>OX382312.1:12793088-22596251 GCA_947507805.1 Aporophyla nigra
CCTTATGAATTTATAACATTTTTTTTACAACTTATGTGTACAATCGTAACTAATAGTGATCGCCCAGTTTTCGAAACTCAACCGTTCATTTAAAACTTTACTTGTATTTTTTTTACTTGTAGTAGTATCAAATTTCATACCTCTCCGTCCGCGTAATTTTCGTAAAAAGGGGTGGTAAAAAGTTTTTACAACTAGTACGATAAGATTATGTATGTGTCTAAAACATGAGTAATACACGCAAGATATTGCATTTATAATGGACGGGACACAGCACCAGTCGCAGTCGCATATTACTTTTCTTTTAAGGTACAGATTACACTTGATCAGGTTTTTAGAAAACTAGATATTGTTTAAATGCATAGTCGATAATTTTTGAAGTAAAACTTCTTTACGCACGCTTGACTTGGGGAGTATGCTGGTGAATGCGTGACGAGACCGTTACGAAAAGTGTGATCGGGCGAGGCGAACGTAAGTTGGAGGGAGATATAAGTTAGTGAAGATAGAAAGAGAGAGAGTTACGTTTCGTTGACAAGAGCGAGAGAGGTGCGAGCACACATTTTCATTCTCTCTTTAACATATAGATGGAGCTAAAGAAGTTTTACTTCAGTCGTGTGGTCTAAACTAAAGCATACTCGTTTTTTTGTGCATATGAACTTGTTAAGGTGATAAGGTTGAGGTTTGCTTGTTGGTGTTTTGAATGAAACGACGTGTGGTTTCATCAAAGATCTATTGGACACTGCCTATGAACTAATGACTGAGTAACTTGAAGGTGTAAGTGTATGGATAGCTACATACATATAAGCGACAGTTTTTAACCGAACATACCGCCCACCAAAAGGGCTTAAAGGCCTTTTCTAACATAATAAAACATCACGCTACTTTACATTACAATGTGACAAGTAATTACATGCAACTTGAACAGGTATAAATTAAAAGTTATTGTTACTCAGCTTACTACAAATGTTACAAGTATTTTTAAAACATGAATTTATGACTCGACTATACAAATTATAACTAATCAAAGCTTATAACTAAACTTATTTGAACATGGGCTTATACATAAAGGTACTTAACGAATTTAGTCTGAAGTACTAATCGGTAACGCACATAAGTTTGAGATTGATCTCTGTATCAGTTTACCGTTGTGACGTACTGTATAAACTCTAGTTATTCCATCTTGTCCAGGGTGTTTTTCCGCTATCCGTGCCAGTGCCCATCTGCTAGGGGGCATATTTACGTTTTTAAGTAATACAATGTCGCCGACCTCAAACTCTTTTGTTCTGTTCAGCCACCTTGTTCTTTGGTTTAGGTGCGACAGGTATTCCGTTTGCCAACGTTTCCAAAATCCTTGAACCAGTCTTTGGGTATGTTGCCACCTGGTCAGCTGATTCATATTGGCCGTGGTATAGTCACGGTCAGGAACGGTAATTAATGCTTCTCCGACAAGGAAATGCCCAGGTGTGAGTACTTGTATGTCATCGATTAAATCCACATCTGTATTAATCGGCGTTAAAGGGCGAGAATTGAGACATGCTTCTATCTGTGTGAGAACGGTGGTGAATTCTTCAAATGTTAAATTCGTGGTCAATACTTTTCGTAGATGCTGTTTAACGGACTTAACTCCAGCTTCCCAAAGCCCTCCAAAATTTGGGCTATATGGCGGTGTAAAGTGCCACTGTGTTCCTTCATTTGCCAGTTGATCAGCTATTGGACCGGGTAATTGTAACTCCGCCTCTTTCCACATTCTACATAATTCTTTGTTGGATGCCACGAAGTTTGTGCCGTTATCGCTCCAGATCTCATTGCATCTTCCTCTTCTGGCCACGAAACGTTTGAAAGCTGCGATGAATGCATCGGCCGTCAGATCGCTCACGAGCTCTAAATGTATAGCTTTTATCGCCATACAAACAAAGATGCAAATATATGCCTTGCGGGTTTTTGCCCCTCTTCCTTTGAAGTTTAATACATATACAGGACCAGCAAAATCCACTCCACTTCGAGCAAAAGGACGCGAAGGAGTCACCCGAGCTTCAGGTAAGTCGCCCATTATTTGTTGTCTACTAGCAGCTCGTTGCCGCGCACAGGTAAGACATCCGTGAATGTATTTCTTCACCAGACGTTTGCAGCCAACAATCCAGTATTTACTCATCAGGTAAGTAATCATCATGTTAATTCCCCCATGCATTGTTTTCAGGTGTGCATCAGCCAATACTAGTGATACAAAGCTGCTTTTCTTGCCCAGTATCACGGGATATTTTAGGTTCTCATCGGCGTCTGCGTTTCTCAATCTTCCGCCCACCCTGAGGATATTTTGGTCATCTAAGAATGGGTTCAGTGTCTTTAGAATGCTGGTGTTTTTTACATTCCCCTTTTGTTTTATTCTCCTAACTTCATCAGAAAATTCGTCTTCTTGTACAATTTTTATACAAATTTCCAAAGAATTTTGCAGTTCTTCTGTTGTCATCTCCTGACCTAGTTTGTTAGGATTTCTTTTCATATTTAAAATTCTTTTACAGTATACCAGTACTCTCAGTAACTCAGTCAGGTTATCATATTCTTCAAATTTTAGGAATTTTTCTTCTCCTTCTGTTACGTTTACATTTATGACTGTATGGGTTTTTTTCTTTCTAAATCAGTGGTTGATCTTAACGGTTTTGTGAACTCGATATTCTCCTCTGCGAGCCAGGCAGGACCGTTCCACCATATCGTTTTCTGTTTTAGCTCTGATAAAGATGATCCTCTTGACGCTATATCGGCTGGGTTATGTGCCGACTGTACATGGAACCATTGGCTACTGCATTTGTTTTCTAGTATCTCTACTACTCGGTTTGCAACAAATGGCTTCCATCGGTTTGGTTCTCCGAATAACCACGCTAAAACTATAGTCGAATCAGTCCATGCGAACACATTGTGTGAAGGTATTCTCATTGCTTGACTTACTTTGGTTAGCAGTTTAGCTAGTAGTGTGGCTCCACTCAGTTCAAGTCGTGGTAGTGAAATGGTCTTGACAGGAGCTACCTTTGTTCTTGATACGATGAGATTTATCTTTATGTCACCTTCGCTTGTTTTTACACGGCAATAAACCACAGCTGCATATGCCTTTTCAGAGGCATCGCAGAACCCATGTAAAGTTATTCGTTCCTTTTCAGTGCTAATGGTGTTCAACCAACGTCTGATTCTTAATTTATTGACATTTTCTAAATCCTTTCTAATGAACTTCCATTGTTCTTTCAGTTCTTTGCTAATGTCTTGGTCCCATCCAACTCCTTCTAGCCACAGTTTTTGTACTAGAATTTTTGCGGTTACAATAACTGGTGCTATCCACCCTAGTGGATCGAATAACTTCTGCAAATCTGACAGAATAGTTCTCTTTGTTATATGATCTGATGATATAGGTTCAAGTTGTAATTGGTAATGGAACTCGTCTCTTCCGAGATTCCATGACAAACCAAGAGCCTTTATGGTGCCGTCTAGCTTCAAGTCTAGGTTAGCCCTTGTAGTGACCTTGTTGGCATCTAAAGATTTGAGGAACTCGGTATCATTAGACGCCCATTTTTGAAGTGCAAAGCCTCCTCGTTTCAGAATAGTAATGATTTGCTTACTAACATGAATTGCTTCTTCTGTTGTATCGCAGCCTGACGTCAGATCATCAACATAGAAGTCCTCACGAATAATTTTGACAGCTTGAGGATATTCTTCACCTTCGTCTTCTGCTAGTTTAAGTAACGTTTTTATGGCAAGATAAGGCGCAGATGCTGTACCAAACGTAACTGTTTTCAATCTGTAGTCTTTGACTTCAGGAGTTTGGCACTTTGACTCAACGTTATGGCTGACGCTACCACGCCATAATATTCTTTGATAATCTGTATCTTTCTTATCTACAAGTACCATTCTATACATTTTCATGACGTCACTTGCGAAACACACCTTATGCATGCGCCATCTCATTATTATACTTCGCATATCTTCTTGTAGTACCGGGCCGATCATGAGTTCGTCGTTCAACGATATGCCATTATTTCCCTTGCATGACGCATCAAATACGACTCTGATTTTCGTGGTCTCTTTATCTTTTCGAATTACGGCGTGATGTGGTAGGTAAACACACCGGTTGTTTACTTCTTCTTTTGGAACTTCCTCCATGTGTCCCATTGTTAAATATTCTTCTAGTACCTTGTCGTATTCTTCTTTTAATTCAGGTTCCTTTTGAAGTCTTCTTTCTTGTTGAACCAAGCGACTCAATGCAATTTGTCTCATGTTCCCATCCGTTGCCTTTGGTTCATTGGTACGAAATGGGAGTCTCACAATGTATTGTCCATTGCTGTTTCTTCTGTATTTATTTTCATAGAAGCTTTCACATTCGTTTTCCTCCTTTGTGTATGTTCTCTTCAAATCTGGTTCTATCTCCCAGAGTGTTTTCAACAAATCTTCTCCTATGATTTGGTGATGCATAACAAGAACTGACTCTGTTTGTTGTTTGCTATCTTCTACTTTTCCAAATAGAATCCAGCCAAGGCTTGTTTTATGTGCACATGGTGACCCTGGTGGACCTTTGATTAGCTGGTTCTGTACAATTTGTGCATACACGTCGACACCCAGAAGCAAGTCAATAGACCCTGGCTGACAGTAGTTAGGGTCAGCCAGGACTAGTCCTTCTAGATGAGGCCAATACTTTGTGTTGATCGTGCGGGATGGTATTTTGGTAGTCAGTGGCTTCGACATAACATATGTTCTAACCTCCATGTTGAAATTATCACATCTTGATTGTACCTTGATTTGAACTACTTGTTTTATTTCTTCTCTTGTTGATCCCACGCCTACAACTGTACCTTTCATAGAATATCGCTTGGCCATGATTAGTTGTGCCGCTCGTTCGCTAATAAAACTTGCTTGAGAGCCTTGGTCGATTAAGGCTCGCAATATAGTTGTGTGATTGTCTTAACTTTTCACTTTTACGATTGCAGTTGCCAGCAACGATGTGCTTTGTTTCGTAGAAACGTGTGATGTCACCATTGTAATATCCTTCTCTGTTTCTTCAGTCTTCTCCACGTTGGTGTGCAGTGTCACTTCGGGTTGGTTTGTTTGTTTGTTCTCAGTGTTGCCCGTTGTGGTTGATTTTATTGTGCTATCTTCTCTATTTTCGTGAAGAAGTGAATGGTGACGTCTTTTGCATATTCTACAGCTCGTTGGTATGCGACAATGCCTCACAGAGTGTCCGGGTGCAAGGCAGTTGAAGCACAAATTATTGACTTTGATAAACTCGCTTCTTTGTGTAGGCGATTGTTTTCCAAACTCCTTACAGTGGCTAAGTGTATGGTTTTCTTTACATATTTGACATACTTTACTATTCTCCACATTAGTTGCTGCGTGAAATGACTTTTCTCGAACATGAACTGAACTTGCCTTTTGTTTTGATGGTTCTGTAAGTTCTAACGTACGAAATCGGCATTCCAGGAATTTACGAAACATATCGAGGGAGGGGAGGCTGTCAGGTTCCTCACAATTGCTGCTCACATAGTCTTCCCAATCTCTGTGGGTTTCACAGTCTAGCTTTTGCACTATGACAAATATTATCAAAGGATCCCAGTTATCAGTCTTCACACTCATATTTTTGAACTGATGTAAACATTCAAACGTAGTATCCAGTAAATTCTTGATTGAACTGGAATTACTCACATTTATTTTTTTCAGAGAAAAGAATCTTTTCATAACTGCGTCAACATTTATTCGTTTATTGCCATACCTTGCTTTCAGAATGTTCCATGCTTCTTCGTAGTTCGAATCTGTCACTTGTATATGTTTTAGTATTGATGCGGCTTCTCCATTAAGGCTTGTTTTTAAATAATGCAGTTTTTGTACATTGCTTAATGACGCGTTCTTATGTACAAGTGTGTTAAATAAATCATGGAACGATAACCACTCTTCATATTGTCCACTGTATGTAGGTAGTTGTATTTTCGGCAAAACCACTCGTGTTTGTTGAGTTTCACTAGGTATAGGCAACGAACCACTAACGTTAACTGGTTGCGTAACCAAAAAATCCTTCAAGTCTGTCATCAAACTTAAATACAGCTCTTCATCATCAAAATATTCTTCATTTACTATGTAAGGTACTTTGTCGCGTTTCTCCCTCGGTACGCTTCGCATTATTTCACCGTAAGCTTGTTTATATTCACTCCAGTAATCTTCTACACACTTAATGCGGGCTTCAACATAATTTCGGGTTAATCTAGCCTTCGGGCACTTCTTCAGATTGATCTGGGTCTTCTTCAAAGTATGTGCAAGGTTTTCCACTACACTCAATGCTTTATCCAGTTCCATAGCCATCGTAATATGTGATAATAACTTCAATCGTAGCAAACGTAACGAACTGTATAAGTTTTAATATTAAAAAACTTTGCACTAAACAACTCGAACACTTGGGTCGTCTTATCTTATCGCGATCTCTTTGTTCTCGGGCGACCGGCGATGTCGGCAGCGAGGGCTGATATTCGGCTCGATTTTGGACCATATGTTAAGGTGATAAGGTTGAGGTTTGCTTGTTGGTGTTTTGAATGAAACGACGTGTGGTTTCATCAAAGATCTATTGGACACTGCCTATGAACTAATGACTGATAACTTGAAGGTGTAAGTGTATGGATAGCTACATACATATAAGCGACAGTTTTTAACCGAACAGAACTACTCACAAGTCTTTTGAAGGCAGTGAGATCATGATCAGGTACATTGTGATGCTGCTGCGGTTGCGAATGCTGCGGCCGAAGGCGCGCTTCCAATTCTTCCAAGCTATGTACTTTGCCGCTGCTAACGTGGTTACTCTCTGCAACAAGAATGTTTTCATTGAGTATTTTACAGACTTTTATTGTATGGGAGTTCATTCTAACATTTTAGAAGAACTGTCTGTTCTCGTACGGTTAGGTTAGAATTACGAACAACCCCTCGAGAGCTGAGCGAGCGGTGCCGCGGCAGCGCTACTCTTAGGACACCAATATGGAAATTATTAGAAGCTCATAAAGACAAATACCTTTATTACATTAAAGAGCCCATAAATAGCGTGGCTGTTGGCGTTGGCGCGCAGCAGCAGGTCGAACAGTGACGTGGGCTGCGGCGCGAAGGGTACATGATACCCGCGGGTGACTCACCGGGCCTGGTGTCGTGGCTGTTGGCGTTGGCGCGCAGCAGCAGGTCGAACAGTGACGTGGGCTGCGGCGCGAAGGGTACATGATACCCGCGGGTGACTCACCGGGCCTGGTGTCGTGGCTGTTGGCGTTGGCGCGCAGCAGCAGGTCGAACAGTGACGTGGGCTGCGGCGCGAAGGGTACATGATACCCGCGGGTGACTCACCGGGCCTGGTGTCGTGGCTGTTGGCGTTGGCGCGCAGCAGCAGGTCGAACAGTGACGTGGGCTGCGGCGCGAAGGGTACATGATACCCGCGGGTGACTCACCGGGCCTGGTGTCGTGGCTGTTGGCGTTGGCGCGCAGCAGCAGGTCGAACAGTGACGTGGGCTGCGGCGCGAAGGGTACATGATACCCGCGGGTGACTCACCGGGCCTGGTGTCGTGGCTGTTGGCGTTGGCGCGCAGCAGCAGGTCGAACAGTGACGTGGGCTGCGGCGCGAAGGGTACATGATACCCGCGGGTGACTCACCGGGCCTGGTGTCGTGGCTGTTGGCGTTGGCGCGCAGCAGCAGGTCGAACAGTGACGTGGGCTGCGGCGCGAAGGGTACATGATACCCGCGGGTGACTCACCGGGCCTGGTGTCGTGGCTGTTGGCGTTGGCGCGCAGCAGCAGGTCGAACAGTGACGTGGGCTGCGGCGCGAAGGGTACATGATACCCGCGGGTGACTCACCGGGCCTGGTGTCGTGGCTGTTGGCGTTGGCGCGCAGCAGCAGGTCGAACAGTGACGTGGGCTGCGGCGCGAAGGGTACATGATACCCGCGGGTGACTCACCGGGCCTGGTGTCGTGGCTGTTGGCGTTGGCGCGCAGCAGCAGGTCGAACAGTGACGTGGGCTGCGGCGCGAAGGGTACATGATACCCGCGGGTGACTCACCGGGCCTGGTGTCGTGGCTGTTGGCGTTGGCGCGCAGCAGCAGGTCGAACAGTGACGTGGGCTGCGGCGCGAAGGGTACATGATACCCGCGGGTGACTCACCGGGCCTGGTGTCGTGGCTGTTGGCGTTGGCGCGCAGCAGCAGGTCGAACAGTGACGTGGGCTGCGGCGCGAAGGGTACATGATACCCGCGGGTGACTCACCGGGCCTGGTGTCGTGGCTGTTGGCGTTGGCGCGCAGCAGCAGGTCGAACAGTGACGTGGGCTGCGGCGCGAAGGGTACATGATACCCGCGGGTGACTCACCGGGCCTGGTGTCGTGGCTGTTGGCGTTGGCGCGCAGCAGCAGGTCGAACAGTGACGTGGGCTGCGGCGCGAAGGGTACATGATACCCGCGGGTGACTCACCGGGCCTGGTGTCGTGGCTGTTGGCGTTGGCGCGCAGCAGCAGGTCGAACAGTGACGTGGGCTGCGGCGCGAAGGGTACATGATACCCGCGGGTGACTCACCGGGCCTGGTGTCGTGGCTGTTGGCGTTGGCGCGCAGCAGCAGGTCGAACAGTGACGTGGGCTGCGGCGCGAAGGGTACATGATACCCGCGGGTGACTCACCGGGCCTGGTGTCGTGGCTGTTGGCGTTGGCGCGCAGCAGCAGGTCGAACAGTGACGTGGGCTGCGGCGCGAAGGGTACATGATACCCGCGGGTGACTCACCGGGCCTGGTGTCGTGGCTGTTGGCGTTGGCGCGCAGCAGCAGGTCGAACAGTGACGTGGGCTGCGGCGCGAAGGGTACATGATACCCGCGGGTGACTCACCGGGCCTGGTGTCGTGGCTGTTGGCGTTGGCACGCAGCAGCAGGTCGAACAGTGACGTGGGCTGCGGCGCGAAGGGCGCGCGCGCGGCGGGCGAGATGGGCGCGAACACGTGCGCCGAGCTGTGCGCGGCCGGCGCCGGCCCCGGCGGGGGCGACCGCGCCGTGTCCAACTCTAGGCGGGGAAAGCAAGTTTGTAAAGTTCCTTCGATATCGCGTAGAATTCATTTTATTGTTTGGCAGATGAAAACAGTAAGAAAATTTAAATATTGTTACGTAGATCGTAAAGACTTGACACTAACGCCATCTTTTATCAAGTAGCAGGTACTTACTACACGAACAATTACCTGTAGACGCTACCGTCATCTATTATCAAATAGCGGAATTATCTTTCTGGTACTACCTGGAAACTTCGCCGCTAACTGTGAACTGTGGCAAAGAATCGCGAGTATTCCAGAATTATTATCCCGGCTTATTAGCGGATTGTTAAACTGAGAAAACAGTTCGGTTACGAATCGAAACAGTGAAGTACAAACGTGACAAGTGGTTCTGGTTTACGTTTCTGATTAATGCGGTATTTGTGTTTAATTTATTTAACTGTTTTCATGTGTTTTTGGTAAAATAGGTCAATTCATTTATCCCGATCACCAAGCTCGTAACAATGTTAAAACCAGAGTACGCTTCTTTAAATTAGTGAAGCAAGGCTATAACTAATAGATAAGAGACAAGATCTAGTTTTAAACAACACCGAAAATTCGGTAAAATTAGATACGCTCATCCGAAATACCGAAGATACTATACGGACAAACTGGGGCAAGTGGCTCTTGAAAGTAACAGATCGTTGAAAATAGCTCAAAAAGGTGCCGATAAAGGTCGATCCATGATCATTAAAATCAAAGACCACCTGGATGTTTTAGACACATATAAAACAACGTTCTGAATTGATGCACAAATTTTTATAAATCTCTGTACACTGCCAATGACAACGAATTTCCGTGCTCAATAATGTTTCTCTAAGTCAAAAAATACCTTCAATTACAGGTTTCTTAGTCCATTGCGCCCTGCGCAGTATGAAATACAGTTTTTTCCCGCTCATTTCTGCCATTCTATTATCGTTTTGCAAAACAATAAAGGTGACAAATCTGAGCTCAGCAACCTGTGTTGCATTTATTCAAAGCCTTTATAAAAGTTTTAGAGAACCGTATTGCAAGCCAACTCAGCTCCTTCCAGCCACCTGAACAAATAGGGCTCCGAAGAGACCTCTCCGTCACTGAACACCTACAATCCCTTAATTAAAGAATCGCGAACTGCACAGAGTTCAAAAATTCTCTTTATTTCGAATTTGCCGACTACGTCAAAGCGTTTGACAGTATTACCACCACTCATTATTCAAGGCACTCAAAAACCAAAACGCAGTAACCAAATATATAAATATCCTGCAATACATTAACCACAATAGTACAGCCGCTATCAAAATCTCGACTACTGGACCTTCCTTCGTTTCCCTATCGAAGAGGAGTCAAACAAGGAGACCCGCTGTCCCCAAAGCTATTCACTGCCACCCTTGAAGAGGGTTTTAAAAACCTGTCCGACATTTGGAGCTATTAAGGAATAGTCGTTGGTGAACGTTGACCAACCTGCGATTCGCCAACGATATTATTCTGTTTTCATATTCGGCAGCTAAATTAGGCGAAATGCTTAATGAATTAAACATAGCAAGCCTTGAAATGCATTATGCTCTATGCATTTTACCACCATACTGCGATCGCCAACCCGCCTGCCAAGCGTGGCGATTATGGCAAAGCCCCCCAAATTGAGGGAGGCCTAAGTCCAGCAGTGGACGTCTTACGGCTGAAATGATGAAGCCTTGAAATGGGAATGAACATGTCAAAGACCAAACGACCAACGTATGTGGAGACTCCATATGTACCTTGGCCAAATAGTCTCCTTCCAGGAGAAACAAGACAAAGAAATTGCTCGCCGCACTGAAACGCCTGGAAGTCAACCTACATGACTTCCAGCTCCTGTGATCTAGGGCTGATGTTGACAATTACTCGAGAATTTTGTCTAGCTTGTCCCGTCATCTTCTACGGGGTCAATTGTTATTACTCGTTGAGCTTCTTAAGTTTTGATTTGAGCTATAACTTTACTGACAAATGCTTGCACTGACTGACTGGACTGGTCTACTCACATCTGTGTGGTTCTTTCCTCAGAAGAATATTTCAAGTACTAATCTACATTGCCTTCACGTGATGTGACGAAGATTATGCCTGGACTTTAAGATAAACTTTTACTCTTGAGTTTGTTTCGCCATTTTTTCTCCAGGGTAGTCAGATAAGAAATGTAGACTTTATCTACCTTTTTTTTATATAACTTGACGTGTCAAAATTATCTCGATGTCCTACTCACAGAACAAACGATTCCATTTCATTACAATTAAAATCGAACATCCAACTAAGAGTGTTATTATAATTGTTCTCACCATCGACCATATTGTGCAGCAGACGCTCGTAGTGCTTAGAGTCGTTGGTGGGACTCTCGCGACGGAACCAGCGACTGAACCGACTGCCGCCTTCCGACTCGCCGCCGCCGTTCTGAAACGGGGATAAGTTTAGTTATACCGTAAGTGTAGGATTTTATGATGATTTCGGTGTATCTTTTGAAATGATTTGATGATAGCGGACAACACGATTCGATTTTGGAACTTTGGTTTTTACGATTGCTGAATATGAGAAGGTTTAACACATTAGGGGTAAAACTGTTTCATATAGTTTCTTCTGTTGTCAATTGTTGTTCAATCAATTGGCCAAGCGCTTTTTACATCTTTCGGTAGGATCTCTCTTGAAGTGGTTCAAAAATAAACCGAGAACGTGAATGCGCAATAACTAGGAGCATTAATGCAGTGTTTCTACTAAGGCCCTCAGACAGTGCCTTAAAGAGATTGCAGTATTTAGTTTGAATGTTAACATCGCCAAGCGGTTGGTTAACTCTTCGCTTAACCAGAGAGCTGGCCAATTTGTCAAAAGAATCAAAACCGCCATACAACGTGGCAATAATGCTGTCAGCCTTTAGGTACTTTTCTTGTTGACAGTGATGTGGACGAATTAAACAGAGGGGAAATAATTATTTCTCGTACATTACATTATTACTACTATTTTAAGACTGTTAGCTTTTAAATTATGTGAGACAATTGAAATAAAATAATCTTGAAAGTCATAATGTAGATACTTACAGTGAGTACGTCGGGTATGGTGTCAAACTTGAGGAATTCATCAAGGTTGAACTCCGGCTGCTCGTTGTTCTGCTGCGGCTCTTCACTCTTCGTCTCCACACCAGAATCCTTATCCTGGGGAACACAATATAGCTTAATTTCATGTAGGTTACTTTGTAGAACAATGGGGAAGAAACTTAATGGACAAGCTTTTCTCTCAAATCACTGCTTTATCAAGAGCACTACTACATCGACGCTTTGCGCTACAAAGACAGTAAAGACCATTTTGTGTAAATTGACTTTTTGTTGCAGCCTTAGTTTTTCGCGCTCTTTCTATCTGTATATTTGTTTTATATTGCCCAAAATGGTCGTAACGTCCTTTGTAGCGGAAAGCATCGATATTTCATACATACATAGGTAAACACTACAAGGCGACCTGTTAAGATCCTCAAATACTCCTCGTGCTTCATTTCATCATTTCAGCCGTAAGACGTCCACTGCTGGACTTAGGCCTCCCCCAATTTGGGGGGCTTTGCCATAATCGCCACGCTTGGCAGGCGGGTTGGCGATCGCATTATAGTGGTAAAATGCATAGAGAACGCTGCTGCCCATTCTCTAGTAAGTCCCTTAGTCGCCTTTTACGACACCCACGGGAAGAAATGGGGTGCACACGGTACTTCATCCGTGCTTCATTTACGTCCACATATCTAAGCAGCAATTCTTGTAATTTGAAGAACGTTCACAGTCTGACCTAGTCTCAATCTGTCATAAATACCTAGAGTTTCTATAAATTTTTGACAAGTTTTTAACGTTTGATTGTCGCCGAGATGAGACTACGAGTCAATTTTTAACGTTTTTAGGCCATCCATGTTCCAGCCAGGGTCGCGAGATTTGTTGGAAAGAGTTACCGTAGCCCTGGCATATAGGTAACTGAAGGAACACGGGTGGGTTTTAGTCAGTAAAATTCTGACATGCCTTTCTGCTCCACCCAGAGCGGGAGACGTCATGTGATGATTTCCCACCAACAAAAAGTAAAGTCTATGTATGCTAGGCTACAGTACAAGAACACAAAGCGCCATACATTAGAGGTGTCGGCGGGTGGTGCGGCGGGCGAGCTCGTGTCGCGCCAGCGCTCCGGCGCCGGCGAGCGCGACCCGCCGCTGTTGTTCCACTTCTGGGCCAAACGGACATGTTTATACCACTACTGTCATGGTACTGAGCAGACACGGGCCACACGGGACAGCGGCAAAGGCAACTGCAGCCTGCTGCTTGGAGCTGAAGTACAGTCACGATCTCTAATATAATATATTAGAGCTCGTGACTGTACTGCAGCTCTAGCTCTAGCTGTATATCATTCATCTCTTTTCCCTTTTACCGTATCGTTTAAGGCATGGCCCATATAGGTACATTCTAGAATATTGTCAGTTTCTATTGAGACGCCGTATAGAGTAATACGTATACTTTAAAATGAGTGACCTTGCGAACGAAGAAAAATGTCTATGCCTATGTCACCGTCAGATTGTAAATACCGTTAGATTATAATCTATCTAGCGACAGTGTAAACCGACGAAAGATTGTGCACCGTAACATACTGTACAATTGAACGTATTATTTTTCGATAGATTGTAATCTATTGAAACCGTCAAATTGTGAAATGGCATGCCACGGAACGCAACTCACGCGCTGACTAACGTCATGTGCACCGCGCCGCCATTTTCGTTTGTTAATTCGTGTCGAATGTAAATGTCACCGTAACATTATGAAAATCCTTAAATTATAGGTTAGGTTAGAACTGTGACCAGACACGCGCGAGCTGAGCGAGCGCAGCGAGCGGTGCCGTCGTAGCGGCTGGCGAGCGCTACTTCCAAGCTGATGGCAGTTACTTGGCTGTTTAGTATTAGTGCAAGATGCCATACGTCGCATGCCAATTTGATTCTGGTTCACAATTTGTCTGTTTGCCATGGACAGATTATAATTTATCGAAAATTAACGCGTTAAATTATAAATGGTTTTTGCAGTTCACAATTTTTCGATACATTATAATCTCGCGGGATAAATTGTAATCTAACGGTATTTACAATTTGACGGTGATATACACATAGCTAAATTCAAAAGAGAGTTGCAACTTTCAGATACTTCATATTAGTGTGGGTTCCAACATACTATGTATGTTTGTAATATCGCTTTTAAAAGTTGCTAAGTGCATAAATATTAGTGCTTGTGACTGTACAGTGCTCAAATACAGGAGCGGCATGTTGTCGACGGCTGGATGTCGCCTCTGCCATTGACCGGGTCGCTTGTGTGCATGAACGCTTAGGCTAGTCTGTTTAAAACATTACATGGTACCGACATGGCGTCACTTTGCATGTTGCTACCGTCACACCTACAGATCGCGGGAGGCGTGCGAGTGAGACAGCGCCCGTATATTTATGAAAATAGGATCAGCTGTCATTGGTGACGGTCGGCTACACGTTGTCGGTTGTGATTGGCATAAGGTCAGACAGACCCCAACCCAGCCCTAGACGGCTGTCTGATACAGCGTAGGTTTTTGAAAATGTTTTGTCTACCCTTTCGGTGTGAGTGAAGATGTCAAGAGAAAAACGTACTACAATCTATAATATTAACAATCAAGGTTGACACGTAGGACCGTATCGGCCAATATTTTCAGATTTTAGCAGAAATTCAATCTGTATTTCGTGAAGTATTTCTATTTACAGATTTAGTTAGACTATTATGCATTACATTCTATAAAAATAAGAAAGATAAGAACATAAAGCAGAGAACATGTAGGTTTTACTCACCTCAGTCTCTTTATTGTTCGCGTTGCCATTCTTCTTAGATATAGGGTCGTCGAAACCGCGCAGCTCGATCGTCTCCAACTGAGATGTGGGGCCTGCACTAAACCTAAATCACAAACATAAAATTAGAATTAACGATTGCACATTTTTTTAACATTTTTATTTAGAGCAAAATTACATTTGGTTCATTGATTTCACCCATTGACACATAACAAAAATTTTTGATCCTGTGTACGAGATTTGGATCAGAAGCATTTATTAAAACCTAGTATTTACCCGCACCTTCGCACAGGTGGATGTCAAAAAATATGTATAAAATCGAGCCCCAACGAACTATATAAAAATACTGTAACTCCGGCTCTTCTCTCGGAAACAACCAATTGGAACCGTGCTCCTAGCTTCTGACGTTTCATACGTACCCATATAGGTTTACGTGAAATAAGATATTTTGATTTAGAGAATAAGAAAAATAAGTATGTCTCACCATTCGGGTTCATCTTCTTTCTCAAGGCGTCGTTGAGAATAGCGACCACCAGATCTACGGTTGTCCTCTCTGTAAATAAAATAATATTAATGAAATATGAAACATGGATCACAATTATTTCGGCGATTAATAGTAGTAAAGGTAATGAATTTGGACTAAGTACTAAGAGTACTATCGAGGATTAGGAGTCTCAACCGAACGAGTGCCGTTCGAACCTGTGCAAATAAATTGTTTAAAGACTGCTTTGACCTAATGGGCAAATGGTGGTATAGGTTTTGCACTTCTACAATAATTTGTAGAAGTGCAAAACCTATAGTTTACTACGAGTATTGTAGTAAAACAACTGTAGACGGAGTGAGTTTTAGAGACAGGACTGCAAGGCCAAACAAAAGAAAGTTTTTATCCATGGTTTACCATTGTAACATTTTTAAAGTCAAAATGATCAACTTTAACCGTATGTTTTGCAACAAATCGTTTAGAGTCCTGGCTTAGCCAATTTTTATATAGATATATTATAATTATTTTTATATATATTTTTCCAATGAACTATGACAGTTATCTTTGTCCGAAATTAAAATGATCCTTTTTGTTTTTGCATACAGTCCTATCTTAAATTCACCTGAATAATAATATGTTGGCAGTATATACAATGCACGCAAATTCTTAATACGTGGATCACCCGTAATCTGCCATTTTGTTCTAGGCCATAGAATACAACGAATCTCTTCGAAACGTTACAGTATTCTTTTCTTTTCCGCTGCAATAGTCCAATGTCCTGAGATTAGCCATTGGTCTATTGCCACGAAAAAATATCTGTTTACAATATCTTGATAGACTGTCAAAATATTGGACAGAAATGGCCACAATAAGTTATACATATATAGGTACTAACCTACCTACAGAAGCGACCACTTAATTCAATAATAATAATCAGAATTGCCGAGTTGTAATTTATCATAAGTGAAATTTAGAACACAGGTTGTTTTTTTCAATAACATCAGCAATCTGTCAAGAGGTAAAAGTGAAATAACTTAAAGAATAGTAATTATTTCTAAAGAAAGAAAGAAAATATTTTTGTTTGTGGTTAACATGATGTAAAGAAAAAACAAACACACAAATAAAGGAAAAAGCTAGGGGAAAACATGCGTTATATCCACTCAAAACGGCCATCGCTCAGCATAATGTTGCGACCCTATGCGAGACAAAATAATATTAATGAAATATGAAACATGGATCACAATTATTTTGGCGATTAATAGTCGTAAAATTGGAATAAGTACTGGATAATAAACATGTAAAATGGCAATGGCTGCTAAATACTGTAACACAGAATGCTTTTTGATTACGTTCTAGCCTCTGAAGACCGAATCAACGGTTACCCAATTCCTGATATCAATATCTATGATATATTAAGTAACGAATTGAACGTATGCTCTTTCGGAGATGTCTCGGTGATCAACAGGTTCAACACCGGCAGTGATCACAGACATATTCGAGGCTCTCTGAATATCAATTTCAAGCTCGAGCGAATCCGTTAGATGAAGTCTAGGCTCCGTCCAATTATGCTCCAAACTATGTTAGGATCTAAAGGGTTCCAGTTAGACATGGATAACCGATTCGCTGCCGTGGAAACCACAAATGACGTCGACCAGGCCCTCGACCAAATGGTGGGAATCCTCAAGGAAGAATGCTTGATATTTTGCAAAATGCGGCGGCGTATGGGCAAGAAGTCCTAACTTTCAGAAGAGACTCTGGAGCTAATGACGGAACGACGTGAAAACCCACCTGTCACTTCGTCAGAACAACGGGCCCTCAACAATAATATTAGAAAGGTACGACGCGACTTCCGACGCTCCAATACACGATTAATAGAGGAAGCGATCGGGCAAAATCGAGGGTCTAAAGTGTTCGTCCAACCACTTGGGAGGAGCCACCTGACGAAGTTGACTAAATCTTGTGGGGGATATCGTCGTTTCGAAGCCAGACATCCTTTCGGAAGTCAAAACTCCTATGGTCAATTATACGCGTCGCATGCATCTCGACCTGATCCCGAAAATGAGGATTCCAGAGCCACCTTAGCTCGCCACTTCACAGAAAATCAGCCAAGACAAAATCGAGGCGGCTCTAAAACAGTTTAAAAATGGAAAAGCCCCTGGTGAGCACGGGATTACGACCGAGCTCCTCTGATAGCTGGAGGAGATCCAGTAATGAAAGAGCTTCGGGAGCTACTCAACTCGGTCCTGTTCTCTGGGATAACTCCAGAAGCGTGGCGACGGAGCGTGGTTGTACTTTTCTTTAAAAAGGGGGATAAAACCCTTTTAAAGAACTACCCATTTCGCTCCTAAGCCACGTATATAAGTTACTTTCAAGAGTCGTCACGAATCGTCTAGCGCGGAGAGCAGGCCGGATATCGGAGAAGATACAACACCTTAGATCACATGCACAAAGTGCGACAAATTTTACAGAAGGCCGAAGAGTATAATCGACTGCTGTGTCTTACGTTTGTGGACTATGAGAAGGCTTTTGACTCTATCGAGACCTGGGTGCTTACTCTCGAATATAACTCCAATAGTTCGACATTGGAATTGTCAGTCAAACGTCAGTGATTGGCTGGACTCACTGAGTCTAGCCAATCCCTGACGTTTAACTCAACCAACTGACGTTTGACCAATGTCGATCTGTTGGAATTATATTCGAGAGTAAGCACCCTGGTCTGTTTTGGAATCTTTGCAGCGATGCCAAGTCGACTGGCGATACATCCAAGTGCTGAGATGTCTTTATGAAATCGCGACAATGAACGTCCAAACTCAGGACCAGGGAACTGAACACATTTCTCTGCGTCGAGGAGTGACACAACCCGACGTAATGTCCCCAAAATTGTTCTCTAACGAATTGGAGGATGTGTCCAAGACGCTGAACTGGAGAGGACGCGGTATTAACGTCAACGGCGAGTACATCTCACACTTGAGATTTGCAGATGACAGCGTCTTACCGGCTGAATCGTTGCAGGATTTGCAGCAGATGTTGGACGACCTAATTGATTCTTCTGAACGCATTGGTCTCCGGATGAACTTGGACAAAACCCAAATTTTATTCAACGAACACGATAACTCCAGAACCGATTGCTGTCAATGGCGGTTCCCTCAAGGTTGTTCGAGAATACGTTTCCTCGGGCAAACTCTGCAGTTTGGTAAGAACAACCTTGAGAAGGAGGCTAACAGAAGAATTCAGCTGGGTTGGCCAGCGTTTGGGAAGCTTCGTCGAGTCTTCTCGTCTCGTATTCCACAGAGCCTAAAGACGAAAGTCTTCAATCAGTGCGTCCTGCCTGTTATGACCTACAGAGCCGAAACGTGGACACTCACGGCACGGCTGCTCCATAAATTCAAAGTCGCTCAGCGAGCTATGGAACGAGCTATGCTTGGACTACCTCTGAGAGACGGAATCCGGAATGAGGTGATCCGGCAGAGAACCAAGGTTGTCGACATAGCTCACAGAATTAGCAAGTTGAAGTGGCAATGGGCCGGCCACATTAGCCGTAGAACCGATGACCGTTGGGGTAGACGTGTTCTTGAGTGGACGCTCAGGCTAGGTGGAGCGACGATCTTTGCAGGGTGGCTAGTAGCAGCTGGATGAGAGTTGCCGAGAATAGAGCTGAATGGCGTGCAATTGCAGAGGCCTATGTCCAGCAGTGGACTGCTACAGGCTGATGACGGTGATCAAGTAAAGATCCAATAGGCATGTGATACGGAGGAATGAGGAAAATGTCGTTAGAAAAGTTTTGAGTTACGTAAAAGTTGAGAATGTTGATGGCTATAAGAGAAGGGAAAGACCAAAGGCTAGGAAGGGGGTGAGACTACCGAGCTGGCGACTATTATAGAAGTATGGAAGATAAAGACATGTTGCGTGACTCCAAATAAATTGGTATACGGAAAGGAGAATAATGAAAAAGCAACAAAACACATCTTCAGGCTTATATTCCAAGCCCAGCAAATGAAGAGCGGTGATCAAAGACCTTTTTATGAAACAAGAAACTGCACAAAAGTAATAAATAAGTACAAACCTGTGTTGCATCTTCTCGTTGATGAATCGATCGTCCCGTTCCCTCTTAATGTCAGAGGAGTAGGAGTCTCTACCGAACGAGCGCCTTTCGAACCTGTGCAAAAAAATATGTTATAAAGACTGCTTTGACGATTATTGTAGAGGTACAAATCTTATGTCGTAGTATTGTACTAAGACAATTGTATACAGAGTATTTGAGACAGGACTGCAAGACCAAACAGGAGAAACTTTTTATCCGTGGTTTACCATTGTAAAATTCGTAATGTCAAAATGATTAACTGTAACAGCGTGTGGCTAAACCAGTTTTGTTTTGTTGTTTTTTTTTTCCAAAGCCAAAATTAAAACGATCCTTTTTATTTTTGCATACAGTCCTATCTCTTATTCATCTGAATAATTAAATGTTGGCAGCATATACAATGCACGCAAATTCTTAATACGCGCATCACCCGTAATCTGCCATTTTGTTTTAGGCCATAGAATACAATGAATCTCTTCGAAACATACAGTATTCTTTTCTTTTCCGCTGCAATAGTCCAATGCCCTGAGATTAGCCATTGGTCTATTGCCACGAAAAATATCTGTTTACAATATCTTGATAGACTGTCAAAATATTGGACAGAAATGGCCACAATAAGTTATATATGAATAGGTACCTAATGAAACTACCACTCTATTCAATAATAATAATAATAATTGCAGAGTTCTAATTTATCTAATGTGAAAGTTACTATTCAGGGCTTTTTCAATAACATTAGCAATCTGCCAAGAGATAATAGTGAAATAACTAAGAATCGTAATTATTTCAAAAGAAAGAAAGAAATTACATTTTTTTTTGCGGTAAACATGACGCAAATAAAGACCAAACACAAAAAAGAAAAAGCTGACGGCAAACATGCGTTACATCGACGCAAAACGGGCATTTTCCGGCTGGCATATGTAGTTCTTGGACGGTCGTTACGTGTAGTTAGAAGCCTTGTCATCATGTCTGACGGTCAGTCTTACTATGGGGTATCGTGGTACCCAGTATTTTGGTTTATAAATTAGCAGTCACTCCAGGTCAAATACTGCATCTGTTTATACTGGAAGCTGACCCCAACATAGTTGAGTAAAGTAGGCAGATGATAACAAAATGGAGGCATACCTGTCGTTATTAGGCCTGGTGTGTTCACGTTCGCGGTCACGTTCCCTCTCGCGTGGCGGACGGTAGGGCTCTGCCCCTCGGTACTCGCCCTCCTCCCACGTGTTGTTCGGCACGTCTCGCACCATGATGCGGCCCGAACCGATGCGGCGACCTCCTGCGGCGGAAACAGGAGTTATGGCACTGCCTTTGGAAATAAAAGGATTTTCGTTTAAAAACAAGTTACATTATGAACCTAAAATAATGAAGCAGCATTTTAGAAACTAATTGCTTGAATTTTTTAGACAAAAATAAAAAGGATACAGGTAATGGATAACCTTGGAATTCATAATAAAATGTTTAGGAAACCAGCTAATTTTGTTACAAACTACTAACATATACTAACTATACCTGTTGCGACTAAAGGTTAGACGGTACCGAAGCCGTAAAGTATAATTATAATTAAAGTATAATTATACCTTGAAATGGATTCGAATAACTTGCCATTTATCGAATCAATTCCTGTACATTTCTGGCGACCCGGTGAAATTCGATCGACTTTCATCGGGTTTTTATTGCTATACGATGTTACCACAGTAGGTACTGATGGATGTGCTACTATATAATCCTTTAAAAAAAAATTGGTACGCCTTTTGTTTTAAAGTAAGCCATTTCAAGGTTTTCCATTAATGACAATAGCACTAATAATACTAATTACTAAGCTGGGTCAGTTTTTATATTGGCTTTCCACAAGATCTGTGGAAATCGAGGGAGGGAGCGGAGTGGTGAACGAAGGAATACACATCAATGGAATTTATTCATATTCAAAACGAAGCATTTCTATTGGTGAGATTTTTCTATGCAGTGTACATGGGAATCCGGAAATTATAAATAACAGTTTGCTAGAGCGAAAAGGAACAAAAATGCTCGTAATTAAAGTGATTAAATTTAGTAAAAGTATTCACAGAACATTGTAGAATGCACGTTAAATCTTAAACATGCATTCCTCTGGTTTCTGCCATAATAATTATACCAGTTAGACCCGTTTCAACACAGATCATTAATGGCGTTTAGGGCTAAACATTTTTAAACCCTTATTCTGTCTCTGTCACTTTCAACTGATTGACGAAAACCGACAGATGTTTTAAATATCTTATACTATGTATATATGGCATCTTTACTTTCCATGACCAACTTAACCCACGAGTAAAATATGAATGAAATATTTCTCCATTACTTAAAATGTTGTCATTACAAATAGTTGAGTTTTCTGCAAACATAACAGACGTTTGGTAATTCATATATAATTAAGTACAGTGGCCCTAATGTGAGTAACTTTTAACCGTCTCGACATTACGCACCAACCACGTTCGGCGCTCCGATTGGCTCTTCACCAGTCCAAGGCCAATCCAAGCGGCGAGCGCGGTGGATGCGTTAAATCCAGATGATCAGAAACTCACAATAGGGCCATAGTGCTCATGGGTAAAGTTGCACATATAAAGTAAAACTGCTACAGTTGACCGTATGTTTAGCAGTACATTTATTTAGCGATTACTGGTGGAACCGGGCCTTGTGCTCGGGTTAACCCTTTATAGGACGGCTCATATAAAGTGTCCGGTAAACTAGACAGTCACTTCTTCACTCTTCACTGTTCAGTTTACTGGCCACTTTGTATGAGCCGTCCTATAAAGGGTTAAACCAGGCTAGTCTTGAAGCTTATAGCAAGCAAGTAACATCTTGGCTAGTGCTGTTCACACGGGGCTAGGAAATTTTAAGCTAGTAACATTGCAGTGTCTGTGTCCGTAAAGTAGGTTTGCCGGCCACATGAGGTTAGTACACAAGCAAGGAAAATAAAATCGTTGCGTGGGGCCACTACTAGACTAAAAGTAGAACCCCATCCTATTAGACTATCGCACTCGCTAACCATCATAAAAATGAGATTGGTTCTTTATACATAAGACTAGAGTGACTAGCTTGCTGACTTGCTTGGACCATCTTGCTATCCTTAATTCAAAAATTAGCCCCGTATAACTCGGGCATTAGGGAATGTATGAATAGCCACGTCACGCCAAAAAAAAAACACAAATGGAGTAGAATTTGTATGCAATTATCTGCCAAGTTAACGAAAACTTAATCATTGGTGGTGAAACAGGGTTGTGCATGCACCATACAAAATATTATGATAAATCTTTTGAAATTAATATTCATTTTTTTATAAACGATTTTTTTAATATACAATTTAAGACATTTATACATTAGACCTTATAAACTTTATTTATGTAAAATGTGTTGGAGCATTTATTTTAAATAATATTTCAGTCCGTAGTATCTCTCTAATGTTCTCTGTCTCGTTAGGGTAATTACTATTGTATAGAATCAAGTTTATCTAACTAAGGGAGTACTAGGGAGTTGCGCCACTTCTTCCCAGCTAAAGAGGACGACGGGACGAGGACGACGAGGACTAGGAAGAGGTGAAGGGCGGGCGTCTTTGGGGGACTGTGTTATGTAATTTTGACGTTCGAAAAGTGCTGATCCTTAGCCTAATTTAAATGTCCGTGGCCCTGGCATATAGGCAACTGAAGGAACAAAGGTGGGTTTTAGTCAGTAAAAGTGTAACACGCCCTCTCGCCCCGCCCAGAGCGGGAGACGTCATTATAATATATATATTAATAATTATATAAATGGCTTTATATAATTATTAATAATTATTGCATAATTTGAATAAATGGCTTTTGTTTTGATTTGAACCGTCACAAAATCATGATCATACCTTGATCGGGTTTCGTCGGATGCAGCGCGGGCTGGTGGGCCGGGGGCCCGGCTGGCGCGGCGGCCGCGAGCGGCGACTCGGGCCTCGTCCGCGCGAGGTGCGGCGGCGGCGCGGGGGCCGGCGCGGCGCCCGGGGCCCCACAGCCTGACGTGAAGCTCCGGCGCTGCGGCGACAGCACGATGCCACCACCGCTCGGCTCGCTCTCCTTGCGGACGCGCTCCCGAGGGTCGGCGGAACGACGCTCACGGTCGCGGTCGCGGCCGTACACGCCCTGATTGGTGAACACATTAATATAAAGTGCTGACTTGTGGTAAACTTAGTCTTCGTAAAATGTGTTTAATCTGAAGGTCATATTAGTCTTAGTAACTTAACTCTGCGTTACGTTACTTTAGGCGAGTTTAAGTTTACATAAATCATGATGATGTCCTGCTTGCTTACCGCTACGTAAGCTCAGGGCAATCTTGACCACCCTATACACAAAGGCATTTAATACGATTAGCATAGTTTTGGTTACCTTATGGTTTTCGTTGGGTGCATCTCCTCTCGCGCCTCGGTCTTCTTCATTGGGCGAATCAGAACGTCTTTTCAACACCCTGTTGAACATTTCAATAGGTTAATGAATAGCTAGCGACAAACACGTTAAGAAGAGCTAAAGACACTGCATAAAGAAGCTAGTCAGCCTATATTGTTCCCACTGCTGGGATACAGGCCTCCTCTCAGTGTAAGGGTGTGGGCCCTAATCTAGCACGCGTGCCATGTTTTCCTTCACCGTTTTGAGCGCAGTAGTGATGAAATTATTGACAGAAAGGAAAGGAAAACATCGTTGGGAAACCGGGTATGTCCTAGAACCAAAAATCTAAAGATATAATCTAACAACCCGTACTGGGCCCTCGTAGTGGATTACGGCCCACTCCCTCTCACCGAAAGGCGGCCTGTGTCCCAGTAGTGGGAACAATATTACATTGTTTAAGTACTCACAGCGCAAGCGCCTCACAGTTCGCGAACGCGTTCTCCAAGTTGCGCTTGACGAGCGGCGAGTTACGCAGGCGCATGAGTTCGTCCCGGGTGTACTGCAGCGTCTTGCGGGCCGGGCCCACCGCCAAGACGGCCGGGTCCCCGCCCCCGCCGCCAGACACCACGTTGTCCTCACCTGGGAAACAGACGGACATAAGAGTAGTTAGTTTATAGGGCATAAAGTATGTAAGCTAGGCAGATGGTATATTCTCATATATTTTATTTAAATAAGTGAATTACTTATGTATCTGTACATTCAGCAAAAGAGATATAACCAGTGTCGTCGGATATTGTGGAAGTTTAGTAAGAAACTGATGGATGATGTTTTGGAGTAAAATTTAATTTAATTAATCGAGAGAAAAAAAGATAATTCATTTAACAAAATAAAATTCATTCTTAAACATCCATTGGTTTCTTGTTAAACTTCGGTACAATTCAATTACATATATCCGACGCGACGGCCTACGACGATATACTTCTCATCTCTTTTGTTGAATGTAATATGTTGCTGCTAACATGCAATGTTGCCGGCAATGCGTAGAAGCCTGGTATTACTAATAGTATCAACGTAAACAATGTTAAACTTTTTCTGATAGTAGCCAAGGTCAGGTAAAAAAAACCCAGGATTTCCAAAAGCGGGTTGAGTTGACAACATTATCAGGATTGCACAGGAAACCCGATCTTGGCAATGGAAAGATTCCTGGTTGAGATAGTGATGAAGTTTCACACACTGCGCCATTGGTTGCCTAGATCGGGCAGTGAGGCTTTTACTTAAAAACAATTCCAAGGAGCAGCCTGGCGAAATATCTCTGCCTACTCCATACAGGCGTGAAGTTTTTAACAATATTACGTCAACGATTCAATGAATGCTGAGTTGCTGACGTAGTGTGTGTGTAGTTCAAATGAATTTCTATTACCAAAGTGTGCGTTCCCTTATGTCCCCGTGCCCTTATTTTATCCCCTCGTCAGCAAGTGACCTTGAGTATACCTCGTGCGCTACTCAATAGTTCAATGGGGCATACATAATAAATAGGTACCTACTTTAGGGAGTAAATTACATAAAGGAGGGCTTAGTATATAAATCTATTATAGAACATTTGAAGTTCGAATAAATTAAAAATTTTGATGGTATTTTAAATATCAAGTACACGGACAATAAGAAACAAAATTAGCATATCATTTGAAGTTTGATTTTTGACGAAGATTAGGGCTTGGAAAGCTATCTTAAATTGCCTGTTAAGCCAGGAGCAATTGTGTCAATGATATCTTCAAAGACCTTTTTTTTTTTTTTTTCTGGATGGTAAATCATCAAATGACTTCTCCCGCTTTGGGCGGAGTTTTACTGACTAAAACCCACCCGTGTTCCTTCAGTTGCCCATGTGCCAGTGTCACGGTATCTCTTTCGAACAATCTCGCGACCCTGGCAGGATCTTCAAGGACCTTAACCGAAATTCCCCATAAGTGTTCTGTGTTTTTTATGTTTAAAGTTTTCTCCATTCACTTGTCATAAGCAGACGAATTTGTGAGATGATAAGGTATTTATCTATGTTAACACGTGGGTTTGAATTCGAACCCAGCCAAGCGCTTCACTTTGTGTTAATATTTTCATCACCACTGCTCTCAAAACGGTGAACGAAAACATCGTGAGGAAACCGGTATGTCCTGGAACCAAAAATCCGTAGACATGTGACATCTACCAACCCGCAATGGGCACGTGTGCTAGATAGCAGATACAGCCCATTTCCTCGTGAAGAGAGAAACCCTTTCCCAGCAGTGAGAACATTATAAGCTGAAAAAGTATCCTTGGACTACTACTTATACATTAATCTACTTATATCAACAATAATACAAACAATTATATCAGAGGTCAGGGTCGACCTGGCTCTTCAGAAAGGCATCTGTCATAGAAGCATTTCTGTCCATAAAGAGATTAAAAAAAAAAAAACTATTGTTAGTCTTTAGATCTTGACAAGGTCAGTCACTGTTTTAATTTAACATTGATAAAATTCAAAACATTATTCTAATTTACATTACAAACATACTTTAAACGTGCAAAAAATACAGCTAAAGGTCAATGAACTTCAATATATATTTGCTCTAGGAGTCAAACAAAAACCAACTGTAAATTGAATAACTTAATACTTAATGCTATATTCATGCAACTTGCTATTACAAATAACCCTTTTTCTATAAAAAATAAGTGTGATCTTATTGCTTCACAAATCGACCATGAAAACAATAAAAATAAATAATCAAATTACAACGAAACGAATGTTCAACCGTGTATTTCAATTTGCTCGACGGTGTAACAATACTAACATTGTTTATGTTCAAAAATTCGTTCCAATACTACTTTTAGTGCTGAATTGTCCACCGCTTTTGCATGGATTACATACGTATACACAATTGAACACATTGGCGTACTTTCAATGGCTAATAATGGATTACTTACTACTTTCACGGACCTATTTGTATAACGAGCGAAAAGGAAATACGCTAGCGTGTGCCGCAATGTTGAAGAGACTCAATGGCTGCCAAATCGCTACTTGAAACTGTCGGTAAATTTAAAGGTCTCTGACAAAGTGTAAAATCTTGCCTTCTAGTGTTTGTGAGCCATTCTTTCGGTGGCTGTGGTCTTACAAGACTACACACCCAAGACAGGAACTGATAAAATATTTAAAAGCAAATTTTCTGATGAAATCGTACTTGATGAACCTTTCAGACCAGGGATTCTCTTAGACCGTAATTCTTCTAAGGAGTATTCTGTTATCTTAATATATGTAAATTACGCGTCACGTTGTTTGTCCGGGATGGACTCCTAAACTAGTTAACCGATTTTAATAAAATTTACACACCGTGTGCAGTTTGATCCAACTTGAAAGATAGGATAGCTTACATCTCAATTTATCGTCGCAATATTATTTTATTGCAAATTATTTGTTTATTATAGTCACAATTATCTGTTAGCTCCAAACGATATGAGCAAAAATTTGACGCAGCGAAGTCGTGGACAGAAGCTAGTATACAATAAATTCATGGTTATATGATGATTTTCCTCACCATCCAACAAAAATTAAAGTTGGAACACTTCGATGTCTACAGCGAGTCTATGACTTAAGTGAAACAAAATCGGGTTAGTATGTCTGTCTACTACAAATATATTTAACTAGACGAACCGTCCTATTTACACCTGAGAATTGTGACAAAACCGGTTTTTCTTTTTCAGAGCACGAAAGAAACGTTGGCGCTATGCACAGCGAGGATAGGCTGGACACTATTAGCTTTAATTATAAAATAAATGAGAGTATTAAAGGAAAGGCTTGGGTAGCCGCCAGTAACCACCTGATATAACCCGGCCTGTGCACTCAAATAGACGACAACCGACAACAATGCTCTATATTTAACATGGTCGCTAAGAGCTTCTACATATTTCGCTGCACGTAAATATATTTTCTCGTGCAATTATTCTAATGAGCCGTGCAAGTTGTGAGTCGGAACTATATATTACTTGGATGAGTCAAGATTATAAATTAGTAGTAGTACCGACATTAATTGACGGATAATTAAAAGTGTCGTAAAACTAAAATTCAACATAAAATTACTTTAGTGAACCGAAGAACTAGAGAATGGGCAGCAGCGTTCTCTATGCATTTTACCACTACACTGCGATCGCCAACCCGCCTGCCAAGCGTGGCGATTATGGCAAAGCCCCCCAAATTGGGGGAGGCCTAAGTCCAACAGTGGACGTCTTACGGCTGAAATGATAATGATGATGATGAATGATGAACCGAAGAATCTTTTGACTCTCAATCTGCCAGGAATTCTATTGACTAAATATTTTTTCACGAGCGTTTAATTTTGGGTAAAAGTGCTACAAGTTTCTTCCGGCATTTTCCGAGATAAACCCAAACGTACAGACTGACAGACGCGAGCGTATTTTGTAAACATTTGTTGCTGGTATTGATTTTTCTGAATGTACGTTTCAACAAACAGATATTATGGCTAAATCCGTAAACGCATATTCGTAAAGAACTTTCCACACTATTTTATGATCAAATGATGAATCGTTGAATCAATGAAGGATTCGTGTCTGTTGCGAGTAACAATTCTTATTGTTTTGTGAGTGCATGTATTATTAAATTAGTGTTACTCAATACTCAATATCTTTATTGCTTTACCATAATGTGAACATAAAAAAAAATAAAAAAATAAAAAATGAAATATCTACCTAAAAATACTTAGGAAATAGTTAATAGGCAATGTTTAGTTAACAGATTATTTTACGTCATTTAGCAACAAGCCGAGTTACTAATTAAATTGTTTAACCAAATCTCAAATAAAAAATATGTTATTTTTTAAACGCATTTTTGTAATCGTCATTTCAATATTCACAATCCCCATAGCCAAAGAAGATAAGCCGAAGCAAAACAATGACTAATAAAAAATAATTACGACATAATTTTTGTATAAAGACGATAGTGATGATCGAACGAAGTTGGTAATATGGAAATATCGTATCGGTTAAATACCGTCACTTTCACACGAGGGCGGGATGTTCGCATCCGACCGCGCCGCTCCACCATTTTCGATCCGACCAATTTTGAAGTCTAATCGAACCACTACTAGTGGTTATCGGAAAACAATTTAGTTGTTTGACATTATGCATACTTTAATAAATCAACAGTTTTTTTCTGAATTGATTTAAATTGTAGGTTATAGGTATACATTTAACAAAACAAAATGACGTAACTTACACCAAGACACGCGTTTCACCCTCTTGGTGGGTGGACCAGCGTGGACCTTCGGAGGCAGCTGAGCGGGAATCTTCCTCATCGCACTTTGATACTTGAGCAGAAACGCGTGCACCGCGCACTTGGCTGGGGAACTTGTCTTCTCAGGAGTGTTAGTAGTAGTTACAGCGGCTATCGTGGCCGATGAGGTCCGCGCGCGACGCCGACCGCGCCTGCGTGTCCTACGACGCCCCTTCTTTAGCACCTCACCTACCGGTGGCGGAGACTCCTTACTAACCATATCAGTCATCGCTGATGACGCGACACCACAAAATGGCGTCGTAAAAAATACCCTAACTAAAACTTAGCCTAACGATAAAATAAATAAGATTAACGATTGTATAAAATGAAATATTATATAAAAAACACTAAACAAGTAAACATAAACCTATGCTCACTAAAGCGCTATAACTAGGAGTTTGTCAGAAAGACGGTTGCGCAGAACGCGGGGTCATCTATGTATAACCGACGTAATATTTCCTACCACGGTAGAAGAAAAGTATAGTCATAAAGATAAAGGAAAGAAAAAGAGGAAAATCACGGATTTTCACAGACGACACGGAACGAACGAACACGCCTCAAAGACTGATTCGAATTGACGGACGTTGAGTAGTCGACAAAGTTCCGACTACCCTCCACATTTTTATAATTTACGCTAAAGAGATTTCTGTGAAACGAATTTACCTTCCACTGTTTTAATAAAAGGTGTTCTAGAACTACTATTTCGATTCAAACCATAACAATGTCATAACTTGAAGCAAGGTTCACAAAGTTGGTAGGTATGTTTGAAGCGTTCCTAAACGGTTTTTTTGTAGTTACTGGTCCTGCCTACATAATGTTTTTATCAAAACTTTCAATGCAACATTCGGTATTTGATTCCATTTTCGTATGGATATTAGTTCAAGTATCCAAATATCCTGCAGAGCGTCTGCAATGCGGGTTTACACATACAAATGTATGTGTTAAACAGTATAGTTTGCGAATACGGAAAATTTCGTCTTTTGACTTTGAAATGTAAATTGAATAACGTTATGATCACAAGAACAGGAATATGAAGATAGTAGATAAGAATCAAATCTCCTCGAAATAAACTGTAATGCGAAATGAGGCGTCTTATTTGGTGACCTTTTGATTTTGACCAATATCATCTAGTAGACATCTGCATCGCAGACCAATTGGTTTTTTTACCAATATAACTTAACTCAGTATTCGTCGTTTCAATGCGGTTAATGTGTAATTCAGGTGCTAAAAACCTGTAGAGCAAGTTGGATTATTTTGAACTGCCAATTCTTTTGTGTCAACTCTTTTGCCAATTCTTTTGTCATCATGCGCACTATAAAGGTTTGAACAAGCCCGGAAATTAAGAATTTCTGATTATGTTTGTAGGTGTGTAGTATGAATGCTAAAACCGCGTTAATTAAGTGTTGAAGTTTTATACTTGTTATTCAATTCTAGTGGCTAGTGGCCTAGCCATTGAGCTACTGTTGCAAAAACTCATACATTTTATAAATCATTAACGCGCTGATTTATCTAATTTTGTAGGACTAATTAAATTGATTAACGAAGAAGTAAGACCAATAACATTATTGAAGCGTTACTCAAAATTACGTTAAGTATGTAAACATTATGTTCAAAAATGATTTAAAAAAAATGTTATCTACGAAAGTGAGATGATAAGCTACTGATTTCGTTAGAAGGCATGATTTTCTTACTTTGTGATGCACATATTTAAGTATACAAACTATCAACATACTAGCCTTATTTTCATGTCTTTCGGCTTGGAACTTAGTCAAATGCCACCGTATGAATTGTTTGCACCACATATCACTTCACAACTGAACAGTTACTTCATCACAATTTATTCTATGGTTCAATCAACGCCCCGCGTCTGTCGATTTTCGGGCATAATCCGGGACGTGCTGAATGAAACTTTTTCAGATGTTCATTTATATACGAATGGACTATTGAGAATATTACAAATACCGAACCAGACTTTTTTATTAATAAAATCGAACAGGGACGCCGGACGCCATTAAATCACCTATCTCAAAATCTCAACTGATGAAACGTTGCAACGGACGGGTGCATATTGAGAGCTGAGCACTCTGCACTGTGCACAATCAGGGGGAACGGCTCAATTGACCTTGATCCTCCCTGCAATACTTACCCCTGCATACAAAACATTAAGGGCTGACCGGATCGACTCACGCTACGCAATCATTTTTATACAGCTCTATAGAAAAATACAGTGGACCTTTTACGAAGAAACTCTTTTCTTTTTCCTTCGATTAATTTAGAAAACTATTTCAACGTTTGTTTTTCGAATGACGTTTCGGAAACTGAATGTCGATGCGTTAGCCGCGGCCATGTTAACACGGAAGTAAAAATATCGCGTCGGGATTTAATCGCACACTGGACTTTCAGCCCTCGGTGTTGGGCCAAGCATTTTCATCTCTCGGTGCTAAGCAGTGCAATAAAGCTCCAGAGGATCTGCCTAAAAATCTGGTGGTGACTGACTGACACTGGTGTTGTAAAACGTAATAAAAACCCGCACAGGAAACTAGCTTGTTCTAATTTACGTGCCTGATTAATTAGCATTTTGATATGCTGTCACAAGTTAGTAAACTTTTCCTTTATTTCGTTTAAACTCGGTATTCGTGACACGATAGCTGCCTTATCACGCACCGGCATATTACAATTAGCATAGAACAACGATCGTATTCATATTGAAATATCAAAGAAATTGATGGTATTGTAAACAAGTAGGTGCAATAAAAGGTTTAGCAATAAATATGCACAGATTTGTCCAATTTCCATATTAACCCAGCTAAGGTAGTAGATAAGTAGTCAAGAAAATGGAAATTAGAATATTTCTAAACTCCAGAGGCTGGTTTGAGGTGGCCCAAGAATTGGTAGCTGGATTGTTTTTGGAAGGCGTTTGCCCAGCAGTGTAGCAGTGTCAGCTAATAAAAAAAAACATGTCTAAATTCTTCGATGCCATTTCGATGCGATAAATACATTAAATAAACAAACACACCTAGGTTTTTGTTTGTTTATTTAATCAATCATTAGTTCATTACACAGATCTCTGATATGGTACAGGCTATTAACGGTAAATCTGTATGTATATAGAAAATGAATGAATATGAGCCATGGCACTTATTGCAAGGCTGCCAAATCATTGTTTCGAGGCATTCCCGTTAGGCTTATAAAGAACTGGAGGCATGAAATATAGACGGACAGGTGACTAACGGCAACGTTATAAATTCAACGACATCGAGCTGCATATACAATATCCCAGAAGGAAGAATCAATGAAATCACGAAAACTGCGAAGTAAGTAACTAAGTTGTGGTTCATCATGATAACAATGTCGGTAGGTAGGTTTGTTTTTATCTACGATAACCAACTCAAGAAAAAAAAAAGTTTTGTACTTAATTGTGTTCATTTATTTTATCGATAAGGTTCATTAGCAAAATACTTTTCGGCCAGTACGAAAAATACCCTATACCAATAAAAAATAAAGGAAGGTGTGTTTTTGAATTGCACGTAGAATCGCGCGTGCGCTGCGTCGCTTTGTTTACGTGCAATCCTGACGACAATGTTGCATAGTATGATAAATACTTTGTGTCAAAGGTCTAATAACTCCTCCTCACATTTGTAATAATAGTGCCATCAATAATTTTGTAATTACGAGAGCTTTTAAATTACGAACTAAGGGCGCGTTCACTACCCATAATGGCCATTCATCCATACTATTCCACATACCTACATTTTGAAAATGAGATGTAACTTACCACCTGTCTGTTACGTTCCGCGGACAAAAGCTAGTATTACATATCCATTTAATCATAGAGAAACTCAGAACATCGGAGTATTGAAACTCCCTTTTTCGCAATGGTCGACATTCCCGGAAATATTTGCAATTTTGCTAACGGGCGAAGGCCTGTTACCAAAATTGGCCTTTTCTAGGAAGCTACAAAGGGCTGCTAAAAAAATAAAAGTAATAAAATGTAAGTACCAAAACTTCAAAATTCCTGAGAATTCAGTGTACTAGTATCTGTAATAGTAGTTTCAACATTTGACAACTTACTCTAACATATAAGTGTACCCTAAATAATAGTGCAAGTGTGCTAGGTGCATTGAACTGTTACAGTAGTTTATATTTATTCTACTAATTTGATTACTCAAAGGCACAGACATAACCCACATTCTATCAAATATTTTTATCAAATAATGCAGGCAAACAAATTTGGTACTATCAGCTGTTTATAAGAAAGAAACCTGACCCACAGTAACTATGTTTTTCATACAGCTCTTCTGTTGCAGGTCTGCTCGAAGACAATATCACATTGTTTAGGTTCTTTGTACAATAAAAAGTCAGTTATTATACTAGAAATGTATAGTGTGATATGTCTCAGTGCCTCCTTTAATAGTTTCATAAATCGAATAAACCTGAGTTGTTTGTTATACACTGCTGTGGAGGATTCTGACCAAAGTTTAGACTTTACTGGAAACCATACATAGGTAGGACCATTATTATCATACAATGTATGTTACTTGTTGATAATAATAAGCTCAATAAATGCATAATATGACACCAATAACAATACTTATCTCATACACTGCATGAGAAAAATCCTTGTATTTATTGCAATTAAAGATGGCCCATCATGCTCATGCATGGAGTTAAGAATTAAAATTGATTTGTTACTTTGATTTTAATTTTTAGAGCTTATTGGTTTCAAAACTTGACAGAAATGGTATAATGTTAGGAAAAAATTGGTCATAACTAGGAATGCCAGGGTTATTTACAATTGGTTTCAACTCAGACTGTTATGACAAGCTAAACGGTGCAATAGTGGTGCAACTATTTCACTGTTGAGTGCTCAATATGATGTTAAAAAATGGACCGGATGTAGTCACTTCCCATCTATTCTTTTTAATATAATATTGAGCATGCAATAGGAATTTATAAGAAAATAAAAATGTTATGTGTTTGTGTAAATCTTTCAAGTGGCTTAGGCAATGTTAGTAAAAGTCAAATTGACCATTACTTGAAAAAACGATTGCAATCAAGTCATAAATTCATGCATAAAATGATAATAAGTCATAACAATACAGAATAACTGACAAGTGATTATTAAAGCCCAGCCCACAGTAGTCATTTGTTTTTGTAGGTTCACCCACAAAATCTACATACAAAGCCAGACGCTATATGAAAATAGTGACTAAGTTAGAACCCGAGTTCAATTCCTTTTGTCCTTAGGAAAGTACACTTAAAATTCTGTTTTACTAATCAGTCTACAGGGGTAAAGTAGTACCTTGGTGATGCTTGAGTGATAAGAATGAAAACAGTTTTTATGCACATCATGCATTTATTGGTGTTGCCATCAGACTAAATTGGTTGTTGTGCAGCAGTTGTTGTTCAGGTGTGTTTTATGTCAAATGGAAAATTAAAATTGGATATAGAATTATTAACAAATAAAAATAAAATATAACTGTAATTTTATCATACAGTGTGTAAATACTCTGAAATCCACCTGCTAAGACAAAAAGACAACAGTATAAAGATACAAACATACATACCATACTCATAAAATCATACCAAAGTATTTTATTAAAAAGGTACAAGCAACCTTATTAGTACAATACTTAATGGATATCTTATGTTACTTATAGTGGTCTTATTAACAGAAATGCTAGTTATTACTAGAAACTATGATACATTTTCAATCACTTACCTTCATAGTCAATCAAAAAATTTAATATTTATGACAAGCTTCCATAGATCATGATAACCATGATAAGATAATGATAATTACCTTCTATTGATAATTTTTATAAACCACTTAGAACTTATTATGATTACCTATATTATGCAAACAATATGCAAAACATAAGCAGACTTTTCTAATGCAATTAACATAGAAGATCCAATTGAAGTCTTATATTTAGAGAGATGTACCTGTTTTAATACTAAAAGCTTGGTGTAGAACCTTATTGGTTTATAGTATCAAGAGTAGGCCAAAAGCAAAAATGATTGGGGTTCAAAAAAAGTGAACTAAACATTTGATCTTGCTTAGCTTGTGACCTATATAAAAACCTGCAAGATTTGTTTATTAAATGCAGTGAATACAACAAGTTGACAGCTTCATAAGGTTGACCAACAATCAATTAGTAACGGTACCTGCAAATAATCAACAAAACCCTTGGAAAACTGAAGAAATCAGGGTCAATGTTTTGTAAACTGCATAGAGATCTTTGACGCAAGATAATGCACCAATGAAGGTATTTATACAAAATATAACAAAAGGAGAGTGTTGGTGACTTACCTTCGGGGTTCGAGCCATCATCCGGGATTTCGTCGGTCGGTTTCTCCCTCAAGGAAGACAATAGGTTCACAGCTGACATAGCTCGCAAATCCTCCACTCAGTTACTCAGTCTTCTCGCAATATATTACTTTCGCTAAAATTCTATAACAACTTTACAATATATACAAAATTGTTCAGGAAATTAATCTATCACCTATGTATTGTTTATATCACAGACTTTTCGTTTTTCAACAATACGGATCAAAACGTCCACGCACGAAAATACTATCAATATTTATAAGACTCTAGATATAATAGACTTATTTACACATTACAAACTAACGTTTATCATCTAATTTATAACAAATACGCTCTAGCGGTCACAAGATACTCATAACTAAAAGATTTTATCAGTTTTCGATGCAAAAATATATAAAACGTCCGCCATATGCCTTTTGAAACGTATATAACACGACCATTATCAATTTGTTATACTGCAGCGCGTTATTGAGTGATTTCTGGCATCCGTAATTTGTTCGTGTTATATCCAGTTGCCATTGTTTAGTTTTTTTTAGAAAAACGGCGTTCTTTGTGGTATGGAAAGTAATCATGGAAGAGTTTCGTTAACCAGTTAACTTAACTCATTGGAGATTTTGAACTTATAGAAAGGATTTGAAACGTGTTATGTTATTAACAAAATTGTTTATGCCAGCTATTTGGCTCTAAAACAGATTTGAAAGTTTTGTTTTATGATTGGCAATTTTTTTGAAACTTGCAATTTTAGATTTGTTGACAAAATGGATACGATAGAGTTTTAAATCACCGATAGATAAATCTTTTCAATATGAACCTATTATAGTTGTCCACATGCGCACATGATTGTGAAATTATTGCTATTAAATTACATACTAATCTCCCCTTAATAATACTATCCATAATTTAGATTTTCGAACGTTACATTTATTTTTTATCTGTCTCAGCACTCTCAGCTTTACAACAATACGTTCAGAAATAGGAAATAAGTATTGATTAAATTGAAAAAATCTCTATTTTTAGAACAGAGAAACTTATCAACAATACACCAATGAATTATTATGAAATTTGCTTGGGTATGTAATTGTCGCAAGTTAATTAAATTGCTGCCACGCCAATGACAATGATATTTTTTTTTCTATATAGAATTAAAGAAGCTGTCATTTCATTAAATATTTCTGAACGTTTCTTATCATGGTGCGCCTTCGGCATGGGTTCGAAGTGTTGATAATTTTCTAATTTTTTATTTAAAAATGTCTCTGAAGTGGCCTGGAAGTCAAGACTCCGGTATATTAAGAAAGAGTGATTTCAAGGAGAAGAAAGAAGACCTATTCGTGTTCGGCTACTCGTGCAAATTGTTCAGGGACGATGATAAAGCCCTTCACATTGACCAAGGCAAACACCTCATTCCGTGGATGGGGGATGAAACGTTGAAGATCGACAGGTTCGACCAGTTTTTTTCTATAAGACTGCTAACTGTGGCGCTATAAACCTACAAAGATAGTTATGTATCAGAAAAAAATAAATTTTCGGAAGACCTTTAAGTATTTCGCAGAGAATGTTTGTACGAAGTCCTGTATATGAAGATCGAGCTTCGGGCGCCTCAGGTGCTTGTGGCATCGCGTAATATTATGGTGACATCCGCCGGTGGTATGTATAACCTGCAACGGTTCACTTGAGTATGTATTTTAAAATCCAGGTGTTATTATAGGTTAGAGATCCCTTCGATTCTGAGTCAATGCCTAAATAAAGTTTCTCTTCTATGTTCTTACAAGCTGATAATGTTGACTTTAGACTTATGTTATATTAGATATAGCAGTAAAGATAATTGTAGGGTATTGATGTAAATTCCCATTTGTTATCATTGTATTATATTCTAAATTACTTCATTTTAATTTGATTGTTAAAACTATTGGCTTATTACTATCTTAAGTGTCTATTAAATATCTGGAGATCTGTAAAGTAAAGAGTTTACGGAATGTTTATAAGCTTCACTGAAGATACAAAATATTTAGAACTAAGTGCGTGATATAAGGAAGGATCTGTTTTAAAATGGAACTATAAATAGAATTTATTGACTATCAACTTCATTAAACATAGTTATAATAGTTTCCCATAGACCAGCTCCCTGCTTACTTTCAACACCTGGTTAAAACAGAACACCAAACACCAAAATTGAAACCCAGAATATGTCTTCGACCATCAAAATATCTTTACAGCGTAATGGTTTCTCAACCATGAAACGATTCTGGCTTATTCTAATTGTTAAGACCTATCAATAATGCAAGGTTATATTATCTGGGCAGGTACGATGCACGGGGAGCCCTGCACGACCTGACCAGGCTTGAAGCACCGCCGGGAGGCTTCGACTGGCGGGTGGAACTTACTCGGGCAGAGCTGGACGTGGAAACGCTATGTGATGAGGAGAGATACCGTGCATTGCACACTGATGAAGATGAAGAGGAAATGTATAAAGGTATATTTAGGTATAGAGTACACCCAACTCTAGGTACCTACACTATTGCTTTATTCTTTTGGGGTAACAAGGCATGCTGTGTGATATGTTTATTTATGTCTATTTTGCTGTTGTGTTTGAAATTCAAGTGTTATTTCTAACTAAGCAATGGTGATGTGTAATTAAAAAAAACCACTTGCATTTCTGAAATTGACATGAATTTAAAAAATATATTTCAAGTAAATGCAATTTCAGCATGTAAGTGGCATAATATTTTTGCTCTAAACAACAACTATGATTGTTACGATAACAACAGTTTGTTGCAGCAGCATTCTGGACAGTAATAATAAGGGATTACTTTATTGCACTTGCTAAGTTAAATAAACAGATGTCAAATAGACAGAGAGAGAGAGGGAGGGAGTAAGTTCTCTCTGTATCAAGGCAAAGATACAAAAAAAACTATTTTTGTTTTTCATTTATAAGAAAGTTAAAGAATAACTATGATTGTGTCCCTGAAACATTGTTTATCATGTATAATTTTAACGCAAATGTCAAAGGTCAATGCAATCTGGGTACTGTGGTTATTTACATGCCTTGTAAGTAACAACATGTGAAAAGAATGTACCTATTTATACGTTTTTATCACACTATTCACATATATTTATCTTGTCATCATTATCTGCCAAGCCTTATCCAACTACACAATCACGACACATTTAAAATTGTTTTGGCATTATATTCGAAACTGTTTTAGCACCACAAATACTTGAATTTCACTGGGAGGATAATTAATAGTTCTCTGTATTTTTATGTTAATTGCATGTGTATGTTTACATTCAACACAATGTAAATTGTTTATGAACAAATGAAATGAAATAAAAACTATGTCGGAGTTGGTTTCCAGTCTAACCAATTCAACTGAAAACAAGTATTTTTAAAACTGTTTGTCGGGTTTTTGGGCTAATGACGACCCGTAATAATGAACTAGGGTTGTAACGGAGGCCTTCTTAGCGGAGCCGACAAGTTTCACCTCCGTGGACGCAGAGGTTAACGGAAGCGGAGGCGGAGGTGAAAGTGGATGTAGAAAAAGTAGTAATTTGTGTCGTCCAATTTAACTCGACCAAGCAATAGGGAACATGCAATATTTTTATTTTTGTTTTCACTTTAAAGAATTCCATGTAGAATAGACAACAAATATATAAAAAAATTAAAACATTGTAATTTATCGGAAAAAATGCGGTTTTAAATTGACAGTTTAAATTTTCGCGCGAAAACGGGCCTGTAGTTCCGATGACGTCATTCCTGTCACTGGTCGTACTTGTTCGTCGCTGGCTTTCATACTTTTGCATATTTTTTCGACTTTCGAAATATTTTTTGTAAAAAATTAAAATGGACTATCCATCAACATCAGGTGATCATAACAATATCACTAATATTCCGAAAAAAGCCGTGTTGACTCATCTTTTGTGCCAATGTGTCCGTGTCTACTTCAACAAAGTTTCCTAATAAATTGTTTTTGACTAGACGTTCTGACCCAAAATTGAGAAAAAAGTAATATCAAGCTGCAAAAAGAAATGACAATTATTCTCCAAAGACCACTATTCGACGTTGTGAAGAACACTTTGACGTAAGTCATAAGGCGAATATACTTGTTATACGAGTATGCTTAGTTAATCTGCTACGTAGAAACACGTTAGTTACCTACCTAATACTTACAAAACTTGTCCATAGTAGATTTTTAGTTTTACAGTTTGAGATCGACGTCGATTATTGCTAAAAGTTTAAAATGTGTGGAGGAAACCTTTTTCTGCAAAAAGATCTCATGTCAACACTAACTCTTGGTAAATTCCTGGAGTCTGCTTTGTTAATCCCAACTACCATTTTTATTTAAAAAACGCAATTAATATGCCCATAAAATAATATTCACTTTTACAACCATAACCTCAACAAGTCGTCGTAACAGGAGTGACGTCACTAAACGCTGATTGGTGTTTTGAAATACGTTTCGTTTCAAGTCATTTTTAATACGTAATTATTGTTAAAAATCAACATTATGTAAAATAAAAACATTGCAGTGGCCCTTCTTTTATACTTTTTTAACATTTAAATCATAAAATTTTCATAAATATTATATTTGCATCTTCCCTATTCGACAGGTTGATTCCCTGTCGTGTATCGTTTGGCAAATGACATGCGCGGCGGGAACGCGGTTGGGGTGGGGGCAGGCGCCTCACCCCAACCGCGTTTCCGCCGCGCAATCGTTGATTCTTGACCATTTCGCGTGCAACACGCGGCGTTATTGTTCTATAATTCGTAAATAAACCGTTACAACTCCGCAAAAGTTGTACGGAGGCGGAGGCGGAAGCAAAGATACGATTTCTTGCGGAACTTCCGCAGTAACGGAGGCGGAGGCGAAGTTCCGTTACAACCCTACAATGAACCCCTATCAAAGATCCACGATTGGTGGCTGGGATGCACAGCTTATTGCCCCTCATTTTTATATACTTGTATCTATCATTATTTTAAGACTGTGAGATTTTTTCAATTATGTAAATAATTATTAATATAAATATTTACTTTAATTAACAATTAATTTATTATATATATATTTTCGAAAATCCTTTTTTAGTGCTCACCTTTTTCTATTTAAAAGGAACTCTGCTTCTAGACCCATCGGTTTGAGCTGTGCGTTTCCTCAGTGAAAGAATAAGTATGTGAAGAACTTCTCAAACTTCCTTTCTCCACAGAGGAAGAACTAAAGCGCCTACACGCAGCAGGCTACGGGCAGGTGGGGTTCAACTATGACGCGCCCGCAGAACCCGATCCTCCACCGCTGCCTGCTGAAGTAGATGAAGAACCATTCGTTCCCTCGCCGGCGTTCAGAGCACTGTTGCCCATTGATATTTTGTTTGTGAGTTTGCTTATCACATTTTATTGTATCATCAGGAAAGGGTTGGGAAGATGTATTCCTTTTTACACACTTTATATTAGCTTCACTTGTATGTTTGTTTGTAACCGACTCCTTATAGCGCGATTTTGACCCACTTTAAACGACCAGATTTCATTCAAACTTTGCACACCTGTCAAGGACCAATGACAACGCAATAATTTCATAAATTTGTGCCATTATACTTGCCAGGGTTACCAGGACAGCAAAAAAACTGTCTTCGAAAACTACGCTGACATACGTCACAAATTACGCTGACATACGACACAAACTACGCTGACATACGTCACAAACTACGCTGACATACGTCTCAAAATTCGAAACACCCTAAAAAAATAGAAAATAAATAATAGTTTAAAAATACTAAAAAATACGCTTAATTGAAAACCAGACTAAAAAGTACAAAATAATGGAAAAAAAGCGTGGGGTGCCTGATATCAATAAAAAAATACCTTAAAAAACAAAGCGTGTTTTTTAGTTTTTTTTTTTATTTTGTTATAGAGTAATATAGGCGCCAGAATTTCAGGTTTATATTCTTAAAAAAATCACAGTTATTTGTTGATTTGTCATAAACCTTTTTTTATGAAAAAACTGAAATAATTGAACAATAAAATTGACAAAACTAAAAAACACGCTTCCATTGAAAACCAAACTAAAAAGTACAAAATAATAGAAAAAAAGCGTGGGGTGCTTTTTAAGGTATTTTTTTATTGATATCAGGCACCCCACGCTTTTTTTCTATTATTTTGTACTTTTTAGTTTGCTTTTCAATGGAAGCGTGTTTTTTAGTTTTTTTAAACTATAATTTATTTTCTATTTTTTAGGGTATTTCGAATTTTGAGACGTATGTCAGCGTAGTTTGTGATAGTTTTTTTGCTGTCCTGGTAACCCTGGCAAGGATAATGGCACAAATTTATGAAATTATTGCATTGTCATCGGTCTTTGACAGGTGTGCAAAGTTTGAATGAAATCTGGTCGTTTAAAGTGGGTCAAAATCGCGCTATAAGGAGTCGGTTACAAACAAACATACAAACATACAAATATACAAACATACAAACATACAAGTGAAGCTAATATAAAGCGTGTAAAAATTGACGATTTTCGAACGATATTTAGAGAGAATCGGCTCATTCTTACTATTACATTGTGATAATTATATCGTCACTCCTTTTGTTCTCAAGACTAGATAAAATAGTAGAATAGAAAAAAAAACATAACAAACAAAAGTGGGATATGCCATCACCAACATTATTTTGCTTATCATCTTGAGATGATGTCAAGAACTATGGATATAATTATTGCCATGTTTCTAGACATGGGCATAGTACCTACCTGCTTTTAAAAATTGCCTCACAGAAAAATCCAGTAAAGCTGTAAAATAGGAAGAAAGCAAGTACAGTACATATAACATTGAGCTTGTAATCCCCAACGTTTTAGGCAGAGGCGTTCTTGTAGTATAGAAACATTTCGCCAGTTATATTTAAGTTCAATGTAATAGCGAGTGAGCGCATCAACGGGACACAAATCTACACTCCCGGTTGTTACTTAAAAAAATCCTAATGGGAAAACTGGGAATCGAACCCCTGACCTCACGTTCAGCAGAACCCTTTACCACCAACGAAGCATCTATCAAATATGAAAATAATATACTAATTCCAGAACAAAAACAGAAAATAATGATCACTATAAAAAAATTCGTTGATACACAAAGCGATATCTCCGGTTAAGGTGAATGCTCCAAACCAGCCCGCGAAATTCAAAAGTTCTTGCGTTTTTTGCAATTTGCAGACCAGTGCTAGGTGCTATGATTTTGATGATTATAATTCTGTAACTACATATGTCTTACAGGCGCGAATAATATTTTAATCAACATACAACCTAGCACTGGCCTGCAAATTGCAAAAACGTAAGAAAATTTGAATTTCGCGGGCTGGTTGAAGCATTCACCTTAAGCTGAAGGGACAGGTCTATAAATCCATCATTAGGCCTGTCCTTTTATATGGCAGTGAGGCGTGGCCCGTACTTGAGCGGCACAAGCAAGAACTGCGTGTCACGGAAATGAAAATGTTGCGCTGGATGTCCGGAGTTACGCGGAGAGACCGCGTCAAGAACTCACGCATTCGCGGCAGCCTTCATATCCGTGCGTGACATAGCAGACAAATTGCAGGAGTGTCGCCTACGTTGGTACGGGGACGTATTACGGAAACCGGCTAGCTATGTGGGGAACAAATGTCTGGCCATGCCGCCTCCGCCGGGTCCCTGTAGAAGGGGCAGACCCAAAAAGTGCTGGCTTGACGTCGTAGCGGATGACATGCATACCAACAAACTCACCATAAGGGATGCACAAGACCGTCCGAAGTGGAGAGCTAAAAGCAGGAAAGCGGACCCCGGGCTCCGAAAGGATGCAACCGGGATAACACAAGGATGATGACACAAAGCGAAATCTTGCGATATTAATAAAACACAATTTTTTTCCAACTTTATATTTATAGTTTTGTGTTTGTATCTTCAAACGAATGTAGCTCTCTTCTTCTTCCCAACAGCCGGAATCCCAAAAACAGAACGCAATCATAGAAAAGACAGCCAAATTCATAGCATCGCAAGGGGCTCAGATGGAGATCCTGATTAAAGCCAAGCAAGGAGATAACGCGCAGTTCAAGTTCCTCAACCGGGACTCGGAGCTCAACCCTTACTATACGGCGCTTATAGGGCTCGTAAAGGCGGAGAAGTGGCCCGAGAAGAAGGTTGAGGTTGTTGAAGGTATGTTGTATGAATTCTTTTTTTATAAATCACTAGCTTTTTCCCGCGGCTTTGCCCTCGTGAATTTATCCCACGGGAACATAATATCGGGATCATATGATAATGGGTTAGCGGTAACTGATAGAGTTACTTTTAAATTTATCATATGTACACATTTTTTGGGATCCCATTTTTCATAGGATAAATTTTGCGGATTGCATTTAAATATAATATAAATATATTTGTTGTTTTAATTCATGCACTATGAAGGGTTGCATACTGCGATCGCCAACCCGCCTGCCAAGCGTGGCGATTATGGCAAAGCCCCCCAAATTGGGGAAGGCCTAAGTCCAGCAGTGGACGTCTTACGGCTGAAATGATGAAGGGTTTGCATTTTTTTTTTTGGATGGTAAATCATCAAATGACTCCTCCCGCTCTGGGCGGAGCGGGAAGGCATGTCAGACTTTTACTGACTAAAACCCACCCGTGTTCCTTCAGTTACCCATGTGCCAGGTTCACGGTATCTCTTTCGAATAATCTCGCGACCCTAGCAGGAAGGGTTTGCATTGATTATAGGTTTTTCGATGGATAATTTATAAAGGAACAGATTTAGATCGTTAAAATTGTATATTTATGTAAATTTCTTCATTACGTTTTTGTTGCAGAAAAACAACCTGAAAATGAAGAATATCTACATCCGAGTTTGGCATCGACCGTCATTGAATCTGTAAGTAAAAACCAGTAGTGTCATAGTACTCTTTGTTAAAACAGCAAGTTATGTTTTTTTACAGCAACTGTGTTTTTATATCTCCCATAGTGATTGTGTTGGATTTTAATTTGAATGCGACCTTAATTTCACGGAGATAAATTTTAATTTAAAATAAATCTCACCTCCCAGGCTCCGGCAATCCCAAGCATACACTACAAGCCTTCCGCCGACTGCGACTACACCATGCTGATCAGCAAGATGCGCGGCGAGGGGGAGGCGGACGACGACGGGGTGGTGCGCGGCGACGTGCCCCCGCCGGGCACCGAGCCGCCCCCGCAGCGCGCGCACATCTACCGCCCGCCCGTCATGTACAGCAGGGGGGCCGGCGGCACGCCTGGTGAGCTCACACACGACACCATTAGATCAGCAAGATGCGCGGCGACGTGCCCCCGCCGGGCACCGAGCCGCCCCCGCAGCGCGCGCACATCTACCGCCCGCCCGTCATGTACAGCAGGGGGGCCGGCGGCACGCCTGGTGAGCTCACACACGACACCATTAGATCAGCAAGATGCGCGGCGACGTGCCCCCGCCGGGCACCGAGCCGCCCCCGCAGCGCGCGCACATCTACCGCCCGCCCGTCATGTACAGCAGGGGGGCCGGCGGCACGCCTGGTGAGCTCACACACGACACTATTAGATCAGCAAGATGCGCGGCGACGTGCCCCCGCCGGGCACCGAGCCGCCCCCGCAGCGCGCGCACATCTACCGCCCGCCCGTCATGTACAGCAGGGGGGCCGGCGGCACGCCTGGTGAGCTCACACACGACACCATTAGATCAGCAAGATGCGCGGCGACGTGCCCCCGCCGGGCACCGAGCCGCCCCCGCAGCGCGCGCACATCTACCGCCCGCCCGTCATGTACAGCAGGGGGGCCGGCGGCACGCCTGGTGAGCTCACACACGACACTATTAGATCAGCAAGATGCGCGGCGACGTGCCCCCGCCGGGCACCGAGCCGCCCCCGCAGCGCGCGCACATCTACCGCCCGCCCGTCATGTACAGCAGGGGGGCCGGCGGCACGCCTGGTGAGCTCACACACGACACCATTAGATCAGCAAGATGCGCGGCGACGTGCCCCCGCCGGGCACCGAGCCGCCCCCGCAGCGCGCGCACATCTACCGCCCGCCCGTCATGTACAGCAGGGGGGCCGGCGGCACGCCTGGTGAGCTCACACACGACACCATTAGATCAGCAAGATGCGCGGCGACGTGCCCCCGCCGGGCACCGAGCCGCCCCCGCAGCGCGCGCACATCTACCGCCCGCCCGTCATGTACAGCAGGGGGGCCGGCGGCACGCCTGGTGAGCTCACACACGACACCATTAGATCAGCAACATCTAAGGGTCCTGATCGACTCATTCGGTTATCTCACCTTCTTAATCATTCAATATCATGACATTTGAAGCCAATTCTATCTTAGTGAAAATGTCAGTCAATGCGATTAAATGAACTTTAGGGTTGTGTTTCGAATTCTATATGATTCTACATACATACATACATACAATCACGCCTTTTTCCCATGGGGGTAGGCAGAAACCACGGAACGCCACCTGCTACGATCTCTACACACTTCTTTTGCCTCGTTTAGGTTCATACAATTGGTCATACACACACGCCGGTTGCGAGTACTACGCACCTGACGAAGAACATCACCAATAAGGTCCCTATATGTCCTCCTAGGGCGTCCCCTCCCGGTGTTTCCACTCACATCTGCCTTGTAAATACCTTTTGTGAGCCGACCTTCATTAATCCTCCAACATGACCAAACCATCTAAGCATACTTTTTTCAATTTTTGTCACTACATCTTCTTTTACACCACACCGTTCTCTTATCACATCATTCCTCAGCCTATCATTCATAGTCACACCACACATGCTTCGCAAGGAACGCATTTCCACAGCATTTATTCTACTTTCATGCTTCTTTTGCCATACCCAACATTCACTTCCATACATAAGCGTAGGCACCAGTACACCATTGTGAACAGCCAGTCGAGCCTTATCGGACATCAACTGGTTGGTCACAATCGCATGTAAAGCACCGTTTACTTTATTTCCCGCATTCACTCTTTTTTCCACATCTTTATCAATCTTTCCATCCCTTGTAAACAAACTCCCCAAATATACGAACTCACTTACTTGCTCCACACTCTTATCATTTATTTTTACATCACATACCGATACGTTCTCTTCTCTTTCAAACACCATGACCTTCGTCTTATTCACATTTATATTCATCCCCTTCATCTTAAATGCTATATGATTCTATAAAGCCATATTTTTTACAACCTGACACTGACACACAAATAGAAAGAAATCTAATTAAATTTGAATTTCGCGGGTTACCTTACCCGTATTCCCTTGAATCAGGTTGTAAAAAATATGGCTTTATAGAATCATATAGCATTTAAGATGAAGGGGATGAATATAAATGTGAATAAGACGAAGGTCATGGTGTTTGAAAGAGAAGAGAACGTATCGGTATGTGATGTAAAAATAAATGATAAGAGTGTGGAGCAAGTAAGTGAGTTCGTATATTTGGGGAGGTACCTTACCCGTATTCCCTTGAATCCGGGTAAGGTAACCCGCGAAATTCAAATTTAATTAGATTTCTTTCTATTTGTGTGTCAGTGTCAGGTTGTAAAAAATATGGCTTCGATTTTTTTAGTATCTAAAAGCAATATTAACAAAATATCCAATCTTACCAAGGGGACGTATTACCCAGTAACCACCACCACCACCCCCATTATTCCCTTACTATAGCCCAGGGGTTAGAGGTGTGAGATTAGGTGTATGGCTATTTTAGATGAAAAACAATAAAAACAAGGTAAGAACCTTTCATCAGACGCGAGTGCAGTTTTCATATGCTTAACCCGCTAGATCCTTTCAAACCGACATGTTCTATGTTATAACAGGGGTTTGGTTTCCGCACTTGCAACCGACATGTTAAAAACCTAATGTCTAACGTATCAATTTCTATTCCAGTAAACCCGCCTGCCCCACCGCCGCCCCCCTACCAACCATACGCTCCGTATCAGTACCCAGCGCAGAGCCAACAGTCGCAGGTTAAGAAACCGTCCCCGCTCAAATCGACCGGACTTAGCTTGATGAAGAACTATAACACTGACTCGGATAGCGAAGTGTCGGGTGAGTTAAGCAGTATTATAGTATATGTACACCGTGAAATTTTAGTCGTCTTACAATGGTTGTCCACTCAATGTATCCGACATAATATACCTCTAGGGGTGATTAAAAAATTGTTACCATTAATTATGATAATAGGTACTAAGAAAATAAATAATGCATTAGAATTATGAAACATCCTGTTAATAATGTTTACGTACCAGACTGTACAGAACATACCTACCCAGCGCACGTGTCGACTAGATCACTCCATCTCCATTTTCTATGAGACAAAATATCATCAAATGAATAATATTTTTATTTATTCAAATGTTCATTTTTTTCTTATAGATGTGTAGTAGTCATCATATACATGAAGTGGGCTTCCGTTGTAAGACGATTAAAATGTCACGGTGTATATTTAAAAAAAAAAACTTAGGACAGCCAACACACCGTTGTCTGATCCCAAACTAGGCAGAGCCTGTACTATGTCAACCAGACTACTGGTGCGTATAATATATTTCTAAATACATAAATATTATAGAAAAATTACACCCAGACACAGAACAAATAACAGCGCTCATCACACAAAGATTTGTCCTGGGTGGGAATCAAACCCATGACCTCCGGCTTAGCAGTCTAGTGTTACTAACCACTAGACTAACAGGCCAGTTAGCTTAGAGCACATAAGATACTTTTATCCCGGTAGTATGTACCCATGGGGATAATTTTCGACATCCACCCAGGCGATTGACAAAAGCTAGGTCGAACATAAATGTACTGAGAAACTAATTTTTTGTTTCTATTCCTCAGATTATGACGACAATTCCTCAACGGAAAGCAAAGAACAACTCTCAATCATCACGCCTCCAGAAGAACTACAGATAGTCGTAGAGAAGATGGCGTCTTACGTGGCCCGCAATGGAGACGAGTTCGCTGACATCGTGCGCGCTAAGAACGACCCACGGTTCTCGTTCCTTCACCAAGAGAGTATTTACCATGGGTACTACAAGTCATTGATGCAACAGAAACGGGGAGTTGATGTTAATGGAAAGACGAAGAAGAAAAGGGCGGGTGAGTTTTTTTGACACGCTTTTAGTAGTTTGGTATCTATGTTTCTATGTAACGGAATCTATGAACGTGATTTTCACCCCCTTTAAAATTTCGTATTAATTTAAAACTTTGCACACTTATCAAGGACCGATGACAATACAATAATTTCATAAATTTGTGCCATTTTCGTGGCCAAGATCACCTGGATATCAAAACAATAAAAAAATGTTTTGGAGGTATTTTATTAATTGATATTTTAGTTTGGTTTTATATGAAAGCCTGTTTTTTAAGTATTATTTACTGTCTATTTTTTTTTTAAATGCTAGTAACATATTGTGCCTCCTTCGTGACGATGAATTGGCTATTTCAAGATTGAATAAAATTAAATTGTAGGTATGAGAATGTTGTCAAAGAGATTCGCCTAATTTTTGTGTTCCGCTAAGTTGTAATTTAACCATCTTTTTAACATTCGGCTGTTTTCGACGTGATAGCGTCAGACTGACAGACAGATACGACGTGGGGCCCTTTGTTTTATAATATGTAGTGCTATAGGTACCTAGTATAAACTTTATGCAACATAGAAGGTAGAAAGGCGGACTTGTAGCCAAATTCTAGGTAAAGCCAGCTCAAAAGCTAATAAGTTAAAGTAGAAGGTTAGTAGTTAAGTAAAATAAAGTTCATTTAACTCTTTCACAGCACCCGTTTCATTCTCTATAAAGAAACTGAAGGAACCAGATCCAATCCTCCCAAAACCGGCGCTTCCTTACGAGTCCAGTTCAGACGATGACTCAGAGAAACGCTTAAACAAGCAGGCGCAGGACGAAGTTAAGGAACCTCCTAAAGTGTTCCCTCAAATATACCCTATGAACCACATACCGCCTGTAGTCATGTACAAGATTGACCCACAATTGAACAACGAGCCCTTATCGAGGATCTCTCCTGAACCCGTGCTCCCTGTCAAAACTGCCGCCCCACCTTTAATAATGCCAGAAGTAAAAGAAATACCGAAGCAGGAAGAAATTGCTGGTACTACACCAGAATTACCTTTAACACCAGTCATTGACCAAATGAAGGGAAATCCGTTTCATGAGGTTCCCGTGGCTTTAGATAAAATGCGGATAGTTATGGAGAGGGAGAAAGAAATACTTCGCAAAAGAGAAGAGGCTAAACAGAAACAGGAGAGTCCTCATAAGAGAGACAGTCCTCGAAAAAGAGACAGTCCTAACAAGAAAGAAAGTCCACAAAAACGTGAGAGTCCGCAAAATAGAGATAGCCCACGCAGAAAAGATAGTCCACGCATAAGAGAGAGTCCTAATAGGCGAGAAAGCTCTCATAAAAGGGAAAGTCCTCATAAAAGGGAAAATTCTCACAAGAGGGACAGTCCTCAAGTGAGAGACAGTCCTCATGTGAGAGAAAGAGACAGCAACTCGCACAAAAGAGATAAAAAGAAGCATAGAGACCACAAGAAGGAACATAGATCCAAATCTGAAAGTAGGGATCCAAGGCAGAGTGAAAGACGAAGTGCGGACAGAGAAAAGAAGAGGGACAATGACAAAGTCAAGGAGAGTGAAAGAGAAATCAAAAGAACTAAGCATAATAAGGACGAGTTGGAGAACGAAATTATATCTTTAGAAGACAATTCCGATGATATGATTGATTTGACAGGAGAACAGTCGGATACTAGAAGTAAGTTTTATTTCAAACTTTATATTTTTCTGATCTTTATGTGGCAGTGGGCAGGGCACATTGCTCGCAGAATAGATGCCGATGGAGCCGAAAGGCTTCCCACAAGGTGGGCCGATGACCTTGTGAAGGCCGCAGGTATCCGTTGGATGCGAGAAGCACAAAACCGGTCGAAGTGGCGGAGCTTGGGGGAGACCTATGTCCAGCAGTGGACGTCTTTCGGCTGAAATGAAATGATGATCTTTACTGTGAAACTAGTGAAACTCTTGCCCGTATATTTGCGAGCTAAGCGAAACAGTAACTTAAAATGTTATTAAAGGAACTTCAAATAGGCCTTTGTTATTTTAGTGCGATTCAGAGCTTTACATTATATGGAAATACGGTATTTTTTAAGAAAAAGAAAAGACGTTTGTCAAAGAAGACCGTATTTCTTTCTTTTGAGTTTACTTTCAAGCTTCTGTTCTAACACCCTCTTTACCCTGAATGATTTTATGGCAGTAAAGGGAAGCATCCAATAATTCTTACATTTTATAACAGTTGAAGGTGAAACAGAGGTAGAACGTGTAAAGCAACAAGAGAGACGTCGTCGCGCTGCTGAGTTCCTGAAGAAAGTAGGAGTGGACCCCGCCGCCGCCGCACTGCCTACCTCCTCGCTAGCTAGCGCAATGGTATATATACTGCACTTAAACTTTGGCCCGCTTAGAGTCCAGATGCCGCACAACACCTAGGTAAAATTTAGGGCAATTGCTACTTATATAACATTATCTGCGCCCTACGGTTTCGCCCGCATGTCTTTTCCGAAAGTATCCTATGGTCAGTGGCGGGCAAGACCTAAATTTAATGTGGGCAAGATACATTTTGCGAGGCCCCCTGATGGATGAAGCAAGAGGACGGATTTTGTTGACTGTTTTTTTTTTTAATACTCTTTATTCATAAAAATGCAAACTTCTTTATTGTAATCAAACAAACGAATTAATTCTGCTTTAAGTCTTTTTGGTGTCGTAAGGGAGCGTCCATTAATTACGTGAGGCATTTAGGTCGTACTGAAACACCCAATCTCACTGTGTCTGTAAATATCACGTAATAAATGTTTAATTTTTTGCAGGAAACAAGTTTTATTTAGAACAGATTTTTTAAAACGAATGTGGTGGAATACTATTGCCAGATATTTGCTACCCGGTGTTTTTATTGCTAAAAAGAGTAATTATATCTATATTTGCGTGCGCGGGCCTTCGATGCGCGAGGCCCCTTGGGCCGCGAGGCCGTAGGCGGTTGCCCACGTCGCCCACGCCTTACGCCGCCTCTGCCTATGGTAGACTATAGGATACCAAAACCTAATCCAGGTCATGGTTTTCCAATAATTTTATCCAAATCCGTTCATTGGTTGCGTAATAAACAAGACAAAATATTATTTTTTTATATATTAGTTTGGATAAAATTATTTCGAGTCAACAGAAAAAGTATCAATATTTTTACACACACGGAGAGCACGCTGATTAATTATATATTAATGATCATTATATCTAGCAGCATACAAGTATGTTTTCTAATAGCTTGTGGATGTCAAACTTTATAACAGCCTCAATTGAAATCTCAAAATACAGGGTCAAATTGAATTGTAACACATTAAATCAACTAAACGACTGATAAGCTATAGTTTTTCGAAATTTAAGTTAAAAATATCTAAGTTCGGCGAAAAATAACAAAAACAGCTGATAAGTGACGGTCTCAATTGACCTTCCCCACCAAAACATGTTTTTTTTTTGTTCCCTTTTTTTTGTATATAATCACCCAACACGTGGGTGAAGTTAGCTGGCAATACATTCTCCACGACTAATTTCGGACGAATAATTCCAAAAACTATAGCTTATCAGTCGTTTAGTTGCCTTAATGTACTTGTCACGCAACCTTGCCTACCAACCTGCACTGGGCCCGCGTAGTAGATTACGGCCCATTCCCTCTCACCGAGAGGAGGCCTGTGTCCCAGTAGTGGGAACGATATAGGCTGATTTTGTACTTGTCACACTGTCATTAAAAGTTTAGACCAAAATTCGATAGAAAAAAAAATAATTTCGGTATCGATAACCAATACGTTGGTAATGTCATCATTTCAGCCGTAAGACGTCCACTGCTGGACTTAGGCCTCCCCCAATTTGGGGGACTTTGCCATAATCGCCACGCTTGGCAGACGGGTTGGCGATCGCAGTATGGTGTTAAAATGCATAGAGAACGCTGCTGCCCATTCTCTAGTAAGTCCCTTAGTCGCCTTTTACGACACCCACGGGTAGAAATGGGGTGGTGTTATTCTTTACGTCCGGCACCACACGGTACGGTAGTACTGTTGGTAATGTATTGCCATCTAATTTGATTTGACCCTGCATATTGTATTTTATCATCTAAATGGACTAAATCCAAGGTTTACATTCTTCAGAGCCGCAGGTTTTCTATGTGCACACTTGATCATATAACATTCTTATGGCCACAGGTGGACACTTTGGAGTCAATCCGTAAGAAGAAGGCGGAAGAAGAAGAGAAGCAGCGCAGACGCGAGAAGAGACGGCATCGTGAAAGAAGAGGTGAGATATTTAGAGAAACCCTAAAATTCTTGCGTTATCACGGCGCCAGACAAGGCTAGAAAGAAAGACAATACTTTTATTTGCGGCAAGCATGACAGGCAACAGCTACGGAAGTGGTGAAGGGCGGGCGTTTTGGGGGACTGTCTTATGTAATCAAAAATTACTGACACTCAGCCTAGTTTGAATAAATGACTTTTGATTTTGATTTTATAAATACGTAAATATAAAGTCGCTATGTGTGGAACGGGGACCATTTCTAAATACTTCCTGTTTCTTATCACAGTTGCTTACAAATAAACTAGTGGTATACGCATTGGTGTAGGGTAGGTATGTACCATAAATCATGTGCCATTAGCCCAACTATGTAGGGGTCGGCTTCCAGTCTAACCGGATGCAGCTGAGTACCAGTATTTTACATGGTGCGACTGCCTATCTGACCTCCACAACTGTCAAGTTACTGGGTAATAGATACCCCTTGGTAACACTGGTTGTCAGACTTTCGGGCTTCTGACGACCTGTTACGACTGTCTACGTGACTACGTAGACCGGACCCCAACACAGTTGGGAAAAGACTAAGCAGATAATAAAAGCAATATATCGTTAAAGAAATTGTGTTTAATATTTTAAAAAAAACACGTGGATACGTCGTGCGACGCGTCCGCGGATGCATCCGCGCATAGTGGAGAGGGCGAAATCTGTCGAGATCTGCCTGCGTGTCCGCGTCTGCCTGCGTCCCTGCCGCAATCCGTGATTTGTCGGTTTTGGGCACGCATCAAAGGGATCCTCTTGGGTTGCATTCGTCACACTGACACAGACGGAAGAGAAGAGGGCAGACGGATTTCTAGACACACGCGTGCGCGGACGCGTCGCACGACATGTCCGCGCAAATGGAGAGGGGCCTTTAAGAATAACATCACCCTATTTCTTCCCGTGCGTGTCGTAAGAGGCGACTATGGGAATTACTAGAGAATGGGCAGCAGCGTTCTCTATCCATTTTACCACGATACTGCGATCGCCAACCCGCCGGCCAAACGTGACGATTATGGCAAATCCTCCCTAATTGGGGGAGGCCTATGTCCAGCAGTGGACGTCATTCGGCTGATATGATGATGATGATCGTAGTGTTTTATGCTGAAATGATGATGATGATCGTAGTGTTTTTATAAGTTATTGTGTGGCACCCGGTATTTTTTGAGTATGTGTGCAAAGTTTGTACACATATTTTGCACCTTGCAATGTTTCTAAACAGGCGTTGAGATTTTTGAAGCAACTTTTTGCACTGGCCATGTGTCTACAAATCATGATAGAGTAGAGAATTTTAATAAATAAATTCTGCTTTCAGATTACGAAGACGAATCCGAGAGGGCACACAGAAAGAGCAAACGCAGAAAGTATAAGTATGTTTTATTCTTTGCCCGCCCGCGTGGAAATTGGAAATTGTCTCTAGGGAACGTACTATCGGGATAAAAGTCTCTGTGTTAATCTAGGTTATAAACCATCTGTCTTCAAAATTTCATGTCAATCCGTTCGGCCGTTTTTGTTTGGTTGAATAACAAACATTCATAGTAGGAATAAACCATACGATTTTTAACCGACTTCAAAAAATGGAGGAGGTTATCAATTCGACTGTATTTTTTTTAATGCTTGTTACCTTATAACTTTTGACTGGGTGAACAGATTTTGATGTTTTTTTTTTATTTGAAAGTTGGTGCTTCCCGAATGGTCCCATTTTGATTTGGTTCCATTCGGACAGTGGGATCCATGTGAAAACCATAAGTCTTAAATTTGCATTCAGTATTTGCGCGACAAATGAACGAATAACGCAATTAGATTAGTGCAGGGTATCTACCATAACAAAAAAGATAAAAATAAAAACTTTTTACAAAAAAATAACAACCGACTTCCTTAAAAAAACACTACAAAGTCAATAATAACTTTAATTTCGGTAGTTGGTGGCAAAAAAACCTTAAATACAGATCCTAAGACACCGAATTCCGAAATTAAAGTTATTTTTGACTGCAAAGTCAAAAATAACTTTAATTTCGGAATTCGGTATCTTTTTTAAGGAAGTCGGTAGTTATTTTTTTGTAAAAAGTTTTTATTAGTCATTAACTAGATTGCTGATGAATGAAACACATTTGACTTTTACATATTATTATATACATAAACTCACGCCTTTCTCCCATGGGGTAGGCAGAAACTAAAGAACACCATCTGGTAAGACCTTAACATACACTATTTGCTTCGTTTACGTTCAAACAAACATTTAACCCTTTATAGGACGGCTCATATAAAGTGGCCAGTAAACTGGACAGTCATTTAAGATACCTAGGACCTTGAAGTGCACGGTCACTGCTTCACTATTCACTGTTTAGTTTACTGGTCACATCATATGAGCCGTCAGGACGGCAAACAGTGAAGAGTGACGAAGTTACCGCCCACTTCAAGGTCCTAGGTACCTTGAAATGACTGTCCAGTTTACTGGCCACTTTGTATGAGCCGTCCTATAAATAATAATAATAATATTCCACAACTATCACACAACGCTATCTAGTCCCAAGCTAAGCAGAGCTTGTGTTATGGGTACTAGACAACTGATAAACATACTTATATATTTCTAAATACATACATATTATAGATAAATTACACCCAAATAAAGGTTTAAAGTTTTTCTTTCGTTTTTCAATGGAACCTTTCCCTCACAGTTCATATTGCTCCTTTACTGTAGATGCGTTTGATGCGTAGACAAATGACATAAATACCCACACACGGGTTTTTTTTTTCTGCAAGAACAACATCCCTATGATCCGTAGCGTAGATACTAATCTTATATATCCATTGTTCTGGTTTTGTTGATCGTTCTAATTGTAATAAATAAATATTGTTTACAGATCTTCAGATGAAAACAACGAGTCAGATTATGATGCGTAAGTAATGGAAATAAATCTCTCCATTATACACCGTGACATTTTAGTCGTCTTACAAAGGTTGTCCACTCAATGTATCCGACATAATGTACCTCTAGGCGTGATAAAAAATTGTTACCATTAATTAAGATAATAGGTATTCAGAAAAATAAATACTGGATTAGAATTATGAAACATCCTGTTAATAATGTTTACGTATCATACGGTAGAGAACATACCTACCCAGAGCACGAGTCGGCTAGATCATTCCATCTCCATTTTCTATGAGACAAAATATCAAATTTAAACCACGTCATGCGTCATCATAATGAATAATATTTTTATTTTTTAGTTATTCAAAAGTTCATTTTTTCTTATGGATGAATAGTAGTCATTGGTTACATGAAGTGAGCTGCCGTTGTAAGACGACTAAAATGTCACGGTGTATATTCCTTTTCTGTCAAAAAAAATCCTGTGAACTTTTCCTAAAACTGTATTTTTCATCCTGCTAGTAAAAATAAAGTAAAAGTAGTAAATTTTCTTAGTACTCCTTACTAAGAAAATTTAATCACTGTCTGAAACGACGTTATAATAGGTTGGGGAAAAAGTTTCTTCGCATTTTTTAAGAAAATTCAAAACATTTTTTTATAAAGTTTATTTACATTTAACTAAAGTATGTAGGTACCATTTTGTTCGATAACTTTTTGCCATCTTGTAGGTAGGGACATGATCCCATTGCTATAGAAATTTTGGGACTTCTAGTCAAAATACCAAGACAAGTGGTTTTGGCAGTCCTCTCGTGATATTAACCTGACACTGCCTAAAGAATTCTGAAGAGACTGAAACAGGTGGAAATCTGAAGGTGCAAGGTCAGGACTATACGGCGGATGCATTAACACCTCCCAGCCAAACTCTCTTAATTTTTCTTGGGTGGCTAAAGATGTGTGAGGTCTAGCGTTATCATGATGAAAAAGCACACCCCTTCTGTTGATTAATTCCGGCCGCTTTCTCTCAACTTCTTGCTTTAATCTCATCAGTTGTTCGCAGTAGAGTTCAGAATCGATGGTCCTGCCTGGTGGTAACAGCTCATAATGAATAATGCCCTTCCAATCCCACCACACACACAGCATCACCTTGTTGCGAGTTAACCCGGGTTTCGCCACAGTCTGTGAAGCCTGACCGGCCTTTGACCACGACCTTTTTCGCACGTTCTTGTCATACGTGATCCACTTTTCATCACCAGTTATCAGCTTCTTCAAAAATGGTTCGGTTTCATTACGTCGTCGTAATAAAGAATCACAAATGAGTACACGGTTCATTAGGTTTCTTTCAGTGAGCTCGTGAGGTACACAAATGTCGAGCTTTTTTGTGTACCCAGTTTTTTTCAAATGCGCCAAAACTGTTTTGTGGTCAATTTCCAGTTCTTCAGCTACGTCGTAACTACTGGTATGCCAATCTTGCTCCACTTTTTCAAAAATGGCATCCATTTTATCCGTAATAGGGCGACCAGAGCGACGTGCATCTTTGACATCAAAATTTCCGGATTGAAAACGCTTAAACCAAATTTGTGCTACTCTCACAGACACTACACTAGGTCCATAAACATCGCAAATTTTTTTCGCGGCTTGCGTTGCCTTTTTACCTTTTTTGTAGTAAAATTTTAAAATGTATCGAATTTCTTCATTAGATTCACTCATCTTGACGGTACAAAAAACAAATGAAAATCACACATTTTCCTAATTTGAATTTGGAATTATGTTCTTTAAAATTTAAACTTTCAATGATACCAAAACCAGCCAGATACAAATAGTATAGCCAAAGAGATTTTATTACAAGTTCATACATACTATAATGCGAAAAGACTTTTTCCCCAACCTAATATTTAAACAATAAACATTATCGTTCACAGTTTAAAGAAGAAAAAACGCAAGAAGGAAAGGAAACACAGTTCCAGAAACAAACGTAAGCGTCGAGAGCCCGAAGTCGATGAGGAACAGCAGTTAGTACCCGTCAACATCGACTTGTCAAGCACTCTGAAAGAACTCCGCACCTCTTCACCAACCAAAGAGTTAGTTCTCCAAGACTTAGAAGACACACAACAAAGCTTCGTAAGACAAGTGTCCTCTGATGAGGACGAAGTAAGAGACAGAAAGAGAAAGAAAGAGAGGCAGTACAGTGAGGGAGAGTGGTCTAGTGATAGTGAAGGAGATTCCAGGTCTTCTGGTAGTAACATAGACGAATAGATTTTGAGAATCATAAAAATTCCAACATTAAGGGCTTGTGGATTAAGTTGATATTAGAATGACTAATTTGTATAAAACTCATATAAAATATTGCAATGGAATTTGAACTATGTGTAATGGTTTTAAATGTTTTAATCAAAATGCATGCTATAAAATTTTAAATAGCTAAAGTTTCGATGTACTTATCATAAGACTGTCGCGTTTTAAAGTAAAAAAAATCATTGCGTTCTAAGGTTGTATTTTAAATAAATATTTGAGTGACATGAACGAAAACTTAGCCGGGCTTGCAGACAGAAAGCCTGGCTTTTCAAACACTTGTGAGATTTGAAATTTTGCAATAATTTTTAATCCTAAAAGTATACTGATTGAGAAACCATTTTACAGAATAAACAATCCCTGAAATGTAATTTTGTTATTTTCTTACATTTTAAATTAATGTAACTAGATTTAAAACTATTTGTTACGCATTTATGAGATATATTTTAGGTTTCGGTGTAATATTTTTTTTTGTTGAGTTATCAAGTGCTCCATTAGGATTGTCAGATACCTACGGTCTTATTCATAAAAAAAAGCTTTTCGAAGGTTTAACACATACTTAGTTAAATTGCTCGATAATCCTATAGAACCTTCGATTTTTTTAAATATTTATAAATGTATTTTATCTAATATGCCATTTATAAATCAAAATGCTGCCATTATAATATAGTCTCCCAAAAAATTTACCAACGTATCGATTTTTAAACGGGAATGTCTGTATACACACCGAATAATTGTGACCATTGGTATTATTATTGCCTATAGTTTCAACACTTCTGATGCGGTGACGTTATTGCTATTTAAAGAAAGATTTGAGACAGAAAAACAATGTCGGCACCCAGGCAGTGTTTGTTTGGCGAAAATGCTGTAATGAATTTGAGTACAAAGATAAATTATGTCCTTCCGCCATTTCGTGTAAGATTCTGTACGATTATTATTCCGGTATTGACTTAGACGCCTTAGTAAAAAATTATCCGGTGTATGTGTATTTAAAAAATATCATTATTATTGATAGCCGCCAAATAAAAAGCAGAATCTGTAATCTCCTTTGTCAATGATTTGAAATTGTAACTCAACTGCACGCGTAGCATGACCACCGTAGAAATGGGTTTTGTCGACGGAAGAATAGACAAAATTACAGATTGTAGAAAGATTAAAGACAGAATTAAAGATTGTAGAGAGTCGACCATTTTGACCTTACAGCACTGCACTGATAACGTAAGGCTGGCTCTCAAACTTTATAGAACGTTTATGTGTTAAAATGCGTTTACGAAAAACAATTTTTGAAAACTAAACTTTAGCGAGTGTTTAGATGTTTGATAATTATATGAATAAGACCGTTAAAATATACCATATATATTTCAATTAATTAGATTTTCCGTATGTTTATTTGTAAAATATGTGTTTGTAAATCGTTTAGTCATATAAAACATAAAATAAATACAGTCTATTATTTTTTTATTGTAAATTATTAGTGTATTAAGTGATATCCAAGTAAAGCATGCTTGCATAAATAATACACAGAAAATATTGATTAGTAATAAAGCAAAGCAGTCATTGATTATTATTTGACAACAATTAATAAGGTAATAATAATAAAAAAAAATCTTTGATACAAAAATCAAACACCCATTTTGATATTTTATAGTCGTTAAATTAATCGCAGTAGTAGTCACAAAAAAAAATATATCCGTGAAATTGTAATGTACTTCCTATTTAATATTTAAAAAAAAAATACATTTACAGTTGATGCTTATACAATAAAGACAACCTCTAAATATTGATAAAATATTCCTAAAAATAATTGTGTGCTTTCATTCCTATTCTAGTAGTAGCACTAAGAATCCTAACTCAAAAAGCTAGTAAAAATTGTTCAGATTTGTGATTTCTTGGGAATAAATGTTGAGGTAAGAAAGAAAATTTGCTAACTCGTGCGAAAAAATACTGAAAAAGGGCAGTTCGAGGCCGCGCCGTATGTTTTTGTGAAAACCAAACTGGCCAGACCCAGAATTTTACGGCTTATGTTTAACTTACCACCAGATATAGTAACATATAACAGACTAAAATAGTAAATGATCACCAAAATTAAAACCCGCATTTTAATGTAAAATTATAACCAAAGTTTTAACATCTCGCTATCCTATTTAAGGAAAATGACTCCAAATAAATAATTGTTAATCCAAAAGTAGTAAATGATCACCAAAATTAAACCAGCATTTCAATGTAAAATTATAACCAAAGTTTTTACATCTTGCTATCCTATTTAAGCAAATTGACTTTAAAAAAAATCATTGTTAACCCAAAAATTGTTAATGAACCTCAAATTATTAAGAGTGTACTACGTGAGCTCGACAAATGGATGTGCGAATAACACTTGAGCGACAAAACTGTATTGCAACTCACCGTAGTTCAAATGCACGCTTGTGCGGCACACTGAATCAAGTCGTTTCTAGCACTCGCCGGCCGCTGCCGCGGCACCGCTCGCTTCGCTCGCTCGGCTCGTGCGTAGGAGGTCACAGTTTTAACCTAACCTAACCTAGTGTACTATGCGAGCTCGAGTGTGTCGCACAAGCGTGCATTCGCACATTCATTTGTCGAGCTCACGTAGTACACCCATTTATTAAAATTTGGTGATCATTTACTAAATTTGGTGGTAGAATACAATTTAAAGTGGAGTCGTGACTAAAATAGCTGGTACTATTGTATTTTTAGACTTTATTTTTCTGGTGTTAAGTAGATATTTTTGGTTACAAAACTAAGGGTATCAAAGCATTTTATGGTGGTCATTATATTTATCCCCGAATTTAACTATGTGATGTTTCCGAGTTAGTCACAAGGTCACAACGCCTTGTGGCTTTTTATCAAGAGTCATTATCCTGATCCACTATCCTGTTATGCGACTCATTGAAATTTTATTTCAATACAATGTATTTTAGACATTTTGACGCTCAATGCGCGCTTTTATTCTTCGACTACACCCTAATTAATACAAGCAAATCTTTCTTATACTTAGTTGTTTAAGTATTTATTCATTATGCCTCCAACAACAGTCACAAAAACATACAAACAAAATGTCTTAAATTTATATCATCGTGACCATGTCCTTCTTAATTTTTCTTTCCAGCTTTAACATAATAGTGAAAATTGCAAAACAAAGTATTGGATTATTGAATCACTGAATTATTACGTTGACTTTGCCTTTGGTAACAATAAGCATTATGTTCCTATTTAAACATAACATGAATTAAAAAAATATACTCCTTGTATTGTCATATTTAAAGATCAAATACAATCCATCAAACAGAACAGTTTTCTCTATGTGACCAAGAAAATGAACAAATATCAGCTGTCCCATAAAGGGTAGAGTAGGTATTGAAGTTTTGTATGAAACAATTGATAACTTTTCGCAATTACGATATTACTCCCCTGGAGAAACTTGTTCAGTTTGATGGGTTGTACACTCGGCTACACATGAAGCTACGAATTTTAAGCTGACCTCTCGATATACGGAAATCCTTTACAAAATGAGATCCGTTTATACTGGAAATTCATACAAATTCATACTGGAAACATACTGTATTTCCACTACTACTTAACTACTAGAAATGACTTAATTACAATTTCCATTTCCCTCTAAATTAATGTAGGTACAATTAAGTCGTAGGTAGTCCGAATTAGACTAATTTTAATATGTTAATAAGTCCTAATGAAATAAATCAATGTCTAAACTGTAAAACATTTAGCAATAACAATATCCTGGCTTATTGTAATAATTGATAATATTTACAATAATCATAATCAATGATGTACTGTAACATAAAATTGTATCATTCGTGTATTGTATGTTTTAGCAAATTAAAACTTAATGTGCAAAAAACGTGTGCTTAAAATACTGTGTCGCTGTTATTTGTACATTCAGCAGTCTATAAATGGTGTAGGTAAATTATGTGAGCAGCTTATGCCACAGAATAGAATCGTCAGTTTCGCCCTAACGCGTTAGTAGATAGTTCTGTTAGTATTCTGTTGTGTTTATACACCTCTGAAACAATGATCACTTCATTTTCATGGAAACGTTTTAACAATGTGTGAGTTTAATCTTCTCAGTATGGACACATTTCGGGTAGCCTAAGTAAGAAAGCAGTGGTGCCCAGTGGTATCGGCGCTTTGCGTAAAATAAATTCATCACCGCTGCTCTCAAAATGGTGAAGAAAAACATCATGGGAAACCGGCATGTCCTAGAACCAAAAATTCGGAGACATGTGACACATCTGCCAACTCGCCCTGGGCCCGCGTGGTAGATTACTGCCCTGTCCCCGAGAGGAGACCTGTGTCCCAACAGTGGGAACAATAAAGGCCGTTTATGAAGTACGAGGGCACATCTAGTGATTAAATACTTTGCTGCTAATCATAGCCATGTTCGAGACATGATCATTCATCCGGTACGGTCATCCGTTCAAACACTTTGCATGATTAAAAATCTTTGCACTGGAACTTCGTACATAGGCGTCCATATTTTCAGTTAAGAAGGTCAATTCGCGTAGATAAAAACCTTCAAAATGTAGTCGCAATGTCATCTGAGCACTGTCAAAAACTTGTCAAAATTGTAGGTAAATCAGAGGGTAATTTTGACAAATTGAGACTGAGAATTAGAACGCTAATGTTTCTTAAAATACGGGACTTTCTTCTCAGATGTATTTATTATGTTAACCACTTTATTATACATCAACAATGGCATGCTCTCATAATGATCTAAGGGTGCTTTTCAATATATGCTTAATATTCGCTCCGAGACTTCAGCATACAACAAGACTCATCTTAACCCATATATGCCCACAGGGTCGATAACGACCCAAAATTCCTTCATGACTCTCCTTCGACTTTCTTTCCTTGTAATTTGCGGTTTTCAGTTCGGAAAGTAGGTTTTTTTCAGTGGGAATTTCGACCCACTGAAAAAAACCTACTTCCCGAACTGAAAACCGCAAATTACAATTACAGCCCTTATTTATAATAATTTATTACCAACATAGTCAAAAATCTTTAAAATTCATCTTAAAAAAGTTCTGGGCATATAGGGTTATATCTTTTGGTAAACTAGCACTTCCTCCGCGACATCTTCCGCGTAGATTTCGTACTTCTCCTACAACTTTAATCCCTATTTACGGGGTAATAATAAAAAAAACTGCCCGTATGTTGTATGTACTTTAATAAGCATTAGTTCCAAGTTTATTACCTCAATGAATATGTTCTATGTTATGGGAATTTGGTTTCCGCACTTAGTCCTTTGAGTAGACCTTAGTGCGTGGGCCATGGCGGCCGTCGGTATTTACTCCAACCAGCCCACCTCCCTCCAGAAGTTGGTTATGTCTCCTGGTCTGCTAAGAACGTCCGTGTAAGATTTGGGTGTCCCGAGGGTATCTGTCCTAATCTGGGTGACGCCTGTACATTCGAAGAAAATGAATATGATTTTTCATACTAACAAAATCTCACTTTTTCCCCCACCTAAAAGGTTCAATTTCCAAAAACCCATTCTTAGTGCTCCTGTATATCATAAAAGGATGCCGTATGCAAAATTTCACGTCCCACTCCCAGTAGTTTTGGCTGTGAGTTGATATGGCAGTTGGTCAGTTCTTCCGTTTTACAGGGTCAAATTAAATTAGCTGGCAATACTTTACCCATATGGGAAACTAATTAAATAAAAAAAAATGTTTTTTCATGATTCCAACTTTGTTCAATTCTTTAAAAAACACTGACATATACAATATGGCAACCAAACGGCTATTTGCTTTAGTTTTTGGAAATTGAAAATATCTATGTTCCTCGAAATATTACAAAAACAGTTGCTCGATTTTGGGCCATTGACCTTCACCATGGATGATGAAAAAAAAAATGTTCTTTTAGTTTTCGATTTACTTGCACCAAGTAAACTAATGTCCTTACTTCTTTTTTATTGAATAAACTCTCCATTTAAAAGGTGTTCTACATTTATTTGTTGGAAGAATGGTACTAAGGTGCTCAGTGGATGGGTGGGCAAAATTCTACCAAGAAGTGATCTCGTCTTGGTCGACTTCATCTGCGAAATCTGTAACAGTATGTACAATAGTATAATATATGATATATAAACATAGTTTCCTACAATTCGTTGTTTTATTTGTCAACTATTACATATTATACCGTTTATTCCCGGTCGTCCCCACCCCGTCGTCTCCACTGGGTACGAGTGGGAAAAAAAGTTTCGTTCCTGCCCAGCGGTGACGATTGGAACATTTTATTTCCCACACGTTCCGCTATAGACCGAGAGTCAAAATGCAGTATTGGGGATTTCAATAAGAGATTTCAGGGATTGTTAAAATGTTTTAATTATGACTTTCTGAGCAAGAGTGAAAAATGGTTTTGATTAAAATAATTAAAAAAAGACTGAGGCAATTAGTATTTGTGAATCACAGGTAATCAACGAATTAACAATAATTCTCTCAAAATTATGCATCAAAGACAATCAACTTATTTGCACAAATTCTTACAATTTTAATGTGCGTATCACAGATAATCATCGGATTAAAATATTTGAATGTTATATTTATTCATTCGCACGTTCATCTATACTTTTATTTAAATTAGTGAACTTGTGGGACTTCCGCCACTGCCTTCTTATACCAACAAGACATTGGTTTAAAGATATTTTTTATTAGTAATTATTTGAGGTGATGGAGCCAGAAAGGTGCAATAAAATTTTTGATCAGAAATAAAAAACGTAGTAAATTATGCTTATTCTGTAAGTTTCATGAAACTAACACTTAACATTAAATAATAAACATACACACAACAAATAGCAAAAAGCCAACGTCACGTGGTGTTCCCAGGCGGTCACCCATCCAAGTACTGACCACGCCCGATGTTGCTTAACTTCGGTGATCGGACGAGAACCGGTGTATTCAACGTAGTATGGACGTTGGCGATAACTACGGCGAATTTTTCGTTTATTATTAACTTTGTGACGTACTTACCTAATTAAAATTAAATGATTAAGGCCCTCTTGTAGTTGAAGACGTTTCGGCGAACACTGGCCGATCGTTGCGAGCGCTTGAGCTGCTAGATTTTGTGTATAATTGTTTCGTGGAGACAAAATGATAAGGAAATTATAAAATATTTTCTCAGCATACCCTAAAAAGCAATAAAACCTATCTTTTGGTATAAGTTTTACATGGTTTAATGATGGAATCTCTTCAAGGTACACGTTTTAAATGGCGATTTAGTGTCATCTTTATGATTATTTTTTATCGAGCAAATTGTTTTAATTCACGTTTTTATCTTCACACAGCGCTTAACAGTATGTTCAATTTTCCTAAATATATATTTTTTTTACGAAAACTAGCCATTTTGCTAGTTTTACAGAGGTTTAAAAAGTTAAAAAGTACTGCAACCTCGCCTTAATGATAACTTAGCATTCTGGGGCGATTAACAGACGGTTCATTTTGTTTACCTATAGTGGAGTGTCTGGGGGTTTTGACCTCAGACTTTTGTTACAGTGAATGAATTTAAATGGTCGATGGGGGTTTTCTTTTTTATACTATAAAGTGTAAAGTTTACCCAAATTTTTTTTGTGCTTTTGATTTTTTTTTATTATTTAATCAAAAATTATAAAAAAATAATAGGTACTTGAGCATGTAATTTTATTTGATTTTTTTTTGTATCTATACGTTGAATAATACCTAAATAAACATAAGACAATATTTTTTTTAATGTTGGAGCGTATGAAGGGTCATAACGACCTTGGACAGGTAGTAAAACGTGGAGAGGGGAGAACGGCAACGGCAGCTGCTCCAAAACTAAACAGAATTTTTCTAGCTACTTTTTAGTTATAAATGACACGTGTTTTGCGCATGTTGTATATATATATGAGTAAAAGTTGTGTGTTTTTTTGTTTATTTCTGACAACAGTTTTATTGAAGACGTTTTTTTTCTATTGAATTTCTATGTAAGATTTTTTATTTGTTCATTTGGAAAGTAATCTCATTAAAAATCTACAGTTTATTATACGATCATGATGGTTATAATATGACCATAATGATTATTAGATAATAAATTAAATAATAAGTAGATAGATAATTAAAGATAAAAGAAAAAGATTTTTTCTTCAAGTAAAAGATTTTTTTAAATAAATTAATCATTTAATATATTCAATTGTTTTCTATCACAGTTTTCTAACAATGGATGAATCAAGGACCAGTCGCACAATTAATGAGTACAGCTGCATTATCAGCGAAAAATTGGGTTCATCTTCCAAAACCAATTCAGATTTAGGTGTTATAATAAAAATAAGCAACGTTACGAGCTGCTTCAAGCGAACGAAAGGATGGCCTGTTACCTCATCTTCAAACTAACATCTAAAAATATATTGAAGCGTATAAGAGGCCCAATGAAACTCCATTTTCGCCTCCGAAAAAAAAAACTCCGAAGTAGCACTGATTTATCGAGCTTTTTTGGGTTTATATGGAGCTCCAGCAAGAATTAAAGATTTGAACTCATTGAGGTTCAATTTCTTTGTAAAAGGAACAGCCAAAAAAACAGGTGTTCTTTTGTCATCATTACCTCCTACACTCCTGCAGTCTCTTCAACGGTGCCAGATCGACTACCGGTACATCGAGGTGCTGAAGTGTCTGTACGAAAACGCCACTATGTCAGTCCGACTTCAGGACCAGACCTCGAAACCTATCCTTCTGCAGCGAGGGGTGAGACAGGGAGACGTTATTTCTCCGAAACTGTTCACCGCTGCACTGGAGGATGTCTTCAAGGTTCTGGACTGGAAAGGGGCTGGCATCAACATCAATGGCGAGTACATCACTCACCTTCGGTTTGCCGATGATATAGTTGTCATGGCTGAGACTATGGAGGGCCTCAGTACAATGCTCGATGACCTCAGTAGAGCTTCCGAAAGAGTGGGTCTCAGGATGAACATGGACAAGACAAAGGTCATGTCCAATGCTCGTGTGATACCCACTCCAGTGAAGATCGGAGGCGTTACACTCGAAGTTGTGGACGAATATGTGTACCTAGGACAGACTGTCCAGTTAGGTAGGTCCAACTTCGAGAAAGAGGTCAATCGTCGAATCCGACTCGGCTGGGCAGCGTTTGGGAAGCTACGCAATATATTCTCGTCCCACATACCGCAGTGTCTCAAGACGAAAGTCTTTGTGTGTGTGTTACCAGTGATGACATATGGAACCGAAACGTGGTCGCTCACAATGGGCCTTATTAGAAGGCTGAAAGTCACCCAAAGGGCGATGTAGAGGGCTATGCTTGGAGTTTCCCTACGCGATCGAATCAGAAATGAAGAGATCCGTAGGAGAACCAAGGTAACCGACATAGCCCGAAGAATTGCTAAACTGAAGTGGTAGTGGGCAGGGCACATTGCTCGCAGAACAGATGGCCGATGGGGCCGAAAGGTTCTGGAGTGGCGACCGCATACCAGAAGACGTAGAGTTGGAAGGCCTCCAACAAGGTGGACCGATGACCTTGTGAAGGCCGCAGGAACCCGCTGGATGCGTGAAGCACAAAACCGGTCGAAGTGGCGGAGCTTGGGGGAGGCCTATGTCCAGCAGTGGACGTCTTTCGGCTGAAATGATGATGATGACCTCCTACAGCTGATGCAGCGTTTGAACACCTAAAAAGAGTATATTTACAAATCCAGTTATGGTTAGGAAATGTAGATATTGAAAATGTAGACATTGAAAATTGGGGCTGGAAGTATTTTAATAACATGATAGATAGCTCCAGATAATTTATTGCAAATGTTGTTTTGTAGCTGCAAAAAGGGTTGTGGAGCTGCTCGTGGATGTCGAAAGAGTGGCTCATACTGCAGTGTAGCATGTCTACAGTGCAGCGAAATTACTTGTTTTAATACTCCACCAATTGGGCACGCCACAATTGCGGCGGTAAGTCCCCTCTTTGAGGATTGGATAGAGAGGCGCCACGTCGTCCTCACCTTCCGCCTGACGCAGGTCCTCACCGGGCATGGGTGCTTTGGTGGGTTTCTGTTCAGGATAAAGCGGGTGTTTCCATTGCGAGGATCGTCTGGAAGACACGGTGGAGCATACGGTGAAGGTGTGCCCTGCCTGGGCGGAGCACCGCCGTGTCCCCGTGGAGGTGATTGGCGGCGGCGGCCTCTCGCGTCCGGCCCTGGTGCGAGCCATGGTCCGGAGCGAGAGGGCATGGGAAGCAGTCACCTCCTTCTGCGAAGCAGTAATTCTCGCGAAGGAGGAGGCAGGGGCAGTCTCTGCGCCCTTGCCTCCCTAGCCGCCGCAGGAGGAGCTCGAGACGCCCCGGGCGTCGGGAGTTGATAGCAGACTCCCGGCCAGCGTAGGCGCAAGCTTGCGGGCGGCGAGCAATGGGTAGCTCGCCGCCCGGTAAGGACTAGGCTCAGGTCGTCGGCGCGTAGTGTTTCACGCGCGCTTCAAAGAGATGTCAGCAGCACTGAAGGGGTCTGTTAGGACCGATGCCTGCCAGGGTCGCGAGATTGTTAGAAAGAGATAACGTGACCCTGGCACATGGCGACTGAAGGAACACGGGTAGGTTTTAGTCAGTAAAAGTCTGACACGCCCTCCTGCTCCACCCAGAGCGGGAGAAGTAATTTGATGATATCCCATCCAAAAAAAAATTTACTCCACCAATCATTAAAATAAGTGAAGTTGAAGAAAAATACTTAAATAGACAAAAATGTAAATTGTTTAAATAAACAAATGATTTCTTAATATATTGTTTTCTTTCTTTTTCCTTCATGTATTTCTTTTGCCTAATTACTATCTCTATATGAATATATAAATTAACCTAATTTTAGTGTGGAAAAATGTTCTACAGCCTAATATTATGAGGCATTGTATCATTTAAACTATCAAAATTATAATTATTGCATTTTTTTTTTAAATCGAGATCACAATTTTTTAATAGGTAAACTTTTTTATATATATTATAAGCTAAACATTCCACTTTGAAATATAAAATTTCATTTACTGTAACGGAAACCCGAGGTTTTCATATTTAACGCCCCAGGCGCTCCACTACTACGCGATGAGCTGGACAAGGAATGTTATTAAAACATAAACGATGCTGAATAAATTAACTTATCTTTATACTAATCTTGAAATAGGTACTTTTTGAATAAATTTTAATTTGTTTTTATTATTCGGTGTGAGGATTTTATCACGCACTGGATTTTAAACTGTAGGTATGTGTATCGTAGCAATGTACCGAACTGTACAGTAAGCAAACCACAATACATGTAGAGTGGTTTGGTTACTGTACAGAGATCAAAGAAAATTAGGTAGGTACTAGTTAGTAACTGTCACGGAAATCTTTAATGACGAACGCTATAACTGTGAAAAAAAAGTTGCTGAATATGAGTATCAAGTATCTACTAACCTTTTCACAAAAAATAATTTTCAATTTTTTAGGGTGTTTCGGAACTTTCGAATTTTCTGGCGTATGTCAGCGTTGTTTTCGAAGACAGTTTTTTTGCTATCATGGTAACCCCGGCAAGGATATTGGCACAAATTTATAGAAGACTCTCTCACTAGTCTTCTAAGTGCCGAAGTTCTAAGCAGCAGCGCTGCAAAACTGCGTTCTTTGGGCCTCATTCACTGACTGTTCGAGCGATAATACTACCCCAGTTTCGCCGTCTGCAAGCCCTTTCTTATGGTGGCCGGTTCGACGCCCGGCTGCTCTTCTGCTGCGAGTAGAATGACAGGTATGCTGTCTCTCCCCGTACCACCTCCTACTTTGCATGCATAACCTCTTTGCAAAAAGAAGCCACCGCATCCTACGTTTCTACCTAAGTACGTACCTAAGTATCAAGCGCCATGCAATACATTTTGTAACGAGACCTTAGAGATATCCCCGTGAAATTCCACTTCAGATAAGCTGTCAATCAAATGTTGAAGAACAATGAATTATCTAGGTACCTAGATAACAACTTGAATCTTATATCGGAAGAGTCAAAGGCCACTTTTGATTATCACAATACTTAGTTTCGGTCACCATGAAAAGGATTGATTATTTCTCTCCCACGTATTATTATGTCAATCAAAAAGTACCCACCACTTGCGTAAATTCCAATTGAGATAAAGTTTTGTGATGGATATAGTAAACATAATAGAAAAGGTACCTACATACTTCGTACATAGTTATTCACTTCTGCACTTTACTGACTTACGGTCAGCAACAAAATCTAAGTACCTATCATATTTTCAGACCTGCACCTTAATTGCGCAACACACTTTCCTTTATGTGCATCACTTTGTAGGATATTGATAAATCCATTGCTTCCTATGTTCTAAAAATTGGTCTTCTCGACAACATAAATAACGCAATGAATGTTGTAGAGCTGTCAAAATGAAAGCTATTGCTACAGTTAGATTGTCATGCAATTACTCTGCTTTTAGTTTCCTGGTTTACCCAATTAATGTCGAACACTTTTTGGGCAAAAAAACTGAAAAACAGGTGAAACTAAATAAAAGCTTGCAAAAAACCACGCGATCTTACGATACCTTGGACATTCCTCTTCTATCTTTCTTTACCTAGATTTTAATTCGTAACCATGGTCATTTTAGTTATTGAACGTTATTAACAAATGAGAACATATTCCAGTCTGTTTTTGTTCAGATAAGGTTACCACTCGTCTTGACCATCTGGACCATTGAAGAAATATGGTAGATTGAAATTATTATCAACATAATAGTTAGTCCTCGTAAGAAGGTATTTGAACATCTAAACACACTAGCTAACAACGTGGATCTATCAATTAGGTTCGCTAGATGTGGAGATGTGGATAAATCACATCTCACCAGGTACGAGGTATAATACAATAAAAAAAGCAGCAGGAACTGAAAACAAATTAGGTATAATATAATCCACAATCTCGTACATTATCTGTATGTTTGTTTTTATTAAATACTGCTACTCGCATAATATGATATTAATTAATAGGATCTTTTGTGACATACAGTTCAGAAATAATTATTTATATTTACTTTTTCCTATTTTCGTTCCAAAAGGAATAAAAGAAGAGCTCAGGAATAAAGAAACAATAGGTACCTACCTACAATTAATTCTAAAAATAAGGAAATGAGAAGTAGATGTGGGGTCTTAGGGACCGCTTAAGAAACTCAGCCTGTCTCGTAGTTGCATGTATTTCTTAACATTTATTGTCATACCTAAATACTGCTAATGTTATATGTACATATATACTGTAGGTACTCATAAAATTAATAAATTCTTACACAGGTCATTTTGCGTAAATTTAGGTACTAATGCAAAAGGTACTTACCAGTAATTTGACGAAACTATGGTTTAAAAAAAACAGCACCGACGCGACGGACCAAAAAATAGTATCAAAACCAAGATTGTTTATGTTATCAGACCAAACTGAAAAACAACAAGTAAATCCAGATGCTTAGAACTTGTAGTCTATTAAGGAATTATTACTATCTCAATAAAGTAAGCCTTCTTTATCTGATAGTGCCGACTACTCGAGATGCTCCTAAGCCGCTATAAAATGTCTAAGAGATCTATCTGTACGTCAAACCCTTGCATCTCAAGCAAGAGTTTAGGTGTCAAAGGGGTTACCTGAAGAAGATGGCGTCGCAGGTAATGTATTGAAATATTTAGCTAATAAAACGAAAACTTCAGGGTCAAAGATAAGTTTGAAGTCTTTCTGCAAGTGCAAGGATATTTGTGTCTGTTGTAGGCAAAGAGGAAATTGGATGTTGAAAAACGGAAGAGGTCAAGTGACTTTCCGAAAAAATCAAAGGTAGGTTTTAACAGGTTCGTAATAACATAAACAAATGAGATTATAAAAACTGTGCAAAAGAAACAGTAGGTAACTGAAAAAAGCCTTTCTTTATCTTCTTTGGCAAAATATCAAATTATTCCACCTTTCCCCAGAAGAAAGAGGAGATCTCCCTGATCGACCCGTCGCAGTTGCTGCGCCCGGAGCCGGTGTTCAACGACAAGCCGCTGGAGGCATTCCGCGACTATACCGTAGATGACACCGACCCGATCCGGGAACGCGTGCGCAAGACTTACTATGACATGCACACCAATGTTACTGTCGATCTCGTCAAACGTGAGTTTCAGCATGTATGTTATGTCGCAATCAAGCAGCACTCAATCAGAAAGTATACCTAAACGTCTTTCCAAGGAGTTAAAAAATGTAGTGAATGCAGTTTGAAGAAAAAAACAATACAATATTGACTGTAATTGCCCCGTTTGGCTGTTTGGATTAGTATCTAAACATTTTGATTGCAACGGGAAGACAATGCTATGCCAATCCATCGATGCAGGTAAGTTGGGTTGATAACTCGAGTCTCGAGTTGTTGGGTAAAGGGGATGCGCTAAGGCAGTGAAATTCAAATTTTCTTTCCAATTTTCGGGATTAGCAGGCTAGTGACCGATTGTACAGGTACTCTGACGCTTCCCTCTAAAATGAGAGGATTATAGTCAAGCAAGAATGCCAAGTAAAAAAATTACGTAGGTTTCTAGGAAAAGACAGATCATGTTTATCTTGCACACTGCTTGTTGTGATAGAAAGCATGATGCATTGTGAGCTTGGAACAGACCGGAACTCTGGACACTTATTCAACGAGCGAACATTTTATATACCAACTCTTCATCTTTACAGAAAAGAAAGAAAAATGGTTGAAGTTCAATACGTTCAAGAGCATGATCAAGGACGCTCTGATCAAGTTGAACGAGCTGGTGGATGAGTCAGATCCTGACACCGAACTTCCGAACATTGTGCACGCCTTCCAAACTGCCGAGAGGATCCGAGTCGACCACCCTGATGATGACTGGTTTCATCTTACAGGACTCGTCCATGACTTGGGCAAGGTACGTGACAAATATTAAAAAATATTATTTGTGTTATTTATTTTGTGCTGAAGGAACGATTTGCTTAGGCGGCAGTGATCACGATTACCTAATCATGACTTCTCTATAAAAAACTAAACTTAAAAAAACCAATTTCAAATTCTCTATGCGGTATACAAACCCTAACCGCAGACTTATGTATGAGTGTGATGACATTCATTTATCGTAAAGAAGGTACCAGAAAAAAACGTTATATAGTCACAAAATTAACGTATAAAATAGACTGGGTGCGTTTCTGGCTGGTCATGGCAGGAGTTGTAGCAGGCTATAATCTATATACGATCTACTTATGTGTCAAATTTAATACAAACCCGTTCTACCGTTAAGGCGTGAAAAGGTATCAGGGAGACAGACATACAGGAGTCAGTCTATTTAGGTATGTAGAGAGACAGAGTGCCTTATTAAAAAAAAAAAAATTGAAGAATTGATTAAGATATATCTTAGTTGAAAGTCATGTAAACTAAAAGACAGGCAGGCCCGGATTGGCCATACGGGCAAATCGGGCAAATGCCCGATGGGCTGGAGGCCCAGTGGGCCGGTCAGGCTGCTGCCTATACAAATAGTATTAAAATGATTTTCCATGTTCCCTTTAATATAATTAAATTTTATAAACAAACACATGACCTAAGCTAAACTCTAAACCAAAACATTAGTGCAATAAAAGTACAGTTTCTAATCTAAACTTCTTACTTCTCTCTCTTTCTAATCGTAGGGGGTAAATGCTTGTCAACTTCCTTGAGGAGGAGGGGCTTTTCTTGAAGAATTCCTTCTTTAAGAAACAGCTCCATAGGAAATGGATGACAAAGAATGACAAAGAATGAGATAGACTTCATCATAACGGATAGGAAGCATACATTTAGAGATGTCTCGGTGATCAACAGGTTCTTTACCGGCTGTGATGACAGACTTGTTCGAAGCTCTCTGAATAACAATTTCAAGCTCGAGCGAACTCCTATGATGAAGTCTAGGCTCTGTCCAAGTATAATCCTATGTTAGGATCTGAAGCGTTCCAGTTAGACCTGGAAAACCGATTCGCTGCCGTGGAAACGACAAACGACGTCGACTAAATGCGGCGTACGAGCTAGAAGTCCAAACTTGCGAAACATTCTCTGGATCTTATGACGGAACGACGTGAAAACCCATCTGTCACTTCGTCAGAACATCGGGCACTCAACAATAAGATTGGATCATTGGTACGACGCGACCTCCGACGCTCTAATACACGCTTCATAGAGGAAGCGATTGAGCAAAATCGGGGGTCGAAAATGTTCATCCAATTAGTTGGGAGCCACCTGACGAAATTGACAAAATCGAGAGTGGATATCGTTGTTTCGAACCCGGAGATAATTTCGGAAGTCGAAAACTTCTACGGCCAGTTGTTGACCTGATCCCGAAAATGAGGATTCTAGAGCCACTTTAACCCGCCACTTCACAGAAGTCCTGCCAGAAGTCAGCCAAGACGAAATCGAGGCGGCTCTAAAACAGACCGACCAGATAACGACCGAGCTCCTGAAAACGGGAGGAAGTCCTGTACTGAACAGCTTTGGAACTCCAGAAGCATGGCTAAGGAGCGTGGTCGTACTTTTCTTTAAAAAGCGGAATAAAACCCATAATGAACTACAGACTCATTTCGCTACTAAAACCGATGAGAGTTGTTAAGGTTGCTGCTTCAAGATTTTGTACAGACATAATTTATTTACTAATGCATACCTATAATTTACTTGCACTACCTGAGTTTCTGCTTACTTTGTCAATAAGTCAAGTTGCACGTGAAAGATCTTATTGACCTAAAAAATTATAAAAAATCGCATGAGGAGCACTATGTCCTCTGAAAATTTTAAGTCTTTCATGTTAATGGCAGTGGAAAAAGTCATCAAATCTTTAAATGAAATTAGATTCCGACGACATTATCGACAAATTAGCCGAAAGCAGCTAACTACTTGAAAAGTATTAATTCAATAAATACCAAAAATTTTACGTTGGTAATTTTTTTTTTTTTACGAATGGCAGAGGGCCGGTTGTCTGTAAAATGCCCGGACCGATTTAAAGCCCCAGTCCGGCCCTGCAGGCAATCGACCAAATAAAATATTAAAACGATTATTTGCAACGCAGTTAAATCAATTACTTATCATTTATATGCGTTGCGTTGTTTGTTGGTATTACGATCATCTTATTATTAAATAACACGTTCATAAAACCTACCTAGATATAATAGTGAGTAGGTATATTGTACATTACCATAAACACGGCTAATCTACTCGTTATTGATAGCCTCTTTTACGATTCCGACCTTTTAATTGTTGATCCATTGATACCGACGCCCCTTGCTGGAATTTTTTACAGCCACATGAGCAATGCTTTATGTGGAATTGATTAAAACTTGTGGAAAATATTCTATTACAATTGAATAGTTTTCACAAATTGAGACCCAATGTAATAGAAAATAAGAGCAGGCTAAGTAATAACAGCTGAATGTCTCGTTCAATCAGATTAAGCAACGCTTGCCGCGGTTAGTTCGTGGATGGGTGACCATCTTTACATACCAAGACTCCTACGTGCCTCGGAAAGCACGTTAAGCCGTTGGTCCCGGCTGTCATTTGTAGATCTTTGAAAGTCGGTCCGGATCGTCAGAAGCCCGAAAGTCTGACAACCAGTCTTACCAAGGGGTATCGTGTTACACAGTAACTGGGTTGTTGAGGTCAGATATGCAGAGGTAGTCGCTCCATGTAAAATATTGGTAGGTATTTACCTGTTTTCGGTTAAATTGGAAGCCGACCCCAATATAGTTGGGAAAAGGTTAGGCAGATGATGACAAACAGTATTAAGGTTTCTTCAGAAAGGTGCGACGGGATGGCACATCGTGACATTTGTAGAACAATTTCCAAAAGTTTTCATAGTAATGGTTCCAAGAGAGTCGCGTCGCGCTGCTGCGTGGCGCTGTTGCGTCGCCCTTGTTTGTGGGAGCCTTTATCAACGTTCATTATTTGTCTTTATGATGTTGGTTTATTGTTTATTATTCTCCTGTGTAACTACTAGTATGCATTACTGACGAAATAGACACGATGAAAATAACAGTAGAAAGTTTTAAAAGCCCAGAAAGAAATCTGTTAATCAGAAGTGGCAGCTGTTGCATATGTAGAAGAATATTTCACCTGCCTAGCCATTTCCCGACTATTTAGGGGTCCGCTTCCAGTGAAACAGGATGCAGTTGAATACCAGTATTTTATATGGAGCGACTGCCTATCTGACCTTCACAACCCAGTAACTGGGTAAGACGATACCCGTTGGTAAGACTGTTTGTCAGACTTTGGAGCTTCTGACGACGCTTACGACTGTCAAAGATCCAAGAATTAGCATGATTTTCGGGCACGGGTCTTGATATGTAAAGAAGGTCACCCATCCCTGCACCAACCGCGGCAAGCGTAGCTTAACCTGACCGATCGACCCGTGCGGCTGATATTACTTAGGTATTGCTTATAGAAGAACGAAGAATACAAAGGATTTCGGCAGTCATTGTAAAATTTCCTCTGCCTCCATAGAACATTGAGGATAAGTATCGAAATCGATTGGCATTTAAGAGAGAAGAGTCTGAGTGAAGTATCTGTGAGATTTATGTATATTCTTTGGCAGTGGCAACTTCTTTCCTAAATCGAAACCATCATATGAATTGTCTTTGAGCAGGTGATGGCTTTCTACGGCGAGCCTCAATGGTGCGTAGTGGGCGACACGTTCCCCGTGGGCTGCAAGTGGGCAGACTCCATCGTGTACGGACCCGAGAGCTTCAAGGACAACCCCGACACCTACAACCCGAAATACAAGTTAGTATGAAGACTACGCTTCTCTCATTCTAGCACGCGTAGCATGACCACCGTAGAAATGGGTTTTGTCTATTCTTGGTAGAATAGAGATAGAATTGTCATGCTACGCTAGTATAAAACGGTACAAATCTTTCTACAATCTTTAATTTTGTCTTTAATCTTTCTACAATCTGTAATTTTATCTATTCTTCCATCGAGAAAACCCATTTCTACGGTGGTCATGCTACGCGTGCTGGCGTTATTAGGTATAACCTGCGGTGTTATTTTATAACACAGCGGGTTGGAATACACATCAATACAAAGTTATATTATATTTTGGATTACTGTGTATTTTCCCAGTCTAACCTAAATTAACTACACAGAAACAGTGTTTTCAGCGGCGTGCATTGCACATAGGCATATAAGCGATGCCTACCTCGAAAAATCACCATAAGTCTGTCAGTTACATTTTAATGTGTGTCCCGAAATTATTAAGAAACGAACTAAATTATCATACCTAAGAGAAACCCGCGTTTGTCTGCCTAGACAAGAACAGTCGGCCTAGTGCCTACAACTATAGAAAAGTGCCGCTCGCCACTGAGTGTCTTATGTGATGACACACATACAGTATCCAACAAGGTAACAATAACGTACGATCTTTCCGCAGCACCGAATACGGAATGTATGAGCCTAACTGCGGCCTGGACAAGCTGGAGATCTCCTGGAGCCACGACGAGTACATGTACCAGTTCCTCAAGCACAATAAGAGCAAGATCCCCGAGAAGGGACTATACATGATCAGGTAACTGCAGCTCTAATCGCCATTACCTACTGCTTTACCAGTAATAGATAATCCTACTAACAAAACGGCCTCACACAGCTATACCTAGGACGTGGGACACTCAGAAAGTTTTGCGAAAATAAAAAGAAGTGTTCTATAGGTAAATATTTTTTTATTAAATATTTTCAAAATACTCTCCACTAGCCGCAAAGTTTCATGCGTCGTACCCAGTTTTTCCACGAAACACTTTTTCCAGTGCGCCGCAGATACATCGTTTAAAGCCTGCTCAAACGCTGACAGCGCATCTTCCAGCGACGATAATTATATCCCTTTGAGCTGATTTTTAATTTTTGGGAATAAAAAGAAGACACACGGTGCTAGGTCAGGGCTGTAAGGAGGGTGACCCAGAAGTTTGACCGGCGTGCTGTCCAAGAAGTCCCTCGTTTTGAGCGCCGTGTGCGTGGGCACGTTGTCGTGGTGGAGCAGTAGTCCGTGGAGCCCTGTGTTTGGTCGCTTGTTGCTCACAACAGGGAAAACTTCTGCCAAGCATTTGGTAGTATACCATTCGGCGTTTATGCTTCTTTGGTTCCGTAAAGAGATTGACACCAAGTAGCCAGTCAAATTGAAAAAACTCGTGATTAAAATCTTCCCCCCGCTTCTAGATCGCTTTACTTTGGTAGGCGTTGATTCGTTTTGAAATACCCAAACCGTCGACTAGCGCTTCGTTTCTGGATCGTATTGATAAATCCAGGACTCATCACCTGTAATAATTTCGTAAACATGCCGAGACGAGCCTGCTTCAAATTTGTTTATCATATCACGGCACCATTCCACCCGGGCCTGCTTCTGAGCATCGGTGAGGTTGTGCGGCACCCAGCGTGAAACTATCCTCCTCACGCGAAGATGCACGTGTAGAATCTCGTGAAGGCTTCTCGATCCAATCTGCAGTATGATCTCCTGACACGTAATTCCCCTATTGTCTTGGATTAAATTTTTCACTGCTAGCACGTTTTCCTCCGTAACAGCCGTCTAAGGGCGACCACTTCTTTCTTCATCCTTCAAAGTTAGTCGACCACGTTTGAATTCGTTATACCAACGATACACAGTTGCCTTGGAAGGGCCTTCATCCATGAATGCAATTGATGTCGTATCGTATGATTCGTCCGGTTTCAGGCGAAATCGTAAAAAATCATAGCGCGATAATGTTCCCGGCGCAAATCCATTTTCCAATGAGACACTATAATTTAATTAGCTCGTAAAAAATGTGGAGGGAAATTTTGAAATTGGAACGTACCTATTTTTACTTATAAATAATAATTATGTTTATTACAGTTTATAACTGGCCAGTCTCTCATACATGAAAAACTTTTTTCGCAATACTTTCTGAGTGGCATGGTACGTATGTACTTACATCGAGACAACTAGACTTATATTTCTTCTGAAATGTATTATATTTTGTATTTGATAAGTTTTGACTCAATATAAGTATGTTATTTACTAACTCAACAGCAAACCAGGCCCTGTCAGGGCACTGCAAAAAGTATGTTTTGCAGTGCACTGACAGGGTTCATATACAAAAAACCGACAATTAATGTGGTGTAATGTGCATTTGGACACCTAATAAATAAATATGTGCTCGCTATCGATGATAAAACCTTGACATACAATTGGAGCAATCTCGGGAAGGTTGTCAGTCGAAAACCTCGTAAACGATAAGACTGCCCTTTGATATGATTTAAATAAACAAGTCCTTAAGCTTTTAGTGGCATATTCTTAATATATTAATCCATCTTCATCCGATAGAAGAATGTCTCGAGAAAAACAATATTCTCACGATCAACTTTATTCAGTTTTGACTTAAGGACATACTTGAGCTTACGACGTACCTTCGCATAGATTTTTGTTTCCTAATATTGATTTTAGGTGATTGTCCACAGATACCACTCTCTGTACCCGTGGCACGCCGGTGGTGACTATCGTCACCTGACCAATGAGAAGGATGAACAGATTCTTCAGTGGGTGCTCGAGTTCAAGTAAGTTAACATTGTAAATTTTTGGGAAAAGTTCTCTAACGCAGCTTGCGGTAGGAGTACAAGTTTAGAAATGGTCACGTAAGTAAAAAGCGTTCTGCCCTCTCCAGGCAACTTTTATCATAAATAATAGAAAGTGTCAGAGATAGAGGGATCATTTTCATGGCTGAAAAAAAGGAAAGGCTGAATTCGAAGCCAAAAGTGCCCATGTCAAAATGAAAATCCAAGATGGCGGCTCATCATGGGTGTCGTTTTTGTGGTTTTTGTGGGTACCTGGTCCTGATGAAAATCTAAAAAGACGATTACAAAATTAGGAAAAGAAAGCGTAAGGAACTTCGTCTTTGACGGGGCTCCGCCGACTCCAAACGTATTTTCATTGCCACAGGCTATTCAGACATAGGACTATGCCAACTGTCATTGCAGTGTTAAAATTGGCTTCCAAATGTGAACTAACCGCGTTCAGACGAAACCTCGAAGAGAAAATACCTACTTACTGTTCAGATGACATGACAAGGCGTCATCTGGTTATGCAGTTTTTTTTCCAACGTACGACCCTATTTAGTGTTTGGACACGCATGTTAAATTAAGGCAATGGGACCTTTGCAGAGCTTTTTGAATAATGCAATTCGTATTCCGTATGGCTATACGTAGGCATTTATTAGGAATCCCTATGGCTTGAAATTCTGTTTTTTCTCCCTTAGTAAATACGACTTATACACGAAGAGTACGAAGGTCCCCGACATCGAGGCTCTGTGGCCCTACTACGAGAAGCTGATCGAGAAGTACATCCCAGGAGTCTGTGAGTGGTGATCACCTAACCATGACCTGCCAAATGGAACTCGAGGAATTGTAGACGTCTGATTCAATTATACCTTTTGATTCTATTCTAGCTCATTCTTTACCTTCCTATTTTATTAAAAAAACGGAAAAGGTAAACAGAGGAGCCATTTTACTGCAAATGGTTTGAGTCCAAACTGAATTGTTTTGATAATGGTTTTGGTATCTTATGTTTTGGTCTTCAAAACAAATAATACTGTTATCTACTGAAGCACTGACACACGGATGTTATGCAATCGTATATTATTGTATATGTGTTTAATAACATAATAACTTATTATTATTTTTAATTAAAACAATATGGTAATTAAAACTGGCATTTTTTTGTACCTCCTACTTATAGTTTCAATTTGACTTCATTACATTCTATAATAGCTATTGTGCTTGGCAAGCCACGTAAATAACGCAATGAAAGTTGTTTTACTATGCATATTAAACCAATTCCTATCGATAAAAAGTTCCGCTATTACCCCTCTGTTTGGCATTGTGGCGCTTGTGCAAGTAGAATTACATTTAATTAGATAATCTGTGCAAGAACGTCTTTTGGGACCGCTTTTCCAGTGCAGTGTAATTATTTTGACTGATTGATTGATGGGCGGGGGATTTATTTTTAAGACAATACCCACAAAAGTTTATCTACATAAAGGCACATAAATACTTACTTACGTAATTAATATCAATCACAATATTGTTCTGTACAGCAACAAGAATGCTAATAAACGTATTTATAGTGCATTAAATATGCACTAAAAATACGTTTTCCATAGGTGTCTTCTTCATAATTCTTCTCTTGAAAATAATTGCATTCTATTTTTACGATTTAATAGAATACTTCCTTATTTATTCCTCTACTATTTCAGGGTCGAAGAGCCTATTCACCTGACCTTGATTCAATTGAATATCTGCGACATGTATGTATGTGCGACACAAGTGACATGATCCAACGATTACATTGTTATTTAAGTGCCTCGTTGGTCTAGTGGTCGCAAGCGTTACTGCTGATTATGAGGTCCTGGGTTTGAATCCCAGATCGGGCAATTTTATTGTGTTTTTTTAATTGCAAATAATCTCGCTCCCTATTACATGAAACTTAAACATAACGAGCTGAGCTGGGGTGTATACCTCTGACCAATCCTTCGAACAAACACGAAAAAACTATCAGAAACGGAGGAATAAGGAGGATAAAGAGAGATCGTACTATATGCATCGGAATGCTGGCTCATGAAGAAGACGGATAAAAAAAGTTTGCATGCCGCGGAGATGAGAATGTTGAGAAAGATAATGAGGTATGTGAAGTAGCGACAATGGATAAAATAAGAAAGAAGAGTATACAGAGACCAGAGTCAATTTGAATTAGCTTGCGAAACTGCACATACGTGATGGGTATCGAAACCTGAACATGATCAAACAAAAATAAATTTATTAGATGAGTTTTTTTGGGGCCATCAACCACTTGAAATATTAGTTCTCTTCTTGTATACTTCACAGACGTGATGGGATGGGTATCGAAATCTAAATAGATACAACAATAACAAAATACCAAGTGACTCTACTCGTACTTCCAGTAACAACACTAGCGGTCGTTGATACCAAAAAAGACCATTAATTTATTCGTGTTTACTTATCGATAGGTCTGGCCAGCTAATTTAATTTGACCCTGTATAAATTTTGATCGATGTAGAGGGAGAGGACGGCTAAAGAAAAAACGTGTGAATTGTGGAACGAAAGATATCAGTGAATTATTGGGTTACGGTTGACAAAGGAGAATAGATAAAGAAAACGTTGCACAGACCCCAAGTAACAAAGGTCAAGGGTAGGAAGATGATGAAAAGATAAACCTTATAACGTAAACCTAACGTATACCTACTAGGGATGCCCGATTTTTAACTTTGAATCGATCTTCTGGATCGTAATGGTTCGTAACCTCTTGAATCGATTCACGATCTTAATCATATTATATTGAATCGATCTTACTCGATCTCGGAAGATCGTATCGTAATTTTATAACAATAATGAAAAGCACAGTACCTATGCATGTAATTTTTTGTATTCTACTTAATAGATCTAATACAAAGTGTGGTACGTTGTTCAGGTTTTAGTTGATACGATTTTTTCATACGATCTTATAGGCGCATACGGTTCGATCTGGCGAAGATCGGATCCTGTTGAATCGATTCATAAAATCGGTAGATCGTATGGTCATGAATCGTTCTTCTGAAAGATCGATTCAGATCGAGCATCCCTAATACCTACTTCTACTCATCATAACCTGGTGAGACGAGATACGAAGGTGTGGCCGAGGCTGATTATGACAATCTGTGTAAGGTACCTATCTTTTTCAAACGAAATTCCTATCTAATAAATGATCTTTTCAATTATGACCCACGGAGCCGAAACGTGGACACTCACGGTACGGCTGGTCCATCAATTCAAAGTTGCTCAGCGAGCTATGGAACGAGCTATGCTTGGAGTATCTCTGAGGGACAGAATCCAGAATGAGGTGATCCGGCAGAGAACCAAAGTTATCGACATAGCTCAAAGAATTAGCAAAAGTATTATAGCAAATATGTATGTGTATAATTAGTTTATAGCCTATTTTAGTACTAGTGTGTTTCTCTTATTTATAATTCATTATTATACATTTTTCACTATTGTTCCTCTCAAACAAAGCACCTGCCATGTAATCTCTTCACCACCCTTGGTTGACTGGTAGAGAATGCCTAAGGCATTAAGTCCGCCTTTGTACCTTTTTTTTGTGTGCGAAAAGTTTAAATAAATAAATTAGCAAGCTAAAGTGGCAATAGGCCGGCCACATAAGCCGTAGAACCGATGACCGTTGGGGTAGACGTGTGCTTGAGTGGAGACCGCGAATCGGCAAACGTAAGGAAGGACGCCCTCAGGCTAGGTGGAGCGACGATCTTCGCAGGGTGGCTGGTAGCAGCTGGATGAGAGTTGCCGAGAATCGGGCTGAATGGCGTGTAATTGGAGAGGCCTATGTCCAGCAGTGGACTGCATAGGCTGATGATGATCTTTTCAATTCCATAAACAACATACCGAAAGAGGTAATAAAGTGGCCATAGCGCAGAATTGAAACATCCTATAGCTTACACCGTAGACACTAGACACCAACTACACGTCAAAACAAACTCACATTAGTAGTAACATCAGCACAAGGAAAATGATCCTTATTGCTACGTCATAAAGGCGTCATATTGTTACCACCGATGTGAGGTAGACTGTATAGCGTACCAACTTTGACCCCAAACTAAATGCGTTTTAAATTCAAAATGCAGTATCATGACATACAAAAAGATCTCTCTGTCAGCATCTTAACAATCAGCAAAGTGCCGGAAATAAACCAACAATGCTTGCGTTAATAAAACACAATCATCTTAACCATACTATTCACCTAGCCAGCTCCATTGAAAAGTTCATTGGTGTAAATGACAATTATATCGTAAGAAGACAAGCAATGTATATTGTATGCTCCAAACGTATCGCGGAGACGTTGACACGTGTATGGCATGCTGAGGAGCTAGAGAATCTATATCTGAACTAAGGTCTTGTTCTGAATCAATCGCCTTTTGTAACTGACTTCAAAAAAGGGGGTTACTCTTTTATTACACGTGTACTGCTTGCGAATTGACCCTCAGAACCCGCTGGACCCATTTCAATGATATCTTTGAAATGGCGCTATTGAGTGATATCTCACGCATAATCTACAAAGTGAATCATCCATCTGCTGGAGAGTTTGTTGCCCCACTTCTCCTTCCCAGCTAAAGCTCTACTAGGATGTTGTGAAGGGTGAGCATTTTGGGGGACTGTTTCATGTAATTACGACGTTCAAAAAGTGCTGATTCTTAGCCTAATTTGAACACTAAATCTACTTTTGATTTTTTAGTTATTTTTATGCACCCGATAATGCACCCGAAAAAGCGGTGACAATGGTGTGGTTAGAAGTTGATTGGTGATGACGACGTTGCATACGGATAGAGTCCTAAAAGAGTCATTCCTCACTACGCTGTGATTGATTAAACTGCTCCATATTTTTACACGCTTTATATTAGCTTCACTTGTATGTTTGTATGTTTGTATATTTGTATGTTTGTATATTTGTATGTTTGTTTGTAACCGACTCCTTATAGTGCGATTTTGACCCACTTTAAACGACCAGATTTCATTCAAACTTTGCACACCTGTCAAGGACTGATGACAATGCAATAATTTGATAAATTTGTGCCATTATCCTTGCCAGGGTTACCAGGACAGCAAAAAAACTGTCACAAACTACGCTGACATACGTCTCAAAATTCGAAATACCCTAAAAAATAGAAAAAAAAAGCGTGGGGTGCCTGATATCAATAAAAAAATACCTTAAAAGCACCCCACGCTTTTTTTCCATTTATTTTGTACTTTTTAGTTTGGTTTTCCATGGAAGCGTGTTTTTTTAGTTTTTTTAAACTATTATTTTCAGTTATATCTTACGGATCCCCAAAAACAATCTCAAACACATTAAACAATTTATAATCAACAATATTAATTAATGCGTCGCGTCATTGTTAATTTATATTTTCGCGAGTTTATTATCACGTTACGTTAAACACCGATAGCCTGACTTAACTCTTGACCCTATCTGTTATCAATTAACATTTAAGTTGTACACAGACTGATCGGATCCCATTACTGTTCGGACGGAGAATAGCCACAGTAACGCCTAACTATGAAGCCAAAACCAGTGAGTTCATTTTCTTTGTATTTACAATAGTTAGACCAGAAAAAAACTACCCAAAATACAGGAGATCTAGAAACTAAGCTTTAAAGTCTAAGATGCGCATTTCATACTTCTTTCGTATTATGATTGAGCCTAGAAATGTTGTCAGTCAGTTTTCTTCAGCATAACGAAGAAACTAATGCTTACAAAATAAATTAGTGATCGCAGTCTTGTTTGAATTTTGCCTTTGCCCGCGGCTTCGTTAGCGTCTATGTCGGAAATTATCCCACTGCTCACATACCTACTACCTAATCTCGCACCTGGACTTGAGTTGCCTAAGTTGCCTTGCTTTAACTTAGGTAGGCCGAAGCAACGAAAACCTGCTCAGGTGGTGATTCACAGATGACTCTGCCCTGGAGGTGTGGTGCTGTCTCACAAACAATGGGGTACTTAATATCTTGTCCAGCATGTCCTGTTGTTTGCCCGCTACAGGAGTTGATGGACACTGATCAAAGTGCCAAGCTCATAGACAAATTCTAGGCTAACTGGTTTTAGATTGCTATTGACATGTTACGTGTAGTCAGAACCCAGAAAGTCAGACAACAAGTCTTATCAAGGGTACCTCCCGTATTACCCAATATCTGCGTTGTGGAGATCAGATAGGCAGACGCTCCGTGTTAAAATGCTGGTATTCAGCTGTATCCATGCGGTTAGATTGGAGGCTGACCCTAATAACAAAGTTGGGAAAAGGCTACGCAGATTGGCTGATTTTGTATGAATTGAATAAGCTGGAGTTCTGGACAGACCTGCACCCTAATTGCGAAACGCACAATTTATCAGAATCTGAATGGGATTGAAGGTTATTTCTAAACCATTGCGTCATTTTTTCGAATAAATTGTCGACTCAGCAACGTAAATAACGCAATGAATATTGTTTAACTATGAATATTAAACCAATTCCTACCGATAAAAAGTTCCGCAATTACCCCTCTGTAGTGTGTACCTAGTGCGTTTTATGTTTCTGACTTTCAACTACTAATGAAGGTTGTTGATGTGATGTTGCAAAACTTTCCCAGATAAGCAGGTCATAATAACAAAGAAGATAATGATGGAAACCTCTCTGTTCAACTAAATACTTTCAGTTAGATCATGAATAAGCCAAGTAGACCCACAAGTTTTAGTTGACACATTTTCCGTAAAAAATATTTAATATCCACAAAACATAAACAGCCAGATCAACATATGTCACGATGGCCTGATTTGCAAAACATTATAAAAAGTAATGGTGCAGCGAATTATAACAAATGCAAAACGTGTTCAAAAGAATAATATATAGCGAAACGACCTTGAAAATAGATGAAATTACTTCGATCATCTAATGTATTGTACACAATAGGTAGATTAGATAGTTGCATATGTTTTTCTACACAACCGCACACAGATTTTTTTATAAACGTGAAGTATCATGAAAGTTTTCTGGCCGTTCGTTAATGCACTCCGCATTTAAGGATTGTAATCCTTTGGAGTACAACCATCGTTTTTTTTATGTTCGTTTGAGTACCTACAATTCAGAATTTTATCAGTCACACATTATATTCCGTAGATTTACTTGAGATTAAGGAGGCCTTCTTCAATTTCGCCAACTGAACCTGCAACTATCGGTAGTCCAGTCAGGCCAAAAACGAAACCTTTTGGGTCGAAAAAATCCAGTCACAGAAGAAAAAAAAACCTGCCCATGTATCAACAGCCTATGTCGCTAACACTGAAACGACAAGGGAAGCGAGTCATTACAGACTCGTGGGCGATCACACAACGGATAATATCTTAGTCCGCTACATATTGCTATCTTAGAACAACACGTGTAGTCGTCTGTTTACAAGCATTGTTGACTGCTTCACTTCAAAGCATAATGAAGCCTGGGTCTTTGCAGGATTCCCCCGTCTCCATGATGGACCCCTCACTTCTGCTTCGGCCGGAGAAGGTCTATGATGGCAAACCAGTGGAAGCCTTCAGGAATTACGACATCGATGAAAACGATCCGATCAAGGAACGCGTGCGCAGGACTTACTACGAGATGCATACCAAACAGACCTTCGATTTTGTTAAAGGTAAGATGCGTTTTTTCGTAAATTGTTGTAATTTATTGATACTTAGATTTGAGTAAATTACAACAATTTCTTCTTTGAATATTTCTCTTTCTATAGCAAGAGAGATATTATAAGTAATTAATTATTTTTTAAATATTTAACATCAACGTATTATCACTATAGACATCGGACACTACCACATAGCTTTATATAAACTTTAATCTAACTATCGAATCATATGATCTAGTTCTAAAACGAAACAAAACTTTAAAATAAAAATCGAAAAATAAAAAAACTCACTAGCTAACATTTTCGACAGTTTAATAATAACTATGTGGACATTTTATTGACAAGAAACGCGATTGATAATTGAGTTGATGATTTCACTTTTATTTAAAAAAAAAAATAGGTACGTAGTTATTTCATTAGGTTTCAGAAACGAAAAAAAAAATCAAAAGACAACCCGAGAAAGATAATCAAACATAATCCAATCAAACAACATTCAACAACAACAAGAACATACAATATACAACATTTCTTAAGCAACCCGATATAAAATGTCCTTTATTCCAGGACGCATGGACGACTGGCTGAAGTTCAACCACTTCAAAATGTCAGTGAAGGATGCCCTGATCAAGTTGAATGACCTCGTGGACGAGTCAGATCCTGACACAGACTTACCGAACATTGTGCACGCCTTTCAGACTGCCGAGAGGATCCGCGAAGACCATCCTGATCAGGACTGGTTCCATCTTATTGGACTCATACATGATCTTGGAAAGGTATAGTTTTTGTGATTATTATTGGATTTTAAATAGATATTAGGTATACGCACTTCAATATTCCCTGCTGGTGTCAAATCGTAATGTTTAAGTTGATTCAATCTCTCAATTCCAAAACCTCATCATCATCATTTCAGCCGAAAGACGTCCAGTGCTGGACATTAGCCTCCCCGAGTTTGGGGGGTTTTCCATAATCGCCACGCTTAGCAAGCGGGTTGGCGATCGCAGTATGGTGGTAAAATGCATAGAGAACGCTGCTGCCATTTCTAGTAAGTCCCACAGTCGCCTCTACCGTCATAAACGGCAGGAAATGACATGGTACTATTCTTTACTTCCGGCGCCACACGGGACAAAATAAATAATTTCAAAATATATAATTATATTTTTGAGCTGCAGCATTGATCCGTTAGAGTCTAACGGATCAATGCTGCAGCTCAAAAATAACGGTTAGACGATCGATCCCATGAAGGTCCCATTAGAAGTGCAGGCGCCCCAAATTTGACCCATTTCGATGTTCTTCCTGCTCTAATTAATATTTTATTATGCAAATAATCGTAACTTTTTATGACTTTTCATGAAATATGATGATTATTATATTTATTATGTTAGTAATTGCAATATACTTATTTTTTTTATCCAAATTTGGCTCAGTCCGTATGTTCAGCGCTTCTAGTGGATATTTATTTATATATGCTTTATTGTACACCAGAAAATACATAACAACAAGAATATTTAACACAAAAAACATACAATGGGCGGCCTTATCGCTGTCTGCGATCTCTTCCAGGCAACCTTGGAATGGACAGTGATGGCGTGGACATAAAAATGGGGTAACAGGGGTATGGGTGTTAACAGGGTTCAATCGTTAGTCTCTCTAGTAGTCAGTGAGATTTTCTCTGGACTTTAAATTGAAAAGTTCAGTACCAGTAACATAACATCGACGGATGCCAGCAGCCTAAAGTATATTGTATGTTGGCATTGACCAGGTGATGGCTTTCTACGGTGAGCCTCAGTGGTGCGTGGTGGGTGACACCTTCCCCGTGGGATGCAAGTGGGGCCAGTCCATCGTCTATGGAGATGACAGCTTTAAGGACAATCCTGACACTTATAACCCCAAATACAAGTAAGTGGGACAGTTTGACTGCAATTTTCTTAAGAACTAACATAGGTTTATTTATATCAAACGGCTAAATGAACATGCCTGGCATATTGTCGGGTTCCCCTTTCGAAAGAAAATTCCTGACAAAAATCGGAGATTGGCAAAAATCGTATGGACATTTGAATTTTTTCTTTCAGAATTCATTTAATTTCTTTTATTTTTAAGAAGAAATTCCCTAAAGTGAAAACTTGAGACGCGTTTTCACGAACGATTTTTCAGATATCTGGAAAGACAATAGCATTTGGAGCGGCATTAATTAGAGGTTATTCATTCCAGCACTGAATGCGGAATATACAAGCCTAAATGCGGTTTGGAGAACCTGACAATCTCGTGGGGACATGACGAATACCTCTACAGGGTGCTGAAGCACAACAAGGCTAAGTTCCCTAAGGAGGGGCTCTTCATGATCAGGTATGGAATATATATTCGAACTTTTTGTTAGTAAAGATAACAAAGCGATATTTACTAACTCCTTATCCTCTTAAAAGTAAAAAAAATATACATACGTATTAACAGAAGTTGTATGTAATATTTTGATCAAAGGATCGTGACTTCCGCTCATTTGATTTCGAACTTAAAGATGATCACCATAGTTTTAATGGCTGCGATAATGAGTTGCAATGTTTAGGTAATTTCAAGATGTAACACACGTCACGATTATACATTATCTTTAAACAATTGTTTTCAAAGAATACTTTGTAGCTACTAAGTAATATTATAGAGTGCTACTGATGCGATATTTGCTTCATAATGCTCAAGTTTCTTATCTAAACTAGTAATATTCCGCGTAGTTATTTAGTGACATTTAATTTTTTTTTGCTTTTGGCAATTTACAATTATCTTTTCAATGATAAATTCTTTATCAAATGTAGCTGTCAAGCCTCTAATCCTTAAAAGGGTATGCAGAGATGACACAATTGTCTATGCTTATATTATAAAGAGGTAACATTTGTTTCTTTGTACGCTTGCATGTAGGGGTTTGTAGTCGGTTTTTTTTTTCTATTTGATAGCACCGTGACGTTCCTTGGAGAATTGGGCTGTCAAATACAAAAAAAAAATGTAAAAGAGCCTAAAGTAAATAGAAAAAAAATAGAATGCTAAGTTAAAATGAAGTACCTAATATCACGTGCGGGCGATGCTATGCTATGGGATGTATTTATATATTCGGTATTTTATTAAGATATTCGTTTTTCTTTTCTATATGCCACGGGCTTTAGTTATAAATTGAGCGATCTCTTCTGCACGTATAATTTCACTATATTTTGAATCGACTTAAAAAGAAGGAGGTCCCCATTTCGTCCGAATGTTTTTTTTTGTTTGTTCCGCGATTTCTTCGTCAATTGTGAACGGATTTTGAAAATTCTTTTTCTAGTGGATAGGGTCTTCAGGGGTGGTCCCAAAAATGTGTATTAATTTCGCTTGGGCATTTTTAGCGATAGCCTCGATAATACGTATTTAATCCACTTTGTATTTAATCTAGTTTGCTAGGTTATATGGCTCTCCAACTCCGCTCGCCTAAATGTAACGAACCGTTTAACAGCAACACTGCTGTGATTTCTTGCTAATTCAGTGTTTTTTGGTATATCAGATATCATTCTCTGTACCCGTGGCACGCGGGCGGTGACTATAAACACTTGATGAAGCCAGGAGACGAGAAGATCTTGGAGCACGTGCTGGAGTTTAAGTAAGTTCAAATACCCATGCCAGTTTCGGATTTGTTGCTCAATAATGTTTACTGAAATGTTGTTTTGATCCTAGAAATAGCAACGTTCAATCACTCAATAATATCGCAACGAACGATATGCCTTCTGCAGAACCCTGCCAGATATTTATTTTTCAAGAGATGAAGTTTTTTTGTATATCATTTATAGGAGCGCCTGGTCTTTTGATTTTTCCACTTCACTAGCTTGATTGAATAGATCTCGGGGGTCGACGCAAAATGTATTTTTCTTCCAAACTTTTCTAATAGTCGTCATCTCGGTAGTCACCCCATTTCTATCCATATCGTAATTCACACAGTCCATCTGTTTTTTTTTTGTCTACCTCTACTCTGATAGCCATAGACATTCATTCTCAAAACTTTCCTCATAACATTTTCGCTCATTCCTCCGTATCACGTGACCATACCATGACAACCGAATTTCTTATTCCATACATTTGTGTAACACCAGACGTCCCTCTTAATATTTTGATCATGGAAAAAACTCAAGTAAATATGTAAAAGAGTTACCGAGATATCTAATCTTTCTATTCTCTTCACAGCAAATACGACTTATACACCAAGAGCGCTGGTGTGCCCGACATCGAGGCTCTGTGGCCCTACTACGAGAAGCTGATCGAGAAGTACATCCCAGGAGAGCTGGAGTGGTAGACTAGCGTACAAAGTAACCCTGCACAGTACAAACGTAATTAACCTTACTCATTTACCAGTTTTACCACAGATTTTTATGAAAACGCGGTGTTATTAATATTAGGTCATGTATATTTTTTATTTAATTTTAATTAAGTGGTAAAATGTCTCGCCCCTTTCGGCAACTTAGCTAGTAAAACCAAAGATAAAATCGATGACTTGTATATTATTTTTATTTTCACATAAATTGGCCAATTTATTTGAAAATATTGTATGGATATTGTAAATAATAATTGTTAGTTTTTAATACTTTGTTTTATTTTCTGTGTGAATCTTTTTACCAATAATAATTCTTCACACCTATGGTCATAAAATGCAGGAACGAGATGTCTCGTGTCTCAGTTCAGTTTAAGATAATTATGCTGTACTAAATAGATATTCGCCGTCCTGCTCTTACTTTTCCTGACCACGACTGCCTCGAGTTTCAACGTTTAGTAAGTAACACTTCCTGGAAGTAATTCCATTGGTAGCGAGAATAAAAATACAAAATTGGCTATAATAAATCAGGAACTTTATTTAAAAGCTATATTTACAAAAATACAATTATCTCAAAATATGTTATAATTAAACTACTAAGCATTAACAACCGAGTCAGAAATGTAACACAACGCATGTTACTTAAATTATATCTAAAGTTCCCCCATGTTGCAAGACACAACTAATAAATAAACATACCACACATTGTTTTTGAAGGTAATAAAATAATTTTCGGTAACGAAATTGATATTTTATGACATCATGATAGTAACTTAGTATTTAATTTAATAGAACATTAATTCCACTTCCTTGAATTCTCTAAAACGGAAATTACTCCAGAATGTGCACCTAGATTTTATTTACGGATGGTGCCATGCAACTTGGGACAGAGTTTACAAAGTAGTTTAAATTCTAATATCAACCGACAAGTCCTCGTGGAACAAACACACACTGCATGAAACAGCCTCCGATATATATTTAGTTTTAAATAGAAATTCTACTCAAATAAAGTTTTATACAGCGTGTATTTGATTTCCGATTATATTTTAAGATGTCAACACAAAATCATTTTTTAAAAAAACGAACACTGATACACAAAACATTCAACCAAACAACATACGTTCACAAAATCAAATGCTAAAATAATTTACTACAAAAATAGATCTCGATTTTTACTCCAATTCATAAAATTGCTAAATTTTGCAGAAATTTCCAATCAAGTTACTTTAAAGAGTAAAAATTTACTCAATGTTTTGGACTAGATACAAAATTAACCCAGAAAGTCCAATAATAAAAATCACAATGTTTACTTACATACCCATTTAGAAAAGCGAGTAAAATAAATCAACCAATACTTGATCAGTTTGCGTACAACGCTTAAATTCTATTGGATTAAAAGCGATGCTATTAGGTGAATTTTCCCACACGTATGATATAAAAACATACGTTTTTGGCATTAAACATTAAGTTACATTATTATTTGAGTATGTAGTATTCAATAAAGTAGGTAATAATAGACAATGAGAAGATTTTATAGAAATGTTACTTCTTTAAAAATATGCATTTCTCTTTCTATCAGGTAAAATATGAAAGAGATTGAAGACATTTTACTGTCAAAATATTTTGGAAACATTTTTAGACCACTTTCATATTGCGTCTTGAAAAACCGACTTCTCTGCCTTTTCTGTCCTTTTTCAGCATACTAATTGCGTAACACACTATCAATGGATACGTATACTGGTAATCCATTGCTTCATTGAATATATATTCAAAAAATATAATTGTTCAACAACGTAATGAATGTTGTCGAAATGTCAAAACGAAAAGCATTCCTACTGTTAGCGTATTACGCAATTACCCGTCTCGTATGAAACAACAGCAATATCTTTAATAAGTCAACTTCCTACAAATCAGCATTTTACACATTTCAATTCCATAAATGCACTTTCTACGCGCAAGCGCGAACCTTACTCATATAATGGTCAAAGCCGAGCCATATGCTATATATACGTAAATACACTATCATGTTAACATTGAAAGATCATATCGTACCTTAGAATATTATTAGATAGAAATACATTGAAGGCAAAAGGGAGAGGGGACGAGATCTCGTGAGATGGAATTTTTATTATTTTAAATATGAGCTACTGCTATTTGGGATTTTAAATTTAGACTGAAATCTTTAGGCCACTGATATGCCTGTCTATTCTAGCCTGTAATTCTGTCTATAATATTCAGCCATTAGATAGTATTCAAACTCTTTACAATTAGGTAAGTATTAATAGTGGTGAAATTAGTTTTTTTTTGACAGATCTTTTTAAACGTCAGAGGTAAAATGTCACCCCATTTATCGAGGCAGTAAAACTACAAAGCCGGGAGAATTAACATGACACCTGACTCGAATGACAGTCGTGCAAACAGTAACAAATAACAGTAAGAGAATAAGTCAACAATTAAGTGCAAAGACAGTAAATAAATTATCGAGTTATTCTCTTTACTACTATTATTTGATATTGTTTGCACCATCGTCATTTGAGCAACGCTCGGCTAGTACAGTTTTTCAAAAGAGTGGTGGCTGTCATATTATTATAAACGGCCGTCATCTGTCATTTTCACCAGTATTTTTGACATGAGGGTTAAAAAAGAGAGTTTTTGGACAGCCGTTATTGTGTGACTGTTCACCCCTTTTTAGAAAACCAAACCCTAACAGACACCAGCGACATTTTGCCTTAGCATAAACTTTACTAAACTACCCTACTTTTAGGCATTTCAAAGAAGCCTTCTTTATTTTAAAAAGCGTATTTGAGATGAATATTTGTTTTATTCCCAACTATTTAAAATAAAAAAAGCTATTTGACTTTCACAACATCGATAGTCAGATAAATACTAAATTATACGGGGTGTACATCTTCTGCACTTTTTTTTCCCAAAAATATCAATTTGTATAATTTTATCAGTTGGTTATAGCTGGTTATTATCATAGACCAGTTTAGTATAAGTAGTTATAATTACTTTAGCATCACAAATAAAAGGCGAATATCATAATTTATTTTTAAGTTTAGTTTTAGACAGACTAAATTAGTGGTCTTTTCCCTTAGTAAGATGTTATCCCTCCTAACAATCTAGCGAATCAGTCTTTATTCTGGAAAGACGGCACAAAACAACCCTTAAGGCCGAAACAAGGCAATTTTAGTTTTTTTTATCACTTACTTTTAGCTTACCATTGAACGATATTGAACTTTATTTCAAAAGGTATACAGTACTATCAACAATCCATAAAAGTGGCGTCTAAATTAAAAGACACTCAACTAAGAACTAAACACTTCAAAACAAGGTTCAATATCGAATAACACTATTACATTCATGCTAACTCTTTCCCTAATTAGTTTTTCCTTTACTATCTTTTCTAAGCCTAAACGTTTCGTTTGTTCTCAATCCAAAGTTTCAGCAATCCAAAAATATGAGTTTTTTTTTTTTTTTAGGAATGTAATACAACCTTTAACATTGAATGAATACGATATTTCTTAATATTTGTATCATCAAGCAAAAGATATAATATCATTATTTTCATTGTTCTAGTAGTTCGTTTCTATCTTTTTTTTAGAAGCTTCTTTTACAATAAAGCTTTAAAGTTAATGGAAGAGGTGCCTAATCATAAACATTTATGTTATGGAATATGCTTTTTCTCGCTACAATCTGGTTAAATATTTAACGAACCGTTACGTTTTATTTAAATATAAATTTATTTAAATTTGCAGATTTTAAATATGTGGTTCATCCCGTAGGACCAAAATTATTACATTGGCCCATGACCTACAAGGGCCATAGTATACAGCGCCATCTATGGCCCACATAACGTTCCAATGTACTTAATCTTCATAATACTACAAGAATTATATAGACAATGTAATGTAATTTGTTCTCTATCACCTAGTTTTAAGGTTCACATTGGTTTACGTTTCAAAGTGTTTGTAAATGCTGGTGACGTACGCCATGACTTGCTGCCAGTCGGGCCTTTCTTGTTGGATCATGTCTTGGATGTTCTGTTAAAAAAAAAGGATGCATTAGTATTTTTTGTTCTAGGCCAACCGAAAAACCTGCATTCTAATTGGGTAACACACTCATCAATCAGAATCTAAATCTCTTTGAAGAATATTTTTAATCCATTGCTTCATAAGTTCACAAAATTTGTCCGCTCAACAACGTAAATAACGCAATGAATTTTGTAGAACTGTCAATATGAAATCCATTACTACTGTTATTGTGTTACGTGTAAAACTAGATCAAAATTTCTCTTCTTCTTCTTCTCTAATATTTGAGCTCTCTTCATGTCCATAATCTAAGTTGGTTTACATATAACATAATACTAATCAGATATTCTGCCGGTAAAAGGCTAAAGCACCGTCTAATATTATCAAGCGGCGTAAATCAGTCTAGACGCCCGAACTAGAACCTACAAGTAGCAAGTGGAGGTGTAAGAGGCTTGTGGCGAAGTAATAAAAACCGCACAGGTCGATCGCTCAGGTAAAGCTACGCATGCCGCGGTTGGTCCATTGATATCCACCTTTACATATCAAGACCCTTCCGTGCCTCGGAAAGCACGTTAAGCTGTTGGTCGAGCCTACTATTCATGAATCTTTGACTGTTAATACGGGTCGTCCGGGCGTCCGTTAGAAGCCCGAGAGTCTGACACCCAGTCTTACCGAGAGGTATCGTGTTACTCCGTGACTGGGTTGTGGAGGTTAGATAGAGAGTCGCTCCATGTAAGATTCTGGAATATGATATTGACGTAGCAAGCGGCAGGCTATGCTGTAACCCGTGGGACCATATCGCATAACTGAGGCCCTCCTCAGTTAGCTACTCGTAGCTAATGGTAAAGAAAGGTAATTAAACCCTGGACTGCCAGTGTACCTTAATGACTAGTGAACCTTTTTAGCACCAAACTCGTTCGAACGCAAAGAGAAAAAGAATGATTCTCACCAGCGTGGTAGGTATACCGACGGACTCCGCAGCTGCGAAGGCGACGGAGAAGTTGGTCCGTTTGTCGTGCGGCGAGAGCGACGCATATGAGATGCGACTGTCGCCCAGGTACGAGTGCAGGAGCGCGCAGATCGCCATGCCGTCGTTCCACGATGAACTGAGGAAAGAAAAACATTATGTTAACATTACATTACCTTACATCACGCCTGTAAAGCTCCAAAGAGTTAAGACAGACGTGTGCACCACCACCACCATCCACCGTTCGCCACTTATGTTTAACTACCATGATGGTAATAAGGGAGGAGCCTAATGCTACAAAACTTGCAAACATCCAGACTTCGGGCTGTTACTGAGAAATTCCTGGTGGCGAACCAAGTTACACATTTCTCGATCTGCGAAACGAACCCAGGACTGAAGTCCTGGTCCTGCTCAGTAGTAGCGCTTTCGACCACTGGAATAACCAGGTATTTAATACTAATACCTGTTAGTGATTAGCTTTTGGTTGGTAGTGCAAGTGGACGTTCAATTCCTTTTACTAGATTGCCTTCGATACCTCTTATTATACCGAGGTCAAAATAAATAGAGGTTCCAGTTTATAAAAGTGGGACCCCAGTTAATTTGAAAGCTGGCTTTTAGTGCATTGTTTTAGCAGTTCCATCAGAATCACATGTTGCATTTCAATGTGTGCTTATCAATCAGGGTAGATGGGCAACAATGTATCGATTAATTTCTATGCAAGGTATTCCAAAGGGAATCAATGATCGAACAAGCACTTACCTAAAGTTAGTAATATCAATGTTGTTGTATCCCATGGTCTTCTGTTGGCACCACTTGAGCAGCGCGTTGCGTTTCGAGCCACCGTTCTTTACTTGTAAAGCGTTCAACGGGTCCTTCCTTTCACCTGTGATAGAAATACTCATGAAAGACTATTATTTCGTTTCAGTTCTAAAAATAATTCGGAGTGTTACCTAGCTGCCCTACATACTTACTCCCGGCAGTTTCGAGTTTCCCCCGAATTTGATTCGAGTGAGTGTAAAATTCTCACTTAATCGAATCAAATTCGATTTGATTAAATCTCGAAGATGTCGGGAGTAAGCTAGATGTGTTTACTCAGTGAATGTTAATGAACATAGTGTATTTATGTTGGTTTTTGCGACATTTATCATGCAAACACATAGAAGCTAAGCTTAGTATTATATACTTACTTAGGTAGACCTGCTGGCTTACTCTTGTCTACACGAAGTTTCTTGCTTGCTTCGTCTTTTACGGTAGGTATATCAGTATGTTTTCGTTTCATGTTTATTGATAGTAGGTACATTAGGATACGGTGAAGTGTAAAACGCTTGCAATAATGGACTGCTTAAATCACACATATCGCCTACTATTTTATAGCACGTCAGATCTTAAGCCACATTTCCGTACCAGGCGTGAATAACTTAACAAATCAAAAATGCACATTTTTCAGGGCCAGCTATTTTTAAGTTTAAGTTTTATCTGTAAATTCTGATTTTATGTTATTAAATATTTTTTTTTATCTGAATGTTTATAATTCATTTGCTTTGAGTTTTTACATGTTTGCTATGTGCGGTAAAACAGAGCCATTGACTTAATCATTTATTCATCCTATGAATAAAACAATCTTCGTCAGTCGACTTATCAACCTATTCACGCCTGGTACGGATTTAAGCCACGCTTTTCTGTGTAAAAATGGACAAGCGTGACTTATGTGCGGGTTTAAGTCACACAGTGTTATAAAGTATTTTAAGGGCGCCATCTCATAGTATGGCAACATTCTGTTCACAGTTTTCCTTCTTACATTGAACACACTGCAAGTGCTGCTTTTGCGTTAAGCTTAAGTACTTTCGAAAAAGGTAGAAAATAACTGTATGACCAGTGAACAGTTCTCTTCACGCACAATAAGATCTTACAAACAAAACATGAAAGACCACGCTTTTAACTTACAACTACTAGGTCCGGAGTTGCCAGTAAAAATTTCGTAAGCAGACACGATTTGCTTGTCAAACAAATGGAAGGAAAAATGTTAGTATTATTCTTTCCATTTATATACCGGATGACATTTTTTACTGTCTCGACCTTCATATGGTGTGTTGTGTAACTAGAATAGAAGGCAGGAAGGCCTTCAGATTCATCGTAGGTGACTAATGGAGCGCGGGACGCGGGTGGACAGGGATGCGTGTGCGACTCGTGCGCCTGCGAAAGATCAATGAGGCCGCCTAACAGCCGGCTTCAAAGGGTAGGACCGCGCTCCGAAATCAATGATACATGCCGCGCATTGAGTAGGGTGCGTATGATTTGAGTTTCGATAGATTTTTTTTTTTCCCAAATTTCTGTTTTTGTTGTTTTAGTATGAAAATGTTACTTTAAATGTGTAGTATTTATTGCTAGATCAATTTAATTACATGTTATTAAAAAATAAAAATAATAAAAATTTCTATGCCAAAAGCTTCTACTCCGTTCACCTATTACCCCCATTTTTTTTCAAGACGCTAAAAAAAGTCACCCAGTATATTATTTTGCAAATTGAAGTCTGTTTACGAAACATTGCATTGCTATTACAAACAGTTGTCGGCTTCTTCAGTTCACTACTCATGTACAATTCCTTTACCAAACACACAAACACACTCACATATGTCTCCGTAGCTGTTCCGACGCACGAAGGACTCGATGGCCTTCTGCTGCAGCGTGAGCGCGCGCTGCTCGTCGGGGATGTTGGCCTGAGCAGCTGCAGCCTCTGCCCCGCCCCGTTAGGCACAACGTCAAACAAGCGCACCCCAGACGGATTTGTGATAACGTTCGGTGATAAGAGTCGTAGTGAAGGTTTTAAAGGGTTGAAATATAGTGTAGGTACATGTAGCGCTATCTAGACGGCCACATACGAACTAAGACTGAAATAATCCTACATCGCGCAAGCGAAATTTACTGTGCAAGTTTTTTATTCGGTTGTTTTATTTTCTGATCTGCAGTTTGTAAGAAATGGCTCTAAAGAGAGAGAGGTAGTCTAACGGCCCTAGGCATTCACAACCAACTTCATTCTTCGTTCTACGACGATTTTAACTTTAATCAATTACTTCTGGTCTGTTTTTCGCTACATATTTTTTTTCGGGTAACATTTTTAACTAGTTTTTATCACAAAACCGTCGATGGTGGTTCATGAGCGAAATATCGACACAGTCGGCCAGTGTCGATATTTCTGAGTAGACACAAACAATGCAGAGTGGTACCGTTCCCAATGAGTGAACTTATAGTCCCATAAGACCCGACTCCATTAGAATATAGGGGAAAGGTTGGCGGGAAAAATACTGACTCCATCTTGATTTATAGTGACGGTTGATTTTAAATAAGTATAATTATATTAGATATATTAATTTCCCTTGTCTAACTCAATGATAAAGAAAATTGTGATGAAATTAAGAAAAAGAGAAGAGGAAAATACGTTTAATAATTTATTAAAAGATTTCCCATCAAAAAATAAACCCAAAAGTAAACTAATAGATACCAGAAAAAACATAAGTACATATTGAATTAGACAAAGGATAGCCCCACTCAAAAATAAATCCCATTTAAACGAAAAAAAAAGTTTCTCCTTAATATACAGGGTGTAAAAAATAAAAGTCTATTGGCATGCATCATGTAATGAACTAAGAGTTTAATAAATAAATTAGTAACGTCGCACACAACACATATAGTTAATTGGTCGTTAATTAGGCAAGGGTTGGGCTATGCGCCGCGTTCATGCTGCCATGCTGGAAAAAATAAGCGACTTTCATGCGATTATATGTAGCCGGGGACGGGATTTACGTATTTTAATAGAATTGGGATTCTTAAATTAGGATTAGCTTATTGTTTTGCGATTATAGTTTGGGGTATTGAAAAATATTTTGTTGTTTACAAATAAAGTAACTCACTGTATACAGGGTTAAATTAAGTCGAGGTAATAAAAAAATATATAACATGCTGGTCTACTCATTCTACTCTCTTTCTACATACTACATAAATAAATCTCATAATTTTAATTACTTGTAAATAAACGTATTAAATAAATTGGTTACTTCCATGCATAAATAATCCTCCCAAAATTTAGATTTTTTTTTCTCTGCCTACACACAACTATTGGACAAGGTGACAGTGCATTTAATTTTGAATTCAGATAAAAGTATCAAATTATTTTATCCTTTGTGTCATAATAATATGTTGATAACTTACTGTACAAACAAGGGCAAATACAGATTCATATTTAAATACACTATTATCCCGTCCAAATATCTTAACACTAAATAAAAATTTCCTAATCTAAATAAACCTCCAGTAAGAAACTCACCGTTAGCGATGGGTGAAGGGCGAGCGCCCCTGGCTGTGGGCGGTTTAGTGGAGAAGGTGGTTCCGCCCATACCGTTGGTGGGCGCCGTGGAATCCGCCATACCATTCTTTATTGTACTTGAAGTTGTTGTTACGCCTACAGTAGTTTGCTAAAAGAAGGAAACACATATATAAGTACTTACCTAAAGGTTGTTGCAAGAAAGTACGGATATTTGACAGATTGGTTTTGGGTTCAATCCGCATCTAACAGCTTGAGTCTATACCAGTTTTCGGTGATTGCTGGAATTTGTGCCTCGTGTAATTTGTACTTATTTAAAGTCACCAAGAACCAAGGGCACTCAAATCTAAGATGATAATCCTTATCCTACGTAAGTCCTTAGGCCCTTACCTGAGGCCACTCTCCTACTGGTGTGGTGGCAGGTGACTGCTTAGCTGCCTTGGCTGCGTTTTCTATGCTTTCAATTAGAGACTTGACTGATAGACGAGAATCTTGACGGCTTACCCCTGAAACAAAACAATGCACAATTATAGAAGACTTCTACACATCTGACTAAGTATTTCAATAGCGTTTAGCGCCATCTACATCATCACAAGCAAAACTAAGTTTTACACTGACGTCACGCAAAATCCTACATCGCACAAGTAGAGTTTACCGCGCAACTAGCATTTACAGCATTCCGACATAAATCTTCTCCCGTGTGGTCAGAGGAACCTTCCTTTTCCATGGAGTTTGACTCTACAACCTGTTCCTCACACCACTTTTGCAAGTGTTCGGAGTACTGGAATCGCCAATTCGTTAAATAAACATTGTGATTAAAGCTAGTATGGTAAGGTTTCAAGACTGATTATTGTGCAGATCTACGATATGTATGATTAGTGAGTCGAAATCAACAGGCTCTAAATGAGCATGATAGGAATTCTGCTACGCCAAGTGTTTATTTTGTATACAATCAACTTTTATAATAAATTAAAGTACGCTTGTTTGTTTACGCTTTTACATCTGAACGGATTTAGATGAAATTTGACAAACAGATAGGCTAATGACCTGCGTAAGGACAGGCTGTCCTTACCCAGATCATAGCCTATCTGTATGTATCTTTTTGTCCTGCATCGCAGACGAAGTCCCGGGCAACGGCTAGTACATGAACATAGTAATTATTCGGTCGTTACCTTTAGTCCTCCTGTGTGAGGCAGCGGTGGCCATGATGTCTTGTAGTGATGCACTGGTGAGCAGTGGTGGTGGTGGCGGCGTTTCCTCCGTTCGAGGTGGTATGGCTGAAGGTGATACTAATGTTACTGACTGTGGTAAAGTTGAAGAAGTTGTGTTAGAAGGACTAACGCGAGTAAACTTTGTATAAAATGTTTTAGAATAAAATTGAGCTCGATCTCGTTGTTTGATAGGTACAACTTTTCTGCGAAAATAATGGACTTTTCTAGTAGATCAATTTCAAGGGACTCAAGAACTGATACATTTAGCTTATAATTTTTGGATTGGGCTCTGGTTCTTTAGGTCAGACTCAGAATATAAGATTTACAAGAACAAATACTTTAACCAGGTTAAATATTCGTTTGGAACAGAACATAATAGAACAAATGCCCATTTTTGTCTGGTATAAAAAAATACCAATAAATAATCGAATAATCCAGCTCCAGACTAATCCCAGTGCTATAAAAACTGAAGCGACAAACCATGCTTATTTTGTGCCGAATAAAAATACAAATAATATTTCATGCAATTTTTCACCTTAATCCCTGAAATAAATTTCAAATTCGAAATTGAAGTCTCAATTCCTAGAATGAATTTGTTGATGATCGATTTTAACTCAAAAATAAGTGAAATGACACTCACAATGGCGAAGCTTTACATGTAAGCTTCTGAACGCTTTCGCATCATTACAGATGATAATCCCACGATATAATTGCAACAAAATAACAAGTATAGCGCACGTTTTAAGTAGATAGCAAGGCAGTGATTTTTGCGACCCTGTCCATACTTTTTTGCCTGACCACGGATTCCCTGCATAGGAATTAAGCAGCTTAACCCACCAGCACTCTCCTGCACTACCTTGCGCCTTACTGACTTTTAATGGTAACCCAGCGTTCAGAAGCTTAACAATAAAAAAACAAATGGACACAAACCACCACCGTGTCACCGCCACCGAATGAGACAACACACGACACTATCATGTTTCCATACATTGATACAGTTATTTACATGTAATTCACACTTGAACGTTTAGGTTTCCGGTCACAAAAGCGCTGACTTACGTAGAGGTCTTCTCGGCGGGGGATCTTTCAGTGACCTTAACGGGTGCGACAACCGTTTGTGCTCCAAAGTCCTCCAATATGGCTTCTCTCTTGGCAAGGAACCTGTATTCGTATCTATACTTGGAGAAGTCGGATGCTGTAGCGAAAACTTTCTAGGCGCAACCTCTGTTCTTGCATCTGGACCGGGTTTTTTTTCTAAACATTGGACTATCTCTACGATAGATCCAGTAGGTTTCTTTGGTAGATCTTCGTTCGCGCTCGGCGCTTTTGATAACGATATTATTGATTTGGTAATGCTAGCCATCTCTTTCGCTGCACTTGTGCTCTCTAGGAAATCTAACGATTTCGATTTTGTAAACCTTTCGTTTGTTTTAGGGCTCTTGATTCGTCTCGGTACTTTTAGTAGATCTTCTCTAGGTACTGCAGCCAATTCATCGTTTAACGATTGGTTTTTATTTGATATCTTTTCGTCATCAGCTATGTTTTTATCTTTGGTTATTACTTCGGATATCATAGGTCCTATTTCTTCATAGACGTTTTCCTGTTCCGAATATCTTCTTTGTTCAACTTGAGGTGAAAAAGGATTCGTAGGTGCAATGGTTGCGTCTTCTTTACTACTTTCCATTGGATTAGTTTTAGAAGACTGTGTTGAATTTATGATAAACGGTACACTGGCTACGGGCTGATAATACTTGTTGTCCTTCACCCACTGCGGTTTCTTCGATAACTTTCCGATAGTTGTGCTAACTTCTGCTGGTTTTGCAGAAACTTTTGGCAGAACGCTAACAGTTTTTGGTGGCTCTAAAGGCTTTATTGGAGTCTTTGAAAAGTTGTTTGCAGATTTTGATATTTCTAAAGGCGAAGGTTTAGCTATATTTTTACTGGGCGATGGTGATTTCCTTTCTTGTAAATCTTCATTAGACCCGAAGGTTTTCCACGATAGAAAAGGCAGCTGCTTTGCTCTAACATTTTTTTGATAAAGGCCTTTCCTTTTGGTATTGTCCTCAAGGTTCTTTGCTTCAGTCACTCTACTTCCATTTTTGTTATCTTTATCCACTTGGTCAATATCACTGTAGTACACAGTACCTTTGCTAGCCTCTTGTTTTTTTTCAACTGAGACCGCTTGAGTTGCAAGTGGTTTAAAAAACACTGGCTGTATCAAAACGGGACTTATGATTATCGGAGATGTCGGGGAAATATTGCCATTACCTAGTTGGATGGGAGCCAGAAAAGTTGTAAAAGTATTTGCAGGTCTATTAATAATAGCATTAGGATTACTTTGCACTGGAGCTGGCTTTGGTATATCATCACCTAAATCTGTGGTATTTATTGTTAGATGATAGCTAACATTATCATCTATAGGAACTGGTGTTTTAGGTTCAGGAGGAACAGTATCATTTAAGGGTTCTGTGAAAGGATTGTTACTTTCTTCTTTTGAACTGGGTATATTTATATTAGTGGTAACTAAACGATTATTTTCTTTGGCATCTACAACTTTTGGTTTTGAATCGCGCCGAGGATCGGGTTCTGATATTTTAGGAATACTAGATGGAGAAATCTTTATCGATTTATTTATATTATCTATTTCGTCTTTAGTAATAGGAACAAGTTCAGATGTAATTCCTTCATTATGTTCTTTTAATACCTTTGTACAAGGAGCACCCCTTTTTGTTCTGTTATTACCAATAATTCGATCTATTGCAGCTTTGAATGTGACTTTCAGTTCCTCATTAACCATTTTCAGTTGTTTTTCTACATTATCATCAACAGGAATATCTCTACGTATTTGGTTTTTAGGTGGCATTAAATCGAATGCTGGGGCTTTCTTAATATCATCAGGGTATGGAAAAGGGAGCACTTCTTCAGCTTTTACAACAGGTATATCTTTATTTACCTCATTGTTGTTGGCTTCAAATAAAGTACCACCTTTGTTGTTATTTTTCTCAATGGGTGACATAAAGACACTGTCAGAGCCTTCCGTAAATAGAGATGTTTCACTTTGAGCGTTAATAGTGAGAAAATCTACACTAGTGGCTTCATTTAAAGCTTCTTTATATTCTTCGTTAGTGTTTAGATTATCCATACTATAAGATTTAGGTTTTCCGTTGTATATTCCAGACATATTTGTGCTGAAGATAGTGCGTGCTCTTGGTTTAGGTGTGAAACTAGAATCTGATTTAATTAACCTAAAACTGTGTTCCAGATCGATTAGATTCTTCGGCAAGTCTGGTGGAACTGGCGGACTTACACTAGTTTCATCGTAAAGGTCGACAGCGTTTTGTCTTTTCAACTCCTTGGTTTCGAAAGGAGGTAAGACAGTTTCGGCTAACACTCTACTCGGGAACTCTTCCTGTGACGATTTTGGGCTATCATCATCATTCGTTTCGTCTGTGGTGACGTTTTCGATTTCTAATTTGAATTCATCTGTTAACAGATCGTTCGAGTCATTTTTCGTGTCTGGGACGTTAGACCTGAAGAATGCTTGTTCTATCAAGCTTGCTTCTTTCGCTGGAGGATCAGTAACACTGTGCACTCTAGACAGATATCTAGTCCTTATACTCTTGAAGACGTCTTTAGATGGAGTTAAATCATCGCTTGTCTGAGAGTCACAATTGTCAGATTCTTTCGATTCTAACTTATTGTCATCTGAATAGACGCTATCCATAGATTCCGATCTGTCAACACCTGTGTTGGTACATCAAATTGAGATTAGACATTGTTTAACATACATTTGGTGGTCGATCACTGTTAGTTTATGAATGTCTACGTAGTTAAGCATTTTACACAGAATTAGCGCATGGTAATGCATGTTAATTCTGCTGAAATTATTTAACAATTTAAAATGATTTTACGAATTGTTTTATTTATAATTACATGCAAAATGAACAGTAAAGCTACGTCGAAAGCTAAGTTATTTTCTTATTAAGTTTAATTTTATAAAAAATTGTAGAAATATCTGAAAAATAACGTTCAAAATCTTAATTTAATAAACCTTCTTTAATTTTCATTTCCGTTTGAGCATTTGCAAGATACAAAGCAAAGACTAAATAATAAAATGTTAACAAACTCCAAACTACTTTCAAATCTAACTGTCATACACATGCAAAGCTCTCACTTGCGCGTTTTATAGCGGAAACACAATTTTCATTAGAAAATTCAGCCAATCATAATAATTTCAGTCTTGGTGCATACAAAATGTATAAGTTGAGAAAAAATTAAAACTTATTAACACAGTGCTCTCACAAAGTAAAGATATAGAAATCCCAAAGTTTGATCAGTTAGATTATTGTTCAGATAGGCAACAAAGTTTATTCACAACAAAAGAAGATAAAAGACTTGAAATCAAGACACGGGAAGTGGTTTTCTACAAATACCCATATTTTTATACACAGACGGCCTACTTCTTCAATGAGTTGTATTTCAAAAATCACCAAAGTCAAAGTGTATCATACAAAGCCAATTCATAATTTTTTCAAACGCATCCACACTAAAACCCGCAAGTTTCTCCCCCTCATTCGTCCACTTACCCTTAATAGAGTGCATCTGGTCCTCCAAGAGACGTATCCTGTCCCTTGCGACCTTGTTCTCGGAGACCAGTCGCTCTAACTCTCTTTGAGCTTCGGTTTTGAAGTCATTGGCGACGCGCACCGTCATTAGGAGGTCGCTTTGGAACTGCTTCCATTCGGCTTCCTATTTAAAAAAAGTTGTATGTATATGAATCTATACTAATATTATAAAGCTGAAAGATTTTTTTTGTTTACTTGTTTTTGGCGGTAATCTCAGGAACTTCTGGTCCTCATTGAATAATTCTTTTTGGGCTATAACATGAAAAATGGACGAAAAGTGGCAGGCAATTCGAAGCGACGGGAAGGGTCAGGGGAGCCAAAATTTTATGCGGACGAAGTCGCGGGCAGCAGCTAGTTTTATAATATGGGGTAACTTACCGAGTAGGTGGACAAAGAAAAACCTTTTAAAAAGAGAGCAGTTTTCACTACAGCATTTGATTAGCTAGTCGACTACCGGTAAACTAAGCTCACTGTTACAAAGTTGAATATTGGGGTCTTAGATTCCTCGCAAACAAAAGGAGATCGGAGAAGAAAAAATGTTGATGTCTTTTAATACTACATCAATCTTATTGATAGCTCTAGAAAGTTTTCAATTAGACGCACATCGAAACACATACAACCATCAATCGAGCTTACGTGGTCTCGTATGCACCTTAATATTATGATAATACGGTTTATCATCCAATGTCAAATGCCCTAATCTTGGCACAGAACCTTATCATTGCTACTTACATCTCTCTCCCGATCTCTAGTTAGTTGTGCATGCCTAGCACGCGCATCTTGTAGTTGTCGCTCCAAGTCTGATACCCTCGCCAGCGCCTCACCAGCTCGACTCATCAGGGCTAGTTTTTCATCTGTTGCTACTTGCACCTGGAAAGATAATGGGAAGTCAGTGACTAGAAAAAGAATGACAAGCAAATAAAATTCGGGATTACAAGCAAATTAGCATGCATTTGTTTTACATAAAGATGACATCGAGGTAACGAATTTAACTGCAATCTTATCGCAGAGAAGCATCTTCGGCATTTTATAACTTCTAGGGTAAACAAGCAATTAAAATGTCAACTATACCAACGATTTTTTTATTTGACTGGCCTGTAAGTCTCGTGGTTAGTGAAATTGACTGCTAAGACGGAGGTCGTGGGTTCGATTCCCACCCAGGACAAATCTTTATGTGATGAGCACAATTATTTGTTCTGTGTCTGTGTGTAATTTATCTATAATATGTATAATAATAATAATAATCCACACCGCCGTATCTCTACGTTGATGTCGTGGTGGGGCTTGCGTGTTCCAATGAGCCCTAGGTCTGTTTCGGTAGAGTTTACTTTACCGAGACAGACCTAGTGTGAGGAGCCAGACTAAGAGAGATACAATCCAAGCCAAGGTCGCACATGCCGAGGGCTGCATGGCTAGGGGAGAGCAGTAGTCATTAGTGTGCCAACTCTGGATAATAGGGGACCTCCAGTTTTATTCACCCTTGCCACAGTGAATGCAGGGCTCTGCTGTGGTCGACTTTTTAAGTCCCTAGCTACTCGTGGGAACAATATGAATACTCGATCTAAAACAAAAAAACTACTTCAGGCAAGTTTGCCTCAGATAGATGACGAAACTTCGCAACTCTCTTCGTCATCTTTTTCATCTCTTTTTCCTTCTGTCCCATCAACATCACAATCTTTTCACGTCACGCCAACGCCATCATCATCATCAATCAGTATACAGTCAGCGGATGTTGTACAGGAGACAATTTTTGTCGACGAAACTGTACCCACCGCTAGGACTGCAACAAGTCGTAGGAAATGGAGCATTGAAATGAATAAATTCATCCTACGCACTTATCTTCATCTTACTAATATGGACACAGACAAAAGCGCGTACCTTCCATCGCTTCACACTCAGTTTCTAGAGAAATATCCAGATATGCAAGTAAGTCGACAAAGAATAGGTGATCAGCGTAGAGCCATAGTGCAAAAGAAATTGTTATCACAAGACACAATAGATCAGATTTATGAGGAAGTAAGAGCCGAATTACAAATGGTGCATACACAAATACAGCAACACTCAACACAAACAAAAACATTAATTAACACTCAAAGCGGGCAGCGCATGAAATGGACGAACGAATGCAATGAAAAATCATTAGAATATATTATACTGTCACACAATTAGAAACAAATAAAACAGCCTATAGAAAACAGTTACATGAGGATTTTATACATACATATCCAGAATTAGCACATATATCACAGCAAAAAGACTATCTGATCAAGTGAGAGCAATAATTAACAACCAATATATACACACCAGCAGATTAGAAGAAATTAAAAACCAGGTAGCTGCTGAATTAAATAATAAAAACACCAACACACACAATATTGAAGATATAAATAATGAGAATTTGAATACACAGCTACAGAACGATTTAGGACAACCTCAAGAATATATTCATACACTGAGTACTCAAAATTCAAATTCCCTAACTTGTGACACATATGCGAATACCGTCACAACAAATGTGGTCCTAAATGATAACCTAGATATCGACAGTATATCTCATACACACACAAACACAGGCGAAGACTGCAATCTCTTTAACAATATAGATATTGGGCAATTTGAACCTACCCAAACTAACTCTGATGCTGCTCCTGAAACCAACACAGAAATAGAAGCCACGTTTCAACAAGCTCAACAATTGTTTTCTGATACACACCCCACTAATAGGCCATACATTCCCAAGCAGAAGACATCTAGAAAGTTCTCTGCCATAGTTACTTATATTAATAATGTCATTCTCCCAAAGTCCACAAGTAAGGAAACCGAATTTATACAATTACAGACAATAATTTACTGTGCAGCATGGACGGCAGCTAAATGTAATGGAGCAAAAATATCAGACTCTATACAAAACGAATGCCACTCAAATAAGCAGAGGAAACCAAAATGGGAAATTAGATTAGAAACAAAAATAAAAAATCTTAGAGCAAGCATAGGTAGGCTCACACATTTCATTAATGGTAGCAGAAGTCAAAAATTAATAGCTGCAGTAGAAGAAATAAAAAGAAAATATCAACTACACGCGCAACACGAAAATTCAAACACACAGTTAGTACACTTTTTAGACACTTTAAAACAAAAATTAAACGCAGCATCCAGTAGACTTAAAAGATACATCACATGCACGAACCGCAAAATACAAAACACAAAATTTACCAATAACGAGAAAATATTTTATAGGAATCTTGTAGCTAATAATAGAGACACCACGAATCAAACCCTTGAGACACCTCCTCCCGAAGTATTACGACAATATTGGGCAAATATTTGGGAAAATCCAGTATACCATAATAATCACGCAGACTGGATTAATGAAGCAACACCAGAAATTCCCGAAATGGAGTTTGAATTCATTCCAGTAAACACGTTTATAGACGTCATCAAACGCACACACAACTGGAAATCTCCAGGCTCAGACAATATTCACAACTACTGGTATAAGAAATTCACTAGCATCCATCCATTCATATATAATCACCTAAACACATTCATTCAGTCACCACATTTGCTCCCATCATACATAACACATGGAGTAACATACATGATACCTAAGGACATGAATAACACCATAGATCCAGCCAAATATCGACCAATCACTTGTTTACAGACCTTTTATAAAATCTTGACAGCCTGTGTAAGTGAAATAGTATACGGGCACTTAACCAACCATAAAATTCTCGCAGAACAACAAAAAGGTTGTCGCAAGCATAGCCAGGGATGTAAGGAACAACTCACTATCGACGCGATTGCTATGAACAGCGCAGTAAAAAGCAAAAAAGACATTCATACCATGTTCATCGATTACCAAAAGGCCTATGATTCAGTCCCGCACAGCTGGTTGATACACGTCCTAAATATTTATAACATCCACCCCACACTCAGATTTTTCTTAGAATCTACCATGCAAAATTGGCAAACGGTACTTAAAATAAATCAAGCCTCCACGATTCTGATCACTGAACCAATCCACATAAAACGTGGTATATTTCAAGGCGATGCTCTAAGCCCTTTATGGTTTTGCATGGCACTCAATCCGCTATCACAACTACTAGATAAAACTAACACAGGATTCACATTGTCAAACGAAAACACACAATTCACATTGACACATCTAATGTATATGGATGATATTAAGTTATACGCAGCAGATAAATCATCACTCTTTCATCTAGCGGATACTACATAAGACTTTTCTAACGATATTAATATGCAATTTGGAGTAGACAAATGTAAAATTTTGTCAATAGTAAAAGGAAAACCACAAAACAATAGTTACACACTTGGATCAGGTCAATCTATTGAGCCAATGGATGAACACAGTACTTACAAATACCTAGGTTTCAAACAGTCAAGACAGATAGAACAAAAGATGACAAAACAAGAACTACTCAAAAAATTTACACATCGTCTTAACCTTATTTTTAAAACCAACCTTAACTCCAGAAATACAATAAAAGCTATCAACACATTCGCAATACCCATACTTACATACTCCTTCGGAATTATACGATGGTCAAAAACAGATATCAGAAAACTACAGCGTACTATCAATACACTCCTTACCAAACACAGAAAGCACCATCCTAAATCATGCATACAGCGACTAACGCTACCACGTCAAGAAGGAGGAAGAGGATTAATAGATATACACAATTTACATAACAAACAAATACTTTCACTCAGATCGTACTTTCACAACAGATCAGAACATTCATCACTACACAAACATGTAACAGAAGCAGATAAAAAACTTACACCACTCAACTTACAAAATAGAAACACTCAAATTAATGAAAATCTCATAAGCACACAGCAAAAAATTGCAGCATGGTCTGGAAAAGCGCTTCATGGAAGACACCGAGCTTACCTGAGTCAACCACACGTCGACAAAATTAAGTCGAACGAATGGCTCAAACGAGGTGAATTGTTTCCTGAAACTGAAGGTTTCATGCTTGCGATCCAAGATCAAGTAATAGTAACCCGTAACTACAGAAAGTACATAATAAAAGACCTTAATCAGCCGTCTGACACATGCCGACATTGCAACACTGCTTCTGAGACCATTCAACACATAACAGGGGCCTGTAGATCACTCGCACAGACAGATTATAAACACCGACATGACCAAGTGGCCGCAGTCGTACACCAACACTTAGCACACCAATATAAACTTATAAGTGAAATGATTCCCTATTATAAATACAAACCTGAAATTATTTTAGAAAACAGGAATCATAAAATCTATTGGGACCGAACAATAATTACAGACAAAACTATACACTACAATAGACCTGATATCACCGTTCACGACAAAATAAATAAAACTGTTTACTTAATAGATATAGCTATACCTAACTCGCACAATATTCAAACTACAATATCTGAAAAACTTAGTAAGTACCAAGACCTCGCCATTGAAATTAAAACCCAATGGAAAGCACAAACAGTCCATATCGTTCCTATAGTACTCTCATCTACCGGTGTAGTACCGAAGGCTCTCACACAAAGTCTAAACACTCTACACATGCCTTCTCACACACTTTATATGCTCCAAAAAGCCACCATACTCAACACCTGTCGCATCACACGAAAATTCCTGACTACTTCTACACTATCATCCACCTTTTCAATTTAAATTTCCCCTTTACACACTTGGTTCCGGCCCGTGTGTAAGGTCGTAAGCTCTCTTAAATGGGAAGAAAAATAAAGAACTCAAAATAATAATAATAATAAGAAATATATAAGTACATATATTTATCAGTTGTCTGGTTGCCATAGTACAGGCTCTGCCTAGTTATTATTGTTGTTGTTATTATACCGGTAGACATTTTTTACCGTCTCGACCTTCATATGGTGTGTTGTGTAACTAGAATAGAAGGCAGGAAGGCCTTCAGATTCATCGTAGGTGACTAAAGGAGCGCGGGACGCGGGTGGACGTGGATGCGTGTGCGACTCGTGCGCCTACGAAATATCAATGAGGCCGCCTATCGGCCGGCTTCAAAGGGTAGGACCGCGCTCCGAAATCAATGATACATGCCGCGCATTGAGTAGGGTGCGTATGATTTGAGTTTCGATAGATTTTTTTTGTTTTTTTTCCAAATTTCTGTTTTTGTTGTTCTAGTATGAAAATGTTACTTTAAATGTGTAGTATTTATTGCTAGATCAATTTAATTACATGTTATTCAAAAATAAAAATAATAAAAATTTCTATGCCAAAAGCTTCTACTCCGTTCACCTATTACCCCCATTTTTTTTCAAGACGCTAAAAAAAGTCACCCAGTAGATAGCTCAACTGTAATAATTAGATATACCCGTACCTGAATCTGCAGCTCCTCGGCGTTGTCCTGCAACGTCTTCATCTCTCCTTGCATCGCAGTCTTCTCTTGTCGCAGCTGTTCGATTTGGAACTCCAGCTCTGATATCGTTGACTTAGCGTTATTTCTAGATACCTGCAATATTTTATTGAATATTTTATTATTCAATTTAATTTTCAAAATAACATTATATACATTTTTGAATATACTTTATTCAACATGACTTCATTCCTGTATTAGTTAAGGTAGGGGACAAAGTATTCATCCCAGAATACGGTGGTACTAAAGTGCCCCCAGAAAATGATGAAAAGGAGTACCAGCTCTTCCGAAAGTCCGACATTTTGGCGAAGATCGACAACTGTGCTAGTTTTAATTTTATGATTCGATTCTGTTTGCTTGTTATTTTTAAATTAGAACATGTAGTGAAAAGACATTGTGTGATTGTGTTATATGCAACTGTTGTGAGGTACAGGATGCTAACTCCTTTGCATTTCTTATTATTAATAATTTTTTTTTTGTTGTAATGCTAGTTAAAAAAGAACCCTTTAGGTAAGCCAATTTTAACCTCGTGAATCGGTAATCGACTGTATTTTCATGAACTAATTACAAAAGCTAACAAAAACATTGACACTTTCAGAATAATCAGAATAATCAGAATCTCTCAAATTCTCCTTGAAGAAATTGCAGTGCATTTTTCAAAGTAATATTCTAGAGCCAAATTTCAACATACCATAGCATCATCATGCATCTTCCTGGCATCAGAGTGCGCCCTGTCCAGTTGTCGCTGCGCATGCGCGAGTCGCTCGGCCAGCGCCAGCGCGCGCGCAGTGGCCGCGTCGGCATCGCGCCGTGCGGCCGCGGCGGCTGCCTCCGCCTCCGCTGCGCCTTCCACTACACCATCTCGCTCTTCTAACTGGATGAGGGGATATTCTTTTAATTAGTATCATCATTTATCATTTCATTTTTAATATTTGTTATTTTCTTTTTTTTTCATATTTTTTTCGTTTATTCTTTTTTTTTTTTTTTGTTACTGATGTGATGCGGCGGAATGATGGAGATATCGTGGAGAAAGTTTTGAGTATGAATGTGGATATGCAATAAGACTAGGGACCAAAGAAACGATAGATGAACAGTGACAAAGATACTGATGTTACCAACTTTTTGTTACAACATTTTGATTGAAAAGAGTGTTCATGGAGTTTCTTCTCCATTAGGTACCTAGGAGATTATATCGACGGTTAAAAGGTAATAGGGCCTAAGCGCCATTTTGGTCGAAAATGACTTATGAATTCCATCCTACTAAAAAAAATCTACATTTTCGAATGCGCTTACTCCCATGGCTCTACGATGTCTTTAAAATTTTCACGATATGACAAAATAAACAAAAACGTTATGTCGATTGTTCTACAATTTCAAACTTTAAACCACTCTCCTGAACAATTTGGTTTTTGTCGCTTATACCCTATTACCTTTTAACCGTCGATATAGTGACCTTATTGGTGATGTTCTTCAGAAGGGTCAAAGAGAACCAGCATGCATGTATGACTAAATGTATAAACTTAAACGAGGTAAAAGGAGTATAGTATCGTAGCAGCAGTCGCGGCGGCTGCCTCCGCTTCCGCTGCGCCTCTCGCTCTTCTAACTGGATGAGAAGATATACTTTTTGATTATTTTTTTGCTGCTGTGATGCGAAGGAATGATGAAAATGTCGTGAGGAAAGTTTTGAAAATGAATGTAGACATGCAATAAAAGTAGGGGAACACCAAAGAAACGGTGGATGGACTGTATGAAAATTAATATCGCTAAAAAGAGACCCCCCTTCTTACCACAAAGGAAACAAGAGACAACAGAGATGACGAATAAGGGACTACTCACACTTATTCAGCTCTATTCAGCTTATGCCCATACAGAATTGTTGTTTTCTATGGGCAAAAGCTGAATAGAGCTGAAAAAGTGTGAGTAGGTAGTCCCTAAAGAAGTATGGAAGAAAAAGACATGCTGTGTCGCGACCTCAATTTGACTGGGATAAGGGCAAGAGAATTATGATGACAGTTTTGTGCAGATGAATACAGCAGGCAGGCTTAGCATGAGCACCGCATTGTCAACGGAAGAGTAGACAAAAATCACGTTCCGTGTAGATAGTACAACGGCAGCAAAGTAGAAAGAGACCATCCATTTTGTTCCATCCATTCAGACCATCATCATCAGAGAAAGAGACCATCCATTCAGTTTTGTACCGTGTGGTGCCGGACGTAAAGAATAACACCACCCCATTTCTTCCCGTGGGTGTCGTAAAAGGCGACTGAGGGACTTACTAGAGAATGGGCAGCAGCGTTCTCTATGCATTTTATCACCATACTGCGATCGCCAACCCGCCTGCTAAGCGTGGCGATTATGGCAAAGCCCCCCAAATTGGGGGAGGCCTAAGTCCAGCAGTGGACGTCTTACGGCTGAAATGATGATGATGATCCATTTTGTACCAAAATGATGGGTCTTTGTATTAAATGTGTCGGTCTAAGGAAGCAAGCGAAGACGTAGCTCCCTGATGCAATTCGCAGACCTTTTGCAGTAGTTAGAAGCTCGAACTTCCGACCCAGTAACTAGGTTCTAGAGGACAGATAGCCAGTCTCGCTTTGCGAAATACTTATTTCCGGTTAAACTGGGAGCCAACCCTAAAATTATTGAGAAAAGTGTAGGCAGATAAGTCAAGTATAATCTTACCTTAGCTTTAGCAGCATCAAGTAAATCAGTGAGAGTAGCAATCTGATGCTGTCTTGACGCGGCGAGTTCCTGAGCCGTGTCTGTCTCGTGTTCACATCGCGATCGCTCTGATTCCGCGCGCTCCACATTTGCCTCTAATACACTGTGGGTAGAAAGAAACATCATAAGTCGATTCATCATTAAAAAAAATACAATAAAATAAAATATATTATGAAGCATGTGTGGTGTGACTATGAATGATAGGCTGAGGAATAATGTGATAAGAGAACGGTGTGGTTTAAAAGAAGATGTAGTGACAAAAATTGAAAAATGTATGCTTAGATGGTTTGGTCATGTTGAGAGGATGAATGAAGGACGGCTCACAAAAGGTATTTACAAGGCAGATGTGAGTGGAAACACCGGGAGGGGACGCCCTAGGAGGACATATAGTGACTTTATTGGTGATGTTCTTCAGAAAGGTCAGGTGCGTAGTACTCGCAACCGGCGTGTGTGTATGACCAATTGTATGAACCTAAACGAGGCAAAAGAAGTGTGTAGAGATCGTAGCAGGTGGCGTTCCGTGGTTTCTGCCTACCCCCATGGGAAAAAGGCGTGATTGTATGTATGTATGTATTAATACAATATGTCGAGAATCATGTGCTGATATCACACACAGTTTGTGCGTTGATTCCCTTGCCATCTATACATCATACCTCTGCATTACCCACAAGGGTAATGCAGAGGTGCACTTATAGTTATACATTTTAAATGTAAGGAATATTATTATATCAGGCCTGTAGACGCACATAAGGACCGCCCGGTAAGGACCAGGCTCAGGTCGACGGCGCGTAGTATTCCACGCGCGCCTCAAAGAGATGTCAGCAGAACTGAAGGCGTCTGCTAGGACCGATGCTTGCCAGGGTCGCGAGATTTGTTCGAAAGAGTTACCGTGGCCCTGACATAGGCAACTGAAGGAACACGGGTGGGTTTTAGTCAATAAAAGTCTGACATCCCGCTCCGTCGTGAGCGGGAGAAGTCATTTTTTGATTTTCCACACAGAAAACAAAAAACCGGCCAAGTGCGAGTCGGACTCGCGCACCGAGGGTTCCGTACAAACCTTCAGGTATTCACGGTTTATGCATAAGGTTTATGTTTATGAATTAATTTCATTTAATTTTTAAAAAAAACTACTTACTAGATCTCGTTCAAACCAATTTTCGGTGGAAGTTTACATGGTAATGTATATATCATACATCATATATTTTTTTTATTTTTTTTTTCGGACTCTGAGAGTGAGGGAAGAGTGAGTGCTCCTGTGTCTGCGCATACACTTGAGCACTATAATATCTCCCACGCCGATGGCTAGTCTCCGTTGAGATTGGCCGCCGTGGCCGAAATTCGGTCTGGAGGACTATATATACTTTTTTTTTTAGTTTTATCATTCCCTTATTTTAGAAGTTACGGGGGGGGGGGGGGACACATTTTACCACTTTGGAAGTGTCTCTCGCGCAAACTATTCAGTTTAGAAAAAAATGATATTAGAAAACTCAATATCATTTTTGAAGACCTATCCATAGATACCCCACACGTATGGGTTTGATGAAAAAAAAAAATTTGAGTTTCAGTTCTATGTATGGGGAACCCCAAATATTATTGTTTTTTTTTTCTATTTTTGTGTGAAAATTTTAATGCAGTTCACAGAATAATAAATAATAATAATAATAACTTTTGGATCAAGTGGTTCCAAAAGTCGCACGCTCGCTTGCCATCTCAGTTCCAGTCAGCCTTAGAGTCAGGGTCGTTGCCACAGTTCCTAACAACAGGGATAACCCACCTGCTCCATAAATCAGGTAGCACCGCGGAACCCAAAAACTATAGACCGATCACTTGTCTACCGACGGTCTATAAAGTTCTTACATCCATTTTGAGAGCTAAAATTTACAAACATATAGACACAAACTGTATCTTGTCTGTCTCTCAAAATGGATGTAGGAACGGGTCCCGCGGTACTTAGGAGCTGCTCCTAATCGATATGACCATTAGTCAACAGGTTCGACGTTCCCGAAGGGATCTGTCGACATGCTGGATAGACTATAAGAAGGCCTATGACTCGGTGCCACATACCTGGCTCAAGAGGGTGCTGGAGTTGTACACAGTAGATACAACGCTGCGCACCTTCTTGATATCATGTATGGGGCAATGGAGGACAGTCCTTCGCTATCCAGGATGTCGAAATATCCAGAGGAACAGCGAACCGATAAGGATCGAGCGAGGTATATTCCAGGGCGATAGTTTGAGTCCACTTTGGTTCTGCCTAGCCATGAATCCTCTTAGCACACTGCTGGAGGATTCAGGTATAGGCTATCGATTGAGGAGAGGTGGTCAGGTCATATCTCACCTCCTCTACATGGATGACCTAAAACTCTTTGCCCCCAACAATTTGCAACTGATGGAGCTACTGAAAGTAACTGAAACCTTCAGTAGCGCCATCAGGATGGAATTTGGTGTGGACAAATGTGCGGTCATGCATGTAAAGCGAGGGGTGATTGTGGAATCCGTGGGAACCCAACTCTCGGATTCCATACACCTAAGATCCCTTTCCCCAATCGACACATACAAGTATTTGGGTATGTCGGAAGCGTTAGGCATCAACACTGCTGACATGAAACAATCGTTGAGGGAGCGCTTCTTTGGCCGCCTGAATAAAGTATTAAAAAGTCTTTTATCAGGCGGAAACAAGGTGCGCGCCTTCAACGGTTGGGTCATGCCGGTTTTGATGTACTCTTTCGGCATACTCAAATGGACTCAGACGGAACTTGACGCCCTGGATAGACGGGTCCGCTCACTGCTGACCGCAAATCGAATGCATCACCCACGGTCATCAGTGATGAGACTGTATATCCCGCGGAAGTGCGGAGGTCGAGGTTTTTTGAATGCTAAGACCCTGCACAACCGTGAGGTATGCAGTCTCAGGGAATACTTCCTAGAAGCCGACGTGGGGATGCACCGAGATGTGGTCTCAGTGGACAAGAGCCTCACCCCGCTCTCCTTGGCTATCGAGAACTGGCGCAAACCTAAAGTATTAGATACTATTGACCGCATGGAGGTATGGCAAAGCAAGGAGCTTCACGGGCGCTTTTACCGGGTCCTACATGGATCCGATGTAGACCTCTTAGCGTCCGTATCCTGGTTACGTTTCGGAGACCTATTTGGAGAAACCGAAGGTTTTGTCTTTGCGATTATGGACGAAGTTATGATGACAAATAACTACCGGAAATATATTGTGAAGGATGGCACGGTTGACATCTGTCGGGCATGCCACCGTCCGGGTGAATCAATCCGACACATTATTTCTGGCTGTTCTTGTTTGGCTAACGGAGACTACTTGCATAGACACAACCTTGTAGCCAGGATTATCCACCAGCAACTTGCTCTGAAATACGGCCTTGTGGAATCAGAAGTACCATATTATAGGTATGTGCCCGACCCAGTTCTCGAAAATGGTAATATCACGTTGTATTGGGATCGATCTATCATCACTGATAGGACTATTGTTGCCAATAAGCCGGATGTAGTGGTGATAGATCGATTAGAGCGTCGCACAATGATTGTTGATATAGCAGTCCCGCATGACGAGAACCTCGTGAAAGCTGAAAAAGATAAGCAGATGAAGTATCTTGACTTGGCTCGCGAGGTTGTCGACATGTGGGATGTGGATACGGCAGTCATTGTGCCGATAGTCGTTACGGCCAATGGCATAATAGCCAAGAGCCTCGATCAACATCTCAGGAGGCTCTCGTTAGGCAGCTGGATCAAGGGCCTGATCCAGAAAGCAGTAATTCTGGACACGGCGCGTATTGTTAGGAGGTTCCTCTCTCAGCAGCCCTGACCACCGGTAGCTTGGACCCTGTTCCCGATACCGGTGGGCTACTATTTTTTATATTTTTTATATTTTTAAATGTTTTCTTATATCTTTTTATATTTTAATATTTAAAAATGTAAATAATATGTATTTAAATGTAATAAAGAAAATAATAATAATAACTTTATTTCCAATTACACAATTTACATACAGGCGATAGGTTAATACTAAAAAACACTACAAAGTGAAAAATAACTTTAATTTCGGAAGTCGGTGTCTTAGGATCTGTATTTATGGTTTTGTTGCCACCGACTTCCGAAATTAAAGTTATTTTTCACTTTGTAGTGTTTTTAAGGAAGTCGGTTGTTTTTTTTTTTTTTTGTAAAAAAGTATTTATTTTAAAATTTTTAGTTGTGGTATCCACCCCGCACTAATTCCAAACAAACAATGCATATTTATGCGATAGCAGAAATCGCGGTTGATTTGCTGTCATTTTTTAAAGAGTTCCGGTGTCTATCTCTGGAACTCATCATCAGATCTATATGAGATTGATATGGGACCATTTCGGAATAAACCCCTTTCAAAAACAAAAAAAAGAATTTTGCAAATCTGTCAATATATGACGGAGTTATGGCCGAACATACATAAAAAAAAAAATATAAACATCCGAATTGAGAACCTCCTCCTTTTTGAAGTCGGTTAAAAAAAAACCACGTTGATTGTCAAATTCGTTTTTAGTCGTGTCAAAATAATTTTTCAATTTAGAGATTTTTTCTTGCAGAATAGCGTTCAAATTCTCATAGCCAAAAGTAAGGAATTTTAGAGATAGTTTAGTTCGGTGTATGTACAACAGAATCGGCACCAGTAGCAACACTACGAGTCTAAGAATGATCGTCATAAACGAAGCAAATATTGTAAAGCACTCTTAAAAGACAAAACTGTTAATAAAAAAAAAAGGTTTTTTATTACCTTTGGTTGTACAAAAACACTTATCTATATACTATGCAGCATTACAACTAAGGGAGTGAGTGTTTTCGATGAACTCTAGCACCCAATGTCAGATTCAACTTGTGTTTAGGGTGCCAGCGTCCTCGCCTAAAATAGTTGTAGTCTTACAACTACAAGCACAACATAAATACTAATAATAAATGCAACTATGATGTGGTTTATTCATGTACCTATGTGTATGTGTTGAGAGGGGGATAAATATAGTGAAAACTTGTGTTTATATAAGTCTGTGTTAATAATGTAAAATAATGTACTTCTACAGGACATACAATTTTGACTTTAGTAATGAAAACTGCGACTATTTGTGATACCAGTATAGGCAAGATGCGTAGTTCGTGTGGCGGTGTAGATGCCGCTACATCACAAATAGCAATAATTGCGTTATTAGCCTTTATCTAAAATAACCAAATCAACTAATTAGATCTCGATGGAGGTATAAATTAAAAACGATGGTATCGTCTCATAAAGATATATATTCTTTAATTGGTCGTGTTCAGCAACATGATTTTTTATCTAATCAATCTGCAACATGTAGATGATAATCTTCTTTTCCCCGGAAACGCGAAAAACATATTTTTTTGCAGTACAAAATGTATATTTGAAATATATGCCGTTTCTTTGTTCCAATGTGAAACCGGGATTGCCCTGTACGTCCTTTAACTCAGTGATGAAAGAAAATCAATGTTTATTTTCGATCAGTCAAATTTTCCACATACAACTTGAGACTGACCGAAAAAACATTAGAAAATTTGAATTTCGCAGACTACCCTGGCGTTTCAACCTTAACACGTTAACTGCCATGTCGGACTATGTATCCGACACTTTTTGTTCCATTCAGACCTTGTCGGACTATATGACCGACAACACATACAAAATCTGAACATATCGTTGTTGCCTAACGGCCATGTTTTTGGAATAAATAATGTATTTAAAGTGAAATAACACTAAGTAAATTTTTTGACTTTTTCTGATTTTCACCATGGCAGTTAACATGTTAGTTAAACGGGTCCTGAACGAAGGTAGTTAAGCCCCAACATAGGCTCTAGCCTTAAAATATAAAATAACTGTGAATGGTCTATACAGTACCCTAACTATGGCAGATTGAATTTGAGAAGAAAAAACCTATTTAGAACTCAGTATCTATAAAAAAATTTTTTTTTCATAATTTCTTTCTTCGTACCCGTCTCTTTCTGCCACCCAGATATTCAAGATAAAATTGATTCTTACCGTATCCTCTCCGCGAGGTTTTCATTTTCTTTGGTCTTCTCTTCGAGCGCTGTCTTGGTTTGGTTCAGCTCAGCCTCTAGTTGTTCCTGTTTGGTTAGCAGGTGTCGGCGCTCTTCTTGAGATAGCTGTAATATTATAAGAATGCTTATTATTCTCGCGTATTCTTACAATAAAACTATTTCTCGCGGCTTCGCTCGCGTGGAGAGGTCGAAAATTATACCACGGGAACGTACTTCCAAGTATAGTAGTAAAGGTTTAGACCATCTGTATGAAAAATTTCATGCAAATCCATTCAGCCGTTTTTCCCTGATGGAGTAACAAACATCCTAACTTTTTCATATAAATGAGAAAGTTAGGATGAGAAAGTTAGGATGTTTGTTACTCCATCCACCTATAAAGGTAGAAGATAATAAAAATATGGCTTAATATTTCTAGTATCTTGACGATAATGCAAACTCCTTATATTAACGAAATCCTAGCTCATTCTACAGTAAACAGAGAAACAACTCGGTCGATTTTACAAAATGAACAAAGTTATAAATTAAATTGATAATCTAACCACCTATCATCTATTGATATTACTTATAACAGAAGATTAATCAGATTCGAGACACGTTCCATAAAAGCTTAAATATAAAATTAAAATTATTTACTTAGTTCCTGACCTTGAGAACAGCAAACAGCTGCTGATCAGCGTCACCAGACACCAACGTCTCCGGTTCGACACCCTCACGCAGTAGAAGCTCTTGCAGGGTATCTACCTGAAGATAGATAGTAATTTTCTATTTAAACACAGATACAAGTTTGATATATCATGGAAGAAAAATGGCAGTCATTGTGCCAATACTTATTATAGTCATTGTGGGACGGTTGTTCAAAGCGACTTTTAACAGCGATTCCGTCATGATGTAGTAATCATACAGGTGTTTTCCTGTGTACATCTACACACGTGCGTCAGAGCCACGACCACCACCTGAAGAGGTTTTCGTTAGGGTTTAAAGCAAAAAATTGTAGTCTCGGTCCTAAAATATTGTTAGGAGGTTCGTCTCTCTGGATCAGTGGCCGCCGAGAGCGGTGCGCATGAGAGTATACTTGCCTGACTTCAACATAAAATACAGGTATAAAAAAACAGTACTAAAAATAACCGAAAACGCCTAAAAGAATAAAAGAGAACTCAGCCTATTCGAGGTGAAATCAAAAAGTGCCTGGATTCCTGACTCTTAAAAACTGAATCTCAATATTCAGTATTCTTTGTTACCTTGGTGCGACTGTCCTCAAGTTTCTCAGTCTGTCGACAGAGGGACTCTAAAAGCACTTGTTTCTCATCAGCTAGCCGTTCATTATCAGCGTGGGCGTCTGCTAGCTGTGTCTGTAAGTCTGCTAACTCTGCTAGAGTGGCTTGCAGTTCTTCGCTTGTACTGGAATGGAAAAATTATATAATAAGATTTTACTACGAAGCGACACAGAAGATTGGTTATTTACTATGCTGATAGCTAGAGTTTACCCCTGAATTCTGTCGATTTTTTTACTACTAACAAAAAGGTTATCTCCATGGTTAATATGCCCGGTCTTTCTTCAAGGTGTTCACTGTAATTGTGTCTGTTTTATACAATTTTTTTTTATACCCTACGGCAAAAATAACGTCATGAATATAGTTGCAAATGCGAATGCACAGAGAGCTTTCTAACAATGTTCTGGCTCAATGCTTGAACTAGGAATCAAAACAAACCCAGGGTATCTCCATCAATATGTACCTGTAGTGGTGCTCCTCCATCTGCAGGATGCGGTCCTGCAGACACGCGACCGACACCTCGCTGAGGGACGACGACGAGTGCTTGTCCCATTCCGGAGTGCTCGGCTCGCCGCTGTCACCCTCACCCTGCGAACAAAAAATATCAGCATTATTTTCAGGAACCTTAGTAAATGGCTAGGCTTCTACAGATGTGGGCTGGGGTCTGGTGGATTTAGGACCAACGTTTCTTTCAATAATATTTTTTAGGGCCACCGCAAATCTTTGAAATCTACATTACATCGTATGCGGTTTCAGCGGTAACTCCTTTACCTGGCTCTAAGATTAACAGACCTGATAGGATAACCAGCTAAAATTGTACTTATATAGAGAAATATATATCAATGGCATATGCAAAGAAGCTATTATACAACCAATGTCAGCGACCCATATTAACACATTGAACGCCGTGGTGGTCACCGGTGACCACCGCTATACTTTCCATATGGGCTGACGCCAATTTGCGATTTCAACAAATTTTACACATTAAATTTTACTGGCTCATATGGTTCAAAATAGCCAAAAACCTCAATCTAAATAATTATTTATTATTACTATACAAAGAATTAACAAAATAATTGCTGACGCACACCGGTGACCACCACGAGTCCGTCGCGCGGTCACCGGTGAGCCCCATGGCCTGAACGAGTAGTATTGCTGTCGCTCACCGGTGAGCCCCACGGCCCAAACGGAACAAACACTAAATTTGAGTCGGCGTTTAATGTGTTAAAGGTTCACGCAGCCAGGCGCGCTGTGACACGGTGTGACGCGATTGTGGTGAACCAATATTCCATGAAGTTTTCATAGAAACACACAGTCGAGTCGCGCGCTGTCTGCAGGAGCCTTAACAAAGTGAGTGACTAACGTGTTGTTCTTTTTTGTGAATGTGAAATTATCAAGTGATTATTGTTGGAGCATTCTAAATAGTACTCCTAACACACTTCACTTTTGAGGAAATCATATAAAAGTAAGTTTACTTGAGAATAAATACATTTAATATTTTTTTTACTTAAACTATGTGCATTTTTATTGAGAAATCCTATCACTTCATAGAGGCAAAACTAGAGCTGCTTCATAAAAACGGCATATGTTTTTGAAATTAGCGTGGAAAATCTATTCAGATTCATGTAAAAAAAAATCGAACAACAGACATGCTGTTTTCCTGTGTAGCAGATACATGATATTTTCCGTCCCGTTTATAGGTATAGGAATTGATTACTCACGTTAGCTAGCGCTATGGATGCGGGTGCGGAGGAGTGCATGCGGCGCGGCGCGGGCGCTAGCAACAGCTGTCGCTTCTCGCTGTCGGAGAGCGGCGAGTGCGCCACGCCGCGAAGCCGCGCGCGCAACGCACCGTTCTCGTCGGCCAGGCGCTCTAGTGCTGACTCCCGTTCTGCGTCCATGCTCTGGAATGAAGAAAAACGTACAAGTTAATTGGGTTACTATTATGACGTTATATGAATAAATCCTATGACGTGGACATTTTATAAAAGGGCGTTTTTAAATGACCAACCGTTTAAAGATCGGACCGTTATGGTATCTGTCACGTCTGTGTTTCGCCAGTTAATTGTAAAAGGCCCTTTATTTTCTTGGAAATAAATTGATTCTTGAGGCCTTTATAACGGATTGCCATATCTTATAAAGTTTAGAAACGGACCTATGTGCATATGTAACAAGGTTTATAAAAAAACCACGATTACGACGAACATACACTCATAATTGCTAGAATTTAGGTTGCATAAATAAATAATAAAGTAGCTGGCTACAATGAAACTACACTGTAACGATCAGTCTACTAGCCAAGCATATATTCTAGAATACCTTCTCATCACACAAACCTTCATCCGATCCAGCTCTCCTCGCAGCCGGTCGGCTTCAGTGACCTTCTCCAGCAACTCTTCGACCCTGGCCTGCAGTTGAGCTCGCTCCATCACTGTGGCTTCTAGCTCTCTTCTCAACGATTCGATCTCCCGGACCCCGGATGCCAACGACGCCTGAGAGCAATGCTTTAAAATCGAAGAATAGTGTTAGAACAGCAATAGTTTACGCATGGCACAGGATCTTTTTAAAAGAGAAGCGCCAGGGTAGCTCCCAAAATTTAAGGTTTTTGCAATGTGCAGGTCAGTTTCAGGCTGTATGTTGAACAAAATATGATTCGTGACTATTAACACGTATTATTTACATAATTATTAACATGAAAACCATTAACAGTAACCCTCTAAGTTCGTATAATCCCATTGAATGAATATTTCAGGCACAAGTAATTCTTTCTTCAAGGCAAATTGAATTTCGTGGGCTACCTTAGCATATAATTTGAAAACAATACAGTAAGTACGCATAAATTCTTGGCATTCTCTAATTGAAATTGAGAGCTCCTAGCCATATTTCAAGATTTCTTATTTAACGCCAGAGCTCATAAAAATCCAATCTTAAGCTATGCTGTTGCAAGCGTAAATGAAATCACAAAACTTGATACTTTAAAATTAATCTTCATCTTCATCATCATCATCATTTCAGCCGGAAGACGTCCACTGCTGGACTTAGGCCTCCCCCAATTTGGGGGGCTTTGCCATAATCGCCACGCTTGGCAGGCGGGTTGGCGATCGCAGTATGGTGGTAAAATGCATAGAGAACGCTGCTGCCCATTCTCTAGTAAGTCCCTTAGTCGCCTTTTACGACACCCACGGGAAGAAATGGGGTGGTGTTATTCTTTACGTCCGGCACCACACAGTACAATAAACAAATAAACAAATCTTCATCAGTTTTGTTTATTTATAAGAAGTGTGACAATTTTCACAACGGTCTCTAATATTTTTACAGTCGATGTAATTAGAGCGTTATACATAATACATGACTTTTGACACGCTTCAATATCAAACTACCGTTGTTTGTACCTTTTCTATATTAAAATTCAAACAATTGATCGAACCAACGAGTACTGGGTAGGTGTAAAGCTTGGTTATAAAAGTACAGTAACTGACCTCAGATGGTACTCTAGGCCTGAGCTCCACTTCCTGGAACCCGGGCATGTGATCGGCATTCAGAGTCACGGGCAGACTGACGCACTCCTGCGAGCCGCGCCCGTCTACGGACCCCAGTTCCTCAGCACTGCTATACGTTTGCACTCCAACTTGCCCATCTTCATACTCAAGACCTTCCCTCAACTCAGGGTCTTCTAAAACAGCATTGTTGTTCCCCAAGTCTTTCTTTTTATGAGCTTTATGTAATTTCTCCTTAGAACCAAATATTTTTAAGGCCTTGTCGCGTGCTGGTGCGACTTTGTGGTGCTTGGAGTCGAGGCTTGATACTGACGGAGCCCCCTTCAGAGTCCCCGGCTCCTGCTTCCCCTGACTTGGCCCTCTACGGAACAATGATTTGAACTTCATCATCTTGAATTATTTATATCATTTTTCGTTTTCGTTTCACTGATCGGAGTTCGGTTTCATTTCGTTTGTTTCACTTTATATTTAGTTGTACATTTCTGTTGTGATTGGAATTAGATTAGTGCACTGTATTTGGCAATACTTTGACGCCTTAGAGATTCACTGTATAACATCACTGGAAATAACTTCCGAATATAGAAACAATTCTTTAGTTTAATATTAAACTTAAACTATCACGCCCTAAAGGTTTGAACCTCGTAACGGAAATCACTCGACACGGTTTTAGACTACTCGACTGCGAACAAAAAATCCGATGCTCTCGCGCAGGCGATGTCCGTATCTTTAGGAAACTCTAACTACTAAAGCTCGATTAAGAAGGAGACTGAGACAACATACAACAACACACCTTATCTGAACTACGGGTATCAGATAAAATATGGTAATTAATCAAAGGTAATAAAGATAGCCGTGTATGCAGAGGTAACGTGCTCGGTTCACGGAACACTGACACAATTTTCCTATCGATTGGCTTTGAAGCCACAGATTTATCAACTCATTTAAATACAGATAAAGAGATAATAATGAAAAGATTATGACATGTGTGTCTATAAAGTGGGTATTGTGTTTCCATTTCCATACAGATTTGGCAATGAAATAAATACGTAGACCGTATCAGCTGGTAATCATCCCACGCTAGTTGTAACACTCAAGGACAAATACGTAAGAGTGAAAAAAGGCTTTACTGTATAATCTGACAGTCAAAAACGAGTCGTATTTTTATGTGGAAAAATAATCTATTTTTCTCTGAGACAGTGCGGTAGGAAATTCCCAAAGACAAAATGAACCCACTAATTCAATAGACATAGTTCTTAATGAACTCCAAATTAAATGAGACAAAATACGACAAACAAAGCAGGCAGATACAATTAATCGAGATTTAATGGATAAAAGTTAAAAATATGACAATACAATGAAGAAGGGAGTCATGCATACGCATTGTATGGCTAACTCAACTAATCTTAATTCCTTAGCACGCACAGTATTAATTAGCAGATACCTAGTCAATGTATTATACATGAAGTAGAGTAAATAATAGTGTGGCATGCATTCATTACTGTAGAGTGATATGGTACTTGTTTAGTTATTAGAACTGATTTCAAAGCACTCGCTCATTGTGATAACGATAGGTCGAAATCGAATGGCAAAGGAGAACTTAAATCCAGTACTTTGTAACAATACATTCCCAATGCCAGCCATAGATAAAATTCAACAGCGAGATGATTTAATTAGGGACCCCAAAAATACACAAACCATGAGCAAACTAATATTGTTTAAATCCAAAGTACATATATTTCATCCAAAACGATGTCACCGAAGATGATTATGGCAAAAATAATGTTTTTATGATTCACCCTTTCAAATCAGGAACAAAACATCCAACAAAGAATCGGAACCCCACTTCATATTTGGAATTCGAACGCTTCCATGCGTATACACACCGAGAATGGAAAAAAGGACTACGACTCTCCATAAAATTCCCCGACATTTAAAACACAATTACCCTATAGGTGGCCGTCAGTTATCCGATAATCCAAGTTATTCGGAGCAGGACATGCACCGCGTCCCCCTATATGCAAATAGATAGGGGACCGGGCGAAGGGCAGTCTTTGTTTCGAGTTTCTACTGCAACGGGAACATTCAATTGCTTTTATTTGAAATCGTCACGTTTATTGTCCTTTTGTTATTCTATTCAGGAATTATAATAGGAATTTTTAATGCAAAGGTTGTCTGTGATATGTTGAATGTGAGGAAAAGTTTGGTTAACAACATGTTCTGCTTTCTCATTTTTTGCAGCCATTGTAATCTTTATTTCACCTTTGCCTATTTCATTTATATTCCGGTCCTTTTTCAGCTACTCCATTGTAGCTAGCTAGTCCATATTTATCTATCTTATTTTGCACCAAAATTGTTCTAAAACAGGCTTGTTGCTTAAACATACAAGGGTAATGTTGGAATTACCGGTCCGGGTTTAATTTCCCACAGTCGCATGTCTGGTTAGTCCCTCATAATCATAGTAATTGTTATGGCTACACAACACCACACCCATAGTCCAAACAGCGAAGCTTATGCCGAGCCCAGTGTCAATTTGCTTCGAGTAATTCAATTGAAACATGCTATACCGTAGTTACATGTATGTAAATGAATGGCTGATTTGTATGTGGACGGTGCGCGCCGGCGGACGCCAACTAACCGATTTAGGAATGGTACTGCACTTAAAGTGGGTAATGTTCGCTATAAGTAAGGAACGTATGCCAATGAAGGATTGTACAGAACTGTACTTAACGATGAATAGCAAAATAAGGGAATATAACTGTTGGTTCTAAAGTTGGGATACCAATAACATGAACGGAATAATGAAAATTTTGTTAGTGATTCAGCATACCTGCTAAAAGCAGACCAGACACCAGCATCGAAGGAAATCCAAAACATTCCTAGGATTAGTTTCGCATTGAAGAATTACGAATGAATTCCTTCATACAAGTACAACAATCACATAACTTTCTCAGACATCGAACTAGTTATATAGACTTGTGTTGACTACTCATAATATGTGTAGATCTCGATTAACTCATTCATACATAACTGAGCAATTCAGTAGATTCCACGTTCTATGCAATAAGAGGTCGACGCTCTGCGGCATCAGATTTCCGAGCTAGAGAGATAAGAACTAGATATTTTCTATACGTCTCACTCAACGGATAACATATTATGTAACTAATATAAGTATGAATGTAATACATTCGGTAAATATAAATCATGCAAGACTCATTAAAACTTGAGAACTCATTCGAATGAAATTGGAGCAATCAATGACGTGTGACGCAACAGAAGGATCATTCAAAAAGGTTTTACTAACAACTTTCGTTTAAAATATTTTTTTTTACTGAAAACGAACATCATTCGATGTTTGGATTCTTCGATAGACAATCCAAAATAAAATAATATCCGTCGGAATTCTCATAATCAGACTGAAGAACTACTGAATCCTGAGTATCTACCAGGTATTCATTGAAAATTTCCACAAGGAACACTGCTAGGCCTTATGACGAAACATTTGCAAATACTGTAAATGGTCAATACTTGCACTAACACGTTTTACTAGTAATGTAGACCTTCCGATTTAAATTCTACTAGCAAAGTGTTGAAAAGAATGCGCTTTCTCTACCTCCAGCGAATATTTAAACGGCTATAGATCGATCACTCTAACTGCCTTATTAGGCGCTGTCTTCACTAGGCGTCTACGCAAGATTTATTGGCGTATTGACATCTTTTATGAATATAAATTGCTTCGACAAATCAAGACTTTTTAGTTATCCGTAGGCGCATCGAACACGAGATTTTTATAATTTCTCATATTCGTCTGTCGCATTTGTACGTATTGCCGAATACGTCTCCGTGACCAACCTTTTGATACCTTCGAATAATTGTATCTTTAGCATTAGCACATATTCTACCTAGTTATGAACTATGACTGTCAAGTAGTCTGTTACTAACTACTTGTTTATCTATTTTCGGATCACAAAGTGTATATCCAACACGCAATTGATTGGTTTTATATGTAAATCTCTAAATAGCTGAACTACGAGAAAGTTAAATGATAAATGATAAATGATAAATGATTTATTTCTGTAAGTAGGTTTGTACAAACACTTTTACATGTCAATGATATATTTTTTTTTAAACTAGATGAGTTCGGCGTTTCCTAACTGACTACTCTGAGAAGAAAGGCCGAAACAAACTCAGAGGTCACAGTCTCTTTTAAAAGTCCAGACATAATATTGGTCACAACATGTGAAGACCATGTAGATTGGTGACTGAAATGGTCTTTTGAGGAAAGAACCACACAGATTGAGTGGACCTGTTCAGTCAGTGCAAGCATTTGTCACTAATCGTTTAGCTCAACTCGGAACTTAAGGAGCCCAACGCTGTGACGAACAATACCAAAGAAAGGACATTCGGGTAGGCCACATAAAATACTCAAACTGCCAGATCATGATTGCTGAGAAAGAAAGAAAGCAAAATAAAAAAAAAGACCCACATAGTCTTCTCATTCACAATAATTAAAACAATATGATACTTTACAAAGTAAATATTCATGTCATTGTATATATAAAAATGATCAATGTCAATGTGTATATAAAAAAAAAGAAACGGATATAATTTTGTTGGTCACAACATGTGAAGACCATGTAGATTGGTGACTGAAATGGTCTTTTGAGGAAAGAACCACACAGATTGAGTGGACCTGTCCAGTCAGTGCAAGCATTTGTCACTAATCGTTTAGCTCAACTCGGAACATAAGGAGCCCAACGCTGTGACGAACAATACCAAAGAAAGGACATTCGGGTAGGCCACATAAATTACTCAAACTGCCAGATCATGATTACTGAGAAAGAAGAAAACAAAATAAAAAAAAGACCCACATAGACTTCACATTCACAATAATTAAAACAATATGATACTTAACAAAGTAAATATTCATGTCATTGTATATATAAAAATTATCAATGTCAATGTGTATATAAAAAATAAAGAAAAGGATATAATTTTGTTGGTCACAACATGTGAAGACCATGTAGATTGGTGACTGAAATGGTCTTTTCAGGAAAGAACCACACAGATTGAGTGGACCTGTCCAGTCAGTGCAGGCATTTGTCACTAATCGTTTAGATCAACACGGAACATAAATTACTCAAACTGCCAGATCATGATTACTGAGAAAGAAAGAAAACAAAATAAGAAAAAGACCCACATAGTCTTCACATTCACAATAATTAAAGCAATATGATACTTTACAAAGTAAATATTCATGTCATTGTATATATGAAAAATTATCACTGTCAATATGTACATAAAAAAAAGAAAAAAAGAGAAACGGATACAATTTTGTTGGTCAGATCAATTGATGACCATGTAGATCGGTGTCTGAAATGGTCTTTTGTGGAAAGAACCACACAGATTTGAGTGGACCTGTCCAGTCAGTGCACGCATTTGTCAATTATCGTAAAACTCAACTCAGAACTTAAGGAGCTCAACGATTCGACGAACAATACCAAAGGACATTTGGGAAGGCCGCACAAACTACTCAAACTGCCAGACCATAATTAAAAGTGATACAATGACCCTCATAGTCCTCAAATTCTCAATAATCAAAGTAATATTCATATAATTAATATTCATGTCATGTAAAATAAAATATAAAAAAAAATAAAAAAGAGTACAATAGCAAAATAATAATAAAAAAAACAACATTCAGTGTGGATTTATTGGAGCAGCTCAATCCCAGGCCGTTTTATCCTCAATATAGTCTTTTACAGTATAGTAGGCTTTCTGACATAATTTACGCTTTATAAAAGATTTGAATTTATTTAGGCTTAGTTCTTGAATGAGGCTAGGAAGTTTATTATAAAATCGAATACATTGGCATCTAAACGAGCCACCTATTTTCTTGAGCCTGGTTGTAGGAATAACAAATTTTTGTTTGTTTCTAGTATTTACATTATGGATATCACTGTATCTTTTAAAGAGATTAATATTTTTATGTGCATACAGCAGATTTTCATAAATATACTGAGAAGGCACAGTCATTATATTAATCTCTTTATATTTGTCTCTGAGGGAGTATCTAGGACTTAATTTATAAATCGAACGAATTGCCCTTTTTTGTAAAACAAATATTGTCTGAATATCCGCGGCATTTCCCCACAGCAGAATACCGTATGACATCACGCTATGAAAATAACTAAAGTAAACTAAACGGGCTGTCTCTAAATCAGTTAAATCACGAATTTTTCTAACAGCGTATGCTGCAGAGCTAAGCTTTTTTGACAATTTATCTATATGGGGGCCCCATTGAAGCTTGGCATCTAGAGTTATGCCTAAGAATACTGTTGAATCTTCGGGTTTCAACTCTTCACCCTTTATGAGGACACTAGTTTCGACTTGTCTAACATGAGGTATCGTAAACTTAATACATTTAGTTTTTTTCTCGTTAAGGAGTAGGTTATTAACATTAAACCAGTTAACTACATTAGAAAGGGCTCTATTTACATTGTCAGTAACCAGCTGCTGACGTCTGAGTTTGAATAAAAGTGAAGTGTCGTCTGCAAACAACACTATATCATGTTTATCCTTTATGAGGTAAGGCAAGTCATTTATATAAATAAGAAATAAAAATGGGCCTAAAATTGACCCCTGGGGGACCCCCATTCTAACTATAGATACAGGTGATCTTTTTCCGTTGACGTCAACTCTCTGAATCCTATCACTTAGGTATGAAGTAAGAAGATCCAGGGAGGCGTTCCGGATTCCGTAGTGGTGTAGTTTTCTGATCAATGTTTCATGAAGAACACAATCGAATGCCTTGGACAAATCGCAAAAAATACCCAAAGCATCGCATTTGTCCTCCCATGCATTATATACATGACCTAAAAGTTCAACTCCGGCATCGGTAGTCGAACGACCCTTTGTAAAACCAAACTGTTTGTTGTGTAATAAATTATGTTTATTAAAAAATCGTTGCAATTGATTTAGAATAAGTTTTTCAAAAATTTTACTAAAAGTTAAACAAATGTATTTAGCCGTTTGCTTGCATGTTTGTATGGACTATTGACTGTGGTCACGTTGAATCTGCGATAAAGCGTGCAAGTAGTACGTAACGATGTATGTAGTAACTGTCGTCACGGTCTTTTCCCTGGTGCTATTGCTAGAAAACTGATAATGTTTTGTATTTATTACTTCAATTATCTGTGATAAATTATCATGGATATCATTTAACTCTAAAAAGAAATACAGCAATGTAATTTCAGTGCTTTTTTTAAGTGCCTGCTTAATCGCATCGTTGAATAACGAAAGTCAAGCTCCAGGTTTGAATAAAACATTCATTAAGAACGAGTGAATGTAAAACTCAATTAAAAAGCCTCAAGGTTGGCAAAAAGTAGACTTGCTATACAACAACATCTATATTTGGAGACGATTCTCAGAAGGACAAAATTGGAAGTAATTGGAATTCCCTCCATTGAGAGGCTGGATTAACGGTGCGAGTAATAATATCGCGATGTATTCGCAACGGGCAGACAAAATAACATAAAACGAGGATTTTATTGATTTTACGTCAAACTGGGTTTAATGAAGCTCGTATGAATCCCAAAAAGATTGCGGGTTATTAAAAAGGAGTATGTTCTCATGACTAAGTAAATAAGTAGGTACGTAATCGAAAATAAATAACGTTTGGAACTGCTTATGATAGTGATTGAGCTCGATAATTTGTAGATAATGTAAAACATGAAGAACGAATAGTTGAAATAGTTAAGGCAGAATTGTCACCAGTCTAGTACCTAACAATGATAAATAATGTTTGTAGAAATAGACAAACATGGGCAATGCCATTAAAATAAATTGATTTGGCCGACATTCTAAAGGCAATTTTCATTAAATCACGATGCAATTCCTGACTACTGTAGAATATCGGAAGCACAAATCTAGTAAGGAAATACGAATTTGCTATAAAACATAAACACGGTAATAATAAACATTCATCTTAAAGCGTTTAAAATATAGGTACCAATTTGAAAGCATAACCCAAATTCTATCGCTCACAAAAAAGGCTAAGTGGACAAAAAAGATCGAACCATTCGTCAAACATATTTTTTTTTGTTTTTGTAAAAGGCTGGTATCCCAAAACTCGCTAAAAGATACAAGTTTTTTTTTTATAAATGTCTATTGAGCAGCATTCCTTGCGCTTAGGATGGCGGCCTGGCGGGTTAACGACCAGCCATGGCCGCGGCGGCCTAGGGAGGTCGCCACGCCAATATGGAAGCAGCCAATACCAATACAGTCAATTATAATCTTGTTTCTAATAGATTCTTCTGTCACACCTTTAATGTTGAACTAGTTTATAAAGATGTAGATTTTGTGTTTTAAGCCTTTTATATCATAGCTTACAAGCAAAAAGAACTATGTTTTTTAAAGATTAATTAATATTTATAATCATTTTTGAATTCATTATTATGAACGCATTTTACTATTGCCAATATTCTAGAAAAGGTATTATTTATAACCTCATATGGAAAAATCTTTAATAACATGGTATTCCAAAGTGTTCTTAGTTATGTTCCTTAATTATCTTTTATGGGTTCGTCAACGGTAAGTTAATATTTCACGATGAATAACGTAGACAGCAAAACACCCATTGTGTTAACGTTATTTACAGTAGCTTTGCAGGTATAATCAAATAATTACACACCAAACAGTGGATTGAATGTAAAAGATGATAAAGATAAAGCTACAAGAATAGCTTTTCTGAAGGATACAATTAAATAAAGTGCGTGAGAAACATTAATTATAAGAATAATATTGACAGAAATATCCCACGGAGTCATCGTTATCTTCATACTAACGATCTACTTGAACCGGCTACTGGGTGTAATAATGAAGGATCTAATGAGATAGCTTCTCATCAACCAGAAAAGGTAGACTTTGAACAGTATTATCAGTATACTATAAACAGGATAAAACACAATAAAGGTTAACCAAACAGACGTACGTGAACAAACGTCGAACACAGCAAGTGATAATGACACATTGCTTGAAAGAGAAATGCAATGTGTGCACGGTGAAAGATTGACGACCGGTATCTGAACCACGACCCAGAAAGGTCGCTTTCTTGTATGAGCTACAAGCCACTTTAATTCTGAATACGCTCATAAATTTTAATACATATTTTCAAACAAGTTTCAAGCTTCTGAATAGATAAAATCTTAAAATGGCCGTTTTATGTAATGCATTATGAAATGTCCTAGATTGGAGGATGTTACGATGATTGAGTATTGTTTTATCTCAGTTTTTATCACGTTTATAATCTTTGTTATGGGAATATTCCATCAGAGAATTCTGTTTGGCATTGAGTCGGGTCATGACCGGTTAGTTGACTTCAACGTCCTTATACTCCTTGATTGTACTTCTCAGAATCCAGTGGAATGAAGGCTTAAAAGTTACCAACATTCTTCAAACAGAAAATAATAAAGTCGTCAGTTACAAACTCAATCATGTGCTATTGAACCGAAGATCACAGTATTGCTCATTCGTCCGTGTCCGATCGCAATCGTGGAACAGACTCTAGAGACGTTTCGTTAAACATTTTCGTTTCGGATAAAAATATTGTGCTTGTGAGATTTGTTTATTTCTTCTCAAATAATCCATTCGGCTGTTATAGAGTACCTAAACTTCGATCACTTTTATATTTCTTTATATAAGAGAAAAGAAAATTAAGCTTTAAATTGCAGGTTCAGCAGAATAATCTCCATAACGCTAACTCTTCAATAAAACAATAAAGAAATTCTCACGATTGCAATGTAAGATACTTTCTCTTGGTAAACTCCGAAACCTGTTTGCAAGTAATAACTGCATAGCCATTATATAGCTAAGTGCTAAGTTCGACTGTTTCAGAGCAGTGTAGCTGAGATGGGAGCTCTTCATGTGGAGCTTCCGTCTGTTTGTGTTAGTAGCTGTAGTGGTGAATTTATTAGAGGAGTCGTTTAACTATAGCCAGCATTTGTTTTCTATTGCTTTGTTCTTTCTTTTTAGACCTCTGTAGGGTATCTACTGTCTGTTTCTTCGTTTATGTCTTCACAGTGTTCTTCATAATTTATTCGTGTAAATAACACCATGCTTAGTTTATTTTAACAAACTTTGATTATAGTTTAGATTCAGTAAATACACCTGCCAGACACGACCGTTACTCGCACATCCCTAGCGGTAACGACTATATACAGATATTTGTAAAGTGAGACGCTTTTAAACATTCATCAGCGCATTTTGTCGCTAGACGTAGTTAATTGCAGATATAATGCAGCTAGCGCTGGGAAGGGCATGTATAGTAGGTCCGTAGCTAACGGCACCCAGGCGTCGACACATTCATTACTTGAATTGTTCAAACGAACAATACGACTCAGAATAAGCATAGCTAGGTAAACATCGACATTCAAGTAATGAGAAAAAGTTGTGACGACTACAAGGATTATATTACTGAAGTTGAATCAAATGGCGGTGAGGAACATTACGTTGCATAAGATAAGGATGCAGACGGACATTATGACGATGAGGAAACTTGTGAATTAATTACTAACTAAGGTGTTGTATGTAGTCGTAAAACCAATACAAAAACCTTTATTTTAAATCATGAGTATTTATATGACTTCCGAAAGATTTAACTTATTACAAGGTCTGCGTTTGTGAATGACAGGAGCCAGTTTGCAACATTAACAGGAAGCGAAGACAACAAGATACACATAGTACGTAACGGTCATAATGTTTACCACAAGAAAATAAGCACGACTGAACTAAGCCTTATTTGACCGAGCCAACAAAGATGAGGCATCGAAATTCATACATGATCGAAGACGGAACAAAGTAAAATCCTTGAGTAACACTTGTGTAAATAAATAGCTGGATATCGGATCCACCTTATTGGTCAGTCAGAAATGACGCTTTAGATACCTCATTGTATGAAAGGAAAGTGGGAACGGCTTTAATTGCTAACACCGTTGTATGGTACGTAACGATTGTGTTCGATTTAAATAGTCACCTATTTTGTCTACCGACGCAGACTTAAATAGGGCTTATTTTTCCTGTTTGAACTCCTATGAATCATAAAATGGGCGAGGTAGTATTTTCAGCTCTGGCCACAAAACAACAATAGTTAACTGTGTTTAAGTCATTGATTTTTTTATTGTTCGATACTGCAGATCTGTGGCACCTAATTTGGGCGTAGGACGTACAACATTCCTTGCCATATGGTACCACCAGCGTTGATTAATGAATAATGAGTCACATTTTGAGGACACGATAAAAACTTCTGGCCAGTCTGTCTAAAATGCAAAAGACAGAAATGCTTTGTCACTAATTACATTTAAGTGCTATAAGAATATAACTAGTCATTGGACATTTGCTAAAATAATTATCGCGCTACGTGAAGGCTCTCAGTCTCAGACAAGAGTATTTTTGTTTCGATATTCACAAGGTTCTCTGTGCATCAGTTACATAAACAAGAGACATTGTATTGTTAAGTAAATAGTTTGCACGTGTGAATACCAACGAGTTTGCTTTCCGTTTGCGAAAGTTTGACATTATGTTTTCGTTCTCACGAAGTTATATAGTCAAACTATATCAGAAATTAGGAAACCAATCTCATCTTCAACTATACGACGACAGTGGTCCAGTACAATCATACAATGCTTTCTTATCCAAAAAGCCAAATAATCAACAAATATGAATGTGTGAATAGATAAAGCTTCATTCGTGCTGTATCTTATCGGAACTAATTCGACGGCCTCGCGATAGACTTGAAACTGAACAATCATTCAAAGATTTGGGATTTATGCATAAACAGATATTCAGATTCTACATCTTCAATAAACAATAAACTATCAGAATTATCTCCAAAACGAAATTCTGAGTAATCAAAGTTTTGATGGAACCTATGGAGCTGTCAATCAACTTTCAGATTGTACAATAAGATTAATTTAATGTTTGAATATTGATTGAATAAATAAAATATAATAAAATGACGGACAATCTCTTTTAATTCGTTTGGGGCGGCAAGATTACTTCCTGAGTGCAGTTTTTACTATATGATATTTTGTTTAATTCGTTTCTCCTTCCTCTGTTACTCGAAATTCCTTTTTGTTTTCTTACTTCAGAAGCTATACTGCAGCTAATTCGTTACAGATTTTCAAGTCAGCAAGTCCCGTATTCTCACATTTTATGTAACAATACAAATGGGCTGTTCGCCTCTTATTGCTGTTCAATTGCTCATCTTTTGTTTGAAGATCGCCGACTAACTTTATTCAGCGTAACACCAGTTGTTATTGTGAAACAACTTGTTCAAACATGTGGATCTTGCAGCCTTGCGCGCCTACGTCGCACATTTTTGTCTCATTTGGAGCACCATTAATTTGTATCTACTATATTTTTAGCCATGACTTGAATATTGTTTCGTTCAGTAGGCACTTCTGCTGTACAACAGGATAATTCGTTCATGAAATTCAGATGAATGAGGGTTTTATGATAATTATTTTGCGAAATTATGAATTCAGTTTCCTGCTGCGGTTTCGTTTTGTAAATGAAGTAACCTGAAGTGGGTATGATGGTTTCTGATTTTTCGTGTTTTGTTTTTGCAGATAGAACACGTAAATCACCTTGAGTAAGGATTTCTCAGACATGTCTAGTTCTACAGATAACAAAGTATGCGATCAGACCAAATTGGCGACAAGTCTTTATAAATCTCGAATCAGTTGTATCTACTTAGTCAAAGAAGTTTGCAAAACTAACATGGAATGTCACGTACGTCCGCTCTGTTGGGAGCCTGACATTTTAAAATGTCGAAGTCATTAACGGTTAGCCTCTAATATATCCAAACACGATCATATTCCAACTTGACTCATTAAAACAGTTTAAGAAGAGGATGCTTAAGGTTCAGAAGTAAAGGTCAAGACTAAACGTGCCGCCATACTTGCTTACCTGATAATCACAAAACGGAAATGATAATTCAAATATTCTAGCTATAAATCACACATAAAATATGTAAGAGGAAGAGAAGCATTTATGTAAGATGGATATAACACTGTTTATGTAAATGTTATCGCATATTTACAATCTTTGTTATTTATTACGATTGAGATAAACCGCTATTCAACATTCAGAACCTATTAGTGCTCAGGTAAAAACTGGAAACTGATACCTAATCTCAGTTCTCAGAACTGAAGTGGAATCCTACCCACATCACTTAACCTAATTCCTTTAAGTACCTCATTTAAATACTAATTACTCGGCAGTATGGGATGCTATAGAAGCTGATTGTAAACCAAAACATGTTTCAAGTAAAGGACTGGAATGAAAACAATTTAGAACATCTTTGAAACAATCAAAAGAAATCAAAAGCCGTTTCTAAACAAGGTACAGCATCTGTCAGTCATGTCATCAGTGGCTCAGTGGCCGATTGTCCATTACGAGAAAGCGGGAGTAATAAGACACTCGGTTGAATAAGTTCAATTTTTGTTAGCTCAGTATACAGCCGACGTAGTCGACGATTGAAAAACACCATTGCACAAAACTAATTCCAATCATAAATCCAACACATCACATGAGCACAATAATAACCACCATGATCAAACTCATAAAAAGTTCGTTTTGTTTGTCACCAACACAAAAAAAGTTCGAAAAAAAGCACCCGGCCAACGGGACGACATCCGTCGCCCGACACACCAAACAAACTTGCCTGTTGAGCTACTTGCCGTGCTCAAACAACCGGCCAACCGCTGTTCCTCCATTTCTTTCTATAACCCCGACAAATTCAAAACATGCGCTTCACTCTGAACCTACCAACGCCGAACCATCAACCGACATTGATCATGTAATACGTCGCCGAATACATTCTACACGTGCGAAGAAAACGACTATAATATACCTTATCCCTTCTAACGCAAGCAATACGAAAGAGGAAGGGTTATGTAAGAGAGAGATGGATGTAATGACAAAAAATATCTTCCATCACGTGCATGAATCAACTTGAGACGTCAAAGTATTTTGATTGAAAGTTTGCTTTACACCTTTACCGTAAAGTCGTGAATTGATTGTAGGTGTCATCAATTGACAAGCTGGCGCGAAAATTCAAAATGAAACTACTTCTCCGATCAGATTTAATACGTTTGTTTGTAAACTAATGAAAACATAAACAAACTTACTTTACAGGTGATGTAGGAACTCTACGATGAGTGACTTTGACGTCGCTAGGTGCTGCCCAAACATCATTATTGTTGATATTCTTCGTTAATTTCAAGTTTTTTTCGGTTTTCGGTCTCAAAGTCGGTGGTAGGATGCTGTCTGGGAGCTTCGGAGCTGGTGGTTTGGCAGATTTTTTTACTATTTGCAAAATAACATTTGAGCTTTTATTATCACCCTTTTTACCACTTTCTTTGATAGGTTTCGGACCACCTGGGTCAGGCGTCGTGGGTTTGTGTCTGAGTGGTCGTTCAGGTTCGATGGCCTGCTTATCAATGTACTGCCCAGCCGACTTGGTTCGATCTGCGGTCTTTTTAACTTTAACCTTATTATTATGTGCCGAATCAGATAAGGTTGCTAGAAAGAAAACATTTTTTTTTATGATATGATCGCAATTTTACTAATTACTTCGTCACTTCATATTTTATTTCATTACCTCAGATAAGGTTGCTAGAAAGAAAACATTTTTTTTTATGATATGATCGCAATTTTACTAATTACTTCGTCACTTCATATTTTATTTCATTACCTGTCCTCGGCCTGTTTCTAGTTACAGGCTTAGTCTCCGCGCTGCCTATTTTGATAGTTTTCTCGACAGTACTTGAAGACGAGGGCGTAACCGCCTTGCTTCGATAGCTAAAAGTAGTTTTGAAAAAATTCGCCGTAAAGTTCTTGCTACGCAATAGTTGAGAGGATGTGGTGTGTGGATGTCTGTAAAAACACAAAAAGAAAAAATAAAAAAAGGAATTATCAGGGGACACCCGGGTTTGAACCGGGGACCTCTCGATCTGCAGTCGAATGCTCTACCACTGAGCTATATCCCCAATGACAATGTGAATGAAAATGGCGTACGCTATAGTAGCAGCAGCGCCCTCTACAAAAGAGTTTGTGTAGTTTAACTACATAATGTAATGTTGTATCAACAGATGGCGCTACTAGTCGTATAAATGAGGGAAAATGTTTGCAAGCCTAACATTAGCGTTACTGAGTAACATTATATTTAACTGATTAAAAAATATAAAAGATATCAGATGTAGAACATACTGGAGTTTTAAGTTACTAGGCACCCCGGGCGCCTTCTCCTGCATAACCTCCTCGATCTGAAACAACATAATAGATACTTTTAATAAAAGCATAGAGCGTTGAACAGTTTTTCTCCTAAATCTAGTAAATGATGGTGTTCTTATTAACATATAAGCTATAATAATATTAAAGATAAAAATAACGAATAACACCATTTACAATATGAGCACACGGAAGGAATTTCCCGACTTTCAAGAAATCTAACGATTCGATCCAAACAAACCACAAAGGACAGCATTCAAATAGAATGTTTAATACGCTCTTTCCAGTACCGTAATATGCTTCAAAAAAATTATCAATAACACTCACACTTTTAGATTTTTTAAACATTGCTATGAAATTACGTGTAGATCCTCAAAATTACTTGCAACTACTGCATAAATTAATATTCTTATCGCTAGACACTCATTATCTATCAAGATAGTTGATTGATTGGATTACCATTATAAACTTATATTCTCTAGTCCTTTGGTAGTTCGAAATCATGCTTGCTTTAATCATTTAATATTCGCAATTGTTCGCAGTCATTAAAACAACGCTTCTCTTGGAGATCACATCGATTTTGTATGTCAAGATTTGAAAAATGTCAACGGAACATTAGAACTTTTTTTAGCATAGCTGCCAGTTTCTTTAACAGAGGTTTTATTGAAAAAAGAGACTAAATAAATCATGGATGGATTCTTTGAAATTAATTCTGAATTTGACTAGAAACAGCACGCTAGTAATAACACAATTCACACAATGGCGGTGCTTGGGGAAGGCCTACATATGGCCAGCAGTGGACGTCTTTCGGCTGAAATGATGATGATGACATAATCAAATGATTTTGACGGAACTTCCTAATTCATTGCTTCATAGTTTTCAAGAATTCGACTGCTCAACAACGTAAAGAACGCGATGGACGTGGTTGAACTATCAAAATGGCACTGCCATTTATGTATGTTACACAATTATCCCACAGGAAGGAAGGAACTGAAGAAGGATTGAAATGAACACTAAGAAGTTGGCTAATATGTAAAAGAAATATTGTAGGAAAAAAAAGATGTGCTGCCCCGTAATAGATTGGATAAAGGAGGATGATGATGATGATAGCAGTGACATGAACAAACAGTAAGAAGAGGAGATTGTTAGCTGGTGGGTAGCGTGACTAGTGTCCTACAAGTAAATGAATAGTATACAATAAATAATATTGTATATTTTAGAAATGAAGCAAATAACCAATAGTAATTCTCTGCATTTTTTAAGTGACGAAAAAAATCGGCGGAGGTTTTCAAGTCGACGAGTATATTTATTTTTATGTATGACCACGCATAACTTTTTACAGAGTGGTCCGATTTTAATACTTCTTTTTTTATTGGAAAGGGTATATCTCGAAGGTACGGGTACGAAAACAGGGGATGATTGATTGTTCACTTTTGCAAGCATGTAGTAATTAGTCGATTATAGCCACAAAAAATTATAGATATTTTTTTTTAACAAAAAATCATGCCGCCGAAAAAACTGGAAAGCAAAAAATAATAAACCTAGGTTTATTATTTTTTTAATAATAAACCTAGGTTTATTATTTTTGGTCGTGTGTTGATGTACAGAGGTGGACAAAAGTATTCGCACAGGTAACCCTTTCACAATAAAACAATTGAAGTCTATTAAATTTCGAACTATTTATTCAAATACCATAAAAAAATAAACGTCTCTTCTTTGACTTAATTATACATGTATCATAATTTTTATAAACATTTATAATAAAGCAATAAATCAAAAACCAATTTTTATGTCCTAGTTTTTGAGGGACAAAAATATTCGCACAGTATTAATTTTTTACACTTAATTATTGCTAATATCTTGTAGCACCGCCTTTTTGCTTGATAACTTCTCTAATACGATCAGGCATAGACTTAACCAATTTTTCAGTACTTTCAGAACTGATTTGATTCCATTCGAGTGTTAATATCCGCTTAAGTTCAGAAATGCTGGTTATATGATGCTGTCTGATGCGTTTGTCTAGTTAGTTCTTCCCATAAATTTTCGATAACATTTAAGTCAGGGGATTGTGGAGGCGTGTGTAAAAAATTAGGAACATTCAATGTGATCCATTGTTTCACGATATGCGCCGTATGTTTGGGGTCGTTATCGTGTTGAAAATAAAAATTCGATTTCAATTTGAGTTTTTTGGCACTTGCGATTAAATTTTCCTTCAAAATATTCAAATATAAATATTTGTCCATAGTCTTCTCAATGAACACCAAATTTCCAACCCCACTAGCAGCCATACATCCCCATACAATCACTGATCCACCCCCATGTTTTATCGTACTTTGTAAAAATTTTAATTCAAGCTCTTCATTAGGTTTTCTCCACACTATAGTTCTACCACTTACCTTAAATAAATTGAATTTACTTTCATCAGAAAATATTACTTGCTTCCAGAATTTATTACTCTTAGTTACATACTCTTTAGCAAACTCTAATCTTTTTTTTCTATTAATTTGATTGATAAATGGTTTTCGCCGTGCAACTCTGGCGTGGTACCCAGCGCGGTGAAGTACTCTACGTATTGTTTTTGGATGTACATTTTTTCCTAAATAATCTTTAAGTAATGCTGCTATCTGTGGTGATGACATTTTTGGATCTTTTTTAATTAAACGAAGAATTTGAGATTCATCTCTTACAGTTAATTTTCTGGGACGACCACTTCTGTAGGCATCTGATAAGTTGCTTTCATTCTTGAATCGTTTGATCACATATCTAACAGTAGAACGGCTTCGTTTCACTGCGTTAGCAATTTCAGAATAAGATTTATTGAGTTTATGTAAATTTTAAATAATTTTCCTTTCACTTTCCGTAGTCTCTTTCGCTTTTCTAACCATGGTTGCCTTATTATAAAAAAATAACAAAAACAAAACCGGTTCCTTCTAATAAAACACAACAACTGAGACCTTTCTACGCTATTCAACTGCGCTTTACATCGTGCGGACAAGTTTAAACACGTTCACTAGACTTATAAAATACTGTGCGAATACTTTTGTCCGACAAAATTAAAATATCAGTTACTCTTCTCAAAATAATATATGGATGCCAAAGGATATATTTAAATTATGTAATGCGGTATTAATCTATAAAATAAACTAGACAGTTTGTATATCAGAGTTAACTTGATTTCTTGAACATGAGCCGACAGGCAGGAAATCTTATTTTTTAAGTAGACTGTGCGAATACTTTTGTCCACCCCTGTATTTTTTGGGTGGGTGATGTATTTTAGGTTTAATTTTTTGTTAAAAAGTTTTTATAATCTAGGTTTATCAATTTCAGCTGACATAATTGCGAGGTTGTTAGTCGTTCTAATTTGGATTTTGCCTGAATTTGTCATTGGAAGCATATTAAAACTTTGGAGGCGTGACCAAATTCCAGCTCATACCACAGCCTACCATAATGTGGCAAAATTATACGATTCCAATTCTCAATGACTATAGATTATTCCATTAATTCCCACGGCCGACCTTACTGCTGCCGACACCCATGTTCGTTTATAATTCGTATCGACAATTAGCCTGTCCGCTGAACAGATAAACACCTACTTATTAAATGACACCACAATTTGAGGTGTGCGCGAATTTGCAATATACGGTGTGGTGTAATTTTATTGTAATTAGATGTAAATTAGGATTTATGTTCTGTGTTTTTGTATCTGGCCTTTTGCAGCGTTTCGGGCACAGTATCCTGATTGCGTAACACACAAGCACAATCTTAATTATTTAGAAGAATATTGCTAACCCACTGCTTCATATGTTCGAAAAGTTTGTCTGTTCAATAACGTAAATAATGCAATGGATGTTGTCGAACTGTCAAAATAAAAGCCTTTCCTACAGTTAGTGAATTACGCAATTATGCCGCAGTGTCTCAATACATAGTTCTTAGACATTTCGGATATTTAATCGTTACTTAATTCAGGACGAGTTTTAACTTAATTGTCCCTCTTGGCTACGACTTTGGTAGGTGACAAACTTTTTCATTATTTTTCGGATTCAATATTCAGTAGTTTATATCAGTTAATACTTAGCACTTCTTTTCAGGGTTGGATGCACTAAATTGGATCTGTAATCAGTCGACCCCTACCATCTTCAATGTCTACTGTCGTCTATATAGAAAATAAATACTTTGACGGAAATTATAAAATTAGACATTGAACTTTACAGGCCTTTGAATCGAAAGTATAGTAAAGACATGATTTATGTCTTATCCAGCCAGACCAACTTCTTGTTCCTTTACTTTCATCGTATTTCTGTCCCTACTCGCTGGTTCTGCGCAATTTCCGTGTTATATTCGCATTTCCAGGAACGTAATAGCTTCGAGTGCTACTGTTATTACTTCTAGGTTGGATGCTACCGTCCGTAGTGTCCGTTGTCTTGATATCATCTGTTAATCGTCCGTCACTCGCCTGCACGCGTAGCATGACCACCATAGAAAGAACTTTGTCTGTCCTTGGTAGAATAGAGATAGAACTGTCATGCTACGCCAGCACAAAACGGTACAAATCTTTCTACAATCTTTAATTCTGTCTTTAATCTTTCTACAATCTGTAATTTAGTCTAGTCTTCCGTTGACAAAACCCCTTCTTACAGTGATCATGCTACGCATGTTGCTACACTTATGAAAAGATAAGGTTGTATGTTTGTAGTTGTGACTTTGCTGTCTCGTTATTCATTCCTATGACAATTCAACAAGCGTCTCGTTACTACCCTACATTTTGCGACTGTTCTTGTTTACATATTGTCGTATTTATCCACCTGTTCTGCATCAACCCCAATTTCAGCTAAAGTTTGTGTCTTTATCGCAAATGCTAAAACAGCTGAAGACCAATTTCCCGTAATTCAAAACGTTATCTCATTGCAATGACTCAATATCAAAACACGTAGAGAAATTATTAGACGGACCAATTTTTGACGGCTTGAGACTGAGCTCTTAGACTGTGAACGTTCTTAATTATGGACAACTGCATCTGTCAGTGCTCTTAAATCACTTGCATCATTGATTACGTCCATTTCACTTTATAGATTGGTTTCGTTAATTTTAGTCTCATTTGCTCATATTCAATTTAGGATCCTATTGATCAAGACTGAGATTACAGTTAGGGCAAAAAAAGGAGACTTGAAAAAGGAAGAATTTCTCAAATGGACTGTATATTTTATATGGTTACTAGCTTTTTCCAGCGGCTTCGCCCACGTATTATAATTACACACCTCCCTCTTGATTCACCCTGTCTATTGGTGAAAACCGTGTTAATTCCTTTGCGTAGTTTAAAAGATCTAAGCATGTAAAGAAGATTATCTAGAAATTGAAACCCACGCCATCTATTAGGAATTCATAGGTCTAAACAATGAACACACACATTGTCCTATAAAAAACATTTAATTTTCAGCAAATATTGAGATCAGTAATTGAGATAAAAACTATCCTATCTTATAAGTTGGATCAAACAGCACACGGTGTGCAAATTTTATTAAAATCGGTTAAGTCGTTTAGGAGTCCATCCCGGACAAACAACGTGACTTGTAATTTATATATAGTATTTGTGCATCGATTTCGAAAATGTTATAAGGGTGGACGGATATTGTTAGGCTAAATTTTGAGTAAGCTTCAATATTATACATATTTTTTCCTCTTAGTTTATGATGAAGTTAAAATAACTTCTTTTCACTGTTTCACTACTGTTTACATGGCAAGAGTAGTGGTATATTTATGAATGTTGTGTTGGATAAATAACACAATTAAAAAGTGAAAAATAAACACTATTTACAAAAATACAACAACCGATTTCCAACAAAACACTACAGAGTGATAAATTACTTTCCATTCGCAAGTCACCGCGACTTCTAAAATTAAAGTTATATTTCACTATCTAGTGTTTTTTTTTAAGGCGGTATTTCTTTTTGTAAAGAATTTTGGAATCACAAAATGAATAAACCGTAGACAACAAGCAGTCAGTGACTTGCACCAAACAGACTGCAGCCCACACTACACCCTTCTGGCTCTGTACAAAAACGTCCAGAAGTCGTTGAACCCTTTCACAATGATATCATGTTAAGATCGATTTATATATTAAAGCTGTACAGTTCACGAGGGATTCTTAGTTGACGGACAACTGAAAGGTTATGTGGGCGCTCCGCTCGGCCAGATGGGCAGACGACCTGAAGGGCAGACATGGGTGTGATGCCATCAATCATCTCTCTCATATTCTTTGTCAACATAGGGAGAAGATTTATATAACAATAGTGAGACCTGCCATTCAATTTCTTCCCGTGGATGTCGTAAAAGGCGACTAAGGGACTTACTAGAGAATGGGCAGCAGTGTTCTCTATGCATTTTACCACCATACTGCGATCACCCATCCGCCTGCCAAGCGTGGCGATTTTGGCAAACCTCCCCCACATTGGGACAGGTCTGAGTCCAGTAGTGGACGTCTTTCAGCTGAAATAATGATGATGAGTGAGACCTGCTATCTTGTATAGATCAGCGGGGTAATTACGTTACAGAAGGAATGGCTTTCATTTTGATAGTCAACAACATTCATTGCGTTATTTTCGTTTTTGAGCAGCCAAATTATTCGAACATCTGAAGCAATGGGTTAGCAATATCAAATCCTTCAAAATAATTTAGAATCTGGTAGATAGTGTTATGATCAGATTTCGAATGTTGGGCCACAAACGATATGAATGAATGGCAATTGCATGCTACTGAGTTGAATGCTAAGAGAGATATAGTCCTCCACCAGCACGCGTAGAATGACCACCGTAGAAATGGGTTTTGTCGACGGAAGAATAGACAAAATTACAGATTGTAGAAAGATTAAAGACAGAATTAACATTGTAGAAAGATTTGTACCGTTTTATGCGGGCGTAGCACGACAATTCTATCTCTATTCTACCAAGAATAAACAAAACCCAATTCTAATCCTGCCACGGCGGCCTATCTCAACAGAGATTAGCCATCGGAGCGGGAGATATTATAGTGCCCAAGGGTGTGCGCAAACACAGGAGCACTCTTTCTTCCGTCACTCTCATAGTCCGATGGGACGGCAATCCGACACAACCGGAAAGAGATCAGGCGTAGGACCAACGGCTTAACGTGCTTTCCGAGGCACGGGGGTATCACACCGCACATTTCCAAACTCCGGGCTGTTACTAAGAAATTCCTAATGAAAACCCAGTAACACAACAGAAATATGTGGTGTGTAAAGTAATTTCTGGAATACATACAGTAATAGACGAAGATACTTTCATAGAAAATTCAATAGAGCCTGAAGATGTCCCAACAAACAAACTAAGCTTATAAAATTAAGTCTATAAGGTCTAAACTCTTATACTTGTTATAAAAGAGCATTTATTATGTCAATGTTCCTTATAGTAGCACATTATTAGAAGATTTGGCTAATATTACCTTTATTCTTATAATTTGGCTGGGTAAACGTTAATACATACAATTAATATGGCTACAATAAGGGTTCAAAATATGTTCTTCTTATAGAGGCTAGTTACATTGCTTTTTAGCCATATAATATTCAAAGTCATATAAAGGCTTTTAATATGGTCAATTATTCTTAGAAAAGTAATGCACAAGGTAATTATGATGCTTTTTAACTTATAGGAGCATTTGATAAGAGGTCTATCCAACAAACAAATTTTAACATTTTATGTGATATTTACAAGGGTGAAAGCAATCCGTATTCCCTTATACAGTGATTATAAAGATATTATTCTCTATATGGTCACATTAAAATGTTTTACATAACTAGATTCGCCATTTTGAAGTACAGCAGATTGTGTGAATTTATTACGGAGGGGAATTTACATTTAAAAAATGGATTCAAAAGACTGGAAGAAGTTAAAAAGGAGCGGTGGTTACAGAAGAAAAGTAAAAACAAAGTCTACGAAAACATGGTTTTGAACATTACAACCACCACCTCTACTCCTATGATACTACAAAAAGACCAAGCAGATACTAACGAATCAGCCAGTTGTTCCGCAGAGGATTTTTTTATAGAAAATAAGAATGAAAAGGAAACCAGTGAAGAAGAATATAATTGTAGCGATATTGATATAGACAGTAATAATATAATGACAATGATAATATTTTTAAATGAAGAGTTGAAGAATATTGATATTCGTAGTGATATCAGAGAATGGGCAGTGAAATTCAACATTTCCCATATCGCTTTAAGTGACCTATTAAAAATATTACATCATGTAATGCCAAACAAAATGCCATTGGATGCGCGTACATTGCTCAAAACAAATAAAGTAGTAATATGCATTACTGAAACCAATGCAATATCTGCGGACAAACATATTATATTTATAATTATATTCTTTATTGTGTACTTACAATTATAATTAAATTTCAAACTTAAAACTAGTGCACAAAAGCAAACTTATCCCTATAAAGAGATCTCTTCCAGCCAACCCAACCATAGTGAAACATACATTTTATATGTATGGGAATAAGACTAGCTAGGTACAGGATTTTGTTCGTGAGAAAGGAACCCTAACGATATGTAAAATGGCGACAGCATAAACAGGAAATGATGCCATTATAAAGTCTTCACTCTCATAGACTCCTTGTAGACGATGTGCGAATCGTTTTGCTCTCATAATAGCACTGTTTATAACATGACTAAATAATTAATAACGTTTGTAGCACAAAAACAGCTAAAATTCAAGGGCGGGTTGATACTATAAGACACTGCGTACCACATTTTATCATGCATTTGAATTCCCATACACTTTTCACTATAAATGAGCACATAAATCAGGTAAATAAACTACATAAAATAATAACTTACCATTCACTTTTTAATAAAATGGTTGACGTTTCTCTTTATTCGCGAAAATTTTACGAAAATGTAAATCACTAAGAAACAACTTTTTTGCAAAAAAAAACAACCGACTTCCTTAAAAACACTACAAAGTGAAAAATAACTTTAATTTCGGTAGTCGGTGTCTTAGGATCTGTATTTATGGTTTTTTTGCCACCGACTTCCGAAATTAAAGTTATTTTTCACTTTGTAGTGTTTTTAAGGAAGTCGGTTGTTTTTTTTTGCAAAAAAGTTTTTATTTTTAAATTTTTAGTTGTGGTATTCACCCTGCACTAATTCCAAACAAACAATGCATATTTATGCGATAGCAGAAATCGCGGTAGATTTCCTGTCATTTTTTAAAGAGTTCCGGTGTCTGTCTCCCGAACTCATCATCAGATCTATATGAAAATTATATGGGACCATTTCGGAATAAACCCCTTTCGAACAAAAAAAGAATTTTACAAATCCGTCTATATATGACGGAGTTATGGCCGAACATACATAAAAAAAAAAAAAAAAAAAAAAAAAACATATAAACATCCGAATTGATAACCTCCTCCTTTTTGAAGTCGGTTAAAAAGACTTATTGCAGAATCATAAACAGACGGCTATAAGGGCCTATGGCTTTTTAAGAGCCTTTGATTTGCCGCAATGAATTTAACTCCCTTGTATCGAACCATGGTAAAACACGTATAAGGAAAAAAAGCGGACAATAAAGCAACTAAAAGGGAGGTATAAGGTTATTGTCTTTATAATTTGTGCCCAAACGCACCCTTATTAGCGATAATACGGCTCCTATAAGAATATTATTTTTGGCAATATAAGCCACTACAAGAGCAATTTTTGTTTGTTGGGGTAGGACTCGATCTTGAAAATATAGCGAAGAAACGGAATCCTAATGAACATGCGATTATATTATATTATCGGCCATTGAGGGGCCTAACCGCCTAATTTACCGTGCTGATAGAAAAGATAATAGCACTGATTACTATTATACCTACTTTAGTTACAAACAATTAGGCTGAACTAAAGAAAACCTGCTCAGGTGGAGATTCCCAGATAAGTCCACCCTTTTTTGTTTTGGGTGGGAAATCATCAAACGAGGTCTCCCGCTCGTGTCAGACTTTTATTGACTAAAACCTACCCGTGCTCCCTCAGTTGCCTATGCCAGGGCCACAGTAACTCTTTCGGCTCTCTCGACCCTGAGGTGTAAATGTGGTGCTGTCCCACAAACAATGCGGCACTTAATATCTTATCCAGCATGTCCTGTTGTTTGCACGCTACAGGAGTTACTGGACGCTGCTGAAAATGCCAGGCTCGTAGCCAAATTTTGGGCTGACTATATTTAGACTGCTTTCGACAAACTAAGAAGAAGTTACAAAGAAACAATACTGGACAAAGTAGCATTCAGTTACTTACTTGATTTCATGTAACATGAATTATATGTGTATCATCTGTATCTCCCTATGGTATCACCTCTGCGAGAGGTAGGTACGCAACATTATCAAGGTCTCACCTTGCTCTAAAACACTATCTTATCTCTAATGATATAAGTTTACGCAGATTCTTAATTTTGAGAGGCATGGTGTAAGATGAAGCAACATTTGTTTTACTTGATTTCGTATGCAATAATGTTCTTCTAACTTAACACAGCTGTGCTACTGGGAAGTTTGTTGCGCCAATTCTTCTTCCCAGGTGAAGCACTAGGAAGTGGTGAAGGGTAGGCTTTTTGGGAGACTATCTTATGAAATTTTGACGTTCAAAAAGTTCTGAATCTCAGCCTAGTTTGAATAAATTAGTTTTTTATTTGGATTCTATAAATTCGATGTTAAAATATTCTACTTAATTTTCTGTCCTCTCAAGAAACTCTTAAAGGTTTTGCTAGTCTGGCACATGCAGGCATAGTTCCTTCATTTCGGGAACCAAATTGTGTTCCTTCGTGGCCGCTTTTTTCCAAATTCATTATATCTATAATGAACTGGGTCTCGCTCCATAGGACAGTATTAGAGTTTATCAAACTGGTTGCTAACTTAATTGTATTAGGTTATTTTTCCCTATGACACTGATTTACATTCTATGATTACTATAAATCATACATCAGTGTATAGTTATAGTAATGTAACTTGTAAAATATTAGGAAATTTGTATTCTTGCCTTTGTAATGTTTGTAAGTTTGTGGGCACCATGTATCATATAATTAATTTATCTCTCATTGCTTCATTTTCAATTATTTTACCTGTTGTGGTATGGTAATTTTATTTTAGGTGCATCGTCTTCACATATAATTATATAAATATTGTATATGTCGTAGGATAATTTGATACTTCGAATCTTCGCGAAAATCCTAGGGGTTTTGCGAAAACGCGGATAATTAGACATAGGCGAAAAATTATCAAATCTTACTGGACAAAGTCAGGATTTTTGCGAAAATACTCGTTACTATAGTAAGATTTGATGTGCTCAACACTGATTGGCTACAATTTTGCTGGCTGGCTTTTAATTGGTTCCGCTGTTTTATTGATTCTGCTGAAGGTTGAACATCATTCTCTGTCGAATCTGTCATAATTATATGAAAACCAAACCTCCTATTCACACCGTTTCTTAGTTCAAGTCCAATTTTATAGTCCACTTTTAACACAATGACAAACAAAACACCGCTAAACCAATCTCGAAAGCATTGTTGTTGTTGAGTGGTTGACTAAGACTTTTATGATATATGACACTATGTACATCCGTGTAGCACTTTTATTTACCACTTTATTTAAGTCCAAGTAGGTACACTATTTACGATAAAAAACAAAACACTTCTGCAATTTAACTCAGACACAAACGTAAACAAATAACGTGCGGCAACAAATGATTGACATTTAAGACGTCAACCAATCAGAGACGATCTCTTATTGAACGCGCTGACCGACCAATCAGCGTTCTTATTTCATAACAGCCAGCGTTTCGTTTCGCAATATTGCTATAATAACGAGTATTTTCGCAAAAATCCTGACTTTGTCCAGTAAGATTTGATAATTTTTCGCCTATGTCTAATTATCCGCATTTTCGCAAAACCCCTAGGATTTTCGCGAAGATTCGAAGTATCAAATTATCCTACGACATATACAAATATTGAAAAACATTTTAAAAGAGTAACGATGGAGTTTCCTGCCCATTCTTCTCCATACGAATCTACCTTTTGGAAGAGGCGACTAGAATCAATTCTATTTTTAACCGACTTCAAAAAGGAGGAGGTTCTCAATTCGGATGTTTATATATATATTTTTTTTATGTATGTTCGGTCATAACTCCGTCATATATAGATGGATTTGCAAAATTCTTTTTTTGTTTGAAAGGGGTTTATTCCGAAATGGTCCCATATAAATTTCATATAGATCTGATGATGAGTTCCAGAGATAGACACCGGAACTCTTTAAAAAATGACAGCAAATCAACCGCGATTTCTGCTATCGCATAAATATGCATTGTTTGTTTGGAATTAGTGCGGGGTGGATACCACAACTAAACATTTAAAAATAAAAACTTTTTACAAAAAAAAAATGGCAAAAAAACCATAAATACAGATCCTAAGACACCGACTTCCGAAATTAAAGTTATTTTTCACTTTGTACTGTTTTTAAGGAAGTCGGTTGTTTTTTTTTTTGTAAAAAGTTTTTTCATGTAACTGTTGATGTTCAAAAGTGCCTTTTTTGGGCCTATTTGAAATAAATGCTTTGACTTTGAACTAAACCAAATGGTTCCCGTATTTTCAAATACGTTTATGAATGGCTTATATTTCATTTTTATTATTTGTTTTGTTATAGTTGTAGGTACACCATCATCTGCCTAGCCTTTTCCCAACTAAGTTTAGGTCGACTACCAGTCTACTCGGCTGCAGGTAAATACCAGTACTTTACATGGAGCAACTGGCATTGCCCATCTAACCTCCTCGTCCCATTTACCGTCCCAGTGCCCTTTAGGTACGGAACCCAAAAACAGAAAAACTAGCAGCCTTTGTTCTATGCACGGACTTTGTCTAGGCCATCTTGAATTACAGCCGTTACAGGCTAGACGTCGTCTTGCGAGTCGGACAATAGCTTAGTCAGACATATTGTCTGTCGTCACAAGTCTAATATTAGACGACATTGCTGACTGGTATTCTTGTCCCCTGAAAGAGTCTTATAGTTGTTTGACGTCAAACAATGAGTTTCGGAACTCATTTGCCTCATATATGATACCTTAGGAATAGATACAACACCCAAATAACAAAATGGGGGTATGTAAGGTAAACAAGCTGAACTGTTTATAAACGCTCTGCTTCACCAGCTAGCTATACATAACATCACACCTGTATTTCCTGAAAGTTAGGCAGAGGTGCACCTACAGCTAATTATTTTTACACGCTTTATATTAGCTTCACTTGTATGTTTGTATGTTTGTATATTTGTATGTTTGTATATTTGTATGTTTGTTTGTAACCGACTCCTTATAGCGCGATTTTGACCCACTTTAAACGACCAGATTTTATTCAAACTTTGCACACCTGTCAAGGACCGATGACAATGCAATAATTTCATAAATTTGTGCCATTATCCTTAGCAAAAAACTGTCACAAACTACGCTGACATACGTCTCAAAATTCGAAATACCCTAAAAAATAGAAAATAAATAATAGTTTAAAAAAACTAAAAAACACGCTTCCATTGAAAACCAAACTAAAAAGTACAAAATAATGGAAAAAAAGCGTGGGGTGCTGATATCAATAAAAAAATACCTTAAAAAGCACCACACGCTTTTTTTCCATTATTTTGTACTTTTTAGTTTGGTTTTCAATGGAAGCGTGTTTTTTAGTTTTTTTAAACTATTATTTTAAAAGAGTAATTGTGCAGTAACTTGTCATTTCTTCTCCATAGGAAACGACCAATTTGTGGAACCGTGCACCTAGTTTCTAACGTTATAAGTGCCCATGAAGGTTTATCTTAAATAAAATATTCTCATTTTGATTTATAAATACACCCACAATTTCACCAGTTAGCTTGAAGTCCTCTCCCACCGAGAGGAGGCCTGTGTCCCAGCAGTGGGAACATTATAGGCTGCTGATGATGAGGTTGAAGTTCCATTCCCATGACATAGCGGGTGGGCCTATTGCTAACTTACCTATTGGTTACATACCTGCTAACCTAATATACTACCATCATTGCAGTTAACTACATAACCTATAGCATTCAGAGGAAAACAATGTACCTACCTCCGTTATATGTAGATCCATATAGGTAAATAGAAAAGTAAACAAATAAGTGACATACTATAAAACTATTACACAATAGTAGTCGTGTCTTGTATAATTTCATTGAGCAATACAATCGTTTGAACTGCATCAGGCGAAGACCCACACATGACGTAGACAACTGTAGTATGATATCATATGTAATAATATAAGATAAAAATTTACGACTTGAGCATTTAACGCAGAATTAAAGAGGAAAAAACGACGGCAATCAATTTTGGATGATTATCGAATTAAATTTTGATTAGGTAGCTCAAACCATAAGCAGCGCTGACGTAGTAAATCATAAGATTTTGCATCTAAATAAAAGATTAACGTAGGTAGGTAGGTAAAATAAATTCGAAATTATCCATGAAATCAATTTCATTAACATATGAGCGAATAATATTCGCGTAAATGTCAGATAGGCATATTGTTTGCGTCGTTAGAAGGTGAAAATAATAATGATGTTACTTCAAGGGTGGGACTACGTCTCAAAAATCACTGCTTTATTTATTACGATGATGGTAGATGATATACAGGATCAGATTTTATCCAGTGCGCAAACTGTAACCATGAATTCAGCATATCATTCTAGACCATCCAGTGTAGAAAATTTTCGTCGGTTATACAAAATAAAATCAGCTGTTCCATAAATTTTGACCCTGTAGGTATTGCATTTTTCTATGAAACAGCTGATTATTTTTTGTAAAACCGACGAAAAATTTCTGCACAAGGGGGTCTAGAATGATATGCTGAATTCATGGTTACAATTTACGCACTGGATAAAAACTTATCCTGTATAGATTTGCAAACAGTCATTACAGGCAGACCGAGGCCTGAAAGTCTGACTACCAGTCTTACCTAAGGGTGTCGTGTTACACATTAACTGGGTTTTGGAGGTCAGATAAGTAGACCCTTCTTGTAAAATTCTGGTATTCAGCTACATTCGGTTAGACTGGAAATCTAAGACCCCAACTTAGTTGGGAAAAGGCTAGGCAGAGATAGATTTGTATACGCGATCGAAAAGCCCTTAATTTATATACAGCTGTATCGGATTTGTAACATAACGTTACGTTTCTCAATTTCTTAATACAGATGTAGGTTTATTAGGATAAATGAGGAAATCTTCCAATAAAATAAAACAAATATCTATCTTAGTTTATCGCTGTCGTCTACCCGCAAGGATGAATTTCCGTCACTGCTCAAGGAAAAGACGAATTTTGCGGAAAAGCCTTACTTTAGACTTAGTTCTCAATTGTATTATATCTGTACATACAAGGTGGAACATAAGTAATGTAATAATATGAATTGACTACCAATTTTTTGGGAACGTATACAAAATTTTTCGATTTGGCAGCGGAAATTCAAGAAATAAAATCTCAATTGTTGCATGACATATTTGTATTTCTCGATTGCATTGCCATTGCCAACTAATTCTCCTTCTGTCTTCAACCAATTTATGAAATCACAATGACATGATGACGCCATTTTCAAAAATTATGGCACATTCACATTAAGACATTACTCTTGCCCCACCTTGTACATAAAGATTTGCCAAACGTTCTGCGACACAAAACAGTTACATACAAGTTACAAAATTATTCGGTGGTGACAAACCAGCTACCAATAAACATACATACAAGCATAATTTCGCAATTAAGAATATTAATAAAGATTAGTTTATTGGAGCTGTAGTGGAAGCAAAATCTGAATAATTTATTCTAATCAGAACATTTGTCTACAATCTACTGTCATATAAAATAACTCCCGCGGAGTTCCTTGGCTTAGCTTTGGATAAAGTTAAACATTAAACTGGTCTAAACAAGGAATTCCTTTCTTCTTTGGTTGGTACCTTACTTTTGTTCTGTTATTTAGAGACAATTGTAGAACTCCTTTAAAAACTTAGTGTATTTCTGATCTCGGATAGATTTGAGATCTGGTTCTAGGGCTATGTGCAAGAGCATTATGAACTGTATTTGCAGTAAATGTATCCAATACAACAAGTCCTAGTGACTGCGGTGAGTGAAAGTCCTTGTTTTCCAAGCTGTTGCCTTTCTCGCATGTACCTGTATATAGTTTGCTTAAGTTTATGGTATTGTCATGGTTAATTGCTTGCTTGATACCCTGCCTCATCATGATGAGTTCAAGCATCAACTTTTTAGGGTCTTTAAAGAAATATAAAAAGTGCTCCAACATACACTCTATTTCATCTATCTTAGCCTCATAACCCTCTACATCTCCCCACCTTGACCTAATTCTAATAACGACACTTACAGCACCGCCCCCCACATCCAACCGGTCCAATGGTGACGTCACCAGCCACCTGAGCGGAAGGATACGCCAATCAAACCGATACCAAAGTAATGAAGTCATGAATGTCACAGTAAGATGTCGCGACTTGCGATCGATATCTAGAACAGTGCTGCAACGTGCGCCTACGTAACCATTGCAGCAAGGACCAATCGGCGGAGTTGCATTTTTAAAGTTAATTCATGTATTATGCAAATCGTTTGATGCATTAGTAGGACTAGTTTTTTTTTGGGCAAGAATATATGGATTATATTAACCTGGTTTTAAAGTCAGTCAGAACCTTACCGTTTATTGGATTTGTAATCAAGATTGTATGAAAGTTGAAATGGCAAGAAAAGAATTAAACACTGACATGTTGACTGATTGAAACGAATAGATAAAAATAACTTATTCGCCCAGTATTTAATCATCTTTATTCAGCATTCATTATAAAACAATCGACTGAAGTGTTATATACTTTTATCATAATGAAGAGGATATAAAAGCTGATACCAGTATACTCGAATGTAAAAGCCACATAATTGTTAATGCAATATTTAGAAATACTAGTATCCGGTCGTATATCAGCACGATACCTTTACTTCAAACATTACTGAAAATCCTAAATGATCAACATTTAAATATAGATACAAATAGAATATATAAACATAAATCGCAATGCTGCCACCTGGCCAACTAGTCTAAATGTCTAACCCATCGATAGCATGCGCAGGCGCTCGATTGACAAACAGTCCATTAAATGATAGCATCGATCTCTGAGATAACTTCGGTTAGCATGGGGCATTCAGCCTCTGCGGTTTCACTATCTAAATTAGTATTAAGGACACAATTTCCTTTAGTGTCAAAATTGTTGTTTAGTGGTTTTGATTCGTCATAATATTCGCTAGAACTACGAATTATCGGTTATTTTGTGGCCGGTCTAGCGGTCTAGTCGTACGAACTAGACAAACGATGACGTCAAACTTAACCAATTTTAAACAGCACAACAAAACTCAGTCTATTGTTACAAGTAGATTTATTATTGAAGGCTTCTGATCAAGAAGAAAATAAGGCATATCTTTTATTTGATTCCCGTACAATATGCGTTTTCGACATCCAACATTATTTTCGTTCTTTCGCAAGGATTATAAATTGTAGATTTAATACCACACGTTATTGGAGTCACTACTGTCAATATTGCGATGATTTATTTCAATAACAAGTTACTTAAAACTACAAACTAATCCAAATTGATAATTGCACCACTCATAAAAAAAAACAGATGGATGATTCATCTGATAAGCCATTGGAGGGACAGAAGACAGACACTTGACTAGTTAAAGTAATAAAAGTTACAACAATACTCGAGTTTGTTGAACGTCGTCGACGAGATATTCTCGAGAACCACGGGACTAAACGTAGACAAGCGTTTCTCTACGATCGATAAATTTTCTTTCAGAGCAAGTGCTTTGAAAACGAATTTATTTTAAAATGAATATGTACCAGATGGTTTTCTGGTAGGGCTGGCTTATGCCAAAATGTTATCAACTTGATTGGATCCATTACGTTTTTTATCAATTGGAAAATGGTGAAATACAGAAAACATGTAGCTCCATTGTCAAAAAAAAATTGGCATATGGGTGGGACGTTGATAATGATGAAGATAGGAATGGGCAGTCCATCTGGCTTAGGGAGAGCTACTCGGACTCATCAGATGATTATCATGAATTTATTTTTAACCGACGAAAAAAAACGGAGGAGGTTATCAATTCGACGCGTATATTTTTTTTTTGTTTTTTTTTTTTTTAATGTATGACTACGCGTAACTTTTTACATAGTAAGTAGTCCGATTGTGATAATTCTTTTTTTATTGGAAAGGGTATACTCCGAGGGTGGTCCCATATAAATTTAGAAAACAAAACCGAACCCTAAGGGTCGGAAAACAGGAGATGATTGATTGTCACTCATTGATTGTAATGTATAACCACGCATAACTTTGTACAGAGTAGCGCGATTTTGATAATTCTTTATTCATTGCATAGGGTATACCTTGCCAAGTATTATTAGTACATTAAAGCCACAAAAAATTATCAAAATAAAAACTTTTTAACAAAAAATTAAACCGCCGAAAAAACAGAAAAGCAAAAAATAATAAACCTTAAAATTTTGAGTCGGCGCTGAAAAATCAATGAACTAAGATCACTCAAAGCGCCGACCCATAATTTATTTTTTGCTTTTCTGTTTTTTCGGCGGTTTAATTTTTTGTTAAAAAGTTTTTATGTTACTCGTTGTACGATCAGGTATATAATAAATACGATCTTTTGCGGTATAATAAACTGAAAAGCAAACTATAAAACGATTTAAAGTCTGGAGCCTCAGTGTCCAGCATTTTACACATGGCAGGGTACATGATCTCAGCAATAATGGCAATGCAAACGTTGAATGTAATTCGGAATTCAATGGCTCCGTATCAGATGACCGTATTGATGCAAATTCGGTTCAGATTTACAATAGCTGTGTCTTTTTACCACATGAATGACTATTTTTTGAGTATAAAGCCGATTTAGCGAACAAATACAGCGTTTCATTCGCGAAACTGAAAACACTGGAAAAGAGGATAAAAAAGATAGCGATATTATTGTAGGAATGAAGGGAAGTAAAACAAATACTGAAAAATTCCACCTTCAACAAGAACGCTAGTCTGTTATCAATCGTTATCATTACCTACAATGATTGTAAGACGCACGTACCACTTGTGAGTTGTGTGTGTGTGTACCTAAGTAAGGTCTCGGCGAGTCACTAAACTTTATACAGGCTAGATTTAGATGCGACGTACACTTAAATCTATGTTTGTCCGCGGGGCTCTGACTGGACTAGTCAATGACATCTTGGGACAGGATAATAATATGTTTTAGAATAATTCCATATGTAACATACTGTTTACTTTGACTCCAATCATCAGATTAGGTAGTTCTAGTTTTGAGAGACTTTGTGCTAGATAAGGTTTATTTACCTTCGTAACGTTTTCGGACGTAAAGAATAACACCACCCCATTTCTTCCCGTGGGTGTCGTAAAAGGCGACTAAGGGACTTACTAGAGAATGGGCAGCAGCGTTCTCTATGCATTTTACCACCATACTGCGATCGCCAACCCGCCTGCCAAGCGTGGCGATTATGGCAAAGCCCCCCAAATTGGAGGAGGCCTAAGTCCAGCAGTGGACGTCTTACGGCTGAAATGATGATGAACGGATGAACGTTTTATAAAAAGTTTTGTCCGTAATGTTCTTAGAAATTCGCTGAAGTCAAAAACTGTTTTACCCGAGATAAATTGAGAAGTAATCCTCGAATAGTTTCCAAATTAAATCCTACCATTACGACCAATGAAGTATCCACAAAAATGGATATACTTAAAGATACACATTATTTCCTATAAAACTCTACTGACCTGGTAAAGACTACTCTCGGTAGAACTAACTCAACCTGTGAAGTAACACCGAAGGAAGCCAAAGCGGTAACAACACTAATTGAGTTGTCACTACACTAGCCACGTTTAGCACTAACTGTCGAGCCAAAGGTGACATAAATATTTATTTAAAGACTACTAAACTTTATGAGAAGTCACGTACCGGCTGGCTGTGAAGCGATTAGGCGCCAGTTTCTAAAATATAACGGAAGAGATTCTAGAGAATGTTATGATGAAGATAGTGGATAGGTAGTATAAAGATTTGGTTTCCTAAAAAAGTGGTAAAAGGTCACACAATAACGGGTGTTCAATTAAAAAGCGTTTTTTACACCATAACGTCAAATCCCATTTCATCCCGTGAGTGTCGTAAGAGACGATTAAGGGACTTACTAGAGAATGAGCAGCAGCGTTCTATATGCATTTTGCCACCATACTGCGATCTGAAACCCAAACGTGGCGATTATACGAAATTGGGGGAGGCCTATGTCCAGCAGTGCACGTCTTTTGGCTAAAATTATGATGATGAATGTCATATACTAATATATTATCATGGAACCGCTCTCCAAACCCAAGACAAGTAACGTAGACGATAACATAGCCATGACAGGTAAGTTTAAAATCACCCAGAGAAATCATCATCATCTGCCGAACCTTGTGTTATTTTGGGCTGCAGCTGAATACCAGTATTTTATATGGAGCGACTGACCTCCAAAACTCAATTACAGGGTAATACGATACCCCTTGATAAGACTGATTTTCAGACTTTCTGGATTCTGACTTCCAGGAACGACTGTCAGATATCCACGAAAAACAGCCAGGGACAACGGCTTGACGTCCTTTTCTCTACGGACCAACCGCGGCAACCGTTATCAACTCGTGCGGTTGTTATTACATAGACACAAGCTTCTCCTCATCTGTACAAAACCTATAATTGATAATAATAATTGGCAGTTAAAACTGATGCCAAAATGACTAAACTACAGTCACTAGTACCAATAAACACCTCAAGAACATGAAATTTTGAGGGCATTTTGTCCTTTAGCATATATTCACACACTATCTAAGTACATAGGTGTCTGTGTGACCCCTCTAATTAGTGTAATTAGTTGACCTCCGTCGTCAGATCTTTAAATTAATCTTTTTCATGTTAACCTGCTTTAAACTTTGCTCGAATATGTGCCACGTTATTAATTATACCGCTTCTAAACTATTTTAATGACTTTATAATAACGTTTATGGAATAAACCGGATCCCGCGTATTTCTTAAATTGTGGCATTTCATTAATCTAGACGCTGTTTTACGCGTTTCAACTAATTCATCACTCCCATTTACGTAAGTGTTAAGTTGTTAACATTGTGCGAAAATGTTGCAAATGGTGAGATTTTAATGAAATTGGGGTAATTTATTGCGATACAAAAAGCGCTTTGAATGTTTTTGATGCCATCTATTATATTAAACTTTTCTTGTTTGCGAAGTCAAGAGAGAAGTTTAATGTTTCGAAAAATAGAAAATATAAAATTGCATATAAATATTATTATAAAAGTTTAACCCTAGGATCATCCCCGTAACGTCATTCAAAGTGTCACTAGTGTCAGGTAGACGAACACACCACAAAATGATGAATGAAGAAACTAACCTGTTAGTGCCGGTGATGGCACTTCAATCCAAAACAACACAAGTCACAACACTAGTAACAAAACGATTTTACAAATTAAATTCAAACAATTAAAAGGAATCGAAAACCGTTATCAAAATCACACCAACACCGTTAGAACCGAAACGAAACACACGTGCGTCTATTATCGCAGATGCACACAGACTAAAATAAATGCTAGTGATAAGGCGCGACTGTTTTTTTTATTTGAATTTAGAGTAAACAATTTTGCTGTCATTCGTCACGTGTTTTTTTATTCCATAACGGCATGGATTCGCGCGTTCGCTATAATGTTGTGTTGCTCACTAAATACGAGAGAGACCGAATCGAGAATGCGTCAAAGCAGTGGGTGTCACTTGATAACACCGAATTCGCGGTATTTTTCTTGTATTTGTATTGTTTTTGTTCCGTTTATTTTGACCGCCATGCTGTTAGATGTGACATTTATAATGCTAATTAGTGTCCTGACTAATGTGTCTTGAATAATAATTAGGCAAGTTAGGAAGGTAGACAGACTTCACTGTGCATTATTGACTCATTATTGAAATCAAGCTGCATCTGCATTTAGAGTTTGAATTTTCTAGTTCGCCAAAATATTTCAAGGTTTTTTCAGATACCCAACTAGGTATATCTCTGCTAAAATTTATTTGGCTTTAAAAAACACAGCAAATACAACTAATGAATAAGCAAATAGAATTGGAAAAGATAAAATAACAAACAGTTTCATTGAAAAAAAACCTTCAAATTACTTGTAGTTAGACTTTCATTGATAAACTCAATTCATGAATGACAACATGAAAGAAAATGTATTCAAGCACATACCAAAAGACCTTAGTTTACGTGCATAATTGTATAGGTAGGTACACATGTCATTTTTTCTACAAAACAATTTTTTAAAATACCACCATAAGCCGAGGTGAATGTATAAGAAAAACCCACCCACATGCATTCATCAATAGTATGTTTATTTGCGCAATGCCACCAGGTATCAGCAATCAGGATAACAATGTGTGTGTGTCGTAATTCGCCCACGAGCACACCTCGGCACTCCTCGGCAGTACTCGGCATTGTCAGCCAGATGTGGCCATCAGGCTGAATCGGATCCGGCTCGGAACCCCGCTAAATGTACGGCCCTTTCACCTTTTGGGCCTATTGATACGTCTACAGTTAATGTAGGAGGCATTCGTCTTGGATACTTTGTAACGTGGATATAATTATCAGGGTTAGCTACAGTCAGCAGAGAGAACGATAGTCTTTTTATGAAAGTGGGCCTTCCACTAAAAGAGAACTAGGTAGATAGTGTAGGTGCCGTTGGTGGAGTTCCCACATCTGTAAGAATTTCGTCTATGAGACGTAAAAGAAGATCAAGAATAAGATTGTTCCATCTCTAGCCGCTTTCCAAAGAGTATGTATCTAAGACTAGAATATATTTCCTTCCTTAAGTTAGAAACGATCCTCACTCTAAAATGAATATCATTAGATTCATTAGCCAGAGAGCAATGAAACTCCACTATCAACACAGGATATAATAAATTGTTTAGTGATAGTTGACTACCGTAAATTGAATGATTTACTAAGTTTACAACAGCCAACCGTCACAGTTGTATTATATTTAATTTAATTCTTTTTCATTGAATACACTTGACACTATTATCAAACACCTCATGAATGACTCATTTTATTTCATCACTTTTGCAAGTTCACATTTTATAGCTTCAAAATGCATTTCTGTGAAAACCCGCGCACTATTTTCAAGTTTAGAATATTAACTACCGGTTTAATAAATTAGCATAGACAAAAATGTCTGGTGTGAAAAACTACACAGAACCTTAAATTCAGAAACTCGGTCAATGCCGTTGATAAAATTCACCGTGCCGAACTAACATAAGTGACTGTGTAGACGAGCCATAGTGGCAGTCAATGAAATCACACCTGCTGGGCTACTACTAATTACTTCAAAATTAATTAGGAATCTTTTCATTACGTAAGGAAAGTTTTTTTTTACAAATTGGGAAGGCGATAAAAGTATGTGAGACTAAAGAAACAATGAATGGATTGTCAAAGGTGAAATACTTAGGAGTGTTTATAGAATATAATACTACAATGCTGATAAATTAAGATAAAAGTAGGAAGATGATGATGTTTTCATTAAGTATAATATTTACATGAAATAGTACAGTTCAGTAAAAATATTAGCGCAGACAATTGAGGGACAATTACGTAATTTTAATAACAATCACAGCCTGCACCCTAATTGCGAAACGCACAATTTATCAGAATCTGAATGGGATTGAAGATTATTTCTAAACCATTGCGTCATTTGTTCGAATAAATTGTCGGCTCAGCAACGAAAATAACGCAATGAACGTTGTTTAACTATGAATATTAAACCAATTCCTACCGATAAAAAGTTCCACAATTACCACTCTGATCTCAGTCGCAATCTGTCAAAAACACGTCTAGTTTCCCTAAAGTTTTGATAAGTTCTTGGCTTTGATTGTCGCTGAAATGAGATTGTGCCTAAATTTCGAACATTTTTAACTAAAGGATTTGGTCTTCTGGTGTTATGTTCTTTCTTAACTTTCATACTCTCATAATAATAGACAACAGACGCAGCTGTAAATAATTGCAGCTACATAACCAGTACCGTATAATAGACACCAGATTTTACCATTCACTGGAGCACATCTAAGTGAGCTAACCAGTAGATATGCCGCCAACTTGCCAGCAACAGTAAAGATCCGCTATCCAAGCCTAAGTGGCTTACGAGACGAACTATGTCGTGCAAACGCACAGTTAGCCTGCAAAAACCGTAGTCCTGAATATAAGCAATTTACATACACGCCATGATAATTGATAATACACAAAACAGTTAAATCCTAAAAATTAAAGCGTGCAGTAAATCGGCTCGTGTAATGCAACACTAATTTACACCTGATTGAACAGCGTTTATTGAAAATTGTACTTTAAGGTTGGTTGGGTAAAGTTAGGTTTTGTTTGCAGATGTGTGGCTTGAGCAAACATCGTAATGATTGAGCGAATCAATTAATCATAACATTAGCAGAATAATAACGACGTACACTGTAATCTATACCGCGTGGGAAGATTAGCGTGGTGTTAACCATGCGTTCGGTGATTGGAAAGTATTCACTTCATTCTATGAATAATAAACGTGCTCGGGGAGAGGAAGTATTCCAGTAAGTGCTCGTAGGGATCTTGACCATCTTCCGGGCTCTGGGATTGTTCTGAAAGCCGTGGAATACCTCTCCACTTCTCAAGCACCTCAGGAAGTGTTGCCCCCTTGTCGCTACGTCACTATGTGCTAGCGACGTTTCCCGGGGGCCCATTATTGAGTGTGCAAGTCACCCCCTGCCATTTTATCCGTGTATACAAAACATTGATCAGGCAGGGGCCATAGTCCCTCCATAGTTGCGGTTACCAATCCACTATAGCCATCCAAACCTATAGCCTAATTTGCTTTGTTTCCATATTCTGTAATAGTTCTGCTCCAACCGGGGATTGTCTTTGGATGCACTTGCATAGTGCATACAGGGATAATCGTCGGTTGGTGCCCCCTCATCATTTAAAATTGTATAAGGGGCCTCTGCGAGTTGGCTTCGGCCCCTCGTACGCCTTCCAAAAGACCGGGATCCTAGGGTCCCGAGATATTTTAACATAAATAAAAATAATAATAATATAACTCTGTTTCAGGTGCTTGAACCAGGTGTCAACGTGTCGTCACAACGACTGTCGGATCAGGTGCGAGTCATCCAGCGTAATCATATGCTGGATGCCGCCGTACTTGATCGACTTTGCCTCGAATCACGGAATAGCCATGTTACGCCTGCTTCGCCACTGGTCGCGGTGCAACTGCAAAATTTACCCAATGTTTCACCGCGATCCAACTGCGTCGGTGAAGAGGATGATGACGGGGCTATATCCGTGAGTACCCAATGCAATGCACGATTGAGAAGCGCTTTGGAAGATGCTTTCCGGGAGTATCGCTCTACTCCGCCTGAACTTAGACCACGTTTACCTCGTTTGCCCATGCACAAGAAAAATAAGGCACTGGTGTGTGCTCTAGACTCTCAGCTATCAACATGTTTTGACAGCAGCAGAGACCTTGCCGATACCCACTCGATCTTGTACTGTGCAGCTGTAGCGGCTTGTCGTGTAGCTCGTGTTAAGTTTCCCAACAGTGACAGAGCTACGCGACCAAAACCAACCGTACCAGCTTGGCAGTGCAGGATTGAGCGTCGTATCGGTGAGGCTAGAGCACTCATCGGTAAGCTAATCTGCTTCAGGGAGGGCAATACTCGCCCTCGAGTGATGCGCTTTGTGAAGCGGGCGTTCTCCGGGACTAATGTTAGTCCTCGAGATTATTTGCCCTGCGTCACAGAGCGCATCGACTTCCTGAAGCAGAAAATCTGTGCATGGGCAAACCGTATTCGTCGGTATCGGCGGAGGGTGGAGCGGTACACTCAGAACCGCACATTCCAAAGCGATGAAAGGTGGGTTTACAGAGCTTGGGAGCGACCGGATCAAGGTGTGGCTGACACGCCCCTTCCGGATGATGATGCCATGTCTTCGTTCTGGCGAAACATCTGGTCGGTGCCTGTCAATCACACCGAAGGTGATTGGACTAGGGAGATCGAGAGAGCGTGCGGACAAATACCAGAAATGGGGGCAATTACCATCAGCCCCCAAGATGTCGCTTGTGCAGTCCGTCCGTTGCCTAACTGGAAATCTCCAGGGCCGGACGGACTGCACAACTTTTGGATCAAGTGGTTCCAAAAGTCGCACGCTCGCTTGGCATCTCAGTTCCAGTCAGCCTTAGAGTCAGGGTCATTGCCACAGTTCTTAACAACAGGTATAACCCACCTGCTGCATAAATCAGGTAGCACCGCGGAACCCAAAAACTATAGACCGATCACTTGTCTACCGACGGTCTATAAAGTTCTTACATCCATTTTGAGAGCTAAAATTTACAAACATATAGACACAAACTGTATCTTGTCTGTCTCTCAAAATGGATGTAGGAACGGGTCCCGCGGTACTAAGGAGCTGCTCCTAATCGATATGACCATTAGTCAACAGGTTCGTCGTTCCCGAAGGGATCTGTCGACATGCTGGATAGACTATAAGAAGGCCTATGACTCGGTGCCACATACCTGGCTCAAGAGGGTGCTGGAGTTGTACAAAGTAGATACAACGCTGCGCACCTTCTTGATATCATGTATGGGGCAATGGAGGACAGTCCTTCGCTATCCAGGATGTCGAAATATCCAGAGGAACAGCGAACCGATAAGGATCGAGCGAGGTATATTCCAGGGCGATAGTTTGAGTCCACTTTGGTTCTGCCTAGCCATGAATCCTCTTAGCACACTGCTGGAGGATTCAGGTATAGGCTATCGATTGAGGAGAGGTGGTCAGGTCATATCTCACCTCCTCTACATGGATGACCTAAAACTCTTAGCCCCCAACAATTTGCAACTGATGGAGCTACTGAAAGTAACTGAAACCTTCAGTAGCGCCATCAGGATGGAATTTGGTGTGGACAAATGTGCGGTCATGCATGTAAAGCGAGGGGTGATTGTGGAATCCGTGGGAACCCAACTCTCGGATTCCATACACCTAAGATCCCTTTCCCCAATCGACACATACAAGTATTTGGGTATGTCGGAAGCGTTAGGCATCAACACTGCTGACATGAAACAATCGTTGAGGGAGCGCTTCTTTGGCCGCCTGAATAAAGTATTAAAAAGTCTTTTATCAGGCGGAAACAAGGTGCGCGCCTTCAACGGTTGGGTCATGCCGGTTTTGATGTACTCTTTCGGCATACTCAAATGGACTCAGACGGAACTTGACGCCCTGGATAGACGGGTCCGCTCACTGCTGACCGCAAATCGAATGCATCACCCACGGTCATCGGTGATGAGACTGTATATCCCGCGGAAGTGCGGAGGTCGAGGTTTTTTGAATGCTAAGACCCTGCACAACCGTGAGGTATGCAGTCTCAGGGAATACTTCCTAGAAGCCGACGTGGGGATGCACCGAGATGTGGTCTCAGTGGACAAGAGCCTCACCCCGCTCTCCTTGGCTGTCGAGAACTGGCGCAAACCTAAAGTATTAGATACTATTGACCGCATGGAGGTATGGCAAAGCAAGGAGCTTCACGGGCGCTTTTACCGGGTCCTATATGGATCCGATGTAGACCTCTTAGCGTCCGTATCCTGGTTACGTTTCGGAGACCTATTTGGAGAAACCGAAGGTTTTGTCTTTGCGATTATGGACGAAGTTATGATGACAAATAACTACCGGAAATATATTGTGAAGGATGGCACGGTTGACATCTGTCGGGCATGCCACCGTCCGGGTGAATCAATCCGACACATTATTTCTGGCTGTTCTTGTTTGGCTAACGGAGACTACTTGCATAGACACAACCTTGTAGCCAGGATTATCCACCAGCAACTTGCTCTGAAATACGGCCTTGTGGAATCAGAAGTACCATATTATAGGTATGTGCCCGACCCAGTTCTCGAAAATGGCAATATCACGTTGTATTGGGATCGATCTATCATCACTGATAGGACTATTGTTGCCAATAAGCCGGATATAGTGGTGATAGATCGATTAGAGCGTCGCACAATGATTGTTGATATAGCAGTCCCGCATGACGAGAACCTCGTGAAAGCTGAAAAAGATAAGCAGATGAAGTATCTTGACTTGGCTCGCGAGGTTGTCGACATGTGGGATGTGGATACGGCAGTCATTGTGCCGATAGTCGTTACGGCCAATGGCATAATAGCCAAGAGCCTCGATCAACATCTCAGGAGGCTCTCGTTAGGCAGCTGGATCAAGGGCCTGATCCAGAAAGCAGTAATTCTGGACACGGCGCGTATTGTTAGGAGGTTCCTCTCTCAGCAGCCCTGACCACCGGTAGCTTGGACCCTGTTCCCGATACCGGTGGGCTACTATTTTTTATATTTTTAAATGTTTTCTTATATCTTTTTATATTTTAATATTTAAAAATGTAAATAATATGTATTTAAATGTAATAAAGAAAATAATAATAAAATTTTATTGACATAAAACATTGTAACATTTATATATTAAAGCCCTGACTCCTGAGCTAGGTTGTAACCTGTGTTACAGGAATCAGTGTCTTCTCCCATTTTTTTTTGGTACATTAACATTTATGTAAAAAAATTTAAACAATTATAAAATCATGCAATCATCGAAGCACTTGTATGAGAGTGTGTGTGCGTGTATGTGTGGATGTGGGGATGAGTGTCTGTGCGTGTGTGGGGTGTGGGGTGTGGGTGTGTGGGGTGTGCGTGTGTGGGGTGTGTGTGTGTTTGGGGTGTGTGTGTGTATCAAGGGTTTGTATAATGAATGTAGTTAGGGGAATTTAACGCAATATACATAAATGTTTGCTGATAATCAAGAAATGTTTGCAATGTGATCACGAAATATCTTGTAAACCTATCACTGGCTCTGTTGCATGAGCGGTCTCACCGGGAGACAGGACTTGTATAACCCTATCGATGTAACCAACTAGTCAAATTGAATAAAAGTTTGCTATCAAGATCTAGAAGGATGTGAACGTCAACGCTTATCTGTCATCTGTATCACCCACGACGACCACAGGAAACTGGAGGAATATAATATACGATTAATAGGCACGTTCAATACTTCTAAACAACCGAACAGTCTATGTCTGGGGTTAACGATAACCATAACTTGGAAGTCTACAAGTTAGTCTCTAGTGTAATGCAGTGTAGTAGTGCATACTTGTACACAATCAAGCTGCCTCGTAGACTTCATCGCTTACGCTAGGGATTCCAAAGACTACGGTGAACGCCACATACATTTTCAGCCTATACTGTTCCCACTTCTAGGAAACAACCCTCGCCTCTTCGAGAGGGGGTGAGCCGTAATCCGAGGCGCGGCAACACGGACCCAGTGCGGGTTGGTAAACGTCACATGTCTTCGAATTAGTAATTTAGCGCCAGTCCGGGTTCGAACCTACGACCGTAAGTCGCGGCCGTAACCACTTGGCCACCAAATACCAGATGCCTTAAAGTTAAGGTCCGCAATATACCATCGAAAGACGTCAATAAAACGTTAAATGTGAAAGTTGGTGAGGTGCTCTTATCTATGGGTTCCCTAGAGACCGTTTTTGAAACCGTAAAGTCTATGCCCGCTCCCAACATGTTGACGACAGTGGTCACACCGGCCACTATTAAGCGGCCACCACTATCCTAGAAAACCCAGGCTTTACCATTAGTAGAAAGTGGTCACAAATAAACCGCCCTGCCCACGATTTGATTCTCGTGACACTTCTTGTTCCTCTGACTTATCCAGTCGCATGACATCGCCTAGACGCGATATTAATCCGTTTTTGCTGAGCATGCTTTTCGACTTTTTTGTTTTTGCTAGCTCCTAACGTGATGTTAAGTATCCTATAGCTTTTCTCAAAGAATTAGGCTGTCAAATGCAAAAGACAACGAACGAGAAGTCCAGAGATTAACGAGTTCAAATTAACAAAAAAACAAACGAACTCTGCAGAACAGCTTTATTACTGGTTCACTATAGATATCAGTTTTAAAACAGGGCTCGTCGCTAATTAATAACAGCCGCACGGGTCGATCGATCAGGTTAAGCTACGTTTGTCGCGGTTGGCAGGTCCATGGGTTACCATCTTTACATTCCTTTACCAGTGATCTTTGACAGTCGTTACAGGTCGTCAGAAGTCCGAAAATCCGACAATCAGTCTAATCATGGGCTATCGTATTACCCAGTAACTGGGTTGTGGAGGTCAGATAGGCAGTCGCTCTATATAAAGTACGGTATTCAGATGCATCCGGTTAAACTGAACGTCGACCCCAATATAGTTGAGAAAAGGTTAAGCAGATAATGGTGATCAAATATGAAACAATAGCTACTGAACTTTATATTGACGAACTTCATGGTGACCCTACTGTCCAGTGACAGCTAAATAACACTATCGTTATAAAACAAGTTCAAGGGCAACCAGCTGTTAATAAGATATTAGTGAAGGAATAATTAGTAAGCAAAAACTTGACATATGAACCAACGTAATAAAACATAGAACACAGTGATGTATTGTGTGGTGTGGTATTTATGGTGGTATATTAGCCGTTTTTTGTTTTGTAAGAAGGGCCATAGAATAATGATGATGTTTACGCAGTATGAGTGTGTATGTTGTTTTAATTACGAGACTGTAAACAGAGTTTGGTACTGTAGTGTGTACAAACTGTAGTGTGATACTGATATTAAGACCCGACATAATACCTCAAAAGTCAAAAGGATATAAAAAACCACGAAGAGATTTTAAAGGACATGAACACACTTTAAACTGTAAAAAAACCAGCCAAGTGCGAGTCGGACTCGCGCACCGAGGATTCCGTATAAACCGGAACAGTGTTTAATACCTCTACGCGTTCATGAGGAAAGGGGTAGTAAGTTTAAAATTATTAAAAATATTTTTATTATATGATGTAACTAAAAATTTACGGTTTTCGCAATTTTTCCTTTATCTGTGCTATAAGACGTTGCTTCGTACCAAATTTCAAAATTCTAGTTCGACTGGAAGTACCCTTTAGGTTTTGATTCCCTGGCGAGTTTCGAAAATTTGCGGCATAAACGGCTATATCTTTTGATTGCGTTAGCTTAGAAGTTTGATTTTTTCACAGCTCCAAGGGACAGTAGACTTGAGTATTTGATATAAATTTCAGCTTGATACCTTCACGCGTTCCTGAGAAAAAGGGTCTTGACAGACGGACAGACAACAAAGTGATCCTATAAGGGTTCCGCTTTTTCCTTTTGAGGTGCGGAACCCTAAAAAGACTCTTTCCCAATTTCTCGCATGTTTGGGCTGTATGAATATAGTCCTATCATGTACAGGAAATTCATCATAAAGTCAATATATGTTTTATGGAACAACATCAAAATGAACCGCTTCAGCCATTTTATTTGCCTTATGCGATGTCACTATATTCTAAATAAAGCCAAAAGCTATTATGAAGTTATGTATAAATCACAGAGGTATAAATAAACATACAAGACAATTCATTCATCGATCCGCAGAATACAAAAAAGTTCAACCCACAATGTTTCCATATATTTGTGCTAATATGTGGTGACGTACTCTCCTTTAACTAATAGGTATCATCACTCACATAAATTCAGATTATTTGAGATAAATAACAAATGAATTTTCAAGTCAACTATTCATTTAGTTAGAGTTACAAAAAGTAAAATTAATAAATATTTAGTAACCTGAGTTTGCTTATAAAACCAAATGTTACCTTTTCTTTGGTAATATTTTCTTAGGTCCTGCTAACAGAGAACTCACAGACCACCCCAAATATTTAAAGAAGGTAGCAACACTTTACGATATCCATATTTTCAACACTAGTATGAAGATATATAAAAACAGACGGTCAAAAGAAGAAAAATAGAGATCGAAGATATCAATTACAGCACAGGTAATTTATTATTTATGTTATTAACTGTACCTTAAAAAAACTACAAATTGATTTATACATATTCAGACGTGTGGGTGGTTCATGTGCAAAAAAAAATGCATTTTCTATGAAACATAACAAGGCGATGACATTTAGCTCATGTGTAGGGTAATTCATGAATAGTAAGACTACGAGAATTATAGATCTCAGTAAAGCTTTTGACACCATTGTTGTGGAGCTTTGCTAAGGACTGCGGCCATCCCAATATTAGACGTTCGGTGTGCCCTAGGGTAGCATTCTTGGGCCGCCTCCGCACCGCCACATCTTTAATAGTAACTTTATCTACTAAACTGTATGCCGCCAATAAATGAATACCTAGTATTCGATATAGTCTACAGACTATCCTAAGATTCACACCTTTCAGCAATTATCGTTTATCTGTTATTCACTTACACTGAACCATTAGGGATCAAGTCGTCACATTTCAGTTGAAAAACAAGTCTATGTTAGCGTACAACATTCTGTTTTCTAGATATCTGTAATTCCGTTGGTATACAATTGACAGTAGCATAGTAAACAAACGATAAAGTTGCTACTCGCAGGGTTCGGCGGGGAATGTCGGAAAGGTGTGAGGCAGTGCGTCGGCGGAACATTCGGGTCAGCGAGGCACGTGGGCTTCGTACCAGTCAGCTGGTGTATTCTGTAGATTGTGATTTGATATACAAAGTGTGTTAGTGGTTTATTCGAAATAGAACCGTTTTTAATGATATTAATGAAACGAAGTTGTCTGAGGAACCTTTGCGCCGTGGCCATAATTGTGTCAGTAATTATTAAAGATATTGGAACATTTAATAGTGTTAAAATTCACACAAGCGCAATTTGGGCGACTTTCAAACTTGACATAGTAAAGTTTGCAAGTTTATGCAAGTTAATCGAAGACGTATGTCTTGGAAAAGGCCGGAAAGAAGTCGGATTTAAGTTTACCAGTCGGTAAAATAATATAATCAGTCAATAGTGCAATCGCCAAAATTGAGTGCGCATCCAAAGTAATCATAATCAGCCTATAATGTCACAGAACTCTTCTCTGTGAGCGAAGAGGGAATAGACCATAATGCACCAAACGGGCCCACTGCGAGTTGTCAGAACAGAAGTCTTCGAATTTTTGGTTCTACGACATGCAGATGTTGTCCGCCACCGTTTCGAGAGCAGATGAAATAATGTACACAAAGTAAAGTGCAAGCCTCGGTTCAAACCTATAAATTGTAAGTTGTTGTCAATGGGCCATCACACCTCTCCATATAACTAAAGTAATCCAGTCCACCAATAATTGAGAACACTTCAGAAAACGATCATAATAAACCCGACTTGTACAATAATCGATACATAATCTACTTCGCCGCTACCCATCAGAATACCGCACCTACTTTAACATACAGCACAACTGTGAATTGTGATTGCAGACAATCCACATGAGTCAACTGCACGTCCTTGGGACACGGGTTTTATGCCACTGGTTCTTGTTTTACTACCGAAGTAAGGTTGTATTCCCACGGACTTCTTTGCGGAATCCTGGAAACTGATTTTGTTTTTGATAACTGACGGAAAGTTTCTACGCTAGGGGGTCTACAATCACACACAGCACAGTAGGACAGCAGCTACTAATATCATAGAGAGAGTTCATGAAATATACGAGTTACCGTGGCCCTGGCACAGACAACTGGTGCAATCTGGAACACGCGTGGGTTTTAGTCAATAAAAGTCATACAGGCCCTCCCGCTCCGCCCAATAAAAAAGCCCCACCCTCCCTTTTTTCCTGAATTTATGGAATTAGAATCATTTATTAAATTTATGATTATGGTTGTGATTTAGGTACAACACACATCGAATATATCCAGCAGTCGGTCTTCTAAGTACAATCAGCAGATAAATTTCATACAAATTCTGTTGTATTTTTTTTTTTGTGAGCTGGAATATAGTAACTGTCCAGGTACTGTGAGATAAATCCTTCACCGTATTAGACTCCCTTTGTCATAGTCAGATAAAGTACTTAAGATATTTCTTGCCCAATTATAAATTCATCATCATCTGCCTAGTCTTTACCCAACTATGGGGGCGGCTTCCAGTCTTACCGGATGCAGCTAAATACCAGTATTTCACATTGAGCCACTGCCTATATGACCACCACGACCAAGTGTCTGAGTAATACTCCTTGATAAGAAGGGTGACGGCTATAAAACTATCGTAATAAAATAAATGGAGCACAAGCAGACATTAGGGGAGAGCTAAGGGTTAGTCTGGAAAACACAAGTCTTGCCGTCTTGCTCGCTTGCCTACGAAAACGTCAATAACCGTTCCACCGGGTGGAAAAGTCGGTTTTCCCCGAAATGGGAATTTCCGTACCCTACGCCAGAAGTATGGTTTTGAGGAATTTATAATTCGTATATCACGATTGGCGATGCGAAGGCTACAACATGTTCTAAATCGAATAAGGATATGATTGATTTAGCATCTATGTTACATATATTTTGTTTCGAAGACAATTAGAAGTAAAACTGCATTTCTGTGTGCTTGCTGTTACTAAGCTAACGGAGTAAACATAAAAGGAGATGTCAGAGCAGTTTATTCGTGCACGAACATGGTGGATAAGTTTTCTTTTTCTGTGAAGAAATCCTCTGTCTTAAGAGAACGAAGGATTATGTCGGACTCCTACAGACTTCCGACACGAAATCCCTACGGACCCTTCCTCTATCACAAGTCGGGGGCCCGGGAGAAACATGTACCTACATTCGCCGCCCCCTAGGCTTGACTCACGAATTTTATCACGGTTTTTGTTCCCAAACTGTGATAAAAATTAGTGACTCAAGCCTATCACAGAGGCCGTGCTCCCCCGCTGACTTGCGTAGACCTACCTTCCCAAGAAATCAACCGGTAACTTTCTTTGATTGTTTTGTCTATCGTCTGCAGTTGTTTATTTTGACGCCGTTTCTTATCGGTTCAATGCACTTCCGCTTTGCAATCGAGTGCCGAAGGGAAATGAAAGCACAAAGTTATGTGATAAATTAAATTACATAAACCAAAATACTTATAGGACCCCCACTTTGAATATAGATAGAAGTATACTGAAATTGTGTATGATTTTCCTATCATGTTGACGAAAACTACGAAGGTAGAGTGCCTACCGAATGCGAAAAATAACAACTCATATTTCTGTAAACATGTGGTTTTGATTTAATAAAAACGACCAAACTCCAGATGCGAATAGATTTCTTAATATAGATTTTTAGTCTTCTTAGAATAAAACAAAAATAAACTTACCCATAGTTATAAAATTCCTTTGGCTGGAACTAATTTAATGTTTACAGTCAACACACACGTTTAACACTTGTTTCTTTATCACAGAAGAATCTTTGGGACAATCACTTGCACTCACTAAAAGTCTCACTCAGTTCAAACTATTGTTTAATAGAAGACACTCCTGTAGAATTAAAAGATTTATTATTAACATCTTTTTGGACAAACTATACCTAGCCTAGCCTAGCCTACCTACTAGTAAGTAATAGGCAGTATATAAATACGAACTTTGCCACAGCAACCGGAATCCGTAAAACAAACATCCTGTCAATATTAGCGCGCTTTTTTGTATTTTTTTTAAATACATACAGCCGTTGGCACAAGGTAAGAACAAAATTCGAACTGTTTATACAAGTACATTCATTAAAATTGTAAAAGTATCTACTATAAACATGAGAACACTTTCATTTAATTACCTACGTGTAATTGTAATTATATGTACATACATAGAAAAGAGAAGTGAGTTGTGTTCACTATGGTGTATCCATCTTTGAATCGCTGGCTGCACTAAACACCGTGGCAGGTAAACTGCCATGTTTTCTATTTATAGTGAGCCCACACTATATGGTAAATAGAGGATACTTCATAACATAACTAAAGTAGGTAATAATTATGATGTTTATGGTTAGGTTAGGTTTGACTAAAAATTTAAGCCATATTTCAACATGGTGGATTTAAATGATTTAACACAGAGTAAAAGACTCCTAATAATAAACATCTTTACATATCTAAACCGCCTTACACCACAAGTGAAACGAGCGAACTTTTTTCGGCTGAATTAAAAAACACCCAGAGAAAAGAACCAGTAATTTTTAATCTTACTAAAATCCTCCAATGTGCAAAAGGTAACCTAAGAATGATGATAAGTACCCTAAGACTATCCAATACCTAACATTTTGCATCAAAAATTGCTAATACGGCACTCCGTAGATATTCAAACCCCGATACAAAATCCCTTTGCGTAATAAAAGCGAGGCTACGCCAACTATTCATAACAAGAACAGCGAACATAGTCACCCCACAAGCCCCGGCCATACATCTAGCACTCGTAAGCTTTCCCCCACGGCATCTAAAAGTCCACTTTCCAGTAAAATGATGGTTGCTATACTGTAATGAGCGTCGCCGAAAGAAATCTCGTAATATTCACTGGCGTATCGGACGAAAACAAAAAGTGGTAAGAAGTTGACTTTCGCAATGAAGTTTGCAGTTTAGTTCGTCGTTCAAACAGTCAACAATTCATTTGTTGTGAAAATAATAAGCATGCAGGACTACTTTTTCAAATTTGCATAGAAAATAATAATCAGCTGTCCTCCAAGAAGGTACCCAGTTATATCCATTTTTTGAGTACCCCAAAATCAAAATATTTTATTTCACATCAATCAACATGGGCACTTATGAAACGCCAGAAGCTAGCCTGTGCAGGGTCCCAATTGGTCATTTCCTAAAGAGAAAAGCAAGAACTTCATACATACATACATACAATCACGACTTTTTCCCATGGGGGTAGGCCGAAACCACGGAACGCCACCTGCTACGATCTCTACACACTTCTTTTGCCTCGTTTAGGTTCATACAATTGGTCATACACACACGCCGGTTGGTGCCGGAGTACCGTGTGGTGCCGGACGTAAAGAATAACACCACCCCATTTCTTCCCGTGGGTGTCGTAAAAGGCGACTAAGGGACTTACTAGAGAATGGGCTGCAGCGTTCTCTATGCATTTTACCACCATACTGCGATCGCCAACCCGCCTGCCAAGCGTGGCGATTATGGCAAAGCCCCCCAAATTGGGGGAGGCCTAAGTCCAGCAGTGGACGTCTTACGGCTGAAATGATGATGATGATGACACGCCGGTTGCGAGTACTACGCACCTGACCTTTCTGAAGAACATCACCAAAAAGGTCCCTATATGTCCTCCTAGGGCGTCCCCTCCCATTGTTTCCAAGAACTTCACTGTCTTAAAAATAACTGAATTTTACAAAATTACTAAATAATAGTATTGATTAGTACGAAAAGAGGTACGTAGGGTATCGGCTAGTACACCACATTCACGGGGGACTGTAGTACCCAGAACGAACTTAACTAACATCTACACTCAATTTTTTTTTAAATCTCATTTATTCCAGCTTTTTAACTGTATATTTTATTTTGGTATACAATTGTGATTTTAATTTACGAACTAAGGATGTGTATGTGATCGTATTCGGATGTGGTCAAATAATATTTGCGGTCGGCCGGAAAATTGCGGAAAATGAGGCGCTCAAGTGGGCCTTTGATAGTTCTTGTCGCTGCAATAAACGAGTAGGTACTCGCCGGCGTTTTGTTGAACAGTCAGCGATATACTATTAATATCTCTTTTAGCTAAGCGGACCTTTTGTACGTTTTCTGAGCGAGAAAATCGTTGATCGCTAGCTGTTTTCTCGTCGGCGGTGGGACAGGCGTTTTACATTTACTTGTAAATACTTGCGATTCAATAGCCAGTTCCAATATTCGCCAATGACGTTGACAGTTCCGGCCCATTGGACTGTGACAACCGCGGAAGCTTGTTACACAGTTACTACCCATTGAGTATTGAGTGCGTTTTCTGGGATAACTATTGTGTTGTGTAGTCTAAATTCGTGCCCAATCCATTTGTTGCTCATTGTTGACTTTATTTTGGGAAAATGCGCCTTAATTTTGCTGACACTGCCATACCGCTGCAAGTTCAAAAACCATTTTCAAAGGTCGTCAAAATGTCAAAGTTCGCAAGCTAAACACACACTATGTCTAATGACGATCCTATGTAGAGGATCTGACATGGCTCTGCTGCAACTTTTTCCAATAAGAAATGAAGGAAACGAATCATAAGAATCATACACAATTGTGAAGACATTTAACACCGCTCTAAAATGAAGATTAAAATTAACAAAACACTACGTAATTAGCCCAAGGATTTCCGACTAACTAACAAAGGAGATTAATTATTACTATTTAGAACGGAGAGATAATAAATAAATGACTGAAACGTGTTAGCTACAGGTGTCACCGTGTTGAATGGTTTCCGCAGTTTAGGAAAATAGATATGGAAAATGCTACACTGATGATATTGTTTTTTGTAGGCACGTATTATTTTCGGAATCTGCGGAATTCAGCAGTAGGTATTTGCAGGAAATGTGTTGTTCTGCAATAATTAAATGATAGAAGTAAACAAAACCCATCTGCATAAGGGCAGTATACAGAATAAGTCTTTAACCAGTGCGCAAAAGTTATAATAACCATGCAATTTTTATTTTGATGTATCTTAGTACAAAAAAAATAAGTTATCGTTAACGAAAGATGTTTATTTTGAAATTGGTTTTTATGGTAATTTGCGCGCGGCGGCGAAGGTGAACGACTGAGCGTAGCTACAAATACCTACCAGCTGTTCGATCGGTCAAAATTCTAAGAAGTTCGAAGTACCTACCGCGGCTCGCGGTTACTGACCTATTCCTATTGTCGATACCATATTACGAAATATGTAGGGTGTCCACAGTTTACCGTTTTAAGTTAGAAAATTTAAAAAAAAAGTATTGAAAAAATAGTTGAAATGTGTTCTATTACTGATACGTCTGATACTGAACCACCAAAAAAAATTTGCGCACTGGTTCAATTTTTTTTCCTGTATCTTCCGCATCGAAGGTGAAATAATTGGCATCTTAGGCCAAAACAGAAAATCAGTCAAAGTCCGTCAAAGTATGACTGTATGAACCAATGCAATCTCATTTTCAGTATCCTACACTCTACTGAATCATTTTGTAGGATATTGCTAACCCCAATCTTTTTATGCTGAAAAAAATGTCTGCTCAACTATGTAAATAACGACATTGATGTTGTGGAACTGTCAAAATGAAAATCACTCTTACAGTCAGTGTGTTACGCAATTAGGTACCACGTGGGTCCCATGACTGAGATAAACTACATTGAAAAATTCCATGGAAAAATTAGGTATGAACCTCTAGTTTTCCCGGTTATGCACTTACTCGTACATAAACTTGACAGATCAACATGTACCTAATTTGACACTGTGACTTCTAGGTTTGTTTCAGTCTTTATTCTTAGAACAGTCAGTTAGGAAACACCGAACTCATCTAGTTTAACAAAATAATTTAATTTTGACATGTAAAACTGTTTTTTTTTTTTAACACGCTTTGTTTTTATTATTAGCTTCAAACGTATGTTTGTATGTTAGTATGTAACGGAAACTTTGAACATAATTTTGACCTTCTTCAAAACGTCGGTTTAACTCAAAATTTGGCATACTTATCAAGGACCGAAGACAATACATACAATCTTTATATATTTAATTCTAGTGTACGTGTGTATGTCACTGAACTCCTCCTAGACGGCTGGGCCGATTTGAATGATTTTTTTGTACCTATGCGTTTGGGTGTCACCCTGGATGGTTTAGATTCACAAATCAACCCGACAGATGGCGCTGCTATCGAGATCTAGGAAACAAGACAACGTCTTTACGGTCAGCTAGTAATTTTATAAATTTGTGCCATTATCCTTGCCGGGGTTACCAGGATAGCAAAAAAAAACTGTCTTCGAAAACGACGCTGACATCCGTCACAAACTAGGTGACATACGTCCAAACTAAGCTCATATACCTACGTCTCAAAATTCGAAACATTCTAAAAAATAGAAAATAAATAATAGTTAAAAAAAACACGCTTCCATAGAAAACCAAACTAAAAAGTAGAAAATAATGGAAAAAAGGGGGGTGCTTGATATCAATTAAAAAATACCCCAAAAAAGCACCCCACGCGTTTTTCCATTATTTTCTACTTTTTAGTTTGGTTTTCTAGAAAACTATATTATTTATTTTCTATTTTTTAGAATGTTTCGAATTTTGAGACGTAGGTATATGAGCTTTATGGATTATTTTTTATTTACAGTAATAAATATTTTGCAGGAAATAGAGAAACGTGCACCAAATTTTCTACAAACGAAATACGACGCCTAGTAAAATCAGAGTTTTACTTTATAACAATTGCTTTAATAAACGGATCGTGCTGAACCGCTTTAGGTACTTTTCAAGACATTTTTTTTTTGTGTCTCGTTGCAGTTAGCTGTTATTTTTTCACTGTTTTCCAAAACGTTTTGCCTATTCTGCTACGAAAAGAAAGCGGAGTAAGTTTTTACGACATTTTTCACTCGTTTGTAATTCGGTTGATGCTAAACTGACCTACATGATCCTAATTGTGTAAAACACTCAATCAGAATCTGAATCATTTTGAATGATAAAGCTAATTAATTGCTTCATATGTTCGAAAAATTTGTGTTCCACAACGTAAATATTAGTAAATAACGTAATTAATGCCGTTGAACTGTCAAAATGAAAGCCATTTCTACTGTTGTGTGTAACATAATCCCGTAACACACTAACAGTAGGAAAACCCATTTATTCAGAGAAAATTCAGTTTTCAGCACTCTCATGGGCCTATCGCTATAAAATATTAAATTGTGTTACAAATTGGGTTTTCCATTGCGCATTTTGTCAGAAACAGCCCGATGTCTAGATTTTTTCCGAGTCCTCGAGGCTCGCCTCCTATTTCATAGGACTAAAACATATCTGGAGAATCATGAAGGGTTAGGCAGATTTGTACCTACCTACAGTACCCCCATATTACGTCAGTTATGTTTTAAGTTGCTTATAATAGAGGGAATCCTATTCCTCACCTCTTCACTCCTACATATTAGCCTTTCCAGTAATCTTTTACACAAATACACAATCCATCTACTATTTCTTTGGTCATTCCCTACTCTTATTTATTCACAAGCTTCAGAACATTCTTTTCATGTCCCTACATCCCTCCGCATCACAATCATGTCCATCCAGATCCATGCCATCATAACGTTACCTAGACACGCCATTGCTAATTAAATTAACACTTATCAATGGAACACTGTTTACAAAACATATCGATTAATTAATTAGCTTGACCTAATTTTACTTATCAAACTCTATTAATTAATGCAGGCAGTTGGCAAATTAATGAGAACTTCATGTTTGTAGACTAGCCGATCTATTCTCTTAAAATCTCACCGTGAAAACTTATGTGAAGTGAGCTTAAAATGAGCGAATAACAGTATAAATCCCAAGTAAAAGTTGGTCTATTTGTGTAAAACCCACGGTGAAAACTTCGGTGAAGTGACCTGCCAACAGTATAGATCCCTTGCATTAGGTGGAATGACAGTTCACTTCGCCTAAGTTTACACGGTGACATTTTTACAAAATAAGAGCAACTGACGCTAGGGATTGACATTGTTGACAGGTCACTTCACTTCAACAAAATTTTCAAGGTGAGTTTTTAGGGTTCCGTTGCCAAATGGCAAAAAACGGAACCCTTATAGATTCGCCATGTCTGTCTGTCTGTCTGTCTGTCTGTCTGTCTGTCTGTCTGTCTGTCCGAGTATGTCACAGCCACTTTTCTCCGAAACTATAAGAGCTGTGCTATTGAAACTTCGTAAGTGGATGTATTCAGTGAACCGCATTAAGATTTTCACACAAAAATAGAAAAAAAGCAATAATATTTGGGGTTCCCCATACATAGAATTGAAACTCAAATTTTTTTTTTTCATCAAACCCATACGTGTGGGGTATCTATGGATAGGTCTTCAAAAATGATATTGAGGTTTCTAATATCATTTTTTTTTTAAACAATAATATTTGGGGTTTCCCATACATAGAACTGAAACAAAAAAAAATTTTTTAATCAAACCCTTACGTGTGGGGTATCTATGGATAGGTCTTTAAAAATGAAATTGAGGTTTCTAATATCATTTTTTTCTAAACTGAATAGTTTGCGCGAGAGACACTTCCAAAGTGGTAAAATGTGTGTGTCCCCCCCCCCCCGTAACTTCTAAAATAAGGGAATGATAAAACTAAAAAAAAATATATGATGTACATTACCATGAAAACTACCAACGAAAATTGGTTTGAACGAGATCTAGTAAGTAGTTTTTTTTTAATACGTCATAAATCGTAAACCACAATTTACCTTTCATTCAGTCAACTCAAATATAAAAATTAAAAAAAAAACATTTAATTTCATAAACGATGATGACGAATGATGATGATGATGACCTGCAGGTTTGTACGGAACCCTCGGTGCGCGAGTCCGACTCGCACTTGGCCGGTTTTTTACAAAATAGATCGGCTAATGCCTACCTAGGAACAAGCCTATGCTAGGTCGGTTCTTTTGTAGACTATATTCTGCCAGTGTAAGGTTTCATTTACGTCATGCGAGCTGGACCGTGAAGAAACATGATGGATGCATTGTCTGACAGATCTTACTAGAATCTGTAGCCTCTGTATGGAATTGTAGTATTGTTATGTAGGATACAAAGTCGTCATGGTGATATGATAGCCTGTTTGTAGTGTATCTTATAGCATCTTGATTCTTAGGGGTAATTGCATAACTTTTTATCGGTAGGAATTGGTTTCATATTGATAGTTAAACAACATTCATTGCGTTATTTACGTTGCTAAGCCGATAATTTATTCGAACAAATAACGCAATGGTTTAGAAATAATCTCAATCCCATTAAGATTCTGATAAATAGTGCGTTTCGCAATTAGGGTGCTGGTCCTTAGATTTTATTTCAACGAATGAATTTTTTGCCGCATCAACGTTTGTAGGTCGATTTTATATCTTTTGTGTCCAGCGGTGTGAGAATTTTGGTAAAACTCCATACCCTGAAGACTGATAAGTACCTACAAGCTTATTGGAAACAGTGGATTAATAGGCTTTGTCCCCGAACCTCTTGCTAGCACAAGACTTGTATCGTGTAACAGACTTGGTTGTCTTCAAAATTAATTACTGAATCACCAAAAAACGTATCTTGGACTAGTTCCAAGTCATCAATTTAATCGATTTATGGAGTAGCACTTCGCCTTATTATTTAAGAGATCATTATCTGCTAACGAATATCGTTAATACTCTACCTACTGGGGCAAAAACCATTCGATAACGGCCACAAACAGCAATAACGTATTACCGAAATATCCACCTTGTAGGGATAAAAAAAAACTAGTAGAGCTTGTTAGGTAACATAAGGAATGCGAGTTCGCTATTTTTTATACTATTAACAATGTTTATTTATTCGGATCCGGTTGAGAACGTGATCAAAATTTCAAAAACCGGCGACATGACATGTGTATTTTGTCAACCCTGAATGACCCTGATTCGCCGAGTCGTTTATAATGTCATCTCCGATCGATAACTATTAACCCTAGTGCTAATAATAGCAGCGATTCTGCGTATTTACGAAGTAAAATACGAGAAAGCTGAGAGAGAGAGGTAAACAAGTACATTTAAGTTTATTTCGAATGCACCAACCAACGCAGTAGCAAACAACAAACAAACACGATCGATAAACTAAACGCACTGCACTGCCGATAGGCTAAATTCCCGCGTTTTTTCACGTCAATACTGCGTTTTTACACGCCGGAAACGCACTTACAAAATTGTAAATGTTAACGCCACTTTTAAATAATACAACAGCAATGTTATTTCCACAATTTATAACGAAAAGTCACATTTTAACCGGATTGCGGTAAATAAACAGATGCGACACTTATTACGTTCGTCGCGTAACTGACGACGACCGGCGAGTAGGGAGTACGGCAGGCAGGACGCTAGAGCGCGCCCAAACTATAACCTAGCCGAGTTGAAATAGTAGGGTGAGCTCCCGCGCGCCGACAGACAGTGGTGTGAATAAAAATAGGGCGGGTTGGTGGCCATTCATGTTAGGGGACGATGCATCTGGACCGATAGCTTCCGCATTCATGGGCCGCCGCGTAAAAACTACCTGGGGTATGAAACAGTTATTTTGAACGAGTAGGCTATCATTATTGTGGAATATTATGATTTATATTTGCCGGTTCAGAATGTTGTACAGGACAATTTTCTGCAATTTGACGTGTTTATTTTACGAGAATAACAGGAATCCACGTGTGATTACTATAGGTACAGCGGTGTACCTATCTACCTGCCTAGGTAGATATCGTGATTTTAGTCAAAAGTTCGTCTAAAAATAATTTAATTAAGTAATTACCTATTTATTTAAGTAAGAACAACAACAACGATTTGAACAACGATATAAGTAACAACATTTCGTAACAACTATGTTAGTAAAACTAGTCTACACAGTTAACTCTGCCATGTAATTATGAGAATACCTGCTACAAGCTTAACACCGATATGGAAAGCTCGGAGCAATTATTCACACCTTTGATTAAAATAAAACTAATTTTAATCAAAGATTAACACACACGCAGTCCAATCTCGCGATACACCTACCTATGATGTTGGGGCAGGCCCGCACCCGGCTCCAGGGAGGCAGCGTTGCTGGCGACGGCTGCGGTTTCACAGGTGGTGAGCCGCATACGGCGCCTAGGCCTGGAGGTAGCCCTCAACAAGTCGGAGGCCATGGCCTTTCATGGCCCCCGGCGGGCGCCGCCGGCCGGATCACACATCGTGGTCGGGGGGTGTCGGATCGCTGTCGAGTCCACCATGAAATATCTGGGATTGGTGCTCGACAGCCGGTGGGACTTCGGCCCCCACTTCCGGCGGCTGGCGCCCAAGTTGATGGGCGCGGCTGGGGCGCTGTCAACGCTGCTTCCCAATCTGGGGGGCCCGAGCGCCGCCTGTAGGCGGCTTTACGTGGGGATCGTGCGATCCATGGCCCTGTATGGGGCCCCAATCTGGGCGGCTGACCTGACGGCCGGCAGCATCGCTGTTCTGCGAAGACCGCAGCGAGCGATGGCCGTCAGAGTCATCAGGGGATATCGCACGGTCTCCTACGAGGCGGCCTGTGTACTGGCTGGATCCCCACCGTGGGACCTCGAGGCGAAAGTACTCGCGTCACTGTATCGGTGGCGCGAGGAAGCGCGGGAGCGAGGCGAGCGACTGACGGAGCGACACATGGAGCTTCGTCGGTCGCAGCTCCGCGCAGCCCTGGTGGCGAGCTGGCAGGACAGGCTTTCACGCCCTACCGCCGGCCTCGCCACCGTCGAGGCGGTCCGGCCAGTACTCGGGCCCTGGCTCGGGAGGAGGCACGGCTCCCTGTCGTTTCGGGCGACGCAGGTGCTCTCGGGGCATGGTTGCTTCGGGAAGTACCTGTGTCGTATAAACAGGGAGCCGGACGCCCGGTGTCACCACTGCGTCGACTGCCGGGAGGATACGGCGCGGCATACGCTGGCAGAATGTGCCGCTTGGGAGGAGCCGCGTCGTGTCCTCGTCTCAGAAGTAGGCAGTGACCTATCGCTGCCGGCCGTTGTCGAGTCGATGGTCGGCAGCGAGGGGTCCTGGGACGCGGTGGTATCCTTTTGCGAAACAGTCATGTCGCAGAAGGAGGCTGCGGAAAGGGAGCGGGAGATATCTTCCGCGCACCCTGCCCGCAGCAGGCGCACCGGGCGTCGGCGGAGGGCGGATAACGCCCTCTTCCAGCCCCCCTAAATGGGTCCAGGGGCGACGGATCTGGGGACATCCGTCGCCCCCTATTGTACGGACCCGAGATGGTGGCGCGTAGTGTTCCACGCGCGCCTCTCTGTGATGTATGGGGGGGAGTTTAACACCTCACTCCCCCCCAACGTGAGGAGGCCCGCAAAGGCGGGCCGGCACCAGTTGGGGATCGCGGAAGACATATTGGTTCCCGTGGTCCCCGACGTAGGTGTGGGACGGAACACCGGGGTGGTTTTAGTCAGTAAGAGTCTGACAGACCCCTCCGCCCACCCCAGGGCGGGGGACATCCATGAGGATTTCCACCTCGTGATCAAAAAAAAAAAAAAAAGGCCCGCACCCGGCTTACCAAAGAGGCGCATCTTTTTCGCCGAGCAGCGTAGAAGCAATCGTTTCGACCTTCAGCAGACATCCCGGATACGCTACAGAAGCGAAAAAGCCCCATCAACATCCGAAATGCATAGGTATTATATTGCATGAGAGGGGTACTGTTCGAGTTTTCAGCGTAATCTACCCAGGCTCCACGTGTAAAAATGAGATGCAATAGGCTCGAAATAAGATTGTTTTCACTACTCTAGAACAACGTGCAAGGATGCGAGCGATAGCTCTTACCGATAGCGCCCTTCTGTCTTAATTGATCGTAACCAATACATAATGTAGTCTTTGATTGTAACCATTACAAATGAGTTTAAATAATATGTAGTTAAACAAAGTAAAAACGCTTAATAGAAACCAAAAAACAAAAGTAGAAATAATTTTCAATAAATTTAAATTAAGAATATTATTGTTCTTTTAACCGACTTAAAAAAAAGGAGGAGGTTTCTCAATTCGACCGTATATTTTTTTATTTGTGTTCCTGAATAACTTCGTCTTTTATGAACCGATTTTAATGATTCTTTTTTTATTGGAAAGGAGATAATATCTCCTTTCCAATAATCTCCTTTCCGATAATATCTCCTTTCCAATAATCTCTTGGGATATTATCCCAAGAGTGTTACCATGATAAGGAAACCACGATCTGATGATGGCATCCCAGAGAACTGCATTTGAGCAATCGAAAACCGTAGTGGCGACTAGTGCGTTTTTTTTTTTTTTCATTAATTATCTTAAAGCACTACTATTTAATGAAGGTCTGAAGTTGCTCTGATGATGAAGCCGAAAGACAGTCGAGGGAACTCCTCAATGACTTACAGCAATTACCCGGTGTTTAGACTCAATTCATTTCTATTGACGAGAACTTTGCACCCATATGGGTTATAAGTGCCATTGACAGTTGAGGGAATTCCTCAACGATTTACAGCAGTAGTAAAGTATTAAATTTCACCTAGCAAGTAGTGGTATAGGAATTAGTGCGGGGTAGATACCAAACTAAAAGTTAAAAATAATAAAAAAAATACAAAAAAAACCGCCTTCCTCAAAAACACTACAAAGTGAAAAAATAACTTTAATTTCGGAAATCGGAAGCAAAAACTCAAACACAGATCCTTGGTCTCACTCACACACACTTACTTACACACACCTACAGTCACACATACTCTCATTCACACTTCCACTCCACATTGCAACACTACTCAAAATATACACATTTAGTTTTTCTTTTGTATATTTTTTAATTTTTCTTTTTCTTTTATGCTTATACTTCGACAAGGAAATCCAGTTTTGGAGGGATACGGCTGAAGACAAAAATAAGATGAAGAAAGCGGCTAGTGATATCTACAAGAAACCAGAAACTTATAGCAGCGAGAACTCAGTAGGCGACCAAGAAAACAACAACACGGAACATAGCGAAGCCTTGACATAGAAAAGAGTCAAGCAAACGGTTAACCCCACCAAAAGATGCATCGGTGAAGCTCGACCTGGATCAAAATGCCGGCGACGACGTGAAAAGATCCTACAGACGAATATCACCCCTCTCTCCACTAGTCCAATGCTTACTTAAGGCTGCATAGTCGGTAGGCTCGTAATCCTTTCCTATCCTAAGGGCACGTCTTCCCTACCATTACAGCGCCCCCCGGTCTACTTCTTGATATACAATGGCCTATGTAGCACCATGAAACATGAGGCTTAAAAGGCTAGTGCAAATCTTGGGGTTCATTCAATTAATCGAGCCTGGTCAAACCACGGATCGGTGCAATTAATTTCATTTCTTTTTATGCTTAAATTTAAATTCTGAGCCAAACTGTAGCCCATGTCATGTGTCTGGAACAATGTGTTTCATATGTTTAGACGGGCGTTGATAGCTGCGACACAGTTTATAACTTTTGTAGCTATCATCGTTTCTATTGTATTTTATGTCAGTGTGTTTTTGTTCCTAAATAAACACTTATTAAAACTTACTTACTTACTTTGTAGTGTTTTTGAAGAAGTCGGTTTTTTTTTTTTGTAAAAAAGTTTTTTACTATTTTTTTTTTTGGATGCGAAATCATCAAATCACTTCTCCCGCTCTGGGCGGAGCGGGAGGGTGTGTCAGACTTTTACTGACTAAAACCCACCCGTGTTCCTTCAGTTCACAGTATCTCTTTCGAACAATCTCGCGACCCTGGCAGGCATCGGTCCTAGCAGAACCCTACAGTGCTGCTGACATCTCTTTGAGGCGCGCGTGGAACACTACGCGCCGTCGTCGGCCCGAGCCTGGTCCTTACCGGGCGGCGAGCTACCCATTGCTCGCCGCCCGCAAGCTCGCGCCTACAGTGGCCGGGAGTCAGCTATCGACTTCCGGCGCCCGGGGCGTCTCCTCCTGCGGCGGAAAAAGACGTGAGGGCGCAGAGACTGCCACTCACTCACGCGCCCCACCTCCTCCTTCGCGAGCATTACTGCTTCGCAGAAGGAGGTGACGGCTTCCCATGCCCTCTCGCTCCGTACCATGGCTCGCACCAGGGCCGGACGCGAGAGGTCGCTGCCGCCGATCGCCTCCACGAGAACACGGCGGTGCTCCGCCCAGGCAGGGCACACTGCCACCGTATGCTCCACCGTGTCCTCCAGACGATCCTCGCAATGGAAACACCCGGGCGTTTCCTCCCGCTTTATCCTGAACAGGAACCCACCGAAGCACCCATGCCCGGTGAGAACCTGCGTTAGGCGGAAGGTGAGGACGCCGTGGCGCCTCTCTATCCACTCCTCAAAGAGGGGACTTACCGCCGCAATTGTGGCGTGCCCTGCGCTGGGTTGCGACAATCGTATCCGCCATGTCGCCATGAGATCCTGCCGGAGCTCTGTCCGCCGTGCCGCGATTTGTCGCGGCAGCGGAGTTTCGCCCCGGCGTTTCGCATCCTCGCGCCACTCCCACATGTGGGCGAGGACCTTTGCCTCCAGATCCCATGGCGGCACTCCGGCAAGGAGGCTCGCCGCCTTGCAGGAGACCGTGCGGTATCCCCGGACTAGCCGGATGGCCCTAACCCTTTGGGCCGCACTCATCCGGCGCGCTGGGCGCAACCTGAATGAGGGCGCCCACACCGGTGCCCCATAAAGGGCCATGGACCGCACGACCCCCGTGTAGAGCCTCCGGCAGGAGGCGTTTGGACCCCCCAGATTGGGCAGGAGCCGCTTTAGCGCAGCCCCAGCCCGCTCCAGTCTGGGACCCAAACGTCGGAAGTGCTCGACAAAGTTCCACCGGCTGTCGAGGACAAGTCCCAGGTACTTCATCGTCGACTCGACGCCCGCCGATGTGAACCCCTCCTACCGTGAGTTGGGAACCCGCAGGTGGCGCGTTCCGAGGACCATGAAAACCCATGGCCTCGGACTTGTGCAAGGCCACCTCGAGTCCCAATTGCCGGATCCTATAGACGATTGTCACAACCCCGCGTGTCATTAGTTACCCTTGTTGCGCCGACCCCAAATAAATTGGGATAAGAGCAGGAGAATAATGTATATATTACTTATTTTATTATTACATTTATCAGCGTTAAAGTGAAGAGTTTGTAGATTGTATCTACAAATCCTACAATTGAAATATAATTTGTTCAGAAAATACAGTACCTAAACAATATTTTATTTCAAGTCGATAAGCAAGTGAGAAATGTGAAATTTGCGCGCCTGTTGCCATCCATAGATTTTGTCGTAATTTCTCCGACTTTATTTCATTCGAATACATGGTGCAAGACGACATGGGTGAGTTCTAAAGACCTTGATCAGGATAATGCGACATACTATTTAAATTATTCCATTGTCATCGGTCCTTGAATTCCTTGATAAGTGTGCGAAGTTTCAAATGAATCCGACGTCATGAACTGGAAGAAACTCTCGTTCAAAGATTCCGTTACCATGCTAATAAAACCGTGTTAAAATAATAGTTTAAAAAAACTAAAAAAACACGCTTCCATTGAAAACCAAACTAAAAAGTACAAAATAAAATGGGAAAAAAGCGTGGGGTGCCTAATATCAATAAAAAAATACCTTAAAAAGCACCCCACGCTTTTTTTCCATTATTTTGTACTTTTTAGTTTGGTTTTCAATGGAAGCGTGTTTTTTAGTTTTTTTAAACTATTATTTATTTTCTATTTTTTAGGGTGTTTCGAATTTTGAGACGTATGTCAGCGTAGTTTGTGACGTATGTCATCGTAGTTTTCGAAGACAGATTTTTTTGCTGTCCTGGTAACCCTGGCAAGGCTAATGGCACAAATTTATGAAATTATTGCATTGTCATCGGTCCTTGACAGGTGTGCAAAGTTTGAATGAAATCTGGTCGTGTAAAGTGGGTCAAAATCGCGCTATAAGGAGTCGGTTACAAACATACTAACATACAAATATACAAGTGAAGCTAATATAAAGCGTGTAAAAATTGTTGGTATGTTGTCTCCCTTTTCTACAGGACCATTGTTCTAAAATAGTAAAAAAATGATAGAGTAACCTGGATACAAATATAAATAAGAACTGAAATTATGCGTTTGAGCTAACAGATCTTCGCTAGGCGCTTATGGTAGTGGGTCCTTAGGGTCACAGCACAGCACACATATCAACTCGGAAATGTGCATTTAATTTCTAACTCATGACCTCGTCAGTCGGGGTCGTTAAAACTGGGTAACACATCTCTTCACGCGAGGAATAAGAGAATAAAAAGGCGATTTTCTATTTCATACAAACTTTATTTAAATCAAAAAATAAAATCTACAATAATCCTTTTACTTTCAATTATGTATAATAATAAAATTTGTTTTTAGCATCTCAATCTATATCGTTAGCGATTGCCATAACCCCAGTGGTCAGGTTACGGCCCTTAGTTCTCCAAGGCATTCATACCCTCCAGGTTACAAAATTGTTACCAATTTTTTCTTCAACTTGACATTCTGTCTCTTACAGATCTTCAAACAAAACTCAATAACTAAACTACATTTTCCTTGATTTCACGATATAAGCGACAGACTGCCAATCTTTAAAATCTTTACACAATTAGCTTAACAAATTATATTAAATCCTCTTTTATAGCTAAATTACAATGCATAAATTTTATTTTCAATAAAAATACATATCTCAATATATGAAAGAACACTTTTACCTATGTATTTGTTAAGTCGGTAACAAATGAGGCACTATTACTTTTTCATTTATTATATTAATATGTACATAACTTGGACTTAACATTACATCTTCAGTCCATTCTTAGGTACATCTATTCAAATCATCATATGTTGCTGTTCAAAAAAAATATTTTCTTAATATTTTACAGTTTCAACAAAGTTGCATTCATGCAAAACCTTTTTGGTTTTAAATAAATCAATGGTCTCATAATCACATTATTTCGATAGTTAAATTTAAAGTGGAGGTGGATAGTGTAGACATTATTAACAAATGGATAACTTATGAGGAGATCGACGAACGAATTAACTAACAATGGTTCATGCACCAACAACTCCTTAACCGAAGAATATGTCGAGTTTCACTGTGTGCTTGTACAACTATTTTATGCTAATATTATAGATATGTTCAGAGTAAACTAAGTTACCGTCGCTCGTTTGAGCTCTGTCACAATTAACTATTTCGGCACAATAACAATCATTCTGTATGACATCCTAAAATCAATAAAGCTTAATTAGGAAGTACATAAAACAATTCTTTTCCCAAAAGAATAACTTCTCCAATATCTAGCTAACTTTATATAAAATAGACATTAGCACAATCTAAACAAATAATTTTGGTGTTAACTGTACACAATGTATCTGTACATTTTCCATAATATTTAGGTAGCACTCTTAATTAACGTTATATTTCGAGAAAGCACTCTTGGTATAGTTCCAATTAGGTAATATAATAAAGAATTTTATATAATAAATATGTATACTATCAAGTATATTAACAATTTGTCAAAATGTTTGTGTCTAAAATGGTGTGAATTACAAACGGATGTCACCCTAATAAAACACATACTGCAGTGTAAAGCTAAAGTGTCACATGCTCAGATATTACTCATACCATTATCAATTATCATATCATGACTCTAATTTAACATCAACGAAGTCTCTGATGAGGTGTTTTTGCTTAAAACTTGAAGTTCAAAAAATGTGATATTATAAAATATTTATAAAAATGTTAACATGTTGTACTCTCGCTTTATAAGGCAGACTATCTATCTGAAGTTACTACGTAGCCTCTGACTCAACTTCACAACAATCAAAATCAGATTCACATTTCGCCTACGGTTAAATGCATTACGATAGAAGCTATAAATATAGAGAAAATAAATATCTACTAGGGCTAATAAAATCCTCCTGGTCCACGCGGTAAACTTACACGTTAAATATAGAATATACCTTTGTACTATTGTTTAACGTCGACGGCGGCCGCGGGTCTCCGACGACTTGCGGGGCCGGGCCGCCCCGAGCGGTCCACGGACAGAGTCACCCAACTCGACTATTACCTAGCCGCCGTCTGCGGCGACGCCCGAGACGGCGATAAAAATAAAAAAAACAACAACAGAAAATCAACCGTATACGACGCAGTCATCTTTGGATCCGACGTCGGCGTCGGACCGCGGCGCGGGCGCGGCGCCCGCCCGCGCTACTTGGCCAGTCGCCGGCGCAGGCGGTTGCGCAGCGCCAGCGCGGGGGCCCAGGGACCCGTCGCGCGCTTGCCTAGTGCGCGCGCGCACCGCTCGGGGGCCAGGCGCGCCGCCTTGCTGGCGCCGCCGCCGTCGTCGCCGCAGCGCGTGCGCTTGCAGGCGGCCTGGTCGCGCACGGCGCGTACGGGCTCGGCCGCGTCGTTCCGCGAGCGCAGTGCGCGCGGGCGGGCGGGCGCGGGCGCAGGCGCGCCGGCGCAGGCGGAGGGCGGCGGCGGCTCGGCCGTGGTGGAGTGCACCTCGGGCTCGTCGCGCGCGCTATCCGCACGTCTCGTGTGCGGGCGCGGCTCGGGCGGGCCGGGCGGGGGCGAGGGCGAGGCGGCGGGCGCGGCGCGGGCGCGCGCGCGGCCCCGGGCGGCCCCGAGGTTCTCCTTCGAGCGGTCGGGGGGCGGGCGGCGCGCCGCCGGGACCCGCCGCGCCGGGCCCGGGGCGCGCGCCGAGTTTCCCGCCCGCGCGCCTGCCGCGGCCGCCGCCGCTGCCGCCGCGCCGCGCAGCTCGCGGGCGTACAGCCCGATGCTGCGTGTTATCTTCTGAGCTAGAGGTGTCACTCCCTGAGCGCCCTGGGAGCGCGTGGAGCGTGTGCCGCTACGTTTCGCCTCTTCGTCGACGGGGATGGGCTCGACGGGCGCGGGTGCGACGCGACGCCCCGACGGCTTGGCGTCCCCGGCCGACAGGCGGTCGGTCCTGGGCGGCGGCGGCGGCGCGGGCGGCGGCACGGGCGGCGCGCGGCGCGTGAGGATGACGACGCGGTCGAGCGGCGGCGCGGCGGGCGGGCGCGCGCGCGTGGCCTGGCGCGTGTGCGGGCGCGGCGGCGGCTCGGGCTCGTGGTGCGAGCGCAGCACGCGGTCCGGCGCGCCCGCCGCCGGCTCGCGCTTGGCCTCGGTGCGAGGGCGACGGCCGCGCGGCTTTGGTGGACCTTCTGTAGGTGAGCTAGACGAAACTTCATTGATTTGGATACCACCATCATCGTCGGGCAATATCGCGGGGTCCGCAGTGGTCGCGGCCGGTTCGCCGGCGGCGGCGCGTGGCGGGAGAGGCGGGCGAGCGGCAGCGGGCGCATCGGGCTGCGCCTCACCGTCCGGCACCAGGGTGGCGGGCGCGGGAGAGGGCTCGCGCGGCTCGGAAGGCTCCCGCGGCGCTGGGCTGCCAGCGATCTCCTCGTGGACGGCTGATAGAGTGTTGACGACGCGGGTACGATTGAGGAGACGAGCCATGAAGTATGATTCGGCGGGGTTGCCGTAGTTGACGATGGCATCTTCGTCCACGTCAGGAGCGTCGCGCGGCGTATCCGCGTGCGGCGCCACGGACAGGCGCGCGTCCAGCGTGGCGCAGGGCGGCAGCGGCGCGGGGGGCGCGGGCAGCGGGGGCGCGGGCGCGGCGCGCTCGGCGTCGGAGTAGCGCGTCATGATGGTGAGCCCGTTCTGCGGCACGGCGCGCGGCTCGGGCTCGTCGGGGCGCGCGGGCGCGGGGGGCGCGGCGGGGGCGGGCCGCGCCGCACTGGAGCGCGAGCGCAGCACGGTGGCGCGCGGCGGGCCCGGCGGGTCCAGCATCAGGGTCACCACAGACGTGTTGTCGGCTCTCATTCTAGTGTTTGACCATCTGTGAAAAAACGGTTAACAGTAATGATAGGTCACCGTAGCTGTTTCATTGTTCAGCTTAAACTCATATGACAGTCTGGGGCTTCTGGGACAATTGTACATCGATTACATACCTTTCCAAAGCATGATCCACTAGACTTTTGGATGGGTTCAACCAATCTCTTGGTTGGTTTCCATTCCCTCCGACGAGGGCAGCTTCATTGTGCCGCTCCGTGGCCTGAACTAGACTGACAGCGCCCTCTGGCGAGATCATATTCCACAAGCCATCAGTGCCGAAGATTAGACAGCTGTAAGATAAAACTCTGATTAATATAAAATATTTATTTTTAATAGTATCATTGAAATTACTTACCATTTTATTTAAAAAAATCAAATCCTGACCTGTGCCTAGATTCATGCTTGCAAGAATCTTTCTCATTCCAGTGAAACATATTTTTAAGCAAAGAAGAGTTACGACAAAACAGGCATTAAGGTAGATGGTCTGATTCAACCCCAGCTTGAAATATTCCAATAAATACTCACCGAAATTTAGACGGGTCTATAATCAGAACACCAACATCAGGGTCAGGACTAACTATAAACTCATCATTTTGAGGATTATAACTCCAAAGGTCTCCAAGAGACCTTGCTACTGCTAAGAACGGTATCTCGTCCATTGGTGTATTCTTCTTGATTGGACCTTTGTGCCCGAGACGCGGTCTGTTCCATACAACACGAGGTACACCAGCCTTCGAGACTACCTTGCCACCACATCTTTGGATGCGCTCTATTTCTGTTGTGGATTCTGGTTTGTGATCTGATGTCAATGGTTTTGCAGCCCACTCTTCACAACCTGTACAATTAAAATTTAAATGTATTATGTGAGGAACAAGAGCAGTGGTGGCCCAGTGGTATCGGTGCCGACTTACGAGTTCGTGGTCATTAGTTCGAACCCAAGCAGGCGCATTAATTGTTGTAAATAATTTCATCACCACTGTTCTCAAAACGGTGAAGGAAAACATTGTGTGGAAACCGGCATGTCCTAGAACCAAAAATTCGAAGACTTCTGGCATCTACCAACCCGCACTGGGCCCGCGTGGTAGATTACGGCCCATTCCCTCTCACCGAGAGGAGGCTTGTGTCCCAGCAGTGGGAACAATATAGGCTGATTATGAGTAATGAATATGAGACATACTATCCTGTATTCTGATAAGAAAAAGTTGTGTTTTTTAAATCAATATATTTTTTTTATTTTTCCCATTTTAAAAATCAATTAATGATTTCCAACCTTAACATTTACATTAGACTCATCTGCCTAGCCTTTTCCCAACTATGTTGGGGTCAGTTTCCAGTCTAACCGTACGCAGCTGAGTACCAGTATTTTACATGAAGCACTGCCTATCAGACCTCCACAACCCAGTCACTGGGTAATACGATACCCCTCTGTATGACTGGTTGTAAATTTTCGGGCTTCTGACGACCCGTAACGACTGTCTAAGATCTACGAAAGAAAGCCGGGACCAACGGCTTAACCTGCTTTCCGAGGCACGGAAGGGTATTGGTATGTAAAGATGGTCACCCATCCACGGACCAACCGCGGCAAGTGAAGCTTAACCTGAACAAACAACCCGTGCGGCTGTTATTACTTAGCCACAAGCCCTTCATTAATAATCATAATCATTAACATTTACATTATACTACATTTCAATAATAGTCTCATCTTGGTAACAAATTTTGATTTTCCCTAGTTCAAAATGGCCATTGTTCGTTCGCCACAACCTTAAAATATTATGTATTTTTATCTTTTTTGTTTGGATTTTTTAGGTGTTTAATGTGAACATGACAAGGTCTTAGCCAGTTAGACATGATTTTTTTAGCATGAAAATACAGGATAGGTCACCAAACAAGATCCAAGGTCTTCCCAAAAGGCCCCTACTTTTTTTTTCAGCATTCATTTATAGTTTAAGAGCTTTATAAAAATTTTTGGGAAATTATGAATTAACTACAGATTGCGTTTTTAATTTTATCTTTTTTTGTACACATTTGTTTTAATATAAACATGGTTAGGCATAGTATTATTTTTCAATAGTAGACCAAATTTTAAGAATCTTTAAATAGTATAAAAACAAAGTCGCTTCCCACGTTTGTATGCTTTAATCTTTTAAACTCCTCAACGGATTTTAATGTGGTTTTCATCAATAGATGGGGTGATTCAAGATCAAGAGGAAGGTTTTCATGTATAATTTGCTGACGAAGCCGCTGGCAAAGCTAGTTTATAATAAAATAAAATATTTCTAAAATTGTGACACAAAGAGAAAAATCAAAAGTCTGAAGAGAGAATTTCCTAAAAAAATATTAAAGCCGTATAAGCTCCTAAACTATAAATCATTGCTGAGCATACGGTCAGCAACGATTTATAGTTCAGGAGCTAGTCCAGTTATTATTCCATGTATATGGAAAGAGTTTTGGGAAACCCTTGGAAAGATGTTTCTAAGATTTCACTTTGGCCTAGTCTCATCAGCCACCCTATATCATCTCCCTTCTTTTCATACATGCAAAAATTTTGCAAACTGGTATAAAAGTTTCTACAGTTAATTTCTAACCACTTACCATCTTTTTGGTAACCAAGTACAATAGCGGAATCTCCGACATGTCCAATATATATTTTTCCACGGCGTATAAAAGCTATGCTTGCGGTTGTACCCGCCGTGCTTGGTAACCCTGTTACAGTTTTTGGCCATTTTTCTGTAAGAAAACAAGAACATTTTGTAATTATTTTTATATCATATCTGCGTTTTTAGGTTGTGATTTATGGTGTATTTTCTTCATTAAAAACAGGTTGACTTTATAAAAATCCTCAAGTTTAAATGGCAATTTAGAAATTGTGAAGTAAATGCGACAACTACTTTAATTAGGTACTAATGGTTTAAGTATTTTGAATAGCTGCTTCTAATTAAAACTATAAGCAGTTACTTTCGTTAGGAATGTCCTTAAAATTCAAATGCGAAAGGTATTCATTGTATTCTAATTAACCTTAAATTCTTTTGTTTGTATTAAAAGAACCACTTAATAAAACATTTTCAGGGCTGTAGACAAATGAAAGTATGATACTTTGTCTTCACCATCTCCATCAGTCCAACGCTGGACAAGATAAGCATCTCAGAAAGATTTATTGTCATACACTGCAGTGTGAAAGTTGTTTGGCGGGCTGTATAAATTGGTGGAGTAAGTTTATAAGCAAAGACATTCTTTTTCATTAAGCTGTCTCCAATATTGTAGTTTCCTTTACACAAACTTTTATAGATACAAAACATGGCAATGTTTAGTCCTAATAAACATGTTTTATACATTAGTTTCTATGACATAATAGTCTAGAAGTTTTCCCAAATATCAATATTAGATATGCAAAACACTCTTGTTGATATAGTTAGTATAAGCAAACAAGTTTCAAGTTTCCCAGCTAGCATTAAGGTTGAACAGTTCTACAGTTGTTCAGAGCTGCAATAATGACCTTATACATAACATTTTCGTAGGAGGAAACTTGAGCCAATATAAAAACTCAAACTGGTAAAACTGCTTTCACTTGGCAAAGTGAGTGGGATTCCCAAAAATCTTTGCCAGGGTAATTTGTTTTACTTGCTATTATCTAACAAAGCCATAGCACGGACAATAACGACAATGACCATTCGAAAAACTTCAGTAAACTCAATGTCAAACCACTCAAGAAAAAATTATGAATAACTTCAACAAGGTCAAGCTAAATATTTGGTACAATCACTTAGAACTCGCCTTGGGCCTAGACAAAGCAGAGTTTTAGTACATTACATCGTAATTAAGTTAGTTAATAACGTGAAATTTGGTGTTTACCTAACTCTTTCCACATGTTCAAGTGGGTCAACATGTAACCATTTCTGATTGCTTTGAGAACATCCTCGTCGTTGTCCGACCAGAACTGCCTCTGCTTCACAATAGAGTCCATCAAATGCTCCTTCGCAAAAGCTGCGGCCTCGCTCCCGCCATGACCATCATATATTCCGAAGAAAGCATACTCCAAATCCCTCTCATCTTCAGTTTGTTGATAAGCAACGGAAAACAAGTCTTCCATATACTTTCTCCCGCCTTGGCTGCAGTGGCCAGTTACACGTAAATTGACACCAATAGACGCAGGCATTTTAAAACTACAACACTACTACTTATAATAACAAAATATTTACGATTTCATTGTAACCCAAACGTTTCTTTCCTGTACATTTTGCATTTGCAATTACGCGAGTCGCGACTGACGACAGATCACGTGGACATATTGATCACTACGCGTGCCCAGTGGTTTACGAGAAGTTGCGTGAGTAAGAAAGAGACAAACAAAGATTTGTCACTGTCTCTTTGCATGAAATAGACGCCATCATTATTTCCGCCATTTTTGTACAAGCTCACGTTGACCTTCTTTTTAAAATAACTCTTTCATTGTTATCAAAATGTTCCACAACAAATTCCAGTTATTCGATAAATATAATTAATACATTTATTTATTTTTAATATTAGTCCAAAATTATTATTAATCAACGTTTACCGAAAAAAGTTGGTTAGCAATTCTTGTAGCACTATGAAGGACACCTCTCCGTTCAGAAACTAAACATTAACGTGTTTCGTTTAGAAATTCCCCAACTGCTGGTGCGGTGAAACCACGCAATATTACATTGTATGTTCCTCGACGTTGTTTTTAGAAGTATAGTACGGAAGCGCCTCTGATTAACTAAGCCTCACGGGGGCTTGGGGCTTAAAAGAGGGCCCTTCGCCCCGAAATGAACGTCGTAAAATTTTGCATGTCGCGGGCTGGTTGGGGAGCAGTGCGTTGAAGGTTCATTGCACAAAAAATCCAAGTTTTTTTGAAAGAAGATTCCAAAAAAAATTATTTTTAGTATCTTCTTTACCGAAATGTGAAGCAGGAAAGGGACATGAAAAATTTTCTTTGTATTTTTACTGACTGACTGTATTCTGCGAGCATAATTAGCTTAAAAATTAGAGCATCTTGATTAGGGAGGCCGCACACCAGACATAAATTTGTATTAAAATAATTGTGGCGCCACATTTGAAACGCGACACATTTATCGCCCCAGTATATTTGTGTGTAAACACGCACACCAAGGAAAATTTTGTAGTAGGTGCAGTTTGTGTCGAGACGCTTGCCGCGCCACACGAATTCAAGATCGAACACGTTCGTTTTATGTGGCGCCGCGCTCAAGAAAAATGAAAGACAACATTGAACTTTTAACCGACTTCAAAAAAGGAGGAGGTTATCAACAGTGGCGTAGCGTGCCATCTCGGCGCCCGGGGCGGGACACCCATTTTTCAAAAAAATCAAGATCAAAAGTCATTTATTCAAACTAGGCTGAGAGTCAGCACTTTTTGAACGTCAAAGTCACATAAGACAGTCCCCCCAAAACGCCCGCCCTTCGACACTTCCTAGTGCTTTGGCTGGGAAGAAGAAGTGGCGGAACAAACTCCCCAGCAGCACTGCTGTCTGTTAAGTTAGAAGAACTTGATTCTATACAATATTGTATAAGTTATTAATATAATAAAACAAAACATACATTATTCGCCATATGTCAGCTAGCACACGCCATTATACCAACAAAACATTGAAAACTAAACTCAAGCTGAAATGAATAATGAAACAAAAATCGTAAACAGAACTTAAAATCTTACTAAAGCCTCCAGGCATAAAGGGCGTGCCCGCTTACATATACAACGATGCAAAGGATACATAGACACAAAAAATGAAATTAAAAGAAAATAAAAATAAATTAACAAAAGCAGTTAAAAAAATAAATAAAAAAACAATTATATGAACTACCCATATAAACTGTCAGTGTGTGAGTTACAGTAATTACAGAATGTAAAACAGTGTCATAGAAGAAAAAATAAATATTATCTACACAATTAAGTTAGCAACTAGTTTGATAAACTCTAAGTCTGTCCTATGGAGCGAGACCAGCATGTTTCCAAGCGTTCTTATCTTGAATGTAGTCCTCTAATTTGTAATAAGCTCGTTTACAAAGTGTACTTTTAATATGACTTTTAAACCTCCTTTCATTTAATTGCAATATATCAGAAGGTATTTTGTTGTAACATTTAACACAGTATCCCATAAAAGATGTATGTACTTTTGCTAATCTGAAAAATGGTTGATCTATCTTGTCTTTATTTCTAGTATTAAAATTATGTCTATCGCTTATTTTATTAAAAAGATGTAGATTTTTTCTTACATACATAATATTTTCGTAAATGAATTGGCAAGGTACCGTCATAATATTAATCCTTTTAAATAGTTCCCTGAGGGATTCGCCGCGACATAGATTATAAATGGCTCTGACAGCTCGCTTTTGCAAAATAAAAATGGATTCAATGTCAGCAGCCCTACCCCACAGTAAAATGCCATACGACATAATGCTGTGGAAGTAGCTAAAATAGACCAAACGCGCGGTTTCTACATCTGTTAACTGTCTTATCTTTCTAACAGCATAAGCGGCCGAGCTTAACCGCCCCGCAAGAGATGTTATATGAGGTCCCCATTGTAATTTCTCGTCTAGCGTGATTCCTAGGAAAACCGTTTGATCAATAAATTCCAGTTTTTCCCCATTCAATAAGATGTCACATTCGCTACCTCTGACATTAGGCAATTGAAATCTAATGCACTTGGTTTTTTTTTTTTTTTGCCGCCCCCATTCAATACTTAATTAAAATTACATTTCGAGACATCATTTCACAGGCAATGAGATATCTTTTATTGAAGGTAAAATAGGATCAGCGGTTTCACAAACGGATTCTACGGGCCTTACGAACAGCGAAGTTAGAAATAACTTTGACAAAGTCAATATTTGCAGCCAATTCTTGTTCAGTCGACAATATAGCCAAGTTTGATAGTCTAGTGGAGCTCATAGTGGATCTGAGATAATTTTTAACTTCAACTTCGAAAAACTTCTCTCACAACTAGCGACACTAATTGCCAAAGTCAAATATATACCGTATATATATACAAATCAAGATGACTATATTTGGAACCGAAATTCCCAGATTCAGTTTTTGAATGAACTAGAGGAGCTCCAGTGGTCCTTTGCCCCTTATATCTTCCTCTGATTCAGAACTGGCGACAAACTGCTGGAGATGCTTCCGCTCCATCTGAAACTCGTCCTTGTCGATGTCTTCTTATACATGAGAAAGATCACACTCGTACTTGCTGTCCAAAAGTTTCGCTGGCGTCAAAAATCCGAACTTGTCCGCTATTTCTTGAACTTGCCGAAATCGAGTTGTCATTTCTTGAATGATATTGTCAAATGATGCGAACACCTCTCGACAAAGTTCTTGCTCGTGAGACAATGCCACATCTGCGGATTCATCGCCATGCATGCGTTTTTTCCTGCGAATTCTTCTCGTTTTGAGTTCGATTCAGAGTTTTTCGCAGAGACTCTTAGCAAAGTCGATTGCGGCTTGGGCGAAACGGTCTCTGCTTTCCACGAGGAGAGCTTTTAAAGCTCAGAGTTTCTGAACACACTTATCCACACTCAGTCCTCGTTGCTGCAGATAAATCAGGTAGCACTGCAGCCCAAAAGCCAAGAAAAGTGAGGAAGTTGAATGACTGCATGGCTGTCAGAAGAAGACTGGCTCCCGATCGTGTTTCGGAAGTTTGAGACGAATCCGTCAATTTTTCTAGTACCTCAAGAACTTCCTCAAACTTATTTTTAAGCGTCTTGACAGCTTCATGTCTAGCGCTCCAGCGCGTTTCAGTGACTCGTTTCACTGCTTGACCTGTGATGGCAACCATAGCGTTCCACCGAGCAGCGAGCAGTTGATGCAGAAAAGAAGGCAAATAACTTCTCCAGAGTTCCAATAAACGTCACGGAATTCACTGATTCAGAAGCAGCGTGTACCCCAGCCAAGTTGAGTGAGTGGTTTGTGCATGCAACGAATGTAGCTTTCGGATTCAGTGCTTTAATCCGGGCTTGAACTCCATTGTGGAACCGTTTTTTCGATGGGAAATCATCAAATTACTTCTCCCGCTCTGGGCGGAACGGGAGGGCGTGTCAGACTTCTACTGACTAAAACCCACCCGTGTTCCTTCAGTTGCCCATATGCCAGGGCCACGGTAACTTTTTCGAACGAATCTCGCGACACTGGCAGGCATCGGTCCTAGCAGACCCCTTCGGTGCTGCTGACATCTCTTTGAGTGGAACGTGGAACACTACGCGCCGTCGACCCGAGCCTGGTCCTTACCGGGCGGCGAGCTACCCATTGCTCGCCGCCCACAAGCTCGTGCCTACGGTGGCCGGGAGTCCGCAATCGACTCCCGACGTCCGGGGCGTCTCCTCCTGCGGCGGTTAGGGACGTGAGGGCGCAGAGACTGCCACTCCCTCACGCACCCCGCCTCATCCTTCGCGAGAAATACTGCTTCGCAGAAGGAGGTGACGGCTTTCCATGGCCTCTCGCTCCGTACCATGGCTCGCACCAGGGCCGTACGCGAGAGGTCACCGCCGCTGATCGCGTCCAATTGTGGATCCCTGTCATTGTGGCAGCGTTGTCATAAGCCTGTCCTCTCAAATTCTGTATGTCCAGTCCGTCTGATGCTATCTTCGCGATTATATCGTTGCTGAGATCTTCTGCATTATTTCCTTTTGGTTCGAAAAAGTCGATGAAAGATTCTACCACGGCGACCTTTTCTCCTTCAATATGTACGTATCGCAGAACCTGGTCTCATTTGGTCGTTTTAGCAGATGTCTGGTGTACTGTCGAAGATAACGCAATAATATTTAGCTTCTTGAATGCGACGGATGATTATGGATCAAACTTGCTGTCCCAGTAAGTTTACAAATTCATTCTGGGTTTCTGGAGATAGATACGAAACTGGGACTCTTGCTCCCAGCTTTATCTTTTTCAGGTTTTCCATTAGAAGAGGGTCAAATTTAGCTAGGAGGTGCACTAACTCCAGAAAGTTCCCGCGATTGCCACTAACATCTTCTCGAATGTCTTCTCGATGTCCTCTGAAGGCCAGATTCTGTTTGCGTTCCGTTTTAGTTTCGCGAGTCGCGCGACAATAACGGAATGCACCCTTAGGGCCTTACTCTTTACTCCTTACTCACAGTTTACGAATTCACGGAAATCAGCCGAGAGCGTCAACGACGAATCACAGGCAGGGTGGCAAATTTCAAATTTAGGTCATTGTTGTTTGTTGACTTGTCAAACGTTCTGTCATGAAACATATGATCTCTACTCTACCCGCTTCACTGGCGACATTTTGCCGCCCCCGGGCCTTCGCCCAGGGCTGCCGCCCGGGGCGGGCCGCCCCACCAACGCTACGCCACTGGTTATCAATTCGACTATATTTTTTTAATGTTTGTTACCTCATAACTTTTGACTGGGTGAACCGATATTGATGATTCTTTTTTTATTTGAAATTTGGTGCTTCCCGAATGGTCCCATTTTGGTTCCATTCGGACATTGGGATACATGTGAAAACCATATAAGTCTTAAATTTGCATTAAGTATTTGCGCGACAAATGAACGAATAACGCGATTAGATTAGAGCGGGGTATCTAAAATAACTAAAAAGTTAAAAATAAAAACTTTTACAAAAAAATAACAACCGACTTCCTTAAAAAAACACTACAAAGTCAAAAATAACTTTAATTTCGGAAGTCGGTGGCAAAAAAACCTTAAATACAGATCCTAAGACATGTTCAAGGAAGTCGGTTGTTATTTTTTTTTCTCATTAATCGCGACATCAAAAAATCGTCGTCGTCGGACGATGATGTCGACATTCTGTTGCTGGTGCCACGCCACAACTGTGCTTTCGATGTGCGCATACACGATACATTTGCTGTAAGCTGAATTAAAGCATAGTAATTGTAGCGACGTAAATGTATGTTGCGTGTAGCGTGTGGCGCCGGTGTGCGGCCTGACTTAGGGAAAGCTATCATAGTTGTTTTTATTTTCGCGTGCCCGGAATACTGCAACTCTTTCTTATTCAGCGACCTCATAAGTAGGTACTATCGTCGACAGCCGGAGCGTCTTGCTGAGTTCTGAGCGGAACCGGAACTGTACCGGGCGCGTCGTAAGATGTGATACTAGTTGTAGCAGCAGGATTTGTTGGCGCCTTGAAAATGGTTGGTAGCAAAGTGATAGGCCGATAACTTCCAGACTTTAGAACATCTTTATTCGTCTTGGGCAACATTATGACGCGCCTTTCCTTCCAGATGGTCGGGAAGACGCCCGTGCGCAGTATCCCCGTGTACCAGCGCGCCAGTGTCGGGACGGCAAAGCTGGTTGTGTTGGTTAAACCGCCCGCTCCAAGAATCTTTTGGGCTTGGTCTTCAGTATGGTGTGTTCGACTACACATGGGGAGAAAAATAGGGTCTTCCTTTGAAATACTTTGGGGCTATCGGCGATGCCAAATATTCCACAAGGTGCCTCTCGACTGTTGCGATATGCTCGTGGTCGTCGGTCTGGTTCAGCTGGAACTGACGCTTCAAGCGCTCCGCAAAGCTCTCCGCACGGTCTGCTGCGATATATCTAGGGACCCCATCGCTGTGTAATAGCGGGCGCACCGGAGCTTGGGTGTTCGAGAGCTACCTGCACCGTGGCGTTAATAAATCCTGGAGATTTGCCATAACCTTCTCCGCGAAACGATTAAGCATTCCCTCAATATTATTTTACTCTTTGCGATTAAGATTGGACTTCATAATCAGGCATCCAATACTATGCCACCGTTTGCCTGAGGCACGCCTAGTCGGCATTCAACTCTTTTAGGTGGGTAGGCAGAGGTTTAAATAGAGACGATAGAGACCACTGCGGGTGCGTCACTATTGTTAACGCCACCACTTCGTAGGCGCGTTGGCAGCAAACGGTGATCTACTCTGCCACTCACTCAACGTCCGTAGCGGTAACGATGGGCCAAGTCGGTGTGGTGATCTCCAAAACTTCCGTCGAACGTTGTCCAATCCGTGATCGTCGAATATTTTCTTGTTTCATACTTTTTTTCAGAGTGGTCAATCTCAGTTCCAGGCTTAGCACGTGTGACCTTGGAGGTGCAAATGATGACCTGAGAGACACGAAAGATTTACAATCGCTCAAGGGCTCACCTCGCTTTTCAATACGCACATGAATCGCCATCCCTGAGACATCCACATTTAGTTTCCTAATTGGTTACCATGATCATAATGCAATGAACAAGGACAAAGATTTGTTTTCATGTAGACCAGAAGAAAATAAATCTTTACCGCACACCAAATTTTCACTTTTTATCAGAGATATGGTCAGCTAGGTAATAAGTAAAATCAATCAGCATCATCATCATCATCAACTCAACCGAAATACATTTCACTGGTTGACAAAGGCCTTCCCCCCAAATGCCCTCTTCCAGCCCCCCTAAATGGGTCCGGGGGCAACGGATCTGGGGACATCCGTCGCCCCCTATTCCTTAGGACCCGAGATGGTGGCGCGTAGTGTACCACGCCCGCCTCTCTGTGATGTATGGGGGGGAGTTTAACACCTCACTCCCCCCCAACGTGAGGAGGCCCGCAAAGGCGGGTCGGCACCAGTCGGGGATCGCGGAAGACATATTGGTTCCCGTGGTCCCCGACGTAGGTGTGGGACAGAACACCGGGGTGGTTTTAGTCAGTAAGAGTCTGACAGACCCCTCCGCCCACCCCAGGGCGGAGGACATCCATGAGGATTTCCACCTCGAGATAAAAAAAAGGCCTCCCCCCAAGTTCCGCCACTTCAGTTCTGTGCTTCCCAATCTACTGTATTCACCTTCTCCTGCGGATAATTTCATTCCTGATTCAACCACATAGAGAAGCTTCAAGGGTACCTCTTTCCATTGCTCTTTGGGTGACTTTTATAAGGCACAATGTGAGGGGATAAATAAAAAAACAGTTACATTTAACATTATTTATTTATTATTTTGTTTATTACCTACTTACTACAAAATTATAACTACAATCTATTCTTCAGCAACTTCCCATGGTTTTTCTGGCCGTTGTAGATCCCATGGATGAGGTTTCTTGTACACTTCCGGTTCTTCCAACTTGATACCTCCCTTGACAACCTCTTTTATGAACCTATCGACTTTTCCACCTTCAACAGGTTGAATGTCACAGTACATCTCAGAGATACCGCTTTCAAGACACCGTTGTGCGAAGACTTTGCCTAAGTTTATGTAAGCACAAGTGTCCGTGATGCTGTAGAGTTGTTTGCGTAGAGCCCACTCTGATGTCTTCGCTTGAATTACTGGACCGTTTACAAAGTGGACTACTTGGGCGGAGACTGTGCGGTTACTTGCTGTTAGTATTAGCCTGTAAAATTAGAAAAAGTTTTTAAGTTTATCAGTTTGATTTCACAATTAGTTGAGGTATCGAGATTTGAGAGATGATAAAAACTTTGGGCTAAAAGTTACGGTAAGCAATGATACCTTTTCATGTTCAAGAATGCAAGTATATTGGTATAATATTTTTCTTGAACTAGTATTACACTTTAAAACCACTTTCGTAAAATTTAAATGATACTTAACTATATAATCAGCCTATATTATTCCCACTGCTGAGACACAAGCCTCCTCTCGGTGAGAGGGAGTGGGCCGTTTACGACGCGGGCCCAGTGCGGGTTGGTAGATGTCACATGTCTTCGAATTTTTGGTTCTACGACATGCCGGTTTCCTCAAGATGTTATCCTTCACCGTTTTGAGAGTAGTGTTGATGAAAATATTTACACAAAGCAAAGCGCCTGCCTGGGTTCGAACCCACGACCTTCAATTCGTAAGTCGGGGCTGATACCACTGAGCCACCACTGCTCTGAATCGATACTAAACTGTCAAGTTATAATTTTATACAATGTTGGTGGAAAAAAATACAAACTTATGCCAGAATTTCCTCCCAGGAGCGTCTAAGTGGTAACCATCAGGTTTGCGAGCAATCCTTATTTTCTCTAAATTTCGAGGGTTCCGGTTAACAAATTCAGCTGGAGCTGTAGAACTAAGCCTAGACAAACTTGGAGCTAATAAACAACTTCTTAGGTTATTCATTATGAGCTAATTTTCAATGTTTTTCACTTTATTTTACAAAAATAACCTAACTCTGCTCTCCTTGAATTTTGACATCTGTCAACAGTCCTGACTGTCAAAATCTTCAATGACAGAACACACCTACAGAAACTGCCAGTATTCTACACGAGGGTTGATACTTCCACCTATTTAATGAAAACTAAAATCGATTTATTATAGATTAATAACATTTAAGTGACGAGTACGACTCGACTAAAATCTGTAATAATAATCTTTAAAAGCATCAATACAAAATGAAGACTTCATCATCATCATCAATTCAGCCGAAAAACGTTCACTGCTGGAAATAAGCCTCCCCCAAGCACCGCAAATTCGACCGGTTCTGTGCTTCTTGCATCCAACGGATTCCTGCGGCCTTCACCAGGTCATCGGTCCATCTTTTTGAGGCCTTCCAACGGTACGTCTTCCAGAACGCGGTTGCCACTCCAGAATCTTCCGACCCCATCGGCCATCTGTTCTACGAGCAATTTGCCATGCCCACTGCCACTTAAGTTTGACAATTCTTCGGGCTACGTAGGTTACCTTGGTTTTCCTAAAGATCTTGAAGACTTAAATAATAATTATTTAGTAAAGCCATATTTGTTGGGGTCGTGAATCATATATTTAAATTAACATGCAACCTTGCACTGATCTGTAGATTGTAAGAAACGTAAGAGAATTTGAATTACGCGGGCTAACCTGGAGCTTTTGCTTACTGAGGCAAGGAGAGGTCTCGTTCTCGATATATAATAGATGGTCACCCGTCATTGAACCGACCACGGTTAGCATAGAATGCCATTCGATCGACCCTGGTGGCTGTTATTATTTAATCACGAGCCCCTATCGAACTGTAAGCTATTTTTAATTTGCTTTTAATACACACAAAAGCATTCATTCCAAAAAAACTAAAAATAAAAATTTTGTTTTTTTCGATAAATTCTTCTCTTTTAGTAGAATGCAATGATAACCGTAAAACCGATAAATGATTATTAATTGTTATGTCAATGTTTTGTTGATGCAAAAGTCCATCACTAAAAATGACGTACATTCTTGTATTCACTTCATTCGCCCACCCACACGTTGAGTTTTGATAAGAAAAAGTACAGTTTGTATTTATTCTAGGCACGTTTTGTTACCATATTCACCGTCTTCGGCTATGTGGTGGTCGCCGGAGTTTGTGCGCAACAGCCGTTTCTCTGTGCCAATTGTTTAGTGGAGTTGTGTGATTGTGGACGGGCGTGAGCGTGCGGGGCAGTTGCATACATGTTTTGTAATTAATTTGTACGCCCACTCTGTTGTCCGCTGTGGTGGTTGCTCAGTGTAAGTGATGGTAGTAGGTTGGAGGTAGGATAAGTGTGGATTGTTGTTAAAATGTCGCTGCAAAAGAGTGTGAAAAGTGCGGGAGGAGATAGGAGTGAACAGGGCGATACTACATCGATATGCTCGTCGGTGACGACCCAGCCGGACAGGCACGGTTTCTTCGGAGGTGCTCAGTACAGTCCAGAACCGTAAGTACACAGTACCAGCATCTTCTTATAAGTATAAACTTTTAATAATGTGTATTGCATTATGTATATTGTTTATCCCAAACACCATCAACGTAATTAGGTCAGGATCATTGTTTACTATGTTTCAGAGTATAAACAAACTCTGTGTGCCAATTTGTGCAAAGTATATTTACACAAGCTTTTACAACCCATTCACAAAGAGTTTTAAGCTGTACACCATTGGCATTATATGCATGCCTTTGCAATTATTGACTGCAAAAGTGGGCACTAATTTAGAGAAATTAAATTATAATTAGAGACTTTCATTTTAACTAATTCCTAATTATTGAAATGCCAACTTTCCCTAAAAATTTCGCTCTTAATGAAAGTGGAACCTAGATATTATTTCAATGCGTAATTTAGAACTGCATTTTTTTAAACCTGTCGTTTGCAAAAAAAACACAAAGGTGTTTATGGTTGAAGGACTAGTGAATACAACCTTTTTATTCAACATACTTCTTGCAGTTAAAGTAATATAAAATATGTTTAGTACATATCAAAAGCTGCTCAACAGTACTGTGTCATGTCCAATCATTGTTATTAACAGAGTATTACATTTCAGCTAAGTGTTGCAAATAGCTAACGCCCTAATATCACATTACAGTGACAAAATCACTGACTCATAGAGGATATTAAATCATGTAAACCTGATTATCTATATGTGTGTGACTTATCAAGGGAAATACTTAAATTAGAGGTTTTATTTAGGGAGAGTACCGTGTGGTGCCGGACGTAAAGAATAACACCACCCCATTTCTTACTGTGGGTGTCGTAAAAGGCGACTAAGGGACTTACTAGAGAATGGGCAGCAGCGTTCTCTGCATTTTACCACCATACTGTGATCGCCAACCCGCCTGCCAAGCGTGGCGATTATGGCAAAGCCCCCCAAATTGGGGGAGGCCTAAGTCCAGCAGTGGACGTCTTACGGCTGAAATGATGATGATGATGATGATTTAGGGATCTGGGACATTGACTCGAAGAGAAATATCTATACAGTTTTGCTTTTTTTTGACATTGTCATTATTTAATAAATACAGTGACTAACATTTATATAATTCCTATGAAGTTAGCGCACTATGTTCCTGCCATGAAAGTTCTATTTATGCATCTCTTAACCAAAAGGGTTGTAATTGTATTATCAAATTATGTAGCGTGATCTTGATCCAGCAACAACTGATTAGATCGTATTGCTATTAAGGATACAATAGCATTTATTTAATCTTATCCAATAAATGTCCATGATTTTACTTACATACATAATATTACACCCATGATCTCTGAAGGGTAAATCAGTGATATACCTATAGTACACCCACCACATTTCACCACTAAGTAATTTTTATATTTATTGCCAACTCAGCATTACTGACATATTAGTTATTTAAATAATTATCATTTTTATATTCATGAATTGATAAACAAAATGTTTTGCATAGAATTCTATAGCCAACACTCAACTCATGTGAACAATGTTTTTAGGACCATCTTTCACATATGTGTTTAAACACATGTATTTATTGAGAAATAATTATGTTTTATTGTTAGATGTCGTTGTTGATTTCTTTTAACAAAATAATCCAAACTAATATTATAACTGTGAAAGTGAGTTCACACTAAAAGGGCTGAACGCATATGGATAAAATTTGGCACACAGATAGACTATGACCTGGGTAAGGAAATAGGCTACTTTTCATCCTAGATCTACAGATCCAACAGCTAGTAAAGAAAAATCTAGCCTGTGTTTGCAATGGCTCGGCGAAGGCCTGCTTTTCCTTTTTTCACTCAACTCAATCCTACTGCAACATGGACAAATATACGAGTTAATTGCTAACAAGATAAAGAAGGGGTGAAGAGAGACCTTGGTTCAATAGTGACTTTGTGGGACAAAATGAAGGCAGTCAAAACAAACAAAATAGACATGAAAAGATATCATGACGCTATTGCAGTGCAACTTTTGAAAAACTATTTCTTAGTTGTCCATAAGTCACCTTGTCATTGTCTTTTGAATTTGAATGTGAAGAAATCAAATTAAGACCATTTTTTATTTTTTATTTATAGCATTATTTATAGAGTGATAGTTGTACTACAAAACATATTTAATATCATTTCTGAGTCTCTGTGCACCTCTAAGCAAAAGCCTTTTCCAACCACTTACAATTCTCGCTTGTTTCTTGCACGTCTCGTCCATGTGATGCCAGCTGTCCCCATCAAGTCATCCTGCCATCTTTCAAGGGTTTTACTTTCTTTCTCTTCCCCTCCATAGGGTCACTTTTTTTTGTTGCACTTTCCCCTCTGACAGTGTGGCCAGCCCATCTCTACTTAATCTTCTCATTATGAATAGCAAGTTAAGCAAAATTGCTTCCCTCATTTTGATATATTCATAAGAAAACGTCACAACTAAGTAGAAATAAAATTATCCTACCATCAGAAATCACACTGTAGTTTTACGGTACTTCACACTGTTCAGTAAAAATAATTGAAATTAATTAATGTGTTTACTAATTTATTACCAGACACTCATAAAAAGCAAGAATACTTCAGCGTGAAGCATTTTTAATTAGTATGAATGTATGTTACAATAAAATAAAATTGTTACCTACTTTGTTTGGTTTATGATTAAACAAAACATATGGAGTATAAATAAGAATCGCAGCAGGTGGCATTCTATAGTTTCTGCCTACCCTCATCGGAGGAAGGCGTGGGTTTTTGTATGTGCGTTGAGTTACTTTTTAGGGTTCCGTTGCCAAATGGCAAAAAACGGAACCCTTATAGATTCGCCATGTCTGTCTGTCTGTCTGTCTGTCCGAGTATGTCACAGCCACTTTTCTCCGAAACTATAAGAGCTGTGCTATTGAAACTTGGTAAGTGGATGTATTCAGTGAACCGCATTAAGATTTTCACACAAAAATAGAAAAAAAGCAATAATATTTGGGGTTCCCCATACATAGAATTGAAACTCAAAAATTTTTTTTTCATCAAACCCTTACGTGTGGGGTATCCATGGATAGGTCTTCAAAAATGATATTGAGGTTTCTAATATCATTTTTTTTTAAAACAATAATATTTGGGGTTCCCCATACATAGAACTGAAACACAAAAAAAATTTTTAATCAAACCCTTACGTGTGGGGTATCTATGGATAGGTCTTTAAAAATGAAATTGAGGTTTCTAATATCATTTTTTTCTAAACTGAATAGTTTGCGCGAGAGACACTTCCAAAGTGGTAAAATGTGTGTCCCCCCCCCCGTAACTTCTAAAATAAGGGAATGATAAAACTAAAAAAAATATATGATGTACATTACCATGAAAACTACCAACGAAAATTGATTTGAACGAGATCTAGTAAGTAGTTTTTTTTTAATACGTCATAAATCGTAAACCACAATTTACCTTTCATTCGACTGAATGAAACTCAAATATAAAAATTAAAAAAAAAACATTTAATTTCATAAACGATGATGACGAATGATGATGACCTGCAGGTTTGTACGGAACCCTCGGTGCGCGAGTCCGACTCGCACTTGGCCGGTTTTTAACTTTATTGCTTACTAGCTTTTGCCAGCGGCTTCGCCCGCGTGGAGGTCGGAAATTATCCCGCGGGAACATACTACCGGGATAAAAAGTACCCTTTGTATTATTCCAGGTTATAAACTATCTGTGTGCTAAATTTCATCCAAATCCGTCCAGTAGTTTTTTCGTGAAAGGGTAACAAACATACACATACATCCATCCTCACAAACTTTCGCATTTATAATATTAATAGGACAATACAATGTGTGTGAATAGTAATAACAAGGTTGATCGATTAGAGTAAGCTACGCTTACTGCGTTTGGTCGTTGTCCGTAAATTGGTGACCAATTTCACTTGCCAGCATCCACCGTGCCTCGGAAAACGCGCTAAGCCCCAGCTTACATTCACGGATCTTTGGCAGTCGTTACGGGTCGTCAAAAGCTCGAAAGTCTGGCAAAGATTCTTATCAAAGGGAGGATCTCGTAGGTCAGATAGGCAGTCGCTCCATGTGAAGTACTGGTATTCAGCTGCATCCGGTTAGACTGGAAACTGACCCCAACATAGTTGGGAAAAGGCTAGGCAGATAATTATAACTATTTAATGGGTTCTTATTTTTTTTTCCGTTCACAAAATACGCGTTATGCACGTCAAAGCGCGTATTGTGAAATACGCGAAATACGCGCTTTGACGTGAAGTTGGGTACACCAGCCCGTATTTATTTACGTATAGGTATAATTTTGTGATAGCTTGCGGTTCACATACCTATCTATTTGTTATTCAGGATTGAATCATTTACAGAGGACAAAATGATTAGATTGTTGCGTACCTATTTTATATAATTTACTAGCTTCTTTCCCGCGACTTCGTCCGCGTCAAATTTTTGCTCTCGTGACCCTTCCCGTCGCATCGAATTGCCTGCCAGTATTCGTTCATTTTTCGTTGCTGCTCCGCGCCTTTTGATTGTAGCGTGATGTTATATAGCATAGGCTATAGGAAGGCTATAGAGCCTTCCTCAGTAAATAGGCTACCCAACACAAAAAGAATTTTTCAATTCGGACCAGTAGTTCTTGAGATAAGCGCGTTCAATCAAACAAACTCTTCAGCTTTATAGTATTAGTATAGATTAATGAAAGTTGTTCACAAAATTTTAAAATGTAATTTATCAGTTTTTCCTAGAAATTAGAAGAGATAATTTTTAACTCTTTCGGTGTTAGGTACTTGCTCGTGGGTTCAGAAAGACAGTTGATCCATGGAAAATACTGGAATTCAGTTACAGGTATCAGGTTGGTGGTGGAAACCCAGCCCATCATACCTAATTCATAAAAAAAAACTAGGTAGATGAATGATCCTACCAGAGTCGCGGATTTGTTGACACAGGCAACGGCAGGAACTCGGGTGCGTTTTAGTCAATAAAAATCTGACACTCAAGCAGAAGTTATTAGATGATGTAGCCAGCAAGAACAAAAAATAAGTGCAGAGATGATGAGTTATATGATACTACATAATCGTGAAAATCCTCAAACTCTGGTCTCGAAATTAACTGTTTCGACAACTTATAGTTCTACACCATGCCATATTTTCCACTGCAAGTCTGTAATGAAGGACACGCTTCTACCTAGGAACAACAAAAGACGTAAAAATAAAACAACAGTTTATTGTATGACCTTATTTACAATTCACCAGTAACATCTCTGCTCGCGTGTACCACTAATAATACACTGCAAGGAACGGAAGTTCGTTTATTTCTCAACTTCCCAGATATTGTCGGTCTGTCGTAACAACTTGTAGAGCTGTCGGCTTTTTCTAACATACTACAAGAATGTTTGAAACAATAAATTAAATTAGCAAAAAAGCGGCTAAGTGCTTCGGAGTCGTACACGAAGGGTGCCGTACCACCGTGCAATATTGAATACTACATTTTTGTTTCTTTTAATAACAAAAAGATAATGATTGAATTTTTTAAAGCTTTAACGTAAACGGGATAAAAGTATCCTGTGTTGATCCAGTTATAAACTATGTTTGCCAATTTCATCCAAATCCGATTGGCCGTTTTGGCGTGATTGAGTAAAAAAACTGGCCAAGTGCGAGTTGGACTCGCGCACCGAGGGTTCCGTACAAACCTGCAGGAATTCACGGTTTATGCATAAGGTTTATGTTTATGTTTTTTTTTTTTTTTAATTTTATATTTGAGTTGACTGAATGAAAGGTAAATTGTGGTTTACGATTTATGACGTATTATTAAAAAAAAAACTACTTACTAGATCTCGTTCAAACCAATTTTCGGTGGATGTTTACATGGTAATGTACATCATAATTTTTTTTTAGTTTTATCATTCCCTTATTTTAGAAGTTACGGGGGGGGGGGGGGGACACATTTTACCACTTTGGAAGTGTCTCTCGCGCAAACTATTCAGTTTAGAAAAAAATGATATTAGAATTTGAGTTTCAGTTCTATGTATGGGGAACCCCAAATATTATTGTTTTTTTTCTATTTTTGTGTGAAAATCTTAATGCGGTTTACAGAATACATCTACTTACCAAGTTTCAACAGTATAGCTCTTAAAGTTTCGGAATAAAGTGGCTTTGACATACTCGGACAGACAGACAGACAAACATGACGAATCTATAAGGGTTCCGTTTTTTGCCATTTGGCAACGGAACCCTAAAAACATGTTTTTTTTTTGTTTAACCTATACTGTCCCACTGCTGGGCAAAGTCCTCCCCCAGTTTCTTCCAGGAACTCTTTCGGCCCAGAAAGCTTTGGCGAGACGACCTAGATGCGTACCGCGACGACTGGTTTGAGGTGGCGCGGGTCAAGAATTCCTGGAAGAAAAAAACATCTAAACAACCAAAATGTCTCATGTATAATATTAGTAGGATAGGATGACGTGATGACGAACGGATATAGTGGCCATTGTGAAAACTTCAAGTGTGTACCTGTTACTTCTCAAAAGGTAGGAGCCCTGAGGAGCGGAGGCTTAGTAATAGAGTCCAACCCTATAGTCCTAGACTCCGTTGGCACCCTTTGGATACGGAACCCTAAAAATATATGTTCTTTCTGACAAAGTATTGTTCCGCGATTCCAATCTCACGTTATATTCAAAAGTAGTTCGTGAATGCACTTTGTTATCATGCACAGTGACGCGGGCATGCCGTGTGCTATAAATTATAAGGTTAGTTCTGTATGTCTTAGTTTTGTTGCAAGGACATTTTGCTTTTATGCTTAGCAAGGCTCGTGGGCTAAAATAACACCCGTGTCGATCGAAGATTAAGCTATGCTTGCTGCGGACGTTTTGCGGATGGGTGACCATCTAATACTTATCCGAGACCCGTCCGTGCCTCGGACAGCACGTTAAGCCGTTGGTACCGCAACCATTCGTATTCTTTGACAGTCGTTACAAGTACCTAGTTAGAAGCTCAAAAGTCTGACAACTAGTCGCGGTATCATGTACCCAGTAAACGGGTCAGATAGGCAGTTGCTCCATGTAGAATACTAGTATCCTGCTGCCAACATAGTTGGGAAATGCTAGACAGATGATTCTATTGTGTATATCTTTTGTTGGAGATCTTAAATAAATAACCTTCTGCTTGTCTCATAAGAAAGAACAGAAGAACGGCTCATGTCGCAGTATAAATATTAGCCAGTCTGCCCTGAAATCACCTTGGGTCCAGGGCTAATTGCCTAGGGTGCGCCTCACGAGGGTGCGTTCTATATCACCACTCGACTCGTGCAGATTTTTAAAATGCATTTTTAGTCATAGTTATAGATTGCAAACTAAAAGTTTTTACACACGAGCGGCATCTTGCCAACGGCAGGAAACTGCAGCCGTCGACGCTGATCTTTGAAGATGGCATATCGCCGGCTTCCGTCGAGACGTCGACGGCAGCCGGCGACACGTATCGAGAGTATCGAGACGGTAGCAATTAGGCAATTACCTGTGCCGTTGGCAACATTCCGCTCGTGTGTAAGAGCTCTAAGCAAGGCGAAGTGCGTGTGGGCCTGCCCTGTTTGTCGAATAACCGATAGCCAGTGGAACAGACGAGTCCTGAGGGGCAGTTCTCGTATTTTTTAGAACGTTTACAGCCTGATCTCAGTCGCAGTCTTTCAAAAATACCTCGCGTTTCCATAATTTTTTACAAGAATTGGCCTTCAGGTGTGGAGACCGCATATCGGCAAGCGTAGTGTGGAATGCCCTCAGGCTATATGGACCCGGGGCCTTCAAAACATGGTTGGGACAGACTGCATGCGGGCGGCAAGTTTGGGAGAGGCATATGGCCAGCAGAGGACTGCGATAGACTGGGTTGATTGATTGATTGAGTAACAGTTACAGGGCAAGGTCCACACGGCTGACGATACAAGCCCATCATTGCCCACTGTCGCACAGGAAACTCGAATTCGGTCAATTTTCTTAGTAAACTGAACGTCGTAATTTGTTTACTACTTCAGTCAAAAATTCCCAGTACATTAAAAAGTAAGGTTGGAAATGACTAACTGCCACGTCTTGAGAGCAAAACAGACCCTCTCGTTTTACAACATAAGGTTAAGGTCTTTGATTTAATCTGGCAGTTTGATCTACTTAGCATTAATTAGGCAAATTAATGCTAAGTACAGTATTGATCTAAAAGTCGAGCCTCACTGCTGACATTAATTATCGGCCCATAAGACGTTCCGTGAGATTGAATCTTTTGGTCCAAAGGGCTCTAACCGTAGTCTGGTCCTATTATGACATCCTGCATAAAACAAGAACTGGTCATAAACAAGGATAAATACGCTAATAAGCGCGTGACGAAATGGTTTAAACAGAGTGGAACTTGACTACGAGACAGCTTAATAGATAAATAAATCCACGCACATCTCAATTAAATATTTGGGTTAGCATCTCAACTTTTAAAAACCCTCTAGGAATGGAGTTAATCTGGTCAACATTCTGTATGTATTTGGTAGAATATAAACTGAGTAACCTGACCTCGGTTCCCACCTTCTTCTTTGAGAGAGGGGTGAGGTTTTGCGCCGTGATCGTACTACCTACAAATTAACCTTCCGCTTACCGTTAACTCCAACTACGCTTTTAAGGTCGTAGCAATCATGAACACTCTCCAAATGTACCTAAAAGCCTTATTTTCGGACGTCCAAAACTCTAAATCATATTCTAAAAAATTACATTTAAAAAATATATGTAAATCTAACGCGATAACGTCAGTTTTCGCAAGTCCCAATATGGACTTACAATGGGTGAGACCGGAGGCTATTAGCAAAGAAATTGTATTCATAACTTGCAGAAACAGATCCCGCGTGTAGGAAAACTTTATCATAACTTTTACTTTAAAAGGGTAAATGTCGCACGCTTGTCAAACTTGGTCCCACAAAATGTCAAACGGCTCGTGGACCCTTTGCGAGTGGAAACGAACATGCATAAATGATGACATTGCCAAATGGACTGACCTGTACGGTGGTATAATAAATGCAAGCTTTAAAAGGCCAGTCAGTGGTTCCTTAGTTGAAAAACGCGAGAAAATCTATTGAGGTTGTTTCTTTATTAATGAACTAGCTTTTGCCAGCGGCTTCGCCCGCGTGGAGGTCGGAAAATATCCCGCGGGAACGTACTACCAGGATAAAAAGCATGTCTGCCTATGTCCTTTCTCAGGCTCTAAACTATCTGTGTACCAAATTTCATTTAAATCGGTTTAGTAGTTTTAGCAGGAAAGCGAGACAGACAGACAGATAGACAGACAGAGTTACTTTCGCATTTATAATATTAGTGTGGATATAGACCTATATTCATCTAATAAATAGGGCTCATGGCTAAGTAATAAGCACGAATTGATCGATCAGGTTGAGCTACGATTGCCACATTTGGGCCGTGGATGGACGAGACCTCTTGCGAGCCTTGGAAAGCAAAATTGGATCCCGGCTATCATCCGTGGATCTTTGACAGTATATGGGTCGTCGAAAGCCCGAAATCTGACAATCAGTCTAACTAGGAGGTATCGTATTACACAATACTGGGTTGTGGAGGTTAGATGGACAGTCGCTCCATGTAAAATACTGGTATTCAGCTGCATCAGGTTAGACTAGAAACCGCCTCCAACATAGTTGGGAAAAGGCTAGGCAGATGAAAAATGGGGAAAATCAAAAAAAATGAGGGAATGGGGGATGGGGTGACTCATCTAATTATTAGTGTTCTGGAAAATATCAAAATTTACTTTACTTTTATCACATTCGAACATTATGACGAATGATACAATCGATGAAAGCGGAGAAACCGCAGCGGTCATTTGAAAGTGCAGGTTGGTACGGCGACGGAATATCATCAGACTGCCATTAAGGCCAGTGGTCATCGCCCCTCCCTCTAGCCAGTAGCCACCTAGGCAAACTTACGGACTGCATGATAATTGACGGTGTGGCCACCATCCAGCACGGTCGAATAGGCATAAAAGCCAAGGATATATCCCTCGTCATTCCTGTTGGGAGTGTGATGAGCCAAGCAGCCACAAACTTTGTAGGTACTCACCGTTGTTCGAAAAAGTTACAAACCAGATTGTGTATTGGGTTAATTATAATTGCAGCAAGAAAAACATGCATTTTATGCGTGATAAATTAACATAATGATAAAGGTCTGGTTGTTTGCTTATATGCAGCAACCAGATGTATTACGTGCTTTTGCATAAATGCGATATAATTTCATCGAAATGTGTTTGAAAGAAAACCTGGTAATAATAATTTATAAATCTTTAAGAGAAATTAGATGCATGATGATGATAGAAATGTCATTCATTCTTGGAGGAAGAAAAATATGTCAAACACAGGTAAATATCTCGTTTATTTATAGTAGTAACATATTAAGTACAATTCAAAGACACTTTGGCCTTAACATTTTTTATGTCTGTTAGCTTTAAGCCGTACGATTCTAGAAGCATCCGAATACACGATGTTGTTATCGTTATCAAACGCTAAACCGAAACCGTCGCTTATTTCAACAACTTTTTCCAAAGAAGTAGTTGATTTTCTCACAGCGTATATACCGTCTTGGAGACAAGCGTAGACATTACCATTAATATCAGTCGTCAAACTCCTTAACACTGGGTTTTCCTTGTACAAAACAGCATTTTTCGTCCCTTTCTTCTGTGAGAACAAACCAGTATTATTTGAAAAGAAAATGTCATTTTCATTGTCGATAACGAAATGATCCACTTTGGTGTCTTCCAAATCTAGGAACCTTCTAGATTGTCCATCTTCCATAACGTAAAGGAATTGATGAGGGAATAATGAATAGTATAGAACATCCTTGAAGTATAAAGTCCAAATGTTGGAACCTCTTTCTCCAACTAGTTCTGCTTTGTTGTGTTCATAGTCGTATTTGTAAATTCCGTCACTTCCACCTATGTAGATTGCGTGTGATGCTTGGTCCACTGTTTGTGCGAACCCGTTAGTGACGCCTTCGATATTTTTGAACTCCTTGGTGTTAAGATTCAGTCTTGCTGACCTGAAATCGTCTTCATCTTCTCGGACATTGTAGCTGAAGTAAAGTATGTTGGTGTTGTAGTCTACTGCTAAAAGGTATGGTCTGTCGAGATCTTCTTTTAGTGTTTCGGCCTCATAGTAGACCCCGTTTATTTTCACGCCCGGACATTCACTTTGTTCTTTAATTACTCCAGCTTGGATCGAGATGAGGCCACATAAGATGATGATGAGTTTCATTTTGGGTCTGAAATGACAAAATGAATAAGGTCAGAAATAATGAAAGTTATCCGTCATTGGATCACGCAATCGAAAACTGTTGAAAGCGGTATTTTCATGTTTTGCGCCTAATTAAATATTTGTTCTAAGCTTTTCGATATAAATTTCAAAATACCTACGTTTAATTGTTTAAAATATAAGCGGGCCCACTAATGGCTACTTGGTTTTTACGCATAATGGAACCTACCCCAGTAATGCGTCTCTCCATTCTCTACGACTTCTAATTAAACCGTTCTTGCGAAAAAACCAAGCATTGTGCCTTTCCAATAATTAAAATATCACACAGTTTGTTTTTACTATCTATCATCTCAATAACACATGATTCCTAAGCAAGTGCTGACCCTGTCAGGTTCCTCACCTTAATCTACTAAACTATTTACTTCCACCAAGGCTTATTGATACACATCCACGCTCTATGTAAACTTCAATATTATTCACTTAATTAGTTATTGTTAGCACTTACCGCGTCTGTCCGTGGGCGAATGATAAATGAATTGATAAATAATACGCCCCGGATAATTGGATATTATCATCATGCCAATATTACGATTTTTTACGTCTGTGGAGCTGACACTTTGATATTTTTTTGCTCTCTGCATTACGGGACGGTTGATAATTTTCAAATTATTGTGTTTGCACGTGCTTCTAAGTTATATTGAAATTCTATTTATATGTAGTATTTCGTTACTGATATTTGACCTGTGTTGTGTTACACTATAATTTACATGAGAGCTATATGGAATCACTTTAAAAACATCAAAGTAACCCTCATAAAATACTGCAGTGTTGCATATGTAATAGTACTAATAGTTGCTTATCTGCCTCAACCGTCAGCCTCGGAAGTGGGTTACCAGTGGGAAGTAGCGTGGAGGTCATAGGCGATAGAACGTCTATAAATATGTTATCAGTACATAGGTTGAATACTATGGACTAGATTAGAACTAGAACTTAGGACTAGACTAGATACGACAGTTTGGCGTATAGAACAGTGCCCGTTTCTTGCAACAAATATCAGGTAGTTACAGTATAAAATCGAAATGCAAGGGTTGGATTTTTTTGTTGTGAACTACAGCTATAATAAGAACTGATAGAAATCTTGCACTATTGTTCTATTTTACTAAAAGACGGGCTGCTGAAAAATAGAAAAGAATATAGCAGTAGCGAACACAATCAAAGGAGATTAAAAAAAATGTTAAATATTAGCGACTCCACGCAATCTTTATCCTGTTATTGTAACTCATGGTTGAAATGACAGATCATAGGTTATCGTCAGAATTTTATTGAAATAATTTGCTTTAAAAATAGCTACTACGTTCAGCAGGATAATTTGTCGAGAAATATTCAGCTATAGATCAGAAGTAATTTGGCCTTCGTTGTCCCGGATACTGTTGTTAAGGGTTATTGTCAGATCGCGTTTGTTGAGGTGCTGGCTCAAATAAGGAGTTAGATCGGTGTATGAATCATTGCGGTGTTTCTAGTTGAGACGGTTTTAGATTGGCTATAGTGGCTTGGCTACAGTTTCAATGCTTCCTTTTTGGCCTAGGTTCTTGGAAGAACAGAAGCTTAGTAATTCTTTTTGTGTGTTGTTTTATCTTTTTCAGCGTCTTTGGTTCCGCTTTCAAACTTCGTTTGAAATCAGCGATAGTTACACTAGGTATCTGATACGTATGTACTTGTAAATATTAAGAGTTTTTAAAATCTCCAGGCGTTATTTATCATACTGATATTACGTGACCTGGAAAACACAATATGACATGACGAATATGATGTATTAATTTTGATAATTTCATTATAAGATGTAGTAAGCACTACTAAGAGTCATTTTCCTTCGCATTTGGGTTGAACTCTACCTTTCATCATCTTTATGTTCATCTTCTGTATCTAGAATTATATACAATTGATGGTTGACGTCACCCAAACTTCGTCCTTTTTTAGTAATACTCAGCGTCCTCAAACTACGATAACCTCTAGCTACTGTAATTGAAGGTCAGAACCTCCTAGATAAACGATCTTCTACTAACTTCGTGACGCAGACATGAATTTGTTTCTAGACTGCTCAGGGAAAGGCAAATGCTTCACTTTTTATTTTGATGAAAGTTGTTACTTATTCAAGTATTAAAAACTAACAAGTTTTTGTGCCACTGTTTAGTTTGTCTGTTTTTGTCTATGTTGGATGGAATTTTTGTTCAAGGAGCAAAAAAAAGCTAAAGAAAAAAAAACGATTTATTGCAATTTTCAGTAAGTTGCGGAGAACATAATACTTAATGACTCAACGACGCTATTCACCTTCAAATCATTCACAATACAGCCACCTGAATCAACATGACTGGAGACACCATGCCACCGGTGTAACCAAGGAATACAGAACTTTGCCAAATTAACATATTTCTAGAACGGAAGTGAATAATTGTGAAAGAATGTTGGCCGATTTTCTCGATAATATAAAAAAAAGAAGTGTTGATTTCGTGCAGAATTTCATGCATGACGAAATTGGTAAGTCCTGTCCGAAATGTGTCAATAATTTTCCCGCTTAGGCATTTGCTTGTTTGAATTTAAACGATACTATCGTGTGTAAGGACTAACGATGATTTGACATCATTAAAGGTGAGGCTATTCATGATGTCAATAATCCTTACAGTCCGAATGTAGTCACATCAAAGATGGTCTGAGGTAGAATTTGCCTTTTTTGTAAGGTCCTTATGCAACTGCCAACTATTATGACACTAAGCTATTGGTTATGTTGCTATGCCATCCATAAGTTCCATCATCTGCCTGTATTTTCTCAACTAAGTTGCTGCCGGCTTCCAGTCCAACTAGATGCAGCTGAATACCAGAATTTTCCATGAAGCGGCTGCCCATCTGACCTCCACTACCCAGTTACCGAGTAGCAGGATACCCCTTGGTAAGACTAGTTGTCAGACTTTTAGGTTTTTGACAACCCATAACAATCGTCGAAGATCCACGACTGACGGCCCGGTACAACGGCATAACTTGCTTTCCGAGGCACGGAGGGTTCTAGGTATGTAAAGATGGTAATTTAACTTAATCGATCGACCCTCGCGGCTGTTATTACTTAGTCACAAGCCACTCCCATCCATAAGTTACGATACTTAAATGTACTTCGAGCGCACCCTGACTCAGATTCCACTTCCATCTAGCTGACTGGTTTATGTATTTTCCAAGAAATTAAGTTGAATTCCAATAAGTGATGAGACTGGTTTTCGCCGTCGGATTTCTCAATTCATTGACTCAGTGTCTCAAATGATAAATGATTTTATTTCTTCTAGTAGGTTTGTATAAACACTTTTACACGAAAAAACTAGATGAGGTCGACGTTTCCTATCTGACTACTCTGAGAAGAACGGTTGAAACAAACTCAGAGGTCGCAGTCTCTTCACATAATCTTGGTTAGATCATGTGAAGACCACTTAGATCGGTGTCTGAAATGGTCTCTTGAGAAAAGTACCACACAGATTGAGTGCAGCTGTCCAGTCAGTGCACGTATTTATCAGTAAAATCGTGCAGCTGAACTCATCCACTCGTTACTGGTTTAGGGATTCCAGAAAAATCTTACCGGTGACAATTTTTTTTTTTATCATGCATGTTACATTACTTTTAATTTTAATCATTTTTTTCTACTTTTGTTTCACTTTTTGATCTTCGTTTGCCATAATTTACATGTTCCTTGTAATTAGGGGAAGACACTAGCTTCTGTAATACAGTGTAGACTAGCGCAGGAGCTAAGGAATTCTTAAAAATGTTGTACAAATTTATGCCAATAAAGATTATTATCATTATCATCATTAAAATTTTACAGGATAACGGCAGCTTATGTACTCCAAGTTATACCTATTAGTTTATCTCCAAGCCTACAGCATTCAATATTATATAGGCATTGACTACAATCCCTTGACACCGTAATCGCGATGACATAACGTTCCTTATGTAACAGAATTAAATAAGGTCTGCAATATCACGATCAAGTATTTTCATACTGGCTTCGTCTGCAGGATTTAATTATTGTCATTAGCTTTTATTACACATTGTCTGACGCTACTTCCATTTGGCACGAGCCTTTATTTGATGTCAACAGTTTTAGATTATAGGTAGACGTTTCAGATAATTTGTGGACAAATTGGGAAGAATTTTTTTTCTGCCTGATAAATTAAAGTTATAAGTAATAGTCAAAGACATAGTAAGTGTTATATCTAACTTTGCACGTAGCTCTCCACACAATATGGAGGCCGGTATGGCATGAGGACATGAGTTGGAATGTGTCATTATCTTGAACATTTCCTCACGATCTATCTGAACGCTTCAGCCCACATTTTATTGCATTATTTTTAATGTGGAGTACTGTTATGACGTCACACGGCGTTACATGATCTTGTACGTTGGTGTGGTTACTTATGTCGGTAGTTTTGTTCCTTTATGCGAAGAGTATAGTCTATAGCTGTTGTCTTTATCAAATAATATCTTGTCTTCGTATTCACAATCGTATCTGACTTATGAGTCAGTTTACACGATTGTCCTATTTCACGTGGTCCTACATTATGTTTATTTATTTACTTAGGGACAACAAACAGCAGTGTACTAAAAGTAGACATAGGTTAGAACTTAATAATAGAGTTAACAAATACACTACTCACAACGTTATCCACATATTAATAAACAGAATTGCTAGTTGTTTGGAAGAACGATACAGATAAAAATAAAAGCACAACAAAACTAAACATTACTTAACTAATAGGGTTCTGATCACTTAAAATAGTAACAATATCTTTATTATGGCTATATGCCTTACTGAGAAACATAATATCAGTTGAGCCAAATTGCCTATTGTAGGTGTCAACTAATCGATGCAGCGGCGAACGCACGCCTGAGTTGGTGTTGGACCATGTGGAATTGTCGCCCCACAATTGAAAGTTTATATCATCCATCTGTTCTGGAAAAACAACAAAAAAATATAGAACGTAACGACGTTAACTAAAGATTCTTTTTCGTAGACGAAAACCTAATTTTCATCATAGGATTATATTAAAGGGCATCGGATTGACATAGAGTACATCACCAAGTTTGAAAAATGGCTTCCGTATAACTTGTCTTTAGCCAACGAAAATTAGACAAGTGCTAGTTCACCTCTTCATAATTTACGGAATGCAGCCAAATTGTTTAGTTGCCATGTTGTTATAGGACGTGCCTACGTGTGGACATGTGGAGTTTTCCCCGGGTGCGTCACCGCCAATTTTACCTCGATTTATGCAATAACCGATCGTTACCTAATGATCCGGTTTTGGAGCAAATCAACAATGTTGATAGACCTTGACGCTTGTGCCAATTTGATCAAGCCATTTGGAAGAAAAACGTGTTGATTATGTAAAAATCTGTACATATTTTATAGTCAAGTATTTTCTAGACCTATTCGTTCAGGTCAACTTATCCTTATAAGGAGAATGATAACGATTAAGCATTTAGTTAAAAAATGTGGAGGTTTGGATTGTGAATGTGGTGGCATTCATTTATAACGGTCATGGCGGCTTGTAGCGATAGTGTTTTTTATATCAGCGTAGTAAACGCTGAACAGTGACTTTCAATGAACAGTCATCAATTAGGGAAAATCACCATCATCATCATTTCAGCCGAAAGTCGGTCACTGCTGGACATAAGCCTCCCCCAAAGGTGGTTTGACCCCAACCGTAAGGGTAAGGAAAATGCTTGCAGATTGTTGAACTGTCAAAACCCCGCAGGTTCAGAAGGCTGCGCGAAAAAATCTTGCAGCGATTTTATTACGTTTGTGTGTTAATGTCGACTTAGCCCGTGTGTACTCACAATTCACCTGTACCCACATAATTATTATTTACCGTTCCTATTTACTTGATGAATGTTCTCTAGCATTGTCTGTTAATTCGACCATGAGAGAATTTTGACAAGACCATGTGAACTGGATGGAATACTCGTTTAGTTTGTTTAGTAGCACTATTGAAGGAGCTTGTTAGGTAAAAAAATTATAGATTTAGACTTTATTGTACACCGAAAAAACACAAAACAAAAAAAAAATAACATTACTTAAAAAAAAAGTAATCTATTGGCATGCCACCCTAATTTTAATTGTTTGTTTGTGGCAATTTTCAGACAATTTTTATCAAAATAAAATATTGATTGATAATATGCAATGAGCGGCCTTATCGCTTTCTGCGATCTCTTCCAGGCAACCTTGGATTGGACAGTGATTAGCCTGGACATAAAAAAAAAAATTAACAACATAAAAATAAATCTCCAAAACAAAGTAAATTAAGCTTTCGTCTTATTTCATCCCCCCTTTACATAGGACTTAAACATTGCGAAATATAGACGTACTATTAGGTAGGTGCACTTCTGCCTATCCTTTCAAGGAACTCATATGTCTTATGTTACGCTTTCTTTACTGGCTTCAAGAATCAGCGCTCGACCGCTAAATTAAGAATGATTTATTTAATCAGCCTGACACGAAGTTGCAGTCCATTGCAGAAATGGTCAAAATGATTTAAACTTGTTGGGAGCAATTATACCGAACAGATTTTGCAGACAAAATTGAATCCCTGTCAGAGATAGCTTTCTGTTATCACTGTTCAGTCTCTGGTTAGAACCCAATTTCATCATCGTAACAACCCATGTTTATTGTGATGATGTTCCAATACTTGGCCAATTGTGTTATACGAATTAGTGGGGGGTAGATAGGGATCATTCAACAATTACGTGATCACCGAAGGGGGGGGGGGGGTCGGGTGCTTGTATATACATCTGGATTATTTGGGGGGGGGGGGGGGGGGAGAATCCATGATTACGTCATCATTTATATAACTAAATATTTACGTCCAATTTTGAAGTCTATACTGGTAACACTAACTATTTATTTATTTATTTATTTTCTCACCACAATAAACATTACATTACATTACAGGTTGTTACACTTGGGTACGATATGGTTTCGTTTACTGTGGGAGACTGGTGCCTAAGCTAGGCTTTAAGGGCCTGTGTTTCAGGTCACCAGGTCTCCACCCTCTAGCAGTTAAATGCATGTTTTATAAAAAAGTTAATTAGCAGGTAGTATGTAGCTCAACATAAATGAAAAATGAGATAGAGAAAAAAAAAAAAGAACTGCAAAATGGAAAAAGAAACTAAGATCCTATGGTTTGGTATGGTGTTAGTATTGTTAGTAAACATTTGTAGTGAGAAAGTGTGTAGGTAGGTGTGTCTCGTGTGGGTAGATCTGCGTTTGTAGGGGGGCTTTTTCGGCATATTTTATCGACTTTTCCAAGCATCATACGTGTCAGTGCCAATAAAACAGCAAACATTAAGCACGGACGAAGATTACGTAATCAAGGCGAGGGGGGGGGGGGGGGTTAAAACAAAAGATTACGCTGTGATCACATAGGGGGGGGGGGGGGGGGTTAAAAAACGGCCAAAAATGATCACGTAATTGTTGAACGATCCCATACCATAAATAAAAATTGTCCGTGTGCTGTCGGACGTAAAGAATAGCACCATCTCATTTCTTCCGTGATTGTCGTAAGAGGCGACTAAAGGACTTACTAGAGAATGCAGCACCGTTCTCTATGCGTTTTACCACCAAACTGCGATCGCCAACCCGCCTGCCAAGCGTGGCGATTATGGGAAAGCCCCTGATATTGGGGGAGGCCTATGTCCAGCGGTGGACGTCTTACGGCTGAAATGATGATGATGAATCATGGAAACAACAGTTTACAACACTGCACACAAAAAAGAACATCAAAGCTTAAACTTACAATACAATCATAATAATCCCAATAAAAACACTTACTAAAAAGCTTGGCTCACAATTTATTGAACTTATAAAAATACTGTTCAGTAAAAAAAGAAGGTTTTTAAGCGGCGAAAGATGCCGATTACACAAATCCTACTAACATTATCCTATGGATGTTTGTAACTCTTTCACGCTAAAACAACTGAACGGATTTGAATGAAAGGGTTTAGCCGGATAAATATGACGAGTCTGCCCCCAAATACAAACCTGTATCGAAACTTATGTTTTACTATCGACTTGATGAGTAAACACAATTTATGTAAGTTTTGAGATCGGCTTTCGCTTTGACCTTGAGATACGAGAAAAAATAATCGTACGCATGACTATTTTTCAAAATAGTATATCTCAAAAACTAATTAAGCTAGAGGAATGAAACTAATGCGAGGCTTTAGGTTATGTTACAGAGTATATTACACATTTTTTTTTAATTTTTAGAATAACTTTTTATATAAAAAATATATAAATAAGTCAATCATATTTATTTTTATTGTGTTCTCTAAAACTTACAATCACGAAAATAATATATGTTATGCTCCTTTATATGTAATATTACTCATAAAAATTGCGTAAGAAAAAAATTGGTGCAACACTTCGAAAAAAAATAAAATGTGATTCGCGCCTTATAGAACCCTTGTACTATAAAGCCCACATCACAATTTTTTTTCGAAGTATTGTACTAACTTGTTTCAGAATATAGGTAATTATGTTCAAGAGGTAGAATAAAAGATAAAAAAAGAAAAGAAAAAACATACAGTGCTCAATATTTACAATTATCGCCACTTTTATTACTTTTAGTGTTAATCAAAATACCAGAAATGAAAAATATTAATCATCATCACTGTTGTGATTAATTACTACTGGAACATTTTGAGTCGCAAATAATTTAGTTAGAATCTCAGCAGGACGCACAATTTTGGACAAATATCGTCCATATGACAGATAATAAATAACTGTAGACCGCGGATTTAGAGATGTCGTCGAATTTTTGAATCACAAGGGTTTTAACGTTCTAATGCCAGCTTTTAAAGGTAATAAACCTCAACTGAGTACAGAAGAAGCTAATGTATCGAGAAAGATAAAGAAAATCAGATGGGTGGTAGAAGCTGTTCACGGTAACATTGCCCAAAAGTACAAACTTTTACATCATGCTTTTGATAATAAAATGTTGCCAAAGTCGGAACTGCTGTGTAAAATTATTGGTTTTTTGCACAACACCTATGGTAAAAGACTTGGTTCGGATGGTAAATTAAACGAGATGATAGTACATTTTTTAATTAGAATAGGAAAAGAACTATGCTCAAATCTTTAATAGCATCTGAACTAATTGATTTTCCACGTTTAACTGAAGATCAACTCAATTACTCAAGATTTTGTTTACAGGCTCCTATCAATTTTCACAGGCTGTATCTTACTTGGTCGAAATAATAGACGATCGAAATAATCTTTTAATGCAATATGTGAAATAAGCACCTAATATTATAAAAGGAGAAGTAAAATCAAGACATATAAAAAGCAAATTCTATCGTATTTACATTCATTATATTTCCGACGGTAATGATTTAGACAGTGTTCTCCGTTATTGCTGTGATTGCCCCAATTGTTACCGTACAGTGGGATGCTGTTCACATACAGCAGCTATTATTTATTATCTGTCATATGGACGATATTTGTCCAAAATTGTGCGTCCTGCTGAGATTCTAACTAAATTATTTGCGACTCAAAATGTTCCAGTAGTAATTAATCACAACAGTGATGATGATTAATATTTTTTATTTCTGGTATTTTGATTAACACTAAAGTAATAAAAGTGGCGATAATTATAAATATTGAGCACTGCATGTTTTTTCTTTTCTTTTTTTACCTTTTATTCTACCTCTTGAACATAATTACCTATATTCTGAAACAAGTTAGTACAATACTTCGAAAAAAAAAATTGTGATGTAGGCCTTATAGTATAAGGGTTCTACAAGGCGCGAATCACATTTTTTTTTTTTCGAAGTGTTGCACCAATTTTTTTCTTACGCAATTTTTATGAGTAATATTACATATAAAGGAGCATAACATATATTATTTTCGTGATTGTAAGTTTTAGAGAACACAATAAAAATAAATATGATTTACTTATTTATTATTTTTTTATATAAAAAGTTATTCTAAAAATTAAAAAAAAATGTGTAATATACTCTGTAATGTAACCTAAAGCCTCGCATTAGTTTCATTCCTCTAGCTTAATTAGTTTTTGAGATATACTATTTTGAAAAATAGTCATTCGTACGATTATTTTTTCTCGTATCTCAAGGTCAAAGCGAAAGCCGATCGCAAAACTTACATAAATTGTGTTTACTCATCAAGTCGATAGTAAAACATAAGTTTCGATACAGGTTTCTATTTGGGGGCAGACTCGTCATATTTATCCGGCTAAACCCTTTCGCACACATGTAAAATAGTTTATGACCTGGATTAACATATCAGCTACTTTTCCCGGTAGTAAGTTCCCGCGGGATAATTTTCGACATCCACGCGGGCAACCCGCGGGCAAAAGCTATTACAAAACAGTTCTTAGTTAATTAACATCACAATGATAATTAATTTGTAAAACGTGTCAATGCCACTAAAGTACAAAAACTGCCCGTACTTTCAAGATACAGGGAGTCTCCTAGTTTGAAGGGCTGGGGTCTTAGTTCGAAAGTCATGTCTAAGATAAACTAAATCAGTTAAAGATGCAAATAATCCGTTATTGGAACTTCAATTCGAATAAACAGTACACCATTTTTGGTGCTGTGTTTATTATCAATAAAAACGCAGACGTATAATACGTCTGCATTTGCTTTGAAAGCATTGGTACCAGATTTCAGACGTGGGTACATAACTAACTATAAATAAAATTGAAGTGTGCAGCGGATGTGCACAATCAGATCGCAATGGATGAGAAGCTGTGGACTGTAGCCACAAAACAGGTGAATTGAAAGACGATCCCCGATACAATGATTGTCCAAATATCCATGCTAAAGTACCATACAGAATTTTGCATGTGCTGCAGATATTGTCATATTTTTGTCATTCTCCGCACAATTTTGTTATATGTTTGTCTATGCAATAATGTCAGTATGATTAATACATTTCCTAGTTTTGACCATAAGTTTTCCGTATTTTTCTAATCTGTTCAAAAATTCAGGTGACCAACATTTCCGGTATCAAGTGCGTCACTAACCAGTTATTATTAAATTCCGTTATTAACTCAATAAGCTTTAACTGGTGAACCATTAGTCATATTTTTGGCACCCAAGGATCAGAGCTTCAAAGAGGGACTTGTGGGCAAATAATAACAGTCGCACAGATGGATGGATCAGGTTAAGCTACGCTTGCTGTGGATGCGTGGACGGGTCAATCATCCACCATCTTTACATGACAAGACCATTCTGTGTCTCGGAAAGCACGTTAAGCTGTTGGCTGCCAGGGTCGCGAGATTGTTCGAAAGAGACACCGTGGCCCTGGCACATGCGCAACTGAACGAACACGGGTGGGTTTTAGTCAGTAAAAGTCTGACACGCCCTCCCGCTCCAATTTCCTATAAAAAAAAAAGCCATTGGTCCCGGCTATCATTTGTGGATCATTGACAGTCATTACTGTTCGTCAAAGCTCGAAAGTCGTATAAATCAGTCTTACCAAGAGGTATCGTTGTACCCAGTAACTGGGTTGTAGAGATCAGGGTGCTTACTCTCGAATATAATTCCAATAGATCGACATTGGTCAAACGTCAGTTGGTTGAGTTAAACGTCAGGGATTGGGTAGACTCAGTGATTCCAGCCAATCCCTGACGTTTGACTGACAATTCCAATGTCGATCTATTGGAATTATATTCGAGAGTAAGTACCCTGATAGGCATTTGCTAGATTGGAAACCGACCCCAACATAGTTGGGAATAGGCTAGGTAGATGATGATGTGACCCGCGGATCCTAAGTGCCTCAGATCTCAAATACTCCTTCTACATCTGGATATACCCACTTACCCAGTATAAAAATATTACAATTTATTACCGCATGACGGATGCATACAATCAGATTTCGACCTGCGTGGTCGGGGACCGTAGCAGCCAAATAGCAAGTGTAATGATCCTCATTATGCCCATTACGACACAGCTGAATAACTGTCTTACTTCATATTTAATATATGCACGTATAGCGTATGCGTTAGTCCAGATTTTGACATGTACTTCACGTTGGCTTTATAAAGTTAATCAAGCGAAAAGCAACATTAATCAGTCCAATTCATACGAGAAAATTTGATGCTAATTACGAAGGTTTTAATTGCCAAAAGATGACCATGAAAGATATTTAATTATATCTATCGACAATGATTCTATAGCCTTTATAAAGATAATCATGCTAAAATCAACAGTATTCGGTTCAATTGAAACGAGACTATTTGACGGTATAATTACGAGGGTTTTAAAGCCAGAAGATGAGAATGAAAGATATTTAATTTAATCATTGGAGAATGATTCTATAATACTATACTTAGCAGGGAAGCCAAAAAAATTGGAGAACAAAATTGAAATGCATTGCGAATGTCATTCAAATTGCGACCCGCGTGGCCCGGGCCCCATTACACAATGACACACGTTAAACTCGTATGAGATATGAGAATAATGTATTGTTACACATATATGTTGCCAGACAGTGTTGCTAAATTTACTTGAGTTTCCCAAAGGCAATATTTTGAAATAGTTGAAACTTTTGAGGTTTTTAATTACCCTTTAGTCGGTAACTACACAAAATTCTATTCAACCGTTTGTCCCATAAAGCCACCTCTTTAGAAGCATGTTAAAAACCAAGCAACTATCAAATGAACGCTCGGCCACTGATCTGATGATTCGACATTCGTCAGTAAAGTTCGTTGTAAATGGATAAGGACATCCCAAAATAACTTTAAAGGGAGTCGAAGCTAGTTCTATAATTACACTTCCTCCTTTAAGAGAGACGTATGTCATGTCAGCCAACTGCAATGTGTTAAATAAAGCATCAGTTTTATGCTTCGCACGCGACGAACGCCTAAAGAAATGCTTGCATAATCCCAGCTGCAAAATGAAATGGAATGTTCATAACGACATGCTGAAAGTGGCTCGGTCCCCATAAACAATAGGAGTCGGTGTAATGAACCCCATTACACTGATTACGTGCCATACGAGAGTAATGGTAATGTTACGACTATAGTAATTTAATGCTATATATGTTCTTCCTCATATTTCGCAATGTTGCATGTTTTATAGGACATTTCGAGTCGTTTTTCTGGTTTTATTGGGCTAATGAATTATTAAAGTATCAATTTTTGTTTGATGGAACTGCTGTAAGTTTACTTTGAAATGGTTTATCTAGGTCAAAACTAAATTTTGTTTTGTTCTGAATTCAGTGCGTCAAGATAAGCAACTGCAACATCTTTTCAATGTAAGGTCAGCATATGCAACATTCATTGTTTTCTCGAAATATATTGACAAAATTATGTCCATAACTTTTCCGTCTGACACTATGGCAGCTCCTATTGAAGCCAATATAGGTACGAATTATGATCAATTTTTCACGGCCACCTTTATCATTAGCAACAGCATTCCACACGTAACGCTTTGGCCTGTCCACAGAGTTTATTGAGCTTGAAACACAGGCATGGCATGTTGTAACGCTTCGGCCTTCGATTACTTTGCACAACTGAATCATACATATTGCTGGTTATTATTGTACCATTATTGTTTCCGACGCAGAGTTCGGGCGCATTATGTTTTGTTCTAGTTTCTGTTTTTATGAGCTGTTTTGAAATTTGTTCAATTTTGGCCAACACTGCATGTAAATGTATATTTCCTCAAAGCTCTGAAGTGTGGCTCTTAAATTTCTGATATGTGAAGGGATCTTTCCATTGGAAGGTGCTGTTGTACTGAAAGTTTTTCCGAATAGAATGTTGCTATAGGAAGCTTAATAGAACACACCTTTAATTTCGTCTTCTTCATTGACTACAAGTCTTCTCTGTTCAGTTAAGTCTCCTATTAATTGTTTCCAAGGCTCCTGCAACTGGAATCTATTTCCCCAGTTACAATATTTTACTTCTTGTAGAACTTAGTCATCATTTAGCAATCCCCAGGCACAGCACACGGTCGGCGTATCGCGTAACAGAATGACATCATTCTTGTGTCTGTGATAAAGCTATTGGAACATTGACGTAGCTATCAGCGATTGCCTGGGAGAACTGGACAGTGGTATTGCTTGTTGTTATATTATGATTATGACTCGAGAGTTTTTTCTTAATGTTATGTCATCTGTTCTGTGTTCTGCTTTAAAACATAATTCCTATTGTGCCACCCGGTTTCCATCCTTTGCTGCCTCAAATGTCCTCGACTGGATGACGCTGCTGTGCCATTTGCGGCGCTAAGGAGCTGTGGTCGTGAGTGCATCGTGGATGGGAATAGGTTTTGCTTTGGTTTCTGTTGTTTTCGTGTTGTTTTGTGTTTGTGAGTAACAATGATTAATGGTTAGTTTATTTATTTCTAAGTATTAAATAATGTATGTTGAAACTGTTTTGTACTCCTCGTCACTTGTCCCTATAGGTTCATTAGAAAACCAGCGTCAGACAGCATCTGTCTGGCATTAATGCTGAACTGAACCTTTTTGGCGCAGCCGTGAGGCACCCACTTGTTGTTTTCTTTTTCGAGCTTTTTTTTTCATGTTACTTATTTTGTGTTATACGAACTGTGTCAAATAAAAGGTATTCTTTCTTTCTGTTCTTTTATTTATTGACACTTTTCAAAGCGTTCACTATTTCTGTAGGTATGGTTTTTAAGCCTCCCAAATTTCACGACAGGGCTGTAAGTATATCTTGCCTTTCGTAGGATTTTGAAGAAGGAAAAGCTTCTTTATATTCTACTATCTTTTGCCCACCGCTTCGCTCGCGTTAAATGCCCCCCCCCCCCTATTTTAGGGAAGTGGGGGGTTAGAAAGAGACAAAAAGTAGCCTATGTCACTCTCATCTCCACTTAAAAAATCACGTCAATTCGTCTTTCCGTTTTGCCGTGAAAGACGGACAAACAAACACACTAACTTTCCCATTTATAATATTAATATGGATAGTCTAAGTTATAGCTTAGTGAACTTCCTACTGTCTCCTCTATGACGGTTTTGTATACATCTGTCATCTCCAAATGTTCTAGCTTCAATAGAATTGTAACAATTTTTGATTCACTTTAATAACAAATGTGTTCTTATAAAATAATATAAAGTTAAAAACACACACACAGACATTTCATAACCCTTCTTCCTGACTCCGCTTGGCTGCCCGCAGACGTGTAAAAATGTAATTATCACGCTACCCATCTTCCGACTTATGTAAAGCGAATGCAATTTCACAAGTATAATAATTGAGAGGTCAAATACCATCAGTTTACCGACCTCAGTCCAAGGCTGATGGAAATTAATTGGAGCTGCACTGACGCGCATGGGTATGCGTGGCCGCCTACCTACGAGGAGTGATTAAAATGTCTTACGTAAATTAAATTCCCTATGCATCGGTATAACATCACGCGTATAGCCTCCGAAGGGCTAGATAGAGGTATACCTACGTACACCTACATTTCGCCAGTAATGGTTAAGTCCCATGTATTAGGGGGCGAGTTTATTGGCATCAATCTGGTACAAATACGGACTCCGGGTTGCTACTGAGAAATTACAGATGGAAGAACCAACCATACCTAGCCCGACCCGAAAATCCATCCCAGGACCTCATGCTCAGCAGTAGCGCTGGCGACCACAAGATCAACGAGGCAGTCAAATTAAATTCTTGCAAGATAAATATTCATAATATTAAATAGTATTTAATGATTAGATGACAATGACATAAAATGGTGGAACTGGGAACTTCGTTGTCAATATTTATGACAAGACTAGCTTCTGCCCGCGACTTCGTCCGCGTCAAATTTTTGCTCCTCTTACCCTTCCCGTCGCATCGAATTGCCTGCCCGTTTTCGTAATTTTTTTGTTGCTCCTCCGCTCCTTTCGATCGTAGCGTGATGTTATATAGCCTAAGGCTATAGCCTTCCTCAATAAATAGGCTTCCCAACACAAAAATATTTTTTCAATTCGGACCAATAGTTCCTGAGATTAGCGCGTTCAACCAAACAAACAAACTCTTCAGCTATACAGGGTGTCCAGTAAATAGCACGACATACTGCAGGGGGTGATAGCTTGGGTCACTACCTATCAATACAACACAATATATGTTCAGCAAAATCTTACTTATTTTTTTTTTCACCACTGTAGGTTAAACTTAAGTGATAAGAAAATAGTTCTGTGCTTTAAACAAAAAATAGTATTTCTTGAAAACTTTCTTGTCTTTGATAGAAAAAAGACTTATCAATGAGTAAAGTAACTATTCACGAATAATTTGATGTAAAAAAAAAGTACTAGAAAAGGATTTTTTCATTACGAGATGTTTAAAAATCTGTTTCAAGGTAGAGATTTTTCGGTATTTCGGAAAATTTTGTAAAACTGTAAATCCGTAAGATTTTGCTGAACATATATTGTGTTGTATTGATAGGTAGTGACTAACCATGAAAATTGCCGGCAATATTGCCAAAGTTGCCAAAACTGCCGGGAATGTTTCCAAACTTGCCGGCAACATTCGGCAAGAAACGTATAAATTGAAAACAACTTTTACTATTATAATTGCTTAGTAGAATAAAATTGCCGTATGCAGGATGGTAGTTGCTATGCTTATCTATAATATCCAACCTAAAATTTTCGTTTTTACATTTATTTACTTACTGATAAACTAAAGAAAAGAAACAAGCTATCCATGATTGTTCATTGGTGATGAAACCACAACTATTTTAGAGATATCGTAATTTTTTTTCTTTTACGTTCTTATAATTTAACTTCACTTGAATGTAAGAAAGTATATACATCTATATGTTTACAAATCTGTATGTATAGAATGGTCAAACCTTGCAAGACGATCAGCAACAACAAGTTGATGTTTTTAACCGATTTTAAAAAAGGAAGTCCTTTATTTGATATGAATGTATGTATATATGTATTTTTGTTTGTTTGTGATTTTCTCAAAAGGTACTGATCCTATTTTGAAAATTCTTTTGATGGCATGATTTGTCCAGTGGGTAAGCGACTACTGTGGGGTACGTATTATTCAACATTTAAGCTATCGTAAAACCTGCCAGGGTCACGAGATTGTTCGAAAGAGATACCGTGACTCTGGCACATGGGCAACTGAAGAAACACGGGTGGGTTTTAGTCAGTAAATGTCTGACACACCCTCCCACTCCGCCCAGAGCGGGAGAAGTCATTTGATGATTTCCCATCCAAAAAAAAAAAAAAAAGCTATCGTAAAACAACATAAGGGTACAAGAAGTAATGTGAACAAAAAAAAAATCAGTAGGTCATGCTTATTTATTATAATCAGTAATTAAAGGGGATTTTGATAACGTAAAAAATATTCTGTAATCTATACTAATATTGTAAAGCTGAAGAGTTTGTTTGTTTGATTGATTGAACGCGCTAATCTCAGGAACTACTGATTCGATTTGAAAAATTATGTTTGTGTTGAATAGCCCATTCATCGAGGAAGGCTATAGGTTATATAATATCACGCTGTGACCAATAGGAGCCGAGCACCAACGCAAAATGTTGCAAAAACGGGGTAAATTATTACGTTCAAGAGCTTTCATTGCGTGCGCTCCTTAAACGGTTAAAGTAACGCAACAATTATGTAAGCCGTAATTGTTCCTCTTAAAAAGTTCTAAAAAAAGTCCGCGACAGCATATGTCCACCTTTTAAGGTTGGCGAACTATGTTTTTTCAAATTCGTTATAAAAAATGCATTATTTGCGAAGGTGTTTTCATAAGACATGGATATAATCCTTATCCATTGAGAAGTGTTTAATTTGGAACAAAGTTGCCCTTACATTATTTGAGATTAATGAATATCTTACGAGATATAACAACCTGATTGCTCAACACTACATATGGGCCGACGCGCGGCGATTTGATTCGACGACGGGGTGGGTCGCGGGAGCACGAAATTTGACGCGGACGAAGTCGCGGGCAGAAGCTAGTGTAGGATATGTGCACGAGTGCTATAACTTTTCGTTCGGCATAACGAAGGCTCTATGCAAGTTGAGTGAAAAAAGAGGCCATAAAGCTATGCATAAAATAGTACATTTTGTCATGGAGAGTACGCGGCAGCAAAACAGTGGCGATCACGATAGTTAATTCTCTAAACTAAACTAAAAATCACTAAAATTTGAATAATTCCTGTCAAACGACAATTTCCTATTCTGAAATAGACTATAGTGACACAACTTAACTATATTTTAGTTTGACAGCACTAAGATTGCACTGAGTTATTAGTTTAGTGAAAATGACAATTTTGCTATTCTGAGTTTGCCGGTTTTCACCAAAAATGTTGACAATAATCATTTATTTTGACTAAATCTGACTATTTTTAATCGCGATTAAAAAGGTGTGGAATAAAACTAGTGGTCATGAACAAAAATTCACACCAACGCCTCGCCTTCACGTGCAAAAACAGTGCTGTATTTTATATTTTTTCTTTTGCTTATATCTCGAAAATGGCGTGTCCTATCGCAAAAAAAATGAAATTTTCGACCCCCTTTGTTAACCCCGGAACATACAAATCTCAACACGTGGGTAATATTTTTTGTATATTTTTAAACCAAAAGTGAAAAAATCCATATAAAACACGTCCAGGCTGTCCCCTTGCGCGCGCGTTCGTCTCTAAAAAATTCATTGCGTAGCGCACACAAGTACCACGTTGCGAAACCAAAAGAAAAAAAAAACCACGTTGATTGTCAAATTCGTTTTTAGTCGTGTCAAAATAATTTTTAAATTTAAAGATTTTTTCTTGCAGAATAGCGTTAAAATTCTCATAGCCAAAAGTAAGGAATTTTAGAGATAGTTTAGTTAGTTTAGTTCGCTGTACAACAGAATCGGCACCAATATGAATAAATTTTATTGTTTTATTTGTTTTTTTTTTTACACATTAAATTCTCTGGCAGACGGAAGACACAATAGACCTAAAACTCATGTACCCACCACAAGAGACCAATCTAAAAAGCCCAATCTCGTTTGGTTTAACAGAGCGTAGATCCTATGACGACCTTCCAACTCCATCATCAGGCTGGCACAAGGTCATCATAACATTGCGTTCTAACTAGACATACATATATATTTATATATATAATTTTAGCGCTATCAGACTTCAGGAAATAGATTAAAATCGATTTTATTTCAAACAGATGAAGTTCTTGATGACAAGTTGAAAATATTTACAAAATAACACTACACAGTTGTTTGATTTATATTTACTTCATTTGGTATCAATACCCTCTTTCTTTTTGTATAAAATATATAAGTGATATTCTTAAAAAACTATGGGTTTAGCTATCATGAAGTTACCAATGGCATAATTTAACTTTATCTTCACATATAAGCATGGATAATTAAGAAATAATTATAATTATGAATTAATAATACAGGCTTACTAATAATACGTATAATTACACCATTACATAAAACTTCAGGAGCGCACAAACTTTGAAAATGGCATTTGAAAAACCCTATGTAATCTGGCAACTTTGGCAACATTCCGGCAATATTGCCCAATATTGCCGGCAATATTGGAAACTTTCCTGGTAACTTTCGGAAACATTCGGCAATTTTCATCCCTAGTAGTGACCCAAGCTATCACCCCCTGCAGTATGTCGTGCTATTTACTGGACACCCTGTATGTATAATATTAGTATAGATATTAAATAGTATTTTAATGAATAGATGACAATAACATGAAATGGTGGAACTGGGAACTTCGTTATCAATATTTATGACAAGATATGAATCATCAAATTTTACGAAGCTCGCAGCCGGCTACTTTTCAGGCAGTAATATTACCCATACTGGTATCCAGCTGCATCTGGTTAGACTGATTGTGAGGGTCGACTCCAACATAGTTGGGAAAAGCTAGGCAGAAGAGACATGATACAAGAGTAAGAAGGAGAGAAAGTTAGTGGATTGATATTATACTTAACTAGCTTATGCCCCCGGCTTCGCCCGCGTGGATGTCGGAAATTAATGCAGGAGGACGTACTACCGGGGTAAGATGTGTTAATTCAGGTTATATTATAGGTAATAGCTGCTACCCGCGACTTCGTCCGCGTGGTATTTAACAAAAAGTTTTTCATAAAAACTGTCTTTGAAAACTACGCTGACATACGTCTCAAAATTCAGCGTGTTTTTAGTTTTTTTAAACCATTATTTATTTTTTCTAAAATAAAAGTAGCCTAAGTTACTCCTTGTTACATCAGCTATCTGCCAGTGAAAGTTCCGTTAAAATCGGTCCAGCCATTTCAGAGATTATCCGGAACAAATAGACAGACAGACAAAAATTGTAAAAAATGTTGTTTTGGTATATGTACCGTGTATACATCCATATACACTTAGTAAAAAGTGGTTATCTTAATATTAAAAACAGACACTCCAATTTTATTTATTTGTATGTATAGATTATGATAAATGTGGAATTGTAATTTAGCCAGTTGTTCGTTTGATACCATTAATAAAGTATTTTCCTTCCCCATCGTAATTAGCATGTATGAAACCCTGAAAAGGACAGATGGCACTGTCTTTGCGATGTCAGTAGATTGCGTTATTGTTCATCTCGGTTACAGGTTCTCCGTTTGAAAATGTATTTATGAGTATTATACTTGAGCGTAATAAATCCTGCTATTATAAGCTTAGATAAACTTAAACGGAAGATACGTTATTAGATCACAGTGCGCGGTCCTACTGAACTAAGTCCAATGGACACAGTCGCAGTCAGTCACACGCGGTTCATTTTCTAAACAGCGCATGTCGATATGGCTCAAATGCCTTCCACTGTATTTTGTAGGTGTTCGAATCATTGATAAAAAGACGGAATAACTTTTGTAGAGTAAATTATAATTTTGCTAATATTATTTCATTATTCATTTTTGTGAGAGCGAGATAGATACTACAAAACAAAGCGTGAGAGACACGATGATCGCGCGACTCTCGCTTACTACCTCTGTATGTATCCGTAACATGGTTGCGCTCGCACGACTGTTTCGGGTTTTATGTCTGTCCGGTGTCTACCGGTAACTGTAAGTATGCAACTGTGATTACAAATGCGTGAGTCTCGATAGATGTGGTTGTGGACCGAGCCTAGGTGATTTCGAAATAAGAGCGTACCGATCTTCCGCTTTTAAGTTAAGGCGAGGTTGCAGTACTTTTTAACTTTTTTAAACCTCCGTAAATCTAGCAAAATGGCTAGTTTCCGTAAAAAAAAAAATATTTAGGAAAATTGAACATACTGTTAAGCGCTGTGTGAAGATAGAAACGTGAATTAAAACAATTGGCTCGATAAAAAATAATCATAAAGTTGACACTAAATCGCCATTTAAAACGTGTACCTTGAAGAGATTTCATCATTAAACCATGTAAAACTCATACCAAAAGATAGGTTTTATTGTTGTTTAGGGCATGCTGAGAAAATATTTTATAATTTCCTTATCCTTTTGTCTCCACGAAACAATTATACACAACATCTAGCAGCTCAAGCGCTCGCAACGACCGGCCAGTGTTCGCTGAAACGTCTTCAACTACAAGAAGGCCATAATCTAAAGGGGTGTGTGCTTATGACCATACGACTACCGCGGAGTATACGTAATTCAGCGTCGGTTATACGCGATTTAGCGTCACCGACCGGCGAGCCGAGTATTCCCCATCCAACGTCACCGACCTGAGCATGACGGTTCTGTTTTGGACACTGTTCAAGAAAGACCGCAAAGCGCGTCGACAGAAGTTTTCACTTAAAAAAATCTCCCGCTATAACTTATTATAAACTTAACTTTCATTTAGTTGACAATGACTGTTTCAAGAAAGAACCTGAATCTGTACTTTCAACGACAACAAATATAAAAAGACCTAGTTTCGTTATCAGATACCAACCGCTTTGATACCATGATAAGTTTTTTATCACCTTCCAACGGGTAGCGTGGCTTTATGCTATAAATATAAATCAGGAACTATCATAGCTATTTATAAATGAAAAATTACAGATTTATTAGGCCGTCTGTATATAAATTGCAAGTAAAGTTTGCGTTCGTATTGAACGATCAATCATTTTGATGGATGAGATCCTAATTGAATAGGTGCGCTGTTATTTTCGACAATACTTCCAACACGTTAAGCTCCCATACCTAATAACACTGTAATTTGACAACATTGTAAAAGCGAATTATTTTTAAAGGAGTAACCGTGGTGTTTCGTGTCGGGGGATAGACAGACCTGCAGCACCTACATTTCGTTAGTTCGTTTAAGTCCATGTATCAGGGGTCGAGCCTATTGCCATCAACTGAGCACAAGTGCATCATTTGGACTGCTACTGAGAAATTCTCCATAGGAAACGACCAATTGACCGTGCATCAGCTTCTGATAGTGCCCATATAGGTTTATGTGAAATAAAATATTTAGATTTTAAGACAAAAACTTACATTTTGAGTAAGTAGGTAGTTTATCGAGAAAACTTGCCTATCACATTAAGCTGAACTGAAAATAAAAATATTCTTTATAGTCCAAATAAGGTTTTTAGGGCAATACAATGGAAAGTTTCCCGGATAATTTTTAAATTCGGGAAAATCTGACTGTCCTTTTTACTGTGGGATTTTTGTGAGAAATATTGAAATTAGGATAGGACAACGTTGGTTGGGTCAGCTATAGTAGCTAATACAATTACCTGTATAAATAGGTCGATAGGTATTTTCGGAAGATCATAAAAATTGTACGATGTAACGTAACGTAATGTACATGTGTGTTTGGTCTAAAGTGGCCTACTTAATATGAAGCATAACCACCTCACTGTGCCATTTTGATAAACCAAGCCGTAAAGATACGACGTTCATTTGAAATTCTTGTTAATTTCACGGCAAACTACATAGATAAGTTACTGCTGTATCATTTTCATGAATGCTACTGCCAACAAATAATACAGTGAATGCGTCAAAACTTCACAAAACCACACTTTTCAGTATTTAATTAAAAATCATGACCACCATACTCAATATCGACAACCTTTTCTCAATTGCTGCCAATTTCTATTGAGCTATGCTTCCCGTGATGCCGAGTGTAAAGAATAGCACCATACCATTTCATCCCGTGGGTGTCGTAAAAGCCGACTAACGGACTTACTAGAGCAGCGTTCTTTATGCATTTTACCACCATACTGCGATCGTCAACCCGCCTGCCAAGCGTGGCTATTGTGACAAAGCCCCCTAATTGGGGGAGGCCTATGTCCAGCAGTGGCGACCACGACCACGTTTACCGGCTGAAATTATAATGATGATTTCCTGGTACCGCAAACCAAAATCTGCCATCTGTTGAACTTGGACCTGACCACCGAGGTAGTTTTAATGGATCTCCTTTCTAAACTTCATTTCTACAAAAAAAAAAACCGGCCAAGTGCGAGTCGGACTCGCGCACCGAGGGTTCCGTACAAACCTTCAGGTATTCACGGTTTATGCATAACGTTTATGTTTATGAAATTAAATGTTTTTTTTTTTAAATTTTATATTTGAGTTGACTTTTTTTTTTTACACCAAAATGTTTATTAGAACTACTTATTTTAACTTAAATACAGTCCACAAAATAACACTAAAATAAATATATTATATACAATTAAATAAAGGTAAAGAAAAAAAAAATAAGGGAGGGGGGAAGAGCTCACTGGGCATCAAAGAATTCGTCCGCATCACTGTCGGTGGGAAAAGTGCCCAGAAGGCTGGCAGCGTTGCCAGTTGACTGAATGAAAGGTGAATTGTGGTTTACGATTTATGACGTATTAAAAAAAAAACTACTTACTAGATCTCGTTCAAACCAATTTTCGGTGGTAGTTTACATGGTAATGTGCATCATATATTTTTTTTAGTTTTATCATTCCCTTATTTTAGAAGTTACGGGGGGACACACACATTTTACCACTTTGGAAGTGTCTCTCGCGCAAACTATTCAGTTTAGAAAAAAATGATATTAGAAACCTCAATATCATTTTTGAAGACCTATCCATAGATACCCCACACGTATGGGTTTGATGAAATTTTTTTTTTGAGTTTCAGTTCTATGTATGGGGAACCCCAAATATTATTGTTTTTTTTTTCTATTTTTGTGTGAAAATCTTAATGCGGTTCACAGAATACATCTACTTACCAAGTTTCAACAGCATAGCTCTTATACTTAGTTTCGGAAAAAAGTGGCTGTGACATACACGGACAGACAGACAGACAGACATGACGAATCTATAAGGGTTCCGTTTTTTGCCATTTGACAACGGAACCCTAAAAACCGCAATAGACTATGAGCTGCTTGAAAGATAGGTACCTAAGTATTTTAGGCTATCGTATTCAACTGCTGGACATAAGCTTGTCCTAATTTATGCCACTACACTCCGTTCTCCTTCTTCCGTGCACCCATGGATGTGCTAGCCAGCATTCTTAGGGCATCTATAGCTAAAAGCCAATTTTAAGTACATCGACAAGAGCCATTAGGACTAGAAAAAATATTCAACACCTCGACTGGAAATAATTCCTCATTAGGAGTTGTAATTAGCTAATTATGTAGCGCACCAGCTAATTGGATTGCGTGGCTGATGCATAGTCAAGTTGTGACATTTAAGTTGGAAACTACCCACCTTAACGACTCAACGTTGTCGTGTAATGTCTGAAAAGATTTATGATGTCTGCAGTCCCAAAAGTGGCTTTTGGGAAGTTGCTGCTTCATTTAGGGGTGTGATGATCCCTATGGTCACCGTTTCAATCCTCAATTGTCACCATTGCCTGTAACTGATAGATTACGGGTTAATAATTTTTTTTCTTCTTTTTGAGACCAAAACCTTTCTGTTTTGTAGTTGCATCTCCAAAAGGACTGAGACCAAAGGCTGTGACTGACTGCATCTGCAACTTATGAAAATGAATGATTATTTCCATTACCTATGTCTCCTCAGTGATCCTAATAATAGTATAGTCCTCAATAATAGTACTGTCTAGTAATCAACCAAATCATGCAAGCTCACCCTTAAAATCACCCAGAATATAAATTTACTGGGAACTTTAAAACCCCCAACATTGGATCATTCTTCAAAAGTTTCTTTAGAAAATTCCTTCCATAGCTGCGGAGATTGAATGCCAAAGTAAAAAATGCGCGTCCGGCGTTTCATGCCACAACTAATTCCAATGCCCGTCGACTATGAGCGTGCTTTTTTTATATCCTCTATGGTTATATTGAATTCCTGCCTGCCAGCATGCGACTAGATGACTGGCATATCGGAAAATACTCCTTTTAAAATGTTTTTAATTTCTATGAAATACACGTTTTATTGGCCGTGAGGCGTTAGCAAATTGTGTAATTGGAAAACGAAGCCTGTAAAAAGTAATGAATATAAAACTGTTATAGTAGACTGAATGGTAGTCAGAGATGATTAATACGAAATACGAAGCAAATTATTGATAGCAAAAGATCATTCACTTAAGACTAGTGAGTAACGGGAAACTAACACTTGTAATAAATTACCGGAATTAATCTTAACTCAATAAATTCATCTTCACTTATTTTACTTATCTTCCTTTTAACGAAGCACTTAACCGTAAACTGGACAATGTTACGTCTGTGTTAAGTAACAATATCGATTGGGTAACCAATGATAAAGATTGCACAAGGGCATTGAAACGGTTTATTGGTTGAAAACTGATACCGAAAACTGCTGGAATTTCTGGAAAAAAATATCGCTTTAACCGAAATAGATTTGGTGGGACTTGAGATCATACTCGGATCAGACGGAAATATCATTCAAGGTTATGTAAGACAAATTGACATGAAGCATGGTATCGTTTCTGTTTTTGTTGAATTGTAATGGAAGTATAACCAATAACTTCATGAGAACAAGTATTATAATAATTGGGGGGTTTCCAAAAATGCAAAAAATATTATTCATCGACGAGTGTCTGATATCTGATGTTAGACGTGAAACCATACAGACATGATACATACATACAATCACGCCTTTTTCCCATGGGGGTAGGCAGAAACTACGGAACGCCACCTGATCCCGCCGATCTCTACACACTCCTTTTGCCTCGTTTAGGTTCATACAATTGGTCATATACACACGCCGGTTGCAAGTACTACACACCTGACCTTTCTGAAGAACATCACCAATAAGGTCACTATATGTCCTCCTAGGGCGTCTTCTCCCGGTGTTTCCACTCACATCTGCCTTGTAAATCACCTTTTGTGAGCCGTCCTTCATTCATCGTCTCAACATGACCAAACCATCTAAGCATAAATTTTTAAATTTTTGTCACTACATCTTTTTTTAAACCACACCGTTCTCTTATCACATCATTCTTCAGCCTATCATTCATAGTCACACCACACATGCTTCGCAAGGAACGCATTTCCACAGCATTACTTGTAACCAATTCCTATATTTTGAGTAAATTTGATAAGTACTAACTGTAGACTTTTCTTGTTTCAGCAAAAGGACTGTATCGCCGAGTACAATATTGAAACGGGAACAGAAATGGCTGCGCATGCTCAACAACTGGGAGGCGTTCATGAGCAAGAACTACAAGAAAGTCAGGGAGAGGTGTCGAAAAGGTGGGTACTTGCCGAAATACTTGGTACATATTAATGATCTTGGGGTCTTGAAAATTATTGATAGAAGGTGTACGGTTACATATTACTAAAAGCAGCATGGTGGCACGTCTCGAGCGGTCTTCACTCTTCAACCCCTGGTTTCTAGAAGACTGATCAGAATCTTGTACATAAGAAAAGGCATGTGCACTGAGTGCTTTGTATCTGACACTGTGATAAAAAGAAAGCACGTTCAGCATCTATCGTGCTGGGTTAAAGATCGCAGACGAAGTTTCAATCATTAATGGTGGTTCTTACGTTTGCTGTGAGAGAACAATGTATAATTAATGCCCCGCGGTTCTTTTTGCACCGTTTTAAATACGTCTTTTAGGTCATATATCCAGCCGTAAGACGTTCATCCCCCAACTCACGCTTATAGCTCACAGAAACACATCCTCACTCAAAAACTGACCCTTACTAACAAACTCACATCTAAACCCATTCCTTCTACAGGTATACCCGCATCAGTACGTCCGAAAGCGTGGCTCTACTTATGCGGTGGACAGCTGCTGCTGGAGAAACATCCGAACGAATACGAAGAGTTGCTGCAGGCGCCCGGCGACCCCAAGTGCATGGAAGACATCAGGAAGGACCTGCACCGGCAGTTCCCGTACCATGAAATGTTTATCAGGGAAGAGGGGATTGGGTGAGTGAATTTATTGAACTACAAGGCGCGTGCCTGATGGGATCTCCCATCGTCAAAAATGACGAACAACAAACATAATGAATGTCGTTGATCTATCAACATGAAAGCCATTCCTACTGTTAGTGTTTTACGCAATTACCTCGCTTCTTCTTCTTCTTAGCGTGTCGATAGCAATCTAAATAGAGTTAGCCCATAATTTCGCTACGAGCTTTTAGCACTTTCAGTACCGTCCATCAACTCTTGTTGCGTACAAACCGCAGGACACGCTGGACAAAATATCAAGTGCCGCATTGTTTGTGGGACAGCACCACATTAACACTCCAGGGCGGAGTCATCTGTGAATCTCCACCTGAACAGGTTTTCTTTTCTTCGGCCTACCTGGGTCCGGAGTCTATTTAAAGACTTCCAAGAAAGCCATGGCAACTCGTGTCCAGGTGCGAGATTTAACCCATTTTACAAAATCGGCAACAGTACAAAACAACAAACATATTTAATAACAACAATCTCAGAATCAGCACAACAGCTTGTCTTCATTTCCACGACAGCATAGGAAACAATTAGTCTGATTGTTTGTTTACACTTTCGCTTCATTCAGTTGCCAAGTGCATTATGAACTTGGACAATTGCCATGTTGAGTGGCATAACTATGCGGTGTATTATTATCGAATAACCGTAATAGTTGTAAATTATGTCGTGTTTCATCATTGTTATGATTTATGTCTCCTGGATATATGCCACTGCGGTGAATGAACAAAGTGGATTCTTTATTGTTATCTTGGCAGGATCACGGGTAGCTGTTTTTATTAGTAGGCAGGAGTTCCATCCTATTGACGTCATTCCTTAGTTGGCTTTTCTTACTCTTCTGAGCTCCTCTGCTGCTGGTGCTGGGTTGGAGTCCCGGGCAGTGTTGTTGGCTTTTTCCATTAAGAATTTCTTAGTAACAGCCCGGAGTTTGGAAGTTGGCGGTGTGATACTATCGTGCCATGGTGCGCACGTTAAGCCGTTAGTCCTGTGCGTGATCTCTCAGGTCGTTTTGGATTGCCATCCCATCGAAGTATGAGAATGAGGGCAGAAAGAATGATTCTGTTACGTCTTATATCCCGCGCCGAAGGCTTCTTTCCGCTGAGATTGGTTGTCATGGGCGAAATTCGGTCTGGAGGACTATTAATAAAGCAGAAAGTGTTCGAAAGAAACTCGGATAAAAATTCTCGGATGCTCGATTCATCGAATAAGCTCCTGCTACCAAGTCTTTTGTTGCTATGTATAAATTATCGGTATTGATGTTAACATGATGAGCATATAAAATTTAAATGATTAACTCGGTGTATTGTTTGGGACCCGCTGTTAAATCTAAATTAAATCTTCTTCTGCTTAGAATCTCATACGGCAAGTTACTTGTATGTCTGTAAACGATGTGTAAGTTTAATAAAAATAAATTTGATTAGAATTTAAACGTCTCCGACTAATCCTGAGTCCATTTATAAATCATTGGTTTCTGTATTTTTTTTTCTATACCTGTAAGGTTATTTTTTTAAATAAAACGCATTTTGCTTTCTTTCATTCTTTTCACTCCCGACTGACCGCTGGTTTAGGCTCCTACAACCTCTTAATCTGTTACTCTTCATATCTCTTCTGATTAAAAAGAACAAACTCAGTTGATAACAAGTTAACAAAACAATACATCTATTGTCCCTCGTTCATTAGGTTCATTACAATGCAATCGATAGCAAAGATTTAAAGGTAAAATATTATACATTATATTGTACATACTGCATAAGTAGTTCAAGCGTTCGGTTTAGTAATTGGTTAATTTCGTAACGACTCGCTAAGCGTTTCTAGTAATTAATAGATTCATTAGTATTTCCATTAATTAACTAATCGCCTGGATGTTTTACGCTTATCACTTTGTTTTTTTTTGTTTTCCGGTTTCATTCACTTGCTTGTTTCGGGTTAGCCTACGGCATTAAAAAAAAAACTATAGTTGGTTTTCTAGTCTGTGAGATAACCCTATAAATGAAATGAGGAATTGAGGACTCAATAAGAGTCATTGGTTTGGTTTTTTATTTGTATTGTATACCGTCTTGATGTCTATTATGAGTCGATCTAACTTTATGGTCCAGTTTTTAATTCTGTTTCTCAAACTAAAATACCTTGCAAATAGGGTTAAGGACCGGTATCCGTCCGGAATTACCTGACGTTTTTGCATCCCGTCCGGATATTGTCTAGCATTTTCATTTGTCTGGACTTTCGAAAAAGGAGTACTTCCATAGCAAATAAAAAGGGTTACACGAGTTCTGAAAAATCGTTCCGTAGCAGAAGGCAAAAATGCCGGAAAAAGAAAGTTCAACAGAAATACGCATTCTGTGAAAACTTCAACTGTTTACCTATTACCGATTATGAGATACAGCCCGCTGACTGACCGACGAACGGACGGACAGCGGACGCTAAGAAATAGGGTCCCGTTGATTTTCCTTCGGGTACGGAACCCTTAAAACGGGGATGAAGAAAATAAAAGTTACATGTAAAATATCAAGCTCCTACAATCTGTCAAATTTTAGTAATAGGTTTTCAACCTCATTGCTAAAGTATTGGGTTCAAAATTGTCTCAATCAATTATGAACCCAATACTTTGTCAGTTTCGGGTAGCTTGATGTGCTGGCGACTGTACTAACAGCTTTTTGACAGGACTTTTTAATTTTCGAAATGGTAACCCTATTGCAATAGGGATAATAATAAAACCCTTCCATTAGTGGATGTTTATAAGGCTAATACATATGATGATGAATAACCACTTTGTTTAAACTCATCATAATTATCGCCGGATAGTCATTTGATCACGCCATTGTGGTTAGGGACTCTCCACAGTTATTTAGTGACTAACTAATCCTTATCGTGTTCGTCACGTCATATGAATGACGTATTGGTGGTATTGTGTTGTTTTGCTACTTAACTATGGTGTGTCGAATACATATAAAATACTAGGTATGAAGTTCCTTCTTTCTCAATGGTGGAACTCTCGATCCTCCCTCCACGTCCAAATGTTTCTAATGTCTTGATCTTCGATATAAAAATAAACACATTTCTTCGACATAATCGTCACACTACAGTGTGAAATTTAAATAGCTAGCCAAGCTCCGCTAACATGCGGGTGTCAAAATCTAAACATAATAAAACAAAAACTGTCAAAGATCCGACATACGATTCTTGTACACACGGCTACAAGCTATACATTTCCAGTTTAATCTGACCTTTCATGATAAGGAAATCCCATACAATGTGAGATCAGTTTATACTCGAAATGCATAGCTTGATGTGTAGCCACACAGCTCGATATTTTTGAATGAATGGGCTTTGAAATTAGGCTTCTCAGTGAATTACTTATTGGTTAACGACGAATAATAAATTAAGACTTTGTATTCTCAAAGTTGGCAGCAAATTTCGATGATAACAGCTTCAAAATACATTTCTCTCTACTATAAATATACAGACTGCAATTTAGATGAATAGGTCCGGTTAAGCGTCCTCATAAGTTGACCTGCAAGATGTCAATCTAAATAAAATAATAAATAAAATTCATTTAATTCAGATAACTTAGATCCATATAGTACAACACATTAAAAAAAAAAACACATCAAAAAAATATTAACGATAAAATCATTCAAATTACTCGCTGAACAAAGGTTCTCCATAGCGGCGAAGAGATCCTAAAAATGATTACCTAATAAAACATTTCTTCTTTCTCATTCCAGCCAACAAGAACTGTTCTCGGTTCTAAAAGCCTACTCGGTGCTCAACCCGAAGGTGGGCTACTTCCAGGCGCAGGCGCCGGTGGCTGCCTTCCTGCTGATGCACATGCCAGCGGTGCAGGCTTTCTGGTGTCTCGTCAGCATCAGCGATAAGTACCTCAGCGGGTACTATAACCCAGGACTTGAGGTGAGGATCTGTTGGAAATGTTTAACAATTTTTCATAATTATTTATTTATATAAGGGGGCAGCGATATTGACGCGAAAAATGTAACCATGCATTCCGCAAATTGTTATTCAGTTACTTATTTTAAAAAAAAATGTTTCGTAGAAAAATTAAAATGTATTAATTACCACACGTGTTGCCCGCGTCGCTATTGTACTTTTTTTTACAAAACAAAAAAAAATTAACACGGCTGTCAGAATCATGTACTGAATACATGTTAACACTGCATTTTGCCACCCTCCTACTGTTTAGACCGAATTTCACCAATGAATCTAAACCGGGGCTAAGAGCTGTGAATGTCAAACTTCCACAACAATGATGACACTGACTGCTCTTAACCCCGGTTAAGAAGGCTGACCGCGTTTAGTTTCATTCGTGAAATTCTCACTTACACCAGTAACACTGCATGTGTGGAGCGTTAAACAAATTTCAAGCACCGTTCTATTTCTTTTAATCGTTTGATATCCATTAAAGAGATAGAATGATGTTTTAAACACATTTCGTGAAAAAATTGTCTGCTGAACAACTTGCATTATTTAAATGCAATTAATGTTGTATAACTGTATTTTTGGCTATAGAATGGTCAAATTTGATAAAAGATCAATTACATAATAAGAATAATGTTACTTAAGAAAATAACCATGTTAGTAACACTATAAAATATCCAATTATACCTACTTTAGAAAAAAAAAATGTTTTTGAATCTTCCGTTACTCTAAGTTACATTGCTAAAGCCAGAAATGCCCTCAGCTAGTACTTAATTTTTAAAAGCTGGATCACAATTTACTTAAATTTTGCTGTCAAATATTATTATGTTAGCTAATAGGATAAGTTAAACGAAAATAACAGCCAAACGAATCAATTGACGTGAGATTCGACAACCGATCAAATTGGATAGGTCGTTGTGATAAAATATTATTAAAGTCAGCCAGAAGTCAAGTCAATTTATTTAAATTACACCATACACAGGTTAAATAAATTTATACTGTACACTGATTCATGTAGAGTTGGGCTCACCTTGAGTTAGCTTATCGTGGTGCTATAAGGGGCCATCCAAAAATTACGTCACACAAATTTCATGATTTTTTGACCCCCCCCCCCCGTTCTTGTCACAGTTGGTCACATTTTTGAGACCCTCCCCCTAGTGTGACGTCACATATTTTGCAATTTTACATCTAGACATTGATTTTTTTTTAAATTTTTCTTTCGTAGTTCATATTTCGTATTTTCGTACTTTAAATAATGTATATTCAATTTTGAAATGTGACGTCACAAAATGTAGGGCCCCTCCCACCCCCTTGTCACACAATTTCACAATTCGTCGACCCCCTCCCCCCCTTAACGTGTGACGTAATTTATGGACGGCCCCTAATATTCCCACTGCTGGGACACAGGCCTCCTCTCTGTAAGAGGGAGTGGGTCGTAATCTACCACGCGGGCCCAGTGCGGCTTGGTACATGTTACATGTCTTCGAATTTCTTGTTTTTGGACATGCCGGTTTCCTCACGATGTTTTCCTTCACCTGTTTGAGAGCAGTGTTGATTAAATAATTTACACAAAGTAAATCGCCTGTTTGTGGTCGAACCTATGTTCTACAACTCGTAGATCGCGGCCACTGGGCCACCTTTGTCTAACATACTACAGAGTTTCAAAAGAGTAAGAGGCACACCCATAGGTTGACTGGTAGAAAATGCCTATGGCATTAAGTCCGCCTATGTACATTTGTTTGTACCGTATTAAATAAATAAATAAGAGGCCAGCTTAGACGGGGTAGTTGCGTAACACACTAACAGTAGTGGTTTGACATTTTGACAGTTTAACAACAGTACCTGGATGCCCGAGCTTAGCTCGGTATTTTTTTTTTTCGGTAAATAGTGTTTATTAGAATTATATTTAAATACAATTTACATTTTGTTATTTTTCATCAAAAAAAAAAAAAACAAGTTTAAGTTGATTATCGATAAAGATGATTGTTGAAAACATGAATAAAACGACATTTTCTAAAAATGAATCCTAGCTAGATCGATTTATCGCCCCCGACAACCCTGTATACTAAATTTCATGAAAATCGTTGGAGCCGTTTCAGAGATTCAGATTGTATGTACAAGAATTGCTCGTTTAAAGATATAAGATTCATTGCGTTGTTAGCGTTGTTGAGCAGACAAATGATTCGAACATATTAGGCAATGGATTAGCAATATCATTTTCAAAATGATTCACATTGTTATCGATAGTGTGTTACGCAATTGAGGTCCTGATCAAGACTAATACGTAAATAGGCTTTGTTACCACTGAGGGCAAAGCCCCCCAAATTGGGGGAGGCCTAAGTCCAGCAGTGGACGTCTTACGGCTGAAGTGATGTGATGACCACTGATAGCTTACCGTAATTTTTAGCAGGAAATATTGAATTGTAGTTATTTTTATCGGGCATTATTTTCATATCTTTAGTGATAAGAAAAGATTTTTATTGTTTGACTTGAAATGCTATTTATTGTATAAGTAATCAATGAACTCGAATGTCTTGCAATACATGTAAGATTATGTTTGAATGAGTAGGAGGCGTCTTTATCTAAGTGATGCCTAAGATTTTCCTCCTCTGCCGGTTCCACCACCTCTAGATAAATTCAATTTTAACCTTTTATAGGACGGCTCATACAAAGTGGCCAGTAAACTGAACAGTCACTTCAAGGTACCTAGGACCTTGAAGTGGACGGTCACTACTTCACTCTTCACTGTTCAGTTTACAGGCCACTTTGTATGAGCCGTCCTATAAAGGGTTAAAGCATATTAAAGCTGACTGAATTCGATTCAGAATTTAATTATTAACAAACTACTCTCAGGACTGGCGTCTATACTGTTACAACTTGTAGAAGTATAGGTAGGTTCAAGTTCGGAAGGGATTCTTACTTAGTAAAGTCAAAATGTGATCTGTGAATCTGGTCTGTCAGTTAGCTAACTGTGCTATATTACAAATCATCCCCCAGGTCCTACAACGCGACGGTGACATCCTCCACGCTCTTCTCCGTCGCACAGCACCCGCCGTACACCGGCATCTAGTGAAGCACAAGGTGGAGCCAGTCCTGTATGCCACGGAGTGGTTCCTGTGCGCTCTCACTCGCACCCTGCCGTGGGACAGCCTGCTTAGGGTGTGGGACTGCTTCCTCTGTGAAGGAGTGAAGGTATGTACTGGCTACTGTTACATCTAGTGAAATGTTACAGTAAGTGTAGTATAGATTAATTAATTCAATAGGTGCCTCGCTAGCGACTAAGGGCGAATTTCACCAATGAAACTGAACGCGATCACGACTACTCAAACTCAACGCATTTTTTTCAAATAAACCAATTACATTTTTAAATTGTCTAATGGTCGGTCACTCAGAAAGATGAAGATAGTTGCCCATTCCAAAGCGTAGTAAAGGCAACTATGGAGAAGAACAGGCAAGAAACTCGATGGACAGTTTTTCAATCAAAATATTGTTGCAAAAAATTGGTAACATGTTTTATGTTGAAATTATTAATGTGAGAACGATGAATGACGTGCACTTTCGTCACTAGCGTCCGTAATTAAAACAAAAATTAAATAACAGTTCAGAAATTAAAATAAGCCAAGAGAAAAACAGTACCAACTACAACAACCTACGGACGGCGTCACAACAATGAGTGTTGTAGTTTTAGTGGTCATGTTCGTGTACGAACGGTTCCATATTAATTAAATAATTTAAGTCATTATAACTCGAATGATTTAATTAATGTGGTGCTGTTCTATAAACGATGGGACACTTAATATCGTGTTTGCTTTTGACTACACGCTACAGGAACTGATGAACGCTCCTGAATGCGCCAAACTAGTAGCCTACTGCCTAATACAAGAAACAATTTAGATAGTCGTCGATACGCTAAGAAGAATGCCATGTTACTAATCCAACTCTCTCCACCGTCCAGGTACTATTCAAAGCCGCGCTAGTGATCCTAGCAGGAGCACTAGGGCCTGCTAAAGTCCGCAAGCGCGCGTGCGGTCTGTGCGAGACTTTAGAGGTCCTGCGTCACCCCCCAGAGGGGATCCTAGGAGAGGACTACCTCATGTACCACATGACTAGGCTCAACCTGACGGAGGAAGACTTCGAGTTTGAGCACCAGAGGCAGACCGCGAGGCGGCGGGCTATGCCTAACAGAAGGTGAATATGTTATAAATAAAATAAAAATATAACGTTGTATTTACAACCTTCTGCGCAAAGCCGAGGGTTGAAAATCCAGCAGCGCTCTTTTGTTTACATTAATCGATAGTTAAATTATGTTTTTTTTTTTTTTCATTTCAGTGGCAGCTGATTCAGCGACTGTTCCTACAAGCGTTATTCCAAGAATAACGCCAGGGATCTATTCAATACTCTGTAAGTAGAGTGCAACTGACTATAAGACAGTAAGACAGTAGGTACGCCAGTACAGTGTACCAGTGCTTTGTGATAGTGAGCGTAAACGACGCACGACCAATCCGACGACTGAGTGGGTTATGGTAGAGTAAGTGGCTTTCTTCTCGTCTTGTATCATAATGTTTAGCTGTATTTGTTCGGCAGTTCTCGAGAAATGTTGTACAGACATTGCTAGGAGATGTGGGTTTTGTATCTGTAAAAATTGGCGCTAACATAATGCGTTGGTGTCACCTGATTGGTCGAAATTCGGCCAATCGTGTGCACTTATTGTATGGTCAAAATAAGAATTGTATCCGTTCTAACTTCACTTGAATGAGTGAGCGAATCTTACGTCATCCGAATTGAAGTTATTTTGAGAGATGTCAATCCGGTCAACATTTTGTATGCTTAAAATATGTATGGTTACCAAAAAAAGTTATCAGGGTAGTCGGATATAGTTGAAGTTAACTAAGAAACCAATGAATGTTTTTCAATAAAATTTACTTTAATTAATAGAAAACAAACATTTCCTTCAGATCAAAGAACTATTTGTTTAGTTAAATTTCATTCGAGAACATCAATTGGTTTCTTACTAAACTTCAACTACATCCAACAACCCTAGTTACATGTCTTTTGGCTTTACAACAAATACAAAGCTCATATCTCTTAGCGATTATAATAATAAAAAAAAAATAGCAATTTAATAATGATTTTCATCATAATTATCCATTTGATAATTTAATGATGATTGATTTGTTAAAATTTGTGTCTTGTTAGTTCAATATGACTTTAAGTAGTGATGTTATGACTGTAGGTATTTGTAAAATAATGTACTAAGTTAAGGTAGTCATTGACGAGGTTGCAATAAGGCTGCGTGTAAATGTGTATACTTATCTATTTAAAATATAATTGGCTGAGTTTTAATTCACTGGCAATCTTTTAGGGGGTGAAAGTACTCTTGAGTACTTGAGCACTTTTAACCAACCAATCAACTAGAACACAAACCAACCAAGTAACTAACTCCAAAGGAACCAATTAACCCAACCCTGAAAATCCAATGCTATAAGCCAAGCCTACTCGAAAACATTACATTACATAGATTAATAAAAGACTTTATGTTAAAACAGCTATTTGACCAAAACATGCTTTTTCATAAAAATATGGTATAAAAAGAAATCCTTTTAGTTATTTCTGAGTTGGTCCCATAATAAAAACTGTTGATATTCAAGAATATCAAGTAACACCCTATGTAGAATTGACAGTGAATTAAAAGTCAGCCTGTATACGTTTGGGTACTGAATTTTCTTATTGGCAATACCTATAGTATTTGAGGACAATGCACAAATTTGCGAGACAAATGGAGCTCTATTGCAAAGAAATAAAAATAGGTTTATTTTTCATACAAACTTATAATAACTTATATAACGCATCCATAAAAATAATTAATTCACGCACACACTTGTACATTTGACTGACTGTTTCTTGATAGCTGTTTCAATATGTAAGCTGACATTTTAGATGTCTTGGGATCATATTTTGTAAAGAATAATAATTCTTACCTAAAAATAAGGAAATTCAGTACGAAGCTATGTTGTAAATTTTCCTTTATCGATTTAATGTCATACATAATTAAAATTGTAATATAAATTATCAATTTGGAAATGTGTTTGTATATCTTGAAATAGTGCTTGTGTTTCTCCATCGATTGGCATAATTATTCAGCTGACTCCAATAAATTATTGCTATGTCTTACTGGCACATAAAAAAGAAAGAGATGGGACATTAGAGCTGTCAAATTAGATTGACTAAAACGTATATACAAGTTTAGACAGCCGTTTCGTAGATTTTATTCATGATTTTGCATCACAGTGATCTTTATTCTGACTATAATAAGGTTGATAATAGGTTGCTATCAGAGGTAATGTAACTGTGGAAGGACTTTACAGAATAACCAGCCTAAAAATATGCAAAATTTTCAAGCATATTTGCATTCTAATTTGACAGCTCTAAACAGTCGCTATCTCATTCTCGCCCTGTATGTAAGAAAAAGATAGCAATAGTCTCAGTGGGGACTGAATATTCTATTTGGACGTCTTTAAGCACTATTACTATTATTCCTTTTTGACATAACTTATTGCATTATTATTTCGAAGGACAAAACGTTCAACACTTAGCCAAATAATTGAAGTATACCATACTTTCTATATCATGCATATCTAGAATATTGTATTATATAAAATTAGCGTTTAGTTTTTAACTAATTTCCAAAAAGGAGGTTTTGTTATGTATCAATGTAATTATCCGATTTTGTTCTCGAATCTATTTATCACTTTGTATATTTAGCGCATTTTTCGGTGTATTTTATAATTTATGAATTATAAAAGTTTTGTCTTCTTCTACCTATATTGACCGATAAGGCTGCGGTGGTACCACTAATCCGGAATGCGGAAAGTCTATTCGCACAAAAAGAAATTCCTCAATACCTTACCTAGTCAAAATATTACTAACCAGTTTACTAAATAAAACCGCTAGATTTTCACCCTTTTGGTTGAAAATCAAGAGTAGTAACTGGGTACAATACCTTTTGGGTAAGTCTGGTTGTTAGACATTCGGGGTTTTATCTACCCGCAACGTGTTTCAAAGATGAACAAACAACCGGGACACAGAGGAGTTTTGATATGTTTTAGATGGTCACCCATCCACGAACTGACTCCGGTAGGCGTAGCTTAACCTTCGATGAACCGAAGCGGTGGTTACTATTTAGCTACGATATCGTCACTTACATACAGTATTTTTAATCTGCCTCATACCTTCGTTCGAAGGACTTCTTGAACTACGTTCGTGAGTTAGCTGTAGTTTTTCTTAAACTTATGATATCTTATTTATTTTTTGTCTTAAAAAATATAAAAAAGTATTGCAGCTTTTATGCTCACGATTGTGACTGGGGGTTGAATGAAGAAAATAATTACAGAGAATTAAATGATTCACTGACATTTCATAGTTCTCATGAGACGAATCTTGTCGATCAAGTAAAATTAGAACCGAATAGAGGTCAAAGTTGATCAACTTTTTCTGAAAGCGTGTTCAGACGAAACTAGTTAATTTGGTCATTCAATTCAACCAATTGAAATAATAAATTATCAATGGTATATTTGAAATAAAGAACCTTGGATTATGTAACCATGAAATCATGATAATTTTGGACTACTATAAAAGTATACCGTCGGTTTAAAATAAAAATGTAAGTACATAGATGTTTTTGTCGCTGTTCCTTGTAGTAAAAAAAAAAACATAAGAAAAAAGTAGTCATAATAATTGATTACCAAAAAATTATTAAACTTCGCAGACAAAATCGGACATTTCCATCACCCCAGTCACATATTTTTAGTAGTAGACCGAATGTAACTAGAATAAGAGGAGACTGTATATTATAAATTGTAAAGATAATACAAAAATAATTCATAATACATTGTGATAAGATCCGTAATTATTACAATTACAAATGTAATAATGAAAATGTAAAAAAAAAACAAAAAAAAATGTTATTGAAGTACAATACGATTTTGTTAAATTGTCATGTATTGAAATGTAGAAGACAAACTATTTCCATTCCGTAATTGTATGGAAGATCAAAATGTATTATTTTTGAAAATTTCTTCCATAGTCTTCAATATAATAATGTTCTATGTGTTGTGTTGTAGATGTCAACCTTACTGTCTTTTAAAATAATGCAATAAATTCCTTATGTACGGTCACCTAAACAGATAAGTAATCAGGGTTGTAGGATATAGTTGAAGTTTCGAAGGAAACTGAACAAAAAGCGAACAGTTCATTTGTTAGAAAAATATCATCATCGTCATTGATAAAAAATCCATCGGTTTCTGACTAAACTTCCACTATTTCCGACAACCATGGTGACTGTACATTCGACGCTCGCTAGCTCGCTACATTCGCGGAAATGCGTTCAAATAATAATGTAAGTATCCATATTCTAACATTCCTACTAGTCTTTCCCTTCCACCCTTATGTACAAGAGCGACGATACTAAGAGTTCTGTATTTTTTAACATTTTTCAACAAATTATTAATAGCACTCATATTTTACTACTCATTCTGTTCTATAGCCCAATAAACTGTCACTGTTCAAAAGGTTCTATTTAGAAAGAATTTTATTGATAAATATGGTTAAGGCAAAATATGCTATAGTCATTGTTGGTTCGAAAAAGTCAGTTTTACCAGAAGAGAATTTCCCGTAATTATAAATGTTCAAAATCAATGATAAAACCTTGTTTAAAATGTATCAAAATTAAAAGTGCTGTTTGTTCACACTTATTTTGCCTCTGATTTTGTGTCATTTGTCAAAATCGAAGTAATCTTTGTTGTCGTTACCTAAGGTTGCTTTTAGTTTGTATCTACTAACAAGTCTGTGAATATCACAGTGATGTTATACAATAAGGTTGCTTTGGTTAACTACTGTTAGAGGTAAAATAATTGTCAACACAGGCTGTAGTTCTGACTGATTGAGACAGAAACAAGAAAGTTTTAAAAAATACGGGAAGTGCCCGTCTGGTATTCTCAGCGATACTTCAAACATATTTTGCCACACCCTGCCATCTATTTTATTTACTTGTAAAACTAATACCTTCTTATGAAGCACCGATATCAATGAATAAAGTATAGATCCTATGTGTTAGTTACAACTCTACAACTCGACTGCCTGTTACCAATGTAATGTTTGGATTAAGTAAACAAATATCGAATGTAGGCTATGATTTAGTTGATAAGTTTGCGCACTTGCGTCAGAATGGTGCATAATGTTTTATTTCTTTTATTTTATTTATTTCTCAACGACTTAGTAACTGGACTGACGAATGGCATAGTGGTCACTTATGAGAGTCAAAAATAGGAATAAAATACAGTTTACTTGTGGTGAATGCAGATCTGGATATATGCATGGATATACTTCTCCCTCTAGCGAACAATGTCTTTTAGTAGCAGAAAGAGGTATCACATAGATTCCGTGCGTATAAGCAGCTTACCAACAGGCAAGTGTATATCGCGCACTGGAATTACAACCTACTGCTCAAGGTCGACAGTTAAAAATCCAATTGTGTATTTGATTGAAGCTCTGAGATACACTCTGTTGGATTCTCAATTAACGGCTCAACACCAAGAATAGAAAATCCACTGCCATTTTACTCTGGTACACCTTTTCTAGAGTTACCACTATTTCATTCGCCACACTGATTTCATTGTTCTGTAAAATGTCTATTACTAAGTCGTAATATTCAAGTATTGCTTAGTATTATAGTGAAGAGCTTGAATCTTTGTAGTTTGAGTGATGATCACAGAATGATATGAATATTTAAATGTTTTAAGAATCCGATATTAGAAGGTTGTCAAAATAATTGTCCTCTATGGACTTATAGTCTGTATGGAAATGAAACAGAGGGTTTTCACCAGTTGTCACCCTTCATACCGAAATGACATTTTTCAATGTCAGTTCCCTGAAATGATGAAATTGTATAAAATCCTTCAAAATGTCAAGTGATCTAATACTTTGGGTGTCGTGTGTGATTTTTTTTTTTTGTTTATTTTCAATTGAAATTTTTTATTCAACGTTATATTTGCGTAGATCGTAACTATTATTATTTTATTTGTTGTTATTGCTAGTTGCGACATTATTTAGGATTATTTAGATTGTATCGTGATCCTTGGACAATGCCTGCTTGTAATAAAAAAAGTGCGAGACTACATTTTTCCAAAAAAACTCTTAAAAATTCTTCATAAATGTTGCGCTGGCAACAAAAACTTAAACGATTTCACTACATTATGAATTAGGACTAGGCATATCATATTAGAGGTTTAAATACCTACTATTAAGTAATTTCTTTAGATTAACTTATTGCAAAATTTCTGAGTAATTTGAAAATACAATAGGTAAAGAAGTCAGTCTATTTGATAAATTTTTAGAGATGCACACTGCAGTTTTGCTCATCATAATATTTCATCTTGCAACCTCTAAAGTGTGCCAAAGTAGTCTCGTACGAAACGCAAATAGGTACTTCGCACAGCACAAATCTATGTAACTACTGTAGTTAGCATCAGTGTTATACAAAATGGTGTGCTCGGCAAAAGTTCCAAGATCTATCACATTCCGTTTCGCAGACTGTTAAGGTATATAATAAATACTTGAATGTCATGAGTATTTTTGTACAGTGGCCGAGAGTTTCATATCGCTGCAATATTCAAGTTGTAAATAAATTAATAAATATTTAATACAAAATATTTGTTTGTCTTTTATTTTTATTCGACACGAAGTTTAAGTGGCCATCTACTGGGCTAACACGTTGTAGGAGAAATTGTTTTATAGCACCATAGACATGAAGTTTAACTACCAAGTACCAACACATCGTGAGCCAAATGTGACACAGGCTTAATATAGTTTTTATTCCGGAACTATGCTCGGTTCCTAGGAGATGTCACAAAAAGCCAGTTAAATGCGAGTTGAATTCGCGGGGAGAGGGATACGATGAATATATTACCCACCAAAAACATTTAAGGTGAATGCTCCAAACCAGCCCGCGAAATTCAAAATTTCTTGCGTTTTTTGCAATTTGCAGGCCAGTGCTAGGTTGTATGTCGATTAAAATATTATTCGCGCCTGTAAGACGTATGTAGTTACAGAATTATAATCATCAAAATCACCAATACAACCCTCCCAAGTTCATAAAGGCCTAAGAACAAAAAAAAAAAAGAGTAAAAGTCATTCCTATAGCTTTATGAACTTTGAGCGTTGTATTGATGATTTTGATGATTATAATTCTGTAACTACATATATGTCTTACAGGCGCGAATAATATTTTAATCAACATACAACCTAGCACTGGCCTGCAATTTGCAAAAAACGTAAGAAATTTTTAATTTCGCTGGCGGTCGGAGCATCCACCTAAATGAAAAATAAGTTGCCAAGTATTACATAACCCTTCTTTTGCTGTGCACCTTTGGTTGTTCAGTGAAGATCGATACTAATCGGTGTACTATTAGTCGTGAAACTCGATAAAAATTGGCAGCGTAATTCTCGTAATTTTAGAAACGTTCACACTCTTGTCTCAATCTGTCAAAAATTCCTCTTAGTTTCCCTACATTTTTGACATTTGATAGTTGCAGATGAGGGTACGATTAGATTTTGAACGATTCTAATTACGAGAATTGGCCTTTTGATGTCATTATAAAATCTGATTTCACTTTGACTTTGTTAAACACTACGCTGCACGCTGGCGTATTGCATAACAATAATCATAAATTCCGCTGTTCAAGTAATAATAGTCCTCCAGACCGTATTTCGGCCACAGCAGCCAATCTCAACGGAGACTAGCTATCGGCGCGGGAGATATTATAGTGCACAAGTGTGTGCGCAGACACAAGAGCACTCACTCTTCCCTCACTCTCATAACCCGATGGGGGCGTCGGACCAACGGCTTAACGTGCTTTCCGAGGCACGGGGGTAATGCACCGCCAACTTCCAAACTTCGAGCTGTTACTAATAAATTCCTAATGGAAAACCCCAATAACACTGCCCGACCTGGGAATCGAACCCAGGACCCCACGCTCAGCAGTCGCGCTTGCGACCACGAGACCAACGGGGCAGTTCAAGTGTGGTGTTGTGAACAGTACGGCAGGCCATGCCCTCATGCTTTACTCAGTCGGGTTTAAATCTGACTTCTAGGATATCTTCAGTGCACCTTCTGATCGTGGGCTACGGAGCGACCTGGTGGTTGAGATCCCGGGATGGCCTTCTTGTGCCTACCACGATAGGCTTGGAGGGCGAAGCCTGTAAGACCAAGTTCTAGTCTTATGTTTTCTTTATAAACAACATTAAGGACGCCAGTAATTACTGCGTGTCTTCGATCTGACAGGATTTTCATAGGATCCTACTGGCATCCAACAGCATGTTGGCCTTTCACTTTAACTGTATTAGGTACAGACGCCAGCACTTAAAGCTACTACAAGCTCTCAAATTTCTTTAATAGGTTTTCAACTTTAACACTAAAGTATTAGGTTCAAAATTGATTTGGAAAATTTGACGGTTTCGGGTACCTTTATGTGCTGGCGACTGTACATAGCCAGTAAACAAAATATACGTGTTACTATTTCGAAGACCTCCTTAATAGTAAAAAAAAAACAACAATTGTCTGCGATTTTGAACACAAAGTGAGAAGTGTTAACAAATATAACGCGTACGTGTGTATTGGACTTATGTTTGTATTAGTGATGTACTGGATATCCGTATCCGTGTCCGAGGATATCCGAGGGAGAAAAAAGATCCGTATCCGTTACTTTTTTGTCGGATATGTAGGTGAATAGGTAGCGACGAAAATCTATAAGAATGAATTCCTATATTTTTTATTTCTTATAAAGCAGCACGCGTAGCATGACTGCATGACCACCATAGAAACGAGTTTAGTCGACGGAAGAATAGACAAAATGGCAGAATGTAGTAAGACTTCTACCGTCTTAAGCACGGCGATGTTAAAACTGAAGAGAGGAAATATTTCTATTCTTCAGTCGAGCATGGCGACAAATTTTTCTCTAACTTTGTGTTGGAGTTTCAGTTGGGGGTACATTTTTTTACAAGATTATATTTATTATAATCATTAATACAATACTCTGAGATCGTTTAATCCCACGGTATGACTATTCAATGAAAAAGTCCTTAGCAAATCCACCTTAATTACATTAGTTACCACTTTCTTGCTATGGAAAGAATAACTGTCTTTGTCTTCATACAAACCCGAGTCTACGGGTCGCACCGTGCTCGGGCCGAAGAGGTGTCGAGTTGAATAGAAAGAACTTTGTCTATCAGGGCCGTAGCTAGGGGGGGGGGGGGGCTTTTCCGAACATACCATAGTTTGGGACATTCATTTCATATTATAATAATTATTTTCTCTGTGTATAGATGGTATTTGAAGCGCCATCACATGAAGCAATGGGTCTATTTAATTATAATATGCAGAGAAAAATTTCAACCGTCTTGTTCGCTTGTTCTTCATCATTGAGGATTTAATAGCTGTTCTTAGATCCATGCTCATGTTCTGTCACAGAAATTATTTGTCTATGAATAGCTATTGAATGTACATCACTGACCTAGAGGTGATGTTGATTGATTGAGTAGCTGCTTCAGAGCAGATCAATTATGATATACTTAGTCACAAAGATGAAGGGATATAAAAAAAAATTACATATTTTTGGGTGATTTTCAACAAGCTGTAACTCCGAGAAAAAGATCGTACAGCAAAAAATAAAAAGGCACATTGTAGCACCATGTATCTAGTTTTCAGATACTGCCATGTTTTTTTTATCATGTTTGGGTCTGGAGAAACAACAAGGAAACAACCAAAAAAAATTTTTACAAATTTTTTCTCGTCTTAAAAAAAAATCTTTTTTTTTCCATTGTTTCACTCAAAAGTTCTTTTAGAAAATTTAATGCCCTTTAATTTAGCGTATCCAGAATGATGATGATTTGCCGCGGAGTTATCGTGAGTCAAAGCAAAAAAGTACTTTTTAACTTTAACAATCAATAACTCTGGAAATAATGATTGTATAGGAAATCGAAGGAGGGTTTTGGAAACAACACAAAATCTATAAGATACCGTGAATGGCTTTTGTCCAAATTTTTTTTTTTAAATTGAAAGCTTTGGCCGAAAAAAGGACAAAAATTCGCATAATTAAGGATATTTGGATAACTTGGTATAATTTGGATAAAATGGATGAACGAAGAATATAGTTGGTAATTTTTCAACCTCAAAGTGTCCCCTAAAATCTCTGAAAAATTCAAAGCACTGCGATTTTTTTTTTCATAGTGCCCTGAAGCTTCAAATTCTTTGTTTTTGCAAAAAAAAAATCGATTTTGATTAGTTTTTCGATGTTTTTTTTTTTTCTCAAACATTTTTATTTTTTCGATCAAACAGATTGATTTTTCAAGAAATTTGAAAAATGTTTTTTTTTTTACAAATTTGCTCGACCGTTGATGCCGATATGTATTGTTGGGGGGGACGTTGTCGACGATTGCGGAACTGATTAGCAATCGTGGGGGCGTGCGCAGTAGTATTTCGATGAGCTTCCCGAATAGCTTGATCATCACAATCGGTAGTGATTCGTTATCTGCCTTGACCCGCAGCCTAATTGCGGAACACATTTAATTTCTGAAAGCAATTCTGAATTTAAACAAACTCCAGTCGATTTCCGTGTCCTTAATCGGAATTGTGTAACTAAAATTAAACAAATTCTGCCAAATTGTATAGGGAGGGTACCAAAATCTTACCCAATCGTTTTCATATATGCGTTTTGTTTCATCAATATGAACTATTTGCTTGCGAATAATTTTACAATAATATGACATTGTTTTAATGCCAACTGATGGTCTACTAGTGCTTATAAATGAAAAAGTACAATGATTTCTTAAAAATTTAAAAACCAATTTATAAAACACTTTCTACCAAAAACTATCATAATTGAAAAACACAACGAAACGTTATTATCTTCACGTTTTAGTTATCTGTGGCCAGTGGAAAAATAGTAGAAAAGCAGGGTTGTCAACTTATTGAGATTTCCACTAATCCCGGGTTGGTCGGTATGGACACCGCAACTGGCGGACTATTTCAACTATTTGTTTGTAGCTGGTGGTTTTGTTTTGGTTAGTCTAATTTGACTTTGGCTTTGACTCGAGAAAATATTATATTAACACGATACTGGCAAGTGGTTTTATTATTTTCAAGAAGCCTGTGGCACTTATGGTTATTTTTAAATGCCGAAACCACATTGGATACAACGTTGATTTGGAAAGATAGTTTAGCATGACAAATATAGTGAATAGCGCCAGTGTTAATATCGAAAAACGTGATTTCGAAAAAATATGCCATTGGAGCCTACTTTCGGGATAGTAAAATTAACCATTATTCCATTATTGTGTAGCTAAAAATCAAACAAATAGCTTCACTTACTTTTCCAGTAATTGTCGTGTTATATTATCTATAGTAATTATGTTATAACAAAGACTATAATTATAACATGATAAGTTTTATTTCATCCTCAAAACGACGACTGAATGACAGTAATACGAATAAATAATATAAAATTTGCGAATATAGTTTATTTTAGAAGAACCGCCATCAGTGAGAAAAACATTGACTCGGGAGAAAAATTGGCAACACTGAGTAAAAAAAAACCGCTATCATTTTGTTGAAAGTTGTTATGTTTTGCATTATGTTTACTATTCGTATATAGATACACGGGCTTGGGCCATTGAAAAGCAGTTTTGGAAAATTTCTAGTAGCACAACATTTAACTAAATATTCCACCTACCCTCGAGTAACTACTCGTGGGTTGGTTTGGAAGATCTTTGGCAAGGAATAGGGCTCTGTCTTCGTTTTGTACTGGCTGCATTACGACTTACGCTGTTTTGCTCCAAAACGAAAAGGACAAGTCAATATCACCACTGCAAGTAAGTACACCAATGTAAATAGGAATTACGCGTGTAGAAGTGATTATTGTAGCTGTAGGTACATTATTGACCAAACGGACAACCATTATTTTACTGTGTAGACTTCTGCAACTTATTTCTAGTTAAAGTAATGATTATGTATGTCAGCCTCACATTCTAACAAATGAGATATATTGTTATTTGATATTTTTGTATGTATGTAGATGCTGATGCAAACTAAAATAACCACTAAGTAACCAAGTAACAACAATACATTAATCATATTTTCGCAGAAGGTGCTACAGCTGAACCTACATGAATGGAACACTTCCCTACCAACATCAAGCTAGTTGACATACAGGGGATTTTCCTACAAAGAATTTGCTGGCAAGGCTGGATATAGAAATACAATCTTCTGTATCAATCATTGGAGGTGAGCCTTTTGTCACAGTTAAGAACAAGAGTTAAGTATGCTTTGATGGTTTGGTCTGGAGTAGATGAATGATAGGCGGCTAACAACAAGTATTTACAAGGCAGATGTGACTGGACACGCCAGAACACTGGGACACCCTAGGAGGACATACCTTTTTGGTGCTGTTCAGAAAGGTCAGGTGCATAGTACTGGTAACCGGCGTGCGTGTATGACCAGATGTATGAACGTAAACAAAGCAAAAACAGTATGCAAGGATCGTAGGTGGCATTCTTTACTTTCTGCCTACCCCCATGGGAAAAAAGCGTGAGTTTATGTATGGATGCTAAGAATCAATCGGCAACTCATAATTATGAATATATTTATTTAGGCAAATTAAATAAATCACATCATATATTTTGTGTATAATTATTGTTTGTCATTCTAATTTAGTGTTATGTTCAATAAAAATAGCTGATCAATAAAAATTGGTGAAACAACTGCCAGCAATGACTAGGCCTAGAGCTTTTGCCCAGCCGTGGCTCGATGAAAGTCTAGTTAATGAGCCTAGTTTGCTGCATTATTTATTAAGTACTATAACTGAGCAGAAAATAATTTGATTTTGTTTTAAATCTGCAGGAGAGTCCTCGAGGGTTACACCTATGAAGATTTGAAAGCAGCATGAATGATGCTTTTGCTATTTCCTTTGACCACTGCTGAGATCTACTTCTGACTGCACTGTTACTGCTGCTCTGCAACCACTTCAGTTTTTAAGCTTCTCAAGGGCAGAAATAGAAACCGAATATTGTTCTTTAAAGATAATAAATGTGTTTAGAAAACCATTCAATATTATTTGAACAGCGATATAAACATAATTATGTACATACTGTGTTGATTAAAAACAGTGTTAACTTTAATAGTGTTTCATTTATGAACTATATAGGTACAAATAAAAATAACTTGTTATGAAATATTTACATAAGCATTAAGTTTTAAAAAAGAAATAAAGACTAGTTATGGACTATTAAAGTGATACTGTTTATAAAATAATGGTGTGTAACTTAATTAACTGGCATTCATTATCACCTTGAGGTAAACAGAAACAAATATATTATGGTTATCAAAAACAATCATTTTTATTGAATATAATTACATTCAGACAATAGTATTTGTAAATTCTTCCTCTCCTCTTGCAGTATTATCTTGTGGAAATCATTATTTATAATTTAAATACAGCTTAGTAATGTTTGCTGTGAGGGCACAAGAGAAAGTTTACAATTCTCCTGTTTAGTGTAGTTGACCTACCTGAAAGAAAAAAAGAATTTAAGTACATCCGCATCCTCCAACTGGATGATTAATGGGTGATGGAATATCCATCATTATAATTTAAAGTCTGGTATTAGATAAAAAGATTGATGGACCTATGATATAACTACATAGGTACATTGCTTTGCTTTATATGAAGCAAAACCTATTAAATGCGAAAAACTATTTTGAAGGGCGCCTCATAATAAACAGAAATAAATAAGTATTATGATGCTCTATGGTAACATTGAAATTCAATCTTTAGAAAACAATTTTGAAGACTACCATAGTCTGATGACATGAACTACAATGCTGATTATGTTCATATCCACCGAATGAAAAGAATAATACTGTTTGATTGAATTGATTTGCAACATGTGCAATAAACTTGACAGGGATTAGCATAATCTGCCTATATAGTTCCCACTGCTGAGACACGGGCCTCCTCTGTGAGACGGAGTGGGCTGTAATCCATGGACTCGAAACAATTATTTAGTTTGATATTCTTATGTAACTATTATTTAACATGAGAAAAACATTTAAGGTACCTACATACAATATTTAGGTAGATAGGTAGGTACCTATAGTGAGCATATTCAATGATAAACACTTTTAAAGAAAATAATATTGAAAATTAAGTACCGTAAAACAGACATGTTGTGGAAATAAGTCTAAGTATGGTGTGTGTGCACCTATGTTTATTGAAGTCTATTGTTGTTCCTCTTTGCCTTGATCGCTTTTTTACTTTTCCAAATAAGTAACAGCTCAACTGGCTTGCTCAGCTTGCCATAGGTTAAGCTTATTACGATACGAGTTACGAATTTTTCTTTCGTAAATATGCCACAAATTTATCTCGTTTCTTAAATATCATGTAGATGATGTAGAATAACTTGCGGTCGCCTTGTAAGCACTTGTCACAGAAGAAAACTTCCAATTTTCCTTATAAAATCACCTCGCTCTTTCGATATTCATAATACCACTAATAGTGATTTATTATTGGAGTTTTACACAAAATCACATCCACAATTTATCAGGAAGACTATCACTTACATTTTTTCGCTATAATTTAGCAGATTTTACGTTTAAATCCTAAAATTAGTGGAACGAAAAACGAAAGCGACAACTAACTTGCCTTCTGCTTCAATACAACTAGCCGTTGATTTCATGACAACGATTGAAGCAAATTGTCGCTTGTCAAATATGTTACGCAATTCCAAAAATAGACGTTTGCCCATTTTTTCTTGACATATCGTTCACTCTTTATCGTCCAAACCGACTAGCCGTTGGTTTCACACTTTATGGGAGTAACGCAATACCAAATTCGTAATTTTAAACAAACTGCGATAAAAACGAAACAAATTAGTCTCAATCATTTGCCAATAATGTGTTCCGCAATTAGGCCGCCGGACGACGATCGTAACTTTGAGTCGCGTTAAATCGCATAAGCACGACTGGCTCACTCCCATAGAAGCTGGTACTTCCACTTGACTGTAGCCCTTTTGTGTGAAGAAAAGCCGAAATCCGCAGGGGGTATATCGATTTTTTTAAATGAGATTTGCAACTAAGACAGTTGCAGCGGTCAGAAAAAATCGAGTTAATTTTTTTGACAATAATGGAGCATTATAAGACCTTGAAAAAAAAAATTACTTTTTGTAAATTTCTTGAAAAATCAATCTCTTTGATCGAAAAAATAAAGATTTTTGAGAAAAAAAATTTTAGCATCGAAAAACGAATATTTTTTTTTCGTAATGGTGATTTTTGCAAAAACAAAGAATTTGAAGCTTCAGGGCACTATGAAAAAAAAAAAATCGCAGTGCTTTGAATTTTTCAGAGATTTTAGGGGACACTTTGAGGTTGAAAAATTACCAACTGTACGATCCAACCGTACAATTCTTATGTTTTCATGTAAAATAAGCAGTTTTGTACCGCGTGCGCAAGTTAAGTCAGTTCACGTTCGGTCTCCGCCGCGAGTACTCATATCATAACTATAACATTATATCAATAAAATCATTATCATAAACTATCACATCTATCATTTACTGTTGTCCCGTACAACATTTTGGTCCTTCGAGCCGGATTGGCGGGATGCACCGCGTGTGTTACGAAGTGCTTATGGACATTCCGCCGAATCAGTGTGGAGATACCTACTACTATCAATAGCAACCACCAGGTAACAAAGCAGCAGATACCGGTGAGTGAGCTTTCATTATCATCGCAACAGCAAAGCGGCTGATCTAATCTCTACAAAGTAGAATCGCCTGCGAGGTTAGCAGTACGTGTCAAGTGGTTGATGCATCAGCATACATACGACCACACCAGCATACAGCATCATCAGCATTTTGAATAGAGTATTACCAACTATCATCAAGCGTTTTATGAAGAGGGTGTCTATTCCCGAGCAAGTCTTGCATAAGATCATTTATCAACAAAAGGTACCTACCTAAATCGTATTCCAAGCTTAGTCGACGAAGCAAAGGAAAACACGATCGAGTAGAATACATAGAAATATCATAGATCACTTTTATCATATCAAGCTTTTATCACTGAAGCTACATTAGCATCTCCGAGATGGAGGACCTACTCGAAAATCAGAACCAGATTATGCAGGACATAGAGCAACTTTTACGCAATTTTAAAAAGGATGGAGCTGAAAGAAAAACCTCTATTTACGTCAAGAATCGTTTAGAGCTTCTCGATAAATATTGGGAAGAGTTCCAGTCCAATCATATTCGATTATCAGAATCTGAAGAACGTGGCTACAGCTATTTTTCAGAAAATTACTATAAAAAATCTAGGGAGTTTTACAACGAAGCACGCGCGTTTATACAGCAGTACAGGGTCACCATGACCACTCCCAAGATTGTCGAAGCATCGACTACTCCGCAGCCATCATTGCAAGCAGCTGAAGCGGAGAAGAGTCAAGGGCATGGGAGAGGATCTACAGATCAAGATGCCCAGGACTATCAACAATCATCAACCAGCAAGGTTAGGGCCAAGTCTCCAACCATGTACACTTCGCAAGGTAACAGCAGTAAGCTGGAAGAGATGCTGCGTAAACAGAAAAGCAATTTTAAAGCATTTTCGCGTACCATTGCTAACATAGATTTAGATAAAATATCTGAGAAATGGGAGTTCGAAGATAATCTGCAGACTATTCAATCAAGATGGTCAACAATAGACTCGTTACATTGGAGCATTGATAGCGAGTTGTTTGAAGAAAATCAAGAGTACGAAGAGTTGTTCAGCAAATACGAACAACTTTATCTTGACATCAAGAAATCTATCAACCGTAAGATGTGGTCTGTCTCTCACCGTGAAAAAAGTACTCCAACAATGGATATTCCAACATTTAACGGAAATTATCATCAATGGGTAGCATTTAAAGACTTATTCACGGAATCAATACACAACAATCGTTCTATCTCCAGCGCACAGAAAATGCAGTTTTTGAAAGCTAAGCTTAGGGGGGAGCCGGAGAGACTTATCCAGCACTTACATATTAGCACCGAGAACTATAAGGTCTGTTGGGACATATTGAACCACAGATACAATAACACTAAGTTAATATTTAGTTCTCATATCAATATTCTTTTATCATTACCAACTATGCAACAGCAGTCAGCTTCACAAATCAAGAAAATGTATGACACCACTAACGAGTGTCTGAATGCGGTTAAAAATCTTGGAGTTGACGTAGAATCGTGGGACCCATTTATAGTTCATGTACTAGCATTGAAACTGGATCAGCAGACCCACTCTGACTACACGGACTCGCTGAAAAACCCACGAGATTTGCCAAAATTGAGTGATTTTTTGGGATTTCTAGAGAACAAGTTCACATCATTGGAAGCATCACGGCGCAAGCAAGGTGGTCAGAATTCAGATATCAAGTCTTACCAAGAGATTAACGGCAAGAAACATTTCCAAAAATCAAATAGATCATTTTCAAACAATTCTGCGACTAAAAAACAATGGAAATGTCCGGTATGCCACGAAAATCATCATTTATTCAGTTGCAAAACTTTCTTAGAATCAACATCGGATTCTAAACGCAAGACAGTGAATAAACTGAATTTATGCAAAAACTGTCTTTATGATCATAAAGGTAAAGCATGTTTTTCCGACAAAAGATGTCGGGAATGTCAAGGCGATCACAACACCTTGTTACATGAGAGCTTCTCGGGTTCCGGTAACTCGAAGTCTTACGCTAGCGATTCCACTTCAAAGGAACGCAAAAATGTCACACACGTGTCGAATCCAGAGATATCAGAGACTCTGTTAGCAACAGCTCAAATCAAGGTTATGGGGATTAATGGTGTGTATTACCCTATGCGAGCTTTAATAGATCAGGGATCCCAAGTATCGCTAATCACTGAGGATGCTGCTCAGCGATTGGGGCTTCCTCGACGAGCATGCAAGGGGGTTGTAATGGGAGTTGGTACCAAGGAAAGTAACTGCAAGGGTGTTATACAAATTGATGCATCAGCAGTGTACACAGACTTCACTTTTTCCACGGAGGTACTTATCATGAAAACTCTGCTTTATAATTTGCCCAATCGCTCATTCCAAAAGCCATCATGGGCTTGTCTAGAGCATGTGAATCTAGCGGATCCAGAATATAACCTCAGTCGTCCAGTCGACATACTGCTTGGAGCAGATGTTTACTCATCGATCATTATGGATGGCCTCATCAAGGAAGGCGATTCCCAGGTAGTGGCGCAAAAAACACGCCTTGGCTGGATTGTAAGTGGGAAATTAATATCATATCAATGTAGTGTTGTCCTAAACAACATAGATGATATTCAGAGGTTCTGGGCAATCGAAGATGTTGTTGACGACAGTCAAAACAAGTTATCAGAAGAAGATTATCAGTGCGTACAGCGTTACAAGGCAGATACGACAAGAAGAGAAGATGGTCGTTACGTTGTCAGATTACCTCTGAAGGCAAACATTGAGAAAAAATTAGGGGAGTCCAAACACAAGGCTATTGGACAATTTTATCAACTTGAAAAGAAGTTTTCGGTTAACGTCAATATTCAAACGTCCTATCGATCATTCATACATGAGTACATCGAATTACGCCACATGCAAGAAAGTACTTATGACAAAAATCAAGTCAGCTTCTACTTACCACATCATTGTGTATTAAAATCGGATTCCACGACAACTGCGTTGCGGGTCGTTTTCAACGCTTCGGCGAAAACATCGTCGGGGCTGAGTTTGAACGATTTGATGTATAGTGGACCAAATTTACAAGGAGATTTGTTTTCTTTGATTTTAAAATGGAGACAATTCGAATTCGCATATACAGCTGACCTAGAAAAAATGTTTCGGCAGATTTATTGCCACAAGGATGATTTGAAGTATCAAAAAATTGTATGGCGGGACTCTCCAGATCAAGTTCTTCGTGAATACAAACTCATGACCGTCACATACGGTACAAAAGCAGCGCCATTTTTAGCAATAATGACGCTTAAGCAGTTAGCAAATGATGAACGCAATAGGTACCCAGCAGCAGCGAAGGTCTTAGAAGAAGACTTCTATATGGACGATCTTTTGAGTGGTCATCATACCCTGCAAGAAGCAAAGCAGCTGCAGAAAGATTTAATAAATCTTCTGAAATCAGGAGGCTTCAATCTCCGCAAATGGTCATCGAATAAGACGGAGTTACTCGATGACGTCAGCAAAACAGATGAGGTATTTGATTTTCGTCATCAAGAGTCCACCAAGACTCTCGGGTTGCGTTGGCACCCTACTGAGGATCAATTCACATTCCAAAGCAAAATCAATGTGTTATCATCAAAAATAGTGACAAAAAGATCTCTTCTATCAGACTTATCGAAAATCTTCGATCCTTTGGGGTGGCTGTCTCCAATTACCACCAAGCTCAAGTTACTATTTCAAGCAGTCTGGCAGCTGCAACTCCAATGGGACGATCAAGTTCCTGAAGAGATTGTTAAGCAATGGTCACTAATGACACAAGATTTACAGCATATCAATGAGTTTAAGATACCGAGATGGCTGCAGTGTCACAGGAACGGAACTATTAAGCTGCACGGATTCTGCGACGCATCAACAAAAGCATTCGCTTGCGTGATTTATTGCATATACGAAAATGAAGATGCTAACGAAAACGCAACAGTATCATTAATAACTGGAAAGGCGCGCCTTGTTCCTACAAACAAAAGTATCACATTACCAAGATTGGAATTGAGTGCAGCCGTACTACTATCCAAGTTAATGTACACAGTTACACAATGTCTGGTTGGGCACGATATCGAAATCTTCGCATGGTCGGACTCAACTGCCGTACTGGGATGGCTTCAAGGTGACCCAAGTCGCTGGAAGCGTTTCGTTGCCAATAGAGTCAAACAAGTAACCGATATCATACCATCAAACAGCTGGCGCTATGTTAAGTCCGCAGATAACCCAGCTGATTGCGCCAGTAGAGGCATGTCTGTAGAACAACTTAAGCAGCATACTCTCTGGTGGCAAGGACCCTCATGGTTACTTTCATTCGATGAAAATCAGGCAAAGGAACACCCTAACTATGACACATGCGAAGAAATGAGAGAAATAGCAATCGCACAACAAGTAACCTCCTCGCAAAAACAATCATATGACGTCATCGACACAATACTGAGCAAGTATAGCAGCTTTGCAAAATCAACTCGTATACTTGCGAGGATATTACGTATATCATCTAAATCGCAATTAAAGCCGTCTTTTCTTACAATCAGTGAGTTAAGAAGAGCGGAGCACATTTTAATCAAGCATGTACAGCAACGTGAGTTTACGGAGGAGATCAAAAGCCTTCAAAAGCATAGCAATGTAAACTTTAAAAGCAAGCTACTTAACCTAAACCCGTATCTAGATGAAAACGGATTGCTGAGGGTTGGTGGCAGGATAAGCAATGCAAGGATAAGCAAAAACATGCAACATCCTTTAATCATTCCACACAGCGGATTACTTACCGATCGACTGATTGATCAAGGCCATCAGATGACCTTCCACGGTGGAGCTCGCCTAACACTTGCGTGGTTAAGACAGAAGTTCTGGATTATTGGCGGCAGCCGTGCTGTCAAAAAACGCATACATAACTGTGTCACGTGCAAAAGGCATAATCCTGTAAAAAATACACAGATAATGGGAGACTTACCTGAGTCACGAAGTAATCCGTCGCGGCCATTCAATCACACTGGGGTCGACTTTACCGGCTATGTGGACGTTAAAGCAAATAAAGGTCGTGGCATCAAGACGACCAAAGGCTATATAGCGGTGTTCGTGTGCATGGCGACCAAGGCCGTGCACCTAGAACTCGTTTCCGACCTGAGTTCAGCTGCCTTCCTAGCAGCATTAAGGAGGATGGCAGCCCGCAGAGGAGCTCCAACCCATATCTATAGTGATAATGGGACAAATTTTGTCGGAGCCAACAAGGCCTTGCGTGAAGAGTACATCAGCTTACGAACAACTCTTAACGACGAGTTCTACAGAGAAATCACAGATATGCAAATACAATGGCACTTCAACGCGCCTTCCTGGCCGAGTGCTGGGGGCTCTGGGAAGCGGCCGTCAAAAGTCTCAAACACCACATCAAGAGAGTTGTAGGTGAGCAAAAACTGACGTATGAGGAGTATTCCACATTACTAGCACAATTGGAAGCCTGCCTTAATACGAGACCTCTTTGCGCTATCAGTGAAGATCCGGATGACACGGATTACTTAACTCCGTCGCACTTTCTATCAAGTGGTCCAACACTTACCATAATTGAGACGGAAAGAGACGCAAGAACTCGATGGCAGCTTACCCAGAAGATTTTTGATGACATCTGGAAACGGTGGAAAACCGAGTACCTGTGTCAGTTATCAGCACGTAGCAAGTGGCGACAACAGCGATCGAACTTAAAGATCGAGGATATAGTTATCATCCAAGATGCTAACTTACCACCTGGGAAGTGGGCCCTCGGCAGAATCATAGAGCTGCACCCCGGCAAGGACGGTTATGTTCGTGTGGTATCAGTTAAAACCAAAAATGGGGTAATCAAGAGGCCAATCACAAAACTTTCCCTGTTGCCAGTCCACAAAGATCAACAACCTGAAAAATATGCAGAGCAAAAAGAAAATATCATAACAGAGAAGACAGATCAACATTCGGAATCAAATGAGGATGAGACATCGAAAAACAGATCAAGACGTCTTCGGAGGGGAAAAATCGGCAATTTTATTTACATTGCTCTCATGTTTTTGCTGTTAATCATAACGCCATCTACTTGTGATTACAAAACAGCACCTTTGAATAGCAGTCAAAGCATTTATTTCGACAAGATCTCCAATATGCGTCTCGAACGAGACGAGTGGAAGTTGATTGTATATTATGATAATATGGAGCCCTATTGGCAAGGATTAGATCTGTTTAAAAAATACGTTGATCATCTGAATAGCATATGTTCTAATACAACAAAGATATCACAGTGTGACGCAATCCTCATGCAATTACGTCACGGTAGCAATGAACTTGACCATTACAATAGCATGTTGCTTGGTCAGCAGGTCACGAGAAATGTGCGACATAAGCGCGGTCTTATCAATCCCATAGGAAGCATAGCACGAAGTTTGTTTGGTGTCTTAGACGACGAGTTTGCTCAAAAATATGCCAAGGATATCCAACAAATCAGACGTACACAAACGCGTTTGGCTTCCTTATGGAAAAACAACACATCTATTGTTGAAGCAGAAAACAACATCATCAAAAGAGTCGAAAATGCGATGGATAGACATCACAAGGTGTTTAATCAGCACCTGATCAGTTTAGAGAAGGGATTTAACACAATAATTCAGGAAGGAGTTAAAGAATCACTAATGTCTAACAGCTTTAGTGTATCATCTATCATTGCCAACAGTGTCCTGATGAACCTGAAAACTATTCAAGAAACCATTGTGGATACTATTATGAACCTACACCACACAGGGTTCAATTTCCACCTTCTAACTCCTAAACAGCTGACGGACGAACTTAATGTCATAATAGGACAGTTAGCAAAAGAATTGACTCTTCCAATAGATAATATTCAATCGGATTTATCTAAACTGTATCATTTATTGAAGACTAAAGCCAGAGTCATGCAGCAGTTTATTATCTTCGAAGTTAAAATTCCATTAGTGAGTAGAGACAGCTACGACATCTATAGAATCATAACAGTTCCGCAGCAGGTTGGAAGTAATATGATCAGCATAATTCCCATCGCGGATCTTCTCGCAATGAATATACAAAAGGACGCTTACATTCCAATGACGGAAAAGGATGTCCAAAACTGTATGTTTTACGACACAGAAACATACATCTGCCCTTTAAAGGGTCCGATTTATCAAATGAGGTCGGATGAAAACCTCTGCATCAGAGATCAGCAGTCCAATCGTTGCAACACAGCATCTACAATCTGCACAAACCGTTGGACAGAGCTTAATAAATTAAACACATATTTATATTTTTGTTGCGGACCGTGCTCCATACGAGTCATATGTGAGCATCAAGTTACGGCCGAACAATTAACCAAGGCTGGCGTTATCATGCTCGGCGATGGTTGCGTCATCAAAGGCGATACTTACACAGTTCACTCACATAAGAAACTGTCCAACATTCTGAAGACTACGGCAGACGTTCTAAAGATTGATATTCCACCTGGTTAGAATACTATAACGGTTCAATCCATCACCGCCCCAAGCGCCTAATCAAATTTATTGAGCCATAACGCACTAGTGCGACTTATTGCCTATACGTTTAGTTTTTAAGAATTTATTTTATAAGTACCTACACATTGTACACGTTATGTTTTTTCTCTTCTTCATCCTGTCATTGTACGCAATACAACTTTTAAATCAGCGGAAGCTTTTTATTTAAATAATTCTGGGTATAAACCCCCAACATGGTCCTAACGAGCGGATATTAATGAAGATTCAATAATAATCAGTGGAAATAACAAAAACAAGGATTTATACTGGAATTTTATTATTGAAGATTATTGAAGTTGCCTGGTACCCAAAGTCAAAAGGTCAACGTGAACATCGACTTGGAAATCTTGGCATATTTGGAGATACTGGATAGCTGGATAGCTGGATGTGGATAAATACAGTGTTCAGTGGATAATATTGTTAATAATACCCAGTACTCTTAATTTGGTTTGTATATGGTAATATTTCGCGTAAGTTTCCGTAAATTGTTAAGGTTAGTACTACCTACTTTATTTTACTTAGATTGTTTTAACCAGATAATTAATTTATTTGCAGTTAACTGATTACACTGTTAAACTAAGCAGAACTACTTAGGTGTATTGTAAATTAAGTTATTTATCAATATATCATTAGGCATTATTGTAGTTCCTCAGTTGAGTTTTATTAGTGTAAGCTTAGAATAATAACGCATAGAAGCCGCGTCTAGAACAAAACATGAGCGAAATCGTGTGTCCACTTCATTTTCTTTGTGTGCGTGAGCCGAATGTGTCTACGTTCCTCAAACGCACACAAATATAGCATTCAGTGATACCATTACCAGGCCGTTACCCACAAAATATGGGAAAACGCACTACTATGTAACTGGATCAAATCAAGACAAGTATTATATGTTATCAGGAACTTGATAAGATGAAGATGATTTTTCATGCAATATGACATATTTTTACGGAAAGTAAAATTCAATTTATTTAAAAGTAAAAGGAAATAAGGATGTTTGAGGTGTTATAATAATAATATAGGCATGTATTAATTGCTGACATGTAAAAAAATTGGGTTTGATATCAATTAATTGTATAATAAATAAGAAAGTATGATTGAGAAAATTACAAAAATTAAAAACATGTTAATCAATAATATTGTAATCTTTATAATACAACTCTTCAAATCAACAGTTTATGCTTATCATTTAAAAACCTTGCAGTTGCAACTGCTTCCTAAAGAGTTTACGCTTTGAATCAACGTCTCTTATAGTATTTACCACGGCGTATTCTTCGCATACCTTTTCTCGTTGAATACATATCCTCGTGGCGGAAATGCATTGAGCATATCTTTGTATTTTTAGTTGGTTTCCATGAATTCCCTTTGCGATTACTTCAAATTATTTGTATCCAACGATTGGCTATCACAGAATCGACCGGAAGAGTAAAAAAAAAAAAAAACAAATAAATGGAAAGCTCATGTTGCATTAAACACACGTAAGTAGTTAAGTACATAATCAGAATAGGCACACCAGTACCCTAATTGCGTAACTTATTTTCGTAAACAATTTTGCCTAATTTGTTTCATTTTGACAGCTCAACAACATTCATTGCGTTATTTACGTTTTTGAGCAGATTTTTTTCCAACTTATTAAGCACTGGATTAACAATCTGTTTCAAATCGAAACAGATTGTGTTGTATAACGCAATTAGGGTACAGGTAATAGATACAGCATTTGTTTTATGTACCTAATCAAACAATTACAGGAAAATAATCACAAACAAACTTAGTTATTTGGTCCGGTTTTATTTAACTACAGTAAATTACTAATTAACTTTTAGTTTAAAAACACTTTAGGTAGCAGTGTCGATAACGACCATAATTTAGAGGCTGTAAAAAATTATAGTTTAGTTTGACGCACACAGAATCGCCACCAGTATCCTATTTACAAAGACTAATATAAAATACTTAATGCCAAGTTAGTTTCTCTAAACTGGCAAAATATTATATCGTATTCAATAGCGTAGGTACATCAAAAACAATTATTTTTTTGTTGGACAAAACTAAGAACAAAATTGAAAGTAATGTGGGTATTTTTTCCTCACAAATAGCAACACTGTATTGTGCTTAGTTAGGTAAATAAAAATTTTGTTTGATGATCGATTTACGTAAAAATAACGCATCAAATGTAAGTACTTACGTGTGAAATGTAATTTGATCACATTTTTTTTTGTTTTCCTGAAGTGCTATGACATCCCTTCACGCTACAAACTGTCATTTTCAATTATTTTAAATTATTTACTCGCGAGCTACGTTCGACGGAACGTGACCTTGAGCACTGACGGCTCGCCGAGAGAAGTAAGCCAAATATGGCTTAGTTTTAGTTGCCTCACTTTTTGCACTCGTACTAGGTTTCTATGCGTTATTATTCTAAGAGTGTAAGGTAGTATAAAACAATGTGTTAGGTAGATTACTATTATAATTATTGAACTTTAACTTGTTGTATTTCAGCTGCAAGACATATTGTTATTGTGAGGCATTTGTACGTAACTTAATTGTTACTTTTGTAAATTTCAGTGTAATACCGGTGTCTCAAAATGACTGAAAAAGAGCTAGTTAAAAGAAGGGCAAGTTATAAGGGACGTTTGACAGCGTTCTCTAATTATGTCAATGATTTGGAGGATTTGTTAAATCCATCACAGGTGTGCGAATTGCAACTACGTTTGGGTAAGATGGAACATTTATTTGTAGGATAAGCAAAAACATGCAACATCCTTTAATCATTCCACACAGCGGATTACTTACCGATCGACTGATTGATCAAGGCCATCAGATGACCTTCCACGGTGGAGCTCGCCTAACACTTGCGTGGTTAAGACAGAAGTTCTGGATTATTGGCGGCAGCCGTGCTGTCAAAAAACGCATACATAACTGTGTCACGTGCAAAAGGCATAATCCTGTAAAAAATACACAGATAATGGGAGACTTACCTGAGTCACGAAGTAATCCGTCGCGGCCATTCAATCACACTGGGGTCGACTTTACCGGCTATGTGGACGTTAAAGCAAATAAAGGTCGTGGCATCAAGACGACCAAAGGCTATATAGCGGTGTTCGTGTGCATGGCGACCAAGGCCGTGCACCTAGAACTCGTTTCCGACCTGAGTTCAGCTGCCTTCCTAGCAGCATTAAGGAGGATGGCAGCCCGCAGAGGAGCTCCAACCCATATCTATAGTGATAATGGGACAAATTTTGTCGGAGCCAACAAGGCCTTGCGTGAAGAGTACATCAGCTTACGAACAACTCTTAACGACGAGTTCTACAGAGAAATCACAGATATGCAAATACAATGGCACTTCAACGCGCCTTCCTGGCCGAGTGCTGGGGGCTCTGGGAAGCGGCCGTCAAAAGTCTCAAACACCACATCAAGAGAGTTGTAGGTGAGCAAAAACTGACGTATGAGGAGTATTCCACATTACTAGCACAATTGGAAGCCTGCCTTAATACGAGACCTCTTTGCGCTATCAGTGAAGATCCGGATGACACGGATTACTTAACTCCGTCGCACTTTCTATCAAGTGGTCCAACACTTACCATAATTGAGACGGAAAGAGACGCAAGAACTCGATGGCAGCTTACCCAGAAGATTTTTGATGACATCTGGAAACGGTGGAAAACCGAGTACCTGTGTCAGTTATCAGCACGTAGCAAGTGGCGACAACAGCGATCGAACTTAAAGATCGAGGATATAGTTATCATCCAAGATGCTAACTTACCACCTGGGAAGTGGGCCCTCGGCAGAATCATAGAGCTGCACCCCGGCAAGGACGGTTATGTTCGTGTGGTATCAGTTAAAACCAAAAATGGGGTAATCAAGAGGCCAATCACAAAACTTTCCCTGTTGCCAGTCCACAAAGATCAACAACCTGAAAAATATGCAGAGCAAAAAGAAAATATCATAACAGAGAAGACAGATCAACATTCGGAATCAAATGAGGATGAGACATCGAAAAACAGATCAAGACGTCTTCGGAGGGGAAAAATCGGCAATTTTATTTACATTGCTCTCATGTTTTTGCTGTTAATCATAACGCCATCTACTTGTGATTACAAAACAGCACCTTTGAATAGCAGTCAAAGCATTTATTTCGACAAGATCTCCAATATGCGTCTCGAACGAGACGAGTGGAAGTTGATTGTATATTATGATAATATGGAGCCCTATTGGCAAGGATTAGATCTGTTTAAAAAATACGTTGATCATCTGAATAGCATATGTTCTAATACAACAAAGATATCACAGTGTGACGCAATCCTCATGCAATTACGTCACGGTAGCAATGAACTTGACCATTACAATAGCATGTTGCTTGGTCAGCAGGTCACGAGAAATGTGCGACATAAGCGCGGTCTTATCAATCCCATAGGAAGCATAGCACGAAGTTTGTTTGGTGTCTTAGACGACGAGTTTGCTCAAAAATATGCCAAGGATATCCAACAAATCAGACGTACACAAACGCGTTTGGCTTCCTTATGGAAAAACAACACATCTATTGTTGAAGCAGAAAACAACATCATCAAAAGAGTCGAAAATGCGATGGATAGACATCACAAGGTGTTTAATCAGCACCTGATCAGTTTAGAGAAGGGATTTAACACAATAATTCAGGAAGGAGTTAAAGAATCACTAATGTCTAACAGCTTTAGTGTATCATCTATCATTGCCAACAGTGTCCTGATGAACCTGAAAACTATTCAAGAAACCATTGTGGATACTATTATGAACCTACACCACACAGGGTTCAATTTCCACCTTCTAACTCCTAAACAGCTGACGGACGAACTTAATGTCATAATAGGACAGTTAGCAAAAGAATTGACTCTTCCAATAGATAATATTCAATCGGATTTATCTAAACTGTATCATTTATTGAAGACTAAAGCCAGAGTCATGCAGCAGTTTATTATCTTCGAAGTTAAAATTCCATTAGTGAGTAGAGACAGCTACGACATCTATAGAATCATAACAGTTCCGCAGCAGGTTGGAAGTAATATGATCAGCATAATTCCCATCGCGGATCTTCTCGCAATGAATATACAAAAGGACGCTTACATTCCAATGACGGAAAAGGATGTCCAAAACTGTATGTTTTACGACACAGAAACATACATCTGCCCTTTAAAGGGTCCGATTTATCAAATGAGGTCGGATGAAAACCTCTGCATCAGAGATCAGCAGTCCAATCGTTGCAACACAGCATCTACAATCTGCACAAACCGTTGGACAGAGCTTAATAAATTAAACACATATTTATATTTTTGTTGCGGACCGTGCTCCATACGAGTCATATGTGAGCATCAAGTTACGGCCGAACAATTAACCAAGGCTGGCGTTATCATGCTCGGCGATGGTTGCGTCATCAAAGGCGATACTTACACAGTTCACTCACATAAGAAACTGTCCAACATTCTGAAGACTACGGCAGACGTTCTAAAGATTGATATTCCACCTGGTTAGAATACTATAACGGTTCAATCCATCACCGCCCCAAGCGCCTAATCAAATTTATTGAGCCATAACGCACTAGTGCGACTTATTGCCTATACGTTTAGTTTTTAAGAATTTATTTTATAAGTACCTACACATTGTACACGTTATGTTTTTTCTCTTCTTCATCCTGTCATTGTACGCAATACAACTTTTAAATCAGCGGAAGCTTTTTATTTAAATAATTCTGGGTATAAACCCCCAACATGGTCCTAACGAGCGGATATTAATGAAGATTCAATAATAATCAGTGGAAATAACAAAAACAAGGATTTATACTGGAATTTTATTATTGAAGATTATTGAAGTTGCCTGGTACCCAAAGTCAAAAGGTCAACGTGAACATCGACTTGGAAATCTTGGCATATTTGGAGATACTGGATAGCTGGATAGCTGGATGTGGATAAATACAGTGTTCAGTGGATAATATTGTTAATAATACCCAGTACTCTTAATTTGGTTTGTATATGGTAATATTTCGCGTAAGTTTCCGTAAATTGTTAAGGTTAGTACTACCTACTTTATTTTACTTAGATTGTTTTAACCAGATAATTAATTTATTTGCAGTTAACTGATTACACTGTTAAACTAAGCAGAACTACTTAGGTGTATTGTAAATTAAGTTATTTATCAATATATCATTAGGCATTATTGTAGTTCCTCAGTTGAGTTTTATTAGTGTAAGCTTAGAATAATAACGCATAGAAGCCGCGTCTAGAACAAAACATGAGCGAAATCGTGTGTCCACTTCATTTTCTTTGTGTGCGTGAGCCGAATGTGTCTACGTTCCTCAAACGCACACAAATATAGCATTCAGTGATACCATTACCAGGCCGTTACCCACAAAATATGGGAAAACGCACTACTATGTAACTGGATCAAATCAAGACAAGTATTATATGTTATCAGGAACTTGATAAGATGAAGATGATTTTTCATGCAATATGACATATTTTTACGGAAAGTAAAATTCAATTTATTTAAAAGTAAAAGGAAATAAGGATGTTTGAGGTGTTATAATAATAATATAGGCATGTATTAATTGCTGACATGTAAAAAAATTGGGTTTGATATCAATTAATTGTATAATAAATAAGAAAGTATGATTGAGAAAATTACAAAAATTAAAAACATGTTAATCAATAATATTGTAATCTTTATAATACAACTCTTCAAATCAACAGTTTATGCTTATCATTTAAAAACCTTGCAGTTGCAACTGCTTCCTAAAGAGTTTACGCTTTGAATCAACGTCTCTTATAGTATTTACCACGGCGTATTCTTCGCATACCTTTTCTCGTTGAATACATATCCTCGTGGCGGAAATGCATTGAGCATATCTTTGTATTTTTAGTTGGTTTCCATGAATTCCCTTTGCGATTACTTCAAATTATTTGTATCCAACGATTGGCTATCACAGAATCGACCGGAAGAGTAAAAAAAAAAAAAAACAAATAAATGGAAAGCTCATGTTGCATTAAACACACGTAAGTAGTTAAGTACATAATCAGAATAGGCACACCAGTACCCTAATTGCGTAACTTATTTTCGTAAACAATTTTGCCTAATTTGTTTCATTTTGACAGCTCAACAACATTCATTGCGTTATTTACGTTTTTGAGCAGATTTTTTTCCAACTTATTAAGCACTGGATTAACAATCTGTTTCAAATCGAAACAGATTGTGTTGTATAACGCAATTAGGGTACAGGTAATAGATACAGCATTTGTTTTATGTACCTAATCAAACAATTACAGGAAAATAATCACAAACAAACTTAGTTATTTGGTCCGGTTTTATTTAACTACAGTAAATTACTAATTAACTTTTAGTTTAAAAACACTTTAGGTAGCAGTGTCGATAACGACCATAATTTAGAGGCTGTAAAAAATTATAGTTTAGTTTGACGCACACAGAATCGCCACCAGTATCCTATTTACAAAGACTAATATAAAATACTTAATGCCAAGTTAGTTTCTCTAAACTGGCAAAATATTATATCGTATTCAATAGCGTAGGTACATCAAAAACAATTATTTTTTTGTTGGACAAAACTAAGAACAAAATTGAAAGTAATGTGGGTATTTTTTCCTCACAAATAGCAACACTGTATTGTGCTTAGTTAGGTAAATAAAAATTTTGTTTGATGATCGATTTACGTAAAAATAACGCATCAAATGTAAGTACTTACGTGTGAAATGTAATTTGATCACATTTTTTTTTGTTTTCCTGAAGTGCTATGACATCCCTTCACGCTACAAACTGTCATTTTCAATTATTTTAAATTATTTACTCGCGAGCTACGTTCGACGGAACGTGACCTTGAGCACTGACGGCTCGCCGAGAGAAGTAAGCCAAATATGGCTTAGTTTTAGTTGCCTCACTTTTTGCACTCGTACTAGGTTTCTATGCGTTATTATTCTAAGAGTGTAAGGTAGTATAAAACAATGTGTTAGGTAGATTACTATTATAATTATTGAACTTTAACTTGTTGTATTTCAGCTGCAAGACATATTGTTATTGTGAGGCATTTGTACGTAACTTAATTGTTACTTTTGTAAATTTCAGTGTAATACCGGTGTCTCAAAATGACTGAAAAAGAGCTAGTTAAAAGAAGGGCAAGTTATAAGGGACGTTTGACAGCGTTCTCTAATTATGTCAATGATTTGGAGGATTTGTTAAATCCATCACAGGTGTGCGAATTGCAACTACGTTTGGGTAAGATGGAACATTTATTTGTACAATTTGACGAGGTTCAATTAAGATTGGAGTGTTTGGTTGATGACGTCAATAGTCAACTATCGGAGCGAAACGAGTTCGAATCTTTGTATTACAAGATCTTTTCTAAGGCTCAAGACTTACTTACACGTAATTTAAAACCAACTAAGAATGATACGTTGGAAAATGATAACTGTTCATCAGGAACGCGTAATCGTAGGCTTGTTAAATTACCTACCATTCAATTGCCTAAGTTCTGTGGTGCTTATGAAAAATGGTTGGAGTTTCACGACACGTTCTCTAGTTTGATACATTCTAATGACGAAATAGATGACGTCAACAAATTCCATTACCTTAGGGCTTCTCTCGAGGGTTCAGCTGCTGTGGTGATTCAATCCATAGAGTTTTCTGCCAGTAACTACTCTGTCGCATGGAAAATATTGTGTGAACGTTTCGACAATAAGCGGCTTTTAATACAAAATCATGTATCGGCATTATTCAATCTCGAGGCAATTAGGAAGGAGTCATCTGCTACTTTAAAACGTATAATTGATACTGTAACCAAGAACTTGCGTTCATTGGAATCATTAGGAGAACCAACCGATCACTGGGATACGCTTTTAATATATATAGTTACAAATAAGTTGGATTCTAAAACTTTTCGCGAATGGGAAGAATTTAAAGGTGGTTTAGATAAAAATAAGTCTATCACATTAGACATACTTCTTGGTTTTTTGCGAAATCGTTCAGATTTATTAGAAACTATTGAAATGTCACATAATAATTCAAATAATAATTCAAATAATAACTCTTCTAATAACAAACACAAAAGTATGGTGTCTGTGACCAGCTCGTCAACTAGTCGGTCTAATTCTGGCCCTCATTCATTAAAATCGTGCCCTAAATGTGGAGGTGAACATAACCTCAGTAACTGTTCACAATTTTTAGGACTTAGTAATGAACAGAGGTTAGAGTTACTACCGCAATACAAAATATGTTTTAATTGTTTTCGCACAGGCCATTATGCGAATCATTGTAAATCAACTGGCTGCAAAGTGTGTAAGCGCAAGCACAACACACTTGTTCACGTTACGGATGTAAAAGCTAAGTCAACAATTATACCATCTACTACCATTAGTGACCGTGATGACAGTTGTGAAGCTACTGAACCATTGGCCAACAAAAATGTAACACTATCGGCACAAGTCACGACGAATATTAAGAATAAAGGAGAAGTTCTTTTAGCCACTTCATTATTAAAAGTTTATGATGGCAATAACCGCGAATATCTCGGTCGTGCCATTCTTGATAGTGGCAGTACGTCGTGCCTTATAACAGAAAAATTCTGTAAACTATTAAATTTACCGACTATCAAAGTCAGTGAGTCACTAATGGGTATAAATAATTCCAAATCACCAATAGGTAAAATGTGTTGCGTTCCAATAAAATCGTTAAATGAAAACTTTTCTAAAAATATTTGCTGTTTTATCTTACCTTCTATTACTGATGAAGTGCCTTGTCGTCCGTTGGATCTTAATGAACTAAATATTCCGAGTAATTTATGTCTCGCTGATCCTCACTTTTATGCACCATCTCCTGTGGACTTAATTATAGGTGCAGATGTTTTCTGGGACCTCTTGGGTACAGAAAAGATAAACCTCGGTACTGGCAAACCGGTGCTATATGAAACTAGACTTGGTTGGATAGCTTCAGGCCCTATGCTACATAGTGGCCAAGTTCCGTGTTCGCTTCCTTTACTTTGCAATTTGACAAAGATTAATAATCCCAAAGTTAATATTTTAGTGGATAATTCAAGTACTGATGACATTCAAAACCTTTTAATGCGTTTTTGGCAGCTTGAGGAAGTTAGCCATCAGTCATCAGTATATTCTCAAGAGGAGAAAATGTGTGAAGAGCACTTCATTCAAAACACAACGCGTCTCAAGGACGGCCGTTTCTGTGTGAGAATACCTTTAAAACAATCACATCATAACTTAGGTGACTCTGTACACAGAGCTAAGCACTGTCTGCTTTCATTAGAGCGCAGGTTCAAGGGTCAACCATCATTTAAAGCACGTTATTGTGATTTCATGAAGGAATATGTTGAGTTAAAACATATGTCTAAATGTTTACCTGATCCACAGAAGGTTGCATATTTTATACCACACCATGGTGTTGTGCGTGAAAGTAGTTTAACTACAAAACTGAGAGTGGTGTTCAACGCCAGTAGTCCCACCACCTCAGGAGTATCCTTTAATCATTTACAAATGACAGGACCTACTGTACAAGATGACTTAGTGTCAATTCTTCTACGGTTTAGGAAATATAAATATGTCCTCTCCGCAGATGTGGAGAAGATGTACCGCCAGATACTTGTACACCCAGATGACCGGCATCTACAGCAGATCCTATGGCGGGATGATCCCTCGAAGCCTATGGTAGCCTACCAGTTAAATACGGTTACGTACGGTACCGCTAGCGCACCGTATCTTGCCACTAGGTGTCTTAGACAGGTAGGGCTCGACTGCACTGACAAAAAAATTGCTGTTATCATAGAACATGATTTTTATGTCGATGATTTGCTTTCGGGAGGGGACACAATTGAAGAGGTCCTTGATATACGTCATAAGGTAACCGCAGAGCTGGCTTCAGCTGGAATGCCTTTACGTAAATGGAAATCAAATAATTCTCAAGTAGTGTCAGATCACACAGATCAGTCTTCAATAAGTTTGAACATTGGTTCAATAGAACCTTGCAAAACTTTAGGCCTGAGCTGGCATACTGAGCCCGACGTGTTATGTTATTCAATTAATCCCAATATTACTAATGTGATGACAAAACGCGGGATACTTTCTACAATTTCTCAGATTTTTGATCCGCTAGGTTTATTAGCTCCTTATATTATTGTTATGAAAATCATGATGCAAAAGCTTTGGGTACATAAACTGGGATGGGACGATCAGTTGCCATCTGATGTATCCATAATTTGGTGTAATGTTATACGTGGCTTACCAATGTTAAATAAATTAAGTATTCCACGGATTGTACTTTGCGATTTGTACAAAGATATGGACCTGCACATATTTAGTGATGCCTCGCAAATTGCTTACGGAGCATGCCTATACGTTCGAAGTATAAGTGATACTAATGTCTTAATACGTTTGCTTACAGCTAAAAGCCGAGTAGCTCCCATAAAACCAGTTACGATACCAAGACTTGAGCTTTGTGCGGCGTTGGTTGGTGTTCGTCTTTACGAAAAGGTCATTCGCGCGCTTAGAGCTCAAGTCAGAAGTATCACCTTTTGGACTGACTCGACGGTTGTATTAGGTTGGCTTAAGATGTTACCAAATAAATTACAGCCGTTTGTGCGCAATCGTATCGGAGAGATATTGGACAAGACAGCTGCATGCTCCTGGAGGCACGTCCCAACAAATTTAAACCCAGCTGACCATATATCACGCGGAACAGATGTAAGTCTTTTGCAATCTTTAGATTTGTGGTGGTCAGGCCCTGAATTTTTGAGACACGACATCTCGAAATGGCCTAGTAATCCTGCAGTAACAAAGGAAAAACTTCCTGAAATTCGTTCCGAAGTTTCTTTACTTGTTACAACCGTAAGTCCACGACCAGTTATAGAATTTAATCGATTTTCAAATTTCACTACTCTTAAACGGTCAGTGGCATATGTTTTAAGATTTATAACTATTTATTCTAAAAAAGAAACATCTAAAAATCAATTTCTCAGCACTGATGAATTAAAACAATCATTAAATTTTATTATAAGGCTCTCGCAAAAGGACTCATTTCCAGAATACACACTTTTATTAAATAAAAAAGATTTACCAAAAAAGAGTCCATTGATTAAGTTTAAAGTTTTTCTAGACGAACATAAATTAATGCGAGTCGGAGGTCGACTTGAAAATTCACAATTTTGTTATGATAAAAAACACCCGTTATTAATACAGTCCACTCACTGGCGTGCACAGGGTTTTATGATCGGGTAGGCAGTTCAAAAAAAAAACGTCTTTCGTAATTGCTCAAGTTAGTGAAGAAAAACTCACTAGGTGGTTTAAAAGTTTGAAATGGCGATTTCCTGATAATGCTAATAAATGATTTCGGCCACCTCAAATATCTGATCCAGGTGAGTGATAGTTGAAAAAGGCCCTTCATGTGATTCGTATATGTAAATATATTTAATAGGTAAATTAAGTACAGGTAACAGCAAAAATAATAAAGTAAACAAACTCATTTATAAATGACATCTACGCGCCTATCTTTTTTAAATATGATTTTAAACCATCGTCATAAAAAGTTGGTATGCGTCTTCATTCGACCAATAATTCTTTTTCCGTCGAAAGCACAGAAAGATGTGTAGGTACTTGTTGTTGACTTTGTGTGTTTCTTAAATAGGTACGTAAGAATACGTTGTAATGAAAAACTTCTTCGTAATACTTCTCTCAATACGATAATTACCAAAATCTTTGAGCAAGCCGCGGGATAGTAATCATGTAAATCTGCAAATCCCGAACAATTCCACACTGTACTCGAACTACTAAACTAGCAAGGAAAAAAAAAATGTGTGTAAACAACAACATAGCCGGTTTTAGTTGCTTAATTATTACTATGAAACTTACGAGTTGCATTACCTCTTTGCTGGGTTATAATTCTCGTTACTCAGGTACACATTTCCATTTAGATACACTTTTTAACAAACACACATTTTCAACACAAACCTCACAATCGAACAACATTTTGAAAAAACAAACAAACAGCGTAGTAAGTAAAAATTAAAACAATTCAAAAAACTAATTGAAATAAGCAACAAATCTACCTAAATATTAACGTTTGTAAATGAATTAATCACAAGAAAACTCAATCAAAATAAAAACATAAAACAGCGCGCTTCACATGTACGAAATCAATATGGATCCTTTCGTAAACAAACAATTTCTAAATTTTGATAACTAAAACGTTGACAAATAAAATTGCATCATTGCGAATCGTAATGTTCCTGAGGCTACGTACATATTCAACTTGATCGCATAATACTCACAGCGCGCTGTGATAATACTCACCAATCACAGGGCGCAGGGACGCCTGTGATTGGTTATCCTGCGGCAGGAATTCGCTTTATGTGTGCAATGTATAGACACGAAAATGTAGAAGAAATTACCACTACATGCGTACATTTATGAATGAAATAAAGACACGATCGTTCGCTGCCTGCTTACGTCGCGATCTGTTATGAATGCGTTGCCGTAGTAAATAGAACGGTATGAACGTTGCTATTATATTTACATTAGGCGTTTAAACTTTTTGAATGGTTTTATTACTTACTGTTAGTATAATTCTTTTATTTTTGAAATATTAGTAACTAGTCCTTATCTAGGGTCTAGACCCTAGGGTCTGCAGTGTCTTTTTGCCTATATGGACTGCACGCCACTGAGTCCACTCACATTGTCACAAAATTGATATTTGAATTTATGCACAAAAAACTTATGCACGCGGGGCCGCAACTGTTACTAGCCTCTATTAGAGAAAATTATTGGCCTATTGGTGGTACACGTTTAGCTAAATCAGTTTATAATAAATGCATTTTATGTTGTCGTATGAAAGGACAAGTGATCTCTCCTCTCATGGGTAATTTGCCACAGCAGCGTTTGATTCCCGGGGGTTACCCTTTTGAAACAGTAGGTGTGGATTATGCTGGACCAATAATGTCTGCCACTAGACAAGGACGTGGTTGTCGTCTTACTAAAGTATACGTTGTTCTTTTTGTATGTTTCACGACTAAGGCAGTACATATCGAACTGGCAGGTGATTTAACAAGTAACAATTTTTTATCAGTTCTCCGTAGATTCATTTCGCGAAGAGGAAAACCTAAACACATCTACTCTGATAATGGGACCTCGTTTGTTGGAGCATATCACGAACTTGGCAAGTTCATAAAGGGTAATTGCAATTCGTTGTCCAGTGATTTAGCGAATGAAGAGATTAATTTTCATTTTATCCCTCCTTACGCTCCTCACTTTGGAGGTCTTTGGGAGGCCGGTATTAAATCTGCTAAATATCATTTAAAGAGAGTACTGGGAAATTGTAATCTTACATTTGAGGAGCTGAACACTGTGTTAGTTCAAATAGAAGCCTTACTCAATTCTCGCCCACTCACACCACTCTCATCGGATGCCAACGATTTGTCGCCACTTACGCCTGGACACTTCCTCATAGGACGACCACTGACAGCACTCCCTGCACCCAACCTGGAGGACCGATCTGTGACTTATTTGACCAGATACCAGAGGATTGAGCAACTCCGTCAACATTTCTGGTCCCGATGGAGCAAAGAATACGTCTCACAGCTACAGCAGCGAGTGAAATGGCGATCCTGCACTAGACCATTAGAAAAAGACACGCTTGTGCTCATAAAGGATGAGAAACTACCTCCTTTAAAGTGGCGATTGGGCCGAGTCACAGCAGTTTTCCCTGGACAGGACGGCATCAGTCGCGTCGCTGACGTCAAGACGACATGTGGAGTGGTTCGTCGCGCATTCAGCAAGATATGCCCGTTACCTCTATCTCACACAGAAGATTCTGGTTGAGAGAAAATCTCTCAACGCCCGGGGGGATGTTTAGAATACTATAACGGTTCAATCCATCACCGCCCCAAGCGCCTAATCAAATTTATTGAGCCATAACGCACTAGTGCGACTTATTGCCTATACGTTTAGTTTTTAAGAATTTATTTTATAAGTACCTACACATTGTACACGTTATGTTTTTTCTCTTCTTCATCCTGTCATTGTACGCAATACAACTTTTAAATCAGCGGAAGCTTTTTATTTAAATAATTCTGGGTATAAACCCCCAACACCACCCATCAACAACATAATCAACTTATCAATACCAATCGGTGCGATCGACGAACAGTCTGACCATACCCACATCGAGACTCAAGGTCTGGTAAAGCAAGTCCATGATAAGTTGAGTCAGATGAATTATGAACCGAGCATTGATGAAGATTTAGACGACGGGTTCTCATATCACGACGTGCATCACTATACGGTGATATACTTGGTGGTGTTCGCCCTGTGCGCGGCAGGGGCCGTGCACGTGTGGCGGCGCCTTCGGCGTGTGCGCAGCGTGGCTCTGCCGGCGCGCTCGACTCCACAGCAGCTTCAGAGTGCTAGTGTAATCAGTGTTCCGTGTATCAGTGTAAATGAGCAATCGGGACCTAGTGAAATTTCGGGTGTAATCAGTGCGCGTAAACATAACAAGGCTACGTCGCCTATGTACCACGAAACTATTTTCGGTGAAAAGGAATAAGACTTTTTAGAGACATTAAGTGTTTTGTGTATCTTACGTACTTATGCAAATTGTACTTTCGATTATCATTTCTTTCTTTAAGTATAGGTACTTACATTTTAATGCTTTGATTTTTATATTTTTACTGTTCAGTTTTATCTTAGTCTCTCGTGCCTGGGAGCATGTACGATCCAACCGTACAATTCTTATGTTTTCATGTAAAATAAGCAGTTTTGTACCGCGTGCGCAAGTTAAGTCAGTTCACGTTCGGTCTCCGCCGCGAGTACTCATATCATAACTATAACATTATATCAATAAAATCATTATCATAAACTATCACATCTATCATTTACTGTTGTCCCGTACACCAACTATATTCTTCGTTCATCCATTTTATCCAAATTATACCAAGTTATCCAAATATCCTTAATTATGCGAATTTTTGTCTTTTTTTCAGTCAAAGCTTTGAAGTCAAAAAAAAAACTTTCGACAAAAGCCATTCAGGGTATCTTAAAGAAAATGTTGTGCAGTTTCCAAAACCCTCCTTCGATTTTCTATACAATCATTATTTTCAGAGTTATTAATTGTCAAAGTTAAAAAGTACTTTTTTTGTTTCCTTGTTATTTCTCCAGACCCAAACATGATAAAAAATTTCATGGCCGTACCTGAAAATTAGATGCATGGAGCTACAACGCGCTTTTTTTATTTTTTGCTGAACAATCATTTTCCTCGGAATTACAGCTTGTTGAAAATCACCCAAAAATTTTTTTTTTTTAATATCCCTTAATTTTTGTGACTAACTTCCACCCTACCTGTAGCCAATGCTGCCCTACCTCAAATTCGAGTCTAGCTACAGCACTGTTGTCTATTCTTGGTAGAATAGAGATAGAATTGGTCATGCTACGCCTGCTGGTGGCGTCAACTATCGATTCAAGGTCACGTGCATCGACACTGATTGAGTAAGAAAGTTAAGATCCGTATGCGTAGCCACGGACACCAAATTCCGTATCGGATCCCTATGCACGGATATACATTTTTAACGATCTGGCACGTCCGTAGTTTGTATTGTCCGTCAAGAGAGGAGGCATTTGCTTGTTCTGTAAAATATTTTTAAATCTTATTTGTCACAGTTTAAAGACTCGTTTAAACTAGCACGACGCGACACGGTCGCAAGCGAATCGGCTATTTATATCTTGTTCTTCTTGTTCTACAGATATAAATCGCCGAATCGCCCACGACCGTCGCGTCGCGCTCGTCTGCACAGGCCTTAAATCTACATGTTTATGTGTAAGTAATATTTGTATACAATGGATAAATTCATCACTTAATAATTAAATTATGTATGCTGTGCTGGAGTTTGAGTATGTTCGAAATTCGCAATTTTTTGGTATTTTTTTTGGGCCTCGACCACCACCGTCATCAAAATGGCGATTTTCGCATTTAGAGACTAGGATTTCATAAATGTCATCCTACTACACGTTGCTATGGACAAATAGCTTCATATTTCTGTCTGACCAACTCCTTTACTACTATTCAAAAGTCACTGCAAATGTTTAATTGAAATAAATGCTTTGAGATTGGGTTCATGGGTTAGGCCGCAAACGATCATACAACGGCTCTGAGGACCACTTAATTTTTGCTCCATTTACGAAATATTAAAGTGGACTCCTGACCACGGGGCTCCTATCTTGAACTTATCAAATATATCTTCGGTGTTGTTTCATCATGCTGCACCTACTCAGCTATCCATTTATGTTTGATAGCCAAGAGCCTCGACCAACACCTAAAGAGGCTCTCGTTGGGCAGTTGGATCAAAGGCTTGATTCAGAAAGCGGTACTTCTGGACACGGCTCGTATTGTTAGGAGGTTCTTCTCTCTGGAGCCGTGACCGCCGGTTGGACCCTGTTTCCGATACCGGTGTGCTACTATTTTTAACTGACTTCAAAAAAAGGAGGAGGTTCTCAATTCGACTACTTATATTTTTTATTTTTTTATGTTTGTTACCTCAGAACTTTTGACTGGGTGAACCGATTTTGATGATTCTTTTTTTATTTGAATTTGGTTCCATTCTGACAATGGGATCCATGTGAAAACCATATAAGTCTTAAATTTGCATTAAGTAAGGTACCCGCGGGTATGAAGGCCTGTCGGGCAATAAGGCCTAAGTAACAAAAAACGTACTAAATACAGTAATTGACGATCAAGGTTACACTCACACTAGCTCAGAGCGTATACAAGTCGCTGCGAAGTGGCGGACAAACTCTTGCACTTCTCCCCCCGCCAGTGTCGTCGAAATCATTCAGCGGTGCGGTCACGCGGCACGAATTATAAAAATTGGCTCCAATATCATATTTACAAACCTGTATTGACTGTCTGTCGTATTAAAGGACTTGTAGTTGTAATTTTTTTTTTCTGTAACCACGTGGTTGGCGGATATTAAGGCCTGTATAATTTTACTATAGGCCTTATTATACTCCTATTTTTTTAAACTGCTAGGAGCTTGTTTTTAAAATGTTTGTTGGTGGGCAGTATGTACGTAGTTACACATTTTCAATTTATTTATCATTGTTTTCAGGGCTTACGGTCACGATGCCTCCCAAAGGGCATTGTGGTCAGAAGACGATCTGATCGCAGCTGTTAGAGCAGTACAAAGAGGAACTTTGAGTACGTATAAGGCCGCAGAGCGATATAAGGTTCCAAGAAGAACAATCAGAAATCATCTGCAGTCTGGCAGTTTAAAGAAAAGTTTGGGACGTAAACCTACATGATGAAGAGGAAGCTCAACTTGTGCAAAGGATAATCCGGTATTCTGAAATGGGCTTGCCTGTGACACCAACAATATTGCGTCGATTGGTGTATAAATATTGTGAGCAAATTGATATAAAGCACAATTTTAATGATGAGGGCAAACGCGCAGGCAAAGACTGGTTCAAAGCGTTCATGAAAATGATGAAAATGATGATGCAATGAGGTAAAGTTATTTTTCACCTTGTAGTGTAGTGTTTTTTTTTTTTAAGTTTTTTTTATATTTTTAAATCTATATATATAAAAGAAAGTCGTGTTAGTTACTTCACTTATAACTCAAGAACGGCTGAACCGATTTAGCTGAAAATTGGCAGGGAGGTAGTTTAGAGCCAGGAGAAGGACATAGGATACTTTTTTTTTTTTTTTTTTTTGCTTTTGGCAAAGGATACTTTTTATCCCCTTCGACCGCGTTCTCGTGTGATGTGACATAAAACGTCAAAGAGAATACATTTCACTATAAAACGTGGTATGACAAAAACTTTGCCTTCGAGGTACCAGGCGGTCATAACTTGGTATGAGCTTATTAAACAGCAGTGTCAGCCAGAAAACGCTTTATGCCTTCGAAGTAACAGGTTATCATAACCGAGTAGGAGCTACCCAAACATATGAGTATCAGCTAGAAAACGCTTACCAGATCACCACCGCGTACCAGGTTGTCAAACTTGGAAGGTTTATTACAACATTTTGAATCTTAGGCGATACGAAGTTCGCTGGGTCAGCTAGTGTTTTTATACTTTTATGTACTAATATTTAAAATATAATTTATAAGTGTTTACAAATGAATAAAGGTCATAATAATTACTAATCTTGTTAATAAAAACGTTACAGTTCAAACTTTTGAATCTACAATTTCAAATCATAATGTGGCATTATAAATTAAGCGAAAAAATTTAACCAACTTTTGGAGGGCACTGTACTTCATAATTAAACCCGAAATACAAATGAATTACAAATAATGTATTGTAAAATATGCACAGTATGAGTGACCACTACGAAATTATCAATTATACAAACGTTCATAGCATTCAGTATTGAAGCAACTATGAAGTTTATAACGTTGTTAATTTTGGTGAAGGTTGTCGTAGCTAGAGTATACACCGGTAAGAAGTGTGTTTTGTCATCATGCAGTTCCTCGGTAGCAGCATCATGATCAACATCCTCATTGGCAGCCTTGTTCCACCTATTACTGAGTATTGCCTCCTCCATTTTCTACCTCATACTTCCCTGGTCTATCCGAGTCACATCTAGGTCTTCCCTGCGATCTCCTGTAGTTCGTCGATCTACCCGTTGCTATTGGTCTGCCAACACTCCTTCCTCCTTCAACCGTTTCTCGACAACCATTCTGTAAGGGCTCTGATCCACCTGCCATCACTACGTCTAGCCTTAGATTTACATTCATACAAATATTACTTTCATACCCAGATTAGTATGTGGTAACACTGGTGACGGTCATTACGAGCCAAAGTTTAGATGGCGGGATGAGCTTGACTCCTACCAAAAGGAGTGACCTATGCCCTGCAGTGGGACAATACAGGCTAGTTCGATTACAGGTCCGTTATATTGATTACTAGCTTTTGCCCGCGGCTTCGCCCGCGTGGATGTCGGAAATTAACGCAGGAGGACGAACTACTGCGGTAAGAATGTATTAATCCAGGTTATATATCTAGATAATAAATACTCTGCGTGCCATTTTCGATCCAGATCCATTCAGCCATTTTTTCGTGATTGAGAAACAAACACCTCATAAATATTTTCACATAATTTATAGTATTAGTAGTAAGTAGGATTATAATTCATATTACTTCGGATTCATAGTTTATGAGAATATCATGTGTGTAAATAAAACTAATAGTATTCAGAGTAAGAAGACTGCGCCATAGGGCTTGGTTTAGTTGAATATAAGTCTTCCTGGTTTTTCTTAACGCTCGTATTCTACCTATACAGACACTCAATTATTTACCAGACACCAAATCGATCATAGGAATTTTAGGAACAGTAGTTTTGCCAGTGTCTTCGCCCGTATAGCTGCCGAAAAATATCACCTGGGAACCTACTACCGGGATAAAGGATCCTAATGGTAAGTGTCCAGGATAACCAAAAATCCAAATTCATCCAAAAATCTAAACATTAGATGTTTAGATTTGCCGTACCTCGCGGTCTCTTACTTGGAATAATACTATTAGGTTTATTTTGAGTATTACGAACACACATCGTCACATCTACGGCAAACTTACGAATCTGCAGAAAATGTATTTTACAGGGGAGCGTTTTGAAAGTAAATATCAACGATTTCTTTTTTTTGTTAACGGGTATAAAGGTACCATGGTACATTTTGGTTTTTAAAATGGTACTTTTTTATATAATGAATAACGGATTGTCAATATTTTAAACATTACGAACAGATTTTCATCATAATATCGATTTTACCAAAACTGCAGATTCGTAAGTTTGCCGTGGATGTGACGACATGATATTCGCATTTACTTTGAAGCCTAAGTAATATGAATTACAATCCTACTTATCCTGCACTGTTATCTTCTAAGATATTCATTTAAATTACATGCTGTCAAGGGCCATATTGATCTATATTAAATGCACAATATATTTAAGGTACTTAATTGGATAAGGATTAATGCTATATTGCTTAAAATCGCTTCGTAAATAAGCCATTATTTCTCGTAAAAAGTAAAGGATAAAAAATGGTTATTGTGAACCCACAAGGATACACCCCCAGGGATAACCTCCCTAAGAGATACACATATACCATTGCGGACTTTTTTGTAGACCTTTTTAAGGTGTACAATACTGTAGTACATTATTTTGTTCTATTTTGTAGGGTTCAGCCAGCGTTCGCAACGTAAGCGCAAAAAAATGAGTTTATTTGTGACATCACATTAGAAACCTCTAAAATTATTAGCGTTTCTTTACAATATTATACATGTTATATACATATAAACCTTTCTCTTGAATCATTCTATGTATTAAAAAACCTGCGTCAAAATTCGTTGCGCAGTTTTAAAGATATAAGCATACATAGGGACAGATAGACAGCAAAGTGTCTTTATTATTTTATATGTAAAACAAACTTTAAATATAATTCATAAATATATATTATGTAATAAAAGCCAAATAAAAAAGTTTCATCATTCTAGCTTTAAAAATGACAATACTTCCCTACAAGCTTTCATCCTCCCTTTCAACCCTTTAAAACCCTTTTTGCGCAATAAAAGTAGCCTATGTCCTTTCTCAGGCTCTAAACTATCTGTGTACAAAATTTCATTTAAATCGGTTCAGTAGTTTTAGCAGGAAAGCGAGACAGACAGACAGACAGATAGACAGAGTTACTTTTGCATTTATAATATTATTAGTGTGGATGTTGATTCAATCAATCAATCAATTTATTTATTTTCTCACCACAATATTAAAAAGTTTACAGGTCCATATTATTAAGTCTTAAGCTATTAATACACATTACAATATTGTGGGAGACTGGTGCCTAAGCTAGGCCAAAACCTGTATTTCAGGACACCAGGTCTCCACCCCGAGTAACAATGTCTGGGCGTACTATAGCGTTACACCATATAATTATCATGCGGCGAGTACAACGTTATGGAGATTAGTACGGTTGTGTACGAGAATGAGTGTGTGATTATGTATTTGCGTGTGTGTGTGTGTGTGTGTGAGTGTGTGAGTGAGTGAGTGTGCTTTTAAGAGATTAATTCAATCACACAGAATGCATTAGAAAGGGCTGGAATTACCATTCGCTAATACATTCCAATTTAAGGATGTAACAATTACCAACTATCCTATCATGATCATCATTTCAGCCGATAGACGTCCACAGCTGGACATATGTCTCCACCAATCTGCGCCACTTCAACCGGTTCTGTGCTCCACGCATCCAGTGGATTCCTGCGGCCTTCACAAGGTCATTGGCCCACCTTGTGGGAGACCCGAAGTATTGCTAAACTAAAGTGGAAGTGGGCAGAGCAAATTGCTCGTAGAACAGATGGCCGATGGGGCCAAAATGTTCTAGAGTGGCGATCGCGTACCGGAAGGCGTAGAGTTGGAAGGACTACTCCATACAAAACTTTAATACTTACCTACTCGACCAAATGTTATCCGTGTCATTATTTTTTGCGATGACAATCCCATGGCCAAAGTTGTAAAATTTGATGGTCTGAACGACACCCTTAAATGTCCGTATTTATGCAAAATGGAACCACACGACAAATTTTACTTTTTAGTTTTTTTGAAGAATACTCTTTAAAAATGGTCTAAATTCTTATACAAAAAATAGTATACCTTGTTTCCAAGGCAAAAATCATGTGGTTCTTCTTTGTATAAGAATTAAGACCACTTTTAAATTAGTATTCTTCAAAAAAACTAAAAAGCTAAATTTGTCGTGTGGTTCCATTTTGCATAAATACGGACATTAATATGACCACACATTTCTGATACATGCTGTAGATATTATGTTTGGTTCGACCTAGGACTATCACTACTGATAATTCTTAATTCCAGATGAAGACAGAGCCAAGTTTCCAAAATTGTTTCACCTGGACGAATATGAGCGATGCCTCGCGAGGGTTGATGGAGTCTACTGTCTCGGGACTTTTGAGCTTACCCCGGCAAAACAGCCACACTCTACTTACGAACTGATGAAGGTAAGTATTTTTTTGTAGATAAAAGTAGACCAAGCTTGCGTTTCTTTTGTTAAGAGGATGGCATTAACTGTAGTGTATGTTTTCCAGGCATACTCAGATGAATCGTACCGGCATTTTAACCGTACGCGTATACATCGTGGCTACTGCCTGAGTACACGCTCTGCGACCCTGGCCACTTCGGACAAATCTTGGCTCGCCTTCAAAAGCCAAAACAATTCGCTTTTGTTCGAACGCTGTGCTGACCACTTCGCGCAAAGGAGCGAACTTCGTGCCTCACTTCACACACTTCATTACTGCCGCACACACGCTGATACCGTCACTGTACAACCCGCAACAACCGCGCAACACATATTTAAACAAATAATTTATGCTTTGGTCGTAGCCAATATTGTAGGGACTATTTATGATAACTATGCTGCAGACACTCCTAATAGTAAGTTATTCTTATTCTCTCGTATGTCAGTCTGCAAGGTTGATTGCGTAACACATTATCTATAACAATTTGAACCATTTTGAAGTATACAAGATAAGTTTTTAACCAGTGCGCAAATTTTAACAAATTAAACATAAACGTGTTAGAATAACCACGCAATTTATATTTTGATATATTTTAGTACAAAAAAAATTAAGTAATCGTTAACGAAAGATATTTATTTTGAAACTGGTTTTTATGGTAAATTGCACGCGGCGCCGCGGCGCCGGTGCGCCAGCGAAGGTGAACGACCGAGCGTATCTACAAGTACCTACCAGTTCGATCGGTCAAAATTCTAAGAAGTTTGAAGTACTTACACGGCGGCGTAGGTGAACGACCGAGCGTAGCTACAAGTACCCACCAGTTCGATCGGTCAAAATTCTAAAAAGTTCGAAGTACCTACGCCGAAGTACCGGCGCGCGGTTACTGATCTATTTCTACTGTTGATATCATATTACGAAATATGTAGGGTGTCCACAGTTTACTGATTTAAGGTCGGATAAAAATTTTAAAAATAAATAGTTGAAATGTGTTCTATTACTGATACTGAACCACCAAAAAAAATTTGCGCACTGGTAATTTTTGTTTCCTGTATTACTAGTCTGAACTGCGAACTGTTGTGCGAACTGTCATTATGCAAGCCATTCCTATTCGTAGTGAGTTACGCAATTACACCTCCTATAACTCCTATATCCAAAGCTCCACAAACATGAAAGCTTTCAGTTACTGTAAGTATTTTCTTCTCTTTCAGAAAACAAGCTGTTATCTGCATTCTCAATACCAGCCAACTGGCGCCGGCTGACGTTTGTTCGTAAAAGTGGTGACCCTCGACAGATTGCCCTTGATCCTATGGAAGGCATCAGGTATGTCTTAAATCTCTTTATTTTAATCTAATAATTCTTTCCCAATTCTTCCGCTGAACAAGAGAGATATTGAAGAAAAGTATCGTTGTGCAAAGATGTGTATCTTTTACTTAGTCCCTATGCAATAAAGATAATGAACATCTTATTACCTTTAATACCTTCAATCATAAATGTAAAGTTTCTAACTTAAAAGTTTCTCCAGCACAGGTATTCGCAACATAATGTTACGGTTTTCGGTTACCAGGGGTCTACTCTCTAAGCATGAAATTCGTAGTTTCGTTGAAAGGAAGTAATGAAAATACAATGTGACAATTGTCCATACTCCGACAAGTATTTGCCGCTCCGAAAAAACACTTTGAGCCTTTTTTGACGGATCAAATACACCTACTTTCGGACGAGTCTGTATTTTCGTTGAAGGACACAGATAGTAGACCCTTGGATTGCCTAGTCCTGACCGAGGAAAGTGGTATTTTCTTGGTTTACACTGTCTAAATTGTCGGGTTACGAACTTGTCACGGTGACTTGTCGGTGAGAACTCTTTCGATAACATAGATTTATATATTTTTATTCGGCATGGAAACATATCAACAACATAGAATGAAACTAGGAACTGCTTCAGTTTTAACGATATATATTTAAATGTATTGTGTCATTTCAGGGTCATGGCACTGGGCTTCACAACATATGCTCACGCCAGCGTGTTCCATTTCATGTTCCACACGATAAATCCAGAATATTTAGAACAGGTATCTAATATAATACCTATGCATGGAACGAAGCAACCTCTTTACCACTGGTCAGTGGCCTTCTATATGACTCGAGCCAATATATAGACTGCTATAAACTTTGTTGATGCAGTAATCCGTTGGGTGCGAGAAGCACAGCACCCGTCGAAGTGGCGGTGCTTGGAAAAGGTCTAAATACAGCAGTGGATGTCCCTCGCCTGAAATGATGCTGATGATCCACCTGTTACGATCCAAACCTAATAGTTCCTAACTTGCCTTGAAAGTTTTCAGTGTGATTCATCCAGCCATCTGCTTTCCGTCTGGGTGTGCCAATATTTTGTAGATTTTAACCAAAGCTCTATGTATAAATCTTCACCCATGCAGATGACACAAAGAATTGACGGCATGTTTTTGACGAGCGGAACGTCGCTGATCCAAACTTTCGTGATGATGACTTGCTTCCTTACCGGCTACAACCTCCTGATATACTCTCAAAAACACGAGCTCGGTCTTCATATGCTGCCGCTTTGTATCATAAAAAGAGTTGTAAGGTGCGTATAGTCTTTACTCTTCGACCTAGTGCGATAGTAGATAAAGGGCGATGCGCTAATGTAGCCTGTGAAATTACATATTAATTACGTTTTTGTAATTTACAGGTCAGCTAATGATTATAAATCTATACTAATCTATACTTAATATTATAAAGCCGAAGAGTTTGTTTTTTGGTTGAACGCAATAATCTCAGGAACGACTGTTTCTTACTAAAAAATCTCTTAGTGTTGGGTAGCCTATTTATCGAGAAGGGCTTAGCCTATTAATCCTTAGGAGCCGAGCAAAAAGACAAAATTCACGAAAACGATGACCTCGGATTAGCAGGCGATTCGAAACGACGGGGGTGGTCAAAAGAGGAAGAAATTTGGCAGAAGCCATTTTGTAAATACATAGGTGTTATGGTCGCGAGTCATATTTTACTTATAATAAATATAAGAAAATTTGAATTTGGCGGGCTACCCTGCCGTTTCCTCCTTAATTCCGCTGTTCCAACTGACGTCTGTAAACTTGACTTCTAGGATAACTCCAGTGCACCTTCTGATCGTGGGCTACGGAGCAACCTGGTGGTTTGATTCCCGGGATGGCCCTCTTGTCCCTACCACGATAGGCCTGGAGAGCGAAGCCTGTAAGACGAAATTCTGGTCTCACGTTTTCTTCACAAACAACATTGTGGACTCCAGCAATTACTGCGTGGTTCCGACCTGGTGAGACAATACAATTTTTATAGGGTCCTGATGGTATCCTCTGGGTACAAACACAAAGGATGTTAATAGGGTCCTTTGTATGCACTCCACGGTTAAAATGAAGGTAGTGTATTAAAACCCGTCACCACACTGCAGTGAACTAGACGGGGGATGTTATCCCTTTTAGAATAGCATACATTATTGTTGAGCCTCGTCTGTTTGGTGTTTTCATGACCGTCCTCCGAAACGACGATGCTTCGATCAAAATATATACACCTACGACTTCTTATAAAAAGTAAAAAAAAACCTTTTTAACAAAAAATTAAATCACCCAAAAAACTGAAAAGCAAAAAGTCGGCGCTTTGAGTGATTTTTGTTAATTGATTGTTTGGCGCCGACTCAAAATGACTGAAAGGTTTTTAATTTTTTGTTTTTCAGTTTTTTCGGCGGCTTAACTTTTTGTAAAAAAGTTTCTTTTTAAATAATTTTTCGTGGCTATAATCTACTAATTACTATATGCTTGCAAAATCGGACTATTCTGTAAGAAGTTATGCATCAATCAATGAGTGAACAATCAATCATCCCCTGTTTTCCTACCCTTGGGGTTGGAATTTTCTTTCCAAATTTACATGGGATCTTCGGGATATACCTTTTGTCTAGAACGATCATGGCATGCAGATTCGTAGCGAGGGCAACGTAGTCTAAACGTCCGCTAATCAAATGTGTTTTATAAATTTCAGGTTCCTGCCCGTAAACATGCACATGTATATCCTGGCATGTACCTTCACACTTTTGCTCTGGCGTCGCCGTCGTTTGGCTGTCAGTCTCTATGCAGTCCTGTTCATCGCATCATGTCTATTGAATGCGGTTGTTGCTTATATCAAGGATTATAAGGGGATGATAAACGTTGCGACGCCTGAGTGAGTATTCAGAGTAAGAAAATATGATAATAATTATACATTGTAAGTAGGCACTTAGGTACTACTTTCATCAAAGTAATTATTTTTGTTAAGTTTTTATTATTTATTTGTTGGCCATTTATTTTATTATTATTAGCGAATAGGCCACGGCTGGTATTAGAATAAGCAGAGATATTTTATATAATTTGTGTCAAGCTGTGTGGTAGTAGTTAACAACTGTAGCAGTTTATTATGTTTTTAGACAGATACGTAGGATATTTCGAGAAACTCATATGTTTACGGAATTCTACGTATCTTCCTGGGGGGCACTGCCTGCTTGCTTCTTGGGTCTGATACTAGCTCACATACAATTTGAGCTGGACGAGAGAAAAGTCAAGCTTTCTGAGTATAAAGTAAGTGAATCTAACTGTTACTAGTGAAAAGTACTAATACTTAAGTCATGTAACGATATGAAACAGTGGTTCAGTCATTTTTAACCGACTTCAAAAAAAGGAGGAGGTTATATGTTCGACTGTATGTATTTTTATTTTTTTTATTTTTTTATGTATGTTCACCGATTTCTCCGCCAATTGTCAACCGATTTTGAAAATTCTTTTTTTATTCGTAAGGGTATTTATGTCCACTTCCCTAAATAATAGATTTATGTTTTTTTGTTTTTATTTTTTTGTTTGGCCCGCTAAAATGGACTGGTTACCAAGAACTATGGAAGGCTTATGGCCCCTGCCGCATCAATGTTTTTAACCGACTTCAAAAAAAGGAGGAGGTTATATGTTCGACAGTATGTATTTTTTTTTTTTTTTTTTTATGTATGTTCACCGATTTCTCCGCCAATTGTCAACCGATTTTGAAAATTCTTTTTTTATTCGTAAGGGTATACTCCTGAGGTGGTCCCATATTAATTTTGTGAAGATTTGATGTATACTTTGGGAGATAAACGAAGGAACTCCTCAAAAACAAACAGTACACGTAATGTGATTTGGATATTGTACTAAAGATCAAAAATAATTGCTGGTTCTATCTATCCATCCGTGGTGAACTAATTATAGTCTTCGAAGATACCGCATGGAACTTCTCATCGGTGAACAGTACATATAGGAACTTACAGTGAAAGGTTAGAAGGTTAGGGGATAATTCTTTGAATATTATAGGCACGTTTAGACCGTTACTTGTATTCTTATATTCCGTTGAGCTGATGATGGAAGGTACAACTCCTTATCGATCAAGAGTTAGAAGATATCTTGTCCTAGATAGACATACTCGTTGACATCGAGAATTGATTCCTCAGCAGACACTAGAGTGGGCTCTTACCCACTCTACTGTCTGCTGAATAAAAAAAAAAGCAGCCTTAATCATTTTGGCCTGGCCATGGTTGGTTTTTTTTTTATGTATGTTCGGGCATAACTCCGTCATATATAGATGGATTTGCAAAATTCTTTTTTTGTTCGAAAGGGGTTTATTCCGAAATGGTCCCATATAATTTTCATATAGATCTGATGATGAGTTCGGGAGACAGACACCGGAACTCTTTAAAAAAAAAATACATACAGTCGAACATATAACCTCCTCCTTTTTTTGAAGTCGGTTAATGACAGGAAATCAACCGCGAGTTCTGCTATCGCATAAATATGCATTGTTTGTTTGGAATTAGTGCAGGGTGAATACCACAACTAAAAATTTAAAAATAAAAACTTTTTTACAAAAAAAAACTTCCTTAAAAATACTACAAAGTGAAAAATAACTTTAATTTCGGAAGTCGGTGGCAAAAAAACCATAAATACAGATCCTAAGACACCGACTACCGAAATTAAAGTTATTTTTCACTTTGTAGTATTTTTAAGGAAGTCGGTTGTTTTTTTTTGTAAAAAAGTTTTTTGAATATACACGGATTAAATGGCAGGGGGTGACTTGCACACTCAATAATGGGCCCCCGAAAACCGTCGCTGGCACATAGTGACACAGCGACAAGGGGGCAACACTTCCTGAGGTGCTTGAGAAGTGGAGAGGTATTCCACGGCTTTCAGAACAATCCCAGAGCCCGGAAGATGGTCAAGATCCCTACGAGCACTTACTGGAATACTTCCTTTCCCCGAGCACGTTTGCTCTTGCAAATCTCCACTCAAGCCGGCCAATAAAGGCAAGAATGAGGTGGGAGCTCTGAACCTCTTCAGTGTTCACTCCAGCCGGAAAATAAAGGCAAGCCAAAGATGAGAAACAAGAATTCTCCCGTGAGATAGGGTCCGTGGGGTCGCTACTGCCCAACAGCACGCCACATGCTGCCCTGCGGGGTTATTATTGTTATTATGTACAAGGTATTTATTATTAAAAGCTTTAAACGAATTTTACAACTTTACAAGACATTGGGAAATGTAATTTACATTTAAATCTTTCAGCATCATCATTTCAGTCGAAAGACGCCCACTGCTGGACCTGCTGGCCTTGTGCTTCTTGCATCCAGCGGCTTCCTGCTGCATTCACAATGTCTTCGATCCACCTCGAGGGACGCCTTCCAACTCTACGTCTTCCGGTACGCTCTCGCCACTCCGGAACTTTTCGGCCCCACCGGCTATCTGTTCTGCGAGCAATGTACCCTTCGCGTGGCAAATCTTCGGGCTATGTCGTTAACCTTAGTTCACCTGTAGATGTCTTTATTCCCGATTCATTCACGTTGTTAAACTCTAAGCATAGCCTTCTCTACTATCCCTTGTGTGACTTTTAGCCTTCTTATGAGGCCCATTGTGAGCTACCACGTGTCAAAGACTTTCGTCTTGAGACACTGCGGTATGTGGGACGAGAAGATATTCCGTAGCTTTCCGTCAAGAGTTCGTCCATTATCTCAACTATATCACCGGCAAACGGAAAGTGAGTGATGTAGTCACCATTGATGTTGATGCCATCCCCATTTCAGTCCAGAATTTCCAGAGCAGCGGTGAACAGTTTCAGAGAGATAACGTATCGCTGTCTCACACCTCTCTGCAGAAGGATAGGTTGTGAGGTCCTTTCCTGGAGTCGAACTCACATAGTGGCATTTGCACACTTGTACACGTCGATGTACCGATAGTCAATCTGGCACCGTTGAAGAGACTGCAGTACAGCCGATGTCTCGATCGAATCGAAGGCTTTTTCGTAGTCCACAAATACTCGTCTATGTTTTATTTAACCTGCCGCAGCATATATGTATATGTGGTCTATGGTGCTAGGGGTTTTACGGGATCCAGCTTGTTCAGGAGGCTGGAAGTAGCCAAACAAGCGCGCGTGACGTTTCGTGATGACTCTTGAAAACAGATTGTAGAGATGGCTCAGAAGTGAGATGGGTCTACAATGCTTAAAAGGCCTTTATCACCCTTCATAACGAAGAGTACCACCACTCTTCTGTTCCATGCCTGTGGCGTTTTGCCCTCGAGCTTGACGGAATCAAGCAGCTTCTGGCCGGCCTTTAGGAATTTAGTCGTAATTCCGTCATCACCCGGCGACTCGTTGTTTTTGAGCTACTTCAGAGCCATTCTAATCTCGTACAAGCTGATTTCCGGGTTAGCTTTTAAAATATTAGATCTAAATTATGGTGGAAACCGTATCAAAATCCATTGTGTAGTTTACAAAATCTAAACAGTCACATAGACATACACGAAAAGTGACTTTAATTTTCTTTATTGTCCTTCAATGAATGACAGCACTTACCTTCTATTCTTGTATAATTACCTCATTTTATAATTGACTGAAAAAATACACAATAAAGGGCACAAGCGGTCACTACTTGCAAGTCAACTTAGTAGTGCTAATTAAATTCGTTCCAAAAACAGTAGTGAACCCTACCTTGACTTTTAGATCCAATGTCATTTTAGAACATTCGTGTTATACGAATAAAATTAAGGAGTAGTAGACAAAAATGGATGTCAAACCTACTTTGTTGCTCCCGTCGGTTGCGGATCATCAATTTCAGCAATTCATAATTCCAGCTAAGTTCAAAGAAAAAGAAACTGGTGACGCAGCCGTGTGTTATATTACACGAACCATTTGGAGCCACTTTCGACCCCTTTATAACTCAAAACTTATTTAACATAAAACATGAAATATGGTTTATTTATTAAAAATCCATTAGATTAACTAAAACCCTTTCATAAATTAAGTTTAGTCTAGAGTCTAGCAGATAATTTATTTTAATTTGACAGACCACTATTGACTGATGAATGACTTGGCTAGTTTTTATCAGTACTCTGTGGTTTTTATCAGCAAACTATTTTTTTTTTAAAGAATAACGCGACGTCCTGCGTGAGCGATCTAGACTAGGGATGAAAATTGCCGAATGTTTCCGAAAGTTACCAGGAAAGTTTCCAATATTGCCGGCAATATTGGGCAATATTGCCGGAATGTTGCCAAAGTTGCCAGATTACATAGGGTTTTTCAAATGCCATTTTCAAAGTTTGTGCGCTCCTGAAGTTTTATGTAATGGTGTAATTATACGTATTATTAGTAAGCCTGTATTATTAATTCATAATAATAATTATTTCTTAATTATCCATGCTTATATGTGAAGATAAAGTTAAATTATGCCATTGGTAACTTCATGATAGCTAAACCCATAGTTTTTTAAGAATATCACTTATATATTTTATACAAAAAGAAAGAGGGTATTGATACCAAATGAAGTAAATATAAATCAAACAACTGTGTAGTGTTATTTTGTAAATATTTTCAACTTGTCATCAAGAACTTCATCTGTTTGAAATAAAATCGATTTTAATCTATTTTCTGAAGTCTGATAGCGCTAAAATTATATATATATATAGATATATATGTATGTCTAGTTAGAACGCAATGTTATGATGACCTTGTGCCAGCCTGATGATGAAGTTGGAAGGTGGTCATAGGATCTACGCTCTGTTAAACCAAACGAGATTGGGCTTTTTAGATTGGTCTCTTGTGGTGGGTACATAAGTTTTAGGCCTATTGTGTCTTCCGTCTGCCAGAGAATTTAATGTGTAAAAAAAAACAAATAAAACAATAAAATTTATTAATATTGGTGCCGATTCTGTTGTACAGCGAACTAAACTAACTAAACTATCTCTAAAATTCCTTACTTTTGGCTATGAGAATTTTAACGCTATTCTGCAAGAAAAAATCTTAAAATTTAAAAATTATTTTGACACGACTAAAAACGAATTTGACAATCAACGTGGTTTTTTTTTTCTTTTGGTTTCGCAACGTGGTACTTGTGAGCGCTACGCAATGAATTTTTTAGGGACGAAGGCGCGCGCAAGGGGGCAGCCTGGACGTGTTTTATGTGGAATTTTTCACTTTTTGTTTAAAAATATACAAAAAATATTACCCACGTGTTGAGAGTTATATGTTCCGGGGTTAACAAAGGGGGTCGAAAATTTCATTATTTTTGCGATAGGACACGCCATTTTCGAGATATAAGCAAAAGAAAAAATATAAAATACAGCACTGTTTTTGCACGTGAAGGCGAGGCGTTGGTGTGAATTTTTGTTCATGACCACTAGTTTTATTCCACACCTTTTTAATCGCGATTAAAAATAGTCAGATTTAGTCAAAATAAATGATTATTGTCAAAATTTTTGGTGAAAACCGGCAAACTCAGAATAGCAAAATTGTCATTTTCATTAGCTAAACTAATAACTCAGTGCAATCTTAGTGCTGTCAAACTAAAATATAGTTAAGTTGTGTCACTATAGTCTATTTCAGAATAGGAAATTGTCGTTTGACAGGAATAAACCAAATTTTAGTGATTTTTAGTTTAGTTTAGAGAATTGACTATCGTGATCGCCACTGTTTTGCTGCCGCGTACTCTCCATGACAAAATGTAGTATTTTATGCATAGCTTCATGGCCTCTTTTTTCACTCAACTTGCATAGAGCCTTCGTTATGCCGAACGAAAAGTTATGGCACTCGTGCACATATCCTACACTAGCTTCTGCCCGCGACTTCGTCCGCGTCAAATTTCGTGCTCCCGCGACCCACCCCGTCGTCGAATCAAATCGCCGCGCGTCGGCCCATACGTAGTGTTGAGCAATCAGGTTGTTATATCTCGTAAGATATTCATTAATCTCAAATAATGTAAGGGCAACTTTGTTCCAAATTAAACACTTCTCAATGGATAAGGATTATATCCATGTCTTATGAAAACACCTTCGCAAATAATGCATTTTTTATAACGAATTTGAAAAAACATAGTTCGCCAACCTTAAAAGGTGGACATATGCTGTCGCGGATTTTTTTTAGAACTTTTTAAGAGGAACAATTACGGCTTACATAATTGTTGCGTTACTTTAACCGTTTAAGGAGCGCACGCAATGAAAGCTCTTGAACGTAATAATTTACCCCGTTTTTGCAACATTTTGCGTTGGTGCTCGGCTCCTATTGGTCACAGCGTGATGTTATATAACCTATAGCCTTCCTCGATGAATGGGCTATTCAACACAAACATAATTTTTCAACTCGAATCAGTAGTTCCTGAGATTAGCGCGTTCAATCAAACAAACAAACTCTTCAGCTTTATAATATTAGTATAGATTACAGAATATTTTTTACGTTATCAAAATCCCCTTTAATTACTGATTATAATTTTTTGTTCACATTACTTCTTGTACCCTTATGTTGTTTTACGATAGCTTAAATGTTGAATAATACGTACCCCACAGTAGTCGCTTACCCACTGCACAAATCATGCCATCAAAAGAATTTTCAAAATAGGATTAGTACCTTTTGAGAAAATCGCAAACAAACAAAAATACATATATACATACATTCATATCAAATAAAGAACTTCCTTTTTAAAATCGGTTAAAAACATCAACTTGTTGTTGCTGATCGCCTTGCAAGGTTTGACCATTCTATACATACAGATTTGTATACATGTAGATGTATATACTTTCTTACATTCAAGTGAAGTTAAATAATAAGAACGTAAAAGAAAAAAAATTACGATATCTCTAAAATAGTTGTGGTTTCATCACCAATGAACAATCATGGATAGCTTTTTTCTTTTCTTTAGTTTATCAGTAAGTAAATAAATGTAAAAACGAAAATTTTAGGTTGGATATTATAGATAAGCATAGCAACTACCATCCTGCATACGGCAATTTTATTCTACTAAGCAATTATAATAGTAAAAGTTGTTTTCAATTTATACGTTTCTTGCCCAATGTTGCCGGCAAGTTTGGAAACATTCCCGGCAGTTTTGGCAACTTTGGCAATATTGCCGGCAATTTTCATGGTTAATCTAGACGCGAACGCGAAGCGGCGCGGCGCGGCGCGAAAACAACAAACAGTCGAAACCTATTGAAGTGTCCTACGTGACCAAACGCACATGCGTGCGTTGCGGAGCGGCGCGAAACGAAGCGAACGCGATCAGTTGGCTTGATATTTTCGCGCGAACTGGATGCGGTGCCGTCGTATTTTTTTTTTGGTTATAATTTCGGATTTATAGAAATTTTAATTAATGCTATCCAAGAACGTCCTATATTATGGGATAAAAGGAATAAAAAATATCACAACCGGTTATTATCATACCGCGAATGGGAGGATTGGGCCAAATTAACTGGGACCTAAGTATACAATATTAGTCCCACTTCTTCGCTGTTCATACTTCTTGAGTATTTGATATTTAACATATGAATTTTCCAATAATATTTGTTTCCATCCGTCCATGACAAATGCACAGTGCCCACTGAACGGCGGCGTCAGTGGCGGCTGTGCGAGACGATTCGCGTGCACGTAGGACATAGCCGCCGCGTCGCACCGCATCGCGTTGAATTCGCTTGTCACCGCTTCATAATCGCGTTCGCTTTGAACCGCCTACGTAGGACGTAGCGTAAGTTATGTATGTTGGTCGGACAATATAAAAACTGTAATTTGCGTATAACTTAAAGACGGGTTGAATACCCAAATACAAGATAATTTGTATGTGAAAGCTGGCCAAGTCAACTCTTGAGCTTAATTTACCGCTTTCACCGAGAGGGGGGGCTTGTGTCCCAGCAGTGGGAACATTATAGGCTGCTGATGAAGTATTTGGCGATGATCTACAAAGTATAGGTGTCTATTTCCGCATTGTTTTTGAGTCCATATGTGGCTTGCCAGTGATAACGCAGAAGAAAATTTGGGGCGCCGAAGGAGCACTTTTGAAGGTGGAACAATTTTAATTCCGTGTCGGCTAGCAGGCCATCTAGTAATCTAGCTTCATCTAGCCTCCTCTTGGTGAGAGGGAGTGGGCCATAATCCACCACGCGGGCCCAGTGCAGGTAGGTAGATGTCACATGTCTTCGAATTTTTGGTTCTAAGACATGCCGTTTTCCTCACGATATTTTCTTTCACCGTTAATAGAAGACGAGCATTCTATCATAAATAGGGCACAAATCTGTAATCCAGGCAGCTACTGTGATATTCCTAATAAAAAACCAAATAACGGCCCCACTGTTCCCATCTGTGAATCGTTTGTTATTTCAACTGATCGCTGTACTCAACTTCCTTCTATTTTATCTGTTCCAGTGTTTCGTCTACCTTCATTACACATGCTTCCCTCTACTCTTCTTGTGGTCACTGACAGGCAAGTTTGCACGTGGACCGCACTCTGCTCTCTTCAATTCGGCTCACACTGCGCTAGACACACCGTTCTTCTGCATTCTAATGGGTTTAGCTCTAATGGGACTCTTTCATGTCAATAGTAAGAATACAATTACTTCCTAAAATACATATGCTACCTTAAACACACACAAGACACGATGCGAGACTTGGGTTCAGGCCTCAGATACAGAGACGAAACGTAGCGTAAACTTACGCTTCTTGTTGGCGAGATTTTGACAAATGGAGGTGTAAGTTTACGCTAAGATTTGTCTCTGTATCTAAGCCCTTGTCGAACGGTGTTTGTGTGTGTACTAGAATTAGATACTGACTGCAAAAACAGCTTGTAATGGTCACAGTGGTCACTACAACCAATATACACATAATAGAAACGGATTATGTATGCAAATTCTCATCTGAGATCTAGCGGGTAAAATCTGACCGTCTATGTTGACCAAGTTTAGAAACAATCTTCACCCTGTTCAGCCTGTTCTGCCAGGGTCGCGAGATTCGTTCGAAAAAGATACCGTGGTGGCCATGGCACATGGGCAACTGAAGGAACACGGGTGAGTTTTAGTCAGTAAAAGTCTGACACGCCCTTCCGCTCCACCCAGAGCGGGAGACGTCATTTGAATAAATCGCACCAAAAAAAAAAAATCTGCTCCCTAATTGCGTAACACGCTATCGATTGGAATCTGAACCATTTTGAAGGATGTTACTAATCCATTGCTTTATATGATAAAAAAAAATCTGCTCAACAACGTAAATAACGCAATGAATGTCGTTGAATTGTTAAAATGAAAGCCGTTCCTACTGTTAGTGTGTTACGCAATTACCCCGCTGGCCTCAACATAAAATTGGTCATCTATTTTGCTTGGTCCTAATAACATTGTAATAGATCATGAATTCAAGCTGAAACAAACGATGGAAACGTTGACCATGCAGATTAGCATGAGCATATATAATCAGCCTATAATGGTTCCATTGTTGGGACATAGGGCTCCTCTCTACATGAGGAAGTGGGCTGATATCCACCACGCGGGCCCAGTGCGGGTTTGTAGATGTTATATGTCAGAGTTTTTAGTTCTAGGAAATGCCGGTTTCCACACGATGTTTTCACTCACCGATTTGAGAGCAGTGGTGATGTAATTATTTACACAAACTAAATCACCCGGGTGAATCCGAACCCATAACCTAACCATAAATCTACGCCACAATCCAAGTACCTGAATTCATGACCCTATTAAGCCCATATTTTTATTTGCAGGTCCAATGAGAAGATTCTACTGCTGGCCAGGGTGGCGCAGCTTGGGCCGAATGTCTTTGACGGTCATGATGCTGCACTGGTGCATTTTGATGACAATCGGGACTAGGCCAATGGCATTCGGCACCTCTATACTTGATATCGTTAGTTTTTTGTTTGTTAGACCCGTCTACTTATGTTTCGGAACACTTTTATTTACCGAGTCGATTTTTAGAAGTATGTGTGTATGTATGTGTTCGACACACACATTTTGCTATGTATTTTGAGTCGATTCCCTCTGATCTGCGTAGTACAGGATTTACGTGACGTCAGTGTGGTGTGTAATTCGCATGTGGCTGTGTAGATGCAGTTACACTACACTACAATAGAAATGGCTTTCATTTTGACTGAACACATAACAACATTCATTGCGTTATTTACATGGAATTGACTGACTATGTATATGTATAAAACCGTTTAGCACTTTGCCAATTCAAAGATCGAAAGCCGCATTTCAGTTCACGTTGAATAATGTTTATTTTTCATGTAACCTCGATGAAAGAGGACATTTTTCATGTAACCTCGATGAAAGAGGACAGGTGTTATAAAGTCTCATTATCAAGTTCATCTGTGATATTATTTCAGATGGTGGACTGGAGCGCAACCAATTTGTTAACCTACGCTGTCGCTGTGCCAATCACGATTCTGGTAGAATTTCCAATGCAGAAGTTCTTAGAAGCATTATTTTTGTAATGGATCATTAGTAATATGTGAACACAATAAAAATCAGAGAAAAATAAAGTTATCTTTTAGTTTTTTCCTATTTATAATATGATGAATGGCCGGGGGCCGAGTGGATGAGAGACACTCTCTTAAGAACAATGTCTGGGCCTGCTAAGACATACAAGTCTTTATGCAGATATCTACCTTAAACCTAAACTAAAAGATTTAGTTATTAGCGTGGGCTTTGCGTGGACGTAAAGACGTTTTTTTTTATTTTATTAGTCTTCTCGCATTTAACTGGTGCCGAAAAGACTAGATTTCCAATATGACATTTATTAGTGCATGTTGGACTAACGCGACGTCCTGCGTGAGCGATCTAGACGCGAACGCGAAGCGGCGCGGCGCGGCGCGAAAACAACAAACAGTCGAAACCTATTGAAGTGTCCTACGTGACCAAACGCACATGCGTGCGGTGCGGAGCGGCGCGAAACGAAGCGAACGCGATCAGTTGGCTTGATATTTTCGCGCGAACTGGATGCGGTGCCGTCGTATTTTTTTTTTTTTGTTTATAATTTCGGATTTATAGAAATTTTAATTAATGCTATCCAAGAACGTCCTATATTATAGGATAAAAGGAATAAAAACAATCACAACCGGTTATTATCATACCGCGAATGGGAGGAATGCGCCAAATTAACTGGGACCTAAGTATACAATATTAGTCCCACTTCTTCGCCGTTCATACTTCTTGAGTATTTGATATTTAAGATATGAATTTTCCAATAATATTTGTTTCCATCCGTCCATGACAAATCCACAGTGCCCACTGAACGGCGGTGTCAGTGGCGGCTGTGCGAGATGATTCGCATGCACGTAGGACATAGCCGCCGCGTCGCACCGCATCGCGTTGAGTTCGCGTGTCACCGCTTCATAATCGCGTTCGCTTTGAACCGCCTACGTAGGACGTAGCGTTAGAATAATAACTAAAGATGTTGGAAGCCAAAATAAAAAAGTAAAAGCAGCCATTTTGATTTCTCCTGTCTCTTGACAGGCCGGTGTGCGGAGAAGATTCCGATTTTATTAGTGCACACCACGTTTTTGAGGCTGAATTTGTGTTTATGAAGTGAAAAGTGTAGTGTTCATCATGGCGCGATACGGTCAGAGACCGGAGAATGCCCTCAAACGGGCCAATGGTAAGTACTGAATTTCTATGATAATTTTACCACGTTGCATGCGAGAATGACCTTGAGCGGATTTCAAATAAAATGACCGTTACGCAGGTGGAATATCTTATTTTTGTTTTAAACAAATTGCATTCAAACAATTGTGATGGTGTAGTATGTTTAGTGTTATCTGTGGTGATGACTCTATTAGACTGAATTAAGACTGTATTAATCTTAGTTATTTTGATATTTAATTTAGTTATAGTAAACGCGCCTTAAGGAGCTCCTATTCGTAACGCTAGGTTCCATTAGCGTAACTGTCTTACGGTAAGCCAGATTCTTTTTTTCGGTTATCTTATAAACAGAGTAACCTAAGTCGTTTTTAGTTGTTTATTTTAATATTATATTTCTTCAATAGATTACATTGTTAAATAAGGATCAGATATTGCGCAAAAAGATATTTTTTGGTAGTACAAGTTTGTAAAAGTTATGTAATGGAGCTACTTTGGTAAAATACTCGCAAACCGCTGTGAAACTTTCATGTTAAGTTTTATTTTTAAAAAGATTTATGCTATTTTGAATTAAGGTAATTAAAGGAATGCGAAGAAAAGGTTTTTTATTAAAAAAAATTAAGAACGAAAACGTTACTAAATGGATTAAAATTTCCAGCTCACAGACACAAAAATACTTTTTTATTGATGGAATTCATATTTCGAAAAAATTCTTACGAAAAGTTGTCACGACATGCTTTAACCGACTTCAAAAAAAGGACGAGGTTTCTCAATTCGACCGTATATATTTTGTATGTTGTTGTTATTTTTGTTGTGAGTAGAGAGGGAGAGAGGGGTAGAGGGGGAGAGGGGGAGGGGGGAGAGAGAGAGGGAGAGAGAAGGAGATAGGGAGAGAGAGAGAATATTTTTGTTGAGTGTATACAGGTTTTTTGTACATACTAAATAATTAAAAAAATATAACTATTATGAATCCTGGAAAGGAACTTCGTTCCATCCGGGTGTCCCTTGACACTTCTAAAGTATTTTTTTTTTGGGTGGGAAATAATCAAATGACTTCTCCCGCTCTGGGTGGAGCGTGTCCGACTTTTCCTGACTAAAACCCACCCGTGTTCCTTCAGTTGCCCATGTGCCATGGCCACGGTATCTTTTTCGAACGAATCTCGCGACCCTGGCAGGACAAGGTGCAGATTGTTTCTAAACTTGGTCAACATAGACGGTCTGATTTTTGCCGCTAGATCTCAGATGACAATTTGCATACTTAATCCGTTTCTATTATGTGTGTATTGGTTGTAGTGACCTCTGTGACCATTAGAAGCTGTTTATGCAGTCAATATCTAATTCTGGTACACACACAAACACCGTTCGACACCCGGGCTTAGATACAGAGACAAATCTTAGCGTAAACTTACACCTCCATTTGTCAAAATCTCGCCAATAAGAAGCGTAAGTTAACGCTACGTTTCGTCTCTGTATCTGAGGTCTGAACCCAAGTCTCGCATCGTGTCTTGTGTGTGTTTAAGGTAGCATATGTACCTATTTTAGGAAGTAAGTGTATTTTTACTATTGACATGAAAGAGTCCCATTAGAGCTAAACCCATTAGAATGCAGAAGAACGGTGTGTCTAGCGCAGTGTGAGCTGAATTGAAGAGAGCAGAGTGCAGTCCACGGGCAAACTTGCCTGTCAGTGACCACAAGAAGAGTAGAGGGAAGCATGTGTAATGAAGGTAGACGAAACACTGCAACAGAAAAAATAGAAGGAATTTGAGTACAGCGATCAGTTGAAATAACAAACGATTCACAGATGGGAACAGTGGGGCCGTTATTTGGTTTTTTATTAGGAATTTCACAGTAGCTGCCTGGATTACAGATTTGTGCCCTATTTATGATAGAATGCTCGTCTTCTATTAACGGTGAAAGAAAACATCGTGAGGAAAACGGCATGTCTTAGAACCAAAAATTCGAAGACATGTGACATCTACCTACCTGCACTGGGCCCGCATGGTGGATTATGGCCCACTCCCTCTCACCAAGAGGAGGCTAGATGAAGCTAGATTACTAGATGGCCTGCTAGCCGACACGGAATTAAAATTGTTCCACCTTCAAAAGTGCTCCTTCGGCGCCCCAAATTTTCTTCTGCGTTATCACTGGCACGCCACATATGGACTCAAAAACAATGCGTAAATAGATACACCTATACTTTGTAGATCATTGCCAAATACTTCATCAGCAGCCGTTGCCAAATGGCAAAAAACGGAACCCTTATAGATTCGTCATGTCTGTCTGTCCGAGTATGTCACAGCCACTTTTTTCCGAAACTATCAGAGCTACGCTGTTGAAACTTGGTGAGTAGATGTATTCTGTGAACCGCATTAAGATTTTGACACAAAAATAGAAAAAAAAAACAATAATATTTGTGTTTATCGTGTATTGTCATCCAAACTAAACGTGTACACTAAATTTCAGCTCAATCAGTTAAAGATATCTGCTTCAAAATTGAATAGCAAGAATCCACCCGAACAAACATACATACATACATTGCAAGTTAAATAAAAGCTTTTAAAAACGCTGATATACGACACAAACTACGCTGACATACGTCACAAATCATAATATAGGTAACAGCTGATTGATGCCTACATACAAAACTGCAATAAACCACCACCTCTCCCATCCTTCCTCACTAAGTATAAATGCAATAAAAAGAACAATATAGTATCTACTTCTATTTTTATTATTATCTTCAAGGTTCCTGCCGCGCAAACCACTATGTAAACATCTATGTGTGCGTGAGCGGGGCGCGCGCGTCTACCGATGTGTGAGTAGCGTTTCAATACCTAATTTTCTCTCGCGCTCGCTGTGTATAGGCCCCTAAATTCAATTAAATAACGTTGCACAAGTATTGTAAATATGAAACTTTATCATGTTGCCAACAACTACTTTTCCATTTCTCCGGGCCAGACCCAAACTTGTACAAAAGCACCTCTAACTCAACCTCTGTTTCTTCAGGATGGCATGTCGCGTGCTCGTCGCCGTATTATCGGTACCCCTGCCATCACTTCACCCAGAGTTCGACCGCTTTGTGGAGACAGACAAGAGTCCAGTTGAGAAGGCCCAGAGGTTGGCTGTACTGCTCGGTCTCGCCCAGCCTCCCACCAGAGGGGTAATTGCGGAACTGTTTATCGGTAGGAATTGGTTAAATATTCATAGTTAAACAACATTCATTGCGTTATTTACGTTGCTGCGCCGACAATTAATTCGACCAAATGACGTAATGGTTTAGAAATAATCTTCAGTCTCATTCAGATTCTGATAAATTGTGCGTTGCGCAATTAGGGTGCAAGGCTAGCTTATTGAAAGGTAAACTATATTCTATCGTATGAATTAATCTGCCTAGGCTTTCCTCAACAACGTTAGGGTGGCGCCATGTTGGGGTTTGAATTTTCACGAAAACCCTCATTAGCTGCTAGTGTCTGTACATTGATAATAAAAGAAATTCTTAGTTTTATAAATTACCACAGTATGCCTCCGAAATAAATCCCACGACTATCTATGCCATAGTCAGTCGTGGTAGGCCTCTGAGGTACATCATATGTTCGACTTGACGCGACAGAGTGCGCCCACATGTGCGCTCTGTGTTAATTTATATCGGCACTAACATACAGATTTGATAGTAAGGAAAGCCCTAAAAAAAGAGCGTCTCTTATCGCCTAGGGACTGAAGTTAAAGAAAAAGGTTTTTTTAAAACCAATTTTGCTCCAGATTTTTTTGTCGTGATAGTAGTTTTTTTTTTGTGCGTGAAACATAATTAAATTACGTCTCCCGCTCTGGGCGTGTCAGACTTTTACTGACTAATAAAACCCATCCGTGTTCCTTCAATTGTCTATACGCCAGGGCCACGGTAACTCTTTCGAACAAATCTCGCGACCCTGGTAGGTCTTGATGGTAGCCTAAGTTACCCTTTCCGTGTATATTTGAAGTTGCTAGCTATTTCAGTTCTATAGACACAGACTTGTAGGAGACATATTTATGGCGTAGGCTTAGTAATAGGGCGAGACCCCTTTACCAAAAAGTAGGAAACCGAAAACACACGAGTTATTTTTAAAACTGAATAATTTGAATGAATATTCTTTGTTCTCCAGACGTGGTCCGCCTAAACGTGGTGGCTCTAGCGACGCCTCAACTGCAACAGCGGTACTCCTGGTTGGAGGTCAAGTTCGACCCGCTCACTCTGTGCAACAATGTCAAGAGCGTCGTCAAGTCCCTGGAGGAGAAGCCTAGTAAGCATCTTATGTTATTTTATTCCATATAATAAATAATTCATAATTGAACCTATTTAAGTAAAAATGCTCCAATCCACAACCCCCACAAAGTCGAAAATTTCGAGATTTTGTGACCTATGTACTCCAAATAAGGTGTATTTGAACATAACAAAGATTCATATAGTTTGTGTGGTTTGGAATATTTTTGCTAAAATCGGTCCAATTGAACTGGCAAAGATCGGCTTGAAATGTGGGTATACTATAGGTCCTACACCTCTGCTAACCCAACAGTTTGACAATAATCAATGGCTCCATGTCTTACGATCGAAAGAACAGAAGTTACGCAATTTAAATGTGACTATTGACCACATGAAATCGATTTACGTTCTCGACTCAATCGTTATAGGTTGAAACACTCAAGAAAGACACATCGGCGGCGGCGACCTCTCGCGTCCGGCCCTGGTGCGAGCCATGGTACGGAGCGAGAGGGCATGGGAAGCCGTCACCTCCTTCTGCGAAACAAAACTAAAAAAAAAAATAAACCGCCGAAAAAAATAGAAAAGCAAAAAATAATAAACCTTAAAATTATGAGTCGGCGCTTTGAGTGATCTTTGTTCATTGATTTTTCAGCGCCGACTCAAAATTTTAAGGTTTATTATTTTTTGCTTTTCTATTTTTTTTCGGCGGTTTAATTTTTTGTTAAAAAGTTTTTATTTTGTATTTTTTTGTGGCTTTAATGTACTAATAATACTTTGCAAGGTATACCCTATCCAATGAAAAAAGAATTATCAAAATCGGACTACTCTGTACAAAGTTATGCGTGGTTATTATACATTACAATCAATGAGTGAACAATCAATCATCCCCTGTTTTCCGACCCTTTTTTTTTTTTTTTTTTTGGATGGGAAATCATCAAATGACTTCTCCCGCTCTGGGCGGAGCGGGAGGGCGTGTCTGACTTTTACTGACTAAAACCCACCCGTGTTCCTTCAGTTGCCCATGTGCCAGGGTCACGGTATCTCTTTTGAACAATCACGCGACCCCGGCAGGCATCGGTCCTAGCAGACCCCTTCAGTGTGGCTGACATCTCTTTGAGGCGCGCGTGGAACACTACGCGCCGTCGACCCGAGCTTGGTCCTTACCGGGCGGCGAGCTACCCATTGCTCGCCACCCGCAAGCTCGCGCCTACGGTGGCCGGGAGTCCGCAATCGACTCCCGGCGCCCGGGGCGTCTCCTCCTGCGGCGGCTAGGAACGTGAGGGCGCAGAGACTGCAACTCCCTCACGCGCCCCGCCTCCTCCTTCGCGAGCATTACTGCTTCGCAGAAGGAGGTGACGGCTTCCCATGCCCTCTCGCTCCGTACCATGGCTCGCACCAGAGCCGGACGCGAGAGATCGCCGCCGCCGATCGCCTCCACGAGGACACGGCGGTGCTCCGCCCAGGCAGGGCACACTTCCACCGTATGCTCCACCGTGTCCTCTAGACGATCCTCACAATGGAAACACCCGGGCGTTTCCTCCCGCTTTATCCTGAACAGGAACCCACCGAAGCACCCATGCCCGGTGAGAACCTGCGTCAGGCGGAAGGTGAGGACGCCGTGCGGCAACATTCTGTGAACATTTCAACTGTCTACCTTTTACCGATCATGAGATACAGCACGCTTATAGACTGAAAGACGGGCGTACGGACGGACGGACTGACACGTTGGTTACCTTTCGGGTACGGAGCCCTAAAAAGTATGTAAAAATGAGAGAGAGGTAGAGAGAGAGGGAGAGAGAGAGAATATTTTTGTTGAGTGTATACAGGTTTTTTGTACATAATAAATAATTTAAAAATTATAACTATTATGAACCCTGGAAAGGAACTTCGTTCCATCCGGGTGTCCCTTGACACCTCTAAAGATTTTTTATCGATATTTAATTTTAGCACATTATTGTATTATAATAATTTCGTTTAATTATTTTTTTTTTATATATCTATCAAAATATACTAAATTAGTAAAATAAAATGGGAATATGTTTTTAAAATTTTGTATAATCGGTTAAAGGGAACGCTCTCTGTTACATATCATGCTGTATAAATAAATAATATATTACTTAGTCTTAAAAAAAATATTATTACTAAGAATATTTTAAAATAATACGTTATGTTATATCTACATATGTGGGCTAAGTTTGTTACTACGTCTGAGGCCGGATTGGAGCCGAGAGCGTAATAATACAATGTTCACGCAAGTTATACGACATTTTTAACACATTTGTATAGAAATAAAATAAAATGTACACTGATTCATGTAGAGTTGGGCTCGCCTTGAGTTGGCTTATCGTGGTGCTATAAGAGGCCATCCGTAAATTACGTCACACAATTTTCATGATTCTTTGACCCCCCCCCCCCCCCCGTTGTTGTCACAGCTGGTCACAGTTGTGAGACCCTCCCCCTAGTGTGACGTCACATATTTTGCAATTTTACATCTAGACATTGAATTTTTTTTAATTTTTCTTTCATAGTTTGTATTTCGTGTTTTAATAGTACTTAAAATATGTATATTCTATTTTGAAATGTGACGTCACAAAATGTAGGGTCCCGCCCCCTTGTCACACAATGTCACAATTCGTCGACCCCCTCCCCCCCTTAACGTGTGACGTAATTTATGGATGGCCCCTAATATTCCCACTGCTGGGACACAGGCCTCCTCTCTGTGAGAGGGAGTGGGTCGTAATCTACCACGCGGGCCCAGTGCGGCTTGGTACATGTTACATGTCTTCGAATTTCTTGTTTTTGGACATGCCGGTTTCCTCACGATGTTGTCCTTCACCTGTTTGAGAGCAATGTTGATTAAATAATTTACACAAAGTAAATCGCCTGTTTGTGGTCGAACCTATGTTCTACAACTCGTAGATCGCGGCCACTGGGCCACCTTTGTCTAACATAGTACAGAGTTTCAAAAGAGTAAGAGGCACACCCATAGGTTGACTGGTAGAAAATGCCTATGGCATTAAGTCCGCCTCTGTACATTTGTTTGTAACGTCCTACTAATATTATAAACGCGAAAGTTTGTATGTATGGATGTGTGGATGTTTGTTCCTCTTTCACGCAAAAACTAATGACCCGATTTAAATGAAATTTGGCACACAGATAGTTTATAACCTGGATTAACATATAGGGTACTTTTTATCCCGGTAGTACGTTCCCGCGGGATATTTTCCGACGTCCACGCGGGCGAAGCCGCTGGCAAAAGCTAGTATTAAATAAATAAATAAGAGGCCAGCTTAGACTGGGTAGTTGCGTAACACACTAACAGTCGGAATAGTTTGACATTTTTGACTGGCCTGTTAGGTTAGTGACCCTGACTGCAAAGACTGAGGTCGTGGGTTCGATTCCCACCCAGGACAAATGTTTGTGTGATGTTTGTCTATAGTATGTATGTATTTAGAAATATATAAGTATATTTATCAGTTGTCTGGTTACCATAGTACAGGCTCTGCCTAGTTTGGGATCAGATAATGGTAAGTTGGTTGTCCTAAAGTATTTATTTATTTATTATTTTGACAGTTCAACATTGTGTTGTCAACGTTGTTGAGTAGACAAATGAATCGAATATAATGAGGCAATGGGTTAGCAATATCCTTCAAAATGATTCACATTGTTATTGATAGTGTGTTACGCAATAGAGGTCCTGATCAAGACTAATTCGTAATAGGCTTTGTTACCACTGATGGCTTACCGTAGTTTTTCGCAGGAAATATTGAATTGTGGTTATTTTTATCGTGCATTATTTTCATATCTTTATGTGATAAGAAAGGATTTTTATTGTTTAACTTGAAATGCTATTTATTGTATTAGTAATCAATGAACTCGAATGTCTTGCAATCAAAAACTATATATGTGGTTTTATTCTCTTTGCTTGCAATACATGTTAGATTAAGTAGGAGGCGCCTTTATCTAAGTGATGCCTAAGATTTTCTTCGTCTACCGGTTCTACCACCTCTAGATAAAGTCTACTTCTTAGCGAGTCGATTGTAATCTAAATTGTTTCTTGAATTAGGCATTACTACCAGTTTGGCGCTTTCAGGAGCGTTCATCAGTTCCTGTAGCGTGTAGTCAACCCTTAACCCTTTATAGGACGGCTCATACAAAGTGGCCAGTAAACTGGACAGTCACTTCAAGGTACCTAGGACCTTGAAGTGGACGGTCACTTCTTCACTCTTCACTGTTCAGTTTACAGGCCACTTTGTATGAGCCGTCCTATAAAGGGTTAAAGCATATTAAAGCTGACTGAATTCGATTCAGTATTTAATTATTAACAAACTATTCTCAGGACTTGCGACTATACTGTTACAACTTGTAGAAGTATAGGTAGGTTCAAGTTCGGAAGGGATTCTTACTTAGTAAAGTCAAAATGTGATCTGTGAATCTGGTCTGTCAGTTAGCTAACTGTACTATATTACAAATCATCCCTCAGGTTCTACAACGCGACGGCGACATCCTCCACGCTCTTCTCCGTCGCACAGCTCCTGCCGTACACCGGCATCTAGTGAAGCACAAGGTGGAGCCAGTTCTGTACGCCACGGAGTGGTTCCTGGGCGCTCTCACTCGCACCCTGCTGTGGGGCAGCCTGCTGAGGGTGTGGGACTGCTTCCTTTGTGAAGGAGTCAAGGTGTGTACTGGCTACTGTTACATCTAGTGAAGCACAAGTACTATGATATGGAAGGTGTATCCATGCCTACGTGTCTCGCTAGTGTAATTTCGCCATCGAAACTACTCATTACATCTAAAGCTGCCAGTGTAAATATTCTACCACAGTGATGACTTCAATGGATAATGTAATGCTGTTCCAGAATCAATATGACACGTAATATCTTGTTCTGTGTGACGTTTTCTGCACGCTAGAGGAACTGATGGACGCTCCAGAAAGCGCCAAACTAGTAGCCTACTGCCTAATACAAGAAACAATTTAGATAGTCGTCGATACGCTAAGAAGAATGCCATGTTACTAACCCAACTCTCTCTACTTTCCAGGTACTATTCAAAGCCGCGCTAGTGATCCTAGCAGGAGCACTAGGGCCTGCTAAAGTCCGCAAGCGCGCGTGCGGTCTGTGCGAGACTTTAGAGGTCCTGCGTCAGCGTCACCCCCCAGAAGGGATCCTAGGAGAGGACTACCTGAGGTACCACATGACTAGGCTCAACCTGACGGAGGAAGACTTCGAGTTTGAGCACCAGAGGCAGACCGCGAGGCGGCGGGCTATGCCTAACAGAAGGTGAATATGGTGTTGATTTTTGTCTGAAATAAAAATACGGCGTTGGATTTACAACCTTCTGTGCAAAGCCGAGTGTCGAGAATCCAAGAGCGTGCTTTTATTTACGGATTTATTTGTGTGTTCGTCTAGTTTTAGTTAGAACGAGCATTTGTGTCTTATCCCTGTCACCGAGAAGAGGCCTGTGTCCCAGCAGTGGGAACATCCATCATCATAATCATCATTTCAGCCCAGAGGCGTTCAATGCTGGACATCGGCTTTCCCCAAAAAAATGGGGGGATTTGCCATAATCGCCACACTTGGCAGGCGGGTTGGCGATCTCAGTATGGTAGTAAAATTCTTAGAGAACGCTGCTACCCATTCTCTAGTGAAGGGTTGGTTATGTAACACAAAATTAAATCATTCGTAGTATTTTTTTAAAGCGAATATTTTCATTACGATTGTTTCTCTCTAAAATTTATTATTTCACGATCGATAGTAACAATAAAAGAATAAAATAATGCAATCAAATTCTACGAAAACCGCTAATATAATTATGATTTTCTCGTTCCAGTGGCAGCTGATTCAACGACTGTTCCTACAAGCGTTATTCCAAGAATAACGCCAGGGATCTGTTCAATACCTACTCTGTAAGTAGAGTGCAACTGACTATAAGACAGTAAGACAGTAGGTACGCCAGTACAGTGTACCAGTGCTTTGTGATAGTGAGCGTAAACGACGCACGACCAATCCGACGACTGAGTGGGTTATGGTAGAGTAAGGGTCTTTCTTCTCGTCTTGTATCATAATGTTTAGCTGTATTTGTTCGGCAGTTCTCGAGAAATGTTGTAAAGACATTGCTAGGAGATGTGTGTTTTGTATCTGTAAAAATTGGCGCTAAGATAATGCGTTGGTGTCACCTGATTGGTCGAAATTCGGCCAATCGTGTGCATTTATTGTATGGTCAAAATAAGAATTGTATCCGTTCTAACTTCACTTGAATTAGTGAGCAAATCTTACGTCCGCGACATCCGAATTGAAGTTATTTTGAGAGATGTCAATCCGGTCAACATTTTGTATGCTTAAAATATGTATGGTTACCAAAAAAAGTTATCAGGGTAGTCGGATATAGTTGAAGTTTACTAAGAAACCAATGAATGTTTTTCAATAAAATTTACTTTAATTAATAGAAAACAAACAGGTCCTTCAGATCAAAGAACTATTTGTTTAGTTAAATTTCATTCGAGAACATCAATTGGTTTCTTACTAAACTTCAACTACATCCGACAACCCTAGTTACATGTCTTTTGGCTTTACAACAAATACAAAGCTCATATCTCCTAGCGATTATAATAATTTAAAAAAATTGCAATTTAATAATGATTTTCATCATAATTATCCATTTGATAATTTAATGATGATTGATTTGTTAAAATTTGTGTCTTGTTAGTTCAATATGACTTTAAGTAGTGATGTTATGACTGTAGGTATTTGTAAAATAATGTACTAAGTTAAGGTAGTCATTGACGAGGTTGCAATAAGGCTGCGTGTAAATGTGTATACTTATCTATTTAAAATATAATTGGCTGAGTTTTAATTCACTGGCAATCTTTTAGGGGGTGAAAGTACTCTTGAGTACTTGAGCACTTTTAACCAACCAATCAACTAGAACACAAACCAACCAAGTAACTAACTCCGAAGGAACCAATTAACCCAACCCTGAAAATCCAACGCTATAAGCCAAGCCTACTCGAAAACATTACATTACATAGATTAATAAAACACTTTATGTTAAAACAGCTCTTTTACCAAAACATGCTTTTTCATAAAAATATGGTATAAAAAGAAATCCTTTTAGTTATTTCTGAGTTGGTCCCATAATAAAAATTGTTGATATTCAAGAATATCAAGTAACACCCTATGTAGAATTGACAGTGAATTAAAAGTCAGCCTGTATACGTTTGGGTACTGAATTTTCTTATTGGCAATACCTATAGTATTTGAGGACAATGCACAAATTTGCGAGACAAATGGAGCTCTATTGCAAAGAAATAAAAATAGGTTTATTTTTCATAGAAACTTATGCATCCATAAAAATAACACAGGCCTACAATTTTTTTACACAGAGACTAGACCTATCGTACCCGAAGGATTTTGATGCGCTGAATCCGAATCCGTGTTTATAATGGCTCCTATACGTCTGGGTTTTGAGAAATTCTGACCTTATAGGGTGAATTAGACCTCGGATTCGGAATCAGCGACCCCAAAAACACAAGATCGACATGGTCTGGTCTCGGGCAGAATTTTTTCGATTTTTTTTTTGTGGTTGGGTTATTCGCTAATGTGTAAAATTTCAAATAGCGATATTTTGGTGAAAAAAAAAAGATATTTGATAAAATCTAAATAGATTTAAAAGGGACAGGGTAGTACTGTCAATTGACATACAACGTTTTTTGATAATCATTTTTTTTTCCTTCTGTCACGTAACCTCAAAAACTGCAAAAAAACGCGTTTATTGCTCTTTTAGTTTAAGATATCTCAAAAACCAGACGTATAGGAGCAATTCTGAGCACGGATTCGGATTCAGCGCATCAAAATCTTTCAGGTATGTTAGGTCTGGTCTCTGTGGCTGGACTTTTGTTAAATTTTGTCGGCCTGTGTAATTAATTCACGCACACACTTGTACATTTGACTGACTGTTTCTTGATAGCTGTTTCAATATGTAAGCTGACATTTCAGATGTCTTGGGATCAAATTTTGTAAAGAATAATAATTCTTACCTAAAAATAAGAAAATTCAGTACGAAGCTATGTTGTAAATTTTCCTTTATCGATGTAATGTCATACATAATTAAAATTGTAATATAAATTATCAATTTGGAAATGTGTTTGTATATCTTGTTGAAATAGTGCTTGTGTTTCTCCATCTATTGGCATAATTATTCAGCTGACTCCAATAAATTATTGCTATGTCTTACTGTCACATAAAAAAGAAAGAGATGGGACATTAGAGCTGTCAAATTAGATTGACTAAAACGTATATACAAGTTTGCTGTCTAAACTTGTATATACGTTTTAGTCAATCTTTTATATGTTTCTTTTTTTTGTTTCGTAGATTTTATTCATGATTTTGCATCACAGTGATCTTTATCCTGACTGTAATAAGGTTTATAAAAGGTTGCTATCAGAGGTAATGTAACTGTGGAAGGACTTTACAGAATAACCAGCCTAAAAATATGCAAAATTTTCAAGCATATTTGCATTCTATTTTGACAGCTCTAAACAGTCGCTATCTCATTCTCGCCCTGTATGTTAGAAAAGGATAGCAATAGTCTCAGTGGGGACTGAATATTCTATTTGGACGTCTTTAAGCACTATTACTATTATTCCTTTTTGACATAACTTTTTGCATTATTATTTCGTAGGACAAAACGTTCAACACTTAGCCAAATAATTGAAGTATACCATACTTTCTATATCATGCATATCTAGAAGATTGTATTATATAAAATTAGCGTTAAGTTTTAACCAATTTCCAAAAAGGAGAAGGTTATGTTATGTATCAATGTAATTATCCGATTTTGTTCTCGAATCTATTTATCACTTTGTATATTTAGCGCATTTTTCGGTGTATTTTATAATTTATGAATTATAATTGTTTTGTCTTCTTCTACCTATATTGGCCGATAAGGCTGCGGTGGTACCACTAATCCGGAATGCGGAAAGTCTATTCGCACAAAAAGAAACTCCTAAATACATTACCTAGTCAAAATATTACTAACCAGTTTACTAAATAAAACCGCTAGATTTTCATCATTTTGGTTGAAAATCAAGAGTAGTAACTGGGTACAATACCTTTTGGGTAAGTCTGGTTGTCAGACATTCGGGGTTCTATCTACCCGCAACGTGTTTCAAAGATGAACAAACAGCCGGGACACAGAGGAGTTTTGATATGTTTTGGATGGTCACCCATCTACGAACTGACTCCGGTAGGCGTAGCTTAACCTTCGATGAACCGAAGCGGTGGTTACTATTTAGCTACGATATCGTCACTTACATACAGTATTTTTAATCTGCCTCATACCTTCATTCGAAGGACTTCTTGAACTACGTTCGTGAGTTAGCTGTAGTTTTTCTTAAACTTATGATATCTTATTTATTTTTTGTCTTAAAAAATATAAAAAAGTATGGCAGCTATTATGCTCACGATTGTGACTGGGGGTTGAATGAAGAAATAATTACAGAGAATTAAATGATTCACTGACATTTCATAGTTCTCATGCGACGAATCTAGTCGATCAAGTAAAATTACAGCGACCATATAACCCTGTAAAATTAGAACCAAATACTTAGAGGTCAAAGTTGATCAACTTTTGCTGAAAGCGTGTTCAGACGAAACTAGTTAATTTGGTCATTCAATTTAACCAATTGAAATAATTGTCAATGGTATATTTGAAATAAAGAACCTTGGATTATGTAACCATGAAATCATGATAATTTTGGACTTACTATAAAAGTATACCGTCGGTTTAAAATAAAAATGTAAGTACATAGATGTTTTTGTCGCTGTTCCTTGAAGTAAAAAAGAAAACATAAGAAAAAAGTAGTCATAATAATTGATTACCAAAGATAATTAAACTTCGCAGACAAAATCGGACATTTCCATCACCCCAGTCACATATTTAGTAGTAGACCGAATGTTACTAGAATAAGAGGAGACTGTATATTATAAATTGTAAAGATAATATAAAAATAATTCATAATTCATTGTGATAAGATCCGTAATTATTACAATTACAAATGTAATAATGAAAAAGTAAAAAAAAAACAAAAAAAAAAAAATGTTATTGAAGTACAATACGATTTTGTTAAATTGTCATGTATTGCAATGTAGAAGACAAACTATTTCCATTCCGTAATTGTATGGAAGATCAAAATGTATTATTTTTGAAAAATTCTTCCATAGTCTTCAATATAATAATATTCTATGTGTTGTGTTGTAGATGTCAACCTTACTGTCTTTCAAAATAATGCAATAAATTCCTTATGGACGGTCACCTAAACAGACAAGTAATCAGGGTTGTTGGATATAGTTGAAGTTTCGAAGGAAACTGAACAAAAAACGAACAATTCATTTGTTAGAAAAATATCATCATCGTCATTGATAAAAAATCCATCGGTTTCTGACTAAACTTCCACTATTTCCGACAACCATGGTGACTGTACATTCGACGCTCGCTACATTCGCGGAAATGCGTTCAAATATTAATGTAAGTATCCATATTCTAACATTCCTACTAGTCTTTCCCTTCCACCCTTATCTACAAGAGCGACGATACTAAGAGATCTGTATTTTTTTTTTTTTTTTTTTAACATTTTTCAACAAACTATTTAATAGAACTCATATTTTACGACTCATTCTGTTTCATAGCTCAATAAACTGTCACTGTTCAAAAGGTTCTATTTAGAAAGAATTTTATTGATAAAATATGGTTAAGGCAAAATATGCTATAGTGCCGGGGTCGCGCGATTGTTCGAAAGAGGTACCGTGACCCTGGCACATGGGCAACTGAAGGAACACGGGTGGGTTTTAGTCAGTAAAAGTCTGACACGCCCTCCCGCTCTGCCCAGAGCGGGAGAAGTCATTTGATGATTTCCCATCCAAAAAAAAAAAAAAAAAAAAAAAAAAAAAAAAAAAAAAAAAAAAAAAAAAAAAATATGCTATAGTCATTGTTGGCTCGAAAAAGTCAGTTTTAACAGAAGAGAATTTCCCGTAATTATAAATGTTCAAAATCAATGATAAAACCTTGTTAAAAATGTATGAAAATTACAAGTGCTGTTTGTTCACACTTATTTTACCTCTGATTTTGTGTCACTTGTCAAAATCGAAGTGATCTTTGTTTTCGTTACTTAAGGTTGCATTTAGGTTGCTAACAAGTCCTTCAGTATCACAGTGATGTTATATAATAAGGTTGCTTTTGGTTTACTACTGTTAGAGGTAAAATAATTATTGTCAACACAGACTGTAGTTCTGGCTGATTGAAACAGACACAAGAAAGTTTTAAAAATACGGGAAGTGCCCGTCTGGTATTATCAGCGATATTTTAACATGTTTTGCCTCACCCTGCCATCTATTTTATTTACTTGTAAAACTAATACCTTCTTATGAAGCACCGATATCAATGAATAAACTATAGATTCTATGTGTTAGTTACAACTCTACAACTCGACTGCCTGTTACCAATGTAATGTTTGGATTAAGTAAACAAATATCGAATGTAGGCTATGATTTAGTTGATAAGTTTGCGCACTTGCGTCAGAATGGTGCATAATGTTTTATTTCCTTTATTTTATTTATTTCTCAACGACTTAGCGAGTGGACTAACGAATGGCATAGTGGTCACTTATGAGAGTCAAAAATAGGAATAAAATACAGTTTGCTTGTGGTGAATGCAGATCTGGATATATGCATGGATATACTTCTCCCTCTAGCGAACAATGTATTTTAGTAGCAGAAAGAGGTATCACATAGATTCCGTGCGTATAAGCAGCTTACCAACAGGCAAGTGTATATCGCGCACTGGAATTACAACCTACTGCTCAAGGTCGACAGTTAAAAATCCAATTGTGTATTTGATTGAAGCTCTGAGATACACTAATGTATGGCTCAACACCAAGAATAGAAAATCCACTGCCATTTTACTCTGGTACACCTTTTCTAGAGTTACTATTTCATTCGCCACACTGATTTTGTTGTTCTGTAAAATGTCTGTTACTAAGTCGTAAAATTCAGGTATTGCTTAGTATTATAGTGAAGAGCTTGAATCTTTGTAGTTTGAGTGATGATCACAGAATGATATGAATATTTAAATGTTTTAAGAATCCGATATTAGAAGGTTGTCAAAATAATTGTCCTCTATGGACTTATAGTCTGTATGGAAATGAAACAGAGGGTTTTCACCAGTTGTCACCCTTCATACCGAAATGACATTTTTCAATGTCATTTCCCTGAAATGATGAAATTGTATAAAATCCTTCAAAATGTCAAGTGATCTAATACTTTGGGTGTCGTGTGTGTGATTTTTTTTCTTTTGTTTATTTTCAATTGAAATTTTTTATTCAACGTTATATTTGCGTAGATCGTAACTATTATTATTTTATTTGTTGTTATTGCTAGTTGCGACATTATTTAGGATTATTTAGATTGTATCGTGATCCTTGGACAATGCCTGCTTGTAATAAAAAAAGTGCGAGACTACATTTTTCCAAAAAAACTCTTAAAAATTCTTCATAAATGTTGCGCTGGCAACAAAAACTTAAACGATTTCACTACATTATGAATTAGGACTAGGCATATCATATTAGAAGTTTAAATACCTACTATTAAGTAATTTCTTTAGATTAACTTATTGCAAAATTTCTGAGTAATTTGAAAATACAATAGGTAAAGAAGTCAGTCTATTTGATAAATTTTTAGAGATGCACACTGCAGTTTTGCTCATCATAATATTGCATCTTGCAACCTCTAAAGTGTGCCAAAGTAGTCTCGTACAAAACGCAAATAGGTACTTCGCACAGCACAAATCTATGTAACTACTGTAGTTAGCATCAGTGTTATACAAAATGGTGTGCTCGGCAAAAGTTCCAAGATCTATCACATTCCGTTTCGCAGACTGTTAAGGTATATAATAAATACTTGAATGTCATGAGTATTTTTGTACAGTGGCCGAGAGTTTCATATCGCTGCAATATTCAAGTTGTAAATAAATTTAATAAATATTTAATACAAAATATTTGTTTGTTTTTTTTTTTTTTCGATACGAAGTTTAAGTGACTGGGCACAAACGATATAGTATAAAGTGTTCTAGTACCATCGACACGAAAAGAAGAAGAAGAAGACACGAAGTTTAACTACCAACACATCGTGAGCCAAATGGGACATAGGTTTGTTTTTGTGAGTGGGAAATCATCAAATGACGTCTTCTTTTACTGACTAAAACCCACCCGTGTTCCTTCTGTTGCCCATATGCCAGGGCCACGGTATTTCTTTCGAACAAATCTCGCGACCCTGGCAGGCATCGGTCCTAGCAGACCCCTTCAGTTTGCAAACATCTCTTTGAGGCGCGTGTGGAACACTACGCGCCGTCGACACGGGCCTGGTCCTTAGCGGGCGGCGAGCTACCCATTGCTCGCCGCCCACTAGCCCGCGCTTACCATGACCGGGAGATGTAACATAGGCTTACTATAGTTTTTATCCCGGAAATATGCTCGGGTGGTCGCGCGGTTCTCCATGTTTCGACCGCGCGGCCATGGTTAAACCTTTTTTAGCTTTCTGAATATTGGATCTACGAATTTGCGACTTTCACTGTTAGTGCTCCCTTTCACCGGCTTCATAAGGTTCATAATTCATTTGTTGGTCTTGGTATTACCTTTTTCAACAAGCTTCCCTCTGCTTTCATAGATTTGCAGTTTAATGAGTTTAAAGCTAAAGTAAAATCCAACCTTTGTTCAAAGGCATACTATTCTATCAACGACTTCTTAAACGATACGAATAGTTGGTCGCTGTAAGTTTATGTTCTTTCAACCAGAATCAGAATTAGCTTTCCTCATCGTTGTGTATGCAAGCGGGCACGCCCTTTATACCCGGAGGCTCTTATTTAGGTTTTAAGTTCTATTTACGATTTTATTATTTCAGCTTGAGTTTAGTTTTTTAATGTTTTGTTCGTATATTGGCGTGTGCTAGCTGACATATGACGCATAATTTGATGTATGTTTTGTTTTGTTTTATACTATTAATTACTTACATAATAGGTACTGTACAGAATCAAGTTCTTCTAACTTAACAGACAGCTGTGCTGCTGGGGAGTTTGTTCCGCCACTTCTTCCCAGCTAAAGCACTAGGAAGTGTCGAAGGGTAGGCGTTTTTGGGGGACTGTCTCATGTAACTTTGACGTTCAAAAAGTGCTGACTCTCAGCCTAGTTTGAATAAATGACTTTTGATTTGATTTTGATTTTGAGTGTTTTACAAATTGCTGCGTAATGTTGACGTAATTGTTTTTCTTCTACGACACTGTACGAGCAGTCGAAACGGACACTAGTCGCAGATGAGAGTACGACTAGATATCGAACTATTCTAATTACGAAAATTGGCCTTCTGATGTTATTAAAAAATCTGATTTGAACTTTGACTTTTTTAAACAATTACGCTGCACGCTGGCGTATTGTATATATAGCAATAATCATTAATTCCGCTGTTCAAGTGTGGTGCGGTTAACAGTACGGCAGACCATGCTTTACTCAATCGGGTTTCAACTTGACTTCTAGGATAACTTCAGTGCACCTTCTGATCGTGGGCTACGGAGCGACCTGGTGGTTGGGATCCCGGGATGGCCTTCTTGTCCCTACCACGATAGGCTTGGAGGGCGAAGCCTGTAAGACCAAGTTTTAGTCTTATGTTTTCTTTATAAACAACATCATGACGCCAGTAATAACTGCGTGGCTCCGACCTGGTGAGAAAAGAAGATTTTTATGGGATCCTGCTGGCATCCTCCGGGTACGAACACAAAGAATACCAACAGCCTGTTGGCCTTTCACTTTTAACAATAAGGTACAGACGTTACCGCATCAAACTACCCGAAACTGACGAATTCTGCCGATCAACCTTGAACCTAATGGTTAAGCGATAAAGTTGAAAATCTATTAGAGAAATTTGACAGGTTGTAGTAGCTTGATGTGCTGGCGTCTGTACATAGCCAGTAAACAGAATATACGTGTTACTAAAACTATAAAAACATGATAATCTAAAAATAAAAGTTTTCGCGTAAATAAGGTACTACTGGCACCCGTAGTGTGCGAACGCGACCTGGTTTTTACGGTTACCTAAATGTTAAAAAAGGTCACGCCTTTTTTACCCGACTGCGGAGGGTAATTAATATTTGCGTTGCCAACGTTACAACTTGTTGGAATTTCCGCATCGATGACGTTTCTCTGCAAAAACATGACTTTGAGACGGGTTCCGTATCACAGCATAGATGGGGTTGAGTTCCGAAGGAGCATAATCGGGATACCAACCTTCAACTGCATATTGTGCGCTGGAAGTCTCCTTGCCGATAGCGAATACAGAAATTCTACGGGCTTATGTGTGGGGCATCTTCTCCACAACAGTGTTTATAGAGATGTATGGCACTTCGCACCCTTGATAATGTGTGAGAGCATTCTGTGGTTGATCGCTGCAGCTTCATATTTGTTGGGCGTTAAAATGGCCCGTTCATACAACCAAAAAATCTCTAGGTACGGTATTCGACTGATGTCCCCGAAAACCAGGCGAATCATCGTCTAAATTAGGAACTACTAAATAATAAATAACTGTCCAATAAATTAACATTGTATTGAACGGCGACCGCATTCAGAATTTCCGATTTAATTTGAATTCATATAAGTATAGGTACAGTTCGATGCGATATTGAGGTAGGTAGGTACATATGGTCATCTGCGACGACCTGCACCCTAATTGCGAAACGCACTATTTATCAGAATCTGAATGGGATTGAAGATTATTTCTAAACCATTGCGTCATTTGTTCAAATAAATTGTCGTCTCAGCAACGTAAATAACGCAATGAATGTTGTTTAACTATGAATATTAAACCTATTCCTACCGATAAAAAGTTCCGCAATTACCCTTCTGGCTCGTCCCTAGTTTGTATATCACGTCAAGAGAGAAGGCACTTGCTTGTTCTGTAAAATATTTTTAAATCTTATTTGTCACAGTTTAAAGGCTCGTTCAAACTAGCGCGACTCGTCGGTCGCGCTCGTCTGTACAGGCCTTAAATCTGCATGTTTATGTGTAATAATATTTGTATACAATGGATGAATTCTTCACTTAATAATTAAATTATGCATTATTCACTTTGGTGGAGTTTGAGTATGTTCGAAATTCGTAATTTTTTGGTATTTTTTTTGGGCCTTGACCACCACCTTCATCAAAATGGCAATTTTCGCATTTATAGACTTGGATTTCATGAATGTCTTCCTACTACACGTTGCTATGGACAAATAGCTTCATATTTCTGTCTGAACAACTCTTTTACTACCTACTATTCAAAAGTCACTGCAAATCTTTAATTGAAATAAATGCGAGATTGGGTTCATGGATAAGGCCGCAAACGATCATACAAAGAACAACGGCTCTGAAGATCACTTAATTTTTGCTTCATTTACGAAATTTCAAAGCGTACTCCTGACCACGGGGCTCCTATCTTGAACTTGAATATATCTTCGGTGTTGTTTCATCATGCTGCACCTACTCAGCTATCCATTTATCTCCATATGCTTGCTCAAAAACCGTCTGGGCTTCACTCATATACAAAGAAAGATGTTTTGTCAAGTCTTGCAAACTTAGGACAGCAGGCACAGCTTATTGTCAAGCGTTCCACACAAGCACTTTGCAGGCGCGGTCACAGCCTAACATTTTGGGGGGGGTCACCGTGAGTACTGAAAAATATTTTTAGGAAGGTACATCCTCTTTGGTTTAGTAGGCGCAAGCGCTACTGATCAGCATGATGTCCCGGGTTATAATTTTTTTGCAAATGTCCATCGGAGTCTCCGTGGCTCAAGTGAGAACAATTTTAAGATAGTAAGACAGGCAAATCGTTCAGGGTATCGACAGCATGACTGTCTTTGGGGGGGGGGGGGGGTCATGACCCCTAGGACCCCCCCTCTCGGACCGCACTTGGCACTTTGTGGGTCAACTGTTCGCGGAGGGCTCTAGGTGCTCTGCGTGTGCAATATGATAATGGCTTCAAGGTGCTGTTGATGTTGCCCCGGTTCTGCATCGCGTCTAGTATGTTTAGCACGAACTGACGACTTCTATGCTATTATGTGGAATAAGATCGCATCCTTATTAAGGCCCTCTTGTAGTTGAAGACGTTTCGGCGAACACTGGCCGGTCGTTGCGAGCGCTTGAGCTGCTAGATTTTATGTATAATTGTGTCGTGGAGACAAAATGATAAGGAAATTATAAAATATTAAAAACAATAAAACCTATTTTTTGGTATGAGTTTTACATGGTTTAATGATGGAATCTCTTCAAGGTACACGTTTTAAATGGCGATTTAGTGTCATCTTTATGATTATTTTTTATCGAGCCAATTGTTTTAATTCACGTTTCTATCTTCACACAGCGCTTAATAGTATGTTCAATTTTCCTAAATATTTTTTTTTTTTTACGGAAACTAGCCGTTTTGCTAGATTTACAGAGGTTTAAAAAAGTTAAAAAGTACTGCAACCTCGCCTTAAGCAGAATGAGGGCTAGTAGCAACAGTATTCTGAAAACCCAAGCCGATCAACACGATGCACCAATACTGAGACATTTTGTCAGGTTGGTCGTGCGGCAGGTATATGTGTATTATTATTGGCAGGTAGATGCTGTATTATTTTAATTAATAAATCCCTTTTGAATCTACTCTTTCAAATCATATGTGGCATTATAAATTAAGCGAAAAAATTCAACCAACTTTTGGAGGGCACTGTACTTCATAATTAGACTCGAAATGCAACTAAATTACAAATAATGCATTGTAAAATATGCACAGTATAACAATCCGCTACGAAATTTATCAATTAGACATATGTACAGAGCGTTTAGTATTGAAGCAACTATGAAGCTTATAACGTTGTTAATTTTGGTGAAGGTTGTCGTAGCTAGAGAATACACCGGTAAGAAGTTTTTTTTTGTCATTGTGCAGTTCCTCGGTAGCAGCATCTTGATCAACATCCTCATTGGCAAGCCGTGGTCCATCCACTGCTGAGTATTGCCTCCTCCCTTGTATACCATGCTTCCGTGGTCTATCCGAGTCACATCTAGGTCTTCCCTATGATCTCCTATAGTTCGTCGATCTACCCGTTGCTATTGGTCTGCCAACACTCCTTCCTCCTTCAACCGTTTCTCGACAACCATTCTGTATGGGCTCTGATCCACCTGCCATCACCACGTCTAGCCTTAGATTTACATTCATACAAATATTACTTTCATACCCAGATTAGTATGTGGTAACACTGGTGACGGTCATTACAGGCCAACGTTTAGATGGTGGGATGAGCTTGACTCCTACCAGAAGTAGTGACCTCTGCCCTGCAGTACAAGCTAGTTACATTACAGGTCCGTTATATTAATTATGTTGATTAATTGAACCACACAGAATGCATTAGAAAGGTGTGGAAATACCATTCGCCAATACATTCCAATTTAAGGATGTAACAATTACCAACTATCCTATCACGATCATCATTCTAGCTGAAAGATGTCCACTGCTGGACAAAGGTCTCCCCTGCGCCACTTCAACCGGTTCTGCGCTCCACGCATCCAGTGGATTCCTGCGGCCTTCATAAGGTCATTGGTCCACCAATATGACCCGCCTAAGGGAAAAATATTCGCATAATTATGCGGATGACACTACGCTCATATTTCAGGGAGATTCCTGGGCTGAGGCACGGTACCTTGCCGAAAAAGGACTTCATCAGGCATCCCTGTGGTTAAATAAAAATCAACTAACATTAAAAGTTAATAAAACAAAATATATAACATTTTCGATGAATAAAACAACACAACCAAATAACTTCACTTTAAAAGCACATATTTGTAATAATACCCAGTCATTAACATGCTCCTGCGCACCAATAGTAAAAACCACCAATATTAGATATCTCGGCACTCAAATAGATGATACCCTTTCATGGCATGCACAACTAGATATTCTGTCTGCACGTACGCGTAAAATTATATGGGTTTTTAGAAAACTCAGAAACGTACTCAAATTGAAAATGTTAAAAACGGTTTACTTTGCAAATTACGGTTCAATCAATCTTGGGTTATTGTATTCCGGTATGGGGTGGGACCTGCAAGACAAAAATCATACAAGTTGAACGCGCACAAAGATCATTACTCAAAGTAATGCTCAGAAAACCCTTTCGTTATCCCACGATGAGCCTATATAACGACTGCAATGTCTTGACAGTGAGGCAATCGATATCCGTGGAGGCAACTTTTCATCCTTCACACCACACTACGCAAGCATAAAGAACTAACTTACGATGCTAAGTCAACATATCCTGCACGAAGAAATAACAAAATATGCAAGGCAACTAAACACAACACGGCTTTCTTCACGAGACACTCATGCTTCCTTGCTCCTTATCTATATAATAAACTCAACTCTCTTTTAAATATATTCCTAAAACTCACGCATGAATGTAAATCAATAGATTTAATTTAATAGATACAAAAATATCTTCTGAATTTAAATTACAATGATACGGAATCCTTACTTATAATTACTAAATAACATCTCTGTTCTGTCTGCAGTAAATCAAGAGCCATCATAACTCACTTATCCATAACCACGCATACATTTATATACATACTCCCACAAACACAGATGCGCGCAACCGTACGTCGTACTCTCACTCATCGCTCATCACACACACAACACACACATGCATGAACACGCTCACAACACACACACTCACTCACCCAAACACAAACAATATAATTATTTGTTAACTACACCTCTAGTTGTAATCTGTAATTCGTACCAACTTACTCGCCGCGGGAGGAAGACCTGGAGTCCTGAAATACAGGGCTGCCCTAGTTTAGGCTCCAGTCCACTCCATTTATTTTATGTACCTATACTGTGTTCAGATTAGTGTGGAAAATAAATGAATTTTTACTTTACTTTACTTTACCTTATGGGACGCCCAAAGTATTGCTAAAGTGGAAGTGGGTAGAGAAAATTGCTCGCTGAACAGATGGCCGATGGGGCCAAAAGGTTCTAGAGTGGCGATCGTGTAGGTACCGGAAGGCGTAGAGTTGGAAGGACTATACCCCATACAAAACTTTAATACTTACCTACTCGACCAAATGTTAGGGACGTCTCATTATTTTTCGCGATGACGATCCAAAGTTGTTAAGTTTGATGGTCTGAACGACACCCTTAAATATGACCACACATTTCTGATAGATACTGTATACATGTTTGGTTCGACCTAGGACTATCACTACTGATAATTCTTAATTCCAGATGAAGACAGAGCCAAGTTTCCGAAATTGTTTCACCTGGACGAATATGAGCGATGCCTCGCGAGGGTCGATGGGGTCTACTGTCTCGGGACCTTCGAGCTTACCCCGGCAAAACAGCCACATCCTAATTACGAGCTGATGAAGGTAGGTACACATATTTTTTTTCTAGACAAAAGTAGACCAAGCAAAGTGATATTTCTAACCGGGTGATTAATTGCGTTTCCTTTGTTAAGAGGAAGGCATTAACTGTAGTCTATGTTTTCCAGGCATACTCAGATGAATCGTACCGGCATTTTAACCGTACGCGTATACATCGTGGCTACTGCCTGAGCACACGCTCTGCGACCCTGGCCACTTCGGAAAACTCTTGGCTTGCCTTCAAAAGCCAAAACAATTCGCTTTTGTTCGAACGCTGTGCTGACCACTACGCGCAAAGGAGCGAACTTCGTGCCTCACTTCACACACTTCACTACTGCCGCACACACGCTGATACCGTCACTGTACAACCCGCAACAACCGCGCAACACAAATTTAAACAAATAATTTATGCTTTGGTCGTAGCCAATATTGTAGGGACTATTTATGATAACTATGCTGCAGACACTCCTAATAGTAAGTCATTCTTATTCTCTCGTATGTCAGTCTGCAAGGTTGATTGCGTAACACACTATCTATAACAATTTGAACCATTTTGAAGTATACAAGATAAGTTTTTAACCAGTGCGCAAATTTTAACATAACCACGCAATTTTTATTTTGATATATTTTTGTACAAAAAAAAAATTAAGTAATCGTTAACGAAAGATGTTTATTTTGAAACTGGTTTTTATGGTAAATTGCACGCGGCGCCGGCGCGGCGGCGAAGGTGAACGACCGAGCGTATCTACAAGTACCTACCAGTTCGATCGGTCAAAATTCTAAGAAGTTTGAAGTACTTACACAGCGGCGTAGGTGAACGACCGAGCGTAGCTACAAGTACCCACCAGTTCGATCGGTCAAAATTCTAAGAAGTTCTAAGTACCTACGCCGAAGTTCCGGCGCGCGGTTACTGATCTATTCCTACTGTTGATATCATATTACGAAATATGTAGGGTGTCCACAGTTTACTGATTTAAGGTCGGATAAAAATTTAAAAATAAATAGTTGAAATGTGTTCTATTACTGATACTGAACCACCAAAAAAAAATTTGCGCACAGGTATTTTTTTTTTCCTGTATTACTAGTCCGAACTGCGAACTGTTGTGCGAACTGTCATTATGCAAGCCATTCCTATTCGTAGTGAGTTACGCAATTACGCCTCCTATAACTCCTATATCCAAACCTCCACAAACATGAAAGCTTTCAGTTACTGTAAGTATTTTCTTCTCTTTCAGAAAACAAGCTGTTATCTGCATTCTCAATACCAGCCAACTGGCGCCGGCTGACGTTTGTTCGTAAAGGTGGTGACCCTCGACAGATTGCCCTTGACCCTATGGAAGGCATCAGGTACATGTCTTAAATCTCTTTATTTTAATCTAATAATTCTTTCCCCAATTCTTCCGCTGAACAAGAGAGATATTGAAGAAAAATATCGCTGTGCAAAGATGTGTATCTTTTACTTAGTCCCTATGCAATAAAGATAACGAACTATATTATTACCTTTAATACCTTCTATCATAAATATAAAGTTTCTAACTTAAAAAGTTTCTCCAGCACAGGTATTCGCAACATAATGTTACGGTTTTCGGTTACCAGGGGTCTACTCTCTAAGCATGAAATTCGTAGTTTCGTTGAAAGGAAGTAATGAAAATACAATGTGACAATTGTCCATACTCCGACAAGTATTTGCCGCTCCGAAAAAACACTTTGAGCCTTTTTTGACGGATCAAATACACCTACTTTCGGACGAGTCTGTATTTTCGTTGAAGGACACAGATAGTAGACCCTTGGATTGTCTAGTCCTGACCGAGGACAGTGGTATTTTTTTGGTTTAAACTGTCTAAATTTTCGGGTTACGAACTTGTCACGGTGACTTGTCGGTGGGAACTCTTTCGATAACATAGATTTATATTTTTTTATATTCGGCATGGAAACATATCAACAACATAGAATGGAACTAGGAGCTGCTTCAGTTGTAACTATATATATTTATATGTATTGCGTCATTTCAGGGTCATGGGACTGGGCTTCACAACATTGGCTCACGCCGGCGGGTTCCATTTCATGTTCCACACGATAAATCCAGAATATTTAGAACAGGTATCTAATATAATACCTATGCATGGAACGAAGCAACCTCTTTACCACTGGTCAGTGGCCTTCTATATGACTCGAGCCAATATATAGACTGCTATAAACTTTGTTGATGCAGTAATCCGTTGGGTGCGAGAAGCACAGCACCCGTCGAAGTGGCGGTGCTTGGAAAAGGTCTAAATACAGCAGTGGATGTCCCTCGCCTGAAATGATGCTGATGATCCACCTGTTACGATCCAAACCTAATAGTTCCTAACTTGCCTTGAAAGTTTTCAGTTTGATTCATCCAGCCATCTGCTTTCCGTCTGGGTGTGCCAATATTTTGTAGATTTTAACCAAAGCTCTACGTATAAATCTTCATCCATGCAGGTAACACAAAGAATTGACGGCATGTTTTTGACGAGCGGAACGTCGCTGATCCAAACTTTCGTGATGATGACTTGCTTCCTTACCGGCTACAACCTCCTGATATACTCTCAAAAACACGAGCTCGGTCTCCATATGCTGCCGCTTTGTATCATAAAAAGAGTTGTAAGGTGCGTATAGTCTTTACTCTTCGACCTAGTGCGATAGTAGATAAAGGGCGATGCGCTAATGTAGCCTGTGAAATTACATATTAATTACGTTTTTGTAATTTACAGGTCAGTTAATGATTATAAATCTATACTAATCTATACTTAATATTATAAAGCTACACAGTTTGTTTGTTAGGTTGAACCACGGTATTTATCTATTCCGTGGGTTGAACGCAGTAATCTCAGGAACGACTGTTTCGTAATAAAAAAAACTTTTAGTGTTGGGTAGCCTATTTATCGAGGAGGGCTTAGCCTATTAATCCTTAGGAGCCGAGCAAAAAGACAAAAGTCACGAATACGATGACCTCGGATTAGCAGGCGATTCGATGCGACGGGGGTGGTCAAAAGAGGAAGAAATTTGGCAGAAGCCATTTTGTAAATACATAGGTGTTACGGTCGCGAGTCATCTTTTACTTGTAATAAATATAAGAAAATTTGAATTTGGCGGGCTACCCTGCCGTTTCCTCCTTAATTCCGCTGTTTCCAACTGACGTCTGTAAACTTGACTTCTAGGATAACTCCAGTGCACCTTCTGATCGTGGGCTACGGAGCAACCTGGTGGTTGGATTCCCGGGATGGCCCTCTTGTCCCTACCACGATAGGCCTGGAGAGCGAAGCCTGTAAGACGAAATTCTGGTCTCACGTTTTCTTCACAAACAACATTGTGGACTCCAGCAATTACTGCGTGGTTCCGACCTGGTGAGACAATACAATTTTTATAGGGTCCTCATGGTATCCTCTGGGTACAAACACAAAGGATGTTAACAGGGTCCTTTGTATGCTCTCCAAAAATGAAGGTAGTGTATTAAAACCCGTCACCACACTGCAGTGAACTAGACGGGGGATGTTATCCCTTTTAGAATAGCATACATTCATTATTGTTGGGCCTCGTCTATTTAGTGTTTTCATGACCGTCCTCCGAAACGACGATGCTTCGATCAAAATATATAATACACCTACGACTTCTTATAAAAAGTAAAAAAAACCTTTTTAACAAAAAATTAAATCACCCAAAAAACTGAAAAGCAAAAAGTCGGCGCTTTGAGTGATTTTTGTTAATTGATTGTTTGGCGCCGACTCAAAATGACTGAAAGGTTTTTAATTGTTTGCTTTTCAGTTTTTTCGGCGGTTTAAGTTTTTGTAAAAAGTTTTTTTTTTAATAATTTTTTGTGGCTATAATCTACTAATTACTATATGCTTGCAAAATCGGACTATTCTGTAAGAAGTTATGCATCAATCAATGAGTGAACAATCAATCATCACCTTTTTTCCTACCCTTGGGGTTGGAATTTTCTTTCCAAATTTACATGGGATCATCTTCGGGATATACCCTTTGTCTAGAACGATCATGGCATGCAGATTCGTAGCGAGGGCAACGTAGTCTAAACGTCCGCTGATCAAATGTGTTTTATAAATTTCAGGTTCCTACCCGTAAACATGCACATGTATATCCTGGCATGTACCTTCACACTTTTGCTCTGGCGTCGCCGTCGTTTGGCTGTCAGTCTCTATGCAGTCCTGTTCATTGCATCATGTCTATTGAATGCGATTGTTGCGTATATCAAGGATTATAAGGGGATGATAAACGTTGCGACGCCTGAGTGAGTATTCAGAGTAAGAAAATATGATTATAATTATACATTGTAAGTAGGCACTTGGTACTACTTTCATCAAAGTAATTATTTTTGTTAAGTCTTTTATTATTTATTTGTTGGCCATTTATTTTATTATTATTAGCGAATAGGCCACGGCTGGTATTAGAATAAGCAGAGATATTTTATATAATTTGTGTCAAGCTGTGTGGTAGTAGTTAACAACTGTAGCAGTTTACTATGTTTTTAGACAGATACGTAGGATATTTCGAGAAACTCATATGTTTACGGAATTCTACGTATCTTCCTGGGGGGCAATGCCTGCTTGCTTCTTGGGTCTGATACTAGCTCACATACAATTTGAGCTGGACGAGAGAAAAGTCAAGCTTTCTGAGTATAAAGTAAGTGAATCTAGCTGTTAATTATTGAAAGGGAAGTAGTAATACAATACAGTAAGTACTAATACAGTAATGTAACGTTATCAATCACTGGTTCACTCATTTTTATGTTCCTTTCCCTAAATATTAGATTTTTGCTTACAAGGTATTTATTATTACAAGCTTTAACCGAATTTTACAATTTAACAAAATATCGAGAAATTTAATTTACATTGGCCTGTTAGTCTAGTGGTTATTGACCATGACTGCAAAGACTGAGGTCGTGGGTTCGATTCCCACCCAGGACAAATGTTTGTGTGATGAGCACAATCATTTGTTCTGTGTCTGGGTGTAAATTATCTATAATATGTATGTATTTAGAAATATATAAGTATGTTTATCAGTTGTCTGGTTGCCATAGTACAGGCTCTGCCTAGTTTGGGATCAGATAACGTTGTGTTGGTTGTCCTAAGATATTTATTTATTTAAGTCTTTCAGCATCATTCACCCGAAAGACGTCCACTACTGGACATAGGCCTCCCCCAAACTCCGCCTCTCCGACCGGTTTTGTTCTTCTCGCATTCAGCGGTTTCCTGCTGCATTCACAACGTCTTCGGTCCACCTCGAGGGACGCCTTCCAACTCTACGCCTTCCAGTACGCTCTCACCACTCCGGAACCTTTCGGCCCCACCGGCTATCTGTTCTGAGAGCAATGTATCCTTCCCGTGGCAAATCTTCGGGCTATGTCGGTTACTTTCCTGATTTAATCACGTTGTTAAACTCTAAGCATAGCCCTCTCTATTATCCCTTGTGTGACTTTTAGACTTCTTATGAGGCCCATTGTGAGCTACCACGTTTTAATGTCATATGTCTTCACTGGCAACACGAACTGGTCAAAGACTTTTGTCTTGAGACACTGCGGTATGTGGGACGAGAAGATATTCCGTAGCTTTCCGTCAAGAGTTAGTCCATTATCTCAACTATATCACCGGCAAACCGAAAGTGAGTGATGTAGTCACCATTGATGTTGATGCCATCCCCATTTCAGTCCAGAATTTCCAGAGCAGCGGTGAACAGTTTCAGAGAGATAACGTATCGCTGTCTCACACCTCTCTGCAGAAGGATAGGTTGTGAGGTCCGTTCCTGGAGTCGAACTCACATAGTGGCATTTTCACACTTGTACACGTCGATGTACCGATAGTCAATATGGCACCGTTGAAAAGACTGCAGTACAGCCGATGTCTCGATCGAATCGAAGGCTTTTTCGTAGTCCACAAATACTCGTCGATGTTTTATTTAACCTGCCGCAGCATATATATGTGGTCTATGGTGCTAGGGGTTTTACGGGATCCAGCTTGTTCGGGAGGCTGGAAGTAGCCAAACAAGCGCGCGTGACGTTTCGTGATGACTCTTGAAAACAGATTGTAGAGATGGCTCAGAAGTGAGATGGGTCTACAATGCTTAAAAGGCCTTTATCACCCTTCATAACGATGAGTACCACCACTCTTCTGTTCCATGCCTGTGGCGTTTTGCCCTCGAGCTTGACGGAATCAAGCAGCTTCTGGCCGGCCTTTAGGAATTTAGTCGTAATTCCGTCATCACCCGGCGACTCGTTGTTTTTGAGCTACTTCAGAGCCATTCTAATCTCGTACAAGCTGATTTCCGGGTTATCTTTCAAAATATTAGATCTAAATTATGGTGAAAACCGTATCAAAATCCATTGTGTAGTTTACAAGATCTAAACAGTCACATAGACAGACACGAAAAGTGACTTTAATTTTCTTTATTGTCATTCAATGAATGACAGCACTTACCTTCTATTCTTGTATAATTACCACATTTTATAATTGACTGAAAAAATACATAATAAAGGGCACAAGCGGTCACTACTTGCATTGCAACGTCATTTTAATAATTCAACTTAGTAGTGCTAATTAAATTCGTTCCAAAAACAGTAGTGAACCCTACCTTGACTTGTAGATCCAATGTCATTTAAGAACATTCGTGTTATAATACGAATAAAATTAAGGAGTAGTAGACAAAAACCGGCCAAGTCCGAGTCGGACTCGCGCACCGAGGGTTCCGTACAAACCTGCAGGTATTCACGGTTTATGCATAAGGTTTATGTTTATGAAATTAAATGTTTTTTTTTTTAATTATATTTGAGTTGACTGAATGAAAGGTAAATTGTGGTTTACGATTTATGACGTACTAGCTTTTACCCGCGGCTTCGCCCGCGTGGATGTCGGAAATTAACGCGGAGGACGTACTACCGCGGTAAGATGTGTTAATTCAGGTTATATTATAGGAATAGCTGTTACCCGTGACTTCGTCCGCGTGGTATTTAACAAAAAGTTTTTCATAAAAACTGTCATTGAAAACTACGCTGACATACGTCTCAAAATTCAGCGTGTTTTTAGTTTTTTTTAAACTATTATTTATTTTTTCTAAAATAAAAGTAGCCTAAGTTACTCCTTGTTACATCAGCTATCTGCCAGTGAAAGTTCCGTCAAAATCGGTCCACCCATTTCAGAGATTAGCCGGAACGAACAGACAGACAGACAGACAGACAGAGAAAAATTGTAAAAAATGTTGTTTTGGTATATGTACCATGTATACATCCATATACACTTAGTAAAAAGTAGTTATTTTAATATTAGTAAAAAGTAGTTATTTTAATATTAAAAACAGACACTCCAATTTTATTTATTTGTATAGACATGTATACATCCATATACACTTAGTAAAAAGTAGTTATTTTAATATTAAAAACAGACACTCCAATTTTATTTATTTGTATAGATGTATAGATTAAAAAAAACTACTTATTAGATCTCGTTCAAACCAATTTTCGGTGGAAGTTTACATGGTAATGTTCATCATATATTTTTTTTAGTTTTATCATTCCCTTATTTTAGAAGTTACGGGGGGGGGGACACATTTTACCACTTTGGAAGTGTCTCTCGCGCAAACTATTCAGTTTAGAAAAAAATGATATGAGAAACCTCAATATCATTTTTGAAGACCTATCCATAGATACCCCACACGTATGGGTATGATGAATTTTTTTTTTTTTTGAGTTTCAGTTCTATGTATGGGGAACCCCAAATATTATTGTTTTTTTTTTCTATTTTTGTGTGAAAATCTTAATGCGGTTCACAGAATACATCTACTTACCAAGTTTCAACAGCATAGCTCTTATAGTTTCGGAAAAAAAATGGCTGTGACATACTCGGACAGACAGACAGACAGACAGACATGACGAATCTATAAGGGTTCCGTTTTTTGCCATTTGGCAACGGGACCCTAAAAATATATAATAATATATATGTTATTATATTACACGAACCATTTGGAGCCACTTTCGACCCCTTTACAAAACTTATTTAGACAAATAAATAATGTTGGAGTGTCTGTTTTTAATATTAAGATAACCACTTTTTACTAAGTGTATATGGATGTATACACGGCACATATACAAAAACATTTTTTTTTTACAATTTTTGTCTGTCTGTCTGTTTGTTCCGGCTAATCTCTGAAATGGCTGAACCGATTTTGACGGGACTTTCACTGGAATATAGCTGATGTAACAAGGAGTAACTTAGGCTACTTTTATTTTAGAAAGATTCTTTTATTTTAGATAAAAATAACTATCTTCGAAAACTACGCTGACATACGTTTCAAAATTCGAAAAACCCTGGCTGAATCCTACGAATTAGATCGAAATAATGTACTACAGTATTGTACACCTTAAAAGGGCCTACAAAAATGTCCGCAATAGTATATGTGTATCTCTTAGGGATAAGCCACAACAACCATTTTATATCTTTTACTTTTTACGAGAAAAAAGGGCTTATTAACGAAGCGATTTTAAGCAATAAAGCATTAATCCTTATCCAATTAAGTTCCTTAAATACATTTTACATTTAATATAGATCAATATGGCCCTTTACAGCATGTAATTTAAATGAATATATTAGAAAATATTAGAGATTTAAAAAGCGGGCGCAGAGCAGCTGGGGGGTTGTACGTCCGTCCCGTCCATCCGTTGGCAGCGGCCGGGTAGAACAGGAAAAGTAGGATTGTAATTCATATTACTTTGGCTTTATAGTAATTGCGAATATCATGTGTGTTCATTATACTCAAAATTAACGTAAGAATAATTAAAGTAAGAAACCGCGAAATGGCTTAGATGTTTAGATTTTTGGATGTTTGTTTCTCAATGATGCAAAGACGGCCAAACGGATTTAGATCGAATTTGGCACAAAGATATATTATATCATGGATACGTAAGAGATAGGATACCTACTTTATCCCGGTAGTAGGTTCGCGGGTGATATTTTCCAACAGCTATACGGGCCAAGCCACTGGCAAAAGTACTATTCCTATAATTATGTTCGGTGTCTGGTAAATGATTGAGTGTCTGTATAGGTAAAATAGGAGCGTTAAGAAAAACCAGGACGATTTATATTCAACTAAACCAAGCCCTATGTCGCAGTCTTCCTACTCTGAATACTATTACTCTTATTTTAAAAACACCAACACACATGATGTTCTCATAAACTATGAATCCTAAGTAATGTGAATTATAATCCTACTACTACTAATAATATTATAAATGTGAAAAAATGTATGATTGGGTGTTTGTTTCTCAATCACGCAAAAATGGCTGAATGGATCTGGATCGAAAATAGCACACAGAGTCTATATTATCTATATAACCTGGAATAACACATTCTTATCACGGTAGTACGTCCTCTTGCGTTAATTTCCGACATTCACGCAGGCGAAGCCGCGGGCAAAAGCTAGTTTAACATAAAAACATGAAATATGGTTTATTTATTAAAATTCCATTAGATTAACTAGAACCCTTTCATAAATTAAGTTTAGTATAGCAGATAATTTATATTAATCTGACAGACCACTTTTGAATGATGAATGACTTGGCTAGTTTTTATCAGCAAACTATTTTTTTTTTAAGAGTAAGTTATGTATATTGGTCTGACAATATAAAAACTGTCGGGTTGAATACCCAAATACAAGAGTATGTGAAAGCTAGCCAAGTCAACTCTTGAGCTTAATTTATCGCTTTCACCGAGGGGAGGCCTGTGTCCCAGCAGTGGGAACATTAAAGGCTGCTGAAGTATTTGGCGATGATCTACAAAGTACAGGTGTATCTATTTACGCATTGTTTTTGAGTCCATATGTGGCGTGCCAGTGATAACGCAGAAGAAAATTTGGGGCGCCGAAGGAGCACTTTTGAAGGTGGAACAATTTTAATTCCGTGTCGGCTAGCAGGCCATCTAGTAATTTAGCCTCATCTAGCCTCCTCTTGGTGAGAGGAAGTGGGCCATAATCTACCACGCGAGCCCAGTGCAGGTAGGTAGATGTCACATGTCTTCGAATTTTTGGTTCTAAGAAATGCCGTTTTCCTCACGATGTTTTCTTTCACCGTTTTGAGAGCAGTAGCGATGAAATAATTTACACAAAGTGAAGCGCCTGCTTGGGTTCGAACTAACGACCTACTACTCGTAAGTCGCAGCCGTTACCACTGGGCCACCACTATGTTCTATGTTCTATGTTATGGGGATTTGGTTTCCGCACTTAGTCCTTTGAGTGGAGCATTGTACGTGGGCCATGGCGGCCGTCGGTGTTTACTCCAACCAGCCCACCTCCCTCCAGAAGTTTATCATGTCTCCTGGTCTGCTAAGAACGTCCGTGTATGATTTGGGTGTCCCGAGGGTATCTGTCCTAATCTGGGTGACGCCTGTACATTCGAAGAGTACATGCGCAACGGTTTCCTCAGCCTCCATGCAGGCCCTGCACAGGGGGCTATCCGTTATGCCTATTGTGTGAAAGTGCTTGTTTAGCGGGCAGTGTCCTGTGATGGTGCCCGTCATCAGACGCAGACCATCCCTGTCCAGGCGTAGCAGACGTCTGGTTAGCCTGCCATCCGGGGATGGCATAGCTTCCCTGGACTGCCTGCAGCCTGGTGCCGAGGTCCACCAGGTCTCCGCTTGTGTGTGGGTAAATTCCTGCAGCCACCTGCGTAGCTGGTTAAAGGGGATGGGCACGATGGGCTCGGGGCCGCAGACTGACGCGCTGGATGCCTTTCTGGCCAGTTCGTCAGCAGCGTCGTTGCCTAGTGATCCACTGTGTCCTTTTATCCATTGCAGTGTCACTTTGTTGCGATTAGAAACTGTTACCCGTTCTAATGCGTTGTGACATTCTAGTGTAAGACTTGAGGTTATGTATCGTTTGGCTAGGGATTGGAGGACTGAAGCGCTGTCGGAGAGTATACGTATATGAGTGTCCGTAACTCTTCTGGCTTCTATGGCATACGCCGCCTGTATAATGCCCACGCATTCCGCCTGGTAGACGGTGTTGAACATTCCCAGCGGGCTGGATATTTTTATGTTAAGGTCGTGTGAGAAAACTCCGACTCCGGTCCCAGAGGTGGTCTTTGAGCCATCAGTGTAGACTCTAAGCTCTTCCGGGCCCGAGTGATCGTTTTGTTCTTCTGTGAGTATAACGTTGTAGTGCTTTTGAAAGTAGTGTAGTTTTGGAGTTTTATCGCAGGGTGATGCCATCATTGGTTGTCGCTTGATCGCATCGTCCCTAATGCGTGAGTGCTTGACCCTCGAGTCATTGCTCAGGGTCCCTGCTTTGTTCAGTCTTAGGGCAGCCAGGGCAGCCTCCTCCCGCACGATTAGGTGTAGAGGTGGTAGCCCGAGCATTACCTGTAGGGCAGCAGTGGGTGTCCACTGCTCGCCAAATACTTGAACCTCGCCAAATAATTTTTCGCGTTGGGTTTTTCGTGGATCGGACGCTGGCCAGCATCCCGTTGCGGAAGGTCAACTGCTCAACAATTGCATACTGCATAACATGACGCCTATTTTGCCACAAAAGGGTTAGGCAAAGGTTTACCTGCCTTTAATACACACACACATACATCTCTCTAGTTATGTTTAGATCCCAGAAGGCGAGCATTCTATCATAAATAGGGCACAAATCTGTAATCCAGGCAGCTACTGTGAAATTCCTACTAAAAAACCGGATAGAATTTCCATTATGGGCCATTGATTTTGAAGTTCATATTTCTTGTGTAGATAGTACTCATAAATAGAAAGCTTTTTACAAAGTTTCAAGTTACAGATGTTCACGGTTTATGAGATAAAAATGTTTAAAGTTTCCATTTTTCCATACATAAATTATATAATACATACATAAATTATTAAATAGCACGCCATTTGCAAATTTTTAGGATGGCTAAATTGTTCTGTAAGACGTCAATGTTGACATTTCACGTTCCGTTGACGGTAGAGGTGTATTTTATTCAACTTAATGTCATATTTTTTTATAAAATATAATTTTATTTTCACGTAGTCACATAACAAATTTGGTGTGTAATGTGCACAATAACTGTGCTGTATTATGCAATTACATTGACTTTTTATACAAAAAGTAACGAATTTTTGTTTTTTACACTGTGGAACGGAACGTGAAAAGACGCTGTTTTGTTTTATAGCGTCTTTTTTTTTCAAAAGCGAGCGAAGCAAGCTCTGGACTCGGGGCACCCCGACTCGGACAGGTTAGGTAAGAATAAGAATGGTTTTTTTTTTAAACAACACAGAAGTAGGAGCCCCGCAGAGCGGAGCTCCGTCGACTTTACTATAAAAAAAACTATGCGCACCCCACCTCCCACCGTCCTTCCAGCCTCAATTCGACGCCGAAAAATATTCTAACTTAAAAACTTTAACCATGGATATCTCCATAACCATGGGGTTCTGCATAGTGGGGATGGTATAGGGTGTAGCCCACCACCCCCCCTCCCTTCCCGCCCACTCCCCGTCCCATAAATCGTTGGCCCATAATCGAAATTTTACCCAAAAAACAAATAACGGCCCCACTGTTCCCATCTGTGAATCGTTTGTTATTTCAACTGATCGCTGTACTCAACTTCCTTCTATTTTATCTGTTGCAGTGTTTCGTCTACATTCATTACACATGCTTGCCTCTACTCTTCTTGTGGTCACTGACAGGCAAGTTTGCCCGTGGACAGCACTCTGCTCTCTTCAATTCGGCTCACACTGCGCTAGACACACCGTTCTTCTGCATTCTAATGGGTTTAGCTCTAATGGGACTCTTTCATGTCAATAGTAAGAATACAATTACTTCCTAAAACAGGTACAAATGCCACCTTAAACACACACCAGACACGATACGAGACTTGGGTTCAGGCACAGAACAATATTACGGGGTTCAGGCCTCAGATACAGAGACGAAAACGTAGCGTAAACTTACGCTTTTTATTGGCGACATTTTGACAAATGGAGGTGTAAGTTTACGCTAAGATTTGTCTCTGTATCTAAGCCCGAGTGTCGAACGGTGTTTGCGTGTGTACCAGAATTAGATATTGACTGCATAAACAGCTTCTAATGGTCACAGAGGTCACTACAACCAATACACACATAATAGAAACGGATTAAGTATACAAATTGTCATCTGAGATCTAGCGGCAAAAATCAGACTATCTATGTTGACCAAGTTTAGAAACAATCTTCACCCTGTTCAGCCTGTTCTGCCAGGGTCGCGAGATTCGTTCGAAAAAGATACCGTGGTGGCCATGGCACATGGGCAACTGAAGGAACACGGGTGAGTTTTAGTCAGTAAAAGTCTGACACGCCCTTCCGCTCCACCCAGAGCGGGAGACGTCATTTGTATATATCGCACCCAAAAAAAAAAAATCTGCAGCCTAATTGCGTAACACGCTATCGATTGGAATCTGAACCATTTTGAAGGATGTTACTATTCCATTGCTTTATATGATAAAAAAAAATCTGCTCAACAACGTTATTAACGCAATGAATGCTGTTGAACTGTTAAAACGAAAGCCGTTCCTACTGTTAGTGTGTTACGCGATTACCCCGCTGGCCTCAACATAAAATTGGTCATCTATTTTGCTTGGTCCTAATAACATTGTAATAGATCAGCATCATGAGTTCAAGCTGATAAACAAACTATGGAAACGTTGACCATGCAGATTAGCATGAGCATATATAATCAGCCTATGATGGTTCCACTGCTGGGACATAGGGCTCCTCTCTACATGAGGAAGTGGGCTGATATCCACCACGCGGGCCCAGTGCGGGTTTGTAGATGTCATATGTCAGAGTCTTTGGTTCTAGGACATGCCGGTTTCCACACGATGTTTTCACTCACCGATTTGAGAGCAGTGGTGATGCAATTATTTACACAAACTAAATCACCCGGGTGGAGTCGAACCCATAACCTAACCATAAATCTACGCCACAATCCAAGTACCTGAACTCATGACCCTATTAAGCCCATATTTTTATTTGCAGGTCCAATGAGAAGATTCTACTGCTGGCCAGGCTGGCGCATCTTGGGCCGAATGTCATTGACGGTCATGATGCTGCACTGGTGCATTTTGATGACAATCGGGACTAGGCCAATGGCATTCGGCACCTCTATACTTGATATCGTTAGTTTTTTGTTTGTTAGACCCGTCTACTTATGTTTCGGAACACTTTTATTTACCGAGTCGATTTTTAGAAGTATGTGTGTATGTATGTGTTCGACACTCACATTTTGCTGTGTATTTTGAGTCGAGTCCCTCTGATCTGCGCAGTACAGGATTTGCGTGACGTCAGTGTGGTGTGTAATTCGCATGTGGCTGTGTAGATGCAGCTACAATAGAAATGGCTTTCATTTTAACTGAACACATAACAACATTCATTGCGTTATTTACATTGAATTGACTGACTATGTATATGTATAAAACCGTTTAGCACTTTGCCGATCCAGAGATCGAAAGCCGCATTTCAGTTCACGTTGAATAATGTTGATTTTTCATGTAACCTCGATGAAAGAGGACAAGGTGTTATAAAGTCTCATTATCAAGTTCATTTGTGATATTATTTCAGATGGTGGACTGGAGCGCAACCAATTTGTTAACCTACGCTGTCGCTGTGCCAATCACGATTCTGGTAGAATTTCCAATGCAGAAGTTCTTAGAAGCATTATTTTTGTAATGGATCATTAGTAATATGTGAACACAATAAAAATCAGAGAAAAATAAAGTTATCTTTTAGTTTTTTCCTATTTATAATATGATAAATGGCCGGAGGCCGAGTGGATGAGAGACTCTTAAGAACAATGTCTGGGCGCTGGGCCTGCTAAGAAATACAAGTCTTTATGCAGATATCTACCTTAAATCTAAACTAAAAGATTTAGTTATTAGCGTGGGCTTGCGCGTGGACGTAAAGACGTTTTTTTTTATTAGTCTTCTCGCATTTAACTGGTGCCGAAAAGCCTAGATTTCCAATATGACATTTATTAGTGTCATGTTGGAAGCCAAAATAAAAAAGTAAAAGCAGCCATTTTGATTTCTCCTGTCTCTTGACAGGCCGGTGTGCGGAGAATATTCCGATTTTATTAGTGCACACCACGTTTTTGAGGCTGAATTTGTGTTTATGAAGTGATAAGTGTAGTGTTCATCATGGCGCGATACGGTCAGAGACCGGAGAATGCCCTCAAACGGGCCAATGGTGAGTACTAAATTTCTATGATAATTTTACCACGTTGCATGTGAGAATGACCCTAAGTTATTCGCCCCATCACCAGATTTCACACACATTGGGCTAAAAATAACCCGTAATAATGCTTAAGATATTAGATGCAATAATATATTTTCTTATTTATGTGCTCCTCAAAGTTTCTAAAACATAACCAAAAGCCAGAGCCGGTTATATCATGCACTTTTTCACAACAGCATCTCAAGATACCTACACACTTTCAATTTGTTGCATTGAACTATTGCGCGAAGATATCTTGTTTACAAATTATACTTATCTGTATTTATTAAATTTTTACACAATATTAATAATACGTTTTACTTTACGGATTATTTTTATGGAATAAAAATATCAAATGGTACTGTGTCACACATTACCTGCTTTATCAAACATTTTTTCTTCTCTGTCAAGTCCATTCAAAGTTCCAGAGGCTGTAAAAGATGTTCAAGTGGTAGGACCACTCAATGTAAACCCTATGTAACTTTCAAAAGTTCTATTGTAATTTGTTATGAACTTATTATGATGCACAAAAGAAACAAACACATTAAAAACCAACACAATACCGATTGTCACCCTTAGCTCTTTATTTTCTGATAATGAACACAGAAAATTGCACTTACTGTTATTTTTTATACTTACTTTTCTCAATATGCTAAGTGAACTGTAACCTTCTTTTTTTGTGAAATAAATGTCTTTAAACTGAAAAAAGATTATTCTAATATCTATCTATAATATTTTACTGTCACAATAGTCAACAATATTTCTCTAAAAGAGTTCTTTAAAATAGATAACCTATGTAAATTGTTAACTTTCCCTTTGAACAGAGTTTATGGACTTGGACAAGCCAGCAAGAGCTTTAGATACTCTGCAAGAAGTGTTCCGCAACAAGAAATGGGCGTACAACTGGTCCGAGTCGGTGCTGGAGCCGATCATGTTCAAGTACTTGGAATTATGCGTGGACCTGCGCAAGTCACACATAGCCAAGGAAGGTCTGTTTCAGTACCGGAATATGTTCCAGTCAGTCAATGTCGGGTCATTGGAGCAGGTGATAAGGTAAGGCAAAACAATTGGAACAATAATTTGACCTACTCAAAATAAAAAAAGAATGTAACAAAACTCTCCTGATGTAAGTCAATTGAAGTTAAATTAAACATCTCGATAAATAAAAATCTTTTAGATAGTCATCGCAATAGGAATACTGGTCAGTCCTATTCAAAGTTTCTTGTTCTTTATCTAGTGTATCACCTTAGCCTTCTTAGAACACAGATTATTAAATTCCTAGCTTATGAAATATAAATCATAATTTGTGAAATTTTCTTAATCTTTCAAGTAGTTGTTTGACCATAAATAAAACTTGTTTTTTTTATTGTGAAATAACTTTGCTGTTTGCTTGAGCTTGAGTTTTAGTTCAAAGATCATATACAATTAAACAAAGAACATAAATAACTTACAAAACACAAGGATAATATATTAATGCTAAGAGTATTTGCAGACAAGCAAATAAAATAGATATTTTTTTTAGGCACCTCTTATAGTGAGTCTTTGCCTGTCTGCCACAGCTGCTTATTTCAGGAACTACTAATGCTTGTCCACCTATTTTGTGAAGATGTATATGCTTTCAGCATAAGCACATTATGAGAATGTAGCATATCATGAAGTAATCTAATTAATCCAAGGAGCCGGCGTGATCCACAGAGACTCGTTCTGCATGATCTTCCCAAGCTTGCTAAATATAATAAAAGCTGCTTATATAATTGTGTTAGTATATATAATAACATACCGAGTAGCATAAAAAACTTAAACTCCAGATTATTTAAGGGAAAATTGTTTGACTGGTTAAACTTGAAAAATTTCTATAGTCCTAAAGAATTTATGGATAACAAATTCTCATGTTAGTTGATGTTAGTATTAAGTGAACATATGCATCCTAAGTACAATTCTGGCAAAACATGTAAGATCTTTATTGTAAATTATTGTAACACCATGTATACTATGTTTTATGCAAATAAATACTTAACTTACTTATTAATAAAATTTATTTTTCTGACTTTAAAGGCAAAAAACAAATTACTTAAATCTAGGTTAGTAGAACAGTAACACAGAGAACATCATAATTACTGGAACATTATGTGTGTGTGTGTTGGGCCTACAAGCCTCTCCGCAAATGCCTTCAGAATTTTGTTGCTGTTTCCTCTCACACTACAACGCCAATGTCTTGCGTAATGATAGAGTAAAATTTTTTAAATGCCACAAGTAAAAGCGTTATTTAAAGCCAACTTTAACTATTACCATTAAACTTTAACTGTTACCATTAATCAGGTCAATTACTTTCATTTTCCCAGAGGTTACTTACGCATGGCCGAAGAGCGAACTGAAGCAGCTCGTGCACAGTCCACAGCAGCAGTCATCGAGACTGATGACCTGGACAACCTCGCCACTCCTGAGAGCATCCTGCTTAGCGCTGTGTCAGGAGAAGATGCGCAAGATCGTTCTGATAGGACCATACTTACTCCATGGGTAAGGAATTTATTCAGTAATGTAATTAAGATAAAAATTTGTGGATCCTATCCTACCTCAGGAAATATTGTGTATCTGGAAAAATGGTTGAAGACGTGTCATATGTGGTCCTTAGCCTTGACAGCACAACAAAGAACAAGAATATGAAATTTAAACAGACCACTATGTTCCGGAATGCCGAAAAAAGTCCTGCAATTCCCTGAGCACTTTTTGGGAACAATTTTTGCATACATGGGGTTCAGGGGGCCATAAGAGGTCAAGTTTTCAGTTTGGAAAGGTCAGGGGGTGTGGTTACCTACTTAGGGTCACGGTTGACACTCCTCGCTGAAACTCGGAGCACAGAACTCTATGGTAGGTTTGACCTCTGGGAAATGGTGGGAAGTTAGCGTTAATTCTGTTGTCTAAAATTCCCGAAAAAATTAAAAGTCGAATTTTCAGACATTTCTTATTGCTGAAATTCCGGTGAGGGCGCCAATAATTATAGTAGTCAGACTCTATTATTTCATTGAAGGGGAGTTAAGAATACAGAATTTGGTGTTCGGCCTAACTGCTGGTGTTGCTAGAAGCATAATAAGAGCAAAAAAAGGTCCGAAAATTCGAATTTTAGTTTTTTCGGGAATTTTAGACAACATAATTAACGCACTTGCCACCATTTCCCAGAGGTCAGACCTACCCTATCTTGTAGTCCACTGTCCTTTAACTCTATTTCGAATTAGAAATTCACCACATTTCACCTCCAAGTGTGGTTTTTGATCCTAGGAAGTTGTCAATTAGGTATAGCCAAAATTGCTTTTTGACTCTAGATATCTTAGGTCAACGTCAATCTAGAGAGTCGAAACTTGGAATTTGTCTTCTACATACTAATAGGGTTCTATGCTCCGAGTTTCAGCGAGGAGGGTCAACCGAGACCCTAAGTAGGTAAACACACCCCATTTAAACTCAAAATTAGACCTCTTATGGCCCCCTGAACCCCATGTATGCAACAATGTTTCCCAAAAAGTGCTCAGAAAATTGCAGGACTTTTTTCGGCATTCCGGGACATAGTGCAGACTACTAAAAAAGTAACTATCCCTGTTTTAGATGAAGTAGATTTTATTTTGATATTTATATAAAAAGTCTGGGGGACAAATGTGCCCAACAGTGTGATGCAATGTATGCATTACGTTACACAATAATTTCTTGATTAAACTAGTTCCCATATGGAAGCTGGTACATGTCAATCATCATCTACCTCTAACCTTTTCCCAACTAGTTGGGATCGGCTGGCAATCTAACTGCATGCAGTATTTTATATTGAGTGACAGCCTATCTAACCTCCACAGCCCAGTTACTGAGTAACACGATACCTCTTAGTGAGACTGCTTGTCAGACTTTCAGACTTCTGACGACCCATTACGATTGTCAAAGATCCTGAAATGATAGCTGGGACCAACGGCTTGACGTGCTTTCCTAGGCACAGAGGGGTCTTGGTATGTTAAGATGGTCACCCATCCACGGACTAACCACGGCAATCCTTTTTTTTTCTCGTGGAGAAATGCTCATGCATTCTGCGCTACCACGGGGAAATAGCGCAGTTATGTGGGACTCCAACTCACTAAAACTCCACGGTGTCCTCCTACACCGCTTATGGCGGGAACACGGGCACGTAAGAACTCTTCCGCGAACCCGCCGCGGCTGTCCGTCGCCGGACCCACCTCTGGGGGGTCCCCCATTCACGGCGCGCATGAACACATAACACGCCGTGACCAGCCCGGTGACCAATTAGCACATGGGTGCCAGACGACCCCGTGAATGGCACCCTTAGTCCCCCTGCAACGGGTCAGGACAGTGGCCCCGTCGCCTACCACTTTTCGGCCGCAGGAGATAGAGAGAGTGGCCAACGCTATACCAACACTCCTCTTCCCCTGCGGCAATCCTAGCTCAACCTGATAGATCGGCACCTGCGGCTGTTACTACTTAGGTACAAGCAGTCTCAAAGCCAATCAATTTCACGCCAATATAGGTATATCAAAAACATTGAAAACACTTCAAGCAGTACTAAACTTTAATAATTATTAATTACCCTTCTTCTAGGTGAAATTCCTGTGGGAGTCGTACTGCCAATGCCTGGAGCTCCTGCGTACGAACGCGCATGTGGAGACTTTGTACCACGACATAGCCCGCATGGCCTTCCAGTTTTGTCTCAAGTACTCCCGGAAGACAGAATTCAGAAAGCTATGTGACAAACTCAGGAAACATCTTGAAGATATTTGCAAGCCTACGGTAAGTTTTATTGGCTGATTACTTTGAACAAATAGGCGTCTCAACATCGTCTTTGAACTTCTTCGTCACACTGTTAATTCCAAGGTTATTTCAATTATTTTTTACCTGAAGTCAGTCACGTTGACGGTGTTAACATTGCGGCCTCTACGCCGTATATGAGAACTAGCCAAGTCAGATCTTAGGCTACGATATATTATCCTATATATATATATTATAAGAAGAAACGATATTTTATGTAGTTATAAATAAATTTCAGGACTGACCATTGAACTTGGCACCCATTTAGATCTCACTTCTTTTGTCGTTGAAGTCAACAACCAAGGCATATGTCACAATATTGAACTTGGCTCTCATTTCACATTTATGTTTTTGATGGGATATATTTTATTGACTTTGCTTTGATAGTTTTTGCGTTGGCTTCGATAATTCGTGTTACTATTATTACTGGAAGTATTCATTCTAATACTTCCAGTCACTGCTATTGACTTGGCCAGTAATGGTTTACGAATTAGTGCAGGCAGATAAAATAGTATTTGCATCAAAAAACAAAAAACTGCAGACTTTCAAAAAAACACTACAAAGTGAAAAATAAGCCTATGTAACGGAAACTTTGAACATGATTTTGACCGCCTTCCAAACGTCGGATTAACTTGAAATTTGGCATACCTATCAAGGACCGATGACAATACAATAATTGTATAAATTTGTGCTATTATCCTTGCCGAGGTTACCAGGATAGCAAAAAAAACCTACTTCGAAAACTACGCTGACATACGTCACAAAAAAAAAACACGAAAACTACGCTGACATACGCTACAAAATTCGAAATACCCTAAAAAAAAAGTTTAAAAAAACACGCTTGCATATATAAAACTATTTTAATAGTTGTGTAATGTAAAGCAAAAAGTTATTTTTCTTAATTTTTATCGATAAAAGTAGATAGTAGGGTCGATAACAAAATCCAGGGGGGGGGGGGCAGTTGCCCCTTCTGCCCCCCCCCCCCCCCCCCCCCTGGGTACGCCCATGCTAACGTACTTAGAGAAAGTACGATAAAACTGGCAATGTATAGCTTGATATACGCACGACAACAAATCAAGCTATATATTTCCAGTTTAACCTGACTTCTGATTGTTCGAAATGCCGAACAATGCGACGCCAGCTAAAACAGGAAATGTATAGCTGGATAAGTAGCCGTGTGTACTAAGAAGTCTAAGAAACAAGGTGACAATAAAACATTTAAAAATGGTTTATTACAAATCAGTTGAGTCAAAACAGATACAGCATACTTTTCTGGGGAGGAACTTATGATTACAATACACAAAAGGCTTTTGTAAATTCAGAAAAGAGCAGTCAGAATCATAGCTAGAATTCAACAGCAATAATCATGCAAGCCACATTTTAATTAATGACTTAAATATATTGACAGTCCTAAGCTTGTACATTTTGGTCCTACTTAGTCACTTATCAAAATATATCTTTGAATATGAGACTGATGATGAAAGACAAATAAGGGAGAGTAAAATTCTTCTTCTTAAATAAGGGTTCTAAGTGTCTATATTCTATTGCAGTACCCGCCTCCCCCTTAATTTGTAGCTGCAGCTGTTAGTCTCGTCATAAAATGGATAAGCCTTGTTATAGGCCTTATTCACCATGGCACGACTCTCTTTAAGAAACACTAACATAATCTGAATTTTATGTGTATTTCTCTTACAGGTGCAAACTGGGAATGTCAGCATCAGCAAACCGGAGACGCAGCAACTCAACCTGGAGACCAGGCTGTTCCAACTGGACAGCGCTATCCAGATGGAATTGTGGCAGGTTCGTAAAGCTTATCTTTTGTATGCACCATCTTATTTACCGCCACGCAGCGTTACTGTGCCTGTGTAGGCACTGACGTGAAAAAAACTCGCCTATTTCAGCCACCCAACTTTTTGTCGCTGGTAGTGTGTATATTGGTCTGATACATGCACCCGATACACCTATGTTTGGCCACAACATTTTTATGACCAGTGGGTGCTTACTCTCGAATATAATTCCGATAGATCGTCATTGGAATTGTCAGTCAAACGTCAGTGATTGGCTGGACTCACTGAGTCTAGCCAATCCCTGACGTTTAACTCAACCAACTGACGTTTGACCAATGTCGATCTATTGGAATTATATTCGAGAGTAAGCACCCGAACGACTTGGAAAGGATCCAATGCCAATTCACCATTAATGCCCACTTACAGTACCTGACTGGCAGGCGTAACGAGTTTTATTATGACAACGGTGTTGATTCTTTTGTGCATCTTATATTATTCTATTGCTATCTTTTTCCTTCTAATGAAACAAGAACGAGACGGAAATACAGAACAACTGTAAAATTTTCTTGAACTAAGATTTTCTTGGATACTGCAACTAACTAAAGTGATCATACATAAATCACTTTAAATTCACGGCAATCTATACGTAATTTAGTATAACATTTCTAAAGCGTCACTTGACTTGTTCTAGCAAAACTCTTCATTTTAGTTTTTTCAGCACGACAAAAGAATCAGCGCCTCAATCTCATTGAGACGCAGTTTTGGACCGCACAGAAGACCATTTCCCTTTCTTACACTTTGTAGGAATCATCGTACGGTATAGACGGGACGCACCGCTTTTTTTTGCATGAAAATGAACTGCGGCCCTATAGGCACTGTAAAAAGCGTTTCGCAAACATGTGCTGCACAAATCTAGATCTCCATTTCCTGGATAATTGCTATATATTACTAATTGTCTTGAAACAGGAAGCCTACAAAGCGATAGAAGACATTCACAATTTAATGAACATGTCGAAGAAAACGCCTGTAGCGAAGACCATGGCTAACTACTATGGTAAGCTGGCACTGGTGTTCTGGAAGGCCGGACACTGCCTGTTCCATGCCGCTGCTTTACTGAAGCTATTCCAACTCTCCAGGGAGATGAAGAAGAATATTACCCAGGAAGAGTTACAGAAGTAAGTTAAATGCCAAAGTTAATAAACATTACTTAAAATAATAGTCGACAATTTTGATATTAAAACACTACTTTATATTTGACTGCGTTGCCTTAACTAAAAGGACTGACACTTGTTTTCAACTTGACCTAGAGTAGTCGAACTAGAAACATGAAAATTTGTTTTTACCTGACTATGGCCAAGCCAAAGAAGCGTTATGATTTTTAAATTTCGGTCTTCAACACAAACAGAGTGTTTTTTATGTGTGTATGTATCATGTATTTCGGTTTTCTGTTTTGATTCTTAGGTACCATGCCAAGTTAAAAAAAAATTTTTTCATCTGGTACTCAATATTTTGAGCATTCCTCCGAAATAAATCCCACGACTATCTATGCCATAGTCAGTCGTGGTAGGCCTCGGAGGTACATCATATGTTCGACTTGACGCGACAGAGTGCGCCCACATGTGCGCTCTGTGTTAATTTATGTCGGCACAAACTTTTATTAAATAATCAAAAAGATACTAATTGTTGGGACAGTTCTAATGAATATTGTATTAATTTTGCTAAACGTCGAAATGTACATTTGATCACTTGTATTTGAAATATTTTTATTCCTACAAGCTTTGTATTAGGCAAAAAATATTGCGCACTTTTTTCCTCGGATAAAAATAATCAATCTTTTTATTAGGTTTACCAACAATTATTGTACAGTTATAGTACATAAATTGTGTAAAACATTGAGTATATTATGATAAAAAAAAACTGCATGACCTGAGAATATAAATAGTAGAATACAAAACTGAAATACAAGGACATAAACATTCTTTAAATTAAATTACAGAGCAAAATTTTTTTATAGGTAAACACCACATGCATAAAACAAGCAAACAAGTAATAAGCAACTTAATTCAATTAAATAACGTTGCACAAGTATTGTAAATATAAAACTTTATCATGTTGCCCTCAACTACTTTTCCATTTCTCCGGGCCAGACCCAAACTTGTACAAAAGCACCTCTAACTCAACCTCTGTTTCTTCAGGATGGCATGTCGCGTGCTCGTCGCTGTATTATCGGTACCCCTGCCATCACTTCACCCAGAGTTCGACCGCTTTGTGGAGACAGACAAGAGTCCGGTTGAGAAGGCCCAGAGATTGGCCGTACTCCTCGGTCTCGCCCAGCCTCCCACCAGGGCTAGCTTGTTGAAAGGTAAACTATATTCTATCTTATGAATTAATCTGCCTAGGCTTTCCTCAACAACGTTAGGGTGGCGCCATCTTGGAGTTTGAATTTTCACGAAAACCCGCATTAGCTGCTAGTGTCTGTACATTGATAATAAAAGAAATTCTTAGTTTTATAGATTACCACAGTATGCCTCCGAAATAAATCCCACGACTATCTATGCCATAGTTAGTCGTGGTAGGCCTCGGAGGTACATCATATGTTCGACTTGACGCGACAGAGTGCGCTCACATGTGCGCTCTGTGTTAATTTATGTTGGGACAAACATACAGATTTGAAAGTAAGGAAAGCCCTCAAAAAAGAGCGTCTTTTATCGCCTAGGGACTGAAGTTAAAGAAAAAGGTTTTTTTTAAACCAATTTTGGTCTGGATTTTTTTGTCGTGATAGTAGCTTTTTTTGTGCGTGGGACATCATTAAATTACGTCTCCCGCTCTGGGCGGAAGCGGGAGGGCGTGTCAGACTTTTACTGACTAAAACCCATCCGTGTTCTTTCAATTGTCTATATGCCAGGGCCACGGTAACTCTTTCGAACAAATCTCGCGACCCTGGTAGGTCTTGATGGTAGCCTAAGTTACTCTTTCCGTGTATAATGAAGTTGTTAGCTATTTTAGTTATAAAGACACAGATTTGTGGGAGACATCCCGGGGGGTATCTTTGCCCTGTGTTCAGGCAATTGACCTGCATTGGAAGGAGTGAAAGGTTTTACGGGCCATTTCGAAGGTGGGTTCCGAATCCACGATGGGCCGTTCCACCATAAGTCGTGCGACATGAGCTGCGAAGGTAACGTACCACGCGAAAAACAATCGCTCGGGTTTTCACACCCGGCGACGTGATAATAATTTTCAGGAGATAAATTTTCCTGACACTGGGCAACGCGGTTGCTGACAAATACTGACCACCGATGCGGTGAAGAATGTATCCACGAAAGTGCGATGGTAGAATCCGAGAACGCGAAAATTCCTGCAATAGGAAGACGCGCACGATAAGTTTCATGAACTGTACGTACCGGTGACCCCGCGGTTTGTGACCCCTTTACCAAAAAGTAGGAAACCGAAAACTCACGAGTTATTTTTAAAACTGAATAATTTGAATGAATATTCTTTGTTCTCCAGACGTGGTCCGCCTAAACGTGGTGGCTCTAGCAACGCCTCAACTGCAGCAGCTGTACTCCTGGTTGGAGGTCGAGTTCGACCCGCTCACTCTGTGCAACAATGTCAAGAGCGTCGTCAAGTCCCTGGAGGAGGAGCCTAGTAAGTATCTTATGTTATTTTATTCCATATAATAAATAATTCATAATAAAGTGAACTGGCAAAGATCGGCTTGAAATGTGGGTATACTATAGGTACACCTCTGCTAACCCAACAGTTTGAGAATAATCAATGGCTCCATGTCTTACGATCGAAAGAACAGAAGTTACGCAATTTAAATGTGACTATTGACCAAATGAAATCGATTTACGTTCTCGACTCAATCGTTATAGGTTGATACACTCAAGAAAGACACAAGACTATATAGGTTCACACCAGAGAATATTTTGTTTAAGTAGAGTTTTAAATTACCTCCGAAATAAATCCCACGACTATCTATGCCATAGTCAGTCGTGGTAGGCCTCGGAGGTACATCATATGTTCGACTTGACGCGACAGAGTGCGCCTACATGTGCGCTCTGTGTTAAATGAAGCCGGCACACCAATTTGTTCATACATTAGATCGCTATAAAACATCTTGAGTCACTTACTAGGACACCCTATATGCGGTCGATAACGTTTACTGAAGAGTCATCCCTATTGCCATTTAGATAAGCCTCTTATCCCTTGAACAAGTTAGGCTACCATGAAAACACACATACATAAACTTAATATTTTACATGTATAACCACTTAAACGTTATGCAGTTTTGTGGTTTTAAATGGACCATTTGTAATAACAAGTCTTAAATTAAATTGGGTTGCACTGGAATTTGGACTTGGCAATGTATCGTATTGAGTTTGAATTAGTGATGAGCCGAATACGAATAATTGGCCGAATATTCGGTAAAAAAAACTCCGACCCGAATATTCAGCCAAAAAATCGGCAGGCTCTAGGCATGACATAACGTGGGTCTCAAAAAATTAAGTCTGTGCTTGCTGAGCGTGTTGAAACGTGTACGCCGGCTAATGCCGTTACCCCCGGACAGCCTGGACTATTATTACCTCATCCAGGCTAGTTAGTTGCCCTCGTGATACCATAAATTCATTTTTAATTATGTTAAAAGGCTTAAAATTTTGTAACTTCATAAATGCCTATAAACTTTTTTAATACATTATGATTCGGTAGAATGTCCGGCATCCTTGCCGAATACGAATGTTCGGGAAACCTGCCGAATAAGCCGTATACCGAACATAAAACGAATATTCGGCCCATCTCTAGTTTCAATTCCAAAACTTTGATGATTGAATTATCTGAGATTCTGAATTCAAATCTATGTTTGTAAATTCGAAATACCAGTCACTCACTGACTGATTGACTAATCATGAAATCTCAAGAACGATTAAATCTACGAATTTTATTTGCCAAATAAGCTCTTTATACGGTGTAAGTGGGTGCCCTTTATTCGCTGCGGGATTTCTTCACGCACTGCACTTACAATGCAGCGCCGAGAGCTAAAGATCGAAAAGTAAAACATACGGTTCTATTTTCGATGCTTTGAGTTGCAATTTGTTGGATTCACAACCCTCGGCTTAACACTAACAACTCAAAATCCAGTGCACGAAAAAATCCTACCGCGATTTCATTACGTCTGCGTGAACTACTAAGAAAGTATTTATGGTATAGTCGCCAGCACATCAAGCTACCCGAATCTGTCAAATTTTCCTAATCAATCTTGAACCTAATGCTTAAGCGATAAAGTTGAAAACAAATTAAAGAAATTTGATAGATTGTAGTAGCTTTATATGCTGGTTTTCTGTACATTATATATCCATCACCTAACCGCCTACGTTTCTTCCAGACTCGCCCCTCGCTCAATACACGATCGCTCTGAGTGACGTAGCGCTGGTCCGGCTCATCCGCCAGGTGGGTCAGTGCTACGCCTGCATCCAGTTCTCGCGCCTGCTGCAGCTGGCGCATACCGACGACCTGTTCCATCTGGAGCGACTGCTGGTCGACTGCGTGCGGCATAACGACATGCAGATCAGAGTTGATCATGCTAACAAGTTAGTATAATATTTAATGTTATGTAAGTTAAAAATGTTGGACTTAAGGGGAAGCGCAAAAAAGGCTTACGGTATAAAAATAATTACATTAATTAACATGAAACCAGATAAAAGGTTGACAATACTAAATTAAAAACTAAAATCGAACATTGGACTCCCTTGCATACTTTCTCTCATTATACATATAATTTTATTCCACTCATCCACAAACACATCAAATTCAGGGCTGGCAGTCAGAGCATAAGGCATTAGTATGCCTCCGAAATAAATCCCACGACTATCTATGCCATAGTCAGTCGTGGTAGGCCTCGGAGGTACATCATATGTTCGACTTGACGCGACAGAGTGCGCCCACATGTGCGCTCTGTGTTAATTTATGTCGGCACAAACAAATATATCGTTGCCTTTTACTGTGAGGCTGCTTGTTTAATATACAGTCATATGAGACAGTTTAAAAAAAATATTAGATGTGCTATGATGATTTTATTTCTATATGACGTGAAAATGTTTGTACAAACCTATTTGTACAAACACTTTCACGTCAATTATATTTTTTAAACTAGGTGAGCTCGACGTTTCCTATCTGACTAGTTTGATAAGAAAGGCCGAAACATACTCAGAGGACACTGTTTCTCTTTTAAAGTCCAGACATAATCTTGGTCACATCATGTAAAGACCATGTAGATTGGTGTCTGTAATGGTGTTTTGAGGAAAGAACCACACAGATTGAGTGGACCTGTCCAGTTAGTACACGCATTTATCATCAATCGTATTCATCATCATTTCAGCCGAAAGACGTCCACTGCTGAACATATGCCCAAGCTTCGCCACTTCGACCAGTTTTGTGCTTCCAATCGTATTACATTAAAAATAATTTAATCTTCTGTACATACAAAATATTAACGCTGCCGTTACCTTGCAGGTGCGTACACTTTGGCGTGGAAGCCGGCGGCGGCGAGTGGTGCTCTACAGCCGATGAAGCGTGTGGCGGGGCCATACTCCAGGCCACTCCTGCGGAACAGGTAAGCTTTATCATCAATCTAGACTAATAATAAAGCTGAAGAGTTTGATTTTTTTAACGCACGTAATCACTAGAACTAATATTACAAATAAACTATCATTTGGATTTGAAAAATTATTTAAGCATATAGGCTATTTAATAGGCTATTTAATATCATACAGTCATTGAAGAAATTTGGACAAAGTAATCGTGCAGAGTGAGATATGGAAGAAACTTTTGTTCAGGTTCTCTTGGGTTGTGTTGATGTGTGTTACCCTTATTTGCCCATATTTTTCAGCCCGAAGTTTTAAACTCCGAGGCTACTGTGACATTCCATAATACTTAGAGAAAAACCAATAACACTTTGCCCAACGAACCTTTGAACTCCTTCGCAGAGTACAGCCATCAGTTTCACCAATCTGGCTCAAAAACTGATTTATTTAGTTACAACTTCAAGCACGCACAAATTTACAGGGGCGGACTTAATGCCAGAGACATCAAATCTAACTGTTCTCTTCAACCTATCCAACTCTCTCCACAGGTCCGTGAGCAACTGGTCCGCGCGGCCGAGGTCCTATCCCGGGCCGCCGCCACGCTGTTCCCTGCGCGTCGCAAGCAAGAGCGCGAACGTTCGCGCCAGCATATGGTGCAACACTACCACGAGCACAAGCATGCCGAGCATCACCGCGTGCTGCAGAGGCACAAGATCATCGAGGAGAGGAAGGAGTACATCGAGAGACTCAACACTGTACGAGAGGAGGAGGAACTCAGGTCAGTATCATCCTTCATTATCTGTTTGTTTAGTGGTTCGAACCCTGATAGGAGTTTTACTTTGTGTATATTAATTAAAACCAGCAGTCTAGGGCGATTATCACACGGCACCGCGCACCGCCGCGGGCCGTTGTGGTCAAGCGAATTGACCGCGCCGTCGGTCGGTGTACGTGTGTTAGGCATCAACGGATTTAATAGAGGGCAATGCGACATGAGATCCGTTTCACCGCCTACCGCGGCGGTGCAGTGTATTAATCGCCTAAACGGCGAAAGAAAACATCGTGAGAAAACCGGCATGTCATAGAATAAAAATTTCGAAAACATGATGGTTTGCGGCCTTGGTGGTTTTCGGCGCATCCCCACTCATTGAAAGGAGGCATGTGTTACCCAACAGTGGGATCATTATAGACTGATTAGTCTTTATTTGTTGAATAACAGACAGGTTAAGTGGTCCATTTCTTCACTGGATTGCATTCCATGTGTCAAGTTAATTTTGTTTGGTTTTTGTGGTTAGCTAACATAGTTCTAAAGTTCTTGCTATCACAAAGGTATTATTATTTCCTTAATTTCTTTAAATGAATATAAATTATATTTTTTAAATATTAGAACAATAAAAAAATATAAAAAATAGTAGCCTACCGGTAACAGGAACAGAGTCCAAGCTACCGGCAGTCAGGGAGAGAAACTTCCTAACAGTGCGAGCCATGTTCAGAAGTACTGCTTTCTGAATCAAACTCTTAATCCATTTGCCCAATGAGAGCCTTCTGAGATGTTGGTTTAGACTCTTGGCTATTAAGCCATTGGGAGTAACGATACTTGATTTGTTTATCAAAAGATATTATTATAAATATGTCGCATCTTTCATGAGTTAGCACTTAAATGAGACACAAAGCGCCTTTGTTTAGAGTTGTGCTGAGTCTAGGATTGAGTATGGCGTCCGATACGTATGCATAGAGCGACAGACCGACAGTGATCGTTTAGATGTGGTCCTGACACATACTGTCCTAGGAACTGCTCTGTGTTTCCTTTAAAGTTCAGGGTATTAATAAGTACAGTGGTTAGTAAGTGAATCTGTAACAATAAAGTGTGCAAAAGTTAAAGGAGCCATTTCTCTCGTTTACACGTATCCCATTTCTGCGCCCACGACTGTATATCTGACACAAGCTTCTGCCCGCGACTTCGTCCGCGTTAAATATCTTGTTTCCCCGAACCTTCCCGTCGCGTCGAAATGCCTACCCGTGCGATTTTACCCGTTTTTGCAACATTTTTCATTACTGCTCCGCTCCTCTTGGTTGTAGCGTGATGTTATATAGCCTATAGTCTTCCTCGATAAATAGGCTACCCAATACAAAAAAACAATTCGGACCAGTAGTTCCTGAGATTACCGCGTTCAATCAAACAAACAAACTCTTCAGCTTTATAATATTATAGTATGGATACGCGGGCGAAGCCGCTGGTAAAAGCTAGTAAGGTAATAAATTGTGAACAAACAAATAAATATGAAGATGTCCGCAGGCGTCAAGAAGAAGTATCTCGTGCGGCAGCCGCGGCGGAAGCCCGTCGCTTGGAAGCGGAGCGGGAAGAGCGCGAGCGACGTCGGCACGAAGCTGAGCTCACCGCCATGCGGGAGCGCCATCTGCGGGAGCGCGTCGCGCACATCAGCCAGACCGCGCACGGACAGAAGATGCTGTCCAACATCAACGAGGAGGTATGCGCGCTACACCTATAATGGACAATTACGACTAAATAGTAGTGAATACACCACAAAATAATACCCCTACATTCGTTAGAAAAATATATATACAGGCTCAAATTAAGCTGGCACTATTTTACTCACGTGTTGGGTGTCGATACCGAAACCTAATTTAATTTAACTATATTTTATTATCATTCCAACATTGTCAAATCATTAAATGTCACTGATATGTACAGTAAGGCAACGAAATTATTGCTATGTTTTGTATTTGGATATTCGTAAAAAATATCTATGTTCTACGAAAAAATATAAAAACAGCTGATCTACCTTTGCCCATAAAACGACAAATTATCCATTCGTTCCTGCCAGGGTCGCGAGATTATTCGAAAGAGATACCGTGACTCTGGCACATGGGCAACTGAAGGAACACGGGTGGGTTTTAGTCAGTAAAAGTCTGACACGCCCTCCCGCTCCGCCCAGAGCGGGAGAAGTCATTTGATGATTTTCCATCCAAAAAAAACCATTCGTTTTCTGTATCGATACCCAACTAGTGGGCAATGTATTTCCAGCTAATAAATAATTAATTAAAATTAATTTGACCCTCTATACCTGTGATATTAATTTTAAAAGCTGGTAAAAATATCTTATTATTCCTCCGAAATAAATCCCACGACTATCTTTGCCATAGTCAGTCGTGGTAGGCCTCGGAGGTACATCATATGTTCGACTTGACGCGACAGAGTGCGCCCACATGTGCGCTCTGTGTTAATTTATGTCGGCACAAACATTATCAAATAAATGTTCTCCTATCTAATAACTTCGAAATTAAGTAAACTGCACACTGCAGTGGGAACATTATTGTCTGGTTATGCATGCAGGCACTATAATGTGGCTTATCTAGTTTCATAGCAGTTACAAGCGTAACATTTAAAATACAACATAAATTCTCACCTGTACGCTTTCGCCATCAACATCATTATCATTTAAGCTGAAAGTTCTCCCCCAAATTGTAGAGTTTAGCTATAATCGCCACGCTTGACAGACGGGTTGGCGATCGCGGTATGGTGGTAAAATGCATAGAGAACGCTGCTGCCCATTCTTTAGTAAGTTCCTTAACGCCTTCTACGACAGCCACGGGAAGAAATGCGATGGTGCTATTCTTCACGTTCCGCACCACACTAATTGCTAATAACTTATTCACTTATAAAATCATGTGTTTAATAACAGGAACTCAAGAAGATGGACGCCGAAGCCATCGCTGCGCGAGAGGCCGAGGAGTTGATGAAAGAACGCCGCGAACTGCAGGCCCGACTTAAATCGCAGGAGAAGAAGGTAACATAATTATGATAGCCATATTTACTTGATGCCGCCTTAGATGCTAAAACTTTCCTATAGTATAGGTTAGTTGTAGTTGATGAGGGCGCATCAATCGCAATTTAAACCGATGGTCCCTATTAACAATGTCGGGTATGCATTTTTACCAATATTCACTTTTTTACATAAATAGAATCACAATAAAAAGATCTATCGTACGTAATTTTTTTTTTTGAAAATCATGATATTTAGCCAGTTTTAAAGAAAATATTGTCGGTTGTCCGCGCAACAGTGTTAGCAGTAAAACCAACTTTGAACTGCTCTGCTGAACAGTAGTCTTTTTGCAGAACCGACATTGTTAATAGGGACCGTCGAAACCTTATGTCATTGAAATAAAAGTTACGTGTCGGGCGTTTGTGATTTACTTTACTTTTAAAACGAATTCAAAAAAAAAAGGAGGAAGTTCTCAATTCGACTTGATTTTTTTAATCATCATTTTGATTGAAATCATTTTTTATTTTATAAAAGGAATGCATTCATAGTTTAGGGTACTTATAGGTGCTAAAGTGTCATATTGAGCTATGTTACCAACAAACTGTTATGCAGTTTGGCACAGGTAAAATATTTTGTAAAAAAAAAAATATACATTTTTCATTTCAATTTATTTATTACTAGCTGACCCGACAGACGTTTTGTCCTGTCTCTTTGATGATATTTAAGCACGCATTCTGTCAATTCTATGTCAAATGTCATAATGTTACATTAAAAAAGTTTACATTGTCCTATTATATGGTTGTTAAGTATTTTTAAATAAGTGTTCTTAAATTTTCTAATTTCCCGCGCACTTTTTTAATTTTTTTCTTTCATAAGAACCTTCTCCTGACAATTACAAACACAACAACAACAAAAAAGTGAAATCGGTCCAGCCGTTCACGCGTGATGTCGTGACCAAGGGAAATAGGGATTCATTTTTATATATATAGATTTAGTTACCGGCCGTAAATATGACAAACATAGATTTATGCTCGGTGACTAAAAACAGAAACAAATCGTATTGCTCACACCACGGAATAAAGAAAACTAGAGGAAGTGCCCCTCAGATATCGAGCGCGTGTCAACATTTAGCGCAGATGCGCAGCATTTAGCTTATTCGCCGTCAGATACTTGTCGCGATTGGTTGTCGCAGAAATACGCGAAATATTACAAATTATGTCTTCTTGTGCGGTTTTGACCTGCAAAAACGAAAGCAGAAAAAAAATGTATCTTGTGGAGGTGTATCCTATCATCAGTAAGCACTAAACTTAGTTAATTTTTAATATAATTGATTTTAATTGCAATACCACATGTTATGACTTCAATGCAAACTATAAACAACCTTATATTCATTGACACAAAGTCTTAATGCACGTAGTCGTCATCTGGAAAAGCATAACCAAAATTCTAGTAACTTCGACGCTACTCGATTAGGGATGGGACACATCCGTAAAGTAGGTCGGTATCGATAATTTTGTCTGATTTTAGTAAGGAATCAATAGCTCACATGGCTGGTTATAAAATAAGACAGTTGATTAAAAAAAAATTAAGTGTGATATTTGCGTTAGTGCTTTAGTAACAGAAAAAAAACAATCATTACATAGATTTATTATAGGTAAGGATAGAGGGGGATTATTATACCCATCAGAATCTGTGATTAAGATATGTCAGATGTCCGAAATATTTTTAAAAGACGGTCACATATTCAATAAAGATTATATCATGGCTAAAATAATGCGCCAGTTTATTGGGTCATCGATATTCCAAAACATAAGCTATCATCAATTAGGGGAATTTCTTACGTCTAATCATATTACTGACTTAATGAAAGCTATCACGGCAAAATATATTAATATACGATTTCATCACCTATTAAAATTAAACATAAAATTATCAAAACGGTAATTAAATAAATATGTGTTATTTCAAGGTCAGTAAATATTTTAGTACTATCTGTTATCATTTCATTTATCGTTAGCTTCTGTCAGCGGTTTCGCCCGCGTACCTGATTTTATGAAAATAACATTACCCCCCTATATACAAACATACAAATACCTCTTTAACATTGATATTTTAACGATAACCTTTTCCGTTATTAAACATTTGTATGATGTTAACAAATGATTACATTGCTCACCCGAATAAATTATGTAACGTCAATACTTACTAAAAGCGATTACAAGTGCATGTGAATATGACATCTACTTCAAAGGAGCTAGCGTTCTGAATCGAATGAATTGGTTACAGCGCCATCTAGCATTGAGTTGCTGAACTCGTTGTAAATTTGTCTATCTAAAGTTTTTAAACGAAAAACGTCTTTATTGTGTGTGTCATGTCAAATAATAACAACTTTCATGCGTTGTAATACGACTTAATTTTTGAAAGCAATACGAAGATGATTTGTAAAAGTTGCGTGTGTAATTTGTAGCCTATCATATCACTGTTTTTTATGTGTGTAATGGACAATTTGATATGCAAATGTGTGAGTTTGGCGACCAAAGACTATATAACCACTTGACTGCGCATACAGTGCCCCGACGCTCGAAAACTATTAGTATTTTGTCGCCTATGCATAGGCTGCGGTTCAAGTAGCCATTTTAGTTGTGACCAATTGTTAGACCTCTGTGCACGCTAAATTATTGCAAATAATATAACTAAATCTGCAATTATAACGCATCAAAATACCTTCATGCGCGGTGAAGTGGTGTGAGAAACATTCCAAGACTTCTAGTTACAAAAATGATCGCATAACTTTTCATCAGTAAATAAACAGTACGAAAAATTATTGTGATTTAATCAGATTATGATCCACCGTAGGGGTCTATTTAAAATGGTGGTTGGGTAAACCAGCACACTGTGTGAGTCCCGCGTTGATGTCTTTTGGAAAAGTCTCGTTCTTTCATTAGACAATTCTAATGCATCTATCCCTTACTTTCACTTTGTATTTTTATCGTAAAAATTAGTGCTGTTTCCTTTAATAGCTGAAAGTCTTTATAGAAAATTTAAATTAAAATGAATGAAAATTTTATTCAATTGAAATATTGTGGCTTCTTTAGCTTCGTCTTGACAATCCGTTTGTAAACTGGCGCCAAAACTACCGTGGCCATAGTACCTTCTGCCTTGGGGATGATATTCGACACCGTTTCTGATTGCTATTTCGTCGAATATGATAGTGGCGAAAGTTTTGTTCTTGGATTCTCTAGTTTTCATTTTATTAGTGATTGATTTTGATTAAATATGATTTCTTTGATTTTAATTGAGTATTTATCACAATTTTAAAATCCATTTTATCGATATCGACTATTTTCCCATAATGAAGTAGAGCAGCCCTACGATGGGTATACCTACGCAACTTGACCTTGAATTGACCAATTGCAGCCGCACGTTCTTCCTCGTCCCCCGGCCCGCAGTGGTGAGTCGTGTGCTAAGCAGAAATCGGCCTATACGCTCTCTAGTGGTTTTATTCTCTTTGTTGGCGACACTGGTTCCCGTGCTTAGCCAGTGCAGGGGCACTTCTCTGTATTCTTTGTTCTGTGGCTCACACCCATTAAATCTTTGAGATGAGAGAATGATGCCGCTTTGTGCTGATACAACCATAACTATTAGAAAAAGTCTCATTAAACTGCCTCCGAAATAAATCCCACGACTATCTATGCCATAGTCAGTCGTGGTAGGCCTCGGAGGTACATCATATGTTCGACTTGACGCGACAGAGTGCGCCAACATGTGCGCTCTGTGTTAATTTATGTCGGCACAAACATAATGAGGCACACATACACACTTATCATTGTGCCTGTATTCCCCGAATTCAAATTAGGTAGAGCAGAGATGCATATTATTATTTCGAGCGAGTCTTAGAGATGCATATTATTATTTAAGGGGCGAGTCTTTTGACATGCCGTACTAAAAGGCGTCTGTATTTGTACCTGGTTGATGACATCAGGGTCGTCTCATTATTTGGAACTTGAACATAAATTACGAAATAGGTCCCTTGGGGAATACAACCATGATGTACCAAGACCATAAAAAAGTAATGAATAACGTAATAATTTGTCAGTCCAACAAACTAAAACCATCAATTTGTCATCAGGTGGACTACTTCGAGCGCGCCAAACGTTTGGAAGAGATCCCGCTGCTGCAAAAGAGTTTGGAGGAGAAGCAAGTGCAGGACAAAGCATTCTGGGAGACACAAGAGAAGGAGCGCATTCAACAACTTATTGGTGAGTTTAGTACCCCACCCAGTCCATCCTCACCGCTATCCCAATGTTGCGAAGGTAGAAAGCAAAGGGGCTGTTACAAGTCGGTGAAAAACTTAGTACAGCATCACGTGACATTGTTTATTTATAGAAATCCTACAAAAAATATTACAATTAATAACTTCAGTAATGAATTGGTCATTGAAAAAAAGAGGTCGTATGCTTCTTTCTAGCTAAAGAAATTAGTCTATTCTTTTCATATCTTACTCTCCCTTGCTTCCTCTTTTTAAAATATTGTTACTTGAAAAATAAAAGAAGGATTGTGTGGTTGTTATGAAACCATGGTAAAAGTGAAACTTTATTCACATTATAGACATTTAACTAAACATTTTCGGAATTATATGCAATAGCTTAATAAAAAGACTTAATTTAATATTCATACGAAATAAGTTAAATAATAAATTCAAGCACTCAAAATTTAAATAAATCCATAAACAACAACATGCACCAACGAACGCCTTTCACTTTATCCCTACTCCGCGGCCGACCGTCACGCGACATGCAACACACAGGCGAAAAAGTGTGAGATGATGTAATAAAAGTTTCACTTTAGTAATGTAAAACCCATAATTTATTTAGTTAGAAAAAGCCATATCAAGCTGAATAATTTTTCATCAAAACTGTGAATGAGTTTTAGTTACAGTACGTGATTCAACCCATCTTTTCCCCAATAGAGGCGCGTGCCCGTGACGTAACTACCGCCGCCCGTATGTCCCGCATGGCGGTGCATCGCGAAGCCTTCACCGTCAAGTTGCGTTCCGAACGAGGCGCCGCACACACGCAACGACTGGCCGCCTTCAAGGACAAGCTGCAGGCTGAGAGGGAGAAGAGGCTCGCTGAGAGGCGGCAGCAGAGGATTGAGAAGAGGAGGCAGGAGGTGGGTAGTAGAAATACAGGCCTTGAAGGGAAGCGTAAATGCAGCCTGTGAAATTCATATTTACTTATGTTTTTTTTATACAATTTACAGGTTGTGCGTTGATTAAAATATGGTTAGTGGACTGTAACAAATTTGGCTTTTATAGAATTATATTCATTACAATCAACAGTACCATAGTTATTGCAATAGAGGCATAGCCCTCTTGGAAGCACCTTTAGAACTATCCAAGTTATAATGACATCAGCATGCAAGTGTGGTAAGCCTGATCAAACTATACCCCACTTGCCAGTGTCCCAAGTGCCCGTTCACCTGCACCTCAGATGATCTTAAAAATGCCACTGATGCCGCAATAAACGTGGCTACCTTCTGGGCTCAAACAATATAGTGTAAAGTGTATGAGTACTATCGACACGAAAGTAAGAAGATGACATCAGAAAATCATAGGCACCATTTGTTACATAAAATTTCCTTTTTTATTGCTTTGATATTTAACTGTTACACTTTACTTCTCAGTGGCTGGACCAGAAGCATCGTGCAGAAGAACGCGCCGCTGAGGAAGCGAAACGCATCAAAGAAGAAGAGGAACGCAAAGAACGCGAGGAGAGAGAGAAGAAACATGCGGAGGAGATCGCCGCCGCGAGGGAGAGAAAGGAGAAAGAAGATAGGTAAATATCGTTACCGTTACGTAACATACATTATCGTTACGTAACGTACGCCATATTCCCGAAAGAGATAGACAGTAATACACCCATATTTTGCTAGTCATATCAGATAAGTCCCATAGGTTGACGAGTCTATTGCCATGAAAATGTTTTGTCTAATTTGAGATCTTCTTCTCATTGTAATAAAAAATGAAGTCTTTCGTAAATGGCGGCTAGTTCAGTATGATTTCAAAACATACTTACTATTATTAGCGAGAAACTACAAAAAACGTGTAAAGAGGAGACAGGAGGCAGATAACAATGTTACAACATTCTAAGAACAGTTTATGTACATACAAAGAGATCTGCAGTTTAAATAGAGCAACTTCGAAAACGTAGCCCGTACAGTGGCAGTCCTACTTAAATGGTCCTTCACTCAAATCAGATTATTTCGGTCTGAGACAGCCCGATTTTTCCAGCGACGTCCTAAGCCGAGGTCCGTACGCGTGTAGTTGCTCTAGTTTTAAGTTATCAAGCCCTGGCTGGAGGCTTTAGCCACAGGCAAGTCCAGTTAAGCAGCTGATAACATCATATGTTGATCTGCATGCGTAGCATGACCACCGTAGAAAGGGGTTTTGTCGACGGAAGAATAAACAAAATTACAGATTGTAGAAATATTAAAGACAGAATTAAAGATTGTAGAAAGATTTGTAGTACAAATCTTTCTACAATCTTTAATTCTGTCTTTAATCTTTCTACCATCTGTAATTTTGTTTTGATTAACCGTTGATTAACGGTACAAATTTTGTACCGTTTTATGCTGGCGGAGCATGATAGTTCTATCTCTATTCTACAAAGAATAGACAAAGTTACGCGTGCTGTAGGGGATATCAATCGATATACAAAAAACAATGTTAATGCCTTTCACAGGGATCACCAAGAAATGTTAGCCCGTACCGAAGCCAAGATCCGAGCTAAGGAAGCAGAAATCCAACGCAAGCTAGAAGAACAGAAGACTACCAGCTCGTCGTCGTGGCGCGACGGCGGCGCGGGCGCGCGGCCCGCCGCCGCGCGGGACGACGCGTGGCGCGGGAAGGACAAGGACGACAAGAAGCCCGCGCCGCCCGCGCAGCCCGCACCGCCCGCGCAGCCTGGTGACACCTGGCGCTCCGGTCAGTACTCTCTAATAAAAACTGCTGTGTACAATAATAATAACGTTTATTTGGACTCAATAAATAATAGCCTAATACAGTAATATATTCTTAAGAACTAGGATACAAATAATGTGGGTGAGTAAACAGCTAAAACTATATGAACTCCTGAATTCCAAACTAGGCAAAAACCTGTCATCTTGGAAATCAGTGCTCTTCCGTGGTAAAATAGGTGTAAGAACTATAAATTCACACATATGATAATTCCACATTTAAATGACTTAGACCAGGGATCACCAATAAATTTTGCTCGGGGTCCGTTTTAAGAAATGAAATGATCATCGCGGTCCGCACCACATTTTATAGAAAAATATTTATTAATCAAATGTATTTACGGAAATAAAAAAGGTATTTGTTAGCTCGTTACTTCGCCCGGCCGTTTTTGGATTGACGTCAACAAAGATAATACGGGGGATACATTTTTACTAAATTACGTACTTTGTAGTGCAAGTTGCTGTGTTCTCGCGGTCCGCACAATATAGTTCGGAGGTCCGGATGCGGACCGCCAGTTGGCGACCCCTGACTTAGACTATGAAAGGAGCGGAAATAGTAGCTCAGGTCTAAAACTTGACGGGTGATTACTATCTTCTGCCCTCGACTTCGTGTTAAATTTTGGACCACGACCTGTCGCGTCGTATCCCATCTGCCTGCCCGTGCTTTTAGTTCGTTTACACGGCGCCTAGCGGTCTTAGCGTGGTGTTAAATCAATACTAATATTATAAAGCTGAAGAGTTTGTTTGTTAGTTTGGTTGAACGCGATAATCTCAGGAACTACTGGTCCGAATTGAAACAAATCTTTTTTGTGTTGGATAGTCTATTTATTGTGGAAAGCTATATAACATCACGCTACGATCAAAAGGAGCGGAGCAACGAAATATGGACGAAAACTGGCAGGCAATTCGATGCAACGGGCAGGGTCAGGGGGGCTAAAATTTGACGCGGACGAAGTCGCGGGCAGAAGCAGCCTATAAGTTTCCTCGAGAATTGGACTATCATTTGCATAGTTTTTGAAAACTGACCTACAAAAAACTTGCAAAATTTACCCCTTCTTCTTATATTTATAATTAAGATATAGATGTACACAGAACAAAGAATACAGAGAAGTGCCCCTACACTGGCTAAGCACGGGAACCAGTGTCGCCAAACTCACACATTTGTATAACAAATTGTCCATTACACATAAAAAACAGTGATATGATTGGCTACAAATTACACACGCAACTTTTACAAATCATCTTCGTATTGCTTTCAAAAATTAAGTCGTATTACAACGCATGAAAGTTGTTATTATTTGACATGACACACACAATAAAGACGTTTTTCGTTTAAAAACTTTAGATAGACAAATTTACAACGAGTTCAGCAACTCAATTCTAGATGGCGCTGTAACCAATTCATTCTATTCAGAACGCTAGCTCCTTTGAAATAGATGTCATATTCACATGCACTTGTAATCACTTTTAGTAGGTACCAAAAAAAATATTTAGAGATGTAGAAATATATCGATATTTTAATATTGACGATACGTAATTTATTCGGGTGAGCAATGTAATAATTTGTTAACATCATACAAATTTTTAATAACGGAAAAGGTTGATTATCGTTAAAATATCAATGTTAAAGAGGTATTTGTATGTTTGTATGTAGTCATTTGATGATTTCCCATCCAAAAAAAAAAAGGGGGGGGTAATGTTATTTTCATAAAATCACGTACGCGGGCGAAACCGCTGATAGAAGCCAGGGCCGGACTGGGGCTTTAATTCAGTTCGGGCATTTCACAGACAACCGGCCCCCTGCCATTCGTAAAAGAAAACTATTGGTATAGCCAGCAACCCGACCGGCCCACTGGGCCTCCGGCCCATCGGGCATTTGCCCGATTTGCCTGTATGGCCAGTCCGGGCCTGATAGAAGCTAACGATAAATGAAACGATATACGACCTTGAAATAACACATATTTATTTAATTACTTGCCGTTTTGATAATTTTATGTTTAATTTTAATAGGTGATGAAATCGTGTATTAATATATTTTGCCGTGAAAGCTTTCATTAAGTCAGTAATATGATTAGACGTAAGAAATTCCCCTAATTGATGATAGCTTATGTTTTGGAATATCGATGACTCAATAAACTGGCGCATTATTTTAGCCATGATATAATCTTTATTAAATATGTGACCGTCTTTTAAAAATATTTCAGACATCTGACATATCTTAATCACAGATTCTGATGGGTATAATAATCCCCCTCTATCCATAGCTATAATAAATCTATGTAATGATTGTTTTTTTTTTCTTTTAGTAAAGCACTAACGCAAAATCACACTTAATTTTTTTATCAACTGTCTTATTATATATCCAGCCATGTGAGCTATTGATTCCTTACTAAAATCAGACAAAATTATCGATACCGACCTACTTTACGGATGTGTCCCATCCCTAATCGAGTAGCGTCGAAGTTACTAGAATTTTGGTTATGATTTTCTAGATGACGACTAAGTGCATTTAGACTTTGTGTCAATGAACATAAGGTTGTTTATAGTTTGCATTGAAGTCATAACATGTGGTATTGCAATTAAAATCAAATATATTCAAAATTAACAAAGTTTAGTACTTGCTGATGATAGGATACACCTCCACAAGATACATTTTTTTTCTGCTTTCGTTTTTGCAGGTCAAAACCGCACAACAAGGCATAATTTGTAATATTTCGCGTATTTCTGCGACAACCAATCGCGACAAGTATCTGACGGCGAATAAGCTAAATGCTGCGCATCTGCGCTTAATGTTGACACGCGCGCGATATCTGAGGGGCACTTCCTCTAGTTTTCTTTATTCCGTGTAGATGTAGATAAAGTTACTGCTAAGAGGTACATGCCAGCCGGAGGCTGCTTCCCAATAACTATAACCTAGGACTCAAGATATAATGAATAGGTTACTTATAGGCAACCATGCACCATGATCAACAGTCAGAAGCAATAATGGTCAAACAGGAGATTATCAGTATAACTGTCTCAAAGCTTTTCTGGAAAAGGAATTGTACAGTATGCTAACTACTTCAATGTAAAAGGTAGAAAATATTGAACCGATTCGAATTGTCTTTTGCCGAAATTACGTTTATAACATGTCACTATGTAATATTTTGTGCTACATTATGTTCAGGTCGCGCAGCCCGCGAGGTGGTGGCTCCTCGTGAAGACCGTCCGCGTTCACCAGAACGAAGACCGCGCGAAGACCGTCCGCCTGCACGCGACGATCGACCCGCCCCGAGAGAGGATAGAGCTCCTATTAGAGACGACAGGTACAACACCATTATCTTAAACTTAACTAGGTACCCGTCTTAGCTTCATACGGTATTTAATTTGATTTGATTTGATTAACACAGACTTATATAAACACAAGTGTACACTATATGTATCCCACTCTCAACACATACACATACCCATATATACATTAATAAACCACATCATAGTTGCATTTATTGTTAGTAAATAGTAGTCTTAATATTAATATTTATGTTGTGCTTGTCTTACAACTACTGATATGTGTTCATTTTTTAGGCGAGGACGCTGGCACCCTAAACACAAGTTAAATCTTACATTGGGTGCCAGAGTTCATCGAAAACACTCACTCCCTTAGTTGTAATGCTGCATAGTATTTATTTATATAAGTGTTTTTGTACAACAAAGGTAATAAAAAATCTTTTTTTTTTTTTTTTAAGACTTGGAAAATATCGATATTTATTTATTACATTATACATGTAGAGCATAGCTGTTTTGCGTTGTAATGTGCTCAAAATTAAATCTTCTGCCTAGCCTTTCCAATCCAACTAAGTTGGGGTCGGCTTTCAATCTAACCGGATGCAGCTGAATACCAGTATTTTACATGGAGCGACTGCCTATCTGACCTTCATAACCCAGTCACTAGGTAAAACAAAACCCCTTGGTAAGACTGGTTATCAGACTATTGGGCTTCTGACGACTCGTAATGACTGTCAAAGATCAACAAGTGACAGCCGGAACCAACGGATTAATGTGTCTTCTGAGGCACGGCGGGAGTCTTACGGTAACGATGGTCATATTCACGAACCAACCGCGGCAAGCGTAGGTTAACCTGATGGACCGATCCGTACGGCTGTTACTAAGTCACAAGCTCAATATTAAATACGCGGCATTTGTGGTAAAATACTTATTCATTGTAATGATTTAAAACATCATTATAGCTCGTAATTTTCTTTCACTATCACGATTTGCAGCAAATATAATTTAGAGAGAATCATTTCGATTAATTGTTTAAACTATTAGCTACATTATTCATACCACCAAATTGTAGATTTGTTTGTAATTATAATATTTTTTCTTCATTGTAGACGTGACGATCGGTCTCGCGAGGAGCGTCCAGCCCGCGAAGAGCGCGGCCCCCCCAGAGACAGGGACGACAGGCCGCGGGAGGACGCCGGCGCCTGGCGCTCCGCCAACAGGGAGCCCGCGCGGGAGCGGGAGCCCGACAGGGAAAGGTCAGTCATACGAGCTTTTCTCATATTAAGATCTAAATGAATTTATGCAGTTCGTCAGTCAATCAGATGCTCAGTTTGTGAACTGTTTAGGATAAATGAGTTGTACCCATATTTGTTAACTAATAAAATATGTTTACATAGTATAAAACGAAAGCGCTTACCACCTCTGTACGCTTAGATTTTTTAAACTATGCAACCGATTTTAATGCGGTTTTCATTAATAGACAGAGTGATTAAAGAGGAAGTTTTATATGTATAATAATACGCTGCTGGCACAAGCTAAATATTATTAATTTATTGTGTTATCTCTTGTCAAGTGATTTAATTAGTTAATTGTTGTTATATTAATCCATAAATCTGAGAGCTGAACCGTGAGTTTGGCAATATGGTTTTTGAGTTTATGAGCCTTTTAAAGGTCTTTATCCATATTAAGTTTTTTGGAATATGACAACCTTTTTGTACGAGACATTATAATGTACTGTTAACAACAGTTCTTTATCTATTCTGAAAATAAACTAGATACAATTTCGAAGTATTTGCCATAAACATGAGTATATTTTGTATCTCCAGGCCCCGCTACGCCGGCCGCTCCAGCGGGCCCGAGGGCGGCAGTTGGCGCCGCGGGCCGGCCGACCCGCTGCCCGCGCCTACTGTGAGTACTGCACACACTACACATATCTACCCTACTTACTCATTGTAATTCACCTAACTACCGAACTAACTAGGACAGTGGTGGCCCAGTGGTAACTGCCGCGACTTACGAGTCGTGAGTTGGAGGGTTCCAACTCACGACGAACTACTCGTACTAGTAAGCAGGCGCTTTACTTTGTGTAAATTATTTCATCACTACTGCTCTCAAAACGGTAAAGGAAAACATCGTAAGGAAACCGGCATGTCTTGGAACCAAAAATTTGAAGACATGTGATATCTACCAAGCCGCACTGGGCTCGCGTGGTGGGTTATGGCCCACTCCCTCTCACCGAGAGAAGGCTTGTGTCCCAGCAGTAGGAACAATATAGGCTGATTAGGATGTTGGCGACCGAACTAACTCATTCTACAGGGTTGAGCACACTATCACTAGTACATAAATACCGTCTGTTGGAATAGATCAGCTCAAAGCTGCAATGGTGCTTTCTTCAAAAAGCCCTTCCAGACATGGCCCGGAATTATTAGTAATGATCGGATATACGGATGCATATTTACCTAATGTTACTATTTAGCTGTGAAAGCACGGAAGGGGCTTCGTATTTTTTTTTATTAAAGCCGGGTTTCTTGGATCATCATATTTATTTAAAATTAATGTTTAACCCCAGATGCAAATACATATGTGTGTAGGGTGGTATGTGTTAGTTAAAACAACACACAAAACACAGTAAAAAGTTAATACAACACACAAAACACGGTAAAAACGCGCATTCCATATTAGCCTACATTTCAACTTTAGGTGAATATGCATCTGAATATCCGATCTCTAATTATTAGATTCTCATAAATTTCTAATATTATAATGTTTGGACTTTAAAAGAGACCGTGTCCTTTGAGTTTGTTTCGGCATTTCTTCTCAGGAAACAGTCAGCTACGAAATGCCAGCACCATCTAGTTTTTATTTTTGATTAGCTGTCATTCTCAGCAAATGAAAGTAAATAAAACTTTCTTTTAATAATCACGGTTTATTTTTTTTTAAATGAGAACATTTACAAAGTAACTTATCAATATGATTATGATTGAGTCATCAAGATACAGGCTATGCCATTTGGGACCCACTGTAAAATCTAAATTAAGTCTACTGTTGCTTAAAATCTCATGCTATATTACTTGTATGTTTGTAAACTGTGTGTAAGTTTAATAAAATGAATTTGAATATTAACACTTTATTAATATAACATCTTATCTATTTGATCAACAGGAGCGTTCATCCACATGGCGTTCCAAGGATGCCGCGCCGCGTGAGGAGCGGTTCCGTGACGCGCCGCGCGACCGCGAGCGTGGCGAGCGGGACGGAGGCTTCCGGGATCGGGACCGTTTCCCTCCCAGAGACCGGTCAGTCCAACATATAGCTGTTATGCTAACATTTGCCTATACTTTCTAAAATTGTAATACATTCAGAAGTGTGATACGAAATGTGGGCTTAACTTCCACGCAAAAACCCTTACTGCATTTGTGTCAGAAGAAATTCTGATGGTTAGACGAATCATTGTTATGATGGTTGATCAATCACAACATCTTATATGAAATTGCGCCTGTAGATACAGGATGTTAGTAAAGATAATATCGCTCTAAAGCGTAATAAGAAGTGAAGGAAAATTTATGCTCATTCTAACTTTAAATTCAGGCACAGAAATACAACTTAAGCTGTAACAAATTACTCTGTTTCCGTGTGGCGCCTGACGTAAAGAATAGCATCGTCCCTTTTTTGCGTTTTCGTGGGTGTCGTAAGAGGCGACTACTTACAATAGAATGGGCAGTAGCGTTCTCTGCATTTAACCACCATACTGCGATCGCCAACCCGCTTGCCAAGCGATTATGGCAAACCCCCCCAAATTGGGGGAGGCCCATCTCCAGCAGTGGATGCCTTTTGGCTGAAATGATGTTTTTGATAAAGCTTTGTTTTGTCGATCTCATAACAGCATACTTATAAACGCGTATCTCCACAGTGACGGTCCTCGCCGCGATGACCGCGACGCCCCTCGTCGTGACGAGCGCGACGGACCGCGTCGTGACGACCGCGAGGCCGGACCGCGGCGTGACGATCGCGAGCCACCGCGACGTGACGACCGGGACAGAGACGGACCGCGTCGCGCTCCGCCGCGTCGTGAGGAGAAACGTAAGTATTTCAAGTGTTACTCATTATGACATTTAGATTGGAGTTCAAGTCATAATGGGCCCTAGTCACAAGGCCAGTACAGTTCATTTCTTTAATTAAATGGCTGAAAACCAATTATAATTTTTAAAGACATGTAAAAGGGGGCGATCCTAATGCCATCAAATGGGCACAATTCCAGACAGATTTTTTTTATAATTGTTTTATACAGATTTCTTTTATGCGACCCAAATCACAACTGTATTAGATATTTCGACGGCTTTGTACGAGAGTATACTTTCCTGCTTATAAGATTACTAGCTACGCCCCGCGGCTTTACCGAATTAACAAGTTTCCTATGTCCTAATTCATGGCCTACCCCTGTGCAAAAATTTATCACAATCCCTTCAGCCGTATAAGCGTGAAAGCTTAACAAAGAAATATACAAATAACTGATCTTTCCTCTTCAAAATATTAGTTTAGTTGACCAACCTAGCCTACATATTCTTACTCCATGTTTTGTTTCAGCCCGCGACCCGGACGGTGATGACTGGCAGCCCGTCACCAGACGCTAAACGAGCATGCGTCGTCCTACCCACATTTAACGCTTTGTATTCATTTGTAATTATGTATTACGTTTTACTTTGTCACGAGTTCAGCAGGCTACGTAATTTATACATAGAGAACATCTTTACTCCGATTTTGAAAAAATATGTACAAGAACAACAGCCCTGTCTTGAGAAATCATTTCATGCCAATTTCACAACGGAATTCTACATCTTCTCAATTGTATAACACCGTCTTTGTACGGTCAAAAATTACCCTAAACAAGCTGTATGCCAAATTTAACTATCTCAAACTGAATTGCGAAAGCAGGTTATGTCTTGCTACTTTCACAAAGATAAATAATAGTTAACATGTTTCTAATGATATCCGGAACTGCATTTGCATATTTTCTGCAAAATTTGCTAAAGACAAAGTTAATATTGAAACTGTAAACTGCGAGATATTTACGAAAGTATATCGTTGTGGTTGTAAAGATAAATTTATTTGTATTATTACTGATATCTTTTGGCTCTTTGGCAGTAATTATGAGTCGTCAGAAGCCTGAAATTTTGACAACAAGTCTTGTCAACGGGTATCATTTGACCCAGTTACTGGGTTGTGAAGGTCAGATAGGCAGTCACTCCATGTAAAATGCTGTAATCAGCAGCATCTGGTTAGACTTGAAGCTGACATAAATGGGAAAAGGCTAGGCAGAGATGATAACGAATATTTTTTAATAGAACTTCATAGTGGTATATGGCTTTTAAATTGCAAGAAGTTTCTTTTAATTATATTAGTAATGCTGGTTCATTCAACATTTTTCATTGTACTCTGCTGAACTCATTATTTTTTGTCACCAATATAAGTTACAGTTTGACATTATATTATTTAAAAGCGCAAGTGTAACGCGCTAATGTAATCCTTATTGTATACGGGATAAGGGCTTATTTACTATACACACGAGAGGATGCGAACACGCGCCCTTTTTGACCAACTTCAAAAAGAAGGAGGTTATGCATTCGATGCGTACTTTTCAAACACTTGACGTAAATAAGTAATTTTTCATATATTTTGTTTATATAAAACAGCTTCAGACTCATGTTTCAGTAGATAGTAACTATTCGTTCTGTTTTAATTCAAAATATATTTTATTTTCTACAATTCTTGGTTTTTTTTTCTTGTGGATGCGGCCGGAATTCGTTCTTTGGAATCAAACCAGTTAAATGCTTTTTAGTTTACAAGTCATAACAAATCTCGGCGCTAAGTAGTGCGTTGTAAATCTAAAGCGCGAATAAAATACGCGGCGTAAGGAAATCGCCTGTACAAACCAGGGTGCTTACTTTTGATTTTAATTCCGATCGATTGACATTGGAATTTTGACGTTTCGTATTCTTGAGCTCGACGCTAGCGCCAAAATGTGTTTAAATTGGGTGTCCATTTTGGAGAACTAAGTGGAATCGAGATCGGGCGTTGTTTTTCTTGTTCCAATGTGGACACTATTGTTTTCAAGAGTACCGAATTACGTGTAAGCAAAATTAACATTGGAATCGTTTTTTTGTTGTTTTAGATTGGAATTACAATTAGGTTGAAGAGTAACGAACGAGTGAAGAGTCTGGGCTATCTAAACTACGCACATTCGATCAAATCGTAGTGTAAAAAAATAGTCGCAGAAAGTGTTTCAAACTTCAGACAAGTGACATGATTTTCAAAGTAAAAAACGTTTATAACGAACTAAGTGGACAATCTCGATGTTATGCTATGTTAGTACTTATGACTTAGCAGCCTTCAGACTTTCAATAATGTAACTGAAGATAAAACTAAATGAAACAGATCCTAACGATGTAGAGAAGGACTTTTACAGGAAAGCTCGTATTCTGTCACCATCAACGATAAACTATAAAATTTAAAAAAATCTGTCTAGAAGTCGAGTTTGCTATCCTCTGGAACATAATCGCTTCCTATTTCATGGAACGTCTAATAACTGGTGAAATTTGTGTGTATATACATCTCTGCCCAACCCTTCGGAGAAACGTAATGTTATGTTATAATTCATGATGTACTGTGTCGTAGTATAAACAAGGTTTCAAAACAATAGTTAAAATGTATTTACAAACTCCAAGTGTCTTACAGTTTCAATAATACTATTGGAACGTACCGGTGCCTCATTGCCATAGTTACATGCTGTAGTTAGTGCATTGTCTACTTCTAAAGTCAATAAATCATTAAATCGGGATATGGGTTTCATTTCTACTACAAATACCCTGATTCATAAAAGGATGTCCACAAATTTAAAGTCGCTCAGCGAGCTATGGAACGAGCTATGCTTGAAGTATCTCTGAGGGATAAAATCCGGAATGAGGTGATCCGACAGAGAACCAAAGTTGTCGACATAGCTCATACGATTACCAAACTGAAGTGGCAATGGGCCGGCCACATTAGCCGTCGAACCGATGACCGTTGGGGTAGACGTGTTCTTGAGTGGAGACCGCGAATCGGCAAACGTAAGGTAGGACGCCCTCAGGCTAGGTGGAGCGACGATCTTCGCAGGGTGGCTGGTAGCAGCTGGATGAGAGTTGCCAAGAATCGAGCTGAATGGCGTGTAATTGGAGAGGCCTATGTCCAGCAGTGGACGGCTATAGGATGATGATGATGATCAAAGGAGGTTATGCATTAGGCGTCTTTTGTTTTATATTTGATCTCCGATTTCTCCGTAATTACCAGTGATCGGATAATCGGGCGCTTATCTACCTAAACCGCTTCCCTCGAAAGAATAATTTGGACATTACTTTCTGAATTAATTAGTAATCCGGAGTTCCCGGACTTGTTTTTTTTTTTTTGTTGTAAAAACTACTATAAAAAACTAAATGAAATTATGACAGTGGTTATTTTGATTTAGTATCTTTTCTTTATTCAAAACAAATGGAATATCAATAAAAGTAAACCGGTTCTCGTAAAAACTTTATTGTAAATTAAAAGTTCTGTTAGAATCGGCTTTTTAAATTAAAAAAAAAATACAATGAGAGTTTAACACGTTGAGTGCTAAACATAGATTGATGGTTAATCCGATATGGGGAAAAAAATATTTTTCACATTTTTATTGTAAACATTTAGATATAATATTATTGTAATGTTATATAAGTAGAATTACATAATGCGGTAAATGTCACGCGATATCGCGTGATTGGCCATCCATAAGAAGATTATACACGTATGGCCAGTTGACGCAATATCGGGTGACTGTATTGATAATATTATTCGTAATAAAAACATCGGTACCTATCAGTAATATATAAGGTGTATCTATTCATACACGAAATATTTTAAGAGGCACACCTGTAGGTGGTAAAGAAGCTATAGAAGCAAAAATATTTTTTTTTTTCTAAGTGTTTTTGAATTTTCGTAATTATTATAATTTTAAAACTGCTTGAGACGTTTTGCATAAAACCTTTACTCCAAATTCTATAAATGGCCCGCCTGACTCTACGAGGGCGGCGACCGGACAGCGCGAGCGCGGCCACTATAGAAACTAGAGTAATGGATGTTAAAAATAAGAAGGAGCCAGTATTTCTAATGTGCGTCAAATAATTTATAAATATAAAATTTTGAAAAAACACATACATTTCGGAAAAAAAATTTTTTTGTTACTATAGCTTCTTTACCACCTACAGGTGTACCTCTTTTAATATTTCGTGTATGAATAGATACACCTTATATACTTTATGTATAACATATATAAATTTTTAAGCAACTAAAATAAAATAGGAAACATTAGCTTATTTATTACATAGTAAGAACTATGGACGAACTATGGTCTAGTATGAACTATGCGTGGGACGCCCCCCAGCTAGGTGGACCGACGACTTAAAGAAAGTGGCTGGGGCAAACTGGATGCGGAAGGCGGAGGACAGGGTGTTGTGGCGCAATATGGGAGAGGCCTATGTCCAGCAGTGGACTGCGATAGGCTGAGTTGGTTGATTGAAGAACTATCCATACTTAATATTATAAATGGGAAAGTGTGTGTGTCTGTTTGTCCGTCTTTCACGGCAAAACAGAGCGACGAATTGACGTGATTTTTTAAGTGGAGATAGTTGAAGGGATGGAGAGTGACACAGGCTATTTTTTTTCTTTTTAGGTTTTTGGGGTGAACTTCGAAAAGCCGTGCTTTTCCCATGGACAATTGTATGTAGCATGTTCGCGTGTGTCCAATGTCCAGAATCTTTACATTCTATCCCCAAATGGAAAGACATATAATATCGTCTACACTAGCGTATTAAAATAACATTCTGTTTCGAGTTCTCTTCTGTGTTCTAAATCAGGAAAGGGGAACAGTGTTACCCCGAATTTAACGCGAGCGAAACCGCGGGCAAAAGCTAGTAATCATATATTTTGGCGTCACTGTTCTTGGTACTTAACTATTATTTTATTTTGTAATTTTATTATGATGTAATAATTCAAATAGAAATCGGAATACAGTCGTGCAAAGTAAAAAAGCAATCCATACATAAGGGGGGGCTGTTTGGACATTTCTTACATTCCAAGGTTGTATTCACCCTTTTATTTTCTTTGTAACAATTTCTACAATCTTTCCTTGACGTTGCAGTTACTACTTGTCCGCCACTGAGAATGCGCTGTTTCGATCTTTCGATTTTAGTCAGCTTGTGCTGATCGCCATCCTTGCGCTGTGGCTGAAGATCTCTAAGGACTTCCTTCTCGGGCAAGAAAGACTCGATCACTTTCAGGCGAAAATCATACAAGGACATGCTTGGATTACCTGAGTATTTATTGTATAGACATCGAGCGTTTGTTATACTCATCATAAGGGTGTGGATAAAAACTTTTGAGTACCATTGCAGGGTCTTCCTTTCGCAGGGGTAATACGAAAGCATTTGATCTTGGAGATCGACTCCTGACATGTTTTTGTTATAGTACACAATAGCGCTCGGCTTCGAGATTACAGTTCCGCGTTTGGTGGTGATATCCTGCATTTGTCCACCAAATTCTGTCGAGATATAAATAATTTCGCGCTTATCTTTCCATTTTCCTATGTGGACACCATTCCTATAACGCGAAATATTTTCACCTTTTAGTAGCTTCTTGTCAATGACAACAGCTGGGTTTTCCTTACGTTTTTTGTTGAGAGTGCCAGTACAGTATGTCTGTCGTTCTAACAACTTGACAGCTAAACCATAGCTGTTGTAAAAATTGTTCATAAAAACGGAGTGACCGGCGTCTAATTTTCCCTCCAACAGTTTCTCAACATTTTTTTCTGTATGTCCCTTGCCTGCAGTTTCATCTAAGGGCCTACTGGCGGAGACATGTACTTTCAGTATTTTACCATCGTCGGGTTCTGCTAGTACATACAGCTTTATGCCATATTTATGTCTTTTTCCCTTCATATATTGACGTAAGATAAGTCGCCCACGCCACAATATCATGGAATCGTCCACAGAAAGGTTTTTTCCAGGATAATAAATTATATCCATTGTATTGTTGAAATTTTCAATAATCATTTTGCACTTATTCAAGCAGTCTTGGTTATCTTCCACATCGGAAAAATGCAAGCAACGTAAAATGATCTGAAATCGGTTCCTTGACATGTATTGTGAAAAAACTGACTTATATAATCTATGCACTTTCCAATAATCGACAATGCGATTCATTTTTGCATATCATATTCAAACATTTTATTAACATTTTTACATTAAGAACAGTTTTGAGTGGAGTCAATAAATAGTGTTCAACATAACATTTGTTTCTCCTCAAAAATACCGACACCTTGCTACCTACCCCAACATATTTTGGTCCTTCGAGCCGGATCTCGCGTCGCGTAATTTTGGAAATTCTGAATTTGAGTGTGCGAGGTCTGAACTATCGTAACAAACAACAGTGTGTGTACGTCGTGAGGCTGTCGGAGCGAACATTGGAGCAGAACAGTGAAGTAGCAGCGAAGGCTGAGTACTAACAGCGGCGAAAACAAGTAATAAATTTCCTTATTTTTAGTCAGTAAGGACTGCATTTTAACATCCTATAACAATGTCGGAGCTCATTGAAACGCAATCAATGATCTACGATAGCATCATAAAACTTGGCATTAACTTGAAGAAAGATGGTGCTGATAGGAAAACAGTAGACTACTTTAAGCGGAAGCTTAGTACCTTGGAGAGTTATTGGAATGATTACCAAATTAACCATGAACGAATTGAAGGGGAGGTAAGTAAATCTGATCCTTATTTCACCGACCGAGAGTACGAAAAAACGAGTAAGGTGTATGAGTCAACCAAGGCGATGATCAACCAACAGTATCAGCTGCGATTGATGAAGACAGGAAGCCTTTCAACAGGGGAGCAAACAACAGCTCGAGGCAGATCACCATCGGCATCAGGTATGCGTGCAGAAGAGAAAACAGGTGAGGAGGCTGGACCAAGTTTCTCAAGGCAGCTTAGCGATCGACCAGCTCAGAATTCAAACATGGAGCCAAACAGCAAGCTAGACGATTTGTTGAAAAGACAGTACGCGAATTTTAAAGCCTTCGTGCGTACAACCGCAAACATAGACGTGGACTCCATTTCAGATAAGTGGGAATTTGAGGACGTATTGAAGTCACTACAGGCGAGATGGGCAGCTATTGACAGACTACATTGGGACATCGAGATCGAAATGGAGGGAGAAAACGAACAATACAACAACATGTACGATAAGTATGAGACTAAATTCAACAACCTGAAAAGGGCTATTAACACAAAAATGTGGTCAGTCGCACACAGGGAAAAATCAACACCTCAACTAGATATACCGAACTTCAACGGGAACTACAACCAATGGGTATCGTTTAGAGACCTATTTATGGAAGTAATACATAACAACCCCTCGTTATCAAGCGGCCAAAAGATGCAGTATTTAAAGAGTAAGGTTCGTGGAGAAGCTGAGAAACTGATACAACATCTATCGATAAGTACCGATAACTATTCGGTGTGCTGGAATATTCTCACCCACCGGTATAACAACAAAAAACTAATATTCTCGTCTCACATGAACATTCTGCTAAGCCTGCCAAACATACAGCAGCAATCGTTACAACAGATTAAGCGAATGCATGACACCACGCTGGAATGTCTTAATGCAATCAAAAACTTAGGAGTTGACACTACATCCTGGGACCCAATGATTGTACACATCCTGGGTCAAAAGTTAGATACAGAAACATACACGGACTACATAGAGTCGCTGAAGAATTCGAAAGAACTACCGGTTCTCGCAGAGTTCTTAGAATTTTTGGAAACAAAATTTACATCCCTGGAAACAGTTCGCCGTAAAGATAGTGTACCCTTGAAAACTTCTCATCAAAACACTCATCCAAATCAAACATCTAACAATAAGAAAAATAATTACGACAATTCAAACAACAAAAGCATCGGAAATAGAACATTAGCTAAATCCATGCACGTGTCGAACATAAAATGCCCTCTTTGCAATCACCAACACGGCATCTACAATTGCAAAACATATTTAAAAATGAGTGACGACCAAAGGCTAAAAACTGCAACCAAACTGAAACTTTGCACAAACTGTTTATTTAGTCATTTCGGAAATCAGTGCACCTCCAACTTAACTTGCCGAAAATGCCAAGATCAGCATAACACCATTTTACATGACGCATTTGCGAAATTATCGAATGCATCAACGCTGTCGTCAAGCAACAATAACGCTGAGAAACAAAACGCAAAGCGCAATGAACCCGTGACGGGTAACGTGAATGCTTCCCAAGGTGAAAAGGCGGAGATATTGTTAGCGACTGCTCTGGTGAAGGTCAAAGGTGTGGATGGAACTTACCAAACCATGCGCGCCTTGATCGATCAAGGGTCCCAGATATCTTTAATAACTGAGGAAGCGGCTCAGACGTTAGGGATCAAGAGACGCCGCTGCAAAGGAGTAATCTTTGGAGTGGGGCAAAAGGAAAACAGTTGTAAGGGGATGATAAGCATAGAATGTGCTTCTACGTACAGCAATTTCGAATTCGAATCTGATGTGCTCATCATGAACGAACTTATTAAAAGTTTGCCAAATCAAACATTCAATAAACCAAATTGGACTTACCTAAAAAACATTAATTTAGCTGACCCGGAATTCTACAGCAGCCGACCAGTTGACTTGCTTTTCGGGGCGGATATTTATGCTAACATTATGCTAGGCGGAATAATAAAAGGAGAACATGCCCAACAGCCGATGGCTCAACAAACACAGCTCGGATGGTTACTATGCGGGAACGTCAAAACATACCAATGTAATGTGGTTCTAAATAACATCCAAGAGATCCAGAAATTTTGGGAAGTCGAGGAGATTATAGAACCCTCAAATCTATCAGTAGAAGATCAGGAATGTATGGACTTCTATACAAGAACGACAAGAAGAAACAGTCAAGGTCGCTATGAAGTCAGAATACCACTGAAAGAAGAGCTGAAACAACAATTAGGGTCTTCGAAACCTATGGCTGTGGCACAGCTAAAAAATTTGGAACGCCGTCTAGAAAAACAACCAACTTTATCCGAAAAATACAAGGAGTTCATGAATGAATATGCAGCGTTGAACCACATGAAACCTGAACAGACAAACAATAACATAACACTCGAATGCTTCTTACCTCATCATGGCGTGCAGAGAGAAGAATCTTCAACAACAAAGCTTCGGGTGGTATTCAATGCATCCGCGAAAACATCCACCAAATACAGCTTGAATGACGTCATGCTGAAGGGGCCCAATCTTCAAAAAGATTTACAGGCATTACTACTGCAATGGAGACAATATCCCTTTGCCTTCACTGCGGACATCGAGAAGATGTACCGCCAAATCTTAGTTGACCCCATTGATCAACATTTACAGAAAATCGTTTGGCGTGAGTCATCAACACAACCTATACAAGTGTATCAATTGAACACGGTAACATACGGGACAAAGGCCGCACCGTTTTTAGCAATTATGACCTTAAAACAGTTGGCGATGGATGAGCGACACAAGTTTCCAAAAGCGGCTGCTGTCCTGGAAAACAGTTTTTATATGGATGACCTGTTACACGGCTGCTACAACATAGAACAGGGTAAACAATCGATAAATGATTTAATCCAGCTCTTGAAATCAGGAGGCTTTAACCTTCGGAAGTGGTCATCTAACAGTCAGGAATTATTGGAGAACATATCAACAAGTCAAGAGGAATTCGTTTATAGCTTCAAAAACGATGACATGTTGAAAACCTTAGGATTATGCTGGAACCCAAAGGGGGATCAATTTACATTCCGTTGTGACTTTTCCCAAGCCACTACAAAACCAACAAAAAGGAGCTTACTATCAGAAATATCAAAACTATATGATCCACTCGGTTGGCTGACACCCCTATCTACAAAACTAAAGTTATTATTTCAACAGTTATGGAAACATGATCTACAGTGGGATGATAAAGTGTCAGACAATATACATAAGGAATGGGTCAAGTTGATGGCAGAAATTGACAGCATCAAACATTGCAAGATTCCTCGATGGATATTATGCAACGAGAATGACGTCATCGAACTGCACGGCTATTGCGATGCGTCCATCGAAGCATATGCATGCGTGGTATACGCACGAACAAAACACCAACAAGAAACAGTAATCGTCGCAGCAAAATCGAAACTTACACCAAGTAAAAAGAGCGTAACATTGCCACGGATGGAGCTTTGTGGTGCTTATCTACTATCTAAGCTCATCGACAAAATCAAACAGAGTCTAAGTTGTCAATTGGAAATCTATGGATGGTGTGATTCTATGGTGGTCATAGGTTGGATACAAGGCGAATCAACACGTTGGAAACCTTTCGTGGCCAATAGAGTCAACGCTATCAAACAGACAATGCCGGCAAACTGCTGGCGATATGTGAAATCGGGAGAAAACCCGGCCGATTGCGCCAGCCGAGGGGTAACAGCACCCCAACTATTACAACATCCTTTATGGTGGAAGGGACCAGCATGGCTAGCATCCTATAACGTAGAAAAGGAACAAAAACAGCCTATCTACCAAACAGAGCAAGAGGTGAAAAGTATGAAATTGGTGAACACTGTTCAAAACATTAGCAGTAATAGTATAATCGAGAATTTATTATTACAACATAATTCATTTATAAAAATAACTCGCGTCTTGGCATGGATACTGAGGGCATTGACGCCAAAGTCGCAACGTAAACATTTACCGAATCACCTAACATTACTAGAACTGCGAAAAGCCAAATCAGCGATTATAAAACGAGTACAAAGTACAGCATTTACGTCGGAAATTGAATTATTAAACAATAATGGTACAGTGGCAAGTAACAGCAAATTATTGAACTTAACACCTTTCGTCGACACAAGCGGATTTCTCCGAGTGGGAGGACGTTTAAGGAACGCGAATATGAGTGACGAAATGAAACATCCTAAGATAATCCCTAACAAGAGTCGATTGGCAGAGCTACTCATTGAAGAAGCTCATCAGTTAACATTCCATGGGGGTCCTCGATTGACCTTAGCTGCGCTCAGAAAACAATACTGGATCACAAGCGGATACAGTACGACCAAAAAACAATTAAGAAATTGTGTCACTTGTCGGAAATATGAAGCAAAGAAGCAACATCAATTGATGGGTGACCTTCCCGCAGCTAGAACCAACCCCGCTCCTCCATTCTACCATACTGGGGTAGACTACACAGGGTTTGTGAACATCAAGGCAAACAAGGGGAGGGGGGTGAGAACACTGAAAGGCTACGTGGCAGTATTCATTTGCATGGTCACGAAAGCAGTTCATTTGGAATTAGTGTCTGACCTTACCAGTTCAGCATTCTTAGCTGCACTTAAGAGAATGGCGGCCCGGAGAGGAACACCACATAACCTGTATAGTGACCAAGGAACCAATTTTATCGGAGCTAATAGGTTGCTGCAAGAAGACTACAACCAATTACAACAAGTTTTCGGGGATAATTGCCAAGCTGAAATCGCTGAAATGAACATACAATGGCATTTTAACGCTCCATCTTGGCCGAGCGCGGGCGGGCTGTGGGAAAGAGCCGTCCGCAGTTTGAAGTTCCACCTGAAAAGAGTGGTTGGTGAGCAACGACTAACGTTCGAAGAATTCACCACTATACTGACGCAACTGGAAGCGTGTCTTAACTCGAGACCGTTATGTTCGCTTACAGAAAACATTGAGGATCTGGATTATTTGTCACCGGCACATTTCTTAACAGGAAGATCCGACTTGACAGTGATTGAGACGAAAGAGGATGCGAGAACAAGATGGCATTTAACCACCAACATTTTTAAACAGATTTGGCAAAAATGGAAGAATGAATATTTGAGCCAATTAACAGCGAGAGGAAAGTGGTGTAAAGCACAGGAAAACTTAAAAATAGGCAACATGGTGGTAGTGCATGAGGATAACATCCCAGCTGGAAGGTGGATTATGGGCCGAGTGATAGACCTGCATCCCGGTAATGATGGCTACGTCAGGGTGGTGTCATTGAAAACTAAAAATGGCATCATCAAGCGACCCGTAGTCAAACTTTCTTTATTACCGGTAGAAATCAAAACAAACAACCAGCAAAACAGTTCAACTGAAACAGACATTTCAGCCGAACAGGATTCTAGGACCCGGAATAACAACAAAAAACGAACAAGAAACACAGCACCAGTCACGTTATCGTATGTCGCCATGGCACTAACGTTTTTTATGTCAATCTGCAGCGTTGCAAATTGCAGCTACAACGTAACCACATTAAATAACCAATCTTTCAACTTTGACCCAATATCCAAAGTTAGTCTCGTAAAAGATAGTTGGGTCCTAGTTGTGTTCTATAATATGTCTCCGTATTGGGAAGGTATGCAGGCGTTCGAAAAAGTAACAACATATTTGGACAAAACATGCAAAACAACGGGCAGCGAACAGTGTAACATGATAGTCCCTCAGCTGATCCACGAGTGTAATGAACTAAAATACTACAGTGAACTTCTGATGACGCAACATGTAAGTGAACACTCCAGACGGCGGCGGCGCACACTGGTCCCAAATTAAAAAAAAGTGGACATTGATAGTAGACCGCTGATATTTTTTTTTATTGTTGATACAATGATAACAGATAAGGCAAAAAAATATTATTGTCCTACTTCAAATACTTTTCTGTAAAAAAAATATTTCTTTTTTTTTTGTATGGGAGCGATTACATTTTACTCAATTTCTCAAAAACTTTAAGCGATGTCGAGATGGCAATCACATATGTTAGAAAACTAATAATTCTGAGTATTTGGCTCGAAGAAACTTATTGCTTACCTCTGCGTACTTTCGAGATAATAGTGACAGAAAAAAAACAATTTTTTTTAATGTTAATTGTTTGCTTTTTTTTAATCATAGCCTTACTTTAGCACATAATTATAATGTATGCGTAATGTCAAATAAGTAAAAAGAGACTTCTCTGTAAAAGAGGTTATGGGGGCTCCCTAATGACTGAAAAGCTATGACCTTTCTGAAGGAGTACTTTCATCAGTTCTAAAAAACAATCAAAATGAAGACAAATAAAGCTGCAAACATAAAGTTGAATATTCTGAAAAAATATTATGGTGAAAGATTAATATTTGGGTCTATATTCTCTTGAGAAATCTCTATTTCCTCGTTTTCCAACGAAAGCAATTCATTGTTCAAGATCAAAGCACTAGCCTCTGGAAACAACTGTTTATGTAAACGAGCAAACTTTGGTTTGATATGGCTGATGTAAGGATCTGAGCTAATTAGAAAGCTGTGGATAATGTCTAAATTAGTCTGAACTCTACCGATTTTTCTTGTATGTGCCATTCTAACATTCCGGAAATCTTTATTCCTCGCTTCGGAAGCTTCTTCGGAAAGCATGCCTATCGGAATAAAGGAGAAATTTTCACAAATATCAGCACCGTGTATCAACAATTTATGGACACTTGAAGGCATGTAATACCATGGATATAAGTTTACATACAGCATTGCTGTTTCTTTACAATATTCCCTAAACAAGTTGGTATTAATAAGTTGACCAGATGAAATTGTTTGTAAAATGACTGCAAATCTCTTGATTAAATCAGGGTGGATACCCGTTATTTCAGCAGATACTTCATAATTTTCAAAAAAAACCTTCTTGCCGTGTTACCGTCATTGGTTGTACCAAATCCCTGTTTTACTATGTCAATTAACAAACCAGTTCTTTCCCGGAATTCTTCTTGTGTCAAATTCTTTTTAATTTCTTTTAACAATTTATCTTCTTTTCGTGCAGCCCACTTTTTGAAGTCTAAGTTGTACGAAATGTGTAAAATACATTCCATACATCTTATCCACATATGAAGCGAAGACAGACCATATTTATACATATCTTCTCTGATGAGTCTTTTGGATACAAAGTCCAAGTCATTCATTTCGCTAGGTAGGGTATTGCAATTATTACAAACAGCTACAGAAGAAGTATTGGAAATCACAGTAGAAATTTTCCCATCAATCATAGTCATGTACAAATCATGTTTAATATCAAAATTATCTACAATTGTGGGAACAAGATTACGAATTTCTTCCTCTAAGGATGCACTTTCCTTCTTTATCAATTCATTTGTTTCTTTTGCAAATATAAAGCCAATTGGACGACAATAGTTTGTTGAAGAGGGAGCAGGATTTTGCCACAAGATAGTACCACTCTCTTCTTCCAAACGAAGCGGAACCAAACTAATCATGAAAACTGAAGAATCGTCAATTTTAGTGTCGGAGTGTGACTTTTGTTTATAATTACTTTGAGAAGATGACCCGTCAAAACCCCATTTGCTTATTAGTTTTAGCGATTTTTTGTCGGCAGAGTTGTGCTGAATTGTTTTTAATATCCTATTAGTTGTCAAATCTAGAAGCGATTGAAGTCTTATCTTAGCATCAGATTCAGTTACAGTTATGTCTGACTCTGGAGGATAACAAGTTTTTTTAGCTTCCAGGAGCTTTTGATAGGATGGAAGACCATACATTTTCTCTGAAGCAAGAATAGTTCTTAAATTTCGATATTGCCATTTTGACAAATTTGTTGAGGTGTAAAGCGCTAACGTTTTATCATCTGGTAAACACGGTTTGTCAGTCTTTTTAGCGAATAGTACATCATGTACCATCTCACATTTTTCCTTGTTTTGGCTGAGTTCATTTAATATAGCTGCTAATTTTGTTTTTTTAGACTCTTTTAATTTGGCACATAAAGCATAAACTAATTCCTCCTCTGTGTGATCTAGAAGTGTTAGAGAACGCCTTTTCTTCTGTTTATCAGATATATCAACAAATGGTTTTTTACTTGTACCATAACTTAATTGATGAGTATCCACTTGCGTTTCGAAATTTGGAATTACTTCCTCGGCAACTTTAAAAATGCTGCTTAAATCGATATTTTGACATTTTGGCCAAACTATTTGGGATTGTAACCAGTCTGAATTTTTGTTAAGAAAGGTCTTTTGAGCTCTACTAGAAGCAGACCATCTTTTTGAGATATTACTTGAAAAATTACGACAAAATAATTTAATATTACTCAAATCTTCGGAAGACAATTCAACACCAATACGTTCAATAAGGGCATTAAATAAAAATTCGACATTTTTAAAACCACCTCCTGATTTAAGAACAACGTATAAGTCTAAGTTGGTGACAAATGCGGACATATTATAATTTTAAGGAAAATTGAAAACAAATTAGAATCAAAGATATCAAAGACAAAGTGACTTTGATTTTAACAAAAAAACATTACGAAAACAAATTCGACGAAAGAAAGACAAACAAAAATTATTTGATTTTAAAATCCAAAGATTCAAAATACAACAATAACAAAACAAACAAACAACAAGCATTTCTTCAAGCGCACAGAAAAAATAAGGACACGTCTTATCGCAACCACATTTAGTTGTACACTGAGTGAGGTGTACGCGCGCGATTCGTGACCGTATTACGTTACGTCATGAGAGGCGGCCATCTCGTTATCCCGGCAAACTCACGTCGAAGCTCCATTTTGCTGGCCAGCGGACCTATTGCGATATGAGTAAGGCTATGATTAAAAAAAAGCGAACAATTAACATTTAAAAAAATTGTTATTTTCTGTCACTATTATCTCGAAAGTACGCAGAGATAAGCAATAAGTTTCTTCGAGCCAAATACTCAAAATTATTAGTTTTCTAACATATGTGAATGCCATCTCGACATCGCTTAAGGTTTTTGAGAAATTGAGTAAAATGTAATTACTCCCATACAAAAAAAAAAGAAATATTTTTTATAGAGAAAAGTATTTGAAGTAGGACAATAATATTTTTTTGCCTTATCTGTTATCATTATATCAACAATAAAAAAAAATATCAGCGGTCTACTATCAATGTCCACTTTTTTTTAATTTGGGACCAGTGTGCGGCGGCGGGGTCTTATCAATGCAGTTGGAAACATTGCAAATTCCCTATTCGGCGTATTAGACGAGCAATTCGCGGAAAAATACACCCGAGACATCAACATGATACAGCAAAATGAAAAACATTTAGCTGGTTTATGGAAGAACCAGACATCGATTGCCGAATCAGAGTACAATTTGTTGAAAAGAACAGAAGAAATCATGGCCAAACAACATAAAATAATTAATAAAAATCTGATAACGCTGGATAACTTCTCAAACAAATTACAACGAGAAATAAACAATATATCCTTACTTCAAGAATTCACCATGACAGCCCTTACAGCTAGTAATTTATTGCATAACCTAAGAAGAACTCAAGACATTCTACTTGACATTCTAACCAATGTCCACCATGGCCAGGTTAACATTCATCTGCTCACCCCTGAACAGCTTCAAAAGGAACTAAACATTATCTCTGGGCATTTATCCGATGATCTAACATTGCCTAGTGAATCACATGATATTCGAAAGCTTTATTCTATGATAAGCATTAAAGCACGAATAACTGAAGAGTACGCCCTCTTCCAAATAACATTCCCACTTATCAGTAGAGACCGATATAAGTTGTATAGAATACATCCTATACCCCACCAGACGAACAACACTATGATAGAGTTCATCCCGTCTTCAGAATATGTCGCCACAGATCTAAAAAGAGACTCGTATCTAAAAATTACGTCGGACGAACTTTCACATTGTAAGCAAGAAGATGATAAGTATATGTGCAATTGGAAAAAGCCGATATACCATCTTAACAACGACAACAACTTTTGTGATCTCGACCGAGACACAGATAAGTGCAAGATACGAAGATCCAGGTGCAAAAACAAATGGATATCACTAGCAAACCCGTCACTGTTTTTGTACCATTGCTGCAACATGTATGCCGTCAAAGTAATTTGCGATGAACAAATGAACAAGATCCAACTGAACAAGGCTGGTGTTATTTACTTAGAACCAGGTTGCCTGCTGAAAGGTCAGGATTTTACTATGAGCATTCAGAGTCAAAAGAAAAACAGCATTAATATGAGCCCGGATATTTTTATACCTGAGATGGATCAGTTAAACTTCATAATTAACAGTACCATGCCTATCACAAACTTCCAAGAGGTAACAGACTCAGGCGAGATGAAATACGCCTTAAAAAGGCTACACAAACGCATTGATGACATGAAAAACAGCCAAGTGGAAGTAGGAGAAACATTATCCACTCATGACATCCATCAGTATGCAGTAAGCTACATCCTGGTCGGCACGCTGGCGCTGGCGGCGGGAGCGCTGCTGTACAGATGGCTGAGGCTGCGAGCACGCCACGCCCACATCACGTCGGACATGGAACTTCAACCAACCAGAAGTGTTAGTGATGTGAACGTTAATAGTGTTAGAGTTAGTGCGCGGCAAAACATTAGTGAACGTCATTCTAGTGCGACACATATTTATGATGAATTAAACAATACAATGGTGAATAGGGCGTGTCCTCGCGTGCCTAGGAATCCTTTAGGAACAATAAGCTCTTAATTTTATTTTAAATCATTTATACTTGTGTTCTACTAACATCTTAATCTTAAGTTGGCTTGTTTTCACCTTGTAAACATTATGATTATGATCATTCCATTACTCTACTAACAAAAAATTGTTTCATCTCAGCATCCCGATCCTTCGTGGCCCGGAATATGTTCGGTGTTTTCACCGAACACCTTAGTTAGCAATATCGGCGCGACGCGTTGACCTAATTTTATTAGTTTATTACTAATCATTTATATTAGATTCAGTGCACTTTCGTCTACCGCGTTAGCCGGGTGTATTCAAACATTTTATTAACATTTTAACATTAAGAACAGTTTTGAGTGGAGTCAATAAATAGTGTTCAACATAACATTTGTTTCTCCTCAAAAATACCGACACCTTGCTACCTACCCCAACAGCCATATTTATGTCTTTTTCCCTTCATATATTGACGTAAGATAAGTCGCCCACGCCACAATATCATGGAATCGTCCACAGAAAGGTTTTTTCCAGGATAATAAATTATATCCATTGTATTGTTGAAATTTTCAATAATCATTTTGCACTTATTCAAGCAGTCTTGGTTATCTTCCACATCGGAAAAATGCAAGCAACGTAAAATGATCTGAAATCGGTTCCTTGACATGTATTGTGAAAAAACTGACTTATATAATCTATGCACTTTCCAATAATCGACAATGCGATTCATTTTTGCAGTGCCTGTGTGCAATATTAGGCCAATAAACGTCTTCAACTCGTCTATTGTAAGTGGTTTCCAATCAAAAATTCGTGCTTTACGATGTTGTTTAACATTCTTCAGCTTTTCTGCATACTGATTTGAATGGTCTACGATCTTTTGTAAGTAGCCATCACTCAGAAACATATCAATATACTCTTTTGGCTGATTCAGGGCTGGTACTAGTAATCCGTTGTCTGGATGACGAAAAGGAATTTCTTTCATTGAAGTATTGTCAGTGGTCCAGCATGTAGTAGACGTGCCACTGGAAGGCTGGCTACATTGGCGCAGTAGTGGAGATTCTATGGGCAAATCTTTTTGAATACCATCATCAGCATAATTTTGGCTTTCCTCAGTAGGATTCAATTGCGCACTACTTTCCGAACTTGAGTCACTTTCCTCGTAGTCATCATCCACCATGTAGTCAATATAATCAACATCACTCCATCCATAAATGTCCTCATCTGATTCTAATAACAACTTAGCCTTTTCTGTACTTGACAACCGTTTTTTTCCACGAAGTAACCGTTCAGTATTACGTCTTTTCCTCGCACCGGATGTTCTAGGTACGTCACTCATTGTCACAAACAATAAAACTCTTCTGGTATATATGAAATTCACAACGTAATTCAATATTATCAGAAACAAACAACGCAGAACAACCGTTATACAGCACGCATTTCGAAAGGCTGCCTCAACAACACTACAGCCGCAGTCGCGCGGCCGCTTCCCCCACCCGCGTCTCGAACACGTCCCTAATATAGTGGCCGCACGCGATGCCGCGATCCAACACACAGCGACCACAGATTTAGAGCGCATACGAAATTGTTGCAAGCACGCGATATCGCGTGATCCACCATATTATGCAGAGCCGAATCACGCGATATCGCGTGATCGGCAATGAACGTGTTAACAAGAAACAGCCATCTTGAAAGTACCTACGAGTAAGTATGTGAGCATTATTCAATGTTCATTTTTCATTTTCACAACGAGTTCTAACTATATTTTGTATGCTGGTAATATTTTTAGCAATCTCAGGAATTTCAAACGATCTCAGGATCCGGGATTCTGAAAGGCATGTCCGTATTATTCTTTCGTGGGAATAAAAGTGAAGTTTAGGTATACATTAGCGCCCGATTATCCGGTCTCTAGTAATTACGCAGTGGTCCCATATCGACCTACATTTTACCTACACGATTTTGTGTTGGGAACCCACCACAATTTGGTGAAAAATAACTTGAGTTTCGGTAGACGGTATCCATGTTAGTTATGTTTCATTAAATTTTTCTGTTTATAGTACGGTCAGCGTCAAAAATATCGTGACAAACACAGGGCCGGATTTGGAGGAGGGCAACCGGGGCTACAGCCCCGGGGCCTCCACAAGTGAGGGGCCCCCACAATGAGAATTTAAAAAAACATGTTACCACTATTAACTACTAAGAGTAATATATTCTTATTATTTAATTATTTGTCTTGTAATAAATTATTGAAACACTACAATTCAAAAAATTTATTCATAAAGGAAAATTATTAGGGGCCTCCACTCCTTTCTTGCCCCAGGGCCTCCAGACCTCTAAATCCGGCCCTGGACAAACAAATTCTTCAAAATGATCTTAACAACTAAGAAAATTAAAACTATCTCAATTGGATAAACCTTTTGTCCGAATGACTGTTGTCGTGTACCTACTGTCTTTAATCTGAAACATTATTTGTGTCATTGAGCAGATGTTTTCTTTGTAAAAAGTTCTTAAACAGCCCCGTTTCTATTAGGAAACAAAGTTGCTCAACATATTTTCAAAAATTTTTTACTTGTCGCGGGAATCTTGAATATTGCTGGCAACATGCTAGTGCGTTCATTTATTGAAGCACAGAACTTCAAGATTGGTTGCTAAACAAAAACAAGCCTTATTCCAAGCAACAAATTAATGTTGACATTTAAACGTCTTGCTCCATAGGTAATACTGTAGGACCTACTAAACCAGCTTTTACTTTTAGTCATTGCTGCTCAAATCGAGTCGACATTGCAACAACGATAAGATAACTAAAATACCTAGTTGCGCTCTATTTGAAGTAAAAACAGTCTGTGAACCTTGATTTATGCTAAATTCCTAAGTACATACTTAGATTGGGATATTATATTGAGAGAGGCCTATTTATTTCTGTAAAGGCGCTTTGCCAGAGTAGCCCGCGAAATTCATAACATATTCATTCAATGGGAATATATGAACATTGGTGAGTTTAGTAGATATCATTCTGTAAATACATTATTATTGTCCCGAATCATATTTAATCATCTTACAACCCGACACAGACCTGCAAATTGCAACAAACGTAAGCAAATTTGACATTTCCTATTCCTTTCCTATCGCATTTAGCATTTAGAAAAATGTATTGAAAATAAACCATCATTATTTACGATCTATTTTGGTGACATTTCTTATCTAATTTGAGATGAACTCAAATAGAGTACCTACGCTAAAATACTCTTTTTACATAAACTGACTTTTTTGAGGCTATTGATTTCGTAATTCTGCAGAATTTCCACTGTGAGACTTGATTATTATTTGTCAGTTATGAATGACAATCAACTAGAGTAGAGAATAGGGTTTCATATTAATTAAAACGAGTTCTGATTTAATATTAACGTAAACATAGGACGTTTGGAGTCCTACAATTCTTGTAACATCAATTAAAAAAAAATGTAACGCAAAAAGTGTTAGAAAACTCATCTATAAGAAAGTGCTCCTTTTTATTAATCTGACTCTTTATTTATTCTCTCTAAAATCAGAAATACTCTACTTCTTCTAGAAAAAACTTGGCAACCCTACGTTAAAGTGAGTTATTTTTACAGTGCCGATTTGTGCACAGACAAACTTAAACAGTTGTAGGCACTCGATTCTATAATCTTTTCATACTGAGGCAGTCTGTCATCCACCTCAGTAAGATAGGATTGCGTACCTTAACAGTTCAGCTAAAGGAGCAGAATCATCATCATGTCATTGGCAGCCTTGTTCCAACCACTCCTAAATATTAACATCCTCCCTATACAGAATGGGTTACAAACTATCAAATAACTTGTACGCACGGCTACAGGTCGAAGAATTGCCAAACTTAAGTGGCAGTGGGCAAGGCACATTGCTCGCAGAACAGATGGCCGATGAGGTCGGAAGGTTCTGCAGTGGCGACCGCGTACTCGAAGACGTAGCCTTGGAAGACCTCCCACAAGATGGACCGATGACCTGGTGACGGCCGCAGGAATACGTTGGATGCGAGAAGCACAGAACAGGTCGAAGTGGCGGTGCTTGGGGGAGGCCTATGTCCAGCTGTGGACGTCTTTCGGCTGAAATGATGATGATGATGACGGCTACAGGTCAAGCTGTACATTTCCAGTATAAACTGACTTCTCAGCGCATGAAAAATCTATACAATGCGAGCTCAGCTAAAACTGGAAATGTATAGCTTGATGTGTAGCCGTGTGTACAGCGTGGTCAGTAATGCGTTTGTATCAATTAAATTGCTTAATTAATTATTGCGTAATAAAGGAGGTTGGAGGAAATTACATTGAATCACCATCCGCCCATAAATATGGTATAGATAGATTGGTTTCTAAAGCTGATGAGATAAGTATTTTGATAACATGCAATTCATTATACAATTATGCAGTGATCAACAAGAAATCGAATGGTGCCTACTGTTTCACGTACTATGAGTTCATTTGGAAGACAAAGATGACAGATAATAAAATAAAAAAACCGTTTATTTTTAAATAATTCTTAATCATCAATTATTTTGGTTCAGTTCAACTGATCTTTTTGGGAGTCTGAAGATAACTGAATCAGTTGTCTTCAGACTCCCAAAAAGATGACTCGATACTTCAGAGACGTGCGGTCCATGGCCCTCTACGGGGCACCGGTGTGGGCGCCCTCATTGAGGCTGCGCCCAGCGCGCCGCTTGAGTGCGGCCCAGAGGGTCATGGCCATTCGGTTAATCCGGGGATAACGCACGGTCTCCTGCGAGGCGGCGAGCCTCCTTGCCGGAGTGCCGCCATGGGATCTGGAGGCAAAGGTCCTCGCCCACATGTGGGAGTGGCGCGAGGATGCGAAACGCCGGGGCGAAACTCCGCTGCCGCGACAAATCGCGGCACGGCGGACAGAGCTCCGGCAGGATCTCATGGCGACATGGCGGGTACGATTGTCGTGCAGGGCACGCCACAATTGCGGCGGTAAGTCCCCTCTTTGAGGAGTGGATAGAGAGGCGCGACGGCGTCCTCACCTTCCGCCTGACACAGGTTCTCACCGGGCATGGGTGCTTCGGTGGGTTCCTGTCCAGGATAAAGCGGGAGGAAACGCCCGGGTGTTTCCATTGTGAGGATCGTCTAGAGGACACGGTGGAGCATACGGTGGAAGTGTGCCCTGCCTGGGCGGAGCACCGCCGTGTCCTCGTGGAGGTGATCGGCGGCGGCGACCTCTCGCGTCCGGCCCTGGTGCGAGCCATGGTACGGAGCGAGAGGGCATGGGAAGCCGTCACCTCCTTCTGCGAAGCAGTAATGCTCGCGAAGGAGGAGGCGGGGCGCGTGAGGGAGTGGCAGTCTCTGCGCCCTCACGTCCCTAGCCGCCGCAGGAGGAGACGCCCCGGGCGCCGGGAGTCGATTGCGGACTCCCGGCCACCGTAGGCGCGAGCTTGCGGGTGGCGAGCAATGGGTAGCTCGCCGCCCGGTAAGGACCAAGCTCGGGTCGACGGCGCGTAGTGTTCCACGCGCGCCTCAAAGAGATGTCAGCAGTACTGAAGGGGTCTGCTAGGACCGATGCCTGCCGGGGTCGCGTGATTGTTCGAAAGAGATACCGTGACCCTGGCACATGGGCAACTGAAGGAACACGGGTGGGTTTTAGTCAGTAAAAGTCTGACACGCCTCCCGCTCCGCCCAGAGCGGGAGAAGTCATTTGATGATTTCCCATCCAAAAAAAAAAAAAAAATACTTCGGAGACAATGATTTTCAACACAAATCTTTCTAGAGAGTGGTTTTCTTCGAATAGTCTATTAATTTATGCGATAAAGCTAGATGGTTAAAAACTGAGAAAATGATTAAATTTTGCTGCCTTGCTTACCGACCTATTTCGAGGAATTCAATTTTCTTTAACTAACCATATCAAATATCACAGAAGTAAGTCTCCTATGTCGCGAAGAAAGCTTAAGGTAGCATTTAGTTAGGTTCAGTCTAGATTCTTTTCAAGAGTCTGACTGATCATCCGACTCCTCAATCTTCTCAACCTTCAAATCCACTGATTTTGTAGATGAAGACCGTTGTGACTGGACTTCATAATTAGAATCATGAAGTGCAGAGGAGCTTACAGCTCCGAAATGTTCTGCCGCATTATATGGTGTGATCTGCCTTGAGTGTTTGTCATACTCCCCTATTTCAGCTTTATACAAAATGTTGTTTATGTGGTACTGGGCCGTAGATCGAGCGTATGCATTCCCAATTTTTTTCAACTTCATTGCTACTAGCTCTCCGTAAGTGGTATATTCGTCAACCGGTGTCTCTGTCCTTAGTGCACAGTCGTGCATATTTGGTTTGCTGCTTTGCTCTTGCTGTTGGCCCCCCGAAATGAAACAAGGTCTTTTCCGAATCTGAAAAGAAATTTTATTTTTTTAAACTCATTTCGTCTTATTTCGACTACCTTACACAGATGTGATTATTAGGTACTGGCTTCTGCCCGCGAATTCGTACGCGTCAATTTTTTGCTCCCTTCCCATCGCATCGAATTGCCGGTCAGTTATCGTCCATTTTTCGTTGCTACTCCGCTCCTTTTGAACGTAGCGTGATGTTATATAGCCTATAGCCTTCTTCAATAAATAGGCTAACCAACACAAAAATAATTTTTCAATTCGGATCAGTAGTTCCTGAGATTAGCGCGCTCAATCAAACAAACAAACAAACTCTTCAGCTTTCTAATATTAGTATAGATTATCGATTTACGCGATGACGAATAGGGTTCGCAAAACCGTAGGTATATTAGAAAACCGGTTTGAGGATTCTTATTTTATCACAAAACTGGTTTACCGGTTTTTTCGGTTATTTCGTTTTTTTTTTTTCATATAAAACCTATTTTGGGGATTCTAAAGTCTCTATTAATCCGTCTTTATAATAAACTTTAAAACGAAAAACTCCTTTTGAGCGAATACCCTAAAACTAACAACAACAGTTATAACTTATGGGTAGTTCTTCGAAATTTGATTCTTCGACTGATTGATATGGCCAAAATTTAATTTCACTTTCAGCTCTGTAACACATGTTCATATGATAATAGGTGTACCAAATAACGTATATTTCAATGAGGGACTTGTTTTTAAAAAGTAGTTTTCAAGATATCGACGTTCGAATATTTTGTGCCCATATGAATCAAAATTTGTTACAGATGAATCAGAAACCGAAATAAAAATGAAAAACTTTATGTAAATGAGCTCTGTATAAATTTTAAGTTATTATTTTAGTAACATGGTGCCGTGTGGGCACCATGTTACTAAAATAATAACTACGACACATTTTTACTCGATTGTCCTCATGTTACAAACTGAACAATAAGTGTTTAAAAATAAGTCTACACAAATGATTACGTAACGTGTGAACACAAAGATTACATATAATTACTGAAATGATTTCCGGTCAAATTGTGTGCGAACTATTACCACACATAGACACCAAACCCCACACGGTTATCATGTTTCGTAGCAGTTACGAAATTGCGACAACTTGTAACTGCTTCGAAGATCCTGTGACCGAAAAGTGCTATATGGGAAGTGTCCTCTTTTGTGTTATACGTGCAGAAAGTGGTGAAGACTGAGTTAATACCTGTGCTGAGCTGGGAATTTCCGGAGATCTTGGTGTAATCGAAACTTCTGGAGATGATGTTATTTCCAAATCTAAAGGATCATTTATTTCGGTATTGTCTGCTGGATCACATTCGTCAATTACTTCCTCTTCTGAATGAATATCACGTTCTTTTAATTTCTTTTTAGCATACCATCTTCGACTACTTTCTCTGCTTTTTTTCCTAGCAAATTTTTGTTGTTTGGGTGGCAAATTCTGAACTGACACGATTTTACCATCTCCCTTTCTTTTCAAATACATTTCTTTCATTTTTAATTTCCACAGAGCATACTTGTCTGGATATTTTCTTATATTTTCCATCCTTCTACGTTCTGCGAGTCTCTTTTTCTCCTTCTTTTGATCCTCACTAAGTGGCATTGTTGTTAACTGCAATAGGAATTAGATAGAGACTTTGACTTATGAATAAATAGGTTTTAATGATTGTTAAATATAAATAATAATAATACCAGCCTATTATTGTCCCACTGCAGGGCAAAGGCCTCTTCTCGTACAGAGAAGGCACGAGCATTGATCACCACGCTTGCTCAAGGCGGATTGGCGATTTCAGACTTATATTAATTACAAGTCTAGGTTCCTTCACAATGTTTTTCTTTCACCAATGTCAGTGATGTCTAAGATAAACTTAGAAAGTACATATGAATTGAAAAAATCACATTGGTACTTGCCCGGTTTCGAAACCGCCACCTCATGCATGGCTACCTCAGGCACCTCTTAACCACTAGGCCATCATGACATTTACAATTGACATTACAATAATCTATATATTAATACGTGCAGCGAATAATTTGGATACCTTTTTACGAAAATTGGGCGGACGGAGGAGTATGAAATTTCGCACACTTCTAGTTTATACAGAGAAGAAGTGACGAATGCTATTTTTTTTTTAATTACGCGTAAAAATACATTATTTTCAATAAATAACACGTTACACACACTCCCATGCGTTTGACAAACACACACACATAAATTCTCTTTTATTTATGGTTTTATTATGAAGTCTGTGGTCAAAATGAGAAGAGACTAATATTATTTGTCTTTATTGTCTATAGTCTTACTGAATGTCAAACAATGTGTCAAATAATTATGATAATGTTATGGGTAGAGATTGCAATCCGGATAGTTTGAAATTCAAAAATAACTGAAAAATCCGAATTTTTCGTCCCCATATAAATTCGAATTTTAATATTAAAATCCGGTTTTTTCGAATTTTAATAAAGCTTTTCTTTGTAAACCTATAAAATAGAGCATGTCTCGTCAACCACCTACTTAATTATATTTGAGCGTAAACTATGTGACAAATCTAAATACAGTGTAAACTCCAAGGATCGTCACTCGATTTAACGACAAACTCACTAAAGCGTCGAAATCACTCCACTTTCATTGGTTTAGCCTATCTTCCATACCATGATACACTCTGTATAACATTACACCCACTCTCAGTAACGACAACAATTAAATAATAAAATAACTTTTTAAGTTGCCAAAATTAGTAAAAACTGCACAGCTGTGTACGTTTCTTTTGTCGCTTTAAGGCTCGTACAGACTAGCGCAACGCGACGGTCGCGCGCGATTCGGCGATTTATATCCGAAGAACAATTTCTATGAAAACACGGGTGACACTTCACACAGGGGCGACCTGTCGCTCCACGTCGAGCAGTGCGACAACATAAGGTACATTTTGTGTGGCGTTGGTTCGCAGCCGCGAAAACCTCTTCGCGCCGCGACTGTGGCGTCGCGACGCCATACAAAATTTACCACAAGCTGTCGCGCTACTCGTCGCGCGCGATTCGTCAGTCGTGGTCGCGCCAGTGTGAAAGATGTTGCGTCGCGATAAATAGCAAAGTCGCGGCGGGTCGCGCGACAAGTCGTACCTGTTTATACGAGCCTTTATTATCCTAGCCCGTAATAAGCTCGACTGTCGGCATCATACATATCGAACTTTCTAAGAAATCCGTTCTTTTATTTACAAATTGGGATTGCTTGCACGTGTGTTGTTACTAGGAGTCATGAATTATCTATACGTTATCATATTCCAAGTTGCTCACAAACCTTCAAACTGTAAACTTGGCAAGTAAGAGAAAATCAGTGTGTATTGACGAAAAAGTTTTACTGATATGCGCAATAGAGGCGGGAGAGAAGATACTAAGTGATGTTGGCAGACGCTTTGGATTTAGTCGCTCTACCGTGTCCACCATATGGAAAAATAAAGAAAAACTTCTACAAGCAGAGCAGGATGAAAAATCTTCCAAATAAGAAACCTAAATACGAAGATGATGGATCAAGCTATACTATCATGGTTTCACCGACAGCGCCAGTTTAATATGCCTATGTCGGGGCCGATCGTGAAAGCTAAGGCGGAGAAGTTTGCTGAAGAATTTGGTTTACTTTCTTTAAAAGCATCAGAAGCATGGATTTTTTTTTTAAATGGGAAATCATCAAATGAGTTCTCCCGCTCTTGGGCGGAGCGGAAGGGTGTGGCAGACTTTTACTGATTAAAACCCACTCGTGTTCCTTCAGTTGCCCATGTACCAGGGCCACGGTGTCTCTTTCGAACAATCTCGCGACCTTGGCAGGCATCGGTCCTAGCAAACCCCTTCAATATTGCTGACATCTCTTTGAGGCGCGCATGGAACACTACGCGCCGTCGACCCGAGCTTGGTCCTTACCGGGTGGCGAGCTACCCATTGCTCGCCGCCCGCAAGCTCACGCCTACGGTGGCCGGGAGTCCACATTGACTTCCGACGCCCGGGGCGTCCCCTCCTGCGGCGGCTAGGGACGTGAGGGCGCAGAGACTGCCACTCTCTCACGCGCCCCGCCTCCTCCTTCGCGAGCATTACTGCGTCGCAGAAGGTGACGGCTTCCCATGCCCTCTCGCTCCGTACCATGGCTCGCACCAGGGCCGGACGTGAGAGGTCGCCGCCGCCAATCGCCTCGACGAGGACACGATTGTGCTCCGCCCAGGCAGGGCACACCTCCACCGTATGCTTCACCGTGTCCTCCAGACGATCCTCGCAAAAGGATGGCTTGTTTTTTTTTCTCATTCAGATTTTTCGTCTCTCCATTTAACGACAACTCTCTATAACGTTGAAATGTACACAGTCCCTTGAGTGTCGTTGTATAGAGTTTACACGAATACTTATTTTTTTTTTAAATAAATAAATACTTGAAAACTACTACTACTACTACTTAACTACTTTAAAAAAAAATCTGGATAGTTCGGATTTGTGTGCGATTATACTTTATAAATTCGCATTTGATAATAATCCGGATTTTGCAATCCCTAGCTTTTGTCTTCAAGTTACTAGGGAGTTTACTCTTGAAGATTTCTTTCATAGCCCAGTATTTATTCCATGTGCTCTTACTCTTCTGTCTATTTCCAACTTTGTGCAGTCTTTGGTAGAAATTAAGTGTCCCAGATAAACATATTCGCTGACCCATTCAAGGGGTGTAGAGTTTAGCAACATTAACTTTTCTGTGCTGTTTGTCATAACATAACCTTAGTTTTACTCTCGTGCACTTCAAGTCCTACTTTTTACTTTCTTCATTGAGTGTTTCTAGCATATACTGCAACTCATTTGGGTCTTCGGAGAGCAATACAAGGTCGTCAGCAAATCGCAAATGTGATAGGTATTTCCCGTGTATATTCAGACCAACGAACGAAATATTTGTTCTAGGACAGCTATAAAAAATTTAGGTGATAGGGGATCGCCTTGTCTCACACCTCGTTCTATTTTAAAAGCAGGTCCAGTACTGTCCAGTTTAATTTTGGCTTTGCTGTTCTTATATATTTATTTATTTATTTTCTTTCTGATGTATTCTGGATGTAGTCCTTGCGCTTCCAACGATTTCCATATAGAGCTGTGGGAGATAGAGTCGAACGCTTTTGAGTAATCAATAAACCCAATGTACAGTGGCATGTTATATTCGTTATATTTTTCTATTATTAATTTTAATGTGTGAATATGGTCTACCGTAGATCGAATACCCATGAAGCCAGCTTGCTCCAGGGCTTGGTTTTCATCGATCACTCCAGTTATGCGTCTTAACAATGTTGAGGAAAATACTTTATACAGGCATGACATTAAGCTAATAGGTCTGTAGTTTGAAATCATGGTCAGATCGCCTTTTTTATACAACAATATAATCTCCGAACATGTTCACTGGCTGGGAAGTTCTTTCTTTTCCATAATATTGTTGAATAATGCGGTTAGCGGTGTGACCAGTTTGTCTTTTCCTGCTTGAAGCATTTCATTTGTTATGCCGTCGGGACCTGGGCTCTTTTCTGTTTTTAATTTTCTTATGGAAAGCTCTATCTCGCTTTCGTGAAATGGCGGAACATGGTCTGTATACTGTGAGTTTTCCAATTCATTCGTGTCACTGTTTGAATTTATCTTAGAGTAGAGCGTTTTGTAGAACTGAGTAGCTACGTTCAGCAGGTCTTGCCTGTTTGTGACTTTGACTCCTGATGAATTTTGTAGCTGGGTCATGAGACACCTTGTGTTATTAAGTTTCTTATATCCTCTTTTGACTGCTCCCGATTTTTGTATGTATTTTTCTATGGTGTTTATTCTGTAAGTTATGATGTTCTGTGCTATTTTTTTATTTATAGTTCTGTACAATTGGCTTAAATAGTGTTTTTCAATTCTTGATTTATGTTCTTTATTTTTCAGTGAGTGTCTTTGGTTTATAAGGTCTGTTATTTCTTCTGTTATTATCCCTTGGTTTTTTGTTGTTTTACTTGATACTGTTGATTCTTTTGCATAATATAATATAGAGTCTTCCAAAGTATTGTACTGTGCCTGGATTGGTTCGTTAATATCTTGGCTGCTAACGGTGTAAAATTGAGTTTTAAACTTTTCGTGGTCGATTTGATTTAATTGTTTATTGTTGAAATTCTTCCTGTTATTTGCAGTTTTCTCAAAATTAAAGGTGGCCCTTACTAGACGGTGATCACTGGAATGCTTGAAGTTTTTTAAAACATTTATATCTAGACTATAATAATATTATAAATGCGAAAGTAGCTCTGTCTGTCTGTCTCGCTTTCCTGCTAAAACTACTGAACCGATTTAAATGAAATTTGGTACACAGATAGTTTAGAGCCTGAGAAAGGACATAGGCTACTTTTTATTGCGGAAAAGGGGTTTTAAGGGGTTGAAAGGGAGGATGAAAGGTTGTTAGGAAGTATTGTCATTTTTAAAGCTAGAATTATGAAACTTTTTTATTTGGCTTTTATTACATAATATATATTTATGAATTATATTTAAAGTTTGTTAAATTTTTACCTTGGGGTACAACTTGAAGATAATAAACACTTTATTCAAAAAGTCGCCAACTTTAAGATGGACATGGAAATCACCAGACGGTTTAACAAAGAATGAAATAGACTATATTACCACAAACCTTCCTAGACTATTTATAGAGAACTAGCTTTTGCCCGCGGCTTTGCCCGCGTGGATGTCGGAAATTAACGCAGGAGGACGTAGGTACTACTGCGGTAAGAATGTATTAATCCAGGTTATATAGGTAATATACTCTGTGTGCCATTTTCGATCCAGATCCATTCAGCCATTTTTGCGTGATTGAGAAACAAACACCCAATCATAAATATTTTCACATAATTTTTAGTATTAGTAGTAAGTAGGATTATAATTCATATTACTTCGGATTCATAGTTTATGAGAATATCATGTGTGTAAATAAAACTAATAGTATTCAGAGTAAGAAGACTGCGGCATAGGGCCTGGTTTAGTTGAATATAAGTCTTCCTGGTTTTTTTTAACGCTCATATTCTACCTATACAGACACTCAATCATTTACCAGACACCAAATCGATCATAGGAATTATAGGAACAGTACTTTTGCCAGTGGCTTCGCCCGTATAGCTGTCGGAAAATATCACCTGGGAACCTACTACCGGGATATAGTATCCTATATGGGAAGTATCCAGGATAACCAAAAATCCGAATCCATCCAAAAATCTAAACATTAACTAACTAAGCTATACTTCGCGGTCTCTTACTTGGAATAATACTATTAGGTTTATTTTGAGTATAACGAACACACATGATATTCGCATTTTTACTATGAAGCCTAAGTAATATGAATTACACTGCACTACCCGACCGCTACCAACCGGGATGGCCGGACGCGGGACGGCCCGCTATCCGCTCTGCGGCTATTTTATTATAATCTCTGATATCTTCTAAAATGTTCTTTTTAATGATATGCTGTTAAAGGCAATTTTGATCTACATGAAATGCACAACGTATCTAATGTATTTAATTGGATAAAGATTAATGCTGTATTGCTAAAATCGCTTCGTAAATAACCCGTTATTTCTCGTAAAAAGTAAAGGATAAAAAATGGTTATTGTGGGTTATCCCTAAGAGATAGATAAATATACCAACGCGGATTATTTTGTAGGCCTTTTTAAGGTGTACAATACTGTAGTACATTATTTTGATCTATTTTGTAGGGTTCAGCCAGCGATCGCAATGTAAGCGCAAAAAAATGAGTTTATTTGTGACATCACATTAGAAACCTCTTAAATTATCAGCGTTTCTTTACTATATTATGCATGTTATACACATATAAACCTTCCTCTTGAATCATTCTATCTATTAAAAAAAATCCGTTGAGTACTTTTAAAGATATAAGCATACATAGGAACAGACAGACAGCAAAGTGACTTTATTATTTTATATATTTAACAAACTTTCATCCCCTATTCCCTATTGTTATTTTACCCCCTTAAAGGTAAAAATTTAACAAACTTTAAATATAATTCATAAATATATATTATGTAATAAAAGCCAAATAAAAAAGTTTCATCATTCTAGCTTTAAAAATGACAATACTTCCTAACAACCTTTCATCCTCCCTTTCAACCCCTTAAAACCCCTTTTCCGCAATAAAAAGTAGCCTATGTCCTTTCTCAGGCTCTAAACTATCTGTGTACCAAATTTCATTTAAATCGGTTCAGTAGTTTTAGCAGGAAAGCGAGACAGACAGACAGACAGAGCTACTTTCGCATTTATAATATTAAGTGTGGAAGTGTGGATAATACGTTGACCTTGCATTGAAAGTAGCTATGTAATATTTCATTTTAATTTGTGTTGGAGGGTTTTAGTCTACTGCCCCCGCTGTGACAAGCCGTTGTGGGGGAGAAGGATGTGGGAGAGGCGGAGCTAGTTGCTAGATTTCATCTGTGGGACCGGCTTCAGTAACATCCTCTCTGTCGTTGTTTCTGTTTAGGTAAGAGAGAATCGTTTTCTTTGAGTATGTGGTCTTTTCTTTTTCAGCTGTAGTTACAGGAACCGAATATGTTGTTTTGGTTTTCTTTATCATACGGTTATTGTTTCTCATCACCGGTTCTTGAGTGTCTGTATGTGTGTACTCGGGTGAGAGCGATAAATTACGTTTGTTGACATGTTTCCGGTTGTGTGAATTTTCCTTAAGTATTATTAAGCGGTCGTATCTAAGTATTGCTTTGTTTCGTTTCTTCTTTTCCTCTTTCAGCTGTTCCGCTAACTGCTTTCTTTTTTCAATCACGTCCGGAGTAAAATCTTCTTTGATGTAGTAAGGAGTGTTTTCCAGGTGTTTTTTTTTATTTTTAAGAAGTTGTATCTTTTTTCCAACTGTTGTAAATGTTATAAGAATCGGCCTAATCTTGGGGGCCTTTTTTCCTAACCTTCTGATAAATTCTAAGTCGTTTTGTTCAAAGCATATCCTGAATTTCTGTTTAGTATGCCAAGAACCAATTTTTCCAGGTCATGATATCCTTTCTCTTCTTCTTCTACTCCAAATAATAAACATTTTTCCTTCTATTAAATCGATCTTGGTTGTTCAATTGTTTTTGCATTATTCCCATTTTTTCTTCTAGTTGTTGTTGTTTGATTCCAATAATATTAAATTTCTCATTGATATTGTCATTTATAGATTGGGTTATACTTTCTTTAAAGCTTTGCATCTCAAGTTTTTGTTCATCCATGCGATCTTGAATATTTTTAAGTATTTTGGTGAATTCTACCATTTTTAGGGTTCCGTTGCCAAATGGCAAAAAACGGAACCCTTATAGATTCGTCATGTCTGTCTGTCTGTCTGTCCGAGTATGTCACAGCCACTTTTTTCCGAAACTATAAGAGCTATGCTGTTGAAACTTGGTAAGTAGATGTATTCTGTGAAACGCATTAAGATTTTCACACAAAAATAGAAAAAAAAAACAATAATATTTGGGGTTCCCAATACATAGAACTGAAACTCAAAAAAAAAAATTCATCAAACCCATACGTGTGGGGTATCTATGGATAGGTCTTCAAAAATGATATTGAGGTTTCTAATATCATTTTTTTCTAAACTGAATAGTTTGCGCGAGAGACACATCCAAAGTGGTAAAATCCAAAGTGGTAACACTCGTGAGTGAGCATACCGAGCAGACGTGTCACTAGTTAATTTATTAATTTTTATATTTTGTAGTAATTTGAAGTAAATGAAATAAAACTTTAATTACAAAGACCAGCATAAAGACACCAACGATTATTGCAAAAACCTAGGAGTGAATTTCCGCCGTTTGGAGAATACGCGCATACGCAGTAAGCGGCCCCCTTCACCTCCTCGGGTAAGCGAGACAAAATTATTTTTTTGCTCTTTCACACCCGCGGCGACGCGAGCTGTTTGAAGCAATACTACACATTATTGACTCTTAAATATCCGCAGTACGAAAAATAATCGTCTAGAATGAGTCTAATAAGGTCTCCGCAAAAGAGTGGTGGATCGCAACCTGACATGACAAAATTAAAAGATGTTGCAGACCTTAACATAACACAGCGCAAGCGTAAACAGCCAGGGACGGATTGTGATTGCAATACCGAATTGGTCGAGTTTCGTAAGGAAATAAAAAGTTTTTTTGAAACTTTCGCAAAATCTCAAACAGAAAGTTTTACCACCTTACTTGAAGACATATCCCAAATCAAGTCAAATGTGGACAACGTTCAAGCCACTGTTGACCACCTTGTTTTGGAGCACAAAAAAATTATCAGTGAAGTTTCTGAATTGAAAATCAAAAGTCTTGAGACTGATGACAAAATTAAAGGTTTACAGAATGATCTCATACAGTTAAAAAGGGAAACGGTTTCACATACTTCAACTAATATGGTTCAATCGGAAGAAAGTCTTCTTCAGGAGATTCGAGAACGCACAGAAAGAGAAAAAAATGTCATTATTACTGGTATCATAGAAATTGAGGACAAGGACTTTGAAGAAAGACAGGCATACGATAATAGGGCATGTATTAATATACTAAAATCTGTAATGAAAACTGAACCGCAGCCCCTAAAAGTTATTAGACTTGGAAAACACAACCCGGGTATAAACCGCGCCCTGAAAGTATGCTTTAATTCAGCAGCAGAACCTAAAGAGATCCTCCAGAATAGAGGCAAAATACAAGATGAACAAATTAAAATATTCTCAGACAAAACCCCTACCCAACAAGCACGCATGAAACAATTACGGGACGAACTTTTAAACAGACAAAACCTCGGAGAAGATAATCTCAAAATAAAATACATTAAAGGCGTTCCGAAAATAGTCACAGTTACAAAAAACTAAGAGATCTAACACAGTCTATTAATACTAAGAGCAAAGATAAGATTACATACCAAATATTACAGAATTATGATGATCTGGAGACGGAAAGATGTTCCTTTAATTTTTTCTACTGTAACATTAGAAGTATTGTAAAGCCTGGTAAATTGGATGAACTTAAATGCGTCTTAAAATCGTTCAGTGTAGAAATACATGCTGTACTTTTGACTGAAACTTGGATTAAATCTGAAGAAGAAGCAACTACTATGGAAATTCCTAACTATTCACATTATTACAATATTAGAACAAATAAAAGAGGCGGAGGAGTATCGATATACATTCACAATAACATCAAACACTCCTTGAGTCAAGAAACATATAATAACGGAAATAACTTTCTATGGATACATACAGAAAAGTATAATATGGATATTGGTTTAGTATATAAACCCGGAGACACAAATACAACACATTTCCTAGATGAATTTGAAATTCAACTACAACAGAGAACTCGGGCTCTTATATTTGGTGACTTCAACATAAACCTATTAACAAACGATAAATCCACTGAAAAATATAGAGAAATAATACAAGAAAGCGGATATTACATAATGAACAAGATAGACATCACATATTCAACTCGAACAACAGCCACCACAAACAGCATTTTAGATCATATTATAACAAACCTAAAAGACAAAACATTTAACGTGGCAGTGATGGATTCGGCGATTTCTGACCATCAACAAATTATTCTAGGGTTAAAAAACCACAAGCCTGAACCACCAGCTAAATTACAATTCGATAGCATTAACTACGAAAAACTTTACCAGTTAGCTAAAGACTCCTTTACAAAAGAAAGCCACGATTACAACACGATAGAACAAACTATCAAAACCTTAATAAAGGCAAATACAACAAAAAAAATAAAAATTCAAAATTTACCACAAGACGACTGGATTCATAAAACTATATTAACTAAAATAAACACAAGGAATCAATATTGGAGGGAACTAAAAAAGAATCCGAAAAATCTAGTTTTAAAAAGCTCTTTCAAAAAACACAGAAATGAAACTATTGCATTAATTGCTAAAACAAAAAAAGACTACTATTATCAAGCCTTTAAAAAGCTAAATAACGACCCTAAACAAATGTGGAAGCTTATTAATACCTTATGCAAAAATACAGTTAAATCAGACCCTAGTCCTCCAAAACTAATGACGATCGCAGGTTTAGTTACTGAAGGTGACGAAATATGCGAGCAGTTTAATAATTTTTTTGCCACAATAGGTCCCCAATTAGCAATGCAAATTCCCCCAAAATATCATACTAATAATTTTTACCAATATGGCAAGACAGATGAAGAAGTAAACTTAGATAACTTTGTACCATGCACTGAGGAAGAAGTCGCTAAAATAATAAATGCCCTAGACTCAAATTGCAGTATAGGTATAGACAAAATCAGTACAAAAGTAGTAAAATGTATAAAAGAATTTCTCATCCCAGGCTTAACTACGATTATAAATGACTGTCTACGCGCAGGTCACTTTCCAGACGAGCTCAAAATAGCAAAAGTCTCTCCCATATATAAATCAGGGACAAAGACAGATCCCAGTAACTACAGGCCGGTGTCAGTGTTACCTGTAATTTCTAAAGTTTTTGAGCGAATTGTCTACGATCGATTAAGTAGCTACTTAAACAAAACAAAATTCCTTTTTGATCGACAATACGGCTTTCGTTCAAAATCAAATACTTTATCCGCTACTGTAGACCTTATAACCAAAATCAGAATGCACATTGATGGAAAACAATTAGGGCTAGGCATATTCATAGACCTAAAAAAAGCCTTCGATACCGTGAGTCATTCCCTCCTTCTAAAGAAGTTGAAACATATTGGAATCACTGATAATGTGCTCAAGATTTTGGAATCATATCTAACGAACCGCTTTCAAGTCGTAAAAATAGGTAAATATCAAAGTACTGCCCAGCCTATTACATGCGGTATACCACAAGGCTCAATTATTGGGCCCCTGCTATTTTTAATCTACGTAAATGACATATGTCACGTGTCTCTAAATGGCGAAATCAGTCTATATGCAGATGACACATGTATATTTTATTATGGTTCCTCCATAAGTGAAATGATGGCCTTTGCACAGAAGGATTTAGACAAATTACACGATTGGTTCCAGTATAATTTACTCACAATCAATATTTTAAAGACGAGTTATATTATATTCAAGGCAAAAAACAAAAAATTACAAAACTATCCTAAGCTATACATTAATAGCATTCCACTAAAGGAATCGATCGAAGAGAAATACTTAGGGCTAATTTTGGACAGTGGATTAACATGGAAGTCGCATATAAATAAAATAAGATCTACGTTATCATCATTATCAGGGCGTCTCTACAGTATTGTTCGATGTTTACCACGACAGGTTAGACTGAATATCTATCATTCTCTGGTCAAATCACATCTAGATTATCTTATAGAAATATGGGGTAGCGCAGCTAAAACTAACTTAAACTGCATCCAAAGAATACAAAATAAACTAATCAAAATCATATTTCATTATGGCTTTCTCACACCAACAAAAAAAATTTACTCCGATACCAAATTAATGAATATAAAGCAAATTTATTACTATAGTACATGCATGTTAATAAAAAAAATCAAAGATAAAAAACTACACTCGGAACTAATTTTTAAAACTAATACCGAACAAGGATTAAGACCTCTCCGTAGTGCAAATGATATCTGTCTGGCGAGAACACGTACCAATTACGGAAAGAAAAATATAACATACGAAGGGGCCCAGATGTTCAACAAACTACCACGGGAAATAAAAACCTGTAAAAGTTTACATATATTTAAAACTAAACTAAAATCTTTTATAACTGACAAAATTTAAGTCCGGCCCTGGTTAATGTCTTAAACTTACCCACAAAATTTGATTTTTGCTTCGCATGAATCTTTTACTGCTACCTTCAATGTCTTGTTATGTATGTTAAAATACTTCTGTCTTCGTTTAATATTTGTGCATATCATACTAGCTCTGCTCACGAATGTAATTATTATTATATTGTTTAAATATTTCTCATTAAGTGAAATTTGTAGTAAATTTCTTTTGAGTAAATAAAGATTCTTTAACCACAAAATGTGTGTCCCCCCATAACTTCTAAAATAAGGAAATGATAAAACTAAAAAAAAATATATGTGTACATTACCATGTAAACTTCCACCGAAAATTGGTTTGAACGAGATCTAGTAAGTAGTTTTTTTTTTTTAATACGTCATAAATTGTAAACCACAATTTACCTTTCATTTAGTCAACTCAAATATAAAATTTAAAAAAAAAACATTTAATTTCATAAACATAAACCTTAATGCATAAACCGTGAATACCTGCAGGTTTGCAAGTACGAAACCCTCGGTGCGCGAGTCCGACTCGCACTTGGCCAGTTTTATAGTTTAGTGACCTCTGTCGTCTGGTTGCGGATTTTATTCGATAGTTAGTTTGGTAGTTTGGCTTTGTTGCTGCTAGTACTGTTACGCCTCGCGAGATGGCGCTGTAAGCGGTTATTTTGGAATATGATTGGTAAAAACTATATTTTCGAGGTTATGTACCGGTTATAACTTCACTTTTATTGTTATTTAATTCACTTCCACACTGTCTTGGTTGATTTTTTGCACTACACTTGATTTATTTTCACTGAATTTCTCTAATTTGTCTGTAGCTTGATGTAACGCACAAAGTTCGTTGGGTCGATTCAATTCAAAACATTTTCTTTTTCCGTTAGTATTTCTTGAGAGTTTAATGTTTTGCGTACACTCCTTTGGCCACTTTTCACTTTTTCACTACGTAACTGATCAAAACATATTATTGTGATTTAAAATCAATTTTTCTTTACGGAATCGATGTTGACAGCGTCACACTAGCGCCCTCTCTCTCACACTAGCGCCCTCTCTCTAGGCGACCACTAGTAATTAATAATTCTTACCTAAGACTAAGACATATCAAAAATATCATATTAAAAAAAGTTTACTCTCCTGTGATTTTATTTATATGATTCAAAAAGTTATAGCTAACTAAATATAAAATAAGACTAGTAAAAAATTGGACAACGCAACAAAAGCACTCCTTCCGTGCTGTAGAGAAGAAAAACTAATTTATTTTATGATTCATATGAGGTTTTGACCATACGAATCAGGCACATATGAATCAGGATTTTGCCTACAATCATGCATAACTCATCACATCATACATACAGACTTAATTTATTTATTTAAACTTCTCGCACACAAAAAGGTACAAAGGCGGATTTAATGCCTTAGGCATTCTCTACCAGTCAACCAAGGGTGGTGAAGAGATTAGATGGCAGGTGCTTTGATTGAGAGGAACAGTTATTGAAAAATACTATTAAAATACATCCTATATCAAATTATAAATAAGATGGGAATTATAAATAGATTATAAACTTATAATACACACATACATATTTATTTACTATAATATATACTTACAACTCGGCCAAGCTAAGTTTACACGTGTCGCTGGAATGCGGCGCCCCGCCCGCTTCCCCGCCACTCCGCCAGTACGGTTAGCGTCAGCTTTGTCGCGTCAATACGGTTAGCATTAGAGATGGGCGTTTTCAGTTTTTCTCGCAAACGGATATGTAACCGATATTCAGTTTTCATATCGATATCAAAAACAGTTTTCAGATATCGATATCAGTAGTACGGTTTGCTCACGTAACCGTGATATTTTAGATGAGCAAACTCAAGGGGACCGCAAACTGACGATAAACGCAAAATTATAATAAATTACTTTAGATATTTAAAGTTATTTAATTTGTCAGTTTGGCTACTTGTAACACGTAGTTCTATTTTTAACCGACTTCAAAAAGGAGGAGGTTCTCAATTCGGATGTTTATATGTTTTTTTTTTTTATGTATGTTCGGCCATAACTCCGTCATATATAGACGGATTTGCAAAATTCTTTTTTGTTCGAAAGGGGTTTATTCCGAAATGGTCCCATATAATTTTCATATAGATCTGATGATGAGTTCGGGAGACAGACACCGGAACTCTTTAAAAAATGACAGGAAATCAACCGCGATTTCTGCTATCGCATAAATATGCATTGTTTGTTTGGAATTAGTGCAGGGTGAATACCACAACTAAAAATTTAAAAATAGAAACTTTTTTACAAAAAAAAAAACCACCGACTTCCTTAAAAACACTACAAAGTGAAAAATAACTTTAATTTCGGAAGTCGGTGGCAAAAAACAATAAATACAGATCCTAAGACACCGACTACCGAAATTAAAGTTATTTTTCACTTTGTAGTGTTTTTAAGGAAGTCGGTGGTTTTTTTTATAAAGTAAGTTTCTCGCTAATATCTAGTAGACGCCAAAAAATCGCTATCTTATGGATTCGTTGTTGTAACTAAATAAATAGAAACTAGACCTTATTGCTAGAGCTTTAAGATATATTACACACGCATAACATTAACCAAATAACCAAGCAAACATTAGCCAAAGTTACGAAATATTCGCTTCATCACTTTTACACCAGTAAAAACTTAAATACTTAGACAGGGACAGAGCGAATATCTGTGATGACGTGTGACGCTTGTAATATGAAGTTTGCGTTTTGTTCGTACTTCGTACGTTCCCAATATTGCAGTTTTGATATAACTTAAGACTCGATAAAGTTTTTGTGATATCGGTTATGTAGATTTAGATATCGATATGATATGTTACTAAACACATATCCGATATAAGTTACGTTTTGATATATCGAACTCATGCCTAGTTAGCATCTTTGTCGTCGACACGCGTCATACGAGTATTCGTCTCCCTATCCGTTGAATTTTATATTTTCGAACTGTTCTTGTGAACGCGAGGTGTAAACTTAGCTTGGCCGAGTTGTACATACATGTGTATGTTTCATTCTTGTCGTTTTACTACACGAATCTATAACCCAAAAGCATCACACGAAACACAGATTGAAGTTTTAAAACAATAAAATAAAATTTATAAAGTAGGCATTGTAATCAGAATGCCACCTGAACCAAACACAGATGAATCAGATATTTACCTTAGTAACACCGGGATCTTAGCCAACCAGCCGCACGTCTGCCTTCTAGCTCGTCCGTTGGACGACTGGCTTCCCCCCGCGCGGGAAGCCAGGCTCTCATTCGACCAAGTACCTACGTGACCGTAGGTACTTGGTCGAATGAGAGTCTGGCTTACGCCACATTAATCAGTATTATACGCCGGACACTTCTTATTTATTTATTTATTTATAAACATACTAACGTAGTTGTTACTAATACACATTTTTTTAAGAGGACTTTTCAGTTCCTTTCGATGTAATTATAATTTATATTGAAGTATCAAAGTGAGAAAGTGACATCGACCATTTTGTTCCGGAAAATGGCAAACGGACGTGTTATATGAATCAGAAGAACAAGCTTCAAATATTTTTATTTTGTACCTAGACAGCAATTATTTAAAAAAAAATATAATTTGACCCAGTAACGGGTATAGCTAAACTAGTATATAAAAAAAAACATGCCGTTGTTATTGTTAGTAGGTTACAGAAATATACCCATAGAAATCGAAAATTTTGTCCCCGAAGAACTACCCTTATGAGAATCAACAAAGAAACTCCGAGCATAGCTCGCTCCAAAGCGCTCTGAGCGACTTTGACTTTGTGAACCAGCCCAACTATCACTGTCCACAATTCGGAACCGTGTGTCATTACGGGCAGGAAGCACTGGTTGAAAATGTTAGTCTTCAGACAACAAGACTTGACGAAGTTTACCAAACGCTGTCAGCTTCTTTCTCAAAGTTGTGTCTACCGAGCTGCAAGATTTGCCCTCAGGAGACATACTCATTCACAACTTTGAGAAGCGACCCCTCGATGTAGATTGGACTCGGCAAAACGTGCGAGTTCTACATGACTTTTGTCTTGTCCGAGAGGCTCCATTCTGGCTATGCAGGTTGGACCAGACGATCCAACTGTTCCAGTGTCTCTGCCATTATGACGATGTCATCGGCAAAGCGAAGGTGTGAGATGTACTCGCGGTTCACGTTGACACCCTGTCTAGTCCAGGCCAGCGGCAGCGTCTTAAAAACGGCCTCTAACGCATTAGTAAACAGTTTGGGGGATATAAAATCCCGCTGTCTCACTCCTCTAAGCAGTTGAATGGAGTTGGTTTTTTGATGCTGGATCAGGAGGTAACCGGCTGATGACTTTTAACAAATTATTGTACACCATCATAAGATTTTTACTTTTAAGCCTCCATTTTATTTATTTAAGATTTTTGTCCTTATTGTTTTCGTGAACATTAGACTGTTTGTTAACATTTGTATCCGAAACACATAGATGTTTTCAATTTGTTTTTATCTACTAAAATCGACATCATTCTAAACATTGCGCGACTTGTAACCCGTTTTATTGTAGCATCTTGGATAACTGGCTTTGCACCATCATGATTCTGTTTGCGTATTTGCAAGTAGGTAACCTGCATTGGATAATGTTTGCAATAGATTCCGAAATTGAACAACGCAGGTAGATATGAACGCCAATGTGTAAAAACAAATCTTACCATAGTAGATAAAGCTATTTGCCGTGTCTTTAGAAAAGACAACCGCTGAAAGGCAAACCATCTACTATTACTATTTTCGTAAATGGTTCTCGTCGGTACTGGTTTAAAAGCATTCTCATTTTACTTTCAACTGTACTTTTTTTTTGGATGGGAAATCATCAATTGACTTCTCCCGCTCTAGGCGGACACGCCCTCCCGGGGCGTGTCAGACTTTTACTGACTAGAACCCACCCGTGTTCCTTCAGTTGCCCATGTGCCAGGGTCACGGTATCTCTTTCGAACAATCTCGCGATCCTGGCAGTTTCAACCGTACTGACGTCTGTTTCCATAGCACATGCTATTTAGAACCAAGATTCTCGTCATTTGGCTTTATTTTTATAGAGTTCTGATGAATAATCCCACAGCTCAGGTCTTTCTTCAAACATTCTGATTAAATTGAAACTAACTCGTTGTTCCAATGAAAATTGTCCATGTTTACAAAAAATTACAACAGAGGAAAACAAATGACAACATGTGCACCGCACGCTTTGCGGTGATATACGCAAACTGAACCGATAAGACGCCCGTCTCGCTCACGACAGCCTCATAAAGGGAGACAGCAGGCAGACATTCCAGTTTATCAACAAGTGTGTAAACGTTGCTGTACAATGTTGTGTTGTCGAGCGGAAAGTATTGATTATGAATGTCGATGGCTGTAAGAGTAGGAGAAGACCAAAGAAGTGATGGATGGACTCTGTGAAAGATATTTGATTTTGTGATATTTTATTGTTAGAAAGAGCGTGACTACCGAGATAACGACATATACAGAAGTATGGAGGGTAAAGGCATGATGAGCTGATTTTAAATAAATTGGGATAGGGGCGACAGACAGATGTTGTATAACACTTCGGAATCAACTACCATGTAAAATTACTTTCTGTGTTGGGATGACATCCGACTGAAAGTAACTAAAAAAACCGGCCAAGTGCGAGTCGGACTCGCGCACCGAGGGTTCCGTACAAACCTGCAGGAATTCACGGTTTATGCATAAGGTTTATGTTTATGAAATTAAATGGTTTTTTTTTTTAATTGAGTTTCAGTTCTATGTATGGGGAACCCCAAATATTATTGTTTAAAAAAAAATATATATTAGAAACCTCAATATCATTTTTGAAGACCTATCCAAAGATACCCCACACGTATGGGTATGATGAAAAAAAAATTTTTGAGTTTCAGTTCTATGTATGGGGAACCCCAAATATTATTGGTTTTTTTTCTATTTTTGTGTGAAAATCTTAATGCGGTTCACAGAGTACATCTACTTACCAAGTTTCAACAGCATAGCTCTAATAGTTTCGGAAAAAAATGGCTGTGACATACTCGGACAGACAGACAGACAAACATGACGAATCTATAAGGGTTCCGTTTTTTGCCATTTGGCAACGGAACCCTAAAAACGGACACACCACAGAATTGTTAACTCCAAAATACTTTCTAGCGAAATTCAAAGTTTCTTGCGTTTTTTGCAATTTGCAGGCCAGTGCTAGGTTGTATGTTGATTAAAATATTATTCGCGACTGTAAGACGTATGTAGTTACAGAATTATAATCATCAAAATCACCAATACAACCCTTCAAGTTCATCTGCAAATTGCAAAAAACGTAAGAAAATTTGAATTTCGCGGGCTAGTTGGAGCATTCACCTTAAATATAACTAAGCCCTGCAACATGTTAGTTTTTTAACCGACTTCAAAAAAAGGAGGAGGTTATCAATTCGACTGTATTTTTTTTTAATGTTTGTTAGCTCAATACTTTTGACTGGGTGAAACGATTTTTAACCGACTTCAAAAAAAGGAGGAGGTTATCAATTCGTCTGTTTTTGTTTAAATGTTTGTTACCTCATTACTTTTGACTGGGTGAAACGATTTCGATGATTTTTTTTACTTGAAAGGTGGTGCTTCTCGTATTGTCCCATTTTAATTTGGTTTCATTCGGACAGTGGGATCCATGTGAAAACCATATAACTCTTAAATTTGCATTAAGTATTTGCGCGACAAATGAACGAATACCGTGATAAGATTAGTGCGGGGTTAATACCATAACTAAAAAGTTAAAAATAAAAACTTTTTACAAAAAAAATAACAACCGACTTCCTAAAAAAAAAACTCTACAAAGTGAAAAATAACTTTAATTTCGGAAGTCGGTGGCAAAAAAACCTTAAATACAGATCCTTAGACACAGACTTCCGAAATTACAAGTTATTTTTCACCTTGTAGTGTTTTTTTGGTCGGTTGTTATTTTTTTTTTGTAAAAAGTTTTTTAATTTTAAAACTGTTATTTATTTTCTTTTTAGGGACTTACTAGAGAATGGGCAGCAGCGTTCTCTTTGGATTTTACCACCAATCCGCCTGCCAAGCGTGGCGATTATGGCAAATCCCCCCAAATTTGGGGAGGTCTATGTCCAGTAGTGGATGTTTTTTGGCTGAAATGATGATGATGATGATGATTTATTTTCTACTTTTAAGTTTGGTTTTTTATGGAAGTGTGTTTTTTAAACTATTATTTTTTTATCATTTAGCTGTACGGCAGGGCTAGGGCACTGAACAGTGCTAGGGCAGCTAAACTACACCGAAGACAGTTAGGTACAGACGAGACGTCAAACTACCCAAAACTGTCAATTTTCCCGATCAATCTTGAACTTAAAACGTTGGCGATAAAGTTGATAATCTATTAAAGAAATTTGACAGATTGTAGTAGCTTTAAGTGCTGGCGTCTGTACCTACTCATATATAATTATAGTCCTCCAGACCGTATTTCGGCCACGGCGACCAATCTCAACGGAGACTAGCCATCGGCGCGTGAGATATTATAGTACGCAAATGTGTGCGCAGACACAGGAGCACTCACTCTTCCCTCACTCTCATAGTCCGATGGGACGGCAATTCGACACGGCCGGAGAGAGATCACAGGCGAAGGATCCTTTCCGAGGCACGTGGGTATCACACCGCCAATTTCCAAACTCCGGGCTGCTACTAAGAAATTCCTAATGGAAAAACCCAGTAATACTTTGCCCGACCCGGGAATCGAACATAGGACCCCACGCTCAGCGGTCGCGCTTGCGACCACGAGACCAACGGGGCAGTTACCTACTCATATACGGTCGTTACGGAGACCTACCGTTAGGTCCCAGGTAATTAAGGGCAATGTTATCTCTGTCGTCAAACACAATACAAATTCTTTACGTAAAGTATAACAAATAATCGTAACTGCGATAACTGTGCAACTTTCAGTTACAATCTAAATAATTTTGAAAGATTTTATTAATCCATTGTTTTTCACCATTTTAAACACGATTTTATTAGCTTGGTATGTATCTATTTTACGGATATTTTTTTAACTCGATTTTCGTCCCTTTCAAAACGTCAGATTAATTTGAAACTTTGCTTAACTTTTATTTTTTTTTAATATTTTTTTTTATTTTTTTTTATTATAAACATTCTGGAAAAAATATTAATTTGTTACTTACTCTAGTTCTTTCATAACATAACATAACATCACGCCTTGTTTCCCCGAAGGGTTGGGCAGAGGTGTTCCTATAGTACACCCACATTTCGCCTGTTATGTTCAAGTCCCATGTAATAGGGAGCGAGCCTATTGCCATCAACCGGGCACAGGTCCAGACTCCGGGCTGCTACTGAGAAATTCCAGATGGAAAACCGGCCAAGTGCGAGTCGGACTCGCGCACCGAGGGTTCCGTACAAACCTTCAGGTATTCACGGTTTATGCGGTTTATGTTTATGAAACTAAATGTTTTTTATTTTTATTTTTATATTTCAGTTGACTGAATGAAAGGTAAATTGTGGTTTACGATTTATGACGTACTTATTAAAAAAAATACTACTTACTAGATCTCGTTCAAACCAATTTTCGGTGGAAGTTTATATGGTAATGCACATCATATATTTTTTTTAGATTTATCATTCCCTTATTTTAGAAGTTACGGGGGGGGGGGGACACATTTTACCACTTTGGAAGTGTCTCTCGCGCAAACTTTTCAGTTTAGAAAAAAATGATATTTGAAACATCAATATCATTTTTGAAGACCTATCCATAGATACTCCACACGTATGGGATTGATGAAATTTTTTTTTTTGAGTTTCAGTTCTATGTATGGGGAACCCCAAATATTATTGTTTTTTTTCTATTTTTGTGTGAAAATCTTAATGCGGTTCACAGAATACATCTACTTACCAAGTTTCAACAGCATAGCTCTTATAGTTTCGGAAAAAAGTGGCTGTGACATACTCGGACAGACCATGACGAATCTATAAGGGTTCCGTTTTTTACCATTTGGCAACGGAACCCTAAAAACCCAATAACACTTTACCCGACCTGGGAACCGAACCCAGGACCTCATGCTCAGCAGTAGCGCTTGCTACCACTAGACCAACGAAGCAGTCTAGTTCTTTCAATTAAAGATAATTTAATTTAATTTTTTATTTTGTAATTATTAAAAATAGTTACAATTGAGATCAAGCGTATTTCTATTATTAATACGAGTATCAAATGTGCGCCAAAATATCGCGTCGGGATGTTTTCATTATCACGCACTGAAACTTCAACCCAGTGTTTAGTGCCGAGAGTTGAAAACCGAATAGTTTGTTTTTTCGATGCACCCTGTTGGATTCTGAATGCTCAGTTAACACCGAAGGTAGAAAATCCAGTAAAATTCTGATAAAATTCCGCCGTGATTTTTTTTTTACTTCCGTGTGACCGTTTAACCCAATGCGTTCAGCAGTTATTTCAGTATAAATATTTAACTATTTAATTTTACTTTTGTCACAATGGATACCCCAACTTTAACTTTACTATTGAATAGCTTTTGCCCGCGACTTCGTCCGCGTCAAATTTTTGCTCCCCGACCCTTCCCGTCGCATCGAATTGCCTGCCAGTTTTCGTCCATTTTTCGTTGCTGCTCCGCTCCTTTTGATCGTAGCGTCGTGTTATATAGCCTATAGCATTCCTCAAAAACTGGCCAAGTGCGAGTCGGACTCGCGCACCGAGGGTTCCGTACAAACCTGCAGGAATTCACGGCTTATGCATAAGGTTTATGTTTATGAAATTAAATGTTTTTTTTTTTTTAATTTTATTTTTGACTTGACTGAATAAAAGGTAAATTGTGGTTTACGATTTATGACGTATTAAAAAAAAACTACTTACTAGATCTCGTTCAAACCAATTTTCGGTGGAAGTTTACATGGTAATGTACATCATATATTTTTTTTAGTTTTATCATTCCCTTATTTTAGAAGTTACGGGGGGGACACACATTTTACCACTTTGGAAGCGTCTCTCGCGCAAACTATTCATTTTAGAAAAAAATGATATTAGAAACCTCAATATCATTTTTGAAGACCTATCCATAGATACCCCACACGTATGGGTTTGATGTTTTTTTTTTTTTTGAGTTTCAGTTCTATGTATGGGGAACCCCAAATATTATTGTTTAAAAAAAAAAATGATATTAGAAACCTCAATATCATTTTTGAAGACCTATCCATAGAAACCCCACACGTATGGGTTTGATGAAAAAAAATATTTGAGTTTCAGTTCCATGTATGGCGAACCCCAAATATTATTGTTTTTTTTTTCTATTTTTGTGTGAAAATCTTAATGCGGTTTACAGAATACGTCTACTTACCAAGTTTCAACAGCATAGCTCTTATAGTTTCGGAAAAAAATTGACCTACTCGGACAGACAGACAGACAGACATGACGAATCTATAAGGGTTCCGATTTTTGCCATTTGGCAACGGAACCCTAATAAAAAGGCTACCCAACGCAAAATAATTTTTCAATTCGGACCAGTAGTTCAAGAGATTACCGCGTTCAACCAACCAAACAAACAAACTCTTCAGCTTTATAATATTAGTATAGATGTGTACAGGTGCAATTAGCGTTTCCACAATCTTCGGACCCTTATCATAATATGCGGCACCTTATCACAACAAATTAATATGAATTTAACTACCAGTAATTATGTAAGTAGTCGTCAACAGCAGAACCTAATACCTAGCAACCAATGGGCAGGCTAAAATCGCGGTCGTTTGAGAAAGTTTATTTTTTTTCAACCCGTCGCGCGCCAGTCGCCGATCCGCCATCATACCGCGCACATGCGCGTTCCCTGTCAAATATAAAACCGGTTCCGTAATATATCAATATAGTACTAAAATTCTTTTGAAGAAAGTCTTGTGTTAAGTGATTTATTTTGATGTTAATCTGAGGAATATTGGAAATTTTCAAAATGAATGTAAGTGGTTTTTCCTCACTTTCTTATTTTCACGATTGTTTATTATTCAGTAAGATTTTTATTTCATTCGGCGGTGATTGCTGTGCCTTTGCCTTGGAGTTGGATTTAATCGGTCTGTTCTATATTCAAAAATAATTTGAGTAGAAATCCTTGTGCTACAACAGCCTACAATTAAAATTTCCAATTGAAGGAATTAAGATTTATGTGAATAAATAATTTTCAAAGTTAAAGAACATTTATTCTTTAAGTTTGAAAATTCAGCAACAATTTTACTATGCAGAATTCGTTCTAGTACTTGAAGTAAACATCTAGTAATCGATAAAAGAAAATAAGTGCTGCAGCATGAAGGCCGTTGCACTTTAGAGCTGTTGACTGTGAACCAACTGGTCCCATTCATAAAATAACAACTACGTCTAAGTATGCACCGTAGAGTAATGGGTTCTATTCCTAGAGAAAACAAATATTAGGTTGTATTGTATAGTAGGTCAACAAAATAATGTGACAAATGTATTTATTTTTATTTAGCTCGAAGCCACAAAAATATTTTGCCTACCTGTTACATTTCTAGGTCATTCTTCTATGCAAATTTTTAACGCTCTTTAGGTCAAAGAAAACGAAAATATTTCGCGATATTTATAGAATCATAAGTAGCGCAAAACTACAAAATATGGAAATAAAACAAGTGATTTATAAATCAATCAGTTAGAGGGACATTAGAAATAAATAAAAAAAATTGCCTTTCCGGTTTACGAAAGTACCAAAGACAATTCCGTCCATCCAGCATTGTCCAAGCAGCAGAAGTATTCAGACATTTTTTTTTTTAAACCTGTATTTTCCTACTATGGGCAAAGGACTCTCATAGCTTTCCATTGTTCATTGTGATTTGTGAGTTGTCTTCTCCGCCCAATCTCCCGTAAACGAATCTAGGTCATCACGACAGCGTTTCTTAGGCCTTCCTCGACGACAAATTATTCAAATAATATTATTTGAATCATTTTAAAATAGTAGATAAATAAATATCTTAGGACAACCAACACACCGTTACCTGGTCCCAAACTAGGCAGAGCCTGTACTATGGCAACCAGACAACTGATAAATATACATATATATTTCTAAATAATACTTATTACGGATAAATTACACCCAGACACAGAACAAGTAATTGTGCTCATCACACAAAGATTTATCCTGGGTGGGAATCGAACCCACGACCTCAGTCTTAAAAGTCTGGGTCACTAACCACTAGACTAACAGATCAGTCAAATTTTGAAGAAAGAGAGGGAACCTCCATAAGGAAGTAAGGGATTGTAAACATGTCGAATCAAATGCGTTTCCTCACTTTCGACACAAACCATGTTTCGAATAACATTTAACATTTTTGTCAAAAGCTAGTGAAAGTGTTCGCTAGAAAACGACTTACACGCTGTATGTTTAACTTACTTTTACAAAATAATTGTCACTACACTGACTAGAAAAATATTTCTTTAGAAATTTCGTGACAGAATTCTCTGTCGGGTCAGATGTGTGTTTTGATAATTTCGTACGTGACGATATTAAACAGATACGCGCACGTTTTTATGGACAGAAATTTAAAAGAATCTTCTTAATAAATGTACATATTAATTCTTTCTCCTGCCCTTCCCTTCTGCCAATATATTAGGAGTCGGCGGCACAACGTGTCTTCTTCTTCCATAGTTCTCTATAAGTATTCACAGAGTTCATAAACATTTCATCTATTTCCATATATTATATTTCCCTGCGTGGAGGTCCACGAGAATATAGTGACGTTGGAAATTGTATAAGCGCTCAATGGACAGTGTATATTTTGGCCGAAAATTTCACCAAGATATTCACAAAAATAATATACTTCCCTGCGTGGAGGTCCACGAGAATATAGTGACGGTAGAAATTGTATAAGCGCTCAACGGACATTGTATGTTTTGGCCGAAAATTTCACCAAGAAATTCACAAAATTAACAAAATTCCATTGACATAACACTTCTCTTCACCACTAGTTTCGCTTTTCATCAAGTCCCTCCCTTCGTTTTGTCTATTCTCTCCCGAAAATCTTTTCAATACAAGTAAAGTTAATTTTACAAGGCATTGAGGTAAAACTGTTCGGTCACCAGCATCTGACTCAAACATGAGGTTGTTATCATAATAAGCTCTCTAACTGTCAATGTCAACAACAGAATGATCTTACCTCACGATTTTGCGAAAATATTCGTACTTACCGACTCAATGCTAAGGTGATGCTAATTTTTAAACAAACTCTATCGACCTTTTCAGTCTTTATAGGTAGGTAGTCAGACATAAGCCAGTAAGTCTTAGAAAGTGTTACCCTGTCACTGGGTCCTGAAGGTCATGTGAAGGTCAGATACGTAGTCATCATCAACATCATTTCAGCTGTAAGACGTCCACTGCTGGAAATAAGGGGGGATTTGAAACTATATAATATATATCGCCACGCTTGTGTGGTGGGTTGGCAATCGCGGTATGGTGGTAAAATGCATAGAGAACGCTGCTACCCATTCTCTAGGAAGTCCCTTAGTAGCTTTTTATGACACCCACGGGAAGAAATTGAATGGTGATATTCTTTGAGTTAGGCACCACACGGACAAGCAGTCGCTCCACGTTCAGCTGCATTCGATTGGATTAGAACCCGACCTCCAGATAGTTGACAAAAGGCTGCTTGCAGATGACGTTGATAACTCTATCGATTTTTAGAAGTCTAAAATGCTTCAAGTAGTCCCAGGAGACAGTAAAAACAAATGTCAGCCGCAAGATGTATTTGAGGAGCACTACTAACCAGTTTGTAGTTATTTATGTCACCTGTCTATACTGTAACTATACTCCATTTGTTTAGGTAGTTAACTAAAGGTAAACAATCTTGATATGTCTTTTTATATAAAATAAATCGTATAAAAGACCAACAAATATTATTTAAATTAAGTTACTTACCTAACATCGGTTTAAGTAAATACCTAATTGTAAACATTTTTAGATTCAATTTTTAGACAGTTTTTTAGATAAAAGACATGTTAAGATTGTTTACATTTAGTTAACTACCTAAACAAATGGAGTATAGGGTTGTAAAAAGCTGCCAAGTGCCAATCTGACTTTCACAATACATTTAACACTTCATATTTTGTTTAAATAGGTTTCTTGAATGGACCCTTTTATTTTTAAACTTTATTTAATGTTTCTAATGGTACGCATTCTGTGAAAATATCAAGTGTCTGCCTATTACGTTTTTGAGGATACAGCCCTGTGACCGACGGAGGAACGTACTAAAAGCAGAGTCGCATTATTGGCACCCGCCTGCTAAGCGTGGCGATTATAATAAATCCCCCCAAATTAGGGAAGGTCCAGCTGTGGACGTCTTACGGCTGAAATGATGATGATGATTATTGAGATCCTTTTGGCACCCTTTTGAGTGCAGAACCCTAAAAACAGACCAGCTGCAAGTCTAGAACAACTAACAAGGATCTAGTAAGATACAGGTTCAGTGCTTAGAGGTGCGAGCTAGAGTATTTTATGCTCAGTTCACTTAGGAATTGCATTCATCGGAACTCAGAAAGGAGTTTACCTACTTTGACGTCCGCATTTCATTCGTCAACGCCGGCTGTCACGCATAGTGGCATTATGTGAGGTTTTAGCGTGAATGTTTTTTTTTTTTTTTTGCTATGTCACGTTCACCAAACTGATTCTTTTTCTATCTTTTCGTCATTTGACAATGATAGGTACTTAGTTTACTTTGCTTGCGTGAATATTCTCTAAAAAATCCTCCTACATTGTTCAATCCTGTCAATGTGGTCTGGAGCTATATCATATCGCTAAACCATCGAATGAGGCTGGTAAACAGATGAATATGCTCTGTTGTCATGGATACTTCGGGATTAAAATACATCTTCTTAGCCAGCACCTTTCTATTATAAGTTCTTATTATTGAAAACGGCATATAATTCTCATATAGAATTAAGAAGAACGTTTTACGATCTGTCTGCCTTTAGCTAGAGGGAATATGATGACTATGCGAAGCAGCTGATGTTATCCTGCGGAAGTGGTAGAGTAGAGGCGTCAAATATGGTTGAATTACCTAAAGAATGTGCGGAAGTTCAAAACACCAACCAACACTTTTCTGCTATCGAACCACTCACCGTGCTAGTGCAAATTGTGTAACCAATAAAAAATTAAATATGGTCCTAAATCAATCAACGGTAACTTACTCTCACATAAATAAATTATTAAATAAAACAGCCTACTTCTTTCTGAACATTCACTATACATAGGTACTTTCACACACCTTAAATTAACTACTTGAAATTACCTTTATCGACCGCCTCGCTCCGGTCATTCCGATTTATTCAACGCAAATCCATCATCAGACCAGTCTGTTATGAAGTACACGCAATGTTTTATTTCCATTACATCAATTTCATGGCGGTAACGTGGAAGTGTCGTTGATAAAACGCAATGGAATGTGTTATAAACTTATAAACTTTCTCTCATAGGTTAAATTCTCTCTAAAACTCTATTGGGCGAGGAGGAAGTAATAGCATTGTGAGAATTTGCCATATTGTGTGAACTAGTGGTGGAAAATAGGTCACTGTCTGGAGCAAGGAGTAACATTTACATGTCAAGACATACGAGGGCAGATTGAGTTTTTCTCTATTCTTCGTTTCGATGATTCCATTTGTTGGTTTTTAAACAAGCTTCGACCAGAATTCAGCCACTTCGACAGTTATCGTTGGCGTCGCAAAGGTGTTGCATAGTGCAGGTGCTAGTGCACAGACATGTCAGCAGTATTGAAGGGGTCCGCTAGGGCCAATGCCTTTTTCGAAAGAGTTACCGTGGCCCTGGAACAGGCAACTGGCGGAACACGGCTGTGTGTTAGTCAATATAAGTCTGAGATGCCCCCCGCTCCGTCCAGAGCGGGAGAAGTTATTTGATGATTACCTTGCTAAAAAGGTGTTATTACACAGAGAGCACGACCAGAGATGGGCCATCATTAGCGATGTACCTCCACAGTCGCACTGCGATTCATTGAAGAACCCACTTGATTAAGTTGTACGGGCAGCAGCCACCTGGTTTCTTAGTGAAGTTTTCATAGAGAGATTTCGAAGTGTGCCACTGCAGTTGGTGGTCCGCTGGAAGTCTTGACTAGACTTGACTACCAAGAAGAAGCGCTTTTGAACATAGATTTCTTCGTTCTCTTCGTTTAGCACTTACTTTTGCTGACGGCAGCTGAATATCCCTAGAACACGTGACACTTAGATGCACCAAATGATAATCATCACGTCAATTGAATAGGTATCACGTAGTCATGTACCTAATGGCCGATTAGCTATACTGTCGTGACTGTGAACGCAGTACCAATCTACAGGAAAAGTCAAACTTACCGTATACGAGTCATCAGGGTGATATAGTAATGGCTGATATATTAGTTGGTTCATCAGCCGAACTAATACTCATCATCTAACCTTCTCCCAACTATGTTGGGGTCGGCTTCCAGTCTAACCAGATGCAGCTGAATACCAGTGTTTTACATGGAGCGACTGCCTATCTTACCTCCTCAGTTACTGGGGAATACGATACCCCTTGGTAAGACTGGTTGTCAGACTTCATCAGCCGAACTAATCGTTTAACAAAAATAAACTAACGCAATTCTATGTGTTCCAACTTCATGATGCTGATTGCCTAAGTAGTCATTAGTTCTACTAACACGAACGAACAGTTCTGAGAAGTTTTTAAACAAATAATAGATTTTTAATACCTACCTACTGGTTTTAGAATTCTCATGATCTGCTCAATCATTCGGTTACACTTTATGAACGATTTAGAAGAGTTGTGAGACGTTTTTCAGCTGCTTAAGCTATTTAAGAAAACATAAACACGTTTTCCTGTTGCCTATAAATACATTTTCAATATTCGTTTTGCTAAATTTACGTGAACTCTGCTGACCTGTCCTTAGTTTCTAGGAACTCTACTTGACATACATTACAATCAATTGGTACTAAATTGTACAGACCACAGTGAGTCATTGAATTCGTCAGACATGCCTGTCTCCTGCACCGGAAAACATGCCTAATCGCATTCTTATCGGCCCTTTTTATCGGAAAAGTTAAATAACGGTTTATCTACCGAGATCTCGGAATGTTATTGGAAAATAAAAATAACAAAAGACAATTCTGAACCTGGAGGAAACCAAACACTACACTCGCGGTTTCTAACTAAAATTGGGACACATGATCGAAGAATAATTCTATTCGAATTTAAAACAGCGTGGATTGTTCGAAAGTTTTTGATACTGACAGTTCCTGTTGGCGCGAAAACGTGTTTTGTTACAGTCTCAGGCAAAATGGTCGGAGCGTCATCAATCATCATGATTCAGTTATGCTAAGCAAAGAGGTGGATGATTGCAGTGCAAAACAATTACGACATATACTATGTAAGACTTGCACTGATAACACTCTATATTACCTATATTTATGGTACAAAAAACAAGCAAAAAGTGGAGATTAGCTCATAACTTAGCTTCCTGAAGACCGAAGCAAATCAATCAACATTATGCAATGAACTAATAAGTATGCAATCAAGCAAAAAACACTATAATTTGGGAAGTGAATGCTTCAAGCGCAGTGGAGTGTGAACCTGAGAACTATTTAGTCGTAATTTTAGATGGTTAGAAATAAATAGCTGATTAATCGTTTTAGATGATTTTGTTTGACTATTTTGTCTTATTAATTAAGTATATTTTTTAACAATCATAATCAGCTTTTATTAGTTCCCACTGCTGGGACACAGGCCTCCTCTCGGTGAGGAGGAGTAGGACGCAATCTACCACGCGAACCTAGTGCGAGTTGGTAGATGTCACATCGATTTTTTGGTTCTAAGACATGCCGGTTTCCTCATGATGTTTTCTTTCACCGTTTTAAGAGCAGTGGTGATGAAATTAGTTATACAAAGTAAAGCGCCTGCCTGGGTTCAAACTCACAACCTTACAACTCGAAAGTCGGGGCTGATACCACTTGGCTATCACTCCTCTCTTTTATCAATGCAATAAAGTTTTTTTTTATATTTTTTTTTAATTAAAAAATACATTTTAAGTAAAGAAACTCTGTGTTTGATAACAACTGCTTGTACCTACCTACTATAATACTGTGTCGCAGTCATTAACGCCCAGCTCTACAAAGTCGAGACAGCAGCAAAAGAGAGACGAGAATGAGCTAAAAGACTGAAAAAAAAAAAAAACTGAAAAAAATTGGTAGCAGTATTGTAAAAGTATCTATGCTATTTTTTTTTGGCTGGATCCGTTGTTTCGCATTTACAGGGACTTAAATTTTTCAACTTTCTCTCTGGTTGCACGTCTTACTTAAACCAAACTGCGGAAGTAACAATAACAATCAACAATCGCGAACACTAAACTACTTCCCTCATATCAAAAGATTAGGTATAGAAATCAAAATAAACCTTATAGAGAGACAGAAAATATGCTCAATATTAAAACACCTGTCTCTATTGTAATATTTTTTCTCAAGAACACCGTTCAGCGTACGGTCTGTACAGCCTAAATTGGACGCCGTGTTTGACATAACCTTGTCACTAAGTTACTCAAGTACTAAACAGAAAGGAAATTTAATGCTTCAGGTTTTTGTGATGTAATTTCAATGCAAAGAATCGATAAGAAAAATCTGTTGGGCCGAAACTTTTTTGACTAAACCAGATTTTCCCGCGCATGATCTGTCAAACAGATCGTTCCTTTTATGAGCAATGGTAATTAATTTATCCAGCCTCTTTAGTTCGCTTATGTTTGAAATTGGTTTGTGAGAAACTCTAAATGAGATGTTTGCTACAGATGCTATTACTTAGACATAACATTCCGAAAACATCCGTCGCAGACTCGCGGTATGGATCGGCGCAGATGCTATTCAAGGCTCCTTATATATCGTCGTTGCAAATTTAAAATCTCCTATGTGTAAAAAGTAACTTTTCGAGAAAAACGAAAAAAACTGTTTCCTGAAAAAGAAACTGAGGAAACATTCTTATTTTTTTTTTAGATGTAAAGTATAAAGGACTTATAATGTATTGAGATATAATTTGTCTTATATCAATGTGTCGTTCAGCGTATATTTATATAAATTTAATTATTTTTCTGCACATAGGAGATTTAAGTTGCAACTTTTTGTCACATAAGTGGTTTTACAGTTTATAACATCAGGCACATAGAAGTTTTCGATGGTCAATAAACATGAGATTTTATTAAATTAGCGAATATTTTAACGATACATTAAGATATTCACATATGAGTTTTTGCAATAGGTAGGTATACAAAATCGCTTTTAAAATATATGCATAGCTCGTATTTGTGAAAATTGTTACATAGGAGATTTTAAATTTGCAACGACGATATGGTACAAATTGACTGCTAGAGTCATTGATAGTTTTTACAGTATTTAACTCTAACTATTTACACAAGGTAATTAATTACCTACTAAATGAACTAGTCAGTTAGGTAACTAACTAACTATAGGTAAAAATAAATCCAAAAAACTAACGCCACTTAGACGTCGAAGTACTCTTTCCCATCACTGTTCTCCGTAAACGTGTCCAGAAGACCAGTCTTAGTCACGTTGCATGGCAATACTAATTCTCTGGCCAAAGAAAGAGCCAGCCCTCTACTCACGTTAACTGTCGACCAGTCTGCATAGATGCACTTTCAGAAGACCCTATCAATTCTATTTTCTTGTAAATTTTGCAGTTCTTAAGTGCTTTTTAATACTACCTAGAAATTCCAGCCTATTTGAAATAAATGATTAGAATTTTGAATTAATCTGCGCACTGTTTTTAAATTTCACTTTAGTCATCTAGCTAGCAGCATCGAGTATTTTTTTTCTTTTTCTAATTTACGATACGCGTTAGTTTAGTTTATTTATAACCACACTTAGCTACGCTAGCTGCTAGTAATAATAAAATGCACAAATTAAATAGTCACGTCCATAGATATGCTGTGACGGTACGTACACACGGCTACAAGTCAAGCTATACATATCCAGTATAAGCTGACATCTCATTCTACGAAAAACCTATATAATGCGAGGACAGTTAAAACTGGAAAGTATAGCTTGACCTACAGCCGTGTGGTGTGTACAATACGATATTAAATTTTTAGCATCCGTCATAAACTTCTGACTTGATAATGTTACAAGGCTAAATAAATCGTGACCGGCTTACTTGCAGATTTTATTGTTATGTGACGTCACATGAGGGAAAATATGTCACGTGAATTTTTGGGGTACTGTAGATTTTACAGACGGTAGGTACCGTAAAAGTTGTCTACAAAAGGGAACCATACATCATGCAGGGTGAAAGAAATACGACAAAATAAAATATGGTTATTTTCTTAAAACAACAATTAAGAGATAGGAGCTTTGAGCACTTTCTCTTGAAATAACTTGCGAAAATTCAGTAAGTTTTGCTTCTTATTTACTTTATAGCGCCTATCTGTTGCCTTTGTAGATTCCATAACCTTATCATAGATTTTATCATCCAAGCGCGCATTTATTTAATTATTTACTAGCTTCTGCCCGCGACTTCGTCCGCGTTAAATTTCTTGTTCCCCCGAACTTTCCCGTCGCGTCGAATCGCCTACCCGTGCGATTTTTCCCGGTTTTGCAACATTTTTCATTTCTGCTCCGCTCCTCTTAGTTGTAGCGTGATGTTATATAACCTATAGCCTTCCTCGATAAATAGGCTACCCAACGCAAAAAGAATTTTTCAATTCGGACCAGTAGTTCTCGAGATTAGCGCGTTCAATCAAACAAACATACAAACAAACAAACTCTTCAGCTTTATAATATTAGTATAGATTTAAAAGAAGCACAGCCACATCATATACATTACACTTACACCGCCGCATTCAACGCCTTCTGCCCGTAACTTATTTATTTGAAGGCTTTTCAGCATGATTTATTCTTCCCTATATCTCTATCTGGTATTGCCGTCATCTCAAATCAATAACCTTTTTTCTAGAACAGACTTAAATTACCTATTATCTTTTGCAAACGCTCCACACGCAAAAAGAATTGACACCTTTTCAAATGGCATGGCCTGTAATTGGCCAGTATTTTTTGGGCCCATGACCAATGTCAAACCAAACGATATTTTGTAAAAGTGGAGAATCACTGTCAAATATGTTTATGAACATAGAGAACCATATGAATATTTAAATCTCTTTTTAAGGAAATGGAGGCCGAATTTAGATCACAGATTTCCGGTGTAAGTAGAGAAAGTTTTTAAACGTTCGCGTTGGGCCCATTTTTGGGTAGGAGTAGTATTAAGAATGTCATCATTTTGACAGAGGCGGGTAATAAGACATAAAAGATACTTATACTGCACATTAATTTAGTATATCTTCAAAGCTATTATGAGTACATAAACATAATAAGACGTTCTGTGTGTCCAAAATCGGCCACTGTAAGGTAAAAAGCCATTACAAGCCTTTATTGGGCACTCTAGATAACTTTCACTGATAATGTTGCCAGACAGTACTATTTTATGCCTTGTCGAAAGTGCAAAGGTTAGACTGAGGGACTTTTAATCTGATCACATTGAAGAATGGTTAATTGTATTTTGGAGAAGGCAGCTACTGTGTACCACTCGTCATTTCCAAGAACACGAATGGCGTAACTTCTTAAAAATGGTTCCCCATCCGCTTTATCTTCTTTTACATCTGTATTAATTGTCTATGGCCGCATTAACCTGCTTCAAGAAAAAAAAACAAAATTCTTTTGCCCATATCGCAATTCATTATAGGTAAGCTTTTTAGGGTTCCGTTGCCAAATGGCAAAAAACGGAACCCTTATAGATTCGTCATGTCTGTCTGTCTGTCCGAGTATGTCACAGCCACTTTTTTCCGAAACTATAAGAGCTATGCTGTTGAAACTTAGTAAGTAGATGTATTCTGTGAACCGCATTAAGATTTTCACACAAAAATAGAAAAAAAACAATAATATTTGGGGTTCCCCATACATAGAACTGAAACTCAAAAATTTTTTTTTCATCAAATCCATACGTGTGGGGTATCTATGAATAGGTCTTCAAAAATGATATTGAGGTTTCTAATATCATTTTTTTCTAAACTGAATAGTTTGCGCGAGAGACACTTCCAAAGTGGTACAATGTGTGAAAGGCCGCACCGGGCGTCCCCCCCGTAACTTCTAAAATAAGGGAATGATAAAACTAAAAAAAATATATGATGTATGTACATTACATTGCATTACATTACCATGTAAACTTCCACCGAAAATTGGTTTGAACGAGATCTAGTAAGTAGTTTTTTTTTAATACGTCATAAATCGTAAACCACAATTTACCTTTCATTCAGTCAACTCAAAAAAAAAAAAAAAATTCATAAACATAAATCGTATGCATAAACCGTGAATACCTATTTGAATGAGACTTGGGAGCGTTTTTTTATGAGCCAGATATATCACATTTTGCGCCGTAGGGGTAAAATGCTAAAAGTACTAGGGCAACAGAAACTTCAAAGAGATTACCATTCATTTGTTTGGGAGGAAACAGACGCACAATTTATTAGCGCGGTACTAAGGTCGCTCACTCCTTGATCACTTCCGAATTCGAACGTGATATGCATCCTATATCCGGTTTCTATTGTACTGCGAGCAGTCCATTGTTTCTTTTATATCGTCTTGTTAAGTTACCTCGTAATGTATGGCTATAAGTGATTAAAAGAAGGTTGTATAGTGTGCGTAATTTAAATATCTTCACATAATTAATAATAACATACTTAAACTTATTTTCACATTTCCTTTACTGAGGAATTTTAAGGCTGAATTTGATACGTTTCTTTGTTATGAGCAATAGGATCGCAATCCTGACAATGCGAAATCACTACATGGTATAAAACAAAGTCGCTTCCCTCTGTCTGTCCCTATGTATGCTTAGATCTTTAAAACTACGAAACGGATTTTGATGCGGTTTTTTTTAATAGATAGACTGATTCAAGTGAAAGGTTTATACGTAAAATACGCGGGCGAAGCCGCTAGCAAAAGGTAGTACAAATATAAATGTGAAAAATGGTATTGTAATGTAACTAGTGTTGCCATTATCATCTCCGAAATAACTTCGTGGGAAAAATTAGCTTGAATGAATGCATCTGGATTTTAATCTTTCTGGTCTAAAAACTACTGTAAAATTAAAACATTACGTAATGGTTCACACACATTGTCTCGCCCTAATAATCACTCTGATAATGGCGGTTTTAGTCACAAACTCACTAGTACCTATATTCAAGTCGGTACGGTGCCTAATTTGTCAATTTAATTACCTTAATCGAATGCAATAAAGTTTTACTTCAGACACAAATTACTAGGAGCGCATAGCCACAAAGCAGGTGATGTTGACTGGACCACTGGCAGGTAATCAATTCAACTTTCTGTTAAAAAAGGTTTCACAACAGACTGATTGTCTTTCATCGTGTGTGATGGTGTTGTCAGAAAACAAAATAACATCAGCTGAATATTTCCGTTTTCCACTAAACGGTTAGTCTGTTGTTTGTTATTATGTGACGACATTCTTCCTTTCCTTGTTACCACATGCCCAGTGAGAGTACAGCACACAAGGAAATCGCAAATATCGTATTAGCCTGCAATGCCGTGACCAACCATCACCGATTAATTGTGCAACCAATGTGCCTCTAATAATAACATGTATAGGACCTATAGTAGATTGCACAAGTGCATACGCAACTTTGTCAAGCCTTTCAACCGTAAAGTCGACAGTTGGTCGTTCGTTTCTCTTTTCAAATTGTCACACAAAGGACTTTTTGGGTTGTGCCTTTGCGTGGTTATTGATTGTGTCTGTGGTTTTTGTTTTTAATTTCGTCTAATTTTTTCAAAGGTCATTCGCTATTCAGCTTCTTCGGGGTTAATTATTGGTTTGTATGACTTAATTGATGTTAAAGCAAAATAAATATATGTGTCGTCTATTCGTCTGTTAGTCTCATTCTCATCTCGTATTTGTTAGCCACTTGTTATGTGTTTTAAAGGTGTTTCAAATATTCATAAGACTATTTTTAAACACATCACTGACCCGGAACAGCATAAACAGCTTGCGCTCGTCCGCTGTAAGCTAAACATTAGCATAAGGTCAGGTCCTCGGGCCCCAGCCGTTATGTATGTTATTATTAATATGTTAAACTTTCTTAAAACTTGCACACTTTCATGTCCTCACTCTCACAGTTCTGGGAATTGCAGAAAATATAAATGCTAGTTAACTATAACAGTTATTTTTAAATTAGTTCTTGATAAATGAAATCTCGTTTTAAGTTAGAAATACGTACTTAGATCAATTCGTGACTTCCCAGCAATAAAGTCGGCTGGAATAGCCGATTAAAATTAAATCAACTTGTTTCTCCTTCCATTCCACGGAAGATATATTCAACGAAGGTAAACCAGTGAAGGGCCTAATGCTAAAGTACCTTCCTAGTGCTCGAGCAATATTGCGACACAAGATCTAGGTACCTATTATTTGGTCTACAAAATGGCGCGATGGAAATAGCCGATAAAGTGTCAAAAATGCTCTGAAATAAAGTATATACTAATTCCATGGCTATGAAGTATTGCAGTTTCTTTTATTGATTTTAAAAGAGAATGCTTAAGCACGTTGCCAGGCACAATATTCTGCACATATAGGTAACCCATACACAATTTTACCTATCTACCATTATTTCCGTTTCTCCCAGATGTATTTTTTAAATGTTATTATTTTTAACACCTTGCTTGCGATTACTTGCGAATCTCATCTCATTCATTGGTTCGGACTGACTCATTATGATCTCTTACTTCTGAGTTCTCACAATTATTGTCAACATTTTCAGGAAGTGGAGCAATCTTTTGTAACAATAACTTATCTTCAATTTATATCCAAGTTCTAGGATTTTTTCCCACCTTTTATACGTAACATCCGTAAGACAATTGGGTAACTTTCTACTGTTAGGGCTACCGCTTACCATAATATTATTATACAAGAGTAAAGGTGTTTTTTTTTTAAATAATGACCTACCGTGAGGAAAATTGGAGCAATTTCTTCTAATGCTTCTATGTTACGCTCGTTTGATAATTATAATTGTACTATTTTTCCTTGAAATACCCAGCAGTGTTTCTATTAGAAGTTAACTAACAGTGACGTCCCAACGACAAAAATCTCATACAATCCATTTACACTGTTTGTATGTGACTATCAACTCATTAGCTTAGTCAATCTGATTAGCTGTTTCCCTACTATATTGGGGTCGGCTTTCAGTCCAATAAAGTGCCGTTTAATATAAGTATTTTATATGGATCGAATGCCAATCTTACCTCCACAACCCAGTTCCTGTCTATTACGATACCCCTTGGTGAGACTGGTAGTCATGGTTTTGGGGTTTTTACTACAAACTTAAACTGTCAAAGATCGACGAAAGAAAACCGGGAGCAATGGGTTACATCCATCACGATTACAGTCATCCCATCCACAAACCGACCGTGGCAAGCGTAGCTTAACCTTTGGGCAACAATGAACGTGTGGCTGACATTCCCTACTAAGCCACGAACCAAGTATAGCTTGGTAGGAGTGTGGTTTTTTTTTTTTTTTTTGGATGGGAAATCATCAAATGACTTCTCCCGCTCTGGGCGGAGCAGGAGGGCGTGTCAGACTTTTACTGACTAAAACCCACCCGTGTTCCTTCAGTTGCCCATGTGCCAGAGTCACGGTATCTCTTTCGAACAATCTCGCGACCCTGGCAGGCATCGGTCCTAGCAGACCCCTACATTGCTGCTGACATCTCTTTGAGGCGCGCGTGGAACACTACACGCCGTCGACCCGAGCCTGGTCCTTACCGGGCGGCGAGCTACCCATTGCTCGCCACCCGCAAGCTCGCGCCTACGGTGGCCGGGAGTCCGCTATCGACTCCCGACGCCCGGGGCGTCTCCTCCTGCGGCGGCTAGGGACGTGAGGGCGCAGAGACTGCCACTCCCTCACGCGCCCGCCTCCTCCTTCGCGAGCATTACTGCTTCGCAGAAGGAGGTGACGGCTTCCCATGCCCTCTCGCTCCGTACCATGGCTCGCACCAGGGCCGGACGCGAGAGGTCGCCGCCGCCGATCGCCTCCACGAGGGCACGGCGGTGCTCCGCCCAGGCAGGGCACACCTCCACCGTATGCTCCACCGTGTCCTCCAGACGATCCTCACAATGGAAACACCCGGGCGTTTCCTCCCGCTTTATCCTGAACAGGAACCCACCGAAGCACCCATGCCCGGTGAGAACCTGCGTCAGGCGGAAGGTGAGGACGCCGTGGCGCCTCTCAATCCACTCCTCAAAGAGGGGACTTACCGCCGCAGGTAGGAGTATGGTTAGACTGAATGTTTTGCACTTACCATTGTCAGCGCTCAAGACAACACTTAAAAAAGAAAAAGAAAAACAAATCATCCCAATATTACCAACCTTATCTAATAACAACATAGAATTGCATTTGCCTGATACATATCAACACATCTTATCGCTAACAACTACGGAATTACCGCTAATTTACCACAACACAACTAATGACCGCGATAAAGTATATATTTTGATTTAATTGACATAAAACTGCACAGTTAGATGAGTTCTCTACAAATGCTAATGAACCTGAATAATTGATTGCAATAGATAAATAGTAAATGACAGAAAGTGAAAGTAATTTCACTTAGTGTTAGAATATGTTGAGGATAACGGTGATGGACTGGCTGGAAATAGCGATTGATTGATTATTTAAATTTGAAGTTCGGAATTCAACCGGAACTAAAATCCTTAACAACTGCCGATGTATGTTGTAATCATTTCGCCGTGAAAACGTTGGTGAAGTGAACTGTCATTCCATTTTCATCGTATGTATTTGACACAATTGAGTTTGATTCAAACTCAGTAAAATACACCTAAGTTTTCAGAATATATTGGTGCCGATTCTGTTGTACACCGAACTAAACTAACTAAACTATCTCTAAAATTCCTTACTTTTGGCTATGAGAATTTTATCGCTATTCTGCAAGAAAAAATCTCTAAATTTAAATATTATTTTGACACGACTAAAAACGAATTTGGCAATCAACTCATAGTATTTTTTCTTTTGGTTTCCCAACTTGGTACTTGTGTACGCTACGCAATGAATTTTTTAGAGACGAAGGCGCGCGCAAGGGGGCAGCCTGGACGTGTTTTATATGGAATTTTTCACTTTTGGTTTGAAAAATAAAAAAAAATATTACCCACGTGTTGATATTTATATGTTCCGGGGTTTCATAAAGGGGGTCGAAAATTTCAGTATTTTTGCGATAGGACACGCCATTTTCGAGATATAAGCAAAATAAAAAATACAGCACTGTTTTTGCACGTGAAGGCAAGGCGGCGTTGGTGTGAATTTTTGTTCATGACCACTAGTTTTATTCCACACCTTTTTAATCGCGATTAAAAATAGTCAGATTTAGTCAAAATAAATTATTATAGTCTAAATTTTTGGTGAAAACCGGCAAACCCAGAATAGTAAAATTGTCATTTTCACTAAACTAATAACTCAGTGCAAACTTAGTGCTGTCAAACTAAAATATAGTTAAGTTGTGTCACTTTAGTCTATTTCAGAATAGGAAATCGTCGTCTGACAGGAATAAACCAAATTTTAGTGATTTTTAGTTTAGTTTAGAGAATTTTGTACAACAGAATCGGCACCATTGACTGGTTTAGACTTCAGATAGTGGTATAAAAACTATTGAAAGACTTGCACAAGTCGGTACAGATACTTAGGTGATACGGACTTTCATTTTGGTTATGGAGTAAAAGAACTGAAATATTTTAAACTATTTGTCATTAAATGTTATAAGATTTTATTTCGGTAAGTATTTTTATACAAACACTTACACGTCAATCAAATTTAAAAACTAGATCAGAGAGGTAATTGCGGAACTTTTTATCGGTAGGAATTAGTTTAATATTCATAGTTAAACAACATTCATTGCGTTATTAACGTTGCTGAGCCACAATTTATTCGAACAAATGACGCAATGGTTTAGAAATAATCTTCAATCCCATTCGGATTCTGATAAATTGTGCGTTTCGCAATTAGGGTGCAGGTTCTTTGGCAGAATATGAATATAAACCATTTAGATGTAAAAAGATTTAGGGAGTACAAGATAGAAGCCATTATACTTGTCAAGTTGTCATTGAATAACAGCAGCACATGGTTATATAAATAAACCTAAATAAGCATGATAAATAGGTTTCTATACTGCAGTTAATGACAGTCGTTTCCTTTGTAACCACAAATTATTAGTTCTCAACTGCATTTCTTGTCATTAAATAACGGTACCTATTCCAAGGAGAAATTCTAAATACTAGGTTTCTCGCAAACACTTAGATACGTGTAGGTATTTTAACATTTTAAGAAATCAGAAACTAGAATACGTTACTTTTTAGTATTATATGATAGAAGGTAATGTTATGTACCTACTTACTCGGTACTATTGAAATGGTAAAAATCAAATATGATTATTAAAATCATAAGCTATAAATAAAACAACCAGTCAATAGCGTAACGCGTAAATCATAAATAGCTATTATATTACATAAAATAATAAAAATGAAACAAAATGTTCAAAAAAGTTTACAACTTTCTCTCGAATGTTACTTTCGATTTGTTACCGTTGTCAAGAATTAAAAAAGATATCCAAGTTGTTAAATTTTAAAAAAAAAAACAACCGTTGGTCACGAATTCACGATCACCAATCATTCATCCATCGACTTAGATTTTATTTTGAAACAACGGATTTTAAGGTGCCTTCTGTAAAAAAAGAAGCGTCTATGGTTTTGACCTTCACTGGTTCGGAAATACAATAAGCAATAAAAGATTAAACTTAGGTCAAAGAAAGTTGTCCACGCTGATGAAGAGAAAAGAAAATTATAACAGACCTAATGCGTTACCAATTTATGATCATGAACAAGAGTGGTCTCTGACCTTCCAAACAGTCTAGCTTAGAACTCTAACAAGACAAGGCTAAATAAAACGAAATGATTTCAGAAAACTGTAGCAAAGTGCAATGATTGATATACTAGATGATGAGCTGCACGATAACTGACAAATGCATGCACTAACTGGACAGGGCCACTCCACCTGTATTGATCTTTTCTCTTATGACCACGTCAGACACCAATCTACATGGTCTTCATATGATTTGATCAAGATTATGTTTAGACTTTGAAAGAAACTGGGACTTTCAACCTTTCCTCTCAGAGTAGTCAGATACGAATTACCGACCTCATATAGTTTTAAAAATATGATTCACGAGTAAAAGTGTTTCTACAAACCTACTTACAGAAATGAAATCATTTATTATTTAGACTGTAAAAGTATTTTAGTACAATATAAGAATGAATGTTACAGTTTAGTAGAAGTCACAAACTCTAAAGCTAAAAATTACTTTTATAACCTTGATCGAGTCATCCAAACCTAGATGACTGCTAAAATAATAATACAATTACGAACAAATTAAAAATACATTTCGTCAGGTGTCAATTAGTTCATCTAAATAATGACCAACCTTGAACTGATGACAAGACGTTGACAATAATGATGAGTCACTACATCGATGATTGAGTTATATTTAAATCATAAGTTCATAACATAACTGACATAAACAACAAAACTGACAAATTATAAATTGAATAGATAACACAAGGAAGTGATCAATCCTACTACTTAATCTTACTACCATTATTAATGTGAAAGTTAGTGAGTTTGGATGTTTGTTACTCAATCACGCTAAAACGACCGAACGGATTCTGATAAAATTTTGGCACACGAATAGTTTATAACCTGGCTTAATATAGGTTATTTTTCAACCCGGTCGGTCCCCTGCGATAATTTTCAACCTCAAAAGATAATAAATCGAAATAAATCCGTCTTTAAACAGTTTAATAAATGAAATAATTCGAAATACAATATAGTATAAATCCTAATATACCTAAAATTGAACCAGTAACACAAACAAAATTTGTTGGTGGATCTATAGACGTGGATATCAACTGAAAAATAAAGGTTGATAGTGTCTCTAAACGAGTAAATAAGTTTACTTATGCACCCAAAGAGGTTAGAAGCATTAATAACGCCATATCACGTATATGTCGAGTCAGCAACGATCATAATATAGCGTAGGTAGAGATTAGTTGCAAAAAAAGTGTATTACAACAATATTTTTGTTTGGTCTCCAACGATTTCGTTCTACGTTTAATAACGTCTATTAACTTCTGAAGAGTGACCAGAAACACTATTATCATCACCACTTCAAGAAGACCACTTAAGAAGCAATTTCGTCTTTGCAACAGCTTTAGGTAGTGATCAGTCACAACTAAGACAAAAACCACAATCTCTTAAAAAATAAGTATACAAGAAACCTGCACACATTAACTGAATGGAAACTCTCAGTGAATGGTGTAAGTGCAAGTGTTGTAATGCAGACCTGGCTTATTACGTTAGCTATCTCGACCTAAGCGCAACATTCCATACAAGTTACATTTCCTTTGATTTCTACATTAATTCAGTTCATTTACCAACTTCCTAATGAAACACGCACTACTGTGACACGACAAGGCAAAAAATCTACTTATTTCATGACATATTTCTTCTTATAAGTGAGAACACAATAAGACCGAAAATAGTACCTTGTGGCATTCCTCTGTGTCTTCGTGCAAAATCATCTCTTCTCTATCTCGAAAAGCATCATCATCATCATCATTTTAGCCGTAAGACGTCCACTGCTGGACTTAGGCCTCCCCCAATTTGGGGGGCTTTGCCATAATCGACACGCTTGGCAGGCGGGTTGGCGATCGCAGTATGGTGGTAAAATGCATAGAGAACGCTGCTGCCCATTCTCTAGTAAGTCCCTTACTCGCCTTTTACGACACCCACGGGAAGAAATGGGGTGGTGTTATTCTTTACGTCCGGCACCACACGGTACAAAAAGCATTAGTACTAAATAGAGACGTTTGTCTGTGTATTCGATTAACTCTCTTAAGAAACTTGTTTGAATTTGATTCTATTGTATTTTCACCATAACTTCGAGAATTTCTAGTGAAAGGGTTTTGTAAAAGTTACATTCATATTTCAGCCGTAAAAATCTGGGGTGGATCGTTAATAAAATTAAAGGAAGGTTGGATACAAACATCGTTTTAAATATCGATTTCACAACAGACAAAAATTATATCTAAATAACAGGAACGTAATAAGCTCAAAGGAAGTAGAGTGAAGGCAAACATGAAATATTGCCAAAAAGTTATCGATGCATCGTGTAGTGTTCTCTATTACATGTACAGGTAGTCATTATATAATGAAATCAATGAATAAATTTGCTAACATTAACACTGCGAAAGGAAATTGAAAATCAAATAAGCGAAGTATGTGTCAGACGTATTTTAGTTGTAGATATTCGGAAGCACTTCTAACTGAATAATACGCAAAGTGTAACAGAATAAGCAAATCCCGGAAGTAGTTTTAAATGGTGATGTAATGCTGAATTAATTTCAGTGAATTATATTGTAATAAAGGTATTTTACATACTCTATAAATAATAAGGACATAGGCCTCCCCCAAGCAAAGCCACTTTTATCGGTTCTGTGCATTTAAATTTCAATATCCTGCAGATTTGGTAGCGTCTTGTGACGGGTCGTTGAGCTCCCTACAATAGGGACGAGTTAGACGATGACTGATACATACATGCCGTCTGGTGGGACAGGTCAGCTCAAAGCTGCAATGGCGCTTTCTTCAAAAAGCCCTTCCAACTAAATATTGACGAGTAAAAGTGTCTAATAAGATCTACTTACATAAATAAACATTTAATTTCGATGTTATGTTATTAGCTTTCCAATCGACGTCAAAACCGAATATTTCCATAAATGCTGAACTAGTGTTTATGTTTAACCATTTACAGTTATACACTTTCACCTGTCGTGAATTCTCCGCAGTTTATTATACTCTTCTAGGACCTGTTATACAGGTAAAGGTTCCTCTTACTTTCCCCGCTATAATTTAAATTTGTTTGATAGTAATATCATGTAAATTGGTGTTATATCATAGGTAATTTACTCATTAATATGTTTTGTGCTGATGTGTAGATTGATTCCATGAATAAATCTTTTTTTTTATCTTTATTATTATAAGGGGTTTTATCCACACGGATATGCCAACCCGATCGTACCTTATTAACTATTAAACTCTAAGTCTATTAAGCTACAAACTAAATGTGTAAGTGAAAAATAATTATTGATCAGGCATTTTCACCAGGCCACACAACCTCTTAGCAATCGCTGATCTAGGATTTGCTAAGATATTTTGAATTATGCCAATGTCCGAAATATTTAATTTAAATTCTCTTATCATTAATTCTCTTTCACTCTTCTCTTTCTCTTTCTTTGTGCTGATGTGTAGATTGATTTCATGAATTTATCATTTAATCAATGTAATTTAACTGACGAAAACATATCATCTTTTCCTCTCTTGTCTCCTGTTAGGTTCTTGAGGTCGGCGCAACACGCTCCTCTGTCAATCACTATCATTCTCTCCCTTCTCTTGCATTCTTCACAATAACCAACTATCTTTTCTTTGGCCTTCCTCTCCTTCATCCTTATTCAATATTTATATTCATCACTCAGTCACATGCGTTTCCTCCCTCCTCATCACATGCCCATACCATAGCTTAGTTACAAAATGATAAACTAAACGATACGAGTAAATTTGTCAATCAATAACAGACTTACCTACTCGTATTAGTAAAGTTTATAATAGTTCCCTTGTATTTATTTCATCATTATTTCAGCCGAAAGACATCGCTCACTATTGCCAATTTGGATGGATTTGCCATAATCGGGACACTTTGTTAACCCACATGGTTGGCGATCGCAGTATGGTAGTAAAATGGATAGCGAACACTAGAATACTGCTGTCCATTCTCTAGTAATTCCCTTAGTCGCTTTCTACGACACCCACGGGAGGGAAAGGGGTTGGTGCTATTCTTTATGTTCGGCACCACGCGAACATTTTATTTACTTACATAATCTGTTTTCAATAAAGTTTTTTATACCGATCTCGATAAGAAACACGTGTTTCAATCGTGCGGAAAAATACAAAACATTCTTTTGATTTCTGAATTATTTGAAGCAGTAAAAACTGTTGATACTGTTTCTTCTTACATAACATACCAAACAGTACACCTTGCTACCCCGGAAGGTTAGGTAGAGGTACCTATATTACACCCACATTTTGCAAGTTATTTTTAAGTTTCATGTAATAATATGATTTTCATGCCATTATGCGCAAACGGTGTGCATCGATGTTGCGGTGATTCAGGGGCAGCCGTAACAGTATATTAGCGACACTGGTGGACAAGGTTGATGGACCATTCATCAGGCTCTGGGCTGGCAGGCGTGCGTGCACATGTTCATGTAGCTAATTAATGTATTATTATTGTTTTTTTTTAAATGATTGAGTTTAGTACACAGGCTAAGTTCTTACTAACACTCTATGGATCCCTGGTCTGAAATAAAATTTTGAATTTGAGTTTGAGGGCCTATTACCATCAATCAACCAGGTATAAATAAGAGCAGTGGTGGCCCAGTGGTATCGGCCCCGACCTGCGAGTTGTGGATTTGAACCCAAGCAGGCGGTTTAGTTTGTGTAAAACATTACATCACCACTGTTCTAAAAAAAGGTGAAGGAGAACATCGTGAGGAAACCGGCATGTCCTAGAACCAAAAACTCGAAGACATGTGACATCTACCAACCCGCAAAGGGCCCGCGTCGTATATTACGGCCCGCTCCCTCTCTTCGAGAGAAGGCCTGTGTCCCAGCAGTTAGAACAATATAGGCTTATTATGATGAGGCATAAATAATATTTAATAAGTTTTATTTAGGAACAAAAACACATTGACATAAATTACAATAGAAACGATGATAGCTACTAGGTAATACAATCCTGGTTGCTGATAAGAAATTCCAGATAAATAAATTCAATAACACTTTTACAAACCTTGGTATCGAACCCAGAACCACATGTTCAGCAGTAGCGCTTGTGACCACTAGACAAACAAGGCAGTCAAAGTTTATCTTCTTGTCTATTACCAAATCTTTAGCCGTAGCGTCGCTTTGTTTTTTATGTTCTAAAAAAGTGAGTTCTATTTAGCGCCCTACGTAACTTCCTGATGCCCCGATTTAGAATGAAAGCTCTTTATTTGCTTTCGTCATCTTATTTGGGTCAGTTGTCCAGCTACACGTAATCCAGTTTTATTTATCCGATCAGTTATTTATTAGTAGAACCAGATCGAATGGTGTTATGAAATTATTTCTATAGCTCGTCCGTTTCATATCCAAACATGAACGTAGTCGTCAATCTATCTATTGTTTAAGTACTTATAATAATAGACTTTGTATAAGTTAGTTTCAATTTAAATATTTTTGTTATCGTGTTTTGGCACACTCTTCATTACTATACTCTTTGGAGCATTCAACGTTAAAAGATCAAAACTCATTTATTCAAACTAGTCTGAGAGTTTTTATAGGTACCTCAAAATTACATAAGACAGCCCTCCAAAACGCTCGCCCTTCATCACTTCTTCAGTCCTTTAGCTGGGAAGAAGAATTTAATTCTTGCCATGGCATCTATTCGATCAATATCCTCACATCAATAAATCTGCCTAGCCTTTTCCCGTTTATGTTGGGATCAGCTTCCAGGCTACCTGGATGCACCAGTATCGATCGACTACCTGCCTGATCTCCACAACCCAGTTACTGGGGTGAAGCGTTTCGATCATCACTTCGTTTTTCGCCTATTTTTAACAGACTTCAAAAAAAGGAGGTTATCAATTCGACAGTTTTTTTTTTTTTAAATGTTTGTTACTTCATAACTTTTGACTGGGTGAACCGATTTTCATGATTCTTTTTTTATTTGAAAGCTGGTGCTTCCCGAATGGTCCCATTTTAATTTGGTTCCATTCGGACAATGGGATTCATGTGAAAACCATATAAGTCTTAAATTTGCATTAAGTATTTGCGCGACAAATGAACGAATACCTACCTAACTAAAAAGTACTAAAAAGTTAAAAATAAAAACTTTTTACAAAAAAATAACAACCGACTTCCTTAAAAAAAACACTGCAAAGTCAAAAATAACTTTAATTTCGGAAGTCGGTGGCAAAAAATCCTTTAGATCCTAAGACACAGACTTCCAAAATTAAAGTAGTGTTTTTTTAAGGAAGTCGGTTGTTACTTTTTGTAAAAAGTTTTTTTACATCATCATCATCATAATACCGCTTCTCGACGGACTCACTATTATACTAAGTAATAAGCCTTTGCTAAGCTATAACCAGCAATAAGATTCTGCTAAAAAATAACAGCTTGATCGATCTGAGGGGTAATTGCGTAACTTGCTATCAGTAGGAATTGGTGTCATATTGATAGTTAAACAACATTCATTGCGTTATTTACATTGCTGAGCTTACAATTTATTCGAACAAATGACGCAATGGTTTAGAAATAATCTTCAATCCCATTCAGATTCTGATAAATAGTGCGTTTTGCAATTAGGGTGCAGGTTAAGATACGCTCATTTATCATTTTCCTCCCCTTATCCCAATTTATTTGCGGTTGGCACAACATGTCCTTTTTTCCACACTTCTCTATTAGTCGTCATTTCAGTAGTCACCTCCTTTCTATCCATATCTGCATTCAAACAGTCGATCTTACCTACGGCTATTCTTGCATGTAGCTTTCAGTAAGCGAATTATAGACCTTCCTAAAGGGTCAATGAAGAAATCTCCCAGCTTAAGAAACTAATCTACTAAAATCTACATTGCAAAATCTTCCAGAGAAAGCTTTACTCAGCATGTAACATTGTCATTTGCGTGGCTAAATCGATTTGATTAGAAAGAATGGGTGACGCAAAAGAACGTGTCTGCCTGATCCATTCGTTTGTAAGCTTCGTATAAACCGCTTGGCTAATTCAAAGTACCTTCCTAATAGGTGTCTAATTGAGGTTGAGCAGTTTTGCACTTAGACTGTTTAACTCTTTCGTTAGTTGCGAATGTTGCTATTAACAGAGATAAGTAGGTAGTACCTACACATACAGGGTCAACTTGAATAATCTGACAAAACTCCGCATACGTGGTGCTATCGATATCTCAACATAGTCAGCCCATATTGTTCCCACTGCTGGGACACTGGCCTCCTCTCCGTGAGATGGAGTGGGCCTTAATCTACCACGCGGGCCCAGTCCAGGTCGGTAGATGTCACATGTTTTCGAATTTTTAAACGATGAAGGATAATATCGTGAGGAAACCGGTATGTCCTAGAGGACCTAGAACATACATAGTATAATTACAAATAATTATATTTTATGCTTTTTTGTGTGGTCATCGACCCCAGTCACTTGAAATGTCAGTTTCACAATAACGGTTTTCTTCAAGTAAACTGCACAGAGGTGGTGGTTATTGATATTCAAACACGCTAAAACAAAGGTAAATAGATTTTCTTAACTGCTGCTTTAAGTAACAACACTATCACCGGTCGCTGACCCAAAAATAATAAAAATAATGGCTGATAATAATATTGGTCGTGCAAAATTTCATAGCAGGCAATGATATTATAATTTGTATAGGTATAATATCATTGATAGCAGGTATATGTATAAACGCTTCAGTTTGAAAGATATCAAAATTTCGTAGATGTCAAAATTTGTGTAGATTTTTCGCACATTTTCGGATCCCATGTTTTCCAACCACGTTTTTATACGTGCTGCTTTATTTTACGAAGAATTTTAAATTTAAATATTTTAATAGTTGAAATACAGTAAATAGAATGTAGCTTTAAGTCTCCCACGCAGCCATCTGTTTAACAGCAGCCATCACAAGAAAACCTCAATGGAAAGTCTATATTTACATAATTTACGGACCACAATGATATTCGTAATGCATTCTCTAACGCTCAAAGTAAGTGCTTCCCCATTACACGCCAAGTTAAGTGTAATGGCGAATATCGCTAATACCATAACAATGGTCCGAAAGTTTCGTTGCGCATCTTTCAAAGCGTTTTCACTTTCATCTGTGATTCATTTCACGACCGCGACACATGCTCGCGTGCATACTAATCGACTAACAACGATGACCACTCGAAGCACAGCCCTATTTCCCTGCGGCCTTGGAGTTCCTTGTTTGAAAAAAGAAAAGAATTACAGCGGCCATGGTTTTTGAAAATTAAGTATCATTGACTGCCTCTTTGGTCGGGTGGTTGCAAACACGACTGGATGACCACTTGGCCGTAAGTTCAATCTCCAGGTGTTAATACAATCCGCAATACCATCGGCGAATCTGGATTTGTACCCGGTTATGCCAAAGGCCTATTAAATGGGACTTAATCGTATCTGGAATAATAAGGGTGTTATTATTGTTGATGCATGCAGGCGGCTTGATGAAAAGATAATTTTTCAAAACATTTTAAAGCCTGGTTCCGTACCTAAACAGCCTAGCAACACGGCATGACAGAAACTCGGAACTAACGCAGTATCCTCACATTCCGAAGTGGTCGAAACTACTTCCCCTAGACCTTGTAGAACCTTTAAAAAATAAATTATTCGAGTTGCTTCTGAATATTATTCATTTAATTGCCGAATAATCATTGATGTGACTTGACCGACCTATTTCTGCAATTACTCATAGATATTTATTTTAAAATCCTATGAATCATTTGTTAGCAGAACAATGTTTGATATCTATTGTGTGGTTACCAAATAAATAAAATTAATGTGTGTCCACCTGAGTCGGTGTTGCATGCATCTCACGTCTGCACTACGGGTTGCTAAACCAACAATTGTTTTATTTAGTGTCGCAACACTTGTGCAAATGACCTTTGGATAAATCAATCAATCAATCAACTCAGCCTATCGCAGTCCACTGCTGGACATAGGCCTCTCCCATATTGCGCCACAACACCCTGTCCTCCGCCTTCCGCATCCAGTTTGCCCCAGCCACTTTCTTTAAGTCGTCGGTCCACCTAGCTGGGGGATAAATATTTGGGCAATATTCGGTACATGTTCGAACAAGTTAAAAATAAGTTATGAAATAGTAATAAAACAATTGCTGAATATAACATCTAAACTATTCACAATTGTCCGTATTTATGCAAAATGGAACTACACGACAAATTTTGTTTTTTACTTTTTTTGAAAAATACTCATTTAAAAATGGTCTAAATTATTCATACAATCACGCCTTTTTCCCATGGGTGTAGGCAGAAACTACGGAACGCCACCTGCTACGATCTCTACATACCTTTTGCTTTCGTTTAGGTTCATACAATTGGTCATACACACACGCCGGTTGCGAGTACTACGCACCTGACATTTCTGAAGTTATTTTCTAAATTCTTATACAAAAAATAGTATACCTTGTTTCCAAGGCAAAAATCATGTGGTTCTTCTTTGTATGAGAATTTAGACCACTTTTAAATTAGTATTCTTCAAAAAAAGTAAACATTTGTCGTGTGGTTCAATTTTGCATAAATACGAAAAATTATCATGGCGTACTTTTATTACACAACATCACGCTTGTATTTCCAGGAGGTTTACGCAGAGCACCTATAGCAATATTATAGGTAAATGCTAAAAGTAATTCCACGGCTGAACGGATGTCAGCACGAAAGGCATACCGACAATTAAAAGGGTCAGGTATTTCTAACAGGAGACTTTTCTCCCGTTGTAGGTTCCTATTGAATAATTTCCGTGTGTCTCCTATTACATGGGACTTAAAACTGCAAATGGAGAAAATAGAAAGGAAATGTGGGTGTAGGTGTGGGTGTGCCAGCAGTCTTAGAACCCAATGGCTTGGCACGCGACGATGAGAAGAGGCCAGACGGAATGACCATAATGCCTTGGAAGTTGGGTAGGCCTTTGGTGTGGGATGCTACCTGTGTCGATACCCTCGCGCCATACCATCTTCTTAGCACGGCAGGCTGGGGCGGCTGCTGCAGGTGCCGTTTGGGTTGAAACACTAGGGCCGTGGGGTCCGAGTGCTCATCGAGTATTCCGGGATATCCCCAAGCGGTTGGCCGAATCTTCACGTGACTAGAGGGCTGGCCTATTTTTAGGTGAAAGAATCAGCATTGGCATCCAACGTGGCAACGCTGCCAGCCTTCTGGGCACTTTTCCCACCGACAGCGATGCGGACGAATTCTTTGATGCCCAGTGAGCTCATTCCCTTTTTTTACCTTTATTTATTTGTACATAATATACCGGATGACATTTTTTACCGTCTCGACCTTCATATGGTGTGTTGTGTAACTAGAATAGAAGGCAGGAAGGCCTTCAGATTCATCGTAGGTGACTAAAGGAGCGCGGGACGCGGGTGGAAAGGGATGCGTGTGCGGCTCGTGCGCCTGCGAAAGATCAATGAGGCCGCCTATCGGCCGGCTTCAAAGGGTAGGACCGCGCTCCAAAATCAATGATACATGCCGCGCATTGAGTAGGGTGCGTATGATTTGAGTTTCGATAGATTTTAATAAATATTTTTTGTTTTTTTTTCCATATTTCTGTTTTTGTTGTTCTAGTATGAAAATGTTACTTTAAATGTGTAGTACTTATTGCTAGATCAATTTAATTACATGTTATTCAAAAATAAAAATAATAAAAATTTCTATGCCAAAAGCTTCTACTCCGTTCACCTATTACCCCCATTTTTTTTCAAGACGCTAAAAAAAGTCACCCAGTATTTATTTTAGTGTTAGTTTGTATATTGTATTGTTACAAAGAAATGAACATAACATCTTACTTTGTTTCCCCGAACGGTTGGCCAAAGGTGTTGGTACCTATAGTGCACAGAGGGCGAGCCTATTGCCATCAACCGAGCACGAATTCATACTCCGGGATGCTACTGAGGAAGTCGAGATAGAAAAACCCAATAACCCTTTGCCCGACCCGGGAATCGAACCCAAGACCTCATACGATCAGTAGACCAACAAAGCAAAAACACGAGGACAAAAGAATTTCTTTCTTATATCTATGCCTAACCCCTCGGAGGTTACCTATAGGCCGAGTTGAAGCGGTAAATGGTTCTGAAAACTTATAATAACGCTTGTCCTTACTCGAATCGATTCTGACGTCCTATAACTGTTTGCTGTGTATAACGATCGACGAATCGGTTCTGAATACTGAAACGTTTTTTCAATATTCAGAATTGATTTCCATTACCGATTGTTCCTTAGTGAGCCGCCATTCGCCATTGAAGTCGCTTCATTTGCTGAACGTAAATACAAAACATACATTACTGTATTACTAGTACTGGACCTGTTTGAAGTAAGGCTACGGTTACTGGAATAAGCGGCAGATGCACGGTTACAGCAGTAATAGTAGTATCTGGGACTTTTAAACCAGAGATAAATAAATTACTCAAATCTGAGTTGTGGAAGAGATTGCCTACAAATCTTGTTAAAGAAAATAAACTATTTGTAAATGTTTTTATATGCAGTACCAAAGCTGGAGATAGAGAGGTTATTGGGTTCAGCCGGTAGTGGATCAACAACGTAAATAACGCAATGCATGTTGTTCCTGGTAGTGTTATAATACTACCCCGTTGGAGGAGGGATGGGAAAGAACCTACTTTCATGGCAACGAAAATCGCTCCGCTCAACGCTCTGCCAATCTACACCCACAACCTAATGGATGCGATATGCATTTAAATGATTAAATGAATGGTATTCAGGACCACATCCAGTTCCATAAAGTAGGTTTATGTAACGCATTGTGACAGGTTAGGCAATAGTATTTGTCAGTCGTATTGAAAATATAGGGATCGTTATTATAATGCTTTATGGTTTTTACAATCATTTGTCTGTACTGGCACGTGTCCCTTCTGGCCAAAGAGAATATAGTCTTTGCTTCTGGCACACCTATGAATAGCGGATAACTTACTTCACTAGTAGTTCAACTTGAGTTTGAGGACGACGCACGGTCCCTTTCTTGTTCTATATTCTCACTCAGTAAGCATTCCCTAATACATACATTATTATCACCTTCCAAATTTTCACGAGGTGTTTTATCCATGAATATGAACAAATTTCAGTATGGGATCAATTCGGAAATCAAGAAAAATATCTACTGTTTCATAGAAGACAAAGGTTCAATACCTACTCGACCGAAATGCATGAAATGGCTGATTTTTGACCCGTGGAACCTTGGAAGGTGAAAAAATAGGTTCTTGTCTAATATACGTGGGGTTTCATCCGGGTTCTTAACAACTCAACAGTATTATAAATATCGTTTATTGTGTATTGCTCCCAACTGCTAAGTTTCGATATATATTTAAACTGTCGTCGCCATATTCTTAACAATGAAACCGACCTCCTGAATTTATAATTAAATTCACTGCAGTCTTCAAAACAACTTGTTTTTGTGATGTTTTCTAATTTATATTCCAATAAAACAAATAGTTCTCGACCTCCATCAGACATTCTTAACAAATTCGACTTGCAGTTTCCCATTATTCGACACAGTGCCTCTACAACAGAAAGAATACATTATTCATGTCTACTTAGAGTACTTAGTAGAAACTTCGGTGATGATAAAACATCAATCTGCAGACAATACTGCATCTCGGTAGGTTCTCACGAAGAATCGATACAATAACTTGTTTTAAGTCAGAAGAGAAGAGCGATTGTGATCTTGCGACAATCGCGGTTTGTATAAACAAATCATGACTGTCGCAGGATCAGACGTCAATCGCGAATCACACATACCTACTACAATCTGTCAAATGTCTTTAATAGGTTTTCAACTTTATCGCTAAAGTATTAGGTATTTGATTGGGAAAATTTGACATTTACGGGTAGCATGGTGTGCTGGCGTCGGTACGAACCGCGGGTTATTGCGTAACACACCAAATGCCTTTTTATTTTGACAGTTCAACAATATTCAATCAATAATCTGAATAATTTTAAAGGATATTGCTAACCTTCTCCTGCTGTTTAGGGCCTACTGCCAGTCGCTGTATGCTTGCACCCAATGACGAAATAGTCTTACTGGGTGGCGGCTCACAGACCTTCTTCCAGATATGAGAACGTGTAAAGTGAAAGCTTGTTTAACTTTAATATTATGGATCTCTAGTCTGAAAATAAAGTTTGTTTATTTAAGTCATTGCTTTCTTTTAAAAATTACCTGCTCATCAACGTAAATAATGTAATAAATGTGGTTGACCCGTCAAAACGAAAGCCATTCCTACGTAACACTTAGTATGTTACGCAAATACCATCTCATTAAAAAAAAACAATTTTACCTCTCTGTAATACAGTTTATTTTAGAGTTCAGATTCCAGGGTCTACCATAGGCTGACCTTTACCTAGATAGAACTTCAAGCTCCTCCTCAAAGTTATAAAGCCAAATCCACCGCCAACCTCTTCTATATTGTACCTGAGCAGCATTAACACAAGAAGTAATCGAACTTTCTCAAGTGAATAAGTATTACATCACCATAATTTGATGATTACAGCTGTAAAACAATTGCTCCACTTAATCACGTCTTTTTTGGGTCATGGCTTTGATTCTGCGTATGAGAAGATTCCAACAAAGGGCCGTAAAAACCTATGCTAGCTAGATAATTAATAGCGGTCATAGATTTTATACAAACAATGAAGACTATGTGTTTGGCGATGAATGAAAAGTAGGGTGGTCTCGTAGTGAAGGCTAAGTATGTTTATACAACATTTAACATATAATATTTATTTATTCTCACTAGGCGAGAGTTAGCACTTTATGAACGTCAAAATTACAATGACTTACAGTTTTAAGGCTAAGTAACTATTATTATTTAAAAAAAATAGTGTTGTCCTGACGTTACTTTATGAGTTTGAAATTCAGTCTTATCGTCTTGAAATAGGATTGAATGACAAACTACTTTTTTTTAAATCACCCTACTCTGTTCCATCGCTGAGCAAAGGCCTCCCCCAAATGGCTCCATCGTTTTCCAGGGCCACCTCGAACCAACCCTTGCAATACGCATCTAGGTCGTCTCGCCACTTCTTTATGGGCCGGCTTCGGTGGCGCCCTCCATCCTCAGGGGCCCACTGTGTAGAGACCAAATACAAAAATGTTTGAAAAATGCGCATATTAAAAGTTACTGAAATCGACTCGGTAGTCAATAATGAACAGACATTCAGGACTTGCGTGTATTCTATTACACCTTGTATACATACATCTTCGTAGTGGAGGTCCTTCGAAATTTTACACATTGAGATAACATAGCATAACATGACGGCCTTCTTTAACATATCTATGTTCACGCCTGTACTCCAAGAAGGAACAGGGAGAGGTGTAGGTACCTATAGTACACCCACATTCCACCCGGTTCCTAATATAGCTCTCTGGCCAGGCGCGGTCGCAGCCTAACATTTTGGGGGGGTCACCATGAGTACTGAAGAATATTTTTAGGAAGGTAAACCCTCTTTGGTCTAGTAGTCGCAAGCGCTGCTAATCAGAATGATGTCCCGGGTTATAATCTTTTTGCAAATGTCCATCGGAGTCTCCGTGGCTCAAGTGAGAACAATTTTAAGATAGTAAGACAGGCAAATCGTTCAGGGTTTCGACAGCATGACTGTCTTTGGGGGGGTCATGACCCCTAGAACCCCCCCTCTCGGACCGCACCTGTCTCTAGCTGGCCAGCTTATTGTCTTCAACCGGGCACCAATCCAGACTCCAGAGGGGTAATTGCGGAACTTTTTATCGGTAGGAATTGGTTTAATATTCATAGTTAAACAACATTCATTGCGTTATTTACGTTGCTGACCCGACGATTTATTCGAACAAATGACACAATGGTTTAGAAATAATCTTCAATCCCATTCAGATTCTGATAAATTGTGCGTTTCGCAATTAGGGTGCAGGCTGATATTGAGATATTGAAGTAAAACCCATATAACACTTTGCCTGACCTGGGAATTGTATCGACGACCTCATGCTCAGCACTAGCGCTTGCGACCATTAGACAAACAAGGCTTCAAAATTTTCTCTCATTTAAATGTACACTTAGCTATGTAAATACATGGTAAGCTAGAATCGACTTTCGACCTTTCAGCATGATAAATTATTCCTCCTCTTCATGGAAAGATAGATCTAGACAAATAAATAAAATTGGAGTGTCTGTTTGTAATATTAAAATAACCGCTTTTTACTAAGTGTATATGGATGTATACACGGTTCATATACCAAAACAACATTTTTTTTTAAATTTTGTCTGTCTGCCTGCCTGTTTGTTCCGGTTAATCTCTGAAATGGCTGGACCGATTTTGACGGGACTTTCAGTGGCAGATAGCCAATGTAACAAGGAGTAACTTAGGCTACTTTTATTTTAGAAAAAAAAAAATAGAATCTCACGAAAAAAAAAACGAATGAAAAACTTTTTTGTTAAAAATACCACGAGGACGAAGTCGCGGGTAATTACATATATAACCTGGATTAATGCATTCTTAATACATTAACCGCGGTAGTACATCCTCTTGCGATAATTTCCGACATCCACGCGGGCGAAGCCGCGGGCAAAAGCTAGTCCTCAATATATTCAGTCTTGTTTGCAGCACTATATGGCTTAAATGCAGTATGGTGATAAAATGCATACTGAACGCTGCTGCTCATTCTCTAGTAGGTCCCGAAACCCACGGCAAGAAATGCGATGGGTCATCTGCCTAGGCTTTTCCCTTTTTACACGCTTTATATTAGCTTCACTTGTATGTTTGTTTGTAACCGACTCCTTATAGCGCGATTTTGACCCACTTTAAACGACCAATTTCATTCAAACTTTGCACACCTGTCAAGGACCGATGACAATGCAATAATTTCATAAATTTGTGTCATTATCCTTGCCAGGGTTACCAGGACAGCAAAAAAACTGTCTTCGAAAACTACGCTGACATACGTCACAAACTAATTTGTGCCGTTATCCTTGCCAGGGTTATCAGGACAGCAAAAAAACTGTCTTCGAAAACCACGCTGACATACGTCACAAACTACGCTGACATACGTCTCAAAATTCGAAAAACCCTAAAAAATAGAAAATAAATAATAGTTTAAGAAAACTAAAAAAAAGCGTGGGGTGCCTGATATCAATATAAAAATACCTTAAAAAGCACCCCACGCTTTTTTTCCATTATTTTATACTTTTTAGTTTGGTTTCAATGGAAGCGTGTTTTTTAGTTTTTTTAAACTATTATTTTTTAGGTCGGCTTCCGGTGTACATGGAACGAATGTCTATATGACCTCCACAACCTAATTACTGGGTAATAAATAATACGATACCCCGAGCGAATGATGAAAATGTCGTGAGGAAAGTATTGAGTATGAATGTCGATGGCTGTAAGAGCAGAGGGGGACCAAAGAAACGATGGATGGACTGTGTGAATTATGATATGGATAGAGAGGTGACTGCTGAGATGACGACTAATGAAGAAGTGTGGAAGAAAAAGATATGTTGCGCCAACCACAAATAAATTGGGATAAGGGCAGGAGAATGATAAATGAGCGTAGTAATTGCGAAACGCACTATTTATCAGAATCTGAATCGGATTGAAGATTATTTCTAAACCATTGCGTCATTTGTTCGAATAAATTGTAAGCTCAGCAACGTAAATAACGCAATGAATGTTGTTTAACTATCAATATGAAACCAATTCCTACTGATAGCAAGTTACGCAATTACCCCTCAGATCGATCAAGCTGTTATTTTTTTAGCAGAATCTTAGCAAAGGCTTATTATTACTTAGCAGTGAGTCCGTCGATACGCCTCGTTGACGCTGCTGCCGTCTCCGGGGACATTAACGTAGCGGTACCATGGTGCCACAAGTCACCATCATTTCGGTATTACTTCGCGACCGTTCCTTATAGCGGACTGTAGGCCAATGATCTGAAGGCGACTTAAGGCTCCCACAAATAGGAGCGACGCGACACTCGTAGAACAATTTCTATGGAAACTTCATCGAAATTGTTTTACAAAAATCACGTCGTCGCGCCTGTCTGAAGAAACTTTTACGGACTTTAGGCCTCGGCCAGAGGGGTAATTAAGTAACACTTATCAGTAAGGTATGGCTTTCATTTTGACAGTTCAACAACATTCATTGCGATATTTATGTTGTCGAGCAGACATATTTTTGGAACATATGAAGCAATGCATTAGTAAAATTCTTCTTACTGATTCAGATTGTGATTGATAGGGTTTCTGCAAAAGCAGACGCTATACAACATTTAAATAGAGAAAGCGACATATCGTGGACAGTTCCGATGTTAGTATACTATAGTTAGTATGTCATCGCAAGTAGTGTGTGAAGATTACAAAAATAGGACCTATGAAACGGAGGTTTAGGATTAAGTATGTGCAAAAGAGGAGATAGGAGTCCATTTGCCAACAGTAGGAACATAGGGTAGTTATCTATTAGCTACGCATTAATTTGACAGTTTCCAATATCCCAATTTTTATTTAGAAATCCAAACACGTCCCTTAGGAAATAAATCTGCATGAACTTCCACAAAGAAAAAAGTAGGAAACATGTTCTATGCAAATGGGAACTCATTTCTACCATCACAGCTACTTAAAATTGCTGATGTAAATCCGGTATTTGCACGATTAATGTGTAGATTAGAAGATTTGCATCTCTACTACGATTCAGTGTCACGACCGCCGTAGTGTAGAATGAATGGAATCATTATGTGCGGAATCATTTAGTGATGTGCTGTGTGATTTACATAATGAGTCGAGATTAAGACTACTCATCATTTCACATCACATAAAATAAAAATAAAACTTTATTGTTCAAGAACTGCTTTGTACAAATTGAAATAGCACTAGCCTCCACACTAGAATTCCGTGTCACGGAGGCTAGTCTCCTTCGTCTATTACATCATAGTAGGGAGGCACATATATAATGTTGTTTGGAACGATAACAATAACCAAATGCTATTCCTTAACAATAAATTAGTAAAGTTAAATGAGCGTTTAACTAAAATGTTTTTAAAAGACGTGTCTAGTGTGTTATGTACGTTTATGGTGTGAGTGTGTGATGAATGAGTGAGTTAAGATGGGTTTGGACCAGACGAGGACAATCAGACCACGTATGAGAGCACTCCCTGTCAACCCTAGGCTTCCCCTAGGCTTGAATAAACCCACGAGAGAATACTCCTACCCTATAGGCATTCACTCGTCTTGTCCAAATCGACCTTTATGTATTTGTGTGAATGAATAATATAATATGTTAGGACAACCAACACGCCGTTATCTGATCCCAAACCAGGCAGAGCCTGTACTATGGTAACCAGACAACTGATAAATATACTTATATATTTCTAAATACATACATATTATAGATAAATTACACCCAGACACAGAACAAATGATTGTGCTCATCACACAACATTTGTCCTGGGTGGGAATCGAACCCACGACCTCAGTCTTAGCAGTCAGGGTCACTAACCACTAGACTAACAGACCAGTCAAATGAATGTGTATGTTGTGCTCATGTGTTAATGAATTTCTCCGTGCTTTCATAGTCCATCATCATTTCAGTCGAAAGACGTCCACTGCTGGACATAGGCCTCCCCAAAAAGGGTGGGTTTGCCATAATCGCCGTATAATAGGCTGTCTCCTCACCTCCAGAGATGCTGGATAGTCTACGGAAAAATTATTCTGCCAAATACCAAGGATAAGGGAGACTAAGCAAAAAAAAATAATATATAATTGACATTGGCAAGTCAGGATTGCTCGTCAAAAAAATAATAACACGAAGATCAAAATACGAAATTTCTATAAATCCAATTCAACAAAACCGCGCTCTTGTCGATTATGTAATATACTAGCGGTTGTTACAGATACCGATGTTTTTTTTTATTACAAGATGATTCACATCACTATGCAGTGAGAAGAATTCTTATGTCATATAAAGCCGTTACAAAGTCGTTAACCCGAGTGCATCGTAAACGATTTCTATTTGTAAACGTTGACCATCATTTTGTACAAGGCCGTTTGTGGATTGCCTTTTGTAGGTAAGTATTTGTCTTCTAAATTCAAACAATAAACATGGCGTAACCTGCCTGTAGCTCTGTTTGGGCAGTTATGTTTAAGTTCTATGTAATGGGAACGAGCCTAATGCCGTCACATCACACATTGTCAGCCTATAGCAGTCCACAACTGTACAAAGGTCTCTCTAAACGCCATTCAGTTTGTTTCTCGGGATCCCTCATCCAGCTGTTACCAGCCGCCCTGCAAATATCGTCGCTCCACCTAGATTGAGGGTGTGCTACCTTAGGTACGCCTGGCTACTTATTGTCTGGTTCCATAAAATGTTATCAAGAAGCTTACTTGTCATTTTTACGCAACCATACCATTTATAGTCGGATAACGCTCATTCAATAGATGCAAAAATTCGCAGGCTGACCCAGTCACAGCTTACTTAATTGCGTGCACATTTCCATACAATGGTAAGCTTTAAAATTACTGATAATTATTACAACAGCAATAATTGTCTGTTTTATTGTCTAGTTAGAAAATATTCCTAAAATAAAGATCAGCTTTTGCGCAATTTTTGACTGCGATGCGTAGATTTTATAAGTAAAAGTAGGCAATTAATTACCTGTACCTGTCTACCTTTACAATTAGATCTAATAGAAGTGCATTACCTACCTGTCGAAGTAAAAATTTTCCCACCAAATATTATAATGTTTCTTACTTAGATTTTCTAATAAAACCTAATAACTAATACTGGTACTTACGTACCAAACTATTATCATCAAAGTACCCACTCTATGTCTACCTACTTCTTGAACAGATTTTTTAGTTGATCATTCGAAACAACAACCTGAAGGCCATGAAAGTATTTGTTCTGGGGCAATCTAACCTGTGAAGCTGCGCCATTGGTATGGTCATAAAATTTTAAAAATAAAGAGGCACTTGCATAACAAAAAAAATATGATGCAAACTCCAGTTCGTTACGAGCAGAGTTATTAACAAAAATGCTGATAAACAAAAACCATAGAGTTTGATGAACCGTAACTAGGCCTTAACAAAACCAATTTTCAATTACCATTTACAACGGAGAGCGAAAGTGACCCATTATTTAAATAAACGATCCGTTACATGACGTAATTTTATGTAATAAATAAATAGCATAGTGTTTTGTTGACCGAAACAACGATTTAGATTGAGTGTAGCTGATTTAGATAGATTAATTGGGTCGGCGGCCATCTGAGCATCAATTAATTAATTTGGCATTTTCAGTAGCTGTCGTTTTTTTAACTCATAAACAAACATGAGTAAATCTAGAGAAGCTATACTCCTAATTATTATTTTAGGAGGCCATAATGATTTTTATAACATCAAAACTGCAACGCAACGAATAATTCGTATTCGAAATTTGAATGAGGCGGCTTTCAGGCATCACCATCGATGATGTAAGTAGGTACCATTACGTACCTAAATAAAAAAACTCATGCCTTTTTTTCACGGAGAAAGCAAAAACCACAGAACGCCACCTGCTACAATTCTTACCTACATAGGCTTCATAGGTAGAATTTCCTTTAGCGCCGTTCACGTTGTCACATTAAATGGGACTGTAAGACATTATGGGACATCATAACACCAACACCATCATTATGATCATATATTAGTACTTATGAAATAGAAATTCATATAACATATCCAGCCTATATTGTTCCCACAGTTGAGACACAGGCCTCTCGGTGAGAGGGAGTGGGCCGTAATCTATCACGCGGGCCCAGTGCGGGTTGGTAGATGTCACGTGTCTTCGAATTTTCGGTTCTATAACATGCCGCGGTTTCATCACGTTGTTTTTCTTCACCGTTTTGGGAGCAGTGGTGATGAAATTATTTACACAAAGTAAAGCGCCTGCCTGAACTTGGGACAATACCACTGGGCCACCACTGCTCTCACAAGGCTATACAACGGTTCAAAAAAATAACCTAAAGTAAAAGTTATTGTTCTAAACACTTCATTAAGTAAAAGTAGCCACTATCTATATTCATCTTGATTGAATAGTTTTACCTCCGTCACTATAATCAGAGACCGCTGCAAGTCTAGATCATTTATACGATAAGTACGAAACGCTGGCTTTTAATGACCGTGATAGTGAAATTGATGCTCAAATAAGCACATGTGTTAGCGAATAATTTACTTAGTGGGTACAGTGCACATTCATCATCATTTCAGCCTCCCCTAATAAGGAGGGTTTTTGCAGACGGTGCACCTGTACCAGGCGGCCAAGATTGTAGGGCGGCCAGCCAGGAGCCAGTTTTTCCTCAGAATAAATTCAAAAAATTAAAAGATACAAAATCGGTTGGCACCGTCTAGCGCGGCATTTCACCCTGTATCCGTCATTTCCTTTGCCAATGTATCATTCGACAAAAAAAGAATAAAATGGATGTGCTAAGGTAGCCCGCGAATTTCAAATTTGATTGCGTTTTTTTGAAATTTTCAGTTTAGTGTCATATGTACTCTCAATTTGTACTCGGCACTCCTGTTTAAAAAAAATTAGATTCGAAGCTGATCATGGCCGATCCGAACATAGATTCTCCGAACTTTTGCACATTCTCTTACTCACTCTTGCCTCAGGTCAGCGTCGCCACTTGGTTCCTAAACCATATTATTGAGGAACCTTCTGCGCAAAGTTCGGACGGCTATGATTCATCGGCTGTATTGTATTAAGTATAGTTATTTTTTGCTTGTATGGAAATAGTCATCCTTATCCTGGATAAACAAGAGTTTATTTGTGGGACATACAAAAGCTCATAAGCATTTGATCAGTAAACGCTAACCCGATCTACCTAGCTAAGTTTAGTAGTTCTAAGACAAAAACCGTTGCCAAGAGCATACGTTTTAAAATTGGATATTCATCACTTTATCCTCTAGGTTAGCATGTATGTATGTATATGGCTGAAAATCTACGCCTTAATAATTCTCTTTTCACACGCTTTTTATTAGCTTCACCTGTATGTTTGTAACCGACTCCTTTTGGCGCGATTTCGACCCATTTTAAATGGTTAGATTTCGTTCAAACTTTGTAGTGTTATAAATTATGCCTAGAATAATATATGTTTGTTGACTATTATTAATCATGTCTATTTACTCTTAATATTAAATGTGGTTGTATTGATTCCTTGTGATTGGTCGAGACTTTGACAGTTCTCGGCCAATCATAAGCAAGTAAAATGGCGGGAAGTGTGCAGACAATTGAGTGGTAATACTCGGCACTTTTGGGCATTCGTATCGAGACATCTGCGCTAGTCACTTGCATTGGATACTATATAGTAACTTTTTGTAAACGTTGGTAATAAAGGTGGTCTCCAAAGTCTATAAAGAGTGTCTTTTTATATTCCAAATCCTTACTTCTGAGTATTGAACCAGTACGGTTCACATCTCAGAAGTGGGATTAAAAACCTAGTGCGCCCACAAAAGGATCGGAGACACGCTTAAGTATCTGGCGTACCGAGAAAACGCCGTGAGAACATGGATGAACATGGGTCTAGTTCTCGAAGAGAACGTGATGGACCTAGACGGACCCCTCGCAAGTCACTGACGCCGCCACTTCGATGTCGTGATGCAACTCGAAGCCGCAGCCGGGGTCGAGGGCATACGTGTACACCTGAAGAAAATTGTGGCAGTCGAAACCGTCGGTCGCGGTCCAGGCGATCGAAAGGAAGACGATCGCGACCGACGATTAGTCGGTCTCCTTCCCGACCACACTATTCAGGGAAGGCAAGGCGTCGTGCTAAGCGCTCCAGTATCCGGTCGCGCACTCCAGGGCGACACGAGACGTGCCACGCAGAACACGGGCATTCACCTAGGAGCAGAACTTCTCGCTTTCGTACACCATCCCGTGAAGAAACACATAGTGAGCGTGAGTTGAATAATAACCTGTTTATTGAGAACTTTATTACTGCACTCAAGGGTATGAATAATATCAGTGATCGTGATAGGTATCCTGTTTTAAATAATGTAATTCCTGATTTTGACCCGTTATGTAAGGAACAAACGGTTGATACGTGGCTTCATAAGGTTGATGAATGTGCACAGATCTATGGTTGGAACGATAAACAAGTAGTCCACTACGCCCTACCAAAATTAACAGGGGTGGCTAAATCCTGGTATCAGGGTCTACCCTCATTACTATTTTCTTGGCCGGAATGGAAGTTAAAGCTGAAGGAATCTTTTCCAACTAGGGATAATTATGCAGACTTACTAACGGAAATGCTGAGTAAAAAAGTTCGTTACGGGGAGTCATTAGAAATATATTATTATACTAAAATGAACCTTCTAAATCGTTGTGAAATATCAGGAAAACGGGCAGTTGACTGTATCATAGCAGGTGTAGAGGATCGCGGTGTTAGGTTTGGAGCACAAGGAGCTGAATTTACGGAACCAGAAATGCTTCTTAAATTTTTAAAGACTATAAAAGTAGGTCAAGATAAGTCCACAAACGAGCAGCAGAAGGTTAAGGATAGAGATAGGCGATCACAAAATAACATATTTACCGGTAATAAAGTTGAACACGGTTCCCGGAAGTCAACCGGATCTAGTATGGTCTGCTACAATTGTAAAGAACCGGGTCACCCATTCTTTCGTTGCCCAAAACCAAGGATTCAATGCTCTAAATGTAATTTACTAGGACATAAAGACACTGAGTGCCCTGGGACAAAGCAAAGTACCAACGATAAACCAAAAGCAATATTGAAAGTAGAAAATACAGGCGATTCCAGTGCCAAATATAGAATGCCTATTAAAATAAATGGGTTGTTTTCAGAATGTCTCGTAGATTTGGGAAGCGAGGGTACTTTGGTACGTCTCAGTGAAGCTCAGCGTTTAGGACTAGACTGGAAGTTAGGAGAAGTACCACTACTAAGGGGAATAGGTAACGTGCCATATAAACCCCTTGGCAAGGCTAACGTCACGATCGAAGTACAGGGTGTAGTAGAAAATCACGTGGAGATATTGGTAGTAGATGATTATTTAATAAATTTCCCTATACTACTTGGCCACACTTTCACCGAAAGACCCTCGGTCAAAATAGTAAAGACAGAATCTGACGTCGTTTTCCAGCGGGTTAGTGAGCAGTCAGTTTTGATTTCTCCACTTTTATGTATGAAGGAAACGCGCATAGGGCGCGGCGAGTTAAAGGCGATCCCAGTTAGTTCGTGTAATTCTTTCTCGGGAAAAATTTACGTGAATGGAACCGTGCGCAATATTAAAGGTTACGAACATTACTTGTTGCCCGGCGAGTATCAATTAACACACGGCGCGGGTAGGATTCTCGTTCAGAATATCAGTGACAACCATCTAGTTATAGAAAAGGGTAATCTTATAACTAGGAGCCACACTTTAACCACGGGCTTAAACATTCAAAAATTAGATTTTAGTGATCAGTCATCCATAGATGAAGCACCAATCAGCTGCGGAGACAATTTAACAGAAGGTCAAAAAGAGTCATTAAAGGTCTTGTTGGATAAATATAAATATTGCTTTTCCAGTAGTTTAAAAGATCTTGGATTTACAATGGCAACTGAAATGGTGATTCAATTAGATGATCCCGATCCTGTCGTTTACCGCCCATACCGGTTGTCCTTTACTGAACGCCAGCTAGTTCAAGATATGATCAAGGAAATGTTAGAAAGCGGCATTATAAGGGAGTCTAACAGTCCGTACGCAAGCCCTATAGTACTAGTTAACAAAAAGTCTGGGGAAAAAAGGTTATGTGTGGACTACCGTGCACTAAATAGTAAGACAAAGAAAGAACACTATCCCCTCCCTCGTATCGAGGATCAGTTAGACTTATTATCAGGTAGTTCACTATTCGTTACCCTCGACTTAGCGTCCGGGTACTATCAAATTTCAATAGCCGAAGGTTCGCGAGATAAAACAGCTTTTGTGACCCCTCAGGGTCAATACGAATACAACAGGATGCCTTTTGGATTAGTAAACGCACCATCGGTATTCCAGCGTACAATGAATAAGATCATCCACAATTCACCTGCTTCATCGTACGCATTGGTCTACATGGATGATATTCTGATCCCTGCCAAGTCGTTTGATGAGGGGATGGTACGTTTGGAGGAGGTGTTGCGTTTGCTGGCACAGAATGGCTTAACTCTCAAAATGAATAAATGTAATTTCTTTTATGAAAAAATAGAGTACCTGGGGTACGAAGTCAGTTCAGAGGGTGTTAGACCAGGGCCGCTTAAAACAGACGCTATATCCAAATTCCCTACGCCAAGAAATGTTCACGAGGTTAGAAGGTTCTTAGGCCTTGCTAGCTTCTTCAGGAGGTTTGTCGCGGGATTCGCTTTAATAGCACGTCCTCTGACTGGTCTGTTGAAGAAGGACTCTCCTTGGAGTTGGGGTAGTAAAGAACTAGAATCGTTTGAAAAATTAAAGGAGATTTTAGTACAAAGACCGGTCCTGGGACTTTATGACCCTAGTGCACTAACTCAACTCCACACTGACGCTAGCAAGTACGGGGTAGCCGGCATTTTAATGCAACAGGACAAGTCTGGGGTGTTCAAACCTATAGCTTATTATAGCAGGCAAACCAGTCCGGATGAACAAAAACTACACTCCTTCGAGTTAGAGACCCTCGCTATTATTGCTTCATTAAATAGGTTCAGGCATTACTTACTTGGTATTAGATTCACTATAGTTACGGACTGCAACGCTTTGCGTACCACTTTGAGTAAACGCGACTTAATCCCACGAATTGCTCGCTGGTGGCTGCAGTTCTTAGAATACGACTGCTCAATAGAATACCGCCCTGGCGACAAAATGGCACACGTAGATGCCCTTAGCAGGGGTGCTATAGGTGGTACTCCAGATGTTGATCACGTGTTAGACATACTTTCGGTAGGTACTGACGATTGGCTAGCAACGGTGCAACAGACGGACGAAGACATTAAGAATATCGCGAATGTTTTAGGCGATTCCAAATGTAAAGATGCCATTGACATATTCAAAAATTACAAGCTTGTAAATGGACGGGTATATCGTATGATTGACGAAAATACTATTCGTTGGGTTGTTCCGAGTGGAACCAGATGGCAACTAGTGAAAGCCAATCACGATGATGTGGGACACTTTGGGTTTGACAAAACTCTGGCACGTTTGCAAGCTACTTATTGGTTTCCAAAGATGAGAAGGTTTGTAAAAAAGTACGTCTCTGCTTGCCTTCAGTGCGCACATCACAAGTTGCCAGGTGGTTCCAGGCCCGGTGAACTACACCCCATCCCTATAGCTATTATACCGTTCCACACCATACATGCGGATCATCTCGGTCCTTTTATCCGCACCAAGCGTGGCAATACATTCATCCTAGTTATTATAGACGCGTTTACTAAATTTGTTGACATCACCGCTATGCGAAATACCAAATCGTCGACAAGCATTAGGGTATTGAGAGAACATTTTAGCTACTTCGGCGTACCAACCCGTTTGATTACAGATCAAGGGACAAGTTTCACTAGTAGACAGTTTAACACGTTTATTCAATCATGTGGTATAAAGCACGTGCTTAATGCCGTTGCCACACCCCGAGCGAATGGCCAAGTGGAACGGTACAACCGCACTATTTTGGCAGCGCTCGGGGCAATGAACCATGATAAACCAAATGGTTTATGGGACGAACATTTACCTAACATACAGTTGGGTATCAATACCACTGTACATGCCACCACCAAAAAGACTCCAGCCGAGCTTCTTTTCGGGCGAAATCTAACCAATCCATCAGAAGGTCTATTAAACGACGTAATAAACGAAGTTACGTCCGATGTCGGTGAGAGTCTGGACGATGTTAGGGCTACAGCCGGTGAGCTTATTAGGATACAACAGGGCAAGGACAAGGAGCGGTATGATAGGTACAGAAAAATGGGAATGCGTTTCAAAGAAGGTGATTTGGTTAGAGTAGTAAGAGCTGTGACGGGAATAGAGGGGCAATCTAAGAAGCTCGAACCTAAGTGTAAAGGCCCTTACAGAATTAAGAAGGTGCTCCCCAATGATAGGTTTGTGGTCGAGGACACACCCCTCACAAGGACTAGTAAGAGGTATGAAGCTGTGGTGGCCATTGATAAAATATTCCCATGGATCTGTTTTAACGAACCCGTATCAACCGATTGTGAATCCAAGCCTAAAGATTGTGAATCTGAATCTGAATATGAAGGGTTGTAATTAGATGCATTGCCAATTCATTGGTGTTAATAAAGATGAATATTGTACATAGAATTAAATAAGCAGGTGGATAAGAACACCGAATCAGATATTTTGCTATCAAGTACACTGTATTTCTAACATGAAAATTTAAAGAGCTATGAGATGTCGATGTCACAATAAAAAGTAATGCTAATGTGGTTTTAAGTTTCGATGATTAATGTCATGTATCATCTAAATTATTCCATGTGCTAATGGCTGAAATATTTGCTAGTCAACGTCATGGACTAGTAAATACCGATTCATTGGTTAGAGTCACGTACTAATGAGTTGGTGAGGGGTATCAGGTAAAGGATGCCTCCCATTTTAGCAATTGGTACATTAGTGGGTATATCTACTGGTCAAGGTCATGGACCAATACATACACCTACTGCCGATATAAGATAAAGATTACGCTAGGCGTGTCAGGTAACCGACACCCTTAAAGGTTATAAGCGTTTTATTAATCAAGGTCATGGATTAATAAATACATTTATAGTTTTTTTTCTCTCAAGAAAGCTTAGAAACTAAAATTAATTTAGGAGTAAATCTATTGTAAAATAATTGAACTTAAGATATGATTAATTAAAGACGAATGAGATAATTTATGTTCAATATGTTACATTTAGAATTTAAATATGTTGTATGTAATGTTTTTTTTTCTTTCTTTTGTAATTAATACATAACAACGAGGGACTCGTTGGAAGTCGGATGGCCGAGCTGTTATAAATTATGCCTAGAATAATATATGTTTGTTGACTATTATTAATCATGTCTATTTACTCTTAATATTAAATGTGGTTGTATTGATTCCTTGTGATTGGTCGAGACTTTGACAGTTCTCGGCCAATCATAAGCAAGTAAAATGGCGGGAAGTGTGCAGACAATTGAGTGGTAATACTCGGCACTTTTGGGCATTCGTATCGAGACATCTGCGCTAGTCACTTGCATTGGATACTATATAGTAACTTTTTGTAAACGTTGGTAATAAAGGTGGTCTCCAAAGTCTATAAAGAGTGTCTTTTTATATTCCAAATCCTTACTTCTGAGTATTGAACCAGTACGGTTCACAGTAGGCTTATTGAGGACTGATGACAACACAATAATTTCATAAGTCTGTGCCATTATCCTTGGCCGGGTTACCAGGATACCAAAAAAACTTGTCTTCGAAAACTACGCTGACATACGTAACAAAATTCGAAAACTACGGTGACATACGTCACAAAATTCGAAACAACCTAAAAAATTGAAAATAAATAATCGTTTTAAAAAACTAAACAAAAAAAACCGGCCAAGTGCGAGTCGGACTCGCGCACCGAGGGTTCCGTACAAACCTGCAGGTCATCATCATCATCATTCGTCATCATCGTTTATGAAATGAAATGTTTTTTTTTTAAATTTTAATATTTGTGTTGACTGAATGAAAGGTAAATTGTGGTTTACGATTTATGACGTATTAAAAAAAAACTACTAACTAGATCTCCTTCAAACCAATTTTCGTTGGTAGTTTTCATGGTAATGTACATCATATATTTTTTTTAGTTTTATCATTCCCTTATTTTAGAAGTTACGGGGGGGGGGGGACACACATTTTACCACTTTGGAAGTGTCTCTCGCGCAAACTATTCAGTTTAGAAAAAAATGATATTAGAAACCTCAATTTCATTTTTGAAGACCTATCCATAGATACCCCACACGTAAGGGTTTGATGAAAATTTTTTTTTGTGTTTCAGTTCTATGTATGGGGAACCCCAAATATTATTGTTTTAAAAAAAAATGATATTAGAAACCTCAATATCATTTTTAAAGACCTATCCATAGATACCCCACACGTAAGGGTTTGATGAAAAAAAAAATTTTGAGTTTCAGTTCTATGTATGGGGAACCCCAAATATTATTGTTTTTTTTCTATTTTTGTGTGAAAATCTTAATGCGGTTCACTGAATACATCTACTTACCAAGTTTCAATAGCACAGCTCTTATAGTTTCGGAGAAAAGTGGCTGCGACATACTCGGACAGACAGACAGACAGACAGACATGGCGAATCTATAAGGGTTCCGTTTTTTGCCATTTGGCAACGGAACCCTAAAAACCGGCCAAGTGCGAGTCGGACTTGCGCACCGAGGGTTCCGTACAAACCTGTGGGTATTCACGGTTTATGCATAAGGTTTATGTTTATGAAATTATTTTTTATTTTTATATTTGAGTTGACTGAATGAAAGGTAAATTGTGGTTTACGTTTTATGACGTATTAAACAAAAACTACTTACTAAATATCATTCAAACCAATTTTCGGTAATGTACATCATATATTTTTTTTAGTTTTATCATTCCCTTATTTTAGAAGTTACGGGAGGGGGGGGACACACATTTTACCACTTTGGAAGTGTCTCTCGCGCAAACTATTCAGTTAAGAAAAAAAATGATATTAGAAACCTCAATATCATTTTTGAAGACCTATTCATAGATACCCCACACGTATGGGTTTGATGAAAAAAAAAATTTTGAGTTTCAGTTCTATGTATGGGAAACCCCAAATATTATTGTTTTTTTTCTATTTTTGTATGAAAATCTTAATGCGGTTCACAGAATACATCTACTTACTAAGTTTCAATAGCATAGCTCTTATCGTTTCGGAAAAAAGTGGCTGTGACATACTCGGACAGACAGACATGACGAATCTATAAGGGTTCCGTTTTTTGCCATTTGGCAACGGAACCCTAAAAAACACGCTTTTCTAGAACTTTTTAATATATTTTCATGCGTGAGGAACTCCCAATCTACATATAGAGGTGTCTGGCTGTCTAGGTGTCTGTGGCATAGTTACACTTTATATTGTGTGGATTTTATCTTAGGTAGACCGTGGGAAGGGGTACTCAATATTTCTATGTCCAATAAATAATTGATTCGTCACAATATGCAAACAATTAATAACTTGGTCACTAAAAGTGTTCGCTCGAATTTCTCGTTACTGTTAACTGAATAGTTTGCGCGAGAGACACTTCCAAAGTGGTAAAATGTGTCCCCCCCACATTTTACCACTTTGGAAGTGTCTCTCGCGCAAACTATTCAGTTTAGAAAAAAATGATATTAGAAACCTCAATATCATTTTTGAAGACCTATCCATAGATACCCCACACGTATGGGTTTGATGAAAAAATTTTTTTTGTGTTTCAGTTCTATGTATGGGGAACCCCAAATATTATTGTTTTTTTTTTCTATTTTTGTGTGAAAATTTTAATGCGGTTCACAGAATACATCTACTTAGCAAGTTTCAATAGCATAGCTCTTATCGTTTCGGAAAAAAGTGGCTGTGACATACTCGGACAGACAGACAGACAGACATGACGAATCTATAAGGGTTCCGTTTTTTGCCATTTGGCAACGGAACCCTAAAAAACACGCTTTTCTAGAACTTTTTAATATATTTTAATGCGTGAGGAACTCCCAATCTACATGAGGTGTCTGGCTGTCTAGGTGTCTGTGGCATAGTTACACTTTATATTGTGTGGATTTTATCTTAGGTAGACCGTGGGAAGGGGTACTCAATATTTCTATGTCCAATAATTGATTCGTCACAATATGCAAACAATTAATAACTTGGTCACTAAAAGTGTTCGCTCGAATTTCTCGTTAGCAAACATTTTAGCATGAAAGTGTGATAGCGCTAATTATTTGGCAATAGGTTTCATTGACGCATGTTGCAATGCTTACTTGTAGGCTGTACCTGAGTAATAAAAAGTATTTTTTCGGACATTTTAGTAAGCCAACATGCATAGACAGGAGATAAATAAGAATCGTTCGTTGGTTCCAGAAATCAAGTGATACCGAATCCAACTTGGGCAGAGTAAATAATTTAAACATCGTTATTAATGTAACCCTATCTTTTTTCCAGATAATCTGGTGCTTCGCGGTGCTGGCAGTCACATGGCGTACCGCGAGTGGTCACGGCAGACTCATCGAACCTCCATCACGCGCCTCCGCCTGGCGCTTCGGCTTCGACACGCCACACAACTATAACGATCATGAACTGTACTGCGGAGGCTTCTCAAGACAGTGGAACAAAAACGATGGCAAATGCGGAGTATGTGGGGACGCCTGGGACGCACCAGTCCCCAGAGCGCACGAACTGGGAGGCAGGTTCGGCAAAGGCGTCATCGTCCGCAAATACGCACCACAAGACGCCATCGTCATCAAAGTAGAACTAACAGCTAACCATAACGGTTTCTTTGAGTTCAGAGTCTGCGAAGAACCAAAAGGAACCACCCAAGACTGCTTAGATAAATATGTACTTAAAATAGACGGTAAAGAAGGAACCAAATTCTATCCTAAAGACGGAAATAAAATCTACGAGATGAAGTATAAACTACCTGAAGGACTGGAATGTTCCCATTGCGTAATGCAATGGAGATATATCGCTGGCAATAATTGGGGGGCATGTGGAAACGGGACCGAGGCAGTGGGGTGTGGACCCCAAGAAGAATTTAGAGCGTGCGCAGACATAGCTATTGGAGAACGTTTCGCTACCACAACCAGACGTCCAAGACCCACATACGTGCCTCCTGGCAGAAGGCCAACAGTGCCAACCCCAGAAGAATCTACTGGAAGCTCGTGGTACGGCTTCGTGGTCGCTATCGTCACGTTGCTCGTTGCTATCGGCGTTCTAGCAGGACTCTACCTGTACTACTACAGAGGTGGCATGAAGATTAAGAACCTCCTTAGATCGAAGGTGCCACCACCGGCACCCGTTCCTCCTCCAAGACACAAAAGAGCGTCTCTATCGAGAGAACACCCGCCAGAATTAACACCACCAAAAATAGGGATGTTCCCTGACTCAGGATTTGAAACTGTAGACCTAAGAGCTAAATGATAGAAGAAACGAGGCTATTAGAATAAGCAGAACTACCTAAGCTGCCTTTACCTAGTGATATTAAGTCTTGTGTGACTGAATTACGTAGAGATTCGACTGTGAAGTCGATTGTTAGGTGATTAACTTAATTTTAATTTAGGTTAATTTTTCTTTTGTAAATTATAGATATTTATGTTCAATTAAATGTTATGATAAATGTTTCGAAATTTTATTTACCAAATTACTATTTTCCTTACCCAATCCGAATTATCAAAATGTAGTAAATGATGGCATTATACAAACAATTTTATTAACGACTACACATTGAAAGTTTTTTGAAAATAAAAAAAAATCGGTCAAGAGTGAGTCGGACTCGCGCACCGAGGGTTCCGTGCCATCATTTATAATATTTTATTGCAATAGTATTGCAGTTTTAGGTCAGCGTCATCAAGTGTCGAACTATGTGGCATTAAAAAAAAGAAAAATAATTGAGAATGCGCAAATAGCGCCCTTTCATATGATACCCACTTTTTGTACTTGACCCCTATCAATGCCTAAAGCTGCTCGAATCTGTTGTGATATATCAACAGATTCGAGCAGCTTCTATAATTAGTCACTCAGCACTCACGTTATCTTCAGTAGAAGCCGTAGAAGGACGTCCTTCTCGCAAATCATCAGTGAGTACGCTTCGACCTTGTTTAAACTCATTAAACCTGTACACAGCGGCACGAAATGGGGCATCGTCATGAAATGCCGGTCGAAGTCTATCATTGTTGTTGAGTAAGAACGCAACGAAAACCGTAATATATCATTGAGCGAAAATGTTTTATTATGAAATTCATTTCGGCGCACGACAGACACTTTTTTTTGCTTTCTTTTTCAATTGTCGCCAATTTGTAAAAAGCAATGACATTAGGAATTCATACAGATTCCCAAACAGTTCCTAATTCGAAATTTAAATATTTTTTCATCGGCTGCTTTTCTTACTGGCCTATTCTAAAAACTTTCAGTGTGACCCCCGTTTAGTTGGTAACCTAAAAACTAGTCTGAGGATGATCAATTTGTAGATATCTTAAGTTTTAAAAGATGAATCCAGAATGGCATATAAATATCTAAATCGATAAAAGATTGAAACTGATGAACAACCCATGTATTCACATTGTGTGACATCTGTTTCAATAGCTCCATATCACCTTACATTCTTAAATTCAGTCTAACATCGCGACCGCCACTTGTGTCTGAATGACGTCTTATAAAATAAAAAAATAAAAATGTAGTCAGTGGCGTGGCGTTCAGTTAATTGGTTTCTATAAAAACTGTTTTTGTCTATGGCTTTTTTTAATGGCAACATTGAGCCAAAATGTCACTGTCATTTGTCATAACCACAGACAAAAATCGCAAAACAAACGTGCTGTGAAAAAGCTTAGAAAAGCACCGAAAGGCAATTTATTTTGCGAAAAAAACTTTATAAATGAAAAATGGCGGTGCGGCCACAGCACATGCACGACGGTGGTATTGTGGAGCGTCGGTTGCGACCAATTTACGGTAACAAGTTAGCTTGAGCAAGAGTTCAATACTTCAGACAACCTCTTCACGAAAGAGGATGTTTTTCGGTGAAGATATGTACGTTAATGAATTTTTCAGACTGGTTGGACAATGGCAATAATAAGAAGGCGCTGCAAGAAGCGGAGAAGGTGCTTAAAAAGAGCCCTTCTTTGCAGGCGGCCCGGGCTTTGAAAGCCCTAGCACTTTTTAGGTTAGGAAAGGGTCCCGAAGCGCACGTAATTCTGGACGCCCTGGCAGACGAGAAACCGAGCGATGACACCACGTTGCAGGCGATGACGATATCTTACAGAGAATCTCAACAATGTAAGTTTTACCATAGAATATAGCCCACTTATAGAAACTCACATATACCAATAAGAAATTGTAAACAGTTTAGTTTGCTGTTTATCCTGTCTATAATAGAGTATTTCTATTTTCTACCCTGTACACCCTAGAGATATTGTATTGTAGAAATACTTTATTAATTTTAAACCAACATTAGTGTAGATATCTTAGGACAGCCAATACACCGTTATATGATCCTAAACTAGGCAGAGCCAGAACTATGGCAACCAGACAACTGATAAATATACTTATATATTTCCAAATACATACATATTATAGATAAATGACACCCAGACACAGAACAAATGATTGTGCTCATCACACATGGTGGGAATTGAACCCACAACCTCAATCTTTGCAGTCAGGGTCACTAACCACTAGACTAACAGGCCAGTCAGTCATTATTTGTTAGCCACCTACAGCATTAACCTTCTAATTTTACTGACGTCATGACCTGCATTGTTCCACTGCAGCAGGGCCGGATTTGGGGGAGGGCAACCGGGGCTATAGCCCCGGGGCCTCCAAAAGTGAGGGGCCCCCACAATGAGAATTTTAAAAAAACATGTTACCACTAACTACTAAGAGTAATATATTCTTATTATTTAATTATTTGTCTTGTAATAAATTATTGAAACACTACAATTCAAAAAAATTATTCATCAATTTGGGAAATTATTAGGGGCCTCCACTCCTTTCTTGCCCCAGGGCCTCCAGACCTCTAAATCAGGGAACAGGCCGGTGTTTCTTGTATCTATCTACTCTGATATCTGTAAGAGGAACGATTTGAGTGTTTGCAATGGATAAACTCAAAACCTACTTAACCAAGTTAAAAAATTCTTTCACCTATTCTAGAGAGCTATAAACTTCATGTGCAGTGCTAGTCTATAAATAAAATGTAGCTTCATAAGATCAAGTATTCAAATTAGATTATACTAATAGATCATTCATGCTAACAAATCTGACCAATCCATACCTGTGTTGTTTAGTTGTTGTTGCTGACCGTACCACTGTTTAATGAACCATCGTAATCTCATTAAAACTCATAATTCCATAATCCTACTCGCAACATTTAGAGTAAACACAACAGAATATTGTGTGTTGCTATAAGCTTCTACAGAATTGTAAATAAGGAACTGGATCCGTACAAGTACTTTAATGCAGGAATACTTGAACAGTTGCACCATAAGAGGATAATTATTTTTCATTTATTTTACCTCATGTTTTTAAAAGCCTATTCTGTAAAATCCTTTACATAAACACATAAATAAATAATCAGCTTATAATGTTTCCACTACTGAGACACGGGCTCCCTCTCAGCTAGAGGGAGTGGGCCGTAATACCCCACACAGGATCGGTGCAGGTCCTGCGTGTCACGTGGCTTGGTAGTTTTAGGACTGATTTCATCACAATATTTTCCTCAACCCTTTTTCCGTAAAATCCTTCATAAATAATTCTCGTAATTAAATCATTTATTTAAATTAAAAAAAGCAAATAATAGTTATTAAATAATGTTAGTTGATAACAGTAAACAAAGTATCCGTTTTAATGGCTTTTACAAACTAAAGATCAGTTGTTTTCTCTAAAATTATTCAAAATACCTTAAGATTTATTTGAAGACATTAAAATTTGCCAGCTGACTGTGACTATATTAAAGTAAATTATTCTTTCAAATAGAAATTATCAACTTATATCATACCTCCTTTCCATAGTACACAAAGTATGCATGTTGTATGAAAATGCAGTGAAGTCTGAACCTACAAGTGAAGAGCTGCACTCGCATCTGTTCATGTCCTATGTGAGGGTCGGAGACTACCGGTCACAGCAGAGGGCTGCTATGGCATTGTACAAGTTTGCTCCCAAGAACCCCTACTACTTCTGGGCTGTTATGAGTATTGTTTTGCAGGTTAGTTATTTCTTTAAGTTTTATCACTGATACGAATTTGGCAATAGTATAGTATTAATTTATTCTTTAGGCACTGTTAATGTCAAAAGTACTTGTTTTATTCATGTGAAATAAGCTACAGAAACTTTTTGAGACTCTGAAAAAGGTAATGCAGATAAATTGGTGTTTCATTGAGCCGTAATTTATTTCTACAGGCCAAAACATCAGAAGATAACACGAAAAGAGGCATCCTACTCGCCCTCGCTCAAAGAATGGTAGACAACTTTATATCTGAGAACAAAATGGAAGCCGAACAAGAAGCCCGTCTCTACATCATGATTTTAGAACTTCAAGAAAAATGGGAAGACATCTTGAAATTCATCGAAAGTCCATTATATTCCCAACTAGTCCCCGGAAACACTGCTCAAGCCTGTATCCCGTACTTAAAAAAGCTAGGTGAATGGAGACGGCTCAATATGGTTTGTAAAGAGCTACTATGGGATAACCAAGACCGCTGGGACTACTACGTCCCATACTTTGACTCCGTCTTCCATCTTATTGAAGAGAACGAAGAAGATTCTGAAAATGCTATTGACAACAGTGCAGAGAAATGCCATGAATTCATATGTACGTTAGTAGAAAGTATGACAACAGGGAGGACATTAAGAGGTCCTTATTTAGCTAGGTTGGAGTTGTGGAAACGGTTGGCTGTTGACGGAGACCCAACATCTCTGATTGGTAGCGGTCTGGCGTTATGTGTGCAGTATTTGAGGGTGTTCGCTAATAAGCCGTGTGTGGTGCCGGATTTGAGGCCCTACCTCGGAATGATACCGCAGAAGGAAAGAGAAGAACGTTGCAGGGAGTTTTTGACGTGTCTTGGATTTGACGAGAATAGTGAACCTGAGTCGGTAAGTGTTTGATAGCTTTTCTATTTTTAGCTATTAAGTTAAACAGAATTTTCATATATCATTACGAAAGCCAGGTAACATGAATATTCATTAAATGTTACATATCTATAGTCCTTACATGAAATGTCCTGTACTCTTAACTTTCGAGTTACGAATGCAAGTCATATGACTGCTGAGTCATATATAAGTCTGCCCATATCAGTAACGGTTGTGATATCAGTTATTGTTGCAATAACCGTGTGAACAAGCACAATAGCTGAGATAACGACTATCGTTCAACCTGCAGTTATTTTATCAGAACACAGATTCGTGTCAATTTCTTTGAAACTGTCCAGTGACGGTTACACACGGTAACGATCTATCGTAGCGATTTATCTGTGCAGCGTGTGTATGATAGATACCTACATCGTTTTCGATTATTTCGTCTGCGCAGGTGCATTTAATTTTTGATGATTCGTTGTCAATTGTTCTTGAATGGGTCAGTATGTTGGGCCACAAAAGGAATGAATGAAATGAAAATGATAAGAGGGATGTGTGGTGTTACACGAATGGATAGAATAAGAAATAAGCACATAAGAGGAAGTTTGAAAGTGGCACAGGTAACAAAAAAATTGTGTGGAAATTGGTTGTCATGGTATGGGCACGTGATACGGAGGAATGAGGAAAATGTGAGGAAAGTTTTGACTATGAACGTCGATAGGGAGATCAAAGAAACGATGAATGGTCTGTGTGAATGATGATATGGATAGAAAGGGGGTGACTACCGAGATGACGACTAATAGAGAAGTGTGGAAGAAAAAGATATGTTGGTCCGACCCCTATTAAATTGGAATTAGGGCACATTCCCCTAATGATGATGCTGTTGATTGCTTTTGCAGTTCTACCGTAGCGTGTGGATTGCATTGATCTACTACTCAGTTCATGAAGGCATCTCAATTCTCGTTATAGTGTTCTTTTTCTGTATGAGCGGAGTGACTAAATCCAGAAGAATTAAATACGTCTCTTCGTTCAACCTCAATTCCGTGTCTATCTTTTGAAGCATTTTTTAACTCATTGAATCATGTTATATTAGAGTATGATCTCCGTTTTGGAAGCCAGTCCTTACATCAGAGACTACGTGCCATTTTTTTAGGACTGTTAAGTAAACCCAAAAATTCAAGTGCGTCTTCATTCATCTTCCGTTATTCCCGAAGATATGTGATTCAGGGGTGAGCTTTTTAGGGGAACTGAGGATCGTCTTAGATATCGGTAGCGTGTGAAGAACATGAATGTGCGATATAACTCGATGTAACGTTGCCTTGTGTGGCGGTTTAAGTAAGCTATTATAGGATAGCCTTATTTGCCCTACTTTTTTGAGGTAAATTCTATTTTGATTTAACCGAAATAACGAAAGAAAGATAAACATTTTTTTTTGTTTTGTAACCGTTACACGTATTGATAAAAACACCAAGTTCTACTCGAGTATTATACTTACTTAATTTTCGATCAAGTGCATAAGTACTAGATTTACTATGTGGGCGCATGAAAAACGGCCGGAAAAATAAGACCATAGATAATGTGGTGGTCTTATTATTTTACAACATTCAACGTTGTTAATCAGAAATGATGTTCAATTTTCCATACATAATTGTGTTATTATTTTAAAAATACATTTATTATTGCACATACATTTATAGTTGCAAACGAGAATAAACTTTTTGTTTGAGTGTTAAGGTTTAAAGTCAAGTTATATGCTATCGCGGCCTTCCACCTTACCCCTGGGAAGGTAGAACAAGACTAATGCTATGCAAAAAGTTCTTAACGCAGAGAGCTTAGCTCAAGATTTTAAGTCCCTCAATATTGTAAAAATGATATACTAAAACTCGTATTTTGAAGATAAAAATATGATTGAGTGAATGTCCAATAATTATTAAAAGATTTTCTCACCGTAGGCCGACGACATCCAACGCCACGTGTCCTGTCTATCAGCTTGGCGGCTGGTGGCAGCGCCCCTGCCCGCCGACGGAGCCCTATCGCTGGCGGCCACGCTCAAGGGTCACTACTTACGATGCCTACAGAAGGGACTTGTCACTACCACTATTACGGAGTTTTGTAGCGCTGATGCGTACGGGATACTCGCGGCGCATCATTATTATAATGCTGGTAAGTTCATATCAGTTCCAGTGGCATCGGCCGCGATTAGGTTCGAACCCGAACAGGCGCTTTACTTTGTGTAAAGTATTACATCACCACTGCTCTCAAAATGGTGAAGGAAAACAGCCTGAGGAAACCGGCATGTCCTAGAACATAAAAATTGAAGACATGTGATATGTACCAACCTGCAATGGGGCGCGTGGTGGTTTTCGGTGTGGTTGTGTCCCAGCAGTGGGAAAAAATCTGTCTATAATAGACAGATTTTTTTAGTTATTTTATTTATATCTGACATCATTTGTAGTCCATAGTTTTACACAAATACATAAACACTAAATAATTACACAAGATAAAACAGTACACTAAATAACTAACATTATAAACTATTTTTAAATTCGAGACCGATAAAAACCCAAAATAAAATGTGATTAATTAAATTTGAAAGTTCAACCATTAATTACATAAAATATGTGTTTGTTACTATTTTCACGTAGATTTGCTTTAGAGCAGCCTTTCCCAAAGTGGGCGATAACGCCCCCTTGTGGGCGCTGCAGGCCTAAAGGGAGGTGGTAAGAGACCCAGTCGTTGTGACGCAGGCGTTGTGTAGAGTCTACACAACGCCCCCATTTTTTTTCTGGGTCTCTTACCACCCCCCTTTAGGCCTGCATCGCCCACAAGGGGGAGTTATCGCCCACTTTGGGAAAGGCTGCTTTATAGGGTAGAGAGATCAGTGAAACTTACTAAGTTACGGTTAGCAACAGAATTAGGTCCGCCAAAATTAAATTTTCTATCATTTCGGGCAGTTGCCCACCAGACACGATCCATATAATATAATAATAAAAATCTCAGTTTATATTACGCCATTGATGACTATTTCATTAAATCAAAACATTTGAGGCAACTTTGGCGTGGTATTGGTGAATCTTATGATTATAATTCTATAAAGCATATTAGTTACGTTTGCGAATCGTATTTATCAACATAAAACCGGATACTGACCTTCAAATTGCAGAACTATAAGTAGATTTGAATTTCGCGGGCTTAATTGATTAGAATTAGTGCGAAGTCTCATCTCGTGTTTGTACGCTTAGATCTTCTAAACTACGCATCAAAATCAAAATCAAAAGTCATTTATTCAAACTAGGCTGAGAGTCAGCACTTTTTGAACGTCAAAGTTACATAAGACAGTCCCCCCAAAACGCCCACCCTTCGACACTTCCTAGTGCTTTAGCTGGGAAGAAGAAGTGGCGGAACAAACTCCCCAGCAGCACAGCTGTCTGTTAAGTTAGAAGAACTTGATTCTATACAATATTATGTAAGTAATGAATTTTATGAAAACAAAATCGAAATTTAAAGCGGTATTCATTAATAGACAGGGTGATTCAAGAGGAAGGTTTATATATATATAATACTCAGGCGAGCCCGCTGGCAAAAGCTTTATCATCAGCCTTTATTGTTCCCACTGCTGGGACACAGGCCTCCTCTCGGTGAGAGGGAGCGGGCCGTAATCCACCACGCGGGCCCAGTGCGGGTTGGTCGATGTCCCATGTCTTCGAATTTTCAAAGCTGACAAAATTGAGAAAAGCTTGTCGTGTTATAAATAACGTTAAAGTATGTTACCAATCCTTTTTTCAGGAGTTTTGCAACAAAGTTCAGCGCCAGTGGTGGATGCTCTATGTCTACTAGAGTTGGTACTTCACCACTCGCCCGCCAACTTCCACGCCAAGTTACTACTCGTCAAGTTGTATCATTTGTTAGGTAAGTTCCTATTCAAGGTGTCATAGGATAAACGAAAGACCTGAAAGTGGTTTGGTCATAATTGACTAATGAATGGATTTCAGTAACTCATAATATGAGTTTAAAAAAAAGATATTTTTCCGTACCTACCGCCGTTTGAGCCAAACTCAATCTTATCTCCCTTTTTGCACCCCTTCTAACTTCAAAGGCGTGCGAGTGTACTCTAAGGTCGAGATCTAAAAACGTTACGTACGACGTACTTACATTATACATACGCTCGTATGTATCTGAGTGAGGATTTCTGTCAGACAGACGCTCTCACTTACAGTGCTCCAAAATTCTGACAGAACGGCCTATAACCCTCTTGTTTTGATTTTGCGTGGGAACTTATCAAATGACGTCTCCCGCTCTTAGGGGAGCGGGAAGGCGTGTCAGACTTCTACTGACTAAATCCCACCCGTGTTCCTTCACTTGCCTATGCCAGGGTCACTGTAACTGTTTCAAACAAAACCGCGACCCTGGTAGGTATCGATTCTTATAATTTTTGCTGTCTTCTCAATGAGGCGCGCGTGGAACACAACGCGCCGTTGACACCGGTCTGGTCCGCCTACGGTGGCCGGGAGTCCGCTATGGACTCCCGACGCCCGGGGCGTTTTCTGCGGCAGCTAGAGAATCATTTTGAACAGTCCATTCGTCCCGATATTTTTAAAGCTGACTGCAATAAGACCGTCTGAGTCCAACAATCCCATCCTATTTCATGGAAAAGTCATTCAAAATTTGAATTACGCGGGCTACGTTCGCGCTTTACGCTCTCTTGTATGGGTCATGCAGCTGAGATGAGAATGTTAAGAGGGATGTGTGGTGTGACATGAATGGATAGAATAAGAAAAAAATTTGTACATAAGGGGAAGTCTGAAAGTGGTACCGATAACTGAAAAGTTGCGTGGAAATCGGTTGTCATGGTATGGTCACGTGACACGGAGGAATGAGGAAAATGTCGTGAGGAAAGTTTTGAGTATGAATGTCGATGGCTATAAGAGTAGAGGGACACTAAAGAAAGGTTGGATGGACTGTGTGAATTATGATTTGGATAGAAAGGGAGTGACTACCGAGATAAAGACTAATAGAGAAGTATGGAAGAAAAAGACATGTTGGCGCTTTACCCTTAACTTTTGACCCACAGGTAACGCGTTAGCAGCGGACAGTATATACCAACGTCTTGAAATAAAGCACATACAGTTGGTGTCCATGGGTTGGCTGCACTGCGCTCGCTTGGCTCCCGCCTGTGTGGCCAGCCGGGCCTTGCAGTTGTTAGCAGATACAAGAGCCTTTCTCAAGCACCATGGCAAAGATGTGAGTATATAGCAACCTTTGCAATACATACATAACTTCACACTGAAATCTCTGAAGAGTTAAGGGCCTAATCATGTTCCACAACCACATCAGAACGACACACAGACGGCATCTGGCCATGTAAATCTACCATTTGGTTGATACTGACCACATCAAGGCCACAAACTACTCGCCAGCGAGACTGTGTACCAGCTGCCAGCCACTTCGTAAACTTAACGATCTTTCTGTTTGCAAACACTAGTCACAATGTACCCACATTGCACTTATTAGCGACCAGACAACCATAATGTAATTTTAAGAAGTTGTGTTGATTCATTCCTAGTTATTGCTTGCCCAAATTTTGTCGCTGCGTTATGGTGTGGTACGTGTGCATGAATTTTTAGGCGGGTGCATGCATTTCCTCTGCGAAACCATAGCAGCAAAAACCCAGTAGTTGTGCCATGACTTGGCCGTTGTGCGACAAGCGAAACAGACGCTTGTTCTGACACATAAACTTGGTTATATTTTAACCCCGCGTGATTTCGCGAACTAACATTCTTTAATCAACTTTTTCATTGTAAACTCTTTTGCAAAACAGTTAGAGTAGTTAATGACATACCTTATTAGCCTAAGTGTCTGTATCTTATCCAAAAGATTGTACAAATTGACCTTCTCTGTCATCCATTCCAGAGCGTAGAGCACCTAACATACGCGTACAAGTACGGCACGTTCGAGAAGCTGGTAGAACTAGGCGCGTGGGGCGCTCGCCTGGAGGCGTGCGCGTGGGGCGCGGCGGCGGCGCGCGAGCAGGCGCTGCTGTCGCAGCACGCCGGCCCGCCCACCCCGCTGCACCAGCCCACCAGGCTGCCGCCCGCTGCCACGTCAGTATACATAGAAACAGTTACATTACTCGGTTCAATGACTGGCCTGTTAGTCTAGTGGTTAGTGACCGTGACTGCTAAGACTGAGGTCGTGGGTTCGATTCCCGCCCAAGACAAATCTTTGTGTGATGAGCACAATCATTTGTTCTGTGTCTGGGTGGAATTTATCTATAATTTATATGTATTTAGAAATATTTAAATGTGTTTATCAGTTGTCTGGTTGCCATAGTACAGGTTCTGCCTAGTTTGGGATAAGATAACGGTGTGTTGGTTGTCTTAAAATATAAAGAAGATATTATGATTTAAAAACCTTGACCCAAAACAAAAACTTCAAAAAATCTAAAATAATAAATTATATTTAAGTGTCTGTTTGTAATTTCAAATTTAACAGGTTGCCTGTCTGTTTGTTCCGGCTAATCTCTGAAACGGCGAGACCGATTTTGACGGGACTTTCACTAGCATATAGTTGATATTATAAGAAGTAACACAGGCTACTTTTTGCTCCGGGAGCACGTTCTCGTGGAAAGATAAAGATTTCCAATATCCACGTAGCAGCAGCTAGTAAAAAATAAAATCTTATTGGACCTTTAATCAATGGATCATCGTGTCGTCTTAAGAACCATCGCTAGAAAGCCTACTTTTAATATGAATTATTATATAAAGACTGGGAACTTATTTAGCCGTTGTGTGCCATATTGCCGACATAACTGACCTGTCAAATTAATAACTTTTTTTTCCTTTTCCAGTGACAACCGTGACCTAAACGTCATAGTAAACTTCGAGCCACCACAGTTTCAAGACGACCAGTTAAAAAGCCGGACTTTCGACCAGGAGGTGTCCTATCTCCGGCTGAAGGACGCCCTGGTATCGTCCATAGCCCTGTGTATTGAACTGGCGGATAGCCGGCCGGTGGAAGAGAAGAAGGAGCATTACGAACAGTTGAATACGTGCGTGGAAGCCTTTAGCGCGGCCATGGATAAGTGTCGGCAGGTTTACTGTGAGAGGGAGAGGATTAGTATATCGGCGCCGTTCCCGTCTAGAATTATTGGTGAGTTTTTAACATTATTTCGAAATAACGAACGGTACTTACCTGTTGACATGACTTGGCAAATGATCGAGATTTCTTTATTTCTATATTAATTTTGTATTAATGTATTATACATAAACAAGTTATGGAATATATTCTCTAAATTTTAATTAAAACTGCAACTAAATCCGTTGTGTAGTTTAGAAGAACAAACCGACTTTAATTTATAATAAGTTTACAACACAAAAAAAAAAAACTGGCATTTACTGGCATTTTTGTTATGTCAGTGAGTCGATTTATTTGTCCGAAAATTCGTGTTAGGTCCTATGAATGGTTCTCACATCATTTCTGTTTCGGGACATAACATTTTTTTGATTATACACTCGCTCAATTGTGATTTGGTTCTACCATTTTCTGGGCAGTGTAAATATTTCTTTGGAGTAGTGATGACATCCTTTTTCCTGTGCTCATATTTTTAATATTTCTTATTTTAACACTATTTTTATATTTCCAGCATTTGTAAACTCGCCGGTCCCCTACCGGGAGCTGTACGCGACGATCTTGCGACTAGTCGCGGAGCTGGCCATCGGTCGCACGACCGCTGCGCACGACGCGTGCGTGGCGGCCGCGCGACTAGTGCCCAAGGCGCAGTTGCAGCTGCAAAATGAGATGGCAGTCAAAGGAGACCCTGTGTGGAGTATGAGAGACTGTCTCGAGAGTTTGTCTAATTATTTAGAGGTAAGTTTAACGCGTAAAGGCCTACTTGGACTGCAATTCACTAATTGCATTTAACGCTAATTGTTGAGACCGCTCCTCTCAGTTCAGTTCAGTTCAGTTCAGTTTATTTATTTGTTAACATAGGTTATAAAAATACAGATCTTATGTTGATAATGAGAGCGCTATGTTATGCCAGGAGGCGTACAATTATAGTATGCAAATCTAGATGCCAATTACAAATTATTATTAACTAAAAATATTTGAAAATCATGCATTATATTGGTATCAAAGTAGAAAATAAATTAAAACAGATAGTGAACAGTCTAATCATATCATACCTAAATGAGGAATTATTAAAACGTTTAAAATTCGTATGTCAAAATAAAAACAAAAAAATATGTCAAAATAATTGAAATGTCTAAATAATTAAAAAGTCAAAATAATTAAAATGTTACAGTAAATTAATCTCAATATTAATCATTCTAAATTAATTCGTCATTTAAGTATTCGTCAATAGTATAATAACATTTATCAATTAAGAACAATTTCATTTTTTTTCTTAAATGGTATAAAATCAGCTATCAAAGAACCTTCCGTGCCTCGGAAAGCACGTTAAGCCGCTGGTCCCGGCTGTTTGTTATTCGTGGCTCTTTGGTTACGGGTCGTCAGAAGCTCTAAAGTCTGACAACTAGTATTACCCAGTAACTGGGTTGTGGAGGTCAGGTAGGCAGTCACTCCATGTAAAATACTGGTACTCAGCTGCATCCCGGTTAGACTGGAAGCTGACACCAACATATCTAGGAAAAGGCTTGGCAGATTGATTGCCATCATCTAAATGTAAAACTACTACTCTCATACATTCAAAGTTAAATTATTTATTTGGTCCCTTATAAAGCACTTTTGAACTAATTTACAAAACAAAAAAACTAATTCTACTTGCCCCTTTCAAAAGGTAGTTTCGTTTATTTCAATAATTGTCTTAAAGTATGTAGTAGTATGCGATCACTTCTAGACAACCATTAATTGAAAAGAGAAAGCTAACATGCCCGTTGAACTATAACCAAAACAAAAGAATGACTGTATATTAAAGAAAACTATTTTATTTCCAGTTCATAGGCATCATAACCTTCTTGCTGGGTGTCTGCAACGAATTATTCTCTCCGGCCAGCACCAAGAAATCAAAGAAGAAGACCAGCCATTCGCCCGACGAACTCAAGACCTCAGAGCTTCTGAACAAACTCAATGAAACGGTACAAAACTCCATCGGTTTCCTCAAGAGCATACTTGATGACTGGCCCAAATACGAATTCACTAATGACCTCGAGCAATCCCTCGCTAAATTAAATATAGAAGAAGACGAAAAATACCAAAGCCCAGTAGAAAATAAACTTAGAAATGGACGAGACCATATGCTTATGGATATCGGAAATATTCTCAAAAGAAAATCGAAATACCTAAAGAGTCTGCTACAATGATGCCTTGCAGCTAAGTGCTTGTACGAAATAATTAAGTATTGTTTTTATAATAAATATACATATCTTGTAAATAGTTTTGTCTTTGCTGTTCGCGGTTGTTGCTGTCGGCTCTTGACGTCGATGGAGTTGTATCGAATGACGTGGGAATATATAGTACACAAGGATCTTTTGGAGAGTGGCCAAAAATGGAACTAACACTGCCTTGTTGTTTTTCAAAAGTGATTTTATTTCTGTAAGTAGGTTTGTATAATAGTAGTTTATGAAACTGTTGCATAATGAGGGGTATTCAAACACGAGTGTATGTTTAAAACCTGAGCCGTAAGCGCGATTTTTAACCCGTCGCGCGTCATCACAAGAGTGATTTAATACCTCCTCATGTGCAGTTTCATTCACTACTTTATCTACTCTCATACATTGGGATTCAACCTATTAAATAAAAGATCAAAGTTAAAAGATAGTTGATAGAAACTCCTTGGCAATATTAACGTTTTGGGTTTCCATTACACTACTCTGGAGATGAAAAGCCGAAGACCCCACACATAATCTTGGTCAGATCATGTGATGACCATGTAGATTCGTACCTGAAATGGTCTTTAGAGGAAAGAAAGACAGATTGAGTGGACCTGTCCAGTGCGAGTGAACTTCATTTAGTGGGCTACCTTAAGGAGCTCAATAAAACAGGGTCAAATTAAATTAGCTGGTAATACGTGTTGGATATCAATATCGAAGACGAATAGAAAAAATTGTTTGGTGGGAGAATGTAAAAAAAAAATTCGCGCCCCGTTGGCTGTCGTATCAATCAGCTGTTTTTGTAATTTTTCGTGGGATATTTTTACGAATTTCTAAAAACCGTAACAATCGTTTGGAAGTTTTTAACGAAGTTATTTTTTTTTTCAATTTCATTAGTTTTCAATATGGATACCCAACACGTGAGTAAAGTAATGCCAGCTAATTTAATTTGACACAGCAAATTTCACAAAAAATAATAATTGCAGAAATGTTCACCAACAGCGACACGCCGTCAACGTATACAGAACGCCAAGAGATCCTTTTAATAGTGTAGGTGTCATTCGCATACCATTTGCCAACAAAAAAGCTATGGTCTCGGCAGTCTTATTCTGTCATACGCTCCTAATGACAATCGCTTTCACGATGACTATTTGATTCGGATGCGTACAGGCTGGCGTCCGTCAGCCTATATTGTTCCCACTGCTGGGATAGAATCCTTCTCTCTTGGAGAGGGAGCGTGCCGTAATCTACTACGCGGGCCCAGTGCGGGTCGGTAGATGTCACGTCTTCGATTTTTGGTTCTAGGACATGCCAGTTTCCTCACGATGTTTTCCTTCACCGTTTTGAGAGCAGTGGTGATGAAATGATTTACACAAAGTAAAGCGCCTGCTTGGGTTTCAACCCACGACCTACAAGCGTAAGTCGGGCCCGTTACCACTGCGCCACCACTGCTCTTGCATTCACTGCACGCGCAACATGTCACCATCCATGGCTTTAGTACAAATTATGAATAATCATACGTTGAAAGTTTTTGACAATTATTACAAAAAAACTGCTGTTTAACTATACATTTTGAATCGCGTAGGTTTTACACTTTCTAGTCAACTGCTGATAAAAAAAAAACCGATGAAAAATTTCAACGCACGGAGGTTTTCATTTACTGAATCTATGGTAACAGGTTGCGCATTGATTTCTGCCACTCTGTTTGCATGTCTTTTTTTTTGTGGGTGGGAAATCATCAAATGACGTCTCTCGCTCTGGGCGGAGTGGGAGTGTCAGTCTTTTACTGTCCGTGTTCCTTCCGTTGCCCATATGCCAGGGCCACGGTAACTCTTTCGAACAGATCTCGCGACCCTGGCATGTATTGTACATGTAACAGAATAAACGTGCCGAAAATAGTTTGTTCATTTTATCACTGAGTCAGTCACATTTAGGGTAATAAAAAAAGTATTTTGCCATAGGTCAATTGAGGCAAGAAACAAAAACAATCATATTTCAAGGTAATAAGAATCAATTTTAAATGCATAATGTAATGCTAAGGCAAATACGAATTTCTTTAACAACTCTGCTTAAAAAATCAGACCATATAAAGCAATGACTGTAGGGCTTTCATTTTGACAATCGAACAACATACATGGCGTTATTTACTTTGAGTAGCAAACGATTTTTTCGTATATTTGAAGCAATGGGTTAGCAATATCCTCCAAAATGTTTCGGATTGTTACACAATTAGGGTGTAGATCTCCTGCCAGGGTCGCGAGATTGTTCAAACGAGATACCATGGCCCTGGCATATGGGTAACTGAAGGAACACGGGTGGGTTTTAGTCAGTAAAAGTCCCGCTCCGCCTAGAGCGGGAGAAGTCATTTGATGATTTCCCATCCAAAAAAAAGGCTGTAGATCTGCAAGCGATTGTCATTATGAGTAAGTAACCTGCAGGTTATACGGATCTTTCTCGATTGTTGTAACTGAATTATGCAATAATTGTAATAAAAATACGTCCCTATTTTATCAGGAATCTTCAGATATAAATGAACACTATATACGATAAAACAGTGAAATTATTAAAATAAATAGAATTACAGAATTTTGCCTTATTACGGATGTTAAGACGTGAAATAGCATAATGTTGTACAGATAATAGTCGTTTAGTTGAATTACATCCAGCTTTAAAGCTTAACTTAAGATAGATATTGTAAAGCAATATTTTGAGGCTCCTAGTATACTAGCCTTTTCTTCTGCACGAGGCAAAGTTAAGTATGCAGATCGCACCTTCAGAACTATACAGACCTAATAAGAAGTTTTATGATTTCCACTTTGACTCATAAAATGATAAAACTCTTATTAACACAGAGCCCTATTATTGCCCTATAGGTCTTAAGATTTCTAATAAGGTATCTATAATTCTGAAGGTGCGATATCCTTACGTGTTTCTATACTCTGTTCCAAAAGTGTCTGCTGAAAATGTAAACAAATGGATCAGACACACAAACACTTGCAAACTGAGTGGTTTGATTTCATATCAAAAACAATTAGCCTATAATGTTCGGTTTAAAGACATTTATTTCTCAAAAAACAAGAACATTACAGTTCACTTAAAATATTGAGAAATGTAAATATAAAACTAAAAGTAAGTGTGATTCTCTGTGCTCACAATAAGAGAATTTGGCAATAAAGGTGACAATTGATATTGTTAGTGTTGTATTCTAATATTACCACTGGAAAATCGTCAAATGACGTCTCTCGGTCTGGGCGGAGCGGGAGGGCGTGTCAGACTGACTAAAACACACCCGTGTTCCTTCAGTTGCCTGTGCCAGGGCCACGGTAATTCTTTCGGACAAATCCGCAACCCTGGCGGATGGGACACAGGCTTCCGTTCTATGAAAGTATGTGGACCATAATCCACCACAGGGGCCAACATGCGGGTTGATGGATTTCAGATGTCTTCGAAGTTTGGTTTGTTTGGTTTGCACATGCCGGTTTCATCACAAAGTTTTCCGTTGATCTGATTATTCAAAAATCGAATTTTAAATCGCCTTGAAGAGGTTTCTCTTTAATTTTAGTCGATGATATTCAATAATAATTTAGTCATCAAAAATTTGTTGGTTTCTACAAATGAATATCTCACTAATTCCCTTTATTGAGTTGATTGCACGTTAGAATTATATCCGGGTTTGTTTACACTTTCGTCTGATACTTTTGCAACAGATCATAGGGCAGGAGTCCCGCCAGTGGTAGGTTCTTGGAAGTCATGGATTGCTCTACCAAATGTATCCAGTCTGTATTCACAACTAGTCTTCCTGTGTTTTCAAATTGCTGATATAATAAAAATTGTATAAAACAACATAATCTGTAAGTTTCATTTCTATTCGAATTATAATAGAGTCTAATAAAATATACTATACAGTATGGAAACCATATACATATATGCAGTAAATGAAACTACAAGTCATACTAGTCCGCAAAGGTATAGCAGAATTAAATATTAAATTAAAAACCGTTAATAGAAAAAGAAACATTTTCAAAGAAAATTGATATCAAAATAATTGCAGTAAAAGTTGTACATATGTTATCTTAACACTCTCTTTAGACTACGTACAGACGCCAGAACATCAAGCTATCCGAAACTGTCAAATTTTCCCAATCAATCTTGAACCTAAAACTTTAGCGCCAAAGTTGAAAATCTATTAAAGAAATTTGACAGATTGTAGTAGCTTTATGTGCTGGCGTCTGTACCTTCGCACCTTGTGGTTTAGGTATACCATTTTTATTTTTTTTAGGTAAATTAGTAGAATACGGAACAGTGTTGTGATAGTTTGCACTGCGTGGCAACGTCGCTTTTCAATATCCGACAAATGTTCAATTGTTCATTGAATCATTGACCGAGTTATGGAATTCTACAGTGTTCAAATTTTCTCAAAAGTCAAACTCTATTTGTTTATAAAATTTTATTACTGGACTGATTTCGTTTATTTTTTGTGTATCGTCAGCAAAGGCGATACTCTATGTGGTTTCATTTATTGCATGTATTGGTTTCCATACTGTATATTTGATTGCTGAGAAAGCGTGCTTGAATATTTTCTGAGATAACTGTAATCCAGGTAATTTAATTACATACGAATATGTACATTTAAAGTACTCCACATTTTAAGTGTAATAAATTATTTAATACTAGATGGAATGCGTACTTCTATGAGGTGATCGCATTCTCCCAGTGTCAAAATTCTTTTTCGCCTTGATCTCGGTAAATAAAAATTATGCATAATAATTTATTAAAACATTATAAAAAGACGTCGTTATTGCTTTTCAGGACAGTTCTTAGAATGTTGTTGCGGGGTTCAAAAAATGCTCAAAACCAAACAAATAAAATTAGTCTCAAAAATGAAATAATTATATTTTAAAATGAAACATTTAATTTTTTGAAAAAATATCGCGATATGATGGTGCTCAATAAAAAAATTTATTTGAAAGATGTTATTTTGCCTAAGAAGTGTGTAATTAGATTAAACGGCGCATTGTTTGCATCTAAGAGTGAATATTACGATTTTGTATTACATTATAATGTATACTGCCAATTTATTGTTTTATTTGCTTTTTCGGGATATGTCGAAATTTACAGCGCCCGCCAACGCGATGGTCTTAGACTTTTCGTAACTTTCGAATGCGCATAACCAAAAGTCGAAAACAAAGCCAAAATGAAGGGTCATGATCTCAGCAGTGTATGTTAGTATTTACTTATAATCTACCGTAGCGCCTAAACTACTCATCCGATTTTGAAGAATGGAGTTTAGTGTGAATCAGTGTGGTTAACACAGGCTATATTGTACACAAACAAAATTAATTTGACGAATTCAAAGAGAAATGTTACACCTAAAAATTGGGGGTTTTGATTTTTTTTACGCAACTTGACCGTGCAGCGTGTCTTCTAGATTATTTAAACCGCAAACTATGGCTCGCGGTCGGACGCTCTACGATCTAGACCTACGACCTAGATGGTCCGACGACCTCAAAAAGGTGGCTGAGACAGACTGGATGCGGTAGGCAGAGGACAATGGGTTATAACGCAACATGGGAGAGGTCTATTTCCAGTAATAGATTGCGGGGAAGCGAAGAGCGAGGGAGTAATGTGGACCGGAGTTACGGACTATGTCTTTTCGTTCATACGGAGCTAGGTAGTGCGGAGCAGAGCTGTGGACTGCGTAGCTAGGCCGAGTTCACCCGACGAGTAATTTGAGCGAGGAGATAACTTCAGCTATCCGCGAAATGTTGCGGACAACAGACATGTCGGAACAGCGTATTTCCATTCTGTACAAGGCTAGAACGCAAGGGTGTGAAACTAGTCGCGTATAGATTGGAAATCACTTTTTAATCAAGGTCTTCCAATTCCAATTCTACAAGAGTAGTATGCGAATACTCGTGTATACTTTGTAGTGGCCAAAGTAACTAAATTGTTCCATAATATACAGTGCTAGTCCGCATGCAAACTAATCCTGTATAGACGAGCGGCCGGCGAGTGCCAGAAACGACATGGTTTGGAGAGGTTAGGTTAGGTTAAAACTGTAACCTCCTATGGAAACGCCTTTATTCTGTTAAAAGGGAAAAAAAGGGAGCGGGAGATATCTTCCGCTCACCCAGCCCGCAGCAGGCGCACTGGGCGTCGGCGGAGGGCGGACAACGCCCTCTTCCAGCCCCCCTAAATGGGTCCAGGGGCAACGGATCTGGGGACATCCGTCGCCCCTATTGCTACGGACCCGAGATGGTGGCGCGTAGTGTTCCACGCGCGCCTCTCTGTGATGTATGGGGGGGAGTTTAACACCTCACTCTCCCCAACGTGAGGAGGCCCGCAAAGGCGGGCCGGCACCGGTCGGGGATCGCGGAAGACATATTGGTTCCCGTGGTCCCCGACGTAGGTGTGGGACGGAACACCGGGGTGGTTTTAGTCAGTAAGAGTATGACAGACCCCTCCGCCCACCCTAGGGCGGAGGACATCCATGAGGATTTCCACCTCGTGACCAAAAAAAAAAAAAAAAAGGTTAAAACTGTGACCTATGGAAACGCCTTGATTCTGTTGACGAGTCCTGTCAGCGAAGTGTCCTGTCGAGCGTTGCTACTTCCCCTTCATTCGTCAACCCACACTACGGTTGGCACCTTTTTTTCTTGCAATTAAAGTACATTGGTTATTATAGGTAAGAAAAAAAAAAGTACACAGTATAAAAATAAAAGTACGATTTATTTGTTTTTTATTATTATATTTAAAAACTTATTTAAAATACTTTATTATAAAGTACGGGTGGCAACCCTAAGTCACACCTCTTCCGGCCTTTAAATCGATGTCGATACACGAAAATTCGAAAGTTAGATTAGAATATAAAAATAAAAAAACTCAAAAAGGGGGAGATTTCGAAACTTGTCCTTTACAGGGCCTCTACACCTCCCCCTCCACCACCCCTTAAATCGAAGCCCGGCAATCAGAAGTACTACCAAATTCCTATGGTGGCATTATGGCCTTTTATAAATATTGGAAAGAAGCACGTGCGTGTCTACGTTACAAACTATATACAAGTAGTAGGTACGCAAAATTCGTGTATACATTGTAGTCACAAATTTAAAAATTGCATTACAAAGTATACTCGAGCAGATTCCTATGGTTGCGTTTTGGCCATGTACAGAATGGAAATACGCGTCGAAACTAAAGTTTATTTGTTACTACCTCGCCGCGCCGGTCCAGGTTTTGTATGTTTTTTAAACTAGTTTTCAAATCTCTGTCCACTGTAGCGGGGTGGAGATTTTGTGCAATTCCCTTCCGTACAGCTCCGCTCCACTGAACAGTTTGCCTTAGGCAGTGACGTGAGGAACTTTTCATATAAAAAAACATCCAAATAGGACATTTGCACATGACAGCAATGGTACATGGTACAACACAAACATGGTACAAAGATATCACCGTTTGGTTTTGATCTACACACATGAACACCGTCTAAGGTTGTACCTATATTATTTTGTAAAAAGTTCATAAAATAAAATAAAACACAAACATGGTACAAAGATATCACCGTTTGGTTTTGATCTACACTCATGAACACCGTCTAAGGTTGTACCTATATTATTTTGTAAAAAGTTCATAAACTCAAAAAATACTGGCTGGTTTTTGAATCTTTTGAAGAAATCTTTTTGGATGATTCCAAATTTGAATTAAAAAAACAAAAGTTTTACGCGGCATAACTTTAGCGAAATTCGAAGGTTTCAATTGACTTACATAGTTTTTGTTGTCAAATTAAAATTTAAAAAAAAATTAGCAGATACATTAGAATTATGCTACTGTATGCATCATGCAGAGGCGTCATTTAACCAGAGAGGAAATTTTAAGGGCAGTTGGCATGCTCCAAGCCCAGATTACTCAACGGAGTGTTGCTAAGGAGATTGGAACAAAACCAAACGTGATATCAAGCTTATGATCACGTTATCGTGCTACTGGTGAAGTGGGTGAAAGATGATGTTTGTCCCGTCCTTGTGGGTGCACCATGCAACGGTACAGGGCTTGTGAGAGTATTTAAAGTTAGGTGAGCATATCATTTATAACATGTTTTCACACATTCACAACCCTTCGTTACGCTTCCGTACCAATCGAACATCCATCAACGTTATTATAGGAGTCCTATGCAGTTCACGAATCCAAAACCCAAAATTTTTGCCAGTTTAAATAAAACAGACAACCGCAATTCTTCCGACAGCTGTATGCTGTCGGGGGCAAATCAGGGGGCTATTGCGTTAAACACTATCAGTAGGAATCGCTTTCATTTTGACAATTCCGCAACATTCATTAACTTTTGGGGTTCCCCAGGGCAGTGTCCTAGGACCAACCCTCTTCCTCATTTATGTCAATGAGCTGTGTCAGCTATCTATCCCAAACACAAAAATTATCACATATGCCGATGACACAGCTCTAATAATCCATGGCAAGGATTGGTCTGAGACTCGTGAGAGGGCAGAACTGGCTCTCAGAACGGTTATGAAGTGGTTAACCTCAAATCTGCTCACGCTCAATATCTCTAAGACCAAGTTCATCTCTTTTACTCCGAGTATCATTAGTCAACCACCACTGTCGGTTGAGATCAGGGCTCATGTGTGTACAGTGGCCAACACCTGTAAATGTGCTCAAATAGAAAGGTCTGACAGCATTAAATACCTCGGGGTTATATTGGACAGTCTCTTGTCGTGGAAAAAACAGGTTAACTCTGTTCTGGTTCGAGTCAGGACATTAATTTATTTATTTAAAAAACTCCGAGCGGCTGCTGATTTCCAGTCCCTGAAAATGGTTTACTTCGCCCTCGCTCAATCAATCCTCAGTTACTGTATAACTACATGGGGGGGAACTCACAAGACAACCATGCTACGGCTAGAGAGGGCTCAGAGAGCAGTTTTAAAGGTATTGGCAAAAAAACCTATTAGATTCCCGACCTCTGAACTGTACTCACTTTGTGAGGTCCTCACAGTGAGACAGTTGTTCATCCTACAAACAGTCTGGAAACACCTGCTTCTGCCTTACATCCCTCAGCCCCTAACAAAGAAGCGGCGTCCCGACAGAGTTTGTAAGACTGAGCCTTACAGATTAGCTTTAGTTAGTCGCCACTTCAATCATATCAGCTCTAAACTTTACAACGACATAAATATAAGATTTAGTATTTACCCTATGACTAAAAGTCTGCTAAAGACTGACTGACTGGCTCAAATCCTTGTCTTATCAAGAAACTGAGCAACTTATGGTATCATATACACGGTAAACACACACACACACACACACACACACACACGCACACGCATATACACACATCAACCCACCTCCACTCTACACTTATACTACATAGTAACCTCCACATAGAGTATTTTCTGATTTATTCTCTTAAAAAAAAATGTTATTCCGAAATTAATTATTATTAACTTTGTTTGTATTTTAGTCTTTTCTGGAACAATGTATTTGTGTATATTTTTTTTTGGGTTGGGCGTTGATAGCTGCGCCACAGTATTTTACTTTTGTAGCTATCTTCGTTTGCCTTTGTAAATGTTTGTAAACTTAAGTTGTTCCAAATAAACTTTATTTTTATTTTATTTATTCATGGCGTTGTTTACGTTGGTACGCAAACAATTTTTCGATCATATGAAAAAGTAGTTGGCGAATAAGCTTCAAAATTATTTAGATTCTGATTAATAGTGTGTGACGTAATTAAGGTGCAGGTTATCGGAATATACCATTTCAATATGATACCCTGTCGAATGCTTGTCAATAGCTATGCAGTTCTCCAAAATTAGCTTCTCCGATGAACGATTCACTTTTCAGTTCAGATTCAATGTTCCACCGATACAACTTTTCAATAAAATTACAACGATGAAGGTTTCAGCGCTAGAACGATCTCCGATTGTTGAGTTATAAAATAACGCATAATTTGTCGACATGCGCACGGACGTAATAATATCTCTCGGAACACAGTGAACAACTGTTTTCTGTGTTCTCGTTGAACTCGACGAACATAATCGAGACAAAAGGAACGCGCCAATTTTTACTTCGCACATTTAAAAAAATCGTTATGAGTGCGTAGACCTAGACCATTCAGTAGAATGGTCGTACCTTACTTACACATACCGAGTAGGTTCAGGCTATAGTAACGATAGCAAGACAGCCGAGTTATCACTGCCTTTGGCACTGCGCCTGCCACCTACTCGGTACGTGTAATCAAGGCATTATCAAAGCACAACGGCTAGCAAGAAAAAATCCGTGGGAAAATTATCAGTTTTACCGTAAACATGAAGTAAAGACCAAACAGTACAAGCGCGGGAAACCGCTGTCTAGCTGTTGTCTCAATCTGTTTACGTTAAAACAGTTTGAGACATCTAGACGGCAATTTCCCGCGCTTGTACTGTTTGGTCTTAGTGGTTCGACGTTGTGCGTAAACGGTTGGTCCAAAATCAGAATTCAACATGGCGGATTGTAGGCGTCAAATAGTCATATTGTTGCTGGCAATTCATAGTAAGTTTATAAATCTTATTATTACTAAATAAATACATTCTTTAATTGTAGCTAGCGATGTCGGGCGAATTCGGGCGACGGCGCGCGATGTCGACTTCATCACGGCTTATTTCGGTAGTGCAAAACAGTGGCGTGAGGACCCTGTTTGCGTAACACTATAAGTAAAATTTGAAGAACGACTTGTCTCGTCAAAGTGAAGTGCTTCGTCTGACGTTTTGCGGACTACTGGGCTGGCGCTATCTTTGTCTACAGGTAAATTCGCGTGCCCCGTGTGGAGTCAGCCCATGCGAAGTTAGTGGATACAGCTGCAAATAAAACATGTCGGATTATTACTGGCTGCCTCAAACAGACCCTGGTTAACATGCTATATCCACAAGCTGGAAAAGCACCACCAGAAATTCGCAGAGCAGTGGCAAGCTCAAGTAAAAGAGTCCAGATGATTTCTGACACACGAAACCCTTTGCACATTATCGTGCAAAGGGTGTCGTGTGTCAGAAATCATTTAACATCTAACATCCTCGTGTTTCAATGGCTGAAACCGCAACAGTTTTTATAAAGTGTGTCCTCCCACTTACTGGCGAACGGTCTAAGGAAAGACCAAGCCTGTGGCGTCGGCGTTCCAGCTGTATTAGAACCCCATGGCTTGTCACGCGACGATGGCAAGAGACCGGACGGCATGTCTTTATTTCCATGGAAGGTGGGTAGGCCTTTAGTTTGGGATACAACGTGCGTCGATACTCTTACGCCAACCCATTTTCCTGGCACGGCTGCTGTGCTGGTGACGCTGCTGCGGCTGCGGAAAACCTCAAGCAGCGTAAGTATAAACCTTATTGGTCATTATATTTATTAGCCGTTTGTGGTTGAAACCCTCGGGCCGTGGGGTCCAAGTGCTCTTAGCTTATTTAAGGAAATCTCTAAACGGCTGGTCGACATTTCCCGTGACCCAAGCGCTGGTTTTTACCTTGGCCAGCGACTAAGCATTGTCATACAACACGGTAATGCCGCCAGTCTCTTGGTCTCTTACCAGTCGACAGCGATGCGGATGAATTTTTCGACGCTATATTTTAATTTGTAAATAGTATTAGTTAATTTCGATTATAATTTTGTTTTTTAATTAATTTAAATCCTAAGATTTTCACAAATAAACATTGTATTTCCATGTTGCAGCGTAATAAAACTCAAGCAAATAATAATCCTTTGGGTTCATAGGAGGTTCATAGATATTAAAAGTCGATGGCTGTCACCAAATGCGAAGCGTAAGAGAAAACCGTTTAGAAATTGTATTTTATTTCCAGCACATAACATCGAATGCGTGCTATGGGACCACCTGCACTGCTCATCTGATCCTACACAAGACATGCCCGAAGGCTCTGTGGCGAACATAGGACGGTTCCCCTGGCTGGGCCTTGTACAACACACCTTCTGTTAGTATAGAAGAAGTTAATGAGGATTACATTCGTATGTCTATGTTTTATAGCAGTAGATACACTACGTTATTATCATCTGCAGCTTTTCTCAACTATATTGGGGTCAGCTTACAGTCTAATCGGATGCACCTGAATATCAATATTTTACATGGAACGGCTGTCTATCTGACTTCCACAATCCACTTACTGGGTAATACGATACCCCTTGGTAAAACTGGTTATCAGACTTTCGTGGTTCTAACGACCGATAACAGCTGGGACCAACGGCTTAACGTAGTTTTTGAGGCACGGAAGGGTCTTGGTATGTAAAGAAACCCATCCACGCACTAACCGCGGAAAAAATAGTTTAAACGATAGCTTAACACGTTAACTGCCAAAAAATAAAAATAAAATCAGAAAACGTCAAAAAATGTAGGTACTTACTGTTATTTCACTTGAAATAGATTATTTATTCCATAACTTAACTACATTACTTATTCCAAAAACATGGCCGCCAGGCAGCAACGACATGTTCAGATTTTGTATGTGTTGTCGGTCATATAGTCCGACAAGGCGTGAATAGAACAAAAAGTGTCGGACACATAATCCGACATGGCAGTTAACGTGTTAATAAAACCATTGCTCATTGTAAATCTTATTATCTACGTATTGCACAAACAATATTTTTTGGTGGTCAAACAAGTTTCTTTTTTATTTTCCTGACCTACGCCAAATTTCTTCGCTAGGCGGTGTAGAATCATGAAGGCTGAATTCTTAATTTTAGTTTGTGATTTCTATTGGATTCTCTAAGCTCGGTTTAACACCGAGAGTTGAAAATCAAGTTTACGAACAAATCCCGCTGCGATTATTGACTTAACACGTTAACTGCCATGTCGGACTATGTGTCCGACCCTTTTTATTCCATTCAGGCCTTGTCGGACTATATGACCGACAACACATACCAAATCTGAACATGTCGTTGTTGCCTGGCGGCCATATTTTTGGAATAAATAATGTATTTATGGAATAAATAATCTACTTAAAGTGAAATTGCACTAAGTAAATTTTTTGACTTTTTCTGATTTTTTTTAATCATGGCAGTTAACGTGTTAAGCTCGGGTATTTTATAAATGGAATAACTGTACATTTGTGTGCTTAAAGTATCAAATAAATAAATAACCTCTAGTACGTCTACCATTTCTTGTGTTTTAGTCATCGTGGGAAAGGCTCACTATGCTGTGACCGGGGCGGTGCTCATTCACCCTGCGTTTGCTATAGCCGCAGCTGAAGACATCGCCAAGATAAACACAGACCAGCTCGTGTGAGTCATGTTTAATAATACTACGGCCATTCAAAATACTTGCAATAATGTTTTTTTTTTTTTTCAATAAAAACTTTCATCATCAGCCTATAATGTTCCCACCACGGACACAGGCCTCCTCTCGGTGAGAGGGAGTGGGCCGTAATCCACCACGCGGGCCCAGTGCGGGTTGGTAGATGTCACATATATGTCTTCGAATTTTTGGTTCTAAGACATGCCGGATTCCTCACGACGTTTTCCTTCACCGTTTTGAGAGCAGTGGCGATGAAATAATTTACACAAAGTAATGCGCCTGCTTGGGTTCGAACTCACGACCTACTACTCGTAAATCACGGTCGTTACCACTGGGCCACAACTGCTCAATAAAAACATTGACATTGTTAAAACAAGTGAGTAAAATTATAGAATGTACCTACATACATGGGGGCGTCGACGCGCGATGTAAATCAAGAAATCAGGACGTGATTCTGGATGCTGTATGCAAATAATTATTCGTCGGTAATCAGAAAATGGAGAGGCATCGGTCCAGCGTAGGAAGCGATAGGCTTAGTTGATTGATGAATATTAAAAAAAAAAACTGCAACTGTATCATAAAAAAGTGAAATCTACGCGGTCAAAATGTATATTTCTATGGTAGCTTTCTACGAGAGTTCAGAATCCATGGTTACAGGTTTAGAGTCAAGTGTCCTGCCACCTTTTACAGACATAGTAACAGACAAGTAAATATTATGTTGGGGTAAATTCGGCGCTGGGAGGAGACCGCAGAAATCAAAAATATTGTCAGCATTAAAAATATTACCTCCTATCCCAGTGCCAAAATTACCCCAACCTACTCTTATTCTTTTCTTACTTTGCATGCACGAAGTTTCTTCATCTTTCCACGCGTAGCATGACAACTATAGAAACGGATTTTGTCGACGGAAGAATACGCAAAATGACAGAGTGTAGAAAGATTTCCACCCTCTTAAAACTGAAGAAATCATCAATACAACCCTCTAAGTTCATTGAAACCCTTTGTATGGCTATGAAAATATCTAATAGCTTAGCCCATCCACCTTAACTACATCACTGACTACCTCCCCATTGCTATGGAAAGAATAACTGTCTTTGTCTATAGAAACGCGAGTCTACGGATCGTCTCGTGTTCGGGTACAAGAGATGTCAAGTTTAATAGAAAGACTGGTAGCATAGAGATACTCGTATAATCAATTATCATCACTAGTCATGCTACGCCTGCTGGGTAGGACAGAAAGGAAAGAAATACAGGATTGAAAGAAAGAAAATGTTGATTGCTTTATTTATCTACTTGCTCCTTCGTTCTTTATTATTCTCATGTCCCTGAGTAGGGGCTACTCTCGATGTCAACAAATCCTTTTTTCATATTTTCTATTTTAATTTCCAGGAACAACACAAAGTTGATACTTTGGGGCGCCACGTCGAATAAATACGCGTTAGACGTTAAGGATTATATCCTACATCCGGAGTACCACGATCAAATAACTTTTGCCACCATTGCTCTATTGGACCTCATCGCGTGGGGTGAATCTCAAATGAGCGAATGGAAAGGTTGTATATTTTTTATTTTGAATGGGGCCTAAGTTATAACTATGTTGGTTGCATCTGACGGCCAACTCCCGTATTTATAAAATGTTTAAAATTTATTTAATGGTCGCTAACAATTGTTTTTGAAATTTGTGAATAAAGTCGAGGCATTTTTAGCAGATGGTTATTCAGTTTGGAATGCAAACATTCTTAAAAATATTTACCAGATTTGCCCTTCTGATAAAAACTCAAACAAGGTCTAATTTAAAAAATATTACAGGAATTTAGTCACCAGCGAATCGACCCTGTTGTGTTGACGATCTTACCAAATTTTTCGTACACTGAAAATATTTTACTTTTAGGCCTAATGTGCTTTTTTATTGCATAACATTCAAAATGTGCCAATTGCCTAATACTTATTTAAAAACTTACCCCAATTTTCTTGATCACAATTTTGAATGTTCATTTATGAGAATGAATGAACATTACTTATTTACAATACTTATTTCTAGAGTTGTTGATTCGGCAAATAAATTTAACTTCGTGCGAACGAACTACGGAAATAAAAAAGTGTTAATTCGCCCATTACGGTTGAGTAAATTCATGCGAATGAACCGATAAGCTTTATACTGTATTTTGGAATACATAGATTGAAATTTTCGGTCTGCAACTGAGAATAGATGTATGAAATGGTCTCGCAGTTCGTCTAGTAAGAATTTCTAGGAGTGGTCAGCAGGAGGTGTATATTATAACCCATCAAAAACATAAATGTGAAATGAGAGCCAAGTTCAATATTATGATATATATATGCCTTGGTTGTTGACTTCAACGACAAAAGAAGTGAGATCTAAATGGGTGCCAAGTTCAATGGTCAGTCCTGAAATTTATTTATAACTACATAAAATATCATTTCTTCTCAGAACTTGAATAATATATTGTAGCCTAAGGTCTGACTTGGCTAGTTCTCATATACGAATTAATATGTTCGATGGCTAGTTTCTAACAGCAAACCAAATTTTCGGAATAATAAAATAAGAACCGACAAGTAACAGATTTAGAACTTGCGAAGGCAATAATATAATTCGTATATGAAAATTAGCCAAGTCAGACCTTAGGCTACAATATATTATCCAAGTTATACGAAGAAATGTTCCTAATAGAATCAATTAAGTGAAAAATTATAATAAAATAATAAAAATTTACCAGTTTCTAATTTATTCCTTTGTATTCACCTAATTACCTATCTGCATGCCAAATTTCAACTTTCTAGGTCACCTGGAACTGGGTTAGAGTTTTGATCTATAGGTCAGTCAGTGATAAAAATGATGATTTTTGGACGTTAATATCTAAATAACCGTATGAGATGTTTTTATGAAATTTGGAGCACAAATGTATCTTGCAAGTTTCAATATATGAGCCAAATTTGACACGTTTACGTGCAATAGTTTTTGAGTTACGAGTGGGTCAAAAGTGGCTCCAAATGGTTCGTGTAAACACACGGTGCTACTCGCCAGTTCTATTACTTGAACTTGGCTTGACACGCTACCGCGTGTCTAGATATAATTTAATAGGGGCACAGGGGGCATGCCTACCGTCATAAACAGGGCAGCCGTGATCTTGACCTTTTTTCAAAAGAAGATTTGAACTAATAACTTTGAAAGTACTTGTATTATTAAGCAATTATCAATAATTGTAATAATTATCTACTATTATCATTTTATGTATGCAGCGCCAGTACTACCTATTTGCATGCCTGTCAAGGGGTCCGGGACGTTCGAAAACACAATGTATGCAGTGAAAATGACTGATAGTAAGCAGTATTAAGCTATAGCCATACTGAAGCGAATCCCGCGCAGGATGCCGGATGGAATGCGCTTGCGCCGAATGGGACAGCTAATAATTAAATAAAATTTTGAAATTTCATTTATTAATTCCAGTTCATATTCATTCATGTTTTATTTCATTAATTTGTTGTTTTTGGCGATTTTAAAATTCGAAATCAATTATTAGATATGGAAAGTGTCAGAATTTTAAACCCTCAATATTTCCTCGTAACTTTCTTCAAAATGATTTCAACTTAAACTTGAACTAAAAAAGATCTTAACGAATATTTCAGCAAGAATAAATGCAACAACCTCATGCCCTGTATCTTCTATATTCATGCCCCGTTTCTTGTGTCTTCTGTATAACCATTGTATCGTTTTGTATGTCTGTGTAGCTTGCGTAAGGAACTAGTTACGCCAGCGCCATTTTGACAGTTGCATTCACGATTAGCGCCAAAAGCTCGGTATCGACGCGTGTAATAACGTAACGTAACGCGCGGGATTCGCCTCAGTGTGGCCAGAACACTTATATTTCATTTATTTTGCATTGATATTTCATTTATTTTGGTTATATTAAATGCATTTAATGCAGATCAATTGTATGAACATCATTTAAATAAGCTCTAGCGACAGTAATTTAGTATTGGTATTTATTCTGCTTTTATTACAGTGTCCGGCACAATGGAAAAAGAGATTTTAAAAATGAAACATGTGGAAAACCAAGTTTGCGAGGAATTTTATTATAAAAACCATGTAAGTAGTAGTGTCTTATATGTTCTTCTTTTGCCATAGGTCTCTAAAGGTACCTTAAATTATTGTCCGTAAAGAAAAAAAAAGAGTTTTTTTTGGGGTCATCAACCGCAGGGTTGAGATCAGTAGAGGCTTAGTGGTAACGGCCACGACTTATGAGTTGTAGGTCGTGGGATCAAACCCAGGCAAGTGCTTTACGTTCTGTAGAAAACATCCTCACCACTGTTCTGAAAAAGGTGAAGGAAAACATCGTGAAGAAAGTGGCATGTCCTAGAACCATAAATTCGAAGACTTGCGACGTCTACCAATCGGCACTGTCAAGGTGGATTACGGCCCACTCCCTCTCACCGTGAAGAGGCCTGTGACCCAGCAGTGGGAACATTATAGTCTGATTATGCAAAATGTACTCATTTCAAATAGGTATTATCATGTAAACTTCGCAGACGTGATGGGCAATGACGGAAAACAAAAAAACAAAAAACGGATTTTCAATTCATACTTCAAGTAAAAACCAACAACGTTGACTCCAAAAACAAATCATCAATCATCATCTGCCTAGCGTTTTCCCAACTATGTTGGGGTCGGCTTCCAGTCTATCCGGATGCTCTATACTAATATTATAAATTGCGAAAGTAGGTAACTCTGTCTGTCCGTTACGCTTTCACGACTAAACCACTGAACCGATTTTGATGGTTGGTACGGGGTAAGTTCGAATCCCAAGAAAGGTACTACTATTTTTATCCCGCGAAGTCGCGGGCAAACGCTACTTTTATTTATTTGGTCATTCTCTCGTGTTTAAATATCGATATTCGATATCCACCATGTCTGAGGAGTTTTAAGAGCTAATTAGACCCTGCATATTATCACACATACATATCATCATCTCGGTGTTAACTTGATCATCCATTTTCACACAATCGCTTCTCAATAATATACAGGATAAGTTTTTATTCAGTGCGCAAATTTAAACAAATTAAACTTAATCGAGTTATAATAACCATGCAACTTTTATTTTGATATATCTTAGTACAAAAAAATTAAGTTATCGTTCACGAAAGATGTTTATTTTGAAACTGGTTTTTATGGTAACTTGCGCGCGGTGCCGGCGCAAGTGAACGACCGACCAGCTGTTCGATCGGTCAAAATTCTAAGAAGTCCGAAGTACCTACCGGCGTGCGGTTATTGACCTATTACTATTGTCAATATCATATTACGAAATATGTAGGGTAGGGTAGTTTACTGATTTAAGGTCGGATCAAAATTATTGAAATGTGTTCTATTACTGATACTGAACCAAAAAAAAAAGATACGCACTGGTTAAAAAAAAATCTGTATACATGCATTTTAACAAAGACAATAAATGTGGCCCGGTTTACAATAGGAGTGTTGTTAACATTAATTTTCTTTTACGTGACATGTTTAACATTCTTTTGCGTCATAGATACTTTCGTGTGGTGCCGGACCAAAAGAAAGTATTACCCCATTTCTTCCCGTGGGTGTCGCAAAAGGCGAATAAGGGACTTACTGGAGAATGGGCAGCACTGTTCTCTATGCATTTTGCCAACATACTGTGATTAGCAACCCGCCTGCGAAAGGTGGTTATTATGGCAAACTCCCTTTCTTGGGAGAGGCCTATTTCCAGCAGTGGACGTCTTTTGGCTGAAATGGTGACTATATCGACATTTCCGATGATATTAGGTATATTCTTCTATAATATTCACAGTTAACATTCAGCAAAATGAATCCGGTAAACCCGCTGTGTGCAGTATCGGAGTTTTCCAAAAAAACCTGCGTGTGGGACAGTGGCACGGCTCTGATCACCAGACAATCGTGGGGGTTCTGGAAACTGGTGAGTTAGTTTCTCTAACTAGATGGATGGTTTGGTACAGCTTAAGCTATCGAACTGTCCGTCCTCACAGTCTAACAAAACGAGTTTCATCTTCCAGAATATTTGTTAACATTCGTGTAGCTCACACGCTCATAGATGGCAGCGGCCTCTCTGATAGTTTCAGAACAGATTCCAAGAATATTCGTGCAATACCGCCACTCGATGACAGATGGCGGCAGCGTGGCGTTTTATGCCTTATCGATTTTGTGTTAAGTGTATCGTAGTTTCATTACTTGATAATAGATGGCGTTGTCTGTCTAGTGTCTTGCATGATAATACTGACTTTTCAGCTGGGATTCGCTGTCCGAGGCCCCGGCTGTGGTGCTCCAACCAGGTTCCTGAACATGCACGACTACCTACCTTGGATAAATGACATCATCTCTCAGATCCCTTCCGAAGATGCCGCGGACACATACAAGATAGGAGTGCGTAGGGCGTCACCGATCAAACTCGTCATGTATTCCGGTAAAATATGACTCTTGAACTCGACGTACTACTTTTTAAATGCGCAAATATTATTCATTGTATTTTAGACCTGACACTTAGGAAAACTATGTCACTATGTGACATCCATCAACTCGCACTGGGCCTGCGTGGTGAACTAGGCCCGGAACGGAGGCCTGTGTCACATTACAGGCTGTTTATGCTAGTTAGGGAAATCGGGAGACTAGGCTAGGCAGCAGAGTATTAAAATATGGTTTTCATTTCTTACCACGGGAATCCTTCAAGTAAATCAACTATAAAAACTTCACTTTCAATTTATTTTATTTCATATCGAAAACCCCTTATAACATTTATTACAAACTCATATTCTAAATAAAATCCTCCAAACTTAAATACATCAATCACAAAACCGAATAGTCTTTTTCTCTTCTTGAACAACTACATCTTTTCTTTACAAAACTCCAATCATTAATATTTGAAAAACGTTCCTAACATCAAACATCTTTTTCACATACCATAGACTTTAAAAGCTGCTAGTACCTAATTCAAAGACATAAAATTCTATTAAACTAATATTACAACATCCCCTCTGAATTTTATGTTTATTAGAATTACAATAACATCTCATAGATAACTCCCATCAACTCATTTAAAACCCAACTTAACTAACCCACCCAACTTAATTAAATATAACAAACAAAGTTTTGAATTAATTAATCTAAACACCTTACATAACTAACTTAACATTAAAATTTCAAATTAATTCTCAAACAACCTTAAATCCTAATAAACCTACATAACTCATCACATTACAGAATGTCCTTCACGTATCACTCACTATACACTGTCTCAATCTCAAAAACTTTGTTCTGTCCAGTGGTTTTGTTAGTATATCTGCCAAGTTATTTTTAGTCGAACAATAATGAATTTCCAACAAATTCTTATCTATTTTTTTCCTTAATGAAATGATATTTAACATCAATATGTTTGCTTCTTCTATTCAAAATTCCATTTTTAATCAATACTATAGCTGATTGACTATCTACAAACAACTGTGTTTTTGGTAATTTATTTGTCAACTCGTAGATCAAACTCTGAATGTATAGTAGATCTTTTATACATTCGGCTGCAGAAATATATTCAGCTTTAGTACTGGAAAGAGCAGTGACTGACTGTTTACGTGAACACCAATGAATTGAACCACCACCATAAAATATTACAAAGCCAGTCGTACTTTTCCTAGTATCAGGATCACCTGCAAAGTCTGCATCACAATACGCTTTTAAAGTTAAATCGTTACCACAAACATACTGTATACCACTGCTGACTGTATTTTTAATGTATCTAAAAAGGTTCTTAATATTTGCAAAATCATTCAAGTTTGGATGTTCTTGATGCCTACTACAATAACCAACATGAAAAACCAGATCCAGTCTTGTTTTATTAACCAAATACAACAATGAACCAATCAATTGTCTATATCGATGCACATCATCAACTCCCATTTTCCCCACTTGATGTGCATCAACTAAAATATCTGGATGACTACTATCTTTTAAGTTTTCATATTAAAAGTTTTCCAAAATTTGATTTATATAACTTTTCTGATAAATCTTAATAAAGTTTCATTCTACTTTAACATCAAACCCTATAAACTTTTCAGTCTTATCAAATTTCCGCATTTCAAACTCTGTTTCTAATTTATTTATAATTTTGTTTAAATCAGTCTCATTTTCACCAATTAAAATACCATCATCTACATAAATAGCCAAATATATTTCTTTATCTTTATTTACAAACACACATGGATCTGATTTTAATTGTAAAAAACCAAATTTTTTCAAAAACTCTGTTAATCTCTTGTTCCACATAAGTGGTGCTTGTTTCAATCCATACAAACTCTTCTTTAATTTACATACTTTATTCTCTTTGTCTTTTATATCATATCCTAAAGGTACTTCCATAAAAATTTCTTCATCTAATTCTCCATATAAAAATGCTGTCTTCATATCAAATTGCTTAATTTTAAAACCTTTTTGAGCTGTAAGCGCCAACAACAATCTAACACTAGTAGTATTTACCACTGGACTATATGTCTCCTTATAATCAATATTGTATTTTTGTAGAAAACCTCTTGCCACTAATCTAGCCTTATATCTTCCACCAGACTTTATAGTAAATATCCATTTACTCGAAATTATTTTCCTATTTTTTGCTTCACATTTGTTAAAAATTTCCCAAGTTTTGTTTCTCTCTAAGGAATCTTTTTCCTCATCCATTGCTCTTTTCCATAAATCTTTATCAAAACTATTAAAAACATCTGTATAAGTCAAAAACGAAGTCTCCAAATCATAATCTTTCAGCCTAAATGGCAATTTCCTTTCTCTATTCGGTAAAATCCGCAATCCATCATTAATAACTGGTTCAATTGCATCCTCAAACTCATCACTAATTACAACTCCTGTATCATCTCTAACTTCCGCTCTCAAACTATTATTTTCTTCAACACCAACTCCAATGTCTTCAACGCTATCCTCAAAAATCTCAGTATCTTCAACACTAACTCCTCTAACTTCAACATCTTCACCGCTAACTCCAACTTCAACATCTTCAATACTGTCTTCAAAAACCGAATAGTCTTTTTCTCTTCTTGAACAACTACATCTTTTCTTTACAAAACTCCAATCATTAATATTTGAAAAACTTTCCTAACATCAAACATCTTTTTCACATACCATAGACTTTAAAAGCTGCCAGTACCTAATTCAAAGACATAAAATTCTATTAAACTAATATTACAACACAGAGATACTTTATATCGCCTTAGACGACGTTTCTCGGACGTAAAAATATCGCGGTGGGATTTGACCGAGAGTCGAACCTTGCATTGAGAATCTGTCAGAGTGCATCCCATACTGTTGAATTTTCAAAAAACCATCGTAAGTATAGAAACTATCGCCAAATTTTCTCTTAGATACCCACAAGCTATGTGACTACTAAAAATCGGCCATTTATCCTGTAAACGAATTTTAATATCAAATGCTCCTTTAAAATTACAGCTTCAGCGCGAGCTCCAACAAAATATGGACGGTGCGGTAGAAAAGATCGCGGTAGTATCTTGTTTAAGGACAGTTCGGAACTTATGGTTAATAAGAACTTCGTGCAAGGTTTCTATTTTGTAAGTATGTGATACTATTTTGAAAACTTTGGGGCTTGGAATAGTACGGCTTCTCATGTGGTCTTCCCTTGCTTGGAATGTTCTATCTGAAATGGAGCTATTCAAACTCATGCAGACTACATTGCATGTATACATCAGCCTCTGTCTGAACAACGCATTATTGTATAATACAGTTTTCTGTATAGAATGGAGAAATAGGAATAACGTGAGGGAAGGAACTTAACACGAAATATATTATTATTGATAGCAAAGAACGTGGTAATATTACATATTATGTATCATCATCTCATTATTTCAGCCGAAAAACTTCCACTGCTGAACATAGGCTTCCCCCAAGCACCGCTCCATCGACCGGTTCTGTGCCTCTCGCATCCAGCGGATTCCTGCAGCCTTCACCAGGTTATCGCTCCATCTTGTGGGAGGCCTTCCAACGCTACGTCTACCAGTACGCGGTAGCCACTCCAGAACCTTCCAGCCCCATCGGCCATCTGTTCTGCGTGCAATGTGCTCTGCCCACTGCCACTTAAGTTTGACAATTCGTCGGGCTATTTTATGTATGGCTTGAAATATTTTGGTGATTTCTATTCTCAGGTGGTGATAACGACTTTGGCAGAGTTCAACTGCGCAATAATCGAGCTTGAAGTAACTAGGCAGACTAACGCTGCCTTGTGGTTAGAACACAACTGTCACAAAGATGCTCATGGTTTACATGTAGGACACGATAGACCGATGAGAGAAAGGTAAGTCCAATCTTGCAAACATCCAACTCTACCAGTATGCACGCAATCATCCTACCGCGTGACTGAACTGATTAGAATATAGACCTAATTAGAAATGTTAAGATTTCAACTTTCTCTCATAAAATGATAAAACTCTTATGAAAACAGAGGCCTATTATTGCGACAATTTTTTTTTATTTCTTAAAATTTCTAATTCGGCCTCTATAATTCTGAAGGTGCGATATTGCCTGAGGGTGATAACTCATGATTTTAAGGCTAATACATGATTAAATGTCTGCTGTTTCTTCAAAAACCCGTGTTTGACTGTAGGATCTGTCAATATACAGGAAAAAAATTAACCAGTGCGCAAAGTTTTTGGTGGTTCAGTATCAGTAATAGACATGTCGTGGCCGCATCGTAGAATTGCCCATTTCATGAAATGATCGGCCATTTAATGAAATGGTAGCATTTCATGAAATATTACACTGTCCATTGGCCATATCATGATGAGCCCAGGCCAGATCAATGATAAGAAATCGTTTGACGATAGGGCCAGCTGGACGCACTGCTATTTCATGAATTAATCAATCTTAATCGATCATATCGTGGAATTGTTTCATTGACTACCGATAGATGCGCTGTTAGCGCCTAAGCGCTTTGTTTGTGTCAAGATGGCGGCCCTTGTAAGCGAAGACGTATTTTCTCACAGCAAAAACGCGAATAATTCGTTATTAAATGTGGAAGAAAGTGATAATAAAAGAGTGTTTGATGAAAAAGTATTCGAGTACTATGCAAGTCATGCAAGTTCCGAGCAAAATGTGAAAAAACCGTGGAGTTTGGAACCTATATTTTTTATAAATAATATAATAGTTACCTATTAGTAAGTATGCGATTAAGACTCAGGTAAAGAAACCTTCCTACCAAAAATTTGAGATACCTATAAAACTCTAGTGCGCGCCAAAGATGTCACGTGTGGTTGAGCGCATGCGAGCGCGTTCGTCCATGTGCCTTTTTAGATTAAGTAAGTTTGTTATACTTATTTTAAAATTATTTTAATATTTCATAGTAAATTTAAACGACTAAAAATAAACAAGTACGTAATAAAATTGTTCTGGGTTTTCATTAAATATTTTATGGTTACCCTATTTTCACGATATGGTCAAACGTGGGTGACCAAATCGCTAAACGTTTATCGTTTAATGATTTGGTTACCATTAGTTGGCCACTTCATGAAACGTGAACACTTCACGAAATGGTCAACCATTTCATGAAATGATCAATTCAGCGATTTGGCCACGACAGACACATTACATTTCAACTATTTTTTCAATACTTAAAAAAAAAAAATATCCAACCTTAAATCAGTCAACTATGGACACCCTACATATTTGGAACACACACAGGTACTTGGAACGTGCAACTACGCTCGGTCGTTCACACGGATATCGAGGGATATGCCTTGGGGGCGTGGCACGTGCCGCCTCAATACTATCAATTTGATAGTATTGTCGAACGGCGGCTGTACGCTTCATTCAGTCGCTTTGCAACTGCGTACAGTGCACTATTGATGCGTAAAAAGCCAAAATGCCGAGTTGTGCAGTAATTATTTGTAAAAATAGACCAAATACCATCAACCTGAAGACAAATGGCATGTCCTACCACCGGTAAATAAACAATTAAGTCACTGTTTTATATTTTAAATCAATTTTTAAATGATTTACAAACTTACGTGCGGAGCGACACGAACTAACCCGAACTAGCCCGAATCTTCCCGAACGAAACGAACGTTTTCGACTTAGAGAGGTGCAATCGTTTGCGTGCGGCTGATTTTATCGATATGCGATACTATTGCAGTTGAATATTTTTACAGAACTCAATAGATATCCTCGTATTACTTGTATAGTAAAACAGTTAAATTACTTATTAATTTAATGTTGTTTGAACCAAATTAAAACATTATGATTCCAATACAGTTAAGTATGTGTGTTACTTAAAGTAATATTATGCCTAAAGATTTTCACAAATTAACAGTTTTTAATTTATTGTACAAAATGATAAGTAATATGATAAATAAATATTATATTTCATCCAATTATTTATATTTGGTAAAAAAATTACAATAATTTGTTTTCGAAAGGGATCATTCAACAATTACGTGATCACCGAAGGGGGGGGGGGTCGGGTGCTTGTATATACATCTGGATTATTTGGGGGGGGGGGGGGGGGAGGAGAATCCATGATTACGTCATCATTTATATAACTAAATATCGTACAACATACGTCCAATTTTGAAGTCTATACTGGTACCACTAACTATTAGATAGATGGAACGGGATTTCCCCTGCTATAGACAAACTGTGGAACAGTGTGACCAGATTCAGTATTTTTATACTTTTTCGGCATATTTTATCGACTTTTCCAAGCATCATACGTGTCAGTGCTAATAAAACAGCAAACATTAAGCACGGACGAAGATTACGTAATCAAGGCGAGGGGGGGGGGGGTTAAAACAAAAGATTACGCTGTGATCACATAGGGGGGGGGGGGGTTAAAAAACGGCCAAAAATGATCACGTAATTGTTGAACGATCCCAAATACAAAAATATTAAAAAAAAATTAAATTTGCTATTTGGTGGTTTCGTAAGGTGGGCTGGTTTCATAAGGTGGCCCACCTTACGAAACCACCAAATAGCAAATTAAAAACTATTAATAATATTGCGCAATATTATTGACCAAGTAAGATTAATATTGAAGATCATCATCATCAGCCTATATTGTTCCCACTGCTGGGACACAGGCCTCCTCTTGGTGAGAGGAAGTGGGCCATAATCCACCACGAGGTTCCAGTGCGGGTTGGCAGATGTCACATGTCTTCGAATTTTTGGTTCTAAGACATGCCGGTTTCCTCACGATGTTTTCCTTCACCGTTATTGAGAGCAGTGGTAATGAAATTATTTACACAAAGTAAAGCGCCTGCCTGAGTTCGAACCCACGATCTACAACTTGTAAGTCGAGGTTGATACCACTGGGCCACCACTGCTCTGAAAAATAATAATAAATATTGAAGATTGCGATGGTAAAATATTGTTGAAAATAAAAATATATTTTCCGCAACATTATTGTATTGATCACTAAATCGCAAGCCCATCTTAGTCAATCATGAGGCCGACGATCTAAGGCACGAAGTTTAAATTAGAAAATTCGCGGTCCGTCGCTATTTTGTCAAATCTTTGTCTATAATACTGTCGTATAACTTGCGTGAACATTGTATTATTACGCTCTCGGCTCCAATCCGGCCTCTGACGTAGTAACAAACTTAGCCCACATAGATATAACATAACGTATAATATTAAAATATCCTTAGTAATAATAATTTTTTTTAAAGATTAAGTAATATATTTTTTTTTATACGGCATGATATGTAACAAAGAGCGTTCCCTTTTGCCGATAATACAAAATTTTAAAAATATATTCCCATTTTATTTGAGTAAAAGTAAACTATATTTTGATAGATATATAAAACAAAATATTTAAATAAAATTAAACGAAGTTATTATAATACAATAATGTGTTAAAATTAAATATCGATAAAAATAATCGACCATCGCTTTCGACTCCCTAATTGCATGCGTGTGCATTGGATTTTCGCAAATAGCAAGTGTTTACAAGTGAATGCCCCGCCCATTCTATGTATGTGTGCTATTAGAAATTGATTTAGTGTGGCTGCTTTCTTTTTGGTGTGCGTGTTTAAATTTTAAGTGTGTGTCGTCAGTACACTATTTGTTAATGTTGTAATTTTTTGGGTGGGAGATAAGCGGCGACACTAGGATTCCTTACTATTCCGCAATGAAGGCATATCTCTAGATATGTATGGTCGTTCACCTTCGCCGCCGCGCCGGCCGGGCACCTAGCGCAAGTTACCATGAAAAGAACTTTCAAAAACTCTACTCTCTCTCTTTCTCTGTTCTTTCGTTAACGATAACTTAATTTTTTGTACTAAAATATATCAAAATAAAAATTGCATGGTTATTATAACTCGTTTAAGTTAAATTTGTTAAAATTTGCGCACTGGTTAAAAACTTATCTTGTATACAAATTGTTTCTGCATTAAGTGTGACAGTAATGGCGACATGTTATCGCAACAGCTGAGCGGTTGCTGTGGCGCGTACTCCTGCGTTAGAATGTTGCGTTTCAGCGGGTTAGTTACTGTTCGTTAATTATTTGATGAAATTGCATTGAAAATAGCTTATGAAAATACAAATAACATATTTCCCGGCTATTGACCCGAAGGCCAATTCTCGTAATTAAAAACGTAAATCTAGTCGCAGTCTCATCTTGGCGACAAACAAATGCTAAAATCTTGTCAAAAATCTATGGAAACTCGAAATATTTTGGACAGATTGAGACAGATCAGATTGTGAACGTTACACGTGCTAGAAGCAGAGTGTTCTCGGGGATAAGATATCATCGTTTTGGGCGAATTTGAATATCTCGCTTTGCTCAGGAGTTAACTAAGAGCCCTAAAATCCTTCGTTGCGTTCGGGATTTATAAAAGCGCCTATGGCGAAATAGACTAACTTATCCCACTACTGATTAATCGACTAATGTTTGTATAATCAAGTAATCGTAATTTAATTTTTTATGTCCACAGAATGGCGTGTTTTCTTTACTTCAAAACTAGCGCTTTCCTCGAGGTTCGGTTTTATTTTGGCTTCAAAGCAACTATCGAAATAACAATGTTCGCTAATATGAAGGCTAAAACACATTATCCAAATCCATTCAAGTCTTCGCAGGCTACGACGTCTTGGTGGCCTACTGGGCACCGCATCAAGTTCGCCAAATTTCACCCTATGAATTTATGGGCGTATAACTTGTAAATAAAAGTGAAGATTGTAAAAGCATTATAACTATTATTATTCCTGTGTGAACGATCAAGTATGACCTTGTTAGTCGATGCGATGATGAGAATAAAAGTGATATGAAACATCCCTCTTAGGGCTCCCCAAAATGGTAAAACGGAAATCTAACCCAGAACCCTTTAATGTATGACGGGAACGAAAATGTTGCTTCCGTTTTGTGGGAACATTCATCATCATCATCATCATTTCAGTCGTTTGACGTCCACTACTGGACATAGGCCTCCCCCAATTTTGGGGGGAGTTTGCCATAATCGCCACGCTTGGCAGGCGGGTTGGCGATCGCAGTGTAGTGGTAAAATGCATAGAGGACGCTGCTGCCCATCCTCTAGTAAGTCCCTTAGTCGCCTTTTACGACACCCACGGGAAGGAATGGGGGGAACATTATTGTACTTTAAAGCTGGGCTGTAGCTTTAAAGTACAATAATGTTCCCACAAAACGGAAGCAACATTTTCTTAACATTCTTAACATTATTGTACTTTAAAGCTGGGCTGTTGCTTTAAAGTACAATAATGTTCCCACAAAACGGAAGCAACATTTTCTTTCCCGTCATACATTAAGGGGAACCGTAACACGTTTCTCTTTACTATTTCATGAAATAATCATTCAATGGGATTACCGAAATGAATATGGGGGGTTGTGTTAATGATTGTAATTCTCTAAAGCCGTATTGTGTACGGTCACGAATCATATTTTGTTCGAAAATCTAGCCTGACTCTGACCTGCTAGTTGCAAAACTTTAGAATATTTGAATTGCCAGGGTTACCTTAGCGTATCTACCCTCCAAACCCATCGCCATCACCAGGCAATGGTAATAATAAGTTATTTTATTTCGAAAAGTAGGTTATCACTTAGCACAAACAGTTTACACGTCAAACATAGCTAGATTATGTCGGCGTATTCTATCTACCCAAGCTGAGAAGAAAGGACGAAACAAACTCAGAAGTAACCGTCTCTTTTAAAGTCTAGGCATAATATTATTAAGATCATGATAAGACCATGTAGATTGGTGTCTGAAATGGTCTTTTAATGAGAGAATCACAGAGATTGAGTGTACCTGTTCAGTCAGTTCATGCATTTGTCAGTAATCATCTAATCATGCATCTCTACTCAGACGAGCTCAACGATTCGACGCACCATACCAAAGACAGAAACTGACAAAATAAAAAACATTGACCCATATAAAGTCCTCGCATTCACTATAAATAAAATAGGATATATAATTTACAATTAAGAGAAGAGAAGACTTTAAAATTAAGATAAACATATTCTATAGGTGGCTTTGATTAAAATAAAACTAATAGATATGTTACGTTCTTACGTTAGGTATTCAAACAGTGACTCTTATACGTACACAGACATATTTACCCACACAAACAATTGTTATTATTACACGCCAACAAAGAAAGAGTGAACAAAGGTGGCGTGCGACCAAGACGGAGCATCACCGCTCTTCGTATTACTTCGTTAGAAACGCACGTCACGCCGAGCGACGACGGCGACGCGGCGCCCTGTTCTAGCCGAACGTGTCGCACACTAACGCATTGTATGTTTCTATCCCGCTCTACAAAATGGCGAACAAATTCGAACGGGTACAAATTTATTTAATCAAATCTTAAAAAAATAATAAGAAAAATGTACTTCTGAGTGAAATGTGATGCTGTGTGATTGATTTTTTCTTTTAGAGTGGTTCATGCACCCAGTGAAGGCACACGAAGGCATTGTTTTTCTTTTTAGTGTGTTACTAGCGTATTGGAATATACACGCACGCACGTCTCAATCGAAAGCTACTCGTATTGCGACTGAGAACAAATAGGCCACGGCCACGGGGCCTGCTTTATGCGGTCCATGCGCTATCGTCTAGTGACACATCTTCCGCTAGTTTTATTTTAATCAAAGATAGGTGGTAAAGATGCCATCGCAACGAAAAAATCTAAATAAAATGGCTAGTCTCCATGTAATCTGGATGTAGCTTTTAGAGTACTCGTAATAATACTCTAAAAGAAAGGTAACGGTCAAATTAATATATACGTATAAGGTAACTATAGCATCTGATGCCACCGCTCGACTCATGCTATATACCAGAGAGACCGCGAAGTGAAAGTCGCCTTATCGCGAAAATGTAGAGCTGGCATAATAGTACCCCTCTACTAAACTGATTTTTGAAGTGAAAACTTCTTTAGCGCCGTTGGTTGTGATTTGAAACTCAATGAAACGAAAAAGCGACAGTAAAAAGAGACAGACATAACTTCATAAGATTTAACGTGGGAGAAAATGAGATAGGAAATACATGACGTCATGACCATAGACGAAAGAAATATGGATACGGCAAATATTGTCACATCTGAACTTCAAAAAATTAAAACACATTAAAAACGTTTTATGTACCTGTACATATTAGAATTTAATCAAAAAATTTTTATGTACTTGTACATATTATTATTATTTCAAGTCTATTATCGTACCTATATATTATTTATGTAAATGCGGAAAAAAAAATTAAAACTAAAAAAGAAAAGAAAATTATAATTGCGAGAGCACGACGAACAGTGATGCTGGTGACGGAGGCACCGGTAATGCCGGCCCAGGCAATGGCCAGTCATTGTCCATAAACCTGGAACAAAAGCAGTGTTGTAGTATCTCAATATTTAGAGATAAATGAAAATTAGAAAAGTCCGTAAGTTACTAACATTGCCGGTGGCTGCAAAATCATGTCAAGTGGTGGTGGTGGTGCCCTTCCACCACCCTGCGTCCTCTGGCATGCGAGCTGGAAAAATACAAAATTTTAGTTGCATTAACAGTAACATTACATACCTACATACGTGTCCAATATCCTCTTTTTTAAGTCGGTTAAAAACAAATCTCCCAAAAATTTTACCATTAAAATGTACGGAAGTCATATCCACACATTTCATCATCCGTACAAAACACAATGTCGATTTTAGTGTCACGTGACCTAAAATTCCCGGTTCACCAATCGAGTTCCTTCATCTTTTTAGGTTGCGTATTTTTCATTACAATGTTACGCAAATATCTTATAAATGCATAATAACAATAATACAATACATAGTAACCTAAGTAACGTCAATAGTTTGTTATCAATAGTAGAATTATTACTCGTAATACTGCGAAATCCGACGCCGCCGGCCGCGGAAAAATGGCGGCAAAATGGATGACGATGTTTGTTGAACTAACTATTTACGTGCAAATCTTTGTCAAAAACACAATCCTGGCAATAAAAACTGTATTTTACTTACCTGTCCATCTTACGTTTCAACAAAAACACTTCACACACACAACTTTGCACTTAAAACTTAATTATAATCGTACGGATCACCAAGCTCATCCAAATGTTTATGTCAAACTGTCAACCTTCGTTGGCGCGTTCCAGGGCTGAGATAAGCGATTATATTGCATTGTCCGTCTATTGTGTACTCACTCGTCCATGCATAACCATCATAAATGCAGATTATTAATGCTAAATTCTGTAAAAATTAAAGTTCGCCGCTAATCGATGAACCATCGCGACCAATCGGGACTGACAGATCGAGTTAGTTTTGCGATCAAAATACTTCATCATTTTTGACAGATGAGAGGCGTTTGTGCGCGCACGAATTCGTAGTACAAAGCTGGAGTAAAGTTTTTGTATACGTGTACGTAATATAATTTTGTAGTTTTTTTTTTATCATTTATTTATATGTATAATAAAATTCTTCAAATATGCCGAAAACGAATGAAGAATATTGTCGCGATAAATCGATGTAATATAATAAAATGAAACGAATAATAAAATGTAAAATAATTATCAAACTTTGTATCACTATAATCATTACTAAAACTTACAAATTATCCTCTTCCCGTAATTTTACATTCGTATCATGAAGCCAAAAATTTTGAAGGTTTCACTTCTACCACGTGTGAATTGCACACATGCCATTTTTTTGTATGAAAGTTTGTAATGGATAAACTCGAATACTACTGAACCGATTTTAAAAATTCTTTCACCGACAGAAAGCTACATTATCACCAAGTAACATAGGCAATACATATATTTTATCCCGAAAAATGCACAGTTCCTGTGAGTCATGCTAATCATGGGCGAAGTGCTAGTCTAGACATCTAGACAAATAAATAAAATTGGAGTGTCTGTTTGTAATATTAAAATAACCGCTTATTACTTAGTGTATATGGATGTATACACGGTTCATATACCCAAAACAACATTTTTTACAATTTTTGTCTGTCTGTCTGTCTGTTTGTTCCGGCTAATCTCTGAAATGGCTGGACCGATTTTGACGGGACTTTCACTAGCAGATAGCTGATGTAACAAGGAATAACTTAGGCTTTTATTTTAGAAAAAAAAAATAGAATCTCACAAAAAAAACGAACGAAAAACTTTTTTGTTAAAAATACCACACGGACGAAGTCGCGGGTAATTACCTATATAACCTGGATTAATGCATTCTTAATACATTAACCGCGGTAGTACGTCCTCTTGCGATAATTTCCGACATCCACGCGGGCGAAGCCGCGGGCAAAAGCTAGTTTGTAATATAATTAACTTTTGAACTTAGTGCACATGTTTAAGCAAATAAATATTATCTATCTATCTATGAACTTCCAAGAACAATAATACTATGTGAGTCCTAAAATCCACCATGATGAATTTTTGAATCCTGTTTTTCATAAAATAATCGTTCAATAGATTTAAATGAGTTTAAGGGGTTGTATTGTTTCGCATGGCCCCTTAACAAAGTATCAATCCCTAATACATCCTTGCTGGCTGGAACCGGTGAGCGGTACTGACAGGAGACACTAACTGTTTTTTTTTAACCGACGAAAAAATCGGAGGAGGTTCTCAAGTCAACGCGTATATATATATATATTTTATATATGACCACGTATAACTTTTTATTGTTTTCCGAGATAATATAAACAGAGTAACCTACTTCAATTGTGACGTGTTTCAACTGAACCTGATCTACCCTACCTTACCTAATGGGACATAAGTTTTGATTTACCATAATTATCTAGCAAGGAGCACAACCGGCTTATTTGTGTTGATGAGGGATTTTATGTGGGTATATATTCTGTGGGTTAGATTGCTCAGTCTATTTCCGTTTTGAAGACAGTAAGCACAAGAGACACATCAGCAACGATGCACTATAGTCTAGTTATGCCTTCAGAGCCTTGAAAATTGTCGCCGGATTGCGAACATTTTGGTTTCTAAACAGTTCCATTTCGGAGAGTGTGCGTTATGTATGGGCCTTTGGAATTGGTGTTAGTCGTACCCTCACATGTTTCGTTTCGTTCCAGTTAGGTGTGAATCATTCTTAACTTAGGTAATGCCTTTATATAGAATACCGTGCATACTGACTGGTGCAGTGCTAAAACTCCTGTTAATTGTTCTCTTTTGTTTCTCTTTAGGACAAAAATCGGAACCTAAAACTGTACTCGCTCCTTACCACTTATGTTATGTTATTCCATGTTCCACCTATGTGTTATTATTTTTATCTTAAGAGCTCAACTGTCACGTAATTAAAACATTTTTTTTTTAAATTATTACCGACATGGTTTTTTTTTTTTAGTTTGCCTAACCCACGAAGCGTGTTGGCCGTGAAGGCCTGCTAGTACCCTTTGAGTGGCAGAAGTGCCGAATTGTAGAGATGGGCGTTTTCAGTTTTTCTCGCAAACGGATATGTAACCGATATTCAGTTTTCATATCGATATCAAAAACAGTTTTCAGATATCGATATCAGTAGTACGGTTTGCTCACGTAACCGTGATATTTAGATGAGCAAACTCAAGGGGACCGCAAACTGACGATAAACGCAAAATTACACTTTTACCGTTAGTATGTACATCGATATAGGTACTTTAGATATTTAAAGTTATTTAATTTGTCAGTTTGGCTACTTGTAACACGTAGTTCTATTTTATAGAGTAAGTTTCTCACTAATATCCAGTAGACGCCAAAAAATCGCTATCTTATGGATTCGTTGTTGTAACTAAATAAATAGAAACTAGACCTTATTGCTAGAGCTTTAAGATATATTACGCACGCATAGCATTAACCAAATAATCAAGGAAACAGCCAAAGTTACGAAATATTCGCTTCATCACTTTTACACCAGTAAAAACTTAAATACTTAGACAGAGACAGAGCGAATATCTGTTTCGATTTCATATCGCTTGTGATGTGAAGTTTGCGTTTTGTTCGTACTTCGTACGTTCCCAATATTGCAGTTTTGATATAACTTAAGACTCGATAAAGTTTTTGTGATATCGGTTATGTAGATTTAGATATCGATATGATATGTTACTAAACACATATCCGATATAAGTTACGTTTTGATATATCGAACTCATGCCTACCGAATTGCCATAGTATAAAAAGAAAAAGCCAGAATTTTGCTAAAAAATGACATTCAGGATTTCATTATTTCTGCTGAAATGCGAAGACCTGATGATGACATTCAGGCAGACATTCAATGTCAAATGTCTGACATTGACAACCATGACTGTTAATTGACATTTGACAAACTGAAACTGACATATTTTCAACAGAGGTGATAGTTTATCAAAATTTTGTGAATATTAAATTATCAGGAAAAAACCACGCGATTTTTTCGAATAAAATTACTCAAAACTGTTGATTTTATTGCGAGGCATCATTGCCGAAGTTAATTTTGATTAATAGAAATATATAACCTATTTAATGCTGATATGCAGGTGGTAGCAAAAGTTCGTCTGTTTCGTAGCCCCTATACAATATTTTTCATTACTGAAGACCTGAGTGTCTTGCCTGATGAACAATATTACAAATCTATCGGTGTGAAGACAGGAGACTGTTGTGAATTGGTGATACATGGCGAAGACGAAGTTAAAAAGAAGCTGACGGTCAGAACGAACGCATTATTCTTGCAACCATTCGTAAGAGAGTGTGTGAATTCTGATGTTTACAGATCCAATGTAGTATCACATTTGAATCGGCTTGGTGGATATCCTGAATGTGGGACAGTATTTTTGAAGTTGATTTTAGAACCTCCGGATAGAGAAATCATTGATTATGCATGGTAAATATCAACAACTACTCTTTAGTACTCTTTCCTATTATTCGTATGAGACGTTGGATGAACATAAACTTATTTTGTACAGTATTATGAGCTAATATAAATGAATAAAGCAATGTTGCGTCATAAGCGCATGACAGGGTTAGACGGGTTGGACAATTTTTTGTTTTAAAATGTTTGCAATATTCAAAATTAAGATTATGGAAAGAAAAATTAGAACAGTGTTCCAGTGTGTGTGTGTGTGTGTGTGGAAATTACATATAATTTAAAGATTTTCTGGAACACTGTTCCAGAAAATCCGTTCCTGGAAAAACAAAAAGTAATTAATGGGATTTTTTTATGCTAGCTGAAGCTCGTCATGAATCACTATGATATTGGTATTCATTCTTATTTTTAAAAATACAAGAGTTACTCTCTTTTATTTTTCTGTAACAAACATTTTGCTATATTTGCACTTTGTCCTGAAATTTGTTTTTGTTAATGTTTTAGGAATGAAAGAATGCTGCGTTTGATTTGGACGAGAGTAGAAATAGAGAATGCATTTTCATGGCTATCAACTCTTGGAGGAGCTTATTCTGCTCTAGGAGATTATTTTGACCATTGTGTAAGTATGCTTATTAGTAGTATAACATATTTTTAAAGTGATTTATTAAAAAGGAGTTCTTTTTGTGTTGATAAATTTTAAATACTGATATAAAATCAGATTATATCTTCTTCTGCATGGCATGAATAATATATTGAATAATCTAAGCCGTATCTCTTCAATACTAAGGTTATCTTTAATTTCCTGCAGAGTTGCAATAGAATAATACTCTAAAGATAATTACCCTTCATAACATTAAACCATTTTGAATGACCGTAAAGCAAATGTAATCATCTACCTAGCCTTCTTCCAACTATGTTGGGATTGGCCTTCCAGTCTAATCAAATGCAGCCAAATATCAGTAATTTACATCGAGCAACTGCCTATACGACCTTTACAACCCAGTTACTGGGTAATACTCCTTGGTACAACTGGTTGTCAGAATTTAGGGCTTCTCATGGCCTGTAACTGTCAACAATTCACAAATGATGACCTCTGCTGATGTTATTAGCCACAAGCTCGTTAACCATAAAGCTACTGTATTAACACGTTAACTACCATGTTGACCTATATGTCCGACACTTTTTAATCAGTAATTGACTTACAGTCAAATAACACTAAGTACATTTTTTACTTTTTCTGATTTTACCCACGGCAGTTAACGTGTTAAACAAAATTTAACTAAAGCTAAATATCTTCCAGGCTGAGGAAGCAGGCAGGATATCATTGAGGCAATACAAGCTCTCGCAAATGCTTGGTGATGATGGCTTAGCAGCAAGAAGCCGTCTTTACTCCGCACTGTCACAAGCTCAGAAAGGGAACCTTCACACAGCCAGGAAAATTGTGAGGAATGTAGCAGCCTTTGCAAGAGCCACACATGATAAACGATTGATACGTATGTGCCAAGGAGTTTGGGCCAAACTCAAGTATTTGAGATCTTTAAAACATGAGTCTGTGAGGCAGGATAATGACTGTGATATAAAAAATGGAACAAAACTTAATGCTATGGCGATATCATAGAATTAATAATTGTCTAAAGTTCCCTATGTCTAAGTATCATCCCCTTCATGTGATCTACTGATAGTTTAATTTGTTCAACCAGCATTTGTAAGTGCATTATTTTCTGGGACTACTATTGGTAAAAAGAAATTATACAGGGTGTCCAAAAAATCAACGTCAAGCCGAAAACGGTTGATAGGCCAGGTGGTGACAGTTATCAGAAAAATAATAAAAAATCTAAGTTAAGCATTTTTTTTTCAGTACACTCAGTTAAAGTTGGGAGATGTAATAATTTTTAGTACATGGTGGAGCAAAAAGTGATGTTATCTTTAAAACTGAGGTAGTTGTGTTTTAATTTTGGACTGTAGTTTACAGAAGGGTTATTCAGGGTTACATCACTCACAAAAAAAAATATGAAAAGTAATGTCAATCATTTGAAAAGTACTTAACTTAGATTTTTTTAAATTATTTTTCTGATAACTGTCACCACCTGGCCTATCAACCGATTTCGGCTTGACGTTGATTTTTGGGACAACCTGTATATATTTCTTTTCCCGATATTATGTAAAATAGCAATTATATTACCACATTGGAATGGAACAAAAGTTGAAATATGTGGTCAAAATAAGGATATGGATGGTACTTCTTACCAAAATATATGTATTTGGGCAGTTCCCATTTAACCTTTCCTTTCGTGGGTAGAACATGGATCCATGCGAGACACAATGGGTTTTTAATTGTTTTCATTCAACTGGTTAAAAGGATCATTAATATTGCGAAACTACCGCGTGGTTAACGCGACGTCGGATCCGGCGCACGGATCCGTTGCGCCGCGTCTACGTCAGTAGGCGTCAACAACGTCAGAATTAGTTAAATGTGGTGACAAATTCATTTCTTTGCTTGCTTGGGAACTTAGGGGAAGCCTATGTCAAGCTGAGGACTGCGATAGGCTGTGTTGTTTGACTGATTGAAGACGGCATTTAAACCCATTCCTATTCGTATTTTGATTACATAACAAGCTTAATTGTATGCAATCTTAGTGATAAGTTTTGCAAAGCATAGGCAATTTTCAGCATTGCTTCAAACTACGTATTCTCATATTTGTAATGGGCCTTTGCCTATCCTGTAAAAACAATTAAATGTAATGAGATGTAATGTATTACATTTTTGAGCAACCTTTACTTATATAATTATAGATACAATGTCACACAAATTGCCTTCCCACCATCATTCATTGGCAAGTTACTAAGGAAGGTGCAAGCGATATTTTTCTAATAACGATGATATTATTATGTAAAAAGAGGTAGGTAGGTAAACAGGGAGGGGGGGGGGGGGGAGGGGCGGGAAGGGCATTGAAACCGCCTTTGTATGTACCTTTTTATGTGCGAGAATTTTAAATAAATAAATAAATTGGTGGTTATCTACCCAACATTCGATTTTCAAAAACGGCACATTCTCATACTATTACGGTTAGTACAGACAGAGCGGAAAGATGCCTGAGTAATTTACTGGGTCCATTGAAAATAGGATCGTATAATCATAGGCTAAAGTAGAAAATTGCATGAATATCAATCCGAGAGCAACAGACTCTGCTCGTGCATGGTCGCAACTCGTTTGTTCTCGGTTTTAATTACGGCCAAAAAAGGGTCGAGTCCGCACGAGGATTCTTCCGTTCTGTCTGACCTGACCAAGAAATCCTGAGGTTTCTTGGTTAATTCCTCTGAATTACTTCCTAGAAACTAGGAACAACCTTTGATATATCCTAATTTATATAAATTTATATATACCATGTTACAATAGTGAAGGAATAATTGATTGATATTAGAAAAACAGCCTTTTCATATGCTCAAGCGCCGGGTAAACAGGTAAACAGATACTTGAAAGCCGGGTCGAATGAAAACACTAACTGTGTAAAATATGTAAGTACTGCGGAATAAGACAGAATAGTCAACTTGAATTTCAGAATCTATACTATGTATACAATAAACTAATAATAAACCTGCGAGTTTGTTTGTTTAAACGCATATTAATGAAGTCGACGGCAGAAGCTAGTCATAAATAATATCTAAAGTAAAGTAGCTTCTAATACTTTCATGATGAGACCCTGAAGCATGATAGAGTGATTTCGAACAATATGTTAATTTAATTAACACTAGGTCCCACGGACGTAAATAATCGCCGAGAGTTTACGAACAGTGTGTATTTTTAACGCGATCGATTCGATCGAATTTCAACTCTAGGCGCTAGCCAATGCGATCAATATCCAGTGCGCGAAAAAATCCCGCCGCTATTTTATTACGTACGGATAGCTATATATCAAGCTATGCATTTCCAGTATAAACTGATCACATTCACACTCACATTGCACAGTGTGGTAAGATCCCGGTTTTTGTGTCATCGTGTTTTTATTGAATTAATCGATAGAGTCTACAATTCTGAGGATTAGAGTAAAACTCCGGGTTCGCCAAAACTTATACTTTTTTTTTAAATGTCAAAGTTTCGGAATATCCGACTTATGAAAAAGGAAAAAAAAATAACGGAAGTGCTTATTCCAGAATTTATATATTCTATCGAAAAAAGGTATAATAGCCGACCGGTCTACCAATTCCTGTAGCTTTAGTATGAATGGGTCGAGAGATATGATTTTGTTTCTCATTTTTCGTTTATTTATTTATTAAAACTTTATGCACAAGTAAAACTACTGTACAAAGGCGGACTTAATGCCTGAGGCATTTTCTACCAGTCAACCTTAGGGTGATGCAGAGAAAAACATGGCAGGTGCACACACACATTACATTATTTTTACATTTTTTTATTCATTTAAACCGCGGAAATCCCAGACAATGCATTGTATGGGATTTCCGTACAATGAGAGGTCATCTTAAACTGGAAATGTATAGAGAGGACGTCACTTATTTACAGCTGTTCCACATACGTACAATCTACTATATGAACCGTCATTGTGATTAGTTCCGTACTTCATTTTCTTGTTGCTGTAAATAAATTGTATTTATTTCATTATCTGTTTTTTTTATTATGAGCCTCTTCACGCCGATCCAATGCTGAGCTGCACCCTAATTGCGAAACGCACTATTTATCAGAATCTGAATGGCATTGAAGATTATTTCTAGACCATTGCGTCATTTGTTCGAATAAATTGTCGGCTCAGCAACGTAAATAACGCAATGAATGTTGTTTAACTAACAATATGAAACCAATTCCTACCGATAAAAAGTTAGGCAATTACCCCTCTGATGTGTGCTACGACCTTAATACTAATTTTAGGCATCATTTTCGAGTCACGTTTTAGGTATTAACACATTAATAATTCTAAATAAATGATCGAATAGAGTACATGCTAATTTCAATTCACTTTAAAATGCCAAGTCGGAGTCACGAGTATCGGCATTATAATGCTATTAGGTAGGTATCTACATACAATATATATGAGGTGTCTCCAATGTTATTCAAAAGTATGTACAATGTGTAACATAATTAACGCACGACCTCATACGCCTCGATTAGACTATTGCGTTAATAAAAGCGCAGACATTGGTGCCGATTCTGTTGTACAAAATTCTCTAAACTAAACTAAAAAGCACTAAAATTTGGTTTATTCCTGTCAAACGACGATTTCCTATTCTGAAATAGACTAAAGTGACACAACTTAACTATATTTTAGTTTGACAGCAATAAGATTGCACTGAGTTATTAGTTTAGTGAAAATGACAAATTTGCTATTCTGAGTTTGCCGGTTTTCACAAAAATTTAGACTATAATAATTTATTTTTCTAAATCTGACTATTTTTAATCGCGATTAAAAAGGTGTGGAATAAAACTAGTGGTCATGAACAAAAATTTACACCAACGCCTCGCCTTCACGTGAATAAACAGTGCTGTATTTTTAGGGTTCCGTTGCCAAATGGCAAAAAACAGAACCCTTATAGATTCGTCATGTCTGTCTGTCTGTCTGTCCGAGTATGTCACAGCCATTTTTTTCCGAAACTATAAGAGCTATGCTGTTGAAACTTGGTAAGTAGATGTATTCTGTGAACCGCATTAAGATTTTCAGACAAAAATAGAAAAAAAAAACAACAATATTTGGGGTTCCCCATACATAGAACTGAAACTCAAAATTTTTTTTTTCATCAAACCCATACGTGTGGGGTATCTATGGATAGGTCTTCAAAAATGATATTGAGGTTTCTAATATCATTTTTTTTAAACAATAATATTTGGGGTTCCCCATACATAGAACTGAAACTCAAATATTTTTTTTCATCAAACCCATACGTGTGGGATATCTATGGATAGGTCTTCAAAAATGATATTGAGGTTTCTAATATCATTTTTTTCTAAACTGAATAGTTTGCACGAGAGACACTTCCAAAGTGGTAAAATGTTGGTCCCCCCCCCCCGTAACTTCTAAAATAAGGGAACGATAAAACTAAAAAAAAATATATGATGTACATTACCATGTAAACTTCCACCGAAAATTGGTTTGAACGAGATCTAGTAAGTAGTTTTTTTTTTAATACGTCATAAATCGTAAACCACAATTTCGTCAACTCAAATATATTTTTTTTTTTTAAACCATTTAATTTCATAAACATAAACCTTATGCATAAACCGTAAATTCCTGCAGGTTTGTACGGAACCCTCGGTGCGCGAGTCCGACTCGCACTTGGCCAGTTTTTTATTTTTTCTTTTGCTTATATCTCGAAAATGGCGTGTCCTATCGCAAAAATAATGAAATTTTCGACCCCCTTTGCTAATCCCAGAACATATAAAACTCAACACGTGGGTAATATATTTTTTTTTTCAAACAAAAAGTGAAAAATTCCATATAAAACACGTCCAGAGGGGTAATTGCGGAACTTTTTATCGGTAGGAATTGGTTTAATATTCATAGTTAAACAACATTCATTGCGTTATTTACGTTGCTGAGCCGAGAATTTATTCGAACAAATAACGCAATCATTTAGAAATAATCTTCAATCCCATTCAGATTCTGATAAACTGTGCGTTTCGCAATTAGGGTGCAGGCTGCCCCCTTGCGCGCGCCTTCGTCTCTAAAATATTCATTGCGTAGCGCACACAAGTACCACGTTGCGAAACCAAAAGAAAAAAAAACCACGTTGATTGTCAAATTCGTTTTTAGCATAGCTGGGCACCGTTAATCAAATAGTTAACTTCGTTAATCGTTAATCCGCTACAAAAAAAGTTAGCTTCGTTAAACGTTAAAGCGTTACATTTCGGAAGAATTAACGCAAGTTAACGTTAATCGTTAATCCGTTAATATGTGTAAAATTGCATTTTTATATCGTTGCGTTAACAGGTTAGGAACAAAACAAAATACTTGTAAAATTCAAATGTGTGATTTAATCGTCGGGCATAAGGTGCATATTCCCCTTCATGAACTTTAACATGTTGAAGTTCTCGTCTGAAAGCGAGGCTCGTTTTGGTGTTAAAATATCATTGTCGTTTCATACTTGTCTAAGCCAGTTTTTCGCGCCGCGCCGCGGTGCTGTGCGGTAAATAGTAGGCATTGGATTAACGATTAACGGACTTCTGCATATTAACGGAAGTTAACGTGTCCGTTAACATTTTTAAAAGTTAACTTAAAAGTTAATCCGTTGATCAAAATGTTAACTTCGTTAATTAACGATTAACGGATTAACGAGTTAATGCCCAGCTATGGTTTTTAGTCGTGTCAAAATAATTTATAAATTTAGAGATTTTTTCTTGCAGAATAGCGTTAAAATTCTCATAGCCAAAAGTAAGGAATTTTAGAGATAGTTTAGTTCGGTGTACAACAGAATCGGCACTATTATGCATTTAAAATTGAGTCTTGCTTGGCCTATCAATAAGATTTAATTTTCTGTGGCTCGAAAAGACCTTTGTATAAAATTCACTGAAATCGATTCAGTAGTCAATTATGAACAAAGTATTTTGAGGACTTGCGCTTATTCTGTTACACCTTGTAATTATAGTAAAAGATTCAGTATTCGATTGAGCTGCCTCGACTAGAATAATTCGACGTATGTACCTACAGCAAACAAACCTGCGAGAAAATCCCGCGGCGGGATTATTACGTCCGTGTGAACGTCGACATAATTTGAGGCTACGTCTAGTGTCACTTCTTTGAGTGACAATTTGAAAAAAAAAAAACAAAAAACTATAGTAATGGAAAAAAAACGGAAAACACCATAAACCGCTGGGTCTAGAAGCATGAAATTTTACATTAGAGTTCTTTTTATGACGAAGGGGATAAGAGTCAGTTAAGACAATAGGAAAAAATAATAATTGAAATCGCTTCATCCGTTCGGGAGCTATGATGCCACAGACAGACAGACACACAGACAGACCGACACACAGACAGACAGACACGTCAAACTTATAACACCCGTCTTTTTCCGTCGGGGGTTAAAAATGCTCGAGCAGTTTACCGGCTTCATACATAACTAAAAGTCGCATATATGTAGTTGATATATTATTATAGAAATTGTCATTTCAAACAATAAATCCCTTTAATTAAGACATAGCAACGTAAGCGGTTGCAACACATAACGAGTAGCTAATAAAATTTGTCAGGCTCTATTTGTGGTCCATTCTTGTTTTTTAAATTACTCTTTAACCGTTAAGGATCTGGGTATGCTTTCAATATGGTAGCGAATATTTCTTGTACAGTAGGCATTTTACATTCAGACACTTGGTAATTTGATCAGATTTATAATAGATCCACCATCTGAACTGACATCAGGTTCGCGGCTCACATGGTGTGGAGAAACTTTATTTTTGGAGTGCGGACTCAGCACGTCAAACGTCGTTGGTACTGCTGCAAGACTGAAAGCCGTTTCAGCCTAACCGGATGAAGCTGAGTACCAGTGTGATTGAGCGAATGTGACCACAATCCAGCTACTAGGTAATAATACGCTACCCCTTGGTAAAACTGATTGACAAACTTTCGGGCTTCTGACGACCCGTAACGACTGTTCAAGGATCCGCGAATGACAGTCGGGACATCAGTCCTGACTGCAAAAACACCTGTTGAGCTAAACGTGCTAAACGAGCTCGTGGTATGTAAACAAGGTCACACATCCTAGGATCGAACGGGACAAGTGTGTGTGATCCGTGCTATCGTAACTAAATGATATAAATAAAATAACACGGAAAATATTTTTCAAACATTTATTTATCAAATATGATATTTTATTTGCATAACAGCCTAAAAATGACAGAGAATATCTATAAAAAAATGAATATGGCAATAGAAAAATAAAGAAATTTAATATTTTTTCTACAAATATTAGCAACATGGTTTTGGTAACATACTGAACACAATTGTTATACAAAATGGTAAAAATATAAAATCATTTATTTCCATCTCCATTGATGTGTTTAATATTCTAATGTTACCTGTTGATTTGATTTAGGCAGGATGTACTCTGTCACTGGTGTTGCCAGATGTCAAAATGTTTGTTTATGGCTCATCATAAAAAAGAAATGACTGGGAAGGGTAAATAAATACAACTTCAGCATGATATTGATTTGCATGATGTCCCATTTTTTAAAGAGATTCGTTTCTGAAAGAACCCAAATAAATACTAAATATATTTTATATGAGCTTTATTATTAATACTTAAAGTTGTAAATTAGACGCACCTGATGTATATCAAATATTTGTATTGTCACTGGTCAGCTATTTACCTCTTCGTGTTTCTCAGACAATGGCAACACGAGAAAACTCAGCCTATTAGCATTGCTCTTGCTAAAAAAATGTAAAATGGAGGTTATTCCTTTTATCCACCCTAAACTGGATATGGTAAAACGTATGTCCGAGAATCCACTCCAAGCCTATAAAATTAATTTATCGAGGCCAAGGGTGAATTCTAAGACATGCGTTTCAGCGTATTGTGGGGTGAAAAAACGGAATAATAAAAAATGGAGATGAATTACATTTCAGCTAGTAACATTTTAGATCTAAGTGTTAAAAATACTATTCGCTCAGAAAAGTGTAACAATCTATTCATGATTAACAGCTACTTAGTAACAAATAAAAATGTGTATTGGTTTTGTATAAAATTGCTTTTAACAATAACATTCCTATTTTGAAAAATCACTTGTTTGTCGAATTTTAAATTGAAAGGAGAGCACGCACTACAGCATTCTACAAAAAGAGATAAAATTCAATTTGTTTTACAAAAGGAATAATTATTTCCAATGAAAACTGCAATAAGTACTTTAAAAAGAACTATTGTGTTATATTTTACCCCTTTTGAATGAAGACCATTAGAATGATAGTGTGTTCTCTTACTTCAACTCTAACTAATGGCTTTATGGCGAAGCGTCACAGCGAGCCCTTTCAACCTATTAAACATAAAAACTCTTTTGAAAAGTCAAGTTTTGTATCAAAGGGGTAAGTTTATCAGCCGCAGTACGTACTCCACCAGATATTTAGCAATCAGTTCATCTCTCACACCTGTTAATTTATTTAAACTGGTAAATTGTGGGTGTACTATTGACCTCCGTCACAGATAACCTTATCTAAATTCCGCATTGCAGTAATTAGTTTCCTACCATTTATAAAATTTTGAGCTATGCTTGAGATCTTTAATGTCATCTAGAAAAGGTTATCTTTAGCAATCGTCCATCCCATCGGTCTTTCGAGAATAAATTCGTTACAGTGCGACAAGGATCTTTTAGCGCTTGACTGACATTGACAGGAGGGCGCTGTTCGCGAACATTTGTGTTGAAAAACAAAAAAAAAAGGTGGCGGCATTAGTACTGATTATTGCCACACGTCAAAAGAACCTTTCAGCGTTGTAAAAGTGTTAAGAATAATAATTTGATAACTACAGATATGTTATCCCTCCTTCGTTGGACACATACACTTGTTACTTAATATATTGGAGCACTATTCTTTATCACAGTAAGGGCAAGCGAGCGTACCCATGGGGTCCCAGGCTGGCAGCACTTTGGGCTCCTGTTTGAATACTTGTAATACTTCATCTGGTACATATTTCTTGTCGACTACCACCTGTGGAGGGAAGAAATAACAGTGTGAGAGAACGAAACATTAGAAATTAGACGATTCCTCTGCCCAAGCCATTCTATTGGGCAAGTGAGCATTATAGACTAGTATTTGTTTGTGGTCATGTAAAATACTGGTATGTTGAATAACCGTGCTCTCGGACTGAGGCCACTTAACCAAATGCGATCGTCGTTTTCACGTCACATTTTGTTCGAAAAACCGAAAGGCGCCGTCTGTCAGCTGATCACGAGTTCCGGTTCGAGGGTGCGAGTGGGAGGTCAGGGAATAGAGTGCACGCATTTGTGAACTTCTGTGCACTTGGCTAGTCTTTTATGAGACTTTCCGCTTTGATCGAAATTCGGTCGGGAGGACATTATACACAATCATATAAATCTTTCTTTGGTGGATTGTGTGAACGATGATATGGCTAGAAAGAGGGTGACTACTGAAATGATGGCTAATAGAGATACAAGATAGTAGATATTTATTTTGCTAAAATGTATGGTATATACCTCAAAGACGAATTCCCTGAACCAGGGTTCAGTAAGCAGCAAATAACCCTTATCATACTCCTTGTCGCTGTAAGAGTTCTCTACGCGAAACTTCAACGGGTTCCCTTTCTCCTGTAAAAGTTCAAAAACAATAAATTAGTAAGAGCCAAGAACAATTGTAAAAACGAATTATTTTTAAAAGAGTAACCGTGGAGTTTCTTGCCGGCTCTTCTCCATAGGAACCAACTATTTGGAACCGTGCACCTAGCTTCTGACGTTTCATAAGTGCCCATGTAGGTTTATATGAAATAAAAATATTTTGATTTGATTTGATTGAGCCATTATCTACCATCCCAAAAATCTAACATAATTTGTAGGAATATTCTGTGTTCCGTCAATGGGGGGATATTAAGCCATCGGTCTCGGCTGTCATTCGTAGTGAGATTCCATCAAAATTCTATCCGGGGGCCCATAAGTCTAATTGGTATTGTGTTACCCTGTAACTGGGTCATGGAGGTCGGAAAAGCAGCTGCTTCATGTACAATACTGGTATACTGCAGTTGGACTGGAAGCTCACACTATCATACAGCTTTCTAAAGAAAAGTATTTGCTTCCTTAATCTTCGTATTTTCGAATAAGCAAATAGGCATAGCAGAAGCATGTTAACTTCACTTATCCTCCATAGAAAAATAATAGTTTAAAAAAAAAACTAAAAAACACGCTTCCATTGAAAACCAAACTAAAAAGTACAAAATAATGGAAAAATAGCGTGGGGTGCTTTTTAAGGATATCAGGTATTCGTAGTTTGTGACGTATGTCAGCGTAGTTTTCGAAGACAGTTTTTTTGTTGTCCTGGTAACCCTGGCAAGGATAATGGCACAAATTAGTTTGTGACGTATGTCAGCGTAATTTTCGAAGACAGTTTTTTTGCTGTCCTGGTAACCCTGGCAAGGATAATGGCACAAATTTATGAAATTATTGCATTGTCATCGGTCCTTGACAGGTGTGCAAAGTTTGAATAAAATCTGGTCGTTTAAAGTGGGTCAAAATCGCGCTATAAGGAGTCGGTTACAAACAAACATACAAATATACAAGTGAAGCTAATATAAAGCGTGTAAAAAGAGGATCCTCCGACCAGACGGTGGGCAACTGTCCGATGATTGATGTCGGGACGTTGTATATTTTTGCTAGTTGCGCGGTAAACTCTGCTTGCGCGATACAGGACTTTGCGTGATGTCAGTGTGAAGCGTAGTTCGCTTGTGGCTATGTAGATGCCGCCACAATCACAAACGTTGCGCCACAGAGTGCCCCCTACAGAGCCAATACCAGGTTTAGTACTATCGCGTTTTTGAAGTACGCGCGGCAACACATCAAGCTATGCATTTCCAGTATAAACTGATCGCACATTGTATGGGATTTCCGTATAATGAGAGGTCAACTTAAACTGGAAATTTAAAGCTGTGGGCCATTGCGCGTTTTTAATGAGTATTTTTCAAAGAAAGAAGTTTTTTCTGAGATGACCTACTCCGGTCTCAGATCGTCCTTTGACACTCAACGAGTTTTTGGAATTGCGTAGAGTTGCATTTCACGTGTACGTATACTTACATCAGTGCCGACAGCAGTGAAGACCATGGCGTGAGTCATCCAAGAGTCGCTGTACATCAGCCGGTCTGCCTTACACAGTCCGATCTGAACCTCCGTGTTGAATAATAGACGGTAGTCTTGGCTGGTAATAGATAACAAACACATTTAAATCAAAATTAATAATAATGAGCACTCTTTTAACCTCTAACCTCAAAAGACAGCGCTCAAAACGCCCCTATTTCGTAGTTTGTTTGATTGATTTTTGTCACAAGTCTGCTATATACTGTACAATTACAGAGTAAGAGGAAATCTGTTCCACCGTAATACAGTTTATACTAGTACGGGGAACAGAGTGAATTAGTTCTGTGCCAACAACCATAATATGTACTTACAGAGATACTTCAGACAAGAATTTTACCTACCTGTACTACTTATGTGATACTTATTGAAATTGTGCTAGGTTGTATTTTATTTGGCAAATAAAGTTGTTTTTTTTTTTTTGTATAGGAAGAAGTGGTGGGACAAACCTTCCTTGTTAAGTGTTACAAGAGGTTTACAGTACATTCCATATTAGGGGCGACTAGTAAACGGATACAAATTCAGATTTCGGGCTGCTGACTGAGAAAATTGTCTCGATAGTACAGATCAATTGTGGGACATTGTACGAAATGACTGGCGACATCGGAATTACGGTGAATAAAAGAGTTTAGCGATCTTGTCTGACTTCGTGGTCACACGGAAGTCGGATCTTCTAGTGGAAAAATGTCTTTTAATAAATATAGGCGTGGCTACATTGAGCAGTGGTGGCGACGTACGAGTTGTAAGTCGGAAGTTCGGACCCGAGCAGGCACTTTACTGTAATTTTAATCACCACTGCTCTCAAAACGTGAAGGAAAACATCGTGAGGAAACCGGCATGTCTTAGAACCAAAAATTCGAAGACATGTGACATCTACCAACCCGCACTGGGCTGGTGAGAGAAGGCCTGTGTCCCAGCAGTGGGAACATTATAGGCTCATATGCTTATGCTATTATTTGGTTACGCCCACGCTATGCATTGGCTGGCATACAGATGAATCGTGCAGCTAACGTCGACCTGCACCCTAATTGCGAAACGCACAATTTATCAGAATCTGAATGGGATTGAAGATTATTTCTAAACCATTGCGTCATTTGTTCAAATAAATTGTCGGCTCAGCAACGTAAATAACGCAATGAATGTTGTTTAACTATGAATAATAAACCTATTCCTACCGATAAAAAGTTCCGCAATTACCCCTCTGGTGTGATCTGGACGTCTTACGTAGCAGTGGAATAGGGTTACTAACTGTATATTTTAATAAGATGTTTCAAAACTCAGAAAAAAACTACTAACCAGAAAATAATTTCAAAAGCGTGTAACTTCTCCATTCTTCCACCGATTTTAAGTAGTTTTTCACGGATGGTTTTTTTTTTGTAACATCTTTAAAATAAACAATAAATCATTTATTGTTTTTATAGTAGTGAAATAGCCTATCCCGCCTTAATTATTACAAACTCACGCGTCCAAGTCTTCGAATCCGTTCTTACGCTCGAATCTCTTGGACACCTCGCAGCCGAACCACACGGCTTCACCGCCGGCGATGCTGTCTTTGACTACCCTGAAACAGATAACATTTATTTTTAGACGCTTTATATTAGCTTCATTTGTATGTTTGTTTGTCACCGCATCCTTATAGCGCGATTTTGACCCACTTTAAACGACCAGATTTCATTTAAGGCCGGGTGGCACCGTTTTCACCTGTTTTAGAATTGGTTTTTAATAGGCAAATTATTACGTCCAGAATCTGAAAAAAATATATATTTAAGATACATTCTTTCTCCTTAGATTGTACCCGATCAAAACACGATACAATCAAATTTACTCGATAGAAAAAATAGCCGAACTTACTTCGATTTGCAGTTTTTTAACAAGCCTAATTTCATTTTAAAGAAGTACTAATACTCCTATTTTTCTATAATTAGTATCAATGTATAGGTAATTTATTTTAGAATCGATTGAACCCGATCAATTTTTTTCATTTTATTTCTAAAAAAAAATATCGATCGTTCAAGTGATTTTTGATCGGCGCGTCGCTTGCCACTACTTGCCAGTGTCCTGCGAGACGTTATCGAGGTGAGACCTGTGACAATTTTTTGCGCGCGCGCTTCCTTTCTGCTGCGTAAGTAATAATAAGAGAAAACAAAATAAATTGTAAATAAATATTGTTTTCAAGAATTTATATAGACCATAGTTGGTTAAGCTTTTGTTTTGTGTGTGTGGTTCTCATTGTGTAAATATTTGTAAAACTTTAAAAACAATGTTGCAATCCAATGCAATATTATTATGACATAGAGCTGATCTGATGATGGAGCTGGAAGTTGTCCATAGGATAAAACGACGCAACCCCATCGAGATTGGGCTCGTTTGATTCGTCTTGACGAGTACTTTGATACTATATGGTAACCAGGGTCTGATGATGGAGTTGGAAGGGGCCATAGGAACTCCGTAATTAAACGACGCAACCCCATCGAGTTTGGGCTCGTTTGATTCGTCTTGATGAGTATCTTGGTAGGCGTGAATAGAAAGAGGTCGAAAATTATTCCGCGGCAACGTACTACCGGGGTAAAAGGGACCCAATGTGATAATCCAGATTATAAACTATCTTGGTGCAAAATTTCATCCAAATCTGTTCAGTAGTTTTGCGTGAAAGAGACACACACCACCATACATCCATCCATACTTCCATACACCCATACTCACAAACTTTCATAATAATATTAGTCCAGGTTATAAACTATCTGCTTGCTAATTGGAACGAAGTTCCTTATCGCGCATTGTGAAAGGGGGCTAGACGGAAAAAAATCTCACGAAGAGTTATAACGACACTTTTTAACCGACTTCAAAAAAAGGACGAAGTTTCTCAATTCGACCGTATATATTTTGTTGTTTTTTATTTGTTTGTATGTTGTTGTTTTTTTTGTTGTGAGTAGAGAGAGAGAGAGGGAGAAAGAGAGAGGGAGAGAGAGAGAGGGAGAGAGAGAGAGGGAGAGAGAGAGAGGGAGAGAGAGAGTGAGAGAGGAAGAGAGGGAGATAGAGAGAGAGAGAATATTTTTGTTGAGTGTATACAGGTTTTTTGTACAGAATAAATAATAAAAAAATTATAACAATTATGAATCCTGGAAAGGAACTTCGTTCCATCCGGGTGTCCCTTGACACCTCTAAAGTTTTTTTTTTTTCTTTCAAATGCGTTCAGTAGTTTTTGCGTGACAGAGTAACAAACATCCATCCATACATCCACACTCACAAACTTTCGCATTTATAATGTTAGTCCAGGTTATAAACTATCTGCGTGCTAAATTTCATCCAAATGCGTTCAGTAGTTTTTGCGTGACAGAGTAACAAACATCCATCCATACATCCATACTCACAAACTTTCGCAATTATTTTTTTTTTTTTTTTTTGTTTTTTGTGTGACTAAGTCTTTTGTGTAAGTAAGTTATTTGTGTTTTTTGTATTATTCCAGGTTATAAACTATCTGCGTGCTAAATTTAATCCAAATCCGTTCATTCGTTTTTGCGTGAAAGAGTAACAAACATCCATTTATACTCACAAACTTTCGCATTTATAATATTAGTCCAGGTTATAAACTATCTGCAAGCTAAATTTAATCCAAATACGTTTAGTAGTTTTTGCGTGAAAGAATAACAAACATCCATCCATACTTCCATACATCCATACTCACAAACTGTCGCATTTATAATATTAGTCTTGTATTATCGTTTCTTCTGTGGTTTCTAATACTGTGGACATACTGATGTCGCTACACTATGACCTATCTGTGCTACGCCCGACGCCGCCGCGCCGCCCGAACTTTTGGCGCGCTATCGTGTTCGACAAGAAGGACGCGCGGGAGGCGCCCCGCGGATTTCCACGCACCTCACCGCCTCAAATCTGTATGAGTGTCGAATCACCTAGCCTTAAACTCTGTAGACTTATTGAGGACCAATGACAAATAATTTCATAAATTTGTGCCATTATCCTTGCCAGGGTTACCAGGACAGCAAAAAACTGTCTTCGAAAACTACGATGACATACGTCACAAACTATGCTGACATACGTCTCAAAATTCGAAACACCCTAAAAATAGAAAATGGTACCGATTCCCTTGTTCACAAACTAAACTAAATTTAAGTTCAGTGCATCTTTTTCTTTGTATTTCATTAAGAAGAGGACAAATGAGAAATTTTAGTTTAGTCCTGTCAAATTAATCAGCGCCTGTCACTACTCCATACATGTTTAGACGTGATTAAAAACTTGCCTACTAAAATTACTTCAATTTACGTCAAGCGCTGATTAATTTGACAGGACTAAACTAAAATTTATCTTCTGTCCTTTCCTTAATTAAATAGAAAGAAAAAGATGCACTGAACTTAAATTTAGTTTAGTTTGTGAATAAGGGAATCGGCACCAATATATAATAGTTTAAAAAACTAAAAAAACACGCTTCCATAGTAAACTAAAAAGTAGAAAATAATTGAAAAAAAAGCGTGGGGTGCCTGATATCAATAAAAAAATACCTTAAAAAGCACCCCACGCTTTTTTTATGGAAGCGTGTTTTTTAGTTTTTTTTTTACTATTATTTTTAAACTACGTGGTCCCACTGCTGGGAAACGGCATCCCTTTCTCCTTTCCACTCCTCTCTGTCTTAAGTCAGTGTGGACCAATCCTGTTTGTAGGAGACAGCCCGCTTTCCAGGGGCTGCTTTGACGCCGAGGAATCAGCCGCCCACGTCATCCTGGCATGCGAGGCCGTGGCTTCTCAACGCGAAGCAATCCTCTGAACAATGAGGTCAGTTCGCGAAGCCTGTGAAGCTCCCAGGAAACTTCTGTGCTTCTGGGTGGAGCTGGGTAGCTTTGTTAGCTAGTATCCTTGCGCACAAGGGACCGAATGAGAGTCTTAAGTGCGAAAAAGGGAGTTCCCCATCATCATCCTGTCTGTAGGAGTCAGGCTCGTCCCACCAGTTTCTCTTCGGTCTGTCAGACGTTTTCTGTGTTCTTACTCTCTCATTGTGGTAGATTTAGCGCATGATTCATTTGTAATTGCTGAATGGGCCTGCTTTTGACCTCAATTACGTCTTATGGGACGCGACGGATGAGGTCTGTGATGGAAAGAGCATGCCCAGAAGATTGTTTGCTTGTTCGCTCTTGCTTTGAAGGGAAGCGGTGCCTATAGTTGTGGTATAGATAGTTCAATCCATGAACACGCGCCCCAGTCTTTGACAATTGAGGTGTGGAACAAAAGGTGTCATTTACGTATTTTGCTAAATTAGGTTTTTTTTTTAATCGGCTCAAAATGTTAAATTCTATCTGTAACTCAAGAATTTGTTAAAAAAATGACTAGTTTCATAGAAAAATCGATCTGAACTGCTGCTTCCGGAACAAAAAGTTACATTTTTATTCAATCACAGTGACTTGAATTCAAAAAGTGACATATTCTTAAGAAATACGTTTGAAGAGTCTTTAGTTTGTTCAAACCGGGTACAGTACCGGACAATGCTGTGTGATTTTGTATAAGAGGGTATAGGAAAATAGCAACCTTCAAAAAATTGAACAGCATTTATGTCCGGTAGTGTACTGAGAAAGAATTGGGACACTTTATCAAAGGTGCTAAAAAGAAGGATGTTGAAAGTTTATTAAAAAAGCAGTTTGGAGAAGACTGGAAAATGAGCCTTCATTAAAATGGTATTGTGTTATTTTGTATGAAAGTAATGTCGGTGAAAATGACAATGAAGATAATGAAAATGGTTGTGATTGGTTGGAACCTGATTGTGGAGAATTACATGTATAAGAAATAAAAATATTTTGTGTGAATCTGTTTTTATTTTCATACTGAATGTTCCATAAGGTAACATTTTTTAAACAGTGAGTTTCAAAAGGTGACATTTAAAAAAATTATTGAATCAAATAGTGACATTTACAAGCTATTGCATCAAAAGGTGTCATTTGATATGTAGTTTATAATTTTTTTTCCAAATTTCAAAACCAGCAAGATAACCTTATAATACATTAAATTGTATACAATGATTGACACATAAAAAGTTAATAAAAAATAATAAAAATTGCTTAGATCAACTTGAATATTTATTTTCTCAATTTACTCAAAAAGTTAAAAACTGTAAATGACACCTTTTGTTCCACACCTCCTCAATTGTACTGAGAGCGGTTAAAAACAAAGGAAAGGGGCGCAGAGGGCGCGTCATTGTGGATTGAACTATCTACGAATTGGTGTGGGGAAGGTACCATAATTAAAAAAGGGAAGTGTTAATTTTTTCTGAAATGTTTTTTTTTTTGTATAAACGAAGTGGGAAGTTTATTACCTACCTGTGGCATACAATAAAATGAAAGCAACAAATGATTTGCAGTGTATCTAAACACTGCTTTAATTGAAACTTTTTCTCGTTTCTTTATCTTATGGTATACCACAGGCCATTAACGATCGTAAGCGAATGGCCTTCAGTAGTTTCTACCTACCCCCAAAAGTTGCGTGAGTTAAAGTTTGCACACCATTTGTTTGTCCCATTTCTTCACGTGGCTGTCGTAAGAGGCGACCAAGGGACTGAGCGAGAATGGGCAGAAGCGATCGCTATGCATTTTACCACCATAATGCGATCGCCAACCCGCCTGCCAAGCGTAACAATTATGGCAACCTCCAAACTGGGGGAGCCCTATGTTCAGCAGTGGACGTCGTGTGGCTGAAACGATGATGATGAAAGTTCGTACTAACTTCATGAGGGTCTCAATGGGCTGGTTGTTGTAGGCAGTCTGTCGGCCTCCCACCACGTTGCCAAGACAGTGCAGTGTGTAGAGCTTGCCGAACGGGTTCGACTGGCGCGGGTCCGATACTAGGCACACCTACAAGTTAGAATAATTATAGATTCATAGTTATTTACAGTTTCATAAGTTCTAACTTGAATTCAGAACAGAAGTTTTGGAAAATCAAACTCAATTACCCACGTTAAAATTCCATTGCAACGATTTTTTTTAACAAATGAGCTCTCATTTATTTGCCACTAAGTGTTAGTAAAAACGAGCACAAGATACTGAATTGAAGAAATTTTATTTTTACTTCAATATCGGATATAGTCAGACCATGTTAGGGATAGAACTTGAGGGTCTCCTGGCTAAGTTTTACGGCCAACGGTTCAATCACTCAGGTAAACAACGCTTCTTGCGGTTGGTCCGTAGATGGATGACCATTTTTACATACCTTGGTATACAGGGTGTCCAGTAAATAGCACGACATACTGCAGGGTGTGATAGCTTGGGTCACTACCTATCAATACAACACAATATATGTTCAGCAAAATCTTACGGATTTTTTTTTCACCACTGTAGGTTAAACTTAAGTGATAAGAAAATAGTTCTGTGCAAATTTAAACAAAAAAATAGTATTTCTTGAAAACATTCTTGTCTTTGATAGAAAAAAGACTTATCAATGAGTAAAGTAACTATTCACGAATAATTTGATGTAAAAAAAAGTACTAGAAAAGGATTTTTTCATTACAAGATGCTTAAAAATCTGTTTCAAGAGATTTTTCGGTATTTCGGAAAATTTTGTAAAACTGTAAATCCGTAAGATTTTGCTGAACATATATTGTGTTGTATTGATAGGTAGTGACCCAAGTTATCACCCCCTGCAGTATGTCGTGCTATTTACTGGACACGCTGTATAATGTTAAACATATTTAAAACCCCTACGTGCCTCGGCAAGCACGTTAAGCCGGTGGTCTCGACTGGCGTTCGTCGATCTTTGACAGTTGTTACGGGTCGTTAGCAGCCTTAAAGCCTGAGAACCAGTCCACCAAGGGGGTATTGTGTGTCAAATAGGTTATGGAGGTCAGATAGGCAGTGGTTCCACGTAAAATATTGGTATTCAGCTGCATCCGGTTAGACTGGGAGCCAACATAGTTGGGAAAACGCTAGGCTGATGATGATGTTAAGGATAGAACAATTTGGCGTTGAAAAGTGTTATGTTGTCTTAGTTACCTTGTCGTTAACATCGAACAGGGGTCGGACATGCTTCTCGTAGAACTCCTGCGGGCTCAGCAGTCCGAAGCTCTTGTAAGCCTTCTCTTTGTTGTAGTACTCGAAGTTGAACTTTTCTGGTGGGGTACCTGTTTGAGGACATAAATAATGTTATCTTATAGAATTTTCTTTGTGTAAAAATTTTCATTACCACTCTTAAAACGGTGAAGCAAGACATCGTGAGGAAACCGGCATGTCCTAGGACCAAAAATTCGAAGACATGTGACATCTACCAACCCGCACTGGGCCCGCGTGGTGGTTTACGGCCCACTCCCTTTCACCGAGAGGAGGCCTGTGTCCCAACAGTGGGAACGGTATAGCCTGATTATGTATAGAACTTTGTGAAAGGATCCAGTTTTGGAAACATTTGGGAAACTAACTTAAAGACATGTCTTCAACCAGTGCGTCCTGTCCGTTATGAAATACTGTGCGGAAACGTGGACACTGACAGTTGGGCTGTTTCACAAATTCAGGTTCGCTCAGCGCGCTATGGAGCGGGCTATGCTCGACGTTTCTTTGGAGGCTAAAATCAGAAATTGAATTATCCAGAAAAGGACCAGAGTTAGCGACATAGCTTGCAGAGTAAGCAAACTGAAATGGCTGTGAGCTGATCATGTTTTTCGAAGGATCGATCACACGTGGAGCAGACGAGTCCTGGAGTAGAGACTGCGTATTGGCAAGCATAGTGTGGGACGCCCCCCAGCTACATGGACAGACGACCTTAAGTAAATGGCTAGGAGAGACCGGATGCGGATGGTGATTACAGATGATGGTGTAAATAGATCTATGTCTGAAAAATATGCGTTAACTATTTGCTATTCGACGTAGAGGTGAGCGAAATCCAGCACTGGTGCGGCAAGGTTGAATGGCGAATAGAAGGCGCGCACCTCACGTATTATAACAGTTCTAGGTACAAAATAACTTAATTTATTTTCCAAATCTGACCAGTCAATAATAGTGGCCATGTACTCCGTGGTATTGCTTACCTAAGCAAGTGGCGACGATGTTGTATATGACGGCCATCTGCACCTTGATGGTGCATTGAAGCTCCTCGTCCGACGCGTTGCAGGCCACCTTGTCGCGCAGCTCCTTGGCGTACTCGCGAAGCTACAACGAAAAATATAATAACTGATATTATTATATATTTTTATCTATTTGTACTTAACTTTAACCTGGCAAAATTTGGGTGTACAGTCATGAGCACGAATATACGAATATGTATACATTTACCAACTTTTAAAAGGGATTTTCTCCTATTGTACTGATTGTAATTTTATTTTATTACGAACATAGTATTTTGGAACCCATACTATTACGAAATTTGCCTTATCTCAAAGTTGCAATCTTTATTTAAAGAGATAATCGCTTTTGAATTTGGCTATGTTTACATATTATTACTCGTGACTGTACTAGGTATAGGTGCACCTCTGCCCTAAGTCTTTGGGGAATACAGGCGTGATAATATGTATGTATTATTATTTCCACATTTCGTTCCAGTTTTTTTTTAAGTCCCCTTTGTTAGGGGACGAGCTTCTTGCCACAAATCGAACTCCGTGATGATCTGGGAAACCCAAAACCCAAATAATAATAGACCGGGGCACATTGATTACAGAAACGTGGAACGGATGCCCGATAACGCCGAAATGTTTTGTGTAGTGGCGACCGCGTATCGAAAGGCGCAGCGTGGGTAGGTTTCCCACCACAGTCACACATCGTGTATCGATGACTTGTTGAAGGTTGTGGGAATACGAAAACTACCGGTCCAGTCGACATGGCGGGGCTAGGGCGAAGCCTATCCCCAGCAGTAGACATTTTTCGGCTGAGTAATGGTAAGACTTCTTCCAGCTAAAATATTAGGAAGTAGGCAATTAGGGATTGTCTTATGTATTGTCGATTTTTCAAACCCAAAGCATTTATTTTAATTAAATCATTAATATGCACTTTTGAATTGGGAAACAGTCGGTCAGTCAGAAAATCCATCCCATTTCAAAGCTTAGTAGGGAGAATGGCAAGAAACGCCACTCTTTTAAATTGTAACAAAAATATTTGTAAGATCATTAAATGTTGATTCCAATAATTATATCGTTCGTTTGGATGAACAGGGTATTAACTCAAAATTTACGATTTTTGACCTAAAAATACAGTCCTACTAAAAATTATGCGATCTTTCTAACTAACGAACATGGTTGCATAACTACGTAAAAACAAAGCTAAAAAACAAATGTTAAAACTATTTTTATGTGAAAATGATTGATTTGTTGTGATAAATGTTTTTTTTTTTTAAATAAATAAACATTTGATAATAAATTATTAAGACAATAGTTTAAAACAACAAAAATTACAAAAAAAATATTATCAATAATTATATAATTAGAGATGCGCCAAATGTTCGGCCGAATATTCGTATTCGGTACATTCGGCATATTTTTTCATGTTCGTATTCGGCCGAATATTCGGTTGATTTGCCGAATAATTACCGAATATTAAAATTATTGTTAATATAATAAAAAAGAACATTTTATTAAACAGTAAGGGTAACTAATTACTAAATAATATAAGAGTTTTTTTTAAATGAAAGAGACACTACTTTTTCTACTAATTATTTATTGACAAAATAAAAAATATTAACTTTAACAATAAATTTAAATAAAATTGTAATAAAAAAACTTCTGCTTTTTTTACAAATGATAAATTAAACTAAATTAAATTTCTATGAAATCAACAATGAACATATATCTTCCGTAACAAATACTAGTTCACAAATGAAAAAAAAAAAAAAATTGAGGAAACTTTAAGGATCAACATTAGTAGGTAATTGAAGTTTTAATCAAATTAAGTTTTTTTGACGAATGACAATGTTAGGAAATTAAAATCTGATTCTCAGGATTACTATTATGTCTTTTAATAATCCTATCGTAAAATTATAGCAGACGTGAACCGAATGATTCGGCCGAATATTCGGTTCGGTACATTTTGGACCGAGTATTCGGCCGAACATTCGTATTCGGTTGAACCTACATTCGGCGCATCTCTATATATAATTAATAATAATAAATGTTTGCTTTCATTAAATATTATTTTGAAAATTTATTCCTAATATTTGTGGAACATGGTAGTATTATGAATACTCCTTACTCATAACTAAATGAATTAACAAATCATGAAAAAATAGGATGGCATAGCAAAATAAACATTATATTAAAAAAATGTCAAAAAAATAATAATCGAAAGGTCAAACATAGACTCTCAAAATTGCATTTTATGAAAATATAATTTTCTAGTTAATACTTTGGTTTTTTAAGTATTTTTTGTGTAAAAAGGTATTATTATATTCTTGCCTGTAGATTTTCTTTTTTTTCTCAGAAATAACAAAATTAACAAACTCGTGAAGAGAACAAAAATGTTATCAATAAAGTAAGTTTACAAGATATATAAGTGAGGTTAACCAATTATTAACGGAAATGGAAATATATTGATTTGAAAACTTCAAATAGCTCTCCTGAAAAATAGGCTTTTTTGAGTTACTACCCTGTTCATCTGAACCGACGATATTTAGAACGATGTAAATAACTACTTGTTAAAAGTGTCCAGAGTACAGGTACAATCTATAACCAGCCTGTACAATCGTAAGGTTGTGTCATGCATACAACCTCTACAGTACCTGGGCAGACGTGTGTCCCACAAGGTATTTGCTGTGAGAAACAATCATATAAAATAATAATTAAAATAAGCCGTGGCAGGAGATGACCAGTCCCAACTGACGGCGTCCGTTCTCAAATATGACGCATGGATCAGCCATGCGTCATATTTGTGACCATTTAGCTTAACCATTTTGAAAATCATTTATTGATTAACAGTATAGACCTTTCAAAAGATGAAGCGATGACCTGATAAAGGTCGCTAGAATTTGCTGAAAATGGAAAATGATGATCCAGACTTTGTGGCGAAGCTTGAGGGAAACCTATATCTAGTACTGGACGTCTATTGTCGTTATTCTGGGCTTCTATTTGAGGTACCTTCAATGACAGTAGCCAGTCTTGCCAAGGGGTATCCTGTTACACAGTAACTGGGTTTCGGAGCTCACATAGGCAGTCACTTCATGTAAAATACAAGGTATTCAGCTTCATCCGGTTAAACTTATATTTTTTTGCTTGAGTATAGTATATAGTTTTCTTTTTATTTGTTGATATATTGGGTTGGTTAATATGACATATGGCAAATGATTTAAATTAATGTTTTGTCTCTTAATGTTTACTGTATACCATTGTATAGACTCAAGTTCTTCTAACTGGACAGACAGCTGTGCTGCTGAACAGTTTGTTGCGCCACTTCTTCTTCCCAGCTAAAGCACTATGAAGTGGTGAAGGGCGAGTGTGTCGGGGGACTGTCTTATGTAATTTTTGACGTTCGAAAAATGCCGATCCTCAGCCTAATTTGAATAAATGACTTTTGATTTTGAGACTGAAAGCTGACTCTAACGTAGATGGAGTCTTACCTTAGTCTTGATGAGTGCGTTCATGTGCAAACTGCGTCTAGAACTGAACGATTCACCGAAACATTTCTTCGGAATGACGCCATATTTGTTGACCAAGTTCACTATCATGTCCCACTGCCCACCGTCATTGATTGGGTCCTGAAATAAACAAATAACAAAATATTAAATAGCATAGCTCGAAGGGTATCTACAGTGTGGCAGGGGCGTCGACGCACAAACTGTATTTATGAATTCAGTAAATGATTCTGATTCTTTGGATATTAAAAAAAACTTTTTACAACAAAATAACAACCGAATTCCTTAAAAAAAACACTACAAAGTCAAAAATAACTTTAATTTCGGAATTTGGTGTCTTAGGATCTGTATTTAAGGTTTTTTTGCCACCGACTTCCGAAATTAATGTTATTTTTGACTTTTTAGTTTTTTTTTAAGGAAGTCGGTTGTTATTATTTGTAAATAGTTTTTATTTTTAACTTTTTAGTTATGGTAGATACCCTGCACTAATCTAATCGCGTTATTCGTTCATTTGTCGCGCAAATACTTAATGCAAATTTAAGACTTAAATGGTTTTCACATGGATCCCATAGTCCGAAAGGAAATGGGACCATTCGGGAAGCACCAACTTTCAAATAAAAAATAAAAAAATCATCAAAATCGCTTCACCCAGTGAAAAGTTATGAGGTAATAAACATAAAAAAATACAGTTGAATTGATAACCTCCTCATTTTTTGGAGTCGGTTAAAAAAAATGCTGTCCCATAAATTTTGACTGGGTAGTTCGTAGGTATGTATGTATTGCACTTTTCTATGAAACAAGATTTTTTTTTGTAGCAGGTGGCGTTCTGTAATTTCTACTTACTGGAAGAATACGTGAGTTTGTGTTTGTGTAAGCTTTATTTTTGAAAGCCGATAAAAAAAAATCTACGCTAGCGGATCTAGAGCATTTATTTAGGAAGGTAAGGAATAAATTAACACTTTCAGTGCCCAGTCGAAAAAAGAATTATTCAAAAGTAGACTCTATTCACACCTAGCTTATTTTTGTGATTTGCACCCGGTAGGCGGGTGCACGGCATGGTCGCAAGGTATATAACTACTTATTATTATTCATTTATTTCGGACAGAATCCATATAAGTGTTAGTAAGTAAAAGTATACGTAGGACTCGGATGCGAGTCGTGGGCATGCGAACGAATTACCGTTCTACCCGGGAGCCGGGTGCTTGGCACTAAAAGTGTTAATATAGAACTAGACAGCTAGTTCTATCATCATCATCATCATTTCAGCCGAAAGACGTCCACTGCTGCACATAGGCTCCCCCAAGCACTGCCACTTCAACCTGTTCTGTGCTTTATAATAAATTTAATTTATAATATATTAATATAGTACCGTGGTACCGTGGTACCGTGTGGTGCCGGACGATAAGAATAACACCACCCCATTTCTTCCTGCGGGTGTCGTAAAAGGCGACTAAGGGACTTACTAGAGAATGGGCAGCAGCGTTCTCTATGCATTTTACCACCATACTGCGATCGCCAACCCGCCTGCCAAGCGTGGCGATTATGGCAAAGCCCCCCAAATTGGGGGAGGCCTAAGTCCAGCAGTGGACGTCTAGCGGCTGAAATGATGATGATGATGATATTAATATATGCCCGCGGCTTCAACCGCGTGGTGTTCAAAAATTATCACACAGGGTCGTGCTACTCAGACAAAAAGTAGCCTATGTTGTACAACCTATAAAAGAGATTTTATAGTTACTTTACGCCGACCATACATTATATAACTGCATTACGCTATCACAAATTGCACCAGTCACACAATACATATTATTTGCAACGATACGCCTTATCAGTGCAAATAGACCAATTGAGATAGGCCTCATTTAATAAGCCCTACATAATATGTTAAATTATTATTGTATCTTTATTTATTATGTAGGTGGTATAATTACACAATCCTATCATTTTTCCACAGCGGGGTCACAGGCCACCACCAGAGGGGTAATTGCGGAACTTGCTATCAGTAGGAATTGGTTTCATATTGATAGTTAAACAACATTGCGTTATTTACGTTGCTGAGCCGATAATTTATTCGAACAAATGACGCAATGGTTTAGAAATAATCTTCAATCCCATTCTATTCTGATAAATAGTGCGTTTCGCAATTAGGGTGCAGGTCAGTGAGAGGGAATGAACTGTAATACACCAGGCGGGCTCGGTAGATACTGGTTGGTAAATGTAACAATTCTTCGAATTTTTGGTTCTAGGTCGTTCTACTATGCCGATTTCTTCACGACGTTATCCTTCACCGTTTTGAGAGCAGTGGTGATTGAATTATTTACACAAAATAAAGCGCCTGTCTGGGTCCGACCCTACGACCTGCGACTAGTAAATCAAAGTCGTTATTACTCGGCCACCACAGTTCACTTAAGGTGAATGCTCCAAACCAGCCCGCGAAATTCAAAATTTCTTACGTTTTTTGCAATTTGCAGGCCAGTGCTAGGTTGTATGTTGATTAAAATATTATTCGCGACTGTAAGACGTATGTAGTTACTGAATTATAATCATCAAAATCACCAATACAACCCTCCAAGTTCATAAAGGCCAAAGAACAAAAAAAAAAGAGAAAAAGTCATTCAATTCAATTTATTTATTCCTATAGCTTTATGAATTTAGAGCGTTGTATTGATGATTTTGATGATTATAATTCTGTAACTACAGATGTCTTACAGGCGCGAATAATATTTTAATCAACATACAAGCTAGCACTGGCCTGCAAATTGCAAAAAACGTAAGAAATTTTGAATTTCGCGGGCTGGTCGGAGCATCCCCCTTAAACGGTGCTCACAAATTAGAAACTCGATATAAACCGAAAATCAAATATGACTGCTATTGTTCGACAAATACAGGTCGACGTCCCTGACATCGACGCGCAAAACTGTAACTATGAATTCAGCACATGATTCAAGACCCGGCTGCTTCATAGAAAAGTGCAATACATACGCGGTCAACTATTGTATGGACAGCTATTTTTGAATTATTTCAGACTAGCTTTTGCCAGCGGCTTCGCCCGCGTGGAGGTCGGAAAATATCCCGCGGAACTTACTACCAGGATAAAAAGTACCCTATGTGTTAATCCAGGTTTTAAACTATCTGTATTCTAAATTTCATCCAAATCCGTTCAGTAGTTTTTGCGTGAAAGAGGAACAAACATCCACACATCCATACATACAAACTTTCGCGTTTGTTTGTTGTAGTAGGATAGGATTCTATGCTAACAGGTCGGGCGTCGGTGTACCTATCATCCTGTATTTTCTAACAGGGGGCACGGCATAAGGTAACTCAAAATGTGTCATTTCTAACAAGGCAACCAGTGTAGGTACTGGTTTTGAATGCAGATACTATTATATATACGGATATTTACGGTATCGAAACCGCAATGATTATTAAATGAGTGAGCGGTTAAATAATAAATATGTCAAGTACACGTTTTATTGCATGCCTTTGATGACCAACCAATACAATAGCATAATTATGTCCGGTAAAATAATACTTACCTATTAACTCTTTAGCAATAATTTGCTCTATGTTCAAACAAATAATGGATTTTATTTTATGTGATTTTTACGATTCACTTGAGGTAATTAAAAACTATTAATTTTATAACTAACTCGTGTAACTCTGGTTGGTTTAAACTTTGTGAGAGATGAAATACTTACGGGGAAAGCGCTAGGATAGTTCACTAATATTTATTTTTTATTAACATTTTTCTAATTTGCAGGTCAGGTTATATGATGTACCTTATCGCATCCACCTTAAATAAATGTATTCTGGTGTAAATTAGGCAGTCACCCCAGCTACAGGCTATTTATGCTATTTTTATCTCACGAAAGGCGCGTACTTTACTTATGGTAACCAAGTGTACAACAATCTGTTAATGAGTGTGTATTTGTGTAAGCGCAGGAGATAGGATATTTTTCTATCTCAGTAATACATTCCCATACGACCAACAAGCAAGAGAAACCGCGGGCAAAACCTAGTATAAAATAAAGCATACCTTCAACAAAAAGTTGACAAGTCTTCCTTCTAGTTCTTCTCCCTGCTTGGCAGTGGCGACGATGTTGTTCAACCAGTAGTGGGCGCGCTCGATCTTATCCCAGAAGAAGAGGTAGCTGTGGAGATAACAACAAGATTGCAAAGTATCTGGCTGGTAACAGTGGAGGCCCAGTGTTCGAACACAGACAGGGATTTTACTTCTGAGTAATTAATTTCATCACCACTGCTCTCAACACGGTGAACCACATAAGGAAACCGGCATATTCTAGAGCTAAAAAGTTCAAAGACATGTGACATCCACCGATCCGTATTGGAGCGCAGGTCGCGCCGAAATGCAAAACCCTCCTTCATCACTTTCGTACATTTTCTATCAACCATCGCACACTACAGGCGAGCCGCAAAGCACTTCGACTGGTGCCGAAAATGCGTTGCGTCTGTTATGTGCGCTTGGCTTTAAAGCCCAGCGGGGTAATTACGTAACCTAATAACAGTAGGAATGTCTTTCATTTAGACAGTTAACAACATTCATTGCGATATTTACGTTGTTGAGTAGACGAATTTTCTAACGTATGAAGCAATGGATTAGCACATAATATCCTTCAAAATTATTCAGATTCTAAATGATAGTGTGTTATGCAATTAAGAGTGCTGCAGGGAGGGAAAACCTTAAAAGTGGATAAAGGAAGCCTACACTCCGAAATGGATGCCTAAAAAGAGTAAATCTATCATTTCAGCCGAAAGACGTCCACTACTGGACATAATCCCCCAATTTGGGGGAATTTGTCATAATCGCCATGCTTGGCAAGCGGGTTGGCGATCACAGTATGGTGGTAAATTGGATAGAGAACGCTGCTGCCTATTCTCTAGTAAGTCCCTTAGTCGCCTTTTACGACACCCACGGGGAGAAATGGGAAAAGGGTAAATGCGAATACATACCTCTGTGAGAACTCAAACTCCTCGATACCATACTTCTTCATAAAAGGCAGACGCATAACATTGAGGGCTGCAAACAGCCAGCAGCGACCTGAATTCTCTTGGTTCGTCACCGGCTTGGCTTCAGATTCAACCTGTTAATTAAAAATGAACTTTAACATCTAGAGTACATCATTTACTTTTGTTCATTTTTTAGGGTTCCACACCTCAAAAGGAAAAAGCGGAACCCTTATAGGATCACTTTGTTGTCCGTCCGTCAGTCCGTCCGTCCGTCCGTCCGTCCGTCCGTCTGTCAAGACCCTTTTTCTCAGAAACGCGTGGAGGTATCAAGCTGAAATTTATATCATATACTCAAGTCTACTGTCCCTTGGAGCTGTGACAAAATCAAACTTCTAAGCTAGCAAATTTCCGCAAATTTTCGAAACTCGCAAGGGAATCAAAACCTAAAGGGTACTTCCAGTCGATCTAGAATTTTGAAATTTGGTACGAAGCAACGTCTTATATCACAAATAAAGGAAAAATTGCGAAAACCGTAAATTTTTAGTTACATCATATATTTTTTTTTTTTTAATTTTTAACTTTATACCTACAGGTTTGTACGGAACCCTCGGTGCGCGAGTCCGACTCGCACTTGGCCGGTTTTTTACTGTACCCAGATCTGTTTAGGACATAAAAAATGACAATGAACCAACCAAACACTATTTCATAATCTGCTTAACTTTTTCCAACTATGTTAGGGTTGGTACTAATCTTACTGGGGGCAGCTGAATATCAGTAATTTACATAAAGTAACTACCTATCTGACCTGTACAACTCATCTACTGCGTAGCAACAAGATAGCCATTGATTATTATTAGTCAGTCAGTCATTAGGATTGATGCCTATCCGTCCTCCTTTCCTCTTGACAACAAAATTTTGCAATGAATAAAATTTCCTGTTCCACTTTAAATGTAGACTCTTCTTTCATATTAGGATGGAAAACAAGTTGACAGCCCACTTGATGTTAAGTGGTTACCACCGGCCTATAGACTTCTGCAATGCCAGTGGCATCTCAGACATGTTGCCGCCCTAGAGAGAGAGCTAAAATATCTCATATGGAACACAGTAATACTGCGTGATTAATAGGTATGATTGCTTAATAGTTATGGTCTTCACAAAGATCTGTACTACTGCTACTGTAGCGGATTAGGAATTTCATATGGTTAAAGCAATTAGGGTGAATAGGGATGCAAGTGTGTACCAGGACCAAACTTAACTAACTTAAAGGGATTATAACATTAAAATAATATAGTATGTTGCCAAAAACGACTCTCATGAGTTGTGCTGTATAATTAACAATTATTTGCCCTTGCCCATTCACCCCTGCATTCCTATTTACCCTGTCTGTAGGTAGTAAAGGTAAAAACTTTTTTTTTTTTTAAAGAAGAAGTAAGAACATTGCAGAGCCTGTGTTGCTTATTGTGATACATCTTCAGGGCAACCATTATTATACAGTATCAGTTTGATGACTTACTTTGATGTTGTACACATGTAGGGTAGTTTCAGTCTTTTTCCTACTGATAGCGACCTCGAATGGGTCAAATCTTGTGCAAGCATTCTGTGCAAGTTCATTTTTTGGGTCCGAATAGAAGTCACTGCGGAACTTGGATATAGTGTCCAAGGTCAACGGAACTGGAAGAAAAAGATGTATGTTATAATATAAAATACCATGATCTGCCCCAATTAGGGAGATTATAGGAGCCTTTGTGGAAGAGAAATAAATGTTTATTTATTATTATTATTTATTATTTAATTATGTTGTGTTCGGTTTCCATTGTAACCGGATGTAGCTGAGTACCAGTATTTACATGGAGTGACTGTTACTGGGTAAAACAATACCTTGGTAAGACTGGTTGTTAGAGATTCAGGTAAAAGATCTACAAATGTCAGCCAGGCCCAATGGCTAAATATGCACACTGAGGCATGGAGAGCTATGTAAAGAGGTCACCCATCGGTAGTCTGACCGTGGCAAGCCTATCTTTACCTGATTAATTGCTCCAATCAGGTGTTAATACTTATCCAAGCTATAAAACAATTGTAGTTTATTAATCATAAGTTTGTTTGAACATTTAGTGTGTGTGTGATAGTGTTATGAAGTAGGATGTTTTTAACTGAAAATTAATGGTTTGATGGAATAAAATGTTGTAAATGATTCAAACACAAAATATTTTCCCTGGAGTAATTTTCATGTTGAATACTCATATAGGTACATGAACAAAATCTAATAAAAAAATTGAGAAAATTACACAGATATAACACTACACTTGTTTCCCCTAAATGGTTACAGGATAACTGGGGCAATTAAACTCATGTGTGCTATCAACATCAACACTCTCATTTTGTTTAAAGTGGACCACTTTATCACCTCTTCAAAGATAGTCTGATAGTTTGTGGGGACTCATTCAATAGCTAAACAAACATATAAGCCCATTTGTGACTAACACTTTCCATAATTAATGGGCATATTTTACACTATCATCTTGGCACGACATTCAACATGTTATACCAACCAGCCTCTTCAACCAGTCCCTTTGGTTGACCCCTATCATCAAAACCTTTAACGGTGAATGTTTATAGTTAACAAAATTTTTGTCAAAGAAACTCACTTTTATGGTCTATTTGTGTGCTATATCTTAATAATTTTACGATTACACCATTATTTACCGGTAACTTAATTATATTATTCATTTCATGGTGAGAGGATTATTGTAAAAATTACATAATTTTGAATTTACATTAAACTGTGTACAGGAATTTGCCAAATCATTTGACATATTTTTATTATTTTTAATTGATATTCAACCTCAACAGAGGGCGTATCAAAAAAAAAAAACTGCCCTAGGTTTTACCTTTTTTATACTGAGTATCTATTGCAAATTAGGTTTTGTTTTATCCAATTAACTGAAGTAAAGCTATAATATCTCAGTACCTTTGAGTATCCGTTTATGTGGCATAAATGACACAGCAATATTTTGTTTTGTCTTTAACAAATACGAAATTAAAATAAACGTACGGTAGGCACAACATTGTTTCAAACAAGAATATGAAATATTTAAATTGAGATCATTATATACAATACAAGGAAGGAGGTTAAGTTTGAGTTACAAATTAAAAAGTTTCGATCAGTTACCTGTAGACATCGCTGCTGAAGTAATTCGTAACAAATTCTGCGTCCGACACTTGAATAGTACTGTAGAGAGTGAATTTAGAAGCATTTATTTTGATATGATTTATAAGATAACCACAGAATATTTAGAATAACTAATAAAAATGGATTTCCATTTTTCCGATGCCGGTTGGCAGTAGCAACAAAAACAATATATTCTTTATGTTCGCTACGATAAGAGTCATGACATTAGGAAGTAGGAAATTATTGCTATCTCTCTTCAAAACCACCTGTCCCAAAGTGGTTCAAAAGTTCATTCTTTCGGTTATTGACCCTACGAGCAGCTGATTTGCAGAACTCTGTGGTCTTCCAAAACACTTTTTCGGCTAATTATACCGTACATTGCTAATCAATATTTTTAAATTCAGGAATATAGTGTCTCTTTTCGGTTTATTTAATTTAATTTTATATCGAAAATACTATTTTTCACATGGTCTTGATTAAGTATATTTTATAGTTTTAGTGCTGGCAACATTTAAATTTTTGCGCGAAGTTCGAAATCTATTCTATTCCGAATATAATATTTATAAAAACCTACGCTATTTATCTAATTAAAAAACATTGTAATGTTAAATAAAAGGATGATTATTATTTGTACTTACAAATTCTGTATTAGCGTTTAATCGAAACAAGCCAAGTTAAAAATTATTAGCTGTACCTAGAAAAATCAATAACTTCAACAAACTGAAGGTCTAGTTTTAAGACGACACTTGCGCCAAAACCGTATTCCTGTCACAGTGTTCTTCTTCCCTCAGATAATTTATACATTTACAACTAGATTTTTCTTCTAAAAAGTGCCTATTTTGAATCGTTAGTGGATTTCAATAATGTCGTTAAAAGCATATGAAGATGCTTGCACTAGAGCTGAGTTATTCGGACAACCTTTGCCTGATAGAGAAGACTTTTTATCAAAACATAAACATTTAGATGTCGTGGAATTTGAGGAAGTGGAAATTCGGACGGCAGAGGTAAAAAACCTTTTATTCTTAAAGTAGTTAGAAAATTTCCAAATAATATTCGTTTGTTTTAAAATTATTTCTGATAATTGATAAACATTTTTGTAAGTGAATGGCCAAGTTCAAGATGTCCCTAAGTCCGTTTTCTTAGGTCACAGAAATGGCGCCGGTAAAGTTTCAATTTGACTTTGAAACGACACCGAAATACTTTTAATCGCGAATATTGGTCAAAAAATATAACTTAGATGTCTCTTTTATATAAACGATGTAGGATTTAAATCCAATGAGTTAATATTGAGTAAATCGATATAAATGGTTTAGCCTAAGTCTCTTAGCCTATGGACTTAGGGACTTTTAAATGGACTTAGGGACTTTTTAACTGGACTTAGGGCTTTTAATAGATAATATTTTGGACTTCGGGGCATTATAAACAATAAAATTATACAAGATGTTACTTTAATCGAAAATAAAGTTATTATTAAATCAACACTATTACAGTGTACTTTTCCTTTGTTCTCCTTATAAACTAAAATGATGAAATAAAAAATTGAAATGCCTGTACCTACTATTCATTTTAACAGTAAGTTGAAGAGTTACGAGATAAAGTTAGGTACCTAATTTTTTTGTTTTGTTTTAACCTCATACCTACTCTTCCTGTTCTTCTTCCTCTTCCGCTTCATTTGCTACATCTTCAGCCGCATGATCACCACATTCTTCATTATAATTAATAATACTATCGTAAAATGGTCTGGCTTCTAATGGCACGTATTCTAAAATTTTTACTATGTCTCTGACTTTAGCTTCTTTCAACTTTATTTGACCATGATAACAATCAACGAGCTCTCCTCTTTGAATAATTCTCGCTATTCCTGTTCGGTATAAAGCGAACTGGCTAAAGTTCTGACTTGTCATCGACTGTGACATCCCCGGCTTACCATTTTTACGAAATTGAACTAGTCGACAGGTTGATATTCCCGGAACTGTCGTTTTTATGCGACCATCGTAAAATGCTTTAAAATCTTTAACTGTTACAACCCTGTCCACAATGCCTTCGCTAGAAAGGTTATTTTGTAAGCATACAATTTGGAATTTATTTGTTACTTTGCTGTTTACTATAAGATTAATGTAAAAATCTGGCGTAAAAATTTTGTCATTTTTGATTCGCTTTCTTTCTATGAGAGCAAAATCTCTGTCAATAGGCATCATTGAGTGCCCTGGTATCGGATAAAAGATTGTCGCTGTTTCAAATATTCCTTTAGCACACATTTGGTCAAGAAATGCAAACAAATACCTGTTTTTATTTTGGCTGTAACAATTATCACAGAACAGTTCGAGGTGTGTTTGATGTGGTGTTTTGTTTTTCTGGATATAGTCTTCCAAGGCTGTAAGAACTTCATTCGGGCCTTTAAGAGCATAATTTTCTGTATATACATACATTGTTGCAGTTTTTTCTCCTAAGTTATGAACTCCAAAGTTATGCATCCAAAGTTGTCGCAAGTAATATTCGTCTCCTACGTTAGTAACAGGTAGCGGTAGATTCTTTTGATAGTCAAAGCACAATGACATTTTTGTTTTATCTGCTTCATTTTCTGCTTTGCTTAATCTCTCTAAAAATACTTGTGCTTTTCTCAAATGCAACTTTTGATCCCTTTCTAACGTGTGCTTTTCTTCTTGACTGTTACAGGCTATCGCAGCGTCTATTTTTACTTTAAACTTTTCACATGTATGACAAATGTCTTTTCGGGGCTGGCCAAAGGCGTAATTAAAGTCAAAATTGAATATTTCTCTAAATTTATCATATTTAATTTGGTTTCCAGGGTTGTCTTTTAAGAATTTTCTATGCAGTTCTGAAATACTGAGGTGTGAATCTAAATATTTTTTATGTTTGTTTGAGGACCTGGAGTAATGAGATTCTCTAGCAGGCAGGTTGACAAGGAATCTATGAACTTTTTCTATAGTCTCTTGCTCACAAGTTGGGTGATTATTGTGCTTTCCTCTTCCGTCTTGTATATCCTTTTCTTTGTGCATTACTTTACGCCGCAACCTATCTCTTTTAATTCCATGAATTGCCAAAAATATTTGCTGGCAAACAGCTACTGTTCGGTCGCCAGTCTTTACGTTATATTTGAATACTCGCCGGTTTCTAGCATTGTCTCTCTTCTTTCGTGGTCTAAATCTATTGGGAACATCGTCGAAAAGGCACCCTTGTAGGTAAATATTTTGTTCTGTATGATTTGCCAAGTTAATAAATTTATTAAAAATATCTTTACATTCACTTTTATTCAATTTCTCTCTGCATTTACATCTACAAAGTGGTATGGCACGCATCACATGATTTTTCAAATTATTAATTTTTTTTTTATTCCTGTCCCAAGTGGCGGGGTTTCGTTTCCTCTTTTTGGCCCTTTTTTCTTCAGCAGGTTGATCAGGTTCTGAACAATCAGTTACGTCTTCTAATACACCAGTAGTAGGGTTAATAAGTTGTAACCCACGTGATGTTTGAGCAAACCCTTCCTCTAAAATATTTTCTAAAAGGCCAGTTTCAGGATTAATAAGAAAAGTTGCGTTGTCATGACAAGTAACATTATTCTCACTATTGCCATCACCATCTTCGAAACACCCAGTTGTAAAATTAAGCGAACGATTACTTTCGAGTTCTGCATTAAAAGCAAAACAATCGTCTTCAGCAGCCAAAGCAACATCGCCACCGTCTGCATTAATTTCAAAAATAATATCTTCTGCGGAAGTACCAGAAACAGCAGTTTGATCATGTAAACCGACAGTTATCGAAGATTCTAAGCCATTTAAACCAAGAAAATCACCATCAGCACGCAAAGTAAAACCCTCGCCGTCTGTATCCAATTCAGTAACTTTTGCGGAAGCACCATATTTTTCATTACACAATCTGATAGTAGGCAATGAGGAAATCACAATATTATTGCTTACTTCTTCATCTGATTCTTCATCCAACTGTTGTATTCCAGCTTCTTCTATCAATCGTTGCAACTTATCTTCGTCCATGTTGAAAAATCGAGTAAAACTTATTAAAAACACTAAAACCTAAAACGTTAGTTCGTTAAGAAAATTATTTTGAAAAATTATGGTTTCTGACAACTTAGTGACATTTCAATAAAAAGTCATGGACTAAGGGACTTTTGACACTTAGGGATTTTTTGAACTGGAATTACTGGACTTAGGCTAATAAGTGAATAAAAAAAAACACACTTAGGGACAACTTAAAAACGTCAGAAATAGATAAAACCATAGACAATGACCAGCTTTATCAGCTACGTTGCTAGTGCATAAAATCCCTAAGTGGACTTAGGGACATCTTGAACTTGGCCATTCAAGTGGTTCGTAAATTGTACGGACTGTGGGCCAAATAGGTCAAGGATTTTCTGAATCTGTTAAGTAGGTACCTACGTATATGTTGGTACATAATAGGATAATGCATTCCTATAAAATTCAACTGCAAAAAAATTGCCATTCGTTTTCCAAGTGATTTTTTTTTCTTTATTATAATACCTCAATTTAAGTCAATTGAGTTGCCTAACTAAAATGTTTATTTTTATGACCTACTAGGTTAATTATTGTTTTTTCTTTTTCAGAATACTGCTATGCTAGATGACCAGCTAAAGGAAGGTACCGGTGGCCTCACAGAATTAAACACGATATTGGACTCCACACAGACTAAAATAAATAAATTGAAGGTGGGTAATTATGGCAAGACCAAAATCATTCAGGCCCGTTAACTTAGTTAGGCAAATAAGTTATGCTCAACTTTCTAATGTTGCTAGATTTCATAGATCCTAACAATTAACCTAAACCTAGATGGAACGAGATCAAGACGAAAACGAGAGCTTAGATAAAATGAGCAAACCTATTTATTATGAACCTAACATAACATCAACATTTTGACATTATACTTACCTACCTACTTGACTTATGTGAAAGATGTAGATTTGTTGCTGGTCTTTTAGTTAATATTCGTTTTTTCTTTCGTTCTGCAGTTTCTGCCTCCCCCGATGGGAAGAAAGCATGAGTTTATGTATATAAGTATGAATTCCTTTAATTAATACAACACTGTATAATTTCAGGGTGTTTGCGGAACTATCACAAACTTCTTTCGCGTGAAAATGTCAGCAAAAGACAACTTATCCTATTCAAGTGAACCTAGCTACGTGGGGCAGACAAACTATGACAAAGATTATGTCCCACCAACCTCAGAAATAGGCTCCATAAACCAAGGCCTTGGTCCCGATGACAATGAGATGACGCCGCGCGCGGGAAAATCAAAACAACATGTCGACGGCATTAGCACCGCTTTAGACGAATTAAAAAAGATGGAAGATCAGGAAAATGCGTCGCTATTGGGTAAAGCGGCTGTTAAAGATATTGGGAAGCAGCTAACGACGCAAATGAGTAAGTTGGACCAGATGATCAATAAGGCAGATAGGGCTCAGACGTCATTGAATAACCAGAATAAGCAAATGCGGACCTACCTACGATAATTTTGTTGGTACGTACCTATTGTATTTTGTTTAACCCATACAATTCATGTCTCATGCGATCGTGGCTCCACCTCGTTCAAGACTGTATAGTGTCTTGTGTGTTCTTCTTCTGATGTTAGCTTTAAACTGCTTTTTGTATCCAAGGGCTTGACTGTTGCGTACCTAATTCTTCTAGTTCTTTAATTAGAACAAAATAAGTTTTAATTTGAGAAAGGGAAGGGATAGAGTGTGTGATATTTCTGCGACGTCAGAAGATGCGTTATGTTTTGGAATATCGATGAAATGCTTACCACAAACGCGAGACAGAACGACAGCTTCTAAAAGTTTCATGAATTAGAGCTAGAGCGGACTGTTGTTAATCGCCTGAAAAAAATCGCAGAGCAAAGTTGTACATAACGTAAAGGAGCACGCCACCAAGTCTGATTTTTCTCATGTAGGCTGATTGATTGGTAGATTGACATAGTCCTTCGTGATCTTCATCTTCTTAGAATATTTACTATAATTCGTGAATACGCAATGACAGCCTAGGACAGGGGCCTGACTCTGTTGTCACCCATCTCACAGTCCGACCTTTCTTGGGTTTATGATTAGTACCTAATTCTATCCTTCAATCCTGCTGTTATATTTTTTGGACCAATGATCGCCGTTTATGCGCTGGACGAGAGAGGGGACAAGAAAATTGAGTTTAATACTTAGTACGAGTTTTAAGTTTACTCTTAACGGTACCACTTCGTGAGAAGATTTTCGGCAGGTAAACTTGAGAACAGAGATGGTCTGACTAGATTTAGTGCGAAATACCGATGCAGTGAGGATTATATCAGAAAGTCACGATCTTTACGTTAGTGGGAAGAAATATGTCACGAAATGGCAGGCTACAGAACATTTTAATGGCAATAGAGTTAGTTGGTCCGAAATAGTTTAGCTGTTTTATGACCTCTAATCTTTTGTTTTTGAGAGTGGAATTAGTGATGGCATTTTATCTGATTCTAATCGCGAGAAGCTATTAAAAGTAAAATATCAATTGAAAAACGACTTCCTTTGAATATGTTTTGCAATTTTGCTGCATTGTTTGAGGCTGCTTTTGTAGATAGACCTTCTTCAGGAAACGTAGCGGTGGGTGACGACGGGAAGTGACCTCCTTGTCACTCTGTCGTTGAGTCAAATTCAATTATTTTTAAGAGACACCTGCGTCTTCAGGATGTTTTCTTGAATACCGCGTGAAGGCTCTGCAGGTATTTTGCGTAAAAATCTGAACTTGAAAATTAAGTTTAAGTTAGCTCGAATCCGTAGCATTGGTTGGAATGACAGATCACTTCAAGGTCACAGAATTGACGCGAATATCTGGCTTAGATCGACGCCTCGTTAACGCAGCAATTGGGTCGCGTAGACATGATTAAATGAAACTGTAGATGCGTCAAGCGGTGAGATGTTTTGTAATAGGCTTTTACGGAGATATCTGCATTTTCAGGATGTGCTTGAATATCGTGTGATGCACAGAACAAAGAATACAGAGAAGTGCCCCTACACTGGCTAAGCACGGGAACCAGTGTCGCCAAACTCGCACATTTGCATATAAATTGTCCATTACACACATAAAAAACAGTGATATGATAGGCTACAAATAACACACGCAACTTTTACAAATCATCTTCGTATTGCTTTCAAAAATTAAGTCGTATTACAACGCATGAAAGTTGTTATTATTTGACATGACACACACAATAAAGACGTTTTTCGTTTAAAAACTTTAGATAGACAAATTTACAAAGAGTTCAGCAACTCAATGCTAGATGGCGCTGTAACCAATTCATTCGATTCAGAACGCTAGCTCCCTTGAAATAGATGTCATATTCACATGCACTTGTAATCGCTTTTAGTAAGTACTAAAAAAAAATTTAGAGATGTAGACATATCGATATTTTAATATTGACGTTACGTAATTTATTCGGGTGAGCAATGTAATTAATTTGTTAACATCATACAAATGTTTAATAACGGAAAAGGTTGATTATTGTTAAAATATCAATGTTAAAGAGGTATTTGTATGTTTGTATATAGGGGGGTAATGTTATTTTCATAAAATCAGGTACGCGGACGAAACCGCTGTCAGAAGCTAACGATAAATGAAATGATAACAGATAGTACTAAAAATATTTACTGACCTTGAAATAACACATATTTATTTAATTACCGTTTTGATAATTTTATGTTAATTTTAATAGGTGATGAAATCGTATATTAATATATTTTGCCGTGATAGCTTTCATTAAGTTAGTAATATGATTAGACGTAAGAAATTCCCCTAATTGATGATAGCTTATGTTTTGGAATATCGATGACCCAATAAACTGGCGCATTATTTTAGCCATGATATATATAATCTTTATTGAATATGTGACCGTCTTTTAAAAATATTTCAGACATCTGACATATCTTAATCACAGATTCTGACGGGTATAATAATCCCCCTCTATCCTTAGCTATAATAAATCTATGTAATGATTGTTTTTTTTCTGTTACTAAAGCACTAACGCAAATATCACACTTATTTTTTTTTAATCAACTGTCTTATTATATAACCAGCCATTTGAGCTATTGATTCCTTACTAAAATCAGACAAAATTATCGATACCGACCTACTTTACGGATGTGTCCCATCCCTAACCGAGTAGCGTCGAAGTTACTAGAATTTTGGTTATGATTTTCCAGATGACTACTACGTGCATTAAGACTTTGTATCAATGAATATAAGGTTGTTTATAGTTTGCATTGAAGTCATAACATGTGGTATTGCAATTAAAATCAATTTTATTAAAAATTAACAAAGTTTAGTGCTTACTGATGATAGGATACACCTCCACAAGATACATTTTTTTTTCTGCTTTCGTTTTTGCAGGTCAAAACCGCACAACAAGACATAATTTGTAATATGTCGCGTATTTCTGCGACAACCAATCGCGACAAGTATCTGACGGCGAATAAGCTAAATGCTGCGCATCTGCGCTAAATGTTGACACGCGCGCGATATCTGAGGGGCACTTCCTCTAGTTTTCTTTATTCCGTGGTGTGATGGCTCTTCTAGTCCATTGTATAAAAAACTCACCGTGAAAATTAAGGTGAAGTTAGCTTGAAGTGAGCTGTCAATTTCCTAGCATTGGTTGAAATGACAGATAATGACAGAGACACTTCAAGCTCACAGAATAAACGCGTGGCTTAGATTGACGCCTGCATGCGTAGCATGACCACCATCGAAATAACTTTGTCTATTCTTGGTAGAATAGAGATAGAACGTCATGCTACGCCAGCATAGAAACGGGTTTTGTCGACGGAAGATTAGACAAAATTAAAGATTTTAGAACGTTTTATACCGTTTTATGCAGGCTTAGCACGGCGCTTTCACTTCTACGAAGAATAGACACAGTTCGTTTCTCTAATTTTTATATCGCACCGTAGAAATCTTTCTACAATCTGTTATCTTGTCGTTCGTTTCTCACGATCTTTGTCTACGTCCCTTTAGATGTAGACTATTTTAGAAGAAAGTTTTTCTATGCAAACTGTGAAAATCGCGGTGACAACTGTTAGTTGTATAAGGTAGTGAAGACAATTTGATTTTGTAATCGCCATAACTAATCGAGTAAACGATTTAGATTTAAAACAAAACAACAACCGTAAGTAAATAAATAAAGAAACTTTGGATAAATTTTGTTTATTGTTGTTAAGTTTCACATTGTGTGAACTATCACTTTGTCGATTCTTCCGTCAACAAAACCCCTTTCTACGGTGGTCATGCTACGCATGCTGGTTGACACTGCTCTTGGGTCGCGTAGACATGATTGTATGAAACTGTAGATATGTACGTCACGCTGTCTAGGTTAGGGAAATGAATTGCTTAGATATCAATTTGAAACATTTTTCCGTTTTATAGCTATTTCAAAAAAACTGTTAAAAAATGAAAGTTGTGATTAGAATAAACGGATCATAAGATTGTCTAAACGATTCATTTCCCTGACTTTACAGAGGTTTTAATTGTCTGAAGTGCGATCCTGCGTTGGTGAGATGTTTTGTAGATCTCATGCTCAAGTGTGGTTGATATTATCCAAAGTAAAAGCACTTTGCTTATTTTGGTTTGATCACGTGTAGATTGTAATTTATATCCCTCTTATGATAATGTTTAAAGTCATTTGTGTCCTCGTACTGAATACTCAATTTCTTTATTGTTTTACCATAATGTGTACTTAGGTGGTAACTATATAGGTAATTTTGATCATTTTGGACCCTGTAGGGCACAGCAAAGAGATAGGAGAGACGAAGTTCTGTTTTGGAAGATCATTTCGTAATCTTGTATAATCACAAGCACACAATAATCTAAAGTACCTATACAATACATGGGTTCATTATGTAGCGAGCAAAGTTTAATTGATACATTTGTTACAAGATGCCAAAATTAAATCGATGGACCTGTTTCACAGCTCGTGGATCAACATTAGCCATAACCAGATAAATTAATGAAAATAATGATAAATGATTTTATTTCTGTAAGTAGGTTTGTACAAACATTGTTACACGTCAATCATATTTTTTTTTTAAACTAAAACTAAAAACTAAAAAATTCAGACTTCACAGTCTCTTTTAAAATCCTGACATATTTTTAGTCAGACCGTGTGGTCTGTCAGAATCGTTGGCCGCAACTTATCCGAAGGTGGTGGGACAGGCCATTTATTTAATGACGATAATATTGTCTAAAAAGTTAACTTTATTTAAATTGTATTTATTTATTATAATTAATACCCTTAAATGATAAATATATACAGATTATGTAGTGTCCTGTATTTGTCTAAATCACTCGTGTGTAGAATAAAAAAAAACATAAATTAAATATTAAGAAATTGGTGCTTTTAATGTGAGTGTGATTGTAATAAAAATCATGAATTTGCATTAGTCGACAATATTATATTATTTGTATTGAATGTAACCCTTTATAAAGGTAAATGTTAACCAGTAAATTAATCTTTACTAATTCTAATATTCCATTCAATGTTGTAATATCAAAATCGTGGGTAACATGATTATGTAGAGCAATTATTTATGTAGGTCTAAACGTGTTTGTTATAGTAATGACTTTATTAACATTTTCTTTATTGATGACATTACATAAATCGTTTAAATCGGGACTTAAATTACGGTCTCATCGCACCAGGCCCGGATTGGCCATACGGGCAAATCGGACAAATGCCCGATGGGCCGGAGGCCCAGTGGGCCGATCGGGCTGCTGGTTATACCAATAGTTTTCTTTTACGAATGGCAGAGGGCCGGTTGTCTGTGAAATGCCCGGACTGAATTAAAGCCCCAGTCCGGCCCTGCATCGCACCTTTTGTAATTATCGGCCTCATCGCCCTTTGATTTTAATTTTGAATTTGATTTAGATTATATTTAAATGTTTAATTGTAACTTTGATTTTAATTATAATTTTAGTTTATTTTACCGTCATTTTTTTTTGCAATGGAACAGTATTTATTTATTAATTTAATAGCCCAGTACTCACGATTTTGACAAATACCTATACATTAAGAATTTCTTCTTGTAATCCTATTTAGCTTGATATTTAAATCTGTCCTGTTCGCAGAATTCTTAGCATTGTGATAAATTATTAGTGTCAGACACGAACGATGTAATTTTTTTTATGATTTATAGCATTATTGAAAGAAACCAAGCTGTGATTAATTATCGTTGTTTTATTTATGTCCCTTTAAAAATACACAGTAGTCACAATATTTGACGTAAATGTCAACTTTGAGATTCTTCGCATCAGTAATTACGCGCAACGGTGATATTTTAGTTTAAAATTACATAAATTCTTTGTTTTCTTTTTTCCGCGGTTCCTGACCTGAACAAAAAGGCTAAAAACTACTGATACTCATTGAACTTTCTTCTTTTCGAGTCATCATCTGTCTAGACTATTCCCAACTACGTTGGAGGCGGTTTCAATCTATCCGGATGCAGACGAATAGCAGTTTTCGAATAGATGCAAGATGAAGCAATGGGTTAGGAATGACTTTCAAAACTGATTCAGAAACGTGTAATTACACTTTTCTGATAGGGCGCTAAAGCTTTACGACTTTGGGTCAGACGTCCCAACGCAAGTCAATATCAAATTAAAAGCTATCTCAAATAAACCAATTACGGGCTCTTTGGAATTGTCAAGGGGTCAATCAGTCAATAAAATGAGGCTAGTTGCCCATTCCAAAGGGTAGTAGGTACCTTTGGAGAAGAACGGGCAAGAAACTCCAAGAGTGAACAGACATCTACTGGGCATTGACCGTTCCATAAAAGACCCTATCCATCACTTTCCATCAGGCATGCTCGTGGTCCAGAGCAGGTCTATTCAGCAAAAAAAAAGACGTATTCTAAGAAGGAAATAGGTAACAACGACCAACGCGATGAGGGATCCATCGCGTTGCTCTTAGGTACTTAGAGCTTTTGGGTACTTCAGGCTAAGCGTAGCAATGGTGTTCATTATGTTGATAAATTTCGCAATTTGGTTGATCCAGCCCATTGATATACCATTGGAGCGTACGCACCTATGGGACGTGATGATGAGGAAGTAACCATCGTCATCAGTCAAAAGAATATTAGTAAACCAAAATCAAAATGGAACCAACCAACCATGACTACCATTAGCAGTTATGGTTTGTTAGTTTGACTAAATACCAGTATTCAATATTCTGAAAATTAATAAAACTCCAGCTTGTGCTTCGTCCTTGGCCAATTTAATAATTGGAGAAAAACCAATAATTAAAATATTTAAATTGAAGTTAATTATAATAAAGTCAACTTTATATGCGTCAATGTTGTTGCTCAACAAAAAGAAAAGTACCTAAGGCATCGGATAATTGGACAAACTTTTTCCTGATTCCAATTATTGAAGATACAGTTGACATTGAACGCGTCACGCTTCAATCAGGGCCACACAAAAACTGGGCTGAATCAACCGTGAACCAGAGTTATATAAGAATCTGATTATCGTACCATGACCTAACATTAGAGCTCAAACAGTCGAGATGATACTTGCACTTATCATTTGTCAACTGTCAGTACTTGTCGTCGCGAATCCGTTCCACAAATATCCAACTGTGTTCCTACTTGATGTCGGTAATGAAGAATTGGAGAAAACAAATACTGAACAGATTAGATTATCCGTTCCCGGAGGTTCTGTAGCTTTGAGATATCCAGCGATTGGCGATGGGAATACAATAGGACATCTTCGAGTAAGTAGCATAGACTTTGGAACATCTTTCAAAGCGAATATAGTTGACGGTGGACCTGGTTACAAATACGCTGTCTTAGTATTGATGGGTAACCCAGGCGTTCCGTACGATGCCGTAGTGACAGTGCAAACAGTGAATGATCAGACTTTCGATGCACCAAATATTGGATATGTTCCAACCAGTGGCGGTGCTGTTGTTAATGAAGAAGATGCCAATAATAGTGCAGAAGATATGAGTGAAGATGGTCTACAACCCAACAATTATCAAATTGAAAATAATGTACAGAGTAGTAACGCTGAATTGATGCAGTCATCTGTTAACGTATATAAATACGCTAATAGCGAAGTGATGGAACAAAATGATAATTATGATGGAAACAGCAATCCTGATGATAACAACGATGGGCCAAGTGATGAAGTAGATGTCGAAGAAGATGATGGAGAAGAATCTGAAAGTGGTGTATATGAAGTTGATAACGAAAGTGGTAAGGGAGACATACACAAGGAGTATACGGACGATGTAGATCAAATAGATGATTCGAATGTTCAAGTTAAAGGTATTGACACCGATGATGAAGATAATGATGGAGAAATAAGCCCAGAATTGGCACAGTCTGTACCACTTGATTACGAAGAAGACAATAAAGCTTCAAGTGTTATTCATAATAGAATTAACTCAAACTATGATGGCTCGAGGCCTTATTTAAGTGGTGGAGAAGTTTATTATGAAGACGCTGATCAAAAAAGGCCTGATTATCAACAAGAACCATTGGATTATGAGAGTCAAGACGAAATACAGCAAATTTTTAATGATGGAGAAATACATGGTGATGGTGATAAATATAGAGATTCAAATAATAATAATTATATAGATTCTGACGATAACTATGCAGTAGCATATTAAATACTAGTTATTAGATAGTCATAAATTGTAAGTAAGTCATAAAAATTATAATTAGTAAACATTTTCATTATAAAATTGTAATATTAAGTATATCTAATTAATGAGTAAAGATTCAAAATTGTTTTAAAAATTTATTAATTGTACATTGATCCGCTCTTAAAATGGTGAAGGTAAACATAGAGAGAAAACCGGCTTGTCCTGAAATCAAAAATTCAAAGACACGTGACATCTAGCAACCAACAATGGGCTCGCGTGGTGGATTATAGCCCACTCTCGTTTTAGGAGAGGAGGTCAGGTACCCCAGCAAAGGGATCATTACAGGCTAATAATGCTTCTGATTCTATTGACCGCAAAATAAATTGGGATGTAGCAGGAACATGATAATTCAAATTTGAATTTGATTTAATATAAAACATAGTTACGTCTGGCGGATCATAGGTAGACAGTCCCTCTACCAATTCGCTAACTGGCTAATATTCTTATTTACATCATCACCACAAGAGCAGTGGTGGTCTTTTTTTTTTTTTGGTTGGGAAATCATCAAATGACTTCTCCCGCTCTGGGTGGAGCGGGAGGGCGTGTCAGACTTTTACTGACTAAAACTCACCCGTGTTCTTTCAGTTGCCCATGTGCCAGGGTCACGGTATCTCTTACGAACAATCTCGCGCCCCTGTCAGGCATCGGTCCTAGCAGACCCCTTCAGTGCTGCTGACATCTCCGGAGTCCGCTATCGACTCCCGACGCCCGGGGCGTCTCCTCCTGCAGCGGCTAGGGACGTGAGGGCGCAGAGATTTCCACTCCCTCACGCACCCCGCCTCCTCCTTCGCGAACATTACTGCTTCGCAGAAGGAGGTGACGGCTTCCCATGCCCTCTCGCTCCGTACCATGGCTCGCACCAGGGTCGGACGCGAGAGGTCGCCGCCGCCGAGCAGTGGTGGTCTTAAGTTCGAATTCAGACAGGCGCTTTACTTTGTGAAAATTATTTCATCACCACTACTCTTAAAACGAAAAAGTAAAATATTGTGAGGAAACCGATATGCCCTAGAATCAAATATTCGAAGACATGTGCCATCTATCAACCTGTACTGATCCCGCGTGGTGAATTACGACCCACTCACTGCGTGATATAAAAAATCCTGCCGAAACGAGAGAAGAAATGTCAAAGTGAGTTCTGATTATTGTTTCTGTAAAAACAGCTATTTGGCATGAGTTTCGGGTAAACATGAAGAGCTGATCACTCACTACAAACCTTGATATTGATTAAATATTTATGTCTGTCTGCCACGCCCCAACAAAATATGCTTTTACGTTTTATTTTAAAATCTTGCTAACATACGTACATGTCGTTAAGATAATGCTAATGCGAAATGACGACAGACCTTTTAACAAAGCATTCATTGGAACTGTTTTCAGGATTGATAGGTATGTATATAGCGGGTTTTCAAAATTTTCAAATAAATGTTTTTTAAAACATACTAAATATAGGTAGGTACTTTGCAACATAATTTGCTGTCATTAAGACAACACGTCATAATGAAAATACATTGAAATTGAATGACAACACAAAAATAATAGTTTAAAAAAAACTAAAAAAACACGCTTCCATTGAAAACCAAACTAAAAAGTACAAAATAATGGAAAAAAAGCGTGGGGTGCTTTTTTATTGATATGAGGCACCCCACGCTTTGGTTTTCAATGGAAGCGTGTTTTTTAGTTTTTTTAAACTATTATTTATTTTCTATTTTTTAGGGTGTTTCGAATTTTGAGACGTATGCCAGCGTAGTTTGTGACGTATGTCAGCGTAGTTTATGACGTATGTCAGCGTAGTTTGTGTCGTATGTCAGCGTAGTTTGTGACGTTTGTCAGCGTACTTTGTGACGTATGTCAGCGTAGTTTTCGAAGACAGTTTTTTTGCTGTCCTGGTAACCCTGGCAAGGATAATGGCACAAATTTATGAAATTATTGCATTGTCATCGGTCCTTGACAGGTGTGCAAAGTTTGAATGAAATATGGTCGTTTAAAATGGGTCAAAATCGCGTTATAAGAAGTCGGTTACAAACAAACATACAAACATACAAGTGAAGCTAATATAAAGCGTGTAAAAATGTATGTATTTGAGGATAAACTAAACAAAGTGTGAGCAGTGGTGGCGGTACAGGCCGCGACGTACGCGTTGTAGGTTCAAACCCAGGTAGGCGCTTAGTTTGCTTTCTCCACTGCGGTGAAGGTTAACATCGTGAAGACACCGGTATGTCCCAGAGCCAACAATTATAAGATTTGTAACATCTACGTATCGGCACTAGGATCGCGTGGTTGATTACGGCCCTCAACCTCGCTCAGAGAAGGACATTGTCCCAACAGTGCTAATGCTAAGCAAAAAAATGAACAAAAACTTTGTTAGGTCTGGGTCATCATATTCATCATCATTTCAGCCGAAAGACGATTGGAAGAGGCCTCTCCCAAGCTCCGCCACTTCGACCGGTTTTGTGCTTCCCGCATCCAGCGGATTCCTGCGGCCTTCACAAGGTCATCGGTCGACCTTGCTGGAGGCCTTCCAACTCTACGTCTTCCGGTACGCGGTCGCCACTCCAGATCCTTTCGGCCCTCTCGGCCATCTGTTCTGCGAGTAATGTGCCCTGCCCACTGCCACTTCAGTATAGCAGTTCTTCGGGCTGTGTCGGTTACTTTGGTTCTCCTATGGATCTCTTCATTTCTGATCCGATCGCGTAGGGAAACTCCAACCATAGCCCTCTCCATCACACTTTGGGTCTGGGCATCATAATATAATTTCAGAAGTAGAAAAATAAAACTGTTGAAAACTTTTTTGCTACGGAGTTTGTTAATAAATTAGTAAAACTACACTAACAAAGTCTTCATGAAGTCTTTAATTGGATATTCAAAGTTTCAATTCATTAGGTAAGTTTTGTAAATCACGGATTAACGGGTATAACAAACAAGGCTATAATCGTTATAAAGCAAAAGGGCAACAAACAAATACAAAAAGTTGTTCTAAAGAAAATTGCGTCTAGATTTTTTATAACAATTTAATGGATCCCACGAGCATAAGCACGAGGATCTCGTGTCCTTTTCCACGTGGATTGTCTCAAGGTTCAGCCTCATTATCACAGCAGGTGGCCGATTGATATAAACATATAAATAATTTAAGGACAAATCGTTTTGCCCTGATTTTTTGCACGCGTCGCGTTTAGGTTTGTTACTCTTTTTGGTTAATTCTCTTTGGATAACTCGTTTGGTAATTGAAGTTATGGTGTTTTTTAGAAATGTAAGGATTTGAATCTGGAATCTTCTGTTTCATGCCAGTATTTTTGCAATTTATATTCGATTTCCTTATAATTCAGGAAATCGAATGTAACAGGCATGGTTTATAAATTACTAGCTCCTGCTTTGCAAGACTTGTAAAAACATTTTTATTATTAACTGTATTACTTCATTGTAAGTCTAGAGAATTAATGCCGAAAGGTTTATGATGACGAAAACCGCATCAAAATCCGGAAAGCGACTTTAATTTATATATTATGTATATTAAAAGCAGATGTAGGCCGTAAGGTGTAAATATTTGTTTTATTATCCCAATAAGTACTTAGTTTGTTTAGATTTTGTTTGCTTTGCAACACAAGACGTGATTTCTAGGTACGCAAATGATTAATTTTAAAATTCAAAGAAAAGTCGGAATTGTTATCCCCTTTTGGTGTAAAACAAACAATAACAAGATAAAAAAACTTTTCCTCCTTAAACTTCTGATTACTCATTAAACTGTTTGCTCTCGAAGTTTAACGATTTGCAGAGGTTTAAAAAAAAATATTTATTAGCAAATAATATTTTATGCATCAACGCCGTGACCTGAAGAAGATGCATTAACCATTATTGTTTATAAACTAAACGTACACATAAATATTATTAATGGAATCACTCCATTTATTGAAAAACTTCATGATTCATTCAACTTTTTGAAGTGGATTTTGAGAGTAAATAACTGGGTAATTTAGTGTGAGAGGATTTATAATTGGCTTGGCATCAATCGGCGGAAGGAATTTCTAGAATTTTCATTAGAAAATTATATTGTAAGCAGTTACTGTAATCTGTCTGATATTTACATTGTCCACTAGGCTCGCGATTAGGTCCACGTTAAATTTTTGCTCCCCTGACCCTTCCCGTCGCATCGAATTGCCTGCCAGTTTTCGTCCATTTTTCATTGCTACTCCGCTCCTTTTGATCGTAGCCTTCCTCAATAAATAGGCTACCCAACACAAAAAGATTTTTTCAATTCAGACCAGTAGTAGTTCCTGAGATTACCGCGTTCAAACAAACAAACTCTTGCGGAGTTTGTTCTTATGTTATCTGTAACAGGGCAGCTCTATAACCGTTTCACAATCAAAGCTACTGACATCATCGTCTCGTAGGTAAATGTCCCGCATCCCAAATATTTGTATTCACTATGCATTTGCAGTGTTTTTATTTTTTTTCAAAATCTTCAATGACGATCGTAAGTTTGTCGACATCCAAACCACTATTCTCAATTATTTATGCAAAATAAAACACTCAAGTGCTTGAACTGTCATATTTGGGTTTAATTGTTGATATTAGAATTACCCTGTCCAGACTAGCGCACACAGTTTGTTTGGAGGCCGTCAATCATTGATGGAAAATATTTTGAGAAAGCTTTTTTTTTGTACTGTTATTGTTTTATTAATATGTACCTGATTTCGATAGGTTTTCGGGTCATATAGTCAATGGTTTGTTAGTAGAACTATGTATGTATGTCTTCTGCAGATCTTAACGTTGCGACTTTATATTGGCTAATTATATTATTACTGAGTCCATCATTGATGATTGACCACCGATAGAACGTCTCATAAATTATTCTAATTTAAGTGCGTATTTAAGGGGAGAGCTCGAATAATACCTTCTAGTCGCATTCGTCAAAAAGAAACCCTTTACTTTATTCGAAGACCAATGTCATCTACCAATCCGCAGTGGGCTCGTGGCCCAAAAAAACCAAACACAGAGAGGAGGACTCTCATGCGTGGAATATTACAGGGTCAAATTTAATTAGCTGGCGAAACTTTTCAGTCGTGTTGGATATCAAATTAATATGATTAATGAAAATGATTTGAGAAAATATGTTTTGTTTTGTTTCATCGTGTTTAAATACACCAATCAAGTTCGTTAAGCTTCACTAATCATTAACTTGCGAACTATTAATACACAAGAATAGGTCGATCATGTATCAAAGATTCAGTCTATAATATTGTCTGTACTCTTACACACAGGAAAACGTTCGAAATTTGAAATTGGGACCGGAAATATTCTCAATACACATGTTGCAATGAGGAAACCACCCAATAAAAAGTCATAGATAATGAAGGGATTACAAGACGCCTCCGCCAATAAACATTTCTTAATAAAGAGGTTTTGTCACGACAATATGGCGGAGTGAAAGAGTTCCTAATATGAATTTGAGTGGGACGCAGTAATAAGAATATTTTTCATATTACTTTGACAAACACGTGTAAGGGATTGTGGGATGCCTTAAATAGCAGGAACGATTTAAAAAATAACGAAAGCTTCGTTATGTCCCTGATTTTATGTTTCCACGCAGTTGTTGTTCCTTGTGTGGCCGGACGTAAAGAATGGCACCATCTCATTTCCTCCCGTGGGTGTCGTAAGAGGCGACTAAGGGACTTACTAGAGAATGGGCAGCAGCGTTCTCTATGCATTTTACTACCGTACTGCGATCGCCTTTCAAGTGTGGCGATTATGGTAAGCCCCCCAAATTTGAGGGAGGCCTATGTTCGGTAGTGGACGTGGCTGAAATGATGATAATGACGCAGTTATTGATGTATTTTACATATATTCATAAACTCATGCCTTGTTCCCATTGGGGAAGAGAAATTACAGAACGCCCAACGCCATGCTACGACCCTTAAATATTTCATTTATAAAAAATCGGTCATACACGCACGCCGGTTGCGAGTACTACGCATCTGACCTTTCTGAAGAACATCACCATAATAAGGGTACTATATCGGGTCTAAAAAGATATTTAACGTAGCTGCGAGACACTTGCACTACCAGACAATATAATCATTATTTTGTTCTAGACCATAGTTGGGAAACTTCTGGTTACGGAGATGTTGAAGGTCAAAATTTCAAGTTTTATTGACATTATTTTACGGAAAAGGGTTTTTAATGATAAAACACAGGTTTAAATGTCCCCTTGACACCTGTACCGTTACAAGTATTTACATGCGTGCGTTATATTGCGCACTGCCGGTAACCGCTAATTTTGGCACCAAAAATAGAAGTCGGTTACCAGCAATTCGTTTTGCACAATGCATACTTAGTTTGATGTATGTACATAATGCAAAGTTCACGGCTATGTGATGTGTCTTTTATATACTCTGTATTTCCTTCTAGGGCGTCACCTCTCGCAGTTTCCAGTCACATCTGTATTAAGATACTTATATATCTAGGAAAGACAGCAACAAAGTGCAATAAAAACTTTAGAGGTGTCAAGGGACACCCGAATGGAACGAAGTTCCTTTCCAGGATTCATAATAGTTATAATTTTTTAATTATTTGTTATGTACAAAAAACCTGTATACACTCAACAAAAATATTCTCTCTCTCTCCCTATGTCCTTCTCTCTCCCTCTCTACCTCTCTCTCTACCGGTCTCCCTCTCTCTCTCTACCTCGCTCTCTCTCTCTCCTTCTCTCCCTCTCTCTCTCTCTCCCTCTCCCCCTCTCTCCCCCTCTCCCACTCTCTCCCTTTCTCCCTCTCTCCCTCTCTACTCACAACAAAAAAAAACAACAACATACAAAATATATACGGTCGAATTGATAAACCTCGTCCTTTTTTTGAAGTCGGTTAAAGCATGTCGTGACAACTTTTCGTAAGAATTTTTTCCGTCTAGCCCCCTTTCACAACGCGCGATAAGGAACTTCGTTCCAAAAATAAATAAATATCTTAGGATGACCAACACACCATTATCTGATCCCAAACTAGGCAGAGCCTGTACTATGGCAACCAGACAACTGATAAATATACTTATATATTTCTAAATACATACATATTATAGATAAATTACACCCAGACACAGAACAAATGATTGTGCTCATCACACAAAGATTTGTCCTGGGTGGGAATCGAACCCACGACCTCAGTCTTAGCAGTCAGGGTCACTAACCACTAGACTAACAGGCCCGTCAATGGGCAATGTGTTGGTAGTACCTATGTATATTCAGTTTTACCCACTTTATTGCCTCAGGGACGTAAAAGCGATAATTTTATATGTTAGTAGTTCGGAGAAAGAAGAACAAAGAAATATGACTGTCCGGACTGAAAGTCTCAAAACAAAATAGGGTCCTGCTGGCTTGATAAAAGTTTTGCTGTTGCATTCCTCATAATAATAATTATTTAAAAATTAAACTAAGGTATTTTGAAAGTACTAATACACCGCTAAACGGGACCATATACGATAAGTCTATAGACCTTCAAATAGCGGAGGGTCCTCCTGGAAAATAATTTAAGATTTCGTTGTAACAATTAAGGTACTATTTTATTACTTATACGATTCGCAAGGAATTCGTACTAAATACTACGCACGTTAACATTTAACCTTCAATCAGATTGAACGTAGGGTTCTGCTGGGTATACAGACATGGATTATGCCATACTATGTTTTATTCCAATCAATTATTTACCTTACTTGAGTGAACCATTCACTCGAGTGAACCATCTGTATCAGCTTTAGGACTAGGCTGCATAATGTAACAGTAAACATAATTGACTTTATAAAGCAACGTAGCCGTTTAAAAATTGTAATAAGTCTCCATTTATAAAGGTCTAAAAGAAAATACTGGATGCTGTTATATAAGTCGACCTAAAATTGCATCTGAGGAATACAGTTAACAGTTAATAGAAATTCAAATGTGGAATTTTCAAGAAAACATGGCGCCGCTCTACAATTCTAAATTCGAATAGTCCGTAAAACTGTTTCGACTAGCGCCTTCGTGACTTGTCCTAAATACATTTTAATCCTGTTACTAAAGGATGCGTTCCAATTCCCGTCTTGAAATGTTCAAAATCTACTAACATTCTAATCTCAGTTACAGTCAGTGTCAAAATTTGACACATTTGAGACATTATATCTTGATAGGCCCCTCTCATTTATTGATGGGTACTATATATCTACTATTAGGTACCATTATAGGGCTTTTGCAAATTGGTCCGAAAATAATAGCTATTACTATAATGCAATGGCCAGTAGAAATTCTGCTAAAGTATAATTTAGTACATTTATCTTGATCGAAAACAATATGAAAGCTAATAAAGATGCTATCTCAGGATGAAAGAAAAAAATCCTGCTTATTTTCTTTTAAAAGAAACTGCAAAACAAAAGAACCGTTAATACTGATCTATGACACAATGATTCACCTTTATTTGAATTATGCAAAGTCTGAATAAACTGTTATTTTGATAAATTATATACCTTATTGTGTGTCTTTATAGAATAGGTCAGCTCTGCGTGGGTCAATGTTTCTACCAAATGACCTGGTATATTAAAATTGACCAATAAGTAGGTATTCAGGTTAATTTTTAGGTTGTATCATCCTACGCTCCCATTTATTAGGCTTGCCCTAGGCAGTTACCTAATTTTTTTAATCTGTGACTACTTGAATACGTCATCGATAATGTTCTGAAGTCACGCGATAATGTAGTGGAACCTAATTCAGAAATCAACAGCCTTATTTTAGAAAGTCGCCTAAAATCGGTACATGTTACCTTACCTTTTTAGAATTCCTGCCTACTACCGTTCCACTATTCATTATTGTTTCTAAGTATTACTGAAAACTTGCCATTGCGCAAAGCAAACCAAGTTTCCGTACATAAAACAGGCAGACCCGTCCAAAGTAATAAATCTGTCAAAATAAGTGAAAATTTAAATTGATGGCAGAGCAAGTTGGGGTCGCCATATTTATCGAAGAACCAATGGCTAGTGGAGCATACGAGTCCCGGAGTGGAGACCGCGTAACGACAAGCGTAGTGTGGGACGCCCCGCAGCTAGATGGACCGATGACCTGAAAAGATGCCTGGGACAGACTGGATGCGGACGGCGGAGGACAGGGTGTTGTAGCGCCGTCTGGGAGAGGCTTTTGCCAAGTAGTGGACTGCGATAGAATGATTTAATTTGACTGCGATAGAATGACTTAATTGGACAGATAGAGGCGACAGGGTGTTGTAGCGCCGTCTGGGAGAGGCTTTTGCCAAGTAGTGGACTGCGATAGAATGATTTAATTTGACTGCGATAGAATGACTTAATTGGACAGATAGAGGCCTTGTCGACTGGAGATTTCTAGACCATTTTCTATTTTATTTAGTACGTGGTACTTGTTGACATGTCTAGACTGCCCTCCCATACCTATTAACACTGTAATTTGTAAAAATTGTAAAAGACAATTATTTTTTACAGAGTAACCGTGGAGTTTCTTGCTGACTGTGCTCCATAGGACACGACCAATTGGAATCTAGGATCTAGATTTTGACGTTTTATAAGTGCCCATGGTTTATCTGAAATAATATCATTTGATTTTGATACTAACTATCAATAAGGAATATAGAAGAATGAGTTTTCATAAGGTTTTCATTATAGACAAAAGCCAGCACACTGCACTCATCTTTTTATTGGTCATAGAAAATCATATATAGCTCAAGTTTACGGAAGTTTCGAATAAAAAAAAAGTAAATTTTGATGTATTTATATACCAACTATTAGGATCGCTGATCTTCGGCCCCCGCATTTTCTTCTAATCCGTAATCAGGACCACCCGGTACGGTCCACGAGCGAAAGATGAATGAAAACAATTTATTTTATGAATGGAAATCGTAGTAAATATCGTGCACCGGTTAGCTATACACGTGTAAGAGTAGCGATTTAAGATAATTTAATTTTCGAAGGACTTTTGTCCAGACCTTGCTTTAGTCAGCTTGCACCGCGGAGACTGTAGCTTTAAATTCGTTCCTAAATAATAATAATTCCGGAACAGTCTGTCCCTTGCTGCCCTCTTACAGCGACGCCCTAAGCCGAGGTTCGTATCCCACAAGAGTTGCCCTGAGTGCATAGTTGCTTAGTTTTAAGTTTTCAAACCCTGAGGGGCGAGTGGCAGGGCCCTAATGTGATAGACTTGAGTCAATAATTTTTATCGCAGTTTGGAAGCAAAAACCGTGATAAAATGCGTGACTCAAGCCTATCATAGAGCCCGCGTGCTCGCCCCGCTGGCTGAAGGCCTGTCAGTCTTCATGGCATGTTTCCGGATAACAGTACTTCGACGCCTGCGTGACCAAAAAAACAAAGAGCTTTTCTAATTTTTTATTCGTATATTTAGTTAGATATTCCAAGATTTAATTTAACAGATCCTGCTGTACATCAACATAACAGAACAACACCTACTTACTTAACATCTGCTAAATAATACAAACGAAAACTTTTCGGATTCATGTAAACTGGCCACTGCATATTTAGCACAAAAACGGTCGCCGAAGATCGATTCGAAATTCAAATTCGTAAATGGAACGTCGCTGTGCGTTCGAGAACCGCTGACTGAATAATTAAACTAATATTTTATGGTACCGTTATCGAGTAACCTCTTTGCGTGGATTGAGTAATCGGTAATTTTAATATATTTTCAGTTTCTACATAAATACAAAAATTTGCGCAGCTGATGTTTACTTTAAATAAAAACTTTTTACAAAAAAAAAAAAAATACATCCGACTTCCTTAAAAAAAAACACTACAAAGTCAAAAATAACTTTAATTTCGGAATTCGGTGTCTTAGGATCTGTATTTAAGGTTTTTGCCACCGACTTCCGAAATTAAAGTTATTTTTGACTTTGTTGTGTTTTTTTAAGGAAGTCGGTTGTATTTTTTTGTAAAAGTTTTTATTTTTAACTTTTTAGTTATGGTAGATACCCTGCACTAATCTAATCGCGTTATTCGTTCATTTGTCGCGCAAATACTTAATGCAAATTTAAGACTTATATGGTTTTCACATGGACCCCATTGTCCGAATAGAACCAAATTAAAATGGGACCAATCGGGAAAAACCAGCTATCAAATAAAAAAAAAAATCATCGAAATCGGTTCACACAGTCAAAAGTTATGAGCTAACAAACATTAAAAAAAAATATAGACGAGTTGATAGCCTCCTCCGTTTTTTGAAGTCGGTTAAAAATATTCATTATTCGTTTAGAATCTGGGAATTTAAGTATCATTCCACTTTTTTTGACTTTATCATGCATAATCGATTTAAAAACCCCAAGGTTCAAAATCCTAGGTTGAACTAAATCTTAGGGTTATCCCAGTAGGTAATATATAGGCCACTCAGAAAGTATTGCGAAAAAAAGTTTTTTTGTATGAGAGACTGGCCAGTTATAAACTATTATAAAAATAATGATTATAAGTAAAAATAGGTACGTTCCAATTTCAAAATTTCCCTCCACATTTTTTTGCGAGTTAATTAAATTATCGTGTCTCATTGGAAAATGGATTTGCGCCGGGAACACTTTCGCGCTATGATTTTTTACGATTTCAAGTGTCGCCTGAAACCGGTCGAATCATTTAGACTTCAAATTGCATTCATGGATAAAGGCCCGTCCAAGGCAACTGTGTATCGTTGGTATAACGAATTCAAACGTGGTTGACTAACTTTGGGGGATGAAGAAAGAAGTGGTCGCCCTTTGACGGCTGTTACGGAGGAAAACCTGCTAGCAGTGAAAAATTTAATCCAAGACAATAGGCGAATTACGTATCAGGAGATTCAACACATACTGCAGATTGGATCGGGAAGCCTTCACGAGATTCTACACGTGCATATTCGCGTGAGGAGGATAGTTTCACGCTGGGTGCCGCGCAACCTCACCGATGCTCAGAAGCAGGCCCGGGTGGAATGCTGCCGTGATATGATAAACAAATTTGAAGCAGGCTCGTCTCGGCGTGTTAACGACATTATTACAGGTGATGAGTCCTGGATTTATCAATACGATCCAGAAACGAATCGCCAGTCGACGGTTTGGGTGTTTCAACGCGAATCAACGCCTACCAAAGTGAAGCGATCTAGAAGCGAGGGGAAGATTTTGATCGCGAGCTTTTTCAATTTGACTGGCTAGTTGGTGTCAATCCCTTTACGAAACCAAAGAAGCATCAACGCCGAATGATATACTACCAATTGCTTGGCAGAAGTTTTCTCTGTTGTGAGCAACAAGCGACCAAACACAGGGCTCCGCGGGCTACTGCTCCACCACGACAACGCGCCCACGCACACCGCGCTCAAAACGAGGGACTTCTTGGACAGAACGCCGGTCAAACTTCTGATTCACCCTCTTTACAGCCCTAACCTAGCTCCGTGTGACTTCTTTTTATTCCCAAAAATTAAAAATCAGCTCAATTTTCGTCGCCGGAAGATGCGCTGTCAGCGTTCGAGCAGGCTGTAAACGGTGTGTCTGTGGCGGACTGGAAAAAGTGTTTCGAAAACTGGTTCAGACGCATGAAACTTTGCATAGAGACTAGTGGAGAGTATTTTGAAAAGATTGAATAAAAAAATATTTACCTATAGAACACTTCTTTTTATTTTCGCAAAACTTTCTGAGTGTCCCACGTATATACCACTACATATGTTTGGTTTTTAAATAACAATTCTCGCTAAAATGAGTCAATATGCATTGTCTTTGATGGCTTCAAACCGGATATTATACATATATGGAGCGACTGCTTATCCGACCTCCACAACTTAATTACTGGGTAACATTATACCCCTTGGTAAGACTAGCTGTCAGTCTTTCGGGGTTCTGACTTCTCGTAATGACTGTAAAAAATCTACGAATAACAGCCGAGTGCAACGTCGTTGTCGTGCTTCTTGAAGCACGCAGGGGTCTCGCTCCAGAAGGAGACGCCCCGGGCGTCGGGAGTCGATAGCTGACTCCCGGCCACCGTAGGCGCGAGCTTGCGGGCGGTGAACAATGAGTAGCTTACCGCCCGGTAAGGACCAAGCTCGGGTCGACGGCGCGTAATGTTCCACGCGCGCCTCAAAGAGATGTCAGCAAAACTAAAGGGGTCTGTTAGGACCGATGACAGGGTCGCGAGATTGTTCGAAAGAGATACCGTGACCCTGGCACATGGGCAACTGAAGGAACACGGGTAGGTTTTAGTCAGTAAAAGTCTGACATGCCCTCCCGCTTCGCCTAGAGCGGGAGAAGTCATTTGATGATTTCCCATACAAAAAAAAAATTGTCCCACTTAAGTATCCATGGACCAACCGCAACAAGCGCAGCTTCACTTTCGTCGCCCTTTGCAGAGTTAGCCACAAATCTCACGCTAAAATTAGTGATAGATAAAAATAGTTTAGCTATTTCCATTTTTGGACAGCTGAGCAATAAAAGCGTTTGTTAGATGTTTTAAAACTGGGTTAATTTTATCATGGTTTCCTGTATGACTGTGTGAAGTTTATTGAATGGGTTTAAAAGCGGCTCTTAGTCATATCAATTTTGTTTACTAATAATGAGTTTTTGGGCTATAGTCGTTAATGCTATGTCTAAATTTGAGTAGTACTGTTGGAAAAAAAGATTTTTGAATGCCCTAAGGTACTTATTTCATACTTTGGGATTTTCGACGCCATTTAGCTTGTTGTTAGGTGTAGGTTAGGATAATATATATAACTTAATGTGTGTGTTGGTAGTTTGTATGTAGATTATTCCAGCTTTTGCCCGTGACTTCATCGGCCTGAAATTTCTTGTTCCCCCATTCCACCGCGTCGAGTCGCATCGTCGCGCGCTATATTATTTTGTTTTCTCTTAGCGTCATTTCTCTTTTTTTTTTTGGTCTGGTTCCGCTTGGTTGTTCCTGAGATAGCGTGTTCAAACAAACAAACTTTTTAGCGTAAACTTATAGAAATACGAATTATTATTCTGATTGAAATATCGATTTTCTCAGTTAATTGAAAGCTTGTATTAAAAAGGTTTTTGTTTAGTTCATTTGTTTTCTTATTCAGCTGTGACAGACTATTAACGTGTCCAAGAGTGCCCAAGATTTACAAGAGGGCGGATTTTTATATGGTAATGGTAAGGAGATGAGCTCTGCCTGGGCAGATCATTGCCGCGTCTTCGCGGAGGCGATCGGCGGCGGAGATCTCTCGCGTTCGGCCCAGAGGGGTAATTGCGGAACTTTTTATCGGTAGGAATTGGTTTAATATTCATAGTTAAACAACTTTCATTGCGTTATTTACGTTGCTGAGCCACAATTTATTCGAACAAATGACGCAATGGTTTAGAAATAATCTTCAATCCCATTCAGATTCTGATAAATTGTGCGTTTCGCAATTAGGGTGCAGGTTCAGGCCCTGGTACGGAGCGAGAGTGCATGGGAAGCGGTACAGATCGCGAAGGAAAAGGCGTAGAGCGCGAGGGAGACGCAATCTTTGCGCTCTCATTCCCCTAGCCGCCACAGGAGACGCCTTGGGCGTCGGGAGTCCATAGCGGCTTCAAAGAGATGTCAGCAATAAATGAAGAGGTCTGCAAGGGCCGATACCTGCCAGTGTAGCGGATTTGTTCGAAAGAGTTCCCGTGGTCTCGTTTTTAACCGACGAAAAAAAACGGAGAAGGTTATCAATTCGACGCGTATATTTTTTTTTTTTGTTTGTTTTTTTTTTGTATGTATGACCACGCATAACTTTTTACATAGTAGTCCGATTGTGATAATTCTTTTTTTATTGGAAAGGGTATACTCCGAAAATGGTCCCATATAAATTTAGAAAACAAAATCGAACCCTAAGGGTCGGAAAACAGGGGATCATTGATTGTTCACTCACTGATTGTAATGTTTATCCACGCATAACTTTATACAGAGTAGTTCGATTTTGATAATTCTTTATTCATTGGAGGGTTGATTGATGATTTGATGGTTTTTGGAGGGTATACCTTGCCAAGTATTATAAGTACATTAAAGCCACAAAAAAATATAAAATAAAAACTTTTTACCAAAAAATTTAACCGCCGAAAAAATCGAAAAGCAAAAAATAATAAACCTTAAAATTATGAGTCGGCGCTGAAAAATCAATGAACAAAGATCACTCAAAGCGCCGACTCATAATTTTAAGTTAAATTTTTTGGTAAAAAGTTTTTTAGTCAGTTAAATTCAGACACGCCCTCGGGAAAAGTCACTTGATGATTTCCCACCCAGTAAAAAAAAGGGCTATCTTCCTGCCAAAGATGATCTGTCTTTCTTCCATTTCTATTTTCTCCCTATCTGTACTTCAGTACAATACTCCAGTATCCTTGACATTTGCAGACCATTAATATGAGTTCAATCCAGATTTAATGTGCGGCGCGTGCGCACGATTTCGAACAAACTCTTAAACACGGCCAATTAACCGGCTCTTGTTGGCTAAACATTTTGTTAGTGGAGGTAGATGGGCCATGAATGAAAAGACTATTAAAGAAATTTCAAAGTGGAGTATAACCGTACAGACACATCACGCTACCCGAAACTGTCAAAATTTCGCAATCAATCTTGAACCTAATACTTTAGCGATAAAGTTAAAAACCTATTAAAATAATTTGACAGATTGCAGTAGTTTTATGTGCTGGCGTCTGTACATGGATCTATTGGTGCGTGGTCAAAATCGATACCGACTAATGCCGCCATTTTTTTTTCAATATATTTCACAAAACAATCGCAAACATGTTTCATTAACAGCGCCACCTTCCTGCCAGGCCCGCGGATTTAATCATTTATTTGCGTAAAACATGGTATAAAAAGGTCTTATATTCGAAAAAGTTATCGTGGCCCTACCACAGGCAACTGAAGGAACACGTTTACGTTTACGTTTAGTCAGTAAAAGTCTGACATGCCTTGCCACTCCGTCCAGACCGAGAGAAGTCATTTGATGATTTCACAACCAGAAACAAACAAACAAAAAAAAAAAACCGATCAAGTGCGAATCGGACTCGCGCACGAAGGGTCTATGAAAACAGCAAAACATCACGTTTGTTGTATGGGAGCCCCCTTACATATTTTTTTTTAGGATTTGTTGTTATAGCGGCAACAGAAATGCATCATCTGTGAAAATTTAAGTCTAACTATCACGGTTCAGGAGATACAGCGTGGTGACAGTCAGACGGACGGACGGACAGCGGAGTCTTAGTAATAGGGTCCCGTTTTACCCTTGGGTACGGAACCCTAAAAAACGCCACCCTGTCTACGTCAATCGAGCGCCAAAAGATTTTTGTATCACTTACTCAGACCGGGGAAGCAGGTATTCCTGCTGCTAAGAAGTGATTAAATTATGTTATTTATAGTAGGTATCTAAAACCACTCTTTACAAGCTTTTTTTAACTTGCTTCATTCATAAGTTCCCCGTTACGCTGTCATCCATTTTTCAAGAACATCCGTACAAAGTAACTTTCCAAAAGATTGCGACACTTAAGAACCAGATCAAACCGACCCAATATTCTTCACATTCAAATCTATCAATCAATGCTAAGGTATACTGTCACAGATATGTCACAGTTACCGTATGTTGACCCGAAATATTAATATGAGTCTACACGCGCACCTGAACGGCCTATTTATGTATATATGAATCATCTAACCTAATTTGTTAATGTGACAACGCTGTATAAAAAGCTTAACGGTTTTCTGTAATTCGGTTGGAGGAAAATAGTTGTGCTCATTTGGGGACATTGAATAAGCACACGTGTATAATGTTCCTGCACGATACACGCGTACCTATTCAGGTAATAGAAGGAGGCGTTTTATTTGACAGTTCTACAATATTCATTGCGTGATTTACGTTGTCGAATAGAGAAATTTTTCGAACATATGAAGTAATTGATTGGCTAAAATAATTCAGATTTTGATAAATACTGTGATACGCCATTAGGATTGGAGAAAGGCTTGGGTTCATGTATTATATACCTAACCACTTGAGCGCCCGCAATTTTCCGCATTTTACGGCCGACCGCAAACGTTATTTCACCACATCGGAATCCGATCACATCCACATCCGTAATTCGTAAATTAAAATTACAATTGTATATCAATTAAAAAGCTGAAATAAATGAGTATTTTTTTTCCAATTTTGAGGGTAGATGTAGTTATGCTAAAGTAATCTGTTAAGGGATGACCCTACTCTACCGAGAAGGATCTTGAAGAAATTTCCCTACCAGACAATAATACAAGTTTATCGACCTATTCCACTTAGCGTTTCTATATTTCAGTGATGTTTGTTAGACATTATTACTATAGGTATTCCTTTAGATATTTGTTCCAATATCTGTAACATATTAAACAATAGTCGAATGAGGATATTAACAAAAGCCCTATTTTTATTAAACTCAGTTATACAGGGTGAACTGTAAGTCGGAGAAATGGAAAATTGTTAAAGAATTAAGAAGTTGATCATGCGCAGTACTTTTAAATTTCGAGACAAAAGGTGTCAAAGTTCAGGTACGTACGTAGATGATTTTGAAAATCGTTATTTAACATCTTGTCGTATAGTATTTTTATCTCTCGTAGCGACTTGCGCTTTACATGTGGATATCAAGTGTAAAAACACGCAGTGAAAACATAACACACACTTCCGACTTCGCCAATGTCTCGGACAGTACCGAGAGCTCCTGCGCTTACAAACACATTCACGGCGTGTTTACACTTGGTAACCACAAAAAAAGCGCGCGTCGCTTCGTGAGATAAAAATACTGCTTCGTTTAACTGTCTGATTTTTCAGAACATTAAGGTGACGTCGAAAACTTTGACAGCGTAGTCACTACCAAATAAAATAGAAAAGAGTGAGAGTTTAGAGAATTATAATGTGATTTAATGAAGAATTTTTAGAAATAAAATCTTGGATTTGCTTGATTCTCATAGATTTTTGCCTGGGCTATATGGGAATCTTAAATGTTGCAAAAGGGCCACACAATTACGACGTGAAAGGAATACTTTAAATAACAAGTTACGATGTATATACAGCGATTAAAAGTTGTGTAAACATTGGGGCATATAATTTTATTATTAGCTCGTCTGGATAATGATCTGCAAAACGCCTTGCGGTCTGCCAGGGCTCTTGTTTACCGGCTGTTGAAGGTGAAAACATACATGATATTACAAATTAATTGCACTGTAGTATTCCTCTTGAACAAGAGCCTTTTTCTTACCGTTGTAGTAGTTTTCTTTTCTGAAGTTCATTACGGGTTTCAAAACAGTTAAATATACTGGGGGACATGCCGAGCCCCATTACTGGCCACAGTGGCCACACACACTGGTTTTGAGAGTCGGCGGCATGTGGGACGAGAAGACTGCGCAGCTTCCCAGCGCTGCCCAGCCGAGTCAGATTAGATGATTGACCTCTCTAAGTTGGACCTACCTAACTGGTCTATCCTAGGTAAACATACTCGTCCACAACTTCGAGCGTAGCGCCTACGATCTTCATGAGAGTGATGTTATATTAGCATTTGACATGACCTTTGTCTTGTCCATGTTCATTTTATGACTCACTCTTTCGGAAGCTCTACTGAGGTCAGCGAGCATTGTACTGTTGTCTTCCCTAAGTCCATAAGTAGCCAGATTACTGATTATAAAATGGGGTAATGCTGAGCTGAGATTACTTAAGATCAATGACCGTCCTCAGCCCAGATGTTCATCTTTCCAAATATTAAATTATGTCCTTACACGTGTTTGACATCTCAAAACCTAAATTACTCTAATGATCAGACAAAACACATTTTCCATATGTTATAACATGATTTGCGAAATTTGCTTCTTACTATCAGGGACAAGGCTGTTCTAAATATAATCGCTCTTCAGTTCACCAGTCATTTCGTTCATTCACAATAATTTATGGCTTCATTGAATGACCTGATTTTAACGAAAATATGTATATCGTTAAATTATGTTATGATTAGCCATCATACAAGCATAAAATCGACTACATTTATTATATAACCAGCTTCTGATCGCGGCTTCGCCCGCGTGGATGTCGTAAAATTCACCATTTCAACCCCCCATTTCACCCTCTTAGAAACGGAACATCAAAAAACCCTTTCTTAGTGGATACCTACTCTTCACAAAGAATACTCCTTTCAAGTTTCAAGTCTCTAGGATCAGCGGTTTAAGCTGTGCGTTGATATATCAGTCAGTCAGTCAGTCAGTCACTCAGGACTTTGAATTTTATATACATAGATTACAATTCTGAAAGTGTAGATATTTTTATGGTTTCTTCTATATTTGGAATTAACTGGAAAGTATTTACTGTGAATGAAAACCAATTAATACTATACCTACACAGTGTTTCTTCTAGTTTCGTAAAAGACAAAGGAGTTTGTTAATGTTTTGATTCTACAAGTTAGAAGTAGTACTATTAACAAACATTGGGGTCTATAGCGATGTTTGTTGGTATCTCAATGACTGAGGGAGAGTATCACCGATGACAATGAACGGGAGCAGCATATTTAAATGGCGTTCCGTTTTTAGTGTGAATCACAATCAGCTTAAAATGTTCCCACTGCTGGGACACAGGCCTCTTATCTGTGAGAGGAAATGGGCTATAAACCACCCGCGGGCCCAGTGCGGGTTAGTAGATGTCACATGTCCTCGAGTTTTTGGTTCTAGGACATGCCGGATTTCTTACGATGTTTTTTTTCACCGTTTTAAGAGCAGCGCTGTTGGAATGAGGACATAAAGTAAAAAGTCTGCCTGGGTTCGAACTTACTCATAAGTCGGGGCTGATACCATTGAGTGCTGTAGTATAGTTAACTAGGTAACCCTCCACAACGATGTAACTGCGCTAAGATTATTATAACCGGTACGCAAGCTAGTTTTCAATAGGCAACAGGATAAAAAGCTCTGAATATCTTTGACTATTTTCTTAGAAATGTAATAAACTATTTTCCAACAATTTCGAGGGCAAGGTTATGAAAAAAATTATAAAATAATAAATCTTTTCAGCCTAGTTTTCTTTTCATTTCGGCTTGAAAGTGGAAACGTGACATTTTCGACATTAACAGCTGTTTTATTAGGCTAAATGAATAGCAGTTCAAAGAAAATTTACAAATAAAATATTATAGGAATGTTTTACTTAGTATTTCGTAGAAAACTAATATTTTTATACATTACCTACAGTGAGTTTTTTGATAATGATGACAAAATACAGGTAATCAGTTTCGCCTACGCAGGTCTTTGGAAGTCATTCCTCTCGGATGATGGCTATTAGTTTCCCACAGTGGCCTACATTGTCCATTACTCGGTAGTACAATACACTCAATGAATACAGCTTTACTGATAATTTTCAAAATAATTAGGTACTTCAGCTTATAAACGACCCAACTACGTACGATTATACCTATCCCATAGAATAATCGTCGTCGTATCGTATTTATCGTAGTAAGTCGTGATTTCAACCCAAGCAGGCGCATTACTTTGTGTAAATAATTTCATCGCTACTGCTCTCAAAACGGTGAAGGAAAACATCGTGAGGAAACCGGCATGTCGTAGAACCAAAAATTCGAAGACATGTGACATCTACCAACCCGCACTGGGCCCGCGTGGTGGATTATGGCCCACTCCCTCTCACCGAGAGGAGGCCTGTATCCCAGCAGTGGGAACATTATAGGCTGATGATGATAGAATTATCAGGGCTTCCTCACGATGCTTGGTTATACAGTAAGTCAGTAGTGTCTTATAGTAACGAAGATTACAAATCAACCTATCAACCCTAATACCTAAAAATCGTAAGTCGCGGCTGTTACTACTGGGTCACCACTGCTAGTGTCAATATTTATTTGGTAAAGATTTAAAACTAAATGTCACCGGCACTTCTTGAGCAATGGGTAGCTCGCCGGTAAGGACCAGGCTCGGGTCGACGGCGCGTAGTGTTCCACGCGCGCCTCAAAGAGATGTCAGCAGAACTGAAGGGTTCTGCTAGGACCGATGCCTGCCAGGGTCGCGAGATTGTTCGAAAGAGATACCGTGACCCTGGCACATGGGCAACTGAAGGAACACGGGTGGGTTTTTGTCAGTAAAAGTCTGACACGCCAGCCCGCTACTGCCATCCAAAAAAAAAAAAACCGGCACTTCTTAGCTCTGAACCTTGAAAAGAAATGCCGAAACAAACTCAGAGATTATAATCCCGTCTAAAGTCTAAAAATATTATTAGGATTTGATGTGAGTCTAACAATGCATGGTCATGTCTGGACGGGCTTTTTGATGGCAGAGCCTTTTGAAGAAAGAGCCATTGCAGCTTTGAGCTGACCTTTCCCGACAGATCACATACATGTGTAGCTCAAGGAAAGTTAACACGTTAACTGCCATGGTTAAAATGAGAAAAAGTAAAAAAAATTACTTAGTGTTATTTTACTTTAAATTGATTATTTATCCCATAAATACATTATTTATTCCAAAAACATGGCCGCCAGACAGCAACGACATGTTCTGATTTGGTATGTGTTGTCCGTCAGATAGTCCGACAAGGCCTGAATGGAACAAAAAGTTTCGAACACATAGTCCGACATGGCAGTTAGCTTGTTAAAGGGTTAGTCATTGAAACCAGAAACCACCACGTTCTTCAGTACTTGCGGTGGGATTCCGGTCTCTCCAGTGAACCGTTTCTTTGAGAAAGGGGTGAGGTAGGCAGTCCCTCCATGATAATACTGGCATTTAGCTGCAACCAGTAGGCTGGTCAGCAGATCCCAACATTGCTGGGACAAACCGAGACAGGTGATGAAGTGTGATGACATTCAACTTTGTTTTTCTCCCGAGTCTGTCTTACACGTTTTGTGGTACCACGAGGATTAGCGGTCACAGCCGCTCGGGCTCGGGACTCCACCAAAGACACGCAGCCGCTGCTTCAGTGGCTGTTGCCCTGGCATGATCTGGTAGGACAGTGTATGCGTCACACGCTCCGTGGAGTACCGCGGAGCGTGTGGTAATGAGTACTAGTGGCTGTGAGGGCCTGGGACTCCACCAAAGGCACGCAGACGCTGTATCAGTAGGTGTTGCCCTGGCATGATCTAGCAAGACAGTGCTTGCGTCACACGTTGCGTTGTATCACGAGTACCAGTGGCTGTGAGGGCCTGGGACTCCACCAAAGGCACGCAGCCGCTGCTTCAGTGGCTGTTGCCGTGGCATGATCTGGCAGGACAGTGCATACGTCACACGCTGTGTGGTACCACGAGTACTAGCGACCGTGAGGGCCTGGGACCCCCCAACGACACGCAGCCGCTCCTTTTTTGGGTGCTGCCCTGACATGATATGGAAGGTCAGTGCAAGCGTCACACGCGTTCAAGGGATTTCCACAACATTATTATTATCGTAACAGATGCAAACCTTACTAAATAACTCCCTCAGTGCCAGGTCAGTGTGAAGACGTTTTAGCCTATTTAGAAGATAAACGCTCGAATTTTCCTTATCCTACTGAACTAAATACGTCACCAAACTAATTTGTTACCAGCTAAATATATTGCACGCACAATGTATTGTGAAATAAGATGTAAAGTTTGTATATTGAAAATTTGAGGAAAGGAAATGCAGACATACAAAGATTTCGTTTAAGAATGTGTATTGTGTAAATAATATAGACTGAGTAGTTTATACCCAAGTAGACTGCAGCATGTACATCCTCCACAGGAGGCGGACGGTTCAGATTTCTGGTGTGTTTCTCCACGGACAATGGCTCAACTCCCATCTTGCACCCCATGACCCAAGGGTTGTATCATCTTATTCGCGTTGTTGAATTTAGGGCCTAAAAACATTAAAATTGATTTATTTTCGTCGTTATTTCTAGCAACGAGGTGCTAAAAGAGAAAGGCGTCTCCCGACAGATTAGTATACTATACTATTTCAGAAAAATTTGTGATGTTGCCTGTCAAATTTACACAAAGGAACTACCCTAGCCAGGAAATACCACCAAATGACTTTCGAAGTACATAAAGTGTCCGTGCTGTGGTACGTTTTTAGCTGATGAAAAACAAATGGGTTGACGATTGAGCTATCCTATGAATTATTGCCTATTCTTTTAGTAAGGCAATCTCTTAATAATATCAGCCGCGTGGGTCGAACGATCAGGTTAAGCTCCGCTTGCCGCGACTGAACCGTGGACGGCTGACCATTTTTAATTCAATTCATTTATTGCAGAACATAGAAATAAATACATTTTGAGATGTTGAGTAGATGCGCAGTTAATTATGTCCTACCAATTAAGGCATGCAAAATATTATTTATAATTATAAACATACAAAAGAATACATTTCAAAGATTTAATACATTTCAAAGATTTAATACATTTCAAAGATTTAATACATTTCAAAGATTTAATACATTTCAAAGATTTAATACATTTCAAAGATTTAAATACCAAGACGCTTTCACGCCTCGGAAAGCACTTTAATTCTTGGATCTTTGACAGTCCATACGGGTCTGCAGAAGCCCGAAAGTCTGACAACCAGTCTTACCAACAACATAACTGGGTTGTGGTAGTCAGATATGCAGTCGCTCCATGTAAAATAGGTTGATGATGATGAATCTCTTCATCGGTTTTATACAACGCCCACTGGGGAAGAGGAGAAAACCAAAAGCCAAAACATGCCCTAGATCAAGGGTCCTAATATTGAACCATCTGGAAATATTTTACTGTAAAATTTTTAGCTGTCACCAAAAAAACCGAATCAACTTTCGATTGCAGTAACAGAATAAATAACGTAGAATTCAATCATGTCTCTGCAAGTTACCCCTTACGACTGAAATTTTTCCCTAGTCCTACTAATACATATTATAAACTCGAAAGTTTGTGAGTATGGATGTTTGTTACTCTTTCACTCAAAAACTACTAAACGGATTTGTAAGAAATTTAGCACACAGATACTGGATTAACACATAGGGTACGGTTTTCCGGTAGTACGTTCCCGCGGGATAAATTCCAACCTCCACGTGGGCGACGCTGCTGGCAAAAACTGGTATACTATAATTAACCGGGTTCCCTCGCACGTCCTGTCCGTTGCTACAGTAATGAAGCATGTAATTTATTATGCGCCACAGAGAGACACTGGTTTTCCCCAAAGACAATTTTGTACTCTCAAATTGAGGATAAAAGAGGCAAATTATTTTAGAAAACGAACTATTGAGTGATGTTTAGTAATTTAAGGGGATGATAACTGCTCATGGATGATGGCAGCATGTTGGTGGTTAAGTACTGCTGTAAGCCTTTCTACAGTGCAAGTGCAATATATTTGACAGTGCACACAGAAGGTACGAAGAAACGGTTCACTGGAGATTTCGGATTCCCACTACAGGTTCTGAGGAACATGGTGGTTTCAATGCGTACCTTTTCAATTTTTCTTTAACTACACAATGACTGATACATGCATGCCATTTGTTGGGGCAGCTCAAAGTTACAATGGCTCTTTCTTCAAAAGGCACTTCCAGACAGCCCTGCATTATATATATATATTAAATACTTTAATTCACACTAGGTGTCAATTTTGTTAGTAATAATGTTCTTATAGACTAGTGTTAGTAATACTTAACAACTACAACAAAATAAAAACAAACTCAACAATCACTACCGCGCCACTCCATAACAAATGGCGCAGCAATGATTGATGTAATAACAGTCCAGCCGACTAGCGACCATGCTAAGGATGCTGTGGGTGCTGCCACGTACTCTACGCACCAGGGATGCGCACCTTTTACGCGTCGTAGCGTAAAAGCAATCTACGCGACGTTCAGCAAACATCCCTGATGCACTACAAAATTGCCGCAGCCCCATCAACACCCTAAACGCGTGCAAGACTCACAAATTTTTTGTGCAACTGACATCTAAGACTGTAGCCAGAACCGAATCCCTTTTCTGACGTATTTTATAGGTGCTAAATGCTCTTTTGACCGCCAACTCTGATTGTGATGTGTTTGTGGATGAATGGAATAAAATTACGGGTATATGTCTGGTGTTCTGTGAGAGGACTGTTACTGTGTATTCAAGGGAGTCCCCTGTTCCATTTTAGTTTTTTGTTTAGGTAATTGTTAAACTTATATAATTACTAGCTTTTGCCCGCGGCTTCGCTCGCGTTAAATTCGGGGTAACACGGTTACCCCTTTCCTGATTTAGAACACAGAAGAGAACTTGGAACAGAATGTTATTTTAATACGCTACTGTAGACGATAATATATGTTTTTCCATTTGGGGATAGAATGTAAAGATTCTGGGCATTGGACACATGTGAACATGCTACATACAATTGTCCATGGGAAAAGCACGGCTTTTCTAAGTTCACCCCAGCCACCTAAAAAGGATAAAAAAAGGAAAAAAAGATAAAAAATCGCCTATGTCACTCTCCATCCCTTCAACTATCTCCACTTAATAAATCACGTCAATTCGTCGCTCGGTTTTGCAGTGAAAGACGGACAAACAGACATACACACTTTCCCATTTATAATATTAGTATGGATTGTCAACCTTTTATGTTTCCATCTTAATTAATGTAATTAGTGTTGTACCGTCTTAATTAACTATAAATACAATCCTCATGATATAATGTGAGGTCCTGACCTCTGAGTTTGTTTCGGCATTTCGTCTGAGGGATGAGAACACTACACATATTATGTAAGCCTAGATTTTTCATAAGTCGGATTTTTGGTCATTTGTCAGTGTTTCATTTTGAGCTTCTAGTACGTGTATTGACGTAGAGATGACATAAAATATGATTAATCGTCCGACACAGTTCGTTAAAAAAACCTTTTGCTCTGGAAATCTTGAAATATTTTTTTGATGAATGAAATCGGAACGCAGACACATTGACGTATTTCAGTTGTTTTCACAATTTTTTTGAGAATTTATTCATCTCTTACCGGACGTACTTATTTGTGAGTTTATGGTAAATCTGTTTACGAACCTTTACGTCAATGATTTTAATTTTAAATTCTTTTGAACGACTTTTTTTTGTTTTAAGTGTGATTGTAACCGTTGGCAAATCGTCAATTTATCATATTTTTATCAATTTGTCACTTGTTGATATCAGCTCGGCACGGGATCGGTATCACCTCGTCTCGTATTGGAAAGCAAGTTTTTTTTTGGGATGGCAAAGAAAATGCCAAGAAAAGAATACCCGGTATTAGTAGGTAATGATTTTTATACTTTAAAAAATGCGGAAATTCGGTAAAAATAGAGAAAGATCATCATTAACAAGACGAAAGCGTACTTCCACGATTTCCATTTTGTTCCAACCTTTTTTATTCTAGGTGGGAAAATCATCATCAAAAGACTTGACTTGACGAGGCGAGTCAGACTTGTACTGAGTAAAACGCTCCCGTGTTCCTTCAGTTGCTTGTTCCAAGGCCACAGTAACTCTTTCGACCAATACCGCAGCCCTGGCTGGTTTTGTTTCACCCTAAGGTTAGACTTTGTGTTATGCCACCGCGGCATACGGCTTATTAACTGGCGGGCCACGCTGCGCTGGGCTGGCCCGTAAATGGTAATGGTATTAAGGCCTAGGAACCGTCACATCCTATGAGGCCTTCGGGAGTCGGTAAGTTCAAAGGCGCGAGAGTCATTTGTCGCGGCCTGTACAGGCGCATTTTTTTGTTTGCTCGGCATGAGCCGTGGCAGGCCCTCACTCGTGTACCAACGCCTGGCGCGGCCTGTCAGCTAACAAGCTGTGGGAACGCTCGCCACAGGTCGTGAGACAGCGGCATCACGCTGACGTCAGTCCTGTACCAGTCACACGTCCAAAGATGTTGACGATAAATGGACGTGTATAGTGCAGCACCGAAGGTCCATGAGCGTGAGTTCATATAAAACGATACGTGACCGATATCAGCGTTGACTGTAAAGGCTCCCATCCCACAAACAAGCACGACGCGAAAATTCTATAATTTCTTTGGGATTGGAAACAAATAATGAAAATAATAATATGGCATTGGCTGGTGGTATCAAAGTTTGTGTTATTTTTATCGCCAAGGAAATGGAACCTTGAAGATCATGGCGTCGCAGAGAGCTGAGATAAAGGGATGCATATGATTTAGAATCATAAATGAATCATGAACAATTGATGTTTGACGCTAATTGAATGGTTTCTGTGTCCCTAGAAGTCACTAGAGACTACCAAAATCTTTAATTTTTCCCGTATTTTCTTTATCTTCTGTGTAAAGTATCAAATTCAACTCAAACTAATCTTTTTAGGCTGGATTTATTTTTCCAATAATATATATTTGTAAAGTTTGTTATTTATTTATTAAAATTTCCCTTATATTTATTTAACCTTCAGACGTTGTATAGAGTGGCAAAAACATCGACGCACCGACGATCAAGGATCTATATCGATAGAGGGTCTAGACACAGCACATGATTCAAGATCCCCTAGTGTAGTAAATCTTCGTCGGTTATCAAAAAATGAGTCAGCTGTTTTATAGGAAATTGCAATACCTACGCGGTCAAAATGAATAGTAAACAGCTTTTTGTTTTAATAACGCCTCTTGCGTTAAAATTTTTCTTCGGCTCAGAGTCATGCCACCAAACAGATAATGCATCGTTCTAATTAATGATATGGTTGCATTTATAATATTTACAGGTATAAGAATCGGTGTAACTACTTATGTTAATGTAAACATCCGTTAACAGTAACGAGAGTTTCTGTTTCAGGTGGTTTTCCGCAGATTATGACATCGTCAAAGTTATAATTACTCTCCGCAGTAAACAGCGGTAGCCTCGCTGGTCACCTTGCCTCCAGTTCATTCACCACGCTAACTGCAGTTATATTATTAACTGCAGATTAATTTAACGACTCATCCGTTGAGAACATAAACTAAGTAGGTAAATGTTCTGCGGAGTAATTACGGAACATACCTACTAATAGTAGGTTTTTTTTTTGGATGGGTATTCGTCAAATGACGTCTTCCGCTCTTGGGCGGAGCGGGAGGGCGTGTCAGACTTTTATCAGACATTAATTATTGTTGTTAGAAGGTTTAAGTTTAAATAGCATAGTTTGTAAAGCTTAGTATTTTTATGTCTATTCCGTGGAAAATGTTGTTGGTTTCACATTTGGCTACATGTTTTTTGTATTTCTTCATACAATATGTAATGTGTCACAGTTTGTTTTCCCCAATTTTTTTTTTTTTTTAATTATTGTGAATGTGAAGACTATGTGGGTGTTTTTTTTTTGTATCTTATTTATTTGTCAATTATGTTGTAATCATGATTTGGCAGTTTGGCTAATTTATGCGGCCAACTGAAATGTCCTTGCTTTGGTATTGTTCGTCGAATCGTTGAGCTTCTCAAGTTCCGAGTTGAGCCGCACGATTACTGACAAAAGCGTGCACTGACTGCACAGGTCCACTCAATCTGTGTGGTTCTTTCCTCAAAAGACCATTTCAGACAGCTATCTACATGGTCTTCACATGATGTGACCAAGATTATGTCTGGACTTTAAAAGAGACTATCTGACCTCTGAGTTTGTTTCGGCCTTTCTTTTCAGATTAGTCAGGTAGTAAACGCCGACCTCATCTAGTTAAAAAAAATATGATTGACGTGTAAAAGTTTTTGTACAAATGTACTTACAAAAATGAAATAATTTATCATTAATCATTTATTTATCATTAGGGTGCTAAACTTTGGTACGTTTTTTGGATGAGCTAGTTAGAGAGTTGTTATTAATGATCATTAATGATGACAGATGTTTGTGCAGGACTTAGTAAGTTTTATTTCGTAATGTCTTATGTTTAGATAATTGCATAAGTTCTCAAGTGTGATTAATTAGTTTTGTTCAACAGACTTTGATACCTAATGCTTAGAAGATAAGTAAACTATTTCTAACACAGTGTGACATTGGTGCCGATTCTGTTGTACACCGAACTAAACTAACTAAACTATCTCTAAAATTCCTTACTTTTGGCTATGAGAATTTTAACGCTATTCTGCAAGAAAAAATCTCTAAACTTAAAAATTATTTTGACACGACTAAAAACGAATTTGACAATCAACGTGGTTTTTTTTTCTTTTGGTTTCGCAACGTAGTACTTGTGTGCGCTACGCAATTAATTTTTTAGACACGAAGGCGCGCGCAAGGGGGCAGCCTAGACGTGTTTTATATGGAATTTTTCACTTTTTGTTTGAAAAATTAAAAAAAATATTACCCACGTGTTGAGATTTAAATGTTCCGGAGTTTCATAAAGAGGGTCGAAAATTTCATTATTTTTGCGATAGGACACGCCATTTTCGAGATATAAGCAAAAGAAAAAATAAAAAATACAGCACTGTTTTTGCACGTGAAGACGAGGCGTTGGTGTGAATTTTTGTTCATGACTAGTTTTATCCCACACCTTTTAAATCGCGATTAAAAATAGTCAGATTTAGTCAAAATAAATTATTATGGTCAAAATTTTTGGTGAAAACCGGCAAACTCAGAATAGCAAAATTGTCATTTTCACTAAACTAATTACTCAGTGTAATCTTCACTGACTTCAGCTGTAAGACGTCCACTGCTGGACTTAGGCCTCCCCCAATTTGGGGGGCTTTGCCATAATCGCCACGCTTGGCAGGCGGGTTGGCGATCGCAGTATGGTGGTAAAATGCATAGAGAAACTGCTGCCCATTCTCTAGTAAGTCCCTTAGTCGCCTTTTACGACACCCACAGGAAGAAATGGGGTGGTGTTATTCTTTACGTCCGGCACCACACGGTACAATCACGGTGCAATCTTAATGCTGTCAAACTAAAATATAGTTAAGTTGTGACACTTTAGTCTATTTCAAAATAGGAAATCGTCGTTTGACAGGAATAAACTAAATTTTAGTGATTTTTAGTTTAGTTTAGAGAATTTTGTACAACAGAATCGGCACCATTAACTCACGTTTTTAATGACTAAATATGTAGCAGAATCATCATCATCATCATAATTTCAGATATAAGACGTCCACTGCTGGACATAGGCCTCTCGTAAAGGGGAGGTGTGCCATATTCGCCACGCTTGGTAGCGGGTTGGCCTTCGCAGTGTTGTGGTAAAATGTATAGAGAACGCTGCTGCCCCTTCTCTAGTAAATCCCTCTGTCGCCTTCTACGACAGATGTCAGAATCATCATCAACCTATGTTTCCACTGCTGGGACGCATGCTTCCTCTCTGTAAGAGAGAGTGGGTCGCAATCCACCGCGCGGTGCCAGTGCAGTGGTAGATGTCACATGTCTTCGAGTTTTTGGCTCGACGAAATGCCGGTTTCGTCACGATGTTTTGTTACACCGTTTGTTTTACGTAAGTAAGTAGAGGTCGTTACAAGTGGTCCACTACTCCTCCCACTGAATCTTCATCATCATCAGTCTATAGAATCTGCATTCTTCTACGGAGTTGACCGTTTGCAAGCTAGCCAGTTTTGCTAGCAACTTAAATTTAGCCGTGTATAAGAACACGGTATCAAATTAAATTAGGTAGCAAAACTTTATTGCCGTCAAAATAAAAAAAAATTAAGAATTAAATTGATGTTTTTTTTTGGGTCAATATCCCTTAGTACCAACTAAACCACTAGATAATCTGTTTTTTTTCTTTTAAGCATATCGATACCCATCACGTTTGTGAAATTGACGCAAAAAAAAAAAACTGATATTTCAAGTGATTACACAACAAGGAAAAAACTCATTAAATTATTAAAAATTGTTTGATAATGCTTAGACATCGATACTCATTACGACGGCGGAGTTTTGCTATCGAATTCTGTTTGATTCTGTATATTATTATTGTTTTTATTATTTACTAGCTTTTGCCCGCGGCTTCGCCCGCGTGGATGTTAGAAATTAATGCAAGAGGACGTACTACCGCGATAAGAATGTGTTATTCCAGACATTCATAGAAAAATGCAATACCCACGGGGTCAAAATGCTGATTTTTTTTTGTATAACCGACGGAAATTTTCTACGTTGGGGGGTCTAGAATGATATGCTGAATTCATGGTTACAGTTTGCGCACTGGATAAAAAATTATTCTGTATAGGTAATATAGACTCTGTGTGCTATTTTCAATCCAGATCCATTCAGCCATTTTTGTGTGATTGAGAAACAAACACCCAATCATACATATTTTCACATTTATAATATTATTAGTAGTAGGATTATAACTCATATTACATAGGATTCATAGTTTATGAGAACATCATGTGTGTTGGTGTTTTTAAAATAAGAGTAATAGTATTCAGAGTAAGAAGACTGCGACATAGGGCTTGGTTTAGTTGAATATAAGTCTTCCTGGTTTTTCTTAACGATCCTATTTTACCTATACAGACACTCAATCATTTACCAGACACCGAACATAATTATAGGAATAGTACTTTTGCCAGTGGCTTGGCCGGTATAGCTGTCGGAAAATATCACCCGGGAATCTACTACCGGGATACATCAGGTATCCTATCTGTTACGTACCCATGATATAATATATCTTTGTGCCAAATTCGATCTAAATCCGTTTGGCCGTCTTTGCATCATTGAGAAACAAACATACAAAAATCTAAACATCTAAGCCATTTCGCGGTCTCTTACTTGGAATAATACTATTAGGTTTATTTTGAGTATAATGAACACACATGATATTCGCAATTACTATGAAGCCAAAGTAATATGAATTACAATCCTACTTATTCTGTACTACCCGGCCGCTGCCAACGGATGGATGGGACGGACGTACGATCTGCTGCTCTGCGCCCGCTTTTTAAATCTCTAATATCTTCTAAGATATTCATTTAAATTACATGCTGTACAGGGCCATATTGATCTATATTAAATGCACAATGTATTTAAGGTACTTAATTGGATAAGGATTAATGCTGTATTGCTTAAAATCGCTTCGTAAATAAGCCCTTATTTCTCGTAAAAAGTAAAAGATAAAAAATGGTTATTATGGGTTATCCCTTAGAGATAGACATATACCATTGCGGACATTTTTGTAGGCCTTTTTAAGGTGTACAATACTGCAGTACATTATTTTGATCTATTTCGTAGGATTCAGCCAGGGTTTTTCGAATTTTGAGACGTATGTCAGCGTAGTTTTCGAAGACAGTTATTTTTTTCTAAAATAAAAGATTTTTTCTAAAATAAAAGTAGCCTAAGTTACTCCTTGTTACATCAGCTATCTGCCAGTGAAAGTCCCGTCAAAATCGGTCCAGCCATTTCAGAGATTAGCGGGAACAAACAGACAGACAGACAGACAGACAAAAATTGTAAAAAATGTTGTTTTGGTATATGTATCATGTATACATACATATACATTTAGTAAAAAGTGGTTATCTTAATATTAAAAACAGACACTCCAATTTTATTTATTTGTATAGATGTATAGATTAAGGCCCAATGACTGGCCTGTTAGTCGAGTGGTTAGTGACCCTGACTGTTAAGACTGAGGTCGTGGTTCGATTCCCACCCAGGACAAATCTTTGTGTGATGAGCACAATCATTTGTTCTGTGTCTGGGTGTAATTTATCTATAATATGTATGTATTTAGAAATATATAAGTACGTTAATCAGTTGTCTGGTAACCATAGTACAGGCTCTGCCTAGTTTGGGATCAAATAACGGTGTGTTGGTTGTCTTAAGATAAATAAACAAATTACAAATACATAAAATTCATTCAATTCATTACTACATGGGCGTATACCAATTTATTCCACGCTTAGCTTGTTCTCAAATTCGGCTTTTATGATATTACTTACGTACTTACAATAATACAGTGGCACGTTCATCAAATCTTTATTGACTTCCTTTACCTTTAAGATAACAGGAAATGAGATTTCTCCACGTGTATCAATCAAACCAAATGTTTGTAAACAAACGGAATGTTTCCAGAGTGAAATGACTCAATAACATTATATAACGTTACGGAAAGTAATCCTGTATAACCAGAGGGGTGATTGCGTAATACACTATCAGTAGGAATCTTTTTCATTTTGACAAGTTACAAAACGTTCATGGCATTGTTTACGTTAGCAAACATTATTTTCGAACATATCCGCCAAAGTGCTACAGTGACTTTTGTCTCTTTTTCGTATTGAACGTTTTAAGGACGCTATAACATTTTTCTACAAATATCGGTGGTTTTCCGGTACCAATTACATCAAGAGGAATCACAACTGCGAGGTCAATTATGGTCTTTAATTATAGATAATTTAAACATCTCGATAATGGTACCATAAAAATTGTATAGTCCCATACAATATTTTCACAAAAATACGTTTTCCCCACCGCAATAATCGAAGAAAATGAAAAATAATGGGGTCTGGAAAGGTACCTGTATAGTGAGATCAACTGCATATTTTAACTTCAAAATGACAACAAATTGTGGCTAGTATAATCTTCTACGTTTTGCCTAAATATTTAGTAATTAAATACACAACTTTTTTATTTATGAGAAAAATAAAGAACGCTTTCAAATTTTGGTGCTTGTTATTTTGGGGGGTGGGGGGAGGGGGGGTTGCCATAATCGCCACGCTTAGCAGACGGGTTGGCGATCGCAGTATAATAGTCTGCAATGCATAGAGAACGCTGCTGCCCATTCTCTAGTAATCCCTTAGTCGCCTCTTACGACACCCACGGGAAGAAATGTGGTGGTGCTATTCTTTTAGTTCGACGCCGTACAGTACCAGTAAAAAAAAAAAAAATGGGGAGGCTTATGTCCACCAGTGGACGTCTTTCGGCTGAAATGATGATGATGATGATGATGAATGATGACAATATAAAATACGAAAAAATTACAAAAGTCACTTGGTACATTCAACCGGATATGAAAGAACGGATTAGCAACAATACACAACAAATTCTAATTAATAGTATGTTACGTAATTAGGAGCAGTGGTGGCCCAGTGGTAACGGCTGCGACTTACGAGTAGTAAGTAGGTCGTGGGTTTGAACCCAAGCAGGCGCTTTACATTGTGTAAATTTATTCATCACCTCTGCTCTCAAAACAGCGAAGGAAAACATCGTGAGGAAACCGGCATGTCTCAGAATTAAATATTCGAAGACATGTGACATCTGCCAATCCGCACTTGGCCCGTGTGGTGGATTATGGCCCACTCCCTCTCACCGAGAGTAGGCCTATGTCGAACATGTAGTGGGAATATGATAGGCTGCTGATGATGATGATGACGCAGTTAGGGTGTTCCCAACTGGTACTCAGGTACCAGGACAACAGATCGTTAAAGAGGTGATTTGAAGGAGGCTCTGCGCTATGAAAACTTGAAATGGGGAAAATTGCTATTTACAGAGATGCTCCTGGCCCTAGGAAAGGAAAGTTAGTTCTTGTTTGAAGTTTTTTGACTTTTCTAGTAACGTTAAATTACATATATTTTTTCTTCGGTTACATAGAGGTTTTAGGAAATGCTTAAAAAGTCATATCACCATTTGCCTAGTCTTTTCCCAACTATGTTATGACTAACCGGATGCTGATGAATCCCAGTATTTTACATGGAAGGACTGCCTATATGAACTCTTCAATCCAGTTATTGAGTAATACAGGATGTAAGGGACAGCCCTCCGCAGACTGAGGGGGTGGATTCAGTATATCATACTAAAATGACCAGTACAAGAAATTATTTCAGGACTGTTATGAGAATCCAATAAACCTGATTTGTTTTATTTCCTCACACGCAATGTATCTTGGATCAATTCGGAAAGCCGCCTTTGTGCAATCGCCGACGACGAGTTCGATGAACTCTGACAGAAGGTGAACAGCTGATTTTACTCGTCGTTCGTTAGAGTCTTTCAACATCCATTGCTGCTTTTTATTTTAGCCGTATTGTTTACATAAATGGAGTGCTGCTTTTAGAGTATGTAATTTTACATTGAAATAAAACAGAAAAAGCTGAAAAAACGTAAAAAAATACATGAGAAAAATTCCGGTGGAATATGATTCAAAATAAGGAGCTGAATGCACTCTGTCAGTTTGTGGAGGGCTGTCTCAGTGTCTCTTACACACTGTATAATACGATACCCCTTGGTGAAACTGCGTTCAATTTTCGGGCTTAAGACGACCTGTAATGACAGCCGGGACCAACAGCTTAACGTGCTTTCCAAGGCACGGAGGGCTCTCTTCATGTAAAAATGGTGACCCATCCACGCGCCAAACGCAGCAAGCGTAGCTTTACCTACTCAATCGAATCGAAAAAGTAATAGTGAACATCTTATACTTATTTTTATTTTGTAAGAAATTCCGTTTACAACCGTAGTGGAAAACAGTCCTCTTTTCTTTATATTATTTTATAGTAGACTGTGAAGACAGTTTCACGCTAGGTTCAGGCTTCTGATAAACAGTGTGTATTTGACATTTATTATGACGCAAATTGAGGAGGGTAGGGTGAGTAGCACGCGGACTGTTAAGGGGGATCCACACAAACAAACAAAAAAATATAATAAATTCATCATTTCAACTATGTTCAAATTTTTTAATGACGCTACATGTACATTAAGGTTTAGGCTACAGGCACATTTAGGCTCTTCTTGCTTGAAACACAGGATTGCCTAGTTCAGGCACGTAATATTGTATAATAATAATTTACATACAAGCAAAACTGTACATATTTTTTAGCCTTTTATTTTTGAATAAATATTATGTTATTGTTGTTTGAATAAGTATTAAGGTTACCAAACGATTATTATGCTTTAGTTTTTGGGAATTGGTAAAAATACATGTTCCTCGAAAAATTATAAAAACAGCTGTTCAATTGTTGACGTTTGTCCATTGAGTGATGATTTTGTACGTTGGGTACAAAACAATTGTTATGTTGGGTGTATATACATAAATAAAAAAATATCTTGCATTGCTTACCTTGGAACTATGAGAAGAAACTTTTCCTTCACAGAAATTCTTAAGCAGAATAGTAAAAATATAGTTAACTTCCCCTTAAATAATTTCTGTGTATGTTCTAACCGCTTTATTGTTTACAGGAGAATACTCAACAACGGATAATCTTTTTGTTGTAATATTTCTTAAGAAACATTATGAGTATGACATAAATGTCTGGTAAATAAGTAGGAAGACAATTTCGTAATCAGTTATTTGTCTTTTAAACCAACCTATTTTCTAAAAGTTCCGTCTGGTGTCGGTCGTGAAGAATAGCACCATCCCATTTCTTACCGTTGGTGTCGTTAGAGGCGACTAAGGGACTTAGGGGCCATTCATAAATTACGTCACACAGATTTCATGATTTTTTGATCCCCCCGTCCTTGCCACAGCTGGTCGCATTTGTGAGAGGCCCCCCTCCCTAGTGTGACGTCACATGTTTTGCAATTATACACCTAAACATTGAATTAAAAAAAATCCTTCATAGTTCATATTTCGTGTTTTAATAGTACTTTAAATATGTGTATTCAATTTTGAATTGTGACGTCACATAATTTAGGGCCCCTCCCAGCCCCTTGTCACACAATGTCACAATTCGTCGACCCCCTCCCCCCCTTAACGTGTGACGTAATTTATGGATGGCCCCTTACTAGGGAATGGGCAGCAGCTTTCCCTATGCATTTTACCATCATACTGCGATCGCCAAGCATGGCGACTATGGCAAACCTCTTCAAATTGTGGGAGCTCTAAGTCCAGCAGTGGACGTCTTTTGCCTGAAATGATGAAGATAAATTAAAAAAAAAACTATTACTTTTTAAACTTATTTTTGATAAAAAATTGTTACTGGTTTTAATCAGGTAAGTACTGTATATGATTTATGCATTGAGACCACTTGACGACTGTCTACGTTGGATATAACTACTGTAATACATTCGAACTGTCAAACTCAATTAGAATAGAATAGAGAAAAAAAATAAAGTTATTTTTCACTTTGTAGTGTTTTTAAGGCTAAGGCTAAGGCTAAGGTTTTTCGTATGGAATTATTTTGTTTTTTTTTTTTAAATTTTTAAATTTATGGTATCTACCTCTCACTAATCTATACTCTCCTATACCATTACTAGCCAGGTGAAATTTAAGACTTATATGGTTTTATCATGGATGCCATTGTCAGAACTAGACCAAATTGAAATGGAACCACATGGGAAGCACCAGCTTTCAAATTAAAAAAATCATCAAAATCGGTTCCACCAGTCGAAAATTCTGAGGTAACAAACAAAAAAAAATACAGTCAAAAGTCAAATTGAGAATCTCCTCCTTTTTTTTGAAGTTGGTTAAAAATAATAGAAAACAGATCGAGCTGACAAGCCGAAGAAGGATGTTGTTAAAATATGATTTGTAGAACGACATAAATAATAATCGAATATCACAACCGAAGTGTATTATTTTTACACCCTGGTACCAAGGGACCTCTGCGTTCCCATAGTATCGCCTGCTGAGTAAAAACCTCGTAAACATGATTAAAAACTTGTATTACAATTTTCTATTAGCGTTGTAAAATAGTTATAAAATGTTGTAATGGTAGGCATAGTCTACATTGTTATACTCCATTTGTTTAGGTAGTTAACTAAATGTAAACAATCTTAACATGTCTTTTACCTAAAAAACTGTCTAAAAATTGAATCTAAAAATGTTTACAATTAGGTATTTACTTAAACCGATGTTAGGTAAGTAACTTAATTTAAATAATATTTGTTGGTCTTTTATACGATTTATTTTATATAAAAAGACATATCAAGATTGTTTACCTTTAGTTAACTACCTAAACAAATGGAGTATAGTATTGGTGTTTGGTACTTAGTAAACTTCTTTTGTGTTCTTTGAAATATTTATATGCCAGTTCATACCGAGACATTTAGAGCATACATAAGTACATAACCCTATTATTGTAGGTGCCAAGTTCTAGTGCAAATCGAAGTATTCAATTCTAAACATCATTATTATAATAATGCAATTTCTTCATGTTTGATTAGAATATGCTTCCTAGAAAGAAAAAAACCCAACCACCTTTTTTAGGGTTGTCAGTTCATCTAGCTGGGGGGCGTCCCACACCATGCTAGCCAATACGCGGTGTTTACTCCAAGACTCGTATGCTCCGCCGGCCATCGGTCCTTCGACATAACAGCCAGGCCACTGCCACTTCAGCTTGCTTACACTGAAAGCTATGTCGATAATGTAATGTAATGTTGTTGTTGTTGTGTTGTTTGTTGTTGTTGTTGTTATGTTGTGTTGTCTCATGATTACTACTTACTCTTGTATATTCTATTCTATAGAATCAAGTTCTTCTTACTGAACAGACAGCTGTGCTGCTGAGGAGTTTGTTGCGCCACTTCTTCTCCCCAGCGAAAGTATTAGGAAGTGGTGAAGGCGAACGTTTTGGGGGACTGTCTTATGTAATTTTGACGTTCGAAAAGTGCTGCTCAGCCTAATTTGGATAAATGACTTTTGAGTTTGATTTTGATAACTCCGGTTCTTTTCCGGATCTTTTCTGATTTATCCTTCAAAGAAACTCCGAGCGTCGTCGGTCCCATAAACAATGACAATTATTTTTTAAACAACTAACCCGGACTCTGTCAAGATTTCAAGTAATCTCGAACATATCTTTTTAAATAAGGAAGACCCTTCATTTTGAGAACATCATACTTTAAATACAACCTCTTTTCCGCCTCTCAAAAATTAATGGATATGTTTTTAAAAGGTTTATTTACCGCTTCGTACTTATCATGACCATGATGCATTGTTATTTATTTTTGTTTGACAGACTTAATGTATAAATAAGGTTTTGATGGTAAAGTGAATTTATTAACTGTTTTCAATTATAATTATTGTTTTTGCGACTGTTTTGGCTATCTTAATACGTTAAAAGGTTTCGGCGAATGTCAAGGAGATTAAAAAGGGAGGGTGTTTTTATCTTAATTTATAATTTGATATCTTAATTTTCAATTCAAAGCTAGAATACTGGTTTAGGTACCTAATAAAATAAAATAATTTAAAATAAACAGAGAAGCAAATTCTGTTACTCACGTTGCTTCTTGAAATATTATTTACGTTCCCACTGCTGGGACACAGGCATCCTCATGGATAGAGGGCGTGGGCTTTAATCTACCACGCAGGCCCAGTGCGGGTTGACAGATGTCACATGTCTTCGATTTTTTTATTTTCGGACATGCCGATTTCCTCACGATGTTTTCCTTCACCGTTTTGAGTGAAGTGGTGATGAAATAATTTACCCAAAGGAAAGCGCTTACGAACTTCATCTCGTAAGTCACGATCGTTATCAGTTATCACTGGGCCACTACTGATGTTTTTCTGTATTTTCTCCCTCGCAGACGTCACTCTTATAAAATACTAGCTTCTGCTCGCGGCTTCGCCCGCGTGGAAGTCGAAAAATTCACCATTTCAACTTCCCATTACACCTTCTTAGGAATAGGATTTCAAAAAACCCTTTCTTAGTGGATGCCTACTCTTTACAAAAAACACAAATTTCATGTCTCTAGGACCAGCGGTTTAGGCTGTGCGTTGATATATCAGTCATTCAGTCACTCAGGACTTTGAATTTTATGTATATAGATGAATCTTAATTGTACCAAAAGTTTTATTTAAGCAAATAAATAAGTAGGTTCTTCAACATGTTTTACTTCCTCTAATTCTTTTGTGTTCATTTCACTTCCTACTAGAGGAACCTTTTCTCAATTTCCATTTCTATTGATGCCGGTAAAAAATATTCCATTATACGCAATTCTTTTGTCATCATTAATTTGACGTAAAAAGCGATCAAGGGCTTCGTAAAAACAGACTTTTTGTCTATGATCGCTAATGCGGCTCGTGAACTATTTGACCGTGACAACCTTGCCAGTTTTCCTGAAGATACGAGATGTATAGACAATATGGAGTATTTTAGGCCTTCCCGTTTAGTTTTTTTTTAAAGAAGTAGATACTAAGTGAAATTGATTTGTTTAATTTACCGTAACATTTCGTTTCACGGTTGAGTTTGATTGAGTTTTCTGTTGACAATTAACGTGACGGTTCTGGAGTATTAGTAATGTTTTGTTTATCTTTTCTTTAGATATAAATGTTCTCATATCGCATCTTCAGAACCTCTATTCAGAATTATAGGGACCTAATTGAAATTTGGCCTTCAACAAGGTGGACCGATGACCTTGTGAAAGCCGCAGGAATCCGCAGGATGCGGGAAGCACAAAACCGGTCGAAGTGGCGGAGCTTGGGAGAGGCCTATGTCCAGCAGTGGACGTCTTTCGGCTAAAATGATGATGATGATGAATTGGAATTTTAAAATTTCAACTTTGACTCATGAAATGATAAAACTCTTATTAAAACAGACCTATATCACAATAACAGGTCTCTGTTTTATCTTATTTCTTTTATCGAGTTTTTCTAATTAGTATCTATAATTCTGAAGGTGCGATAACTAAAAATAAATAAATAATAATAATAGTATCTTGACTTAGCACACGAGGTTGTCGACATGTGGGACGTGGATTCTGCAATCATTGTACCGATAATTGTTACAGTAAATGGGCTAATAGCGAAGAGCCTCGATCCTTCAAAGAAACTCCGAGGAGGCTCTCACTGCGCGGCTGGGTCAAGGGCTTGATTCAGAAGGCAGTACTCCTGGACACGGCACGCATTGTCAGGAGGTTCCTCTCTCTAGAGCCCTGACCACCGGCAGCTTGGACCCTGCTCCCGATGCCGATGGGTCACTATTTTTTATATTTTTAAATGTTTTTGTAAGATTTTTGTAAAAATATTTAAAAATATACTCAATATGTCAGAAAATAAATAAAAGAAAATAATAATAAATAAAATAAAAATTATGGTAAACTATCTTTGCACAGTGCATAATATTTCTTCGACTCGAGAAAAAGCTCTTCAGCATGAAGTGATTCGGTCTGAATCGATTGCTGAAAATATGTTACGCAATTAGGCTGCGGATCATTGAACTCCCTTCATAATCTGAAACTGAAAAGAAAAGGCAGACATTTAAACACTTTACGACTATTTTAGGCTTTTAAATAGCAACAGACAGTTAAGTTCAAATTCGTACCTTATGGTTATGATATAAGGTGAAAATAATTTCTCATAGATAACTTCTATTTTATTTTATTAGTGTCGTCATATATAGCATCAATTGGTTTTATGTTTACATTGTTTTTATTTATATTTATAATAGTCTTTCTTTTTTTTGTGGGTGGGAAATCATCAAATGGCGTCTCCCGCTCTAGGTGGAGCGTAAGGCTTGTCGGACTTTTACTGACTGAAACCCACCCGTGTTCCTTCAGTTGCCTATATGCCAGGGCCATGGTAACTCTTTCGAACATATTTCGCGAACCTGGCAGGATTTATGATAATCTGTAAAGTATTTATGGTATGAGTCTTTGTTACCCGAAATAAATGATTTGATTGATATAAAGTCTCTATTCATCTATATCAGGGCTGTCCAAACTACATACCTCTGCGGGCTAATTAAATTTACTACAAAAGCGGGAGGGCCGCAGAAACAAATATTTTCAGTTTTCAAGTAAAAAAAATACTAGGTAACCATTTCTTTGCACGATTATTGGTTCTTCGTTAATTTATCTTTAACAGTCAATTCGATATCAACGTCAACATTCGTTGTTGCCAGACGCATTGCATGAAGAAGGGACTTATCTGAACAATGAAGATCTATACTTAGATTTTATAAAGTTCATTGTTGAATACCTACTTTCACGTAAATAAGTGATACTAGACTATAACTGAAGAAGTAAAACAATTTTCTGATTAATTTACACTTTAAAACATCGGTCGCGGGCCGCATGAAAACAAGCCCGGCCCGCAGGCCGTTGTCTGGACAGCCCTGATCTAAATAATCTGTACATCTTCTATACATACAAATAAATAAAACTGGAGTGTCTGTTTTTAATATTCAAATAACCGCTTTTTACTAAGTGTATATGGATGTATACACGGTACATATACCAAAACAACATTTTTTTAAATTTTTGTCTGTCTGTCTGTCTGTTTGTTCCGGCTAATCTCTGAAATGGCTAGACCGATTTTGACGGGACTTTCACTGGCAGATAGCTGATGTAACAAGGAGTAACTTAAGCTACTTTTATTTTAGAAAAATAAACAGAATATCACGAAAAAAAAACGAACGGGTCGCGGGTTATTATATACCCATGACTAACAAAAAAGTTTTTCTTTCTTATATAACTTGGATTAATGCATTCTTAATACATTAACCGCGGTAGTACGTCCTCTTGCGATAATTTCCGAGATCCACGCGGGCGAAGCCGCGGGCAAAAGCTAGTAACACCTAAAATGGCTTTGAACGTGACCACCACTATTTTATACAGAGTTCTCAACTGAACACTGAAATCAAAAATGCTCATCACCATCTTCATCTGCCTGCCTTTTCCCAACTATGTTGGGGACGGCTTCCAGTCTAACCGGATGCAGCTGAGTACCAGTATTTTATTTGGAGCGACTGCCTATCGGACCTCCACAATCCAGTTACTGGGTAATACGATACCCCTTGGTACGACTAGTTGTCAGACTTTCAGGCTTCTGACGACCCGTAACGCCTGCCTAAAATCTACGAAAACAGCCGGGACCAACGGCTTAACGTGCTTTCCGAGGCACGGAAGGGTCATGGTATCTAAAGACGATCACCCATCCATGGACCAACCGCGGCAAGCGTAGCTTAACCTGAACGATCAACCCGTGCGGCTATTATTTCTTAGCCACAAGCCCTTATATGCTCATATTGCTTATATTCGTGTAATTATACAATTTTATGATCACACGCATATGACATGGCACAGCATCTCTTCCCTCTATTGTTTATACCGTTATGATAATTATTATAGCCTGGAATATGTCTGCAAGTTCTTAATGTAGGTAAACATATTTTCATGGGAGAAATTACCTACTTGTAATAAATAATGACACTGGTAAGGTAATATTAGTTATGGAAAGAAAAATCTGTATGTCGCAGTGGTCTAGAGGTCGCAAGTGCTTCTGCTGAGTATAATGAGGTCCTGGGTTCGATTTTCGGCTCGGGAAAAAAGTATTTCAGCACCAGCCCGATTTATGACCGGTAGATGGCAAATGCTCGCTTACACATAACTAGGGTTTACTATTACACACACCTCTGCTTACTTCTTCGAGGAATACAGGCATGATGTAATGTTATGATCACTTTTAATTATAACCGTTTCACGAGAACACATTAAAAAAATATATTTTGCTCTTGTCTTTTACAAACAATAAAAAAACAAAAAAAAAATACAGTCGCATTGGTAACCTCCTCCTTTTTTGAAGTCGGTTAAAAACCTATTCTAATTAATCCCAAATATGTGTATTTAAAAACTTATTTTAAAAATGCTCGAATGCATTATGTCTTTTTTTATTTCCAGCCTGTACAAAACAAGGTCTACTTTTGCAGACAACATCATACCATAATGTATTTTTAAATTAGGAACTCATAAGAATATGAATGATGTTATTATCGAGGAAATAGCTTTATACTGATGATTTTTATTTTGGGAACTCAAGTGCATACCAAAAGATCGTTGACCATGGCCCATAACATGCCAGTGTTGCAAATTTTAAATATTCAATTCATTGGTGCTACCTTTTTAACGTTATATCATTGATAGCGCATGAAACTTTTAATATTATTGTTAACGTTGCTTTTTTGTGTACCTACTGTGCAAATATTTCGACACAAATGTATTTTTATTATGAAATAAATAACTTGAACTCTTTTTACACGCTTTATATTAGCTTCACTTGTATGTTTGTATATTTGTATGTTTGTGTATTTGTATGTTTGTTTGTAACCGACTCCTTGTAGTGCGATTTTGACCCACTTTAAACGACCAGATTTCATTCAAACTTTGCACACCTGTCAAGGACTGATGACAATGCAATAATTTCATAAATTTGTGCCATTATCCTTGCCAGGGTTACCAGGACAGCAAAAAAACTGTCACAAACTACGCTGACATACGTCTCAAAATTCGAAATACCCTAAAAAATAGAAAATAAATAATAGTTTGGGGGTGCCTGATATCAATAAAAAAATACCTTAAAAGCACCCCACGCTTTTTTTCCATTATTTTGTACTTTTTAGTTTGGTTTTCCATGGAAGCGTGTTTTTTAGTTTTTTTTAAACTATTATTTATTTGTGACACAATCAGTGTGTAATAGGGACACGTTTTATTTGATTTTACTCCATTTTTTTTGGGTTGTAAATATATACATGTAATAAAGACAAGGCAGGTAATTTCACAACCTATTAGGTATTAAGTCATTTTCAAACAAACCCAACCCCTGGTAATCACTTCTAAAAGTCATTTATTGAACAAAAAACAAAAAGTGAACTAAAATAAGTCAAAACATTACATCACATTTCACGTACTGAATTCTCGAAAGACGTTGAAGGACATTTTCCTTAAAGGAAAAAACCAACTGGAAATAATTCCCGAAAATGAACCAGTTACATAACATTTGAAATTGTTTTTTTCTCCGCAATGGAGTACCACGAAATCATAAAAATACCCAACATCTATGATTAGCTAATATTCTCCGAAAAAGAATGAAGATAGAATAATAATTTCGTCATTGTAAGTCGGCCATTTTTCTAGAAATGACGCCCCGATTACGCAACTTACTTGTTACTTCATCAGCTCGACCTGATTACATTCTGAAGAGTTATGAGAACGTTCCTGAACTGTGCTGTTATTTTTAGAGCATTATAAATAGCTTCCTGTTTCTCTGTAAGGGTCGTATTTGAATGATGCTGTGAAGAGGATAAGGAAGTTGAATTTTCTCTGGTTGAAAATTATGAATTGCTAGAATTTTCCAGCGGCTTTGACCGCGTGGATGTCGGAAATTACCCCACCGAAACGAAATACTCGGATAGAAAGTATCCTATGGTTTAATTTAGGTTATAAAGTATTTGTGTGCCATATTTTATCGAAATCCGATCAGTTGTTTTTGCGTGATTGAGTTATAAACATTCAGACATACAAACTTTTACATCTGTAATAATAAATAAAATTGAAATGCCTGTTTGTAATGTCACAATACTTAACAGTTTTATAATTAAAACATTTGAAAGTTAAATACGGTAACTAAAAAAAAGTATATATATATGTCTGCGTGTTAGTTCCGACTCATCTACAAAACCGCTGGACTGATTTTGACACGACGTTCACTGGCAGATAGCCGATGTTATAAGAAGTAACATGGGCTACATGTTTGTCCCGGTAACGCATTCTCGTGGGGTTGCTCATAGTATTATTAGTAGCGCTGTAGCTCGAGTAGGATCCAAATGTAAATCCCAACAGGAACGTCTGGATTTAGAAATTGATTGTGCATTTAGATGGGTATACCTACCTAATCTGCCAGGATCGCGAGATTTGTTCGAAAAGAGATACCGTGGCCCTGGCATATGGGCAACTGAAGGAACACAGGTGGGTTTTAGTCAGTAAAAGTCTGACATGCACTCCCGCTCCACCCAGAGCGGGAGACGACATTATTTTGATGATTTTATGGTATTTTATTTTTAATAAACCGTACTGTTTGCAAGAGACATTCTCGACACACTAATGCCCCAATGAAATGAAATGTTTATTTATTTATGAAGAGCTTATAAGACACTTTTACACATCTGTATTTTGTTGGTCAATATTTTTTAAAACTAGATGGCGCCTTATGATATCTTACCAAAAAGGTATGCTTTCAGCCTTGCAGCAAAAAGGTAAACATGTCAAAGACACTCCATTCGAAGGCTAAGATGCGACCAGATAATGTACCAGATGGACCTTCAATGTCAGACTGGTAGAGTAACACTAGTCTAGACTCTTAAGAAGGTCTGGAAAACGGGCCATGACCCATAAGTAGTTGGAGGATTACCTAAGTGCTAGATTTAAGATCGGAACGACGGTTGGCTAAAAGTGTTTTCGATGGATTTTTTAAGTGAAAACTTCTTTAGCACCGTTGTGATTTGTAAGTCTATGAAACGAAAAAGCGACAGTAAAAAGAGATAGACACATAAATTCATAATATTTAACGTGGGAGAAAATGAGATAGGAAGCATTATACAGTGTTTCTTATGTTCGTCGTTCTCTTTGTGCTCTGTTTCGTACCTCCTCCACTTATGTTTACCGTCTGAATAAATCTATGTAATATACGAATAAAATGTAAAATAATTATCAAACTTTGTGTCACTATGATCATTACTAAAACCTACAATTATCCTCTTTCCGAAATTTTACATTCGTCTCACTATCTTGAAGCCAAAATTTTTGAAGGTTTCACTTCTACCACGTGTGAATTGCACACATGTTTTTTTTTTAATGTGTTGGTGTATACTAAGCTTTTTTGGCCGAACGTGCCTAAGGCGTAAAATTTAACGTCATCGTTGAATTAAGTACAGAAATAGATAGAGCCAGGTGACATTAGATGGGATTTTCAGTGGCTTAAGACATAAACTAAGGTGTCGTAGGATTAGGAAAGGATTTTTCCATCACGGGAAATTGGTAAGGAGGTAGTAAAAGGTAGAGCTTGTTGTATTTTGTCACCTTGTGCACAGTTTGATCGCATAAATTGCATTTTTCTATGAAACTATTTTTGTTTTTGAGAACCTTCGTTAAATTTCTTCGCGGTCTGGAATCGTATGTTGAATTCATGGTTACAGTTTGCGCACTAGGTAAAATTGTCCTATGTGGGATGGATAAAATTTCAAAAGTATTTCCCTTAAGCGTAATCAAACGCTTTCTTAAGCAAAGCAAACGTTCCAGCACGCCCAGCGGCAGCAGCTAGAACTTAAAACTTTCATAAAACAGCGACACTTAACTAAAATCCATACATATTTTTTACTATGATTTACTATTTTACTATAAGATGAGCCTACAACGTACAAATGATCAATAATGTACATATTATGTCGAAATAGGTCAGGATCTATCACGTGTGCCCAGATCAAATAAGCCAACCTCGGGCCGCCACGAGACGAATGAGTGAACTATCGTTCACAACATCACTCTGATGTTGTGAACGATAGTACCTTATGATAGATAAATTCTCACGTTTTCGATAAACACGTGTTGTTCCAAATATGAAAGGTATTCCACATAAGGAAGTTTTGGCGCCTGAATGATATTTGGACGTCGTTTGTATACATTATTGAAAAAACAATACGGCGATGTTTGTTCCGATTTTGGCTACGCGCGAAAATATCTTTGTAAATGTCATGTTTTTACGAGCACGTGTTGTTCTAAATTTGATATTTCGTATTGCACAATACACGTGTTTGTTGTATGTTTTTTTTTTCTCACAGTCGGGGATTGGGTTTTGAGAAAAAAACAAGGAAAAACCCCCATTATGCTATTTCGTCAAATTTTTTATGTGTTTATTATTTCATAATGGAAAGTAATATGTGGTTAAAGTGTCTGACAATATTTTTGATCTTATTGAATATCGGTAAAACAAGGTGCCTTTGCAAAATATTTTTTTCACGTGAAAGCAGTATTTTCGTTAAAGGTTCACAAAAACCACTATTACAAGTATTAAAGAAACATTTGTTATTTCAGAGGTGCTCAACAACGTGACTTAATTTGGGTCCTTAATAATACTGTGAAAGATTTCAAACATTTATTGCTTACACAATTTGTGTTTTGATTAGAATCTTGAATTGTTTCATCACGGTGATTACTCCCGGTGAGGGAGAACCTTAGTCAGCAATTTCTTTTATTATTTTAGTTCTGCAATAATTTTCATGAATGTTCAATCTCGGTTTTGCTTATTTCTAATTTAATATCGCATGAATTGTTTGAAGATTTTTACGGATTCAAGCCTTTGTAGAAACAGTTCTATTGAAACAATTGAAAAACTTCTTATGTCGGCATTTATATGGGGCAGCTCGAAATGGTGTTGCTTAGAAATTTAAAAATAACTCTTGTTTATTTTTTATTTATAATTTTTAGAATAGAACAGGGTCGAATAACGTTTATTGTCTCCAGAATTATATATTCATTAAGTAGTAGTAGTATGGGGTTGTGGCTAAGTAAAAACAACGAAGCTTACGTTTGCCGCGGCTGGTCCGTGGATGGGTGACCTTCTTTACATACTAAGATCCTTCAGTGCTTTGGAAATTTTTTTTCTTTATTTATTTATAGGGGCTTTTACGCAAAGCGTATGTCAGTCCCATCGTATCCTAAACAATGCTACTTTCATAATAATATGTAATTATTTGTCAGGACAACCAACACACCGTTATCTGATCCCAAACTAGGCAAAGCCTGTACTATGGTAACCAGACAACTGATAAATATACTTATATATTTCTAAATACATACATAATTATGAGGTATTCCATGAAGCACACCCAAACGAAGCACACCCAGACGAAGCACACCTAAAGTATTCCACTTAGCACACCCGTAGGTGCGCTTAAAATAAAAATTGAAAATAATTAATTTCCTATTCCACGAAGCGCACCTAGGAATATCACTCGCATAGTGCGGGGACTAAGAAATAAAAATGTCGATAGGAGAAAATATTTATTATTTAAAAGACTAACTTAAATATCTAACATCATTCAGTTTCATTATAATAATGTGACACAATATTTGTCATTTTTGTAATCTTACTATTTAAAATCACAGATTGTTTCATAATTATCTTTGCAATAAAATAATTTATTTTTATTTTTTTACTATTTTTCTATTATTTTTCTTTTTTGTGCTCTTAATAAAATCACGGATTGTTTTATAATTATGCAATAAAAACTTGGACAAATATCAAAAACATTGTAAATATAGTTTTCCATAGAGACCTATGTTGAAGTTTTCTTATAGCTACCTGTTTAGTGAACAATAAAAATACTCTTCTTTAACATAAAAAATCACAGATCTCTCTTTATGTGGCACTAGCTTTTGCTAGTGGTTTCGCCCGTGTATTACACACATAACCCTCCGTCTTGAATCATTCTGTCTATTGACGAAAACCACATTAAAATCCGATGCGTAGTTTGGAAGAACTAAGTGTACAAACACGAAATGTATCTAACCCTACATTTACACAATCGTGTTCGCCATTCGCCTCGTCACTCGACGAACATTCGATGACACATCCGTAAACGAGTGCCGTCCGGAACTACTGTTCACACATTCGCAGTGTGAATTATTTTGTCATTCGCACACGAACATGGAGGACGTGTAAATAATTGCGTCTACGTGCCCTGTTGTGTCGGGCATGTGTAAACAGTAAGTTCGTTTTCGCCATTCGTGCCCTTTGATTCGCGTCCGAAAAACCTCTTCCAACGCGAACACTCGAATCGCGAAGCGAGGTACGACGCGAATAGCGAGCGCACTGTTTACATATACGTGTTCGTTATTCGCCTCGCTATTTGCACGAATGTGTAAATGTAGCAAAATATTATTTGGTACGATAATTTCAAAGTAAAGAAAAGGTCATAAAGTTATGATTTTTCCCCTTTTATAGGTGTCAAAGCTAAGTAGAATCTATATATTTAAACTGAATTATTCATAAAGGCTTCTTACATGAATATTAAATGATTCGGAGTGAACCTCACAAATTGATTTTATAAAGCTTCATTACATTATTTTTAGAAAGTTCCTTATTTAGAACTCCTTGTCTATTTAGCTTTTATTTACTTGATGATGTAGGTAATATATTATTTTTTTGTGGGTGGGAAATCATCCAATGACGTCTCCCGCTCTGGGTGGAGCGGAAGGGCCTGTCAGACTTTTACTGACTAAAACCCACCCGTGTTCCTTCAGTTGCCTATATGCCAGGGCCACGGTATCTCTTTCGAACAAATCTCGCGACCCTGGCAGGGTAGGTAATGTATGAAAACCTAAAGAGTTAAATAACCGGGATCGTCAGAAATTCTCTCCTATTGCATGTATGCTGGAAGAGATTTCTATAGAAATAAGCATTACCTTTGTACATATTTTTCTGTTCCTTTCTTCTTGTCTATTTATATGTGTGCATAAATGGTTAAAAAAATAAAAAATAGTTGAAATTTGGTAAGAAACCGATAGATGTTTTCGTATAAAAAAATAGAAATCAAAAGGTTCATTCATCAAGTTAAATTTCATTTAAAAAATCCATCAGTTTCTTTCTAATTTTCAAATACATCCTATACCATGGATAATTTTAACTCTTTTGGTGACAGTACGTAATATACTGTAATTCAGAACATTTTAATATCTTCAACTTCAAACATCATAAGTTAGACTAAAATGTCAAACTTAATACTAAATATTATTTTTAAAACGTACCGTGTGGTGCCGGACGTAAAGAATAACACCACCCCATTTCTTCCCGTGGGTGTCGTAAAAGGCGACTAAGAGACTTACTAGAGAATGGGCAGCAGCGTTCTCTATGCAATTTACCACCATACTGCGACCGCTAACCCGCCTGCCAAGCGTGGCGATTATGGCAAAGCCCCTCAAATTGGGGGAGGCCTAAGTCCAGCAGTGGACGTCTTACGGCTCAAATGATGATTATTTTTAAATACATATATTTTGAAAAGATTAAGAGTCATAACTAAAATCATAGTTATTTCAGAGCACTTTACGACTTCCTCAATTAGGTGTTACTTAAGTCTTGAGTCACTTTTAATGAAGACTTTTTCTTTTAAATATTTATCAGCCTTCGTCGACTGTTCAGCACGGGATATTGCTTTATTAACTGAGCTTCACAGATGCTGCTTACCTTCTTGGGTTTCCTACAATTTTATTTTTCACACCCATATAGGTACATATAAATCATTCTGCCAGGGTCACGAGATCTGTTCGAAAGAGTTTCCGTGGCCGTGGCATATGGGCAACTGAAGGAACACGGGTGGGTTTTAGGCCGTAAAAGTCTGACACGCCCTTACGCTCCACCCAGAGCGGGAGACGTCATTTGATGATTTGCCACCCACAAAAAATATGTAATCACTTACAAACTCTGCCTCGTCAGTTTAGTAAGCGCTACTGCTGACCATGTTCGATTCTCAGGTTGGACAGACTATAATTGGGATTTTTTATCAGAAATAACTCACTGGCTGCCTAGAGTGTGGATTGTAATGTAATGTATAAACTTACTTGTCTACCATATAATTATAGAAAAATATAATATTATCTTTAAGCCTTTTGTATCCCCCTGTACTTACTTATGGAGACAACAAAGGGCAAATTATTACCATTATCAAAATATATGTCAATGCCATTTCTTCACGTTTGTATTCCGATCTCTGCTTCAATTGTCTATGCCTCTATGGTAATAGAATAGATGTTGCTTTATGGTAAATTTTTGATAGAGGCTGTTGTTTATTTTGTTTCCTTCTATTTTCAATGTCAGTAAAGTTTGTTTGTTTTGTTTATTCACGGGAACAGTGGTGGGTCAGAAGAAGTAACCTCGAACCCAGACAAGTACTTAACTCTGTGTAAATTATTTCATCATCACTGCTCTGAATACGGTGAAAGAAAACATCGTGAGAAAACCAGCATGTCTTAGAACCAAAAATTCGAAGACATGTAACATCTACCAACCCGCATTAGGCTCGCGTGGTAGATTACAGTTCACTTCTTCTCGAAGAGGAGCCCTGCGTCTCAGCAGTGGGAACATTAAAGCTTGATTATGATGATTTATTCATCATCCGATCCACAATTACTTTCCTGGATTTCGTATTCCTTGTTCTGGGGCTGTCAACTTTATCGTATTATGTTTTAAAGGACCTGCACGCGTAGCATAACCGCCATAGAAACGGAATTTGTCGACTGAAGAGAAGACAAAATGATAGATTGTATCGTAGAAAAATTGTGTAAAACTGAAGAAAAGAGATGTTTCTATTCTTCAGTCGACAAGAGTACGATGTCAAGTATGATGACTATTTCTCTTTATTATTGATGAGATAGAAACATTTTTACAGAATTAAAATACATAAGGAACTTTTTTTGTTTGTTGAATAGATATAGAGTTAGTCATGCTACGCCGGCTGGTGAAATTAGAGACATATAAGATTATTCAGAGATGTTTTTTTATCTAGCAAAACTTTTTGGTGAAGGAAAATATTGCGTATCACTCCATGAATCAGAATCTGAGTCATTTTCGAGGATTTTGTTGTTCTATTGCTTCATATGTTCGAACCATTTGTCTACGCAACATCGTAAATTGCGCAATGAATGTTGTTGAACTGTTAAAATGAAAGTAATTCCTACTGTAAGTGTGTTTTTCAATTATTTGGCAATACGCGGTGAATGAAGACCGCGAATCGGCAAACGTAAGGTAGGACGCCTTCAGGCTAGGTGGAGCGACGATCTTCACAGGATGGCTGGAAGCAGCTGGATGAGAGTTGCCGAGAATCGAGCTGAATGGTGTGCAATTGGAGAGGTCTATGTGTAGCAGTGGACTGCTGAAGGCTGATACTGATGATGATTAATACGCAGTGAGTCAGCATAGTGATTATTGCTCGTTCTACAGTTACGAAAGAAGTGGCTATACAATACAATACAATCCTTTATTTCAGGCAACTTAGGCCCATACAAACACAATAAACAAATAATATAAAACAATAACTATTGCCCTCTACATGAGATTTCGAATTAATTAAAAAACCTTGCTGATATAGGAGCTTCGTAACGGTTCATTAGAAAACCAGCGTCAGACAGCACCTGTCTGACATTAATGTTGAAATATGCCTTTTTAGTGCAGTCGTAACTGATTCGTAACACACTGTTGTTGTTTAAACATTATTTTCATCTTTTTATTTTGTTATTTGTATTCTGAAAACTGTGTCCAAATAAAGGTCAAGCCAGCTTATTTTGAAAGGTATGAAATATTTAATAAACATAAACTTTAAATGTTATTAGAGGCGGCGTGCCCAGCGATGACTTGTATAAACCTGTCTATGAAACTGAAATTAGCAGCTACCAGCTAGCAGCCGGCAGGGACGAAACATAGCAGATAGGGCCCGGTCCCTAAATATTTGTAAAAAATTAGAATTTTTCATTTCGAAATTACAAATAATATTAAAAATTAACATGACATCTGCTTATTTATACTAATATTATAAAGCTGAAGGGTTTGTTTGTTTGTTTGATTGAACGCGCTAATCTCAGGAACTCCTGGTCGGAATTGAAAAATTATTCTTGTGTTGGGTAGCCCATTTATTGAGGAAGGGTATAGATTATATAACATCACGCTACGGTTAAAAGGAGCGGAGCAGTAAACGAAAAATGGACGAAAACTGGCAGGCAATTCGACGCGACGGGAAGGGGAGCGAAAATTTGACGCGGACGAAGTCGCAGGCAGAAGCTAGTTAATAATAATTGGAATTTCAGGTGAAAAATCAATCCCTTTTACTTTTTTAAGAGGTTAAGTTTGGGTACCTAAAAATTATCAGAGTAATGGTAGAAAAAATCCTACAACTACTAAAAAACCTAGCTGAAAATTGAAAATAAAGAGACAACTGTAGAAAAAATGCAACGAATTATTGTAACTAAATTATTAGAGTATCTTGGCTGAGATTACTCCCACAATTTTTTCACACTAAAAAGAAGTCCTGAGACAAATTTCAGCAAGTTCGTATGTGCAGAAGGAAAGATAGAGCTTTTTAAACAATAAAAATCATTCTCCTGAGATATAATCCTGGCCTGTTAGTCTAGTGGTTAGTGACCCTGACTGCAAAGACTGAGGTCGTGGGTTCGATTCCCACCCAGGACAAATGTTTGTGTGATGAGCACTATCATTTGTTCTGTGTCTGGGTGTAATTTATCTATAATATGTATGTATTTAGAAATATATAAGTATGTTTATCAGTTGTTTGGTTACCATAGTACAGGCTCTGCCTAGTTTGGGATCAGATGACGGTGTGTTGGTTGTCCTAAGATATTTATTTATTTATTTATAATATTTTTTTATAACCTAACTATTAGAGTATCTTGGCTGAAATTACTCCCAGTATTTTTTTACACTAAATAGAAATCCTGGGACAAATTTCAGCAAGTTCGTATGTGTAGAAGGAAAGATAGAGCTTTTTAAACAATAAAAATCATTCTCCTGAGATATAATATTTTTTTATAACCTAACTATTAGAGTATCTTGGCTGAAATTACTCCCAGTATTTTTTTACACTAAATAGAAATCCTGGGACAAATTTCAGCAAGTTCGTATGTGTAGAAGGAAAGATAGAGCTTTTTAAACAATAAAAATCATTCTCCTGAGATATAATATTTTTTTATAACCTAACTATTAGAGTAGCTTGGCTGAAATTACTCCTAGTATTTCTTTACACTAAATAGAAATCCTGGGACAAATTTCAGCAAGTTCGTATGTGTAGAAGGAAAGATAAAGCTTTTTAAACAATAAAAAAATCATTCTCCTGAGGTAAAATATTTTTTTTACAAGCAAACTATTAGGGTATCTTGGCTGAAATTACACCTTATATTTTTCCTACTTGAAAGAAGTGCAAACACACTAACGCTTATTATTGCAGTGAAACATAATTTTACATCGAAAATATAGTTTGTGGTCTTAGCCCCACTAATTTCTTCGTCCCTGGTGACGCTCGTCTTGTGGCTGCTAGTTTCAGTTTCATAACCTGTCTTGGACTATATTCAAACTATCTGCTTAGACTTTTCCTAACTATGTTGAGGGTCACCTTCGTGTCTAACCGGACAGAGCTACCCGTATTTTACATAGAGCGAGTACCTATCTGATCATCATAACCCAGTCACTAGACAAAACGACCCACCTTAGTAAAACCGGCTGTCCGACTTTCGGTCTTCTGAGGACTCGTAACGACTATTAAATATCTACAAATGACAGCCGACGCAGATCAGCCTCGGTAAGCATAGTTCTGGTGTCAGCAGAACGTATGCAATTTTTAATAACCAAAGAGTTTGGTATTGTTCGTCGAATCGTAGAGCTCCTTAACTCAGAACTAGTAGAGCTATACGATTATGCGTGCATTTACTGGATAGATCCACTCAGTCTGTGTGGTTCATTCCTCAAAAGTCCATTTCAGACACCAATCCACATAGTCTTCACATGATCTGACCAAGATTATATCTTCAAATGAGACTGTGACATCCGAGTTTGTTTCGGCATTTTTTCTCAGAGTAGTTAGACATGAAACACCAATTTCATCTAGTTTCTAAAACATGATTGACGTGTAAAAGCGTTTGTACAAACCTACTTACAGAAACTAAATCATTTATCATTTTGATCTCTCTTAGTGGCAATGTGCCCAACGATGACTGATACTGGTCGCCATTATTTCCTATAAACATTTACTTCATATAAACCTGTCCTCGACCATGTCCAGACATTTAAAATCGTTCGCATCCAGACTATTGACTATTTGAACTGCAAACAGAGCAATGTTAGTACAAATCATCGGAACATTGACTTTTAGTATACTGTTACATATTATTTCGCCTTGTCTCAACCTCGAAACTGAGTGCTGGTCGATTATCGGTAGTGTTGTGACTGCAATGTATCGATGTTTAGTTTTGTTGAAATAAAAATTGTGTGGCATTGATTTTAATGACGATGCTGCAGAAATTTCAGATTTTCTTTTCTTTCCCTTTATCTTTTTGGACCGAAGTTTTTAAATTCAGCTTTCGATAACTGTAAAATTATAGAAATCATCAAGTATTGGATAATGCGTTACGTAACGAAAAGGCGTTATGCGATTTTTTAATAGGTATTATAGAAAGACAGAAAAAGCGTGAGGTAGTTTTCATGGTTTTCGAGCACGCTGAAGCTATTGGTGAAGTTAAACTGAAGATCCAAGATGACGACTGCGAATATTTTTTAAATATTTGATCATGGGTGTCGTTGTCGTGGTTTTCGAGGGGTTGGTAAGGAAGTCAAATAAAGTTTGAGTATTTTAAAGATATTTAAAATACTCAAATTTAATTTAAACGACTTTACATTCAGAGTTGAAAGCTAAGGAACTTCATTGCTCAGGGGGCATCCTAACTCCACACATTTTATTTTATTTTATTTTATGTTCGTTAATTGACTATTCCATTAATATAAAACTCAGAATTAGGACAACAAAATCAAATCGAAAGTAATTGACAGAAATGCACGCTCACTGTCAACAATTTGAAAGACACGTGACAATGCTTTTACGTCCCCATTTAACTGTCAAAATACATCGACAAAATAATGGCCAACACTAGTCGATACAACCGCCATAACAGAAGACGCTGTCGATAGTCGATGCCGGCCAAATGTCGAGTGTTTCAGCTGGCGGCCGTTGTATTCTGTTTGTCTAAACTATGTCGTTCAGCTCTCGTCGGCGAAACGGTAATGTTAGCACATAAAGGAATAAATTGTGGTTTTGAGCAATGTTTTGAAAGTGTTCAGAATTTAAGCGTTGCTTTTGAGATATTTTGGAGAATGCACTAATGAATGACACTGATAAATGATTTTATTTGTGTAACTAAGTTTGTACAAACGCCTCAATCGTATTTGTTTAAACTAGATGAGGTCGGGATTTCCTAACTAACTACTCTGAGAAGAAATGCCAAAACAAACCCAAAGGTCACAGTCTCTTTTAAAGTCCAGACGTAATCTTGGTCATACCATGTGAAGACCATGTAGATTGCTGTCTGAAATGGTCTTTTGAGGAAAGAACCACACACAATGGAGTGGACTTGTCCAGTCAGTACACGCATTTGTCAATTATCGTGCAGCTCATCTTGGAACTTAAGAAGCTCAACGATTCGACGTACAATACCAAAGAAAGGACATTAGGATAGGCCGCATAAGCTACGCAAACTGCCCGACCATAATCAAAGTGAAACAAAGACCCACATCGTCCTTAAATTCAGAATAACTAATGTAAATTCTTCAAATAGCAAATATGTGTATGTAAAAAAAAGGAAAATAGCAAAATAATATTTAAAAAATCAACATACACTGTGTACATTTATTGGAGCAGCTCAAACTCAAGCCGTTTTATCCCCAATACGGCAATATAGACTTTCTGACATAGTTTCCGCTTTATAAAATCTTTGAATTTATTTGAGCTTCGTTCTTGAATGAACTTAGAAATTTTAATATACAACGAATACATTGGCATCTAAACGAGCCACAAATTTTCTTGAGCCTGGTTATATGAACAACAAATTTTTGTTTGTTTCTAGTGTTCAATGTATCTTTTCATTTATTACTGACCGTGTACATTAAGGCACATTTATATAAACTACTGTGGAAATTTGTGGTTTTTTAGTCCATTCGTTTTGCGCTTGAAAGATGTTTAAGATGTAGCTACAAAGATACAATGTTATCCACAAAATGAGTACTCAGGGAACTACGTAGGTAGTTAACTGAGTAATCATATTAAACACTGTTGATACGCACATTGGAATGTCATATCAATACTGAAAGGTTAGCTCCGGCTCCAACCACTCTTTACTGAAGTGATTCGTAATCGTCCGGCAGACTGGAATTATTGACTTTCAGACATTATTAGTCGCACGTAACTAATCAAGAAAAAATGGATTCTGAAAAGAATTGTATGTATGATTGTATTTCTCGTAATTACTAAACACCCAAAGGTTAAATGTCCTGCCAGGGTCGCGAGATTGTTCGAAAGAGATACCGTGACCCTGGCACATGAGCAACTGAAGGAACACGGGTGGGTTTTAGTCAGCAAAAGTCTGACACGCTCCTCCGCTCCGCCCAAGAGCGGGAGACGTCATTTAATGATTTCCCATCGAAAAAAAAAAAGGTTAAATGTCGGTTGAATTTCATGAAACGAAAAGGTTTATTTTTCTTTGTGTCAGATAGGCAGTTTTGATCTTAATAAAGAGTTACCGGGAATTGTTCCACAATTGACACTAACAAGTCCACTATACATAGCATAATAGAATAATCAGCCTTTAATGTTCCCACTGCTGGGATACAGGTCTGTCCTCTGTGAGATGGCATGGGTCGTTATCCATCACGCGGTTCCAGTGTGGGTTGGTATTGTAGCTATCTTAGAATTGCTAGTTCTAGGACATGTCGGTTGCCTCGCGGTGTTTTCCTTCACCGTTTTTGAGTGTACAAGGATGCATTTTATAATCAGTGTATTTTCATATGATGTTGACGTGATTATCTGATGTTTGTAAAAGCGACTACACTGAAAATTGGGTCCTTCGTTGAATTAGTCTGGCAAAGTGTTTTTAGGCTTTTAAACATCAGTGTCAATTCTCAGGATCAGCCCGAGGGGTTATTGCGTAATACACTATCAGTAGGAATCAATTACATTTTGACAGTTCCACAACATTCGTGGCGTTGTTTATGTTGCTAAGCAGATTTTTTTTTTCAAAAGTATTAAAGAATGGATTAACAATAGCTGAGCTTCAAAATTATTCAGATTCTTATTAATAGTGTGTTACACAATTAGGGTGCACGGCAGAGACTCGCCCTTATTGTATATTTCATGGGACTTAATCATCATCATCATCATCATCATTTCAGCCGAAAAACGTCCACTGGACATATGCCTCCCCCAATTTGAAGGAGTTTGCCATAATCGCCACGCTTGGTAGGCTGGTTGGCGATCGCAGTACGTTGGTAAAATGCATAGAGAACGCTGGTGCCCATTCACTAGTAAGTCCCTTAGTCGCCACTTGCGACACCCACGGGAAGAAATGGGATGTTGCTATTATTTACGTCTGGCAAGGAACAGTCACAGGGACTTAATCATAACTGTGGAACTGTGGGTTCTTCACACCTCTGCCTTATTCTTCAAAGAAATACGGGCGCAAATAAGTATATTCGCTTTTTTAAAATAATTAAAGCCACATTTATTTCTCCCACAGCGCATCGTAACGTTAATGAATTCTATTCACGCCTGATTGTCACCGTCCACTCCTTGATTTAATCTATTAGTAGAATTATATGGAGCACCTGGGAAGACATGGGCTTGGTCTTCAGCGTAATCAAAAATCACGCCATTTTACATACTACCCAATGTTTGCACATGCAGTCGTTACGTGGAAGAACTATTAACAGTAAGTATGCTACATCTTGGGAAAGTTATCATATTAGTAAAGTTTTGATTTAATATTGGCAGCATCTATACTGCCACATACGAACTCATCATGCAAATCCTGTATCGCGCAAGGAGTGTTTACGGCAGAGCTCCCTTTTCTACGGAAGTTGAGTGAACTTATATAGGTATCTCCAAAAAATCATTCATTGACAGAGAGACTTGTGGCTAAGGAGGGGCTTATAGGTAAGTACTAACAGCTGCAGGTTAAGCTACGCTTGCTGCGGTCAGTCTGTGAATAAGTGACTATCTTTACATACCAAGACTCATTCGTGGCTCGGAAGGCACGTTAAGCCGTTTCTGCCCGGCTGTCTTTCGTAGATACCAGCCGTTACTGGTCGTCAGAAGCCCGAAAGTCTGACATCTAGTCATACCAAAGGGTATCGTGTTACCCAGCAACTGGGTTGTGGAGGTTTCATGTAAAATGGGCAGCTTGATGGCTACGCAGATTTATTTGGTTTAACATTCATTTGAATTTTCCTGCACGATCCATGTTTTTATTATGTAGTCCAAATTAATATAAAGACAGAAGTTACTTACCTTGATTGCAAAAAATAATATAAATACGCTAAAATAAGTCATGCAATAGGGCCAAAATTAATTATAAATTGAACAACAAACATGGAGAGAGAACAAAATCCAAAGCACAGACAAGGCTGTCTGTTTGAGCTTTACAAGAGCGATATATTTATAAACGAGGAAGATCAAATCTTTGCCTCAAGGATGCTGAATGAAATAAGATAGACATTTACACCTACATAACTGCATAAAGTACATCTAATAAATGTAAATGAAATTCCTTCGCTCACCGTTTCAGTTTTCCTCATTTATTTATATAAATCTTCAAGTGGAGAAGAGATATATCAGATTGATGGCTCAAATTATAACAATGATTGTTATATAGTACTGCAGTACGATGCATTTATTGTTGCTTTTATTGGAGTATAAATCCGATAGGTTTTCCCAGATGTGGTATTATGCCCACTAATATCAAGCCAGACTGAAAACAAACATGTGTGAGCAACGCAAACATTAGGATGACCTATTAATCCGAGTCAAAAACTGCTGTTGTGGTTAAGGATAAATGATTGTATTATATAATGTTGACTTTTCATAGTTTTCTCCTCCTTTCTCGTTTTTCGGCACGAGGGAATTAATTAGAAGACCTACTTTGATTGCGGGCGGCGGCCGGTAAGGACCAGGCTCGGGTCGACAGCGCGTAGTGTTCCACACGCGCCTTTAACAGATGTCAGCAGCACTGAAGGGAGGTAGGTAGGTAGGGGGGAGGGGGTGGGACCGATGCCTGCCAGGGTCGCGAGATTGTTCGAAAGTGATACCGTGACCCTTGCACATGGGCAACTGAAGGAACACGGGTGGGTTTTAGTCAGTAAAAGTCTGACACGCCGTCCCGCTCCGCCCAGAGCGGGAGAAGTCATTTGATGATTTCCCATCCAGAAAAAAAAAGACCTACTTTGATAATGAATTACGACATACAGGGAAAGCCTAGCTATGGTCAATAGTTTAATAGTTAGTAAGAAAGATTGGTGAATTGGATAGGTTGCTGTCCTTCACCACATGGTAACGAAACGTTTTAGATGTAGCTCAGCTCAGTGTTCACCCTTTGAAAAAGCAACTTAATAACATAAAATATCGTCAGAAGTCCGAAAGTGTGACAGCCAGTCTTACCAAAAGGTATCGGGTTAACCAGTAACTAGGTAGTCACTCCATGAAATATTGGTACTCAAGTGCATCCGGTTAAACTGAAAGCCGATCCCAACGTAGTTGGAAAAACGGCTAAGTGACTGACATAAACATAACGTCACGTCCTGGGATCGGCATAGGTGTGCATATAGAATACCCAACTTCCACCAGTTTTGGTTAAGCCCCATGTAATAGGGAATGAGTCTACTGCCATCCACCGGGCACCATTCTAGATTCCAGATGGAAAAACCCGTTAACACTTTGCCCGACCCGGTGATTCCTAATTAGTAAATAGTAAACATAGGACCTCTCAGCAGTAGCGGTTGCGATCAGTAAACCAACGAGGCAGTTACCATTTCAGAAAAACCTGTAGAAAGCGGCGAAAGCAGCCTTGATGGTGAAAGCGGTGAACCAGGCACTGGGCAACTAGAAGCGAACTATTTAGGACTCAATGGTAAAGAAAGAAAAGAATACAAAGAAAATATGTTAAGTGCGGTAAACATGATGCAAGTAAAGACCAAACACATACGAAAACCGAATAAGCTGGGGGAAAACATGCGTCATATTCACGCAAAACGGCCATCGCAGATCGCATTCGGTAGACTGCGATTGGCTGAGATTACCTGGAAAATTATTAGAATCTTTAAAATACTGTACTACATAAGTAAAGCAATAATAATTGATGCAGATAATCTTGGCGTGAAAATTCCAACTGAAATACTTCATGGATCATCTCTGCATTGCACAAACCAGAGACAGTACCAACACAGTTTTTCTAAATCGGTTGAGTATGATTAATGACTATGGTTATGCAGGCCATGTGATGTGCGCAAGTGAGATTTTTTGGCTACTGCATCTCGCAGGTAACTTTGCTTGTGCTTAACCGGACTTGTCTGTTTGTGCCTCGATAAATTAAGGCCTCCAGCTAGGGCTTAAAATGTTAAAAACTAAGCAAATACACGCTAAGGGTAGACCTTGCGGGTTACGAACCTTGCCTTACGGCGTGAGTGAGGAAAATGTTGGGAGGAAAGTTTGAAGTAAGCTACGTATGTAAGCTGATTTGGTTAGAAAGGGGTTGACTATCGAGATGACGACTTATTGAGAAAGAAGTATCGAATAAAAATGACAAGTAACGCCAACCCCAAATAAATTGGGCTAATGAGAAGAGAATAATTTGAGTTGAAAATAATTGTATATCTGCAAATTCTAATTCACTAAACGTGCAAGTTTAAATACACGAGATGGCCTTGTAAACCGGTACTTCCAATGATACCGAAACAAATCCACCCAAGATTGATTACCTAGTTCATTGAAGAACACCATAATAACATTCTTTCCCAGTCATGGACTTTCATTTAAAACGGTTACTCACGATCTATTTCTCATTTACAAATCGGTTAAAAAACAGTTAACCGTATTTATATCGTTGTTTGGATATACGCTTTGAGTTAATTTCGTTTCGTGATTCATTCCAAAGGATTGTCTGCTTAAGATGCATTATCTCGGTTCTGAAATGTTTTGGGAATGTATCGTGTAAGAGATTTAAATGGGCCGCCGGAATTGTGAACGAGGTCTCATTTAAATTAGGTCTCATTTGGGAGCTAACATAACATAGCTGGAGCCATGTTCACAAACCAGAACAAGTTTGCCTGCTTGTCACGAGCCCTAAAATTGGTGAATATTATTTCTATGGAGGTAGAAATATTTCAGTGCAGCCTGAAGAGGTTCACAGAAGTAGCATTGAAGCGCAGGAAAAATATTTAGAGGACAATTTCTTGTGAATTTTTCTAGTTTAATATGATGTTTTCTTTTGTATCTGTAAAGTAGTAACGTCGCATTGGGGCATTATAATTGTTAGGGTGTTATGTACAAAATCTATACAAATAAATAATATTGAACTGTCTGTTTGTAATTTCACATTAACAGCTTTTCACTAAGTGCATAATATGAAAGTATATATGATACTTACATTAAAAAAATCAATTTAACCCTACAGTAGTCCCGCACCTAAAAGTAACGGGAGTGTCCAATTTCAAATTGCAATAATAATAATTATTATTATTATTTATTCATTTATCAGATAACATGATCCAAATTTGGTTAGTAACATATATAGGAGCTTATAAACTATGTTAGTAAGTATAAGAATTTAATATAAATAAAATGATATCAATAAAATAAGCATTAACGTTATAATAATAAATATATGAAAATATTATCAGTACAGTTTCCTTAACTAAATATGATCAACATAAACTAATCACAACCTCTGTGTTCCAAAAAATCAACAAAAATAAAAAAACTCTTTGTATGAGTGGACTACATTATGTAGTCCACGCGACTACTCCAGGGTTAATATTTTTTGTCTGTCCGTCTGTCTGTTTGTTCCGGCTAACCTCTGAAACGGCAGGACCTATTTTGACGGGAGTTTCAGTCGCAGATAGCTTAAGTTATAAGGAGTAACATAGGCTTAATATATAGGCTAATATAGTTAGTAACATAAAGAAATTTCACATGGTCCTTCGAAACCGGATCAGTGCGTACGCGTAATATTACGCACTGAGTTTTTGTGTATCAGCACAGAAAGCAGTGGTGGATCGCCACTGAAGTGCTTTAGCGTCGCCTGCAGAGGGCGCGACCGCGGAGACCGAGCGTTTCTGAGGACGTCGCCTGCAGAGGGCGCTACCGCAGCAAGTTCTGCGGGCTTCCGGACATCCCGAATGCGGAAAACCGGATCGAGAAGAAGTGAAAGTGGCATCCTGAGAGCGTACTGCGCGCCCCCTGGCGAGCGGTAGCAACAAACAAACCGGAGAAGTAATAGTGAGTGACGTGTTGTGGACTTAGAAAATAAAAACCGTGAGTACAATTTTAGTTGTGAAGTTATCAAGATTTGGAACTTTGAATTTAACGTAACAATCAAGACTTGGAATAATTTTAAGTAGTTTAGACTTAGACTATTTAAGAAAAAAGTGAACCGACGGGGAATCTATGCCCGATTTTCTAAAAGGTTGTAAGCTAAAAACACTTGTAAAATTTTCTGTTGCCATCATAGACTTAGAACAATTTCATCAGTTTTACACTTGTAAAATTTCTTTGTTCTTGTGCGACTTGTTTTCTTTTGTTGTTACTGAACGGATTCAATAGTTTGATACCACTTTATAGTCATGGATTCGTTAGTCAACTTGCAGCTAGATAACAAGAGAAATATTGAAAAAGGTAGAATAAATTATAAAAAATCTCCTAAAGAACGGATAACATTGTCCTATTTAGAAACCAGGTTAGAAGCATTAGAACAACTGTGGTCTAATTTCATAAAAACGCACTGGAACATAGTAGAAAAACTAGATTTGAAACATAATTACTTTACTTCAGAGATATATGACCTTACTGAGGATATTTACATAACTTATAAATCCGAGTTGAAAGAGTCTATTAAACAACTAACACCTATAAAAGCAAGTGTAGATAAAGCTTCATCGTCAAATACGTATACGAATGTGAAATTACCTAAGGTTGTTATTCCTACTTTCTCTGGCAAGTATACGGAGTGGCCTTCATTCCGTGATTTGTTTTTATCACTTATCCACAAAAATGATTCAATTGACGATGTACAAAAACTGCATTACTTGAAAGGTCATTTATCGGGTGAACCAGAACAGTTGTTGCGTCACACTCCTGTGACAGCCGCAAATTATCAAGAATGTTGGCAAATGTTAAATAGACGCTATAATAACAAACGGTATTTGTCTAATTCTATGTTGAAGAGATTGATAAATCAATCAAATGTATCAGAGTCATCAACTGCGGTTAAAGAATTATTGGATACCACTGTGGACTGTTTGCATGGCTTAAGTACTCTCGGAATTGAAGTTAAGTCATGGGACGCTATAGTTATCTATATAATCAGTGCTAAGCGAGATAGTGAATCGCGAAAGTTGTGGGAATTGAAGATCAGTGCAGATGAACAATTACCAACTTTTGAAGAATGTAAAACATTTTTAGAGTCAAGGTTCCGCTCTTTGGAGTACTTAGACACATCCAAGTCAAAGCAAAAGTCTACAGATGGTAAACCAAAGGTTTTTCACGCAGTCAAATCTAATAGTAACAACTCAGTACAACTCATATGTCCATTCTGTAAACAAGATCATTACATAAGTAATTGTAAACAGTTTAGTAAAGAAGGTTACCAAAGTCGAAGTGAGTTTGTCCGAACTCACAATTTGTGTTACAATTGTCTAGGAGCGAATCACTCAATTAAGTATTGTCGCTCTAAAACATCATGTCACGTTTGCAAGCGTAGACACCACTCATTATTACACCCCAAGGCATCTTCAAGATCATCATCACCCAATAGCTATCCGGCAGAGGCAGTAGCTGTAAAATCAGCAGTGTCCTCACTGCAAACTGCTTCCGGTACGGCAAAAGAATCAGAGTCTTCAACCATAGCAACACACTTTTCTACAAAGGTTGTGCCAAATCGAGTTTTATTAGCGACCGCTCTAGTCGAAGCACAGACTAAGAATGGTCGTAAACAATTGCTGAGGGCGTTATTGGATCAAGGATCCCAGGCCTCTTTCATAACCGAGTCAGCAGTCCAATTGCTCGGACTGAATAAAATACCAAACAACAGTATGGTCTCAGGCATAGGAGGTGACGAAGGCGCTTTTGCCTCTAGATTCATGGTTTGCGTAACCATTCATTCACGTCACGATCCAAATGCAATTATTCAAGTTCGAGCATATGTGTTAAGTAAAATTACAACGTTGATTCCCTCAACGAAACTATGTATATCAACTTGGCCGCAACTAGAAGATATAATTCTGGCGGATCCAGAATACCACACTCCAAACAAAATTGACGTTTTGTTTGGAGCAGAAGTTTACAGCCAAGTTCTTAAAGAGGGTTTAGTCAAACACTCCCCAGGGCCCATAATTGCTCAAAACACAAGCCTGGGGTGGATTTTGTCTGGACTAACACCCGCAGGTTGCGATCTCGAATCAGCAAATTGTCACAAGGTTATAGTTAGTATGCATTCACACCTCAGTGACAATGATATGCTCAAACAGTTTTGGGAGATCGAATCTGATGTTACCAATAAGAAAAAGATACTTACCCAAGAAGAACAGCCGTGCGAAGAATTCTTCACTCGTACTACTCGACGAGACGCTTCCGGGCGATACGTAGTCAAGCTTCCATTTCGCGAATCAAATCCACGAAGTAAAATCGGATACACCAAAGAAATGGCACTGAAACGATTTTATCATCTTGAACAGCGTTTCAAGAAAAATCATGAGATCAAAAGAAAATACACCGATGTAATCCAAGAATACCTTGACCTTGGACACATGAAGATGGTGTCTCGCGAAACTGATACTAAGCAGTCAGAAGCAGTCTATCTGCCTCACCACGCAGTGATTCGCGAGGATAAAACCACTACCAAGGTCAGAGTTGTGTTCGACGCTTCTACTAAAGGTTCTAATGGTGAATCCCTTAATGATATGTTGATGGTAGGTCCTACCATACAACCGGAATTACGTCACATCATCATGAGATGGCGTACGTATCCAATTGTATTATGCGCAGATATAGTAAAAATGTACCGGCAGATCAAGGTCGCTCCTGAAGACACACACTTCCAGAGACTACTATGGCGGAGTGAACCTGAATCTGAAATAAAAGAGTATGAGTTGCTGAGAGTCACCTTTGGCACTGCATCCGCACCTTACCTGGCCGTGAAGTCGTTGCAGCAGCTGGCACACGATGAGGGAGCTGAGTTTCCGGTGATATCTGAAACATTAAAAAGCGAATTTTATGTAGATGATTATATGTCAGGATGTCAAACGGTAGAGGAAGGAAAAAGGATTCACAGGGAAATGAAAAAACTACTAGAGAAAGGTGGGTTTCCATTACAGAAGTGGATGACAAATAACAAGGACTTAGCAGAGGAAATATTGGAAGAAGGTACAAATCAGGAAGGAGTAGTACAGATAAAACTAAACGAGGTGGTGAAAATACTAGGACTTTTTTGGGATAGAGAATCTGACAGTTTCAGATATTCAATATCATTTCCACAACCTGCATCTGTAACAAAACGAAGAGTAATATCAGATATATCACGACTGTTCGACCCCTTAGGGTGGGTAGCGCCGTGTGTTATACCGGCGAAAATAATGATCCAAAGGATATGGCTAGCCGGGATCGATTGGGATGATCGATTACCTGAAGATTTATTAAAAGAATGGCAAACATATCAAAAGGAACTACTAAACTTACCTGAGTTTCATGTACCAAGATGGGTTGAAACCAGAAAGGGCGATGTAGTTGTAGAACTACATGGTTTTTGTGACGCGTCTAATTTAGCGTATGCAGCTGTTACATATTTAAGGATAATTAGCGCTGACGGGAGTATTAAAATTAATTTAATATCGGCAAAAACCAAGGTTGCTCCTATAAAGCAACTATCAATTCCTCGTCTCGAGTTGATGGGTGCTGTTCTGCTGGCTAAATTAATTGTGGAGGTAGCAGAGATACTAGCAATACCTAAAGACAACATACACTGTTGGACAGACTCGACTGTTGTTCTGGCTTGGCTCAGTAGTCATCCCAGTCGCTGGACAACATTTGTGGGTAATAGGGTATCTGAAATTCTAAGTTGTTTGGATAATCCTCAATGGAGACATGTGAAATCTACTCACAACCCTGCAGATATCGCGTCAAGAGGTATGACACCTTCCGCACTTTCACAGTCATCTCTGTGGAAGCACGGTCCGTTATGGTTAAATAAAGAACCAATTGACTACGCCAAACCAAACTTGATGTCAATTAAACTCGAAGAAAGATCATCGAAAGGCGTTAAAGCACATGTGTCAATGAATGTAGAAGATGGGCTGTGGACAAAATATTCATCATATCAAAAATTGATCAGAGTAGTGGCATATTGTAGACGATTCTTAAGATTTAAACAACATAAAGAAACTTACATTTTTGTCCCGGTACCACGTCCATTTTCACATACACGCGGGTGAAGCTGCGGGCAACAGCTAGTTTTAAATAAATAAATAATTTAAAAAAATAAACGTAACGCCTTGTTTCTCCGACGGATTGGGCAGGGGTGTACCACCACACAGTACACCCACATTTCGCCTGTTATGTTTAAGTCCTATGAATATATAGAGAGTAGTAGTGGCCCGGTGGTAACGGCCCTGGCTTACGTGTCGTATTCACTTACTTAATTTATTTCATAACCACTGCTCTCAAAACGGTGAAGGAAAACATTGTGAGGAAACCACCATGTCTAAGACCCAAAAATTCGAAGACGTGACATCTACCAACCCGCACTGGGCCTGCGTGCTGGATTACAGCCCACACCTCTTAACAGCTTCGTGTAAAACCCAGTTAAAGGCCGACGTATCACATACGTGCCTGATTGGTAGCTAATCAGATAATCTACTGATCGTTGTAGAGCAATATTAATAAATTAAATAAGCTTATATCAACGATAAGCTTATCTTATCAAAACAGAATTTAGTCTGTTCAAAGTTTTGCCATGAATACTTATAACTTAATACCTGATTAAAATAGCTTATCAGTCGTTTCGCACAAATGTTATCGCCGGAATTGGGCGAATGAGCACTTGTAAATAAAATATTATTTTCTATAGACAAATCCTACGAAGTAATTTTTTTGGTCTGCGAATCGAAAACTCTAGTAATACGTTTTAGGCAATTGGCTACGTTTGCATGTTATGCACTGTATTATATATACACATATATATGTTTACTTGAGGGATAATTTTTCTAACCGACCCTGTTGACCCCATTAACCTCCTTCAGGAGAGCAATAGGGCCACCAGTACTTTACGTGAACCGAAACGTCTGTCATTCCGACTTCGCCGCCGAGGTCAGTCATCGCGACACTCCCGACTAGAGAATAGTCCTCCCCGACCCTTGCACGAGCCAGCCCGCGTCGCTGAGCTATAAATTATTCCCTAAATAATGACCACTCAGTTCCAGCTCGTCCCTTGCTGACCCCCCTACCAGTGACTCCTTAAGCCGAGGTCCGAACCCCACAGGGGGTGGGGTGTCTTAGTCGCTAAGTTTGTAGTTTTTCTTTAGTTTGTAAGTCCTGGCTGGAGGCCTTAAATTAACGTTTAAGGTTATTCGCAGGAAAAGCCCGCTTAAGTAGTGACAACCTTTCAGGTTAACTACGAGAAGTAATTGTCAAAAAAAAGGGATAATTCTTGTAATTTTAAGAACGTCCAGAGTCTGATCTCAGTCTCAGCCTCTCAAAAATACCTCGACGTTCCATATAGTTTTGACAACTTTTTGACATTTGATTGTCGCCGAGATGAGACTGCGACTGAGATTTTTCAATTACGAGAACTGGCCTTCTATTATTATAACTTGCATGAAATTCATAATGTGCCAATGACCTAATGGGTATTTTTATAGTTGTTATTCCATATCATCCGTCCGGTGTCGGACAAAAATATCACCATCTCATTTCTTTCCGTGGGTATCGTAAAACGCGACTAAGAGTCTTACTAGAGAATGGGCAGCAGCGTTCTCTGTGCATCTTAACACCATACTGCAATCGTCAACACGCCTACCAAGCGTGGCGATTATGGCAGATCCCCCCCAATAATTGTACCGGTCAAATTGGCGGTGCATGGGGGAGGCCCATGTCCAGCCGTGGGCGTCTTTCGGCTGAACTAATGATAGTTGTTATTCGCCCGAAGATGGGCGAGTAAATTTGTGCGAATGAACTAATAAGCTATTTAAATATACCTATCGCAACTATCGTTTCTTACCCCTGCGTTTTCATAGGAATTTACTACGCTTTGGCAACTTAATCTTACTGAATCGCGAGCTTGCGGGTGGCGAGCAATGAGTAGCTCGCCGCCGGGTAAGGACCAAGCTCGGGTCGACGGCGCGTAGTGTTCCACGCGCGCCTCAAAGAGATTTCAGCAGCACTGAAGGGGTCTGCTAGAACCGATGCCTGCCGGGGTCGCGTAATTGTTCGAAAGAGATACCGTGACCCTGGCACATGGGCAACTGATGGAACACGGGTGGGTTTTAGTCAGTAAAAGTCTAACACGCCCAGAGCGGGAGAAGTCATTTGATGATTTCCCAAACAAAAAAAAAAAAAAAATCTTACTTAATGACCGGCCCGTTGATAATTTAAAAGTGAGTGTAATTGGTTTAATTGAAATAAATGGTTTGAGTTTCAATTTATCATATATTACAACTAGACAGCTTTAATACTGTTCCCTTAAAAGAACATGCGTTACAATAATGTGAGAATCCTATTGCAATGACACTTACAATAAACAAACACAATGGTATTTCACTGATCTCATACGCGCTAAGGGTATCAGCAGATTGTTAATTGAAGACTGTTTTCTCAGGAAACAAAGGTTTTGTTTGAAGGAGTTAAAAGATATCGCACATAAATCTGTGTCCGGAAAAGTAGTAGTAGTAAAGAAAGTTGGATTAAATCCAAAATACACACAGGGGAATTAACAGATAAACAAACGGATTACACTCTACGGCATTTTGCCGTGTTATAACCATTTGATACAATTGTCGAAGAATGTAAGTTCTAATTCCTGATGGAAAAACCTAATTGGCCTAGACCAGGGAACCAAAACTAGGTCCTCATGCTCAGATCTAGTGAAATATCACGTATATGACGACAAATTTTTAGTGCCAATAGTGAGTATTAAGATTATCAGACGGACAATGAGCCATTCAATTTTTCAGACCGTTCGTATTTGAAAATGCCTGTGTGTCAAAAAATCCTCTAAACCCACATTTTTGTCAACTTTTGACATTGATTGTCGCTAAGATGAGATCATTTTTTGCTCTCATCTGGGTCGGCGCAACATGTCTGTGTCTTCCACACTTCTCTATTAGTCGTCTACTCAATAGTCACCACCTTCCAACCATATCATTATTCACACAGTCCATCCATTTTTTCTATACTCTTATAGCCTTTTTCCGCAGCCCTCCGCATCATATGCCCATACAATGCCAACGATTTCCACACAACTTAAAGATGAAAATTTTTACCTCCGAGGATTGAAATACACGAACAAAAACTAAAAACATTAAAACTGCTGCACCTAGTATTTGCTTGCATGACACATAATTTATAATTTATTGACGCCCATATACCATGTAATTAAAGGTGAATGATTAAATTTATGGCCACAATATTTCTTTATCAGCCATTGTTGATATCGTTACAGCTGCCAGCCGTCTGGGAACCTAATAAACAAGCGACCAAAATTAAGTTCATCGAACTGCAACAATACTATACCAATAGTGACCGTGATAGCATAAACTATACATAGATTTTTCTTAATTTTATTAGTCACTAGACTAACTTCGATCTACAATTTCTAAATCTAACTAGCCTGTATTGTCCCACAGCAGGGGAAAGGCATTCCTCTCCACAGAATTCTGTCTTATGCAAGTGCTGGCATGTTCATGGTCATGTTCGTCTTGGCTACCGCGATGTCGTCGTGCATTTAGTGTAGGACCCATTGGTGGTTTTGTTAGCCCACTAGCTTCTGCCTGCGACTTCGTCCGCGTTAAATTTCTTGTTCCCCTAACCCTTCCCGTCGCGTCGAATCCCTACCGTGCGATTTTCCCCGTTTTTGCAACATTTTTCATTACTGCTCCGCTTTTCTTGGTTGTAGCATATTTTGTATAGCCTATAGCCTTTCTCGATAAATAGGCTACCTAACACAAAAATATGTTTTCAATTCGGAGCAGTAGTTCCTGAGATTACCGCGTTCAATCAAACAAACAAACTCATAAGCTTTATAATATTAGTATATATTTGTCATGTGACATCCGGCAGACATGTCTGGCAACTTAAATATAGTGTCGGAAAATTCCTCGCCATTGCTTTCGACTGGTAATGAATCCAAGAGACTGTCGGTACTGCCACGTTGTATGGCAATGCTAAGCCTATGGTCAAGGTAGAAGTCAGCCCTTGGGTCATGGGAAGTGTCAACCAGCCCTTTGGAGATTTTATTAAGCGTTTTAGAGACCATGAGCACTCGAACTCCACGACCATTAATAGTTTCTAAGGATGATTAACGTGGTATTTTCTCAAACCAGCGATCTCAAACAATTCGTAAAGCTGAATATTTTTATCGATAACTGGGCAAAATTGGTAAAGGAGCAAATTCATATAAGCAGAAAACCAATTCTCATAATTGAAAACGTTAAAAATCTACTCGCAGTCTTACCTCGGCGACAATGAAAGTTCGAAAATTTGTTGTTGTCGAAAATCATAGGAATTACAGCCCTTACATATTATATCTTCATAACTTCTAAATCTTCTGTCTATCCAAAGAAATGTACCAGAAGGCCAAAGCTCGTAATTAAAACCGTTCAAAATCTAGTCGCAGTCTCACCTCGGCGACAATCAAATGTTAAAAACTTGTCAAAAATGTATGGAAACTCGAGGTATTTTTTTACAGATTGAGACTGAGATCAGACTGTAAACGTTCTTAAAATTACGAGAATATCCCCTCAGATCATCATTTCATCCCTTCTGCGTCGCCTTTTCTTAACCGTGTTGTGGTCGGCTTCCAGTTCAACCGGATGCAGCTGAATACCAGTAATTTATAAGGAGAGACTGCCTGTCTGACCTCAATCACCTAATGACCCGGATAACACAATAGACCTAGTTAGTACATGCACACGTGCAGTGATTTATAACCGACGTTGATCAATATCATCTACTGATTTCGAAAAGCGCCTTGTTTTCTACCTTATCTTATTTATCTAAGGTGTATTTCTACCTCATCATTTATGCCCTTAAGACCTTTTGCCGAATTGATTTGGGTTTGGCGCGTATAATTGTCTTCTTTACCATACTTCTGTATTTGTCATCCTCTCGGTAGTCTTTTCTAGCTTAATCTTCTGTCTACAGTCCATCCGTCAATTCTTTGGTCTTCCCTTAAATAGCCATCCATTACTTTATTATTATAATTAGATAAGTAATGGTGGATGAAGACCACGTTTTCACGGACGTAAAAATATCGCTGCGGTTTTTTTACACTTGATTTTCAACCCTCTGTGTCGAACTAAGTATTCAAAATCCAAAAGAGTGCATTCCAGCGCGTCGAAAAACACATTGTTTCGATTTTGAACTCTAGGCGATGAGCACAGCGTTAAAAATCGAATGTGCGAAAAAATTTTACCGCGATATTACCTACACGTCTGTGCAAATGTAGATTTAGAGTTCGTATCTAATCGAAGATTTGCACTTTATTGAAGAAAACTGACTCGTCAACATTAATTCGATAAGATATTCTCTATATTCTTTGACCTTTAATTTGTTTGACCTTTCTTATTTCGTTTATTTATCCATATAGGTATATACATCATAATTTCAGCCGAAAGACGGCCACGGCTGGACATAGGCTTCTCCCAAACACCACCACTTTGACTGGTTCAGTGCTTCTCGTATCCAGCTGATTCTTGCGGCCTTCACCAAGTCATCGGTCCATCTTGTGGGAAGCCTTCCAACGCTACGTCTTCCCGTACGGAACGTTTCGGCCCCATCGGCCATCTGTTCTGCGGGCTAGTTGCTCTGCCCACTGACACTTAATTCATGCTTTAATTTTACAAAAAAATAAGAAGTACTCGTAAGAATTTCGAATAATTGTCACCATCTTTTTGAACTGAAAGTGTGTAAGCACGAAAATAAGTACCGAAATCAACGAAATGTGTGTTATATTAGGTTGGGGAAAAAGTCTTTTCGCATTATAGTATGTATGAACTTGTAATAAAATCTCTTTGGCTATACTACTCGTATTTGTATCTGGCTGGTTTTGGTATCATTGAAAGTTTAAATTTTAAAGAACATAATTCCAAATTCAAATTAGGAAAATGTGTGATTTTCATTTGTTTTTTCTACCGTCAAGATGAGTGAATCTAATGAAGAAATTCGATACCTTTTAAAATTTTACTACAAAAAAGGTAAAAATGAAACGCAAGCCGCGAAAAAAATTTGCGATGTTTATGGACCTAGTGTAGTGTCTGTGAGAGTAGCACAAATTTGGTTTAAGCGTTTTCAATCCGGAAATTTTGATGTCAAAGATGCACGTCGCTCTGGTTGCCCTATTACGGATAAAATGGATGCCATTTTTGAAAAAGTGGAGCAAGATCGGCATACCAGTAGTTACGACGTAGCTGAAGAACTGGAAATTGACAGCAAAACAGTTTTGGCGCATTTGCAAAAACTGGGTACACAAAAAAGCTCGACATTTGGGTACCTCACGAGCTCACTGAAAGAAACCTAATGAACCGTGTACTCATTTGTGATTCTTTATTACGACGTAATGAAACCGAACCATTTTTGAAGAAGCTGATAACTGGTGATGAAAAGTGGATCACGTATGACAAGAACGTGCGAAAAAGGTCGTGGTCAAAGGCCGGTCAGGCTTCACAGACTGTGGCGTAACCCTGGTTAACTCGCAACAAGGCGCTGCTGTGTGTGTGGTGGGATTGGAAGGGCATTATTCATTATGAGCTGTTACCACCAGGCAGGACCATCGATTCTGAACTCTACTGCGAACAACTGATGAGGTTAAAGCAAGAAGTTGAGAGAAAGCGGCCGGAATTAATCAACAGAAGGGGTGTGGTTTTTCATCATGATAACGCTAGACCTCACACATCTTTAGCCACCCAACAAAAATTAAGAGAGTTTGGCTGGGAGGTGTTAATGCATCCGCCGTATAGTCCTGACCTTGCACCTTCAGATTTCCACCTGTTTCGGTCTCTTCAGAATTCTTTAGGCAGTGTCAGGTTAACATCACGAGAGGACTGCCAAAACCACTTGTCGCGGTATTTTGACCAGAAGTCCCAAAATTTCTATAGTAATGGGATCATGTCCCTACCTACAAGATGGCAAAAAGTTATCGAACAAAATGGTACCTACATACTTTAGTTAAATGTAAATAAACTTTATTAAAAAATGTTTTGAATTTTCTTAAAAAATGCGAAGAAACTTTTCCCCAACCTATTACGTATCTAAAATGCGACGGAGAGGCGCCCTTGCCGCACCTTGCGGTGTGGAGCAGCCGCTTGCCGAGTCATACACGCCTCACGGCGCATCATAGTTCTAGGTTAAATCTACACTAATATTATAAATGCAAAAGTAACTCTGTCTGTCTGTCTGTCTCGCTTTCCTGCAAAAACTACTGAACCGATTTAAATGAAATTTGGTACACAGATATTTTAGAGCCTGAGAAAGGACATAGGCTACTTTTTATTGCGGAAAAGGGGTTTTAAGGGGTTGAAAGGGGGGATGAAAGGTTGTAGGGAAGTATTGTCATTTTTACCGTGTGGTGCCGGACGTAAAGAATAACACCACCCCATTTCTTCCCGTGGGTGTCGTAAAAGGCGACTAAGGGACTTACTAGAGAATGGGCAGCAGCGTTCTCTATGCATTTTACCACTATACTGCGATCGCCAACCCGCCTGCCAAGCGTGGCGATTATGGCAAAGCCCCGCCAAATTGGGGGAGGCCTAAGTCCAGCAGTGGACGTCTTACGGCTGAAATGATGATGATGATGATTGTCATTTTTAAAGCTAGAATGATGAAACTTTTTTATTTGGCTTTTATTACATGATATATATTTATGAATTATATTTAAAGTTTGTTAAATTTTTACCCTTAAGGGGGTAAAATAACTATAGGGAATAGGGGATGAAAGTTTGTTACATATAAAATAATAAAGTCACTTTGCTGTCTGTCGGTCCCTATGTATGCTTATATCTTTAAAACTACGCAACGGATTTTGACGCAAGTTTTTTTAATAGATAGAGTGATTCAAGAGGAAGGTTTATATGTGTATAAAATGCATAATATAGTAAAGAAACGCTGATAATTTAAGAAATTTCTAATGTGATGTCACAAATAAACTCATTTTTTTGCGCTTACATTGCGAACGCTGGCTGAACCCTACAAAATTGATCCAAAAACTGCGCAATGGTATATGTCTATCTCTAAGGGATAACCCACAATAACCATTTTTTATCCTTTACTTTTTACGAGAAATAATGGCTTATTTACGAAGCGATTTTAAGCAATATAGTATTAATCCTTATCCAATTAAGTACCTTAAATATATTGTGCATTTAATTATATTGTGCATTTAATATAGATCAATATAGCCCTTGACAGCATGTAATTTAAATGAATATCTTAGAAGATATTAGAGATTTAAAAAGCGGGGGTGGACCGGCTGGCAGGCCGGTGCAGGTGGGTACGTCCGTCCCGGTTGGTAGCGGTCAGGTAGTGCAGGATTAGTAGGATTGTAATTCATATTACTTAGGCTTCATAGTAAATGCGAATATCATGTGTGTTCGTTATACTCAAAATAAACCTAATAGTATTATTTCAAGTGAGATACCGCGAAGTATGGCTTAGATGTTTAGATTTTTGGATGGATTTGGATTTTTGTTTATCCTGGATACTTACCATATAGGATAGTTTATCCCGGTAGTAGGTTCCCAGGTGATATTTTCCGACAGCTATACGGGCGAAGCCACTGGCAAAAGTACTGTTCCTATAATTCCTATGATCGATTCGGTGTCCGGTAAATGATTGAATGTCTGTATAGGTAGAATAGCTGGTGCCGGACGTAAAGAATAACACCACCCCATTTCTTCCCGTGGGTGTCGTAAAAGGCGAATAAGGGACTTACTAGAGAATGGGCAGCAGCGTTCTCTATACATTTTACCACCATACTGCGATCGCTAACCCGCCTGCCAAGCGTGGCGATTATGGCAAAGCCCCCCAGATTGGGGAAGGCCTAAGTCCAGCAGTGGACGCTTACGGCTGAAATGATGATAGGTAGAATACGAGCGTTAAGAAAAATCAGGGAGACTTATATTCAACTAAACCAATCCCTATGCCGCAGTCTTCTTACTCTTACTCTGAATAATATTAGTTTTATTTACACACATGATATTCTCATAAACTATGAATCCGAAATAATATGAATTACAATCCTACTTACTACTAATACTATAAATTATGTGAAAATATTTATGATTGGGTGATTGTTTCTCAATCACGCAAAAATGGCTGAATGGATCTGGATCGAAAATGGCACACAGAGTATATATTACCTATATAACCTGGATTAATACATTCTTACCACAGTAGTACGTTCTCCTGCGTTAATTTCCGACACCCACGCGGGCGAAGCCGCGGGAAAAAGCTAGTACAATATAACATAGGCTATTCTAGATCTATCTCGATACCACTGTATGTCGTGGGTTCAAACCAGGCTGGCGTTTTATTTTCAGCGAATAATTTCATAAACATTGCTCTAAAAACACCAAAGGAAAACATCCTAAGGATAGCACTGGGATATCCACCATGTAACACAAGCGATTTTGGAGCGTCGGGTCAGTCGTATAATTAATTGTTAATTAAAAAGAAATACAGTTTACATTTATATCTTAAGTATATTATATTTCTGTTGTTTATTTTATTTCTTATATGTATTATTTTTTGAGTGTGGGATTAATCATTTTATCACGTACGTAAGTGTGTCCGTGGCATCACAGTGGGCCCTATCTGAATACCTGCGCTGCGGTAGTTGTTTTTTTACAAATATCGCAGCAGTATGCTGAGATAGGAGCCTTTTTGGCCTCGCACAGGTCTTTCTCTCTTTTAATTTTTATTTCTTTTACCATTTTGTTATTTGTTTTAATCCTAAATTTCTTTGTTCCTTTTAATGTTTTTTATGTCCTGTGCGTGTCACAAATAAAATATTTTTCTTTCTTAACATCTACCAACCCGTATTGGGCCTGCTTGGTAGATTGTAGCCCACTTCTTCTCGAAGACGCGAGGCCTGTGGTCCCAGCAGTGGGACTATTATAGGCGAATTTTGCTATGCTTCTGCTATTGGTAGATAATATCTGGAAGGTGGAATGATGGTACGTAATTATGGTACAGGTCAGTAAAATGATTAACATATGGAAAGTTGTATTGATGATTTTAATGACTAAATACTCTGTAAATCCTTTTTTATACGTTTGCGAATCAAGATCTTAAAGGAGTCTTATACACTACCGGTCAAAAGTTTAAACCTACTATAAAAAAAAAATAAGAAAACAAATAAAAGTCAACATATTTAAAACTTTATGAAAAACAAGTTTTATTTTCATGTTCCGCACAAGATTTAAAATTAAAAAATTATGGTTTAAGAATCTATATGCGTGTTTACTCGGTTGGTGATTAGTTGTTTACTTCCAAAATTTTATATCACTACCTTCATATTTTACTTTTACGTCGTTTTTGTACGCTCAAAAACATTTTATGTTAATTTAATTTCTCAGTAAGTGAATTATTGTTAATTCTTAATGAGGAATAATAAAGTCCTTAAACCATAAACCATAAAAAATTAAGTGAAATCTACAGTACGAATACAGTTTTCTAAAGAACACACACACAAATCAAATCAATCAAATCGAAATATTTTTATTTCATGGGCACTTCTGAAACGACACACAGATTTTTCATCAAAATATCCTCTTTTGCATTTTACGACCTTTTCATCACCAATATTTTGAAAAGATTTACTAATAACATATAGTTCACGCTTATGAAAGAAAGCCTGTAAGCAATAAATGCCTGTAACCAACCACACCACAGACAATTTACTACAATTTCCTTCTAGTAACAACAACTAATTTCTAAATGCTAGTAAAAACTGCATTTCCTTAAGATTTTTTTGTCTTAAACAATCTAGACGAAGATTATACTTCAGGACTAAGATCTGACAGTAATTGATTCAGAAAAAAATACGGAAAAACAAGCCTATTGTCTTGCTGAAGGTCCAAACCGGTCGGATGGGAGTTTTTCTCACTGTTTTTATAGATAATTTACCGTAATCCAGCTGTAGGTATTAAGGATTTTTAAAGTCTGTTTTTTCATTAGTCCGCGACGCAAGAAGAATGTTAGGAAAAGGTTCTTCTTGTAATTTAGTTCTAGGGGTTTCCAGCGTGATTTCAGGATGACGACTACGTGTTGTAATTATCATCATCATTGGTAGCCTTGATCCACCCACTGCTAAGTAGGCCCACTTCCTTTCGTGCCATGCTGCCCTAATACGTGCACGTCTTTTCCAAGTAAACGTATTTTCCAGTCATTTGGTGCTCTAAAATAATAGTTTAAAAAAACTAAAAAACACGCTTCCATGGAAAACCAAACTAAAAAGTACAAAATAATGGAAAAAAAGCGTGGGGTGCCTGATATCAATAAAAAATACCTTAAAAGCACCCCACGCTTTTTTTCCATTATTTTGTACTTTTAAGTTTGGTTTTCCATGGAAGCGTGTTTTTTAGTTTTTTTAAACTATTATTTTTTATACTATTATTTATTTTCTATTTTTTAGGGTGTTTCGAATTTTGAGACGTATGTCAGCGTAGTTTGTGACAGTTTTTTTGCTGTCCTGTTAACCCTGGCAAGGATAATGGCACAAATTTATGAAATTATTGCATTGTCATCGGTCCTTGACAGGTGTGCAAAGTTTGAATGAAATCTGGGCGTTTAAAGTGGGTCAAAATCGCGCTATAAGGAGTCGGTTACAAACAAACATACAAATATACAAACATACAAATATACAAACATACAAATATACAAACATACAAATATACAAACATACAAGTGAAGCTAATATAAAGCGTGTAAAAAGGGATTAACTGGAAAGTTTACCGGGAGTTTTGAAAATTGGTGATTTAATAGATTTCGACGTGCTCTTTTCGAATTTTCACTTTGTCACCTCGTACATTTGCCGCTTGCGCCGCCATATTAGAAAAATGGCGCCCAAATCCAGTTTTTTGACAGTAACTCTTTTCCAACTCATTTGACGATGAAAATCATCATCACCAATGGTAGCCTCGTGCCACCCCTCCTAAGTAGGCTTCCTCCCTCGTGCCATGCTTTCCTGGTCCACCGAGTCTCATCTAGATAAATGTAGGTTGTGGCTAATTTGCTAGTCGTCATAATCATCATCATTGGCACCCTTGTTGGCCCTCACTGCTAAGTATAGACCTCCTCGCTTTTGCAGCATGGTAAACGTAGATTGTGGCTAATTTGCTAGTCATCGTCACGTCAGCGCCGGCTGTCGCTGAAAACCAGCGTTGGGGCTGTCTCGCATAGAGTCGCAGTATTATGCTGAGCGATGGCCGTTTTGCGTGGATATAACGTATATTTTCCCCAGCTTTTTTTAAAACATTTTTGTTGTGTTCAGTTTTTCTTTGCGTCATACTTACCGCAAATAAACGTCTTTTCTTTCTTTCTTTTTTTTCTTTCATCATTATAATTGGCAGCCATATTCCACCCACTCCTGTGTAGACCTCCTCCTTTTATGCCATGCTGCCCTGTCCATGCAACTCTCATCCAGGTAAACGTAGGTTGTGGTTAATTTGCTAGTGGTCATCATCATCTTCATTGGCAGTCTTGTTCCACCACTGCTCAGCATAGACTTCTTCCCTCTTATGCTATGCTTTCCTGGTCTGTACGGGTGCTGTGTAGGTTTACGCCGTCTTGTAATTTAGTTATTTTTATATGTATAAATAAATAAGGGCGCTTCTTTTATAAAACAATTAGTGAAACCTGAAGATGATTTTCTAAGACTTATTCAATGATATTTGAACTTGGTTCGTCAACTTTTATTTTTTATTTTTCACAATATGGTGTTTGGTTGCCGCCATATTATTGAATTTTGTTTATTATGACAGTAATTTTTAAACAGTAGTAGTCTTTAGTGATACACGCAAGATTAACATCAATCAACTGACGGAAGAATCATCAAATTTGACTCACGCGTTTCGACTATAGAGAGCTACAAAGGAACAAACGTATACAACATACATGGGCTGATAAAGACATTACCCGCCTTTGCGTCGCGCAGTCGGATAACAATAGGTTATGCTGTTGTAAAAATGTTAGCCACTGATATAAAACAATAATAGAACTGTTGTAAAAAACTTGAGATTACGTGTGGCGGCCAGCACATTTTAATTGATGTCAACGTGACTGCAAAACTTGCGTGTTTGTCTTATTGAAGACATTAAACATCTATTATAGACTAAGTTATCTAATCAGAGTGTGCATATAAATAGCTACTTAATTACTACTCACAGAAGGTCGATATTTATTTAATTTTTGGGTGAAGTCCGATAACCAAAGATGGCTGTGTTGGCGATTAAGTTTTCAAACATGTAAACAAATGTGTTTTTGAAAATTCACTTTAATACCATTCTGTCAACACTTACATTAAACATTTTTATGAATTCATCAATGGTACTATTAAATTTAATTAACACTGCCATAAAGTTGATATTCGTTTAAATGGAAGTGAAATAATTGAGAAACAAGGATTTCTATAGGTAAAGTGAATTCAGGCTCAATGTATTCGCATTCAACGTCTGCACTAGGGACTGGACTTTATCTAAACGTTTGGCAGTTTGCCCTGACCGTGCATTAGATGCAGTGGGTAAGGCATCTGTTCCAACCAAATTGGCATTTAATAGGGCCTGAGTTTATATATGTTTCATCCACCTATGTAAATACAGACATACGATGAGGCGTTATTCTAATGGACCTAGGTAGGAGGTATAGAACGCCACCTGCAATGTTTCTTACATAGACTCCTTTTGCTTCATATACGTTCATACATCTGTGGCCCTTTTTTTGTGGGCGGGAAATCATCAAATGAAGTCTCCTGCTCTCGGTGAAGCGGGAGGGTGTGTCAGATTTTAATGACTAAAACCCATCCGTCTTCCTTCAGTTGCCTATGACAGGGCCACGATAACCCTTTTGAACAAATCTCGCGACGGTGGCAGGCATCGGTCCTAGTGGACTTCTTCAGTTTTGCTGACATCTCTATGAAGCGCGCGTGTAGCACAACGCGCGGTTGACACGGGCCTGGTCCTTACCGGGCATACATCTGTGGCCCTCGTGCAAGTTTCTTTTAACCATCCTCCACTAAACCAGGGCCAATAGCAGAGCGGAATGCACTCGATGCAGATCCAGGTAGTTAAAAGAAAAACTCATACTTGTCTCGAGGTGTCTGGTTGGTGGTCGACACACCCGAAGTTTCTGAAGACCTTTACCAATACGATCAATGTATGCCCTTCTAGAGCGTCCACTCTCAATATTTCCACCTCGTCTGCTTAGCAACATCTTTGATATGTGGTATCATATTGTAAATTCCGCGTGGTGACCGACGCAAAGAATAGTATCACCCCATTTCTTACCGTGGGTGTCGTAAAAGGAGACTAAGGGACTTACTAGAGAATGGGCAGCAGCATTATCTATTTATTTTACCACCATACTGCAATCGCCAACCCACCTGCCAAGCGCGGCGATTATGACAAAGCCTAAATTGGGAAAGCGTATGTCCAGGAGTGAATGTCTTGCGGCTGAAACGATTATAAATTCGGCTTGGGAAAAGATTGCCACAAACGTATCAGCAATATAGACGACGCTCTACAAAGCTGTTCGTTGTCTATGACTCGATGTGCCGTATTTTCGTCCTGTTACTGTACAGTTGACAAAGCTTCAGTGGTAACACTATGACTGTTTGAGCTGATCTACGGATAAGGTACGGAGAGTCAACAGAATAAGCTCAGGGCGATTTTTCTGGCGCACTGGATTTTCATCGCTCGGTTTTAAACGTCATCGCAACGCTTCAAAAAACAAACTACGTTTATTTTTTGGGTGGGAAATCATCAAATGATCTCCCAAAATCAAAATCAAAAGTCATTTATTCAAACTAGGCTGAGAGTCAGCACTTTTTGAACGTCAAAAACGTCCCGCTTTGGGTGGAGCGCGAGGGCGTGTCAGAATTTTACTGACTAAAATCCACCCGTGTTCCTTCAGTTGCCTGTGCCAAGACCACGAGTACGTGAAAAAGAATCACCCACGCGAACCTTGATTAAAGGCCAGACGCATGGCCCCCTATACGTGCCCCCTACCTATGTTGGCCTTTACCGGCGTGAGCACGGCCTGCACTGTGATAGGATTGAGTCACACAGTTTTATCACAGTTTGGAAACAAAACTGTGATAAAATGCATGACTTAAGCCTATCACTCCGTATTTGCCTCACAGAAGTGTCACTTAATAATGAAATACCCCTATGATTTGGTTACACTTACAGGGACAGCCCCATAATAAATAAAAAATCAATTAATAAATTCCTACCGACTTCTGCAGATAATTTGCTACAAGGTGAGAAGTAAGAAAAACCCATTGATTAGGCATCATTGTATTGAAGTCATTGATTGTCATCTATTCTCTGGCGTATTTTTTAATTACTGTATCCGAGATTCTTTCCAAGAAAATTAATTTCAAGGATATAACAATGTGAAAGATAAAAATAAACAACGTTTATAAGCGTTAGTTCAACGATTAAGTTAAATGAGTTTTTCTTTAAGAAAAGTCTAGACACGTGCCCACATTCGCAGGGACGTAAACATATTGCGGCGGGATTATATTGCGAACTGGATTTTCAGCTTTCGGTGTCGAGCCAAGCGATGAGAATCCAAAAGAGTGTATACCAAAGCGTCAAAAAAATAAAATAAAATATGGTAAGATAAAACACACCTGGGCTAAGATTATGTATTTCGGAGGACGCTTAAATATCTCATAATATCTGGTTCAACCCAAAATAAGAGGGACATCGCCGTGAAATGCCTGCAATCTTCAATCATCCAAAAAGTTATTTAAAAAAATTGCAAAGTCAAATGGATTTTAACATGACAGTACCTACTTGTTAACGAAATCTCGAAACGCCTAGTTGACACTGCACGTAACCAAGGGCTGACTAATATACCTTGGCCAAGCTTGTCATACAACGTTGCAATGATGCCAGTCTCTCTGGTCATTATCAGTCGACAGCGATGCCCAGGGTGAAATTCGGAAGGCTAATAAATCACATTAAATTATGTTATTTAAGCTTCGGTTTCTTAAGACACCGGTGGACGGTCACACCATAAGGGCTCTCCAAACACAGAGCTGGTTTTGACACGTTTACGTGAAATACTGGAGAAAACGTCAAATTTCGTGACGGCCGTTATACTATCAACAGAACTGGAACTGCTTTCCGAGAAAACCATAGCTTTACTTATTTTACGATAGTTTAATATACAGACCAGGCGGCCTAGTGGAGCAGTGATAGCACTGTGGAAAAGGCCGCCATTTACGAATTATAGATCGTAGGTTCGAACCAAACATCTTGAGGAAACCGGCATGTCCTAGAACAGCGAAGACATGACGTGACATCCGCTAACCCGCAAAATACCCGCACGTGGTGAATTACAGCCCGCTCCCTCTTTCAGGGAGGAGGCCTGTATCCCAGCAGTGGTAATATTATAGGCTGATTATGCTAATATAGAAATTTTATATGTAGGCAACTCCAGTCCATTATTTTTTAATTTATTTTGTAAGACGGCTTGCCTCGTGGGCGATTCCACTTCAGTAGCACTTACAGCCTAAATGTAAAGAAAACATGACAGATATTGGCTTATGGGCGTCGTTTATAAAATTATAGGTCGGGACCTTTATAAGGGAGAGACGGGTCAGCCTGGGAAGGGTCAGTAAGTAAATATTATCATCTGCTTAATCTTCTCACAACTACTCGTATGTTAGTGTTGGCTTTCAGTCTAACCGGATTCAGCTGATTACCAAAATTGTACACAGGCAATCAGCCTGTTTGACCTCCTCAACCCAGTTGTTTGGTAAAACAATACCCATAGGTATGACTGGTTTTTAGATTAAAGAAAAATATTTTATTTCGGACACGCTCAGGAAATAAAAACAATAAAATATAAACTCAGCTAGTTGTCAGTGAAAGTCCCGTCAAACTCGATCCAGCCGTTTCGAAGATAAGTCGGAATAAACAGACAAACAAAAAAAAATTTAATATCGTTTTTTTTGGAAGTACCGTTCGTACTTCTTTATGCCTCTAGTAAAAACTGTTCTTTTTGACATAGCAAATAGGCACTTCACTTTCCATTAAATGTTTTATGTAGTATGTAAGTATAGTATGTGTGTATGTGAGGCAGGGACGCACAACGAGAAAAAAACCATCGTTCTCATACATTTTGACCACGTATCTATTGCAATTTTCTATGAAACAGCTGATTTTTTTTAATTTTGATAACCGATGTAAAATGTCTTCGCTAGCTAGATACAAGGTTTCAGTTTGCGCGTTGATATCCTTGTCTCCTGTATCCCTGTTTGTGTGTATATCTGTTTATAGATTATCAAACTTAAAATTCCTTACCTAACTCTTAGGATCAATGCACTCCACACACCAACGAACACCACGTCTTCATGACATAATCCCGGTTATTTCAGACATCAATAAATCTAGAACTAGGGCACTGCGGTTGCACCACCGCTGATACCTGAGTACACAGACCTGGTGGTATTTCACCTTGAGTTATAGGAAGATAATAAATAGATATGTTTAACTGTGCATCCTGGCTGTGGTGACCAAAAGTTTCTTGATTAATTGGACTGTTTGAAATTTTCACAATAGCTTTATAAACGTTTGTATGTTGTGACTCGAAGGTGTATAAAAATATCTGTATTTAAGAAGGATAAGGCGCAAAGGTAGCATGCGAAGTTCAAATTTTCTTACGTTTTGTAACGAAGCAGAACTGCGCACTTTTTTTTTTTTTTTTCCTGGATGGGAAATCATCAAATGACTTCTCCCGCTCTAGGCGGAGCGGGAGGGCGTGTCAGACTTTTACTGACTAAAACCCACCCGTGTTCCTTCAGTTGCCCATGTGCCTGGGTCACGGTATCTCTTTCGAACAATCTCGCGACCCTGGCAGAACTGCACACTTTACACTTTAACACAATTTATTTTTTTTGAAATTGTCTCGTAACGAAATAGAGGGAGGCCTTTATTCGATTTTTTATTATATAATAATAGAACGAGATTGAAAGAGAGTGAGATATTTTTCATGATTTTCGAGAGTACAGCATCCTCGAAAACTATGAAAACTATCTCACTCTCTCTCTGCCTATAGTGAAGTCAAAATAAAAATCCAAGATGTTTATCGACACGGATGTCGTTTTCATGGTTTTCGAGGGCGCAAATGAAAATCCAAAATGGCAGCTACGGCTGCTGAAGAAAAAGCATAAGGGACTTCGTTCCTGACGGGGGTCTACTCGAACCTACATGTTTTTTTTTTATATAATAGAACGAGATTGAAAGAGAGTGAGATATTTTTCATGATTTTCGAGGGTACAGCATCCTCGAAAACTATGAAAACTATCTCACTCTCTCTCTCTGCCTATAGTGAAGTCAAAATTAAAATCCAAGATGTCTTTCGTCACGGATGTCGTTTTCATGGTTTTCGAGAACGCAAATGAAAATCCAAAATACTAATGGCAGCTACGGCTGCTGAAGAAAAAGCATAAGAGACTTCGTTCCTGACGGGGGTCTACTCAAACCTACATGTTTTTTTTTTGCAATTTGCAGGTCATCAGACGGGTAATTGCGGAACTTTTTATCGGTAGGAATTGGTTTAATATTCATCGTTAAACAACATTCATTGCGTTATTTACGTTGCTGAGCCGACAATTTATTCGAACAAATGACGCAATGGTTTAGAAATAATCTTCAATCCCATTCAAATTCTGATAAATTGTGCGTTTCGCAATTAGGGTGCAGGTTGTATGTTGCATGTATTCAAAAATGATTCGCGACAGTCATAAATGTGACTTTACAAAATTAAAATCATTAACATAATCCTCTTAGTTCATTTATTGAGTTATTTGGTCAACACACAGTCTGATACTGACGTGCAAAAGGCAAATACTTTTGTACGAAAATTTTAATTTCGCGGGATGTCCTCGCTTTCCCTTTTTGGGCAGTTGTGTAAAGTGACTATGAGTTCACGTTTTCATAGCATTTCTTCGCACCACCATGACGTAAACGCTATGTATTTGAGCAGAACATGTTATAAGTGTTAAGAAAGTCCAATTTAATAAATACAATTGAAAGTTTTAGATTTTTCTGCTTTCCAAGCTAAAACTGTTTAAACAGCGTCTATAATTTCCAGCAAAGATTTTCCTCACTTATCCCGCCATCATATCCCCTCTAGCGCTACGTATAAACCGGCGCAAGCGCATACTTGACAGCGTGCCAGCTGTGTCACGGCGCAGCTCTATTTCAACGTGGCTTGCGAAAATGTATCAATGGCTGCCACTGCGCCGGTTTACGATGTAACGTAGTAAAGAACTGGAGTTCATTTGTGGGCGAATACATAGCATGGTCTGTTCCAAAAGTGTTTTATTCACATGTAAACAAATATGTTAGACGTGCATCTGAGAATGCCAATTTGTAGCAAGCATATTCAGCCTGTCGATAGCAGACTCCCGGCCACCGTAGGCGCGGGCTTGCGGGCGCCGAGCAATGGGTAGCTCGCCGCCCGGTAAGGACCAGGGTGCTTACTCTCGAATATAATTCCAATAGATCGACATTGGTCAAACGTCAGTTGGTTGAGTTAAACGTCAGGGATTGGCTAGACTCAGTGAGTCCAGCCAATCCCTGACGTTTGACTGACAATTCCAATGTCGATCTATTGGAATTATATTCGAGAGTAAGCACCCAGGCCCGTGTCGACGGCGCGTAGTGTTTCACGCGCGCCTCAAAGAGATGTCAGCAGCATTGAAGGGGTCTGCTAAGACCGATGCCTGCCAGGGTCGCGAGATTGTTCGAAAGAGATACCGTGACCCTGGTACATGGGCAACGGAAGGAACACGGGTCAGTAAAAGTTACACTTCTCCCGCTCCGCCCAGAGCGGGAGAAGTCATTTGATGATTACCCATCCAAACAAAAACAAAAACATCTTCAGCGTTCCATTCCTTCCTGTGTGTTCCAACATATAAAACAATGGATTACCCATAACCGTCAAAATGACTAAGATTCTGATTTAATGTGTGTTACGCAATTAGGTTGCTTTTATGGCTGGTTGACCAAAAGTTACAACAAACAATTGTTCACATTAGGTACCTACTTCATCATCAGCCTATAGCAGTCCACTGCTGGATATAGGCCTCTCCAATTGCACGCCATTCAGCTCGATTCCCGGCAACTCTCATCCAGCTGCTACCAGCCACCCTGCGAAGATCGTCGCTCCACCTAGCCTGAGGGCGTCCTACCTTACATTTTCCGATTCGCGGTCTCCACTCAAGAACACGTCTACCCCAACGGTCATCGGTTCTACGGCTAATGTGGCCGCCCCATTGCCACTTCAGCTTGCTAATTCTATGAGTTAAGACGACGACGTTGGTTCTCTGCCGGATTACCTCATTCCGAATTCTATTCATGAGGGATACTCCAAGCATTGCTCGTTCCATAGCCCGCAGAGCGACTTTGAATGTATGGACCAGCCGTACCATAAGTGTCCACGTTTCGGCTCCGTACGTCATAACAGGCAGGACGATATTAGATACTTAGCAACAGCTTCCAACAAAACGACAAACATTTGTCTTTTAATGATCCAGTCCTCAACCAAAGTGGAATACGTACTTCTAAAGCGCTCATATAAATCTTATCACACTCCAGGAATGTGCAAGCGTCAACACATAACTACGTCATCAATATTACACGACGCACGCGCATGACCATCGGCTGTAGCAGCTGATGTCTACGGAAAATAATTGAAAATCTATGTTTACATACTGGAAATCAAAATACCTACTGATGACACATGGTAGAAGGAAAAGTTCTGAAAACACTTGAGCTACTTTAAGTTAGGGTTGTCAACTTCAAAAAACAGAAAATCAAAATATTTTATTTTACATAAACCTATATGGGCACTCATTAAAGGTCAGAAACGGTTCACGGTTTCAATTTCTTGATTCCTATGGAGAACATCCGGCAAGAAACACTATTGACTGTAACAAACACCTTACACACTCACACCATCATACTACCTCTCCTGACACTTCACCTACACACTACACACGCATTACAATTAAAAAAAAAAAACATAATTTCAACTTTGTTCAAAATTTTAAATGACACTAGCATGGCAATCAAACGACTGTTACGTTTAAATTTTGGGAAATTCCAATAAGATCTAGTTTTATCAACAGCTGATCGATTACGGGGTTTATTAATGATTGATCTTCAACTATCGTATGGAGAACTTTAAAAAAGATTGTGGTTGTTTCTATTTATTTTCCATTCTTTTTCGATATTGATACCCATTTTTTTTTTAATGGGAAATCATCAAATCTCTTCTCCCGCTCTGGGCGGAGCGGGAGGGCGTGTCAGACTTTTACTGACTAAACCCACCCGTGTTCCTTCAGTTACCCATATGCCAGGGCCACGGTATTTCGTTTGAACAATCTCGCGACCCTGGCATATCGATACCCATCACGTGGTTAATGTTTTGCCATCTGTTTGATATGACCCTTTGTAGTCGTGGTAAGTCTAACAACCAGTCTTACCAAAGGGTAACGTATTACCCAGTAACTGGGTTGTGGAGGTCAGATAGGCTGTCGCTCCATATAAAATACTAATATTCCGTTGCATCCGGTTAGACTGAAAGCCGACCGCAACATAGTTCGGAAAAGGTAAGGCAGATGAAAAAAGTTGCTTAGAGTTTTCTTTAACGAATTTAAAAAAAAAAACTTTAGAGGTGTCAAGGGACACCCGGATGGAACGAAGTTCCTTTCCAGGATTCATAATAGTTATAATTTTTTAAATTATTTATTATGTACAAAAAACCTGTATACACTCAATAAAAATATTCTCTCTCTCTCCCTATCTCCCTCTCTCTCTACCTCTCTCTCCCTCTCTCGCTCTCCCTCTCCCCCTCTCCCCCTCTCTCCCTCTCTCCCTCTCTACTCACAACAAAAAAAACAACAACATACAAAATATATACGGTCGAATTGAGAAACCTCGTCCTTTTTTTGAAGTCGGTTAAAGTATGTCGTGACAACTTTTCGTAAGAATTTTTTCCGTCTAGCCCCCTTTCACAACGCGCGATAAGGAACTTCGTTCCAATTATTATTTGATGAAAGTAATGAGATAAAAATCTATCTACAAACCTATTTCATATTGTCTATTTCACAACTCGAAATCATATATCCACTTGTAGTAATCATGTAAACAATCAGTCGCATTGTTTAAAGCAGATTGTTTTGACACTTGAGTCTCTAGTTTTTCACCATACTGTGAAGGCTTGTATTATATTTGTTCTTATGTTTTGTATTCCCTGAATTCAGAAGTAATTCCGCAAAAATCCGTAATTTTCGTCTCTGCATCACCCAAAGGTTGACTGGTAGAAAATGCCTATGGCATTATGTCCGCCTCTGTACATTTATGTGCTTGAAGTATTAAATAAATAATAATTATCTTGTTCTCATCCAGCCTGTCCCATCTTGTTGTCCTCCTCTCAGCGACGCCCTAAGCCGGGGTTCGTACCCCACAGGGGGTGCCCTATGCATGTAATTGCTTAGTATTGTAAAAAAATCATCCTTGTTTGAAAGCTTTGAGTTCGCTTAAGGCAGCCACAGGATAGTGTTTACTAGTCACGATCTTTCAAAGTCAACTATGAGATGCCATTCACAAAAATATCATGGTTAAAAAAAAAATCATAGTCATAGTAGTCATAGTTTAAATAAATACGATATTCTGTTGTTAAAAGAATAGACATTATTTATGATGATGCTAAAATCACACTCACATTTCACGTGGATAACAAATGAATAATGAATCGAGAAGCTTTTTCTATCGAGCACATTTCAAGATCGTGACTCATCACACGTGAACCCCACGTGAATGTTCTACCCTCCTCACAGCTCCCAAAATATCTACCTATTAATAGTAAAACACCCTGTGTTTAAGCATGTGCGACATTCTTGAAAGATCGCCTTTTGTCGACACGTGTCATCACGGACTGGTCGCGTGAGCAAGTCTGGTTATGCGAAACGATTAATCATTCCATGTTTGATATGTAATCGATTAGCTTACTTTCACATTCCTGTTATCGATTCTGGAATCGATTTCCTGATGATGTATTGAATTTTGCGTTGGGCACCAATGCTTTAGAGTGAGTGAAGTGTTTTTGGATTCTTGGAATGGTTGAGGAAATGGCACATAATGATGCTGTTTATTTTTCGCTCTTCTTTTATATCCCACATCTGCTATTACCAGTTCCTAACACTAAGGAACCATAGTCTCCAACTGATATTTTTCATTATTATTAGCCCCATTGGTAGTTTTGTTTCCTAAAACGCTGGTTACGTACCTATAGGCCATTTTTCTTTTGTCCATGCTTCCCTAGTCTGTGCGTGAGTCTCAGTCAGAATCAGGTTTTACCCGCGATTCTTTCTGTGATACTAAAATTATAGTCTTTCTCTTTCATCTAAATACTTTTTATGAGCATTTCTGGTAGGTAAGATTTGAGTCTTAGCTTAAAATGTTTCCCCCGCAAGCAAAAAATTATGCAACTTATAAAATACAAAATCCCTCTGTTGGAAGTACTAGGACCGCATAATAGTCTAGGCATGCCACCAATACAAAGCAAATTTTATGTTGGTCCAGTGCAGAAGTAGTAAAAGTTTGTAAATGGAACCGCGTTCAAGCGTGAGCGTTTGACTTTGTCTTATAAGATCGGCTGGGTATTAGGTTATTTTTAGTAGGTCGTACCCAAAAATAGCCCACGATTTCCTGATTGCCAAAAGTGGCGATTGTGTAAATGTAGGTTAGTACGGCTGCTTTGAAAGGTTTTAAACATGAACAACTTCGATCGGCAGTGTGAAATATTTACGATTTTTTTTAAATGTTTTGACTTCATTAGAATCTGTTTTAAGAACAATAAGCCACTTCCTTGGCTGATAAATATCTGTTTCAAACTTTAGGCTTTACTACTGATTATATACCCTGACCCCTGACAATATATTGAAGGTGCTTGTGACGAAATTACAAACAATTACGAGATACAGCGATCAGTAAGATGCAAGGTTTGGTTCGGTCAATTCTGTGATCAGAGGTTGAGGCTTATTTTATGTACACATTATTCTTCTGCTTCTGCCCGTGAGATTTCCTTCGTGGAATTCTTTAAATACGCAATATACAAAATAACAACCTTATCCACTCCCTCGGCCCCTTAGCAAAATCCCAAAACTTTAACATCTAACCAATCCAACTTAATACCTGTCGAACAGATAGAACGGCTCACTCCAAGGCTAGATCTAGATCAATCTATCAGCGCTTACTATTTTGCCATAAACCAGACACTGAACTCTTCTACTTCCGTATTCAAAATTAAAAGCTTCCTTTATCGATGGTAAACACCATGATAAGGCCAAGTAAATAAATCATTAGTTTATCCCAATATTGTTTTCTTACAATTAAGCGAGTATCACGCCTCTGCCAGGAAACATAGTAATAGAAACCGCATTAGTTGCGTCTAGACAATATGTCCGTTGTATGTCAAGCGAAACAGAGGTAAAATTTTTCTAGCGTACAGATTTGATTATGACTCACACTCTCTTTGCCCGTGTGATTAGCCGACCTGCTCGGAAGCCGGTGTCAACTCCGCGGTCAACTCGCCATTTTGTTGCAGTGCCGCTTTTGTTCTGCACGTAATTAATTCCAATATTTTGTAAAATGGATGTTGATTTTACGTAAAAACGAGTCCAAGAGGTCGGGTGTATACTGTGTTTAATGAAAAAAGTGACGAAAATTTGCTTCGATTGCTATGCAATTCAACGTACTTTCGCTGCGAAAAATAACTACATACCTACGTTATGTTTCGCAGCAGAATTCTCATCCTTATTTTTGGATTGGAGGTGTGCTAAGGGCCTTAATTTGTTTTTCTCTTTCCTATTGTATAGGCGTATAAACGAGGAAATGTTGCGGATACATTAATATTTTGTACATGTTTTGTACATTTCAAGGAAAAGATGGCGTTCCGAGTTTCACTGTTACTATAAGGACAGGCCCATAGCAGAGACAACAGAAGTGTGTGGAAATTTATGAGGGGAGGCTTTTCCTTTTGACAGAAATAAATTAAGTTGAACTGAGTTTGAAGCACAACACAGCTCGTGAATAGTATCAATCCCTTGCATCAGGTGGAATGACAGCTCAATCTCAAATCACCTTAGTTTTCCCGGTGAGATTTTTACAGAATAGACAGTAAGGTAAACGCTTACTTCACAGTGAAGGAGCTGTAAGAATCGAATTTTAGAATTACTTGTATGAAATTCGATGAAACCTCGCACCATTTTCTGCGCTGAATCAAACGAATCGCAGAAAAATTTGCAAGATATTTTTTTATTCATGTGCGTTTTACCTTGAGTGTGAAAATAAACATTTTCTTTTCCTTCAGTAGGAGGATATTATGAAGAAATACCTACGTATATCATATTTAGAAGATAATTAATAGAGCTGGGGAGTGGCACTAATTAAGCAATCTCTAATTGTAAATAAAAAACAGCGTTTCTAGCGATCCCTTAGTGTGGAAGTCTATTAGAAAAAGTCTTTTATCATTACGATATGTTCAGCATAATAATGCCACCTATTTTTTTTAAAGCTTGCCAACTAAAATTGTGGCAGTGGGTTGCATTTATCTTTTGTTAACTACTTTACCTGGGCTAAATATACTTGTTCATCTGCCTAGCCCATTTTTAACAAGGTAAAGGTCCGCTTTCCGTCTAACCAAATACAGCTTGATATTTACATTTTTAATTTTCATCATCATCATTTCAGCCGTAAGACGTCCACTGCTGGACTTAGGCCTCCCCCAATTTGGGGGGCTTTGCCATAATCGCCACGCCACGCTTGGCAGGCGGGTTGGCGATCGCAGTATGGTGGTAAAATGCATAGAGAACGCTGCTGCCCATTCTCTAGTAAGTCCCTTAGTCGCCTTTTACGACACCCAAGGGAAGAAATGGGGTGGTGTTATTCTTTACGTTCACACAAATTTTTCATTTTAGCTTGAAAAAATTTTACTGTGACAACATTTTTGAAAGTTACCTGCAAATTGTTATATGTACCTATTATAAACATAGGAATAGCTACATATATAATTGATGAAAAAATTATATTCACCAACAGAGTCAACCTATCCATGCCTTAATTTTATATGAAGTATCATTCGCAAAATTGACGCGTCTAAGTCTACAAGGTTTCCCATTGAAGATTTTCCAATAGTAACGACTTAGTACGTAGAACTATTACTAACAATACTACCAGGTGTGGGTTTCTTCGAGAAATCATAGTTTATTACCTGTCAATAGTTATGATCTCATAAACATGTTTTTAGTAGTCCCCGTGATGTTTTATGCGTTCCAAAGTACTAGAAGAAGTAATTTTTAGTCTGGCTAGGTATCAAAACGGTCCGGGTGCAAGGAGCAGACTAGTCATTCCCTCGGTCTGATTTACCTTACAAGGAAATGATAGGCTCAGCACTTCTGATGATTTCCAACAAAAGGGGTGAACTGTATGGTGCTAATCGATCGGCGGCGGCCACCTCTCGCGTCCGGCCCTGGTGCGAGCCATGGTACGGAGCGAGAGGGCATGGGAAGCCGTCACCTCCTTCTGCGAAGCAGTAATGCTCGCGAAGGAGGAGGCGGGGCGCGTGAGGGAGTGGCAGTTTTTACGTCCTCACGTCCCTAGCCGCCGCAGGAGGAGACGCCCCGGGCGTCGGGAGTCGATAGCGGACTCCCGGCCACCGTAGGCGCGAGCTTGCGGGCGGCGAGCAATGGGTAGCTTGCTGCCCGGTAAGGACCAGGCTCGGGTCGACGGCGCGTAGTGTTCCACGCGCCTCAAAGAGATGTCAGCAGCACTGAAGGGGGTCTGCTAGGACCGATGCCTGCCAGGGTCGCGAGATTGTTCGAAAGAGATACCGTGACCCTGGCACATGGGCAACTGAAGGAACACGAGTGGGTTTTAGTCAGTAAAAGTCTGACACGCCCTCCCGCTCCGCCCAGAGCGGGAGAAGTCATTTGATGACGTCCCATCAAAAAAAAAAAAAAAAATGGTGCTAATCCACGCGTCATGTTTGTGAACGGGCGAGACCGGTTATTTCTTAACTTCCAGCGCTTATTTTATCTTATATTTAGTGCCTTAATTTTTTACATTGTTCTCACATACAGAAGCAATAAGAATATTGTACCCAGAATTTTGTAAAACCTACATTTAAGAGTGTGTCCTTGGAGGTTCTTGTCCCTTCTTATAGCTTCATCTTTCTGACCTACTGACCGACTTTTTAATAGTTCAAAAGTGCCTGTAGGTAATATGAGTTAAAAAAATTAAACCGATTTTAAATTCTTTTATCCCGGAGAAAGAATTTTTTAAATCGGCTAACTACTTTTTGAGTTTATCCATTTCAGACAATTTTAAAATTAATCAAATCTTTTCTCGTTAGACTATCACATTACTATTAGTGTAGATTAGTAGTCTTTTTTTCAACATACGGAATTTTCTTTGCTAATTAGGCTGTAGGTAGTTTCCATACAAGAAGTTCGCAGACGTTGAGGGTGGGTCCAGTTCAGTGTGCCTGCCCTCATTCAAATTGACGTCACGGCATAATATGGTAAGGTAAACAGTTTGCATTTATACACTCCTAGTACTTACGGCTCGCTTACGTTTGCTGAAAACTGGTATTTACTCGTGTAGAACTTGGTAGGTATCAATGCTCTTCTTCTCTTGTTTCTCTGTGATCTTTATAAAAATAGAGTTAAAAGCTTTAGCTTTTAGGAAAGAAAAATTAACGATGACAGATGTTAGCCGGTCTTCAAACTCTTCTTTTTGTATCAATTGACTACTTAAACATCGAATACTGTGTAAGGGACTGGCTTGTCGAGGATGTATTCGTTGAATTCAATTAAAAGCATGGTCAAGTCAGTGTATGCTTTGAACATGGATCTGAATAGTTACGACGGAGGGACACGGACAGAGGGGTATTTCAGACTTCTACTGACTAAATCCCCGTATTCCCCCACACACTTGCATCGGGGCTACGGGGACATTTCAGCAGTCTTCGACGCAGCCACCCCGCCTCTGCGGGCTCTATCTGGTCAAGCGGGGAGAGTGAGGTGTATGACTCCCCGAAGAAGTCTAAGAGGGGCGCACGTTTAACATTACGCGCCACGACCTCGGGTCTTATACGATATTACAATTTAGATATCTGTGAGTCTCTATCTAAATATAAGAATAGATTAGTAGATTTAATTTAATTTAAATATCTCTAGGTGTTAATTTAAGTACTTCAATGTATTTCAAATTCTTCTTTTTAGTGTATGTCCTTTAATAATTTATAATTTGTTACCAAATTTTACCTATAGTTAATATTTTAACTTTGTTAGCTTAGTTGTAAACTTTATTGTGCATGCTGTGGTCTCCTATAAGTGAAGGAGTACACCGACTTTTACTTTTTAACCGACTTCAAAAAGGAGGAGGTTCTCAGTTCGGATGTTTATATGTTTTTTTTTTTTATGTATGTTCGGCCATAACTCCGTCATATATAGACGGATTTGCAAAATTCATTTTTTGTTCGAAAGGGGTTTATTCCGAAATGGTCCCATATAATTTTCATATAGATCTGATGATGAGTTCGGGAGACAGACACCGGAACTCTTTAAAAAATGACAGCAAATCAACCGCGATTTCTGCTATCGTATAAATATGCATTGTTTGTTTGGAATTAGTGCAGGGTGAATACCACAACTAAAAATTTAAAAATAAAAACTTTTTTACAAGAAAAAACAACCGAATTCCTTAAAAACCCTACAAAGTGAAAAATAACTTTAATTTCGGAAGTCGGTGGCAAAAAAACCATAAATACAGATCCTAAGACACCGACTTCCGAAATTAAAGTTATTTTTCACTTTGTAGTGTTTTTAACCGACTTCAAAAAAAGGAGGAGGTTCTCAATTTGGATGTTTATATATATTTTTTTTTTATGTATGTTCGGCCATAACTCCGTCATATATAGACGGATTTGCAAAATTCTTTTTTTGTTTGAAAGGGGTTTATTCCGAAATGGTCCCATATAAATTTCATATAGATCTGATGATGAGTTCCAGTGATAGACACCGGAACTCTTAAAAAAATGACAGCAAATCAACCGCGATTTCTGCTATCGCATAAATATGCACTGTTTGTTTGAAATTAGTGCGGGGTGGATACCACAACTAAAAATTTAAAAAACTTTTTTGCAAAAAAAAAAAACAACCGACTTCCTTAAAAACACTACAAAGTGAAAAATAACTTTAATTTCGGTAGTCGGTGTCTTAGGATCTGTATTTATGGTTTTTTTGGCACCGACTTCCGAAATTAAAGTTATTTTTCACTTTGTAGTGTTTTTAAGGAAGTCGGTTGTTTTTTTTTTTTTGCAAAAAAGTTTTTATTTTTAAATTTTTAGTTGTGGTATTCACCCTGCACTAATTCCAAACAAACAATGCATATTTATGCGATAGCAGAAATCGCGGTTGATTTCCTGTCATTTTTTAAAGAGTTCCGGTGTCTGTCTCCCGAACTCATCATCAGATCTATATGAAACTTATATGGGACCATTTCGGAATAAACCCCTTTCGAACAAAAAAAGAATTTTGCAAATCCGTCTATATATGACGGAGTTATGGCCGAACATACATAAAAAAAAAAAAAAAAAAACATATAAACATCCGAATTGATAACCTCCTCCTTTTTGAAGTCGGTTAAAAATAAATTTTTTTTTACAAAAAAAAAAACAACCGACTTCCTTAAAAACACTACAAAGTGAAAAATAACTTTAATTTCGGAAGTCGGTGGCAAAAAAACCATAAAAACAGATCCTAAGACACCGACTTCCGAAATTAAAGTTATTTTTAACCGACTTCAAAAAGGAGGAGGTTATCAATTCGGATGTTTATATTTTTTTTATTTTTTTTTTTTATGTATGTTCGGCCATAACTCTGTCATATATAGACGGATTTGCAAAATTCTTTTTTTGTTTGAAAGGGGTTTATTTCGAAATGGTCCCATATGAATTTCATATAGATCTGATGATGAATTCCAGAGATAAACACCGGAACTCTTTAAAAAATGACAGCAAATCAACCGCGATTTCTGCAATCGCATAAATATGTATTGTTTGTTTGGAATTAGTGCGGGGTGGATACCACAACTAAAAATTCAAAAATAAAAACTTTTTTACAAAAAAAAAAAACAACCGACTTCCTTAAAAACACTTCAAAGTGAAAAATAACTTTAATTTCGGAAGTCGGTGGCAAAAAAACCATAAATACATATCCTAAGACACCGACTTGCGAAATTAAAGTTATTTTTCACTTTGAAGTGTTTTTAAGGAAGTCGGTTGTTTTTTTTTTTTGTAAAAAAGTTTTTTTCACTTTGTAGTGCTTTTAAGGAAGTCGGTTGTTTTTTTTTGTAAAAAAGTTTTTTTAAGGAAGTCGGTTGTTTTTTTTGAAAAAAGTTTTTTTACCCTTTGTTTACGTGTCAATGTATTATGTACATCTTTTGTTGGAGATCCAAAATAAATAAATAAATATGCATAAATATCCAGGCGAACCTAAAATAAGGTTGAGCTACACGATGACTGTTACATACATGCCGTCTGTTGGGACAAGTCAGCTCAAAGCTGCAATGGCTCTTTCTTCAAAAGGCGCTTCCAGACATTGCCCTGCATTGTTAGACACATAAAATTCAAATAATATAATGTTTGGACTTTAAAAGAGACCATGACCTGACTTTGTTTCGGCATTTCTTCTCAGGGAACAGTTAGCTACGAAATGCCATCTGGTTCTTAAAGAATTGATAGTGATAGTAATAGTATTCTTTATTGACATAAATTTGTACAACATTTTTATGAATTCCCTAGCTCCTGCGCTAGTCTACACTGTATTACAGGAGCTAGTGTCTTCCCCTAATTACAAGGAACACGTAAATTATGGCAAACAAAGATCAAAAAACTTTTTAACAAAAAATTAAACCGCCGAAAAACAGAAAAGCAAAAAATAATTTATTAATTTATTTTGTAATTTTTTTGTGGCTTTAATGTACTAATAATACTTGGCAAAGTATACCCTATCGAATGAAAACAGAATTATCAAAATCGGACTACTTTATACAAAGTTATGCGTGGTTATACATTACTATCAATGAGTGAACAATCAATCATCTCCTGTTTTCCGACCCTTAGCGTTCGATTTTGCTTTCCAAATTTATATGGGACCACCCTCGGAGTATATTCTTTCCAATAAAAAAAGAATTATCACAATCGGACTACTAAGTAAAAAGTTATGCGTCGTAATACATAAAAAAAAACAAAAAAAAAATATACGCGTCGAATTGATAACCTCTTCCGTTTTTTTTCGTCGGTTAAAAAGTGATATAAAAGTAGAAAAAAATATTAAAATTAAAAATATTAAAATTAAAAGTTAACATGCATGATAAAAAAAATTACAACAAAAAAACAACAAAATATTTTACTGAATATGTTGTGTGGGCGGGCAGTATGCGCTCGCACTCGTTCGTGTGAGTGTGTGTGTGTGTGTGTGTGTATGTGCGTATGTGTGTGTGTGTGTGTGTGTGTTGGGAAGTGTGAGTGATACTCTTCATTTAATTAAGTTTTCTGTGGCGTCATAGTCCACCATTCTACTCTTTTAGACAGAACAGGAAGAGTAGGAACGATCCTTTTGTGGTACCTATTAATTACTTCGTTGATAAACAGTTTCCTAACCGATAGCACGTTAGCCCTTCTCATACATCGACATAGTTGCATGCCGGAATGGCAGATACATAAGCACTTTGAGTACCGACCGTTGAGCGCGTTCAGCAGCAATGAGAAAGGATTTCCCGGCACCACCCCAGGCACATATACAATACCTAATTAACATATACAATACCACTGACAGTTTATATGGGTAGTTCATATAATTGTTTTTTTTATTTAACTGCTTTTGTTAATTTATTTTTATTTTCTTTTAATTTCATTTTTTGTGTCTATGTATCATTTGCATCGTTGTATATGTAAGCGGGCACGCCCTTTATGCCTGGAGGCTTTAGTAAGATTTTAAGTTCTGTTTACGATTTTTGTTTCATTATTCATTTCAGCTTGAGTTTAGTTTTCAATGTTTTGTTGGTATAATGGCGTGTGCTAGCTGACATATGGCGAATAATGTATGTTTTGTTTTATTATATTAATAACTTATACAATATTGTATAGAATCAAGTTCTTCTAACTTAACAGACAGCAGTGCTGCTGGGGAGTTTGTTCCGCCACTTCTTCTTCCCAGCCAAAGCACTAGGAAGTGTCGAAGGGCGGGCGTTTTGGGGGGACTGTCTTATGTGACTTTGACGTTCAAAAAGTGCTGACTCTCAGCCTAGTTTGAATAAATGACTTTTGATTTTGATTTTTTTGATTTTTAAGCATTCACACAGCGCCTTGTAGGTTTGGATCAGAAGTTTATGATTAGCGACTTTTCGTAAATTTTTAAATACATAGATCAGTTTTCTGATCCTCACCACCAGTGACGCTATGTGAACACTCCAGTTCAGCTTCTCGTCTAATATAACTCCTAAATATTTTATATTGATAACGCGAGATAGTGTTGCGCAGTTACAGTTTTGGTAGTCGTTTTTTCGGTTACATGGAAACGACGAATTGACCAAAAAAATGTTGACGTGTAAAAGTGTCTTATAAGATCTACTTACAGAAATTAAACATTTCATTTCATAGAACAAGTGCAAAGTACCACCACCACCCCGGTGTTCCGTCCCACACCTACGAAAGTGCCACCAATCCAACCCAGCAGAAAATTTAGTCCCCGCTGGGAATCGTATTATAAATTGTTTACTATACTACAATGAGACAATATTATTCCTATACGTCTACCGTAGCATCCCACATGTCCATATTTAGATTCGTGTCTATAGAAAGTAATTCTCTTCACCTTGACCGTTCAAATGCCTGAGAAGCGTGGCAGTCATATATCTTATGAGCGAATTCTAATTTGACAGATAGCATCGTGTGCAACGTAAACGTCACCTTTGTTGTGCCAGAAATAAATGTCTGTGGTGCATTGTCTGTCGGTTTTGAGGTGTTACTTTATGAGGAGTATTTTCAGGGCGGTAGACATGTTTGTAATTGTTACGTATATATACTTCTACATTTAGGGTTCTAATAGGATATAATATAATTTATTATAGGATATATATAATACAGAGTACAATTAGGTCTTATTAATAAAATTGTCCTCTAGTAATTTAGTAGTACCGTGTGGTGCCGGACGTAAAGAATAACACCACCCCATTTCTTCCCGTGGGTGTCGTAAAAGGCGACTAAGGGACTTACAACAGAATGGGCAGCAGCGTTCTCTATGCATTTTACCACCATACTGCGATCGCCAACCCGCCTGCCAAGCGTGGTGATTATGGCAAAGCCCCCCAAATTGGGGGAGGCCTAAGTCCAGCAGTGGACGTCTTACGGCTGAAAATGATGATGATGAATTAATATAAATATAGTATTTTACATGTTCCGCCATGTACTGGCATACAAATATGTTAAATTTAATAATTTAAAACGACACATTAATTTGTTAATATTATTATTCTAACATGTCTAAATTCTCCACCTCAATATCTCAGTTACTGGGTAATACCATAATGCTTTAGTAAGATTGGCTGTCAGACTTTCGAGCTTCTGACAACTCGTAATAGTTACAGATCCTTAGATGACAGCTGGGACATACAACTTATCGTGCAATGGTATGTAAAAATGGTCGATTGACCCGCGCTGCTTAGCCACAAGTCTAATCAAATAGGTAGGCATACATTCCACTTCTCAATAGCGAAAGTGATGCTAACGATGCAAAAGTAAACACTTCTAAATATATCCACACTTAATAACATGACAGCATATACCCATCTAATTCGGTGACATGGCAATGAACAAATTGGAGCTGATATTAATAGATTGGTGAGGAATATGTCCTAAGTGCTATTTATCATTGTAGACATGGTTACAGCATATAAGTGGTTTTTTGATTCAATCAGTTCTGATGGGTACTGGTGTACACCAGCTGCTTTAATTTTATAAAATCAGAATCACTTATTAATGGAACAATGTACAATGTATTTGGAGTTCAGATAATTTAGTATTTCATTGTTTATTTTCATTACTTAATAATCAACGCGTAGTGCACGTGATTCTAGAGCTCCTAGCGTAGAAATGTATCGTCGGTTATAAAAAAAACCTGCTGTTTCATACGTGTATATATACGGTGTTTGAAACCGCTAATATATATTTTATAATAAACGACGAAAAACTTCAACTCAGAGGTGGGCTAGAATTGTATACTGAATAGTAAAATTTTGCGCATCGATTGTGTGTCACAATACGGGCACTCACTCTTCTCTCACTCTCATAGTCCGATGGTTCGGCTATCCGACAGGATCGGAGATAGATCAGGCGCAAGACCAACGACGACACGTGCTTTCCGAGGCACGGGGCCGGGGGTATCCCACCACCAACTTCCAAACTCCGGACCGTCACTAAGAAGTTACTGATTGAAAAACCCAATAACACTTTGTCCGCCCTGGGAATTGAACCCAAGGCTAAACGCTCAGCAGTCGAGAACATCATGGCAATGTATAGTATTCTATTAATACCAAGGTAGGTACGCAAGGTAAGTTTTCCACAGGGCTGACGCGCTACCCGTTGCCCGGTCATTCCTCCCAGCCAATCATGTGCCACTATTTATTATCCGTAGGTACCTTTATATGTACTCTTAGATATTGTGGGAAAGGTTTTTTTTTAATAAAGGCGTAAGTACAATCCGTCGGGTAAGACGTGGGTATAGGTAAGGTAAACTCATGAATATATTGTTGACAGTGTTGAGTTGGGTTTGGTGGCAGATTTCAGGCATTTTTCAGGATAAAAGTGTTGGAAAAGTATCTAATAAGAGAATTTTTAGCAATGCTGTGTCTACCTTTTTTTAACTTTGAAGGTAAGTTCAATAAACTATCGTGTGAGTAATAGATAGGCTGAGAAGTATTATTTTTCAAAATACGGCAATTTATTTCAAAATACTAATCTACTTATACTATAATATTAGGTCGGGGAAAAAGTCTTTTCGCATTATAGTATGTATGAACTTGTAATAAAATCTCTTTGGCTATACTATTTGTATCTGGCTGGTTTTGGTATCATTGAAAGTTTAAATTTTAAAGAACTTAATTCCAAATTCAAATTAGGAAAATGTGTGATTTTCATTTGTTTTTCGTACCGTCAAGATGAGTGAATCTAATGAAGAAATTGGATACATTTTAAAATTTTACTACAAAAAAGGTAAAAATGCAACGCCTAGCCGCGAAAAAAATTTGCGATGTTTATGGACCTAGTGTAGTGTCTGTGAGAGTAGCACAAATTTGGTTCAAGCGTTTTCAATCCGGAAATTTTGATGTCAAAGATGCATGTCGCTCTGGTCGCCCTATTACGGATAAAATGGATGCCATTTTTGAAAAAGTGGAGCAAGATCGGCATACCAGTAGTTACGACGTAGCTGAAGAACTGGAAATTGACCACAAAACAGTTTTGGCGCATTTGAAAAAAACTGGGTACACAAAAAAGCTCGACATTTGGGTACCTCACGAGCTCACTGAAAGAAACCTAATGAACCGTGTACTCATTTGTGATTCTTTATTACGACGTAATGAAACCGAACCATTTTTGAAGAAGCTGATAACTGGTGATGAAAAGTGGATCACGTATGACAAGAACGTGCGAAAAAGGTCGTGGTCAAAGGCCGGTCAGGCTTCACAGACTGTGGCGAAACCTGGGTTAACTCGCAACAAGGTGATGCTGTGTGTGTGGTGGGATTGGAAGGGCATTATTCATTATGAGCTGTTACCACCAGGCAGGACCATCGATTCTGAACTCTACTGCGAACAACTGATGAGATTAAAGCAAGAAGTTGAGAGAAAGCGGCCGGAATTAATCAACAGAAGGGGTGTGGTTTTTCATCATGATAACGCTAGACCTCACACATCTTTAGCCACCCAACAAAAATTAAGAGAGTTTGGCTGGGAGGTGTTAATGCATCCGCCGTATAGTCCTGACCTTGCACCTTCAGATTTCCACCTGTTTCGGTTTCTTCAGAATTCTTTAGGCAGTGTCAGGTTAACATCACGAGAGGACTGCCAAAACCACTTGTCGCGGTATTTTGACCAGAAGTCCCAAAATTTCTATAGCAATGGGATCATGTCCCTACCTACAAGATGGTAAAAAGTTATCGAACAAAATGGTACCTACATAGTTTAGTTAAATGTAAATAAACTTTATTAAAAAATGTTTTGAATTTTCTTAAAAATGCGAAGAAACTTTTTCCCCAACCTATTATTATAAAGCTGAAGAGTTTGTTTGTTTGTTTGATTGAACGCGGTAATCTCATGAACTACTGGTTCGAATTGAAAAATTCTTTTTGTGTTGGGTACCCTATTTATCGAGGAAAGCTATATGTATAACATTACGCTACAACTAAGAGGAGCGGAGCAGTAATGAAAAATGTTGCAAAAACGGGGAAAATCTCACGGGTAGGTGATTCGACGCGACGGGAAGAGTCGGGGGAGCAAGAAATTTAACGCGGATGAAGTCGCGGGCAAAAGCTAGTACATAATAATTATGCGTTACTATATACCTTTCTGCCCTGTAAAACTGTAGCTTGTACTTACCTACTTCCGAATTTTCTTTCGGTAATGACATCTCGCAAGTCAACCTATGAGGTGGTCGGCTGCTTAACCGGACTTGACTGTGGCTACCTTAATAAATTAGGGCCTCTAGCCAGGGCTTAGAAACTTAAAACTAGAGCGACTACTCGTTATGGGGTACAGACCTCGGCTTAGGGCATTGCTGGTGCAGGGCAGCTGGGACGTACTGAATCGGAATGATTATTATTTAGGAACTTGAAAGCTACAGGCTCAGCGGCGAGGGCTGGCTCGGGCAATGTGAGTGAGACAGGAGGACAAGAGTGTAGCGGGCAGCTGCCGCGATCGGGTCCCTGACTTCCAACTCTGCTGTTTTTTTTTTAATACACCGTGAATTTTAGTCGTCTTACCAAGGCAGTCCACTCAATGTACCTACCCGACATAATGTACCTCTAGACGTGATTAAAAATCGTTACCATTAATTAAGATACTAATTAAGGTACTAAGAAAAGAAATAATGCATTATAATTATGAAACATCTTGTTAATAATGTTTACGTATCACACGGTACAGAACATACCTACCCAGCGCACGAGTCGACTAAATTATCCCATCTCCATTTTCCATGAGACAAAATATTACATTAAAAACTACGTCATGCGTCATCATAAAGATTTTTATATTATTCAAATGTTCATTTTTTTTTCTTATGAATGTGTTGTAGTCATTGGATACATGAAGTGGGCTGCCGTTGTAAGACAATTAAAATGTCACGGTGTATATGCAACCCAGAGATTAAATTCACCTACTGCATTCAACTTGCAACAGTCACCACTTATGGCGGATATACATAGGTTTTTTTTTTTTTTTTTTGGATGGGGAATCATCAAATGACTTCTCCCACTCTGGGCGGAGCGGGAGGGCATGTCAGACTTTTACTGACTAAACCCCACCCGTGTTCCTTCAGTTGCCCATGTGCCAGAGTCACGGTATCTCTTTCGAACAATCTCGCGACCCTGGCAGATACATAAGTAAAAGCTACGTCCTATTTGACAGGTCTACCTGGGCCATGGGATTTTATTGAAATGTGGGTGGCGCGATATCTTAAATGTTATGTATTTAAAACATCGTTTCGTGTCTGTCATGAAACGATTGGTGATTGGTGGTGCTAGCTTCAATCCAGGATCAGAGACAACCACAATAAACCAAAAACGTGTGAGTTTCGTCCACTAAAGGTCAGTGTTGTTTACTAAATGAGTAACGGTACAAATTGACCGGTCATTCCTCCCGTTAATCGCTCACAAACAATGATTACCTATATATCTTGCTCCAGAAAACTGTTAATACACACTTATTCCTGGAAAACACGTGTACAAGAAATTGACTGTGTAGTGACCTTTTTCATTGTCTTCGGCATTCTTCTCAGAGAAAATCATCTGCCTAGCCTTTTCTCAATTATGTTGGGGTCGGCTTTCAATCTAACCAGATGCAGCTGAGTACCAGTATTTTATATGGAGGGACTGCCTATCTGACCTCCACAACCCAGTAACTGGGTATCAGTCATAATACTACATGGTAAGACTGGTTGTCAGACTTTCGCACTTCTGACGACCCGTAACGACTGTTAAAGATCAGCAAAATATCAGCAGGGACCAATAGCTTAACGTGCTGCCCGAGGCACAAAGGAATCTTGGTATGTAAAGATTGTAACCCATCCACGAATCAACCGCAGCAAACGTAGCTTAACCTAATCGATCGATCCGATTCTTGCGGCTGCTATTACTTAGCAAAAAAAAGCTCCTTTATTAGTCTTGTGTAGTTCGCGAACGAACTAGGTCGTAAGAGCGCTGCCATAGATGAACTACGCGAACTAGTTCCCTCATTCCCCGATCCTCAGTTCGTTAGTTTGCCAATTCGCGACCGAATAAGCGAGGATGGCGTCAACCGAGCTAATACACGCGACAAAATACAAAAGGTTTTTGTAATACCTAAATTAGTTATTTATTGCAACAATAAATCATGGTATTATTTACAATCGTGATCATTTTGTGAATTAATTATCATTCAAAGATTTTTGCTGTTTTTTAGAGTCCCGAAATTTTAAGTAAAAGTAAAAAATTCCATAATCTTATCACATGCAGTAGGAGCAAAATGAAAACGAGCGAACGATCGAACGATCTGCCTCTCTTTGTTTCGAGCTGGGAGCTGACGAACTAGAAGAGCGAACTAGTTCGTTCAGGAGCGGCGAACTAAACTGAGCGATCTCAGTCGCGAACTACTATGCCCAAGACTATCCTTTATTATTCTCAGAGAAAAATGAGAACCTATCTTGCTTTGTAGTATAGCGTTACCATATCAGTCCATAATGTTCTTACTGCTGTGACACAGGTCTCCGCTCTTCAAGATGGAATGAGCTGTAATCTACCACGCGGGCCCAGTGGGTAGATAAAATAAATAAATAAATATCTTAGGACAACCAACACACTGTTATCTGATCCCAAACTAGGCAGAGTCTGTACTATGAGCCTGTTCTATGTAGATGTCACATGTCTTCGAATTTTTGGTTTTAGCACACGCCGGCGCCGGTTTCCTTACGATGTTTTCCCTCACCGTTGTTAGAGTAGTGTTATGAAATACAAAGAAAACCGTCTGCTTGTGTTCGAACTCACGACCTTACAATTCTTAAATTAGGGCCGATATCACCCATGCCAGGGTCACGAGATTTGTTCGAAAGAGTTACCGTGGCCCTGGCATATAGGCAACTGTAAGAACACGGGTGGGTTTTCGTCAGTAAAAGTCAGACACGCCTCTCCGCTCCACCCAGAGCGGGAGACGTCATTTGATGATTTCCCAACCACATAAAAAAGGGTCCATACAACTGAGCCACCACTGCTTCTGGCTTTGAATATTCTGTTGATGTTACTACATTTGTGACCGATAGGGCCGAAAGATTCTGGAGTGGCGGCTGCATACCAGAAGAGGTTGCATTCGAAGGGTTCCTACAAGGTGGTCCGATGTCCTGGTGAAGGCTCCAGGAATCCGCCGGATGCAAAAAGGATAGAACCGTATGAAGTGGCGATGCTTGGTAGAGGCTTATGTCCAACAGTGGACGTTTTTCGGCCGAAATGATGATGATACATTACGTTCAATGGCGTAGGTAGGTAGAATTTACTCATTGCGACTTTTATTTTTACGCCCTATCAAAAAACCAAGGTCTTTTTCTCTATGCCATCACTCAACAGTACCACTCACATATTTAAGTGGATTTCGTGCCATTTCTTATGAAGGGTCATCTTTTATTTACAAATATGGCAGCCTTTTGAATACTTCCGCCTCTAAGATAAATTGAAAGATACCATACCATACATTTATTGAAGTTCATAATGACACGCAGAAACTTCAACTTGATGAAGATTTTTAATTTTGTAAAGTCTTGGCAAGTGCTTTAATAAATCAAGTCATCTTTCAAAAACATGTAAAGGTCATCGAATCTATCGGAGTTTCGCTCTGAATACCATATTGCCGTCTTTAAATAAATACGTTCAAAATTTTGTCGATATCTCAGCGAAAAACAACGTCAATAACGTATGACAACTAGCTTTTACCAGCGGGTTCGTGCGCGTATAAGAAATATAAACTTCCTCTTGAATCACTCTGTCTATTGATGAAAACCGCATTAAAATCAGTTGCGTAATTTAAAAGATCTAAGCATACAACGCGGGAAGTGACTTTGTTTTATACTATTTTAATATATATTTATATTATGTCAATATTTGGGGTATTTTGTCAATTTTGAGAATTGCCACTTTGATATCACCTAATACATATCTATTATATTAATATTGTTTGCCTTTATTGTCCCGTTGCTGGGCAGAGCCTTCCCCTTATAATTTCAGGAGCTCTTTTTCCGCGCCACCTCAAAACAGCCCTCGCGGTATTCTTCCAAGTCATGTATCCATCTCCTGGGCCAGCCTTGGTGGTGCCGTTCATTTGCAGGCACCCTTTGAGTGATTTATGATACCTAGATTAAATATTTTGCAGCATAATTCGGAATATTTTTATTTCGGGAAAAACCTCTCTTCTTCTTACGATTTGATACTTTCGCGAGTCAGCGTCACCGACCGACTGACGCCGAGTATACACAATACAGATCAAGAGCGAAATGGGCGCCTGGACGCCTATAGAAATTTTCATTTAACAAGAAAAAAAAAAATAACACGATCACAACGATCGACGATGGATCGCGTTGGGGTCAGGTTGGAGTCAAGAGGAACAGGGTTTTACTCAACCTCCGCAGAAAAGGGAGAATCCTCCAACCGATATCCTGTCTGGCGGGCAACTGCCCATCGATTGATGTCAGGACGTTGTAAATATCATAGTTGCGCGGTAAACTCTGATTGCGCGATGTAGGATTCTGCGAGACGTCAGTGTGTTGCGTAGTTTGCATATGGCGGTCTAGATGCCGCTGCAGTTCATTCCGATCCAGCCCGCCCCTTGCTGCCCTCTACCTGCGATGCCCTAAGCCGAGGTCCGTACCCCACAGGGGGTGTCCTTAGCGAGTAGTCGCTCTAGTTTTAAGTTTTATACGCCCTGGCTGGAAGCCTCAATTTATTAAGGTAGCCACAGGCAAGTCCGGTTACGCAGCCGTCAACATCATCGAATAACCTTCTTGATTTCATTTTTTTTTTTTAAACCAGCCATGTGCGAGTCGGACTCGCGAGGGTTCGGTACAAACCTGAAGGTATTCACGGTTTATGTATAAGGTTTATGTTTATGAAATTAAATGTTTTTTTTTTAACTTTGAGTTGAATGAATGAAAGATAAATTGCGGTTTACGATTTATGACGTATTAAAAAAAACTACTTACTAGATCTGGGGGGGCACCTTTTACCACTTTCGAAGTGTCTCTCGCGCAAACCATTCTGTTGAGAAAAAAATGATATTTGAAACCTCAATATCATTTTTGAAGACCTATCTATAGATACCTCAAACGTATGGGTTTGAAGAAAAAAAAAATTGAGTCTCAGTTCTAAGTATGAGGAACCCTAAAATTTATTGTTTTTTTTTAAAATCTTAATCCGGTTCACAGAATACATCAACTTACCAAGTTTCAACAGCATAATATAGCTCTTATAGTTGCGGAAAAACGTGGCTGTGACATACGGACGGACAGACAGACATGACGAATCCATAAGGTTTCCGTGTTTTGCCATTTGGCAACGGAACCCTAAAAAATGCTACTACAGTGCAATGGCCGTCTTCCAAACAACACCAAAGTCAGTGTGCAATTTATGATGACACACTGACACAATTAACTGGAAGTCTACGAACAGTTAGAAATGTATACATCTACCTACCAATTGTAAACAAAGTCAATTAGTCTAGCAGCCGGCGACCGCTTGTTACCCGTATATTTATAAATGATTGGCCATCGTGTGAACACACGTGCGTAAAGGCCGGTTGTCACTGTCTTGTGACATGGAAGAGGTTTGATATGAAAACATGGCTGTGGGATTTTGAGATCCATGTTTATTGATAACAGTAGGAGTCGACTCACATATCAGAATCAGCATGTGATGATCTCAGGTAAGACACAGGCTTCCTTTCTGCACAAGTGAGTGAGTCACAACCCCCACCACGTGGGCTCAATGCGGGTTGGTAGACGTCCCAATGTTTTTGAATTTTTGGTTCAAGGACATGCCTGTTTCCTCATGATGTTTTCCTTCACCGTTTTTAGAGCAGTGGTATGAAATTAAATAATCGAAGTAAAGTACCTGCCTAGGTTCCAACCCACGACCTATAACAAAAGTCGGAGTTGATACAACTGGGCCACAACTGAGGAAGTCGACAAAAAATTACATACATCTTCTAAACTGCTATTATGTAGATAATTATTTCATAGGAAACTAGCTGTTCCGACAGACGTCCTAGCCAAATATAAAAATCTCATAAAACAAAGATGTTTTTCGGAATTTAAATTTTTCCTGAAAAATACGAAATAATTTTAATTTCCATAAAAACCTAATTGAATCTATTACAAAAAATTTAAAACAAAAACAGCCAAATCGGTCCAGCCGTTCTCAAATGCTGCGCTTACCAACGAACAGCATTTAATGTTGTGTCCATAGATATAGCTAGATAGATCTTTTTACCACCATCACAACGACTGGCAACCGCTGTAAGAGTTTCAAAGCATAAACATGAACTAAATAATATCCTCTGGAATGAATCTCTTGTGTTTTCCCATTATTTGTTTAGTTAACAGCAACTTATCATCTTTCTTTTGTTTTTGAATTACAAAAGATTTAGAGCAGTGGTGGCTCAGAAGTAATGTTAAGACTTATGAGTTGTATATCGTGGGTTCGAACCGAAGCAGGCGCTTTACTTAGTGTAAATAATTTCATCACCACAACTCTAAAAACGGTAAAGGAAAGAATCATGAAGAAACCACCATTGCTCTCAAAACGGTAAAGGAAAACATTATAAAGAACAAAAAAAAATTAAAGACTTATGACATCTAGCAACCCGTATTGGGCCACACTCTCACCTGTGTCCAGCTGATTATGCAACAAAATAACAATAACACAAAAAGAATATTCACGAATTAATAGAAACCGGATGAAAAATCGAAGCTATTTAAAATAGGTCGTCGAAAGCATTAGGCTGACAAAGAGGACCATTGCCCTCATTCCCAGCAAAATTTTAAACAAAAACCACAAAACTAGAGGACTCGCACTGTAATTAGTTACAAATTCCAATGTTCCAACTTTAAGAGGTTAATGAATGTCAATTAACGCCGAACAGACAAATTGACTCCCGTAATGAGTTTAAGGACATCAGTTTTCGAAAAAAAAATGGAGGTTTGTTTTGATATGGCTGATGTCATTGGTGGCTTTTTCATGTGATGAGAAAAAACACATATAAAAATAATAGTTTAAAAAAACTAAAAAACACGCTTCCATTGAAAACTAAACTAAAAAAGTAGAAAATTATGGAAAAAAAGCGTGGGGTGCCTGATATAAAAAAAACCTTAAAAAGAACTTTTTTTAAACTATTATTTATTTTAAATTTTTTAGGGTGCATCGAATTTTGTGACGTATGTCAGCGAAGTTTTCGAAGTCAGTTTTTTTGCTGTCCTGGTAACCCTGGCAAGGATAATGGCACAAATTTATGAAATTATTACATTGTCATCGGTCCTTGACAGGTGTGCAAAGTTTGAATGAAATCTGGTCGTTTAAAGTGGGTCAAAATCGCGCTATAAGGAGTCGGTTACAAACAAACATACAAACATACAAGTGAAGCTAATATAAAGCGTGTAAAAATAAACTAACGCCTCCCGTGTGGTGGCGGACGTAAAGAATAGCACCATCTCATTTCATCCCGTGGGTGTCGTAAGAAGCGGCAAGTTAAGGGACATACTAGAGAATGGGCAGCAGCGTTCTTTATGCATTTTTAACCGACTTCAAAAAAAGGAGGAGGTTATCAATTCGACTGTATTTTTTTTTAAATAAAAAAATGTTTTTTACCTCATAACTTTTGACTGGATGAACCGATTTTGATGATTTTTTATTTATTTGAAAGCTGGTGCTTTCCGAATGGTCCCATTTTCAATTTTAGGAAGTTGTTTTTTTTTAAAAAAAACACCACAAAGTGAAAAATAACTTTCTTTCGTCTTTGGATCTGTATTTAAGGTTTTTTTGCCACCGACGTCAGAAATTAAACTTATTTTTCACTTTGTAGTGTTTTTTTTTTAGGAAGTCGGTTGTTATTTTTTTGTAAAAAGTTTTTTACCACCACAATTTGATCGCCAACCCGCCTGCGAAGCATGACGATTATGGCTAAAACCCCCTTTTGGAGGAGGCCTATGTCTTTTAGCTGAAATGGCGAGTACAAGAACATGACATTGCTCAGCAGAATGCTGTGACTTCCGACCAACGTATACCTAAATAGGGTTGCAATACGTTAGCCCTTAGCAGTCCCTCAACCATTCAAACTAAACCAATTAAGAATCAAATAAAAAGATGCTTTAAACACAAGGTCATTTTGCCCTAGTCTTCAGTTCAATGCCCTGGACATTCCGACCTCCTAACCTCCAGTAGGAACTCAAAAATTGGCACATAAATAAGAAAATAACTCCCGGAATAATAACTGATCAAAAATATTTACTCGTCAACGGCTTTCTTGTGTGTTCTGTTTACCAAGACGAGATGGTGATTCATATCCATCAAATATCTTGAATGGAAATGCAAGAACATAAACAGACCTAGTCCATTTAAATTTTTCTAATTTTAGTTTGTGTAATTTGTAAAAGTCATCTCGAGAATTTACACTGCTGTGCATTGGTGCGAAAGTGACGGGACAGTCGCCTACGCACGTTGGATAACAGAATTATGGGAAAAATCTGCATAGCAACAATACAGGGTAGGAAAATTCACTCGTAATCTGTTACCATGGATCCAGCACATACTCGTAATTCTGAACAAAGAGGATTTTATTGCAGGAGTGCATCTTTTGTAATTTGTAATATGTAGACGTGACGATGTGACGTCGAGTGTGTTTTGTTGTATATTATTGTGAGCGTGTGTATTGTTTGTGTTGTATGTTGTTGTGTGTGTGTTTATATTCTAGACTAGCTTTTGCCCGCGGCTTCGCTCGCGTGGATGTCGGAAATTAATGCAAGAGGACGTATAACCGCGATAAGAATGTGTTATTCCAGGTTATATAGGTAATATAGACTCTGTGTGCCATTTTCGATCCAGATCCATTCAGCCATTTTTGTGTGATTGAGAAACAACAACCCAATCATACATATTTTCACATTTATAATATTATTTGCCCGCGGCTTCGCCCGCGTGGATGTCGGAAATTAATGCAAGAGGACGTACTACTACCGCGATAAGAATGTGTTATTCCAGGTTCTATAGGTAATATAGACTCTGTGTGCTATTTTCGATCTAGATCCATTCAGCCATTTTTGCGTGATTGAGAAACAAACACCCAGTCATACATATTTTCACATATATAATATTATTAGTAGTAGGATTATAACTCATATTACTTAGGATTCATAGTTTATGAGAACCTCATGTGTGTTGGTGTTTTTAAAATAAAGTAATAGTATTCAGAGTAAGAAGACTGTGACATAGGGCTTGGTTTAGTTGAATATAAGTCTTCCTGGTTTTTCTTAACGCTCCTATTTTACCTATACAGACACTCAATCATTTACCAGACACCGAACATAATTATAGGAATAGTACTTTTGCCAGTGGCTTGGCCCGTATAGCTGTCGGAAAATAACACCCGGGAACCTACTACCGGGATAAAGTAGGTATCCTATCTGTTACGTATCCATGATATAATATATCTTTGTGCCAAATTCGATCTAAATCCGTTTCGCCGTCTTTGCATCATTGAGAAACAAACATCCAAAAATCTAAACATTTAAGCAATTTCGCGGTCTCTTACTTGAAATAATACTATTAGGTTTATTTTGAGTATAATGAACACACATGATATTCGCAATTACTTTGAAGCCAAAGTAATATGAATTACAATCCTACTTATCCTGTACTACCCGGCCCCTGCCAACGCGCTCTGCGCCCACTTTTTAAATCTCTAATATCTTCTAAGATATTCATTTAAATTACATGCTGTAAAGGGCCATATTGATCTATATTAAATGCACAATGTATTTAAGGTACTTTATTGGATAAGAATTAATGCTGTATTGCTTAAAATCGCTTCGTAAATAAGCCCTTATTTCTCGTAAAAAGTAAAAGATAAAAAATGGTTATTGTGGGTTATCCCTAAGAGATAGACATATACCATTGAGGACATTTTTGTAGGCCTTTTTAAGGTGTACAATACTATAGTACATTATTTTGATCTATTTCGTAGGATTCAGCCATGGTTTTTCGAATTTTGAGACGTATGTCAGCGTAGTTTTCGAAGATAGTTATTTTTTTCTAAAATAAAAGAATCTTTCTAAAATAAAAATAGCCTAAGTTACTCCTTGTTACATCAGCTATATGCCAGTGAAAGTCCCGTCAAAATCGGTCCAGCCATTTCAGAGATTAGCGGGAACGAACAGACAGACAGACAGACAGACAGACAGACAAAAATTGTAAAAAATGTTGTTTTGGTATATGTATCGTGTATACATCCATATACACTTAGTAAAAAGTGGTTATCTTAATATTAAAAACAGACACTCCAATTTTATTTATTTGTATGTATGTATAGATGTATAGATAAGTTTTTATCTGTGGTTTCGCCCGCGTATTATGCATATTAACCTTCCTCTTCAATCACTCTGTCTATTAATGAAATCCGCTTTAGAATCTGTTGCGTAGTTTAAAAGACCTAAGCGTACAGACGCGGGAAGCGACTTTGTTTTATACTATGTAAACATAAACATAACATGACACCTTGTTTCCCCGAAAGTTCGGACAGATGTTGTGTACCTACATTTTACCTGCTGTTTTGTTTCTTAAAGATGATCCTATATCGATCAGTAACTATTACTTACAGCCATAATAACGTTGAAAGATTTTCTCGTACACGAGTACATTCCAGATAAAAAAAACTCAACCAATAGCAGTCCATTCCTGGAACTCCACCGAACCGTTACCTGCGGTGACAGGCACAGTCCTACTCCTACGCAACATGTACAGTACATAACCGATGAAAATAATCGTTATATTCAATTGTAGGTATTAATGATAAAGTTGATCGTCCACTGCTATGTAGGATGTGCATGGAGAGTTAGTTCTCACATGCACACTTAGTTTTCTCTTTGAATGTCAACAAAAATATCACAATGATATATTTATTCGTAAATCAATGAATCATCATCATCATCATTTCAGCCATAAGACGTCCACTGCTGGACTTAGGCCTCCCCCAATTTGGGGGGCTTTGCCATAATCGCAACGCTTGGCAGGCGGGTTGGCGATCGCAGTATGGTGGTAAAATGCATAGAGAACGCTGTTGCCCATTCTCTAGTAAGTCCCTTAGTCGCCTTTTACGACACCCACGGGAAGAAATGGGGTGGTGTTATTCTTTACGTCCGGCACCACACGGTACAATACGGATCATTTAGATGTATCATGCGTCAACACGCACGGGAAGCAGTAATATGGAACAGTAAATATATTATAATAACATTATTTTCAGTTTTATGATTAACTTAAAAGCGATAGGATGATACTATAACACTATTGTTTATAATTTGCATAAATCACTGAGTATTCCCACCGGCACGGAGTTGCATTGGGTAAAAAGCTACCGTAGAGAACAAAAAGAAAAAGTTAATAAAATAAAGAAACAAACATAACAATTGTGAAGCGTCTCTTTAGTGTGAGTCTGTATCATGTGCATGTAACATAACATAACATAACATAATATTTATTCAAAAAATAAAAGGCTTAAAAATATGTACAGTTTGCTTATATGTAAATTATATTCTAATATTTACGTGCCTGTACTAGGTTATCCTGTGTTTCAGGCAAGAAGAGCCTAAATAGTCTTATAAAATAAATAAATAACCAAAAGTTGTGAATAGACAAATTATTGTATAAATGTTGAGTAGCTTATAAAATAGTTTCTAAAATTTTATAGAATTAAATACTTAACGTAGGTGAATACTTACTTTAACACAGTTAGTAAATTCTCTGTTTCTTCGTAAGACATACTTTGGAGAGCGTCATTGAGAGTTCTCTTACAATTTGCATAGTTTAGTGAAAAAATTTTTGCTATAGAGTTTAATCTATTATAGAGGAGAGGGCCGAGGTACAGATAAAATTTGGATATAAAAGCATGTTTTGTTCTATTTTGTGGACAGACTATATCTTTACGTCTTTTATTAGTAAATTCAGTGCTGTAGGGTGGAGCTGCGTGTTGTTTTAATACAATGCCCATTATAAATAGCTGTCGAACTGTTAATACTTCACAAGATTTGTATAGTAGGTTAGTAGGGAAAAGGAAAGGGCGGGAAGTAGAGACTTTGAGTATCGCTCTCTGAGCTCTCTCGATAGTTAATAACAATGTTTTACCCGCTCCACCCCATGTGGTAATACAGTAAGTTAATATCGATTGGCATAGAGCAAAGTAAACTTGTCTAATTATTTTTGGGTCAGCAATATGGCGTAACTTTTTAAAAACAAATATCAACTTGCGAATTCTGCTATTTAAGGCTTCTATGTGTTTTTTGAACGAAAGTGATTCATCCATTATAACACCAAGGTATTTCGTTGTATTTGTCATTTTGATGACAGGACAAACACATTGGTTATCTGTAGGCATAGCGCAATAATGAGCATAAATTGTCGAGGTAGGGCAAGTTGATGTTTGCTTGCGCATCGAAAACTTAATGTAATTTGTTTTGTCTGCATTTAGTGTGAGTGAATTACATTGAAGCCATTTATTAACAACATTAAAACCGTGTTGCGCAAATTTGTAGACATTGTTTTCTGAGTCAGCTGAAAATAGTATGGCAGTATCGTCAGCATAAGAAATAATTTGGCCGTGCTCTAAGTTTAGATTACAAAGATCATTTATATAAATCAAAAAAAGTGTAGGTCCCAAAATACTTCCTTGGGGAATTCCGAAAAACGTGTTTTTTTGATCATCACTGAGAACATTACCAATCCTTACACATTGGGTACGGTCTTCTAAATAGCTCTTAAATAATTTCAGCTGGGTCCCTCTTATACCTATGGCTTCAAGCTTGCGCAACAGAATAGAAATAGAAACCGTGTCAAATGCTTTCGCGAGGTCCAGGAAGATTCCTACTGTATGGTTACCATTATCAAGTTCTTTGGATAAATAGTCAGTCAGATGATGTACGGCATCGTCTGTTGACATTTTTGGCCTAAATCCAAACTGTCGTTTCGATAAAATTAATTTATCCTCCAAGTATTTGTAAAGCCTTTTATTTAGAATTTTTTCTAATATTTTAGACATAGAAGGCAGTAAGGAAATAGGTCTATAATTTGTCACTTGTTCTTTATTGCCTGATTTATAAACAGGGACAACAACAGCTTTTTTTAGGCACTCAGGAAAAATGCCTGTAGATAAACATTTTTGGAAGATATATGTAAGTGGTGGTATCAAAATGTGTCTAAACTGTTTAATAATCTTATTTGGTATGTTATCCCAGCCTACTGCAGAGTCATCTTTCAAACTCATAATTATAGTTTCTACCTCAGCCTCGTCAGTGTCTAACAACGCAAAGGATGATAAAATAGTGCTACATGGAAATGGAGTGCTGGTTAGATATTGTGATTGGCCCTGAACTTTTTCAGCTAAACACTTTCCAACATTTACAAAGAAATTATTTGCAATGTTGGCAGATGTTAACTGTGATGAGTGTGCTTGTAACAAACTTGAAGATGACTGATTTTGTTTTGAATTGTATGTTACACTTTTAATAAAATTCCAGATTTTTTTGCTACTCGTACCAGCCTTTTCAAGTGCAGTTTTATCGTAGGTGCATTTTACTTTTTTTAGGAGATCATTACAAAAGTTACGATATCGTTTATACGACTGTTGTAAAATTAAATTATCTGGGTTAGTTTTAGCTTTCATATGCAATTTATCTCTATGTTTCATACAACGTATGAGTCCTGCCGTGACCCATGGTTTTATATTGTAGTTTTTGCTATTTAGCCGAGTTTTGACAGTGTTTTTCTGAATTGCATGTTGCACATTTTTTATTAGGTACATTGTACAAAACTGCGGATCAGCGGAAGCGTAGACCGGGTCAAAGTCGATATTGTGTAAGTCTTCTTCAAGTTTATTTACGTTTAATCTAGTAATCGTGCGAGTGACTACTTTAGGCAATTTACAATTTAAAATGAATAGGGAAGCACTGTGATCGGTTATTGTTGAATTAATTACAAGGGCAAGAGCAGGGAAATTTGATTTGAGTAATATATGGTCCAAGCAGGAGCCACTTTGATGGGTAGGAAGCGTGTGAGTGGGAAGCAAACCATGGAAAGCGCACAGGTTAAGGTATTCCTCAGCGGATGCGTCAGCACTTTCGGGACGAATGTTGATATTAATATCTCCAATCAAAATGGTATTTTTGAAAGATGATAGATTCTGAAAGGCTTCATTTAAAGAGACAGTGAAATTGCTTATATTTTTAAAAGAGGGGGATCGATATAAGGCTAGTATCGCGAATTCTGAACCAATTTTAATTAACAATCTGCTACAGTCGTACATATTCGGTTCCTCGACAAACACATTGAGATGGTTTCTGGCATAAACTATCACTCCATCGTTCTGATTATAGGTTATGTTACTTTTGTACATATTATATCCCGGAATTTGTGGTATGTTATATTGTTTTGAAAGCCAACATTCGGTTAAGACAATAACGTCACAGTTTATGTCTAGACGTTGTAGGAAAATGCAAAAACTGTCGTAATTCTTAGAAATACTCCGAATATTTTGGGTTAGTATGGTTAGCGGACTAGAGTAGGAGGAGAGATATTGTTTACAATGTTCAACGTCACAAGTATGGGATTCAGCTACAGAGAATTTATCTATGTCATTAATTAAATTACTAATCATAATTATAAAATACCAATAACAAGGGCTAGATAAATACTTAATTAACGGCGCTCTTAGGCGCCAACATAATCGATAGAATTTATGTACCTCTTTTCTGCCATTATTTTCGCTGGACAATCATCAGCACTGGTCTTGTGGTTGCTCGGCTTTTTGAATTTTAAGCAAGTAGCGCATTTAGGTATCTCAGCCTGCTTTGTGCAATCTTTGATTGAGTGACCCTGATCACCACAATGGCCACAGGTATTGGTGGTCTCCCGACATGATTTGGCCGCATGTCCGTACTGCTGGCAGTTATAACAGCGTGTAACAAGTGTAAAGTCTCTGACGGGCCATGATGACCAATTCACAAACACTCTGCCTTTATTTATCAGGGCTTTACGTATCTCTGCAGATACTTCAATTATATAATTGCAGGTTTCAGCGTCCTTTTTACCTGACTTATGGCTTAACTTAATGGAGGTCAGAAATGTCTCGAGGCTGCAGTTGTGAAGGTTCTCGGCTAGATTTTGGTGGAATAAACAAGTAAAAACTTCATTCTCTTGCATAGATGAGGGCACTCCGATAACCACTACTCTTGGCTTCCTTTTTGGGGGCTCGTCTACTGTAAGGCCTGAATTTGCTAATTCCATCGTTTTTTTCACCTTCTCAATGTCGTCTTTTGATTCTGTGCTGATAATAACACCGCCATTTTTTGTCTTACGTAGTCCTCTTATTTGGAGTTTCATTTGCTCGGGGCAAATAATTTTTTGGACAAGGGTTTTGGTGTCTTCACTAGACTTCAGTTTATCATTAGGATATATAGCCACTGAGCTTAAATTTATCGGCTGTATAAAATTGTTGGTACCTTTTTTTACCATGTCGGCAAAGGAAGATTCCGTAACTGGTTTAATTGAGGCTCCGATTTTCTGCTTCAGGTCTTGTAGTTGTTGAGACAGATCAATTTGGTCCTCGAGTGTTTGGACGGTGGAGTGGGCCCGGACGGCTCTCATTTTGAGGGACTGATACTGGACTGCCATCTGCGATGTGCCGTGACTAACTTTTCGGCATAGGGTACTTATCCGCAGTTTTTGCTCCATGTTCAATTTACCCTCTGATGTAATAGAGCATACTTCATTGAGGCATTGCTCAATGGACGACATCCAGTTCTGGATTTCTGGCGTAGCTATCACTTCAATTCCGTCATCGACTCTTTGGCTGGGCGGTTTAGAGGGAGAAGCGGGTGCGGGCTCGGGTGCAGGTGCAGGTGCGGGCACGGGCACGGGTGTAGGAGGTGGGCTCCGAGCACATCTGCCGCCCCGGCTGAAGGGACTGGTTGCCATTACAATATAAGTTATTTCTTGTTAAAAACTTATACACATTTTCACATTAATCGTTTACACATATCTAACATATTATGCTTACGTATGACACAGTTTGCGTTACTACCGGCTATTTGCTGAAACTAGGTCACGATTCAGCAAGTAATTATTTATTTATTTTAATAAATCTTTGACACGTCTGTTCGCAACGAAATTGCAAAGTATTTCCCATGTGTCATGTGTCTGTGTCGTGTGTATGTGACGTGTGTGTGTGGTGTATGTTTGAGTTTTCTCGGAGTTGGGTAGCACACTCTTCTAAAATGAGGATCGTGTGAGGTATTATTTTTACAAACTGTGCTAGCACACTACGCTACTTGCGGTGGCGAAAGCAAAATAAACGAACATCAAAATAAAAGAGTGAGTGACTCGTTTCGTTCTTAACTCACAATATATACATATAGTCTGTATAGCGCTGGTGTGTGTAGCCAGTGGTCTCGGCCGCGGCTACTTTCGTTGTATAATTGTTGTATAAATTGTTTCTTCACCACTGCTCTCAAAACAGTGAAGGACATCGTAAGAAACCGGTATGTCCAAGAACCAAAAATTTTAAGATATGTGAAAAAAAGTGAAAGACACTTTTTATCCAAGAATCTACAACTGTGTTGAGTTAACAAACACTAGCTGCAAGGTACATTTGTTTCCTACCCATGCATATCGTGGCCGTGGGTCGCACTGGACGATCCCACCTACATTTTCATATAAAGCTGTACACGTGTGTAGCTTAGCCGTGGGCTGCTGTGGAGTGGTGACTCTAAGACGATGCCTTACCACAGACATCCGTTTTATCGTTCACAAGTCTATAGTCATTAACTCCTCTTAGTTTTATTATGGTGTGGGAACGTTTAAGGGCTTCGATTGACTTAAGTATGTGTCATGGCGCGTGTAACATTGATGAAGTCATGCTGAAGAGAAAATTGTGCAATCTTGTTAATGGTTATTGCATTTTATGACTAAGTACCAGAATTGGAAATGGCTTAAATGAAATACTTACTGAAATTGAGAGGTAGTTTTATGTAGATATTTTATTTTATTTTTTATTAGTCGTTGATGTCCTACTGGTGGGCGAAGGCCTCCCTACTCTCTTGAAGTCCAGCTCATCCCGCCATCTCCGTCTGGGCTTGCCAAGATTTCGTTTGCCATTAAGCATTTATGCAATGCAATGTAGATATGTGAGAATTATTGGGTAGTCAGTTAATAACAAAGTAATATGCTAGCCAAAAGCCAGAGGGAAAAAATACAATACGTCTAAACAAATATTTGTGACGCTTACGCTTCAAATATTTGTGATTGCTTATGGAATTTAAGAAAAATATGTTAATACCTGCGCTTAATTATTAGGCTTTTTCAAAATCAAACGTTTCTGTTATAATTACCCCAAAAAACCCTTACACTTTAAATGGTAAGAAAGAAAAAAATATATTTTATTGGGAACCAATGTTCCTAACTGGTGAAAACACCGATGAACATTTATTTAAATATAAACAGACGATTGATACCCTCGTTTTTCTTAGCAGTCGGTTATAAAGGCATGCCATAACGTATTTACAGACAAGGAACAAAAGCGAACAAGTAGTACCTATATTTATCCAAGGGTGATTGAACAGCTACCAACCACACCAGACAGGTCAGTGGTTCAGACGTAGTGACTCAATGAGGCAACTTCAATTAACACAATCTGGTTTACAATAAATCCTAGACCAATAGGACATCAACCAGAAATATACAGAAGGACCACTAATACGAATAGAGTCAGATTATGTAAACTTTCGCTAGAGCAAGTAAAAGTTATGACTGCTGTCGAAAGATCTATGTTGTGATTGCCCCCTTTTAGAAACGGTTTGCATACTTTCTTGGTAAACATATACCTTAAATATACCTTAAATATTGCATGTAATGCTGCACATACTAAAAGCCTGCTCGCTGGTGCCAGCGGCTTCCTACACGTGGAGTTAAGGCCCTCTTGTAGTTGAAGACGTTTCGGCGAAAACTGGCCGGTCGTTGCGAGCACTTGAGCTGCTAGATTTTGTGTATAATTGTTTCGTGGAGACAAAATGATAAAGAAATTATAAAATATTTTCTCACCATGCCCTAAAAAACAATAAAACCTATCTTTTGGTATGAGTTTTACATGGTTTAATGATGGAATCTCTTCAAGGTACACGTTTTAAATGGCAATTTAGTGTCAACTTTATGAAATTTTTTTTTCGAGCCAATTGTTTTAATTCACGTTTCTATCTTCACACAGCGCTTAACAGTATGTTCAATTTTCCTAAATATTTTGTTTTTACAGATACTAGCCATTTTGCTAGATTTACAGAGGTTTAAAAAAGTTAAAAAGTACTGCAACCTCACCTTAAGAAATCATCCGATGGGAAGGTGCTACCGGGATAGCCTAATTACTCCTTATGACATCAGATATCTGCTTGTGAAAGTACCGTCAACATCGATCTAGGAGTGTCAGAGATTATCTGGAACACACATACCTACAGACAGACAGGCAATTTAATAAAATGTTTTCTTTTTATAAGTACCTACTTATATACATTATAAACGTACTTATAAAAATAAATTGAATTTAGAAAAAAGCTGTTACGATGACTGTCTTTGACATTCACAAATGGACACCTCAATTTTATGTAGGGGTTTGTTTGTAAATAGCTTTTTCATTAGTACTTATTGAAAAAAGATAATCCGAGTAAAATAACTCACACTCACAAAATTTAGGAAATTTCTGTCTAAGAGCTGGTGTGGTGTTTGTACATGCGAACTTCGCATAACACTGAAGTTACACAAAATCCTGCATTGCATAAGCAGAATATATTGCGCAACTAGCATGAATTCAGTTATTTTCGTCCCTTCCCAACCTATCCCTTCCCTTTTTCAGCGACGCTCTAAGCTGAGCTCGCTACCCCACAGAGGTGCCCTTAGCGTATGGTCGCTTAGTTTGATGTCTTTTAAGTTTTGGCTAGAGGCCTTAATTCAACAGCTAGAACTTACCTGTGAAGCCGAGGCCATATATTTACCTGTGAAGTCTGGCAAAGCAGCCAACAATTCCTTGGTTGACTAACCATATCAGTTTTAAAAAAAAACATTGATCAGACAGTAGCCCACCCAGTCCAGATACAAGACGCACCTGGTCGGAAGATCCTCTCTTTTCTGAGAACTTGACACCCTGTTCTTCATACTTTTATAGTAGTAAAAATTATTTGAAAAAGATTACGAATGAATTACATCTTCATCGTGGATTATTTTCATTGAGCCTTCTGAATATACCTGTACACTTTCTAGATCTACTTTGTAACGTTTTCGTAATATAACAGAGTCCTGAAGTTTATTGACAATCCTAGCTGAAGAATTAGGTCCCCAGCCTTTTGTAACAACAAACCATTGGTTATTGACTCAAAACATTATTAATTGTTCTTCGAAGAGATATTGTTTTAAGCTTAATAGGTTTGCAGAAAGGTTTGGCTACTGACCTGAATAATTTTACGTAATTATTCTTTCTTTATTGAAGCGGGGCCAGAGAACAGTCACTTCGTGTAAAGATTTGGTAAGTAACGGGTTGAGTGGGCGCTGACCTTAACATTTTGAGGTTGAAACGAAATGTTATTAATGGGTAAGTTCTTTTTTTAAATTCCCTTTCTGCCGGCGTAGCATGAACAATTTTATCTCTATTCTACCAAGAACAAAAAAAGATCCTTATCTATTTTTATTCTGTAAAAATGTTTCTATCTCATCAATAGTACCTAGAGAGAAATGTCATCATACTTGACATCGTACTCTTGTCGACTGAAAAATAGAAACATCTCTTCTCTTCAGTTTTACACAATTTTTCTACGATACAATCTATCATTTTGTCTTCTCTTCCGTCGACAAATTCCGTTTCTATGGCGGTCATGCTACGCGTGCTGATGTGTTTTCAGTCGGAGCGTGGAATTGTCAATGATGTACGATTGAGATGTCAAGGAAGATGTCAAATCAATGTCTAGAATGAGCGGAGGATGCGTTTGAAGTCAGTTCGATATACCATCTATATGGATTCAAAATTCAGCAGAATGGTCTTTATTTCTTCGTGTCTGTTTACTCTTGCAGTAGAAAAAATAGAATAGCCTATTAAAAAGGTTGGTAGTGGTACCACCTGTTAATAAGTGTTATCTATACTAGTAAAATATTCTTGAGTGGAGACCACAATTTGGGAAACAGAAGGTAGGATATCCCAGGCTAGGTGGAGCGACGATCCTCGCAGGGTTGCTGGTAGTAACTGGATGAGAGTTACCGAAAATCGAGCAAAATGGCTCAAAATTGGAGAGGCATATGTCCAGCAGTGGGCTTCTGTAGGCTGATGATGATGATATAAATAAATGAAACTAAAGTGTTTGTTTGTCTAAAGAACAGCGTTTTACTAAATGTTTAAGAAAGTATACGCGGTACTTATACCAAAAAAAAGTCTATCTGTCTATTTGTCACGGCTATTTTCCGAAACAGCCGGACAGATTATGATGAGACTTCCCTGGCAGATAGCTGATGAACATAGGCTACTTTTTGTCTCGATAGTATGTTCCCGTGGGATGTATTCCAACCTCCAAGCGGGCAGAAGCTGGTGATTAATCATGCTACTGGTTAAAATTATCTAAGCAACTTCCTTTCGGCATGACAGTACAAAATAAACCAACAAGATAAAACGCTACAAACTAAAATTACTGTTGAAGTTAATTTCCCGACAGCTTCCCGAACGGCAGTCATTTATAACGAGTGAATCACCGCGGATGTTTGAAGGAAACGATCTTGACGCCATACTGTCTAACGCCAAGACCTAATATGTACACAACAAAATGTAGCAATAGTTCGTTTTAGTTTTCCATCTTTCTCCTCCCCTTATTCCATTTTATTTGGGGTCGGTGCAACATTGTTTTTTTTTCTTCCACACTTCTCTATTAGTCGTCATCTCAGTAGTCACCCCCTTTGAAATGAAACGAAATGAAATATTTATATCTGTAGATCTATAAGTCACTAATACATTTAAACATTTTTTGGTAAATATTTTTTTTCTGCGTTTCCCAGCTGATTGTTCCCTGAAAAGAAACGCCGAAATAGACTCAGAGGTCATGGTCTCTTTTAAAGTCCTAACATTTTATTTTAGAATTTTATGTGAATCTAGCAATGAAGGGTAATGTCTGGACGAGCTTTTGAAGAAAGAGCCATTGCAGCTTTGAGCTGACCTGTCGCAACAGACGCCATGTTTTAACGGCGGCTTTCTATCCATATCATAATTAACACAGTCCATCCATCGTTTGTTTAACTTAGTGCTCTAAAATCATAGAGAATTGGCGACTAGATCATTTGACAATGATATTAATAGGTATCTTTTGCCTCATGTTTACAACAACCTAGGTTGCAATGTTACGTTATAACAACGTTCATTCATGGTCATTTTGATCGTAAATGACGTCGTAATATTCGTCCCACAGACGCACAAAATGACGGCCTAATGTCAGCTCATAGCGTCGTCTTTGAATACGTTTAGAGGACGTCTTAAGAGGACGTATAATAAATTCGATTATGAGACGTCATTTTACGTCTGATAACGTCATTAGTGCCCTGAAACTCGTAGATAATTGGCGACTAGATCATTAGACAATTAACATGGTGTTATCTATTACCTCGTATATCACTAAGGATTACTGCACCACTAGCCAAGTTGATAATCTGCAATCGTTAAACGCTAGTCGAAAACTAATCAAATGTATGGAAGTGAAATCATCTCAACGTCAAGTCACGTGGTTAGAACAAACGAATAGAAAATTCGTAGCCAAGTTCACATCGTTCAAAATGATAGAATGAATTGTTATCGTTTCTACAATGTTCAACGCTACATCCTTTGTTATAATGTCGTTTTTCTAAAGACATTGTAGAACGAGCGGTCGACTCAGGCGCGTCAACATGGCTACCAACTTATCGTTTTCTACACTTGCTGACACCGAGGAGTTACCGATTGGAGAATGGAATTCGACACGAAACGATTGTAACTTGAACACTGTTTTCAGTTATCGCTGAAACTTAAACTAGTTGTATACAAAACTTGTAGGAAACTTCAAAGTATTTTGCGTTGTCATGAATTTTACCACCATGCTGAGATCGCCAACCCACCTGCCAAGTGTGGCGATTATGGCGAACCCACCCACATTTGGGCGAGGCCCATCTCCAGCAGTGGACGCCTTTCGACTGAAACGATGATGACTAGTTAAAATATTACTAATAACTTTTGAATTATCACTTCCTGAAAACCTCGTTAGTCAAGATCACACGTAGAAAGTAGGTAGATACTAATATTTCATGAGTAGGAAGACCTGAAGTTTGATGTATTTGCCTAACTACGCCGCTTGCCAAGTAAATGCGTCGTAGACTGAAATATTGGGTTCTCGTGTTCTCCCCGCCATTCATTACTATGTATGTGGTTGGCATTGAAAACATTGAAATAAGTTTTTCGCGCGGTTTTAGTTAGTGTGTTTCTGAAATTATGGTTTTAAAGTTCTTACTCCAAGTTCGACTAAGCATTCTTCTTTTGCACTATTGTATAGGGTTTGATTCGGTTTATTTTTTTCATTAGATTCAACCTAATCGTGTTAGCTATTTATATAAATGTTAAAGTATTTTTAAAATAACCCAATTTTGTTTTGATTAAAGTGACAAGTTATTAAGTTAGTATTGTGTAAAATGCTAAAATGGCGCCACCGGATATCAAGATGTCAACTGACTGTCAGCCGAATACTGAAACGCCACTCAAATCTAATAATCATCTAAAAGCTACTTAAATATAAGCATCCCTCAAATTTAAATGGTATTCACAAACGCTACTCAAGCAATTCGAAACCACGATTAGCTAAGCAGTACTCAAATGTTTACATTATGGCAACATCCTGCTAAAAAATTGTTTTCAGCACGTTCTCAGTTACAAAATAATTTAGTTTACGTCTCGTTTTCGTTTTACGCAGTCTACTTTGAACAAATATTTTCTATAACTAATAATCAGTTAAAATATATCAGCGCATTGTAGGTTTGATTTGAATTACGTTTGAAATTATGTATTTATTTACATAAAAAACAAATAAATTTCAAAAAAAGACTTCATAAGAAATGATAATTTCTTGACATAATTGTCCTAGATTGGAACGTTACACTTGACATTTTACGCGCGATTATTTTGAAACATTACCTCTGATTACCTCTGTTAATAAAATATATGTTAATTGATTCACGATGGAGGAGAAGAAGAAACGTGGGTGCAATTATACACCTGCTGAGAAAGATATGCTGTTGGAACTGATAAAGAAGTAAGTACGCTGATCTCGCACTATACGGAAATCCTACACGAGATCGTATCGATGCGAGATCAGCTTATATTGGAAATATGCTTGATGTGTAGCCGTGTGTACCTAAATGAACAATAAAATACTGTATTTTGTACTTAGGTATATATCCGCAATTCCCTAATGCATGTAATAGCTTGTTAGTATATGTGCCCATAACATACATAGCCAGGGCAACCGTTGTCTGTATCAAGCACCCACTGAATCTTGTAACCACTTCCCATCTGAAAGGCTCAGAATAAATACACGAGTTATGTTAAGTACTTTTATTCTTACAAGTATGAATATAACCAGATAATGCACATTTACACATACTCAACTTAACAATTCACAGATCTTAAGTTTAATTCCAAACTGTATCATGTTGTAAATACTAAATGTTACATATTTTCAGATATCAAAACATTATTGAAAATAAAGAAACCAATGCCAATATGATTTTGAAGAAGCGAGAGGCTTGGGATACAATATGCCAGCAGTACAATGCTGTTGCTGTGAGCGGTTTCAGGACGTGGCCACAACTCCGTCACCTCTATGAAAACCTCAAACAGAGGTCTAAAAAGAACATAGCCAAAGCAAATGTAGACTTGTTTTTTTTTTTAATAATATCTATTTTATCATAATATTTATTTCTTTTCTAATTTTCTTAAAATCTAAATTACATTGAAATAAACTATATATAAGTGGAAAAATGTGTATTTATTAAATTGGTCCTAACAATAAAGTTCTGATTTGTCTCAAGTCCTATAGGTTCTGTGGATTCCTCCTCAACATAGGGTAAAGAAATATCCTCCTCCAAAAGTTCATCAGATCGTGACAGGGCAATATTATGTAGCACTGCACATGCTACAATGATCGGTGGTATGTTTTTTATATTTAGGCCCATACCGTTTTGTAGGCAAGGAAATCTTCTTTTAAGAACACCGAAGAGCCTTTCCACAGGATTCCTGGTGCTTATTTGGGATCTATTATAAGCTTCTTCAGCAGCTGTCCTTGTATGTAATAATGGAGTTAGTAGATAAGGCCGACATGGATATCCACTATCCCCAATAATTATACCTGTCCCGAAGTCCCCACGCTCTAATTGAGCACACAGTGGTGAATCATTGAAGATGGTACTGTCATGTACAGAACCTGGCCATCTTGCAATAACATTTCTTATGCGCAGTCTTGCATCACACACCATTTGCACATTTAAAGAAAAATAGCCTTTCCTGTTCCGATAAACTTCAGATTGGGCACCACCTGAAAATAAATTCTAGTTGTATTGTGAGGCAATTTCATATTTTTGAAGAAATAATTCTACAAAAGGTTATAATTGCTAATGTAACACAAGACTTCCTATTAGTTGTACTGTGTAATATTAGTGTTAATCAGACATTATACTATTTGAACACATAATTAACAATGAAGTTAGTGAGTACATACCTGGAGAATTTATTTTAATGTGAGTGCAGTCCACAGCTCCCACAACTCTTGGAAATCCTGCTATAGCAAAGAACTCATTTGCCACAGCTGGAAATTCTGCAGGTGTTGGCATATTTATGAATTCAGACTTCATACTGGCTATTTTTGCTGTTACTTTATGGACTATTCTATGTACCGTGGGTTGTTCAACCTTAAAAATATCCCCTATTACGCGTTGGTAGCTGCCTGTCGCATAGTATCGGAGAGCTATGAGGATTTGGTCCACTGACTGTATGGCTCGGTTTCTTTTAGTTAAAGGTTTAATACTGCTACCAAGTACAGAGTCCAAATACAATACAGTTTCTTTCGATATGCGGAACCGTGAAACAAACTCCCTGTCGTTGTACTTTTCAAAAGCATTCAACTTTTCTTCATTTTTGCGCCTCACAGTTGGCCTTTCGTGATCCGACAGTGAAGACAAGGACGATAGAGACATTTTTATCACTATTTGTAAAGTTTCAATAGATTTAACTTGATTTGAGGGACCTCGCGACCACTCTCAGATCTAAGGGCTGCTCAAATCAGTTTGACAGTTGATTTGACAGCTATATAACGTTGAGTAGCGTTCCAGTATACGATTTTTACACTGAGTGGTGTTTGAGCACAACTTAATTTAAGAAGCACTTAGATTTAACAGATACTCAAAAGTGACGTTTGGGTATACGAAATTAAAGTTTAAGAGCTGCTCAAACATTTAAGCAGCCCTTAAATATTTGAGAGACGTTTCAGTATTCGGCCGTGTGTCTGATAAAGTGAAGGGATTTTAAAAGTTACGTGGTAGCGCCATTTTAGCAAGCAGTCTGGTTTGAGCTTTGAAAGTGTAAAGATCTTGTAATACCCAAGTATGTACTGAGAACTGTAATATTATAATTATAAATGTGTTGCCGTAATATTTGTGCTTTTATTTTACCCAATATCTGAACCCAGTAAATAAATCATACTTTGCTAAAGTAAATGCTTCTATTTCCCTTCTGCTCTGGCTAGTCCTACAATCGAGTATGTCAACTTGCAACGTACTTTATTATTGCTCATACCTATGCTAAAAAAATCAGTTCTTACTTCAAATAAGGGGTTAATCCATTTGAGATCAGTCTACTATAAGCTATTTAAAAAAAAACATGGTATTACGGGCTGGTCTCCACAACCCATAAATGTCAGGTAAATGTGCGTATTTTGCGCACACCGATATTTGATTACTACTCTACGTCTTCCAGTACGCGGTCGCCACTCCAGAACCTTTCGGCCCCATCGGTCATCTGTTCTGCGAGCAATGTGCCCTGCCCACTGCTACATAAGTTAGGAAGGCCTTCAACAATTTGGACTGATGACCCTGTGAAGGTAGGAATCGCCTGGATGCGATAAGCACAGAAACGGTCGAAGTGGCGAAGCTTGGAGGAGTCCTATGTCCAGCAGTGGACGTCTTTCAGCTGAAATGATGATGATGATATTTGATTTCCCGTTTTGCTCCTTCGTGTATTAGAAGTTAAACGCATTGCCTTGACGTTTTTGAAGACTTAGAAGGTCAAACGCATTTCCTTGTCTGGATTATCTCATGACGACAATCAGCATCTCATAATTCTGCAATATGATACAAAAACACACATACTTACAAAATTAATAAGTTTGATTCAAAGAAGAAGATTCAACATATAGACAAGCTCATCAATCTATCAGTCTTAGATATTCCGGCAACGTAGGTCAGCGCAAGGACAAACTGTGACCAAATGCAAACACACATTTGGCATAACTGAATCTAAAACTGAAACTGTGTAGTCCGCTACGTGACGTCGCGTCACGTACGTGTACGTCGCACGTTTTCAACTTTGTTTTCAGGTTTGGCGAACTACCGGCATCTCCTAAGAGGCCTCTCCTTGCTTCAATAGGCAATGGTAGCCTTATTTAGTAGGTAGGTACAACATTTTAGGTAAGTTTTCGGTTTGTTTAATACAACTTACGCCTTTTTCCATGTGTGTTGGCAGAAACTACGCTGCTACGATCCTTACTTACTTCTTTCACCTCGTTTAGGTTCATAAATCTGGTCATACACACATACCGATTGCGAGTACTACGCACCTGACCTTTCTGAAGAACCAATTAGGTCACTATTATGTCTTCCTAGAGCATCACCTTCCAGCGTTTCCACTCACATCTGCCTTATAAGCCGTCTTTCATTCATCCTGTCAATGTGAGCAAACCAACTAAGCGTATGCTGTGGAAATGTATTCCTTGCAAAGCATGTGTGGTGTGAATATGAATGATAGGCTGAGGAATAATATGATGGAGACAACGGTGCGGCTTAAAATAACTTTTTTTTTTAATTCAAAAGAATACTCTTTTGATTTTTTGTCATTCATGTTCTTTTAAGCCGCACCGTTGTCTCCATCATATTATTCCTCAGCTTATCATTCATATTCACACCACACATGCTTTGCAAGGCATACATTTCCACAGCATTAATTCTGCTTTCTTGCTTCTTTACATTCACTTACATACAACAAAATCAAAAGTCATTTATTCAAACTAGGCTGAGAGTCAGCACTTTTTGAACGTCAAAGTTACAAACAAAACCTATACAACAATACCCAATGGGGACTGCCACTGTACTCCCTTATACAGGTTATTCTATAAAATAGCTGGGAATGCAGCACCTCACCACCATTTCAGTTGTAGTTTTAGTACACTTAATTTTTGTTGTTTTGTTTATACAACAAAACAAAATATAGAAAGGAACATCTGATTAGATACATTTCAGATGACAACCTAAAAATGACGACTATAAGATGGATTTAATACCATCAATCTGATGTCACATTCCAGCCTCGTGCATAAACAGATGAACTATTTTAAGATTAAAGACATTTCATAGTCTAAAGATATAGGAAACTGTCGCATTATAGCGGTTCGAGGAGCGTCTGCTGACGGCATCTATGAGTAATATCATAAGACTTGTGGACAGATTCAGATGATGGACATGTTTCACGTCAGTCAAAGTGTATTCCTAGGTAAGTGTGGAGATCTGGCGCCAAAGCGGCAACGTGCATCGGTTGGATTGGTGCAAATATATGTTTTACTAGCCGCTTAGAGGTTGGAAATTATTCCACGATGGCATTCTGAGGTAACTGTATTTAGATTACTATCGACCTGCTTAGAAGAAAGAGAAGAACTATCGATGTGTCAAATTTCATGCAAATTCATTCAGCCGTTTTTTGTGATTGAGCAACAAACATTCAAACATACAAACTTTCACATTTATAAGAGTAGGATTTTGGCTTTTTATTGCTTCTTATAGGCATAGTATTTTTTTTCCAGGGTGTATTTAGATAATACAAATAAAGTGATAATTGATCGTATTTTCTTTAATTTTGACAGTTCACGTCGATTGCGTTACTTACGCTGTTGAGGAGACGATTTTATTAAAGCTATGAAGCAATAAATCGGATATATCCTTCAAAACTCTTGGATTGTGAATTAAACTATGCTACAAAATTAAGATGCAGTAAAAATGGAAATCGAAAACAATTTTGTAAAGAACTGCAGAAGTAGGTATGAGGATTTCAGCATAATACTTTTGATATGCAGTCATTAATTCCTGAAAACACTTTTAAAAAAAAGCACCAGCTGTCGAATAAAAAAAGAATCATCAAAATCGGTTCACCTAGTCAAAAGTTCTGAGGTAACAAACATTTAACATTTAAAAAAATACAGTCGAATTGAGAACCTCCTCCTTTTTTGAACTCGGTTAAAATAAAGGTCATTTTTATTAAAAGTTTTAACTTGTAGCACATAACTGGTGGAACCAATCCACCCACCAATTTTGATGGAAAACGCATAAGATGGCGTTTTAGGAAAGGGTGTGGCCGAAACTTTAGTTTCAAGACAAATTAGTAGGTAACGAAGTAATTTAGGTTGAAATCGTATAAATTATCTTAAAACTTGGCATTAGATCTAAGCACGTTACTAAAACACGTTGTGGAAAACGTGAATATTAATTACTAGCTTCTATCCGCGACTTCGTCCACGTGAAATTTCTTGTTCCCTCGATTCACCACATCATATCCCGTCGCCTACCAGCGCTGAACGGTCTTAGCGTAATGTTAAATAGTGACTTCCTCAAGAATACCGTCTTGAAGAAGGCTATAGGTCTCCGACGGTTATCCGACATAACATACCCCTACGCGTGATTAAAAAATTGTTACCAATTTAGAAAATACGTACTAAGAAAAATAAATAATGCTTTAGAATTATGAAGCATCCTGTTTATAATGTTTACGTATCATATGGTACAGAACATACATACCTACCCAGCGCACGAGTCGATTCGATCATTCCATCTCCATTTTCCATGAGACAAAATATCAAGCAAATTACGTCATGCGTCATCATAATAAATAATATTATAATTATTCAAATGTTACTTTTTTTCTTATGGATGTTTTTCTTGTGGATACATGAAGTGGGCTGCCGTTTTAAGACGATTAAAATGTCACGGTGTATATGTATACCATCAGGTAACCATCTTTACATACTCCGTGCCTCAGAAAGCATGTTAATCCGTTGGTCCCGGTTGTCACTTGTGGATCTCTGACAGTCGTTACGGGTCGTCAGAAGCCCGAAAGTCCGACAGTCTTACCAATGGGTATCGTATTACCCAGTAGGTAACTGTGTTGTGGAGGTCAGTCGCTCTATGTAAAAAACTGGTATTCAGCTCCATCCGGTTAGACTGGAAGCCGACTATAAAATAGTTGGGAAAAGAACAGGCAGATGATGAGCCCTCCCCAAGAATTGGCTATCGACAGCAAAATTTATTTTTCAAATTCGACTGGCCGTTCCACAGATTAACGCATTCAAATAAACAAAAAACAAACAAACTCTTCAGTTTTATTGAAGATTCTGTAAGTGAAGCCTAGAAGTTTCATAAGAAGTTTGAAGTAATTCTAGTTGTTTGTGTACTATTGAAAATTTGTTATAATTTACTCTTTGATGGTGCTGTCCTGCACCATGAACTACGAATATAATTATACCAAGTGACATTTTTTAACGTCTTGAAAAAAAAATTGGGGTAATAGGTGAACGGAGTAGAAGCTTTTGGCATAGGAATTTTTATTATTTTTATTTTTAAATAACATGTAATGAAATTGCTCTAGCAATAAATACTACACATTTAAAGTAACATTTTCATACTAGAACAACAAAAACAGAAATTTGGTAAAAAAATAATTAAAATCTATCGAAACTCAAATCATACGCACCCTACTCAATGCGCGGCATGTATCAATGATTTCGTAGCCTGTTCCTACCCTTTGTGTCCGGCCGATAGGCGGCCTCATTGATCTTTCGCAGGCGCACGAGCCGCACACGCATCCACATCCGCCCGCGTCCCGCGCTCCTTTAGTCACCTGCGATGAATCTGAAGGCCTTCCTGCCTTCTATTCTAGTTACACAACACACCATATGAAGGTCGAGACGGGTCTGAATCATCATATCTGGCTTTAGAAAACGTTTTATTATATTATTTCTTAATCAATCAATCAACTCAGCCTATCGCAGTGCACTGCTGGGCATAAACTTCTTTTTTGTTGTTGTAACTAACATAAATACTACGTTGAGTATCATGAAAAGGATAAATACAAGGAAGATACATTTTTCGTAACCCAATTTCTTACAAATTAGGGCAAAACTTGGCTAATCGATGATATGCAGTAATTCTGTGATAGTTTGTTTGTCCTCTATATCTAAGTTACTATATAATCTAAAGCTGTGACATTTTGCGTATAGATGGCGCTATTCAGATAGGTTGTGATAACATAAAGAAAAAATCTGTTAATTGCGAACTGTGGTCTAACCTCTATGACAATTTGTGATTAGACTAGGCAAAAGAAAAACTGAAATATTATTTATTAAAACACATAAAAAATGGGAAAACCAGATAAACGTAATGATAAGGTAAGAGTTTTTAAGCATATTTGTATATCTGTGATCTAAAGAAACTTCATTCCTAATATTCAAAATCCTTAAGTTCGGAGAGTAAAATATTCGTGTTTTTCGGTAATTATGATTTATATGTATCACAGAATACCCAAATGTGTATGAATTTGTCTAAAATGTTTGGTTTTATTGTAAGATCTGTTTGGTTTTATGAAATATTTCATGGCTAATGTTATCATTATTGTTATTCTATGCATTTTTTAACCTACTAACTTTTTTGGATTACAGAACAAATCAAAGAAAAAAAGTTTAAAAATGGTAGAGAACGGATTGAATGCCAGTTCTGTAAAAATTGTATCATACGACATGCCAAAATATTATTATTATTAATACTAGTTTTTTCCTCTGTTCAAATTGTGAGCTTTCTGAATCAGTTTTATTTTGATTTGATGTTTGTTTTTGAAAGTTATTAACAATAAGAAACCAAAGCCAGTTGTGCAATTCTAATGTCTAAGAATTACTTAATAAAGTGAAAACTTGATTACTAAAATAAAACATTTGATTAATAAATATGATTTTCATTAATTACAGTTTCCGCTACTATCACATATTGACCTGACTGATATCACAAAATAACTCAAGTATCACTGATCTACCTCATTTTAGGTTGTGTAAAATAAAATTTATTTTGTATGGTCAGTTTGGTATTTGGTATAAATATAGATAATCACTATTGTAGGCAATTTAACAGACTCTTACATAGTCAATTTACAAAACTATCTGTTCAAGAAGTAGAATTCTATGATCAAATAATCAAACTATCACCGATTAGCCAAGTTTTGCCCTATATCGATTGTACATTACACGCGTACAAAAAGTTAATTTCCTATACCCATTATAATAGTACTTACAATAGCAAAACCATTCATAGGTATTACTAAAGAGGGCGAATCGACTTGAATATCCTCCACGTGTTACGATCCACTTTATGGCGTTTTTATGGCTATTAAACGGTTGTGGTCATGTGTAACTAGACTGAGTTGAAATAAGGTCTCGATTAGATAGAAAAATTGTGCAGAAGTAGATATAACTCGGTTGCTTTTCTTGGAAAACAGAGTGTCGCTCTATCTAATGGAGTGTTTAACGATGAAGGTCTAAAATAAATATCTAAAAATAAATAAATATCTTAGGACAACCAACACACCGTTATCTGATCCCAAACTAGGCAGAGCCTGTACTATGGCAACCAGACAACTGATAAACATACTTATATATTTCTAAATACATACATATTATAGATTAATTACACCCAGACACAGAACAAATGATCGTGATCATCACACAAAGATTTGTCCTGGGTGGGAATCGAACCCACGACCTCAGTCTCAGCAGTCAGGGTCACTAACCACTAGACTAACAGGCCTGTCAAAAAGATAAGCAAACTGTAACACCAAAGCATTTTTAAGCATGCTTTGGCAGCTTATGGTACGAAGTTAAAAATGTGTCTATGTCTATGCGGCAAAAAGATAAAATGTACCAATACGATCACCTTTTTCTAAAAAACTAGATGGTTTTAGGGTGCGAATTCGAGTGAAAATAAACATAGCGAGTTAGGTGCTTTAGAGTTCAAAATTGAGGTCAATCACGCGCCGTTTGGGAGCATCTGCGACCGCCATTAGTCTGTATTAAATACTAGCTTCTGCCCGCGACTTCGTTCGCGTACAAATTTTTTCTCCCCTGACTCTTCCCGTCGCATCGAATTGCCTGCCAGTTTTCATCCATTTTTCGTTGCTGCTCCGCTCCTTTTAATTGTAGCGTGATTTTATATAGCTTATAGCCTTCCTAAATAAATAGGATACTCAACGCAAAAAGATTTTTTCTATTCAGACCAGTAGTTCCTGAGATTACAGCGTTCAACCAAATAAACTATTCAGATTTATAATATTACTAGCTGACCCGACAGACGTTGTCCTGTCTTAACGATAACTATTTAATTCGAATTGGTATAATTAATAAAAAAAAGTGTGTTAATATTATATATGTATTATTATATAATATTAACTCACCAGCGCAAGGGGGTCTAGAATGATATGCTGAATTCATGGTTACAGTTTGCGCACTGGATAAAAACTTATCCTGTATATCGATTGTTGGCGTATTAAAACGTCTCGCGTGTTGTCTTGCAGGCGTCTTATCAGCTTTAATGACAATTTTGTGATTATCAGACGGCATGCGGTCCAAAGCGGTCGTGAATATTGCAACCAATTCGTTATGTTGATGAAAAAACGTTTGGAGTTGCTCCACAATTGGTCTTCTCACCGAATTATTATGTGCACAACGCTGATCGACTTGTCGTGCTGAATCGCCCATAAAATAAATTTGCAAGAATTTCTAGTCACTATTTGGCGTTTAATGATATATTTGACCCTGAATCTTGAAAGTTGGCATAAAATTTTCTTGAATAACTTTTGTTGCACCAAATGACGTCATTTGAAAACAATTATTGTATTGCATTGGTACCGCCACCAGAACCATCTGGTGGCGGTACCAATGGCGTCAATTTGACTTGACCGCTCGCGTAACACAATCCAGGAGCTTCATTTTTAAACTTAAATGCCTTGCAATATTGGCAGACAACGATCATTGGTCCAATAGCAACGATTTGCTGTGAACTGTACTCTATTTCTACGTTATAATTGAATGCAGCTCTATAGGGGTTAAACGCAACATTTTTATGTTGTTGATTTCGGTTCCACCGATTCCGTTCAACTTCATTCCGCGCTTCGCGTTGTTCGTCAGTTTGACTTTCTCTTGTATATCTTTGACTCGCAGCATTGCGAGTTCTGTGACTTAAGTTTGTACGTCTAATTGCTGGCATTTTCTAAAACGAAAATTCAACTGTAAATCAAAGAAAACTATTGTATTCTTCTTTATAACCGAGTATATCACTTGTTATGTTAGTAACGTGCATGTTATTCTATCCAAACTTACAAAACTCCATATTAAATTAAACTTTTAATATAAGGCGTAATGGTTCTGAACTAACCGTGATGTACACTAAGTAATTCAGTATTTTTACATCCTTTTTGTGGGAAATAATAAATTAATTATTTTACATGTATTTTCTATCAATAAAATAACTTCGATCGACGCATTTGTTTTAAACATTCTCTTTGATGATATTTGAGCACGCATTCTGTCAATTCTATGTCAAATGTCATAATGTTACATTAAAAAAGTTTACATTGTCCTATTATATGGTTGTTAAGTATTTTTGAATAAGTGTTCTTAAATTTTCTAATTTCCCGCGCACTTTTTAATTTTTTTCTTTCATAAGAACCTTCTCCTGACAATTACAAACACAACAACAAAAAAAAAAGTGAAATCGGTCCAGCCGTTCACGCGTGATGTCGTGACCAAGGGAAATCGGGATTCATTTTTATATATATAGATTATTAGTATAGATTTATTGTACAGTCATTTAAACTAGACTAAGATTCCTGATTCCTCAAAATGGGGAAGGAAAACATCGTGAGAAATGGAAATGTCCTAGAACCAAAAACTTCGAAAACATGTGACAACTACCTACCCATACTAGCCCCATGTGTATTATGTCCTACTCCCTCACACTCAGAGAAGGCTGGCGTCCCAGCAGTGGGAACATTATCGGCTGATTATGATATACATAAATTCATATACATTTCAGTGCCGCGAAGTTTCAAAATTTAATTTTACACGAGTGTACCGCGTTTCCTGTCTATAAACTTTATGGTCCCATATGCAGTAACATTATCTTTGTGTTCGCCATTACGGAATTTAAGTACTTCACAGTATGTTTGCTTTCCTTCATAATAATAAAGTTTAAATATTTCTGCTTGCTATAGACACATCAGGGGATCTAAAAAGATCGCTTTGACAGAATCATAATCATCATTGATGACGTCCACTGCTGGGCATACCCTCCCCCAATTTGGGGAGGGGTGACATTATTGTCACGCTTGGCAGGCGGGTTGGCGATCGTAGTATGGTGGTAAAATACATACAGAACGCTGCTGCCCATTCTCTGTTAAGTCCCTCAGTCGCCTCTTGCGACACCTACAGGATATTTAAAGTCGTAAAATGGTCACAAGCTGACAATTTTATTAATAATATTATCTGCGTAAACAGATCTCAATTCATCTGTTTGACAATCTTGTGTAGAGATTCGTAAAATGGTCCACAAATTACACAGCCCAACATGACTCTTAGGAATTGCTCCATGCACATTACATTTTTTAGATATCCTAACCTAAAAGTGCAAAATACACGATTTTAGCGTGTTCTCACGGTTATGTAGCATCGCGACAAATTTTGCTATCGAAAAAATACACATAATGCTTTAAAGTATAAGCATTGCCATTTGGAAGGGTAAAATTTGATTTTGAAAATTTTTGTATACATGAATTGCAATTCATGTATACAAAATTGTGTGTATTTTTTCGATAGCTAAATTTATCGTTGACGTTGGGTTGTGTTAAGAATAACCTTATTGAAGTACAATGTCAAATAGCAGAATCATATGCAAATTCAGGAAATGAATTGCTTTAAGAGGTATTGCTTTATGTGGCATTTTTAGGCCCCCTGGTTTGTGGGATTTGTTTCAAAGTTTACAACATAACTTGTTTTAGTAATACGAATAAACACATATTTTATTAGAAACAATAAGGGTCGGAATAAAGAAGAGAAGTGGTGGAACTTCCCTTTTAATTTATGGACCGCAAAGTAGGTCAGACTTTCGTGAAAATTTCTAATAAAAAGAAAAATAATAATTCAACTGTAAATATAAACTACAGTGCGTCGTGCGCCTAAGTACGGTGGCAATAAATGATTGCGTCGGCCAATACAATAATACAAGCTCCTTGTGACCAAGTAAAGCAAACTTTACCAACCATTGAACTAATAACAAAAGTTCTGTAAGCAGAAATATAGGCCGGGCAATGGTGGATCAAATTGAGTACTTTGACCTTTGTCAGAGAGATTTTCTGTATGTGATTTTCTTACCAAGAGGAACCTAGTAAATTATTATGTTGATATTAATTCTTTAATTGAAAATATCGATTGAAAAATAAAATGGGTGGTGATGAACAGTCCATACGAGTTTTTAAAACTACTGGGAAGCTTTGCTACTGTCTATTTTTTTACCGCACGCTCACGCACTTACACACAGACCCATATACGCTCGCACAGTACATACGCATACACACACACACGCAAACACACCCTCACAGACAAACACACACACACACGCACACGTACACAAATGCGCTTGCGCACCGAATAAAATGTAAAAACTCGTGGAGACAGGTTACGTAGAAAAAAATCTTTTTTGGAAATGGTTCGGGCAGCCTGCTAAAATCATCAATACCGTAAGATTTAGAGAACTCAACCTATTCCAGGCGAAATCCATTTTTTTTAAATTTCACTTCTCTCCTTTTTAGGGTTCCGTTGCCAAATGGCAAAAAACGGAACCCTTATAGATTCGCCATGTCTGTCTGTCTGTCTGTCTGTCTGTCTGTCTGTCTGTCTGTCTGTCCGAGTATGTCGCAGCCACTTTTCTCCGAAACTATAAGAGCTGTGCTATTGAAACTTGGTAAGTAGATGTATTCAGTGAACCGCATTAAGATTTTCACACAAAAATAGAAAAAAAAACAATAATATTTGGGGTTCCCCATACATAGAACTGAAACTCAAAATTTTTTTTTTCATCAAACCCTTACGTGTGGGGTATCTATGGATAGGTCTTCAAAAATGATATTGAGGTTTCTAATATCATTTTTTTTAAACAATAATATTTGGGGTTCCCCATACATAGAACTGAAACACAAAAAAAAATTTCATCAAACCCTTACGTGTGGGGTATCTATGGATAGGTCTTCAAAAATGAAATTGAGGTTTCTAATATCATTTTTTTCTAAACTGAATAGTTTGCGCGAGAGACACTTCCAAAGTGGTAAAATGTGTGTCCCCCCCCCCGTAACTTCTAAAATAAGGGAATGATAAAACTAAAAAAAATATATGATGTACATTACCATGAAAACTACCAACGAAAATTGGTTTGAACGAGATCTAGTTAGTAGTTTTTTTTTAATACGTCATAAATCGTAAACCACAATTTACCTTTCATTCAGTCAACACAAATATAAAAATTAAAAAAAAAAACATTTCATTTCATAAACGATGATGACGAATGATGATGATGATGACCTGCAGGTTTGTACGGAACCCTCGGTGCGCGAGTCCGACTCGCACTTGGCCGGTTTTGCATTCTATAATCTCTCGATTTAGTTTGGGCATTAGTCAACAAAGTTTCGAACTACTTTTTCCGAAAATATAATCCACCCTAGGCGGGATGCTAACAATATCGCACTTGCTTAGCTCGCTTTTCACGTTCATGCGGCCTATATTGGACTGGCCTGTTAGTCTAGTGGTTAGTGACCCTGACTGCAAAGACTGAGGTCGTGGGTTCGATTCCCACACAGAACAAATCTTTGTGTCATGAGCACAATCATTTGTTTTGTGTCTGGGTGTAATTTTATATAAGTATATTTATCAGTTGTCTGGTTACCATAGTACAGGCTCTGCCTAGTTTGGGATCAGATAACGGTGTGTTGGTTGTCCTGAGATATATTCTCTTAACTGTTAAGCTTTTCTGCATGACTCGACAAAGTTCATCATCGTCAGCCTATAATGTTCCCACGGTTGGGACAAAGGCCTTCTCTCAGTGTGAGGAAGCGAGCCGGAATCTACCACGCGGGCCAAGTGTGGGTTGGTACTTTGGTAGATGCAACATGTCTTCGAATTTTTGATTCTAAGACATGCCGCTCTCCTCACGATGTTTTCATTCACCGTTTTGAGAGCAGAGGTGATGAAATAATTTATATTATGTAAAGTGCCTGCTTAGGTTCGAATCTACGACGTTAAACTTGTAAGTTGCGGCCATTACCACTAGGCCACTCCTCGCATGTCACGTAAATGTTGGAAATGGGCAGGAAATTGCCTACTCGTTGGCGGATATTTGGGCAATAAAAGGACATGTCTATTTACTACAACATGATTACATTTATGTTCCTGGATTATTTGTTGATATTAAAGAACCGGCTGGGACTTCGATCGGCAAATTGGTTTCATGGAATCAGTACATCATTCTGAACACAGCTACGTTGATATTTTACGGCGGTTATGAAAAAAAAAGTCAGCTATATCATAGAAAAGTCCAATACCATACGGTCAAAATTTTTGGAACAGCAGTTTAAAAAAAAATATATAAATGACTTAATACGTAGCAATGTTTTATTGATAACGTTTTTACTACTATACTTTTATTGGGACAATCATTTTATTCAAATAAGCGAAAAAAATCACATTTTATTATTTCCTTATTATCTTTGAATTCGTTAATAACATACTTCAGTCTCTTAAGGATCAGTTCAGTCAGTTCCACTTACAAAAGGGATAATACAGGATCAAATTTTATTAGCTATCAAAACCCAAGATCTCGGTATATACGAAAACTAATGAGCCAAATTTAAAGCCCATTTTTTTTCATCATTCAACTTTGTTCAAAACATATAATAATAAAAAAATAAAATAAAAAGTATGCTTAGATGGTTTGGTCATGTTGAGAGGATGAATGAAAGACGACTCACAAAAGGTATTTACAAGGCAGATGTGAGTGGAAACACCGGGAGGGGACGCCCTAGGAGGACATATAGTGACTTTATTGGTGATGTTCTTCAGAAAGGTCAGGTGCGTAGTACTCGCAACCGGCGTGTGTGTATGACCAATTGTATGAACCTGAACGAGGCAAAAGAAGTGTGTAGAGATCGTAGTAGGTGGCGTTCCGTGGTTTCTGCCTACCCCCATGGGAAAAAAGCGTGATTGTATGTACGTTACGTATGTATATAATAATACTGTGACAAGTTCTGCAACTATAGCACTCGTTTGGTTGCCTTAATGTACATTAAGTCAACCAAACGAATGCTATGGTATACTTAAATAATAAAAGCCCTCCATTCTCCTCGGATGGATGGTTATCCATGAGAATTTCCCCACGGAAAAGAGTTTGCCTACAATAAATACCATGAAAAATAGCTACAAAAACCATCCCATATTTAATTTATTCATTGATTAATCAACACTAGCTCAAAACAACATCCAGAGTTTACATTTAAAGCCTTGAAAAACACGTGTAAATAATATAAGAGCACAGTTCATTGACTTGACCTGAGCACGTGTATTGAAATGCACTGCCCACACCCTAGGGAGGGGAAAAGTTATGATTAGTGTTAGAAAAATGACCTAGTCGATGATTGCTTAGGGTGGCTCGCAGTAGTTTGTAATTTGCAGTTAGTTTTTATAGAATGGGGTCAGATGAGGTCGGGATATGGGTCGCGTGTATTCTATATAGGGCGAAATGCAATTTGAAGTTTGATCAAATATTCGTTTGTTAGGTTTTGTTTGTTATACATTGTTGCATCTGAATTGGGTGCCCGAATAAATTTGCGTCTGGCTCGGCTAAAAAGGAAGAAAATACGTTTATTTGCCACAACACACAAAACAAACCTGGCGGGAAAACATGCTTCACATCCACCCAAAACGGCCATCGCCCAGCATAATGCTGCGACCCTATGCGAGACAGAGCCCCCGCGGTGGTTTTTAGCAACAGCCGGCGCTAACACATTGGCGTCGACCGGTACGGCAAACAATTACTAAAATAAATACCAATACTTAATTCTAAATGCAATAAATCTAATATTTTAAACTGGCAGCCAAATCAAATCAAATCATTTTATTTGCATAATATGGGTTTTTCAGGAGATGTTACATTGTTTGTTGTTTCACCATACTCAGCCTATTTATAAGCATGCAAAATTTGGTTAATCTTACACTTATGTTAAAGTCCTTCAATTGCATTAGATTAGTCATAAGATTAAAATTAAATTAAAATGAATTTAGATTATTAGGTATACATATTTAAAATAAAATGATGGTGAGTTTTACATTACATTACATTTACATTAATCCTTTACATTTGTCTGTCTTTATCATTCATAAATTCGCTTAAAGTATAATATGCTTTATCTATGAGAAAACAGTGTAGTTTCTTCTTGAATAGCCTAACCTGATTGATATTTCGGATGTTTAGGGGTATATTGTTATAAATTTTGGTCCCATACAAAGAAACAAACAAAGCCTTTTCCCAAATTTGTTGAAGTCGGCTTCTAGTCGAAACGGATGCAGCTTAGTAGGAGAATTTTATTTGGAGCGACTGTCTATCTGACCTCCATGACCCAGCTGCTGGCTGATACGAAACCCATTTGTAAGACTGGTTGTCGGACTTTACTTAACGACTGTCGAAGATCCACGATTGACCACCGAGACCAACGGCTTAACGTGCTTTCAGGTAGGCACTGGGAGGTACTAGTATGTGGAAATGGTTACCGATCCAAGGAGTAACTGTGTCAAACGTAGCTTAATCTGTTCGATCTATCCGTGCCTCTAATATTACTTAGGGACAAGCTCCTTATGTGATTTGGAATGTTGTGGTACCTACAAGATACTCATAGTTGTCCCGTATTACAGAATCTCACTGAAGACTTGAGACTTGAGTGATGTTCTGCAAGGAAGGTTCTGTAAGGACAAATTTTACATGTTAAAGTGTTATTTTTGACCAATGAATATCATTTACGAATTGTTCTATTTTTTTTAAAAGTAACTTATAGCACAAGACTAAGCTGAGTAAGGCTTTGTTTTGTGGCTGACTAAACAAACGGCAGAGAAGCTTGAGCTTGCTCTTTTAAATAAGTAAATTGAAAAGAGGATACTTGGATGGTTTGGTCATATTTATTGGATGAATGAGCCGGGAGGAGAAGCCATAGAATGACATAGTATTGACCTTATTGGTTATGTTCTTCAGAAAGGTCAGAGGCGTAGTACTTGAAACTGGCGTGCGTGTATAACCAGAGGGGTAATTGCGGAACTTTTTATCGGTAGGAATTGGTTTAATATTCATAGTTAAACAAGATTCATTGCGTTATTTACGTTGCTGAGCCGACAATTTATTCGAACAAATGACGCAATGGTTTAGAAATAATCTTTAATCCCATTCAGATTCTGATAAATTGTGCGTTTCGCAATAAGGGTGCAGATGTATGAACGCAAACGAGGCAAGAGAAATATTTAAGGATCGTAGGAAGAGAAGTTTCTGCGTACTCTAATCCTACCCTAATCGCATGGAGAGAAGGCGCAAGTTTATGTATTTATTTTATTGCAAGTTTATTCCGTATCCTGTTTAGATCCCCCGTGTTTTTGACGACAAACAGAATTATAATAATGAAGTCACCTTTAAAATCCCGACAAACTTCGGTCACCCAATATAATTCCGGCTTAACACGTTGAGTGCCAAACACAGATTGATGGTTAATCCCATATGTCCACAGATTTAGAGCGCATACAAAATTGTTAGTAGCAAGCACGCGATATCGCGTGATCGGCCATAATGTAGAGCCGACGAATCACGCGATATCGCGTGATCGGCACTCAACGTGTTAATTTTTTCACCATCCTGTGTGACGTGTTCGCCTTGGTCACGGTCAAGGTCACAGCACCATATTGTCTGGGATTAATAATAATATGTGATCGTAAACTGTAGGAATACATGAGTAAATAGTTGGTCTTAGTGATGATGGTTGGAGTGCAGTCAAACAAGAAGTCTTTGTATATCGTCATCATTACTTTTACTTTGTACCGCACGTATAGAATAACACCATCCTCCTTCTTCCCGTGGGTGTCGTAAGAGGCGACTAAAGGACTTACTAGAGCATGGGCAGCCACGTTCTCTATGCATTTTACCACCATACTGCGACCGCCAACCCGCCTGCCAAGTGTGGCGATTATGGCAAACCCTCCCTTGGGGGAGGCAGACCAGTAATGGACGACTTTCGGCTGAAATGTTGATGTTGATGACTATTACTTTCTCTGTCTACTAGCTGTCTTTTGGATGAAGGAGGTCGGAGGTCTCCTCCAAACATCGCCAGTTCGACCGGTTCTGAGCTTCTTGCATCCAGCGCATTTCTGTGATCTTCACAAGCTCATTAGTCCACCTTGTGTGAAGACTTCCAACGTAACGTCTTCCGGTACGTGTATATTACGTGCTTAAAATAAAAAATATAATATCCTGACTGAACTACATTTTTAACAAACTAAAATATGGTTGGAGGAATTCGTCTGCATCGCTGTCGACTGGTAATTTTCGCAAAAGATTGGTAGCATTGCCGTACGATATGTGACGATGCTTAGTCTCTGGCTAAGGTAAAAGCCAGCTCTTAGGTCACGGGAATTGTGAACTATCCGTTTGGAGCTTTCATTGATCAGACCATGAATACGCAGACCTTACGGCCCGAGGGTTCTAAACTTCTATGTTAATCTTGGAAATCACTGACGGGAAAACAAAATACTAAGAAAGCAGAGAGCCAGGATCTTTGCTCTATCCATTTTCCGTCGTGTGTCAAGTTATGCTGGTGTGTCTATAGGTCTGTGTGTCTCAATATGTTTGGATTATTCTATATTTGGGGTGAATAATTAGGAGATCACGTTTCCTAAACGTATGTACGGCTGTTTCTATGCCAGAACTGGAGGTTAAAAATTTATTTTAATGTTACATAATGGATGAATTTCCTGTTTGGTTGCTTAGAGGAGTTATTCTGTTTTATTCCATTTCTACCAAGGACTGCAATTCACTTCTTCATTGACGCATTTATGATTTATTAATTTCGGCTGTTCAGTTTCAAAACCTTTATCTGTCACTTTTTAAACAGGTGTTTTTGCATTTTTTTACCTTATAGACCACCCTCCACATAATAGGCTAGCAAAAACTCCCAGAAATTAGTCAATACGAAGTTACACAAAGTCGGAAATTTAGTATCTAGAGCAAAAATTAGTTCTACAGAAATCGTTTTTCGGCTCTGCTGTAAAATTTAGTTTTATGCAGATACTGGGTTTTGATATTTCACAGCCTATTATATTCTCCAATGACCGATTGATCAAATAGGGTGATACCATCATATGTATGCATAATCGTTTTATATTTTGCCAGGCGGACGGCTTGGTGCAAGTAGAGCATTTCTATTTATATATTACAAAACACTGTTCATTATCCTTATTGCACAATTACGCATACATAAACTAACGTCTTCTTTGTATGGGGATAGGCCGTTGATATAAGAATATATTTCCACGGGGTAGGCAGAAACCACAAAACGTCATCTGGACCTTAATTGCGTAACACATTATTAATCAGAATCGAATTGATTTTGTATGCTGAACAACGTAAATAACGTAATGTATGTTGTTGAACTGTTTAAACGAGAGCAATTCCTACTGTTACCCTGCTGCTCTCAAGTCTGCCATGGTCTTGCATACTTCTTTTGCTTCGTTTACGCAGTCTTCGTCTAGCTTTTCGTTTCCATTCGTTCTTCTTCGTTTATCCTTCTTGCAATTCAGTAGATGATCATTGACTCATCATCATCATCCTACAGCATTCCACATTTGGACCTAGGCTTCTCTGCAGGTACTCTCATCAGGTTGATCGCTACCAGCTACCCTGTGAAAATCGTCACTCAAGCTAATCTGAGGATGTCCTATCTTACGATTGCCAATTCGTGTAATCTTCTTATTATCGTTTCGACGGTACATATATCTGTTCCGTGTTTTTGGATGGGAAATCATCAAATGACTTCTCCCGCTCTGGGTGGAGCGGGAGGGCGTGTCAGACTTTTACTGACTAAAACCCACCCGTGTTCCTTCAGTTGCCCATGTGCCAGGGTCACGGTATCTCTTTCGAACAATCTCGCGACCCTGGCAGGAACAATCTCGCGACCCTGGCAGGAGAATAGCACCATCCAATTTCTTTCCCTAGGTGTCGTAGAAGACGACTAAGGGACTTACTTGTGTTGGGTTTTAAAATAATATACTAAATTATAATATTGTCTTAGTCGATTATTGGGACTTTTGATTTATAATACTGGCAACACCAGTTTTGAAATGGCGCGGTTTTGAGACGACGATTGGGAACACGGTGTGGCACTCGGTCTATTCGCTCGGGGCCAGCATCGAAGACGGATGTAAGTTTTGTTACTATAATATTCTTAAATATTAAGTAGGTACTTATAACATTGTAAAACATTTAATAAAGAGTAGCGATGGAGTTTCTTGTCCTTCTTCTCCAACCGTGTGATTACTCTTTGGAACGGACAACTAGAGTCAATTCTATTTAAAGGTGTGCCTATTTGAAATAAATGAGGTGTGTGGTGTACCTTTAAATGATACAATGTGTTACGTGTTATTTTCCCTACCCAATTTTATAACACTTGTGTATGGGCAGCAGCGTTCATCGTCATCATCATTATTTCAGCCGTAAGACGTCCACTGCTGGACTTAGGCCTCCCCCAATTTGGGGGGCTTTACATAATCGCCACGCTTGGCAGGCGGTTTGGCAATCGCAGTATGGTCGTAAAATGTATAGAGAACGCTGCTGCCCAATCTCTAGTAAGTCCCTTAGTCGCCTTTTACACCCACGGGAAGAAATGGGGTGGTGTTACTCTTTACGTCCGGCACCACACGACAGCAGCGTTATCTATGCATTTTACCACCATAATGCGATTGCAAACCCGCCTGCCAGGCGTGCCGATTATGGCAAATCAACTTTGTGGCAGGCTTATGTCCAACAGTACGGTAAACACTGTCAGCTGAAATGATGGCACATTTATGTTGCTTATACTGTCTGAGCCCAGCACGCGTAGCATGACCACCATAGAAAGAATTTTGTCTATTCTTGGTAGGATAGAGATAGAACTATCATGCTACGCCAGCATAGAACGGTACAAATTTTTCTACAATCTTTAATTCTGCCTTTAATCTTTCTACAATCTGTAATTTTGTCTATTCTTCCGTCGACAAAACCCTTTTCTACGGTGGTCATGTTACGCATGCAGTAGGTGGCCACGTTTATTGCGGCGTCAGAGGCATTATTGAGATTGTAAAGCATGCATGAACGGAGTTTTGAGACTCGTTTGCAGATGTGACTTAGTCTGTTCAGTAGCCCTACACTTGCGAGGACGTTGGATGTATGTCGCATTCGATTCAGTGCTTTCCAAGTAGGTTACATGAGATTTATCAATTAGTAAACTACATTAATCATATATATACAAATATTTATAACTACCTGTGTGCTAATGCAGTAATGGCCTGCAATTGATTGAATAATTGCATGATTAACTAACAAAATTGTCGCAATATTCGATACCTTTCCGTTACGTTATCAGCACTAAATAAATCAATTCGTAATGGAACTTTTTATTGATTAATCTTTATCTTTTACACATTATGTAAACAATATTGCAAAAGATAATATTTTGCAATCACAAACCTTTTGTTAATCCTCAAGGAAAAACACTAATTACATTACACTTTACAAGTTGGTAATATCTATTTATCTACTTATGAATATTGTCAAATCCATAGCTCATGTGAACATGATTTGCAGAAAATGTTATTAGTTTTCCGGTACACTGATCATGATACCTATTCTATATTTTTGTACCTCACAAACCTGTCACCGTCTTCTTATGGACACAAGCCTCCTCTCCATGAGGGAGAGTAATCCACCTCGTGGGCCTACCCATGTGGCGGTAGATGTCACATGTCTTCGATTTTTTACTCTAAGACATGCCTGTTTCCTTACGATGTTTTCCTGCATCGTTTTGAGAGTGGTGGTGATGATATTTAATACACAAAGTAAAGTGCCTACCTGGGTTCAAACTGACGACCGATAATGTCGGGGCCGATACCACTAGGCCAACATTGCTCCTATGGCGGTGTGCGTTGATTGGCACACTGCCATAGATGCCACTGATGGTGATGGCTTTCTTCCAAGTTGCCTCACAGCATCTGGTTTTCCACCTTCGGCATCCAGTCTTAACTCATTTACAAGATGGTTTTACACGTTCACGTTCCTGAGAGAGGTTATAGGTTATTTAAGATCACACTGCGACTCTACGAGCCGAGTAAAAAGAACAAAAACATCTAATGGATCTCTTAGAGCAGGGTTTCTCAAACTTCTGGCTCCACGTACCCCCATTCAAGATTCCAGATGACAGCGAGCCCCCAACCACCCCCCCCCCCCCCCGCAACAAGAAAAGAATAACATTGTATATAGAATAAAATAAAGTTTATTAATTAATTGAATAAAAGGTCAAGCGCACCGTGTCATGCCACGAGCGAGCGACAGTCGCGCGCCTTCATGCTTTCCGTACGCGCTTGCCAGTCACCCAGCCGCCATTACGTAAATTTTGTCGCGAACCCCCTACCGTCGCATGGCGAACCCCTAGGTACCCCCACTTTGAGTAACCCTGTCTTAGAGAAATGAACTAATATCATGGGTGATGCGATGCTATAGAATATATTTTATGTTAAAACGAATACCACTAATAATAAAAGAATAATAACAGTAATACTAACTAATAATTTCGATGGCTATAAGAGTAGCGAGAGTCCAAGGAAACGATGGATGGACTGTGTGAATTGTGATTTGGATAGAAAGAGGGAGTGACTAATGAGATGACGACTAATAGAATAGAGTGTTGGTAAGAGTCGAAGAAAAAGACATGTGCCGGATAATAAAGACTACTAACTAATATTATTGTCACGAATAGCTATTACGTTGAAGATTTTTTTAGTAATGGTCATACTTTGTTGACATTAAAAGAGAGGCGGACGCAGTTGCCTATCTTGTTCACGGTATTCCCCAGTCATCATTTTTGATAAAGATGTTGAGTACGGGGTGTGTCCTTTTTGGCCGGATTAATATTACTTTTGAGATAAGATAAAAATGTCTTCCGATGTTTTCAGATTTGTGTAATTTGTGTTTGGCTGTCAACATAAGTACAATATGTCTTACTTACAACTAGCGACTTATCATCTATATGAAATCAGATACCTAGGTATTATTGCTGAGCAGTCCAAAATATATCGCACCTTCAGAATTATAGAGACCTAATAAGAGATTTTAAGATTTCAACTTTGACTCATAAAGCGATAAAACTCCCTGCCAGGGTCAGGAGATTGTTCGAAAGAGATACCGTGACTCTGGCACATGGGCAACTGAAGGAACACGGGTGGGTTTTAGTCAGTAATAGTCTGACACGCCCTCCAGCTCCGCCCATAGCGGGAGAAGTCATTTGATGATTTCCCATTCAAAAAAAAAGCGATAATACTCTTATTAAAAAGAGCCCTATTATTGTTATGGGGTACAGGTACAGCAGACGACACCCTAAAAATCCGAAGTGTTTGTAAACTGTATGATGTACCTACCTATGAGCTGTCATTTGTATCTATTGCTCACTTTCGTTTCCGTAACTGACTTGGGAACAAGAGAGGTATACATTTATCGATTTCTTATCACACAAGTTAGAGTGCTGATTAAGGGAAACCGGGTTATTGGCGATCTACTATAATAATTTATGGTTCATGTTGATTCAATTAACCTAGACCTAGGACCTAGACCTGGACCTTGGACCTAGTTACATAACGCGAAGTCTACTGCTGATTAAATTATTTTGACTGAATTATTTTATAATAATAGGTAATATCTTAGGACAACCAACACAACGTTATCTGATCCCAAACTAGGTAGAGCCTGTACTATGGTAACGAGACAACTGATAAACATACTTATATATTTCTAAATACATCCATATAATAGATAAATTACACCCAGACACATTGTTTTACAATACAAAGTTCAAATCTGTGAATTATTTAATCCGTTTTTAATCATTGTTAATCCGTTTGACGGACAGACAATGCCCTTATGTTTTGTCATTGTATCCTTACGTTATTGACAATTAATTAATACCTTATACAGGATCAATTTTTATCCAGTGCGCAAACTGCAAGCATGAATTCAGCATATCATGCTAGACCCCCCAACGTGGAAAATTTTCGTCGGTTATACAAAAAAAAAAAATCTGCTGTTCTATACATTTTGACCCCGTAGGTATGATGGCATTTTTCTATGAAACAGCTGATTTTTTTTTTTGTACAACCGACGAAAAAATTTCTGCGCAAGGGGGTCAAGAATGATATGCTGAATTCATGGTTACAATTTACGCACTGGATAAAAACTTATTCTGTATATGCATCCGTAATATCCGTCAAAAATAGTGTTTTTGTTAGCGCATAGATGGTAATAAAATAAGTAGGTATATACATCTTTGGCCCAAAATTCAGCTGCACGAACTCCGCTCACTGACATAAGATCATCAAATGCACAAGTGACATACGGGGACATTTTCATCATCATCAGCCTTTATTATTCCCACTGCTGGGGCACAGACCTTCTCTCACCTCCGACCTTCCAAATATAATTAACCATCTTTGTGTAATGTATGCTGACGCAACTATATTTATTTTAAATGAATATTCAAAGTGTAAGTGTAAGTGTGTCAGTTTGTACCGTGTGGTGCCGGACGTAAAGAATAACACCACCCCATTTCTTTCCGTGGGTGTCGTAAAAGGCGACTAAGGGACTTACTAGAAAATGGGCAGCAGCGTTCTCTATGCATTTTACCAACATACTGCGATCGCCAACCCGCCTGCCAAGCGTGGCGATTATGGCAAAGCCCCCCAAATTGGGGCAGCAGTGGACGTCTTACGGCTGAAATGATGATGATGATGATGATTCAAAGAATCGTATCGTATCACGGGTAGGCGATTCGACGCGACGGGAAGGGTCGGGGGAACACGAAAGTTAACACGGACGAAGTCGCGGGCAGAAGCTAATTTTATGATAAAGCAAGACATTTCATTCGGACGTAGTCGCGCCTTTGTAAATAACAATACAACAATTAGAAGACATAAAGACGGGCATGCTCGGTGAGCGTGCTTCAATGATAATATTCTTTATTAGTACTAAGTATGTACTGACTTTGGCGAAAATAAGTGATGTTAATAACCTATTGTTAACGTTTTGTTAGAATAAATATGGGTGCCATTTAAGTTGAGGTTGCAATTTTTTATTGTTGTTTTCAGCGATTATGATACCTTACGGAACCATAAAAATGTTTGATAAAGATATGGGTCTATATCCACTATTTTTAGGATTCCATACAAAAAGGGTATCAAACGGAACTCTGTTATAGCGTCCACTGTCGGTCTTTTCACAGGCTGTGTATTTCTGTTGCCGCTAAAACAACAAATACTAAAAAAATCATTTAAAAATTAAAGTCCTCAGACAAGAAAATGTTTTTTTTTTTAAGTAGGCCATATCTTTTGAAATTTAATAGGTAGGCAGTTGAAATGCACACAGTTTGTCGCGGCATTAGCCGCTATTAGTGTTAAATATTGTACGGTGGTGGCCCTTCGTGTGTCAGTTCGACTCGCACCGGCTGGTTTCAGAAAGAACGCCAAAAGTTTAGTTATCACTTATTTCGGTTAGAGATTGATAATACGGAACATTCAAATGTAAATACGCTGAAACAAATCAAATATAATTATAGTAAAGTTGTTATGTGACGTTTCATGTTACATTTAATTTGTGTTACATTCCGTGTAAAGTTTTTAATCTACACCCGACACACGTATTTCATTATGTGTTGCCGATGTTGACTGTGTCTTATATTACTAATAAAGTATTTTTTTCACTAACAAGATGAATTTTATTGCTGTCCGAAATTGAATAAATAAATAAAAATTAATTTAAATTTATTTTCAAGTGTAACCAATAAATGAGGCTTTCTAAGGAGCTGCTCAAACTTAGGACATCGTAAGTCGCTCAGTTTTTGCCGCATAGAACACTCAACATAGGGGGGGACATATTAAGCTACACATTTCTAGAATGTTTCCTAGTTTAGCTGACCTCGCTTTCTGTCGGAATTTCGTACAATGATAAATCAGCTTATACTGAAAATATATAGCTTGATTTGTTGCCGTGCGTACATATACCTAGAACAAGCCAGAGAAAAAATATCGTATTGTCAAATGTTAAAAGAAAAGAATTAATCCAAAATATTTCATAAAACAAAACAGTTTCATGAGCTGTGTTTTACGATTGTTTTGTACAATCGTAAACAGAACTTGAAAAAAATATTTTTCTTTGCATATTTCTTAAAATTTCAGCGTAAATTGTCATATTTTATGTAGGTAATCATAATAAAGGGAGTTTAATCAACTAAAGAAATACCCACTGAGCCGTGCTTTTATTTTTAAACTAGTTTCTGCCCGCGACTTTGTCCGCGTTAAATTTCTTGTTCCCCCGACCTTTCCCGTCGCGTCGAATCACCTACCCATGCGATTTTTCCCGGTTTTGCAAAATTTTTCATTACTGCTCCACTCCTCTTGGTTGTAGCGTGATGTTATATAACCTATAGTCTTCCTCGATAAATAGGCTATCCAACACAAAAAAAAAAAATCAATTCGGATCGGTAGTTCCTGAGATTAGCGCGTTCAATCAAACAAACATACAAACAAACAAACTCTTCAGCTTTATACTATTAGTATAGATAAATATAATTCTACTGTACGTGTGTATGTCACTGAACTCCTCCTAAACGGCTGGACCCATTTGAATGAATTTTTTTGTATGCGTTTGGGGTGGCACCCTGGATGGTTTAGATTCACTATTGGACCCGGTAGGTGGCGCTGCTATCTACATAATCAGCCTAGAATGTTCCCACCGCTGGGACACAGGCCTAAACTCGGTAAGAGGGAGTGGGCCATAATTCACTATGAGCTCAGTGCGGGTTGGTAGATATCACATGTCTTCGAATTTTTAGCTCTAGGACATGCCGATTTCCTCGTTTTTAAAGCAGTGGTGATGAAATAATATACACAAAGTGAAGCTCTTATCTGGGTTTGAACCTACGACTTACTAACCATAAGTCACGGCTATTACCACTGCGCCAGCCAAAGACTATCTATGGCACCAGTACTGCTCAATTATATTCTGATTATGCTTAGTTGATTAACCACTCAATCAATATTTGACTGTTTCCATCCAAATTTAAAGCCCATTTTTTTTCATCATTCAACTTTGTTCAAAACATATAATAATAAAAAAATAAAATAAAAAGTATGCTTAGATGGTTTGGTCATGTTGAGAGGATGAATGAAAGACGACTCACAAAAGGTATTTACAAGGCAGATGTGAGTGGAAACACCGGGAGGGGACGCCCTAGGAGGACATATAGTGACTTTATTGGTGATGTTCTTCAGAAAGGTCAGGTGCGTAGTACTCGCAACCGGCGTGTGTGTATGACCAATTGTATGAACCTGAACGAGGCAAAAGAAGTGTGTAGAGATCGTAGTAGGTGGCGTTCCGTGGTTTCTGCCTACCCCCATGGGAAAAAAGCGTGATTGTATGTACGTTACGTATGTATATAATAATACTGTGACAAGTTCTGCAACTATAGCACTCGTTTGGTTGCCTTAATGTACATTAAGTCAACCAAACGAATGCTATGGTATACTTAAATAATAAAAGCCCTCCATTCTCCTCGGATGGATGGTTATCCATGAGAATTTCCCCACGGAAAAGAGTTTGCCTACAATAAATACCATGAAAAATAGCTACAAAAACCATCCCATATTTAATTTATTCATTGATTAATCAACACTAGCTCAAAACAACATCCAGAGTTTACATTTAAAGCCTTGAAAAACACGTGTAAATAATATAAGAGCACAGTTCATTGACTTGACCTGAGCACGTGTATTGAAATGCACTGCCCACACCCTAGGGAGGGGAAAAGTTATGATTAGTGTTAGAAAAATGACCTAGTCGATGATTGCTTAGGGTGGCTCGCAGTAGTTTGTAATTTGCAGTTAGTTTTTATAGAATGGGGTCAGATGAGGTCGGGATATGGGTCGCGTGTATTCTATATAGGGCGAAATGCAATTTGAAGTTTGATCAAATATTCGTTTGTTAGGTTTTGTTTGTTATACATTGTTGCATCTGAATTGGGTGCCCGAATAAATTTGCGTCTGGCTCGGCTAAAAAGGAAGAAAATACGTTTATTTGCCACAACACACAAAACAAACCTGGCGGGAAAACATGCTTCACATCCACCCAAAACGGCCATCGCCCAGCATAATGCTGCGACCCTATGCGAGACAGAGCCCCCGCGGTGGTTTTTAGCAACAGCCGGCGCTAACACATTGGCGTCGACCGGTACGGCAAACAATTACTAAAATAAATACCAATACTTAATTCTAAATGCAATAAATCTAATATTTTAAACTGGCAGCCAAATCAAATCAAATCATTTTATTTGCATAATATGGGTTTTTCAGGAGATGTTACATTGTTTGTTGTTTCACCATACTCAGCCTATTTATAAGCATGCAAAATTTGGTTAATCTTACACTTATGTTAAAGTCCTTCAATTGCATTAGATTAGTCATAAGATTAAAATTAAATTAAAATGAATTTAGATTATTAGGTATACATATTTAAAATAAAATGATGGTGAGTTTTACATTACATTACATTTACATTAATCCTTTACATTTGTCTGTCTTTATCATTCATAAATTCGCTTAAAGTATAATATGCTTTATCTATGAGAAAACAGTGTAGTTTCTTCTTGAATAGCCTAACCTGATTGATATTTCGGATGTTTAGGGGTATATTGTTATAAATTTTGGTCCCATACAAAGAAACAAACAAAGCCTTTTCCCAAATTTGTTGAAGTCGGCTTCTAGTCGAAACGGATGCAGCTTAGTAGGAGAATTTTATTTGGAGCGACTGTCTATCTGACCTCCATGACCCAGCTGCTGGCTGATACGAAACCCATTTGTAAGACTGGTTGTCGGACTTTACTTAACGACTGTCGAAGATCCACGATTGACCACCGAGACCAACGGCTTAACGTGCTTTCAGGTAGGCACTGGGAGGTACTAGTATGTGGAAATGGTTACCGATCCAAGGAGTAACTGTGTCAAACGTAGCTTAATCTGTTCGATCTATCCGTGCCTCTAATATTACTTAGGGACAAGCTCCTTATGTGATTTGGAATGTTGTGGTACCTACAAGATACTCATAGTTGTCCCGTATTACAGAATCTCACTGAAGACTTGAGACTTGAGTGATGTTCTGCAAGGAAGGTTCTGTAAGGACAAATTTTACATGTTAAAGTGTTATTTTTGACCAATGAATATCATTTACGAATTGTTCTATTTTTTTTAAAAGTAACTTATAGCACAAGACTAAGCTGAGTAAGGCTTTGTTTTGTGGCTGACTAAACAAACGGCAGAGAAGCTTGAGCTTGCTCTTTTAAATAAGTAAATTGAAAAGAGGATACTTGGATGGTTTGGTCATATTTATTGGATGAATGAGCCGGGAGGAGAAGCCATAGAATGACATAGTATTGACCTTATTGGTTATGTTCTTCAGAAAGGTCAGAGGCGTAGTACTTGAAACTGGCGTGCGTGTATAACCAGAGGGGTAATTGCGGAACTTTTTATCGGTAGGAATTGGTTTAATATTCATAGTTAAACAAGATTCATTGCGTTATTTACGTTGCTGAGCCGACAATTTATTCGAACAAATGACGCAATGGTTTAGAAATAATCTTTAATCCCATTCAGATTCTGATAAATTGTGCGTTTCGCAATAAGGGTGCAGATGTATGAACGCAAACGAGGCAAGAGAAATATTTAAGGATCGTAGGAAGAGAAGTTTCTGCGTACTCTAATCCTACCCTAATCGCATGGAGAGAAGGCGCAAGTTTATGTATTTATTTTATTGCAAGTTTATTCCGTATCCTGTTTAGATCCCCCGTGTTTTTGACGACAAACAGAATTATAATAATGAAGTCACCTTTAAAATCCCGACAAACTTCGGTCACCCAATATAATTCCGGCTTAACACGTTGAGTGCCAAACACAGATTGATGGTTAATCCCATATGTCCACAGATTTAGAGCGCATACAAAATTGTTAGTAGCAAGCACGCGATATCGCGTGATCGGCCATAATGTAGAGCCGACGAATCACGCGATATCGCGTGATCGGCACTCAACGTGTTAATTTTTTCACCATCCTGTGTGACGTGTTCGCCTTGGTCACGGTCAAGGTCACAGCACCATATTGTCTGGGATTAATAATAATATGTGATCGTAAACTGTAGGAATACATGAGTAAATAGTTGGTCTTAGTGATGATGGTTGGAGTGCAGTCAAACAAGAAGTCTTTGTATATCGTCATCATTACTTTTACTTTGTACCGCACGTATAGAATAACACCATCCTCCTTCTTCCCGTGGGTGTCGTAAGAGGCGACTAAAGGACTTACTAGAGCATGGGCAGCCACGTTCTCTATGCATTTTACCACCATACTGCGACCGCCAACCCGCCTGCCAAGTGTGGCGATTATGGCAAACCCTCCCTTGGGGGAGGCAGACCAGTAATGGACGACTTTCGGCTGAAATGTTGATGTTGATGACTATTACTTTCTCTGTCTACTAGCTGTCTTTTGGATGAAGGAGGTCGGAGGTCTCCTCCAAACATCGCCAGTTCGACCGGTTCTGAGCTTCTTGCATCCAGCGCATTTCTGTGATCTTCACAAGCTCATTAGTCCACCTTGTGTGAAGACTTCCAACGTAACGTCTTCCGGTACGTGTATATTACGTGCTTAAAATAAAAAATATAATATCCTGACTGAACTACATTTTTAACAAACTAAAATATGGTTGGAGGAATTCGTCTGCATCGCTGTCGACTGGTAATTTTCGCAAAAGATTGGTAGCATTGCCGTACGATATGTGACGATGCTTAGTCTCTGGCTAAGGTAAAAGCCAGCTCTTAGGTCACGGGAATTGTGAACTATCCGTTTGGAGCTTTCATTGATCAGACCATGAATACGCAGACCTTACGGCCCGAGGGTTCTAAACTTCTATGTTAATCTTGGAAATCACTGACGGGAAAACAAAATACTAAGAAAGCAGAGAGCCAGGATCTTTGCTCTATCCATTTTCCGTCGTGTGTCAAGTTATGCTGGTGTGTCTATAGGTCTGTGTGTCTCAATATGTTTGGATTATTCTATATTTGGGGTGAATAATTAGGAGATCACGTTTCCTAAACGTATGTACGGCTGTTTCTATGCCAGAACTGGAGGTTAAAAATTTATTTTAATGTTACATAATGGATGAATTTCCTGTTTGGTTGCTTAGAGGAGTTATTCTGTTTTATTCCATTTCTACCAAGGACTGCAATTCACTTCTTCATTGACGCATTTATGATTTATTAATTTCGGCTGTTCAGTTTCAAAACCTTTATCTGTCACTTTTTAAACAGGTGTTTTTGCATTTTTTTACCTTATAGACCACCCTCCACATAATAGGCTAGCAAAAACTCCCAGAAATTAGTCAATACGAAGTTACACAAAGTCGGAAATTTAGTATCTAGAGCAAAAATTAGTTCTACAGAAATCGTTTTTCGGCTCTGCTGTAAAATTTAGTTTTATGCAGATACTGGGTTTTGATATTTCACAGCCTATTATATTCTCCAATGACCGATTGATCAAATAGGGTGATACCATCATATGTATGCATAATCGTTTTATATTTTGCCAGGCGGACGGCTTGGTGCAAGTAGAGCATTTCTATTTATATATTACAAAACACTGTTCATTATCCTTATTGCACAATTACGCATACATAAACTAACGTCTTCTTTGTATGGGGATAGGCCGTTGATATAAGAATATATTTCCACGGGGTAGGCAGAAACCACAAAACGTCATCTGGACCTTAATTGCGTAACACATTATTAATCAGAATCGAATTGATTTTGTATGCTGAACAACGTAAATAACGTAATGTATGTTGTTGAACTGTTTAAACGAGAGCAATTCCTACTGTTACCCTGCTGCTCTCAAGTCTGCCATGGTCTTGCATACTTCTTTTGCTTCGTTTACGCAGTCTTCGTCTAGCTTTTCGTTTCCATTCGTTCTTCTTCGTTTATCCTTCTTGCAATTCAGTAGATGATCATTGACTCATCATCATCATCCTACAGCATTCCACATTTGGACCTAGGCTTCTCTGCAGGTACTCTCATCAGGTTGATCGCTACCAGCTACCCTGTGAAAATCGTCACTCAAGCTAATCTGAGGATGTCCTATCTTACGATTGCCAATTCGTGTAATCTTCTTATTATCGTTTCGACGGTACATATATCTGTTCCGTGTTTTTGGATGGGAAATCATCAAATGACTTCTCCCGCTCTGGGTGGAGCGGGAGGGCGTGTCAGACTTTTACTGACTAAAACCCACCCGTGTTCCTTCAGTTGCCCATGTGCCAGGGTCACGGTATCTCTTTCGAACAATCTCGCGACCCTGGCAGGAACAATCTCGCGACCCTGGCAGGAGAATAGCACCATCCAATTTCTTTCCCTAGGTGTCGTAGAAGACGACTAAGGGACTTACTTGTGTTGGGTTTTAAAATAATATACTAAATTATAATATTGTCTTAGTCGATTATTGGGACTTTTGATTTATAATACTGGCAACACCAGTTTTGAAATGGCGCGGTTTTGAGACGACGATTGGGAACACGGTGTGGCACTCGGTCTATTCGCTCGGGGCCAGCATCGAAGACGGATGTAAGTTTTGTTACTATAATATTCTTAAATATTAAGTAGGTACTTATAACATTGTAAAACATTTAATAAAGAGTAGCGATGGAGTTTCTTGTCCTTCTTCTCCAACCGTGTGATTACTCTTTGGAACGGACAACTAGAGTCAATTCTATTTAAAGGTGTGCCTATTTGAAATAAATGAGGTGTGTGGTGTACCTTTAAATGATACAATGTGTTACGTGTTATTTTCCCTACCCAATTTTATAACACTTGTGTATGGGCAGCAGCGTTCATCGTCATCATCATTATTTCAGCCGTAAGACGTCCACTGCTGGACTTAGGCCTCCCCCAATTTGGGGGGCTTTACATAATCGCCACGCTTGGCAGGCGGTTTGGCAATCGCAGTATGGTCGTAAAATGTATAGAGAACGCTGCTGCCCAATCTCTAGTAAGTCCCTTAGTCGCCTTTTACACCCACGGGAAGAAATGGGGTGGTGTTACTCTTTACGTCCGGCACCACACGACAGCAGCGTTATCTATGCATTTTACCACCATAATGCGATTGCAAACCCGCCTGCCAGGCGTGCCGATTATGGCAAATCAACTTTGTGGCAGGCTTATGTCCAACAGTACGGTAAACACTGTCAGCTGAAATGATGGCACATTTATGTTGCTTATACTGTCTGAGCCCAGCACGCGTAGCATGACCACCATAGAAAGAATTTTGTCTATTCTTGGTAGGATAGAGATAGAACTATCATGCTACGCCAGCATAGAACGGTACAAATTTTTCTACAATCTTTAATTCTGCCTTTAATCTTTCTACAATCTGTAATTTTGTCTATTCTTCCGTCGACAAAACCCTTTTCTACGGTGGTCATGTTACGCATGCAGTAGGTGGCCACGTTTATTGCGGCGTCAGAGGCATTATTGAGATTGTAAAGCATGCATGAACGGAGTTTTGAGACTCGTTTGCAGATGTGACTTAGTCTGTTCAGTAGCCCTACACTTGCGAGGACGTTGGATGTATGTCGCATTCGATTCAGTGCTTTCCAAGTAGGTTACATGAGATTTATCAATTAGTAAACTACATTAATCATATATATACAAATATTTATAACTACCTGTGTGCTAATGCAGTAATGGCCTGCAATTGATTGAATAATTGCATGATTAACTAACAAAATTGTCGCAATATTCGATACCTTTCCGTTACGTTATCAGCACTAAATAAATCAATTCGTAATGGAACTTTTTATTGATTAATCTTTATCTTTTACACATTATGTAAACAATATTGCAAAAGATAATATTTTGCAATCACAAACCTTTTGTTAATCCTCAAGGAAAAACACTAATTACATTACACTTTACAAGTTGGTAATATCTATTTATCTACTTATGAATATTGTCAAATCCATAGCTCATGTGAACATGATTTGCAGAAAATGTTATTAGTTTTCCGGTACACTGATCATGATACCTATTCTATATTTTTGTACCTCACAAACCTGTCACCGTCTTCTTATGGACACAAGCCTCCTCTCCATGAGGGAGAGTAATCCACCTCGTGGGCCTACCCATGTGGCGGTAGATGTCACATGTCTTCGATTTTTTACTCTAAGACATGCCTGTTTCCTTACGATGTTTTCCTGCATCGTTTTGAGAGTGGTGGTGATGATATTTAATACACAAAGTAAAGTGCCTACCTGGGTTCAAACTGACGACCGATAATGTCGGGGCCGATACCACTAGGCCAACATTGCTCCTATGGCGGTGTGCGTTGATTGGCACACTGCCATAGATGCCACTGATGGTGATGGCTTTCTTCCAAGTTGCCTCACAGCATCTGGTTTTCCACCTTCGGCATCCAGTCTTAACTCATTTACAAGATGGTTTTACACGTTCACGTTCCTGAGAGAGGTTATAGGTTATTTAAGATCACACTGCGACTCTACGAGCCGAGTAAAAAGAACAAAAACATCTAATGGATCTCTTAGAGCAGGGTTTCTCAAACTTCTGGCTCCACGTACCCCCATTCAAGATTCCAGATGACAGCGAGCCCCCAACCACCCCCCCCCCCCCCCGCAACAAGAAAAGAATAACATTGTATATAGAATAAAATAAAGTTTATTAATTAATTGAATAAAAGGTCAAGCGCACCGTGTCATGCCACGAGCGAGCGACAGTCGCGCGCCTTCATGCTTTCCGTACGCGCTTGCCAGTCACCCAGCCGCCATTACGTAAATTTTGTCGCGAACCCCCTACCGTCGCATGGCGAACCCCTAGGTACCCCCACTTTGAGTAACCCTGTCTTAGAGAAATGAACTAATATCATGGGTGATGCGATGCTATAGAATATATTTTATGTTAAAACGAATACCACTAATAATAAAAGAATAATAACAGTAATACTAACTAATAATTTCGATGGCTATAAGAGTAGCGAGAGTCCAAGGAAACGATGGATGGACTGTGTGAATTGTGATTTGGATAGAAAGAGGGAGTGACTAATGAGATGACGACTAATAGAATAGAGTGTTGGTAAGAGTCGAAGAAAAAGACATGTGCCGGATAATAAAGACTACTAACTAATATTATTGTCACGAATAGCTATTACGTTGAAGATTTTTTTAGTAATGGTCATACTTTGTTGACATTAAAAGAGAGGCGGACGCAGTTGCCTATCTTGTTCACGGTATTCCCCAGTCATCATTTTTGATAAAGATGTTGAGTACGGGGTGTGTCCTTTTTGGCCGGATTAATATTACTTTTGAGATAAGATAAAAATGTCTTCCGATGTTTTCAGATTTGTGTAATTTGTGTTTGGCTGTCAACATAAGTACAATATGTCTTACTTACAACTAGCGACTTATCATCTATATGAAATCAGATACCTAGGTATTATTGCTGAGCAGTCCAAAATATATCGCACCTTCAGAATTATAGAGACCTAATAAGAGATTTTAAGATTTCAACTTTGACTCATAAAGCGATAAAACTCCCTGCCAGGGTCAGGAGATTGTTCGAAAGAGATACCGTGACTCTGGCACATGGGCAACTGAAGGAACACGGGTGGGTTTTAGTCAGTAATAGTCTGACACGCCCTCCAGCTCCGCCCATAGCGGGAGAAGTCATTTGATGATTTCCCATTCAAAAAAAAAGCGATAATACTCTTATTAAAAAGAGCCCTATTATTGTTATGGGGTACAGGTACAGCAGACGACACCCTAAAAATCCGAAGTGTTTGTAAACTGTATGATGTACCTACCTATGAGCTGTCATTTGTATCTATTGCTCACTTTCGTTTCCGTAACTGACTTGGGAACAAGAGAGGTATACATTTATCGATTTCTTATCACACAAGTTAGAGTGCTGATTAAGGGAAACCGGGTTATTGGCGATCTACTATAATAATTTATGGTTCATGTTGATTCAATTAACCTAGACCTAGGACCTAGACCTGGACCTTGGACCTAGTTACATAACGCGAAGTCTACTGCTGATTAAATTATTTTGACTGAATTATTTTATAATAATAGGTAATATCTTAGGACAACCAACACAACGTTATCTGATCCCAAACTAGGTAGAGCCTGTACTATGGTAACGAGACAACTGATAAACATACTTATATATTTCTAAATACATCCATATAATAGATAAATTACACCCAGACACATTGTTTTACAATACAAAGTTCAAATCTGTGAATTATTTAATCCGTTTTTAATCATTGTTAATCCGTTTGACGGACAGACAATGCCCTTATGTTTTGTCATTGTATCCTTACGTTATTGACAATTAATTAATACCTTATACAGGATCAATTTTTATCCAGTGCGCAAACTGCAAGCATGAATTCAGCATATCATGCTAGACCCCCCAACGTGGAAAATTTTCGTCGGTTATACAAAAAAAAAAAATCTGCTGTTCTATACATTTTGACCCCGTAGGTATGATGGCATTTTTCTATGAAACAGCTGATTTTTTTTTTTGTACAACCGACGAAAAAATTTCTGCGCAAGGGGGTCAAGAATGATATGCTGAATTCATGGTTACAATTTACGCACTGGATAAAAACTTATTCTGTATATGCATCCGTAATATCCGTCAAAAATAGTGTTTTTGTTAGCGCATAGATGGTAATAAAATAAGTAGGTATATACATCTTTGGCCCAAAATTCAGCTGCACGAACTCCGCTCACTGACATAAGATCATCAAATGCACAAGTGACATACGGGGACATTTTCATCATCATCAGCCTTTATTATTCCCACTGCTGGGGCACAGACCTTCTCTCACCTCCGACCTTCCAAATATAATTAACCATCTTTGTGTAATGTATGCTGACGCAACTATATTTATTTTAAATGAATATTCAAAGTGTAAGTGTAAGTGTGTCAGTTTGTACCGTGTGGTGCCGGACGTAAAGAATAACACCACCCCATTTCTTTCCGTGGGTGTCGTAAAAGGCGACTAAGGGACTTACTAGAAAATGGGCAGCAGCGTTCTCTATGCATTTTACCAACATACTGCGATCGCCAACCCGCCTGCCAAGCGTGGCGATTATGGCAAAGCCCCCCAAATTGGGGCAGCAGTGGACGTCTTACGGCTGAAATGATGATGATGATGATGATTCAAAGAATCGTATCGTATCACGGGTAGGCGATTCGACGCGACGGGAAGGGTCGGGGGAACACGAAAGTTAACACGGACGAAGTCGCGGGCAGAAGCTAATTTTATGATAAAGCAAGACATTTCATTCGGACGTAGTCGCGCCTTTGTAAATAACAATACAACAATTAGAAGACATAAAGACGGGCATGCTCGGTGAGCGTGCTTCAATGATAATATTCTTTATTAGTACTAAGTATGTACTGACTTTGGCGAAAATAAGTGATGTTAATAACCTATTGTTAACGTTTTGTTAGAATAAATATGGGTGCCATTTAAGTTGAGGTTGCAATTTTTTATTGTTGTTTTCAGCGATTATGATACCTTACGGAACCATAAAAATGTTTGATAAAGATATGGGTCTATATCCACTATTTTTAGGATTCCATACAAAAAGGGTATCAAACGGAACTCTGTTATAGCGTCCACTGTCGGTCTTTTCACAGGCTGTGTATTTCTGTTGCCGCTAAAACAACAAATACTAAAAAAATCATTTAAAAATTAAAGTCCTCAGACAAGAAAATGTTTTTTTTTTTAAGTAGGCCATATCTTTTGAAATTTAATAGGTAGGCAGTTGAAATGCACACAGTTTGTCGCGGCATTAGCCGCTATTAGTGTTAAATATTGTACGGTGGTGGCCCTTCGTGTGTCAGTTCGACTCGCACCGGCTGGTTTCAGAAAGAACGCCAAAAGTTTAGTTATCACTTATTTCGGTTAGAGATTGATAATACGGAACATTCAAATGTAAATACGCTGAAACAAATCAAATATAATTATAGTAAAGTTGTTATGTGACGTTTCATGTTACATTTAATTTGTGTTACATTCCGTGTAAAGTTTTTAATCTACACCCGACACACGTATTTCATTATGTGTTGCCGATGTTGACTGTGTCTTATATTACTAATAAAGTATTTTTTTCACTAACAAGATGAATTTTATTGCTGTCCGAAATTGAATAAATAAATAAAAATTAATTTAAATTTATTTTCAAGTGTAACCAATAAATGAGGCTTTCTAAGGAGCTGCTCAAACTTAGGACATCGTAAGTCGCTCAGTTTTTGCCGCATAGAACACTCAACATAGGGGGGGACATATTAAGCTACACATTTCTAGAATGTTTCCTAGTTTAGCTGACCTCGCTTTCTGTCGGAATTTCGTACAATGATAAATCAGCTTATACTGAAAATATATAGCTTGATTTGTTGCCGTGCGTACATATACCTAGAACAAGCCAGAGAAAAAATATCGTATTGTCAAATGTTAAAAGAAAAGAATTAATCCAAAATATTTCATAAAACAAAACAGTTTCATGAGCTGTGTTTTACGATTGTTTTGTACAATCGTAAACAGAACTTGAAAAAAATATTTTTCTTTGCATATTTCTTAAAATTTCAGCGTAAATTGTCATATTTTATGTAGGTAATCATAATAAAGGGAGTTTAATCAACTAAAGAAATACCCACTGAGCCGTGCTTTTATTTTTAAACTAGTTTCTGCCCGCGACTTTGTCCGCGTTAAATTTCTTGTTCCCCCGACCTTTCCCGTCGCGTCGAATCACCTACCCATGCGATTTTTCCCGGTTTTGCAAAATTTTTCATTACTGCTCCACTCCTCTTGGTTGTAGCGTGATGTTATATAACCTATAGTCTTCCTCGATAAATAGGCTATCCAACACAAAAAAAAAAAATCAATTCGGATCGGTAGTTCCTGAGATTAGCGCGTTCAATCAAACAAACATACAAACAAACAAACTCTTCAGCTTTATACTATTAGTATAGATAAATATAATTCTACTGTACGTGTGTATGTCACTGAACTCCTCCTAAACGGCTGGACCCATTTGAATGAATTTTTTTGTATGCGTTTGGGGTGGCACCCTGGATGGTTTAGATTCACTATTGGACCCGGTAGGTGGCGCTGCTATCTACATAATCAGCCTAGAATGTTCCCACCGCTGGGACACAGGCCTAAACTCGGTAAGAGGGAGTGGGCCATAATTCACTATGAGCTCAGTGCGGGTTGGTAGATATCACATGTCTTCGAATTTTTAGCTCTAGGACATGCCGATTTCCTCGTTTTTAAAGCAGTGGTGATGAAATAATATACACAAAGTGAAGCTCTTATCTGGGTTTGAACCTACGACTTACTAACCATAAGTCACGGCTATTACCACTGCGCCAGCCAAAGACTATCTATGGCACCAGTACTGCTCAATTATATTCTGATTATGCTTAGTTGATTAACCACTCAATCAATATTTGACTGTTTCCATCACAGTCAAAGAGTAACAGAACAATAAAAAAGGTAAAAGATCGCATTGCTTAACTAAGAATAGACCTGTCATATACAAACCCACTAAGCCCTAACAAAGTTCAATACACTTGTTGCCCTTAAAATAGCCCATTTACTGTCCACTCGTGGTCCTTGTTAAATTTTATGTCTCGCCAGTGGAAATCTACGACGTTTTCTTTTGTTTGTCCATTCGGGCATTCGTATGCAGCGAGAGACGTGATTAAATAAACACATAAATATTTATTACGTGTTTCGTAGAATAGTTTTACGGATGGGTGGATTAATGTGGCTTTAAGTGTATGAGGTGTTCTTCAAGGCCGATGTTGTGGGGTATTTTGGGTAGACGCGATCACCATACATCTACGTATTTGTAATGAGTACAGCTAAAACAATATTATGGTCTTGCAAACTCAAACTCATCATCAACATCAACATCACCATTTCAGCTGAAATGTCTTGCACTGCTAATAAAAAAATATTAATATTAAATTAATTAATTGAACTGGGATTTTCAACAAAGCGTCTCCAGTACAATACTTGTAACAGGTATATAAATTGTTACAGAGGTCTGGTGACCTAACTAACAGGTTTTTGAAAAAAACTTAGTTTAGGCACAAAAATTGTATCTCCTGACTAATTTAACTCTAAGCTGTAATTTGTGGTAAGATATTAAAAATATATTCAATTCTTCTAACTGCTCTACATAGGCTTCCCCTTAGCTCTGCTTCTTCGACCGGCTCTCTGCTGCCCGCATCCTCAGAACTCAAACTTTATTTAAATTACAGACACTTATGAATTGTCAAAGAGTCGGTCACTTAGAAAACTGAAGCTAGTTGCCCATTTCAAAACGTAGATCTGTATGGAGAAGAACGAACAAGAAACTCCAAGGATTCTCTTTTAAGTCAAGATATTACAAAAACCTGACGATACTTCGCTGGAAATTACACCAAACTGAGGGGGAATTCTACCTTGCCAAGGTCGCGAGAATTGTTCGAAAAAGTTACCGTGGCCCTGGCATATAGGCAACTGAAGGAACATGGGTGAGTTTTAGTCGGTAAAAGTCTGCCTTTCCGTTTCATCTACAGCGTTTCCCACTCACAAAAAAGGGGAAATCCACCATGAACCACTTCCAAGAGCTGTCAGCGTCATTGATAGTCCTTGAACGCAATTTAGATGTGCTGGTCGCGTTCAGTTGACTGGTGAACTTCGCACTTAGGTATTTAAAATTCCTTACCTGATATCAGTCTGGCATCAAGATAATAAAACTAAATAGAAAATGTGCTAATACTATCTCGTTATTACCAACCAGTAAGTCTTTAGATATTTTATTTGATATCAATCATTAAAACAAAGCAGACAATAGAAAGTATGAAATCACGAATGTCACGTTTTACGCGAGTGTGCGATAGAGACAGTAGTCGTCTAAGTAGGACGGACGTGACAACAATTGATGGACGGTAGTAACAGTTGTCGAATGTTTCGAATAAGTTGATGTAAGGCAAATTTGAGTACCTATTACAATATATAGTCAGAATATGCATTAAGTGGTGGCTCAGTGGTAACGGACCAGACTTATAAGTTGAAGATCTTGACTTCGACTCAGGCAGGTGCTTTATTTCGTGCGGAAATCTGCCATGTTCTGGGACCAACAGACATGATGTGAATTTCACCAACCAGCAATGGGCCCGCCCAGGATCATCCATCACTTTCTATCAGGCATGATCGAGGTCAAGAACAGGCCCAAAGAGCATTTTTTTTTAAATTATTTGTACTGTTGCCATGGATTTAGTCAACGGTTCTGAACCCATTGAAACTTTCAACCACATTGAAATTTCTTCGATTATTAAAAAAAAAAAATGCTCCTCAATGCATTGTATCCGCGTAGGTAATTTACTTTGATATGAAACAGTAGGCTTTTTTTTTTGATAACCGAAGAATTATTTCGAGATACACTAGGGGATCTAAGTAAAATGATGTGCTAAATTCATGGTTACAGTTTTGCGCGTCGATTTCCTTGTATCCATTATTTCGGGCCTATCAATAGACAAGATCTATCACACGATTTTTGGATCTTATATTGTCAACAAGGAAAACCCCAAAAGTGTTTTTAATGTTTTGTCATTGGTTTTCCTTAGTAATTCGGAGATAATTGCATTGAAAATCAAATGATTAGTATTCCGTGCTGATGATCAGCTTCAAATGACGCAAAAGACGATTAAAATGTGTATCGCATACGGTATCTAAACCACAGTAAACACTAAAGAAAAAAACATGGTTTTTAATGGTTTTTAGAAAAACCATGGTTTTTCTTTTGACATGACATAAACCATCGATCGGTTCCATGTGGTGCCGAACATAAAAAATACCTCGAACCCATTTCTTCCCGTCGCTGGTCAGGACCAGGCTCGGGTCGACGGCGCGTAGTGTTCCACGCGCGCCTCGAAGAGATGTCAGCAATACTGAAGGGATCTGCTAGGACCGATGCCTGACAGGGTCGCGAGATTGTTCGAAAGAGATACCGTGACCCTGGCACATGGGCAACTGAAGGAACACGGGTGGGTTTTACTCAGTAAAAGTCTGACATGCCCTCCTGCTCCGCCCAGAGCGGGAGAAGTCATTTGATGATTTCCTATTAAAAAAAAAAAGGTATCTAAACCACAGTAAACACAAAAGAAAAAACATGCTTTTTAGAAAAACCATGGTGTTTCTAAAAACATGGTTTTTAGAAAAACCATGGTTTTTCTTTTGACATGACATAAACCATCGATCGGTCCCATGTGGTGCCGAACGTAAAAAAATACCTCGAACCCATTTCTTCCCGTCGCTGGTGGCGTAGAGGGCGTCTTAGGGACTTACTAGAGAATGGGCAACAGCGTTCTTTATGCATTTTACCACCATACTGCGTTCACCAACCTGCCTGCCAATTGTGGCGGTTATGGCAAAATCCCCCCATTTAGGGGAGGCCTATGTCCAGCAGTAGACGTCTTTCAGCTGAAATGATGATGATTTTTTTAAACTTGACTACCAAGTCCGGTGCTAAGTTGTCAGTACTGTATTAAGAATTTTATTAGCTTCGTCAGAATTAAGTTCAAAATTCAAAAATGACTCTATGGTTTAATCATAGGTCTGACAATAAACATTTTTCTGTAATTTTCATAATCTGCAAAGCGTTTTCCGAACTAAACAATTCCATAATTATGTTAATTACTGGTCGCGCAGTGGTAGAACTTCGACCATAATTAATTTAAAATTTAATGTATTTCTAATGCATTATTGTATAAAAGTATTAGCTTTCTGCAGTCCTTCTCCATATAAACTTATTGTGCCAAATATCATACTCCTCCGTCCGTGAAATTTTCGTACAAAGATTTTGCTTCACGTATTAATATATAGATCCTATTTTTTCCCGTGGGTGTCGTAACAGGCGACTAAGGGACTTACGAGTGAATAGGCAGCAGCGTTCTAAATGCATTTTACCACCATACTGCGATCGCTAACCCGCCTGCGTCTTTCGACTGAAAGTAAAAATGTTGTTTTGGTATATGAACCGTGTGTACATCCATATACACTTAGTAAAAAGCGGTTATTTTAATATTACAAACAGACACTCCAATTTTATTTATTTGTCTAGATTACCGAAACAACAAAACTGGGCAGGTCAAGGCTAAACTCGTTGGTAACAACATAATTCTATTAAACAATTCGCCCCAAAAAATTAAAGTTTCATAAAGTTTTTATCCGTTTCCAAAACGTCTTTTACAAATTCAATTTTGTAACGAAAACAGTGCATAACAATATTGAAGATTGAAATTCAACACATTATAAATAAAACAATGTAAGTTTTAGAGTTCCCTATCAAATGCTCGAAGGTCACGTTTCGAAACATATTTTTGTATTCACAGATTTGAGAAAGGTGCACGTGACAACTATGATAGAAGAAAGTGCAGAAGGCTTGTTCTGACAAATTGACAAATGATCGCAGTTGACTTACCCATAGCATTAAGTTAAATCCTGTTGCTTGATCAGCTGATCTGTTGACAGTCAGTCAGTCCAGTCAGCACTAAAATGAAATGGACAGGCTAAGATTTGATAGATCGGATTTCTTGGTTAGTTATAAGTACTTTATACATGTCCTCTTTATACATATATATATAAGGATACCAAGCTTAGAGAGTTCTCCCACAAGCAAGAGCCCAGGGCTTTAGTCCCCTAATAGCACGCTATGAATACTGAGCTAGGAGCCTTTTGGCCGCGCAGGGTCTTTTTTCCAATTGTTAGTTTTGTCTTTTTTCCATTTCTTCGTTTTTGTATTTACTGTGCATATCCCATATCAAATATTTTTCTTTCTTCCAAATAATACGTTCCGGAGAAATGAAAATCTAAAGAACCGAAAACCAGCAGCTACATCAGATATTGTGTATATTTTATTAAATGAAGTTCATTTTTCATTTACATAAATAAGTGAACCTTTTTAAACACAACCTTTACAATGACCCAGTCCATCACAAACTAAGACGAATATTTTATTTTGAAATTTTCCATTCCGATGTGAAAACGGAAGTCAAGAGTGGGTTGTTTGTCTTTCGGTAGCACGTGCACCCGACAGGAAAACTTTTCTATCACAGCCATCGTTTGGCACGTGTCTAAATATTGGAATGAGTGTGGTTGTAAGAGGATGGGGTAAAATGATATCAAAATTTTGCTCTATGAAAATATTAAAAAGGAAAGTAATGTACTCATTTACTATAAGCATACTTGCTTTATAGTATTTTCACACCCTACATTTGTATTTTGTCCGCCAACTCCTGCTTCTTATTGAGCATATTTTGACTTTGTTTGGAATTTGATTAAATAGTGGGAACCTACTTCCTAAGATTTGGGGGTCCCTCAGGCCCCGGGGCCCAGGGCGTTCCCCCCTTAGTCCGCTAGTGAAGTTTAGTTTTGCTGCAACCGAAAACGTAAAACACCCAGCCTTAAACGGTTAAAATAGTGACAGCAGTAGAAATAGTAGAATGTAGCGATGAGTGAAAGTAACTGTATGTCGGTTAATTCGCTTTTAAACAATGCTTACGTTTGTGTAAGTTGTAGTGACTAGTAAGCACGATTACCTTCTGAATGCCTTGAGAACCCGCTGGATGCGAGAAGCAGAGGAGCAGTCGATGATTCGACGCTTGGTGGCCTATGTCCAGCATTGGACGTATATCGGATGAAATGATTATGTAAGGTCATTTGAAAATCCCCTTTAAACTATTTTCCATGCTAGTAGCTCCATGTGGATCGAATGGTTCCGTGTGGTGCCGTACCGAATAGTACCATGCTATTTCTTTCCGTGGGTATCGTAAAAGGCGACTAGGAGACGACAAAACAACACTAATACTAAATTTTCCCACTCTGCGTACGAAATTTCAATATCTATACATACATACAAATAAATAAAATTGTAGTGTCTGTTTGTAATTTCGAATTAAAAGCTTTTCAATAAATGCATATGAAAGTATATACGGTACTTACATCAAAAAAACAATTTTTATTTTTTGGTCTGTCTGTTTGTTCCGGCTAATCTTCGAAACGGCTGGACCGATTTCGACGGGAAATGCACTGGCAGATAGCTGATATTATAAGGAGTAACATAGGCTATAGTAATATAATTATATTTTGTTTGGGTAGTACGTCTCCGTGTGATAATTTCCAAACCTCACGTGAGTGAAGCCGCGGGCACATATAGTATCTTATCTAATATATATAATATATCCATTGGTTTAGTCACTATAGCTAATCAAAGATTGGCAAAACCCATAGTCAGCACATCTATTTAGTTTGTTTGAAATAAATATTTTTCGTAAGATCGATAATAGGATTTAAATGATGGTTTCAAAGTACTCTTACATATCAGCGAAAAATATTCCCACTGCTGGGAGTCAGGCCTCCTTACTTCGAGAGGGAGTGGGCCGTAATCCACCAGCGGGCCCAATACGGGTTGGTAGATGTCACATGTCTTCGAAGTTTTGGTTCTAGGACACGCCGGTTTCCTCACGATATTTTCCTTTGCCATTTTGAGAGTAGTAATGATGAAATTATTTACACAAAGTGAAACGCCTGTCTGCGTTTGAACTGCGACTGGGGACTATATTTCAGGTCTGCGTACTATAATACTGTTGAAGAAATATATAGTACGCAAAAATACTATAGTAGTACCGTGTGGTGCCGGACGTAAAGAATAACACCACCCCATTTCTTCTCGTGGGTGTCGTAAAAGGCGACTAAGGGACTTACTAGAGAATGGGCAACTGCGTTCTCTATGCATTTTACCACCATACTGCGATCGCCAACCCGCCTGTCAAGCGTGGCGATTATGGCAAAGCCCCCCAAATTGGGGGAGGCCTGAGTCCAGCAGTGGACGTCTTACGGCTGAGATGATGATGATGATGAAAAATACTGTATTTTCAACACCAAAATCTAACAAACCAACCTTACATTTAAAAATTGTATCAACGTGTCTTACTTAACAATAACTTTTGACTGATGATGAAGTGGTAGCGTGCATAGTCTAACCAGAGTAAGAGTCGTCATCGTAGATTACCACCAAGTACTCTTTCTCCGGTGCGACTATAGAGTATCCTAACGTATTTGTCTTACTGCGTTCCAAACTTGTCAATGTCAAACGAATGTTTGTTATTTTTGTTTTGGGATTTTGGTGATTATTTCCAATTAGATATTGTTCTTTATTTTGAGAAGTCTTAGATAAATTAGTCTATTTTTTGAGTTTTCCATAAAATGCTATATTTTTCTTTCTATATTCCTTTTTGGCTTAGTTTGGAAAATACTACATTTTGTCGAAGAAATGTTGGCAACCCTAAGTGCGACCCACAACTTGTTAGTAGCGGTCGTTATCACTAGGCCACCATTATTCCTAAAAATACTCTTATGGATGTCAGTATTTAAAGTTTATTTTCATATCGTTGTCTCCACATTACATTCAAGACAAAATAAGCCAGTTTGAGAATATAGACAAATAGGTTACCCATTGATATAACAATGCCTACTTACAAATCTTATTATTCTCCGTTCGATTGTATTCATCTCATTATTATGTCATCACTCGTTTCGTTCGAAGGAAACGTGTTTACCGGAGAAAAACAGATAATAGCTATTGGTACAAATTTGATAGACAATGGATACCCACGCAACAGAATTACCTACTTAATTTTTGTAGACATTATTGTTCAACATAATTATTAATAATTCGAATTATTTTGTTTCACGATTGACATCTGTCTGGCATGCCTCTGTTCGGGGAATCAATCAGACACATTGTCTCCGGGTAATCTCGTCTAGATAACGAGGAGTACTTGCATAGACACAACCTTGTAGCTAGGATTATCCACCATCTACTTGCCCTGAAATATAACTTTGTGGAATCGGTAGTGTCGTACTACAGGTATGTGTCCGACCCAGTCCTCGAAAATGGACAAATCACACTGTACTAGGATATCGATCTATCATCACTGATAATATTATTGTTGCCAATAAGCCTGATATAGTGGTGGTGGATCGAATAGTGGCGCGCAAAGATTGTTGACATAACGTCTACTAAAGAATACTCACATAGTTTTTTAGTTTCCATGTTTGTTTAAGAAATCAAATATCTCCTTCTTTAAATAAATTCCTAATTAAATATTAACATCTATTCAACTTCATTAACAATGCTCCACGTGGAGTCTAATTTGCAAGAAATGTCTGGAAACTATGCTGAGCGAAAATCGACCGTAAACTTCAAGGTTAAGGTTTGAATTAGGTTAGGTTAGATATTTTAAACCTAATGGTAAATATTTTAACTAATACTGGTAGAAAACAATAGTGTTTGATTACTTTAAAAGTGAAAATGTGGTACAGTTGGTGACAAAATTTGTTTTGGTACATATTGTATAACATTCAATCCTTCTTATTTTTGTATTACTTAATTCAGTTTATCAACGTCGCCGGTGCACGTGAAATTGCATAGGTTCGTTTTTAAAGTCGCTGATTTGACAGGTGTAATGTCAAACTCATGTCAAACTTCGATACAAAAAAAGCAAACACAAAAGACTCGAAATGTCAGATTGGTATTTGGGATTCAAACACGAGAGTAGTAGTTGTAATTTCATTACCACTGCTCCCAAAACCGTAAATAAAAACATAGTGAGGAAACCGGCATGTCCTAGAACCAAAAGTTCAAAGACGTGTAACATCTACCCGCACTGCGCGTACGTGGTAGTTATCAGCCCACTCCCTCTTAAAGAGAAGATCTGTGTGCTAATTTGAAAACAAGCTTTAAATACTGCCTCGTTAAGGTCTTCTTATCATCAAACCTGATGTTGCCAGATTATGAGTATTTATGGATCTAAGATTATGTCCACACGGACAGACGTAATAATATCGTGGAGGAATGATATCACGCACTGGATTTTCAACCTTCGGTGTTGAAGCAAGAGATGAGAATCCAGCAAAGTGCATCTCAGCGCGTCGACAAAAACACAGTGTTCGATTTTCAACTCTCGGCGCTTAGCAGTGCCTTGAAGATTCAGTACATCGACCTCCACGGTCTACAAACCGAATTGGTCTAGTACCTACTTCTCCGTACATAGGCCTCCCCCAATTTGGCGAGTTTGCCATAATCACCACACTTGGCAAGCGGGTTGGCGATCGTAGTATGGTAGTAAAATGCATAGAGAACGCTGCTGCTCAATCTCTAGTAAGTCCCTTAGTCGCCTCCTACGACACCCATGGGAAGATAGAGATAGTGCTATTCTTTACGTCTGGCAACACACGATACAGTCCGTTCGATGTGTTACCGGAAGCTTTATTGATGGGTACAAAAGGAATTATTCAGGCGACTGGGACCGCTGCCATAATGGGACCGTGGACGCGGTCCCAGTTGCCTGACCCACCCGTCAGTGGTAACACAATGAGACACTCAATTACTTTTAAAACGTGTACCTCATTAGAAGCGCAAAATCTTTTAAGAGGCTCATTCAATTAAAAAAGTGTGCTTAATTTGAAAATCAATAAGTTTTTAGACGATTACAATTTCCTCTACTAAAACAACAGGTTAAGTTTTTGAAAGGACTGTACTTGCTGTATCATGACGATCGTGAAAAGAATTGATAATAGAAAATAAATATTCATACATTATTATTATAATATAAAGTACCTATATATAATAGTAAATGATTTACATAAGTATTTGCTATTGCTAAGTTATTATCTTTATTTATATTTGATTAATATGTACATTACATAATTCATTGTTTATCTTACTTATATCCATGTGAATCTTATAGCTAAGACTTACAACTAAGCTGATCGTGATTTAATACGGGATAAGTTTTTAACCAGTGTGCAAATTTTAACAAAATAAACTTAAACGAGTTATAATAACCGTGCAATTTTTAATTTGATATAGGTATCTTAGTACAAAAAAAAAATAGTTATCGTTAAAGAAAGATGTTTATTTTGAAACTGGTTCGGCAAAGGTGAACGACCAAGCGAAGCTACTAGTACCTACCAGCTGTTCGATTGGTCAAAATTCTAAAGGGTTCGAAGTACCTATGCCGGCGCGCGACCCATTACTATTTCGATATCATATTACGAAATATGTAGGGTGTCCACAGTTTACTGATTTAAGGTCGGATAATTTTTTTTTTAAGTATTGATAAAGTAATTGAAGCGTGTACTATTACTGAACCACCAAAAAAAATTTGCGCACTGGTTAAAAAAAATCCAACTGTAAGTACCTGAACATAACACCTTCATTATTACTCGACATTCACACGTACGTAGGTTCTTTTCCTTCACCGTTATGAGAGCAGTGGTGATGAAATTATACACACAAATTAAACCACCTGCCTGGGTTCGAACCCACACCATACGTCTCGTAAGTCGGGGCCGATACCACTGGCCACCGCTGCGCTGCTGACATAGTCTGCGACTGGATTTGATACCAATAATCGTCCAACTTTGAAGAAAAGTTTCATTGTGACATAGTCTTTATTACTTTTGCATAAACGTTACAATTAAACGATCAGCAGTATTAGAATTATCTAACAAATCTATCAACTGGAAGGTTTAGTTAAGATATCAGCAAAACTGTGTAATCTGCAGTCAGTCTATGAAGGTTATCAGTTAATCTAGTTTCATAGATATAAATATCTATGCTCTAATGAAATAGCCACGTAGTCACGTACCTTCGACGATACTTCGATTTATAGTGTACAATTATAAAATTATTTTTTAAATAAGCTTTTGCCAGTTTCTTCGCTCGCGTGGAGGTCGCAAACAATGTTACAGGAACCTAGTAACGGGATAAAAAATATCCTATATAGTACTTCAGGTTATAAACCACCTGTGTGTCAAATTTCATCCAAATCCGTTCAGCCGTTTTTACGTGATGAAGTGACAAACATTCAAACATGCAAACTTTCACATAGTATTACTAGTTTTTGCAGCAGCTTCGTCCGCATGAACATCGAAAAATATTCCACGGGAACGTACTTCCAGGACAAAATGCACACTAAGCGTTAATCTATCTGTTCGCCAAATTTTATCCATATCCGTTCAACCGTTTCTCGTGATTTAGCAACAAGCATCCAAACATACATACTTTGCATTTCTATTATTAGTAGGAAGTAGGATTCCACAAGACATGATAATCGTTGAGCTCCTTAAGTTCTGTGTTGAGCTGCCCGATTAATGAAAAATGCTTACACTGACTGGACAGGTCCACTCAATCTGTGTGGTTCTTTCCTCAAAAGACCATTTCAGTCACCAATCTACATGGTCTTAACATGATGTGACCAAGATTATGTCTGGACTTTAAAATAGACTGTGACCTTTTTTTTTTTGATGGGAAATCATCAAATGACTTCTCCCGCTCTGGGCGGAGTGAGAGGGCGTGTCAGACTTTTACTGACTAAAACCCACCCGTGTTCCTTCAGTTGGCTATGTGCCAGAGTCACGGTATCTCTTTCGAACAATCTCGCGACCCTGGCAGGCATCGGTCCTAGCAGACCCCTACATTGCTGCTGACATCTCTTTGAGGCGCGCGTGGAACACTACGCGCCGTCGACCCGAGCCTGTTCCTTACCGAGCGGCGAGCTACCCATTGCTCGCCACCCGCAAGCTCGCGCCTACGGTGGCCGGGAGTCCGCTATCGACTCCCGACGCCCGGGGCGTCTCCTCCTGAGACTGTGACCTTATAGTTTGTTTCGGTCTTTCTTCTCAGAGTAGGTAGTCAGTTAGGAAACGCCGACCTCATCTAGTTGTAAAAAATATGATTGTCGTGTAAGTGTTCGTACAAAACTACTTACAGAAATAAAATAATTTATTATTATCATTTAATGACGTAAAGAATTAGACAGTAGTGTTTCCTGCCATAAGTGTTTATTATAACATCTCTCTGTTGAGAAACTACTTTACAAATTTTATCTTACCGCGAACACATGAAACAATGAATCTCAAAAAATACTCGACATCGGTTCACTAACCGAAATGAAAAAAAAAAAACGCACCAAAGAATAATTTTGCTTCTCAATTACCTACGCCTTTTAGCCTTGAATTGAGACCACCTGGTTAACTGCCCCTAGATAAAACGTGCGTAAATTGAAAACAGTATAGGTGTCTAAATTCATAGAGTCCCGTGTTACAGAAAATGTCAGAAGGTCCACTTCATATGATTATAAAATCATTATAGTTTTTACAGCCTGTTGACTGGCTTACACTATCTTCCCATACTTATTAACAGTGTTATTTGAAAACATTATAAAAACCAATTACTTTTAAAATAGTATCCGTGGCGCTTCTCCATAAGAAACGATCAATTAAGGTGAATGCTCCAACCAGCCCGCGAAATTCAAATTTTCTTACGTTTATTGCAATTTGCAGGCCAGTGCTAGGTTGTATGTTGATTAAAATATTATTCGCGACTGTAAGACATATGTAGTTACAGAATTATAATCATCAAAATCATCAATACAACGCTCTAAGTTCATAAAGCTGTAGGAATGACTTTATCTGTTTTATTTTTGTTCCTACGTTCGGAGCATTCCCCTTAAAACCAGACATCTAGCTTCTGCCGTTTCATAAGTGTTTATGTGTGATTTTATTTTTTGGGTTATGATATTGAAGCTTTTCCTTGGACAAATTTACACTCCTGCTGACAAATTTTCGAGGTGTTTTGCTTGGACTTTAGCATAATCAGCCTTTAAAGTTCCCACTGTTGGGACACATGCCTCTTTTCTGTGAGTGGGATTGGGCCGTAATTCAATATACAGGCCCAGTGCCAGTTGGTAGATGTCATATGTCTTTGAATTTTTAGTTCTAGGGGACATGTTAGTTTCCTATCGATGTTTTCCTTCACCATTTTGAGAGCAGTTGTAATAAAATATTTTGTGCACAAAGTGCCTATCTGTGTTCAAATCTCTCATTACCTAGTACTTTATGTAGGACAAACCTTCTGTCCCGTTTTATCCAGTGACACAAGTCTCAAAGTCCAGTCTAATACTCATTTGTCATCTCAACTGTTATTGTCATTACCTAACGATGATGCAACTTATCAACTATTGTAACTCTACTCGTCTCACTTACAAAAGGACTTACTATGAAGAACTCGTATTATTGTATAATGTAATGAGTAATTGGAACAATATGATATATTTTCCAGTTTTTTCCAGTTGTAGCTGACCTCGCATTATTTAGGCTTTTTGTACAGTGAAAAGTCAGCTTATACTGGAAATGTATAGTTTGTCCTGTGGCCGTGCGAACTTAAGTAGTATAATTAACACGTGACTTTTAAAGACGAGATTGCTGATTTTTTGTTGACACTAGTTCAATATTTGTCCCATTAATAGTAGGTCAGATGTAGAACCTTTAAAAGTTCACTGCCCCTTTGGTCTCGTGATCGCAAGCGCAACTGGTGAGTTCGGTCTTGGGTTTGATTCCCAAGTCAAGCAAAGTATTATTGAGATTTTCTATTAGGAATTTCTTAGTAACGTAACGTTACGTAACGTAGAAGTTGGCGGTGTGATACCCGCGTGCGTATGAGAGTGAGATAAGAGTGAGTGTCCCTGTGTCTGCGCACACACTTGTGCACTATAATATCTCACCGATGTCTAGTCTCCGTTGAGATTGGCCGCCGTGGCCGAAATACGGTCTCGAGGACAAGATGTGGAAAATGCTTGAATATGAGTTCTTTGTGAAGGAGTTTGTTCGAGAAAGTATGTACTACGAATCCGTTGTCAAGCAACATTGCTGTGTTCTGGTTGAAAAAGTATGGATGCCAGAGCAGTTACAGACCCATGAATATAGATTCAAATCGGATCGTCTTTTTGGTTTAAAACTGTTTAAAATCACACTTACCCTTTTATTAATGTTTTAAAATATATATTTTTTTAAATGTATTTACACTTCACACATAACATCCGCGTGTTCGCGATAACGCCATTCGATATAGCGGTTTTCAATTCAATGTGTTTTCGAACTATCGTACCACTCGTGTTGGGAATCGAACCCAACACCACACAATGCGCGCGGTCCGCAGGTGGCGTGATCACCGCGTCATCATCGGCACGCGAGGCGCAGCACGGCGGAGATGGGGGTCGGCCCAATGGCCACTCGCTTCCACGGACTCCACCGCGACGGACGATCCTCCTCTCTAGCCTGATTTATTGTTTGTCCGGGAAAGTTACCATCAGTTGTACAAAATGGCATTAAACCATCGCCCCTATAATACAGTCCACTCTTTTATTTGCTCCCCGCGCTAACAACTCGCAAAGGTTTTCGTAACAGCTGGCGTCGAAACAGCATCATTCGAATCTTCATACTACTCCCCTTTACCCGTGGAATAATTGCGTAACACATTAGCGCTAGCATTGGCTTTCATTTTGACAGTTCAACAACATTCACTGCGTTATTTACGTTATTGAGTCGACAAATTTTTCAAACGCATAAAGCAATGGATTCGCAATATCCTTCAAAATGATTCAGACTGTGATTGAAAGTAGGTTCGCACTTTACCTGCGGGGTACGCAGGTAAAGTGGTGTGCAATGGGAGTAATTAACAATAGTCCTGTGAGTCCCTTATAAAACTCTAGCCGGTTCCTTGGATCCAGGCTTGTGACCTGCCTACACTCTTATAGCAAAGAACGCTGCCAAACCAAAAAGGTGGATAACTCATCTGAAGTCCCACCAAATATAACGTCACGTCCAAAAATACCTGAAAGAAGAATTATTTATAAAAATAAACCAGCTGATTATTAGTAAAAGGAGCTGGCAACCGATTCTTGATATAAACTTGGCAGTTACTTGAGTCTGACATTATGACGTATAGGTGGGCCATTGGAGACAGACACCAGACACTTTATAACCTTGAGAAATTGTGACTAACGAAAGACGAGTTACAGAAGTCTCAGTATAGCGCAGACTTTATTTAATAAAACTGACCAAGCGACAAAGTGTTTCACATTACAAAATTGACATCACATTATTTCATTATTTGCGTTGAACATTTTCACGACGACTGCTGGGTGAAGGGCGGGCGTTTTGGGGGACTGTCTTATGTAACTTTGACGTTCAAATAATGCTGACTCTCATCATCATCATCATTTCAGCCATAAGACGTCCACTGCTGGACTTAGGCCTCCCCCAATTTGGGGGGCTTTGCCATAATCGCCACGCTTGGCAGGCGGGTTGGCGATCGCAGTATGGTGGTAAAATGCATAGAGAACGCTGCTGCCCATTCTCTAGTAAGTCCCTTAGTCGCCTTTTACGACACCCACAGGAAGAAACGGGGTGGTGTTATTCTTTACGTCCGGCACCACACGGTACTACGTCCGGCACCACACGGTGCTGACTCTCAGCCTAGTTTAAATAAATAACTTTAGTTTTTTTTTTATTATGATTTCGAATATTTGTCTCTCAACAACGTTAATAACGCAATTAATGTTTTTGAACCATCAAAATGAAACCCATTCCTACTGGTAGTGTTTTACTCAATTACCCTAAGCCCTATTTAATATAACTATATATCTAATATACCTATTTTATATAACTGGTAATTTTAATTTTATGAAAATAATGTCAGCCATGGGATAACAAACCAGCTTAGTACCTACGAGACAGACTCGTGAACTATACGGCCTTTTGTACACGGCATGGTTTCTTTCCGGTACGGAGTATAAATCGCGCCGTTGAAAAATCGTGTCCGTCAACAAACTTCCAAAGTGATCTACACAATACTGACGACTGTCTACACACGGCCAATGAACAGTCGTTTTTCACGACAAAGAAACGAGTGTGTACAACGGACACTAAGGTTTATTTTTTTTACCACCAAAACTACCATACTTACACATTTTTTTAGTTTTATATATTTTTTTTTATAAATTTCCATGTTAAATGTTGTAGCTGTATTAAAGTAACACATATTCTCTACGCTGCACTTAATTTATTTAAAAAAAATCTTTACAAAGTCAACCTTCTTACATTTATTTTTATTGTGTTTATTCACGAACGTAATGTGCGTTTTGCTTAAAATGTGTAGGTACTTACACAAAAAGGAAAACTATTAGTAATTGTTTGCAGAAAAGTGAAATAATGTATAACTTCATTATATCACATTACTAGGTATTTTAATAATTAGGCATTTAGGTAATATTTACACGTGTAGAATTAATTTGATATTGTTTACTTTACGATTGGTCTTAATATTCACATACTAAGGGTATCGTGTTACCCCGTAACTGAGTTGTGGAGGTCAGTTAAGCTATTGATCCATGTAAAATACTGGTACTCTGGTGCATCCTGTTGGACTAGAAGACGACCCCAACATAGTAGGGAAAAGCCTGGGTAGAAGATTGAATTTGTCTGCGTTTACACTTCTAAAAGATGGGATGGATAAAAATATGAATGATATGATTAATAATCTGGAGATCTTCCTCTCTAATCGGATGCAGCCTGCTTTTGTGGTTCATCATTTCAGACGAAAGACGTCCACAGCTGGACATAAGCCTCCCCCAATTTGGGAGGGTTTGCCGTAATCGCCACGCTAGGCAGGCGGGTTGATGATCGCAGTTTGATGGGAAACATAGAGAACGCTGCTGCCCGTTCTCTAGTAAGTCCCTTAGTCGCCTTACGACACCCAATAGGAAGAAATGAGATGGTGCTATTCTTTACATCCGTTTTTGTATATAATATAATCATTCAAAAATCATCTTCAGCATCAAAAACACGTCACAACTTACATTCCATCAGCTTTTTTACGTCATAGGTTGCTGATAACCTTAGTTGATTGATTCTGAACAAAATGATTCATAGACAAATTCCGTAACGATTGCTTCTCCTCGGCTGTATACATAATATTTACATTAAAAGAGTGAAAATAATCTATCAGTCTGTTGTACACACCTACGTATAGCGTGGTACCCCGGTTGGTTAAAAATAAACAGCTATTTTTACATTTCGTCTATAAGTTTGTATTCAATGATGTCAGAAACGGCTGGAATAGATAATAATAGATGAGATTTTCTATGTAAAAGTGTGGTATTCCAAAAGTATTGTTCCGTGTATTGCCGGACGTAAGTAATTAATAGCATTATAAGATTTCTTCCTGTGGGTGACGTAGAAGGCGACTAAGGGACTTACTAGAGAATGGGTAGTAGCGTTCTCTGTGTATCTTACCACCATATTGCGATCGCCACCTCGCCTGTCGTGCGTGGCGATGAAGGCAAACCCCCGCTTTGGTGGAAGCTTATGTTTAGCAATGGACATCTTAAGGCTAAAATAATGATGATGATGTTAACGTTTTGTATTTTATGTAATAAAGTTGGTGTACTGTTTTTTAAACTTTTTGTTGAACACACGTTTTATTCCAAAACGTACCACCTAATACGCATTTCTAGAATTGTCAATTCACCCACAAATAAATTAACTTCGTACGAGTCGCCTATAGAAATATTATATTATTTAAAGGTGTCGAACTGGCCTATTCGGACGAATTAATTCGTGCGAGCAAACTTATAAGCCATTTGCGCCGGCTGTCGCTGAAAACCAGCGCTAGGGCCTGTCTCGCATAGGATCATAGCATTATGCTGAGCGAGATGGCTGTTTTGCGTGGATGTGACGCATGTTTTCCCCCAGCTCCTTCTTTGTTTTGTGTTGTGGTCTTTCTTTGCGTCATGTTTACCGCAAATAAACGTATTTCTTTCTATATAAGTACTGGACCAATATTAACGTTTCTTCCTACATTATTATATAATACTAGCTTCTGCCCGCGACTTCGTCCGCGTTAAATTTCGTGTTCCCCCGACCCTTCCCGTCGCTTTTTTTTTTTTTTTTTTTTTTGTAGGACATCTCGTAGTTAATCTGAAAAAGATTCTGACTACTTAAACGGATTTTTGCCCGGCGATTTCTAAAAAGTACACTTTTTAGACCTCCAGCCGGGCCATAGTAAAATTAAAAACTAAAGCGAAAGTCCTAAGGGTAACCCCGAGGGGGGTTCGCACCTCGGCTTAGGCAATCACTGGGGGAGGGCAGCAAGGGACATGCTGGATCTGGGTTAAATTATTTAGGGGCTAATTTAAAGCTACAGGCGCAGCAACGCGGGCTGGCTCATGCAAGGGTCGGGAGGGACTGTTAAGTCGGGGTCGCGACGACGGACCTCGGCGGCGAGGTCGGTACGATTTGTGTCTGTGTGTTGCTCTCACTGTACTGGTCTCTTTTCGACTCTCCTGGAGGAGAGTAGTGGGATCATCGGGTTCGCTGAGAATGTGCCGCGGACGGCGGACTTTACTGATACGGGAGGGGGTATAGCTAGCTGCCGCGACAACCAGAGGGTTGCGGTGGGTCACTGCTTTATCGAAGAAACGCTTCGAAGCGCGTTTCATGTACTGCTGGATCGTAGGGATCCTGAGATCTACATGGAGATTGATATTCCTGACATACCAAGGCGCACCTGTGGCTTGTCGGAGAAAACGGTTTTGGAGGGTCTGCATCCTATGGATATATCGGGGTTTGGTATGTGCAAACACGGAGCTTGCAAACGTCATGATGGGCCTAATACAAGCGAGGTAAATGCGCTTCTTACACTGAAGCGACAGTTTACTACGCTTGTTTAGGACGCAATGGAGCCTACCGAGAGCGAAAGCGGCCCGCGAGCGGACCTTCTTTATGTGCTCGAAAAAGGTGAGGTGTTCGTCAAGGATGACGCCTAGATATTTGGCTTGCTTTCCCCAAGGGATTTGCTTGCCGAACATAGAGATGGGTCGGGGAGCCTTCCCGTCGCGTCGAATCGCCTACCCGTGCGATTTTCCTCGTTTTTGCAACATTTTTCATTACTGCTCCGCTCCTCTTGGTTGTAGCGTGATGTTATATAGCCCATGTTACTCGCAGATAATGTAGCTTTCTAATGGTGAAATATTTTTTTAAATCGGTTCTGTAGTTTTTGAGTTTATCCATTACAAACAAACAAACAAACATACAAATTTTTCCTCTTTATAATATTAGTGTAGAAAAATAATCAGCCTGTATTGTCCCACTGCAGGGCAAAGGCCTCCCTTTTCTTTTTCCTATCAACTCTATCCTGAGCCAGTAAGGACCAATCCCTCATGTAGGCGTCGAGTTCGTCCCGCCATCTACGCCTGGGTCTTCCGCGATGCTGTAATGACGTTTTCGGGGACACATGTTCTGGTGGTCTTAGCCCACATTGCATCTGACATGCGGCAAACGTGACCGGGCCAGTCCCATTTAAGCTTGGCTGCTTTTTGAGTGACGTCTACGATTTGTGTCTTAGAGCGCAGTATCGTGTTACTTATCCGATCGGTAAGTTTAACTCCGAGGATATATTTACATACCAGCCATCAAAATCTTATGTCTCTCAACACGGAAGTCGCGAAACAGAAACATGACGCAATCAACGAAAGTGGGGCGGCCAGAGCTCTGGGAACTAAGATAACAATGTACCATGTGCTGTGAATGAATGCAACCGCCATGAATTATGTATTTGTGGTGTAGTGCATTGCTTAGAGGAATGTGGTAAGCAATGGTCTTGGAGTGAAAATATGTATGACAGTTAAATGGTCTTCTGTAACATATTATGGCTAAATCACAGTGACAGGAAGTATTAGAAAATCAAACACCCAATGGTCTCAATACGTATTATTGACGCTAGCGCAAAAACTACCCTAAAGTTAATAAAATTAGGGACTACTCCTGAAGCCTCCCATATAGCTATACCCCTATATATATATTTCTATATCAAAATCAATTCTCTATTACCGGAGATAGCACGGAAAATACATACAAAAATATACAGACGAATTTAGAACATGAACACTGATTAAGGCCCTCTTGTAGTTGAAGACGTTTCGGCGAACATTGGCCAGTCGTTGCGAGCGCTTGAACTGCTAGATTTTGTGTATAATTGATTCGTGGAGACAAAATGATAAGGAAATTATAAAATATTTTCTCATCATGTCCTAAAAAACAATAAAACCTATCTTTTGGTATGAATTTTACATGGTTTAATGATGGAATCTCTTCAAGGTACACGTTTTAAATGGCGATTTAGTGTCAACTTTATGATTATTTTTTAACGAGCCAATTGTTTTAATTCACGTTTCTATCTTCACACAGCGCTTAACAGTGTGTTCAATTTTCCTAAACATTTTTTTTTTTACGGAAACTAGTTATTTTGTTAGATTTACAGAGGTTTAAAAAACTTAAAAAGTACTGCAACCTCGCCTTAAGCAAACTAAGCAAAGTTTTATTGGACTTATCCATTTGGAATTTCTCAGTAGAAGGCCGGAGTCTGGTCATGAAAAAAATGGCCGGTTGATGGCAATAGATTCGCCTCCTATTACATGGGACTTAAACATAACAGGCGAAATGTGGGTGTACTATAGGTACACCTCTGCCTAACCCCTCGGGGTATACAAACGTAATGTTATGTTAAGTAAGATATCGTCGTTGCGCTTACAAAAACCGCTATGTGAAGTTATCAAAAAATGGTTTTTACAGCTAACGTGTATTGAAATAAGGATCAAAAACAGAATTCTTAAAACAGCACATAGCGGTTTTTGTAATCGCAACGACGATATTTGGAATTTGGGTTCGTTACAAAGAATTACCGAACATCGTCGACCGCAGAATATGTTGTAACTTGTGACCGTTTTGTAATCACAACCACTTCCAGGAAAAGCAGTTTTTAAGTATTGATTAAAATTACACTTTAATCAATACTTAAAAAGGATACATAAGGTATTTTTTTCTTTCTTTTTGTTAGAAGAATGCTTCGTAATATTTCCGCCATTTTGGAATTAAGGATCCTTTGCGTTCGGAACTCTAACAGCACATATAGTCCTCCAGACCGTATTTCGGCCACGGCGGCCAATCTCAACGGAGACTAGCCATCGGCGCGGGAGATATTATAGTGCCCAAGTGTGTGCGCAGACACAGGAGCATTCACTTTTCCCTCACTCTCATAGTCCGATGGGACGGCAATCCGACACGACCGGAGAGAGATCAGGCGTAGGACCACCGGCTTAACGTGCTTTCCGAGGCACGGGGGTATCACACCGCCAACTTCCAAACTCCGTGCTGCTACTAAGAAATTCCTAATGGAAAAACCCAGTAACACTTTGCCCAACCCGGGAATCGAAACCAGGACCCCACGCTCAGCAGTCGCGCATGCGACCACGAGACCAACGGGGCAGTTACAGCACATAATCACGATGTATTTCCCAGATTTAGTTTCCATTGAAGCGAAACAACCTACATAGTTAAAAAATCAGAATTATTTACTTGTTTTGATGTTCAGTTTCTGCGAACATGTTTGTTACATTTCTTCCTAAAAACGAAAACAATAGCGTACAACAAAGACGTCAGAATAATAAATTATTTCAGTACCTAACAGTAAATAAATTAAAGTGTTTAACCTACTAATTATTTAGGAAGGTAAATAAATTAGGTAAGGGCATCATACGTCCGGTACCGTGTGGTGCCGGACGTAAAGAATAACACCACCCCATTTCTTCCCGTGGGTGTCGTAAAAGGCGACAAAGGGACTTACTAGAGAATGGGCAGCAGCGTTCTCTATGCATTTTACCACCATACTGCGATCGCCAACCCGCCTGCCAAGCGTGGCGATTATGGCAAAGCCCCCCAAATTGAGGGAGGCCTAAGTCCAGCAGTGGACGTCTTACGGCTGAAATGATGATGATGATGATCATCGCCCATTGCCATTTTCATTTTTAGCCATTTGGAGTCCTATCTGACCTCCAAAACCCAGTTACTGGGTTATACAATGCCCTTTGTGATAGTGGTTATCAGACTCTTGGACTTTGGCTATCATTAGCGATTGCTAAAGATCTATAAATGACAGCTATGACCAACAGCTTATCGTCAATTCCGGTGGGGACTACAGTTTGATGGGTGGTGATCTAAGCATGCGTAGCATAATTTTAGATCGACCCGTGCGGTTGTTATTAGCATATTTAGTAATGAGCACCTCTTAAATCTTAAGGATTCTAAACTTGGCAGATGGCAGACAAAGCTGTTTATACATCAGAATCATCATTTCAGCCGTCAGATGTCCACTGCTGGAGATAGGCCTGCTTCAATTTTGGGGGCTTTGTCGTTATCGCCACGCTTGGCAGGCGGGTTGACGATCGCAGTATGGTGGTGGTAAAATGCATAGAGAACGCTGCTGCCCATTCTCTAGTAAGTCCCTTAGTCACGTATTACGACACCCACGGGAAGATATGGTATGGTACTATTCTTTACGTCTGGCACCAGACGGACAAGCTGTTGACTACTTAATCATAAAACTTTCATAAACCGCATCCGTTTCAGTCGATGCTAATTCAATTCTCAAATAAAGTATTTAATTTAAATTGAGAATTGAATTTGCATTGAGAATTCTATTTTGAAGTTATTCTTAAAGCCACACAATTAGGGTCCCCAAGGTAGGAAACCCGTTTTAAATTTATTATAGGTGAACACGTTTTTCTAAAAATACCACTTATTTATCATTGGCACGTGCATCCTATCCATTCTGATTAATGTCAAATTGTTGCGACGGAGAAAGTTTTCCATATTAACACAGAAACCCTACTTCGCCAATTTGCCAAAATGCCAAGGTTGTTACTTTAATAGTTTTGATTAACATACCTTACATTATACATATTTATACATACGTAGTGACTAGTTATTTTAGAACCTAGTTGTTACACTAACTCAGTTAATCGCAGTTTACTGCTAGATATGGAACTATCCTTGGCTACGCCACATCTTCGCCTCCGCTTTCCGCATCCAGTCTGTTCCAGCCACATTATTAAGGTCGTCGTCATCTATCTGGAGGGTGCTCCTTACTACGCTTGCAGACCTGCGGTCTCCACTCCAGGTGGTGCAGTCAGTTTCACCGACCAGTCAGTCTTCCGCAAACATGACCGGCTCGCTGTCATTTCGGGTAGTTGTCGGTAATTACATTTCTTTTATAAAACATACTTAGTACAAATTCAGTTCGAGACTGTCGCACTAGCATTGGTAGTGCAGGTCATGGAACGTACTGATCTCCACGCTTGTTTTGGTGCTGAGAAAAGTCCGATTCATAATGGTCTGGCCATTATCAGTCCGACTTTCCTCATGATGGTCTCTGAATGTGGTGTCTAAGTTAAAAAACATTATCAATCAATCTGCGTTACCTATCCAAGGTATGTTGTGGTTAGGGTTGCCACCATTTCATTTTGCAATTAAAGTACATTGGTTATTATAGGTAAGAAAAGAAAGTGCATAGTATAAAAATAAAGTACGATTTATTTTTATTTATTATTATACAGGATGTAAGGGTAAACACCGTTGTCACTTAACCTATGGGTAGTTTGACTTAAATCCACACTAATATTATAAATGCAAAAGTAACTCTGTCTGTCTGTCTGTCTGTCGGTCTGTCTGTCTGTCTGTCTCGCTTTCCTGCTAAAACTACTGAACCGATTTGAATGAAATTTGGTACACAGATAGTTTAGAGCCTGAGAAAGGACATAGGCTACTTTTTATCCCGGTAGTACGTTCCTGCGGGATATTTTCCGACCTCCACGCGGGCGAAGCCGCTGGCAAAAGCTAGTATAAAATAATAGAACAAGTTACAAAAAAATAAAAAATAAAAATTCCTAAAAAGGTTTAGAACGGACTTTATCCCACATCGCCCGCAAATTCATGGATATGCCCATGAGTGACGTAATCACTACAACGATCGCCGGCCGTCCTGTCACCCACACAACACATAAATACACATTACCTGTGATGTAACTTTCCCTTCATACTTTTCCTGGCTTAGGACAGGCACAAATACCTACCTTAGGTTTTGCGTGACGAATCTAAATGTAAATTTGATTCGAAATGGCTTTGGATTTTAAATGATTTGAATACATTTTTTTATTATCTTCGTCCGTAGACAAAATGGAAATGTTATCGATGTTTATGTTACTGCGAAAATACCATCCGTGGTATCATGGTATGCGATCGTTATCATTTAGTTCTTGTGTGGGCCAGCACAGTGAACTGGCCGTAGGTACGTAGCCTTTGTGTCGCCGCCAACTTCGTTTCACGGTTTGGCACAGGTTGTCCAGGGAACAATTCTGCGTAAACCCTACGCGCCCCGTGTAAGACATTGTAAAACAATTTACGAGAAATGAGCGACGCTACGAGATGCGGCGCGGGCGTAACGTGCGCTCGCTCCCGAGACTGACAGCTGACTGGGGTCGCGGACCGCGACCCGTGCGTCGCCGCGTCGGCATCGGGCAACGCAGACGGCGAAGTTTGTTGCCCTCGCGCCTAGGGTGAAATATTCTTGTGGAAAAATACAGATTTTCTTTCAAAAAAAAAGGTTGTTTTTTTCATTGGTTTTACGTTCTATTAACGAAACCAAATCACTGGTTTCAAGGATAACGGTGTTTACCCTAACATCCTGTATTTAAAAACATTTTTTTTATTGGTTTTTGCAGTTTGTATCAAATGAATTTGGTTTAACGAAAAAGTACTTACGACTAAACTGTTCAAAATCCCAAAGAAATCAAATACCATACTTTATTATAAAGTACGGGTGGCAACCCTAGTTGTGGTTGCCTTCCTATCTCACTGGATGCACCCGAATACCAGTATTTTACCTGGAGTGACTACCATGTCTGACCTCCACAATCCAGTTACTAGGCACCACTATACTCCTTGATAAGACTAGTTGACTGAGGTTCGGCCTTCTGACTATCCGTATCGACTGTCAAAGATTTGTGAATGACAGCCGGGGACTAAGGGCTTAACGTGCTTTCCGAGGCACGGAGGGATCCCGGTATGTAATGGATGGTTACCCATCCACCAACCGACCAAGGCAAGCGTAGCTGAACCGTGTATTGATCCGTGAGGCTGTTATTATTTAGCTACGAGCCTATTATGTAAAAAAGTAAAGACAATATAATTTTTTTAAATTCTGAATCTAACTACCATTTAATTCCCAACAAAAAATGTTTTAAACACTTAAAAAGTTCATTTAATTTACGTAACGCTTCGTTTATTCGGTAAACAACGGTAAAAACCTCATAAGGCAAGTGTCCTACCACCGTCGAGGAGGTGGCTAGCTATCAACGATTTTTTCGCTCCAGAAAGGACTGTAGGTCCCGTACTGTCTGTTCACACCGCGTACGGGTACTCGTTTGTCGCAGCGACAAGAGCTGTCAAAGAGAATTCTCGCTCAGTCACGCTCGCTTGGCTGGCAGAACAGAACTCTCTCTGAGAGATTCACTCTTGGTGCATACGCATCATCATCATCATCATTTCTGCCGAAAGACAGCCACTGCTGGATGTGACCTCCCTCCATTTGGGTGGTTTAACCATAATGGCCATGCTTGGTAGGCGGGTTAGTTGTGAGTGTTAGTGATTGCAGTACGGTGATGATATGCATAGAGAACGCTGCTGCCCATTCTCTAGTAAGTCCTTCAGTCGCCTTTCACGACCCTCACGTGAAGACATGGTGATGCTATTCTTTACATCCGGCACCACACGGTCGCATACGGATACCAGCGACTAATCTCTTGTGACTATTGCTCACTCGCTCATCAGCACCCCTAGCCAAGTTGATAATCTGCAATCGTTAACGCTAGTCGAAAACTAATCAAATGTATTGGAATAAAATCATCTCAACGTTAAGTCACGTGGTTAGAACAAACGAATAGAAAATTCGTAGCCAAGTTCACATCTTTCAAAATGATAGAATGAAAATTGTTATCGTTTCTACAGTGTTCAAAGCTCCATCCTTTGTTATAATGTCGTTTTTCTAAAGACATTGTACAACGAGCGGCCGACTCAACCGCGTCAACATGGCTACCAACTTATCGTTTTCTACAATTGCTGACACCGAGGCGTTACCGATTGGAGAACGGAATTCGACACGAAATGGTTGTAACTTGGCTAGGGGGGCTGTACTCGGCAACTCGTTTTGAGTTGCTAGCTCTACTCATAATAAGGGTATAATGTTCCCACTGCTGAGACACAGGCCTCTCGGTGAAAGGAAGTGAGTCTTAGTCTACCACGTGGGTTCAGTGCGGGTCGGTAGATGTCACATGTCATAAGTCATTTATTCATTTGTTTAACACAGGGACAATAACGATGATATTTAAAGAAAATAAAAAGTGCGCTATGTCATGCCATTGGGCGTACAAATGTTTGTATGAAGTATAAAGCCAGTCAAGCCTCAATGATAAAATAAATACAATAAGCCCGAACAATAATAAAGAATTACATTATACACAATACAAAAAAAAAAAAAAAAAAAACAATTTAAATTAAAGTCAATACATTGCATGTCCACACACAGAATAAGTCCAAATACAATACAATACAAACGTCACAATAAATGTACAATACTAATGTCAATATAAAATACTTATGTCAATATACAATACCTATGTCAATATGAAATACTAATGTCAATATACAAAAAAAAATATATCAAGGAAAACAGTACATTTATTTTATTGACATGTCAAAATTCTATTACTAAATTTTTGTCCGGTTCCTGCCAGGGCCGCGAGATTACTTCGAAAGAGGTACCGGCGGTAGGTATTTGGACAACTGAAGGAACACGGGTGAGTTTTAGTCAGTAAAAGTCTGACACGCCCTTCCGCTCCACCCTAGAGCGGGAGACGTCATTTGATGATTTCTCACCCACAAAAAAAAGGCGTGCCGGTTGCCTTACGATGTTTTCCTTCACCGTTTTGAGGGCAGTGGTGATGAAATTAATTTTCAAAAAGTAAAGCATTTGTGTTTTACCACTGTGCCACCACTGGTCTCTATGTAGCTCTAAACGCTTCTCGTTTATCGCTGGAGGTGGATCAGGTACCTAAAGGACAGTGGGTACCTTCGGTGACCTTAATCCGACCCACAAAAAGGGACAACACAATACCTTAAAAGGCTATGACAGTTAAATTAAGTTTTTTTTTTTTTAAATTGCTCGCTAGTAGAACAATTTTGTTCAGGAAGTAGAGGTTTTGCTCTTCGAGACTAACTGGTTGTTTTTTGTGTCTTTGCTTTTGGTAGTTCGAATGTTTTGGATGGTTTGTGGTTTTGTTTAGATGATTTGCACATAGCTACCTGTTAGAAGGGCATGGTTTATTTACGTTTGAAGAGGGAATTGTGAAAATTCAACGGATAAAATGTGTATATGAGAACATAAATCATTTGTGTTGTTCCTTGCTCGTGCAAATTTTGAATTTTTGGTTGGTTTTAGCATATTTTAGCTTCAACAAATAGTTTTCACCCGATAACTTACTGCTTAAACGCAGTTTAGTTTTTTTTTTTCTTTTAAATTTTAACACACTCAAAGTCATTATAACAGAACATCACATTCACATCACGCCTTGTTTCCGTGAAGGGTTGGACAGTGGTCAAACTCATTATAGTTTGTAAAAGATTACGATAATTCATTTTTTTTTTTACATTATAATTCTTAGCTTTTGTTTCAAGATAATTATTTGTATAAATATATAAAATTTAAGTGTCCCTTTGTTATGTCAAAATAACAGCTTTTTTCTTAATATATACTAATATTATAAAGCTGAAGAGTTTGTTTGTTTGAACGCGCTAATCTCAGGACCTACTGGTCCGAATTGAAAAAAAAAATGGTGTTTGGTAGCCTATTTAGCCTATTTATCGATAAAGACTATAGGATATATAACATTACGCTACAACTAAGAGGAGCGGAGCAGTAATAAAAAATGTTGCAAAAACGGGGAAAATCGCACGGGTAGGCGATTCGACGCGACGGGAAGGGTCGGGGGCACAAGAAATTTAACGCGGATGAAGTCGCGGGCAGAAGCCAGTGCAATTATGAAAGTATAAACGGTACTGTCTGCCTGTCTGCTTGTTCCGGCTTATCTCCGAAACAGTTGGACCTATTTCGATGGGACTTTCACTGGCAGATAGCTGATGTTTTTTTTGTCCCGTTACCACGTTTCCGTGGAATAATTTTTGTTGACCTATACAGGGGGCGAAGACGCGGTCTCAGTTAGAATATGGTAGAACTGGTGCACTACAGCCTTCCTGAAACTTTTAGCGATAAGACCCTCCATTGTGTCACCTTATCTAAACTACGATTATATCTACAATTAGGGATAATGATAAACACTAAACACCCACACACAGACACACAATCAACACACTACTCTCCTATATCAGGGATGCTGGAAGAGATTTCTTTAGAAATAAGCATCGCCTATGTGTCATTTTTTCTGCTCTTTGCTTCTTGCGTGTTGATACACTGTGACATTTTAGTCGTCTAACAATGGTTATCCACTCAATGTATCCGACATAATATACCTGTTGGCGTGATTAAAAAAATATTACCATTAATAGGTACTAAGGAAAAAGAAATGCATTAGAATTATGAAACATCCTGTTAATAATGTTTAGGTATCAGACGGTAGAGAACATACCTACCCAGCACACGAGTCGACTAGATCATTCCATCTCCGTTTTCCATGAGACAAAATATCTTTCAAACTACGTCATGCGTCATCATAATTAATATTTATTTTTATTTTTTTGTTATTCAATTTTTTTTTTTTTCTTATGGATGTGTAGTAGTCATTGGATAAATGACGCGAGCTGCCGTTGTAAGACGATAAAAATGTCACGGTGTATATATGTGTAACTACGAAATCAAATGGCAAACAGACAGACAGAAATCTTACGAAAATCCATATTGAAATTCCTTTTTGACACCGGAACTTTATTACGTCCCATTAACTTTATTTCCCACATAAGACTTATTTGGGCAGACTCGACTTTGATCAACCGTATGTTAATGTATACCAAAGTTATACATTTTAAACCTTACATTGAAGCAATAAGACCCAGTTTTGTTTGGATGTTTTAATAAATGAATTATGTTTATAGTTTGCGCGTACGCACTCTCTCAAATTGACGTAATACCTATGTACACAAATGTCTGAAATATTTTCTGTTGTATTGTTTTCTGCTATGCATAGTTTCATAATTAAAGATACGTCAGAAAGCTATGTGTTTTGTGGTTTACATTTCTAGTTAAAAAGAAATACGATTGCGTTTTGTTTTTGTTTCGATTCGGGAAAATCCCGTTCGACCTACATAGCTGTCTAAAGCGTAATACAAAAAGTCATAGGTAACAAGTTGTCACACTTCAGCACCCTAATTGTTAAGTACACTAGCAATTAGAATATAAATCATATTGACAGTTATTGCAAATCCATCGCTTCATATGTTTGAAAAATTTGTCTGCCCAACAGCGTAAATAACGCAATAAATGTTGTTGAACTGTCAAAATGAAAGTCTTTCGTACTGTTGCTGTGTTACGTAATTGCTCCGCTGGGAAGGATACGGCAGTGTCTTAGGTTCAGATATTACTTGCCAGACCAACCTCAAATCTGTAGAAGTACTAAGATACAAAAGCTTATATCAAAAGCACAAGGTCACAGCATTATGCTGAGTGATGGCCGTTTCGCGTGGATGTGACGCATGTTTTCCTACACCTTATTATTGATTTCAGTATGTTTCTGGTCTTTCTGTACGTCATGTTTGGCGCAAATAAACGTATTTTCTGTTATTTTCTTTAAAATATGATTTTTTAATGGATAGCATCATAATTATCACCATTTCAGCCGAAAGACGTCTGCCGCTGGACGTAAGCCTCCCCCAATTTGGGGGGTTTGCCACCATCGCCACACTTGGCAGGCGGGTTGGCGATCGCAGTATGGCCATATGGTGGTAAAATGCATAGAGAACGCTGCTGCCCATTCTCTACTAAGTCCCTTAGTCGCCTCTTACGACACCCACGGGAAGAAATGGGATGGTGTTATTCTTTACGTTTTACACCACCCGAAACAATAGCATGGTGGCCCGATAACATGGTTGCGAGTAAAAACCGACTATAACCAAGTACCTACTTAAACATTCCCTGGATAGTCGGCGACTATCCAGGGAATGTTTAAGTAGGTACTTGATTATCGTTTCTTCTCTTTGATGCGCATTTCCTATGGGTTTGTGGTGTGGCTAAACGATACCAGCCGCACGGATTTATCGAAGGTTAAGCACTTACCGAGGTCTGTTCGGGGATGAGTGACCATCCATGCTAATATTATAAATGGGAAAGTGTATGTCTGTTTGTCCGTCTTTCACGGCAAAACGGAGCGACGAATTAACGTAATTTTTTAAGTGGAAATAGTTGAAGGGATGGAAAGTGACATAGGCTACTTTTTGTCTCTTTCTAACCCCCCACTTCCTTAAAATGGGGGGTGGAACGCGCTAATCTCAGGAACTACTAGTTCGAATTGACTCGGGTAGCCTATTTATTGAGGACGGCTATAGGCTATATAACATCACGCTACGATCAAAAGGAGAGGAGCAGCAACAAAAAATTGACGATAACTGGCAGGCTGCGATGCGACGGGAAGGGTCAGGGGAGCAAATATTTGACGCGGACGAAGTCGCGGGCAGAAGCTAGTCCATTATATAACAAGATCACAGCATTATGCCGAATTGCCGTGCCGGTTTTGGAAGAATAATTTCCATGAAGTTTTCATAGAAGTTGTTTTATTAGAGTGCAATCGCGCTAGCCGCTGTCTGAGGGCCTTTTTTTTTTTTAGGTGGGAAATCATCAAATGACTTCTCCCGCTTTGGGCGGAGCGGGAGGGCGTGTCAGATTTTACTGACTAAAACCCACCCGTGTTTCTTCAGTTACCCATATGCCAGGCCACGGTATCTCGTTTGAACAATCTCGCGACCCTGGCAGGTGTCTGAGGGCCTGAGCCTTCAAAGAGAATGATGACTCATTCTCAAGAAAGACAACTGTTGCGCCACTGTGACATCTGTACATATTGTTCTAACTATCGGAATAACGTGATATTTTCAATGTCAACAATTTGCCAAGACCGTGTTTGGTATTAATATTATTTCATCATTTCAGCTGAAACACGTCCACTGCTGGATATAGGTACCCGAAACTGTCTAATTCTCCAAATCAACCTTGAACCTAATTCTTTAGCGATGAAGTTGAAAGTCTATTATAGAAATTTTACGGATTGTAGTAGCTCGATGTGCTGGCGTCTGTACACCCATATTTCGCTTCGGGAGAAATAAGGCATCATGTTATACCTATATTGTTTTATGATCATTTTTAAAGAACCTACGCATAGTCGACGGTGAGTTAAAAACAGTTTTTTTTATGTTGATGACTAACTCAATTCCGCCTTCTGTAACTTGAACCTTACCTAGGATGACAAATAAACGATAAAAAATAATCAACATGTTTGTTTAACAATACCCAGAAAACATTTAAAAAAATTATACAGCGTGTTCACATTATATGATCTTTATGAATGGGGCGTAAAAACGATCAGCGATCATCAAACTGAACAACTGATCTGCTTGGGAACAATATCGTAATCGGGAAAATGTAATCAGCCATCCCGTATGTAATTCTATGTGATGTCGGACGTAACGAATAGAAACATACCATTTTTTCGGGAACATATGAAAACTTGAAAGAAAAGCACTTGAATGAAATGAAAACGACATTTTTGCTTATTTCTCTCTACCTTTGATGTCATTCTATAGAAGAAAGTCTGCCTTCTACGACACCGTGTCGTAGTAATCAGGGGAGGGATTCATAAAAAAAATCACGAAATATCACAAGGAGGGGGGGGGGGGGGGTGTAGTAATTTATCACGTGTATTTATTTTTATAATATTTCACGTCATTCTGGAAAGGTACTAAAAAACTAAATAATAATACCCCAAGTGTTTCGGTTAGCGTGGAGGGAATGAACGATTGCACTGATATAGCGAATATCTTCAAAGAACACTTTAAAATGAGTTCACCTCTCGAGACATCGATGAGGAACGATGCTGAGCACTGTCGATCAGGATCATCCCTTCGTTTTTCATGTAACGAAATAAAATCGATTATTAAATGTATGAAGAGGGGTAAATCTCCTGGTCACGATGGGCTCAGCATCGAGCATATTCAAAAAGCTGGTATCCATCTGCCGAGAGTGCTGACTATGTTCTTCAATCTATGCTTGGGACATTCACACTTACCACAAGAACTACTGGATACAGTAGTCATACCTATTGTGAAGGACAGGACAGGGGACATAGCAGACAAGGGTAACTACAGGCCTATCTCACTGGCAACCGTTATAGCCAAAGTACTTGACAGTGTGCTTGACGGGATCCCTTCTTTTCGCATAATGTTCTTTGTCCTAATATACTTCGGCATAACGATTTTGGCACAATTTGTTTTGGCATAATAATACTTCGACATAATTTTTTTAGGCATACTTTTTATGTTGGCATAATCATCTTAAAGACTAATTTGTTTTGGCATAAATTTGTTTCGCATAACGTTAGTAGGCCTAATGACTATTAGCGTAACGTTAGTAGGCCTAATGACTATTAGCATAACGTAAGTAGGCCTAATGACTATTAGCATAATAATATTTAGGCATACAATTAATATAAATAACAAAAACAATTTTCATGCAAATGATTTATTATACATAACATTATGTAACTTAAATGATTTTTCAATCGCGAGATAACTTTTATCTGAAGAATATATTAGATGTTTTGACAATTTTTGTATAAAAAAAATATGTCAAACTTCTATTATGAGAAATAAATATGGCGGTTATTCCTCAGATAGAAGTTAACTGATTGAAACAGTGGTCCTTAATTATGTATAATTATTTATTTTAGGTGTATATTTTTAGCAATAGCTTGTAAATATGCTAGTTTAGAAATATACTCATCTTTTTTACCAATATTTTTTTCAATTCTTTTGGTTTTGTTAGTGTATTTTTCTTCTTTTTTTTTTTGATATTAGTGATGTTCCGACATCCAGTATTTCAATGGTTTGATGTTTTATTTCTTGAACGATGTTTTTTGCAAAAAAATAAAATCCAGGATGATGTTTTCCCACAAAATGTGCTAATCTATTGTGCCATGCCTCTGCATGGTTTTGTGTCCTAGGTATATTTTCCTTTTTTAGTAGATACGTACTCCAGACTTTGGGTGGAAATGGTGGTGGTGTACTTGTAGTGCCCCATACATAATTCTGATCAAACCAATGCTATAGTTTCTGTTACAATTAAATAATATTGTTGGTTAAAAATTTAATAAGCTGTGAAACAAAAGTTAAAGACAGAACCGAATTGCTGCAAAACCGACTCCACGTAGTCTTGTTTGTCCTACCCCTAGAGTGTAATTTAAAATCGCGTAGGCGCGTAGGGGCAAGGCGGCTGCGTCTGCGACGATTCGCACGCGCGGGGCCGCCGGAGGCCCGCAGCACCGAAGCCGTGACAGAAACCCTGCCTGCTGCATGTTACATGCTCGCTTGAATGCTGCATGCTTGCTTGCATGCTGCATGCTTGCTTGCATGCTGCATGCTTGCTTGCATGCTGCATGCTTGCTTGCATGCTGCATGCTTGCTTGTTTGCTGCATACTTGCTTGCATGCTTGTTTGCATGCTGTATGCTTGCTTGCATGCTGTATGCTTGCTTGCTTCATACTTCCTACAGCGAACAAAAAAACCCACAAAATAATAGATACATTAAAATAAATTAAAAATAATAATAAATTTATGCTTTAGAATATTATGCTTAATCATTATTATGGTTAGAGAAATTATGCTTAAAAAAATTATGCGTAAGCTGTTATGCGTAATTATTATACGAAAATATAATTATGCCAAACAAAATTATGCTAAGTTATATTAGGTCTTAACATTTTATGCAAATGGATAGGGAACCGTGCTTGACGCCCACCTCGGTAAATATACCCAGTTACACGACTCACAATTTGGTTTTCGTGCTGGGCTCTCTACTGAGAGTGTCATTTTTGCGCTGAAGCATACTGTCAAGTATTATACAGATAGAAAAACACCTGTGTGTGCATGTTTCCTGGACCTGTCAAAAGCTTTTGACCTGGTTTCCTATAATGCCCTGTGGGGAAAGCTTCGAGAGGCGGGCGTTCCTGCTTCGTTGGTGTCCACGCTATCCTTGTGGTATGACAAGCAGAGAAATTTTGTAAAATGGTCAATTGCGCTGTCTGAACCCTACAAATGAGAGTGTGGTGTTAGACAAGGAGGTCTTACATCCCCAAGACTTTTTAACATTTATGTGAATGAATTACTGGTTGAGCTCAGCAACACACATGTAGGATGCCACATAGATGGAGTTAGTTTAAACAACTTGAGCTACGCAGACGACATGGTGTTGCTGAGCCCATCTATCTGTGGAATGAGAAAGTTACTTTCTATTTGTGAAGGGTATGCCGAGCAGTATGGGCTAAAGTACAACCCTAAGAAAAGTGAGCTGTTAGTCTTTAGTGGTAGAAATAAGAGCCCATCATATATCCCTCCGGTAACGTTGTGCGGTTCACTTTTACTGAGAGTAACCCAGTTTAAATATCTGGGCCACATTGTTACCGAAGACCTGAAAGACGACACAGACATGGAAAGGGAGCGCAGAGCATTGGCTGTGAGGGGAAACATGGTGGCTCGAAGGTTTGCTGGTTGCACAGTACCAGTTAAAGTGACACTGTTCAAGGCTTACTGCCAAACATTTTACTCCAGCAGCCTTTGGGCTAGTCATACCCAAAAAGCAAACAATGCCCTGCGAATACAATACAATAATACCTTTAGGGTGCTGTTGAGGCTTCCACCCTACTGTAGTGCATCAGGTATGTTCGCAGATGCGCACACTGACGACTTTTTTGCATTAATGCGTAAGAAGGTGGCGTCGGTGATAAACAGAGTGCGGGGAAGCACCAACAGTATCTTGAGGGTGTTTGCTGAAAGGCTGGATGGGCCTACCATGGGTAGGTTTATCAAGCTTCATGTATTGCATGGAGCTTGAAACTATCTGTGGTCAATACATTTTCATCTTGTTTTGTTTTTCTAAGTATAAGTATACTAACATAGTTTATAAGATAATGTAGTCACTAACACAATTTGGGCCCATGTAGTCTGTTAATAAAAGATTTTTATATGTATTTTTTTATAATAAAATTAGATTATACTTATATCTGCAGTTTATAAATATAAAAATAAAATTGATTTTTTGTAGGTACTAAAAATACACGTCATATGGGGGGGGTAGTCTTAAACCTCACCATGTATCACCAAGGGGTCAACCCACCCTGGGTTAAAAAATTCCAAAAAAACATCACGTGATTAATGAACGGCCCCTTACGAGGTTGACCCCTTGAAGACCCCTGTCACCATTTGTCTAGCGTTTTCTCAAAACGGCCCCTTAAGAGGTTGACCCCTTAAAGACCCCTGTCACCATTTGTCTAGCGTTTTCTCAAATATGTTGGTCTCGGCTTCCAGTCTAACCCGATTCAGCTGAATAGGAGTTTTGTACATGTAGAGACTGCTGACTCACTTACCTTTACAACCCAGTTACTGGTTAATAGGATACCCCTTTGTAAGACTGGCTGTCAGACTTACGGGCATCTGAAGAACCGTTACGACTGTCAAAGATTCACGAATGACAGCCGGGACCAACAGCTTAACGTGCTTTCTGAGGCACGTTAAGCTGTTAGTCGATCTAAACGTGGCCAGATGGGTGGCCAACCACTGCAAGTGTAGATTAAACAGATCGATCAACCCGTGTGTATTATTTAGCCAAAGGCCCCCAATTTGATGATCTGAACCACTCCGAACAAGATCACACCTTTGTAATAAATGTTGTATATATTACATTATATGTATTACGTCGTTTCACATTTAGATGTTGTGTAAAACGATATCAGGTAAACACTCTTCCAAATGTCAATCGCATACGCAGTTAAAATGTATGAAATTCCGACGAGCAATATAATATGGCAGACGCCCACTTCCAGTTAATAATACGCCTCTTATTACGCATTGGGATGTAAACCAGGGAAATAATAATATATGATAGCTGAGATTGTACAGAAATATTATACACGGTTATTTGAGAAAGAATGAAAGACTTGGAATTAGGTAAATAAAGTTAGAGTTTTGATGATTTTAATTATGTTATCGACGAATCGCCTACCCGTGCGATTTTGCCCGTTTTTGCAACATTTTTCAATACTGCTCCGCTCCTCTTAGTTGTAGCGTGATGTTATACAACTTATGTTACTTGTAGGTAATGTAGCTTTCTAATGGTGAAAGAATTTTTAAAACCGGTCCAGTAGTTTTTGAGTTTATCCATTACAAACAAACAAACAAAAATACAAATTTTTCCTCTTTATAATATTATTATATAATGTTATATTATTATATAGTGTAGATATGCTACGGTCGTGAGTCATATTTTATGCCATATGCAGCATGACACTGACCTACTACAAATTGCAAAAAAAATTAGAAAATCTTCATTTCGCGGGCTGCCCTGGTGTTTTCACCTAAGGGCTGTTTATGTCATTTTTGTCACGTGCAGTTTCCTTGGTGAAATTCGCGCTTAGATACTTAATTAAATATTGCCTATAGGTTGGGCAGAGGTGGACCTATAGTAGGTACACCCACACTTCGCCACTCACATACAATATGTTTAAGTCTAATGTAACAGAGGGCGAGAATATCGCCATTAACCGGGCACCAATTCAGACTACTGAGAAATTCGACATTGAAAAACCCAATAATACTTTGCACAACCTGGGAATCGAACCCGAGCTCATGCTCAGTATTAATGCTTGTGGCCACTAGACCAACGACGAATAAACTTTTAAGAAATAATAATTTCAATACCATCATAATTTTGTAAAAAATTGGTCTTTGCTGATTTGATGTAAAATCTTTGTCGATAGGTTATATTTTACAAACTTACATAAACTCACGACTTTTTCACCGTCACCTGCTACAAATCTACGATCCTTACATACGCTTTTGCCTCGTTTAAGTTCATACATCAGGGGGCCTACCACCATCTTTTACGAAACAATCTTATTTCAAGAAAGTTTTGTTTCAAGATTATAATAACATTACTCATATTCGTACCATGACCTTCATCGTTCAATATTGTTTTAATCCTGCTTAGTGCTGAGAAAGCACGAACTATTTGAAAGATTTGTCTATTGCCTGCTATAATAGAAAAGAAACAACGCTATTTGAACTGTATAGCGCTGTCGCTTTCACACGTCGGTCCGAATCCCTAATATGAAGTAAGCTTTCGAAGCAAACTATTATTATTTTTTACATAAAAAGGTTACTTTGAATAAAAAGATAATTGTTAAGAGTGATTTTCATGAAATTAATACAAATATTAAAAGATTATACTTTGAAAACTGAGATAAAATTATTTGAAAATTTTAAAGAGCTGTGGCTAGGTTGCGCTTTATTAGGAATCGGAACAAATTGTGTTTTAATCAGCTGTGTAGTGCAAACGAAATTTGAAACTCGATGTAATTTTATAAGTGATTTTCTAAGTGGTTGAACTTATTTTATCTTAATTGCATAAGATCTGTGTGTCGCCAGCATTTTAGAAGTCAGTTGCCTATAAAATTAACATGGAATCAAGGTAAGTTTAAACACCGTAACTCAGTGAATAAGTTTAAAACAAGGAAATATTTTTCTATAATGTTTATGTAAACTATATGTCGTCAGACTCAGTGATTGGTGTTTTGTTATTAATTTTGCAACCGAAGAGTTTAGTCGCATTTCCTGGCGGCAGCTAGAGATACTATGGGAATTTTCACAATCGCTCTCTGCAAGCTAAGGAGTACTCAAGAAGGAAATGGCAAAACTCCGCTTCATCTAAATTGAAAGGGTCGCATTCCTTACGAATCTGCATACGAACCCGCTTTCTTGTACAATTGGCTTCTGCCTTTGAAATATACCTGTCTGCGTTATCAGCTTCCAAAAACTCAAATATGTCGTATGCATTCGCCATCTAGAATCAACCAAGAAATTTACTACCCATGTACTAAGATCTCTTGATACACAATTCAATCGGCAAGTTTACATAAATAAATACATTTTACTTACTTTATATGACACGAAAATGTTTCTTTTTATGTAAAATTGCAAAACAAGAATACTTCCGTCGAGTCCGAGGAACTTTTTTATGATTGCTAAATTTGACATAAAAACAATCTTGCTGGTTGTCAAAAGTCACGTCGTGGTACGAATTGAATGAAGTTTTAGAGGTGACGTCACCAAAACGGCTAAGAAAACAACATTATTACAACCTTATAATAACCTTATTTTAAGGAGGTTATGGTACGAAAAGTCAAAGTAAGATTATAATAATACTGTTTTAAGAGTTGGTGGTTGGCCCCCAGGTCATACACGCACGCCGCGCGCCGCCGCGCCGGTTACCAGTACCAAGTAGGTTATATTTTCTTCAAGACAAAAGTTGCTAGTTATTTCTAGATACCTTCGTAATAATATCTAAGTACTGGTAATTTTTTCAATAATTCTAAACATTATGATGATAATTGGTTAGCGATCATTAAGCTTACCTCAATCTGGCCCAAGGCGACAACCTTGCCTCGTAATTGCAAACCTTTTCATCGCTAACGCATTTATTTAACACGAAACACCTCAGCTTGGTCTATGATTATCATATCCGGTTGTGTTGTGGACAATTAAGATCCACCTGGCTAACCCAGGAATCCTCACTAATCCACCATTTTACAATTTTAAACTTTTAATTTTAAACCGACTTCTAAAATAGGAGAGGCAGGTATTGCGATAACTGTTTACCATGTTGACTGATTTTGATAATATTGATGATTGTGGTTTTGTTATTATAATCATTATTACGTAAGTATATAATCTACTAAATCCATGTTGATGAAGTTATAATGGGATACTTGCGTCGTTAAAATAAATATACAGCAACAGTTTGTTTGCAAACTAAAAATACAAATAATAAAAGACTCTACAGGAAAAATCTTTGTTTTTATGTTTAAGCATTGTGTCAAAGTAAATTATTTTAGTAATTTATTGATATTTTTGCATTCAGTTATCATTTCGAAACAGTAGATTTTTTAATATTTTTAGATGACCGATAACCTTGTGAAGGCCGCAGGAATCCGTGAGATCTGGGAAGCAAAGAAGGGATCGAAGTAACTGAGATAGGGGGAGACCCAAGTCCTGCAGTCAACGACTTTCGGTGGAAATGATAATGATATTTTTAGGGCTCAAAATCTAGAAATAAAATCTTTTCTAAGGGTTCAGTCATCTTTTATCTATCCTGTGAGTTCAATAATCCGAATGGCACCCTGCCCACGTGATAAGGCAACACGCGCCAGTATTGGCAAATGAATCGTAACAACGTGTAATCAATTAATGTTTGTTATACAAATTAACATGTGATTGATAAAGTGCAGCACTGCACTCGGATAACGGTAAAAGTGTGTAGAAACGGTTCTATGTGTATGAATTGGCATAGGCATAGGTAATAGGTAAGTGCCTCTTTGGTCCCGGGGTCGCAAGCGCGGCTTCTGAACGTCCTGGGTTTGGATTCCCAGGGCGGGTACAGTGTTATTCGAATTTTCCAATGGGTTTCTTAGTAACAGCTCGGAGTTTGGTGGTGTGATACCCCCGTGTCACTGGTAAGTTGTGCGTTAAATTCTGGTGCTCGAAAAAATATCGCCTGGGCCACGAAGATGTAATAAATCGATACCTCCCACATAAGTTGTTGTAACCCACAATATGCATGTTTTACGTTTATTACACCAAACCGCCTAATTTTACATACTTTATATATTAAGAATAAAAAAAATAAAAAATTTAAGTATATTTACCAGACGTATAAAGTTGTATCATTATTACAACGGCGGCGTATAATATTGTATCCAACTCCGCAACGGTTTTAGATTGCAAGTTACAATTTTGAAGATACAACAACTTACATGGGTTTATAAAATTTATTAACAGCTGATTGTAATAACCATAAATGTCTTTTGTAACATATTTTAACGGATGTGTTTATAACTTAACGGTTCCTAGTGATATTGCAACATTAGTCATCAAGTGAGTCAAGGACAGGGTTGTACTAAGGTCGGGCGAAAAGTGCTAGAATATGTCGGTCCTGTGCCCATCAAGAACTCGGGGCTTAGAAGAATTTTCATTTGAAAATGAATAAATAAGTACACACATCTGTGTACTAGTTTATTTAGCAGTAACTACTTGAGTATTTTTAGTACATAGATTCAATTTAATTCTAATACATGGTTGCTATTCAAAGTGGCAATGCTGCCAGTCTTCTGGGCACGTTTCTGGTTGACAGTGATTCCGACGAGTACTTCGACGCCTTAGTGTCCTTTTGTTTTTGTATAGTAAGTAATTTATTTTAATAATTGCCTTTAAGTGCTGTAATTCAAATAGATTTAATTATCCAATACTGTAATTCCCAAAATAATAAATCGATGAATAAGTTTCTTATCTATGAAACATGTGTACCTTACCTATGGAGTACCTACGATTGTGTGTAATGCCAGGGTCGAATCAAGGATCGTACAAAATTGTGTAGTGTGTTACAGATATATTGCACAGGAAAATTCAGCCACGGTAGATATTATAAAGTCTGTGTATATGTCAACTAATAATACCGAGGATTAATGAATGAATTAATTCAAGGAAGTCTGTTATTATTGCGGTTACAGTAAAAATATCCTGTATAATACCTACCTACCTACTAAAATAAGGTAATTTAATTATTTAATTTACCCATTACTGTGACGCAATGCTAAATTTATTCTTCTCGCACTTTTTTTGAAAACAACATGATGACGTATTTAGATATAAATTTGCATTAAATCGTCATTGGGATTTTGGACACAATAAGGTAAGTAGCTTTTGCTTTTACATGATTGTGGTCACTAGAAAATAACAATAACAAAGCATTTTTGACAACTAAAGTGAAAAAAAGAATCTTACTAAGAATAATTCAGCCACACACATATGTATGTGTACCATCCCATTTCTACCCGTAGGTGTAGTTCTTGAGGCGACTAAGGGACTTACAAGAGAATGGGCAGCAGCGTTCTCTATGCATTTTAACACCATACTGCGATCTGCAACCCGCTTGCCAAGCGTGGGTAACCTAACCTGACCGCCCTCAAATTGGAGGAGGCCTATGTCCAACAGTGGACGTCTTACCGCTGAAATGATGATGAGATATGTTTTAAAGGAAAGTTTGCAATTTATATTCTTATCGTCATACTCATAACGTCGTGTCAGACTTTTACTGACTAAAACCCACCCGTGTTCCTTCAGTTGCCTATGGCGGTGCCACGGTTACTCTTTCGTACAATTCCACGACCGATTCCCTGACCCATGGTGAGCCTAACAATGTTGTTTACACAACACCGCGGTCAAAAGGTCACACATAATGAATAACGCTCCTCCAACTATATTTCACTTCATGCTTCCTTATGTCAAGGAAACAATTGCATCCACAAGTCATTGTTCACACGGTTAAATGAAATTAATATAAATCTTCATTTGCCTATATTTATAGTAACAGAACATAAATATTTAAATATTTTTATGTCTTTCTCTTTATTTATTTGTGATTGTTAAATTTAAATATTCCATTTATAACCGCGTTGCTAATTGATGTTGTTTATGTTTATTGTTAAAATTTATTGTTAGCTGATAAATGTATGTCACATGATCAATACACATCATGTGGAAACCAAAGACGCTAATATAGGAACATTGTAATGCATTATACGCTGCTGAGATGTGGACGGTTCGCGACATCGAGAAGAAAAAGATACACGCTCTCGAAATGTGGTGTTGGAGAAAAATGCTTGGGGTATCGTGGAACGAGTTTCGCACTAACACCTCGATACGCCAAGGACTCAATATCAAAATGCGTCTATCTGATCCAAAGACGCATACTAAAATACTTCGGACACGTCTCAAGGCGTGACGGTGACTCTATAGAGCGCCATGTTGTACAGGGTCGATTGGAGGGCACTAGACCACGTGCACGGGCACCCATGAGATGGACTGACCAAATAAAATCCGCAGTGGGCGATCCATTGTATACGTGCACCCACAATTCTAACTCGGACTGTATGGCTAGAAATCGTGAGGCGAATCACATCAGCCCGTAGACAAGAAATAATAATATCTTAGGACAACCAATACAACGTTATCTGATCCCAAACTAGGCAGATTGTTCGAAAGAGATACCGTGACCCTAGCACATGGGCAACTGAAGGAACACGGGTGGGTTTTAATCAGTAAAAGTCTGACACGCCCTCCCGCTCCGCCCAGAGCGGGAGAAGTCATTTGATGATTTCCAATCCAGAAAAAAAAACCTGTACTATGGTAAACATAAGAACCACGAGCGCTTTGACAGGAGTGTTACGAACAAGAAGAATGTCCTTAAAATACTGTAACAACTAACAAGATTGAGAATAGAAAACAAAATAAACCATAGACAAAGTAATCTCTACTTCGGTTTAATCTATACTATATAATATTATAAAGCTGAAGAGTTTGTTTGTTTGATTGAACGCGCTAATCTCAGGAATTACTGGTCCGAATTGAAAAATTATTTTTGTGTTGGGTAGCCTATTTATCGAGGAAGGCTATAAATTATATAACATTACGCTACAACCAAGAGGAGCGGAGCAGTAATGAAAAATGTTTCAAAATCGCACGGGTAGGTGATTCGACGCGACGGGTCGGGGGAACAAGATATTTAACGCGGACGAAGTCGCGGGCAGAAGCTAGTAGACAATAATTATTATGAGCTGAAACCCAAAGTTAAATAAATACCCGTATATGTAGATTTTTTTTTGCAGTCGGATAAAAAGAGTTTGAGTTGGTAGAAGTCAAGCGTGAAAAAAATATATTTAAGGGCATTAACAGAACCTCTAAGATAGGCTTACCCTGAGCAGTCAACTCTGTTTTCTGTACTGAGTAATTTATTCATCACAATATAAGCTATATCTCCTATCAAGGTTATTAGACTTTCTGGCTTCTGACGACTCGTAACAACTGTCAATCACGAATGACAGCCAAGGGCTTAACGTGCTTTCTTTTTACACACATGCACGTACATGTATGCCGCAATATTTAATTTTAATTTTTAAGTTTTTTAATTTATTATAACGGACACACTCAAACTGTTCTTCATACAGGCAAAGAACTTCATTCCAAAACGAATATTTGGCACCTGCGATTGACAAATATTTTCTAATCAATTTCCGTAAACAGTAACAGATAGACTTTACAAGTCATTGAACGATACCGTCTGACGGTCATTCATTGAGGATTCGAGGCCTTTGATAAAGCAATTAATTTCGTTTTTTTCCGGTAGCAATGAAACTCGTTTAGTTTTGCTATAGTTAAGTGCCTTCATTTTTGCAGCTTCATGGCGATATAAGTGGAGAGTTTTCTGGCCTTTTTCCTTATTATGAAACATTATTTGTCAGGTTATTAATTTCTTTTTACCCTTTGGAATTGTGGTACGTGCATGTACCTATGTATTTTTTTTAATATTATCCTACACTGTCTCACTGCTAAGCGTTTCTCCTCTCCCAAATCCCTCACGGCATCCTTTTTCAGGGCCACCTCGATTCAACCCTTGAAGTACGCGTCTAGGTCGTCTCACTACCTCTTCTTGGGCCGGTCTCGGCGGCGCCGTTCATCTTCAGGCACCCACTGTGTGGAGACTATTGCTCGACTATTGGTCGATGTGCATGCGGCTGGTGTGACCCGCCCAATAAATTATTAAACAGAAAAAATTAATCTTATTTCCTAATAATCTTACTTTTGGCAACTTAGGTGTCAAGGCACAACCAACCCACTCCGGCCCTGCAGCGCATCTAAAATGGAGATATTTTTCTAAGCATTTAAAAAATATTCTCCTTACTTACTTCCGTGAATTCTTTGTGTATTTAACTGTAGTTATGCGTAAGAATGTACTCATTAGTACGATAGGAATTATAAGTGACTGAGTAGCAACACTAGTAACACAAAGAGTGCGCTGTCACAGTACAGACACGTGTGAAAGGTTCATTCTGGGGTGCACGCACATGTTCGGGTCGGCTTTGACTCGGCACACATTCGGATTCAATATCTAATGTACGATTTGCCGCCCTGCTATGGCGAATCATGCCGACTCTAACATTTTGAGTCAGTTCAGATCGGAAAAATCCAAAAGAGCCGACTGCGTCAATATTCAAACAATTTTCTATTTAAGATTATGAAATTCGAGTTATCATCTTGGCCTTTCATAGCTCAGCTAAAAGTAAAACACAGCATTCTGTTCCATCAATTCCTCCCACTTGTTTTCAGGTCTGCAGGTCTGCAACCTGTAACGTCGGTGACCCGAGGATATTTTGGGGCGTCGCCGAAATTGAAACTTACACCGCCATCTTATTTTTTCATGCGGAAACGAACTGGAATAGCTTACTGAAATAGCTTGCAGAGTAAGCAGGTTGAAGTGGCAGTGGGCTGGCCATGTCTGTCGAAGGACCGATGGCCGATGGCGTGGAGAGCGTGTATCGGCAAACGTAGTGTGGGACGCCACCCAGCTATATGGACCGACAACCTCAAAAAGGTAGTTGGGACAGACTGGAAGTGGAAGGCGGAGGACAGGGTGTTGTGACTCAGTATGGGAGAGGCCTATGTCCAGCAGTGGACTGCGATAGGCTGAGTTGATTGAATGTTTTTTTTAAAAGACTTCCCAGTAAATGTCATTCTGGCACCAAAAAAACATTCTAGCTGCGGACCTAGTTCCACGCATTTTTAGTTTCACCTTCTGCATTCATTTATTTTGTGACAGTAAGTTCCTCCTTCACACGACGTGAATCATTATTTTATTTTGTTTTTAAATAACATCTAGTTTTTTTGCCTTTTAGAGCTATTGTTTGTTATATAGTTAAAAATAATTTTCAACAAGCTTAACTTAATGGTACTACAAAGTATAAATATTTGTAATCCGTCTGGCTTAACAAGTGGTATCGATTTTGAACTTTGCTAAACCTAGTCATCTGGTGACCAGTCTTTTTTTAGATTATTTTTGGATGACTTCATACTTTGGTCTGTTAGCAATAATGGCCAGATTCGCTATAGTAAAATTAGGTGGTTTCTCATTATATTGAAAACTATAACATTGGTGATTAATTCCCCTGCCAGGGATTCGCGGATTCGTTCGAAAAAGTTACCGTAGCTCCGGTACAGGCAACTGAAGGAGCACGGGTGGGTTTTAATCAGTAAAAGTCTGACACGCCCTCCCTCTCCACCCAGAGCGGGAGAAGTAATTAGATGATGTCCTACCCAAAAAAAAAAAAAAAAAAATGTTGATGTTTTATTCCACATCTTCTATATCATTACCGTACAGACATCCAATTTGAGAAAAACTGTAAGATTTATTTGTAAGACTTTTGGGTTTCTGTCGAACCGTAATGTAACGACTGACAACGATTCACAAATGACAGCCGAGACCAACAGCTATTGCATTCCAAGGCACGGAGAGATTTTGGTATATAAATATGGTCACCCATCCACGGACCAACCGCAGAAAGCGTAGCTTAACCTGACCGATCGACCCGAACAGCTGTTACCTATTACTTAACAATAAAAGGAACATCTTTAAAGTATAAAGATAGAGTTGTAATGGGAATTACCTTCGAACTGTTTTGACGTCAAAATCGTAGAATGAAATCACAAATGCGCACGCGCTACCAAAAATTTGCCTCAGAACAATAAAACGCAAGAACAGGGTCATTCTCGTGCATAATATTATATTAACGGTCGTAAAGTGACGTATGAATGTAAAGTCTACCGTCTGTGCTCTGTGTATGTGTGTTTGTGTGTGTGTGTGTGCTTGTGAAATCGTGTCCTTTATTCACACGTGCCATGACGTGTCTTTATTGTGATTGATTAGAACCACACTATAGCGGATGAATTAATATTTTATTGAAAAAGAAAATAAATAATGTTGATGCACACTTGAAATCAACATTTCAACCAGTAGTCACCCCTGCAGGGTCGCGGGCTTGTTCGAGAGAGTGACCGTGGCCCTGGCACAGGCAACTAAAGGAACACCGGTGGGTTTTAGTCAGTAAAATAAGACACGCCCTCTCGCTCTACCCAGAGCGGGAGAAGGCATTAGATAATTTCCCACCCGAAGATAAAAACCCAGTAGTCGCCCACTTCTGGTTTCCGGCCTCCATTCCCTTTTGCAATTTTCCACGGCTCTATACTTTTCTCGTCCAGAGTTTTCCAGCAACTATGACGATGTCATCACTCTTGTGGTACGTCAGTGAGTAATATGATCTATAGGGATTATTCTAGAAGTATATAGCAAAGGCTGTCTGTGGAATGGCCCACGGTTTATGTATCTGCATACTGAATCAACTGTATCATCCATACTTTAAAGGCGTCTTTCTAGAAGTGTTTAGAATAGGTTGATAATAGCTTATTGTTTACGTATTTTGCACACTGTGTCAACTGTATCTTCCAGATTTTAGATAAATAAAGCAAAACCATGTCAAGTCATGATACGAAGAGTCATAGTTATACATATATCTAGCTGAGTGCGAGTTAGCGCCTTCATACGGCGTGCGCCCGCGCGTGACGTGATCTTGCAAAATCATGTCATTTATAAGCACGTGCTTGTGTCGTGTTTACAAAATAATGTCTGCTATATTGTATAATACAAATACAAAATACAAAATAATTTATTGGTCACAATTAGCATTTACATTACGTTTAGACGTGATTGGAGCCTCCTTTTAAGCAAACAATGCCTGTATTAGGAGACTCCGGTCTTCCATATCATTGCCGCACTAACTGTGAGTAAACAAAATACAATAAAATACAATAAAATTAAATAATATTATTGTTTATTTTTAATTGAAATGGTAATACAAATTATATTAATTAAAATAGAGATTAAATTATACAAATAACTTTTAAATACTCACATATGGTAGAGGGCACCCTAGCATACTTCCTTTTATCGTTCCAATTCAGCCTGTCCCAAAGCCGAGGTCGGTACCCCACAGGGGGTGACCTTTACGAGTAGTCGTTCTAGTTTTTAAGCCCTGCCTGAAAGCCTTAATTTATTAAGGCAGCCACAGGCAAGTCCGGTTAAGCACCCAATAACAGTATAGGCTGCGGCTAGATACCATTATTTATAATATTATCGATTTACCAACTAGGTGCTAAAGTTTCTCTGAGAGATTTGTTTAAATATATTGGTATTCTTGGAATTGTTTAAAGATGAATTCATCTTCGCCAACATATTATATATTAGGAAAAATATACACTTGTACACTAAAAACAGTGATATTAATAAAATTAATACTAGAAATAAGGATAAACTACGTGCTCCCTTTCACTGGCTGCATAAGGTTCATAATTCTTTTGTTGGTCTTGGTATTACCTTTTATAACAAGCTTCCCCTCTGCTCAGTTTAATGCTAAAGTAAAATCCAACCTTTGTTCAAAGGCATACTATTCTATCAACGACTACTTAAACGATAAGAATAGTTGGTCGCTGTAATAAACTCAAGACAATGTTTATGTTCTTTCAATCCAGAATTAGCTTTCCTACTGATAGTTTATATGGGTAATTCATAATTGTTTTTTTTTTTTTGTTTTAATTTAACTGCTTTTATTAATTTATTGAGCTTAGTTTTCAGTGTTTTGTTGGAATATTGGCGTGTGCTAGCTGACATTTGGCGAATATTGTATGTTTTGTTTTATAATATTAATTACTTACACAATATTGTATAGAATCCAGTTCTTCTAACTTAACAGACAGCTGTGCTGCTGGGGAGTTTGTTGCGCCACTTCTTCTTCCCAGCTAAAGCACTATGAAGTGTCGAAGGGTGGGCGTTTTGGGGGGACTGTCTTATGTAACTTTGATGTTCAAAAAATGCTGACTCTCAGCCTAGTTTGAATAAATGACTTTTGAATTTGATTGATTAAAAAAAAAAACTTACAAAACATCAGACGCGAGATACGCATAATTTTACTCCATTTAACGGCAAACAGATCACAGTCAGGATTGGTGGTCAAGAGGGCGTTAAGCATCCTTGAAGTACGACACACTGGGAACTGAGCTCTGGCGACAATTTTAGATAACGGCGGCGCAAAGAAATGGTGTCGAAGGCTTTTGTGTAATAAAGTGACCCGCCCCAATTTCACACAACTTTGAGATATACGTATTAAGTATAATTATGTTCGTTTAAAATTAAAGTATTACATATATAAACCTGCCGGAATACCTTCTCTAAATGATGGTGAAACCGCATCACAATCCGTTGCATAGTTTACAAGAACTATGTGGTCATACAATACACGAAAAGTGACTTAGCTTCTGCACACGAGTACGTCCGCGTCAAAATTTTTGATTCCCTGACCCACCCCATCGCAACGAATCACCTGCCCGTGCGAGTACTTTGAATTCGTGCCTTTTTTTCGCAACTCTAAGGGTCCTAGAATGATGTTGTGAGCCTTCGTCGATAAATTACTTTTTCAATTCGAACGAGTAGTTTGTAAGATTAGCGTAATCAACCAAACTAATTCTTAATAACACTTCCCCATTTCTTCCCGTGGGTGTCGTAAAAGGCAACTAAGGGACTTACTAGAGAATGGCAGCAGCGTTCTCTATGCATTTCACCACCATACTGCGATCGCCAACCCGCCTGCCAAGCGTGGCGATTATGGCAAAGCCCCCCAAATTGGGGGAGGCCTAAGTCCAGCAGCGGACGTCTTACGGCTGAAATGATGATGATGATGATCCCATTTCTAGGCCTATTCGTATTGCAAGAGTTGGATCGAGGTGGCCATAGAAAATGCTGAAAGGATTTCGGGAGGTGTTTGCTTAGAAGCAGGACTATGTAGGCTAGTAAAAAAGAAAATGTATAGATTACTCACATTGTCCATCAGGATGTGTCTATAAGAAGGTTATTTTTCTAATTAATTATTATTAAATTGACATGTGCGTGCAGGCGCTGCAGCGGCGCCCGCATATACACGTGATTATGTCTGCTATGATTATGGGTTTTCCAAATCATGTTCTTTTAAGACACGTGTTGGCTACTGCTATGCATGCGGTTCATGGTTCGAGTCCCAGGTGGAGTGAAGCGTTATTCAGTTCTTCGATCAGGAATTTCTCTGTAGCAGCCTTTTTTTACGGGTGGGAAATCATCAAATGACGTCTCCCGCTCTTCGCGGAGTACATAGGACATAAACATTACTGGTGGATTGTTGGTGTGCTATATATATTTACAATGTTTTTGTAAATATGTGAGCACCATGTATCTATCATATAATTAATTTATCTCTCATTGCTTCATTTTCAGTTCTTTTACCTGCTGTGGTATGGTAATTTTTATTGTAGGTGCATCGTCTTCACATATAATTGTATAAATATTGTATATAAATACTGAAAACTATTTTAAAAGAGTAACGGTGGAGTTTCTTGCCCATTCTTCTCCATACGAACCTACTTTTTGGAAGGGGCAACTAGAATCAATTCTATTTTTTTCATGTAACAGTTGACGTTCAAAAGTGCCTTCTTTGGGCCTAATTGAAATAAATGCTTTGACTTTGACTTTGACTTTATAGGTACAGCTGTGTCTAATCATTCGGGAGTTACAGGTGTGATATTACGTAATGTATATGTTTTTTACGACTGGGATTAAAATTTCACTCAGAGATTTTTCGCATAAATTCTATCCGATACACGGTCTCCACTCCAGGACTCGCCTGCTCCACCGGCCTTCGATAAACATAGCCAGCTAAAAATAGACACAAAATACCTATTCTAATAATAACGAACGTATTTGATAAAAAAAAAAACAATTCAATAAACTGATGAATGATTTATTGAACATCAAAATTTTATTAACTCGATCATCAATACGACCCAGTAGCCTACGGATCAATTGGATCACTTTGATAGTAATTTGGGTGCCGCTACCCGTGCAGGCCATGCGTACGCGCAGAATACGCGTTCCTAGACACGTGTCTCAAGATGCGCTTGGAAAACGTGCTCTGAATGATTCAGTCCCGAGCTGAATGGTAATTAATTGGAAATAGATGTTACTTGAGAAAGTTTCATTTGAACTTAATTTGGGGTCATTAATTAGACTGACTGTTCCTTGATTAGGCTTCATGCAATTATATACATAGTTTAAATTTTTGCACGACGTTATCAAAGACTACTTGAATTTCGATTTTGTTAAAGCGTGTTACTTTGGTAACCGTAATCAATATAGCCCGTAGAATTGCCAAACTGAGGTGGCATTGGCCGTGGCACATTTCTGGCAGAACAGATGGCCCATGAGACCAGAAAAGTCGTGGCGACTGCATACTAGAAGACATAGAGTTGGAAGTACTCCTAGAAAGATGTAGCGATGACTTTGTGAAGGCCGCAAAAATCCGCTGCATACGGTAAACACAGAACCGTTCGAAGTGCAGGAGCTTGGGCTCCCCCAAGCCTATGTCCAGCAATGGACGTCTTCCGGCTGAAATTAATGTTGTTGATGTTGCTTTGGTTTTACGTCATCTTTTAGTTTTATCAAAGCAATATTGTCCTGGCCTGAGGCGTCTGCCAAAACGGAACATGCGCCGTATTTTCAACACTAGGTCAATGGGCTAAAGTGCCCAAGCAATGGTACTATATCATTCGATCATTCAGCAGTTTTAAAAGTCTCTTATTTACTAGGTGACACATGTCATGTTCCACGAGAAGAATGCTTTACAACACTGTGTTAAAGAGTTCTTTTAACCAAGTTCTGCTGATGTCTCTCGAGGTCGCGCGATGTCGCAAGCGACACAAGTTGTGAAAATTTGGTCGGTTAAGCCTGATTTACACGGTGTGATTTAATTGCTTTAGGTAGTGTTCTACGCACGCCTTTCTTTCGTTATAAGGGGAGGGGGGAGTTCACCTCATTCCTCCCCCTGGCCAGAGTAATTACCAACGTAGGTGTGGGGAGGGAACACCAGAGTGGTTTTAGTCAGTAAGAGTCTGACAGACCAGGGCGGAGGAAATTCATTAGGATTTCCAACCCGACATCACAAGAAAAAGGCATACCACAACTTGAAGCCGTCTGAACAGTGTTTAGACAATGCAAGTTAGTTGTTTTATGCCTCAATTTTATTGTGTACTTAAATCGCGTGTCAAGGGTTTAAGTCAATCCCTAATTATGTCGTTATGAAAGATGGAATATCCCCATAGTATTAAACAAACAAAAATTACAAAGACTAGTAAAAGTAATAAAGGAAGTAGCGTAGCTGTAATAAAAGAACCACGTTCTCTTGCGCCGGTGCCGCTTCGACCTCGCGTTATTGGAGTTAACAGCTTATTAATTCATTCGACGCACGCCAATCTCTGTTTGTTTTGTTTTTTATTGTTTCATTTGTTTTTTTTCTTTCCTTTTATTGTCTTACTTGGCATTGTTAGGTCCATTAATTTGGAAGTACCTAATTAAAATGTAAACCGGGAGGTTTTAAAATTTAAATTTTCGGTCTATTTCTGGCGATCTGACTATTCGATTTTTACATATATTATGGATTTTCTTAGTAGCTGCCTATGTTTTTGGGGAAATAATCAAATAACTTCTCCCTCTACCCACACATCCACCCCCACACACACACATACACGAAGACTACATATACCTGAACATACATCAACAATTTTGTAAAATCCTAATACCTAAACTTTTTTCTTTTAATTATGTCCCAACATTTGTAGGTGACACATGGGAAGTTGTGAGGTAACCCCATGATAAGTATCCTTATAATCATCGGGGCTGCCTCAATTATAAGTTATGTAACAATTGTATGAGAAACAATAAAACTTTTTTGATTTGACTTCTTCCGCTGTAGGCGGGGCGGGAGGACGTGTCAGACTTTTACTGACTAAAAAGAAGGACCATTTCAGTTCACTTCTCTATATTCTTAGTCTTCTCATGATCTGATCAAGATTATGTCTGGACTTTAAAAGAGACGTGGATTTTGTTTCACCATTTCTTCTTAGGGGTATTCAGTATAGAAAATGTCATCTCCATGTAGTTTTTTCTTTTTAATAATATGATAAAAGTAATTCCGAGAACCTATTTACAGAATAACCATTTCTGTTGCGTGTCGGACGTAAAGAATAGCATCATCCAATTCCTTCCCGTGGGTGTCCAAAAAGGTAACTAAGGGATTTACTAGAGAGCGAGAGTGGGCAGCAGCGTTCACTGTACATTTCACCACCATACTGCGATCGTCAACCCGCCTTCGAGCGTGGCTATTACAACAAACCCCTGCCCCACACATTGAGGAGATCCAAGTCCAGCAGTGGACTTATCATGTTTTCTTTTGGGCTGAAATGATGTTGATGATGATTTACAGAATAAACTATTTCAATTCGTTTTCTGTAACTATATAAATCATGTATAACACTCTCGTAATCCTTGCTGAAATCTTTTCTGAATTAACATAGTTACAGCAAAAAGTTAATAAGTCGATTCCCGAGATTTGACTGTTTTAAATATTCTGAAGAATATTAATGTTACCATTAATCAGCTTAAAATCTTAAGTATACGTTAGTCTACAGCCTATTTTAGATTGACTGTGAGATAGTTTAAGATTGATGACAGAACTTCGCGATTGTTATTGCATACAATTAGTCCTAATTTGAATATTCACGAAACAATTTGTCTTAAGATTTCGAAATGACATTATCGTGACAGAGTATTAGAAAGTGTAACAATATGGCATCCTTTTTTAGTTAGCAACTGCTTGGCTCGGACACTCTAGCTGGGGTTGCCACCTTATTTTCTTGCAATTAAAGTACATTGGTTATTATAGGTAAGAAAAAAAAGTACATAGTATAAAAATAAAGTACGATTATTTTTCTTTGTTTTTATTATATTTAAAAACATTTATTTTTATTGCTTTTCGTTTCAAATTAGTATCTCCACTAAACAATTGCACGGCATCTTTACAGTCTATACTTAAATTAAAGCAAAAAATTAATTAGTTTCTTATCAAATTCTGAGACGTTTTGTTTCTTTCGTCTCGGCATTTGGTATTCATCACAAAAAAAAAAAACGTTTTCTGTGAATGCTGATGTGGCGGGAATAGACAATGCAAATGAAATTAACAAGTTTGAAAAATTGTCATCATTCTTATTATATTAAATACTGTCATTTTTGTGCAGTTGATAGTTCTGCAAAACCCTGTTGTGAAATAAAGTATTTTCGTGTACTTTATTGTCCTCATAAAGTATAAAGTACAATTATGTGAAATAACGTACAATACTTTATTATAAAGTACGGGTGGCAACCCTTACTCTAGCTGAGAAAATAAAATGTTAGTCAGAGAGAAAACAAGTCCATTTCTATTAGTTACACTTAAGTAATTCCTTATGAAACAAAGTGAGAGCATTTTGAAAATAGGTCGAACATTATTGTTAATTTTCCACTAAGTTTAACTTTCTTACGCAGAAAGAGAGAATTTTCTTCAAATTAGGTCAACATAAATATTAAACGCGGGCTATTCAGAGGCAAAAGAAACATTCCGAAACAAAATGCTATTTGTTTTCCGACGAATATTAAACAAAGATAATTTATCTGTTTTGCTTCTGTGCCTGAAAAGTTAACCAATCAAGTTGCTGCCACTTTTTAATACTATGTTTATTACATTTAAGATTTAGTATTTGAACTTACTTATAGTATTTTTACTAATTGTTTGGTGCACCGTTCCACGTCATCACGTCAGCGCCGGCTGTCACTGAAAACTAGCGCTAGGGCGCCGTCTCGCATAGGGTCACAGCATTATGCTGAGTGATGGTTGGTTTTGCGTGGATGTGACGCATATTTTCCCTCAGCTTTTTTTATATTTTTGTTAGTGCTTTGCCGGCCATCGGTCCTCTGTCTAACACTGCCAGCCCATTTCCTCTTCAGCTTGCTTACCCTGCAAGTAAAATTAATTAAAATAATACAGACACGTTTACTTATCATGTCTTTAAGGTTTTAATCAATTCAAGCCACGTCCCACAGAATCATTTGTTTACTTATTTGTTTTTTTTTTAATTTGTAATTTTACATTCAGGGTCCGTATTGTAGTTGAAACTATAAGTGACCTCAAAGTGACCTTGAGTGGTATAAGATAATGTAAGCTACCTTTGTAGGTCATTTGCTGTGTAAGTAACGTTATTATGTATGTGATTGTTATTAAATATAGTGAATTGAACGACGTAACGGATGTTTGGGGTTACTTCGGTTCCCAAGGCACAATAACATAGCAAATGTAAAAAACCGGCCAAGTGCGAGTACGACTCGCGTACCGAGGGTTCCGTACAAACCTGTAGGTATTCACGGTTTATGCATAAGGTTTATGTTTATGAATTTTTTTTTTTTAATTTTATATTTGTGTTGATTGAATGAAAGGTAAATTGCGGTTTACGATTTATGATGTATTAAAAAAAAACTACTACTAGATCTCGTTCGAACCTATTTTCAATTTTCTGTGGAAGTTTACATGGTAATGTACATCAGATATTTTTTTTAGTAAATAAAGTAAATAAATAAATATCCTAGGACAGCCAACACACTGTTATCTGATCCCAAATTAGGCAGAGCCTGTACTATGGTAACCAGACAACTGATAAATATACTTATATATTTCTAAATAACATAACATAACATAACATAATATTTATTCAAAAAATAAAAGGCTTAAAAATATGTACATATTATAGATAAATTACACCCAGACACAGAACAAATGATTGTGCTCATCACACAAACATTTGTCCTGGGTGGGAATCGAACCCACGACCTCAGTCTTTGCAGTCAGGGTAACTAACCACTAGACTAACAGGCCAGCCAGCCAGTAGGTTTATCATTCTCTTATTTTAGAAGTTACAGGGGGGGGGACACATTTTACCACTTTGGAAGTGTCTCTCGCGTAAACCGTTTAGTTTAGAAAAAAATGATATTAGAAACCTCAATATTATTTTGAAGACCTATTCATAGATACCCCACACTTCATGGGTTTGATGAAAAAAAATATTTGAGTTTCCGTTCTATGTATGGGGAACCCCAAAATTTATTGTTTTTTTTTTTCTATTTTTGTGTGAAAAGCTTAATGCGGTTCACAGAATACATCTACTTACCAAGTTTCAACAGCATAGCTCTTATAGTTTCGGAAAAAAGTGGCTGTGACATACGGATGGACAGACAGACAGACAGGCATGACGAATCTATAAGGGTTCCGTTTTTTGCCATTTGGCAACGGAACCTTAAAAAGGTAAAGTTTTATAGAATAACTAGCTTTTGGCCGCGGCTTCGCGCGTGTCGGTGTCGACAATTAACGCACGGGAACATAAATATATGTTCCAAATTTCATAAAATTTTTGGTTAAGTAGCATATATCCAAACAACAACCTATCACATTTATAATATTAAGTGGGATTTGTCGTCGTGGTATATTTTATTTACACTCTTTCCGAACAGCAGTACTTGTAAGTCAGAATCTACTGGAGCAAAGGAGATTATGTCAACACAACTTGGTAAGTCCCAGAGCAATATTCCAGTGCCCACGTAGAGATACACATAGCAATTTACAACCATTCGATACACTTCCGTGCCGAATCGAAGCTCAACCAATAGCATTATAGGAGTTCTTAAACACTGTGCACAAATTCGAAACTCGAAAATTTTTGCTCGTTAAAATTATACAGACGACTATTTTTGGATAACTATTTGCTATCCAAAAGGGGGGGAAGGGGAGAACGGTAATAACATCTTACCCGGCCCAAATGTCAACCTCACCTGCTCGCGTTGGTGGTTCGTATGAATAGCCGACGGCGATGGTCACTGGCCATCGCGGTGCTCCCTGCTAGATAACAGACGAGGTGCTGGCGACCGAGCAATGGCGGTATAACCATACACTCGAACGGGAAACCGATCGAAAGAGGCTTCAGTGGCCTTGAGGTTCAAATTCCCTCTAAAATGTCTGGTGCAGAAAGCCAGGGGAAACTACTGCACTATATTCCCATAGAAAGTCGTCATGAAGGTACAAAATAAGATATTAAGGTGGCCATGTGATCCGCTTAGCAACCGGCGCCGCTCTGCGTCCGGGGCAGACGGTGGGAAATGGGCTACCGACCAGAAAGATGAGGGAAACCAGGCATCATCTGGAAATCGAGGTACTGGAACATCCTCCGCAATGAAGATGAAAAATATCCAAAAGATTGGTACGTGGAATGTGCGCGGAATGCTTCAACCAGGGAAACTTGATATTCTAGGGAAGGAAATCGAACGGTGTGGAATAGGAGTTTGCGGTTTGAGTGAGACTCATTGGCGGGGCAATGGCCATTTCTAGACCGAGTCGCATATTGTCTACTTCTCTGGAAACCACGATAACAGTAGAAATGGAGTTGACTTTATCCTGCCGAAACATAATCGTAATTGCGTGATAGGAAACGAGCCTCTGAGCGATCGAGTGCTAAGTATTAGACTAAGAGCAAAGCCGTTCAACTTGAATATCATACAGTTATATGCACCAACTGCACGGCAAGCGACACAGATATAGAAAGCTTCTTTACTGAGCTGGAATCAACCATAGCCAAAATCCCTAAAAGGGAAATACTAGTTATAATGGGTGATCTAAATGCGAAAATAGGAGCACATGCTGATCAGCTTAGCCAGTGCGTAGGGAAATTTGGGCTGGGGCAACGAAATAAAAGGGGGAAAGACTTGTGCAATTTGCCGCCGAGAACAACTTGGTGATATCCAACAGCTTTTTCCAACATCATCCAAGAAGGTTTTATACATGGACTTCACCTGATGGCAAATACCTCAATCAAATCGACTACATTATGATTGGTTCGAGATGGAAAACTTCCATCAGAAATGCACACACTCTTCCCGGAGCTGATTGTGGATCAGATCACCAGTTATTAATCGCTAAAGTTAAACTGAAGCTTAAAGCTTGTAGAAAGATTGAGAAACAAAAGAGAATCCAGCCCACAGACAAACCTAAGTTCGTAACAGCTCTCGAACGAAAATGGCACCAATGGACTAACTTAGATACTCAATCTGCATCCCCAGACCAACTGTGGGATCAGGCTAAAGAGATGCTTGAAACGGCCGTGGCAGAATCAAGGCCAGTCGCATCAGTTCACAAGCGTCAGCACTGGATGACTAATGATACTCTTCCCCTTGTAGACAAACGAACAAATATGAAAGCTCAGGGAACAGACGTTAAGACATTAAACACAATATCTGCTCGTATACAGGAGGTATGTAGACGAGATTGCAATAACCATCTACAGAAGTTGTGTGCTGAAGTCGAAGCTCACTCTGATAGACACGAAACAGGCGACCTGCACAAAAAAAAAAAAGTATCACCAAAACCTTTACTTCTAGAACTTGGGCTATAGAAAACTCACAAGGCGTACTACTGACTGAAATTAGTGCAATATCTGAGACCTGGAAGGAGTACTGTCAGTCATTATTTGAAGATCCTGAAGCTCACAACTATAGAGGAGGAGCCGTGCTTAATGAAAGACGAAGTACGAACAGCTATCAGATGCCTAAAAAGCGGCAAAGCCAGAGGGAGGGATGCAATACCAATTGAAACCATCGAAGCATCGGGGGAATATGGTGTCGATATTTTTCATACCCTGTGTAACAAAATTTGGGAAACAAGAACTTGGCCCCGAGAATGGACTCACACTGTCTTCGTTCCTTTATATAAAAAGGGCTCCACTAAAATGTGCAGTAACTACCGCTTGATTGCCTTAATATCACTTGCAAGTAAAATTCTTCTGCACATTCTGAACGAGAGATTGAAAGCATACTTGTCGAAAGAAATTGCTGCTGAACAAGCTGGCTTTGTGAAAGGTAAGGGTACTCGTGAGCAGATATTTAACGTACGCCAGATTATTGAAAAGGCCAGGGAGTTCAACAAGCCAACTTATATCTGCTTTGTTGATTTCTCAAAGGCTTTCGACTCAGTAAAGTGGCTAGTACTCTGGGAGACTCTGTTGGCTATGGGAACACCTAAACACCTTGTTCACCCTCTTAGGACACTTTATGAAGAAGGAACGGGTTTAGTGAGAACAGACGACGAGTTGTCGAATCACTTTCATCCAAGTGCCGGGGTCCGTCAAGGCTGCATCTTATCACCACTGCTGTTTAACATCTACACAGAACTCATTATGAGAATAGCACTCGAGGGTTGGTCAGACGGAATCATAAATGGAGGTCATAAACTTTCAAACTTGCGCTACGCAGATAATACTACCCTATTTGCAACTAGTATCCAAAATATGGAATCTCTACTGAGCAAAATAGAACAAATCAGCCTTGTTTTCTGTTTGAAGATAAATCGCAGTAAGACCAAGATTATGATTGTCGACCGAGCTAACTATAACTTGCCCGAGGTCACTAAAGTTGCGAATTGCGACGTCGTTCAATCATACATTTACCTTGGCGCACTGGTGTCGAACAGTGGAGGATGCGCGGATGAAATCAAACGGCGCATGGCTATTACAAGGTCCGCCATGGATCGGCTCAAGAAAATATGGAGAAACAGAAACATCACAAAGGCCACTAAAATGCGACTTGTTAGGGCATTAGTGTTTCCCATATTTCTTTACGGTGCTGAGACATGGACTTTAAGGGAAAGCGAGAAAAATAAAATAGACGTTTTAGAAATGTGGTGTTGGAGAAGGATACTTAGCATAACCTGGACACAGTTTCGAACCAACGTTTCAATCCTCCAAGAACTTGGCATCAAACAGCGTCTTTCTTCCATCGTCCAAAGTCGTATTCTCGCTTTCTTTGGACACATCACACGCCGAGATGACACATCGGTGGAACGACTTGTCGTGCAGGGAAAAGTTGAAGGCACAAGAGCTCGTGGCAGGTCGCCCATGCGTTGGACCGATCAGGTCAAAACAGCACTTAATGGCCCACTTCACTAATGTACGAGAAGGGCTGCAGTACGAGAGGAATGGCGACGGATTGTGAAGCTCGACATCACACCAGATATGACGACCACGACCGCTCTGTCAAGAGTGTAACGACGAAGAAGAAGAGAAGATTTGCTATCGGGGACAAGGAAAAGCATCAATCAACTCAGCCTATCGCAGTCCACTGCTGGACATAGGCCTCTCCCATGTTGCGCCACAATACCCTGTCCTCCGCCTTCCGCATCCAGTGTGCCCCAGCCACTTTCCTAAGGTCGTCGGTCCATCTAGCTGGGGGGGCGTCCCACACTGCGCTTGCCGATACGCGGTCTCCACTCCAGGACTCATCTGCTCCACTGGCCATCGGTCTTTCGACAGATATGGCCAGCCCACTGTCACTTCAGCTTGCTTCAGGAAAAGCATCGGTAGTCGAATATGTGAACTTTTTGTAAAAAAGTAGTCTATAGTTATACAAAAATGATACATGTGGTGCCAAGACATCATTCTTTGCAGACAAATTCCTAACCGGATTTATTGGCATCCGTAGTCCAATGCCTCCAGTAACCGTACTTAAGGATGACTAACATACATAATAATGTATGATTTTAATACCTAAATATAACTGTTATCCATAAACAAGTCCAGTGTTTCAACACTATCATAATACAAATTACATAAATTGTAACAAAAATAAATGTATTTGCATTATGATAACTGAATGTATTATTCATTTAGCTATGATCATAAACTATCATCACAGAAATACCTATTGTCATTTTAAGGTGGGGCAAAAGTTATTTCAGAATGGTAAAATTTGTCGTTATTGGTTTGTGGTAGAGCAACAAAATAGTTTTCTTAATTTATTAAGAAAACTATTTCACTACTACTACTCTTTTAACTATTTTACTTTTTTAACTATTTATATTTATAGAATAGAACATTTTTATTTCAGACCGTTATAGGGTTAGTAATTCCTAAACATAGTAATTCCCTGGAGGAACTTACAACTACCCCTGAAAATATATGTCGTCTCTGATAAAACAGGTCACTTTAACATGATACTAAGGTATTACGTCCTGTGTAATTCCCTGAGGACAAGACCTCGCTTCTCCTTTGTTTCGTAAAAGGTAATTAAGGGATTATGCCTAAAGGATATTTTCGCATAATACCCTCTTGACCTTTTACGTCCTCCCTTCTACTTATGTAATAGATACTTAACACTCATTTTGGCACTGTTCCAGTATGTGTAATTGAGAATTCGCTAGATGTGAAACATTTGTAAGACTCCCTTGTCCAACATGACAAATTTTCAGTTACATCATTTGCATCGCCCCTGATAGCAAATAGTTTTCGAAAGTATAGCGGTCTCTTCATCATCATCATTTCAGCCGAAAGACGTCCACTACTGTACATAGGCCTCCCCCAAGCACCGCCACTTCGACCGGTTTTGTGCTTCCCGTATCCAGCGGATTCCTGCGACCTTCACAAAGTCAAAGCGGTCCCCTATTTGATTTAATTAAATTGTCATAATTATTGACTTTCAAATTTAGAAACCGCGCTTAGAGGACTGCGAACAGCGTTTAGGATGTCCTTCGATAACATCAATTGATATTCGATACAGCACGGTAGCGTTTCGGTTGTGAATAGGACAGGATAGATACAGGACCGACCGTTTTGGTAATTGGGGGTGGCCTATGTCCAGCGATAATTCAGGACCGACCGTTCTGTTGGTGTGGCCTATGTCCAGCGATAGAGGTCTTCCCGCTTAATGATGATAATGCTAGCCATAATAAAGAACTAAGCTTCAATAATTTTAAATCATTTAATAAACAGAAACTCCATCAAAAAGGTTTCTATAAAGTTAAAGATTACTTGGATGACAAAAAGGCTTAAGATTAGTTAATTTACACCAATTTACCGCCAAGCAACAAACTATTATACAGTGTGTAAGGGACAGCCCTCCACAAACTGACAGAGTGCATTCAGCTCCTTATTTTGAATCATATTCCACCGGAATTTTGCTCAGGACTTTTTTAAACTTTTTTCAGCTTTTTCAGTTTTATTTCAATGTAAAATTACATTCTCTGAAAGCAGCACTCCATTTATGCAAACAATACGGCTAAAATAAAAAAAAGCAGCAATGGATGTTGAAATACTCTAACGAACGACGCACGCGTAAAATCAGCTGTTCACTGCCTCTCTAACTATAGAGTTCATCGAAATCGTCGTAGGCGATTGCACAAAGGCGAATTCCGAATTGATCCGAGATACATTGCGTGTGAGGAAATTAAACAAATCAGGTTTATTGGATTCCCATAACGGTCCTAAAATAATTGCTTGTACCAGTCATCTTAGTATGATATACTGACTCCACCCCATCAGTCTGCGAATGGCTGTCCCTCACATCCTGTATATGTTATGTGTATTAGAATAATATTGCCATTTTATATTCATTGATTTACCTGTAATGTCCCGGCTATCGGGCTAAGGCCACTTCAGAGAAGGAATGAGCTTGATCCGTGAAGGAATGAATTGGTACCTTGTGGTGCCGGACGTAAAGAATAACACCACCCCATTTCTTCCCGTGGGTGTCGTAAAAGGCGACTAAGGGACTTACTAGAGAATGGGCAGCAGCGTTCTCTATGCATTTTACCACCAAACTGCGATCGCCAACCCGCCTACCAAGCGTGGCGATTATGGCAAAGCCCCCCAAATTGGGGGAGGACTAAGTCCAGCAGTGGGCGTCTTACGGCTGAAATGATGATGATAATGATTCATTGATTTACGAATAAAAATATCATTGTGATATTTTTGTTGACATTCAAAGAGAAAACTAAGTGTGCATGTGAGTACCATGCTTGCTAGATTGAATACTTGACTTAATAACTGTCTGGCGATTAAAAGAGACCATGATCGCTGAGTTTATTTCCGCATTTCATCTTCGAGAATAGTCAGCGACGAAATTTTGGCGCCAACTAGTTAAAAAAAAAATACCATCAAAATATAGACGTGTCTTATAAGATCTACTGATAAAAATAAACATTACATTTCATTCCGAAACGGTGGTTCACAATATTTGCTCAAAATTCGCACCTACAGTCTACTTCCGTAAAAACCCAAATTCATTCATAATCGTACATAGTTGATAACCTAAATTATCTAAGAAATATGATTAATAACAAGGCATATTTGCTATCTTTCAGTACATATAGGTAGGGCGATGATTGCAAAGATTGCAAATCTTACTAGAATAATCTGACGCTCAGCACGAACCAGGGGTATGATAGAGTTTTGACCATAGGTTTAATTCAGTTTAAGTAGTTTCAGAAAAAGATTTTTTTGCATATATCTTATCATCATTATTTCAGCCGATAGATGTCCACTGCTAGACTAAGGCCTCCCCCAAGCTCCGCTACTTCAACCGGTTCTATGGTTCCCGCATCCAGCGGATTCCTGCGTTCTTCACAAGGTCATCGGTCTATCTTGTGCTTTCTATTTCTACGTCTTCCGTTACACGGTCGCCACTCCAGAACCTTTCGGCACTATCGGCCCCATTGGCCATCTGTTCTACTAGCAACAACCTTGCCCACCGCCACTTATGTTTGGCAATTCTTCGGGCTATGTGGGTTACCTTGGTTCGCCTGCGGATCTCTTCATTCCTGATTCGATCACATAAGGATCCCATAACTAAAAACCTTTTTTACGAAAAAAATAAAAAATTACCGACTTCCAGAAATAAACACAACAAAGTGACAATTACTATAATTTCGTAAGTCGGTGATAAAAATAAGACTAGAATACAGATCCAAAGACACAAAAGTTAATTTTCACTTTGTAGTTTATGTAATTAAGTTTTTTTTATATTTAAATTTTTAGTCATGTCACTACTTGCTATCTAAATAACAGTGATAGGAAGTATTAGAATATCTTCAAGATACACGAAGTGGATTAAATACGTATTATCGAAGCTAATGTAAAAACGACCTAAGCAAAACTAATAAAATTTGTATGGGAGCACCCCTGAGCAATACTCTATCCTGCCAGGGTCGCGAGATTGTTCGAAAGATACATCGTGACCCTGGCACATGGGCAACTGAAGGAACACGAGTGGCTTTTAGTCAGTAAAAGTCTGACACTTCTCCCGCTCCGCCCAGAGCGGGAGAAGTCATTTGATGATATTCCAACCAAAAAAAGGAATACTCTATCCATTAACATTAGAAGCGCGGAACATACCGACTGAGGTAAATTTGGATAAAAAAATATGTATATTGCAATTACGTGGTTGAAGTCTCGTATAAACAATAAATAATAATAATCATCATATTTCATGAAAAGTCATAAAAAGTTATGACTATATGCATAATAAAATATAAATTAGAGCAGGAAGAACATCGAAATGGGTCAAATTTGGGACGCCCGCACTTCTAGTGTTAAAAGATACAAAAATTTAAACACACTAATTGAAAACAGGGCTTCCCTGTGTTTTTACACACTTTTTATACCAATAAAGAATTTATTACACTTTGCCCTACCTTAGGACCGAATCCAATACCTCATGCTTAGCAGTAGCGGCGCACAGAGCAGTGGTGACACAGTGGTAACCACCGCGACTTATAAGTTGTAGATCGTAGGTTCGAAGCCCGACAAGCGCTTTACATTGTTTGAATTATTTCAGCACCACTGCTCTCAAAACGGTAAAGGAAAACATGGAGAGGAAACCAGCATGTCTTAGAACCGAAAATTCGAATACATGTGATATCTACCAACACACAAAAGGCCCTCGAGGAGGCCTGTACCCCCAGTAGTGGGAACATTTTAGGCTGATAATGATAGCAGAAGTGGTGTAGACTACTAGACTAATGAGGCAGATCCAATATTACAACAAATGTTACTCCAAATACGTGAAACAAAAACACGTAATTTTTATCAATTGATTCTTAAACAACACAGTATGACGTCAATACGTTATCCTTATCACAAAACGTAGTACGACAGTTCCAATGATTAATTCGATGAATTATTTCGATTTAAACCAAGGCGAAAATAACAGACTGAACACTAATAACGGGAATTCCGTTTTTTTTTAAATAATAACATACTTATTAATCTTTACATGTGTTTGCGTCCCCTTGACCCAACTACATGTAAAGATTAATAATTGTGTTTGGGTTTGTATTTTCCGTTTTTTTCAGAAGAAGTTAGAAGCTACCCAAGTAGCACAAAAGTGCTGGTTAACAGCATTTTAACAGTGCACAGTGAATGCATTAGTTGCTGAATAATAGCGTAGACAGCGCATCCTCAGATGATATAACTCTAATTTGGGCACAAATTATTCAGCACATAGCTGAGTAAGAGTTCCAATTGATAAATAATTGCATTATAATAACATTATAGTAGCATTTATGTGTGTAACAGTCACCTCAAGAGCTGAATATTGCCTGATTAACAAGGCACGTGTGACTTACTATACAGCAAGGAAGACGAATGTGTACATTGTGTGTACTTTTAAACAGCTGAAATGACACACTGAGCGAAATTGTGGAATGCAATAATAATAATAATAAACCCGCATGGCAGCTTGTGGCGAGCTGTTGGGCAGTAGCGACCCCACGGACCCTATCTCCCGGGAGAATTCTTGTTCCTCATCTCTGGCTTGCCTTTATTGGCCGGCTGGAGTGAACACTGATGAGGTTCAGAGCTCCCGCCTCATTCTTGCCTTTGTTGGCTGGCTTGAGTGGAGATTCGCAAGAGCAAACGTGCTCGGGGAAAGGAAGTATTCCAGTAATTGCTCGTAGGGATCTTGACCATCTTCCGGGCTCTGGGATTGTTCTGAAAGCCGTGGAATACCTCTCCACTTCTCAAGCACCTCAGGAAGTGTTGCCCCCTTGTCGCTACGTCACTATGTGCTAGCGACGTCTCCCGGGGGCCCATTATTGAGTGTGCAAGTCACCCCCTGCCATTTTATCCGTGTATACAAAACATTGATCAGGCAGAGGCCATACATAGTCCCTCCATAGTTGCGGTTACCAATCCACTATAGCCATCCAAACCTATAGCCTAATTTGCTTTGTTTCCATATTCTGTAATAGTCCTGCTCCAACCGGGGATTGTCTTTGGATGCACTTGCATAGTGCATACAGGGATAATCGTCGGTTGGTGCCCCCTCATCATTTAAAATTGTCTAAGGGGCCTCTGCGAGTTGGCTTCGGCCCCTCGTACGCCTTCCAAAAGACCGGGATCCTAGGGTCCCGAGATATGTTAACATAAATAAAAATAATAATAATAATCCACAACTATCACACAACGCCATCTAGTCCCAAGCTAAGCAGAGCTTGTGTTATGGGTACTAGACAACTGATAAACATACTTATATATTTCTAAATACATACATATTATAGATAAATTACACCCAGACACAGAACAAATGATCGTGCTCATCACACAAACATTTGTCCTGAGTGCGAATCGAACCCACGACCTCCGGCATAGCAGTCAGGGTCACTAACCACTAGACCAACAGGCAATCACTCAATATTATTTATTTTTCTTTAATATGAACTGTCAAATTGTAAAACATGAAGTGCATCATTGTGTGCAAGATCTCAGGAGCTGTGAAAATAAACATAAAATTTAAGGTAAGTTAAACTTCGATTTCCTGCTATTATATTTCAAATCTTATTGGGAAGGTAACTTTACTGTCAAATACCATACATATTTAGTTCAAAATTTTCACGCGCCTTCGGAATACCACTAAATACTAATAGAAAAGTAACAAAAATTGAATGAATATAAAATAAATTTGTTTGTTTTAGTACAAAGAAAACAAAAAAAAACTGTTTTCGTGTAATTAATTTGTAATCCAAATTAATTACGATTGATACCCTATAATATAACCAAAAATTTAAAGATAACATTTTATAATAATACACAGTAATGCAGTGAATATGGCGGATGGCAAGTGAACAGTTTTAATGTTAATATAATGCTAAGGTCTGTACGGGTGTTCACATGTGGCCTTTAATTCAGCAAAGAGTAAAATAGTTTGGCACTTGTGGAATACAAATCAGACATGGATCGATTAGGAGAGTTATATTGGTTCACATTTGCATCAGTTACCTTGATAACTACCTTTATGGATCCAAGCTTTTAGGGTTCCGCCGTGGTTCGTTTAAAGCCATTTTGTTCCTTTTTTTAGTTGTTATTCGACGATAAGTATTTAATTAAAATTGTAATTTAAGTAGCTGATATTATAATTTAATTATGGGTATGTATAATACATAAGTTATTGATTTATTCAATATGCGACGAAATACCTATAACTTAGTAGATACCTATCTAAAAATAATGTATTCTTCTGGCCTAATAATAATTAATTACTTCCATATGAAATTGAAATTGACATGCCATACGCACAGTATTTATGCGACGCGAAAAGTATTTTTTATGAAACATTTTGCTTGATTTGCAACATGGTGCATGCAACGCTATCGTTCACACGCCCGCGTCGGCACGCGGCGCGGTGACGACGTCATGTCGCATTATTTGTTTACATAGATCATCAGTTTATTGCTAAATCGCAACTGGGTTGGTCGTTCGTATTCTACGATAGATGAACAATATCATTTCAATTTAGGGTTGCGAATAAAAGTAAATAAGTTGCGATCGACTTAATTCCTGCTATTTTGGTAGGTAGTAAAGTGGGTCCTCTGTGTTTGTGTCTGTAGATGTTTTGTATATAATTATTATGTGACGTTAAGTTTAGGTATTCAATATGTTATATCTTGTGGTTTTTTTTCCTCAAAATCTTTATAGGTAGTGTTGTCATTTTAAGGCACTGATACTTCTATTATAATAAATATATTTCTCTTGTTGTTTACAGAACAAGCTTTTCAAAATAGTTCAGACTATAGAGAGCGATGTTGTCGATCTAACAGTCGTTTCTGCATCGTGGAAAACTAAGGAAATTCTATGGTAGCCACCGAGAAGTACTTTTATACTCCTTGAAATTATAAAAAGATGAAAATTCAAGGCCTGGACCAGGGTGGTACACCGTAAATTGTTCTTTAAAAAGGGAAAATTAAATAAACATAAAGAAAATTACGTTGTTTTTTTAGATGCTAGCTGTACTGGTATTTCCTAACTGACTACCTCTGACAATAATTGTCGAAATCTGGAATCTTAAAAACTCTCGAAATTAATTTATGTTTTATAATTTAAAAAATCTTGGATTTCTCTTAATAAATCTTCTTCATTTTTAAGAAAGTACCAGAAACATACCAATATTAATTTTGTGGCAACCATATTAGTCCCGAAAATGTGTAGGTTATAAGAAGATTTTTGTAGCAGAGAGTACCTACTCAGCCTAATGTCACCAAACACACTGATCTCTATTTATAAAGGCTTTTTTGTATTGTTTTGTCAATATGTGCAATTATTATTTATTGTTACTTTAATTTAAATCCGACGTAAATTTGACATTTGCTTTTATTTCAACTAAGTGACATATATTTTTAGTTTGTAATAACATTTTATTGTTTTCTGCTGCACACACGGAACCCGTCGCGTCGAATGTTCCATTCGCGCATGCCGACACTTCGATGCATGCTGTTATTCGAGTGTATGGTAACAACTGACTAATAGGGGAAAAGTGAACCTGTATGCAGCATAAAGCATTACATTTTTGTTAAATAAGTTCACAAAGTAACTGATTACATTATAGTGGGTTACATGTTCTCTCTTAAAATGCAACTGTTGTATTATAGTACACGTGTGGGCTATTATTCAGAAAACTTACAGCTGATAGGGTACTGCACTACTAAGCGCTGAATAACAGTGACTTTCTGGCGTGTTTGTGGTGCTTAATAGAATTACTGTACAGCAGATAGCATTATAGTTGGCCACGTTTTTTTCTAAACAGCTGTTACACCCCGGGTGAATACTAATAACTCTATGTAAATGCTCAGAGTACCGCTGTGGGCCTTATGTGACAATTTATAATGCAGTTCTGTGCTACTTGGGTAGTGCATGGTTCCAATTGATCGTTTCCTATCGAGAAAAGCCCACAGGAAACTCCACTTTTCTTGCTAGCTCTTCTTCATATTACTGATTACTCTTTTAAAAATAATTGACTTTTACAAAGTTGTCAAAATACAGTGTTTATTCAGTTTGGGAGGACAATATAGGCCTGTCAACAGGTAACAGGGTCTAAATAAAATGTAAAATGGTCTACAAAATCTACTGTACAATGCCTAAAAAGATTTGATTCACTCACAGACTCTAAAATGGAAGCCAGTGATCTTCTGAGCGTACGCAGATACCTATCTTCTTGATATAGTCACCATGACGGAGCTAAACTGAAGTACTACGAATCTAGTCATTCAAATAATCCACAATCTTGATTTCCACAACACTGTCAATATCTTTTGACACATAATGATAAGGTTCAATACTCTGTGACGCAATCTAATGAAACTACTACCGAGACATTGCCAAGCGGCTGGTCGAGTCTTCACGTGACCAGAGAGCTGGCCTATTTTTTGGACAAAGAATCAGCATTGCACTACAACGTGGCAATTGGGCACGTTTCCAGTTGACAACGATGCAGAAGAATTTTTTGATGCTTTGTAATTATTTATTTTTTTATATACTGTATACATGTACATTTTTTTTTCTTTGGACTTAAACTTAGATTTTTAAATTATGTAAATATTGTAAGATATTGTATATATACACAGAAGAACTACATATTAAAAAAAAAAATATATCACAGACTAAAAATGAAACTATTAAACTTGTCCATGATTTTCATATCTTAAGCAACTCACTACGTAGAGAGGACCGGATGGGAATTGTAATTTCTTTTGATTAATTCATCATCATCATTTCAGCCGTAAGACGTCCACTGTTGGACTTAGGCCTCCCCCGATTTGGGGGCGCCAACCCGCCTGCCAAGCGTGGCGATTATGACAAAGCCCCCCAAATTGGGGGAGGCCTAAGTCCAACAGTGGACGTCTTTGATTAATTATTATGTTATAATTTTCCATTGACAGATTCTGTTATAGCGTAACATCACGCCTGCAATTCCCGAAGGAGTGGGCAGTGGTGTACATACACCATGACATTTTAGTCGTCTCAGAAAGATTGTCCATTCAATGTATCCGACATCATCATCATCATCATCATTTCAGCCGTAAGACGTCCACTGCTGGACTTAGGCCTCCCCCAATTTGGGGGGCTTTGCCATAATCGCCACGCTTGGCAGGCGGGTTGGCGATCGCAGTATGGTGATAAAATGCATAGAGAACGTTGCTGCCCATTCTCTAGTAAGTCCCTTAGTCGCCTTTTACGACACCCACAGGAAGAAATGGGATGGTGTTATTCTTTACGTCCGGCACCACACGGTACACGGTATCCGACATAATATACCTCTACACATGATTAAATAAAAAAAACTAAAAAACACGCTTCCGTTGAAAATCAAACTAAAAAGTATAAAATAATGGAAAAAAAGCGTGTGGTGACTGATATCAATAAAAAAATACCTTAAAAAGCACCTCACGCTTTTTTCCATTATTTTGTACTTTTTAGTTTGGTTTTCAATGGAAGCGTGTTTTTTAGTTTTTTTTAACTGTCGTTTATTTTCTATTTTTAGGGTGTTTCGAATTTTGAGACGTATGTCAGCGTAATTTATGGTTAAAGAAATTTATTTTCTCAATAAGAAATTACAAATATTTCACTTACTTGAGAACAATTTGAAAACAACTTAAAATATTAACAAACTTTGACAATTAAACTATGCAGATATTGTTTTTCATTATATCAAATCATTAAGTTCATAAATAAAAAGTACATAATTGTTTAATGTCGTGCACAAATTAACAAACACAAAAACTTAAAATATTTCGATCCACCCGCAAAAGAAATAATTATCAAATAGGTATTCATTAGGAATGCGAACCCGGTGCCACTACAAAGCAACACAGCAGTAGGACAAGTATGTTTAAGGTAGTAGTGTTTTATCATTTAAAATGTGATTTTTTAATTTAGTTTTGAAAATATTAAACGAGTTCGCATTCTTTACCTCTTTAGGTAGCTTATTATATTGTTGTACTCCCGCAAAAATAATTGTTCTCTCCCCATTGACTGTTCGCACTCTTGGTAGTAAAATGTGGTCCTTTCTACGACTGCTACGATTATGTACTTGATGTATTTTTGTGAAGTGTATTTGTGTGTGAATGGATTTGTGTAGAATTTTTCTTATAAGTATGCTAGTGCAATATGCATGGAGTTGTTTAATGTTCATGAGTTTGGTTTCTCTGTAAATTTTAATTGTAGGTGTAAGGTAATCGTAATGGAATAGTAATTTTATGATTTTATTTTGTGCGATCTGTAGGTCCGTTAGGTTCGTTTTTGGCGCGTTACCCCATATTTCAATTAGATACATCAGATGCGGCTTCACTAATGAGTTGTAAATGGTCTGGCGCACTCGATGAGGAAGACAATGAACTACATTGCGCAATGAGCCCAAAAGTGAAGAAAGCTTCGATCTGATGTGATCAATTTGTATCTTCCAGTTTAACTGACAGTCTACTCTGAGTCCAAGATATTTTTCGTACTGTTTTTGCTGTATTACTTGATTACCAATGGTTAAGGGGCGGTGAGCGGGTATTTTTTTATTTTTGGGTTTAAAGATGACATAACTAGTCTTAGAAGCATTTATTGTGAGTAGGTTTTGTTGGAACCAAATAGATAACATGTTTAAATCTTGCTGCGCTTGGTCAATAATGTCGTTAATCGAAGTCCCATAGTAAAAAAGACAGGTATCGTCAGCATAAAGGGAAACGTGTCCGTGTAATGAAATTTCATGTATCGAGTTGATGTAGATGAGGAATAATAGGGGTCCGAGAACCGATCCCTGGGGCACACCGAAAGAGCCTGTGCTGTGTGGTTTACTTTGATATTCTCCGACTTTTACTATTTGATATCTATTTTTTAGGTATGACTGAATAAGTTTGAATGCCACCCCTGAAACACCTATGTTGCTTAGCTTTTGTAGTAATATTGAGTGGCTAACAGTGTCGAACGCTTTCTTTAGATCGATAAAAAGGCCTAGTGCTATCTTTTTTTGGTCAATATTAGTTTGTGTTGCTGTGATTAGGTCTGCTGTGGCTGATAAAGTATTCGACAGAGAGCGAAACCCGTATTGTCTTTTGTAGAGGAAGTTAATAGAAGTGAGGTATTTGTGTAATCGCGAATAAATGACTTTTTCAAAAATTTTTGAAACTATTGGAAGGACTGAGATAGGCCGGTAATTGTTCGGGTCAGTTTTGGTGCCAGATTTGTGGATAGGAGTAACTTTAGCAATTTTCAGAGCCTCTGGAAATGTTCCCTCAGTTAGATGTTCATTAATACATTTTGTCAGCTTGTCAGATATCAGGGTTCTTAAACATTTAATTACTTTTGTGGTAATGCCATCAATCCCTACACTACAGTTTGGATCAAGGCTAACAATAATTTTTGAAATTTCGTCCGTTTGACATGGTGTAAAAGTAGTTAGTTCGTTTGTGTAATCGCTTGTCTGTGTTGTGGTATCTACGGTGTGTTTTTGCTGTGTCGTTGGAATGGCGTTTGCGAGTGTTGAGCCAATCGTTGAGAAGAAGACGTTAAAAGTCTCACAGATTTCACTACCATCGGTTACTGGCCTGTCTTTGGTTAAGAGATTTGGAGGAGTACAATGTGCTTTAACCTTGTTGTTAGAGAGTGTGTTAATTAGCGTCCACATCTTCTTTGGGTTTCCTGAGTATTTCTTGAATGTTTCATAGTAGTATTTCTTTTTTGTATTTTGTATTCTTTCTGTAGTTTTGTTCCTTTCTATTATAAATTGTTTACTTAATTCTTCGTTTTTTGGATCTTGCTTCAATTTGTGCCAAACTATATTTCTTTCGTGAATTTTTGTTATTATATCCCTACAAATCCAGTCTTGTTGAGGAGGATTTAGGATTTTCGTTTTAATAACTTTACATTCGAGTATTGCACATTTTACATAGTTTTCGAAGTTTTCATAGTAGTTGTCATTTGACTGATAGTTTGTACTTTTGACATAATCGAAAAGTTTTTCGTAGTTTACCGCATCATACTTGGCATGTTTTCTAGGTGGTGATTTGTACTTTTTCATTGATAGGTAGATCTGTTTATGATCGGTCATAGGCGAGTCCACAATTGCCATGTGGAAGCCTTTATCTTTCAAGTTTGAACATACATGGTCGAGAATAGTCTTTGTGGAAGTGGTTTCACGTGTGCAGTGGTCTTCGCTGATATAGTTGATAATTTGATAACCAGATTCTTGTATGGCCGTTCTATACCGTTTGCTGCTGCTATTTTTCGTTATTAGGTCGATGTTAAAATCACCAAAGACAACAGCTCGCTTTTTGCTTATCAACTGTGATGAGTACACTTCAAGAAACTCTTTTATGTTTGCATTTCCTGGGTTGTAGACTAAACCTATGTCCAGTGCATATTTTTCTAGACCTACCCAAAGGTAGTTTATACCTCCAGTGTAAGTTTCTTCCTTCAAGTTATGATTTATACTGTTGTGCACATATATAGAAACCCCACCGCCTCTAGAGTCTGTTCTGAGATTATAATAATGTGTATAGTTGGGTAGTTGAAATGTTTCCGCATCCTCTTTAGATCTTAACCATGTTTCGGTGAGGAGTATAACATGGGTTGTGTTTCCAATCGATTGCAAGGAACATTTAAGTTCGTCAAATTTTCCTCGTCTACGTATACTTCGCACATTTGCGTAAAAGAAATTTAAGGTAGATTTTGATGTAGATAGATCCTGATAAGTGTGACATAGCTGATAGGTAATGGTTTCGTTGGTTTGGTTTTGTAAGATAGACGAGATTAAGGGTTGTGGTTTTTTGGAGGCATTTCTATGATCCTTGGAGTGCCGCTAACATACTTGATAATAAGGTCCTTTTCCCCGTTTTCTTTCCGTCGAGCCAACTCTTGGCTCAGTTCTTTCATTATAGTCTTCTGAGTAGGGGTCTGATCGGAGTATAATTTAATGTTGCTTGGTACTTTATTTTTATTCTGCAATATTACTTTTGCTTCCTGGGAGCTGTTAAAGCATATCTTGAGCGGACGATTTTTTTAATTTGTGACGTATGTCAACGTAGTTTGTGACGTATGCTAGCGTAGTTTGTGACGTATGTCAGCGTAGTTTGTGTCGTATGCAGCGTAGTTTGTGACGTATGTCAGCGTATTAGTATTTCGAAGACAGTTTTTTTGCTGTCCTGGTAACCCTGGCCAGGATAATGGCACAAATTTATGAAATTATTGCATTGTCATCGGTCCTTGACAGGTGTGCAAAGTTTGAATGAAATCTGGTCGTTTAAAGTGGGTCAAAATCGCGCTATAAGGAGTCGGTACAAAGAAACATACAAAAATACAAACAAACATACGCTGTGAAGCTAATATCAAGCGTGTAAAAATCGTTACCATTAATTACGATAATAGGTACTAAGAAAAGAAATAATGCTTTAGAATTATGAAACATCCTGTTAATAATGTTCACATATCAGACGGTACAGAACATACCTACCCAGCGCACGAGTCGACTAAATCATTCCATCTCCAATTTCCATGAGACAAAATAACACATTTCAAACTACGTCATGCGTCATCATAATGTTTTTTTTTTTTTAGTTATTTTCCTTTATTCATTTTAAAAACTTATAAATTATATTTTTAAATATTAGAATATAAAATAAAAACATTTAAAAATATAAAAAATAGTAGCCCACCGGTATCGGGAACAGGGTCCAAGCTACCGGCGGTCAGGGCTCCAGAGAGAGGAACCTCCTGACAATGCGAGCCGTGTCCAGAAGTACCGCTTTCTGAATCAAGCCCTTGACCCAACTGCTTAACGAGAGCCTCTTCAGGTGTTGGTCGAGGCTCTTGGCTATCAACCCATTGGCTGTGACGACTATCGGCACAATGATCGCTGAGTCCACATCCCACATGTCGACAACCTCGCGAGCCAAGTCAAGATACTTGATTTGTTTATCTTTCTCGGCTTTCACGAGGTTCTCGTCATGCGGAACCGTTATGTCAACAATCATTGTGCGCCTTTCTAGTCGATCCACCACCACTATATCAGGCTTATTTGCAACAACAGTCCTGTCAGTGATGATGGATCGATCCCAGTACAGTGTGATATGGCCGTTTTCGAGAACTGGGTCGGGCACATACCTGTAGTACGGCACTTCTGATTCCACAAGGCAGTATTTCAGAGCAAGTTGCTGGTGGATAATCCTGGCTACAAGATTGTGTCTATGCAAGTACTCTTCGTTAGCTAGACGAGAACACCCAGAGATAATGTGTCTAATTGATTCCCCGGGACGGTGGCATGCCCGACATATGTCCACCGTGCCGTCTTTCACAATAAATCTCCGGTAATTGTTCGTCATCATAACTTCGTCCATAATTGCACAAACAAAACCTTCGGTTTCCCCAAAGAGATCACCGAAACGCAGCCAGGCTACGGACGCTAGAAAATCTACGTCGGGTCCGTGTAGGGCCCGGAAAAAGCGTCCGTGGAGCTCCTTACTTTGCCATACCTCCATGCGGTCATTGGTGTCAAGTACTACAGGCTTGCGCCAGTTCTCGTTAGCCAAGGAGAGCGGGGTGAGGCCCTTGTCCACCGCGACCACATCTCGATGCATCCCGACGTCGGCTTCCAGGAAATATTCCCTGAGACTGCATATCTCGCGATTGTGGAGAGTCTTAGCGTTTAAAAAGCCTCGACCTCCACACTTTCGCGGGATATACAGCCTCATAACCGATGACCGTGGGTGATGCATTCGATATGCAGTCAGCAGCGTACGGACCTTTCTATCCAGGGCGTCGAGTTCGGTCTGAGTCCATTTGAGTATGCCGAAAGAGTACATCAAAACCGGCATGACCCAACCGTTGAAGGCGCGCACCTTGTTTCCGCCTGAGGGAAGACTATTAAATACTTTCTTCAGGCGGCCAAAGAAGCGCTCCTTCAACGATTGCTTCATGTCAGTAACATTGATTCCCAAAGCTTCCGACATACCCAAATACTTATAGGTTTCGGATGTGGAGAGGGCTCGAAAGTTTGTGGAATCCGAGAGTTGGGTTCCCACGGATTCCACAATCTCTCCTCGCTTTACATGCATGACTGCACATTTGTCCACACCAAATTCCATCCTGATGGCGCTACTGAAGGTTTCAGTTATCTTCAGTAGTTCCATCAGTTGCAAATTGTTGTGGGCAAAGAGTTTAAGGTCATCCATGTAAAGGAGGTGTGATATAACCTGACCACCTCTTCTCAACCGATAGCCTATACCTGAATCCTCAAGCAGTGTGCTCAGAGGATTCAGAGCTAGGCAGAACCAAAGCGGACTCAAACTATCGCCCTGAAATATGCCTCGCTCAATCCTTATCGGCTCGCTATTCCTCTGGATATTTCGACATCCTGGATAGCGAAGGACCGTTCTCCATTGCCCCATACATGACATCAGGAAGGCGCGTAGAGTTGCATCTACTTTATACAACTCCAGCACCCTCATGAGCCATGTATGTGGCACCGAGTCATAGGCCTTCTTGTAATCTATCCAACATGTCGACAGATCCTTTCGGGAACGACGAACCTGTTGGCTAATGGCCATATCAATGAGGAGCAGCTCCTTAGTACCGCGGGACCCGTTCCTACATCCATTTTGAGAGACAGACATGATGGAGTTAGTGTCTATATGATTGTAAATTTTAGCTCTCAAAATGGATGTAAGAACTTTATAGACCGTCGGTAAACACGTGATCGGCCTATAATTTTTGGGTTCCGCGGTGCTACCTGATTTATGGAGCAGGTGGGTAACTCCTGTTGTAAGAAACTGGGGTAGCGAACCAGACTCCAAAGCAGTCTGGTACTGAGCCGCCAAGCGAGCGTGCGATCCTACAAACCATTTTATCCAGAAGTTGTGCAGCCCGTCCGGCCCTGGAGACTTCCAGTTGGGCAACGGACGAACTGCCCGAGCAACATCTTGGGGGCAGATAGTAATAGCCCCCATTTCTGGTATAGAATCGCAGGTTCGCTCGACTTCTCTAGCCCAATCACCTTCGGTGTGACTGACAGGCACCGACCAGATACTGTGCCAAAAGGAACACATGGCGTCATTATCCGGCAGATGCGTGTCAGCCACACCTTGGGTCGGTCGCTCCCAAGCTCTATAAACCCACCTTTCATCACTCTGGAAGGTGCGATTCTGAGTGTATCGGTCCACTCGCCGCTTATACCTACGAATACGGCTTGCCCATGCATAAACTTTCTGTTTCAGGAAGTCTATGCGCTCTGTGACACGGGACATAAAATCCTGAGGGCTGGTATCAGTCCCTGAGAACGCCCGTCTCACAAAGCGCATCACTCTAGGGCGAGTGTTGCCCTCCCTGAAACAGATTAGTTTGCCAATGAGCGCTCTGGCCCCACTAATACGACGCTCAATTCTGCACTGCCAAGCTGGTACGGCTGGTTTTGGTCGTGTAGCTCTAGAGTCACTAGCAAATTTAACGTGAGCTACACGACATGCCGCTACAGCCGCGCAGTACAGAATTGCATGAGTATCAGTGAGGTCTTCGCAGTCATCAAAATAGTTTGACAACTGCGAATCCAGAGCCGCCACCAGCGCCCTATTTTTTTTATGCATGGGCAAACGAGGTAAACGTGGCCTAAGTTCTGGTGGTATGGACCGATATTCTCGAATCGCACTCTCCAAAGCAATCCTCAATTCCTCATTGCACTGGGTACTTACGTTTGTAGCCCTGTCATCACTCCCCTCGTCTGCTTGACTTGTGACGTACCGTGGTGGGACCACAACAGTCTGCAACGGAGGTGCGATGACATGGCCACTCAGCATTTCATTTCGAAGGCGATCAAGTACAGTGTCATCCAACATATGATTACGCTGGATGACCCGCACCTGATCCGATAGTCGTTGGGTTGAAACGTTGACAATTTAAATGTTAATGTTTATTCTTATGGATGTGTAGTAGTCATTGGATGGATGAAGTGGGCTTCCGTTGTACGATGATTAAAATGTCACGGTGTATAGTACACCAACATTTTGACAGTCATGTTTAAGGGGGATGCTCCGACCAGCCCGCGAAATTCAAAATTTCTTACGTTTTTTGCAATTTGCAGGCCAGCGCTAGATTGTATGTTGATTAAAATATTATTCGCGCCTGTAAGACGTATGTAGTTACAGAATTATAATCATCAAAATCACCAATACAACCCTCCAAGTTCATAAAAGCCAAAGAACAAAAAAAAAAAGAGAAAAAGTCATTCCTATAGCTTTATGAACTTGGAGGGTTGTATTGGCGATTCACACCACGAATCACTTTATACAGAGAAGTCCGATTTTGATAATTATTTTTTCATTGTATACCTTGCCAAGTATTATTAGTACATTAAAGCCACAAAAAAATGATAAAATAAAAACTTATTAACAAAAAATTAAACCGCCGAAAAAACTTAAAAGCAAAAAATAATAAACCTTAAAATTTTGAGTCGGCGCTGAAAAATCAATGAACAAATGTCACTTAAAGCGCCGACTCATAATTTTAAGGTTTATTATTTTTTGCTTTTAAGTTTTTTCGGCGGATTATTTTTTTGTTAAAAAGTTTTATACAGAATGAACAAAAACAATCCAAAGTGTAACCCCGTTTCAAATCCTTCCCAATTTTAAAACGGATCACATTCATTTCACCTTACTAAATTGTCAACGAATTTATCAAAGCAATATCGTTAGTCAATCAACAAAAATCATTTATACTTTAATTCTCAAAGCAGTATCAAAAGAAATAAACACAAAACAGTATGAAGTCAGTTACCTACTTTTATTCAGAAAATATAAGCAAGGAAGCAGACAGATTTAAGAAAGTGGGTTAAAACAATAATTAACATTCTGAGAAGGACACACACCACCTGATTTCAAGGGTTCAAATCTTAATTTCCTTAATGATTTTCATAATACACATTAATTTTAGATGGGAACGAACCAGTGTCATGGATGAAAAATATAAAAAAACTGTCTTGGTCTATAGGGGGGGTTTGTGGCTAAGTAATCGCGCTTAAGTAGTTAGTTGACATTAGAATTTGAAAAAAAAAAACGGTATTTAAAAAAAAAAACATTCGATTTGAACCTCCGCCTTTTTTGAAGTCGGTTATTACCTTCACTCGGCTATAGCTCAATATACAACTCATATCTTACACTGCAGTCACTCAATTGCCACAAGAGTTTTGCTCTCATGTTTTGAAGAGATTAAACATTTCAGTTAAATACAGAAAAACAAAAGAAGAATCAAACAATAGAATTATATTGTTTCTGATTGATTTCTTTCCATAAGTAACTTCAATATTTACGAATACATTAAAGAAAGAAACGATAATAATTAAAACAATGTTAAATTTTTCCGAAGAATAACTCGTTGATTGTTTCCATTGAAAAACTCCGATCGAATGGCATGGAAATGTTATGAGAATCACACAAAGAAAAATCTCCTTGTAGATTCTGCTCTCCTGGTACCTTCAACGTGTTACTATCGAACGGAAAATCTTACCGGAGATATCTGGATTTGGCTCAAAAACTGTCGATACGGGCGAGCGATTAGATCTTTGTCTACTAGGTAAATTAAATAGGGCAGTGGTCTTACTAGTCAAGAGCTCTAAAGCAAAAACAGCCTCGACCAACACCTGAAGCTAGTAGTTATATGACTGAATCCAGAATCTGATACAAAAATTGCAACTCCTCCGAAAGATGAAATCATAATTCTGATATTTAATTTCATTGAGGAAGTCTGATCCTGACGCACGAAAATTAATAACAAACAATATCCATTGATAAAATGTTATTATTAGGATATTTTAATTATGTTTTGTGGTTACTCCGACGTCATCAATGGTGTGGTCAATCCATTGATTGACCATAATCAGTTGTATATTTAAATAAGGGTCTTGCAGACGGGCTCGACGTTAGTCTGGAACATATCCCTTGAAATTTTCTTAGAAATTGATCAACTAAAGCCGAAAAGATGTCCATCGTCGAATCCGACTCGGCTGGGCAGCGTTCAGGAAGCTACGCAATATCTTCTCGTCCCACATACCGCAATGTTTCAAGACGAAAGTCTTTTACCAGTGTGTGTTGCCAGTGATGACATACGGAACGAAAACGTGGTCGCTCACAATGGGTCTTATTAGAAGGCTGAAAGTCACCCCAAGGGCGATGGAAAGGGCTATGCTTGGAGTTTCCCTACGCGATCGAATCAGAAATGAAGAGATCCGTAGGTGAACCAAGGTAACCGACATAGCCCGAAGAATTGCTAAACTGAAGTGGCAGTGGGCAGGGCACATTGCTCGCAGAACAGATGGCCGTTGGGGCCGAAAGGTTCTGGAGTGGCGACCGCGTACTGGAAGATGTAGAGTTGGAAGGCCTCCCACAAGGTGAACCTTGTGAAGGTCGCAGGAATCCGCTGGATGTGGGAAGCGCAAAACCAGTCGAAGTGGCAGAGCTTGGGGGAGGCCTATGTCCAGCAGTGGACGTCTTTCGGCTGAAATGATGATGATGAAAGCCGAAGAAAATAATACAAACTACTAGGACATCATCTTCAAATAGTTTAATTTGAAAGTATCCGGTATCATCGCGGCTTATGAATTGTGTTTTGTAAATAAAATTCTTGGAATGACTTGAATGCAGTTCATTATCTATAGGAAAGTCATCGGTAACGCATTGTTGTTTAGAAGATCATTGAAATGAATGATGTCTTTAAAGAATGTAGTTATTGAGGAAAACGATGGATGACTACTCTTGATAATAAATAGTTCTAAACAATAGATATTTTGCTTTGATTGTATCTGAGTCAATACTGATTTTACTCAGACGCTACGGTTCTAAGAAAATAATATATTTCTTACAACTAAAACTCATAGGAGTGTGCTGTTGCGTATGATGCTGGATGTAAAGAATAGTAACATCGCATTTCTTCCCGTAGGAGAGTCGAATAAGAGACTAACTAGTGAATGGACAGCAGCGTTCTCTATGCATTTTACCACCATACTGCGATGTTGGCAGTCGAAGTATGGTGGTAAAATACATACCTGTATATAGGTACCACAAAAGGATCGTTCCTACTCTTCCTGTACTGTCCAAAAGAGTCGAATAGTGCCCTGTGCCCACAAAGACATTTTATTGTACTGGCTCCTCGCATTTATAATATAGTAATTAAATGAAGAGTATAACTCACACTTCCCAACACACACACACACATACACACACAGACGCACACACACACACACACATACACATACGCACACGCACACACACACACATACACCACTTCCCTTACCCCTTACACTTTCACGTTCAGACCCTAACACACTGCAACTAACACGTGCGAACGCATACTGCCCGCCCACACAACATATTCAGTAAAATATTTTGTTGTTTTTTTTTATATCATGCATGTTACATAACTTGTAATTAGGGGAAGACACTAGCTCCTGTAATACAGTGTACACTAGCGCAGGAGCTAGGAAATTCATAAAAATGTTGTACAAATTTTTGTCGATAAAGATTATTATCATTAGATTGCTAACGACACGCTAAGAACGGCATTTTCCAAAACATATTGTTCTGTCTATTTGAACTCTAAAGTGCGCTGTCGTAGGGCACGCCACAATTGCGGCGGTAAGTCCCCTCTTTGAGGAGTGGATAGAGAGGCGCCACGGCGTCCTCACCTTCCGCCTGACGCAGGTTCTCACCGGGCATGGGTACTTCGGTGAGTTCCTGTTCAGGATAAAGCGGGAGGAAACGCCCGGGTGATTCCATTGTGAGGATCGTTTAGAGGACACGGTGGAGCATACGGTAGAAGTGTGCCCTGCCTGGGCGGAGCACCGCCGTGTCCTCATGGAGGCGATCGGCAGCGGCGACCTCTCGCGTCCGGCCCTGGTGCGAGCCATGGTACGGAGCGAGAGGGCATGGGAAGCCGTTTCCTCCTTCTGCGAAGCAGTAATGCTCGCGAAGGAGGAGGCGGGGTGCGAGAGGGAGTGGCAGCCTCTGCGCCCTCACGTCCCTAGCCGCCGCAGGAGGAGACGCCCCGGGCGTCGGGAGTCGATTGCGGACTCCCGGCCACCGGTAGGGACGAGCTTGCGGGCGGCGAGCAATGGGTAGCTCGCCGCCCGGCAAGGACCAAGCTCGGGTCGACGACGCGTAGTGTTCCACGCGCGCCTCAAAGAGATGTCAGCAGCACTGAATGGGTCTGCTAGGACCGACGCCTGCCGGGGTCGCGAGATTGTTCGAAAGAGATACCGTGACCCTGGCACATGGATAACTGAAGGAACACGGGTGGGTTTCAGTCAGTAAAAGTCTGACACGCCCTCCCGCTCCGCCCAGAGCGGGAGAAGTCATATGATGATTACCCAAACAAAAACAAAAAAAAAAAGTGCGCTGTCGTGGACAATCCAAAATATAGCCTATATTTTACCACTCAGAAAGAAAATATACTTCGTATCTAAATTATTGTTGAAACATTAAATTTCCATTACTAAAACGTGTTATTATTCACTCCATTTTCCTTTAAAGGTCAATGCTCGGCAGACGATACGGTTGTTAAAAATTGGTGTCATAAGTCTAGCGTTTCAGTTCCAGACTTTGTTAGAAAAAGTTTTATCTAAAATTATTTTGTGAAGGGTTTTAATTAATTGGTGGTCGATAGATAGGTTTACAAAAAAAAAAAACTGCCTTAAAAAAAGTAGAAACACGTGAAAAATAACTTTAATTACTGTCTTTGAAGGGTTTTCCAAAAAGGTTTTTTTTTTTTAAATTACTTTTAGCGTATGTAAGGATCGTAGCAGATGGCGTTCCGTAGTTTCTGCCTTTCTTCCCATGGATAAAAGGCGTGAGTTTATGTATTTTTCACTTTGTAATGTTGGAACTCAGTTGTTTTTTTTTTTAAGTATAACTTTTTAGTTGTAGTACCTACCTGGGCTAGCCCACACAAATCCGTATCTCTTCACTTGCTAAGTAAAGAAAGAAAAGAAAGAAAATACATTTATTTAGCACAAACTCAAAGGTACACAAAATAATACAGCAAAAACTAAATAAAAAAATAATTAAAAAGAAAATCAATAAAAAACAAATATCAGTTTATTATATTATAACCTTACCAATTAACACTTAGTGGAAGAAATACGTATTAGTGATTGAAGGTAACTCAAAAACGACTAATCAGAACTTGATCAAAACAATATGGAACCACCCTAGAAAACCTTCCAAACAAAAGAAGAATTTTTTGAATCGGAGTATTAAAAGAGTTCTGAGATAACAAATAATTTAAAAATATAACTGCTGTTTTGAAATGTCATTTCACATGTATTCAAATGACAAGCACCGTTTTTTTTTGTTTTGATGGGAAATCATCTAATGACTTCTCCTGCTCTGGGCGGAGCGGGAGGGCGTGTCAGACTTTTACTGACTAAAACCCACCCGTGTTCCTTCAGTTGCCCATGTGCCAGGGTCACGGTATCTCTTTCGAACAATCAAGCGACCCCGGCAGGCATCGGTCCTAGCAGACCCCTTCAGTGCTGCTGACATCTCTTTGAGGCGCGCGTGGAACACTACGCGCCGTCGACCCGAGCTCTTGGTCCTTACCGGGCGGCGAGCTACCCATTGCTCGCCGCCCGCAAGCTCGTGCCTACGGTGGCCGGGAGTCCGCAATCGAACAAGAACCGTTCGTTTCGATTTTGGCACGCGCCACCTTGTAGAGCTACACGATTATCAAATCGTTTTCAAACACTTCGTTTCATATAAGACATAAGGAGTGACCGGTATAAAATAGGCCATGTAGTTGATTTTGTAATGGGATACCAGGAGCTCAGAAAATTGGCAGCAGTGTTCGTCAATTCATCAGCAATGGACTTGGCCGGAAAAATCATGAACCTTGAAGAAAATCAAACAGAGGGGTAATTGCGTAATACACGATCAGTAGAATCGCTCTCATTTTGACAGTTCCAGAACATTCATAGCGTTGTTTACGTTTCTAAGCAAAGATTTTTTTAGAACAAGAAAGAATGGATGCAATAAACTACAAAATGATTCATCATCATCATCATCATTTCAGCCGAAAGACGTCCACTGCTGGACATAGGCCTCCCCCAAGCTCCGCCACTTCGACCTGTTCTGTGCTTCTCGCATCCAGCGGATTTCTGCGGCCTTCACCAACCAGGTTATCGGTCCATGTTGTAGGAGGCCTTCCAAGGCTACGTCTTCCAGTACGCGGTCGCCACTCCAAAACCTTCTGACCCCATCGGCCATCTGTTCTGCGAGCAATGTGCCTTGCCACTTAAGTTTGGCAATTCTTCCTACGGATTTCTCCATTTTTGATTCTTTTCTGATTCAGATTCTTGTTAATAGTGTGTTACGCAATTAGGGTGTAGGTTGTATGAAGGGGTTGCTGTTTGTAAATTTTTTATAACGATTTAAAAATTCTGTACAGGTAGCGAGTGTTCGTCATCATTTTTTTCAAGGTTGATAAATAGAATTCCTTGTATTTGAGTGTATAGTATCATTGATTAACACTCGTTGTACTTATGTTGTTGATATCGCTGAAGTGCATTGAGCCTTGTATCAATGTTAACATGCGTATGTTCACGCTGATTTTTATTTTACGGTGAGCAGATTTGAACATTCGTGTATTTTTGTAGGTAAGTACATAATATCAAGGATAGATAGTCTTTATGAGTTATTTGTTTATAATATAATAGTCTCTGCCCGCGACTTCGTCCGCGTCAAATTTTTGCTCTCCTGACCCTTCCAATCGCATCAAATTGCCTGCTAGTTTTCGTCCATTTTTCGTTGCTGCCCCGCTCCTTTTGATTGTTGCGTGATATTTTATAGCAATAAGGCTTCCTCAATAAATAGGCTACCCAACACAAACAGAATTTTTCAATTCGAACAAGTAGTTCCTGAGATTACCGCGTTCATCCAAACAAACAAACTCTACAGCTTTATAATATTAGTACCTATAGATAGGTATATTAAGTATATAAGTATACATAGATTGAAATTCTTTCACAGTTTTTTTTTTAAATTATATAATATACATTTGTATAAGTTATTGGGGTGGAGCTCATGGCTAAATAATAACAGCTGCACGGGTCGACCGAAGGATAAGCTACGGTTGCTTCGGTCAGTTGGTAGATGGGTGACATCCATAACATATTGAGACCCATCCGTGCCTCGGAAAGCACGTTAGGTCGTTGGTCCCATCTGTTATTGGTACATCTTTGACAGTCGTTACGGGTAGTTAGAAGCCAGAAAGTCTGACAGTCAGTCTTACCTAAAGGTATGTTATTACCCAGTTAGGTACCTGGTTGTGGAGGTGAGATTGGAAACCGCTGCACGTAAAATACTGGTATTCGACTGAATTCGGTAAGACTGGAAGCTGACCCCAAGAATAGTTAGAATAGTCTAGGCAGACGATATTACACAAAAAAAGTTATTGATAATAACGGGGATTTACCTAGAAAACCTCTTACTTATAATAATTATCACAATTAATTGTTCTCATACGCATTGATTTATAACCTTCGTAGACTGATAAGAAATCAGATTCATTGCTGTTACTTACGTACATCTTTTCGATTGATCGATATGGTTTCAATGATGATTCGTCATCATTCTATGTATGGTGAAGGTAATATACTTAATTAGTCATTTGTTTGTTTACAATATTGTTAATGAACATTCCAGGCTGGCTGAACTGGAAGTCTCAAAGGTTATTTTGCTATTGTTCGCTTTTATAGGTTAGGTTAGCTTAAAGATTGAAACTGGTACCGTGTGGTGCCAGGCGTAAAGAATAGCATCATCTCATTTCCTCTCGTGGGTGTCGTAAATGGCGACTAAAGAGATTACTAGAGAATAGGCAGCAGCGTTCCCTATGCGTTTTACAACCGTACTACGATCGCCAATCCGCCTGATAAGCGTGGCGCTTTTGGCAAATCCCCCCAAATTTGGGAGACCTATGTCCAGCAGTAAAAGTTTTTCGGATGACTGAATCATCATTATCATTGGCAGCCCATTGCTGAGTTTACGCTTCATCTCTTTCTTGCCATGTTTCCCTGGTACATGCGAGTGCTTTATTGAATGTTTTGTTACCTAAAAAACTTTTTACAAAAAAATAACAACCGACTTCCTTAACAAAAAAACACTACGAAGTCAAAAATAACTTTAATTTCGGAAGTCGGTGGCAAAAAAACCTTAAAGACAGATCTTTAAGACACCGAATTCCGAAATTAAAGTTATTTTTGACTTTGTAGTGTTTTTTTTAAGGAAGTCGGTTGTTATTTTTTTGTAAAAAGTTTTTATTTTTAACTTTTTAGTTATGGTAGATACCCCCGCCTAATCTAATCGCGTTATTCGTTCATTTGTCGCACAAATACTTAATGCAAATTTGAGACTTAGGTGGTTTTCACATGGACTCCAATGTCCAAATGGAACCAAATTAAAATGGGACCATTTGGGAAGCACCAGCTTTCAAATAAAAAGAATCATCAAAATCGGTTCATCCAGTCAAAAGTTATGAGGCAACAAACGTAAAAAAAATATAAAAAAATACAGTCGAATTGATAACCTCCTCCTTTTTTTGAAGTCAGTTAAAAAGTGAGACGGACTTCGCAGTATAGTACGAAAGCTAAGGACAACTTTGATGTCATCTTAGGGAATAGACAAGAAGTAGTGTGGAATCATGACTGAATAAAATAATGTTGGGTCTAGGGTTCATAATCTTCATCATTGGTAGCCCTGTTAGGCGATTAACACACGGCACCGCGCACCGCCGCGGTAGACGGTGAAGCGGGTCTCATGTCGCATTGCCCTCTACAAAATCCGTTGATGCCTAACACACGTACACCGCCCGACCGCGCGGTCAATTCGCTTTACCGCAACTGCCCTCCGCGGCGGTGCGCGGTGCCGTGTGATAATCGCCTTACATCAACTGCTGAGTATAGGTCTCTTCATTTGTATTAAGGCCCTCTTGCAGTTGAAGACGTTTCGGCGAACACTGGCCGGTCGTTGCGAGCGCTTGAGCTGCTAGATTTTGTGTATAGTTGGTTCGTGGAGACAAAATGATAAGGAAATTATAAAATATTTTCTCAACATACCCTAAAAAACAATAAAACCTATCTTTTGGTATGAGTTTTACATGGTTTAATGATGGAATCTCTTCAAGGTACACGTTTTAAATGGCGATTTAGTGTCAACTTTATGATTATTTTTTATTGAGCCAATTGTTTTAATTCACGTTTCTATCTTCACACAGCGCTTAACAGTATGTTCAATTTTCCTAAATAATATTTTTTTTACGGAAACTAGCCATTTTGCTAGATTTACAGAGGTTTAAAAAAGTTAAAAAGTACTGCAACGTCGCCTTAAAGCTGGCGGCGCCTGCGTCAGATTGCAGTCGGGACGGAATGTTGTCACTTTTGTTTTTTTCGTTTGTAAAATATAATTATTACATCTAAGGATAATTTATGTTTTAGTATTTATTTAATGATTGTTGCTGCACCGGTCGACGTCATCACGTCAGCGCCGGCTGTCACTGAAAACCAGCGCTGGGGCTCTATCTCGCATAGGGTCACAGCATTATGCTGAGTGATGGCCGTTTTGCGTGGATGTGTCGCATGTTATTCCACACCTTATTTTTTATTTTTGTATACCTCTTGTCTTTCTGTGCGTCATGTTTGCCGCAAATAAACGTATTTTACATGCAAGTCTGGTGGGTATACGTTTTCAATATTTGAGAAGTCCTGATAAAATATTAAAATCAGGTTTTTTAACACAGTGTTCAAATACACAAGAAGCTGTAAGTTTTAAGAACAATATGCATCGAATTATCTTTTACTAGAAGACAAATCTGTTTTCTTTGGTTTTAGCTTTCCACCTAATCAAGTTTCTCCCCTAGTTACCAGCATGGGAATTTATGGACCAGTGAATAGCCTATAAAGGTAATTGATGGCAGTAATATGGCGTTAAGGTGGAAGCGTCAGGATGGTCTGAAAATCCAAATTGACTGCCTCGTTCTTGTAGTGGTAGCAAGCGCTACTGCTGAGCATGAGGTCCTGGGTTTGATTCCCAGGTCGGGCAAAGTGTTTTTGGGTTTTTCTATCTGGAATTTCTCAGTAGCAGCCCGGAGTCTGGACCTGTGCCCGGTTGATGGCAATAGGCTCGCTCCCTATTACATGGGACTTGAACATAACAGGCGAATTGTGGGTGTACTATAGGTACATCTCTGCCTAAACCTTCGGGGAAACAAGGCGTTATGTTATGTTAAAATATGATTCGCGACCGTAACACGTCTGTTATTACAAAGTTATAACAAATAAAATCATCCATACAACCCTCTAAGTTCATTTAATTCCATTAAATGATTTTTTCATTAAATAGTCATTTAATTCCATTAAATGATTTTTTCATTAAATAGTAATTTAATGCGATTAAATGAACTTCACTTCACAGTCACATTCATTCACTCACTCATTCATTCTGACAGTTTAACGTGGATGCGCAACGGTAGCTCGCGAAGTTCAAACTTTCTCGGTATGACTATTTTATGAATTTTTTTTCTTCTTTTTAGTACCATGACAATCTGTCCTGACCAATTTCTAGTGAGTTTGGTTATGACTTTTATTAAAATGAGAGAGCTTCTAATTGAAGGGGTCCGCCGGGACCGATGCCTGCCAGGGTCGCGAGATTTATTCGAAAGAGATGCCGTGGCTCTGGCATATGGGCAATTGTAGGAACACGGGTGGGTTTTAGTCAGTAAAAGTCTGACACGCCCTTCCGCTCCACCCTAGAGCGGGAGACGCCATCCCACCCACAAAAGAAAAGTCTAAATTCATACAACCTTATTGATGACTAGTTTCTGCCCGCGACTTCGTCTGCGATAAATTTTTACTTCCCCTGACCATTCCCGTCCCATCGAATTGCCTGCCAGTTTTCGTCTATTTTAAAAATGAAGATAATATTAATTTTGCACTAGCAATACCCAAGCGCGGCCACCTTAAAACGAATAGTTTCAAGTAACAATCACAAATTGAATTGCTCAAGTTCAACGACCCTCTATCCTTTCTTAGACGTAATTAAGTAATTTTGCTGTATGTGAATTAATTGCTATGCGTGGTTTAGATGTGGCACTCCGTTTAGGTAAATGAAAAACATTTTTGTACGTGCTCGTCTACAAATTGTTATTAAAATGAAAACCTGAAATTGGGTCATTGTGCGTGAGTATAATGACCCATTTTTACTTGGACCCATTTTAAAACTTATTCTTAATGATGACGGTTCCATGTGATGTCGGACGAAAAGAATAACACCATCCAATTTCGTCCCGTAGGTGCCGTAAGAGGCGATTAAGAGACTAGAGAAAGGGCATCAGCGTTCTCTATGCATTTTACCAAATTGGGGGAGGCCTATGTCAAACTGTGGACGTCTTTCGGTTGAGATGACGATGACATATGAACAATTTTTATATAGGCTTGTGGTTAAAAGACAACAGTTGTGATTTGAATATAGGTACAGACAACAATTAAGGTTGGTAGTCAATTTGATAAGGGTATTGTGGATAAGTAATAACAGCCGTACGGGTCAATCGATCAGGTTAAGATACGCTTGCCGCATTCGCTTCGTCAATGGGATTACATATCGAGAACCCGTCGTGCCTCGAACAGCACACTAAGCCATTGGCCCTGACTGTCAATCGTAGGTATATGTCAGTCGTTACGGGTAGTAAGAACTTGAGAAGCCCAAAAAGTCACCTTTTTCACAACCCAGCAACTTGGATGTGGAGGTCAAATAGGCAGTCATTCTAACTAAAATGCTGGTATTCAACTGCATCCCGTTAGACTGGAAGCTGACCCTAACAAAATAGGGAATAGCGATAGACAAATTAAACAATTTTTATAACTCCTCGTATGTATACTTATTGGGGACAAAGAGAGACGATTTTGTTTCACAAATTAATTTCCTTCCAAAAAGAGCCAACTATAATTACTTATGACTAGTCGCGAAGTATCTCAGAAAATATGTCTGAAGTCTTCTAAGTAAGCTTCAGACATATTTTGTTACATACAACCTTCTTTAAGTCAATTTTAAACCCCTTCAATCAACTCAGCCTATCGCAGTCCACTGCTGGACATAGGCCTCTCCCATGCTGCGCCACAACACCCTATCCTCCGCCTTCCGCATCCAGTCTATCCCAGCCACCTTTTCGAGGTCGTCGGTCCATCTAGCTGGGGGGCGTCCCACACTACGCTTGCCGATACGCGGTCTCCACTCCAGGACTCGTCTGCTCGATTGGCCATCGGTCCTTCGACAAACACGGCCAGCTCACTGCCACTTCAACCTGCTTAAACCCCTACAAGACTTGCTATTTAGGTTATAAATAGTACACAATAATTTGAACCTAAATACCTATGAACTCAAGAATTTCGTCAATATTCTAGAAACATTCAAAGATTTTGCTGATAACATAATATTTATTGTGGTATTATAATAAGTTCGGACTTGGTCCAAATAACTTACTACGTCCGTGGGTGGTGGTTTAGAATTTCATATTATTTATTTTGAAGGGGACTACTAGTTTTTGATATTTGACTATTATTAGTTTCTTATTAAAAAATCTATACTAATATTATAAAGCTGAAGAGTTTGTTTGTTTGTTTGATTGAACACGGTAATATCAGGAACTACTGGTCTGAATTGAAAAAATCTTTTTGTATTGGATAGCCTATTTATCAAGGAAGGCTATATACTGCTATATAACGTCACGCTATAACCAAGAGGAGCGGAGTAATGAAAAATGTTGCAAAAACGGCGAAAATCACATGGGTAGGCGATTCGACGCGACGGGAAGGGTCGGGGGAACAAGATATTTAACGCGGCCGAAGTCGCGGGCAGAAGCTAGTTAGTCTAGACAAAAATAAAAATCTACAAGTAGATATCTATAAAATAATATCTATCACATTACATAAATATCTACGTAAATTGAATTTGATTCATACAGCACAGAGGGGCCTCGTCGGCTCCTACTAGAGGCAACAATGTTATCACTTTCTGTAGGTAGCAAGCATCATCATTGTCAGCCTATAATGTTCCCACTGTTGGGACAAAGGCCTCCTCTCGGTGAGAGGGAGTTGGTCGTAATCCACGACGCAAACTCAGTGTTGGTAGATGCCACATGTCTTCGAATTTTTGGTTCTAAGACATGCCGGTTTCCTCACGATGTTTTCCTTCACGGTTTTGAAAGCAGTGATGACAAAATAATTTACACTAAATAAAGTGCCTGTCAGAGTTCGAACCTACGACCATTTTTTTTTTTGTTTTCGGGGGAAACCTACAAAAGGCGCCCGTTCTTCAGGGATAAGACCGGGGAGTGTGGGATTTTTACCTCACTAAAACCACCCCGGTGGTCACCATCTACACATGGAAGGGGTACCTTTACCTCTCAAAAGACCAATCCAGAACCCCTCTGTGCAACGCCTGTTAGGGCACATCTCTGGGGAGACTGTAAAGGGGCCTAGAACTCGTAAGTCGTTATCACTGGGCCAACACGTTTTTTTTTTTTTTGAAAACCCATCATGAAGTCATATTTAATGATGTCATACTTTGTATTATACAATAAAAAGATTAAATATTCGGAGTTTAGATGTTTGTTTAAGTGATTTGAATATAATTAGAGCACTTACAATATAGGGAATTCCTTTGTGGGATTATCAGCCGAAAGTGCTAAAGATGACGTGTTTGCCATGTGAACCAATATTATTTACTTATGTTATGAATTCTTGACCGTAAGACTATGTTTGTATACATGAATGACCTGCAAAAAATTCGCGGGTTGAGATATCTGAGTGTCCCACTTCATAATGTATGATGTAACAAGTATTATCTCTTTCAATTCAATTATAAGTGTCTTCTTTTAATTTTAGCGTTAATTTCATCATAGGGTGATGAAAAGTGAACTCTTGAACTTCTGGTGTTTTTAACGGGTCTATTTTTAATTGTTTTGTTGGTAAATAATAATCATCATCATCGTTTTAGCCGAAAGACGTCCACTGATGGACATAGGCCTCCCCCAAATTGGGGGGCTTGGCGATCGCAGTATTTTCGTGAAATGCATAAAGAACGCTGCTGCTCATTCTTTAGTAAGTCCCTTAGTCGCCTTTAACGACACTCATAGGAAGTAAAGGGCTGGTCCTATTGGACCATACGGGATCAATGGTAAACATGGTTTTTCATACTTATCATACTAATTATACTTATCATATTTTTACACACGACCCATATATGTATGTCCCAAGTACGATTAGTCGTTAAATCTATCACTTATGGCGTCTCTGGGTAAGAATCTCAATAGAAGCTGTTAAACTGTTTGGCAAACAAAACATACGCGACTGAATTCCAGCTAAGCCTTAGGAAGGGTAGTCTGACATTTTATTAGACAGACTAGTGCAACTCAGCACGGGTTAATAGTTGTTTCGCACGATTTTATGCGCCCAGACTGGGCGAAGTTGCAACATTTATTTGTGGGCGAATGGACAACTCCAGAAATATGTTGCATGCAAGTGACAGGTTTGGAATACACGCTTTATTGCATGTACTTGCAGTGACCTTATTTCATAACTTAATTCAAACATGCCAATACCTAGTAATTGCACCATGGTTTGTTCAGAAAAGTAGATGAGAGTAACAACGTATATCATAAAATTATCAACCAGTAAACATTCGGACAGTTTCTAGAACCATAAAATCTCCGCTTAGTATAGTAAAATCTTTCCAAGACCTAATCCTTTTGTTATCAGTGGCTAGTAGTTGAGTAAACCTGATAAGTTGATAGCATAGAGTCTGACTAATGCCTAAGATTAAAGAAATGGGTCTAGGGTGAGGCTAGATTACGGTCTGGAAAACACTGTGTGAGTAATATAATGGACAAGCAATATTATATTATATGTTTTTATTGCAATTTTGGGGAAATTGGAGATTAGGGCCTGCTTGCACCGAAATGACTAAATGTGCTTAGCGCTCAAAGTATTTAAAACCAAAGTACCAAATACCAAAGTATTCCTGTTCGTTCCTTTGAAGATGACAAAACTAACGAAGTTTTAAAAATGTTCAAATGCATTAAACATATTTAGTGTTTGGGTTGCAAGTGGGCCTTAATGTATAGATAATTGTGCAATAACATTAAATTAAATCATTTGAAATTGTTCAATTTTGTCTAAACTTATCTAGATAACTGGACTACGCCTACAGCACCCTAATTCCGAAACACAATAATTAATCAATCATAATAATTTGAAAGGATATTGGTGATCCATTGCTTCATATGTTTGAAAAATTAATCTGCTCAACAATGTAAATAGCGCAATGAATGTTGTTGAACTCTCAAATTTTGCCTCGCAGATTTAGGCAATATAAGTGTAGTGCAATGACACGTAGCGTAGGATTCTAACGAATGGCTTTAAAAATCTAATTTGTGAGACCAAATAACAGTATAATTATGTGCCAAAGAGATCTTATATAGCTATCATGCCATTACATTTTTTAATTAAAATAGAAAATATACTTGACCTAATTACACATAAGAAATTCTCACGTACGTATGTAAAATATATCAAACCGCAATCTAAGTATTTTTTAATCATTAACGTCTGCTAGCAACTTTTATACTAACTTTTGTATTTCGTTATCCATTGCGCGATTTCTACTACCAAATTTCTTATAACATCTAACGTAACCATCAATGGATGATATATCATGCGATTTCTTACAAATTCTAGAGTGATTTACTAAGTTAGATTGTCAGCGTTGATAGCAATACCTTCTTCAAGGTTTAACTTAAGTATTACTTATTTGGAACAAGTTATTCGTCCATTCAACTTTATAACTTGTGGAGGAGTTTACTTATTCGTGTGTAGGTGGCTCAATTAATTTTTTTATGAGGATTTTAGCGATTCTGACAATTTTAGGCAAATATGGCTGGTACGGTGTTGCAGATTGGAATGGAAACTATAATGTGATACGTGAAGGAATTTTCTGGAAAAAAATGATCTTTTCTAGAAAATACTCTAATTTACTGTTGTTACATCTGTTTTCCAGGATCTTAAATAACTAAATTCTACCCACCGGATACAAGGACGGTTCTCCCGATGGACAGCATTTATAATCAGCCCATAATGTGAACACAACCCTCATCTTTGTGAGAGGGAGTGAGCCATAAGTCAACACACGGGTTCAGTGCACGTTGGGAAATGTCACTTCTTTGAAATTTTTGCTCTAGGATACGCTGCTAGTTTCCTCACGATTTTTTCCTTTATCGTTTTGAGAGCAGCACGCGTAGCATGACCACCATAGAAAGACTTTTGTCTATTCTTGGTAGAATGAAGATAAAACTGCCATGCTACGCCAGCATAAAACGGTACAAATCTTTCTACAATCTTTAATTCTGTGTTTAATCTTTCTACAATGTATAATTTTGTCTATTCTTCCGTCGACAAAACCCCTTTCTACGGTGGTCATGCTACGCATGCAATGGTGATGAAATAATTTACACAAATTACTGCATAATTGACACATTAAGCTCCAAGAGATAGATTTTGCTCCTTTTTGGTATGATCTTTTTTTGCCATATTTGAATACTGCCTCCCATGATCGGTTCTTAATTGAGTCCTGTTATTGCGTGTCTTATTTAATTTTCAAGTCGATACTAGCTGTAGCTATTTCCCTTGTAAATAGATCAGCCAAGTGCGTAAGCATGGTCGGCTGCCGATGTGATGGCCCTGGAGTTAATAAGCTAAATATCGTTAACGTAGCAACTTGTATTTCGACCAAGATGTCAGAGTGAATATAAAATTGGAGAAAAAGAGAGGTTTTTTAAAAAAATCTTACACGAATTTATATGAAAGAAAGTAAGTTACCTAAGTTCATTGTTCTATTCACCGGTAAAGAACCGTAACTTAAGATAGTATTATTGAGTATCCAGACAGACAAGGCATGTTAAAATGTCCCACAAAGATTCCAATCAGATTCATTTTGATTGTAGAACAAATGGTATCTATGTGTGTTTGTTTGTTTCCAAAAGCGTGTATGTTCTTAATGTATTCTTGTAGATGGCTATCGATGTTTTGGTATTTTGTATTACTTATTTTTATCAGAGTTAGAGTCTAATTTTGGATATCTTAGATATCGAGGTAGCTAAAATTAGACTTTACTTATCTGCTAGTGATCAGTATCAAAGATCAGTTGAAATAGATGAGTTAAAAATAAATTATTATCTGTAAAAATATTTTTAGAAACAATAATATATATTTTTTTTTGTTATCCAAATAGTAATGAATAATACTTTATCTAGATAAAATATTATTCATCATAAAACTATTTTCGAATATGTCTAAAAATATTTCATTTTTATTTACTACTACTTACTGTACTATAGGAACAAGGCGTTATGAGTGTTAATCTAAACCGCAAAACAAGTGCATTTGTGATATCAGGCTCATACTTTAGAATCCCTAGCTTTTGCCCGGATGGAGTACAAAAATTATCCCACGGTACCCTAACACTGAAATTAAAAGGATGCTTTGTCCTAACCCTGACCATGACCTGTCTACCCATGTGTCAAATTTCATGTAGATCTGAGGGGTAATTGCGGAACTCTTTATCGGTAGGAATTGGTTTAATATTCATAGTTAAACAACATTCATTGCGTTATTTACGTTGCTGAGCCACAATTTATTCGAACAAATGACGCAATGGCTTAGAAATAATCTTCAATCCCATTCAGATTCTGATAAATTGTGCGTTTCGCAATTAGGGTGCCGTTCAGCTGTGTCATTGTGAAAACGTTACAATCAAACAACTTACTTTAGCATTTATAATATTACTAACTTTTACTTTCGTCTGCGATCTAGGATGAAAACTAGCCTCTATTCTTACCGAGATCATGGTCTATCTGTGTGCCAAATTCCATCTAAATCCGTTTAGCCATTCCAGCGTGATAGCGTAACAAAAAATAAACAAAGTCACGTTTGCATTAATCATATTAGTTAGGATTTCAATATCATTGTTTAGTCTCTATTGTTCGATAAGCAACGTTTTGGCAAACCGTCTAGTGATGAAAGTGTCTATGGGAGGCAGTGCGACACCATTATTCGTCAGTTAGGCCGTCTACATGTTTGCCAACTCACAATAACATTAAAAAAACAATTGAACGCGTAATAATTACTACATAGATGTCATTGTGTTACGCAAAACGACTCTTGAAGACTAATATGGCACCGCTTACATAAAATATTTATCGCAGGTGTCAAAATTGTTGATAATTACGACATCTAAATAATGTAATACGTAATTATGTTTATGGTCTCTTTCTATTATCCATTTGTCCAAGTGTATGACCCAGGCTGATGGACTGACGACGTGAAATAACAAGACACTCCTGATTATCGTGCTGACCTTTTGATGGCAGCAGAAACCCGCTTGATGCACGGAGCACAGAACTGCACCCTAATTGCGAAACGCACAATTTATCAGAATCCGAATGGGATTGAAGATTATTTCTAAACCATTGCGTCATTTGTTCGAATAAATTGTGGCTCAGCAACGTAAATATCGCAATGAATGTTGTTTAACTATGAATATTAAACCAATTCCTACCGATAAAAAGTTCCGCAATTACCCCCCTCTGGTCGAAAAAAGGAGATTGGGGGCAGTTTATGTCCAGCAGTGGATGTCTTTACCAGGGTCGTGGATTTCTTCAAAAGAGTTACCGTGGCCCTGGCATAGGCAACTGAAGTTTTAGTTTTAGTCAGTAAAAGTCGGACACGACCTCCCGCTCCGCTCAAAACGGTAGACGTCGTTTGAATATGATTTCACATAAAATAAAAACTTTTTTACAAAAAAAAAAAAAAACCGACTTCCTTAAAAACACTACAAAGTGAAAAATAACTTTAATTTCGGAAGTCGGTGTCTTAGGATCTGTATTTATGATTTTTTTGCCACCGACTTCCGAAATTAAAGGTTTTTTTTGTAAAAAAGTTTTTATTTTTCAATTTTTAGTTGTGGTATTTACCCCGCATTAATTCCAAACAAACAATGCATATTTATGCGATAGCAGAAATTGCGGTTGATTTGCTGTAATTTTTTAAAGAGTTTCGGTGTCTGTCTCCCGAACTCATCATCAGATCTATATGAAATTTATATGGGACCATTTCGGAATAAACTCCTTTCGAACAAAAAAAGAATTTTTCAAATCCGTCTATATATGACGGAGTTATGGCCGAACATACATAAAAAAAAAAACATATAAACATCCGAATTGAGAACCTCCTCCTTTTTGAAGTCGGTTAAAAAAGGCATTGTATGTATTTCGGGTGATACTTATGTACCAAGTTATGTCAATTCGAAGGAAGCTGGGCGGTTAGTACCATTACCAATTTAAAATTAAGCCGTTGGTCTTGCGCCTGATGTCTCTCTGGTTGTGTCAGATTGTCGTCCCATTGGTCTTTGAGAGTGAGGGAAGAGTGAGTGAACCTGTGTCTGCGCATATACTTCTGCCCTATTATTATGTTTCGCGTAGATGGCCACGTCAGTTTATACATCCCACCGTGCCTCAGAAAGCACGTTAAGCCTTTGGTACCGACTGTCTTTTGTGGATTATTGAAAGTCGTTACGGTCTGTCAAAGGCCGAAAGTCTGACAACCTGTCTTATTAAGGGGTATTGTATTACCCAATAACTGACCTGTGGAGGTCAGATAGGCAGTCGCTCCATGTAAAATACTGTTATTCTCCTTCATCCGGTTAGACTGGAAGCCGACCACAACGTAGTTGAGAAAAGAGTAGGCAGATAATGAGATGGCCAGGTCATTCTCCTCTAAGATTTACCGCCATTGCCGAAATTTGGTCTTGACGGTCAACCCGTATAAAATAAATTCTCTCATCTAGACATAATATACGAAAACATAACATTGTTTTGACGTACAGGATTACGTCTGACGTCACATTATTATTGTTGTTTCCAAAATTTGATCGAGTGTATACAGTGTGTATCGCGTATCTTATAATACCCCTGGTATCTGTATCATGGATTACGGAATGACAGCGTATTAGTCGGTATTGCTAAGCAAAACTTTGCAGAAATACCTTTGTAAATGAGTTTGTTCAGAAAAGTGCTCAGACCAACTTCTGTTACTAAGTGGCATAGCTGTATGCTTAAGCATTTTTATCACGTATTCTGGTTGACGACTCTTCCAATAACCGCACTGCAGCTTGAAGTCAATCCCTAGCATCAGGTGGTAGTTCAGCTCACTTCAAACACACGTCACGTAACGGTGACATTTTAACAGAATAATCGGGCTGGTGTCATTAATTGAGCCGAAATATGTTGGGTATAGACGACCTACATCGACCGGTCCTAACTTCCTTGCCTCCAGCTGATTCCCTTGAACTTCATCAGGTACACCAGAAAATACACATGAACAAAAAAGAAAAAAACCTTCAACCTAACTAGGTTCATGATTAGGTTCAGGATTACTAACTAGTAATCCGCGAAAATTACGGAATTACAAAACCATCTATAATATACAACTCTCTAAGTTTATTTATTCCCATAGTTAAAAAAAAACATGTAGAAGCGATTCAATAGGATTAAATTAACTTAGAGGTTGTTCTGATGATTTTAATTCTGTAAAGCCATATTTGTTACGGTTGCGAATCATATTTTAAAGAACATATAACCTGACGCTGACCTGCAAATCACAAAAAAACTGAAGAAAAATTGAATTTTGCGGCTACCTCAGCGTTGTCATCATAAGCAGTGGTTACTATCTACTATATATTATATAACTGTTGTCTTGTGAATATGCGTTCGTACACATCAAAGTACAAAGCAAAGTAGTAGTAGTAGGAGTAAAGTAGTGTGAAAGTTTAAACTCCTCGCGAGTCTGACGCCCTAGTAGCCAATTTCATCAATGGCACATCTAATCGGCGCTCAAGAGCGTTCAATTTAATTGGTGAAATCTGTCCTTAATCGACAACTTTTAGCTACTTACCTACACCTATCACCACGACATGAGTTATTCTCGTACATCTCGTGTCCACACGACAGACCGAGACTATTTATGAGGTGTGTCATGTTTCTATAGTGATAAGACACACGTAATAATTTGACTGGCCTGTTAGTCTAGTGATTAGTGACCCTGACTGCGAAGACTGAGGTCGTGGGTTCGATTCCCACCCAGGACAAATCGTTGTGTGATGAGCACAATCATTTGTTCTGTGTCTGGGTGTTATTTATCTATAATATGTATGTATTTAGAAATATATAAGTATATTTATCAGTTGTCTGGTTGCCATAGTACAGGCTCTGCCTAGTTTGGGATCAGATAACAGTGTGTTGGTTGTCCAAAGATATTTATAAAAATAAAAAAAAACATATTACTTCGTAGTTATTTCTAGCTTTGTTTTTCCCCGTATATGGATGCCACGCCTATGCCTTGTTGATACGTCATGAAATTCTACGTCACGCAAAAGGCAGTCAGTCAACAGTTTTGTGACGTCATCGGAAGAATAGACAGGTCTTTATCTTGGCAAATCCCTTAGCGTTTCTTGTTTCCTGGTATTTCAAAGTCCCTTTACTTTTAAGAAATAACCTCTAAGTTGTTTTTTTTTTTTTGCTTATTTGTTCGGAAAACATAGATCCAATGGGGTTAGTAACAATAGTCTAAATCTATGTTAGTACTTAACTAATAACCACAGACAGAGTACAGGTGACTAGTTACCTCATCAGCGGGTTGTCATATCTCCCGGCTATAGCGCGTAGAATGCTGTTGGGACTGCCACGGAGTCTGTTTAGCAGGGACGCCGCTTTCTTACCACGTACAAGCATTGAAACAGTCGGTACGTGCCTCAGCGATGTATTGCAGATACTACTTTTGATTTTCCACTTGGACATTTTCGGTAAAAAGAAAAATGTGTTCAATATGTGTACATATTCGTTTGGAACTCAATTTACACCAACATAAGTCTATCTATAATAATACATGTATTATAAATGGGAAAGTGTGTGTGTCTGTTTGTCCGTCTTTCACGGCAAAACGGAGCGACGAATTGACGTGATTTTTAAGTGGAGATAGTTGAAGGGATGGAGAGTGGTATAGGCTACTTTTTTTTTCCTTTTTAGTTGGCTGGGGTGAACTTAGATAAGCCGTGCTTTTCCCATGTAGTATGCTCGCGTGTGTCCAATGCCCAGAATCTTTACATTCTATCCCCAAAGTGAAAGACATATAATATCGTCTACAGTAGCGTAATAAAATAACATTCTGTTCCGAGTTCTCTTCTGTGTTCTATATCAAGAAAGGGAAACCGTGCTACCCCGAATTTCACGCGAACGAAACCGCGGGCAAAAGCAAGTAAATAATACAAAGTAAAATTAATTAGCTGATAATAGGTTACCCACGTGTTGGGTATCGTAAATCTACATTATTCCGAGCTGAGCTATAAATTTCACGCGGACGAAGTCGCGGGCGAAGTCCGAGTAGCTAACTAAAAGCGCGCTGTTTAATTTTCTACTTTTGGCGCTGAGCCAACGATTTTACTCCTAACTATCATAGTCAGCTTATTACGTTCCCACTGCTGGGACACAGGGCTCCTCTCTGTGAGAAGTTGGCTATAATCCACCACGCAGACCCAGTGTGGTAAGGTAGATTTCACCCGTCTTGAAATTTTTAGCCTATTGCTATCAACCAGACACAATTACAGTCTCAGAGCTCGTATTGAGGAATTCCAGATAGAAAAATCCAATACCACTTTGAGCGACCTGCTAATCGGACTCAGGACCCTATGCTCAACAGCCGAGGTGTCGACTTGTGTTAGTGAAGCATACGATACTCACTTATAACACAAGATTGTTGATAGTTCAAAGTCCATGTTTTCGTACAAGTTTCAATATTCTTCAGTATTTACCAATGAAGTTGGGTGCAGACCGCGTATAGCAATGTTTGGAATCGGTATTGTGAGTACAAAACCATAAAATATTTGATACTACCCACTGTACCCGCCGTACATTGTATGTGACGTAAGTCATTTTACTATAGAATAGAATGTCTCCTTGCCGGAGCAAGGAGACATCCTATTCTATAGTACATACACACGGATGTCGTGTCGGAAAAGATTAGCACCCACTGGAGAATGGGCAGCAGCGTTCTCTATGGATTTTACCACCATACTGGTATCGCCAACCCGCTTGCCAAGCGTGGCGATTATGGCAAACCCCTCCAAATTGGGGGAGGCCTTTGTCCAACAGTGGACGTCTTTCGGCTGAAATGATGATGAGAATATCTCCTCGCAGCGTGGAAGGCAACGGGGCATGCCAGGCGACCGACCGCCCGTTTCACTTCGAGCGATTAATAATTTTAAATCTGCGATATCTTCTATGATATTCATTTGAATGATATACTGAAAAGGTCAATTTTGATTTACATTATATGCACATCGTATGTCATGTATTTTATTGGTTAAGGATTAATATTGTGTAATTTGAAATAGCTTGTTAATAACACATTATTTTTTTGTAATACGTTGAAGTTATAAATGGTTACTGTAGGTTATCCTTAGTAGATAGATAAAAACCATCCCGGACTTTTCAATAGGCCTTCTTAAGATTATGAATACAATTAGTACATAAGTTTTTATTGGTACTCCCTTTCTTCTCCTAAAATTGTTTGTCCGAAAATCATTATCCATAACACGTTAGCTATAAACGTCAGTAACCATAATGTTTAAAAAATCTAAATTTTGTTTGACATAATTATCTTTACTTCTAAAACTATTCTGTCATAATATCAAATACTATAATCATTAAATCTCATAATTTTGCATGTTATAAAGTCATAGTTCCTAAGTATTGTATTATTTAAAGTATATAATTTCGAATGTTCATTTATAGTAAAATTGTTAGTCGTAAAAAATTGCTACAAGTTAGGTTTATGTGACAGAAACGAATTGTTGTAAATCCGACTCCGCGTGGTCTTGTCTGCCCTACCCCTAGAGTGTAATTTAGAATCGCGTAGGCGCGGAGGGGCGAGGCGGCCCGCGAGCTGAGGAGCAGGTGGTTGTAACGCTCGCCGCCACCGAAGCTGCGGTGGTGATCGTTAGACCGTCTGCGACGATAAGCTCGCGTGGCACCGCCGGAGCCCCGCAGTGCCGGAGCCGTGACAGAAACCATGCCTACTGCATGATGCATGCTTGCTTGCATGTTTGCTTGCATGCTCGATTGCATGCTGTTTGTTTTCTTGCTTGCTTGAATGCTACATGCTGCATGCTTGCTTGCATGCTCGATTAAAGTTTAAAAGTTAAAAAAAAATATTTCGGAACAATAACGCAGGACAAGTTTGACAAGTAAAACGATGATAGCTGCAAAAGTATAAACTGTCGCGCAGCTAACAACGCCCTTCTCCAGATACAGAATGGAATGATGTTCCATGCGAAAAATTCAAAATAATTTAGATTTATATAATTAATATAATTAAATAGAAACAAATTGCTAGATTGCATGCTGCTTGCTTGCATGCATGGTATATGCTTGTTTGCATGCTTCTTAGAGGGAAATAAAACCACATGTTCACAATCAACTGATATTGTATTGAGTGATATGATAATACATGTAGCGCCATGCCAGGCATCATTTAGCATTTGCATCTTTACTATATTTTATGTATTGTATCAGTTGGATTTGGTAAAATAATTTAGGTTCTTAATGAACTTTGTACTACTTTGTTTTAAAAATATAATTAGGATGAATATACATAAAATAATTTGAATTTAGGACTCATAATTTTTATTGAAAACAGTTTTAAGTCTTTTGTGTAGTATTGATTGTAATATTTATGACAAACAGATTTAGGGCATTTTGTATTTAGGGATTTTAATTTTATGGCATGTGATATGATGTGACATTTAGTTCGGGCAAGTTATCATTCGGACAAATGATGATTAGGACAAAAAAAAAATGTCTCTATAGATTATGGATAGTAAAGTTAGGTCACATAATAGAGAACCGTTTTTATTAAGTATATTACATGGATTACAGATTTAAATTAATAAAGAAAAAAAAATTATAACCTAAATTAACTAAAACTATTTACAAATTAAAAAAATTGCGTCGAAAAATCATCCGCATCGCTGTCGACTGGTAGTGTGCCCAAGAGACTGGCGGCATTACCATGTTGTATGGCAATGCTTAGCCTCTGGCCAAGGTAAAAACCAGCTCTTGGGTCACGGGAAGTGTCCACCAGCCGTTTAGAAATTTCCTTAAATAGGCTATGAGCACTCGGACCCCACGGCCCAAGCGTTTCAACCCCAAACGGCTCCAAAATATAATGACCAATAAGTTTATTATACTTACGTCGCTTGAGGTTTTCCGCAGCCGTAGCAGCGGCAACCAGCACAGCACGCCGTGCCAGGAACATGGGATGGCGCAAGAGTATCGACGCACGTTGCATCCCACACTAAAGGCCTACCCACCTTCCATGGAAATAAAGACATATCGTCCGGTCTCTTGCCATCGTCGCGTGCCAAGCCATTGGGTTCTCTAATATAGCTGGGACGCCGATGGTGACAAGAGCTCGTCGGATGTGTTTGCGTGCCGCGCTAACCGACCCGCACTTCCGCTGCAAGACAGGCCGTGGTGTACTAGACTGGTGAACACTTCGCCACAGGGACAGCGTAAAAAAAAAATAGTACATTACTTTCTTCTTATAAGCGCCCAAAACTATGAGTTTTATTAATACGTTACAAATCATTGAAATTTTCTACTTTACTTTCATATGCAATATGCATAAACCATTCGAAAGAAATTCTCTAAATGATAGTAAATCCGTATGAAAATCCACTGCGTGGCTTAGAAAATATAAGCGAAGAAACAGACAGACGAAAACAGACTTGGCTTTATACTTGGCTTTTAGAGATGGCACACCACAGTTCAGTCCAAGAATTAAGTTGCGTAGTCCTTAATGGACTTTCCCTTTTACACTGGTTGACATCAACAAACATGTAGAGATAAACGCAATAAATTACAAGGCTGGAAATTCCAAAAACAACTAAATAAAACACAAGCTATTTTATTATCTATCCATATAGACATTTTTCGTATCTCAGAGACTTTTGACCACAATGTCCTTCTCAACCACTCAATGGATTTTGATGTGGTTTTCACCATCATATAGAGAATTTATTCCAGAAGGTATCCGTATGAATGAATGTCTATAATTTGAGTACTCATTAATGCACTCTGTAATCGACATTCTGTTTATGGTTTATTTTATTTTATTAAGTAGGAACAACAAACAGTTACATTATGCAATATTACACAAAGGAAAACACAAGTTACATAAATAATAATGTAACCCACAGCGCTGTTCACTGATTACCATTAATAATTAAAACTTTAAACTCACTAGGAGGTGAACTGTACATGCATGACAGTTACACTAATGTTATAAAAATATTTTTTTTTTTAAACAATGTTAAAGAAAAGAAAGTAAAAAATAGATAAGAAACTAGTCTAAAAGTTTAAGGGGGTTTTAGGTGTTATGTTAAGTCAGTATCGTAACGCAGATTCCTTTGTAACTATTGACTTTGTAACTACTGACTTGGGTCCCTAGCTCTAACATCAACAAGCATTGGACACAACTGTAAAACTTTTTCTACCTGAATACGGCTCTTTTGGCTATTTTGTATGTGTTTATTTTATGGATTTGTTTTTGTAACTTGCGTTTTGTTTTTACTGAATAAATAATTTTACGTTTTCTCTCTATTATATTCATATGGCAAAGAAATCTCGATGTTTTGGCATGCGGCTACATCAGTACATTGCATATGTGCGAAGCAGGATTGGTATTTGATCATCCACATCAATTAAAAGAAGCGCTATTTAAATATCAAAACATATTTTATTAATTGTTGCTGCCTTCGTAAGTAAAAAGAAAATTAAACAATCTAGAGCATTATTAAGATTTCATGTCCTTAGACTAACAACACCATAGCAGGCAAATTTAAAGCAAAAGTTACGAACGGTGAATCCAGTGTTAACTATTGAAAATGTCCCATTTACAGAAAAGAGGACATGTAGTTATTTCACTTCACGTTATTTTAACCACACTTACTGGATTTGAAAACAATGTTTCTCTGGTCTAAACTATCTTTTCAAGCAAGATACTTACTTTTCATCCAATTTTATAGCATCAGAGTTCTAAAATCAACAGCATCAGTATGATAATTTTTCGTATTGTTGATTTTAAAACTTACAAGCTGGAACAAATATGATTGAAATATCGGGTAATCGAAACTAATCAATAGCAGGCTGTAAGATATAGGACTATTTCGCGGTAAAAACAATATAAATGCATGATGCATCGGAATTCATTGTTAAAATCGCGCGAAAGTTTAAAAACAAGATAAACTGACTTCTAAAGAATGTCTGATAAGATCGGATGAAACAGTTATTATACTATTATATGTATATATTTCATCCAGCCAGTAAGCATGTTGCGTTGTTGCTACGCGCGAAATTTAATTTAGATCGAGACGCTGTGACATAACTCTTTGAACTCATGGGCTCCTGGTGCGACCATAATAAAAACAATGGTTATAAAATGTAGCGTAACACAAATTGTTTTCTTTAAAATAGAAATTTGATGTTCTCGAACTTCGGTAAGATTCACGAATGTTGAATCAAACAAAATTCGAAAACAAACAATTTAATTAATTTATATCTCTTTGCACTCTTAAATAAAGATGCACTTAGGACTCTTGTATCGATCACAGACGGTTAATTAAAACTGTCAAGCTCGCTCGCACCTATTTTAAGAGCACTCTCGAAGAACGTTCTTTATAGAACTTTCTTAATGTAATGTCATGTCAACTTCTTATTTACTTTTTAGGGTTCCGCACCTGCAAAGGAAAAAGCGGAACCCTTATAGAATCACTTTGTTGTCCCTCCGTCCGTCCGTCCGTTCGTCTGTCAAGACCCTTATTCTCAGGAACGCGTGGAGGTATCAAGCTGAAATTTATATCAAATACTCAAGTTTATTGTCTCTTGGAGCTGTGAAAAAATAAAACTTCTAAGCTAACGCAATCAAAAGATATAGCCGTCGCAAATTTTCGAAACTCGCAAGGGAATCAAAACCTAAAGGGTACTTCCAGTGGATCTAGAATTTTGAAATTTGGTACGAAGCAATGTCTTATAGCACAGATAAAGGAAAAATTGCGAAAACCGTAAATTTTTAGTTACAACATATAATAAAAATATATTTTTTACGGAACTCTCGGTGCGCGAGTACGACTCGCACTTGGCCGGTTTTTTTTTTAACAACACGAGCGAACGGAAGAAATTGATTTATGATTTAGATGAAAACTCTTATATTCTCCATATTTCGTTATTGTCCTTATTTCAGTCCTTGACTAATGTTTTCATTGCCTTATTTCTCCACTTCATCTTATTTTTCTATTTGCTTTGAAAGTGAAAAATTAAATGAAAAAATATTTATTATTTTGACAAGTAAAACTTAACAACTAGTGATTGGAACCTCCTTTTATCTCCAAATACGTCGCATTCTATAAAATCTTCCCTAAGTTTACTTTGAAAGTCTAAACACCAGTTAACTAGTTCAAACACTGCAACCATCACCACTTACCAACACTCCAGGTTATTTTAATCTTGTTGCTAGGCCAAGTCGTGTCTAACTATATCGTACCGTTGCAAGCTATCCGACACCCGTATATTCCCAAGAACATTGAGATCACGTTTCAGTTTCACCTGATGATTGTATAACATATAAATATTTTAGTATACATTGAGTGTGTAACTTGTCCTCACATTCTCAAGGAAATTGATCTGTCCATTGTCTTAATATATCTCAGATTTCAGCATAACATTACAACTGTTCAACATTATTTAAACAGTATTCCTTAGTTTCAATACAATAATAGTTATTATGACACCTGATTATTTACTTTGAGAAGTAAAATAATTTAATTTTAATTATTGTGTGTGATGACTATGTAGGCCATATTTATCTTTTAGAAAGTTAGTTTTAATGAAGATCTGACAATCTGAATACTTTATGCGTTCTACCCAAATGTCCTTTCTTTGACATTGGTACCGATTCCCTTGTTCACAAACTGAACTAAATTTAAGTTCAGTGTATCTTTTTCTTTCTATTTCATTAAGAAAAGGACAGAAGATAAATTTTAGTTTAGTCCTGTCAAATTAATCAGCGCCTGTCACTACTCCATACAAGTTTAGACGTGATTAAAAACATGCCTACTAAAATTACGTCAATTTACGTCAAGCGCTGATTAATTTGACAGGACTAAACTAAAATTTATCTTGTGTCCTTTTCTTAATGAAATAGAAAGAAAAAGATGCACTGAACTTAAATTTAGTTTAGTTTGTGAATAAGGGAATCGGTACCATTGTCCTTCAAATCACTGAGCTCCTTAAGTTCTGAGTTGAGGTGCACGGTAACGGACAATTTCGTGAACTGACTGGAAAAGCCCACTAAATCTGTGTGATTATTTTCCTAAAAGACCATTTTAGACACCCATCTACGTGGTCTTGACATGATATGACCGAGAATATGTCTACCTTTAAAAGAGACTGCGAGCTCTGTGTTTATTTTGCCAATTTTCCCTCAGAGCAGTCAGATAGGAAACGCCGACCTCATCTAGTTTTAATAATATGATCGACATCTAAAAGTGTTTATACAACAATAATAAAATGATTTATGAAAAAATCAGCATTTCATAAAAGTCTTCTTTCGCATGAAAACTGTATTTTCATTATGCAAAAAAAGGTTTTGTCACTGTAGGACCCTTGTTAAGTTACCTAATATGAAATCATAATACTTTCTTTACAAATCCTCTTCAATAATCATGTAACTGAAACTCGAGCTAGTCGTCTCGTTTCTTTGTAAAGAAAATGACAACAACAGGTTATCCTTACCGGTTACCTACGGTTCTGGTAAGGTGAAGATCTCATAAATATGGTTCATAACAAATTTATGGAATAAATTATGTTATGAATTGCTTTTGCTTGGTATTGATCTGATTCTACTACATTTTAACGATATCAAAGTACTTAGTAAGGTTATGACTAAGGCATGATCAAAATCTAGATGAAGAGAATAGTGAAAGAAAGCACACTTAATATTAACTTGTTAATGTATCTGTACAGACAGGAAAGACCAACTTTATGGAATAAAATAATTGAATGATATTGAGAATTTTGATGGAACACATAAGTAACAAACTAGCTTCTGCCCGCAACTTCATCAGCATGAAATTTCTTGCTCCCCGACCCACCTTATAGCATTGCATCGCCTGCCCTGCTTAGCGTTCTTTCTGACTTTTTCTTTTTGGTCGGCTCTTAAGAGCTCAAGCGTGATGTCAAATAGCCTAAAGCCTTCTTCAAACAATGCGCTATAAAACGTAAAAATAATTGTTCAACACTTTATAGGACGGCTCATACAAAGTGGCCAGTAAACTGGACAGTCACTTCTTGAAGTGGACGGTCACTTCTTCGCTCTTCACTGTTCAGTTTACTGGCCACTTTATATGAGCCGTCCTATAAAAGGTGGACAGTCACTTCAAGTTACCTAGGACCTTGAAATGGACGGTCACTTCTTCAGTCTTCACTGTTTAGTTTACTGGCCACTTTGTATGAGCCGTCCTATAAAGGGTTAAATCCGACTCGCACAGTCGTATTTTCCGACTTTACCAGTTTAACAGTTCGGAGATTCCAGAGATTTACGAGTTCTAAAAAACAAAACAAACTCTTCATCTCTATTGAAATATATAATTAAAAATTAAGCAAGTGGATATAGTTACAAAAAGAATGTTTAACTTACTAAAATACTATATTGACTCTTTTGATGAACCACATTTTGTAAAATCTATCGAATTTGTAATAAACCTATTGCAACAGGTGCAAAGGAACTGTAACGACATAATTTCCTGCGACATTTTACTACCTACTTCCCACTGAAGATAAGAAACAACTGTGAAATCTAATTTTCCAGCACATTACCAATATACAACTTACGATAAAAATAAAACACGTTTAAGTAAGAATCTAAGCTATAGTCTCTGACACGGGTAAAACAGAATAATTAAAGAATGGTTAAAGAAGAATTGATTGAAGATTCTGCTGAAGGTTGTGGTGAAGGGCATAAAACTAGTTAAGATTATTAAAATGTTAATCTGAAACGAACAGTTAATAGCCATCCAGTTACTGCTACTGAGAATAATGATAAGGAAAAAAAGATCAATGACATGACCGTTGTATTAAATAATACTAATGATCAATTTAAGTAAATATTTATGAGGACAGTAAACGGTATTGAATCATCAGTTATCGGTAAGAATAAAAAGATGTTAGATTAGATAAAATTAAATGATTCAGACTCATTTCAGGAATACTAAGTTCACTATAAAGTATAATATTATAATAATTCATCATCATCATTTCAGCTAAAAGACGTCCACTGCTGGACCTACGCCTCCCCCAATTTTGGGGTGATTTGCCATAATCGCCACGATTGGCAGACGGGTTGGCGATCTCAGAATGCTGGAAAATACGTAAAGAACGCTACTGCCCATTCTCTAGTAAGTCCCTTATTCACCTCTTACCCACGGAAAGAAATGCGATAGTGTTATTCTTTACGTCCGCCATCACACGGAACATAATAATTATATTCTCGAAACACCTAATAATCAATTTAACAAAAACCCTGAAATAGATTTATTCCAATTACTACGTATAAAATAAACCAATCAGTCACGTAAACATCTTAAACAGTCGCTGTTTTCTATTAAAACATTGATTCAATCAGCTGAATACCTGGCTTCTTATTCATTAAATCAATAAATCAGTTTGCTGTAGTATTAAATTAACCTTCGGTGCAATCCTTATTGGCTTCTCGGGACCTTCAAGCGATCTATTGTCCCAAGTCTATATTTCTTTTGTCGAAATCATTAAAGACTCATTATTGCAAACTTTAGGAACGTCACTTTTAAGAGTGACCAGTATTGAAAATAAGCGAAATTTGAGATGAAAAAGATACAATGACTAATAGAACGGAAACTGATATCGAATGGGATTATCCAGTGATCATTGGGAAAGGTCCAATGATTGTATGTGACGTTAGTCCAATAATAAGCAAATGTAGATGAGATGTAAAAAGTAGTTTTGATAGTGCAAATTCACTTTCGATCTGTATCATCTTCAAAACGATAAAAAATTATGCAAACGAATCTCAAAACAAACCGCACACCGCAAATTTCACAAGCGATAAAACAAAAACCCAGGATGTTGACCGACATTAGTTGTAGATTTATATGTACTGTCGCGAGTGAAGTACTAACGGCTGCGAGTGGAGGGGGCCGCCACGCGCCGGCCGCGGCAGCTCCGGCGGACGGAGCAGCCAGTTGTCACACGACAGCCGAGCGAGAAAGACGCGGCCTAAACGACCAGCGTGTTCTCAAAACTTTACGCGACTAACAACTGCAGTATTCAAAAACATTATTGACTGAGAGTGTTCAGTTGCAAGTTAAAGTGTTGTGATAGTGATGACATTGTCTTGGAATATTTGGTTCTCATGTCTCCTGGACAAGCTTTGATGTCAGGGATGGATTTGAGAGACCGACTAGTGGAGGAGATTGTACTCCTAGCGCTGTTCCTGGTGTCAACTGCGGCCAACTCGTTGGCTTTACTTGTTTTCTGCCGTCGACCGGGACTTAGAACTATATCAAATCGGTAAGCTCACCTTTATTTTTATGTCACCTTAGTATATCACCTGTGTAAACTTTAATAGAAAAAAAGGCATCAGGATTCTGAGTCATCAGATTTCAAGGTCAACAGGTTCCCAAATACAAAACCGTTAAATATTTATGTCGCTACTTAAACTTGAAGTTTCACAAGTTTAGATGGTCTATCGAAAACTGTTGAACAAACACAAGAGAGAGTTGTGGATGTCGTAAATAATAATATTAAATAGATTAAACATGAACGTTACTGGCGAAAGCAATAGTAATAACAATCGACTTTCGACATGTCAGATAATGTCGATGATGCAAAAGCTAGGGTTAGTAGTTTGGAAATAGTTGGGCTTGTTGAACAGGTACAAAAGGACCATAAAACAATGGAATAAAACTTCAAATGAGTTGTATTTTGAAATGAGAAGTGTATTTTATTTAATGAGAACCCTTCCTAAGTTGGGCCATCAGCCAAAACCAACAGTATTATTAGACTTAGTACTGTAGTCTCTCTACCTGATGCCATGCCTCTTTTCGTTTATTTTGCGCCCGCTATGCATGATTTATGATCAATGAAGACAATTTTTGACGTATTGCAACACAAAATTTACAATATCATCGCAACACTGATTCATGTCAATCGTTAATCATATAGTATTGTAAAATCTACTATCGAGATGGTTAAGTAAGATATAAAATTCCATCACGTATATTTTATCAAGCATAGTTAGTTTCATATATATTGCGAAATTTATCACTAAAAAACACTTCATCGCTAAGAGAATTTTAGCCAAATAATATTATACTCATACAAAACAAAACATCAATTTATTCTAAGACCGTAAGAATAGTTAAAAACAAAGACCATGAGAAACAAAGAACTGAATACAGTAATTCCCACATTAACTTTTTATTACCTGGATTTGAAAACCCAATGTTGTTTAATCAAAATTAAAATTCTCTTCAAAAACTTATTTGAGGATTTACTACCGTTAAATCTAGACTAATCTGAATAAATCGCTATTGTTCCACATAACAAAAGATAGATATACCAAAATGTATTTGGTCACGAATCGCTTATTTTTCTTTAAAAGTCGAAACTTCTTTTTTTGCAACCTCCGAAACAATCATGTGGGCCACTGCTTTGTCCTGATGGTAGCCTAGTATTTTTTTTTTTGCTCTACTTACTTCCCACGAGTAACCAAGAAGTGTCGACAGAAGGTCAAACTAATAGTTTCTTCATACTCCAAAAACGAATTAAAAAGTTAAAACTCTATCCATTGTTTAGGAATCAATCAAAATTCGCCAAAAGTTTTGTTGTGTGTTTTTGTCCGTTGTTTCCTATTCTTTGTTTATCTTTTTTGTTTGTATGGTAGCCGCCAGTAGTAGTTTTAAGTGAATTGATATCACGTGTATCAACAAACCGCAGTTGCAGTTAATTTTGACCAATGGATCAAATTTGCTTTTGCAACAAAACATTGAAAGAAATTCTGAATGAATATCTTGGGAAAACAGTTAAATCTTGGAAAAGCCGCTATGTAAACAAAACATACCAATGCCAGTTACAAAAGCCCCAAACAATGTTTTCTAATACAGATGCAATTTAAATAAACTTTTCCTTAAACAACTTAAAATAATCGTTATTTCACAATCTTATAATTAGAATACTTGAAAACTAAAATTTCCAAACTGATTACTCGAGTAATAAAATCGGCCTTTGGTTCCGGTTAAGGCCGTTACTCAGTTCAAGTTCTGACTGATATGGAAGATAAGAGAAACCTTAAACACAAGACAACAGACGCAATTGCATGATATAACTACCTATAAACTCCAATCCATTAGGACCATACATCAAAAGTTGAAGTGGGGAATGGACATGGAAAAGTAATTGATGCAGTTTATCAAAACGTCAATTCCATATTTACAGTAGCAGGGCGTATCAAGGCAAAACAATGCTTATTTGCTGAAGCCGATAAGAAATCATTGGCCTATGAAGATAATTAGGACGATAGTTGTATTGGTTGTTTAGAACATAACACTTGAAATTATATACATATGTATTTTCAAGCATGTCATTATTCCAAGAATAAAATGGAGCATGACGAAATATGAACATGATGTATTTAGTCCAAAATAAATCATTCTGGACAGGATGTAAAAATCATCAACACTGAGAAACATTTGCTCATTAAAGATTGCACAGAAGACGAAAAATTTGTGTCATAAGAAGATTTTGGGACAGATATTATAAAAGAAATAAGATAAACAAAACATCAGAGATGCACCACCTGATTATAATGAAAACAAAAACTATCTGTTCTTTAAATTGTTTACTATATCGTCTCGAGAATTTGCGTATCATTTATTGTTAGTCAATAAAAGTCTTGTTTGCAGCTATTTATCAGGTTTATAAACTCCAATGCACTTCTGATTTGGGTTTCAAGGACTCGAGATAATAGGAAAAAAAAAATCTTTGTTTGCTTTTAGATATATATTCACTTAGATTTGGCAGAAACCGAATTTATACGATCTAAATGGTTATCTGATTACAATTCCGATTTACGATTATACACCAAAAATAAAAATGAATTACTACCATGCGTAAAGCACTCAAATTCTCGTGTTTTAATCTACTATATTATTTGTTCAAACATCAAATGCGCCGAGCTAATTGTTCCTGATTCACTGAATTGCTTTTAATCGTCTTTTTAATTAGGATTCCAAAGTAATTTAAAGACATCATTTAACAATGGCGATGATTTCAGTCTAAAAAGCATAAAAGTCTTAAATCCCGTCCAACCATGACTCCGATTTGCATCACGGTGTAGATTTATCTAGAATACAAATCGGAATTCCAAAGAACTTATCGAGATTACAATATTTGATACTGACCTTAGTACGTCTGCTGTGTCACAAACCCGAGCACTCATCAAACGGGCAAATGACTGCTGCCATTACTAAAGAACTCATTAACGATCCCCTTGTTTATACCTAAACAAACAATTCTTTTAAAAGTAATCATAATGATTCTGCTCAATTTGGTGTCAAACTATTTAACGGTTGAATGGACAACTTGAAAAAATAAGCCAATCAACGTTTAGAGCTGGATCACGCTATCTGATCATGGATTTGATTAAACTAGTCGAATCTTTCCTCATCTTTTGGATTTTGCTAAATAAATATCGTTGAAACTGCAACCCACACCTTCATTCAATTCTATGTCACTTTAAACACTACTGTATTTATATTGACTATTAACTTTTATATGCTAACCATCGTCAAATAATGCATCTACCTCATTAACTACTTCGATAACCTCTTTAGATACCCATTCAAGTACTTCACTGCTATTAATATCCCATAGTAACTTCGGTTGTTCCTAAACAATTCTCATGAACCGCCACCATGATTCATCCAATCCTGACCCCTAGTGGTTAACCAGCCAATTGTGAAAGGCTCAACAGGCGTGGGTATCTCTAACATTGGATGTAGTTTTACAATTTGTCCGGGTACCACGCAATGTAAAGGTTCAAATGCAATCAACATAGTGTCGTTCTCTTGTGCAGTTATAACAGACTTTTCCCCACAAATTAATAATGATAGCATTTTTGATCTTGAACAAAAATCACAGAGCTATTCTTTTGATACTGGGGATCGAAACAAACAATGGAATTTTCTTCTTGTAAATCTTGTTGTACATCATAAATATGTTTCCGAAAATTTTTATGTACTCAATGTATCAAGTATTGAACTAAATTTATAGCTATCCTTGGCACGTGCCCGCTGCATTGATCCGGCATACAAAGTTTAGTACTAAAATAATATGAACGGCTACATATCCTATAATATTATGATATCATGTTTCATCTAATTCCTCATACAAATCGTAATCTCTATTTCGACTTTATATTTCAGAACTTTGAATTTTATTGTTAATTATTTTGCCAGTAATTTCGTCTGCTTGAAGGTCGGAAACACAGGTAGTTTATATACCCGGTTGCCAAATTTCACACAAATCCGGTCACCCGTTTTTGCGTGATTAAGTTACAAACATCTAAAGACACATACTTTCACATTTGTAATATTAGTAGGATTCCTTATCAGTGTCCAGCACATTGTTTTGAAACTACCTATGCAAGTAATTTGCAAAGGGGAATTTGGTTTAATGTTTATTGTTCAATCACGGCTAAAGAATTCCAACTCACGTGTAAGGTAACTAACAAAAAATGGTTCTGTATAGTTAGAGAGAAAAAAAAAAACAGTTGAATTTTACTTTTGATTCTGTACCTGTAGGGTCGTTTACAAAGGCTCAAACAGACTGGCGTGTCGGGACAGCATGAGACGACTCTAGTAGATCAAATTCAATGAAATTTTCATAGACTACTTAGAGTGGCGTCGCACCTGTTTGCTGGGAGCCTTGAAATGTACAAACAGAGTGTTTTAGAAAATTGCTTCATCACTATCCCCAAAATCAATTCCGATGAAATGGAATTCCTAATTAAATACATACGTAATTAGGTTAATTCTGAATTAGTAACCCGTATCCATGCATTACGGACGTTTGATTACAAAATAAATGTGAATTTAATTAACATTGTAATTTCCTCGATTTCATTCGGTACTTCGGTAGTAGGTATTGCAATTTATTTTTATCTAATCATTTGGTAAACGGAAGAATTGGATTGAGTTTATTACAAATAATCTCTCGTTGGTTCTAAATTCAAGGTTTACACATGTTTTTTTGTTATTGCAGATTTAACACTGGGGAAACTGGTTCATACAGGGATTTTCACTTAGTGCATATTGGTATTATTAGTTCACGTAACCTCATATTAATAGTACATATTGGTATTATTAGTACACATGACCTCACGTGGGTCACATTGAACTCTGCATACTCCATAACAGATAAAAGTGTGATAATATTTATCACTTGAATAATAGTAATGGTTTGAAACTGTAACAACAATAGTCTCTAGTATTGAAAGTTCGCGGTGATTAGTTCTGGCTAAGTGCCATTAGTTTTCTAGTCTTAAAATTATTCTTACTACATTTCGTTTGGAGCTAGGTAATTTTTTTTCCGGTGCAAATTATAATGAATAAGGGCGAATTTCACCAATGATAGGTACTAAACGCGATCAGCACATCTAAACCGCTTTTAAGAACTATCAGTATCAATATTATACAAAAATTATGACACTGACAATTAATATGATATTCTGTAAAATGCCAGCGTTTTCCGTAAGTTTACGCTTTAATGCAATCTGATCGTTCACTCCCCGATTATCAATTTATCTTACGCCTTCTACAAATAAAGCGATTGTCCCAATGACTCAGACGCAATATTGTAAATCAATGCAACGCATTGCCGGATAACTGTTATTATTTAATGGGAGAAACCAAGTAACCGGAGACGTACAGTTTAACACGTTAGTCGTACTTTTGTTAACGATCTCATTATCTTAATCTTAAATAATGGCACCAAGATTTTGATTAGTGGAACGTAAGACGGTGAAGTCAGGCAAGCAGCCATTGTTTAAAAAGGTGATCCTTTTGAATTTGGAACGACAGCAGAACAAAGAAAAAAAAAACAGCTGCATTTTTTTATTATTGGAAAGGTGAACTTGAACGTGGAACAGGTAGGAACTAAATTTATAAATAGAATATGTCATAGAAATTGTCTAACAAGGTAGGTATATTACAAATGAATTTGCGATAATCTTAGATATATATATATATTTATATAAAAATGAATCCCTATTTCCCTTGGTCACGCCATCACGCGTGAACGGCTGGACCGATTTCACTTTTTCTTTTTTTGTTGTGTTTGTAATTGTCAGGAGAAGGTTCCTATGAAAGAAAAAAAAAATTACGCGTAAAATTAGAAAATTTAAGAACACTTATTTAAGAATACTTAACAACCATATAATAGGATAATGTAAACTTTTTTAATGTAACATTATGACATTTGACATAGAATTGACAGAATGCGTGCTCAAATATCATCAAAGAGACAGGACAACGTCTGTCGGGCCAGCTAGTTTTATATATAAATTAAGCTCGTCTTTTTATAAAATAATATTGACAAGCGTATTTACTATAACTTAGGTTCATTTTGTAACAGAGTTTCCTAACATTTTATACTTCGAAGATCAACAGATAGTGAATCGCGTTTCGTTATAAAGTACAGACTAAAAAAAGAGTGCAGCTTACGTTCATTCTCACATATTTCACAAGTTTGTACTTGACCGCTTATTTTGGCTATGTCAAAATTAGTGCTGAGCAATTTAGCGCGAAAACTGGCCATTGTCAAACGTTACGTTGTCTATGGATGGTAACTTTTAAATCAAAGCCAAATGGATTAACTATTTAGGAAATCAATCTGTGCCAAATTATTTTAGCATACAATGCCATTAATAAAGATAAATTTTATTAAATATGTATACTACCATGTCAGTTTTAAACGCGATCTGTTTGATCAACTATAATTGTAATTAATAACAGTGTACGTCAGCTTTCAGTACGTTTTAGTTTAGAACGAATAATATTTATTCAATTGGCAATGTTCAATTGAAAAATAGTATCTTTGATCATGCTTTGTTTTCTTCACCTAGTATTTTTTTTATGTAACATAACTTTATCGGATGTCATTAGTACAATAAAAAAAATAAACGAGTTTGTCTCCTGCGTACATTATATTTTTGACAGTACTAAATATATTATATATTTTTTTATGACAGACAGGTTATCATTTATCCAACTTAGTCCAATTTACTTCTAAATGAAATAGTAAATTTATCAGTGTCCAGTTAACGTCTAGCGAATGGCCTGATGAAAATACATAGTCGTTGCCAAAAGGTTTCACTCAAAATGTTAGTCAGGATTGTTAATCCGCTTGTCAGCGATCTTTCGAATACACAAATTTGTTGTCTGTGGAGCTGTTTTCACTTGTTTTTTTTTAAGACACATTTCCCTATACTACCATTAGTGATGGTACAATCCATCTTTCTCGCAGTAGATTAATATCAGTCGATATTAGAGTAGTTTTGAAATCGAACGACTGACATTGTGCAGAGCACATGTATGGTCTGTATGTAAACTATGTCAAGTGTTAAACTACTTGAAGTTACTATTGGAAGTGCTGCCAAGTTCAATAATAACTTATGAAAATATTTCTTATTTAATAAATTGAATGATTCATTAGGATAATTAACTATTAATTGTCTTATTATAAATATGAGTGAAGGAGATCTATATACTATTTTTTGGCAGCTCCCGGTCACTATGACTAATAGTAAAATTACTGCTTCGACCTTACAATAATATGAATGAGGCCAGAGACTATCAATATCTGGGTTTAAAACTGGTTACATTATTTTTGTAATAAGTTCTAAGTTTTTAACTATGATTTTAGTATCGATGAAGTAAAATATGAATGTCAATGTCTAAGATGGTATCTACTATTTGAAAGATCAATGGCGTTTGTTAATGACTTTAATTTAAATTATATTGCTGAGGTCTTTAAATTTTGCATTTTAATTATAATTTGGGTGTCATTTTTTTTTGATATTTTACTGCCAATGTAGTTTAGTTAAATATTCAGCATATTAAGTTTCGTTGATAAACAATTGCCTCTTGTGAGAATATGTTAAAAATTATAGCTAGCCTTAAATGCAGATAAAAATTCTTACATACGTAATTCATTTTAGTTTACTATCATTTACATAAAATTGTAACTAATGTTTACTCCTTTCAGTCACTTGAACGCGAGAGCATTTTATAATTCTTAAATAACTTAAGATTTACGAAGCTAAATTAAAATTTCTTCCTCCCAACATTAAATCTGTTAAGCGGGACTTGGCACGATATTTTATTGCCTAAACGCTTATAGTTTTAAAACATTAAGAGACAATTATTTAAAATTCCCTCTATCCAGTAAATAACGAACCCGTAAAATGTATGTAAACATCTTAAGTGCAGCCATGATGTTGGGCAACACTAATGACGTTATCAACTAAAGTGACTTTCTAAGAAATGTTCACCTTTTTTACTATCTAAATGGACACCGTGTAGAACGCAGTTAGTGGCACTGGCTGGAAGCAAATGACGACAACATTTTTTTTTCAAAAGTGGAACGCATTGACTACTCAACGAAAACAAAAACGTGCAATCGAATAAGAAAATCCATGTGACAGCTAAAAAGGCGGAAAGTTATGTACCATAGAATAGTATAGAGTTACATACTGTCATTAATCAACTATTATTTTGACTTTTACTTCCTAACTACTGCATTGATAATACTTTATGCAATGTAATTTTTCTTTAATTTTAAGCAGCTTTCTTAGGCCACTTCGTTCGAAGTTCAAATAAATAGTGACACACAAAACTACAACCCTACGTCACAAATACGTCACAGGTGGTCTCTTTCAGATGTACTCATGTATGGGCATGAGGTATTTATAAATTTTCTGGATGATTAACGATACCGTGACGCGTAACTCGTCTAGATCATAAAGCTGAGACGTGGGAGTCTACCTCTCGATTGACTGAGCAAAAACAAACGTAGAATATGTTCCGATCCCTACGTGTGGAATCTCATTATCATTAATCATTCACAATAATAATGATCTCCTTGTTTTCCAAGTAAATAGCACGCGTAAACTTAATGGGAACGCTGAACTAAAGGATATCGCGTTCGCTTTACAAATCCGTATTTAAATAACCTTCAGTGTATTCTAAAGAACGTTTTCTTCGATTTAAAAACAGAAGTTAGATCGATTACTTATCGATTAAGATAAATTAATCGAAACAGCGAAACTAGTGGTTTGACAAATGAGTGATGTAGCTTTCATTAGTTAGCCACTTTCTATTCCTTAGAATTTGACTGTATTGTTTAGCCTTGATTGGTAGATTAATTACAAATATTAAATGACGAAATACAATTAATGTGTCTCAAATTCCTTGTTGCAAACGTAGATATTACGACAGTGGTAATTAATATTGCTTGTTATGTAAAACTACGCAAACATTGTAAATGCTAATGTCAAAAAGTCATCAATTACCACTTAACTATTGTAATAGACAATCGATGGAAAAAATATTCACACATCCCTCGTGCCTGGTTCGATGAACTTGGTGAATTGTTTTACAATTAAAATTTATTTGACTTTTGACTTCTGTTGTACAAGTACCTAGATTCCACGAGAAAGCCCTTTGACATCATAAAGATATAACGTAAAGTGTTATTTTCCTAATAATGGCGTAGGTACTGTAATTTTATTTATGGGAAAAAATATCTGTTTCATTGAAAAATCAAAGCAGCTTCTTACTCAGAAAAGTGTATTTACTAAATTAGAAATGTTTAAAAAAAACACACTGTAACGTAATATCGATAGAAACTACATGTAAAGTAGTTGTAACGTCATGCTCTTATTGCTTACTGGGTAGGCAGAAGTCCCAGGCCTCTATAATTACGTACGATGTAGGCACCGTTCCCTTGGTTACATTAAGGTTAACCTTGATTTACAACATAACTGCAACTGTTAGTGTGTAACTCTGAGACCATAGCGATTTTTGCAATCTGACATTGCATTGAATTACCGCGTGAACCGACCTGTCAATTTCATTTTGACACTTGAGTTTTAGGTAATTCCTTATTCTCTGCTTTTAAAACATTATTTTAGAGTCTACGACTAATGGATTCGACTACACTATGACTAACACTTCAATCGAAATTATTTTCGTACAGTACAGGATGCTATGATTTACCGTAGCAACGGAAACGCTATAGCCACATTTTCGGAATGCATGAAGGTAAAATACAAACTTTGTGCTCAGGAATTATCGTTTAAATTACTTTTGCTGCAATTAAGGTAATAACGACCGTGAGTTAGGAAAAATGCTTTGTCTATGCATAGTGAAAAAGGTTATGTCAGTTGGCATTTTGTCTATGGAAAGTGTTGTAAGATTTGGCTCATATGGAAACTTGTTTGATTTGGAAAAACACAAGGTTTTGCTAAAATTTAATTGAAATTTCTTACTACAAAAATATTTATTTAAATATATTCTTATTCTTCAGCGGTGGCACCAACAGTAGATACGGTGTGGGTTTTTTAGTTTCCAAGAAATGGAAAGACCACATATTAGAGTTTAAAGCATACTCAGATAGAATAGCTGTCCTTAGATTCCGTATAGCCGACAAAAACACCTTAGCGGTAGTTCAAGTTTATGCGCCAACATCATCCCATTCTGATGACGAAGTTGAAGAATTTTACGACCTCCTAAATAAGGCGTGTGACGATAACAGAGCCACGTGGACAATTGTACAGGGAGACTTTAACGCCAAAGTTGGCACTAGGCAAGAACTAGACAACAGCAATATAGTCGGTCCCCATGGACTAGGAGTGAGAAACGAACGCGGTACAAGGCTTATTCAATTCGCGTTTGGTCAGAACTTAAGCCTAGCAAATAGTTATTTCTACAAAAAACATCATCGTCGCTGGACGTGGCTGTCTCCGGATAAAATTACCAAAAATGAAATAGATTACTGTCTTCCTTCACACAAACAACTGATTACTAACGTAGAAGTTCTTAATAACTTTAAGTTCAGTTCCGACCACAGACCTTTACGCACAACTTTAAAGTTCACGCAAAAAATAGAACGAATCAAAATAGTCAAAAACTCAATTAGAAAATTAAATAAAGCCACTCTCATAGCAAACCAGGAGCAATTCAATTTAGATTTAAAAAATAGTTTCAGTTTATTAGACAGAACATATGAAGAGGACGTACAAACTCAATACACTAATATAAAAAACAATATAAAAAAAGTCAGTAATACAATAAAAACGAACAAATACAAAGAAAGTAAACTCAGTTACCAAACGAAGCAGTTAATTGAAGAGAGGCAACAATTTGCCATGTACACACCAGAACACAAAGTGGTAGACCGACTTGTTAAACGCAGTATTCGCAAAGATTTAAGAAACCGTAATACGCGCCTCATAAAGATTGCTTTGGAACAAAACACATCCCTAAAATCAGCCAAGCAAGGAATATCAAGCAAAGGACGACCTACAATTGCGTGTTTAAAGGATTGTGCAGGTGTGAGACAAAATGATAGAGACAAAATTTTGAACATTTGTACCAAATTTTATATGAGACTGTACAGTGAAGAACTGACTGTACAACGTATCGTAACTGCATACTCTTGCTCCGACAACATTTCACCTTTTACAGGCTGGGAAGTTCATAAGGCCTTGCGGAGTATGAAATATAGTAAGAGCCCAGGTGACGATGGCATAACTACTGAAGCCTTAAAAATAGGAGAGCCTGTCCTTCTCCCACATATTACAAATCTATTTAACAGTATTTTAAAAACCGGGTTTCTGCCACGCACATTTTGTCACTCGTTGATTATTCTTCTACACAAAAAGGGTGATAAAACAGACATAAACAATTACCGTCCTATCAGCCTGGTTTCACACCTGTACAAAACCTTCATTAAAGTTATCGAGAACAGAATAGCCGGAACCCTCGACAAACATCAGCCTCCCGAACAGGCCGGATTTCGTAGCGGCCTCTCTACCACTGACCACCTCCACTCCATCAACCAGGTTGTCGAGAAACACACAGAGTTCCAGCTCCCACTTTATATTGCTTTCGTAGACTATAAAAAAGCTTTTGATAGCATCAGCCATACTTCAATTTTTAACGCCTTACATAATCAAGAAATAGACAGCACGTACATAAACCTCTTACAAAATATTTATAGAAACAGCACCGCAGCGATTAAAATTAATTCTCAGACAGGACCATCTTTCCAGATCAATAAAGGAGTTAAACAAGGAGACCCGCTATCTCCGAAATTATTCACGGCCGTACTGGAGGAAGTCTTCAGAAAGCTGGCAGCAGGCTGGGCAGAAAGGGGCATTATGGTTGGTCATAGAAGATTATCCAATCTCCGTTTTGCCGACGATATTGTCCTTTTTTCGTCTTCAGTCTCCGAGCTGACTCAGATGCTAGAAGATCTTAGCATGGCAAGCCTCGAGGTCGGGCTTCAAATGAATATGTCAAAGACCAAGTTGATGACGAACAGCGTGCGTCAAAGGATCATCGTGGCGGGTGGGGAGATTGAATATGTCGACGAGTATCTCTATCTTGGCCAAATAGTTTCATTCGAGGCAAGACAAAACAAAGAAGTTGCAAGACGCACCGAAAATGCCTGGAAGAGCTATTGGGCCATGAAAGATCTAATGAAGGGCGATCTTCCTTTATCCCTCAAGAGAAGACTCGTCGACGTGTGTATTCTTCCCATCCTCACGTATGGTTCTCAAACATGGTCTTTGACAATTCAGCAGAGGTCCACGCTCGAGGTTTGTCAGAGAGCTATGGAACGGAGTATTCTGGGTATTAAACTTGTGGACCGGGTTAAGAATACAACAATCCGTTCCATTACTAAAATAACTGATGTCACTCGGAAAGCTGCCACGCTTAAATGGAATTGGGCTGGACACATCTGCCGTATGTCAGACGATCAGTGGGCCAAACTTACGACCCAATGGGTCCCGCTTAATGGCAAGAGACATCGCGGCAGGCCCAGACGGAGATGGCGGGATGAGCTGGACTCTTTTAATAAAGACTGGTCCTTGGCAGCTCTGGACAGAGAGACGTGGAAAGAGAGTAGGGAGGCCTTCGCCCAGCAGTGGGACAGAAACGGCTAATAATAATAATAATAATAATAATAATAAATATATTCTTAAGAACTTTGTTCAGAACAAAGGAGTCTAGCAGATGGCATTGAAATGTCTGTGTAATTCAAACATTTGGGTCATCATAAAACAAGGAATAAACATAATGGGGTCATAACTCGCTTTACATCTAAAAGAGTCCTCATTAATATATTTCTTTCCTTATTTTAATGTAGCTCTAAAATATCTCTTTTGAAAAAGCTTTTTGCTTTATTAAATACAATTATTCCAAAAAATAATTGAGGCTAACTTAACCCACAATAATATCCCACCATCATCGTTAGTACGCATTCTAAAAATAGCCAGCATTCGGTATATTAAACCACGCCGAGAATAGACAATATCATTAGTTTTTTAGGCGACTTCTTGTGCCAACACGGTATAATTTGACAGCACAACACGGAGCTGCCTGCAAAGGCAAACATCAAAATTATTTTGAATACAGAACATTTAAAAAATGTAGTACCATTGTTGACAGTTAAGTTCTATTTTTAACTTTACTTTTATAGGTGGACAACTTTTTGGACTTAGCTCCAATTATATTTATTGCGTGGGCAATATATTGGGTTGAGGCAATCACATGAGTACAATAATTACTACAATTTTAACTAACTAAAACGATGCAATAATAAAAGATACTTGAGAATACAAAAATAGATCGATTGAAATAGACAATAGACAATTAAGGTACTTCACAGTTCATTTGTTTTTATAAAAGAATGAGTAGGTATTAAGAATAGTTTTATACTATTATTATTCAGACTAGTCTAGACCATGATGTTTGCCTAAAATTAGTTAAGTTTTTTTATGTTGGGTATTCTAAGACTTGTGACATAAAATGCTGTGATAACTCTGTGCAAGTAACATATTTAGGATGCGTAGGATCTCAATAGGATCTCAATATCAAGTAAACACGATTCTACATCTCATTCCTTAAACTCAAACATAAAGGATATTACTAAGATCAATCAGTATAACAAGGCACTTATTTTGATGAATGAGAGAGTAATCCATATAATTGCGTTCCAAAAGAAACCATTTAAATTGATTACAGTAATTAATATCGACAGACAATAAGCTACAAGGCTATTAGCTGCTGATTTCACGGTCAGGGTGCCATTGTTGTAAAAAGATTATTTTTCGCATGCTCATCAACTTGAATTGAAACCTCGGAAAGTTCTCCAGATATTTGAATACTGTATTCGATGGCAGAAATATTACACCTTGTTATGTCTATTATTATTTTAATATAATACATTTTGTTTGTGTCTGTCATATAAAGCCTACTCGAAACCAAGGGGTCATGAACTTGGCTGACATTGAAAACCTTTATGTATTCAATCTTACAATAATAAACTTTAATAGTTATTTGTCATGTCAGTCTTCTATTGGCAACATCCTGAGCTTATAAAATATTGCAACAATCGCTTTTTGTCGCATCTTAACCCATAAAAATCCTAAAATAGACCGTCAATAAAATCAGTGAAAGCATGGCAACTCCTATTCCAAATTCGAATATGGAAGGCAATGAATCAAGATGGCGGGTGCAGTCACGAACTTAGTAGTCTAAATCGGGGTTTGCATGGCATATAGTCGTTTAACTGTAATTCCATAAATCGCTAACATCGACAAGTTAGAGGTTCGTCTTTTATCGTACTTTCTATATTGTTACTGAGTAGAAGAACTGACATGACAAAATCATGATGATACACTGATTCAATTCTGACATTTCTTCATTCTTTTTTCAAATACCGATTGCAAAGTTCGTGTCACATTTAACCAATTTCCTTTTACACCACTTCCATGCAGTTCGGCCTTTAAACTTACATTATATATTGCTAGAATTGCTTTCATATAGCCTTTGGCTGACATTGCGAACGCAATTAAATAATTTTGTAGTCCATGTAATTGCACAATTTGAAGGGAGCGGTGTAAATCGTTTCCTATTTGTTGTTCAAATGTAATTAGACAAGAACAACTAAGTAGTTCAATGTTTTCTTTCTTGACAGTTAACAACGGGAATAGGTATGTAGGTACTATAATTATCTACATAAATTATAGATAATAGTCACTTAAAATATTGCGAACACTTGCCGTAAACGTTATTAGTGAAACGTGGAAACAAATATTACTTAGCTAATTATCAACTTAAAATTCAGCGTAAATCTCCACAAAATGTGGTATACAGCTAATTAAAATCTAACACATTCCTACTGTCATTTTCGAATGATTCTATGCGCAAGTCTAGCGAGTCTATTGTTCTATTTGACAACAAGCTGTCAAATGCAGAGGGTAAAGTCAGGTTCTACTAATTAGATTATTCAGAAGCTGTTCTTGTCACACATTGTCATTGCTGAAATATTTGGCAGCAGTGAAAACAATTGTTGCTTCACTTGCCATGCTACCTATATTATCTTTACTTCTACTCTCGTTCATCATTCAGGCAATGGTAAAAATTTGGGCCATCTATACCATTAACAAAAAAAAAAAACGGGAAAATGTTCAGGAGTTGTCAACATTAATTTTAATAGAATCTAATCTTCGATAGATAAAACGTTTTGCAGAAAACGATTTTCTCGTGAGAAAAATTACATTTTAATCGATGTACCTCATTCACAGTTATACAACGTTCTGTACTAGTAATTATCTTTGACGCAGTAAAATGTCTGGACATGTAAGTTTGACGTCATAAATAAATCCGGGTGCTATCATTATTGTTTATAGTCCAATCTTTGTCACGTCATCTATTCTTTTCTTCTTAGGTTAACTAGTCGCTGGGTAATTAAAATTCTTCAAAGGATTGTTAGTAAATCAATTAAATTGTCGTACTATTTTATGGATTTATTATTGAAAGAGTTAACAACATAATTTAAACATAAAAATGTTCCAAGCTTTACTTCATTAGTTAACTAATTTATGTGACGATAAAAGTATGTTTACAGTAACTGCCAATAACTTTAGGCAAAATAAGGAAAATTATTTTAATTTATATTTTAAATGGTTATCTTGAATCTATCATTAAATAATAAAGATAATTTGTAAAATAAACGTTCCTCTTGTGAAACTCATAGTTAGAAATATAAAGAGAAACTAATGCGATTGGAAAAATATTATTATTTAAGTTTGTCAGAAATTAGGTCGGACATTAGAATCTAGGTTTTCCGCCATTGTCAATCACTGAGTTTTGAAAACGCGATGCTTCTTTTCCACTTTATCGTTGATAGTTGTATTCTTCCTAAGCATTAGTCACTAGTTTTATATGAAGTTACCATAGAATTAAGTATGTAGCTGTCATTAAAGCTTAAACTGTTTAGCAACCTTTTTCATTGCTATGAAAATATGACAGTAAATCAGACAACCCACCATAGAATTTCATTAACGCTATTATTTCTCTTGGAAATCTGAGCAATTACAAGCTCTAATACATATTTCTAAAGGCGAATTCCTATGGTTGACAATAGTCTAGTAATTTAGTCAATCAACCTTTTTTCGAACGTGAGAAAATAGCACAATGGAACCGATCACGTGTCATCTAAACGTTGACAATTAAAATTGCTATTACAATTGCGATTAACTTGTCAACGGCAGGACACGCTTCTCTTTGTAGGACATTTTTGTATCATTATTGCATAACATTTGTTATGTTTGGTTTAAAACGCAAAGGTTATTTATTGAATGAGAATCATTCAAGCGCCAAACTGCTTTCGATAAAAAATAAGTCCTTAACAACAGAACTATTCATTAAAAGAATTTTCCTACCTTACTAATGAATGACACTAAAACCGATTCTCACACTCCACGGCTCAACCGCTTAAACCAACGTTCCAGAAAAAAACTCATTAAGTTCTATTACTCTATTCCACGTGTACAGCGAAACGAGGTCTCATGCACCAGGTAGATGTAGGTTTTGCCTTGATAGCCGCTTCCATTGACCCATTTAAGCGCTATGTGCATTAAGTTAGTGGCTTTTGCAAACGCTAGTTAAGGTTTTTGGGTTAAGTGATAGGAAGTTAAATAGTAAGCCAGTTTTGCGTGAAGAAACAGAAGATTTGAGTTAAAATGTAGCACCATAGCTTTGTTTTCATACATTATAATAAAATTCATGTCATCCAAGAGGCATTATAAATAAATGTCACAATCTATTAGACGTCAGTTGCTTACCATAGATCATAGAAGTTTGCGTTTACGCGCCAATAAATTCATATGACACTAAAATTTTCCAACATGGAATAATGAATACAGACTCCTTTGTTTTGTTTTTTAGATGGCTCAGACAAGTTTTTGTAAAAGGCATCTTGGAATGGATATAAACAACCCACAGGTATGCGGTCACCAATGTGTATAGACTACAGACTTGTTGCTAGCCATAGTAACCTTGGTATAGGAATCGAGTTTTTCACATATTTGCCGATGAAGCTGATGTTATTAACAATAATAAATTGTACGAAAATTCACACGTAAAAGTTTGCCGAACGAAATTTAGCTTTCATGAAAGTCAGCAGCTATTATAATAAATTGTTACTATTGCAAAATTAATTATCAAAATAGTGGCGTTTTTAGTAAATTCTTAATTTGAATCTAACAATAATAGCTCAATCAAGTTTTCACAGCGAAACAGACTGTTACTTAGTAGGTATCACAAAGAAAGAGAGACTATGTAGAATAATATAGATAAAATGACGTTTAAAATGGCTATCAGCAAAATGTTTATGACCACTCAAACTTGATATTATGAGAGGAAAAATCCTGGAAACTCGTCTATTTAGAAAATATTTCACTTTGCTTTAATAGCTTCGTGAACACGGTATAAAAGGAAAAACTCAAGTTTACATTACCTACTTCAAGATAGGGCTGGCAAGTACGGTATTTTCTGTCAAATATTTGTAAAAATTGAAACTGTGCTGTCTTAAAATATTAGTAAAAATAATGAACATATTATTATTAATTCATGAATACTGAATGATTTTGATAAATAAAGCAAAAATTCTTTGAAAAACTCAAGTCCAGTTTTAGACTCCTCATAAGTGTAAACTCCCTCAATTTACGTTATTCGTCCGCTTCTGACCTTAATTATTGTAGCATTCTATAATATAAAAATTGTCTCTCTGTCAACCAGCTTCAACCCTACATCCTCAGAATTAGGTCAGCTCCTATAACCGGTATTCATGTTACCAGGTGAAGGTGAATGCAACGTATTCAAAACAAAAACAAATATTATAGAGACAGCTTTGATGTATGCATTTTTTCAATTTAATAGGACAGGACTTTGAAGAGGTTCTGAGTATTTGATGGCGTTAGACAAGGTTTTTTTGGGAATGACATCTCCTAGGTAAACATATGAGGTTGTTGGCTGCTTAACCGGGTTTACCTGTGGGTACCTTAACAAATTAAGGCCTCCAGCAAAGCGTAGTGGTACAATATTTTTTTTTGTACATTTAGTAGTTTAAGTACAAGAATAGACCTGTTTGTGAAGAGTTTGATGCTTCCCGTTCTTGCTTCGCCACACCTCGATTTGGTCTAGTAAAATGGGATCATAAAGAATATTACTTTTCGACTAGGAACAAAATCCTTTTTGAACAGGATAGAATAGAAACAACAAAGAGGAAACACCACAAACTGAACTCTCAGATTATCTAAGGTTCCAATTTACATTTTATCCTCAACAATTTCCAGTCTGTAACTTACTGAAATATCTCGACAATCAGTTTCAAAATTGACACCCATGACATTGGACACAATGGGGGTAAAAATAGTGCCTATGTTGATTTTTTTTTATCCTTCGTCGGCCATCTTGAAGCGGCTGCGCATAACAATGGCGGTTTCCGTTCACGCATGCGTATTGTAGTAGCACGTTGAGGTGGAGTGATACCCGGGATTGTCGCTATGTTAGAATGTTATGCTTATTGCTACATGTCAGCGTGTTTTCATGTACTTTGAACTGTGTTTACTGCTTGAAAAATGTGATTGTCCATTGTTTCAGCGAATGTGTTAAAATTTTCTCGGAAAATGTTAAACAATTTATGAAGATTGATTATACTGCTGAAGCAGTTGGGTAGAAACCCATATCACAGTAGGTGGCTCTTCCTAAAATTGTTTTTGTTTTTTGAGAGAAATGATCAAGATATTATTTTTTTTTTTGCTAATGACGATGTCACAGATAATAAAGCGAGTAAGCCAGTTAGTGACATTTCGGCTTGTAGCCAGAACTTTGGTCACAGCATTACGAAATTGTATGGAACATTAATAATTATAATCAAACGACAATGCTTTTAAGACTATAGAGTATTTATTACATAACCAGTTAATTTAATGTTCTTTACCAAAAGATTGTAAAAACCAGATTTGGTGTTATTTTGTTGAAAATAACTAGTTTTAACATATTCAGTAAAAAATAATAAATAAAATACGTTGTTGTCCATATCATCGAATAACTAACTTAATTTAAAAGTATTTTTTTAAATAAAGAACATCTGTCTCTGAAATTATAACTGCTGACGGAGCACTATTGTACTGCGTTCCTTTCACTCGGGTATTAATTAAAACTCCTTTGTCCATACCTCATACAGGACCTGAGTCTCGAAACTGAATATTTCCTCAATTCTTTTTTTTTAATAATTCGTATCTACGAAGGTTGTTAACCCTTTTTAATTTTAAGAACATAATAGAATGTAAGCGTTAACGACATTGATCCTGGCAGGTTTTCGAACGAATAGATTGACATTTTAAACGTGCTATTTTTAATCTGCGAAACTTCTAAATGCCAGATTGATTTTTGAATTGAGAACAATGTTGCATTTGTTTATGATAGCTATTGCAAGCCTCAAATACACTTAAATCCTTAAATCTTTAAAATGGCGCAATTATAATTATGGGAACCAAAAATAAAATGCTTATCTTGCTAAAAAGTCTAAGATTTAAGGTCAAACCGTCTCTTGACTGCTGTACGACTGATTGCAATCTTTTTCCAGACTGAAAATTGAACTCACACGAGGAAAACATGTACGTACCTACTAAATCGGTATTCCCCACCTCAATTGCTTTTGTGTAGACATTCTCAGTAGCACTGAATACAAAATACGGTATTCATATAGGTTGATAAGATCGGAGGTGCATTATTATTAGCCGTTAGCGCAGTGTGGCCAGTGTTCTTAATTGAAAAGTTATCAATAGAGTTTTTCAATCACGTTTCTGTACGGCATTTATAGTCGAATAAAAACTCTATGGTCTTTGACTCTTAGGTAGATCATAGATAAGATTGTTATTATAATAAACGGCGTTACCTATTTCTTAATTTGGGTTTTTAGTTACTCGTGATACTTTGAAAAATTAAAGTAGCTACAATTTTTTATATTTTTTATGGTTAAATTCGACAACAACTACTGTTGTATAGACATTGACCCAAGAGTGAAAAGGTAAAAAAATACTCTTTGAAATATTTTATTTTTGCATTTGTTACATTTCTTACTTGTAATAAAAATTGTTTGTCCAGCTGATCGATAGCGTATAAATACCAATATAAAAACAATAAATGTTTTAGCTTATAAATATTAGATATAATGTTTAATGGAGAGTGAAACAATGTTTAAATAAAATGTATGATCTTCTTAAGTTTTTTTGTTCTTCTTCTTATAAAACACAACGAGTAGTTCAGGAGTTACGATGGAACTCATGAACATACACAGACGTTCAAAATCATAACCCTCTATTAGCTTGGCCGCAGTCGGGTAAAAATAGATAAAATGGTTTTAAATATGAGTTTCAAATAATATAAGATAATATTAATAGACATACGTGTTTGTCTAGAAAGCTTATTTATGGGGCACGTAATGCTTTGTCTACTAAAGTTAGATAATAAAAAATCTACATTATTCAACGTAGAACCCACTGAAGGTCTCACGTAGGTCCACAACGATATGTAACACGTTTATAATGATTTGTATTCGATGGCTGTACGTTTCATATCAAACAAAGATCGTTGACTTCAAAAGGTTTCTGATATTCCATGAATATGTTTATTACGTGTTGAAAGAAGAATAAAATATAGGTTGTTCTTATGCGTCAAGCGTATGCCCGTGCTCAGCATTGTTTTCGTTATACAAGCCGCGTGCCCGATTGAATGTATCTTCAGCAAAAATTTACAACTTCCATCGCCTACTTAAGTCCTTTGGGATATGAATTTTTATTTTTTTTAAACATTACTTCCATAAATAATGAATATTTTTATCAAATACATCGATGTAAAAGTACGTTCTCAATAAAATATATGACATGAGAATATACTAGGCATAAAACAATGACATTTCAAGAAACTTAAAAATAAAGAAAACGAATGGTTCCAAATTCAAAACTACAAATGACCGAGAAATTACATTTTGACATTTCGGAGAGAATAATCGTCGTACATTTTTCACTTTCGCTACGACCTCTTTTCACGCATAACCTTCAATGAGTTTACGTATTTGCGTTGCGGATTCGTTCATTAGCGTTTTGTGTGAAAATATAAAGATGACGTCATTACGTCATTATTGGTAGGTACGTTAACAGATTATACGGTCGGACGTAATAGTAAAAAAAAGAAAATACAAGCTTTTACGAAATAAGTTTGGTAGATTCGTCAAGTGCTTAAAGTCATAATGTACCTATCTATATCTTTGTCTCGTATCCGCTTGAAATATCATACATAATCTAACTTCTCTACCTAATGAAAGCTTATAGATTGGATATTTAACTATAACGATTAACGTTCACTCTAAATGTTACCATTAAGTTTATTAACCCACAGTTCGTTCAAGAGAGAGTGCAGTTTCTAGTGTAGACCTGCGTCGCAAGATTCTAAACAGGTTTTAACATAAGCATCACTACGTAAGCATTCGAAGCTCGAAGTTTAAAAAAAAATAAACAAAAACAAATAGAACACTTTTTTTAAAATGATTACGTAATAATCTAATAATACAGAAGCCTGCATGTTGTCTGCCTTTGATCCAAATAAAAATAAAATAATAAATTGCCAGTGCAAAAAAAACCTGGTGCTGATATCGTGGAAAATTAAATGACTTAAGTATGCATACAGTCCATACAGATATACTAATATAATATTAATTGTAGATATTATTGTAAGAATAATGACGTTTATAGACCATTGTTTTGTCACTGGTTTTTACAAAGTTTTTGTTTCATACAGTGTCACTATTAATATTTCTGACGTCTTAAAATTGATGTCGTTTGAGTATACATTGGTAAATGTCCATACTAGAAAAATATAACATAGAGAAAACCATTCTACTCTCACTATAGACATGGCTGCCAAAATCCGCCAAATAATAAATTGTGCCATTACTACCAAGACATTTGGCTCATAATGGTATATTACCGCCAAATTGGTTGGCAATTACACTTCATGACACCATAGCAAAGTTAATTGAGCATTTAGCTTTAGGCAAGCGTTTGGAGAGCTCCATATTATTTATTGCTTTTTTATGAATGTCTGTATGGAGGTATGTTTTGTTCATACAAGGTTGGGCGAGCCATCAATTACATTTTATAGACCAGTGGCACCAAAATCGAAGATAGTATTGTGACGTGTGTGATCCTAAGTTTTTTTTAAACTAAAATTTGTTCACGTTGGCAGCAGCCATTGAACAAAGTGGCCCACTTTTAATTCTAAATAATTAAATTCATGATAAATTGCTCTTCAGTATCTTGGCACAATACTAATTTCAGTTAATACATTATTACTAGATATTAACAACAAAATAGACTGAGTCCGACAAAGAACAAGTGATTGTTGCCAGCTATAACTTTTCAGACGTTTAAGCTATTTCTCTTTGAATTTAATAACGAGACTAAAGTCTCACTAATTTATTTTCTTCAGTCTAATTTCGACTGTAGACAATTTTTCCCTACCTTTGAAACTTTTGGCCGACTTTGGCACAATTTCAATGAGTTTTGATAGATTGCTTGCTATTTTAATAACGGTCTTGTCTATGGGTAGAGCAATGAACTTTTCTTCATTTGAAAAAGGCTAATGATAAGAGCCAAATGGGTTCACTTTTATGTCATCATGTTTTTTTTTAAATATTATTGTTCTTTTTTCGAATGTTTGTTATTCATAAGTGCATCTATACGGATATGCATAAACGGAAAATATTTACGTCCCACATCCACAAGAACATTATCTGAACAAGTACTATTAATTAACTGGTTTGCGACATCGGTATTGTTTGCTAAGTTTATGTTTATTGTGGGCTGTAACCTACTGAAACTGCTTCCTAGTTCCTAGGTATTAGTAGTTTATGTACTTAGTGCTGTAGGTTCCTATGATCAAAGTCCTCTTACAATTTATAGAGTCGTTAATAAGAAAAAATAATAAAACGTTTTATATTTCATTTTTATGGCAGATTGAGATATATATATATGTATACAGGTTGACTGATTTTATATTAAGGATAAAGGTAAATATGTTTTTAAAACAGTGGACCAATTCTCTTCGAAAAAGAAAATGACTAAGAGAAAAATGCGATCACTTCCTATGCACAAATTATTTATAGCAGACAGTACGTTGATCTCGACTGTTTACTCACAGCTGCATAGTAAAAGTTTCAAATGACGTCAAGAAATATAAAAATTTGCAAACGCGTGTACCGTGGCTAATGTGAAAAGTAGGACAATTTCTTTGACGTTGAAAGATGTGTCGTACTTCCAAATTTGACCGGCCTAATAAAGCTGAGTGGCTTGCAAATACTTATTGACCACTTTTACTACTGACACAGTTTAGGGTAATTTTAAAGGGTTAATTATTTAATAATGGCCATAATTTCTTAGAAAAAGTTTTAAATACTGAAATATAAGAGGTTTTTGATGTCAGATTTGGTTACCCGCAAAACTGAATCCGGTTAATTCAGCACTGTTCTATATGTAACGAAACATTTATGAATACTTATTATAATCCTTCCGTAACTTATCACTATTGGCATAAATGGAGAAGTTTCTAGTCTAATACAGTTCCTGTATGAAAAAAAATGCTCAAAAAATTGCCTTTCATTCTTTGTGCAGTGCGGAAATAATCCGGATTAGTCGATAGAACGTGTTTTTTTTTGGTTTGTCACAATGGTACTTGCCACTTCCGAGTATTTTATCTGTGGTCATTGGCTACTCAGATGATAAATGTCAAAAACAATACACCAGTCCTCTCACATTCCAAATATAAAAATGTTGTTTCCATGATAAATGAGGTGTTTACAAATAAAATATACGAGTGCAGAGGAAAAAACACAAAGCAATAAATATAAAGATTACTTCAGGGTAATATTATTGTAAACTACACTGATTGTTGAGTTATTTGATCGTTTACCAATTAATTGTTTTAAACAAGTGCTGCCACTTAAAAAATCTGTCAAGCTAGTCACCCACTGTTTGAAATTAATGACTAGTCATTAGTGAAACAATTCACTAGCGGATAATTTGCACTTACATTAAGTGTCTACTCAACATTTTATAATAAAAGCTTTTTTGTTTACTTGACGATGACATAAATACAAATACTTTAACTAAAAAAATAAAAGTCAAAGTCGAAATTCGAATATTTTACGCTCCGAAAACACCCAATCAGATTAATATCGAAACTTTGTAAACAAAAGTCGTAAATTCGCGTAATGTCATCCAATTTCCTCAAACAAGTCAAGGTTCGCCACCTCATCCATCATAATCAGTTCTGCTGTTTTTGAGATTCGGCGACACAAATGTGTGGATTGCATCAGTGCCTTATTTGTGGCGAAACAGGATACTTTCACGAAAAAATTGTGAAATGATTTGTATACCTCTTATATACGTAATGTAATATTTATTTAAAATGCTGATATACAAATGATTATCTACGCGCGTCACTAAGTGGGATTATAAAATATATTTCTTATTTCTAACCCTGTCCTCATGCAAAGTATCCATCTTTCTTCCGGTACAATTTATTAATATAAAGTTTCTTAGAAATTTCATGTTTGTTTATAAAATATTGGCATTCGAAAAGATTTACGGTTCAGTATTGATAGACCAGTTGCCGCGAGAAAGTTGCGAATCACGGCTAACATTAATCGAAATAATTTGTAGAGAAACAACAGGTGAACTGCACTGGAATTCACCGGTTAAGGAACGATGTTTTACATCACATCCCCTTTAGGGGGACCTCTGATCTGGTAATCATCACAACCGGGCACGACCGACATGCGTGATCTAGCTGGTCAAAGAACATCCAAAAGGATGCTCTAGTTCCTCATTCATTGAGGTAGTAGTTCGGTAACATCCTCAAATTATTCTTCTCTGAAACGCAACAGACATGTTACTATTAAAATATCACATTTCAAATTATGTAAGAGCACAATATTCGTCTCCGCTTGACGTTTGAAAGCGTTCAAAAACGTCACCTGTCTATTTCGAAGTTTGCGAGCGACCTTCATTCGTGTCAAACGATTACAAACTTTTTAGTTTCGCTGGGTTTTTTTTTAATAAATCCGGTGGCGATTTTATAGTTGGCTTCCTGGGATATTTAGTTTCATGATGATGAAAATTTTACAAAAGTATTAAGAAGATGTATTGGCTTATCGACATTTACAATTGTGTAAAGGACGCGGTACGAATTGTATGTCAAAAGATTCGTAATGTTAAGTAGTTCAAGATTTTATTTTGTAATAATATAATCACATTCTTGAAACTATACGACGCGGCGATATCTAAAATTAACTGGCTCGGTATGTAGGTAGTTAATGATTGTCGCTTACAACCAGTAATGGATAAATAACTTCAACAGGTTTAGATTGTATCTTATATCGGGGTTTCCCCGACCTTGCGCTTTTATTTTTGGTAATATCGACCTTAAAACGCAAATAAATCGTCTTGTTTACGAAATTGTGGCAAATACGAAAGCATATTTACATCTCAACACTTATTTTTATAACCCTCGATGAAAACTAAATAGTTTTCAAGTAAATAATGAAAGGTCACTGTAACAAGGTAAACGGAATGAAAATTTAACTACCGGCTTGTAGATTCAAAGAAAACGTAACGATAAGGAAAAACAAATATCGATAGATGAAGCTGTCGTTGGTAGAGAACAAATAATAATGAAAAATAAATTTCATTGCCGTCATAAAAAGCCTGATGATCTTAGGAAAATAAATCTTCATACTTCACTTGACATACATTTTCGCACATCCCCGGATGTAAAGGTTTATATGTTTTTGAAGACTGGGAAGTGACATTGAGTGATCTTTAATATTCATATCTGATTTCAAGGATGTTTTAGAACTACAGTATAAACTTCCGGATCGAGTAATTACATTCTAAACGGTAGGAAAGTTCCTATTAAGTTCGAACGTTAGTCTGGTTGCGGGACCGTTAGGTAATTATTTCCATGTGTGTTTTTTGGACACTTCGGACTCGTTATTTAGACTAGTTCCGTCTTCCAACTTTCGTTTCCTATCAAGTTGTTTAAAGATACCATAAACAAACTTGATGATTTCTATCATTTGTTACCGTCTATCATTTCTGTAACTTCCATCATTGAATATATCTTCTTCAAGTTCTTTAAATCTAACCTTACCTATACTAATCTTCAATATGCATCCGACCATTAAATTAAATTGCGCTTACTTCCAAAAATTTTGTAAATCTGAGATAGTAAACTTTACATTGAGTACGTTTTATACGTAATTGGCCTCAACACAATAAAGACTTGCCTTTTGTTGTTAAAATAGCAAAACGATTTCACCTTTACTATGGTCATACACCATTAGGATTAACTTCACGTCCCACATATTTCATACATTAGATTAGATTTATATCGTTGGGTATATTTGAGCTTTTTGAGCTAGCATAATTTAACTCGTGATGTCGTCCCTTTTATGTATAATTTTATGCTTTCCCCTTTGCAAATTAACTGCATATATGTTCTAGAATTAATCAATCGTGAATAATTCTTCAGAAGAATCATTTATTATTTTATGATGACTCTCAACAACTAAAGTTAGAACACTAAAATCTGCAGTAGATTTACGTCCTTTGTCTTCAGAACCAATGCCCTTGTTTAAGTACTTCTTGTATGGATAGAAATTACTTTCCAAGCTATTCTAGACTACTCTTAATCCTTGATTCCACGATGAGACCTTAATCAATCATGTATGCATTTTCCATATCGTATCCGCCTCCATTAGAAAAACTGCATAAATAATTTTATATTTCAATTGATTTCCTTTTCAAATGTTAATTTTCTTGCACTCGAAGGCCATCGAAGATACAGTGGCAAGCTTTATATAATCTGCAAGGGCATTGTTTAACATGTATGTAAATACAGGAACAATCTGGACGATGGATAAATAAAGATGGGTTTACAGGGCTATAGAGATACGGTTGTGAGATGAGCACGCATAATAATGTTATGTGACTATTTCCAAAGAGATTTCTAAGATAAATTAATTGCAAATTATGAACTCTAATTATGACAAAAATGTAGTAAAGCAAATGGCGTATCAAAAATTTTGGGGAACGGAAAATTTTGTAGATGAATCAAAGCCTATTAAAGAGGATAAAATTGGAAACCCCAACAAAACGGTGAGTGGTGTTATTCCAAATGGCGATGTAAAAACATTTCTGAGATCCGAGATTTTTTGCTCCTTTATAACAGATATCTTTCAAAACCTGTGTGTTAATGATAATACAGATGAATATGTTTTAGATCGAGTCTCTAGTGAATCAGACCGCGACTGGTTTTACAATAGTAAACTAACGACATTAAATCGAATAATAATGAGTTCGAATACGATTTTGAATCGATTCGGTTTACCGCTAATTCTAGGATATTAGACCTTTTTGGTTTTATATATAACTCATTATCTATTTTTGATCAAATATACGTAAAGTCCAAAGAAAATCCTGAGAATTAAAAAATGAATCGGTACGCATGGAATATTTCACTTGGTTTTTCCATGTTTTCGGTAGCTTGCATAAATAATTCCGATTAAAAATCCGTGTTTTATTAAGAACCAGTTACAAACTGCTTTTGTATATATTCAACTGAGATATTCAAACGTGATTTTCACGTGGAATCTAAATTCTAAGCTCGATAAAATTACTTCCTGATTGTTTGGGAGTGACTAACTGTTTATGAGACCTTAGTCCAAAGTAGTAAAGGCAACCTTCCCTTGAATACTGTTGAAATATGAAGTGATATGCCGTTGATATTCCTTTGAGCAACACTCTTCATTGACTATTTTTATGTTAAGTAGTTTACGAAGAGTTCAATCAATGTCTTATTTTTACGATTTGTTTAGAAGTAGCCCTAAGGTTAAGAAAACATTTTCCATAATAAATATTTACTTCTATGTAATTTAATGTTATGTAGGTATCAATATTTATACGGTCTATTTGCTCTATAACAACAAATACTTTTGGAAAATAAAGTAATTGCTTCATAAATAAAGTATATATAATTTATTAAACAGATATAATTTATGTAATAAATAAACTTGCAAACAATTATAAATTGCGGATTTAGATATACAACCTTAAGTTCTCCACTTCTTCTACAGTTAATTATAGAGCTACATGTGAATTCATTTAATCAAGTTGTTTTGGCTAATTCACTAAACTTGTCTCAAAAATCATGTCTAGACGGAGCCATCAAAATAATCATATAACAGATACAAACTTAGATACATCTCAGTTTTCGTCGGAAACTACAAGGTGTACTAATTGAATATGTCATGTCTATTTACTATTAGTCTATTGTAAATGCATAACTAATAATAGTTTGAAGTCTGGAAATATATCTAGATTAAGATACATTCCGTAAAAGTCCTTATCCGAATCTACTTGTCAAGTTCTAAGCTAGTGCCATTTATCAAATTTTTTATTAGGAAATGTTTTATGTACAAACTCACTATAAGCTATTAATTGTCTGACATTCACATTATTAGTGCTAACAATAGTAATTATAAGTTTGTTATCAAATAATTCGTGAACATTGTAACGCGGTCGGGTTGCGCATGCGTTGCGTTGGTGGTCAGTTTACGAAAGTTCTTGCACTCTCAAAATGTTCAACATAATCTACCAACACATCTAATTCTTGCGACAGTTCGAATCACCAGGATTAATGGAGACTTACGTAAGTCAGGCTTGGTGTGTTGCCATTACGTGCTAATCAATATCTACTCGCGGAATCGCTTTGTTTAGCCGCTTCCTTGTCGCAACTACCAGGTTCATGAAAATTTCGTACAGAGTTCATGGGTGACTATTTTTGTTAGCAATTCCAAATGACGCAGCAAACGCAGTGCTTATAAACAATACCACCGAACTAATCGGTTCCGAATGTTATCGTTCCAAGCGAACGTCAAATTAATTGCTGTTGAATCGAATCCGTAAAACGTACGAAATATAACCTTTCTGATGCAACCTTGGTGCGCCGACGTTCAAACGTGAGGGGCCGCGTAAACATGACCCGACAGCTACATTATGTAGACGTTGTACAACAGTATGCTAACGTAGTCTTTTCATTGTTACAGGTTCGTCATCAATCTACTTGCGACGAATCTTTTGACGACCTCCCTGCTGGCGCCCGCGCTGTTCGGCGAGCACTCGGCGAGGGAGGACATTCGGTCGTGGGTGGAGGCCGGCGACGCGGCCGCGGCGGCCTGTAGCCTGTCCTCGCTGCTGTCCATCATGCTGATCGCACTGGACCAGCACCACGCGGTCACGGACCCGCTCCGCTGCCACACGCGGCTGCTGCAGCGCCGCCCAGCCGCTCTATGCGCTATCACGTGGCTGGCAGCCGCAAGCGCAGCCGCCATCCGTGCTGCTATCGCCGTGGTGCGCCACTACTACCCTCTCGAGCCCATCGTTCAAGGAGTCGAGCTGGCTTACTACGTAGTGTACTTAATACTTGGAGTTACTACACCCATCGCCATCGTGTGCTTCATGTACGCGAGGATCTACCGTGCGGCGCGCTCCTCCGGACTCCGAGCGCGAGCGCACGGCGCCAGCGCACTGCAGCTACACGAACCTCCCACTATCCTACCCGATCTTGCTGAGGAAGGAGAGGGACTTACTCTTAAGATTGACGGACCCGATGAGTGCTCCGTAACCGTGGAGAGCGACAGGAAGTTCGGGCCATTCCTACTCCCGCCTGAACGCCCAGTTCGTTGCCCATCGGTTGCTAGTTTACGCAATTCCCGTAAGGAAGGAAAGTCTAACGAGGATCTGAGGAAAGGGCTGCCGGCTGTGAGCTCAGCACCATCGCTAGCTGCACCACTGCTAGCCGTACAGCCGCGCACGCCGCTGCCTAGCCATAATGGATCCAGAATCACATCAATCAGATGCCGCATATCAAACGCGTCACTGTTTAGATATAGAGAAGAATCTCGCGCGGCCCGAGTGGGGCTTCTGACGGGCGCGCTAGTGATGCTGCACGTGCCGCATGCTGTGGCGGCTGTAGTGTCTGCGGCGGCGCCGGGGCTGGCGGACTGCGCGCGCACGTCGTCGCTGGCGCTGTTGTTACTGGCGTCGGCATTATCACCGTTCCTATTCGCATTGCGCTCACGGCGCGTGCAAAGAGAGGCACGCAGAATTCTTCTACCAGAGAAGAGCGCGTGGGAGAGAGCATCGGGGGTCGCGTCTGCGGCTGCGGTGGACGGGCAGCGCGCGCGAGCTGCTCTTGAACTATTGCGCACGCTGTCTCCGGGAAACTCGGCACCTGAATCTTGCACGGCGGGCGGCAGCGAGGTCTGCCGCAGCTCATTCAGCTCGGGTGGCAGCACACAGCTGTCCTCCGCGTCGGACGAGTGACCGCCACCCCGCGCGCCCGCGCAACTCTCCTCGCGGGTGCGCTTCGCCCCGCGTCCCACCGCTCTACTCATCTGTGATACTAGGCTAAGCCGCAACGCGCTCGGCGCGACCGTTAGACTGATTTAGTATTAAGTTAATTTATTAATGTGTCCGTATGTACCTTTCCGCTGAGCGGAGCCAATTTTATTACCTGATAAATGTAAGAAAATAAAATCGTATTGAAGTGAAAATAAATTGTCGTTTTGATTGCACATGACCCTAATAGTCGTCGCGGTTTGGTGGCGAACCGCAATGAGCAGACTTTACACACGAGTGAAATAGAAATGTGAAGGTTGTGACCAGTTCTAGTAAGACAGTGACTCATTTCATACTAGGTTACAAAACATAAGATTCACTTACACAATTCAAAACTCAGAAGAGTGTTCAATCAAAAGATTGAATCCAACAGCATACTAAAAGGAAAAAAGTGTTACACAAATTTATAACACAACATTACTACACAAACTAAATTAAAGGCACAAGACTTTCCATTACAAATTGGCTAGTAACAGTGAAAGACGCTGATAACAAAATTGTGGCACACACAATTTATTGCAGTCTGTTGTAATAAATTTTAGATTATCACTAAATCGAACTGAAAGTACTGAAAACATCGGCATAGTACCAAATAGAACACACAAACAACGAGATATAAGTACTACAAACACTGCAGCTACAGACAACAATGGATATGAAGATATAAGTATGATCTAAAATTCGTAAGTATAGAGCAATGATAGTATAATTTTACAAAATTGCCTAGTAACATAAAATAAAAAGTGATAACAGAATTGTAACACACAATTACCAAGTAGTCTGGAATAATTGTCAGACTATATCGTATAGAAAGTAAATGGTGAGTGAAATAACAGTAAAGGCTCACGCAAAAGGACGTTACGCAGCTCTAGTCCAATCATTTTTAATAAACAATACAAGGAAGTTGTTGAAACAAGAACCACATCGCATCTATCTGCAGGAGCCTTTAAAACACTTGACACATTCTACGAAATAGATGCTGCTAATGTTGCAGACCAAGCTGGATATGAAGACAGTAAGTATGATGAAAAAGACGTAAGTATAGAGAAAGAAAGAGACAACAACAGAGCTATGAGTGATAAAGAAAGAGACGAAAAACAAAGAACCAAATCTAATCACGCTATATGTAAGCATATTCATGATCGAATCACGTCGTTATCAACACACAAGTGCATGCTTATCTCACAGATAGTTGTAATCCCTTAATACTCTCTTATGGCCCGTACATGGAAAACGAGTGGCATATTAATAGTCGCCTTACATACAGAGTAAATCCTCTAGCTTGGCTTATATAAAATAGATTTTGGAAAATTAATAGAAAATTTGACTTTGAAAGCAGAGATTAGCAATAACTCACAGATTTATAAAAAAACTTACATGAAATAACTTGATTCACCTTGGAAAGTGTGGGTAGAGATTTACTTAGTCACAGTGTACAGGTTACATTTCAATAGATATGTTTAGTTTCTCTGAAATAGAAGAAACCCTAATGCCACCAACCTGGTACAGATGCAAATTTCAGGCTGCTGGTCAGAATTCATCAGTCCTTCAGACTAGTATGTGCCTAAAAACTTGTGAGGTAACTGCGCAACACATTAGCAATAGCTATCATTTGACAATTCGACAGTATACATTGCGTTGTTTACATTATTGAGCAGATAAGTATTTCTAACATATTAAGCAGTGGATTGGAAATATTCTTCAAAATGATACTGATTGCGTTTAATAGTATGTTACGCAATTAGGGTGCTGTAGTAGTAGCTATAGTAGTTTACCAGATAATGGGACGCAGCGATATCTATATATTTTACCACCATTCTGCGATTGCCAACCCGCCTGCCAAGCGTGGAGCTGAAACGATGATGTTGACCATGATTAATAGCTATTAAAAGCCAGACTCTTACTTTAGGATAACAAACGACTTGAAAACTAAAAATAATTCTGCATAGGTCCGTATACAATCAGACAAATAGTTTTTCGTTGTTCATCCTCTAACAAAGTATGCAAAACTACTTTCCATATGACTAAGTTGTAATCCAGTAAGAGATTAATCCTCTCGAGGCTATGACAGTAAAACTGTTGTCCCTAGAGTATATTACCAATGCACTTTAGTATTTTATATGGACATTACCCAGCTGTTAGAACCCACGTGGTTTGCCAACGTTCCTACTTTTAATATCCTCTGTAAAGTGAGAGCTATGTAAGTCAGAGTAGGTATGAGGTACATTGATATCGGCCCTGACTTACAAGTTCTATACCGTAGGTTCCAACCCAGGCAGGCGCTTTAGCATAAGCATAGGTAATCAGCTTAAAATGTTGCCGCTGCTGAGACACAGTCCTCCTCTCTGAGAGGAAAGGAGATTGGGGGTTGGCAGGCGCTTTGCTTTTTAACCCCCGACGGAAAAAGAGGGGTGTTGTCTGTCTGTGTGTCTGTCTGTCTGTGGCATCATAGCTCCCGAACGGTCCCCCAACGCGACGTATTTTTTTTTTAAATTATTCATACATACTTAGGTACTTTAAGATTGAGTTTTTGTATTATTTTTTTACTTTTTAAAGGGATCTTAGGTTTTTGTGTCGGGGGTTTTTTAAATTTTTAATTAATTTTTTTTGCAAAATAACTCGTCACCACTGCTCTCAAAACGGTGAAGGAAAACATCATGATAAAACTGTCCTAGAACCAAAAGTTCGAAGGCATGTGAGATCTACCAACCCGCACTGACCCCGCGTGGTAGAATACAGTCCACTCCCTCTCGTAGAAAGGAGGCTTGTGTCCCAGCAGTGGGAACATTATAGGCTTATTATACGAATTGGTAACTAGGTAGATACTATAAATATAGCCAGCGGGCTGGTATCAGTCGAGGGTGCAGCGAATGTATCCGACTATACCACGGAGATACGTTTTTACTGAGCCTCCGAGTATGATAGTAGAAGCAACAGTGCGGGTTTAGTAGGTAGGAGTCCGACATGACCCTCCGTGGGCCCCAGATGGCATCCATGAGGATTTGCCTACGGTAATAAAAGATAAATTCTAGTTTTTAAACATAACTTAGGTAGGTATAGATTACCTACCTATACATCAACATGCAAGTCTCAGGTATTAACCATAACGGGATACCCGTGAGATCTGAACTCATTTTTTTGTGTTTATAGTTCTTGAGAATATAAATTCAAAACAATGTATTTAAATTTTATTGAGAACGTACGTCAGTTCGTTCAAAAATACGTCTCTTTGACTACATTGATTTGACTCGGTTTAGAGTCCCTGGTTTTCTTCCGTGCGTTCAATTTAGAAAAGCCAAAATCAATCATATTAGGTACCTGTTAAGAAGATATTTACTAAATAACATATTGTTGGTGTCTACACTGGTTTAGTCTGACCGATATCTGTTAATCAGTCTAAGAACTGCTGTAGAAACTAACATCGTCATCATCCAAGTCTTTACAACCGTGGGTGCAACGAGAACTATTTCCGGAGTTTTCTTAGAGTTTTCTCTCCAATTTCTCGCTCCATCAGTTTTTAAATGTTGGTCTTCTACGAACTGTAGAAATTACGGAAAAGTAAAAAACACGTTCATAACGACTCATAAGTTTATTCGATGTGCACTAAGACCACTTGATTAATTGAAACCATTTGATTAACTGCCTAACATATCAACTGTATTTGGAAAAACGTTCAGGCGACTGTGTTAAGGTTTATACTAATATCCCTTCGAATGGAACTGTGGCCATAGGCGAGCCTTCAGTCTGCACTAACACGTGGAAAATTGGATAGGGGAGGAGAGGTACTCACGGGTCCCCACAATCGACAACTCACTCGAGAAGTCAGCAAGCAACATGGCGCATGCGCTAGTGCGCCGGCAATAAAACATAAATCCATCATATTCTAACAAACCTACCTACAAGACTGTTTAACAATTCTGTGAAGTGTTAAGAGTCATCGGGTACGTCCCGGGACTGTGTATTGGAGTCGTACTACCGAAAAGCCATCGACTGGGAAGACGTGAGTACCTATCCTCTCTCCTATCCACTTTTCCACGTGTTAGTGCAGACTAAAGGCTCGCCTATGGCCACAGTTCCATTCGATGGGATATTAGCATAAACCATAACAGACTGGAAACTCACACAGAAAATCGTTTGCAAGTCCAATGTTCCAGTTATGGACATAATTACAGGTAAATTATAGGGTAAAAGGTATCAGGTATAATTCATTCGGAAATATGTACCTATATTGTGTGTAGGTATTTATTTTTAACGACCTGGAATTTGGAAATGGAGTGAGTAAGGTGGAAAAGGGTTTAACCATTAAAGGTTGAAAATAGAAAAACGGAGGGGAAAATCATGGGAAATAAACTTTATCATCGAAAAACCAAGTTATAAGCTGCCTCTACTTCTATTTACGTTATCGAGGCAAACATTATTAAAAGTATAGTGTAGTTACATAAACAATGTGATTTTTTTACCTATCTTAACAGAGTACACCTCTACTTAACCTTGTAGTACATTTCGCCTGTTATGTTGTAGTCAAATGTAACAGGGGGCGAGCGTATTACCATCAGAAATCCAGACAGGCTCCAATGATAAAAATAGTTTTAAAAAAAAGTGCTGCTTTTTAAGGTATTTTTTTATTTATATCAGGCACCCCACGCTTTTTTTCCATTATTTTGTACTTTTTAGTTTAGTTTTCAATGGAAGCGTGTTTTTTAGTTTTTTTAAACTATTATTTATTTTCTATTTTTTAGGGTGTTTCGAATTTTGAGACGTATGTCAGCGTAGTTTGTGACGTATGTCAGCGTAGTTTTTGAAGACAGTTTTTTTGCTGTCCTGGTAACCCTGGCAAGGATAATGTCACAAATTAGTTTGTGACGTATGTCAGCGTAGTTTTCGAAGACAGTTTTTTGCTGTCCTGGTAACTCTGGCAAGGATAATGGCACAAATTTATGAAATTATTGCATTGTCATCGGTCCTTGACAGGTGTGCAAAGTTTGAATGAAATCTGGTCGTTTAAAGTGGGTCAAAATCGCGCTATAAGGAGTCGGTTACAAACAAACATACAAGTGAAGCTAATATAAAGCGTGTAAAAAGAAATAAATTTTTAAGCTTAAGTAGACATAAATTATTTATTAGTGATCACTCGTGGAGGTTTGGATATTTGGGTAGCCTTAAGATGGAATTGCCAGGGTAAACCGGGAAATTCAAATTATCTTATGCTGTATTTTATTAAAATAAATATGCATATTCGCCACGCTTGGCAGGCGGGTTGGCGTTCGCAGTATGGTGTTAAAATGCATAGAGAACGCTGCTGCCCATTCTCTAGTAAGTCCCTTAATCGCCTCTTACGACACCAACGGGAAGAAATGGGATTGTGCTATCCTTTACATTCGGCACCACACGGGATACAAGGGGATCTTCATATAAACTTTAACTATGCCAAATTTCATACTTCTCGTGTTTGCTTCACGTATAAATATTTAGATTTAAATCATCAGTACAACCCTCCAAGTTCATTTATTTATTATTTACTAGCTTTTGTCAGCGGCTTCGCCCGCGTGCAGGTCGGTAAATATCCCGCGGGAACATACTACCGGGTACCATATGTGTCAACCCAGGTTAGCAACTAACTGTGTTCCAAATTTCATCCAAATCCGTTCAGTAGTTTTTGCGTGAACGAGTAACAAACATCCAAACATCCATACTCACAAACTTTCGCATTTATAATATTAGTAGGAAGTAGGATAGGAATTAATAACTCCGTTCCATTAATTTTTTTAATTCCATTGAATTGTTTTTTCTAGAAATAGTCATTCAATGGGAATAAATGTAGGTACTTAGAGGGTTTTATTGATTATTTTTATGATTATAATTCTGTAAAGCCATATTTGTTACGGTCGCGAAACATATTTTAAACAACGTGCAACCTGACAGTGACCTGCATTATTGCAAAATATGGAAGAAAAATTTAATTTCCGGGGCTATCTCAGCGCATTCACCTTAAAATAACGTTACGTAGACCTTAGTTTCGTGCTAGGCTTACTAAAATATATGTCTACCTAGGTCGCTCTTAAAGTAGGGAACAATGCCCAGTCCCTGGGCCACTGACCGACCTTGAAAACATTTAATACCCAGGTACTTAATGAAATTGATGGATTGCACGTTGTATTGTAGGACGGTTCACAATGACCAAGCGGTCTTTACATAATGGCTGAATGCCTGAGTGATGTAAAGGGATTTGGCCATTATGAGCGGTTTTCAATTTAGGCCCCGCACGAGTGGGCCGTCGACCTGGCGAAGGTCGAGGGAATTTGTTGGATGTAGGAAGCATAAGACCGGTCGTTGTGACTTGTGGCAAAGCCCACTTCTTGCGCATTCTTCTCCATACGAATTTACTTATTGGAAGGGGCGACTAGAATCAATTCTAGTTTAATTTAAATGTTCAATAGTGCCTTTTTGTGCCTATTTGAAGTAAATGCTTTGGCTTTGTTTTTGACGCCAATGTTCAGGTAGGGACGTGTTTTTACCTGACTACGAGGGTAATGGTTTTAACCTCTGTTTTATATGTATGTAAGTACATATGTATCCCTCAAACTTTAAAACTACTAATCATAATTTGATGAATATGACATCGTTGGAAGTGTCTTGATCGTCCGCTGGTGGCATGTCATTCAATTGAATATTTTGCCTTCCAGAGGACATAAAATGAAAAATTAAAAAAAAATTAACGATGGGTATCAAATTAATTAGCACATTTCAAATGCACATACCTATGTATATTTCAACCTAACTCTAAAATACTTAAATAAAAAGTAAGTTCAAAAACTAAAGCCCCGGCAGCTGAAAAATTACGTTCTAAAAAGTATGAAACAACTAAAGATTCTCATCTGAAAGCTGTGGTTGTATGCCATCTAAATAACACGTTCTAACAGTAGTAAGCCATCATAAGCTTGAGGGTAAAGTGGCGTACGACCAGTTGAGCACGGCTTTTTTAAAGCGTTGATGACGTTTTGCGTTGATGATGACAAATTAGTGATATTTGAGAATGAGCATTACAGTAGGGCGAAAAAAAAGACCGGCCAAGTGCGAGTCGGACTCGCGCACCGAGGGTTCCGTACAAACCTGTAGGTATATAAGTAAAAGTTCACCCATCACGACAATCGAGTCGTAGTTCTGTTCTGTTTTTTGGCTTGGTTTTATTTCTGTCTGTGTTTTATTCTGTTTATTATATGATGTAACCAAAAATTTACGGTTTTCGCAATTTTTCCTTTATCTGTGCTATAAGACGTTGTTTCGTACCAAATTTCAAAATTCTAGATCGACTGGAAGTACCCTTTAGGTTTTGATTCCCTTGCGAGTTTCGAAAATTTGCGGTAATTTGCGGCATAAACGGCTATATCTTTTGATTGCGTTAGCTTAGAAGTTTGATTTTTTCACAGCTCCAAGGGACAGTAGATTAGAGTATTTGATACTCTAATCTACTAAAGTAAAAGCTCCGTTCATCTATGCATTGACACAGTTTTGCGTTCAAAACGCTCTCCTGTAAAATCATGATTACGTAAATAACGGTTATTTGTGTACTGCGTAATGTACTTTATGAATTGTCAAAGTTTAAACAGAATTTCCAATACCATAATTAGCGTGTGAATTCCCAACTGCTGGGTCTTAGGCCTCTTCTCTGTGTGTGTGTGTGTGTGTGGGGGGGGGGGGGGGTCGTGGGCCGTAGTTCATCACGTGAGCCCAGTGAAAATATGTACTTCAAATAATGTTTTTGAGACTTGATTCTAATTTAATGTTTAGAAAATTAAGTCAAAATAATGAACTCTTTGCCACTGAATAGGCTGTATTTTACCGCCCGAAATTTTGAACATACATCCTTGTTAGGCAAAGTTAAAATTATTACAAAGATACCAGCTGAAACAGAATTTTATTCCGCTTTCGTTTCGCGCGTATTATGTAAACTAAACAAACGGCTGGGTTACAAACTTCAGAACAATGAGCATTGTCTATCGTGTAGTGTCGGCTACTCGCGGTAATGACGGCGCATTAGACCTTTGTATACAAAAAATTATATTTCGGCTTAAAAAAATCATTAAAAAAATTTTTTTACTGGTTTTGGGTGTTTTACTTACGCTCTTTTTTCAATCGTTACTAATTATCATTATGATCAAAGTAATAATTAGTATTATTATAATGTTCCCACTGCTGGGACACAGGCCTCCTCTATTCAAGAGGGAGAGGGGTGTCGTTTACCTCACGGGCCCAGTGCGGGTTGGTGGATGTGTCATGACATCGAATACTTTGGTACTACAACATGCGGTTTCCTCACGATGTTTTGGGTTATATGGTGGCTGCCGTGAGACAAGAGAATGAGAGCATTGATGATAAAATTTTGAACCCACGACCCTCGAAAGTCGGCGCTGATACCACTGAGCTCCTACTGCTCAGTACTAATTTTATACTTTGATGTAATTTAATCACATTAAAACGTACATTACTAAAAACACACTGAAAAATAATTTGCTTATTTATTATTTTAACCTGTTCACAAATATCATTATTCATTAGGTAACAAGTAATTTGGATGGCTGTTGCTTATTCAACTACTCATCTTAGTTAACATTAGTTTTGACAGACTGCTTGTAAATTGTGTTGATTTGTTTTCCAGAAACTGGGTGCAAGGAACACACATTAGGGAGAAATGCAAACAGTGGTTTATTTTCCGCATACCAGCCGGTCTATTCTGTAAAAATGTCACCGTGAAAACTTGACTTAGCAGTCCATTCGCGCTAATCTACTTGCCCGAATCATGATACTATTCAATTTTAAAAAACTACATAGTCACATACTGTCTCTACATAGTATAAAACAAAGTTGCTTCCCGCGTCTGTACGCTTAGGTCTTTTAAACTACGCGACGTATTTAAATGCGGTTTTCATCAATAGACAGAGAGATAAATCATTTAAAAGTATATATATAATATATCGTTTTTTTTTTGTTTTTAACAGTTTACAGTTACTAATTGAACAAGTGTATAAAACAATAATTATAATTCTTAAAATCTTTACATTGTTATAAAAATAGTAGGTATAATATTATTAACTAAAAATATAACTTCTAATTAAGCACCCAGTGTTCTTCCTCCTCTCTCCTACTTGATCTTGCTGTGCCCGACAGGGTCCATAATTGTGACTTAAATAATGATTTCTCTTCCAACTATGCTTTAACATTATGGTACGCAATAAAGAATTGAGAATTGAGATTCAAGAGGAAAGTTTGTTAGGTATGCATAATACGCGGGCCAATCCGCTGGCAAAACCTAGTTTACTATATGAAAAGGCGAGTGGCACGAAGTTATTTTATTTTAAGCGAATCGACGACGTTAGAAATACGTATTAGGCAATTAAGGTGAAGTGAGCTGTGTCCATAGTGTCAATCGTTAGCATCAGACGGAATAATTGTGAATTGTCATACTACCTTTCGCTAGGAAATCTAGGGATTAACAGCTCACTTCAAATTCTCTTCACTCACGTTTTCATCATGATATCAGCCCAAATTAGTCCACTGCTGGGCATAGGCTTCCCCTAAGCGGTTCTTTGCTTCTCGCATCTAGCGGATTCCTGCGGCCTTCACTAGGTCAATGGTTCACCGTTTGGCGGGCGCTCCAACGGTTCGACTAAACGGTACGACGCGGTCGCCACTCCAGAACCTTTCGGCTCCATCGGCCATCTGTTCTGCGAGCAATGTGCTCTGCCTACTGTCACTTCAGTTTATCAAATCCTTGGACTATGTCAGTTACCTTGGTTCTCCTACGCATCTCTTCATTTCTAATTCAATTGCGTATGGAAACTACAAGCATATAAGTATGCTCTCTATTACCATTTGGGTGACATTCAGCCTTCGTATAAAGACCATTGGGAGCGACCACTTTTCAGTACCACAGGTCCTCACACAAGAAACGTTTTCGCGGTGAGATTTTTACAGAATAGCGCTGTTGAACAAGGTTTTGTTTGACAACTTGTCACATTGAAATGCGATTGATTTTGCACATTATTTCGAAGTTATTTAGTACATTTTGACCGTATTTTCAGCTACTAATAGAACGCTAACTGCTTGCTGTATGTTGAAAACTAAGTGCGTAAGTTATGAAGGTACACACGGCTACATAATTATCCAGCTATAACAGCTGACCTCGCTTTGTATAGGCTTTTCGTAAAACGAGAAGTCAGTTTATACTGGAAATGTATAGCTTGATTTGTCGCCGTGCGTTCTATAATACTGTATTGACATTACTCTGGCATTGGAATGTGACTTCCCGTTTCGTCTGGACTTTGTTCTGTATTTAGAAAGAGAAAACTATAGTGTTTAGAACAGTCTTTCTCCTTTATATTAAGCGCATACATGAGAGACAAAGAGTGAGAGGATGTGTATTTCTAACCTCTCGTCACAGGATAATTTTAAGAAATAAATTTCTGCTGTTTCCTAGAATAATGGTCTAGTAAAACACAAGAATTAAAGGAGTAAAGTTATATTCCTTTATTTAATTACCTGAAACTGTAATGTTACTGGCTCCGTGTGGTGCCGGACGTAAAATATAGCACCATCCCAGTTCTTCCCGTGGGCGTCATAAGAGGCGACTAAGGGACTTACTAGAGAATGGGCTGCAGCGTTCTGTATGCATTTTACCACCATACTGCGATCGCATACACGCCTGCCAAGCGTGGCGATTATGGCTAATCCCCAAATTGGGGGAGGCCAATGTCCAGCAGTGGATGTCCTCTGGCTGAAATGCTGATGCTGCTGCTGATAATGTAGCTTAAAAGCTAAGCAATTGGTACCCTGAAATAAGTTTCTCACAAAGATAGTTTGTCCCATATAATGGACCATAATATTATGTTTTACCGCTTGGTTCGTCGAAACGAAGTGCGACGGTGACGTTCCTGCCAGGGTTGCGAGATCAGTTTGAAAGAGGTACCGTGGCCATGGCATATGGGCAACTGAAGGAACATGGGTGGGTTTTAGTCAGTAAAAGTCTGACACGTCCTTCCGCTCCACCCAGAGCGGGTGACGTAATTTGATGATTTTCCACTCAAAAAACAAAGAAAAAATCCGGGGACGTTTCAAATTGCTGAGTTCTTAGGTAAATGTACCTACTGTCAAACTCCTAAGTGACATGCAGATTGCTGTCAAATTGAAACGTCAACTTTACGTCACGCGTCAACATAAGATGCATTTAATTAATAAATTACTCTAGAGATGTCACTTATAAATCTGTTATGATTGGTTTTTAAATCGAGCGTAAGCCAAACATCAATTTATTTAGGCTTACATAATCACCGTTTAAAAATAAAATGTAACTAATAACATGAACATAAATAAACAAAACACTCTATAGGAAGTTATGACTATTCTAATAAAAAAATATTCCATTGAAACATGTTTAAAATTCAAAGCTGGAGAAAGTGGTCCTCTCAGATATAAAAACATCAGCTTAAAAAATGTTAAAGCCGTTCATAGCGAATGACTGCTAAATTTTTATGTGATCCTGGTAGAAATATTCAAATGAACAATAATTTTTAACCAATTTTGACGAAGATGAAAGGTTATAATTTTATAGTTTATGTATTGAAATGCTCTATCCATTTACAGAAGTAAAAGTCTTCTCAATTAAGAGTTTATGTCCTAGATATTAATTGGCATTAATGGTCACTGTTTCTAATTTTTTCGATACTTAGACAATCTAATCCTACGCTTAAACCATTTTTTACCAAATACAGAAACTTGTTTGTTTACTAATTTGCTGTATTTCTAATGTATAAGTCCTTTTCTCGTGACCGATTGATGGCAATAGGCTCTCCTATTACATGGGACTTTAACTTATCTGGGAAAATGTGGGAATATCATAGGTACACCCTTTCTTTGGTTCCGGACGTAAAGAATTACACCACCCCATTTCTTCCCGTGGGTGTCGTAAAAGGCGACTAAGGGACTTACTAGAGAATGGGCAGCAGCGTTCTCTATGCATTTTACTACCATACTGCGATCGTTAACCCGCCTGCCAAGCGTGGCGATTATGGCAAAGCCCCCCAAATTGGGGGAGGCCAAAGTCCAGCAGTGGACGTCTTACGGCTGGAATGATGATGATGATGATGACCCTTTTTTTGTGCGGTGGGAAATAATGAGTTACTGCTGACATCTCTTTAAGGCGGGTGCGGAACACAACGCGCCGCGCCGTCGACCCAAGCTTGGCCCATACCGGCCAGCGAGCTACCCATTCCCTGCCTTTCCTTTCAGGGAGCAGAAGCATGATGTTTTCATATATTATGGTTGTTATATTCTCGTTTGAAACGACTGCTAGCATGCTTTTTTTCTCTAAAATATTCAAATACGAAATAAATACAAGCTTTTAAATAAATTGCCACTTACTTAATTAAAGATCCAATATACATAAACTGTGAAAGATTCGACATTCTAAATCTTACGAATTTCTTCTTGCAACAAAAACAATAAACTACAGAAGTGGTATCGATTCGAATATAAAACATAAACATTTGTAACTGATAGATTGTAAACATTTCTTGCATTCGAGCTTTTAGCATTACTTAAATATTTTCTGGAAACCTACAAATCAAAACTTACATAAATTTCTAATGTTGATAGCGAAAACGCACTTGTCAGAGTATTAGGGCCTTAACACACCTCCCCGTCGTGAAAATATTGCGAAACCGCTATCAAATTCGCCTAAAAAACACCACCCAGCATCAACTTTGTACAAATTTTTCTGTTCTTTTCTTCTTGTCTGTTTATATATGTGTGTACATAAATGGTTAAATAAATAATATATTATGTCGCAATTCGAGTAGCGGAACATTATGAGCATCATTCGAAGTTCAGCAATCGGAACCAAACTAGACTAGTAAATACAGTATAGTTTTACTTCGGACCTCTAAGATTAATTTTTCCGTCAAACGAACATACATTTTACAATAAAAGTTCCGCTTTATACTTCTTGACTGCCACAGATACGTACGAAACAAACGCGGCTCCACTTCAAAATACCGTGCAGAGCGCGTAACAGACTACCGAGCAGTTCAGCGAAATCACTCCAAAAAGAGTAAGTCGTCGAAACATGGACGTTATAAAATCGTGACGAATTTTTTTCGCGAACTGAATTTTCAACTCTCGGTGTTGAACTGAGCACTGAGAATCCAATAGAGTGCAGCGTGAGTGAGTCTCAGAGAGTCGAAAAAATACTGTGTTCGAATTTCAACTCTCAGCGCTAGACACTGCGTTGAGATCCCGTGCGTGAAAACTTCTCGTAGCGAAGAAAAATCTGGGGTAAGAATCTTTATAAAATCTGGACGTTAGAACAGGCAGTTTCGCTTGTCGTACAGACGCCAGCACATCAAGCTACCCCAAACTGTCAAATTTTCCCAATCAATCTTGAACCTAATGCATTAACATTAAAGTTGAAAACCTATTAAAGAAATTTGACAGATTGTAGTAGCTTTGTGTGCTGGCGTCTGTACAACGGTCAAGTCATGATACTTCAAAATGGCCATAGAGACAGTTCAAAGACATCAAAACTGTATTTTTGGAACACAAAGATCATTCTAGAACATCGTCCACAAAGTGGTTGACCCATGAATCTGCGCCACACGAGACCCCAAACGTGTTTAGACCCAATAATTAAGTTGAAAAAGGTATTTTGAATACTAAAACGCCTATATTGTCCTAAATAATGCAAAAAAATGTCTTGAAGATCCAAAGAGCAAACCAATCCCGCCAAGATTTTATTACACCTGTGGGAACATGAGTAAAGAATGAGGGTCAAATCTGTACTTTAGAACAACCAGTTTTGCTTCTGTTTCGCTTGTCGTAAAATGGAGAAGTCACGAAAATTATCAATCGCTTTCCATTAGGCAGGATTTTCAAGAGGAAATACAGACGCCAGCACATCGAGCTACAACAATCTGTTAATTTTCTTTAATCGATTTTCAACCTTATCGCTAAAGCATTAGGTCCAAGGTTGACTGGGACAATTTGAAAGTTTCGGGTACCTTGATGTGCTAGCGTCTGTACATTCAGAAAAAAAACTTGTAATCTCAACTGAATGTGTTCTTAGTTGTGGCTCACTCATTTATGTCACAGCATCATCTTTATTTTCTTATCCTAATTTATTTGAGGTCTGCGCAACATTTCTATTTCTTCCATACTTATAAAGGGGAAGTACGAAAAAGAGGTCAATCGTCGAATACGACTCGGCTGGGCAGCGTTCCCAAAGCTACGCAATACCTTCTTGTTCCACATAACGCAGTGTCTCAAAACGAAAGTCTTCAACCAGTGAGTGTTGCCAGTGATGACCTATGACACTGTTACGTGGTCGCTCACAATGGGCCTCATTAGAATGCTAAAAGTCCCCCTTAGTTTCCCTACGTGATCGAATCAGAAATAAAGAGATCAAGGTAGCAGACATAGCCCGAAGAATTGCCAAGTTAATGAAGTGGCAGTGGGCAGGAGCAGGTTGCTCGCAGAAAAGATGCCTAAAGTAGCTGAAAGGGTTCTGGAGTGACGATCGCGTACCGGAACATGCAGGAATAGGTACAAGACTTCCCACACGGTCGACCGATGACCTTTGGAAGGCTGCAGGAGTCCACAGAATTCGAAAAGCTCAGAACCGTGGTCTTTTCCTAGCGGACGACTTTGGGCTACAATAATGATTAACCCATTTCTTTCCGTGGCTGTCGTAAGAGGTGACTAAGGGACTTACTAAAGAATGGGAAGCAGCATTTTTAAAGCATTTTACAACCATACTGCGATCGCCAACCCGCCTCCCAAGGGCGATTATGGCAAAGCCTTAAGAGGATTAGAGGCCAATGTCCAGCAGTGGACGACTTTCAACTGAAATGATGATGATGATGATGACGATCACTCACACTGACACTTATTAATTATCGTTCACTCACTTAAGGCACAATGATGAACTGATAATTTTAATTTAGTTTAAAGACAAAGGTAAGAAAGTCCCGGTAAGGACCAGGCTCGGGTCGACGGCGCGTAGTGTTCCACGCGCGCCTCAAAGAGATGTCAGCAGCACCGAAGGGGTCTGCTAGGACCGACGCCTGCCAGGGTCGCGAGATTGTTCGAAAGAGATACCGTGACCCTGGTACATGGGCAACTGAAGGCACACGGGTGGGTTTTAGTCAGTAAAAGTCTGACACGCCCTCCCGCTCCGCCCAGAGCGGGAGAAGTCATTTGATGATTTCCCATCCAAAAAAAAAAAAAAGGTAAGAAAGTATTTTCAATTCCATTAGAAAGTTCAAAATTGCGGAATACAGATGTTTAAATGCCCAAGCCAATTTTTACTTCCAAAATAACAAATGGCGCAGTTTTATATAACGGCGGACCAACACACCTGTTTGGGTCTTGATTTAGACTAAACGAAACTAGTATTTTGACCTCCGCAAATCAAGTAATTATGTATGTCTGCGAGATTTTCAAGAAATATTATATTCCTCAACTTTTAAATGAATTGTGTGATTTTCATTCTAAGGTACAACAAGAATGCATCCCTATTATTTTAATGGATTCGAATCTATATTTAGACCTATAGTATGTATATCCTATATTGCAATCGGAAAAACGGAGGGGGTAGCACATTCACAATGTAACCCATTAAAATCACTTCCATATTATCATCTTCAAAGTCTAGTCTTCAGAACAGTTTTCGGTCAGCAAAATTATTGGGTTACCGCGCTCCGTCAGCCGGAGTTTCTGCTTATCCTCGCCTTTTCCTATCAAATAAATATGTCTCTATCATCATTGACAGCCTTGTTTCAACCACTGCTGAGTATAGTCTTCCTTCTTTGTATGCTTTCCTGGTCAGTGCGAATCTCATCCAGGTCTTCTCCGCGATCTTATTGTAGGTCATACACTACCTGGTAAATAATTATGTTGCTTTCCACTTATTATTGCAACTGTTATTTTGTTGCAAAATTATACTTTATGTTTTTCATTTCATAATTGATTCCAACGGCATTTGTTTTTGAACGCAACGGAAGCTCTCAAAAGGAATACATTTTCTTACTGGTCTTAACGTGATATAGCCTATAGCCTGCCTCAATAAATGGGTAATCCAACACTGAAAGAATTTTTCAATTCGAATCAGTAGTTCTTGAGATACAGCTCCAATACAGATATTTGAGATATAGTCATTTCAATCCCGCGTAGTGATTCCGCGTGATGTCACACGGATTTCCGCAAAAGATGGCGTCTATTTGAACTGATACGCCAACACGGCCATGGTGACAGTTCAAAGACATCAAACCTGTATTTTGAAACATAAAGATCATTCTAGAACATCGTCCATAAAGTGGATGACCCATGAAACTGCGCCACACGAGACCCAAACGTGTTTAGGCCCAATAATTAAGTTGAAAAAGGTATTTTGAATAATAAAACTCGTATATTGTCCCAAATAACTTAATGTTTATTACGCAGACCTTGAATTGAAGTAAATAACTCTAAAAGTAAGTGCTTTTATAGCCATTTATTAAATGTTTTATATCGAGTTTGAACATTTTAGCTTTGCTTTGGCGTTAATTACTAAATTATGAAACCATTCATTATACGTCTAGGCAGCAGCGTTCTCTATGCATTTTACCAACATACTGCGATCGCCAACCCACCTGCCAAGCGTGGCTATTATGGCACACCCCCCAAATTCGGGGAGGCCTATGTACAGCAGTGGACGTATTTGGGCTGAATCTTTGGCTAATGATGATGGTGACATTGCTACTTAATGTGGTGTGGTCTCTATGTTGTAAAAGAGAAAAATTGAGGCAACGCTTTTTGATCAACTGATAATATCAATGGACTCTTCCAAATGGCATATTAAGTTTCAAGTTTTTGCACCCTGTATATCACATCTATTTATGTAACTGGAATACTTACCAATTATGAAATTTTCCACTAGATGCAAATTCATCAACCGACTTTTTATATTCAGTTAAGTAATATCATGCAAAAACCTGGCCAAAAAAAAACTAATAACTGTCGTGCCAACGACATGAAGAGCAATACGATCCAAAAAAAACTGTCATTTAATAAATAATTTGAAAATAATCTAAAAATACTTTGTTATTTCAAAAATTTTCCTTATTTCTCACGTGATTAAGTCTTTATTTAAATTTAAATTCAAAATTTTAATTTTATTGCGCAATAAATTTTGTTCGGTATGGCTAAGAGGTTATTTCAGTTGGCTGATTTTAGTCGTCTCAATACAATAACAAATATCGATGAACTTGCATTTGGTAAAACAGTGTCATAATAGATTTTCAATGCTAAAAGAACCTACAATACCTACTACTATTACCGACTGGCCTGTTAGTCTAGTAGTTAGTGACCCTGACTGCAAAGACTGAGGTCGTGGGTTCGATTCCCACCCAGGACAAATCTTTGAGTGATGAGCACAATCATTTGTTCTGTGTCTGGGTGTAATTTATCTATAATATGTATGTATTTAGAAATATATAATTATATTTATCAGTTGTCTGGTTGCCATAGTACAGGCTCTGCCTAGTTTGGGACCAGATAACGGTGTGTTGGTTGTCCTAAAATATTTATATTTATTATTATTATTAGTGGCATTTACCAGCCCGCACTGAGTCCGCGTGGTAGATTACGGCCCACTCCCTCTAACCTAGAGACGGACTGTGTCCCAGCTGTGGGAACGTTTTAGGCTGATATCAGTGATCGGAATAGGTAGTGTAATTTAGGGTTGAATGACCTTAAACGTTGTATTAATATGGATAAGGCTTCTGGGAAGCGGAATTTTATGATTTGTTTGTCTTTTGACAAAAATAATTATTTACTTCATTGCTATACTTTGAAATTTTTTATTCTTAAAATAAAAATATTTTTGGCAAAGTAGTCACCACAAAATCACCACGTGCGCACTCAATGAACCAAGGAACGTAAGTAATATGAAATCCCATTTGTATAGAAGACAGTAGAAAATAATGAGAAAACACTTACTAAATATAATTTTGTCTCTTTCTTCCGCACATGGTAATAATTACTTTTCCGCTCATATCAATCATCGCCATCGAAACTAAACTCTCACTGAATACTTTCCTCTCAAAGCATTTATTTCATACTAGCTTTTGCCAGCGACTTCGTCCGCGTTAAATTTCGTGTTCCCCCGACCCTTCCCGTCGTGTCGAATTGCCTATCCGTGCGATTTTTCCCGTTTTTGCAACATTTTTCATTACTGCGCCGCTCCTCTTTGTTGTAGCGTGATGTTATATAGACTCTGTTACTCCAAGATAATGTAGTTTTCTAATGGTAATTTTTTTTTTTAAATCGGTCTAATACTTTTTGAGTTTATCCATTACAAACAAACAAACAAAAATACAAATTTTTCCTCTTAGTGCAGAAAAGTTTAAAATAAAAATATTATTACAAATAGTTGGTTACATCATTTATGTTCCAATTATCAATGTGAGTGTGTGCGTTCTAACAATCGATGTCAAAAACGTGCACATTAAAACCGTCCGTAATTAAAACTAACACTCCTATCCATTCTATCTATGATAGCAAGTAGGCTTGATTGTGAGTATGTGAACCACTGCTACAAGGTTTCAGCTGGGCCTGTCACCTTGCAGCAGTGATGTCACAATCTGTTTCTGTTTTTGTCTAAGTGTGTAACTAACATAGTTTGTAAGCACATTATTACCTACTAACACTATGAGTCTTGTTTCTCGAATTAAATTATTAAATTAAATTAAAACTAAAACAAAAATTCATAAATAAAATAAGCCGCGGCAGCTAAGAGGTGAACAGTCCTTTCTGACGGCACCCGTTCACGAACATAACGTATGGATCAGTACCATTCAGCTCTACCATTTTGAAGAGAACATAAGGCTCCAACACATAACCATTTTCTGTGGTTTTTACTGTACGCTTAGACCTAGAAAGATATTGTAATGTAGGTACGTAAAATTGAATATAACTAACATAAAATAATATTACGCCTGTAATCCCTAAGGGGATAAGCAAGGGTGTACCTAAGTACACCCACGTATAACCAGTTTTACTTGAGCCCTATGTAATGGAGGCGAGCCTATTGCCAACAACCGGGTATAAATCCGAACCCCCAGTTTTCCCAACCACAACTCGAACTAAAGACCTCACACTCAGCTGTAGCACTTTTCGCCGCAGGAGGAGAGGCCCCGGGCGTGGGGAGTCAATTGTAAACTCCCGGCCACCGTAGGCGCGGGCTTGCGGGCGGCTCGCTGCCCGGTAAGGTCCAAGCCCGTATCAACGGCGCGTAGTGTTTCACGCGCGCCTCAAAGAGGTGTCAGCTAACTGAACTGGTCGCGAGATTTGTTTGAAAGAGGTACCGTGGCCCTGGCATATGGGCAACTGAAGGAACACGGTTGGGTTTTAGTCAGTAAAAGTCTAACACGCCCTCCCGCTCCACCTAGAGTAGGAGACGTCAAATGACGATTTCCCACCCACATAAAAAAAAAACACTGTAGCGCTTGCGACCACTAGCCCATCGAGGCAGAAAATAATTAAATGATATGAAAAACTTAGATTATTTATAGACACAAATAACTGAACTTCACACTATTTATATAATGAATGATAAACAGAATCCTTTCATACATAAAAAAATCTATAAAAAATGGGTTTCTTCATCTAATTAACCTATGCTTTTTATAGATAGATATTATATAGTTTTACTGAGAATAACCTGTATGTAAACAAGACACCATATTTGAGTCACTATTTAATTATTATATGAATGTTCTAGAAATAATAAAAAGGCGGTTTTAGGTATAGGAGGGGTTATTGCGATGTAAACACCATAAAAAGGTGCAATTTATTTATCATAGCGCTAATTTTAATATATAGTAATTCTACTTCAGATTTGATGGTTTGGTCGTGTTGAGAGGATTATTTATTTATTTATTTTATTTTAAATAGAACGGCCGAAGCCAATTACACTATTTAAACATAAGTAAAACTATTTTGATATTTACAATTAATTTAGCACAGTCATGCATTCTTCTCACAAAAATTCAAACATTCTGACAGTATCATCTTCCATTAATTTGCAAACTTATCGAGATTATATATATTGAGTTCAGGAGAGCGTTAGTAGCTGCTAATGTCCGAGGAATAGGTGCGCAATAGTACGGCAAGTTGGAACAGCCAGCAAGCGGAGTTTTCTGCCACGACAGTAATTGTCTGGAACAAATAGTTTACAGATATCATTGTGCAGATCAGGAGCATCAATAATCCCCCTAAGAATTTTAAATATTACTGTCATCTGAGGATGAGTGAATGGCGGCTAACAAAAGGTAATTACAAGACAGATTTAAAAGGTATTTTTGGTACAAGGCAGATGTGACTGCGCTGGAAGGGAACGCCCTAGGAGAACATTATAGCGACCTTACTGGTGATGTTCTCCAGAAAGGTTAGGTGCGTAGTACTCGCAACCGGCGTGCGTGTTTGACCAGATGTATAAACATAGGTAAACGAGGCAAAAGGAGTATGTAAGGATCGTATCAGGTGGTGTTCCGTAGTTTCTGCCTACCCCCATGTGAAAAGTATAAAATGTTTGTACGTATAATGTGTGTTATGTAAAAATACACTGGTATGCGTACTTAGTAATAACAGCCGTAGCGGTCGATCGATGATGTTAAGGTACGCTGGCCGCGGATGGTCTGTAGAAAAGAAATATATTGTAATTGTATAAAAATATTCGCTTTCTGCACTCATTCTCCTTAAAAACTTTCAACTGTGCCAGAGTGCCTTCCGCGTAATTTTCCTAAATGTTTTGCTTCAAGTATTAATAAATGTATATCGATTATGAAACCACAATCTACACCGTATCGAACGCGTCGTCACTACCGGGAACTCCATAAGTATAATAACTGTCACGTTCGTTTTATGAAGTGTCAAACGTCATCTGCAAGATACAAAACAATTTCCTTAAGGGTTAACAAACATTCTTGTCATCTTCCAAGACTGTATGGGGACTGTATGAGAAAATTTTAAATTCAACAGGATTCAAAATTTTTTGAAAGCTGTTGGTCCCGGCTGTCTTTTTTAGATCTTAGACAGTCGTTACGGGTCGTCAGGAGCCCTAAAGTATGACAACCAGTCTTACCAAGGGTGATCGTATTATCCAGTCACTGGGTTGTGGAGGTCCGATAGGCAGTCGGTCCATGTAAAATGCTGGCACTCAGCTGCATCCGATTAGACTGTAAGCCGACCCTAACACAATTGGGAAAAGGCTAGGGCAGATGATAATGATGACAGGATTCAAAATGGTCTCGAGTGAGTCACGAGATAAAGGCTACTTTTAAATAAGTAAGACATGCTTTTGCAAATAAAGTAACACCCCAAAGAATTTTCATATTTTCAGGGTCAAGAAGAGCCATGTATTTCATAAAATTATGAGATTAACTCCTCTTTATAATTTAATGCGTAAAATTTCTTGTTTTAACATAAAACATAACCCAGGGCAATCGGTAACGGTGTTATTTTATAATACATAAAATCTTGAGACAGACTTTCAAAACAAAAAATCAAGCAATTTATATTATCTGTTTAAAATTTTACTTTACATATTCGTTATAACAACTATTAATTAAAACACAATTAAACATTAAATAAAATTATCAAACCACAGCCTACATTGAATATGTATAGAATGCCGCGTCACTACCGCGAACACTATAAATGTATATAGCTGTCACGCCCCTGTCATGAAGTGTCAAACATCGTCTGCATGATACCCCCAAAGAGATTTCCAAAACAAACAAACTAGCAATTTATATTATCTCTTAAATATATTACTTTAGATATTAATTATTACCAATATTAATTAAAACACAATTAGAGATTAAATAAAATTATCAAACCACAGCCTACACAGTATCGAACGTGGCGTCATTACCGCGAACACTATAAATATATATGGCTGTCACGCCCCTGTCATGAAGTGTCAAACATCGTGGGCATGATAGAGACAGAAGTAAAATAGTCGTGAAGTGATGTAATACTATTAATAGTTGATAATAATAATTATAATTAGTATCAACTATTATTATAATATTATAATTAAAACGAGTAGTATCATAAGTGTGAAGGAATTTCTGTTTGTTGGTTGTAAATGCGAAATTGTCTCTGATTCATCATCATCATCATTTCAGCCGAAAGACGTCCACTGCTGGACATAGGCCTCCCCCAAGCACCGCCACTTCGACCGGTTTTGTGCTTCCCGCATCCAGTGGATTCCTGCGGCCTTCACAAGGTCATCGGTCCACCTTGTTGGAGGCTTTCCAACTCTACGTCTTCCGGTACGCGGTCGCCACTCCAGAACCTTTAGGCCCCATCGGCCATCTGTTCTGCGAGCAATGTGCCCTGCCAACTGCTACTTCAGTTTAGCAATTTTTCGGGCTCAGTCGGTTACCTTGGTTCTCCTACGGATCTCTTCATTTCTGATTCGATCGCGTAGGGAAACTCCAAGCATAGCCCTCTCCATCGCCCTTTGGATGACTTTCAGCCTTCTAATAAGGCCCATTGTAAGCGACCACGTTTCGGTTCCAAATGTCATCACTGGCAACACACACTGGTCAAAGACTTTCGTCTTGAGACACTGCGGTATGTGAGACGAGAAGACGACTCTCTCTGATTGTTTGTTTAAAATTTTTAGGTCTCAACCGCTGAACCAATTTTCATGTGGTATAGACAAAATTGATTGGGAACTGCGGAAATATTTCATTAACATTCGAACGAGAAGCGTCCACCGCTGGACATAGGGCTCTCCCACAAAGAGAGAGAAAGATAAAAGAGATTCTTTAAAATAAAACACGTTCCTTCGTGGTGAAAAAATATCTTATGATTGTATGGGGAAAATTCAAAATATACTCGGATGAAGTCACGCTGAAAAGGTTAGTTTTAAATAAATAAGACACACTTTGATAAGGCAATGACTCCAGTTTTATTGCTAGTTATTGCTTATACCGTTACTAATTTGTATATTTTATGGAATTACGCAATTTAATAAACAAATAATATGGCATTTCTAGTTAAAAACTTTATACAAAAAAACTAAAAAGTTTTTATTTTTAACTTTTTAGTTATGGTAGATACCCTGTACTAATCTAATCGCGTTATTCGTTCATTTGTCGCGCAAATACTTCATGCAAATTTAAGACGTATATGGTTTTCACATGGACCCCATTATCCGAATGGAACCAAATTAAAATGGGACCAATCGGGAAGTACCAGCTTTCAAATAAAAAAAAAAATCATCAAAATCGGTTCACCCAGTCAAAAGTAATGAGCTAACAAACATTAAAAAAAAAAATTAAAAAAAAATACAAACGAATTGATAACCCCCTTTTTTTTTGAAGTCGGTTAAAAAGGGCTTGTAGTGAAGCCCGCAGTAATCAACAGTTTACAACGCGATGCCTCAAAATTGCAAATTATTTTACGGAAAAAATAATGAGCAAATGAAATATCCACTGCCGAATTTACACCTCATTAAAACCACATACAATGAATTAATTATTTATGAACTCTTTTTAAATGCGAATATTCATTGCAACCGTAAATAGCTAAAAACCCGTAGGTGCTTCTAAAAACCTTGAACTTCCGATTATCTAATAATAGTCTGAAATAAAGACAGCTCAACTTTTCATGATGCCCTTTTTTTTGGGTGGTAAATCATCAAATGAATTCTCCCGCTCTGGCCGGAGCGGACTTACATAGTGTTATACTGACTAAAAGCCACCCGCGTTCCTTCAATTGCTAGGGCCAGGGCCACATGGTCTTTATTTAGGTCGTCGGTCCACCTAGCTGGCTATGATTGCCGATACGCGGTCTTCACTCCAGGACTCGTCTACTCCACCGGCGACCGGTCCTTCGACAGACGTGGCCAGGCATGTTTAGCCTAAAAAAAGACTAATATTAATATACCGAGAGGTGCATCGCTACATAGGAACAGCCTCAAGGGTCGATCAAAACTCAAGCAATGCTACATACCAAGACCCTCCGTGCCTCAGAAAGCACGTTAAACCGTTTACCCCGGTTTGTATATCTTTGACAGTCGTTACGATACAGAAGCTCAAATGTCTGACCATCAGACTTACCAAGAATTGTGGAGGGTAATGCAGTCGCTCCATTGAAATACTAGTATTCACTTACATCTTGCTAGACTAGACGCCAATCGCATGGTTGGGAAAAGGCTAGGCCGAGAGAAAAACTAACATAATATAGGTACCATGCCACATGCCGACAATCAAAAAACCTCATTACAATAGTAATAAACGATATTATTAGAACAAACCAACGCAATTTACGTGCCCACTACGTACCTAAACAAATAGCTATACATAAGCATTATGTACCAGGACGTCATAAAGGTGTGAAGATCACAAGTACATTGTACCAGCTGTTCTGTGTGACGTCAGCGACGCGACACCATTCAACTGTATAGCAAATGGAACGTGTTTACGATAACTACTGTTTTGTTTATGCTGACTTAGTAATAGGTTATTACTATAGCGGTTAAGACAACCTGTCATACGGGTAAATGTGGGTATCTCGCGAAGAGGGTGTATCTTTTGGGGCTGGGGTCTAGGCTACGCAGTAATGGGAGAAGCGACCCTATCCGATTGGCAAGAACGGCAAAACAAAACAGGTTCGAGCATATCCCATTATTTCATTAGGATTCTTATTAGATTTTATCCTCATTCTACCTGAATAGTACTTATTAGTGGTTGCGTAAATGCTTTGACATGAGGGTTCATTAAGTAGTTATGAGATCATTTGGTTCAAGAGTTGTAGCTGAGTGCCCAAAGGGTGCCCGTGAAATGTCAATATTTTCCGTTTTTTTTTAAATTTTCATTTCAGTGTCAGGTTGTACATAACTAAACATAACTTCACGCTTTGTTTCTCCGAAGGGTTGGGCAGAGGTGTGACTATATGACAAATTATATGGCTGTACAGAATTATAATAATCAAAATTATCAATACAGCCCTTAGAGAGTTCGTTAAATCCAATTAATAAGTTTTTGATGAAATAGTCAGTAATAACAAAATACTCATTATCAATACACACGTGTTATTGTCGCGAATTCTAGTTTTTCAACATACAGCCTAAAACTGTCCTGCTAATTCATTATCATCATTTCAGGCGAAAAACGTCCACCCCAAGCTCCGCAACTTCAACCGGTTCTGTGCTTCCCGCATCCAACGGATTACTGTGGCTTTCACAACCCAATTCTCCTCATCCTGCTCCTGGTCTTACTAATTGCAAAAAGGTATTTCGTTTTGTCTTGGCGTTTCCCCCTTAATGTGCTCTATGCCTCTATGAGGCACGGAGTGTAACAATTTGCGTTAAGATTGATCAATTACACCAATATCCCTCTCCTAGACATTAACAACACCTTCACAGTTATTTAGTTAAAATCTAAATCGTTGGCTTGTGCACAACGTCATAGATTTCAATACAAAATCAACCACCAGCCACAATACATCAAGGCATAATTTCATACAAATTGACGCCTAGCTTATTTATAAGCTGTCAAATCCGATATTCACTGAAGTAATATACGGTGGACATGACTCTATAGAAAATGACTAACTGTTATAGCGGAATAAACCTAGATACTTCATTATTTACGTTTGATACTCATCTCGGAGATTTCCATACTAATTCTTGATTGGCGGATACCAGGAATGCAGTGCATGCAAGATATCATTTCAAAACTGGCCGATAAGCAACGGTATGGGTCGGGTTATTGGGATTTTGGGCTAAAATTTTTGCCGAAAATCAAACGTAGTAGGCAAGATGATGGTGAAAAGTACCAGGGTGCTAGAGATTTGAAGGAGTTAATAAAATGCAGATAGACATGGAATTTGTTACACAGATGGACCAAGGTAACAACCTTGAGGAAGCAGTGTCCTTAGTCAATTAAATATGGTCATTGATCAATGTTGACCTATTCAACATTAATCAAAATTTCAGCTACAAGACGTCCAATGTTGGACACAGGTCTACCCCACGGTTTGCCATAATTGCTACACTTGGCAGGCGGATTATCGATCGCAGTATGGTGGTAGAATACATAGAGAACGCTGCTACCTATTCTCTGAAAAGTCCCTTGGTCGCCTTTTACAACACCCTCGGGAAAAAATGGGATGTTGCTATTACTAAGACAATAATTTGAGTCTATAGTGTCCAGTTTTATGTCGTTGTAAAAGTCAGATAGCACAGTTAGCAGGAACATAAACAGTTATTTTACTAAGCGCAACAGTTACTAACAGATTTATCAAAGACAAATGCGTTGATCAATTAATATGTAAGTTTAATCAAAAATGAACCACAAATGACAGAAACGATACTACAAAAGATAAAGATATAGATAGAGGATAAGATAAGGATTCTAATTATAACACAGCGTCCATTAATGACACGAGAGTAAACTATAAACAAACTATTATGGATACGTGTAGTAAACAGTTTTATTGATAGTGGAATAAACCAAGATTATTGCACTATTGCACCTTATCACCTATATATGTATACCTAGATTAGCTCTTGCCCGCGGTTGACCCGTGTGGAGTTCGGAAATTATACTACAGGAAGGTAATACCGAGATAAAAAAGTATCCTATGTGTAAATCCAGGTTATAAGCTAAACAAAGTAATCATAAAACGTAGTTACCTTTGGATGCCAATTTGTATTGACACTTTTCAAATTGAGTGCTTTGATTTTATTATTTTTTGTATTTTAATTCGCATTTTATTGACCCGTAATTCTGTTTTACACCACCACCAAGATAATTTTCATTTAACAAATGAGGTTAATTTTATAACCTCAAATTTCGTAAATTGTTTTTCAATTACAAATGAACAATGTTATTCAAACAATTATTGTTGGAAAGCTTTTTTCATACTACTTGGTGAGGGATAAACTTAAAACCTATTAAATAAAGTTGAAAGTGTTACTAATAAATACCCTTTAGTGATTGATGTTTAAGAATTTCAGTAGAACAGATTTTGTTCACACATTCGTCAAATACTTTTCATACAGATATTAAATACCTACCTAGTGCAGCTTGTTAGAATCGGTCCTTTGTAGGTGGGGAATTTACATCCGTAACTGTTTTTGCTGGGAAGCAGAACTTTATTGTGAAGTATTGCCAGTTTTCTTCAATTTTAATCTGACCTACAGGGTTACTATCACGTCTATTTTTTTTTTGAAATCCCTACCCGTGTTCCTTCAGTTGCCCATATGCCAAGGCCACGGTAACTGTACTGTAACTGTGTACCGTCATTTAGCAATAAAATGCGTAGATACAGGTCTATTACCACATACTGGGCACAGTACAGGCTCCGGACTATTACTACGAATCTTCTAATGGAAAAACATGCAAACAAGGTACACAATAATTGTAGTATTAGATCAGACTTCAGACGGTCATTATCGTCTTCGACTATTGCGTAATCATATTCCATGGAAAACCCATCAACTATAGTTAGATTAGTGGAAAATTATTTTAGCGAGACTGCCTTGTTGGTCTAGTGCAGCCTTTCTCAAAGTGGGCGATAACGCCCCCCTTGTGGGCGCTGCAGGCCTAAAGGGGGGTGGTAAGAGAGCAGAAAAGACTGTGTGGGGTGTGTAGACTCTACACAATGCCCCCACTTTTTTTCTGGGTCTCTTACCACCCCCCTTTAGGCCTGCAGCGCCCACAAGGGGGGCGTTATCGCCCTCTTTGAGAAAGGCTGGTCTAGTGGCAGAAAGCGCTACTGTTAAGCATCAGGTTCTGAGTTCGACTCCCAAGTCAGGCATAGTTTTTGTCTGTAGCAGGCTGGAGTCTGGATTCGTGCTCAATTGATGGCAATTGGCTCGCCCCTATTACCTACGTAGGACTGAAACATAACTAGCGAAATGTTGGTGTACTGATAAATAGATCGTTTATTTGGTGAAAATATAAGACATAACAAAACATACAAAGCACGATTAAATAATAACTGTACGTGATTACTAATTAGCAAAGTAGGTACAAAGATCCAATATAGAAAGAGAAAATAAAGAAAATTAATGTCGAGTAAAAGAGCATTAGCTTTCCTCATAATTGTGTGTATTTATATATACAGGGTATGGCGTAAGTAGTGGTCCACCGTTCAGGATTCGATGAACCAGATAATTAACTATAACAATTAAACAATTTAAACATTTTTACCCAAGGGTTCCGAAAATATTTCGTTTTTGTCTTTTATTTACGAAATTTCTACTTTTTATTACATATTTGTTTGTAGTTTCAACAAAAACCCCAATATTTTTTCATTTTGATTTATGTTAATTACTGCTGAATACTAGAGCTATCATGATAAATTATGATTTTTTATGTAAATTCAGCTCTCTTGAAGAAAAAGTTGGTTCTTCTCTAATTTTAACCCCAATTTTTAACACACCATCAAGTTCAAGTGCAATATTTGTAAAAAAAAAAATTGGATAAAAATAGTTAAAATTTTTAATTGTTATAGTTAATTATCTGATTCATCAAATCCTGAACGGTGGACCATTACTTACGCCACACCCTGTATATATATATTTACGTTTATTTTTATATCTTAGCTTTATGTATTTATTTAAGTATATGTTAATTTCTTGCATTATATATGTATAAGTATATTTTAGTTAAAGACTTCACATATTCATATCTTCTCTTCTTGTTTTTACACACTATTGTCTACATTTCTTTTTCATTTTTCCTTTCGCAGGTCTGCTGGAAGAAATTTCTTCAGAAATAAGCAGTTACTTTGTACTCAATTGTATTAATATGCCTTATCACTCTGTTTTTTTACTGTGTGTACTTATATAATAAAATAAATAAATAAGAAACGAAGACATTATAGTGATGATGACACTGTAGACTGTGATACAATTGCAGGTACAGCCTTACCTTTCAGAGAAAAGTGATATTATGTAATAGCTTCTGCCCGCGACTTCGTCCGCGTTAAATTTCTGACGCACCGTAACAACTGCCTGCCTACTGTTTGCCATGTTTCTACCTGTTTTAGCAGACCCCAATATAGTTAAGAAAATGCTAGACAGATAATGATATTTCGTTCCAGAATATTCATCATCATCATCATTTTAGCTGAAAGACTACTAGACATAAGGCTTTTTTATCTCTAGGTGGATATCCACATGGATGTCCTCCACCCTAGGGCCCACCCGAGGGGTCTTTCAGACTCTTACTGACTAAAACCACCCCGGTGTTCCGTCCCACACCTACGTCGGGGACCACGGGAACTAATGCGTCTTCCGTGATCCCCGACTGGTACCGGCCCGCCTCTGCGGGCCTCCTCACGTTAGGGGGAGTGAGGTATTAAACTCCCCCCTCTACATCACAGAGAGGCGCGCGTGGAACACTACGCTCCACCATCTCGGGTCCTAAGGAATAGGGGGCGACGGATGTGAGGACATCCGTACATCCTGGACCCAATTAGGGGGGCTGAAAGAGGGCGTTGTCCGCCCTCCGCCGACGCCCGGTGCGCCTGCTGTGGGCTGGTTGAGCGGAAGATATCTCCCGCTCCCTTTCCGCAGCCTCTTTCTGCGACATGACTGATTCGCAGAAGATTAGACATAAGCCTCCCCCAAGCTCCGCCACTTCAACCGGTTTTGTACTTCCCGCATCCAGCGAATTCCTGCGGCCTTCACAAGGCCATCGGTCTACATTGTGGAAGGCTTTCTTCCAACTCTACGTCTTCCGATACACGGTCGCCACTCCAGAACCTTTCGGCTCGATCGGCCAATGTGCCCACTGCCACTTAAGTTTAGCAATTCTTCGGGCTACGTCGGTTACCTTGGTTCTCCTACGGATCTCTTCATTTCTGATTGATTGCGTAGGTAGGGAAGCATCTCCCTCTCAATCGCCCTTTTTTTGTGGGTGGGAAATTATCAAATGACGTTTCTCACTCTTGAGCGGGGCTGACTAAAACCACCCGTGTTCCTTCAGTTGCCTATATGCCAGGGCCACGGCAACTCTTTCGAACAGATCTCGCGACCCTGGCAGGTCTCAATTGCCCTTTGGGTGACTTTCAGCCTTCTAATAAAGCCCATGAATATTAATCGACCTAAATTACGTAAGTTTCGCTTCACATGTCATCAATATTGCGCATTTCAGTACATTGACATCGAAATCACGACCATCTGTAATATGATAATGACTAATGATTTAGCATTACAAAATATTGATTTACTCATACGAAGTTATATGGTACGCATCTGTCCCGTAAATATTGTTCAATGAGTAATGTTGGCAATATTTACTTTAGTTATTATTACCGTTTAATAATATATGAAACACTTTTGATATTAATTTGTAGGTACCTACCAATTAAACTCGAGTATTCAGCATTTCAGCTGAAAAGCGTCCATCGCTGGACAAAGGTCTACTCTAATACGGGGGGCTTGCTATAATCGCCACGCTTGGCAGGCGGGTTGGCGATCGCAGTAGATTGGTAAAATGCATAGAGAACGCTGCTGTCCATTCCTGTAAGTCCTTTAGTTGCCTTTTACGACACCCACGGGAAGAAATAGGATGGTTCTCTTTTTTTTCTTCCGACACCATTTTTCACATTTAGTCAGAAAGTGTGCTTGTTGCTTTTTATTGGCGGCTATGATTTGTTGGCTGCCTTGGAGGAGTTGCTGGTTGCCTAGAAAGCAGATAAAAATAGTATATTTAGGGAAGTGGCATACTATACGAAAATTAATAAATATAATAATGCCCTGACCACCGCGATAGGTTGAACCCTGTTCCCGATACCGGTGGGCTACTATTTTTTATATTTTTCAATGTTTTTTATTTTTATATTCTAACATTTAAAAATATAATTTATAAGTTTGTATAGATGAATAAAGGGAATACTAATAATATCTTAGGACAACCAACACAACGTTATCTGATCCCAAACTAGGCAGAGCCTGTACTATGGTAACCAGACAACTGATAAACATACTTATATTATTTCTAAATACATACATATTATAGAAAAATTACACCCAGACACAGAACAAATGATTGTGCACATCACACAAAGATTTGTCCTGGGTGGGAATCGAACCCACGATCTCAGTCTTAGCAGTCAAGGTCACTTACCACTAGACTAACAAGAGATACAAGGCTGCGGCTAAGGCAGACAAAACTTGAAGGCTTGTAAAGGATTTTTCAACAGAGATAACCTTATCTTTGCCAGCAGATGGCGGAGTAGGTCACAAAGGCGTAGTTTTCAATGGTAGAATCAAAATTTTATATTATTTTTATGTTGTCAAGTTGACAACACATAACATGCGCAATAGTTCCACATTGTGAATATGTTTACTGATGTTGTTATGATGCTCAACTTTATAAGTGACAGCTCATACATATAGACACGTGAGATTTCGTTAGTAATTTCAGAGGATTTCAAAGAATTTGTTCTGCTAATGGATTTAACTAATAAGTGGAATGTGTTATAATTATGAATCAGTGATAGCTCTTTAGAAAAATAATCTCGAAACTACAATTATAATAACCACGAATGGTTTCTAGTAGGTGATCGTTTCACTGAAAATTGCACCTATTTATTTTTAATTAATTAAGAAATTCAACAGCTCATTATTAAATTACACGAGTTATGAATATTCACCTCACTATCAATGAACAGCCCAATGCAGTTGCGTCAAAGTTACTAGCATCCACTACACATTTATAGTGAGATGATGACAATTATCTCTTAAGTCAACTACAGAGTTTCACGGCATTGATTAAGCTAGGTTAACTAGAAAGTGGCGAAAGAAAGAGTAAAAAAAAAGTTCTACAAGTGCAGCTATCAATAATAATGTACCTAAGAAATAGGCTCGCCTTCTATTACGCGTAATATTCCCATTTCTGGGACACAGTCCATCTCTCTGTGAGAGGGAGTGAGCCATAATCCACCACGCGGGCCCTGTGCGCTTTAGTGGCTGGATTTTTTAGTTGCAAGACATGCTGCTTTCCTCTCGATGTTTTCCTTCACTTCAAAATGACTGCTTGGATTCGAACGCACGACCTACAACTGGTTAGTGTACCACTGGACGACCAGTCCGTACAAACATTATTTGTTACGGGTATACTCGTTTAAAAACCACGACGAGTATAGTTAGAAGGTTGGAATGTTTATTACTGCAAGATTATCTAAGCGGTTTGACCTGTAGATAAACTTCCCTCTACTTCTAAACTCTGGAATTTCCCCAGTTGCCGTCCAGTTTGGTTTGATAGACGAATATTCAAAAACAAAATCCACAATCTCCCATTTAGAGCTCTTCTTTTCTGACACGCCAAGAGATCGTGCTCATACAGAAAAAAGTGTTAGTTCCTAATAGCAAGGTTGAAATTAAATTAAATGAAATAAAATGATTATTTATGTAAATGGAAACCGTCCCCAACGTATTTGGGAAAATAATAATATCTAATAATAATATCTTAGGACAACCAACACACCGTTATTTGATCCCAAACTAGGCAGAGCCTGTACATCGATTCCTAAAATGTGTTCCCAGGAAACTTGAAGTTCCGTAGAACCAGGGTCCCGAAAAAATATTTATTTTTGGAAAACTATAAATCAACTATTGATAATATAACAGTGAAACAATTTCAATCCTCACATTAAAAGTTAAAGTAAATGGTAATGAAAGTGTTTCAGTTTTAAAATATCTTTCGTAGTATAAAACAGTCGCATTTCGTGCTTGTACGCTTAGTTAGATCTTTTAAACTACGCAACGGATTATAATGCGGTTTTCATCAATAAACGAAGTAATTCAAGGAGAAGGTTTATATGTATATGTATGTTTTTATAATACTCGGGCAAACCCGTTGGCAAAAGCTAGTTTCTAATAAAAGTTGTTGTTCTTATTTAAAGTACAGTGTCTTTGATTTGTAATCATGTGATCATGGGGTTCCATAAAATAAAAAGGTATTTGCTACGCGTGCCGTTATCTTAAAACTTTAGGAACCCCTGTTAGGTATAGTGTCGATGAGATCTATCCTTAACCTCCACCTCCTCCAAACTTGCATAAATCTTCCACTCAGAACTTCTCAAGTATTATTTCAATGTTGTTTCCTAATATAGTGTCAGTTCCCATTTATTAACCCACTAAGATAGCCTCGCGACCTCTGGCGGTCCCAGTGGGGCGTTAGTGCTTCACATAAATAGACCGGTGACGTAGGAATATAAGCGTGATTTATATATTACATACATAATAATATACACGATGTGGGTGTTTTGGGTGTGCTTATAGGAAAACATTTGTCTAGCCCTTCGGAGATTATAAACGTAATGTTCTGTTATCTAATACTAGCTGTGCCCGTGGCTTCGCCCGCGTGGTGTTCGGAAATCATCACATAGGGACGTGCTACTCAGAAAAAAAGCCTATAGTCACTACAAGTAGCCTATGTTACTCCTAATAACATCAGCTATCTGCCAGTGAAAGTCCCGTCAAAATCGGTCCGGCCGTTTCAGAGATTAGCCGAAACAAACAGACAGACAGACAGACAAAAATTGTAAAAAATGTTGTTTTGGTAAATGTACCGTGTATACATCCATATACACAGTATACACTTAGTAAAAAGCGGTTATTTTAATATTACAAACAGACACTTCAATTTTATTTATTTGCCTAGATTGTCTAGATGTAGTAACTATTTGTGTAGATGCGTGACATTCGCGCCTTTTTCAAACATGATAATGTGTGGGCAGTTAGGCGACGTTCATCGTCATTATCATTTCAGCCAAAATACGGCCACTGCTGGACATAGTCTTTCCCAAGCACTGACGTTGACACGGACGGTTAAAAAACGCCGTGCGATCTTTTCACGCACCGGATTTTCAACGTTCTGTGTGGCACCGAACATTGAGAATCTAACAAAGGGGGCATCTCAGCGCTTCGAAAATCCATTTAAGCTTGTAGACAATATGATAAAGAGATTTGAGGCTAAGTAATAACAGCCGCACAGGTCGATTGATCAAGTTAAACCTACGCTTGCCGCAGTTGGTACGTGGATAGGAGACCATCTTCATATACTAAGACCACTCCTTGCCTCGGAAAACACGTTAAGCCGTTGGTCCCGGCTGTTATTCTTATCGATATTTTACAGTCGTGACGGCCCAACAGTTTCACAACCAGTCTTACCAAGATCAAAAAATCAAAAGTCATTTATTCAAACTAGGCTGAGAGTCAGCACTTTTTGAACGTCAAAGTTACATAAGACAGTCCCCCCAAAACGCCCGCCCTTCGACACTTTCTAGTGCTTTAGCTGGGAAGAAAAAGTGGCGCAACAAACTCCCCAGCAGCACAGCTGTCTGTTAAGTTAGAAGAACTTGATTCTATACAGTATTGTGTAAGTTATTAATATTATAAAACAAAACATGCATTATTCGCCACATGTCAGCTAGCACACGCCAATATACCAACAAAACATTGAAAACTAAACTCAAGCTGAAATAAATAATAAAACAAAATCGTAAACAGAACTTAAAACGTTAATAAAGCCTCCAGGCATAAAGGGCGTGCCCGCTTACATATACAACGATGCAAATAATACATATACACAATAAATGAAATTAAAAGAAAATAAAAAGCAGTTAAAAAAAAAAACAAAAAAAAAAACAATTATATGAACTACCCATATAAACGGTCAGTAGGAAGACTAATTCTGGATTGAAAGAACATAAACATTGTCTTGAGTTGATCACAGCGACCAACTATTCTTATCGTTTAAGTATTCCTTGATATCAAGGGGTATCGTATTAGGTACCCAGTATCATCGGGTTGTGGAGGTCGAATAGGCAGTCGCTCCCTGTAAAATACTGGTACTCAGCTGCATCCGGTTAGACTGGAAGCCGGCACCAACGTAGTTGGTAAAAGGCTAGGTACTAGGTAGATGATGATGAGTCAATTCTAAAAAAATATATTTTTCCTTACTTAACTCTGACCATTCACGGAAACTAATTGTGGATATGTACCTGACCTTTTTAAATGTCTTTAGCGATAAGATTGGTGTAGGTAACGTACCCTTTTAAGACGTCTCAGGCGCTTGGAATGACATTATCTTATTTATTTTATTTGGCATTAAGACGTAGGCAAAAAAGCTGCTAGGCTAAAATGGGACTGGGCGGGTTACGCCAGCTGCATGCATAGTGTCCGCTGGGCAATAGTCTCCACACAGTGTGTGCCAGAGGATGGACGGCGCCGCCGAGGCCGGCCCAAGAGGAGATGACGAGACGACTTAGGCGATTAACACACAGCACCGCGCACCGCCGCGGTAGGCGGTGAAGCGGATCTCATTCGCATTGCCCTCTATTAAATCCGCACCGCGCGGTCAATTCGCTTCGCGACGTCCTGCGTGAGCGATCTAGACGCGAACGCGAAGCGGCGCGGCGCGGCGCGAAAACAACAAACAGTCGAAACCTATTGAAGTGTCCTACGTGACCAAACGCACATGCGTGCGGTGCGGAGCGGCGCGAAACGAAGCGAACGCGATTAGTTGGCTTGATATTTTCGCGCGAACTGGATGCGGTGCCGTCGTATTTTTTTTTTTGGTTATAATTTCGGATTTATAGAAATTTTAATTAATGCTATCCAAGAACGTCCTATATTATAGGATAAAAGGAATAAAAAATATCACAACCGGTTATTATCATACCGCGAATGGATTGGGCCAAATTAACTGGGACCTAAGTATACAATATTAGTCCCACTTCTTCGCCGTTCATACTTCTTGAGTATTTGATATTTAACATATGAATTTTCCAATAATATTTATTTCCATCCGTCCATGACAAATGCACAGTGCCCACTGAACGGCGGCGTCAGTGGTGGCTGTGCGAGACGATTCGCGTGCACGTAGGACATAGCCGCCGCGTCGCACCGCATCGCGTTGAATTCGCGTGTCACCGCTTCATAATCGCGTTCGCTTTGATCCGCCTACGTAGGACGTAGCGTGATGAGCGATCTAGACGCGAACGCGAAGCGGCGCGTCGCGGCGCGAAAACAACAAACAGTCGAAACCTATTGAAGTGTCCTACGTGGCCAAACGCACGTGCGTGCGTAACGCTAGCGCTAGCGTAACGCTACGTCCTACGTAGGCGGTTCAAAGCGAACGCGATTATGAAGCGGTGACACGCGAATTCAACGCGATGCGATGCGACGCGGCGGCTATGCCCTACGTGCACGCGAATCGTCTCGCACAACCGCCACTGACGCCGCCGTTCAGTGGGTACTGTGGATTTGTCATGGACGGATGGAAACAAATATTATTCGAAAATTCATATGTTAAAAAAATATCAAATACTCAAGAAGTATGAACGGCGAAGAAGTGGGACTAATATTGTATACTTAGGTCCCAGTTAATTTGGCCCAATCCTCCCATTCGCGGTATGATAATAACTGGTTGTGATATTTTTTATTCCTTTTATCCTATAATATAGGACGTTCTTGGATAGCATTAATTAAAATTTCTATAAATCCGAAATTATAACCAAAAAAAAAATACGACGGCACCGCATCCAGTTCGCGCGGAAATATCAAGCCAACTGATCGCGTTCGCTTGGTTTCGCGCCGCTCCGCACCGCACGCATGTGCGTTTGGTCACGTAGGACACTTCAATAGGTTTCGACTGTTTGTTGTTTTCGCGCCGCGCCGCGCCGCTTCGCGTTCGCGTCTAGATCGCTCACGCAGGACGTCGCGTTAGACTCGTACTGCAAGGGTTGGATGGAGGTGACCTTGGAAAAGAATGTCTGGAAGAATTTGAGGGCGGCCTTTGCTCAACAGAGGGCCAACGTAACTTAAAAAAAAAATTGGCAATATTATAATTATATGATATCTTACCTATCATTTGCACGCATGATAGATAACTGATCATTTATCTCTCATTCTTTCACCTGAGACAATTTGTAGGTAAATGATAAGAGCTAGACATTTATCATACAGGATAGCAGGGACATAGTCGTGTTATGGCATGTTCGGCAGGATTCGCCGAACTTTCTCGTTCCAAAAAAAAAATCGAGTCTGTGCTTGTCAAGCGCGAGTAACCGTGCGCATTCCCCTTGCCCGCCGCCCTTGTGTAAGCAACATATAATTTTTAGTTATGTTTAAAAGAGCCACTTGTACTTATAATTCTGCAGTCTGCTAATTTATATATCCTTTGTAGACTTTTTAAATACATTATAATTTGGTAGAATGTTCCACAATCTTGTCGAATAATAGGCCGAATACGAATTTTCGGTAAACCTGCTGAATATGCCAAATACCGAACATAAAACGAATATTCGGCCGATCCCTAGCTGTTTTTTCTCCCTCCTACTACTAACGTTTATTTCAGAAATTTGCTGTTTCATAGAAAACCATTTTGTTGCAATACCTACGCTGTTAAAATATATGGAAAAATAGATTTGCCCTGTTCCTGCCACCCTGAACATCTGCAATCATGCGTGCGTTACTACCAGCCTCACATTTTAACAGTCCTGAGTAAATTAAACAGTATACGTTTAAACTCACCATGACTTAATTAATCTACAAATGTAAATAACGCCACAAATAACAAATAGTATGACATTGTTATCTTTGGTTTCTTTCCTTCACTGATAACGCATACTCGGAGTAATATTTATTTTCATTGCATCAGAATTAACTGGATGGATCCCGCCAAGGAAAACATCATCATCGCTACTAAAGTTTGGGAATTTCAATTTTCCTCCAAGCTCCGCCACTTGGACCGGTTTTGTGTTTCCCGCGTCTAGCGGATTCCAGCGGCCTTCACAAGATCATCGGTTCACCTTGTGGGAGGCCTTCCAAGTCTACGTCTTCCGGTACGTGGTCACCACTCCAAAACCTTTCGGCCCCATCGGCCATCTGTTCTGCGAGCAATGTGCCCTGCCCACTGCCACTTCAGTTTACTAATTCTTCGGGCTGTGTCGGTTACCACAAGCCAAGGTCTATGTTTATAATTTGTTGTTATAGCGGCAATAGATAATGCAAAATTGAGAAAATTCCTATTGTCTACCTATACGATCCATGAGATACAGCCTGCTAACAGACAGACTGATGGACAGCAGAGGTTTAGAACTTTGCGATTGCGAACATTTATTTCTCTTTGCACCCTTTGGGTTCGAACCCAAAAATTTTAACGGACTGAAAACCTTGACAATTTACATTGCTACAAAATACCGATGAATTCTTGACACTTACAAAACCGAATACTCACAGTTCAGTTCACACTTAGTTATTAAATACAGGCGTTAATATACCGTTTCTCACATACCTACATGGGTACGTACCCACTCGTGATAAGCCGGGGGGCTTGGCCTTACGTCACGCCATTCATAAGATAACAGCGTACCTACGTATTTGCGTAGTAATACGAAGTGTGAACATGTTATGTGATCTGTTGTTCAGTTCATGTTTGTTCTGGAGACAGTGTGATGTGCAGTACTGTCTCTAGGTTATGCCAATGACTGCCTCGGTGGTCTACTGGTCGCCATTGATATACGAGGGACACTCAGAAAGTTTTGCGAAGATAAAAAGAAGTGTTCTATAGGTAAATATTTTTTTATTAAATCTTTTCAAAATACTCTCCACTAGCCTCTATGCAAAGTTTCATGCATGTGAACCAGTTTTCGAAACACTTTTTCCAGTCCGCCGCAGACACATCGTTTACAGCCTGCTCGAACGCTGACAGCGCATCTTCCGGTGACGAAAATTGTATCCCTTTGAGCAGATTTTTAAATTTTGGGAATAAAAAGAAGTCACATGGTGCTAGGTCCGGGCTGTAAGGAGGGTGACCCAGAAGTTTGACCGGCGTGCCGGAAGTCCCTCGTTTAGAGCGCGGTTTGCGTGGGCGCGTTGTCGTGGTGGAGCAGTAGCCCGCGAAGGCCTGTGTTTGGTCGCTTGTTGCTCACAACAAAGAAAACTTCTGCCAAGCATTTGGTAATATACCATTCAGCGTTGATGCTTCTTTGGTTCCGTAAAGGGATTGACACCAAGTAGCCACTCAATTTGAAAAAGCTCGCGATCAAAATCTTCCCCCCGCTTCTAGATCGCTTCACTTTGGTAGGCGTTGATGCGTTTTGAAACACCCAAACCGTCGACTAGCGCTTCGTTTCTGGATCGTATTGATAAATCCAGGACTCAGCACCTGTAATAATGTCGTAAACACGCCGGGACGAGCCTGCTTCAATTTTTTTTATCATATCACGGCACCATTCCATCCGGGCCTGCTTCTGAGCATCGGTGAGGTTGTGCGGCACCCAGCGTGAAACTATCCTCCTCACGCGAAGATGCACATATAGAATCTCGTGAAAGCTTCGCGACCCAATCTGCAGTATGTGTTGAATCTCCAGATACGTAATTCGCCTATTGTCTTGGATTAAATTTTTCACTGCTAGCACGTTTTCCTCCGTAACAGCCGTCAAACGACGACCACTTCTTTCTTCATCCCCCAAAGTTAGTCAACCACGTTTGAATTCGTTATACCAAAGATACACAGTTGCCTTGGAAAGGCCTTCATCCATGAATGCAATTTGAAGTCTATCGTATGATTCGTCCGGTTTCAGGCGACACTTGAAATCGTAAAAAATCACAGCGCAAAAATGTTCCCAGCGCAAATCCATTTTCCATTGAGACACGATAATTTAATTAGCTCGCAAAAAATGTGGAGGGAAATTTTGAAATTGGAACGTACCTATTTTTACTTATAAATAATCATTATTTTTATAATCGTTTATAACTGGCCAGTCTCTCAATAAAAAACTTTTTTTTGCAATACCTACTTTCTGAGTGGCCAGACTTTCATGTACCAGACCTGAGATCCTGTTTAGAAAACAAAGTTGTATTGTTTTTTTCTCAAAGTGGTATTGTTTTTTTTACCTTTTATCTTTCGTTACCTAGTAATTAGGTTGAAAAGGCAGTCGCTCTAAAATACTGGTGCTCAGCTGCATCCGGTTAGGAAAAGACTTGACAGATGATGTGTGAAGGAAGATTTTCTTGAGGAAATATTAGTGCTCGAAAAAAACTTCAGAAACCGTTAATATGCTTTTGGCGTAATATAATGCTAATGAGCAAAAGTAAAACTGATGGAATGATACAGAAATGAAATCATTTCAATAAATGTGAATGTGCTAATTTTTGTAAAGAACACGTGAATCAAGTGTCTTCCCCTTAACTTATAGTGAATGAATAGAAAGACATTATAGTTACTTAGCAGTTTAAGTTATATTTAAATTACTTATAAGCTTATAGGCTAGATTTTAATGTATATAAAGTATCATTAATTGTGATATTTTATATTGCAAAAAAAAAAAACTACACTTAATAAACGGTATGAAATAATGTCAACTTGTGCAGTGATGCCTTCGATAGGCCAAATGAACTAACAGGAAGTAGGTACCTTTCAGTAGGTCAGTGATTATTAGCGGGTTTTAAAAACAATTAATGCTTACGTAGCAAGTTTTTTGGTTTTTCTATTTTACAATAAAACAAAACATACGATGACTCAACGTTTTTACGAAGTGGCAGTTTGTACCTACCATAGTATAATCAGTCTATAATGTCCCCACTGTTGGGCTTGGGACACAGGCCTAATCCAACACGCGGGCCCAGTGCGGGTTAGTAGATGTCACATGTCTTTGAATTTTCGGTTTATGGCAATGCCGGCTTGCTCACAATGTTCCTTCACCGTTTTGAGAGCAGTGGTGGTGAAATAATTTACACAAAGTAAACTGCCGGCTTGGATTCGAACCCACGATAGGTTAGTTGAGTGGTAGGCCACTCGGCCACCACTGTTCTTTGACTACCATCATTAGTTCAGCCGAGGGACGTCCACAGCTGGGCATAAAACAGCCATGCCGCGCAGTAATTAATTTATTACCTTTGCCAAAAAGTTAATCGAGAATATGCCGTTAAATCGAAACTTCTGGAAGATGTTTGCCGGAACGTAGTAAGAGATATGATCAAATTAACAAATTATACAGAAATTAACGTTAAAACAGCTGTGTCACTGCAGACATCTTAATTAATTAAACCTATGCATGTACACAATTTATCAAAGTCAGTAATTATTCACACTAAGAACACGAATAACAGAAGACTCATTATAGATAATGTAATGTCACAACGCACATTTTGTGTGCTGCCGAACGTAATGAACAGCACCACCCCATTTCTTTCCGTGAGTGTCGTAAGAGGCGACTAAGGGACTTACTAGAGAATGGGCAGCAGCTCTCTCTATGCATTTTACCACCATACTGCGATCGCCAACTCGCCTGCCAAGCGTGGTGATTATGGCAAAACCCGTCAATGCAGCGGATAATCGAGAAGAGGTTGTGTAGAACAGCGTGAAATGAAACGTTGGATTATAGATTTAAGTTCCAAATTTAGACGCTCGTGGCTATGTGTGACATTAATCAACATCATTATTTTAGCCGTAAAACGTCCACTGCTGGACAAAGAACCTCCCAATTTGGGAGGCATTGCCCTAATCGCTACGCTTGACAGGTGGGTTGGCGATCGCAGCATATTTTATTGATAACTAGCTTTTGCCCGCGGCTTCGCCCGCGTGGATGTCGGAAATTATCGCAAGAGGACGTACTACCGTGGTCAATGTATTTTTTTTTCTAAAGTAATAGTAACCTAAGTTACTCCTTGTTACATCAGCTATCTGCCAGTGAAAGTCCCGTCAAAATCGGTCCAGCCATTTCAGAGATTAGCCGGAACAGAGAGACAGTCAGACAGACAAAAATAAAAATAAAAATTGTTTTGGTATATGTACCGTGTATACATCCATATACACGGATGTTTTATTGTAAAAAGCGGTTATTTTAATATTAAAAACAGACACACCAATTTTATTTATTTGTCTAGATGATTCTGTAAATCCATAGTCCTGAATCATATTTTAATCATCAGACAATCTGACACTGCAAAATCCAAAAACAACATAACATCTTCAAACAATAATTATCGGAAAAAGTGGTGAGATATTAAGTTTAAACCTTCTAAATATAGATGAGTTACCTAGTTCCCTTTAATGAGTGATTGCTTAGGAATTTGACCTAAACATGTACAAAACTGTTCTGTCTACTTTTTGGGTGTGGCCTTTTGTCTTATTTTATATTATTAGGTCAACATTCTTTCTAGAATAAGATTAGAGCCAGTCATTTAAAACTGTATCCAAATGTAGTGTTTTCCCTAACAGCTTATTAGCTATTATTTATTCTTGGCCGACGTTCGCACAAATGAAAAAATATCGAGGCGACTATTTTTCACGCCCTGGGTTTTTCAACACATACTTAGCGCCGAGAGTTGAAAATCGAACGGTGTTTTTACGAAAAATTTCCAAACTTACTAGTAAGTGGCAGTGGGCAGGGCAAATTGCTCACAGAACAGATGACCGATGAAGCAAAAAGGTTCTAGAGTGGAGACCGCGCACTGGAAGGCCTCCCACAAGATGGTCCAATGAACTGGTGAAGGCCGCAGGAATTTGCTGGATACGTGAGGCATGGAATCGGTCGAGGTGGCGGTGCTTGGGGGAGGCCTATGTGCAGCAGTGGATATCTTTCGGTTGAAATTCGAACAATGCCATTTTTCGATGAGCTGCGTTGTACTCTGTTGCATTCTCAATGCTTGGCTCAACACAAAAGGTTTAAAATCCAATACGCGATACAATTTTGCCGCGAAAATTTCGTTCGAACGTAGACTTACTGGGTCTTCTGAATCTATTCTGTGCTAAAACGATTGCATTTAAATGGCATAATAGGGAAAACTTGGCTCTCACACATTGTTATTATCTCGCGATAATAATTATACAAGTCGGAATTCTTGGATTTAATTTATTTGATGTGCATATTTGGGTGACTAATGATTTAAATATTAGAGCGCTTTCACACTAGCGTTTGTCCAGCGTAGGCGTTTGATAAAAGTATGCTTACTGCGCAGACGCCGCGACTACGCGACGCAGGCGTCGCGCTGTCGCGGCGTCAGTGCAAGGGTAAATGAATACGCTGCGTTAGCGCCGCAGGTGCGCGACGTATGCGCCGCGTTGTCGCGGCGTCTGCGCTGCTCATACGTTTATCGAACGCCTACGCTGGACAAACGTTAGTGTGAAGGCATTCTTAGATGCTGTAATATTGCCACAGGTAGCAAACACCAGACTTAGGATACACGGCTGATAACACCTGTCTCACCTCTGGCGATAAACGAGAAGCGAGTTAGAGCTAGTTCCGTGTGGTGCCGGACATAAAGAACAGCACCATCCCAATTCTTCCCGTGGGTGCCGTAAAAGACGACTAAGGGACTTACCAGAAAATGGGCAGCAGCATTCTCTATGCATTTTACCACCATACTGCGACCGCTCACCCGCCTGCCCAGCGTGGCGATTATGAAAACTCCACTCAATCCGTTCAATAAAGGCAAGAATGATTGAATGAATTATTCACTCAGCAGAAAAATTAAGGGAAGCAAGACATGAGGAACAAGGCTTAGGGGAAGATACTGCCCAACAGCTCGCCACATGCTGCCCTGAGGGTTTTTAAACGGCCGCAGGATCTACTTGGCTGTAGATACCACTTTCTTGGTTTAATTTAAAAATGCAGGTGGCGATTCTTTTTAAATGTTTGCTAAGAGCTGGCTATTAATAAAGTAGTTATTTATGTGATATATCTAAATATACCTGAATGAATGATTCATGACTACCTACTACTACATTGCGGTTTGAAATTGACTGAAACGTTGTGACGGGATGACCAACCTTTTGGGTCCGGTTTTAGTCATAAGTAAGAGAGTGTTGTAAGAGGAAACGCCGAGATAGGACGCCATATAATATTGACATTATTGGATATATTCTTCAAGAAGGTTATATTCTCGCAACTGGCATGCCTGTATTACCAGATGTATGAACGTAAATAAACCAAAAGGAGTATGTAAAGATCGCAGCGAGTGGCGTTCTGTGGTTTCTACTTTAAGCCAGAAACTACTCGACTGCCGAACTGCTTAATTGTTGTTTACGAGTACCCCAAACGTTTACAATCTCTGGCATAGTATTTCTACCAACTGCTTATACTCTAAAAAGCACTAAAAGTCAGTAAAAGTGGCTATAAGGCAGTTTTACTCAGTTTTACTACTCATTAACAGGTGTAGTAGTAAAATTAGTTATTCCATTAATTATTCTGTTCGCTTAAAGATAAACATAGTGTGGGAACTATTTATATCGTACGCAAAAAAATCTGCAAGTAAATAAACCTTTGCGATGAGCTGGCAAGCGTTAATATCTTCCTCAATTTTATGTTGTTAAATTTCTCTACTAAATATGGGGCTTTCTTAGGATTTTACAAAACAAATATAAAGTTAGTTCAAAAACCCAACCGTCAATTATAAGTTTGTAATTTTCTACTACTAAATATGGGGCTTTACTAGGATTTTCTAAAACAAATAAAAAGTTAGTTAAAAAAAAAACAAAACACTACCGATGTCAAAAGAAACAACACATAGTGAAAAACAACTTTAATTTCGGAAGTCGTTGTCTATGGTTTTGTTGTTCCGTTATTCAAACATCATCAACTATTTTATATTAAGTAGAAAAAATACATACTATTACGAAGCTTATTTTTCGTTAGCTTACTGACCTTTATATTGGATCATTCGAGTATACCCTTCCAAATAAAAGAACATTTTTTCAAATGACGGAGGTTTTCAAACATAAGCAATTGAGAACCTCTTCCTTATTTCAAGTCAGTCAACAATTACTTCTCCCAATTATTTATTTTATGCTATAATCACTGCACTTGGTAGCTATGAACAAAGACAAATAGTTTAATTTGCAAACGTAAATAATACACGTATTTAGTAACAGAAAGCCTTGTATACAAGCAATAAAAATTTGACGTTTTGTCCGTTGATTGAGATGAACATGGCGATAAAAGAAAACACAATATTTATGCTTTTCTTCAGGAACTCTACAAGTTGAGTTCAAATAGCCTTTCATGTATGGAATTTTTACAAATCGCAAAAAAGATGGGTAAACCGCCAAACGGCAAACGTAATGTCCTCTTTTTCATTAAAATATCCTAAAACATAAGCGGAACAAAATGACCAACCCAAAGTCCAGGAAACCATTCCATAACAGCACGCTATAACATCATCAGCATCACACTACTAATACAGATTACTCTGTATATTCTCCGAAACACAATAACCAATGAGTCAAGAGTAAAAACATTAATTAGTCGCCATGAAGTTACATTTAGGTACACGGTATTAATTTAACGATGCAACAATGACGCAAAATCTTCCACAAACTGGTTTATTAAATATTAACTAGCCTTTTCCCACGATTTCGTCCGCGTAAATGACGGTTATTGCGGACGCAGATGAAATCGCGGAATAAAAAGTAGCCGACGTCCTTTCTTGGGGTGCAAACTTACTTCGTACCAAATTCAACAAAATCGGTTCAGTTGTTTAGTCGTAAAAGCGTAATAGACAGACAGAGTTACTTTCGCATTTATAATATTAGTATAGAAATATAAATTAATGACTTCTGTCCGCGACTTCATCCACGTGAGATGTCTCGTTTCCACGACCTCGACTTCGTCGCATCGCATCGCCTTCTTGCCTACGACTTCATATTCTCTCGTTAAATAGCCAATAGCCTTCATCAATACAAGAATTGGTCTATCAAATGACGGAAGTTTTTTACAGGCTTTATATTAGCTTCACTTGAATGTTTGTATGTAACCGATTCCTTATAGCGCGATTTTGACCCACTTTAAACGACCAGATTTCATTTAAACTAATTTTTTTTGTGTGTTTCGAATTTTAAGACGTATGTCAGCGTAGTTTTCGAAGGCAGTTTTTTTGCTGTCCTGGTAACCCTGGCAAGGATAATGGCACAAATTTATGAAATTATTGCATTGTCATCGGTCCTTGACAGGTGTGCAAAATTTGAATGAAATCTGGTCGTTTAAAGTGAGTGAAAATCGCGCTATAAGGAGTCGGTTACAAACAAACATACTAACATACAAGTGAAGCTAATATAAAGCGTGTAATAGAATAATTAATAGTTAATTAAAAATTAATAATTTTTTAATAGTTTAAAAAAACAAAAAAAAACTCGCTTCCAAAATACCTCAAAAAGCACCCCATGCTTTATTTCCAATATTTTCTACTTTTTAGTTTGGTTTTTTTATGGAAGCGTGTTATTTTAGTTTTTTTAAACTATTTTTTTGTTTTCAATCCGACTCTTAGTTCCAAAAATTAGCGCGTTCATACAAATAAAGTCTTCAGTTTTATTATTAGTACTAGCTTTCGCTAGCGGCTTTGCCCGCGTATTCTGCATATAAACCTTTCTCTTGAATCACTGTGTCTATTGATGAAAACCGCGTAGTTTAAAAGAGCTAAGCGAACAGACGCGGGACGCGACTTTGTTTTTTATTATGTAAAGATAGTATAATTACAATAGATAGAGAAATGCATGCATGAAAACATGTAAGATCTTTATTGTAAATTATTGTAACACCATGTATACCATGTTTTATGCAAATAAATACTTACTTACTTATGCATTCGCTATTTTAATTTTCTAAGCTACTTAGTCAACTAGGAAAAACCAAAAGGTACACACGGTAATATATAAAGTTTAGAATATTTTTCGCCTATCATAGTCATGAAAATTCAAAGTATTTATTGACGTCATGTTATTGTGTTTAGGTATGTGAAGTTTAGGTATCGACCTTTACATCTATTCTAAAATAGTAAGAAAAAAAATAGCGTCTTATAAAAAAATCATCAAACTTGGCTAATTCTTTGAAGATTTGTTATTTTTAACACTTTTTCTAACTTTCATTAAAAAATAAACTGTTATGCGCTTTATGCACCAATATATTTTTAGTCTCTCAAATACTACAGTAAATGGCTTTTTAACTAGCATTCATTTATTTTGGTGCATAAAGCGCATAACAGTTTATTTCTTAATGAAAGTTAGAAAAAGTGTTTAAAATAACAAAGAAGTGATAATGAATATTGGCTTCAGTCAGTCATTTTCCTATGTTTCCCTATTTGACTCGCCTTAATTTGAGCTTGAGTTAAGTGTCCTGAAGTAGCACTAGTAAGTCTTGCCCGGCGCGGAACAGAATCATCTTCACCTAAACTAGGGCCTATACAAACGAAAAGTTAGAGTCTTAAAACATTATATCAACAACCATCACACATTTACGCACTGCTTAAATCAACGCTCTTCATAATCAGCCTATATTGTTCCCACTGCTGGGACACAGGACACAGGCCTTTTCCATCATATGTGGATGTGTTTTGTTTTTGGATGGGAAATCATCAAATGACTTCTCCCGCTCTGGGCGGAGCGGGAGGGCGTGTCAGATTTTTACTGACTAAAACGCACCGTGTTCCTTCAGTTGCCCATGTGCCAGGGCTACGGTAACTCTTTGGAACAAATCTCGCGTCCCTGGCAGGTTATGCGCATGTGTGCATGTAAATTATAGCAGGTATAAAGTAAAATAAAGATAATACCGTAAAATTCTGAAGCTGCTTCAATAGCAGTTTCTTACAATTTGAAGATGATGTACATCCTCAAATTCCTCGCAAAATACTTAACCTGTCATGGCGTCTTAGGAGTCCAGGGGTCAATTTTCTACCAAGAAACATCTCAATTAAATATCTCACATGTTTCGTTTTATGAACAGTCATCCTAACGCAGCAAGAAAATGGAGGATCCTTAGTGTTTACGTAACAATTAATGAGTGATAATAATTTTAGTATTTTATTAGTGTTTACTCACGTGAGCAATGCGGTACATAATTATATTCTAGGCGATTATCATGGATTTGCATGTTTATTGAACGTACCTATCTAAATCAAAGCATCCTAGCTTTCTTTCGCCTGCGATTTCACTCGCGTGGCAGATCGATGGTTCATAGTCTCCCCTTGTCAAATTTCATCAAAATCAGTCTAGCCGATTTTGGAAGTATCCCCTTACCAAATTATAAATATCAGTCGTAAGTGTTTTGGAAGTATCCCCATATAAAATTTCATCAAAATCAATCTAGCCGTTTTGGAAGTATCCCCATACAGAGTTTCATCAAAATCAGTCTAGCCCTTCTGGAAATATCCTCATTCCAAATTTCATCAAAATCAGTCTAGCCAGTCCGTAGATATACAACCAAATTTAACCTCTGCATAATAATGGTATAGATTTCACAGCTTTCACCTAGAACTCCTGCCTCTTTTCAAATACTGCATACAGAAGAATGCTGTTGGTTACCGGGGGAATACCTACATACTTAAAATACCTTTTAGTCCCCCGGCAATCAAGCAAAAGTAAAGCATCTGAAACAAAGAGAGCATCCAACCACGGTGCGTAGTCAAGTTACTTCCCTCACTCTCTGTAGCACCATAGTAAGCGCACATGACATTTTGGTATGTCGATACGAAGGAAACAAACGTCTTACTCCAAAGCTAGTTTATTACTGCCGGTACCCTCACTAAGCACACAGAACATAATGAATTGACTTATGACTATAAACATACAGTTCACATTTACATTGACAGTTTGTGTCCACTTCACGCGCTGCACACTTCCACTGGGAGCACCGAACTTATCAGAGGCGGATGGGCCTCGGAGTCCTACGGTTGCCGGACGCACTGGTGGTGTTGTCATCGGCGGCGAGAAGTATTTGTCGCTCGAGCTCGACGCAACTGCAGGCCGGTATCACTCTGCCAGGGTTGCAGTTTTCTTTGAAAGTGTTAGTGAGGTTTAGTCAGTAAAAGCCTGACACGCCGTTCCGCCCCACTCAGAGCAGCAGTCGTCATTTGATGATTTCCCACCTAAAAAAATAAAAACAAGGCTGGTTTCACTGGATTTTATGGAGCCTGCCCTCCGATTGTCATTTAGTCAGGTGTCATAACGCTTGTTGCTACTTATTCAGTGTTTCAGCTCATACGTTACAGTAAGGCAAAGTAACTTCTACCACAGAGTGGGAAACTTATAGTGCTAGTCTTCAGTTTGCATCAAAACGGTTGTAGATATTGCCATTAAAACTAAAGGCTATAGGGGGATAAGCATGGATAGGATGCCCCCAAACGGATTGCGGTGATTTTTTTTCTGTAAGTCCCTAACAATGAGAGATAAAGATTCTCCAAATATCAACCCTTTAAAATGCACCGTTTCGGAGTAAGAATTAATATTCAAAAAATGGAAAAAAATCGATATTCTCTGAATGGCTCGACCGATTTAGCTGAAATTTTGATATGTTTTAGATACAAATGCAAAATATTGAAAAAAAAATTGGCACCTTCGAGTAAAATAACCTTGAAATTTTTTTTTTTTTTTTTTCAAAAAAAAATTCCGGCTCTTTGCGATCTTGGTACAATCACCAAATTTTTTTCGCAAGTTTTTGAGTTCATCAAAATTAACATATAATCAATTCAAAAATTTTCACCGGGTGCGTTATAGTTAAAAAAAATAAAATATCAGGAAATAATTTTTTTTTGGAGGTTATGATTGACATACAATTATGAAATTTTTTCTGCGTTTTTCTTACCTCATCGAAAGTAACATATAATTAATTCAAAAATATTCCCCGGGTGCGTCATAGTTAAAAAAAATGAAATATCAGAAAATATTTTTTTTTTTTTGAGGTTATGCTTGACATACAATTATGAAAATTTTTCTGCACTTTTCTCACCTCATTAAATGTAACATATAATTAATTCAAAATTTTTCGCCGGGTGCGTCATAGTTAAAAAAAATGAAATATCAGAAAATATTTTTTTTTTTGAGGTTATGTTCGACGTACAATCATAGGAATTCTGCTGTGTTTTTTTAACCTCATAAAAAGTAACATATAATCAATTCAGAATTCTTTTTTGGGTGCAACAGAGTTAAAAAAATATATCAGAAAAAAAATTTTTTTTTCTTCAGGTTATGCTTTATGTACAATGACGATAATAGTTCTATGTTATTTTTACTCCATTATAAACGATGGAAAAATAATTTATGGATGGAATTAGTTGTATGGAAATATAATGATTGATAAATCAATATTCATCACTTTCATCGGAAATAATCGGTGTTATGTCGGTAGATTCAAAAAGTGCAGTTAAGTGTTCAGCTGGTCGTGGAATTTTCGATAAATACCGACCGTAAGACAAATAATAAATAATAGCAGCTATGTGTGAACAACAACCTACTGTTCTACGGCCATTGGCGCACTCACAGAAATATCTCAAAATTCCAGATCGGCTGATACTATGAGGTGTATACTCGATAAAACAACGATAGATTTTTCGGGAAATATGACGGGATTGTACTTGAAACTTAAGAATATTCAATTGATCTTTGAGGAATTGTAATTTTAAAGTGCCGTCGTTATTCATAATTTCACTCAAATACGAAATAGCTTGTGAATATTGATAAGTTCCACTGAATAAGATTTTGAGCTCTTTTTCTGTCAATTCCGGAAAATCAAGCAGATCGGTGGATGAAATATTCTGGAAAGGTCTCTTCTTTCTGAGCAATCCCTGTTCTTCGACTAAATTAGCTAAAGTATTTTCGGTGTTTTTTTGCGAGACCATTTGTTGTACAACTTCGGAAGATATTTCAATATCTGTGTTCAATCGCTTCCCGAATTGATTTAACAGAAAAGCTGCAATCCTGTAATATACACCTACACTAGATAGTATTTTACTGTCTAGTTTGTGATCTAGAAGGCTATTTTTTTTTAGCATGCCATCGACCGCCTCAACAACCCAACGCAGTTTCGTCACGAATCGTGAATCATTGGAATCTGTAGTACTTAACTGTTTTTGGGAACCCTTCAAAGCTGGCATGAGTACTACTGTATAACTTTTTACGTCACGAAAACCGCGATCGAGGATAAAAACGTAATTTTCTTGGACTAAATCAGATAAACCGTTAGATTCCTCAATAACGCGTCGCATAATTTCGGCATCATTTACAGTTGCCAGGAATGGACCCAACATATCCACCACATACCCATTAGTGGTACAAATTGTAAAAGGCTTACAAAGATGTTGTTTTTATGGCCAGAATACGATTTTCGTTGGTAACTATTATTGGAACTTTTCTGGTGGTACGCATACGTCCTCAAAATTAAAAAAATATTTTCTGATATTTCATTTTATTTAACTATGACGCACCCGGCGAAAATTTTTGAATTAATTATATGTTACTTTCGATGAGGTGAGAAACACGCAGATAAATTTTCATGATTGTACGTTGAACATAACGTCAAAAAAAAAAATATTTTCTGATATTTCATTTTTTTGAAATATGACGCACCCGGCGAAAAATTTTGAATTCATTATATGTTACTTTAGATGAGGTCAGAAAAACGCAGAAAAATTTTCATCATTGTATGTCAAGCATAACCTCCAAAAAAAAATTATTTCCTGATATTTTATTTTTTTTAACTATAACGCACCCGGTGAAAATTTTTGAATTAATTATATGTTAGTTTTAATGAACTCAAAAACTTGCGAAAAAAATTTGGTGATTGTACCAAGATCGCAAATAGCCGGAAAAAAAATTTGAAAAATAAAAAAAATGATTTTTCAAGGTTGAATATTTTTCTCCAAGTTGGCAATTTTTTTTTCAATATTCTGCATTTGTATCTAAAACATATCAAAATTTCAGCTAAATCGGTCGAGCCATTCAGAGAATATCGATTTTTTTCCATTTTTTGAATATTAATTCTTACTCCGAAACGGTGCATTTTAAAGGGTTGATATTTGGAGAATCTTTATCTCTCATTGTTAGGGACTTACAGAAAAAAAATCACCGCAATCCGTTTGGGGGCATCCTATCCATGCTTATCGCCCTATAGCCTTTACAAGAAAAAGTTATAAAACTATTAGCAATAGTCATTTTACTCCATTTGGGGTTTCTAATAAATACATCATCATTGTCTCATTTGATTAAACAAAACCGAGAACATCATGATAATTTATTTGGCTAATCAGTTCATTCGCATGAACATGTTCGTGCGAATCGACTATAGAAAAGAATATACCTATAATTGTTGAACCGTCGATTCGCCCGTATTGTGCGAATTGTCACTTATAGAAAATCTATTTGTAATAGGCGACTCGCACGAAGTTTTTTTAAATATGGGCGTGTCCACAATTCCTGGAATACGTATCATTGTCACGTTTTATCCTTTATGTCACAAAGTTAGTGTACTTTGTTCTTAAGTTTTCGTTGTTTCCTTTATGTTTTATTCGAAACGTGCCAGTTACCTTATACGTATTTCTAGTTTTTCGATTCGCCCACAAATAAATTAACTTCGTGCGAGTCGCCTCGTGTGGCCGGACGTAAAGAAGAGCACCATCCCATTACCTCCCAATAGGTGTCGTAAGAGGCGACCAAAGGACTTACTAGAGAATGGGCAGCAGCGTTCTCTATGCATTTTACCACCATACTGCTGCGATCGCCAACTCGCCTGCCAAGCGTGGTGATTATGGCAAACCCCCCAAATTGTTGGACGCCTAAATCCAGCAGTGGACGTCTTACGGCTAAAATGATGATGATGATGATGAGTCGCCTATAGAACATAGGCATTATCTTTTTACAAGTGACGATTCACGACTAATAAGCCGAGGGAATTGTTTAAGTCTTTACGCAATTATCGTCTTTATGTACTGTAGGTAGCAATGATTATCGTTTTAATTATACTTATTAACTGCTATACAATGGACACGTGAGTAATTATTAGGGTTGGCATTTTATTCATCAAAAACTTCGATAAAGATTAAGAACTTGCTAGCTTTTCTGTTGTAACTTTGGCAATCAGTGTTCCGCCTTTTGTTGAGGAAACTGGCATGTCCTAGAACCAAAAAATCTAAGACATGTGACATGACATCCGTCTGCACAGGGCCCGCGTGTGTCTTTCTCATAGAGAGTATGCCGTTTTTTGGAGGTGGGAAATCATCACATGACCAGGGCGTGTCAGACTTTTACTGACTAAAAGCCACCCGTCTTCCTTCAGTTGCCTATATACCAGGGCCACGGTAACACTTTCGAACCAATCTCGCAACCCCGGCAGGTACCGGTCCAAGCAGACCCCTTCAGTTTTGCTGACATCTCTTTGAGGCACTCTTGGAACACTACGCGCCGTCGACACTGGACTGCTCCTTACCAAACTACTCATAGCAATGCCCGCAAGCTCACGCCTTTGGTGGCCGGGAGTCCGTAATCGACTCCCGACGCCCGGGGCGTCTCCTCGTGCGGCGACTAGGGGCGTGAGGGTGCATTTAGGGTCGCGAGATTGTTCGAAAGAGATATCTTGACCCTGGCACATGGGCAACTGAAGGTACACGGGTGGGTTTTAGTCAGTAAAAGTCTGACACGCCCTCCCGGTCCCCCAGAGCGGGAGAAGTTTTTTGATGATTTCCCGTCCAAAAAAAAAGGGTGCATTTATTGATTCTCCCTCACGCGCTCCGCCTCCTCCTTCGCGAGCATTACTGCTTCGCATAAGGGGGCGACGGCTTCCCATTGAGAGGAGGTCTGTGTCTCAACATTATAGGCTGACTACTAGCAATAAATATAGCCTTTGTTACTCAAGGTGAATGTAGCTTTCTAATGGTGAAGAATTTTTGAATTCGGCACAGTAGTTTTTGAGTTTATTCATTACAAACATACACACACACAAAAACACAAATCTTTCCTCTTTATAATATTATTAGTGTAGATTATAGTTTTCTGAATATGCAGAAACATACTAACTGTAGCCAAATATTCGTAATATTATAATAGTTCTAGTATAAAAACGAAAAAAAAAAGAATCATGGCGATAGGCTCGCCCCCTATTACATGGGGCTTAAAAACATAACAGGCAAAATGTGGGTAGATGTACTACAAGTATATTTCAGCCTAAGTCTTCGCGGAAACAAGCAGTGAAGTTATGTGTTGTGGTGAAAAAATAAGAATAAAATATCTACAGCTTTTTACAAGTTTATTGTGAAACGTTCCCCCCCCATGTTTTTTTTTGGATGGGAAATCATCAAATGACTTCTCCCGCTCTGGGCGGAGCGGGAGGGCGTTTTAGACTTTTGCTGACTAAAACCCACTCGTGTTCCTTCAGTTGCCCATGTGCCAGAGTCACGGTATCTCTTTCGAACAATCTCGCGACCCTGGCAGAACGTTCCCCTCTCAATGTAAGTTTTCTTTGTTTATACAAAAATGTTAGGGGTAAGCAACCATTATTTACAGAATAATATATTATTTCTTTTCATTACAATTAATATGATTGCAGCCCAGCCCTATCATGCAATGAAATGCTTATACAATGAGATCTTTAACTAAGATACCTACTACTAGTAGTACTTATTCTTACCCATAGCAGTACATCTACAAATAAAATTGACAGCCCAACAAAATTATGAACATCGATTTTTGTCACTCTCGCTACCAAACGATGCATTTTACTATTAAAACTAAGTATCAGTACAACAATGCACAATGCTAACAATGCTTCGTGATGTTGCGCTCTAAAACAGGCTCACAAGATAGGTATAATTTTGGGTTACACTACGACATAAACAAAACTAACACTCACGATGCATATTAACTATTTACTCCAAGGTAACAGAAACCAAATCACTTCACTACACACTGATGCAAACTCGACTTCCGCCTACTTAGCATGAGATGGAGCCTCCTCTTCTGTTAAAACCACCGCTTTTTCGTCGGGTCCAACATGAAACTCCCTGATAGCGGCCATAGCCACCTCCCGGGGAACCAAGATATCCATAGCTTTTTGGACCTCCTTCAGGCTGACGTTTCTGGACCGACGAGCCACTATCACACAAGCCACATGGGCCGTCCTAAGATAGGACTTGTAAATCAAGTGCACAGAATTTTGGGGTTTAGATACGACTTTCAGAATATTCTTCAACATTTTATCTACAGCAGCCCTCGAGAATTGTGTTTCGTACTTCGGCTTCTTTATTCTTTTTCGGACTATCGGCTGGTAGTCAACGGGTTTCTTTATTGATTTGACACGCCTCTTCCGCTCAACAATCGCCATTTTTTGGCGAAGTTAAATCCTTTTTGGTGGTCGAAATACAGTTGTGGGGAAATTAATCGGAACATAAGTCAACAAAAAATTTTTCCCCGACGTGAGACTCATCGAAAACGCAGTTTCAACGTTGTAGTACGCATGCGCGATTTGTCATTCCTTTCATCCCTATAACTCTACCCCTTTTCTGCACTACGTTCCATTTACCCAAACTCATATTATTTTATTCACCAATTCATGTGTTGTTTTTTTTTTTTAACAATTAAGTAACGATTAAGATAAATAAACTTATCTGAATAATCATGATCATGATGATGATCTATGAATAGAATGCCTATTGATTGAGTCTTGGACCATAGTGAATTAGGAAAACTGAATGTAAATTTTTGTGTTTTTGACACTACATGTTGAATGTTTATTTTCTTTACGAGTAGCGCTCTCCTCTATGAACCGGCGAATAATACTGAACGCGTTGTAAGTACTAGGCGAGCATAAAAGTGAGACAGCGACAAATAAAGCAGACGTTTCCCTTTCATACCATCAGTGCGTCTATGAAATGGTGAGAAATACTGCACGCGCTGTCGGTACCAGGATCGTATTGATGTGAAGAATTATCGCAAAGGCCCGTTTTCCCATACCAGCAGCGCCTCCATGTAATGGCGAGAAATATTGCACGCGATGCCGGTACCAGGATCGCATGTATGTGGGAAAATACCGCAAAGGCAAGATATCCCATACCATCACCGCCTCTAAGAACTGATGTAGAATACTGAACTTGCTGTGGCTACTAGGCGGACATAGACTTATGGAAGTTTAAATACTACGCGACCGCGTTGATTCTTCAAGAAATGGTTAGCAATAGTTCTGAGAATTAATTATGCCAGAAAACAGTGATTACTGCTAATCGAAATATTATGGAATAAAACGGGTTGTGCCTTAGAAATTGGTAAGGGCTGGAGGTTGTGGCAATCATAGTTTTAAGTAAACTAGTGGTCGCCCAGTGGTCGAAATTCGACCATATTTCATTTTAAAATTAATGAATTATTCCATAAAAATCTGCTGTGCTTTCTGTTCTCCTCGTCCATATAAACCACCATCCACGTAATTTTCTCCATTTCTTCCCGTGGGTGCCGTAGGAGGCGACTAAGGGACTTACTAGAGAATTGGCAGCAGTGGCAGCGTTCTCTACGCATTTCACCACCGTACTGCGACTGCCAACCCGTCCGCCAGGCGTGGCGATTGATGTCCAGCAGTGGACGTTTTCGGCTGAAATGGTGTACTAAAAGGATTAACGAAATATTACAGTGTTCTTGTGAGGGATTTTCATTAACAATTATTAAACTGCGCGATGGTAATCCAGGGCTGTAGCTAGACTCGAATTTGAGGTAGGGTAGCATTGGCTACAGGTAGTGGCGGAAGTAAAAAAATATATCACAATTGATCTGCTCTGAAGCACGGGCTCCTAAATCAATCAACATCACCTCTAGGTCAGTGATTTACATTCAATAGCTATTCATAGAAAAATAATTTCTGTGACAGAACATGAGCATGGATCTAAGGAAAGCTATTAAATCCTCAATGATGAAGATCAAGACGGTTGAAATTTTTCTCTGCATCGGCATATTATAATGAAATATACCCGTTGCTACATGTGATGGCGCTTCAAATGCCATCTATACACAGAGAAAAGAATTATTATAATATGAAATGAATATCCCAAACTGTGGTATGTTCGGAAAAGTTTAGATACCTATTGCTACAATTTTTTTATCTAAAACTATAAACATACAATCCAATTCTAATAGGTTATCTTCATTTTTGGTATTTTTAAGGTAGGGCATTGTGATTTCAAGGTAGGGCATTGCCCCACAATGCCCCCCCCCCCCTAGCTACGGCCCTGTGGTAATCGAGTACCTACTTACGTGATAGGCGATCCCTAACCACACTGACTGCCAACAAGAGATCAATTACTGAATAAAACTATTGTTATATTGATTTACATAACTTTTGTAACCTTTACGTTGGCGCACCGATTTCGATTACTTAGAAGAATTTCCTTGTTTTTGATTTTTTTTACAACATAGTTCATCATCTGCCTAGCCTTTTCCCAACTATATTGGGGTCGGCTTCCAGTCCAACCGAATGCAGCTGAGTTCCAGTATTTTACTTGGAGCGACTGCCTATCTGACCTCTACAACCCATTTAGTGGGAATACGATACCTACCCCTTGATAAGACTGGTTGTCAGACTTTCAGGCTTCTGACGACCCGTAACGACTGTCAAAAATCCACAATTGACAGCCATAAACAACAGCTCAACGTCCTTTCCGAGGCACGGAAGGGTATTGATATGTAAAGATGGTCACCCATCCATGGACTAACCGCGGCAAGCGTAGCTTAACCTGACCGATCGAAACTCGGCTATTACTTAGCCACTGAGCCCCTCACTTTATCTTAATTAGGACCATACATAACGACATCATCATCATTTTAGCCGAAAGACGTCCACTGCTGGACATAGGCCTCCCCCAAACACCGCCACTTCGACCGGTTATGTGCTTCTCCAGCGGATTCCTGCGGTCTTCACCAGGTCATCAGTCCGTCTTGTGGGAGGTCTTCCAACGCTACGTCTTCCAGTACGTGGTCACCACTCAAGAACTTTCCGACCCCATCGGCTATCTGTTCTGCGAGCAATGTGCCCTGCCCACTGCCACTTAAGTTTGGCAATTCTTCGGGCTATGTCGGTTACCTTGGTTCTCCTACGGATCTCTTCATTTCTGATTCGATCGCGTAGGAAAACTCCAAGCATAGCCCTCTCCTTGCCCATACATAACAACGTGTCGGCGATTAATTTGTCAATACCATTTGTATTTACGTCAATCACTTGTTTTGCTTACATTAGTCCACCTGTCACCACATATAGGGTTATTTTGCTTAAGAAACATTACTAATTAACTTAACATGTTATAAATAATTAAAATGCAGTTTATTTGCACACAATCATCCCTTTACTTTCCGCGGTATAATGAAACTTGTGCTTAGTTGGAGAAGTGAAGTATGGTTTGCAAAGAAAGTCGTTGTTGATAAATCTTTATATAGTGTACTAGCACTTCTCACGCGACTTCGTCCGCGTGACCCACAGGAATTCTGCATTACTTCGGAATAAAAAGTAGCCTATATTACTAGATAATAATGTAGCTTTCTTTAGGTGAAAGAATTTTTAAAATCGGTTCTGGTCTTTTCGAGTTAATTCATTACAAACATACAAACAAAAAATCAAATCTTTCCTCCTTATAATATTAGTTTAGAAAACAGTCGCAATTTTGTGTTTGTACGCTTAGATCTCTTAAACTACGCAACGGCTTTTAATGCGGTTTTCATCAACAGGCAAAATGATTCAAGAAAAAGGTTTATATGTATAATACGCGGGCGAAGTCGCGGGCAAAAGCTATACTGAAATGGCTAAAAAGACTTTGACGCGACCAAAAAAAAATATATTTTATTATTGGAGAGAGAAAGACAAAAACAAATTCAGTGGTTGCAGTCTCTTTTACATTTCAGAAATAATCTTGATCAGTTCATATAAAATGCCATGTAAGTAGATTGGTACTGTGTGGTGCCGGACGTAAAGAATAACACCACCCCATTTCTTCCTGTGGGTGTCGTAAAAGATGACTAAGGGATTTACTAGAGAATGGGCAGCAGCGTTCTCTATGCATTTTACCACCATACTGCGATCGCCAACCCGCCTCCCAAGCGCGGCGATTATGGCAAAGCCCCCCAAATTGGGGGAGGCCTAAGACCAGCAGTGGACATCTTACGGCTGAAATGATGAAGTAGATTGGTGATCGCGATAAATGGATGCTAAGTTTGAGAGGAAATTAGTGCACTGGACAATGCGTTTTTTTTGTTTATTGTATGTCCTTACGAAGCCAATTAACTTGAGCACAGGTAAAAGTCACTGAATAGTACTTATTTCGCTGAAAATTGGCAGCAATAATTGTGTAACTTTAGACTTAGGGTGGTTATTTCAAATTATTTATTAACCTACATGTAGAAATATCATTTATGTTTACATATATGTGAACAAACCACAAGAAAAGAACAGTAAAATATTTACAATTATTTCTAATTAATCGTCTTCCTGCATATCTGCGATAGGAAACTAGGTAAAGAGATGTAGAGTGCGTTTGTACGAGTAAAAAACCAAATTAGTTACCTAGATACAAAAGAAAATAATTAGTTATATAAAAATTAAACAAATTATATGAGAATATACTTACATACAAGCATAAATACTTGTAAAACAAATATAATTAGAATATTAATAATTTCTCCAGGTCAAAACTTTAATGCCACAGATTTGAAGACTAACATGTTGGTTAAACAGTTTAAAGAAGTTTTGTCAATAAATTAAACCAAAAAATCGTTAGTAAACCAACCCAAATTGAACAATATCCAAAGTATAAAATCACGAATTGTGGAAGAAGCATTTGAAATAAACTTGAAATTTTTAGCTTAGTCTGGAGTAAGTTGTGTATAAAATTAGATTCCGCAATCTATCTGTACAATAATTACATAAAATCCTATCTATCAATGACAATCTGAATCATTTTTAAGGTTATTGCTTTTCTGTTGTGTCATATGTTCGAAAAATTTGTCTGCTAAACAACGTAAATAAAACAGCCCGACGTGACTCTTGCTCCTTGGTCATTCCCCGTAGATTTTGGGTCACTGAATTCAAATTCGGCTTCGGAATTGCTCCATCACATCACATTTTTAAGATATCCTAAAAGTGCAAAAAAAACCGGCCAAGTGCGAGTCGGACTCGCGCACCAAGGGTTCCGTACAAACTTTCAGGTATTGACGGTTTATGCATAAGGTTTATGTTTATGAAATTAACAGTTTTTTTTTTAATTTTTATATTTGAGTTGACTGAATGAAAGGTAAATTGTGGTTTAGGATTTATGACGTATAAAAAAAAACTACTTACTAGATCTCGTTCAAAGGTCTCGGTCTGCTAGGACCGATGCCTGCCGGGGTCGCGTGATTGTTGGAAAGAGATACCGTGGCCCCGGCACATGGGCAACTGAAGGAACACGGGTGGGTTTTAGTCAGTAAAAGTCTGACACGCCCTCCCGCTCCACCCAGAGCGGGAAAAGTCATTTGATGATTTCACATCCAAAAAAATAATAATTTTACAATAAGCCTAAGTCTGCACGTGTCTAAACAAAAGAGTCATGAAATCAAAAACCGCAGTGGGCAAAAGTCGGTGGCATCCGTTGATGCTTTTGTTATAACGGGTTTTCTCTCTGTCTCTTGCACTCTCATTCTTTTATTATGAAGAAAAAATGGTTTTAAGAGCCCTAAGATAAGAAGCATCCTCTCCTTCCTTTCCTTCCCTTTGACGTTACAATGCTGCTCCAGTTTAACTGATAACAAGTTATGCAGAGAATTTTAATTAATGGACACTGTGATTTGATAGTTTAAATTATTTTACTACTTAATTGATTTTAAACAGAAAACTTTTTTTTAACTGAGATTTTTTAGACGATAGTTTAGTTATTTCAAATAATGTTTTTTTTTTTTGAAGAGATTAGATTATATTATTGTAAAATCTGTGATTTGTGATGATCAGTACTTTTGCACCATCTAGCTATACATGTAGGTAGATTTATATGGACGGGTGAGTAGGGACAGTATGGACGAAGCCGCAATTAGGGTGCAATTTAACAACAGTTCAATATCCTAGAAGGTACTTACCTATACATAATAAAGAATCTGTCGTTCAGACTTCAACCACTTATTTTGCAGACGGTACAAAGTCCCTTGCCAAGGTTGCCCCGAGGTTGTCGACCGTTGTCCACGATGCGATGACGACAAATAAAGAGTATGAGGGATTTACGATCGCGGCAGAACAACATATGATTTCGTCATTGGAGACTTCTGGATAATTTCCATCGGTATTTATTTCCGAACCGTGTTGCCGTATTCTGTTATGAAGGTGGTGAAATTACTGGTGCATGAGTCATTCTATTATTCAACTATTGGTCAGTAAATATGGGATTCCACTTATTTGTAGTAACTAAATAAAGCTGAAAGTAATTGTAAAGGAAAACAATATCTGTTTAGTTTGAGTGGCAAAGTTTTTATAATACTTACGACATTGTAAGTAAAAAAAAAAACAAAATCTTCGCAAGTAAGTGACATCTTCATATTTATTTTATCGGTACAAATAAATAAAATTTAAGTGTCTGTTTGTAATGTCAAAATAACAATTTTTTTACGAATTGCTTATGAAAGAAAATAATTACGACAAAAAAAAATATTTGTCGTTCTATTTGTTCCGGCTAATCTTCGAAATGGCTGGACCGATTAAGGCGGGACTTTCACTGGCAGATAGCTGATGTTATAGCTTAGGCTACGTTTATTATAGAATAAGAATTAATAAAGAGATTTTTTTTCTGATACTGACGCGAACGTTATTTCTGGCATAACTGGTTGAGAAATAAATTTCTTCTAAAGAAAAAAGATGCCTGCGGTTAAGTTGGAAAATTATCCCACGGGAAAGTACTACCGGAATAAAAGGTATTTTTTGCGTTAATTCAGGTTATAAACTGTCTGTGTGGAAAATTTCATTCAAATCTGTTCGGCTGTTTTTGCGTGATTGAGTAACAAACAACAAAACAGTCGTCCATTGCTGGACATTAACCTCCCCTAAGTGGAAGGGGTACGCTTGGCAGGCGGGTTGACGATCACTGTGTGGTGGTAAAATGCATAGAGAACGCTGTGACCCATTCTCTAGTAAGTCCCTTAATCGCCTCTTACACTCCTACAAACTTGCAACTACATCTACGGGAAGAAATGGGATGGTGTTATTTCTTTAAGTCCGGCAACATACAGACCACTCCACATCCAAACTTTCACATTTATAGTATTAGTACGATGGATGACTAATTTCATCACTATTTCCAGAACCCTTGAAATCTGAAGACTACCCTTACCTACTCCTTAAATGGCTATCAACCATAATATACGAAAAACTGAAACTAAATCATTCTGCTGATGTTAAATCCTTTGCTTAGAACATTTCTCGTCGTCTCTTTAAAAGAGTGACCATTGACGTCACAAAAAAACCAGTCTTCGGACCACACTCGCTAAATCCGAACTAAGCGGAATCACCCAAGGCTATTTTAAAAGAAATGTTCAAAAATAAACAAACTGGAAATTTCTCCAAACCAATTTATGCAGTGGGGAACCTTATTGTACCAAAACAACATATGACTCATACAAAATACCTTATAGTTATGTAAATTATAGGAGAAAGGCGGTTAGTGTGATAATAATAGGTGATTTGTGTTTTCCCACGGATATAAATGTTGTTGTTGAAAATACGAATCAATGTTTGATAACCTGGTATTCTAGTTCTGGATTTTCCACACTATTTATATAACCAAAAACGTAAAATACTACTAAAAAATAATAGTTTAAAAAACTAAAAAACACGCTTCCGTTGAAAACCAAACTAAAAAGTACAAAATAATGGAAAAAAAGCGTGGGGTGCTTTTTAAGGTTTTTTTTTATTGATATCAGGCACCCCATGCTTTTTTTCCATAATTTTGTACTTTTTAGATTGGTTTTCAATGGAAGCGTGTTTTTTAGTTTTTTTAAACTATTATTTATTTTCTATTTTTTAGGGTGTTTCGAATTTTGAGACGTATGTCAGCGTAGTTTGTGACGTATGTCAGCGTAGTTTTCGAAGACAGTTTTTTTGCTGTCCTGGTAACCCTGGCAAGGATAATGGCACAAATTTATGAAATTATTACATTGTCATCGGTCCTTGACAGGTGTGCAAAGTTTGAATGAAATCTGGTCGTTTAAAGTCAGTCAAAATCGCGCTATAAGGAGTCGGTTACAAACAAACATACAAACAAAATAGAGATTTTATATAAATCAGGCGTGATTGTTACATGTGGTTCATAGGCTTTTTTTATGGAACAACTTTATCTGTAAAAGTTGCTGGCTATCCTCAGCACAACAAGACATGGACTACAAGGATCTCCGGAAGAAGTCACTAGTCCTCTAATTTCTACGACACCATTTGGCGAATGAATAACCTATTGTCTTCGTTCTCCGCTTGCGCCGGACTCAAAGCTATTTCCACATTAGTATATTCTAATTAGACGAGGTCTTTTTCATTAAAAGTAGGCTCTGTCCTTACCCTAGTCATGATCTATCTGTGTGCCAATTGATCCATATCCGTTCAGCTGTTTAAGCGGGAAAGCGGAAAAAACAAACTTAATTTTGTATTTATATGTAATATTAGTTAGGATGTCAAATGTGTTGGGCCCAGTAGGTGTCCTCGCCAATCGCGGCATCTGTGGCGTTTATGGAAGAAGTTCAGGTGTATGGAAACATTGGACACTCCAACATATTTCGAGCAATCTTCAATTGTATATTCAACTACAGTTTACAATCTAATTTAAATAATATTGTATAACATTGACCCGAGGTGTCTAGCATGATCATAACACTTTTAAAGTCGATTGTCCTTGCATTACCGGTACGGAATTCCCCATAACATTTTTAGAGAGCGATGCACCGATGTTGATACTTGCCGCTCGATTGTCTCTGTGTATTAGAATTGATAACACGGACAATTCTTGAAAAACTGTCTGTATGGTGACAAGAAAAGATTTAAAACGTTAAGTAAGTATCGTAAAATAGATGCAAAACTAGCAACACATAAAAATGAGGTCATATCTCTAGTGGTTCAATCATTCCGCCCAACCTCTTCTTAAATCTATTAGGGCTGCCATTCAGTGTAACGGGATGCAGCTGAATATCAGTATTTTGTGTGTGAATGCATATCTGACCTCGACAACCCAGATACTAGTTAACATGACACCCATTGTAAGACTGGTTGTCAGACTTTTGGGCTTCTAAGTTCCTCTGACAAATTGTCAAAGATCTACGAATACCAACGGCTTAGCGTGATTTCCGAGGCACAGAGGAACAACGTCCTCTCGCCGTCCATAAAGAAGTTGTTATAGTAAAAACACTATTGTTTCGCCTTGGTCATGTAAGAGTCACACATGATGCATTCCATTATATAAGTGTGGAATCAAAGGAGTTTTAAAGGCATTCGCGTGACTTCATTCGCCAGGAATCCAATACACAATAATATTATCACCCCCTTTTTTTTCTGGATGGGAAATCATCAAATGACTTCTCCCGCTCTGGGCAGAGTGGGAGGGTGTGTCAAACTTTTACTGACTAAAACCCACCCGTGTTCCTTCAGTTGCCCATGTGCCAGGGTCACGGTATCTCTTTCGAACAATCTCGTGACCCTGGCAGGCATCGGTCCTAGCAGACCCCTTCAGTGCTGCTGACATGTCTTTGAGGCGCGCGTGGAACACTACGCGCCGTCGACCCGAGCCTGGTCCTTACCGGGCGGCGAGCTACCGATTGCTCGCCGCCCGCAAGCTCGCGCCTATGGTGGCCGGGAGTCCGCTATAGTCTCCCGACGCCTGGGGCGTCTCCTCCTGCGGCGGCTAGAGACGTGAGGGCGCAGAGACTGCCACTCCTTCACGCACCCCGCCTCCTCCTTCGCGAGCATTACTGCTCCGCAGAAAGAGGTGACGGCTTCCGATGCCCTCTCGCTCCGTACCATGGCTCGCACCAGGGCCGGACGCGAGAGGTCGCCGCCGCCGATCGCCTCCACGAGGACACGGCGCTGCTCCGCCCAGGCAGGGCACACCTCCACCGTATATTATCACCCTTTCATCTATCTCTTGGTAGGTAAGCGTCATTGATGAATGGAGGCCTTCCATTTACCGTCCCATTGAATTCCTATTTCTACTATAAAGGACCATTATTAGCATGTTTTGTTGACAAATGGATTATAGCAAACATACATACATAAATCACGCCTTTTTCCCATGGGGGTAGGCAGAAACTACGGCTTACAAAACAAGGCAGATTTAAGTGGAAGCCCCGGGAGGGGAACGCCCTAGGAGGACATAAAGTGACCTTATTGGTGATGTTCTTCAGAAAGGTCTGGTGCGTAGTACTCGCAACCGGCGTGCGAGTATGACCAGGTGTATGAACCTAAACGAGGAAAAAGGAGTATGTAAGGATCGTAACAGCTGACGTTCCGGAGTTTCTGCCTATCCCCATGAGACGAGGCGTGAGTTTATGTATGGATTATAGCATCCATTTTTGTTCTGGTTGGGAAATCATGAAATGACGTCTCTCGCTCTGGGCGGAGCGGGAGGGCGTGTCAGACTTTAACTAGCTAAAACCCAGTCTTGTCTCTTCAGTAGCTTGTGCCAGGGCCACGGTAACTGTTTCGAATAATTCCGCGATCCTGGCAGGGGATTATAGAATTCTGGCAGCTCAGTGTCATAGTCTGCGAGGTGGCTACTGCTGCACTGACTGTTTACGGTTCCCAGTCGGTATTAAAGTTGCCGAGAACAAATTGACTTACTCAAAAATGAATTATAATATCGGAAGTTTCCTCACATCTTGAGCACGGGAGTAATAAAATAAAACCACACGGTTCGACAGAAACTAAAGCTACAGTTGCTGCGGTCGTTGCGTGGATGGGTGACCATTCATTAAATATCACGACCCTCCATGCCTCAGAAAGAACGTTATCCGTTGATCCCGGCTGTCATTCGGAGATATTTGACAGAATTGACAGGAAGCCCAGAAGACCTAAAGTCCGAAAACCAGGCTTACCAGATTATCGTGTTATGCAGTAATTAGGTTGCAAAGGTCAGCTAGGCAGTCGCTCCATGTAAAAAAACTGGTATTTAGCTACATACAGTGGACCTGGAAGCCGACTTAAAAAACTAAAAAGGTTAGGCATATTAAACTCACAACCTATTAATACAGTCATATTGATTCAATTTATTTATTCTCTCTTCACAATATTGGTTTTCTTAAAAATTAACAATGTTTGTGACAATATTACATTCCAACATTGTAAGAGACTGGTGCCTGAAGTAGGTTTTTAAAAAAAAACCTGTGTTACAGGTCACCAGGGCCCCCCCACAGCAAAACAATAGAACACTTCCACCGTCAGCGAAAGTGTCAGACAACCTGACATGATTGACGTCAGAACTATTCATAAACATCCAAATATAAACATGATTGTCAGCAAAATAGTAATAAACAGCAACAGACAGACAGACAAAAAGTTCATACATCATCGTATCACCTACTTCTGAGGTCGCTGACCTGTCAGGTGAGTCAATGAAGGTGGGCGGGACCAGTCTGCAGTTTTGTGAAGAATGATGGCATGGCTGTGTTTTATGCCTACATTTGCGGTTTTTTGTATTTTTATCCGTTATTATACTACCTGCTTTGTATATTTGGATGTTTAGCATCCTTAAACAGTCTATTTATAAGTTTTGCGGTTTTGCTCCTAAAATAGCCAATCCAAATTTGGTGATGATTGGTTTTTCCAGACCCCAAAATTTAAAAAAAAAACTTTAGTTTTGCATGTTCTAAAGGCTATCAAAAACAAATGAGTAAACCGTCTGCAGTCCACTGATCATTTATACTTTTTAATGTCCCGTTGGTCTCGTGGTCGCAAGCGCGACCGCTGAGCGTGGGGTCCTGGGTTCGATTCCCGGGTCGGACAAAGTGTTCTAGGTTTTTCCAATAGGAATTTCTTAGTAACAGCCCGGAGTTTGGAAATTGGCGGTGTGATACCCCCGTGCCTCGGAAAGCACGTTAAGCGGTAGGTCCTACGCCTGATCTCTCTCCGGTCGTGTCGGATTGCCGTCCCATCGGACTATGAGAGTGAGGGAAGAGTGAGTGCTTCTGTGTCTGCGCACACACTTGAGCACTATAATATGTTCCGCGCCGATGGCTAATCTCCGTTAGGATTGGCCGCCGTGGCCAAAATACGGTCTGGAGGATAGTATGTACATATATACTTTTAAGGCCACAATTCTACTGCCTAAGTCTTCATTAGGTTTTAAGGCGCTAAGCACTTAAGGTCACAGTATGAAGCTACATGTTACTCACAATGATTAAGTTGTCATGTAACGTCCATTGATCTTATATTTAAGACTGACTTATTCCTCCATCAACATCAGCAGCAGCTTATAATGTCCCCAATGGTACCCAGTACGGGTTGGTAGATGTCACATGTCTTCCATTTTGTAGTTCTAAGACATACCGGTTTCTTCACGATGTTTTCCTTCACTGTATTGAGAGCAGCGGTGATGAAATAATTTACACAATGTAAAGCGCCTGTTTGGGTTCGCACTCACGACCTACTTACTTGTAAGTCGCGGCCGTTACCACTGGGCCACCACTGCTCACTGGGCAACCACTGACTTATTCCTAATTTGACACAAAACACTAAATGTCACAGTCACAAAGAACACATATAGCTTGCTAACACCTAACATGAGTGACTCGTCTCTTCTGCGTGTTTTACAGCGAAAGCACTTAATCTTTGTACTCCGTGATTTGTCTGCAGTCTACCTGCGCCTGACCTTGGAAGGTGCAGCGCACGCGAATGCAACGGGGCTCTGTGATTGGTTGCTTTTTTGCAGACGGAAAACGCCTCTCAATATCTTTCAAATGACTTTCGGGGGTAAAATGTCATGTTTAAGAGTAGTTATGGCTTTTGTGTTTTCTAGTAATTGTTTAATATTTAGAAGTTATGAATGTGAACTCTCACGGCTCTCACGGCACAGCTGACTCCAGCTGCAAAGAGGAATTTGAAGTTGCAGCAAAGCAATGTTGTAAAAAAAATACTTATAAAAAGAAACAATTTCCTACAGCTTGGAGGTCCAAAACTGAATGGAATGGATTTCGGGAACATCTTCAACCCAAAAAAAAAAACCAGCTGCATGGTAGTGGGCCGCGTAAAAGGACTAAGTGCGGAAACCAAACCCCCATAACATAGAACATAGTGGGCCGCGTAACTGAGTATGCTTGTTGCCATGCCCCATCAGGCTAAATAAGAAACAATGAGTAAAGTGGTCAAGAGAAACATGACCTCAATTTTGAAGTAATATCAAACTGCATTTTTTTGTTTTTTTGCAGATTAGCCAATCAGCAAGTGGAACAGTAGTCCAACTGGATGATTGGATACATTATATTAGCTATACTGGCGGACAAAGTGATGGACCGTTTATCAAGCTCTGGGCTGGCAGGCCGCGCATGTGCGTTCACATGTTCATGTAGCCATATAATGTAAAACTATTGTATTTTTAAGTTATTGAGTTTAGTACACACAGCCTAAGTTCTTACTAACACTCTATGGATCCCTGGTCTGAAATAAAGTTTTGATCTTGAATTTGATAATCATCTTTCTATGACATGAGCTGGTCGTGGTCGTGTAGTTACGTGAGAAGATGTGTAATTTTTGTCGATAAAAATTCAAATTTAAAATATGTAATTTCGCATACCAACATGGGCACGAAACTTCAGAAGATAAACGAATGATTTCAATTGGTTGTTTTCTATGGAGAAAAACTTTCAAAAGGTTCTATGGCAACATATAGATATTGTGAACTCCAAAAATAACGGAATTTAAGAAGAATGACTGTTCGTCATACTCATTATTTTTGCCGTCCACTCTTCAATGTTATGACTTTTTCCCAAAAAGAAGGCGTTGTCGTTAATCACCATAGTGGGAAGTCAGGTTGGTGACCGCAGGGCAGAGCTCTCTCACTCTGAGAAAAAGGCTACCGTTTAAAACCGGACTGAGTGAATTAATGATACTAATTGTTTCCTCAAATTATTTTTGTGATGAATCACAGACTGACTATATGGCTTGGGAGCTTCTTGCATCTCCCTTTTCACCAGGTAAAATGGGAAAAAAGCGATCACTAGAAATCGAACTAGTCTTGCCTTAACTTGGCCTTATTTATAATACAATATCAGCCTATAAAGTTCCCACTGTTGGGACAAAGGCCTCCTCTCAGTGAGAGGGAATGGGCCGTAATCTACCACGCGGGCTTAGTGCAGGTTGGTAGATGTCATATGTCTTCGAAGTTTTGGTTCCAGGCCATGCCAGTATCCCAGTGTTTGCCAGTTTCCCTACGATGTCTTTCTTCACCGTTTGAGAGCAGTGGTGATGAGATTATTTACACAAAGTAAAGCGCCTGCCTAATTTCGAACCACGCGTACCTACGCGTAATTCGGGGCCGATACCATTGGGCTCTCTATTCATAATGTACAGTGTTATTGGTTTAAAAGTACTAGAGAAGTATTTTTAAAGTTGCCCACAGATTTGCTTGTTGATTATTTAGTAACGAACAACACGTGTGATCAAATAAAGTTGTGTATATTATGTAAGCAAACAGATGATCGACGTCGTATTGTGGTAAGCAAATCTGTAAGAATCTGTCAGATCATATTGATAGTCAAATCAGGATAAAAAATCCGTTCAAGAGCGAGTCGGATTCGCGCACCGAGAGTTTCGTACCGTTATATAAAAATATTTTAAATGTGTTACTTTACCTACAGTCCATAATAATATTATATATTTGTTTACTTGTATTTTTTTCTTTCTCATTTCTTTGTTAAATTGTTGAGCAAACGTCAACAAAACTATTCCAAATTTGAAGTTGATAGCATTAGTAGTTCTTGAGACATTCAGCTATCAGTCCGTCTGCCTGTAGAATTATTGCAGTTTTAGGTCAGCGTCATCTGTTGATCGATAGTGAAACTAATGTTATTTTTGTTGATGATTGTTGAAAAAGTGTGCTTTTTAGTGACGTCGTTTTATTTCTCTTATACTTTATACATAAACTTCTATCACATAGAATAATTTCTGATTTTTCTCTTTGCAAATTTCGGAAAGAGAGATTTAAAATGTAACGAAAAGTCGTGAAACCTTTTTTTATCTCGAGGTGGAATTCTTCATGGATGTCCTCCGCCCTGGGATGTGCGGAGGGGTCTGTCAGACTCTTACTGACTAAACCGGGGGTGGTTCCCCGGTGTTCCGTCCTACACCTACGTCGGGGACCACGGGAACTAATGCGTCTTCCGCGATCCCCGACTGATAGTCGTGAAGCCTACCTCAACTTATTGGGAAAAGGCGAGGCGGATCCTGATGATGTTGTTTAAAAATAACCAGTTGTGCTTATGCACGTTTTAAATGGATTCCAATCAATAAACTTCGATCAATTGTTATTGATCAATAACGATTGCGTCATTAAGATTTTATTTTTTAGTGTGAAATTCCAAAAACAAATAGGCTTTAATTATAGCATTAGATCAGATGACTTGCAATTTTTAAAACTAATTTATATTATTAATGATTGCCTGCGCTTCGCCTTCAAGCATGTCGAAAATTATTCAACGGGACCGAAATACTAGGAAAAAAGTAACATATACTCCTTATAAGATTAGCTACCCGCCGGTAAAAGTCCCGCCAAAATGCGGTCCAACCGTTTGGAGATGAGCCGGAACAAACATACAGACATTTTTTTTTTCTTAAATTTACCACATATACTTTGATATGCAGTTACTAAAAAGCTGAGATTTTGCTATTAAAACAGATATTTCGATTTACATAATAGGTTTCACTATTTTAGGATCCAAAAAGAAGGAAAACACAAAAAAGAAACAGCAGAATTCACAAAGAAAAAAAAAAACAATACCTACTTTAATTTACAACTTCTTTTTCACAGAACAAAAAATACTTTGTGACCTTTCCTTCGATGATTAAAGCTTTTCATTCTAGCCAAAAGCCCAGGTGCTGAGACAACAATAGACTAGGCACAGTAATAATTATAGTTTTAGTTGAAACTGATAGACATGTATTGTTGCAGAATATTTTTGGCTGTTTCCTCATAGGCTGGATGCCAAAATGCCTGGATCTATTGTAATTATGTTTTTACAAGTTGTTGACGGAGCGTTTACGAAGTTTTTAAAAATAGGAGTAAGTTTTTATTCTCTAGATTTTTGCACATTTTTACTGGTGTTACCGTTGGCCATAGTATGGTATTTATGCAGAGATTGTCGGTGATAACAGATAATCCTCTCCATATTTAAGCCATATAGGGCTTTGGAATAATCCTATTAGGAGATCGGGCAGGATTTAAAAACAAACCACGATTAAAAACCTGATCAAATCTATTGAGTATCCTCTCTCTCGTTCCAATATTCTGTGATCTACGATTTTCTCATCCCACCAAAAACATATTCATGTATTCAGATCTCATGTAGAGTCAAGCTTCCAACTCTACACGCCCTATCTCTACGAGCCTTAACTTCACAAACTCTACACCTTAGTCAAAATATGTGGCTTGGCTGTTTTATTACTACAAGAACTATTGCATAACGGACAAGCAATGAACCGTCAACAAGTTTTTTACCTTACGCCCATGTGACATGTAAAAAACTTGTTGTAGTAGCCCCAAGTTATGAGGATTCAAAGCGCTTAGAGAAAATATAGGTAGTGTAGTGCCCTTGCGCTTCACAGATTCAGATTCAGCATGCAATCATTGTTTTGAAGTAAGCCCATCAATTCAATTCAATTGGGTGTAATTTATCTATAATATGTATGTATTTAGAAATATATAAGTATGTTTATCAGTTGTCTGGTTGCTATAGTACAGGCTCTGCCTAGTTTGGGATCAGATAACGATGTGTTGGTTGTCCTAAGATATTTATATTTATTTATTATTTAAAAGACCTTCTACTTTTTTATTTTACACGCTTTATATTAGCTTCACTTGTATGTTTGTATATTTGTATGTTTGTATGTTTGTTTGTAACCGACTCCTTATAGCGCGATTTTGACCCACTTTAAACGACCAGATTTTATTCAAACTTTGCACACCTGTCAAGGACCGATGACAATGCAATAATTTCATAAATTTGTGCCATTATCCTTGCCAGGGTTACCAGGACAGCAAAAACACTGTCACAAACTACGCTGACATACGTCTCAAAATTCGAAATACCCTAAAAAATAGAAAATAAATAATAGTTTAAAAAAACTAAAAAACACGCTTCCATTGAAAACCAAACTAAAAAGTACAAAATAATGGAAAAAAAGCGTGGGGTGCCTGATATCAATAAAAAAATACCTTAAAAAGCACCCCACGCTTTTTTTCCATTATTTTGTACTTTTTAGTTTGGTTTTCAATGGAAGCGTGTTTTTTAGTTTTTTTTAAATATTATTTATTTATTTAAAGCTTTGGTCCGTTCTCAATTGGAATTTGCAGTCCCCATTTGGAGTCCCATTTTTGATATTTATATAAAAAGAATAGAAATGGTTCAAAAAAAAATTTAACGTGTTATGCACTACAGATGCACTAAGTCTAATTTACCATACACTCAATTATTGGTGCGTTATAAGCTTCAAAGCTTGGAGTCAAGGCGCAGCCTACTGATGGCCATGATGCTTCATGGTCTGTGTAATAACAGATTCGATTGTCCAGATATAACCAATAACTTATGTTATATTGTACCTAGAACTGTGATACGTCGAGAGGCGCGTGTGCCCCGGCTATTCCACACTGCAAGGTGCAGAACTCATGCTGGTGCACGGGCTCCTCTCCGACGTCTCGAGGATACGTATAACACACACTTTATCGGTTTGGATATTTTTGCACTTACGCACTCGAAGTTCAAAAAGATGACGGTTGAACTTCTCAAATACCTAGGTAGCTATCTTATAATAATTATTCCTAAATACGAACGAGTTATATTTTTTTTAATTATTGTATAATCAACGCATGAATTATATATCTAAGTACAAACTATTATTTCGCGGACATTGGTGTGGGTTACACGTTTACCTAGTCTATAACTTACTCTGTCACACTTAAATTGTAATGTGTAACTGTTTTATGTCCCAATAAAGTAAAACGAAATAAAATAATTAATTCATTAAGAAGTTAAATTGTGTTTGAAATTATACTTAGTACATATCGCACACCTAGATCTAAAGTAAGACAACTCAAAAATTGTGAATTTTGAGTTATCATTGTATTCATATGCTCGATAACCCTACGCAGCTATCCAACTTAACAGGTTCAATAAAAACTTGAAAGATTCGTCGCTAGATGGCATAAGTCTTATTTTGTTGAATCAACGCATGTCACCGTGTCCCGCCTAAACAAATGAATACAATGATAACTCAAAATTCTCAATTTTTGAGTTGTCTTACTTTAGATCTAGGTGTGCGATATGTAATAAAAATTTAAAAAAAAAAAAACACTTCAACCATACCTAGAGAATGGGCAGCAGCGTTCTCTATGCATTTTACCACCATACTGTGATCGCCAACCCGCATGCCAAGCGTGGCGATTATGGCAAAGCCCCCCAAATTGGGGGAGGCCTAAGTCCAGCAGTGGACGTCTTACGGCTGAAATGATGATGATGATGATACCTTTCCATCAGGCGAGATGAGGGACAAAAGCAGAAACATTTCGAAAACAAAAAAAGACTCTGTTTTCAGACCGTCAGAATTTAAATCCACCTAACTAAGTATACGCTATAAAGAATAAAGACATGAAATTAAACTAACCTACGTATACACACGTTTATACAGTAACATTCATGCTCGTTGTGACGTCATGCATATCCGATTAGCGACACTCAATCAATGGATGTTGAACAATTGACGTAAGAATTCAAAAAAAAGTTAGATAATCATTCGAGAATACGTCAGGGCGTGAATATTTTAGAATACTTGTACAAAAAATGTAAATAATGAATTTGTATCCGTCAATGAATTGATGAATGATAAACATGACGATGCACAAATTCTGTACAGCGTTGTGTATTGAAATAGATTCACCGTGTTGTTAAATATAGCTATATAATTATGTATATTCGTGGCTTGCGTGGTTGTCGGATAAAAAATGGGCACACCTCTTTCAGGTGCGAAGCGGAACTGTGCGATAGATCTGCGAAAACTCAGCCAGAAATTACATTCGTGGTTTTGTAAAGAATAGCACCATCCCGTTTAGCCCCATGGGTGTCGTAAGAGGCGACTAAGGGACTTACTAAAGAATGGACAGCAGCGTTCTCTATACATTTTACCACCATACTGCAATCGGAAACCCGCCTGCCAAGCGTGGCGATTAGGGCAAACCCCCCCAAACTGGAGAAGCCCTACGTCCAACAGTGCACGTCCCCATGACAGGCCTAGTGTTTGTAGCTGTCTTTTCGCCCTTTTATGAAGATAACTGAAAAAAAAAACAAGAATTTAGTAAGGCCAGTATGTACTATCATTCAGACGAATGAACAAACAGATGCAGCCACTCTTGTTGAATGCGCTAAAGTATCCCGTGAACTTCATTCGTTTTCCTATTATTTTAACAATTTGCAGGTCAGTGTTCACTCTACGTTGAACATATTTTGTTATTATTGCGACCTTAACATATACATAACTTTACAGAATTATATATAATCCCATTGAATGACTTTTTCATGTAATAGTCGTACATATGTACATACCTAATTATGTGTAAGTCACGGTTGCGAATCATAGTTTGTAACAAACTAAGGTTCATTATGAGGTCAAAGATAATTCGTAGATGAACTCCACCATAAAATTATAGCATTATTCCGTACGTAACTTCTTACAAATTTTTCCTTCGCGTGATCCTTTCTTTGAGTCATCGCAGAGACTATTTACATTTTTCTTGGAAGCTGCTGAACCAATTTGGATCCATTTTTTTGCTGATGTTACTGTGTATCCGAATTTCAATCAGGTTTTGAAACCAATACTTGGGAAGGGTATTTCGTCATCCTTTAATTTAATTTGAGCGTCCAGTCCAGCTGGGTAATTACGTAACATACTTACGATGGCTTTTATTCTTTATTTTTTCTGGGTGGGAAATCTTCAAATGACTTCTCCCGCTCTGAGTGGAGTGAAAGGGCGTGTCATACTTTTACTGACTAAAACTCACCCGGGCCAAGGTTTCTCTTTCGAACAAATTTTGCAACGCCGGCAGGCATCGTCGGTCCTAAAAAATATACACGTTAGATTACTTTTAATTTTATTATTTCTCTTACTTTTGATTCGATTCGTAATCTTTGGATGCCAGAAGTAACATATTAATTAGGAAAATACACTAGCCCCTGTAATACAGTGTACACTAGCGCAGGAGCTAGGGAATTCATAAAAATATTTGTATAATCTATGTCAATAAAGATTATTATCATTTTGACAGTTCCTCAACATTAGACAAAGAGACTATGACCTCTGAGTTTGTTTCGACCTTTCTTCTCAGAGTAGTCAGATAGAAAAGCAGACCTCATCTATACATATATAAAAACGTTTCACATGTAAAAGTGTTTGTACTGTTAGAAATAAAATCATTTAACATTGATTGCATGATTTACGTTGCTGAGTAGACGATTTTTATAAATGAAACAATGTATCAGGAACTTTCAGGACAAATTGTTAAGCAATGGGTAGTACGGTTGAATCCTTATACTAACAAAAATAATTAAGATGTGCAGGATCATATTAATTGAGAGTAAATGAATGAATGAGAGACTGACTGATTCGACCTTGACATAAGAGACCAAGTGCTTTTTTTTTTTTGGATGGGAAATCATCAAATGACTTCTCCCGCTCTGGGAGCGGGAGGGCGTGTCAGACTTTTACTGACTAAAACCCACCCGTGTTTCTTCAGTTGCCCATGTGCCAGAGACCAAGTGTTGTTGACCGATATTTGCACGCGATCTTGAATGGTGATTACAATAAAGCCATAGATGGGAATGAAGGTCCCAGCAATCGTTCGGATTAACTAAGTGCTGACCTTAGAACAGCAAATTTTTTTTAAGTTTTTAGATGTTTGTTGCTCCCTCTTATCCAGAGGAGGCCTGTGTCCCAGCAGTAGGAACAATATAGGCTGATGATTATGTTGCTTTTTGACTAATAAGATGTGTATTGGTTTTTCTTCTGGTATTTGCTACCCTGCTATCTTGACTAAGTGACTTGGGACAGCTACATGAGGTCTATGGGTGAAAGACAGTACATGACCCACCCAATCCCCCAAAAAAATTTGTCGGTTCAAACATTCTGTTAGTTTAGTATTATTAATTACTTACTGGGGCTGTATCATTTAAAATTTTGAAAATGTAATCGCTTGAGACCCAATAAACTATTTAATTTAATTTGTTTAATTTATACATCTGTATCAGTAATCTATAAATAGATACTAATAAATACAATAAATTGTCAGTTTGTAATGGCAAAAAGATTTTTTTTTTACTAAATGCATATGAAAGTGCATACGGAACATACAACAAAAAAACCTTTATTTTTTATTTTTGATGTCTCTATATCTGTTTATTACGGCTAATCTCCGAAACGGCTGGATAGATTTTGACGGGACTTTCACTGGCAAATAGCTGATTTTATTAGGAGTAAAATAGACATTTTCCAGTAGCATATCCTAGTAGGATGCAGAAGTATGCAACTTCCCGATTTCCTCGCGATTTGCATAAACTACCCAACGTATCAATAAACAACATGCCTGTACAAATGGCAATATCCTTTCGACGGACACTATCAATATAGTCATTGTCACTGTGACAATGGGTTGTTTCCACAAATATACACACTCAATTGTCTCTTTATCCGCCATGTCAAATCCAGAAATATTCCACACCGTATCGGTTTGATAGCAAATTACTTTGATAGGTCTTTCATTACTTGCTGTATGGCCTAGATACAGTGATGGGACTAACGTTACGTAATCCAGGATAAGCGAAAATGATGGATATGTTTTATATATAGAATTGGAAAGCTGATTGTGTTGCTATGTTACCTTCCATAAATAGATTGTTCGTGATAAGGTCTATTATTTTTTCAGTACAGGATAAAATTTAATCATTCTGCAATCTGTCATGAATTCAGCATATCATACTAGACACTCTGGAGTAGGTACAAATTTTTCGTCGGTTATAAAAAAATAAGATGCTGTTCCATACATTTTCACCGCGTAGATATTGCACTTTTCTATGAATCAGTATATTTTTATTTATTTTGATAACCGACGAAAAATTTCTAATACGGGGTCTAGAATCATATGTTGAATTCTTGGTTACAGTTTGCACACTGGTTTTATTTTTTGTTATAATAAATATCCAGGAGTACAACCAGCATCATCATCATGATTTCAGCCGAAAGACGTCCACAGGTGGGCATAGGCTTCCCCCAAGCTCTGCCACTTCGACCGGTTCTAGCGGATTCCTACGGCCTTCACCGGATCATCACCTTGTGGGAAGCCTTTCCAACTCTACGTCTTTCGTTCGTTCTCATCGGCCATCTATTCTGCGAGTAATGTCGGTTACGTTGATGGAACATAATGTTAAGGAGTAATTTACCGCCTAATCCTTAGATTTGTCCTTCTCCAAAAACTTTCGTTTTATGTCGCTCTTCCCCCTTCTTGTATAAAGCAGTCGGGTTTAATAAAGTGGTATCTTCGACTGATTGACTAATAGAGAAGTTTTTTTTTTTTGGGTGGGAAATCATCACATGTCGTCTCCCGCTCTAGGGTGGAGCGGAAGGGCGTGTCAGACTTTTACTGACTAAAACTCACCCGTGTTCTTTCAGTTGCCCATATGCCAGGGTCACGGTAACTCTTTCGAACGAATCTCGCGACCCTGGCAGGAATTGGTCCTAGCAGACCCCTTCAGTGCTGCTGACATCTCTTTGAGGCGCGCATGGAACACTACGCGCCGTCGACCCGAGCCTGGTCCTTACCGGGCTACCTATTGCTCGCCGCCCAATAGAGAAGTATGGAAGAAAAATATATTTTCCGCTGACCCCAATAAATTACATTAAATGACCCCAATAAGGTCAGGACAATGGTGAGTTTTGATAGAACCTCAACTGTGAAGTAACAACTAAAACTATTTTTAGGAAAAGCCATTGAGACCGGTTTTGGGATTGTATTCTGACTGATTTTCGTCTTCAGTAATACGTGAGTCTACCTAGGATCTAGGTGGTGTGTTTCCATGGCATATCACTTTTGTTTCTTAGATCTGTGAGACCAACGGTTTGGGAGAAGTAACGTACCTATAACAATAATGCACCGGTTCTTAAAATTACACTATGATACTTATGTCTGTATCAGAATTGCGTCAGCTGGAAGACTACTATAGACAGTTATTAATAATAATAATTTTGTTATAATAATGCTAACTGTTACTATTAGGCTAATTATTACATAGAGTGAAATTTAATAAGCTGGCAATTCTTGACCCACGTGAGTATTGACATCGAAAAGTAATGAAAAAAAAATGTCATAATTCGATGGGCGGCGGTCAATGACCGTAATCGGTCGGCTGTTTCTGTAATTTTTCGTGGAAATACATTTTTACGAATTTGCAAATACTATACCATAACAGTCAGTTGGTTGCCTCAATGTGTAGTCACCGTGTCTTTATTTTTAACAAGTTGTAGGAAAAAAAGTAATGTAATGAGGTTATTATACTTTATAAATGTTTCACTTTATTATGAGCTATAAAAATAATAAAATAATATATTAACTTAACTAAAACTATATTTATATACACAAACTAAAATAAGGCGTCGAAAAATTCATCCTCATCGCTGTCGACCGGCAATGTACCCAAGAGACTGGCGGCATTACCACGCTGTATAGCAATGCTTGCTTTGTTTCCTCGGAAGGTGGGTAGGCCTTTAGTGTGGGATGCAACGTGTTTCGATACTCTTGCGCCATCCCATCTTCCTAACTCGGCTTGCTGCGCTGGCGCTGCCGCTGCGGCTGCGGAAAACCTCAAGCGGCGAAAGTATAGCAACCTTATTGGTAATTATATTTTCGAGCCGTTTGGGGTTGAAACCCTCGGGCCGTGGGGTCAGAGTGCTCATGGCCTCTTTAAAGAAATATCGAAACGGCTGGTTGACACTTCTCGTGACCCAAGGGCTGGTTTTTATTTTGGCTAGCGGCTAAGCTAGTTGTGGGATGATTTTCTTTATTCTTTGGTTTTTGTTTTTTGTTTCTTTACTTTTCGATATCGAAACCATAGCATATTAGAGGGTATTGCCAGCTTATTTAATTCGGCTCTTTAAAGTAATTCTTCAAATTGATACAATTTGACTAGGAAGAATAAAGCTATGTAGAAGAATGACCCGTAGGGATCATCATCCGTTTAGTAAGGGAAAAGTCCCTACTTTGTTGAGGTCGGCTTCCAGTCAAACCGAATGGAGCTGAATATCAGTAAGTATTTAACATGGAGCGACTGCCTATCTGACCTTTATAACCCACTTCAGAATTTCAGCCGAAAAACGTCCAATGCTGAACATAAGCCTTCCCAAAAAAGTGGGATAGTTTGCCCTTATCGCCACGCTTGGGTTGGCGATCGCATTATGGTGGTAAAATGCATAGAGAACGTTGCTGCCTTTTCTCTAGTAAGTCCCTTAGTCGCCTCTTACGACACCCACGTGAAGAAATGAGATGGTGCCATTCTTTGCGTCCGGCACCACACGGAACATAAACATTTTAGTTCAACTATAAAGGCTCCCGCGGACAGTTGTGACGCGTCGGTGCAACGTGATTCTGTTATAATAAATCCCATGAAGTTTTCCTAAATTTTTTTCTAGTAAAGACTCGTCGCGATGTCGTGTTGCGCCTATGTGCTGGGAACCTTTATTTGATAAAAGTAACATAGGAGTTTTTTTTTTTTACTGGCCACTCGTAAAAAACTAAAAGTATATTCAATAATAACACTGTCCGGAATATTATAATTACGAAACCAGTCTTTTCTAAAATAGATACCTAATTTAATTTATGAGCATGATGCAGCAAAAATATCGATATTTGATAATCACACAGCTGGGCCCAATTTTCTAAACAAGTTTATAATCATCACAATGATTGATATACCTTTACAATTAAACCAAAACCGTTTATTTTGATTTATTTGAATATATATTAAAATCTAGCTGCCTCATTGGTTATGGTCGCAAGCACTACTGCTGGGTGGTCCTGGGTTTATTTTCCAGGCCAGGCATTTCCCGAAACAAATCCCAGAAAAACCTAATAAATCTATACTTACTAATATTATAAAGCTGGAGTTTGTTTGTTTGTTTGTTTGATTGATTGAACGAGCTAATCTCAGGAATAACTGGTCCGAATTGAAAAAAATATTTATGTATTGGGTAGACTATTTATCGAGAAAGGCTATAGGCTATATAACATCACGCTACAACTAAGAAGAACGGAGCAGTAGTGAAAAATGTTGCAAAACGGGGAAAATCACACGGGTAGGCGATTCGACGCGACGGGAAGGATCGGGGGAACAAGAAATTCAACGCGGACGAAGACGTGGGCAGAAGCTAGTCTTTTTACATAAGGTTTTTCCATTAGTAATTTCTCAGTAGCAGCTCACAGTCTGGATTTGTACCTAGATGGAAATGGGCTCGCCCCTATTATATGGGGTTTGAACATAAATGGCAAAATGTAGGTGTGCTGTAGGAACTGCCCAACCCTTAGGGGCATACCAGCGTCATGTCTTGTTAAAGGTACTCGCAACCGGTGTACGTGTATGACCAGATGTATAAACGTAAACGACGCAAAAAGAATACTTTTTTTGCGTCGTTTACGTTCATACATCTTACATACGTAAGGATCGCAACAGGTGGCGTTCTGTAGATTCTGCCTACCCCCATGGGAAGTAGGCGAGAGTTTATGTATGTATGTTATGTTAAATTATAATCCAAAGATTGTGAACAGTTTTTTTTTGGAATTGTTCAAGTTTTTTTGTTAAAACATGTTATATGCACATAATTTGAAAACAACGTGACGGGCTGACTCTTGAACCACAACGTGAATTTGACTTAGATCACGGTCGCACGGACGGAAAAATATCGCGAAGGGAATTTAAAGCGCATTGGATTTTCAACTCTTAGTCTTGAACAGGGGGCTTACTCTTCAACCTAATTTTAATTCCAATTTTAAAGCCAAGACGATTCCAATGTTAATTTTGCATACACGTGATTCGGTGCTCTTGAAAACTATAGTGTCAACATTGGAACAACAACAACACCCGATATCGAACCTACTTAGTTCTTCAAAATGGACACCCAATTTAAACACATTTTGGCGCTAGCGTCGAACTCAAGAATACGAAACGATCGGAATTAAAATCAAGAGTAAGCACCTTGAGCATTGAGAATCCAATAAAGTGCATCTCAGTGCGTGTCAAGTTAAATGGCAGTGGGCAGAGCACATTGCTTGCAAAACAGTTGGCCTATAGGGCCGAAAGGTTCTGGAGTGGCGACCACATACCGGAAGACGTCGAGTTGGAAAGCCTCCCACAAGGTGGATCGATGACCTTGTGAAGGACGCAGGAATACGTTGGATGCGAGAAGCACAGAACAGGTGGCGGAGCTTGGGGAGGCCTATGTCCAGCAGTGGACGTCTTGACGGCTGAAATGATGATGATGATGATCAGCCTGTCGGAACTGCACACTATTTTCAAATCTTGGCGCTAAGCAGTGCATTGAATGTCTAGTGCGCGAAAAAATGCCGTCGCGATATTTTTACGGCCGTGCGAACGTAGCTTTATTCTTTTTTATTTATTCAATAAACAATTTGATATTTATTTTATGCGAATTTGTATTACCTTGACTTAAGTATACCTTAAAAAAATTTAAGTGAAAAAACTGAGTGTTTAATATTTATGATTTCTGAAAACCAAAACAGCGGACGAGACAATGTGACCTGTGGTTTTCGTCAAATACACCGTCTGCTACTCACATTTTATCTACTTGCTGAAACTCAAAATCTAACTCAGCACTTTTATGTCTTCAAATAAACCAATCACAGGCATTTTTGCATTGTCAAAGGGTCGGTCAGTAAGTCCCATGCCTTCCCGCCGGTGTCGTAAGAGGCGACTAAGGGACTTACTAGAGAATGGGCAGCAGCGTTCTCTATGCATTTTACCACCATACTGCGATCGCCAACTCGCCGGCCAAGTGTGGCGATTATGGCATGGTGCCCCAAATTGGTGGATGCTGTCCAACAGTGAGTCTTTTTTTTTTGGATGGGAAATCATCAAATGACTTCTCCCGCTCTGAGCAGAGCGGAAGGGCGTGTCAGGCTTTTACTGACTAAAACCCACCCGTGTTCCTTCAGTTGCCCATGTGCCAGAGTCACGGTGTCTCTTTCGAACAATCTCGCGACCCTGGCAGGCATCGGTCCTGGCAGACCCCGTCAATTCTGCTGACATCTCTTTGAGACGCGCGTGGAACACTACGCGCCATCGACCCGAGCCTGGTCCTTACCGGGGAGCGAGCAATCCATTGCTCACCGCCCGCAAGCTCGCGCCTACGGTACCGGGAGTCCGCCATTGACTCCCGACGCCCAGGGCGTCTCCTCCTGCGGCGGCTACGGATGTGAGGGCGCAGAGACTGCCACTCACTCATGCGCCCCGCCTCCTCCTTCGCGAGCATTACTACTTCGCAGAAGGAGGTGACGGCTTCCCATGCCCTCTCGCTCCGTACCATGGGTCGCACCAGAGCCGGACGCGAGAGGTCGCCGCCGAGCCGTGAATGTCTTACGACTGAAATAATGATGATGAAAAAGATTAATTTATTTTGATTACATTACACATAACATACGTTTAGATCCGGCTTCATGAGTACCCACGATTACAGAATCGAAGTGTTGTGCCATAAAACGCACATAAATCTCTTAAACTATCATTCTAAAGAATTTCGATAGGATTGTGGTTGAATGAAAATTAAAATAGAGCAAGTATTTTCATTCAACACGCTGCCAAGTCCTTGAAAATAATGTAATATTGAGATCACATTACTATTTGGAAAAGAGAAAACTTGTTCGTCATCAGCATTTTGCAGTTCACTGCTAGACAAGACCTTCTCTAATCGTACGCCATTCAAATGGATCCTCGGCTACTCTCAGCCAGATCTTCTTCTGCCAAGTCTTTTCCCAAATATGTTGACTGCCTATCTGATCTTCACAATCCAGTTACTGGGTCTGTTACCCCAGATTGCAAGAATTTCGGACTTCTGACAACTAACTACTATTAACGATAATAATATAAAAAATAAAAATGTTTTATTGACATAAAGAAAGTATGACAAATTAATCGAAGCCCTGACTCCTGAGCTAGGTGGTACCCGTGTTACAGGAGTCAGTGTCTTCATCCATGTGTGAAACAACTGAAAACCTATACAATAAAATAAAAAATGGAAAATAGAATTTAGTGCATGCTTTCTCTTGTGTGGTATGGTGTGTATTTGTGTGTATGTCGTGTGTTGTCTATATGTGTAAGTGTGTTGAATTTTGAAGACTTTTTTGTTGTGGTTCGGAAATCATCAAATGACGTCTCCCGCTCTTAGTGGAGCGGGAGTGCGTGTCAGACTTTACTGACTAAAACCCACCCGTGCTCCTTCTGTTGCCTAGGTATATGCCAGGGCCACGGTAACTCTTTTGGAAAAATCTCACAACCCTGGCGAGCATCGGTCCTACTGGACCCCTTCAGTCTTGCTGACTTTTACCGGTCGGCGAGCTACCCTTTGCTCGCCGCCCGCAAGCCCGCGCCGAATTTTGGTGATGGTAATCAGATACCGTGATAATCTAGGTCTTATTCTAAATTTATCTCACTAGTCGCCTGGATATGAATTCGTATTCATCTTCCATCAAAGAAGACTGCTATTGTTTATCGTCTAGAAGTTTTTGGATCAAGATTTCAGTTATTTGATAAAACTGAATCGTGTTTGTTTTGTGCAAACTTGATTGGCATCAAAGTCTTGATTGATCTAGTTTCACTGTGTTTAAGTCATGTTTAATTATACTACGACTATTAATAGCCAAAACTGCTAGTGGCTAAGTAATAACTAGCGTTACCAGACGTCCCGTATTTCCCGGGATGTCCCGTATTTTAGGCATAGTTTAAAATGTCCCGGCGGGATTGACTCTGTCCCGTATTTGAACCGTACTTCGTTTTTCATTATGAAATCGATCCAAGTTCGATTCACACACGCAACGTTCGTAAAACGTACTGTTTTGATTGTTTTCGTTTTTAGTATTCCTAGCTCAATCTGTTTCGTGGAAAGGGTTTTTTCACAGATGGTATTTAAGTGGACTGATGTAAGTAATAAATGTACCCCTAATTTAATAAAAAGCGAGTTTATAATCGTTTTTAATTAAGATTATAATTGTTTTGATGTTAAAATTAATGTTAAAACTAATAAAATAATTTTGTTTTTTATTTGTCCCAGGTAAAAAACTGGAATCCCGTATCTTTTGCCCATTTAACCATTTGTCCCTTAAAGGCTGAAAAATCTGGCAGCCCTAGTAAAACAGTCCCACGATTCAATCGCTCAGGTTAAGCTACGCTTGCTGCGGTTGATCCATGGAAGGATGACCATCTTTACGTACCAACACCTCTCCGTACCTCGTAAAGCTCGCTAACCCGTTTTTTGACAGTAGTTACGGGTCGTCTTCGAAAGTCTGACAACCGGTCTTACGAAATGGTATAGTATTACCCAGTAACTGGGTTGTGGAGGTCAGACATGCATTCGGTCTATGTAAAATTATCATCATCATCAGCAGCAAATGTTCCCACTGCTGGGACACAGGCCATGACAACCAAGCCATAGCTATGTAAAATACTCAGCTGCAATAGGTTAGACTGGAAGCGGACTCTGACATAGTTGGGAAAAGGCAGATGATATAGTCCGAAACAGACTTTGGTTCTAGTTCGAAGCAAGAATAACCTGTTCAGGTGGAGATCCATAGATAACTCGCTGCATTGAAGTGTAAATATGGTTCTGTTTTGTTCTACAAGAGATGGGACATTTAATATCATGTCCTGCGTGTCTTATCAGCTGCATGTTTCAGGAACTGATGGACGGTAGAGATAGCTCCAAGCAGGTAGCCGAATTCTGGGCCAAGTCTAATTAGATTGCCCATCGACATGCTATATAAGAAGAAGACTGCAGAACAAAGCCCTCTTCTGATACAGAGAAGACACGAGCATTGATCACCACAATAGCTTGCACTTTTGGCCAGCAGTGGACGTCTTTCGGCTGAAATTATGGTATACTATGTACTAATATACTTAATTAAATAAATAAATATCTTAGGACAACCAACACACCGTTATCTGATCCCAAACTAGGCAGAGCCTGTACTATGGCAACCAGACAACTGATAAACATACATAGATATTTCGAAATACATACATATTATAGATGAATTACACCCAGACACAGAACAAATGGTCGTGCTCATCACACAAAGATTTGTCCTGGGTGGGAATCGAACCCACGACCTCAGTGTTAGCAGTCAGGGTCACTAACCACTCAAAGCCAGTCAAATTAAACTATAAAAAAAAACTACTACTAAAATTAAACTATCTATATACAGGGTTATTTGTAAAACACCGGCAACCTCTCAGGTCTATGTTACTAACATCATAATCAACAACTTTTGTTCTATGACTTTTAAAAATTCATCATATTTTAGTGCATCAGATTTTCATACAAAAATCGGCTGCCTGTAAATAGGTCAAGTTCAAGCGCCCCCGCCGCCCTAACCCCGCTCCCCTTGCTAATATACTATCGCTTTCTTTTGCTTCGCATAGACTCCGTAACATTTAGAGCGTTTAATGTAAATATTTTTATTTTTGTTTGAAAATCTGATGAACTAAAATATGATGAATTTTTAAAAGTCACAGAACAAAAGTTGTTGATTATGATGTTAGTAACATAGACCTGAGAGGTTGCCGGTGTTTTACAAATAACCCTGTATATAAAAATGAATCCCTATTTCCCTTGGTCACGACATCACGCGTGAACGGGTGGACTGATTTCAGTTTTTTTTTTTTTGTTGTATTTGTAATTGTCAGGAGAAGGTTCTTATGAAAGAAAAAAATTAAAAAATTGCGCGGAAAATTAGAAAATTTAAGAACACTTATTTAAGAATACTTAACAACCATATAATAGGACAATGTAAACTTTTTGAATGTAACATTATGACATTTGACATAGAATTGACAGAATGCGTGCTCAAATATCATCAAAGAGACAGGACAACGTCTGTCGGGTCAGCTAGTAATAATATAAATGCGAAAGTACTTAACCCTTGTTTGTAAGTCTAACCGTCTGTCTGTCTGTTTCCACTTCACACCATAACGACTGAACGTATCGATGACGTGTCGATGTTTGTTGACACACGGATAGACCATCCCTGGCTTGTTAGTCAATTCGCACGAATTAAGTCGCCCGAAATAGGCAACTCGACACCTTTAAATAATACTAGCTTTTGTCAGCGGCTTCGCCTGCCTCTTGAATCATCTCTCTATCTATTAAAAAAAACTGCAGCAAAATCCGTTGTGTAGTTTTAAAGATCTAAGCATACATAAGGATAGACAGAGGAAAGCGACTTTGTTTTATACTATGTAGCGATATAATTTTCTGTAGCCTATTCGCACGAAGCTAATTTATTTGATACGCGAATCGACCCGTCGTAATATAAAAGTGTATTTTTCTTAGTAAATTATTATCTATTAGCAAAGAAAACATGTTTTTTCTTACAATACAATACAGTGGTAGGTATAACTTTATTGCATAAAATTCAAAACGTGTCAATTGTTTAGTATGTATGTATGGATTTGTCGATTAGCCCACCCACAATTAAATTAGGTTCGTGCGAATCACCTACAGAAAATAATATATTACTAGCTTTTTCCAGCGGCCTCGTCCGCGTGGAGTTTGGAAATTGTCTCGCGGGAACGTACTACCTGCACCCTCATTGCGAAATGCACTATTTATCAGAATCTGAATGGGATTGAAGATTATTTCGTCATTTGTCCGAATAAATTGTAAGGTCGGCAACGTAAATAACGCATTGAATGTTGTGTAACTATCAATATGAAACTAATTCATATTGATAGCAAGTTACGCAATAAGGCTTTTTTTGGATGGGGAATCTTCAAATGACTTCTCCTGAGCTCTGGGCGGAGCGGGAGGGCGTGTCAGACTTTTACTGACTGTTCAGTTGTCCATGTGCCAGGGTCACGGTATCTACGCAATTACCCCTCTGGATAGCAAAGTACTCCATGTGTTAATGCAGGTTATAAAGTACCTGTGTGCCAGATTTCACCTAAATCCATTTTGCGTGAAAGAGAAAAATACATCCAAACATCCTCAGAAACTTTTACATTTATAATATTATTAAAGTTAGGATTTGAGTGTCGATCCGCTATTTTCGGGCCAGTAAATTCGTGCAAATAGACTAATAGCTAATTTTCGCAAGCACAATGTTGCTTCGGCAGATACTAATTCACTTCTGCTACAAATTTAATTTGCACACGCAATTAGTCTAGAAGCTTTTTAAAACTCACTCATATTTGTGAATTTGCCAGAAAATATATTAAAAAGCCGACTGTGAAACTGGATCGTGACGTGCCAGCATTGTCTTTTGGCAATCAATCTTTTTTTAATAAACAAAGGATTTTACACCTTATTTCGTGAACATACAACTCATCGTATATTTAAATAAAGACACGGAAATGAACTCACGAATTTGCTTTTTAATGTTGTTGTGTTTTTAATAGTTTTTCACCACCCACTGAAAAACTGTTCCTATTAGGTGAATAGTGGAATCTATTCTTGAATAGTATTGCCTCACCATTTCTCCCACCTGCAGTGATGTATCCTGGCTAATAGCAGACAGACTTCCGCCTCTTTAATTACTAATGGGGCTTATTAATAACAATAGAAATACAAGAACAGTGGCCGCTCCAAAAACGAACCATATATGAAACACAATAAGATCGTGCGCAGAATGCTGACGATTTAAGAATATTAGAGTCTGTCTGCGTACAAAAGGCTAAAAAGATATTTAGCAAGTAGAGGCTACTAGCCTCCTTGAGTGGAGACGACCTCAAAAAGGTGTCTGGGCAGATTGGATGCGGAAGACGGAGGACAGGGTGTTGTGGCGCATCCTGGGAAAGCCAGGGCTGCCGAGTTGATTAAAGCAACGGGCCTACTTCTGAAAACATCTTATACGAATAACTTCTGAAATTATATTTCAGAAGTTATTATTATAAGTTTTTTTCAGTAAGTTCCTATTTCAGGGTGAATTAACAGAGCCGTTAGTTCCGTGACCATGTTCCTGACGAGCTTAACTTTTCATCTCAACTCGAGCTATGTTCGTTTCACGTTAGCACCAGTCAGGAAGAACAGCAGAACTATTCACAACTAGTCGAGAAGATACATTTTCGGTTACCTGATTGACCCAGTCCCTGAATGCAAATAGCTGTCGGAAGAATGGTGGTGGAATATTTAGTGAAGGCTGTTAAAATGTTCGGTCCTCAGCTTCATGAGCAGCGTTTAGAGGACTACTTCTATATTTGATTCAGCACGGAGGTGTATCGAATGGTTGTGAACAGCTGTCCAGGTCTATGCTTGGAGTTCCCCTGCGTGATCGAATCAGATATAAAGATATCCGCAGGCGAACCCAGGTAACCGACATAACCTAAGAATTGCCAAGCTTAGAGGCCTTCTACACGGTCGGGACCAACCGCCGACCATCGTATCCTTGGTCGGGTTGATATAAAAATGGACAGTGTAGAAGTTGGTTGACCCGATCGATATTTGGTTGATATCAACGGCCTTGGTCGCGAACGCATCCCTCGCGACAGGCTGCGTCCGTGGTCGGCCCCAACCGTCTGGAACGCTGTCGCCCGACGCGAGCGCTTCAATGTGCGCTTGTTACAAGTGAACCAACAACCGTGAATGAATGAGAAAATGAGACAAGTTGAGTCAACCACCGACCGTGTAGAACGAATACAAAAAATGGTTGACCCGACCAAGGATACGATGGTCGGCGGTTGGCCCCGACCGTGTAGAAGGCCTCTTAGTAGCAGTGGGCAGGGCACATTGCTCGAACTTAGAACAGGATTACCGATGGGGCCGGAAGGTTCTAGAGTGGCAACCGTGTACTGGGAGACGTAGTGTTGGAAGGCTCTTCATAAGATTAACAGATGACCTTGTGAAGGCCGCTATGATCCGCTGGATGCGAGAAGCACAAAACTGAATCGAATGAGTTTGGGAGAGACCTATGTCTGGCAGTGGATCTCTTTTGGAAGAAATGATGAATGATGGTGAAGTCCAGATCTATACAGAGATTCTCATTATTATACGTCACTAACAGCAAATTATTTTTCCTCTTACCAAGGGCTTTTTCAAACAATAAATGACGTAAAACTATCCGTATGCCCCAAAACGTTGTATGAAAAAGAGCGTCATAATTTATTTAAAAACAGAACTCGACGTCGCCATATTGTGAAAACTGACGCAACAGTTACGTCACACTGCCCCTGACATCTGTCAAAACCGTGAGTCAATGTCATCGGAACATCTGTTGACGTTGGTCGGTCAAGGTGCTGTGCGGAGGCAAACCGGGGCTAATGAACTGTGGAAGTATTAGAACAATAATGGAAATGCAATCTGTCTAGCATTTTCCCAACTATATGGGGATCGGCGTCCAGTTCAGTCAAGGAATTTTACATGGAGCTGCGGGTAATATGACCTGTACAATATAGTTGTTGGGTAAAACAATATCCTTTGGTAACTGTCATCTACGAATGACAGCCGAGACCAACGGTTTAACGTACTTTCCAAGGCACAAAGGGGTCTCGAAATGTAATTGATGGTTACGCATCCACGAAACGTTGCGACAATCGTAGCTTAGCCTTCGATCGACCCGTGCGGCTGTTATCATTTTGCCACAAGCGCCCCTCTAGTAAAAATGGTAAAAAGGAAGAATTTTGTGTTGTTAAAAAGTCGCTTCCCGGTCAAAAAATTGGTCCTTACCAGAGGGGTAATTGCGGAACTTTTTATCGGTAGGAATTGGTTTAATATTCATAGTTAAACAACATTCATTGCGTTATTTACGTTGCTGAGCCGACAATTTATTCGAACAAATGACGCAATGGTTTTGAAATAATCTTCAATCCCATTCAGATTCTGATAAATTGTGCGTTTCGCAATTAGGGTGCAGGTATAAAAACAGAGAAAATGGAAGAATAGTAAAGCGAGGCTTGGCCTTGCAGTGAGATATTCTGGCTTTCAATGATTACATAGAATGATAAATAATTACTTCAATGCGATCGATGGATTCAGCAGCAATGTTTCCAAGCCTTCTTTTACAAAATATTTTTGAAGAAAATCTCTCTTCTTCACTTCACTAATCTTAAATAAGTATATTAGAAAGAAATAAAGGAAATAGGTTTATTCGCGATAAACATGGTCCCGTACCATCGTACAATATTTATTTTAACACTACATAATATAAAAAGCGCATTACTTGGTTTGGGTTTAAAATAAAATAAAGGGAGACCTCCTTACTTTACTTCCCATTAAAAAAAATGCACTTTATATTTTTTAATATTAATGTCGTTATAGAGGCAATAGAAATACATGCAAAAAAAGACAAGTTGGGGAAACTATGCGTCACATCCACAAAAAACGGCCATCGCTCAGCATAATGCTGTGTCCCTATGTGACAGAGTTATAGCGCTGGTATTCAGCGGCAGCGCAAAACATTCTTGATATTCATCATCATCATCATCATTTCAGCCGTAAGACGTCCACTGCTGGACTTTGGCCTCCCCCAATTTGGGGGGATTTGCCATAATCGCCACGCTTGGCAGGCGGGTTGGCGATCGCAGTTGGTGGTAAAAATGCATAGAGAACGCTGCTGCCCATTCTCTAGTGAGTCCCTTGTCGCCTTTTACGACACCCACGGGAAGAAATGGGGTGGTGTTATTCTTCACGTCCGGCACCACACGGCGCCGGCTTGACATTAGTCTTTTAAAAATATGTCATACTAGCTTTTGCCAGCGGCTTCGCCCGCGTGGATGTCGGAAATTATCCCGCGGGAACATACTACCGGGATAAAAAGTAACCTATGTGTTACTCCAGATTATAAACTATCTGTGTGCCAAATTTCATCTAAATCGGGTCAGTAGTTTTTACGTGAAAGAGGAACAAACATCCATACATCTATATATCCATACACACAAACTTTCGCGTTTATAATATTAGTAGGAATTATGACTGATAAGATTATGTAATTGACACTTCAAAATAATACTTCAAAAGCTCCTGAACAATTATTTTAATTATCTAATTTTGATTACTGATTTAAAATAGACTCATAATATTACTACACTAAAATAATATTTCGTAAATATAACTTAACTGAGGTTATTTACAAAAGTAATTATGAGTAATTAAGTAAATCTAGTGAAAATCTCGCGATTTGATCTGTAATTATTTAAAATTAAATAATAATTGTGAGTGGGAGGGAAGCAAGGCCGTTGGGTAATTAACTACTAGCTTGCGACCGCGGCTTTGTCCACGTGAAGGTCGGAAAATATCCCACAGGAAGGTACTTCCGGGTTTAAAAACTATCAGTGATACTATCTAAATTCGTTCAGCCATTGTTGCGCCAATCCGTACTTACAGACAAAAATTTAAAAAAAAAACAGACAAAAATTCTTAAAACTACATTTTCTGTTCCCTTACCTTATGACTTATTGACGTATTACACTATTTTCAAAAATATTCAAGGGTGTAAAGTATTTATAACAAATTTAATCAAAATCGGTCCAGCCGATTGGAAAATTTGCCGGAACAAACAAATGACCAAAAAATGGTTTTATGTTATTTTTTTATGTTATAAAGTACCGTGCATCAAATACATTTAGTAAAAAACTTTAATTTTGACATTGCAAGCAGACAATTCAATTCAATTGTTTGTTTAGATGTATAGATATATTATTTCTTGTTTTGTATTGAGGTATCCTCCTCTTCTATGTGAATTATTAGTAGTAAAATGAGAATTTTCGGTCATTCAGGCGATAAATGTAGGCGTTGGCTAGCATATATTACCTAGTCTTGTATAATTACAGTCTTTAGACATGACACTACCGCTATTTGCTTCGAGCGGTTATTTTTTAAATAGTTATTAAGTCATCATCTGCCTAGCTTTTTCCCAACTATGTTGAGGTCGGCTTCCAGTCTAACCGGATGCAGCTGAATACCAGGTTTATATTATACTAGCTGTTACCCGCGACTTCGTTCGTGTGGTATTATTAACAAAAAAGTTTATCGTTCGTTTCTTTTTTCATGAGATTCTATTTTTTTTTTCTAAAATAAAAAGTAGCCTTAGTTACTCCTTGTTACATCAGCTATCTGCCAGTGAAAGTCCCGTCAAAATCGGTTCAGCCATTTCAGAGATTAGCCGGAACAAACAGACAGACAGACAAAAATTGTAAAAAATGTTGTTTTGGTATATGCACCGTGTATACATCCAATATACACTTAGTAAAAAGCGGTTATTTTAATATTACAAACAGACACTCCAATTTTATTTATTTGTCTAGATTTTACATGGAGCGACTTAAACCACCTAATTATACAAGAGGTAGGTACATAGCACTTGTACTTTCTGCAAATAAATTATTCTTAATTCATCATCATAAACTATGTTAGGGTCGGCTTCCAGTCTGAACGGATGTATCTGAATCCCTAATTCATTATAGTGAATACCAGTATTTTAGGGTTCCGTTGCCAAATGGCAAAAAACGGAACCCTTATAGATTCGCCATGTCTGTCTGTCTGTCTGTCTGTCTGTCTGTCTGTCTGTCCGAGTATGTCACAGCCACTTTTCTCCGAAACTATAAGAGCTGTGCTATTGAAACTTGGTAAGTGGATGTATACAGTGAACCGCATTAAGATTTTCACACAAAAATAGAAAAAAAGCAATAATATTTGGGGTTCCCCATACATAGAATTGAAACTCAAAAATTTTTTTTTCATCAAACCCATACGTGTGGGGTATCTATGGATAGGTCTTCAAAAATGATATTGAGGTTTCTAATATCATTTTTTTTTAAAACAATAATATTTGGGGTTCCCCATACATAGAACTGAAACACAAAAAAAAATTTAATCAAACCCTTACGTGTGGGGTATCTATGGATAGGTCTTTAAAAATGAAATTGAGGTTTCTAAAATCATTTTTTTCTAAACATTCAGTTTACGCGAGAGATACTTCCAAAGTGGTAAAATGTGTGTCCCCCCCCCCCCGTAACTTCTAAAATAAGGGAATGATAAAACTAAAAAAAATATATGATGTACATTACCATGAAAACTACCAACGAAAATTGGTTTGAACGAGATCTAGTAAGTAGTTTTTTTTTAATACGTCATAGATCGTAAACCACAATTTACCTTTCATTCAGTCAACTCAAATATAAAAATTAAAAAAAAAACATTTAATTTCATAAACGATGATGACGAATGATGATGATGATGACCTGCAGGTTTGTACGGAACCCTCGGTGCGCGAGTCCGACTCGCACTTGGCCGGTTTTTTACATGGAGCGTTTGCCTATCTGACCTCCACAACCCTGTTACTGGGTAATACGATACCCCTTGGTAATACTGGTTGTCAGAGTTTCGGGGTTCTGACGACACGTAACGACTATCAAAGATGCACAAATGACGGGACCAACGGCTGAACGTGCTTTCCAAGGCACGGAGGGGTCTTGGTATGTAAAGATGTCCATCCAAGAATCAACCGCGGTAAGCGAAGCTTAACGTGATCGATCGACCCGTGGGGTTGTTATTACTTAGCCACAAGCCCCCTAAGGGAATCCTACTAATATTATAAACGCGAAAGTTTGTATGTATGGATGTCTGGATGTATGGATGTGTGGATGTTTGTTCCTCTTTCACGGAAAAACTACTGACCCGATTTAGATGAAATTTGGCACATAGACAGTTTATAACCTGGAATAAGACATAGGGTACTTTTTATCCCGGTAGTATGTTCCCGCGGGATAATTTCCGACCTCCACGCGGGCGAAGCCGCTAGCAAAAGCTAGTAGTACATAAGTACTTAACTGACTAACATACTGTGCCTGTATACCTCGCGGCACACTTATTGAACACCGATTGATATACCCTTCTCGCTCTTCCGCATTGGCGGGAGAATTCACAAGAGCGAGAAGAGTATATCAAACGGTGTTCACGATGTTTGCTAGGATCTATACAGTATTACATAAATATAAAAAACGTAAGTATAGGAACGATAGATTTTACTACTATAAAGGGTATCCTTTGTACTCCCGTGATCCCGTCGCATCGAATTGCCTGCCAGTTTTCTTCCATTTTTCTATGCTGCTCCGCTCCTTTTGGTTTTAGCGTGATGTTTTATAGCCTATAGCCTTGCTCAATAAATATGCTACGCAACACAAAAAGATTTTTTCAATTTGGACCAGTAGTTCCTGAGATTAGCGCGTTCAGTCAAACAAACAAACTCTTCAGCTTTATAATATTATTATTACTAGTTCCTGCCCGCGACTTCGTCCGCGTCAAGTTTTCGCTCCCCTTCCCGTCGCATCGAATTGCCTGCCAGTTTTCGCTCATTTTTTGGTTTCTTCCCCGCTCCTTTTGACCGTAGCGTGATGTTATATAGCCTATAGCCTTCCTCGATAAATGGGCTACCTAACACAAAAATAATTTTTCAATTTGGATCAGTAGTTCCTGAGATTAGCGCGTTCAATCAAACAAACAAACAAACTCTTCAGCTTTAAAATATTAGTATAGATAGTATAGATATCTCAGATAAGGTACACGTGTTTCCTTGTAATTGGTGCTCAAGGAATCAACAAGTTGCTTACAAAAATAAGGAAAACTCTCTTTGATGTTGTTCTGTTCCGAAGGTTAAGGTTATTCTGATGTAGAGAAAATCTTTATTGCTTACTGATTTCTTAAAATAAATAAATTGTTGACCTGTAAAAGTGCCTTATTAGATCTACTTACAGAAATAAACATTTCATTTCATTTCTTATTCAAGATAAGTCAAAGTGATGAACAGCACTCTAGCTCCAGTTGCTTACCAAAGCTGACCCACTTAACTATTTAATCGCCTTATTTTCAGAGGTTCGCCTTTCGTATGTATGTTTTTGTATACAACGTGTAATATAATTAACGCAAGACCTTATACACCCTGATTGAGTTAAAAACATAATACAATGACCACAACTTAATTTTTAGTGCCCTTATTAAATATTACTGGAATCGATTCATTAACACGTTAACTGCCATGGCTAAAATCAGAAAAAATCAAAATCAAAAGTCATTTATTCAAATTAGGCTGAGGATCAGCACTTTTCGAACGTCAAAATTACAAAAGACAGTCCCCCCAAAACGCCCACCCGTCGCGCACTTCCTAATGCTTTAGCTAGGAAGAAGAAGTGGCTAACAAACTCCCCAGCAGCACAGCTGTCTGTTAAGTTAGAAGAACTTGATTCTATACAATGGTATTTAGTAAAAAAATGTATTTAGTAAAAAAATGTATTTAGTAAAAAAATGTATTTAGTGTTATTTCACTTTAAATTGATTATTTAGTCCATAAATACATTATTTATTCCAAAAACATGGCCGCCAGTCAACAACGACATGTTCAGATTTTGTATGTGTTGTTGGTCATATAGTCCGACAAGGCCTGAATGGAACAAAAAGTGTCGGACACATAGTCCGACATAGCTGTTAACGTGTTAATCAACCATGAACAAACTGCTTTCAGGATTTGCGTCTTTTCTGTTTCACCTAGTACCTATACGTTCCGCGACATCTCCGGAAATTATTGATAGAATTAGAAAATATTTGGTATCTCAGGGGTGGACCCACATAGCTCGCCGCCCGGTAAGGACCAAGCTCGGGTCGACGGCGCGTAGTGTTCCACGCGCGCCTCAAAGAGATGTCAGCAGCACTGAAGGGGTCTGCTAGGACCGATGCCTGCCGGGGTCGCGTGATTTTTCGAAAGAGATACCGTGGCCACGGCACATGGGCAACTGAAGGAACACGGGTGGGTTTTAGTCAGTAAAAGTGTGACACGCCCTCCCGCTCCGCCCAGAGCGGGAGAAGTCATTTGATGATTTCCCATCCAAAAAAAAATAAAAAGGGGTGGTCCCACATGCATTTTAATTTCTTTGCTTGAGTAGTTTTTGCGTTAGATTGAATAATATGTTTTCTTGATGTTGTTCTAATATTTCTGTCAAATTTGTTTTTTTTTTTTTAAATAAATAAATCATTTATTTTGATCAAACTTAAGTTTTTAAACTTGTTAAAAAAGCAAGCATACATAAACGAATAAGTGTGTGAACCTACCCGTAAAAATTAGAAAACCACTTATATAACCAAAAAACACGATTACCACCTGTACCACAACTACATACAAAGTGAAAAATAAAAAACTGTTTCACAAAAAAAAAAAAAGAAACGACTTGCAAAACGAAACAAAAAAAAACTTATAAAGTGAAAACTACGTTAAATTCGGGAAATTGGTTTATTTTACTATTGTTTTTAATTCATTAGTTTCCGATGTCGATACCCAACATGTGCCAAGTCATCTGCCAAGTGGTATACCATCAATTTCCCGTTTTATAGTCTTAAAATTAGCCTATCATTTTATCAATGGCTAGAAAAGAAGCACGGCTGAAACTGCTAGTCCTTACTTCAAAGACAAACAGATGGAAACAAATCATGAACCAATCAAAACATTACATTTCGCAATCCGTTCCACTATAACTCCACTATAATCTTCTCCCTCCTCCAACTAAACTATGATTTAACGATGCATTGTAACGCTATATCCGGTTAATTAAATACACTTCCGGTGTCATGGAGAACGGTTTTTATATTAATTGTTACTATTATCTTCAAGGCTTCATTCAGAAGTAAACGGTGCGTGAAGATAAACTGTAAATTATTTAAATTGTATGTTGTTTGTAATTAGTAGTGGTATTTGGGGGATTGGGGTTAAATCGGATACCAACAGCCAAGAATTTACGCGTCGATGTTAACCTGTAACCTTGAATTTGGCACATGATTCTAGGCCCACTAGCGTTGAAGTTTTTCGAGGACTATAAACCCAAGGAACGAATGATGCGCATCCCTGGTGGGTTCGGGCTAACTCCAGCGGCATCCTGAGGACAGTCGCGAGAAGGTTCGATTGTCAGTACCTGAACCTTTGCTGTATGGTTCAAGTACTGATCTTTTATAATTGTATGTATTTTACATATATGTGGCGTTCCGCGCATAAAGGTACCAGATGTCGGCATTTAGTTTCCGAGTTATTTGCGTTTTTGTAAAATCGGGTGAAAATATGGCATTTTGTGTTTTTAACAGACTTCAAAAAGGAGGAGGTTCTCAATTCGGATGTTTATATTTTTTTATGTATGTTCGGTCATAACTCCGTCATATATAGACGGATTTGCAAAATTCTTTTTTTGTTTGAAAGGGGTTTACTCGTATTGCGAAATGGTCCCATATAAATTTCATATAGATCTGATGATGAGTTCCAGCGATAGACACCGGAACTCTTTAAAAAACGACAGAAAATCAACCGCAATTTCTGCTATCGCATAAATATGCATTGTTTGTTTGGAATTAGTGCGGGGTGGATACCACAACTAAAAATTTAAAATTAAAAACTTTTTTACAATAAAAAAAACAACCGACTTCCTTAAAAACACTACAAAGTGAAAAATAACTTAAATTTCGGAAGACGATGGCAAAAAAAAACATAAATACAGATCCTAAGGCACCGACTTCCGAAATTGAAGTTATTTTTCACTTTGTAGTGTTTTTAAGGAAGTCGGTTGTTTTTTTTTTTGTAAAAAATTTTTATTACTAATTATTATCCTACAACAAATTAGCTACAATTTGATAAATTAACATCTACAGACGACATTTCTAAGCACATTCTTTTTTAAATCAAATGTTTAGTAAACAGGTACCAAATGTCGGTAGGTCTTATAAAATGTCGATGTTTTCATAATTATTATGTTGAGTTTTTGAATTTAATACTATTTGTATATTGGCAGTACAGTATCGGTTATGTTAGTGATACATTGATGCATATAATGTGTTGGGCGTTAGCCAGGAATTGTCGAGAATGGGGGATTGTTTTTTTGTAAACTTTCAAACTCCATTTTCTCGAAACTAGTTAGTATTTCAGAATTTCAAGTTTGGATGTCTGTTACAAAAAAAGTATTAGGAAAATATATATTTTTTTTTGTAATCAGCATAGGTAATAAAAGGACTCTTCTAGATTCTACATCCGGCCTTAACTCAATACCTCTATTTGTTTGTCGTAATAAAAGTGTTTATTCATTTATATATTTTATAAAAGTTATATCTGCTGTTTCATAGAAAAGTGCAATACCTATCTTGGTTAAAATATCATCATCATCATCATTTCAGCCGACAGACGTGCACTGGACATAAGCCTCCCCTAATTTGGAGGGGTTTACCATAATCGCCACGCTTGGCAGGGTTGGCAATCGCAGTATGGTGGCAAAATACTTAGAGAACGCTGCTGCCCATTCTCTAGTATGTCCTTTAGTCGCCTCTTACGAAATCCACGGGAAGAAATGGGGTGGTGCTATACTTTACGTCCAATACCACACGAAACAAACGGTTAAAATATATGGCAGAGTATTTATATATTTTTTGGAATAATCGAAGAAAAATTTCAACTCAAAATGTCTGAGGAACACAGCGCGCGGCCGACGTACACATCCGTTTGTTACCATTTGATCAGTTTAAATATGACTTGAGCACAGTGAAACTAGATCAATTAGTCCTTTGATGCCAACATGTGCTAGAAAATCTTTTTTATTTCTCACTTTTTAGCCTACTCCTCACCAATTCATATACTGCATGCAAAACAACAGTGACAGGAAGTATTACTATTATCATCAAGATACACAAACTGGACTAAATACGTATTATTTACACAAAGCGCTAACTTATAAAATAATATACTATTTATATAACTTATAATTTACAGCTATCCCAACAAAGTTAATAACCTATACGTTAGAAAATATTTTTTAGGCCGACTCATAATTACCTGAGATACCGCGAAAAGTACTTTTTTTTTTTTTTTTTTGTTGGATATCTCGTAGTTAATCTGAAAAAGATTCTGACTACTTAAACGGATTTTTTCCCGGCGATTTCTAAAAAGTAAACTTTTTAGACCTCCAGCCGGGCCATAGTAAAATTACAAACTAAAGCGAAAGTCCTAAGGGTAACCCCGAGGGGGGTTCGCACCTCGGCTTAGGCAATCACTGGGGGAGGGCAGCAAGGGACATGCTGGATCTGGGTTAAATTATTTAGGGGCTAATTTAAAGCTACAGGCGCAGAATCGCGGGCTGGCTCATGCAAGGGTCGGGAGGGACTGTTAAGTCGGGGTCGCGACGACGGACCTCGGCGGCGAGGTCGGTACGATCTGTGTTTGTGTGTTGTTCTCACTGTACTGGTCTCTTTTCGACTCTCCTGGAGGAGAGTAGTGGGATCATCGGGTTCGCTGAGAATGTGCCGCGGACGGCGGACTTTACTGATACGGGAGGGGGTATAGTTAGCTGCCGCGACAACCAGAGGGTTGCGGTGGGTCACTGCTTTATCGAAGAAACGCTTCGAAGCGCGTTTCATGAACTGCTGGATCGTAGGGATCCTGAGATCTACATGGAGATTGATATTCCTGACATACCAAGGCGCACCTGTGGCTTGTCGGAGAAAACGGTTTTGGAGGGTCTGCATCCTATGGATAAATCGGGGTTTAGTATGTGCAAACACGGCGCTTGCATACGTCATGATGGGCCTAATACAAGCGAGGTAAATGCGCTTCTTACACTGAAGCGACAGTTTACTGCGCTTGTTTAGGACGCAATGGAGCCTACCGAGAGCGAAAGCGGCCCGCGAGCGGGCTTGCTTTATGTGCTCGAAAAAGGTGAGGTGTTCGTTAAGGATGACGCCTAGATATTTGGCTTGCTTTCCCCATGGGATTTGCTTGCCGAACATAGAGATGGGTCGGGGAGGGGGGTGATTATTTCGCGGTCGGGTGTAGAAGACAGCCTGACTTTTATCGGGATTTACTTCGATTCGCCACTTCCTGAACCACTCGCCGAGCTCGTCGACTGCGGTCTGGAGGTAGCGAACCAGCGCTTTATCACTGAATCCCGAGAAGTAGATGGCTGTGTCGTCTGCGAACAGAGCTAACATTGCCTTTCTGCTTCTGGGGATGTCGCTAGTGAATAGCGTGAAAATGAGGGGAGCTAGTACAGAGCCCTGTGGGACTCCTGCAAGGATCGGGTGAGGGGACCGCGAAAAGTTCACACAAAATAAAACATGAACAGACGAATTCAGAACCGCTTCTTTTCTGTTTTAAGACATCTGCAATCTCAGAGACTAAGCTAAAATGTGTCATGCGCATAACACCGAAACATGCATGCATATGGTGTGTATGGGGCTTACTAATATCAGCCGAACAGTCGATCTATCAGGTTAATCTGCGCTTGCTGTGGTTGGTCTCTTTACAGGACAAGACCCTCTGTGCCTCAGAAAGCACGTTAAGCCGTTGGTCCCGACTGTCGTTCATAGATTTTTGACAGTCGTTACGGGTCGTCAGAAGCATGAAAGTTTGACAACCAGTAGCCGTACCTAGGGGTATCGTAGTACCTAGTTACTAGTTTGAGGAGGTCAAATAGACAGTCGCTCCATATAAAATACTGATACTCAACTGCATCCAGTCAGACTGGAAGCCGATCCCAACATAGTTGGAAAGTAGATTGGCAGTTGAGGATGAGTGCTAGGGTATCAAGCCTTATCACAGAAATGATAATATACCTCGCAGAATATACATATTACCTCGCCCGCCTACCAAAAACCTCTTCTAATAAAGACGACGCCTTTAAATAAAATAACACTAAAATTAATGTCAACGAACGTTTACATTTTATTTTATAGAAGTCTAAAAATAACAGCTAACACAAATATACTTATTTCGTGTTCATGATTCATTTAAAGATATACAGGGTTATTTGTAAAACACCGGCAACCTCTCAGATCTATGTTACTAACATCATAATCAACAACTTTTGTTCTATGACTTTTAAAAATTCATCATATTTTAGTGCATCAGATTTTCATACAAAAATCGGCTGCCTGTAAATAGGTCAAGTTTAAGCGCCCCCGCCGCCCTAACCCCGCTCCCCTTGCTAATATACTATCGCTTTCTTTTGCTTCGCATAGACTCCGTAACATTTAGAGCGTTTAATGTAAATATTTTTATTTTTGTTTGAAAATCTGATGAATTAAAATATGATGAATTTTTAAAAGTCACAGAACAAAAGTTGTTGATTATGATGTTAGTAACATAGACCTGAGAGCAAAGAGAATATAACCACTAGAGAGCGTATAGGCCAATTTCTTCTTAGCACACGACTCACCACTGCGGGCCGGGGGACGAGGAAGAATGCGCGGCTGCAATTGGTCAGTTCAAGGTTAAGTTGCGTAGGTATGCCTATCGTAGGGCTGCTTTACTTCATTAAGAGAAAATAGTCGATATCGATAAAATGGATTTTATAATTGTGACAAATACTCAATTAAAATCAAAGAAATCATATTTAATCAAAATCAATCACTAATAAAATGAAAGCTAGAGAATCCAAAAACAAAATTTACGCCACTATCATATATGACGAAATGGCAATCAGATGCGGTGTCGAATATCATCCCCAAGGCAGAAGGTACTATTTCACGTGAGTTTTGGCGCCAGTTTGCAAACGGATTGTCAAGACGAAGCTAAAGAATGTGAATTGAATAAAATTTTCATTAATTTTAATTTTGATTTTCGATATAGACTTTCAGCTATTATAGGTAACAGCACTAATTTTTACGATAAAAATACAAAAGGAAAGTAAGGGATAGATGCATTAGAATTGTCTAATGAAAGAACGAGACTTTTCCAAAAGACATCAACGCGGGACTCGTCAGTGTGCTGGTTTACACAACCACCATTTTAAATAGACCCCTACGGTGGATCATAATCGGATTAAATCAAAATAATTTTTCGTACTGTTTACTTACCGATGAAAAGTTATGCGAACCTTTTTGTAACTAGAAGTCTTGGAATGTTTCCCACACAACTTCACCGCGCATGAAGGTATTTTGATGCGTTATAATTGCAGATAAAGTTATATTATTTGCATTAATTTTGCGTGCACAGAGGTCTAACAATTGGTCATAACTAAAATGGTTACTGGAGCCGTCGCCTATGCATAGGCGACAAAATACTAATAGTTTTCGAGCATCGGGGCACTGTATGCGCAGTCAAGTGGTTATATAGTCTTTGCCTGAGAGGTTGCCGGTGTTTTACAAATAACCCTGTATAATTACAGTTTTCACGTGTACACGTTGTATACAAATTGCTTCGATACAAAATGTATTAGAATATATTTTTAGACCGGGAATCGTGACACTATAATAATATTCTAAGTTGTAATACGATATAATGTAGGGGAAAGTCGTTTTTTAGTGTTTATTACTTTGTATTATTTACTTTGAGTATTTAAACCTTTATTTACTTTTATCTTTCACAGTAACAGATCTTAGACCTAATTCGATTGTGTGGCTATCAATTATCAACTATTATTGTCTTGATCCGTGAAAATATCGAGATAAGATATTTCCTATATCCTAATTCGGGCTACCCATATGTTGAAGTTCATCCGAATCCATTCAGCCGTTTTAGCGTGAAAGCGAAACAAACAAACATACAAAAATCATTTCGCCCACTACTTCAGCCGCGTGAAATTTATGTTACTCCAAAATAATTTAGCTTGCTAAAGGCAAAAGAATTTAAAAATAGGTTTAGTAGATAATGGGTTTATCCATTACAATTTTTTTTAGAAAGAAACAAAATCTTTCCTCTTTAAAATATTAGTGTAGATTAAAGATTTTATCAGTAAAGGAAATGAAATATAATGCACTATAAATGTACTACTTAAACAGAAATAACTACTTACTCATCATTTTAGCCAAAACACGTCCACTGCTGGACATAGGCCTCCCCCAATTTGGGGGGGGGGGTTTGCCATAATCGCCACGCTTGGCAGGCGAGTTAGCGATCGCAGTAAAGTGGTAAAATGCATAGAGAACGCTGCTGCCATTCTCTAGTAAGTCTCTTAGTCGCTTCTTACGACAACCATGGGAAGAAATGGGATAGTAACATACTTTAAAATTAAAAACAAAGGTTGTTTCCATTCCATTTAGAAGTAGAAGTAAGAAAGAACCGTTTTTATAACAAGTTGTCTCATATTTTTCTTTGTAGATTTCTTATTTCAGAATAAGGAAGTATTGTATTTTCTGATAGTAAATTAAAAAAAGACATTCTCGTATCTGTCTGGAGATGTTATAACATACCTACTATTTTTATCTGTACCCTATTTTTGTGTAGTGACATCTATAGATCAGTGGTGACCCAGTGGTATCGGCCCTGTTTTACGAGTAATAGGTCATAGGTCCGAACCCAGGCAGGCGCTTTACATTGTGTAAATAATTTTAACAGTGCTGCTCTCAAAACAGTGAAGGAAAACATCGTAAGGACACGAGCATGTCTTAGAACAAAAAAAAAAAAAACAAAGACATGTGACATCTACCAACCCGCACTGAGCCTGCGTGGTAGATTACGGCCCACTCCCTCACTCACTGAGAGGAGGTTTGTGTCACAGCAGTGGGAATGGTATAGGCTGATTATGTATCTATGTATGACATCTATACCATTTTTAACAAGAAGGATTCCACTCAGCATGATGCTGCGCAATGTAGCCCAAAGCCCAGCAGCAGTTTTTTATCAATTTTGTTTCTCAGAACACAATGATCATTCATGTCAAGTGTATGGCGCCATACCTCACACTGGGTTAAGTGTCTCTTTCCTACTTATTTCACTTTCCTGGCTAACAAGACACTTGAATATTGGAGCTACTTAGCTACTTGCCTACATTGGCTGTTGTTGGTAGAAGAATTATGATCATTAGTCCCTTTGTAAGCATGTTTACACAGTTAGTCATTTTTCAAAAGCTAATTGACTGACCAATGCCAGCCAAATCAACGACAAATGACCCAAGCCAAGATTTCGCAGTGAATTATGTTAGTCGAATAAGTAACTAGCAAGCAGTAGAGTGGTTAGTACCTAATAAAAGCAATGTTTTCCTATAATTATATTGTTGTTTATATAAGTTGTAGAAATAAAGTTGTTTTTTTTTTAAATTGATTGACCAAGTTAAGCTATACATGCCGCGGTTGGTCCGTGGATGGGTGACCATCTTCACATACCATGCTTCGTCTGTGCCTCAGGAAACACGTTGTGCCATTGGTACCGGCTGTCATTTCTCGATCTGTGACAGTTGTTACGGGTAGTCAGAAGGCCGAGACTCTGACAACCTGTCTTACCAAGGGGTATCGTGTTACCCAGTAACTGGGTTGTGGAGGTCAGATAGGCAGTCGCCCTATATAAAACACTGGTATTGCGAGCCGATCCTATCACAGTTAGGAGAAGGCTAGACAGATTCAATAAGTTAAGGGTGAAAGCCAGAAAGTCTTACAACCGTCTTTACCAAGGGGTATTGTGTTATCCAGTAACTGGATTGTGAAGGTTTAGCTAGGCAGTCACTCTATGTAAACACTGGTTTTGCGCGCCGATCGTATCACAGTTGGGAGAAGGCTAGACAGATTCAATAAGTTAGTGGTGAAAGGCAGAAAGTCTTACAACCGTCTTTACCAAGGGGTATCGTTTTACCCAATAACTGGGTTGTGGAGATCAGATAGGCAGTCGCCCTATATAAAACACTGGTATTCCGAGCCGATCCTATCATAGTTGGGAGAAGGCTAGACAGATTCAATAAGTTAGTGGTGAAAGCCAGAAAGTCTTACAACCGTCTTTACCAAGGGGTACCGTGATACCCAGTAACTGGATTGTGAAGGTTTAGCTAGGCAGTCACTCTATGTAAAACACTGGTATTCCGAGCCGATCCTATCATAGTTGGGTGAAGGCTAGGAAGATTCAATAAGTTAGTGGTGACAAAATACGGTGTTTAATCGTAAAAATTGTTTACGTTTTTGCTATCAGTATAAAGCAGTTCTTTTATTGTGGTCCGAACAAACTGATGATGCAGCATAGAAATAGATGATTTCAATATTCCAAAAAAAAAATCTGTAAAGTATTTTCCTTGATTATTGTTTATATTTTGTTTGTTACGTAATTAAATAATTTAATTTACAATTCTTTTTAGTTTCATATAATTTGCTGTTTTTAACACAAATGGCTCTAGATTAAAACCATTCGTTTTCCTCATAAATAACTCGCTATTATTTCTTAGTATTTAAGTACATGTATATATTTCTTTTTAATGTAAATGTTGATATAATCAGCATAACGTCGGTAATTAACAGCAAATATAATGCATTAGCTATTGTTTATCTTGTCAGTTCAGACTTCATTCTGAATGATTAGTTCCGGTTAAATAATTTACTGTAATTTAATCCGTCCCTGCTTCGCACGGTTTTTACGTCTTGGTAGAAAATCGAGATTTCTTTATAAGGTTAATATTAAGTATTATACACAGAAACCTACCGAAATAAATGATAGTGAAAACCACATCAAAATCTGTTGCGTAGTTTACACACACAGACAAACACGAAAACTGACTTAAATTTACAATAAACTAGCTTCTGCCCGCGACTTCGTCCGCTTCAAATTTTTGCTCCCGTGACCCTTCCCGTCGCATCGAATTGTCTGCCAATTTTCATCCATTTTTCGTTGCTGCTCCGCTCCTTTTGACTGTAGCGTGATGTTATATAGCCTTCCTCAATAAATAGGCTACCCAACACAATAATAATTTTTCAATTCGGACCAGTAGTTCCTGAGATTAGCGCGTTCAACCAAACAAACATACAAACAAACAAACTCTTCAGCTTTATAATATTAATAAGTATAGATGAGTTTATCATCGTTTGTGTAATTTATAGATTTACTTTTACGAACATAAAAATTTTGAACATTGACCTTTATTTTATTTATACAGGTAGTACAGTAAGATAATAAATAGAATATACTTTAATTATAAAACCAGAACCTAATCTTTCTATCGATTCTATGAATCTAGATTTTTTGTCCGCAAAATAAATTTCTGTATAAATAAGATTTGCACCGATATGATTGTCTGTGTACTCTATAAAAATGTTTCTTCTAATAATCTGAAACCGACACTTTAAGTATGTATCGTTCTGGAAAATTAAAAATGAATTATTTATTTGTCACGTTTTCTTGTTTAAAATGGCAATGTAACCTTAAATCAGAACATAGAGTAGCGTTCATAAGAATAATATCTTAGGACAATCAACACCCCGTTATCTGTTCCCAAACTAGGCAGAGCCTGTACTATGGCAACCAGACAACTGATAAATATACTAATATATTTCTAAATACATGCATATTATAGATACATTACACCAATTCATGTTATTCCATGAAAAAGAAACTAAATTAATTAATGTCAGATACAAGAAAATTACGTTTTCATTTCTAGAAAATTCCAGATAGGCACCACTCTAGTAAGTTCTTACGCCAGCACGTGCTAATAGCGGCCACGCGCCCCTATCGTGTACTAGGTACTTCTAGTGTCAGGTCAGTTCAATGTCACTGAACGAGTGAGCACACTAGCACTCAACTAGGTAATAGGTCATCTCATTGAATGAACTGTTCCGTTTTGTGGATGCAAATTATTGTGAAGAGGAACGGAGGAAACCGCCATGTCCAAGAAACAAAAATTCGAAAAAAAAAATGTCACATCTCCTAACTATGCACTGTGCCCGCGTGGTGGATTACGGCCCACTCCCTCTCACCGAGAGGAAGGCTGTGTCCCAGCAGTGGGAACATTATAGGGTGATTATGCTATGCTTAGGGGCCATCCATAAATTACGTAACACGTTAAGGGGGGGTAAAAATAAATCATGAAATTTGTGTGACGTAATTTATGGATGGTCCCTTATGCAGTTACTAATAAGGGGAGGAAAACACCATATGTATAAAACAATGAAACAGAAATAAGCTTACTTTATTGCTTAGAAGTAAGCGCTTATTGCAAAATTGGTAAGAAAGTTACATTTTTATGTTTCGACAAAAATAATCAGAGTATCATAATACTCTGATTATTTTTTATGCTTTACAGTAAAATATGAGGAGATATTTAATGGACCAAAGAAAGATGGCTAAAAAAATACAGACAACAATGCCTGCGACAGGCGTGAAGGACAGCGGGCGGCATGGGGTTAAAGCCCCCTCGTCATCTTTTAATACCACTCCGTCTTACGAACTTGTAGACGTGCAAAAAGTATCTACGAAAATGTAAAGGAATTGATTAATTTGTAAACCTCATTTTATAACCGGTGACACTCAAGTTCAATGCATTTATTTCAATCTTTACTAATATTATAAAGCTGAAGAGTTTTTTTGTTTGGTTGAACGCGCTAATCCAGGAACTGCTCATTGAAGTTGAAAAATTTTTTTGGTGGGGTAGCCCCCATTTATCGAGGAAGTCTATGGACTATATAAAATCACGCTGCGAGCCTAAGGAGCCGAGCAAAAAGAAATAATGCACGAATACGAAGACCTCGCACGGCCAGGCGATTCAATGCGACGGGGATAATTGGGGGAGGGAGAAATTTGACACGGACTAAGTCGCGGGCAGAAATAGTTAATCTATATATTAGTACAGATTCAGACAAAAAATCTTTTTGCATTTATATTCTTGGGGAAGTTTATATCATAATGTAGGATATATTTTATGTTATTAAACAGGAAATTTCACGTCACGTAGAAGCCAGCTCTAAATACATTTATAGGGACATTTGTACATTATCAAGGAATCATTTACATTTACAAACAGAAAACTTATTAATATAAACACTAACACACCTATGTCCCCCTAACTACATTCATTATATACATACCCTTGATACACACACACACACGCACACCCCATACACCGACACCCCACACACGCAGACCCCACACACGCACACCAAGCACACCCCACACACGCACAGACACTCATCCCCACATTCACTCACACACGCACACACACTCACATACTTGACAAGTGCTTCGATGATTGCATGATTTCATGATTGTTTAAATATTACATAAATATTAATGTACCAAAAAATGGGAGAAGACACTGATTCCTGTAACACAGGTTACAACCTAGCTCAGGAGTCAGGGCTTTAATATATAAATGTAACAATGTTTTATGTCAATAAAATTTTATTTATTTATTATTATTTAGTCAAAATGACTAAACTGTTGCCCATTCCAAAGCTTAGCAAGTTCCTATACTTCTTTTGGAGAAGAAGGGCTAGAAACTTCATGCACGTTCTTTTAATTCAAAATATATTGATGCACAATCTTCATACTCTAGACCAGCCTTTCCCAAAGTGGGCGATAACGCCCCCTTGTGGGCGCTGCAGGGCCTAAAGGGGGTGTGAAGAGACCCATAAAAAAATGGGGGTGTTGTGTAGAGTCTAGACAACGCCCCCATTTTTTTTTTCCCTTTAGGCCCTGCAGCGCCCACAAGGGGGCGTTATCGCCCACTTTGGGAAAGGCTGCTCTAGATTGACTCGTTGGTCTAGAGGCCGCAAATGCTACTGCTGAGTATGAGGTTTCGATACCCAGGTCAGGCAAAATGTTATTAGGTATATATTGGGTTTTTCCATCGAGAAACTCCCAGTAGTAAGGGTTTGTGCCCAATTGATGACTTAAGGTAGACCTCTGGTGAACCGTTCGGAGATTTAGGCGTGATGTTTTGTATTTATTTATTTATTTATTTAACCATTTATGCACACATATAAATAGACAAGAAGAAAGGAACAGAAAAATCATCATCATTAAAAAACACTAAATGACCTTTTGTCTCTATCAAGACATATTAAATACAACAGCTACCGAAACGTGCTTTTACAACATTACTAACAAACCAATTCAAATGCAATTTCCGTATTTCTCGTGTAACCTAGAAATTTAATATTATATTAAGAAATCTTCGTAATAATTATTATAATTGCGGCATTGCAAATGGCTGAATATCTGCTGGCGATGTGCACGATAGTGACATTCGATCCGAAGCATCGAGTGTCGATCGAGTGTCGATCACTCTTCGATAAAGTAGATCGTCCACTGCTACGTAGGATGCGCAAGGAAAAGTATGCCCAGATTTATAAAATTGGGAATGGTATCTTGCAGGTCAACCTAGGAGGTTTTCGGCTGCTTAACCGCCTTCCATGTGGGTGTCTCAATACTTAAAATAAAATAACAAAGCGACTAAATACTAAGAGGTGCCCTTAGAGTGTAGTCGTTTAGTTTTTAAGTTTTCCTGTGGGGTACGGACCTCGGCTTAGAGCGTCATTGCAACCCTCCCCGGATTGCAAGGGACGGGCTGGGTCTGAAATATTTTGGGACGAATTTGAAGCTTCAGACTCAGCGGCGCGGGCTGACTCGAGCAGAGGGGTAATTGCGGAACTTTTTATCGGTAGGAATTGGTTTAATATTCATAGTTAAACAACATTCATTGCGTTATTTACGCTGCTGAGCCACAAATTATTCGAACAAATGACGCAATGGTTTAGAAATAATCTTCAATCCCATTCAGGTTCTGATAAATTGTGCGTTTCGCAATTAGGGTGCAGGAGTCAATGCGAAAAAGTGTGCGATGTTAGCTGCGCGGTTCATTTGTTAGCCAGCCACGCACACGGATAGCGTCGTAAGTCAAATACGACGCTGATTTACGCCAACAAGTTCCTATGTTGACGTTCCTATGATGCAGTTTTCATATTTTTTTTCCAAATAGGAACATATCCAATTTGGAAAAAAAAATATGAAAACTGCCAACGTCAACCTAGGGTAAGTTCCTCATCCTAATTGCGTAATACACTATTAAACACAATCTGAATCATTCTGAAATATTGCAGAGTTATTCAGATTGGCATTATACGTAAATAACGCAAAGAATGTTGTTCAACTACTTGTGTTACGCAATTATCCCGTAGTGTTGACAACTATTCCTAGTCGGGTCTGATAAGCGCTGGTATATTGGCACCGGCTACCAACGTTATACATGAATACACTCGTTGCGTGGTTGCAGGAAGCATTATACGATCCCACCTAAATTATCATACAAAGCGATGCTATCTACATGTGCGCAGTTTAGCCGTGGGCTGTGGAGATGCGCCTTTGTACTCGATCGAGATTGCACGTGAATCGGCTTCTGTCACGAGGCTGCGACTGCGCATAGAATATGGGATACAGATTTTTTGTGTGCCAAAAATCAAATGATAAATAATCGGATTTGGGTTTCAAGGTAATCTATGTAATTTTGTTTCTTTTTTATTTTAAACTTTAATTAGGTAGGTAGCGCCCACTTCGAAAAAAACATTCTACACATATTGTTTCTGAATTTTAAAGCTTAATAGAGACTGAGATTCCTAAAAAACCACAACTATGTTAAAAAAATCATCATGTAAACTTCGATTCAATGGAAAAACAACAAGCAAAAATGTTATCTGTTCAAAATTCAATAAAAAACTCTTTAATAAAGGAGTACCACCATTCCATGTAATAAGACCATAATGTACCTAAATGTAATAAATCTTACAGTTGTGAAATTAACTACCCAATGACCCCTGTGAGGCTAAACAAAGTGATTTAAACCAAATGGTTTGTATTTACAGCAGCACTGTCGGTCGTATGAGTCATCTCGTATAGAGTTCAATCAAGATTGGAATCCCCGGCCGATGTTAAGTTCGGCGCAAAGCCGCAAAGACATCTTTTGGTTGGAACTTCATATAACATGAAGTAAAATAATTATTCAAATTCGAAACATTTTATTTCACACTAGCGGACCTACAGAAGTCCTGCCCGCCATCTACCAGGTCGAATTGAGAATATAAATCACTCAGAGACCCTGGATGGTTAATATGTTGAAACTTAAACACACAAAAAGAGAACATCAAAAACTTTTTACCAAAAAATGTAACCGCCGAAAAAACTGAAAAGTAAAAAATAATAAACCTTAAAATTATGGGTCGGCGCTTTGAGTGATCTTTGTTCATTGATTTTCCAGCGCCGACTCATAATTTTAAGGTTTATTATTTTTTGCTTTTCAGTTTTTTCGGCGGTTAAATTTTTGGTAAAAAGTTTTTATTTTATAATTTTTTGTGGCTTTAATGTACTTATAATACTTGGCAAGGTATATTCTATCCAATGAATAAAAAATTATCAAAATCGGACTACTCGGTATAAAGTTATTCGTGGTTAAACATTACAATCAGTGAGTGAACAATCAATCATCCCCTGTTTTCTGACCCTTAGGGTTTGATTTTGTTTTCCAAATTTATATGGGACTACCCTCGAATTATACCCTTTCCAATAAAAAAACAATTATCACAATCGGACTACTATGTAAAAAGTTATGCGTGATCATACATAAAATAAAATAAAAAAAATACGCGTTGAATTGATAACTTCCTCCGCTTTTTTTCGTCGGTTAAAAATAGGTTCAGACGTTTAGGGGGAGTTCAGTGTCATACACACGTACATAAAGATAAACCAACATAGATTTTTATAAAACTTAAGAAGCATAGTGCACGGTTCTTTAGTCGATTTCTATGCAAGAGCCGGCAAGGAATTTTAAGGTTACTCTTCTGTATTAATTGGCTTTAAAAATGTTTTCATATTATACATGTGTGTGTTTCAATGTTTTAAATATCCCTGGCGAATTGTGGGTGTACTATAGATGTACTCTACCTAGCCCTTCGTTACAGGTATTCAAATAACATTATTAACTTCTACATAGCATAAAACAAAGTCACTTCCCGAGTCTGTACGCTTAGTTCTTTAAAACTACCCAACGGAGTTCAATGCAGTTTTTATCAATAGACAGAGTGCGTCAAAAGGAAGGTTTATATGTACAATGAACGAACGAAGCCGCTGGCAAAAGCTAGTATTTAGATATGGGAAGACCGTGTATGCCTGTCAAAAAGTACCAGGTACTCAAAATAGATTTTGGTCAACAAATCGAAGCATTTAGCGTTAATATCTATGTATGTAAGTAGATTATCTAAGGCACTTTTACACGTCAATGTATTTCCTAGCTGACTGATCCCGGACAAGAAAAGGCGAATCAAACTGAGACGTCATGTTTTCTTTTAAATTCCAAACTTCATATTATTAGGATGGATAATAGCATATTATAATGGTCATAACCATGGGCCATGGGTATGTCATATTTGCATGCTACCTACTTGTATACTCTAGTGATCGGCACTTTTCGGAAACTTTCGGCTCTACGAAGTTCAAGGCCGTCATTTTTGGGTGACCTCCTTTTTGATGCTATACCATTACGACGTGTTCTGCTAAATGTTACTATTTGATATCCTAATGGATCGTTAATGTCTTGCTACACAAGTACTTGACCTCCACACATAGCGTTCTATTTTCTCTCGTCCAATCTGCCACGCCTTTTCTCTTTTGGGGTCGGCTTCTAGTCTATCCGAATGCAGGTTTCAAGTATTTTACATGGAGCCAGTGTCTATCTGTCAATTCAGTTGCTGGGTAACACGATACCCCTTGATAAGACTGGTCGTTATATTTTTGGGCTTCCGACTACCCGTAACGACTGTTATAGATCTACGAATGTCCGTCGTAGTCCACTTTATTAAAAATCAAAAAACACGTGTTTTTTAAGGAAGTCGGTTCTTATTTTTTTGTAAAAAGTTTTTATTTTAAACTTTTTAGTTATGGTAGATACCCCGCACTAATCTAATCGCGTTATTTGTTCATTTGTCGCGCAAATACTTAATGCAAATTTAAGATTTCTATGATTTTCACATGGATCCCATTATCCGAATAAAACCAAATAAAAATGGGACCATTCGGAAAGCATCAGCTTTCAAATAAAAAAAGAATCATCAAAATCGGTTCACCCAGTCAAAAGTTATGAGGTAACAATCATAAAAAAAAATACAGGCGATTTGATAACCTCCTCCTTTTTTTGAAGTCGGTTAAAAAGAAGATGTGTCATAAATAAAATATTTTGCTATCCTCATGTCAGTTTTCTAAATAACAATATTTGATAAGGATAATGACTATATTTCACTGTACTTGTACTTTAATTTTTGAAAATCAAGACGTGCCAATAAGCTTTAAAAGACTCGACAAGGCTACGTCGTCAGCCAAAGTCAGCCATTTTACCACCAAAGCCGAGACTTACCGAAGTTTACCGAGAACAAAGCCGAGACACGAAGCTCCTCTCTACCATTACTCAAGCAAAACATAATCTTTAATTAATCAATAAACAGTATGATTGGAGATGCATTGTTGAACTCATTTACCGCTCCTTTGAAGTCGGTATGCAGTACACAACATTGTATTTTTAGAACATTGAGATTTTAATGTGCGGTCGCGTTTTAAAGTTTTATGAGGCTCAGCCATAAAGCTATACTGTATTTAATTATTTTCGTGAAACGTTTAAACGCTTTTGTATTGTCTTTGCGGTTATTACTTTCTTTTGTTTTTTTAATGTTTAAGTTTTTCAACCTTCCAAATCTTCCACTATTATTAATTGGGGATTCTAAAATCCACTTTATCTTGTACGTTTTAAAGAATATTATTATGTGATATAGGATATCTTTAAATTGGCTATAACTACAACCGAAGATAATCTATCAATATCGTTTCGTGTTGCGTCGGACGTAAAGAATAGCAACATCCATTTCTTCCCGTGGGTGTCGTAAGAGGCGACTAAGGGACTTACTAGTGAATGGGCAGCAGCGTTCTCTATGCATTTTATTACCATACTACGATCGCCAACCCGCCTGTCAAGCGTGGCGATAATGGCAAACCCCCCAAAAAATTTATCGTTAAATTGGCGGTGCATGGGGGAGTCCTCTGTCCAGCAGGGCATAATTAAATTTACTTAAGACGACGTTGGTTGAATCTTCACGTGACCAGAGGGCTGGCCTATTTTTTGCCCAAAGAATCAGCACTGCCATGCAACGTGGCAATGCTGCCAGCCTTTTGGGCACTTTTCCCATTAACAGCGATGCAGACGAGTTTTTTGATGCCTTCTGATTCTTTTCCCTATACCTTAAACTATCTTAACTTTTCTATCTATCTAAAATCTTACGTGAGTGACAGCTAACATTAATATTATCAATTACTATAAATTATCCTTGAAGTCACAGTGTGCTGTTAAAATAATGACTGATGGTGACGATTGGTATTAGGAGCATAGAACTTTTGTTATTGCGCCAAATAAAAACATCGTGTACTTAATCCACACATTCTTGTAAAATTTTAAGAACTATTGTAAATAAAATAAAAATTATATACTCCCCACAAGATTTATCCTGTACTTAGTAGTGTCATGCCTATTTTCAGTAACAGTAGGCGACAACTAGAAAGTGCACTGTCATATTTTCAACTTTCAGCGGTGAATCGAGCGTCATAAATCCAATGGCGCACTTTTATTCAGGCATTTATTTAGGTGTCGTTTAGTTATAGTTGTGAAGGGATTGTGGTTAAGTAATAAGAGCCGCACGGGTTGATCATTCAGGTTAAGCTACGCTTGCCACGGATGGTACGTGGATGGGTAGCACGTTAAGCCGTTGGTCCCGGCTATTTTTCGTAGATAAAGATAAAGATATATTTATTGCGTAACTGTGTACATTAAGGTCTTATTAATAAACATTACATTTTTGGTTTCAACAGTCTACCCAAGTCGGATATGCAATAGTATGTTAAGAATTTAATTTACAAATATTATTTTTTATCAAAAAACTCATGCAGATTATAAAATACATTATCAATTAACATTTTTTTTCAATTTATTTTCAAAAAACTGGTACTCAGCTGCATCCGGTTAGACTGGAAGCTGACTCCAACATAGTTGGGAAAAGGCTAGGCAGATGATGATGTCTATTTACAGTTGTAAAAAAATCGTTTTACACTTACATCTGTGATGTAAAATCTATTTAATTGTTAGTTTAAAAAAAGTTAGTTAAAATAAAAAGTTTTTACAAAAAAATAACAACCGACTTCCTTAAAAAAAAACACTACAAAGTCAAAAATAACATTAATTTCGGATGTTGGTGGTAAAAAAACCTTAAATACAGAACCTAAGACACCGAATTCCGAAATTAAAGTTATTTTTGACTTAGTAGTGTTTTTTTATTAATATATTTTGTGAAGTCATATAACATACGTTCATACTACTTTTACAGGATTAGACAGATTTAAATCAATCTTGATACGCGTATTTATTCAAACGAATGCTGCCCTATGGTCGAAATTTGACTATTATTATAAAATACGAAATTCAACCATAATGAATAAATACTATTACTTACTTATTACTATTACTAGAGAATGCGATCGCCAACCCGCCTGCCAAGCGTGGCGATTATGGCAAAGCCCCCCAAATTGGGGGAGGCCTAAGTCCAGCAGTGGACGTCTTACGGCTGAAATGATGAAGATGATGATGATGAATAAATACTAACTTTCAGCACTCCGTCTTGGATAAATTTTAATTGTGTAACATTTCATACTACTCCGTCCGTGTGATTATCTTATCGAAAAATAGGATACAAATTTTCGCTGCACGTATTAATATTTAGATATACCTACACTTTAAAAATATGTTGTAGCTAAGTATCACCAATAATAAAAATAGTCTGATGATACAGGTGACATATGTAGTATTTTTAACATATTTTTAGGATCTATATTTATTTTATATGTAAATTTCATTTAATATATCCTAAATCAGGGCGTAAGTGAGGTCGAATTCACTTATTGTGAAGCCAAAAAACATATTAAACTAATATTAAGCCACCATGTGGGTTTAAATCGTTACAAAACCAAAAAGACGGATTAAAACCAAATGGTTGTTCAATCCGTTTTGCATCTTTATGTGTTAACAAAAATAGGCCTTTGGCCTTTGGCCATTTTACCTTTATGAAGTAATATTATGATGCCTCTACCAAATTAAAACGCAATCATTTTAGAACCAACCCATCTATACATAGACATCATTCATTGACCCAGTTTCTCCAACCAAGGATGGCCCGACCTATTAAAACCGACCTGCAGCCTTTGAGTGGTAAAACACGTGTTTATCTAACACAACTCTAAAAAGCACATGCAAGGTTTCTTTTATTAATTTTAGCACGTTTTTGAACAATAAATTACATGTGACAACACGTGTATTACATGTGCTTTCCGTTTATGTCTCTGCGATGTGTTAGAGGTCAATGTACGATGTTTTAGAGAACGTTGGTTAATATAAAAATATTGAGTAATTAATTGATCGTATTAGCAAAGAAATAAATAATGATTAGGTTATTGTTTAGTCTTGAGTTTTAGGTATTAGAGATACTAGATGAAGAGTGCCTTGTTGGTCGTAAACGCTACAGCTGAGTGTGAGGTCCTGCACCCTAATTGCGAAACGCACAATTTATCTGAATAGGATTGAAGATTATTTCTAAACCATTGCGTCATTTGTTGGAATAAATTGTCGGCTCAGCAACGTAAATAACGCAATGAATGTTGTTTAACTATGAATATTAAACCAAATCCTACCGATAAAAAGTTCCACAATTACCCCTCTGGGTTCGATTCTAAGTCGGGTAAAGTGTTGTTAGGTTTCACGTCAAGGATTTCTCAGTAGCAAGCCCAGAGTCCGGAGTTGCTCCGTGTGGTGCCGGACGTAAAGAATAGCATCATCCCATCTCTTCCCGTGGGTGTCGTAAGAGGCGACTAAGGGACTTACTAGAGAATGGGCAGCAGCGTTCTCAATGCATTCTACCATCATACTGCGACCGCCAATCCGCCTGCCAAGCGTGGCGATTATGGCAAAGCCCCCCAAATTGGGGGAGGCCTAAGTCTAGCAGTGAACGTCTTAAGGCTGAAATGATGATGATGATGATGATGATGAGAGGTTTGGCTTAGTAAATATTCTGAAGTATGTTAATGTAACCAACAATCAGCTTAAAATCTTAAATATACGTAGTCTACAGTCTATTTAAGATTGACTGTGAGATAGTTTAAGATTGATGACAGAACTTCGCGATTGTTATTGCATACAATTAGTCCTAATTTGAATATTCACGAAACAATTTGACTTAAGATTTCGAAATATCATTATCGTCCGCTGCATCCAGATTGACTGAAAGCCGCTTTCAATAAGTTGGGGAAAGGTTAGGCAGACGATGATGAGATGGTAATAGGCTCGCCCCTTTTTGCCCGTTTACAATACAAGATTATCTTAATTTGTCAGCAATAAAACTGCACAAAGTGTAAACAATTATTAGTATTTTCATGGTATACAACTAGATCTTGACCTACATATGCCTGTAATCTCCGAAGGGTTTATTTATTTATTGACACACCAACGACTTATTCACTAAATCATTACATAAAGGTTAGGCAGAGAGGTAAACTCGCATTTCGCAAGTTATGTTTAAGTCCCAAGTTGGAGGAGGAGGAGGGGCGAGCAGCCGAAAGACGTCCATTGCTGCATAGGGTCCCTCAAATTGGAGAGTTTTAGCCATAATCGCCACGCTTGGCAGGCGGGAAGGCGATCGCAATATGGTCGTAAAATGCATAGAGAACGCTGCTGCCCATTATCTAGTAAGTCCCTTAGTCGACTTCTCCAACACCCAAGAGAAGAAATAGGCTGGTACTATTCTTTCCGGTATTACACGGAGCAGCAATGACTCTCAATTGCTACAAAATAATAGGCAGGGTGGCAGAGACATCGTCGCTCAACCTGTGGATTCAGCACATGATTCGAAAATTCGAATGCTAATATTTTAACGCATGGCGCAAAAAATCTGCTGTCCCTACAAAGGTGCAATACCTACGCTATCAAAATGTATGTAACAGCATTTTTTCGAACCGTCGAAGATTTTCAACACAGTTCCAAAATCATATAGGATTTATGGTATGGTAAGAAGTTACCTTTTTTTTTGTAAGTGGGAAATCATCATATGACGTCTCCCGCTCTGGGTGGAGTGGAAGAGCATGTCAGACTTTTACTGACTAAAACCCACCCGTGTTCCTTCAGTTACCTATGCCAGGGTCAACTCTTTCGAACAATTCCGCGACCCTGGCAGGAAGAAGTCTTCCCTGCTTACCTGTATGTGCTATCAATGTCATGGAGGTGCACACGGCTACACATCAACCAATACATTTCCAGCTTTAGCTGAGCTCGCATTGTATACATTTTTCGTACAATGAAAAGTCAGCCTATACTGGAAATGTGTAGCATTACTTCAGGCCGTGCGTACAAGCGACCGTCAAGTCACTGCATCATCATTCTCTTCCCCTTATCCCAATTTTTTTGGGGTCGGCGCAACATATCTTTTTCTTCCACACTTCTCTATTAGTCGTTATTTCAGTAGTCACCCCCTTTCTATCCATATCATAATTCACACAGTCCATCCATCGTTTCTTTGGTCTCCCTCTACTCTTATAGCCATCGACATTCATACTCAATACTTTCCTCACGACATTTTCCTCATTCTTCCTTATTACGTGACCATATCATGACAACCGATTCCCATACAACTTTTCAGTTATTGGTGCCACTTTCAGACTTCTTCTTAAGTAGAACAAAAGAATATCTCTCGAATAACCCGCCATTCCATAACAAATAGGAATGCGTATGTTTATCAGTTCAGCTGTGTGTACTATTAAAAAAACTAGGTTTCTAGGGCTCGTCAATCGCACAGTCACAATGAGTTATTGTATAAACTATTCTTTGTCTCGAGAGAAATGCTGGAATTTTGTTAACAGGAATGTTATTTTAACCGTGTTCTTTGGAACTGTTGTAAAGTAATGCAAAGATTTAAGAGTATTTTCTTGAGTGCCTGATCATGGGTACCAAACCAGGTAAATAGGTTTTAATACCAAAGTGATAGTAATAATAAGCCAGGCTGGGGATCTTGACTATCTTCTGGGCTCTGGGATTATTCTGATAAACTATTTTATTTCTGTTATAAGGTTTATACAAACACTTTCAAATGTCAATCATATTTTTGAAACTAGATGTGGGCTGTTGTATTTTAAAGTTTTTTTGATAGTTTCTTTTAAAGTCAAACAAGTGAATACCCATGTAGATTGATACCTGAAATGATCTTTCGAGGAAAGAACCACACAGATTTAATGGACCTGTCAAGTCAGTATTTTTATTAAAAGTGCAAGCAATGATGGTTCGGAATTTGAATGTTTGATAGCGACCCGCCAGATTTATTTTTATTCAAACCTGTGTTTCAGGCAACCTCTGATTTTAATTAAGTTTGGACATAATGATTTTTAAATAAAACTGATATGTACCTAAATACTTAATCTAATAATATGATAATTATGAGGAAAAGCATATTGGTATACAAATACCTAAAATTAGGGTAAGAATAGATATATGCATATGGAAATATCTAACATTTACTTTCGCATATTTCCCGAGGGAATAAATTATCATCATAAAAAAATTCTAGAAATTTTACTGAATCTTTGCAATTAAAAATATAAGTTACTTCAAGCAAAAATCTCGAACATTCGTTTCCTTACATCTAAAACCAATAAAAGCAGGTGTAGTGTAGATGATGCAACAAAAGTGCAATTAATCAATTAATTATTCAGCAAATAGACAAAATGACCCGGATATTGATTGTAACTGTGTTACACGAGGCTTCTGATTGCTGACCTCCGCTAAATTATTATAACTCAGTAATGTTGCTAACTACAATAACGCAGATTTGTGTGCTTGCATTTGTGCACACGTCGCAGACATCTTTCATTTCTGTTGAGGTAGGTGCGGACGCGGTGGGGCCGCAGGGGAAGAGGAGTGTTGGTATAGCGTTGGCCACTCTCCCTATCCCCTGCAGCCGAAAAGTGGTAGGCGGCGGGGCCACAGTCCTGACTCGACGCTGGGGGACCAAGGGTGCCATTCATGGGGTCGTCTGGCGCCCATGTGCTAATTGGTCCCCGGGGTGGTCACGGCGTGTTATGTGTTCATGCACGCCGTGAATCCCCCAGAGGTGGGTCCGGCGACGGACAGCCGCGGCGGGTTCGCGGAAGAGTTCTTTCGTGCCCGTGTTCCCGCCATAAGCGGTGTAGGAGGACACCGTGGAGTTTTAGTGGGTTGGAGTCCCACATCACTTCAGCCGTAAGACGTTCACTGCTGGACTTAGGCCTCCCCAATTTGGGGGGCTTTGCCATAATCGCCACGCTTGGCAGGCGGGTTGGCGATCGCAGTATGGTGGTAAAATGCATAGAGAACGCTGCTGCCCATTCTCTAGTAAGTCCCTTAGTCGCCTTTTACGACACCCACAGGAAGAAATGGGGTGGTGTTATTCTTTACGTCCGGCACCACACGGTTCCACATAACTGCACTATTTCCCCGTGGTAGCGCAGTATGCATGAGCATTTCTCCACGATAAAAAAAGGTGTTTCAAGTTCATTCAATAATATAACATCACGGCTTATTTCTCCGAAAGGTCGGGCAGAGGTGTACCTATAGTACACCCACATTTCGCCTGTTATGTTTAAGTCCCATGTAATAGGGAGCGAGCCAAAAAAAAAGAAAAAGAAGAGAAAATAAACAAATTCTTAAAAAACCTTAGACAATTTTTGATAAAGAAAAGTTATTATTCAATAAACGAATACCTAAGTGATAAACTTATAAAGTCATAACTTAAGTACTCCATTTTAAACTATATTTAAATCATTAGCATCATTTTTTTATTATTACAAATCTCAATCATATTCTGTATTTAATATTATTATTAGTTTATTACATAATTAAAAATGCTTCCTCTCTCCTAACTCACTTATTTTGCTGTGCCCGACAGGGTCCATAATGATCTAATCATAAGTTTACCACCTAAGAACACATGGGGAATGCAATAAAAGTATTGAGCCTATTGCCATCAACCGGGCACAAATCTAGACTCTGGGCTGTTATTGATAAATTCCAGATGAAAAAGTCCAATAACACTTTACCGACCTGGGAACCGGACTCAGGCCCTCATGCTCAGCTGTAGCGATTTACCACTAGACCAACGAGGCAGTCAATAGTCCAAGGCAGTAGTGGTAGTTCGTTCAATAGTTTTTAAATTTTATGAGGATACGACTGAAATATCTAAATCTATATATTTAAAATTCAAAGTCCTGAGTGACTGACTGATATATCAACGCACAGCCTAAACTGCTTATCCTAGAGACATGAAACTTGGAGGGTGTGTTCTTTGTCAAGTGTATGTATCCACTAAGAAAGGGATTTTTGAAATTCCATTCCTAAGAGAGTGATATGGAGGGTTGAAATCGTGAATTTTTCGACATCTACGCGGGTGAAGCCGCGGGCAGAAGCTAGTGTAAGATAAAAGAGAAATAGCAATTAACTCCATCAGAGCAGGTTTTCTTTACTTCGGCCTACCTGAGTCAGAAGTCTATTCAAAGACTTCCAGGTCAGCCAAGGCAACTCCTGTCCAGGTGCGAGATTTTCAGCAAGTGGAACGAATAGGTTTGGTAAGGAAGTACCATCACCCGACAGACTTAGTCTTTTCTTAGACCATACGCCAGTGAGTGAGAGGAATTACACTAATTGAATTAATTACTTTGCCGCAGTGGTGGCCCAGTGGAAACGACCCCTAAATATAAGTTGCAGTTTGTCGCTTCAAACCCCGACAGGCACTTCGTGTTAATAATTTCTTCACCACTGCTCTCAAAACGGTGAAGGAAAACATCGTGAGGAAACAACCACGTGCTAAAACCAAAAATTCTAGGACATGTGACATGTACCAACCATCACAAGGCCGGCATGGTGAATTACGGACCACCCTCTCAAAGAGAGGAAGCCTGTATGAAGAGAATTCTATAGGCTTATTCATGAATGGATTACTATGATAAAAGAATAATATTATAGTATTATAAAAAAGTCATTTAGTCTCACATTCTCACATAAATATGGAATTTGCATCGCTCTAGTTATTTGTATACTCACTTCCATATATGTTATTGCTTAGCCGTTACAATCCGATAAATAACAGCATACTCATCATTCTATACATATCGGGTAAAGCAGACAGAATCTATTTTAATAACTGAATGTGTTAATCGAGACAGTCACATGTTTTACACATGGCTTCACTCGTGTGATTCATTTACGGTAAAAGCATTATATTAATTAAGTTTACTGACCCGTCAAACGTTGTATTGTCCATATTTAAGAAGCAATAAATAGTAATTACAACGTTCCAAAGTAAAAAAGATGTTAGACTTTCCCGAATTTGATAATTTTCCGTTTTTTTTTTTCTTTCCTTAGGACCTAATTTGGAATAATACGACATTTATAATAAAAAAATGGTCAAATCGGTCCACCTGTTGTTAAGTGACGCGTTTACCAACGAACTGCATTTTATTTTTATATGTATACAGGGTAAAATTTTAACCAGTGCGCAAACTGTAACTAAGAGTTTAGCATTCAGGCATTTCTCGTCGGTCATAAAAAAATCAGCAGTTTCATGTAAAAGTGTAATACCTACGCGGTCAAAATGTATGGAACACTTAATATTTTTAATCGTCGTCGTAAAATTTCTACTTCTAGTATAATAATGCTAAACTCTGGGTTACAATTTGCACACTGCAATTTTTTTTCCTATATATTTAGTTATAATATGGTCCAATGGTGGTTAAATGATGTATTTGTACCAACCACCCCCTGTCTTTTGGCGGGTATCTTAAAGATCAAACGTATCTAAACAGGGAAAAACCTACTAGATTAGACAAAAGCGTTTCTTTAGAAACACCAATTTGTTCAAGAATCTTGTTGACTATGGGCTAAGCTATAAGGTATATTAAAAAATGTATTAAAGGTAGGTGGTAAATTAAATCTCAAGGCTCTATTTACTGTAACTAGAAATTCTCACTGATTCACATAATAATTATTCTCACAACCTCACTTCCAAAATGTCACGTACAATGAAGTTAATAAGAGAATATCAACGCTATATATTTATTATGATTCAAATTCCGAGGTCATTAACAATGGGTATAGATATGAAAATAAATAAATAGTAGGTACTTATGTCTACAAATCTATTGTAAGAAACTGTTATGATATTTCAAAGGCATAGGTTAAGTTCAAATGTCTAAACTTCAATATTGGCATGACAGATGCCCTCTTCATCTCAAGAATATACATAATATAATCGTTTTTCTACTATAAGGGACTAGTGGGTAAGTAATACCATTTGTCATGCCAATATGTCAGTTTAACTTGATCGATCGAATCGTCGATCCGCACGAGTCGATCGATCAAATCAAACTGCGTTAGCCGCGGTTGGTCCGTACAACCGTCGGTTCCAGGAGTCATCCCATTTGTGGATCTTTGATAGTCGTTATGGGTTGTCAGACGCCCGAAAGTCTGACAAACAGTATTTCCAAAAGGTATCGTAGGCGCAATTAGCAGACGACACACCAGGTGGATTCTTAGAAGAACCGCTTGGTAAGGTTCAAAAGATAGTAGAAGAAGACACAGACCAGCATAACGTTGACAAGACGAGATACAGGAATTGGCTGTCAAATAGAACAGAAAATGACTTGATATTTCTGGAGAAATGGTAATGGTAAAAAATGTCCGTTGCATTCAATTTTTTTTTTTACTGTCTCATTTCTGAACAAAAGATTCTGGCATTCACTGTATTACGTTCCTAGCCCATGTGTTTTTACTAATAGTTCATCCAAAAATTTATATTTCACCCTCACAGACTTATCGGCAGCAAGCATATATGAACTGGCCTGTTAGTCTAGTGGTTAGTGACCCTGACTGTAAAGACTGAGGCCGTGGGTTCGATTCCCACGCAGGACAAATCTTTGTGTGATGAGCACAATCATTTGTTCTGTGTCTGGGTGTAATTTATCTATAATATGTATGTATTTAAAAATATACAAGTATATTTTTTCAGTACCGTGTACCGCGTGTTGTACCGTGTGGTACCGGACGTAAACGACACCACCCCATTTCTTCCCGTGGGTGTCGTAAAAGGCGACTAAGGGACTTACTAGAGAATGGGCAGCATCATTCTCTGTGTATTTTACCACCATACTGCTATCGCCAACCCGCTTGCCAAACGTGGCGATTATGGCGAAGCCCCCCAAGTTGGGGGAGGCCTAAGTCCAGCAGTGGACGTCTAAAGGCTGAAATGATGATGATAATGATGATATTTATCAGTTGTCTGGTTGCCATAGTACAGCCTCTGCCTAGTTTGGGACCAGATAACGGTGTGTTGGTTGTCCTAAGATATTTATTTATTTATACACCAGCAGTCAGCGATACCTGTCTTGAATGGATTAATTAAACATTGTTGAGTAAAATTAAGAGTAGATTATTAAATAGATTTATAAAGGCGACTTTTAGTTTTATTGGTGTACAGCCATACGAGATTTTTTGGTCTGATAAGCGATACCTCCCTTCGGTTTTCATTTCTTGCTACACAATAAGATATGCGGGCGCTGCTGCTGCGGCTGTGGAAAACCTCAAGGAGCCTAAGTATAACAACCTTACTGGTAATTGTATTTATGGGCCGTTTGGGTTAAAATTCTCGAGCCATGGGATCTGAGTGCTCATGTCTCTTAAAGAAATCTAGAAATGGCTGGTTGATACGCGTATTTCCATTCTGTACAAGGCTAGAACGCAAGGGTGTGAAACTAGTCGCGTTTAGATTGGAAATCACTTTTTAATCAAGGTCTTCCAATCTATACAAGAGTAGTACGCAAATACTCGTGTATACTTTGTAGAGGCCAAAGTAACTAAATTGAACCATAACATACAGGGCTAGTCCGCATGCCAACTAATACTGTATAGACGAGCGGCCGGGGAGCGCCAGAAACGACATGGTTTGGGGAGGTTAGGTTAGGTTAAAACTGTGACCTCCTATGGAAAGTGTCCTGTCGAGCGTTGCTACTTGCCCTTCATTTTATTCGTCAACCCCCACACCTCTTCCGGCCTTTAAATCGATGTCGATACACGAAAATTCGAAAGTTAGGTTATTTTATTTTATTATTATTAGCCGTTGCTGTCCCACTGATGGGCGAAGACCTCCCTACTCTCTTTCCACGTCTCTCTGTCCAGAGCTACCAAGGACCAGTCTTTATTAAAAGAGTCCAGCTCATCCCGCCATCTCCGTCTAGGCCTGCCGCGATGTCTCTTGCCATTAAGCGGGACCCATTGGGTCGTAAGTTTGGCCCACTGATCGTCTGACATACGGCAGATGTGTCCAGCCCAATTCAATTCAAATTCAATTCAATTTATTCACGAACAATTCGCATTGTGTTTGACAACTATAAACTATATAGAATACATTATAAATATAAAAAAACAAACTCATTAAAATTATAAACTAAAACATTCATAATTCCACTTAAGCGTGGCAGCTTTCCGAGTGACATCAGTTATTTTAGTAATGGAACGGATTGTTGTATTCTTAACGCGGTCCACAAGTTTAATACCCAGAATACTCCGTCCATAGCTCTCTGACAAACCTCGAGAGTGGACCTCTGCTGAATTGTCAAAGACCATGTTTGAGAGTCATACGTGAGGATGGGAAGAATACGCATGTCGATGAGTCTTCTCTTGAGGGATAGAGGAAGATCGCCCTTCATTAGATCTTTCATGGCCCAATAGCTCTTCCAGGCATTTTCGGTGCGTCTTGCAACTTCTTTGTTTTGTCTTGCCTGGAATGAAACCATTTGGCCAAGATAGAGATACTCATCGACATATTCAACCTCTCCACCCGCCAAGATGATCCTTTGATGCACGCTGTTCGTCATTAACTTGGTCTTTGACATATTCATTTGAAGCCCGACCTCGAGGCTTGCCATGCTAAGATCTTCTAGCGTCTGAGTCAGCTCGGAAACTGAAGACGAAAAAAGGACAATATCGTCGGCAAATCGAAGATTGGATAATCTCCTATGACCAACCATAATGCCCCTTTCTGCCCAACCTGTTGCCAGCTTTCTGAAGACTTCCTCCGGTACGGCCGTGAATAATTTCGGAGACAGCGGGTCTCCTTGTCTAACTCCTTTATTAATCTGGAAAGATGGTCCTGTCTGAGAACTAATTTTAATGGCTGCGGTGCTGTTTCTATAAATATTTTGTAAAAGGTTTATGTACGTGCTTTCTATTTCTTGATTATGTAAGGCGTTAAAAATTGAAATATGGCTGATGCTATCAAAAGCTTTTTTATAATCTACGAATGCAATATAAAGTGGGAGCTGGAACTCTGTGTGTTTCTCGACAACTTGGTTGATGGAGTGCAGGTGGTCAGTGGTATAGAGGCCGCGACGAAATCCGGCCTGTTCGGGAGGCTGATGTTTGTCGAGGACTCCGGCTATTCTGTTCTCGATAACTTTAATGAAGGCTTTGTACAGGTGCGAAACCAGGCTGATAGGACGGTAATTGTTTATGTCTGTTTTGTCACCCTTTTTGTGGAGAAGAATAATCAACGAGTGACAAAATGTGCGTGGCAGAAACCCGGTTTTTAGAATACTGTTAAACAGTAATATGTGGGAGAAGGATGGAAGGATGTGGGAGGCTCTCCTATTTTTAAGGCTTCAGTGGTTACGCCATCGTCACCTGGGCTCTTACTATATTTCATACTCCGCAGGGCCTTATGAACTTCCCAGCCTGTAAAAGGTGATATGTTATCGGAGCAAGAGTATGCAGTTACGTTAGGTTGTACAGTCGGTTCTTCACTGTACAGTCTCATATAAAATTTGGTACAAATGTTCAAAATTTTGTCTCTGTCATTCTGTCTCACACCTGCACAATCCTTTAAACACACAATTGTAGGTCGTCCTCTGCTTGATATTTCTTGTTTGGCTGATTTAAGGTATGTGTTTTGTTCTAAAGCCATCTTTATGAGGCGCGTGTTACGGTTTCTTAAATCTTTGCGAATACTGCGTTTGACAAGTCGGTCTACCACTTTGTGTTCTGGTGTGTACATGGCAAGTTGTTGCCTCTCTTCAATTAACTGCTTCGTTTGGTAACTGAGTTTACTTTCTTTGTATTTGTTCATATTTATTTTATTACTGACTTTTTAATACTGTTTTTTATATTAGTGTATTGAGTTTGTACGTCCCCTTCATATGCTCTGTCTAATAAACTAAAACAATTTTTTAAATCTAATTTGATTTGCTCCTGGTCTGCTATGAGAGTGGCTTTATTTAATTTTCGAATTGAGTTTTTAACCATTTTGATTTGTTCTATTTTTTGAGTGAACTTTAAAGTTGTGCGTAAAGGTCTGTGGTCGGAACTGAACTTAAAATTATTAAGAACTTCTTCGTTAGTAATCAGTTGTTTGTGTGAAGGAAGACAGTAATCTATTTCATTTTTGGTAATTTTATCCGGAGATAGCCACGTCCAGCGACGATGAAGTTTTTTGTAGAAATAACTATTTGCTAGGCTTAAGTTCTGACCAAATGCGAATTGAATAAGTCTTGTACCGCGTTCATTTCTCACTCCTAGTCCATGGGGACCGACTATATTGCTGTTATCGAGTTCTTGCTAAAGTTAGGTTAGAATAATTAAAAAAAAAAAAACAAAAAGGTGGGGGAAACTTTTCCTTCACAGAAGGAGCTCTACACCTCCCCCCTCCCTCCCTCCCCTACCACCCCTTAAATCGAAGCCCGGCAATTAATCAGAAGTCCTACCAAATTCCTATGGTGGCGTTATGGCGTTGTATAAATTGGAAAGATACACGCGCGCGTCTACGTTACAAACTATATACAAGTAGTACGCAAAATTCGTGTATACATTGTAATCACAAATTGAAAAATTGCATTAAAAAATATACGAGAGCAGATTCCTATGGTTGCGTTTTGGCCATGTACAGAATGGAAATACGCGGTTGATACTTCCCGTAATCCAAGGGCTGGTTTTTACCTTGGCCAGAGGCTAAGCATTGCCATACAACATGGTAATGCCGCCAGTCTCTTGGGTACCTACATTACCAGTCGACAACGACGCGGATGATATTTTCGACGCTATATTTTAGTTTGTGAATAGTTTTAATTAAGTTTTGATATAATTTTGTTCATGAATTAGTTATTAGTTTTTATTTACGTAAATTGTGGTCGTTTTGTTTGTTATATAAATTACATGTTTTACAAATAAAATACAACATAAAAGTTCGAAGTTCGAACAGTGTTCGAAGGGTGTTGAACCCTCCAACCTGATTTGTAACAAATACTTTTCGTATTTGTTACAAATCTGGTATCTAGTCAGGAATTCCGTACTTGAAGTCTTGATACGATTTCCGGAGGAAGAACCACGAAATGTTATGTAGATTTCGACGTAGGAGCACGTTTCTTTTGCCAGAATGAGGCCATCAATATTCCCTTACAAATTGGATAAGTAACAAAATAAAAGCTTGGTATTTGTTAAAAGGTATACATATGTAGGAAAAATATTATGCTTTTAAAACTTGTGTCTTACTGATTAAAGCCGAAAATTACCTACTTCACTCAGCCTATCACGGTCACTTCATTAGGTAGTCCGAAGTTAGTATGAAAGTTAAACATATTTTTAACCGACTTCAAAAAAAGGAGGAGGTTCTCAATTCGACTGTACTTTTTTATGTTTGTTACCTCAGAACTTTTGACTGGGTGAACTGATTTTGATGTTTTTTTTTTTAAAGCTGGTGATTCCCGTTTGGTCTAATTTGGTTCCATTCTGACAATGGGATCCATGTGAAAACCATATAAGTCTTAAATTTGCATTAAGTATGTGAGCGACAATTTCACGAATAACGCGATTAGATTAGTGCGTAATATATGCATAACTAAAAGGTTAAAAATAAAAACAAAAAAAATAACAACCGACTTCCTTAAAAAAACACTACAAAGTGAAAAATAACTTTAGTTTCGAAAGTCGGTGGCAAAAAAACCTTAAATACAGATCCTAAGACACCGACTTCCGAAATAAAAATAATTTTAACTTTGTAGTGTTTTTTTAAGGAAGTCGGTTGTTATTTTTTTTTTTTTTAGTTTTTATACCTATATTTATACCAATAAAACGTTCGATCAATTAATTTTTGGACATACAAAATTGTGACTGTATTTTAGCATTCTTTGCTGTATCTATTATTTTTTGGTAGTAATATTACCTAATAACGTCGGTCCTTGGTTGGTTGACCATCTTTATTTACCTGGGACCCATCCGTAGCTTAGGAAGCATGTTAAACCGTTGATCCCGGTTTTCATTCCTGGATCTCCGACAGCCGACCCCGAATGTCTGACAACCAGTGTTTCCAAGGCGTATCGTATTATCCAGTTATCGGGCTGAAGAAGTCAGTGAGGCAGTCACTCCATTATTTAGTTGCACCAAAAATGGTGGCAGAAGGAATTAATGAAATGAAAAAGGTAGGCATTTCGATTATGTAATGCATGCAGATAATGATTAATGAATTCAAATCAAATCAATAAATCAAAAATCATTTATTTGCGTAAATAAGGTACAGAAGGTTGGTAAAATATATGAATTTGTTCTCTTATTCTGCCTTTAATTTCGGCGTGCAAATATGGGCTAAACTTACACATTTCTTATTTATTGAAATTCATCATCATCATTTCAGCCGTAAGACGTCCACTGCTGGACTTAGGCCTCCCCCAATTTGGGGGGCTTTGCCATAATTGCCACGCTTGGCAGGTGGGTTGGCGATCGCAGTATGGTGGTAAAATGCATAGAGAACGCTGCTGCCCATTCTCTAGTAAGTCCCTTAGTCGCCTTTTACGACACCCATGGGAAGAAATGGGGTGGTGTTGTTCTTTACGTCTGGCACCACACGGTACCTAAAAAAAATAATATGAAAAGTTAATTTTAGCTTGTCGATAACACTATGGTTGTATTTTTTACTGACCCCAAACCCCTTTTTACCATAATTTATAACACCTACATTTAATCTATGAATGAGAGCGATGTGATAAGGACAAAGCGTTCTACTTGACTTCTAGATCAAACCCATAAACCTACGGTCCCTTTATTTTTAGTTTCGAGGTTAACTGCGAAAAATATCAATATAGTCATGTTGGGATTAGATTAGATGCCTCATATGTTAACTGTTGCAGAACTGATAAAGGTATATAAATCATAATCGAGAAAGAAAGAAAGGATAAAGTTTATTTCGACAAAGTTCGTGAAACACAAATGAAGATAAAACAAAAGTGAAAGTTATCTTTTAACATCAATAGTGTTTGTACCAAAACCCCTCCGCGCCTCAGAAAGCACGCTAAGTCGTTGGTCCCCGCCGTCATTTGTGAATCTTTGACGGTCGTTATGGGTCGTCAGAAGCCCGGAGCCTAGAAGCAGAGAAATTTTTCGAACATGTGAAGCCCATTGCTTAGCTTATAAAAGCGGTAATCTACAAAATGATTCAGATCCTGATTAAAGAATATAAAACTGTTACGCAATTAAACAGCTGCTCTTGCAAACAAACCGATTTGCTTCTTGTTAGTATATATTTGCTTAGGTATAGTAAGAACCACAACTAATGAATGATTAAAAGGTTTACCATTTAACCTTTGATCCTCATTGTGAAGTAACTCTCAGACAGTTGATTGTTGCTAGTTAGCTGCCTCTGTTATATAACAACCACGAAATATATCAGAGTCTTTTTTTGGTAGCTCTCTGTCCCTCTAATAGGCATTGATGATTCGCTTCCTTTCTCCTACGAAACTTATCTTCTCTCTTACCTACCTCTCTTAAAATCTATACTACTAAACTGTCTCTACTTACTATTATCAATACGAAAGTAACTCGTGTCTATCTGTTACGCTTTCACAACTAAACCACTGAACCGATTTTGATGAAAGGTACGGGGTAAGTTAGAACCCCATGAAAGAATAGCTAAAAAGCTAGGGTAATTTTTATTCCGCGACTTAACCAAATTCCGCGGCAAAAACTAGTACAAACATGAACCGACACCTTCTTGCCAATTTGGTAAGTAGAATCTACAGAACGCCTCCTGCTACGGTTCTTATATACTCCTGTGGCGGCATCTGTATCGCCACATGCGAACTACTAATCACTTTGACGTCACGAAAAATGCTACATCGCGCAAGCAGAATTTACCGCGCCAATAGAAAATTTACAACGTCCCGACATCAATCGTCGGGTAGTTGTCCACTAGACACAACAGCCGTCTGCATGAGTAGCATGACCACCGTAGAAAGGGGTTTTGACGACGGAAGAATAGACAAAATTACAGATTGTAGAAAGATTAAAGACAGAATTAAAGATTGTAGAAAGATTTGTACCGTTTTATGCTGGCGTAGCATGACAGTTCTATCTCTATTCTACCAAGATTAGACAAAGTTCTTTCTATGGTGGTTATGCTACGCGTGCTGGTCGAAGAATTCTCCCTTTTTTATGGACGTTGAGTGAATTTTACACCTTGTTCCTTACACCGCTATACTCCTCTGGCCTCGTTTACGTTCATGCGCACGCCGGTTGTGAGTACTACGCACCTCTCACAAAATGTCTTGTGTTGTATTCATTTTACGTGACGGAACAAACCTAACACAGAAATAATTTTAGAATTTGAGTGTGGAAAACTTTGACAGATATTTTCCGAGTGACTTCTTGGAATATGCCTATTGCTCATAATGTGCTGACATGTCACAGGCTGCCACTGACATCACGTTGGTAAAGATAGACTAGAGGGGTAATCGCGTAACACACTAACAGTAGAAATGGCTCTCATTTTAGCAGTTCAACAACATTCATTGCGTTATTTACGTTTTTGAGAAGACACAGTTTTCGAACATATTAAGCAATTAACTAGCAATATCCCTCAATGACTGAGATTCTAAATGATAGTGTGTTAGCAATTCGGATGATGGAAAAACTACCAATTAAATTAATAGTACCGACCGATGACAGTTTCAGTTCAGGGAAAAGTCGACTTTTCATACTACATGGAAATGGGCACTAATCACACATGCTTAGTAAATTTGGCAATTTCTTCGGGTTAATAGCGCAGGACTCTACAAATCCCCATTGCTTTTCAATTTGACAATTTAACAACATTCATTGCGTTATCGATCAATGGTATATTTCGAACATATGAAGCAATGGATTACAAATGTTTTTCAAAATACTTCGAATTGTGATAGACTGTGTCTGAGCTGCCGTAGTTATTTGTTTCTTTCTAGTCAATAGTCGATATAATTTAGTGTTAAAATAAATGCATTCTCTTACACATTTTGATTATTTTTAGACAAATTAGTAATCTTTATTTTGTTTCGCCCCTCGACCCGCCGCGTCGGGTTTTTCGTCTGCGTTATTACTTCGATTTCACTTAGCGTGCTTACTGACTTTTATACTTTTGCTAGCCTCCTTATGGTCGTAGCGTTACGTGGTTAACATTCCTCAAGAAGTGAACTATGAAATTTAAAAATATTTTTCAAATCGGACTGTTAGATTCAGAGTTTACCTCCTATAAACTTTCGAACAAACAAAGTTAAGTATTTCTCTTTATGTAAGTATATTATACATTTATAATAGTATAGATTTCGTTATTAAATGAGACAAAACTGCATCTATAGCTACGTTGGTACTTTTAAACAATGTAATATGAAAAGTAATAGAAATGTATATTTCTTTATTGATTGCCAAGCAGCGACTTCAACCGCGTGGAGGTTGGAAATTATCCGATAAGATCGCATTACCAGTATAAAAAGTACTACCTATATGTGTGCCAAACATCCAAATCCGTACGACCAAAACGGTCGGTCAGATTTGAATGAAATTGCGTGCGGGTTTTTTTTTTACTTTGACATTTAAAATATTAGGTGGGATTTTTGGGAAATACCGACATCGTATTTTTATTTGTAATAGCTTTGAGTTCGAACTCTACGTATGTATTTCTACTACAAACTCGATGCATGACGCCTACGTAGTAAATTAACCTACAACTGTCAATACGAAACTACCCCTATAATTTACCCACTACAGGGCAACGGCCTCTACCCTCATTGAGATAAAACGATCATCGATCATTACGTTTGCTCACTACGTGTAGATTCAGCTGAAATCCTACTCCTCATCTTCCTCAACTACTATATCTTTCATACCAACTGTCGGTTGTTGACAATAAAAATAAGTCAATTAATATTATTCCGTAAGTCTCATCCAGGTAAACGTAGGTTGTAGTTAATATTTATTTATTTAAACTTTATGCACAAGTGAAAAATACTGTACAAAGGCGGACTTAATGCCTGAGGCTTTTTCTACCAGTCAACATTAGGGTGATGCAGAGACAAAACATGGCAGGTGCAACATAGGGATAGATATTTCGGAAAATAATACATACAAATACATACATACATATATATGTAACGAAAATAAAAATTGTCTGAAGAAATAACGATAGTTGGAGAAGAAAACGAATCCAGCAAATCAGCGCTGTAATGAATCTACTATGCTAGACATTAGCATCCTCATTGGCACTCTTGTTTCACCCACAGCTCACAAGGGGTCTACTGCCTTTTGTGTCATGCTTCCCTGGTACGTACTAGCTTCATCCAGGCAAACGTTTTTGGTTAATTAGCTAGTCGTCATCACCATGATCATTGGCAGCCTTGTTCCACCCATTGCTGAGTTAAGGCGTACTTTCTTTAGTACCATGCTTTCCTGGTATGTGTGAGTCTTGCCTTATGTTCCAGTACTTTCACCGAACTCTCAGCTTTACTCTTTAAACTGGAATAAGCAAATAGATTTCGTGCAAAGATGAATTCTTTAAAAAAGTAGCTCTTATGTCATCCAAAGGTAGACCTGGTCTGATGCCTTCTTCAAATCTTAATAACCTATTACAACATCCATCATGTGAAGATGCTCTATACTTAGTTAGTGATAACATCTTATTAACTTGAGTATAATTTAAGTTGCAAGTCCCTTGGAAATTTTCCTTCGCAGTGTCAACACAGAGGCCGGTATGGAAAATTTTATAACAAATAACAGAAGGGGATCATTACCTAAACCTTTCATTATATTATTATACCTCGCCTTTTAGTTAAAGCGAAGAATACTCGGAAGGTACTCAAACCTCTAATAAGTACCATTTTGCGGTCCAAACATAATATTGAAACTCAAATTATTTCTACTTAGGGATCCTAAAACTACTAAATAGGGGTTTGTGGCAAAGCAGTCACAGCAGCACGGTCCGATCGGTCAGGGTATGCTACGCTTGTCGCGGTTGGTCCGTGGATGGGTGTTCATTTTTATATACGAAGACCTAGGAGGGATCCCTCCATACCTGGGCAAGCACCCTAAGCCATTTTGTAGATTTTTGAAAGTTGATAGGGGTCGTCAGAAACCTGAAAAATCGACAAGTCTTAACAAGGGGTATCGTATTACCCAATCACTGGGTTCTCTTACTAAGGGGTATCGTATCACCTAATCACTGGGTTGAGCAAAATAAGTTAGGGAGTCACTCCATGTAAAATTTGGTTTTCAGCTGCATCGAGTTAGACTGGAAGGCGACCCCAAGAGGCAAATGAGAACAATGAGGTAACAGATGTAATTAATGTATAGCTAATGTCAAATCTCAATAAAATACTGTTAGGTTTTAAATTATAATATTGTCTTAGTCGATTATTGGGACTTTTGATTTATAATACTGGCAACACCATTTTTGGCGCGGTTTTGAGACAACGATTGGGAACACGGGGTGGCACTCGGCCTTTTCGCTCGGGGCCAGCATCGAAGACGGACGTAAGTTTTATTACTATAAATTCTTAAATATTAAGTACTTATAACATTGTAAAACATTTAATAAAGAATAGAGATGGAGTTTCTTGTCCTTCTTCTCCAACCGTGTGATTACTCTTTGGAACGGACAACTATAGTTCTCCAACCGTGTGATTACTCTTTGGAACGGACAACTATAGTCAGGTGTGCCTACTTGAAATAAATGCGGTGTGTGGTGTACCTTTAAATGATACAATGTGTTACGTGTTATTTTCCCTACCCAATTTTATAACAATACTAAATCTTATTTCAATTCTTGATTAGCAATACATCTTCTACATATCATGCTTTTATTTTATTTACTTTGGATTTGAATTTGTAATCTAGCTTATAATCTAGCACATGTAGTGTCGCTTTATGAATATTGCTTAGGTAGCAACAACTATCAACTAATGACTCATCAAACCTTTATCACCTCTGCCCTCTCGTAATAATGGGCAAAAACTTACATAATATTTAAACACATTTAATTTTTGACATAAGTTGACAGTAGTTGTGCTAAGGAACAATATTAAGTAATCGCAAATTACAGAAATAAGAATAGGAAAGGTATGATAAACCAAACGAGAGTCATCATCATCATCTTCTTTACATAGTAAAAAAAAGTCGCGTCCGCGTTTCTGCGCTTAGATCTTTTACATTACTGCCTATCTAACATCCATAACCCAGCTATTGGGCCTAACGATACCTTTCGATAAGTCTGTCAGACTTTCGGACTTCTGACGACCCGTAGCGACTCTTAAAGATCCACAAACGACAACCGAGACAAACGTGCTTTCCGAGGCACGAAGGTCTTGGTATGTAAAAATGGTCATGTATTCACGGACCGAACCATGCGGTTGTTATTACTCAGCCATAAGCCCCTGTCACTTATACCTCATTAGGTAAATAAAAAAATATAATATCTTAACCCATGTAATATGACGTCGAAATATTCCTCCGCATCACTGTCGACTGGTATACCCAAGGGCCTCTGTGGCCAAGGTAAAGGCCAGCCTTTGGGTCACGGGACATGTCAACCAGCCCTAAGAAGATTTTATTAATAAGTAATGGAATTGGTTATTCTTTAAAAAAAAATATATTTTACTAAGATTTGATATAAATGCATACAATAAAATATATTTTGTACGCCGTGCCGACCCCAAATAGTTTGGGATAAAGAGGATAATAAATCAGAGCAACTAACCTGAGATTAGAGAACAGAGACCAGGCTATCATAAATCAAAGGAGAGGTTAGAGCAAAATTGCGAAGGTAATGATGATTACAATCTTCGCCTTAAGAGAAGAGGGTTTTCCACAGGTTAACGCCTCCTTGTTCATGATAATAATGCGTAAGTATTACCAAGCAAACAACATATTAACTTGTCACCAACTATTAGTAACACTATACTTTAAGATGACACGTGATGACTTGAATAATGTTATGGAAGGTACAGCCTTGATGGATGGAAGAATAATTAACTTTATTGTTATGTAACCTTAAACCTACTTAAGTAATTATAGCGAAACCGAAGGCCGTTCTCGTTTCGGCAAATGAAAACCGTTTTTGTAGAGCACATACTCAACGAATCTCGTTATGAACGACAATGCTGAAAACCAAACTCCAAATAGTCTTCGACAAAAAAAAAAAGAATAATTCAAACATATCAGTCGCTCCATTATATTATAGATCTCTGTAACTGTATGGGTTCCTGGTAGGGTTCGGTTTTAGAACAGCATGGCGGACAGGAATAGGTACCAATGTAACTACTAACTATGTAATACTTTGGTACACAAAGGTTGTAAGAGCTATTCCATCAGGGTACTACGAAATGTCAATCACCTACAACTTTCTGCATTCCTAGTACTCCCGGATACAGAGTAACCATCGGATACACACACTTTGTTTTCCTTCGCGAGCCAACAAAGCAATGTTTGAGAATAATGAAGAATATCATTTCATTGTCCATTTTCCTCGTAAGTGTTGTTTGGTCAATTATTTGCACGAAGCCCGCTTCTGAGATGCCCACTCGATACGAATAGGTACTGAGAAATAGTGATGATGACGCCTGTTTGATAAATATCATCATGGATGAGTTCGGGAAAAAGTGGGTAACGGATATTTAAGGGTTGCTACTAACCTACGATTATTTTCTTTGTTGCTATTTTGTTTTTTACCTAATATTATATGAAAGACTTGTAGGTTAATAATAACAGCCGCGTGGTTCGAACTATAATGCTTGCCGAGTTAGGTCCGTGAGTGAGGTTTATTATTGTGTGCCCATCAAATACCGTCTCCCGCTCTTCGTGTCAGACTTTTACTGACTAAAAACCACCCGTGTTCCTTCAGTTGCCCGTTCCAGGGTCACATGTGTGTGGATAGCTTTCCATTACATATTGAGACCCCTCTGTGGCTCGGAAAACACGCTAAAGCGCTGGTCCCGAGTCCCGACTGTCATTCGTAGATCTCTGACATTCGTTACGGATCGAGTCTAAGAATCAGTCTTGTCAAGGAGTATCGTCTTACCCCATATTTTGGTTGTGGAGGTCAGATAGTCAGTCGTTCCATCTAAAACAAACAAATTCAGCTGCATATGTTGAGACTGGAAGCCAACCCCAATATGGTTGAGAAAACGCTAGACAGGTGATGGTAAAGACTTGATGATCCAACATACCTAAAAACTGTAGGAACCAACTTAAAAAAATAGAAAATAAATAATAGTTTAAAAAAGTTTGGTTTTCTATGGAAGCGTGTTTTTTAGGTTTTTGTAAACTATTATTTATTTTCTATTTTTAAGGTGTTTCGAATTTTGAGACGTATGTCAGCGTAGTTTTCTAAAAAAAGTTTTTTGCAGTCCTGGTAACCCTGGTAAGGATAATGACACAAATGAAATAATAGTATTTGTCTTCGGTCCTCGATAAGTCTAGAAGAGTTTAAATGAAATCTGGTCGTTTAAAGTGGGTCAAAATCGCGCTATAAGGAGTCGGTTACAAACAAACATACAAACATACAAGTGAAGCTAATATAAAGCGTGTAAAAAGAAACTGTTTTCATTTTTACCACCACAATACCTTTGCGATAGCCCTGTTCCTATGGGTGTACGTTGACGTGACAATATTTACAGATCCTTGACAAAACTACGGCTTACTATGTCAATGGCGGCATCACAACACATTAAATAAATCCGAGAATCACAGAGCTTATTGTTGAACACAGGCATAATGTCAATATTTTGGTCAAGACGACTGCGTATGAGTCATCTAAGATACCAAATAGGCATACCCGAAATATACGTATGAGTAAAACATTTATCGTCAAACACAAACTCCGACTCGGTGCATTTATTTCAATCAAACCATTTTCACTTTTAAATTGTCAAGGAGTCATTCAGAAAGATGATACTAGTAACAAACTCCAAGGCCACTCATTTCATCAGCTATATTCACCATCATTTTCCATTTAATAATTGCCACACTTTTAAAAATGTTTTTCACTCAATTACTTAATAACTTCTCAAGGACCTGGAGACATAACATAGGGGCCATGTCAACAAACATACTCAGCTATTTGTAATTAGCGTTAAAGCCATTAAAAGTTACTTTATACGACTTGCAGGCGTGTCTGTACTCCTAGTACATTTCCATCAATGTTTTTTATTTACTGGAAAGAATCTTGGGGTTTTTAGACCATTGAGTTGCCCTAAGTAAATTAGACGGATGCAGCTGAATACCAGTAACAAGGATGAGTCCGTATCTGACCACCACAATCCACACTGAGTAACACGATACCTCTTAGTAAGACTGGTTATCAGACTTTTGGGCTTCTGCTGACCTGTAACGACTGTCAACGTTTTTCAAATGACAGCCGGTTTAACGTGCTTTCCGAAGCAAGTAGGGATCTTGGTATGTAAAGCTGGTCACTCATTCACTGACCAACTGCAGCAAACGTTGCTTAACCTGATCGTCTGTGCAGCTGGCCACAAGCCCTTCGATGGATACAACATATTTATTTGTAAATAATTCGCAAACCACAGACTGGTAAAAGACTACCGACATGATATCATCAAATTGATTGTTATCTATCATGCACACTCCAACTATCGATTGTCAGTTATCGTTATCTTAATAATTTGTTGATAATGTGGGCTAAGGGTCGACGGACAACGAATAATATAATTATTATTGAGTGTATATACCGTCTTACTCTGTGTAAAAATCGCCATGGCTCGTTTGATGGAAAGCGGTTGCTACCAGAAACATGTGCAGCATAGACCGCCACTGGTTTCTGAGAGCCTAGTCTCCGATCAATCTACTGGCAAATCTTATAATTATTACACTAGTTTACACGGATTTCATACCCCAGCTGAAAATTGTTATTTTATTATTCCTTCTATCCAGAAAAAATAATAAAAAAAATCTGTCACGTCTGGTTTAAGAAATATTTATATTATTTACCTAAAAGACATCATTTTGGTAATATTACTAAAAAAAAAGGACAAAATTTTGCCTTCTTTTTATAGTTATTTGTAGCAGTTACTCTTATAATGGACCAACAGTAATCCTATAACATATTTTCATCCCGAAATCCTTGATGTCGTTCTTCAAAAACCTTTAAATCTTGGTGGAAACGTTACCCTTGTTCGTCACTAATACTTCCTCAGTTTTCAGGGAAAAAACTCAGATGGGAGTGCAGAAAATGAATCTCTAATGACATGTTTACTCCCACCTGTTGAAAATTGTCGTTTGAAGCGAACGTATAAACTGCCAGGGTCGCGAGATTGTTCGAAACAGATACCGTGACCCTGGCACATGGGCAACTGAAGGAACACGGGTGGGTTTTAGTCAGTAAAAGTCTGACACGCCCCCCCGCTCCGCCCAGAGCGGGGGAAGTCATTTGATGATTTCCCATCCAGAAAAAAAAAGCGAACGTATATACAATTAACTGTGGTCACCACGTTATGTAGTTAAAAAAAAAACATTTGACTGCAGAAAGACATTGTGACGTGATAAAATATTTCTGCTTACACGTTTAGGCAGGCAGGTAGATTAACAAATTTATATACATTTTTTTTTGGGGTATAAAAAAAAGTTAAATTTTGTAAACTAGTGTTATTAGTGTTGTTGCTGTTGTGATTTGATAAAGGGAGAAAAAAAACTATGAAAATACGACTGCCTATAAGTAAATATTAATTTAAAAAAAGTCAAATATAAGAAATGTGGGTCACGAATAAAATACCGCAGAAATCTATAAACTTCTGAATGTATGTAGGCTGTCATCCGGAAATGTGCCAGAAGACTTATTTATTTATGATGATTAATATCAATGTACCTACAATAAACCTCCTAAAATGCTCTAAATGAAAAAAGGCCGTATAATATTTGTCAATTACGCGTCGTGCTTTTACAGTTAAAATATATAGCATTTCCATAAATTTACAGAATTCACAGCAGACATGAATTCAAAAGCAAATTCCAAGCAATTATTATTTATAACAGACTAGCGACTCGCCGCGTTTAAATACAACTTGAAAAATCATCGATATTTGGTAAATATATTATGAATAAATTATATACATAATCGTTCGGGAGTTAACCCACTAAATGATGGTTCAAATCGCATCAAAACCCGTTGCCTAGTATAGAAGAACAACACGAAAAACTACTTTAATTGTAAGAGAAAAGGAGTTTCTGAAATGTTATCGGTAATTTATTCGGATAACACTACGTAAAAAACCAAACAAAACAAAACTAGGCATCCATTAACCTGTGCATTTAGACATAATCCAAAACTGTGGAGACAGATGTTTTAGTAAATCAAGTGAAATAAATGTTTAGGAAAAAAGGCGTTAGACGGATGGCTCACGTTTCTGGCAGTCAGCCAGAAATTTAGGTATCTATCAATAAAGCACGTTTGGTATCACGTGTCGAAAGAATGGTATCTGGTATCTGCAGATTATGTAATAATAAATTAATATTGAATTGAAACGAATTCGGGGAAACGTGACGGCGGGCGACGGGTGTTAGCGATGAGTAAAAATTAATTTTGTGGGTTTACTGATTACCGAGATTGTATTGTTAGCGTGGGTTCTATTCACCTGAGGAATATAATCTTCCTGCCATTTCGTTCAAACGATCCATTATTTTCGCGATTTAACTTTAAGAGTTCAAAATAATTAGTTTGTTCAGTGATAAAAAAAAACTCGCTCATATACCTATAATATGTGCAATCATTGTGCAATCTTCAACGCTAAATGATTATAATATTACGAAATTTGTGATATCTACCGTCTATCTATTTAATAAAAAAAACTGCCGTTGCCGGGACTCTTGGCATTTTATTTAGAAAATGAACATACAAAAATGGTGTATTAAAAGAAGAAAAAAAAAGCTAACTAAAAAAAAAAAATTAATAAATTAAAAACGTTCTTTTATTTGCAAATACTTATTAATTTAATCAAAACTAATTTTCCACCCGCAAGGCGCTCGTAACTGCGATTATCTCGCACAGGTTGGTGAGGCGTCGCCACGCTAACAGACAGTCCGACTCGCCGCATTAGATGAATGACATCAAAAATCTCAACACTATTCAAATCATTCATTCTCTGGCACCGCCTAAACCATTGGGTCTTAAACCTTGCAATTGTACACTAGTGTTGTTCCTTATAGATAAAAAGAGAGCATTATTTATTACGGAACGATTCTCGGAAATTCTCGTATGAAAAAATATGCATGGAATTTCGTCATTTTCTGAAGCTAGTAGTTTGTACTTATAAGTATCGATTTTCGAAAACTGAATTTGCTGATGGGTTATCCCATTAGGTAAACAGCTTCTTGCGCAATAATTTTATTAGTGTAAGGGCCGCCTCGCCAAACTTCAAAACCTTAAATAATAAATTCTCAAAGAGCTTAAGAAAACGTAAAAACCGCTGAACAAAAGAAAATAACTTGTTCTGGAAAATGAAACGACAATTTATACGTTTTTTTAGATTACCGAATTTTCCTTCAAGCATAAAATATAATGTCCAATATATCACAGAAGCCAAGAAACACAAATCACTATCTAATAATGCGTATAACGCTGAACATATTTCAATCATCATTTTGTCTCTGTTATCTTCAAACTATTGCCTGAAATAGAACGATGTTTTAAATTTAAGTGATTTGTGGTATAAGCGACCTTAGTGTCGAACATTATGTCTAATAGTCGCAAACGGTACTGCTGAGCATAAATTCCTGGATTTGTTTCCCAGCAGGGTGATTGTAAAATACCAACACTAGGAATGGCTTTAATTTTGACAGTTCAGCAAAATGCATTATGTTATTATTTTTTTTCGAATATATGAGAATTTAGATTAGCAATATCCGTCAAACTTATTCAAATGCTGCGATAGTGTTCTATGCAATCAGGGTGCTGGTCAGACAGAATGTCATTGGATTTTTCAATCAGAAATTTCTCAGTAGCAGCCCGGAGTCGGGAATTGTGTCCAGTTGATGGCAATAGGCTCGTCCGCTTTAACACAGGACTGTAACATAACTAACGAAATGAGGGTGTACTATAGGTATGTCTCTACCAAACCCTTTGAGAATTAAAAATGTGATGATATTAATGCAATAGAGGAGTAAACAGTTCGAGGTAAGTCTATGCAAGGTCAGGAAAATACGCAAAAACAAGGAAGAGCTTTTCCCCACTTGATGGTGGATAGAATAACAAATTGCGCTGTCAGTATTACTTGCTAAACACGGCAGCTGAAGCTAGCGGAACTCAAAAACATTAATAATGGTGATACCGTATCACCTAGGGGTGTGAAAAGTGTACTTATTATTTTAATAAGTTATGTTTAACATTTATGTATTAATTAAATTACACATAAATTAAGAGCGCTGCTGCCATTCTCTAGTAAGTCCCTTAGTCGCCTTTACGACACCCACGGGAAGAAATTGGATGGTGGTATTCTTTACGGAAAACATGATACTTCAATGTATACAGTGTGTATCGTTAATATGTGGTCACATTAAGGAGTCAGTGGTACTGTCAAGGGTGTGCACCACAGATATAAATATTTCGTAAAATTACCTAAGTTAGTTTATTAAAGTATCTACTTTATTTTGTGTTCATCACCACTGCTCTAAAAACGGTGAAGGAAAACATCGTGAGGAAACAGGCGTGTTCTCGAACCAAAAATTTAAAGACATTTATCAATCCGCACTGGGCTCGCGTGGTAGAGAAGGATGCTCTAGAAGCGTACTCTCCCAGCAGTGGGAACCACTTAGGCTGATTATGCATTTTAGCAACCATTTGTGAGACTTTTCACACTTATAAAAAAAAGTAAGTAAATGATTTATTGCCATTTTTGCACCTGAAAACATACTTCACAGATTTGTAGGCAGCCCTAGTATCACGAATCACCATCAAACAAAAAACCTTCGAACATAAATCTGAATATAACCCCCTTATCTAATTAATTTGAGCTTATCTCTGCAATATTGAAGTATATGCTAACTTATCAATTTCGTAATAACCCTTATCTCAGAATTATTACAGCCGTTTTAGTGCTAATGTACTTGATACACTAAGTATGCAGTAATCTCGGGTCGACGGCGCATTGTGTTCCACGCGCGTGTCAAAGAGATGTCAACAAAACTGAAGAGGTCAGCTAGGACCGATGCCTGCCAGGGTCGCGAGATTTGTTTGAAAGCGTTACCGTGGCCCTGGCACAGGCAACTGAAGAAACATGGGTGGGTTTCAGTCAGTAAAAGTCTGACACGCCCTCCCGCTCCACCCAGAGCAGGAGACGTCTGTTGAAAATTTCCCATCCAGAAAAAAAAAACACTAATGGCGTTTGTAAACTACCAACAACATCATCATCTGTCTAGGCTTTCCCGAATAAAGTTGAGGTCGTCTGTCTGTCTGTCTGTTCTCGATAAACTCAAAAAATACTGAACGGATTTTCATGTGGATATTTCACCAATAGATAGAATGATCCATGAGGAAGATAGAGTATGACTTGATAAGGTTTCGTGTAAATTAATTGAAATATAAAATGTTGAAAATGTCGGAAAACGCTGCCTGATCCCTTTGAGACATAACAGAACAATATATTGTAAGATATTTTTATTTTTAATAGGTCAATAGAAAAGTACGTGATGGCATATATATACATATATTTTAAGGATAGCTTACTATACAAATGATTAATTTGAAAGTTTGTATGTTTGTTGTGCTGAACGGATTTGACTGAAAATAGGCCCATATATAGTTTATAACCTAGATTAAAACAACGGGTACTTATTACCCCGGTACTATAATTCTAGTGGGTCAATTTTCCTGGGGAAAGTTTTTTTTATGATTCGCTCTCCGATTGTGAGAACTACGGATTTGAATGTTTGAAGATACATTCTAGATTTAACTTTAGTTGTAAATTCTTGAATGAGCTAAGAATATTATCAGCAATAATAATATATCGGATGTTTAAACAAATACATTGTTTTACTTCCGATACGCGTGGGGTGATAGGTCAATGTACTATTAGTATGTGTTATTAATTTGTTATTGTAATTGCGTTTGACGCTACTGTTGAACTTGATAATCTTTGTGGATCATTTGTCTGAAGCGTGTTTGATTGATCAATTAATTGTTGCTTGATAGTATAGTAAGCATTACTTATCTATATCTATTTTCTTTATATATATATCTATATATAAAATTCAAAGTCCTGAGTGACTGACTGATAAATCAACGCACAACCTAAACCGCTGGTCCTAGAGACATGAAATTTGGAGGGTGTGTTCTTTGTGAATAGTAGGTATCCACTAAGAGAGGGTTTTTTGAAATTCCATCCTTAAAGGGTGAAATAGGGGGTTGAATTTTCTGAGAAACTTTTTATTCTCCAGGTCGGATAAGACAAAGCAAATAGTGCGATAAGACATAGTTTACCTGGATTAATACATAGGGTACTTTTAATCCCGGTAGTACATTCCTGTGGGATATTTTTCGACATCTTGGCTTCGACTGGCCTGTTATTCTAGTGGTTAGTGTCCCTGACTGCTGAGACTGAGGTCGTGGATTCAATTCCCACCAAGGAAAAATATTTGTGTGATGAGCACGATCATTTGTTCTGTGTCTGGGTGTAATTTATCTATAATATGTATGAATTAAAAAATATATAAGTATGTTTATCAGTTGTCTGGTTGCTATAGTACAAGCTCTGCCTAGTTTGGGATCAGATAACGGTGTGTTGGTTGTCCTAAGATATTTATTTATCTACGCGGGCGAAGCCGCGGGCAGAAGCTAGTTGTGATTACAATGAATTACTTACCATAAACTGCCTATAATGTCCTCACTGGTGGGTCACAGGCATCCTCTCTGTGAGAGGGAGTGGGCTGTAGTACACCACGCGGCCCCAGTGGGAGCTTTTGTTTTTAAAATATTAAAATTTCATTATTTATAGGAGCTTTTACGCATAGCGCATGTCAATCCCATCGTATCCTAAAAAATTGTGCTTTCACAAGACGTAGGCCATGAATTTGAACAACCCGGGTGGTGGATTATGGCCCACTCCTCTTACCTCCTCTTCCGAGAGGAGGCCTGTGTCCCAGCAGTGGGAACATTATAGGCTGATGATGATGATGATGTGCAAGTTGGTAGATGTCACATAATTATTATTATTATTTATTTATATTTAAGCCAACAAGGACCAATTACAAATCATAAAATCCTAAAAATCATAACATAATATCATACATAAAACAAACAAAGTCACAATATAATATAAAATACAATTCAAAATAATTAAAATAATATTTCCACATTATCCCGCACGAGTACCATGTCACAGTGATACACGTACTGGCAGTCGAAACGCTGGGCGAAGGCTTTCAGGATACTGTTCGGGCTGACCCGCACCCTGCGCACCAGGGATGTGCACCGCTTGCGCATGGTAGTGTGAAAACAATCCACGCGCGCTTCGGCAAATATCCCCGACGCGCTACAGAAGCGAGGCAGCCCCAACAGCACCCTGAACGCATTATTGTATTGGATGCGTAGAGCGCAGTACTGCTTTTGCGTATAATTTACCCACAGACTGCTCGTGTAGAAGGACGTGCAAAATGCCCTGAACAGGGTGATCTTGACGTCTCTTGAACAGCGAGCAAATCTGCGTGCTATCATATTCGCACGAACAGACAGCGCTCTACGCTCCCTTTCTATTTCACTATCGTCCTTCAGATCCGAGGTTAGTAAGTGTCCAAGATATTTAAACTGTTCTACCCTGCTAATGGGGTAGCCATTCAGTCTAACTAGCGGTGTTTGACTTATGGACCTTCCCCGAGCCTGAAAGACTATCTACTCACTCTTCTTAACATTATAAAGTCAAGTCATTGTAAATGTCTTCGAAATTTGATTCTAGGTCATGCCGGCTTCCTCACAATGTTTTCCTTCACCATTTTTGAGTTTTACTTACAATTTGTATTTCATCACCACTGATGAAAATACTAAGTAAAACGCCTGTCAGAGTGCGAACCTACGACTTGCAACTCGTAAGTCGCCGTAAACTAGCTAAATAGCCTATTTATACAATTATCAAAAATTTTGTATTTTTTTATTTAAATGTATCTGATCAATGTATACCTATATATGTGATACATTTAAATCAGAATAGACTCATTCTTTCTATTTAATTTCGTATACAATTCACTAAACAATGAATATCCTTGATAATGTTCCTAAAATGTCCTGACAACTGTATCCAATTGAATCGCGGATACCATAACACGAATGCTAACAGATTATAATGATGGTAACACTGGTGTCTATTACCTTGAGTTCCGACAATTGACAGAAAAATCGATATCACAATGACAGATTCGACGACACGTCAATTCGCAGTGTGCACATAGTTTCTATCTGAAGCACACAATTTATTATTATAATTAAAACTTTATTTCAGAGAGAAGGGCTTATGGCTAAGAACAGCCTACTTCTGCGAAGTAGTAATGCTCGCGAAGGAGGAGGCGGGGCGCGTAAGGGAGTGGCAGTCTCTGCACCCTCACGTCCCTAGCCGCCGCAGGAGGAGACGCCCCCAGCGTCGGAAGTCGATATCGGACTCCTGGCCACCGTAGGCGCGAGCTTGCGGGTGGCGAGCAATAAGTAGCTCACCGCTCGGTAAGGACCAGGCTCGGGTCGACGGCTCGTTGTGTTCCACGCGCGCTTCAAACAGATGTCAACAATACTGAAGGGGTCTCCTAGGACCGCTGCCTGCCAGGGTCGCGAGATCTGTTCGAAAGAGTTACCGTGGTCCTGGCATATGGGCAACTGAAGGAACACGGGTGTCAGTAAAAGTCAGACACGCCCTTCCGCTCCACTCGATTCGTTAAGCGGGAGTCGTCATTTGATGATTTCCCACTGTGTGTTCATTTTACACCAGTGGCGTTGGATGTATGTACGTGTTTGCTGCATAAGCCTCCTTAAAAGTTGGATATACAGGTATTAGAAGAAAATCAAAATCAAGCGTAGCAACACTGCGGCGCGGCGGGCTTTATAAGGAAGGCGGCTGGCGGCACTCGCCCCTTTTTTCCATCGGTCATCACGGAGTACGGAAGCTCTGTCCGAATACCTACCAATTGTCGTTATTTCAAATCTTTTACTTGTTTGTAATAATTTGTTTGGCCGGAGGCCATTAAATTCTTTTTAAAACCCAATCTGTGTTTCTATTTGTAAGATCAGAAGTGGGATCAGAAGGCTGAAAAGCCACTGTACGCCTACCTTTCTGGTTTTATAAAGGAAAACTTAGTATTCCTCCACGTGGTTTAATCATTTAATATTCGGGCGGAGTTTTTGTATACGCGATGCCATCCAGCGACCACCGCAACAAACGAAAACGCCGTGGCCGAACTCCTTCGCCCAATCCGATGGAGGAGATTCTGAGGAGGCTACGCGTGCTGGAGGACCAGCCACGTGCGTCCGTGGAGACGCAAGCCATTGCAACGACCGGCAGTGCCCCTGTCCACGCCGTCGAGCTGCCAAACACGACACCTACGGCATCAGTGTTCGAGGCACCCACACCGCCGCGTGAGCTTGTGTCCGCGCAAGTGGGGACGCCGCCGCTGACTCCACACTCCAGCAACGTGGAATCAACGCAGCCTGAAGATGTGGTGACGAACGCCGCAGAGCGTCTTTTGACCGCTATCAGCTGTGCACAGGTCAGATCCAACCGTTATTTTGTCTCTGATTTTGATCCGAGTGTTCATGACTTCGACACGTGGTGCGATGAAGTAGAAAGAGCCCGTATTTCGAACCATTGGGACGACAGAGAATGCCTTGCTCGTGTCGGACATTGTCTAAAGGGGGAATCTCGCACCTGGCTTAGCCAATGGACAAGCAATATTCGCACGTGGTCCAGTTTCAAATTCGAACTGAAAGCACTATGCCCACGTTCTGTCGATGTCGCGAACATTCTTTATGATGTAATGCGGACAGAGTCCGATAAATACTCCACATACGCTGAGTATGCTCGTAAATCGCTTTTAAGGCTACGCATTGTTAAAGGTTTAAGTGGCGAGCTGCTTACCGCTATTATTATTCGTGGAATTGCAGATCCACAAATTCGCGCTATGGCTACTAACGCTAAATTATCACCTGATTCTATAGTGGAGTTTTTATCGAACTTTGTTAAACCTTCTAACAGCCATAATAAGAAAGTATTTTCTAATAGTCCCAATCGATTTGACAAGTCCTCCAATAGTACTAACTCAACTCGCAAACCGTTAAAACGTCAATATGACTCTAAAGATTTAAAATCAGTAAAGTGTTATACATGTAATCAATTTGGTCATAAGAGTGTTAATTGTAACAAACGGTCGAATACAACTCCGAATAATAGTGACGAAAAAGCAATCGCGTCACTGACGACATCTCGCGGCGATCCGTTGAAGTGTACGTTTTGTAAAAAAGTAGGTCATTCCGAGGTTAATTGTTTTGCTAAGGAACGCGCAAATTCACGGAATAATAATGGTGTCAACTTTTGTCGCGAAATTGCGGGTAGTTATAAAAATCGTGATGTGACGACTGCGGTGATCTCGGGAATACCGGTAGATGTACTAATCGATAGTGGTTCGTGCGTTTCCATAATGTCAAAAAATATTGTTAAACATTTTCAGTGTCAAGAAAAGCCTACTAATCAGTTATTACGCGGCTTGGGTGGTACGGAAGTTAGATCGGAATCATTTGTAACATTACCCGTTGAGTTTAGAGATATAACAATAGAAATCGATTTCTGTGTTGTGGTTGGCAAACATCTTAATGTACCCGTCATTATCGGTACAGACGTACTAAACAGGAAAGGCATCACATATGTTAGGACCGGTGATTGCCAACGTATAGTTCGTAGTGAGGCGACCGCACACGATATTCTGCAAGTAAATTCGATTTCTTTGTCCGATCAAGTAAACACGTCGGTATCAGGAAATTATAGGGAACGATTATTAGAGATCCTCACGAAGTATTCCGAATTCTTTTTAAGTGGCAACGCGACTACAACGGTGAAAGATAGTGAGATGCATATCAAGTTAACAACTGATGTGCCCGTGTATTATAGACCCTACAAATTATCGCATGATGAAAAATTAAAAGTACGCACTATAGTGAAGGATTTGCTCGATAAAGGAATTATCCGCGAGTCTGATTCAGAATACGCTAGTCCGATCTTGCTAGTAAAAAAGAAGGATGGTTCTGATAGAATGGTCGTGGACTATCGTGCACTGAATCGAATAACCGTCAAAACTAGATACCCTCTCCCCTTGATCAACGACTATATAGATAGGTTAGGCAATGCTCGCTGGTTTAGCTCTCTGGACATGGTTTCCGGTTTTCATCAACTGAGGGTTGCTGAGGAATCTATTCATAAGACTGCGTTCGTTACGCCAGATGCCCAGTATGAATATTGCAAGGTACCCTACGGTTTAGCAAACGCGCCGATTCTTTATCAGAAAACTATCTCTAAAACCCTTAAATCCCTCATCGATTCTGGAAAGGTCATGGTCTATATTGATGATGTACTAATAATGACGAACGGGATCGACGAAAACCTCATGTTATTAGATTCGGTTATAAAAACGCTAACCGAAACAGGTTTCTCAATTAATTTAAAGTACCTTTCCTAGCAACGAAATAGAATACCTAGGTAGGATTATAAGAGATGGTCAGGTTAGGCCGAGCAATTATAAAGTTGATGCATTAGTAAAATCACCGCGACCGAGTAATGTCGAACAGGTTTTACTATTAGCCGGTGCTTACGGAAAGACCAGTCAGGCAGCCGCAATCTACATGGTGTTATGGAAGGGTGAATGGACACCCGAAATTTGTGCTGCATTTTTTGAAGGTACTTGTTGTACAATTGCTATTATGTGTGCTTTGTTAATTTACATACCTACTAGTCTTTTCCCGATTGTTGAGCTAGATTACGTATGTACTAAACAATCCCATGTTTATTGATGTTGGGTATGTTGTGTTATGTCCAGTGGAAAAGACCCGTGTAAATCCTATGCACATGGTATTGGGTTGACCCTGACATTGGTGGTTTCTGGGGTGAGTCGGTGGTGCAGCCGACAACAGACCTGTATAAATCCAGCCTTGATTTGGTATCTGGGGTGACCGACTAGAGACTGATGTAAATCCTGTTTGCGCACGCGAGTATGTGTGGGGTATTCGGTTGCGTTGGAACAGACCTGTGTAAATCCAGCCCTGATTAGGTATCTGGGGTGACCTACTAGAGACTGATGTAAATCCTGTTTGCACACGCGAGTATGTGTGGGGTATTCGGTTGCGTTGGAACAGACCTGTGTAAATCCAGCCCTCATTAGGTATCTGGGGTGACCTACTAGAGACTGATGTAAATCCAGTTTGCACACGCGAGTATGTGCGGGTATTCGGTTGCGTGGGAACAGACCTGTGTAAAACCTATGACTTGAAACGCTGATGTGTAGCGTTGAATACTGCTCATGTTGACTTCTATATGAATCTAGAACTCAACTGTTGATAAACGATGTAAATGAAATGTTTCTTAGAACGTGTATATCTTCTCAGAGTCCGATGATGGTGACGCCGATCAGCCGTTGGACGCGCCGAGCGTTGCTGGCCCATCCACGAGCTCCAGTTGAGGGCTTCGAGCACGCAGCCCCGTCAGGAGAAGCCGTATTAGAAGAAAATCAAAATCAAGCGTAGCAACACTGCGGCGCGGCGGGCTTTATAAGGAAGGCGGCTGGCGGCACTCGCCCCTTTTTTCCATCGGTCATCACGGAGTACGGAAGCTCTGTCCGAATACCTACCAATTGTCGTTATTTCAAATCTTTTACTTGTTTGTAATAATTTGTTTGGCCGGAGGCCATTAAATTCTTTTTAAAACCCAATCTGTGTTTCTATTTGTAAGACAGGGTTATTTGTAAAACACCGACAACCTCTCAGGACTATGTTACTAACATCATAATCAACAACTTTTGTTCTATGAATTTTCAAAATTCATCATGTTTTAGTTCATCAGATTCTGATACAAAAATATAAATATTTAAATTGAACGCTCTAAATGCTACGAAGTCTATGCGAAGCAAAAGAAAGCGATAGTACATTAGCGAGGGGACCGGGGTTAGGGCAGCGGGGGCACTTGAACTTGATCTATTTACGGGCGACCGATTTTTGTATGAAAATCTTATGAACTAAAATATGATGAATTTTGAAAAGTCATAGAACAAAAGTTGTTGATTATGATGTTAGTAACATAGCCCTGAGAGGTTGCCGGTGTTTTACAAATAACCCTGTATAATGACAAGTAATTAATTAATTAAAGTAATAGCTTATCAATAGCAAAAGCTTTTAGATCAATTTGACAGTTCAAAAATATTAATTTCTTTGAAGTAAATTTTTACAAATACATACATCAATCACACTTGATAGGAGTATGGATCTGTTATTGACCTACTCCCAAAACCTATTAAACAGATACCTCACCTACTTCCTAAATTAGACGCCAAAAATATTCCGCTACAATGCCTACCGTTTATTATCACAGTTATTATACGCAAAATAAATAGCGCCGAATCCCCAGTGACATAATCTGGTTGAATGCGATGAGCGTAATAAGAAGACATCCATCAAACACGTGCTGCGTGTTTCTGTACTCCTGGTACAAAGATAATGAATTCGGTCTAAGCAAGGCCGAATTCTCGACCGAATAAGGCAGTGTAGGTATGTTGTTTAACTGTCAAAATGAAAGCCATTGCAACTTTTAATCTGTTACGCAAGTATCCATTGAGATCTTCTTGCTACAATAACCTAATTTATTGTTTGGGTAATTGGGTTCCTACGAAGAGGTATTAAAAAGGGCAATGACCGCTGTTCCTGCGGCCTTCATAAGGTCATTGGTCCACCTTATGGGCCATCCAACTCTACGTCCTCCAGTACGCAGTCGTCGCTCCAGAACCGAGGAAGCCGTGGATGCTGGAAGCCAAACAGGTCGAAGTGGCGGGGCTTGGGGGAGGCCCATGTCCAGCAGTGGAGGTAATTCGGCTGAAATGATGATGATCGCTAATCCATGGTAAAACGCGGCAACTACTATAATTTCTTCATCATCATCATCATTCATCATACACAGCCCGACTTCCACAACTGCTGGGTATGGACCTTTCTTTTCTTGGGCCAATCCACACGCTCCTTTACCAGGCTTTTGTTTTTTTTGTGGGTGGGAAATCATTAAATGACGTCTCCTGCTCTAGGGTGGAGCGGAAGGGCGTTTCAGACTTTTACTGACTAAAACCTACCCGTATTCCTTCAGTTGCCCATGTGGCCAGGGCCACGGTATGTCTTTCGAACAAATCTCGCGACCCGGGCAGTCCTTTACCAGGCTCATGTAGGTTTTGCCCGCAATAGCAACAATTTCGTTCGTCCAACTCGCATTATACTTCATCATTTCATCATCATTTCAGCCGTAAGACGTCCACTGCTGGACTTCCGCCTCCCCCAATTTGGGGGGCTTTGCCATAATCGCCACGCTTGGCAGGCGGGTTGGCGATCGCAGTATGGTGGTAAAATGCATAGAGAACGCTGCTGCCCATTCTCTAGTAAGTCCCTTAGTCGCCTTTTACGACACCCACGGGAAGAAATGGGGTGGTGTTCTTCTTTACGTCCGGCATCACACGGTACCGCATAATACTTATTTGCAAAAAATCCAATTGTTTACAAAATTGTATTCCAGGAAAACATTTCATCTTTCTTTCGACGTATATAAATAAACATTAGGTATTAAGAATACGAAGTTATTTATACAAGAAACCGTTATTGTTAGTTATCGAAACTATTTATAAACTTGAGGCCGTTTTTGTAAGTACATACATAAAAACTGTTTGTTGATAACCGAATTAAGTGTTTTTAAGTGTTTCGTAACATTGGTGTGAATTATTGAGTTAGTAATAGCTTGTTTTGATGTAGGAAATGTGTTATCTTAATTTATTAACATTGTTTTAAACTTTAAGCATCCATTGATACTTGACATAATATTAGCTTCTTTTATACATACAATGTACCGTGTCATGCCGGACGTAAAGAATAACACCACCCCATTTCTTCCCGTGGGTGTCGTAAAAGGCGTCTAAGGGACTTACTAGAGAATGGGCAGCAGCGTTCTCTATGCATTTTACCACCATACTGCGATCGCCAACCCACCTGCCAAGCGTGGCGATTATGGCAAAGCCCCCCAAATTGGGGGAGGCCTAAGTTCAGCAGTGGACGTTTTACGGCTGAAATGATGATGATGATGATACATACAAATAAATAAAATTGAAATACATAACATCATGCCTTGTTCCCCAAAGGGTTGGGCAGAGGTGTACCTATAGTACACCCACATTTCGCCTGTTATGTTTAAGTCCCATGTAATAGGGGGCGAGCCTATTGCCATCAACTGGGCACAAATCCAGACACCGGGTTGCTACTGAGAAATTCCAGATAGAAAAACCCAATAACACTTTGCCTAAACTGGGAATCGAAACCTGGACCTCACGCTCAGCAGTAGCGCTTGCTACCACTAGACCAACGAGGCAGTAATAGTATCAGTGAACCTCTGCTTGCCTAGTCATCCAAGCCTTCATCAATCACACTTACAAAAAAAACTGGCCAAGTGCGAGTCGGACTCGCGCACCGAGGGTTCCGTACAAACCTGCAGGTATTCACGGTTTATGCATAAGGTTTATGTTTATGAAATTAAATGGTTTTTTTTTAATTTTTATATTTGAGTTGACTGAATGAAAGGTAGATTGTGGTTTACGATTTATGACGTATTAAAAAAAAACTACTTACTAGATCTCGTTCAAACCAATTTTCGGTGGAAGTTTACATGGTAATGTACATCATATATTTTTTTTAGTTTTATCATTCCCTTATTTTAGAAATTACGGGGGGGGGGGGGGTGACATTTTACCACTTTGGAAGTGTCTCTCGCGCAAACTGTTCAGCTTAGAAAAAAATGATATTAGAAACCTCAATATTATTTTTGAAGACCTATCCATAGATACCCCACACGTATGGGTTTGATGAAAAAATTTTTTTTGAGTTTCAGTTCATTGTGTGGGGAACCCCAAATATTATTGTTTTTTTTCTATTTTTGTGTGAAAATCTTAATGCGGTTCACAGAATACATCTACTTACCAAGTTTCAACAGCATAGCTTTTATAGTATCGGAAAAAAATGGCTGTGACATACTCGGACAGACAGACAGACAGACATGACGAAACTATAGGGGTTCCGTTTTTTGCCACGGAACATTTGGCAACGGAACCCTAAAAAGTAAATGAGGTAAAAGCGCGGGCAGTCGATGCAGATGCAACAAGAAATTTCAAGCAGATGAAGTCAAGGGCAGAAGCTAGTACCTAAGGGGTCCGCTAGGACCGATGCCAGCCAGGGTCACGAGATTTGTTCGAAAGAGACACCGTGGCCCTGGCATATAGGCAACTGAAGGAACACAGTTGGGTTTTAGTCAGTAATGGCATGGTAAAGATACCTTTAGCGTGGTAATAGTCTGCTCCCGCTCCGCTCAGAGCGGGAGCGCGTCATTTGAAGCTAGTACTTATTATGCGAAAGTAAACATCTAAAAACAGAAGTCAAGTGCATTTAAGTAAATTAGTCTTAAACAAGTAGGTATCTAATCAGCTGATCACATATTAGCTTATATAACATTGTAAGTTAAATCAACAGATACACAAATACGTGTAAATGATCGATGTGCTCACATACTGCATCCAATGAGAGAGGACACTGACCTGACCTCCGTTCTACTCGTAAGCTGTGAACTTTAAGAGTTCAGTTCACTCTAGAACCTTACTGGGTTCCGTGCCAAAATGGTAAAAAAGAAACCCTTATGGAGCAATTCAGTCTGTCTGTGCGGCTGTTTGTCACAACTGGATATCTCAAGAACTACTAATCTCATTAACTTGAAATTTTGAATAGTTTTAGATGACGTTTGCCCAACTGTTTGGCAAATAAGAGTTTCTTTTTGAATTTAGTGACTGAACAAGGGTCTTAAAACTTCGAAGAAGATGAAAGATATAATATACTACACAAATAGGTATAGTTATATCCGTAAGCTACTAATTTATATTCTGTGGTTATATTAATGTTAGTCACTGTATGAAAGAGCGCTATTTGCAAATTCTCAAACATTTTTCTTTATTTTTTTATGCAGCATAGTTTTCAACTTTTAATGAAAAATGTAAAAAAACCGTTCCCCTTACCTCCGAAGTTTTCTGTGATAGAAGTTACATAAATGGCACACTTTTTCAAAAATCAGCAACAAATCGGGCAAGAGTTGGCGATTACCTAAAACTGCAATACTATACGCAGTAATATAACTAAAAATATATATAAATGATGGTACGGAACCTTCTCGGTACGCGAGTCCGACACGCTCTTGATCGGTTTTTATTTTATACAAGCACTCAACTATGTATGATCTGATTCATACGTAGTTGAGTGTTTGTACTTAAAAATTCATCTTTCTGAGCGAAGTGTCTTGAAAAACAGTTTTATTGGGTTATGAAGTTATGATAGGTAAGTAGATTGTAGATCATATCACATCCTCGCTTAAGTACCGAGTCTGTCGAAAAATAAAACTTACTTTTTTACCCGGCGAAGCTTGAAAGTTCAGCAGTTCCTTTAAGACTTCTAAATTCCTTATCATTATTTGACAAATGAGGCATGGGTGCTACGGTGGGTTCCTGTTCAGGATAAAACGGGAGGAAACGCCCGGGTGTTTCCATTGCGAGGATCGTCTAGAGGACACGGTGGAGCATACGGTGGAGGTGTGCCCTGCCTGGGCGGAGCACCGCCGTGTCCTCGTGGAGGCGATCGGCGGCGGCGACCTCTCGCGTCCGGCCCTGGTGCGAGCCATGGTACGGAGCGAGAGGGCATGGGAAGCCGTCACCTCCTTCTGCGAAGCAGTAATGCTCGCGAAGGAGGAGGCGGGGCGCGTGAGGGAGTGGCAGTCTCTGCGCCCTTGCGTCCCTAGCCACCGCAGGAGGAGACGCCCCGGGCGTCGGGAGTCGATAGCTGACTCCCGGCCACCGTAGGCGCGAGCTTGCGGGCGGTAAGCAATGGGTAGCTCGCCGCCCGGTAAGGACCAAGCTCGGGTCGACGGCGCGTAGTGTTCGGTCATTTGATGATTTCCCATCCAAAAAAAAAAAAAAAAAAGTATGTTGGCAAAATACATAGAGAACGCTGCTGCTCAGTCTCTGGTAAGTCCCTTAATCGCCTATTACGAAACCCACGGGAAGAAATCATGCAAATTCTTTCGAGATATTTATTACTTTATTACTCAATCTGATACGGCACTTTGAACTGAAATCACAAAACAAAATACAAATAAAAGGCAAGAAAAACTACGGAAAATTCCAAGACAAACGGCTAAGCTTTTATAACCCTGGCTGAGTGTAACACAGTTGTGCAGTAACCTTGTACGGGGGTAACCTCAGCAACCGGGGTCAATTGTAACGTTTGACTTATTTACTGAAGGGACGCTCTTACACCGAAATGGGAATTTATTAGTGTGCACGTGTTTCAGTGACAATAAACGGGGTGATTACGTAATACGCATACAATGACAATTGATTGCAATGTCATTCATTAAGACACTTCAGCTTTTTTTTTTTCAATTTATGAAGCTATGGATTAAGAATAAATGTGTGTCACGCAATTAGAGTGCTGATTTCCGTAGTAAATTTCTTAAAAATAAGAACTGAAGACCCCACAGGCAAAAGGCATACGCATTATATTTTTTACCTTAAAGTAAAACAAAATTTAAATTAAACACATTGTATAAATATTTTAAGCAGTTTATATCATCATCATCATCATTTCAAACCGAAAGACATCCACTGCTGGATTTAGGCCTCCCCCAAATTAGGGGATTTTGCCATAATCGCCACGCTTTGCAGGTGGGTTGGCGATCGCAGTATGGTGGTATAATGCATAGAGAACGCTGCTGCTCATTCTCTAGTGAGTCCCATAGTCGCCTCTTACGATACCCACTAAGAAATGGGCTGGTGCTATTCTTTACGACCGGCACCACACGGACAACCTACTCAACTTAAGTTCAAGACAAAGGACACTACACGGAACATATCACATTACACGAATGAATACGACAGCAACCGAAAAATTTGAAATACCTTTGACAAGAAGGAAAAACAATGACCATAATTTCGCCATGTTATTTCTCTGTTACGCGACGGTGTGAGAGAAGGCCTATCTATAGCCTCGACTGTCATTTAGTTTTATCGGGTGCTTACACGACCTCAGCATAAGGGGGTGGGCACAAGGTGAACCCATCGATATATTGTGACAGTGATGATGGTGTGAATTGACCCTTAATAATAACTGAACATTATGAGGATATATAGATAAGTCCTTGTAGCCAACAGTGGGTGAAATTTAAAGAAAAATGTGCTTTGAATAATTGACTACTTTATGAGACTACCTCGTTGGTATAGTAGTCATCTTTGCTTGCTATCTTATAAAAATAGAATAAGAATAGAAGATATTTTTGATAGACTGAGATAGAATAGAATGTGAACGTTCTTCAAAATACGAGAATTGCATCTCAGTTAAGCTTGACTGCTGGTTCAACGGAGCGAGTGCGGCCTCTGCAATAGGTTTGAGTCACGCATTTTCAATCACAGTTTTTGCTTCCAAACTGTGATAAACATGTGTGACTCAAGCCTTTGTCAGTAAGCCGTGCTCGCCCCGCAGTAGTCGTCTATCGCAATTCTAAACTTGAAAGTTCCTCGTTAACTTTTGGATAAAATGCTTGTATTTTGCATGCACCGCAAGATAAACCTCCAACGGAATTTATATTTTAAGACAAAAACGCAACATTTAACATAATGTCTACAAGACAAAATCATCATGAATCGATACAAGACTATCTAATTTATTACTCACATCAAAAATCGTAAAAATAATTGAGCCTTGATATTGATATAATGAAAAGAATACATGAAATTATGGAATGTTTTACATGAAAAACAATTTTCAATCCATCAGTCTCCACTTTATCACATAAAAAGCCGTGAAAATAATAAGCTCTTAATATAATAAATGACACCATAATAAACTGCAGGCCCACAAGGTGAATGTATCTTGTTTATGCTGTAACCTTACCATAGATAATGTAGTGTACCTATACGATAATATTATGACGATCGACGCCATTTTGAAATCAAAGCAAAAATGTCATAGGTTTATTGAGTTCATGGTAGCTTATGGAGTCCTAGTACAACGACTTTTTGAGTAACATTTTCCGTCTATACTATGTTGTCCCAGTCATTGAGATTAATGACATAATTTCTAACATAGGTAAGTGAAAAAATTAGTTATTGATTTATCATGTAATTTTGTTTTGTTTTTCGGTGGCTTACAGTTAACAATACAGGACTAAAAGTGAGGTAATTCACGAAAAACCATTTGCAAGCCCCTCAGATAGCAACATAATATTGTTGTAGGAAAAAACTTTTTAACAAAAAATTAAACAGCCGAAAAAACTTAAAAGCAAAAAATAATAAACCTTAAAATTTTGAGTCGGCGCTGAAAAATCAATGAACAAAGATCACTCAAAGCGCCGACTCATAATTTTAAGGTTTATTATTTTTTGCTTTTAAGTTTTTTCGGCGGTTTAATTTTTTGTTAAAAAGTTTTTATTTTATAATTTTTTTGTGGCTTTAATGTACTAATAATACTTGGCAAGGTATACAGGTATACCCTATCCAATGAAAAAAGAATTATCAAAATCGGACTACTCTGTATAAAGTTATTCGTGGTTATACATTACAATCAGTGAGTGAACAATCAATCATCCCCTGTTTTCTGCCCCTAAGGGGCAGAAAACATGTGGTTTGATTTTGTTTTCCAAATTTATACGAGACCACCCTCGGAGTATACCCTTTCCAATAAAAAAAGAATGATCACAATCAGACTACTATGTAAGAAGTTATACGTGGTCATACATAAAAAAAATATATATACGCGTCGAATTGATAACCTCCTCCGTTTTTTTCGTCGGTTAAAAACAACAATCACTAAAAAAAAATTGTTTTTATAGTCATCATCATCATTTCAGCAGTAAGACGCCCACTGCTGGCCAGAGGCCTCCCCCAAATTTGGGGGCTTTGCCATAATTGAGGCGGGTTGACGATCGCAGTAAATTGAAAAATGCATAGAGAACGCTGCTGCCCATTCTCTAGTTAGTCCCTTAGTCGCCATTTACGATACCCACGGATAGAAATGGGCCGATGCTATTCTTTACGTTCGGCCACACGGACAACTTTTTTAAGTGACTTACTATTACCGAAGTATAAAGCTAGTTAAGCATATTATAAAACTATTTAATTACGTACTTAAATTACCTCTAGGCATAAATACATACACAACCACTTTTAGAGTACATCAGAAACAATACAGTTTTTAGATAAAATACATAGTATTTAGTAATTGACGCCTAGCAGCTTGCGAAAAATTTAGTTGTTATGCTCCAATTATTATAATTTCCATGTTTGAAGTCAGTGCTGAAGCATTTTCGGATTCAATACCACCAGTATTTTTAAATTGTAAACAATACAAAGTCCCTAAGGGTTGGTGGCAAGCGACAGACGCTAATAACTTGTGCTATCTGAAGGTGAAGAAACTCATTGTTTGTTGCTTACAAAGTTTTAAATGAAAAGCGGTGTGAAAATGTACGAGAAAATCTTCTAAAATTGTCGTAGACACGGGTGTTTGGGAAAGACATATGTTAGGTAGAGTACCTACCGCGGGTTCATTCTTATTATATTTCTAAGAAACTTAATAAAAACTCTCTTAATACCGGTTTTAGATAAGGGGGAAGCGTTATGGTAGGTTGGTAGCCCGCAAAATTAAACTTTTACTTACATTTTTGCAATCTACAGATCAGTATCAAGGATATATTTATTTATTTCGGAAAAAAACGAAATTACATTACATATTAGATATGAAAAAAGTTTAAAACAAAATCAATGTAATAACAACAACATTTTCCACGATTTTACAAAAAGGTATGCTATGGTGAGCTGAGGACTCATCGGTAACGTAGTTGTTCTTCCTTACAAACCTACCAGTTAGTTACCACATTATTTATCTAATTTTTACAGTATATCAATTCAACAACTTTAGTGCGAAATGAATCTCTATGTAGCATAAATAAATCTATATCTAGGAAATGTTCATTGTACATTTGCATAGACGCCGAAGAGGTGTACGCTTACCAGCGTTTGTCCGGATGGAAACCTGATCAAACAATCGGTAATCGCGAACTCCACGACGATGAATTGATCTAGGAACTACAAGTTTAATTTCATTACTAAGGTCTATACAATGCCTGCCGGGGTCGCGAGATTGTTCGAAAGAGATACCATGACCCAAAAAAAAAAAAAGGTCTATACAATTTAGCATATTATGATAAAGGTCGTGCAGTGTCATTACTTGCAGAAGCATTGTCTCTTCTCGAGCGAGAGTAAATTATATATATCTAATAGATCTTTGTAAGGTAAAACAGATTACACAGACAGATAGATTTATAATAATAATAAAACTAAGCTGCAACACTGTATTGACAAGACGTCTTGTGTTCCTTATTTTAAGAAAAATATATATTTCACGCAATTTAAGAAAGACTCTACAATAGAAAAGAATTCCCCGACCTGTAAAACCTTCTGAAATATTATAAAAACCACTAAATTTTACCATAATGTAAAAAAAAAAAACAAGTTAAAACTGCCAATCGGGGGTGACATGACAGGTGTCACCTCCGATAAAATTACAACGAAATGAAAAAATCAAAAGGAATGCGAAGACTATGTTAACTCGATCAGCAGCACGAAGAGCACGCCCATCACCTCCGGACTCGTCGCTCAGCTCCGCCTCGCCGCCGCCGGTATCCAGCCCCACTGCGGGCGTTGTGATGACACCGGCCATGGCAGTTGCGTCGAGCTCGAGCGACGAGTACTTCTCTCCGCCCACGACACCACCACCTGCTCGTCGATGGGGAGGACGCCGGCCGCCGGACGGTTTAGGACCTCGAGGCCCACCGGCCTCTGATAGGGTCCCAGCTCCCGGCGGAAGTGTGCAGCGCATGAGATGGACAAGATCCATCAATGAGAATGTCATGCGCTCATACTATGGGGCTACAGAGGGGGGAAAGAATCTGACCGCGTACCGTGTTCGGATGCTCTCTCTTTTTCAGGTGCTTGAGCCAACTGTCAACGTTTCAACCCAACCACTATCGGATCAGGTGCGGGTCATCCAGCGTAATCATATTTTGGATGACACTGTACTTGAGCGCCTACGAAATGAAATGCAGAGTAGCCATATCATCGCACCCCCGTTGCAGACTGTTGTGGTCCCACCACAGCACTTCACAAATCAAGTTGATGAGGGGAGTGATGACAGGGCTACAAACGTAAGTACCCAGTGCAATGAGGAATTGAGGAGTGCTTTGGAGGACGCGATTCGAGAATATCGGTCCATGTCACCCGAACTTAGGCCACGCTTACCTCGTTTGCCCATGCATAATAAAAATAGGGCACTGGTGGCGGCTCTGGATTCGCAGTTGTCAATCTATTTTGATGACTGCGAAGACCTCACTGATACTCATGCGGTTCTGTACTGCGCGGCTGTAGCGGCATGTCGTGTAGCTCACGTCAAATTTGCTAGTGACTCTAGAGCTACACGACCAAAACCAGCCGTACCAGCTTGGCAGTGCAGAATTGAACGACGTATTAGTGGGGCCAGAGCACTCATCGGCAAACTAATCTGCTTCAGGGAGGGCAACACTCGCCCTAGAGTGATGCGCTTTGTGAGACGGGCGTTCTCAGGGACTGATACCAGCCCTCAGGATTATATGTCCCGTGTCACAGAGCGCATAGACTTCCTGAAGCAGAAAGTATATGCATGGGCAAGCCGTATTCGTAGGTATAAGCGGCGAGTGGACCGATACACTCAGAATCGCACCTTCCAGAGTGATGAAAGGTGGGTTTATAGGGCTTGGGAGCGACCGATCCATGGTGTGGCTGACACGCATCTGCCGGATAATGACGCTATGTGTTCCTTTTGGCGCAGTATCTGGTCGGTGCCTGTCAGTCACACCGAAGGTGATTGGACTAGAGAAGTCGAGCGAACCTGTGATCTTATACCAGAAATGGGGGCTATTACTATCTGCCCCCAAGATGTAGCTCGTGCAGTCCGTCCGTTGCCCAACTGGAAGTCTCCAGGGTCGGACGGGCTGCACAACTTCTGGATAAAATGGTTTGTAAGATCGCATGCTCGCTTGGCGGCTCAGTACCAGACTGCTTTGGAGTCTGGTTCGCTACCCCAGTTCCTTACAACAGGAGTTACCCACCTGCTCCATAAATCAGGTAGCACCGCGGAACCCAAAAATTATAGACCGATCACGTGTTTACCGACGGTCTATAAAGTCCTCACATCCATTTTGAGAGCTAAAATTTACAATCATATAGACACTAACTCCATCATGTCTGTCTCTCAAAATGGATGTAGGAACGGGTCCCGCGGTACTAAGGAGCTGCTCCTCATTGATATGGCCATTAGCCAACAGGTTCGTCGTTCCCGAAAGGATCTGTCGACATGTTGGATAGATTATAAGAAGGCCTATGACTCGGTGCCAACTCTGCGCGCCTTCCTGATGTCATGTATGGGGCAATGGAGGACGGTCCTTCGCTATCCAGGATGTCGAAATATTCAGAGGAATAGCGAACCGATAAGGATCGAACGAGGCATATTTCAGGGCGATAGTTTGAGTCCGCTTTGGTTCTGCCTAGCTCTGAATCCTCTGAGCACACTGCTTAAGGATTCAGGTATAGGCTATCGGCTGAGGAGAGGTGGTCAGGTTATATCTCACCTCCTGTATATGGATGATCTTAAACTCTTTGCCCACAACAATTTGCAACTGATGGAACTACTGAAAGTAACTGAAACCTTCAGTAGCGCCATCAGGATGGAATTTGGTGTGGACAAATGTGCGGTCATGCATGTAAAGCGAGGGGAGATTGTGGAATCCGTGGGAACCCAACTCTCGGATTCCATAAACCTTCGAACCCTCTCCACATCCGAAACCTATAAGTATTTGGGTATGTCGGAAGCGTTGGGAATCAATGTTACTGACATGAAGCAAACGTTGAAGGAGCACTTCTTTGGCCGCCTGAAGAAAGTATTTAATAGTCTTCTATCAGGTGGAAACAAGGTGCGCGCCTTCAACGGTTGGGTCATGCCGGTTTTGATGTACTCTTTCGGCATACTCAAATGGACTCAGACCGAACTCGACGCCCTGGATAGGAGGGTCCGTACGCTTCTGACTGCATATCGAATGCATCACCCACGGTCATCGGTTATGAGGCTGTATATCCCGCGAAAGTGTGGAGGTCGAGGCTTTTTAAACGCTAAGTCTCTCCACAATCGCGAGATATGCAGTCTCAGGGAATATTTCCTGGAAGCCAACGTGGGGATGCATCGAGATGTAGTCGCGGTGGACAAGGGCTTCACCCCGCTCTCCTTGGCTAACGAGAACTGGCGCAAGCCTGTAGTACTTGACACTAATGACCGCTTGGAGGTATGGCAGAGTAAGGAGCTTCACGGACGCTTTTTCCGGGCCCTACACGGACCCGACGTAGATTTCCAAGCGTCCGTAGCCTGGCTGCGTTTCGGTGATCTCTTTGGGGAAACCGAAGGTTTTGTCTGTGCAATTATGGACGAAGTTATGATGACGAACAATTACCGGAGATTTATCGTGAAAGACGGTACGGTGGACATCTGTCGGGCATGCCACCGTCCGGGAGAATCAATTAGACACATTATCTCCGGGTGTTCTCGTCTAGCTAACGAGGAGTACTTGCATAGACACAATCTTGTAGCCAGGATTATTCACCAGCAACTTGCTCTGAAATACTGCCTTGTGGAATCAGAGGTGCCGTACTACAGGTATGTGCCCGACCCAGTTCTTGAAAATGGCCATATCACATTGTACTGGGATCGATCCATCATCACTGACAGGACTGTTGTTGCCAATAAGCCTGATATAGTGGTGGTGGATCGAGTAGAGCGGCGCACAATGATTGTTGACATAACGGTCCCACATGACGAGAACCTCGTGAAAGCTGAGAAAGATAAACAGATCAAGTATCTTGACTTGGCTCGCGAGGTTGTCGACATGTGGGATGTGGACTCAGCAATCATTGTGCCGATAGTCATTACAGACAATGGTTTGATAGCCAAGAGCCTCGACCAACACCTGAAGAGGCTCTCGTTGAACGGTTGGATCAAGGGCTTGATTCAGAAAGCGGTACTTCTGGACACGGCTCGTATTGTCAGGAGGTTCCTCTCTCTGGAGCCCTGACCGCCGGTAGCTTGGACCCTGTTCCCGATACCGGTGGGCTACTATTTTTTATATTTTTAAATGTTTTTTTTTTTTTAACTAATATTTAAAAATATAATTTATAAGAATGTTCAACTGTAATAAAGGGAATAAAACTAATAATAAATAAAAAATAATAATTATATAATAAATAATAATTAAAATAATAATTAATATATCCAATAATAATTAAAATCATTAATAACTAAAAATTTAAATTTTTTGAGTAATAATTTCCTTGATAACATAACATCACACTATTTTTCCCCGATGTGTTGGGCACGTGTGTTGTGTACCTATAGTACCTACCGTCGCCCGTCATCGGCCTCGTTGTCCTAGTGCTCGCAACCGTTTCTGTTATGCACGAGGTCCTGGGTTATATCTTATATCTCAGGTTGAGCAAAGTAATATTGGGTTTTTCTAGAAAATTCACAGTTAAGTAGGGTGGGTATACAAACAGACAAAATGACTAAGTTCAAATAGAGGTGGATACTGTTCCGTGTGGTGCCGAACGAAAAGAATAGCACCAACCCATTTCTTCCCGTGGGTGTCGTAAAAAGCGACTATGGGACTTACTAGAGAATAGGCAGCAGCGTTCTCCATGCATTTTACCACCATACTGCAATCGCCAATCCCGCCTGCCAAGCATGGCGATTATGGCAAACTCCCGAAATTGGGGGCGGCCTATAACCAGCAGTGGAAGTGTGTCGAATAATGATGATCCACTGTAGATAACGTGTCTCTATCTCAAGACTCTAGAGCATTAATATGTATCAGTATTAGTATAAAAATATATTTCAGATACCTATATTAGATAGAACATTTCCAACCAGATATGATGAAAGAGACCATGGGTCTTGAGTGACAGTTGCCACTCGCATTGTTCTATTTTACATAAGTATTGTATCTACTTTGGAGTCTATTACAAAACAATGCCTAATACAGTAGACTTCATAATGGACTATTATATTACATAACTTGAATCATTGTCAACCGAAGTGGTTTCACTACAATAAGACCTGGTAGTTTTCCACGCCAGATGCCAAAATTATGGGACTATTTAGGCGTTTTATTAGATACTACAAAATAGAAATAAAAGTTAAGTAGCTTTATGGTCGTTTATTTCCACGCGAAATAGGTCATTAAAAGTATGTAATTTATGGTCTAATTTCCGAGTAGAAATGAATCTGAAGGAGTGATGACAGTGAATCTGAAATCCACGTGTATATGGGTCCACAGAAGAATCAAAAATTTAATGAAAGCAGATGAAAGCGAAAAAGAAATATTGATTAATCTGCTCAATTAACGCAGCTTACAAAAAAAAGTAGCCTAAAAGCCTCGTATTTAACAAATTAAAGTTCAAAGTTTGACAATGCTGACCATAGTTTGATGGCAGTTCACAATTTTAGTAGCCACACAGACCAAAGTATTGCAACAGAAATGATCAGTTTGATATTATGGAAGGCTAAAACTTCCAAGTCCCACATTGGAACTGGTAGCGGCCTATGTCCAACAAAAGTCTACGAATAGGCAACGAGTAGGTTAAGTTTAATTATTCCAAATCAAAACATGGTAACACCACCATGTGGCAGCCCATGTGACCAGGTTAACAGAAACAATAGAAGCATTATTCATCCATTATTAATAAGTATTCCTATTATATTCCTCGCATTGTAAACTACTTTACCACTAAATAATTACATGAAGCACCCAAACAATCATATACATAACCAAACTATTGTGGACTTTGGAAACCAAATAAACATACATGCGTACTTGGTCAAGGTTTGCGAATATACCAAGGCAGCAGGGGTAAAAGGCAGTATTGTACCTCAATCTTTTAAATGCGGAAATAAGCCTTGACCTAAAACAGGATAGGTAGAGACGATGTGTTGACACGTTTGAGACAAACTTAAACAACACCTTTTATGTAGATCCTTGATGACGTACATGGTATTGCGAATTGGTGACGTTTGACACACGTGGTGACGGTCTTGGAGCTCGTTGTAAAGTAGCTGTATTCCGGAATACAGCTTCAGTTCCTGGTGTAATCACAGTCACACTTATCTATAGCTTCTGTCCGCGTGGGGCTCATGGCTAACTGATAACAGCCACATGGTTTTTTTTTTCAGGATGGGAAATCAGCAAATGATTTCTCCCGCTCTGGGCGGAGTGGGAGGGCGTGTCAGACTTTTACTGACTAAAACCCACCCGTGTTCTTTCAGTTGCCCATGTGCCAGGGTCACGGTATCTCTTTCGAACATTACAATTATGATATTTCGCAATCGTAAAGCCCTATTTACTGACATTAATATACATTATACAGGGAACAAAATAAATGAGACAGCAACTACAAAATTCTTAGGCATGTCAATTGATTATAATTTGAATTGGAAGACGCATGTTGACAGTTTAAATCAAAAATTAAATAAGCAGTCATACGCCCTACATATACTAGCAAAAACAGTAAACACTTCTGCTGTACTTGCAGCATACCATGGCTACGTGGGATCCTTGATAAAGTATGGTATTGTGTTCGGGGGTCATTCCACCAATAGGGATATGGCATTTAAGGCGCAAAAGCGGTGTATTAGAGGTATGTTTAATATCGACCAGACTGATAGCTGCCGGCCGTATTTTGTAAAGCACAATATATTAACATTGCCGTGTGTTTATATTTATGAGATTGCTAGCTTTGCGAGAACTAACAAACATCTTTTTGATAAGTATAGAAGTAAGCGGCATAGTGATAAAATTTGTGGCAAATCTAGTAAGACGGCCTTATATTCTAAAAGCATTTTCAGTATGGCGCCGCGTATATACAATCACTTGCCAAAGTCCATTTTAGAAACTCAATCTATCGCTGAATTCAAAAAGAAATTAAAAAGATTTTTGCTAAGTAAATGTTATTATAGTGTTCAGGATTATTTAAAGGAGGATGTAAGGACATATTGTTGATGTGACTCACTAATTTATTTTATTATTAATATCATTACTTTAACATTTACTCTGACATCTATTTACAAATATATCTTGACATTCTCATTTAATACATGACATTTTTAATTATTATTTGCTTCATGATTATAAAGTTACATTATTATTTGCCATGATGAAATTACCAAATAATGTATCAATTTAAATTATATTCTTACTTAACATTTAATCACTAATATTACTTTGACATTATTACTTAATATATGACATTTTAAATTTGAAATTTTTTTGATGACATTAATATTAACTTCATTAATTGTTTCACTGATAAATAATAAAGCTTGTGATTTGCATGCCTTAAGGTGTAATATGGTTGGACTGTGCTATACCTATATATATATTTTAACAACTTTATGTAATTTACCCATATTAGCAAATAAATGATTATGAATTATGAACAATTTCGCGACCCTGGCAGGCATCGGTCCTGCTTCCCATGCCCTCTCGCTCCGTACCACGGCTCGCACCAGGGTCGGATGCGAGAGGTCGCCGCCGCCGATCGCCTCCACGAGGACACGGCGGTGCTCCGCCCAGGCAGGGCACACCTACACCGTATGCTCTACCGTGTCCTCCAGACGATCCTCGCAATGGAAACACCCGGGCGTTTCCTCCCGCTTTATCCTGAACAGGAACCCACCGAAGCACCCATGCCCGGTGACAACCTGCGTCAGGCGGAAGGTGAGGACGCCGTGGCGCCTCTCTATCCACTCCTCAAAGAGGGGACTTACCGCCGCAATTGTGGCGTGCCCGGCGCTGGGTTGCGACAATCGTACTCGCCATGTCGCCATGAGATCCTGCCGGAGCTCTGTCCACCGTGCCGCGATTTGTCGGAGCTCATGGTGACATGGCGAGGGCTTGATCAAAGGTTCATTTAGGCTTTAACACGGTCGGTTCGTGGATGGGTGCTGGTTGACCTTCAATTATATACCAGAATACTTTCGTTGTAGTTTAAGCACGTTAAGCTGTTGGTCCCGGCTGTTGTTTCAGGTAGTCAGAAGCCGAAAAATCTGACCACCACTATTGCCCAGGGGTATTCTGACCACCACTATTACCAATTACTGAGTTTTGGAGGTTAGATAAGCAGTCACTCCATGTAAAATATTTGTATACAACCCCAACATAGCTTAGAAAAGGGTAAACGGATTCATTGATTGTGTTTCTCTCTTTCGTCTTCCGTTCCGTGTGGTGATGGACGTAAAGAACAGCAACAGCCCATTCTTCCCATGGGTGTCGTAAAAGGTGACTAAGGGACTTACTGGAGAATGGGCAGCAGCGTTCTCTATGCATTTTATCACCATATTGCGATTGCCAACCCGCCTGCCTAGCATGGTGATGATGCCAAACCCCCCAAAAACATACCAGTCAAAATGGCGGTTCTTAAGGGAGGCCTATGTCCAGCAGTGGGCTTCTTTCGGCTTATATGATGATGATGACTATGACTTCTCTCTTGACATCAGGTTACTAAATATAAAGTTAGCTTTATTTTTGGCTAATATACGGAAGTGTAAACTAAGTTAAAACGTGGATACCTTCACGTGACTTACGATCCTGCACGCGATACGGAAAACCACAACACACGATGATACTAAAAAAGAACTCAGCTATGAGTAATACCGTCTATTATTAAATGTCATTGAAGACCTATATATCGAAACCTGATAGGCCCGCATAGGCCTACACTTCTGCCAATACCGTTCCTAAAGGCGGATCCGTAGTCCCATGTAAGTAACCGAGGATGTTCATATATGGTGCTGTAACAAATAATTATACGCACTTAGCTGACTAATTCTACCTATTGTCTTCAAAAAATATTGGTGTTAAACAATTAGGCCTAAAGAAAATAGTGTAATTAGACCTTATTATGAAACAATGGTAAGAGTGGAGGCCCAGTGGTAACGGCCCAAACTTACGAATTTGAGGTCGTGAGACAAGCGTTTTACTTTGTTTAAACAATTCCATAACCATCGCTCTTACAACGGTGAAGGAAAACATCGTGAGGAAACCGGCATGTCCTAGAACCAAAAATTCAAAAACATGTGACATCTACCAATCCGCATTGGGCCCGCGTCGTGAATTACAGTCCACTCCCTATCGAAGAGAGGGGGTGGACTGTGTTCCAGCAATGGAAACAGTGCTTGCGGGAAATGTAGAGTTGGTCTATCCCCAGCTAGATGAACTGACAACCTTCAACAACGGTTTTGGTGGGATAGACTAGACGTGGAAGACGGAGGACGGGGTGTTGCAGCGCAGCCTGTGAGAGATATACCGGATGACATTTTTTACCGTCTCGACCTTCATATGGTGTGTTGTGTAACTAGAAGAGAAGGCAGGAAGGCCTTCAGATTCATCGTAGGTGACTAAAGGAGCGCGGGACGCGGGTGGACAGGGATGCGTGTGCGGCTCGTGCGCCTACGAAAGATCAATGAGGCCGCCTATCGGCCGGCTTCAAAGGATAGGACCGCGCTCCGAAATCAATGATACATGCCGCGCATTGAGTAGGGTGCGTATGATTTGAGTTTCGATAGATTTTAATTATAGTTTTTTTGTTTTGTTTTTTCCAAATTTCTATTTTTGTTGTTCTAGTATGAAAATGTTACTTTAAATGTGTAGTATGTATTACTAGATCAATTTAATTACATGTTATTCAAAAATAAAAATAATAAAAATTTCTATGCCAAAAGCTTCTATTCCATTCACCTATTACCCCCATTTTTTTTCAAGACGCTAAAAAAAGTCACCCAGTATGAGCAGCAGTGGACTGCGAAAGGCTGAATTAATTGAAAGACAATGCTAGATTGTCGAACATAGTGAGACTATGAGGATTTATTGATTCACAAACAATTCGTTTGCCTAAAAAGCCGAACAATAACGGTTTTTACCTTTGCTGATTGATAAATCATCCTTTTTTTCAGAGCTTCCAGTCTAACCAGAGGCACCTGCATACCAGTATTTTACATGGAGCGACTTCTTTTCTTAGTGCCACAACCCAGTAACTGGATAACACGGTACCCCTTGGTAAGACTGATGGTCAGATTTTTGGGCATACCGACTGCCAAATATCTACAATTGACAGCCGGGACCAACGGCTTAACGTGCTCGGAGGGGTCTCGATATGTAATGGATGCACGGACTGACCGCGCAAACGCAAAAATAATTATTAAAAAAAAAACCGGCCAAGTGCGAGTTGGACTCGCACACCGAGGGTTCCGTACAAACCTTCAGGTATTCACGGTTTATGCATAAGGTTTATGTTTATGAAATTAAATGTTTTTTATATTTTTTTTTATATTTGAGTTGACTGAATGAAAAGTAAATTGTGGTTTACGATTTATGACGTATTAAAAAAAAACTACTTACTAGATCTCGTTCAACCCAATTTTCGGTGGAAGTTTACATGGTAATGTACATCATATATTTTTTTTAGTTTTATCATTCCCTTATTTTAGAAGTTACGGGGGGAGGGGGGGGGGGAAACATTTTACTACTTTGGAAGTCTCTCGCGCAAACTATTCAGTTTAGAAAAAAATGATATTAGAAACCTCAATATCATTTTTGAAGACCTATCCATAAATATCACACACGTAAAGGTTAGGTGAAAAAAATATTATTGTTTTTTTCTATTTTTGTGTAAAAATCTTAATGCGGTTTACAGAATAATAATAATAATAATAATATTCCACAACTATCACACAACGCCATCTAGTCCCAAGCTAAGCAGAGCTTGTGTTATGGGTACTAGACAACTGATAAACATACTTATATATTTCTAAATACATACATATTATAGATAAATTACACCCAGACACAGAACAAATGATCGTGCTCATCACACAAACATTTGTCCCGGGTGGGAATCGAACCCACGACCTCCGGCATAGCAGTCAGGGTCACTAACCACTAGACCAACAGGTCTGTCAACAGAATACATCTACTTACCAAGTTTCAATAGCATAGCTCTTATAGTTTCGGAAAAAAGTGGCTGTGACATACTCGGACAGACAGACAGACAGACAGACATGACGAATCTATAAGGGTTCCGTTTGTTTTGATTTAAAAGTCACGTTTTAATAAATCATTTAAAAAATCATCAGAATGTTGCAACTAATAAGTAGATTCCAAAAACTAAAATCTAATAAAATTGTATTCATCCTAAACATAAACGGTATCCTACAACAAACAAAATAGTTTTGAGTTACTAACAAAAAAAAATAAGCTTGCTTTGATTAATATTTTTTCGTCACGTCAGTAAATTATAAGATCATTGACACTTAAGTTTGAATATATAAGTTCAAATGTTACTTAATTATTTAAGATGACCTTGCTTATCTTGTTACTAGGTAGGTACTTACTTATAAATAGTAGTACTGACACGCTTAGTTTTTTTTAAGCGATTTCAAAATGGGGAGAATTTCTTAATTCGTCAGGCCATTTTTTTTAGATATAAGTAGGTATGTTTATCGATGATTTCATCAATTGTAGACTGATTTTGAAAATTCGTTTTTGTTTAGCTAGAATGTCGTAATAGTCGCGCGGTAGTCCTATATTCTATTATAAATACTTATATATATATATATTTTATCTTGCTTCCAAATCTTATTCCCTGTAAATAGAGAGGTCTGGCTCTTGTGATACAGGAACTCCTAGTACAAGAGCCATGGCTACAATGATGTCTATAACCTGAAGTGAACAATAAATAAATAACTAACTTAAATAAATATAATTTTTCAACTTTAATTGCGGTGTTTTTGAGTTAGCTTGAATAATACATTTTTATTTCACTTGGTACATAATTATATGTTGATGACGTTATAAAATTTTCATTCTTTCTGTGGTTTATAGTATATAATAGTTTAAGTAGTGTTAATACGATATGAAGAATGAAAAACAACACAAAATAAAAATAACTATAATTTCGGAGGTCAGTGTCTTCTGTTCGGTATTTTCGTTTATTGCCACCGAGTTCCTAATCAAATCATTATTATTTTGAGAGTCAATCAATGTGATATTATTGCACCAAAAAACTACAAATTTATTTTATATACCGTACCAGTAATAAAGCTCAAGTGTTTGCTTGTTTGTTAGAACGCGGTATTATCTGGAATTGCAAAGCGGATTGGAAAATTTATTAAATTTAACATCAAGCTAAGATACTTAGAAGCCTAGTAAAACGAAGTTATAACGTTCGCAAGCGGAGTCGGTTGGAGAACAAGATCTTTTCCACGGGCGAAGTCGCGGGCAGAAGCTAGTCACTAAATAAGTTTAACTCTAAACGAGTTTATAACATCACACTGTATCTGTCATCTTCAAATGAGTGACAGAGACATGATTTATACATAGCATTTAGTAAAAATTATAAAGAAAATAAAAATAAAAAAAAATCTCTAAAAAAATACATTTAAAATATGACAGACACTCAAAGTTACAATCTTACAATAATTGTCTTAGCGTACAAGCCTTTATTAAAAGAAAAAAAAACATATGATTTTTATTAAATCACGCTCATGGATCAACATAAGAATTATTTGGCTCGTTTTCATCATTAACGCGACAAAAAGATCTGATTTTAGACTGCCGCAAGACTTCTGTGACCCTAGTCCATGAAAATGTGTGGGTGAGACTGTGGGTCAAGGGAGTTTATTCTCATGTAGAAATAATAAGTCTTGTTGGTATTGTCCCGGCTAAGGAAAAGGTTGGTGACTTATGAATTATGATTGATTCGTCGTTTCATGATCTCCTAATAGCTTTTAATGTATCGTATCACTTTGTGAGGAAAGATCGGGTTGCTAGTAAGTAGGTCAGGGAAGGCTGTGGAAACCTAACTCACGTGCTGTGCTTTAAGACTTAATAAAATTTCGTGGACAACTCAAAACTCGAACTCATAGCATTTATTTCAATTAAACTATTTACAGGCACTTTTGAATTGTCAAAGACTCGGTCAGTTAGTCAGAAAACTGAAGTGCCCACTCAAAAACATAGATCTCTATGGAGAAGTTTGACTGGCCTGTTAGTCTAGTGGTTAGTGACCCTGACTGCTAAGACTGACGTCGTGGGTTCGATTCCCACCCAGAACAAATGTTTGTTTGATGAGCACAATCATTTGTTCTGTGTCTGGGTGTTATTTATCTATAATATGTATGCATTTAGAAATATATAAGTAAGTTTATCAGTTGTCTGGTTTACCATAGTAGGTACAGGCTCTGCCTAGTTTGGGATCGGACAATGATGTGTTGGTTGTCCTAAGAAAAAAGAAAAAAAAAAGAAGATGAAAGAACTAGCAAGAAGCTCCTTTTTTGGCACGACCTCAACATACCTAGTTGGGAAAAGGCAATGGATACGTTTTAAACTTATGAATACTTTAAGGAATCCTACTGTGTGTACCTAATTGATTAAACAACGTTCGGATAATGAGATGATGATAAACTTACCTCCAAAAACATAAACAACAATTTTTGCCGTGTCATTGAGCTCCTATTCTTTTTTCGGATTTCAAAAGTTTTATTACAATTACTCAACGACAGACTTCTTCAAAACATTTTATTTTTGAGTGTAAACAAGAAACACCCGTGATTAATTTATTGCAAAAGTTATTGTAATTTGCGGAAAATAATACAACAGAATTCCAAACTATTGAGAAAAGTTCCAAAAATTGACAGAACGAAAATAAACAAAACAACGGCTGGTGACGCTTACTTGTTTATATTTTAACTTCCATTCATTCGTAGCAAAAAGTAACGAACAAAAAGCATTCATTGAAACTAAAACAAAAGGGTTCGCAGGACCGTAACGATCACGGAACGAAAACATATGACCGAGATACCAGGGACACAGAAAACAGCAGGCGATGTCGCATCCGACCCAACGGGAATACGGAACACAAGCCAATGTGATCCTTATTTGTTGATCATAAAGTCTATTCAATACAGTAGTACGAAGTAACAGATGTTCACCGCAAGTTCGGTAACAATAAAATTATCCTTATAGCGTACGATATAAGGTTTCCCTTCATAGAAAGTGTTGTTTGCAGGTCTTGTCAGTGACACGTAGCAGATTGTACGAGAGCTCCTACGTATGTCTGACTGCCTAGTACCGTACGGTGGAAAGAGGGTCGGGATTCGGGATTGGCAGTCCGTGGGAATGATCGCGGAACTCCTTATCAATTGGTTCAACGAACAACTCCAGTTAGTCATAATGTTATTAATAGTGGTTGTATTAAATAATTCATACGATAGAAGTGCTATTTCTAAGTGTCACTGAGTTAATTTTAAAACACAATATTCATAATGCTTTTAACGTACGTAATGTTATAGTTATTATTTACCATATTCTTAAAATAAAAAGTGTAATTCATATTTCTATAATATCACGTTTAAACAAATTAAAATTATAGTTTAATTCGTAATTTAATCTAAGTAAATTATTCGGCTGGACCTTGGATTTTGTCCACTTAATGTTAAAATATTATTGACACTATTTTGGGCTCTTTAGACCCCACAATAATAACATGTGTTGCGATAACCTTATAAAGCACGTGCTTATTATTCATAATACATATGTATTAAAATATGTAGGTACATATTTCCCGTTCCTTGTAAAATTCGCAGAATCAATTGCTCGGCCCTAATGTCAAACTAAAATATATTATAATCCAATTAAAATGGCAACTAGCAACTGAAGTTATCAACTAAATTGTTTCGTTATTTCAATTGTTTAGTAAACATGCTAATTACGTATTGACAAATACCGGAAAACTACACGTTATCGCTCCTTTAGAGTTGAACGGTCCAAGGATTGTATGTGTATGATGACATCTATCTCGTTTACATACAAATAAATAAGATTGATTTGTCTGTTTGTAATGTCAAACAACAGCTTTTTACCAAATGCATATGAAAGTATAAACGGTACTAAAAACAAATTTTTTTTCATACATTTTTGTGTGTCCGTCTGGATGTTCCGGCTAATCTCCGAAACCGCTGGACCGGTTTTAACGCGACTTTCACTGGCAGGTAACTGATGTCATAAGGAGTAACACAGGATATAAGGTATAAGTTCGAATAACACACATACTCTTTGCCCCGGTGCGGTGGCACGTTCCCAAATGGGATAATTTCCGACATCCACTCGTGCCTGTAAAATTTATAGTAATTTGTACACATCGTCAAGAAATTATTCACAACGACGAATATGTGTAATATGAAGGCGATTACCGTGTTATTACTTTATTAGTTACGTAAGGTCAGGAAAATTCATTGATAAGAAAACTGACTTCCGACTTGTTATGATTTGAATTGTATCAAATGGATAAAATTTGAACTGACGTGGGCTGTCAATTTGGTAGAAACTCCCAGACTGTCCCTTTTATCTTAAACAAACATACAAATAAATAAAATTGTAGTGTCTGTTTGTAAATTTAAAATAATAGCATCTAAATAATTGAAAAAAAAATTGTCTGTTTATTTGTTCTGCCTTATCTCTCAAACAACTGAACCGATTTTGTTGGGACTTTCACTGAGAACGCAGATGTTATAAGTAGTAACATAGGCTAACTTTTTATTCCGATAGCACGCTACTGTGGGATGATTTCTGACATCCACGCGGACGAAGCCGCGGACACAGCTAGTTTACTTAATAATATCATTACCTTAAAGCCTTATTCTACTCCTACATCATTGATGTCATATAGAACCAGCTAGATTCCGTTGGTGGGCTATACATACCTCATACCGGAAGGCGCAGTGTGGGCCGGCCCTACCTCAAGGTAGACCGTCGACCTAACGACCTGTTGAAGGTCGCATGAATTCGCTAGATACGGGTAGTTCAAGACGGGTCGCTGTGGTGATGCTTGACCCCAAGTAACGTTATAGGCCTACCCAAGGCCGATGACTGCTAGGGTTGTGGAATTGTTCGAAAGAGTTACCGTGGCCAGCTCTGGCATATGAAGGAGCACGGGAGGGTTTTAGTCAGTAAACGTCTGACACGCCCTCCCGCTCCGCCCAGAGCGGAGAGACACGTCATTTGATGAATTCCCACCCAAAAAAAAAAGGCCTACCCAATCCTTTCGGCTATTAAAAGTTCTGTTTTACAAGCTTATATTCAACTTGCGATGCTGGTTTGTATGTGTGTATGGAACAAATCCTGGAAGCTAAATTTTAACCACTTCCCCATGTCTGATTGGGCTCAAATTTGGTGTGCATATGTATCTACGGTGACTATACAATAATAAAGTAATATGAAGCTGTTCTGATGATGGAGCTAGAATTAGTCGTAACTAAACAAGATAAACCCTTCGAGTTTGGGCTCATTTCGGAGTTTTTTTTTTTTTGATAACCTTATCTATAAAAAGCAGGTGTTAAAACTTGTTTTTTATTCACAAACTTGGAAACCATGGAATCATCAAGGTTGTTTGACTTTTTCCTACATTGCTACTAGCTGTCTAGAATCCGCGCTTTGTACTAGATTAAACTGTCTCATCCGGGTTAAGTCGGACATACATGACATCATGCCTGTATTCCTCAAAGGGTAAGGCAGAGGTGTACGTACAGTACCTATATGTAATAGGGGGCGAGCCTATTGTTCGGGCACAAATCCAAACTCTGCTATGAAAATCTTGATGTGGAACTCAGATACCCACACTCAACAGTAGTAGCGCATGCTACCATTAGACCAACGAGGCAAACAGAGCAAGAGAGTTAGACCCTATCCATATGATTAATACCTCACAATGAGAAAATGTTAGGTTCCTTCTTCTAAAATAGCATCATTATCTGCCAAGTTTACCAGTCTAACAGCTGATACCAGTATTTTTCATGGAGTGATTGCTTACCTGATCTCCACAACGAAGGTCCTCCTAGGTAATACCCCTGTGGTAAGTTTAACTGTCAGTCTTTTGGGGTTCTTACGACCCATAACGACTGTCCATGAATGACAGCCGGGAGCAACGGATTAACGTGCTTTCCGCGGCACGGAGTGATCTTGCTCTGGTCACCCATCCACGGACCAACCGCCGGAAGCGCAGCTTAACCTAATCGATCGACCCGTGCAACATTTATTACTTAGCCACAACCCCCTACCTATTTTTAAAATAGCGATACTATAAAAGTCTAATCACTAAAATCAAAATTCTGCGTCAATCTTGTTTATGATCGAACCATTAGTCTTTTGAAAATTATTTTTCCAATACAGTCACGCCATTTTTGATAGGTTTATTAACCCCCATAGTCTATGCCATTAATTTTAACTATTATAGTTACTGCATTTAAGTGCTACAGTTCTTTGTGTAGAATTATTTTGTTTCCAGAACTTGGGGTGTTGTGTATCTCAATTAAAACAGTCTTGTTAAAACTTTTGGAGTGCAAAATTTGAATATATTTAAAGTAATAAGGGTTTTGATAACGCCTGAAAACTTTTTTCTTTTGTTATTACATTCATTAAGGTTTGTTTTTCTGGAAAGTTTTTAATATATTTCCAATGTAGGAAAATTAGTTTGGCAGGTTTTGTGTTTGCAACTATTTTGTGCATGTTTTTTAGAAGTGTTTTAAGTGTAATACTTTTTCGACAATAGTTAGATTTTATTAAAACATTTTTCAGTTTTCCATTTTGTAGTTTTAATTCAGTACTTTTTTTGGTAATAAGTATAGGTACAATAACGTAATTAACGCAAGACCTTATACACCACAAAATAATGACCAAAACCTGTCTTTTTCGGAGTTATTATTCAGGAAATAGTGTTGGCCACAGCATTATTTTACTCATTTAAAATTGAGTCCTATTGGCTTACGATAAAATTTTGTTTTATTTGGCTCAACCGGCGGTCACAATGGAAAAAAGTATAATTTAATAAAAAAAATACATAACTACATACATAATTATTAAAAGTCCCTGAATTCGATTCAGACGACAATTATAAAGAAACATCTTTGAGGACTTGCGCTTATTCTGTTGCACCTTGTATGTAGTCCCGACTTTAATAGAATTCAGTTTCTTCAATTTCTATAATAACTTAATCGAAATTGAAATCTATTAGATCTACGCGTCGCGCAGTCGAGTCGCGCCGGTCTGCGGGTAGCTTAAAGATCCGTTCTAGCGTTCGCTTCACGTATAATGCTACATTTACACATTCGTGCAAATCGGAAGCTGAATGGCGAGGCGAATAACGAACACGCTTATGTAAAAAGTTCGCTCGCTATTCGCCTCGTGCCTCGCCTCGCGATTCAAGCATTCGCGTTGAGAACGTTTTTTCGGACGCGAATCAAAGGGGCACGAAAAGCGAACACGAACTTACTGTTTACACATTCGCCTGCATTCAGTCGACAAGCTAGCGCCCGACTCAACAGGACGTGTAGACGCAATTATTTTCACGTCCTCCATGTTCGTGTGCGAATGACATAAACCGCCGAAAAAACTGAGAAGCAAAAAATTATAAACCTTAAAATTATGAGTCGGCGCTTTGAGTGATCTTTTTTCATTGCTTTTTCAGCGCCGACTCATAATTTTAAGGTTTATAATTTTTTGCTTTTCAGTTTTTTCGGCGGTTTAATTTTTTGTTATTTTTTTTAATTTTATGTGGCTTTAATGTACTAATCTACTTGGCAAGGTATAAGTACCCTATCCAATGAAAAAAGAATTATCAAAATCGGACTACTCTGTATAAAGTTATGCGTGGTTATACATTACAATCAGTGAGTGAACAATCAATCATCCCGTTTTCTGACCCTTAGGGTTTGATTTTGTTTTTCAAATTTATATGGGACCACCCTCGGAGTATACACTTTCCAATAAAAAAAATATCACAATCGGGCAACTATGTAAAAAGTTATGCGTGGTCATACATAAAAAAAAAACAACAAAAAAAAATACGCGTCGAATTGATAACCTCCTCCGTTTTTTTTCGTCGGTTAAAAATAATTCACACTGCGAATGTGTGAACAGTAGTTCCGGACGGCACTCGTTTATGAATGTGTCGTCGAATGTCCGTCGAGTGACGAGGCGAATGGCGGACACGATTGTGTAAACGTAGGGTAAAAGGTTTATCTATTTACCTACAAAGTAGGAGTAGAGGTATCATCTTTCAACCTTTAGGTACTTACTACATTTACGCGCCCCATCTTACTCAAAACTTTACCATTTCTGCTTACCTTTACCACAACATGAAACATTGTCAATTAAGTCAAGATCAAAGAAAGAAAACAGATATTAGTGTAGTACTATTGGGTAGGGAAAATAACACGTAACACATTCTATCATTTAAAGGTACACCACACACCTCATTTATTTCAAATAGGCACACCTTTAAATAGAATTGACTCTAGTTGTCCGTTCCAAAGAGTAATCACACGGTTGGAGAAGAAGGACAAGAAACTCCATCGCTACTCTTTATTAAATGTTTTACAATGTTATAAGCACTTAAGGCCAGGTGGCACGGTTTTCACCTGTTTTAGAATTGGTTTTTAATAGGCAAATTATAATGTCCAGAATCTGAAAAAAAAATATATTTAAGATACATTCTTTCTCCTTAGCTTGTACCCGATCTAAACACGAGACAATCAAATTTACTCGATAGAAAAAAAAGCCGAACTTACTTCGATTTGCAGTTTTTTAACAAGCCTAATTTCATTTTAAAGAAGTACTAATACTCCTATTTTTCTATAATTAGTATCAATGTATAGGTAATTTATTTTAGAATCGATTGTACCCGATCATTTTTTTTCATTAAATTTCAAAAAAAAATATATCGATCGTTCAAGTGATTTTTGATCGGCGCGTCGCTTGCCAGTGTCCTGCGAGACGTTATCGAGGTGAGACCTATGACAAATTTTTGCACGCGCGCTTCCTTTCTGCTGCGTAAGTAATAATAAGAGAAAACAAAATAAATATTGTTTTCAAGAATTTATATAGACCATAGTTGGTTAAGCTTTTGTTTTGTGTGTGTGGTTCTCATTGTATAAATATTTGTAAAACTTTAAAAACAATATTGCAATCCAATGCAATATTATTATGACATAGAATAGAGCTGATCTGATGATGGAGCTGGAAGGTGTCCATAGGAACTCTGTAATTAAACGACGCAGCCCCATCGAGATTGGGCTCGTTTGATTCGTCTTGACGAGTACTTTGATACTATATGGTAACCAGGGTTTGATGATGGAGTTGGAAGGGGCCATAGGAACTCTGTAAATAAACGACGCAGCCCCATCGAGATTGGGCCCGTTTGATTCGTCTTGACGAGTACTTTGATACTATATGGTAACCAGGGTCTGATGATGGCGCCGGAAGGTGGCTATAGTAACTCCGTAATTACTACTAGAACGTTGTTATAATCAAGGCACATAAATAAATAAATAATAAAGCACTCTTAACTGCACACATACAGAAATACACACATACATAACACATATACATACACCCAAACACAGACAATTATTATCGTTTGTAACTTAATTAATATAATTACCTATACAGTATGTAATCAAACTGCTGCTATATGACAAACTGGAACCTTGTGGGAATCTGTTGTTCTGGGGTTGAGGAAGACTATCCCCTCGTAATACAGTTTATACTAGTACGAGTGGATAGGGCGAATCAGTCTAAAGACAGCCAAACCAACATATTTACAGTGTACCATTTCACATTCAACTATCTGTTTATTTTGTGTCTATTATTAAGTTACTCTGTATGGTTGTCTCAAAATTTTTTGAATAAATATATTATTATTATTATTATTTGTTGGTATACATTTTTGTATCTCGACACCGTTGTGTCGGTTTTATAGGATAACACGGGCCGAAGCCAAGTGCTAACCTAAGTAGTAGGTGATAACATATTACGGTGTGATGATATGTTTAGACTTTGTGATGATGTTTGTGGATGTGATGTTTGTGCATCATTGTCGTTCTGTAGGAATTTTCGGACTATTCTACAAGTATTCAGGATAGCTGCTTTCTGCAGAGTTTGGTAGGTGGAAGGAGACAAGTCTAGCGTTTTTAATGACTGGTGAAGTTGTTTGGGAATGACACCCGTAGTTGAGAGCACTACTGGGATTATAGCAACGTTCTCTAATCGCCACATTCGGCTTATTTCTATTTTTAAGTCTGTATATTTCGACAGCTTTTCTGCTATAGTGTTTTGTAGGTTGTGTGTGTTTGGTACTGCTATGTCAATAATTTGCGCGGTTTTATTAACTTTATCTAATAAAGTTATGTCTGGTCTATTGTAATGTGTTGTTCTGTCTGTGAGGATGGCTCGATCAAAATATAGTTTGTGTGTTGTGTTTTCAAGAACTGTTTCAGGTTTATATTTATAGTAAGGTACTGGGGGTGTAGCTATTAATTTATATTTAATAGCAAGCTTTTGATGAATTACGTTAGCTATTTGATCGTGCCTGTGTTTATAATCAGTCTGAACAATTGCCCTACATGCTCCAGTAATATGTTGTATAGTTTCAGAAGAACTATGACATCGCCTGCAAATATCTGTTATAAGGGGGATTCGCATAATATGCTTTTGGTAATTGCGTGTCTCGATTACTTGGTCTTGGATTGCTGTCATGAACCCTTCGGTCTCAGGAAAAAGATCTCCACGCCTGAGCCATTCGTTCGACGCTAATTTATCGACGTTGGGTTGGCACAGGTCTTGGCGATGTCTTCCATGAAGTGACTTTCGAGTCCATTCCAATATTTTAGTCTGTCGGTCGGTTTGTTTCTCGTTACTTTGTGTAGCTTCGTCTAACATATTTAACGGTGTCAGTTTTCGGTCATTTTGAACGATTGCTTTGTGAAGAGTAGAGGTGGTACTTTTTGTTTTAAAATATGTTCTTAGTGTACTTATTTGTTTATTGTGTAGGTTCGTAATATCAATTATGCCTCGTCCTCCTTCTTTCCTGGGTAACGTTAGTCGCTGTACACAAGATCGAGGGTGGTGTTTCCTGTGTTTGGTCAAAGTGGTGTTAATAACACGTTGTATGTTTTTTAGCTCTGTATTGGTCCACCTTATTATACCAAAGGAGTACGTAAGGATGGGAATCGCAAAGGCATTAATAGCTTTAACTGTATGTCTGGAATGCAATTGAGTGTTAAAAATTGATTTAAGCCTATGTTTAAATTGTTGAGTAAGTTTATTTTTAATTTCTTTATGTTTAATTTGCTGAGCTTGAATGTATCCTAAATATTTATATGTTTCGTTTTCATTTAAAGACTCTATGGTTTCACCTGTCTGTATAGTGTATGAATGTTCGTAAGTTTGACCTGCTTTGACTGAGTTGATTTTGCATTTATCTATACCAAATTCCATTCTAATGTCGCTTGAAAATTGGTCTGTGTTTTCTGCCAGTTCATGTAAGTCATCTGGTGTAGAAGCGTATAATTTAATGTCGTCCATATAAAGGAGGTGGTTAATTTTACAGTTTTGTCTTTTAGTCTGTAAGTCATCTATAGTGTCATTAAACGGTAGTTTATATCCTGGCTTTAGTGTATTTAATTTGTTGGATAAGGGGTTTAAGGCAAGACAGAACCATAATGGGCTAAGAGAGTCACCTTGGAATATTCCTCTTCGGATTTTAATAGGTTCAGTTTCAACTATTCCTGAAGGTGATCTAAGATGTAACCTTGTTGTCCATTGAGTCATGATGTTATTTAAAAAAGTTACAATTAGAGGATTTATCTTATATATTTTCAAAACTTCTAGTAACCACGTATGTGGTACAGAATCATATGCTTTTTTATAGTCTATATACATAGTATATAGATCACGTTTCTTCTGTTGGACTTGTTTTAGTATAACGGAGTCTATTGTAAGTTGTTCTTTGCAGCCTTGACTAAACTTTCGGCAGCCTTTCTGTTCTTCGGATAATATTGTATTTGTGTCAAGGTGTTGATAAATGATATGAGTGATGCAGGAGGTTATTATTTTATATATTGTTTGTAGGCATGTTATGGGCCTGTATTTTGCTGGGTTTCTGCTGTCGTTGATGTCTTTTGGTATCATATACGTAAGTCCTTCCGCTATGTATGTAGGCATCATTGTTGGGTTTTTAATGAACGTATTTATGTAATTATAGAGGTGTGGGTGAATGTGGGTAAATTTTTTATACCAAAAATTGTGAATGTTGTCTGAACCTGGTGCTTTCCAGTTGTGTAATTTTTGAAGGACATCATGGAAAATTTCTATTGGAACATGTTCGAACTCCATTTGTTCAGTGTGCCTATGGTTTTCTGTCTCTATTTTAATCCACTCAGCTTCTGCGTTATGACATATTGGCCTCTCCCAAATTCTTGACCAAAATTGTCGGAGTTCATCTGTTGGTGGTAAACTATGGTTAGCGTTATTTTCACTTTCGATGGGTATTGTTTGGTTTGTTGTGGATTGCTTTAATGTTCGATAAAATTGCTTTTCGTTATTTTTAAACCTATTATTTTGAGTTTTGCGAAGTGTACATTTATTGTATCTGTTTAATCTACTGCTAACAAGAGTGAGTTTCTGTTTAAGTGTGTCTAAAAAGTGTGTGAGTTGTGTGTTCGGTTCTTCATGAGTAGAGTGTATTTTATAGTTTTCCAGGATTATGTGTACCTCTCTGACAAGCTTCCAACCTCTGTTTCCTTGCATGTACGCTGTTAATCTGCCGATTTTTGTCCTTAAATCTTTAACTCTTATTTCCAGTCTTCTTTGCCATTTAGGTTTCTGCATTTTTGGTACATTAATGTTACCAGGATTCTCAGAGGTGACATAAGAAAGTTTACTTCCATTCGTTTTAGCAGCTGTCCAAGCAGCACTATATCGTCGACCGTAGGTTCAATTGAGGTAAGGGACAAAATACCTAAAATGAGTTGAGTATACAGTTTTGTTCAGAATTTTTCGCTCTATCGAATGGTGAATATGAAAAAATTCTAGCTTAAGAAAAATGTCCCTTACCCTAATGATTTTTGGATCCAAATTTCGAATCAGCCCCATAATAACAATGTATCTGAAAAACTATACAATATAGGAACTTGAAATGGTGTAATTATCGCCGCCAATCCACTTCAAATAAGGTAAGGGTCTTCCCAATCAATGAATTACCATTACATGGTTTATTTTTTAAGAAACTATAATAAAACTGCCCTTACACTAATGTCTTTGTTATCTCAAAAAATAAATATCATCCATACTTTAAATGGATTGCTCGAGTTTTGACATAGTTGGCCCTTACCCCAATTTGCATTGTCATACTTTAAGCAATGTCAACGTTACACCTATTTGAATCGAATTATATTTAGGTTCGGTGTCCGTTACATCAATTTGCTCGTGAGAAGTAATGAATATTTATCCCTGTTACCTTTATTTACACACACTTCTAACTTCATAACACAAGATAGCACGTACTTGCACTATTACCATCCTTTTCTATCTCACAACGTCTTTCTGTGTGCGAAAGAGAGGATGATACCAATGCGAAAGCAGCGCGCGGGCATCAAAAAAGTCGCTATCAGTGAGAGTTCATCTGTCGTTTGGTCGGGATTGTGCACGGTTTTTGACAAAAACAATGTGGTAAAAATGGAAAAACAAAACCATTTAAACCAATTGCTTCGACGCAGACAGAAATTACTGCAATTAGTGAATAAGATAACACAGTAGGTACATACATTCAATTTTCATGAAACGTCATCTGGAAAACTCAAGGAAGCTAAAAAACTACAGTCTAATCCCTGTCAACCAGGAAAATGTCGTAGGCAATGTTATGAGCTTTTAGATGAGACGCGACAAAGAATTTTCGACCACTTTTGGAATTTAGATACTCAGCAAAAGAGAGATTGGTTAGTGCACTGTGCACTAAGAGTACCAATTAAAATGAAAAAGACTGATTCAACTGAAAGTAAAAGACAATGTACATTTGAGTACTATATAAATGAAGGAGAAGGACGGAAACAAATTTGTCAACTATTTTTGCTAAAGACTATAGATATTACACAGCAGATTTTGTTATATACACTGTATAATGCACAAGAAGAGGGTTAATCCCAAAAAGAAAAACGAAGTAAACCAATTAATAACATAGAATATGAAGAAGCGTAAATGCGGCAAAGGAGTACAGCGAGTCTCTTCCGGTACTACCCTCACATTACTGTAGGCATTCAAGCAATAGGCTGTATTTACCACAAGAATACAAAACGTTGACAAACTTATACCGCCTAAACGAAAATCATGCGAACAGAAAAAGATAAATTACCTGAGAAAATGTGTTTTCATTAATCTGTTCCATAAGGAATACAGCAACATAACTATTCACGTTCCGAAGAAGGATAAGTGCAACATTTGCGCTAAACATGAAAACAATCCAAAGGAGGCAGAAAAGGACAAGGAAAAGATTAAAGATCACATGGAAGAAAAATATGCTACTTATGAAAGATTTACTAGTCATCAAAACTATTCTGTAAAGAAGGACGCTCTAGTGGCAAGCTTTGATTTACAAAAGATTTTAAATACGCCTCATGGTGACAATATTTTGTTATTCTATAGCAGAAAATAACTTTACGATTTATGAAAGCTCTACTCAAAACGGGTTTTGCTATGTTTGGGGTGAATGCGACGGAAAACGAAGGTCAAAAGAGATAGGGTCCTGCCTTTTCATGTATCTGAAAGATGTTGATGATAGAGGAATAAGAAAAGTTATCCTGTATTGCGATGCTTGCACTGGACAAAATCCTAGGACAATGCTGGCAATATTGCATTATTTTTTGTCAATTTCCAAGAATGTCGAAACGATTCAGATAAACTTCTTATTGACCGATTATAGTTACATGCCAGATGACAGCATGCACTCTGTTATCGAACGAGAAGTGCGAAAATTGACTGTTTGGAGTTACACGCAATGGCCTAGTTTTATGGAATCTGTTAGAAAGAATCCTCGTCCCTACGTCGTAACCGTTATGGAGCACAAGGATTTCATTGACTGGGACTGAGTTACAGAAAAACTGTTTCCACAAATCACGAAGAACTTGCAAGTTACGAAAATTAGAATAGCTACGATAAAGAAAAAAGACCTTAAAACAATTTGGACTAAACACTCTATGAAGGACGAAGCGGTTGTTTATGTCATCAAAATAAATGGAGAATTGGCAGCCTAAAAGATAGGGAGTAATCCAGAACGTAAAACGAAAAGCGGGAAGGGAAAAGGAAAAGGGACGGGAAAAGGTAAGGTTAAGAGTAAGACATCTATTAGTGTGCCGTCACAACTAGCAGACTCGCCTGATATAACAGTGGACAATAATTGTATAGAGCTAAGACCTTTGTAAAACACCAGGCTGCCAATATCGTTCGCAAAATACAAATAAAAAAAATTATGCGTGAATGCTATGCCCAGTAGATTTCATCAAGATTATTTGAAGCTACCATATTGCGCTAAAGTGATTGATAATTTGAATCAAACAGACGAAGAAGATAATGTTGATGAAAAAAGACGTCTAATTCTGAAACGTTTATTGATCTCAATTTTTTTTTTAAATTTTAATGATTAGATATTGATCTCATGTTGAAGGCTGATAAGAAGGCTATTACAATGTACAAACATTGCATGTAAGCGACACGGTTCTAATACATTTTCATGTCTTTTAAATGATTTCTTATAACGATTTCCAAATTTAAGATATACGTACGTCAAAAGTGTGTACTTCATTTTCTTTCAAAAATCTCTTTACACTGTATTTATTCATAAATTTTTTCAACAAGTCCTTTACACTATTTTTTCATTGATAGATTGGATCTAACGTAGAGGTCAATATAATGTAAGGGACGGGACTACAAGGTACTTGGTCAGTAAGGGACATTACTAACAAAATACGTTGTTGTAAGGGACATCTATTTTCTTAAATAGCTAACTCATTTAAATAAATGTTACACGTGTAGATAGAGCACTGAAATACAAGTTTATGTGTGAAATCAGATCCAAAAAAGGTTAATAACAAAAAAAGTTATGGGCGATTTAGTCCGAAAAAAAACTTTGTCGGCCTCTCCTGAAAAATCGTATTTTGTCCCTTACCTCAATTGAACCTACGGTCGACGATATATTACTGATTGCATGGTTTCGAAATTTGTATCTGCATGAATATATTTTGGTAGGATGACATTATTAATGTAACTTACTATTTGTGACAGTTTTTTTGAAGGTTTTTGTTTTGGTATGTAATTTCTTTTTGTGGGATGAATGTTTGTGAAATGTTGTAGTGTGTTAGAGAATGTTTCTTCTAGTTCTTGACTTCTCTCCTGGCTTATTTCTACATGTGAGGTGTTATGATCTGTGTTTGTAATTGTGTTTGTCAACGCTTCAAAGTCAATGCTATTCAAGAAATTGGGCTCATTTTCTACTTCAGCTTGTGTATTTGATTGATGGACGTATGCAGTTTCTGTATTATTACTTGTGGCTGCTTGTGTTGGGATATTGTCTGCAGCTATATGTGAGTTATGATGTTCTGAATGCCTAGAAGGATTCGCTTGGTTAAGTGTATCCTCTGCGTGTGTTTTAAGGTCTTGAAGTCGTGCTTCTGATATCCTACTGTTATTTAACACGACTCTTTTTTGGTCTGATATTCTCTGCTCAGATATATGTGACAATTGGGTGGAGGTCCCCTACTATCCAGAGTTGGCACACTAATGACTAGTGCTCTCCCCTAGCCATGCAGCCCTCGGCATGTGCGACCTTGGCTTGGATTGGATTGTATCTCTCTTAGTCTGGCTCCTCACACTAGGTCTGTCTGGGTAAAGTAACCTCTACCGAAACAGATCCAGGGCTCATTGGAACACGCAAGCCCCACCACGACATCAACGTAGAGATACGGCGGTGGGGTTATTATTATTATTATTATAATTAAACGACGTAACCCCATCAAGTTTGGGCTCGTTTGATTCGTCTTGATGAGTATCTTGGTAGGCGTGAATAGGAAGAGGTCGAAAATTATTCCGCGGCAACGTACTACCGGGGTAAAAGGGACCCAATATGATAATCTAGATTATAAATGTTGAATTAAACGACGTAGCTCAGGTTTTAATTACTATTTATTATAAAACTAGCCATTATATGAACAGTAATACACGGTCGCTTGATGTCACAGAAAAGAGAGAGACAGCTATATTTTAGAGTGCGCAAGCGACATAAATAGGCGCGAAATTCAAAATTAGAATATTACATTCAACACCCTTCCTGAATTTAAGCCTCATTATGACAATAACTGGTACATAATAACTAATTAAATTAGACAGTAACTCACAAATTAACAAAATGAAAACTAAGTTATACAATACATTACACAAGTTGAAAACAGAGTTATACATTTTTCTTGAATCAATACAAAAGTGAGTTACATTTTAACTTTAAAGATTAGTCCAGAATCAATTGGAAACTGAGTTATATGATAACATTCCAAGCATTGATCTTAAATATTGAAATTTATCTTTAGGCAATGCTTTTGTAAGTATGTCAGCAAACTGACAATCACTACTAACAAACTTTAATACAATTATCTTCTGATGATACTTTTCTTTAATAAAGTGATATTTAATCTCAATATGTTTACATCTCTTATGGAAATTGATATTTTTAATGACACTAATAGCACTTTGGTTATCTAAATTAAGACACATAGAGTCCTGTTTATATTCATTAATGTCACTTAAAAACTGTTTGATCCACATTGTCTCTTTGGTAGCAGCACAGGCTGCCATAAATTCGGCCTCTGTTGTAGACAGAGCCACTGTTTGTTGTCTTTGGCTGGACCAAGTCACAGCCGCCCCGTTCTTGATGAATACATAGCCAGTGACTGAACGGCGTGTATCCATATCATTTGCATAGTCTGCATCACTGTAGCCCGTGATGTCTGATATTTGTGCAGATTGTGTATAGCACAACCCATACTCTTTTGTATCTTTCAAATATTTGAAAATCCGTTTTACTGCATTCCAATGGATCTGATTGTAACAATTAAGAAAACGGCTCACCAGACTGACAGCAAACATGATATCGGGTCGACTCACAATAGCCAGATGCATCAGAGAGCCCACTGCTTCTCTGTACGGCACGTTCTTCTCACCCTCTTCATTTCCCTTTTGCAACTTCATGTGGGGGTCAACTGGAACACATATTGTCTTCATGATGCAGGCCCTCTGGTGGTTTCATAAATATGGTCTCATTAAGTTCTCCATAAAGAAATGCTGTTTTGACATCCAGTTGAATAATTTTTAAATTATTTTGTGCTGCAACTTAGACCCGTTGGTTCGTCCTTGATTCGGAATACCCATTTACATGGTATAACTTTTGCATTCAGAGGTTTTTCAGCCAATGTCCAGGTGTTATTATTCTGATGAGCTTCCAGTTCCTCACCAATGGACTTGATCCATTTATCTTTATTAACTGAATTCACAGCTTCCTTATATGTTACTGGAACATCTGAGTGAATGTCTTCACTTTGACACAGGTATGTACTTTCTTCAGAATCATCTGGTTTTACTTCATTTCTGTTCTTTCTAGGTCTCAATGTTATGTTGCTAACTATAGGAGAATCTAAACTGATGTTGGGTGAGTAATCACTGTCTGAAGATGTTTTATTTTCACATACAGTATCATATGAACTTGTTGAAGATTCGTCATCTATTTCAGTGGTATTATTTTCTTCACTTACATCAATTTTCGTTACAGGATTCTTTTCTGACAGTTGTACAGGTACATAATCTCTTTTGACAGTAGATTCGAAAAATGTAGCATCCCTGCTTTTTATCACTTTTCTAGAGTTAGGTATTGTGAATCTATAGCCTTTACTGTGATCACAATAGCCAATAAATATCATTTTCAGTGCTTTTGGGTCCCACTTTTTACGCTTCTCTTGTGGTAGGTGTACCATAGCTTCACAACCAAATATACGCATGTGTTTTACATTTGGTTTCCGTCCAGACCACAGTTCTTCTGGTGTCTTGAATGACAGTGACTTGGTTGGAGAACGATTAATTATGTAGGCAGCTGTGTGTACTGCATCAGCCCAATATTGTTTTGGTAGTTTTGCATTAAGCAGCATACATTTCGCTCTTTCAATGAGAGTTCTGTTCATTCGTTCTGCAGTCCCATTTTGTTCAGGAGTGTATGGTGTGGTAGTCTGGTGTATGATACCAGCACTTTTTAAGTAGTCAGAGAATTCATTACTGACATACTCTAGACCATTATCCGTTCGAAGAACCTTTATGTGACGATTCAATTGATTTTCTACTTCATTTTTAAACTCTTTGAATTTTCTTAGTGTATCACTCTTTTTGGTAAGAAAATACACATAAATCTTCTTAGTATAATCATCTGTGAAAGTCAGAAAATACTTGGCACCTCCTATTGTTTGTGTTTCCATAGGTCCACATATATCTGAGTGTACCAATTGAAGAGGAACCATTGATCTACTTCCTTCACTTTTAAAAGGTAGCCGTGTTTGCTTACCTTCTTTACAGGTGACACATGTCAGACTTTCTGTATTTGCTGAGAAAGTTACATGGTCAGCATTTTCAGGCATTTTCTTTAAACTGTGGAAATTAAGGTGTCCCATTCTTTGGTGCCACAGGTAAATATCATGTTCTTCAACATCAGACATGCATGCATAGCCTCCTTCAGGAGTGTTCAGCCGGTACATGTTGTTGATTATACTAGCTGTTGCTACTATCTGATTTTTACTGTTCATAATAACACAGCCAGTTTTGTCAAATCTTACTTGGCCACCACTTTGAATAATCTGACTCACCGATAGCAGGTTAGTTGCCAGATCGGGAACATACAAAACATTGTTAAACAGGACCTTTTTCTCATGACCTTTATTATTATAAGTGTTCAAGCTTACTTGCCCTGAGGACTGCACAGATAGCTCCTTGTTGTCTGCAACTCTTATTTTCTTTATGGAAGAGGTCGACTCATTCTGAAGTAAATCCTTGTGTTTGGTCATGTGCGAGGTTGCACCCGAGTCCACATACCAGGCATCATTTTGTGAGAATGATGCTACAAATACAGCAGCATATGACGAACTGCTTGGTTTTTGTGTGTCTTTAGCTTTAGATTTGCATTCTGGACTTTTGTGGCCATATTTATTGCAGGTATAGCATCTAGGTCCTTTTGATGGCTTCTTCTGGTTTTTCTGAAACTTTTTGTTTACTGCAAATGCCTTGGAGTCATTTTCAGACAGTCTTACATCTTGTAATAACTTTGCCTTAACAGAATCTGAGGTAATTTTCATTCCGGAGCTCTCTATGGCTATTATCATAGGCTGATACGTATTAGGAAGACCAGAGAGTAGCAGTGTTCCTAGCCACTCGTCATCTACCTTAAAGCCTATGTTTCTGAGCTTATGAGCGGTACCCATTATTTTGCTTACATACTGCTCTATATTTTGACATTCACTTAGCGATGTATTACACAGATCACGCAGGAGACCAACTCGGCGTGTTAGCCCAGAGTCGTCAAACGCCGACGACAATTTCTCCCATACTTCTTTTGCCGTGCGAGCCTCTTCAATGTGTACATAATTTGTTGGATCAACTGAGAGTATTATCTTTGTCTTAGCTTTAGTGTCCCGTTTCTTATCTGCACTTTCTGAGTTGCCTTCTATGCAATCCCAGAGTTCCTCGTGTTGCAAGTAGGTTTGCATTGCAAAACGCCAGGTTGCATAATTTTCACGGCCAGACAGCTTTTCGATGAAAGCGGGAGTATTATTTAATGCCATTTTCAACACAATAACAGTTCAAATGCGTAATAACTTCGCTAATGTCCAACAACAAAACACATTCACACGAAAGTTCACGAAACACGTTTCGTTTTGAGGTTAAGTTCACTTCAATGTCTTTGATCACTGATTTTACGATTAAATTTTGCACTGTCTTTATTTCTGAGTTTTCCTGGGCCCATAACCTGTTGAATTAAACGACGTAGCTCAGGTTTTAATTACTATTTATTATAAAACTAGCCATTATATGAACAGTAATACACGGTCGCTTGATGTCACAGAAAAGAGAGAGACAGCTATATTTTAGAGTGCGCAAGCGACATAAATAGGCGCGAAATTCAAAATTAGAATATTACATTCAACAATAAACTATCTTGGTGCCAAATTTCATCCAAATCTGTTCAGTAGTTTTGCGTGAAAGAGTAACATACATCCATCCATACTTCCATACACCCATACTCATAACCTTTCATAATAATATTAGTCCAGGTTATAAACTATCTGCTTGCTAATTGGAACTTCGTTAGTTCTTAGACGGAAAAAATTCTCACGAAAAGTTGTAACGACACTTTTTAACCGGCTTCAAAAAAAGGACGAGGTTTCTCAATTCGACCGTATATATTTTGTTGTTTGTATTTGTTTGTATGTTTTCGTTTTTTTTTGTTGTGAGTAGAGAGAGAGAGAGAGGGACAGAGAGAGAGAGAGAAAGAAGGAGAGAGGGAGAGAGAGAGAGAGATAGAGAGAGAGAGAGGGAGGGAGAGAGAGAGAGAGAGAGAATATTTTTGTTGAGTGTATACAGGTTTCTTGTACATAATGAATAATAAAAAATTATAATAATTATGAATCCTGGAAAGGAACTTCGTTCCATCCGGGTGTCCCTTGACACCTCTAAAGTTTTTTTTTTTTTCATTCAAATGCTTTCAGTAGTTTTTGCGTGACAGAGTAACAAACGTCCATCCATACATCCACACTCACAAACTTTCGCATTTATAATGTTAGTCCAGGTTATAAACTACCTGCATGCTAAATTTCATCCAAATGCGTGCAGTAGTTTTTGCGTGACAGAGTAACAAACATCCACCCATACATCCATACTCACAAACTTTCGCAATTATATTTTTATTTTTGTTTTTTGTGTGACTAAGTCTTTTGTGAAAGTAAGTTATTTGTGTGTTTTGTATTATTCCAGGTTATAAAGTATCTGCGTGTTAAATTTCATCCAAATCCGTTCATTAGTTTTTGCGTGAAAGAGTAACAAACATCCATTCATACTCACAAAATTTCGCATTTATAATATTAGTCCAGGTTATAAACTATCTGCAAGCTAAATTTCATCCAAATACGTTTAGTAGTTTTTGCGTGAAAGAATAACAAACATCCATCCATACTTCCATACATCCATACTCACAAACTGTCGCATTTATAATATTAGTCTTGTATTATCGTTTCTTCTGTGGTTTCTAATACTGTGGACATACTGATGTCGCTACACTATGACCTGTCTGTGCTACGCCCGGCGCGCCGCCGCGCGCCGCCGCCGCCGCCGCCGCGCCGCCCGATCTTTTGGCGCGCTAACGTGTTCGACAAGAAGGACGCGCGGGAGGCGCCCCGCGGATTTCCCGGTACCTCACCCCCTCAAATCTGTATGAGTGTCGAATCACCTAGCCTTAATATTTAAGAATATTGTAGTAACAAAACTTACGTCCGTCTTCGATGCTGGCCCCGAGCGAATAGGCCGAGTGCCACCCCGTGTTCCCAACCGTTGTCTCAAAACCGCGCCATTTCAAAACTGGTGTTGCCAGGATTATAAATTAAAAGTCTCAATAATCGACTAAGACAATATTATAATTTAGTATATTATTTTAAAACCTAACATTAGTAATGAATTAATTAAGCTTTATTTAATTATGAAAGAAAAGTCGTATCAAATATAATATTTGCCTTCCAGATAACAATGGTTTAGCTATCATTGCGGAATCTTAAATGGAGGGACTCTTGACCTATCTACATATGATAAGAAAATGAGTATATAAGTAACTAGGTTTCGCCCTCGGCTTTGTCCGCGTGGATGTCGAAAATTATTATCCCGGGACCTACTACTGGAATAAAAAAGTATCTATGTCCAAAGTCTTAAGCCCATTCAGAAAATGAATTGGTTCTAGAGGAATTGCTTAATGTGGCCTTTTTAGGCCTCCAGATCTTAAGCTTTTATCCTAATCCATTCAGCCGTTAAAGCGTGAAATGTAACAGACATAATAAATTCCGCATTTTAAAATCAAAATCAAAAGTCATTTATTCAAATTAGGCTGAGGATCAGCACTTTTCGAACGTCAAAATTACAAAAGACAGTCCCCCCAAAACGCCCACCCGTCGCGCACTTCCTAGTGCTTTAGCTGGGAAGAAGAAGTGGCCAACAAACTCCCCAGCAGCACAGCTGTCTGTCCAGTTAGAAGAACTTGATTCTATACAATGGTAGTAAAACATTAAGAGACACAAATTAAATTAAATGATTTGCTATATGCCAGCTAGCCAACCCAATATACCAACAAATAAAATAAAAACTATACTCAAGCATAAGCAAAAAAATATGTATAATGTAAACATGGCTGCAAAAATCAAAGCCTCCTGGCATAAAGGGCGTGACAGCTTACATATGCAATGCTGAATGTTCACATAGCTGTTACGACCTGAATTACAACTCGAGGCTACAAAATGATAAACTAGGACCATCGACGTAAAATAAATTAAACAGGTAAGTAATATTAATAATAATATCAACATCAAAGTCAGCAAGACGACCAGTCACCACAAACAGCACCCGTTCACGAGCATAACGCAAAGATCAGCCATTACCCCCCTCGCCATATTTGAGGGAAGGGGGTAACCCGACCCCCGACGCTACCGCAAGCATTGACATCTAAGGGAGCATGACGAACTTGCTGCCAGTTGCTCAAGCAAGAATTGAATGATTACTTGTCGAGGTCACTAGCTAACCAATTTATGCAATACTAATAAAATAAAATAGGCATAAACATTAAAAAAAAAAAATACGGTAACAATTATATTGAACCTGAACCGTTCTTCCCGTGACGTGATCATCGTGGAATTAAAAATTGAGAGATCGCCAGTGGCTCTGTTAAGTCTATCTAATCATGTTTCTCCATACAAACTTTGGACACAGTTTCTAGCCATTAGAGAGTGAATGTTGAAAAACCCCTTTCTTAGCGGATGCCTACGTCATAATCAAATCAAAAAATAATTATTTCACATAAACCTACAAGGGCACTTATAAAACACGTCACAAAAACTATCTGCGTGCCAAATTTCAGTGCAATCCGCTGTGGTTTGAGCTGTGTGTTGATAGGTATAGTGAAGTCTGAATGTAAAAGAAAGAAAGAAAGAAAGAAAGAAAAATATTTTATTTGGGACACACACAGGACATAAAACAATAAAAAAGAACATAGAAACATTTACATTTAACATATAGATAACAAAGTATTTCTAAAAGATATAAAATAAAAAAAAAACAACCGACTTCCTTAAAAACACTACAAAGTGAAAAATAACTTTAATTTCGGTAGTCGGTGTCTTAGGATCTGTATTTATGGTTTTTTTGCCACCGACTTCCGAAATTAAAGTTATTTTTCACTTTGTAGTGTTTTTAAGGAAGTCGGTTGTTTTTTTTTGCAAAAAAGTTTTTATTTTTAAATTTTTAGTTGTGGTATTCACCCTGCACTAATTCCAAACAAACAATGCATATTTATGCGATAGCAGACATCGCGGTTGATTTCCTGTCATTTTTTAAAGAGTTCCGGTGTCTGTCTCCCGAACTCATCATCAGATCTATATGAAAATTATATGGGACCATTTCGGAATAAACCCCTTTTGAACAAAAACAGAATTTTGCAAATCCGTCTAAACGTGCCTATAATATTCAAAGAATTATCCCCTAACCTTCTAACCTTTCACTGTAAGTTCCTATATGTACTGTTCACCGATGAGGAGTTCCATGCGGTATCTTCGAAGACTATAATTAGTTCACCACGGATGGATAGATAGAACCAGCAATTATTTTTGATCTTTAGTACAATATCCAAATCACATTACGTGTACTGTTTGTTTTTGAGGAGTTCCTTCGTTTATCTCCCAAAGTATACATCAAATCTTCACAAAATTAATATGGGACCACCTCAGGAGTATACCCTTACGAATAAAAAAAGAATTTTCAAAATCGGTTGACTATTGGCGGAGAAATCGGTGAACATACATAAAAAAAAAAAAAAAAAAATACATACAGTCGAACATATAACCTCCTCCTTTTTTTGAAGTCGGTTAATAAAAGAGTAAGACCTGTGCGAGGCCAAAAAGGCTCCTATCTCAGCATAATGCTGCGATATTTGTATCTGAGAAACAGCTGTTTTAAAACATACAAACACCCAAACAGGCACAGACAGTATCAGTTTGTCGAGTAATCTTTTACTACAAACTATTTGCGTCATTATGATAAACATGTCATAACTTTATATAACGTTATCTCGTACTACAACTTACATTTTAATCTGAGAAACAGCTGTTTTATAACACTTCAATAAAATATGTAAATACATACATAAAGTCACGCCTTATTCCCATGGGGATAGGCAGAAACTACAGAACGCCACCTGCTACGATCCTAACATATGTACTTCTTTTGCCTCGTTTCGGCTGGTCATACACGAACGCCGAGTACTATGCACCTGACTTTTCTGAAGAACATCACGACACTCAGTAGTAGAAAAACAGATAATCGTACCGTTTCTTTCTTCAAACTGGAATTCGACATCATCACCGTCATCATTTAGCCGAAAATCGTCCACTGCTGGACATAGGCCTCCCCCAATGGGGGGGGGTTCCATAATGGCCACGCTTGGCCTGCGGGTTGGCGATCGCAATATGGTGGTAAAATGCATAGAGAACACTGCTGCCCATTCTCTAGTAAGTCCCTTAATCGCCTTTTACGACACCCACATGAAGAAATGCGATGGTGCTTCTTTACATCCGACACCAAACGGAACGATTTCTTCATCATCTTTAACATTTTGAACGTGCAACAGAAGATCGCGGGGAAGACCTGCACCCTAATTGCGAAACGCACAATTTATCAGAATCTGAATGGGATTGAAGATTATTTTTAAACCATTGCGTCATTTGTTCGAATAAATTGTCGGCTCAGCAACGTAAATAACGCAATGAATGTTTTTTAACTATGAATATTAAACCAATTCCGTCCGGAACTTTTTATCGGTTTTTGTCGGTTTTTATCGGCGAGTCTAAATCACCCCTGTGGTTTAGACTCGCACGGACCAGGGAAGCATGGCATGAAAGAGAGTAGGCCTCAACAATTGCTGGAATATGACTGCCAATCGGAATGCTGACTACAGATTTCCCCGAGATGGCCACGACGACCGTTCCTACTCTCTCCGTATCTACCGAATCGCCGCGACCTCTTTCAGGTCATTGGTCCTCCTTGTAGGGATAACCTATGCTGCACCTCTCCACAGTAACCACTCCAGAACTTGTAGGTACCGTCGGCCAAGAATTAGGGCAGCCCGTAACTAGGTTCATTCGGACTTCACCTTGATGTGACCATATTCGGCGGATTCGCACGAGTTTCACTCTGGTCAATACTATCTATACTTTTTTTGACAGCCTATCGGGGGGCACGGCAGTGTCCCCGCCAAGTCGAGCGCGAAGCAAACACTGCCGTACCATCCTTTACTGGAACCATTTCGCCGCATTTTCAGGCCCCTCCAAAATCCAAAATTTCAAGTCTGTAGGTCATTTAGTTCTGAAGTTAAGCGAAAGCAAAGTTTCGCTTTTATGACACTCACTCACTCACTCATGATTATCAGAATAGAACTAGTTCTTCCCATAAACTCAGAGAGCTGAAATTTGGTACAGAGTTAGGGTTTAATGGCCACATAAAGGGAAATCTATAAAAACTAGGATAATCGAAGATCTGGAGTACCTGGTGACCCTGATTAGAAACCACAAGAGCCCAACCAAACTATTAGAGATCGACATACCGCCTTTACAAAAAATATTCAGCTTAGTGGGCCGCTTCATTTCATGTCAAAAATCGAAGGTCTGAAGTATCTGATGAAGAACCCTCAACGGGTCTCAGCTATATTAGAGATATGGTAATGCCCCCTTCTACTATTGGTACATAAAACAATCGACTGTCATTGCAAAAATCCAGCGTAGTGGTACACATCTTCTAATTTAATCTAGCCTATAGCGTCCCACTGCTGGGCGAATGCTTCCCCTTCTTCTTTTAATACGCATATAAATAAAATTAAAGGAAAACTCTGGATTAGACTAGACTGGCTTTTATACTTATACTTACAAGTTTACAAGAACAAATAGTCGAACGATTAACTTTATTCTACTCGAACATTACACAAATTAAATAAACAAATTACCTACACTAAAATATTAATTTCGCTCAAAATTCGGTCAAAATATAATGCATTGGACTAAGAGTGGCGGTGATACCCGCACACGTCGCTAGATGGCGCTGACTGTATTACATAAAAAAAACTACTTCTAAAAAGAAAAAAACTGTGTCAAATAAGAAAATTTAATGAAATAAATCAATATCGTTTACGTTTCTACAAAAAGAAGTGAAATCCCACCAAAAACATTCTGTAAAAAACTAGCCAAGTCTCGATGGAGCTGCTTGTTTATTTCTAAAAAGTAATGAAATCTAGGCAAAGTCGTGCCAAGTCTAAGGTTTCTTACTGCGATAGTTAATGTTGTGTGACTTGGCCGTTGAAGGGTACACAAGGGTACAAAGCCAGGTGCTCCATGATACCATTGCACCAATCTGTCGCCAGAACCGCTACCCATTGACGATGGAAAATTGCCACTTGGAAAACGTTGATTCAATAACCAGTCAATTGTAGGCTTAATAAAGCTGCGTATTTCAATAATACTTATGTATAGGCGAGTCTGAAATAAACACTATAAAAAATTATTTCCAGTACAGACGGACTTCTAATCATTGATAGAAGTCCGTCTGTACGCATGTGTTGCACAATCAACAACAGCCTAAAATGAGACACTAGCGTCCAATTACCAATACCAATGTGGGCTATTATTTCGCTTAACAAACATAGGTAGTTACAACAGATATAACATTACGTGTAAACAAAATTGACTTGTACCCACTAACGTATAAAGAATATTCAACGGCCAAGTCACACAACATTAACTATCGCAGTAAGGAACCTTAGACTTGGCACGACTTTGTCTAGATTTCATTACTTTTTAGAGATAAACAAGCAGCTCCATCGAGACTTGGCTAGTTTTTTACAGAATGTTTTTGGTGGGATTCTATGTTTACTCTTAATCGTCATTTAAACGGAATCTTTGAACGTGACTTTCACGTCGGATTAATTTGAAACTGTGCACATATATCAAGGGCCGATGACAATACAATAATTTCATAAATGTGTGCCCTTTTCCCGGCCAGGATCACCCAGGATAGCAAAAAAAAATAGCAGTTTTCTAAACTATTATTTATTTACTCTTCTTTTTACGCAGTAGGTAATCAATGATCTCCATACAATTCTTGGTATATTCCATTGACATCATCACCCAGCTCTTTCATATAATATTAACTGAATCGAAACAAACAACAATTGGAATATTCCTTTGGCCGGGAAATCTTTAGGTTATCTGCGGTCCTTGGGTGGTTCAGACTAATTGAGGAATGCCTGATAACAGATATTGAATGCAATTATTATTGCACATTTATTGGGTTACACATGTTTTCTCCTTTATATGTATACTCCGTTACAGAATTATTTACATCGGAACCATTTTTCCTTTTTTTTAGCTTTGAAAGAACGAGTACTAGTTTCAATTTTTACTAGGGCATCATGAATCTCAGGCAGCAAATGCAAACTCGAATGAACATTTCGAGTAACCGAGTGTTACGTCATCTTTCCCATTCCAAAGGATGGTATGATTGTGATGTGGCACCTTTCCATCACATCGAAATAGATTCGACATAGTCCCAACTTCTTGGAAGTTATTTTGATCTATCAAATCGTATCAATATAACAGATAGTTGGGGCCATCATTTAATTTCCCGTACCTACTCATAAATATTCCGTGATTTGCATTTTCCTGTTTTAACGTTTTTTCTAATTCTGAAGATTGGTAGAAAAGCTATTCGAACATTGAATACTATTTCAAACATTAAGTTCTAAATAAAATTAATTCAAGGTCTGACAACTTCTAAAGTTGGTTTAACGAGTAACAAAACTCAAACTCAAAACTCAAAATAATTCTATAATGCTTGTCAAGAAACCAGCCAAAGGTATAAAAGTAAATAAATTAAATTTAAATTGAGAATGTATTATTGATCGAAGGAATGTACGTTTATTTTATTGGCATTGTTATCTGTAACCGTAAGAGGGTGTTTACATTGGATGAGGAATTAAACCGAAGAATTTAACTTTTCGCATTTAGTTAGTTAAATGACAAAAAAAAAACTGTGGTAAGAATTGTGGGTAAGTACTTTTTTTGTTTGTTTGTTACGCGATATTACCGGCAATTTTGGATGGATTATAAAAAAATATTTTTTAGTGGATAGGGTCCTCAGGGGTGGTTCAAATAAATTTTACTTACTTTGCTTGAGTGTCTTTAGCGTTAGCCTCTTTAATACTTTTTAAATCCACTTTGTTTATCTAGATGACATTCTACTGACAGACTAACTGGACCTTGAGGGTCGAGAAGTTGGAACCACGCCATAACACGAACTTCAAGTCTTTCGTAGTGCGAGTTCCAACTCTTCAAATCGAGACCTTCCTCAAGGAAGAGTTTTGGCCGAAGGGTGTCGTGTATCGGCGATTCCGCGGAAGGCTACGCTACACCACGCAGCGCAACACGACGCCGACACTTCGTGTACAATAGTTTTATGTTTACATTGTTTTTATTTGTATGTATGTTAGTCTGTAAGGTATTTATGATATGGGTCTTTGTAGCCCGAAATAAATTGTTTTGATTTGATTTTGAAAGTAGTAGTGTTCACACTAAAGAAATCTCCACAAAAAAAAAAGATTAGGTACAGGATACGATTTAGTGATCGTAAACTTTACCGTAACTTATACACAAAATAATACATACATAATCAAGTAAAATGACTCCATAACTCCATTCAAATAATTCGATTTACGTGAAAAAGCATCACCCATAAATTTTCTACGCGTCAATCGATTCGACACGTTCATCCTTTTGTCCTCTACAATACGATTCATACGATCAATCTTTCAATCCGTACTTATACTAACAATGCCGCATTCTGGATGAATATTCTCAGTTCTACAGTTCTCTTGTTAACAGACCATACTCAGTCTTTCAATTGTTCCAAAAAGTTTCTACGGGAACTTGACACGATCATAATTGAAAGATTGAGCGCGTTTTATTCTATAATTTTCAATTCAACGTACTGGATATTGGGTAAATTGGCTTTGGATGTTGCTAAAAATTACTTCGTTACTGGTTACTGGTGGTGGTACGGTGGCCTGTAACTTTCCACTGTTAGAAAAAGGCTAACAACTAGTAGATTATCAAATTTGGAAAAATAATGCCCCACAGTCAGGCATATTGTAAGTCTACTGATTTTTTAAAGTCTATATCTATTATTATATATTTTAAATGTGCAAGTCTGTTACGCTTTCACGACTAAACCACTGAACCGATCTTGATGAAATTTGTGACGGGGTAAGTTTGAACCACAAGAAAGGACATAGCCTACTTTTCATCCCGCTACCTAATCTGCGCCCGTTATAACCGACATTTATGCAGACGAAGTTGCGAGCAAAAGCTAGTATCAAATTTACTTAGATAAGTAGTTAAATTCAAACACGTTTTAGTAATGAACTTTGAAACATGTTCAAGTAATTATTTCGATACCGGAAATTTCAATTGTCGTAAAGGACATAATGTCATGTCATGTGTGTAATTTTATTAGCTATTTGTAAACCAATCTAAAGTGACATTAATTTATCAGAATACTTAAGAATAAGCTGTTACTGTCCACGTGCTCCATGAAATCGTTCCCTACATCCAATGGATTAAACTTTAAATCTAATTGAAAAACACCTATTCAATCAAAATGTCACCGCCAACTCCATAAGTGCAAGTAAACACAACTTAGCACACTAATCAACTGCACCCACGGTAAGTGTGCAAACTTCTTAACAAATTATTGCGACTGATAGGAAATTTCCTCAGATATAAATAACTTAAGTCATCTTATTCGTTACTCAATAACTGCTTTTAAGTATTTATATTTAGAACAACAAATAAAAAGAGATTGATTGCGCCTTGACTTGCGGTTTTATTCAATTGTGTGATTTATTTTTAGATATATATTGTGTTAAGTTTTTTTTATCGTAATTTTTATAATATTTAGAATGAAGTGCAAGATTTATTACAGTGATTTATAATAATACTGATACTTGATGAAGTATCGGTCTCCTACTGCAAAAATATCATAAACAGAGGGAATGCTAATCAATCATTCTACGATTTATGTGTGCCTAGTAGCACTTAGATTATACATATAGTCGAAAATTTGAATTATCTGGCTGTGAACGACGACATGATGGGTCAACGACCAAAAGAAGGCAGAACAGAAACATACTGAATACAAAAAGGCACTAGTTTTCCGCTGCAACTTCAATAAAGCCTATGTCCAGCAGTGGTCTGTAAAAGGATAAAGTGATTAGGGCGCCTAAAACCACGCTCGCACGGATCCAAAAGTATCGAGGAGGATCGCGCTTTGGATCTTCCACGCAGTGTTTTACCGCCGAAACTTGAAAATCGAACTAAGTCGCGCATCGAAAATACACACTGTTCGATTTTCAACTAAAACTTTTTTTTACGTCTATGTGCGTCGACTTACATCTAATTTGCATTTAATTCCCATTTTTATTTCAATTTTTTTTGTGGCTGGGAAATCATCAAATGACGTCTCTCGCTCTGCTTGGAGCGGAAGGGCGTGTCAGACTTTTACTGACTAAAACCCACCCGTGTTCCTTCAGTTGCCTATGCCTGAGTCACGGTAACTATTTCGAACAATTCCGCGATCCTGTCAGGATTTTTATTCCTCTAAGTTGATCTTTTCTAAAGGGATTTAAATTGATTTGCTTAAACATGTCAGTCTCACTTATCGACGCTGACAATCAAATTGACCTATTTCGTACTGGACACATTGCGTAGGACGATAACTGTATTACTTTCTTTCCGAGGTCAAACAAAAGCCAGTGACCTAGTAGTTCATTTATTAATGGCCCATTAAGCTGTTAAATCATAGTTTATAGGTCATTTGTGATTAAATTAATGTGTTAACGTTCCGTTATATCAGTAAAATATGTAGGTAAGTTTGAAATCGCTGAATTGATTAAGCCCATGTACACACGGCTACATACGAAGCTATAAATTGCCAGTATAAGCTGACCTCGCATTGTATAGGCTTTCCGTACAATGAGAAGTCAGTTTATACTGGAAATGTATATCTTGATTGCTCGCCGTGCATACCAACCCACGGACGTAATAAAATCGTGGCAAGAGTTATTCACGCATTGGATTTTCGACTCTTGGTGTTGAACCGAGAATCGAGAATCTAACAGAGTGCAGCGCGAGTGAGTCTCAGTGCGTCGAAAAAACATGGTGTTCGATTTTTACCTCTCGGCGCTAAGCAGTGCGTTCAAATCAAATCAAATCAAATTCAGTTTTATTTGCGATAAGTGTTGGTACAATTTCGGTCTTAACATAAATAATTATACAGATCCAAAACACTTAGTCATAATACTGTGACATGCAAACATTTGAGCTTATACGAAGTCATAATAAATTATATACATAGTCAAAATCCAATTAAAATCGCACTATTATTATACTTATTACATTAAAAGGAAAAAAATGTCAGAGAAATGTCAAATATTGTGATTATTATTCATTTTCAATATCTTATTAAATATATCGCTTACTGAGTAGAAATTATTTTCCCTTAACCACACTTTAAGACACCTTGCTTTATTAACTGGTAATATTTTAAAGCTGTCAGGAACATTAAATATGCGACCACACATTGCATAGCTATTCTTGCTATTCAATGCTGTCCTCGGAATGATGGAACTACTATGCGCATTAAAAGATATATAGACATGGAAACGTTAGTTTCTTGAACTTTTTGAAGAAAGGTTTGCAAGATTCCCATGGACCTATTTCCACTATGGCGCGGATGCATTTTTGATGATGCAAAGCGCGAAAATTTCCCGCTGCGATTTTATTAAGTCCGTGGAAACGTGGGCTAAGCGTGATCAATGTTTGTGAATTATCTAGTGTAAATATGAGAAGAGGTCTATGCCCTGAGAATGAGATAGTAAAAAAGTGACTTTTCTATTAATTTATTGAACATACATATTATGGTAATATTTGCAAAAGATAGTTGGATAATTAATAAAATCTATATTAAGTTAAAGAAATTAATTATTTATCACATTAACTACCAACTTAATTTGCCCGTCTATAAAATTACAAGTGTCATGACATGAATATACCTACATGGCAAATTGACGTGGTGTGTAAATTCGATGTCCCTGCGTAATTCTAGAGTAGATGGAGCGACCATTTAGCCGAAGTTAAACCCTAGTAGGTACCTACACTACCAACCAAAAGAGTAAAACCACACGTTGGTCTTCAAATCTGTCAGCAATGGACGTTTCCGGACTAATACAGTATGAAGTACACGGCTTGCATGAATCAAAGAAACAATTAGTACCAATAATATGTGTACTGAATCATACAGCCGGGGACCAGACAGTTTTTTTAATATTAAATTCACGTCTGCATGACGTAACGTAGTTAAGTGAGCAATACGTAGCTGTACGTTATGATACGATAAGTGATGATGACACATTATATGGTATGTACTTGTAAACGAGATTTTGCAATCATATTTTGGTTGTTGCTGTCGTCGTTTCAAAGTCACGTCGTATTGACTGTTATAGTTACGTAATTTTTTTTTTTTTTTTTACGTGAACTTTAAACTTTGTACCCCTTTATACGAAAATTACTCGGAACGATGAGTTTGAAATTTGGCACTGTGAATGTTTAGAGTTTTAGAGAAGAAATCCAGAAAGCTAATATTAACATTAGAAATACATTAATTTTTAAATGAATTGTGTTCGATTTTCGACCAACGGGCGGTTATGGGCGACTACTAATGTATCAAAGAGCGCGAAATTGCGTGTTAAACAAAAGTTAAGTATATAAACATATAAAAGATCAGGTTTTTTTATCGTTATTGTATATAAGATAACAGGAAACGTTCTAAATTAAAACATTTACGTTTTGATCGTTAAATAAAATGTTGCTTGAACAATAGTTTTTCCCATAGTAAGCAGCAATTAGGGATAATGCTGGGAGTACTTTAACTGGCGAAGTGGCAATCACAGGTTATTATATAGAGAAAATTGCTACTGCATATTTTTAGATCATAATCTTAAATGACACGGTTTATAAACAAAATTCGCTACTTACCAGATAAAATCTTAAAATTGGGCTATTGCCAAAAATGGTTTTTTATGGGTACAGCAGCAATTTGCGACAATCTATCATTATAGTTTTCCCTAAAGAGGCCACAATCAGTGTACAGATTTTCAGCCTATTTTTCAGTTTGTGGTTGGATGTAGAGGCCTCTTATTGCCTCTTTAATTGCACGTCTTTTAATTTCATCGCGGCTACTCTCTTAAAGCAGCTACCAGGCGCACAGCACAGCTAAGATGGTGGATAACCAAGCATGCGAGCGTTCTATCCTACACTTGCCGAAACGCCACCTCCACTTAAGAACACGTCTACCCAAACGTTCATCGGTTCTACTGGGAATGTGGTCAGTCCATTCCATAAAATCATCATCATTATTTCAGCCGAAGAACGTCCACTGCTGGACATAGGCCTATCACAAACACCGCCACTTCGTCCGGTTCGGTGCTTATCGCATCCACCGGATTGCCACGGCCTTCACCAGGTCATCGGTCCATCTTGTGGGAAGCCTTCCAACGCTACGTCTTTCATAACATAAAGATACATAATCATTTAGGTATCAGACTTTTGAATGATAGGCACATGTCCTATCGGTCAGGTTAAGCTACGCTTGCCACGGTTGGTCCGTGGATAGGTGACCATCTTTACATGCCATAACCCCTTCGCGCCTCAGAAAGCAAGTTAAAAGGTTGGTCCCGACTGTCATTCGTGAATCTGTGACTGCCGTGCTGATCGTTACGAGTCGTCGGTAGCCCGAAAGCTTGACAACCAGTCTTATCAAGCGTAAGTGGGATGTAGAGGTCAGATAGGCAGTCGCTCCATGTAAAATACTCGTACTCAGCTGCATCCGGTTAGACTAAAAGCCGACCAAAACACAGTTTAAGGCTAGATAGATGGCGGCGGCGACCTGTCGCGTCCGGCCCTGGTGCGAGCCATGGTACGGAGCGAGAGGGCATGGGAAGCCGTCACCTCCTTCTGCGAAGCAGTAATGCTTGCGAAGGAGGAGGCGGGGCGCGTGAGTCCCTAGCCGCCGCAGGAGGAGACGCCCCGGGCGTCGGGAGTCTATAGCGGACTCCCGGCCACCGTAGGCGCGAGCTTGCGGGCGGCGAGCAATGAGTAGCTCGCCGCCCGGTAAGGACCAGGCTCGGGTCGACGGCGCGTAGTGTTCCACGCGAGCCTCAAAGAGATGTCAGCAGCACTGAAGGGGTTTGCTAGAACCGATGCCTGCCAGGGTCGCGAGATTGTTCGAAAGAGATACCATGACCCTGGCACATGGGCAACTAAAGGAACACGGGTGAGTTTTGGTCAGTAGAGGTCTGACACGCCCTCCCGCTTCGCCCAGAGCGGGAGAAGTCATTTGATTAGGCAAAACTTCAAAATGAGCCAGAAACGGTCCCTGTCATCATCTATGTTCTATGTTATGGGGGTTTGGTTTCCGCACTTAGTCCTTTGAGTGGACCATTGTGCGTGGGCCATGGCGGCCGTCGGTATTTACTCCAACCAGCCCACCTCCCTCCAGAAGTTGATTGCGTCTCCTGGTCTGCTAAGAACGTCCGTGTATGATTTGGGTGTCCCGAGGGTATCTGTCCTAATCTGGGTGACGCCTGTACATTCGAAGAGTACATGCGCAACGGTTTCCTCAGCCTCCATGCAGGCCCTGCACAGGGGGCTGTCCGTTATGCCTATTGTGTGAAAGTGCTTGTTTAGTGGGCAGTGTCCTGTGATGGTGCCCGTCATCAGACGCAGACCATCCCTGTCCAGGCGTAGCAGACGTCTGGTTAGCCTGCCATCCGGGGATGGCATAGCTTCTCTGGACTGCCTGCAGCCCGGTGCCGAGGTCCACCAGCTCTCCGCTTGTGTGTGGGTAAATTCCTGCAGCCACCTGCGTAGCTGGTTAAAGGGGATGGGCACGATGGGCTCGGGGCCGCAGACTGACGCGCTGGATGCCTTTCTGGCCAGTTCGTCAGCAGCGTCATTGCCTAGTGATCCACTGTGTCCTTTTATCCATTGCAGTGTCACTTTGTTGCGATTAGAAACTGTTACCCGTTCTAATGCGTTGTGACATTCTAGTATAAGGCTTGAGGTTATGTATCGTTTGGCTAGGGATTGGAGGACTGAAGCGCTGTCGGAGAGTATACGTATATGACTGTCCGTAACTCTTCTGGCTTCAATGGCATACACCGCCTGTATGATGCCCACGCATTCCGCCTGGTAGACGGTGTTGAGCATTCCCAGCGGGCTGGATATTTTTATGTTAAGGTCGTGTGAGAAAACTCCGACTCCGGTCCCAGAGGTGGTCTTTGAGCCATCAGTGTAGACTCTTAGCTCTTCCGGGCCCGAGTGGTCGTTTTGTTCTTCTGCGAGTATAACGTTGTAGTGCTTTTGAAAGTAGTGTAGTTTTGGGGTTTTATCGCAGGGTGATGCCATCATTGGTTGTCGCTTGATCGCATCGTCCCTAATGCGTGAGTGCTTGACCCTCGAGTCATTGCTTAGGGTCCCTGCTATATTCAGTCTTAGGGCAGCCAGGGCAGCCTCCTCCCGCACGATTAGGTGTAGAGGTGGTAGCCCGAGCATTACCTGTAGGGCAGCGGTGGGTGTAGTTCTCATGCAGCTAGTGATGGCTACACAAGCGAATCGTTGCACCTTTTCAAGGTCTTTTTGGGCTGTGCTCAGGTCTGTTCTGGGCCACCAGACTATAGAGCCGTATGTGATGATTGGTCGAATAACTGTGGTGTATAGCCAGTGGGTGACTTTGGGGCTGATTCCCCAATTCCTGCCAAGCATTCTCTTGCACTGCCACAGGGATATGCTGGCTTTTGTAGTTATGTAGTTGGTGTGTTTTGCCCAATTCAGCTGTTTGTCCAAAAATATGCCCAGGTATTTGGTTTCAGTTGAAAGGCTTAGGGTGGTGCCAAACAGTCGTGGCAGTTCGAGTTTCGCGAGTTTTCTCTTTTTTGTAAAGAGGATCATCTCGGTTTTTGTGGGGTTTACTGATAGTTGGTGTTTATTGCACCAGTCCTCTACTATTTTCAGGGCTTGGCGCATGAGGTGGCATAGGGTGTTTTCATGGGTGCCATTTATTATTATGGTTATGTCATCGGCATAGCCTACGGTGAAGTAACCTTTATCGTTGAGTGTTTTGATGAGGCTGTCTACGACCAGGTTCCATAAAAGTGGCGAGAGGACGCCCCCTTGCGGGCAGCCCTTCGCCACTACCGCCCTTGTAGTGTCGTTCACTGTGACTTGTACAGCTCTCAATTTGAGCATGTTGGTGATCCATCCGCTCAAGGTCGGATTTATGTTGTGTCTGTCGAGGGCCATGCTGATACTATTGAACATAGTTTTGTCGAAAGCGCCTTCAATGTCAATGAAAACTGCCAGTGCTGAGCATTTGTGGTCCACTGCGCATTCAATTTTGGAGACCACGCTATGTAGCGCAGACTCTGTTGATCTGCCCGTGGAGTACGCGTGCTGTTGTTTGTGAAGGGGTTTGACCCTGAGAGGTCCGTCTCGGATATGTCTATCACAGAGTCTCTCGAGGGTTTTTAGTAGGAAGGATGTGAGACTTATAGGCCTATAGGCCTTTGGTTGTGTATAGTCGGGTTTGCCTGGCTTGGGTATGAAAATGACTTTCACTTCGCGCCACGCTAGGGGTGTGTATCTGAGTGCAATGCAGGCCCGATAGATCTCCACCAAGCATGGTATCAGGTGGTCAGCCCCCCACTGTAGGAGGGCTGGAAAGATGCCATCCAGCCCTGCAGATTTGTAGGGCTGAAAGGTGTCAATGGCCCACTTTATCTTTTCTTCTGTCACCATGCTTTGGGCCCTAGACCAATCTAGGTTTGTTGGGGTCCATTCTGGTTCACCTTCCCATGTCCTGACCTCTTGGAGGGTACAACCGGGGAAGTGGGTTTCCAGGAGGACTTTACTGGTTTCGTGGTCACTCAATGTGTATGAGTTGTCGGGTTTTTTCAGCGCACCAAGGGTTCGATCCTGATCAGTCGAGAGGATTTTCCTTACCCTTGCGGCTTCGTTGTTGGTTTCGATGGATTCGCAGAATTTCCGCCAGGCTGCCCTTCTAGCAGTTCTGATCTGCTTTTTGTATGTGTATTGGGTTTCTTTGTATTGCTCCCAGTCGTCCGGGAGCCTAGTGTTTTTGGCCCTGTTGAATTGTTTGCGTAGTGTGTCTCTGAGTTTACTAAGGTTGGCGTTCCACCAGGGATTTCTCTCGCTGTTGTTTTGTGGCGCCCTTAGTTTGCAGCATGCATGGTATGCTTCGGTTAGATATTCAGATAATTTTGTCACGGTGTATTCCAGTTGTTCGGGGGTTTTTATTGTTACCCGTGATAGATGCCTAGCTAGTAAGGAGGCCAGGAGGCGTTTGTACTCGGGCACATTAGTGCGCCGCGGGTTACGCCTCGGTACGGGTTCCCCAGTGTGGGTATTTAGTGTGAATCGGATTCTTCTGTGGTCGGAGCAGGAGAGTTCATCCGAGACGTGCCAGTTTGTGATGAGGTTTGTCGCGCTTTCTGTAGCAAGCGTCAGATCAATGATTGTTTGTCCTCGGACTGTGACCCAAGTGGGCTCAGAGCCTCGGTTAACAATGTTAAGGTTAGTAGAGAATAAATAGGTGGATAGTACCTCTCCTCTGGAGTTCGGCGAGTCGCTACCCCAGAGCGGGTGGTGGGCGTTGGAGTCGGTGCAGATGATCAGGTCTAGTTTTGCACGTTCACAGTGCTGCACTAGGTCGGCCATCTCCTTTGGCGGGCAGCTAGCGTCCTCGCCTGGCATGTATACCGAGGCTAGTACGACGTCTGGAACGTTACCTTCGGTCTGGAGCCTGACTGCTGTCAGGTCTCTGGAACAGAATTGTGTGAGTGGTGTGGTAGGGATATCTTTGGGTATGTAGGCGCAGGTTCGTGGTTTGTCTGCGCCGTGTGTGTTGAGAATTAGCTTACCTCCGATGTTACTGAGGCCGCAGATTCTGTTGTTCCTGATCCACGGCTCTTGGATCAGTGCGATGGTTCGGGGTTTCATCCCATCCTTCATCCCTGTCATCATTCTTCTGCCCTTATATCAATTTATTTGGGGTCGGCGCAATATTCTCTTTCTTCCACAGTTCTCTTTTAGTCGTCATCTCAATAGTCACCCCCTTTCTACATCCATATCATAAACTTCACACGGACCCATCCATCGTTTCTTTGGTCGGAATCGAAACGGTCCCTATACCTTGATATAATGATTACCATCACTCAATGAAACAACTAGTGTAATAAATAATAATGTCATGTCGTACAAACGTAATAGAGTTATGTACTATTAATATGGCAAGTACTATTGTATATTGACATAACGTATGCACATAGGGAATAGGTAATAAACTGATGATGTCATTGTTATTTCGTCAGACATTACAAAATCTTTCTTACATGTATCAGTTACGTTATTTGGAAATGACAATAGACTCTTAATAGACGCTCATAAGGTCTTTATTTAAATAATAAATCATTCGGATTTGAGAGATTTTTTTGATAATAACAAGTATGAGTTTTATTTTTGAAGAGGCTTACAGCAACACTGAAGGGGTCTGCTAGGACCGATGCCTGCCGGGGTCGCGTGATTGTTCGAAAGAGATACCGTGACCCTGGCACATGGGCAACTGAAGGAACACGGGTGGGTTTTAGTCAGTAAAAGTCTGACACGCCCTCCCGCTCCGCCCAAAGCGGGAGAAGTCATTTGATGATTTCCCATCCAAACACAACGCAACAGTGCGATGCGAATCTGGGAGAAAAATTTCCGTGAAGTTTTCATAGAAGTTGCTTTACCAGAATCGTGTATGTCTTGTCGTCTATCTATGGAAGCCTTTTTTTCTGCGTGAGAAATCATCAAATGACTTCTCCCGCTCTGGGCGAGGCGTGGGAGCGTGTTAGACTTTTACTGACTAAAACCCACCCGTGTTCCTTCAGTTGCCTATGCCAAGGTCACGGTAACACTTTCGAACGAATTCTCGACCTGGCAGAGTTTGTGGGAGCCTTAATGATGGATAGAACACAAGGTAAGTCTTAACAGGTATAGACCAAGAAGGTTCTCGGTTTTCTAAAACAAGCGTATTTTGGGCCAGTAGTCGGTGCGTTTGCAGTGTCTCTCCTGCTAAAAGAATAGCAGTCAGATAGATAGTTGCAAACAGGATGAATTTGGTGCTTATCCGTTTAATTATCCCATAGTCGATTACGCCCTAGCGTTGTCAGTGGCTACATTAACTGCACATAATCATACATTTGCGGGACGAGCACGACCTCTGTGATAGCTCTGAGTCACGCATTTATCTCGGTTTTTGTTCCCAAACTGTGACAAAAATGTGTGACTCAAGCCTATCACATTAGGTTGTGTTCGCCCAGCAGCCTATATTGTTCTATCTGCTGAAACAGAAAAGCCTTACTTCATGATTACTTCATGAGAAAAATATTCAGTGGAATTAAATGAACTACAGTCGTGATGTTATATAATAAATTTATTGTTTTTTTTTTATTTCTTTCCCAAAAAGTACTTTTTAAAACTTACTCGTACATATAAATGATTTAAACAATATTATGTACACATAAAGTTTAAGCATCTGGAGCCCAACTAGGAGGAACCTGTATTACCTACACATGTAGTTGTTTTTCGGGAACAATACAGAGTAGTCAAACCGAACAAATCTTACTTTTTCGAGAATGAATCGTCGAGAATGAATCACAGTGTAATGTACTTTGACGCATTGTTACTAGTAGTTTGTTGATTGTTCATAGACAAAAGACTTTTTTATCGAAATGCTCAAGATAGGCCTGACCGCAGTCACGCGCTGAATGGTGTTTAATTTGTATGTCTCTCTTCAAATAGGTAAGTACTATTTTTTTACGACTGTGAAGATAAGGCCCTAGATACCGTTGCCCTGGCATATTGGCAACTGAAGAAACACGGGTGGGTTTTAGTCAGTAAAAGTCTGACACGCCCTTCCGCTCTACCCTAGAGCGGGAGACGTCATTTGATGATTTCCCACACACACAAAAAAAGGCCTTAGATAAATCTGTATTCACATGGACATGAGGTAATATCGTGGTTTGATTTACCTGCAATGGATTTTAAACGCACTTTTCTAGCACCGAGAGTTCAAAATGGAATCGCATGATTTTTCGACTTACTGAGATTCATTCTATTGGATTCTCAGTACTCAGTTCACGACCGAGAGTCGAAAATCCAGTACACGAATAATGTTTTTGCGATATTTTTACGTATGAATGTCGACTTAGTCTCTCTTCAAATACAGTGGAAACTCGGTTATCCTGCACTGAGTTATACGGATTCGCTATTATCCGGACTACCAACTAAGATCAAATAATTTTAGACCTTCAAGCCCGCAGAACAAAGAATAAAGTACTAGTTTTCTTTATTCCGTGTTCAAGCCGAATCCACGCATGCACGGACATGAACGGAACTGGCATCTTACTAAACATTGATTTTTGTTACTAAGTTTAATTTATTTCGGTTGTTTTTTTATAATTACCGAGCATTATTATTATACAAAAATATGTACAAAACCGCTTTTCTTCATACATTTGATTATCCAGATTTTCGATTACCGAATGCCTAACGACAACAATTAGTCAGGTTAATCGAGTCTCTACTGTCTCTCTACGACTTTGTAGATAACAACTTGTAATAATGTTACCTAAAGACTTCTTTCAATCAGAATCATTTTGAAGGTTAGTGGAAATGCATTGCTTCATAAGTTCGACAAAATCGTCTACACACCAACATAAATAACGTAATGAATGTTGTTTAACTGTCAAAATGAAAACCAATCCTACAGTACTTTACGTATTACCCAGCTGAACAATGAACCGTCACGCTCGAGTTGGTGACGCTGAATCGGGTATACTCGATTTCAGTCGTGTCGTAAGTTTGAGACATTTAAAAACAACTTTTTTTTGTAAATACTTAATGAAGAAAGATAGATACTTATATTCTCTTCCTACCATGTCTATTTGTAAAAGAAGCGTAGTTATTATTTAACGTATAATTAGCCTTTAAATATGTATTACATTAACATAGTGGTGAAGATAAAATACCTTATATCTTTGATTTCATGTATTCCCCATACAAATCAGTATACTATCTCTATAATTAGTTATTATCTACATTAAAGTCATTAATTATACTTCAGAAACAATGTCAACTGTAAATAGTAACGAAAACCCGTAAAATGTAGTTATTCAAGTATTTAACTAGGTACTTACTTAAAACTGTTAATTTAATCGAACGCAAAATTGGATTAATTCTTCAAAATCAATAATAATACTAATGACTTCCCTAGTAGTCAATTATTAATGGATTTCCCCGACAATTATCTTGTTTTACGAGAATATAAACAATACGAAACAATTATATTTAACCTTGCGAGAACAATCTTACATGTCATAAGTTAATAAATAAACATGTTCGTGAAATGTGAATGAAAACGAAATTATCGGAAAATGTAGGTACGGCACGGAGGCCGGCCGGGGTGAATGACCTTCTGACGTCATCCATGACGTAGCGCGCAGGAGGCTCGCGTAGTCGTACATCATGACCTATTTCGCAACATTATTCAGCGACCGTGTGGCCTAATGGATAAGGCGTCGGACTTCGGATCCGAAGATTGCAGGTTCGAGTCCTGTCACGGTCGAAAAGTTACATTTTGGAATTTTTAGTTTTGTGTTTTTCTTTAATATCATTTAGTTGGGTAAGTTCGTTTCCAAGTGCATTTCAAAATTTCTTATTAACTAATATTTTATTGTTCTATTTTTTTTAAATCTTCGCAATTTCAGCAAATATATTATGGTGTGGTATATTTGTCTTTTTATATCTATTGATGAATCAGAATAAATACATTTTCAAAAAGTAGATAACGGGTAGGTACTAATTTAAAAAGATATCTAATTAGGTGGTAGAGAAGTGATTATTAAGCACGTGTGTCAAACATTCGTTACGTGCTCAATTAATAATAATTACAGAAATTATTTAATAATCAGATTTTTTTTAAATCAAAAGTATTCTTATCTAGTAAGCATATTTATGCTAAAAAAAACCCGTAAATTCGGCTCAGGTGAAATATTTTGAACAATTGAAGGCTATCTGTTCTTGTAATTTAAAAAAAAAATCTGTTTGATTAACTTTATAGTCACTTGATAAATATCACAAATTACAAGAACAGATAGCCTTCAATTGTTCAAAATATTTCACCTGAGCCGAATTCACGGGTCAATGACCTCGAAACTGTGTATTGATGGCGTGTCTAAATTCTCAAAACTTTGCATAGAAAACACGTTTATCAAAATTTTGACAGATCAAAATAATATAATAGTATTCTGAGATTAAACTTGAAGATATTTTAAATAAATCATTTATTTCTCTTCTCATTCAATTAGTTACAATAAAATAATAAAAGGGATTGAAATTAAGTATTTAAGCCGACTTGTAACATTACTCGCTATTTTAGAATACCATTATTTTAATTTTTTTAAATTTTATTTAGACATTATAAACAAAACTGTGATTTGATAAATATTTTTTTACTTTATCAATGTTAAAGGTTAGTTTAATAAAAATGAAAACTAAATCCCTTTGTATCTTACACAAGCCCACGGCTAAGAAAAGGCTACAAGATGCCAAATTATGATTATTATATGAATACATATTACTCACCCACCCAAACCTACACACCTAAATAGTTTATGTCGATTATGCACAGACAAAATATCTACTCGTTGTTAGCAATTACAACGACTTACATAATATGCTATTATACTTTTCTAATTTTAATTTAGTTTTTTCTTTATATTCATCGTCAATTTATTACATTAAGTATTTATACACTTACTAGCCTGAAGCACAGGTTCATCCTTTTTCATCATCATCATCATTTCAGCCGTAACACGTCCACTGCTGGACTTAGGCCTCCCCCAATTTGGGGGGCTTTGCCATAATCGCCACGCTTGGCAGGCGAGTTGGCGATCGCAGTATGGTGGTAAAATGCATCCTTTTTAATTAATAATAATAATAATGTTTATAAAATAATAATAATTATTACTTTGTAAATGTGCTCACCGTTCGTCCGTTTTTAAACCTAGATAGTAATTTAAGTTGGGCTCCTTATGTTCCGAGTTGAACTAAACGATTAGTGACAAATACTTGCACTGACTGGACAGGTCCACTCAATCTGTGTGGTTCTTTCCTCAAAAGACCATTTCAGTCACCAATCTACATGGTCTTCACATGATGTGACCAAGATTATGTCTGGACTTTAAAAGAGACTTTGACCTCTGAGTTTGTTTCGACCTTTCTTCTCAGAGTAGTCAGTTAGGAAACGCCGAACTCATCTAGTTTAAAAAAAAATATCATTGACATTAAAAGTGTTAATACAAACCTACTTACAGAAATAAAATCATTTATCATTTAACAGGGGGTAATGACAAACTCCTTTTCTTTTCTGGGTGGGAAATCATCAAATGACGCCTCCGGAGAGCCTCTCAGACTTTTACTGACTAAAACCCACCCGTGTTTCTTCAGTTGCCTGTGCCAGGGCCACATTTTTTATTATTATTAAGACTAAATCCTAAATTTTTTTTTTTTTTTTTTTTTAATAACAAAATTGTATATTAACTTAACTAAAACTATATTTATATACACAAACTAAAATAAGGCGTCGAAAAATTCATCCTCATCGCTGTCGACCGGCAATGTACCCAAGAGACTGGCAGCATTACCACGCTGTATAGCAATGCTTAGCCGCTGGCCAAAATAAAAACCAGCCCTTGGGTCACGAGAAGTGTCAACCAGCCGTTTCGATATTTCTTTAAAGAGGCCATGAGCACTCTGACCCCACGGCCCGAGGGTTTCAACCCCAAACGGCTCGAAAATATAATTACCAATAAGGTTGCTATACTTTCGCCGCTTGAGGTTTTCCGCAGCCGCAGCGGCAGCGCCAGCGCAGCAAGCCGAGCTAGGAAGATGGGATGGCGCAAGAGTATCGACACACGTTGCATCCCACACTAAAGGCCTACCCATCTTCCAAGGAAACAAAGACATACCGACCGGTCTCTTGCCATCGTCGCGTGCCAAGCCATTGGGTTCTAATACAGCTGGAACGCCGACGGTGACAAGAGCTCGTCGGATGATGTCGTTAAAAAATATATACAAATTAAAAATCAAAAACCCGACTGCGTCTAAAGTAAACTTGAAAAAAAGATGGAAACACGAAAATTATTTTAAGACGTTCACAATAACCTAACTTATGCAGTCAAAGGCAATTAATTAATTGCTTAATTGTTAAATTTAAGCAAATTCCTCTAACTTTATAAGCAATCACACCATACCTGGGATTAAAAAAACGAACTGCTTTACTATTAAAATTTTCTACTTTTATTGTCATAGCAAGGTTGATTAATAATTTCAAGTTGTTGATACAGTTACATAGTCAGCCCGTTGAGAAAATGCGTTTTTGACACCTGTCAGTTTCATACGCGAGTTTTTGCGAATTTGACCTTTATTAGTTACTAGAATTGTCGCACTGACCAGTATAACGCATTGTATCGTTGGTTAATAGACAGTAATGGGTAAACTGAACTTCTACATAATCTGTGCCTCTATCAATATTTTTAATTACTATACCTATTTGAGTAAGAAATGTTACAACGGTGTCAAATGTTTGAAAAGCGTCGTTATTACAGCGAATGTGACGCAAAAGTCTATGACAACACTAAATGCCAATGTGTCAATGTCATAGGTGATGACGTCACACCAAGCGCGCCAAAATGGAGGGCATTTAAGTCGCCTCGGTTTGCTATTTTTAGCTTTTTTAAGTGCGTTCAATTGCGTTTTGGCCTTGAATATTTTCTGATTATATGTATATGTAAACTATCGAATTCATCCTTTATCGCAATTTATTTGGAGGCGCAACGTTGCTTTTCCTTTCTTCGACACATCTCTATTAGTCGTCAATTCTGTAGTTAAGACCTTTCTATTCATATCATCATTGACATATTCCGTCCATCATTTCTTTGGTATCCCTCTACTCTTACAGCCATCGACATTCATACTCAAAACTTAACTCTTTCTTCCGTATCACGTGCCCATACCACCAACCACTTTCAGACATTCTCTTATGTACTAAACTAGCGAATAAAATACAAAAAAAAAAAATACATATTTCCAATCCTACTTAATGCTACTAATATACCTATATGTATGGATGTATGGATGTTTGTTCCTCTTTCACGCAAAAACTACTGACCCGACTTGGATGAAATTTGGCACACAGGTAGTTTATAACCTGGATTAACACATAGGGTCCTTTTTTATCCCGGTAGTAAATTCCCGCAGGATATTTTCCGACCTCCACGCGGGCGAAGCCGCTGGCAAAAGCTAGTATTACCATAAAGCTACCTTCCACTCATTAGTGTATTCGTATCCACATACACCCAAAAGGCTAGACAAAGGTCGAGCTTGACTTTAACCGAAAGGAGTAGGCGGCATTCTTAAGCAAACCTACTCTCTAAGACCGTCCACGACGACGAGACGGACCTTTCCGAAAGTAGTTAGGTACTGTGAAATTAACTCTATAACCCGCACTGGGCCCGCGTGGTAGATTATGGCCTACTGCCTCTCAACGAGAGGAGGGCGGTGTCACAGCTGTAAGAATATAATAAGCTGGTTGTGATGTGTAAAAAAAAAACATATTGATGAGTATATGACCTCTTTTTTTTGGGTGGGAAATCATCAAATGACTTCTCCCGCTCTGGGCGGAGCGGGAGGGCATGTCAGACTTTTACTGACTAAAACCCACCCGTGTTCCTTCAGTTGCCCATGTGCCAGGGTCACGGTATCTCTTTCGAACAATCTCGCGACCCCGGCAGGAGTATATGACCTCTTAAGAGGTTACAGTAATACAATCGCACATATAGAACCACGACTATTCGTTTTCATGGGTTTCATTCAGTTTTACATGAAAATTAGATACTAATCAAATGGTCTTATCTAAGACGAAGCATTATCTTTGTTAAGTAAGTACTCCAAAGATTAGACAGTTTTGAACTTTACTCTTTGAGTAACCCTCAAAAGATTAACATTTAGGTACTTTATGATTATGAAGCAATCTAAACTTTAATCTTTACTCAATAGTTACCAACTAACTAACTTTTGTTTCGTCAGGTCATTTAGTTTTGATCTTTTTTTTCACCATTTTGGGAGTGATGAAATTATTTACACAAAAGTAAAGCGCTTACTTGGGTTCGAACCTACGACCTTAAATAGATAAGTCGCCGCAGTTTCCACAGGGTCATGACTGCTATCATTATGATTTTTTTTACTCTGAAATATAAAACGTTTTAGAGTGAAAACGTCACAAACAAACTCATTAATCTTAACATTTATTATTAGGTACCAATTACATGTGTACGGACACTTTCCCTCACCATGCGTAGCATGCAGCACCACTATAAAAACAGGTTTTGTAGACGGAAGAATAAACAAAATGGTAGTTTGTAGAAAGATTTCATGGCGATGTTAAAACCTGAAGAGAAAGAAATGTTTCTATTCTTCAGTCGACAAAAGTCTTCGATGTTAAGCATGACCACTATTGTTTCTCTACTTTTGACTTTTAGGGGTAGAAACATTTTCAGAGAATAACTATTTTCTGCCTGCGACTTCGATCGCGTGACGTTTTACCCCGACCCGTCCGCGTTGTGTCGTATCCCACTAACCGCCCGAGCCCGCGGTATTACCTCGTTTACACCTAGAGATCTTTCCGACTTTTCTTCTTTTTGGCCGGCTTCTAATGGCCATAGCGTCATGTTAAAAAAAGCATATAACTTTTCTCAAGAATTGGGCTACCAATTGCAAAAATAATTCTTCAAATCCGTCTGATAGTCTCAGAGATTACTTCCTACAGAATAACTTACAAACTTTACCTCTATATAAAAGTGTAGATAATAAATAATCTATACTAATAATATAAATGCGAAAGTAGCTGTGTCTATCTGTTATGCTTTCATGACTAAACCATTGAACCGATTTTGATCAAATTTGGTACAGGATGAGTTTGAACCCCGAAAACGGACATAGGCTACTTTTTATTCCGTGACTTTGTCTATGTCCGCTATAACCGACATTAACGCGAACAAAGTCGCGTGTTCAAGCTAGTATTCAATAAATCATCGGTACAACCCTCAAAGTTCATTAGTTTAATCCCATAGAATAACTATTTAATGAAAAAAATACATACTTTAGTTATCCCCTACCTGCTACCTTGATTACATCACTAGCTACCTCCACGTTGCTATGGGACGAACAACTGTGTATGTATGGCTTTGTGTTCCTCTAAACGTGAGTCCACGGGTCGCCTCTTCCTCGGACAAAAGAGATGTCAAGTTGGATAAAAGGAACTTTGTCTATTCTTGGTTGAATAAAGATAGAGAGAGATAAATAATTGGTCTTGCTTCGCTTGTTATATACATATATGCGTACCATAACACACTACCAGTAGAAATGCCTTTCATTTTTATTGTTCAACAACATACATTACGCTATTTACGGTGTTAAGCAGACAAATTTTTCGAACATATGAAGCAATGTATCAGTACTGCTCTCAAAACGGTAAAGGAAAACATTCCGAGGACACCGGCAGGTCCTAGAAATTCGAAGACATGTGACATCCACCACCCGTACAGGGCCCGCGTGGTGGATTATGGCCTACTTTCTCTCACAGAGAGGAGGCTGTCCCAGCAGGTGGGAACAATATAGACCGATTATAAAACCAAACAGGATCGGCCTTTTCGTGTGCCTTGGTTTGTTAATAGTAATTTAAGTCGAAAATTATTTGTTACGGTTCATAGACTCAGATCTAGACAGATTCCATGCAATAAGTTTGCGTTCATGATGAGAAAGACGAACTCGCCTAACTGTGTGGAGTTGTTGAAGACCTGCATCACTTATTGATGGACTGTGTTAAGTATGAGTTTTTTTTATTTTTTATGGATGGGAAATCATCAAATGACTTCTCCCGCTCTGGGCGGAGCGGGAGGGCGTGTCAGACTTTTACTGACTAAAACCCACCCGTGTTCCTTCAGTTTCCCATGTGCCAGGGTCACGGTATCTCTTTCGAACAATCACGCGACCCCGGCAGTATGAGTCTGAGAGATAGATTTGTTTAAGGTCTTGGCGTTGAACAGACTTGAAGTAGGCACATTCAATAAAATCCTGGTTCTATCAAATGGCGACGATGCGAAGAAGCTGTTTAGGTATATGGCCCAGATATGACCAACTAGCTTTTGCCAGCGGCTTCGCCCGCGTGGAGGTCGGAAATTATCCCGCGGGAACGTACTACCGGGATAAAAAGTACCCTATGTGTTAATCCAGATTAAAAACTATCTGTGTGCCAAATTCCATCTAAATCGGATCAGTAGTTTTTGCGTGAAAGAGATACATACAAACTTTCGCGTTTATAATATTAAGTATAATGTGTATTTAGGGTACGATAGGAGTAAGATACGCATTGCGATTATAAATGTCCTTAAATAAATAAAGGAAAAAATAGCCTGATTATGATAATAATAATATTTAATTAATACCTAATATTTTTAATATTTAATATTAAAAACATACATACCTATTTAATTATAGTTATCAAATTGTAGTTATAATTAAATAGGTAGGTAGAGGTAACACGGCTAGGGCGCAGGTAAAGGTTTTTACATACGAATTCTGCTAGTGTGAGAGCGCCATCATACTGTAGATTTTTTAAATAGGTATGTATGTTTTCCTGGTTGTAAGAGTAAATGTTATATATTCAAATCACATGATTATCAAACACCAAACTTTCCCGAATCAGGTTCTTTACCGTCTTTGACATAATCATATACAGTATTAAATACATGGATGTATAAGGAAAACCTCTGCTGAACATGTTTGTAATAAGTAATGATGCATTAAATTAGGCAAACATATATCATTATTAATAGCTGTTATGTGAATAGGTAAAACAAAGAATATTGTTATTTATAGAACTACATACAAAGGTATACATGTCCGGGGATCTATTGCGAAACCACTTACACCAAATCGCACAGACCATTTACATAGTATAAAAACAAAGTCACTTCCCGCGTCTGTACGCATGGATCTTTTAAACTACGCAACGGATTTTAATGCGGTTACCATCAATAGACAGAATAATTCATGAGGAAAGTTTATATGTTCGTATAAACGCGGGCGAAGCCGCTTTCAAAAGTTAGTTGTGAAAATTCAGAAAATGTCGTGGAACAGGACTGACCAAAGTAAAGAATCACTGAAATAAGTCCTAACTATGCTTGGATCGGCTTTCAGTCTATCCGGATGCAGCTGATTATCACAACCCAGTAACCGGGTAACACGATTCCCGTTGGTAAGACTGTTTGTCAGAGTTTTGAGTTTCAGCCAATGAATGTTAGTAACATAGTCCTGAGAGTTTGCCGGTGTTTTGCAAATAACCCTGCATAATGGATGGTCACCCATCCGCGAACCAACCGCGGCAAGCGTAGCTGAACCTTCGATTGATCTGTGCGGCTGTTATTATTAAGCTAGAGGCTACTTCTACAAAAATCGGATTCAAAACAGAGTATGACGTCAGATAGTCGCCATACTTATCCAAATCTATTTTGTGGACAAAGTAATGTGTTTTTCAAGTAGGTTGAAAAATACACGATTTATCTACTACATTACGCTTAATGTAACAAGGAAAACGCCTTACCTAAAACTAATACATGTGTAGTAAAATGTATCGTGCCGATGTTCTAAAACCGGCCGGGCTAGGCAGCGTGACACCTCTTGGTAATCATGATTTACTGGTACCAAGGTGTTAGAAAATCACACCTTTGGGCAAGGTATTTTTACCTGAAAGTTAAAGGGGATAGTGACCGAGAATTTAAGAGGCTTATAGAAATCCTGCTGAAGTATTTTAGTTGATTCTCGCCGTAAAGTAAGACCAAGTTTTTGGGGATAACCGCCAAGTTCGCTCCTTAGCTAATCCTTCAAGTTGGTCCTACGAACGGTCCTTAAGTCTAAGAAGCTTTTATAAGCTTTCATTACCTACCTACTAATATTTACTTATACTCCTTCGCTATAAGAAAGTGAGTGAAAAAGGATTTGCTATCTTCCAAAAAAAATATTAACTAGTTATTAATATTGTCATCTTCAAATATTTTCTCTTACGAAAGTTGGACTTACCAAGCTAAGCATAAAACGTGCGTCTTTCACTTAGACACTTTGTTATTCGTCACCATGACGAAATCCTTTACATTTTTTGTTTCATAATCGTTATGGAAAGTAACGTCATCTACTCTTATTTATAACTTTGTAATTACATGTGGGTTGAAGCCAATTGTTTAGCCATTAACATGCTTAAGCATAGAGAAAGCTTTCTAAGAAAAACTGCTTTCAATAGCTTTAAGTCGTTCATCTATTGTTTTTTGATACTTTATTCTAGTTAGCTCATCAGTATGTAATGGACTTCTTTTGTATTTCTGAGTTCCTGGTACTCGTACGTCTACGCGGCGCTACGCCTACTGTCTGTTTTGAATTAAAATATATTTCCTAATAATAAAACTAGACTAAACTGACTAGTACATAGTAGTTTATTGTTTGTTTAATTTTAAGGAGCACCAATAGATCAGAATTCGTTTTACTATAAGGAAAATACAAACACTACCTAAAATTAGAAACCCGGCTTATGAATGAATGACCTGTCGAACCGACTTCATGTTATCGCAATCTTTGTAACAATGACACATGTCTTAACTAACAATAGCAATTTGGAAGATCGCAATCTGCGACTGACTTGTATTATTTGAAATGTTAGGGGGAGAACCGGGTTTAATGGTGCAACTGAAAAGGTCTTCAGGTCAACCAGTCAATAAGGAAGAGTCCAAAGTTTTTCTTAGATATTCTATCTGTCCCTAGAATAAGATAATGCTTCGCTTTTAGAAAAATTTATGAGAAAACGAACTGATAAAACTCACGACAAAATTCAGTTATCTCAATAATAAATTTAAGCATTTTCTTATAGTTGTTTATTTGCTGTCAGTCCTTTTAGTATCTCTTAGTGTTTTCTTGGGAAAAACAACCATAATGAAAATGGTATATTTACTAGGTACCTCCTACTCCATTGAAACACCGTCCTTGTCATACATTTTATGTGCGCAAATATCTCAAATGTCACTGTGATCTTAATGCGTCTTTTGTTAGTTTTCCTTTGAAGTTGATAGCCATAAAACTTCACGACTTTTATTCAAGGTGTTCACAGTGAGTTATAAATAGGTCGAGTGCATCGAGTGACATCACTTTTACCTATTGTTAATTTCTCGAAAAGTTCCATCACTGCTTAGCGGGCGAGACGACTGTCTGACCTTCACGTCTTATGGTAGCCTGGTACTCCCAGCATGATCTACACGTGGCTGGTATTAACCGTCAGTCTGACAAAACCATATTTTGTGTCCGATTTTGGACGTACAAGGCCAAATAAGTCTAGACCAAAAATATTTATAAATAGCACTTTATTACTACTACTTGTCTAGGGATCTAGTAAGTGATACCATGTTTCTCCTATCATCTATTTATGTTGATAACAATAATTGCTCAGTGGGTCACAAGCCAATGGATTATATGGAAAAAACCTTGTGAATGGTCATGTGGGCCGTATTGAATTCAAATTAGTTGTTGCCAGAACACGGGTAAGGACCTACTTTCATTATTTTTATGCCTATTCATGGGCCATGCATCTGGGAATAAATTCATATCATCATACATCAATCAATGTTTGACGAAAAGTGTAAAACAAGGACCGAAAAAAATGTTTGTTAAAAAAGAATCGTCTCCTTTTTAAGGAAATTTCTCATCGACTGGTCGACATTTCACATGGCTAGAGGGCTGGGTCATTCATTGGCCAAGGAATTATTAGCATTGCCATTCAACGTGGCAATACTGCCAGTCTTCTGGGCACGTTTCCGGACGACAGTGATGCGGACGAGTACTTCGACGCCTAAGTGTCCTTTTGTTTTGTATTTATTTATATAGTTAGTACCTAGTTTCTTTTTTAGTATTTTGCCTGTTAAACGGTTCATAGTCATCTTTATAGATCATCTTTTTAGATGATCTAGTTGGCAAAAAGTTATAGATCCAGGTAAGTTATTTTGCCAAATGTTTTACTATATCTATCTTTTGCTCTCACAGCCTTTTTTATATAATTTATGTATGTCATTTAGAAATCTTTATCCCGTTTGGTGATTGCTTAAGATAGACTCGTAGAGGAGGGAGAGTGGGCACTATGGAATTATGTATAGAGTTTGGAGCTGCAGTGTTAACTTTTTTGGTAATAACACTGCATATTTTTCCCTGTTTTATGCATAGTAGCATCCGTATGATAGGTAATATACTATCTCTTCTAATAATTAATTGTAGTATTTCTAGAATTGTAGCTATCATTAACTGGACTTGAACAGACTATTATAGAGTTTGAGAATTCTCCATGTTTGTTGACCAAGGACCATGACCAAATTAAACAAGAAGCATCATTCAGTCAACAGACGTCCACGGCTGGAGATAAGCCATAATAGCCGCGCTTGGCAACCGGGTTGGTGATCGCAGTATGGTGATCAAATTCACAGAGAATGCTGCTGCCCATTCTCTAGTCCCCTAGTCGCCTTTTGCGACACAAAACGGGAAGAAATGGAATGGTGCTATTCTTTACGACCGACATTTCACGGAGCAAATAGCTTTAAATAGGGTAAATACGCCAAACGTCGGCCCCTCCCCAAATTTCGGCCGTCTGCACATTTTCAGCTTGCGTTCATTTAAAACGTAATAAAGTGACAAAGGAGATGTTTCATTTTTATATGGGGCTCCGGCCATAACGTGTACTGTTTAGCGAAGCTGGGTAAATTACTCATGAATAGAATAAAGTAACATTTTTTTCATAATATCAAATGGTTTTTATGTACAAAATAAAAATTAAAAATGTTTGACGTTTGTCCTAAGAGTTAGCAAGTGGTTATTTTGAATTCGTTTAGAAACACACTTCAAGAATGGAGACTAAAGATTTTTGTAACGATGAAATGATCACACTTAATTATGTTTACTCAAAAATATTTACAAGAGAATAATAGTAATTTATTTTTAACACTACAAGAATACGCACATTTTTTAATTATCTTCTACTTAACATTGATTTGATGAGACATGATTTCAGAACGAATGAAGTCTGCAAGCAAACGAGACGCCATGTTGAATAAAACATGGTAATAATTTAAAAACTATTATTTTTTGTACACAACAAATCAGGCGCAAATTAACCAGGGAATATTTTTCCCTAATTTGTAGTATTTTTTCCTCTTTTTTGATAAATGTACATCTGATGGCCGAAAATGAAACATCTCCTTTGCCACTCGAATTATAACCTTAGTTTATACTCTATATGTACAAACCGTTACTTTCCGATTACGTCACTCATTCTTCGCACACTGAGCGTCAGTAGCGATTGCGCCGTCGAAGCGTCAAGTTCATACTTAAAGTACCTTACTTGCTGTGAATACCCACATTTCGGGGATTGATATTAGAACAGTAAGACATTCCTTTTTTTTGTTTTAAGCTTTATTATCAGTAATTAGTGATTTTTACTATATTTTGAGATAGTTTTTTCAGTGTTTTACGTATTGCTTTAAAGGAAAAATAGGAGGCCGCCAATAGAATACCAATTTTGAGTTAAAACCGGATTCTCGGCCGTGGCCGACTTAAAGTAAACGCAGTCTGTTTTATAAATTCCAATTGTACTAATTCCACTGGCTTAATAAGAGAATTTGCAACACATATAGGCAAATAAATCTATTTTACGTTTAATCGCCAAATACCGGCCGGGGTGATATTAGTTGAATCTCGAGAAATAATGTACACGAAATAGGGGCCGGCTTTAGAAACATTAAAGATCGTAATGTCGACCTGCCTCGAGTTCGAGCCCAACTATACAGGCTGATTACTAAAAGTCCAGGACCGGAAAAAAAGTATGGCGGCTAAAAAGGAAGTCAGGGCGACAGCAAAGTTGGCCATTCAAAAGAAGAGACAAGATACACAGAAGAAAACTAGAAAGACTAAAGAAATTAAAAAACGTATTAATTGTGCTGGGTGTGAGGAGGTACTCGTTAGCGATGTCGAAGATGACAACTTAAAAAACGTTGGGTGTGATCGGTGCCCAAAATGGTTTCATCTTCAACGTACGACTAAAAAAGGGTTACCATATTCGGAAGTTGCTAATAACGAGTTTATTTGTCACTATTGTATTTTAATTGATTTAGATTTAGATACTCCTTAAAAAGCCTAGTATTTTTTTACTTCGTCGAAGTGCTTTAAAAATGGGAAATGAAAAACATTCATTTCTTTTGTTAAATATTACTTTACTACCTATTACTGGTAAAATAATTTAATTGTTTACCAGATTATTCTATATACCTAGACTTACTATGTTATTATATACCTAGTTTGTATATTGTTGAATATTTTTTGTTGATTATTGTATAACGAGAGTTCCTAATTAAGCCCAAAAATGTTGATGCTAGGTAGGTACATACTTTTTTATATGACTGAAGAGATTAAGACTTTTTAATTAATGACAAACACATTTACGTATATTTACCATAGCATGTGGGAGATGGGGGAATAATAGACATAAATAGGTTTTGTTCGTTATATTCAGAACCAAAATATCAGTATTACAACCAACAGTAATTCATAACACATAATTTATGTTTAAAAATAATGACGGTTAAAAATTATACACCAAAGAAATCAAAAAGTCAGCATAAACATAATATTATAAGAAAACATACCTGACAGTTCAGAGCACTGTTGTGCCGTGCCCACTATCGGACAACTTCTGATCCGTCGAAAGACAGTGCACCCTTTTTATAAGACAACTTGCTCGCAAAGCGGGGGAAAAATAAGTCAGTTACAATACTTTTATAGACCGGAGGTAGTTCGAAATATTAAGTGACATTCCGTCAAATTAAATACTAATTTATCTCTCACACGGCCATACTGACGAGCAGCCACTATGGCTCGCGAACTAAACTCATAATAAATATATTATAATTCTTGTAAAATCATAGCATGTCTAATCACCTTATCGTCTAAATGGTTTCTAAACTACACGGTCAAATCGCCTGACCACACACGCCAAATTACATGGCATCATGATTTTATATTTCGCCAAATCACATGGCATCATGATTTTATATTTCGCCAAATCAAATGACATCATGATTTTATATTTCGCCAAATCACATGGCATCATGATTTTATATTCGCCAAATCACATGGCATCATGATTTTATATTCGCCAAATCACATGGCTGTTGTCAAGTCACATGACAACTAGATACATGCCAAATCACATGGCCACTGTCAATTCACATGACACGGGTGCGATTGTCAAGCATAACCATGATCGTTGGCCAGACTTTCTGAGATATGCAGGACAATCTTAAAAATGATATATTACAGAATCAACATAAAACTTTAACAGGTTTCATCAGGAAGTTCATTCATTATCTTCTTTACAGTCATTAGAAATATTTAGAGAATCAGTCAACTCACATCCCATATCGGGATTGACGATTCGTAAATTATCATGTGACACATACAACTTATTGCCAGTTTTATTAACTCTAACTGTATATCTGTTGTTATCGTTCACTTCAGTAATGACGCATGGACCTTTGAATTTACTGTCAAGTTTGTTAATCACTCGCGGATTTTGTTTGACTAATACAATATTATCGACTTTGAAAGGTACAATTTTAGCCTTAGTTTTATCATATTCGGCTTTTCGAGATTCAGCAAGCTCGTCCATCCTCAGTTTAGACTCTTGACGGCACATATCGAGGTCCATACGTTCAACATCATTTAGCAAAGCTGATATAGCAGGAGGTGACTGATTGCAGCCCATCAGAAGTTGGAAAGGAGTACGACCGGTACTTTTACTAAAGGTACTGTTAATTGCCAACTGTACTTCACCAACAGCATCTTTCCAACTTCTTTTGGTCGTATTTTCAACAATAGTAAAACAATTTGTCAGAACCTTCATAATTCGCTCAACCTGACCATTTGCACGACTCACACCACTAGCTATAAAATGTAATTCTATAGACCATTTTTCACAAAATATTGTAAATTCTTTGCCAGTGTAAGAAGCAGCCTGATCACAAATAATACGTTTAGGTGTACCAAAAGTATAAATTAATTCTTTCAAGGCATTTACTGTAGCCACTGCAGTCAAATTAGCAACGGGTTTCATGTAACAAAATTTTGTGAATGCATCTATAAAAACAACTGCATATTGTTTGGAAGGTTTACTGCCACTCAATTTGCCTGTCGTGTCCATATGAACGGTATGAAATGGAGTAGGGGGCTTATCTATAGGGTGTAATGTAATCTGTCGTGAACCAGATTGACTTTTATTTATCTTACAAGTCAGACAACTGTCAACATATTTACGTGTACACTTCGACATATTGGGAAACCAAAATTGTTCTCTTATTTTGTCAAGGGTTTTTTCCCAACCGAAGTGTTTAAGAGCATCGTGATAAATTTGTATGATATGCCACCTATAACTTGTTGGAACATAGAGACGTTTCTTAACTTTATTATTAATGGAAATAATACGATACAACAGTCCATTTTGAATCTCATAACTGGAAGCAATATCTTTGTCAATAGTTTTGTTTTTGATTGATTCAATTATATGTTTGGTCTCTGAATCATTATTTTGTTCTACTTCTAGCCATTCACTATAATTTTGAATATTGTTTATGTTGACAGTTGACAGATTACGGCTTAAGTAATCGACATGGGGAATACGTTCTCCCTTTCGATACTCGATACTAAAATCAAACGATTGTAGGTAAGCCCACCACCTATGAACCCTAGGAAGCAACTCCTTTTTGTTACGCGAAGCTTTAAGCGAGTTACAATCAGTAATTACTTTAAATGGCCTGCCAAGTAAATAATGACGGAAATGTTTTATAGATCTAACAACTGCCAGAGTTTCCAACTCATAAGAGTGATAACGGCTTTCAGTCTCAGTGGTGCGCATGCTAAAATACTCTACAACTTTCATCTGATCATCATGTTTTTGAAAAAGAATTCCTGCCAGACCTGCAGCACTGGCATCAGTGTGAAGTTGACAGGATTAGCAGGATCGAATAAAGTGAGTAAAGGTTCAGAGGCAAGGTATTGCAGAATCTTATTTCTAGCAGTTTCTTGTTCAAATGTCCAGTGCCACCTGACATTATTACGAGTTAGATTATATAAAGGTATCATGACGAGAGAAAAGTTAGGAATGAACTTTCGGAAGTAACTTGCCAGTCCGCAAAATTGTCTTACTTGCTTTACAGAAGTTGGTATGGGAGCATTCAAAAGAGCAGAAATTTTACCTTGACTTGGTTTAACTTGGCCGTTTGAAACAATTCTTCCTAAGTATTCGATTTCAATTTTTAAGAACTTACATTTTTTTATATTGAGAGAAAACCCAGTTTTTTGCAAAGCTTCAAAAACTAATTTTAACCGTTCGATACCTTGATCAACGGTTTCTGAATAGATTATAACGTCATCTATGTAAATTAAAACAAAATTGTCAACGAACTGTTTAAGAGCTGCGTTGATGGCCCTTTGAAACACAGAAGGTGCATTGCAGAGTCCGAAAGGCATCCTTAGGTACTCATATTGCCCATCAGGTGTGACGAAGGCAGTTTTTTCAATAGAATCATTTGCAATCGCAATCTGATGAAAACCGGCTGTCATATCTAAAATTGTAAAATATTTAGCACGCGACAGTTTACTAATGTGATCATCAATTATTGGAAGTGGAAAATGATCACGAACGGTGTTGCTATTCAGTTCCCTATAGTCAACACACATTCGGTCACTGCCATCTTTTTTCCGAACCAGTAATATTGGGCTTGCAAATGGGGAATTGCTATCACGAATTATATTATTGTCCTTCAAATCTTTAATTATATCCTTGACATGCTCACGCTCAGCAGGAGCTAATCGATAGGGTCGTCGTTGAACTATTTTCTCAGAGTTTTTCAGTCGAATAGTTAACTCACCGGTAGTTACTTGAGAAACTGCGTTGCCAGACGAGAACATTTCAGAATATGATTTTAACAAGTCACTTAACAATACAATTTGTTCTGGAGTTAATTCAGGGTTAATATCTACCCCATCAAAATCAACATCCTTTATAAGGCTGTTGATACTGTAAGAGTTGCGATAGACTTTAGAAAAATTTCCTGAGAAAGTCACTTGAATGCCAGGTATTTCAAATAAATTTTGACCAAGTAATACGTCATACTGAATGTATTTATCAGGGACTAGAATAAAATCTAATTCAACGTTTATACCATCAACATAGATCATACACAGTTTTTTACGTGATGAACAGAAAGCATTATCACCAACACCTCTCAAAATAATTGTTTCATAAGTCATTTTACCCCTTATTGAATCGCCAATACTTTCGCGCATTAGAGAGCATTCTGCACCACTATCTATCAAACAGGAATAATCGTGATTGTCAATTTGAATCGTATGTAATTTTTTGTTAGTTAATACTAGGCTATTTACTTGAGACGATTTTTCGTCTTTGGTTTTCTTATTTAAGCGGTGAAAACAGTTTTCACTGGCATGCCCCTTTTTATTACAAAAAGTACAAAGTGTTACAGGAGGTTTCGAACCCGAATCTACTGGTTTTGAATTATTAGTGACAGTTGAAGTCGAATCTTTACTAGAGCCACGATTGGTACCTAAACGACAGTCTCTTTGAATATGTCCTATTTTGTGGCATTTATGACACCTTTTAGATGAAGTGTCTGGATTAGACATGGTTTTAGAACGCTTTGATGGAATATTGTGATCAGACTCCTTACCAGGTCTCTTCCGCTTATATGAATTCAGGCTTTGAATTAATCGTGGCAAGTTTTTTGGTGTAAGGCGTAGCAAGTCAGAACGAATACGAAAGTCAGACATACCTGAAATAACTGCTTCGACAAGGCGTTGATCAGTCATCTCCACACCAATCACTTTCTTCGCTAACTCCCATGTTCGAGTTGCGTACTCCGAAAGATTAGCGGCTTGTTCGCTGGTATAGTCCAAAAACAGCGAGAGGTCATCGTAGTAACGAGCTTCATCTGAAAAAGTTTTGATAAGACCTGCTTTAAGTTCTGGCCAGCTAGTAAGAGTTGAATAATTACGACGTGCCCATTCAGCCGCGCGTCCGCGCAAGTTTTTTCTAGTCAGATTGAGAATTTCTCTATCAGTGAGCTCATACTCAGTTTTAAGCTCCTCTACGTTTCGGCACCAGACTTGCACAGTATCGGTCCGATCGTCAGGGTCAAAAGCAGGTACATAGATATGCTCAAGACTGCGCATGCGGGGAGTAGGCCGCACATTTGGTGGGTTAAAAGCTTTAGCAGTAGTGTGAATTAATTGTGACATCATTTCTTGCATCATATTTTGCATAAAATTAACAGGTATAAACTCTACTGCCCTTGAATCACGGCTGCTACTGGCTGCCGTTGAACCGCCGAGAGCTGCATCGTCATGGACTGGGGATGCCATCGTCTCGTTAGTCGCAGCTGCACAGCGTGTTGTCTTTTGTCCCAAGATTGGCGATTGATGTCCCGGTGTAGGCCTGTCGCTAGACCCTTGAGTGGTTTTTGCAGCGTTCTGCAGGACCCTGGCCTCGACTGCCTCAGATTCGTCGTCGTTCATCATTAAACTTTCCTGAAATCAAACATTCGTAGGCGTAGTTTTTGTTATCTATCCCACTTCTGATGTGGGAGATGGGGGAATAATAGACATAAATAGGTTTTGTTCGTTATATTCAGAACCAAAATATCAGTATTACAACCAACAGTAATTCATAACACATAATTTATGTTTAAAAATAATGACGGTTAAAAATTATACACCAAAGAAATCAAAAAGTCAGCATAAACATAATATTATAAGAAAACATACCTGACAGTTCAGAGCACTGTTGTGCCGTGCCCACTATCGGACAACTTCTGATCCGTCGAAAGACAGTGCACCCTTTTTATAAGACAACTTGCTCGCAAAGCGGGGGAAAAATAAGTCAGTTACAATACTTTTATAGACCGGAGGTAGTTCGAAATATTAAGTGACATTCCGTCAAATTAAATACTAATTTATCTCTCACAAGCATAATAATGTTTAACCTTTTTTATTATTTACCGACTTGTTTGACAAATATTTAATGTTATTATAAATATTGTTACGAAGACGTTAAAAGTTTAAAAAACAATCACTTTTGAAGTATTTTAATACGATTTTTTTTTATTTTTTGAGTTGTTTACTTCGTTGTTAATTGTAATACCTAACATTATTTAAGTGCAAATAAAAAGAATACTTTACCTACTATTAAACAAATACGATTAATAATGTATAATTAGTGAGACTCCTGCAAAATAAATCATATTAATAATATTTGTCTATCTTAATTTAAAACACCCTATACCCGGCCGACATTTGGGAAAAACGCGACCGACCATGGGCCTTGAATGGCCGACTTTAGGGTTTTTTCGTTCTCGACGCATTTAAACCTTAGTACTTTTTCCTAGCAGTAGAAAAGTCAACTTTATGCCCATAAACATGAAATATATTTATCAAGCTATCCAAAACCGCATCGGAAGCTATCCTTTCGTTGCAAATTGATGGTGCCAAACCGATCCCAAAACAGAAAAACCGTAAGGGGGCCGACTTTTAGCATATTTACCCTAATAATAATATCTTAGGACAACCAACACAACGTTATCTGATTCCAAACTAGGCAGAGCCTGTACTATGGCAACCAGACAACTGATAAACATACTTTTATATTTCTAAATACATACATATTATAGATAAATTACACCCAGACACAGAACAAATGATTGTGCTCATCACACAAACATTTGTCCTGGGTGGAAATCGAACCCACGACCTAAGTCTTAGCAGTCAGGGTCACTAACCACTAGACTAACAGGCCAGTCACCAAATATACTAACCATAATAATATTACACTATCCACCACCGCTTGAATATCAAAATGTGGAGCACTGGACCCACATAGGTTTTCCCAATAATGAGGGAATGGCCCGAAGTGACCTGCTACGTTTTGGAATGGGCAACTAGCTTCATTTTTAGGGTTCCGTTGCCAAATGGCAAAAAACGGAACCCTTATAGATTCGTCATGTCTGTCTGTTCGTCTGGCTGTCTGTCCGAGTATGTCACAGCCACTTTTTTCCGAAACTATAAGAGCTACGCTGTTGAAACTTGGTAAGTAGATGTATTCTGTGAACCGCATTCAGATTTTCACACAAAAGTAGAAAAAAAACAATAATATTTGGGGTTCCCCATACATAGAACTGAAACTCAAAAAAAAAATTTTCGTCAAACCCATACGTGTGGAGTATTTATGGATAGGTCTTCAAAAATGACATTGAGGTTTCTAATATCATTTTTTTCTAAACCGAATAGTTTGCGCGAGAGACACGTCCAAAGTGGTAAAACGTGTGTGTGTCCCCCCCCGTAACTTCTAAAATAAGGGAATGATAAAACTAAAAAAAATATATGATGTACATTACCATGTAAACTACCACCGAAAATTGGTTTGAACGAGATCTAGTGAGTAGTTTTTTTTTTAATACGTCATAAACCGTAAACCACAATTTACCTTTAATTCAGCCAACTCAAATATAAAAATTTAACAAAAAACATTTAATTTCATAAACATAAACCTTATGCATAAACCGTGAATACCTGCAGGTTTGTACGGAACCCTCGGTGCGCGAGTCCGACTCGCACTTGGCCGGTTTTTTTGACTCAGACTCACCACCTCTTAAAAATTCAAAAGTGCGTGTAACTGGTTTATTTGAAACTAGCTTCTGCCCGCGACTTCGTCAGCGTTAAATTTCTTGTTCCCCCGACCCATCCCGTCGCGTCGAATCGCCTACCCGTGCGATTTTCCCCTTTTTATGCAACATTTTTCATAACTGCTCCGCTCTTGGTTGTAGCGTGATATTATATAACAGGTATAGCCTTCCTCGATTAATAGAATACCTAACACAAAAATAATTTTTCAATTCGGGCCAGTAGTTCCTGAGATTACCGTGTTCAATCAAACAAACAAACAAACTCTTCAGCTTTATAATATTAGTATAGATAAATACTTTGAGTTTTGAGTTTGAGTGATGACTACCATTGGCAACTATGCACATGTAATTAGACAGAAAAATGCGTTGTTCGTTTTATAGTTATCTATACAGTATTTACTGTTTTTATAAACATAATCCAATGACGAGATTGCTTACTAACTAGGTAATTTCCCTTGGTAAAATATTCATAGCAACATGTTTACAAACGTTAAGTTTGCTAATTACATTTGCTTGTAAGTTTAGCACATTGATGTCAAATTAAATCGTTTTATGTCAAGCTTCAATATTTACCACGTGTGCAGCAGTGAATTCCATTTTCAGCCATTTTTCGAGCCAAAAACAAACCTATCTTCTGGGTAATTGAAAATCCCGGTTTCTGAAAAGATGGTGATTTACAGAAAAAACTAACTAAACGCATTAGAGCTGTAATAGATTAGCTGACCGAATTAACAAATAGGCAATGAAATATTTTGCATAAGGATAATCAGCCTATAATGTTCCCACTGCTGGGACCCAAGCCACCTCTTTGCGTGAGGGAGCGGACCGTAACCCACCACAGTGCGGGTTGGTAGATGTCAGATATCTTCAAATTTTGGGTTATAGGACATGCTGGTTTCCTCACGATGTTTTTCTGTACCGTTTAAAGAGCAGTGGTGATGAAATAATTTAAAAAATGTAAAGGCTCGTTCAGATAAGCGCGACGCGCCGGTCGCGCGCGAATCGACGATTTATATCCGTGCGAGGCGACCTATCGCGCCGCAACACGGTCATAGAGTTCTACGGATATAAATCGCAGAATCGCGCGCGATGGCGCGTCGCGCTGGTCTGCACGAGCCTTAAAGCGCCTGTCTGGGATCGAACCTATGACCTAGTAAATTGCGGCCGTTACAACTGGGCTACCACAGCGGCACTGAGATAATTTGACAACAGATACAATTAAATACTAGGCTTTCAGAAACCAGGTGCTGGTAACTGTAACTTCCAACTATTATGTAAAGTTACGCAACCTATATAACTTTTTATCTAAGTAATTAAATAGTTATCAGAACTAATTCACTTATTGCCTCGTCTAATCAAAGTGCCCTTGACCCTTGATACCGATACCAACACCGATACCGATCGATACTGACCACCGTTAATAATGGTTTATAGATTTGTGTGTGTCCGTTGTTGGGGAGGATCCGTAAGGGGAATAGAATTTAAAAAAAAAGTTAAGTATGAAATAAATACAGAGATCTGTAGCTCTTTTTTTTTTTTTTGGATGGGAAATCATCAAATGACTTCTCCCGCTCTGGGCGTCGGTCCTAGCAGACCCCTTCAGTTTTGCTGACATCTCTTTGAGGCGCGCGTGGAACACTACGCGCCGCCGACCCGAGCTTGGTCCTTACCGGGCGGCGAGCTACCCATTGCTCACCGCCCGCAAGCTCGCGCCTACGGTGGCCGGGAGTCAGCTATCGACTCCCGACGCCCGGGGCGTCTCCTCCTACGGCGGCTAGGAACGCGAGGGCGCAGAGACTGCCACTACCTCACGCGCCCCGCCTCCTCCTTCGCGAGCATTACTGCTTCGCAGAAGGAGGTGACGGCTTCCCCTGCTTCCCTCTCGCTCCATACCATAGCTCGCACCAGGGCCGGACGCGAGAGGTCGCCGCCGCCGATCGCCTCCACGAGATCTGTAGCTCTTAGGTCTTATTTTGAAACTAAAATTTTCTAATAGATGGAAATGATTTCCTTTAAGAACTTGACAGACTCTTGATAATTAAGTGATCAGTAAAACCAGAACTTAGTTCATTTCTAAGAGCGATATTTCAAGTAAGTCATTGCTTTGTTTCATATGTTCCAAAAATTGGTCGACTCAATTGCGTGAATAACGCAGTGTATGCAAAGCCATTGCTGATGTTATAACATCATCAAAATAAACTAAGTGAAAAATACGTATTATTAAAGCTGACTCAAGCAGAACTAGACCAAATTTAAATTCCCCTGTCAAACAAAAGAAGAATTTTTTTCATCGTTCTGATTTCATAAATGACGGAGTTTTGACTAAGTAACATTTAAAAAAAAAACAACCGACTTCAGAACCTCCTTCTTTTTTGAAGTCCTGTTAAAAGCAAGATGGCGGCTTCAGTTTAATTTTTTCCCACGCGCCACATCGAGCTGAAGATTGGATACTCGTACTTACAACATGTTCTAGAATGACACACCACACCAATCGCTTTCCTACAACTTTCTGCAAGTGGGCAGCTCATAGTCACCCGGCAAAATCCTCATTAGAAATCTTCTAATCCTCACAATGGACACGCGTCCTACACGTGGGTATTACCTCGAAGTGCCCATTGATATATCTTCGTACGAGCGCTCTACTCAGAAGCAATTAACTGTATGGTAAACAGTGGTAACTGTTATATGCTATCTTTTACCTTATTACTTAACCTCACGCTGCTTTCTCGGAAGGAATGGGGAGGGGGAATGTAGGGTATCTCGGAAACTAGATCAATTAGTTAATCTACTTAACCTATAATTTTTTCTAGCATTCGTTTGTGGGTGCAGTTCTGAGAACTGTGTCAAATAGATGATTCCTTTGTTTTATTGTGACCTCTATGACTATGGTACGTTCCTGGTAACATGGTCACCAATCCTTGTCGTGATAGTGGCAGTTTTCTTGAAGACATTATACGTACTCGTACAGCAGAAATAAAACAGTACCCAAATCGTATATTTACAAAATATTACCCACATTTGCCTAAGCGATTACTGTTAAAGTTTATCGAGGTCTTCAAAAGGCCGTAACCCGTCGTCCTAAATCTTGGGTCTAACAATAAAAAGTACCCGTTTCTATCGTTGCTTTCCTAGTAATTTCCTCGGAAAGTAGGTCGATGGCCACTTTAAGGGTTTCCTCAGTGTAGGGTTGGGCTTAGATAGCTCTTTTATGAAGAAGCCTGATAGTCAGTCCGTACTAAATTATTGCCGGAATAGTCTCCCACATTCTTGAATATGTTTGGAGCAACATAAAAATGGAGGCGGTTTTGCAATCACTCGGAAGCAATGAATGCTTTGGAATGGCTGCCTGTCTTTTTACACGCTCTAAATTAGCTTCACTTATATGTTTGTTTGTAACCGACTCCTTATAGCGGGATTTTGACGAACTTTAAATGACCAGATTTCATTTAAACTCCGTAGACTTATCGAGGACCGATGACAATACTATAATTTCATAAATTTGTGCCATTATCCTTGCCAGGGTTACCAGGACAGCAAAAAAAACTGTCTTTGAAAACTACGCTGACATACGTCACAAACTACGCTGACATACGTCACAAACTACGCTGACATACGTCTCAAAATTGGAAACACACTAAATAATAGATAAAAAAAACTAAAAAACACGCTTCCATAGAAAACCAGACTAAAAAGTAGAACTTAATGGAAAAAAGCGTGCTTTTTAAGGTATTTTTATTGATATCAGGCACCCCACGCTTTTTTTCCATTTTTTTCTACTTTTTAGTTTGGTTTTCTATGGAAGGTTGTTTTTTAGTTTTTTTAGCTATTCATCATCAGCCTATAGCAGTCCACTGCTGGACATAGGTCTCTCCAATTGCACGCCATTCAGCCCGATTCTCGGCAACTCTCATCCAGCTGCTACCAGCCACCCTGCGAAGATCGTCGCTCCACCTAGCCTGAGGGCGTCCTACCTTACGTTTGCCGATTCGCGGTCTCCACTGAAGAACACGTCTACCCCAACGGTCATTGGTTCTACGGCTAATGTGGCCGGCCCATTGCCACTTCAGTTTGCTAATTCTTTGAGCTATCTCAATAACTTTGGTTCTCTGCCGGATCACCTCATTCCGGATTCTGTCCCTCAGAGATACTCCAAGCATAGCACGTTCCATAGCTCGCTGAGCAACTTTGAATTGATGGACCAGCCGTACCGTGAGTGTCCACGTTTCGGCTCCGTAGGTCATAACAGGCAGGACGCACTGATTGAAGACTTTCGTCTTTAGGCTCTGCGGAATACGCAACGAGAAGACTCGACGAAGTTTCCCAAACGCTGCCCAACCCAGCTGAATTCTTCTGTTAGCCTCCTTCTCAAGGTTGTTCCTACCAACTGCAGAGTTTGCCCGAGGTAAACGTATTCTTGAACAACCTTGAGGGTACCGCCATTAACAGCAATCGGTCTCGGAGTTACGTGTTCGTTGAACATAACTTGGGTTTTGTCCAAGTTCATCCGGAGACCAATGCTTTTAGAAGAATCAACTAGGTCTTCCAGCATCTGCTGCAAGTCCTGCAGCGATTCAGCCAATATGACGATGTCGTCTGCAAATCTCAAGTGTGAGATGTACTCGCCGTTGACGTTAATACCGCGTCCACTCCAGTTCAGCGTCTTGAATACATCCTCCAATGCGTTAGAGAACAATTTTGGGGAAATTACGTCTCCTTGTCTCACTCCTCGACGCAGGGGGATGTGTTCAGTTCGCTGGTCCTGAGTTTGGACGGTCATTATCGCATTTTCGTAAAGACATCTCAGCACTTGGATGTATCGCCAGTCAACTTGGCATCGCTGTAAAGACTCCAAAACAGACCAGGTCTCGATCGAGTCAAAAGCCTTCTCATAGTCCACAAACGGAAGACACAGCGGCCGATTATACTCTTCGGACTTCTGTATAATCTGCCGCACTGTGTGGATGTGGTCTATGGTACTGTATCCTTCTCGAAACCCGGCCTGCTCCGGTGGCTGAAACTCGTCGAGTCTCCGCGCTAGACAATTAATTCGTGACGACTCTTGAAAACAGCTTATGTACGTGGCTTAGGAGCGAAATGGGTCTGTAGTTCTTTAAAAGGGTTTTATCCCCCTTTTTAAAGAAAAGTACGACTACGCTCCTTCGCCACGCTTCTGGAGTTCTCCCAGAGAACAGGACCGAATTGAAGAGCTCTCGAAGCTCTTTCAGGACTGGACCTCCTCCCGCTTTCAGGAGTTCGGTCGTAATCCCGTCCTTACCAGGGGCTTTTCCATTTTTAAGCTGTTTTAGAGCCGCCTCGATTTCGTTTTGGCTGATTTCGGGCAGATCTTCTGTGTAGTGGCGGGTTAAGGTGGCTCTGGAATCCTCATTTTCGGGATCAGGTCGAGATGCATGCGATGCGTACAATTGGCCATAGAAGTTTTCGACTTCCGAAAGGATCTCCGGCTTCGAAACGACGATATCCCCACTAGATTTAGTCAACTTCGTCAGGTGGCTCCTCCCAAGTGATTGGACGAACAAAAAAACAAAAAAAAATAAAATAATAGTTTACAAAAAACTAAAAAACACGCTTCCATTGAAAACCAAACTAAAAAGTACAAAATAATGAAAAAAAGCGTGGGGTGCTTTTTAAGGTATTTTTTTATTGATATCAGGCACCCCACGCTTTTTTTCATTATTTTGTACTTTTTAGTTTGGTTTTCAATGGAAGCGTGTTTTTTAGTTTTTTGTAAACTATTATTTATTTTCTATTTTTTAGGGTGTTTCGAATTTTGAGACGTATGTCAGCGTAGTTTGTGACAGTTTTTTTGCTGTCCTGGTAACCCTGGCAAGGATAATGGAACAAATTTATGAAATTATTGCATTGTCATCGGTCCTTGACAGGTGTGCAAAGTTTGAATGAAATCTGGTCGTTTAAAGTGGGTCAAATTCGCGCTATAAAGAGTCGGTTACAAACAAACATACAAACATACAAATATACAAACATACAAATATACAAACATACAAGTGAAACTAATATAAAGCGTGTAAAAAAACAACTTTATTTGCCAAATAAAAAACAACCTAGCACAATTTCAATGAGCATCTCATAAGTAGTACAGGTAGGTAAAAATCTTGTCTGAAGTATCTCTGTAAGTACATATTGTGGTTGTTAGCACAGAACTGATTCACTCTGTTCCCCGTACTAGTATAAACTGTATTACGGTGGAACAGACCTCCTCTTACTCTGTAATTGTACAGTTTATAGCAGACTTGTGACAAAATCAATCTTCCTAGAATCTTACTTAGTTTACTATTAACAAAGCAAAGTAGGTGCAACATAATTTGAAATAGAGGTAAATAAACAAAAAAACATGACATTATCACACAGTAAACTTACACTCTTCACACTTTCGACCCCCGATTCTGCTCGATCGCTTCCTCTATGGAGCGTGTATTAGAGCGTCGGAGGTCGCGTCGTACCAATTTTCTAATATTATTGTTGAGCGCCCGTTGTTCTGACGAAGTGACAGGGGGGTTTTCACGTCGTTCCGTCATTAGCTCCAGAGTTTCTTCCGAAAGTTTGGACTACTTGCCCGTACGCCGCATTTTGAAAAATCTCGAGCCTTCTTCCCTGAGGATTCCCATCATTTGGTCGAGGGCCTGGTCGACGTCATTTGTGGTTTCCACGGCAGCGAATCGGTTCTCCAGGTCTAACTGGAACGCTTCAGATCCTAACATAGTTTGGAGCATACTTGGACGGAGCCTAGACTTCATCAAACGAATTCGCTCCAGCTTGAAATTGATATTCAGAGAGCCTCGGACAAGTCTGTGATCACTACCGGTATTGAACCTGTTGATCACCGAGACATCTCTGAATATATGCTTTCTATCCGTTATGATGAAGTCTATCTCATTTTTTCTCATAGTGACGGGGCTCCGCCACGTCCACTTCCTTTGGGGCTGTTTCTTAAAGAAAGAATTCATCAAAAAAAGCCCCTCCTTCTCAAGGAAGTTCACAAGCATTTGCCCCCTATGATTTCTGCTACCAAACCCGTAGGATCCTACTACCGATTCACTGCAATTCTATACTCCCACTTTAGCGTTAACATCCGCCATGACAACGTTGTAGTGGGCCTTAGTGGTGGAATGCAAGTCCTTGGAAATGTCTTCGTACATTTGCTCCACTTCGTCATCCGAGTGTGCCGAGGTTGGTGCGTATACCTGGACAACCTTGAGGCTATACCTCTTGGTTAGCTGAACTACGAGGTACGCTACCCTGTTCGAGGCACTGGAGACTTCCACAACGTTCTCACTAAGGGATTTGTTTACCAGGAACCCGACTCCGCCTTGGGATAGCTGGTCTCCCTCTCGAAAATATAAAAGGTGGCCTGATTCAATGGTTATTGACTTCACTCAACCCAAGAATTTGCCACCTTATTTTTCCGAGTTCTTCTTCGAGCTGCACTAGGTGGTCGTCGAGCCGTAACGTGCGTCCGTTATACGTCGCCAAGGTCAGTTGGGTTTGGCGACTATCCGTAACCCGGGGATTCTTCGCCCTTGCCGTTACCGTGATCGCCGCCATAATCAGGAATAGCAAGGCGGCCGGGAACTGGGGGTCGTGGTTGAATTTGGCTTGCCATTGTAGGATATGCCCATAATCGCCACGCTGGGCATGCGGGTTGGCGATCGCAGATTGCTGCTTTTCGCACTAATGAAGCTGCTGCCCGTCACTAGTCTGCGCCATTTAGCTGCGACGTTTGATATAAAAATGGTTATCCCGCCATCTGTCGGTTGTCAGAGCCTCGTTTGTTAATCAGCAGGGTGCACCACGAGCAGGTGAGGTTGACTTGGGGCACTGAGATTGTAAGTGTGCCCCCTTACACCCCCCTTTTAACTATTATTTATTTTCAATTTTTTAGGGTGTTTCGAATTTTGAGACGTGTGTCAGCGTAGTTTCTGACGTATGTCAGCGTAGTTTACAAAGACAGTTTTTTTTATTACAGATGTTTTTTTCCGTTAATTAAAATCATTCTCTTATCCCGAATTATTTAGTGGCCGTGCAAAGTGCCTTTCTCTTCCATATTTCTCGAATAGTCGTTATCTCGGTAGTCCCTCCCAACCACATCATATTTCACACTTCGTAAACTCACATATTTACTTTTTATCTCTCTTTTATCAGATAAATTAAGTCAAGAGGTGGCATTCAATAGAGCCATATGATCAAGTAGGCATTCTGGACAATACTGGTCCACGTGTCTCCGGTGAACAATGAGCAATCAATCCTGCTCCAATCTTGCTTGGCAGGAGTGTGCTGACAAATCTTATTAGGTACGAGAATACAAATCTTATTAGGTACGAGAAGCTATTCTCGTAGGACTCGTGCCGAGATATACCATTTATATTATGCATGAGGTACCCATGTAGCAATCATGTAAGCCAGCCACCAATATGGCGGACTGACTGCCTAGAATGTAGTGGAGGCTACTTAAGTAACCACACTTATCAACGCTCAATCAACTTACAGCTTTTTTGTAAAGTTTGAACACCAAATAAAAGGTTTTTTTGGTATGTGACAGCAGAACACTGACTCCTGAGTCACAGGATCACCTAGTTTCGGAGTCAGGGTTTACCATATCTGTGTGATCTTTAGTTTAACAAATTATGTATCATAGTCTTAAGCAATGTCAAAGGTATTTTGGATCAATTTTAAAAAAAAGCTTTCGACTTTTCGACACCGTCGACATTTACTAAAAGAGCGGTTAAAGACGTTCCTTGTATTCATTAATAATGACTCTACCTAAAGCTATAAAAGTTAATGAAACTAGACTTAATAAAGTCCATCCATGAATCAGAATCAGGCAATTAAAAAATACTAGAAGGTGTAAGCAAACATCGAAACCTTACGAGAATATTTACCCCTAATGTGATTCTGTTTGCCTTGTACTCTAAAAAGGATATGTCCTACATTCGATAGGACTTCAAATCCCAAGATAACCCTTATATGCAAAGAAAGGATAAATGGATAAAGTTGTTTGACAACGCGTTAAGCAAATCTTTCCTGCAAACGTATCCTAAATAAATATTTTGTACCGAATGGATCGAATTCTTCAGTAAAAGATTTGAGAACGTGTGACGGAAAGTTTACGGTGTGTGTTGAAAAGGTCAATCAGTCAAGCCTAGCTTTTACCCAGTTATGATCCTGTTTAACCAGATGACAAAATGACCCACCTGAATACAAAATGGGGTGACATCCTATCTGCACCCTAATTGCAAAACGCACAATTTATCAGAATCTGAATGGGATTGAAGATTATTTCTAAACCATTGCGTCATTTGTTCGAATAAATTGTCGACTCAGCAACGTAAATAACGCAATGAATGTTATTTAACTATCAATATGAAACCAAATTCCTACCGATAAAAAGTTCCGCAATTACCCCTCTGAAATCCCTTAGTAAGCTGTCATTTTATAGCTGGTTTTTGTGGTTGTACTGAATCAATTCACCAAGCATAAATAGTATAATAAAACCAACAGGTGCGCCGTTGAAAAGTTAATACTCTCATAAAATCACACTCTTTCTAAACCATGAAAGCAACAAAACAAATTATTCAAAGTTAAGTGTGGAAACAAAAGCATCTTAATTGCTGTCTAGCGAAGAAAACTACCCAAATTAGTTGTTTAATTTATTTGAGAAACTTGCGGCAGATTGCCTCAGGGATAAAACAAAAACTTAATTAAATTGCTAACAAGAAACTTATTAATGCAGGATGCTAGCTTGCTTTAAATTCTCAAGAACAAAATCAGCTTCTTTAGATATCCATTCACTTCAATTGAGAAAACAAAAACAAAATTGCACTACGAATACGGGAACCCGAATAAAGCGTACGTTCACCCTGTGCCTTCCTTGTCCCTCTCCTTCCAAACAACCCCTCTCGCTCACTGCAGTTCAACATACTACTTCCTATGCATGCCTGGTATCCAAAGTCATGGCGCGGGGAGATTTTTCCGTGAAAGTGTAGATTATTTTTATGGGAAGGAGATTAGAAAGAGACAGGAGACAACCAGCGAATGTTTCATTATTTACCGATTGATATATCGTCTGTTATCGGGAAAATAGTGAGGAAAATGTATCTCTGACTTTATCTGCGTCCCCTTTTCGTTACAAGGAGAGCAGCAATCGAAAGTGATTTCACACTAGATTATATCTTTGTTTAATGTAACCTGGGACAGTGACGTGTGAAAGTGATAACAGATAGTTTATCAATGGGTGCTTGTAGGCTCCGCCCCATTACTACGGCTTCCGTAGAGCGTAGCAAACGTAGCACAAACACACCGTCTCATAACGATGTCATTCAATAAGTGGAAAGCACCACGGCAGACCGCGAAATTAAAATTTTGTTACGTTTTTTGCAAATTGCAGGTCTGTGTCAGGTTGCATGTTGATCAAAGTAAGTTATATGTACTAAGAGGGATGTGCTCATGATTTTAATTGGATTTCCTAGTGTAGATCATCATCGTTTGATGCCGTTCTGTCACTCACGTTGAAGGCAGTCTGAATAACATTCAAAACTCTACCCTTCCCTACTCTTGAAGATAAAGGGTTGGCGAAAACTATTCAGTAAACCCTATTTTTTACGAAAACCGTTAATTAATTCCTTGAAGCATTACGTATACTGCGTTTTATTCAAAGAGGTAGAAAACCTACTTCGGTTATAAAGATATATTTATTTGTATAAACATGTGTAACATGATACATAAATATGCACATATGGATGGAAGAGTTTAAAATTGCTGGTTCAACATGTTTTGCCATATTCGGCGTACAAAATAGTTATAATAGGAAATAAATGTCAAAATTCAATCAATTCAAATACATAATTACAGTCAGTTAAAAAAATATAGTGTAGAAATTCAAAATAATTAAAACAGTAAAATTAAAATAACGATAACAATAAAATTGAAATATTTAGTGCAATAAAATTACTTCAACTAAAATAAAACACAATATTAAATTATGATCAATCAAAATTTGTCATTCAAGAACTCCGTAACACTATAATATTAATTAGCATTTTTTTTAGTTCTCTCTTGAATGAATTTATAATTTTTATAGTATTAGGAATTTTATTATATATTAATGGGGCCATACATATTACACTTTTTAACCCCCGACGGAAAAAGAGGGGTGTTATAAGTTTGACGTGTCTGTCTGTCTGTCGGTCTGTCTGTGTGTCGATCTGTCTGTGTGTCTGTCTGTCTGTGGCATCATAGCTCCTGAACGGATGAAGCGATTTCAATTATATTTTTTTTGTATTAAAGGTGACTTATGTGCGAGTGTTCTTAGACATGTTTGATGAAAATCGGTTGAGCCGTTTCAAAGTTGTGGGGTGTGAAAGTGGGGAAGAATAACCGAATGTCTACAAATATACTCGAGTGGGGTCTCAAATGAAAGCGCACTGAAAGAGAATATTGATGACTTAATCGAGAATGTTCAAGCTTCGCTTGATGAGAAAATTGGTGGTGGGAAAATTGGGACATGGAAATCCGATTGTCACGTGAGAGTATCAATGACTACATCTCAGTCTTTGCAATTCTGCTAAAGATGATTTGTCATGTGGGTTATTAAATAGTTTTCTTTGGTCGAACTCACAAACTGCTACACCATCCAAGGAAAAGGCCAAGCCTATGTAGCCTGAAACAGAGTAAAAATACTTTACTTAAGGCTACATAGGCTTGGCCTTTTGCGAAAGTACTTTTACCTAAGTAAACCACAGCTTTTTCAACTGTCGTGCCTTGCAACTTATATGCCGTAATCGCCCAACATAAAATGATAGGAAACATAGTTCTTTCGATATTTCCATATCCTCTAAGACCTTGAAAAGTTACATTATGTGGCCTTATCAGAATCCATTCATTCTCGTCAACACAACTCCGGCCGATAGTGGCATCATCAAATTAGTTGATATTGTTTTTGGAAGCTTCCCATCTTCCTGTTGGCTACGGCGAAGTTCTATGTATTTACAACTTAACAAAATCTACATTATAATAAGTATACCTATAAAAAGTATAAAATAAAAAATTAAATTAAAAATTTAAAAAACCCCCGACACAAAAACCTAAGATCCCTTTAAAAAGTAAAAAATAATAAAAAAACTCAATCTTGAAGTACCTAAGTATGTATTAATAATTCAAAAAAAAATACGTCGCGTTGGGGGACCGCTCTGCGAGGGCAGACGTCGTTGACGGTCGTATCCTAAATGCAATATTTAGAAGTCATTTTATAAAAGTTTTCTTCAGTTAGGTAATAGACTATCTGTAAGTAAATTGTTAGATTTGGAGCGGGCCCTTCAAGATTGAGTTTTTTTATTATTTTTTACTTTTTAAAGGGATTTTAGGTTTTTGTGTCGGGGGTTTTTTAAATTTTTAATTTAATTTTTCTTTAAAAATGCTGTTTTGGCGGGGACTGATTGCACCCAAAGTCTGTACTTCTGACGTCTATTTCTATCTGAATACTTGGTCAATAAGGGAAACAAATGAGGATTAGTTATCATCATCATTGATAGCTTTGTTCTATCCACTACTGAGAGTACGTCCCATTTTTTTTTGCCATGCTTCCCTGGTATGTGCCTGTCTCGTACAGGTGTTCCCCGCAATATTCTCAGGTCATCCATATTTTCAAGTATAACCACTTGTAAACTTAGAAAAATAAATAAAAGAAACATCAAATCGGCGAATAATTTGCATCCCTTATAATTCATCTTGTACTTCAAAATAATTCCTTTTTCCATATACAGTAACCCTCTTACAAATAATAATAAACACAGAATAAAGTTATTCAAAATTAAACCTATGAAAATATATGGTTTATTCTTTTGTTACTCCTTGTTATCTACTTTATTCCTGTCTCCGTGTCTATTAGTAAGAGAGTAAATGTTTACAGCTAAAACAATAGTAGAATGTTAAGGAAGTGTAAAAGTGGAGAAAGGCAATTTGAAATGTACGAATTAACATGTTAATTGTTTCTTTCCTTAAATGAGTCGGTACAATGTTGGTGAATTAAACAAAAGAGGTTTCTACATTCGTGTATACAAGCGCACTTCTACACATATTAAAATCGTTTTCAGTGTCTGTCTGTCTTTTAAACTAAGTACGCAACGGATTCAGATGCGGTTTTTACTATCATTCAGAAAATTTATTCTAGAAGGTTCTTAGATTTGTAGGGTCGCGACAATTGTTCGAAAGCAACTGTGGGTGGGCTTTAGTCAGTAAAAGTCTGACACGCCAGGACACGCCCTTCCGCTCCACCCAGAGCGGGAGACATCATTTGATGATATCCCAACTAGCAAAAAAAAAAAGGCGGTTGCTTGTCGTATATAAATACATGATGTATATATATATAATGTGTATAAACCAATGACTTTTCAAATACGTTAGGATCTGATTATTGGAATACAATTAAATAAGCGAAACTGAAAGTTAATTAATTAATCACACTATTATTATAATGCTTGTGGCTAAGTAATAACAGCCGCAGGGTCCATCGATAAGGTTAAGCTACGAATCGCGGTTGCTCTATTGATGCGTGACCATCTTTACATATCAAGACCCCTCCGAGCCTCGGAAAGTACGTAAAGCCGTTAGTTGGTGTTCGTGAATCTTTGACAGTCAGTCCAAAATTCTGACCACATTTCTTACCAAGGGGTATTATGGTACCCAATAACTGGGTTGTGGAGGTCAGATAGTCAGGCGCTTTATGTCAAATACTGGTATTCCACTGCATATAACTAGACCGGAATCCGACATCAACATATTTGGGAAATGGCTAGAAAAAATTTTTTTTTACATCCTACATTTATTACCAATGTAGTGCTTAGTAATACTATTTTGATAAACATATCGGAAGTCGGGGTTAATATTTCATTAGATCCGAACTTTTGAAAGGTCAATGAACCCTTATAAACTTTACCTACCACCAGTTGCATGTAGGTATCCCCAAAAGTTCACCTAAGTTCAAGTTAAGCTTACTCACACGAAATTGAGACGTAACGCGATTATAACAAAATTAAGTGATTAAGAAGCTTCTGAGAAGTTTCAGGTTGAAATTTAATTACAAAGTAAGAAATTCAATTATAAACTCCTATGGAGTATTTCATTCCATTTCATCTCATGGGTGTCGTAAAAGGCGACTAAGGGGCTTACTAGAGAATGGGCAGCAGCGTTTACTCTCTATGCATTTTACCACCATACTGTGATCACGCTTAGCTTGCCATCACCCTGTTTAGCCAAAATGCGGCTGTAGTTCGCTCACGTAAATCTCCACTCGAGACGGGGCTAGATGGTCGCTAGTTGCTAATAAATGTAGGATGTAAAAAAACAGAAAAGCAAAAAATAATAAACCTTAAAATTATGAGTCGGCGCTTTGAGTGATCTTTGTTCATTGATTTTTCAGCGCCGACTCAAAATTTTAAGGTTTATTATTTTTTGCTTTTCTGTTTTTTTCGGCGGTTTAATTTTTTGTTAAAAAGTTTTTATTTTGTAATTTTTTGTGGCTTTAATGTACTAATAATACTTGGCAAGATAAACCCTATCCAATGAAAAAAGAATTATCAAAATCGGACTACGCTGTACAAAGTTATGCGTGGTTATACATTACAATCAATGAGTGAACAATCAATCATCCCCTGTTTTCCGACCCTTAGGGTTCGATTTTGTTTTCCGAATTTATATGGGACCACCCTCAGAGTATACCCTTTCCAATAAAAAAAGAATTATCGCAATTGGACTACTATGTAAAAAGTTATGCGTGGTCATACATAAAAAAAAAAAACAAAAAAAAATATACGCGTCGAATTGATAACCTCCTCCGTTGTTTTTCGTCGGTTAGAAAAATAACAATCTGCCCAGTCATTTCCCAACTATGTTCATGTCGGCTTCCAGTCTGCAGCATTTAGCTGAATACCAGTAATTAATACTGAACTACTTATCTGACCTCTACGACCCAGTTACTGGGTAACCCGATATCCCTTGGTGAGGCTGGCCTGTAACGACTGTCAAAGATCCGCGTATACTAATTAACAGCTTAACGTGTTTTCCAAGGAACAGAGGGGTCTTGATATGCAAAAATGGTCACCCATCCACGAATCAACCGCGGCGCGTAGCCTAACCTGCACCCTAATTGCGAAACGCACAATCTATTAGAATCTGAATCGAATTGAAGATTATTTATAATCCATTGCGTCATTTGTTCGAATAAATTGTCGGCTCAGCAACGTAAATAACGCAATGAATGTTGTTTAACTATCAAAATGAAACCAATTCCTACTGATAGCAAGTTACACAATTACCCCTCGGATCGATTGTCTGTTATTATGTATATGTAAAAAAAAAAAAATGATGTAAACAGAAACAGCAAGTTGCACAGGCATTTTATACAGATATACTAATATTATAAAGCTGAAGAGTTTTTTTGTTTGTTTGGTTGAACGCTATAATCTCAGGAACTACTGATTGGAATTAAAAAAATATTTTAGCGTTGGGTAGCCCATTTATCGAGGAAGGCACAATTATGACTACCAAATATGGATTATTTCATCGAAGAGTAGTTTTAACCTTTTTCTTTTGCAACAAACAGTAACAATTATTTCCAAGTTACTAGGGCAACAAAACACTAAGGTAATCTTATTCCGTCCTTCGGGACAATTTGATTAGGAAAGAAAAGGTTTATTATTTTTATGCCCGGGCGCCGAGCTGCGACCAAATTGGACTCCTTAGGATTGTAGGTTAATAAAATACGTTCAGGGTTAAGAATTTGGGCTTTTCCCACCGTGAGTAACATGCTTTTGTTTTCCTTTGTTTATTATAAGGAGAATCTATTTTCGTCCAATTTAGGATATTTATAGTAAGTAGGCCTAAATAATACCAGCCACATGGACCGATTTTGCTGATTGTGGATGAGTTTCAATTCATAATATACAGTGACCACTCCGTGCCTCGGAGATCACGTTAAGCCGTTGCTCTCGGCTGTCATGCGTAGATATTTAACGGTCTTCAAAATGGCGACAGATTTGCACATTTTTGGTCCCGTAATGGAACCTAATAAGTAGTTATCCGACCTAATTTCGTGCAATCCTTGAATAATTGCAAGACATTACTTATCATTACTATATAAACCTTGACCAGTCAACTACGTTTTGTTTTAGTGACACAATAGTCGACAAAACCGTATTATCCTAACAATTACTATAATAAATATCTATTCATCATCATCTGCCTGCCTAGCCTTTTTCCAACTATGTAGGCGTTAGCTTCCAGTCTCACCGTATGTAAAATACCAGTATTTTACATGGAGCGACTGCCTATCTGACCTCCACAACCAAGTTACTGTGTAACACGATATCCCTTGGTAAGACTATTTGTCTTTCGGACTTCTGATGACCCGTTACAACATTCAAAGATCCACGAATAAAAAAAAAAACGCCGGGACCAACGGCTTAACGTGATTTCCGAGCCACGGAGGGGACATTTAAAAATGATCACCCATCCACGGACCAACCACAGCAAATCAACTTATATTTATCGACAATAGAATTATTCATTTAATAGTTATTCTCTTAAGCATTAGTATTGGATAGAGAGGCGCCACGGCGTCCTCACCTTCCGCCTGACACAGGTTCTCACCGGGCATGGGTGCTTCGGTGGGTTCCTGTTCAGGATAAAGTGGGAGGAAACGCCCGGGTGTTTCCATTGTGAGGATCGTCTAGAGGACACGGTGGAGCATACGGTGGAAGTGTGTCCTGCCTGGGCGGAGCACCGCCGTGTCCTCGTGGAGGCGATCGGCGGCGGCGACCTCTCGCGTCCGGCCCTGGTGCGAGCCATGGTACGGAGCGAGAGGGCATGGGAAGCCGTCACCTCCTTCTGCGAAGCAGTAATGCTCGCGAAGGAGGAGGCGGGGCGCGTGAGGGAGTGGCAGTCTCTGCGCCCTCATGTCCCTAGCCGCCGCAGGAGGAGACGCCCCGGGCGCCGGGAGTCGATTGCGGACTCCCGGCCACCGTAGGCGCGAGCTTGCGGGTGGCGAGCAATGGGTAGCTCGCCGCCCGGTAAGGACCAAGCTCGGGTCGACGGCGCGTAGTGTTCCACGCGCGCCTCAAAGAGATGTCAGCAGTACTGAAGGGGTCTGCTAGGACCGATGCCTGCCGGGGTCACGTGATTGTTCGAAAGAGATACCGTGACCCTGGCACATGGGCAACTGAAGGAACACGGGTGGGTTTTAGTCAGTAAAAGTCTGACACGCCCTCCCGCTCCGCCCAGAGCGGGAGAAGTCATTTGATGATTTCCCATCCAAAAAAAAAAAAAAAAAAAAAGCATTAGTATTTTCAGTATCGTATTGTCTTTTTTACGTATACTTAGATTCACATAAAAGTTATCGGTTATTGATGAAGATACACTAGTGAGAATATGTTCCTCTGCGTTTACCAGCGAAGAGATTGAGAAATCGAAGGAGTTATTGTTCGAATCGGTTCCAGTGGAAAGAGCCAAAATAAAACGCAAAAATAAGGGTAAGGAGCGAAGAGATCTGGTGGACATAGTGAGCGTGTTTAAAATTGTGGAACCAGATTTATTTCCTATCTTCGTTGCGAAAAATCTGGAACGGTTACCGCCGATTTTATTTGATCACCTCGATTGCACCAAATTACTTAAAGACCTGCTTAGAGTGCAGACCGAACTTAAAGAAGTGAAGGAAACGTATGTCACGCATTCTCAGTTGGAGGAAGTTAAGGCAGATATTTTAAAAATGCAGAATAACTCACTTATACCGGCGTCTGCCTGTAAAGTCAATAATATGAAGCGAGGCGGATGGTTAATGGATAGTGGACCTATTGGATTATCACACGTTCAAAATTCGTCATTGGATGAGTGCATAAACGCAGTCGATGAAACATCGCTAAGTGGGCTTGACAACATATCGCGATTTCGAAACATAAAGAAGGTAGCCGTTGAAATTTCTGACAAGAATATAACGGCTACGACGAGGCAGCGAGCGCGAGGTGTGAGCGAGAGTCCCCCACCAGGCGTCACGGCTGTCACCAGCCCGAGCGAATCCGATCGGCCGGCTGCTGTGACGTCTCCACCGCGACTAGTACCGTGCGCGTCGCCGCTAATATTACAACAACATAGATCAGCTGTTACGAATAATACTAACTGGGAAAACAAACAGGGGACGGAGTACACGAGTAATATTGTGACTGCCTGCCAAACCGAGTCGGCTTGCAAGGATGACGGTGAAGGATGGCAACGTGTGTCACATCGTAGAAGACATATGAATTACCGTTATCACGGTACGGCTGGCAGTGCCAAAGATAATGCAGGGAAGTTCAAGGCCGCCGTGAAAAAAGTGCCTATGTTTATTACGAAGGTGCACAAAGAAACGACAGAGAAAGATATAGCCGATTACGTCTATCAAAAAACGGAAGAGGTTATATCTCTTGAACGAATATTGTTGAAATATCCGAAACCGTATAACGCATTTAAATTCCTTGTGGCGGAATCTAAATTATCTTTATTTATGAATAGCGGATTATGGCCTGAAGGAATTATTTTCAGACGATTTGTGAATTTCAAATTAAGAAATTCGTACGCGAACAGTGTAAACATAGGCACCGTGACCGGCTCATTGTAACTAGTTAAATGAATATCAAGTCTAAATACAAACTTATTAGTTACAATTGCAAGAGCGTGAAGCGCTCCGTGGATGGTGTAAGGCAGTTATGTCGCACATCTGACATAATAGCCTTACAGGAGACATGGTTGCTGCCGGGAGATATTCCGTTCCTGAGCGAGATCGACGTGGAGTACGGCTGCACCGGGACGTCGGCCGTGGACACCGGCGCCGGCATGCTGCGCGGCCGCCCCTACGGCGGCGTAGCGCTGCTGTGGCGAAAAAGTGTGTTTACCGATGTATCGGTTGTGCAGTGCGATAATCCACGAGTGTGTGCCGTTAAGATAAACGCGGGTCAAAGGTCATTCTTGGTTTTCAGTGTGTACATGCCAACGGATAAAGATGTGAATTTGACGGAGTTTACGGAGTGTCTCGGTTTGGTGAGTGCTGTCATAAACAATAGTAGTATAGAATCGGTATACATACTCGGGGATTTTAACTCTCATCCGCATGAACGATTTTACAGTGAGTTACAGAGTTTTTGTGTAGAATCGCAGTGGTTATGTGCGGACATCGAGTTCCTAGGGTTGGATTCTGGAACTTGCACATTTATAAGTGAGGCGAACGGGTCTAAGCGCTGGCTTGACCATTGCATAGTCACTAAATCAGCCCGGGACACTATTGTAAGTGTGCAAGTTAAAGAAGACGTCCTGTGGTCCGATCATTTTCCACTCGAGATTGAAATTTTGTTAGACAGCATCATACCTAAATTTCAAAATAATTGTAGGCATTATAACGAGGTGCGCTGGGGTGATAGAAACTCTGAACAATGTGACATGTATAGTAATTTATGTAATGATAATTTAAAATTAATTGACTTTCCTATTGAAATGACTGAATGTTGTGATTATGTATGTAATAATGTGGACCACAGACTTGTTATTGACAATATGTACCACAAAATAATTCAAATAATAAGCCAGGCAGCTTGTGATAGTCGTTCGTCAAGTGTTCCCAGAAACAGAAAGCCTGTTCTCGGTTGGAACAGGCATGTAAGTGATGCTCACGGAGCGGCCAGGGAAAAATTTGAGTTGTGGGTGTTGTATGGCAGACCGACGGAGGGTCGCCTGTGGAATGACATGCAGACGACTCGTAAGATTTTTAAATCACGTTTACGCTGGTGTCAGAATCATACTGACCAAATAAAAATGGACATTCTTGCGTCGCATCATTCCAGGAGCGACTTCCGTAGTTTCTGGAAGTCTACAAACAAACAGAATAGTAAACCAGGTCTACCTGTGAGTGTCAATGGTGCCTGTGACCTCTCGGGAATAGCAGATTTATTTAGGGACCATTTTACCGTTAAGTCACCTTTGGCATCGACACAGTCCTCGAGCAATGAGGGTTGCAGTGGTCGGGAGATTAGCATCCGGTTTACAGCCAAAGACGTACGACAGGCCATTAAATCTATGTCACGGGGCAAGTCTCCGGGCCATGACGACCTGAGCATTGAACACCTAAGGTATGCGGGATATCATATGCCTAGAGTGCTGGCAATGTTCTATTGCTTGTGTGTAGGACATTCATACTTACCAGCGCCGATGATGAGGGCTGTGGTGGTGCCAATTGTCAAAAATAAAACCGGTGATATTGGTGATAAATGTAATTATCGACCGATTTCTTTAGCCACTATTGTCGCCAAGGTGCTTGACAGTTTGCTGAACACTCAGCTTGAGAAACATCTACAGATACACGACAACCAATTTGGTTTCAAATCAGGCCTATCTACTGAAACGGCTATACTGTGTCTAAAGCAAACTGTCAAATACTACACGACTAAAAATACGCCTATTTTTGGGTGTTTTCTTGATTTATCGAGGGCGTTTGATCTGGTTTCTTACGATATTCTATGGCAGAAACTACATCAAACAACGATGCCTGAGGAACTAATTCGTACTTTTAAATATTGGTATGGGAACCAGATCAACGTGGTTCGGTGGTCGGGGGCATATTCGAGTCCGTACAGGTTGGAGTGCGGCGTAAGGCAGGGGGGGCTGACATCGCCAAAACTTTTTAACCTGTATATGAACGCACTTGTGGAGGAGCTCAGCAGCACACATGTCGGCTGTCATATTGATGGAGTCTGCCTTAATAATATTAGTTACGCTGACGACATGGTGCTGCTGAGTGCTTCTGTAGGTGGACTGTCGCAGCTGCTGGCCATTTGTGAAAAATATGCTGAGCGACACGGGTTACTTTATAATGTTAAGAAGAGTGAGTGGATGGTCTTTCAGGCTCGGGGAAGGTCCATAAGGCAAACACCGCTAGTTAGACTGAATGGCTACCCCATTAGCAGGGTAGAACAGTTTAAATATCTTGGACACTTACTAACCCCGGATCTGAAGGACGATAGTGACATAGAAAGGGAGCGTAGAGCGCTGTCTGTTCGTGCGAATATGATAGCACGCAGATTTGCTCGCTGTTCAAGAGACGTCAAGATCACCCTGTTCAGGGCATTTTGCACGTCCTTCTACACGAGCAGTCTGTGGGTGAATTATACGCAAAAGCAGTACAGCGCTCTACGCATCCAATACAATAATGCGTTCAGGGTGCTGTTGGGGCTGCCTCGCTTCTGTAGCGCGTCGGGGATGTTTGCCGAAGCGCGCGTGGATTGTTTTCACACTACCATGCGCAAGCGGTGCACATCCCTGGTGCGCAGGGTGCGGGTCAGCCCGAACAATATCCTGAAAGCCTTCGCCCAGCGTTTCGACTGCCAGTACGTGTATCACTGTGACATGGTACACGTACGGGATAATGTGGAAATATTATTTTAATTACCTATTTTGAATTGTATTTTATATTATATTGTGGCTGTGTTTGTTTTATGTATTATTTTATGTTATGATTTTTATGATTTCATGTTTTGTAATTGGTCCTTGTTGGCTTAAATATAAATAAATAATAATAATAATAATAAAAACGGTTTCCTTTCTAAATACATCCACGTAGATAGTGCTCATCATCCAGTAAGGCCATAATGTCACAATCAGCCACTAGCCACATTTCACCATAGCAACATCTTCCCACGTTCTGTGGTTATTGACACAGCAATGTCAGTACGAGCAATAAAACATTATTAGTGGTTTTTATTGACATTCACATAGGTACATATTCTTGCACACTTTGTGTCATTGATAAGCGGAAATATATGTACCGATCTTTATTGTTAATATTTTGACGCTTGGGAAATTTGCAGTTTTTAATTTTAACAATATCGTTGTTGTTGTTTCGTTGAGAACAGTAAAAGGGACATGGCTAGACTAATTGGTCCACCAAGTGACCAACGACGACCTAAAGGAGATCGCGGGGAACACCTACATGAGAGTCGCACGGACCAGGGAAGCATGGCACAAAGGGAGGTGTACTGTACTCTGCAGTGGGTCAGTACTACATTCAAAGTATTTTAATAAATTTCCGAACAACAGACAGCTGCTAGAATACTAAAATCGTCCTTTTTATTGGACCTACCAACTTAGATATCCTCAAGTTTTTCTATTACCATTACTATCTTTCACTATGTCAATACCAAAACTATTACAGCATATTAGTTTTGACAGGCATTTCAATAATTTACGGGTCATAAAGCTGTTTTATAACAAATGCTGCCCTTGACATTCTTAAGAAGAGCCGTCGTAAAACATATTATGGGATTAGATCTACCTACTACTATTATTACATACTAGCTTCTGCCCGCGACTTCGTCTGCGTTAAATTTCTTGCTCCCCCGACCCTTCCCGTCGCGTTGAATCGCATACCCGTGCGATTTTCCCCGTTTTAGCAACATTTTTCACTACTGCGCAGCTCCTTTTGGTTTTAGCGTGATGTTATATAGCCTTCCTCGATACTCAACTCAAAAAGATTTTTTCAATTCGGACCAGTAGTTCCGGAGATTACCCCCTACATACAAACTTACAAACAAATGTTACCTCTTTATAATATTAGTATAGATGGGAAAATGGTGCTTTACTAAAGCTAAGTATGGACTATATTTTCACACCAAACGGTGCTTCACGCATGTGTGTTTGCATAAAACTGCCACCATGATAAAGTCGAAGAGCGAAGCAGAGTTTGTATGTTGGTGGGTGAATATAGTGGATACTATACTTTACAATTTCATACTAAACAAAGTATGTTTTTATGGGAATATGGTGCGAAGCGTTTAGTAGTAAAATGCGGTATTTAGAACATATTGTAACGGGGCATTAATTTCCTAAGGACATTAGAATACATTTAAACCTAGTCCAAGATTTCACCTATCTGCACTTAGTGTAGATAAGGGAAAACTATTCGACTCCATTAGAAAGCGAATTTCATTAGAAATAATTGAATTGCATTAAGAAATTTTCAATCACTATTAAATAAACCATTTGTAAACGGAATTCAATTAGTAGGAGTTTTCTTCTTGTGGCATGTAAATCAGTAAATTAATAAGATTGGATTTAATTTAATTCGGTTCCACAACACAACTTCAATATCTATTATCTGGACATTCTATTTTTATCTTTGTTTATTATTAAACCACATCAACAATGGACCAGAGAATAAGGGGCACATGATTGCTTTGTTGGTCTCTCGGGTACTAGGCTTACATGAATGTGGACATGTGGAGTAAGTTAATGAATTTCCTAGTTTCATGCCACCTATACTCTATGTAGGTATAGCATTAGAAAAAGGCTCATAGAAGCAGGAGTACAAAACATTTTATTACAAAGTTATAACTTTTTTAGATAGATTTAAGACAGTACTAAATACTATTACTTACATTACGTACCCCAACAAAATTAAATAAACCCGGTTATCACAGAACCTTTTTTAACTTCTGCCTACTGGTATTTGAAATGGAATATAGAGAATTCAAAATGCAGCCTTGTGTTCATAGAAAAACAATACAATTGTACAAATTTTAGAAATTCACCATTGGAGGCAAAAATACATAGATTCTTAGTTTGCTTGCATTGCTTTTACATCGCTGCTATTAAATTCATAAGTGAATCAATCTCAGACAGTCATTAAATATTTCTCTCATTACAGGTACAAGTACTCACCTACGTAGAGTATGTAGTGTCATTTCCAAATTTTCCAACATCACGCATGGCGTATTCCCAATGGCATGGCGTATGGCAATTTTCTAGTAATAATGTTTTCCCATTCAAAGAATTCACTAGCTTATATCAAACTAAACATAACCTTGGACTCCTTTCCTAAAAAGAACCACCAAAAGATGATTTCAAAGAAGCACATAAACAATCTGAAACTAGGATTTCAGAAGTTACCAGACACCTTTATCACTAACTTCATATGATAGATACATTATAATATCAAATATTGAATAAAAGCATTTGTATCGTAAGTAGTTCTCGTGTTAAATGTGTCACTTAACATAACTATAATTATGGACAATCGTAGTATCTGGGTCAGAACTCGGCCTTGCGTTTCGGATTTCGTGGAATGTTCCATGTCAAATATTGCAGAAATTGGCCTTGTGCTAAGGGCTCGTATGTCACAATTTATGGGAAATTCTAGAACACCTTCAATGACAATGAAAGATGTATCATCATTATCATGTATGTTTGTATCTTGACTCATATTGGAGATACATCTTCACCGATTATGATGCCTTGGCAAAACTAAAAACTCAGACACGTGTTTAAGTTCAGATTTGAGATAACATTAATATGGAAAACGTCATTGTCGTTTTATGTATTCATTCTTGAGCATCGTTTTACGAACTTTGGAGTGTTTTCACAATAAAAAAATACTACAAAGTGAAAAATAACTTTAATTTGGGAAGTCGGTGTCTTAGGATCTGTATTTATGGTTTTTTTGCCACCGACTTCCGAAATTAAAGTTATTTTTCACTTTGTAGTGTTTTTAAGGAAGTCGGTTGTTTTTTTTTTTTGTAAAAAGGTTTTTTATTTTTAAATTTTTAGTTGTGGTATCCATCCCGTACTAATTCCAAACAAACATGCATATTTAAGCGATAGCAGAAATCGCCGTTGATTTGCTGTCATTTTTTAAAGAGTTCCGGTGTCTGTCTCTGGAACTCATCATCAGATCTATATGAAATTTATATGGGACCATTTCGGAATAAACTTCTTTCGAACAAAAAAATAAGTTTTGCAAATCCGTTTATACCGGTTGACATTTTTTACCGTCTCCACCTTCATGTGGTGTGTTGTGTAACTAGAATAGAAGGCAGGAAGGCCTTCAGATTCATCGTAGGTGACTAAAGGAGCGCGGGACGCGGGTGGACAGGGATGCGTGTGCGGCTCGTGCGCCTACGAAAGATCAATGAGGCCGCCTATCGGCCGGCTTCAAAGGGTAGGACCGCGCTCCGAAATCAATGATACATGCCGCGCATTGAGTAGGGTGCGTATGATTTGAGTTTCGATGGATTTTAATTATTATTTTTTTGTTTTTTTTTCCAAATTTCTGTTTTTGTTGTTCTAGTATGAAAATGTTACTTTAAATGTGTAGTATTTATTACTAGATCAATTTAATTACATGTTGTTCAAAAATAAAAAAAATAAAAATTTCTATGCCAAAAGCTTCTATTCCGTTCACCTATTACCCCCATTTTTTTTCAAGACGCTAAAAAAAGTCACCCAGTATATGACGGAGTTATGGCCGAACATACATAAAAAGATATAAACATCCGAATTGAGAACTTCCTCCTTTTTGAAGTCGGTTAAAACACATTTCAAATATCTTTTTATTTGAACCCATTTTTTTTTCTGGGGGGGAAATCTTCAAATGAAGTCTCCTCTGGGTGGAACGGAAGGCCGTGTCAGGTTTTTACTGACTAAAACCCACCCGTATTCCTTCAGTTGCCCATAAGCCACGGCCACGGTATCTCTTTCGAACAAATCTCTCGACCCTGGCAGGAATTTGAACCCCTATCGCAACAATAAGAAAACTATGAACAAAAGTTTCCTCGTTAATCTCTTGTCCTTGATTCCTTGCACCTTCTGCTATCCTGCTACTTGTAGCGTCAATTTCAGTAAATGTTACGACAGCCGTTGTAACAATGTGACATTCGATTGGTAAATATTGTGTGTCCTATTTACCCCAATGTTCACTGGAACATGTGACACCTATAGAATAATAGCATGTGTTTAGTTTTCTTTGTATCCTAGAGACTCGAGGTCAAGACATGTTTACGTCCTTCTGATACAAGTGACATTACGTCTTTATCTCAATACAATGGCGTAGAACCATCAAAGTTTTATTTGTAAACCTCGGCTAATTTTTGCCAAACTTAAAAATGGGCGTAACTGATAAAAAGAAACAAAAATAAAACAATTCCACGAACACAACAAAAAGTAATCCATCTAACTTTTTATTTTTATTAGGTGTACCACCTCCTCTACCGGCTTGGTCTTCATACGCCGAGGTAGCGCGCGAAATTCAATTATTCTTACTTTTTGTTTGCAATTTACAGTTTTTATATTGATTACAATTTATTTATTAAACAAGGCACACCAACGACTTATTTATAGACACATTAGGTGATAACGATCTAAGATCATTCATTCGTTCCCATTGACTGACTATTTCATTCTGTAAATTACATGACATACGTGTCACGGTCCCGAATCATATTTTGCTCAATATACAACATACTGACCTGCAAATCACAAAAATAAACGTAAGAAAATTTCAATTTCGGGGCCTCCTGGCGCTCCCCCTTATGAAGTACATTTAACAATAGTCCGGGAAATAAAAGAAAAGGAAAAAAATATATTGGGACACGCACAAAAACTTAATTTAAAAAACATACAAGTGAAGCTAATATAAAGCGTGTAAAAAGGAAGATTTTTTTTTATTTACAAATTGTGAACCTAAACGGCATAATTTCGAAATATAGAAAAATACTATTACCACTTTGTTTTATTATTGGAGAATACAATAGGTATGCTATGCAATTTTAACACCTGTATTTTATTCCCAGAGGACAAAAAATCTAATTTCTAAGCACGCTTTTATTAAAAGTTCAAGAGAATTGTTTAACTTTGAAATAAAACAATTCAATTAGACCTTTATGACTGTATACCCTAAGGAGTTGAACAGATATGTATCTTATAGTAGGTCTAGCCAAGAAATGCAAAGGCTAAAGACCTCTTCCCATGGGTGTTCTTTGTTACAGGTGACTGGCTTAGCTTAAACAGCAATCTCCTATCCGCCTGCTTCCCTGGTTATTACAGAATGATTTCCCATAAGCCTCCATGGTGAAAGCATGGGCTTTTATGTGTAAATATTCCGGGAAATTCCAACGATTTCAATTTACGTATTCCCAGATGACTATTACTGGTCGAATTTGGACACCATCAAGGCCGTTGTCATAGAAACCCCATGATTTCTATGGGTACAACCTTGATAGAAACCTTCAGACTGTCGAGGACTGGTGCGATGTTTTGTTTATTTTACGAAGCCCTTTAAATGACGACAACATAAAGTTGTTATATAGGTGGCGGATTTATTTTAACGATGCTTTTGTACTTGAAATCGAGAGAGATGTTATCAATAAGATTCAAGTCATTAAAAGCGATTCTCTTCAATCAATACAACCAAACTTTAATGTACGGCGGCATGGCCCGCATGGAACCTGACTATCCATTCCCATCGCACGCACACAAACGCAAAGTCAATTGTATCGGTATGCACCCGGCCACCTGTCGAATTTTCTATGTGTGAACAGGATGGGGGAGAGCACGGGATATTGGTAGTATTGATCGGTTTCGAAGTGCTCCTCGCGCATCCTGTGACCCTAGTACTTTCCGATCAGTTGTCCATTATCGGAAATCGCCGATACGCTGCCAATACGATTCGGTTGAATCGTTTTCATTCGATTCTAGATAAATGGCATCGCTGCGGTTGTTTGTATCTTGTTACGTTTTACTAGATTGGTACTAAACAAGCAGAATATTAAAGGTCGTCAGAAATTATTTGATTACCTGATAAATAGGCAAAAAAAGAACCGAAATTGAACGTGTATTTTCATTGAATGGAATGAACGGAATCGATGATCGTTCGCTTTGGCACGGAAAATTGGAAAATTAATTTCTTCACCTCCAAACAGAGAAATAAGTGACCTCAGTCAGGTCACTTATTTCTCTGTTTGCATTAACATTATTCATAATTTTATATATTCACTAGCTTCTGCCCGCCACTTCGTTCGCGACCCTTCCCGTCACGTCGAATCGCCTACCCGTGCGATTTTTCCCGTTTTTGTAACATTTGTCATTACTGCTCCTTTCCTCTTGGTTGTAGCGTGATGCTATATAGCCTATCCTTCCTCGATAAATAGGCTACCCAACAAAAAAATATTTTTTTAATTCGGACCTAGTTCCTGAGATTAGCGCGTTCAATCAAACAAACAAACAAACTCTTCAGCTTTATAATATTAGTATAGATTAATGCGACGCAATATTGACAGAATTTCATGAAGACTCAGCGATCCGCAACTCACCAACGCAAAATGGTTGGGCCTTTCCCTATATTGAAGATATAGGTTCCAGACATCTAAATAAACAAAACTATATTATTAGAACATAAGTAAACCATGTATATGTTACGTAGATTCCAATAACTAAAGCAACGTAATTAATATTATTGTAATTAATTAATCTATTGTTTGTGTTTGTTGTTTAGATCAAACTAGCGGGTTATGTAAAACAAAGGTTGCTTGGTTCGAAATTAATTATGTTAAAAGTTAACTGCTCGTTAATTTATTAGATAACAGTTTTAAATGAAAAATAACTTTGTGGTTACATTGTTATGAAGTACATACAAAAAAAAGGACAAGTTGGGGTAACTATGCATATCCACAAAAACCGGTCAAGTGCGAGTCGGACTCGCGCACCGAGGGTTCCGTACAAACCTGCAGGTATTCACGGTTTATGCATAAGGTTTATGTTTATAAAATTAAATGTTTTTTTTTTTTAATTTTTATATTTTAGTTGACTGAATGAAAGGTAAATTGTGGTTTACGATTTATGACGTATTAAAAAAAACTACTTAGTAGATCTCGTTCAAACCAATTTTCAGTGGAAGTTTACATGGTAATGTACATCATATATTTTTTTTAGTTTTATCGTTCTCTTATTTTAGAAGTTACGGGGGGGACACATTTTACCAATTTGGAAGTGTCTCTCGCGCAAACCATTCAGTTAGAAAAAAATGATATTAGAAACCTCAATATCATTTTCGAAGACCTACGTATATCTATAGATACCCCACAGGTATGGGTTTGATGAAAAATTTTTTTTTGAGTTTCAGTTCTATGTATGGGGAACCCCAAATATTATTGTTTTTTTTTCTATTTTTGTGTGAAAATCTTAATGCGGTTCACAGAATACATCTACTTATCAAGTTTCAACAGCAATAGTTTCGGAAAAAAGTGGCTGTGACATACTCGGACAGACAGACATGACGAATCTATAAGGGTTCCGTTTTTTGCCATTTGAGAACGGAACCCTAAAAACATCAAGTGCATGTTTGTTTTTTAATCAATGAAGCAAGTAAAAATCTAATTTTATGATGGACTGTTGTTCAAAAATGTTATTAAAATTAAACAATATTCAACTACTGTTCAAACGTGCGTTATTATCGCGGTCATTTTGTGACGTTACTTACCACGATACTGTTCTGCTGACATCTCTGTTTTAGCCTCAAATTATGTAAATTAAATATTTTTTTTGTGTTTTTTCTATTCAAACAGAAATCGCATATTACTAACTTACCTTGGTGAGAATTCAACCTGTTTGTTAAGAAAAGATATTTACATGCGTTTTGAGGTCACTTCCGGCATTTTCGAAGACGACGTGTTAAATTCTACCAGAAAAACGTAACAAACTTTTTTCCTACGTGGGTAGGCCTGTCATAAACACATAATTTTGTAGCTTCCTTAAATAATATTTATTTTAAAATAGTTATTTGTTCTTTTTAACTATATTTATGTGCTAATTAACTTTTAAACCCACCTTCGCTTGAAACTTTCCTTTCACTTTCACTCTTCAACAACCACAACACTCAAAATATTCCAACTAACTATGGACAGTCAGCTTGTGAACAGTATGGAAGAACTGGAGAAGCTGTTTAGCTCCCGCATGCGTGAGTATGAAGATAAGCTGCAGAGAGCTACAGCTGGAACTGACCCTGCCCACTCAGATCTTGCTGCACTGTCCCTGGACTTTTCTGAGTTTAAATCATTTGTCTGCAAAACTTTATCTCACTTTAAAACACAGATCGAACTCCTGACATTGAGTCTAGACGCACATGAGACTGTGATGCGAAGAAAAATCCTGCTGTTTCACGGTATTGCTGAGACACATAATGAAAAGCTGGGTGATTCAATTCTTCAAATAATTTCCAAACAGCTGATGATTGACAACTTTAAATTGGATCATTTGGACGTATGCCACAGACTAGGAGCCCCCCAGGGTAAAACTAGACCTGTGCTGGTTCGATTCAATGGAATGGAGCATCGTCGGTTAGTTTGGGATAGTAAAACTACACTGAAGGGCAGTGGCATCACCATTTCAGAGTTCCTGACTAAAACACGGCACCAGTTATTTATAGCGGCTCGCAAGCACTTTAGCATTAATTGCTGCTGGTCTGCAGAGGGAAGAGTTATTGTCTTGACACCAGACAAGTCTCGCCGGAAGATAGCATCTATGGGTGAGCTAAATTCATTAATCGCGCTATTCCCGACTCCAGCCAGTGCTACTGTCCCTGATGATCCCGTGCCGGTTGCCTCTACCTCGTCTATCGCGGCATCTACATCGCCTGTAACAGCAACCCCCAAACGAAAAATTGTGAGGAAGGCTCGCCGCTAAGTTTTCTTATTTTTTATAATATTGTTCCTCATTCACGCTTTACTTTGACTGTTTTGTGTTACAATCGTGCGGTGTCGGTACACTTTAGATTATTATTTCCTTTTTGTTAATTTACCCACAGTATTTATTTGTAGTTATTCTTTGCTAAAATCTTCATGTAGTTTGCCGGTACATAAATGTTAATATTTTTCTGTTAATGTCAAATGTGACGTGACGTATGACGCCTGTCAGTGTACTTTTTTGTTCGTAATGACGTTACGTTTCGTTTCACTATCCTTTTGTTATAGTATGTTTCTAAATGTTGTGGTTGATATAATCGTTAGTTAGCTTTTAATATTTGTTTTTTTTTTTTTGTTGATTAAGTACCTTCTGTGTCTCTTGTTAACATAATATTTTATGTCTTGATTTATTCCATTCACATTGTAATGTTCATTCTTAGTTTATATAAACGGTATGTGAAAATCTCTACCAACAACAGCGAATAGGTGCTTTTATTAGTTGAGCGTATTTAATAATTAGTAATATTGTTTTGTTTTTATGTAGATTAGTAGTTTTTGATATTGTTAACTATTTATTTTATTGGTATTATTTTTAGTCGTTAATTTATTCATATAAGTACATATTATTATTATTTTTGCAAATTATGTTCGATGCGGACATTGATGATGATTTCTTCTCCTGTTCTTCCTCTTCTAGCAATTTCCTGAGTGCGGCGAGTGATTCTTCCTCCCCTGTTACTCTTGGCGATCAGATTTCCTCTTTACTTACCCACCTTCCCAACAACCTCAACATAGCCCACATCAATGCCCAGAGTGTTCCGTGCCATTTTTCTGATCTTCTGGCTTCCATTAACTGTGCACATATAGATGCTTTGCTGATCTCGGAGTCCTTCCTCAAGCCCTCTCTTTTATCTATTCACTATGCCCTTCCTGGCTTTGTTCTTATCCGTAACGATAGAACCGGGAAGGGGGGTGGTGGTGTAGCCATTTACTTGCGTAGTGATATCCCCTATAAGATTATCAGTACATCACCATCTTCCTATTCCGGGTCAGCGGAGCATCTATTTCTTGAAATTTCTCCGCATCATGTTAAAATGCTCCTTGGAGTGGTGTACAGTCCTAATCTCAGTATTGATTACTTTGATTCTTTTGATTCGCTTTTAAATGATTTCTGTCCCTCCTATGACCACGTAGTCTTGATGGGCGACTTTAATACCTGCCTTCTTAAAAACGACAGTCGTACTCTCAAACTTCAATCTCTAATATCTTCTTTTAATCTTAGTATTCTGCCTCTTTCTGCTACTCATCACTTCCCTAACTGCACCCCTTCTCTTCTGGATTTGATGATTGTCTCTAATCCCCATAATGTATCTATCCACGGACAACTTACTGCTTGTTTTTCCTATCACGACCTCATTTTTATGTCCTACAAGATTCGCCCTCCCAAGCGTAAGCCGCAATATTTTTACCTTAGGAACTATAAGGGCATAGACTCGGAGGCATTGCTACGCGATGCTGGTAGTATCGACTGGACGGCCATCTTGGAGAGCACTTGTGTTAATGACATGGTTCACATATTCAATAGCAAAATTCTCAGCTTATACGATCGTCATGCCCCCACTCGTCGAGTTAAAGTAAAATATGTCCCGGCTCCCTGGCTCACTCCGGCCATCAAGGAGGTGATGGCAAGAAGGGACAGAGCCAAAAGGAGGTGGAAACGCTGTCCTTCCGAGCTTAACTTGCATGCGTTCAAGATACTGCGTAATCGTTGTAGTCGTATGTGTAGAGATGCAAAGAAACGCTACTTACACAATTCTCTTGACAATCGTAACTCTACAGAGGTCTGGAAATTTTTAAAAACTGTCGGCATTGGTAAGTCTCCAGTTATTTCCAGTAACGACACTGACGTGGGTGCTCTCAACAATTATTTCTCACATCCCCCTGTTACGTTGGATCCTCACGTCAAATCAGCTACTTTAAATAAACTCTCCTGTATGCCAGCGCCGCAGTCTCCTTCTTTCGAATTCAGGCCTGTAGATGAAAGTGAGGTTAAAAAATCTATTAGTGCTATCTCTTCTACAGCAGTTGGTAATGATAATCTTTGTTCAAGAATGATTTCTCCTATCCTCCCCACTGTACTTCCTGTTTTGAGCCATATTTTTAATTTCTCCTTGTTTTCTTGTACTTTTCCTGATGCTTGGAAACAAGCCCATATTATCCCCTTACCTAAAATTTCAAACCCCGTTTCACCAACCGATTTCCGACCCATTTCTATCTTACCATTTCTCTCTAAGATTCTTGAGCACATTGTTTATCAGCAACTTTCTGCCTTTTTATCTTCTAATGACGTTCTTAGTCCTTTTCAATCTGGTTTTCGACCTGGTCATAGCACAGTAACGACTCTTTTAAAGGTTACTGATGACATCCGCTGGGCTATGGACCACAAATCTCTCACCTTACTTGTACTTCTGGACTTTAGCAGTGCCTTTAATTCTGTTGACTTCGACATCCTTCTTGCGATCCTTAAATCTCTCAATTTCTCTTCTTCTACTATTGGGTGGTTCGACACTTATCTTAAGGGCCGCTCGCAGCGGGTTTGTCTCGAAAAGTCTTCTTCTGACTGGTGCTCTCTTGCTGCGGGTGTGCCTCAGGGTGGCGTTCTCTCTCCCCTCCTCTTTTCTATTTTTATTAACTCTGTCACCAGACTCATCTCTTCTCACTTCCATCTCTACGCCGACGATCTGCAGCTTTACACTCACTTTTTGGCGCAAGATGCGGATGCCGCTGTATCTGCCATGAACAGAGACCTGGATGTAATTAGTGAGTGGTCGCGGTCTTTTGGACTGCTGATCAACCCTAAGAAATCCCAGGCCATAATTATCGGCGGCAGATATATGCGGAATAGGCTCAATGCTGCGTCGCTGTCTCCACTCTGTCTGAACGGAGTTCAGATAGAATACGCGAAAACGGTTAAGAATCTGGGGGTGACCATGGACTCTTACTTATCGTGGAGTGCCCAAGTTGCTCAAGTCAGTCGCAGAGTGCACTTCACGTTTCATTCATTGAAATGCCTCCAGAGCTTTCTGCCCTTCAAAACCAAAATTTCCCTTGCGCAAACTCTTATTCAGCCCATTATTGACTACGCTGATGCCTGTTATTTGGATGCCACCGAGGAGCTTTTAAATAAACTTGAGCGTTTGCAAAATATCTGCATTCGTTTTGTTTTTAATCTTAAAAAATATGATCACGTTTCTAACTTCCGCAAAGTTCTCAAGTGGCTCCCTATTCGACTTCGCAGGAACTCTCGGATATTGTGTCTGTTATTTAACATTCTCCACAACCCTAAGACCCCATCCTATTTGCGGGAACGCTTCTCCTACGCCCGTCCTTTAGATGTACCTTGCAGGTCGCATCTTAGAAGTCTCCTCAAGTTCCCTCCCCACTCAACCGACTTCTACTCCTACTCCTTCACCGTGCATGCGGTTCGGTTATGGAATGCACTTCCGCCTGACATAAGGAACTGCCCTACTATTGCTGTATTTAAAAGAAGAGTGAAAGAACACTATCTCTCCACTTTGTCATAATTGCTCATGAATGTTTTTATTTCAATTACATTATTAGTATAATATATATTTAGTGATATTTATTCTAGAAGTATTTATGTATGTTTGTATGTATGTATATTTTTATTTTGTATGTTTATATTTAAATTATAGTATTATTTTTCTTCTACTATTACACACGTTGTCTACATCTCTTTGTATATTCTCTCCTATTGCAGGTATGCTGGAAGAGATTTCTATAGAAATAAGCATTACCTTTGTACATATTTTTCTGTTCCTTTCTTCTTGTCTATTTATATGTGTGCATAAATGGTTAAATAAAATAAACAAAGAAATTGTAAAATAAGTAATGCATACAAATATGTAAAACATATATTAAGCAATTTCCTGACTCTAATACAATGTATATATATTTAATTAACGAAAGAGATTTGAATTACATGCATATATTCTCTATTATGCCTGGCATCAAGCAGGAGTGCGAAGAGGCTTACTATAAACTAATTTTCCACTAACACCAGAGCAAGCCATCTCAGTCAATTGACTTCGAGTACCAGGGTCTAATAAATAACAGGCGATTGTTTTTATTCTTCTGGAAATTATCAAGAAAGACTGCCTAGCTCCTAGGAAAATAAGAGTAGGTAAGTACCCGTGTTCTGAAAACCTATTACAGTCTACTCTGTTGCCAAATCCACAACAACAGCTTATTTTAGAATTTACAAACGGTCTACTTTATCAGTTTTAGTTACAGTTTACATTTCTGAAAAGGATTTTCATGTAAGCTTGCGATTAAAAGTGTTTGTTTACGCTACTCATAGATTTGAGTACTCCACTCAAATCTACATTCCTTCAAAACAATTATTCATAGGGGACAACTGTGTGTTTACAAACAAAACAAAAGAAAACACAGGGTGCGCACTTGAGCAAAACAGTGTTATGTAAACAAGGCAATCGATTTCCACTTATGGTATGAAAGCTACAGGTTTGCTTAAGACGTGGGGCGTTCGAGGAATGAGTTAATATGAATTACTCGTTCTCGAATGTAGGTGGAACTGAGGTAGGGTTTGTTTTTGTTTTGATCCTCCCCTCAGGGCCGGACCATGAGTTTAGGGGGCCCTAGGCTAGTACTACTTAGGGGCCCACCTAATTACTCAAAGTATAGAAAAAAATGAGACAGTAAAATATTTGATTTATATTATAAGTACCTGGATGACCAAGCTTTTTTTTTATCGTAAATCATCAAATGACGTCTCCCGCTCTGGGCGGAGCGGAAGGGCGTGTCAGCTTTTATTGACTACCTCTTTCGAATCGGTCCTGGCAGACCCCTTCTTTTTTCGTTTGCTGACATCTCTGTGAGGCGCGCGTGGAACACTACGCGCCGTCCACACGGGCCCGGTCCTTACCGGACGGCGAGCTACCCATTACTCGCCGCCCGCAAGCCCACGCCTACGGTGTCCGCGATCGACTCCTGACGCCCGGGGCGTCTCTTCCTGCGGCGGTAAGAGACGTGCGTGAGGGCGCAGAGACTGCTACTCTCTTACGCGCCCCGCCTCCTCCTTCGCGAGCATTACTGCTTCGCAGAAGGAGATGACGGCTCGCACCAGGGCCGAACGCGAGAGGTCACCGTCGCCGATCGCCTCCACGAGGACACGGCGGTGCTCCGCCCAGGCAGGACACACCTCCACCGTATGAGACGATCCTCGCAATGGAAACACCCGGGCGTTTCTTCCCGCTTTATCCTGAACAGGAATCCACCAAAGCACCCATGCCCGGTGAGAACCTTTGTTAGGCGGAAGGTGAGGACGCCGTGGCGCCTCTCTATCCACTCCTCAAAGAGGGGACTTACTACCGCAATTGTGGCGTGCCCAACGCTGGGTTGCCATGTCGCCATGAGATCACACCGGAGCTCTGTCCGCCGTGCCGCGATTTGTCGCGGCAGCGGAGTTTCGCCCCGGCGTTTCTCCTTCACGCGCTACTCCCACATGTGCTCGAGGACCTTTGCCTCCAGATCCCATGGCGGCACTCCGGCAAGGAGGCTCGCCACCTCGCAGGAGACCGTGCGGTATCCCCTGACTAGCCGTATGCCCATGACCCTCTGGGCCGCACTCAACTGGCACGCTGGGCGCTGCCTCAATGAGGGTGCCCACACCGGTGCCCGCACGACCTCCGTATAGAGCCTCCGGTAGGAGGCGAGTGGACCCTCTAGATTGGGCAGGAGCCGCTTTAAGACAGCCCCGGCCCGCTCCAGTCTGAGAGCCAAATGTCGGAAACGCATGACCGAGCTTTGGTCGGTTTTTTGGTTTTGGTAGATTGTGTTTTTTAGAAATTATATTTAAATACAAATTACATACTGATGAAATATGAATGGTATTTTTCGATCTTACCGACATAATAATAAAAATAATATGAACTGGTTCCCTATTTAAATAAAAATCACGAGTGCAATTAGTTTAATATTGTCTTAGAAACAAATACTTATTTTTTTACAGTTTATCAACCAACTACGTAAGTATATTATAAATATTTTTGTCATCACAGTTTTAATTTTGAAATCGGGCCTTAATCTAATACATCCTTTCATACTATATTGTGGGTAAGTCGAGGATTTTCATTTGGAAGATGGACTTTTAACGCCCGTTCGTAGTTTGTCGCTTAACTCTAGAAAATGCCACATATAAAATGGCATGCATGAAGACCGGACTTGACTTTAAGTCAACCCCAACAGATTCGAAACTTTGTCCTTGGGATTTGTGGACAGTCCTGGCAAATGCAGATCTAACGGGAAATTGGTGACACTGCATGGTGCATCCCAGTTGTCCTTTTGATGAGTCAAGGGTAATCGTTGGTATATGTACTTCTTTGCCGGATTGTTCACCAGTAACAATTTTTGCCTTTATTATGTGATTGCACAGACTTGTTACCATGAGTCTTACACCATTGCATCGTCCTTTTGATACGTCTAAATTACGCAACAACATGATTGATTAATGCATTTTTTTTTTAAAATTTAGTTCGTGTGGTGGCATGTTTGAAATGTTGACACTATTGAGAAATTCTGTTGTAAATTCAACTGCTCCTTCAGGTAGATCTTTCATTGAGTCATGGCTATAGTAGATATTGCACTCTCCGGGAAGTTTGGCAACTATATCATCATCAATTTTTTTCTGTCTTTCATCCCCTCAAAATTTTGATTGGCTAAGCAGTTAGCAAATACTTCATCAATAAGATTGTTGTTTGAAATGATATTCTGTGGTAATTCAATTTCTTCCATAGTATTTAGGGTCAGTTCGCCGTTGCCTAATTTTAGTAAATAATCAGCAAATTGTCGTTGCTCTATATCAACGCGCATATTTTCTTCTTGAACCGAAATGGAGATCGAGATTTCCAATGGATCGTAAAAGTTGATCAATGCATGCAAACCATATTTTAGAAGCATCGGAGCTTCATCCATAAGAAAAAAAATCTATATGTTTAAATTGATTATCGATAAAGTTGATTATTGAAAACACGAATAAAATGATGTTCTTCAGAAACCTTTCTGAAGAACATCACCGTTTTATTCGTGCGTAGTACTCGCAACCGGCGTGTGTGTATGACCAATTGTATGAACCTAAACGAGGCAAAAGAAGTGTGTAGAGATCGTAGCAGGTGGCGTTCCGTGGTTTTTGCCTATCCCCATGGGAAAAAGGCGTGATTGTATGTATGTATGTACGAATAAACGACATTTTCTAAAAATGAATCCTAGCTAGATCGATTTATCGCCCCCGAAACCCCCTATACGTTAAATTTCATGAAAATCGTTGGAGCCGTTTCCGAGATTCAGATTATATATATTTATACAAGAATTGCTCGTTTAAAGATATAAGATATATTATGACTTAGTGTTATACAACCGTAAATAATACTACTAGTTATAAGTAATTAAAAATACTAAATAAAAATGATAAATAATGGTACTTATAAATAATTCTAGCAAGATAGAAAGAGACAGAGTCTGAGAGGGAAACAGCGGAGCACGATTGAGATCAGCCGAACATTTTAACTGTCAGTTCGAAGTACACCTGGTAGACTTGAATTAAATGGGTTTGATTAATTGTAGGATTCGCAGAGCTGCAAACCATACGATCTGTTTAATTTAATACTATTATGGATTCTTTCGCATTATCGTCTATTTTTGACTTTGACTTGACTTAGCTGAGGGCCCCTTGAATCCACGGGGCCCTGGACTGAAGCCCAAAAAGCCATAATTATGGTAGATCCGGCTCTGCCTCCCCTGTATGTTTTTTTTGGAACGAAATTCAATTATGAATCTACGTCGTTTCTGGAGGTAGATAAATAAGTTTTATGGAAATAAAGTGTTTTATGCATGTTCTGAAACACGCAAACAAGTAAATATTATCTTATATCTTTAAACGAGCTATTCTTGTATGTATATATAATCTGAATCTCGGAAACGGCTCCAACATTTTCATGATATTTAGTATACAGGGGGTTTCGAGGGCGATAAATCGATCTAACTAGGATTCATTTTTAGGAAATGTCGTTTTATTCGTGTTTTCAATAATCAAGTTTATCGATAATCAACTTAAACATAAACTTGCTTTTTTTATTGGAAGAAAAATAACAAAATGTAATTTGTATTTAAATATAATTTCTAAAAAACCATATACCAAGCAAAGCTCGGTCATCCAGGTACTAGTATTTATTCTAATAAAATTTTGCAGTAGTCTTTTTCAGTTAATTTTATCTTTCGTTAAGATGATTATGATATAAAATCGAAATTAATTTACTTGTACTATGCTGGTCATTACTGGGGAATATTTTCATTCACGCTTATAGGTACACTAGTACTAGGCTAGCATAAAGTGGCAGCTGTTGATAATTTCGCCGCATGCCGGCTGTGAGTTGGTTATTTGTGTACTAGGGTATAAGTAATGAGCAGTAGTATTGCTACACGCCGGAATTGTAACATTCTCGTGGAAAAGGGAAAACTTTGTGGAACATAGAATTTTACTAATTAATCGCCAGAAGGTAAAGCAAGGCTATGTTACCCTTTTACTTTTTGCTTTAAACTATTATGTACAAGAGTATAATTAGGTACCCATTATTTTTTTAGCCAAAAAAAGGTTTTAACAAGGGTTTACAAACTGAATCAATATTCTAATTACAGAAACTTAAAAAATAAATTGGTCGGATCTTCCAACAAATTGGATTTTTCTTAAACCCTCAACGAAACCAAAGATATATTCAGCCTTATTCATAAAAATCTCGCTAATCACTGATTACCCACTATTTAGTTAAGCAAATGTTTACATGAATAGGGTAAATATGCCATACGTCGGCCCCTCCCCAAATTTCGGCCGTCTGCACATTTTCAGCTTGCGTTCATTTAAAACGTAATAAAGTGACAAATTTCCCACTCGAATTACAACCTTAGTTTATACTCTATATGTACAAACCGTTACTTTCCGATTACGTCACTCACTCTTCGTGCACTGAGCGTCAGTAGCGATTGCGCCGTCGAAGCGTCAAGTTCATACTTAAAGCACCTTACTTGCTGTGAATACCCACACTTCGGGGATTGATATTAGAACGGTACGACATTCCTTTTTTTTTGTTTTAAGCTTTATTATCAGTAATTAGTGACTTTTACTATATTTTGAGATAGTTTTTTCAATGTTTTACGTATTGTTTTAAAGGAAAAATAGGAGGCCGCCAATAGAATACCAATTTTGAGTTAAAACCGGATTTTCGGCCGTGGCCGACTTAAAGTAAATGCAGTCTGTTTTATAAATTCCAATAGGGAAGATGCAAATATAATATTTATGAAAATTTTATGATTTAAATGTTAAAAAAGTATAAAAGAAGGGCCACTGCAATGTTTTTATTTTACATAATGTAGATTTTTAACAATAATTACGTATTAAAAATTACTTGAAACGAAACGTATTTCAAAACACCAATCAGCGTTCAGTGACGTCACTCCGGTTGCGACACGAAAACTTGTTGAGGTTGTGGTTGTTACAGTGAATATTATTGTATGGTAATATTAATTGCGTTTTTTAAATAAAAATGGTAGTTGGGATTATCAAAGCAGACTCCAGGAATTTACCAAGAGTTAGTGTTGACATGAGATCTTTTTTCAGAAAAAGGTTTCCTCCAGACATTTTAAACTTTTACCAATTATCGACGTCGATCTCAAACTGTAAAATTAAAAATCTACTATAGACAAGTTTTGTAAGTATTAGGTAGGTAACTAACGTGTTTTTACGTACAAGCAGATTAACTAAGCATACTCGTATAACAAGTATATTCGCCTCATGACGTATAACACACACGACATATAACAAGTATATTCGCCTTATGACGTATAACACACACGACATATAACAAGTATATTCGCCTTATGACTTACGTCAAAGTGTTCTTCACAGCATCGAATAGTCTTTGGAGAATAATTCTCATTTCTTTTTGCAGCTTGATATCACTTTTTTCTCAATTTTGGGTCAGAACGTCTAGTCAAAAACAATTTATTTGGAAACTTTGTTGAAGTATTCACGGACTCATTGGCACAAAACATGAATAAACGCGGCTTTTTTCGGATTATTAGTGGTATTGTTATGATCACCTGATGTTGATGGATAGTCCATTTTAAATTTTTACAAAATACATCTCGAAAGTCCAAAAAATATGCAAAAGTATGAAAGCCGACGAACAAATACGGCCAGTGACAGACAAGAATGACGTCATCGGAACTATAGGTCCGTTTTCGCGGGAAAATTTAAACTGTCAATTTGAAACCGATTTTTTTCCGATAAATTACAATGTTTTAATTTTTTAATATATTTGTGGTCTATTCTACATGGAATTCTTTAAAGTGAAAACAAAAATAAAAACATTGCATGTTCCCTATTGTACTAATTCCACTGGCTTAATAAGAGAATTTACAACGCATATAGACAAATAAATCTATTTTACGTTTAATCGCCAAAAACCGGCCGGGGTGATATTAGTTGAATCTCGAGAAATAATGTACACGAAATAGGGGCCGGCTTTAGAAACATTAAAGATCGTAATGTCGACCTGCCTCGAGTTCGAGCCCAACTATACAGGCTGATTACTAAAAGTCCAGGACCGGAAAAAAAGTATGGCGGCTAAAAAGGAAGTCAGGGCGATAGCAAAGTTCGCCATTCAAAAGAAAAGACAAGATACACAGAAGAAAACTAGAAAGACTAAAGAAATTAAAAAACGTATTAATTGTGCTGGGTGTGAGGAGGCGATAGCAAAGTTGGCCATTCAAAAGAAAAGACAAGATACACAGAAGAAAACTAGAAAGACTAAAGAAATTAAAAAACGTATTAATTGTGCTGGGTGTGAGGAGGTACTCGTTAGCGATGCCGAAGATGACAATTTAAAAAACGTTGGGTGTGATCGGTGCCCAAAATGGTTTCATCTTCAACGTACGACTAAAAAAGGGTTCCCATATTCGGAAGTTGCTATTAACGAGTTTATTTGTCACCATTTTATTTTAATTGATTTAGATACTCCTTAAAAAGCCTAGTATTTTTTTACTTTGTCGAAGTGCTTTAAAAATGTGAAATGAAAAACATTCATTTCTTTTGTTAAATATTACTTTACTACCTATTACTGGTAAAATAATTTAATTGTTTACCAGATTATTGTATATACCTAGACTTACCTATATTATTATATACCTAGTTTGTATATTGTTGAATATTTTTTGTTGATTATTGTATAACGAGAGTTCCTAATTAAGCCCAAAAATGTTGATGCTTGGTAGGTACATACTTTTTTATATGACTGAAGAGATTAAGACTTTTTTAATTAATGACAAACACATTTACGTTTATTTACCATAGCATAATAATGTTTAACCTTTTTTATTATTTACCGACTTGTTTCACAAATATTTAATGTTATTATAAATAATTATTATATTTTTTTTTTATAAATATTGTTACGAAGACGTTAGAAGTTTAAAAAACAATAACTTTTGAAGTATTTTAATACGATTTATTTTTTATTTTTTGTGTTGTTTACTTCGTTGTAAATTGTAATACCTAACATTATTTAAGTGCAAATAAAAAGAATACTTTACCTACTATTAAACAAATACGATTAATAATGTATAATTAGTGAGACTCCTACAAAATTAATCATATTAATAATATTTGTCAATCTTAATTTAAAACACCCTATACCCGGCCGACATTTGGGAAAAACGCGACCGACCATAGGCCTTGAATGGCCGACTTTAGGGTTTTTTCGTTCTCGACGCATCTAAACCTTAGTACTTTTTCCTAGCAGTAGAAAAGTCAACCTTATGCCCATAAACATGAAATATATTTATCAAGCTATCCAAAACCGCATCGGAAGCTATCCTTTCGTTGCAAATTGATGGTGCCAAACCGATCCCAAAACAGAAAAACCGTAAGGGGGCCGACTTTTAGCGTATTTACCCTATACTCTTTTAAAAACATACAGGTACTTGTGTCTTTTCTATATTACTTCATATTGCTTATGCACTGGGGTTTCAGTGTATTTTAATAAAATTAAAAAATCTTGTTAACAGTTGAAAGTTTGACGAAGCACCATTACTATATAACCTCGGAGAGACGGCGAGGGCGCAGACCATGCTACGTGAATAAGATGAGGAATGAGAGTGCCATGAGAAAAGAATGGCACCCATATGTTTAGGAGGAAAAATAATTGGAAATCAAAAATACGAATTTATAACAAAAATGTAGCTTTATTAAAATAAACGTAATTTTTGCTGATGAAATGTTATTTGAGCAAGACTGCCACAACATGGCTTTTCTTTAGTTCTGTGCCTTAGAACTGGCGTCAAAGAATGTGAGGGGCGTAAAACCTACTGAACCTCCTCCTGTTTGAGCTTGCCCTATAAATCCTTTATCACGTTTACTTCGCATGAAGAATATGTACCTAATATGGAATTATTCTCATCGCAGATGTAAACGAGCCTTGTAGGTCTTCCTCCGTCTATTTCCCGTCGGCATACTATTCCAAAATCCCGTAAATATTGTTGAAATTAATATTTACTAAGGCACAATTAGATATTAATCCTATTGAACCACCGATTCAAATAAAATCCGCCATCTTGCCTCTTAGCATCCTCCTAACCGCTTGAATGCTACGCGCGCATCTTCTTAACAAGGTAGGTGGTGTTTAATTTTGACAGCTTTTAATCAAATGGTTAGCCACTACTTAGCGCTAAATAGCGTTTATGAATAAGAATTTCGCTAATCAGTGGCTTAGCAATTCATTAAAATTTAAGAGACGTTTATGAATAAGACTGATTATATTTATAACGTTTGCCCTTTAAAAATACCTACAGTTAATAATAACAACGTAGTCAAGTTTTTGGGAGCGATAATTCAATAAAAGAATAGGGATACGTGTGAGCAGAAGCGAATGCTCTAGTGTATTGTCCGAGAACATCCTGTCGGTTACATGGTGGGGCTTACAGTTACTTAGAATGCTAGATTGACAATAATGTATGGAATCGTCTAGAAGGACCACCCTAAACTGCAACGAGGCATTTTATGCTCTCACGGTGATCACTCGTTGTGGTTCAGGTTGCATAACTCCTCCCTCCTCAAGAACGAAATTATCAGGGTTGTTAGAATTCTGATCATTTCGTTCACAGTTGAACAATTTAAAATTATAATATTTAAAAACTATAAAAGATGTTAATCCTAGAAGTAACATTACATAAAGAATAACCGTGCCTAAACTAATGGTTTCAGTGTTCACTGCACTATCATTTTCACTGAATTTAACCTGGTTCATTTTCACTACTTGAGCCAACTCTTTAAGCTCGTCAAGATTGATACCTTTCACATTCACTGCACTGACACTATTAGGACGTTTTTCAGGCTTCAACTCTGGTAAGGTAATTATTGGAGTTATTGGATAAGTCAGATGTGTAGCAGAAAATTTGTAATTTTGAAGATGTATGTGCCCTACGTTAAAGGTGCAGGCATCGTCCAGGGTAACTATGTATGTCCCATATATGGACTCGTGGTTCACGTCATCATAGCAATTTCTACTTGCTATCACGTAATGGTTTGAATATAAAATCCAACTGCGACGGCCAATTCGTTGGGCTCTAAGATCTTCGATGTCAACTGTGTGCTGTTCGCATGCACTAGCAGTGGAATGAAACTTCATTAGCTGTTCTTCGCATAATGGTTCTAGGTGGGGCAACACATCATCATTGGTACACAGGAATTTGTCATTTATTGCAATCTGATCACAGGCTCTCACAACTGGCAAGTAATCTGAGTCTTTCACCAAAAGGTAGGGATATTTGGGAATCACTACTACAGTTTGATTTAAATCAGTGTTAAACATAGGTAAAGAATAAAGCTTGAAATAATTATAAGTATTGTTTTCTATTAATGGAACCTCCAATATAAACGTAATCTGGTTTTGTTTGATAAAAGCTTTAACAGTAATACAATTCTCAAACTTAACTAAATTATTTTCATTAACAGCATACAACAGGTGTTCTGTCTTACCAATAATTTGTAACATGTGTAATAATTCAGTAGAATTGACAATTGCTTGATGCAGTACAGATATCTTGCTGAAGGCTAAAGCCGTCTCAATTTCACCTAAAATTATATGAATTGTTCTAAAATTACTTAAAAACATATTGAACATTCCTAAAATGTAAGTAGAGTAAATAGAATTTTCTTCTTTCGTAATTAAGTTTTTAACTAATCTCTCAATTCTTTTTAAACGCTCATCCAAAATTAACGTATTGTTATTTAAGATTTCTGTACTGTTAAAAAAACCATCCAACATTTTTGAGACAAAAGTGATTTTTTTATCTACTATTAATTGATTATTTCTTAACTGAGAAATAAGTGAATCATATTGGATTGCATCACTATGATCTAAGTTACCGGTGATTATTTTAATCATAGAGCCAAGTGGATCAATTAATCCTCGCTTAAATCTTTTAGTGGGAACAAGTTGCTGAAATTTTTCGATTGTCCTATCCTTAAGATAGTCAGTTTGGGTACAAATGCCTAAAAACTCATGTCTGTAGGGTTTGTTAACATCTAATAATTTGGTAAATTCTTTATATTTAATTAAACTTAATTCTAGTTCGTTACCTATGCGATCTAAATTTAAAAGTTTTATAATTAACCACTTATCTACTTGTTTAAACGCCTGACCTTGCTTCACGGGAAGAATACCGGGGTTTTTCTTTACTTAATCTTTTATTAACCTCTTTTGCATAGATTACGTCACCTATCTCAAACCTTTTATTTATCTCACCTCCCCTGCTATCCCTAATCCTTTGCTTTGTTTCTATCATTTGATCAGATATGTAACTATAGAGACGTCTAGTACGCTTTGCATGTTCTTTTAGTAATTGTTGAGTATATATTTTCTCAAAATTCGCACCTAATACAGAATTCGAATCAGTATGCCCAAAAACAACTTCGAATGGTGTCAAACCCGTCGTTGCATGTATGGTATGGTTATAAGCCATGATTGAATATGTCATCACTGAAGCTGCATCGGTACATTTTTGCTCATATTTAGCTATACGGTATATTTCTATGATCGTCGAATGGAAACGCTCTACTATGCCTGTTGAATTAGGGTTATTGGGTGTGCTAATATGTAATTGGATATTATACATTTCCATTAACTCTTTTAATAATTCGTTATTAAATTCACTGCCCGGATCGCAACTGATTTTTTTGGGGGTTCCGTATAAGGAAAAGTATTTAATAAGTGCGCGTATTACTTCAGGTGTAGATCGATTTGATATTTCAATTGCCTGTCCTAATTTACTGAACGCGTCAACTAATGTAAGGTAATACACAGACTCTATAACAAAAAGGTCTATGAAGATTTCCTGAAATGGCGCGTTTTGGCTTTGAGTTAACTGTAAAAATGGCTTTATGGGTTTTCTATCATACTTGGTTTTTTGACATGCTTCGCAATTATTTAATACGGCTGTAATCGTTTCTTGCATTTTATTCCAGAAATAATTTCTTTTAATCCTAGTCATGGTCTCTTTAATACCTCGATGACAGGTTTTCCCTTCGTGATGTTGCAAAATTAATTCTTTTTGTTCATTTTCGTTTTCAACAAAAACTACGCGTTCTGTACATTCCATGAATTCTACCATTTCCTTTTTAAATAATTGTATAATAATTCTGCTAAATTGTTCTCTGTGTTCTTTGTTTTCGAAATATATGAAGTATTTAATTTTGTGTTTAATATTCTCTTTTAGAAACTGTTTCACTAATGCATCATTATTTAAAGGTAAAAATACTTCAAGAATTTTCTGTTTTTCGCGGGAAAGATCTTTAACTTGAAAATCATTTTTATACCACGTAAATACTAGTATCTGATTAGGTTTGGTGTCAATAGCTTCCTGTAATATTGGAATGCCAAGTGACTCCATGTCTTCAGCTGAATGTACCGTGAAAGTTTTTTGATTTTTTGGAATATTTGGTGTTGGTTTATTTACATCATACTCAGAGCTAACGGTTTCAGTTGCAGATAAATCAGAAATGGAAATTGTTCTAGAAATATCAGAAATGGAAATTGTCCTAGAATCGTTGCTATGGTTATCGGTTAAGATTTCATTGTTGTGACTAACTTGGGATTTTTCTGGAATTAGTTCTTCCTCATCTACATTTACCTTCATGGATAACCCGTCGTCATTTGAACCTAATGCACTAACAGAATAATAATTTGCTGGAATTTTAACCCCATGTTCTGATCGAGGTGCTAAGTCTAATATATGTTTACTTTTATCACGCATAATCGGTATCATCGTACTTTTAGTATTGAGAAGCTCATTTTTCAAATCTATTACAGCCTCTATACTATGTAAAATATCATTACCTAGTAAGCCATCGAAACTAGGATCTACTTCGTATATATGAAATTTGTGAGTTTCCTGAACGTTAAAAATCGGAAATGCTGGTATCGAAATTACATTTTCATGTAGGCTTGTTGCATGGGTACTTTTAACTGCAAACGGGTCGCGATATACATAATTAGGAAAATAGTGATAGGCCTTCTCAGGGTTTATAAATGATTTGGCACTTCCCGTATCTATCATAAATTTGGCATCTATTTCCGGAATATAAATGTATGGCAATTTAAGGCACGTGTCGCAATTCAAATCTATCATTTCTCTATATTTTTCCGCGGCTAATATTTGAAAATCATCGTTATTTTCCTTTGTTTCATTATTTATTTCCTCCGAATAATTTGAGTCTTGGTTTTCAGTAAGTGGGTAATAATCGTGATAATATTCTTCGTTGCCGTAGGTAAACTGACTGTCGTCGTAATGATCATGGTCAAGTTCATTTAAATTAAAACCTTTTATAAAGACCTTGGCCGGGGGTGCCGTACGCATTGTGACGTCACTAGATTGAGGTTTAGGTTGCTGAATACCGAACGACGGTTTGTTAAATAACGGTTGGTACTGGTTGCCAAATGGCAACTTTTGTTGGTTACTGAATTGTTGAGGGCGCATACCATACTGTTGAGGGCTCATACCAAACTGTTGAGGGCTCATAGCAAACTGTTGAGGGCGCATCCCAAACTGTGGGGGGCGATAACCAAATTGTTGACCTTGACGATTACCAAAATATAATTTGGGTTGCATGTTTGACTGTGTAAAAATAGGTTTATTATTATTATGAGGCGTACTACTATTATTTGCGCCGAATTTAAAAGTCTGCGTATTATTTGGCAAAGGGTATTTATTTGAAGACGTCGGCATTATTTTATTTCGTGCATTATATTGGTCGTGGAAGTTCACCTCTTCCAATACGTAAGACAAGGCCTGCTCCAAAGTAGACGGCTCCTTTAATCTCACGATACGCACCATATACTCCGGTAGATTATACAGAAACACGTTCAATGAAGTATTGTTATAAATAATTATTTTACTCGTACGCATACTAGCCGATAGTCTATTAACCTTTGACATAAGAATGCTACGCACTGATTGAATACGATTACAAAAATCCAAAAATGATTCACCATTTTTTATACGCAAAGATTCTAATTCAATCGCTACACATTCTTCACTTCTTGGGTCTCCAAAATGTTGTAACAATAGCTCCTTAAACTCATCCCATGTAACAATATCCTCGCGCTCACTGATAAGCGCGGCTGCATTCCCCGATAAGCGACTCGTTATAGCATGCATTACATACAAGTTTTGCGCCTCACTTCCTCTGTATTTATTTATAATATATTCGCACTTGCGAATAAAAAGATTTAAATGGCGTTTATCGCCGTCGAACATCGGAATAATTTTAATCATTTCATTTGGGATCATGACTATTTGTACGTGATCTTCCATTTTATTTTTATAAATCAGTAGAATACACACACACAATAAAATATAATATAGAAAAACACAAAAAGTAGTCTTATAACTTTTAACACAAAAAGTATATAATATAAATGTATTAATAAATAGAACGAATTAATTAATAATTTGAATCAAACATTTATTTGAGACAATATAATTTTTGTATTAATTGTATTTAGTTATTTTAATATAACTTTAAAACATTTAATTGGATCTTAATATTATTTTAAAACATTTAATTGGATCTTAATATTACTCCTAGTCTTACAGATTCTATGCAAAACCAGATAACGTTATATCACGAGACTTCTAATCGCACAATAACAAAAAGGGGAAAATCGGAAAGGAAGGTGAAAATTTGGACTCACCAGCACGCCTTTCTTCTTTCCAGCTCCACCATGACAAATTTTGTTTGGTTCGTAGAATCACCACCGTTATTTTCAGAGCCACTTCGCGAACGCGTAAAACGAAAAAGTTCTATTTCGGAAAACACGAAGGACAGCACAGCTCTAACCAGCGATGATACTACCGGCTGCGCCAGTCAAGTTTTTTGGGAGCGATAATTCAATAAAAGAATAGGGATACGTGTGAGCAGAAGCGAATGCTCTAGTGTATTGTCCGAGAACATCCTGTCGGTTACATGGTGGGGCTTACAGTTACTTAGAATGCTAGATTGACAATAATGTATGGAATCGTCTAGAAGGACCACCCTAAACTGCAACGAGGCATTTTATGCTCTCACGGTGATCACTCGTTGTGGTTCAGGTTGCATAACTACGTCCTATTACGTAACTCTCAATTAATATTTATACAATATTACGCAAATTACAGTGGCGACAACAAGGTAAGGCGAGGTCATACTGAAAGCGATAGTCAGCGCTTTTTATTCAATAAAATAAAGAATTAGAAGAAGAAGTTTAAATTAGTATCTACGTAATGAATTCCGCCTGTTTGTAAAAGTTCAAGCACAACATTCACGGTAAAATTTAAATGAAGTGCCAATCTAAACCACAAAAGCTTAAAACTTAAATCCTGAAAAATCGTATGTGTCGATTTATGAAGTAAAATTTTGGTGACACAAAACCAGGGCAAAAAAGGATTTTTTGGGTTTAATTTCGACACAAATTTTTAGTGTTGAAGTGAGTACTTGCGGGAGTTAAAATAAAAGTTTGCAGGTACGTTCACTAACTAACATTGTCCAAAGTTTACACCCATACACATATAAAGTTCGAAGAAAAGAAGGTGAACAATTAACACAGAGAGAAGCACACTAAGAGTAAACAAGCACAAGCAGAAGTAGAAGGTAGATAGGCAGAGTACAGTTACAGATACGATATGAATATATTTTGCGTAAAAAAATCTGCTTTTCCTTAAGAAATATCTTCGTTCTAGTTTCTCGCTTGCTGTCTCACCCCAGCTTCATTAAGTCACTAAAGATTTAACTTCGTATAATTATGTATTTGTTGCCATAATATTCTAGTTTTCTGATTGAAAATTATGTGAAAATGTTTATTAGTAGTTATCTTGAAGATTTACACTAGATTTCGAATATAATAAAAGAAGAAACTGAAGAAAGGTGTAAGCACTTACTCTATCTAGCTTAATGACTTGAGCAGCAAGCACATTAGCTAAGAATAAAAGCACTTATTTATAGCTAGGTATGGTCCAAACTTCTCATGAGAGTGCACGGTGAAATGTGAGGACGATTTAGTTCACACGGTAGCTCTTCTTTAATCTGTGAGCCTAGTATTTTCCACAGGTGTGCTGAGATTTCTCCACCTGTGTGCTCTGTGGGAGTTCCTGGAGTTTTGCCAAAATGTGTGCTTTTATACTTTTAAATAATGCTATAACTTCTGAGAGATGTATATGAATAATAGTACATTGTTCATCGAGAGGAGAAAGTAAGCTGTTACTAACGAGGGTATAGTTTTGTGGCCCAGGTCTCAGTCCAGAGTCCTCAGTCATTTAGAGAATAGCACTGCTATACACGAGTTGGTAATCGCACTTTTTTCCGAGTGATAAATAGTGCTTTAAACTATATCTATCTACGTGGAAAGGCTAAAACCAAAATTCGTAATATCGGACTATTTTTATGCGAAGGTAAAGTAATTTAAATTAACTTTTTGAAAAAAATTCAAAAGCAAAAGTACATTATGTGCTCAGTATCATTTTGCGTTTGGTGATAAAAACTTTGTCTTTTAGCATGATACTCCTTAGTAAAAATAACTATGTATTTCATACACTCTCATAAAAAAACTAAATAACGTACTATCCAAGCAGGACTAATATAATTTTTTAGTTCAGCAAAAAGCAAATCCTGAAATCTGAAAGATTCATGTAACGTAGGGACCCTCCTACACAGTAGGTAAACGTAAAAAGTTTATCGCCGAACATCATATCTCAGAAAAAATAGAACAGAACACTACGATTCCCACCTGCCAGCATTTTATGTTGTATCTATAAACTATCAAGACCGAGACGTGTCTCACCTCCGTGTCAAAGTTCTCATTACCACATTAGTACCCCCGCCGTATTTGCCTGAGGTAAAAGCGGTCAATGACCTTCTATATTTAGGATTTGTATGTACTACTCTGCAATTTCTCTAGGATGATCCATGAAGAGTAATAAAGACCTTTGGTAAAGGAATTCAATTATCACTTCAGGTCACCAATCTACACCCTAATTGCGTAACAAACTATTTATTATACAGAATCCGAATCATTTTGAAGTACCTATATTGCGTACTGCATTGATTCATATGTTCGTACGACTTGGTTGCTTAGTACTTATCGTAAATAACACAATGAATGTTGTTGAACTGTCAAAATTAAAGATGTTCTTACTTCCTACTGTTAGTCTGTTACGCAGTTACCCCTTTTTATTACGCCCTCTGCTCATTCTTCACTTGAGAGTTATCACTTGGAAGTTTGAAAAAAGAGTTATGTCAATGAGAATTTAAAACCAATTACGCAACTGTGGCTCTTCATAGGTATGTATTAGTGATGTGCCGGATCGTTAAAAATGTATATCCGCGGATACGGATCTTAACTTTCTGGATTATTCTCCGAGGGCCCCGTCCCGGAGAACATTGAATACGATAAATATGATTACATTTCTTTTTTCTATTGCTTTTAACTTGTACGGTCGACATAAAAAGTGCCAAAATGTATGTGTTTAAATTACATTAGACGAAAGTAGTTTATTTGAAATTTTGTACAGTGTCGAATCATAGTTTTAATAGAGGTCATTACAGTTTGAATAAAATGTATCAAAAATATAAAATAAATGTTACAATATTATCAGATCTTACTTAACAAATATATTTTTAATAGTATTTTTGATTTACTGTATTGTAAAAAATTAATGTAAGTGAAACTGATTTTACATGTTAGAAGATTATTTTAGAGTTAACTATTTCCTATGCTACATTAATTACATATAAATATAATTCCTGAAAGTGAGAGTTTTCGCGTATTTTTTAAATTATGTTAATGCTCCATGTAGAGTACATATTTTGATTTTCTGTATTGAAAAAGAAACTATCTATATATATAAAATTCAAAGTCCTGAGTGACTGACTGACTGACTGACTGATATATCAACGCACAGCCTAAACCGCTGGTCCTAGAGACATGAAATTTGGAGGGTGTTTACTTTGTGAAGAGTAGGTATCCACTAAGAAAGGGTTTTTTGAAATTCCATCCCTAAGAGGGTGAATTGGGGGGTTAAATTTTCACACGGGCGAAGACGCTGGCGGAAGCTAGTTGTGATAATAATTAAAACCTGTAATTGCTCTAGGAGACTCTATGTTGTATTCTCTAATTATAATATTTACCTTAACCAAGCAAGACGTTATAATTTTTTCCTGATTCTTAAAGTTAAGTATTATAATCTTCGATCAATAGTATTATAATTTTAGTAAGTAATACAATTTAATTTAACATAATCATCTGCTGGCGGTACTTTTAAGCTAAATTGAGTTTATCTAGATTAAGTCGGGGTCCTCCGGGACGGGGGCCTCGGGGAATAACCAACTTTCTTACTCAATCGGTGTCGATGCGTGATGATGCGTGTGACCTTGAAACGCTAGTTGATGCCAGTTATCGCTTTGCTTGACAGGATATGTTTCGACTTGCAATGCGGGGTTCTTTCTTTTGTTTTGTTTATATAGTTTAGTCACTAAATATTTGTTGTGATTTTTGTTGCTAGTCACCAATGTCCCACTCCTGGACAAAGGTCTCCCTCCACTTATTCCATCTTCCGCGAATCCACGCGTCCTCCTTCCAGTTTTGACGGTATCTATCCAGCTCGTCTTGCCATCTCCTACGTGGTCTGATGTAACCCCGCCTCACTGTCTCAGGGCACCAGTTCTGTGCTACCTGGGCCCACAGTTTTTACAGCATACGGCAAACATTTGATTTTAAGAAATAAAACATCATCTGAATGGAATTTAAGTTTTTTAACTATTATGTATGTCATCGGCAAATTGTAAAAACCGTAAGATTATATTCTATCTAGTGAGATTATAATCTGTCGAAAAATTATGAGACGTAACATACTGCTAACAATTTAACGTATTATTTTTCGTTAGATTACAATCTCACGACGTGAAACCGTCAAATTGTGAAATGGCAATTGGTAAGCGACGAAACGCACCTTGCGCGCTGATTGGTTGAATGTCATTGTCAATTCGTTTGTTGTCGAATGTATTGTGCTTTGGTTATTGTAAATTTATTTTGTGTTGAAAATAACTCAAAGCTTTAGAACTAGTCATAGTTGTGAAAGAAAAATGAATCTGTGATTAACCAAAGAAGTGCAGTTTGAATGATAAATAAGTTAATGTTAGTGACCAAACGTAGCCTATGTTAAAAAATATTTTTTACTAGCTTTTGCCCGCGACTTCGTCCGCGTAAAATTTTTACTCCCCTGACCCTTCCCGTCGCATCGGATTTCCTGCCAGTTGTCGACCATTTTTCGTTGCTGCTCCGCTCCTTTTAATCGTAGCGTGATATCATATAGCCTATAGCCTTTCTCAATAAATAGGCTACCTAACACAAAAAAAAAAAATCAGTTCGGTCCAGTAGGTCCTGAGATTAGCGCGTTCAACCAAACAAACAAACAAACAAACTCTTCAGCGTTATAATATTAGTGTAGTGTATGTGAACCTATTTGATTTCATTTAATAATATTCACAATGTCGGATATTGAGATGAACGAAACTCAAAAATACAAGATATTGTTAATCAGGATAAACTTACCATAGAGTTAAAAAACTACTACAGTGGGATTATTCATTGGTAAACTCGCCACTGCTACGGCATCGCTCGCTTCACTCGCTCGGCTCGTGCGCATGGTATGGTCACATTTCTAACCTTTTTTTTAATACTTTTTTTTTAACGTGGAGAAATTCTCATGCATACTGCACTACCACGGGGAGATAGTGCAGTTATGCGGGACTCCAACCCACTAAAACTCCACGGTGTCCTCCTGTGCCGTTTCTGGCGGGAACACGGGCACACGTAATTCTTCCGCGAACCCGCCGCGGCTGACCGTCATCGGACCCTCCTCTGGGGGATAAGGTACCCCATTTACGGCGCGCCAGAACACACATAGCACGCCGTGATACTATACTATAAGGGACCTTAGCAGTTTGAGTTTTAGGAGTCTTTACGACCAAATGATTAATCGTGCATCTAAATTCAGGTTTCGTTGTCAGGGAAATGAAAATTTTTAAAGACCCATTTCTGACTATTGCCATTTATAATAGCGTTATAAGAAGTATTCTGGAGTACTGTAGTACGGTATAGAGCCCTTTTTATCAGGTCCACATGTTACTCGGATAACAAATGTCGTAATCTGAACTCATATAGCTCTAGGCTGAGTCATTATAAAATGAATTCTCTAAGCGCACGTAGAAAATCATTAGATTTCATGTTTTTGTTTAAATTAATAAACCATGTAATAGATGCTCCTGAGCTGTTAGAAAAAGTGAAATTTAGTATTCCACGTAGCAGCAGCCGGTTAATAAACCGAATGATTTTCGTCCTGCCTCATAGTCGCAACTAATATTGGGAATTCTTCACCCATTTGCCGCATGCCTTCTCTTGTTATCAGGTCCACATGTTACTCGGATAGCAAATGTCGTAATCTGAACTCGTATAGCTCTAGGCTGAGTCATTATAAAATGAATTCTCTAAACGCCCGTAGAAAATCATTAGATTTCATGTTTTTGTTTAAATTAATAAACCATGTAATAGATGCTCCTGAGCTGTTAGAAAAAGTGACATTTAGTATTCCACGTAGCAGCAGCCGGTTAATAAACCGAATGACTTTCGTCCTGCCTCATAGTCGAACTAAAATTGGGAATTCTTCACCCATTTGCCGCATGCCTTCTCTTGCCAACTCTATTCGTGTAGAAGTAGATGTCTTTGCTGGTTCTGTAGCCTCAGTTACGACTAAACTTTTAGTCTTAAATGTATAGGTATTTTTTATATCCTCTTATCTTATTAAACTTTTTTAAACTTTTCTTTTTCTATGGAAAAGTTCACTATTTGTAAGTTTTGATTATATGTTTTTTTTAAAGATCAGTGTTTTACATAAAATATGCATGCTAGATTCACAACTAGTAATACATACATACATACATAGAATCACGCCTTTTTCCCATGGGGGTAGGCAGAAACCACGGAACGCCACCTGCTACGATCTCTACACACTTCTTTTGCTTTCGTTTAGGTTCATACAATTGGTCATACACACACGCCGGTTGCGAGTACTACGCACCTGACCTTTCTGAAGAACATCACCAATAAGGTCCCTATATGTCCTCCTAGGGCGTCCCCTCCCGGTGTTTCCACTCACATCTGCCTAGTAATGTCAATCAAAAATATTGTGTTGTACAGTCAACAGCAAAAGTAGATGATCAAAATCAGAAATTCAATACTATTAGAACGGAGTTCGCGAATATATGGCAGCTGTACTAGTAGTAAATGTTTGGTATAATTTACAATCACATACTTGTAATGTAACACAGGTTCCACCTAGCATGGGGGTCATTGATCAAATATCTGTGCACCTGTAAGTCCTAAGCTGCAAATGCTGCGCATAACTATGTACTTTGTAATTTGTAATTTACTTTTGAATCACTTCGACGCCACACAGTTCTGACGCGAACTCCGTTCATTAGTATTGAATTTCTGATTTTGATCATCTACTTTTGCAGTTGACTGTACCTGTTTTATTGCATATGACCTATTTGTTTTGTTTTGCAATTGTATTAAATATCACACTCTAATATTGAAAGTTAAATTATTTTAGTTTGTTATTTTTTTAAATATAATATATACATATATAGTAAGTACTTACACTAGATACTTACTAAACGTAGTATATAAATCAACATTTCACTACTCATCTATTTAAGTATGCATACATTCGCCACGTAGCAGTATTTGTACAAAACTGAGTTACAGCCGTCCGCTCACACTTCAGGTCCAGTTGAAAATCAGCGTCAGGCACTAGTTGTCTGACATTTTTTGCTGAACTGAACCTTTTTAGCGCAGCCGTGGGGCACACTTAAATGCTAGTTTATAACATCGCACTGTACACTTTTTATTGATTTTCTTTTTAATTTGTGTTTTTTGTTAATATTGTGTTTTTTTTTTTGCTGTATTATTTTGTGTGCCTTTTGAGTTTGTGCTAAATAAATGTATTTTCTTTCTTTCTTTCTTTCATTTGTGATTGTACATCAGTTTTGTGAATATTAAAAAAAAAACACGCCGGCATCGTTCAGAATTATGTACTGAAATCATAGTTAGAGGTGACGGTCGGACGGTCGGGTCGGTTGTACGGTGATGTTCCGACAACCCTATTTAGTAGGTAAACCCACATTTTACTAGTTATGTGTAAGTAGTCACTCATGAAATAGGAGAGGAAAATAACATGACAATTTATAAAAAAAAAAAACAATTCTACACAATCCTCTGAAAATTATCGTTTTCGTTAAACGATCATCAGCCATTGTCCTGAGACTAGGAATGCATGCAGTCAAGTGGTAAATTACTTCAACTTTGACAATGATAGATTTGTTTATTTCCTGCAACACTATTTCAACCCTGGTAATTTATTTTTGATTTTAACCAAGTGAGGTCGTCGAACCATTGGAAAGCCAACCGACCCCAATTACAAGGCATCCGATTTGATTAGTAAATAAATACCTTAATTAGGTTCTTTGTTCTCCCATTTTAAGTTTAGTTTAGGATACTTTCCAAAATTAACAACAAACAATGGGTTCGAAAGTGGAATGACCTCAGTTTTTACTTCATCTGCAAGATTTGTTGTACTGTCACGTTATTTAGATTTAACACATGGAAAGCATAATCTGGCTACCTATTGCGAATAAGTTTGTATTGACCAAGATTATAATTTATAATTAGAGCCTGCATATTCATTAAAACTAATTTGAATTTTACCTAATCGCCTAAAATGAGAAAACAACATTTTTCTCTCCATGTTTCGTCAAAACCGGGTCGTCGAGTCAAAACGGAGTAGAGACAAAACGATCTGGAGTCAAAACTCCACATCAGAGCTCCAAAAGTCCAAAGGTACCAGGCAACTAGGCCCAACAAGCAGGTAGCCGCATTCCATTGCCGCGACCTATCCTTTCCGACTACGGATGCGCCGGTCGCGCCGGTCAATGAACTAATTTACAGACAGGGACGGAAACGGGACGTCTATTTCTATCTCCCTTTCGGATATTTTAACATTATTCAAAATTGAGTTTTAATAAAACGGTTATAAAGATGAAAATTTGGTTGGCATGAGACAGGATGCAGGTAAAATTTATAAGAAAAGATCAGATGATTTCCTGTTGCGGACAATAAAGTCCGAAGTCTCGTACAATAGGATGGAATTAGAGCCTTATTTTTTAAGTAGTAAAGTTTACATTGTACGTGTTTACTTATTTTGGTTTTGTTAAAAATGGGGGATAGAGCGTGAGAAATTCGGGAAGAAACTTCTTCGGAGCTACTAGGCAAACATGATGTGGAAGGATATGCTTTTCCCACGTCGATCCTGTGACCGTTCTCACGGTTCGTTTGTGTTAATAGGTTTGTAGACAGACATTGCATGTGTTGGGAACCGATGCGAACCATTGAACGATTTTGAACTTCGGTTCAGCTGATTAGGTGCTCATTACTTTGCAGGTTGGCTTTTATGTAGGTACAGTTAAAACAGAAAAATAAAAAAGAGCTTAAGAAAAATGTTCAAACTTAACTTAGTGTTGGAAAAGAAAAACAATTTCAGTGGTTTAAAACTTTGCTTCGTTAAGAAAATGTAATTAAAATTTATAATAATTATGATCCAATTGGTATTTTTGTAATCTCCTGAAGTTTCATTATGTAATTAGAATTATGTAAATTATTTAGATTTTGAAAGAAATTATCCTCCAAACATCATCAAAAATGTAAATGTGTTATTTACAAAAATGTTCCGAAATCCATTTGTCGACCACGCGGGTACTCAACGTTCGAGATCGAACTGTATCGGAAGTATCGCCAATAATGGAGGACCGTTCGGAAATGTACTAGGGCGACAGGAACGAGAAGAGCTGTATCGAACCGATCAATATACCGATATCGTATGGCTATCTATCTATGGGTCGCTCACACACATGGGGTGCAATGACGGTGTGTGTAACCGTGTGAACGGTTTTCTGCCTCCCCTTCATGAATGCTTTGTACACACATTAGAGAAGTGTGTGGAATGGAAAAAAGAGTACAAGAAAGTTCTGCTTAAAATAGACATCTGATGGGCCAGGCATACTTAGCAAAATTCAAAAAACCTGGAGGTTCTTACTCTACTCCTCCTCTCCTACGTTTTTAGGGTTCCGTTGCCAAATGGCAAAACACGGAACCCTTATAGATTCGCCATGTCTGTCTGTCTGTCTGTCCGAGTATGTCACAGCCACTTTTTTCCGAAACTATCAGAGCTACGCTGTTGAAACTTGGTAAGTAGATGTATTCTGTGAACCGCATTAAGATTTTTTTTTTGTATGTTCAACAATATTTTCGCCAATAATAATTGTAAACTGATTTCATTCATTATATGTATTTTGTTCATTATATGTATTTTGTTCGAAAGCGTATTTTTCTGGGTTTGCCCCTATATAAACTTTATTAAGTAACTTACAGGGCTAGTTTTGGAGTTTAGCTATAATAATTTTAATTAAGTTTATGTTGATGATGTTACTAAATTTACAAAATACATCATTACTATTAAACATTGTTTAATTTTTGTAAAAAGTAATTTTTACAAAAAACCTAGCGTAAATGAACTGAATAATTCGTTAAATATAACCCATCGTTTTAGCTGTCAGAATTCATTTGTCTTCTTGGGAAATAGTCAAATGTGCTAATTGAAGTTTTTACATACATACATACATAGAATCACGCCTTTTTCCCATGGGGGTAGGCAGAAACCACGGAACGCCACCTGCTACGATCTCTACACACTTCTTTTGCCTCGTTTAGGTTCATACAATTGGTCATACACACACGCCGGTTGCGAGTACTACGCACCTGAAGTTTTTGTCAATTAATAAAACAATAGTGTAAATTTGCTTAAAATTCCTACTACCTACATAGTTTATTATCATATATAATTAAGTACTTACCCGCCGCACCTTCCGGGTGGACTGCGATCCGGGATCGGTTCTGCCCTTTGAGGGGCCCAAATAGCGTGATTTCGTGCTAATATAATAAAAAAACTCGTTTTTTCCACATAACTTTAATATTTTGTACTGAACCCATCCTCAAATACGTCGCCGTTGAACAGCCCACGCGCAGACGCGTGTTTTGACACCTCACACGTCTGTCTAGCTCTGAAAAATTGAAAAAAAATTCAGACGCTACTAGATACGAACTTAAATGGTGTTTATCGCAAAATAGATGAAAAAAATAATGGAAATAGGTACTGTACATTTATTTGTTGTAAGAAGCAGAGAAAGAACACATAATAAAAGAACAACTTGCACAATGCAAAATGGCCATCGCTCAGCATAATGCTACAGCCTTAGCCAAAGCCCCAGCGCTGGTCAGCGACCGTCCGGTGCAACATACTATAAGAAATATATTTTATATATTCCGTGATGCACATAGATGCCCATTCAACAAACCAGTAATATATTTCAATGAAACTCTTTTTAGATGGACATTGAACTTATATTTTCCTTAAACTCGTTCTAAAGAAAAACCGAAAAATTTCTAAAATATTATTTCTTCTCAATTTATTATTACTTTCAAAAATTTGCTGGGTATCGAACCCGTGCAATCGGTTATCGACTTTATCATGAAGCCGCAAAAAATATTTGAATGGAAAATAATGCCATTGTCAAACTAAGTTTGTAGATAAAATTCTGCAAATTATTGTAAAGGATTGGAATTAAACACGATTATCATGTAAAATAATCTTTTTAACTTGTTTTTTACGAGCTATTTTTCAGTAAAAGTACCTTTAAACTTTTTGATAACGGTTTAGCAATTAACGTAGTTTAACATTTGATTAACGGTGCCTAGCAATGATGGGTATGTATGTATTGGCGGTATGTTAATGGAAAATATAGTTTGTGGTTTCATAGCTGTTATATTATGTTCATGGAGTGGTTTTTTTAACTATACTATGGGTATTACAGGTTCCTCTAGAACCCAGCCCATTGTATAATATGGATAGGTCTCATGCATAAATGTCATGTAAATACAACAAATATTGTGTACTGTATTAACTACGCAATCGCGGAACGTCAATCTACAAAACAGATTACACTAATTCGGGTCATCGTAACCGGGCAACAGCAAATTAGGGGGATGGATACAAATAGTGTTAATGGATGTCACACTTCCTAAACATTTATGAGGTCACAGTGACTTAATCAAAACGTAATAACAATAACTGTTTGAGTGCCTGCAATATTAATTGATTCTTAACGCATGTTCGCGGAATTGCTTCTTACTATGGTAAAACTTGCAGGCGGTTAGTCAGAGTTTATAAGGAGAGACGTAAAATACACACCGACACAGTTTTTATACGAAATATTGGGAATAATGGTGATGACCACAAAGTCTTAAAACAGATTTTCGAACAATAAAATTTGATTGACCTTACTTCCTTCATCATCATCAGCCTATAGCAGTCCACTGCTGGACATAGGCCTCTCCAATTGCACGCCATTCAGCTCGATTTTCGGCAACTCTTATCCAGCTGCTACCACAGCCACCCTACTTGCTTAAGAGTCATGATTCCCTGGTTGATTGATATTATTAGATCACGTATTAATTAGTATGTTCCAAAAATCAAAATTAGATCACGTTGCCAGTAGAACTTTAAACCTTAGTTACCTAAGTTTTAGGTAAGTTTAAGGTACTCGTACTTAAAACGATCTGATGAAATTATAAAACTTCTGGATCTTGTTGAAGCCTTGGTAAGACCAATCATAAGTGTTTAAAAAAAAAACACGTCTTGTGAAGGTTTGAACTTTGGGTTTGAAAGATTGTTTCAAGTTTTTTATTTATAAAATGTCTGATTTCTCATTTATTACGTGCGATCGTTCTGCAATGCAAAACTCACAGACATCGTAGGTAGATTCTTTAAGTTACCAAGTGCAAAGTTCTTTTAAACATTACTCTGGGGCACCTTACTAATAATATAAATAAGTCACGGTTTATTGCTAGAAGATTTTCTTTGTTTTCCGAAGTTTATTACACGGGTTTTATGTGCTCCTGGTCTGTGCTTCGATCAAATGAACTGAGAAATATGGTTTTGTTTCTTAACAAGGGTTTAAAGTTTTATATAAGTTGTAAATGCCCTGTTTTTATTTAAAGAATACCAAATTAGAAACTATTGCAATTCTTATTATTAAATACTTAAAGCGCATTTATAGACCTGCAATAATAAAATCTGGTTGCATATTTCATCCAATGAATTTAATACTTTTCTGAGAATACGGGTTTTGAATGTATCTGGAAAGAAACAGATTTGAGTAAGTAAATAAAGATATGATTTCTAAAGCGTACTTGCTGCCAAGCCGATTACTTGGCAGTAAGCCCTTTATTGGTTTACCAAGCCAAATTAAACTGATATTAGGTACTTACTGTTCTAAGAAGCAAATATCACAACAATTTTCGTTAATTCTACACAAATAAAAGAAAAGGTTAATCATAATGTCGAGTATATATTTTTCTTACAGTAAAACATAAAAAGTTAAAATAATTAAGTATCTAAATATGAACGAGAACATAAAAAAATAAATTAAAATCTAAGGAATAATATCTGCATCAAATTCGGTATACTTTATCTTGCGTTACTATTAAAATTCATTTCAACCTGAAACAAGAAAAAATTGCGGTAAGAAGATAGAACTATAACCAACATAGAACCAGAATAACATTATGGTTTTCTTGTTATTCTTGACATTTTAGTAAGGAGTAATGACAGAAAACACAAAAAGAACTTGGTAAATGCGCATTCTAGGATATCGCATATTGCGGCAAGCCTCAACGCACATTTAAGAGGCCCAGGCTATAACACTGCGTTACATCGACGCGTCACACTACAATACGATGCGTTGATGCAACGCAAAAAAAAATCATCACAACGGCATTGCACGCAAAGACGCAGCCCAATAGTGCCCTATGCAACTCTGAAATGTGCCGTGCGGCAGCGCATCATAAATTTTCCTCGATGCGTTGTGTCAAGATATAGGATTTCTACGATGCGTCGCCGAACCACCTGGCCAAAAGTATTCCTTCACAGCTTTCGTAAGCAAACGCACACTACATAGGCGACCGCACCACACTTTTTACACGCTTTATATTAGCTTCACTTGTATGTTTGTATATTTGTATGTTTGTATGTTTGTTTGTAACCGACTCCTTATAGCGCGATTTTGACCCACTTTAAACGACCAGATATCATTCAAACTTTGCACACCTGTCAAGGACCGATGACAATGCAATAATTTCATAAATTTGTGCCATTATCCTTGCCAGGGTTACCAGGACAGCAAAAAAACTGTCACGAACTACGCTGACATACGTCTCAAAATTCGAAATACACTAAAAAATTGAAAATAAATTATAGTTAAAAAAACTAAAAAACACGCTTCCATTGAAAACCAAACTAAAAAGTACAAAATAATAGAAAAAAAGCGTGGGGTGCCTGATATCAATAAAAAAAATACCTTAAAAAGCACCCCACGCTTTTTTTCTATTATTTTGTACTTTTTAGTTTGGTTTTCAATGGAAGCGTGTTTTTTAGTTTTTTTAACTATAATTTATTAGTGTAGTTTTCAATGGAAGCGTGTTATTTAGTTTTTTTTTAAACTATTATTTTTTGTATGACAATGCGTTGCGCTGTGGTTCGTAGCGGCTGCAATGTGCGTTTGACTTCAATTGTTTAGTCTAAATCGACTATAAGTAAATTAAAATCTGTTTTTGAATAGGTATGTGTGTTCTAGGTCTAATAATGTACAATAAGATGAAGCGAAGAAAATGTATATTGTTTTATTGTAGACGAGGAAATAGAAGATAGACACTAAAACTATATTATGTATACATAAACCATAATAAGAAAACCTTTTAAGAATTGTTCTTCTTGTAATGTCTGGTAAAGAAGTTATTGGAAAATTTCTTTTCCTGTTATTGATAGTCAAAGGAAAATTTAATTTAGAGGTGTTAGGAACTTTACTTGAAGACATATTTATTGCAAAACAAGTATTCGAGCGCCTTAATACACAATCATTATTATATTCTCAGAATTACTGTTAACTGAAGTCTGTCTTAGACAGATAGAACAAAGTTTATAACAGAGGCATATTCCACCGAAGTTGTACAAAGGGTAAATACTTATGTAACTATTATTACTTTGCTAATATACTTCAAGTACCTAAGTATACTATTTACTGTTACTGAGGACCGGGGAGATTGCATAACACGTATAAAATGGGAATCTATAGCGATGTTTTTCATTTTTCCACGTGCTTGCATTTTTTAAGTTGTTAGCAGTGAGCAGACGAAGTTTTCAAACCTATGAAGCAATGGATGTCAAAATGTAAGGTTACTCTGATCGTCATTTTGAATGTTTTACACAAGTACACCGCAGATCTATAGACACTAAAAGGAGTAGGATTCGTATTAAAAACATTCTTAAACTGCTTATAAGTAGGTAAGATAATATCAGTAGTATTCGTGTGGAAATGAGTGACCACGAGAACAATTGACATCATGGTAAAATATCAGCCAATCAAACCGTCTAAACTTAGATGAATGCTACACTTGGTGTCTATAGGATTTGGTGTATTATCGTTGTTTGTGGCAGCAGTGGCTAGCAGTGATGATAAAATTAAATACACAACGTAGTGTCTGCCTGGGTGCGAACTCCCGACTTCAAATATATAAGTCTGGGTCGATACCACAGGTTCACCACTGCAGTCTACTTGCACAATAACTATCCAAAAAGGATAACTACGCCTCCAGGCAAAAACAGTCACAATTTCGAGATATGTACAAACAGTCCAAAATACAAAAAAAAAACTCGTAGGTTTATGACAAGTTTGAAAACGTAAACAAAACCCTGGAATTAACTGCATTAAGCCAGGCTTCTTGTTACCTACGTGTTTAAGTGAAAACAGTATCAATTCCATAAGCCCGTGTGCCGAACAATAAATCCCTGTAATTGAGGACGGGTAGAAGACGCAATTAAGGGCACTGGCACGCACATTAGCACATATTGTTTTTAACATACGTGCGTAGTACGCTACGTGTAGTGTTGCCCAAATTCAGTCTTGGTCTTGCAGTCTTGGTCTTGTTCTTGCGTTTTTGCAAGACCAAGACCAAGAACAAGACCGCGTATTTTTAGCAAGACCAAGACCAAGACTGACCGTGCAAGACTTGAGCAAGAACAAGACATAGCCTGCAAGACTCTTGCGTCTTGCAGCTAGGACTTAGCGCTATTTCACTGAGTAGTTAGGTGTAACAGTTCGGTGTATAGGTAGGTACGCTTAGGAATTCTATGAGACGCAAAAAACTGTATCAAAGAATATGAAAAACTGGACCTATGTGCATTACGACTAATACCATAAACATAACGAATAAAAAAATATCTATTAAAATCAAACTGAGTGCATGCATAGTTATGTTTTAACCATCGGCACTTTGATAATGCGGCATCAAAGGTTTTGGACTTACTTCTCAAAGAAATTTGCCGCTTTTCGGAAGTACATGGTTATGATACACGCGCCGGCGGCTTCTTTTGAAATCTAAAACAATCGTTGCCGCCACGCCGAAATCATAACATTTGTGACACTATTTGATTGCCGCCATAGGGCGTAGGTATACTCATGCAAAATAATTTCGAATTTTTTTAAGAGTACCTACAGGTGTTCCAAAGAATAAATAAGTTTCAGAGTGCTTAGAATGAAAATGAATACATTATACTGATCACGCAAGTAGTATTATGATTAGGATAAAATGGTAAGGATAGGTAGTAGATGTCATATTAATTCATTCTAGTAAGTATATATTATAATATTGATTACTTATATGGTTTTAAACTAATTACTTAGGTACTATTATTGTACATTTAGTCATTATATTTCTTAAGTTTTTACAAGAAAAAATAGCAAAAAAGTGTTCAAATATCACCCGTTTAATAAATATTGTAGCCACTTTTAAATATACTTGAAACGTGTAAAAAAATTCTACAAAACTAATAAAATAATATAAAAAGCGTAGGTACTTACCTACTAATAAAATAAAAAGCCTGCGATAAGAGTTTTGTATTACTTACCAGCCCGAATATCTCTGAGAGAGATGATGAGAGTAAGTATTTACTAGCTGTGCCCGCGACTTCGTCCACGAGGAATAGTAACTTTGGAGGTATAGTGACGTTCAGGACTTATTTATTTATTTTAAAACTTCTGTCATCAAACATACAAACGAACTCTTCAGCTTTATAATATTAGTATAGATGTACGCCAAAACAAGAGTAAGTATTTACTAGCTGTGCCCGCGACTTCGTCCACGAGGAATAGTAACTTTGGAGGTATAGTGACGTTCAGGACTTATTTATTTATTTTAAAACTTCTGTCATCAAACATACAAACGAACTCTTCAGCTTTATAATATTAGTATAGATGTACGCCAAAACATTCACTTATATGTAAAGAATAGTGATTGGCACTAATTCTATTTTATTCACGCGTCGCGTCTGTACAAGTAGGTAATATTTAGTGTGTGTTTGTACGCCGCACGCGGCATTGTTTGATTTGCGGCGGCATCCTTTTCATAGAGCCGGCACGTGGCGAGGCGGCGCGGTAGAAAGCAAGGAAACGTACTATAAATAAAGGAATTATTTTAATTCCAGTCATTTCCAATTGAGCTGTGCTTCGAGTCTAACTTAATAATTGTTTTTACTAATTCTCGTTGTTTTCTAAAAACGTATCACGTGTACAATTTAATATGAGTGACGAAGATTCAAATTATTCTAGTCCGAGTAACGAGAGTTTGAGTCACAGATCTAAAAGACCCAAAAGCAAATTTGAGGAGTTTTTCGAAATAATTCATGCATCCCAAACTGCCTTTTGTAAATTGTGCCAACATAAAAAGATTGAAATAAAAATGAAAAACAGAAACACTTCAGGCTTAAGGAAACATCTAATATCTTTCCACAAAAAGGAATCAGAAATATTTCTTCCTGTTAAACCAAAATTAAGTGGAGATATCACAAGCTTTTTAGTAACCGCTGGAAGAAGTGGACAGGTAAGAATATTTTTTTAACAGTTAAAAGAATTTTAACTCCGCGTAGCTATTCATGCGATACTTTCAAAAACGCCATTAACTTACGTAAGTATTTTTGAGTTAGTGGTGTTTTCATCTAGGGGTGCGACATATTAAGTATGTAATTATCGTCTTAAATATTTTTTATAAACACCCATATTTTCATTTAATCGGCCAGTAACAACTAAGTACTTTATTTTGGTAAATTACAGTACAGTGCAACCTTAATATAACAAATATCAATTTAACGATTTTCTCGATTTAACAACAACAAACCTCCTCCTCTTATACGCTCAAACCTAGTATGTTTTAAATAATAACACAAGATTTATTGTTTTGTTTCAGTCGGAAAACAGCAGTGACAACATCACGACAGCTACAGTTGATTGGGTGGTGAAAAAATATCTTCCCTTCTCATTTTTCGATGACGAAGCTACACAAGTATATTTTCGACGTATTTGCCCTAATATGGTGTTTCCTAAAAGGTCTACACTTAGAAGGAAAGTCAAAGAGCGATTTGAAGAGCTCCAATTGAATCTCAAGGAACGACTTCAACAATTATCATCTAAAATGTCTTTTACCATTGATGGGTGGACGTCAATTGCTGGTAGGAGTTACTACGGGGTTACTATTCATTATATAGACAACGAATGGAAGTATCAATCTGTAGTTCTTGATTTTATACCATCACGCGGTCGACATACTGGGGAAGATATTGCAACGATTTTCCATGAATGTTTATTGGAATATGGCATAATTGATAAAATACAAGGTATCACGGTCGACAACGCAACTGCAAATACCAAATTTATGTATGAACTGGGCAAACAGCTGCCGCCACACTTTGATTCAGACAATCAACATTTCCGGTGCTTTGCTCACATTTTAAACCTTGGTGTACAAGATTTATTAAAGACCTTAGCATTACACTGTGAGTCTGACACTAACGCGCAAGATCAGCAGTACGAAGACTATGCAGACGAAACTGAGGATGAGGAAGATGAAGAATCTGCACCAAATATTGCTGACTCGCGTACATCTGTAACAAAGTTACGCAGTATTTCCAGTAAAATAAAAAGAAGTGAGATAGTGAAGAAGAAGTTTCAGTCTGCTTGTGAAGCAGCTGGCGTGCCATCAAATCTAAATGCCATTCTTGACTGTCCAACGAGATGGAATTCCACACATGATATGATTGGATTTGGTTTAAAAGTGAGAGCGGGCATTGACATATTGTGCAGTTCTGTCACCGAATTAAATGATTTTCAAATCACAGCTAATGAATGGCAGGTACTCGAAAAATTACATAAATTTCTAATAAACTTTAAACTTTTAAGTACAAAACTTGGTGGAGACAAATATGTTACATTACCGCTAGTCATTGTATCATTCAATCTCTTGTTAGATAAAATTGAATCCATGGTAAAACAGTTAGATGAGAAACCTAATCGATCTGAAGTGGATGAAAGGCTCATTCTAGCTTTCCAAGCAGCTCGAGACAAAATGCTTAAACATTACAAGAAGAGCAACTGGATTTATTGTACTTCTTTAATTTTAGACCCAAGGCATAAGGCTCAGACTTTTGACCTGACAATGTGGGGGAAGCAACTTAAAACAGAAAGTCTGCGCAAGTTCAATGAACTTTATGAAGAATATAAAAGTCTACACTCACTGAACAAATCTCTGGAATTACCAGAAAAAGAAAATAAAGTATGTGATGAAGATGAAGACGTAATAGACTTTGATAAACTCTATGAATGTCCCTCGACGTCATCTGGATCTTGTCTTCAAGGCTTAGTGATAGACGAGTTGGAGGAGTACCTGAGAAAACCAAGAACTGCCAGCTCGGAAGACATTTTAGATTGGTGGAGGACGCATGAGACAGAGTATCCGATTTTATCGAAAATGGCCCGTGATTTTCTCTCAATACCTGCAACTTCAGAACCTGCTGAGAGGTTATTTTCTAAAGCATCATTAGTAATTAGAAAACATAGAAATAGGTTAAGTGATGAGTCAGCCAGATGGTTACTTTGTATTAATTCTTGGTCAAAAAAATTGATATAAAGTATCATAACCTAATGATAAAGCTGTTGATTTGTGTTGTATTTTATTTTTTATTCAAATAAATGATAAATCGTAAAACTCTTTTATTAAATTTCTTATAAGTTGAGGGTTCAATCTCTTTCTATACAGATAAGTATTGTTCTTTAAAATACAGTCAAGTTATTGTAATTAATTTGTTTTTTTACATGTTTTAGCAAATGTAAGCTTATAAATCATAAATGTTTATTAAGAAACAGTTACTTCCATGGAAAACGACATATAGGTCAGTTGATTTTTCGAATTTCTTATCAAATCTTCAGTTATTTATTAATCTGCTTGATCTTTACTATGGCTATGTTAATTCAAGCTCACAATGTTCCAATTCTAATACGTTTTTCTAAGATTTAAAGTAAACTTTAATAAATAGTAATAGACTAATAGGTAATTGCAAGACTTGCAAGACTCTTGCTGCAAGACCAAGACCAAGACCAAGACTGGGAGCGCAAGACCAAGACCAAGACCAAGACCAGGTGTATTGGCGCAAGACCAAGACCAAGACTGGCTAAGTCTCGTCTTGTTCTTGCATTTGGGCAACACTAGCTACGTGGCATAATATTCTAGATGGATGGAAAAGTTATAACTGTGGAGTAAAACTATGTAGACGGACTACGTAGTTAAACTCCTCCATGTTTATAAAGTACCGACACTATTTACGGTGCAAGTAAAGGTGACAAGTAAAATGTTGCACACTTCGGATGGTAGAAAATTGCTTGACTGTTCACTTTTTATACCTAACTAGCTTTTGCCGGTGGCTTCGTATAATATGGTATTATGTACATAAACCTCTCTCTTACATAAACCTTCATTAAAATCCGTTGTATAGTTTAAAAGATCAAGTGTGCGACTTTGTTTTATATTAAGTAAAGATATTGACCAAAGTAATTAGGTTTGCCGCTATATGGGGCACCTTGTTCCTTTTCTGACCAACGAATATTGCATATTCTTAAAAATAACATTGAGAAATACCAAAAAAAATCTGACATTATGTTGAATCCTGAAAAATCCGTAAACGCAAAAAGGGCACCTTCCATTCAAATACCTATAACAATTCAAACCATTTACCAAGACATCTCACTCGCAGCCAACCACATTTTTTTCAAGAAATTAGTCCACTTGAACAATAAATCACTTTTTCACAGCCTACAACAGGTACACCCACCCTGCTATAAATCTGCCGTCTTAATCCCATTGTACGGATAAATCCGGATAGAGGCGGTCGTAACCGGTCAGTCGCCTACATACCAAGCCTACATGACGGACAAGAGGTGGAGCAAGAAGAGTGATTGAAGGATCAGATGGATTAAGGAACTTAGAAAAAAGCTTAATTATCTGTTCTTGTCTTTCATAGACAGAGCGCTTCAGCTGCTTTTCTATTCAACATTTCAGTTTTAAACAAAAATGTTGAGTAAGCTGATTGGCCTACGTTACCCTAAAACTACTTAGGTAGCTTTTCGCTTTAGTAATTAAAGCAACAAACAGGATCTAAAAATAATGTATTTTGAAATCATAATGAAAAGATTTTTTAAGTCCTTGGTACGTATAGCTATACTAGCTATACAGGACGCTTGGCACATGGACGCCAATTTTTTTGGGGCTTTGGGTGAGTCATGTGCTATTCCGTACCCATAGACCCTAAATCGTGTCACTATAACCGAGATTTATGGAGTTTACTACTTAAAAATCGATTTCATATTATAGGATCATTCATATTATAGGATATCATTTCATAAAATGTATGGGGAGTTAAATCTTTTCTCAGTTACGTTACGTTATGCGATATGTTCGAGGTAATCATGCAAAATGCAATTCACGTTATTATAAAGTCTGTTCGGCGCATTCTGATAATAAAAAAGTTCATCCTATAATCTCACACTCTTCGGTAGACAATCCATACACAAATCAACAAAACATAACCTCTATACTAAACAAATTTGTGTATGCTCTTAGACAAGTAAAAAAAAGTACTAATCTAAAAACAGCTATATTAGCTTACCATGCATATGTGGAATCTATATTACGTTATGGACTTATAATATGGGGTAACAGTACCGACCAGAATAGAACATTTGTTGCTCAAAAAAAATGCATTAGGGCTTTACACGGACTTCATCCTGAGGAATCATGTCAGCCAATATTTAAGAAACTTGGCTTGTTACCGCTACCTTGTCTGTACATTAATGAAATATGCATGTTTGTATGGAAACATAAGGAATTATTTAAAATAGCAAACGATGTAAATCCTCGAAGTCGACGAGATCCTCACAGGCTCATGCTTAACAATGCTCCCAGGCTTGCTAAGTACAATAAAAGCTGTTTAACTATGTGTGTACGAATCTATAACAAATTACCTACTGATCTGAAAATGTTAAACTCGAGATATGCTTTTAAGAATAAATTGTATGTATGGTTAAATGATAACAACTTCTACAGTATAAAGCAATTCCTCGAGCGAAAATAGTATTGTTGTAATGTTCTAGTAGTAGTAGTAATAATTATGCTTAGGAAATTGTTACTATAATTTTATTATAATGTTGAATATTTGCATGCTATGTTTAATCTTGGCAAAACATGTCTGCTCTATTTTGTTACCATAAGACCCTTTTATACCATGTTTTACGCAAATAAATGAATAAATAAATAAATAAACATATTGTAACATCTCACACACCGTGTTTGTGTTTACAAATAAAAGTTTTCTAATTCTTATTCTTCTTCTCATCAAAATCGAAATAGCACAAAAAGGCCAGACCTTCCAGTTCCTTAACCTCACAATTCACTCCACTTGAACGCCTTAAACCTTTCTCCGTAATTTTTTCTTCGATTTTTCCAAAAAAGATCGCGAATTCAGAGCGTATGCAAATGCGGAGGCATTGACCTTATCGCTTTCAACCCCGAAGGTGGGTGAAATGGGGACAAACAGGTGAAGTCAACGCCTTTAATTGTTGTGTCGTGAATGATCGAGCCTCCTTTTTTAAGGGAATTGGGCCATAACGCACCTTGCAATTAAATTCAAATTATAAAGTTATCAATGCCTGCAAGATCTACTAATTACAGGGTGAAAAGGTGGCGTTTCTTTTAATTTAGACTTAGCTGATTACAAAACGATATGCCTTTTTTTTTGTATGTTGTTGGGAAATCATCAAATGAAGTCTCCCGCTCTTGGTGAAGCGGTGTCAGACCCGTGTTCCTTCAGTTGCCGTACGCCAGGGCCACGGTATCTCATAATCATTATGTTTCCTTAGTTAGGGTCAGTTCAGATAGAACGGAAAAATCCTCGTGCAAGCCCGAGCCTTCTGCGGAGCGAGCACGGTCTCTGTGATAGACTTCAGTCATGTTTATCACGTTTTTCTCCCAAACTGTGAAAAAAATGTGTCACTCGAGCCTATCACAGTTCGCCGTGCTCGCTCGGCTGATTTCCAAAGCACAGAGGGGTATTAGTGATTAAAGACAACAGTAACTGTCGAAGGATATACGTTTCAAGTGTTTATTACTTATTATTTTCTTATGTACAGCATATAATTATATAGACTACCCATCGATATAAGAGATCAGATAGATATATAGACCAGTTCATTCCAGCCCGTCCCTTGCAGCCCTCTACCAGTGATGCCTTAAACCGAGGTCCGTACTCAAAAGTAAGGACCGCGACCTACGAGTTGTAGGTCGTTCTCGAAAACAATTCTATGAATTTAAACTATAATAATAACGAGATATTTTTCTGAGCAGTCGCAATTTTATTGCTTACGTGTTGTTCTTACTGGCAGGGACACTGTTTTTAATATTTTGACACAGATCCACCCTCGATGACGTCCTGCAGGACACTGGTCGCGAGCCGTAATATACCGATTTATAAATTTTGTGTTGATAAAAAAATAACAATAAACTAAAAATTCAACAGTTAATTTCCCTCTTAAATACGATTACCTCATGGCACATGAAATTTTCATAATGTTCTAATGTGCTCTAATTAGGAAATGAAACGAAAAATTATTTATAAATCGACCCTGAATCAGATTATTTTACATCGGGCAAATTATAATTAATCATGTTTTGAACAGTAAATTTCCCTCAAACAAGGACATATTTAAGACATTTTTTCGGGTCCTAAATACACTAACCATTCAGAAGTTGATTTTAGAACAGATAAATTCGGTCAGCGTTGGCCGTTATAAGGCCTTTAGCTAAGTATGCTACCTATGCTTGACTTGGCTTCAAACAGTCTGTATTTTAGGGGGGCTGTTTTCTGAATGACAGTAACCACGATTCTCTCACAAACGAATCAATAAATTTTCATACCAAAGTAGCCATCATAACATATTTATCTCCATTATGGAATATTCCACATAAACCTGTAGAGATATTTTGCACAAGATCTGAAAGATTTGAGAAAGGGGCGCTGACATAAGACTAGCTAGACTATCACTCTAAAGAATAGTTCACATTGGAAAAGACGCTATGAAACTAGTAAAGACCACAGAGATAAATTAGACGTAAAATTAAGAATACAATCATTTATTCCTTAGAAAGTAACAAAGTATTTCTTAATTGTTCGATATAAATGAAGTTGGAACTTGGGACGGCATTAATACTTGGTATGAATGGTGGATGCAAAGAAGTCTGAAAACAAGAAATTTTTGCATTATTTCCATGAAGCGGATTTACTTTTGCCACTAAAGAAAATTTGCTTTTATTTTTAAGATGGAAAGAACAGCTAACATCAAAATAGGGATATCTTCTTTACACAGTCAGGCGCGGTCGCAGCCTAACATTTTGAGGGGGGTCACCATGAGTACTGAAGAATATTTTTAGGAAGGTATATCCTCTTTGGTCTAGTAGTCGCAAGCGCTACTGATCAGCATGATGTCCCGGGTTATAATCTTTTTGCAAATGTCCATTGGAGTCTCCGTGGCTCAAGTGAGAACAATTTTAAGATAGTAAGGCAGGCAAATCGTTCAGGGTTTCGACAGCTTGACTGTCTTGGGGGGGGGGGGGGGGTCATGCCCCTAGGACCCCCCCCCGGACCGCGCCTGTACACAGTATAAAAAATCGCTTCCCGCGTCTGTACGCTTAGATCTTTTTAACCACGCAACAGATTTTAATGCGGTTTTCATCCATAGACAGAGTGACTCAAGAAGGTTTAATAGGCGGGCAAAGCCGCTGGCAAAAGCTAGTAGCATCATTAATCAAAAGTCATTTATTCAAACAAGACTCGACAGACAATCAGTACTTTATGAACGTCAAAATATCATCAGGCAAGTCAGCCAACAACTCGCCTTTCACTCCTATATATAAAATTAGTTTATTGACAAAAATACCATTATATACAATACCAATACATTTCACATAGGTACACGGATTTTGAGAATAGGCCGCACAAATGGTGAAAAACACTGCCTCCTAAACAAGGGGAACCCTGTGAACTAAGAGTCAGTGTTCTACTGTAACTTCGTGTGCTTTATCTCGGAAGAAGAAGTGGCGCAACAAACTCCTCAGCAGATCGGAATTTTAGGACGCAGAAGGTAAACAGGCAGTCAGATAGGCAGTCAGTCCATGTGATATATTCAGCTGCAACCCGTTGGAGTAGAAGCCGACTCCGGCATAGTTTGGAAAAAAAGGCTAGGTAGATTGAATCACCATCATAGAACTTAGGCGAAAGATCCCGCAAGCCATTAGATAGGGCTGGTACATTGCTGATTACATATAGCGGATTTCCGTGAAATTCATGAGCTCGTTGGTCGAGTGTGGCAAGAATAATTCCCCTAAGCCCTGATAAATACCTTTATTTAGTTAGGCATGGTTAGACAATTCGGCAAATTGGAAAGACGGAGCGTTGGAAGGCCTCCCACACAAGATGGACCGATGACCTGGTGAAAGCCGCAGGAATACGTTGGATGCAAGAAGCACAGAATAGGTCGAAGTGGCGGTGCTTGGAGGAGGCCTATGTCCAGCAGTGGACGTCTTTCGGCTGAAATGATGATGATAAGACAAATCATTTGTCATGGTATGAGCACGTTGTACGGAGAAATGAGGAAAATGCCGTAAGGAAACTTTTGAGTATGCATGTCGATAGCAATAAGAGTACGGGGAGACCAAATAAATAAATAATAAAAATAAATATCTGAGGACAACCAACACAACGTTATCTGATCCCAAACTAGGCAGAGCCTGTACTATGGCAACCAGACAACTGATAAACATACTTATATATTTCTAAATATATATATTCTATTCTATATATATACATATTATAGATAATTTACACCCAAACACAGAACAAATGATTGAGCTCATCACACAAACATTTGTCCTGAGTGGGAATCGAACCCACGACCTCAGTCCTTGCAGTCAGGGTCACTAACCACTAGACTAACAGGCCAGTCAAAGAAACGATGGATGGACTGTGAATGATGATATATGGATAGAAAGGGGGTGATTACCGAGATGACGACTAATAGAGAAGTGTGGTAGAGGCGTACATGCTGCGCCGACCCCGATATGAATATATATATATGAATATAATGGGATAAGGGCAGGAGAACAATAAGTTCGGTAGACGGAACGTGACACAGAATCATCAATGAGAATAGTGACTTTGTGTCTATTTTCGTCCAGGATATCAAATGTAGGTACTTAATATCAATTGAGGGCAGGGCCTACATTTTCAGGCGAAGGTTATAAGGTTTTGATTTGAAATAATGGGGAAAAAGGTCAATTTAGAAAAAATAATATAGGTACGGTACCTACGATTATTTGCGTTAAACATGACGACGCAGAGAAAAAACAATTTTAGGAAATATGCGTCCCAACATCCATCTACGCAAAACGGTCATTGCGCAGCATAATGCTACGACACTCTACCAGACAGAGCACCAGCGCTGGGGTTTACGTTAACCAGCCTAAGATATCATAGTCAGCCTATGTTATTCCCATTGATGGGACACAGGCCTCTTCTCGGTGCGAGGGAGTGGGTCGTAATCTACCACGCGGGCCTAGTGCGGGTTGGTCGATGTCTTCGAATGTTTGGTCCTAGGACATGCCGGTTTCTTCACGATGTTTTCTTTCACCGTTTTGAGAGCAGTTGTGATGAAATTATTTACACAAAGTAAAGCACCTGCCTGGGTTCGAACTCGCGATCTACAACACGTAAGTCGAGGCCGATACTACTGAGCCACCACTGCTCTGCTCTGCTCAGCATACGATATGATATGACTTCTTTATTTCGATTTTTCATTATCATATCTGACCCTAAAATGTCTGTTTGGATGCAGCAGATGCCCTCTAAGAAACAAAACTACATACCGCACCTTTAAAGTAAAACCGTTACTAAACGAAAAATTTCATGAATTGAGTTATCAATGCCATCTATCTAATATATAACTCAATTCATGAAAATTTCGTTTAGTAACGGTTTTACTTTAAAGGTGCGATACGTGCTTTTAGAAAAATACCTACCACTTTAGCACCAAAAAACTGACGGGTTTCAAACTATCAAGCGAATCCGCCAGTGAGTCCTGATCCTTACTCGTCTAGCTAGTGACTGGCTCCACTCTCGAGTGTAGTTCAATTAAACGGTTCATCAAGCAATATAGTTCGACTGCATACTAATTATGTTCAAGCATTGGAAAAACTTTCCACCATAGTGTCGAAACCGTTTAGATACAAAATTATAGATCTTGGAATTCGGTAAGATGCTCATAATAAGAGGCATTTGTGTCAGAGTTGAATGAACTTTGTGGATAAATTCTAGACTACCTATAGGACCAACATTGTGTTTAGGTAGATTAGTCAATGGTACCGATTCCCTTGTTCACAAACTAAACTAAATTTAAGTTCAGTCAGTTTTTCTTTGTATTTCATTAATAAATAAATAAATAAGAAGAGGACAAAAGAAAATTTTTAGTTTAGTCCTGTCAAATTAATCAGCGCCTGTCACTACTCCATACAAGTTTAGACGTGATTAAAAACTTGCCTACTAAAATTATGTCAATTTACGTCAAGCGCTGATTAATTTGACAGGACTAAACTAAAATTTATCTTCTGTCCTTTCGTTAATGAAATAGAAAGAAAAAGATGCACTGAACTTAAATTTAGTTTAGTTTGTGAATAAGGGAATCGGCACCAATTACGGTACTAAGAGGTCGATCGTTAAGTAGGTAAAATGAAATTCATCCATCATTTTATATTAAAACGGATTAGGATAAGGGCTGGAGGATCAATATGGATGGACTATCAATCATAAAAAAAGTATTTTCAAGGATATTGCAAATCCATGGTTGGATAAGTTCGAAAATTTGTCTGTTTAACAAAGTAAATAACACAACGAATGAACTGTCAGAATGAAAACCATTCATACCTACTACTGATAGTGCGTTGTACATTTACCCCAAACTTTATATGCACAAATTAGTTTCTTTCAGTGACATACGTCAAAATGAATGTGATAGCTTTCTGCACCAAGGGCTGTCTAAATTCTGTGGCTTGTGTATGACCAATCAGGAAGGTAGGTACGAGAACAAGACACAGTACAATTAAAATTTTATAAATAGATAAATCTTTACTATGGATATCCAGAAACAAGTTGTTCATAAGCCACTAAGCACCTGCAAAAACGTTGTTGGCAATTATTCTGAGATGAAAAGACGTAAATAATTGATGTACAGGCGTTTTAATGACTTTGATTAATAACTTTTTATAGGAGTTCCTTAAAGTTGTGTTAAAATATATGTTAAGGTAGCAAACAGGTATTTACATTAACAAAGAGGTTAATACAACGCTAAATCTATGAGACCTTTGATGTGGTCAGCCAACCTGACGTCAGAATGGCAGACCACTTTACTTCTTTGATATATGTCTTACTGCAATACGTATTAATCAGTGCATATGGTCTCTTGCATATATCTTGTTTGGTCCAGCCATCCTAACGGTCATGACCAGCTAGTAGTGAAATTTTATATGGCTACTTTTGTGAAGTCTATCGATATCTGAATTCATATACCGAAAACACAAACCAAAAAGTTATACATCATCGTAGCCAGAAACGATAACATACTGCAAAACTGAACTAGATTATCGATTTCTGCGCCTGTGAAAAATTCACTAAAACCACCGAACTCCAACTAACTCGTCCGTTTGAGAAAGGGTTTGTGAAATGTGTCGAAAAGATTTTTCGAAATAGGTAGGGTAGACATTTAAAATAACTTCGACAATAGTGCCCTTTCTGTCCTACAACAATCCGTCCCTGAATGAAGACAGGTTGGAAAATAAATGGCGCGTAGAATTGATTAATGGACGGTTTAATTATGTAGCGTTCACGTGATCAGAGGACTGATAATTTTTAATGGCGGGACTAACTCTTATCATTTAAAGATTCTAGCACGTATATTTAGTACCCATTTAGCCAACGCCGTCCTGCTCGCCCTAAACGATGTTATTCAATGACATAATATAATTAATAATATAGCGCCTGCATGAAATGTAGCTGCAAATTTTTGCTCATTAAATTGTTCAGGCGTAGAAAATGTTAAAAACGAAAAATAAATTTTATAAAGAAACTACTGAGATCTCCGTCACCCACTCTTGATTTTTGGAGATATTAAATCTGGTACTAAATACTTGTTAGATCAGAATCATGTAATTCGTTGTAGTTTTGGAGTACAGGAGGCTTGGTCTCGTCATAATGACGCATTATAATGGCGGGATCAGTGTTATCGTGAAATTCCGTTTATGCCATGTGAGATACAAACATTTCAGGTCAATTACAAAATAGAGAACCTTTCAATCACAAGAGTTGGTCCCGCCATTATGACGGTTTATTATTTTTTTAGGCCCAAGAATCAGTATAGCCATAGGTACATCGTGCCAAAACTGTTCCTATTGTCAACGATGCGGGCGAATTTTTTGTTGCCCTGTGATTCTTTTCTTTCCTATATACGTACCTACATATTATTTAATAAGATTGTATCTTTCAAATTATGTAAATAGGTTTCAAACATTTTAATAAAAGATTAATAATTTGTCAAGTATCTTTCTACTTTAAATATTATGACTTGTAACTATATTGTTAGATGGTTTATTCCATGGTATCTCTCCATCTTTACCATACTTTTAAAGAAACCTTTCAATGAATAGTTTCGTTGTAAACTTGCATCGTGACCAGTTTTGTACACGATTGAGAACAGAAGAAAAAGTTCAGAACAATTTTTGTTAGGATTTCCTGATGTTCATCGGAAGTCGAACGAAATTATCTTTACAAGGGGTTTACTAAGTCTACTGAATTACATCTAATTAAATGAAACAAAACTACCTGATCAAAGATTAATATAATTTTATACTCTTAAAAATATCAAAATAGTTAACAAACTAAAAATGATATTTAAAAAATCAATAGATACAAAATTAAATTACATGATGGTCTGATTTAAAAAATAACATTTACATACCATGTTTAATTGTTGTAAATAAATTAATATCAAAAGTCTAATAATTTCTGTTATATTAGCACAATAACAACATTTATTTGTCAACCACTACAGTTAATGCGACTATTGAAATACGAATTTTCTAGATATTTTTTCAATAAATAACTTCAAATCTAGGTCTAATTTTCATTACAAATACGTATGCAAGAACATACAAGAAGCAATTTGAGAATATAGTGTTGTTGTCTTAAAACTAATATTTTGCTTATAACCTCTAAAACCATTCGCGCCACTTTTTAAACTTCATAAATGGAACGTCATTCTTGACGTGAAGACCGAGCCATTGTTACTAAAGGCGACATTCTCGGTTGCAGAACAGACGTGAAATAAATCGCCTTTTATCATCGTTGTGCGATAAACGATACAAATAATTCCTAGCGTGTTATAATTTTGTCTACACTGTGGCGCTCGGCGGATATTCTCGAAGCGACGGTCGATGTGTACTACTGTTTCTAGCGACATAGTGTAGTGAATGTTGTTTTGTGCGTTTAGTACGCGTGGTTTGCTACGAAAAGACCGGCTTCGGCGCCCACACCTGTTACAGATCCCGCCACGTATTTGCCTTGCGACGCCTGGCCGTTACCCTGGAAAGAAAAGAAAAACATGTTTGAGTCATGTTAAATTATCAAATATGGCAACTTTTGGCTATTAATGTCATTATTTAGTAGTAGACTACAGTTATAAACGTTGCCAACACTGTATACTTATTAAATAGCTATCACATCGATCTTTTTTCTCGACCTTTCATACTTTTCCTTGTACATCTTTGTCATTATAGCGAAGACTATTTTCGTTTTAAACGAGCCATGGATGTTTAGATGTCACTGCTTGCGATAGCGTCGGGGGGTTGGGTTGCCTCTTTCCTTCAAATATGGTGAGGGAGGTAATGGCTTTTCTTTGCGTTATGCTCGTGAACAGGTACTGATTGTGGTGACTGCTCATCATGCTGGACTTTTTATTTATTTTACTGCAATGGTCCTACTTTATAATTTGTGACTTCACACCTACAACTCCGTGAACATAATCCAGCATTGCATATGTAAGCTATCACGCCCTTTATGCCTGGAGGCTTTTATTTAAGTAGGTATTAAGTTTGGTTTACATGTTAAATTTTTTGGTGTTTATTTTTTGCTTGCTATATTTTCATTGTATTTGGTAATATATTGGCGTGGCTAGTAGCTGAAATAATGACAATAAATTTAATTTACCATTAAACTGAAGTTGATTACTTTGTATACAGACTATTGAACGAGTATAAAATCAAGGTTTTCTGTCTGAACTGGCGGTGCTGCTGGAGAGTTTGTAACGCCTTCTTCTTATCTAAAGCACTACTGGAGGTCTGTCAAATGTAATTTTGTCGTTTGAAAAGTGCTGTTTCTCAGCCTAATTTGATTAAATGACTTTGATTTAGTTTTATTTTTTATTTTGGTAATTAATTAGAGACCATTTCAAGAAAATAAACAGTATAAAACTAAATTGAAAGCGTCTAATTCAGTAACATGAACGAAATAATACTCAATAGTATGAGTAACGCGAAGCACAAAATGAAATTTAATGTAGTCATTCAAAAAATTGTCATCTTTTCAATAATTGGCAACATAACAATTTTTATGGTTAACATTTAAAAGTTCAAGGTCGAGATGATTAGAAACAAATTAACATATTAATGAAATGCTAATTTTAATGTATTACTGATAGATCTGTTAGTTTAGATTTCGGATAGTCAGATTTTGGGACTCCGTCGGGTTAGGTAGATTAGAGCCGATTATTAAATTTGTTTGGGTAATCTTTCCTCGAAACCAGGTTGTATTTGATTGGTAGGAATTCCTGGCGTAAGGTCAAATCGTAGCCTATGTATCCTTTTCACAATTATTGACGTGGCGGATTTCAATTCGAATGTACTTTGAGGCTCCGTGGGGTTAGTAAGATTAAAGCCGATAATTAAATTGGTATGGTCAATACTTCCTTAAAGCCAGTTTGTATTTGATTGAAAGTCGGTCAGCCCTGGGAATTCCTAGCCTAAGGTGGTACTGACAGCTCAAATACTAGCCTAGCTATCCTGCAGGTTATTCTATTGTACTTAATATTAACAATGAAGGTTTGTTAACTATTTTACTTCTTAAATAGTTTGTCAACTTATTTGGTTGCTTGAAATACTAGAACTAGAACCTCCTCAGTATTTGAAGATTTTTGACAACAGCTACTCTTTAATGCCAGTCGACACGTGAATGGAATGTGTGTACACTGTTGATTTCTAATGCTAGGCCGTAATTAGTGAAAATCTGACAGTGCAATTATTAATGAAGACACATTTAGGTGTTAAAACGGAGCAAAAGCAACATTAAATGGAAGTCGATTTTTCTACTAAGCTAGGAAGCTTACGATACAAGGCGATCAGAAACTGGTAGCAAGTATTTCTATTTCAGCACATTACTGCATATTACCACTACTACTACGCAACTAGAACTACAACTAAAAGGTGAAATAAACACAAACGCAAACGATATTAATATTTATTTCAACAATATCAAGCACATAAAGCTATTAGTGTTGGTACTACACACTATTCAGGCATTCTAGAAATTAGATACATTTACATGCAAACTACATTACGTTTAAATATAGAATTACAAATGGTGGCGCCACTATTTGTTCTTCTCTCTCGCTTGCAAATATTTGAAAGAGCGAGAGGTGAATAGTTTAGCGACCATTTCTAATTCTATTTTTAAATGTGCTGGTTATGTATAGGATGTTGTTAAGACTCAGTTGTATTATTTGTAAGACATCATATTATTATCTTTGTAAATCTTCATTTTTTAAACAAATATCCCAACGAATATATTGTTCAGAATGTTGACATGATGATGATAATGATGAATGTTTTAGAACTAATACAACTGCCAAAAATGTTTAAGTTTATTGCAAGAACGTGGTTTTTATTCATATTATTATTAATAAAACAACTTAGCTTACGAATAAAATGCAAAAAAATATTCTAAAAACTTAAAGAATAAAAAAATAAATGCCATTTCATGGATCACAATTCGAGATATTATTTGTGATATTAAATTTCGTGATTTCATTAAAATTCTCATTTAAAAAAAACTTTCGATTAAAACTTTTGTGGAATGTAAAAAGTCCAAACTAAAAAATATAAGTAACAATAATAATTATAACGACATTCAAGCTAATTTTTTTGTCGAGAAAGTAGATGTTAAATTAGTAAAAAATAATTGTTCAGACTTAGATTTTGAAATGGACAGCAGTACAGCATAAAAATAACACAAAAAAAAGCAAATGATTACTCGACTAGTCTTATAAAGTTTTTTGTAGGTGCCATATTTTTTCCGCCAAATTCAAAATCCATTCAGATAACTACAAAGCCGACCATACACCACACTATTATTGTCGTCAAAAGATTTTCATACATATCTTTTTACATAACATGTAACATTGCGCCTGTTTTCCTCAAAGGGCAGAGGCAGAGGTACCTAAAGTAGTACCCGCCAGTAAAGATCAAGTCCCATGTAATAGCGGGCGAGCCTATTGCCATCAACTGCTACTGAGAAATTCTAGATGGAAAAACCCATAGACACAAAATAGGGAGGTGTATGGTTTACTTAAGATAATCTAGTACGCATGCGACTTGACGAAGTTAGACTTAGACGCAGCCAACGATGGGATGGACCCCGCCTCGTAGTTGCCAACGCAAGCCAGACCGTTAGCCTGTGACGTCACAATTGGCAAGAGAACACATTCGTCCAGATTTAGAAGTTTGAATTTAGAATCATCGAGCCGACATGTGATTTGGTGGTTAAAGTTGCGCAGGAGTGCAGCGTCGTTGGTGCAATGTTGAATTGTGAGGATTGGAGAAAAAAAAAATGTTGATTAGTAAACTACTTTTAGTAATTCAAATGGTTTCTATATGCGGCTAGTGTAAAACAATATGTCTGAGACAATAAAACAAATCAGTTTTAAAAGAAAAAGTAAATTAAAAAAAAGAACATGGATATTAACGGTTATATTTAACAGTAGCCGCATTGAAATAACTACATTCTAAGCAAATTAGTCACATTTAAAAGACAGATACAGGACAACACAAATGTACATGCATAACTATAATGAAATAAGTAGGTTAAATGTTTTTTAGTCAGGCAACAGTTACGTGCTGTGTTTCAACTGACGTTGCCATTGGAAAAAAATCCGCATTTTTATCAACTTACCTTCTTCCTACTGTAAGAAAACACTAAGGCATTTTAAAGACCTACCAAGGAACATCCTGCATCTCATTCGCTCCTAGTAACTTTAGCACTTGTCTTCTACTTTGATTAGCATCTCAACGAGTCTCTCTTTATTCGCGAAAATCACATCCTTCATCTCATGTAAACCTGGTACAATTGAGTCAACTTAACGGACAAATTAACTGTGCCTTTGATCGAAACTGATCTATTCCAGTGCTGTATAGATTACGGGATGTTTTTATATATCCACAAATAAATGCATATTCTTCACCTCATATTCTCCTAGTACAATAAATAGACGTCACTCATTTGATTAGAGCGGCTACGACCCTTCCCGTATATAAAATCAATACGCGCTGTTTCCTTTGAATAGCATAATCATCCTTCACCTCATAATCTCCTAGTACAATCAAGTCACCTTAGCGCGCTTGATGAGCTCCTGTTGACCAGCGAGCACATTCTCAGGTTTGCCGGCCCATGCGCGGAGTACGGAGGCCTGGAGAGCGCGTCCGTAGCTGAAGGTGAGGGCCCAAGGCCTCTTCAAGTCAACAGTGTTGATGGCGTTCAGGTGCACTGACGCCTCTTCTTCGGACTGGCCACCAGACAGGAATGTAATGCCTGGGAAAGATTTGGTTTGGAGATGTTAGACTAGAAAAATAACTTGACACCCTTTTATACGATTTATTGTCTTGAAGGTTTGAGGTATAGTGTAAGCGCAGTATTAAAACTACATACCGGGAACGGCAGCGGGTACAGTTCTGAGCAGAGCGGTGACGGTGGCGCGGCCGATGTCCATGGGAGTGTAAGTCTTCTTGCAGCTCTGGCCAGCGGTCACCTGAGGAGTAATAATAGACAACATACTTTAGAAAATAATTTCTTTGTAAATAATATTCGACCTAGAACCTTGTTTTGAAATTGACATGCTGAAATACAAGGACCTCAGTAGTCCAAAGGAGTTGTAAAGCCCACGAAATACTTTCATATTAATTTAAAGCACAAGAAGCTGGTACTAACCATGTTGGGCTTGAGGAGGGTGCCCTCAAGGTAAACGTGATGGTCACTAAGCGCCTTGTAGACGGCGGCCAGGACAACCTCAGTCACCTTCTGAGCGCGGTCAAGGTCGTGCTCACCTAGAAAAAACAATTTTTATCCTTGAAAATTGATGCACTAGCCGTACATAAAATAGGAGAGCTCACTAAAAGCCAAGAGATGACTTTCGTACATTGAAAAACATATTACAAAAGGAAAAAAACCGGCCAAGTGCGAGTCGGACTCGCGCACCGAGGGTTCCGTACAAACCTGCAGGTCATCATCATCATCATTCGTCATCATCGTTTATGAAACGAAATGTTTTTTTTTTAATTTTTATATTTGTGTTGACTGAATGAAAGATAAATTGTGGTTTACGATTTATGACGTATTAAAAAAAAACTACTAACTAGATCTCGTTCAAACCAATTTTCGTTGGTAGTTTTCATGGTAATGTACATCATATATTTTTTTTAGTTTTATCATTCCCTTATTTTAGAAGTTACGGGGGGGGACACACATTTTACCACTTTGGAAGTGTCTCTCGCGCAAACTATTCAGTTTAGAAAAAAATGATATTAGAAACCTCAATTTCATTTTTGAAGACCTATCCATAGATACCCCACACGTAAGGGTTTGATGAAATTTTTTTTTTGTGTTTCAGTTCTATGTATGGGGAACCCCAAATATTATTGTTTAAAAAAAAATTATATTAGAAACCTCAATATCATTTTTGAAGACCTATCCATAGATACCCCACACGTAAGGGTTTGATGAAAAAAAAAATTTTGAGTTTCAGTTCTATGTATGGGGAACCCCAAATATTATTGTTTTTTTTCTATTTTTGTGTGAAAATCTTAATGCGGTTCACTGAATACATCTACTTACCAAGTTTCAATAGCACAGCTCTTATAGTTTCGGAGAAAAGTGGCTGCGACATACTCGGACAGACAGACAGACAGACAGACAGACAGACAGACAGACAGACATGGCGAATCTATAAGGGTTCCGTTTTTTGCCATTTGGCAACGGAACCCTAAAAAGTACTAGTCACATCATTTAAAAGGATTAACTTACCATCAGGCAGAACCTCAGGCTCAACGATGGGCACAATGCGCTGGCTCTGGCAGATGGAGGCATAGCGAGCCAAGACGTTCGCGTTCTCCATGATGGCCTGGTAGGAAGGAGTGAAGCGGCCGATCTTCAGTACGCAACGCCATTTGGCGAAGTGGCAGCCGTCCTTCTTGTATTGGGCGCAACGCTGGGCAAGGTCATCGAGACCTGGGGAAGAACATCAAATTGTTAAATACTATCTTGCTTGATAATAAACTTATTTTATTGTTTATAAATGTGAGGATGACATTTCCCCAAATTGAACGGAATCCATTGATTGGAGTACATTGAAACTGAACATAAGGTATAAGGTTCTTGATGCACAGAGTATCCTATGTTATATTTTCGTTTTAGATAGGTATGTCAGATCAGGAGTAATAAAAATATTCCTCAAGATTATGATTTGCCATGTCATCAACAATAGCAATGTAACTCTAGTCACAACTCCATTATGGATGTTTTTTTTGTAACAATCTACGGGAGGTGTGTCATCCCAGGGTGATGAAATTTATTAATATCGAGAGAAAAATACATTACTATCTGCAAATGAGCAACTGGTGATGATGTGGAGAAAAAACATGATTACTATGAGGATAAAATGATATTTATTAAAACAGCATGAAAACTTGTGATGGTTATCTAAAAATCGCTTTTGGAAAACGTAACAGTTTGAATTTCTAGTTATTTCTGTATGAAAACAGTCTCTAGTTTTTCGTCCATCAAACCGTAGCCTTTTAGATTGGGTGTAATCAACTCAACAAGCTTGAGGCGGTAGCAAGTAATATCAATTGAGAACAAAATCAGTTTGATTAAAACAAGACGTACTAATAAAATCCGTCTGGAATGCCAAGTCAACAACAAATTAGGGTTTTCGCTGTTTTATTGCGTAATTCGGCAAAGCCAAAACGTGGACACTAACAGTTGGGTTGGTCCACAAATTCAAGGCTGCTCAGTCGGCTATGTAGTGGGCTATGCTCCAAGTTTCTTTGAAGGATAATCAGAAATGAAAGTATCCGGAAAAGAACCGGAGTTACCGACATAGCAGAGTAAACAAACTGATGGCAGTTGGCTGGCCATGTTTGTCAAAGGACCTATGGCCGGTGGAACATATGAGTCCTGGCTTGGAGACTGCGTATCGGCAAGCGTAGTGTGAGGCGCCTTAAGAAAGTGGTTTGGACAGACTGGACGCGGAAGGCAAAGGACAGAGTGCTGTGGCTCAGTCTGAGAGACGCCTATGTCTAGCAGTTGACGGTAATAGGCTGAGTTTATTGACCATGTAATTTTGTAGAAATCTTCAGAAATTAGAATGAATCCTTAGTAGTTATCTAAAAATATCATTTGTTGGATGCACATTAATCATTTTCCTTATGATATGCGGATGGGTGCTTACGCATGCCAATTACCAGGACGACAGAACGACCTTTGTCTATGTCGTTATTTCAATATCAATCACATAATTATTGTACTGCTCATTAGGCAATCACTTGCTTACGAACTTTAGTACTTTAGAGATAAGAAGAGATAACAGTAGTCGAGCCCCCTCAGCCTCATTTTGCGTAATGCCAATTTATATTTTTAACAGTTAAATTATTTTTTAAGGTAAACAACATTCAGCCAAACATTGCGACTTTCAGAAGTAAAGTACCATTTTATTAGGGAACTAATTAAGGGATTTCGTTAAGCTTATATATTTTTGGAGCAGAATTTGTTTCATAGATAATTTGATCAACAAATATCAGGATGTAGGTTTGTTTAGAAAATCAATTTACTTGACTAATTAAGATCCAAGTAATGAATACTGTTGATTCAATAAGAAAACTGTTTATTGTCTCCGTGATTGTGAACGTAATCTGTGATTTGTTTAACTTGTTCTCTCTAAAGATAGGGGGCTCCAAAAGGTCAGCGTTGTCGATAAAAAATGTTTATTCATGATTAAAGTGAGGCGGGGTCATTTTGTATTGATTATTTTGTTATTTTAAGAAGATATTTAATTATGTAGTGTACTGTTTTTAACATAACAGCTGCTGAAATGCGAACATTCTTGCATAAATCAGCTCTAGCAAAAAGCTTTTATATTAACTTCTATAGAAAGAAACTAGGATTCTGGCTATCTTTTAATCCAGTTTCCTATTAGGGGATTGGAACAGTCTAAACAAAAATAATATTATATGCAAAAAACCAAACATCTACTGTAGTTTATTCTACCGGATTAAAACAAAAGACGAAATGAGTACTAGGGTGGCATAATACAGGAAGAAAGAAAGAAAGAAAGAAAGAAAAATAGTTTATTCTGCACAAACAAAACGCACAACATGAAATAAAAAATTGTTACAAAAAAAGAAAGAAAAATGCGTACAAGGTAGCCAAAAGCCACGTATTCAAGATAAAAAACGTTGTAGAATGTTACCTATGGCTCATTGATGTCACGGCTACGGACCAAAGACAATACAAATCATATATCTGCGTTATGACACTGACAGTAATTATATAATAAAAAACAAAAACAAACTTGCCGGATGCAGAGTGCATTTCTAGCTAGTTTTGTGACAAAAATACCACACAAATAAGAACACTTGATCTGTGCGTCGTATCTGTGCAAGAACAGGTCGTTGCTCAGCAAATGCTGCGACGTCAGACGAATCTATCGTCAGCAGCGCTGATTTTCAGCAACTACCTTTTGAAATGACGTAATGACGTGCGCTGGCGTGAGTGACATAATAAATCTGGTAGGTAAGTATAAAGAAGAACTTGTTTGATCATTGCAATCTGCCTGTTCTATATTTATTTATTCTACAACGCATACAACGGAAAACCGTCAAAGACTTTATTTGTAAGTACTATCATCCGCTCAAATCCCTATTCTGTAGATAATAGTGTCATAACAATCATACCGTCGGTATTGTATTGATAATAATTATCTTACCGACAGTTTGAGCTTACCAATAAGACATTATTAAAATAACATCACGCCTGTGTTCATAAATGGTTAGGCAGGTATTCCTTAAGTACCTACACCCGAATTTTGCTAGTTATGTATAAAGTCCCATGTGGAGGCGAGCCTATTGCCATCCATCGGACACAAATCCAGATGATGCCAGGCTGCTCCTGGCCCTGGTACAGGCAACTGAAGAACCAACTAGAACTCGGGTGGGTTTTAGTCAGTAAAAGTCTAACACGCCCTCCCACGCGGGAGAAGTTATTTGATGATTTCTCACTCTCAAAGAAAAAACGGCTTCTCCTGAAAAAAACCAAATGTAAAAACCTTATAACATTTCGGGCATATAGTTATTAGGTTTTTCCATCTGGTTCCCTAGAATCGAACCCAGAATATCATTCGTAGCAGTAACGCTTGCGACCACGACACTACTGAGGCAGGCGGACATCATTATTATGTGCATTTAAAACGAAATGTCAAAGTTTATGATTTTCACATTTACACACATTGCTTAAATAACCGGTCATAGGCTCAAAGAGCATTGCGTTTTAAGTTGCGTGTAAGACGTAAAACCGGTTCTGGTTACAAATGGAGCAACTGTTTTCTGAACTGCGCATTAAAAAAAACCAAGTAATGCATAACAGACGTAAAGATTGTCTTTCATTTTGACAATTCAACAACATTCATTGCGTAATTTACGTTGTCGAGCACACAACTTTTTCGAACAAATGATGCAATGGATTTGGAATATCCTTCGAAATTCTTCGGATTGTTATATCAAGTTCGGAATGTATCACGCTACGAAATTACGAGTGCAGTTCTAGAGTAATTTCCGAATACAAGTCTGTTAACATTTCTTGATCGTTTCAAGGTTCTTTTCCATTCGAATCTACCTTTTGGAAGAGGCGACTAGAATCAATTCTACTTTAATTTAAATGTTGGCATTCAAAAGTGCCTTTTTGTGCCTAGGTATTTGAAATGAATGCTTTGACTTTGTATGTCCACACTTTGCACCTGGGACCTTCCAAGTAGCAAACTGGACGGACACCAAAAAGTCTCGTACTCACACAGCGACAAATGTCCCGCGACCATGTTGCAAATACAGTCAAGTCTCATTAGGTTTCCAATCATTTATGTATGGCAATATCGATCGAGTGCAGACGAAGTCCACTAACGTTAGTCGATATTACACTCGTCGCGATTTGCCACGACATTTGCCGCCTATTCAATGCATTCGCTTCATTCAACAATCAAGCAATTTACTTTGCCTTTTCTTAACTATGTTGGGGTCGGCTTCTAGTGTAACCAGAGTATTGTACATGAAGCGACTGCCAATCTGACCTCCACAATCCAGTAATTGGGTAATACGATACGCCTCGGTAAGACAGATCTTCGGACTTCTGACGACCCGTCACGTTTATTAAATATACACGAATAACCGCCGGGATAAACGGCTTATCGTGCTTGCCGCGGCACGGAGGGAGTTTCGATCCGTTAAGATGGTCAACCATCCACGGGCGCCGGAAAGCGTAGTTTAACCGGATGGATAGAACCGTCCAACTTGGAAACAATTAGGGTGAAATCTCCTATAACCACCATCGGCTACAGTTCAGGGTCTTGCACTCTTGACATACAACGCATCAACATGAAGGGAGAGATCTCAACATGAAGGGAGGGATCTCAAGATGATGGAAGAGATCTCAACATGAAGGGAGATATCTCAACATGAACAGAGAGATCTCACTATGAACAGGGAGATATCAAGAACTATTTCTCTTCAGTTTTGTACTTCAGGCATACTGAGTAAAGTCCAACAAAACACAGTGACGCTGCAGGCTATACGAACTTCGAGACAGTGGCAAACCCTGAAAATTAACATCACAAAATTCTTCAAGTCAGACTTACCCTGAGTAGTGCACTCATCCTCAGATCCGAACAGGGGCACAACACCCTTGTCGACCTTGATGCCGGGGATGATTCCACGCTTCTCGAGCAGACCCACCAGGGGTGTGCCGTCATCAGCCTTCTGGTACAGTGTCTCGTGGAACAGGATCACGCCGGAGATGTTCTCGGAGAGGGCCTGGAAGACGGAAACTGTTATAGAACTTCGGAATAAAGATATTTGGCGATAAATGCGGCCGTAATTATTGTCGAGGTCTAGTTTGCTCTTAACTTAAAGATATGAACTTGACAGAAAAGATGAAGGCATATTTGGGGCTTTCATGACTCCTAAGCTTAACATGTTAACAGACGGATAGTTCTAAACGTCGAGATACGAAGACGTACTAAGGTCTACGGAAGGCGTATTATGGAGCTCAAATCCAGCTAGGCGCAGTAATCATAGGCGGAGTAAGACTTTGACAGAGTGGCGTCTAAGGACTGGAAGTCGAGATGTCGGTCGTCTGGCGGTTATATGGGCAGACGACATTGTTGCCAACGCGGGTAAAACCTGGATGAGGAGGGCACAGGAGCGTGGGGAAATAAAGGATGGATGGACTGTGTTAATCATGATATGGATAGAAAGGGGGGTGACTACCGAGATAATGACTAATAGAGAAGTGTGAGAGAAAGGACATGTTGTGCCAACCCCCAAATAAATTGGGATAGTGGCAGAAGAACGTTGAATGGCTTGCGTTTCTGGGATAAGTAACTAGATGGCCCAGTAGACTATTTACTATCACTTTCAATGAAGAAGATTACAGCATGAAAAGCGTTTCCCAGTCCACATGTTTACCAGCTCACCTAAATATCTATTATCTGTTAAGTGCTTGTTATCTACGTGTTAATAATACAGTATGATTACGTCGTCGGTTACGTTCTAATCAGTCAACAGTTCAGTTATCACCAATTTTGCACTCCTTCGAGTACCCTCGATTAATAATAACCACATTTTTTACGATAGTGTACGTTTCGTGTGACATTGCAGACGTATCTAATAGTTTTAGTGTCAATGTATTTGGGATTTTGAACCTCAAACACCGATAAAGTACAAGCTATGATAAAAAATCCTTGATTTGAGTTTCCAGGACTTGTTATTAAATAGCAGCCTGATGGTCAGACCTTGAATGAAAAGCTAGGAAAATATTCTGGATATATATGAGAGAAAACGTTACCTTCCATCTGGGTCTGATAAAAACATGGGACGGTGGGGGAAAGCTTTGACAGACTACCTAATATAAATAGAGAACTATGTCATCGTCGTCATCATCATCATTTCAACCGAAAGGCGTCCACTGCTGGACATAGGCCTCCCCCAGTTTGAGGGGCGGTTTGCCATCATTGCCACGCCTGGCAGGCGGGTTGACGATCGCAGTATGGTGGTAAAATACAAAGAGAACGCTGTTGCGCATTCTCTAGTAAGTCCCTTAGTCGCGTTCTACGACACCCACGGTAAGAAATGGGATGGTGCTGTTAATTACATCCACCACCACATGGAACAAGGAACTATGTGTCTTATCAATTAACCATGAACAGCTTTCAACGTCGACCGGAAATTCAAGATTAGAAAGTACCTAATTATTCTCTCCATATTTGGAGCGACTAGGAAAGCAGACAAGTCAGGCGTCATCATTATGACGCTTATAGGCGCCATGACGCTTAAATACTATGCCATTATTGTCCAAACCATATGCTATTTTCATTATTTAAATAGACATTGCATTCTATGACAAATTGGCAAAGAAAACTGTTTTAACACACTACATGATCAAAATGCTCAGGAACTTTGGCGCAAATTGCAAAGTGGTTCTTATTACAAACTAGCTTTTGCCAGCGGCTTCGCCCGCGTATTATACATAATAAACCTTCCTCTTGAATCACTCTGTCTATTGATGAAAACCGCATTAAAATCCGTTGCGTAGTTTAAAAGATCTAAGCGTATAGATGCGGGAAGCGACTTTGTTTTATACTATGTAAAAAGAACTGAAGGTTGCTTCTATCATGGAAATGTCCCTTGCATTTGCATGAGAAGCCAATGCCAAGACACGAGAAGAATCGTGTCACTAGAATATGCCAGACATTTTAAGTCGTAACGTCACTATCACTTTCATTTCACGTGTCTATTCATTATTGCCATCAAGATTCACGTGATTAATACCACACAAAACATTGTAAGTATCTTTTTCCAGTTCAAAACCAAGATGGTTCTGATAATATAAAACAAAGTCGTTTCCTGCGTCTGTACGCTTAGATCTTTTAAACTAAACAACGGATTTTAATGCGGTTTTTATCAATAGACAGCAAAGAGAATATAACCACAGTGATTCAAGAGGAAGGTTTATATGTGTTATACGCGGGGGAAGCCCCTGGCAGTAGCTAGTCAAAATATAATAGGTCACTTTTATAATTACGTTTCCCTTTATCTAACAGTAGTCTACGTGACTTTTACCAGATAGAATATCCTTAAACATTTGCTGAGTAACGCATGCAAAACCGACAAAAATGAGGAACGATTTTGGACATAAAATCAATGCAAAAGTGAATAAAAGAAAGGTGAACGGTTATTAAAAAAATTGCGTTTCCATACTTCCATGCATTTTAAACGCGTAGGTTAGGTATTGTACCTTTCTATGAAACCGCTTTTTTATACCTGACTAATAATTTCTACGCCTTTTTGAGTTGGTACACTTACTTATGTATCCAGGACACTTAAGTGTGACGCAATAGGTACCTAAGAATGGTGAAATGAGAGACGTCAGGGGCAATGTTGAATCAGTCAGTGACGCTGCAAAGCCTCAAGCTAAGTACGTCAAATTGAAATTCCCAATACGTTATTGTTTTCCTAGCTAGTAAACATCTCGTGACCGGATGAGACGACCAAACGCAGCAGGTATTTCAGCTAACAAAAAGCGTCTGTGAGACATCAGGAACATAATGATGCCTAAATATAGACACACAACAGTATATTGGACCAACGCGGTTTGCTAACAGAGTATACAGTATTTTTTGGTTAAAGGCTTCTTCAGACAGGCGCGATGCGACTCTTGTAAAACAATTTTCATGAAGTTTCATAGAAATTAGTGAGAGTCGCCTGTTTGCGAAAGACAAAGAATTATTTGTAGAAGTTGAATCTACAAACCGAAATGAAATTATGTCTACAGATAATGCAGTAATTCTCTACTGCAAAGGGAAACTCTTTACATAGTATAAAACAAATTCGCATTACGTGTTTGTAAGCTTAGATTTACTAAACTACATAACGGATTTTAATGCGATTTTAGTCAATAGACAGAGTGATTTTAGGCTCTGGCAAAAGCTAGTAACTTAATAAACTATTTCAACACCTGTAAACGTGACTTTAAGGCGCGCTGTTACCTCAATATTCACAAAACACTGGTGTCTTTGACAATCGAGTATGACGTAACGCAATGAAAATATACGACACAAAAAATACAGTGGACAGAGAAGGGTTTAAAGAAAAATTCTAACCGAATAGAATAGTGAAAAATTGTTTGATATTCCCAATAAAAATTGTTTCACAAAAAAAACTTTGACGTCGAACATCTCTGTATTTTCAGCGTTAACAACATTTTTTTTTTAAAGAGTTCAATAGAATAAACATTACTTTAAAACTTTAACCAGACAATTATTTAATTTAATGTGTGTAGTCCGAATAATCTAAATAAAACCCGTAAAATAAATGCCAATTCGCAGCTTAGTCACATCGTCAATCCAAATATTTATTCAATTTTCAACCTTATTTGTTGGAGCTGTAGCATGTAGTTGTAGCATTTAAAATCGTAGTCAGTCCGCGCCTTAATAAACTATTTCAACACCTGTAAACGTGACTTTAAGCATGCAACTTACACGTCATAACATACAATCGTTCACATTCGATTTCGTACCTAAACAATATCTAAATGAGTTGGCTAAATCGCAACCGGTTTGTCTGGGGGCACGACAGCCACGCCTTAAAATCTTCGTAAATAATCTACGTAACTGAATTTGATTAACATTTAATACGGACTAGATTTCCTTGACGACAAACTACTTTTGTGTACATTTTTACACACGTTTCCTGAACCAGTCAAAGGTCAGGTGGATAATTTAATAAAAACTTTTTGGTTTAGATAGGTAGGCATTGTGAGATGATGAAATATATTAACTGTAGTAAAGAGTCATGTATATACTACATATTGTAAGACTCATAGGTGGTATTTTTCAATAGATGTAATGACCCCAACTATACATCGGTTATTTTGGTCACAAACGAGAGCACTCAGGCATTGTGCATCAAAAACAGTTTTTCTATGTAGATAATGATTTTAAAGTTGTGAAATAAGAAAGTAAAACTGAGTGGTTCATATATAACCATGTAGATAAAAATCGGAAGTGAGATGAGAAGCAAAAAGAAATAGAAACTGTCAAAGCTCATAAACCATACAATATAATCGCTGACGACATATTGATTCGAAAAGCCCTTGGAAAGAAGATTCTATAAATTTCTTTTGGACGTCGTTGCGTGGGCCACCCATTTATAGGAACAGTAACCTTTCAGCAGATATACAGCAGGATAGCATATTCTCTGCTAGCTATTAGTCTCTCAAACACCTAAAAAACTAAGGAATATGACTGCTAACTCACCGCATCAGAGCTGAAGAGTAACTGGCGGTACTTGCGGCGGTTCTCCTCAGTATTTTCCACGCCAATGTCCTGGAGACGCTTGCCCATGGTGCCTGTGGAAAATACCAACATTATAGTCACAATTGAGGATGTTGCAGGATATTAGTAGGTACATAGAAATGTCTCAAGGCAGGAGACAATATTGCATCTGCCATCTTGTGAATATCATTCAACTTTTTGAAACCTATAACGTAATTGAAAATAGACTTCTAACTACTTCAACTTTTAGTGTTCCAGACAGGGACAAGTGGTGAAAGGGAAGGATGCCTTTTCCTGCCCTCTATGCACTTGTCCTTGTCTTCAGCAGTATGGCAGTAAATGAAAAAACTAAAAAAGGTCTATGGTTGGAATGCTGGATAAGAAACAAAATGGCTATACCTGAATACTTTGTATTCTCATTTAATCAAAATTCTACTTTATATTATGTAGTTTAAGTTGAATTTTAATTGACTGTGATAAAAAGGTCTAAAATGAACTGTGATTGCAATGGAATTTGAACTTTATCGTCAACGACGCTGAGTTTGTTCTCCTAAAACATTCTGAACTTACCAGTGGACTCATCAGCGGCAAGGATACCCTTGCCAGGAGCTACGATCGCTTGGGCGATCTTCCTCAGCTCCTCCTGCAACTCGGGAGTAGGGTACTGGAAGTAGGTACTCATAGTGGCTGCAACAATAGAATTAAATTAGTTTGACTGTTGTGATGTGGAGACTGACTACCGGTGAGATCACCACATACACTGGTGAACAAACACCCCCTTTTCCTCTATCCAGCTATCACTGACTTTTCTACTGCATTCCGAATACAGCTTTAGACAGGAAAAAGGTAACAAAGTAGGAAACAAGAGGTATTTAGAACAAAATATCAATACATATAAATATTAAATAAGGAAAAACACTTAAATGTTGGGTTTTTTAACCGACTTCAAAAAGGAGGAGGTTCTCAATTCGGATGTTTATTTTTTTTTTATGCATGTTCGGCCATAACTCCGTCATATATAGACGGATTTGCAAAATTCTTTTTTTGTTTGAAAGGGGTTTATTCCGAAATGGTCCCATATAAATTTCATATAGATCTGATGATGAGTTCCAGAGATAGACACCGGAACTCTTTAAAAAATGACAGCAAATCAACCGCGATTTCTACTATCGCATAAATATATGCATTGTTTGTTTGGAATTAGTGCGGGGTGGATACCACAACTAAAAATTTAAAAATAAAAACTTTTAACAAAAAAAAAAAAAAAACAACCGACTTCCTTAAAAACACTACAAAGTGAAAAATAACTTTAATTTCGGAAGTCGGTGGCAAAAAAACCATAAATACAGATCCTAAGACACCGACTTCCGAAATTAAAGTTATTTTTCACTTTGTAGTGTTTTTAAGGAAGTCGGTTGTTTTTTTTTGTAAAAAAGTTTTTTTACCATTCAAAATCAAAAATCAAAATCAAAAGTCATTTATTCAAACTAGGCTGAGAGTCAGCACTTTTTGAACGTCAAAGTTACATGAGACAGTCCCCCAAAAACGCCCACCCTTCGACACTTCCTAGTGCTTTAGCTGGGAAGAAGAAGTGGCGGAACAAACTCCCCAGCAGCACAGCTGTCTGTTAATTTAGAAGAACTTGGTTCTATACAGTATTATGTAAGTAATTAATAGTATAAAACAAAACAAAACATACATCAAATTATGCGTCATATGTCAGCCGGCCTAAGTCCAGCAGTGGACGTCTTACGGCTGAAATGGTATGTCAGCTAGCACACGCCAATATACGAACAAAACATTAAAAAACTAAACTCAAGCTGAAATAATAAAATCGTAAATAGAACTTATAAAACCTAAATAAGAGCCTCCGGGTATAAAGGGCGTGCCCGCTTACATACACAATGATGAGGAAAGCTAATTCTGATTCTGGTTGAAAGAACATAAACATTGAGTTAATTACAGCGACCAACTATTCTTATCGTTTAAGAAGTCGTTGATAGAATAGTATGCCTTTGAACAAAGGTTGGATTTTACTTTAGCTTTAAACTCATTCAAAATCAAAATCAAAAGTCATTTATTCAAACTAGGCTGAAAGTCAGCACTTTTTGAACGTCAAAGTCACATAAGACAGTCCCCCCAAAACGCCCGCCCTTCGACACTTCCTAGTGCTTTGGCTGGGAAGAAGAAGTGGCGGAACAAACTCCCCAGCAGCACTGCTGTCTGTTAAGTTAGAAGAACTTGATTCTATACAATATTGTATAAGTTATTAATATAATAAAACAAAACATACATTATTCGCCATATGTCAGCTAGCACACGCCATTATACCAACAAAACATTGAAAACTAAACTCAAGTTGAAATGAATAATGAAACAAAATCGTAAACAGAACTTAAAACCTTACTAAAGCCTCCAGGCATAAAGGGCGTGCCCGCTTACATATACAACGATGCAAATGATATATATACACAACAAATGAAATTAAAAGAAAATAAAAATAAATTAACAAAAGCAGTTAAATAAAAAAACAATTATATGAACTACCCATATAAACTGTCAGTGTGTGAGTTACAGTAATTACAGAATGTAAAACAGTGTCATAGAAGAAAAAATAAATATTATCTACACAATTAAGTTAGCAACTAGTTTGATAAACTCCTATAGATGAGACTGTCCTATGGAGCGAGACCAGCATGTTTCCAAGCGTTCTTATCTTGGATGTAGTCCTCTAATTTGTAATAAGCTCGTTTACAAAGTGTACTTTTAATATGACTTTTAAACCTCCTTTCATTTAATTGCAATATATCAGAAGGTATTTTGTTGTAACATTTAACACAGTACCCCATAAAAGATGTATGTACTTTTGCTAATCTGAAAAATGGTTGATCTATCTTGTCTTTATTTCTAGTATTAAAGTTATGTCTATCGCTTATTTTATTAAAAAGATGTAGATTTTTTCTTACATACATAATATTTTCGTAAATGAATTGGCAAGGTACCGTCATAATATTAATCCTTTTAAATAGTTCCCTGAGGGATTCGCCGCGACATAGATTATAAATGGCTCTGACAGCTCGCTTTTGCAAAATAAAAATGGATTCAATGTCAGCTGCCCTACCCCACAGTAAAATGCCATACGACATAATGCTGTGGAAGTAGCTAAAATAGACCAAACGCGCGGTTTCTACATCTGTTAACTGTCTTATCTTTCTAACAGCATAAGCGGCCGAGCTCAACCGCCCCGCAAGAGATGTTATATGAGGTCCCCATTGTAATTTCTCGTCTAGCGTGATTCCTAGGAAAACCGTTTGATCAATAAATTCCAGTTTTTCCCCATTCAATAAGATGTCACATTCGCTACCTCTGACATTAGGCAATTTTAGGCATTAAACTGCAAATCTATGAAAGCAGAGGGAAGCTTGTTGAAAAAGGTAATACCAAGACCAACAAATGAATTATGAACCTTATGAAGCCGGTGAAAGGGAGCACGTAGCTTGTCCTTATTTCTAGTATTAATATTTTTCATTTCCAGTTATGATCTAGATATCCTTTATGCTCAGGTAATGCCAGACAAAGTAAAAAAAAACTGAACAATCTAACATCGGCTGTTATAAGTACAAGGTGGCAGGAACATTGATGCAAAACCTGAAGGCCGATTTTTTGTAATTAAAAATGTTCAAAATCTGATCCAGACAGCAGCTGAGATGACTCAGGGACAATCAAATGTCAAAATGTTGGCAATTCGAGGTATTTTTGACAAATTGATACTGGCATGAGACTGTGAACATAAAATTACGAGAAGTTACCGCGCGTTGAAATTATTCGTCGGTTTTTAACAAAATGACCGCCTAGGTGTTTTCTATCAAACAACAAATTTTCTTTTTTTTTATAACAAACTAAAGTTGCTACGCTAGATAGTCTAGAATCATCTGCTGATTTCATGGTTTCAGTTAGTTTCTATGTCTCTGCCACCCTGAATTACAACCAATTTATTATATTTATGACCCCTAATAACAAAACCGTAAACCCAAACTGATAAAACTAGCTTATAGTTACTGTCTTACCTACGTATTGATAAATTATATTTGTTTAAAACCTAACGATAAGATTAAAAATAATTATTATATTCTACCAACTGCCGCAAGGAATCAAGCTGTGAGAAGTGTCACAGATGTTCAAATCTTTCATTAATTTTATGCTAATAAGTTTGTGACATGTCTCTTGTCACACTATGCAGTAAGCATATCGATGCCTTAGTTCACAACTGCACTAACTACGAAATTGACAATTTTGAGGAGAGAGCTTTAAAGTTTTTTAAAGTTTAGACAAGAACAGTACAAAAACAAAGTAAAATAACAAAACAAATATGCATCTATTCATAAGACTAGTCCTTTAACTCCATCATAATATCTGAATATTGCAATGTATAAAATTTTGTGTGTTTGGTTAAAAAGTGAAAATTGAAAATTTTGCAGTTAGTGCAATTGTGAACTAAGGCATCGATATGAAATTTATTGGAAATGTTCCAGAAATCAGCTCTCAAACTTTATTCAAGTTTAAAAAAATTGTATTGGATATTTCCAATCTATATTCTCATTACTCTTTCTGCCCGTAGTCTGATAAAGTGAACAATAGTGCGACTAGGTAACGGTTGACTGCTGAAAACTGAAGTTTTCCAAGAAATGTTTGATGTTATGAAGTACTTCAATTAACATTCTTGTGCTGGTGTTTAATTAGACATATTGAACAGACTTAATTTAATTAGTTTGGCTAGGTACTAATGTTTGACAATTAATTACAGTCAAATTTGAAGTTCCTATAAGCAGCTGACTTTTTAAATATTGATTAATATTGTCCAACGGTTATTTACCCGCAAACATTAACAGTAAAGTGACTATTTATATCATTCTCACACTGATAATTTCAACATAAATGATGTAATCAACTTTTTGTAACAACATTTTGATTGAAAAGAATAGTCCATGGAGTTTCTTGCCTGATCTTCTTCATAGGTTCTTCCTACTACACTCTGGAATGGGCAGCTAGCTTTAAATATCTTTCTGACTCACCGTTCCATGAAAAATTTAAAGGGCTGTCATTGGTTTACTTGAGATAAATACTTTGAGTTTTTAAGTTTTTTTTTTTTAGATAATAGATAATAAACTGATATATTTTATTGTATTTCCATTAAGAAATTACAATGTTAAGATTATGAAGAGCATTAATTTAATAGTACAAATTCACGGCTGCTATCTGCTTAGACGTGTCAATTAAATCTAGACTAGAATCCAGTAGGTAATCAGTTCTTAATAGAAACTGCTTGGCTAAACTTGACCTTCCAATGACCACAGTATATTAAGATTGTTTATCTTATTTCCACAATTATCACCGCACTTGGCAACAACATTGGTGATTAATAAAACTGAATTCATTTCATCTTTTGTTACTCGGAATGAATGAAATAACTTTATAAATTGGACTGAAATATAAAATCACAAGGTTTAATGCGGGCTGTATAATTATTTGGTCAAGTTTATTTCTAGATACATTGATGGAAATGTACCAATTTCAAAATCTGGTTACACGTTGTTCTTAAGTGAAACATTCTTCGAGACTATTATTGCATTTACTGGAGAAAGTAGTCATTATGTTAGTACATTATGATTGTAACAAAGAATTGCCTTTGATAATGGCAAGAAGCAGATTCCTAGAAATACAATCACACTTGTAAAGTCATTATCATATTTAAGCAAAGGAAACCAAGTGCACTTCTTATCACTTCTGTTTTGTTGGTCATACCTATGCATTAAGATTTTTAAGTTTTATTGAATAATGGTAGCCTACCCTTCGTTCCAAATCCTGGCCACCATCCTGATTCTGGAGGTCCCTTTTTTTTCCCCTTCTTTTTTTTACCTTTGGCACCCATTGTGTTTTATTTATAAAATTTTGATTATAAAAATTTACTTAGAGATAATTTAAACTTAAAAATAATATACTCGACATTATAAAATGATGTTCTATCAAAAACTCACCCTGACAATAGTGACCATTTCTGTCCCGTGATTCATTTGTTTTAAATTAAATTACGAAGCCGTCTTGATCTCGCTAGTGACAGTAATTTTTATTGTCAAACGTCAATCAAAATCAATTTGACATTTTTTGACAAAATCAAAACAAATCCGGTAGTGATGCGTAATAAATGGAACTAATTCTGAATATCGATTAGGTATTATCCAGACCCGCAACAAAAAAATAAAATAATTTTCGCTGATTAACATTATTTTTGTCATTTCAGAGGTAGGTACTACTCCTTTTATGGATATTTTAATTTATTATTATTATTTGACATGCTTTAGTGGAATGTAAGGTTTTAGTAAAGATGTATGTACTAGTTTACTTAAATAAATTATTATATTACAAATTAAGAGAAGCAGGTTTAAATGCCGGTTCTATTCTTCATATAACTAACTATTATCTCATTTATAAAAAATCATTATTTTGTCTGTGTATAATATTAGCTTCCCTAGAGGTGACCTTGAAAGGTCATTGAAAACAATATACGTACTCAACGTCACTAGCACATTTTGCAGTGACACTTTATGAACAAAATAATTTTAGAAGGCACTGATCCCTAAAATCCAAATAAACTTTCAGAAACCATTGCACTTATATAAATTTTGCTTATTTAAAAAAAATGTCTAAAATGTTATGATAGCTACCACATCTCAACGTTATAGCTCTATTTTAAACAATTTAGCGGTATTGATTTATTTTTTCTATTAATAGTAGGGAAATACATGAACAATTAGCAATAGCAAAGAAATATGACGCCACAGTATAGTCAAGTATCAGTTTTATTTTTTATTAAGCATTCAGAAATTGAGTTTCCTGAAAATGATTACACGGTAGGCACGATGATAGTATATTTGGATATAAGTAGGATCTACTGAAATGTAATAGCTACGTAATTCCATCGATTTCTTTTATAACCTTAAATAAAATACTAACCAACCCGTAAATAATATAACTTTCTAAACATTCTTGAGCATTTTAGCCGAAATAATACGTCTAAGTAATAATTTGTGAATTATTTTATAAACTTACTTTTTTATTAATTTTTATCCGGTGAAACACAGACACTCCCGAACTGCTACGTTGGTAGTACTGTCAAATAATAAGTCGCCGAGAGGACACACAGAAAAGGTCATTTGAAGGTCTAGTGATAGCGCGGTGCGCGACACTGTTTTACCTACCGATCAAAGCGCTCTCCTGCGGTAGATATTTGAACTGCCAGTCTCTTATTTCAGTTGCGCTGCAGCTACGTGGAAACGTTCATGGTTATGGCCTACGTAGTTTCCCAGTTCCACGCTAGATAGCGTTATTAACAGAACCTAACAAAAGAACATATGATTTAAAAAAAAAAATGATTTGTAAATTAATCATTGCAAAGATACGCATAAAAAGAAATAATTGCCAATTTTCTTTATTTACCTAAGTATACTACCTAAAACATCGATCATTATGAATAAAGTGTGGAGCATCACTAGTTTATTTTATTTGTCATTACTTTTTTATTGGGCTGGGACGCACAGACCTAACATTATTTTACTTACAGAAATCTAGTTTAAATGATTTATTTGTTAGTTGTAGGTATTGTTTTATTGTTAGGAACAACTATGTGAGTTGTAATAGTCCCTTCCTACTTTTCTCCCGTGGACGGATTTCTCAGAATTTGAAATCACATCAGCTTCAGTGAAACTCTGACTTATGAAACAGCCTCCAGTCAATCGTCATCATCATCACCTAAGTCAGTCCATCCTCTATAGACTGATCTTTGGTTCAGGTAGTAGTGAAAGTCAGTTTTCCGGTGACGGCCTTTCTTTACTAGTCGTCTCTATAGCTACTCTATTCGAAGAGCTCTATGAACATTCGGTCCCGTCTGCTAATTTTTGGTTTACGCCTAGGGAATTTTTGCGTCAGTCGTAAGGCAAGCTGTTGCAGGGAGTCGGGAAACCAAGGAAAGTTGAAATTATTTTTTGTACGTCGGGGTTGACAATGTAATCCTCATGGAAGTCCTCCACCCTGGCGTGGGCAGAGGGATCTGTCAGATTCTTATTAGGTACTGATTAAAACCACCCCGGTGTTCCCTCCCACACCTATGTCGAGGATCACAGGATCTAATGCGACTTCCGCGATCCCCAGCCTCAAGTCAGGAGGAGTGTGAGGTGATGAACACCCCCGTTACATCTTACAGAGGTGTTATTAACATGCGCTCTTTTATTTGTTCTGTGGACATACATAGTCCTAGAGATGACCCTGATCACACGGCATTGAATAAAGCGAAAGACATGTTCATTTCCAGAAAAATATTCAGCAGCTGAAGACTTTGAAAAACTACGATCATCATCAAAGGTGGCGTTCCGCGCATAAAGGTACCAGATGTCGGCATTTAGTTTCCGAGTTATTGCGTTTTTGTAAAATCGGGTGAAAATACTACAACATATTTGCTACCTACATTTTGATACAATTAACATCTACAGACAACATTTCTAAGCACATTTTTTTTTAAAGGAAATGTTTAGTTTAAAGGTACCAGATATTGGTAGGTCTTATAAAATATCGATATTTTCATAATTATTATGTTGAGTTTTTGAATTTTAATACTATTTGTATATTGGCAGTACAGAATCGGTTATGTTAGTGATACATTGATGCATATATATTACAAACGAGTAGAACATTGTTTTTTTTTTTAACCTTAACTTTCAAACTCCATGTTCTCGAAACTAGTTTTTTCAGAATTTCAACTTTGGATGTCTGTTACAAAAAAAAATATTAGAAAAAAAAAATGTTTTGTAATCAGCATTATAAAGGGACTCTTTTAGATTCTACATCCGGACCTCCCTACTGGTACCTTTATGCGCGGAACGCCACAAAGAGTTCGTGTTTTAAGTTTTAGAATTTCGGAGGAAACCAGAAGAGGGATTGTCAGCTACTTTCGCATAAATCTGGGCAAGGGAAGTCAGATTCTTTGCGTATTGTTCCCGATTTACAGCTAAATTTGTGCTTAGAGTCTGGCTATTAGCACGGAATGAATCCATACAGGGTTGGTTCTCTACTGAATATGAGGAAAATCGGCATAAAACCTGTGGCTAAATAAATAAAAGAATTCACATAAAGTTTGACTTTGGGTAACAATTTTAGACCAATGGTGGCCCAGTAGTATTGGTCGAGAGTTACGAGTTGTAGGTTCGAACTCAGGCAGGCGCTCTACTATGTGTAAATAATTTCATCATCCTACTGCTCTCAAAGCGGTGAAGGCAAATATCGTGAGGAAACCGGCATGTCCTAGAAGCAAAAATTCGAAGACAGTGACAGCTACCAACCCGCATTGGGCCCGCGTGGTAGGTTACAGGCTACAATCCACTCCGTCTCACTGAGAGGAGGCCTGAGTCCCAGCTGTGGGACCCATATAGGCCGATTATGAATAATTTTTCCCAATTCGTTTGATTCCCCAAGTGTCGTTACGTGTTTGAGCATATTGGTTGATGCTCAAACACGTAACGACACTTATGGAATCAATGTGAAATGATCTAAGAAAGTTTAAAAATTGATTACTTGTAGCATTGTCAAAGAGTATAGCTACGACAATCTGTCACATTTTCAACTTTGTCGCTAAAGCATTACTATCGAGATTGGTGGAGAAAATTTGACAGTTTCGGGTAGCTTGATGTGCTGGCGTCTGTACGCTGTGCTTAGAACTCCGTTGCAATTTGACGCACACCATCATAACAGTTTGTATTTGGTAGCGTTAGTGGTACAATAAAATTACATAATTCTACTCTCTGGGGGTCACAAGTTTATCGGTTTCACTACCTATTAATCACTTGAGTGTGTATCGTTGAGCATGAGATGATAATATACAGCATGGTACTAAATAATAAGTGGCTAGAAAATTTGAAATTCACTTGGGCTAAGTATAGTGGGTCTCGTGTGGTGCCGGACGTAAAGAATAACACCACCCCATTTCTTCCCGTGGGTGTCGTAAAAGGCGACTAAGGGACTTACTAGAGAATGGGCAGCAGCGTTCTCTATGCATTTTACCACCATACTGCGATCGCCAACCCGCTTACCAAGCGTGGCAATTATGGCAAAGCCCCCTAAATTGGGGGAGGCCTAAGTCCAGCAGTGGACGTCTTACGGCTGAAATGATGATGATGAAGTATAGTGGCGTATCATACGAAAATGACCCTTATTTGCAAAAGTTAATGTTCTCATTTGTATGAAACTCTTGATCACCGTCGCTTAAGAATATTTTATTTGATTTCATAACATAACATCACACCTTGGTTCACCGAAAGATTGGGCAGGGATGTAGCTATAGTACACCCACATTTCGCCTGTTATGTTTAAGTCCCATGTAATAGGGGGCGAGCCTATTGCCATCAACCGGGCACAGGTCCAGACACCGGGCTGCTACTGAGAAATTCCAGATAGAAAAACCCAATAACACTTTTCCCGACCTGGGAATCGAACCCAGGACCTCATGTTCATCAGTAGCACTTCCAATCACTAGACCAACGAGGCAGTTTACTTGATTTCGGGATACAATAAATACAAAATACTATTTTTAACCCTGGAGTAGTCGCGTGGACTACATATGTAGTCCACTCATACAAAGAGTTTTTTATTTTGGTTGATTTTTTGGAACACAGAGTGTGATTAGTTTATGTTGATCATATTTAGTTAAGAAAACTGTACTGATAATATTTTCATATATTTATTAAAACGTTAATGCTTATAAGTTTATTTATTTCAATTTGAAATTGGACACTCCTTACTTTTAGGTGCGCGACTACTGTAGGGTTAAAGCGATGGTGGAGTTTCTTTCCATTCTTCTCCATACGAAAACACATTTTGGAAGGGGCGACTAAAATCAATTCTATTTCAATGTAAATGTTGACGTTCAAAAGTGCCTTTTTTAAGTCTATTTGAAATAAATGCTTTGAGTTTGACTTTGATGTTTAATTCAATAATGCACATTAACTTAATACAAATAAGGTCGTTTTTATTTGAAACACTACTGTAATTAGTTCGAGTAATTTAGAAGTTCGCTCTGAGTCCTATGTCATACTCACTGCTTTAAATATTAAGTGATTGGTAATCATTTGGTCCATTCCATTTTTTAGGCCGTGATCACTGTAACAATGCACCCGAGGGAGACAAGAAAACAAAATAATCTATTTTAATATTAAAAAGCTGAGGAGAAAAGTGTATTTTCTTGGCTCCTGAGGTTCCGAGCGATTTTTTAAATAATACTTATAACATTTCTCAAAAATTCAGCTATCAAAAGGAAAACTATTTTTTTCGAATTCAACTGGCAGTCCCAGAGATTAGTGCGTTCAAACAAACTCGTTACAGTTAATCCAATTCGTTACGGTAACCAAGGGTTATCGCATTATCCAGTAACTGGGCTGTGGAGATCAGATATGCAGTCACTCCATGTGAAAAAGGTACTAGTATTTAGCTACATCCGCTTAGACTGGAGTCCGGTACGATGCAGAACGCAGATCTAGGTCTGGGTTAACGTGATCGCCTACGCTACCGCTTTACAACCAAGCCGTAGCCTTACAATTTGCCGTACATACTAATAAACAGCTGATGCGATTCAATTCGTATTTCTTAGAGTTCAAATTTTTAAGTGGTCGTGTTTTGTGACAATCTTAGTAGAGAAGAGCGGTATTGAAGCAAGGTAGGCTCGTTCATTTTATTGTTAAAGAACAACTGCCTAGCAGTTCCTGCTACCCTAGTAGCTCGAGTGTTAAGAATATGAAAAATGAGGATAGTTCTGTTGCTGTCTATTTGTCTGTCTATCTATCTGTCTGTCTATTTATCTACTGCCCAAGAAACATCAGAAATAGGGATCATCATCATTTCAGCCGAAAGATGTCCACTGCTGGACTTAGGAGTATTTTGGAGGGGTTTACCATAATTACCACGTTTGGCACCTGCCAAATGGGTTGGCAATCGCAGTATAGTGGTTCTAGTATTAAGGCGAGGTTGCAGTACTTTTGAACTTTTTTAAACCTCTGTAAATCTAGCAAAATAGCTAGTTTCCGTAAAAAAAAGTTATTTAGGAAAATTGAACATACTGTTAAGCGCTGTGTGAAGATAGAAACGTGAATTAAAACAATTGGCTCGATAAAAAATAATCATAAAGATGACACTAAATCGCCATTTAAAACGTGTACCTTGAAGAGATTCCATCATTAAACCATGTAAAACTTATACCAAAAGATAGGTTTTATTGTTTTTTAGGGCATGCTGAGAAAATATTTTATAATTTCCTTATCATTTTGTCTCCACGAAACAAATTATACACAAAATCTAGCAGCTCAAGCGCTCGCAACGACCGGCCAGTGTTCGCCGAAACGTCTTCAACTACAAGAGGGCCTTAAGAATATTAGCAAGTTAGTAATTAAAAAAATACTGAATGAAAGATGAGGATAGTTTCGTAACTGTTTGTCTATCTATCTACTACCCATGGTGTATCAGAAATAGGAATCATCATCATCATCATTTCAGCCGAAAGACGTCCACTGCTGGACATAAATCATATTTTGGAGGGGTCTGTCATAATCGCCACGCTTGGCAGGCGGGTTAGCGATCGCAGTTTGGTGGTTAAATGTATAGAGAACGCTGCTACTCATTCTCTAGTAAGGGGCCATCCATAAATTACGTCACACGTTAAGGGGGGGAGGGGGTCGACGAAGTGTGACATTGTGTGAACGGGGTGGGAGGGCCCCTAAATTTTGTGACGTCACATTTCAAAATTGAATATACATATTTAAAGTACTGAAGTACTGTTAAAACACGAACTATGAAAGAAAAAGAAAATCAATGTCTAGACGTAATTTATGGATGGTCCCTAAGTCTTTTAGTTGCGTTCTACGAAACCCACGAAAAGTAAATGGGACGGTGCTGTTGTTTACGTTCGGCACCATACGGAACGGAAATAAGAATATCGGAAGCCAATTAAAAAATATCTAATATATAAAATTCTCGTGTCGCAGTGTTTGTTACCAAACTCCTCGGAAACGGCTAGACCGATTTTTATGAAATTTGGTGTGTATATCGGGCAGGTCTGAGAATCAGCCAACATCTATTTTTCATACCTCTAAATGATAAGGTTGACCCACCTCTAAATATTTATTTTTATTTTTTGACAATTTTTAAAACGTTTACTTTATTATGATTTGGTATTGAAAAATACATACAACTCTAAATTTTCACTCTTTTTCACCCGGCAAAACAACGTTTGCTGGGTCAGCTAGTAATTATATAAAAATATTCCACTAACAAATTGTCTAAAATTAATCTGTGCAATAAAACAACCGCCCGTATCATGTGATAACAACGGTTTATCTAAATCATCACAGAAACAAACAAGTAATTTATGTTCAGTCGCAGTTAACTGCTCTTACAAGACAAGGTAAGTTTTCATTATTTCCTTATTACTGAACTATAACTTTCATCTTCATCAGCCCTGCTCCACCCACAGTTGAGTGTAAACCTCCTCCCTTTTATGCCATGCTTCCCTGGTACGTGCGAGTCATCATCTCATGGACTGATACTTAATTAGAGTGAAAAAGAAATATTTTACTTTCATTGGTGAGCAATGTTGCTTAGCAGTATTAGTGCCAATTTCACCAATGAACTGAACGCGATCAGCGCATTTACGATGCATTCAGAGTTACACTGTAGGTTATCGATTTGAGAGCCGTTCCGAATTAGCGTCAGCTCGATAACGAGTTCCCGTGAATCGTTATAGATGTCACTGGCAGCTGTTATAGTTATCACTGTTGTGGAATATTAGTGGGTATATTGACAGTTAAAACTCTTGGACCTGTAATGTGCTGATCGCGTCCAGTTTCATTGGTGAAATTCGCCGTTAGTAGAGTAGACAAGTTTCAGTGATGGACTTAAATATGTATACAAGGGGCACTTGGCAGCGATATCGCGGCACCTCTTAGGTTCCATGGATTAATAACATGATTGAAATTTGACGACTATTTAAAAAAAAAGCGTAACGTGATTTTGGCGTATAGACGCGTAAGTGTAGCATTTTCTATGAAATAGATTTTTATTTTTAAACAGACGAAAAATGTCATGTGCTGGATTTATGGTTACATTTTTCACGTCGATGTCCTTGCCACCTTATATATTTACTAGCTTTTGCCTGCGGCTTCGCTCGCGTTAAATTCGGGAAAACACGGTTCCCCTTTCCTAATTTAGAACACAGAAGAGAACTCGGAACAGAATGTTATTTTAATACGCTCGCTACTGTAGACGATATGTCCATGGGAAAAGCACGGCTTTTCTAAGTTCACCCCAGCCACCTAAAAAAGAAAAAAAAAGTAGCCTATGTCACTCTCCATCCCTTCAACTATCTCTACCTAAAAATCACGTCAATTCGTCGCTCCGTTTTGCCGTGAAAGACGGACAAACAAACACACACACTTGCCCTTTTATAATATTGGTATGGATTATTTATTATGAATAAGTACTACAACTAAACTAACCTACCTCCTAACTCTAAAGTTACGTTTATTAATCGAAAACATTAATTCTAAGGTCTTGTTATTTTCGTGTTAATTAATTAATTGAATAATTCTCACACTTAGAAAGTTTTCAAGGTATATTTTCACAAAAAGTTACACTCAGACAAGCGAATTTCGTAACTTTTTCACGGAGCAACATTTCATCCAGCTCCAAAGTGTAAAAGGTTTTAAATCAAATTTATACTTTTGTTTATTTAATAGCGCGATAGTTCTATGAAAATATCGTATTATTGACTTTCATGCTCCGTGTGGTGCCAGACGTAAAGAATAGCATCATACCACTCTTTTTGTGGGTGTCATAGAAGGCGACTAAAGGAACGTATTAGAGAATGGGCAACACTATCAAAAAAAGTCTGGTGGGAATAATTTGCAAAGGAAACTTTTACAAGGAGCTTATATAGGATAACTTTTTAACCAGTGCGCAAATTTTAGCAAATATAAACTAAAACGAGTTATAATAACCATGCAATTTTTATTTTGATATATCTTAGTACAAAAATTAAGTTAGGGATCGTTCAACAATTACGTGATCATTTTTGGCCGTTTTTTTAACCCCCCCCCCCCATGTGATCACAGCGTAATCTTTTGTTTTAACCCCCCCCCCTCGCCTTGATTACGTAATCTTCGTCCGTGCTTAATGTTTGCTGTTTTATTAGCACTGACACGTATGTCATGTTTCTATGGGTCTTAAATGACCTAAATTTGGGAAGAGGGTGTGTCATTTGTCACAATGAAAAAGGTAAGAACTATAAAGTAAAATCAATAAAATAGATAGTTTCATTAGTCTTCATTGAAACGACGAAATGAAATCAACTCTCTCTCTCTATTTAAATATTTAGTTATACATATAAATGATGACGTAATCATGGATTCTCTCCCCCCCCCCCCCCAAATAATCCTGATGTATATACAAGCACCCGACCCCCCCCCCCTTCGGTGATCACGTAATTGTTGAATGATCCCTTATTGTTAACGAAAGATGTTTATTTTGAAACTGGTTTTTGTGGTAACCTGCGCGCGGCGCCGACGCGGCCGCGAAGGTGAACGACCGAGCGTAGCTACTAGTACCTACAGCTGTTCGATCGGTCAAAATTCTAATATATTCGAAGTACCTACACCGGTGCGCGGTTACTGACCTATTACTATTTCGTTATCATATTACGAAATATTTAAGGTGTTCACAGTTTACTGATTTAAGGGTGGATAAAAATAAAAATAAAGTTTTGAAAAACATATTGAAATATTCTATTACTGATACTCATCATTTCAGCCGTGAGACGTCCACTGCTGGACTTAGGGCCTCCTCCAATTTGGGGGGCTTTGCCATAATCGCCACGCTTGGCAGGCGGGTTGGCGATCGCAGTATGGTGGTAAAAAGCATTGAGAACGCTGCTGCCCATTCTCTAGTAGACTGGATTCTGTAGTATTACTGATACTGAACCACCAAAAACAAATTTGCGCACTGGTTAATTTTTTTTCCTGTATGTACCTAAATGACTAATGAGGTCTTTAAGACACACGTGTGTAGAGACCTGAGCTGGGAGAAATGGCCATATTCATAATCAGCAACACGTAAAGAAATCAATCAGCTCAGCTTTCCGCTCTCCACTGCTGGACAATGCATATAGGGTTTTTAAACTGTGCCACATCATCTGTACATACTTAATATACAACTTCCACCTTCTTTAGATGGGGGTAGATAGAAACTACAGACCGCTACCTGCTATACGATCCTTACATACTCCGTCTGTTTCTTTATCGTTTCTGTTTCGTTTATCTAGTTTTCACACACGCTGGTTAGGCGGTTGCGAGTACTATGCACCTCCCAAGTAGCACAGAACTGCATTATAAATTGTCACATAAGGCCCACAGCCGTACTCTGAGCATTTACATAGAGTTATTAGTATTCACCCGGGGTGTAACAGCTGTTTAGAAAAAAACGTGGCCAACTATAATGCTATTTGCTGTACAGTAATTCTATTAAGCACCACAAACACGCCACAAAGTCACTGTTATTCAGCGCTTAGTAGTGCAGTACCCTATCAGCTGTAAGTTTTCTGAATAATAGCCCACACGTGTACTATACAACCGTTTCATTTTAAGAGAGAACATGTAACCCACTATAATGTAATCAGTTACTTTGTGAACTTATTTAACAAAAATGTAATGCTTTATGCTGCATACAGGTTCACTTTTCCCCTATTAGTCAGTTGTTACCATACACTCGAATAACAGCATGCATCGAAGTGTCGGCATGCGCGAATGGAACATTGGACGCGACGGGTTCCGTATGTTATATTTATAAAAAAATAAATAAAATGAAATCAATTTATTTCAAACATAACCCATATTACAAAAATTAAGATAAAAGTAACAATGCTGCAGCAGAAAACAATAAAATGTTATTAACAAACTAAAAATATATGTCACTTAGTTGAAATAAAAGCAAATGTCAAATTTACGTCGGATTTAAATTAAAGTAACAATAAATAATAATTGCACATATTGACAAAACAATACAAAAAACCCTTTATAAATAGAGATCGGTGTGTTTGATGACATTAGGCTGAGTAGATACTCTCTGCTACAAAAATCTTCTTATAACCTACACATTTTCGGGACTAATATGGTTGCCACAAAATTAATATTCGTATGTTTCTGGTACTTTCTTAAAAATGAAGAAGATTTATTAAGAGAAATCCAAGATTTTTTAAATTATAATACATAAATTAATTTCGAGAGTTTTTAAGATTCCAGATTTCGACAATTATTGTCAGAGGTAGTCAGTTAGGAAATACCAGTACAGCTAGCATCTAAAAAAACAACGTAATTTTTTTATGTTTATTTAATTTTCCCTTTTTAAAGAACAATTTAGGGTGTACCACCCTGGTCCAGGCCTTGAATTTTCTTTTTTTTATAATTTCAAGGAGTATAAAAGTACTTCTCGGTGGCCACCATAGAATTTCCTTAGTTTTCCACGATGCAGGAACGACTGTTAGATCGACAACACCGCTCTCTATAGTCTGAACTATTTTGAAAGGCTTGTTCTATAAAAAACAAGAGAAATATATTTATTATAATAGAAGTATCAGTTCCTTAAAATGACAACACTACCTATACAGTTTTTGAGGAAAAAAAACCACAAGATACAATAACATATTAAATATCTAAACTTAACGTAACATAATAATTATATACAAAACATCTACAGACACAAACACAGAGGACCTACTTTACTACCTACCAAAATAGCAGGAATTATGTCGATCGCAACTTATTTACTTTTATTCGTAACCCCAAATTGAAATGATATTGTTCATCTATCGTAGAATACGAACGACCAACCCAGTTGCGATTTAGCGATAAACTGATGATCTATGTAAACAAATAATGCGACATGACGTCGTCACCGCGCCGCGCGCCGGCGCGGGCGTGTGAACGATAGCGTTGCATGCACCATGTTGCAGATCAAGCGAAATGTTTCATAAAAAATACTTTTCGCGTCGCATAAATACTGTGCGTATGGCATGTCAATTTCAATTTCATATGGAAGTAATTAATTATTATTAGGCCAGAAGAATACATTATTATTAGATAGGTATCTACTAAGTTATAGGTATTTCGTCGCATATTGAATAAATCAATAACTTATGTATTATACATACCCATAATTAAATTATAATATCAGCTACTTAAATTACAATTTTAATTAAATAGTTATCGTCGAATAACGACTAAAAAAAGGAACAAAATGGCTTTAAACGAACCACGGCGGAACCCTAAAAGCTTGGATCCATAAAGGCGGTTAACAAGGTAACTGATGCAAATGTGAACCAATATAACTCTCCTAATCGATCCATGTCTGATTTGTATTCCACAAGTGCCAAACTATTTTACTCTTTGCTGAATTAAAGGCCACATGTGAACACCCGTACAGACCTTAGCATTATATTAACATTAAAACTGTTCACTTGCCATCCGCCATATTCACTGCGTTACTGTGTATTATTATAAAATTTTATCTTTAAATTTTTGTTTATTTTATAGGGTATCAATCGTAATTAATTTGGATTACAAATTAATTACACGAAAACAGTTTTTTTTTTTTTGTTTTCTTTGTACTAAAACAAACAAATTTATTTTATATTCATTCAGTTTTTGTTACTTTTCTTTTAGTATTTAGTGGTATTCCGAAGGCGCATGAAAATTTTGAACAAAATATGTATGGTATTTGACAGTAAAGTTACCTTCCCAATAAGATTTGAAATATAATAGCAGGAAATCGAAGTTTAACTTACCTTAAATTTTATGTTTAATTTCACAATGGCTCCTGAGATCTTGCACACAACGATACACTTCATGTTTTACAATTTGACAGTTCATATTGTTACGTAGATCGTAAAGTCTAGAAACATCGCGCTAAATCCATCTCAGAAAGAGACAGCGTTATGTAGATCGAAAAGTCTAGAAACGTCACGCTAATTCCATCTAAAGATGGGGCAGTGTTCGAAACTACTCGAAACGACACGCTAACGCCATCTGTTATCAGGTAGTAAGTACTACGAACAATTGTACGTAGACGCCACCGCCATCTATTGTCGAATAGCGGGATTAAACAGTAAATAGATGTCTGTGGAAGGTTTTCGAAGTTTCTAATCTACTTGTAAACTGTGGAAAAGTGTTGAATGTTCGCGAATGTTCTGCTTGGGATATAAATAGCGGATTGTCGGGCTGACGGGCAGTTCGATTTCGGAAGCGAGCGAATATGAATTAAGCGATACAGTACAAGCGAAACAAGTGATTCTGTTTGACGTTTGATTATTGCGATATTGTGATTGTTTAATTAAACTGTGGTGTGTTTCGATAATTTTGGCTTAAATTAATTTATCCCGAAACCCCGCTCGTAACAATATTAAAGAAAAATAAATAATATTGAGTTATTGCATTCCACAATTTCGCTCAGTGTGTCATTTCAGCTGTTTAAAAGTACACACAATGTACACATTCGTCTTCCTTGCTGTATAGTAAGTCACACGTGCCTTGTTAATCAGGCAATATTCAGGTCTTGAGGTGACTGTTACACACATAAATGCTACTATAATGTTATTATAATGCAATTATTTATCAATTGGAACTCTTACTCAGCTATGTGCTGAATAATTTGTGCCCAAATTAGAGTTATATCATCTGAGGATGCGCTGTCTACGCTATTATTCAGCAACTAATGCATTCACTGTGCACTGTTAAAATGCTGTTAACCAGCACTTTTGTGCTACTTGGGCTAATCTTTCTGAAGAACATCATCTCTCCTGGCCTTTCAAATTTCGTTTTGTATCACATCATCATTATTCCTGTCTTAAATGTTCCACCATCTTTGCTTTCACAGGATGGCCACATATTTTTCATACCCTGAGCCTGCGCTCCAGAAGGAATTGAGGAGCACAGCTGAAGCTATAGCAGCTCCAGGGAAGGGCATCCTAGCTGTTGATGAGACCAATGGTATGTATGAAATTACTTACTTATATGGAGCTGAAAATGACCTCCACATTTTCTAAATCGAAGGTATCCTGTGTAGACCTGAAAGGAGTTTTAGACAGACTTCAGTAATAATTGCCCTGGTTATAAACGAATTTGTTTGCCATAACGTTACGGTGACTCAGGTAGACCCTGCTTTTAAAGGTTAAGTTCTCAGTATCCATCTTTCTTCTCGGTGTGATCAACTCAGCTTATCGCAATACACTGCTGAATATAGGCCTCTGTCCAACGGCCATCAGTTCTTCGGCCATCAGTTTTCAACAAATATGGCCAGCCCAGTGCCTCTTCAGTTTGCCTACTCCGCGGGCAATGTCAGCAACTCCGGTTCTTTTCCGAATAATGTCATTTCTGATTTCTTCCTTCAAAAAAGCTCCGAGCATAGCCTGCACCACGTGGTGCCTCCGTGGACTATATATGTAAAATGAAGGGTGCCATAGTTGGGCACGCCACAATTGCGGCGGTAAGTCCCCTCTTTGAGGAGTGGATTGAGAGGCGCCACGGCGTCCTCACCTTCCGCCTGACGCAGGTTCTCACCGGGCATGGGTGCTTCGGTGGGTTCCTGTTCAGGATAAAGCGGGAGGAAACGTCCGGGTGTTTCCATTGTGAGGATCGTCTGGAGGACACGGTGGAGCATACAGTGGAGGTGTGCCCTGCATGGGCGGAGCACCGCCGTGTCCTCGTGGAGGCGATCGGCGGCGGCGACCTCTCGCGTCCGGCCCTGGTGCGAGCCATGGTACGGAGCGAGAGGGCATGGGAAGCCGTCACCTCCTTCTGCGAAGCAGTAATGCTCGCGAAGGAGGAGGCGGGGCGCGTGAGGGAGTGGCAGTCTCTGCACCCTCACGTCCCTAGCCGCCGCAGGAGGAGACGCCCCGGGCGTCGGGAGTCGATAGCGGACTCCCGGCCACCGTAGGCGCGAGCTTGCGGGTGGCGAGCAATGGGTAGCTCGCCGCCCGGTAAGGACCAAGCTCGGGTCGACGGTGCGTAGTGTTCCACGCGCGCCTCAAAGAGATGTCAGCAGCAATGTAGGGGTCTGCTAGGATCGATGCCTGCCAGGGTCACGAGATTGTTCGAAAGAGATACCGTGACTCTGGCACATGGGCAACTGAAGGAACACGGGTGGGTTTTAGTCAGTAAAAGTCTGACACGCCCTCCCACTCCGCCCAGAGCGGGAGAAGTCATTTGATGATTTCCCATCCAAAAAAAAAGACCTCATGTTTATCAGTAGCGCTCCAAGATCAAATGTATGATTGAATTTCTAATCCCATTAAATTGGTAGTAAATAGGTCTGTAATATGAATTTAGAAAGTCGAATTGAAAATTTTAATTCTGTAAAGCCATATTTTGTTACGGTCGTATTTTAAATAATAAGCAACCTAACACTGAACTGCAAAGCAAAAAAAAAAACAAACGAAAGTTGAATGAACGCGTGCTACTTTAGCTTTCTTAACCTATAAAAAGCATTTAAAATTCCCACAGAAGCGTTTACTAAGAAAAAAGAAAATACATAACATAGTCGATCGGCATTTTACAGAAAAAAAGCCATCGTTTGATGTTATCTAAGCTTCTCTTCAATAAAAATGCCATTAAAATTCGATCAGTGGCTTATTACAAATTTTAGCGAACAAATTGCCAATATTTACATTTCATTTGTATTTTATTATATTGAAAACACTTATTCTACAAATGTTTGAGCTTATTATTAATTGTTTTTATTAATCAAAAGGATCAGCAAACAGCTATACCTAGTATAAAACATACAGATAAGAAAGACACAAAACTAGACAATATTCAGTAGCCGACAACGCTGTTCACAGATTGATTTAAGGATACATACCAGTGAAGTATTAAATATGGTTTTCAGATATGATCTACTAGCTTCTGCCTGCGACTTCGTTCGCGTCAAATTTTCGCTCTCCTTCCCGTCGCATCGAATTGCCTGCCAGTTATCGTCCATTTTTCATTTGCTGCTCTGCTTCTTTTGACCGTAGCGTGATGTTATATAGCGTTCCTCAATTAATGGGCTACCCAACACAAAAATAATTTTTCAATTCCGACCAGTAGCTCCGCCGATTCTTGTCATTCCCCTTTTCGTACAAACTTTCATCCCCTATTCCCTATTGCTATTTTACCCCCTTAAGGGTAAAAATTTAACAAACTTTAAATATAATTCATAAATATACATATATTATGTAATAAAAGTCAACTAAAAAAGTTTCACAATTCTAGCTTTAAAAATGACAATACTTTCCTACAACCTTTCATCCCCCCCTACAACCTTTCATCTCCCCTTTCAACCCCTTAAAACCCCTTTTCCGCAATAAAAAGTAGCCTATGTCCTTTCTCAGGCTCTAAACTATCTGTGTACCAAATTTCATTTAAATCGGTTCAGTAGTTTTAGCAGGAAAGCGGGACAGACAGACAGACAGAGTTACTTTTGCATTTATAATATTAGTGTGGAAGTGTGGATTAGTGTGGATGATAGTCGTTACGGATATTGAGAAGCCCAAAAGTCAGACAACTAGTCTTACTAAAGGGTGTCATATTACCCAGTAACTGAGTTGTTATTTTTATTTATCTATATATACCGGGTGACTTTTTTTAGCGTCTTGAAAAAAAATGGGGGTAATAGGTGAACGGAATAGAAGCTTTTGGCATAGAAATTTTTATTATTTTTATTTTTGAATAACATGTAATTAAATTGATCTAGTAATAAATACTACACGTTTAAAGTAACATTTCCATACTAGAACAACAAAAACAGAAATTTGGAAAAAAAAAAAACATCTATCGAAACTCAAATCATACGCACCCTACTCAATGCGCGGCATGTATCATTGATTTCGGAGCGCGATCCTACTCTTTGAAGCCGGCCGATAGGCGGCCTCATTGATCTTTCGTAGGCGCACGAGCCGCACACGCATCCCTGTCCACCCGCGTCCCGCGCTCTTTTAGTCACCTACGATGAATCTGAGGGCCTTCCTGCCTTCTATTCTAGTTACACAACACACCATATGAAGGTCGAGACGGTAAAAAATGTCATCCGGTATAAAAATGAATCCCTATTTCCCTTGGTCACGGCATCACGCGTGAATAGCTGGACCGATTTCACTTTTTTTTTGAAGGTTCTTATGAAAGAAAAAAAAGAGAAAATTGCGCGGAAAATTATAAAATTTAAGAAAAAACCATATAATAGGACAATGTAAACTTTTTTAATGTAACATTATGACATTTGACATAGAATTGACAGAATGCGTGCTCAAATATCATCAAAGAGACAGGACAACGTCTGTCGGGTCAGCTAGTTTTTTATAAAATACATGTTTCTTATGTTACACAAGGCATACAATTAGACCTCTGGGGTCTGTCTTAGCATGTCATGGCCTGAGATTTGATAAACGTGCTCTTGCCTGTTAAAATGCTTGAAGTCAGATAAGCAATCACTCCATGTAAAATACTGGTTTTCACTATAATGTATTAGGGATTCAGTTTCTAGAATCCGACCCGAACATACTTTATGATGATGAATTAAGAATAATATATTGCCGAATGTACAGGTGTTTTTTTTTTTTTGGATGGGAAATCATCAAATGACTTCTCCCGCTCTGGGCGGAGTGGGAGGGCGTGTCAGACTTTTACTGACTAAAACCCACCCGTGTTCCTTCAGTTGCCCATGTGCCAGAGTCACGGTATCTCTTTCGAACAATCTCGTGACCCTGGCAGGCATCGGTCCTAGCAGACCCCTACATTGCTGCTGACATCTCTTTGAGGCGCGCGTGGAACACTACGCGCCGTCGACCCGAGCCTGATCCTTACCGGGCGGCGAGCTACCCATTGCTCGCCACCCGCAAGATCGCGCCTACGGTGGCCGGGAGTCCGCTATCGACTCCCGACGAAAGTACAGGTGTTAAGCTCCATTTCTTCCCATGGGTGTCGTTTAAAGCGACTAAGGGGCTTTATACTAGAGAATGGACAGCAGCATTTTCTATGCACTTTATCACCATACTGCGATCGTCAAGCGGCGATTATGGAAAAAACTCTCCAAATTGGGGGAGGCTCATGTTCAGCAGTAGACGTTATCAGCTAGATGATGACAGGTGTTAAGTACCTGTTGGGAAAGTAAAACATTTATGTACAAACCACAACTGTGCCTTCTTTTTCCATTTCCAGATACCCTTTGAACAAACGATCTTAAATAAAAAATATACGCGTCGACTTGAGAACCTCCTCCGTATTTTTCGTCAATTAAAAATAAAATCTGCCGATACAAAATAGTATTTAATGACAACTAACTTTATGAGATATTTCGATTGTTTAGAATTAGCTGAAAAATAAATGACCAGTAGGTCATTTATTTTTGCTCTTTTTTTTTTGCTATTCTGGGTGTTTATTCCACGAGTACCGGAGAAAAGAATGTCCTTTCATTCGTATTACAGCAGTTTTTATACATGAAATTGCCGCCAAATAGAATTTACATAAATCAAGCGGATATGTTAACATAAACCCTTAATACCAACATAGAAACTTAAAATATAGTTGACCGAAAACGCATAATATTTTAAATAAATCAAACGGAAGTATAAGAATAGAAACTAAATACAACCGGAAACCACAATATTTAAATTAAATCGAAAGGAAGTAACAACATAGAAACTTTCATAAATTGTACCGGAAACAGTAATACCGGAAATAGTATTAATTAAATAAATAACATGGAAGTCATATTGAGTACAAAATAATCAATACCAAGCTTATCATAAAAATCAAATAATGGTTTGGCGCCCATATACATGTCGGTTCATCAAGATAATCTTGGTACTTTGCAGAGGGCATCGGCAATCTCCTGGCAGCCATTGGACAGCAGAACACAGAGAACAACAGAAGGAGGTACCGCCAGCTGCTTTTTACCACTGAGGTGAGTTCACAGTCAGATTTTAGTCCATTATTCCGTCCCAAGTGGGTAACAACGACGATTTTTGATGCATATGTGTCTCACTCATGCTTTATAATATAAGCCAACAATCTATAAATATGTCGTCGCATACGATTTCAAGACGAAGGTATTATCGAAATATTTCTACCCGTTGATTGCGAGTAGACTCGACTGCTTCTGTGTTGAGATTGTAGCAGGGATTCGCATTTAACTATATGGTAGTGTAGGTTAAGTTTACTAACATAGGTGATAAGAAATATTGTTACCAAGACATGTGAGTAATTTGTTAATATGAAAAATGATTTTATTTCTGTAAATAGGTTTGTACAAACACTTTTACACGTCAATCATATTTTTTATAACGAGATGAGGTTGGCGTTTCCTTACTGACTACTCTGAGAAGAAAGGCCGAAACAAACTCAGAGGTCACAGTCTCTTTTAAGGTCCAGACATAATCTTGGTCACATCATGTGGAAACTAGGTAGATTCGCATTTAGATTCGCATTTTCTAGCTGACACCATATAGTTCAGATCATTAGGTCGAAAGCGTCACGTTCACGGTACAAGCCTTTGTTCCTCGCTACTCTTTGCAAATTACCGAATAAACGTGTCCGTGATTTGTACTTTACCAACTTCATAAAACCCGTACTAAGAACCGAAGACGATGACGCTGTTATCGCTTGGCCCACGCTTCCGTGGGTAATGGCTTCGACTGGCCTGTTAGACTAGTGGTTAGTGACCCTGACTGCTAAGACTGAGGTCGTGGGTTCGATTCTCACCCAGGGCAAATCTCTGTGTGATGAGCACGATCATTTGTTCTGTGTCTGGGTGTAATTTATGTATAATATGTATGTATTTAGTAATATATAAGTATGTTTATCAGTTGTCTGGTTACCATAGTACAGGCTCTGCCTAGTTTGGGATCAGATAACTGTGTGTTGGTTGTCCTAAGATAAGATATTTAAGATAAGATATGTTTAAGTCCCACGTAAGAGCGACCCAAAACCAGACTCCGAGAAATAACACCTTGAAAAAACACCTTGCACGAACTGGGCATCAAACCCAGCACCTCATGGTCTAGATTGTCTTTTTTTTATTATTATTTATTCATAATCAAGTAACAATGGACTCATTAGGCATACAATTATAAAATAATACACATACAAATTTAGAAATGAAATCAAAATTAACAATAAAAAATTAACAATAAAATTTAATATTAAAATTTAAAATTAAATCACCAAATTGTCATCAAAAATAAAATAAATAAAAACACATACAATAATTATAATTTTCTAACCGGCATCGGAACAGCAACATGCCTGTCACAGCCATGCCGGATATAAGGGCAGTCCAACCGGTTAGCGATCATTGCCAGGATAGCATTGCTCTTCAATTATGTATTAAGTTTAAATAAATTTATTTAAAAAAAAAACTCTAAATTATTTCATCACCACTGCTCTAAAACTGTGAAGGAAAACATCGTGAACAAACCGGCATGTCTTAGAACCAAAAATTCGAAGACATGTGACATCTACCAACCCGCACTGGGCCTGCGTAGTGGATCAGGGCCCACTCCCTCTCACCGAGAGGAGGCCTGAGTCCCAACAGTGGGAACATTGAAGGCTGATGATGATGATGTTCGTCACAGAAGTTATTGTAATAACTTTACACCAATCCAATGCATTCAGCTTTTAGGAAAATTTAGCTAATTGAGTTTTGAATGCATCGAATGAATGTGATTTTTTTATATGTGAGGGTACATTGTTAAATAATTGTGCAAAAGTTAATTTTATTTGGCCAAACTTAGTTCTCATGTTCGGTAAAATAAGAAAACTAGCTTGGCAACTGCTACGTTGTATTAATTGTTTTATGTTTATATATTGCCATTTTCCGAAAGCCACCCTACCTACATTTCAGCCTACAATTTCAACTTTATTTGCGTAACGCACTATTAATCAGAATCTGAATCATTTTGAAGCTTATTATTAATCCATTGCTTGCATGCAACAACTTAAATAGCGCAATGAACGCTGGTGAACTGTCAAAATGAAAGCGATTCCTACTGTTAGTGTATTACGTATTTATCCCTCTGATTGAACGGGAGCCAAGTAAATATTTATAGAAGAAATGGTTTCACGTCGAAAATACGACTTAACATCAAAACAAAAGAATATTCTGTTATGAAGGAAGGACAACATCGTTTGGGTTTCCCATTAAAAGTTTCCTCACGTGCCTTAAGGGATAGAACAGCTTTTGTTTTGTCGTGCAAATGTCTCACAGGGGAATCCTGTACTTTTTGCTGATGAATGTTTCACACCCCAGGTGGAAGTAAAAAACATTTGTATGCTTCAGAAACTTTTAATTCTTTTTGGGAGTTCTCAGTGGTTTATTCCCTTACGTTAGGGTTTTTGAGGGACATAAGTGGCTTGTCACCTAATAATAATAACCGCACGGTCGATCGATCCGTGAGTTGGAGACCATCTTTACATACCACAAGACCCTCTCACGGCTAGGAAAGCACGTTATTTTCGCGATAACGATTTTGGTCCCATGGAGAAAATTATTCAGTCTAATGATCTGTAAAAAAACTTTAGAGGTGTCAAGGGACACCCGGATGGAACGAAGTTCCTTTCCAGGATTCATAATAGATATAATTTTTAATTATTTATTATGTACAAAAAACCTGTATACACTCAACAAAAATATTCTCTCTCTCTCCCTATCTCCTTCTCTCTCCCTCTCTCTCCCTCTCTCTCTACATCCCTCTCTCTCTACCTCTCTCTCCCTCTCTCTCGCTCTCCCTCCCTCTCTCCCCTCTCCCCCCTCCCCCTCTACCCCTCTCCCCCTCTCTCCCTCTCCCCCACTCTCCCTCTCTACTCACAACAAAAAAAACAACAACATACGAAATATATACGGTCTAATTGAGAAACCTCGTCCTTTTTTTGAAGTCGGTTAAAGCATGTCGTGACAACTTTTCGTAAGAATTTTTTCCGTCTAGCCCCCTTTCACAACGCGCGATAAGGAACTTCGTTCCAAAAAATGTTCTGCCATACGTCTGCATATACGTCACGGTCACTTGTCCAAGTGCAAATGTAAGTTTGTAGTTCATATCCCATTGAATGGTTTTTCCATTAAATTGGTAGTAATGGAATTATAACATGAACATGGATGGTTGTATTGATGATTTTAAATCTGTAAAGCCATATTTGTTACGGTCGCGAATCATATTACGTACCACACCCTTAAATTTGGCAGATCTGTGACAACTTACCCTGTATAACCCTTAAGTAGGGTTCGTGGGACAGCCAATTCCTATTGCCAACTTCACTGACTCCCTGAATAATTTTCTCACAGTTCTTTTCTCATTGTTCTGACATGAAAGTAGAAGTATACCTTCTGATAACCTTCCAGAATCTCTCCGAGCACGTGTCAGCAACAATTCTCTTTGACGAGACAGTCTATCAGAAGACTGATGATGGCACATCTTTTATTGAGCTGCTGAAAAAGAAGAACATAATTCCTGGCATCAAGCTGGACCTGGATGCAGTTCCTCTGTTCTTGTCGCAAGATGAGGTCACTACTCAAGGTAATTTCTTTTCCCATAAGCTGACTGTAATTTACTAAATGTCATAGTTTACTCTTAAAAGGGTGAACTAATTTGGAGCCATTTAAAAAAAAATGAATGAATTAGGCTTTCTAGCGGCGTGTTCTTAGATATGTTTTATCAAAATCGGTCTAGCTGTTTCGACACGGCGATCCTTTCATCAAAATATTACTTTCTTCAAGATTATTCTGCATTGTAGTTGCTGGTGTTATTTTTGGGATGTATGCTGACTGTTTTTTTTTTCAATATTTCCTATTTGTTATAATAAGATTAGTACCTGGATGCCCGAGCTCTGCTTGGTTTTTTTTTTGGTAAAAATACATTTTCTAAAAATGAATCCTAGCTAGATCGATATATCGCCCCCGAAACCCCCTGTATACTAAATTTCAAGCAAATCGTTGGAGCCGTTTCCGAGATTCAGATTATATATATATATACAAGAATTGCTCGTTTAAAGGTATAAGATATTGTGCCACTGCAAAGCAAAGGCCTCCCCTCCCCTCTTTCCAATTTTATCAGGCATTTGCAGAGAGTTTTAAAATTACTTTTAAAACCTATTTTCAACTTAACAATCTTCAATTTCAGGGCTGGATAATTTAGCAACCCGTTGCGCCGAGTACAAGAAGCAAGGCTGCAAGTTTGCAAAATGGCGGTGTCCTCTCAAGATCGGGGAGAACATCCCATCAGTCCAGGCATTTAACGACACGGCTCAGGTCCTCGCGAGGTACGCCTCCATCTGCCAGAGCCAGGGTTTGGTGCCGATTGTGGAGCCCGATGTTCTTTTGGATGGTGAGTAGAAGGCAGTGCTGTTTTATGCCTACTTCTTTTAGGAATAATAGCTTCTGTTTTTTTATTTCAGATCTAATCTCCTTCACAGTAATAGTTTGGTTTTTAGGTACCCAACTAAGTTTAGGCTAGGCTAGTTTATGTTTTAATAAACATGTGGCAAATCTTGGCAAGGCAAAAAGGTATCTTCTGCTTCTAACCAACTTATTTCATACTCAGGTACCCACCTATATGTGGAATCCATCCACATTTCCTGATCCATGGCGGACGATGAATACCTAAATTTTAGCATCGTTCGCTTAGGTACCTACCTACAGACATACAAGCTTCGTCAAACACGTCCCGACTTGGACATAAATGAAGCAGTGAATGGCCTATTCAGGTCCCCCATTTAGGACCCTAATTATGATATTCGATGTTCAGCAGCTTTTGGCAGGCCTATTATAATATTCTCATCAACGAATTAAATTAACCATTTTGACATCAAACACCAAACGAAGCAATTAATCTAATTATTTGGTTGTACGCAACATAATAATTAATTACGGCTCGGATTCACGCCACTTTGCTGATTATAATTACGTATTAATTAATTCTATGTTATATTCATTATTATTGTATATTCTGCTCATTTCCAGATATCTATTGATTTTTACCAGTGTTTACCAACTCTTATTTCGTATTTTTGCTGTATTCAATCATATGTGATACTAGGGTGGAAGAGCTCCTGCCAGAGTCACTAGATTTGTTCAAAAGAGTTATCGTGACCCTGGCATATAGGCAACTGAAAGAACACGGGTGGGTTTTAGTCAGTAAAAGTCTGACACGCCCTCCCGCTCCGCCTAGAGTGGGAGACGTCATTTGATGATTCCCACTCACAAAAAAAAGGGTGGAAGAGCTTATAATCTCGTACGAGTTCCTAGGAGAAAAAATTGAATTGACATTGTAGCTTATTTTATTTGATTATTATTATTTTATTTGTGTTTATTATTTTCAATGACATTTTTGAGTTATTTTAAGATTTTTATTATTATTTTGACATGATTATTGTATCAATCTTTTACAAACTTATTTTAATTTTAATGTTCTGATTGATTTATTGTTATTTTAAATTTGCCACAGTATTATTATTATAATTTAATTGCTTATTTTTTTGTTGTTTTAAGAGAATGTTTTAATAATAATATGTCTTCATATTTGCACGTCACATCATGTGGCAGACAATATGTCAGTACTTTCAATGTTCTGATCATATTCCATGCATGTCTTTCTGTATGTATGACACATGTTTCAGCAAATAAATATTATTTTATCTTATCGAATCCATATTTCTATACGCTCGTAAGCTCATGCAAAAAGAAGCGCTTAATGTATCGTGCTTGTGAAGCGCTCAAACGCAAACTTTAAAAGCGCCGAATGTAAAGCGCTTGGCTGAGCGCTTTGAGGCGCTAAAAATTCCACGCTGATGAAGAGTCAATAAGGAGCGCGCTTGTGAAGAGCTAAATTAATTGCACTTGTGAGCGCGTATTGAAAAACGAGAGTAAAATGTATAGGTTTGTTACCGCTTTTCAGTAGGTTTGGAAATCTTGATTTGTACAACAGCGTGTCACACGTGTAAAGGCTTAAGAGTAATTCTAATTAATGAGACCTCTTCCTCGAACGATATTTGGACGTAGTTAAGCAGAAAGGACTCAAACCACACATAATACAGTCAGTAAAAACGACCTAGCTAAAAACAGCTTTATGTTTCATACATATACTTAAACTTTAGAACCAATGGTATGGCGCTCCTTTTTTTTCAGCATAAACAATTCAAACATTCTCGTTTTTAACTAGTACTTCTAACAGAATATGTTAATATACCATTACTAATAAAAAAAACCGGTCAAGTGCGAGTCGGACTCGCGCACCGAGGGTTCCGTACAAACCTGTAAGTTTAAAATTTAAAAAAATATTTTTATTATATGATGTAACTAAAAATTTACGGTTTTCGCAATTTTTCCTTTATCTGTGCTATAAGACGTTGCTTCGTACCAAATTTCAAAGTTCTAGATTGACTGGAAGTACCCTTTAGGTTTTGATTCCCTTGCGAGTTTCGAAAATTTGCTGAAATTTGCGGCATAAACGGCCATATCTTTTGATTGCGTTAGCTTAGAAGTTTGATTTTTTCACAGGTCCAAGGGACAGTAGATTTGAGTATTTGATATAAATTTCAGCTTAATACCTTCACGCATTCCTGAGAAAAAGGGTCTTGACAGACGGATAGACGGACGGACAACAAAGTGATCCTATAAGGGTTCCGCTTTTTCCTTTTGAGGTGCGGAACCCTAAAAACATGTTAATATTTCACTGACAAACAAATAAACCTCTTGAACTACAAAGGTCGATATTTCAAAAGCAACTTGGGTGTGGATTGAGTCCTTTCTGCTTAACTACGTCCATTTGGTTTCGACGTGTGGGGTTGTTCGTATTGACAGGTTAAATAAGCACACCTATGATTAATTGAATAGGTTTCTGTTTCCCGTGTGCCATTGTTTGATTTCCTTTGTGTAACTGAGGGGACCCGTTTCTGATTAACGTGTGTAATTATTAATTTTACATGGTTTGATATAAAAAGTTTCCTTAGAAGTATACCTATAATTAAATTAAGATTACAGTTTTTTTGTTTTTTATCTTTTATAGTCTTCATGCATGTCACTGACAGACCGACTACTATAGCAAAATTTTGTACAATAGCACCAAATATCAAATTTTGACGAATCATTCTCAATGCTCATTGGAGAGAAATGACAAAATTCCAATGATGTCTCGGAAAGACTTCAAAACTAACATTCACTAGGCCTTTATAGTCATTCGATACTGTTGGCTTGGAGCAAAATTTCCATATAGCCTTCACTCCTCCCATCAATGGAAGCATATTTAAGCACAACTTTTAGAAAAAGTAGACCAAATTTTCTAAATTGTTTAATATGGCACCGGGCGATAGATTGTGGCAGCAAACTACACTTCCGCCGCTTCTCGGCGTCCGCAAATTTCAAGTATTAGTTTACCGGCCATTCTCTCCTCAGTTTACAGTACTGATAAATGGACCAGGATCTTTATATTTCGCTCATTGGTTGATCTTGAGGTGCCGTGTTTGTCCCAAGTATCAGACGCTTCAAAAATGGCTTCAAAACTAACAACCCGAACTCCGAGGGACGGTGGGCTTGTGATATGGGACGCAATCTGTATTGACTCACTATCGCCATCTCAGGTTCCTAGTACGGTGGGCTGTGCTGGCGCCGCTGCTGCGGCTGCTGTGTGGCGCAAATACTGTTACATTATGAGTGATTATAGTTTTGGGCCGTTTGGGGTCAAAACACTCGGGTCGTTGGGCCCGAGTGTACCTCCTCATAAAAAGTATCTCCTATTAAGGGAATTTCTCGCCAACTAGTTGACACTTCATGTGATTAGAAGGCTGGATTATTCTTAGATCAGAGATATAGTATTGCCATTCAAAATGTTAATGCTTCGTGCATGCCTTCTGCAGTAGTTTCCAGATGATAGCGATGCGGACGAGTAGGTTGACACCTGAGTGTACTTTTGTTTTTGTATTTATTTGTATAGTTAATTAGTTAAGCATTTAATGTAGTACCTACCTAGTGTAAATAGTTAGTTGTTATACTTGAATACAATTTTGATCTTCATAATTCATGCAGGGAAAAAGAAATACCGTTATCATTAAAGATTATTATTAGGATCTTTTATTACCAGGTGACCATGACATTGCAAGAAATCAGAAAGTGACAGAAACTGCACTCGCTGCGGTGTACAAGGCATTGAACGATCACCACGTCTTCCTAGAAGGAACACTACTGAAACCTAACATGGTTAGTATAAATCATTTGACGAAAAGAAAAATATAGCCGGAACTTTCCAGAAGGTACATCATTTAGTAGACACACTTATTAAATAAACTTGTACTCCAGTTTGGAACAGGAATGTTTGGAAAAAAAGCTCTTAACAACTTATTTCATTTGGATATGTATTTAAATAAACCTTTAATAACTACCATTTTGCTTTCTTAAAAATATTATTAAACTTTCTATTATATTAAATACGGGTCCACCCTTTATGGCAGAATTTTTTTCGTCATAATATTATTTTGCATAACAGCGGATAGCATAAACTTCATTTCGCAGAAAATCACACAACGCATAATTTTATAAGTCAGAATCATCTTTAGGCATAAATTTTATATCCATAATAATGAAAAAGGAGAACCATCATATCGCAGAAAGTTCGCAGTCAGAATCGTCTCTTGGCATTATTTCATATCGATAGTCCTTAAAAGGCAGAACTATCATATCTCAGAAACTTTACAGTTAGAATCATCTTTTGGCATACATTTCATATCCATAATAAGTGAAACGCTCATCTATTACATTACAGAAAAATCATATTTAGCACGCTGCATGCAGACATGCAAACAAGCATACACCATGCATGCAGCATGCAAGCAAGCATGCAGCATGCAAGTAAGCATGCAGCATGCAGCATGCAAACAAGCATGCAGCATGCAAGCAAGCTCACAGCATGCAGGCGAGCATGCAACATGCAGCATGCATGCTTTCTGTCACGGCTCCGGTGCTGCGTGGCTCCGGCGGTCCCACGCGATCTCATCGTCGCAGATGGTTTTACGTTCACCACCGCAGCTTCGGCCGAAGCTCGCGGGCCGCCTCGCCCCCCCGTGCCTATGCGGGCTTAAATTACACTCTAGGGGTAGGGCAGACAAGACTACGTGGAGTCGGTTCTGCAGCGATTCGTTTCTGTCAATAACTTTTGTAGCACAACATATCGTCACATCCACGGCAAACTTACGAATCTGCAGTTTTGGTAAAATCGATATTATGATGAAAATCTGTTCGTAATGTTTAAAATATTGACAATCCGTTATTCATTATATAAAAAAGTACCATTTTAAAAACCAAAATGTACCATGGTACCTATATACCCGTTAACAAAACAAAGAAATCGTTGATGTTTACTTTCAAAATGCTCCCCTGTAAAATAAATTTTCTGCAGATTCGTAAGTTTGCCGTAGATGTGACGATATGTTGAGTTTTTGAGACACTATTTTAATTTTAATTTAAGGTTAAAATGCAATTTTATAGAAATGACAATGCCTAACAAAATTATTCTAAATGAAATTCTGCCATCTTCATAGTATGCCAAGTGAAATTGTACCAAATAATCGTCGCTTTAAATAAATGTTTTGCTAAACGAAAATCTGCGGAATGTTATGTCTGCCAAAGGTAATTATGCTTAGTAAAATTCTGCCATCTTAAAAGTATGCCAGCGTGAAGTCGGACATATAAATATTTGGCCAAACAATGATTATGCTAAACATTTTTTTTGCCTTACAAATATTCGTTTAAAGAAGATTATGCCAAGTGTGTTATGCCAAATAAAATTCGGAGCATCAAGTTTCTGCTAGATAGAGGGAACCCATTAAATACCCCTCTTCTTGTGAATCTCTATTAAATCCCATTTGCGATCTTAAAATATTAAGTGCGTAACTTTAAAAATCAAACTCACATAAACTATCAACCACACATAAAACAATCAATCACGCACTAAACAAACACACTTTAATAAATCAAAAATACATGAAACAACCAAACATACATTAAACAATCAAACACACATAAAACAATCAACTACACATAAAACAGTCAACCACACATGAAACAATCAACCACACATAAAATAATAAAACATACATAAGACAACAAAACACACATAAAACAACTAAACACACATTAAAGAATCAAATACACTTAAAACAACTAAACACACATTAAACAATCAAACACATATTAAACAATCAACCACACATAAAACAACCAATCACACATGAAACAATCAACACACATAAAATATTCAGACACATATTAATGAATCACCCACATATGAAACAATGAAATACACGTAAAATAATCAAACATACTTAAAACAAGCGAAATGCATTTTCTTACATTTTCGTTATGTTATAACATTCTTTCTATCTCTGTAATAGGCGTTGCCCTAATTAAGCGTGCTTACAAGATCACAGTTCGCGCGAACACAGGAACTGAAAGCGAAATAGGTCGGTCTTAGCGTTCGGATTAAAAACCATATTGAAGGCGAACGGGTTTAGCACCCCGTTGCCCTATTTACACTCCCTTTCCCCTACTTACACCCCTTTCAGGGGAACTAAAGCTCTCATCTCTTTATTCCAAGCGAACGTGATCTCGCATAATTAGTGTTCCCGATCTATAGAGTTTTATTTGCTTCTTTTATTTGATTTTCTATTTATACATAAGGGACAAATAGTACTTTTACAATCTGTTATTCAATTTAAGCACATTATGAAAGTATTATAGTTAGTTCCGAATCGTTTACTGAATAGATTTCTGATATTTTCGATATACGATAACTACGCTCGACGCTTGTACATGCGTATGCGACTATGTGCGTGCATAGATTTTGAAAATTTCGACCACACTCAGAATAACAAATTTAATAAATGAACAACGTTTTATACATAATAGTAAAAAACGCTGTGTATATATATGATAATCACAGAATATAAATTCTAATTGTAGTGTTTGGTGGGGTGCGTTAATTCCGGGACATGCTGTAGAGATTGGTTCTGTTAATGTGAATAATGGTTCTATTTCTAATACTTTAATTTGAGGGTCTGAGAAAATTATTGAGAGAGCTGTATTTCAGTGTGGCACTGAATAAGTAGAACAACCTGTCGAAGACTTTTTTTTTTTTTTAAATTCCAAAGATATTATATCGCCAAAATACAGGGAGAGAAAGGGTGCTCACGGTCTCTTGTTAAGGTTTTTATAATTGTCAGTTACGTGCCCATATTACCCAGTTGAGTCTTATGTTGCAGGTGACACCAGGTCACGGATGTTCAAAGAAGAACACTCCACAGGAGATCGCTGCTGCTACCGTGACTGCTCTACGGAGGTCTGTGCCAGCTGCTGTGCCAGGTACAAGACAACATGCTCTCTAATATTTCAGTACTAGAGCCTTTGTATTGTTATAAAAATAAAATAGAATATCTACATCTTAGTTAATCATCTACCTAGCCTTTTTGGGAAAAGGCTATGTTGTGATTGGCTTCCAATCTAAGTGGATGCAGGTGAATACATATTTTACGAAGAGGATCTGCCTGTCTGAGCTTCACAACCCAGCTACTGGGTAATACGATACCCCTTCATAAGACTGGTTTTCAGACTTTCGGGCTTCTGACGAACTTGTTTGATAGTTCCACGACTAACCACAAAATCCACGAAAAACAGCCTGGACCAACAGCTTTCCGAGGCACTGAGTGATCTCGGTATGTTAAGATTGTCACCCAATAAGTGATCAACCGCGGCAAGCGTGGCTTAACCAGATTGAATCGTGCAACTACCCCCCAAAAAAATTAAAGTTTTTGCCTTTAACCATTATAATATTATCAGCCGTCAGCGCTCGATTTCAAAAACAAGTACGCAAATACATTTTCCAATGCTTCCAGGAATCGCTTTCCTATCCGGTGGCTTGACTGAAGAAGAAGCGACAGTATACCTGAACGCTATCAACCAGGTCACCCTGACGAAACCCTGGGTTTTGACCTTCAGCTACGGCAGGGCTCTGCAAGCGTCAGTGTGGAAGACCTGGGCAGGCAAGGATACTAACACCAAGGCTGCTCAACTTGAACTATTGAAGAGGACAAAGGTACTATTTTGAATACTTAGTACGAAGCCCGCGCTATCGTTCATGTTCGTGGTCACCAGTATAGAGATCCTAGATAGATTCTCTATTGAAAAGAGACAAAATAAAATGATTTTTTCTAGCCATAGTTCAAATGATTACACAAACAGTGGTTTTGACCCCGTATCTTGATACAAAAACTTTTTTACAAAAAAAAAAACAACCGACTTCCTTAAAAACACTACAAAGTTCATAAGTCGGTGTCTTATGATCTGTATTTATGTTTTTTTTTGCCACCGACTTCCGAACTTAAAGTAATTTTTCACTTTGTAGTGTTTTTAAGGAAGTCGGTTGTTTTTTTTTTGTAAAAAAGTTTTTTGTATTTAAATTTTTAGTTATGGTATCCACCCCGCACTAATTCCAAACAAACAATGCATATTTATGCGATAGCAGAAATCGCGATTGATTTGCTGTCATTTTTAAAGAGTCCCGGTGTCTGTCTCCGGAACTGATCATCAGATCTATATGAAATTTATATGGGACCATTTCGGAATAAACCCCTTTCGAATAAAAAGAGAATTTGGCAAATCCGTCTATATATGATGGAGTTATGGCCGAACACGCATAAAAAAAAAAAAACATCCGAATTGGGAACCTCCTCCTTTTTGAAGTCGGTTAAAAATTGAGCAAATGTTTTTTTTTTTTCGTTTTATCGTATTTAGATAGGTACAGATACCCGTAACGTCTGTGGAGTTTTGCTAATAATTTGTCCCTTAACAGCAAGTCAGCAAACTTGGTGTTTGTGAATATCATCCCCTGATTATTTTGGGAGTGTCAACTTGCGGCTGACATTCAGATGCTGTCCAACTGTACTTCGCGACATATTTCCAGCAGTCTGAAGTGGTAACGAGGTTGTTTTTGTTCCAGGCTAACGGATTAGCTTCTCAGGGTAAATATGGTGGAGGAGCCGCATCTTCTGCCAACTCGAAATCAAACTATGCTGCGAATCATAGATATTAATAAGTAAATAGTTTATTTGCTAAGAAAAGCTAAAGATGTTTTATATAAATAAATAAATGAATATCCGTGTTCACGAGGTTTTTTTTTGTATTGTACCTTTGAAGACGAGTTTTAATAAATCTTGAGGAATTTTTATCGTCTTTTATTGGTTTAAATTTATCTACGTTGGTGGCCATGGCTAATTAGCTACATCCACTAAGCCGCAAAGGTATCCATTTCTTTCTTTCTACTTAGCTCGATTATTCCAGTATGGACTAATAATGCCCATCGGTAGGTTCCAAAGTCATACAAATACAACAGTTAACTGTTAAGTATATGAACATTTTAAATAACTAGCTTCTGTCCGCGACGTCGTCCGCGTTTAATTTCTTGTTCCCCCGACCCTTCCCGTCGCGTCGAATCGCCTACCCGTGCGATTTTCCCCGTTTTTGCAACACTTTTCATTACTGCTCCGCTCCTCTTAGTTGTAGCGTGATTTTATGTAACTTCCTCGATAAATAAGCCTTCCTCGATAAATAAGCTACCCAATACAAAAAGAATTTTTCAATTCGGACCGGTAGTTCCTGAGATTAGCACGTTCAAACAAACAAACTCTTCAGCATTATAATATTAGTATAGATATAAATTATAATTAATAGGATAAAATTCAGGTTCTAAAATAATATTTTAATTCATAAATATGTGATTTTCGGAGCCGTCTTTTTGAAAGAAATGCTTTTTTTATTCCTATCTCAACATAATGCTGCGATATTTGTAAAAAGCCACTACCACAGCGCTGGTATTCTGATAGGCATCAATAAGATAGTTATAGGGAATGGGGGGGGGGGGGTGATGGGGTTCAATTAATATTAAAGCTTTACGTCACATACCAAAGTTTCCTCGTTCAACTCTTATACAGTTCTCTCACAACCCAACTTGATCCGTATCTAACCCATGTTCAGTTAACAACGGGCATAATAGTGTGAGATTTGTTGAAATTACCAACTGACGTAGTTCCGTTCTTTAAGGACCAGGTATGAATAATAGACTCGTGAAAACTCGTGGATTTTATACGGAATTGAGAATGCAAGGGTAACTACCCTAAAGAAAAAAACGCTGGCACAGATATCATCATAATCCTTTCAGCTCAAAGATGTCCACTGCTGGTCATAAGCCTCTCCCTATTTGGGGGTTTGCCGTAATCGCCACGCTTGGCAGGCGGGTTGGCGATCGCAGTATTGTGGTAAAATGCATAGAGAACGCTGCTGCCCATTCTCTAGTAAGTCCCTTAGTCGCCTCTTACGATACTCATACGAAGACATGGGATGGTGCTATTCTTTACCTCTGGCACCACACGCCACAGATATACTCATAAGTAATTGTTGGAAACCTCTTATAAAGATAAGAATTCTGGTGGAACCAATAGTGTTTCATATATAAAATATTTAAACGAAAAGTGGAAAGAAAATACCTACATATCTTTATTCAGCACAGATTAAAAGGCACACAACATTTCGAAAATAAAAAATCGTCTAAAAACTGTACGTATTCTAGTCTAGATGCAGATGATACAATATTAGGTACCAGGCCACTCAGAAAGTAATGCGAAAAAAAGTTTTTTTGTATGAGAGACTGGCCAGTTATAAACTATTATAAAAATAATAATTATTTATAAGTAAAAATAGGTACGTTCCAATTTCAAAATTTCCCTCCAAAATTTTTTACGAGCTAATTAAATTATCGTGTCTCATTGGAAAATGGATTTGCGCCGGAAAACATTTTCGCGCTATGATTTTTTATGGTTTCAAGTGTCGCCTGAAACCGGACGAATCATACGATGGACTTTAAATTGCATTCATGGATGAAGGCCCTTCCTAGGCAACTGTGTATCGTTGGTATAACGAATTCAAACGTGGTCGACTAACTTTGGGGGATGAAGAAAGAAGTGGTGACGGCTGTTAAGGAGGAAAACGTGCTAGCAGTGAAAAATTTAGTCCAAGACAATAGGCGAATTACGTATCAGGAGATTCAATACATACTGCAGATTGGATCGGGAAGCCTTCACGAGATTCTACACGTGCATCTTCACGTGAGGAGGATAGTTTCACGCTGGGTACCGCATAACCTCACCGATGCTCAGAAGCAGTCCCGGGTGGAATGGTGCCGTGATATGATAAACAAATTTGAAGCAGGCTCGTCCCGGCGTGTTTACGACATTATTACAGGTGATGAGTCCTGGATTTATCAATACGATCCAGAAACGAAGCGCCAGTCTCCGGTTTGGGTGTTTCAAAACAAATCAACGCCTACCAAAGTGAAGCGATCTAGAAGCGGGGGGAAGATTTTGATCGCGAGCTTTTTCAATTCGACTGGCTACTTGGTGTCAATCCCTTTACGAAACCAAAGAAGCATCAACTACGAATGGTATACTACTAAATGCTTGGCAGAAGTTTTCTCTGTTGTGAGCAACAAGCGACCAAACACAGGGATCCGCGGGCTACTGCTCCACCACGACAACGCGCCCACGCACACCGCGCTCAAAACGAGGGACTTCTTGGACAGCACGCCGGTCAAACTTCTGGGTCACCCTCCTTAGAGTACTGACCTAGCACCGTGTGACGTCTTTTTATTCCCAAAAATTAAAAATCTGCTCAAAGGGATCCAATTTTCGTCGCCGGAAGATGCGCTGTCGGCGTTCGAGCAGGCTGTAAACGATGTGTCTGCGGCGGACTGGAAAAAGTGTTTCGAAAACAGGTTCAGACGCATGAAACTTTGCATAGAGGCTAGTGGAGAGTATTTTGAAAAGATTTAATTAAAAAATATTTACCTATAGAACACTTCTTTTTATTTTCGCAAAACTTTCTGAGTGTCCCACATACATCATTATCATACTTTTTTATTCATTCCTATGTCTTTACCCTGATAGGAAAACACAGTTAAACAAACATGTAAAGTCAATATTGGTTATCATGGCAATAGTGCATTTGGTTTAAATAGTGTATTTTTGAAATTCTATTATTTATGTAGATTATTGTATACTTTCTGAATGTGAGAACGTTGCAAGCCTTGTAGACCGTAGGCAATCTTCCATTTTATTAAGTACTTGGTACTTGTTGACAGTCCTACACTGTTCTCCCATACCTATTAATAGTGTAATTTAAAACCATTGTAAAAGCCAATTATTTTTAAAAGAGTAACCATGGAGTTTCTTGCCGGCTCTTCTCCATAGGAATCAACTATTTAGAACCGTGCACCTAACTTCTGACGTTTCATAAGGGCCCATGTTGGTTTATGTGAATTAAAAATATTTTGATTTGTTTTGATTGATTTGATGTTTTCCACATTGGGCACTTAAATGGCCCTATAGGTATTCCACATACGTCACCTATCGATAATTTTCACAGGTGCTTTAAGTGGAATAATTTATTACATATCGATAGGTGCTATATGTTGAATAAGTCAGGTGCCATTAACACAAGTGCCGTTTCAGCGGGTGCCCAATGATACGTCATATCAATACACGTACTAAACTGTATTAAGTTCAGTTTATTTATTTGTTCACATAAGTAAAAAAAAACGGATCTAATGTTGGTGAACAGAGCGCTATGTTATGCCAGGAGGCGCACAGCAAATATCAGTCGTTTGCGAGAATAACGATATAATTCAAAATTCTCTCAAATTGAATCAAAGCTTTATGATCTTTTGGCATACAGTACATATTCAATTTGACAGAATTTTGAATTATGTCGTTATTCTCGCAAACGAGCGATATGATGTAAAATCTAGATGAGGATTACAAATGACTATTAACAAAAAATATTTGAAAATCTTGCATTTGTATCAAAATAGAAAATTAGTTGAACAAATAGTGAATACTCTATGTCAGACCTAAATGAGGAATTATTAAAACGTCAAAATTAATATGTCAAAAAAAAAAAACAAAAAAAAAACGTGTGAGCAATTCACACGTGGTAGAAGTGAAACCTTCAAAAATGGGAAACAAAACATAAGAAACACTGTATAATGCTTCCTATCTCATTTTCTCCCACGATAAATCTTATGAATTTAGTGTCCGTCTCTTTTTACTGTCGCTTTATCGTTTCATAGACTTTCAAATCACAACGGTGCTAAAGAAGTTTTCACTTCAAAAACTACAATTTCTTTCAGGAAACCTTAAAATAGAATAGCGTGATTTAGATTGTATTTCTGCATTATTATTAGATAGTAAACTCTTTTTGTAATATCTGTTTCAAAGTGTGTTCTTACATAATCACTGACAGGGCATTTAAAACTTTTAAATTTTATCTCTCACAATTTTTATTAACTTCATAAAATAAACACCAATTGTCAAATGGAAACATTTATCAGATAATTTAAATTTAGAATTTCGAGTTAAGTATTCAATTAATCAATGCATTTAACTTCTAAATAGCACTATACATTGATATCCCCAGGTACCGTTTCTGATACATTTTTTTATATTTTCATGACAAGGTTTTGAAATAGACCAAATTTTAATGTAAAAACTTTTTTTTTCTTATACGATAAACTTCTTTCTGTTCCTGTTTATGTACTTTATACACCAACTTCTATTTCACAAATAAAAGGTAGCTTTTCGTCACAATTCCGTGTTTCAGTGTACAGATAGTTACCGTCCCGCTTACCAACAGTCCCACAGTCAGCACTTGGTGGTTCACGGATGGGGTACTGACAGTAGGTACCGTCTGGGTATTGGCCGTATGAGTCTGGGAGTTCGCCGTTTTCGTTCGGGTAATTGCATTCTTCAATTGGAGGGTTATCCTGGATTTTGACACTGTTTTTGTACGGATTCGGGCCGTTGTAGAAAGTGTACATGTCACTGATTTTTTTACCTGTAATACAAAATAAGTATCTGACGTAAGAATTTCAGTACCCACCTATAGTGAAAATCTGAATAGTAAATTAAATTATTTTCCAAATCGATTAAAAACTCAAATAAGAGGTTTCCAACAATTACGTATGAGTATATCTGTGACGTGTGGTGCCGGACGTAAAGAATAACACCACCCCATTTCTTCCCGTGGGTGTCGTAAAAGGCGACTAAGGGACTTACTAGAGAATGGGCAGCAGCGTTCTCTGTGCATTTTACCACCATACTGCGATCGCCAACCCGCCTGCCAAGCGTGGCGATTAAGGCAAAGCCCCCCAAATTGGGGGAGGCCTAAGTCCAACAGTGGACGTCTTACGGCTAAAATGATGATGATGATGATGACTACTAATATTATAATTGTGAAAATTTGTATGATTGGGTGTTTGTTTCTCAATCACGCAAAAATGGCTGAACGGATCTGGATCGAAAATAGCACACAGAGTCTATATTACCTATATAACCTGGAATAAAACATTCTTATCGCGGTAGTACGTCCTTTTGCATTAATTTACGACATCCATGCGGGCGAAGCCGCGGGTAAAAGCTAGTAAAATAATATATATTTGTGTTATAATACGCCTTGACTTATAACCTATTTCTTCTTTTTTCGTTGAATAATAAAAAAAATATGTTTTTTTTACCTTTTACCGAGTAATAATCAGCGCTACTAAAGAGCTTCTTAACTCCAACAAAATATGTTTCGTGTGGTTCCAAAATATCTTTAATTTCCTGCGCCTGAGCACTATTTTCTATAACAGCCAATATTCCTCCCTCCATGAAACAGGTTTTCATAGCTTCTTGCCACGTTTTTGGAACATCCTTATTTACTTTATAACATTTTTTTGATGTCTTTAAGAATTTGTAACCTGAAATTATAATTTCATTTGTTTTTACATACATAAACATTCAACCTTTTTTATCATGGGGGTGGCAGAAACTTGATTCGTTTTTAGGGTTCCGTTGCCAAATGGCAAAAAACGGAACCCTTATAAATTCGTCATATCTTTCTGTCTGTCCGTCTGTCTGTCTGTCTGTCCATCCGTATGTCACAGCCACTTTTTTCCGAAACTATAAGAGCTATGCTGTTGAAACTTGGTAAGTAGATGTGTTCTGTGAACCGCATTAAGATTTTCACACAAAAATAGAAAAAAAAACAATAAATTTTGGGGTTCCCCATCCCATTCATCAAACCCATACGTGTGGGGTATCTATGGATAGGTCTTCAAAAATGATATTGAGATTTTTAATATCATTTTTTTTCTAAACTGAATAGCTTGCGCGAGAGACACTTCCAAAGTGGTAAAATGTGTCCCCCCCTGTAACTTCTAAAACAAGAGAATGATAAAACTTCCACGGAAAATTGGTTTGAACGAGATCTAGTGAGTAGTTTTTTTTTAATACGTCATAAATCGTAAACCGCAATTTACCTTTCATTCAATCAACTCAAATATAAAAATTAAAAAAAACATTTTCGAAATAAACATAAACCTTATACGTGAATACCTACAGGTTTGTACGGAACCCTCGGTGCGCGAGTCCGACTCGCACTTGGCCGGTTTTTTCGTACCTAAACACGGTGATAAAATTAATGGAGTATGGATTCAGTAATGGCGTGGACCTCCAGTTTAGATTATTTGTCGGTTTTTGGAATCAGCTGTTTCATTAATTTCAGTTATGTAGCTCTTGAATTTTTCAATAGAACATCACCCTAATTGAGTAATATACTATTAATCATAATCTGAATAAATTTAATGGATATCCCTTGCTTTCAATATTTAAAAAACATCATTATTCCGAACCTGACCCGAAATCCTAACCTGGTCACGGGTTAGGTTAGGAACTAGAAAAAAATTATAATATTTGTTCCGAACGTAACCCTGTTCCTCTGCCAGGTTCGCGAGATTAGTAGGAAAGAGGTACCGTGGCCCTGGCATATGGGCAACTGAAGGAACACGGGTGGGGTACCTATAGTCAGTAAAACTCTGACACGCCCTTCCACTCTTCCCAGAGCGGGAGACGTCATTTGATGATTTCCCATCCAAAAAAAAACCCTATTCCTAACCTCACCAGATGTATCGTTCCTATCATAACCCGAATTGCAATATAATTGCTAATCGTCACAGATGGTCTTAACGCTCACCACCGCAGCTTCGGATTGCTGGCCGGCTTCGCTGGGTTACGACTTCGGAATAATTGGAAAAATACGTCTGCTCAGCAATTAATATTGTTGAACTGTAAAAATGAAAGCCATTCCTAGTGTTAGTGTCTTTTTTTTCTTTTTTTCGTGGGTGGGAAATCATCAAATGACTTCTCCCGCTCTAGAATGAAGCGGGAGGGCGTGTCAGACTTTTACTGACTAAAACCCACCCGTGTTCCTTCAGTTGCCCATATGCCAAGGCCACGGTAACTCTTTCGAACAGATCTCGCGACCCTGGCAGGACTGTTAGAGTCTTACGCAATTATCAAGTAGGATATTCATTTAGGTGACGAAAATCTAAAATGATAACGGTGTGTTGGTTGTCCTATAACATATATATATACCGGGTGACATTTTTTAACGTCTTGAAAATAAATGGGGGTAATAGGTGAACGGAGTAGAAGCCTTTGGCATATACATTTTTGATATTTTTATTTTTGAATAACATGTAATGAAATTGATCTAGCAATAAATACTACACATTTAAAGTAACATTTTCATACTAGAATAACAAAAACAGAAATTTGGAAAAATAAAAACAAACAAACAATCAAAAACCTATCGAAACTCAAATCACACGCACCCTACTCAATGCGCGGCATGTATCAATGATTTCGTAGCGCGGTCCTACCCTTTGGAGCCGGCCGATAGGCGGCCTCATTGTTCTTTCGCAGGCGCACGAGCCGCACACGCATCCCCGTCTGCTCGCGTCCCGCGCTCCTTTAGTCACCTACGTTGAATCTGAAGGCCTTTCTGCCTTCTATTCTAGTTACACAACACACTATATGAAGGTCGAGACGGTAAAAAATGTGATCCGGTATATATACAGCGTGTAACGGAAGGGGGGTATCAACCCTGAAGGAGGTGAATGTGCTCATGAAACTCAACAACTTTCCCCAAAGAACATAGGTCGAAATATGAAAAAAAAAATTTGGCCCTCCCTTACAAAACTGACTACCAGCTGATTGATTTACTATGGGAGGGCCAAATTTTTTTTTCATATTTCGACCTATGTTCTTTGGGGAAAGTTGTTGAGTTTCATGAGCACATTCACCTCCTTCAGGGTTGATACCCCCCTTCCGTTACACGCTGTATATAACTATCCAACGTTTCGTTGGTTCTTTCAAATATAGCCTAAAAATCAATAATCATCTTCAAAGTTTTTCTCCTCACCCACAACACATCTACGCCCAGTAAAATGTTCAACGGTGAAGAATCCAGCTCCAAGCGCTCTGTAATTCCGACATTTGACTTGACAATTGACAAATTGTTACTGTCAAGTTCACAAATTGTGACAATTTGTGAACTTGACAGTCTTGCTGCGTTACTGTGTTTGCGCACCTGAATTCTGGGCTAAACATATTTGAGATTTATTACCACTTACCACTACGAAGAAAACTACTTACCATGGTCGACAGTTGGACAGGACCCAACATCAACTTTCTTGCAGACAAACGGTAATGACGGAAAATGGGGTATCGACGAACACCTTTCCACTTTAAACTTTCCAGTAACGATGTTCATAGTTATGCAATGGTCGAAATGTGTCTGTAGACTCCTGTCAGTAGGCAGGGGATAAGGCGTGGAGTGTCCTGAAAAGCGTTTCTTTTTATTTAATCAATTTAATTTACTACTGGGTGCGATTACAAGTCGTCCTCGTTTTAAATGATTTCAGGAAAAATGAGTGTCATCTTTAATTCCGAAAACAAATATTGTTTCGGAGTCGCTGCTGTATGTTGTATATTATGGATAAATCCGACAAAGATTAAAAAGGAGGAAAATTTATTAAATTAACAGCATTTTTTAAACGTTTTATCCTAGTTTCCCCTTTTCAATTTAGTAAAAATGTCCTTTAATATCACATTGACATTTAGGCACGTTGAATTTTATATACATATATGTAGAATGACATGTAAAATACTACATTGTTGTGAATGTAAGGACCATGTTATTGCTTTTTCTTTTTTTATATTGATTTGAATCAGTACTGCTAGATCAGCAGTTTGAGTAATTTATACGACTTATCCAAATGTCCTTCCTTTGGTATTGTTTGTCAAATCGTTGAGCACCTAGTTCTTAGTAGAGCTGCACGGTTGAAATGCGTGCACCGACTGAACAGGTCTACTTAATCTATATCATTTGTCACATGATTTAACTAAAATTATGTCTAGAGACCTGTGAGTTTGTTTTGGCCATTCTTCTCAGAGTACTCAAATATAAAACGCAGACCTCATCTAGTTTTACAATATTAATATGATTGACGTGTAAAGTTTTTTTACAAACCTATTTACAGAAATAAAATGATTTCTGTAGATTAAAAAAATACCGAATCGGTTTTTTTTGAGATATTTGATAATGCGATCAGGTCTCGAGTAACGCGGATAATTTCTCGTAAAATGAGTAAAATTATATCGATTTTATACCGTTTTGGTCGTAAAATGAGACAAAAATGATAGTAATGGGCTCTCGTATGGTTTTTACACCAATGATAAATGATTTTATTTCTGTAACTAAGTTTGTACAAACACTTTTACGCGTTAATCATATTTTTTTAAACTAGATGAGGTCGGCGTTTCCTAACTGACTACTTTGAGAAGGAAGGCCGAAACAAACTCAGAGGTCACAGTCAAATAAAATCAACAAAAGGCGAGCTGACAATTTACGTTGTCCTACTGTGAATATATACTTACCGTCAACAGTAATGAACTCTCCTAACCTAAATTCGTCGTGCAATCCCACATAGATGTCTGTCACATTCGGAGCTTCTGTCATTTGATCTGTCAAGTTCTTCACTACAGTCCACTCTCTCTGGGTTTCTGGGTAGAACAGAGTAGCTCCTTCATCGTCACAAGTTACAAAGGCAGTGTTCCAAGCAGATCCTCTCAAGTCCCAGTGAACTTTATAAAAGGCGTCGAACTCCTCAACGTATGTATAGTCTTTTCTGAAGAACTGTACATGTCGAGAGTATGTCGAGGGCAGAAAGATACCTGCGGGGGTAAAATTATGTTTAATATCGTAGAATTTACGTATAGGAGGTAGGTACTGAGGTCTTTCAGTTTAATGTCAAAATAATTAATAGTTATGTCAAAATAGTTCATAATAATGTCAAAATTACCATTAATAACGTCAAATGCCAAAATAATTAACAATACAATAATCAAATGCAAATAATGAACTGTGCTATAATGTTGTTCCTTGTTTAAGGAACAACATTATTTCAAGACACGGTGACAAGGAAAAGTAGTTTATAAACTACTTTAAATTAATACCTAAATCTCTTTGGTATTTAATCTAGATAAATTTGTGTTTGACACTAGTAAATTTGACGAAAAGTTCAAAAGTTAAAACGATAAGAATGACTTGAGCTGAGCACAACTTTTTATAATGAATCCCTCAAAACAGATATCACATTTATTTCATTAATGGATAGAATTAAATATTTTCCATATTTTTTTTATATTGTTTATACCTTAGCTGTGGAAAAGAAAGAAAAAAAAAAACATTTTATTTTTAAGTTTACTTATTTACATTATACACAAGATCTCATATAAGCCGAGACTAATAAAACTTCGTGAAAAATAGAAAAAAATAGATGGATGATTTTGAAGCATCTAATATTTACCTTATAATATTCTTGAGTATTGTACGATTAAGATTCAAATTAATTATAATAATTATATTACTCTCTAGAGCCCTGACTACCGGCAGCTTGGACCCTGCTCCCGATGCCGATGGATCACTATTTTTTATATTTTTAAATGTTTTTTTATATTTTTATTAAAATATTTAAAAATATATATTATGTTAAAAAATGAAAAAATTAATATTACTGTTACTGACTTCACCAATGTTAGTGGTGTCCTAGATAAACTTCCAAAGTACATAATACCATGAAAAGAGTACTTACAAAATAGGAAAACAGCGAATATAAGGCACTTCATCTTTGCATAAGATGTCAGACTGAACTAAACTAGCTTGTTTAGCAGAAGTTACATATATACCCTACTTAATAAAAAATATTTCTTGTTTATGGTCGGGTAAAAACGTAGCATAAAGCATACATAGACACAGGTTGATCACATTTTGACTTGGCTGACTTTTAAATATTTAAAGAGCATTGAACTATGTTTTAAATTATTACATACTAGCTTTTGCCCGCGGCTTCGCCCGCGTGGATGTCGGAAATTAATGCAAGAGGACGTACTACCGCAATAAGAATGTGTTATTTACTTAATAGATAAAAAATGGTTATTGTGGGTTATCCCTAAGAGATAGACATATACCATTGCGACATTTTTGTAGCTCTTTTTAAGGTGTACAATACTGTAGTACATTATTTTGATCTATTTCGTAGGATTCAGCCAGGGTTTTTCGAATTTTGAGACGTATTTCAGCGTAGTTTATGACGTATGTTACCGTACTTTTCGAAGACAGTTATTTTTTTCTAAAATAAAAGAATCTTTCTAAAATAAAAGTAGCCTAAGTTACTCCTTGTTACATCAGCTATCTGCCAGTGAAAGTCTTGTTAAAATCGGTCCAGCCATTTCAGAGATTAGCCGGAACAAACAGACAGACAGACAAAAATTGTAAAAAATGTTGTTTTGGTATATGTACCGTGTATACATCCATATACACTTAGTAAAAAGTGGTTATCTTAATATTAAAAACAGACACTCCAATTTTATTTATTTGTATTATTTGTATAGATAAAAACGCTGACTGGGATAAAATATAAGTGAGTGAGTGTTCACTCACACACCCACAGAGTAGAATATCATTTTCATTGTAAAAAATACTCGTCAAATAATAAATTGGCTCTCATAAGCCTGGGCTATGTCGTTGTTAATAAAATTAAATTTGTCAAGAGAGTGGTAGTTGCCCAGCGCCTACTGTTGGGACTTACGAGTTGTAGCTCATGGTTTCGTACCGAAGCAGGCACTTAGTGTAAATATTATTTCATCACCACTGCTCTCAAAAACGGTGTAGGAAATCTTTGAAGATATGTGGCATCCGCCGATCCATACTGGACCCGCGTGATGGATTACGGCCTATGCCTCTCACAGAGTGGACGTCTGTGTCCCGACAGTGGGAAGATTATAGGCTGATTAAGGGTGAAACTAAAAACAGAATTAAATTCACTGACAACAAAATTCTTGAAATAATAAAATTTACAATGTAACAAGATTGCCCACAGACGCCTGGGCTATATAAATCTCAAGCTAAGAAAATATGGGCATGCCACAACTGCGGCGGTAAGTCCCCTCTTTGAGGAGTGGATAGAGAGTCGCCACGGCGTCCTCACCTTCCGCCTGACGCAGGTCTTCACTGGGCATGGGTGCTTTGGTGGGTTCCTGATCAGGATAAAGTGGGAGGAAACGCCCGGGTGTTTCCATTGCGAGGATCGTCTGGAGGACACGGTAGAGCAGACGGTGGAGGTGTGCTCTGCCTGGGCGGAGCACCGCCGCGTCGTCGTGGAGGTGATCGGCGGCGGCGACCTCTCGCGTCCAGTCCTGGTGCGAGCCATGGTACGGAGCGAGACGGCATGGGAAGCCGTCACCTCCTTCTGCGAAGCAGTAATGCCCGCGAAGGAGGAGGCGGGGTGCGTGAGGGAGTGGCAGTCTCTGCGCCCTCACGTCCATAGCCGCAGCAGGAGGAGACGCTCCGTGCGTCGGGAGTCGATAGCTGACTCCCGGCCACCGTAGGGGCGAGCTTGCGGGCGGCGAGCAATGGGTAGCTCGCCGCCCGGTAAGGACCAGGCTTGGGTTGACGGCGCGTAGTGTTCCACGCGCGCCTCAAAGAGATGTCAGCAGCACTGAAGGGGTCTGCTAGGACCGATGCCTTCCAGGGTCGCGAGATTGTTCGAAAGAGATACCGTGACCGTGGCACATGGGCAACTGAAGGAACACGGGTGGGTTTTAGTCAGTAAAAGTCTGACACGCCCTCCCGCTCCGCCCAGAGCGGGAGAAGTCATTTGATGATTTCCCATCCAAAAAAAAAAAGCTAAGAAAATACCTACGAAAACAAAAACATACCTGTGGCGTCATGTTATCAGACCCACACTAACATTTAAATTTGTTCACAGTATGCCTACCTACCCTTTTACTTCTCGTTGGCGTAAAGGTGCGCGCACGCCGCGCGCCGTCCATCTATGCGAGTGCCGCCTGCCGCGGAAACCCGTTCGCTACCTCACCCCGGACGCCGCGCACCGCGGCGCCTCCGCAGCCCGCTCAAGACGCAAACGGCGCCGGCGGCGTCGTGGACCGCCGGACAGTCAGCCAGAAGCCCTCCCTCATCGCGAATCCCCGTCGCTTTGGCTCGCTACCGCTTATTCTTATTAGCTAGCGTATATTCATTTTCATACCGCTATCCTGACGATCTTTATTTTGTTTTCTTTCTATCTTAAATTCGTTTCCTATCTTTCTATAATTTCTAGCTATCACTTGTTTCACTGTTAGAGCGCCTTCACACTAGCGTTTGTCCAACGTAGGCGTTCGATAAACGTATGCGCAGCGCAGACGCCGCGATGACGTGGCGCAGGCGTCGCGGAGTTGCGGCGTTTTCTTTGGAGTCAATTGGACGCTGCGCTAACGCGGCGCAGACGTCACACAATTGCGTTGTCGTTTAGGAAATATCATTAACAAAATGGATTCTGGACGAGGAAACTCTATTGTTGGCTTTGCTTTTAAAAAGAAAATTGTTGCGAAAACGTGAAAGTAAAAATAAAAGAATATGTGAGAACCCATTAAGGAGTTTACGGTCAAGTGAAAGTAATTATTTTGTGCTTTATTGTAAACACATAAAAAATTATTCACAATATTTTTATTGTACATGACTCCGCAGTAACGCGGCGCATACGTCGCGCACCTGCGGCGCCAACGCAGCGTATTCATTTACCCTTGCACCGACGCCGCGACAACGCGACGCTTGCGCTGCGTAGTCGCTTCGTCTGTACTGCGCATACGTTTATCGAACGCCTATGCTGGACAAACGCTAGTGTGAAGGCGCTCTTCTTTACTGTATTATACATTAACTCAATCTTTGTCGTGCCTCTAATTTACTCGCCGCACCCATACGCTTCCAAATACCTAATAGTATCTTAATTGATTTTTGGAGATATGAGGAACAGGGTGTAAAGTTCACTCAACTTCCATAGAAAAAGGAGGATCCTCCCACCAGACGCGTGTCGTGTCTGATGGGCAACTGCCCACGATTGATGTCAGGTAACTTTTTTTTTTCGAACGTCATCTCACGTGTCAATCTATGATGTTTTCAGCTGCTTAATGCTGCTTTATGTTTTCATATGCTAGTTTTAATATTAATGTGCCTTTTATATGCCTTTTGTCATAATTGCTTATAGATATTTCTTTTTACCATTTTTAACTTTTATCTTGTATTAAAACCTAAATGACGTTGAATAAAAATATTTTGTATTACTCTAATTTATTTTTTATACTGGAAATCTTCTGTTGGCTAATAGTTTTAACTAAATAAATTATTTGTGCATATTTATATTTGTAATCCCGCATCATGGACTCTCTCAAACAAAAACCAAACATGCTGTATGTAATCTATTATCTTATCGCCGGATGTCAAAAGTTCATTTGAAAAGATAGTAAAACAGTAAAGTGTGTATAGTCTGACAATTCGTTATTGTGTAGAATTTGTTAATATGTAGGTTTATTTTGTTCTACCCATGTAATAACGATTATCAATATCTCCAGACATCCTGTCTTTTTAACGTTTCATAGAATTAATAACGCTATAACTACATTGTTGCGATCAGGCGAACTTCACAGCGTGCGCTTTTTCTCGCTTACCACTTTGATTTCTCGCTATTCTATGCTATACGACTACAATATCACGATAACTCGACATCATTTCGTGCGCCCTCTCTCGTAGACCGTTTGACGTCTCGCTGTACAAAAGAGATCGCACGATGGATTGTTCGCGAAATCGCGACATTGTAGCCTTAGCATAAGTGTTGCAGTGAAACTAAAATATAAGTTTTAATACAGAATAATGGACAAAGCTGCGATCGTAACTAGTACATATATTAATTTAAAAATAGATTGATATGAAACAAAATAGATCAATCGTCAATTAAAATTGCTTAAGTAATTAGCTAGAGAAGATAAGTTGATACAATGTTGTAAATAGACGCGACGAGAATCATTATATTATGTAAGCCATACATGCCCTCAAAGAGTTGAAGGAAAGGGAAATATCGTAAGAAAATCGAAAATTCAGTCATGTGAAGGCTAATGAAAAACGGAATTTAAACGTTTTACACCATCCCGTTAGTTTAAAATGAATTGAAACCACACATTATTTTTTACACGCTTTATATTAGCTTCACTTGTACGTTTGTATGTTTGTATACTTATTTGTATGTTTGTATATTTGTATGTTTGTATATTTGTATGTTTGTATATTTGTATGTTTGTTTGTAACCGACTCCTTATAGTGCGATTTTGACCCACTTTAAACGACCAGATTTCATTCAAACTTTGCACACCTGTCAAGGACTGATGACAATGCAATAATTTCATAAAGTTGTGCCATTATCCTTGCCAGGGTTACCAGGACAGCAAAACAACTGTCACAAATTACGCTGACATACGACTTAAAATTCGAAATACCCTAAAAAATAGAAAATAAATAATAGTTTAAAAAAACTAAAAAACACGCTTCCATGGAAAACCAAACTAAAAAGTACAAAATAATGGAAAAAAGCGTGGGGTGCCTGATATCAATAAAAAAATACCTTAAAAGCACCCCACGCTTTTTTCCATTATTTTGTACTTTTTAGTTTGGTTTTCCATGGAAGCGTGTTTTTTAGTTTTTTTTTAAACTATTATTTTTGTATTTTTTTGTGTGGGAAATCATCAAATGACTTCTCCCGCTCTTGACGGAGCGGGTGAGCGTGTCAGAGTTCTACTGACTAAAACCCACCCTTTTGTGTAACATATATTTCATCACCACTGCTCTCAAAACGGTGAACGGCAACATCGTGAGGAAAATGTCCTAGAACAAAAAAGAAACAGTCATGTTACATCCACTAATCCATACTGCGCCTGTTTGCCCGTTTTACCTCGTTGCCCGGTATGAACCAGGCTCGGGTCGACGGACGGCTCGTAGTGTTCCACGCGCGCCTCAAAGACATATCAGCCGTACTGAAGGGGTCTACTAGGACCGATGCCTGCCAGGGTCGCGAGATTGTTCAAACGAGTTACCGTGGCCCTGGCATACGGGTAACTGAAGGAACACGGGTGGGTTTTAGTCAATAAAAGTCTGACACGCCCTCCCGCTCCGCCCAAGATCGGGAGACGTCATTTGATGATTTTCCACCCACAAAAAAAAAAGATAGTGCATACTGAGTTATTGCCTTCAAGTAGACATGAATTATCGGCGTACTAGTAGTAAAAAAAATCTTAATTTATCAAAACAATTAAGAAAAAAATTATCACCCGCGGTCGCGCCCGTCGTGTGACGAGGTTGCCATGCCGACGTGCTGGTGTTAAGTTCATTTATTTATAGTCAGCTAATTGTAAGTTCAGCTTGTAACGTTCCCATTGCTGGGACGCAGGCCTCCTCTCGGTGAGAGGCAGTGGGCCATAATCCACCACGCCAGCCCAGTACGGGTTGATAGATGTCACATGGACAGAAATGTCACAGGATTCCTCAAGATATTTTCCTTCACCGTTTTGAGAGCAGTGGTGATGAAATAAATTACATAAAGTAGAGCGCCTGCTTGGTTCGAACTCACGACCGGTAGGTCGTGAGTCACGGCCTTTACCACTAGGCCACCACTGCTCCCTTATTTATTTGTATTTATTAATTTGACTAAATGAGGAGGGTAAAGATTAGAACATTTTCCGCCTATCATAGTCATGAAATCTCAAAGAATTTATTGACGTTGAATGTTATTGTGTTTATGTGAAGTTTAGGTATCGACCTTTACATCTATTCTAAAATAGTAAGAAAAAAAAAAACATCAAACTTGGCAAATTCGTTGAAGTTTTGATATTTTAAGCACTTTTTCTAACTTTCACTAAAAATAAACTGTTAAGCGCTTTATGCGCCAAAACTAATTAAAGCCACTGTAGTATTTGAGAGACTAAATATTATATTGGTGTATAAAGCGCTTAACAGCGCATTGCCTTTGGAGTTATTAAATAATATTATTATCAACCTGAGGAGTTTTTGTTCCGTGTGTTGCCGTCGTAAAGAATAGCACCGTCCCATTTCTTCCCGTGGGTGTCGTAAGAGGTGACTAAGGAACTTACTAGAGAATGGGCAGCAGCGTTCTCTATGCAATACCATCAAACTACGATCGCCAACCAGCCTGCCAAGCGTGGCGATAATGGCAAACCCTCCAAATTGGGGGAGGTTTATGTCCAGCAGTGGACGTCTTACGGCTGAAATTATTATGATGATAATGATGAGGAGTTTTATTACACTTGCGCACGCGCACGTATATGCATCCCTTTCCCTAATGACATGCTTTATTTATTTATTTATTAAAATCTCCCTTATAACTATCCTTACAGGTTTACACCTATTGCGATAGTGCGGTCTTAAAATTAACTTACTACGAACAATAAAAAAAAAAAAAAAACATAATATCTACTATACCTACTAGGTTTCTAAATATAAAATACACAATATTTGCAATATAACAAATAACAACATTACCCTACTTTAATCTATATGCTGTAAATTTTCTATATGACCCGTTGAATTCTATATTCTTAATTCGGTGCACCTTGGGAGCATCTATTCAATTACTTAAATCAAATCAAAAGTCATTTATTCGAACTAGGCTGAGAGTCAGCACTTTTTGAACGTCAAAGTTACATAAGACAGTTCCCCAAAGCACCCGCCCTTCATCATTAAATTTTAAAAATATATATATATTTTCAAAATCCACCTGAATTTACTTTTCACGTCATATCTTAATCCAAAGTCAATAATAGATCGTTCAAAATCACGACCAGTGCCAATCCAATTCAATTGCAAAAGTAATTAACACCAACTCGCCGGACAGACGTTTAAATTCTCTAGTCTGTGTTAAATTAATTACTTGTCCGGGTACCGGACAGCGCTATTTGCAGCGTCCGGTCGGACAGTCGTCCGGTTGTGTTTTAAATATGCGGTTTGTGTGATTTAAATCGTAGTGTAAAGGGTTTCGGGCGAACTTGATTTAATTTTCTTTGAGCAGTTCTGTATGAGTTTATGCCTTGAATAATTATGTTGGCAAACCTCAAAGGTAAAGTTAGTGGTTTGTGTAATGGTATTAGATAGTTTAACTTTGATAGGTAATAGTTAAATAGGTAAAGATCTTACTTATTGTTATTAAAGTAAGCTAGCAGTTTTTGTTTTCATTATTTTTTGTCTCAGTTTTTTTTTACCTTTTCTTACTACCCCTTTTCTTACCCCACTGTACCACTTCTGGACAAAGTCCTCCCTCCACTTCTTCCATGTTTCGCGAGCCTGCGCGTCCTTCCAGATTTGACGGACTCTACCCAGCTCGTCCCGTCAACTCCTACTTGGTCTGTCGCGACCCTGCCTCACTATCTCAGTTTTTCTACATAAACAAGGTTATTTAAGATTGGCTTGCTAACTCCGTAGACACGATGGCGCGATATCTAAACATGATAAAATAAAAAGATTTGTGAGTAGTGGTGGCCAGGGTTTAACTCACGTTTAGTAAGTACGTCTGTTTTTTTTTGGATGGGAAATCATCAAATGACTTCTCCCGCTCTGGGCGGAGCGGGAGGACGTCTCAGACTTTTACTGACTAAAACCCACCCGTGTTCCTTCAGTTGCCCATGTGCCAGGGTCACGGTATCTCTTTCGAACAATCTTGCGACCCTGGCAGGTAGTAAGTAGGTCTTAGGTTCGAACTGAGACAGGCGGTTTACATTGTATAAATAATTTCATCACCGCTGCTCTCAAAGCGGTGAAGAAAAATATCGTAATGTTCTAAAACCAAAAATTCAAAAACATGTGACTTTTTCAATCCGCACTGGCTCCGCCTGGCAGTTTACAGCCCAATCCCTATCACAGAGAATATTAAGTAGCAAATCATCTAAGCATACTCTTTCAATTTTTGAAAGACACGGATGACTGTGTGTTAAAACTTGAACTACTCACCAAAATATGTAAAATACTACGTCGTTAAAGAATATCAAGCCAAGAAACAAACCAATATGCGGTAAAAAGTCGCAAAAAAGTATTCACTGAAGACTTTGCCTTTCCAAATTGTATGAATCAGTTAAAATTGTTGACTCCAAAGTCGAAAAGTTAAAAAACTTGAGCAGCAAGTTGGCGCGGGGCAGGTTTCTGTCTGAAGAGTTTCAAACAAAAGAGAACCCTTTTAACCTGAAACCTCAGTTCCTAATCACTCCGCCATTATTTTTGCGAATAATATAAACCTTTTTGGCGTGAAATATTAACCTAAGTAAAATTTTCTACGTAAGATTAAACGCACTCCCTTATTTCATTCAACCTCAAAACTTTGCAAAATAGGCTTTGTAAGGTCTAAAATAAAACTTCTTAGACATTTCTGTTAGCCTAGTACTTAAGTTTTGTTTCTTCGAAGTAAAAACGTCTTTAATAAAGGTTAAATTACATTACATGGCATCAAACCTGTATTAACCAAAGGTGTCAGGCAGAGGTGTTCTTATGTAGATTCATGCAAGTATAATTATTATCCTGTCACATATTACTTAATGGGGGCAGCCGAACGAGCTGTAAAGCGGACAGGAATCCAAATTCCGGGCTGCTACTGAGATCTTTCCTCTAACCCTTATAAAACCTCTCACATCTTCCTGGCAGCCTAGTATGTACATAGGCCAGCACTTAAGCTACTATTTGACAGGTTTTCAACTTTAACGCTAAAGTATTAGGTTAAAATTTAATTGGGAAAATTGGACAGTTTTGGGTACCTTGATGTGCTTTTTTTTTTTGAATGGGAAATCATCAAATGACTTCTCCCGCTCTGGGCGGAGCGGGAGCGCGTGTCAGACTTTTACTGACTAAAACCCACCCGTGCTCCTTCAGTTGCCCATGTGCCAGGGTCACGGTATCTCTTTCGAACAATCTCGCGACCCTGACAGGCATCGGTCCTAGCAGACCCCTTCAGTGCTGCTGACATCTCTTTGAGGCGCGCGTGGAACACTACGCGCCGTCGACCCGAGCCTGGTCCTTACCGGGCGGCGAGCTACTCATTGCTTGTTCTGGCGTCTGTACTTTCAGCTTTCGATCTAGTCCAGTACATTCGCGTTGAACATTTTACCAAACTGTCTCCTTGTTCTACAAAACTTTTGCATTAAAACTGTGAACAAGTTGGTCTGGGATCAGCATAGCTATTCGTACTAGTTTCCATAATAAAATGCTCTGCGTTTTGTGAATACAAAACACTTTGGCTTTTAAAAGTTTGAGGCCAGGGGAGTTCTGAAATCAATGATAACAGAGTTATTTTTTATACTTTACTTTTTTGGCAACCAACCTTTTTAAGCCCTTTGCCAGGATAATATCAAAGGGCTAGTGCAGGAACCAAAGGCGTTCCCTCACCTCACCTCCTTACCTGTAATGTAATTTTTACGTACGACATGACCGTGTTACTTCTAATCTATCTGGTTTACGGCCAGCTAGATAGATTAGATGCAACTACTAGACTACTAGCAAAGTTTTTGTTGGTATATTGGCGTGTACTAGCTGACATGGTAAATAATATATTTTAATGCTTTTACGGACGTTGTCTCGCAATGTTAATTACTTACTATTGTATAGAATGATGTTCTTCTATCTGAAAAGACAGCTGTGCGACTGGGGAGTTTGTTGAGCCAGTTCTTCCCAGCTAAAGCACTAGGAAGTGGTGAAAGGCGAGCGATTCTAGGCGAATGCCTTTTTTTTTTGAATGGTAAATTATCAAATGACTTGTCCCGCTCTGGGCGGAGCGGGAGGGCATGTCAGACTTTTACTGACTAAAACCCACCTGTGTTCCTTCAGTTGCCCATGTGCCAGGGTCATGGTATCTCTTTTGAACAACCTCGCGACCTTGGCAGATCTTCTAGGCATGGCCTGACCATCATAGACCGTCATATACATATGTCGACTGCCTTATGCAATTTTGACGTTCATTCTTTGCTGAGTCTCGGCCTATTTTGAATAAATTACTTTTCTATTTTTCTTTTTTGTAAAGGTCTAGCCATTTCAGTGGAATCTTGAATTGTTTACTTTACAGGTGAATGCTTTCGGTGAGGGAAGTTAACTCGGTCATCATCAAAGAAGCACACTTTAGTTAGTATTTTGTGATTTAAAAAAAATGTGAATGATGTTTCCACAAATCATTTTTTTCACGTTAATTTAATCTGCTTACAATGATTAATTAAGTTGGTAAACTGAGATGCTTTTATCCATTTCAAGGTCGAGGATTTGATCAGGTTCTCAGGCACATACAGATGGTTATAGTTGATAAAAATAATCCGCTGATTCCATGACCCAGCACCCACATGTATATCGCATCTCATGATGCTCTTTAAACAGCATTTTACTGAATCCCATCAAAGAGATTTCAGTAATCTTGCACAGTCATTGCCAGTTAAATATCAAACGGATACAGATACTTATTTATTTGAAGTTGTTTGAGGAGATGTCTTACATTACTTTGCATAACTACGGTACCGTGTGGTGCCGGACGTAAAGAATAATACCACCCCATTTCTTCCTGTGGGTGTCGTAAAAGGCGACTAAGGGACTTACTAGAGAATGGGCAGCAGCGTTCTCTATGCATTTTACCACCATACTGCGATCGCCAACCCGCCTGCCAAGCGTGGCGATTATGGCAAAGCCCCCCAAATTGGGGGAGGCCTAAGTCCAGCAGTGGACGTCTTACGGCTGAAATGATGACTTTGCATAACTTGAATGCCCAAACAATTGTGCTATACATACGTACATTGAACGAAAGAAAAGAACTATGAAGAGATCGTTTATGCTGACTCCCATGGCCATAGGCATGAACTAACCCTTTATAAGGCCGCGAAAACTAGACATGGTATAGTAATTCTTAAATAAAAATTCTTAGTCAATTCTTAGTATGTTAATAATGACATTTTTAAGTATTTTTTCAAATTGGGAATTCGATGGGATATTTGTGGAAATGTATATGTTATCATCAATGAAAAATAAAATCGTTGTCAACAATACAGTTGAATAAAATAAATAATTTTATTGGTGGCATGTATACATACGCGTTACCTCTACCTTAAAAAGGGTTTATGTGAAAAAATCATAATAAAAAATTAATCTGCCTAACCTTTTCCCAACTATGTTGGGGTCAGCCTCCAATCTTACATGATTTAGCTGAACACTAGTATTTTACATGGAGTAACTGCCTCTCTGATTCTCATAACAAAGGTAGGTAATGTATACGACGATACCCTTGGTGAGGCTGGTTGTCAGATTTTCAGGCTTGTAACTACCAGTAACGACTGCAGAAATTATCATAACGATGTTCCGTCATTATTTTAGCCGAAAGGTAACCGATAATAAAAAAATAAATAAAAAAAAGCCTTTTATTCCATGCAAAAGAACTAAAGTTTTACACTTACTTAACAACATTAATAATGTTACAGTTGCTTATGATATTATATTTTTTTGTTTTGTTTTTAATTTGAAAGTTTTTTTTTAAATTTAATTTATATATTTAAAAATTTTCATGCATGGACCCTCCTTAGGTGAAGGCCTCCTCCAAAGATTTCCATTTCTCTCTATCCTTTGCTATTTGCATCCAATGTGGTCCCGCTAACCTTTTAATGTCGTCTTCCCAACGTGTATATGGTCTGCCCGTGCGTCGGTAACCGATAAAGCCTGAAAACTTTCCTAACTTTGGTGGCAGTGGGCAGGGCACATTGCTCGCAGACCAGATGGCTAATGAGGTCCAAAGATTCTGGACTGGCGACCGCATACTGAAAGACTTAGCGTTGGAAAGCCTCCTACAAGTTAGACTTGGTGAAGGCCACTGCAAGAATCTGCTCGATGTGAGAAGCCCAGAAACGATCGAAGAACCTCCACAACTCAGTTTGTGGGTTGCCAGATATCCCTTGGTCAGACTGGTTGTCAGACTTTTTGCGCTTCTGGATACCCGTAAAGACTGCAAAAGATCTGCGAATGTCAGCCGGGACCAGCGGGTTTACGTGCTTTATTATTTATTATTATTCACAAAACGACTGCAGCAAGCATAGATTAAACTTGTAATTAACACGTTAACTGCCATGTCGGAGTATGTATCCGACACTCTTTGTTCAATTCAGGCCTTGTCGGACTATATGACCGACAACACATACAAAATCTGAACATGTCGTTGTTGCCTGGCGGCCATGGTTTTGGAATAATTAATGTAGTTATGGAATAAATAATCGATTTAAAGTGAAAAAACACTAAATACATTTTTTTACCTTTTCTGATTTAGCCATGGCAGTTAACGTGTTATTAAAACGTTCAACATCTAGTCGCAGCCTAGTCTCAGCGACAAACAAATGTCAAAAATTCGCTAAAAATGTAAGGATACAGTCCGGAGGTATTTTTGACTGAGATCAGATTGCGAGCGGTCTTAATATTACGAGAATTGCCTCTCTGATTTGACGCAATACATTCCTGAAGTATTTTATTATAACTGGCTAGAAATACTTATTAAACACTTTAAAATACATGTTACAATACTTATTTAATACTGTACAATACATTGTACAGTATTAAATAAGTATTTTCATTCATTTTATTTACATCTGTGCTACGTTATTGAAATCCTGTAAAATATCAACAGCCATTAAAATCGCAGCTGCTTTTGACATTTAGCCGCAGCCGCAGCTGTTTAAACGAACCACGGCTTGATCGAGTTTAAATTGTACCATAGATGTAGTGAAACGTTATTTGATGGAAATAGAAACAGTGGAAAATAAATTTGAACTTACCAGCGAGCTGTAAATTTACTGTTGGACTTCATCATCATCATCATCATCATCATTCCAGCTGATACCATCCACTGCTGGACATAGACCTCCCCTAATTGGAGGGACTTGCCACAATCGCCACCCTTGTCAGGCGGTTTGGTGATCGCAGTATGGAGGTAAAATGCATAGAGAAAGCTGCTGCCCATTGTCTAGTAAGCTCTCTCTTGCTCTCTAGTCTGCTGGACTTTGACTTCTTTAGTTCTTTCGCCGTAAGCAAAAAGGGTGCATCTGCAGGGGCAGTAAGGCTCATTTTTAACCGACGAAAAAACCGGAGGAGGTTCTCAAGTCGACGCATATTTTTTTTTGTGTATGTCCACGCATAACTTTTTACAGAGTGGTCTGGTTTTGATAATTCTTTTTGTATTGGAAAGGGTATACCCCGACGTTGGTCCCCAAATTTGGAAATCAAATTCGAACCCTTAGGCTAGAAAAACAGGGGATTATTGATTATTCACTTATTGATTGTAATGTATGAGAACCGTCCAGTTTTACAAGCATGTAGTAATTAGTAGATTATAGCCACAAAAAATTGTAAAAAAAAACTTTTAAACAAAAAATTAAACCGCCGAAACAACTGAAAAGCGAAATTAAGAAGTTTAAGTCATTTTGAGTCGGCGCCAAACATTTAATGAAAAATGATCACTAAATTACCTTAAATTTATAGAAATAACCAAATCAAATGAATTAATTAATTTGTTTGTTTGGCGCCGAATCAAAATGATTTAGACATCTTATTTTCGCTTTTCAGTTTTTTCGGCGGTTTACTTTTTTGTTAAAAAGTTTTCCCCATTGCCTTTACTCAGAAGCTCCCCTTTTAGTTACTGTGTCAGTATTACTCGCAACTGATTAGGTACAAAGTCACAGTTGTCGAAAGAGGCAATTTCCAGAGGATGGTCAAAATTACTCATCTGACTGCTTGTCAAGGTATAATGTTATTGAATGTATATCTATAATCAATGAAAGAACAATTCTATCAAGTATCATACAAGATTGAAATCCCGGATTAGGACTGGAATATTTAGTCACCGCGTTAGTTTTTTACATGCACTGCTTTTTACAACTTTTTCACATTTATAAATTAAAGATGAATGATTAAACTAATATATTATAAGAAAAGCAATCTATTATGACTAGCTTTTTCCCAAATATGCTAAGACTGACTTCCAGTCAAAACTGGGATGCAGCTTTATACCAGTATTTTGCATAGAACGACTGCTCCTAGACCTCCACAAATCAGTTATTAGGTAATACGATACCCGTTGTACAGACTGGTTTATCAAACTTGGTTTGTAACAAAACACTTAATCCAAAAGAGTGTCCGCTGGATGGTACTTCGTGCCCGTTCTTCTCCATAGGCATATACTACGCTTTAGAATGGGCAGCTAACTACATCGCTCTAAATGAACGACAGCCTTGAGAATTTTAAAGAATCTGTGTAATTGACATAAATAGTTTGAGTTTGAATGATCCAGCTCTCACAATGGCCTTTCTAGTGAAATCTAGTCCGGGTTGCATGTAGTTTGAAATAAAATAAAATAAATAAATATCTTAGGACTACCAACACACCGTTATCTGATCCCAAACTAGGCAGAGCCTGTACTATGGTAACCAGACAATTGATAAACGTACTTATATATTTCTAAATACATACATATTATAGTTAAATTACACCCAGACACAGAACAAATGTTGAATTGAAGTTAACTATACCGTTCGTGTCACAAATTCATGTGAATGTCAAATGCAAAATGCAACTCAAAGATACTAAATAGTAGCTTTGAACAATGGCGATTTTAATACTGATCCTATTTATAACCATGTTTACGAATATAATATTCATAGCTATATTTTGTGTTTCTAATTTCATCGCCTCACAATCAGCCTACAATGTTCCCACTGCTGGGACACAGGCATCGTCTCTGTGAGTGAGAGTGGTCCAGAATACACCACGCGGGCCAGGACCGGTTGGTTGGTATGTAAAGATGGTCACCCATCTACGGACGAACTGTGGCAAGCATGGATTAAGCTTTGATCAACCATTGCAGCTGTTATTATTTAGCTACAAGCCTCTAAGCTATAAAAGGTACATTCCAAGTTCATAATATAAAATTACGTGTAACATTTCTCTCATTTAAACACACAATGAGCTTCGTTATCTTCTCAGCGGATCTTACGTTACAAAAGGGAGTATTAAGTATACTTACGTACATACATAAACTCACATATTTTAAGTATACTTAGTAGCTAGAATAAAGACTGAAATGAACGCTTGTATTGTATCTGTAACAGACTTGCTCTGTATCACCCGAATATTCTTTGTGAACCTTATTCTAATATCGAAACCCCGAGGGTGTTACAGTGAGTGGTGCTAGTGATGGCGATAATTCTTTTCACATTTAGGTATTCGCGAACCCGCCCCTACATTTCACGGGTTTAACAACTTGAGAAAAAAATGAGACTTAATTATTGTTTACTACCTTTTGCCCGCAGCTTCGGCTCGCGTTAAAAATAACAATAAATTTGTTTTTTTTTTATAAAACGTATCCTATGTTCCTTTTAATACCTACCTTTATTTTTGTGGGTGGGAAATCATCAACTGACATCTCCCGCTCAGGGTGGAGGAAGGGCGTGTCAGACTTTTACTGACTAAAACCCACCCATGTTCCTTCAGTTGCCCATATGCCAGGGCCACGGTATCTCTTTTGAATAAATCTTGCTACCCTGGTACTTTTAATACCTCCAAAAATATGTTTACAAAGTTTCATGACGATCGGCTTAGTAGTTTTTGCGTGAAAGCGTAACAAACCACTACTTTATACTACTACCACATTTTAATATTGTATGATCTTTATATAGTATACAACAAAGTCACATTTTGTGTCTATACGCTTAGATCTTTTAAACTACGCAACGAATTTTATTGCGGTTTTGATCAATAGACTGAAAGATTCAAGAGGAAGGTATATAACACGTGAGCGAAGCCGCTGATAAAATCTAGTAAGGTAAATATTAAATTCCTTCCACCGAGAGAAGGCCATTGATCCGGCAATGAGAACATTCTTCATCATCATTTCAGTTGAAAATCATCCACTGCAGGACATAGGCTTCCCCAAATATTAGGGTTTAACATAATCGCTACGCATGACAGGAGGATTGGCGATCTTAGTATGGTCGTAAAATGCATAGAGAACGCTGCTGCTCATTCTATAGTAAGTCCCTTAGTCGCCTTTTACGACACCCTAGGGAAGTAATAGGTTGGTGCTATTCTTCAATTCCGGAACCATACGGAACATTAAAGGCTGATTATTATAATCTTCTATACTTAATCTATTATTATATATATGAAATTCAAAGTCCTGAGTAACTGACTGAATGACTGACTGATATATCAACGCACAACCTAAACCGCTGGTCCTAGAGACGTGAAATTTGGAGGATGTATTCTTTGTGAGGAGTAGGTATCCACTAAGAAAGGGTTTTTTGAAATTCTATCCCTAAGAGGGTAAAATGGGGGTTGAATTATCTGTGAAACTTTTTGTTCTCTGGGTCGATTGACACGCGGATGAAGTCGCGGGCAGAAGCTAGTAATATTATACAGCTGAAGAGTTTGTTGGTTTGTTTGATTGATTGAACACGGTAATCCCAGGAATTACTCAGCCGAATTGAAAAATTATTTTTGTGTTGGGAAGCCTATTTATTGAGAAAGGCTATAAGCTATATAAAATCACGCTTCAACTAAGAGGAGCGGAGCAATAATGAAAAATGTTACAAAAACGGGGAAAATCGCACGAATAGGCGATTCGACGCGACGGGAAGGGTCGGGGGAAAAAGAAATTTAATGCGGATGGAGTAGTGAGTAGAAGCTATTTTAGCATATCATAACTATTAAAGACATAAACCTAAATTTCTCGCACAAGCTGTTGAGAGTGGATTTGGAAGTTTGGCACACGGAAATACCATAACCTAGGTAAGGACATATTGGTTCCCGTGGTCGCCGACGTCATCCCAGGGCAGAGGGTGTAGGTACTTTTTGTCTCAGTAAGCACGTTCCTGTGGAATCATTTCGTAATTAAAAAAATAGTTCTAGAAGTTGTTTTTTGACGTAAAAACATCTTATAAATCGATGAACCGGCTGCACACATGAAAAAGCATGACTCATTGTCACATTTCGCCTGAGCCGAGCGTGCAAGCGAGAGCGCGGAACAAGCGTAATCAAGCGTTATCACATAATATTATCGTCCGTAAACAGAATTACAGAAAACCAATTTTTGATTGGCGTATTATTTTGGGGATGAAGAATTAAAGAGCAGTAAATAGGTTTTCTAAGAAAATCTCTCCTTTTAATACCCGCTGTAAAAGAGACTCCACCTTTACCCTCCAAAAGATACGTTCCGTGTATAGTTCTACAAACATTTTATGTCGAAAAAATCGAATTCCATTTCTTTGGAGTTTATTTCGCGCCAATATTTGCTTGTGTCCGATACTTTATTGAAAATGAAAATAGTGTTGACATAGTTCAAAAGAAGGTCACGTTATGAGACGTGGTTTATTTGCAACTACTTATAATTTTATTGAGAGAGAGAGAGAGAGAGAAAGAGCAGTGGTGGCTAAGTGGTAGGTGGTGGTAGGTGGGTTCGAACCCAGGCAAGCGCTTGATTTCGTGTAAATAATTTTATCACCACTGCTCTCAAAACGGTGAAGGAAAACATTGTGAGGAAACCGGCATGTCCTAGAACCAAAAATTTGAAGACATGCGACATCTACCAAACTGCACTGGGGCCGCGTGGTAGATTACGGCCCACTCCCTCTCATCGAGAGGACGTCTGTGTCCCAGCAGTGTGAATAATATAGGCTGTTATGATAATTTTGTTCCCATCTCATTGATGACAAATCGATACTAATCAACATTTTCTTAGGAATATCGTATTTATATCATCAACTGTATTTTAATATTCTTTTTTCTTTTTATATTCCCTCCTCTCAGGAAAAGTAACTGTCTACAAATCGGTTTAATTATATTTACAAACCTAATGTAATTATGTAAGTACATAAGCCTACTCACATTCATGAACATATTACTTTTTTGAGGGAATATGTATGTGTAATATAAATATTTCATTTTGGCCAAAAGAGGCTTATTTTTCGCGAACCAATTTGTATGGATTACTGCAAAAATGTGTATTGCTTTTTCCATGGAAGTAGTTTATTTTGGCGGATGTCGGTGGAAGCTACTAGGAGATTATCAGTTCATGGGCGATGGAATATACGGTTCCTGAATAATTTATGCATAAAATTGATTCCTTTTTAACCAACTTCAAAAAAGTAGGAGGTTCTCAATTCGACTGTATTTTTTTAAAATGTTTGTTACCTCAGAACTTTTGACTGGATTTTAATGATCCTTTTTTTATTTGAAAGCTGGTGTTTCCTGTGTGGTCCAAATGCTACATAGTATAGCCAGCCTTTAATGTTCCCACTGCTGGGAAGTAAGCCTCCTCTTTTCTATAGGGAGTGGACCGTAATCCACCACGCGGGCCCAGTGCGGGTTGGTAGATGTCACATGTCTTCGAATTTTAGTTTCTAGGCCAAGCCGATTTCCTCACGATGTTTCTATCACCGCTTTGAGAGCAGTGGCGATGAAATAATATACGAGTAGGTACACGAAGTAAAGGGGACTTGTAAGTCGGAGCCGTTACCACTGGGTCACCACTACTCTTATAGCTATTTAGTGTAAAGTAAAACCGTCGGTGGTTTTTGGTTTCCGATGCACAAAATAGCTTTGTCTTTTATTTGCTTTTCTAGTGTTGCAACAAATAGTGTATTTGGCTTTAGGCTGAATTTCTTTTTTCTTGCTGACTTTGATGTTGATATTTTTATTAATATTAATTACCTGTTTAATTTATTTTACGTCGATGGTCCTAGTTTATCATTTGTGGCCTCGAGTTGTAACTCAGGTCGTAACAGCTATGTGAACATTCAGCATTGCATATGTAAGCTGTCACGACCTTTATGCCAGGAGGCTTTTATTTTTGCAGCCATGTTTACGTTATACATATTTTTTTGCTTATGCTTGAGTATAGTTTTCATTTTATTTGTTGGTATATTGGGTTGGCTAGCTGGCATATAGCAAATCATTTAATTTAATTTGTGTCTCTTAATGTTTTACTATATACCATTGTATACAATCAAGTTCTTCTAACTGGACAGACAGCTGTGCTGCTGGGGAGTTTGTTGGCCACTTCTTCTTCCCAGCTAAAGCACTAGGAAGTGCGCGACGGGTGGGCGTTTTGGGGGGATTGTCTTTTGTAATTTTGACGTTCGAAAAGTGCTGATCCTTAGCCTAATTTGAATAAATGACTTTTGATTTTGAATATTCTGTCAATTTTGCGGTCGAATATTTGGCCAAACTATTTGGCTTACTTATGCATGTTCAAAAATTTGCGGACATATTATGACGACAAGCTCTCTGATTGGCCAGCTGTCACATTACGCTTTACCAACCGCGTTAATGCTAGATATCGTGATGTTTTTGTGCGGGGATAACATGCTTTTTTGTGCAAAGTAAACCTTTAATTATATTGTGGTTGTTTTATTCGCAATCGATATTTATTTAACATTTATAACTTTAAAATTTCTTCAGTTTGGATTCGTTTTCAACAAAATGATGAAGATTCAGAAATTAGTTATATTTTACTTTTATTTTTACCCGGCAGCGGCAAGGGGTATTGTGTTTTTAAGTATTCGGTACTCGGGAGAATAATGATACGGGTTTCGGTACTCGGCGAATATGTAAAAATTTATCGATTGCATCGAATATCGAATAGTAACTGAATATTCGTTTACAACCTTAAATTGATTTTTACTGATTTCAAGACAAAGATTTGCTATTGTTTCCAATAATTTCTGTCGTGTCGTTTACGTCACTGGCTGATTGCCAAGAATTACGTTTTTACTCCCCAAATTTATGAGATCAATATTCTTAACTTTTTGTTTTTTCGTTCAGCAAAATCCCTATTCCGGACGATGTCAAACAACCTTAACAGCACTTGTTCTTTTGAAACTTTCATAATTTCGGATCCTATTTCGGGTTTATGGTTTAAGTTTGCGAAATAAAAACAAAGAGATTAAAGTGGGCACAGGACGTAAATCCTAGGGTCGTTCATAAAACCTAGGGTAGGGGTTCATCGTAAAAATGTTAGTGTCGAGTAGGTAGGTGATGTTTATGTCAGTAGTTTTATGAGCGGCATATAAATGTGGAATTGAGTGCTTGTGTATGTGAGAATAATTAGTTTTCCCATCAAGAATTTCTAAATGGCAGTTCGTAGTCTGAGTTTGTACCCCGTTGATGACCATAGGCTATTCACACGAGTCTTAAATATAGCTGGTGTATTGTGAGTGTAAGTTTCATCTTTGCCCCTGTCTCTAACTTTAGGAAAAACAAGCTTGATGTAACGTATGTTAATTGTAGTAATGACTGTGGTTTGGCATCGCTTCTCATTCTAAAATTGAGAAATGGGGTCTTATGAATTTGTTCGCATTTCAAATTGCGAGAGTTAACCAAACTTTTTATTTAAAACTAAAGTTATTTCTTTTTTCGTGTATAAACGATGCAATGTACATGTGATGACAGTATTCTGTCCACGACACGTTGTGCACAAGTTCTGAACAGTAACCCACCAAAAAGGACAAGGCTTGTATCATCATCATCATCATCATCATCATCAGCAGCAGCCTATAATGTTCCCACTGCTGGGACATAAGCCTCCGCTCAGTGAAAGGGAGTGGGACATAATCTACCCAGTGCGGGATGTTAGATATCACATAGTACGATTTTGGGAAACCCACCCTGTCTATGGGCGGGTCTGCGGTAAAACTTAACACGTTAACTGCCATGTCGGACTATGAGTCCGACACTTTTTATTCCATTCAGGCCTTGTCGGACTATATGACCGACAACACATACCAAATCTGAACGTGTCGTTGCTGCCTGGCGACCATGTTTAGTATTCTTTCAGCTATATTAAGTGTCCCGTAGAACACACTGTGTCAATATAACTTTTGTTTACATTTACTCTCATACACTTTGTGGAAAGTATGACGTCAAAATAAAAGTAAGGAAAAAAAATATATAAAAATAGGCGGTATATAATGTAATCAATTTGACTTTTTCTGATTTTTACCATGGCAATTATTATATAAGAATAAAGTACTGGGCCGCAACTTATATCAAAATACAATTCAAACATTTAATAATTGAACCTTTTAAGTATTTAATCATCCTCAAAGAGCTTATAAAATAACTTCAAAAGACGCCACAAAGAAAAAGATTGGAATTTCCCCTTTGTACTGGAACTCATTATAATTTACTGTTACAATGAAATTAAACTCATTATTTTGTGCAAAGAAACCTAGGAGGTATTTTGAACAACGGTTTCGTATGAAAACAATATTGTAAGAGAAAATTTTAACTGTTCAGTTGATCTTTAACAGAAATAAACGATAATACAGAGGGGTAATTGGGTTATACAGTTCCACAACATTCATGGTGTTGTTTACGTTGCTAAGCAGGCATTTTTCAAACTTATGGAAGAATGAATAAGCAAATCCCTCAAAATGATTCAGGGTTCTAATTAATAGTGTGTTTCGCAATTAGAGTGCAGTTTTGAGACAGTTTATTGTGAGTTTTTCTTCAAAATCAGTTTGTTCTCGTACTAAGCTATCAGGACGACAAATAGTTTTTGATAACACGTGACTACGTCCGCGCCAAATTTTTGCTCCCCTGACCCTTCCTGTCGCATCAAATTGCCTGACAGTTTTCGTTCATTTTTCGTTGCTGCTCCACTCCCTTTAATTGTAGCGTAATGTTATATAGCCTATAACCTTTCTCAATAAATAGGCTAACCAACACAAAAAAAACAATTCTGACCAGTAGTTCCTGAGATAACCGCGTTTAACCAAACAAACTAACTCTTCAGCTTTATAATATTAGGATAGATTTATTTATTCGTAATCGAATGTACATTGAATGATACACTCGTAGCTAAAGAATAACAGCTGCACGGGTCGATCGAAAGTCGAAGTTTAAGGCAACACTTGACACGGCCGGTACGTGGGTGGGTGACCTGGTGATCCTGGCTGTCTAATCTCAAAAAAATCTTACTTATTTGCTTTTAATTTCATCAAGAAATTGTAGTTAAAATTGTGTACAAACATATCTTGCAGGAGGAGGCTTTACAAGTAGCCCTTTCAGAAAATGTCACAAATTTAAAATAGTGAACATTGAGTTTTCCTCGAACGTCTGTAGCTATTGTTAGTTAAACACTATCGCATTATTAACCAACGAAAAAAAACGGAGGAGGTTATCAATTCGACGCGTATATTTTTATTTGACCACGCATAACTTTATACAGAATAGTCCGATTTTGATAATTCTTTTTTCATTGGATAGGGTATACCTTGCCAAGTATTATCAGTACATTAAAGCCATAAAAAATTATACAATAAAAACTTTTTAACAAAAAATTAAACAGCCGAAAAAACTTAGAAGCAAAAAATAATAAAACCTTAAAATTTTGCTTACCTTATTTGCTTACCTGGTGTAATAGCATAATACCTATTATAAGTACGTACAGTGTTTCTTTCTTTCTGACGATTTGGTAATATATTATGTGCTTTTATAAATTCTTGTATAAAAAACATTTTTTTTTTTTACTTTTCAGCATTACTTTTAAATTCATCAAGGATTTGTAGTTAAAATTGTGTACAAACATCATATCTCGCAGGAGGAGGCTTTAAATGTAGCGCCTGTGAACATTGAATTTTCCTCACATTTTTCCTTCAACTTCTGTAGCTATTGTTAGTTAAACACCCTCGCATTTTTTGCTTGCCTGGTGTAACAGGATAATGTTATACGTAAAATGTGTTTTTTTTTCTAGTTCTAACTAAGCAGATCTAGTTTACCGATTTGGTAAATATGTATTTAAATATGTTTGGTAAATAAAATGTGCGCTGTTATAATTTCTACGTCATCGTCACGTGATATTATCGTGGTCGTCCACGTCACAGAACTATAATAACATAGGGAACGAAAAAGATTTGAAATATAATGAAGACGCTTAAAATTTCCATTTTCATACATTTTGATGAAGACGATACGATATTATTTAAAATTATCGTTTCTATTTACGTTCCTAGATAAAATCAATCAAATATATACAATAGTAAGTTAACTAATATATAGCCAGCTCATGCTATTTAGTGTATTTTTTTTTGGGTTATTTGATAGTTACAAAACATTCCTATGCTTTATATTAGCATCTGATACGCATTTACTGTATAGATTCCACAAACGGGCGAAGACAATGAGTCATGTATCACAGGTACCACCAAGCTTAGGAGCCAAGATTTCAATTGAATTTGTCACACCTTCATTATGTCAGTAAAGCATTTTTATTATTTGTTGTATTTTCTAAGCTCATTTCTGACAGTCATTAGGTACATCATAAAAGGCAGTCTATTTCTGACCATTACTTATTTCTTCCACACAAAGTCCTTCCTGTTGAGATTGGCCAAGAGTTCCAATTCAATTACTTTAATTCCTTCCTGTGGAGTTAAGGGTGAAAGAAATGTGATTACGGTTTTGCCCATCCTAAGCTGTATCCGCCCCTGACTTCCACGCATGTTGCTTAGTTTTAAGACATAAGCGAGGAGCAATTTGGAGAGAAAATATGAGATTTTACTGCTTTGAAATGATCAGCCTTTTAGCACCACATTTAGTAGGTTGGAAAGCAGTTACATTATGTCACGTTCACAATTTCAATGTTCAAAATTTCAATCGTTCAGATTATTGTATTATATTTATTGGTGAAGAGGACTTCAGAAAAACACATAATTATATAGAATTTGTAACGTATATTCGAGATACATTAATGGCATTAAGTCATACTAACTTCATAATTTGTCTACCAACTTTTAAAAACATGGATAATACCAATATTATGTTTAATAGCAGAGTAAATACTTTTAATAATTTAATTTACATGGATGCTGAGACTAACAATTATGCATTTATACTAGACTCAAATTTAAATCTACCATACACGTGGGATACGTATAATCAGCGACATGGGCACCTGAATAACAAAGGCTTTATTAAAGTTATGTCTGATTTGCAAGACTTCATCCTAGACTTGGATACAGTAAATACACTCAATCCTACACACTCAAAAGTTGATTGCTCCCAAGAAAGACAAACTGAATTGCCAATACCGACAAAAACAGTACAATCTCAGTTTTTTCTATAACTACCACCTAACCATTCTTCATCAGAACATAGCAGGGCTTATAAACAAGTCAGATTTGTTGGTAGTTAAATTAGAAGAGCTTTTTTGTAAGGGAACAAAGGTAGACATTATCTGTATAACAGAACATTTTATAAAGACAGGCTATGAAAGTATACTGCATATACCTAACTTTTGCCCAGCTGCTTTCTTCTCTAGAAATGCTAATCGTGGAGGAACTTGCATTTTTGCCAGAACAGGACTGCATTATAAAGAATTGACGGATGTAGCAAAACAATCAGTAACAAGCGTTTTTGAATGTTGCGGTATAGAGCTGATATCATATAATATTATTATCCTGTGCATATACAGAATCCCTAAATATAACTACAGCGTATTTTATGAAAAACTAGAAAATATACTACGAAAAGTTTGTGTATCTGCGAATAAAAAAGTAATTTTAGCTGGAGACTTTAATATAGATGTGCTAAAAAGAAACAAAATAACACTAGAATTCGAAAACTTCCTTTTACAATATAATCTCAAATTAGAGCTTTATAAACCTACTAGGTTAAACAGTAACTCCTGCATAGATAATTTTGCACACTCCTACCGAAAAGATTGTAAAGCTGAAATAATTGATTTAGTTTTATCTGACCACACGTCACAGCTACTTTAAGTTCCTATTAAAAAAACTTGTACGCTCAAATATTGGAAAACAAAAAAGCAAGAAATCACAAAAGATGATTTAACTAAATTCAGAAATCATATTAAAAGCTTAACTTTCCACTTAGTTTACAAAGCTGAAAATACAAATGAAGCTTACGGAAACTTTATTGATGTTTTTTTTATTGTTATACAAACTATGCTTTCCGGAAAAAGTTGTAACTATATATACAAACAAAAAAACTAAATGGATTTCTAATGGGATAAAAACATGTAGTCGAAAACAGAGACAGTTACTTTGGACATATGACTAAATCCGAATACAAAAAATAGAATTGCTTTCAAAAAGTATTCTACTGTATATAGAAAAATAATTAAATTAACTCAGAAAGCCCAAAACAACCACTACGTAAAAATGTCTGAAAATAAATCAAAAGCAATTTGGCAAATAATTAACAAGACTAAAGTAAGTCTTCCGCATGAACAAATATTATCTATACAAAATGAGAACTCAACGTTTACACACCCTATGGATATCGCGAATGAATTTAATAAATATTTTGTAGAGAAGATTGAAAATAATTCTAAAACAACTCAAAATAATAGTAAGCCAATGAATAATCACGGTATTGAAAATCCAACATCACAATCCCTATTTATGCTACCAGTCTCCGATTTGGACTTTATAAAAGTGATCAGTGGCTTAAAAAAATACAAATACTGTCGGTTACGATGGTATATCGACTAAGGTTATAAAATTCGTAAAGGAAAACATAGCGTCACCACTATCCCACATAATTAATCTTAGCATTTCTGAGGGCGTATTCCCTACTAATCTCAAGTAAGTATTAATTAAACCCATTTATAAAAAAAAAACGGAAGTAAAAAATTACAGGCCAATTGCAAAAATACCCGTCTTCTCAAAGGTTATTGAAAAAATGATATATAACTCACTATACGCATATTTCGAAAAATTTCATTTATTTTGCGAAGAACAAAAAGGGTTTAGAAAAAATATTAATATAAATATGGCACTATTTGACTTGCTATCAAGTATCATGACTTCTGTAGACAAAAGACAGCCTGTGTGTTCTATCTTCACGGATATGACAAGTGCTTTTGATTTTGTAGATTATAAGATCTTGCTAAAAAAATTATATAAATACGGGATTCGAGGAAACATCCATAAACTCCTAGAGTCATATCTAAGCGATAGGACACAATGCACAGAAATTACTAGAATTTGTCCAAAAAGTAAATTAGAAACTAAGTATATCTCTGAAGCAAGATATGTTAAATATGGCGTACCTCAAGGCGGCGTATTGGGGCCCCCACTCTTTTTAATATATATCAATGATCTCCCAAAAAATTCAAGGAATAAAATGGTACTTTTTGCAGATGACAGTACGGCTATAATAAAATGCACCGATCCAAACAATTATCGAAATGAAGTCAATAATTCTCTAAATAATATCATAACTTGGCTCAATAATAATAATCTTAAAATTAATTTGTCAAAAACAAAAATTATACAATTTCATCACCGGCGTGAGTATCCACCATTAAATATAACTTATAATGAATGTAAAATAGAAGAAATCACGAGTGGCAAATTCTTAGGAATAACTGTAGACCACAAATTAACCTGGAAACCTCACGTAGAGGAAATTCGCAAGGGACTTAGTAAGTCTGCGTATCTACTATTTCAACTGTCTAGGAAAGTAAATACAGAGACTCTGCTAACAGCCTATCATGGACTTGTAGTATCTGTTCTACGGTATGGTGTTGTTTTCTGGGGACATTCAACTAACAGGGAACTTATATTCAGGATGCAAAAAAGATGTGTACGATCCATGTGTAATCTAAAACCAACAGACAGCTGAATTCCCTACTTTAAGAAATTTAAGATTTTAACACTACCAGCTATTTATATATTAGAAACTGCATTGTTTGTAAAATCAAATCCGCATCTATTTACTAAGTTGTCAGCGGTTAAGAGAAAGCCAATCCGTAGTCAATACAAGAATCAATTATGTATGACAAAGTGCAATACATCAATAATGAAATAGAGCTTTTTTGGTGTAGCGCCCAAAATTTATAATAAAATACCTGAGGTAATAAGAAGCATGCCACTAACAAAATTTAAAAAATGTTTTTCTAAATTACTGGTGGAGAAATGTTACTATGCCCTAGATGATTACCTAAATGATAAATCACTGTAACTACTGTATGTACATTGACATACCTATTACTCGTAATTATCGAATATTTCTCATGCATGTATTTTATTTTCTAGTTATTTTTTGTTTTATATAATGAATTTGGTATGCTTTTATTTTTATTTTTATGATAACTTTCACCAAAAATTTTGTATGTCATCAATGGCTAAACATAGCGCATAATTTAATTATTAACACCTTGACCTGTAACCTATGTTTCACAAATAAATGATTCTGATTCTGATTCACACGAACGTAAAATTATCGTGACGTGATTTTATCGCGCACTGGATTTCCAATTTTTGCCATTTTCACTATTATTTCACATAAAGGTGTCAAAAAAAAACGCTCTGAAAAATGACAGCAATTGTCGTTCACTGCTTTTTAGAGTAACGTTAAGCTGTGGTAGAAAAAAAATTGACTTTGAATCCTAAAGCGTTAAATAGAAAACATCCTGAGGAAACCAAGACAAAATAGTGTCTAAGTTACGTGAAGAGAAAGATATTGCAATCCTTGTTTAAATACCTTTGTCCATCAATGAGATAAAGTCACACCACTTCTGTCCGGTGCTCTTTCGTGATGGTACACAAAACGCCTATATTTTATTTTGGTTTCTTCTTATACCACACCCGATCCTTACGAAGTTACCGATGCTTCACACGTGCACACGAGTTTCGTAAGAACGTATAGTAAGGCATACGTGACTCCCCTGCATAACTGCTTCCCTGGTAACCGGTCTCCGCCTCTCCTGTTTACGACAAGCAATTTATTTCAAATGTTGAAATTGATAAAGAATGAATGTAGTAGTGGTATTTCACACCGCTTCGTTTTCATGTGCGCCTAATATTTTGGTCGAAATTTTATTGTGCGCCTTATTTTTTGTAATTGTGATTTTAAGTCATCTAAAAACTGATTGCGTTTATCAGTTTGTGTTATCATTATGTGACAGACTCAGGGGTAAATTATCGCATAAATTCTATGGTTGAAGCGACCCCTGAGTATGTCAGACAAAAATTCACTTTTCAAACGCCATCGTCTAAAAGGTGAATTCTTTTGTGTGGCCTGTGTATAGCAACCTGCTTTGAATTCTCTTCATAAACAAAGGTGCCTATCTATGATTACATGACTAATAAAATTAAAGAGTACATACACGTAAGTAACGACGCGACGTACGGGTAAGACTGCCTCGTTGGTCTAATGGGTAGCGCTACTGCTGATCACGATGTCCTGGATTTGACTCCCAGGTTGAACTAAGAGTTATTGGGTTGTTCTTTCTTAGGGCTTCTTCACACGTACCACAACCACACCACGTCGCAACGACAAAATGCTGTCAAGCAGTGGTTACGTGTGAATAGTGTCGCTGCAACTTTTTGTAGTTGCGTTGTGGTACCGACAAAATGTCGATGTGGTTGCGTTGTCTCCAGTAGTTGCGATGCGGTTACGTGGTGTGCAGACACAGTTCGACTCCGGTTTTCATAGCGGAAACACGTGTTGACTGACCAAACTCATGGAATTCGAAGAGGAAACTTTGTTATTGCTATCCTTGCTATGGCTATTATTAAGAAGAAGACGGAAGTCACTGGTGGTTGCGTTGTGGTTGCAATGTGGTCAGTATCACACACACGGTCGATAACGACTGCAAAATGTGGTACGTGTGAATAGTCCTATTCATTTTCAATACGATATATACGCCCGGCCACGTGGTGTGGTTGAGGTGTGGTTGTGGTCGTGGTGTGGTTGTGGTACGTGTGTAGAAGCCCTTAATTTTTTCCGTAGCAGCCTGAGTTCTGGATTTCTGCCCAGTTGATGGGAGGACTCGCCCCCTATTACATGGGACTTAAACATAACTGGCGAAATATAGGTGTACTATAGGTAGACCACGGCCCAAACCTTCGAGGAAACAATTCTTCAAGGGGTGATGTTTTTCTTATTTTTTTTTTGGATGTTAAATTATCAAATGACTTCTCCCGCTCTAGGCGGAGCGGGAGGGCAAGTCAGAAAAAAAACGTTCACACGTTCACCTAACAAGATTTTGATTGATTAAACATTACGCAGCCATCTAAAATTTTTTCAGTGAAGATAGAAACTTTGTTAATTAATTGAATGACAGCGTGAAAACCTTTTTGTATAAAACAGAAAGTGATTTATTTTCATTACTCAGTTTGTTGTTTGGTTTGGGTCTAGATTAATTAACGTTCTTATAAATCTAGATAAATTAACATTCCGTTTTTGAAATGAGCTGAAACTATTGGGGGAGTTTTTCGACAGTTAGGGGGCAATTTAATCATAACAGGTCGACACAGCCCTCTATGGAGCCGTTACCTAGTTGCCGGGACTGATATTTTTCCAAAACAACCTTAAAAAAAACTACAGCAAATATTGTCTGCCATAAAACTGTAAGTAGTTCCCACGGCAATGAGGTAAATACCGTCATCCCTCCTGCGCTGGGCGTAAATATTGACCCCAAGCAGAACGTGGAATTAAGTTTGTTTTTGAAAATCCTTCACTTGCCTGTGCCAAGGCCACGGTAACTCTTCCGAACAATTCTGCAACCTTGGCTGGAGGCTATGGATGTCGGGAGACTCGCTTGCCCGAATTCAGATCCACCCGACAATCCATCTTACCAGGGATGGTGGAAGGAATAGTACGTCAATTCAGAGTCGGGTTTCGCTGAAAACCATGGGCAAGGCTATATCTCGCATAATGTCGCAGCATTATGTTGAGCGATGGCCGTATTTCGCGGATGTGCTGCATGTTTCCCCCACCATGTTCTTTTTTTGGTTGTGGTTGGTATTTTTTTTTTGATTATTATTGTTTTTTATTTACACTTTTCAACAATACAATATACTAAAATAAATATATTATGTACAATTAAATAAAGGAAAGAGCTCACTGGGCATCAAAGAATTCGTCCGCATCGCTGTCGGTGGGAAAAGTGCCCAGAAGGCTGGCAGCGTTGCCACGTTGGATGGCAATGCTGATTCTTTGACCTAAAAATAGGCCAGCCCTCTGGTCACGTGAAGATTCGGGCAACCGCTTGGCGATATCCCGGAATACTCGATGAGCACTCGGACCCCACGGCCCTAGTGTTTCAACCCCAAACGGCTCAAACATATAACTCCCAATAAGGTTGTTATATTTGCGCCGTTTGAGGTTTTCTGCACCTGCAGCAGCCGCCCCAGCACAGCCTGCCGTGCTAAGAAGATGGGATGGCGCGAGGGTATCGACACAGGTTGCATCCCACACCAAAGGCCTACCCAACTTCCAAGGTATTATGGTCATTCCGTCTGGCCTCTTCCCATCGTCGCGTGCCAAGCCATTGGGTATTTTGGTCGTTTGGTATTTTTTTTCTTTCGTATTTTAAATCACTTAACGCGTCTGCTACTACTATCGAGCGCCTGCTAGCTGAGGGTAACTGGGAACTGGGAGTTAGAGCTTTGGTGTGTGTGTTGTATCTACTATCTACAATATCTAAAAAAAAAAAACAAGTTTTTATTATAAACTTCCTTGGGTGTTATTTAATTGAGTTTTAAAGCACCAAAAGACTTTTCATGTCAAAGACGCACACGGGGTAGCTACTTGCGTAACACCATTATATGCGTAATGGTAATGCCTTCATTTTAACAATTCAACAGTATTCATTGCGCCAATTACCTTGTCAAGCATACAAAGTTTTCGAACACGTTTTGGAATAGCAATTTTCTGTTATTCTTCGGAATGTATTATCACGCTATTTGGATGCAGGTGTATCTGCCAAAACTGTCGGTCAAAACGGAATTGACTATCCAGGAAATAGTTGGCATTTTTGTATTAGCTACCTACATTTTCTTAACGTATTTAAAAGTTCTTTTATAAAAATATTACTACTCTCCACAGCTAGGGAGCTAACATAAGAAAACAAAAGAGTGTGGAGCGAGTCGCACAAGCCGCTAAGTTAACAGTTTATGTGTTAAGTGTTCTCCCGACATATACGGTGAGGACATAGTGACGAGCGGAACGATTGAAAAAATAATATAATATCTTGGGACAATCAACACAACGTTATCTGATCCCGAACTAGGCAGAGCCTGTACTATGGCAACCAGATAACTAATAAACATACTTATATATTTCTAAATACATACATATTATAGATAAATTACACTCAGATACAGAACAAATGATTGTGCTCATCACACAAAGATTTGAATTTGAAGATTTTTCAGAATTGGAAAGGTTTTAAGCGGTTCTGACTTTTAAGAATCAATGAACGCGACTTCGCCCGCGCGGAGGTCAGAATTTACCCCAGGGGAACGTACTACCGAGATAAAAAGTTTGTATGTGTTAATCCAGGTCATAAGTTGTCTATCTGAAAAATTTTACCCAAATCCGTTAGGCCGTTTTTGCGTGATTGAGTAACTAACATAGGTACAAACTTGCACATTTATAGTATTAGTGAGAATTGAATTAAATTATTTGGGCCCCGTAACTGGGTACGTTTATCGTGGCGTTAATGGCGTGTATCAGGTCCTCAAAAGAACAGTATTGTGACATGATCGAATCTGTGAAAAAAACTTATAACATAAAATAAAACATATGAAGTGATAGATTTTTTTTTACATTCATTTCACCGAAAATACAGGGGTGTACTACGTGAGGCTCGACAAATGAATGTGCGAATAACACTTGTGCGACAAAACTGTACTGCGACTCACAATAGTTCGAATGCACGCTTGTGCGACACACTCGAGCTCACATAGTACACTAGGTTAGGTTAGGTTAAAACTGTGACCTCCTACTTTACGACTACGCTAGAAACGACTAGATTCAGTGTGTCGTCGCACGGGCGTGCATTCGAACTATGGTGAGTCGCGATACAGTTTTGTCGCACAAGTGTTATTCGCACATCCATTTGTCGAGCTCACGTAGTACACTCAAAATACAGTGGACTATACATACTAATGGGCTAATACTTGGTGGTGCATAACAAGTTAGCATCTGTAGTCGAACTAGGACGAGTCCTTTATCTCGACATACAGCGCCAGTCCCCTCAAAATTGACATTAACATATTAGCCCAAATGACATGCAAAGTGCATGTGCATGTTTCCATTCTGTACTATAGAGTTTCTTGCCTTCTCTTCTCCATAGGATCAACAACTTGAATCAGTGCACCTAGCTTCTGACGTTTGATAAGTGCCCATGTACGCTTATGTGAAATAAAAATATTTTAATTTGATTTGTACTTGGATAGAATATGCGGCTGATGAAAATGTTAAAATTAGAACATGAAACTGGAGATCCATGGAGGTTTTGGAATGAGGTAGCATTGACCATAGTTATTTGGACTTCAAGCACCCAAGACAATTCAAAAAGTTCGGTTACGATAAATATTGGTACTTTAGTATTATCACTAAATCTATAGCCTGCAGTCTTCGGAAAATACTCGGAAAATGGTCGTCAGTGCTTTCACGGACGACCATTTTCCGAGTTGTTTCGCTTATAAATAGTAAAAAGATATTTAAAAAATGTTAGCATAATCAGCCTTGAATTTTACCACTGCTGTGGGCTATGTGACTAAGTAAGCGGGAGTGGGCCGTAATCCACCACTCGGGCCTAGTGTGAATTGGTAGATATCACAGGTCTTCGAATTTTTGGGATTAAGAAATGTCTGTTTCCTCACGATGCTTTCCTTCACCGTTTTGAGAGGTGGTGATAAAATAGTTTGAACAAAGAAAAGCGCTGAAAAACAAAGTTAACCTAATTCCATTTTCGTCGCCGTCTCACTAAGCTCCGACCCTAACTCTTAACCCTTGCTAAGTGCTGACTCCAATAAGTGGATAGCGAGGAAACTGTACAGTTTAACTATTAAATGCTTTATGTTTTATAATTAACTAGATTATTGAAGTATTAGGGACTTGTGCCGCATGCACAGCAGCCGCACGGATCGATCGATCAGGTTAAGTTATGCTTGCCGCGGTTCGTTTGTGGATGGGTGACCATCTTTACATACCAAGACTCCTCCTCGAAAGCACGTTAAGCCGTTGGTCCCGGTTGTCATTTGTGGATCTTTGACAGTTGTTAAGGGTCGTCAGAAGCCCGAAAGTCTGACAACTAGTCTTATCAAAGGGTATCGTATTACCTAGTGACTGGGTTGTGGAGGTCAGATAGGCAGTCACTCCATGTAAAATGGTATGCAGCTGAATACCAATTCAGCTGCATTCCGTTAGGTTAGGTTAGGTCGATGGTCGGCTCGTGCGATCCATGGCCCTGTATGGGGCCCCAATCTGGGCGGCTGACCTGACGGCCGGCAGCATCGCTGTTCTGCGAAGACCGCAGCGAGCGATGGCCGTCAGAGTCATCAGGGGATATCGCACGGTCTCCTACGAGGCGGCCTGTGTACTGGCTGGATCCCCACCGTGGGACCTCGAGGCGAAAGTACTCGCGTCACTGTATCGGTGGCGCGAGGAAGCGCGGGAGCGAGGCGAGCGACTGACGGAGCGACACATGGAGCTTCGTCGGTCGCAGCTCCGCGCAGCCCTGGTGGCGAGCTGGCAGGACAGGCTTTCACGCCCTACCGCCGGCCTCGCCACCGTCGAGGCGGTCCGGCCAGTACTCGGGCCCTGGCTCGGGAGGAGGCACGGCTCCCTTACGTTTCGGGCGACGCAGGTGCTCTCGGGGCATGGTTGCTTCGGGAAGTACCTGTGTCGCATAAACAGGGAGCCGGACGCCCGGTGTCACCACTGCGTCGACTGCCGGGAGGATACGGCGCGGCATACGCTGGCAGAATGTGCCGCTTGGGAGGAGCCGCGTCGTGTCCTCGTCTCAGAAGTAGGCAGTGACCTATCGCTGCCGGCCGTGGTCGAGTCCATGGTTGGCAGCGAGGAGTCCTGGGACGCGGTGGTATCCTTCTGCGAATCAGTCATGTCGCAGAAGGAGGCTGCGGAAAGGGAGCGGGAGATATCTTCCGCTCACCCAGCCCGCAGCAGGCGCACCGGGCGTCGGCGGAGGGCGGACAACGCCCTCTTCCAGCCCCCCTAAATGGGTCCAGGGGCGACGGATCTGGGGACGTCCGTCGCCCCCTATTCCTTAGGACCCGAGATGGTGGCGCGTAGTGTTCCACGCGCGCCTCTCTGTGATGTATGGGGGGGAGTTTAACACCTCACTCCCCCCCAACGTGAGGAGGCCCGCGAAGGCGGGCCGGCACCAGTCGGGGATCGCGGAAGACATATTGGTTCCCGTGGTCCCCGACGTAGGTGTGGGACGGAACACCGGGGTGGTTTTAGTCAGTAAGAGTCTGACAGACCCCTCCGCCCACCCCAGGGCGGAGGACATCCATGAGGATTTCCACCTCGTGATCAAAAAAAAAAAAAAAAAGGTCGATGGTCGGCAGCGAGGAGTCCTGGGACGCGGTGGTATCCTTCTGCGAATCAGTCATGTCGCAGAAGGAGGCTGTGGAAAGGGAGCGGGAGATATCTTCCGCTCACCCAGCCCGCAGCAGGCGCACTGGGCGTCGGCGGAGGGCGGATAATGCCCTCTTCCAGCCCCCCTAAATGGGTCCAGGGGCGACGGATCTGGGGACATCCGTCGCCCCCTATTCCTTAGGACCCGAGATGGTGGTGCGTAGTGTTCCACGCGCGCCTCTCTGTGATGTATGGGGGGGAGTTTAACACCTCACTCCCCCCCAACGTGAAGAGGCCTGCAAAGGCGGGCCGGCACCAGTCGGGGATCGCGGAAGACATATTGGTTCCCGTGGTCCCCGACGTAGGTGTGGGACGGAACACCGGGGTGGTTTTAGTCAGTAAGAGTCTGACAGACCCCTCCGCCCACCCCAGGGCGGAGGACATCCATGAGGATTTCCACCTCGTGATCAAAAAAAAAAAAAAAAAGGTGGCGGGCAATGGGTAGCTCGCCGCCCGGTAAGGACCAGGTTCGGGTCGACAGCGCGTAGTGTTCCACGCGCGCCTCAAAGAGATGTCAGTAGCACTGAAGGGGTCTGCTAGGACCGATGCCTGTCAGGGTCGCGAGATTGTTCGAAAGAGATACCGTGACCCTGGCACATGGGCAACTGAAGGAACAGAGCGGGAGAAGTCATTTGATGATATCCCATCCAAAAAAAAAAGGCTAGGCAGATGATAATGATTGAAGTATTAGGGGGTTAGAGTTGCTGTCCGGACATGCTAAAGATCGATAGTCACCATACTACAGTACAGCCGCTGAGAAGATGCGCTCCTAAAACCTGTCAGTTTCATACAAACAATTACGTGTTATGCAAATTTGATCTTTATTAGTTACTAAATTCTTTTACAGTGATTAGTGACAGAAACGCATTCTTGACGATAAACGTGGATAGCTTTTTTTCTTTTTCTTGGCTTTAGTTATATAAGTTGCCTTTATGTATCATAATTATAATTACTACTGGCATCGTTGGTCCACCCACTCTTCCCTTTTGTGCCATGCTTCCCTGGTATCTGCGAGTCTTATCCAGGTCTTCTGCTGACTTCAAATAAGTTCAAAAAAGCGGGGCTTATGGTGAGGATACTTACTATTCTGTAGTTAAAAAATATGATTCAATGAATTCAACTTTGTACAACATTTTGAAAAGGTTTTCATTGCTTGCTTTCAAGAGGTTTCGTGGATACCCGCCATCTTTGAATAACAGAATGTTTACCAGTTTCTAATAGTACCTTTTTTCAGCTAAATGGCTACCCAAATTCATCATCATAATATTAGCCGAAAGACGACCACTGTTAGACATAGATCACCCCCAATTCGGTTTATATCGCCACGTTTGGCAGGCCAGTTTGCGATCGCAGTATGTAGGTAAAATGCATAGAGAACGCTGCAGCTCATTCTCTAGTATACCAAAATTACCATTGGAATACCAGAATGCCTGTATCAGAATCACCACCTTGGCAAAAAATTTGTTTCTCCAATTAAATTATAAAACATTATTGAGAACCGGTCTCTACTATCGCTACCTACTAATAAATGGTCATCATATAGTTACCAAACGTGTTAGAGAAAGCAATAAACTCTTATTACAACACACGGGAGCAATAACACAGTTAAGTTCCAGACAACGTTAATAGAATAATAAAATGTAATGAAACTCTAACTAGGGAGAAACAGCTCTAACTTATTACAGACTAAAGTCCCGCATGGGAAATAAAATTCTGTTACTGAACTAAATACTAATTGACTATGTTCTAGTTACCCGGATGTGAAGATCAGATAGAACGGGTGGGTTTTAGTCAGTAAAAGTCTGACACGCCCTCCCGCTCCGCCCAGAGCGGGAGAAGTCATTTGATGATTTCCCATCCAGAAAAAAAAACCCTAACAGTAGACCCTAAGTTGGAAAAGGGTATGCAATTATATACTACTAGCTGACCCAGCGAACTTCGTATCGCCTAAGATTCAAAATGTTGTAATAAACCTTCCAAGTTTGACAACCTGGTACGCGGTGGTGATCTGGTAAGCGTTTTCTAGCTGTTACTCATATGTTTGGGTAGCTCCTACTCGGTTATGATAACCTGTTACTTCGAAGGCATAAAGCGTTTTCTGGCTGACACTGCTGTTTAATAAGCTCATACCAAGTTATGACCGCCTGGTACCTCGAAGGCAAAGTTTTTGTCATACCACGTTTTATATTGAAATGTATTCTCTTTGACGTTTTATGTCACATCACACGAGAACGCGGTCGAAGGGGATAAAAAGTATGCTTTGCCAAAAGCAAAAAAAAAAAGTATCCTATGTCCGTCTCCTGGTTCTAAGCTACCTCCCCACCAATTTTCAGCCAAATCAGTTCAGCCGTTGTTGAGTTATAAATAGTGTAACTAACACGACTTTCTTTTATATATATAGATGGCTGTCACGTAAGGTAAAGATAAATTGCAGTACCTCGCAGCCCGGAGGACGCATCTGTGCTTTGTCAATGACATTAGAGTCATCCCATCTTTCTTGTGTCTTATATTATAGCGAAATCTGTAAGTATACTAAATAACACCGCTGCCTACCTCTACCAGGAATACAGACGAGGTATTAAAGTCAGGCAAGGAATAGTTTCTGCCTTCTAGCACTACTGCAGTACTGTTTTGGAGCATGTAAGAGAGTTTCATGTTTCAAGAAGTAATCCTCTTGTAACTTCCACGAAACACTCGCTAAGGTTTCCGTACTTCATGTTAGTACAAACTCTACCGACATTATGGTGTCCTAGTCCCGAGTCAGTAACGATCAGTAATTTTCTATACTTAGTTATTTACACAAATGTAAACTATACTTGAATATGTTTTTTTTTTTGTAGCAGTATGTCCGTATTTATGTCATCTAATTGTAGGTCCATAATATTATTTCATGATCAAATCCCATACGAAAGTTTTAAGTAGTTGAACCAAAGACATTGCTTTTCTGAAACAATCTATTTCTTACTTGCTTATTTGTAAGTTATTTAAAGGTCCTTGTAAGTTTCCCCTTTCATTAATATAATACCAATTATTAATGAAAGTAAGAAATAAGAAGGGAAGTAGCTCTCGCAACATACTTATTTAAGGTTATGCGTGGTAAAATACACAACCCAGGCGTTCTACGCACGGTTGCGTTGTGTGTACCTGATGGGTACGTGGGGCGATTGAGGCGGCCGCCGCTGCTGTGGGTGCCACCCGCTCGCACCAACTTGCTGCAACACGCGCCGCTGACGCGCGCCCTACGTACACTCAATATGGTGTCACAACAGATTGACTGCTTCAATTGCACTCTGAGCGAATTCACACAGGCCGCATTTTTTAAGATTTCTCCTGATTGTTTACAATAATACGCTATTGTAAGCTATTATAACTACACTATTGTATTAGTTGTTAGTCTGTAATGATAGTTGTATGTGTTTTAAATAAATAATGAAATTCTAGTATGAATAATTACGTAAAATTATTTCGATAATTCCCTTTAAAAGTTGCCCTAGATATACCATGATGCGAAGAAAAGTATCACTCATATTAGACAAAAAAAGTATTCACTTTGACGTGAAAATATGACGGTCGGATATTTGAGCTGAAAAATAATTACGTCAGCGTAACGCCGTCTCGTCAACTGATATTAATATTAGCGTCAGTCACCTAAAAAATATAATGAAGGGAATCTTGGGGTGAAAATATGGAAAAATATACGCTGTGAAGGCAGACATCGAACGACATAGCTTTACAACACTCCTGTATTCCTGGTACATGAAGATGATAGGACACTCATATTTTACCTGTCCCATTTAGGGTCGAGTCTATCGTTAATATTAACTGTGCACATAAAGAATATTGGCTACTTGAATATCTTTCTATGGAAAAATCTCAAAAGCACATGAGCCAGGATTTTTCATCATCGTCATCATCATCATTTCAGCTGCAAGACGTCTACTGCTGGACGGGCACGGGCAACATGGGCCTTCCAGAATTTTGGGGGCTTTACCATAATCGCCACGCTTGGCAGGTGGTTGGCGATCGCAGTATGGCGGTAAAATGAGATAATGCTGCTGCTTTCTCTAGAAAGTCCCTCAGTCACGTTGTGCGACACCCACGCGAAGAAATGGAATAGTGCTGTTCTGTACCATAAGGACCATAAGGCAATCTGAATAGAATCTCAGCCAGGACATTTAAGCTATAAAAAATAAGCTAACGAGATTTCAGATTGATAATATATAAATACACACCACATTTTGGTAGTTGTACATTATTTAGTCTTTTATATTTAAAAGTAATGTACCTGTAGTTTATGTTTACATTAGCAGTTATATCTGTCCTAAATACTTACTGTTGCCTATTTATAGGCTTATGTTAATTGAACAGATATTTTGTAATAAAAAACAATAGATAACATACTTATTTTCGAGTAACGTGGACCCAGACCGTTACTAAGAATTTACTAACAAACTATGTTAGTATCATTTTAAACAAGTAGCTTTTACAACAACAAATAGTGCAAGATAGGACAGTCTAGTTTGTTAGCAATGACACCCAGGAGACTAGCTACTGAGATTCTGCATGCTTCTGATCGTAGCAAAGCCAACAGTTTGCGCATCCGCAAAGAAACCCGAGGCACTTCAAAAGCATGGCAGCCCCTGACAGTATCCTGAATGCATTATTGTACTGAACGCTCCATGTGGTGTCGGACGTAAACAATAGCACTATCGCATTTCTTTCCGTGGTTGTTGTATTGGCGACTATGGGATTTACTAGAGAATTGGCAACAGCGTTCTCTATGTGGTGGTACCACACTGCAATTTCCAACCCGCCTAGCAAGCGTGGTGATTATAGTAAACCTCCCCCCCAAATTGGGAGAGGCCTATGTCCAGCAGTGGACGTTTTTCGGCTGAAATGACGATGATGATGATGACTGAACGCGAAGAGCATTAACAAATAACATATTGCTGATGCTCAGATTTCCTAACATTCTCCACATTCCTCCTATTTAACTACATAAAATTTTCTAAGACAAACTTCCCCAAAACATTCGCGTAAATGTTTCTCACTTAAACAGTTTAACGGGTCCCAAATTTCCCGCCATTTCGCGCACACGCGGTCGGCCATTTTCACATTATTATCTCTTTTATTCTTTCCCTCTTTATTCCCACAGATTATAATAAAATAAAAACCCTTGGGAGAATAATAAAAGAAAATTCTTCACTGTTAGAAAAAAAGCCGCTGCGAAAGTCGTAAACGGTGGAGTTTCATCAAAAACCGTTTTTTTCGGGATGCAGATAAAATTCGGATGTGTATGATAAAGTTTATTGAAGGAAGTCTGATGTATCATCCCATAAATATCGGTTCTTGAAAAGATGTCCGAGAGACTGTATATTATGCGAAATTCGATTCTGGCTAGAACAATATTCTTTTTTGATGAAAGTTTTATTACACTCTCCAGACCATGGTTTTGTTATAGGTATAGTGAATTCCTGATACCAGTTTGATTTCCATTCATCATTTCAGCCGCAAGACGTCAACTGATGGCCATAGGCCTTCCCCAATTTGGGGGGGTTTCCCATAATCGCCTCGCTTGGCAGGCGGGTTGGAGATCGCAGTATGGTGGTAAAAAGAATATTGAACGCTGCTACCCATTCTCTAGTAAGCCCCTTAATCGCCTGTTGAGACACCCACATGAAGAAATGGGATGGTGCTATTTTTTACTGCTGATTTCCATTGCTGATACTAAAATCCACTGAGTGCTTAAAATAATCAACATCCATTATTTTGTGTATATTATAAACGTTAAAGTGTACAGTTGACCCAAATACGCTTTGCAGACATACTTCCAACACTTCATTTTAAGAGTCCTAAATACTCGTTGGGTTTTCCAGGGAAGAGAAAGACCTTTATATTTTATTATTTTTTAAATTTTATTTTGTACACTTGTAGCCTTACAATCTCATGTTATCTTGAAGGTAAAAACCGAGAAGCGTGAGTTTACGGCTACCATTACTTTGTCGTAAAAACATTACGACTTTTACTTTTCTTAGGAAGTCTTGCATGAGGTAAGGAACGGAGTGCTAACTTGCACTACAAAATCAAAAGTCATTTATTAAAACTAGGCTGAGCATTTCTTAACGTCAACATTATATAAGAGTCCCCCAAAAAGCCCGTCCTACACCACTTCCTAGTGCTTTAGCTGCCTACAATTACGGCAACTGCTCACCTGCGATGTGGCGTGCGCGACATGTGATGGCTAATAGATAAGGGACAGATCGATCTAAAGTATAGATGAACGTATTCTGGCATGTCATTTGTGAAAGGTTTTACATTATAATTATTATGGTATGTGAAAGAAATTGCATAACACACTTTCCCTCACAGTGCGAAGGATTTTGTCAGAAATTCCTAATCAGTTGATTGATATTTTTGAATTGCTCTGCTCGATAATGTAAATAACACAGTGAATGTAGTCGATAAGTTAAAATGAAACGCATAGCTTTGTTAATGTGTTAGGTAGTTAATGCACTGGTAAGATCATCTCACTGTGATCTATGTAGAGTTTTTCTAATCATGATACCGTTGCGTTTTAGAAACTACAAATGATGGAATGGTGAAATAATAATATAACTCATTAATAAAATCTATTGCAGGTATAAAAATTCTTTAAAACAACTTTTATGCCTAAAAGTTTTGAACTTTTAGAACAATAGAAGAAAATCAAAAGAAGTGTGTAGAGATCGTAGCAGGTGGCGTTCCGTGGTTTCTGCCTACCCCCATGGGAAAAAGGCGTGATTGTATGTATGTATGTTTTAGAACAATCGTAAGTAGGACTACCTAGCCCAATATCTATAGATTTACAATATCACCGTCGCTGTGAAAAAGGGTTAACCTGCGCATTAGCACTCCATTTTTTATTACTCCTTGTTCAAGCGTCATGGATAGTATTAGTTTGTGACATTTGCAAATATTTTTCTAAGATCAAAATAATGTTTTTGTTGTTTTACAGATTTTTGTTATTTTGATGGGTTTTTTACCAGCCTATTAAATCAACCTTGCTGGTGATACTAATTTTCTTTACCTAAGACTCGCGTCTTATAAAATAATACTATCCATCTATGTTTGGAGGTAGGTTGTTCTGAGGAACTGAGTGTAAAGTTCACTCAATCCCCGTAGAAAAGGAAGGGTCCTCCGATCAGACGGTTATCGTGTCTGGTGGCCAACTGCCCAACGACTGATGTTGGGATGGTGTATATAACAATACGCTGGTTGCGCGGTAAACTCTGCTTGTGCGATGTAGCATTTTTCGTGACGTCAGCGATGATGCGTAGTTTGCTTATGGTTGTCTAGATGCGGAGCGGCCAAACAGTACCACCCATAATATTCGACAATTCTATCATCCCGCTTAGCTCCAACGAACGTTAAGGATCTTGGTCTACATATTGACACTTGTCTTGACTGGCGAGAGCAGGTCGCGACTGTTAGTAAAAAAGTCACCGGAACGTTGCGGTCGCTCTATCGGTTGAAAAACGTTCTCCCATCGCACATAAAGGCAACGCTTGTACAATCCCTAATCTTTCCCATAATTGACTATAGCGATGTGTGTTACTACGACCTGAATGCAGATCTCCTCAATAAACTTGACCGCCTTCTGAATAACTGCATTCGATTCGTTTTCAATCTTCGTAAGTATGATCATGTGTCTGCACACCGGTTGCTCTTAAAATGGTTACCCATTCGTCAGCGCAGAGAGTTGAGGGCTCAGTCAATGTTATTTTCTATACTCGAAAAACCCACTTCTCCTTCCTACCTTACTTCCCAGGTTCACTACTTGTGCTCTGCGCATAGTAAAAATCTTCGTTCCACCAACAATCGCCTTCTACGATTTCCTTTTCACCGCTCTGGTTTCATTTACTCTTCTTTCTTTGTTCAGGCGGTCTATCTCTGGAATGCGCTCCCTCTGAACATCAGGACGGCAACCAGTCAGTTATCATTTAAGGTGAAAGTACGAGAGCATATTCGGAAGAAGTTGGCAGAAGCAGCACAGCGCTGATTTGCTGGGTTCGTTTTCTCCTCTACCGATCGTTATGTTTCCAGACAAAGTTCATTTTCGTTATATGGATGTATGTATGTATCTATGTATGTATTTATTATTCATTGTTTTTCGAGTTATCTATCCCTCATGTTGCACCTGCCATGTTTTTCTCTGCACCACCCTAAGGTTGACTGGTAGAAAATGCCTCAGGCATTAAGTCCGCTTTTGTACAGTATTTTTACTTGTGCATAAAGTTTTATTAAATAAATAAATATTACGGATGGCCTCGTGAAGTGGAGAGGAAGAAAAGGAGGAAGCCTCCTAGTCGAAACCAGTGCCGGATCGCGCTGGCAGGACCCAATATGCTGCTGCATCCGTCTATCTATACCAACAACGCAGCTCTGTGTGGCTCAGCTACATCACACCACGAAGGTTGAAAAGATCGTGGAGTATGTACGTGTGAAGACCAGCTGGGCCTTGAGAGTCGAGAAGTTGGAGTCGCGCCACAAAACGAACTTCAAGTCATTCATGGTGCGAGTTCCTGCTCATTATATCGAGATATCACCACGCAGCGTAACACGACGCCGTCACTTCGTACAATAGTTTTATGTTGTCATGGTTTTTAGGGTTCCGTACCTCAAAAGAGAAAAGCGGAACCCTTATAGGATCACTTTGTTGTCCGTCCGTCCGTCCGTCCGTCCGTCCGTCCGTCTATCAAGACCCTTTTTCTCAGAAACGCGTGGAGGTATCAAGCTGAAATTTATATCAAATACTCAAATCTACTGTCCCTTGGAGCTGTGAAAAAATCAAACTTCTAAACTAACGCAATCAAAAGATATAGCCATTTATGCCGCAAATTTCCGCAAATTTTCGAAACTCGCAAGGGAATCAAAACCTAAAGGGTACTTCCAGTCGATCTAGAATTGTGAAATTTGGTACGAAGCAACGCCTTATAGCACAAATAAAGGAAAAATTGCAAAAACCGTAAATTTTTAATTACATCATATAATAAAAATATTTTTTTAAATTTTAAACTTTATACCTACAGGTTTGTACGGAACCCTCGGTGCGCGAGTCCGACTCGCACTTGGCCGGTTTTTTATTAGTCTGTAAGGTATTTATGTTATGGGTCTTTAATACTCCAAATAAATTATTTGATTTGATTACGAAAAGTAAACAAAGCTTTTTGCTCTAAGAAACTACAAGCACTTGTTTCAGATTTATTTAAAGTAAAAATACGAATCAAAATGCATTTTCTTTGACTTTTGAAAGAGATTTTTCTCTGAAAAACAATATAGTGTTGCAAATTCACAATTCTTGAAAGATACCACGAACCAGATATTAATTAATTATTCCGTGTGTGCTTATTCAGAGAACAGCAAACATTTGAACAGAAGCAAACGTGCGTAAAACTATGTTTGAAGAATATTATTCTGTGAATAGGAACCGAATAAACATTGGGTAATATTATTGTGGAAATAATAACCATGCTATTAGTAATCTATTCGGGTACTCGAATTTATTGACACGTGGTAGCTAGTTAATACACTCATGCTTAAATTGTGATGTCAAGTTAACCAGTACTGAAGGGGTCTGCTAGGACCGATGCCTGCCGGGGTCGCGTGATTGTTCGAAAGAGATACCGTGACCCTGGCACATGGGCAACTGAAGGAACACGGGTGGGTTTTAGTCAGTAAAAGTCTGACACGCCCTCCCGCTCCGCCCAGAGCGGGAGAAGTCATTTGATGATTTCCCATCCAAAAAAAAAAAAAACCGTGTTACCCAGACACCAATTTGCCATATAAAAAAAAATAACATAAACGAATTGAGAACCTCCTTTGAAGTCGGTTAAAAATAAATATGTTTAATTTGTAGTTACATATTTGATTTTTTCCTCAAATATATGCTTCCCTCTTTTTGCATTTTCGTATTTACATTTGATCCAGTTAACGGTAAAGTGAATACAAATTTTCAGCGGCAACTGAAACATTCTGAAATTCCCTTTGCGTTGTGAGAGCAAAAAGTGTAGTGTATCTGCTTTGAACCTTATTTTTGCTATCAGAGTACTAGGAAGGCTTTTCGGGCTAATTTTGTCTTATGTGTCTGGAATAAATACGTTTTCTTTCAAGTTTTGCTGCACTAATATAGTTTGTAGCTACAGTAAATAATTATTTTACGCCTAAAATAAAACTGAACCCATTAATAATATTAATTTAAAAGTTTGTTTGCTTGTAACTCAACCATGCAAAAACGGCTGAACATATTTGAATAAAAATTTGCCTAACAGATATTTTATCTGGATTAACAAATAGGCTATTTACTTTTTATCCCGGTAGGACGTTCCCGTGGATTCATGTCCGACCTACACGCGGACGATGCCGCGGGCAAAGGCTAGTTTTTATAAATATTTATAAACGAAAGTTGCTTTTGGTATCAGTCTGTGTGACCGCGTTGTTCTTCTATACTATGCAACGGATTTCCATGTGCTTATAGATCTATTGTAGGAGCTCATACTTACGTTAGCTATAACATACGCAAGAGGAGCGCATACGGCTGTCTGCCACCGCGCGCCCGCGCATACTAGTTAACGAAACTAGCCAAGGTAAAAGGACTGGCGGACAATATCATCGCGCTCGCACGCCGAAGGGAGCACGGCACAGTCTACCGTCGTTACTTAATTATCCTAGTATTCGCCTTCTTATTCTTAACGACAAAACCTCTAAACTATTATTAAATAAAAGAATTTACACCGGAAGGTATCATCATGACCATCATCATTTGGGAGTGGCAGTCTTTGCGCCCTCGCGTCCCTAGCCGCCGCAGGAGGAGACGCCCCGGGTGTCGGGAGTCAATAGCTGACTCTCGGCCACCGTAGGCGCAAGCTTGCGGTAAAGACCAGGCTCGGGTCGACGGCGCGTAGTGTTCCACATGCGCCTCAAAGAGATGTCAGCAAAACTGAAGGGGTCCGCTAGGACCGATGCCTGCCAGTGTCGCGAGATTGTTCGAAAGAGATACCGTGACCCTGGCACATGGCCAACTGCAGGAACACGGGTGGGTTTTAGTCAGTAAAAGTCTGACATGCCCTCCCGCTCCGCCCAGAGCGGGAGAAGTCATTTGATGATTACCCATCCAAAAAAAAAAAAAACATCATCATTTAAGCCAAAAGACGTCCATTGCTGGACACTGGCTTCCCCCAAGCACCGCCACTTCACCTGTTTCAGTGCTTCTCGCATCCAGCGCATTCCTGCGGCCTTCAATAGGTCATCGGTCCATCTTGTGGAAGACCTTCCAACGCTACGGCTTCCAGTACGCGGTGGCCACTCCAGCACCTTCAGAAACCATTGGTCATCTGTGCTGCGAGCAATGTGCACGGGCAGTGCCACTTAAGTTTGGCAATTCTTCGGGCTCTGTCGATTAACTTGGTAGATCCATTGGAGATTACGGATCTCATCATTTCTGATTCGATCGCAAAGGGAAACTCCGAGCATAGTGGAAGGTTTGCGTGTATAGAAATTAAAATAACCCACTATATAGAAATCTGGATGTTTTGTCAAGTCATATTATAAAAACCATGCAAAGTAGGGGTAGGTTAAGGGGTAACCATAACTATCTATACATATACTTAACAAAGGTAGTTTTTAATTAGGCAATTAATATTAAGTCCAGGCCAAGGTACGGAGTGGCAGGCATCGGAAGCCGTCACCTCCTTCTGCAAGACAGTAATGCTCGCGAAGGAGAACGAGGAGTGCGTGAGGGAGAGGCAATTTATGCTTCCGCACGTCCCAAGCCGCCGCAAGAGGAGACGCTCCGGGCGTCGGGAGTCCATCGCAGACTTACGGCCGCCATAGCGCCGTGCTTGCGGGGGGCGAGCAATGGGTAGCTCGCCATCGGATAAGGTCCAGGCCCGGGTCGTTGGCCCGTTGTGTTCCACGCACGCCTCAAAGAGATGTCAGCATAATTGAAGGGGTCCACTGGGACTGATGCCTGCCAAGATCGCGGATTTGAAGAGTCGAAGTCGAGAGATCGAAAGAGTTACTGGAGCCCTGGCACAGGCAACTGAAGAAACACGGGTAGGTTTTAGTTAGTAAAAGTCTGATACACCCTCCCGCTCTACCCAGAGCGGGAGATGTCATTTGATGATGTCCTACCAAGAAAAAAAGGAAATTAATACTATACTACCCGTAACAAATGTAAAAAAACCTAGAAAGGCGTAGAATATTAGGTTGGGGAAAAAGTCTTTTCGCATTATAGTATGTATGAACTTGTAATAAAATCTCTTTGGCTATACTATTTGTATCTGGCTGGTTTTGGTATCATTGAAAGTTTAAATTTTGAAGAACATAATTCCAAATTCAAATTAGGAAAATGTGTGATTTTCATTTGTTTTTCGTACCGTCAAGATGAGTGAATCTAATGAAGAAATTCGATACATTTTAAAATTTTACTACAAAAAAGGTAAAAATGCAACGCAAGCCGCGAAAAAAATTTGCGATGTTTATGGACCTAGTGTAGTGTCTGTGAGAGTAGCACAAATTTGGTTTAAGCGTTTTCAATTCGGAAATTTTGATGTCAAAGATGCACGTCGCTCTGGTCGCCCTATTACGGATAAAATGGATGCCATTTTTGAAAAAGTGGAGCAAGATCGGCACACCAGTAGTTACGACGTAGCTGAAGAACTGGAAATTGACCACAAAACAGTTTTGGCGCATTTGAAAAAAACTGGGTACACAAAAAAGCTCGACATTTGGGTACCTCACGAGCTCACTAAAAGAAACCTAAAGAACCGTGTACTCATTTGTGATTCTTTATTACGACGTAATGAAACCGAACCATTTTTGAAGAAGCTGATAACTGGTGATGAAAAGTGGATCACGTATGACAAGAACGTGCGAAAAAGGTCGTGGTCAAAGGCCGGTCAGGCTTCACAGACTGTGGCGAAACCCGGGTTAACTCGCAACAAGGTGATGCTGTGTGTGTGGTGGGATTGGAAGGGCATTATTCATTATGAGCTGTTACCACCAGGCAGGACCATCGATTCTGAACTCTACTGCGAACAACTAATGAGATTAAAGCAAGAAGTTGAGAGAAAGCGGCCGGAATTAATCAACAGAAGGGGTGTGGTTTTTCATCATGATAACGCTAGACCTCACACATCTTTAGCCACCCAACAAAAATTAAGAGAGTTTGGCTGGGAGGTGTTAATGCATCCGCCGTATAGTCCTGACCTTGCACCTTCAGATTTCCATCTGTTTCGGTCTCTTCAGAATTCTTTAGGCAGTGTCAGGTTAACATCACGAGAGGACTGCCAAAACCACTTGTCGCGGTATTTTGACCAGAAGTTCCAAAATTTCTATAGCAATGGGATCATGTCCCTACCTACAAGATGGCAAAAAGTTACCGATCAAAATGGTACCTACATACTTTAGTTAAATGTAAATAAACTTTATTAAAAATGTTTTGAATTTTCTTAAAAAATGCGAAGAAACTTTTTCCCCAACCTATCTATACAATACAAATAAATAAAATTGGAGTGTCTGTTTTTAATATTAAGATAACCACTTTTTACTAAGTGTATATGGATGTATACACGATACATATACCAAAACAACATTTTTTACAATTTTTGTCTGTCTGTCTGTCTGTCTGTTCGTTCCCGCTAATCTCTGAAATGGCTGGACCGATTTTGACGGGACTTTCACTGGCAGATAGCTGATGTAACAAGGAGTAACTTAGGCTATTTTTATTTTAGAAAGATTCTTTTATTTTAGAAAAAAAATAACTATCTTCGAAAACTACGCTGACATACGTCTCAAAATTCGAAAAACCCTGGCTGAATCCTACGAAATAGATCAAAATAATGTACTACAGTATTGTACACCTTAAAAAGGCCTACAAAAATGTCCTCAATGGTATATGTCTATCTCATAGGGATAACCCACAATAACCATTTTTTATCTTTTACTTTTACGAGAAATAAGGGCTTATTTACGAAGCGATTTTAAGCAATACAGCATTAATCCTTATCCAATTAAGTACCTTAAATACATTGTGCATTTAATATAGATCAATATGGCCCTTTACAGCATGTAATTTAAATGAATATCTTAGAAGATATTAGAGATTTCAAAAGTGGGCGCAGAGCGCGTTGGCAGGGGCCGGGTAGTACAGGATAAGTAGGATTGTAATTCATATTACTTTGGCTTCATAGTAATTGCAAATATCATGTGTGTTCATTATACTCAAAATAAACCTAATAGTATTATTCCAAGTAAGACCCCGCGAAATGGCTTAGATGTTTAGATTTTTGGATGTTTGTTTCTCAATGATGCAAAGTCGGCCAAACGGATTTAGATCGAATTTGGCACAAAGATATAGGTATTATATCATGGATACGTAACAGATAGGATACCTACTTTATCCCGGTAGTAGGTTCCCGGGTGATATTTTCCGACAGCTATACGGGCCAAGCCACTGGCAAAAGTACTATTCCTATAATTATGTTCGGTGTCTGGTAAATGATTGAGTGTCTGTATAGGTAAAATAGGCGTTAAGAAAAACCAGGAAGACTTATATTCAACTAAACCAAGCCCTATGTCACAGTCTTCTTACTCTGAATACTATTACTTTTATTTTAAAAACACCAACACACGTGATGTTCTCATAAACTATGAATCCTAAGTAATATGAGTTATAATCCTACTACTAATAATATTATAAATGTGAAAATATGTATGATTGGGTGTTTGTTTCTCAATCACGCAAAAATGGCTGAATGGATCTGGATCGAAAATAGCACACAGAGTCTATATTACCTATATAACCTGGAATAACACATTCTTATCGCGGTAGTACGTCCTCTTGCATTAATTTCCGACATCCACGCGGGCGAAGCCGCGGGCAAAAGCTAGTTATAAATAAAACTATTTACATTTATAAAAGAATTGAAGTTTCAAAATGACTTGTTTGCGAAACGTATCATTACTTTATTTTGTTACGTCTATGTGGACGTAATGAAGTTGGGACATGGCTGAAACATTGAGACAGACAACTTCAGTGTATCGTTAAATATTAACAGAAAAACTAAACGCAGAACAATTAATATTTCCTTTATTGTATTTAAGGGACGTTTAAATTATATTTTTCAATATTAGAATAAAAAAATAAAAAATATTTATAAAAACAACATGGTCAAAGGGTCCAAGCTACCAGTGGCCAGGGCTGCTGGTAGAGGAACTTCCCAACGCTACGCGCCGTGTCCAGAAGTAACGCATTCTGGATCAATCCCTAGATCCAGCCGCCCAACGAGAGCCTCTTCAGGTGTTGGTCGAGGCTCTTGGCTATTATGCCTTTAGCCGTCACGAATATCGGCACAATGACTGCTGTATCCACATCCCACATGTCAATACCTTACAACCCGAGTCAAGATACTGTTCTGCTTATCTTTTTTAGTTTTAACGAGGTTTTCGTCTTGCGGGATCGCTATTATCAATTGTGAGTAACTAATAATGATTATAGTCATTGTGCGACGTTCTAACCGACCACTATTTCTGGTTTATTGGCTTCAAGAGTCCTGTTAGCGATGATATATCGATCCCAATAGAACGTGGTATTGCCATTTTAGAGAACTAGGTCAGGCACATACCAACAAGTTACTGGTGTATCTTGGCTACAAGGTTGTGCCTTTGCAAGTACTCTCCGTTAGCCGGGCGAAAACAGCCAAAAATAACGTGTCAGATTAATCGCTCTGGATGGAAAGAAGGAGATAGATGTCAGCCGTGCCATCCCTCACAATATACAATATTTCCGGTAGTTGTTCACCATCATAACTTCGTTCATAACCACAAAGACAATCGGCTTCGTCAAAGAGATCACCTAATCGTAACCACGACATGGACGTTAAAAGGTCTATGTACATCGGGTCCATGTAGTACCCAGTAAAACAGCTCGTGAAGCTCTTTGCTCTGCCATACCTCCCTGCGGTCATAAGTGTCTAATATTTTAGGTTTCCGCCAGTTCCCGTCAGCCAAAGAGTGACGGGTGATGCCCATGTCCACTGAGACCTCTCAGTGCATCCCCACGTCGTCTTCCCCAGACTGCATTGCTCACGATTGTGCAGGGTCTTAGCAATTGAGAAACTTCAACCTCCGCATTTCCGTAGCATATACAGTCTCATCACCGATGATCGCGGGTGATGCATCCAATTCATGGTCAACAGTATGCGGACTCTCCTATCCAGGGTGTGAAGTTCCGTTTGAGTCCAATTGAGTATGCCGAAAGAGTACATCAAAACCGGCATGACCCGACCGTTGAAGGCCATTTTCTACCCCTAGATATTTAATACTAATTCAGGCGGCTAAACAAGCGCTTCCTTGACATGTTTGTTTCATGTCAACAGTGTTGATGCCTAACGCTTCTGACATAGGAATATTTGTATTTTTCTTGGACAGGGGTGTTAGGTTTATGGACCCCGACAGGAGGTTTCAGAAGGGGATAAGGTTTCTCCGGTCAAACTGAGGTAAATCTTGTTGGCGGTGGGACGTATGCTCGTGCCGTGCCGATTGTGTCAGTTAACTTATATGGAGGGAAGTGAACATACTGACGCAAATAGTTGCGTGACTTCCCTATAATTAAAACAATTGTCCTGTTCAGCGTCCCATGGAAGTAACGCCTGTTTTTCTAGAGCTTTACTAACAAATCACTATTGAAACAAACAGAATCCACACATCTAAAATGGAAGATGGTTATGTAAATATACCAGAGTACCAGAAGTTTGCAAACATGACTATTAGAGAGCATACAATAACATTCCGCTTCAAATTATGCAAATTCTAACAGATGTTTACGTACGTTTGTTCAAAATGTTATGGAGCGTTTAGACTTATCGAATTTAGAAGTGGTGTTTATTGATCAGAGAAAACCAGCCAGTAGAACTTCATCAATTCAGCCGAAAGCCATCCACTGCTGTACATAGGCCTCCCCCAAGCACCGCCACTTCGACCTGTTCTGTGCTTCTCACATCCAACGTATTCTTGCACAGTAGCACATACCAGGTAGAAATTGATTGCGACAGTACGCCAGCCATCTGGGCGTATACTTTATGGTTCCATGCCCGTGCTAGATTTTTTAAACACTAAGGTATTTGTGTTACACAGAAAATCCACGTAAATTTGGTGCGGTAGTAATCCATGACAAAATAAATAAAAGCGTTACAGACTTATTATACAGGACAATTATATCGTGTGGTGTGGTCGTATATAAGACTGTGGTATATATAATATCATAACCTAAGTTTTTGCCAGTAAATCTTAGGATTTACCAACACGAGTCAGTAAATGTAGGGTAGGTAAAGGAACGATTTTATCGGACTTTTACCTTTAAAATTTAGTATATGACACAAGCCCCTCTGTGAGAGGGAGTGGGCCGTAATCCACCAGGCATACGGGCCCAGCGCGGTTTGATAGCTGTCACCTGTCTTCGTTTTTTTTTAGTTCTAGTACATGCCCGATTTGTCACGATGTTTTCCTTCACCGTTTTGAGAGCAATGGTGATGAAATAATTTACACAAAGTAGAGCGCCTGTATGAATTCGAACCTAGAACTCGTAAATCGCGGCCGTTGCCACCACTGCTCTCATATGATATTGCCTGATGGCATAAAACAAAGACGTTCTTGATTTTATTTGTTTAACTAATACGTTAAAATTCTTAACGTTCCCGTTCACTGGTCTAGTACGAACCCAGTTACATTTTCTCTTAGTCTAAACGCACTTTAACAGAAAAAGTTCTCAACTCAAAGATATCAAAGCGGGGTCTGACCATTCTGACCGGTCTGTTCATAACTGTCTGAATTTGTTTGTTGAACTTTTCTGAACTATTTTGAATGGTTGCTTGTTTGTGGTAAGGTTCGAAACTCTCAAACGACTTTTGTTTTTTATTTTTACGCTGAATACTTTTCTGTAGAATGAAAGATAAAAATGTTATTTTGAACCCTAATAAGTTGGTTGAAGAGCTTTATCTGGTGCCTTTTTTCAGAGATAACTCGTAAAACACCTGAAGTTAAATAACATGAGAAGAATAATTGTACTCAAGTACATACAGAAGAGTCCCTATTATATTTGTCTTAGGACTAATTTCATTTAAGCATTGGGTCATTGGGGTAACGGAGCAGTAAGGCTGGTGGCTATGCTATAACATTCGCATAGGTCGATCAATGAGGTTAAGCTACGCTTAACGGGGTTGGTCCTTGGATCGGTGACCTGATTTACATACCAAGACCCTCTGTGCCTCGAAAAGCACATTAAGCCGTTGTCCTAGCTGTCATTCGTAGATCTTTAACGGCAATTGTACCCACAATTGCCGTCAAAGATTGCCGTCAGAAGCCGGAAGTCTGACAATAAGTCTTGCTAAGGGGTATCGTATGTATAACCTAGTTACGGAGTTGTAAAGTCCGGATAGACAGTGGCTCCATGAAAAATATTTGTATTCAGCTGCATCCGATAACACTGGAAGCCGATCCCCATATAAATTGACACATTTCGCGCCAGTGAATTTTGTCTCGTATCCCACGAGGAAAGTACAAGATGTACGGCTGCCAAAAATTTGCAAAATTTTGCTAATGGGTGTCGTTTTCATGGTTTTCAAGGGGGCTCTAGACGATAGTGAAATAAAAATGCAGATCTTACATGTTCGCTTTAATTTTGTCAGAGTTTTAAATTAGTTTTCTCCAGTTTTGCTGTCTGTTATAAAAGTGCTAGATTTATCCTCCGAAAATTGAGGGACTTATGATATTTTATTTTGATTTTAACTTCACAGAATTTATGATCCCACCCCATGACGTTATCTCTGAACCCCATAACAATGTAAAACAAAGTTACTAACACTAAGCGAACTCAGCTTGTTGAGTTCAGCTGAGAGGCTCTCAAGACTCGACACCCTCATTACAGCTGCCCTCCGGCAGGTCGCACTCGAGTGGGGAGCACACGGTAAAAAGGGCAAATCTTAGATATTTTGGTTTTTAAAAAGGTTTGTTTCATGTTCATGAGGTCCTGGGTTTGATTACGAGGTTCGGCATGTGTTATTGGGTTTTTCTATCTGGAATTTCTCAGTAACAGCCCTGAGTCTGGATGTGTATATGCTTGGATAACAGGTTTTGACAAAAATTAAAATAACTGAAAACATGAACATGGCGCCAAAATTCGCTCGTTTAGTTTTTATAATTTTGATATACCTAGCGTCTGATCTATGATATTATATAATATTAGGTTGGGGAAAAAGTCTTTTCGCATTATAGTATGTATGAACTTGTAATAAAATCTCTTTGGCTATACTATTTGTATCTGGCTGGTTTTGGGTATCATTGAAAGTTTAAATTTTAAAGAACATAATTCCAAATTCAAATTAGGAAAATGTGTGATTTTCATTTGTTTTTCGTACCGTCAAGATGAGTGAATCTAATGAAGAAATTCGATACATTTTAAAATTTTACTACAAAAAAGGTAAAAATGCATCGCAAGCCGCGAAACAAAAATTCGATGTTTATGAACCTAGGGTAGTTTCTGTGAGAGTAGCACAAATTTGGTTTAAGCGTTTTCAATCCGGAAATTTTGATGTCAAAGATGCACGTCGCTCTGGTCGCCCTATTACGGATAAAATGGATGCCATTTTTGAAAAAGTGGAGCAAGATCGGCATACCAGTAGTTACGATGTAGCTGAAGAACTGGAAATTGACCACAAAACAGTTTTGGCGCATTTGAAAAAAACTGGGTACACAAAAAAGCTCGACATTTGGGTACCTCACAGCTCACTGAAAGAAACCTTATGAACCGTGTACTCATTTGTGATTCTTTATTACGACGTAATGAAACCGAACCATTTTTGAAGAAGCTGATAACTGATGATGAAAAGTGGATCACGTATGACAAGAACGTGCGAAAAAGGTCGTGGTCAAAGGCCGGTCAGGCTTCACAGAGTGTGGCGAAACCCGGGTTAACTCGCAACAAGGTGATGCTGTGTGTGTGGTGGGATTGGAAGGGCATTATTCATTATGCGCTGTTACCACCAGGCAGGACCATCGATTCTGAACTCTACTGCGAACAACTGATGAGATTAAAGCAAGAAGTTGAGAGAAAGCGGCCGGAATTAATCAACAGAAGGGGTGTGGTATTTCATCATGATAACGCTAGACCTCACACATCTTTAGCCACCCAACAAAAATTAAGAGAGTTTGGCTGGGAGGTGTTAATGCATCCGCTGTATAGTCCTGACCTTGCACCTTCAGATTTCCACCTGTTTCGGTCTCTTCAGAATTCTTTAGGCAGTGTCAGGTTAACAGCACGAGAGGACTGCCAAAACCACTTGTCGCGGTACTTTGACCAGAAGTCCCAAAATTTCTATAGCAATGGGATCATGTCCCTACCTACAAGATGGCAAAAAGTTATCGAACAAAATGGTACCTACATACTTCAGTTAAATGTAAATAAACTGTATTAAAAAATGTTTTGAATTTTCTTAAAAAATGCGAAGAAACTTTTTCCCCAACCTATTACATACATACTCTCGAACAACATATCCCTCCTAGCGCAGTCGGGTAAAAACGTCTCAAAATATAATATCTCTGCAATTATTGAGCAAGATTCAACAAAATACATGTTTCTGAAACACATGACATACCGCACCTTTATTAATCGTTATGAAACTCTATTAGCTACAGACAAGGATCTTATCAATGCAAGGGTTACACTGAATCTATACTAATATTATAAAGCTGAAGAGTTTGTTTGTTTGTTTGATTGAACGTGCTAATCTCAGGAACTACTGGTCCGAACGGAAAAAATATTTTTGTGTTGGGTAGCCTATTTATCGAAAAAGGTTATAGGCTATATAACATCACGCTACAACCAAGAGGAGCGGAGCAGTAATGAAAAATGTTGCAAAAATGGGTAAAATCGCACGGGTAGGCGATTCGACGCCACGGGAAGGGTCGGGGGCACAAGAAATTTAACGCGGACGAAGTCGCGGGCAGAAGCTAGTAAATACATGAAACTATTTAACATAACATAACATCACGACTTGTTGACAAAAAAATTCCATAGTTATTTCAGTACAAAAAGTTTGTCCAGTCAACAACGTAAATGACACAATAAATGTTGTTGAACTGACAAAATGAAAGCCATTCTTACTGTTAGTGTGTTACGTAACTACCCCGCCGCGGGTGATTCCGGAAATAAAATGTTCTTTAGGGATGTCTAAACTAATGTTATGAAGAGGAAAGATTTGATTTTTTTATATGTATGTTTATAATGGATATACTCGAAAACTACTGTACCTGCTTTTCAAAATTCTTTCACCTATAGAAAGCCACATTATCACCAAGCAATATAGGCTATATTTTACCCCGAAAAAATGCACAGTTCCTGTGAGTCACGCGGACGAAGTCGCGGGCGAAGTGTGACTATGCGATATCTGCCCAAATTATTATATGAAATATAATAATTTCAACAGTCAACAACGTAAATGACGCAATAAATGTTGTTGAACTGACAAAATGAAAGCCATTCTTACTGTTAGTGTGTTACGTAACTACCCCGCTGCGGGTGATTCGGGAAATAAAGTGTTCTTTAGGGATGTCTAAACTAATGTTATAAAGAGGAAAGATTTGATTTTTTTATATGTATGTTTATAATGGATATACTCGAAAACTACTGTACCTGCTTTTCAAAATTCTTTCACCTATAGAAAGCCACATTATCACCAAGCAATATAGGCTATATTTTACCCCAGAAAAATGCACAGTTCCTGTGAGTCACGCGGACGAAGTCGCGGGCGAAGTGTGACTATGCGATATCTGCCCAAATTATTATATGAAATATAATAATTTGGGCAGACATTTTATAGTACGGACAGCCACAAATCAAGCTTTAATTTCCAGCATAAGCTGACTTCTCACTGTACGAAAAGCATATACAATGCGAGGTCAGCTAAAACTGGAAATGCATAGCTTGATATGTCGCCTTGTGTATTAACGCAGCTATGACAATTCTATAAAACGGCAAATTGATTACAATTTTTTGTCCTCCTAACTTTTGTCCTTATTTTATTCCTACATACAATTTTCTAGGCAGCCACACCCTCCCAGCAGGCTGTTCGCTGGTGGCTCCTATTTACCACGTCCACCGTGACCCTCGGTTCTGGTCTGACCCAGAACTTTTCGATCCGGAGCGGTTCAGTCCTGAGAACGTGAAGAAACGGAACCCGAATTGTTATATATCGTTCAGTTGGGGACCTATGGACTGCTTGGGTAAGTAACGAACACTTTTTTTGTCACCTTACATCATAGTAAATAAAATGTATATAAATAACTCACCATAAATAAGGTGGAGACGACATTACGACACTAATCTAACTTTGTCTATCTTATGATGTTCTCAGTGTCTAACATAAGACATTCCCAGAGTCTAACCTATGACATTCCCAGTCTGAATACAAAAATTCAACCAAAAATACCCAACATGTTAGTCACTATTGGCAACACTCATAGTTGGCCCATCACTACTATTTAGTCTGTTTGAAAATATCACTTTATCAAACTCAAACCCAAAACAATTATTTCTATTAAAACATTTACAGACCCTTTTGAATTGTCTAAAAGTCGGCCAGAAAGTTGAAACTACTTGCCTATTCCTAACGTACTAGATCTCCATTGAAAAGAACGAATATGAAACTATACGAATACAAAGCTATTTTTTAAATCAAGATTTTACAAAATCCTGAGTATATTATTCTTGTTGCGTCTGTATGTGAGAACCATATAAAAAAATCCTAATTTAAGATTAAAATAAGCATCAATTTGGCAGCAATTTAGTTCTGGAAGTTAGGAAATGATCAGTCTCATGCTGAACCGTGTGGATTAGCACCATCCAGCTCAAGCATTTTGTAAGGAAACGAATGATTCATTCGTAGGATTTTTGTTAATTCAGTAATATATCAATTTTGATGTGAGGATTTCTTGGTAGTTTCAAAATACAAAATACTCCCATTAATTCGTTTTGACAGTATTTTTTTTATTGTCGTGTTGTTTTGTATTGTATATATTATGGAAACAGATCATTAACTATCGCTTCTGGTCGAAGAAGCACCACAGATGCGTTGGCACCTTGCAGACATAGCGAACATACGTACGTGGGTAGCTTCTACGTATCAAGATCATCAAGAACTGTCTAGATTCTAAAAAACTAACTGATTTTAATTTTCTGCATCTTTCCAGGGAGGTTCTTCGGTACAAAGCTAATAAAGACAATATGTGTGAGGGTGCTAAGAGAGTTCGAAGTCACTTCGATGGAGACTTACGATGATCTTCAAGTGATTATTTCTATTTCTGTAGCATCATTGAATGGGTTTCCTGTCATGTTGAATTCAAGAAAGAAGATAAGCTAACATCAGCCTACAATGTTCCCATTGCTGGGACATGGGTCTCCTCTCTGTGAGAGGGACTGGGCCGTAATTCACCACGCAAGCCTAGTGTGTGCTATTATACCACTTCTTCGAATGTTTTGGTTCTAGGATATACTGGTTTCCTCACGATGTTTCTCTTCTGCCGTTCTATTGCTTTTCTCTCTTGTCTCCAAACGGTGAAGAAAAACATCGAAAGTTAGTATAAAATTTAGAATGTAAAATCGATCTTGTAATTGCCTTATCACTTTTCCCATTCCAAAAATTCCCATTAAATTAAAAATTAACTCAGGTTGAAACAATCTAACGTCAGCCTAACTCTCAGTACTGTCACATTCACAAATCGACCTTGTCCTCATGTCAGGCAAGTGACATCCAGCTCGGTAGATACAACTTTTTCACGTATTTCGACAGAAGGATCCAGTTGGATTGGATCTAATAAAGATCACTGTGATATTGACAGTCTTGTTAGTGGCAGCACCCCGAAAGCAACCTAATTTTGAAGAAAACAAAGATCACTTTGATTTTAACAGTGACGCAAAATCAGAGTAAAATAAGTGTGAATGGATTGTCCCTAATATTGTAAAGAATTATATTTGTAAGGGTTTCATGTTAAAAATAAATACGTTATTATATACGTTATACGGTAACAATAAAACGGTTCACTTTTTTCCTTTTCCTTTCCGTTAAATAATCTTTTGTTACTTCACACTGCGCTCTACCAGGTACATAGTGTGAATTTCCTCCATTGAAAAGAAAAGATTCCCCGACCAGACAGGGGATGTGTGTGGTTGGATCTTCACAAATGATTAAAATGGATGCATAAATACGGATTCCGCAGTGAACTTCGATAGGATTTAATGTTAGTGATTTTTATTATTAGCTGTTCTAAAACTTGGGGAAATAAAACTACGTTACGGTGGAAGGTCCAAGATATTCCGTGAAATTCAAATTTTTGGTAGACCGAATGCAAATAGGAATAAGTTCTCAATTCCTCTGTTTTTAAGGTTCCGTAGCCAAAAGCGCAAAGAAATGGAACTCTTTTCATTTGGTCCCGTCCGAGGATTATTTTTGTTGGTTATTAGGGGCCATCCATAAATTACGTCACACGTTAAGGGGGGGGAGGGGGAATGACGAATTGTGACCTTGTGTGTAAATGTAAATGTAAATTTTGTGACGTCACATTACAAAATTGAATTATTGAATTATATTTAAAGTACTATTAAAACACGAAATATGTTTTTTTTTTAAATTCAATGTCTGCATGTAAAATTGCAAAATATGTGACGTCACACTAGGGAGGGTCGCACAAATGTGACCAGCTGTGACAAGTTTACTTTCACGGAACTCCTCAATGACAAACAGTATAGATACCTACCTAATATAACTGGGTTAAAGTACGGAATATGAATAAAAAAGGCCGAGTATTACCTAATATAAAGTAAAACATGTATTTCTGTGAGGTAGGTAGAGATTACAACAAAAAACATACTTCTGAAAATAAAACCTCTCCAGTTTCAGTTATTTGAACTTTATAGTATTTTTTATGGAAGTCAGCTATATAGGTACAGCAAAAAGTTTTTTTTTTAACTATGGATATGTCACCATAAGATTGCAAAGACTCACAACAATGTAATGTATCTAATTTTAAAGCTTTGAGTTATTTTCAACACGAAATCAAGTTATAATCACCAAAACACATTTACATTCAATAACATACGAATTGAGAAATGACGTTCAACCAATCAGCGCGCGAGGTGCGAATCGTCGCACGCCATTTCGCAATTTGACGATTTCATTTCGCGATATTGTAATCTAACGTAAAATAATACTTTAAATTGTGAGCAGTATGTTCCGGTTCACAATATTTCGACAGATTACAATCTCGCTACTCAGATTATAATCTAACGGTTTTTACAATTTTATGCTGACAGATACATACTGTATTAATTCTTATGGAGTGTAATTTTTTGGATATATTTTATATTATTTATATTATTTCCGATCCAACAAAGGATACAATAGAGACATTAGAAATTACAATAATATTATACTGACAAGTTCATGTTTTTTTCTGCTCTTAATTAATAAAAAAATCTTTAGTAGTCTTACAGCGTCCCACGGATCGTTAACTCACAGGTAGTGCCAGCGTTGCTCCATCTCCCGAGGCCTATCGCGGTCCATGCCGAGCATTCCCACCACTGTGGTCAACATTTGATAAACAAAGTTAAAAGAAACGCGACTGAGTAGGCCGAGACAGGAACCGACGAATCAAATGGGTGACGTCAGGCCAGCAGAAGCCTGACTGTTCCAAGGCCTTATCGGCCTGGCTTGGCGCTATCTGGCCTTTGAAAAAGCGGGCTGTAGGAACGCATCATGACGCTTCAGCACAATCCGCCAGACGGGCAGTCGATTTATTGAGTATGGCCGTTGCACAGATAAAAGATGATGAGCCTCGACCAAGCGCCTTGATTTTTATTTATTCTAAAAAATGTAAATGACACTTCGTCGTTTTAAAATTATGAACCCTGAAGACGCAGTGACTATATTCAAAAGATGTGGTCGGGAACCCCAGATGGCGCTTCCTACCAGGCAAGATTGAAAATTCTTTGTTTTCAATGGAGGTGTGGTACACCATGACCCTGTTACTCTACACTATCCCATCTAAGCGACAAAGTAATATTTTATGATATGCACGCGCTTGAAGTCGCGGGCACAGCTAGTATTAAATCAGATAGGATTCCCGAAGTTATTATCTGCCACCTTGAAAAAAACTCCCCTTCCCCTCCTTAGTTACTCCACTGTTCATCCATCCATCCTCGGTCTCGCTTTTATATTGTATCCGTCGGCGGCGGACACAGATATGGCTACGGTCAGTTTGATATCGTCTATGGACCCCACGGGCTCCAACCGTGCGTACCGCAGCACCCACACCACTATCGTCTTGATCAGAGTTGTGGCGTACACTCGACCTGGGAATATAAAGCATAATCATAGTCAGACTATGTTCCCACTGCTGAGACACAGGCCTCCTCTGTGTGAGAGGGAGTGAACTGTAGTACATCACGCGGACCTTGTGCGGATTGGGACCTCTAAGATGTCTTCGAACTCTTAGTGCTAGGGCGGTTTGATGAACGGTGATTCGGTGTTAACGAAATGATCAAATTGAACGAAATGTTTAAGTGAAAGTAGTTCTTTTAAGACACCCCAATGTTTTATTGGTTAATATTTCAAAACTAGAAGACAACGAGCATTTCCTAGCTGACTGATCTCTGAGAAGAAATTCCTAAACGAAATCACGAGGTCACGGTATCTTTTGAAGTCCAAACTTTATATCATTAGAATTTTATGTCAAACTAACAATGCAGGTTTGTGTCTGCAAGGGCCTTTTGAAGAAAGAGCCATTGCAGCTTTGAGCTAATCTGTCCCAACAGACGACATGCCCGTGATCGGGTAGAAGAGATGTCAAGTTGGCTAAAAAGAACTTTGTCTATTATTGGTAGAAAAGAGACAGAATTAGCCATGTTATGCCTGCATGTCATCTTACGTCGGCAATATTTTTACTGGCAGTGGCGTGCAGTCCATATAGGCAAAAAGACACTGCAGACCCTAGGGTCTAGACCCTAGATAAGGACTAGTTACTAATATTTCAAAAATAAAAGAATTATACTAACAGTAAGTAATAAAACCATTCAAAAAGTTTAAACGCCTAATGTAAATATAATAGCAACGTTCATACCGTTCTTTTTACTACGGCAACGCATTCATAACAGATCGAAACGTAAGCAGGCAGCGAACGATCGTGTCTTTATTTCATTCATAAATGTACGCATGTAGTGGTAATTTCTTCTACATTTTCGTGTCTATACATTGCACACATAAAGCGAAGTCCTGCCGCAGGATAACCAATCACAGGCGTCTCTGCGCCATTCAATATTGGCGCATGGACGCCTGTGATTGGTGAGTATTATCACAGCGCGCTGTGAGTATTATGCGATCAAGTTGAATATGTACGTAGCCTCAGCAACATTACGATTCGCAATGATGCAATTTTATTTGTCAACGTTTTAGTTATCAAAATTTAGAAATTGTTTGTTTACGAAAGGATCCATATTGATTTCGTACATGTGAAGCGCGCTGTTTTATGTTTTTATTTTGATTGAGTTTTCTTGTGATTAATTCATTTACAAACGTTAATATTAGGTAGATTTGTTGCTTATTTCAATTAGTTTTTTGAATTGTTTTAATTTTTACTTACTACGCTGTTTGTTTGTTTTTTCAAAATGTTGTTCGATTGTGAGGTTTGTGTTGAAAATGTGTGTTTGTTAAAAAGTGTATCTAAATGGAAATGTGTACCTGAGTAACGAGAATTATAACCCAGCAAAGAGGTAATGCAACTCGTAAGTTTCATAGTAATAATTAAGCAACTAAAACCGGCTATGTTGTTGTTTACACACATTAAAATATTTTTTTTCCTTGCTAGTTTAGTAGTTCGAGTACAGTGTGGAATTGTTCGGGATTTGCAGATTTACATGATTACTATCCCACGGCTTGCTCAAAGATTTTGGTAATTATCGTATTGAGAGAAGTATTACGAAGAAGTTTTTCATTAAAACAGATTCTTACGTACCTATTTAACAAACACACAAAGTCAACAACAAGTACCTACACATCTTTCTGTGCTTTCGACGGAAAAAGAATTATTGGTCGAATGAAGACGCATACCAACTTTTTATGACGATGGTTCAAAATCATATTTAAAAAAAGGTAGGCGCGTTTATGTCATTTATAAATGAGTTTGTTTACTTTATTATTTTTGCTGTTACCCGTACTAAATTTACGTATTAAATATATTTACATATACGAATCACATGAAGGGCCTTTTTCAACTATCACTCACCTAGATCAGATATTTGAGGTGGCCGAAATCATTTATTAGCATTATCAGGAAATCGCCATTTCAAACTTTTAAACCACCTAGTGAGTTTTTCTTCACTAACTTGAGCAATTACGAAAGACGTTTTTTTTTTTGAACTGCCTACCCGATCATAAAACCCTGTGCACGCCACTGTTTACTGGGTAACATGCAATCCCTTGAAAAAACTACTTGTTAAAATTCCAAGCAATGTACAAACGCCAGCACATCAAGCTACTACAATCTGTCAAAGGAGGTGGGTACAGTTTAGAACATTTTTCGCCTATCATAGTCAAGAAAATTCAAAGTATTTATTGACGTCATGTTATTGTGTTTTTGTGAAGTTTAGGTATCGACCTTTACATATTTTCTAAAATAGTAAGAAAAAAAATATCAAGTCATATAAAAAAAAAACATTAAACTGGGCAAATTCGTTGAAGTTTTTTTTTAATTTTAAGCACTTTTTAAACTTTCATTACAAAATAAACTGTTAAGCGCTTTATGCACCAAAATATTTTTAGTCTCTCAAATACTACAGTAAATAGGCTTTTGAACTAGCGTTAATTTGTTTTATTACAATTTTTTTTTCTTACTATTTTAGAAAAGATGTAAAGGTCGATACCTTTAAGTTTACTTCACATAAACAAAATAACATGACGTCAATAAATACTTTGAATTTTCATGACTGTGATAGGCGAAAAATGTTCTAAACTGTACCCACCTCCTTTATTTAATAGATGTTCAACTTTATCGATAAAGCTAGGTTAGGTTCAAGGTTGATTGGCAGAATTTGTCAGTTTCGGGTAGCTTGATGTTCTGGCGTCTGTAAGCAGAAAGACAATGAAAATATGAAAAAAAAAATCACCTAAACAGTCCATCGCTCCCGAACTGAATGGGACAAAGGCGTTAGGGTCCCGTTTCTTCACGTTCTCTGGCAAGAACCGCTCAGGCATCACTTTGTAGGGATCCTCCCAGTACCGAGGGTCTCGATGCAGGAAGTGCAGTGGTATCGTCAGGGAGGTACCCGCTGGGAGGGTGATCTTTCCTGAAAAATAAAATAACTATGAATTTTCATATGGTCATATGAATTTAGTGCCTGGAACTGATGACACCAATTTACTTGGTCTTCACATAATTTTGACCAAGATTATGAAAGTATTTCCTAAGAAAAAAAAGTCCCGTGTGGGGCAGGACGTAAAGAAAGTGAAACTTAACAGCCGTATTAGGAATTGTATAATCTTATGATTTCGAGTCATTACACCAACGGCGGCCATTGTCTCGTAGTACCTACGTACGTGGTGAAATGGGCTTGCCTATAGTGGAACGTGTATGTTGTGCAAATTTGTATATATCTTATTACTATTTTATACTCTCGAACTCTGTTTTCATTTACATAAATCCCTAGACTAGGCTAGGTTTTTTTTTTTTGGATGGTAAATCATCAAATGAGTTCTCCCGCTCCGCCCAGAGCGTGTCAGACTTTTACTGACTAAAACCCACCCGTGTTCCTTCAGTTGCCCATGTGCCAGGGTCACGGTATCACGGTAGGCTAGGTTTAATCCACAATCTTCTGATTTTAGGGTAAACTCCAATTCTTGCATCATTTTCGCAAAAATAAAACCACCTCAGGCCTTGTATTGAAAGCTTGTGTTGGAAACTAGCTCCCATAGCGCCATTTTGAGAGTTGTCTTCCCAAGAACGGTGTTTGGTTGTGGACATTTTGTATATGATGGAGGAGGACCTAACCCTCATCATTAGCAGTCTCAACTGTGGGCGACAGTGAGTAGTGTTGAAGAAACAGATCCGTATGCTCAATCAAATAATAATTAAAATCGTTGGATTGAAAATTGTACCTAAATGAATAGGTACACTAAATTAAAAAATATAAGTCGACGTGATGTAAAGAACATTTAGAGTATATACCTATAGTTAAGGAAAGGAATGCACATACGTGCGCGTAAGCGATTTGGCAACGCAGCCGCAGCCGCGCAAGTGGCGCGCTCTTTATAAACAGTCAAAATTAGGTAAAAGACAGCAAATTCAACGTGTTGCCAGCTTGTGTGCTTGTGTATGTTGTGGACCCTGTGATGGATTGCTTATTCATCATAATCAGCCTATATTGTTCCCTCTGCTGGGACACAGGCCTCCTCTCGGTGAGAGGGAGTGGGCCGTAATCTACCACGCGGGCCAGTGCGGGTTGGTAGATGTCACGCCTTCGAATATATGATTCTAGGACATGCCGATTACCTCACGATGTTTTTCTACATCGTTTAGAGAGCAGTGGTGATGACAATATTTTCATAATTATTAATAAATCAATTATTTATTTAATTTTTTACAAAATTGATACTTACTTTTCTTAATTGTCTTATTTGTTTTGATAGATTAAGTCCTTTTTTCGGATCGCCGATAAATTTTGTTAGTAGAGGGAACTTAGTAAAACAATTTCGCACTTTCTAAAACGATGATTGACCGATCAATTGCACGATGACTGATGAGTCTACACCGACCTTTTTACGGATTCAAATCCGATACAGTGCACACATGCTCATCATACCCTACTATAAAGCTACAAAGTTACCTTCATTGATAGTGATCTCCTCTACAACCGTCCTCTGCACAAACGAAGCCCCGGAGAAGTACCGCAGTGTCTCCTTATACACCATGTCGAGGTACTGCAGCTGCTTCAACTGCTCACTGCTGACGGGACCATGTCCACCGACCACTTCCATTATTTCGTTGTACACCTTGTCCTGGTAATTTATAAAGACCATTTTAAGTATTACGCCCTCGACCTTATCGTTATTAAAATAAAAATGATTATAAATAAAAGTATTTGAGCGAGGGAAACAATTTCTGTAATAGTTTCTGGCGACATCTACATGAAACACCAAAACTTCTGACGTCATGCAAATCCTACATCGCGCAAGCAAAGTTTATCATAACATACTAGTTCAGACACCAATCTACATGGACTTCACATGATTTGACAAAGATTAAGAAAGTATTTTCTAAGAATAAATAATAGTTTAATGCTTTAATGCTTTTTAAGGTGCTTTTTTATTGATATCAGGCACCCTACGCTTTTTTTTCCATTATTTTCTACTCTTTATTTGGTTTTCTATGGAACAAGTTTTTTAAACTATTATTTATTTTCTATTTTTTAGGGTGTTTTGAATTTTGAGACGTATGTCAGCGTAGTTAGTGACGTATGTCAGCATAGTTTTCGAAGACAGTTTTTTTGCTGTCGTGGTAACGCTGGCAAGGATAATGGCACTTTATGAAATTATAGTATTGTCATCAGTCTTTGACAGGTGTGCAGAGTTTGAATGAAATCTGGTCGTTTAAAGTGGGTCAAAATCGCGCTATAAGGAGTCGGTTACAAACAAACATACAAACATACAAGTGAAGCTAATATAAAGCGTGTAAAAATTGTCCTGTGTGGTGCCGGATGTAAAGAAAAGCATCACCCCATTTCTTCTCGTGTGTGTCGCAAGTAAGGTGAGTAAGGGACTTACAAGGGATTGGGCAGCGTTCTCTATACATTTTACCACCATTGGGGGAGGCTTATGTCTAGCAGTGGACGTCTCACGGCTGAAACGATGAAGAAGAAAAAAAAAAAAAAACACCGACCTTATCTCGTAATAAAATATGATTGACGCGTAAAACTGTACAAACTACGTTCCAGGAATAAAATAATTTATCATTTACCGCAAAACAAAAACATATTAACACGACAACAATCGTTGGGCAGCTCCACGGAACAGACAAAATACAAGCCTGGTCGGAGAATTCCTTCTTTTTAACCGACTTCAAAAAGGAGGAGGTTATCAATTCGGATGTTTATATGTTTTTTTTTTTTTTTTTTTTTTTTTTTATGTATGTTCGGCCATAACTCCATCATATATAGACGGATTTGCAAAATTCTTTTTTTGTTTGAAAGGGGTTTATTCCGAAATGGTCCCATATAATTTTCATATAGATCTGATGATGAGTTCGGGAGACAGACACCGGAACTCTTTAAAAATGACAGGAAATCAACCGCGATTTCTGCTATCGCATAAATATGCATTGTTTGTTTGAAATTAGTGCAGGGTGAATACCACAACTAAAAATTTAAAAATAAAAACTTTTTTGCAAAAAAAAAACAACCGACTTCCTTAAAAACACTACAAAGTGAAAAATAACTTTAATTTCGGAAGTCGGTGGCAAAAAAACCATAAATACTGATCCTAAGACACCGACTACCGAAATTAAAGTTATTTTTCACTTTGTAGTGTTTTTAAGGAAGTCGGTTGTTTTTTTTTTGCAAAAAAGTTTTTATCAATTGAAGCTTTCCACCCTGTTAATCAATATCCCAAAACCTTAACAAAATCAAAGCATGTGTTTCTAATAGGCATATAAATGACACTTTTGAAGGTCAGAATTCACATTTTTTTTTAAATAGAATTGCTTCAGTGGAATAGTGGGATGGTTCAGCAGCAGTGGTGGCCCAGTGGTAACGGCTGCGACTTACGAGTTAAATGTAGGTCTTAGGTTCAAAACCTACAGGCGGTTTACTTTGTGTAAATTATTTAATCACCACTACTTTTCAAAACTTCTCAAAACGGTGAAGGAAAACATCGTAAAGAAACCGGCATGGCCTAGAACCAAAAATTCGGAGACATGTGAAATCTACCAACCCGCACTCTCTCTCTCTCTCTCTCTGTCTCACAAAGACCTCCTCTTTCCCAGCTTCTTCTATGTCCCAGCAGTAAAAACATTATAGGCTGCTGATGAGAATTAATTCTAGTTGCCCCTTCCAATAGGTAGCTCACATATGTTTTACAATATTTGCATACTCGCCTCCTATTAAGGGACTTAATAATAATGGCAAAATATTCCAGATAACAAGGCGTGATAATATAAATATAATGACCACCATAGAATACCCTTGATACCCTTAGTTCTTTTACCAAAAATATATACTTGACACCAGAAAAATAAAGTCTAAAATTACAATAGTACTAGCTATTTTAGTCACGACTGCACTTCAAATTGTATTCGAACACGAAATGTAGTAAATGATCACCAAATCTTAATAATTGGGTGTACTACGTGGGCATAGGCCTCCTCCAAAAGTGGGGGTTGCCATAATGTCCACGCTTGGCAGACGGGTTGGAGATCGCAGTATAGTGCTAAAATAAATAAATAGAGAACGCTGCTGCCCATTCTCTAGAAAGTACAGTCGCCTTCTACGACACACACGGGAAGAAATGAGATGGTCCTATTCTTTACCTCCAGCATCACTATGTTCTTGTTAATTACACATGGAAACGATACACCTAGAATAAAATTACTATACCACATAACACACTAGGTAAAAATAACTTTAGGTGAATGTGAATACTTACCTGCCATTCTGGCAAATGCGCGAGGATCAGAAGCAAACCCGACGCTAATTTAGCTGATGCTTCTTGACCCTGAAAAGTAGCATTAAGGATTGGATCAGAAAATAAGTCAAATCGTACATTTGAGTACGGCTCTCTTTGGAATCGACGACGTTATTAGAGTACCTAATCAATAAGTTTAAATAATTCATTACAATTATTGAACTGTAGGTCCTATTACAGTAGAGGGTCGATTATCCGAAAGTCGATCAACCGAACGACCGCTTATCCGAACTACTACGCCCGCCCAACTCACGCGTGCTATCTTCCTCCCGTGCTACAATACACGCGAAATTATCTCGAACTGTTAGTTGTATGTACTCATATGTCACTCACAAGTAGCCGTTAGTTGATAAACTAAATTTTCCTGCGTGAAAGAAACTATTTGTCATTAAAGATATGAAGGGCTAAGAGGAAGAATCGGCTAAGTCACATTTTTTTCTAATTGATGTTTTATTGTCTTTGGTCACAAAATGCACATTTTACCATACGCGTATGTAAAACAAGGCAAGGAATCGCTGGGGCAATTAAAAAATTAGGCTTCATTTTGGATTTAATAGGGAATAACTAGCTATGTCCATGACTAAGCCATTTCTCCCTGCCAAAGCGAATGTGAAACGGGTAATTTTTATGGAGATGACGATGCTAACATTGATTACATACCAAATTTCCTTTTAAAATCAATTATTTATATATGAGAAATATTTTTAAGTTAGCTTTAAAATGATATCAAACTTTAAATGTCAACACTGACAAATTTGGTGAATTTGACTAAGCCAGTTCTTCTCATTAGCCCTTCATATGTCTAAACATAAAGTTTTCATTCACCTGTTCATAAATATGTATGACTGAATAAATACAGTTCGATTATTCGAAAAAACCGGTTTTCCGAACACTCCACAGGATACCGTTCCGTATGGTGCCGGACGTAAAGAAAGCACCATTCCAGTTTTGTGTCGTATGTCGTAAGAGGCGACGAAGGGAGTTACTAGAGAATGGGCAGCAGTGTTCTCTATGCATTTTACTGCCATACTGCGATCGCCAACCCGCATGCCTAACGTGGCGATTATAGCAAACCTCATAATGGAGGAGGCCTATGGCCAGGTGGACACGTCTTTTGGCTGAAAAGACGAGGTCCTAACACAACAGGAACCACGATGGACCTCATATTCAGACCGATATCATCCTTTATTGTACACTTATTACGTTTCGGTTACGACTTTAAAAGAAGTAGGACGTTCTTAATTGGCTTGTATTTTTTGTATTATCTCTTAATTAAAATTTCGGAAGTCTGTGACGAAAACAGAACATACCACCTAACAATAATCGATTCCCTGCAGTACATACCAAAACCTCATTCACACAATCATTTGTTTTGCTTGCCACAGATACAACCGAGGTTGATCAAATAATCCAAGGTCTTAAAAACGACTGTTCGCTTGGTCGCGACAACATCCTTGCTGTTTTTTTAAAGCGTTATAGAGATGTTATACTTCCACCTTTGACTTATATCTGTAATCTGGCGTTATTCACTGGCACTTTCCCAAACTCTCTTAAACTTGCTGAAATTTACCCAATACATAAAGGGTCAATCTGAAAAGTCAACTAGTGAGGCCGTCCAAGAACTGGTAAACTTTGTTTCAACTAATCTCGATGGTAAACAGAAGGTACTGGCAATCTTTCTCGACTTAGCAAAAGCTTTCGACACAGTCTTAGCACCGCTCCTTCAATTCTCAATTCTTTATTGCGTACCATAATGTTAAAGCATAGAAGCTTCTCTAGCTTCTCGAGAAGCTAGAGAAGTTTGGAGTCAGAGGCACGCAACTTAAATTGTTTTCTGACTATCTTAAAAACCGCAAGCAGAGAGTTAAGATTGGTGATATGTGCAGTGATGATCTTGAAATCACGTACGGGGTAGTATCCTTGGCCCCACATTATTTTTGAGGTATATCAATGGCCTTTGTGACCTCAACTTGCGTGGTGGCAAGATCATTACCTTTGCAGACGACACAGCTCTGCTTTTTCACGCGGACTCGTGGGAAGAGGTCTATTTAAATGCTCAGCTTAGTTTTGATATGGTCGCAGCGTGGTTAAAAGCCATAATATAACTAGCCATGAAGCTTCGTGTTCATACAAAGTTCCTCAGGGAAGTACGATTGCTCCGACCCTATTCCTGATGTACATCAATGAACTGTGCGATATCATGATCAATAACGCCGATGTCATGATGTTTGCCGTCAACGTAGTTTTTCTCTCCCATGATAGGTTGTGGATAGGCTAGGAACCATATATATCGTGAAATGCGCTATCTGCGCTTGGAGTGGGGCAAGCAAGACCCATATGATACAAACTTTAAAAGAGTATACTATGTTTGGTCATGTTGAGAGGATGAATGAAGGACGGTATACAAAAGGTATTTACAAAGCAGATGTCAGTGGACATGCCAAGAGGCGACACCCTTTTTTTTTGGATGGGACATAATCAAATGACTTCTCCCGCTCTGGGCGGAGAGGGAGGGCGAGGCAGACTTTTACTGACTAAAACCCACCCATGTTCCTTCAGTTGCCCATGTGCCAGGGTTACGGTATCTCTTTCGAACAATCTCGCGACCCGGGGGGAACACCCTAGGACGACATAATATGGCGTCCTTAATGGTCAGGTGCGTAGTACTGGTAACCGGCGTACCTATGACCAGATGTATGAACCTAAACGAAGCAAAAGGAGTATGTAAGGATTGTAGCAGGTGGCGTTCCGTAGTTTATGCCGACCCCCATGGGAAAAAGGCTTGAGTTTATGTATGTACCTATGTAATTATTTTTTTCCGCCTTGTATATTTGTTAACGTATAATTTAAGCATGCCATAAGTTTAACATTGTAGGGTATGTTAATAAATGTTATATGTGGGTATGTGTAAATAAACCAGTTGTCACTCGGAATCATAGTTTTATTCATCGCTTCCCGCTATTATATATCATAAACACAACTGGCGACGAGGAAAACAATTAAATTCATGTGGTTTACATCGTTTAAGGGTTGGACTTCAAGATGCCTATCGGGAAAATTGAAGAATTTGACCTATCAAGCAAAAAGTGGCTGGCGTATATCAGACGCGTGGAGCAATTCATAACCTTAAACGAAATAAAACCAGAGTTACAAGTTGCAACGTTGGTGACTTTGGTCGGAGCGGCAACTTATGACTTAATGTGTGATTTATGTGCACCTAATCATCCAGAACAAAAAACATTTCGTGAATTAGTTAAAATTGTGGGTGATCATCTTGAACCAAAACGCTCCGAAATTGCTGAACGCCATGTTTTTAGACAAAGACGTCAGAATACGGGTGAATCTCTCTGTGAATATCTACAAACACTCAAGCACCTGGCAAGTACATGTAATTTCAATACTACACTGGAGGAAAATTTACGCGATCAATTTGTGTCGGGTTTGGCTAGTGATGACATGAGATCACGCATTTTTGCGGAACCATCGATTACATACAAAAAAGCCATCGAATTGGCTTTGGCGTTGGAAGCGGCCGAGCGACACTCGCAGACCAGCGGTTCAAACGCCGCGGGCGCAGGGAACGCGTCAGCGGTTGGCGCGCGGACGTTTGAGGCGGTGCATCAAGTGGCGACGGCAAAGCGGGCGGGCCGGCCGCCCGAGCGCGGAACTGCGAGCAGCGGCAACTCGTCTAGTGAGGGGCGCGCGGCAACACCGCGCTCAACACGGGCATGTTGGAGGTGTGGCAGAAACCATCGTCCTGAGATGTGTCGGTTTAAAAATTATTCGTGCGATGTATGTGGCCAAAAAGGTCACATTAAAATAATGTGTAAATCGGACAAAAGGCGAGGCGGCGAGTCAAGCCATGACACTTCAACGCGACGCAATAATAATTACCTCGCAAGTAGTGATAACGAATCAGAATGTGATCTTTATAATTTAAGTGTGTGCGGCGTTAACGATAAACCGTACATGGTTATGGCGCAAGTGAATGGCAGAAAGATAAGTTTCGAACTGGACACTGGAAGTAAGTTATGAGTTATAAGTTTAGATTATTATAATAAGAACTTCTGTGATTTACCAATGATTAGCAACGATATTTCTTTATATTCCTATGTCGGCTCAGTAATAGAACCGGTCGGTTTTGTGTCTGTTCATGTTGTTGTCGGTGAACATTCAGTCGGAAATCTCAAATTGTATATTATTAAAAATGGTGGCCCACCACTTTTAGGTCGGTCGTGGCTTACTAAATTAAAAATAAATACAATTAGGATTGATGATTTTTTATTGAAGTTAAATGAAAATAATTTAGTAGAACTACTACAACGTGAATTTCCGACTGTATTTGCTTCTGGGCTTGGAACATGTATAAAAAAAATTGCTTTAAAATTGGTAGATAAAAATCCAGTGTTTATCAAAGCTAGGCCGTTACCGTTGGCGTTACGTAAACCCGTCGAGCGGGAGTTAGAAGGACTCGAGGCTGAGGGTACGATTCGAAAAGTTGAGTATTCCGATTATGGCACGCCTATCGTGCCAGTAATTAAAAAAAATGGAGACATAAGAATTTGTGGTGACTACAAGGTCACGGTTAACCCGAAACTTATGCGCGAACCTTACCCTCTACCACGAATAGAGGAGCTGTTCGCGGCGCTGAGTGGGGGTGAACAGTTTACTAAAATTGACCTCACGCATGCCTATCAACAATTATTTTTAGAGGAGGAATCTCAAGCATGTACCGCTATAACGACACATATAGGAACATTCGTGTACAATCGCACACCATTCGGACTTACGTGTATTCCAGAAAAGTTTCAGAAATTTATGGAACAAACGGTTAAAGGACTCAAAGGAGTCGCTGTCTTCATCGACGATATAGCATGTACTGGGTCATCGCGTGGTGAACATATTAATAATTTAAAAGCATTATTGAATCGCTTGCGTCAGGTTGGTTTAAGGATCAAATTAGATAAGTGCGTATTTATGCAGGATCGTATTACTTATGTTGGGTTTGTTATTGACAAACACGGTTTGCATCCCGATGAGAACAAAATTAAAGCAATCGTGGACGCACCAAGGCCAAATGATGTGACGCAGCTGAAGTCGTTTTTAGGTATGGTGAACTACTATGCAAAGTTTATTTCCAATCTAAGTACAATATTATATCCGTTACACAAACTGTTGCGGAAAAATGCAGAGTGGATTTGGTCGTGTGATTGTGACGACAGCTTTAACAAAGTCAAAAAGGCAATTTCAGGTAGCAAAGTGTTAGTACATTACAACCCGGAACTTCCACTAGTTTTAGCAGTGGATAGTAGTTCTTACGGCCTTGGTAGTGTGTTGTCGCATAGATACCCCAATGGCGAGGAACGCCCCATATGTTTTGCATCGCGAACGTTAAATTCGGCAGAACGCAGTTATAGTCAATTAGATAAGGAAGCGCTAGCAATAATTAGTGGAGTCTTAAAACACCATCAATATCTTTATGGTCGTGCATTTATAATTAAAACAGACCATAAACCATTAACGTTCATTTTTGGTTCCAAGTTCGGTTTGCCGCAGACTGCGGCAAGCAGATTGCAAAGGTACGCCACAAAGTTAGCAGCCTATGACTTTACTATAGAATTTGTAAAATCCAAAGATAATTATAACGTCGACGCATTATCACGCTTGCCACTGCCTTATGAACGAAAAGTAGAAACGGGGCAGGATACGGTGTCATATATTAATTACGTAGAACAATCGATTCCTATTAGAGCAAAAGACGTTTCAAACAAAACACAGGAAGATGAGGTTCTTAAAAATATCTATGGTTATATTATAAATGGCTGGCCCGCAGTAGTTACTCGAAGTGAAGAGAAGCCTTATTTCTATCGAAAGGACAGCCTTACTATCGACAGACAGTGTATATTATACAATCACAGAGTGGTCATTCCTAAAGTACTTAGGCAGCAAATTCTACAGGAATTACATGAGGGACACCTAGGGGTTGTCAAAATGAAAAATCTATCTCGAAACTATGTTTACTGGCCTCAATTGGACAATGAAATTGAAACACTGTGTCGAGAATGCAGTGCTTGCCTACAACAGCGCGATGCGCCGGCGCGTGCACAGTTGCATCCGTGGGCTTTTCCCACGCGACCATGGCAACGATTAAACATTGACTTTGCTATATTTCAAGGTAAATATTATTTAGTGACAGTAGATGCACACAGTAAATGGATAGAAGTTCAAAAGATGTCAGGAACGAATGCTAACTCCACTATAAATAAGTTAAGAGAACTTTTTGCACGTTTCGGAATTCCTTCACATATAATTAGTGATGGGGGACCTCCATTTAGCTCGTTTGAATTAACCAACTATTTAAATAAAAACCTAATAAAGCATACAATCACAAGTACATATCGACCAGCCGGTAACGGGGCAGCTGAAAATGCAGTAAAATTGGTCAAACGGGCAATGAAAAAGGCTATACATGAAGGCAAAGATGTAGATGCTGAACTCGCAAAATTTCTGTTTCAATACCGGAATTGTGAGCACGCCACTACCGGAGTGGCACCAGCGGTAGCTATGTTTGGTAGGAGATTACGAGGTCGTTTGGACATTGTGAAACCGTCCACTGAGCGTGCAGTGGAGTCGTGTGAAGAGCGAGCAGGGCGCGCGCGGCCCGGCACCGAGCGGCACGTGGAGCCCGGCGAGCCAGTGCTGGCGCGGGACTTCCGTGCTCGTGCTGACAAATGGGCAGCAGCTACTGTGCTTGCACGAACTGATCCACTCACATACAAAGTACGCGTGTCTGATGGACACGAGTGGAAGCGGCACATCGATCAATTATTACCACTTAAAAAACGTCATTCTAGGCATTCCCTAACGACTAGCACAGATAAGTCCGATACTGAGATTGATGTTACTGAATCTAGTCCGGACAATCAAATAAAGAACACTTCACCATCATGTGAAGAAGAATCTTATCAGAATCAACAACAACTAGACGTTAATACGGCTATCAGCCCCAAAAATTTGACAACAGAACCAGTTCCGATTTCTGATGCAGGAAATATTAAACTTAGGCGTAAATGCTTATATCAAGGCAAATATGCAAAGTAATTTAATATACACATACTTAGAATTAAAAAAAAAAAAGTTTTTTTTTTGTAATATTAGAGATAAGTAGATAAGATAAATTAAAACATAATGTAACTATATAGCGTAAAGTTTGTGCACTTGGTGGTTATTTCGTATAAATATGCAAAACTATACTATGATCTCGGTTAACAAATCGCCACGAGGTGCACTACAAATTATTGCAAAACGAAATTATTGTAAACGACATTGTCGGTAGGCATCATAGGCTTACATCTTAAAATGTTTAATTGCGCGGACAATGATCACAATTCTTTCATAGGTAGTTTATTTGTAAACTAAATTAAGTGCCCCCATATATGTATTAAGGAAACAGTGTAAAACTAAGTTAAGTAATGTTTTAAAGGGGGAGGTGTAGGGTATGTTAATAAATGTTATATGTGGGTATGTGTAAATAAACCAGTTGTCACTCGGAATCATAGTTTTATTCATCGCTTCCCGCTATTATATATCATAAACACAACTAACATAAGTATCTAATTTATGTCTATCGCACTTCTTTATCATATACCTTGTACATGGGCCAAAGCGACACTGGTGTTTGTGACTAAAGTGAACTATAAATTAATAATTATTATAAGCCTCCACCGCAACCCAATTATTGGGTAACACAAAACCCCTCCACATTTATTGATCTATCATAAAAAAATCAAATAATGAACTTCTCACCGTAGTAAATACTGCCATGGCTTCCAAACTTATTTCTTTTTCAGTAAATTCTCCCGACACAATGAATCGATCTATGATGCCCAAACATTGATCAGGGGTGGACACCTCCAAGGCTTTCCTTCTTCTCCTCACGATATCACTACTGAAATCATCGATCAGCTTTACGTAGTAACTGTGGAGCTTCTTTTTACCGGTCATCCAGTAAATGATAGGAATTTGTAGCCACCATCTTGTCATCTTGTCGAATAATAGTGCGTAAAGGCTGTGGATATGGATATTTAATTAAACAAATGCATAAATAAAATTTCGATATTTTGCGCCTAAAATGATCATTTTTATATCAATTCGACATGGCATTGTGGAAATCTTAAATGATAAGATAAAATGATAAATGATTTTATTTCTGTAAATAGGTTAAGTACAAACACTTTTAAATGTTAATAATATTTTTAAAACTTGATGAAGTCAGCGTTTCCTATCTAACTACTCTGAGAAGAAAGGGTGTAACAAACTCAGAGCTCAGTCTCTTTTAAAACCCAGAGATAATCTTGGTCAGATGTAATAGTATGGCAGGAAAGAACCACATAGATTGAGTGGACCTTTCCAATCAGTGCACGCATTTATCAGTAACCGTGCAGTTGAACTCAGAACATAAGGACCTCAATTTGCAGTCCTTTCATAGTTTTTAGGGTGCCGTAGTGAATAAGGAACTCTTATAGTTTTGCCGTGTCCGTCCATCAGTTCGCCGCTTAACTCGCAGACTTTTCATTACGGAACCAATCAAATGATAGAAGACGAATGCAGGGTGCGCGACACAATGCATACACACGGCTATATATCGAGTTATAATTTCCAGTTTTAGCTGATATCGAATTGTATAAGCTTTTCGTACGATGAGAAGTTAGCTTATAGTGGAAATGCATAGCTTCATAATGTCGCCGTGCGTACCTACGTCAGTCAACAAGTAAATCTAGAAAAATGGTTAGGCAGGGCGCGTGATATGAAACGGGGAACGCCGTGCGCCTCCTGAGGAAACACACGTGTTCAGATGGCGTATTATTTAAACGGGACGATTAAGCGTGATAACATATATGAAAACTTGCTTCATGTCGCAACGATTGATGTAAAAACGTATATTACGCGTTAAAGCGCGTTGTAAAAATTTATTAAAAAGAAGCACTAAACTCACTCTCGTGTTTTTGCCACCACTTCGTCCATTCTGTATAAATTTTCAGAATCTTCTTTAGAAAATCCAAAGAGTGTTTCTGTAATGAATATCATCAGTGAGTTTAACCATAATACATATAAAAGAACTTCTTCTCTTTCTCACATGGGAAATTTAGGACGTGGGATTCGATTTTAACCGTCAAAGTGAAAATAATATTATTTAAGTTATTCAAACTTACGGTTTACTGTCTGCGTGGTAAATTTGACGACATCTTTATAGACATCGAAGGGCTTGTTCGGATCCTTACGGCTGAGGAACCTCGCCAGCTGCTCAGCCACCGCATTGAAAACAGGCGTGTAACGCTCCACAGACTTCTTGTTGTACGTAGGAGTTGCCAGCTTCCTGAACTTGCGCCAGACTTTACCTGCAAACCTTTCATTTATATTTTTTTTTTCATTTATGTAACGACATGTATGCCGCCACTTACGAACTACACAGACATCTGACATCACATAAACCAGTTTTTTTTGGTGGGAAATCATCAAATGACTTCTCCCGCTCTGGGTGGAGCGCCCGCTTCACGCCCTTGCGTGTCAAACGTTTACTGACTAAAACCCACCCGTGTCCTTTCAGTTGCCTATGCCAGGGGCACAATAACTCGACATAAATCACAAATTGCGCTTTTTCGACGCGCTAGATTCACTCGCCCTGCAGTTTGTTGGGTTTTCTATGCTCAGTTCAACAGAGGGCTGGACATCCAGTGCGTGGCAAAATTCCACCGTGATTTTTTTTACTTCTGTGCAAACGTATACTGAGGTTGAAACTGTGTATTGATTAATACAGAAAAATCGGATGTTCAATTTCAAAACTTAGTATCCGTTTTTTTTTAAACGATTGTTTTTGCATTTTTCGACCTTATAGACCACCCTCCACATACTAGGCTAGCAAAAACTCCCAAGAAATTAGTCAAATACGAAGTTACACAAAGTCGGAAACCGACTCGACCGAACCGATCTACAGAAATCAGAAATCGTTTTTCGGCTCTCCTGTAAAATTAAGTTTTATGCAGATACTGGTATTGCACAGCCGAAATAGACCTTGTTATTCACATAAGAGAGAGAGAACACGGAGCGAGAAGTGCGTTAAAGTTTCAGTGACGTTAGTGCGAACGTAAACTTGGTGAAGTTTCAATGTACTGAAAACTGTTATCCAAAATCGCAAAGGAATTATTCTCGACTATACAAAATAACTTACCCCCCGTAAGAAGACCATACCCAATGAATGGTAGAAGGACCTGGTACAATGCTCCTTTCTCGTTTACTTTGTTGCTGATCAGTAATTCCTGGAATTATGAGCATCCCGTTAAAGGATTAGAACAGTCACAACCAAAATATGTTCGTCACCTTAAGGGTCATTTTTGTCTACTCACTGCACGACAGTTTTACCGACACGACTGTTTTACCGACACAGCATATTAATTGCAACTCAATTTCGCTGAATGACTCGAGTGTCCGACGGAATTAAAAAGGAGAAAAGACATGCCCCACCAAAAAAACTTTAAAAATAGAAGATTTCATAAAGTGGCCAGACCAAGAAACCACCAGAAAGGTTTTAGGTAGCTGCTTTGGTATTCTTGCTTTAGTGTCAGCTTTATCACTGGTCAAAGGTTGTTGCTATTTTAAAGGCGATTAAGAGTTTTACTGGAGAATGGCTAGTATTGTTCTCTATGAATTTTACCACCATATTGCGATCGCCAATCCACCTGCCATGTGTGGCGATTATGGCAAATCACATCCGAAAAAAAAAACACTACAAAGTGAATGTACCTATCGTCAACAGCACTGATTTTTAGCAGTTAAGTACCTCTCATAATCCTTATAGCGTTGCAGATACTTACTCTAATGTCGGTTGGATTCTTCACGGAAATATTAAGATCAGGCCCCAGCCAGAATCTGAAGTATTCTCCATAAGTTTCCACGAGCGCCTCATATGTGTTTAGAAATTCTGGAAATTTAAGAAAATAATGATATGGTTGACCATTGTTCAGTCTTATATTATCGTCACTTAAATGTTAACAAATCCCATGCCAATTTCGATTATTTTTTATGGGAAAGCAACAAATGATCTCCCGTTCTTCTTGTCAAACTTTTACTGACTAAAACCCACCCGTGTTCATTCAGTTGCCTTTGCCAGGACCACGGTAACTCTTTCGAACAAAACCGCGATCTGGTAGGCAGGGCCGGATTTGGGGGAGGGCAACCGGGGCTACAGCCCCGGGGCCTCCTCAAGTGAGGGGCCCCCACAATGAGAATAAAAAAAAAACATGTCACCACTAACTAATAAGAATTATATATTCTTATTATTTAATCATTGGTCTTGTAATAAATTATTGAAGCACTACAATTCAAAAAAATTATTCATCAATTTGGAAAATTGTTAGGGGCCTCCACTCCTTTCTTGCCCCAGGGCCTGCAGACCTCTAAATCCGGCCCTGCTGGTAGGACCGATTTCGGCTGCGGTGACTATGGCATAAAATGTAAGAATTCGGTTGTAATAAAACAGAATAATAACCATAAATCATGAGAGCTAACACGACTACAACTGAAATACAAGATCGATGTGTATATTTACCGTGTGAAGTTTTAAATAGGTACGCAAATAACAACATAAGTAATTATGCTGAAAAAGCTCGTCAGATCTGGTATTACACATAAATTGTACTGAATTATGTATTTCTTCGTTTTTATTAGGTTGGGTTAGGTTAGGTTAGGTTATTAGGTTATTAGGTATTCATTGGACTGGTCAAGAATTCTGATTTTAGTTCTTTTTACTCTTTGACTGCCTTTTTATGATTATCATCAGAAGGGGTGGAGTAATTACAGTACTCAAGTACGCTTGTATCGTTTTATTACTGCTCGACGTTTATTGGTTGAAAGTCAAAGCATTTATTTCAAATAGGCCCATATAAGGTACTTTCTAACTGCAAAATTTCTTTCTAGTCACCCCTTCCAAAACGTAGTTTTGTGTGGAGAAGAATGGGCAAGAAACTTCACCGTTACTCTTTTAAAAATGTGTTATATATATGTGTACACGATGCACCTAGGATAAAATTACCATGTAACCACAGTAGGTACAAAGACTTAAAAAGCGCGTGAGAACTAACTGATAAATGGTGAGCTCTGAAGCGAGAGATCAACAGACATACACAGGTGATTAGATTAAATTAAAATTAATATCCAAAGAGACAAATGGCAATTGTCAGTGAACAGACCCAAACGGAAATGACGGTTTTTTTTTTAATGACATCTCGCAGGTCAACCTTATAAGGTTGTCGGCTGCTTAACCGGACTTGCTTGTGACTACCTTAATAAATTAAGGCATCCAGCCAGGGCTTAAAAAACTTAAAACTAGAGCGACTCCTCGCTAAGGGAACTCCCTATGGGGTACGGACCTCGGCCTAGGGCATCGCTGGTAGGAGGCAGCAAGGGACGGGCTGGATCGAGCAAGGGTCGGGGCGGACAAAGATTGAAGCGTCGCGGCGTGCCTCGGCGGCGAGGACGGAAGGACGGCGGTCTGTGTTTGTGTGTCTTGAGTGTGCTAGTTAGTTTACTACTCTCCTGGAGAAGGGTTGTAGCGTCATCGGGAATGGTTAGAGTATGCCGCGGTCGACGAATCGACTAATAAGGGAAGGAGTGTAGCGGGCGGCTGCTGCGATCAGGGGATTGGGGTGCTTCACAGCAGAGTCAAAGAAACGCTTTGAAAGGCGTTTCATGAACTGCTGAATGGTGGGCATTCTGAGATCTAGGTGGAGATTCTCGTTTCGGACATAGAAGGGTGCTCCCGTAACCTTTCTAAGGAAATGGTTTTGGAGTGTCTGCATTCTATGGATGTAGTGTGGTTTAGCGCGCGCGAAGACGAGGCACGCATAAGTCAAGATAGGGTGTATCACCGCGGTGTAGATACGCAATTTGCAGCTAAGGGACAATTTGCTACGGGCGGTTAGAATGAAGTGGAGTCTACCAAGAGCGAATGCGGCGCGCGAACGAGCAGTCGATATGTGCTCCCTGAAGGTAAGGTGGTGGTCGAGGATCACACCTAAGTATTTGGCTTGCTTCGCCCAAGGGATCGGCTTAGTGATCGGACTGGGGAGGGGGAGACCACTCCCCAGTCCGATCACTATGTACAGTTATGGTTGACGGGATGAACTGGACTCCTATATTGAAGACTAGCTTCTGCCCGCGACTTCGTCCGCGTCAAATTTTTGCTCCCGTGACCCTTCCCATCGCATAGAATTGCCTGCCAGTTTTTGTTCATTTTTCATTGCTGCTCCGCTTCTTTTGATTGTAGCGTGGTGTTATATAGCTTATAGCCTTCCTCAATAAATAGGCTATACAACATAAAAATAATTTTTCAATTCGAACCCGTAGCCCCTGAGATTAGCGCGTTCAACCAAACAAACAAACTCTTCAGCTTTATAATATTAGTATAGATTGGTGTTTGGCAGCTCTGCACAGAAGTGGAAAGAGAATAGGGAGGCCTTTATCCAGCAGTGGGGCAGTCCAGAAGTGGGTGGGTATGACTATAATATAATGTGCGAAAACGACCGTCGTTCTAATAATAAAACGTGAGAATTAATGTGTAAGTAGTTACATACTTTGAACGTTACGTGTATTCAGCAACAATAAAATGCAGTTGGCAATTAAGTATTTACCTCTTCATTTACTATGGATACAGCCTTTTTGGTTAGGGTAAGATTCACCTCTTTACCACCTAACATTTTTGTGATAGTTTTACAGGGAGAAAGATTGTACTTTTACATTGAGCGGCTAATTAAAAGTCCCATCTATTAATCTACTTAGTGCTCAAATGCAAAATACGCATACGAACGCATTGAGGTGTGAAAAAGTAATAGACATACTTTCGCATGTTTATAATATAACCCCCCCTTCACGGCGCGCATGAACACAAAGCGCGCCGTGGACACCCCGACCAATTAGCACATGGGTGCCAGAAGACCCCGTGTATGGCACCCATGGTCCCCCTGCCATGGGTCAGGACAGTGGCCCCGCCGTGTATGGGACCGTCGCGTTGGTCCCCGGGGTGGCCACGGCGTTCTGTCTTCATGTAGTACGGGTTGGGCAGACAAGACTACGTGGAGTCGATTTTGCAGCGACTCGTTTCTATCACTATGTCAATCATTATGCTTAGTATCATTAAGTGAATTAAAATGCCAAAATAAATTAGCCTTCAAGATCATTATGCCAACATAAACTGTATGCCAAAAAAATATACTTATGGCAAAGTATTATTATGGCAAAACAAATTATACAAAAATATGTATGCCAAAGTATATAAGAAAAACAAAATTATGCAAAAAAAAGGGATCCCAAATAAATATCTTTGGACAACTAACATACCGTTATCTGATCCTAAACTAGGCAGAGCCTGTACTATGGTAACCAGACAACTGATAAATATACTTATATATGTCTAAATACATACATATTATATATAAATAACACCCAGACACAGAACAAATGATTGTGCTCATCACACAACGATTTGTCCTGGGTGGGAATCGAACCCACGACCTCAGTCTTAGCAGTCAGGGTCAGTAATAACTAGACTAACAGGCCGGTCAAGATCATCAAATATTCACTACTAGCTTTTCCAAGCGGCTTCGCCCTCGTATTATACATTTAAAACTTTCTCTTGAATCACTCTGTCTATTGGTATAAACCGCAGCTTGTGGGCCGCCTCGCCCCTCCGTATCTACGTGAGTTTAAATTACACTCTAGGGGTAGGGCAGCCGGGGTCGCGTGATTGTTCGAAAGAGATACCGTGACCCTGGCACATGGGCAACTGAAGGAACACGGGTGGGTTTTAGTCAGTAAAAGTCTGACACGCCTTCCCGCTCCGCCCAGAGCGGAAGAAGTCATTTGATGATTACCCATACAAAAAAAAAAATGTGTAGGGCCTACGTGGAGTCAGTTTTGCAACGATTCCTTTCTGTCAGTAAATATTGTAGCACGATATAATAACGCTTTAAGAAATATTTTTATTTATGGTTTTTAATGCTATTTTATAGAAATGGGAAAACCAAATAAAATTATTCAAAATAAAATTATGCCATCTTCATAGTATGCCAAGTGAAGTTGTTCCAAATAATCGTCGCTCTAAATAAAAGTTATGCTAAATGAAATTATGCGGAATTATAACCAAATAAAATTCTGCCATCTTGAAAGTATGTCATTGTAAATTCGGACATATAAACATTTGGCCAAACAATAATTATATGAATTATTTTTTATGCCTTAAAAATATTCGATTATGAAGATTATGCCAAGTGTGTTATGCCGTAAACAATTCATAAGTGTTCTCTGTAGGCCACGGTTGTTCTAATAATAGGTTGGGGAAAAAGTTTCTTCGCATTTTTTAAGAAAATTCAAAACATTTTTAAATAAAGTTTATTTACATTTAACTAAAGTATGTAGGTACCATTTTGTTCGATACCTTTTTGCCATCTTGTAGGTAGGGACATGATCCCATTGCTATAGAAATTTTGGGACTTCTGGTCAAAATACCGCGACAAGTGGTTTTGGCAGTCCTCTCGTGATGTTAACCTGACACTGCCTAAAGAATTCTGAAGAGACCAAAACAGGTGGAAATCTGAAGGTGCAAGGTCAGGACTATACGGCGGATGCATTAACACCTCCCAGCCAAACTCTCTTAATTTTTGTTGGGTGGCTAAAGATGTGTGAGGTCTAGCGTTATCATGATGAAAAACCACACCCCTTCTGTTGATTAATTCCGGCCGCTTTCTCTCAACTTCTTGCTTTAATCTCATCAGTTGTTCGCAGTAGAGTTCAGAATCAATGGTCCTGCCTGGTGGTAACAGTTCATAATGAATAATGACCTTCCAATCCCACCACACACACAGCATCACCTTGTTGCGAGTTAACCCGGGTTTCGCCACAGTCTGTGAAGCCTGACCGGCCTTTGACCACGACCTTTTTCGCACGTTCTTGTCATACGTGATCCACTTTTCATCACCAGTTATCAGCTTCTTCAAAAATGGTTCGGTTTCATTACGTCGTAATAAAGAATCACAAATGAGTACACGGTTCATTAGGTTTCTTTCAGTGAGCTCGTGAGGTACCCAAATGTCGAGTTTTTTTGTGTACCCAGTTTTTTTCAAATGCGCCAAAACTGTTTTGTGGTCAATTTCCAGTTCTTCAGCTACGTCGTAACTACTGGTATGCCGATCTTGCTCCACTTTTTCAAAAATGGCATCCATTTTATCCGTAATAGGGCGACCAGAGCGACGTGCATCATTGACATCAAAATTTCCGGATTGAAATCGCTTAAACCAAATTTGTGCTACTCTCACAGACACTACACTAGGTCCATAAACATCGCAAATTTTTTTCGCGACTTGCGTTGCATTTTTACCTTTTTTGTAGTAAAATTTTAAAATGTATCGAATTTCTTCATTAGATTCACTCATCTTGACGGTACGAAAAACAAATGAAAATCACACATTTTCCTAATTTGAATTTGGAATTATGTTCTTTAAAATTTAAACTTTCAATGATACCAAAACCAGCCAGATACAAATAGTATAGCCAAAGAGATTTTATTACAAGTTCATACATACTATAATGCGAAAAGACTTTTTCCCCAACCTAATAATAATATGTTGGCATTGTCCTTTCGGTGCATCAAGATTCTGTCAGATAGAGGGAACCTGTTTAAGAGATCTAAGCGCAAGACGCCGCACCGGAAGTAACTTTGTTCTATACTATGTAAAGATATAGATGTTCATTGGCTTACCTCCATTATTAAACATGAAGAAGAGAGAGTTTCCAAGTAAAGGCAAAGCTGGCGGCCCTGGTAATTTAGCTCCCAGCTCCAGCATCCGCCTGTGGGTCCATCTCCAGTACTGCCAACAAACCAACCCTACCATCGTGACCACCAACAATGCCATGAGCCAGGACATGGTGGCTGAAAAACACACACGTGTCACTTTATTATAGACGAAAGCAAAAACAATACATTTATTTAGCACAGGCTAAAAAGCATATAATATACAGAGAAATTAAATATAAAGTGCGACGTCAGAAACAAAGCAAAAATGCCAGACAACTAGGGCCTGACGCTGTTATTCAACTGGATCTGTTTATGATCATGGCAAGTTTATTAATTTATTGAGGCACTTTAAACAGCTGCGATAGGTCGTGCAAAGGGTCAGCTAAGCTAACCGAGCTCGGTGCGTGTATGGGTGACCATCCATTACATACCAAGCTCCGTATGGTCCCGGACGGAAAGAATAGCACCATCTCATTTCTTCCCATGGGTGTCGTAAGATGCAACTAAGAGACTTACTAGAGAATGGGCAGCAGCGCTCTCTATGCATTTTACCACCATACTGCGAATGCCAACCCGCCTGCCAAGCGTGGCGATCATGGCAAACGCCTCATTTTCTGGGGGAGGCTTATGTCCAGCAGTGGACGTCTTTTGGCTGAAATGATGATGATGATGACATACCAAAGTCCCTCCGTTCCTTGTGAAGCACGTTAAGCTGTTGGTTGCGGCTGTCATTTGTAGATCTTTGACAGTCAATACGGATATTAAGACACCCAGACCACAGTCTTCGCGGGCGGCTTCCAGTCTAACCGGCTGCAGCTGAATACCCGTATTTTACATGGAGTGACTGCCGAGCTGACCTCCACAACCCAGTTACTGCGTAACACGATACCCCGTGGTAGACTTTTGGGTTTCTGACTGTACCATAAATACTGACGGAGATCTACGAATAACAGCCGACACCAATGGCTTAAAGTGCTTTCCGGGTTCCGATGTGTTTTGTATATTTGTATCTGTCTGTAACCTACTATCACTAAACATTAAGAAAAATTGTTACTAACCCTATGGACTCCGGTCTGAAACAAAACTTAGCCACAAGCCCCTATTATTAATTATTTTACGTAAAGTCTATTATTATAAGAATATATTAAAATAAAGAAGAAATTTCGAAAATCTTACTCACCTGAAAAATGTACAGTGTAGTCACTATTTTTATGAAGCTGTGAGCTCCTTGTGGTATCTTATACAGGTAGGTCGTAGTTATATAGGTACGTCTGAGTTTTTGTAATGGAGCTACTAAATATAAATAAACAGACAAATTGACGTCACACTGGTCGCTAATCCTAGAGGTGCATTCACATAGTACCTACAGTTTTGATAGAGATAAAAGAAGAGATGGCACGTGTATTTAACTTAGAAATATTCATGAGTTCAACATTTTATAAATATGTAAAAAAGTTATCTAAAATTAATATTATTGAATGTTGTGGCATAGAACTCACGCAACATAATGTAACTGTTGTCTGTATTTATAGGGTTCCGAAAAATACCCATATAAAGATTCATCTCTCTCTATTTTTCAAAACGCTTGAAAATATCCTCTCCCTTATTATCAATAAGAAAACTAATCAAACAATAATTATTTATAGGGACTACAACACAAATATTTAAAAAAAAAATGATCACGTTACCAAGACATTTCTAAATACAGTTTACGGATTTAACCTCAAAATACTTACTAAACAACCTACTCGTTTATCTAGCGGAACCTGTATGGACAATATATTTCATAATGCTCGTGGAAACAACGGAGAAGTAATTGAGACTGACTATAATAATAATAATAATAATATAATAACTATAATAATAATCACACTGTACTGGGATCGATCCATCATCACTGACAGGACTGTTGTTGCAAATAAGCCTGATATAGTGGTGGTGGATCGACTAGAAAGGCGCACAATGATTGTTGACATAACGGTTCCGCATGACGAGAACCTCGTGAAAGCCGAAAAAGACAAACAAATCAAGTATCTTGACTTGGCTCGCGAGGTTGTCGACATGTGGGATGTGGACTCAGCGATCATTGTGCCGATAGTCGTCACAGCCAATGGGTTGATAGCCAAGAGCCTCGACCAACACCTGAAGAGGCTCTCGTTAAGCAGTTGGGTCAAGGGCTTGATTCAGAAAGCGATACTTCTGGACACGGCTCGCATTGTCAGGAGGTTCCTCTCTCTGGAGCCCTGACCGCCGGTAGCTTGGACCCTGTTCCCGATACCGGTGGGCTACTATTTTTTATATTTTTAAATGTTTTTATTTTATATTCTGATATTTAAAAATATAATTTATAAGTTTTAAAAATGAATAAAGGATAATAATAATAATAAACCCGCAGGGCAGCATGTGGCGTGCTGTTGGGCAGTAGCGACCCCACGGACCCTATCTCCCGGGAGAATTCTTGTTCCTCATCTCTGGCTTGCCTTTATTGGCCGGCTAGAGTGAACACTGACGAGGTTCAGAGCTCCCACCTCATTCTTGCCTTTATTGGCTGGCTTGAGTGGAGATTCGCAAGAGCAAACGTGCTCGGGGAAAGGAAGTATTCCAGTAAGTGCTCGTAGGGATCTTGACCATCTTCCGGGCTCTGGGATTGTTCTGAAAGCCGTGGAATACCTCTCCACTTCTCAAGCACCTCAGGAAGTGTTGCCCCCTTGTCGCTACGACACTATGTGCTAGCGACGTTTCCCGGGGGCCCATTATTGAGTATGCAAGTCACCCCCTGCCATTTAATCCGTGTATATTCAAAACATTGATGCGGCAGGGGCCATAGGCCTTCCATAGTTCTTTGTAACCAGTCCATTTTAGCCAGCCAAATACATAGTCCAGCATCTTGGTTTCCACATCCTGCAATAGTCCAACACCAACCGGAGGTTGTCCTTGGGTGCACTTGCACAGTGCATACGGGGATAATCGTCGGTTAGTGCCTCACTTCATCTAAAATTTCTAAGGGGCCTCTGCGAGTTGGCTTCGGCCCCTCGTAAGCCTTCCCAAAGGCCGGGATCCTAGGGTCCCGAGATATGTTAACATAAATAAAAATAATAATAATAATATTTATTTAGGTACATAAAGGTTTTGTAGTACATAAGGGACTTAAAAAGTAAGCATTATTAGTAAGGTACATGGTACAACGAATTCTTGGGTGAATCGCTACTCTCCTAGCTAGATCACTGAGTAATCTGTTTTTAGGACTTTAGGACTACTATCGGACCACACTGCGCAGATATTAAAATGCAATGTAAAAAAAAACGTGTTCAATTCATTCGTGGAAAATTCAAATAAGAGACTTCTCTTCTGCATATACAGAAAAGTTTATTGAGTGTATTGCAAAATTAAGCTTCAGTGAAGCTTATGAAGTAAATGATCCAAATTTAGCTTACGACTTTATAAGCTTTTTCAAAATATTTTAGGACCTGTGTTTTCCTGTAAAAATTGTAAAGAAGTCTATCTACAAAATGCAAAAATGGCTATCCAAGGGCTAAAAAAGATGCAGCAAAATAAAGCGCAAACTACTTTGGCAATACCATAAAACCAAAACTGAGAACAATAAAATAATTTATACTTCATATACAGCTCGATATAAAAAAAATATATAAGATTAACAAAGTATGTACAAAATAATCATTATATTAAGACATCTAATAATGCAAAAAAAGAGCACAGCAACTTGGAATATAATTAATGACAGCAAAGTTGATTTCCCTCATGAACCAATAGCAAAAATTAGCCACGATAATAAAGAAATAGTAAAATCGAAAGACATCTGCAATGCATTCAATGACTTTTACTCTGATCAAATTGATTCAGGTTGCAATAAACTACCACAACCACAAATAGACAGACTCAATTATTCGATTTTTTAAACTCCAACTACGCCAGAAGAGGTATCGAAAACGATTCCATTTCTCAAAAATACTAAAAGTACAGGAAATGATAATATAACACCAAACATTATAAAGAAAGTCCATCATATTATTTGCTTATGCTTTGAAAAAGGAGTCTTACCAGATAAACTGAAAGTATCTATTATTAAGCCGTTGTATAAGAAAGGGAAGAGGACTTCAATTAAAAATTATCGACCAGTGGCATTAATACCGATATTCTCAAAAATCATATAAAAAATAATACATCACTGATTGTACAATTTTTTCGAAAGTAAGAATGTACTGGCTGATGAACAAAGAGATATTTATGGTTTTCTCAAGAAAATTATGTCAAGTGTAGATAACACACTACCTATTTGTGCCCTGTATATGGACATGACGAAAGCCTTCGATCATGTTGATCATACTTTACTAATTGACAAACTTGGAAGATGTGGAATACGCGGCAATGGTCTTAATCTTATTACATCATATTTAAGCAATCGGCAACAATGCACAGAAATCTATACTAATATTATAAAGTTAAAGAGTTTGTTTGTTTAATTGAACGCGCTAATATCAGGAACTACTGGTCCGAATTGAAAAATTATTTTTGTGGTGGGTAGCCTATTTATCGAGAAAGGCTATAGGCCACGAGGAGCGGAGCAGTAATGAAAAATGTTGCAAAAACGGGGAAAATCGCACGGGTAGGCAATTCGACGCGACGGGAAGGTCCCGGAACAAAAAGTTTTACGCGGACGATGTCGCGGGCAGAAGCTAGTAACAAATATAAATATTAAAACCAAACGAGAAATGAAATATAGGTTAAAACTTAGAAGGGTGAAGTACGGTGTACCTCAAAGAAGCGTATTAGGTCCCGCACTGTTTCTGGTGTACATAAATGATCTTCCAAAAAGCATCAATCACCCAACAGTATTATTTGCTGATGATTGTACAATTATGATAAAAAAAGATGATTACGATAATTATGAACAAGAAATTAATGACACGCTAAAGCAAGCTATAGATTGGTTACAGGCAAATAATTTAAAAATTAATTTAGAAAAGACGTGTATAATCCATTTTAGTCAGCGACAACGACAACTACCAGTAAATATTCGTCACAATGGGCATACAATTACAAAAACGGATAAAAAGAAGTTCTTAGGGTTAATAATAGACAGTCAACTTACGTGGAAACCTCATGTTGAAGAAATTTGTAAAAAACTTAACAGTTTTGCTTCTGCTCTTCATAAGCTGTCCTAATTTGTGAACCGTGACGCCGTGCTTGTTGCCTACCACAGCTATGTAGAATCCATTCTAAGATATGGAGTTGTGTTCTGGAGTAACTAGACTGACACTAAGTACGTTTTCATTGCACAAAAAAAAATGCGTACGCACTTTAGGTAATATACAGTCAAGGGAAAGCTGTAAACCATTTTTGAATCCTTGAAAATTCTAACATTGCCGTTATTATACATTTTTGAGGTGGCAGTGTTTGTTAAGACAAACCCACAGCTTTTCGAAATAAGAGCCCCCGCTTACCCAAGATTAAGGAAAAGGGATTCGAGCATTCTTTGTGTTGATCGTTGTAAAACAGCCTTCCTACGTAATAGTATTTATCGAATGGCTCCAGTTATTTTCAGTAAAATTCCTCGACCGGTAAAAAATCTTAATATTGACATGTTTAAAAAGAAACTGAAACAATTTTTAATTTATAAATTTTATTACTCCACAGCTGAGTTTATGGAGGACACCACTGATATTTAGTATGTTACAATTATATTATTAATGATTTTATTCTCCTCATTGGTTTAGATGTTGTTAAAATGTATGTTTCCTTATTTTCAATATTAAGTTGCACCGCCTTATATTCTTGTGCTTATGTTTACATTATTATTATACTGACATTGCTAATTGTGAAGAACTGTATGCAAGTGTTAATTGTGTGTTAGGAATTGTGTGTTAGTATTTAAGTAATTTAATTATTTTATTTAAATTGTGTGTCTATGATATCGACACAACTAACTTTTAGTTTTATTTGTATGCTCTCGGGTTCTCTTATTTATTTTCTATTTTTTAGAGTATTTCGAATTTTGAGACGTATGTCAGCGTAGTTTTCGAAGACTTTTGTTTTTGCTGTCCTTGTAACCCTGGCAAGGATAATGGCACAAATTAGTTTGTGACGTATGTCAGCGTAGTTTTCGAAGACAGTTTTTTTGCTGTCCTGGTAACCCTGGCAAGGATAATGGCACACATTTATGAAATTATTGCATTGTCATCGGTCCTTGACAGGTATGCAAAGTTTGAATGAAATCTGGTCGTTTAAAGTGGGTCAAAATCGCGCTATAAGGAGTCGGTTACAAACAAACATACAAACATACAGGTGAAGCTAATATAAAGCGTGTAAAAAAACAAAATGTTATATAATATATACCTTTTCATCGGTGAGGGGAGCGGCTTTACATTTACACAGGCGGAGCGGCTATACGTTTTCTGTGTTCAGACAAGAGATCCGGCTCATAAAACCTTAATAGTCGAATTTACTTCGGTCCTACGCAAGGATGATGTTTTGGAAAACTTCCGTAAACACAACAGGAACTCTTTCAAGTTGACAACGGAGCACCTTAAAATCAGTGCCCTTCCAAACCGATATTCGTCTCTGAAAATCTAATATCCCGGAAGAAGAGACTATATTTCTTGGCACGTGATACGGCTAAGTCTAACGACTAATAATTCTGCTGGATTCATCATTTCAGCCGAAAAACGTTCACTGCTGGACATAGGCCTCCCCCAAGCACCGCCACTTCGCATTCGCGTTCTGTGCTTCTCGCATCCAACGTATTCCTACGGCCTTCAATAGGTCATCAGTCCATCTTGTGGGAGGCCTTCCAACGCTACGTCTTCCAGTACGCGGTCGCCACTCTAGAACCTTCCGACCCCATCGGCCATCTGTTCTGCGAGCAATGTGCCCTGCCCAATGCCACTTAAGTTTGGCAAATACTTCGGGCTATATCGATAACCTTGGTTTTGCTACGGATCTTATCATTTCTGATTCGATCACGTAGGGAAACTCCAAGCATAGCCCTCTCCATTGCTCTTTGGGTGACTTTTGGCCTTCTTATGAGGCCCATTGTGAACGACCACGTCTAAGTACTATATGTCATCACTGGCAACACACACTGGTCAAAGACTCTTGTCTTGAGACGCTACGGTAAGTGGGACGAGAGATACTGCGTAGCTTCCCGAACGCTGCCCAGCCGAGTCGGATTCGACGATTGACCTCTTTCTCGAAGTTGGACCTACCTAACTGGACAGTCTGTTCTAGGTACACATATTTGTCCACAACTTCGAGTGTAGCGCTTCGAGTGAGTATCACATGAGCATTGAACATGACCTTTGTCTTCTCCATGTTCATCCTAAGACACACTCTTTCGGGAGCTCTACTGAGTTCATCGAGCATTGTACTGAGCACCTCCATAGTCTCAGCCACGACTACTATATCGTCGGCAAATCGAAGGTGAGTGATGTACTCGCCATTGATGTTGATGCCATCCCTATTCCAGTCCAGAATCTTGAAGACATCCTCCAGTGCAGCGGTGAACAGTTTCGGAGAGATGACGTCTCCCTGTCTCACCCCTCGCTGCAGAAGGATAGGTTTCGAGACTCTGTCCTGGAGCCGGACTGGCATAGTGGCGTTTTCATACAAACACTTCAGCACTTCGATGTACCGATAGTCAATCTGGCACCGTTGGAGATACTGCAGTACAGCCCAGGTTTCGATCGAATCGAAGGCTTTTTAGTAGTCCACAAACGCTAAGCAGGTAGCAGGTATACTCTTCGGTATTCTGTATAACCTGCCGCAGCGTATGTATGTGGTCTACGGTGCTAAGGCCTGTACGGAATCCGGCTTGTTCGGGAGGCTGAAAGTCGTCAAAGCTGCGCTCGAGACGGTTCGTAATGACTCTTGAAAACAGCTTGTAGACATGGCTCAGAAGTGAAATGGGCCTATAATTCTTAAGTAGGGTATTGTCACCCTTTTTAAAGAAAAGTACTACCACACCCCTGTTCCATGCCATGGCGTTTTGTCCTCGAGTATGACGGAATCAAACAGCTTCTGACGGGCCTTTAGAACGGGTTTTCTACCGGTCTTCAAGAGCTCGGCTGTATTCCGTGATCACCCGGCGCCTTGTTATTTTTAAGCTGCTTCAGAGCCATCTTAATCTCGTACAAGCTGACGTCCGGGATATCTTCAGTGTAGTGTCCAGTCAATTTATCTCTCAGGTCGTTAGCCAGATTCATAACGGGGTTTCTAGTGGACTTGTATAACTGTCCATAGAACTTCTCGATCTCACTTAACAGCTTAGGTTTGGCGGACACGACTCTGCCATCGTCGGTCTTCATTTTCGCAAGCTGACTGTGCCCAATAGACAGATCTCTTGCAAAGACTTTGGAGCCCTTGTTCCGCTCTATTGCGTCTTTAATACATTCCGTATGAAAGCGGCGAAGGTCGCTTTTCAAGGACTTCTATTGAGCTGCCGGTACTCGAGTGCAGCTTCTGGAGGATTATTTCGCGCCTCTGTTTCATGAGCTGTAAGGTTAGATCTGAGAGTTTCTTTTTTCTATTAGTACGGCGGGTCTTAAAGAACTTCGACCCGACCGTATGGCCAGTTTCCACGAACTACATTATAATCGTCCACGGAGCTCCCTAGGCACTCAAAACGATTCTGGAGATCGAGCTGAAAGCTCTCGGGGTTCTGAAGTTGGATCGGTCCTGGACGGAGCGTTGACTTCATCAGCCGAGATCTTTCCAGCTTGATATTGATATTCAATGTGCGTCTTACTGTTATTAAAACGGGAGTCAGGTGTTGTAGGCGGGGGTGACGGTGTTCCCTTGACGAAAGAGTGAAATTAAACCAGTCAGAATGTCGCAATAATAGCTTATATTTGGTACACAGAAATTACACAGAAATCACACATAAAATGGTTATAAGAAATAGTCAGTAGGTACACAGCACACAATATAAAATACAATCAGAATAAGCAGTACACACAATTAAATCTTAGCTACACATTACTTGAAGACTGGCTAACTAGTTATAGGGTATATCGCGACTTAGCAGTGGACAGCGTAGCCACTTACTTCAGAAACACTACGTGTTAACTTGATGATTCGTGTAAAATTGTATAAAGACTATACTAACAATAGGCACTCGGCCCTTATATAGCTTTTGCCGCACAGTGCAAGTAGCATACGCATTTCCTTACTTCCCGGCGCTCCGCCAATTGCGAACGAGAAAAATAGACTTTCCCAAAGGAGCAGGTTTCAACCTGTCGAGAATTTGGAAACAAGTGTAAGGGAGTTCAAGGTTTCTAATTTCTTACTGGACTAACAATAGGACTCGTCCTATTGGAGCATACGCTCTTGCACCATGATTTCTGAACTACAAGATAATATTAGGTATATTGATACCTAATTACAATTAACGAGTGGTAAATAGACTAAGATCCAGGTAATGACAGCTAATTAGTACTTATTAATCCACAATTAATGTAACCAAAGGCTAATTAGTGTTAAACAAACAATGACACAGGCATTACAGACTAATTAGATTCCAACAGGTTGTTCTTACAAGTAATATAAGCTAATTAGCATCCAATAGGCTAAGAAAAAGGTAATATACGGAATTAAAAACATGCTATGGTATTCAAGTGAGTATTTTTCTTAGATATCTATGTTTTCTTATCTATGTATTTTGCATGTATTATTTTCCGAAATATCTATCCCTATGTTGCACCTGCCATGTTTTATCTCTGCATCACCCTAAGGTTGACTGGCAGAAAATGCCTCAGGCATTACGTCCGCCATTGTACAGTATTTTTTACTTGTGCATAAAGTTTTAATGAATAAATAAATCATTGAATATTTGCTTCTTCGTCGACATAATGAAGTTAATTTAATTTTTAGTTACACCATCAGGGCTCTGCCAGGTCCACCTTCTGTGTTCACGCTTTTTGAAGAAGGAGTTCATTATAAAGAGGCCCTCCTTCTCCATAAAACTGGCCAGTAGGTGACCCCGGTGATTCCGTCGTCCAACTCCAAATTGCCCCACTTGCAGCTCATCGTCGTCTCGTTTGCCCAGTTTCGCGTTGAAGTCCCCCTTGACAACAGTGAAATGAGTTTTGGAACCATGCATGGTTCTGGAAATATCTTCCTACATAGTCGCCATCTCATCGTCGGGATGTGACGAGGTCGGGGCGTTAACCTGTATGACCTTCAGCGAATACCTTACGGATATTCTGAGTATATAAGGAATGCCACCCTGGTCGACACACTCTCAATTTTCACAACGTTGCTCACAAGGGACTTATGGACGATAAACCCGACACTACCTTGAGACTGCTGGTCGCCCATCCCGGGAATAGAGTAGGTTTCCGGAATTTAGGATTATCGAGTCCTCGCCCTGTCTTCGGACTTCAGATAACCCTACTATGCCCCATCGTAACCTGCTCAATTCTTCCTCAAGTTCAGCGATCTTCTCGTCGGTCCGGAGCGTGCGCGTGTTGTAGGTTGCCAGGTCCAGTTGTCGGTGATTGTGGTAGCCGGATCTCTTGCGGGAATTATTATCACCCCTTTGCTTCACCGTGGCCTTGCTCGCTACCATAGCCAAGGAAAGGTGGGCAGCCGGGCACTAGAGGCCGTTTTTTGTTTGTGCTTGTCATTATTTGTGGGGTTGCCATAACGGCTACGTTTGGCAGGCGGGTTGGCGATCGCAGTATGGTGCTGTTAAAGGCATAGAGAAAGCTGCTGCCTATTCTCTAGTTAGTCCCTTAGTCGCCTCTTACGACTCCTACGGAAGGAAATGGGATGATGCTATTCTTTACGTCCGGCACCACACGATACTGCTGGATTAAACATGGCAAAATCTTCGTGCGCGAGAGAGAAGGGTTCAAGGACTTTCACAAATAATTAAAATAATATATAATAAAAGACACATTTTTGAAAAGGCCCGTGAAAATATTGTTATTAAAATTATAAAATAATCGAGAAAAACTACTTTACAACCTAATAATCGTATAAAGTGCGTGACAAACTAGCTTAAACACTAGCGTTTTGTAGGAAAATGAAATAAAATATAGTATTTACGTCTTTACGCGACTTTTTATTATTTTCACAAAGTTTCTCTTTAGCTCACGGCGGTTTGTGATTACACTCATAATAGGAGATCACAAAGAGGACCTAGCGATATTACACTTAAAATAAATAATAGTTTAAAAAAACTAAAAAACACGCTTCCATTGAAAACCAAACTAAAAAGTACAAAATAATGGAAAAAAAGCGTGGGGTGCTTTTTAAGGTATAGTAAGAGGATTTTAAGGTTATTTGCCTTAAAGCACGCCCTTGTAAGTCACTTGTAAGTTTGCTTTTCTTTATAAAAGTATCAGCAAGAGTTTTGTAAGTTTGAAAATACACTTCGCGAGACCATTACATGGCCATTGTAAGGGTGAATATACTTATAAAGTGCGCCCAAATCCACACTTATATTTGTGTCTATAAGTGTGATATAAGACTGAAAAAAATATGGTCTTGGGATATTTTTAAGATTATTTTTTTCTAGTTGAGCAAGCATGGGGCGACCCGTAGACTCACGTTTCTATGAAGACAAAGACAGTTATTCCATCCATAGCAACAGAGACGTAGTAAGTGGATGCGCGATGTACATTAGACAGTTGGTGGCGTCTCCTTTTAAGCATATAGATGCCTGTGCCAGGAGGCGTTGGTCTTTTATATCCTTCAATTAGTGTAACATGTTACTAAACAAAATTTTGAACGTTGATTTCGGAAACTGTCTCACGGGATTGTACTCATCATAATAAGGCCATAAATGTTCCCAGTGCTGGGAGTCAGGTCTCCCCTTGGTGAGACTACCACGCGGGCCCATTGTGGGTTGGTAGATGTCACATGTCGTCGAATTGTTTGGTTCTAGGACATGCCGGTTTCCTAACGATTTTATCTTTCATCGTTTTGAGGAAATGGGAACGTACTACCGAGACAAAAAGCTCAAGAAAAAAAACACGCTTCCATTGAAAACCAAACTAAAAAGTAGAAAATAATGGAAAAAAAGCGTGGGTGCTTTTTAAAGTATTTTTTTATTGATATCAGGCACCCCACGCTTTTTTTTCCATTATTTTGTACTTTTTAGTTTGGTTTTCAATGGAAGCGTGTTTTTTAGTTTTTTTAAACTATTATTTATTTTCTATTTTTTAGGGTGTTTCGAATTTTGAGATGTATGTCAGCGTAGTTTTCGAAGAGTTTTTTTTGCTGTCCCTAGCAAGGATAATGGCACAAATTTATGAAATTATTGCATCGTCATCGGTCCTTGACAGGTGTGCAAAGTTTGAATGAAATCTGGTCGTTTAAAGTGGGTCAAAATCGCGCTGTAAGGAGTCGGTTACAAACAAACATACAAACAAACATACAAGTGAAGCTAATATAAAGCGTGTAAAAAGAGTATTATGTAACTCCTCATAATTTATATTGGCCATAGAGCAACACGGAGGTCCGCCGGTGGTCCGTGTTGCTCTATGATATTGGCACAACAGTATCTGTTAAGCATTTTGGGTTTTTTTTTTCTAGTACCTAGTTTCTTGTCGTTTGTCATTTGTAAAAACCGTAATTCTGTTAAGTCTTATAACCTTCGTTTATCTTTAATTCTTCAATTGCCGCAAAAGGACTGTACCTATTTCAAAACGGTCGTAACACTTTATCACTCACTTTCATTCAATTAACTTTTGTTTTGCCCTTGTTTTACGGTAGCGTCGTCGGCGCCTGCGTCTATTTACTTGTCATAACGATACCATAGAGTGTCACATCAATCTTGACACGCTAGGGTATAGACAAGTAACTTGATGCTACGTCGGGTACTGGCACGCTCAATATATCATTGAGGACATATTTTTTTATTTTATTTTATGTCACTTTACACACATACGTTATCCTATTATAATTTATTTATTTCTATATTCGTTCGTGACATCACAACACACTGGGTCCTATCAGAATACCAGCGCTGCGATACTTATATTTAAATGTCGCAGCATCATGCTGAGATAGGCATGCTGCCCTTTGGCCTCGCACAGGACTTTCTGTTTTTTTCTTTTAAATTTTGTTTTTTATTTGTTTCTTTTGTTCATAATTGATTTTTTATTTTAGTAAGTATTGTTTTTTGTATAGTTTCTGTGCGTGTCCCAATAAATACTTTTTCTTTCTTTCTAACATCAGTTGTCAATCAGTAAGTCCCATCAAAACCAGTCTAGCCGTTTTGGAGATTAGCCGGAACAAACAAACAGAGAAATATTTAAAAAGTAATAGTTTCAAAAACTAAAAACACGCTTCCAATGAAAACCAAACTAAAAAGTACAAAATAATGGAAAAAAGCGTGGGGTGCTTTTTAAGGTATTTTTTTATTGATATCAGGCACCCCACGCTTTTTTACACGCTTTATAGTAGCTTCACTTGTATGTTTGTATATTTGTTTGTAACCGACTCTTTATAGCGCGATTTTGACCCACTTTAAACGACCAGATTTCATTCAAACTTTGCACACCTGTCAAGGACTGATGACAATGCAATCATTTCATAAATTTGTGCCATTATCCTGGCCAGGGTTACCAGGACAGCAAAAAAACTCTTCGAAAACTACGCTGACATACGTCACAAACTACGCTGACATACGTCACAAACTACGCTGACATACGACATAAACTACGCTGACATACGACACAAACCACGCTGACATACGTCTCAAAATTCGAAACACCCTAAAAAATAGAAAATAAATAATAGTTTTAAAAAAACTAAAAAACAAGCTTCCAGTGGTTTTCAAAGGAAGCGTGTTTTTTAGTTTTTTTTTTCCATTATTTTGCTTTTTAGTTTGGTTTTTATACCGACAGTTGCCTTCAGGGAAGGTTTTATGAACAATCCATGTCTAGAGACTAATAATGTCTGTAACAATATAATTATCCCTTGTTTAGTTTGGTAACTAGATTACATAATTTTCTAGTTATGGTACCCTTGGGGATGTCTGCTCTAGTTCAGGCAATATTTATGCGCTATGGATTCTGCCGAGACTTTCCCAACTATATTGAGGTCAGCTTCCATTCTAACCAGATGCAGCTCAATACCAGTATTTTTGTGTGTGTGTTCAGTTATGTGTGATGCCGGACGTAAAGAGTAGCACCATTCCATTTCTATCCGTGGGTATCGTTAGAGGCGATTAAAGAACTTACTAGAGAATAGGCAGCAGCGTTCTCGCATTTTTACACGCTTTATATTAGCTTCACTTGTATGTTTGTTTGTTTTTTTGTAACCGACTCCTTATAGCGCGATTTTGACCCACTTTAAACGACCAGATTTCATTTAAACTCTGTAGACTTATGGAGGACCGATGACAATACTATAATTTCATAAATTTGTGCCATTATCCTTGCCAGGGTTACCAGGACAGCAAAAAACTGTCTTCAGAAACTACGCTGACATACGTTTCAAAATTTGTAACACCCTAAAAAATTAGAAAATAAATAATAGTTTAAAAAAACACGCTTCCATAGAAAACTAAACTAAAAAGTACAAAATAATAGAAAAAAAGCGTGGGTGCCTGATATCAATAAAAAAATACCTTAAAAAGCACCCCACGCTTTTTTTCCATTATTTTCTACTTTATAGTTTGGTTTTCAATGGAAGCGTGATTTTTAGTTTTTTTTAACTATTATTTTATCACTATACTGCGATCGCCAACCCGCCTGCCAAGCGTGGCGATTATGGCCAACTCCCTAAATTGAGAGAGGCTTATGTCCAGCTGTGGACGTCTTGCGGCTGAAATGATGACCAGTATTGCACATGGCGCGACTGCTTATCTGACCCGGTTACTGAGTTATATTGTTACGAGCTGGAATTCGGGATAAATACATGTATACCAATTTACACCAAAAATAGTATCAGCTATTAGCGACGAAAGGAGTTTAGAAGTTCATATTTGATTCGTGGAGGTTGTATGCATTACGATCGTACAGGCTGGTCATAAATTGTACAGGCTGGTTATAATTATGTCAGTTCAAATGACATTATAACCATTTAATAATTAAAAATAATAGAAAAGTTAAAAGAAATCTATAAAAATAGAGCAAATTTTTGTATTAATTAATTCCATATCCAGCAGTCAAGAAGTATTAAGAAAATAAAGAAGAGAGTCCTGAAGAAGTATTCTTTTACTCATTGCACCTACGTCCTGGTCCTGGTCATTATCATCCCGCCAGCGAACCCTCTCCACACAAGTGCAACGTCAACAATCAGCTTAATCGAATAATCATAAATCAGAATCACTTGTCTATCACTCGTAGGTCACTGTTTCGCATTCGTAACCGCTAATACTCGATAATAGATGGCGCTTTCTGTCCTAGGTGACAATACCCCTTGGTAAGACCGTTTGCTAGACTTTCGGGATTCTGACTACCAGAAACGACTGTCAAAGACCCACGAGTGACAGCCGGGACCAACGGCTTCACGTACTTTCCGCGGCACTGAGTGTCGGTTTTAAGATGATCACCCATCCACGGGCCAACCTCGGCAATCGTAGCTTAACCTGATTAATCGACCCTGTTATTACTAAGCCACGAGCCCTTCAAAGCATAAATTAAAATAATTCAGTAAACAAAAAAAAAAAACATACGAAATAATCCGACAGTTACGTTATTTCAGAGTCCTAAAACAATTTTAAAAACTTGAATCTCAAAGGAATCTCATAATTTTGCTGTTTCAAGGTGGATGAGGTCAATAAGAGGTGAGAGGCTCTCAAGAGACCTTTATAACGACTTCCACAGAGGCGGAGCACTCTTTACAATTTAAAAACAAAATAATGAATGTCCCTTTTTAAGTGGACATAGATAAATGAGTATACATTATGTTCACAGTTATTTTTACCTCTGACAGCAGCAACCGAAAAGTAACCTTATTTGTAACAAGTTTAAAGATCACTGTGATATTAACAGACTCGTTAGTGGCTGCAACCGAAAAACAAACTTATTGTAACGAGAACAACGATCACTTTGATTTTAAAAAGTGACGCAAATTCAGACTTAAAATAAGTACGAATGGACCCTACACGAAAAATTACAAGTATTTTTCACCTCATGACGGACTAGCAAATAGAATATGAAGATAATAATAATAAGTAATAATAAGTTTTTATTTAAGAACAAAAACACATTGACATAAATTACAATAGAAACGATGATAGCTACAAAAGTTATAAACTGTGTCGCAGCTATCAAAGCCCATCTAAACATATGAAACACATTGTTCCAGACACATGACATGGGCTACATTTTGGCTCAGAATTTAAATTTAAAGAAAAATTAAAAATTTACAAAAGAAAAACTAAATGTGTATATTTTGAGTAGTGATGTAATGTGGAGTGGAAGTGTGAATTAGGGTATGTGTGAGTGTAGGTGTGTGTGAGTAAGTGTGTGTGAGTGAGACTATGTGTAAGGGTGCATGGTCTAGGTAAGTTTCAAGTTTTCACAATTTCTTCAGTTTTATCATATGATAGAGATTCAATCATTCGGTCAATTTAACTCTTAAGATCTTACGAGATAACCGGTAAAGGAGATGTTTCATTTTCGGCCATCAGATGTACATTTATCAAAAAAGAAGAAAAAATACTACAAATTAGGGAAAAATATTCCCTGGTTAATTTGCGCCTGATTTGTTGTGTACAAAAAATAATAGTTTTTCAATTATTACCATGTTTTATTCAACATGGCGTCTCGTTTGCTTGCAGACTTAATTCGTTCTGAAATCATGTCTCATCAAATCAATGTTAAGTAGAAAATAATTAAAAAATGAGTGTATTCTTGTAGTGTTAAAAATAAATTACTATTATTCTCTTGTAAATATTTTTGAGTAAACATAATTAAGTGTGACCATTTCATCGTTACAAAAATCATTAGCCTCCAATCTTGAAGTGTGTTTCTAAACGAATTCAAAATAACCACTTGCTAACTCTTAGGACAAACGTCAAACATTTTTAATTTTAATTTTGTACTTAAAAACCATTTGAAATTATGAAAAAAATGTTACTTTATTCTATTCATGAGTAATTTACCCAGCTTCGCTAAACGGTACACGTTATGGCCGGAGCCCCATATAGAAATGAAACATCTCCTTTCGATGCTTTTGTTTACTTTATTATAGATCTTTGGGCTAATGAACCTAAAGTGTCTTCTCGCTACTGCTGCTCTACAAGGAATTATTTTGCAGACACTATCAGAGAGGCGTTTCGCTGTACTATAGGTTGGGTCGAAGGGCACGAGCTTGTGTTTTTAACCGACTTCAAAAAGGAGGAGGTTATCAATTCGGATGTTTATATGTTTTTTTTTTTTTTTTTTTTTATGTATGTTCGGCCATAACTCCGTCATATATAGACGGATTTGCAAAATTATTTTTTTGTTCGAAAGGGGTTTATTCCGAAATGGTCCCATATAATTTTCATATAGATCTGATGATGAGTTCGGGAGACAGACACCGGAACTCTTTAAAAAATGACAGGAAATCAACCGCGATTTCTGCTATCGCATAAATATGCATTGTTTGTTTGGAATTAGTGCAGGGTGAATACCACAACTAAAAATTTAAAAATAAAAACTTTTTTGCAAAAAAAAACAACCGACTTCCTTAAAAACACTACAAAGTGAAAAATAACTTTAATTTCGGAAGTCGGTGGCAAAAAAACCATAAATACAGATCCTAAGACACCGACTACCGAAATTAAAGTTATTTTTCACTTTGTAGTGTTTTTAAGGAAGTCGGTTGTTTTTTTTTGCAAAAAAGTTTTTTGAATACAGTCTGTAGTACGAAGAGCTGCCTCACCGTGAGAACTTTGCATAGAGAGTAAAGATCGAGTGTCGGATAGCGGATTGGTTTCTTAGAAAGGACCTTCAGCATGGCCTTCTGCACCCTTTCTGAAGATGTCGAGACCTGACCTATAACTTGTAATTTTGTTATTTTGTACTAGTATAAAACAACGGGGTCACACAGACAGAATTGAAGAGCGAATTTAGTTTATAACTGTATACATTGTACACATAAATACTAACGTATACGTTAATAATAGACTTCGTAGCCACATTCAAGAACTAAGCCTTAATAAATTTATATATTTTACAAAACGGAAACTATGTCAGAACGCCTATTTGAGCCCCTGGTTTGAGCTGCTCCATTGGGTGTAGTTTTTCTTTACTTTGCTGGCTGTTTTCTTTTTTTTCTATATATCTTTTTACATAAGCAATGACATGAATATGTTATTAGTATACTGTATATTTATATATATATATATTATTTTAATTAGGTAATGTGAGGACTATGTAGGTTGTTGTATCACTTTTGATCATGGACTGACTTTTTGAGAAGTTTATGCGGCTTACCCAAATTGACATCCTCCATCTTCATCAAAAGGTTTTCAAGTGCGTTCCTCAAAAGACCATTTCAGACACCAATCTGACCAAGATTATGCCTGGACTTTGATCGAAAACCTTTGAGATTTATTCGAGTTTCTCTGAGTAGTCAGATAGGAAACGCCGACCTCATCTAGTTTTGAAATGTGATTGACCTGTTAAACCTATTAGATACATTAAATTATCCTACTAATATTATAAATGTCCATGTCTGTATGTTTAGATGGTTGGATGTTTGTTACTCAATCATGCAAAAATGGCCGATCGGATTTTGATGAAAACTGTAACCTGGACTAACATATAGAATGTTTTTTTTTTCCTGTCAGAACTTTTCCCTGGTCATAGGTACGATAATTTCCGATCTATATGCGGGCGAAGCCGGTGGTAAAAGCTAGTTCATCATAATATTACAAATTCAGTGCTACAGGAACATAAAAACAACTTATGTACAAGGGTGTTTTTGGCCATGATTCTAAAGTTTACCGCAGTGATTTAAACTCAAATTATTTGAAACAGCTGCTGGACCACTGTTTAAACCGTTGAATCTAAGCATCCACCGCGGTAAAGTCCATAAAATCCATTCGGATCGCAAAGAAAACAGTCCTAAAATACCCGACCCAATTTACCCTAAACACAACATTTTATTAAAGCCTAAAAATACTCTGACCCCGAGAAAGGGAAGAAATTAAAATATATCAACTTCTTACGCACCCTCAACGACCCTTAAATTGGGGTCCCTTAATGTGTTTCGTAGAAAATGTGCAAATAACATAAAACATTATTAGGAAACTTCAGTATTTTTCCGGTAAATACCCTCGAGGGACGGTCCTCTTATCCTGCTGTAGCCCTGTTAGTAAAGAGGCGTAATTACTCAACCTACTTTATGTAAAAGTATCATTACTCTTTTGGCTTAAAAGGTTGTAGAAGTATAAAATATTCCAGATTACATTCGCTTAGCATGAAGTTAATTTTCTGTTTTTTTTTTCCTTCTTTTAAAATAAGGGCCAGTTTTTTTTGCCTCAGGAATTTTTGGAACCTCTAGCAACATGGTAATTTATATATGTACCATTTAAGTATTAATAAACGTCATATACCTTTTGATGTTTTATAGTTTTGCACTTGAAAATGTCATTCATTAGCTACGAGACAATCAATCAATCAACTTTATTTTCTCACCACAATATACTTGGTCAAATTCGACAATGATACACAATTCAGGTAAGTATTTACTGTGGAGACTGGTGCTTAAGCTAGGCTCGTGGTCTGTGTTTCAGGACACCAGGATCCCACCCCTTTACATTTTCATTTCATAAATTATGTACTAAGCGCGCTGACAGAATGTAAGGAATCATACGACATTTAAGTTTATTTATTACTTGCTTTTGCCAGCGGCTTCGCCCGCTTGGAGGTTGAAAAATATCCCGCGGGAACGTACTACCGGAATAAAAAGTACCCTATGTGTTAATCTAGGTTATAAACTATCTATGTGCCAAATTTCATACAAATCGGGTCAGTAGTTTTTGCGTGAAAGAGAAACAAATATCCATACATCTATACATCCATACATACAAAAGAAAGAAAATAAGGTGTGGGAAAACATGCGTCACATCCCCGCAAAACGGCCATCACTCAGAATAATGCTGTGACCCTATGTGAGACAGAGCCCCAACGCTGGTTTTCAGTAACGTTCGCGTTTATAATATTAGTAGAATAGGAAGTAGGATGATTAAAATCTAGGTAGACAAATGCAAAAAGGCTGTAGAGTGTTTAATTTTCAGTGCAATTGCTAGATCTAGAGAATACCTACCAACAATTCCATAAAAGTGTAATGTTATTGGTAATCTTCGGAACTAATGATCTGGTTCCGAAAATCCTTTCACTAATGGGAAGCTACGTTATCCCTGAGTGCCATAGGATATATTTCATATTAAAACAAGAACAGTCAGGTGGACGAAGTCACGGGCAGAAGCTAGTTTACATTTATACATTTACACAATATTTACATACTACATATTGACTTCAATTTTATTTGGATGTATGTAGATACATTCAAATAAAATTGAAGTCAAATTGTAATGTCAAAATAACAGCTCTTTACTAGACGGAAACATTTTTTTTAATATTTCCCTGTCTGTTTGTTCCGGTTAATCTCCGAAACGGCTAGACTGGTTTTGATGGGACTTCGCTGACTGACAGCTGAGTTTATAAGGAGTTACATAATGCTCATTGTCTTGGGTTTTTTGTCTCGGTAGTATGTTTCCTTAAAACGATGAAGGATAAAATCGTTAGGAAACCGGCATGTCCTAGAACCAAAGTAAATCGAAGACGTGACATCTACCAACCCACAATGGGCCCGCGTGGTAGTCTCACCGAGGGGAGACCTGACTCCCAGCACTGGGAACATTTATGGCCTTATTATTATGAGTACAATCCCATCAGACAGTTTCCGAAATCAACGCGGTCGAAGTCGCGGGATGAACTCGTAAATAAAATAAATACACGTTCATACAACAGGCGTTTTTCCTTCAAGAGCCAAGGGTAACCCAGTACATCTTTATCGACCGACGCAAAGTTAATAATTAATAAGAAGTTCCACCATTGTATGGCACGTGTAGGCTCCCACATTCGCTAGTCCTTATTTAATTACTAACTTAATTGATTATTTACGAAGGCAATGAAAATTGTTACGATGTCAGTACTGTAAAGCTTAGGTGTGAATAATTTGATTATTATAGAACATGGGGTCGTAAAAAGTTACCAGGAGATCATAATTCATAAGGTCATGAAACTGATGAATGCATTATGCATACGTGTTCTCGTTATTTTCATACAAATTAGGTTAGCGGGCGGGAATTATTACACCTTTAAAATTATATGAATAAGTGTATATACGTTTTCATATAATTTTAACGTTACAAGAAGTTAAGTTTAAACGTCAAATAAAATGTATTGTTAAAAGCAGGCGTCAATCATTACTTAACGTCAGTAACGTTTATACATAAACCCCAGAAAAAATATGTCTTTCGTTTTAGTTTGAAGTAATTAACTCAGGAAATAAAAGGCTTTATGTTACGTCGAATTAAAATAAAATATTTCACAAGACACGAAAAAGGTTCTGCACCTACAAGCTTATAATAGCAGCCGAACTCATTTATATTTGAATTCGGGATACTGCTCATACACACACGTTGGATCTCGAGAGAATGACGATGTTTGAATTCGTCATACACGAGTATGAAGTCAAAGGGAGAGCATATTGGTTTATTTTCAAGCTTGTATAACGTAGTTTGGATAGTTGCGTGGGTGAGGGTGACTTGTGTCACTGACGGTGTGTCCCCTGGGTTTCGACCCAAACTGCTCCATTGCATACTATAGGAGATCCCGGAATGTTCTTATGCATTTATACAACAAAACTGTGTTTGGTTTCGCTTAGATCTTCCAAATTTCATAATGGATTTCTATGAGATTACAACATAATTTAGAGCATTTATTCTGAAAGTTTCAGTGTGAATAACACTAGCTTCCGCCCGCGGCTTCGCTCACGTGGTATGTTAATAAATAGAAGGTTGTTTCCTTCCCCAAGCCCTACAATAATTACCGAAAACGATAAAGCTTTAAATTAATTTCCATAAAATTATCTAAATACTCTTAAAGTATGCATTGTATAATAGTACCCGAATTAAATATATTTATGACTCACTATTTTCGCTATAATGGCTTCCATACAAAATGTAGATACTTGCAGACGATTCTTGGACTTTTATTTAGAATTGTTTTAGTCAAACAATCCCACGATACATTATCTTCGCGTAACTCTAACGGTTTAGACAGTGCATGCTGAGATAGCTCTCAGAGGGCAGGATTTCTTCCGACTCACTTGATACTTATCAGAATCGGAATTGTTTAGTCGTTTTTACGTGAATGAGTAACAAAATACATATATTCATCCGCACAAACTTTTGCTTTTATATTATCAGTGGATAGTAGGATTAATATTAATTTAGAAATAGCACAGGAATCTTGATGTTTTCATATGTCTTCATTGTACCACAGCGAAGCAGGGATAAATAAGTCACTAGTAATTATTTATAGGCCTGCCACCGTGTGGTTTTGGTAAGTGGGAATGCAATAATACCAAGTGGCTTTACACAGATGGAGGGTATCCATTACTGAATATATAATATATCAAGTGCATCAACCAAAAATGTAGTGCATATAGATACAGTACATTTATTTAATTCAATACTGAAATGCTAATATAATGATTGCATTACCACTGTTCTCGAAATGGTGTTTGAAAACATCGTGAGGAAACCGGCATGTCCTAGAACCAAACATTCAAAGATATGTGACATCTTACAACCTGGCCTGCGTGGCAGTTTCGGTTTATAGACATTTATTTCTCAAAGAACATTACAGTTCACTTAAAGAGAAACTTAACTAAATTAAAAATAGGCTTATGTTTACATTACGACGTTCAAGCCATCGAAGAAACTGAACACCGTAGTTTCATTTATGAATTACATATTGCACTTTACTTAAATCTAAACAAAAACAAAAGATATGAAAAAAACTGTTCAAGCCAAAATATAAAAGCTAAGTTTACGGCCTACAATCTCCCACAGAGAGGAGGCATGAGTCCCAGCAGTGGGAATATTCTCGTCTGATTATATTATAATGTACATCCTTTTTTTTTTGGATGGTAAATCATCAAATGACTTCTCCCGCTCTGGGCGGAGCGGGAGGGCATGTCAGACTTTTATTGACTAAAACCCACCCGTGTTCCTTCAGTTGCCCATGGGCCAGGGTCACGGTATCTCTTTCGAACAATCTCGCGATCCTGGCAGATGTACATCCCAGTATAGATGTACATGTTTTCCCTTATAAGACGTGTGTATAATTTAACGAATCATAATGGTATCTTGCAGCACGCGTCTTAGGTTCATGATGTATGTACCAAATTGCGATATCTTGTCTCTCTCAGTGGAATGTGCCTGTGTATTTTTATTTATTATATTAATAATTAATGGGCACGTGTTTTACACATTCACACATGTATAATGTTAACATGAACAGACGTTACCATTTTTTTTTGTAATCTTTTTTGGTTCGGAAACTCTTTTAGAGCTTCTTGCCCGTTCTTCTCCATAGGTACTGTTACGAGCTGGGGTTTGGGATAAATGAATTAAAACCAATATTACCGAAACACATAAAAAAACTGTTTAGTTAAATAAACACTAATACCGCAACAACAAGAAACGTCAAAAGGAATCACTTGTCTCGCTTGTACTGTATCGCTTGAATCGTATTCGATCGCATCGTATTCGAACTGCCCCGCAGCCCGACAATCCGCTATTTATAAGCCGAGCAGAACATTCACGAACAATCGCGACACTTTGCCATAGTTCCAGGTAACATAGAAGCTTCCAGATTTTACCAGAGCCAACTTTTTACTGTTTAATCGAGCTATTCGATAATAAATGGCGATCGCGTCTACGTATAATTGTTCGTGTAGTACTTGCTACTTGATAACAGATGGCGTTAGCGTGTCGTTTCTAGTCTTTTCAATTTACGTAACACTGCCCCTTCCTTAGCTGGAGTTAGCGTGACGTTTCTAGACTTTTTGATCAACGCAACAATACTTTATGGGCCTTGAAAAGGGCAAGTAGCAATCTTTCTGACTGACCCCTTGACAATTTTAAAGTTTTGTTCTAAAAAATACTTTGTCTTTGAGTCGTAATGAGAATTCACATGAATATTTATGCCACCCGTTAAAGCCACTTTGACAATATCTTCTTTCATTTCGACACTGAATATAAAACATAATATGAGGACGTTCATCATTCAGTCACAATTAAATTAACTAAAGGCCTTTTGAAAATTTTGACAGGAACCTGGACGTGACTTCTCAGTGTTGCCAAATAGTGAATTTCATTAAAAATATACCCTTGCTATACGTAGTCGTAACTATTAAAAATCGGCCAAGTGCGAGTCGGATTTGCGCACCGAGAGTTCCGTACAAACCTGTAGGTATTCACGGTTTATGCATAAGGTTTACGTTTATGAAATAAAAATGTTTATTTTTTAAATTTTTATATTTGAATTGACTGAATGAAAGGTAAATTGCGGTTTACGATTTATGACGTATAAAAAAAAACTACTTACTAGATCTCGTTCAAACCAATTTTTGGTGGAAGTTTACATGGTAATGTACATCATAATTATATTTCTTTTAGTTTTATCATTCTCTTATTTTAGAAGTTACAGGGGAGGGGTACACATTTTACCACTTTGGAAGTGTCTCTCGCGTAAACCATTCAGTTTAGAAAAAAAATATATTAGAAACCTCAATATCATTTTTGAAGACCTATCCATAGATACCACACAAGTATAGGTTTAATGAAAAAAAAAATGAGTTTCAGTTCTAAGTATGGGGAACCCCAAAATTTATTGTTTTTTTTTTCTATTTTTGTGTGAAAATCTTAATGCGGTTCACAGAATACATCTACTTACCAAGTTTCAAAAGAATAGCTCTTATAGTTTCGAAAAAAAGTCGCTGTGACATACGGACGGACAGACAGACAGACAGACATGACGAATCTATAAGGGTTCCGTTTTTTGACATTTGGCAACGGAACCCTAAAAACAATTTATCTATCATTACTTAAAAAATATAACTCACAATTTTTTGGTTTCCCTTAGTATCTACTTTCGATATTATTGTTTGTTAATCCATAGAATAAATAACCCGATTACTAAAATTAATCGGACAGAGGATTCACTCCATTTTCTGCCATCAACGATTAATCAATAGACTCCCTCGATTTATAATCGGAAACGTTAACAAATCCGATTTACTTTAGGGCTTAGTCGGGAACGCAGATTATTCGTTGGTGGGTGGAATTGTTTTTATATTTGAAAGCTTTATATTGTAAAGTAGGGAAGTATTTACTTGCCTACTTTAAAATATTTAATTTTAATTTAATAATATCTTAGGACAACCAACACACTGTTATCTGATCCCAAACTAGGCAGAGCCTGTACTATGGTAACCAGACAACTGATAAATATACTTAAATATTTCTAGATACATACATATTATAGATAAATTACACCCAGACACAGAACAAATGATTGTGTTCATCACATAAAGATTTGTCCTGGGTGGGAATCGAACCCACAACCTCAGTCTTTGCAGTCAGGGTCACTAACCACTAGACTAACAGGCCAGTCAATATACTCAGTCAGTATATCAATATACTTAGGGGACTTACTAGAGAATGGGCAGCAGCGTTCTCTATGCATTTTACCACCATACTGCGATCGCCAACTAGCCTGCCAAGCGTGGTGATTATGTCAAACCACCCCAAATTGGGGGAGGCCCAGCAGTGGAGTCGTTCGGCTGAAATGATGATGACGATGTATTTACTTCAGATAAACAGGTCTTCGGAATTCGAGTTACCGACATTTGTAGCTTGTAGAGTAAGCTAAGTGAAGTGGCAGTGGGCTGTCTATGTTTGTTGAAGGACCGATGACCGGGGGAACAGACGGGTCTTGAAGAAGATACGGAAGATGGCTGGGACAGACTGGATGCGGTATGTGGACGATAGGGTGTTGAGGAGCAGCTTGTGAGAGGCCTATGTCCAACAGTAGACTGCGATAGACTGAGGCAATAAAAACAGGTGTATTGTCGTTTTGCAGCTACATTACCTACGTTTAGATCGATTAAGTTTTTCACTTCTTCTTCTGAATCTTGTTTTTTAGTGTTCCGCACCTCAAAAGGAAAAAGCGGAACCCTTATAGGATCACTTTGTTGTCCGTCCGTCCGTCCGTCCGTCTGTCAAGACCCTTTTTCTCAGGAACGCGTGGAGGTATCAAGCTGAAGTTTATAACAAATACTCAAGTCTACTGTCCCTTAGAGCTGTGAAAAAATCAAACTTCTAAGCTAACGCAATCAAAAGATACAGCCGTTTATAACGCAAATTTCCTCAAATTTTCGAAACTTGCAAGGGAATCAAAACCTAAAGGGTACTTCCAGTCGATCTAGAATTTTGAAACTTGGTACGAAGCAATGTCTTATAGCACAGATAAAGGAAAAATTGCGAAAACCGTTAATTTTTAGTTACATCATAATAATAATCAGAACAAAACACAGACAGAAATAAAACCAAGCCAAGAAACAGAACAGAACTACGACTCGATTGTCGTGATAGGTAAACTTTTACTTATATACCTACAGGTTTGTACGGAACCCTCGGTGCGTGAGTCCGACTCGCACTTGGCCGGTTTTTTTTTTTGGAATTGCTTTGTTAGTTCGTAGATATTACTTGCCAAGTGGAAGTGGCCAGATGGAAGTGGTTTACGCACTGAAGCTTTATTTGCAAAATGGCAATCACTAAAAGGGCGGAGCTTATGTCAGCCTGACAGTTGTCTTGCAGCATGTCTGCGTTCATACATATTTCAAAATACACAACCGGCTTCTCACAACCTAGGAGGTTCTCGGCAGTTTAACCAGACTTGCCTGTGTTTTCCTTAATAAAATATGGCCTCCAGCCGGGGCTTAAAAACTAAGCGACTACACACGGGCACCTGTGGTGTACGGACCTCGGCTTAAAGCGTCGCTGGAAGAGGGCAGCAAAGGACCGTCTGGTTCGGGATGTCGTCGCATTAATTTATTCTACTTGAACGCAATTTATACAAAAGTGTGATTGACCAGGCATATTTAAGCTTGTTTTCCTTTGTTTTTATCTTATAAAGAAAGAAAAAAAATTAATTTACTTGATCCTGATTAAGGCAAATAATATTCACACGAAAACAAACAACAGAAAAACTTCAAATCCAATTACGTGCCTCACGGCTACGCCAATTAAGTAAAACTAGAATACTTTCTTATCTTAGAGGATAACAAATGTACAGTAAGTCTGACCCTTTATCATTATAAAGCCTAATAAAGCCTTCATCGGATATATTCGTTTGTACAGTTTTATCGCGACTATCCTCTGTAAGTGTTACCGTCGTGCTCCGTCGTATATAAATCGATTATGTTATACTATCATAAAATGTAGGCTGGATATTGGAAAATCGTGTCGAGGACTGTGCTTGCGTTGATGAAGGTGTATTCGATGCTTTTTACTGTTCGTGTACGTGGAGGTGAGCAGTGGTGGCCCCGGGCAACGTCTCCGACTTACATGGGTTCGAACCTAAGCAGGCACATTCGAGTAAGTAGTTTATTTCATTACGGTTACTCTCAAAACAGTGATGGTAACATAGGGAGGACTTGAATAAAAAAAAATCTCAGACATTTGCCATACCCAACCCGCATATAGCTCGCGTGGTGGATGATGGCCCGCATCGTCCGACCTCACAAAGAGGACGTCTATATCGCAGCAGTGCATAGTGGGAACGTTATAGACTGATTTTGCTTATATACTAGCAAAGGTTTAACTGCCCCGTTGGTCTAGAGGTTCTGCTGAGCATAAGGTTCTGGGTTCAATTCCCGGGTTGAGCAGTATTATTGAGTTTTTTCTTATGGAACATCTGAGTATTTGGCCGATTGATGGCAATAGACTCCGCGCCTACTACATAGAACTTTAACATTATGTCTGCCTAATGTTTCTGGGAATACAAGTGTGCTGTAATGGTATGTTTACCAAGTTTTAATAAAACAATTTAAAAAAAATGTCAATAACTGTGTAAGAGAGGTTTAATAAAAATTCCAACACCTGATAGCACCTCATTGCTAGCTAGACGCTCCCCGGTCTACTCTCTCATAAATACGTACAGTAAAGTCTACAAACTCTGCAACATAAAAAATACTACCGCATTCGAATGCAAAAATATTGTAAAGAAAATGTTGCATAACACCGGCTACGATGACTCGGAACAATTAATATAACGACGCTGATCAGACACTGAATCTAAAGTTCACACTATTACACACACACACACATATACACCACACACACACACACACATACCACACAAACTTTACACATACGCACTTACCATACCTGAAATCACATCTCTAGTCTCCACTCTCTCACTCTTCGTATCCTAAGCCCCAAAATACAGACTAACTATCTAGTTTGGGGTTCACTGGTAAATATAAACTGTAATTAGCTGTAGGTAATCTTTAAGCTACTCATGTCGTCTCAACTTGATGTTAACCTATGGTTGCTTATAAATTTTCTATTTTCTATAGTTGGTTTCATAGATTATGAAACAAATGACAAAACTACACAGTTATTCCAAGCATCAATTCCTCCATACCTTTACGGGAAGACCACAAACGCTTAAGAAATATTAAAAGGCTCGTATCGTTTCAAGAGACAGGTATTAAATTCCGAGTTCGTGTCGACTTACCTACGTGACATACATTGGCCCAACCAATTTGTTCAATATATTGGACATTTTAAAGAAAAATACTTGTACTACTGGTATGCTTCGTTGGTTGCTAGTGGTACTGTTGAACATGAGGAGTTGGGCTTGATTCTTGGGTCGGGCAATGTGGCATTCATCATTAGACAACTGCGTCTATTATATTGGATTCACATAACATCTTATTTTGACTGGCCTGTTAGTCTAGCGGTTAGTGACCCTGACTGCTAAAACTGAGGTCGTGGGTTCAATTCCCACCCAGGACAAATGTTTGTGTGATGAGCACAATCATTTGTTCTGTATCTGGGTGTAATTGATCTATAATATGTATTTAGGAATATATAAGTATGTTTATCAGTTGTCTGGTCACCATAGTACAGGCTCTGCCTAGTTTGGATTCAGATAACGGTGTGTTGGTTGTCCTAAGATATTATATTTAAACATAACTGGCAAAGTGTGGGTGTACTCTATAGTACCTATGTACGTCTCTGTCTAACCTATTGGGGAAAGCAGGCGAGGTGAACGAAGTCATCCGAAAAAGAACTGGGGTTACCGACATAGCTTGCAGAGTAAGTAGGCTGAAGTGGCAGCTGGCTGGCTATGTTTGACCGATGGCCGAAGGTGCAGATGAGTCCTGGAGTGGAGACCACGTATCGGTAAGCGTAATGTGGGACGGCCCTCAGCTAGATGGACAGACGACCTTAAAAAGGTGGCTGGGACAGACTGGATGCGTTAGGCGGAGCACATGGTGTTGTGGCGCAGTCTGGGAGAGGCGTATGGCCAGCAGTGGACTGCAATAGGCTGAGTTTTTGATTAATTGAGGTCATTTGGTATGCGGTACCTATAAGTCTAGTATTTTCGAAAAAAAATGATTTTTTTTTGTTGTCTAATTTAATAATTATGAGGTAGTTGTGAAATGTGGCGTTATGTTATATTAGTACACGTTCGCACGGATGTAATAATATGAATTTGATCGTGCACTGGAGTTTCATTTCTCTGTGTTGAACCGAGCATTGAGATTCGAACGTCCGTGCCAAAGTAGACTTTTACTTGAAACAAGGTTCTAATGCGATGTATGTAGTGGGGCTGTAGGTCAGAGAAATAATTGTTTTTTAATATCGTTAATAATGCTATGATGTTATCATAGTAAATATCTTTTGATTAAAAATATTTTTGCAGAGAATTTGTAATATATTAATTTTTGTTTTACTGAAATTCGGTGGACTTATATAAAAAATATATACATCCTAACATTTATGACGACTAAATTCATCAAGAATTTCAATTAGTATTCCAAAAAGTCTATGAAAAGATAAAGATAATATAAAAATCAAATAATAAAGGTCAAAGATTTTATTGGTCTAATTGAAACTAATGTTTTGACTATGGAAGGGAGCGCTTGAAGCGGTGGCCGACACATAACAGCCGAAAAATCAATATCAATAGTCATTTATTCAAATTAGGCAGCGTGTCAGTATTTTTTTAACTTCAAAATTTTATAAGATAATTCCCTAAAAGCCCGGCCTTAACCACTTCCTCCACGTCCTCTAGCAGTGACGGCTGTCATAAAAATGATAGCAGTGGCATTTTTATCTTTGGGAATGACAACCCGCAAACCAACCTATGAGGATGTCGTCTGCTTAATCGGACTTGCCCGTGGCTAATTTAGTTAATTAAGGCCTCCAACCAGGGCTATAGGCAGCAGCAAAGATTTTAATAGGTTTTGATATAATCTTTGGTCAGGAGAGTTTCACTGTACGTAGTCAAAAACTCTAGAAAAACACATCAACAGTACTTTTCATACAAAACGTTTCAGTGGCGTCATTCGCTGATAAATTGCAGATGCTGTGTGAAGGTCACCTTTCTTCTTGGAAATCATAGCTACGGAATGCTATGATTTCTACGCCCCGCTACGCTGACTGCTACATTGCTTACGCCACGCTACGCTGACTACTACGATGTCTCCGCTACGCTACGCTGAGTGCTACGCTATGAAGATTTAGCTTCGTAATTGGAACATAATATGTTGTATAATATGTGTGCGAAACGTAGTTATGACATTTTATTTTATGTAAGTATAAATCATACAAATATATCTTAAACATTATAAGTAATTATAGTGCAACTACTTAGAACATTATTTCTCATGAAGACCAATAGGTGTTTTCCATTGACTGCGATGAGAATATTTTTTTTGATATAAGCACTTCCCTTTTGGTACATTTAACATATGACGTCATGCGTTGTTGCCTTCAAAGAGTTGGGTAGATGTGTACCTATAGTACAACCACAATACGCCATTAATATGGGGCGAGCCTAAATAGCCATCAGTCGGGCACAGACTACGAGCTGCTATTGAGAGATTTTTGTTAGAAAAACCCAACAACACACTTTGCTCTACTTTAGAATCGAACCCAGGACCACATGCTCAGCAGTAGCGCTTGCGAATACTAGATCAACGATGCTGTTAAGTCAGTTTTTATATATTTCTTAAATTTAATTGTTTCGCAGAATTACAAATTATAGCAAATCATCAGAAACGTATACCTAATTAATGAATAAAAAACTGGCCAAGTGCGAGTCGGACTCGCGCACCAAGAGTTCCGTACAAACCTGCAGGTATTCACGGTTTATGCATAAGGCTTATGCTTATGAAATTATTTTTTTAATTTTTATATTTGAGTTGACTGAATGAAAGGTAAATTGTGGTTTACGATTTATGACGTATTAAAAAAAAAACTACTTACTGGAACTCGTTCAAACTAATTTTCGGTGGAAGTTTAAATGGTAATTATGATGTACCTACATCATATATTTTTTTAGTTTTATTATTCCCTTATTTTAGAAGTTACGGGGGGGGGACACACACATTTTACCACTTTGGAAGTGTCTCTCGCGCAAACTATTCAGTTTAGAAAAAAATGATATTAGAAACCTCAATATCATTTTTGAAGACCTATCCATAGATACCCACGCATGGGTTTGATGAAAAAAAAAATTGAGTTTCAGTTCTATGGATGGGGAACCCCAAATATTTTTTTTTTTTTCTATTTTTGTGTAAAAATCTTAATGCGGTTTACAGAATACATCTACTTACCAAGTTTCAACAGCATAGCTCTTATAGTTTCGGAAAAAAGTGGCTGTGACATACACGGACAGACTGACAGACAGACATGACGAATCTATAAGGGTTCCGTTTTTTGCCATTTGGCAACGGAACCCTAAAAAACCAGCTAAATGCGAGTCGGACTCGCGCACGAGGGTTCCGTACCATTTTCTACAAAAAACTGCTAACGGCAGCCTGGTTACAGACGGACGGACAGCGGAGTCTTAGCAATCGGGTCCCTTTTTACGTTTGGGTACGGAACCCTAAAAAACAACAGAACACACAAATAAAAGAAAAACAGAGAAGTATGGAAGAAAATAGAGGTGGAACAGTTTTTCCTCAGCTCTAACAAAACATGGCTTAGAAGAAGAAGAAGAAGCAGGCTTTTTTCATTTACCTAGGCAAGATTTTTTACAAAAAACTCTCCCCAACGCCTTGGTTTTCAGCTTACCTCTTTATTTAATAAAACTCGCTCATATTTTGTACATATAAGCAAAAATATTCGTGACATGGGTTCGACACTTATGTCTCAGCGAATCTTGTTTTTTTTTTGTTATACAAACAACAAAAGATTTTCACTCATATGTTTTACTAGTTTCTGCCCGCAACTTCGTCGGCGTCAGATTTTTGTTCCCTGACCCTTCCCATCGCATCGAATTGCCTGCCAGTTTTCGTCCATTTTTCGTTGCTGCTCCGCTCCTTTTGATTGTAGCTTATTAGTGCATATAGCCTTCCTCAATAAATAAGCTACACATAAAAAAAAAACAATTCGGAGATAGTTCCTGAGATTACCGCGTTCAACCAAACAAACAAACAAATTCGTCAGCTTTATAATATTAGTATAGATTTAATACTGGTGTTCGTCCCCGTCGCCACCCGAATAAGCTTAACATTTTGATGTAAAAATATCATCCGATATTCCCGTTTCGGATATTTTTTCTAAAAAAAATCTTTTATTTATACCTCGTCTTGAAAATTGTGAACAGAACAAAAAAAAAAAAACAAACTGGTTTAGCCGTTCTCAACTGATGATAAAAACTATTCGCACTTTTCATACTGTGACATTTTGATAAATTATTTATTTCTGTAAGTAGGTTTGTACAAACACTTTTACAAGTCAATAATATTTTTTTGAGCTAGATGAGGTTGGCGTTTCCTATCTGAATACTCTGAGAATAAAGGCCGAAACAAACTCAGAGATCCCAGTCTCTTTTGAAGTCCAGACATAATTTTGATCACATTATATGAAGACCATGTAGATAGCTATCTAAAATTGTCTTTAGAGGAAAGAACCACACAGATTGAGTGAACCCGTACAGTCAGTGCACGCATTTGTCACTGATCGTGCAGCTCAACTCAGTATTGTATATGTATTCTATGTGCTAATCCAGGTTATAAACTATATGTGTCCCTGATTTAATTTAACTCCAATCAGCCGTTTCTGAGTGATTGAGCAACAAACATCCAAATATACAAACTTTCACTGTAATTTATTTTTTATAACCGACGAAAAATGTCTATAAAGTTCTACAATAATGTCCAGAACTCATAGCTTGAATTGGCGCGTTGATGTCCCAACCACCCTGTATAGTTATAGTATTGTATGAAAGCCAGAATGTTATTAAACAAGCTTGTATATTGTATACGTTGGAATTTGGAAGAAAGAGGGTATTACCAGTGCATATTTCATGTAATATGGGGGTAAATTGTGCATAGCTGAGAAGCTATGTGAATTGTTAGAAAAAACGGTGTATTTTTTCTTTGTTGTTTTGTTTTGGTGTGGTATATTTGTGAAAAGCTGGCTTTGGCCTCTACTTGCGATATTGTAAGTTGCTTTTGTACAAAATTAAGTTTTGGTTGGTTGGTGGCTTAGACAATTTGACAATTCGACATTCCAACGATTTTCTTGCTCTAGAAATTTACAAAAGATTGAAGTTTCCATGTAAGTAAAAGAAATACCTATAATATTAGTTGATTGCTGACTGTTCACACTACCGGCGGCGAGTACTTGTGTATCTTAGCGACAAGAGCTATACCATTTTTATCTGACTAAGCGACGTTCGCTTTGCTTGTGGTAACCAAGTGTACAAACACGCTATGAATGTGTGCGTGTAGACTAGTAGCGTCAGCACATGATACACACAAACTTCCGACCTTTTCGTTGTCTCAGCCGGCACACATTCACAGTGTATTTGTACACTTGGTAAACACAAGTAAAGCGTGCGCCGGTTCGTGAGACTCAAACACTTTATCAAAATGAGTAGTTATCGGCGCTAGCTTCGTAGGCAAAACACTCGCTGAGATATTCATGTTTAGTAAATAAGCATACTAGCTAGTAGTATTCGTACGTCTCGTCGTACTCGCTGCTCGTTGCTCGCCATATTGTTTCTAGTTGCTAGCTCTATCCATTTCTCAGTAATCGCCAGTGTTGGAACAGCTGTCAGGGATTTAACATAAGCCGAATTTTTGCCCAGAAAAAGGCTATCCACACTTTATTTTCATAATTTGTTGTAGTATTACTTTCAATATTTTTCAACGATTCTTGAAAAATCGATCTTTGAAAAATATTAAAACAATCTTCAACTTTGAAAAATATTAAACTTAAGAAGAAATATTTAAAGTGTCCAAAATGTTTTTAAATGGCTCATTTTAAAATTTGAAATTGTTTAAAAATATGGAAATCTTTCTAGTTTGTAACGAAAATGTTCAAAAAATAAATTAAATTAGAGCTTGTCTTTGGCATTTAACATCACAAAAAAACTGAAAAACGAAGAGAATCCTTCATTCAGACGAGACTCCAATTTAAATTAAGCGTTTTGTTTTCTTTTTTAGTAACTTTTGGACTTGTGAGAAGTGTCACAAACAAAATTCATTAACAAAATAATACAGCTTAAAAAAAATGGCGAAAATATTTTTTTATAGACGTCTAGATTGCTTTAAAATGTTTTCCTTCACCACAGCCTAACCTGATCTCTATATAACTTGGCGAAGAAGCAGACTCATAAATAAATTACCTTACTTTTAATTACCCTTTCCACCTTTCCACAATCTGCTTTTAAGCACAAACAGTAAATTTTATTCATATCTGCTCAATAACAATAAATATGCTACCAGTATAAGAAGACCTTTTTATTTCCGACGTCAAAAGGTGATGTTTCACAGTCACAAACATGTGAGGGCTCAGGAAATGCTGGTGATATGTTTTACGTATAATTACTAGCGAAGCAAGACGCTGCCAGATAACTGAAGGATGCAGAGGTACAAGGGTATATGGAGTTAATAAACGAATGGTGTGAGTCATAAGAGGAGTGATCAGATTTAAAAATATTTTTGATATATTCAAAATAAGCTGAAAAGTTAGCAGTTCTTGAACGTCAAAATCCGTGTTCTAGAGAACATTGATAAAGATACGGACGGAATTACGGACGTACAGATAGATCTTTACGTCCGTGTTCCATATGTTGCAGGACTAACACAATAGCACCATCCTATTTCTTCTCCAGGGTGCCGTAGAAGGCGACTAAGGGACTTACCAAAGAATGGTCAGCAGCGTTCTCTATGTATTTAACCACCATACTGCGATTGCCAACCCGCCTGTGAGCGTGTGGAACGTGGCAATTATGGCAAACACCCCCCTTAAGGGGAGGCCTATGTCCAACAGTGGGTATCTTTCGGCTGAAATTATGAACGTAAAAAATTACTTAAGATAGTCCCCCAAAACACCCGCCCTTCACCACTTCCTATAATGGTAATGTGACGGCTGTCATAACAATGTTGGCAGCGACATTTTTGTTTTTTTTTTATTTTGAGAATGACAACTCGCAGGTCAACCTATGACATTTAAAGCTTTAAACAAAGTCGCACCGACGATTTTTCATTTTTTTTATTTAATTCGTTTTCGATATCGATGTCATCGACACTGACATTGATTTTACATGTTGGGTACGTGAGTAAAGTATTACCTGCTATTCCATTTGACCCTGTATAGTTATCTTTTTAACCCTTGCACCACCGAACTAAGAATATCTTCATTAAACCCGGAGTGGTACTATAACCCACGTTATCACGGTTAATTTCAGGCGCTAATGAAAAGTTTCACGACTCCCCAAGTTTTGATGAAGCTCCCTTCGCTTGGATAACGTTATGATAATCTTAAGTAACCATTTGGTTTCATATCTTTATGTATTACCGTTTCATTACGTTAACGATTAAGTTAATCGCGGTTATCAATTTTTATTTAATTTAATTCTCTAAGAGATTAGCCCCGTGTCTTAGTATAGGCGATCAAAGCGTGAATTTACAATCGTTGCAATTATTTGGTCACTATTTTATTCGAACAACACGACCGCACTGAGTCGCAAAATTTAATTACTCGTATTTACTTAGTTTAAAAATTATAAAAATTGAAATCAATTAGTTCAAGTTATTTAATTATCTTGTTTATCTACACAGGTAAATCTCGCGACAAGCTTTTATAGAATATAAATTGTATAATGACGTTATAAGTTAACAGTAAAAGTTTTAAAAGAAAAGTTTATTGTATTCTTTTTAGCACATTTAATTAAAAGCTTGTTTTTTTAAATGTATTTTTTTTACTTTTAATTTATTTTTTAATATATCGAGTTATTCTCAGTAAGCCCTTTCATTTGATAGCCATATTGTAGGAGTGCATTAAAAATAACTAGTAGTCCGCCATTTTGGGTGTTCCACCATGTTGGATTGAGAATGACGTCACACTGCTGTCACGAAAATATGACATCGAGGCTTGACGATGCCAAAAACCGCACTATAGAAAAAATCACCAATCGGTCGCTGCATACGTAACATGTTTTAACCCGGATGGACCAGGGACGACAGAAAATATCGTTTCATATAAAATGTATACGAAAGAGCATACGTAACGGGTGCCCAGATGGATCAGCGACATGGCACCCAAGGGACGGATAGCGTCGGTGACGATGTTTTTACGTCATGCTCCGCGCGCACGGCGTGCTGCCCGCGGTTCCACTGCGACCTGCGTATACACAATCGATTCGGTCACTCCGGAGAGCTAAGTGGTGAGATATTTTCATGTTTCTACATTTACACGTTGGATTCGCGTTTCTGTCGCAGTGCGCATCAATTGCACTCCCCCCCCATTAAAGTTATATTTGTCATCCATAGTCTATACTTATATTTAGGAATAAAGAGAGAGAGAGAGAGCGAGTTATGTTACTTTGTGTGTATGTGAAGGGTATTTTCGGGAACCACAGCTCCTATTTGTAAAATGTTTTCACTATTTGATAAGTATCATATGAATATAGTCTATAATTGATATATTGACTGGCCTGTTAGTCTAGTGGTTAGTGACCCTGACTGCTAAGACTGAGGTCGTGGGTTCGATTCCCACCCAGGACAAATGTTTGTGTGATGAGCACAATCATTTGTTCCGTGTCTGGGTGTAATTTATCTATAATATGTATGTATTTAGAAATATTTAAGTATGTTTATCAGTTGTCTGGTTGCCATAGTACGGGCTCTGCCTAGTTTGGGATCAGATAACGTTGTGTTGGTTGTCCTAAGATATTATTATAATAATTTACGCAAAAATTGGTACGTAATAATACTTATGAAATACTATCTTGAATTTAATGCCAGCATTGGACTTTCCATTCAAACAAGTTCTAAGTCCTCTTATTACTTAGAACTTGTGCAAACCGTGTCGTGAATAGATTGCCACCAAATACATATGCAAATTGAACCCGCGCGAAGCCGGGGCCTGTCGCTAGTCCTCAAATAAAAGTCACCGAAAATCCAGCCCATTTGAAACCCCTCAAACTATAAATCCTTAAGAAGTACTTCTCTTTCAAAGAAGATTAAACTGTGAACCTCGTTAATCATTACGTCACCAGGGCCCCAGAAACTAGATGTAGTAACTTTTAAGTTTTATTTTTCGAAGCAGTAATTCTAAGGTCGAGATTAGGCCCTAAAGTGCGGTTGAAGCACTTCAGATAATTCATGTTAGCCTAGTTACTTTATAGTAAGTAAGGTAGCTCGGTTCGTAGCTTTTTAAAATAAATGTTTTTATAACGTAAAAACATTCAACTTAAGATGGCGCTTCCGTTAAATAAATACTTTTAGAATTCTTGACTAATTTTTCAGTTGAGCACAAAAGATGAACGAACGATGATGATGATAGAACTCGTTATCTTTTAAAATGTGGATTCTTGTATTCTTTGTTTATTATATAAAGCCGAGTACCCGTGCTATTAAGGGTAATTTCTATACTAATATTATAAAGCTTAAAGAGTTTGTTTGTTTGGTTGAACGCGCTTATCCCAGGAACTACTAGTTCTAATGAAAAAAAAAAACTTTCTGTGTTAGGTAGCCCATTTATCAAGGAAGGCTATACGCATCACGCTATGACCAAAATTAGCGTAGCACAAATAAAAGATTTAGGAACAAAGGAAAATGTATTTCTTTTCTGAGCTTCCGTTGAGTGCGCTGCGTAAACGGTTAAAGTAACACAACAATCATGTATAATGGAATTGTTCCCCATAAAAAAATAAGTCCGCGATAGCATATCTCTATCTTTTAAGGTTGGCTCCCGACAACTTTTTTAATTGTAATCAAATCTAAATACTAAATCAATATTATAAAATTGAACACTTTGAATGAACGTTCTAATCTGAGAAACTACGTTAAGTGTTGGATAACCCATTTAACGAGGACGGCTATTAACTATATAACTTCATGCTAGGACAGTTAAGAGCCAAGCTAAAAGTCACGAAGACCTCGCACGGGTAGGCGATTCGGGCGGGAGTTTCCGCTCATTGTATCTTCAACGCACTATGCACTGCTTAGCGCTGAGAGGTGAAAACAGAACACTGTGTTTTTGAAATGAAACTTCTTTACGCACGCTTGACTTGGGGAATAAGCTGGTGAATGCGTTACGAAAAATGTGATCGTGCCAGGCGAACGAAAGTTGAGAGGGAGATATAAGTTAGTGAAGATAGAAAGAGAGAGAGTTGCGTTTCGTATATTACCGTAGGGGGAAAGACAGGTGCGAGTACACATTAACTTTTTCTCTTTTTTTCATATATATATACATACATATAGATGAAGCTAAAGAAGTTTTACTTCAGTCGTGTGGTCTAAAGCACACTCGTTATTTTTTCATTTTTTTTCAACGTGCTGAGACTCATTCGCGCTGCTCTCTGTTGGATTCTCATTACTCGGTTCAACACCGAAAGTTGATAACTAGTGCGCGACAAAATCCCGCCTCGATTTAATTACGCCCGTGTTTACGTTGACTAAGAATACTTGAATTTTGATGAGTACAATAAATATTGTATTAGATCCTTATTGGCCTCTCAATAATATCGACCATAATTGGATTTTTATAGGTTTATTTAGTACAAGATTACATCTATACTAATATTATAAAGAGGTAACATTTGTTTGTAAGTTTGTATGTAGGGGGTAATCTCCGGAACTACTGGTCCGAATTGAAAAACTCTTTCTGTGTTGGGTAGCCTATTTATCGAGGAAGGCTATAGGCTACATAACATCACGCTAAAACCAAGAAGAGCGGAGCAGTAATGAAAAATGTTGCTAAAACGGAGAAAATTGCACGGGTATGCGATTCAGCGCGACGCCGACGGGAAGGGTCGTGGGAACAAGAAATTTATCGCGGACGAAGTCGCGGCAGAAGCTGGTATGCAATAAAAACAAAACCCTTTACCGCCCAACGAAGTGGGCACAGGTCAGCTAGTTTAATAATAAAATGATTTACGAGTAATTATAGCTTCGGAGTATTATTTTCTTTAACTGATAACTGGGTGCTAAACGGTGGTAAATTGAACAAAACAAAATTGACAACTTTAAAAAAAACAGAAGAGAAAGAAGAAGATAGAGTCAGAATTGTAATAATTATGTACGGTCCCCAGAAAAAATAATTGACAATCAAAAAGGCAGGTCACTTTATTTTACCGTGATATATCCATTTCATACGTACAACTGTCGAAAATGTAATTGTGATATTGAATACATGGAGGATTTAGTTAGGAGAGTCATGGTGTCCCAGTGGTATCGGCCCCAGCTTACGAGTGTATATTGTGGATTCGAACACAGGCAGGCGCTTTACTTTGTGTAAATAATTTCATCACCACTGCTCTCAAAACGGTGAAGGAAAGCATCGTGAGGAAACGTCTTAGAAACAAATATTCGAAGTCATGTGACCACAGTCAACCTGCACTAGGACCGCGTGATAGATAGCCCACTTCCTCTCACTGAGAGAAGACCAGTGTCCCAGCAGTGGGAACAATATAGGCTGATTATGAGTTAGAAGTCACTTTGCTAAACGATTAATTGCCCTGACTTCACCTACTACTAAAATTAACTTTATTCTAGGTAAGCTACATACAAGATCCCTACCCTTTCTAAAACAATAGAGTTTCCAGCCCTTATCTATGTCCCTTTATTACTGAAAGATAAGACCAGGGTCATAGAGGTACCAAAATGTCTGAATAGTGAGATTAAACTAACCTCGTGACCCTCCTGCGTAGATCTAAAGGGTTTGTAGTTTAAATAATTGGTTTAATTATCATTTTGATATATGAAATTAAGTCAAGATTTTGTCTGAAGGTATTGTTGTCCTAGGTTTGTACCAAGGGGGCGTCCATTAATTACGTGAGGCATTTTGAGAATTTTTTGAACCCCCCTCCCTCATTGGTGAGATATCGTAAGATTTTCCTCAACTCCCTTCCCCCTCCCCTAATATCACGCGAGGTTCTTCAAAATTTCTATTTGGGCTGTAAACGTGTTGGATTATTGAGAAAAAAAAACAAAAATAAGAAAATTTTCTTAGACCAAGAAGTATTTCTTAACTCTCGAATTTATTCTGTTGACTCAAGAAAATCATTTTCTTCAAAATGGTATTCTTGGTTAAGGATTTTGGCTCTTGAGTCAAGTTAATTTTTTATCAGTATACTGTTGTCTCAGATTTGGCCATATTTATTGTAGAAATAATTTTTCATGTAATTTGACACCGTTTTCTGCGAGACAAAATAATTACGTGATATTTGCCAAGACCCCTTCTCCCCCTAAGTGAGATTTCGAAAGATTTAGCTTGATGCCCTCCCCCCTTGAACACCTCACGTAATTAATGGACGCCCCCCAATACAGGATGGTAGGGACTTCGACGCGCAACTGTAACCATGAAATCAGCACATGATTAATGTTAGAAAAATGTCTACGCCGGGTCTGCCGGGACCGATGCCTGCCAGGGTCGTGGAATTGATCGAAAGAGTTAACATGGCTCTGGCACAGGCAACTGAAGGAACACAGGAGAACGCGGGAAAAGTCATTTGAAAATTTCCTATCCTAGTTCCCCCCCCCCCCCCCACCGCACGTTCGTGTTTGCCCCTAGTTCCTAGTGTAGACATTTTTCGCATAAATATATGAGCTTTTTGTACTTCATCTCAATATAAATTTTTAGGGCAAATTTCATACTCTTCTGACCGTGTTATTATTGTAAAAAGGGTCCAACATTTTTACTTTACGTATTCATTTATGCAACAAAAGAACACCATTCTCCCCCCAACTTCAGTTCTTAAACTCAGATTACCACGGATTGCCTCTAATAAAATTCACGAATACACACTTTCATCATTTTTGTCCCATAAGACCAAAGTTTTGTTGGGTCCAGGTCTTAACTTAATCAGGGTCTGTCGGAGTGTAAGGCTGGCACGAACGCGCGAAATAAACGTATCTATAGCTGCTGCTGCAAGGGACTTTTGGCGGGCGGCTGATTCCAGAAAGAATTCCGCCACCGTCTTGGTTTTTTAATACATTTGTCAAAATAATTTACACAATTTGTTACCAACGCCCTGTTGCTAACGTTTGAGCGGCAAAAGGTGTAATGTAATGTAAGTTTCATCGATTTTTAACAGAGGTCTCTGATAAAAATCTATCGAATTTATCTAACTCTCTTCTCTTCTCTCGTAATTTTAAGAATGTTTACAGTCTGTTCTCAGTCTATCTGTCAATCTGTCAAAAAGACTTCAGTTTCCATACATTTTTGACAATATTTTCTGACATTTGGATGAGACTGCGACTAGATTTTGATTGTTTTTAATTACAAGAATTGGGCTTCTGGAAATACTCGTTTGGCACAAAATCTTTACTTAGTTTACAGACTTTGTCTGGCTGTGATATTAATTATGTGTGCCTGATTTGCATAAAAATACTGACAGCAAACGATTCTAGTCCCTGTAGCGTAGAAATGTGGTAACAGGTACCAAAAAAAAAATTGTTTTCTGTCATAGAAAACTTACGCGGTAAAAATGTATGGAACACAATTAATTTTTTTTAATTACAAGGGACTCAACGCAGTGGTTCAGAATCGTGTACTGAATCTATGCAAACAGGTACTTGCCATCTTGTACAGTAAAGTTGGTTTCCCATCATCAATCGTCCACTCATCCATCGTCTGAATTTATGTTAGGTTTTACATCGCGCGTTCGTGTTTGCCCTTCTATTCCATAAAAACCTTTGTATGTTTAGCTCCCAAGGGACTAGGCTGAGTGGCTTGAAATTTTGTTACAGTGTTTCTACCTTCAAAGGGATTTTGAGGGCACTTGCAATAAATATTAACATTTGAAGGTATGTTTTATTCTTTGTGTATTGTTAAGGTTGGGTGAAGGATTTTGTTCGGTCGGTTTGGGACGATTTACATGTGGTTTACCTGCGATGCCATTCTTGTGTGAGGTATTTAATTTTCTGAGTGGATATGCCTATTGTTTACGTTCCTCCACAAAATTCTGTCAAAGTTGGTTTTGAAGCACACTTTTTATTGTTCGTTTATTAACTTACTAGCTTCTGCCCACGGCTTCGCCCGCGTGGATGTCGAAAAATTCAACATTTCAACCCCCCATTTCACCCTCTTAGGGATGGAATTTCAAAAAACCCTTTCTTAGTGGATTCCTCACAAGTAACACACTCTCCAAATTTCATGTCTCTAGGACCAGCGGTTTAGGCTCCGCGTTGATATACCTGTCAGTCAGTCAGTCACTCAGGACTTTGAATTTTATATATATAGATATAGAAGATATAGATTTTATTATACTTACTTTATTTCCGACATTCATTTTGCTCATCTCCTAAGGGTCGTAGCGCAATGTTAAATATAACCTTCCTCAAGAATTGACCTATAAAATCCACACTAATATTATAAATGCAAAAGTAACTCTGTCTGTCTGTCTGTCTCGCTTTCCTGCTAAAACTACTGAACCGATTTAAATGAAATTTGGTACACAGATAGTTTAGAGCCTGAGAAAGGACATAAGCTACTTTTTATTGCGAAAAAGGGGTTTGAAGGGGTTGAAAGGGGGGATGAAATGTTGTAGGGAAGTATTGTCATTTTTAAAGCTAGAGTGATGAAACTTTTTTATTTGGCTTTTATTACATGATATATATTTATGAATTATATTTAAAGTTTGTTAAATTTTTACCCTTAAGGGGGTAAAATAACTATAGGGAATAGGGGATGAAAGTTTGTTACATATAGTCACTTTGCTGTCTGTATGTCCCTATGTATGCTTATATCTTTAAAACTACGCAACGGATTTTGACGTATTTTTTTTTTTGATAGATAGAGTAATTCAAGAGGAATGTTTATATGTGTATAACATGCATAATATAGTAAAGAAACGCTGATAATTTTAGAAATTTATAATGTGATGTCACAAATAAACTCATTTTTTTGCGCTTACATTGCGAACGCTGGCTGAACCCTACAAAATTGATCAAAACAATGTACTACAGTATTGTACACCTTAAAAAGGTCTACAAAAAAGTCTGCGATGGTATATGTCCATCTCTTAGGGATAACCCACAATAACCATTTTTTATCCTTTACTTTTTACGAGAAATAATGGCTTATTTACGAAGCGATTTTAAGCAATATAGCATTAATCCTTATCCAATTAAGTACCTTAAATATATTGTGCATTTAATATAGATCAATATGGCTCTTGACAGCATGTAATTTAAATGAATGTCTTAGAACATATCAGAGATTTAAAAAGCGGGGGCTGAGCGGCTGGCGGGTCGGGTAGTGAAGGGTTAGTAGGATTGTAATTCATATTACTTAGGCTTCATAGTAAATGCGAATATCATGTGTGTTTGTTGTACTCAAAATAAACCTAATAGTAGTTATTCCAAGTAAGATACCGCGTACCTAATAGTAACCTAATAGTATTATTCCAAGTAAGTATGGCTTAGACGTTTAGATTTTGGGATGGATTTGGATTTTTGGTTATCCTGGATACTTACCATATAGGATACTTTATCCCGGTAGTAGGTACCCAGGTGATATTTTCCGACAGCTATACGGGCGAAGCCACTGGCAAAAGTACTGTTCCTATAATTCCTATGATTGATTTGGTGTCCGGTAAATGATTGAGTGTCTGTATAGGTAGAATACGAGCGTTAAGAAAAATCAGGAAGACTTATATTCAACTAAACCAATCCCTATGCCGCAGTCTTCTTACTCTGAATACTATTAGTTTTATTTGCACACATGATATTCTCATAAACTATGAATCCGAAGTTATATGAATTATAATCCTACTTACTACTAATACTATAAATTATGTGAAAATATTTATGATTGGGTGATTGTTTCTCAATCACGCAAAAATGGCTGAATGGATCTGGATCAAAAATGGCACACAGAGTCTATATTACCTATATAACCTGGATTAATACATTCTTACCGCAGTAGTGCGTCCTCCTGCGTTAATTTCCGACATCCACGCGGGCGAAGCCGCGAGCAAAAGCTAGTACAAACATATATTTTTTTTAATCCCAAGGTTAGTTCCAGAAATTACTGCCTAAAACAAACTCACATACTTACGAACTTTACCGCTTTATAATATTTCTAAGTTTAGATTGTGTATAGCATGTATTATTGGGCTATTTTATATTAACTCCAATACGAATTGTACTGTTTGAATTGAAAGTGAACTATAGACGCAAATTGTACCGATGTCTAAGTGCGATAAATAAAAGATTTGATATTTTGTTTTCGGAATAAAGTCTCGCTGTTTGTGTTGTCACATGCAGTATGAGTTGAAGACACAGTTTTCATATGTTTCATTGTGGTTACATATCGACCCATCCCATCACATCTATGAAATTAACAAAAAATACTTTTTAAACTAATATTGATTGCTATTACAGCGGTCGATGATCACAGTTTAGTTGGTTAGTTTAAATATCCCTACATAATATTAGCAAAGAGTATTTGTCAAAATACATTAAAAGCCAAATTAGAGCTTAATAACATTGTAATCAACACTGATAGTTTAATACCTATTAAAAAGGATACAAAGGATGGATAACAAAGGATAATTTTATTCAAACCTATCGCTATTTAATTAAATACTTAATGTAATTACTTATTCCATAAATTAATTTAGCACGAATGCGTGATACATATATTCTGTTCATCAATTTAAAATAAATTTATTTACCGCTTGGATGATACACAGAAAACTCAATTACGCGGGACTAATTAAAATGGTTAATTTGGTCCCGAATTCACTGATCAACGAACCGGAACTGAGCGTGATATAACAAAAAGTAATAAAAGGAGAAAAACAACAACACAAATTGTTATTTTTACAGATTTTTCAAGTCGATTTGAGCAGACAATTCATGTGAACTGTTTATAATCTACAAGGACTCTCAACTTTAGCGTCATCATTTCAGAGTAATCCATAGACCACACGCTTGGCAAGTGGGTTGGCGATTGCAGTATGGCGGTAAAATGCATAGAGGACGCTGCTGGCCATTCCCTATTAACCCTGCAGTGGTCGCGCGGGTTACAATTGTAATCCAGGGTAGTAAAAAAATGAAATATTTCAAAAACAATTCAAGTGTGTTAGCCGAGACTTCATGTATTTTAAGTTCGATAGTCCCCGCCGCCACTCAGTTGCGCTCACGCATTGCCGATGCGTGGTTGTGCTTGGAGAGGCTGTTTAAGTATTACAAATTAACCCTGGATTACAATTGTAATCCGCGCGACCACTGCAGGGTTAAGTCCATTAGTCGCCTTTTACGACATCCATGGGAAGAAATGGGGCTACAGCAGCGTGGTCGCAGCGTGGTGTTCTCTAAATAATTGTATGTTCTAGACAGGATGCTGAAAATAGCACAATCATATCGTATTTGCATAGGCAGTCGATCCGTGTGAAATAATGGTAATCAGCTGCATCTGGTTAGACTGGAAGTCGAACCCAAAAGTTATTGAGAAAAGGCAAAGACAATGTTGGTGATGATCGGATCTGCACACTAGAAACGTCAGTTTGGCTAGATCCTTAAGCTAAAGACAGATTTCTGGCTGACCAGAATCGTAAGGTAGCAGACCAGAAATTTGCCAAATCGCATCGCTTACAGAACAGTGGTCTCCCTGACTTACGGGTCTACCAGAATCGTAAGGTAGCAGACCAGACATTTGCCAAATCGCATCGCTCGCAGAACAGTGGTGTGAAAAAGAAAAAGGAAAACATTGTTAGAAAGCGACATTCCTCATAATGTTTTCCTTTTGAGAGGAGTGGAGTTGAAATAATTAACACCCTGTAAAGCACCTGTATGGGGTTGAACTTACGATCTACAACTCGTAAGTCGCGGCCAAAACCATAGTGCTACCACTGCTGTCCAGCTGCTATGTTGGTATTCTACCAGCATTTTTTTTTTAACTAACACAACGTTATCTGATCCCAAACTAGGCAGAGCCTGTACAATTGTAACCAGACAACTGATAAACATACTTATATATTTCTAAATAATAGGTTGTTAATAAAGTTTATTTACATTTAACTAAAGTATGTAGGTACCATTTTGTTCGATAACTTTTTGCCATCTTGTAAGTAGGGACATGATCCCATTGCTATAGAAATTTTGGGACTTCTGGTCAAAATACCGCGACAAGTGGTTTTGGCAGTCCTCTCGTGATGTTAACCTGACACTGCCTAAAGAATTCTTAAGAGACCGAAACAGGTGGAAATCTGAAGCTGCAAGGTCAGGACTATACGGCGGTTGCATTAACACCTCCCAGCCAAACTCTCTTAATTTTTGTTGGGTGGCTAAAGATGTGTGAGGTCTAGCGTTATCATGATGAAAAACCACACCCCTTCTGTTGATTAATTCCGGCCGCTTTCTCTCAACTTCTTGCTTTAATCTCATCAGTTGTTCGCAGTAGAGTTCAGAATCGATGGTCCTGCCTGGTGGTAACAGCTCATAATGAATAATGCCCTTCCAATCCTACCACACACACAGCATCACCTTGTTGCGAGTTAACCCGGGTTTCGCCACAGTCTGTGAAGCCTGACCGGCCTTTGACCACGACCTTTTTCGCACGTTCTTGTCATACGTGATCCATTTTTCATCACCAGTTATCAGCTTCTTCAAAAATGGTTCGGTTTCATTACGTCGTAATAAAGAATCACAAATGAGTACACGGTTCATTAGGTTTCTTTCAGTGAGCTCGTGAGGTACCCAAATGTCGAGCTTTTTTGTGTACCCAGTGTTTTTCAAATGCGCCAAAACTGTTTTGTGGTCAATTTCCAGTTCTTCAGCTACGTCGTAACTACTGGTATGCCGATCTTGCTCCACTTTTTCAAAAATGGCATCCATTTTATCCGTAATAGGGCGACCAGAGCGACGTGCATCTTTGAGGTCAAAATTTCCGGATTGAAAACGCTTAAACCAAATTTGTGCTACTCTCACAGACACTACATTAGGTCCATAAACATCGCAATTTTTTTTCGCGGCTTGCGTTGCATTTTTACCTTTTTTGTAGTAAAATTTTAAAATGTATCGAATTTCTTCATTAGATTCACTCATCTTGACGGTACGAAAAACAAATGAAAATCACACATTTTCCTAATTTGAATTTGGAATTATGTTCTTTAAAATTAAAACTTTCAATGATACCAAAACCAGCCAGATACAAATAGTATAGCCAAAGAGATTTTATTACAAGTTCATACATACTATAATGCGAAAAGACTTTTTCCCCAACCTAATACATACATATTTTAGATAAATTACACCCAGACACAGAACAAATGATTGTGCTCATCACACAAAGATTTGTCCTGGGTGGGAATCGAACCCACGACCTCAGTCTTAGCAGTCAGGATCACTAACCACTAGAGTAACAGGCCAGTCAGAATTTTATTTTCTTTTCAGCTACTGCCTAGCTGACTTCCACAACCGAACAACTAGGTAAACACCATACCCTTTGGTATGTTGGCAGAGTTCCATACGAACCAGATGAATTTTTCTCTAAGAAGCTACTCTTATCGTCTTAAATCTCTCAATGAAGCCTTATCCAGTTCAAAATTTCCTGAACACGGATAGCACATTAATCATTGAACGGAGAAACAAACTTCTTATCAGATCTAAAGTTTAAGTGGAACTAAGTTTGAGTCGTTATCTAACTTAATGAAATTAGTGGAAGTTTCAGTTGTAGATTACGCATATTGCGTTTATCGTTACGACAACTTTTGGGATGGGATATGCTGAATTTAAAGTAGTTAGTCCGTATAGTTTCACCTTTGCCTATCTATGTTATGATCGGTCTAATCAAGGGGCTTACTCTCCAAGTCCGTCGACGAAGATATGGGTCCATTCGAAAATAGTTCTAAACTACACATGCCTTTAGTCTATTAGGATTGATTTATTTATTTAAACTTCTCGCACAAAAGGTACAAAGGCGGACTTAATGCCTTAGGCATTCTCTACCAGTCAACCAAGTTTGGTGAAGAGATTAGATGGCAGGTGCCTTGGTTACAGTTTCCTTTTCACCTTGATTGATGAAGCCCATGAAGACATCGTGAAGAAACCAGCTCATTTTGGAACCAAAAATGTTACATTTAAAAAAAAAATACGCTCTTTATGTTTAATAAGACGTTGTATGTAGAATGTTCGATTAAAGGATTGTCGTGTCGAAACGGCTGAATCTATTTAATAAGAACCACCGCTAGAAAACTTTATTTTAAATTAAAAAAAAAACCGGCCAAGTGCGAGTCGGACTCGCGCACCGAGGGTTCCGTACAAACCTGTAGGTATATAAGTAAAAGTTCACCCATCACGACAATCGAGTCGTAGTTCTGTTCCGTTTCTTAGCTTGGTTTTATTTCTGTCTGTGTTTTGTTCTGTTTATTATATGATGTAACTAAAAATGTACGGTTTTCGCAAATTTTACTTTATCTTTGCTATAAGACGTTGCTTCGTACCAAATTTCAAAATTCTAGATCGACTGGATGTACCCTTTAGGTTTTGATTCCCTTGCGAGTTTCGAAAATTTGAGGAAATTTGCGGTATAAACGGCTATATCTTTTGATTGCGTTAGCTAAGAAGTTTGATTTTTTCACAGCTTCAAGGGACAGTAGATTTGAGTATTTGTTATAAATTTCAGCTTGATATCTCCACGTGTTCCCGAGAAATAGGGTCTTGACAGACGGACGGATGGACGGACGGACAACAAAGTGATCCTATAAGGGTTCCGCTTTTTCCTTTTGAGGTGCGGAACCCTAAAAACTGGACCCTATAGGTTAACCTACGGTACCAAAGACAGAGACACATAGTGGTCAAACCTATAACACAACTCTTTTTGCATTGGGGGTTAAAACATCGAAGATATGTGACTTCTACCTACCTGTACCTTGGCTACATGGTGGATTACGGTCCATTCATAGAGCGGAGGCCTGTGTCTCACCAGTGAGAAGATTTAGGCTGATCATGTTGTAGATGGAGCCCCAAAATATTGCAAAACATCATTATCTTTGGCCTCAGAATTGATTCATCATCATCATCATCATTACAGCTGTAAGACGTCCACTGCTGGACTTAGGCCTCCCCTAATTTGGGGGGCTTTGCCATAATCGCCACGCTTGGCAGGCGTGTTGGCGATCGCAGTATGGTGGTAAAACGCACAAAGAACGCTGCTGCCCATTCCCTTAGTCAAGTAAGTCCCTTAGTCGCCTTTTACGACACCCACGGGAAGGAATGGGGTGGTGTTATTCTTTACGTCCGGCACCACAAGGTACACAGAATCGATTACCTCAAATATTTCTCTGAAAGCCATTATCTTCGACATAACACTTACCCATAAATAAAAACTGAACACCACAAACATTAAGGTTACGGCTTACTATATCGAGCGATGCTTACCGGATATTACTTCATAAATCCACTCATTTCTCTATGGTCGTTACGTGAGAATCTGGCTTTATTGCCAACAAGCGCCCGTTTCTGGTGTCGAATACTCGAATACGTGTTATTTCGTGTAATATAAGATTAATAAACATAATAGGACATATTGTTGTGAAGCTTACTGGTAGAGTTGCGGGTTTGGGAAAAGTCGACGCAATTAATGTTGTCGAGTTTTCAAAATGGCCCTCTTGCACGATTCATCATCATCATCATCATCATCATCATTTCAGTTGAAATACGTTGGACAAAGGCGATTATTGGGCATTGCGAGGCAATTGCAGCATGGAGGTAAAATGCACACATGTAGAGAATGCTGCTGCCTATTCTCTTGTAAGTTCCTTAGTCGCCTTTTACGAAATCCACGAGATGTAATGTATGCACGTACGTTTAGTCGGGTTAAAATAATAAATTTAATGTTTGTAAACTATGAGTTAAGTAATTAAGATTACTTTTAACGATTATAACGCGTTGCCATTTATAAGTTACAACCGTTTAGTTAACGAGATATTCGTTTTTTTTTTTTTGAGTTGAGAATATTGCACTTCAACCGACGATACACAATACAGAATTTCAATGTTTTACCCCTTTTTTTTCTGGGTGGGAAATCATCAAATGACGTCTCCCGCTCTAGGGTGGAGCGGCAGGGCGTGTCAGACTTTTACTGACTAAAACCCACCCGTGTTTCTTCAGTTGCCCTTATGCCAGGGCCATTAACTCTTTCAAACAGATCTCGCGACCCTAGGCTTTTTTTTTCGATGGGAAATCATCAAACGGATTCTCCCGCTCTGGGCGGAGCGGAAGGGCGTGTCAGACTTTTACTGACTAAAACCCACCCGTGTTCCTTCAGTTACCCGTATACCCTACCCTTTTTTTTTTTTTTTTTTTTTTTTTCTACCCTAGGCTTACGTCTAACTCTTGGTGGCACAAAATGAATGATTTCATTCAATATCAGTTAGATGTTAACCCCGAGTTATTTAGGATAACCTATGAATAAACAAGTGGGTGGTTAGGCAATTAATTTGCAGTTAACATAAGTAGAGCTGGCCACCTACTTGATTGTCGCCCCCCAAAAAGAAAAACAAATGTAGCTGTCACTTCAGAAATAAACCAACTTCCTCAGCAAATATACCAAAGTATTTCATTATTACACCACCCCATTTCTTCCCGTGGGTGTCGTAAAAGGCGACTAAGGGACTTACTAGAGAATAGGCAGCAGCGTTCTCTATGCATTTTACCACCATACTGCGATCGCCAACCCGCCTGCCAAGCGTGGCGATTATGGCAAAACCCCCAAATTGGGGGAGGCCTAAGTCCAGCAGTGGACGTCTTACGGCTGAAATGATGATGATGATGATGATTTCATTATACCTCAAAACGTAAACAATAGACACTAACACTCAATAACTAAGTGTCCTACGCCTAGGTATATAAAACTAGATCTAGAACTTGTCTATGCCCCGTAGTTTCCAACTTCAGCTTTGTTTGTGAAGTAAATTAATAAACTTCAAACAGCTCTATTGTCTGGAAGTTGACGCCGCGCTGTTCCTGACTTTAAAATAATTAGCATTTTCTTGAAAACAGACTTGATGGTACCTAATTGGTTTTTATATGTTCTATTTTCGTTCTCTAGTGCATTCAAATAGAGCGGGTAGATAATAGACAGATCTTGGTGAACATTGCCCGTAAAAGTTAATTTAGGACACACCAAAAAAAGAGGCCTAATGACTGTCGAATTCTTACACTAAGGATTCCCTACTATCGACGAGAGATGTGCGGTGTCCCACAGGAATCGGTCGTGGGGCCGCATCTGTGGGACATCGGATACGACTGGGTGCTGCGCGCTGACCTCCCTAGCGGCGTCAGCGTGGTGTGCTAGGCAAAAAAAGGGTTCCGTACCAACTATAGTTTAACTGCTGTTTAGACGATCTTCTTAATTTCAGCCGGAAGACGTCCACTGCTGGATATAGGCTTTCTCCCAATGGGGTTTATCATAATCGCCACGCTTGGCAGGCGGGTTGGCGATCGCAGTGTGGTGATAAAATGCATAACAGAATGCGTCTGCCCATTCTGTAGTATGTCCCTTAGTCGCCTTTTACGAAACCCACGGGAAGAGATGGGATGAAGTTATTCTTTACGTCCGGTACCACACGGAAATTTAAGGCCATAGATAATCCGTATTCTTTCTAAAATGTACCAACTGTGTGATATTTTCGACTGGCTATCAATTACGAATATACAGGGTGTGGCGTAAGTAATGGTCCACCGTTCAGGATTTGATGAACCAGATTTAATTAAAACCATTTTTACCCAAAAATTTTTTTTACAAAAATTGCTCTTGTTGTTGATGGTGTGTTAAAAATTGGGGTTAAAATTAGAGAAGAACCAACTTTTTCTTCAAAAGAGCTAAATTTACATAGAAAATCATAATTTATGATGATACCTCTAGTATTCAGCAGTAATTAACAGAAATCAAAATGAAAAAATAATGGTTTTTGTTAAAACTACAAACAAATATGTAATAAAAGGTAGACATTTCGTAAATAAAAGACAAAAATGAAATATTTTCGGAACCCTTCAGTAAAAATGTTTAATTTTTTTTATTATTATAGTTAATTATCTAGTTCATCGAATCCTCAACGGTGGACCACTACTAACGCCAAAACCTGTATATAAATATACAGCCAAGTTACAAACCATACTGTTCAAAGAATAGGCAGACAGACAGGGATTCACGTTCATCTTTTAGGCAGACAGTTTCTATATGGAACTAAATCCATCTCTAAAAATAAATACAATTGTCATGTCAAAATAACAGCTTTTTACTACATGCTTAAGAAAGCATTTTGACATTATAATTAAATAAATAAAAATAAATATCTTAGGACAACCAACACACTGTTATCTGATCCCAAACTAGGCAGAGCCTGTACTATGGTAACCAGACAACTGATACGTATACTTATATATTATATTTCTAAATACATACATATTATAGATAAATTATACCCAGACACAGAACAAATGATTGTGCTCATCACACAAAAGATTTGTCCTGGGTGGGAATCGAACCTACGACCTCAGTCTTTGCAGTCAGGGTCACTAACCACTAGACTAACAGGCCAATTGTATTAATGTGTGTGTATGTGTGTGTTTTTTGTGCTAATTGTATTTATTTGTAGAGATGGATTTAGTTCCATATAGAAACTGTCTCCCCATAAGATGAACATGAATTCCTGTCTGTCTGCCTATTCTTTGAATATACGGTACCTACTTATAACAACAAAAAAAAAAACATTTTTGAAAAATGTTGTCTGTCTGTCTGTTTGGACCGACGAATCAGGAAACGGCTGACTGACTTTCAGTGGCAGTTAGCTTATGTTATAATTTTCTTCACGAATACGTGACAGTTAGTTTTTACAAATAACTAGCTTCTTACCACGACTTTGTCTCATCGAGTTTCTTGCTCCCCCGACCCACTCCGTCGCAGCGAATTGTCTGCCCGTGCGAGTACTTTGTATTCGTGAAAAAACTTCGGCTCTTAAGGGTTCAATTGTGATTTTACATCGCCTGTAGCCTTCCTCGATAGATGAGCTATCCTACATTAACTTTCAATTCGATTAGCGCGATCAACCAAACAGACTGTTCAGCTTTATAATATTTATCTGAACAAAATATATAGTGTAATGTAGTCTAAAATTATAGATGAAACCGAACTTTTTCTATTCGTTTTTCTCTCTTGTTTTCAGTGTCTGCGAACGTATCAAACAACGTCACAATATAAAGATTGATCGAAGGAAAAACAAATACAAAAGGTTTCTTAACAGTCAAAAATAATATTGACCAACAAGAGTTGTTTGTACAGAAATGGCTTTGATACAACAAAATGACTGAAAGTGAGTATGCGTAGATGGTTTGGTCATGTTGTTGAGGGGATGAATGAAGGGCGGCAAAATAAATATATTTATAAGTATAGCCAGATGCTTGAACGTAAACAAGGCAAAAGGAGTAAGTAAAGATCGTTGCAAGTGACATTGTATAGTTTCTGCTCCATAAAAAGAAAGCGTAAGTTTATGTATGTAAGTACTGAAATAGAGCAGACAAGCAAAGACAGTTATTGCTACATTTTACCTCCATTTTCCGGTACCGTGTGGTGCCGGACGTAAAGAATAACACCACCCCATTTCTTCCCGTGGGTGTCGTAAAAGGCGACTAAAGGACTTTCTAGAGAATGGGCAGCAGCGTTCTCTATGCATTTTACCACCATACTGCGATCGCCAACCCGCCTGCCAAGCATGGCGATTATGGCAAAACCCCCCAAATTAGGGGAGGCCTACCTACAGCAGTGGACGTCTTACGGCTGAAATGATGATGACCTCCATTTTAGTCTCAAAATACAACTCATGTTGAAATGCGTACAAACATACACCGCCACAATTGATTAACCATTCAACATAAACAGCACAAACAAACAGAAAAACATACATTTCGAAGAACAAACCAAACAACAAAATCAAACGTTGAAAAACAATTAAACATGGAACAAACATGAGGTAAAACTAACATTGACCGATTTATAACTATCGACTAACCACTCGATGGACAAGAACATAATCTATACATATAATAAAATCGTAGTGAAGTCAAAACTGTACATTAAGTAACTTTTGCGAGGTCTGGGAACGATTGTAATGCCAAAAATATAACTTTTAGAATATTTGTCTGAATGTGTGTTCTAGCATCACGAAAAAAAAAAACCTTATAAAGTCCAAATTTTGCTTAAATATTTCATATTAGTTTGATCAGACTGTAGGCTATAAATTGTCACGCTATTTGATATAGGGGATGAGCAATACAATTTATTCGTATTGGAAGTAAATAATTTACCGCCAATCATAAAAAGTCGAGCCAAAATGTTGCAGAAAATGACAAATTTAACCTTTTAAATGATTATCATTATACTTCACGCTTGCGTGCTGAAACCAATATTGAGGTCAAAATAAAAATCCAAGATGGCTGATGTAGAAATTTCAATTTTTCCTACAATGGGTGTCGTTCTCATGGTTTACGAGGGTAGTAGCCAATAGTTGGGTCAAATGAAAATCCAAGATGCGACAACTTTATGAGAGCTTCTAAAAGCTATACTAGATGGATTTGTATTAAAGCGTGTGTTAAATTCACACTGTCTCTCTTTCTGTCTCTTTCTAATACGAGTGTGTGCGACGTGCGTGCGTGTATCACGTAAAGAACTTTTCTCCTGGCGAAAGTCCCCCGAACGCACATATTTTTTTATAGGCCCTACCATTTGTTACATTTTTCATATAATATTATATTATGATGGTTTCATAGATCGTAAAATGTACACAGAAAAATGTATAGGCCTCTTCTATCATCTTTGGATATAAGAAAAATTAAAATCTATGTTTCGGTTGGTTGTAATGCCAAATCTAAAAAAAAAAAAAACTAAAATTTACGCCTACATTATTTTAGTGATAGCTGTTAGTCAGGAATAATCTAGTCAGTAAATCGATGTTGTGGCACCTACAGAAACGGAGGCGTTTATTGATTCACTAAAACGAAAAACTTTGCAAGTAATGTGAACAGACTACTGAAGCTTGCGGTTGTAGACCTCAGGAAGACGAGCTGCTTCTCATTCGGACACCCATTCATCGTTTGCTCCCGCCTCACCAGTCCTGACTCTCTTCATATTTTGGTTGTTGAGATCAAAACTACAAACGTAGCATACCGGAAGTTTAGTAAGTTTTACAAAAATGTGGATGTTATTTTAGTCAATTGTGGTATCTTACAAATTCCACGCGAGCAAAGTCGCGGGCAGAAACGAGTTTTAAAGAAACCAACAGAACGGTACAATCATTCATTATTAAGAACAAGAAAACACCGGGTGTTGAAGCACCTGGTGGCTCCCATGAGTCAAGTGATGCCATTGGAGGGAAAGAAATACACGTCATCGCAGAAAACTTTGATGACACTGAATATCTAAAATCGATCATTTACTTCATAGAGAGTGTGAAAGTAGCACGCGTTCCTGTAATTTTCCGAAAAATGGGATCAAAATTTTAATTGAAGGATATATTTGTTTTCTGGAAAGGATATATTGGAAATAATTCAAGGTAAAGTAGTAATTCAATTTAATTTAAATTTTAAGTGAAGTCATCTTAATTTTAGATTCCTAAAAGTGTTATTTTTTGGAATGAGTTAAAGTTTGTTTTAAGATAAAAGAGAAATAGGAGAAAGCAATGGAAACGTAAATTGTTAATAATTTTAATGAGTCAATCGATTATTTTATTGCAAGGTTGCGACATTGCGTTGCTTTCAATGAAAATACGAAATTACAGTTTTCTAGAAAGTTTCTTGGCAGTTCTAGATAGGTAGTAGGCAGAAGCTCAACTACGGGACTGCAATTACAAGTACAATTTTCGATACAAGACTTAGCAATAGTCAAGAAGGGTAAATGTTATCTTGCCATATTTTAAGATTTCAAGATTTTTCTCCTTGTGTTGGTGAAATATTGTTCCAAATTGTGATTTCTCAAATTTCTAGATATTACAATTTTTCTGCCAACAGAGTTTTGTGTTATTTATCTGATCTGGTTTCCCCAGTGTAATATTAATACTGACAAGGCATAATTAGAAATGAATGATGATGAAGCCGTTATTAGACATGTAACTTATAGTATCAATATGGAGTAGAATTTTGACATATTATATTAAATTTCAGATGATGACCAAAGTGAAGGCCCAGGGCCTGGTGTCGGACTTGATGCCCAACATCAAGCTGATGCAGGCGGCTGGACACTTCTTATTCAACTATCATTCAGGTAAGATTTCAATACTAATTCTTAATGGCAGCAGTGTTGGCCTAGTGGTAACAGCCGTGACTTACAAGTCGTAGGTCATGGAGTTGAACCCAGGCGCGCACTAACTCATCACCAATGCTCGCAAAACGGTAAAGGAAAAAATTATGAGGAAGCCGGCATGTCCTAAAACCAAAAGTTCGTTTTCATGAGACGTACACAAACCCATGTGCACTGAGCTCACGTGGTGCATTACGGCCTTTACCATCTTTCTGAGAGAAGGTCTCAGCATTTGGACCATAAGACTGATAACGCATTTGCTTCTTTTGCCTAATCTACTTCCTCTAAGTGTCAAAGAAGTTCATCTAACTAAAAGAAAAGACCTTCATGCGTAGCACGCCAGAAAATAAAAGGGGCCTATATCCAGTTACAAGTTTCATCATCACAAGATGATGGTGAAAAGAAAAGATGAGAGCTAATGGAAGAACAAAGCAGAGTTTAATAGTCTGCTTTGTAAAGACAGAGCTAAGAGTTTGATTAGGACGTTGATAATTGTAGATATTTTTGAATGAAGTCCTTTTTGATCACTATAAAAAATCCAAGAGGAACTTAAATAAACGGAAAACGAAATAAAGTATACTATACAATGAAACGTAACATCATAATACTTATAAGATTTTATTCTTCTTGAAACAGCTGACACAGAAATAATAAATATAAATGTAGATAAACTCATAGAAAATAATATAACAGTATTTTCCCAAGATCATTTTACGTTTATCTGTGTCATAACAAGATCATAAAAAGTTATTATTGAAGGCAACATTTGAAAATAATGTTCACGATTCCTTTGGGAGTTTCATTTCTTAAGACCTTCGATATTTTTAGGGCCTGCATCCACTATGCCACGGCGACGCGGCACGGAACGGAATTTACGCGACGAATATGAATATAACTTAACAAGCTTTTGCCAGCTGCTTCGCCCGCGGATTTTATATACAATCCATCCTCTTGAATCACTCCGTCTATTAATGGAAACCGTATTAAAATCCGTTGAGTACTTTAAAATATCTAAGCGTGCAGACGGGTGATGTGACTTTGTTAGAGATAGTCATCATCATCATCATCATTTCAGCCGAAAGATGTCCACCGTTGGACATAGGTCTCTCCCACATCCAGCGAATTCCTGCAGCTTTTGCAAGGTCAGAGAAAGTCAGAGAAGGTGTAGTAATATCTCTACACCTGACAATGAAACTGCACTGGCTACGGTAGCTGCTTAGGCAAGCAGTGTCGGCAGCATCGGTAGGCTTCGGGTAGAGTTACGACTGTTGTGAAAAGCACAATCGGGCTCACCGAAGCGCACTGGCGCAATATTATGTGTCCGTAAGCTCGTGTGTAAAACAGTTTTTTTTTTTAACATATAGCTTGACGCTGACCTGTAAATCATAATGAACGTGGGAACATTTGAATTTCGAGAGTAACCGTGGAGCTTTCACCTAAAGGACTTCACGGCATCGTTGCTGTCAGTATGCACTTGCATGTCAAAAGATCCCTTGCCGTTCCGTACCGCCAGTGGGCACCAACCCTTAGAAGCAGTTATATTTTTAGCTGAATTTCGTTTAGTGGATTTATTTTCTTAACTCCCGGTACGGTTTCTTATTTGTCATTGAAAGTTTCTGAAATATTTCCAATGTATTTTATGATTTTGTTTTACTCGAAATATTCTTATTAAGTATACTTTTCTAAGGGTTTTCTTTGTGATACGCTATAAAATAGTATTTTTAGGTCAACATCTTTTCTATATTTAATCACACTTTTTATAAAAAAATAAATTTCTGCTAGTATCTTGCAGGACTCCACATTGACTTCATCATATTTTTTTATATTTATTTATTAGACCAAAAAAGAATTTTATTATACATGTTACACAATTTGTCTTAGCTACATAAAACATATGCTTAAGAGTAAATCATTTACAATTGGGTCTAATAGTTAGCATCTGCTGCCGAACTAGGTTTATAGCCTGTGTTTCAGCACGCAGCGCCTCAAGCCCTCAGACTGGATATGCAAGTATGAGCTTATGAACAAAAGGAAACAGATTATGGGTGGCCATCAAGATCAGTAAGAGCGAACTTCACACACTGTACGTCTTCAGCACTTCTGAACCTGCATCACTGCTGTCTGTGTGAATATTCTACAACGATGACTGACAGCTCTTGAACGTGGGTTAGATGTGCAATTTCAGTTTCATTGGTGAAATTCGCTCATCGTCATCATTTCAGCTGAAAGACGGCTGCACATAGGCGTCCCCCAATTTGGGGGGATTGCCATAACCGCTACGCTCGGCAGGCGTTGGCGACCATAGTATGTTGGTAAAATGCGTAGAGAATGTTACTGCCTATTTTTTAGTAAGTCCCTTAGTCGCTTCTAACGACACCCATGGAAAGAAATGGGATTGTGCTATTCTTTACGTCCGGCACAAACATCGCGCATTCGCAGTTCGCTAACTTTACCTTGTTTTACAATGCCAACCTTAACCTCTGTACAGAAAATGCGGGCATGTCGAACCTCCTTCGGAAGATCTACGCGAGTACCCACGCCATCCTCATCTTCATCCACTTCGCGTGCATGGGTGTCAACATGGCGCAGTACTCTGAAGAAGTCAACGAGCTGACGGCTAATACCATCACCGTGCTCTTCTTTACCCACACCATCATCAAGCTTGGGTTCTTTGCTTTGAACTCGAAGAGTTTTTACAGGTAAGTCCTTATTGGTTTTTAGCTGTTGCCCAGTTGGAAAGTAATTTGAGTGTTATCCAGAACCGAAATTGTTATAATGAAAGGTAAACGCATTTAAGTACATTTTATTCAATTAGCTTTATTAGGAAGCTAAAAGTCGTCCAAAGAGCAATGGAGAGGACTATGCTTGTACATTTAATAGTAAATACGTAGTACACGTTAATGTCAGGCAATGGGACCTCATCAAATACACAACAACGTAATGGCTTGAATACCACGATAAACAACCCCTTTGGATCTTTTGCTTCTAATATTTTTAGTTCTAATACACTACACACATTAAGTTTAATACATATTAATGTAGGGGCAGTAAAGAACAGCTCTGCCCCTGACCACTGTCTTACTGTGTACATGCTCCCATTTAAGGAATCAGAAATTAAGGGATCCGCAGGAGAACCAAGGTAAATGATATGCCCCAATAATTGCCAAAAGTGAAAAAATCAAAATCAAAAGTAATTTATTCAAATTAGGCTGAGGGTTAGCACTTTTCGAACGTCAAAATTACAAAATACAGTCCCCCCAAAACGCCCACCCGTCGCGCACTTCCTAGTGCTTTAGCTGGAAAGCAGAAGTGGCCAACAAACTCCCCAACAGCACAGCTGTCTGTCCAGTTAGAAGAACTTGATTCTATACAATGGTATATAGTAAAACATTAAGAGACACAAATTAAATTAAATGATTTGCTATATGCCAGCTAGCCAACCCAATATACCAACAAATAAAATGAAAACTATACTCAAGCATGAGCAAAAAATATGTATAATGTAAACAGGCTGCAAAAATAAAAGCCTCCTGGCATAAAGGGCCTGACAGCTTACATATGCAATGCTGAATGTTCATATAGCTGTTAAGACCTGAGTTACAACTTGAGGCCACAAATGATAAAGAATGAAAGTGGGCAGGGCTCGCAGAACAGATGGACGATGGGGAGGGAAGGTTTGGTAGTGGCGATCGCGTACCGGAAGACTTATAGTTGGAAGACTTCCCTAACGATGGAACGGTTGAACGTTGTGAAAGCCGCAGGAATTCACTGGATGCAAGAAGCACAGAACCGTTCAAAGTAGCAGAGCTTAGAGGTCGCTTATGTCCAGCAGTTGTCTTTCGGTTGAAATGATGATAATGAATTCAACCATCATTGGCCTGGCTTTCACCCAGCTATGGTAGGATCATCTTACCGGTTGCCGATAAATACTAGTATTTGGGAGAAATACACTTTATTATTATGTGCAATTTAGGTGATGGACGCCTTTTGTCCCAATTTTAATTACTAACTTTAATCAGTCAAGGAATTCCAATCACTGAACGAGTCGAAACAAATTTCACGAATCATTTTCTGTTTCTCTTGCAATCACTTCGACGTAACTGAAATTATAATTTATTTTTCATTTCTCTTTTACCTGTTTTAAGTGTATTGGAGTATTATTTGCGCTTGAAATTTAATAAAAACAAGTGAGACTGTTCGTAAATGGAAAATCATTTTCATTTTGAGCTTCACTGAGAACTTTTAATTAAGTTATTTACATAGTAACTTATTTATGTTTTACTAAAGTGAAAAATAATTAAATTATTATACCTTTATTTTTAGGCTGCAGGTATTTTGAGAGATTGCCTTAAATGTTTTTGAAGTTCTAGCCTAATTACGAATAAACGTAAACTTTTCAAGATCACAATTAATCACCACTCAAAGACCATAAAAATTATGTCTAATTTTTTATTAAACTAAATAAAAAAGAAATCTAAGCTGTGATACGTAAAAATAACTTTAATTGCGAAAGTCGGTGTCTGTATTTTAGTTTTTTGCCACCAACATCGAAATTAAAGTTATTTTCACTTTGTGGTGTATTTTTTTTTATAAGTCGATTGATATTTTAAGTTTTTTACTTTCACTTTTTGTTATGGTACCTACACCATACCAATTCTTATATCACTAGGTACTTGCTATGAAAACAATAAAGTATTAGAACATCATCAACATTTATGGATTACGTATTACGGAAACTTGCGAAAACCTCCCTATACAAAGTTAATATAATTTAATCGGACCTGCTGGGATGAATTAAGGCCTTCCTCTTTTTTATAGTCGGTAGAAAAAAATATTTTGTAGTAATAGACAATCGCAAAAAAATAGAAACATAACGTACTTTATGTGCTGAAGGAAATACATCACAACATTTGAAATAACATAAACAAAATGTGCTAATACAACCCCCAGTTTCCAACCCATAGAGGTAAATAATGTTAATAATACTAGTTATAATCATTTGTATATCTCACTATAAGCAAACTAAATTCTTATTAGAAATAAAGTTCTATAAACCAAATTAGCATAAAAAATAGGATTTTTAAATTCAATTGACTGGCACAGAGCATTTGTACCCAATTTCAATTTAACAAGCCAAACAAAGGATTTGTAACAGGAATTATTTGAATTTGGAGTTTCGTTCTCTTTTATTACGAGTAGAATGTTTAATAAAATTTGTTGGCAGTAGGCATTTATTTGTTTTGTTTTTTCAATTTCAATAAAATTGTTTTTGTTGTTATGTGAAAACGTTGTTTGTTTTAAATTGTTTGTTGTATAAATTACACCATACCCACAGTTCAGATGTTCCATCAAAGTAATTGCAACATTTTTATTGGCTGTTGGTAAACGCAAACAAAGGTTTGATGATTATTTTCTTTTACTGTTGTTTATTTGGTATTTTAAAAGTGTTTTTACGAAGATTTATGTCAAATACGTACAGGCATTTGTGATGAGATTTAATTTGTCTGGTCTTATATTCGTTCGAAACTTTCGTACTTAATAAACTAAACAAAAACTTATTTCAACAGTAAAAAGTCTTTGAACCCATAAATATTATCTGCTAATGAAAACTTAATTAACGAAAAACAAACTAAAAAGAGTAAAAACTTACATCAAGACTTAAATGAAACTTATTACTTAACTGAAAACATTAAAATCTTTCTAAAGAGGTCAAACTCAAATCAGAGACCTTTTCAATAAATAGTGAGTACTTAAAATTCTAATTTGAAAATGGAACGTAACTCTAGATATAAAAAAAAACTGTTTAAAATTCCTTTTGTATTGAAATGGAATATTTTAAACAGAAATCCATTTGAACGTTTGAATTTTCCTTTAAGAGATTGAAATATTCGCTTTGCAAGATTTTCGTTTAAAATTGAGTCACGGTTCTTAGGTAGGTGAGTGAGGTCTTGCTTTAAAAAGCAGTTACATCAAGAGATCAGTTAGAAATACTAATTATCGCTTTGTGCAGAAGAACTATATTGATTCGAATAGTTTTTAATAATTTCCGTGTAATAATCTGTCTCTACAGAACATATATTTTTATGTATACTAATATATAAGTATGAGTGAGGCCTCGTTGCTAAATGATAACAGCAGCATGAGTCATTTGAAGTTTAAGCGATGCTTTCGGCCGTCGATTCACGATTATTTTTTTTGAGATTTGTGTCTCACATGTCAACCTTTGAGGTTGTCTCCTTACCCAGACTTGCCTGAGGCTACCTTAATAAATTACGGGCTCGAACCAGAGGGGTAATTGCGGAACTTTTTATCGGTAGGAATTGGTTTAATATTCATAGTTAAACAACATTCATTGCGTTATTTACGTTGCTGAGCCGACAATTTATTCGAACAAATGACGTAATGGTTTAGAAATAATCTTCAATCCCATTCAGATTCTGATAAATTGAGCGTTTCGCAATTAGGGTGCAGGGCTTAATAACTCGCTCCCTGTGGAGTATGGATCTCGGCATACGGCGTCGCTGGTAGGGTATTCCTAATAAATAAATAAATAAATAGCCCAACTCTTAAGACGAAAATTATAATTTGGTTAACCACAAAATCGATCATTAAAAAAAAACATATAAACATCCGAATTGAGAACCTCCTCCTTTTTGAAGTCGGTTAATAAAAGTACGACATATAACTTAAATAATAAATATAAAGTTCTTCAGTAAGAGATATACAATCAATGTGTCGAAGAACTAAATGTTATCATTACTTGGAACAGTTACTGGTATTGATAAGTTAATTTCAAGTATCGCGTGTCTAGTCTATTACAAAATAACAAATAGGTTAGTCAGCTGTTAGTTTCCACGTAAGCTGTAGAATGAAGGCCTAATAGTTGCCTATTATGACTTAGTAAAACTCATCATTTATGTATAATTTGAATGCCGAATTGACCGGAATAAGTAGAACATTCTGGCTATGGTTTAAAATAGGCATTGATAATCTAGGCCACTTTTTTACAAACTTTTATTTAACTTGCATTGTTTGTTTGCATGTATGTCAGTTTGTTTGTTTGGGGCAAATCTTGCAGGCTAAATTAAAACCACTTCCCCTTATCCTACGGATTTGAAATTTCACGTGTGGGTTCAGTTTTAAAGACAATGCGTTTTTTTATGCTTGACCTGATTCTACACCCAGGATTGGCTCCAGATGAAGGAACTCTTTAACGGTCAAGGTTCAACAGATACGAAATATAATATACGCATTTAAATTAGATAGCCCTAGTTTCTTAAAAGCTTTAGGCGTGAACTTCCTTCTTATAGTTTAAGTAGCTTTTTTTTTTTAAAGGTTTTTAATTTTGTGGACGTCTGTAGCCGGCCAACAATTATAGGCTAATTTTTCATAGGGGCTAAATGAAACAGAAGAGATCATACACACACACGTCATATGACGTAGCTCTAAACAACGCAGGCCGAAATAATCTGACCGATTTTTATGTTATATACATAACAAAAAGTATGTCGTGTGTGAACGTCCTTAAAAGCAGAATATTTAGACTGACAGTTTTTAATCAATTTCTCCCCAGAAAAATGAAATGACAATCATCACTGTGGCGTCGGAAAATAAACACTACCAGTAATTGAATCTGTTCTGGAATACTATATTTGATTACTTTTGATTGAATTTTGTTATTTTCCAATCACAGCCACTGATGTAATATTTATACAAATAAAAGATTTAATGTCATCGTCCCTTTTGGAACCAGCATGCCAGTTACAAAAATTATTAACTCATAGCGTGTTTGAAAAGTCAAGTGTGTGGCGAGGTTATGCGAGCCTGTTACACTCGAAACTCGAAAATAACATTATTTTACACGCTTTATATTAGCTTCACTTGTATGTTTGTATATTTGTATGTTTGTATATTTGTATGTTTGTTTGTAACCGACTCCTTATGGCGCGATTTTGACCCACTTTAAACGACCAGATTTCATTCAAACTTTGCACACCTGTCAAGGACCGATGACAATGCAATAATTTCATAAATTTGTGCCATTATCCTTGCCAGGGTTACCAGGACAACAAAAAAACTGTCACAAACTACGCTGACATACGTCTCAAAATTCGAAATACCCTAAAAAATTGAAAATAAATAATAGTTCAAAAAAACTAAAAAACACGCTTCCATTGAAAACCAAACTAAAAAGTACAAAATAATGGAAAAAAAGCGTGGGGTGCCTGATATCCTTTAAAAAATACCTTAAAAAGCACCCCACGCTTTTTATCCATTATTTTGTACTTTTTAGTTTGGTTTTCAATGGAAGCGTGTTTTTTAGTTTTTTTGAACTATTATTTATTACCTAATATCTTTAATTTTTCTTTACCCCAGAACCCTAGCAGTTTGGAACCAGTCAAACAGTCACCCTCTGTTCACGGAGTCGGATGCCCGCTACCACCAGATCGCGCTCTCCAAGATGAGGAAGCTCCTGTACTTCATCTGCGGAATGACTTGCCTGTCTGTTGTCAGTAAGTTGAACTTCTAGAGGCAGCAAACTATTGTATACAGTTTCTAGAATTTTTAGGTTGGAAGTTCGTTGGAGGAATCCAGAAAGTCAGGTTTCTATAAGCTGTTATCTATAGCAAACACAACAGAAATAATAGACAAAGCTATGTGAAAACATGCGTCACATCCTCGCAAAACAGCCAACGCTCAGCATAATGCTGCGACTCTATGCGAGACAAAAGCCAAGCGCTGGTTTTCAAGGTCAGCAAATAATGAGTAAAATCAATAAAAATACTAATTTAATTCCTAAATGTGATAAGCATAGTATTAAAAAGTGGCAACATTCCATTGCGACTGCAACATGACGCGGCGTCGCCGGCTTTTATTAATCTGTGCCATTCACTTGTCAGAAAACTATTTTTGACAATAACATGGGTACCTACTCTGAGTCTTGTCTGTGAGCTACATAATATCAATAACATCATGGCGGTGCTTATCAGACATTACGTTATGAACAATATTGATGAGTTCTTAAATTAAGAAAACTAAAAGATTAGCAGTGGACACAAATACGGGAAGTGCAGTCCTCTAACGATAATATCTTGCAGGGAAATTACTACTAAGTTGCAGCAAGTTTCCTACACCATTCAAACAGTAATACCAGGGAAGCATAGATGCAAACGACATTACCGCAACCAAGCAAGCAATGGCAAGCTCCAATGTACCCGTTATCGTCTGACCGTCGACATTATCACATTACCTAGACTCAGACTGTTATGTACTAGGCAAACATACGACGGTTGGAGGTCGCTTACGTGCATCCCACGCTTAGTCTAATTTAGTAGCCATTCAAGCCTTTAGACCACGAATGCGGAACCACAATGCGGAGGCAATATAGTGTCCGAGTTATAGCGTGGTCGCCAAAATGGTGTATGTATTTGTATGTTAGTGAGCTGGAATGTGGTGGTGATATCTACCTGATTCTAAGCTTTTAATTATTGTTATCGTTAAGCACAAATAGCATCGAATGAAACGTCCAACATGAAAAACTAGTAAACGGAGTTTTATTGCGAAAAAGAAAATAGTCACTAATTGGAAACATTCTGGCTTACTACCGGATGAAACAGACGTAATTCAATTTCATTTTCCGTTCCAGGAATAAATCAATACAAGCTTCTATATAGGAAAATGTTAACCAGCGCCATTTTTGTCCCACGGTGGGCGCCATTTCATATGATTTTAAAACACGTTTTATAATTTACTGACAAACTCAAATATTTAAGGTTTCCTAACTAGACAGTAAAAATCAATATCCCTACCAAAAGTTCTAAAATAACATATTTTATGCTTGCCCCACGTTGGGCGCCAATATAGTGTACTAGAGAAACTGTCCCGATATTATTTACTAAGGTTCTACGTCCAAAATGTACAGTAGCCACTACACCTGCCGTCTTAACGTTCAACTTATGTTCCTCCTGAGAATAGCATCAGTCTTGCGCTGTGAAACGCAAATGTATTCCCTACTTTAAACATTTAAGATGACCTCCTACTGCTCCTGGGATCTTAATAACTATTGTGCACATGGAAGATTCTTTTTGGAAGCAGGCGTAACTTTTGCGTTAAATAAATTATTATGGAGGGTTCCAAATGACCGCTGGATTTTGGAGATAATAAAGTTTAGATTGTTTTAAGATATTCGCACATCTAAAGCGTATGTTTTTATATATTTCAAAACTAAATTAAGACAGGTAATAGCAATAATAGCGTCTGTTCCTGTAATAATTGTCAAACTACATCATCACCATCTGCTAACTATGTCGTGGTCGGCTTCCAGTCTAACCATCTAGAGGTACATAAATTAATGAAATACTAAGAACCTAGCTCATATACCTTGACTGGCCTGTTAGTCTAGTGGTTAGTGACCCTGAATGCTAAGACTAAGGTCGTGGGGTCGATTCCCACCTAGGAAAAATCTTTGTGTGATGAGCACAATCATTTGTTCTCTTTCTGGGTGTAATTTATCTATAATATGTATGTATTTAGAAATATATAAGTATGTTTATCAGTTGGTTGGTTGCTATAGTACAGGCTCTGCCTAGTTTGGGATCAGATAACATTGTGTTGGTTGTCCTAAGATAATATAATTATATTATACAAATTTACTAATATTACATTTTCCCTTCCTTAGGCTGGGTTACTCTAACATTCTTTGGAGAGTCAGTCCGTCTGATCACAAACAAGGAAACGAACGAGACCCTGACTGAAGTAGCCCCTCGCCTGCCTCTGAAAGCCTGGTACCCCTTCAACGCTATGGGAGGCACCACGTATATTATTGCCTTTGCTTTTCAGGTGTGTAATAAATACTTTTGTTTATCATTTAGATATACGTAATCAATTTTTTCTTTGTAAATAAATGTTTTCTAATTATTATTAACTGCTAGATCGTACTGGAATATAATAACATATAATAACTGCTATCTAAGGGTAAACGGTTTTAACTGTCCGATTAGACAATCCTATATCCAATGAACACAAGTTCCTTTCACAGCAGTGCTATTTGTATTTTTTGTGAGGTATCTAGTTCACAAAAATAATTGTCACGATCATGTGCCTAGCCAAATCCCAACTTTGTGGGTTCAGCTTCCAGTCTAATCAATTGTCACTGCGTACCAGTATTTTACTTGGAGCGACTGTCTATCTGCCCTCCGCAACCCAGTCACTGGATAACAGGATACCCCTTGGTAAGACTAAATGGTCAGTTTTTCGGGCTTCTACCAACCCTTAAGGTAACGACTGCCTGCCTATTTCTCCTGCTCACGTCTTGCTTGCCATTCGTAGATCTTTGGACAAACGGCTAAATATGCTTTCCGAGGCACAGAGGGACCTTGGTATGTAAAAATCCGACCACAGACCAATCGTGGCAAGCGTCGCCGTCGCTTAGCAGTCATTCAACCCTTTACACGCATTGATCGATTAGCGATCAATGCGTGCGGCTGTTATGACTAACCAAAATTAAATAACAATTGTATTTTCTTTAATCATTTTTCATATTGCTCTTAGGTCTACTGGCTTCTCTTCTCAATGGCCATAGCAAACCTGATGGATGTGATGTTCTGCTCCTGGCTGATCTTTGCGTGTGAGCAGCTGCAGCATCTGAAGGCCATCATGAAGCCTCTCATGGAACTGAGTGCTTCTCTGGATACGTACAGGCCGAATACTGCTGAGCTATTCCGGGCTTCTTCTACTGGTAAGACTGTTAAGGGACACTAAAATGCATAATAACTCTCTGCTATTTTATCCTTGTATTACGTAACATTTATCGGGCGGAGGATGTCGTTCTCCCATATTTGTAAGTTACCAATGCACTAAAGCCACTCAAACCCATAGCCCAATATGTTTTGTTTCCATGCTTTGCAAAAGTCCTACATTCAACCGCGGATTGTCACTGGGTGCACTTGTGTAGTGTAAACAGGGACTATGGAACAACTCTTTATATCATGGTCTTCAGATAATTAGTAATTATAGGATTTCAACTATTAATTTATGAGCAAAAAGATTACTGTACTCATGATTTAGAGGTATAACTCACGGTTGGGACGGTACTCAAACGAAATAATATTCTTGATATCTCATCATCTATTCTTCGCCTTAATTTTCTCTTACTGAACTTATTCCCCTACAGAGAAGTCAGAAAAGATCCCAGATGCCGTAGACATGGACATCCGCGGCATATACTCCACGCAGCAGGACTTCGGTATGACACTGCGAGGTGCTGGAGGGAGACTGCAGAACTTTGGGCAGCAAAACGCGAATCCGAATGGATTGACCCCGAAACAAGAGATGCTGGCCAGGTCTGCTATCAAGTACTGGGTTGAGCGGCATAAACACGTTGTCAGGTAAGACTTACTGAGAGATGTTTTAGTGAAATAATGGTTACTTGACTAAGTCCCTTTTTCAGTAGGCAGTTAACATTGATCTGAAGAATAAAGATGACAGTTTGATATCATTGCCTATAGAAAATCTGTAAATTTCACATATTTATACTTTAGTAATGGATATCCGACTATTGAAAAGTCTGTCTTATGTTAAACATACCGACAGAATACGAAGCACCCCGCTGCGCTCTAATACGGGAATCCTAGACGTAAGCAAAAAGGCTGCCAGGCTAAAATGGGACTGGGCGGTTCAAGTCAGCCGCATGCACAGCGACCGCTGGGCAATAGTCTCCACACTGTGGGTACCTGAGGATGGCCGGTCCAAAAAGAGGTGGCGAGACGACCGAGACGCGTACTGCAAGGGTTGGATCATGGTGGCCCCGGAAAAGGATACCTGGAGGGATTAAGGGGAGGCCTTTCATCAGCAGTGGGACAGTGTGGGCCAATTAAAAAAAATAAAGTTGAGAGCATCTTATTATTAGCTGTGAATGATGAGAGAGATGAAACATTATGAATTATGTATTAAATCACTAAGGCGTGTTATCCTAAATAACTCTGAGTTAACAGCTAACTCAGGGTTAATCAAATAAATTATCTTGCTCCACTAATATTTCGAAAGTAATACCGCCTTTTGACGACTTGAAAACCTTTCTAAAACAAAAAAAAATCTAAATAGTCAGAAACGCAGGTTTATATTACTTTATACTTGGAAATAAGTAACTTTATAGAAATCGATGGCGACATTGACAAGGCCAAGTCTAACCTGCTATATACTACGTGTGAAGGAACATCTGCTTTATAAACGTTCTGTCGATAATAAGCCTGCAGTGTCACGGTCAATACCTATCTTTACTATCTTTTAATTGTAGCGACGGTTTTGAACTTGAAACGTTTGATGTTGGTTTGAAAACTGTAGTCAGACATAATATTTTCGCCAAAATCAGGGAGAGGATATTTTTTTTCATCATCATCCCCAGCCTAGCCTTTTTATAACTATGTTGGGGTCAGCTTCCAGTCTAACCAGATGCAGCTGAATCATCATCATCATCATTTCATCTCCAGCATTTCAGCAGACATAGGCATCTAATTTGGGGGGCTTTGCCATAAATGCCACGCTTAGCAGGTGGGTTGGCGATCGCAGTATGGTGGTAAAATACAACGAGAACGCTGCTGCCCATTCCCAGTGAGTCCCTTAATCGCCATTTATGACACCCACGGGAAGAAATTTTTTGGAGCGTCTGCCTATCTGACTCTCACAACCTACCACTATCAGAGAGCGTAGTTTTCATGCAATTCAAAATTTACGAGGACATCATTGGAACGATTCAAACTTCAGGAATGGAGAATTTTGGCTACTGTTCTAAGGGTTTTCTTTACTAGCAAACATTGGACCCACATTAATTTTAAATGGCCAAAAATAAAATGGCTAATGTACTTTTGCCTTGGGGATGTAAGCCTCTGGTGTGTGCGGCAACATGTGTCGACACCCTTGCGCCATTTCATGTTAGGAATACGGCGGTCTGTGCTGATGCCGCTGCTGCGGTTGCTAAGATCCACAAATGGCACAAATTCTGCAACTCTGTGGGTAACTACAGTTATGAGCCTTTTGGGGTCGAAACACTCGGATCGGTAGGCTCAAGTGCATGCATTCTTTATAAGGCAATTCACGTGACCAGAGGGCTTCTTCGACCCAAAAATTTGCATACGCTGCCAGTCTTTTGGGCACGTTCCCAGAAGACAGCGTAGCGGACGAGTAGGTATTTCAACGTCTGCGTATCTTTGTGTGATTCTTAGATATTTTATTCCAAAGCGGTAATAAAATAAGTTACCTGTATTAGTTCCACGTGGTGACGAACGTAAAGAAAAGCATCATCCCATTTCTTCCCGTGGGTGTCGCAAGAAGCAACTAATCGACTTACTGAGAGAATAGGCAGCAGCATACTCTATGCAGTTAACCACTATACTGCAATCGCCAACCCGCCTGCCAAGCGTGGCAATTATGTCAAAGCCTCCCAAACTGGATGTGGCCTACGACCATCAGAAATGGCTAATAAAATAAGTAATTTCTATTCGATCAAACGATCACCAACCAGACTATAATTAAAAAACTTAAAACAAAACTTTCGACTTGGTACTACGGACAACACAAATTACATGTTATATCGAATATTCGAGTACTTCTTCTCTTACTGAACTTAATTGACCTCCAGTGACCACAGACGCGCAAACTATTCTCCCGAGACCTATAATCTGTGGTCGGAAGTCGGTTCTACTTCGGCAAACTTCCGCTAACATCGTGTTCGAAGTTACGAACTTAGGATTTGCGTTTTGGCTGCAAAGTTCGGAATATGAAATTATGTTTTGAAAACGTTTGTGGTTTTAATTGAATGTTTGGATAAAATTTTCTGGGTTGAATGATTTTAGTTATTTACTTGAACTTCGCCATTATCACGAAACTACAATCCGTTTTATAAGCTTATTTGCCATTCTCAAACATTGCTTAATTGTTACTTAAGTCATTACAAAACACGTGCAACAATTTTTTCAAATGTTTCGATCAATTCATAATTGATCTCCGGTGATATTCTCTGGAATCATTATTGAAGAACAAATGAAAACATAATTGATTAAATAATTGCCTGAAATTTATTGATCAGGGACTCATTTAATAAAAAAAAAAATTTTGTTTCTATGACGAGGTTTAACACGTCAATCATGTTACAAAGGCCTACCTATCGGCCTACTCCGAGAAGAAACGCCGAACCTAACTCAGTGTTGCTGGTACGTTCGGTAAAAACAAATGATGTGCTCCATGCCTCATTTTCCTTAATTTAGGTACCATAATTTTCTTAAGGCGAGGTTGCAGTACTTTTTAACTTTTTTAAACCTCTGTAAATCTAGCAAAATGGCTAGTTTCCGTAAAAAAAAAGGAAAATTGAACATACTGTTAAGCGCTGTGTGAAGATAGAAACGTGAATTAAAACAATTGGCTCGATAAAAAAATAATCATAAAGATGACACTAAATCTTCTATATAATATGTTAAGCGTTTATATTTATATGTCCTCATAGTCATTGCACCTACCACTGTATGTCTCTGCATCACCCAAAGGTTGACTGGTAGAAAATGCCTATGGCATTAAGTCCGCCTCTGTACATTTATGTGCTTAAAGTATTAAATAAATAAATAAATAAATCGCCATTTAAAAAGTGTACCTTGAAGAGATTCCATCATTAAACCATGTAAAACTTATACCAAAAGATAGGTTTTATTATTTTTTAGGGCATGCTGAGAAAATATTTTATAATTTCCTTATCATTTTGTCTCCACGAAACAATTATACACTAAATCTCGCAGCACAAGCGCTCGCAACAACCGGCCAGTGTTCGCCGAAACGTCTTCAACTACAAGAGGGCCTTAACGAATCGATAGCAATCTATTACACTCAGGTCATAATGTGGGTACGGCCTTGCCACTTTCTGCAGCATTCATCAACTCCTGTAACGTGCAGGAGACAAACGTGCAACAGGAGACGCTGGAAACGATATTAAGGGCCCCATTTTTTGTGGAACAGCATCACATTTACACCCCAAGACAGAGTCATCTGAGTAGGTTTTCTTTGCTTCGACCTACCGGAGTCCAAAGTATATTTGAAAGTTTTCAGGTAAGACAAGGCAACGCATGTCATGGTGCAGGATTTTCAGCAGGTGGATCGAATGGGTTTTGGTCAGTTTTGGTCACATCTGCCTTAATGTTTTCATGTGATAGGGAGAACACACTTTAGAAATCTTTTGCAGCTTTTCAGTCTTTGTGACACGATGCTATTATTGTAGTTAATAAAACAACAACTAATAATGTTCTATCTTTTCAGGTTGGTGGCGTCCATTGGTGACACTTACGGTACTGCTTTGCTGTTCCACATGTTAGTTTCGACGATCACTCTCACTCTGCTGGCCTACCAAGCAACCAAGGTAACCTGGTGGATACACTTATTTCTTCATAAAACATTTTGAGGTCCTTCAAAAACCGGTCAATTGTGAGTTGGATGCACGAAGCTTTTCGTACCACAAAGCAAAGGGAACGAACGAAAAGGTGATATCAGACATTAATATTGAATAAAAACAATTAAATTTGTACATCACAATGTTTGACTGATGACCTTGTGAAGACCGCAGGAATCCGCTGGATGCGGAAAGCACAAATCTGGTCGAAGTGGCGGAGCTTGGGGGTGGCCTATGTCCAGCAGTGGACGTCTTTCGACTGAAATGATGATGATGATCATACTGTTTTGGTTTTAACAGTTGAACTCCAAACTGCAGGAGTTGTAGCTTTGGGATCGTAGTTCAATGAAGCAGAAAGAAATATGTCGATTTTTGAAGTGAAACTTCTAATGCGACTTCCAACAAGGTTGCGTTAAACGTTTAACGTTACCATGGAGGGGGTATGAAAGCACACGCCAATGATTTGACGGATAGAGTTTTTGAAAAATCGAACATTTTAATGTTATCAGAAACATTTACCCTTTCCTATTTTTTTAAGGCTAGTTTAGCAAACCTTTTCTTGTAAGTGTGATTATTTGTCTGAGGGTGTGTTGGAGATGTCTTTGACATTTTCGTTTAAGGACATGCCGGATTCCTGACGATGTTTTCCTTCACCGTTTTGAGAGCAGTGGTGATGAATAATTTACAAAAAGCGAAATACCCGAGTTCGAATCCACGACCCGACGACTCATAAGTCGGGGCCGTTACCACTGGACCACCACTGGCCTCCATATTTATTATCAACCCTATCAATCAATCAGTCTATTAATACAAATGGAAGAAATTGTAAGGTCGCCCCCAACCTTTTCTCCTACAATATCATAAGAAATGTTTGACAAATGTAAAAACATTTTGCGTAATGGTCCGTCATTGGTCCGACCCCGGGTCTTACGTCGTCGCTTGATCGGTTTCAGACCGACTTCAAATAGTCATTACTTAATCTTTTTCGAAGACAGAATGGCGGGTATATGCGTTCCGGTCTAATATCTTGAATCGTACAATAACTTATTTTTTCATACGCTGGATCCGTTTAGAATAGTATAATCCCTCTGGTTGTGTTCGTCTTCTTCTTTTTGTTTCGATTTCCATGTAACCCTTTTTAAGTCGAAAGCGTCGGTAGCCCGCCTTATTCAAATATTCTTAATATTATTTGCAATTTGCATGTCAGTATCAGAGGGACAATTCTCGTAATTTTAAGAATATTCACAGGCTGATCTCAGTCTCAATTTGTCAAACATACCTCGAGTTTCCATACACTTTTGACAAGTTTTAAATATTTTTCACACTTTTTTTTGCACTCGACCTTTTTTGTCAACGTTAAAAGATAGTGACAGCTGTCATTTTTGTCTAGCAAATTAATTATTAGAATTTATGGTTTTTTTATCCTGCTCTATTTTGTTTTTTTTTTTTTTGTTAAATGGACATAATTTGACGTTTTTCGGCACACAGACAAACTTATTCACATATACACTTTTGACATTTGATTTGCGCCCAGATAAATAATAGATTTTGAACACGAGAATTGTCCTTCTGGTTATAATCTAAATATGAATCGCAGCCTTAACAAAAAAATATTGAATTTTATTCAGGGATTTTTTCCCTAACTAGGATTTACGCATATGAATTTCTGTAAGGCTGAAAATGAACTATTGATATATTCGTCCGTGTTTCTTATTTCAGATCAACGGAATAAACGTGTACGCTTTCAGTACAATTGGCTACCTGAGCTACACTCTTGGTCAAGTGTTCCACTTCTGCATCTTTGGAAATAGGCTCATTGAAGAGGTAAGTTATTTTTTCAATCATTACACTTTCAGATAGTTCTAAATATACCGTATGGTTTTTGTATATAACCACCTGGTTTTACCTACTGAACCCACGTTGCTTAATTGATCGCCGTGATTTAGGCCTTTATATCAATCACCTCACCCTAGCCTCTTCGAATCCACTTCTGCATAATAGGACTCTTAAATTGTTTTCCTTCTGCGTCCAGTTGGCTTCTTTTTAGGTCTCAATCAACTTCGATATGCCTCATCATCATCATCATCATTATCAGCCAATAGCAGTTCACTGCTGGACATAGGCCTCCCCAATTAAATAAATATAAATAAATATCTTAGGACAACCAACACACCGTTATCTGATCCCAAACTAGGCAGAGCCTGTACTATGGCAACGAGACTACTGATAAACATACTTATATATTTCTAAGTATCCAAATTAAGCGTTTGCCTGTATCTTGGGGGTTGGAGTTGCAACATTTTTGTAGTTATAGGTTTGTGTCCAGTGACTGAAATCTGGTAAATAATTTGAATACGTACTGATGCCTTTGTTTCCCCGCTACCCAGAGCTCATCAGTCATGGAAGCAGCCTACTCCTGCCAGTGGTACGACGGCTCCGAGGAAGCGAAGACCTTCGTGCAGATCGTCTGTCAGCAGTGCCAGAAGGCCATGAGTATCTCCGGAGCCAAGTTCTTTACCGTCTCACTTGATCTGTTCGCTTCGGTACGTACTTTTCTCCATTCTGTATTAGAGGTCAGGAATTAGCCTATTCCCGGCCGTGGTATATTCAACTGCACACCAGTGGCAATAATTTTACATTGACATCTGTGGGTCATAGCAGTAAGGACGATTTTCATAGTGCAAGTGTGACCAATGATGTGGTATTGACTATGGACTCTTAGGAGGTAAAGACCTTTGTGCAGATAGTCTTACAGCATTGCCAGAAGGTTATGGCGGAATCAAATTCTTTACGTCTTACTTGATTTGTTGTATGGTGAGGTGTGGTGTGGTGTGGTGATGCGGAGGAATGAGGAAAGTAGCTTTAAGACTAGGGAAAGGCCAAAGAAACGATGGATGGACTTTGAAAGATGACATTTCATCTTCTTCTCATCTTCTTCTTTTCATCTTTTCTCTTCTTCTTCTTTCTTTTTCTTATTATCTTCTTCTTCTTCTAATTAGTAGTAATAATATAGAAGTACGGAAGAAGACTTGCTAATTCACCCCTAAACTGGGATAAAAGCAAGAGAATGACGTTCTTTTTGCATTCTAATGATTTTGATTATAGTTATTTGACAGTCGTTTGAAGCTCACTGTTGAACCTTTGCGTGAGGGAGCCCGTAATCCCAGGGCCCAATATCTATAGTATTGCGGTGTGCCGGTTATTTGTCGCTTATGGAGGATTTCATCAGGAGAAAACTCAGAATTTTACTTAGCTGGACTAAAATGATCGCTTCAATCGACCTTTTTGTCAATATGATAGTTATATTATAGTAATAGCTGTCATTTTGGTTAAGCAAATTAAATGTCAGCGTTTGTTGTTCATTTTATCCTGCTCTGGGTTTTTTTTTTTGGTTAGTTAAAATTTAGATAATTTGGAGTTTTTCGCCACAAAAAAGCCTATTTCCTTCCTTACTAAAAAAAAACATTGTAAATCCAGGTCCTCGGTGCCGTAGTAACTTACTTCATGGTGTTGGTGCAGCTCAAGTAAAACGGGCAGAACAAGAATCGCTACTGTATTACATATATACAAAATTGTTTGTTATAAATGTTCATATATTTATAGATGCTTTAAAAATCTTGACACCTGGTTCCTAAAGCCTACAAAAACAAAAAAAAAAAAGTGACAAACGTTTTTAAAAGCGGTGGCGTAATTGCGTAACACACTTGAAATTGTTGACAATTCAACAACATACATTGCGTTATTTACGATGTTGTGCAAACGAATTTTTCAAACATATGAAGCGATGGATTTTATTAATTTTCTTCAAAAACGTACAGATTCTGACTGAAGGTCTTTAATGTGTCTCGAAGGTATCTAGCGCAGTAATAATGCCGGATATTGTTACCTATTTGTTAAAACTTTAATTAAAACTGATTAATATTATTAAGGAAACTGTAGCGAGCTTCTTAAAACTAGACGCGCAGCACGCGTAGCATGACCACCGTAGAAATGGGTTTTGTCGACGGAAGAATAGACAAAATTACAGATTGTATAACGATTAAAGACAGAATTAAAGATTGTAGAAAGATTTGTAACGTTTTATGCTGGCGTAGCATGACAATTCTATCTTTATTCTTCCAAGCATAGACAAAGTTCTTTCTATGGTGGTCATGCTACGCGTGCAGGATTCAATATGTTAAGTTTAGCTTTTGTTTTATGATAGTTAAGTAAATTATATATTCATCATCAGCCTATAATGTTCCCACTGCTGGGACTATTTATTAAGATTTTATAAATATAATTATATTTGTTAATAGCACTTGATTTTAAAATACAATTTTAAATATTTTGTTATTGCCATAGTTTATTATCTTAATTGAAGTTTTTAATGATGTAGGTAATTCATTCGATGTATATTTATAGAACTTATGTTACCTGTTTCTTTTAAATTGATATATTATTTGTAGAACGAAATATTACAAATCTCTTTATCTTCTTTTAACCATACGTAATGTCTGTAATTGTTAAACTAGAAATCACCCTGGTAGGTGTAAAAATGTGTTTGTTTTATTTCAATAAACTATTTTGAAAAGTAATAATTGCTTGTGTTTTTTTTAGTCTCCTAAAATAAACATTAAATACTAGCTTCTGCCCGCGACTTCGTCCGCGTCAAAGTTTTGCTCCCATGACCCTTCCCGTCGCATCGAATTGCCTGTCAGTTTTCGTTGCTACTCCGCTTCTTCTGAATGTAGCGTGATGTTATTTTACCTATAGTCTTTCTCGATAAATAGGCTACCCAACACAAGAAGATTCTTTTAATTCGGACCAGTAGTTCCTGAGATTACCGCGTTCAACCAAACAAACAAACTCTTCAGCTTTATAATATAAGTACAGATTGCGCATAATATTATGCAACGCTCTTGATAGCGCCTCTTTTTGTGATACTACAAATAATTACTATTTTGTGGTTCTAAAAATATGAAATATTCAAATAACTGTGACCAACTTGGATGTAGCGCTAACCGGCTTTACTGCCTGTACACCTTTCGCTTCGCGCGCGGTTGGTTTCAGTTATAAATAACCGAAGTTAACCCAGTTTGTCGGGATGTCTTAGGTTAGTTACTGCCTCGGGAGGAAGCACGGTTCCCTGTCGTTTCGAGCGACTTTGCAGGGAGGACACGGCGCGGCATACGCTGGCAGAGTGTGCCGCTTGGGAGGAGACGCGCCGTGCCCTCATCTCAGGAGTAGGCAGTGACCTGTCGCTGCCGGCCGTGGTCGAGTCAATGGTCGGCAGCGAGGAGACCTGGGACGCGGTGGTAACCTTCTGCGAAACAGTCGTGTCGCAGAAGGAGGCTGCGGAAAGGGAGCAGGAGATCTCTTTCGCTGACCCGGCCCGCAGCAAGCGCACCGGAACACCGTCGATCCACGCCTAGTCCTTGTATGCGTCTCCTAGTTTAATTTCTGCTACCAACTGTGAGAAATGACTAGACACTTAAAGGAAGCTCAATTGTAACAAAAGTGTGTTTTATTCGAAGTACAGAAAGTATTCAGATGTTCATTACTTTAAAAAGGTGTGAATCACCCGAAGGTCAATGATTTCTTAGAAGATAAGCTAAATATTTATTTTAAAATTCCATAGTAAAATCAACTAAAAGGTTGTTTTACCAATAATTATTTCGTGAAAATAAATGAATCTACAAAGGTCTTTCCAAATAGGCAATCGTTCGACCTTTAACTAAAATGGAGTAAGCTATTAATTCTGTACCTAAATGAGATTATTGAACCAATTTGTAGGAGTCCAAGAAATAAATAATGCCGATCCATTAACTATTAGGGTTTCTTTGATACTTCAGTTGGCATTTCGCCAAACCATTGTAAGGAAAACACAAACAAACATTGCGAGAAACAAAAACCTGTGCTTTTGCTGATCAGGAGGTATTTTTTTTTGCGGGTCGGAAATCATCAAATGACGTCTCCCGCTCTGGGTAGAGCGGGAGGTTGTGTCAGACTTTTAATGACTAAAACTAACCGTGTTCCTTCCTATATGCCAAGGTTACGGTATCTCGATCGAACAAATCTCGTGATCCTGGCAGGCATCGGTCCTAGCAGACCCCTTCATTACTGCTGACATCTGTTTGAGGCGCGCGTGGAACACAAGGCGCTGTCGACCCGAGCCTGTTCCTTACCGGGCGGCGAGCTACCTATTGCTCGCCTCCCGCAAGCCCGCGCCTACGGTGGCCGGGAGTCCGCAATCAACTCCCGACGCCCGGGGCGTCTCCTCCTGCGGCGGCTAGGGCCATGAAGGTGCATAGCTTGCCTCTCCCTCACGTGCCCCGCCTTCTCCTTCGCGAGCATTACTGCTTCGAAGCAGGAGGTGACGGCTTTCCATGCCCTCTCGTTCCGTACCATGGCCTGCACCAGGGCCGGACGCGAGAGGTCGCCGCTGCCGAAAAGCAGGAGGTCATGGATTCAATTTCCGAGTTTTGGGGTTGTTCATCTGGAATTTCTCAGTAGCAGCCCGCAGTCTGGAATTGAGCCCGGTTGATTGCAATAGTTGTGCCCCCAAGAACTGGGACTTCAATATGACTGCAAAATGTGAGTGTACTATAAGGACACCTCTGCATTGTACGTCGGAGAATATAGACGTCATGTTATCTAATTTGTCATGTTTTGAAAAACAAAATACCTATTTTATTAAATTAATACATCTATAGAACTGGCAGAATACGAAACACTACGCTGTGCAGGAGCGCTGGGCGTTCTGGATAAAGGTACTCCAAGACATAGGCAAATAGGCTGCTAAGCTGAAATGGGACTGGGCGGACTACGGGGAGCAGTCTCCATACGGTGGGTGCTTGAGGATCGACGAATCAGGAGATGCCACGACGACCTGAGAGCCGTACCACAAGGGTTGGATCGAGAGTTGGCTCTAGAAAATGATGCCTGAATGGATTAGGGAGAGGTCTTTTTAAGCTTAAAGTCTTAAAATAATAATATGTACCTTCATGTAGGTATTAAAAGGAGGGAACGGTGTCATAGCTATCAGCCTTTAGGGTACTTATGCCGTTGACAGCAATGTGGACGAGGTTTTTGATGTGCTCAGTCCCCTCTTTTTAGGGTTCCGTTGCCAAATGGCAAAAAATGGAACCCTTATAGATTCGTCATGTCTGTCTGTCTGTCTGTCCGAGTATGTCACAGCCATTTTTTTCCGAAGCTATAAGAGCTATGCTGTTGAAACTTGGTAAGTAGATGTATTCTGTAAACCACATTAAGGTTTTCACACAAAAATAGAAAAAAAACAATAATATTTGGGGTTCCCAATACATAGAACTGAAACTCAAAAATTTTTTTTTCATCAAACCTATACGTGTGGGGTATCTATGGATAGGTCTTCAAAATTGATATTGAAGTTTCTAATACCATTTTTTTTAAAACAATAATATTTGGGGTTCCCCATACATAGAATTGAAACTCAAAAAAAAAAATTCATCAAACCCATACGTATGGTTATCTACGAATAGGTCTTCAAAAATGATATTGACGTTTCTATTATAATATCATTTTTTTCTAAACTGAATAGTTTGCGCGAGAGACACTTCCAAAGTGGTAAAATATGTGTCCCCCCCGTAACTTCTAAAATAAGGGAATGATAAAACTAAAAAAAAATATATGATGTACATTACCATGTAAACTTCCACCGAAAATTGGTTTGAACGAGATCTAGTAAGTAGTTTTTTTTTAATAAGTCATAAATCGTAAACCACAATTTACCTTTCATTCAGTCAACTCAAATATAAACATTTACGGTTTGAGAAATTTATTTCGCTCAAAAAGAATACAATTATTCACTTCTATGAGGAAAACATGATAATTAATATATAAGACAAACGACGCTTTCGCTTGGTAATAAACTAAAATTAAGATAATTATATAAACGGTAAAAACTTACAATTTATGCATTTTTCAGATGGTGCTTTAATAGCCTTTTAAAAGTTGGAAGTGATTTAGATTCTTTGATTTCTTTAGGTAAAGAGTTATAGAGTTCAGCCCCCTCATATACGACAGTCCTTCTACCGTAGTTAGTCCTTGGTGCTCTTAAAATTATATGGTTAGCCTGCCTCGTCATGCGCTTTTGGATTTGCATTCTTTTTGTAAATGTTATTTGTGTATGTATGTCTTTATTGATTATTTTACGTACAAGTATGCAGGTGTTATATTTATAAATTTGATTAATGTTCATTAATTTTGTTTCTTTAAAAACTTTTTCAGAAGATGTAAAATAATCATAATTGAATAAGACTTTAATAATTTTATTCTGAGATGTTTGTAGTTTTTTAAGGTGAGCTTTGGCAGTACTTCCCCACACTTCGATTAAGTAATCAAGATGTGGTTTAACCATAGAGTTATAAATAATATATCTGACTTGTAGTGGGAGACAACGGACAATTCCTCTAAGTGCACCAGTCAGTGATGATATCTTTTTTCTTAGTTTTTCAATATGAGGTTTCATTGTAAGTTTATCATCAAGAGTAAGACCTAGATATTTTTCAGTATTTGTTTTTAATAATGGTTGACCATTTATATTTAATTCGCCATGTGAAGTAAGTTTTTTATTTTTAGCATTAAATATCATGTATTTGGTTTTACTAGCATTTATGGTAAGCAGATTGCATTGGAACCAGATAGCTAGTCTATCAAGATCATTTTGTGCTTCTTTAACGATATGTTCTATATCTCTGCCAAAGTAAAAAAGACTGGTATCGTCGGCGTAAAGTGAAATAGCGCCTTTAAGTCCGATTTCATTAATATTATTGATGTAGATAAGGAATAATAGAGGCCCTAGTATAGAACCTTGTGGTACTCCACAAGTAATGGGTTTGGGTTCACTTCGATTTTCACCAATACCGACTACTTGGTACCTATTAGTAAGATAAGAATTTAGTATTTTTAATGCAGACCCAGTTATACCGATGTTTTCGAGTTTTTTAAGAAGAAGTTTGTGGCTTACAGTGTCAAATGCCTTTTTTAAATCAATGAAGATCCCAATAGCTATTTGTTTATTATCAATGTTAGTTTTTAAGTTAGTAATGAGGTCAATAGTTGCGGATAGGGTGTTTGATTTCTGTCGGAAGCCATATTGATTTTTGGAAATAAAATTTATAGAATTTAAATAACTTTGTAATCTATTATAAATGATTTTTTCATATATTTTAGAAATTATCGGTAAGACCGATATTGGACGATAATTACTCACATCTGCGTTATTTCCGGTTTTATGTATCGGTGTGACTTTGGCGATTTTTAATGGATCAGGAAATATTCCTTCCTGAAGGCTTTTGTTAACGCATTTTGTTAGGTCTTCCAAAAGTAAATCTTTAATACATTTAATTATTTTAGTACTGATGCCGTCAATGCCTGTGCTCGTGTTAATTTTCAGTTCATCAATAATTTTTGAAATCTCTTTAGTTGTGGTTGGTGACAACTCAGTAAGATCTATACCAGCCTGCGTACTTGCACGCAATCTGAAAAACGCGTCCGTTGCATTATTTTGATTACATTTTGGAATTTCACTTGCTAGCACTGTTCCGATTGTTGAAAAGTAATTATTGAAACTCTCACATATAAGTTTTGTATCGGTAATCGGACCTTCAAGTTTTGTAGGGGCTGAGTTATTTTTTATTCTATTGCAGGTTATATTATTAATCAACTTCCACATCTTAAAAGGCTTTCCAATACAATTTTTAAAAGATTTCATGTAATAAGAACTCTTAGCATTTTGAATAACAACTGTCACATTATTTCGTTCAGCTATAAAATTGCTCTTTATTTCTGCGTCTTCAGGATTCTCTTTTAATTTCTTACCCAGTTCATTTCTAGTATTGATAGTTTTGATTATATCTTTGTTTATCCAATCGGTTTTAGGTGGGTTAAGAATCTTAGTCTTTTCAATTTTATTTTTGTTAATCACAGACTTTAAGTACTCTTCAAGTGCCAAATAGTCATCATATTCATTTTCAAGCTTGTTTTCATTTATAGTTTTGTATAGACTTACATAATCAGTTTTTTTGTATTTCACCTTCTGCAGTAGTTCTGGATATAATCTTTTAATTTCAAAGTAAATTTGTTTGTGGTCTGAAAACGACGACTCAGTAACTGCCAAATGAAAGTTGTAGTCGGTGACTTGCAGGTTAGTACTAACATGATCTAGGATAGTGTTGGTAGTTGAAGTTTCTCGTGTGCAATGCTTTTTAGCAATCTTATTTAATATTTTGTAGCCATCTTCCTTTAATAAATATTTATAATCTTTCACGTTTCTATCAGGTTTGAGAAGATTGAGGTTATAATCACCAAATATAATAGCTCTTTTCATCTTTTGTAAGTAGTATGAATAGTTGTCTAGGAAATTAGTTACATTCGTCCGTTCCGGCTTGTAAACAACTCCAATATCAAGAGAGAATTTTTCCAGATGGACCCAAAGGTAATGGTTATCATCTTTAATTTTTTCTTCGATAAGGGTTTGCTTCAGAGAATTGTGTACATAAATGGAAACTCCTCCTCCTCTGGTATTTGTTCGGTAGTTGTAGTAATGCGTATAGGTTGGAACTTGTAGTCGTTGAGCCTCTTCATCTGATTTGATCCACGTTTCAGTTAGAACTATGACATGTATAGTATCGTGAAAGGATTCTATAATACATTTTAGTTCATCATGTTTGCCTGGTTTGACAATACTTCGAGCATTCATATATAGGAATTTCAGGGCTTTAGTAGCAGTGATAATATTAGTATAGTTGTCTGTTATCTGATAAGTAATAGTATTTTGCGTTTCGATTTGTAAGCTATTTTCTAATGTCGTTACTGGCAGTTTTTTGATTCAACTTGGGTAATTTTCGGAACTCCTTTCATGTATTTAATACTTAAGTTTGTCTCGCCATTTTCTGTCCGTTGTTGGAGTTCTTTCCGGAGGTTTTCTAAGTAGCTATGTTGTTGGGGTGTTTGGTCGGGATATATTTTGATAGTTTTGTCATTCAGTTTAGATTTATTTCGCAATATATATTTGGGTACGTCTTCCGATGCGTAGTAAATCTTAATAGGACGACTTTTTTCAATATTATATTTACCGAGGCGATGAATTTTAACTGGTTCAGGACAATCTAAGGTAATGTTGCTTATTAACTTTATGACTTCTTCTTTATCATGGTCATGTCTTGAAGCTGCGTTGACAGAATTGAGTTCAGATATGCCAACAATAACCAAGTTCTTGTTTCTTTGACAGCGTTCTTGTATTTCCGACAGTACATCCTCGACATTAGTCAGATTTGGAGTAATATTAGCAATCGTATTCTCTGAGGCAATTTTCAACTGATCAATGTCAGTCTGAAGTGTATTTATTTTTTGGGCGGTAGTACTGTTGGAAGATTTAAGGTTTGTTATTTCGGTTTTTAGGATTTCTTGCTCCTGGACTAACTTATTAGTGGTCGACTTAATGTCTTTTAACTGTTCTTTTATGGATGCAACATCATCTCTTATTTTTACATTCATTTCCTTTTGTTCAGTGGTGAAATTTGTCAGCAATGCTGAAATATGGTCTTGGAAGTTTTGAAATTGCCCTGAGAAATCGTCGTGCGGTTGTTTTCGTTTGTAGTTACGGCTAGTGATATTTTGTAACTCATCATCATTCAGCTTTGACAGGTCCGGTTGGGAACTTCCCTTAGCTTCACTTCTGGTACCACCATTAGTCGGAGACCGCATTAAACTCATCGTATAGAGTAATTGATTGCGTATTATTTTTAATTTTTATTATTGCGTGTACTTCGATAAATCTACTAGGTGATCTCACAATTGTTGTGATAAACAAATCGTAGATAAGTTAAACGTGACTCCAAAGTAAGATTTACTGAGTAGAAACTAGTTTTTGCAAGAACTGCGAGATTCCAAACCAGTGCCGCCTTTGTCGCTGCGGCGATAACAGTATTGGTGTAGGTCAAGAATTCACTTTTTGTAATGGCCGGTAGATTAATATTTGTTTTACTTTTTTACTTACTTTCATAAACATAAACCTTATGCATAAACCGTGAATTCCTGCAGGTTTGTACGGAACCCTCGGTGCGCGAGTCCGACTCGCACTTGGCCAGTTTTTTATACATGTACGACAGGTCAGTCGAGTAACGCAAACTCCCCGTTACCTAACGCAGATATTGAAGGTTTTTGTAATTTGTAACGTGACAACGTGTCACGTCCACGTCACGGCAACACGATAACACTGGAAAGTTAAATGTATGCTCACATGCTTAACCTAGATTTTAATCATAATAAATAAACTATAAATGTCGTATGATTCCTTACATTCTGTCAGCGAGCCTAGTACATAATTTATGAAATGAAAATGTAAAGGGGTAGGGTCCTGGTGTCCTGAAACACAGGCCAGGAGACTAGCTTAGGCACCAGTCTCCCACAATATATACTTGCCTGAATTGTATATCATTGTCGAATCTGACCAGTAAATTAAGTTATGTATATTGTGGTGAGAAAATAAAGTTGATTGATTGATTGTATGGAAATAGAGAAAGAAAGAAAGAAAGAAAATACGTTTATTTGTGGTAAATATGACGCAAAGACAAACTGAACACAACAAAAATATAAAAAAAATGCTGGGGAAATATAAAAAAATTTGCGTCAAATCCACGCAAAACGGCCATCGTTCAGTATAATACTGCGACTCTATGCGAGAGAGAGCCCCAGCGCTGGTTTTCAGCGCTGACGTGTGACGTCGGACGGTGCAGCAAATCATGAGTAAAAAGAAGTAACAATACTAAATCTTACATAATACAATATTAAAAGGCAAATAAAGAGTAAAAAGAAATACAATTTTAAAACTTAAACAATAACAAACACATTATTATAAAGTGGCAACATTTAAAAAAACACATTATTATAAAGTTGCAATAGCAATATGACGCACGCGCCGCCGGATATTATTTATCCGTATCGTTTAGAAATAAACGAATGACCTTACAAATTTCCATCCACGTTAATGTTATATCGTGCACGTATTGCCAAATATTTGTAGCGGCATCTACACCGCCACATGCGAACTACGCATTACACTGACGTCACGCAGAATCCTGCATCGCACAAGCAGAATTTACAGCGGAACTAGCATATGTACAACGTCCCGACATCAATCGGCGGGCACCTAGTCCGATGACTATGTACGGTAAGCCGATCCAAAGCTAGCCAAATACTTGCGTGGGATCGTCGACCACCACTTTACCTACAGGGAGCACATAAGAAGCATTAAATTTGTACCTTAATAATAATCATTCCGATCCAGCCTTGCTGGGCAGTAAGGGACAGGCTTTACCAGCGATACGCTAAGTTTTTAATCGCTGACTAGAGGCCTTTATTAATTATGGTACTGGCAAATCCGGTTAAGCAGCCGACAACCATGTGGTTGGTCAACCTATGTCAGTTGACCTGCAAGATGTACCTAATTTCCATAAAAAAACACATTATCCGTCGGGTCTAAAGATTCCCTTTTCTGTAGTAGAGGACTGAACTTTGCACCCTGTTCCTCATGCATTTATACATTTATAGACTTGGACGTTCACGATTTAATGTATGTTAAGAAAATACAAAAGTGGCACATGTACTACAAAATTTTCCCCGCTATACATTCCTACACAATATAGTCAGTTTGAACAAACCATTCAACAAGTCTGGTCTAAATGTCTAAGCCGAGTACCGGCATTCGCAACACGAACTCATTCCTAAGGGAATAACTCTCGTTTCGTTCCGCCAACGCAACGTTGTGAAAGGACACAGAATGAAGAAACGGAGACAAGCCGAAGCAGAAAGTTTAATTTGATTAACCATCAACCCCTCTGGGTTTGCTGGCTTTATGTTACGTCTTGTTTACAAATAATGTATGAATATGTTTGTATAGATAATACAAACATATTCAAACAAAAAAAAAAAAAAAAAAAATACAGCTTCTTACTGAATGCAAACAATTTTTTTAAACTTTTTTTTCTGTCTTTTTATTCTGGGTAATCTCAGATATGGCTGAGCCGATTTCGACGGGAATTCACTGGCTGATATTATTTTTTCCAGAGAGCTTGTTTCTGTGGGATAGTTTCCTACATACACGCGAGTGAAGGTTCGAGCAGCAGATTCTATGTATTTATATTTCCATGCCTTACCATGTCTGCCGTTCTTGACGGAAATTTTAATGCAATTAAGTAATGTGAAAGACCAGTGAAATTGTAGGCGTGAAACTTTTGAAACTTTGTCTGTGGGTAACCAAGTCTTGAAGGCATAGACAAATGACATTTTATAAGCGATACAAGATGCAAATGTCAAAAAGTATTGAACTGACAAATGGTGCTGGAAAGCCGTTGAAAGTGTCAACCTTGTTGAAAGTCAATTTACAAACACGTTACCCTGTTAAACCGAATACTGCTTTTCTAGGTTCTCTGTTGTATAATAATATACAGAGTAACAGGGATACCGACGCGCTTACTAAAACCATGGATTTAACACAAAGTCATTAATTTTAAGTCAGTTATTAAAAAAAAACAAACATTTCATAGAAAAGTTCAATACCTACGCGGTCTTAATCTATGTACCTACTAGTTTTTTTTTTTAATAGCTAACGAAGATTTGATCGCTCCCGCGTTCATAAAGAATCATGTAACATCGTAACAGGTCGCGCATCGGTCTCCCTGCCACTCTATATACTTAGAATTCATGATTACGTATACCTATTGATCGCGACCATTATAAAGAGTCAAATAATAAGCAACTAATTGCAAGTTTTATATCTTAGGATCCAGAATAACAGTTAATAGTTGAATGGCATGCCATATCCACATTTATACAATCCTTGCAGAAAGCGCATTCTATAACGAGCTTTTAAATCTTTTATATTTCTGTTTAGAACTGGAGAACGGGCTTTATACGACACAGAACTGATGTGTGACTTTGTTACTTACGGTAGACAAAGGTTTTACGTTCACTTACGTCATAGTTGCTTTGATGCGAAGTTGTATACTATTTTTATATCTGACGTAATGAAATATTATGTTACTGTGTTTTGGTGAAATTGACACTATGAGTGCACGGCTCGGTATGATTCAGTCGTTCCAAGATTTTGGGTAAGATGAAGAGTAATAATAGTTTCCATTTCTTCCCGTAATTGTCGTAAAAGGCGACTAAGGGACTTACTAAGGCATAGGCAGCAGCGTTCTCCATGCATTTTACTACCATACTGCGATCGCCAACCCGCCTGCCAAGCGTGGCGATTATGATAAACCTCCTGCCTTTGAGGGAGGTCTATGTCCAGCAGTGGACGTTTTTCGGCTGAAATAATGATGATGAATATTTCTTAAAGTGACTGACTACCACACGGTCCCATCCGTCTAGTTAAACTACGCTTGCCGCGGTTAGCCTGTGGATGGGTGACCATATTTACATACTAAGATTCCTTTATGCTTCGGAAGGCACGTAAAACCGTTACTCCTGGCTGTCATTCGTAGATCTTTTTATTTTATAATTTAATCTTATTTGTAATATTTTGGAATTTAATAATGTAATCGAAGAATTTAAACACCATGTTATATGAATGTTGTGCATGCCTTTATACACAGAACTAAAATTCGTCATCACATTATATTAATATCATTGTAAATATGTCGTTGCTGTGTCTTACTTGATAAATAAATAAATAAATAGATCTTTGACAGTCATAACGGGTCGTTAGAAGACCGAAAGTAAGACCACCAGTAACGAGTATCGTAACAAGGAGTATCGTATTATCTAGTAACTGTGTTGTGGAGGTGAGGTAGACTAGAATCTGATCCCAATATAGTTGAGCAAGGCTAGGAAAATGCCGATGGTGATGAATTCATTCATTCATTCATTTCATTTATTCATAAACAATTTACATTGTGGTGAATATATACACATGCAATTAACATAAAAATAGAAAAAATAAAAATACAGAGAACTATGAACTATTAATTATCCTCCCCGTTTCGAATATAATGCCAAAAACAATTTTAAATGTAATGTCAAACAAATGTAAAATATAATGACAACCAGTTTTCAATATAATGTCAAGCAAATTCAAATATAATGTCAAAAGATTCTAAAAATTATATACTGCCAAAAGTTTTCAAAAAAATTATATAATGTCAAAAGGCAAAATAATGAATAGTAATTCTTTACAATTTAGGAGGCAAGTTAATGCCTACCTAAGTATCTCATAGAAAAGCTTGATTGTTGGAATGTTAAGGATGAATCAGTGAAGTCAACACATGGTAGTAGGTGGTTTTAGACATAGGTCAAGAAGCCCGAGAGAGTTCATTTGGACAATACCCATGTGTGAGGTGCATATATTTCAAGTACATAGGTACTCTTCACATACAATGTTGTTTATTTGTTTAACACGTTAACTGCCATGGGTAAAATCAGAAAAAGTCAAAAATGTACTTAGTGTTATTTGACTTTAAGTCGATTATTGATTAAAAAGTGTCGAACACATAGTCCGACATGGCAGATAAAGTGTTAACCACATATGCACACGTAAAACAGTTTATGTGTGTATATGTATAATTGGCATAAAATTCATAGTCACCATATTATTTATTATTGTAATGTTTTGTAGACAAGTACTTGTAATTGTATTTATATAAGTAACCATTTATGTACAGACGCCAGCACATCGAGCTACCCGAAACTGTCAAATTTTCCAAATCTATCTTAAACCTAACACTTTAGCGATAAAGTTAAAAATATATTAAAGAAATTTGACAGATTGTAGTAGCTTTATGTGCTGGCGTCCGTACACACATAAACTGACGAGAATAAAGAAACAAAAACAAAACAAATTCGAAGACCGCGCACGGGAAGGCGATTCGATACGACGGGGTGGGCAAGAAATTTAACGAGGGTGAAGTCGCGGGCTGAAGCTAGTAATAAATAAAAGGATAACTACGGAGTATCTTGCCCCATTATACACAATTTATGAAACGACCTTTTAAAATGGTGTACTTCAAATATAACATGGTCACATATATCATGTAGAACAAAATCATTGTCCATAAACGGTTCCATATTTCGTGCCAGAAAGCATCATAAAAAAAAAACCGGCCAAGTGCGAGTCGGACTCGCGCACCGAGGGTTCCGTACAAACCTGCAGGTCATCATCATCATCATTCGTCATCATCGTTTATGAAATTAAATGTTTTTTTTTTTAATTTTTATATTTGAGTTGACTGAATGAAAGGTAAATTGTGGTTTACGATTTATGACGTATTAAAAAAAAAACTACTTACTAGATCTCGTTCAAACCAATTTTCGTTGGTAGTTTTCATGGTAATGTACATCATATATTTTTTTTAGTTTTATCATTCCCTTATTTTAGAAGTTACGGGGGGGGGGACACACATTTTACCACTTTGGAAGTGTCTCTCGCGCAAACTATTCAGTTTAGAAAAAAATGATATTAGAAACCTCAATTTCATTTTTAAAGACCTATCCATAGATACCCCACACGTAAGGGTTTGATTAATTTTTTTTTTTGTGTTTCAGTTCTATGTATGGGGAACCCCAAATATTATTGTTTTAAAAAAAAATGATATTAGAAACCTCAATATCATTTTTGAAGACCTATCCATAGATACCCCACACGTATGGGTTTGATGAAAAAAAAATTTTTGAGTTTCAATTCTATGTATGGGGAACCCCAAATATTATTGCTTTTTTTCTATTTTTGTGTGAAAATCTTAATGCGGTTCACTGAATACATCCACTTACCAAGTTTCAATAGCACAGCTCTTATAGTTTCAGAGAAAAGTGGCTGTGACATACTCGGACAGACAGACAGACAGACAGACATGGCGAATCTATAAGGGTTCCGTTTTTTGCCATTTGGCAACGGAACCCTAAAAAAACCGGCCAAGTGCGAGTCGGACTCGCGCACCGAGGGTTCCGTACAAACCTGTAGGTATTCACGGTTTATGCATAAGGTTTATGTTTATAAAATTAAATATATTTTTTTTATATTTGAGTTGATTGAATGAAAGGTAAATTGCGGTTTACGATTTATGACGTATTAAAAAAAAACTACTTACTAAATCTCGTTCAAACCAATTTTCGGTAGAAGTATACATGGTAATGTACATCATATATTTTTTTTAGTTTTATCATTCTCTTATTTTAGAAGTTACGGGCGGGGGACACACATTTTACCACTTTGGAAGGGTCTCTCTCGCAAACCATTCAGTTTAGAAAAAAATGAAAAATGATATTTGAAACCTTAATATCATTTTTAAAAACCTATTCATAGATACCCAACACGAATGGGTTTGATGAAAAAAAAAAAATTGAGTTTCTGTTCTAAGTGTGGGGAACCCCAAAATGTATTGTTTTTTTCTATTTTTGTGTGAAAATCTTAATGCGGTTTACAGAATACATCTACTTACCAAGTTTCAACAGCATAGCTCTTATAGTTTCGGAAAAAAAGTGGCTGTGACACTCGGACAGACAAACAGACAGACAGACATGACGAATCTATAAGGGTTCCGTTTGTTGTCATTTGGCAACGGAACCCTAAAAAATACATATGTAGACAAAAATACCTCGTATGACCAAATTGTAGTGCATCTAAAATCCGACAAAGCAGCTGGACTATGCCTTGAATCCACACAGCCTAACAGTTTCAACCAGAGGTTCTAACTTAGTTACGTTATGCTACATACATCCCATTGCGTTCACTACAACCTATCCGGCCCGGATTCTAATGCAGTTATCGATTCCGGTCCTGATACGGGTCGAAACTAATTTCGATTGGGTAGTTACTTTGATGTTTTTGAAATAGACAGGGATTTGTATTTCCAAATGTGGTTGGAATTTTTCTGTATAAATGAATATGAGATTTAGGTTTATTGTCCGCTATATTCAGAAAACTCACCGTAAAGAGAAATTATTTTTAAAAGACTCCCAACCAAAACAAACCCAATAAAAAAAAAAATAAGAAGTTGTAGGTAATATTTTAGTCAAAGGATTGTCGTGTCAAAACAGCTGAAGCGATTTTGATATGTCTAACATCTACCACTAGAAAGCTTACTTTTAAATAAAAAACTGCATTCAAATCGGTTCACCCGTTTAAGAGCTACGGTGCCAAATACAGACACACATAGCGGTCAAACTTATAACACCCCTCTTTTTGCGTCTGGGCAAAGTCATTTTAGTTGAAGTGAGTTATCCATATAGTCAATCTCAAGCGATCCCTAGTTTTCCCAACACACTATCAGTCAGAACTTAAATCATTTTGAAGGATATTGCTAATGTATTGCTTCACATGTTCGAATGATTTGTGTGCTCAGCAACGTAAAAAACGCAATGAATGTTATTGAACTGTCCTTCGCAGGTAACCCCGCAACCCCGTAAACGCGTAACCCCGCAGGTAGAAGTTTTTATTATTTTCGAAAAGATTATTCGTATCTACTTTTCCTTTGTGATCTAAAAAGTACTAGGTTCCATAACAAGATACCTACGTATTTCTCCAACCAAGCTACGTCTCTTTGTTCCAGTTTCAAAACTGAACGAAGGACGGTGAAATTACGTTATCGTAAAACTTTTCAACTTTGTCTAATGTATCGGTAACCTAATTGGTGTTTCAGGTGTTCAGTAATAATGCCTATAGACGACGCTCTTCACAGTTATTGAACCAATGTTGCTGTTGGCCATAATCAACGTTAGCATAGCATAACCAGGCTATAATGTCCTCACTTCTGGGATACAGGGATCCTCTCTATGAGAAGGAGTCGGTTGTTATCACCACCCTAACCGGCTCTTGCACCAAGCAGTAGGTACTAATCGTCTCTTAGCTGGCACGGCTTATTTTAATTTCTGAATTGTTTCTTTTTTTTTCAATTGCGGACGCTTTTAATTTGCACGTATTTTTAAAATCGATCTCACATTGATAATTTGAACATAAATGATGTAACCAACTTTTTGTAACAAAGATTTTGATTGAAAAGAGTGTCCATGGAGTTCCTTGCCTTTTCTTCTCCATATGTACCTACTAATGTGAATAAGACGAAGGTCATGGTGTTTGAAAGAGAAGAGAACGTATCGGTATGTGATGTAAAAATAAATGATAAGAGTGTGGAGCAAGTAAGTGAGTTCGTATATTTGGGGAGTTTGTTTACAAGGGATGGAAAGATTGATAAAGATGTGGAAAAAAGAGTGAATTCGGGAAATAAAGTAAATGGTGCTTTACATGCGATTGTGACCAACCAGTTGATGTCCGATAAGGCTCGACTGGCTGTTCACAATGGTGTACTGGTGCCTACGCTTATGTATGGAAGTGAATGTTGGGTATGGCAAAAGAAGCATGAAAGTAGAATAAATGCTGTGGAAATGCGTTCCTTGCGAAGCATGTGTGGTGTGACTATGAATGATAGGCTGAGGAATGATGTGATAAGAGAACGGTGTGGTTTAAAAGAAGATGTAGTGAAAAAATTGAAAAAAGTATGCTTAGATGGTTTGGTCATGTTGAGAGGATGAATGAAGGTCGGCTCACAAAAGGTATTTACAAGGCAGATGTGAGTGGAAACACCGGGAGGGGACGCCCTAGGAGGACATAAAATATAGTGACCTTATTGTTGATGTTCTTTAAAAAGGTCAGGTGCGTAGTACTCGCAACCAGCGTGTGTGTATGACCAATTGTATGAAACTAAACGAGGCAAAAGAAATGTGTAGAGATCGTAGCAGGTGGCGTTCCGTGGTTTCTGCCTACCCCCATGGGAAAAAGGCGTGATTGTATGTATGTATGTACCTCCTACACTTTGGAATGGGCAACTAACTTCATCTTTCTGACTCACCACCACTTGACAATTCAAAAGTGCCTGTAATTGGTTTATTTGAAACAAATGCTTTGGGTTTGAGTAACAACCTTATTAGTAAAAAGTTAAATTCTTTAATTCCCTGACAGACGCACAGCCTAAAAAACTGGGCCAAGAAGCATGAAATTTTGTACATTAATTATTTATATCGTGAAAATAATAGCCGTCATAAAAAGTTGTTAAAACAGCGTTTGGTATTTCTCAAATAACATACACATACTGATAATATGTGATGTTATTTGAGAAATACCAAACCTATGATGTTCCCACCGTTTGAACATAAGCGTCCACCCGGAGAGAGGGAGTGAAGGGAATAATTTACCATATATTTTAACTATACAATATCATAATCAGAATCATTCATCATCATCAGGTTAGCCGAAAGCCGTCCACTGCTTAGGCCTTCCCAAAATGGGGGGATTTTGCTATAATCGCCATGCTTGGCCGTTCGCAGTACGGTGGCAAAATGGATAGAGAACTCTGTAAGTAAGTCCCTTAGTCGCTTCCTACGACACTCACGGGAAGAAATGGGGTGGTGGTATTTTTAACCGACTTCAAAAAAAGGAGGAGGTTATCAATTCGACTGTATTTTTACATCTAGCAACACAAGGAACATAATCAGAATAATTCAACTTATTTTCTTATCAGCGTTACTTTATACCACGATATTAGGTCGGTTATTATTTTTATTTCCGTGTGCTATTAAATAATATTATTAAAAGGAGAACTGGCGAGTTTTACGAGTGGCTCGGTGGCCGGGCACACAATAACAGCTTCCTTTTTAATAGTCGCTTGACATATTTCCCTGGTTTTACTCGTAAAACGTAGAATTTACGGTGGTTGGTTTTTATAGTTGATAATTTATGTTTTTTTAGTATTAAGTAGAGTCTAGTGTTCAGTTAGCTAGTGGTTGATGTAGAAACCATCTCGGTATTTAATGTTCTATGAACTTTTTGTGTATTGGAGTATGACTAAAGTAGAGAAAAACTTATTCAGGTAACTTTTTTGATCAGTTTGGATTTTCATTCCTGAAAAGAGAAGATTACGTACGAACGGACGTAAAAAAATCGTAGTGGGTATATAGATACCCACTACGATTTTTTTACGTATAGTATAGACTACATTATAAAGCTGAAGAGTTTGTTTGTTTGTTTGATTGAACGTGGTAATCTCAGGAACTCCGTCCAAATCAAAAAAATATTTTTGTGTTGGGTAAACTATTTATTGAGGAATATTTATAAGCTATGTAAAATCACGCTACAATCAAAAGGAGCGGAGCAGCAACGAAAAATTTACGAAAACAGTGCAGGCAATTCGATGCGACGGGAAGGGTCAGGGGAACAAAAATTTTACGCCGACAAAGTCGCGGGCAGAAGCTAGTTTAGAATATAGTGCATTGGTAACAACTCTCGGTGTTGAAATGAGTAGTGAGAATTCAACGGACACTCTGTCGTATTCTCATCGTGCCGAGAAAACACACGATTCTGATTTCATCTCTCAGCACCAGACATTGATGATCCAGTAGGAACGCGAAAACATCCTACCGCGATAATTTTACCTGCATGCAAACGTGCACGATACGTTCAAAACGACACAATAGCTAGTATTTTGATGATCCTCCTAATAAATCTGAGATTAAGTTATTTAGCGTTCTATCTTAATATAGAATTCTAAATAGTACGCTAGCATTTTTCATATATTTTAACAAACTTTATGACATAAAATGGCAGTCTCAAATATCAAAGCTATTTAGTATCAAACTCCCAGCAAAATTAATTTACAAAATGTTAACCATTTTGTATTTCCCGTGAAACGTTATTTGAAACTCGGAGTAGCCAATTCAATATCCGGGTCCTAAGGGCGACCGCACACGATCGAGGACCGCTCCAACGACTCGACGACTGATGGAGCGAGTCCTTCAAGCGTGGCAAGTCGTAGAAACGGTTGGATGGATTGGTGAATGTACGGGCACTAGCTAAATTGGTTTTAGACTTCACAGTTTTTACAGACGATTTTATTTGTGGTTTTTAAACTTGTGGTCTTATAAATTTAGGATAAATTTCGGGCACATTTGTAGTTCTCTATTCTGATAATAAAAGCAAATCATGGAATGATTTGGAACAGGTTCTAGAAATGTTGGTTGCTCTTGGTGTTAAAGGAAACTTCCAACAACTTCACAATGTCAAACTGAACACGAACACAACTAATTAACCTGACCGAAGCATGGACACTCTGTAGATCATCGTTCATCATTTCAGCCGATAGACGTCCACTGCTGCACATAGGCACAGAATATATATTAGTACCTTACGGTACAGAAGTTTCACTCCCGAGTTTAGGTATGATAAACGCAAGCGTTCGGCCACCGTACTAGTCTCAATAGGCTTGCACTCGCTCGACTTGTCGCACACGCAGCGCACGCACCCGCGGATCAAAAGTAAACTGTTAATACCGTAAAGTACCTACTATTGTATATTCTACCTCTCTGACAGCCCTAGCAGGTTGAAGCGAGACGGCAGACAGTTATTGTACTATGAACGCTATACGCAATGCAAAAGGTTGAAGTTAGGTTGTTTTCCAGAATAGTAGGTAAATATCTCGGGGATTTTGGGCCGCTTGTATGGAAGTGAGACAGGCCTGACATAGGCCTCCCCCATTTGGGGTTTTGCCATAATCGCCACGCTTGACCGACGGGTTGGCGATCGTAGTATGGTAGTACAATGCATAGAAAACGCTGCTGTGCATTCTCTAGTAAATCCCTTAGTCGCCTCTTATGACACCCACGGCAAGAAATGGGATGCCGCTATTCTTTACGCCCAGCACCACACGGCACCACGCGGTACGGTTCGACTGATGCACAAATTCATAGTCGGTCAGCGAGCTAAGGAACAAGCTATGCTTGGAGTATTTCTGATAGAAATGGGATAGAATGCGAAATCTTTGAGGGATACAAGGTGATCCGGCAGAGAAACAAAGTTGACGACATAGCTCATAGAATTAGCAAGATGAAGTGGCAATTGGCCGGCCACATTAGCCGTAGAACCGATAACCGCTACGCATGGTCTACGTCACGGTGCTACACGTGTTCATGAGTGGAGACCGCGAATCGGCAAACGCACTATAGGACGCCCTCAGGCTAGATAGAGCGACGATCTTCGCAGGGTGGCTGGTTGCTACTGGATGAGAGTTGCCGAGAATCGAGCTGAATGGCGTGCAATTGGAGAAGCAGCAGTGGACTACTATAGGCTGATGATGATGATGACACCTAATTAATTTCATCACAAAGATTTTACAATCTATACTTACTAATATTATAAAGCTGAAGAGTTTGTTTGTTGGTTCAACGCGCTTATCTCAGGAACTACTGGTCCGAATTGTAAAAATATTTTTGTGTTGAGTAGCCTATTTATCGAGGAAGGCTATAGGCTATATAACATTACGCTACAACTAAGAGGAGCGGAGCAGTAATGAAAAATGTTGCAAAAACTGGGAAAATCGCACGGGAAGGGTCCGGGGAACAAGAAATTTAACGCGGACGAAGACGCAAGCAGAAACTAGTTTGAAATAAAACTACTACTACTACGGACTAGGCACACACAGTTATTCGATGTACCGCACAGTGGTACAAACTACGCTCAAAATTCCGTCATTGGTAGGATATTAAGAAATTCATACAACAAATTCTCTCATCTTGATATATTTAACACCAAAAAAGGTGTATTCAGGAAACTTTTAGTGACTTCTGTATGCGACGAATTGACTAATAATTCTAATAAAAACTTTTTTGCAAAAAAAAACAACCGACTTCCTTAAAAACACTACAAAGTGAAAAATAACTTTAATTTCGGTAGTCGGTGTCTTAGGATCTGTATTTATGGTTTTTTTGCCACCGACTTCCGAAATTAAAGTTATTTTTCACTTTGTAGTGTTTTTAAGGAAATCGGTTGTTTTTTTTTGCAAAAAAGTTTTTATTTTTAAATTTTTAGTTGTGGTATTCACCCTGCACTAATTCCAAACAAACAATGCATATTTATGCGATAGCAGAAATCGCGGTTGATTTGCTGTCATTTTTTAAAGAGTTCCGGTGTCTGTCTCCCGAACTCATCATCAGATCTATATGAAATTATATGGGACCATTTCGGAATAAACCCCTTTCGAACAAAAAAATAATTTTGCAAATCCGTCTATATATGACGGAGTTATGGCCGAACATACATAAAAAAAAAAAAAAAAATCATATAAACATCCGAATTGATAACCTCCTCCTTTTTGAAGTCGGTTAAAAAGAACTGATTCTTTGATCAGTTCTTTTTAGAATTAAACCACCATACCAACCACCACAACAACACCAGCACCATCACAACTCCTCGCACACCCACCTACACTCCACACTGAGACATGCTTAGAAGGTGCTAGCTTGACATCCTGTTTGTTTCTGATGCATAAAGTGTAGTTATTAATTGTAAATCCGTAATTGACTGTAAGATTAGTTTATTTATCCTAAGCGAAATTGTTAAAGAGCTGTGGATTTTGTGATTAAATAAATAAAATAAATTGCACGATATATTTATTTATTTTACTTTATCTTTACGTCAAACGTCAAATTCAAAAACGTTTTATGCGAACTAAGTGTACAGGGTTGGTGTTATGCTATATTAGTACTTATAACTTAGCAACCTTTTATAAGCATTGCAATTATAATTTGCCTGCCTTTATATTAAATTATCACGCATTAAACATTATTATTACTTAATTATTGTACAAAGAGGAAGTTATTTTGGAATAAACAGCATAAAGATTGTATCAGACATAGCTGGTCACGTACAAAAACCCTTATATTTAATAACGCTTCGGGCTTAGCCCATAATTTTATACCCAAAGTTAATTAGTGAAAATGATTCGCTACTCAATTGTGCTTTTAATTATTTGGGGCCGAGGTTAATATTCCGGTAATATTTGCCCTATTTGAGAAGGTATATCACAATTTAATTTGGCTACTTATTTTAATAGTAGGTAGAGTCTTTTTCTGGGAAATGAGAAAAAAAATACGTATATCTGCGGCAAACATGACGCACAGAAAGACCAGAGGTGTACAAACATAAAAATAAGGTGTGGGAAAACATGCGTCACATCCACGCAAAACGGCCATCACTCAGCATAATGCTGTGACCCTATGCGAGACAGAGTCCCAGCGCTGGTTTTCAGTGACAGCCGAAATCATAAAATGACTTCTTCCGCTCTGAGTGGAGCGGGAGGGCTTGAAAGACTTTTATTAACTAAACTAAGATAGTAGGTAGAGCTGTTTCCACTTTCAAATTATGCATAAATGCATAGAGTATGTAAGGATCGTATCACGTTGCTTTGTATAGTTTCTGCCTGCTCCCATGGGAAAAAGGGTTAAATTTATGTACCTATATATTATTTAAGATGTACAAGCGGCTGAATAGGGATGTCGGGGTGAAAAGTGGCATGCGGCGGGGCCACTGTCCTGACCCGTCACAGGGACCAAGAGTGTCATATACGCGGTTATCTGGCTCCTATGTGCTATTTGGCCTCCGGGGTGGTCACGGTGTGCTATGTATTCTGGTTCGCCGGTGATGGATATCCCCCAGAGGAGGGTCCAGTGACGGACGTAAGCAGCACAGGAGTTTTAGTGGGTTGAAGTCCTACATAACTACGCTACCTCCCCGCGGTAGCGTGCATGCATGAGCATAAAAAACAAAAGTCTGGATAAATAGTGATATGAAGTAGTTTATCTAACTCCAAATTAAGCTATCTTAATAATGTGAAACAAACGCCTTTAATATTCGCTACTGGTAAAAGTATTCGTTTTTAGGGTTCCGCACCTCAAAAGGAAAAAGCGGAACCCTTATAGGATCACTTTGTTGTCCGTCCGTCCGTCCGTCCGTCCGTCCGTCCGTCCGTCTGTCAAGACCCTTTTTCTCAGGAACGCGTGGAGGTATCATACTGAAATTTATATTAAATACTCAAGTTTACTGTTCCTTGGAGCTGTGAAAAAATTAACCTTCTAAGCTGACGCAATCAAAAGATATAGCCGTTTATGCCGCAAATTTCCGCAAATTTTCGAAACTCGCAAGGGTATCAAAACCTAAAGGGATCAGGGTACCAGTCGATCTAGAATTTTGAAATTTGATACGAAGCACCGTCTTATAGCACAGATAAAGGAAAAATTGGGAATACCGTAAATTTTTAGTTACATCATATAATAAAAATATTTTTAATAATTTTAAACTTACTATCCTCATGAACGCGTAGAGGTATTAAACACTACAGGTTTGTACGGAACCCTCGGTGCGCGAGTCCGACTCGCACTTGACCGGTTTTTTTTTTAAAGGAACGGTCTTTTTAGGCCGTTACTGTTTTAAGTGACGACCTAAAAAGAGTTGGGCTTATGGCAGATGACAAGTGAAAGATTGATGATTGTTTGAAAATAAAGCTGTAAAGTTGGGACAGTAAAATGTAAAAGTTAAACAAAAGTTTGTTTCGGATTACCTGACGTTATTTTAGACATTATAGGTATGTATCTGACGTGTAAATTACTTTTTTAACACACTTTTATTCGCTCGGTATGTTTGTACTTATGTATGTAACGGAAACTTTGAAAGTGATTTTTACCTCCTTCAAATGGTTGGATTAATTTTAAATTTTGCAGACTTACCAAGGACTGATAAGAATACAAATAAACCATAAATTTGTGCCATTATTCCGGCCAAGATCATCAGAATAGCAAAAAATGCAATTTTGTAGCTAGTTGAACTAAAAAATACATAAAAGTTTAAATAGCTTAAAAACACGCTTTCATAGAAAACCGAACTAAAAAATAGAAAATAATTTTAAAAAAACGTGGGGTTCTTTTTGAGGTATTTTTAATTGATATCAAGAACCCCACGCTTTTTTCGATTATTTTCTACTTTTTGGTTTGGTTTTGTATGAAAGTGTGATTATTAAACTATTATTTATTAGAAAGATTATTGGTATTGACGCACCCGGCTGCAAATTCAATTAGCTGTGGAAAGTTCTGCCATAATAATTATTATCCTCATAGAAAAGCATTACACAAATATACGCTGGCGCACCATGTCTAATCAATCTTTATCTGTGAGTACAGCCAAAATCATGAATGTTTAGCACAAAGGATGTTTTATCAAGTATTATTTAGAAAGTAAAAATAATAGAGACGGAAAGGTTAAAAGGTTGACTGATAGAAAATGCATATGGCATTAAGTCTGCCTCTGCATATTTGTGTGCTTATGGGGAATGCTCCAACCAGCCCGCGAAATTCAAAATTTCTTGCGTTTTTTGCAATTGGCAGGCCAGTGCTAGGTTGTATGTTGATTAAAATATTATTCGCGACTGTAAGACGTATGTAGTCACAGAATTATAATCATCAAAATCAGCAATACAACCCTCCAAGATTATAAAGGCGTATGAACAAAAAAAAAACTGAAAAAGTCATTCCTACAGCTTTATGAACTTAGAGCGTTGTATTTGATGATTTTGATGATTATAATTCTGTAACTACATATGTCTTACAGTCGTGAATAATATTTTAATCATTGGCATTCACCTTAAAGTATTACATCCCTACTTCCCTACTTATAATATTATAAATGCAAAAATAACTCTCTGTTACGCTTTCACACCTAAACTACTGAAATGATTTTGATAAGATTTGGTACAAAGGTGCACTAAACCTTAGGAAAGGACATAGGCTACCTTTTGTCCCGGTAGCATGTTTCCGTGGGATAATTTTTGACATCCACGCGGGCGAAGCCGGGGGCAGAAGCTAGTAAATAAATATAAACGTTGAACACCCCTGTCCTACTCTCCAGGCTACCACTAGTCGCGTGGAACTCAACACGATTTGCAAAGCCGAGTCGTTTACTGCTATTGTTAGTACAAGTTATAGAACTTGTAAAGCTCACAACGTCGCATCGAGACTAGATCCTAGGCACACAATAGATAAGTACAGAAGGTTGACTCAATACAACGCGTGAAAATAGACGCACGCTCACAAACCCAAGCTACATGATCAAGCGCGGGGTTTTTTTTTTTGTTTTGGATGGAACATCATCAAATTACTTCTCCCGCTCTGGGCGAAGCGGGAGGGCGTGTCAGACTTTTACTGACTAAAACCCACCCGTGTTCCTTCAGTTACCCATATGCTAGGGCACGGTATCTCGTTTGAACAATCTCGCGACCCTAGCAGGAAGCGCAGGGAATTGGAAACGGTCAGTACGAATTTTGGTTCCGGTGATTCATATAGGTTCATAAAAGGTTCTGGTCCGGTTCGTTTCTTTTAAGGTCCAGTGTCAAAGAAGTGTTCCAATATAATCGTACAGTGTTCGCAAAATAATATTGGTGTGGTACTCGTTCCAAATCGCACTAAAAAAAAACCTAATTAAAAGCTCCAATTTAGGTTCCTGTTCCGGTTTGCGTTCTAGTAATGGAACCACTAAATACCTGCTCTTTACCGATATTTTACGAACCTTTCCAATTCCTGATCAAGCGACACGCGTTTTGCGACAGTGACTGAGACGAAAACAAAACTTGAGCATGCGATGTTCACCGCGACATGACTTCCGATACTCAACGTTTGGAAACAGGTGACGCACGTGCGTGTCTGTTGACGCAAGTCGCATCGCAAGTATCGATCGAAGCCATGAACGGGATCATAGTACGCGTACGTAGATGCAGCGTGTATTAGTGGAGTCGACCTTCTGTTCTTATCTATTTTGTGCCCTAGGTGTCTAGCTACACTGTGCTCGGCTGTACATACTTATCGGATTCAATCCGATCGAATGGCGATACTCGAATATAGTATCGAAATGTACTTAGTGGGATCGAGAGTTGAAATGGACTGAGATAGTGGAAAGATTTTTTGAAAAGAATCTCGAAAGGACATAATTTTATAATTCCGAACTACTTAAGTAATTATTCAAAATTAAACCTTCGCTGCTAAGTCAGAAAATACTAAAATTCTTATTTTAATTAAATATTAATAACAAAATGGACCTGATGATATTATTATTTGTAAAATAAAAAATAAAGACATTTCAACGTGGCAACGTTGTTAGCCTTTTGTGTACTTTTCTCATTGACAGCAATGCGGATGATTTTTTTTATCTAGTAATTCCCTTAGCCACCTTCTATGACCCCCACGGCAAGAAGTGGGACTTGAATGGGAAAAATTACATTTCCTAGAAGAAAACAGCAATTTTTTGGACGATACTTTAATTTTGGTTACAAAATTATTGATGTCCTTTCTGAATAAGACACGGTTTGAGGCAAAACGTGTCGTAAAAAGTATCAAAACATCACCATCCACAGATAATAGGATGACGTTACAATTCCCAAGCTATAAATCTCTGAGTACTCATTATCACCTTTAGAAATGTTCATTTTATTACCACAGAGAACCTAATTAAACTCAAATTATACAATTTATTGTTAAAACAATAACATTATAGCAATTTAATCAAACCGCCTCGCGCCTCCGGAAAATCGTTTGTTGTTTCGGAACGTTGAAAAATTATTCTCGTACATTTTAATACCTAATATAATTAAGATTAATTAACAAATTCTCTGTCTGTATTTTAATTAAAGCTTGGAGATCTTGGACCGTTTATAAGTAAGGCGTGGGTCACATGGTCGGATTGAGGAACTAGTAGACATTTTTTAATATCCGTAGGACATGTTTACGTACACACATCTTTAGGAGGTGTATCATGCAATATCAGATTTTGACAGAAATACTATTAAAAAAATACCTCTTGAACTTCAAACATCAATATCTCAAAAGCAACTGGGTCTGAACTGGATCCTTTTCGCTCAACTACGTTCAATTTTGATTTACTTAAAATCTGCCCAGTCTTTTGTCAGCCATGTTGGGGTTGGTTTAAAGTCTATCCGGATACCGCTAAATACCGGTATTTTACATGAAGCAACTGCCTCTCTGTCCTCCACAACCCAGTAACTGCGTAATCCGACACCCCTTGGCAAGACTGACTGACAGATTTTCGGGCATCTGACTACCCGTAATAACTTTCAAAGATAAAGGTACTAATAACAGCCGAGACCAACGGCTTCTCGTGTAAATAAGCAGTTTGCTTCTATAGCTTAAAATTGGTGTCCGTTAACTTGGACTTATCTTTGAAGCAACCAGCCACCGCCCCAGGTAACTATGAAAATCAATCAAGATTTTTTTTTGTCACATCTTATTTACTGTACCTGCAATCTATGCAAAAAATCAAGAAAATAATAAGTTGTATCGTCATGAGTTCATAAGTTAATGACAACAATTGCAATCACAAATCAAGTTCCAAGAATGCCATTTAAAAGTTATGATATCGGTAAATAGAAATACTTTATTTATGTTTGTGGATAAATACGCCGATATGATCTTAGCAACAGGGTTATATAACAGAATACTTCTCAATTTTAAATACTGCCTCATCATCATCAGCCTATAACATTCCACTGCAGGACAGAGCCTCTCCAATTTCACGCCGTTCTGCACGATTCTCGGTGACTCTTATCCAGCTGCTACCAGCTAAGTACTGCCTTTTTTATCTCGGGGTGGAAATCCTCACGGATGTCCTCCGCCCTGGGGTAGGCGGAGGAGTCTGTCAGACTCTTACTGACTAAAACAATCCCGGTGTTCCGTCCCACACGTACGTCGGGGACCACGGAAACCAATATGTCTTCCGCGATCCCCGACTGGTGCCGGCCCGCCTTTGCGGGCCTCCTCACGTTGGGGGGGAGTGAGGTGTTAAACTCCCCCCCAAACATCACAGAGAGACGCGCGTGGAACACTACGCGCCACCATCTCGGGTCTTAGGACCCGAAATAGGAATAGGGGGCGACGGATGTCCCCAGATCCGTCGCCCCTGGCTGGAAGAGGGCGTTGTCCACCCTCCGCCGACGCCCGGTGCGCCTGCTGCGAAGATATCTCCCGCTCCCTTTCCGCAGCCTCCATCTGCGACATGACTGTTTCGCAGAAGGATACCTTCGCGTCCCAGGACTTCTCGCCGCCGACCATGGACTCGACCACGGCCGGCAGCGATAGGTCGCTGCCGGCCGTGGTCGAGGTCTTTTGAGACGAGGGCACGACGCGGCTCCTCCCAAGCGGCACATTCTGCCCGCGTATGCCGCGCCGTGTCTTCCTTCCAAGTACTACCTAGCGCTAGTAAAATCTCGCCAGTGTGTCCTAACCTCAAGGGAACGGTCTCTAATAGACGTAATTGATTGCTTCCAAAAAGTTTAATTCTCAACTTTAGGTGAGATGAACTAAGTTTGATTTTATTTAACGCCTTTGTTCATTATTCTTGTATTACGGTAACTTGCGGAGAGTTTTATTTAATTAATTCTGTATCAAAGTTACGATTAATTTGGGTAAAGAAGCGACTTTTAAAGTTTGTTGCTGAAATGGGCCTTTTTGTTGGTCAATAAATCAATCAAGTTAATCCAATAAAATTAGAGAGATACTGAGGAGTTTGCTGCTCCACATGATCTTCCCAACTATAATAAAGAAAAAAGTTCAGGTGTTTTGGGGGACTGATTAATGTAATTTGACGATCAAAAAGTGCAACCAACTGCGGGACATATGCGCCTCTGAGGCTACGCCGCAACACCCTGGTAGTCTGTCGTATCCATCTTCTTATGGTCATCGACTCACACTATAATTAGAAAAAATGAAATTTCTATTTGATAGCTCCACCGCAAGTTTAAAATCCGTCTCCCACATTTTTACTAGATATGTAAAACGACGTCAGTGTAACCCAATCCTAACTAACTCTACTCTAATGGATGGCAGCCCACATACACTATAGAGTGTTGAAAGCTTTTACCATTCATGGTTTACACGTTCCCAATAATTTGACTTCAAAGCTAAACATGACGGCAATACGTTGTGTTTATGTGTGAAGGAATTATGAAAAGGTATCTTCTGTGTTTTCCAACTACAGGATTAATTTAAATTAGGTGGCAATATTTTACTCCCGTGTTGGGTATCAATATCGAAAAATAATGACACAAAAATCAAAAAAAAAAAAAACTTTTTCGGACACTCTTAACAACTGTCAAAGAATGACAACCGGGACCAAAAACTTTAAAGGTTTGAAGTGTAGAAGAAATATCGGAAATAAAAAATAAGGAAAGCCACTTGATTCGCATATTCGCGAAACATAGCCGATAATATAATTTGTCAGTTTGAACCCTTCTATACAAGTTACTAATTAGCTAAGAGTAGATAACTGAGTTGAAATACACGATTAGCGACCAATGCGTGCACTGACTGGACAGATCCACGCAATCTGTGTGGTTCTTTCCTCAAATGTCCATTTCAGACACCAATCTACATGGTCTTTACATGACGTGACCAAGATTATGTCTGGACATTAAAAGAGACTGTGACCTCTGAGTTTGTTTTGGCCTTTCTTCGCAGAATATTCAGATAGAAAACGCCAACCTCATCTAGTTTAAAAAATATGATTGATGTGTAAAAGTGTTTGTACAAACTTACAGAAATAAAATAATAATGATTTTATAGTTGACGCAATTGCCACGAGCAACTTCGTCCCCGTCGCTTGCTTGGTTCAGTTTGGTCAGAGCTTTAAGGTCACCTTAGACCACGTTTGCACTGATTTAGAAATAATACGGTGGGTTTTATAGTGCACTGGATTTTCGACTTTCTGTGTGAAGCTGAGCATTTAAAATCCAACAATGTGTTTTAACATCCACGCTAATGTGGTCTTATGATGAAATTCAAAACAAAAGGTTCATCATTTTAGCTGAAAGCGTTCCACTACCGGACAAAGGCCTCCCCTAATTTGGGGGGGTTTGCGCTAATCATCACGCTTGTCAAGCGGGTTGGCGATTGCAGTATGGTGAACGTGCATAGAGAACGCTGCTGCCCATTCTCTAGTAAGTCCCTTAGTCAGCTCTTACGACACTCACGGAAAGAAATGGGGTGATGTTATTCTTTACGTCCGGCACCCCACGGAATTGATTCATACAAACAAAATTGGAAAATAAATCCTATAGAGCAAGAATAAGTTCAAATGTTATAAATTATTGTATTCATCTCCTAATTCCGAGAAAAATATAGCAGTTCGTTAGGCACCGAAAACTTTCTTCAACAAGCTCGCGGCTACGCACTTTTTTCATTAAAAATAAGTTATGAAAGCCGGAGGGAGTGAGTAACGAAAAATAACTGCTTTCTTTGGAAGATTAGAGAAGTTTAATAGAATATTGTAATGGAAAGTCACCCAAATATAGGAAATACGGATACCGTATTTTTATTTATTTACTTATTATTATTTTAAACAGGGTTTTTCTATAGAGACCAAGTATATTTATTTGAATAAAAATAGTTTTTTTTTGTTCTTTTTTTTTAGTATGGCTACCTACAAAAGCGTGTTTTGGATTATTATTATTTTTTGCTATCCTCTAGATCCAGGATAAAAGCACAAAGTTGTGATATTATTGCATTGTCATCGATCATTGATAAATGTGCAAAATTACAAATTAATCCGACGCTGTGAAGTGGATTCCGCTACATAGAAACATACCAAGGTAATGAAAGCCTGTTAATATAAAAACCGACTTCCTTAAAAAAACACTACAAAGTCAAAAATAACTTTAATTTCGGAAGTCGGTAGCAAAAAAACCTTAAATACAGATCCTAATCCTTTGTAGTGTTTTTTTAAGGAAGTCGGTTTTTATTTTTTTGTAAAATGTTTTTATTTTTAACTTTTTCGTTATGGTAGATACCCCGCACTAATCTAATCGCGTTATTCGTTCATTTGTCGTGCCAATACTTAATGCAAATATAAGACTTATATGGTTTTCACATGGTCCGAATAGAACCAAATTATAAATTATTAAAATAGGACCATTCGGAAAGCACCACCTTTCAAATAAAAAAAAAATCATCGAAATCGGTTCACCCAGACAAAAGTTATGAGCTAACAAACATAAAAAAAAAATTAACAAAATTTAGACGCGTTGATTGATAAAAGAAGTCGGTTGAAGTCGGTTAAAAAGCACATTGATGGTTCACTTTTAAGTTTTTTTTTTGTAGGCTTACAGACTTTTTATTTTGGCATTATGTTTATTACTACATAGTATAAAACAAAGTCGCTTTCCTCTGTCTGTCCCGTCCCTATGTATGCTTAGATCTTTAAAACTACGCAACGGATTTTGATGCGGTTTTTTTCTAATAGATAGGAGGAAGAGGAAGTTTTATACATAAAATACGCGGGTGAAGCCGCTGACAAAAGCTAGTATCATTTAAATTATAACATGGTACTGTGGATACGAGAGGTACGATTTTCCATCACTTTTTGATAAAATGACACCTCTAGCTCATTGATGACGCATATGATGACACTCTTAAGTCTTTGACAGTTAGTCCTTAACCTTAGGCTTGGGCTTGTTCATATACACCAGTGATTCTACTCTGTTACCTGAAATGAATGTACGAAAAACTCGAAATTTTACTAAAATTACATTTCTACATCTCCTTACACAAACTCACACATCACTCAACATACAACTCCCATAACTCCTCATTTTCTCTTACTCAACTTTAGGCAAAAACATACAGCATTTATCCTAAAACATATTATTATAAAGTGTTTATTTTCTTTAAATTCTTGTCGTTACAGTTTGTAACTATTGCAGCCATTATCGTTTAACATTGTTTTGTCTGTAAGTGTACATGTTTTTTTTTATCCCATTAAACAATTATTATTAATACTATTACTGATTTCAAATAAATCCACAAAAAATCAAAGGACGTTAAAACACATGACCTTGGAGGCAATGACTTGGTTCACGCCAATTGCCAGTTTTCGAATTAATAACCTTTTCCATCAGAATTTTGGTTGGAACAGATCACTAATTGAAAAGGATTGACGAATAAAATAGAAAACTAAAGAAATAATAAACACATACATAAATTCACGCTTTTTCCATGAACGTAGGCAAATACTACAGTAAGAATCTTGTATTTGTAAAGACAGACATTTAAACGGTGTGTGAGATGTAACAATGCATAATTATATTCTCTTTGTTGCCAAGAAACGTACCAACATGAACAAATAAATGTCCTTGTTTAAAAAAAAAACAGTTTATTAGTGAATATACCATGCATTGATTATTATCTTATGAAGTTACTACAATCATTAAACTTAGAAGAACTGGAATTTAATTTTAAGATAACATATCCATAACCGTTTAATGGTAAATGCAAAAATAAAATGACATCTCATTAAAAGAACATTAAAAATTAAAGACCTATAATCAATTTTCAATTAATTAGTCAAAGGTAATACAAATTAAGAGTAGTTGACATGTAATAAAGAAAAAATGAAAGAACGCCACCTGCTACATAATCCTTTTACGTCGTTTACGTTCATTAATTCAATACACACACGCTGGTTGCGAGTACTACGGACCTGACCTTTCTAAGAACTTCACCAATAAGGTTACTATACGTCCTCCTAGGGCGTCCCCTCCAAAAACGTAAATATCGCAATGAACGTTGTAAACAACGTTCATTGCGATATTTACTTTTTTGGTTTTTGGGGAAACTGCAAAAAATGAAAGACATTATTTCCGTCAGTTTGTTACAAAATTAACCCGCTATATAAGTAAATTAATTAAATAACGATACTAATGATATTTTTCTTGGTTGCAATGAAGTGACCACCTACACACTACCAAGTAAATACGTTGGAACGAACGGCTATTGTTGCAAAACAAAGGCCCTTCAGAGCGCCAGCAAAAGAGTATCGAATGTACAGGACGTTACAGTGAACAATGGCAGCCATTATAGCCATTATACCTGGGTTGGAGTCTAGGTTATAAGCTAAGACAGACTGTCCATAAAAATATACATTTTCCCTATTCTAGATTGGCCCTGATGGTCAGCTCGAAAGGGCAGGAGGTCCCATGCCCTCTCGCTCCATACCATGGCTTGCACCAGGACCGGACGCGAGAGGTCGCCGCCACCGATGGCTGCCACGAGGACGCGGCTGTGCTGCGCCCAGGCAGGGCACACCTCCATCGTATGCTCCACCATGTCCTCCAAGCGATCCACCCAACGGAAGCACCTGGGCGTTCCCTCCCGCTTTATTCGGAATAGGAACCTCCCGAAACAGCCGTGTCCGGTGAGGACCTGCGTAAGACGGAAGGTGAGTACGCCGTGGCGCCTCTCCGACGACTACTCATAGAGTGGACTTACCGCCGCAATAGTGGCATGCCCAGTGCCATGCCTTTGAAGCGGCATCTGCCCCGCCACGTGCAAACTACGCACCACACTAACTTCACTAAAAATCGTGTATCGCGCCAGCAAAATTCACCTCGAAACTAGCATGTATAACAGTGTCCCGAAATCAGTCGTCGGGCAGTTGCCCACCAGACAACACAACACACGCTGGGTCGTAGGGTCCTCCTCTTTCTGAACTTTACGCCCTGTTCTGTTTTCTCCACAGTCACTATCGCCAGATGCATGTTGCCTGAGTATTTACGTCGTGGCCACTGGAAACTGGAGTTTCCTGTAGTGGATCGGAATTTTTAATATCAGTTGCTGTTAGGGGTGGTGCTGCAGGAACTAATGGGTTTGTTGCAACGGAAACACGGATGAGCTTACGGCACGTTTATTGCCTTTTTAAATTACAAGATGGCCGCGTGCACACCGATTAGAAAAAACAACAAGGACACGCGCATTGATTCGCGTTTGGTGGCAGACTGGCGGGGAGACCACAGTGTGACAAGCATGTCAGCGTGTCCCGCCTCTTAACCAGTGGTCTACTTAGATTACTAAAAATTTAATTAATAAATTTATTTTAAAATTACTTAAACCTAACGCGCGTCGCTAACAGTTACCTTAAAACGTCTTTTCTTATACCTTGGACTCCCGTCAACAAGTGGTCGCTTCTAGTCATCTGAAAGAACGTAACGCGCATTAATTCTGTACCTACCCTCGTTTCACTAACGGTCAGGTGTGAGTGCTCCTCCAAATTGCCTAGGCACTCAAACTCCCACATAAATAACTTTGAACACCTGAGGTTTTGTAGGCAGCTGATAATAGGATCCTGTTTTGTCACATTATCACTTGCTTAGAGACGGTGTTCTTCAATTTTAGCTATTCTGACCTGACCAAGATTATGTCTGGACTTCAAAAAGACTGTGATCTCTGAGTTTGTGTTGGCCTTTCTTTCCAGATTAGTGAGGAAACACAGACCCCTACTAGTTTTAAAAAAATGAAGTTTTGTGTAAAAACCTACTTACAGAAATAAAATCAATTATCATTTAGCATCTTTAAAAGTATGTTGATAGACAGTGCCAATATGCGAAGGCAGACAATCACAACTGCACTGCAAGTTTGCTCCCTTAGCATCCCTTATGGGTAAAGTTGAGTTGCCAAATTGTCTGGAATGCAACTTGATTGAAGACGTTTGTCATGACATCATGGAATGCGTCCGGAACGAGCCGGAAAGTCGAGATTTGTTATTATTATATATATGTAATAGTGTGTGCGAGATTGGGTTATGTATCAGCGTCCTTGCTGCATCTGCTTCGGAAGCAGCCAGGATACTGAACATGGTATTAATCGTAGAGGAAGAATTATATAATTTTAAGTTGTTTTATATTTTAAGTTGATTTATACAGATGAGAATGGCATATTGGGACTAGATTAAAACCTGCTTTAATAAATAAATAAAGAATGAAAAAAAGGACACTCGTCCGAACGTATTTCCATTCTGTACAAGGCTACGCAAGGGTGTGAAACTAGTCGTGTATAATAGATTGGAAATCACTTTTTAATCAAGGTCTTCCAATCTATACAGGAACAGTACGCAAATACTCGTGTATACTTTTTAGTAACCAAAGTAACTAAATTCATAATAATAACTAGTTCCATAATATACAGTGCTAGTCCGCATGCAAACTTATCCTGTATAGACGAGCGGCCGACGAGTGCCAGAAACGACATGGTTTGGGGATGTTAGGTTAGGTTAAAACTGTGACCTCCTATGGAAACGCCTTGATTCTGTTGACGAGCCCTGTCAGCGAAATGTCCTGTCGAGCGTTGCTACTTCCCCTTATGTCGATACACGAAAATTCGAAAACTAGGTTAGAATATTTAAAAAAACTCAAAAGAGGGGGGGGGGGGGTCGAAACTTTTTCTTCACAGGAGGGGCTCTACACCTGCGCCCTCCCCTCCCGGACCGGTCCCGGAACATTTACCACTTTGGAGGTGTCTTACGTCGTCGTTGTCGTACTTACTAGATCTCGTTCAAACCAATTTTCGGTGGAAGTTTACATGGTAATGTACATCATATTTTTTTTTTTTGTTTTATCATTCCCTTATTTTAGAAGTTACGGGGGGGGACACACATTTTACCACTTTGGAAGTGTCTCTCGCGCAAACTATTCAGTTTAGAAAAAAATTATATTAGAAACCTCAGTATCATTTTTGAAGACCTATACGTATAGGTTTGATAAAAAAAAATTTTTAAGTTTCAGTTCTATGTATAATTGGGAACCCCAAATATTATTGTTTTTTTTTTTTTTGTGAAAATCTTAATGCGGTTCACAGAATACATCTACTTACCAAGTTTCAATAGCATAGCTCGTATAGTTTCGGAATAAAGTGGCTGTGACATACTCGGACAAACAGACAGACATGACGAATCTATAAGGGTTCCGTTTTTTGCCATTTGGCAACGGAACCCTAAAAATGCTTACATAATTGGGGGTTCAGTTTTCAGTTCTTACTCAAAAAAACATGTATTGAATTTCGCTTATAAAAACAATAAGATCGCATCTACATCCCATATTTTCTTTACGGACTCATAAAACCATCTAAAAATCCTTAAATCTCCCTACCTTTTGTCGTTCCTAACACAATTGGTAGAAGGCAAATATATTACGTTCCTACCTGAACACAAACATAGGTCACACGAACAGGGAACATCGAAAGAAAGCCCTTTTATCCCTCAGCCCATTTGTCTGCACGTCGGGAAATAGGCAAGTGTCCTCATAAATATATAGGAAGAATTTATATCTGGGTATTCCTAATATCGGGGTTAGATTTACCTATTCATTTCGTGGTTTATACTCAAATAAGTTGGAAGGGTTACATGGAAAGGACATGACTCAGGGCTTATTACGTTTAGACATTAAATTGAAATCAGTTTTGCGGATTTATAAGTATAGTGTGGTATGAGTTTAAGCTGTACTTATTACGCTAAGTTTGTGGACGAGACACTTTTATCACTTTGAGACTGCAATTTTTGTGCTTCAGGGTCTTACGAACTTATAAGCCATAAAGTTTTTCAGTTATCCAATCTAAGAATGTCAGTATTTTACAGTGATTAGGTTGTAGAGAGTAGTTTTGGCCCAGTGATATTAGCCCTGACTTTTAGGACATGGGTTCAAACCCAAGCAGGCGCTTTAATTTATGTAAATAATTTTACCACCACTGCTCTCAAAACGGTGAAGGAAAATATCGTACAACCAAAAATTCGAAGACATGTGACATCCAACCCGCACTTGGCCGCGTGGTATATTACAGCTCACTCCCTCTTGAAGACAGCAGGCTTGTGTTCCAGCCGTGGGAACATTATATGTCAACATTAACAGTCATAAGGTCCAGTCTCGAAATATTTGTTAATATTTTGTCACAAGGTTGATTGAAGTTACACTGAAATCCAACATCGTCTTAGTTGTTAAATACTACAAACGAGTTATGTGAATGTCAGTGTAAATAGAGAGATTTAATAGACTCGTTACGAAAAAGCTTTAACCCAGCAAACTACGTAAAACCTAGTTACAAAACTAGGAGCAGGCTAATCCGAAACATTGTCAAAGGGTAGTCCTATCCAAATAACCGTCCATCCGGTCACAATCCCGGCTAACTCAAATATTGGAGTCTGTATGTAACTTTGTACGATTACCGAACCGTTTCCGAACCTTTTCGAGAATCAGAAAAGTAGTGCACACAAATAGTTGAAGTATTGAAATTTAGTATTTATCTGATTTTACACTTGATATTTCGATGTGTACGACTCTTTAGAATGTTTGTCTAAGGTAAGTTGTGAAAAGACTTTTTGGTGTAGTGGTCGCAAGCGCTATTGCTGAGTCTGGCCTTAGATTCTTTTCCCAGGTTGGACAAAGTCGTTACGCAGGTCCTCACCGGGCATGGCTGCTTCGGGAGGTTGCTGTTCAGGATTAGGCGGGATAAAATGCCCAGGTGTTACCATTGCCTGGATCGCCTGGGGGACACGGTGAGTATATGGTGGAGGTCTGCCCTGCCTGGGCCGGAGCACCACTGTGTCCTCATGAAGGCTATCGGCGGCGGAGATCTCACGCGTCCGGTCTTGGGGCAGGCCTTGGTATGGAGCGAGAGAGCATGGGGCGCATGAGGGAGAAGCACTTTCTGCGCCCTTACGCCCCTAGCCACCGCGCATGGAGACGTCCCGGGCGTCGGAAGTCCATTGCGGACTCCAAACCACCGTAGGTGCGAGCGTGCGGGCAAGGACCAGGCACGGGTCGATGGTGCTTTGTGTTCCACGCGCGCATCAAAGAGATGTCAGCACAAATAAAGGAGTTCGCTAAGACCGATGCCTGCCAGGGTTGTGGAGTTGTTCGAAAGAGTTACCGTGGCCCTGGCAAAGGTAACTGAAGGAGCACAGGTGGGTTTTAGTCAGTAAAAGTCTAACACGCCCTCCCGCTCCGCCCAGAGTGGGAGACGTCATCTGATGATTTCACACCAAAAAAAGTACTATCATAGCTAGTTTTGCGCACGTTGCTGGTGGTGGCGGTAAAATTACAATCACAATAAACTTCTGTCTTTTGGAGAATGATGGCGTTATGTATTGTCTACCCCCATGGGAATCATAGAAATAATTAATCCTGTATAAATCTTTACATAGTATAAAACAAAGTCGGTTTACGTGTTTGCACGCTTAGATCTTTTAAACTATGTAACGGATTTTAATGCGATTTTCATTTATAGACAGAGTGATTCAAGAGGAAGGTTTATACGTGCAAAATGCGGCCAAAGCCGTTGGCAAAGGCTACTGTATTATTTTTAGCAACCACTTTAATCATAATTATTGTAATTACACACGAGCAAAGGATTAACACTGGCAAGCAGCCGATAAAAAAACATTGCAAATAAAAAATATTCAAGTGAAAAATAAACAGTCTGCCCACAGACTACACATATTAAAAGCGATAGCTGGTGTGTCACTTAGTATCCCAAGTTTTTTCATTTAAAATTTTAGGGTAGCCTCAAACAAAACTCGGTGCTCTCAACAACTGTTTCACTAAAGCTATTTTGACAGACTGACGGTCTGGTCTTATAAAAGGGTGAGTAGAGAGAAACATACTTAAAGTTCATTAAATATACTGTTGTGTAGTTCGCGAACGAACTAGGCCGAAAGAGCGCTCCCATAGATGAACTACGCGAACTAGTTCGTTCATTTCCCGATCCATAGTTCGTTAGTTCATCAGTTCGCGACCGAATGAGCGAGGATGGCGTCAACCGAACTAATACACGGGACAAAATACAAAAAGGTTTTTGTAATCACTAAACTAGTTGACTAGTCTCAGTTGAGATCCGCCGCCATGGTCGATATACGGTCTGGAGGTCTGTTTAAATAGTAAATACAGTCAGAGACTGTTATAACCGAAGGGGGGGTGGAGATGAAATAACACAACCGATACGTACAAGCTCATATATTGGACTGACGCAGCAGTCATTCACCTTAAACTAAAAAACTATTCTACCCTATTTATTTATTACTTATAAATAAGGAGGTACCCACATAACATCCCTCCACCTTTAATCAGAGAAACTTCTTATAATCTACTACAGATCTATTTCGTTTCGACCGAGCGTCTGGCTCTGGTTCTATGGAGGGAGCTGCCGAAATCTCTTCCTTTTCAGCGGAATGGTCGCCGTGACGAAGTTCTGATGCAGGCGTTTCAGACTCAACTGGTTGTTCATCTATAGAGATTTCGGATGGCTGCTGCCCGGAGCTCATAGGATGTGATGGTATTACAAATGCGGGAACGATCTCTTCGCATGGCCCATCTTCCCTCCCTCTGTATTTAAGCAACTGGTTAGCGTGTCTTTTGACCGTTTGATCCAATCCACTCAGTTGTACTAAATAAACTGTTTTTCCTACATTTCTAATAATAATGCCACGTGACCAATAATGTTTATGTTGATTATACAGTTTCACTAAGACTTGGTCACCTACACTGAACGTAACGTTACGGTTACCACGATAATTGTCAATCTGCGAACACTGTTTGACCTTAACAACTGTGTCGAGTGCTGTGTCGGATGGCGTCGTGGTAGTCGGTGTCAGGAGATCCAGTCTACATCTCAACTTATGACCGAACAAAACTTCAGCGGGAGATCTGTTTGTGGTCGTATGTTTGGAATTTCTATAACTGAGCAAGAATTCCGATATTTTAACATTTAAATCTCTTAAACATGAACCTGACAACAAGTATGATTTTATTGCTTTTTTAATAATCTTAACATAACTCTCCGCCTGTCCATTGCTAGCCGGATTATACGTTGGTGAAGTTAAATGAGTGATATTATTACGAGTGCAGAATTGTTTAAATTGAAACGATACAAATGAAGTGCCATTATCTGAGCAAATCGTATGAAATAAACCAAATCGTGACATTACTTCGCACAGTTTTTCAATGACAACTCGCGAAGTACCACCCGATGAAACATCAAAAACTTCAACCCATTTTGAATATGCGTCCACTATAATTAAAAATGTTTTACCGCTTATGGGGCCTAAGAAATCTATATGGACGCGATGCCACGGTTGCGCAGGGAAAGGCCATGGTGTGAGGGGGGTGCGCGGGGGTGCGGCGCGCTGCGATGCACACACGGCGCACGCGCCGATGTGCTGCTCAATAGCGACAGACATACCCGGCCACCAAAATCTATTGCGTGCCTCTTCTTTCACTTTTGTGATTCCTAAGTGACCTGAGTGTAACTCGTTTAACACTTTGTGTCGCAGACTTGTAGGAATTACTAATCTGTGACCCCTCATTAGACAACCATTTTCAACCGATAATTCCAACCGGTGGCTATAATAATCCATAACAAATGGTTCTTTAATTTTGTTGGGCCAACCATTTGTCAAATAGTCGATGACGGTTGTTATTACATTATCTAGCCTAACTGCATCTCTGATATCCGTCAGCGACAAAAATCTTTCACCTTCGTAAACAAAACGCACATAACTAGATTTGTCGACTAATGACTCATCACGTAATGAGTTAGTATCGGTCGTTTTTAAATCTTCCGCTACCGATCGACTTAGGAAATCTGCACAGTTATGAACACTGCTTACATATTCAATATTATAGTTGTATGCGGACAGAAAAATAGCATAACGCTGTAACCGATTTGCTGATATCTCAGGAATGCCTTTGTCAGGATTAAAAATTGAAACTAAAGGTTTATGGTCAGTTCTTAAAATAAAAGGTTTAATTCGACCATATAAGTATTGATGGAATTTCCTTATTCCAAATATTATAGCAGTAGCCTCTTTTTGAATTTGGCTGTACCGTTTTTCTGCTGCATTAAGTGAACGGGACATATACGAGATAGGTTTTTCTATACCACCTTCGACCTGTGATAAAACGGCGCCTAACCCGCTGGGTGACGCATCAACCGTTACAATTAACAATGCTTCCGGATTAAAATGCGCTAAAGTGGTTTCAGAAACCAATTCGCGTTTAACAAACGACACCACCTCGTCATGTTTCTTGGTCCATGACCAAGGCTCGTTTTTCTTTAGCAACTCATGCAGTGGGCTTAAAATTGATGAAGCATTTTTAATAAAATTCCGGTAATAGTTGACCATACCTAAAAATGATTTTAATTCTGACGTATTGGTTGGAATTTGACTTTGCAAAATGGCTTTAATTTTCTCCGGAGATTTATGTATACCATTACGGTCAATAACAAACCCCAGGTAGGAAACTGATTCTTGGAAGAAGGTGCATTTGTCTATGTTTAATACTAGGCCCGCTTCCTGTAACCTACGGAAAACTTCATTTAACCTACTCATCATCTGTTCTTTGTCCGCCCCGCACACTAAAATATCATCAAGAAATAAAAGAGTACCATCTAGTCCTGATAGAAGCGCTTCCATATTACGCTGAAAAATGGCTGGCGCACTAGCCAGACCAAACACTAAGCGTGTAAACTTATATAATCCTTTATGTGTGTTAATGCAAGTGAGCATTTGTGACTTCTCGTTTAGACATAACTGATTGTATGCATGCGATAGGTCTAATTTACTGAAATACTTGCCGCCATGTAATTTAGTAAACAGCTCATCATACCTAGGTAACGGATATTTATCGACAAGTAACTGCTTATTAATAGTCACGGAGTAGTCGGCACAGAGCCGTATAGAACCATCTCGCTTTAAAACAGGCACTACTGGACTTGCATACTCAGCGTATTTTACTGGTACCAGAACACCTAACCCTACTAGACGGTTAAGTTCTTTTTCAACGCTCTCGCGAAGAGCAAAAGGTAACGGTCTAGCCTTAAAAAATATTGGTTTTGCATCTGGTTTCAATAGTAATTCTACCTTGACGCCCTTAAAACATCCTAATTTACTTCCGAACAACTGTGGGTATTTGGAAGAATTACCCGATAAGAAATCATTGCAGTTATTTACAGAACATATTTGTAAGTTAAAACGAAAAAAGAAATCTCTGCCTAATAAAGGTGGCCCTCCATTCCGTACAATATATACTCCTAATGTGAATGATTTGTTGTTATAGCTGAACAAAAGATTTATTTTACCTACAATTTGTAACTTATCGCCGTTGTAACTATGCAAAATTACGTCACTGGCTTCTAATGTTATTTTCACAAAGTATTTAAGATACATTTGCTCAGAAATAACGGTAACTGGTGAACCCGTATCTATTTCAAAAGTTAGATTGATTCCATTGACACAAACAGATTCTCGCATCGGTTCGCCGCGTAAGGTGCGGATATTATAGCATACATGCTTACCATCATCGTCTTCATCCCCACAGCACTCAACATAGTGTTGTTTATTTACACTTTTTTTACACATTCGCTTAAGGTGTCCTTGAACGCCGCACTTTTTACACTTATACCGCACAAACCGACACGTTGATGCCTGATGGCCTGCGTAGCCACAGGCTGTGCAGCCGCTGCCGCCGTCTTGACCGTGCTCGCCGCTAGATGTGGGTGTTGCTGGCCCATGCCCGCGCTGCTGCACGCTTTTGCTGCGTGCTGTGCCAAGCTGTGCTGCCGTGTCCATCTTCATCACTTGAAGAGTCATATCCGCATGCCGAGTTGTTTGTTCTGCCCCCATACGCGCACTGCGTACACCTTCAGCTATTTCCAAGGCCTTGCTGAGCGACAACTCCGACATCGCCTTGGTAAATAATTTATCTCTCTCTGGTCCTGGCGCCATACCGAGCACAAATCGGTCGCGAAGGTGTTCATCAATACTTGACGCCACAAACCCGCAGTGTATCGACAAACCACGTACACGTGTCGCCCACTCCGGCAATCCTTCGCCCACATGTTCCGTGGCACTGTGGAATTTATACCTTTCCGCGAACGTGCACTTTTTTAGCGTGAAATGTCCATCCAATAGAGCAACTACTTCAACATAGCTCAAGGTACCGACCTGCCGCGGTGTAGCCAAATCGCGAATCAATTTATAGCTTGATTCCGAGAAGTTGCTCAGCAGAATAGCTCGACGTTTATTACCGGCTTTATCCACATCTTCCCCAATTTCATTTGCAAGAAACCACTGTTCAAGTCGTTCTTTGTACAATTGCCATTCTTGATGTTCATGGTTAAACACTGTTACTGTGCCGACCGCAACTGTAGTTTTTGCCATTTTAAATTAACTATACACGTGTAACTTGTACTTTGACCTCGTCGCCAACTGTTATAACCGAAGGGGGGGTGGAGATGAAATAACACAACCGATACGTACAAGCTCATATATTGGACTGACGCAGCAGTCATTCACCTTAAACTAAAAAACTATTCTACCCTATTTATTTATTACTTATAAATAAGGAGGTACCCACATAACAGAGACATAATGATTGTTTATCATATCGTAGACTACGTCAATTTGCCGAGTAATGTATAACTGTCAAAAAATGGCAGTTGTGATTTGAATATTCGGACAAATTAAGTTGATAGTCAAGTTGAGGTACAATAATTTTCCCTTACTGTACTTGCTACGTAAGTAGGCATTTTTTTGCCTTTAATGTTCAAAATCTAATTGCGATCAAATTCGATTTCAGTCAATGTCAGAATTGATTTTAATGTTTTTTACGAGAATTGGCGCCCTACCAGTTCAAGTCAAGTGAAATAAAAATCGAAAGGTAGAACAAAAAACTTTAGTGCTCTCAAGAAAATCGAACACTCAATAATATTGCTCACTCCAACTTGTCATCTCTTGCCATATTAAATCTTTTCTTGGGAAAATTTGTGGGGCTCCCGATTTGAAGCCCCACAGATAAAGAGGGGATATAAGTTCTATTAACTTTACCTGGGAACGAAACGAAATTACGGTACCTATTGATTTGTGTTCTCAGTCGTATTGTATTGATTTTTCCTTATTTTTCTTTTCTCTTGGGAGCGTGATCTGTTCACTACATCGCGGAAGAAGAAAAAATAACTATGCGACCAAGTTATTACTTAATTAAGTACTTGATTTCTTATAGACAGTGCAAGTTTGGAAGAGTTTGTGTGATTGCCAATGAAACAATATAAAATCGTAGTGTGTTGGTACATGCTCTCTTTTGATATCTATTCATCCTCATCTTTTCAGAAGAAAGCCCTCCACTGCTGGACATACGCCTCCCCCAATTGAGGGGTCTTGACATAATAGCCACGCTTGGCAGGCGGGTTAACTATCGCAGTATGGTAAAATGCATAGAGAACGCTGCTACTCATTCTCTAGTAATTCCCTTTGTTGCTTCTTACGATACACTCGGGGAGAAATGGGAATGGGAATTTGATAACTTTTGTAGTTTAGTAAGTTTTGTTCTAGGATCAACTTCACTTACTATTAACTAACTGCGCCCTATGGTTTCAGCCGCATAAGTTTCGATTCGTCGGAAAATTAAGATAAAAGTATCTGTGACAGAGTGTGTCCTGTGTGTTCTCCATCTACCCATATGCCAAATTTCATCCGAATTTCAAGCGTAAAAACGTAGAAATTAACATTATTTTTTTCTCTTTCTACTTTATATGTATACAAAATTTCTAAAAGAGTAAATAAGTGTTTTCTTGCCCATTCTTTTTGATACGTTAGTTTAGTATCAAAAAATAGTTTTTTGGAAAGAGCTACTATATTAAATCAATTCTATTTTCTTTTATACAAAATTTGGCACTCCTCATCATTACGCTTTTTTCCAATTATGTTGAGGTCGGCTTCCAGTCTAAACGGATGCAGCTGAGTAGTACCAATATTTTACAAGAAGCGACTGCCTTACAGACATCTACAACCCAGTTACATGGTAACACGATACTCCTTGGAAAGATTGTTTGTCAGAATGTTGGGCGTCTGACAACCCGTAATAACTGTCAAAGATCAGGCGCGGTCCGAGGGGGGGCGGGGGGTCCTAGGGGTCATGCCCCTCCCCCCCCCAAAGCATCCAAGCTGTCGAGAGCCTGAATGATACACAACCGTTTTTAACCGACTTCAAAAAGGAGGAGGTTTTCAATTCGGATGTTTATATTATTTTTTATTATTTTTTTATGTATGTTCGGCCATAACTCCGTCATATATAAACGGATTTGCAAAATTCTTTTTTTGTTTGAAAGGGGTTTATTCCGAAATGGTCCCATATAAATTTCATATAGATCTGATGATGGATTCCAGAGATAGACACTGGAACTCTTTAAAAAATGACAGCAAATCAACCGCGATTTCTGCAATCGCATAAATATGCATTGTTTGTTTGGAATTAGTGCGGGGTGGATACCACAACTAAAAATTTAAAAATAAAAACTTTTTTACAAAAAAAAAACAACCGACTTCCTTAAAAACACTACAAAGTGAAAAATAACTTTAATTTCGGAAGTCGGTGGCAAAAAAACCATAAATACAGATCCTAAGACACCGACTTCCAAAATTAAAGTTATTTTTCACTTTGTAGTGTTTTTAAGGAAGTCGGTTGTTTTTTTTTTGTAAAAAAGTTTTTATAAACAAATATACTTGTAACTCTTCTTACTTAAGCCATAAAATATAAAACAAAACCTAGCCTGTACGAGGCGGGTTGTTAAAATGTTCGAGCTCGCTTCGCCCGCTAGGTATACGTTCTTAAAATATTCCTTTCTACCAGTCAAGCTTTAATGTGGCTAATTGACAAAAAATATTTAACTTGCACTTAAAATTGTGCTAAAGTCTATGCATAAAAATTCACCATAATTGACAGTTGTTTGTATTTATTTTTATAACGAAGCTTTTTGCACGAGTATCGATATTGTATTCCCTCGACAATTTGATTTGTATTGCTTCCAAGATAAAAGTAACATGACATGACATTTCACACATTGTGTTGATGTAAGATCAGAAGTTCCATGTGGTGCCGAAACCGGACGAAAAGAATAGTACCATCTCATTTCTTCCCTAGGGTGTCCTAAAAGGCGAGTAGGGGACATACTATGGGCAGCTGCGTTCTCTGTGCATTTTACCACCATACTGCGATCGCCAACCCACCTGCCCAACGTGACTATCGTGACAAATCCCCCCCTTTTTAGTTTTTAGGGCTATGTTCAGAAGTGGACGTCTTTCGGCTGAAATGATGATGATGACGATGATGAAGATCAGAAGGCCAATTCTTTCTTCTCATCTCGGCGACAGTCACATGTCAAAAACTTGTCAAAATATATGGAAAATCAAGGTATTATTGACAGATAAAGACTGAAATCAGACTGTGAAAGTTCTTAAAACTACCAGTATTGCCCCTGTGATTCATTTTTGTGATCATTTTCTAAGAAGGAAAGTCTGCATACTTGATTTTATATTTTTCTCATAACACGAAAAATATCTCGAAGACTCGCAAACCTAGTACCGATTTTCTTCAATAACATGTTACAGCGAAATCCAATTTCAGTGTCTCGCAGTACAGTAGAAACATGTGTAATGTTGCCAGTGTAAAATTCAACAGAATTTTATGAAATAGTTGGAACACAATAATACCAAGTGCTGGCAATCGAAATTCCCGTTAAAGAATCTCCAATTGAAGGTTCGGAATTTGAAATACTGAGTGAATCTCTGTGGAAATACAGGGATTTGTAATGTGGAATGTTGTGCTGGTTTCATGGAAGAGATAGGTAATAATTATTTTAAATGTCATATCAACGAGCTGACAATAAATATATTCATGAAATATTCCCTTTCAGAAACACGGATACATTAATAAGATCATAATTCTCATAATTTAAGAAGCCATATACGGATTTTTTATTAGATAAAAACTGTAACGATCTTTCATGTCGTGCAATTTATGAGAATGCAGTATTTTTACTGTAAAAGCACGTCTGGAAAGTCAAGTGAATCAGCGAAATTAACGAAATTTCGTATACACCGCATATGTACCAAAATAAATACTCTAAAATAAATAGTCTCTTAACGCCTTTATTTATCTGAACATCTTTATTTTCTTTGGAAAAAGGAAAAGTTTGATGCACCAATTTGAGCAAGCTTGGAGTACCTACTTTAAAAAAATCCAAGTATTGAAAAATCGTTTTCGGCAGGCACGTCCTAAATATGTTTCTCTGTATTTTCAACCTATTAATGTCGTTTAAAATATGTACAGCTGAGTGGGTCCGCATTGCTGTGAAATTGACAATCGTCAGGGATATTGGGCTGTCCGATTATTAAAATTTATAACAGGGTCCAACGATTTGTTTGACAAATTGAATGGGCTGTTTAGTAAGTTATTTATAGTTATCCCAGTAGTTAATGATGAATTATTCTTTCATTAAAATGAGTGATAGTAGCTGCGAAGTTAACACACTAATAATTGCAATATCTTTTAGTTTGACAGTTCGGCAAAATTCATTTCGTTGTTTATTAAGTTCAGTAGACGTATTTTTGAAACGCATAAAGCAATGGAATAGGAATTTCTTTCAAAATCCTTCGAGTTACGCAATTAGGTTTGGTCACATAACATTTACAAACCGCACTATCCCACCCACGACACGACACCACCACCACACCACTACCACCGCACTATCGCATTAGATATAAACCTGTAAGGATATTTGTAATGCAAATTTTCATAAGTAAATAAATAATCAACAAAAATATCAAGTAACCCGTTTCTAAAGGTAGTTAGTTTAATATGGAGAGTAATGAGAAAAAAACTACAGCGTTCACACACTCTTTTAAAATGTTTCACAATTTTCATAAAACATCCACTTTTCAATTAACTTACTTTGTTAATTGAAAAGTGGATGTTTTATGAAAATCCTTAACACAAGCAAAAAAAAAAAAACATTTAGCTACCTAGTCGTACGGTAGTGGTGAAGGAAGTTAATTCCGCCCCGAGCATGGCAGCTAGCACCAATAAATATTAAGTGCGACGACTGTACTAGTGCTGTCAAGAAAATACCGGGATTCAAGTGGTATGTCGACGGTCGTTTACATCGTAAAGCCTTAGGTTGTTGAGGAAAAGTTTTAATGAATTAAATTATGTGGAGGGAGAAAGTGCCGCACTATGCAACATTCAAACTTATAGTAAACACTCTTAAGGTAAGCTGCATTTAAATGTCAATGACAAAAAATCGTGTCAATACTGAATAATCTTTCGTTACTTTGATATTACTTGCTTATTTTGTGACGAAATATGATTGATTGATTCACAAAATAAGCAGATGTCAGTTAGAACTGACATCTGTTTATATATTTAATCTAATTTTGTTGTAGTACCGTGTGGTGCCGGACGTAAAGAATAACACCACCCCATTTCTTCCTGTGGGTGTCGTAAGAGGCGACTAAAGGACTTACTAGGGAATGAGCAGCAGCGTTCTCTATGCATTTTACCACCAAACTGCGATCGCCAAGCCGCCTGCCAAGCGTGGCGATTATGGCAAATCCCCCCAAAAAATGTACCGCTCAAATTGGTGGTGCATGGAGGAGGCCCATGTCCAGCAGTGGACTTCTTACCGCTGAAATGATGATGATGATGAATTTTGTTGTGACATCTATTATTTAACGATATTTTATATTGACCTCTGTTTGTTTTGTTTTGTTTTTTTATTATATTATTATGTGTATTCTTGAATTTTATTACCTTTGACTAATTAATTGAAAATTTATTATAGGTCTCTAATTTTTAATATTATTTTATGGAGATGTCATTTTATTTTTTGCATTCAATGTTACTATAAACGGTTATGGACATGTTATCTTAAATTCCACTTCTTCTAAGTTTAATTATTGTAGTTAAGATAATCAATGCATAATACACTCAGTGATATATAGTTTTCTTTTTTTAATTGGGACATTTATTTGTTCATGTTTGCACTCTTCTTGGTAAAACACAGAAAATATAACTAAATATATTGTAACATCTCACACACCATGTAACCTGTGTTTACAAATAAAAGTTTTCTTATTCTTATTCTTGTTATTATTTTATATATTTTCGTGTATAGCAAGTATATTTTTTCATGTTTTTACAAAAACATTTAAAATGATTAAGAAGAGTGGTGCATCGGCATCATAGTAGGGTACAGGCTGCCGGTGGTCAGGGCTCTAGAGAAAGAAATCTACTGACTATGCGTGCCGTGTCCAGGAGTACTACTTTTTGAATCCAACCCTTGACACTACCGTGCAATAAGAGCCTCCTAAGTTGTTGTTGTTGTAGTTGTTGGTTGTCATGACTATGGATAGCTACTGAATTACTGATGTGTGTTGTAAATATTAAAATGTGTAGTCCCCGTATTTTAAATCTAGGCCGTCCGGGACTGCGCGTGTACAACACTAGTCGAGACCTCATCAGGTATTCAATCAGCTACCGATTAGCCGCTGTACTTTGATCTGGAACGCAATCATGTGCAGTCAGACTGCACTGAGTGAAATATAATCCTGGGGGAGGGCTATTGGGTGTTTTTTATTTCTTCAGGATTACAAACATTTGCGCAATAATGCTTAATATTAAGGTACAGATATTGAGTAAACACTTAAGTGATAACACCACCAACATCGTTATTAGATGCCAATAAAACAAAACAACATCGTGTTCTGTATTCGCATTTGAAACGGTACTATTTTATTTTAGAAAATTATCTTAATCGTGTGCTGTAACGTGGTATGCCCGTCATAAAACCTTTCATAAAAATGTTGTGTTAGGCCAAAACATGACACCACTCGACATCGCATCGTGACACGACGTCTCATCGAGCCACGATGCGATATCAAGTCGTAGAAAACTACTGACGTGCATTGTAATAAAAATTCACAAGAAGTCGCATCGTAATACATTGTACCGTGAAAACTACATATATACGCACTGTAGACCCAGAACACACACGGAAATATTTTTTAATTACTAAAATTATGTGATGTGAGAAAAATATTATTACTTGTAACCTATATTATCACATCTTGTTCGAAAGAAATAAAAAGTTACTTAAATGCTCTGAAGACTATCTGTGACTAACTGCTCAAGTACACACGATAAGTCGTGTCTTACATAATTACGATACACGTCGTTGATTTTCACGACATGACATTGCATCGTCGCAACGATATTATTGCATATTATATTGATAAATAGATATTATTGCATTGATACGATGATATTAGGACGTCGCTTGTGTTTTGGCAATTTTAGGGTCGGGTCAGGTTAGGAACATGGTTACGTTAGGAACAAATATTATTTTTTTCGGGATTTCGGGTCAGGTTCAAAGTAATCCGAATTTTACTACTGGTTTATGCTAGCTGTAATAAGTCGCGACTACTTACTTCGGCGACGTTGAAAAAAAATGTGGAATGTGGGTGAAGTAAGTTTGGACTTACGTGTTGTTGGCAACATGGAAGCCCAAAACAGTGGTTGGAACTAATATCCAAGCAAGTGGCTGATCATAACAGATAGAGAGAACCCGTTGACAATTTGAAATGAAATCACGATTCTCAGTGTCGTCAGGCCTGAAAATTGCCAAAGCACATACGACACGATGTCGCATTGTAGCACGTTGCGACGAGGTCGCCAATAACGTCGTTTTAATTTAATAAAGAAATAATTTATCGCACGAAATTTTCGTAGAGAACAATTTTTTTTTAATCACCGGAAACTTTAATTATTATTAGAAAGCAGAATACAGCGGATGTAAAGTTTTAAACCTAATCCCAAACTTACCCAAAACATCAAAATCATCCCCTTAAATCCAAGTTACACATACCCGAAACTTCAAACTTACTTGAAACTCAGAACACGATACAGTAATTACAGAGTCGATCCAGAACTTTTGTGCCGATCACATCGCTCTCAACTTACGACAGCAAAACTTAATTATAGTTATAACATTAGCACCATAACTCATTTATAAGGGTCCCCCTAGCATAATTATATGGCAAATATGTCTCCGAAATATGGGCCATATTTATTAGGAAGATATTAAGTTGAGTTGATTGGATTGTTTCTGGGTCAGTCTTGTTCAGTTGGCTTTTGGAACGAAGTTCCTTATCGCGCGTTGTGAAAGGGGGCTAGACGGAAAAAATTCTTACGAAAAGTTGTCACGACCTGCTTTAACCGACTTCAAAAAAAGGACGAGGTTTTTCAATTCGACCGTATATATTTTGTATGTTGTTGTTTTTTTTGTTGTGAGTAGAGAGGGAGAGAGGGGGAGAGGGGGAGAGTATAAGAGAGCGTAAGCTGTCACGCCCTTTATGCCAGGCTTTTATTTTTGCAGCCATGTTTACATTATACATATTTTTTTTGCTTATGCTTGAGTATAGTTTTCATTTTATTTGTTGGTATATTGGGTTGGCTAGCTGGCATATAGCAAATCATTTAATTTAATTTGTGTCTCTTAATGTTTTACTATATACCATTGTATAGAATCAAGTTCTTCTAACTGGACAGACAGCTGTGCTGCTGGGGAGTTTGTTGGCCACTTCTTCTTCCCAGCTAAAGCACTAGGAAGTGCGCGACGGGTGGGCGTTTTGGGGGGACTGTCTTTTGTAATTTTGACGTTCGAAAAGTGCTGATCCTCAGCCTAATTTGAATAAATGACTTTTGATTTTGATTTTGAGTGGGAGAGGGGGAGAGGGAGATAGGGGGAGAAGGAGAGGGGGAGGGGGGAGAGGGGGAGAGAGATAGGGAGAGAGAAGGAGATAGGGAGAGAGAGAGAATATTTTTGTTGAGTGTATATAGGTTTTTTGTACATAATAAATAATTAAAAAATTATAACTATTATGAATCCTGGAAAGGAACTTCGTTCCATCCAGGTGTCCCTTGACACCTCTAAAGTTTTTTTTTTTTGTGGGTGGGAAATAATCAAATAACGTTTCCCGCTCTGGGCGGAGTGGAAGGGCGAAACAGACTTCTACTGACTAAAACCCACCCGTGTACCTTCAGTTGCCTGTGCCAGGGCCACGGTAAATCTTGCGAACAGATCTCGCGACCCTGGCAGGCTGTTCAGTTGGCTTGTCATAGGATTTTGCTAGGTATTGGCTTGCCCTAAAACGAAAGTGTGCTGCCGTGCTGCTGTGTGTTCCATGTACTGTCAGACGTAAAGAATAGCACTATACCATTTTTTCCCGTGAGTGTCGTAAGGAGTGATTAAGGTACTTATTAGAGAATGGGCAGCAGCGTTTTCAACGCATTATACTAGAATACTGCGATCGCCAACCCGCCTGCCAAGCATGACGATCATGGCTATCTCTCCCAAATTGGGTAATGTCCTGCAATGGACGTCTTTCGTCTGAAATGATGATACTGATGATACGAAAGGTATACCGGATCAAATTAAATTAGCTGGCAATGTCCTCTTTCGATGGTCCGTAATCAATCTGTTTTGTATTTTTCGTGAGATACTTTTTACAAAGTCGTTTGATTCCTTTAATTCTTTTTTGACATTATATACCTACAATGCAAATTTGTACTCTTTTATATTGGTTGTCATGGCAATAGTGACATTTGGTTTAAATAGTGTATCGTCTTATTTATGAAATACTATTCTTTATGTAGATTATTTTATACTTTGTGTATGTGAGAACGTTGCAGGCATTGTAATTTTCCATTTTATTAAGTACTGCGTACTTGTTGTTAGTCCTACACTGTTCTCCCATACCTATTAATATTGTAATTTAAAACCATTGTAAAAGCCAATTATTTTTAAAAGAGTAACCGTGGAGTTTCTTGCCGGCTCTTCTCCATAGGAATCAACTATTTGGAACCGTGCACCTAGCTTCTGACGTTTCATAAGTGCCCATGTTGGTTTATGTGAAATAAAAATATTTTGATTGATTGATTGACTTTCTTTTGTCAGGGTCACTCAAAATAATGGTGACTCAAAGTTGAAAAACTGGAAATTGACTTTTTATTCATTTTATTGAAGTTTACTCCATATGAATGAACTTTCATATATATAAGCTCTCCGGGCTTATTAATAATAACGTTTCTTAGATCCTTATCTATGTTTTTCTTTTAGGTTTCTGCAAGTTGATATTCGGAAAAAAACAGTCACTTGTTTTGGTGAATGCAAAAGCATGTAATACGGGATTACCCATAATTTGAATATGGAACTTTTTCACCAGGACCTATCGGTACAGACTTCTCTTTACCGAGGACCCCCTCTAAGGGTGCTAGCATAAAGATGCTTATGCACAAGGTATTTACAATTATTACACCTGCAATTATACGAATTCTACGAAAACTCATGAGCTCCAACATAAATATCATGGGCGCATACTCCCGAAACAAAATGGCCAAACTAGCACAAAGGGAAAGTTTTAATTAAATTAAATAAATGATTCGCGACAGGCTGTAATTAATTCTGCACAATATGCTGTTGTACTCTACTTAATTAATTAAGTAATTAACTGATGTATGCGGGAATAAAGTGTGTTTATCACAAAAATTGGGATACGTAAATTTGAATAGTAATTTTATGTATGGAAATTCGGGGAGCGAGCGTAGTGATTCATCAAACAGGATCTTTTGTAGCATGGATTCTAATAATTCACAAAAGAACATGAGTGCGTATAAGGAGGTTTTTATTTTGGTAGCTATATATACATTATACAGATATTTTTTTGCTTTTGCTAGATTTCATTTTATTCGTTGGTATATTGGGTTGACTAGCTGACATATGACAAACCATTTAATTGGATGTTTTGTGTCTCTTAACGTTTACTATTTACCATTGTATAGAATCAAGTTCTTCTAACTGGTCAGACAGCTGTGCTGCTGGGGAGTTTGTTGCACCACTTCTTCCCAGCTAAAGCACTAGGAAGTGGTGAAGGTGAGGACTGTCTTATGTAATTTTGACGTTCGAGAGCTGCTGATCCTTAGCTTAATTTGAATAAATGACTTATGATTTTGATTTAATACCTGCAAATATTATCTTCTTTATAATAAAAATGAAATGATTTTCGTTTGGTAAGCGCAACACGGGAGACTGGCTGGACCGATTTGTGTATTTTTTATTTAAAAGGCTTTTCTGTAGACCGCCCCTACGGAAAGAAAACTTGGAAAAATTTCCCGAGAGATTAGAAAAATAGAAAAGACCCCTTTTGAATAAATTGTAAGTAATTGTTAAATTGTATTAGGTGGCAATACTTTACGTGTTTGGTATCGATATCGAATACCAATGAAATTAAAAAAGCAAAATATATTTTTTCATTATATAACACGTAATGATTCACTTTGACTGGCCTGTTAGTCTAGTGCTTAGTAACCCTGACTGCTGAGACTGAGGTCGTGTGTTCGATTCCCACCCAGGACAATTTTTTGTGTGATGAGCACGATCATTTGTTCTGTGTCTGGGTGTAATTTATCTATAATATGCATGTATGCATAAGTACCTATGTTTATCAGTTGTCTGGTTGCCATAGTACAGGCTCTGCTTAGTTTGGGATCAGATAACGGTGTGTTGGTTGTCCTAAGATATTTGTTTTATTTATTTATATATTCAGATAACACGTCTGGAGGTCCGCTAGTTGTTTACCGCACCAATTACGTTAAACATTAACGTCATTAAATTATTTTATTTTTATTTCCTTCCTTTTTATTAAAATATGCCTTTTTGTGCAGACTGCAAATAATGACAATAATGACATCTTCAAATACGTAAAAATAAAAACGTATTATAAAAAAAAATCCTGCAATTCCTCGACCAACCATTCAATTTAGAATCAATTGCTCCAAACTAATGCTTTTACAAAGTGCATTAGCATCACACAGAATGTAGGGTACCTAAGTGTCGCTCATTCTCTTTCATAGGAGACCAGTTCAGTCGAGACACGACCTAATTTCACTGTAAGATTGAAAGCGGTGGGGCAAGTGGTGTGAAACCGAATTTAATAATAAAATAACATTAATTTCAGAAGTCAGTGGCAAAAACTAAAATAAGGATCCAAAGACACCGAGTTTATACTTTGTAGTGTTGTTTTGAAATTCGGTTGTTTTCTAATAAACTGTAATACCTACTTTTTTTTTTCAGAGTGTTCATGGCCTCTTTAAAGAAATATCGAAACGGCTGGTTGACACTTCTCGTGACCCAAGGGCTGGTTTTTATTTTGGCCAGCGGCTAAGCATTGCTATACAGCGTGGTAATGCCGCCAGTCTCTTGGGTACATTGCCGGTCGACATCGTATTTTTCGACGCCTTATTTTAGTTTGTGTATATAAATATAGTTTTAGTTAAGTTGATAAATAAATAAATGTATTGATAATATTGAAAAAAAAAAACTGTTATACTAACTTTAGTTAATAGAAAAACATTTTTATATTTTAGGAGTATATACAGCTGTTGGTTGGTCAAAATAAATAAATAAAATGTTTTTATTTTTCACTTTGTAGTTATGGTATCTACCCCGCACTAATTTGTAACCACCACTGGCCGTGATCCCGTGCGGGTTGGTAGATGTCACATATCTTTGTCTAGGACATGCCGGTTTCCTCACGATGTTTTCCTTCGCCGTACTTGTTCGGTCGCATAGTATGGTGGTAAAATGTATAGAGAACGCTGCTGCCCATTCTCCAGTAAATCCTTTAGTCGCCTTGTTTACGACACCCATATAAAGAGATGGGATGATGCTATTCTTTACGTCACCACACGAAACCATAGTTACACCTCTGCCTATCTTTGGGGAACATAGGCGTGAAGTTACATTACGTATAACCAGCAAATATTAAATCACAAATCTACGGTAAAGTTTGATAAAACATGGAATTATTCTCGCTTATACCCACGCTGTTTCTTACACATTGGACCTCACACATCTGAAGCCCGGGGCGAAACCAGTTATTACCAATATGGCGGCCGCTACCCACCGGGATTACCTGAACGCTATCGAATAATACGACCACCATTCATTTATATGACAACGCGAATTACATTTGATTTACTATCTTTAGTATTTGCTTCGGATTGGTAGGTTTGAATTATTTAATTTGATTTAACCGCTGAAGGTTCTGTTATAGAACAATTACCTTCACCCTTAACCCCAATAAAGTAGCAGATTTTTAGCTACTTAAAAACTGCAAAATAATCATGGTGATTGCCTATGTATTTTATATGACAAATGTATTTACCATCTGCGGGGTAATTGCGTATACTCAAGTTGTGCAAAATACTCATGATGATTGCTTATTGACATCTCTACTATCTGGGGGTAATGCGTAACACACTAACACTAGGAAAGGTTTTTTATTTCACAATTGCATCATCCCATTTCAGCTTCCCGTGGGTGTCATAAGAGGCGACTAAGGGAGTTACTAGAAAATGGGTAGCAGCGTTCTCTCATTGCAGTGCATTTTACCACCATACTGCGATCGCCAACCCGCCTGCCGAGCGTGGCGATTGTGGCAAACCCCTGCATATTGGGAAAGGGCTATGTCCAGCAGTGGTTTTGTTTTTTTATTTCATCAAATGACTTCTCCCGCTCTGGGCGGAGCGGGAGCGCGTGTCAGACTTTTACTGACTAAAACCCACCCGTGTTCCTTCAGTTGCCCATGTGCCAGGGTCACGGTATCTCTTTCGAACAATCACGCGACCCTGGCAGGCATCGGTCCTAGCAGACCCCTTCAGTGCTGTTGACATCTCTTTGAGGCGCGCGTGGAACACTACGCGCCGTCGACTCGAGCCTGGTCCTTACGGGGCGGCGAGCTACCCATTGCTCGCCGCCCGCAAGCTCGCGCCTACGGTGGCCGGGAGTCCTCGGCTGTAATGACGATGATATGTTCAACAACATTCATTGCGTTATTTACGTTGTTGAGTCGACAAATTTATCGAATATATGAAGCAATTGATTAGCAATATTCTTCAAAATGGAGTACTGATTATTAAGGATCGTAAAATTAAAAGTATTTTCTTGCTAAAGCATTTTAGTATGAAATAAAGTGCTTTGAATTTATACCTGAATTAATTGTACACAAAAAAACTTAAAAAAAATCTAGAACCCTTTTAAAAAACCGGCCAAGGGCGAGTCGGACTCGCGCACCGAGGGTTCCGTACAAAACAAGTGGTAGTGTTTAATACCTCTACGCGTTCATGAGGATAGTAAGTTTAAAATTATTAAAAATATTTTTATTATATGATGTAACTAAAAATTTACGGTTTTCGCAATTTTTCCTTTATCTGTGCTATAAGACGTTGCTTCGTACCAAATTTCAAAATTCTAGATCGACTGGAAGTACCCTTTAGGTTTTGATTCCCTTGCGAGTTTCGAAAATTTGCGGAAATTTGCGGCATAAACGGCTATATCTTTTGATTGCGTCAGCTTAGAAGGTTGATTTTTTCACAGCTCCAAGGGACAGTAGACTTGAGTATTTAATATAAATTTCAGCATGATACCTCCTCCACGCGTTCCTGAAAATAAGGGTCTTGACAGACGGACGGACGGACGGACGGACGGACAACAAAGTGATCCTATAAGGGTTCCGCTTTTTCCTTTTGAGGTGCGGAACCCTAAAAATTACAAGTTTTTTCATCATTAGGTACTTCAATTTTTACACTGAATTATAAAAGAAGCCAGGTTGCTGAAAAGAATGAGCAACAGCCTGTATGAAAAAAGGTTGTGACAGAATAACATTTTATACATCTGCGAGTAATAAAACAGTAACTTTACCTCCCAATTTTCCTCCAAGATTCCAATTTGTCACCGATGACCCACCGTGCCAACAAATCCTTTGAAGACGAGTCAATTTGTTGCTCGACAGTGTATTAGCCAAATTGACTATCGGAAACAGAGAGAATTGGGACGACCACCGTTACACCGGCCCTGCTCGCCGTTTGCAAATTGCAATCCCGGCATTTTCAATTGCGCCCCTTTTCGTGTCCAACAGTGTAATAAAGACCGAATTTGCCAAGACTAGAATAAACTTTAAAGCGGATGAAATTAGGTTGAATTTCGATTGTCTAGTTGAGTTTTCAATTTGATAAAGTGAAAACATTTTAGGCCCATGTTGACGCGGTATAGCCCGTTCTTTTGATAGCTTCACTGTACTCATTTCAATGTGGTTGGATCAGCTGTTTTGTATCCGTTGACGGACAGGTAAAATGTTCTTTTTCATAAAGCAGGTTCATTTTTCTGACTGACTTGTTTATCTGACGTGCAAAACGTGAATGATAAATCTAGAGTTACTTTTTATGAAAAACATTTTATGTAGGGAATATTGGATTTAGAAACTGAATAGATATCCGCGAGGCAATTCATGTAATTTTAAGAACGTTAACACTCTGATTTCAGATTTTGACAAGGTTTTGACATTTAGGTTTTAGCATTTTTTTTTTAGAATTAGCCTTCTGAATATGTAGGCTTTTTCTTTTTTTTGTGTGGGAAATCATCCAGTGGCGTCTCCCGCTCTGGGTGGAGCGGAAGGGCATTTCAGGCTTTTACTGACTAAAACCCACCCGTGTTCCTTCAGTTGCCTATGCCAGGGCCACGGTAACTCCTTCGAACAATTCCGCGACTCTGGCAGATATTTACCTACCTATAAACAAAATTACTTACAAAATCATAAGTTCATACCCTCCGGATCAAAGCAAATCTTAACACATCGGAGTGTGAAAATCGAATCTCCTTTACTCAATTTATAGCTGTATTTTTTTTTCTTGTAGACACGTTTATTGCTTTCTCAAAATAAAATTGGGTAAAAATTATTTTATCTTTGACTGTTGTAGACGGGCGTTGATCAAATAAACTTCCATTGGTGGTGTAGAGAAATGAATATTACAAGTGAAATGTCATGAAACGCTTAAGGATACTCACTCTCAAGGAGATTGCGCTAAGGTAGCCAAATTCAAATTTTCTTTTTCATGGCATTGTAAGAAGTAAAAGAATTGTATTGATGTTTTAAATAATTATTTTTCTGTAAATATGAATTTACGTGTTACGGTCGTGTAACCTATTTTTTTCAACATACAACCTGATAAATTGCAAAAAAAAAAACTGCCCAAGTGCGAGTTGGACTCGCGCACCGAGGGTTCCGTACAAACCTGTAGGTATAAAGTTTAAAATTTTAAAAAATATTTTTATTATATCATGTAATTAAAAATTTACGATTTTCGCAATTTTTCCTTTATCTGTGCTATAAAACGTTGCTTCGTACCAAATTTCAAAATTCTAGATCGACTGGAAGTACCCGTAAAATTTGCGGAAATTTGCGGCATAAACGGCTATATCTTTTGATTGCGTTAGTTTATAAGTTTGATTTTTTGACAGCTCTAAGGGACAGTAGACTTAAGTATTTGATATAAATTTCAGTTTGATACCTCCACGCGTTCCTGAGAAAAAGGGTCTTGACAGACGGACGGACGGACGGACAACAAAGTGATCCTTCCGCTTTTTCCTTTTGAGGTGCGGAACCTTAAAAACATGAGAAATGAATTACGCGGGCTATTAGGCTCTTACCTTTTAAGCCAGTTGCAGACCAAGAGCTAAGCTAGTTTATCTTAGCTTGTGTAACTGAGGTAATACTTTGTACGTTTCTGTTGGAACATAAAAGTTAAATGTATGCTGTGGAAATGTGTTTCTTGTCAAGCATGTGTGGTGTGACTGTGTATGATAAGCTGAGGAATGATGTGGTAAGACAACGGTGCGGTTTAACAGAAGATGTAGTGACAGAAATTGAAAAGAGTTAGCTAAAACGGTTTGGTCATGTTGAAAGGCTGAATGAGGGTATTTATAAGGCAGATGTGACTGGACTGCCAGGGTCGCGAGATTTGTTCGAAAGAGATACCGTGGCCCTGGCACATGGGCAACTGAAGGAACACAGGTGGGTTTTAGTCAGAAAAAGTCTGACACGCCCTCTCGCTCCTCCCCAGAGCGGGAGACGTCATTTGATGATTACCCACCAACCAAAAAAAAAATGTAACTGGAGATGCTGGAAGGAGATGCCCTAAGAAAACATAGAGTGACCTTATTGGTGCTTCAAAAAGGTCCGGTGCGTTGTACTCGCAACCGGCGGTCGTGTATGACCAGATGTAAGAACATAAACGAGGCAAAATCAATATGTAAGGATCGTAGCTGATGGCGTTCTGAATTTTCTGCCTACCCCCATGAGAAAAACGTGTGAGTTTATGTATGGATGCATGTACCTATTTTTTTTAAGTTTACGGTTTACGCATGCGTATGAAAAATAACACCAGCTCTGTGAACTAAGTTAAACTAACTTAGGTCTTTGTCTGCAACTGACTTTAGTATGGTTTCTAGAGAAACTCACGAAAATAACAATTTTTAAGTCATAATATTCATTGGCTTTTCCACGGAAGTATTATAAACGTTCACAGTTTTTGATAACTTAAAACAGAATTGCTTTCATGAGTAAGCTCCTGAAACTTAAGCGTTGAAGTATCGAAGTAACTTAACCGAACAACTTAAAACAATCAACTAAGTTTGTCTGTAATCTTTACCGTCATTTCCACTTTACAACTTACCACAAAGTTTAGCAGCTTGCTTTTGAGAAAAACTGTCTGAAAATATGTTAAATTATTTGCTTAGAGCCGAAAATTAGAAGATCATTTATAGATATTTTGTTGATTGGTGATAAATGACACACAGTACTACGTTGGATAAAGGACTTACGATTGCCAACCCGCCTGCTAAGCGTGGCGGTTATTTTATTTTAATTTTATTTTATTTGGAAAAAAAAAACGATATTACATTACATATGAAAAAAGTTATATAAAACAAAATCAATGTAATAACAACATAATTTTTCACGAATTTACAAAAAGGTATGCTATGGTGAGCTGAGGACTCATCGGTAACGTAGTTCTTATTCCTTACAAACCTACCAGTTACTTACCACATTATTTATCTAATTTTTTCAATATATTAATAACTTTAGTGCGAAATGAATTTCTATGTAGCATAAATAAATCTATGTCTAGGAAATGTTCATTGTACATTAGCGTGAGACGCCGAAGAGGTGCACGCTTGCCAGCGTTTGTCCGGAAGGAAACCTGATCAAACAATCGGTAATCGCGAACTCCACGACGATGAATTGATCTAGGAACTACAAGTTTAAATTCTTTACCATGGTCTATACAATTTAGCTTATTATGATAACGGTCGTGCAGTGTCATTACTTGCAGAAGTATTCGCCTCTTCTCGAGCGAGATTAAATTATACATATCTAATAGATCTTTGTAAAGTAGGCGTGGAAGTTGGCATCTGAATTGCAAAGTACGTAAAAATTTACGTTGCACTCTTTCAATGGCTATTTTATATTTATTGTATAAGGGATCCCATATCAGACAGGCATATTCAAGCTGAGAACGAATAAGTGAACGATACCGATGTAAAAATGTGCAAGGGCGCTTAAAGTCGGTAGCTGTTCTGAAAACAAAGCCGTACATTTTAAATGCTCTAATTATGATGTTTTCTATATGTAAATCCAAATGTAATTTACAGTCAAATAGTATTCCTAGGTCTCTAAGGTTCGTCACTCTGTTTAGCGCATTATGACAAAGCTCCCCAAATTGGGGGAGGCCCATGTCCGGCAGTGGACGTCTTATGGCTGAAATAATGATGATAATGACTACATTAGATAATAAATATTAAAACTTAAGTCTTTCAACCATATTGCATATTGTATTTTAGAGGAAAAACGCCTTTAATGGCATCAGACTGCTGCCAGGGTCGCGAGATTGTTCGAAAGAGACACCGTGACCCTGGCACATGGGCAACTGAAGAAACACGGGTGGGTTTTAGTCAGTAAAAGTCTGAAAACTTCTCCCGCTCCGCCCAAGAGCGGGAGAAGTAATTTGAGATTTCCCATCCAAAAAAAAAATGGCATCAAACTGTAGCAAAATTCTGCATCATTTTTTTTTCGGTCCTAGCAGACCTCTTCAGTTCTGCTGACATCTGTTTGAGGCGCGCGTGGAACACTACGCGCCGTCGACCCGAGCCTGGTCCGTACCGGGCGGCGAGCTACCCATTGCTCGCCGCCCGCAAGCTCGCGCCTACGGTGGCCGGGAGTCTAAATTCTGCACCCTTGTGTGTAACAAATACACCTATTTTAGCAGTGTTATGACCGAGAATCCATTAACAGCACTATAGCTTAGCTAAGTAGATAGATACATACATTTGTGCTGCATCCAAATAGAGTAATACTATTTATCATTATCTGAATCATATTGTCAAATATTGCTCATTCATTTCTTCATTTGTTTGCCTAATTTGTATGTTCTACAACGGAAATACCGCAATGAATGTTGTTGAACTTTCAAAATAAAAGCCATTTTACTGCTAGTGTCTTTCGCAACTACCCGAATGGTGCCATGGACACAGTAAGAAGAATATTGGACAACCTTTGAAATGTTGCCAAATTTTCTGACATCTTTGTTCTATCATCGTACAGACGTGCAAATAGTTATCGCGGCGGGTTTTTCTTCGCGCACTGGATCTTTAAAGCTAAGTATTCTTAGCACTGAAGGCAAGAAATCGAACAGTGTGTTTTCAGAAGCCTTGGATGGACATGAACTCGATTCTCACTGCTCGTCACAACGAGAATTGAAAATACACTGCACGATAAAATCTCGGCGCGATATTTCTATGTACGTGCTTCCAAACGTGGAACGTACACTTTCAATATTTTCAGTTTTCAATTACATATATTTTATCTGGAGGAGTTCCGACATGATCAAATAAAAAAAAGACCCTATTTAGAGCACGGTTGGTAATTTTTTTGTTTGACACACTACCTGTAAGTCATAGGTTCGAACTCAGTCAGGCAGCTTACTTTGTATAAATAACTTCATCACCATTTCTCTCAAAACGGTGAAGGCAAACTTCGTGAGGAAACTGGCATGTCCTAGAAAGATTATCAGCCCATTCCCTATCATATGGAGGAGGGCTATTAGGAGAAACATTACCTATATAGCCTGATTAATTCTTATGGTAAATTTTGAGGTGTAAAAATAAGCGTTACCGCCCGTCTGCCCACCCAAACGACGATAAATAGAGAATTTAGAAAGACATCAATTCAAAGATTTGTTCTATCCGTAGTCCCGACTTCGACGCGGAACCGACAGATTATTAATCCTCCAAGATTATAGGGGATCTACAGAGACGTCGGCTTACACTGGTGTTGCTATAGCTAAAACATTGTATACAAAATGAAGGCCGGATTTAGGGGCTACGTACTTTGCATAGAATATCCTTATTGACTGTCGAATTATTAATGTTATGGTTTGACGGCAAATTTTGGGATTTGGAGGTATGAAGAATACGGTGTAAAGTTGTTCACTCATACCTCCGTAGGAAAGGGAGGATCATCTGAACGGGTATCGCATCTAGTAGGCAACTGTCCGACGGTTGATGTCGGGACGATGTATATATTCTAACTTCTGCCCGCGACTTCGTTTGCGTCAAATTTCTTGCTCCTCCGATCCATCCCGCCGCATCGAATCGACTGCCCGTGCGAGCTCTTCATATTCGTGACATTTTTCTTTGCTCGGCTCCTAAAGGTCTTAGCGTGGTGTTATATATTCTATAGCCTTTCTTGATAAATGGGCTACCCAAAATTAAAAGAATTATTCAATTTGACTAAGTAGTTCTTGAGATTAGCGCAAACAATCAAACAAATTCTCCAGCTTTCTCTTTTGGTTTCTTTATGTCTCTTTTTGCGGTAAACTGTTCTTGCGCGATGCAGGATATCGCATGACCTCAATATGTTGCATAAATGGCATGTAGCGGTGTAGATGCCGCTACAGGGAATATCATAATATTTCCTGCATTTGGGACATGGCTAGGCAGCTGATGAAACATCACTTAGAATAAAAACGCCGTACGGCACGTTGTAGCACGTCTTTTTTTTTGGATGGGAAATCATCAAATTACTTCTCCCGCTCTGGGCGGAGCGGGAGGGCGTGTCAGACTTTTACTGATTAAAACCCACACGTGTACCTTCAGTTACCCATATGCCAGGGCCACGGTATCTCTTTCGAACCATCTCGCGATCCTGGCAGGCATCGGTCCTAGCAGACCCCTTCAGTGCTGCTGACATATCTTTGAGGCGCGCGTGGAACACTACGTGCCAGCGACCCGAGCCTGATCCTTACCGGGCGGCGAGCTACACATTGCTCGCCGCCCGGAAGCTCGCGCCTATGGTGGCCGGGAGTCCGCTATTGACTGCCGACGCCCGACGTCTTACGTCAGCTCCATGTCATCATAATCAGCCTATATTGTTCCCACTGCTGGTCCCAGCGTTCGCTCGCGCTCACCGTAACTGAGAGGAGGCCTGTGGACACAGGCCTCCTCTCAGTTACGGTGAGTGGGCCGTGATCTACGAACCGGACCCAGTATGGGTTGGTAGATGTCAAATGTCTTCGAATTTTTGGTTGTAGGATAAGCCGGTTTCCTCACGATGTTTTCCTTCGCCGTTTTGAGAGCAATAGTGCTGAAATTATTTACACAAAGTCAATCACCTGCCTATGGCCTATGCCCAGTGGACATCATTCGGCTGTGATGATGAAAGTGCCTTCCTGGGTTCGAAACCACGACGTACTACTCGTAAGTCAGGGATGATACCACTGGGCCACCATTGCTCTCTGCTCTCTGTTCCATGTAGTTGACGGGATTTCACGTCATTGTTACCCGACTGCAGCGAAATCCAAAAGGAGAGAAACATATTTTAACACCCGAATTCCTTTGCTCGTGTGAACGTTCAAAGGTTAACCGGAAAAGCACCGTTAACTGCCCCGTTGGTCTCGTGGTCGCAAGCGCGGCTACTGACCGGGGGTTCCGATTCCCAGGTCGGGCAATGTGTTACTGGGTTTTTCCTTTAGGGATTTCGTAGTTAAAGCCCAGAGTTTGGAATTTGGCGGTGCGATATCCCTGTGCCTCGGAAAGCCGTTACGTCGTAGGTCCTGCGCCTGATCGGTCTCCGGTCGTTTCGGATTATTGCCGTCCCATCGGACTATGTGAGTGAGAGAAGGGTGAGTGCCCTTATGTCTGCACACACACTTTGTACATGAGAACCTTTGAAGGTTAACCGGAATAGCAAATGTTCACAACATAGTCGTTTAGAGAAGTTTCTTTGCATCCTGTTCCACAAACTCCTTTAGAAAATACCCTGGTATTGAATGAACGATTCATTCCGTTCAAATGTACCAAAGTTTGCCATCCGTAAACCTCGTCTGACTTACAACTTTGCCCGATAATGTAACAATGTTCAAAGCTATGAAACTATCACAGTATTATGAACTTTATTCGCAAGGAATCAAGTGTGGAAGTTGCTTGTTGAATACCGTTGAAATGTGGTCTCTATCGGGCTTTAGAGAAAAATAAAGTTATGAAATGGTCTTACATTTAGGTATGTGGCTAGCAGAATTCTCGTTTACTGGCAAATAGATTTTAATAAATTAATGTTTCCGTTAGTGGATGGGACTTCGTTAAATCATCGTATTTATTGTTAGTCTGTTTAGTCGTTGGACTAACTGTTTTTGCATTTCCAAACAAATAGAACAAATAATACCATCACAGCTGTTAGCCTTGCAGGGTAGGCTAACAGGGGTAGGAATGAAGTCTCATGTAACAGGAGAGCGTACCTATTGCAATCAACCGGGTACATATCCGGACTCCGAGCTGCTACTAAGAAATTCCAGATAAAAACCCCGATCATGAAATTCTTTTAAACAAAATAGCATTTAATGGGATACGGGGGAATTTGCTTCGCTGGATGACTTCCTATATTACAAACAGGACACAAAAAGTTGTCGTGAATGGATATCAATCTGGTGCGGTGCCCATAACCTCAGGTGTTCCACAAGGCTCGATCCTGGGACCACTTTTATTTATTATATACATAAATGATATAAATAAGTGCTTTACAAATACAAAATTTCTCCTGTACGCTGATGATTTAAAAGCTTATAAAACTATACAGTCTGTGGATGACTGTTTTAAGTTCCAAGAAGATCTGGATAGATTCGCGGGTTATTGTCTCGACAATAAACTACATCTTAGCCTTTCGAAATGTTACTTTATTAATTTTACTAAAAACCGGTCTGTCATTAGTTTTAAATATAAATTGCTTAACACCATACTTACTAATGTATCAATCGTAAGAGATCTTGGTGTATTACTCGATAATAAGCTGTCATTAAATCAACACATTGAAAAAATTGTTAATAACTCATTCAAAATGTATGGATTTGTCATAAGGTCATCCACTGAGTTCAAGCGAGATTCCACCTACCTGTATTTGTATAAGACACTTGTACGGTCACAACTAGAATATGCAGTACCGGTCTGGAACCCGTTCTATAAGAAATATATAGATGAGATCGAGAAGGTCCAGCGTAAGTTTCTACGTACCATGCATTACAGGTGTCACAGGATTTACCTGCCGTACTCCGAGTTATTACGTAAATATAAGCTTGTTACCTTAGAATCCAGACGTAGGTTCTTGGAGGCATCTGTGTTGCATGGTATTGTTCACAGCCATTTTGACTCAATTGACCTCACGAGCAGGTTATGTTATGCAGTCCCTCGCACCGTTAACAAACGAAATGTCCGTGCTGGTACCCTATTTGCTCTAAATAGCTGCCGAACCAACTCTGGTATGCGCTGCCCTATTCGTCGAATGGTAGACACTTATAACAAATTATTTATTGATATTGACATTTTCGTATGCTCCAAATCACAATTTAAATATAATGTTATGAATCTTTTATCTAATAATAATAATGCAATGAAATGAATGTATAATAATGATTTATATTATAGATCTAATCATATTTTGTATAATTTTAAATTTCTGTTTTTCACTCGACACTGAATTGTTTATTTATTTATTAGTTATTTGTTGTGAATGATGTAATAATTTTTCAATATGTACTGTATGTTTAATAATGCCTTTTGGTGGCACTCATTGCCTATATTTTATTTTTTAATATGCGGATAATGTAGTGGGCTGCAATATTGTTATTCACACCTATTATTTTTTGTTATGTTAAAATTATATATTGTAGCTGTTTATTGTCCCTAAATAAATAAAATAAAATAAAATAACACTTTGCCCGACCCAGGAGCGAAACCAGGAGCGCTTGCAAGCAACAAGACAAAGAAATCAATGACACAAAACATACAGAAAAACGTATTCACCGAAGAAAATAGAACTCGGAAATACGATATATCAAAAGAAATCTATTTGCACCATAGGTACACAGTAAATAGAGTGTACTTACCTTCTTAACCTTGGGAACGAGGCGCTGATCGCAAATTCAATCGGGGACCTTGCTCTTTGATGTTGGTTACACTGTTAGCTATGCTTTAGGGTAAATGTAGTTTTCAAAGAAGATTATGAAAGGAATTCGTCAAGAATCTTGTATCAGACAGTTAACATGCGCATGTCTTCCCAAAGGGTTATGCAGAGGTGCACACCCACATTTCGCCACTTCTGTTTAAATCCCACATTAGGGGGCGAACCTATTGCCATCAACCAGGCACAAGTCACCAGGCTGCTACCGAGATATTCCAGATGACAAAACCCAATAACACATTGTCCAACCCTCTTTTTAACCGACTTCAACAAAGAGGAGGTTCTCAATTCGGATGTTTATATATATATTTTTTTAATGTATGTCCGGCCATAACTCCGTCATATATAGACGGATTTACAAAATTCTTTTTTTGTTCGAAGGGGTTTATTCCGAAATGGTCCCATATAAATTTCATATAGATCTGATGATGAGTTCCAGAGATGACAGCAAATCAACCGTTATTTCTGCTATCGCATAAATATGCATTGTTTGTTTGGAATTAGTGCGGGGTGGATACCACAACTAAAAATTTAAAAATAAAAACTTTTTTACAAAAAAAAAAAAACTACCGACTTCCTTAAAAACACTACAAAGTGAAAAATAACTCTAATTTTGGAAGTCGGTGGCAAAAAAACCATAAATACAGATCCTAAGACACCGACTTCCGAAATTAAAGTTATTTTTCACTTTGTAGTGTTTTTAAGGAAGTCGGTTGTTTTTTTTTTGTAAAAAAGTTTTTTTCATCAAAAATGAAAAAAATTCATGGGTTTTTTTTTGTGAGTGGGAAATCATCGAATGACGTCTTCTGACTAAAACCTACCCGTATTCCTTCAGTTGCCTGTGCCAGGGCCACTTTCAATAAAAACCCTGGCAGGACTTTGTACGACTCAAGAAGCGAACTGAAGACTACATGCTCAGCGGTAGTGCTTACGACCATTAAACCAACGAGGATTAATCTTAGAATCTTGTCTTATTTCAGTCAAGTTTAAAGATAAACGTAAATCGAGCTAATCAATTCTATTCTATTATTCTATTTTTAGACTCAATAGGTAGATAATGCCAAAATAATTGGCAAATTAATAATTTTTTTGATGTTGGAAATAAGATGATGACATTGTGAGGATCAAACATTCTGACGACTTTTTCACACTAAAAAGGTAAATTTAATTTCAAATGTGTAAATGGTGGGAAAATTCAAACTTCATAATTTCAACCAAAAACTATCGTCTGCTGAACAAAGAGCTCCCTCAAAATCCATTAACGCTTCAGTTTTTCTGAGGCAGTTTTCGTGAGATTAATCTTAGAATCTTGTCTTATTTCAGTCAAGTTTAAAGAGAAACGTAAATCGAGCTATTTATTCTATTATTCTATATTTAGACACAATAGGTAGATAATGCCACAATAATTGGCAAATTAATAAATTTTTTTGATGTTGGAAATATGATGACATTGTAAGGATCAAACATTATGACGACTTTTTTTACACCAAAAAGGTAAATTCAATTTCAAATGTGTAAATGGTGAGCAAATTTAAACTTCATAATTTCAGCCAAAAAACGTCCACTGCTAGAGGAAGAGCTCCCTCAAAATCCATTAACGTTTCAGTTTTTCTAATATTGATTCTTAATTAAAGTATTAATTTGTAATATTATATAATATATTATTATATATATATTATTATTATATTTTCGTTCTCGCTCAGCTTGCTATAGAGCCCTGAATTCACGTTGTAATCCCTAGAGATATCTGCTTGTTACCTGTATCCCTTTTATCCAGTTGATCTAACGCTGAACGTGTAAACGTGAAACGAAATAGAAACATTTTGGAGGACACGTTTCGTGTGCGACATTTTTGTGACTTTCTCTTCACGCATTGAAGTTATTTAATTTATTTAGGGACGTTAGACATCTAAATTTTAATAAGAGTGTCCATAAAGTTTCTAGCTCGATTTTCTCCATAGGTACTTACGCTTCATTTTTGTGACTTACCGCTACTTGACAAAAGTACCTGTAATTGGATAATCTATACTTAATATTATAAAGCTGAAGAGTTTGTTTGATTGAACGCGCTAATCTCAGGAACTACTTGTCCGAATTGAAAAATTATTTTTGTATTGGATAGCCTATTTATCGGGAAAGGCTATAGGTTATATAACATTACGCTACAATTAAGAGGAGCGGAGCAGTAATGAAAAATGTTACAAAAACGGGGAAAATCGCACGGGTAGGCGATTCGACGCGACGCGGACGGGAAGGGTCGGGGGAACAAGAAATTTAACGCAGCGAAGTCGCGGGCAGAAGCTAGTTTGAAATAAATGCTTTGAGTTGAGTTGAATAAAAATAATAAATGTATTTTAGATCTGTTACCTAGCTCTAAAAGTCTTTTTATTCATTGATTAGCTTCTGCCCAAATCTTCGTTTGCATGGATGTCGTATTACACCACAAATTACTAAAATAACAGCCACATTTTTATAAATTTTCCCTTAAACCTAAGTTTGCAGTTTTTTTCTCAGCAGCCAAAATATACAGAGAGTCAGGGCCGGTGATGTAGGAGCAAGCCACGTACAATAAATTGTAGGTTTGCGAAGCAGCTATTTATGAGGTCAACACCCGCAGCCTTCGGTGAATGCCCCTGTGAGTTGTTTGGGATGGCTGTGTTTAGATTAGCTGATTTTATTGATTCAAAGGAAAGTTGTATCTTCACCCAAAGCGTTGGTTACCCAAAGAAAATGCCACGTTTTAAAGTTCACCATCCTCCCCCTGAATTTGTGGTGCAAAAAATGCTTAGTACCAGAAATCTTTTCATAGTATTTTCCGGAACAGCCCCTTCACATGGAGTTATATGAGACCCTAAAATATTGCATTTGCCTGTACTTCATTTCCAAAAAACCGGCCAAGTGCGAGTCGGACTCGCGCACCGAGGGTTCCGTACAAACCTGCAGGTCATCATCATCATCATTCGTCATCATCGTTTATGAAATGAAATGTTTTTTTTTTTAAATTTTTATATTTGTGTTGACTGAATGAAAGGTAAATTGTGGTTTACGATTTATGACGTATTAAAAAAAAACTACTAACTAGATCTCGTTCAAACCAATTTTCGTTGGTAGTTTTCATGGTAATGTACATCATATATTTTTTTTAGTTTTATCATTCCCTTATTTTAGAAGTTACGGGGGGGGGGACACACATTTTACCACTTTGGTAGTGTCTCTCGCGCAAACTATTCAGTTTAGAAAAAAATGATATTAGAAACCTCAATTTCATTTTTGAAGACCTATCCATAGATACCCCACACGTAAGGGTTTGATGAATTTTTTTTTTTGTGTTTCAGTTCTATGTATGGGGAACCCCAAATATTATTGTTTTTAAAAAAAATGATATTAGAAACCTCAATATCATTTTTGAAGACCTATCCATAGATACCCCACACGTAAGGGTTTGATGAAAAAAAAAATTTTGAGTTTCAGTTCTATGTATGGGGAACCCCAAATATTATTGTTTTTTTTCTATTTTTGTGTGAAAATCTTAATGCGGTTCACTGAATACATCTACTTACCAAGTTTCAATAGCACAGCTCTTATGGTTTCGGAGAAAAGTGGCTGCGACATACTCGGACAGACAGACAGACAGACAGACAGACATGGCGAATCTATAAGGGTTCCGTTTTTTGCCATTTGGCAACGGAACCCTAAAAACATATCAAAATGTCCTATTCAAATCATAACCACACATCAGATCCTATCTTTGTATTCAATACTCAATAGTGACCACAAATGGACACAATTATGCATTATCGGTATGGTTTCAACCCAACCACAAAGGATTAAAGCCAGGTATACACCTGCCAGTAATTTGTAATGAAGTATGTGCGTGTAATGTTTAGACTAGATATCGGCGGCTAAACGTAATAAGCGACAAAAACCAAATTGTTCAGGAGAGCGGTTTAAAGTTTGAAATTGTATAAAAATGGACACAACTTTTTTTTTATTATCATGTCGTGAAAATGGAAAGATTTTGTAGAGCCATGGGAGAAAGCGCATTCGAAAAAGTAAAAAAATAATAAATAAATAAATATCTCGGGACAATCAACACACCGTTATCTGATCCCAAACTAGGCAGAGCCTGTACTATGGCAACCAGACAACTAATAAATATACTTATATATTTCTAAATACGTACATATAATAGATAAATTACACCCAGACACAGAACAAATGATTGTGCTCATCACACAAACATTTATCTTGGGTGGGAATTAAACCCACGACCTCAGTCTTAGCAGTCAGGGTCACTAACCACTAGACTAACAGGTCAGTCGGTCAATTTAAAGTAGGATTGGAATTCATAAGACATTTATGAATTCATAAGACATTTATTTGACCAAAATGGTGCTTATTATATTACCTTTTAACCGTCGATATGATGTCTGATGTATTCCGTGTGGTGCCGGACGTAAAGGCTCGTACAGACAGGCGCGACATGTCGCGCGACCTGTCGCGGAGGCGATTCTGCGATATATCGCGACGCAACACCTTTCACACTGGCGCGACCACTCGTGCGCGAATCGCCCGCGATTCGCGCGCGACGTCCTTGTAGCAGCGCGACAGCTTTTAGAACAATCGCCTTTCTTTCCGTGGATGTGATAAGAAACGACTACGGTTTTTCCTAGAGAATGGGCAGCAGCGTTTTCTATGCATTTTACTTCTAGACTTCGACCGCCTATCGGCCAGCCAAGCGTGGTGATAATGGCAAACCCACCCGAATAGGGGGAGCCGTATGTCCAGCAGTGGACGTCTTTTGATCTTGAAATGATGTATGTAATGTTGTGAGCAGTGGTATTCCACTGGTGACGGCCGCAACTTACGAGTTGTAGGTCGAAGATTCGAACCCAGACTGGCGCTTTGACACCGTGACCCTGGCACATGGGCAACTGAAGGAACACGGGTGGGTTTTAGTCAGTAAAAGTCTGACATGCCCTCCCGCTCCGTTCAAGAGCGGGAGACGTCATTTGATGATTTGCCATCCAAAAAAAAAAAGACTGGCGGTTTACTTATCATTGGCATCACTGGCCTGTTAGTCTATTGGTTAGTGACCCTGACTGCTAAAACTGAGGACGTGGGTTCGATTCCCACCCAGGACAAATCTTTGTGTGATGAACACAATATTTTTTTCTGTGTCTGGGTGTAATTTATCTACAATATGTATGTATTTACAAATATATAAGTATGTTTGTCAGTTGTCTGGTTGCCATAGTACAGGCTCTGCCTAGTTTAGTCTCAGCAGCTTACGGCGATTTTGGATGACGATTTCAGCACGCTGGTAGACCATAGCCAGTATTAGGACATCTGATCATTTTTGTCCCGGTAATACATGCCCTTGCCCATAGGATAATTGTCAATGTTAACGAGAGCAAAGCCGCTGGTAAAAACTAGTAAAAAATCTAAAATCTTGCATTCTGTTGTGCAAATTGGTGAATTGTGGGTTTAATATACGTGTACCCTCTGCCTTTGGCTAATACTGGCGTTATGTTGTGTATGTATGTTATGCAAGTTTCTGGCAGTGTATCCCAAGCTTTAGTTCGAATTGACAGCCGCCTACACAAATGCTGAATGCATTTGTGTAGGCGGCATGTGACCCAAACACGTTTTGTGTGTCGAAAACCGTGCATTGTGTTATTCAGTTCTGAAATGTATTTCGGATCAATATTGTATGAATATACAGAGAATCGTGTGTTTATTCATATTCCAGTATTCACCGTGTTGGAATATTTTGTTAAATACAGCGTACTGAAATATTTGTTAGAATATCTAAATGTGATAAATATGTAGGTAGTGAGTATTACTAATTTTCAAAGAAATCATTTACGAGTGTCGGTAATGTCACTTGTATTGAATTTGAGTTGTGATGCAATCATAATAACCCGAAAATGGTGAAGCAAAAATAAGGGTTATGATTTTGATCTATTTGTATGTTCATCTGTTCCCTCATCTTCAAGTCATCATAATTTTGACAAATGAAGTATCGCTGGAAAGGTCTTGATCGTCTAATGCATGTAGGGTAGATATTTCAACCGAGAGCCATCCACTGTTGGACAAAGGCTTCCCACAATTGGCGGTGCCATAATCACCACGCTTGGCAGGCGGGTTGGCGATTGCTATATGGTGGTAAAATGCATAGAGAACACTGCTATCCATTCTCTAATAAGTCTTAGTCGCCTTTTATGGCTCCCACGGGAAGAAATGGGTTGGTGCAATTCTTTACGTTCGGCACTACACGGAACCTCTACGTTTACATCGCATTTAATTTAAATAAAAACTAAGATTATAATTATAACCTGACTACTGAAAATCGCGCTCTAACAAGTAAGAAAAAATAAAATATATTTATCTGAAAGCCGTGATCATATGCCACCTAAACCATACATCATCATTTCAGCCGAAAGACGTCACCCCCCCATTCACCGCCAATTTGACCGGTACAATTTTTGGGGGGATTTGCCATATTCGCCACGCTTGGCAGGCAGGTTAACGATCGCAGTATGGTGGTAAAATGCATAGAGAACGCTGCTGCTCATTCTCTAGTAAGTTCCTTAGTCACCTCTTACACACCCATGGGAAGAAATGGGGTGGTGTTATTCTTTACGTCCGGAACCACACGGTACTAAACCATACATTTGAACAGTATATACCTAGTCAGCGATCATAACGTATAGCGCAAAATGGTAATAGTGGCATACAAAAACGGCTTTCAGATGGGAATATTAGTTTGTGTCTTGTCCCTTTGTATCGATGTCATGGATGGCCACCCATCCATAGACCGACCTCAGCAAGCGTAGCTTAACCTGATCATTACTGATACCTGGTTATTACTTAGCCACAAGCACCTTCAAAGTTAAACATACTAAGCCAAATCTGGGGCTGTTCTCCTCTGTGTAAGCAAATATTATTGTCCTGTAGTAGAAAAAACTAAAACTAACTATTACCAAAACAACACCTAAACCAGATATCTACCCTCTAACCGCTAAAACCAGGAATATCGGATAGCAATAGAGTTTGATTAGACCGCGCGAGCGCCGTGCATACAAACAGTTCATTACTCGAGATTAACGACTGTGCTGTTAGGAATACAGGTCTCGTTTGATGAAAGCTTTTAGTGACTATTAGCCTGGAATCTGAGGGTTTTAGTTCAGGTTCTAAATTCCCTTTTTAAACGACTACAGTCGACCTATTCTGTAAATCACAACATGTAATCTTAGGTCTGTTGCCGGACGTAAAATCAAAAAAAAACTTAAATACAGATCCTAAGACACCGACTTCCAAAATTAAAGTTATTTTTGGCTTTGTAATGTTTTTTTAAAGAAGTCGATTGTTATTTTTTTGTAAAAAGATTTTTGCTTTTCAGTTTTTTCGGCGGTTTAATTTTTTGTTAAATTTTTTTTATTTTATAATTTATTGTGGCTTTAATGTACTAATAATTCTTGGTAAGGTATACCCTATTCAATGAAAAAAGAATTATTAAAATCGGAATACTCTGTATAAAGTTATCCGTGGTTATACATTACAATCAGTGAGTGAACAATCAATCATCCCGTGTTTTCCGACCCTTAGGGTTCGATTATGTTTTCCAAATTTATATGGACCACCTTCGGAGTATACCCTTTCGAATAAAAAAAGAATTATTGCAATCGGACTACTATGTAAAAAGTTATGCGTGATCGTACATAAAAAAAATATATATATATATACAAGTCGAATTTTGATAACCTCCTCCGTTTGTTTTCGTCGGTTAAAAAGATATGCGTGATCATACATTAAAAAAAAAAACGCGTCGAATTGATAACCTCCTACGTTTTTTTTCGTCGGTTAAAAATATATCCTTTATCATTGCATCGCCCGCCCGCGATATTACACAGTTTTCTCTTAGCCTTATCTTTCGGCCTTTTTTTACTCGGCTCGGTCGTGCCATGATGGTAAATACCTTAAATCCTGGTTCAATATTGGGCTATCAATTGCAAAAAACAACTTTTCAAATCCATCTGGTAGCTCCAGAGACAATATTCCTACATACAAACAAACTTTATCTCATTACAATATAGATCAGAAAGTGCAATCTTCGACACTGAAAATTCCCATGTTTTTGTTAATTTTTGATATAATAGAGTACTGATATCTATCTCTCGTCTTAAAAACCCAATTTATAATATCAATCTATTCTAGTCAAGTTTGTAATTAATGTAAAAAGCTTTTAGACTATCACTTTTTGAAGTACAAAGTAAATCTTTAATTAAATTTGGAAAATACAGGTTGGTTTAATAGAACTTTGCGATTAAGAAATAAATTGTTTTAGGCCTTTGTACCTACTTTAATAATGAAAGTCTGAAAGAAAAATATGCCTCAAATAATCCTTGTACGTTTTCATCGAATTAACGGTTATCCGATATTTTAAATTCAAATCGTGTAGTCGTTGAGTGAAACTATAAATCATAACCAGTTTTATCGCCTGAGTCGATTATACATCACTAGCTTTTGCCAGCGGCTTCGCCCGCGTGGAGGTCGGAAAATATCCCGCGGGAACGTACTACTGGGATAAAAAGTACCCTATGTCCTTTCTCAGGCTCTAAACTAGCTGTGTACCAAATTTCATTTAAATCGGTTTAGTAGTTTTAGCAGGACAGCGAGACAGACAGACAGACAGATAGACAGAGTTACTTTTGCATTTATAATATTATTAGTGTGGATAGTGTGGATTATCATCTATCTGAGTAGCCTTTCCTATGTAAGGGTTGGCTTCCAGTCCAGTATCAGCATTTTACATGAAGCGACTGCTCATTTGACCGCCACAACCCAGTCACTGGGTAATACGATACCCCTTGGTATGACGGATGTCCGACTGTCGGGCTTCTGACGACCCGTAACTACTGTCAAAGATCTACAAATGACAGCCGGAACCAAAGGCTTAACGTGCTTTTAGAGGTACGGAGGATTATACATATGGTTTAATTTACCCCAAATCTAAAGTCACTGTAAAACGATTATTAAATAAGCTTTACACTTTGACATAGGACCTATATAAATAAATAAAAATAATGTTTAAGTATTATCTATACTAATATTATAAAGCTGAAGAGTTTGTTTGTTAGTTTGTTAGTATGTTTGTTTGATTGAACGCGCTGATCTCAGGAACTACTGGTCTGAATTGAAAAAATATTTTTGTGTTGGGTTGTCTATTTATCGAGGAAGGCTATATATACATAGGCTAACATGCTATACATAGGCTAACATCACGCTACAACTAAGAGGAGCGGAGCAGTAATGAAAAATGTTGCAAAAACGGGAAAATCGCACGGGCAGGCGATTCGACGCGACGGGAAAGGTCGGGGGAACAAGAAATTTAACGTGGACGAAGTCGCGGGCAGAAGCTAGTGAACTTATATTCAACTTAAAATCCAATGCTAAAGCACTAGAGGGTACAAATTATGCAAATTAAAGTAATTATTGTGTTGTATACTGTCAAAGCGGGTATTTTGCGTCCGGCTGACTATGAAATATTTACAAGTGACTCTGGACAAGGAACCTTTTTACACGCTTTATATTAGCTTCACTTGTATGTTTGTATATTTGTATGTTTGTATGTTAGTATGTTTGTATGTTTGTTTGTAACCGACTCCTTATAGCGCGATTTTGACCCACTTTAAACGAACAAATTTCATTCAAACTTTGCACACCTGTCAAGGACCGATGACAATGCAATAATTTCATAAATTTGTGCCATTATCCTGACCAGGATTACCAGGACAGGCTTAACTTGCCTGAGCGTCTTTTGTATGCTGTCCGCTAGAGGGCGCTAGTTAGTTGACGTACATCTGTGACGCGTTCGCAGTGGTGCCAACTTAGGGTAATTTACCCTAGATTTAGGGTTAAGTTTAATCAGCAGGGTAATGTTTAGGGTAAAAACTCGGTGAGGGTAATTTTAGGGTAAATTTAAACATGATTCACTTCACAGATTTTATGAACACACATTTAAATTACTACATACCAACCCTGCCCCGCTGCCCGCTCGCATTGTTCGCAAAGTAGTCTTGGGCATAGTAGTTCGCGACTGAGATTGCTCAGTTTAGTTCACCGCTCCTTACCGAACTAGTTCGCTCTTCTAGTTCGTCAGCTCCCAGCTCGAATCAAAGAGAGGCAGATCGTTCGATCGTTCGCTCGTTTTGATTTTGCTCCTACTGCATGCGACAAGATTATGGAATGTTCTACTTTTACCTACAATTTTTGGACTTTAAAAACAGCAAAAACCTCTGAATGATAATTTATAAAATGATCATGATTGTAAATAATACCAAAGTTTATTGTTGCAATAAATAACTAGTTTAGTGAATATAAAAAACTTTTTGTATTTTGTTTCGTGTATTAGTTCGGTTGACGCCATCCTCGCTCATTCGGTCACGAACTGACGAACTAACGAACTGCGGATCGGAGAATGAGGGAACTAATTCGCGTAGTTCATCTATGAGAGCGCTCTCACGACCTAGTTCGTTCGCTAACTACACAAGACTATCCCAAAGTACTTTGTATCCTGCTCGCATGGCGTGTACGCACGATACTGTGATTACTGAGTAAAATGGCGTAAATGTTTTCGACAGTGAAGGAACGCGAATTAAAAAATTTAGGGTAATTTTTTTCATTTAACTGTAAATCTAGGGTAAAATGAGATCAGACTTGGGGTAAAACAAAAAAAGGACCTTGCAACACTGCGCGTTCGAGCGGTAACTGCTCGCGCTTAATATAAAAATCTAGCAAATAAGTGAGTTTGTCAAGACTTTTTTTGTGTTAAACTTGTTTTTCTTGAACAATAAACTGTTATTGTAATAAGTGAGTCCTAATTTGCTCCCCACCGACGCTATAAAGGGCTGCCCAACGTGTGTAGGTATTTCGTGTAGTGTATTACGGAGTGCAGATCGCGAAATAACTTGCAACGATCACAAAAAATAACCGTAGGGGACTATTATCAAACCTAGGAGTGTGTTCTTCTTGTTTATCCTGTGTCTTCAGTGACCAAAATACCAAGAACACGGTCAGAAGAAAACTCGGACTCGAATGGCGCCGCGGACGCGGCCGCCGTGAACATTACAATGTCTCAAGAAACTCTCGCTAGCTTTATAGCATCGAATGCTCTCCGCAGTTTTTCGATGTTAAGTACTTGAAGGACCTGCTGCAGTTTGGTGGCAAGGTGTGAAGCAGTCAACCAGCACGTGGTCGGAAGCCGTCACCAGAATAAAATGCGCCTTCGGTGAACATGACCCGCCACATCGCCTTTACCGTAACCGTTTGTACCTCTTTAATATTAATCATCAAGAATATGAAAACACTGACTTGTTTATTGCTAAGGTACGTACAATATTAGCCAAGTTCCCAAAGGATGACCTCTCAGAGAAGGTTCAATTGGATATGGCATACGGTCTACTTAACACGCGCATTAGAAAACTCGTGACGAGAGAATGCGTTAATAACTTCGACGTGCTGCTCTACAAGTCTCGACAGGTCGAAGATTTGGTAAAAGAAGTTGCCTAGTTTTTACGATTGTCATGGTTACAATAGTTAAAAGATCAGCTACATGTTCTCAATAAAATGTTATTTAATGGCAACAACATAGTTATTCCTAGCACTATGCATAATTACATTTTAAAGTTGGTCCATGAAGGACATCAAGGTATAAACAGTTGCATACGCCATGCAAAGACAACTGTGTACTGGCCTAGCATAGATGATGACATCACTAAATTCATATCACAGTGTCCTACATGTCTTACTTACCGTCATAACAATGCTAAACAGCCAATAATACACCATGAGTACAAGATGCTACCATGGTCGAAAGTTGGTGTTGATATCTTTGAATTTAACAAAAGTAAATATCTTATTGTTATAGATTATTATTCAAAATATGTAGAGATAGCTTATTTAAAATCAGATTCAACAGCTAAAACTTTAATAATACATTTAAAAACTAATTTGCACGTCATGGCATACCAGAAACCATGAATTCAGATAATGGTCCACCTTTCAATAGTAAAGAATTTAAAGATTTTACTACTGAATGGGGTATTGACCACACTACTTCAAGCCCATACATGAGTCGATCAAATGGAATGGTGGAACGAGAGGTTGGTTCAATTTAATCCATGTTTTCAAAATGTAAAGCTGACAACTCAGACCCATACATTGCTCTACTGATGTATAGGAACACTCCTAAACACACAAGTTATTCACCTGCACAACTGTGCATGTCACGCAACTACGCACTAAATTACCTACCTCGGACACCACATTAACACCAAATACAGTTGACACCAGTAAGGTAGAGAAGAAAATTAAAAAACAACAGTTAAAAACAGCATTTTATTACAATAGAAACACAAAAACACTTCCAACACTAGACATAGGTGACAAAATCTATTTTAAACACAAACCACTTGGGTTCCTGGTATAATATCAGAAAAGGATAGTCTTCCTCATAGCTATATTATCACTTCTCCTCAAGGATCTTTCCATAGAAATCGCGAACACATATTGAAACCAACTTCAACCACTCCTCTGTTGACTGTAGCAGTACCTAAAAAGAAAACAAAATTAGGACAGAGAATAATATCCCCAACCAGTCAGCACCATATGTGACACTATCAGGGCGTACAGTTAAGAAACCAATTAGATATGATGATGAATATAATTAAGTTTCTATGTACAATGATAAATAACAGACTTGTATTTATTTTTTACCTTGAATTGTCAAACGTCACAAGTGTCAACGTCAACCATCAGTTGCGTTCCGTTTCAAACTTTTGTAAAAGTTTTCATGGTTTGACTACTTGCGATTGTACTAAAAAAAAAAAAAGAACGATTGAATACTTACTTTGTTTTATAAACCAGTTGCTGGCCATGGAATCTTGTCAGGATAATTTCCTAAAACTTAAGTAGTGTTAACACTTTGAACGCCGCGCGTTTTTGAACTAGTCTAATACCGTACGCCGGCGATTTTTGCATTATTTTGAAAATTTGTAAATAATAGTCTATTACAGATACCTACATATTTTTTATACATTGTAAATTTAGGTTTATATTTGTTATTTATGAAATAAAATTATTAAATACATATAATGAAATGTATTTATTCGACAGTTTTGAATAGTGCACTGAACAACTCGAAACGAAGCGGGACGGCGGCGTACTGAGCGACAGGAACGTACGCACTCCGCGTTCGTTCCTGTCGACTTGACACACACATAAAAAGAGCTACGTGTCTATAATTTTGAACATGTGTGCATTATGGATGTAGCTAATGACCAATAACAGCCAACAGTTACTTATAGTTATCATGGAATTGAAAGTAGATTAATAAGTTAAAAAAACACGGTTTTATAAATAAACCAAACTAAAAAGTAGAAAATAAATAATAGTTTAAAAAAAAACTAAAAACACGCTTTATATAGAAAACCAAACTAAAAAGTAAAAAATAAATTTTAATAAATTTGAAGTAAGAATAGTATAAAAAATCGAATAAATGTAAATGAATAATAGTGTAAGAAAGAAAAAAATGTTTTATTTTAAAAAAAGCGTGGGGTGCATGGTGTCAATAGTTAATAATATTTCATTGACAGATATGCCCAGAAGGATTATCTTTTCGATAATATCTTAAAAAGCACCCCACGCTTTTTTTGAAATAAAACATTTTTTTCTTTCTTACACTATTATTCATTTACATTTATTCGATTTTTTATACTATTCTTACTTCAAATTTATTAAAATTTATTTTTTACTTTTTAGTTTGGTTTTCTATATAAAGCGTGTTTTTAGTTTTTTTTTTAACTATTATTTTTTAATTCGAAGGCCGCTCATAATATAATCAATGAGGAAAGGTACCATAATATGGAATAGTGGGAAAACAACTATCAAACTTACATCAGAATGTAATTTAATTTACAATCAACCATCATGAGAAAAACAGTATACTTACAAACTGCAAGCCATGTTCCACGTAATACAGGGCAAAGTACACAACAGTTAGAGTTTACGTTATCCGGGCAATGTCAACATTGTGTAGGTTCCGGTAAACTCCTCTGCGATGTTTAATTTGCGAGTTCAACCGGGTATACTGAATGAACCAACAACAAATAGAAATACAAAATAAGCAATGCACCTACATTGCTTATTTTGTCATACATAGGGACAGACAGAGGGAAGCGACTTTGTTTTATACTATCTATATATATAAAATTCAAAGTCCTGAGTGACTGACTGACTGATATATCAACGCACAGCCTAAACCACTGGTCCTAGAGACATGAAATTTGGAGGGTGTATTCTTTGTGAAGAGTAGGTATCCACTAAGAAAGGTTTTTTTGAAATTCCATCCCTAAGAGGGTGAATTGGGGGGTTGAAAAATCACGCGGGCGAAGCCGCTGGCGGAAGCTAGTTTAGTGATAAAAACACGACAATTTTATTTATTTTCTAGAAGACGTGTTTTGCACATAGCAGCATTAGTGACTAACTAAAAAGCAGTTTAAAATCAAATCTTGCAAGTTAAATTTGACCCAGTTCCCGCTCAACCGTTCGATCAACCTGAAATTTTGCATCCATAGGTAAATCAAATTTTTAATCAACCTATATTGGTCCCGCTGCTGGGACACAGGCCTCCTCTCGGGGAGAGGGAGTGGGCCATAATCTACCACGTGGACCCGGTGCAGGGTAGTAGATGTCACATGACTTCGAACTTTTTGTTCTGGGGCATGCCGGTTTCCTCACGATACTTTTCTTCACCGTTTTGAGAGCAGTGGTGATGATACTATTTATCCATACTAATATTATGAATGGGAAAGTGTGTGTGTCTGTTTGTCCGTCTTTCACGGCACAACCGAGCGACGAATTGACTTTTTTTTTTAAGTGGAGGTAATTGAAAGTATGGAGAGTGACATAGGCTATTTTTTACACGCTTTATATTAGCTTCACTTGTATGTATGTTTGTTTGTAACCGACTCCTTATAGCGCGATTTTGACCCACTTTAAACGACCAGATTTCATTCAAACTTTGCACACCTGTTAAGGACCGATGGCAATGCAATAATTTCATAAATTTGTGCCATTATCCTTACCAGGGTTACCAGGACAGCAAAAATTGTCTTCGAAAACTACGCTGACATACGTCACAAACTACGCTGACATACGTCACAAACTACGCTGACATACGTCACAAACTACGCTGACATACGTCTCAACATTCGAAACACCCTAAAAAATAGAAAATAAATAATAGTTTAAAAAAACTAAAAAACACGCTTCCATTGAAAACCAAGCTAAAAAGTACAAAATAATGGAAAAAAAAGCGTGGGGTGCTTTTTAAGGTATTTTTTTTATTGATATCAGGCACCCCACACTTTTTTTGTTTTCAATGGAAGCGTGTTTTTTTAGATTTTTTTTATTCCGCGTCTTCGTCTGCGTCCGCGATAACCAACATTTACGCGAATGAAGTCGCAGACAAAAGCTAGTTTTACATAAAATATAGAGCGCGCCTGTATCTGTTCCATATGATGATGACGCCGAACGTAAAGAATAGCACCATCCCATTTCTACCCGTGGGTGTCGTAAGAGGCGACTAAGGGACTTACGAGAGAATGGGCAGCAGCGATCTCTATGCATTTTACCACCGTACTGCGATCGCCAACCCGCCTGCCAATAGTGGCGATTATGGCAAACTCCTCCAAATTGGAGGAGCCTTATGTCCAGCACTGGACGTGTTCGGCTGAAATGATGATGATGAAAGCGCCTGTCTGGGTTCGATCCCACGACTTACAACTCTCAAGTCGGGGCTGATACCACTAGACCACCGCTGCTCTCGGATGAAATTGGATAACATTACAAGATTATTATGATTATGGAGCTTATCTGGTGAAGGAACCCGAAGGTGGTAATGGGAACTAGGTATTAAACTGATGCAAAACCAAAAAGTTTGGGCTCGTTTGATCCGTTTTGACAAGGACTCTGGTTCTAAATAATAAAACTAAAAATAATAAACGTTAATTAGATAGAAATTAATTAACTAGTTAATTAACGTCTTTCATTTTATTCTTAAAAGGAAAAAGACATACGGAGAGTTTTTCAAACTTATTAAACTAACAAAGTAAAAGAAAAAGAACTTTTTTACGATCTTTGGCTGTGGGACTTTCAGGGTTCTGACTACCATATCAACTGTCAAAGAAATACAAATAACAGCCCTTTTGTTTTTTTTTTTTTTTTTTTGTTTTACAAATAACAGCCCGGACCAACTTCTTAACTTGCTGTATGAGGCAGGAAGGACTAGATGAAAAGAAATGAAATGTTTTTTTCTGTAAGTAGATCTTATAAGACTCTTTCAGTTACAAAATGCGCTTCCAGTTGCTTCGTGGTTTTTTGATTGGAGTAACTTAACTAGTCCCAAGCTTTTTGTCATCCAAGTAATCTTTAACTTTATAAAAACCTTTTTGACAGAGTTTCTGTTTATAAACGATTTAAATTTATTGAAGCTTAGTTCTTTACTATGGCTTGGGAGTTTGTAAAAATGTTGTTGTAATTTGTATAATTATTGGTTACCCATCCACAGACCAAACTCGGCAAGCGTTGCTTAACCTTGAAAATCAAAACTATGCGGCCGATACTATTTAGCCACAAGCCCAAAAAATCAACATCACAAAAACGTATTATTCTAAAATCCTTTGCCTAGATGTCTGCTTATCTCCCCATCGCTTTCCTTAATCAACGCACACAATATCCGCAGGAAATGTCCCCATTTGCAGTCGAGACCACGCGGCAAGATTATCTGATAACTGGATCTGAATAGACTATTAAGGTCGTGGTATACCTACCTTTCGATGTATAGGTATGTACAGCTAAAGTAATATGCATAGAAATGTACAAATAGATATCGTATCTGTGATGGGCGGAATCAAACGTAATTGTGTTAGGAATGATTAGGGTGATATGTTGCTAGGCTGGCAATCTATGTTAATTCTGGATTACGTAAGATCAATGAGTTATCAGAAGATTCCCGTGATTGAAGACGTTCAACATCTAGACGCATCTCAACACAACGACCTCCGAAAAAGCGGTCCATGTGTCAGAGACAGCCAATGTTAAAAACTTGTTAAAATTTTCGAAAACTTTGGGAAATTAGAGGTATTTTTGACAGCTGGGAGTTACCCCCAGGTATTTCTCTAGGTGGCATTATGTCTTCTTCTTCTAAGTCACGTTCTTCATTGTTGAAGGTCGTGTCCCAGAAAGGCCTTCGTGACTTTATGAATGATGTTCTTCCATTTCGTTCGGCTCTCGGCTTCTCTCATGGCCGTCGTAATAAAGAGCGCAGTGTGGGCGGTTACTTCCTGCCAGGATCGCGAGATCTGTTCGAAAGAGTTACCGTGGTCCTGGCATATGGGCAACTGAAGGAACATGGGTGGGTATTAATCAGTAAAAGTCTGACACGCCCTTCTGCTCCACCCTAGAGTGGGAGACGTTTGATGATTTCCCACCCACAAAAAACAGGGTGGTTACTTGGTCGGACCAGCGGTTAGGTGACCAACCACTAGGTCTTTTCCCATCTACATTGCCATCACCACCAACTTTTCAAAGTTATCCGGTTCTAGCATTACGTATTATTGCGTGCAATAAATAAATTTTCGTTTTTAATAAAATAATATTCCATTTTTCAAAAAGGCAGCCTTCGTAGCTTTTACCAAATATATCGGGGTCGGCTTCCATTCTAACCGTATGCAGTAGAATACCAGTATTTTACATGGAGCGACTGCCAATTTGAACTCCACAACACAATTACAGGGTAATACGATACTCAATGGTAAGACTAAGGCTATACTTGGAATTTCCTTACGCGATCGAATCAGAAATTAAGATATCCTTAGGAGAACTAAGGTAACCGACATAGCCTGAAGAATTGCCAAACTTAAGAGGTAGAGAGAAGAGCTCATCGCTCGCAGAACAGATGGCCTATGCTGTCGGAAGGTTCTGGAGTGGTGACCGCGTAACGTTGGAAGGTCTTGCACAAGGTGGACTGATAATCTGGTGAAGGTTGCGGGAATCCACTGGATGCGAAAAGCTGAAGTGGCGGTGCTTGAGGGAGGCCTAAGTCCAGCAGTCGACGTCTTTCGGCTGAAATGATGGTAGGGCTGGCTGTCAGACTTTCAGGCTTCTCAATATCCGTAGCAACTGTCAAAGATCCTGACCTTGACGTCAGTAGTCAAATTGTGATTGAGGCCTACTCATTATGGGTAAAATAATTAAGATATTTTGTCAAAATAATAATGCCCAAAATCATTCTTACAGTACTATGATAATTTATTCTATAAATCTACCCTATTGTAGTTGTCTTCAAAAGAGCCAGCCAGTCATAAGGCTTTTAATCAGATTGTATAATTATATTAGAGTATTAATACAGCAGCTTATTATATCCAAGCCGACACTGTTAACAAGATACATGCCACATTAGTTATGACACAATACAGCCGACAGGAAACAACATGGCTGACAACTTGATTTAATGAACATGTCTCCGAAAGGAAATAAACGTTGATTAGGTTAGCACTATTGTAAACATAGACACACGTATCTATTGCTATATACTTCTTCTGCGCGTCACTGACAAAAATAACACGAAAAATGTATGTAGTTTTCTAAAAATATAAATTCATCGAAATTGGCCCGCCGAAATTCAGCAACGCGAATACCGTTCGCTGAGGCAATCATTAAATCTGTGTGCAGGTGACAGAGCACGCGGTGCCAGATGGGAGGTGAGTCATTGTCTGTGGAGAGACACCTCATACACACCGGAGGTATGAGCTGTCTATGAACCCCATTTTGTGTAAGTTGTCCTTGCTACGATCTACTTAGGTACGAAGGCTGTTTAAGGTTAAAAAAAACCGGCCAAGTGCGAGTCGGACTCGCGTACCGAGGGTTCCGTACAAACCTGCAGGTATTCACGGTTTATGCATAAGGTTTATGTTTATGAAATTAAATGTTTTTTTTTTAATTTTTATATTTGTGTTGACTGAATGAAAGGTAAATTGTGGTTTACGATTTATGACGTATTAAATATGGGTTTGATGATCACACGTATGGGTTTGATGAAACAAGTTGTAACCATGGATGGATCCATGGTTACAACTTGTGAGTCGATGTCCGTGGGTGATCCTCTATTCTGAAAAGTTCATAAAAACATTACTCGTACAGTTTGAAGCTAATCAGGACTAATTCTACCTTTTTAAATACTAGTCATAACTAAGCCATAGCTTGTTATGACTACTTCAAAACTAGTCGTAACTGCTTTGAAGATGGTCTTGTTTAGTTTGACGCGTGAGGGCAGACTGTCGTACTTGTTACTAGTCTGCTACATGACGGGAACTAGTTGTGAGTGGGCCACAACTAGACCTCATCATTTCAGACGTAAGATGACCACGGCTGGACATAAGTCTCCCCCAATTTTCAGGACAAATCTTTGTGTGATGAGCACAATCATTTGTTCTGTGTCTGGGTGTAATTTATCTATAATATGTATGTATTTAGAAATATATAAGTATATTTATCAGTTGTCTGGTTACCATAGTACAGGTTCTGCCTAGTTTGGGATCAGATAACAGTGTGTTGGTAAAAAATAATAATAAAAAAATTGTTGGGCTCTGCCATAATAGCCACGCCTGGCAGGCGGGTTGGCGGTTGCAGTACACCAGAATCAAATCAAAATATTAGATTTCACATAAACCTAGATGGGCATTTATCCATGATTATTCTTAGTTTTCACTAGTACGACATATGAGCTCGTCGTAGCTAGTCTGAAGCTAGTTCCGACTAATTTGAAGCTGGTTGTGATTGGCTTAACACATTATCATTACGTGTTTAGTGATAGTTTTAGTTTAGTTTTGTTATATAGAGTATATATTAGTTTATAGTTATTGTTTTTATATTATTTTTGTATTGTTTTTATGGGCCTTAGTAGCCTGAAATAAAGGATTATATTGTATTATATTGTACTAGCTTTTGCCAGCGGCTTCGCCTGCGTGGAGGTCGGAAATTATCCCGCGGGAACATAATACCGGGATAAAAAGTATGTGTTATTCCAGGTTATAAACTATCTGTGTGCCAAATTTCATCTAAATCGGGTCAGTAGTTTTTGCGTGAAAGAGGAACAAACATCCACACATCCATACATACAAACTTTCGCGTTTATAATATTAGTGGGAAGTAGGATAAGAGGAGTTAGTCACGGGCTGTGGATTTCTTTTTGTCACTAAATCATTCTTTCCGATTAAACTTGGTTGGTCAAAATTGTTTATCAACCAAAATCTGGAGGTTTTGTTTGCGGTACGACTACTGGTCTGCTTAGTGGAGTTTACGTCACTTTTAGTTTAATGAAGGGCTTGTATACAAAGTTTATCTTCCGTAAGTTGTTACTTCAATTACAATGATTAAGGACGACTGGGGACGGCACGACGGGACAAAAACAGAGAAGTACCAACAGTAATTAATTGTAAGGTTTGACCACAAGGTGAGAGAAAGCGATTTGGTAAATACTTTTGTGCTTTTTTGTTAGACTGTAATAATAATAATATCGTTTATTTATAAAAAGGGGCACATTTACAAAGTAACTTAATAATTAAAAATAGGGCACAGTAATGTATATCTGGTTTTGATAAAATAGTCCTGTATAATTAGAGTAACTAACTGATACGGCTAATTGAGTCAACAAATGATGATATTTGTAATTTCATAGTCAAATTTATCTGTACAACTGCCTCGTACGTACCATATTGGAGTACTGCTCGGTTGTGTGGCGTCCCCACTATGCAACACATAGTCTTAGGTTAGAGCGCATTCAAAAAAGATTTTTAAACCATCTTGCTTACTCGGGGGGAATAGCCAAAAAGGTGCCGAACTATGTAAAACGACTAGAAAAATTTAACATGACTTCACACGAAAAGCGTGGAGATAAAAACGACCTAATTTTCTTATTTAAAATTCTTCACAGCAAAATACATAGATTGCATACAGCTCTTAAGTAAGTTTAGTTTTAACCTACCACATAACTACCCACGCCACCCAATCAAACTATTACGTCCCCCATTCCGCAAAACTGTTTCAGGGTTGAACTCCGCAATCGCAAGGTTTTGCAGGCTTCTCAATAATTGTGATGATGCTATAGATATTTGTTGTCCATCAATTCATAAATTCAAGCACAAAGTCCACCAAAACTAATAAACACTACACTGAACTGATACTCTACACTGAAATGTTACTCTTAACCTATACAGGATAAGTTTTTATCCAGTGCGCAAATTGTAACCATGAATTCAGCATATCATTCTAGACCCCCTTGCGCAAAAATTTTTCGTCGGTTTAATAAAAAAAAAATCTGCTGTTTCATAGAAAAATGCAATACCTACAGGGTCAAAATGTATGGAGCAGCTGATTTTTTTTAATATCCGACGAAAATATTCTACACTGGGGGATCTAGAATGATATGCTGAATTCATGGTTACAGTTTGCGCTCAGGATAAAAACTTATCCTGTATATTTAAGCTTTTAACTGTCTTAATAATAAGAATGACTTTAATATTAAGTATGTTTATAACTGTAAAAACACTGTAATTAATTTTTAAGTAAATTCATGCATGCTGTGTCTATCGCATCATATTGTACACTTGGTGCGTATTATAGCTTGTATTATTAGATTATAAAGTGTAGCAATTGTAGATAGATCAATAAATAAATAAATAGTAAGGCATTACAATAAATATCTAATATATTATATGTCGCTAAACCCTACACTGCAGACATACGGATAACGCAACATGTCAGCAATAGACTGCCCAATTCTGAATAATTTCGTCGTTATGTTGAATTTTGTGGTATTCATCCGGATCTGCATATGAACCATTGTGATTTACTTTTACCATCAATTTAATTTATGATGAACCACTGACATCTATAGAATTTGACCATTTTATGGTTGTATGTCAGATTTGTTTACAATTGTGATTGAAAGTTGACATAACTCCTAAAGAAATTGTTTTGCAACATTTTTGCCGACTGTGGGTAGATTCGTCAATGTTCTAGTTATGGTAAAGAGACAAGTGAAACCAGAAACTACCATAAACACATTTTGAGTGCAGACAATTAAGTCCTCCAAACAGTATTTCAGCCATGGCAGCCAATCAAAGAGACTTATACTGCACAAGTGTGTCCGCATACACAGATGAACTCTCTCTTCGCACACGCTCTTAGTCTCAAGGGACGGTAATCACGACTGGAGAGCTAGAGGCGCAGCCTGGCGATCGGCTCAACATGGTGTCAAAGGCACGGGGATATCGCACCGCCAACTTCCAAGCTCCGAGCTGTTAGTAAGAAATTTTCAACGGAAAAACCCATTAACATTGGCAGACCTGGGATTCAAACCCAGGACCTCACGCTCAACAATCACACTTGTGACCACGAGACCAACAACCCTGTACACATAAACACACATACAAAACAATTTCAAATAGGAAGCACTACCGTCTGAAAAGACGAACGACGAAAAAAATCTTATTCCAAATTCAATCCGCGTCGCCAGTCACAGTACATTCCTCACCAGTACAGCAGTGTCAGGGGGCTATTTACTCCAGATAAATAATGTAAGGTCTACCTCCCACGGGGTCCATTAGCCGGACCTCACGTCCCACTATTGTCCTGAGTCGCTTTTGTTGCCAAACTTTGGTAAAAGCGGAATATTCTGGAATGGGTAATAAAGTTAAAATCTTTTTGTTTATCGTTGGTAACGCAATTTTGTTTATGTAAGTGTTTTTCCATTATGAAAATTATTAAATAAGTATGTATGTAGATGTTTGGTTACTGGTAAGATTAAAAGTGTGTAGCATTGAGGCACGATGTGCTCAATGCTGTTTCAAAGGTTTCACAAGCTGAAGTTACAATAAGTGCCATCTAAGATAAATAAATTCGTACTTAGGAAGATTTTTCTAACACTGTGGAAATAGGTAATAGGTAGAACGGGCTGGTGTCCGTAACTCCACATCTGAGCGCGTATTTTGCGGGTTGGGAAATCGGTTATTCGATCCATCCCAGCTCCTCGAGAAAGGCCAGCAACGCCTCGGTGTAACTGACTGTTTCACGTAGGGTACCTGGGTTATCGAAGTACTTGGCCCTGTATGTGGCGATCGCCGGGCAGTTTAGTAGCACGTGCGCTGCTGTCTCGTTGTTCTCAATGCAGGCCCTGCACTGCGGATAACAGTGTAGTTTATGGGAAACTAAAGACGAACGAAACGATGGATAGACTGTGTGAGAGAGGGTGACTACCGAGATTACTACTATAAGAAAATTGTGAAAGAAAAAGACATTGCGCCGACTACAAATAAATTGGAACAAAGGCGGGAAAATGATGAGTGTGTTACGCAGATAGGTTACTGGTTTCATTGCCATTACTAGTTAAATAAATATCGTGGCACGTGTGTTTTCTTTACATACAGCATTAAATGGCACCATAATTACGTAACCTACTATCAATCAGAATTTTAATCATGTTGAAGAGTATTCATAATCTATTGCTTCATAGGTTCGAAAGCTCGAAACATTTTGTAAAACCCGATAACTTTATGAATACAATGAAGGTGTTAAACCATCAAAATTAAAGTCCTTCCTACCGAGAATGTGTTATGTAATGACCTGCTGAACTTATTAAAAAGTCTCTTTACAAGAACATAAAATTAATAAACACGCCTACAACTTACAACGTAAATGACATTTCTCCTATCGCATATAAGGACAATACAAGGAACAGGCGAAGGGTCTCCCTTCACGGATATAAGGACCGAAATAACAAAGATACCGACCTTTGCAGCGCAACCCTTTTGTGTGAAAGGACCCTTTTACATCCTAGGTATGGGCTTAACGATATTGTCACTGCTTATGTTCGTATGTTGTGGGTTCACCATGGTCTCATTATGGTAGTAATATAACTTTTTTAATCAGTCGAATCTTGTTTATTTATTATAGCATTCCAACGACAAGTTCACAAAAACATTAACAGAGACCTTGGTCATAATTGATATGGTAGTACAGTGAATTTATCATTTAAAAGTGTGTAAAAGGCCTCTCACAGTCTGCATCACAACACCTTGTCCTCCTTTGTGAGGTCGTAGGTCCATCTAGCTGGGAGCGTCCTACATACTGGATATTTTTTTAAAATTAATTCTAGGCTGTATGCTACTTGTCCTTTGTCCGTTTACTTTTATATTGTGACGCCAGATTGCGCCACTTTGTATGCGTTTCTTTCCCTGTCATATCGTTATAAAACTTTTACTGCGCCATGTGCGAACTAACGAATAAAAACGTTTATTAAGTTTAAATTCAAAGAGGTCTTGTTTATTAACCTAATCTCAAAACCACACGTTCTTTTTTCGTAAGAGAGGTTGACATTACACCTGTCATGTTAGTTTTTGGATTTAAAAAACGAACTATAGTTTCCAATACAAGCTTATAATAATGTGGTATTTTCTAGAAGAAGTAAAGTATTTCTGATTTCAGAGAGAGTAAATAATGAGTACTGATTAATAAAAAGACTACCCTTTGATTTTATAATATAAGTATTTATAAATAAATAAAAAAATATTATGTTTTTTATTTATTTATAAATACTTAATTGTATGTACATCAGCATGAGCGTGTTTGTTTTTTATATATTCTAGGACGTTTTGCAGGCACGTAACATTTTTAAATCGAATTTATAAAAAACTGTAGGACTCCAGTATCCGAATTCTAAGTTAATATAATATCAGAAATTCATTTTAACCCATTTTAATAAAGCCCTGCTCCTCTCTTCTCGCCACTTTACATTCATGACCGAAAAACAATTAAGTCTCACAGTGGAAAACATTGAAAAACTGTAAAAAAACTTGCCTCAAAAAAGTCAGTCTACGTTAAAAGAGTATTGTAGCGTACTTAGTATTACAGATTATAAAACATAGCCATAAGAAAAAGATTATAGCACTCTATTTTAGAGTCCGAGTCCGAGTCCCAAAAGCAATCTGAAATGAGAAAAAAAAATCTAGTGACGCAAAATCATTGGTAAAGGAAGTACGAACGGACTGTAGGATATACTACTGAAGGTATCAAATTCCCAGAAAAACCACAATCACAAGCAATCCTCATTTCCTCGGTACCAGGAACACAGAAACAACAGCAGGTATCGATTGAGCAAGCTGTGTAAACAAAGAGTTCTGTTGTGCTCGCGAATGACGGAGGTGTTCGAGCGAGCACCGGATATTGCGTTGTTCTGCGCCGGAAACGGGCCTCCTTCTGCCGTTGTTTTATTTTGTTACTAGGGGAACTCGATACAGAAAGCGCTGAGAAAATTAAGTAATTAAAAACTGTCTGCTTTGCTCATAAACGAGATTTTTTTAAGTAAAATCAGAACACTATTCTCTTACTTATATTCCTCGAAGAGGTATGTGTATTATGTTATTGGAAAAACTGAATTACCCTTTACCCGAATAATTAATAGAACCGTCCGTCTGATACTGGTCGTAAAGAATAGCATCACCCCATTTCTTTCCGCGGGGCGTAAAAAGCGACAAAGAGACTTATACTAAAGAATGGGCAGCAGCATTCTCTATGCAATTTACCACTATACTGAGATCGCCAACCCGCCTGCCAAGCGTGACGATTATGGCAAAGCCCCTCAAATTGGGAGAGGCCAATTAGCAGTAGACGTTTTACGGCTAAAATGATGATGTTGGCCCCCTCCCCCCATGCTGAGGAGTTACGCAAGGAAAAAATATCTTTCCGGTCTACTAAAACCATACTTTTTCTATGAATTTTTCCTCAGCTTTCCGCATATTATTTAGAAACAAGATTCCCGTCAAGAGTCCCGTAACAAAAAAGCAGAAATTCCACTTCGCGAAAACTAATCACGACGAGTTAAAGCTTTAAAGCGTTGACCTATTTAAAATCTTACAGCAATATTTATCAGAAATAAGCGATTCTTCAATTACATTTTTTTTTTTAATTCATCAACCCTAAGATTTCAAGCTGCCAACAAAACTTAAAAGATACTGACTGTGTAGGTAAACACGATACTTTCACAAACAATCCTGGCAAGTTTCTCAGAAGCATCGATACAACAAATGTTTACCCTCAAAGGGTGAGGGTAAACACAGGGTAAAGGTAAACAATGAGGTAACTGATAATGTTACTCTTCAAACAGGTCATGAAAACAGTGAAGTAAATGGTAAATATATCAGTGATGTTTATGCTATTGTAACATTATGTGCAATGTACATTAGTATCGGAAATTTTGAATGATGGTGCTATGTTGGTTTTGGAAAACCTATTATTGATGTGCTCAATATTTCCACACGCACTGGACATGCATGGTGATTACTGTGTTCCTTCAGTTGCCTATATGCCAATGTCACGGTATCACTGGCAGGCATCGGTCCTAGCAGACCCCTTCAGTACTGCTGACATCTCTTTGAGGCGCGCGTGGAACACAACGCGCCGTCAACTCGAGCGTGGTCCTTACCGGGCGGCGAGCTACCCATTGCTCGCCGCCCGCAAAATAAAAATTTACATTCTAATAAACCTCTTAATCAAATATCAAACACAAAAAATGCTCACAATAAGTTCATAAGCTCTCCTATATGAGATAGCTTTTCATGTTCCAATAAAACTTATATTTATATTGGAAAGTTGCACGGATGGAGCTATTCGTACCCACAGCTTATGAAATACATGCATACTTGAAAGCTTTGAAAAGTTGAAGTATTATATCGGACTGATACACAAGTTTAGATCTATATGACATAGTCAGGTGCGAGCTTTAAGTACATTTCATAAGCTCTCATAGTTTTCGAACTGAAAAGTTTATTTCGTATAAAGTATGTTTGTTTTCTTAAACGCGCTAATCTCAGGAATTTCTGGTTCTATTTATATGTTTTTTGTGTTGGATAGCCCATTTATTGAGAAAACCTATTGACTATACAACAGGGATTTAAATAATAAAATTCACGAATACGAAGTACTCGCACGGGCAGGTGATTCAATACGACGGTGTGGGTCGGGGGAACAAGAAATTTTAAGCAGACGAGCAGAAACTAGCTGAGAATAAACTTCAAACTTGTGTACCTCAAATTAACTATATTTGAGTAATTACTCCGGCTGAGTATCTTTGTTAGAATGAGACCGTGCCAATTATGAACCAACTTGTAACTCTACTAATTATAATTAATTAAATGTACAAGTTACAAGATGGAGGAACTCGGCTTTGGTTCATGTTATATAATTATGATAAGTTGAAGTGGATTCATATATTATATCTAAAGTCTATCTATGATAGAAGTTTGCGGGCTGTTCATTTTAACCATTTCAAATATGTATACGTCAAGTTTTAAACATTACGTTATGCTCGTGACTATGGTTTTGTTATTGTTATTAGTAATTAACAATAATAATAATAATAATGGCAACACCGCGTTGACAGACGTCACGTTTTTCAGTTTTTTCAATTTAAATAGTTATAATATTTTTAACCCAATTTTCACAAGTGTTTTCAATTTTATAGCATAAACCTCTATTATACATAGCATAAAATAATAAAAAAGACCATTTCACGATAAAAAGATGTAAAGCTCTTCGAAAACTGCCGGCTCGGAGGTGGCATGACAGATGTCACCTCCGAACAACAATAAAAATAGTGTAAAAAACCAAATAATGAACTGAAGAAATGTTGACAAGATCAGCGGCACGCCGCGCACGCCCACCACCTCCGGACTCGTCGCTCAGCTCCGCCTCGCCGCCGCCGGTACCCAGCCCCACTGCGGGCGCTGTGACGACACCGGCCGTGGCAGTTGCGTCGAGCTCGAGTGACGAGTATTTCTCTCCGCCCACGACGCCACCACCTGCTCGTCGACGGGGAGGACGCCGGCCACCGGACGGCTTAGGACCTCGAGGCCCACCGGCCTCTGATAGGGTCCCAGCTCCCGGTGGAAGTGTGCAGCGCATGAGATGGACACAATCCATCAATGAAAATGTCATGCGCTCATACTATGGGGCTACAGAGGGGGGAAACAATCTGACCGCGTACCGTGTTCGGATGCTCTCTCTTTTTCAGGTGCTTGAGCCAGCTGTCAACGTTTCGGCACAACGACTGTCGGATCAGGTGCGGGTCATCCAACGTCATCGTATGTTGGATGAAACTGTACTTGATCGCTTGCGAAACGAAATGCGGAGTAGCCATGTCATCGTCCCCACGCCGCAGACTGCTGCGGTACCACCGCAGCCAGTCACAACTTACGCTGACGAGGGAAGGGATGACGGCGCTACAAACGTAAGTACCCATTGCAATGATGAATTGAGGAGTGCTTTGGAGTGTGCGATTCGGGAATATCGGTTCATGACTCCCGAACTTAGACCACGCTTACCTCGTTTGCCCATGCATAACAAAAATAGGGCACTGGTGGCGGCTTTGGATTCGCAGTTGTCAAACTATTTTGATGACTGCGAAGACCTCGCCGATACTCATTCGATTCTGTACTGCGCGGCTGTAGCGGCATGTCGTGTAGCTCACGTCAAATTCCCTAATGACTCTAGAGCTACACGACCAAAACCAGCCGTACCAGCTTGGCAGTGCAGAATTGAACGTCGTATTGGTGGGGCCAGAGCCCTCATCGGGAAACTAATCTGCTTCAGGGAGGGCAACACTCGCCCTAGAGTGATGCGCTTTGTGAGGCGGGCATTCTCGGGGACTGATATCAGCCCTCGGGACTATATGTCCCGTGTCACAGAGCGCATAGACTTCCTGAAGCAGAAAGTATATGCATGGGCAAACCGTATTCGTAGGTATAAGCGGCGAGTGGACCGATATACTCAGAACCGCACCTTCCAGAGTGATGAAAGGTGGGTTTATAGGGCTTGGGAGCGACCGGTCCAAGGTGTGGCGGACGCGCACCTGCCGGATAATGGTGCTATGTGTTCTTTTTGGCGCAGTATCTGGTCGGTGCCTGTCAGTCACACCGAAGGGGATTGGGCTCGAGAAGTCGAGCGAGCCTGCGAGCCAATACCAGAAATGGGGGCTATTACCATCTGCCCCCAAGATGTAGCTCGTGCAGTCCACCCACTGCCCAATTGGAAGTCTCCAGGGCCGGACGGGCTGCACAACTTCTGGATTAAATGGTTCATTGGATCGCATGCTCGCTTGGCGGCTCAGTACCAGACTGCTTTGGAGTCTGGTTCGCTACCCCAGTTCCTAACAACAGGAATTACCCACCTGCTCCACAAATCAGGTAGTACCGCGGAACCCAAAAATTATAGACCGATCACGTGTTTGCCGACGGTCTATAAAGTTCTTACATCCATTTTGAGAGCTAAAATTTACAATCATATTGACACCAACTCCATCATGTCTGTCTCTCAAAATGGATGTAGGAACGGGTCTCGCGGTACTAAGGAGCTGCTCCTCATTGATATGGCCATTAGCCAACAGGTTCGTCGTTCCCGAAAGGATCTGTCGACATGTTGGATAGATTATAAGAAGGCCTATGACTCGGTACCCCATACATGGCTTAAGAGGGTGCTGGAGTTGTATAAAGTCGATGCAACTCTGCGCACCTTCCTGATTTCATGTATGGAGCAGTGGAGGACGGTCCTTCGCTATCCAGGATGTCGAAATATCCAAAGGAACAGCGAACCGATAAGGATCGAGCGAGGCATATTTCAGGGCGATAGTTTGAGTCCGCTTTGGTTCTGCTTAGCCCTGAATCCTCTAAGCACACTGCTGGAGGATTCAGGTATTGGCTATCGGTTGAGGAGAGGTGGTCAGGTTATATCTCACCTCCTTTACATGGATGACCTTAAACTCTTTGCCCCCAACAATTTTCAACTGATGGAGCTACTGAAAGTAACTGAAACCTTCAGTAGCGCCATCAGGATGGAATTTGGTGTGGACAAATGTGCGGTCATGCATGTAAAGCGAGGGGAGATTGTGGAATCCGCGGGAACCCAACTCTCGGATTCCATAAACCTCCGAGCCCTCTCCGCATCCGAAACCTATAAGTATTTGGGTATGTCGGAAGCATTGGGCATCAATGTTACTGACATGAAGCAATCGTTGAAGGAGCGCTTCTTTGGCCGCCTGAAGAAAGTATTTAATAGTCTTCTATCAGGCGGAAACAAGGTGCGCGCCTTCAACGGTTGGGTCATGCCGGTTTTGATGTACTCTTTCGGCATACTCAAATGGACTCAGACCGAACTCGACGCCCTGGACAGGAGGGTCCGTACGTTGCTGACTGCATATCGAATGCATCACCCACGGTCATCGGTAATGAGGCTGTATATCCCGCGAAATTGTGGAGGTCGAGGCTTTTTAAACGCTAAGACTCTCCACAATCGCGAGATATGCAGTCTCAGGGAATATTTCCTAGAAACCGACGTGGGGATGCACCGCGATGTGGTCGCTGTGGACAAGGGCCTCACCCCGCTCTCCTTGGCTAACGAGAACTGGCGCAAACCTCTAGTACTTGACACTAATGAACGCATGGAAGTATGGCAGAGTAAGGAGCTCCACGGACGCTTTTTCCGGGCCCTACATGGACCCGATGTAGATATACTAGCGTCCGTAGCCTGGCTGCGTTTCGGTGACCTCTTTGGGGAAACCGAAGGTTTTGTCTGTGCAATTATGGACGAAGTTATGATGACGAACAATTACCGGAGATTTATTGTGAAAGACGGCACGGTTGACATCTGTCGGGCATGCCACCGTCCAGGCGAATCAATTAGGCACATAATCTCCGGGTGTTCGCGTCTAGCTAACGAAGAATACTTGCATAGGCACAACCTAGTAGCCAGGATTATCCATCAGCAACTTGCTCTTAAATACAGCCTTGTGGAATCGGAAGTGCCGTACTACAGGTATGTGCCCGACCCAGTTCTCGAAAATGGACATATCACATTGTACTGGGATCGATCCATCATCACTGATAGGACTATTGTCGCAAATAAGCCTGATATAGTGGTGGTGGATCGAGTAGAGCGGCGCACAATGATTGTTGACATAACGGTCCCACATGACGAGAACCTCGTGAAAGCTGAGAAAGATAAACAGATCAAGTATCTTGACTTGGCTCGCGAGGTTGTCGACATGTGGGATGTGGATTCAGCGATCATTGTGCCGATAGTCGTCACTGCCAATGGCTTGATAGCCAAGAGCCTCGACCAACACCTAAGGAGGCTCTCGTTAGGCAGCTGGGTCAAGGGCTTGATTCAGAAAGCGGTACTTCTGGACACGGCTCGCATTGTCAGGAGGTTCCTCTCTCTGGAGCCCTGACCACCGGTAGCTTGGACCCTGTTCCCGATACCGGTGGGCTACTATTTTTTATATTTTTAAATGTTTTTTTTACTTTTGTTTTTCTAATATTTAAAAATATAATTAATATGTGTATATTAAGAAATAAAGGATAATAATAATAATAATAAGTTTATTTATCCAAAGATATACATATACACAGGTTTTATAATAGTTACATGCTAAGGCTTATTCAACTAACAATGGACACAAGGGGAGAAAAATAATTGTCTATATGAACCAAAAATTAAATCCTGTCTCCTAAACTAGGGGTGACCTGTATCTTAGGAGACAGTGATTCGACCGAGCTAAACTGTAAATTAAATTAATGTTGGACCTTAAATGTTAATCTACCACAAAGCAAAAATGTGAGTTAGCTGAGTAAGTAATTTTAGATATATTTTGAGCATGGATGGATGCAGGTATGGAGAAAGAGTGTGGGTGTAAGTGGAAGAGAGGTGTGTTCATATTTGTGAGTGTAATGTTAGTTGTGTTGTATGGGTGTGTATGTGGTGTGTTATGAGGTGTATATTTGTGTGTAGTGTTTTGTGTTCATATTTAATAGTGATTTGTTAAGCGATGTATGCCAGTATAGATTCGGTGTTATTGTAGTCCTGTTTTATGAGCCAGTCTGTAACTATAGTTTTGATATTGAATTTATTTAAGTTTATTATGTTTAATTTCTTTTGTATTGTTTTATATACGTGATTACTTAACACGTAGTAATGGTGTTTTGCAAACGACGTTTTGTGCCGTACACCGGGGGGGACGTATGTTCGCTTCCCTGGGTCAGGCAGGGGTAGGCAGCCATGTACTCTGAGGACAGATCGAAGGACAAATAGCTGACGTACCGTTAGAACTTTGCAGTCAGAGTATAGCTGTGCGGTAGGGTATCTAAACGGTTTCCTAGTCATAACCTTAAGCACAGCTCTCTGAGCTCTCTCTGCTCTCAGAATAAAGGTCTTCGCTGCCCCACCCCATACGGTTATGCAGTATCCGAGGATTGACTGGCACAAAGTGAGGTATACCATCTTGAGAATGTTAAAATCAGCCGATTCTCGCAGCGATTTAAAAATGTGTATCAGACGGATAGTTCGAGTAGTTATAGTTTCAAGCTGTTTGTCCCATCTCAACAGTTTATTTATTTCACTCCGAAGGTTATTTCTTTATTATTTACCATTGAATAGAATCAAGATCGTATAACTGTACTGACCGTTGTGCTGCTGGGGAGGTTTTTGCGCCACTTCTTCTTCCCAGCAAAAGCACTAAGTAGAAAAGGGTGTTTCTGGGGGATAGTCTTTTGTAATTTTGACGTTAAAGTGCTGCGTGTCAGCGCTTTTTTTATCATAGCCTGTTTTAGAGATGGGTGGATAAATAGCAGCCTTCCATTCATCCCTTTGCCTGCTGCGGAGATGAAAACGTTAAGAGGGATGTGTGGTGTTACACGGATGGATACAATAAGAAATTACTACATAAGAGAAAGTCAGAAAGTGGCACTGATACCTGAAAATTGTGTCGAAATCGGTCGTCATGGTATGGGCATCTGAAACGGAGGAATGAGGAAAATGGCGTTAGGAAAGTTTTTAGTATGAATTTCCATGGCTATAAAAGCAAGGGAAGACCAAAGAAACAATGGATGGACTGTGTGAATGAAGATGTGGTTTGAAAGAGGTTAATTGTCGAGATGACAACTAATAGAGAAGTATGGAAGAAAAAGATGTGTTGCACCGACCCCAAATAAATTGGGATAAAGGCTATAGAATGATGACTAAGAAGCTTATTTATTATATATAAATAAATAATAAATAAATATCTTAGGACAACCAACACACCGTTATCAGATCCCAAACTAGGCACAGCCTGTACTATGGTAACCAGACAACTGATAAACATACTTATATTTTACTAAATACATACATATTATAGATAAATTACACCCAGACACAGAACAAATTTAATGATCGTGCTCATCACACAAAGATTTGTCCTGGGTGGGAATCGAACCCACGACCTCAGTCTTAGCAGTCAGGGCCACTAACCACTAGACTAACAGGTCAGTCAAATATAGAGCTACTCTGCTTTTCACTGAATTAGTACACTGGAAGAAAATAATGTTCAAACTACTAAAGGAAAATACAGCCCTTAATTAAGTGCCTTTTAGGGCACTGAATTAAAAAGCCACGTATTTTCCCATTTAAAATGGTCTCTTGCGAGAATTAAAATAAAAGTAATAAAACCATAATTCACACGACACAAAAAACAAAATGGGTGAAAAAGAAATGTAAAAACAGCTTACTGAATGAATGTGGGAGGAAAAACCTGGAAGCTCAGGCTTTTTATTAAGTCCTAGTAAAAAATGGTGGGGACGTGTTTATTAGACTTAATTTATACGACACTGGTCTAAGATGATAAGGGTAAACAGTTGGTAAAAAAGTTAAGGGTATGTGTATATCTATATATATAAAAGAAAGTCGTGTTAGTTACTTCACTTATAACTCAAGAACGGCTGAACCGATTTAGCTGAAAATTGGCAGGGAGGTAGTTTAGAGCCAGGAGAAGGACATAGGATACTTTTTTTTTTTTTTTTTTTGCTTTTGGCAAAGGATACTTTTTATCCCCTTCGACCGCGTTCTCGTGTGATGTGACATAAAACGTCAAAGAGAATACATTTCACTATAAAACGTGGTATGACAAAAACTTTGCCTTCGAGGTACCAGGCGGTCATAACTTGGTATGAGCTTATTAAACAGCAGTGTCAGCCAGAAAACGCTTTATGCCTTCGAAGTAACAGGTTATCATAACCGAGTAGGAGCTACCCAAACATATGAGTATCAGCTAGAAAACGCTTACCAGATCACCACCGCGTACCAGGTTGTCAAACTTGGAAGGTTTATTACAACATTTTGAATCTTAGGCGATACGAAGTTCGCTGGGTCAGCTAGTTTGTTATAAATGTTTTCTTTGTTTTACTTTTGAAAAAGGAATAAAATTTCCGCAACCGGGCTTATTTTGCGTGTTGAGCTTAGGGTAAAAGATAATCTTGTAAAGTGCCAACATTTTTATAACAATTCGTTGAATATTTGGTCTGAGTGAAAGGGATTTGCAAAAACAAGTAGCAGCCTCGCAATTTATTTTTAGTTTTCATACGTGACAAATTTTGTGAATAGGTTGTGATTCAAGTAAAAATAAATATTTTGCAATTTTATTTTAGACTCAAAAAAGTTTATATTTTTCATAACCACAGGGTTCAAATTGTATAAGGTATTTAGTGATCTTTTTAAAGCCTATCTTTGAAATTCAAACTTGGAATTGTATTTTTTTTGTGTTTCACTGTTAAAGGGAGAATTGTTGTATAAGTATTCAGTACCTGAATGACCGAGCTTTGTTCGGTATTTTTTTTTTTGGTAAACAAACATTTTGTTATTTTTCTTCCAATAAAAAAAAAACATAAGTTTATGTTTAAGTTGATTATCGATAAAGTTGATTATTGAAAACACGCATAAAACGACATTTTCTAAAAATGAATCCTAGTTAGATCGATTTATCGCCCCGGAAACCCGCTGTATAATAAATTTCATGAAAATCGTTGGAGCCGTTATCGAGATTCAGATTATATATATAAAGATATAGAATTGCTCGTTTAAAGATATAAGATAATGTCTGAATGCAGCCATATACATATTGACAGACCTGTTAGTCTAGTGGTTAGTGACCCTGACAGCAAAGACTGAGGTCGTGGGTTCGATTCCCACCCAGGACAAATCTTTGTGTGATGAGCACAATCATTTGTTCTCTGTCTGAGTGTACTTTATCTATAATATGTATGTATTTAGAAATATATAAGTATGTTTATCAGTTGTCTGATTACCATAGTACAGGCTCTGCCTAGTTTGGGATCAGATAACGGTGTGTTGGTTGTCCTAAGATTTATATAGCTGCTATAAAAAATATTTGTTTATATTTAACATGCAACAACTAATCATCATCATCTCCCTATACTCCATTTGTTTAGGTAGTTAACTAAATGTAAACAATCTTAACATGTCTTTTATCTAAAAAACTGTCTAAAAATTGAATCTAAAAATGTTTACAATTAGGTATTTACTTAAACCGATGTTAGGTAAGTAACTTAATTTAAATAATATTTGTTGGTCTTTTATACGATTTATTTTATAGAAAAAGACATATCAAGATTGTTTACCTTTAGTTAACTACCTAAACAAATGGAGTATAGCCTTTTCCCAACTATTTTTGTGGTCAGCTTCCAGTTTAACTGGATGCAGCTGAATACCAGTACACTACGTGGAGCGAATATCTATCTGATCTCCACAATCCAGCTACTGGGTAACCTTGGTAAAACTTGTTGGCAGTGTTTTGGACTTCTGACGACCAGCACGCGTCGCATGACCACCGTAGAAATGGGTTTTGTCGACGGAAGAATAGACAAAATTACAGATTGTAGAAAGGTTAAAGACAGAATTAAAGATTGTAGAAAGATTTATACCGTTTTATGCGGGCGTAGCATGACAATTCTATCTCTATTCTACACAGAATAGACAAAACCCATTTCTACGGTGGTCATGCTACGCGTGCTGTAACGACTGGCAGCCATGAATAACAGCCAAGATCAACGGTTTGATGTAACCTACAAAAATTGCAACAAACTTACCTTCTATTTATCATCTGCGTGCCGGTATCACCTTCAAATCTTTAGGAAGCTGTATAGAAGGTGTTAATAAATGAGAGGACAAATTAAAATCGTTCACAACGTTTTTATTGCACCGTGTAACAATTGTATAACGATACCTAGAGTTACTTACTCTTACGTCACACTGCAATCATTTACAATTTGGCCACTATGAACATTCATCAAATTATCTTTAGTTAAATCCAAACTTAACTAAAACCAAAGATTTTAATCGTTAGATTTGCCGTCACTGCACTTTGGTCGCGTAAAACGTATCCACATTGAAAAAAGTCCGCTCACACAACCTATATGTAACGATAGACACGATTTTCAGCACGAACGAGCGAGACAATGCTACTCAAATGTTGGGCGAATCTAGCGATTTAAATCTTCGACTAAAACTAACCAAAAATATTACGTCAATTAACATTTTATATCATAAACTCAAATCTGACTAAATACCTATAGACATTTAAATCAGCATGTTTATTTTAGACATGAAAAATCTAAATAAAAATATTCTGTTTTCTAATTCCTCACTTTTCTAATAATTTTAATATTTAACAATAAATAACTAATTGCTATCTAACCTATAATTCTCACACAGCAATTTTATTATATGTATAATAATATCTGGTAATAAAAATGATATTTTAAAGTTATTTCAAATATGAGAAACGCTAGCTTTTCATTTACAATTATCACAATTCCGATTTAGTGAGCATAGCAGTTGATTTATTTTAGAAATTATTCGATTGATAGATTATCCGATTTTGTTGGCATAATTTTCACCTAATGTTGTTTTACATAAATTTATTTGTACACATAACATAAAATACGCCACATACGCCATACTCACGCCTTTTTCCCATAGGGGTAGGCAGAAACCACGGAACGCCACCTACTATGATACATATATCGATTTGTATATTATCTAAAACTATTCACAAACTAAAATATAGCGTCAAGATATTCCTTCACATCGCTTTGTCAAGTCGTAATGTACCCAAGAGACTGAGCGGCATTGCCACGTTATATGACTATACTTAGACTCTGGCCAAGGTCAAAGCCAGCCCTTACAAGCTCTTGTATTTTATTAAATTTATATTAAACATATTGTCTGTAAAATTTGAAGAAACGAATTTCAGATAGCGTTTCTCATTTTAACATCAACTTGAACATTTGATAAAATTGTACAAAATATTCCTATCAACTATAAAATGCAACGAATTGTAAATAGATTCTTTATACAACGTTTGGATTGGTACTAATTCTAATAAAGAAATATCTATAAACAACGACAGAGGAAGCACGTAGGTAAGAAGCACAACAGAGAGTAAATTACTAGATCTAGGAAAATTCGGGATAAGAATTACACTGAGATTTTCAACCTTATGGAATGAACATAGAGGTAGAAGAAGAATATATACTTATACTACTATTAAACAAAACAACATCTTTCGACCAGAGGACCATACATCGAAAATCAAACAGAAAACAAAAAATCTTAGGCGTGTTACAGACCGTCTTGTACGGTTCGGCACATTCAAATCTGCATTATTTGTTGAACAATTAAGATATTATATTCAGCTCTCATTCGCCTTGTGCGGATCGACATCTATCTTCCCTAAAATAACATGTTAGTTTTACCGCGAGATTCGGCTTACCTGCATGGCCTTTTGCTCAAACATACAAATAAACGTATATTCGATTTCGCCCGGCTGTGCCGACCCGACCAAGTGTGTAACTCGCCTTTAATACAGACATGATAATTAATCTTTCTGTTTTCTCAATGGTTCGTTCATTTTTAAACATTAATATCTATGACATTGTACACTCAATATTCACAACTTACAAGTAGGTCGCGATTCTATACAGTAACTAGACGTAGAAGTGTTAGTAGAAAAGTGTAAAAGTACCCTGAAATAAATTTAATACACGAATATAAGTTTAAAGCTTATATATTGTTTGAAGGGCGAATTGTGGGCAGGTGAAATTTTATTACAAAAATATCGTGGAGAAAATTTTGAGACTCAAGTGAATTTTGGAGGAAAAAATTGAAGCATTTTGTGGGTTTTCAGACTATCAAAACATACAGATACTTTTATAATACTAACTTTTGCAAGATATACAGGGTGTCCAGTAAATAGCACGACATACTGCAGGGGGTGATAGCTTGGGTCACGACCTATCAATACAACACAATATATGTTCAGCAAAATCTTACTTATTTTTTTTTCACCACTGTAGGTTAAACTTAAGTGATAAGAAAATAGTTCTGTGCAAATTTAAACAAAATATAGTATTTCTTGAAAACATTCTTGTCTTTGATAAAAAAAAAGACTTATTAATGAGTAAAGTAACTATTCACGAATAATTTGATGTAAAAAAAAGTACTACAAAAGAATTTTTTCATTACGAGATGCTTAAAAATCTGTTTCAAGGTAGAGATTTTTCGGTATTTCGGAAAATTTTGTAAAACTGTAAATCCATAAGATTTTGCTGAACATATATTGTGTTGTATTTATAGGTAGTGACCCAAGCTATCACCCCCTGCAGTATGTCGTGCTATTTACTGGACACCCTGTATGGTAAACAATGAAGCAAAATACAATTCTGTTCCAATATAATTCAATGATGAATGTCCACTCATCTTAACAAACACAGAGCCGTAGGCAACAGCAAATAATTACACAATTGTTTGAACTGTTTTACCAATATCAATTTCGGTTCATGACACAAATGACAATATTGACACTATTGACAGCAAAGCCCGATATAATTGAAATTTTCTAGTGTTTAATCAATAGACTCATCGACACTGAGGACATATCATGACATTTAAAAGAATGGTATTAATAAAACTTGTACAACCCTTAACTAAGAATAACTTGCAAATAGCAAAAACTACATATACTCTTTGGAAAACATTGACGGAAAGGCAATTTGAAGCTCCCGTCCTTTTCACAGAAATGAAAGAAATATAAATAGCGATATAATGACGGCAATCAATTTTCACGTAAGCTTTATTCGAGAAAAAAAAGTTATATTTCATTCCCCTGATGTAATAACTGCTATGATTTGGCTTTGTCCAGTACGAAATTGTACGTGAAAGCGGTTATTATTCTCTCTCTAATAAATAGAATTTATTACGGTTACATTAAATGTATATTGGTTTCGAAGAGGATCAATATGTTATTATTAATCATTCATGTTTGTATGATCATTATTTAGGGATTGTCCAACAATTCCGGGAATTGCTGATTACTACTCATTCATTTACCAGTATATCATCAGAATATACCGGATGACATTTTTACCGTCTCGACCTTCATATGGTGTGTTGACTAACTAGAATAGAAGTCAGGGAGGCCTTCAGGTTCATCGCAGGTGACTCAAGGAGTGCGGGACGCGGGCGGACCGGGATGCGTGTGCGGCTCGTGCGTCAGCAAAAGATCAATGAGGCCGCCTATCGGCCGCCTTCAAAGGGTAGGGCCGTGCTACGAAATCATTGATACATGCCGCGCATTGAGTAGGGTGCGTATGATTTGAGTTTTGATAGATTTTAATTGTAGTTTTTTTCTTTTTTTTCCAAATTTCTGTTTTTGTTGTTCTAGTATGAAAATGTTACTTTAAATGTGTAGTATTTATTGCTAGATCAATTCCATTACATGTTATTCAAAAATAAAAATAATAAAAATTTCTATGCCAAAGGCTTCTACTCCGTTCACCTATTACACCCATTTTTTTTCAAGACCTTATAAAATGTCACCCGGTATAATTGAACGGATTTCTGCAATTTGAACACGGAATACGGAATTATACAACATTATTAACTACAACCACTTGGAAACATTAAACAATCGCATATTAACAGCATTCATTAATTCCTAAATTCTGTGCGTTTAGACGTGAAATGTTCTTGATTATCTTAAAAGGACCAAATCGAAAAGAAAGATCGAATCTCACTGAGAAAATGTTACTGAAATATGCCATATGTTGTTGCCTATGCCTAAACCCTTTTTAATGCGACTGTCAAGTTTGCTGACGTGTCTAAACTTAAATATACAGAACAAAGTAAAACTAAGCATGAAACACCCAGAAAATAAACTGTAAAAGACAAGAGAGGCTCTGCTTTCAAATTTAGTTGAAGTTGCATGAAATATGGACCAATTTACGAGGGTTAGATTGGATTTTGCACAAATGAAGCTCGTCAGCCAAAGTTTTACAAGTGCAAGTTTCTGAATTGATGAATCTACGGAACGTTCTGGAAACTCGAGCACAGAATGGTCAATTAAAAATCTTTAAAATAGATAAAAGCCCCGCTGGGTCTCACGGCCTCTGTTGCTGAATTAAATCGGATAAGATAAACAAAGATGGATGGCACAAAGTAATCTTGTAAAGACTCCATTAAATATTTTTTGGTGCTTTTAAAATAATCAAGATTAGGTCAAAGTAATTAATAGTGCTAAGCAATCACGCACCGAGTCTCTTGTGTACTTCCACCTGCTGAGGAATCTGGAGGAGGTTCCGAGCTCCTTCCACCACCACTCCATTCAAGAGCATCAATCATTTCCATCAGCTCTTTGAACACAGCTATGACTCTCCAATTATACTTCGCCGAACACTCAACGTACCCACACTTCCAGTGTTTGCGAACTAAGTTCACGATATTTCTTCTCTTCTCTCTTGAATCTCCGCAAGCACTTTCTGCTATAGCAAGTTGCTGAAGTCCACTAGACGCAGATGGAGTGTTACTACAAAGTAGATCCTGTTTATTGCCCACAACTAACACTGGAACGTTTCTCATATCCCGGCTTTCAACCATTTGGTCTCTTAAAGTCCGTATATACTGGAAAGTTTCCACGTTAGATAAATCGAAGACTAGAATGTAGGCAGTAGCACTTCTGAGTCCGTAGAAACGGTAGTGAGCCCATTCGTAATATGAGTTTATCGGGAAGTAAGGTATTACTGGTACATCTGTGATTTTGACTTCATAAAGGTGCTCGTTTATGATCACCGAAGGGTAGAACGTATGTTTACGGTCTGTTGGCACGTATTCCTCTGAGAAATCGCTCCACACGAATTGCTGCGAACAAAGAAAATGGTATTTTATAAAAGGGGTTTTGTAAAGTGACTAAGATTGATTTGGGTCGGATTCATTAATCACCGTATAAACTGTGCCTCACCTTGCCCGGATATGTCGTTATCAGGCTGACGACCCGCCATGAATGGTGTGACCCGGGCTATAAGTTTGGCAGTTTGCTAGGCAAGATGCTCGGTATCGGTCCTTAGGGACCCACAAGGCGTAATAGCTGTTTTGTCAGAGCTATTTGTTTCCATTAAGTTATTGGTGGACATTGTACAATGTGGAGTTTATAAATAATACCTATTATACTATCATATTCTAAAACGTGATAACTTATCTTTGGCAGTCGGGAAAAAAACTAAAAATATTTTTTGATGTATTTAATCAAGAAAAAACAGGAGTGGGATAGGTACTTTCCTACATAGGTTTATAAATAACCTATTATGAAAATTGTGTTCACTAAAATTTCTCACAAACCAATTCAAAGATCACATTTTATAAATTCCCAGCAAAGAATAATTATTACAAAATTAATTTTGCTACGAACATATTTATAGCTTTCTTCATAACGAACTTACTAAGTAGGACATTTCAGGATCATCAATTTCTATTCATACCAATTTCATAAAAATATGAGAGTTATTTTCAAAGCATTTTTATTGGTTCGTTTCATCCTATTCTCCAGTAATTTTACCTCCAGGTATACTGATTATGATAAAATAAATAATATCTTTTTGTTCGACTGTTTTTAGGGTTCCGTTGCCAAATGGCAAAAAACGGAACCCTTATAGATTCGTCATGTCTGTCTGTCTGTCTGTCCGAGTATGTCACAGCCACTTTTTTCCGAAACTGTAAGAGCTATGCTGTTGAAACTTGGTAAGTAGATGTAGTCTGTGAACCGCATTAAGATTTTTACACAAAAATAGAAAAAAAACAAAAATATTTGGGGTTCCCCATACATAGAACTGAAACTCAAAAAAAAAAATGTCATCAAACCCATACGTGTGGGGTATTTATGGATAGGTCTTCAAAAATGATATTGAGGTTTCTAATATCATTTTTTTCTAAACCGAATAGTTTGCGCGAGAGACTTCCAAAATGGTAAAATGTGTCCCCCCCCCCCCCCGTAACTTCTAACATAAGGGAATGATAAAACTAAAAAAAATATATGATGTACATTACTATGTAAACTTCCACCGAAAATTGAATTTGAACGAGATCTAGTCAGTAGTTTTTTTTTAATACGTCATAAATCGTAAACCACAATTTACCTTTCATTCAGTCAACTCAAATATAAAAATTAAAAAAAAAAAAAAATCGCAGACCTTATGCATAAACCGTGAATACCTGCAGATTTGTAAGGAACCCTCGGTGCGCGAGTCCGACTCGCAATTGGCCGGTTTTTGTTTATCTACTAAGCTGTGCCCGCGACTTCGTTTGCGTGAATGTCGAAAAACAATATGAGTCGCTTGGAAAAGGTATAGGCATCACTTTTCCACTCTCGATCTTGCCTGGTGGAACCAGATTGTACAGGTTTATTATATGTTTTAAAGTTAAAGATGTAAAAGATGAGTTATGTCCATAAATAAAGAGAAACGTTCTTTCTAAATCCAAACGATTCATTCAACCGAGACGAATTCAATCGACACAATTTTCTTCTACGAAAGGAAATCTCGACAACTTCGAGAATTATCCAGCAAAATTCCACTTTGTAACACAACAAAGTTATTCATAGCAAAACCAACACCAATGCTATCAACCAGGCGAGCAGGTGTTGTGGAGGTAAATAGAACTGCAGTTGTACTAGAACTTTCATTGCAAACAGTTCGTGAATATAAACCTGCTGTATTTTATGTTGCCTTAGTATCTGTGTGCTGAAGTTTCTTTGTCAGTTGATACAAGTACAGAACTTGTAACTATGACATGTTACTTTGTATTGTTAGATTCCGTTTTCACCAACAAACTAAGTAAAATCTAATTAGTTTTCTGAATATTTGTTGCTTATGTTGCTGGTGTGCAGAAACTAAGGATGTTTGTAAACTATGATTGTTTTTAGGATCTAGAGTAAATAAAAAGTTAGTTGTAGATTACTAAAGTACCTTGATAGTATTGTAATTTCATAAACAAAAGTTATTTAAGATATTCGAAGATTCAAATGGGTGATGAATATTCTATGGACGTTTTAAGCGTTCTTCAAAAACGTCAGATCCGTGTATAACCAGATGTATGAACGTAAATGAAGCAAAAGGAGTATGCCAGAATTGTAGCAGAAGGTGTATCGTAGTTTCAGCTAACCACCATCGAAAAAACACGTAAGTTTAGTGAATGTATGTATGTCAGTTCAAATCATTTGGAAACCAATGCAAGGATTTAAATAACCTACCTCTAAGAAAACACAATCCAAAAGTAATCCTAAAATAAAGAAATAGAACGGTCGATAGATCCAGGAAGAGATGGAAAATAAAATTATGAAACAAAATGTATTGTATTTCCAATCCCGTTTTTCTTCGCGAACCAACGAATTTCATCCGTCCAATTTTAATATGAAACCGAATTCACCGGTATCCATTTTTTATTCAGTATAAATCGAATTCACCAAAAATATCTTTTGCAAAGTTAATTAAGTATAACCCAAGCGCTGCCATACACATACGGTAGTCTCCAGTTTATCGTGGAGTAAAATATTCATAGAATAACTGATGAGATGTTACAAATGTACATATTTGATAATGTCATATTGCATTCCGAGAGGACTGAGGAAAATTTTGAGAAGGAAGAAAAACCACGTCCACGTTTTGGGAAATTTTAACCTAACTTTTTAGATGACTAAAAAATAGAGTCCAGACTAAGCTAGGCTGGAAAATTTTAGGTGTGATAAAATATAGTCCTATCGATTGCGACTTACTTTTGGATTCATTCATTCAGTCTAGTGTGATGTATTGTTAATTTATGATCGAGTATTGCACTGCTTTATCTCATTAAATGAATGATATCATGGAATGCTCAGATTGGAGCATTGTTTCCCAGAGTTAGAAAACTTATGACCGTGTTTAAAAGCCTGCGGTATAGTGCTGCTGACACACCACTACCTGCAGCAATACCTTAAAGAATGAATTTTGTTTTATTTTTAGTTTGAAATCCCTAATTTCTATATTTTCTATCTACGTTGTACCCACACTGTAAGGTTCCGAATTTGTACTGTTATAACTGGTGTTAACTTGAGAGCCCTATCACCCATAACACAATTTGAATCTCAGCTTGGGTGACAGAGGTTTATAACTCTGTTTGGACTTACAATTTGTAAAATTGGAAATGAAGAATATATATTATTAATAATGTTTTAAACTACCCTAAAAATGTACTGCTAAACTTCAATTTAACAACAACTTGTATCCCGAACAAAACTATACAATAGCTCACTTGCACGTGCCACTTAAAGCCATACGAAGGAAAGGTTAAAAGTTTTAAAATTCACTTTACCCCTCGATAGTTACTGCTAGTCGACCGTTTATTGCTCGACAATAACCTCTTTACATCCTTCCCCTTTCACAGCTCCTAGTAGATTTTCTCGCCATTTTAAAAGTGGAGGAGGTTAACAATACTCGTTATCGTAGCGTAGCGCAATATTGGAAAATTTTTACTCATCACATTTCAAGCGTCTAGCGCATGTGTTGAGTGAACATGCAATAAAGCTCTAATGTGTTCATTTTCTCCTAGTACCTCGTTTTTCGTATTTCTAAACGAACTTTATAGTCGAACTTTATAGTTTTCTTATTTAATTATCTTCTTTCTCTTATCTAACTATCTCTCTCTCTTTGCCTAGCCTTATCCCATTCCATTTGGGGTCATCTCTCCTCGGAATTTTTCGTCAGATGTGTCGGTTCTGGGTCGTCGAGTCATTTACTTAGGTTTGTTTCAGGTCATTGTTGACTACAGACATCCTAGTGAGAAGGAGTTTACCTTGCTTGTTTGGACCTGTATTCATCTCGAGGACTTGCTTATTCATGTGTACCTTAGGTCTTCTCATTACATGGCCATCCACCTCAGGCACCTTCAGAGTTTGGGTCTTCGTGTTAAAAATTCCTCGAATAAGCTCGTTCTTTACTCTGTCCTTGAGAGAGACCCTTCCTGCCTATCTCAGCATCCTCATCTCAGAGGTGTGTGCTCTTTGGAGCTAAGTCTTTTTTATCTTATCTAATTATCTAATTTAAAGAATTGAAATGGGCCGTGAAAGTCGTTATTTGTCTATTTTATTCTTTCATAAGAAAAAAATGGCCATGAATGAATCTAACTAATGCTAATGTCGAGACAAAACATTAGTCCCGATAAATTACAAATGACACGCAAAAATATGATGTTGTAATAAAAAAGGCTGAAGCAGACGTGAATAACGATACTTTAACAACGTCGCATGGGCACATAATACAAGAAAAAAGTAACGTTAGATACAATCAATCATTTTGACGTATTGTTTTCTGATCCCCTGTTGAACGAGCTTCATATGTTGCATGTTTATTTTATATAACGGACAAGATAATACAAAAAAAATGGAAAATTATTGAAAATCTGTCAACATATTGTCATAAAGACAATGTGAAATATTTTTTATTGTTTAGATTTATAGATAAAGAGTGAAAAATGATTGTCGCGATAGAAAAAATGTGTAGAAAGTTTTCAGTAAAAGTATTTATCTAATAGCATCATTACGTTGAAATATTACTATCTAAAAACATGAATACTAAAACCTCTAACAACCTGCTTGTATGGAATAAGAAAAAATAGGCTTGTTTTCATATATCATACAACACAAAAGATATCCCAGAATTTATTATATACGTCACGCAACCCAGAAACGTTATTCATTACAATCCCGAAAACTATCATATCGTCTAGAGAAACTACGAGCAAAAACTTATCATATCACATGAAACGCTACCCGAATATCATATAATGTAATTACACATTCCATTTCTCGACGTTTTACACCTTTGCTCCAGATAGTTAACGATCTACCCTCCCATACAACATGAGTAATATAACCCTACTAAGGAAGCTAATTTGATAGAACGCGTCGGATAGATCAAGTGTCAGAGAATACCCTTAACGTTTATGAAAGACGACGTTGTGATATGGCCGTAATATCTTATCTGTCATTGTGGAATTGTGTTTGATCAAGATGTATTTGTATTTTTATATAATGAAGAGTGAGGGGATGATTAATAGAAGCCATTTGCTGGCGTAAAATATGAAATTCTATATAGGAGAAATATAATTTAGGAGTCCTTGAACATGAAAGTTCGGTTTTTATTTCAGAAAAGAATTTTTTATGAGCTATATTTTTTAAGTCTGGATCTAGAGAGTTAAAAAAATAATTGAAATATCGTATTCTCTAGAGAAATTCGAAAAAGTGAGTTAATATTTGACATTCTCGTAATATTTTTTGGGGCGTAGGTAAGTATTTCTTTATTTTTGAGTACACTTTTGAAATGAAATTTTTATCTATCTGAATAATGCGAGGAATAATATAAAATGCAAATAAAAACCCGTTCACCTAGATGAAATCCATTCAGTAATTAATACCTACACATCCCACATACCCAGACCTCATATTTATGGAAGCTACATCATGGAAATTGCCGTAATGCGGGATCCGTTTTTCACGCCTGAAATCCTAAAATCATTCGCATAACTAATGAATCGGAAAATACGGCGAGTCATCTGAAAATGAGCTCCATTGACGGCAGTCAATCTTTTATTCGGGTATTTTCGTGTTCCCGAAATATGAAGGTATTATTGTGTGAAGATATTTTTTGTAGGTATTGTGTTGGTGATGGAATAAATTTAATGTTAAGAAAAAAGCTAATATTATTTATTGTTTACAAAGGTGGTGAAATTAGGTTTATAGTAGTACAGTAGTTGGTTAAGGTAGTATGTATGGGTACCTAGTAGGTATTTCTAGGCTTTACAGTTACTGTTTTAGTTTAAGATGTAATATATTCCATCTATAAAGATGTATAAAAAAACAATCCAACTAGATGTATAAAAAAACTATCTAACTAAATGTATAAAAAAACTATCTAAAAAGCTTATTTTTGTTGCCTTACGTTATAATTTGTTCTTAGTTTTATTCAGTTACTTTCAGCTCGCAAATGATTTCAAGAAATTTGTCTTAGGTTTAACAAACATATTTATGTTAGTAAGAGGTAAAGTATAAATCGTCCATTTACCTAGTTTTTAGTTAAAACCAGGTTGGTGCAAGATCAAAACCAATAATTGAAGTACCGTTGACAAGTACATGTTACACATACATAGATAAATAAAGTAAATGTTACACATAAATACATATATGTAATAGGTTGGGGAAAAAGTTTCTTCGCATTTTTTAAGAAAATTCAATTTTTTTTTTAAATAAAGTTTATTTACATTTAACTAAAGTATGTAGGTACCATTTTGTTCGATAACTTTTTGCCATCTTGTAGGTAGGGACATGATCCCATTGCTATAGAAATTTTGGGACTTCTGGTCAAAATACCGCGACAAGTGGTTTTGGCAGTCCTCTCGTGATGTTAACCTGACACTGCCTAAAGAATTCTGAAGAGACCGAAACAGGTTGAAATCTGAAGGTGCAAGGTCAGGACTATACGGCGGATGCATTAACACCTCCCAGCCAAACTCTCTTAATTTTTGTTGGGTGGCTAAAGATGTGTGAGGTCTAGCGTTATCATGATGAAAAACCACACCCCTTCTGTTGATTAATTCCGGCCGCTTTCTCTCAACTTCTTGCTTTAATCTCATCAGTTGTTCGCAGTAGAGTTCAGAATCGATGGTCCTGCCTGGTGGTAACAGCTCATAATTAATAATGCCCTTCCAATCCCACCACACACACAGCATCACCTTGTTGCGAGTTAACCCGGGTTTCGCCACAGTCTGTGAAGCCTGACCGGCCTTTGACCACGACTTTTTTCGCACGTTCTTGTCATACGTGATCCACTTTTCATCACCAGTTATCAGCTTCTTCAAAAATGGTTCGGTTTCATTACGTCGTAATAAAGAATCACAAATGAGTACACGGTTCATTAGGTTTCTTTCAGTGAGCTCGTGAGGTACCCAAATGTCGAGCTTTTTTGTGTACCCAGTTTTTTTCAAATGCGCCAAAACTGTTTTGTGGTCAATTTCCAGTTCTTCAGCTACGTCGTAACTACTGGTATGCCGACCTTGCTCCACTTTTTCAAAAATGGCTTCCATTTTATCCGTAATAGGGCGACCAGAGCGACGTGCATCTTTGACATCAAAATTTCCGGAATGAAAACGCTTAAACCAAATTTGTGCTACTCTCACAGACACTACACTAGGTCCATAAACATCGCAAATTTTTTTCGCGGCTTGCGTTGCATTTTTACCTTTTTTGTAGTAAAATTTTAAAATGTATCGAATTTCTTCATTAGATTCACTAATCTTGACGGTACGAAAAACAAATGAAAATCACACATTTTCCTTATTTGAATTTGGAATTATGTTCTTTAAAATTTAAACTTTCAATGATACCAAAACCAGCCAGATACAAATAGTATAGCCAAAGAGATTTTATTACAAGTTCATACATACCATAATGCGAAAAGACTTTTTCCCCAACCTAATATTAATAAACTTACGCCTTATCCCATGGGGGAAGTCAGTACCTACGGAACGCCGCCTGCTGCGATCTTTTGCATCCTTAACGTTTATACATCTAGTGACACCCGCATGCCAGTTGCATGTACTACGCACCTGGCCTTTCTGAAGAACATCATTAATAAGGTCTGTCTAAATATTACTCTTATATAATTACTGCATTTGAGTTGTATCTTTTGCACTTCGTTTTCTTTGTCAAAGGAAAAAACCATTATGGCCCTGTATGAGCCCTTCCATATTAGTTTATCTCAAAGTAGTTTCATGTTTTCACCGAGGTCGAGGAAAATAAACTACCACCATCAATTTTTTATAGGCACTGAACAAAGCTAACTAAACTGACAGAGTATTATTAAAAGCTTTTTTAGTACGATTTCTCAAGAAAGGAAATTAAGCAAATGTAAATTCTGATATAGCTTTTCAAAATATGTTGGTTTGTACCTACATGGATACCCAAAGAGTGTTGCAAAAGATGTACAGACTTCATTAACTGGATACTACTTACGCCTCAGTAAAAAATGCTAATTAAGTAATAAAAGAGATCATACAAGACAAAATAAAAAAAACCCGTATTACCTGTATAATGCTAGTTTTTCCAACAGCTGGAGCCCCAAGTAGCACCACTTTGACGAGGTCGAGGCTGTCAGGACTTGGCTCCAAACTAGGAGCCCCGCCCACTGTCAGGGTACCCCCTCCGCCCCTCTCAAGGTAGTCCAAATCCAACTCTACGGCAAAGAGAAAGAAACGTTAAGCACATATTGATTTTTAAGTTAGCCGTTCCCACTGCTGGGACCAGGGCTTCCTCTCTGTATGAGGGAGTAGAACGTAACCCTATGCGGTTTGGATCAAAGTTCTGGTTCTACGACGTGGTTTCCTCGCGAAGTTTACTTTCACCATTTTGAGAGGAGTTCGTGATGAAGAATTTACACATTTCGAAGTTGAATCGTTGATTTTATTGTGGTTCATTGCATTCATTAACTTACATTCAAAGCATCTGATGAAATCTGTATTATAAACTCAACCTAATAGTTTTTTTTTTCGAATTACGATAGCTTTATTTTATCGTTTGTTAATTTCAAAATCTGACAACATGGAATTTCCTAGCGTGATTTCCTTTTTTCGAATCGATGATACAAGTTTTTTCTAGTCAATTCGATTACTTTTTCCTTACTTCTGCACATTTTAGGACAAAAGTCATTTATTGGGCCAAAGCAATCAAGTACTTAAGAGTCTACTTGTGCCTCGAGGTCAAAAAGGAAAATTATATTTACTTGCACCTAGCAAGTAAATATAATTTTCCTCTTTCATTTTCCAAGCTCCCTTTATTTTCGGAAAACATCAAAAATTGACTTGGTTTGCATTAATTTCGCCACAAAAATTGGCAGAGAGCTAAACTCAGCATTTTTTTTTACATCTAGGTATAATAATTATTTGGTTAGGGCATACTTTTCCGTCAAATAAACCAGACAATATTGCCAGTCGTGAATACATTGTTTGACGTCAGTCGTAGGTTGTCTTGAATAGTTTTACTGGTGAAGCTGTACGTGGTAATATAATTTTATCACATACCCAAAAGGAACAAAAGATATAGAGAAATATATAACAGTGTGTAACAAAGTTGCTTGCGTTAGCAAAATAAAGACGATCAAAAATATTTATGACATCAGTAAAATCAGCAATCCATGAAAAATGGTGTATGGGCTGCCAGTACCTATAGACGATCCATTGAATGAAAAACACAACAAAGAGATGATTCAACGTGATATATGACCCGTAATAATGGCTATATCGGTTCATCTACGTTTTATTGTAGATATAAATATTATGGAACAATAGACTGGGATTATGTGGAAAGCAATAGCAATAAACAAATAGGGTTTTGTGAAAAAAGTGAATTCTGGACTAAGAGTTATTAATTTGGTCGCCAGTGTTAACAGTACAGTAATAATATTAATATTTTTCACGAAACTCAAAAACATAATAAAACTAAAAAGATAGCCTAAAAGAGAAAATGATTTCCTTTGACGGTCTTAAAAGTTCTAGTATTAAATTTGATTACTTTCGCAACTTTAAAATTCTTAGCCAAAGAAAAGTCGAAAAAGGTCATGTGACATTATTGATTCAATTGAGCTACCTCAAGTATTTTGTTTACACGATAGCTGTCATACAAATGTACAGACGCCAGCAGATTAAGCTACCCAAAATTGTTACAAAAAAAACCCAATCAGTCTTGAACCTAATGTTTTAGCGACAAAAGCTGAAAACCTATAGAAGAAATCTGAAAGATTGTACTAGCTTTGTGTGCTGGCGTCTGTACCTACAACGACCGTCAAAATTCGTCTATCAAACGCTTGAATAACAACAAAGCCAATAAACTAATAATGCAATATAGGATTGCAAATACACATCTAATGCTGTACGTGATGAAGCAAATAGCTCGACTTCAACGAAGCGACTCTAATCTAATATTAATTGAAATTCCATTCGAAATGCAAGCTTTAGAATCTGAAGACGACAAGAAGATTCATGGTGGATGACTTTCAAGATATGCCAAGAAATAATCCAAAGTTAAGAATTATCAAAATCGGACTACTCTGTATAAAGTTATGCGTGGTTAAACATTACAATCAGTGAGTGAACAATCAATCATCCCCTGTTTTCCGACCCTTAGGGTTTGATTTTGTTTTCCAAATTTATATGGGACCACCCTCGGAGTATACCCTTTCCAATAAAAAAAGAATTATCCCAATCGGACTACTATGTAAAAAGTTATGCGTGGTCATACATAAAAAAAAAAAAACAAACAAAAAAAAAAATATACGCGTCGAAATGATAACCTCCTCCGTTTTTTTTCGTCGGTTAATGATGAAACATGTGTTACAGTCGCAAATTAACAAACACATATAAAATCTGGCTCTGACCTGCAAGTTGGAAAAAACGTAAGAATATTTGAATTTCACATGGCACCTTAGCATTTGCCAAAAAAAAAAGAAATAAGTTACAGCTGACATGATGAACGGTACAGTTAAAAATAAAAATGTAAGTTTTATACTTTTAGTTTTATTTATAAAGGTAAATAAAATTAAAAGTTTTAGATATACTTTTAGTTTTATTCATTACGTGACTGTTAGCTCGCCGAGAACTAACAGCACTTATTTATTCGTTTGACTGTACTCTTACACTATCTGCTAATCCTTACCAACGTACCCTTTCTGTCGTCAAGCAAATTAATTTCAAGTTTGCGCGGGATTTTCGCGCTAAAAACTGTTTGTAGTCGTTTTGTTAAGAAAACAAATGGGACCATGTTCCTGGCAGATTTAGTTAGTTAGAGTTTTTACCAAGGTTTTTCTCAAGGATAAACCTTTGAAATACTTACTGTGATTTTGTTTGGGTCGAAGAAACTGAGTTACTGAACTGTTCGTTTACTTTTTTGGGGTACTGGAAGTTTTAATAAACACATAGTTTATTTGCTGGTTTGGTTGGGGATTTTGTTTACACTGAGGAAAAGGCTTTTGTGTTTGAGATTAGTTTTGTTTTCCGTTTTGGTTTTGGATACGGAAGTAATTATTCAAAATTTATTGACGTGTTTGTAGTAACCTAGTTACGGAAATAAAATCATTTATAAAAGCAGTATGATATGTGCAATTACTTTTATAAAATTAATACAACTGTTTTTTTCAATTTATTTTTTTGTTTCCGCATTAAGTTTTTCAGATGAAACATGAACGAATACACAATATCAAAAATTAAACAAGACCAGGTACCCATTACAAAACACACACAATACAGTAAGATAAATTTATTATAAAAATGGAAATTAATTAAGGGACCGACCGAAGCTTATAATTTACTCCAAAAATCATGATTAGGGAATATTTTAGTTTTCGGCAATAAACGAAGCCGAAAATCATAACTTCGTGCGTTGCCACGCGTCGTTCGATCTACGTAAGGCTCGATAATATCAGGTGACGTTCGGCTAACATCGGTGTGAATCGAGTCCGTTCGTACTTGTAGATTCATTCAACTGCCTTAAACGGACGCGATTTTCTTTTGAAGATGTTATTTTTTTGCCTCTTAATTATAACCATAACTAACAAGAAACGAACCACAAAAAATATATGAAATGTTGTAGGTATACCCTAATGGAATTATCGTGTTTTACTTCTTTTAAAGTTTTCTGTTAAAGTGGTGTTCTTTTAAGTCTTCTGTAAGTATATTCCCCTTTTCTCTCCCGATATTGCAAAAAAAAAAAAAACTTGAGAGGTGTCAAGGGACACCCGGATGGGACGAAGTTCCTCTCGATTAATTAGTGAAGGAATTGTAATTTTTTGAAGTGAAAACTTCTTTAGCGGCGTTGAGCACTTTTTCTGTAATGGGTATAAAATCTTAAACTCGCGTCAGGACACGTGACCTGATCGAAAAAGCGTAGGACGGATGGAGAGTAGACAGCTATCCCCTCTCTACGGCGCGGCGAAAATGTATGCCTGGGCCTACTGTTTCGTTTAGGCGGCGCAGGGCGCTTGCGCGAATGTTCGTCTATGTTACAGCGTGCCACGCGCATCCATGGATGGTGACAGCTGATGGCTCGACCGTCTGTGTAGTGATCACATTGTTGTGTATTCGTAAAATTCGTGAATATAAAGTGCTTAAAATATGGAAATTGAACAACAAATTATTCCCTAACCATTCCAAAATATCAAACCTGCTCAACGTTAATAATCAAGTTTTCACTTCTGCCGGCACTCCCGGAGTGCATTTTTTTTTTTATTATTAACAAATATAATGAAATATTAACTTAACCAGTTATTATTATTTATTATGTACAAAATACCTGTATACACTCAGCAAAAATAATCGTCGCGACACCACACTGTACAATGCGAAGTAGAAAGACGAAACGAAAATAACTTGCTTGCTTTCTATGAGAGAGAGAGAGGGACAGACAGAGAAACACACGCACGTCGCACGGCTTACAACTATAGCAAAATGTGTCGTTACAACTTTTACTCTTAATTTTTTCCGTCTAGCCTCCTTTCGCAACGCGCGATAAGGAACTTCGTTCCAAAAAGATTTCACTGTACCACGAAAATATTAATATTTTTTAATGCCTAAATCATTATATTCTTTTAAACCATACCGTTGTCTTATCACATCATTAGTCAGCCTATCATTTAAACTCACACCACACATGCTATGCAAGACAACGGTGTAGTTTAAAAGAAGATATACCTAGTGACAAAAATTTGAAAAAGTGTGCTTAAATGGTTTGATCATGTTGAGAGGATGAATGAAGGACGGCTTACAAAAGATATTTACAAGGCAGATATGAGTGGAAACACTGAGAGGTGACGCCCTAGGAGGACAAACAGTGACCTTATTGGTGATGTTTTTCAGAAAAGTCAGGTGCGTAGTACTGGCAACCAGCGTGTGTGTATGACCAATTGTATAAAAACGAGGCAAAAGGAGTATGTAAGGATCGTAACAGGTGGTGTTCCGTAGTTTCTGGACGGCTTACAAAAGGTATTTACAAGGCAGATATGAGTGGAAACACTGGGAGGTGACGCCCTAGGAGGACAAACAGTGACCTTATTGGTGATGTTCTTCAGAAAAGTCAGGTGCGTAGTACTCGCAACCAGCGTGTGTGTATGACCAATTGTATAAAAACGAGGCAAAAGGAGTATGTAAGGATCGTAACAGGTGGTGTGCCGTAGTTTCTGCCTACCCCCACGGGAAAAAGGCGTGATTTTATTTATGTGTCTAAATCATTTTCATTTACGTTTTTGCTTTCGACCAAACATAAGACTAAAACCGAAGCTTCTTTTTCGTTTTTGGCTGTAAATCCATTTTCAGCCGGACACTAATTAAAATATAATACTATAATATTTAACAGTATCAAGAACACTAAACTTAATAAATCCAATTAAAACGATCAAATATCAATCCCAAGCTAAAACACTGACTGAAAAGAATTTACAATTGTCTTTTAAATAAGAACAAATATTTGGAACATCTTCAGACTTTAGCAATAAGAGCGCTTAATTTAGAGCTCCTAAATTCTAGGCTTCGGTTACAAGAAGAATGTCTAACAGTAACGATTTAGCTAAAATATTCATGAGTTGGGCTAGTGAGACAGGTCTCTTTAGAAACGAGAACAATAAAACTAGACCTAATTGCTCGTTAGTGGGATCAAGGAATTAGAATTTGAGACTAATTAAAGGATTTTGTAAAAGGAAACTAAAAAGTTTATATACAGGTTGGTATGGACATCGACGCGCAAACTGTAACCATGGATTCAGCATATTATTCTATACACCTTTTTTTTGTTCTGGGTGGGAAATGTTCAAAATACGTCTCTCGCTCTGGGCGAAGCGGGAATGCGTGTCCGGTTTTAACTGACTAAAACCTACCAGTGATAATTCAGTTGCCTATGACAGCCTAAAGTAGAAATTTTCTTTGGTTATCAAAAAAAAAAACCCGCTCTTTCATACAGAAGTGCAATACCTACGTGGTAAAAGTATAAAACAGGGAAGTTTAAAAAATCGGCAAAAAATTTCAACCCCGTTCAGAAACATGACCTGAATTCAGGGTAACAGTTTTCGCGTCGATGTCGCTGCCAGCCTTTATTATAGGCAATTAAAATATTTGGATATGGACACTGTACTTTTGGACTGAGGTAATCCTAAAAATTAAAAGAGGATGTCTATCATCAATGGTATTAGAAAAACATTAAGAAAGAAAATGTAAAAAAACTGTCAATCATAAAATACTCTGAACAAAACACAAGATGACAAAATGAAAAGCAGCGAATGTGAAATAATATTATCTGGACTACGTCTTTCACTATCCACTAACAAACATATTGACGGCTGAATTTACAGACCCGCAACTGAAAACAATAGTAAAGTGAAACTTATTTGAGGTATGTTACAGACCAATATTGAAACAAACTTATTCAACAGACTACATCTGATTTACTACCACTTCGAACTTCACTTCGCAAACGAACGAAAATGCAACGAAAATGCCACAAACATCTATATTTCAACCATTAACATTTCACAAACACATTCTTCGTTCAATTTCCAAAATATGCGCAATAAATTCAATTTGAGGGTAAATTTATCGGATACAGTAAACATAATTCAAGTTTTTTTTTCGCATGAAAATACTGGCATATATTTTAAATCGTGTTGTGGGTAAATATGGGGAAAAAGTAAAAATGAGAGCCTATTAGGGGGAAGCTCAGGTATAAATCAAGGAGGTATTCCCTTTAAATCTCGGTTCACGACAGTTCTTCCTTTGGCGGACGTGTCGAGGGATGGCGTCATATTTTGCCCGGGGCTTAGGATAAAGTAAATCAAAACAGAGGTGTTTGTCATAAGGATTATTACCAGTATTTTTGTTGTGAGGTGACGAAGTTAACGCAAGTTATAGTAAGATCTGAGAATCTTTTCTGCATCCCTTTTGTTACTAATATTGACTTTTACATAAATTTAGTTGTATGACGTTTTGAATTAAAATACAGACAAGAATCAATGTGTGCTCTTTTTCTTACTATGTCAGATCTTTCTAAAATATTGGACACTAGCTTCTGCCCGCGACTTTGTCCGCGTTAAATTTCTTGTTCCCCCGACCTTTCCCGTCGCGTCGAAAAGCCTCCCCCCTGCGATTTTTCCCGTTTTTGCAACATTTTTCATTACTGCTCCGCTCTTCTTAGTTGTAGCGTGATGTTATATAGCTTATAGCCGTTCTCAATAAATAGGCTACCCAACACAAAAATATTTTTTCAATTCGGACCAGTAGCGCCTAAGATTAGCGCGTTCATACAAACAAACAAATTCTTCAGCTTTATAATATTAGTATAGATTACTGCCATCGGTGAAGGAAAACTTCGTGAAGAAACCTATTATACTAATTGCGCAGCTAAGCTACACAACGTGGATAGACACGTAAGCCACGACACAATCATTCTATTCAGAGGCTAAAACTAATTTAATATTGTACTGAATTTTATCAGCAGATTTGTTTTCCTTATCACGTATTTCCAAGATCTACCCAAAGAATTTACATTAAAGTGATAATAATCTAAAAGGAAGGTCTAGTACCCCATTTGTACCGAACGAGTGTAGATACATTTTGTAGTCATTCGTGTTATGGGTGTGTATTTTCTCGATACGAAAGATAAAATTTCCATACCGAGTTGGAACTTTTGATCATAACATTCAAAAAGAAATAAGTGGATTAAAATGAAATGCTGAAATAACAAGGTAAGACGTCGGAAACAAATCTTTTACAAAGTTATTTTGCATTTATGATGAGAATTGTATATAACATGTAAGTAAGTCAAGTACAAGCCATTAAATTTAAAGAAAAGTTTTGACTTGGTAGCCTTGTTACATGTTTTACTGCTTAAGTAGGATAAAATTATGAAGAGTTTGAGGATTCCGCGGTCGTTGGAGTTAGTATTGTTATAAACGACGGAGCTCCAACAGGAAAATAAGACGTCCGAACGAAATCACAGACCGGAAAACGAAAAAGACAAAAAACTAAAATCAATCAGCAATATTCAAATGGACTGAATACCAAAAACAAAATGGTGGCAAACTCAAAGCTAATTACGACAAGCGCAAGGTTATTAGGGCAAGACAATAGAGCCCCAATGCTATAATTCAATTATCAGACATCAAAGGACAAAATGGAGGAAAACCCGGTCCCTTCGATTCCATTTGTGCTGTCCGTTAGTTAATTTTCTACATTAGATAGAGACACAAAGAGGTCTTGCGAATTGTTTAAAGAGATATCATCTCTGAGAAGTAAACAAAGCATAGCAGTGCTTGGAAAGACTTGAAAACGGTGCAATTCAAAAACACACTTCGTAAATTCTTGATCGATAAAACATACTACAGTGTAACTGAGTTTTTAACGGACAAATTTTCTATCAAACAACCTTGAATTTTTAATTAATTAATTATTATTTTTCTAATGGAATAATTATGTTGTATTGACCTCGAATTTTAATGTTTGTTTGTCTATTTATCTTCGGACCACGATTTTGTATTTTTTTTTTGTATTTTAATTTTAATTAAACATGGTATAATGTAATAATTAAGTTGATATTTTTAATGTAAATTTGAATTTTAATAATTTTATTTAATGAGAATGACATAAATAATTTAATGTTCCAATAAGAATTTAAATTTTAACAATTTTATATAATGTAAATGTTTGCATGCCGAATGGTGAAATATGAAAATCTACTAATACCTACTTATGTATAACCCATATTTGCAAATAAATGCTATTTCTATTCTATTCTATTCATATTGGAAGTAGTCTTCTAGTGCTCCTAAGGTCACACAGTTAGGCTAATCGTACACAACGCTACTCAAAAGCGATGAGTAATGAGTAGCCAGTATGTTACAATACTAGTATTTCAATATCGATATATACACGATGAGGCTTACAAACGCGTTAAGTGGATGTACTAAAGTAGCCCACGAAATTCAAATTTTCTAGTTTATTTGCATATGCAGGTCATTGTCAGGTCAGGTTGTGTCGAATAAAATATGATTCGCGACCGTAAAAAATATGACCCTACAGAATTATTATCAAAGACAACCTTCTAAGTGTATTTAATTCCATTGAATTTGATGAATCGAGTCTGCTCGTGGTATCATTGGGCTGACTGAAAAGAACGCGATTTTGTTTTGAAGTTGTAAAGTGAGGTTATATTATTTTTTTCTTCACACGCATAGAATTATATTGTATTATGATAATAAATTCAAGAAATACACGAAATTATGTATCATCTAATGGAATTATGGTGTTTTATTTCTTTTGAAGCATATATTTCCCTTTTCTCACCCTAGATTACAAAAACAAACAAATTTTCAATGTACCTACTGCGGAAATATCATACTTTTGAATATCTAAACCATTTTCATTTACGGTTTAGTTTTCGGCCAACAGTAAAAGTGAAAGCTTTTTCGTCGTTTTCGGCGGAAAATCAATTTTCGCTTCTGACAATAATTAAAAGACAATATAACATAAGAGTCTTAGAACTTAAGAAAATCCAATTAAACTTATCAAATACCAAACCTAAGCTAAAATATTCGCTGAAAAGAATTTGCAAGTGTCCTATAGATTAAGAACAAATATTTGAAACATAGCAATAAGAACGCTTAATTTAGAGCTCCTAAATTCTAGGCTGCGGTTACAAGAAGAATGTCTGACAGTTACGATTTAGCTAAAATATTCATAAGCTGGGCTAGTGAGACAGGTCTCTTTAGTAACGAGAACAATAAAACTAGACTTAATTGCTCGTTAGTGGGATCAAGGTATTAGAATTTGAGAGCAATTAAAGGATGTTGTAAAAGGAAACCAAAAACGAATGTACAGGATGGCAAGGACTTTGCCAACTGTGACCATGAATTCAGCACATGATCCTAAACACCCTAACTTAGAAAGGTTTTGCCGGTTATCAAAAAAGCTAATCTGCTGTTTAATACAGAACTCCACATCACACAGACTGGAATAGTTTAATACCCTTCTTGTGAGCGTATAATCTTAATTCAGTCGGTTAGCGACTAGTTTGGCGCCATCAGTTCCTGTAAATTACAGGTCGCACTAAAACCGGCAAATTCGGCTCGGTCTAAATCCTACTAATATTATAAACGCGAAAGTTTGTATGTATGGATGTAAGGATGTATGGATGTGTGGATGTTTGTTCTTCTTTCACGCAAAAACTACTGAACGGATTTGGATGAAATTTGGCACACAGATAGTTTATAACCTATTTATAACTTTTTATCCCTATAGTACGTTCCCGTGGGATATTTTCCGACCTCCACGCGGGCGAAGCCGCTGGCAAAACCTAGTCCTTAATATAGAAAAGCGAAATTTAAAAAAATCGACTAATAATTTCTACCCCCCTTCAGAATTATGATTGTGCTGAATTCATAGATACAGTTTGTGCATCGATATTCCTGCCACCTGTTTCTTTTAATTGGCTAGTAGGCAGGCTATGCCTACGAGTGCCGGCCTAGTACGCAATTTAAAAAAATTGACATGAACACCAGTTTTGGACAGAAAAAATCCTTAAGATTGATAGAGAATACATATGTACTGTATATCCATTGTCAAAGGCATTAGAAAAAAAATAAAGAAAATCCACAAACACTGTCAATTACCGAATAGTCTGAACAAAACATAAGATGAGAAAATGAAAACAAGCAAAGTAAAACCTAGGAAGGTCTTAATAGTAACTGGCCTATTTCCCTCTCCATTTACAAACATATTGACGGCTGAATTTACAGACCCGCAACTGAAAACAATAGTAAAGTGAAACTTATTTGAAGTATGTTACAGACAAACATTGAAACAACTTATTCAACAGACTACATTTGATTTATTACCACTTCGAACTTCACTTCCCGAAGAACGAAAATGCAGCAAACATCTATATTTCAACCATTAACATTTCACAAACACATTCTTCGTTCAATTTCCGAAATATGCGCAATAAATTCAATTTCAGGGTAAATTTATCGGATACAGTAAACATAATTCAAGTTTTTTTTCGCATGAAAATACTGGCATATATTTTAAATCGTGTTTTGGGAAAATATGGGGAACATGTAAAAATGAGAGCCTGTTAGGGGGAATCTCAGGTATAAATCAAGGAGGTTTTCCCTTTAAATCTCGGTTAACGACAGTTCTACCTTTGGCTGACGTGTCGAGGGATGGTGTCTTATTTTGCCCGGGGTTTAGGATAAAGTAAATAAGACAGGGGTGTTTGTCATGAGGATTATTACCGGTATTTTCGTTGTGCGGTGAACGAGTTAATGCAAGTTATAGTAACAACTGAGAACCTTTTTACATACCTATGTTAGTAACAACTGAGAACTTTTTTACCTACCTATGTTGGTAATATTAACTTTTACATAAATATTGTTGTGTGATATTGGCTTAATTGCGTAAAATTCAAAACGTGCAACTTGTCTAATACTTATTTCTGGAGGAGGTTCGCTCACAATTCGTGCGATTCGCCATTACAAAATAATATAATTATTATTTAAAAGGGTCGATTCATGCAACTCAGCTAGTAAGGTGTGATATTTATAGTTTCAAATCTGGACAAGTATCAATATGACTTTTTCACTTCAAATACAGGTCCTTTTTGTGATCAATTGGCATTGAATGTGCGTTATATGCAATAACCCCGCAGGACTCATTGAAATAAGAAAGAAGAAGAAAGTATTGAGTAAATGTTGATTCCACTTTGATTTCAATGTCCTTTCTTTCATAATGTTCGTCGTATCGTTGAGCTGCACACATCAGCAGCCTATAAAGTTCCCACTGCTGGGACACAGGCCTCCTCTCGGTGAGAGAGAGAGTGGGCCATAATTCACCACGCAGCTTAATGTGGGTTGGTGAATGTCACATTTCTTCGATTTTTTGGTTCAAGACATACCGGTTTCCTTATGATGTTTTCTTTCACCGTTTTCAGAGCAGTGGTAATGAAATTATTTACACAAAGTAAAACGCCTGCTTGGGTTCGAACACACGATTACTGACAAATGCGTACACTGACTGGACCTACCACACAGTTTGTATGGTTTTTTTCTTAAAATACCATTTCCGACACCAATCTACATGGTCTTCGCATGATATGATCAAGATTATGTCTGGACTTTAAAAGATAACTTCTTTAAAAATCTTGTTTGTTTTGGCCTTTCAGAAATGAAATCATGAATTATTCCGAATGTCTTCTGTTTGAAAAGATGCCTTTTTAGGGTTCCGTTGCCAAATGGCAAAAAACGGAACCCTTATAGATTCGTCATGTCTGTCTGTCTGTCCGAGTATGTCACAGCCACTTTTTTCCGAAACTATAAGAGCTATGCTATTGAAACTTGGTAAGTAGATGTATTCTGTGAACTGCATTAAGATTTTTACACAAAAATAGAAAAAAAAAAACAAAAATATTTGGGGTTCCCCATACATAGAACTGAAACTAAAAAAAAAAATTTTTATCAAACCCATACGTGTGGGGTGGGGTATCTATGGATAGGTCTTCAAAAATAATATTGAGGTTTCTAATATCATTTTTTTCTAAACTGAATAGTTTGCGCGAGAGACACTTCCAAAGTGGTAAAATGTGTGCCCCCCCCCCCCCGTAACTTCTAAAATAAGGGAATGATAAAACTAAAAAAAAATATTTGATTACATTACCATGTAAACTTCCACAGAAAATTGGTTTGAACGAGATCTAGTTAGTAGTTTTTTTTTTAATACGTCATAAATCGTAAACCACAATTTGCCTTTCATTCAGTCAACTCAAATATAAAAATTTAAAAAATAATAATTTCATAAACATAAACCTTATGCATAAACCGTCAATACCTGAAGGTTTGTACGGAACCCTAGGTGCGCGAGTCCGACTCGCACTTGGCCGGTTTTTTATTTAAGCCATAGAATGTTGGTTGGCACACAAGAAACCCACGATTCAATTTTAGTCAGAGGCTAATACTAAATTAATGTTGTGCTGAGTTTTATCATTTGTTGTGTTTTCCATAACACATATTTCCAAGATCTACCCAAAGAATTTACATTAAAGTGATAATAAATCTAAAAGGAAGGTCTATTACCCCATTTGTACCGAACGTGTGTAGGTACATTTTGTAGTCATTCGTGTTATGGGTGTGTATTTTCTCGATACGAAAGATAAAATTTCCATACCGAGTTGGAACTTTTGATCATAACATTCAAAAAGAAATAAGTGGATTAAAATGAAATGCTGAAATAACAAGGTAAGACGTCGGAAACAATTCTTTTACAAAGTTATTTTGCAATTATGATGAGAATTGTATATAATATGTAAGTAAGTCAAGTACAAGCCATTAAATTTAAAGAAAAGGTTTGACTTGGTAGCCTTGTTACATGTTTTACTGCTTAAGTAGGATAAAATTATGAAGAGTTTGAGGATTCCGCGCTCGTTGGAGTTAGTATTGTTATAAACGACGGAGCTCCGACAGGAAAATAAGACGTTCGAACGAAATCACAGACCGGAAAACAACAAACAAAAATCAATCACCAACATTCAAATGTACTGGATATCAAAAACAAAATGGTGGCAAATTCAGTGCCAACTACGACAAGCGCAAGGTTGTCAGGGCAAGACAATACAGCCCCAATGCTATAATTAAATTACCAGACATCAAAGGGCAAAGGAGGAAAGGGTCCCTTAGATTCCATTAGTGCTGTCCGTTAGTTAATTTCCAAAATTAGATAGAGACACAAAGAGGTCTCGCGAATTGTTCAAAATGATGATAGTGAGGAGGAAACAAAGCATTTTGGAGGCTGCCTTCGAGAGATCCTAAAGTCGTAGCTTAAGCGTTAGGCCTATTATCCACAGCGCTACTCAAAATCAACCTGTTATACAATGTATAAACTTAAAACACAAATGAGTAACCAGAATGATACAGCACTAATATTTCAATGTCGGGTATATACACCGTGACATTTTAGTCGTCTGACAAAGGTTATCCGCTCAATGTATCCAACATAATATACCTCTAGGCGTGATTAAAAATTGTTACCATTAATTAAGATAATAGGTACAAAGAAATATAAATAATGCATAAGAATTATGAAACATCCGGTTAATAATGTTTACGTATCATACGGTAGAGAACATACCTATCCAGTGTACGAGTCGACTAGATCATTTCATCTGCTTTTTCCATGAGACAAAATATTAAATTTCAAACTACGTCATGCGTCATCATAACGAATAATATTTTTATTTTTTAGTTATTCAAATGTTTTTTTTTTTTTCTAATGGATGTGTAGTAGTCATTGGTTACATGAAGTGGGTTGCCGTTGTAAGACAATTAAAATGTCACGGTGTTTATTACGAGACTAACATATCGCACACCTAGATCTAAAGGGAACTAACTCAAAATTCTTAATTTTTCAGTTGTGCACACCTTCGAGTCTGTCATTTCAAAACCTATCGACCAATAAACCAGATTAAAAACTATTTTCAATATTCGACTCCAATTATTGGAAATAGTTTTGAATCTGGTTTATTGGTCGATAGGTTTTGAAATGACAGACTCGAAGGTGAGCATAACTGAAAAATTAAAAAGTTTGAGTTAGTTTCCTTTAGATCTAGGGGTGCGATATACGCGTTAAGTAGGTCGCGATAAGGTAGGTCGCGAAATTTAAATTTACTTTTTTTTTTCATTTGCAGGTCAGTATCAGGTCAGGTTGTCTGGTGATTTAAATATGATTTATGGTCGTAACAAATACGGCTTTACAGAATTATTATCAGTACAACTTTCTAAGTGAATTGAATCCTATTGAATGAGTAATGGTAGTGTATTTAAGTAAATAAATCAAAATGTTATATATTTTTTGTTACTTCTCTACTTTGACTACGTACTCAGGCAATAATGTGTTCTACTAGCTTCTGCCCGCAACTTCATCCGTGTCAAATTATTGCTCTTCTGACCCATCCCGTCGCATCGAATTGCCTGCCAGTGTTCGTCAATTTTTCGTTGCTACTCCGCTCCTTTTGATTGTAGCGTGATGTTATATAAATTTTACTCTACCTTAATAAATAGGCTACCCAACACAAAAATAATTTTTCAATTCGGACCAGTAGTTCCTGAGATTACCGCGTTCAACCAAACAGACAAACAGTCTTCAACTTTATAATATTAAGTATAGATTATTATGTTCATGGATAGGAATGAGAAAAGAGTAATGGTAAAAGCTCGCTTAAAACAGGTGCGACGCGACTCTCGTAGAACAATTTCTATGAAAACTTCATCTAATAATAATAATGTTCTAAAGATGTTGCGTCACGCCTGTCTGAAGAAGCTTTTATACGGAGATAAATGAGGTTGGAGAAGGTATAGTTTTGGTTATAGATCTTGGTTTTTTCCATTTATCAAGCGTCAGATAAACTAATAAAAGAATAAGGAATTAATGTTTCTAGGTATTCTAGCTGAAACAATAAGAACATATATAAATTACGTGTTGGGACAGTTAGTTATACACATGATAGGAAGAAAGTTAATACCATGATAGCACTGTTTTGTTATGGTATTTTAGGACATTTATATAACACATGATATTTACATTAGAAAACTGGCTAAATGCGATTCGGACTCGCACGTATCAGCGTATTTCCAATCTATACAAGGCTAGAACGCAAGGGTGTGAAACTAGTCGCGTATAGATTGGAAATCACTTTTTAGTCAAGGTCTTCCAATCTATACAAGAGTAGTACGCAAATACTCGTGTATACTTTGTAGTGGCCAAAGTAACTAAATTGTTCCATAATATACAGTGCTACTCCGCATGCAAACTAAACCTAACTAAGGTGTAGATGAGCGGCCGACGAGTGTCAGAAACGACATGGTTTGGGGAGTTTAGGTTAGGTTAGGTTAAAACTGCGACCTCCTACGCCAGAAACGACATGGTTTGGGGAGGTTAGGTTAAGGTAAAACTGTGACCTCCTATGGAAACGCCTTGATTCTGTTGACGAGCTCTGTCAGCGAAGTGTCCTGTCGAGCGTTGCTACTTCCCCTTCATTTTATTAGTCAACCCCACAGAATATTAACAAACATATTTCTCAAAAATGGGGGGGGGGGGGTTTCGAAACTTTTCCTTCACAGGAGAGGCTCTACACCTCTCTCCTCCTCCCGTCCCGGCCATCAGAAGTCCTACCAAATTCCTATGGCGTCTACGTTACAAACTATATACAAGTAGTACGCAAAATTCGTGTATACATTGTAATCACAAGTTTAAAAAATGCATTACAAAATATATGCGAGCAGATTCCTATGGTTGCATTTTGGCCTTGTACAGAATGGAAATACGCCACGTATCACAAGGCAAAAAACGCCGACAAAACACATTTCTTCAATAGAGACCCCATTTTATTTTTTCAATTCATTTTTAGATTATTTGTTGTTATGGCGGCAGTGAAATTTTAACAAACTGTGTTTTACCTAGTACCTATTACGGTTCAGAAGAAACAACCCGCTGACAGACAAACAGATGAACGAACGGACGGATGGATGGACAGATGGCATCGTTTTGGTAAGGAATCCTAAAAATGAGCAGCAGTTCAACTTTTTTTATCAAATAATAGACGTACTAGGATCACTAATCCGTATCACAAGCATGGTAATTATACCACACTATCAAACAGAAAACCCATATCAAATCAGTGCTCTTTCACGGGTTGAAAATGTTGAAATGTCAAAACTTTTATCAATACATCATTTCATTTACGTAACTTGTAACGTACCGTACAAACTACTATTCATTTATACTTTGGAGGACACTGGAGAGTTCCGTATAGTTTTGTGAGAGAGTAAATACAAAACCGCAGTACCTATAACATTTCGTGGAACAGCACCCTAACTGCGTAAAAACCTCTCAATCATTTTGCTAAACCATTGCTTCATATGTTCGAAAAATTTGTCAGCTCAACACTGTAAATAACGCAATGAATGTTATTAAACTGTCAAAGTAAGAGCCATACCAACAGTTAGTCTGTTACGCAATCACCCCATTCGATACTGACACGTGTCAGCTTTTGAAGTTCTATATTTAACGTGACCTTTAACGGACGCGGTGCAAATGCAGATACTGTTTTTTCAATAAAAAATAGGTTAAGTAATTGAAAGGAAAATTCTGGCGAAGTTTTAGAAGTATATATGAAGATTGGAAGTGTCACAGTTTTACATGTATATAAGAGGATTCGAAGTGTATGTTATTAAAAATTATCAGCATAATCAGCATTTATTGTTCCCTCTACACAGGTCTCCGTGAAAGGGAGTGGGCTGTTACCTACCACGCGAGCCCAGTGTTTGTAGGTGTCACATTTCTTCGAATTTTTGGTTCTAGTACATGCCGGTTTTCTCACGATGAGCGTTTGACAGCAGAAGTAATGGTATCATTTACACAAAGTAACCTACTAACTGGCTACCGTGTGGTGCCGGACGTAAAGAATAACACCACCCCATTTCTTCTTGTGCGTGTCGTAAAAGGCGACTAAGGGACTTACTAGAGAATAGGCAGCGGCGTTCTCTATGCATTTTACCACCATACTGCGATCGCCAACCCGCCTGCCAAGCGTGGCAATTATGGCAAAGTCCCCCAAATTGGGGGAAGCCTAAGTCTAGCAGTGGACGACTTACGGCTGAAATGATGATGATGATGACACAAAGTAAAGCGCCTGTATGGGTTGAACCAACGACCTACAAGTTGTAAGTTATAGCCGATACCACAGGGCCACCACTGCTTACCTCATTGTTAAAAAAATTGTAAATCTGAATAAAATAGCTATCTTCTTCTTTTGCTAGGTACTGATGTGGAGGAACTATTATTTTCAAGACATCGTTTTCTAGTAAGATCATGATATTGCTGCGCAAAAGTACTTCAACAAACTAGTCTGTTTAATTAGACTTAACATCAATAACACAACCACTGTACATATTTTTTACTAACATAACAAAAACCAATTTCTTAAAGAGAAGCATCTCAATGAATCATAATCATGTTTACTAATAGAATCCATGCTAATATTATAAATGAAAAGTGTGTGTGTCTGTTTGTCCGTCTTTCACGGCAAAACGGAGCGACGAATTGACGTGATTTTTTAAGTGAATATAGGTGAAGGGATGGAGAGTGACATAAACTACTTTTTGTCTCTTTCTAACCCCCCACTTTCTAAAATGGGGGGTGAAACGCGCTAATCTCAGGAACTACTGGTTCGAATTGAAAAATTATTTTTGATGCGGGTAGCCTATTTATTGAGGAAGGTTATAGGCTATATAACATTACGCTACGATCAAAAGGAGTGGAGCAGAAACAAAAAAATGAACGAAAACTGTCAGGCTTCGATGCGACGGGAAGGGTCAGGGGAGCAAATATTTGACGCGGACGAAGTCGCGGGCAGAAGCTAGTATAGCATAAGCCTAGAATATTTCCATTGCTGGAACACAGGTCTCCTCTCTGTGGAAGGGAGTGGGTGGTAATCCACCACTTGGGCCTATTGCGGAATGTGGATTTCACATGTCATCGATTTTTAGGGTACCGTTGCCAAATGGCAAAAAACGGAACCCTTATAGATTCGTCATGTCTGTCTGTCTGTCTGTCCGAGTATATCACAGCCACTTTTTTCCAAAACTATAAGAGTTATGCTGTTGAAACTTGGTAAGTAGATGTATTCTGTGAACCGCATTAAGATTTTCACACAAAAATAGAAAAAAAAAACAATAATATTTGGGGTTCCGTATACATAGAAATGAAACTCAAAAAATTTTTTTTCATCATACCCATACGTGTGGGGTATCTATGGATAGGTCTTCAAAAATGACATTGAGGTTTCTAATATCATTTTTTTCTAAACCGAGTAGTTTGCGCGAGAGACACTTCCAAAGTGGTAAAATGTGTGTCCCCTCCCCCGTAACTTCTAAAATAAGGGAATGATAAAACTAAAAAAATATATATGATGTACATTACCATGTTAACTTCCACCGAAAATTGGTTTGAACGAGATCTAGTAAGTAGTTTTTTTTTAATACGTCATAAATCGTAAACCACAATTTACCTTTCATTCAGTCAACTCAAATATAAAAAAAAAACATTTAATTTCATAAACATAAACCTTATGCAAAAACCGTGAATACCTACAGGTTTGTACGGAACCCTCGGTGCGCGAGTCCGACTCGTACTTGGCCAGTTTTTTTTAGTTCTAGAACATGCCGGTTTCGACAAGATATTTTCCTTCACCATTTTGAGAGCACTGGTTATGAAATAGTTTAGACAAAGTAAAACGACTGTCTGGGGACTCGTAAGTTGCTGTCGTTACCACTTAAGCCATCCACCTATAGATATGATAAAAACCAATTACTTAAAAAAAAAAACAACAACAGAAATATTCACTATCGTACTTATTCCCTTCCATGTAGAAACCAATTTCTGCTAGAAAAAAAAAACAGCATCTCCACTATTAATCCTCATGAAAACGGATCATTAGTCTTCAGGACTAAGTTCATTTACCTTTTATATTCCGTGCGACCAAATCTCGATTCACCAGAGTAATCTCTAAGTAATTAAGGGAATAGTGACCAGGTGTAAGCTCTGTATATAGACAAAAGGCTTTGGTACGCTTTTGGAGCCGGAAAGTAATTAATTCCGTAAAGGTGTTTGTTGTATCAACAATGAAGGGTAATATTGTAAATGAAGGGATATATTTAAAGTACATAGTAGCTATAGTAGGCGCTTTGTTTGTTTTGGTAAATGGTTGTAAGGTTATAGACAACCGAAAAGCTGGTTCATTATGAGCTTTCGCTAGTGGCTTCAAACGTATGGAGGTTAAAAACTATCCTATGAGATCGTACGACCGGAATAAAAACGTATCCAATGTTTAAAAATTTATCCAAATGAGCTATTTTGCGTAATTGAGTACCAAAAATTCAAACTATCACATTTATAATATTACTAGCTCTTGACAGCGGCTTCGTCCGCGTATTATATATATAAACCATCCTCTTGAATCACTCTATCTATCGTTAAAAACCGCATTAAAATCCGTTAAGGAGTTTAAAAGATCTAAGCGTACAAACACGATATGCGCCTTTATTTTATATAAAGAAGTAGGATAGGATAGTAGGGTGAAAAACTTGATAAAGATCTTTGATGAAACACGCATCAATGGCGGTTCATTTTCATATGATTAGCACACATACAGTCAATATTATAAGGGCACTCTCAAGGAATGGTAGTGTACGTATAGTTTGCCATAGTACAACTAGTTTAGAATTTAGCGCTATACCTAATACTAGGTAAACACACATATTTGTGTATTGACATTAGGTAACATTTTGATAATATAAGGTTTATAATAATAATAATGGATCAAGGGCCTGATCCAGAAAGCAGTAATTCTGGACACGGCGCGTATTGTTAGGAGGTTCCTCTCTCAGCAGCCCTGACCACCGGTAGCTTGGACCCTGTTCCCGATACCGGTGGGCTACTATTTTTTATATTTTTAAATGTTTTCTTATATCTTTTTTATATTTTAATATTTAAAAATGTAATTAATATGTATTTAAATGAAATAAAGGAAATAATAATAATAATAACATTTATTTCAGAATCATAATCCATATTTCAACACACACATTTTAAAAACACACATCTTAAAAACATACAATCTAAAAACAACCCACTAACATTAGAATAAACAGAACAAAACACAACACGTAAAAAGTAAAATAAATGTAAAACAAATGTAGTGGTTCGGGACACAGGAAGGAACTCTCCGCTGCTCACAGTGTAGTATGTAAACTAATCCAGTGACGCAGTAGTGGAGAGTCCCACCTGTCCGCGAACACGCTTATTAAACTTATGCCATGTCACGCATTTTCCAGAATATTGAGATAATTAGTTTTGGAGTCGCTTTTGCCTACGTTTTCGCCCACGTGGTTGTAGAAAAATATCCGAGGACGCACTATAACTGGCATCAAAAGTATCTTTGTTAATCCGGAATATACTAGAACTATCTGTTAATTAAAATGTTTGGTTTTTTCTTTTCTGGAAAGAAAACTGGACCATTTACAGATTTAGGAAACACTGAATGTCTCGTTTAGCATAGAATTTTAGTATGAAATATTGAATTTTATACAAGACAACGTCGTGTGGTGACCTGATTCATTATATTAGTAGAATCATAGAGCGATATATATTATAACCAATGACATAAGTAACTTCTTACAATGGAGGAACAGCGACTCCCAAGTCAAAGGTCAATAAAGGTCAATACTTCTGTATATCGGTATGGTCCCGTGTGGTGACGAACGTTAAGAATAGCACCATCACATTTCTTCCCATGAGTGTCGTAAGAGGCGACTAAGGGTCTTACTAGTGAATGGGCAGCAGCGTTTTCTAAGCATTTTACCACCATACTGCAATCGCCAACCCGCCTGCCAAGCGTGGCAATTATGGCTAACCCCACCAAATTTGGTGGACGTCTTTCGGCTGAAATGATAATGATATGGGAAGGTAATCTCTGAAACAAAGTTGCCACTTTTTAAATAAAGATTATTTATTATTGGCTTCACTGAGAGTCGTAAACACTTTTATATTTGTACTTTGACAGGTAGGTAGTGACAAACTTACCCAATATTTTGTTTGGCTTCGTACAATTCCCTCTAGCATCGTTATCATCCTCTTTATCCAGTTTCAGCGTATTGTCAAATCTATTCATTTCAGTTACACACACTCTTCTTTCACATTTCTATAATTCAACATCTTCCGATACTTTATTTTTCACTTTAAAATATTGTAGTAATTTTATGATCATTGTTGAGTTCAAGTTTGTCTCTTAAGTTTCATATAGTTTCTATTGTTACTTATTTTACGTTATTCCTATTAACTAACTAAACACACACGCACTACGTCATTTAAGTCACAGTATTGTTTTACGTATATTTAGTCTAATTGAACTACCTCAAACACTTATTTTCTTTAACCTTCTACGTCCTTTTCAATCACGTAATTATAAATAATAATTTTTATTATTGTGAACTTTAATTAATCTATCAACTGCTTATAATTTAAGTAACAAACAATTTGATACTTCAAGATCTTCACCAACTCCAAGTACCTAATAGACAATTATCGTAATATTGGCGGCAAAATCTTTGAAGGGCAGCGCGACCGCCCCCGATGACGCGTCGGAATCTACTGAAGCGGCCACGCGAATCTGAAAGCGTGAGTCGTTTCATTACGGGCTTTCTGTCATCGCCAGGTTTTTTTTTTATGCTTTCTGAATGTTTATGTCGCCTTTGCAAAATTTTCTTTTTCCATTTCTGACTTCAAAATTACGTGCTCCAAATTCAAACAGGAATTATAAGTAAGGATTACATTAAGCCCTATTAGAACTTCTTAAACATTAATGCTATGTAAATCTATGCTTAATGCTCGCTAATGCCAATAAATGTGAAATTAATATTAACGACCTACTTACTAACTTATATATTCCACAGGATCAAAGAAACGAGTAGTGCTGCTGAATAATGTATCAATTTGTATGCATGAATTTGATTTATGCATGTAGCAGAAAGTTGCGTAAAATATTTCCATTTAAAACTAATAAACTAAGTCATGTTTATTCATAGCCGTGCCAAATTACTTTGAAAAGAAAAAGGGTCTGTAATGACGGAAAAAATTCGTCACACAAAGTTAGTAAGTTATTTATTACGTATTACTTCCTTCCTAAGTTTTAGCCCGCGGCATTGTTAGCGCGTGGAGGTCGGAAACTATCCCACGGACTACCGTGATATAAAGTCACCTATGTGTTAATACAGGTTATATTAAAGGTTAATATTCCAAATATCATCCAAATCCGATCAGCTTTTTTGCGTGATTGGGTTCACATCAAGCAAGCATGGGACAAGCATCAAACTGTGACATTTACAGGGTTAAATTAATTTAGCTGGCAATTCTTTACTTACGTTTTGTGATCAATATCGAAAACTAATGAAATAAAAAAATAAAATTTTATCTTTCAGAGGCCGTAGCTTTGTAATTGGGAACTTACATAGTTGCCAAGTGCGAGTCGGACTCGCGCACCGAGGGTTCCGTACAAACCTGCAGGAATTCACGGTTTATGCATAAGGTTTATGTTTATGAAATTAAATGTTTTTTTTTTAATTTTTATATTTGAGTTGACTGAATGAAAGGTAAATTGTGGTTTACGATTTATGACGTATTAAAAAAGAACTACTTACTAGATCTTGTTCAAACCAATTTTCGGTGGAAGTTTACATGGTAATGTACATCATATATTTTTTTAGTTCATTCCCTTATTTTAGAAGTTACGGGGGGGGGGGGACACACATTTTACCACTTTGGAAGTGTCTCTCGCGCAAACTATTCAGTTTAGAAAAAAATGATATTAGAAACCTCAATATCATTTTTGAAGACCTATCCATAGATACCCCACACGTATGGGTTTGATGAAAAAAAAAAAAATGAGTTTCAGTTCTATGTATGGGGAATCCCAAATATTATTGTTTTTTTTCTATTTTTGTGTGAAAATCTTAATGCGGTTTACAGAATACATCTACTTACCAAGTTTCAACAGCATAGCTTTTATAGTTTCGGAAAAAAAATGGCTGTGACATACTCGGACAGACAGACAGATAGACAGACAGACAGACATGACGAATCTATAAGGGTTCCGTTTTTTGCCATTTGGCAACGGAACCCTAAAAACAGTCACTTAGTTGCAATCATGTAAAGTATTGCCAGCTACTTTATTTTAAACTTGTATAATATTCGTAGGATGGTAGAGACACTTCCTTATTTATTAACACAGAGATCCAAGACCCAAAATAAACAAAAGCCTCTTAACAAATCCTTATTCAAAGCTGCTATAGATTCAAAAGGAATTGTTCGTTCCGACGTTATCACTTTGAGAAACATTAAACCTTTTGGATTGTATTTCCTCAAAGAGTTATTCAAAGAAGGTATTAACACAAAACTTGATGCTTACCACAAAGCTTAAGTCTTAACACTGCATTTCTGAGGAGCTTTGTTTCAAATGCTCTCACGTTTGGTGACTTTAACGAACTTAGGAGAAATTTCGGATGTACACTCGAGATACACAGAGGATGGGCGTTTTATTTCAGAGAATATTCCGTCGTGAACTGTGCAAATGGTATTGTCGAATGAGACGTAAAATTCTTCGCAGCCAATTTAGTTGTTGAGTTAAGAATGAGAATGTTTTAACAAATATAAATAACTTAAAAAATACTGCTTATTTTTTGTTTTTTCTTTTTCTGGGGCTAAAGAAAATAGCAAAAGCAAAATTATGTTTATCTTGTCGAGATTTTCTGTGTAAGTTGTGACAAATTCCCGAAGGTACACACGGCAGGAATGAAATATCGTCCACCTGTCATTTACGGGTATTCTTTTTAGGGTTCCGTTGCCAAATGGCAAAAAACGGAACCCTTATAGATTCGTCATGTCTGTCTGTCTGTCTGTCCGAGTATGTCACAGCCACTTTTTTCCGAAACTATAAGAGCTATGCTGTTGAAACTTGGTAAATAGATATATTCTGTGAACCGCATTAAGATTTTCATACAAAAATAGAAAAAAAAAAAACAATAATATTTGGGGTTCCCCATACATAGAACTGAAACTCAAAAAAAAATTTTCATCAAACCCATACGTGTGGGGTATTTATGGATAGGTCTTCAAAAATGATATTGAGGTTTCTAGTATCATTTTTTTCTAAACTGAATAGTTTGCGCAAGAGACACTTCCAAAGTGGTAAAATGTGTCCCCCCCCCCCCAACTTCTAAAATAAGGGAATGATAAAACTTAAAAAAATATATGATGTACTTTACCATGTAAACTTCCACCGAAAATTGGTTTGAACGAGATCTAGTAAGTAGTTTTTTTTAATACGTCATAAATCGTAAACCACATTTTACCTTTCATTCAGTCAACTCAAATATAAAAATTAAAAAAAAAAATAATTTCATAAACATAAACCTTATGCATAAACCGCGAATACCTGCAGCTTTGTACGGAACCCTCGGTGCGCGAGTCCGACTCGCACTTGGCCGGTTTTTATTTTGAATGCGATCAGACAAAAGTAAAATTGGATTAGATAAATAATAAATTACTATCACCGCTTTATTAAATTAACGTAATTTTGGGAAGTTTATGTCTCTTGTGATGACATAACGAATAGCACCATCTCATTTCTTCCCGTGGGTGTCGTAAGAGGCGACTAAGGGACTTACTAGAGAATGGGCAGCAGCGTTCTCTATGCATTTTACCACCATACTGCGATCGCCAACCCGCCTGCCAAGCGTGGCGATTATAGCAAACCACTCAAAATGGGGGAGATTAGGCTGATATGTTGATAATGATGATGAAATAATAAATTACTATCACTTTTTTACTAACTTAATTTCGGGAAGTGCTTATATCGATCAAGTTAATACTTAATTGTATAAAAGCTATCATTAATCACTTTTGATTCTGTTACAGTTTTTAATTGTAACCACTTTGTGTTGATGAAATTTATCAGTAATTATTAACCTTATCCCCATTATATTTACGTATATTTTCGCAAAAAAATGCAAATTTCATCAAAGCAGATATTTACAAAGTGATTGCAAAGCAATCTTTTGCGAAAAGGTTTTGGGCCTGCAGTCAGCGACAAACTATATGACATTTCGTTTAAATATACTTTGGTTGGTACACATCTGTGTTTGGGCAAAGATGGAAGAAAGTAATCGCAATTTGAACATCTGATACCGGTTCTCGTATTCAAGTTTGTTGGGTTTTTATAATGTACTGTTTTGGGCTTGTGGTTAAGTAATAACAGCACGGGTCGATTGATAAAGTTAAGCTACGCTTGAGGCAGTTGGTCCCCGGATGGGTGACCATCCTTAGCTACAAAGACTCTTCTCTGCCTCGGAAACTACGCTAACCCGTTGGTCCCGGCTGTGGATCTTTGACAGTCGTTAAGGTTGTACAAAGTCTCGTGGTCGCAAGCGCGACCGCTGAGCGTGGGGTCCTGGGTTCGATTCCCGGGTCGGGCAAAGTGTTACTGGGTTTTTCCATTAGGAATTTCTTAGTAGCAGCCCGGAGTTTGGAATTTGGCGGTGTGATACCCCCGTGCCTCGGAAAGCACGTTAAGCAGTTGGTCCTACGCCTGATCTCTCTCCGGTCGTGTCGGATTGCCGTCCCATCGGACTATGAGAGTGAGGGAAGAGTGAGTGCTCCTGTGTCTGCGCATACACTTGAGCACTATAATATCTCCCGCGCCGATGGTTAGTCTCCGTTGATATTGGCCGCCGTGGCCGAAATTCGGTTTGGAGGACTATACAAAGCCCGAAATTCAAAATCAAAACCAAAAGTCATTTAATTATTCAAACTAGGCTAAGAGTCAGCACTTTTTTAACGACAAAGTTTCATAAGACAGTCGCCCAAAACGCCCGCCCATCACCACTTCCTAGTCAGAGATGTGACATTTTAAAAATAACAGTATTTGAAATGCAAAATAGAATATACAAAATACCTATTTCCATTTTGTATTAAAATACTTTTTTTAGAAAAGCATTTTATATTTTATTTGAAATACTTTTTAGGACATGTTTTGTATTTGCAAAATGCAAAATACTTTTTGCTAAGTTTTGTAAACATCAAAGAATTAATAATTAATGTGATGAGAAATGGTACTTGTTTTTCTCACTATGGTAACATTGAATTGAACTGCTTTCTTGTCAGGCCACTTAGATAATTAGTTTTACTTTTTTCTTATGGTAGCATGATTATGAGACCACACAGGAGCGACAGTGTATTTGAGCAAAATATTTTATTAAAATATGTTAAGTAAATTTAATTTAAACCAGCCTGTTAACTGACTGAAATAAATAAAAAAAATAACAAAATAAAGATACTTTAAAACTAAAAGTATTTTATTTTAATAAAGCATTTTGTAAATACGTATTTTGCATTTAGTATTTTTAATATAAAATGAAAAACTATTTTGTATTTTGTATTTGAAATAAGAAAATACAAAAGTATTTGCATTTTGCATTTGAATACATTTTATAACCTATTTTGTACATCTCTGTTCCTAGTGCTTTAGCTGGGAAGAAGAGAAAGATTCGGACAACCAGTCTTACCAAGGGTTATCCTATTACCCAGTAACTGGTATTTATATATTTAGTATTTCAGTTTCTACCTCCATGTCCCTATCAACTAGGGTTCATTCCCGGGATTTCTCGAGCCGAGAATTCCCGGGAAATCGTTGGGCTTTGTTCCCGGGAAATCAAGCTCGAGAAAAGTCGAGAACTCGAGAAATCATGTACCTATATAGAAATTAAATCGCCGTTTGTTGTGTTGCGTGGCGGCGCGAGCCAAAGCGCAGCGGCACCCTTTGATCTCGCTGCAAGCGCTTTGCGGCGTCGTTTTTACACGTTAATTCGTGTTTCGACATTAGCCAAGTATAGTTTACGTAGCGAGTGTTTTACAGATTACGTGATAAATTGAAATCAAACAGGAAAGTCTTTTCACTTTTATTGACACATCATGCCTTTATTATTCATATTATTTTTATCAATAATATAATCTAAATATGATCTTAGATTTTACTAGGTATGAGTACCTATCTGTTCTTTTCTATTATTTTTTAGTCAAACTTTAATACATAAAATAACTAACGATACATTAATTATACTACTTAGTCTAATTATATTTCCTATTTTTGTTGTAAAACAACAACACACAAGCTTAGTTTTTAATTATTCTAGTATATTTTTCTTATGTAAGTAATTTTAAATTAATTAATGTGTCATTTTAAATTTGTGAGACGAATATTGTCAGTTGTATTAATTTTAATTGCGTTTGTGATAGATTTTATCGAAACGTCACTATAACAGTAAAGATGGAAGCATCAAAAGTATGGAAATATTTAAAAAAAAGGATCAATAAAAGTTTTATAATTAATTGGATACTTTTATTTGAGAGGAAAACCACTGAATTTGTTGACGTTATTGGAACCAAATAATATGAGAAAACGTACGTAAATGTAAATTTCTCGATAACCCGAGAACCCTCGAGAAATTAGCCTCGAGAATTCTCGAGACCCGAGAAATTAAAAAGCTCGAGAAATCATGAACCCTACTATCAACCTGTACATACCTCGGTGGTAAAAACAACATTTTCATGCACACAAACATCTTTGTATTTCTTTCTTTAATCATACCTGTTTAGTGTTCTAGCCAAGTTTATTCAAAGCTTAATGTCCTGTGAAGCGCTAGTGTAAGAGATTGTTTGGTAGACATGAGAACTACACTCACATGAGTGTAGTCAGAGCAGTGCAAAGTGGTGAATTTTCATTAATTAAATGCTCTCTTGTCAGTGCTCGTTAAGTTGTTGCTTGTGATTCAGTTGAACTAGTTTAAAATGTGCAGTTTGTAGTTATAAGAATATCTTTTACCATATCATATACAGCGTCAAATTGCATTAGCTAACGAAACTGTACAGGCGTGATGGGTATCGTTACCTAATCATGATAAAATAAAAATATAAAATTTGAGGTTGCCAGCGGATTAGCCCACGCGGAGGTCAAAAAATTAACATTACAAAGGTCATGGTATACTCATGTGCCAAATTTCATCTAAATCCGCTTAATCGTTTTTTTTGTGAAAGCGAGCACACAAAAAATTAAAGTCACTTTCCGTGTCTGTCAGTCTATTTGACGTGTTTTTTTTTTAAAGTATTGTTCTTCTACCGTATGTAACGAATTTTAATGCAGTTTTTACCATAATTTAGAGTATTTATTCCGTAAGATTAGTTTATATAAATTAATAAGTATTAAACTAATCTACATAGGCCGTCTAAAAGCGCGTTGGGTTGACGATATCGTCAAGGTCGTGGGAAACGCATGGATGAGAGACGCACGGAATCGGGATATATGGCGGAAAAAGGGGGAGGCCTATACCCAGCAGTCGGTGAAGAATCACAGCCAGAAGGGATGATGATGACATCTACACTAATTATTAAGAGGTAAAATTTGTAAGTTTGTGACATTGTTTGGGAATAATCTCGAAACTACCAGTTGGATATCAAAAAATCTTTGAGCATTTGGTAGCCCATTTCTTGAAGAAGGTTTTAGCTTATTTAAAATCACGCTACGACCTTAGGAGCCGAGCTAAATAAAAAAGTCGGTAATAACGCTAAGTGTAACTGAAGTCGCAGAGCGGGCGGGCGATGAGATACGACACGACGACGGGTCGGGAGCAACGAAGAACGCGAACGAAGTCACGAGCAGTTACTAAAGGAATCTCGATGCTGTAAAACTGTGCGAAGCAGGTCGCAGCAATAAAGGTATTTTTATTTATGAGTTATTCCATTAGCCAAGACGTGAAATTCAATTTAAATTGTTTGTGCCTTTAGCAAAAATATGCACCTATATTGGATAATGAACACAGAATTAATAACCCCTAAAGTGAAAATTCTAATGAAAACGCTGTTCTAATAACGTAAAGTTAAGTATAAAGTTCGTGAACGTGGAAAACACAGAATACTCAAATATAAAAACAGAATGTTAGCAAAGCTAACTTAGCACTCAATTTGGCTTGAGCCCGAAATATCTCTACAGAATAAACATTCCGAATTCAGCTTCCAAAGCTTATCACAAACTAAATAAACTCTCAAAAGTTAGACATAAAAATGTCTAAATTGGCTTCTGACACAGCAGTTACCTCTAGCAAAATATAAAGGTGTTTTTTGACAGATTTAATAGACATTTTTATGTCTTAGGCAGGCGGGGTCCTTTAACCTAAAGTAGACCATCCACTACTACGTAGGATATGCTCGGAGAGGTGCGCTACGTTAGCTGCGCGATATATTTGTTTCCCAGCCACGCATCCACGCCCAATGTGGCAGTGGGTCGCAAAGTGACCTCTCTCAGATACAAAGCGACTGTGCAGCCAACATCTGCAGCCTAAGCAAAACACTATCAACGACAATCTGAATGATTTAGAAGGATGATGCTAACTCATTGCTTCATAAGTTGGAAAAAGTTGTCTACTCAATAATATAAATAACGCAATGAATGTTTTTAAACTGTCAAAATGAAAGCCATAGGTACTGTTACTGTGTTACGCAATCAACCCGCTATCTTATGCCTGTGGTGAATAAGTCTCTCTTATACTTTTCGGTCTGTATGCAATGCACAACTGAATAAGGAGCGCTCTTACCATTCTCTATGTCTATTGTCGCAGTTGGCAATCCCGCCTCCATTTTCATATAAAGTGAAGCGTACACGTGCGTAGCTTAGCCGTGGGCTGTTGTGGAGGGGTGCTCTAATAGTTACGAATTTACGATGTTACGAAGGAAGCTAAGACATTTTATTACGAAAGGATCCTTCGATATTTGAAGTCCTTGCAGGTCAGCGAGTTTTATTTCCTTCCTTCCGTTAATGGAATATGAAATAAGAGGTGTTGTTGTTGTTTCAAATAAGAAAAGAAACACGTTACTTGATTTTTTGTTTGTTTTTTTTTTCTATCTCAATTGAATAAAGTTCTGGTCTGAATAATAGTTGTCGTGACCCCTTTTCATTCTGCAACATTCCTTGTGTCATTGAGTTACTATTTCATTTTCATACTTGTTTAGATCACTTTGTGACAGTTTGTTCACAGTCTGTTCGTCTCGATATTATTGACTCTTACATAAAAAATAAAAATAATCTGCTACTCTAGCAGTGCGTCGTATTCAAGGTTACATGGTGGCTATCTCCTGATGACAGAGATAATATCAGTGGAACCACTTCGTCGTATCAGGTCAACCGTGAACTACTATACTTCAGTCCAGGCTAGTCCCAGTATAAATATGTGTTGTTTTTTATGTGATATCATCATTTTGTATATACGTGGTTCTGTGACAAATAAATCTATTATACTTTCTTTCACAGACTATATTTTACAGTTAAGATTCCGGCACAATGCTGATGATAATAAAGCTGAACCGCTCAAAATGATGACTACTATTGATAAAGGCTATCCTGCGTCGTTATACAAAAGTAAATCCACAAGCAATCAGAATTAAACATACTTTCTAATGCACAACGTTTATTGGTTCTACAAAAAATAATTTTTCAACATAAAACTAAAAGATAGACTAAGTAAAACGTAGATAATCGTTTTTATACTTAGCTAGTTGAATCCAGACCACATCGAAGTCTTTCCTCCTCTAATTGTGGACCTATTGTCTGTAGATAATGTAACCGAGGAAGTCTTTTGTTCTGCTTTTCAATCGTATTGGGTTCGCTTGGCTTTTTTCGTTGCTATGTCTAGTCTTGGATAGTTAGGGATGTGGTATTGCCTAATGACCCTAGAAGTACCTATTATTTTCATTTATTTATTTTCTATATTTTAAAGAATCATACGAAAATATATAAAAAAATAATTCTTGATTAGCATAAAAAACGTGTACAAACAAAGTGAAGCCCTGACTCCTGCGCTAGGTAAAAACACCTGTGTTACAGGAGCCAGTGTCTTCTCCCAATCAGTAGGTTCGGGATTTTATGCAATATACATTGTTTATATTTAGTTTATTAACAAAAAATATAATTAAAATAGCAAAATAATAGTTAGGTACATTAATTATTAAAATAAGATAAAATTATGATTAAATAGTTATTAAATACATGACAAAAAAGCGAAGGAAAAATAATGATACCAATTGTTTGATTTTATTGTCAACATATATGTGTGTGAGTGGGGGGTGTAAAGAGTGTGTGTTTTATGTGTTGGTGCGTGTAGTGTGATGGTGTGTGAATAGAGGTAAAATAGTGGTCCATCGGCATTAGCAGCAGGGTTTTGGACCCTGCTGCCGATGCCGATGGGCCAGTGGTCAGGGCTATAGAAACAGGAACCTCCTGACTATGCGTGCCGTGTCCAGACGTACTGCTTTCTGAATCAAGCCCTTGACCCAGCCGCGCAATGAGCGAGGTGTTGGTCGTGGCTGTTCGCTATTATGTCATTTACTGTAAAGCTTATCGGTACAATTATTGCAGAGTTCACATTCTACATGTCGACAACCTCGTCTGCTAAGTCAAGATTTAAGATTTTTTTTTATCTTCTTGCAGTACTTATTTTTACAGATCATGATTAATGGTAGTCGTATCATATATCTGGGTGGATAGCTCGGACACTATGTGCTTTGGAAATATATTTTTATTAATTTCATACTCAAAGCATTTATTTCAATTAAATCATTTACAGGCACTTTTGAATTGTTAAGGGGTCGGTCATTCAGAAAGATGAAGCTAGTTTAGCATCCCAAAGCATACCAAACGGGTAGAGCATTGTAAAAACCTCTATGAACACCCCTTTTATAATATATTGTTATTGTTACTAAACTAGTCACCTACATGATTAATTTTATCGACATAATTATGAGGTTGTTATGAATATTATTTGTAAAGCTAATAAATAGTGTCTTGCGCATATTCTCCAGAGTAACATGTTTTAAGTAAAAAACAGATCACCAACATATACGTTGAAGGTAAATAAGGCACTTTCTCAAAACATTTTCCTGATACCAAAAACAAATTTCCGGTAGAGCGGTAAGTGAGTGGGTATCCCTTGAGGCAACACAATTTTTACGAAAAATATTTATCAACAACATCCGGTCCCCGCCATAAATTAATTTACTTTGGGTTTTTATTGGAAGTTATATTGCATTCATTGAGTGGGGATATGAGTTATGTAAATGTTATTCTGGTAAATAAAATTATGTCGAACCTCTTTTTTTTTCTGGATGGGAAATCATCAAATGACTTCTCCCGCTCTGGGCGGAGCGGGAGGGCGTGTCAGACTTTTACTGACTAAAACCCACCCGTGTTCCTTCAGTTGCCCATGTGCCAGGGTCACGGTATCTCTTTCGAACAATCTCGCGACCCTGGCAGATGTCGAACCTCTTAAAGTATATCTAGATAGTAATATTGTAAAGAGAGGTGAGTTTGTCAGACTTTCGGTATTCTGACAACCTATAACAACTGTCAATAATTGACGAATGAGAGCCGGGACCAAGGGCTTAACTTGCTTTCCGAGGCACGGAGGGGTCTTGATATGTAAAGATGGTCACCCATCCATGGACCAGCCACGGCAAACGTAGCTTAACCTGAGCGATCGAACCAAGTGGCTGTTATTACTTAGCCCCAAGTGCCTCGTGATGCAACAGGCGTGATGGGTATTTGATTTGACCAAATCATGATTAAACCAAAAACAAATTCTTTGATGTTTTTTCATGGGGTTATCGACCGCAGGTAGTGTAGTCACTTGAAATATCAGTATAAAAATAGTAGTTTAAAAAAACTAAAAAACACCCTTCCATTGAAAACCAAACTAAAAAGTACAAAATAATGGAAAAAAGCGCGGGGTGCTTTTTAAGGTATTTTTTTATTGATATCAGGCACCCCGCGCTTTTTTCCATTATTTTGTACTTTTTAGTTTGGTTTTCAATGGAAGCGTGTTTTTTAGTTTTTTTAAACTACTATTTATTTTCTATTTTTTAGGTTGTTTTGAATTTTGAGACGTATGTCAGTGTAGTTTGTGACAGTTTTTTTGCTGTCCTGGTAACCCTGGCAAGGATAATGGAACAAATTTATGAAATTATTGCATTGTCATCGGTCCTTGACAGGTGTGCAAAGTTTGAATAAATCTGGTCGTTAAAAGTGGGTCAAAATCACGCTATAAAGAGTCGGTTACAAACAAACATACAAATATACAAACATACAAGTGAAGCTAATATAAAGCGTGTAAAAATCAATCCATATTTTTTTTTAGTCTTAAGTTAACTTTGTTAACTAAAGTTAACTTTACAGACTTGTTAAATAAGTATCGATGTCTCAACAGGATAAAACAAACGAAAGCAGATTTCCTCAAATCACTTCTAGTAACAACAACAACACCGATCATTGATCCCAAAAAAACAGTTTTTTTTTTTCATAAGCTGTGTTTACCTATAGTCATCACGTCTGCAAAGTTTTATTATCGAATTTAATTTGACCATGTATACTCAAAACTATAAAGATAAATCTTTTTAATATTCTTATCCATAAAAGTAACTATAAAAAAAACTGTTCACAATTTAGTTACACTAAATAAATACGAACCCTTTTCCTAAACTTCTCTAGAACATCCCTTTAATAGAACTAAATACTCTTCCAGAGGTCCCTATTATTATGTACCTAAGTAAATGAACACGGTTCAAGACGCCTTTGTCCCTTTAATAATAAACCCAACAGATATTTTGCGTACTTTCTGTACACCATCTACTAATTATCCCTGTTGCCCCGGACTGTTTGTTTTTCTAACGTAATTGAGGGTCGATAGGATATTTATTTTTGTAGGTATATTCAGGAAATCACTGAATTATATCGAGAAAACTTTTTTATCTATACATCTATACAAATAAATAAAATTGGAGTGTCTGTTTTTAATATTAAGATAACCACTTTTTACTAAGTGTATATCGATATACACGGTACATATACCAAAACAACATTTTTTACAATTTTTGTCTGTCTGTCTGTCTGTCTGTTTGTTCCAGTTAATCTCTGAAATCGCTGGACCGATTTTGACGGGAATTTCACTGGCAGATAGTTGATGTAACAAGGAGTAACTTAGCTACTTTTATTTCAGAAAGATTCTTTTATTTTAGAAAAAAATAACTGTCTTCGAAAACCACGCTGACATACGTCTCAAAATTCGAAAAACCCTGGCTGAATCCTACGAAATAGATCAAAATAATGTACTACAGTATTGTACACCTTAAAAAGGCCTACAAAAATGTCTGCAATGGTATGTGTCTACCTCTTAGGGATAACCCACAATAACCATTTTTTATCCTTTACTTTTTACGAGAAATAAGGGCTTATTTACGAAGCGATTTTAAGCAATACAGCATTAATTCTTATCCAATTAAGTACCTTAAGTACATTATGTATTTAATATAGATCAATATGGCCCTTTACAGTACGTAATTTAAATGAATATCTTAGAAGATATTAGAGATTTAAAAAGCGGGCGCAGAGCAGGACGGGTGGTACGTTCGTCCCGTCCATCCGTTGGCAGCGGCCGGGTTGTACAGAATAAGTAGGATTGTAATTCATATTACTTTGGCTTCATAGTAATTGCGAATATCATGTGTGTTCATTATACTCAAAATAAACCTAATAGTATTATTCCAAGTAAGAGACCGCGAAATGGCTTAGATGTTTAGATTTTTGGATGTTTGTTTCTCAATGATGCAAAGACGGCCAAACGGATTTAGATCGAATTTGGCACAAAGGTATATTATATCATGGATACGTAACAGATAGGATACTTACTTTATCCCGGTAGTAGGTTCCCGGGTGATATTTTCCGACAGCTATACGGGCCAAGCCAATGGCAAAAGTACTATTCCTATAATTATGTTCGGTGTCTGGTAAATGATTGAGTGTCTGTATAGGTAAAATAGGAGCGTTAAGAAAAACCAGGAAGACTTATATTCAACTAAACCAAGCCCTATGTCGCAGTCTTCTTACTTTGAATACTATTACTCTTATTTTAAAAACACCAACCCACATGATGTTCTCATAAACTATGAATCCTAAGTAATATGAATTATAATCCTACTACTACTAATATCTATTAATGTGAAAGTATGTATGATTGGGTGTTTGTTTCTCAATCACGCAAAAATGGCTGAATGGATCTGGATCGAAAATAGCACACAGCGTCTATATTACCTATATAACCTGGAATAACACTTTCTTATCGCGGTAGTACGTCCTCTTGCATTAATTTCCGACATCCACGCGGGCGAAGCCGCGGGCAAAAGCTAGTTTTCAATAAAATTAATACTAGACAATATCAAAATACAATAACCTCACGAGCGAACATTTGAAGCATAGCAAAGGTTGATGATCCCCTCCGACTTAAGGCGTGATCTCTTACGTGCCGTAATAAATTATAATTTATCCAAAAAAAATGGGACGGATAAGAAATATTGTTTTTATTTTGCTTTTAGATTTCCGAAAGACTTAGACGAGAGTGCTGTTTTAAAAATATCGTCCTATTAAAATACACATTCAAAAATATTTTAAAAATAAAATAAAACTAGATCGTTATTATTAATGTACAGACGCCAGCACATCAAGGTACCCGAAACTGTCAAATTCTCGCAGTCAACCGTGAACCTAATGCTTTAGCGATTAAGTTGAAAATCTATTAAAGAAATTTGACAGATTGTAGTAGCTCGATGTGCTGGCGTCTGTAATGTAACAAATCTATTGATCTGTTACATTATCTTGTGATAGTAGTTATCGAGAGTAAAAAACACGCTTCATTTTAGTCAAGATTGGAAAGTGTTATTAGAGGTAATTATATTATTTGGCAATAATACTATAGCTGTCGATATCACTTGTCACTCACCGAGGTAGTCATTGCCCTGCTTCAATCAATGTTCAGCCAGGCTTTGTCTAGGTAACTGTACAGACCAAGGATATTTCTTGAAACAGTAAGATTTCCGAGATTCGGAAATACATGGATTAGCCGTGGGGCTAACAAATGTACGACATGTACGAAATCGTCTTAATTATGGTCTATTCAAGGAGCTTCTGATGAATCATCTTATTCTGGGAAACCTGCGCAATTAGCCGTATTTTGACCATGTTGAGTTGATTTTCCCCACCTCATTTAAAACCACCCCACGCTTTTTTTTCCATTATTTTGTACTTTTTAGTTTGGTTTTCAATGGAAGCGTGTTTTTTAGTTTTTTTAAACTATTATTTTATTATCATCATTTACACAGTCCATCCATTTTATACATTAAAGTTGCTTTTCGAGTGTGTCTGTACATATCCTCGTAGTTCTTCTTGAGTTAGCCATGGTTGCGTTTTTCACTATCTCTTAAAAAAATATTTCGAATGCTTTATGTTACTAATATATTTATATTAAACTTAAATGTATTTAAAAAAATATATATGTTTGTTCAAGTCGACAAAACAGGGGCGTACTTTTCTATATGCTTATCATCATATTGCTCATACCGATATGAAAGAAGATTCAATATAATAAGCTTTTACAGTTTTCCATAAGTTAACAATTGGAAACTGTAAGTTCCTTTACACATAGTTATTTGGTCCACAAAATAATTGTGCTATGGAATGCAATACAAAAACAGTTGACATTTTTTCCCGTTTTAACCCGATTAATAGACCAGCAAAAAAATAGACTATCAATACAAAAGGCCTACAATATTGTAATTTCCAGCCATAGCAGCATATAGCCATTGTTTTTCCCTCACGGTTAACTGGCTGAAAAACCGCTGAAATAGCAACTGAACCAAATCAGGTCAGTGCTGTTTCAGTGCGAACATGATATTTTGGATCGTTGCCAAACGTCTGAATGTATCTTTGTAAAGGGATTTTTATATGGAAACCTTATATTTGATGGTTCGCCTGTAAATATAGGGTTTCATATATCTGTATTCTCAGAAGGTTGAGGCAGAGGTGAATATAATTATGCCCAAATTTCGCCCATGTAACAAAGGGCCAGCTTATTTCACACGCATTTAAACTTTACTCGTATTCTGTATTTTTCTGGGTCTTATTTTGTATAACTTAGTCATTGAGAATTCAAGAAGTAACAAAATTATACATTTTGTTCATAAACTTAATAAAAATCTTAAATTCATTCATCCTCTGACAGGCAATGCACAACCTGAAACGTTGGGTCTAGAAGCATAAAATGTAGAACAGCTATATGACGAAGATGAATACTAAATCAGGATGAAATTATATCCCCTAAAGGGGTAAAATATGGGATGATAATTTATATGGAAGTTTTTGCCGATGAGAAATCCCATCAGGGTGCAAAGCTTTTAGTTTGATAACTGTCCAACTAAAAATAAAAACCGGCCAAGTGCGAGTCGGACTCGCGCACCGAGGGTTCCGTACAAACCTGTAGGTATTCACGGTTTATGCATAAGGTTTATATTTATGAAATTAAATATTTTTTTTAAATTCTTATATTTGAGTTGTTTGAATGAAAGGTAAATTGCGATTTATGATATGTGACGTATTAAAAAAAAAACTACTTCCTAGATCTCGTTCAAGCCAATTTTCGGTGGAAGTTTATATGGTAATGTACATCATATATTTTTTTTAGTTTTATCTTTCACTTTGAAAGTGTCTCTCGCGCAAACTATTCAGTTTAGAAAAAAAATGATATCAGAAACCTCAATATCATTTTTGAAGACCTATCCATAGATACCCCACACGTAAGGGTTTGATGAAAAAAATAATCGAGTTTCAGTTCTAAGTATGGGGAACCCCAAAATTTATTGTTTTTTTTTTCTATTTTTGTGTGAAAATCTTAATGCGGTTCACAGAATACATCTACTTAGCAAGTTTTAACAGCATAGCACTTATAGTTTCGGAAAAAAAAGTGGCTGTGACATACGGACGGACAAACGGACAGACAGACAGACGTGACGAATCCATAAGTGTTCCGTTTTTTGCCATTTGGCTACGGAACCCTAAAATCAGAACGAAATTAACAACTGAGTCCTTAATTCTGCTGTAGAAACACAATCTGTACTATTTTTATCTTTTCTGTTTCACAAGAGTAAACAAACTGTATCCCTCACGTAATTAGCAAGGATTAATTAAGCAAAATGATCCGTCTGTTGTTGTCTCAAGAGAGGTATTTGTTTAGGAGTCACTGACCTTACAACAGAGATCAACTTTTCTTTATTAAACGTTGCATAAATTATAAACGACACAGGTAAGATTTTACGAGGTATCCCGGAAAATTTCGTCAGTTCAGGGATTGATGAGATCTAAAGCTGCATTAAACTAGATTTAAAGTTAATTTTACGGAAGTTTTTAATCCATACTTAATATTATAAATGGGTAAGTGTGTGTGTCTGTTTGTCGGTCTTTCACGGCAAAACGGAGCGACGAATTGACGTGATTTTTTTACTGGACATAGTTGAAGGGATGGAGAGTGACATAGGCTACTTTTATTTTTTTCTTTTTTAGGTGGCTGGGGTGAAGTTAGAAAAGCTGTGCTTTTCCCATGGACAATTATTGTATGTAGCATATTCGCGTGTGTCCAATGCCCAGAATCTTTAAATTCTATCTCCAAATGGAAAGACATAATATCGTCTACAGTAGCGTGTTAAAATAACATTCTGTTCCGAGTTCTCTTCTGTGTTCTAAATCAGGAAAGAGGAACCGTGTCACCCCGAATTTAACGCGAGCGAAGCCGCGGGCAAAAGCTAGTATTTTATATACGTGCATTTAGACAGGGTGATGGTTGCGCCGCAAATGCATATGTTCGAAGACCCAACCAGCATAAAAGTCGTATTATATCAATTTTGTATGATTTCCTGTTATACTGGGTGACTTTTTTTAGCGTCTTGAAAAAAAAATGGGGGTAATAGGTGAACGGAGTAGAAGCTTTTGGCATAGAAATTTTTATTATTTTTATTTTTGAATAACTTGTAATTAAATTGATCTAGCAATAAATACTACACATTTAAAGTAACATTTTCATACTAGAACAACAAAAACAGAAATTTGGAAAAAAAAAACAAAAAAATATATTTAAATCTATCGACACAAACTCAAATCATACACACCCTACTCAATGTGCGGCATGCATCATTGATTTCGGAGCGCGGTCCTACCCGTTGAAGCCGGCTGATAGGCGGCCTCATTGATTTTTCGCAGGCGCACGAGCCGCACACGCATCCCTGTCCACCCGCGTCCCGCGCTCCTTTAGTCACCTACGATGAATCTGAAGGCCTTCCTGCCTTCTATTCTAGTTACACAACACACCATATGAAGGTCGAGACGGTAAAAAATGTCATCCGGTATAGTGGTATGTCACATGCCTTCGAATTGTTAGTTCTAGGTTATATCTTAGAACGGTAAAAAAAAACATTGTGAGGAAACGGTATGTCGCTTCCCTACAATGTTTTCTTTAACCGTTTTGAGAGCAGTGGTGAAGAAATAATTTACACATAGTAAAGTGCTTGCTTGCGTTCGACCTCACGACCTTACAACACGTAAGTCGCGGCCGTTACCACTCGTCTACCACTGTTACCACTTAACTATTATATAATAATAATTTGTTAGTTAAATACCAACCCTACTTCGCACAGCTTTTAAGACGAGCCAAACTATTAAACAACTTTATTTAGTCGCCTTTTACTCTTCTTCTCAACAACTTTTATTTTAATTCTTCACTAGTAAAATATGGCTGGCAGCGATGCGACATTCGTGGTCTTTAAAGTAGATTGGCGAAAGTGAAGGCAAAACTTTAAATAAGCTATTTTACGACAAAAACCATGTCATTACAAAAAACAAACATGTCATGTCTTGTCATGACATGTAATTTTTGTGAATATAATCACGGTTTATGTACCATTCTTCCTACCAATTTGTACGATACGCCGCGATATGCGGCTGAACATGTCAGAACTTTTTGTTTTTTATTATCTTGCATGCTCACCAATCATGTTAAGTCCTATTTAATAGAGGGCGAGCCGATGCAAATGGTGCGTTTGGAGGAATACTTTTGGTTTGTTTCAAAGTTGGTGCGCTTCGAGGAATCTAATCTAGACTCCGGGCTGGTAATATACCTTTCCTTAAACATAATGCAAACAATATGTTTTTGTTGCAGAAACAAGAGTAAAGTGTGTTGCATTGTTACCAAATTAAGTTTTCGTTTTCCAGGAAAGCTTAACGAAGTATTTACTTAAGTTTAAGTTGGAGGATTGAAATTTTGTCTGCTGGCACGATTTTGTCAGTGTTTAAATTTTGTATAAAGAGTTGTTTTTCAGTTTGCTTAACTAATTTTGTGATGTTAGTTCTTCTTCTCAGTAAGCAGTTGTGTTCCGTAGTGCTCGTAATCGACATGCGTGTATGACCAATGGAGCAATTCTCGTTATTTTAAGAATGTTCATAGTCTGATCTCAGTCTCAACTTGTCAAAAATACCTCGAGTCTCCATACATTTTTGACTAGTTTTTGATATTTGGTTGTCGCCGAGATGAGACTGCGACCAGATTTTGATCGTTTTGGAAATTAAATTATGAGAATTGGAACGTAAACGAATCAAAATCGTAGCAGGTGCCGTTCTGTATTTTCTGCCTCCATCCTCTAGGGAAGAAGGCATGAGTGTATGAAAAATTTGCTTACTTTTAAGCAGACCGTTTGTGTATTGCGCGGATCTAACGGTGGTTCCAGTAATAGCACGTTTCATAGTTTTAAAACAAAATACTTTTTATTCACGCTGTAAAAAACATACAAAACAGAACAGAGCATCGCAGTACCAAAGTCTCCTCGACATCAGAACAAAAGCGTCACCATTGACAATCAAAAGAGAATGAATAAAAGTCGTTCTCATTCGTAACATTGGATGAGTTCAGAAAAGTTTCCAGTTAGTCTGTGTTACGCGACAAATGGGCGAGATTCAGTCTGGCAATGGTCTGAGTTTACTACGGATTTACGAATAGTTTTTTTAAAATTTCTAGTTACTCTGGGCGACCCAATTTTATATTTCACTAGCAACTCACCCCTGCTTCTCGGATTTTGTACGATATGACTAAACGTCGAGTTTAATACAGGTTCAAATTAAATAAGCTGGCAATGCTTTACCCACGTGTTGGGTATCGATATCGAAAACGAATAAAACAAAAAAGACGCCATATTTAATTTAATGTGACATCACATAGCCTGTCTCCAGTAGACAATCTAGAATCCGTGCAAATCCGCTTCCAACGATGCTACATTTGCCAAATTACGATTATACTTTAAGAAGTTACGAGGGATCGACCATACTTATATATCAGTCTAATTTTCATACTGAATATCGCTGAGATGACTTTGCGACTTAATTTTGTTGAATTTTTTGGCTTAAATCATTCCTCTTCCATCACTAAGTGGTATTCGGTGTAAGACGACAGCTGTTTGTTGTCGTATACCTAAAACATCGTGAGGAAACCGGCATGCCTTAGAACCAAAAATGCGAAGACATGTGACATCTACCAACCCGCACTGGGCCCGCGTGGTGGATTACCCTCTCACCGAGAGGAGGCCTGCGTCCCAGCAGTGGGAACGTTATAGGCTGCTATTTTATGATGTATGTACCTAAATCAATGACAATATCCTGTAACTTTTAAATTAATTTCCGTTAAATCCTTGACCTACCAAAAACAGTTACTGTTCCTAACGCACTAATGGCATTTACTGGAAGAGAAGGGGGGACGGCAAGATTAATGACTGGGAAGCACAAAATAATGAGCCGTATATGATTGCTTACATGTGGAACATAATAATTCATGTACACAGATTGTAGGTATGAAGACAGAACGGCAAAATTTGTATGGGTACTAATTAATCATGATAATATGATGGGAAATCATGCTACCGTTTAATACATATCTCATCATCATCATCATTATAGCCGTAAGACGTCCACTGCTGGACTTAGGCCTCTCCCAATTTGGGGGGCTTTGCCATAATCGCCACGCTTGGCAGGCGGGTTGGCGATCGCAGTATGGTGGTAAAATGCATAGAGAACGCTGCTGCCCATTCTCTAGTAAGTCCCTTAGTCGCCTTTTACGATACCCACGGGAAGAAATGGGGTGGTTTTATTCTTTACGTCCGGCACCACTCGGTACACGGTACACGGTACATACATATCTAGTATCTCATCAAATGTCTCAAAATATACCATGGTAATGGTGGTAATATTATTATAGGGATTTTTCCAGTTCTGCAAATTAGTGCAGAAAAGCTCAAACGGCGCAAATGTTCCAATCTAATCGGAAATTTTATGTTTGAGCCATTTGGGGTTGACCATAATCCGAGTGCCCATATAGTAGTCCGAGATAATGCCAAGTGGCTGGTTGACTCTTCACATGACCGAGGGCTAACCTAGTTTTTAGGTAAAAAAATTAGCATTGCAAAAGGCTGGTAGCATTGCCACGTTGTTTGTAATGTGGCAAAACGTGGCAATGGTGCCAGCCTTTCGGGCACCTTTCCTGTGGACAACGATGCAGACAAATTTTTTGATACCTTTGATTTATAATTCCTGTTTTTTTTTATATTTACTTCTACATATATTTTTCTTGGGTACACTACATAAATACGAAAAACTTTATTCCGACAGTCACAAATACGAATTTCAAAATACCGATTTTCATAATTCCGAATGATTCAAAATTCCGAATATAACAACTCCGACTTATCATTATTCCTATTTTTATAATTCCTAAATTTCAATATTCCTATCGTTTATAATTACTATTCTCTAAATACCGAGTTTCAATATACCGAATAACAAGAAGTCCGACTTAATGATAATTCGAAACATCGAAAAAACGAATTCTGATTATTAAAATACCGATTATTACAATTCCGAAACAGAAATGCCTTGTAAAACCGAATAGCAAGACAAATAAACACATAATTGCTCATCAGGGAGAAGTATTATATTATGTTTAGTATGAGGAGAAAGATTTAAAAAACATGCAAGCAAGCATGCAGCATGCAAGCAGGCATGCAGTGTGATAGCAGACATGCAGCATGCAAGCAAGCATGCAATATGCAAGCACGCATGCAACGTGCAAGTAGGCATGCAACATGCAAGCAGGCATGCAGCATGCAAGCAGGCAAGCAGCAAACAAGCAGGCATGCAGCAAGCATTGTTTCTGCCACCCCTCCGCGCCTACGCGGGTTTAAATTACACTCTAGGGATAGGGCAGACAAGACTGCGTGAAGTCGGTTTTGCAGCGATTCGTTTCTGTCACAAAATTTTGTAGCACAACATGTTGACTTTTAGTTTATTCGAAGTATTGAAAATCGGAATGTCGTTTTTCGGACTGAGAACCCTTCGAGCATTTGATTCTTCGAACGTATGAAAATCGGAAAACTAACAAATCGCATTTACGAATTTGGGTAAAATAAATTTCGTGATTTTTAATAATAGACATTATAATTCTTAGGTATTATGAAATTCGGACTTTTGAAAATCGAAACATCGAAATCCGGAATAAAATATTTCGGAGTATTTGGGTGTTCCCATTTTTCTTAAGGACTATGTCTTAACTACTCGTTTCATTGTATCTCTTGACAATATCAGACGTACGTTATTAATTTAAATACTATTTCTGCTATGATCTCAACGTAAAATTTAATGTTGTCTTTCATTTTTTTCAAATCATTGCGTCAGAAAAAAGCAGTCTAGTTGCTATCTTGATTTTTTGTGGCGCGGCTGACGTCTCGCTAGAAACTGCCCTCGCTACAAATGTGTCGTTGGCGTGTGTGCTTATGAGCAGATATAAGCGAGCTTTAATTGTGTTCATTTTTCAAATGTAGCGCTACAATAGTCGTAAATACATCTGATGTGCGGCCTGCCTAGGCAGAATTTGATGTGTTTATAGATAAGAGACTTTTTAGATTTTGTTTCTGATTATGCAACTTATTGATATCTCTCGTAATTGCATGTAACTACAATATCAAAGGGAGGTGCCTGCTTAATATATAAGCGAGCTTTAATTGTGTTCATTTTTCAAATGTAGCGCTACAATAGTCGTAAATACATCTGATGTGCGGCCTGCCTAGGCAGAATTTGATGTGTTTATAGATAAGAGACTTTTTAGATTTTGTTTCTGATTATGCAACTTATTGATATCTCTCGTAATTGCATGTAACTACAATATCAAAGGGAGGTGCCTGCTTAATATCAGAGAGACCTATATGTGCAAATTTTCTTCGTCGAGCCGTAGCTCTTGCGAAATTTAGTCACAACCGTAAATTGTGGTATCTAAATTGTAGTATGTATTTTATTGTCATTCTTTTCCTGATCAAGAGATCTGTTTTGTTAGACGATGATGTCGAAATTCAGGACAACGCTCGCAGAAACTGTGCGTTACAGTTGCTTCGATCTTAAATGTGGCGACGGAAATATAGAGTTCATGTAGTGTGTGGCACCGGTATGCGGCCTAACTTAGTGATTAAGTTCCTGTAGGGGGAAGCGCCATGGTAGCCCGCAAAGTTCCGATTTTCTTACGTATTTTTCAAATTACAACTCATAACAAGGTAACCCGCAAAGTTCCGATTTATTTTGTCGTATATTAAAACTTAATTCAAGGGGATGAAATAAATGTAGAGGGTTGAATGGATATACAAAATTATAATCATTAAAATCATCAATACAATCCTCTAAATTCATATAATCATTCTGAATGAAATGATGATTTATAGAAAAATATTATCATTCTGTAAAACCATATTTGCTACGTTCACGAATCATATTTTGTTCAACATACAGCCTGACACTGCAAATTGCGAAAAAACCAAAAGACAATTTGATTTTTGCAGGCTACGTGCAGTTAGCGCATCCACTTAAAACTCTGTTTTCAGTTCACAAACACTTCCAAAATTAGACTTTCTTATAAAGCTGAAGTGACAGAAAATTAGATGTTGAAAATATATCTATTTTTGTATCACTTCATCAGTGAGAAAATTTACTCGTTGCGTCATAAACCCCGGGTCCCGAGCCAATTAACCGCTTCTGTCACACTATCCGGAAGTACGGGACATAAAACGTTCCAGTTTTGTTACCGGCACAAATCGTTTTTACCGTGAAAGGGACACAGTGGCTCATGATTGGATTAATGATTAAGATTGGTAAGGTAAAAGGGTGAGGATTACCAAAGAACGCAATGTGAGTTATGTGGTTTGTACTATATTTTGGTGAGGGAAGAAATGTTTGAAATAATTTACGTTGCAATTTGCTTAAAAAAGTACTTTTGTTATCATAAAACATATAGCACAGTTTTCACTATTTTACAAAGAGGTTAAGTTTGTATCCTTGTACATTCGGATGTAGTTGGTAATAAAAAAATAGTAATGCGATTAAAAAAAATACTGATAGAAAGCTACACTATTATGAAATGCTTAAGTTACTTACATTACTATATATTTTATGGTATAGTTGGATTCCATGCGGACTGAGTCTCGGGCAGAAGCCGGTTTTAAATATAATTAGCCACTTGCCCCGGCTTCGCAAGGGGATACAGTTTATGTTATGAAGGCCGTATAACTATTGAGTGTCCCCTAGAGGCGTGGACGGCAACGGGGTATGCCAGATGACAGCCCGTTTCGCTGCGAGCGATTAATAATTTTAAATCTGTGATATCGTCTCAGGACCGGCAAACTGAACACATCGCCCTGCGTCGAGGAGTGAGACAAGGGGACGTAATCTCCCCAAAATTGTTCACTAACGCACTGGAGGATGTGAGACGCTAAACTGGAGTGGACGCGGAATCAACATCAACGGCGAGTACATCTCACACTTAAGATTTGCAGACGACATCGTCATACTGGCGGAATCAGTGCAGGACTTGCAGCAGATGCTGGACGGCCTAGTTGATTCTTCTGTACGCATTGGTCTCCGGATGAACTTGGACAAAACACAGATTATGTTCAACGATCACGCAACTCCGGGACCGATTGCGTTCAATGGCGGTGCCCTCAAAGTTGTTCGAGAATACGTTTACCTCGGGCAAACTCTGCAGTTTGGTAAGAACAACCTTGAAAAGGAGGCTAACAGGAGAATTCAGCTGGGCTGGGCAGCATTTGGGTAGCTTCGTCGAGTCTTCTCGTCGCGTATTCCACAGAGCCTAAAGACGAAAGTCTTCAACCAGTGCGTCCTACCTGTTATGACCTACGGAGCCGAAACGTAGACACTTACGGTACGGCTGGTCCACAAATTTAAAGTTGCTCAGCGAGCTATGGAACGAGCTATGCTAGGAGTATCTCTGAGGGAAGGAATGAGGTGATCCGGCAGAGAACCAAAGTTGTCGACATAGCTCATAGGATTAGCAAGCTGAAGTGGCAATGGGCCGGTCACATTAGCCGTCGAACCGATGACCGTTGGGGTAGACGTGTCCTTGAGTGGAGACCGCGAATCGGCAAACGTAAGGTAGGACGCCCTCAGGCTAGATGGAGCGACGATCTTCGCAGGGTGGCTGGTAGCAGCTGGATGAGAGTTGTCGAAAATCGAGCTAAATGGCGTGCAATTGGGGAGGCCTATGTCCAGCAGTGGACTGCTATAGGCTGATGATGATATCGTCTAAGATTGTTACGGGCAATTTGGATCTTTAGTAATTGCACAACGTACTTAATTGTACAATTAAAATCTATTTTTTTTTAGTATTAGGGAAAAGATTAGCTAGCTTTAGCAAAGTAAGCGCCCAAAAATATGTCTTTTTTGACATCATTACAAATCTTTGAAATTCTTGGCTTTGTTTTAGTATAATATATATGTTTTAAACACAACGGAAAAAATCTCTAAGTGATAGTGAAAACCGTAATAAAATTCATTACGTAGTTTAGACGAAATTAGTGGACAAACAGACAGACAAAAAGAGCGACTTTAAACTATTAAGGATAGGATAGGAAGGAAGAATGGGACTTTGTCTGGGATGCCGCATATCCTATACCCAAAAACTCGACAATATTTCACATCCACCAATCCACACTTTTCCTTCGTTGAGGATTACGACCCACCTCCTCTCACAGAAAGATACCAGTGTTCCAGCTGTGGGAACATTATAGTCTGATTATGTTGGAACCATAAACATTACAGTCATAGTACATGTCTGGTTATCAAAGCCATCAATCTAATAATGCTCTTCAAAAAGGAAGTATTATAATATACTTGTCTGTTATGACGTACGTATAAGTATTCTCAGCTAGTTCCATTATTTTCTCATCTAGCTCTCAAAGGGCGGCATTAAAAGTAGATTAGAAAACCACCGCAGCTCCGTACACGAGCTCTTTGTGCTTCGTAATAAAATGTGGCTCTAAAACGGAAATTGTTTTTAGGTGAAATTGCTTGTGATGCTAGAGACGTTGAGATTTTCAAAGGACATTCTTCAAATTATTTATAAGGCTGTATGTTGTTGCAAAGTATATTACAATTGGAATATGAAGAATCATGTCAAAACATGAAATTATCGCATCAGTTGCATAGTAGCTACACCCACATTTGGCTAGTTAGTTTCATTCATAAGGACATACGGGACTCATAGAACAAAGATGAAACTCGATCTCAAATGCAATGTTTGTTTTTTTAACGTAGGGTAGTTATTTTGAGACTTTTATGCAATGTTTTGTGGTAAAGGTGTAGACCTTACAAATAAATATCAACAGGAATAGGACAATGAACAGTACAAATAAGTTTGAGCTCATTGTTTAGCAGTTGAGCTCAGAATTTATTTGTACTGTTTCAATGATAAAAGAACTCGATATTCCAATATCCTTTTCTAGGCTGAAATATACGAAACACAAACACACTGGGTTCGATTTGACATGGAGTAACAAAAGTTTTCCTGTTCTGTATTTACATAAATTCCCAAAGCAATACGCGGAAAACCTTCCATGGGAGACAATACAAATGAAAATGTGTGTATAGTCGAGGTGAAATTCCAACTACCTATAAGGGTTTTTTTAGACGTGCCACAACACCACAACGACAAAAATGTGGCCAGACACAAATTGTTTAAAAAAGTGGAGTAACAGTCACTCGTGTGACACTTTATTGTCACTTTTAACAGCTGTCGCGAAAATGTGACCAATACAGAACACATTGAAACCACTGACAATTATAACACACAATCCTGTATAAAAACCGAGCACAATAATACACAAACAGAATGTCCAATATCCTTTATCTATAATAATAATATGAGAGATTACAGTTAATGACCTAATAGTGAAGACTCTTGACCAACACCTCAAGAGACTCTCTTTACAAGGGTGCGTCAAAGGGTTCCTTCAGAAACTAGTACTTCTGCACAAGGCAAGCATATTTTTCTCTCTAGAACCTTGACCACCGGCAGCTTGAATCCTGCTTCTGATGACGATGGCCCACTATTTTTTTTGTATTTTAACGCTCACACATACACACCAGCCTTTTTTTTTTGTTGGTGGGGAATTCATCAAATGGCATGTCCCGCTCTGGGTGGAGCTGAAGGGTTGTGTCAGACTTTTACTGACTAAACCCACCCGTGTCCGTGTCCCCTTCAGTTGCCTGTTTCAGGGCAACGGTAACTTTTTAAAACAAATCTGTAACCCTGGAACATTTTTATCGCTACGGTATGTTTGTAGCACGTCTAAACACACCCTTCTATAGGAGACAAAACAAATGAAAATGTGTGAAATTCCACTACAAGGTCTTCCTTGTCCAATTTGACAAGCAATTTGTAGTTTCCGTCCTCTTCTAGTTTGGCGACGTCTGCATCGTAAAGATTTTTTATTACTCATTGAGCCTCTCTTCCGAGGGCATCTTTGTTAGGAGGCACTTCTAAACATTTCCTCCTTGTCTGTATATCGCTTTTGGTAGTTCTCTATGGAACATTATCACAAAATCTTTGGGCTCGTAATCGTTGTCAGATTTTATCAGATAATTTGTCCATAAGGACTTCGGGTCAAACCCAGTATAAAAGCATTTGCTATTTTTTTGTTAATCAGAGTGATACACAGAAAAACTGATTAAAATCACTGTTAATATTATAGAATGTGATAATAATTATTTTCCATGATAAATCTCAAAATTGTGTGTTCATTAAAATCGTTTATCGCTATTTGTTATTCAAATGACCTCATTAACGAAATCTATGTTAATTTTATGTCGCCTCGGTATGGTCAGTAAATTTTCATTGTTATGAGAACTGAAATTTAAATGAACCACTTACTTATTCCTGGGAAAAAGGGGGACGTTACGTTACACCGCAACAATCAACTATTTTATGTTGCAAGCCCATAATTCTCCCACTGCTGGGACACAGGCCTCCTCTATGTGAAAGGGTGTGCGCCAAAATTCACTACGCGGCCCAGTGCGAGTTTGTGAATGTCACACGTCTTAGAATTTTTCATTCTAGGACATGCCGGTCCTCACGAAGTTTTCCTTCACCTTTTTGAGAGCAGTGGTCATGAAATTAAATACACAAAATAAAGTGCCTGTCTTTGTTTGTGGTTGGGTAATCATCTAATAACGTCTCTCACTCTGGACGGAGCGGGAGAGCGTGTCAGACTTTTACTGATTAAACCCACCCGTGTTCCTTCAGTTGCCTATATGCCAGGGCCAAGCTAACTCTTTTGATCAAATCTTGCGACCCTGGCAGGCTGCAGTGCCTGCCTGGGAAATACATAAAACTCGGGCCGACACAATACCATTGCCCTTAAACAAAAATGTCATGGTATTTGCTGATACTTCATAATCCCTATCGGATGCAAATTTTTCACAAAGTCATTTCCGCATTTACAATGGGTAGAAGTCCTGTTACCCCCCATACTCGTTCATTTGACTGTACTTTTCAGTAGCTTACTAATTAATTCTATAAATAGTTTTCCTTTTAGATAAAACATTTATAAATATCGGTCCAGTAGGTATCACGGTGGTCATTTTCATTTTTTCGTCATGTTTTCGGTACGAGTTTTGTTGCTCTTAGTTCTAATAAGTTGTGCTTATGGTCATAAAAAGGTGAAAAGTAAGTGTTAATTATTGTATTTATTACTGTCTTCTATAACTTTATCCCTTTTTATCTTTTTTTTTTTGCTTTAAAAATATAATACTGTTTGTATGCGTTTGAATGCTTAGATCTTTTAAACTAGGCAACGGATTTTAATGCAATTTCATCAATAGACAGAGTAATTCAAGATCAAGGTTCATAATGTTTAATTCGCTGGCAAAATCACGGGTAAAAGCTATTGCTTATTATAATAAAATTGAAATATTTGTTTAAACGCGATAATCTCTGGAAGCATTCGAATTTGTTAAATTCTTTATTTTTTCATACTTAGTGCAATTCTTGAGAAAAGTCATAGGCTATTTAACATCATGCACTCTAAAAAACCTTGCAAAACGTAAAACGTAATACGTATACGTAATAGAGCGAGCAGTTTATGCGACGCCGTGGGTCAGACGATCAAAAATTTCACGCGGACGAAGTCGCGGTCAGAAGCTAGTAGTGAATATAAATCTAAGATTTAATGAAGGCTATTGTTAAAACTCTCAATTCTATTTCAACCAAGTACCTATAATTATATTTAGCTTTGTATGCAATACATTTTAAAGAGAGGAGGTACAGACATTGTTTTGCAATATTGTTGCTTTTAGCTTCAAAAAGCAGATTGTCCAAGCTTGTACATTCCACTTTGTATGAAAGTGGGGTAAACTAAGATCAAGCAGGTTTTGGTATCGTGCCAATTTTTCAGAGATATTTCAAGGAACTCGGATTTTCTCATTCGCTTGCGATCGTAAGCATTCATTTTGATATTATGTAATGCAGTTCCATTTCGGGAAGTGTTATTTCCTACTTTAGCTGTTTCTTATGATATTTGTTAAGTCGGAGTCGTGATACTTTAGCATTATCATCTTCCTAGCCTTTTACCAAATATGCTGGAGTCAGTTTCCAGTTTTCCAGTATAACCGAATGCAGCTAAATGTCCAATGCTACCCTGTATTAAGTGTCTAGTTCACGTTTATTGACGAAATTAGGAAGTTCGTTAATCCTTAACTTACTAACTCACCTATCTTTACCAGAAGACAAGAAACACCACGACCACAATGTTGGCATCATCGGTGGGCACAAGATCTCCATCGAACAAGTACCATTCATAGTGTCTGTCCGCCTCAATGGTACCTTCCATTGGTGTGGAGGATCTATTATACATGAGAGATTCATCTTGAGTGCTGCTCATTGTATTGTGCCGTAAGTCTATCTTATTCTAGTATAGACGCCAGCACATGGAGCTACTACAATCTGTCAATTTTTTTTAATAGATTTTCAACTTTATCGCTAAAGCATTAGGTGCAAGATTGATTGCGAGAATTTGACAGTTTCAGGTACCTTGATGTGCTGACGTCTATACTGATAAGCTCACACCTTTTTCCCATGAGGGTAAAGAAAAACTAAAGAACGCCACCTGCTATGATCCTTGCATACTCTTTTTGCTTCGTTTGGGTTCATACATCTGGTCACAACGCACGCCGGTTACCAGTACTACGCACCTAACCTTTGTAAAGAACATCACCAATAAGGTACACATATGTTCTCCTAGGGCATCCCCTTCAGATATGTTCAGTCACATCTGCATTGTAAACACATTTTGTTAGCCGCCTTTCATTCATCCTCTCAACATAACCAAACCATATACGCATGTACGGCATGTACTCTTTTCAATTTTTGTCACATCTTCATTAAACCGCACCGTTTTCTTATCACATCATTTCTCTATCATTCACAGTCACGCCACACATGCTTGTACTTGGTAATTATTTAAGGCTAAACTTAAGTTTAAACTCAGCAATTCCCCCCGATTTTAGCTCGAACAAGTGCCAGCCTTCGCCGTAGCTGACCCTGGTTTTCCCAGTTATGAATAAATATCCAGATTTAATCCAATCTGTCCCATCTTGCTGTCTTTCACCCCAGCGACGCCACATGCCGCGGTTCGTAAGCCACAAGTGCCCTAAGCGTGCAGTTGCTTAGAATTATAAGAAATTCACCCTTGACTGGAGGCTCTAAATTTGCTTGAGGCAGCCACAGAATAGTTCAGTTAAATAGTTACGGCCTCTCAAAGTCAACTACAAGTTGCTATACATAAAAAATAATACACAATTACACACACAAGGAAACAGGGTCTGAATAACAAAGCGTTTTAGTACATACTGTAGATCAGAGAAAAGAAATTTCAGAGCAGAAGCCATTCTGTAAAATATTACGGGCTATTGTAAATGTTATCACAGTTTTGCACGCTACTGCAAAATACTCTCGCTATAGGCACTCGCTTCGAAGGTTCATAGAATTATGTTAGTTACTTGTGACCCGAAAATAATATTTTATAAGTAATAACACCATTATTTAATTTGAGTTATAACATTATTTCTACAATTATATTTATTAGTTACTATGACCTACAATTTTGTCATAAAAAAAGATATAACAAATACCAAATACAAAGAAACCACGATAGAAAACAATATCAAATATCACAAGAATATACTTCTAACGAAGCAAGGCTCAATTTATTTCCTTTGATTTACTAAAAGACAGAAGAATTCATTCCGAAAAATAATATTGTTTTGCCCATTTTATTTCTCTTTGAGTAATCATTCCAATATTCTCTCTTTTATTATATCAGTGTCCTGCTAAGAAATATTTACTTCCATTTATTTTTCTGTTGATTACATAAAATGTATGAGTCGTCTCTGACCTTGCGAAATACAGTCTAGAAATAAAACTCTGAATTGATTTATAGAACCTAAAATGTTGAGTTCAAAAAGTCTTCTATATATTATATACTCTATGAATTGATTGAGAGCTGAATAGGCACAATTTTATGATGAAGCCAGGCTGATTTACCTTCCCAATTCTAGCATTTATCTTTAAAAGCAGACTAAAAATCTTTTTAGAAGGATTATCCTAGAAAATGCCTATCACGTATCTCGAATCGTTTGCCAGTATCTTCTTTGCCTTTATAATGACATTCACTTCTATATCTTTTGGTGTCATTGGTTGGTTGGTTTGGTCATTGGTGTTTGGTAGAATTTATGAAAATCAAACATAAACACACACCAGTCATCACTATATCCCCATATATTAGGTTCTATTCAATTCATTATTGAAGGTAGTATTTTAATTAATATCATTTCCTTCAGACGTAATCTAAATATAGCCAAGCATTGTTTAAAACTTTAAATACTTCTTCAGAAGAATATCTCTACGTACGGAAGAGTCAACATCGAATATTCAATTTCCTTGAAGGGTCTTCCAATAATGATTCGCTTCTGTTTTTACGATTGTATTGCATCATCTAAACTCTAAAGCAGAGTTCTCACAAATGACTTCTAACTTTATTTTCAGAGACAGAGAGTTCAAAGTTCTTGTGGGCACAGATAAGGTTGACGAAGGGGGAAAGCTATACGATGTTGAAAAAATTATATTACACGAAAAGTATTCAAATAAAACCAGCGACTATGATGTTTGTATCCTGAAATTGAATGAATCCGTGACTTTTGGGCCTACCGTGGCGAAAGTTCTTTTGACTGGAAATATTGTAAAGTTGAAGAAAGGAACACATCTTAATACGACCGGCTGGGGATATACGCATGTAAGTTTAAAAATTAAATTCTATACTTATTTAGAGTTTGTTTCACAGTGTCTGAATAAACTCTATGTTACAGATAAATAAAAACGGAACAGAATTTGTTTTAAGAGTAAAATATTAATCTGTGCGCAAACTGTAACCATGAATTTACCATATTCTTGTAGCGTAGAAACTTATCGGCGCTTATAAAAAAAGAACCATATATTTTGACCGCATATGTATTGCAATTTTCTATTGTAATCTTTATGTGGTGGTCTCTATATCTGCTACAATTCCAAAAAGAAAATAATATGTTCCAATATCTTTATGATTTGTTGAAAAGTCTTTTTCATTTTTTAATAAAATGGCTGACGTTCCAGCGATATATTTACGTAAAAGAACTTTCTCTTTTATTGAAAATTTGCTTATTATGCATATGAAACTGCAGATGTTTTTTTATAACCTGCGATAAATTTCTACACTAGAGGTCTAGAATCATATGTTGAGTTTATGGTTTCAGTTTGCGCACTGGCTTATACATTTCCTGTTGATTTTTGTGCCAGGTGAGTTAATTGTAAATTATTCCGAGCTAGTTTTTTAGTTTCTAATAATAATAAAGACTAGCAAATGAACAACTTCACGTTTCCCTTTGACAACCGATCATTTTCCCACTTCATAATAAAATCAGAGTAAGCTATTTAGATGAATAGCTTGCTCCAATTTTCAAGTCCATAGATAAGATTATCTATGTACATATTAGACTTGTATTGTCTTGACAAGCAATTGACTTCAGACTCTGGAAGGCCGAAGCAATGAAAACCTGCTGAGGTGGAAATCACAGATGACTCCGCTCTGGAGTGTAAATGTGATGCTTTCCTAAAAACCATGGGGCTCTTCATATCGTATCCAGCGTGTGTTGTTGTCTGTACGCTACAGGGTTCGATAAACGCTACTGAAAGTGCCAAGCTCGTAGCTCAATTCTGGGCTGACTACGTAATGTACAGATTGCTATCTACACACTATGAAGACTTGAATCGCAAAGAAAACAATGTAACAACAGACAATGACAAAACAGATATTGAGATAAGTGATCCGAGCGAAATCATTAATGCTTGTAACAAATCAAAATTAATATTGACACTCAAGTCTAGACAGAAATTAATATAAGCGTTAAATGTGACACAATACCTTAATGCTAAAATGACGACGAGCCTGGAACGCGAAATAGATATAGGTACAGAAAGCCCGCTCTATACTAAGAGCGCAAACATACGCACGCACACACAGACATGCATGTACGTACAGCGATCTCATATAGTCCCAGGGGTACTATACACATGCACCCTAAATGTGTAACACACTATTAATTATAATTCGAATCATTTTGAATGATATTGCTTATCCATTGGTCCTGATGTTCGAAAAATGTGTCTGCTCAACAACGTAAATAACGCAATGAATGTTGTTGAACTGTCAAAATGGAAGGTATTCCCACTGTTAGTGTTACGCAATAACCCCGCTCTAGGCTTGGCATTATTCGACACAGCCAGGTGGCAAAATCGAATGTATATATGTGTTCGGGAAAAGCTGTTCGGGTGAGCAGGAATTATCAACCCGAATATTTTCAGTGCAGATAGCTGCAAATGAAAGCGTAAAATGCGTACCTAGTTATTGCTTCGGGACCAATTTTTATAGAATAAAATATTGCTGAATCGAATATGCCGAACAATTTTCTAGCATCTCCTAACCGAAAACTAGCCGCGAGTGTGATAGTACTCACAGTGTCTAAGCCGTATCTATGTGTGCGTGCAGTTTCGTTGTATGGAGCAGACCTTCTGTACCTACACATTATATTGAGTATGAAATATTATGAGCTGTCACACCATTTAATATCTCCAGTGACGATGAATAATATAAGAGTCTTATTAGATTTGAGTGAGTGTTATAACTTTCCATTTATTTTATTGGAAAAAAGGAAAAGAAATATGAAGATGAGAAAAGGAGTTGAATTATTAAATGTTTGAAATTGAAATGGAACAGAATCTTGTTAGAATTATCTAGTAAATTCACAGGCCTGTTGGTCTACTGGTTAGTGACCCTGACTGCTATGCCGGAGGTCGTGGGTTCGATTCTCACCCAGGACAAATGTTTGTGTGATGAGCACGATCATTTATTCTGTGTCTGGGTGTAATTTATCTATAATATGTATGTATTTAGCAATATATAAGTATGTTTATCAGTTGTCTAGTACCCATAACACAAGCTCTGCTTAGCTTGGGACTAGATGGCGTTGTGTGATAGTTGTGGAATATTATTATTATTTTTATTATTATTGAAAAAGCTTATGAAATGGATAAGTGTTCAGTTAATTTTGAAATCACTCGTAAAAGATAACATTATTTTCTTCATAATTATTTTTACAAAATGTTTGATTAAGTCTGTCCATTTTTTGATACTTCACAACAGTTTAACAGTGGACTCCTACCCAAGTTTCTTTTGATAACTCTGTTGTTCCCATTGGTGAGAAAGTAAAACACTTGAGGATATTTATTGAAAAGATCTTCTCTTGGACTGTCTAGCTAAAGGAAGATAGCAGCGAACTATTTTCATCTGCTACATTTTTTAAGAGAATGCGTAACTTTCTACCAACTGCCACCAAGATTACGCTCGCATAATCACTTCAAACTCAATTCAACCTCAAAGCATTTATTCCAAATAAGCCAAATACAGGCACTTTTGAATTGTCAAGTGGCGGTGAGTCAGGAAAATGAAGCTCGTTGCCCATTCCAAAGTGTAGGTACCTATGGAGAAGAACGGGCAAGAAACTCCATGGACATTCTTGTCAATCAATAATTTTGTTACAAAAACTAGGTTACATCATTTATCGAAATTATCAATGTGAGAACAATGTAAAAATACGTGCACATTAAAAGCGTCCGCAATAAAATTAAAATAACAATTCAGAAATCACCTTCTACTACCCATCCTTAAATATGCTGATGGCGGCTACCTTGACTTTACCCAAGACCAACTAGATAAACTTCAGCTGCTGCAAAGTTTTTGTATCAGGTTCATGTTCAGTTTTAGGAAATATGTCTATGTTTCCAAATGTCATGTGAAGCTCAAGTGGTTACCAACTCACTTTCACCAGAATGGTCATATTCTTTCCCTTTTGTTTAATGTGCTTTTTTCCCTTACAATCCTCTCTGTCTCTGTTAACGTTTTTAATTTCTTTATGACCATCCCGGACAACATTTTGCAGGTCGTCAGATAGCTTAATGCTTAAAATGCCTATGCTTTTCACAACTATCCTCAACAAATCCTATTCTGTCCAGGCCGCTCGTTTGTGGAATGCATTGCCGGTTGAAATAAAAAGCGCGCGGTCGTTACATGTGTTTTAAAGACCCGGAATGGAACATTATTGTCACCGTGCTGTTATTCTCGTTACTGTTATTTATTTAAACTTCTCACACACAAAAAGGTACAAAGGTGGACTTAATGCCTTAGGCATTCTCTACCAGTCAACCAAGGGTGGTGAAGAGATTATATGGCAGGTGCTTTGGTTGAGAGGAAAAATTATTAAAATACTACTACTGTTAATATTTATTATCTTAATATATTTTTGTTGCTATAATTTGGGATGTCTGGGTATCTATTTTGGTGAATTCTAAGGATTTACTATGTATTTGTACCACATGTACATTTGTACGATAGCCCTATTTTATATCCAGAAAAACCACTGTCCATTCTAAGGTTGCGTAAAAAGATGGCAGAATGCAATAGTATATTAAGTAGTGTTTGATTTATATATTTGTGGTGTTCACTAAAATATATGAATAAATAAATAAATTACGTAGCCGTTTATACGGCTTATCAACTTCTATTAAAAGTTTGACTTTGTAGAACATTGTCTCTGTTCACCTTTGTAAGTACAGACTGTTGCCAGAACTCGGTTTGCCATCAGTGTATCCAACTATAAATTTTTATTTTCCAGCCTGAAGGTCATATCTCCGAACACCTTGAACAAACAACAGTACCAGTAGTGCCTTGGCTTCCCTGTCAGCTAGCTTACGGAAAACAGAGAAAGATCACACACAGGATGCTGTGTGCTGGAGGACGTGGGAAAGATTCTTGTATGGTAAGGTTCTTTTAATGACACAAAACTACCTATAAAGCAGTGGTCGCCCAGCAGTCACAGCTGCAACTTACGAGTTATAGATCGAAAGTTTGAACCCTTTTTTTTGGGTGGGAAATCATCAAATGACGTCTCCCGCTCTGGGCGGAGCGAGCGGGCGCGTCAGACTTTTATTGACTAAAACCCACCCGTGTTCCTGCAGTTGCCTATGCCAGAGCCACGGTCACTCTTTCGAACAAATCTTGTAACCCTGGCTGGCATCGACCGATGCGGACCCCTTCAGTTGTTGCTGACCTCTCTTTGAGGCATGCGTGGAACACAACGCGCCGTCGACTCGAGCCTGGTTCTTATCGGGCGGTGAGCTACCTATTGCTCGCAAGCCCGCGCCTACGGTGGCTGGGAGTCCGCAATTGACTCCCAATAGGGTTGAACCCTAACAGGCGATTCACTTTGTATAAATTATTTCACCAACACTGCTTTTTAAACTGACAAAAAAAAACCATCAGGAGGAAACCGGCATGTCCTAGAATAAAACATTAAAAGATATGTGACTATTTCCCCGAATTATTACCAGACTAAAGTGGCAGCAGACAGGGCACATTGCTCGCAGAACAGATAGTCGATGGGGTCGAAAGCTTCCGGAGTGGTGACCACGTATCGGATGGCATAGAGTTGGAAGGCCTCCAACAAGATGGACCGATGACCTTGACCGGGTAGTACTGCAGAGCACAAAGACCTGGTTTCGCTTCCCAGGTCAGGGAAAGTGTTACTGGAGTTTTACCCGGTTGATGGCCTTAAACATAACTTATGAAATGAGGGTGTACTAACACTTCTACCCAACCCTTCGCAGAAACAAGCCGTGACGTTACATATATATTTATTTATTAAAAGGTAACAAGACTCAGTTGTGTTAGTAACAATTTTTCTTACCCCTATGTTAGTGTTCCTATTCTAATTACTTAACCTATAACCATGTATATATGTGAATCACCGCCACACGTCTATCACCGAGGTGGATAGTTTGCAACAGTGACTCACATATAAACAATCGAGATCGATCGATCGTTATGTTAATGTTATATTATTTTTCAGGGTGATAGCGGCGGTCCTCTGACTTGGAACAACGTGCAAGTTGGAATAACTTCCTTTGGTGCTGGCTGTGGCATTGTTCCTGGAGTCTACACTAAGATATCCGTCGTAAAACAATGGATTGATGATACTGTGAAAAATAATCACAAGAAAGAAGCAAAGAGGCAGAGAAGCCATATAACTAAAAAAATCTTTAAGCGCGCTCTGCAGTAAACTTTTCTGATTACTTAACTGTATTTAATCTTGCACTTTAAATAAACGTGATGTAAGAAAACTTTCTATTTTATATCTTCTGACACAGATTTTTTAATCCTTTGGCTGGATCCCTTGTTGTAGATTTTTTTAAATAGTCTTATTCAAAAATCGAATTATTTCGAATTCTATTTAGCTTATATACTTTCTCTTGTAAATAAAGTATATAAATAATATTAAATGACTTACCTATACAACTAAGCATTCGATCTTTACCCAAACTTTTCGAGTCATCATATCAAAAGAAAAAGATGAAAAGGAGACGAGATTTTAGAATTATCTGCTAAAAATACTCAAATTTGTAAAGCATACTACAAAAATAAAACGCCTTTTCACTCCACTCGTGTATGCTATCATCCAAAATACCCCTTTTATCCTCATTCCTACTTCATGCACTCAAAAACGACCGAATCTTTTCATTCCTTTCATAATTCAGTCAAAAAGATCCAACGAACTCACTTGATCTCCCGGAATCCATTGAAATATATAACTGAGCAAGATACCCGTATAAAAATGTGAAGAAAACCTCGTAATTTTTACATGAAAGTACGTTATTAACTGAAAAATACTTTTTCGCAATAAATCTCTTTTTTTCGCAAATTGGCGGTTTGAAACAGACCGCAAGGTTGTGGATTGCGGGGATAGGAAACGCGGAATGTTCATAAGCGGCGCGACTAACGGAGTGGTGCCACTTTTCAAAATCAAAATTCATTTATTCAAACTAGGCTGAGAGTCAGCACTTTTTGAACGTCAAAGTTACATGAGACAGTCCTCCCAAAACGCCCGCCCTTCGACACTTCCTAGTGCTTTCGCTGGGAAGAAGAAGTGGCGGAACAAACTCCTCAGCAGCACAGCTGTCTGTTAAGTTAGAAGAACTTGATTCTATACAGTATTGTGTAAGTTATTAATATTATAAAACAAAACATACATTATTCGCCATATGTCAGCTAGCACACGCCAATATACCAACAAAACATTGAAAACTAAACTCAAGCTGAAATAAATAATAAAACAAAATCGTAAGCAGAACTTAAAACCTTAATAAAGCCTCCAGGCATAAAGGGCGTGCCCGCTTAAATATACGATGCAAATAATTCATATACACAATAAATGAAATGAAAAGAAAATAAAAATAAACTAACAAAAGCAGTTAAATAAAAACAAAAAAAAAAAAAACAATTATATGAACTACCCATATAAACCGTCAGTAGGAAGACTAATTCTGGATTGAAAGAACATAAACATTGTCTTGAGTTGATCACAGCGACCAACTATTCTTATCGTTTAAGTAGTCGTTGATAGAATAGTATGCCTTTGAAGAAAGGTTGGATTTTACTTTAGCTTTAAACTCATTAAACTGCAAATCTAGCAAAGCAGAGGGAAGCTTGTTATAAAAGGTAATACCAAGACCAACAAAAGAATTATGAACCTTATGAAGCCGGTGAAAGGGAGCACGTAGTTTATCCCTACTTCTAGTATTAATATTATGAATATCACTGTTTTTAGTGTACAAGTGTATATTTTGCCTAATATATAAGATGTTGGCGAAGATGAATTGTGATGCCACCGTAAGAATACCAATATCTTTAAACAAATCTCTCAGAGAAACTCTAGCACCTAGTTGGTAAATCGCTCGAACAGCTCGTTTTTGAAGAACGAAAATATTTTGAATGTCCGCGGCTTTGCCCCACAGCAGAATGCCGTAGGACATTATGCTATGAAAATAACTAAAATAGACTAATCGAGCTGTATCAACGTCCGTGTACTGTCTAACTTTCCTTACGGCGTAGGCGGCCGAACTGAGCCTTCCCGCTAGGCTTGATATGTGTGATCCCCACTGAAGTTTGGCGTCTACTGTTATGCCCAGAAAAACTGCCGAGTGTACAGTTTCAAGCACCTCATTATCTAAAACGACATTGGGTCCCAGATTCCTAACACTACTACCCTAACCTTTTGAGATCTAGATTGGCAAATACGTCAGAAACTCAGAATCCCGTATGACGGAATGGAGTCACTGATCTCCATTGACAACAGTACATTGGAAGTAAGTTGGTGGCGTGATACCTCAGAAAATCACTCTCCGGTCGTTTCGAATTGCAGACTTTTCGGACTATATAAGTAAAGGAACAGAGTGCACCTCCTGCGAAATTACTCATCTCCGTTGAGATCAGCCACCGTGACTGAAATCGGTCGGGTGGATATTATTACAAAATAGATAATGGTTGCGGTTGGTCCATGGATGGGTGATCATCTTTACATATCTTATACCGTGAATCGGAAAGCACAATAAACTGTAGGTCCCGGCTGTCAATCGTGAATCTTTGACAGTCGTTACAGGTCATAAGAAGCCCGAAAGTCTAACATCCAGTCTTACCAAGGGGTACCGAATAACCCAGTTATTGGGTTGTGCAGGTCAGATAGGCGGTCGCTTCACATAAAATACTGGTATTCAGGTGCATCCGTTAAGACTAGCAAGGCTAAGTAGGAAAATGATGGTGATGAGATAAATGTTATTTAATTTAAGCGTAAGATTCAAAGGTTAGCAACACTGTTAACCGTAGAAATTATACTGAAATATCGTATGTGCTTTTTCTGTTAAAAGTAAGTTACTATGTTAATATTTGAAAACGAGCTATAGCGGAATAGGTAATCTGATGCTGAGTTCAAACATGCAAAGTTAATATGTTTGCATCAAACTGGATTAAGCTCATCTCTCGCTCTTGCTATGTCCGCACCCTTATATTTATCCAACGCTTTCACGTCCACCGTAATTACGTATTTTGCAAATAATAACGGTGCCAGTAAAAGAGTCTGAGCCCAAGCTGGGCTCTTAACAAGGTTTTTACTAAGACTGGACGAACGAAGACTCGAAATAAGACGAAAAATCTTTTGTAAATAAATTACCAAGAGATTTCAGCGTTCGTTTTGATAAATTACCTACGGTCTTTCCACAGAGCTCGGAGATACTCTGGCGGCCACTGCTAGAGGCGGCATTACCAACACCTTCCATAATCCATACAAATCTAACATGTCAACGTTTACTCGCATTACGTCACTAATGCTCGTGTTATGTTCAACAATGGGTTCTGCTTGTGATGACATGTCGTCTTGCTGACCATGGTTTTGTTATAAGTAATTAGCTGTTTGTTTGTTTAACTCAAAAGCTCCTTGTTTATCATTCGTGAGTTCAATTAACAGCTATATGAACTTAATGCAGCATTGCCTATGTACCGAGCATGCTTTTTATGCCAGAAGGCGTTTTTTTTTAGGAATTAAGTTATAGTTACGTTTTCTATTTGACTATAATTGTCAATGTTTTCGTTGATATTGGCGTGGCAATTTATCGGGAGTCGCTGCAACATGTCTTTTTTTCTTCTATACTTCTCTATTAATCGTAATCCCGGTAGTGACTGATAAATGATGATATTATCACAATTCACACAGTCCATTAATTGTTTCTTTAGTCTACCACTACGGTTATAGCCATTGACATTCATATTTAGTAATCACATGTCTGTACTATGACAACCGATTTTCACAAAACTTTTTAGTTACCGGTGCCACTTTCAGAGTTCCTCTTATGTACTCATTTCTAGTCCTATCCATTGCTCTAACACCACACATACTTCTTAACATTCTCATCTCAGCTAGCTGAAATAATGACTAACCATTGTATAGAAACAGGTTCTTCTAACTCAATAGACAGCTGTGGCGCTGAAGAGTTTTAATGCGCCACTTCTTCTTCCCAGCTGAAGCAGTGGGAAGTGGTGATGGGCGGGCGTTTTTGGTGGACTGTCTTATGAAATTAACTTAAATTTAACGTTCAAAAAGTGCTGACTCTCAGCCTAGTTTAAATAAATGATTTTTGATTATATGAATCGCGTACAAAAACTGACGGCTTTGAATTGCGGTCGCGATTGAAGTTACGCGCGACGCACCTTTGCACCACGAATTTGACTAGTATTACCATCTCTAGACAGTGCCGGCTAGTTTTTTCCGTGTTCTGTGGGTTTTTCGCTACTTTAGATTTTTGTTTTGAAGAATTTCTTGTAAAGGGTTCTTCTACAAAAGGGTTTTTGTTTGTTTATTTCATTCGTTTGTAGCAATAGGCCTAATTTCTCGGACCTTTTACCGTTTCGTCTTTTTTGTTTAAGTGAATTGTATATTCAGGATTCCAGTTATAAATACGGATTATTTGCATGCCTTTTTGGATAACAGAGAGCCATTTAGCGATTTTTATGACTGGTTCCAGTAGGATATAATTATTCAAAACAGAAACACATTTTCGGGAATGAAGGTAATGAAAAATACCTTCTAAAATGTACGGGGGCAGTGGTGGCCCAGTGGTATCGGCCCGACTTACGATTTGTAGGTCGTGGGTTCGAACCTAGGCAGGCGCTTTACTTTGGGTAAATAATTTCGTCACCACTGCTCTCAAAACGGTGAAGGAAAACATTGTGAGAAAACTGGCATGTCCTAGAACAAAAAATTCGAAGACCTGTGACATCTACCAACCCGCACTGCCGGCCCGCGTGGTGGATTACAGCCCATTCTCTCTCGCCGAGAGGAGGCCTGTGTCCCAGCAGTGGGAACAATATAGGCTGATTGTGTGCTTGCAGCATTCTTCAAGATTTGAAAACTCTTCCTTTGTTGGGTAACTTTTAACATAAAACCGACGTATTCTTGAGATTTTAAGACTTTAACGGCAATTCACCCCAAGCGTTAATATAATTAGTTGGTTATTTGGCTGATAATCTTTTAATTAGCTCTCCACCATTTAATACTTTTAGAATCATTCTAATCTTTATTATATACTAGCTGACCCGACAGACGTTGTCCTGTCTCTTTGATGATATTTGAGCACGCATTCTGTCAATTCTATGTCAAATGTCATAATTTTACATTAAAAAGGTTTACATTGTCCTATTATATGGTTGTTAAGTATTCTTAAATTTAATTTTAAATTTTCTAATTTTAAATTAAATATATACTTTAATAAATTATATATAAATTAATAGTTTAAATTTTTTTTTTCTTTCATAAGAACCTTTTCCTGACAATTACAAAAACAACAAAAAAATAAAAAGTGAAATCGGTCCAGCCGTTCACGCATGATGGCGTGACCAAGGGAAGTAGGGATTCATTTTTATATATGTACTAGCTGACCCGACAGACGTTGTCCTGTCTCTTTGATGATATTTGAGCACGCATTCTGTCAATTCTATGTCAAATGTCATAATGTTACATTAAAAAAGTTTACATTGTCCTACTACATGGTTGTTAAGTATTCTTAAATAACAGTTCTTAAATTTTCTAATTTTCCGCGCAATTTTTTATTTGTTTTCTTTCATAAGAACCTTCTCCTGACAATTACAAACACAACAAAAGAAAAAAAAGTGAAATCGGTCCAGCCGTTCACGCGTGATGCCGTGACCTAGGGAAATAGGGATTCATTTTTATATATATAGATATAGATATAATTCTTCTGTACGTGTGTATGTCACTGAACTCCTCCTAAACGGCTGGACCGATTTGAATTATTTTTTTGTATACGTTTGGGTGGCACCCTAAATGGTTTAGATTCACTATTGGACCCGCTAGGTGGCGTTGCTATCGAGTTCTAGGAAACAGGACAACGTCTGTACGGTCAGCTAGTATTCATATAAAATCTAACTCTAAGGCCCTGCTACGAAAAGGCTAGTTTACGTTTAAGTTGCTGGAAGACAACCGCAGTGCAGGACCAGTGTTTCAGAGACAAACAGCGTTGTTAGATAATGTTATCATCATTATATTGTTTTTATGTTTTGTTACGTGATATCATCACAACCAGTCAATAATGTTTCTACTCCTGAGACACAGGTCTCTTTTCGCTGAAAACTACCAAGCGGGCCCAATGCGGGTTGGTAAATGTCACACGGTTTCGAATTATTGGTTCCAGGACATGCCGGTTTCTTCACCGTTTTGACAAACAACAACAATGGTAATGAAATAATTTACATAAAGCATCTGCCTGGCTACTACTACTCCCTTACGTGATCTCAAATAGCAAATGATTTAATTTAAAGTTCTGTGTCTCGAAATGTTAATTACTTTTCCTATCTGCCATTGTATATATGATCAGGCTTATCCAACTAAGCAGATAGCTGTTCTGCTGAGGAGTTTGTTGAGACACTTCTTATTCCCAGCTAAAGCACTAGAAATAGGTGAAGGGCGGGCATTTTGGGGGACTGTCTTACGTTATTTTGAAATTCTAAAATAGCTGATTCTGAGATTAATTTGAATTCATGGCTTTTTATTTTTTCATCATCATTATCATTTCAGACGAAAGACTTCCATTGGACACAAGCACTTCGATCAGTTTTGTGCCATGCGCATCCTAAGAATTCCTGGGCTCATCGATCGACCTTGTATGAGTCGTACTCACGTGTGGTGCACAACAAATGCTGCCAAGTCACGGCCAAGACACAATCATGCTAAAGGCTTTAAAATACTTTTTTCCATATTTTTATTCCAAAACCTATCTTATATTCAAGTAATAATACTCCACACAATACCCAATAATAAAAACGAAGATCATAAAAAAAAAAACATAATATTTTGCTTCACAAAGTTCAGAAAATGCTATAAAACACGGTTTCGGTTTCAAACGAATATCATTTCGTATACTCTACGTAGCTACTACGTGACTTACTCGTCACGAGTCCTTAATGTCTTTTTTACTTTACTTTACCGCGTAAACTTGAACATGTCGCGAAAGTTGAGAGAAGGAGCGCCTAATTTAGATGCTGTGGAAAGATACGGTTATCTTTTCGGAAGGATCTTTTCGTATCACGTCTTTTGCGGAGTTTCCGGGGTTGATGTTATGAGGTAATCTAGTTGCAGGTTGTTTTTTCAGTTGAAACTAAAGTTGAAAATACGTTGGAATTCTCTATTACTGATTGGCTAATAGACACGTATAATAATAAAAGTGGTTCAATTAGCTCCGGTTGAAAAACTACGGTAAACTCAAGGTGTTAATAAGGCAAAATAAGGTAAGTTTACAAGAAAATAATTGTCAGTAAGTTTCTAAACGATCGTTTTTCTAAAACTTCGGCGTAGCGAATCAGCTTTCTGCTACAAATGCGTAGTAAGCGTACCGTTCCCAGAGGGTCATGGCCATTCGGTTAATCCGGGGATACCGCACGGTCTCCTGCGAGGCGGCGAGCCTCCTTGCCGGAGTGCCGCCATGGGATCTGGAGGCAAAGGTCCTCGCCCACATGTGGGAGTGGCGCGAGGATGCGAAACGCCGGGGCGAAACTCCGCTGCCGCGACAAATCGCGGCACGGCGGACAGAGCTCCGGCAGGATCTCATGGCGACATGGCGGGTACGATTGTCGCAACCCAGCGCAGGGCACGCCACAATTGCGGCGGTAAGTCCCCTCTTTGAGGAGTGGATAGAGAGGCGCCACGGCGTCCTCACCTTCCGCCTGACACAGGTTCTCACCGGGCATGGGTGCTTCGGTGGGTTCCTGTTCAGGATAAAGCGGGAGGAAACGCCCGGGTGTTTCCATTGTGAGGATCGTCTAGAGGACACGGTGGAGCATACGGTGGAAGTGTGCCCTGCCTGGGCGGAGCACCGTCGTGTCCTCGTGGAGGCGATCGGCGGCGGCGACCTCTCGCGTCCGGCCCTGGTGCGAGCCATGGTACGGAGCGAGAGGGCATGGGAAGCCGTCACCTCCTTCTGCGAAGCAGTAATGCTCGCGAAGGAGGAGGCGGGGCGCGTGAGGGAGTGGCAGTCTCTGCGCCCTCACGTCCCTAGCCGCCGCAGGAGGAGACGCCCCGGGCGCCGGGAGTCGATTGCGGACTCCCGGCCACCGTAGGCGCGAGCTTGCGGGTGGCGAGCAATGGGTAGCTCGCCGCCCGGTAAGGACCAAGCTCGGGTCGACGGCGCGTAGTGTTCCACGCGCGCCTCAAAGAGATGTCAGCAGTACTGAAGGGGTCTGCTAGGACCGATGCCTGCCGGGGTCACGTGATTGTTCTAAAGAGATACCTTGACCCTGGCACATGGGCAACTGAAGGAACACGGGTGGGTTTTAGTCAGTAAAAGTCTGACACGCCCTCCCGCTCCGCCCAGAGCGGGAGAAGTCATTTGATGATTTCCCATCCAAAAAAAAAAAAAAAAAAAAAAAAAAAAAAAAAAAAAAAAAAAAAAAAAAAAAAAAAAAAAAAAAAAAAAAAGCGTACCGTTAAGCGTAAGTATTTGATGATTTCCCACCCACAAAAAAAAAGCGTAGCAATCTTCGCGTGTGCTACGCCGTAGCAAGAGTACAATCTTTCAGTTCGTCAGTACTCGAAAATACTTAATCGAGCGCGCTTTAGAAATGTTCCTCTGTATTATATTTGTGTCGAATGCAAAAATAACACAAACAAATATACCGCCCACATTAAATACAGATTTGTAGCAAATAATGAAATGTTTTTCACCTATGAAAGACAGCCGAGAACAACGGCAAAGATAGTCGCCCATCCACGTGCCAACCGCGGCAAGCGTAGCTTAACCTCATCGGTCGACCTGTGCAACTGTTAATACTTAGTTACAAAACCCACCAATTATGTACACACGTAAGCATACCTTTAAAAATCTCATCAGCAAGAAAGTTTCATATTTTTGTTAAACAATTCTCAATCGTCACCCAACATTACGTGTTCTGTGTCTTAAATATTTATGCGAAAAACTTGGCAATACAACCACGTAATATTTCATTTTTACGACTTAACCTTATAATATTCGAGCATTATTCGAGCTATTCGAGTCTCTATTTATTACCTTTTGAAGTTTTTATCCCCATACTTACTTTTAAAAATAGGTCGTTTATTCGACTTATTCTATTACAGTAAAGTTTTGGGTGACTGATGTGTTTTTAACTACTGTTGAAGTTTGTAACTTGACACCGGAAACAATTTTGTGTGAATGAAAGCAGCCTTTTCACTCAACTTTAAATCTTCTCACCCCAGTACTTTTATCAATCTAGACATCCATACAAATAAATAAAAATTGCAATGTCTATTTCTAATGTCAAAATAACAGCTTTTCACTGAATGTATATGAAACTTTAAACAACCCTGTTACTCCGAAACGGTTGGATCGATTTTGACGGGACTTACGCTAACATATAGCTGATTTTAAAAGAAGTAACTTATGTTCTGTATCCGGGTTTCACTTTCCCATAGATATTTTCCAAAATCAACGCAGGCGAAGCCGCGGGCAAAAGCTAGTGTTACATAAACTAGAATTGAATTGGGCAGCTTCAATCATAAAACAATGAAATACTAAAATATGTGAAATAAAATTAAACCTTTTATATATGAAAACTATATTACGAAATTATTCCCGTGTTATTATTATTATATCAGCTTATATTGTCCTAGGATTGGGCAAGAGCCTCCATGTACCCTGCTAGGTTTTCCTTCATTAGCCTGTATTTACAATATAGGCGACATTCATTCGACATCAATATCCTAAATGTATAATAATGTAGCTCTGTTCGTTCACAAATCTAATTACGAATTCTCCTTTTGCAGACAAAGCCCTCATTTTTCCCAACATCAGACCGTCAAGACTTGAGCACGCCCATGCTTATCAAACACAGCGGTCACGTATGAAGAGCTCACTTGCAGCCTTAATTAACGAGCCAATTACGTGACAGAGACGCTGGCACCTCGGCCAGTCTCGGCAAAGATCGGCAAATCTCGGTATAAGTTGTATTTCGGCGAGATTTTATTTATTGTTCTGATTAGTTCTTGTTAGCGTGTAGTGTGTAGGCGGAAAATTAGCAGATAAGACAGCCATTTTGTTGAAATAAATATTATTGACAGCTACTACGTCTAATGATTAATAATATTATCTATTAAGACAGTTACTCAAACTGATATTATAAAAATGCTTTTGTATAAGCCACTTTAAATTAGAAAACACTAAACGTGTTCACTGAAAACAATGTCAGTTACAAAACTTCATATACACAGACATTAAATATTATAGCTTGCATGCAGCTGCAAAAAATGAGCAGCCTAAAAATATGTTGAAACATACACGAAAAACGGAAACACAGGAAAAACTAACGAATATTAAATACCGAAACTGCAGCGAAAACCGTAATAAAACGAAGCTCGTGGGTGGCCAGACCACATTCTAAAAACGTAATTACCAACAGTTTGCAAAGTGAAGCATAGAGAAATAGAATAAAAATGACGTACAATTACAGTGCACAGACAATTAAGTATTCATCCAACAGCGGCGCTAGTGAGCAGAGCACAGATAAAAAAGAATCGGTCGTTGCGAAGTCTGCTGTGTAAAAAGTTACGAGTGAAAGCAGTTTTTATGAAACATATTTTTTATGAATAAGAGTGCGGCCGTGATATTTTTGTTGCGGATTTTCGCAAATGTTTTGTATGAAAATATAATGTGTTTTTTATTACGGGGAGTTTATTAGCACTGCAGTGGCCTGCTGAAGACTTTAAGAACTAAGAATAAGTAAAGAATCTCGAGTTTCGTGAATACGCGGGTGGACAATCACTTCCTTGGTGACATTCCTCATATTATTAACTCAAGAGATTTGGTACTGACTAAGCCACTCACCCAAAAAGTAATAAAATGCTTTGGTAACGCCATTTACAACAACATTGTAGTACTGACGCCAGCACATCGAGCTACTACAATCTGTCAAATTTCTTTAAAAGATTTTCAATATTAGTGTTAAAGCATAAAGTTGAAGGTTGATTGGGAGAATTTGACAGTTTCGGGTACCTGGATGTACATGCATTGTGCGTATAATGTATGTCAATGTTACATACAATGGCTTGATTACACACCGTGATTTTACGGCATTTTTCCTTAATTTTCCTTAGCAAGCGGCTCAACCGTTATAGTAAACCATTTTCCAATAAATACCTTAAGTTATACATTTTCAGTGTCGGTGTATATGCAAGTCCTATTCATAGATTTGAAACTCGGTTATCTCTGTAAGGAAAATATGGAAATCATATTATTAAAGAGACATTTTCCTGTCAAAAAAATACATATTAGGAAACGCAACTCATAAAACTGTCTTCACCATCTACTACATTTCCCATAATATACTCAATTTTCCTGTTTTTCCTCTTACTGAGCTATATTCGATGTTTATTCCAGAATGTAGTCGTATTTCATTATTCTTCCTAACGTATCGTATAAATAATGTTTGGGTTTTATCCGCCATATTATTATTTATGATACATGCAATCGAATACTGTTTTATGATCGAACTAGCGACGAAATAGATCCAATATTTTGTATAATCGTATCGTCATCCAGTGTTTAATATGGGCCTTCGTAATGGAGATTAAAAGTCAAGAGCTAGTGTAGTCCGTTAAATTCCAATTTTCTTGCGTTTTTTGCAATTTGCTAGTCAGTGTGAGTCCTTTACGTTGAACAAAATATTATTTGCGATTGTAACATGTACGTATTTACGAAATTATATCATACAAGTCATCATGAAAACATTCCCTATTTAAAAAAAGATCACTCCTTATGTAACTAAATGAAATCTCACGTTTAGGACATTTTAATGAGCTCTATTTTCAGCAAGAACTGAAAATTCAGTTGAAATTCACGGAGAAATGTATTACATATTTCAATTTGTACGAAACCACTGCTGAAATCTGCAATTTGCAGTGTAGAAACTTGTGAATTTTGTTTCAAATATTTTGCTTTTCAGCCCTACAAATTGTGTTATTATTCATGGAAATAGAAAAAAAAATAACACGGTTGTACAATACGTAGGTACAATAACTTTGCAGTAAGGTATTTAATGATCGATAGTATGTTTTAACAAAGCGTCTGATATAATATTCTATATGGTAATTTTCACTCGAATCTAAATATTTAAAGAGCGATTTTCTCTCTCCGGCATGATTTCAGATAGAAGCCTAGCAGCTGTCTAATTTTAGAATATCGGTTTTGCTCAACAATTTGGTCTGGAACTCAGATGCGACCCGATCTAATATAAAATATTGATATTCAGCCACATCTGGGAAGTTTGAGAGCCGACCTCAACAAAATTTTGAAAATACTAGGCGAAATAAAATTGCCAACACACCCGAACCAGTCGGTAGATTCTTTGTAACTTACCCTACATAACATAAAAGGGTGCCCACAAAATATTCCCTTTCTCTCGGCACCAGGTGCACGATATGGCAATCAAGCCTCTAGTAACTTATGGCGCCCTGGTCCATTTGCCTTGCCTTTTCAAGTTTTATTAAAAAGTTACCTTACCTGAAGGGAATTGATGGAAGTTTTAATTAAGTTTTGATAGTATATAGACGCTACTTCATACGATTACATTGTTGAGAGATATTTGGTTTTTGATAGAAGAGATGAACTTTAAGTGAGTTTAGTTAGTGCAGGCGTCCGCACGTAATGTATCTGTGGTAGCAATTTGACCTTGCGCTTGTCTGCCATAGTATACAGTATTCAATAGAATAAAAATAGGCACAGACAGGGACGACACTACTCTAGTAGAACAATTTTTATTAAAACTTTGTTGATATTGTTCTAAAAGGATAGCGCCACACCGTCGCGTCGCGCCTGTCTGTAGGAACCTGAAGGAAGTCAGCTTAAACTGGTTTTTTTTATCTACTCTTCAAATCTTCTAACCTACTCTTCAAATAATTTCAAGTTTTTCGACACGAATCAAAAAGAATAACAAAAATAAAACACTAAATTAAAAAACAACTGTGGCCATTCAAAACTAACGGCAATGACCAAAAAATTTAGTCAGCCATCGAAAATATAACAAAAGCTTTGAAAAATCAACATTTAAAACAAAATAAAACAATAGATGAACTCAAACAGATGTGCAATCGAAACAAAATGGCTGCCGAAGTGCGACAAATTGGAGGGAAGGGAAACGCTCAATCAATTAATAAAAATACGAGTTTTTTTGCAGACGAGATCACAGCAAACGCCACGACCATTTTTCAAGGACTACAAACTTTGTTTTTTATAGGAAAACCAATCAAAAATACGTACGTAGTTGATTTAACATTTCAGTTTTCTAGATTCATGTTATTTTTAACCAGAAACCTCTTGATGGATGTAGTTAAGGAATTGTTTCATAATAAAAATCTTGCAGCCGTCGCATGATGCATACATCGTTAAAATGTTGACCAAACGTGGTGATTATACCTTTATATGTTACCAAAATATCAATATTCTGAAGCAGTCGGTTAGAATAATGTTGAATGTAATTAAGCAACAAACATGTGACAACAGTAGCCATAGCTAAATACGAAAATAATATTGATGACTGTGACTACCCAGATAGCAAAGTTAGTACGCAACTGATTCATAAAGTACCAATGTACGAACATATTCCCACTCCGTATAATCAATATTCCCTCGAAGCTATGAAATCCTGGTAGCTGTCACATCAACATGCAAAGGTACTCGCAACCGATAAGCGTTCCAGACTAAAATAGCGAAAAAGGAAGCTGCAAAAACATTCACATTTTTCCAACGGTGAACACAAAGAAAATAAACCAGCATTTTCAATTTCCCATAGGCGAGTGTAGACGTGAAGAAAACCCAATCAAAATGTTTGCCGACCGAAAGGTAGTTTACATGGAAAAGGAAAAATGTGAAATGTTAAAACTATTTTGCGGGGATGTTTTTCTGCTAGAAATTGAATGGTTTGGGGCTTTATTCGTTGTTAAAATATTGTAAATATGTTTTCGATCATCATTATCATCATTTCAGCAGAAAGACGTCCACTGCTGGACATAGGCTTCCCCCAATCTCCAACACTTCAAATCAAATCAATTTATTTGCGATTTAAAGTGTTGGTACAATTTTTTCTTAACATAAATAATCAAACAGATCCAAAAAACTTAGTCATAATACTGTGACATTCAAAAACATTTGGGTTTATACAAAGTCATAATCGATACTATAATAATATTATAAAGCTGAAGAGTTTGTTTGGTTCTTTGATTGAACGCGCTAATCTCAGGAACTACTACTGGTCCGAATTCAAAATTATTTTTGTGTTTGGTAGCCTATTTATCGAGGAAGGCTATATAACATCACGCTACAACTAAGAGGAGCGGAGTAGTAATAAAAAATGTTGCAAAAACAGGGAAATTTGCACGGGTAGGCGATTCGACGCGACGGGAAGGGTCGGGGGATCAAGAAATTTAACGCGGACGAAGTCGCGGGCAGAGGCTAGTAAATTATATTCAAAGTTAAAATTCAATTGAAATCGCAATATTATTATACTTATTAAACACATTAAAAGAAAAATGTCAGAGAAATGTCAAATTCTTCAAACGGTGTTGTGCTTCCCGCATCCAGAAGATTCATGCAACCTGCATATGGTCATTGCTCCACCTTGTTAGAGGCCTTCCTACTCTACGTATGTGTGTATTGTGCCTTGCTAATTAAGTTCAGCAATTCTTCGGGTTATGTCGGTTACCTAGGTTGTAGATAATGTCATAATAATTGAATTAGTAATACTAACTTGCTTTCGTATCACTATAAAATTGCGGACGCCTTTTCAAGCCTACAGAATCTCCACACAGCAACAGCGGTTTGTGTATCGCGCTGCGCTTTCAGTTTTATTTTATTTCTTGTGCGGCGTTTCAAATAAATTGAAACGAAAAATCGAAGTGCGATTGCCGCACTGCGTCCAAATAAAAAAACAAAAGCACATCAGTAAAACCGCGGTGTACCATGCTGCGCTTGTTGTGAAGAGTTCCTCAGGATACATCATGTTACAGTAACAATTAGCAGGATAAATTAAAAAGAAAAATTCAGACTCGAAAGTATTTATTACAATTTAAACATTTACATGCACTTTTGAACTAACAAGAAGTCGGTCACTCAGAAATATGAAACTAGTTGCCCATTTCAAAGCGTAGCCTATGACGAAGAAAAACTTATTCTGCAGTATTTGAATCTCTTATTCCCTTTAGTAACTATAAACGATCAAGTATTAACTTTAATTGACAAGTAGTTTTTGGAGTTTTCCATCTAAATTTTCTCTGTAGCAAAATGTCATCATCATCAGCCTATAATGTTCCCAATGCTGGGACACAGGCCTCCTCTCGGTGAGAGGGAGTGGGCCATAATTTACAACGCGGGCCCAGTGCGGGTTGGTATATGTCACATGTCTTAGAATTTTTGGTTCTAAGACATGCCGGTTTCCTCACGATGTTTTCCTTCACCGTTTTGAGAGCAGTGGCGATGAAATAATTTACACAAAGTAATGCGCCTGCTTTTTTTTTTTTTTTTTGGATGGGAAATCATCAAATGACTTCTCCCGCTCTGGGCGGAGTGGGAGGGCGTGTCAGACTTTTACTGACTAAAACCCACCCGTGTTCCTTCAGTTGCCCATATGCCAGAGTCACGGTATCTCTTTCGAACAATCTCGTGACCCTGGCAGGCATCGGTCCTAGCAGACCCCTACATTGCTGCTGACATCTCTTTGAGGCGCGCGTGGAACACTACGCGCCGTCGACCCGAGCCTGATCCTTACCGGGCGGCGAGCTACCCATTGCTCGCCACCCGCAAGCTCGCGCCTACGGTGGCCGGGAGTCCGCTATCGACTCCCGACGCCCGGGGCGTCTCCTCCTGCGGCGGCTAGGGACGTGAGGGCGCAGAGACTGCCACTCCCTCACGCGCCCCGCCTCCTCCTTCGCGAGCATTACTGCTTCGCAGAAGGAGGTGACGGCTTCCCATGCCCTCTCGCTCCGTACCATGGCTCGCACCAGGGCCGGACGCGAGAGGTCGCCGCCGTAATGCGCCTGCTTGGGTTTGAACTCAAGACCTACTTACTACTCGTAAGTCGCGGCCGTTACCACTGGGCTACCACTGCTCGCGCAGCAGCATGCAATGCTGAGCAGCATGTAATCTGGATTTATGCCCAGTTTTGCCAATAACATGGCAACCCTTATAACATGGGACTTGAAATAACAGGCGAAATGTTTAGGTGCACTATAGGTTCACCACTGCTGAACGTGCGATGTAATGTTAATTGGAAAACACTCTTTGTCCAAAATATGGCAGATTGAATCTACAATGTTATTGTCATTTGCTAGATGCGCGATATACTGGCTTGTTAGTCTAGTGGTTAGTGACCCTGACTGCTAAGACTGAGGTCGTGGGTTCGATTCGCACCCAAGACAAATGTTTGTGTGATGAGCACAATCACTTGTTCTGTGTCTGGGTGTAATTTATCTATAATATGTATGTATTTAGAAATATATAAGTATATTTATCAGTTCTCTGGTTACCATAGTACAGGCTCTGCCTCGTTTGGGATCAGATAACGTTGAACTGGTTGTCCAAAGATATTATTAGATATTATTATTATTATACAATTCGAGTAAATGATGACATTTTTTATATGACTTTTCTGAGTGTGGCAGTTATCTGCTTTAATATAATTTAAAGAGTAATCAGCTTAAATGTTGATGGATCTAGAGGGAGAAGTTCAAAATAAATATGGATAGATTGTGTGAGGAATGGTAAAAAAGATTAGCAAGAGAATAATATAATAATAATATTCCACAACTATCACACAACGCCATCTAGTCCCAAGCTAAGCAGAGCTTGTGTTATGGGTACTAGACAACTGATAAACATACTTATATATTTCTAAATACATACATATTATAGATAAATTACACCCAGACACAGAACAAATGATCGTGCTCATCACACAAACATTTGTCCTGGGTGGGAATCAAACCCACGACCTCCGGCATAGCAGTCAGGGTCGCTAACCACTAGACAAACAGGCCTGCCGCGAGAATGACAGCATTACAGTTGACAGAGAAAATAGAGAAGAGAACATGTTGCGCTGACTCCAAGTAACATGAAACAAGGATAGATTGCGTGGGATATGATATGAAAGCGAAGAGAGTGAAAGCCTGGCGGTTAACGAGGGAGAATGGAAGATGTAAACATGTTGCGCCGACTCCAAGTACCGTGGGACCAGGGCAGGAGGATGATGATTATGATGAGTCGTAAATATACACTGGGCAGCATGTCCCGATATCAAAACTGATAAAGAAAGAAAAAACTGAAAAAAATAATAACAACCGACTTCCTTAAAACACTACAAAGTGAAAAATAACTTTAATTTTGCAAGTCGGTGTCTTAGGATTTGTATTTCAGTTTTTTGCCACAATCAATCAATTAGTTGTGGTATTTACCCCGCACTAATTGAGCAAAATAGGAATAGTGTTTGGTTTTTTCATGGATGCCATTATCAGAATTGGACCACATTTAAACGGAACCATACGAAAAGTATCTATAAAAGAAAGAAAGGGAGACAGCGTCGTAGATGGGAGGACGACATTAAAAGTATGGCTGGCATTACGTGGAGAAGGAAGACACGTGATCGAACTCTGTGGCAAGCTTTAGGGGAGGTCTATGCTCTTCGCGAAACTGGTGTCCAATAATGTAACTTAGCATGTAAGAAACATATGTAAGTTTGTTGAATAAAGGCTAATAATAATACGAAAAGTACCAGCTTTCAAATAAAAAAAGAATCATCAAGATCGGTTCACCCAGTCAAAAGTTCTGAGGTAACAAACATAAAAAAATACAACTGAATTGAACCTCCTCTTTTTTTTTTTTTTTTTGAAGTCGGTTAAAAATAAAGACTGTGGGAAACGATATGACAGATAATGCATTGAATGCGTGGCAGTTAATAGTAGAGAATTGAAGAAGAGAGCATTTTGCGCCGACCCCAAGTAACATGAGATCAGGGCAGGCCTGTCAGAGTCGCGAGATTTGTTCGAAAGATGGGAAAAAAATTGGTTCGAAGAGGGCCACGGTATCGGCCCTGGCACATGGGCAACTGGAGGAACATCGTCATTCATTAAATTATATTAGAATGTTACATTATGCTATAATGTTACAGTTATTAATGATTTAGATTTTAACGTAGGTAATTTGAAACTAGATGAAGTATTATTTTTCTATGACGCTTTTTTTATGCTTGCGGAGTTTGCCTGTAAGTGATTGTTGCACTGTTGTTATACATTCTTTCATGTTTAGTTTAAAATAAAAAACGGTGTAAACAATTGTTGATCCTAAACCAAAATAAATAAACACGGGTGGGTTTTAGTCAGTAAAACTCTGACACGAAAGAGCGGGAGCTGTCATTTGATGATTTCTCACCCATAAAAAAAAGACCAGGGCAGAAAGCTCGTGATTGATTTAACTTATTGCGCTCGCTTATAATCTAGGTGCTTTCAATTCAGTCAGTTAAATACGAATGTATATGGAGATAAACTAAAATTCAAGAGGCCCATCATCGCTATATTAGGCGTGGCTAGGTCGACCATCATTCCACAGGTAGACGTTTTTTTCACAATTCGAGCTAAAAAGCATAGTCATACAATGGGTAAACGGTTTGATAGCAATTCATCTCTTCGCAAGGTTGGCGAATTCATAAAGCTGCTAGCTGGAAATTGTTAAATAGTCTAGTACAAGTTATTACATCGTCTGTCTGGCATGCCAAGTGTTTAGACTGAGTAGATTGTATACTTTGTTGTTATTTCATAGAAATAGCATTTTTTTATGAAATAATAACAAAGTTAGCCAAGTCTAGATACGATGCTTTCGGCAAAAAAGGTCATACATCTGTCTAGCCTTTTCTGTTGTTTGGGTCGCCTTCCAATCTACCCGGATGCAGCTGGATGCCAGTACTTTACATGGAGCGATTGACTTCTGATCTCCACAACCCAGTTGCTGGCTAACACAATTCACCTTGGCAAGACTGATGGCCAGACTTTCGGGCTTCTAACTACCAGTAACGACTTTCAAAGATGTATAATTAACAGCCACGACATCCTTTTTGTGGAACGAAAGTGGTCTCGGTATCCACGACCCATTTCCGGACCGACCTCGGCAAGCGTTGCTTAACCCTGAAATTTGACCTAGTTGTTATTATTTAGCCACGAGCCCCTCAAGAAATATGTCATACTATCTCTATTACCACCGGACTATACATAGCATCTGCAGTTTTTTCAGATTAAATGTTTCGAAGAAGTAAGTAAAAATAAACATTTTCCTTCGTTACAATTTTATACCGCTTGAAATCTGATTTCATCAGTTTTCATAGAAAATGTAAGGCATTTTTAATGGCTTCAAGAACGCCATTAAAAAGTGATCAAGCGAACAAGGCATCTCACTTACTTTTTTATTAGATCACGCTTGCAGTTGATAATGGAGGTTCTACCTTCAGACGACTTTCTGGTCCACTTGCCTGCGTTTATATCCAACTGGTATGTGTATCCCTATGTCTATACCTCTTAAAATAACTTGCTAAATAAATAAGACACAGAAACTTCGAAATGATAATAATAGATATTCAACAAATTGCACATCCTGTAAATTATTTATTAGATACTTATTATTTACTATAGCACAAAAACTTATAGGAAGAAAAACTAAACCAAGTAAGTTAGGACAAGAGAGTACCAAAACTTGTCTTTCAAAAAGCATCTTGTTTACATACCTTCCTGTATTTATTTCATTATTTTCCTAGACAAAAGTCATACGATTTTATTTCTGTAAGTAGGTTTCTAAAAACACTTTTACACGACAATCATAGTCTTAAATCTAGATGAAGTCAGCGTTTCCTATCTGACTGCTTTGAGAAGAGCGGCCGAACCCACCCGAAAGTCACAGTTTATTTTAAAGTCCAGTCCAAAGTCAGATCATGTGAAGACCATGTAGATTGGTGTCTGAAATAGCCCTTTGAGGAAAGAACCACAGATTGAGTGATCCTGTCCAGTCAGTACACGCATTTGTCAGTAATAATGCAGCTCAACTTAGAACTAAGGAGCTCAACAATTCGACGACCATACCAAAAATAGAATAATGTTGGGTAAGCCGCATAAATTACTCAAACTGCCAGATCATGATTACAACTAGCTGAGAAAAAAAAACCGGCCAAGTGCGAGTCTGACTCGCGCACCGAGGGTTCCGTACAAACCTGCAGGTATTCACGGTTTATGCATAAGGTTTATGTTCATGAAATTAAAGGTTTTTTTTTAAATTTTTATATTTGAGTTGACTGAATGAAAGGTAAATTGTGGTTTACGATTTATGACGTATTAAAAAAAAAACTACTTACTAGATCTCGTTCAAACCAATTTTCGGTGGAAGTTTACATGGTAATGTACATCATATATTTCTTTCAGTTTTATCATTCCCTTATTTTAAAAGTTACGGGGGGGGACACATTTTACCACTTTGGAAGTGTCTCTCGCGCAAACTATTCAGTTTAGAAAAAAATATATTAGAAACCTCAATATCATTTTTAAAGACCTATCCATAGATACCCCACACGTGGTCCGATGAAATTTTTTTTTTTGATTTTCAGTTCTATGTATGGGGAACCCCAAATATTATTGTTTTTTTTTTTCTATTTTTGTGTAAAAATCTTAATGCGGTTCACAGAATACATCTACTTACCAAGTTTCAACAGCATAGCTCTTATAGTTTCGGAAAAAAATGGCTGTGACATACTCGGACAGACAGACAAACATGACGAATCTATAAGGGTTCCGTTTTTTGCCATTTGGCAACGGAACCCTTAAAAACGAAGAAAACCTAACCTTATAAAACCTTTTCAAAAAGGAATGGAAACATACCAACAAAAATTAAAAACACATCGCTGGCAAGAAAATTTCAATTTGCTGAATCTGAAAGTTGGCAACGGACCCGTATTCCGGGCACTTCTCTAGATTGGCCGGTACATAGCCAGGCTTGCAATCTATTGCCTAGACGAAAAATTTTACACATTTATTTTTGCTAGTTATAACTGGCAGGTTTCTAGCAAATACAATTCTTGAATAGGAATTTTATTGGAAATTAGCTTTTCCGTTCGGCTGCACCAGCATGAAGGTATTCAATTATTTCATAGCAACCGGGATAAAAAAAGTATCCATAGTTTTAATACATACCTAAGCAGTCTCTAATATTCCCACTGTTGGGACAGAGGCCTCCTCTCCGTAGGAGAGAATGCACCGTAATTCAACACGAGGGCCCAGATCATGTTAGTAGGTGCCACATCATCATCATCATTTCAGCCGTAAGACGTCCACTGCTGGACTTAGGCCTCCCCCAATTTGGGGGGCTTTGCCATAATCGCCACGCTTGTCAGGCGGGTTGGCGATCGCAGTATGGTGGTAAAATGCATAGAGAACGCTGCTGCCCATTCTCTAGTAAGTCCCTTAGTCACCTTTTAAAACCAGGTTTGTAGGTGCCACATGTTTTCGAATTTTCGGTTCTTGATTTTGTTATTGAGAGTGAACAAATAGACAATTGTAATTAGTGTTGAGACTATTATTTCGTACCTACACCATGTCGAACTTGGGTTCTGATGACGAGGTATCCCAAATGGGTGAACTACCTTCGTTATGTATAATATATTAAAGGCTAGATAAGGGCGCTGTTACCTATCCAACTCTTAAAAGAAACACTGTAACAAAAGCAAAAGTCACAGTTTATTTTAAAGTCCAGACGAGTTCTTTTGATTCAATTTCAGACAACTGCATTTTAAAATATGAAACAGGTAAAAGCTTCGAACAATGATTCCAACTTTCTGAAGTTTGTTCAAAGAAAGTTTAGTTGTTTGAAACTTGACGCTACGTCTTCAAAGCGGGTGAGCTGTCTTTCTGATTTTCTTAGTAATTAGCTACCTTTACCTCTGGTTCACTTCATTTTGTTACCATTAGAGTATGTTGTTTCACAAAGGATCACTTATTTGAACGAAGTAGTCTTGCAGTTGGAGTAAACTGACAGAAAACGTCACGTGACGAAAAAGTGTGCTGTAGCCGATCGTGAGGGCGAAATAATAATACAAGGTGGCAGCAGCAAAAAAAAACCACATTTATCGTCATGGGTGTCAATTTCATGGTTCAAGGGTGCTCATCCAATAGTGAGGTCAATATGAAAATCCGATTGTTCCGGCTGTGAAAAGTTTCAACCACTTATTTATTTCAATTTATGAAAAGAAGGTTGTTAAAATAAAGGAAGTAATTAATGTGGTTACTTTTTTATAACAACTTTAATGAGATAGGTACGGTCAACGTACACAAACTATTCTGTCTACGACGGTCAAAGACTAATTATGTGAAGCAATTTTCTGAACAGTCTTCCTCACGGAGTGATCACGTCACCTATACGACCTGCCATTTCTTTTCAAAATCTTTGTAATTTGACAGTCGGCAAATTATAAAGATGCAGTACAAGATTCACTGCTGAGAAAAGGCCGACCTCAAATCACTTCAGACATCCTTTTCCAGAACCACCTCGATCCAACCCTTAAAATATGCGTCTAGGTCGTACCTCCTCGGTACCTTTTCTTGGGCCGGCCTCGGCGGTGTAAACTATTTTGTTTTTTTTTTTGTACTACGAAGATGTCTTAAAACCGGTCACTCAACCAAGTCTTCATATTTTTTACTAGCTTCTGCCCGCGACTTCGTCCGCGTTAAATTTCTTGTTCCCCCGACTCTTCCCGTCGCATCGAATCGCCTACCCGTGCGATTTTCCCCGTTTTTACAACATTATTCATTACTGCTCCGCTCTTCTTGGTTGTAGCGTGATGATATATAGCCTATAGCCTTTCTCAATAAATAGGCTACCTTACACATAAAGAATTTTTCAATTCGGACCGGTAGTTCTTGAGATTAGCGCGTTCAATCAAACAAACAAACAAACTCTTCAGCTTTATGATAACATCATATATGTATAGATTTTAAATAAAAGTATAAGTTTTAGGTCATCATGTTGTTTCAGTTTTTATCGTAATAATACATTTCGACGACACAATCTACGAATTGTTCATGAAATAAATACATAAAAACTGATTTTTCAACTTTTTACATTTCAAATGATTACACTACCCGCGGTTGAAAATCCAAAAAAAAACTTAAATTTGATTTATTTTTGATCATGTTTAAAAATCAACTTTTCAATCATCGTGATCACTAATTCGCAACGAACGTATTTCCACAGCATTTATTTTACTTGCATGCTTCTTTTGCCACACCCAAAATTCACTTTTGGTGTGACTGTGAATGATAGGCTGAGGAATGATGTGATAAGACAACCGTGCGGTTTAAAAGAAGATGTAGTGACAAAAACTGAAGGTATTTACATGGCAGGTGTGACTGGACATGCCGAAAGGGGACGCCCAAGGAGAACATACAGTGACCTTATTGGTGATATTCTTAAGAAGAATCAGGTGCGTAGGACTGGTAACCGGCATGCGTGTATGACCAGGATGTATGAATTTAAACGAGGCAAAAGCCGTATGTTAGGATCGTAGCAGGTGGCGTTCTGTTATATCCGTCTACCCCCATGAGAAAAAGGCGTGAATTTATGTATTATGTATGTGATCGCTAATATAATAGGTTGGGGAAAAAGTTTCTTCGCATTTTTTAAGAAAATTCAAAACATTTTTTAATAAAGTTTATTTACATTTAACTAAAGTATGTAGGTACCATTTTGTTCGATAACTTTTTGCCATCTTGTAGGTAGGGACATGATCCCATTGCTATAGAAATTTTGGGACTTCTGGTCAAAATACCGCGACAAGTGGTTTTGGCAGTCCTCTCGTGATGTTAACCTGACACTGCCTAAAGAATTCTGAAGAGACCGAAACCTGAAGGTGCAAGATCAGGACTATACGGCGGATGCATTAACACCTCCCAGCCAAACTCTCTTAATTTTTGTTGGGTGGCTAAAGATGTGTGAGGTCTAGCGTTATCATGATGAAAAACCACACCCCTTCTGTTGATTAATTCCGGCCGCTTTCTCTCAACTTCTTGATTTAATCTCATCAGTTGTTCGCAGTAGAGTTCAGAATCGATGGTCCTGCCTGGTGGTAACAGCTCATAATGAATAATGCCCTTCCAATCCCACCACACACACTGCATCACCTTGTTGCGAGTTAACCCGGGTTTCGCCACAGTCTGCGGCCTTTGACCACGACCTTTTTCGCACGTTCTTGTCATACGTGATCCACTTTTCATCACCAGTTATCAGCTTCTTCAAAAATGGTTCGGTTTCATTACGTCGTAATAAAGAATCACAAATGAGTACACAGTTCATTAGGTTTCTTTCAGTGAGCTCGTGAGGTACCCACATGTCGAGCTTTTTTGTGTACCCAGTTTTTTTCAAATGCGCCAAAACTGTTTTGTGGTCAATTTCCAGTTCTTCAGCTACGTCGTAACTACTGGTATGCCGATCTTGCTCCACTTTTTCAAAAATGGCATCCATTTTATCCGTAATAGGGCGACCAGAGCAGACCAGGAAATTTTGATGTCAAAGATGCACGTGGCATCTTTGACATCAAAATTTCCGGATTGAAAACGCTTAAACCAAATTTGTGCTACTCTCACAGACACTACACTAGGTCCATAAACATCGCAAATTATTTTCGCGGCTTGCGTTGCATTTTTACCTTTTTAGTAGTAAAATTTTAAAATGTATCGAATTTCTGAATTAGATTCACTCATCTTGACGGTACGAAAAACAAATGAAAATGACACATTTTCCTAATTTGAATTTGGAATTATGTTCTTTAAAATTTAAACTTTCAATGATACCAAATCCAGCCAGATACAAAATAGTATAGCCAAAGAGATTTTATTACAAGTTCATACATACTATAATGCGAAAAGACTTTTTCCCCAACCTAATAGAATGTCACTTTGTATCTTTTCTAGTCACCGAATAAGTCAACAATCATTTATCTTATAAAACCACCAATATTTATTTGTCAGTAGCTCCTTGTTATCGACTTGGCAAGCTCCGGGCGACAAGATGAAAAGTTTTAATAACTCCCACAGACTACCAGAGTTCTTAAACAATTGGAAATTAATTGTAGTTACTTGACAGCAACTTGGCCTTCATAATTATTAGTCACAATTTGTGGAAAACAGGGAAATTGGAAACTTTGTGATGATAGGGATGAGGGAAGACAGTTTTAAAGATTAGTTAGTGGAAGTTAAGATAAGTTTGACACTCTTCGGAAGGTTGTAACTGACAGAAAGGTCAATAAAGTTGAAGCCTTGTGGAGCCTGAGAGCATTCATATACCAACTCAAAGCATTTATTTCAACTAAATCGACTACAGGCACTTTTGAATTTTCAAGGGATTTGATCAATCAGAAAGATGAAGTTAGTTGCTCATTCATAGCATAGTAGGTCTTTATAGTGAAGGCAAGAAACTCGAAGAAACTCCGAGGACTCATTTAAATCAAAATATTGCTACATACTAATATTATAAAGCTGACGAGTTTGTTTGTTTGAACGCGCTTATCTCAGGAACTACTGGTTCGAATTGAAATATGATTTTTGTGTTGGGTAGCCTATTTATCGAGGAAGGTTATAGGCTATATAACATTACGCTACAACTAAGAGGAGCGGAGCGTAATGAAAAATGTTGCAAAAACGGGAAAAATCGCACGGGTAGGTGATTCGACGCGACGACGGGAAGGATCGGAGGAACAAGAAATTTAACGCGGATGACATCGCGGACAGAAGCTAATCTACAAATAAAAAGCAAACAAATCTCGATTTGAATGCCCAATTACGTGTTATGACACAAACAAAACATTCTCTTTTGGGTAAATAGACGGGACCCAATTCGTCTCCACTTATTCCGTGTGGTGGAGATGGACGTAAAGAATACCACCATCTCATCTCCTTCCACGGTTGTCGTTAAAGGCGACTAATGGACTTACTAGAGAATGGGCAGCAGCGCTCTCTATGCATTTTAGCACCATCCTGCTGATTGAGTAAGATTTTATGTGCACGATCTGACGTAATTCAATTTCACACCCATTCAAGTTCAACTAACCAATAGTCAAATCCAATTAGTTTTCACCCAGTGCCCATGATCTGTTTTAGGAGGTATGCTAAGATATCTTGCGATGATTAAAATTATACAGGTCAGTGTTAAGTTGTATGTTGATTAAAATTGTGTATCGCGATCATGATTCAGAATCATCATGAATGGGCAGCAGCGTTCTCTATGCATTTTACCACCATACTGCGATCGCCAACCCGCCTGCCAAGCGTGGCGATTATGGCAAAGCCCTCCAAATTGGGGGAGGCCTAAGTCCAGCAGTGGACGTCTTACGGCTGAAATGATGATGATGATGATGATCATGACACATATAGTGATCAGCATTGTAATCCCCATTCTCCTGCCCAATTTATTTTGGGTCGGCGCAACATGTCCTTTTTTCCACACTATATTATTCGCCATCTCGGTGGTCAATCGCTTTCTTTCCGTGATATGATGATATCACGGAAAGAAAGCGGTTGACGCTCAAAGTCCAACCATCGTTCTTTGGTCCCCTAATACTCTTGTAGCCATCGACATTCGTATTCAAAACTTTCCTCACGAGATTTTCCTGATTCCTCCGTATCACGTAGGGGATATGGGCATACCATGACGATAGTTTTCAGAACTGTAATATCTTTCTATAAATTATAATTTATTTAATTGAGTTTGAGCATTGAACAATGCTCAAACTCAACCTAACTCAGCCTAACTTAGAGGTTGTACTGATGATTTTAATTTTGAAAATACATGCGTGTTACTGCGCGAATCAAATTTTGTTCAACATTTCAGTGTGTCATTAACCTACAAATTGCAAAAAAATAAGGTAGTTTTAATTTTGCGCTCTACACTGCTGGGAGAAGCACTAAAGTATCCCGCTAACTAAGCAAATCCTGAATGACACAAATTAGAGCACGTATAGTACAAGTATAATATGACGTGAAATTCAAACTAAACAATTCTTTAATGACACAAATGAGAGAACTTGGTTCACACGTCCTTTCTTCGCTACAACTATACGGATACTTCGTTCGAATACTTTATTTTCAAGTTCTTTTCCAACTACTGAAACGTTACGTCGGTATCGTACTCCGAAGAATAGGTTTAAAGAGCAAAGCTCTGTAACGCAACAGTAAAAATATAACAACATGAGACTGGATATTCTTGCTAAGAAAACTTTTGTTAAGAGCTCCTCTTTGCGCTGCGCTCCTAGTACTCGTATGTTTTAGAACTTAAAATGGCTGGAGATTATTTTCTTCTGTTTTCTTTTTTATTCTAAGTAAACATAAACATGATAATTAAGGATTGCTGCTTATTTATAAATTAAAACTAGGTCATAATTAGTCTGCTTTAGTATCTGTGATCATAATTTATAAGGTCACAAAAACGACAGTGTTGGTTACAAAAATGTTAAAGATTTTTTTCCATCATATTAATTTATTTTGACATTTCACCTTTTCGACCAATTTATTTTCATGTCAAAATATTGACAGAACATTCTGTTTAAATTGGTCTAAAGGTGTTCTACATTCTATCCCAAGAGTGTTCATAATTATTTATTCCGGGTGGCAGGAACACCGACGCACAAAATAAAACTGAGTTGAGCACATGATTCTATACCACTAGCGTAGAAATTTTTCGTCGGTTACCAAAAAAACAATAATCTTTTGTTTCATAAAAATGTAGAATATGTACCTACGCGTTCAAAATGTATGACAGTGCTATTTTTTAATTTTTCTGACGTACATTTTCTACGTTTCAGCTTCATGGACTCGTCGATGTCCCTGTCACTCTGTATTATGTTGGTAAGAACACATAAATATCTAGCAAAGTACAAAAAAAAAAAAAAACCAAAGCCCTCTAAACTTTGTAAAACAAAAAACGAAACTTCAAACAGTATCGGATGTGTAAATTGCTGAAGGCGTTTTTTCTTAACTTTGAAAACAACAGTAATAAATCAGGAACAAGTAAACAAAGCTAATGAATTGTTACTAAACTTATACCTACTGCAAAAAAAAAAACTTTTAACTTGTGCGTGAAAAACAAAAGCCAGTTCTTTTTGAGAACTTTTTTTATTTAATTTTCGTGCGGAGATGAATGTTGGGTGGGACCTACAGAGTTTTACTTCTATCGCCCTTGGCCGAAAAGAAGAAAGTTTGAGTGAAATTTTGATTGGTTGAACCAAAAATTCGGCCCGAGTAGTAAGTACATTACAGCAAACTTCGCCTGCGTCCCTCCAATGAGAACATTATAGGCTATATGACATATTTATGATCATGTACAATTTTACGGTCGGCACCAAAGTTTCTACATTTGAATTAATTTTTTTGTTAAAAAGTTATTATTTTGTAATTTTTTTGTAGCGTTAATGTACTAATAATACTTGGCAAGGCCTATCCAATGAAAAAAGAATTATCAAAATCGGACTACTCTGTACAAAGTTATGCGTGGTTATACATTACAATCAATGAGTGAACAATCAATCATCTCCTGTTTTCCGACCCTTAGGGTTCGATTTTATTTTCCAAATTTATATGGGACCACCCTCGGAGTATACCCTTTCCAATAAAAATAATTATCTCAATCGGACTACTATGTAAAAAGTTATGCGTGATCATACATTAAAAAAAAAATATATATACGCGTCGAATTTATAACCTACTCCGTTTTTTTTTTCCTCGGGAAAAAAAACAACGTCATCCCCTGTTGGACATAGGACTCCCACCATATAGGAGCTTTGCCAGAATGTCCACGCTTGGCAAGCGAGTTGGCGATCGCAGTATCGTAGTCAAATGCATGGAAAACGCTGCTACCCATTTTTTAATAAGTCTTTCAGTCGTCCTTTACGACACCCATGGGAAGAAATGGAGAAATGAGGTTTTAAAAATTAACAGGGTGAAAATTGTGATTGCACTCTTAGAAGTAGAGCAAAATGACAATGGTCGTGTTATGAGTACGATTTTTAAAACCGCACTATTTTGATAAAAATAACACCAGCCTATATTGTGCTGCAAAATTGATAGTGTTGTAAAAGTATTCAATTTAAAAAATAATATGATACATTTTTATTTTCTATTCCTTAAACTAAATCTATTTACATAAACTACCCCTCATTCTGCGAGTTCAAACCCATTTCCTACTCAAATCCGCAGAGCAAAGTATCGACACTACATAACATTGCTCAAATGTTGCCTTCAGGCGCCGTAGAGACTAGTCCATTCTGGCGCGAATCCAATAGATATAATGTTCGCGAAATTCCCCCAATACTGGTATAGAAGCGATTGTCACATAGAATTACAGGATACAGAGTTACAGAAGGTTTGTTTGCTAAGCTCACGCATCAGTGATGCGTCGGGTGGGTAACAGCCCCAACAGCCTCGTGGCTACTGTGGCCAGCAGGGTAGATGACCTAATAATATTTCACTGGATAGGGGCTCACAGACCAGAGAAAAAATTAGTTTATTTAACGTGAATTAGTAAGTGCCAATTTGTTTACTCGACTGTTCTCTGGTCTGAAAATAAATATTTAGTTATTAATTTAAATTATTTGCACCAGTTCTGTTGCTATGCGGTTTATATATCACTTCTTTTCTTTGTATGTCAGTACCATTATATTTGAGATAAAACATCATGTTTAATAGCATACAAATATGTAAAGGAGAATGCGCTATGGTACCCATGATATATTTTATTTATTTTTTATTTGTTTTATTAAATTTAGATATCAATTTTCAACACGTCAGCGGAGTTTCGCAAATTTATTTTAAATCTGTAGATTTTAAGTTAAAATTAACTTAAATCGTTAGTGTAGGTGGGTGTTCTTAACACGGGATGTCGCCCGTTCTTAAGCCCTTTATACTTCAAACTATGCTTGACTATCACCACTGTGTATGTAAAGAGATTTACTCACAAATTGTAAGGTACAGATGTTTTTTTCTTTTTTTTAAATATAATTCATGACACCGATATTGTCAATGATAGTGACATCCGTCAACCTACACAGGCCTTCGTGGTGAATTATAGACCACTCCTTACAGGGAGGAGGCCTGTACTAGCAGTGTGAGCATTATAAGCTGATCGTGGTACTGTGCCTCGAAGAGATGACAGCAAACTGAAGGGGTCTGCCAGAGCCGATGCCTGCCAGGGTCGCGAGATTTGTTCGATAGAGATACCGTGGCCCTGGCATATGGGCAACTGAAGGAACACGGGTGGGTTTTAGTCAGTAAAAGTCTGACACCCCCATCTTCCCCTCCACCCAGAGCGGGAGACGTCATTTGATGATTTCCAAAAAAAAAAAGATCGTGGTACTGTGGAGCATTGAACCTTCTGTTCCCATTTTGTTACTTTAACACTAAAATGAATACGTAAACGTGATCGTAAAAGTTAAATAGGCAGTTAACGCTGTTATAACGTTACCGTACACTCTGAGACGTGTGGTATAATATGTAACTAGGTAGTTTAGTTATGTCTGCTACCGTGCTGTCGTTACTGCTTAGTTCAAGTTTTAACTCTTGATGGTGTTATTTCAGATGCTGCAGTACTTTAGAACTTAACAAGAGTTAAAGTTACTATAGCGACATCTGTAAGGCTAAATGCGAACTATGCATCAAACTGACGTCAAGCAAAATCCTGCATCGCACAAGCAAAGTTTACCGCGCCACTAGCAGGAAAATTCAACAAAACAAGACAATACCTGTTTGTTCAAAGGCTTCATTCATCCCCCATTCGCTATGGAGGATGAATGAACTGTACACCCTGTCGCACAAAAAAATAAACTACAAAAGTAAAAACGCAATAAGTTTACTCGACATATATTAATTACAATGACATAGTACACGGTAATAGTAGGACATATACGTAGTAACCTTATTGTTGATCTTCATCTGAAATGTGAGATGCGTGGGGCTTGCAACCGGCGAGCGAGTAAGAGCAGATGTATGAACGTAAACGAAACAAAAGTATGTAACGAATTTAGCAGGTGGCGTCCTGTAGATTCTGTCTAATAAGAGTGAGATTATGTATGTACCCTATAATAGCTACTACTTACCATCAGAATTATTTCATGATTTCTACAACCCGATATAATCGATATGGCGGCTCTGGAGTGCGCTACTCGTTGCGCACTCATTCCACATTTACACGGACGTAATAATCCAGTGCGCGATTTTATAACGTCCGTGTAAATGTCGAATGCTGATTCCAGAAATGCCGATAAAGGTGCTGATTGACGAAACCCTCCTGCATCGCTTTTGTAGGCCATGATATGAACTCCAACGGCGGAGGAGAGCTGCATTGCACTGTTTGTGAATTACGAGGCGCTGCTGCTGTAATACGCGGTCAGCCTTCACACCACGAAAAATTTACGCATTCATTATTTTAATGATTTCACCAAAAAGCCAGACTCACTTCCTCTGGGTATCATTAAGTACGACAAAAGTGAAAATCAACGGTATTCTCGACAATGTCCTCATTTCGTTCGAAATATTTTATTCATTTGCTTACAGCAAATGCAAATGAAAGGAACATGGGCTCTTTAATTAACTTTAGTATCGTGAAACGTGAAGGCTCGTGACATAGGGATATTTACTAAATTAACTTTGGAAGTGTCCGTTACAGCTGTTTGTACGATAGAGGAAAACAACTTCTGATGTTGTAGATATAAATAAAGGCATATGAATTTCCTTCTGTTTTTTTTTTTTCAAAGTTTGTACGTGATTTGCTTCTTTCTGTTTTTTTTTTTTTTTAAATAAAATTGCTGCCCTAATCTAAGAACTTTTTTGTATTGAGACACGCGTGTGTTCCATGCGTAAAACGCGTGTAATGATTTGGTTCTTGCATCCAGTACTACCCGCGTGTTACGCTCATAATATGGCAACTGCATACGAGTTTTCCTAACCTTTTATGATTTTATGGACGTTGTACAGACGCCAGCACATCGAGCTACTACAATATGTCAAATTTCTTTAATAGATTTTCAACTTTATCGCCAAAGTATTAGGTTCAAGGTTGATTGGAAGAATTCGACAGTTTCGGGTACCTTGATGTGCTGGCGTCTGTACGTACATAAGAGCATAAAAAAACATGTCAATAATATGTTGGCAACCAATTTAAATATACCTATCTGCATTTTTGCCAACAGCTTCACCCGCGTGGAGGTTGGAAATTATTCCGCGAGAACGTACTACCAGGATAAAAATTACAGGTTAAATATCTGTGTGCTAAGTTTTATCCAAATCTGTTCAGTAGTTTTTGCGTGAAAGACTAACAAACATCCATCCAGCTTTCTCCACAAACTTTCACATTTATAATATTAGTTCTAGTAGTACTAGTAGACTTGTTTAAAAGTGCACTTTTAAAACAAGTTAAAACAATCGTATGCTTTATTTGTAATTCGCAATTCCAAGATACACAACAACAACATATCACAAAATTTCTTAAGAAATCAACAGTACCTTTGTATTGTATAACTATGCCATATCACTCTTTATTTTACTGTGTATACATAAATAACAAAAAAAAACAAATCAAATACAGTTATATTTATCCAATCCATTAGTTGGCTAGACAACAAACCTTACATAGACACAGCACTAAACCAACGATAACAAACTAATAACAATAAATTAACTTAGCTACACTAACTTACAAGATATCTATAATCCGGCGTCGCACAGTCTGCAGGCGACAGTTTGGATCCTGTCCAGTAGGAATCAACTATCTCTGTAGTAGCCAATTGTCTCGACGTGACAAACATTGGAATGCTTTGAGGATATTGAACTGAGACTTTGGGATTTATTCTGACCAATATCTGGAGTGCTTTGGGCATCTTTTGGACGAATGCATTGAATCACAAATAGTCGGATAATATTAAGGTAAATACTTGAGTAAAACTGTAAGTTAACGTTAAGGAACAGTGACGAGAGAAAGTATTAAAAAAGAACAAAGGTTTGAATGCACTAGACATTATGATGGTTGCGTTTTAAATCACAAAGAAACATATTGTTGCATCCTATGGAGTATGTCACATTTCAGAAAAACTGAAGTCAGGTAGGTGCAGGTAATTAAGCAGTGTATTCGTAGAAATTCACTTATTGATTTATTCAGATCTACTGAAAATATATCCTGCACCACAATTGTGTGAAACACTTTATAATAATCCGAAGAATATTGAAGGAACCGTAATACATCGCTTTATGTTTGAAAAAGTCGTCGGCGTAAATAGCGCAGTGAATATTGTTAAATTGTCAAAATGCATGGCATTGCTTCTGTATGTTACGATAATAACCATGCAGATTGTGATATTTACACCACCTGATAAAAATAAAATAAGCTACAGATCGTTTTTTAAACCAAGGTACTAATGTAACAGGTGTAATGTCCAACTTATTTCAAACTCCTGTAATAAAAACCAAACACAAAAGACTTGAATTAAAGTCTGATAAGTCTTTGGGATTTCAAAACGAACCATAGTACGGAAACTTATAAACCTGTGTTTCAACCTAAAGAAGATCAGTTGGCACTTACCATTTGGGAAAATAGAAAACATACTTAATTGTGAACAAAATAGACCGCTCACAAAAACAAAAATAGTAAATAACTAGAATTGTTCATTTGTAAACAAAAAAAATATAACCCCATTTTCACGAATCCAATTTTACAGCCTGTACTAAATCCGATAAGCCAGGCGCAAAAAAAAACCGAATATGTGAATTTTAAAAGGCCATGCATCCAACTGTTTTGGATACAGATTATACAGAATTAGAGTATAGTCATAAATCACAGAGCTAAATATGGATGAGCACCTGTGCTGTCTTGTTGATTAATTATGACCGGACTAATCCCTGTGCCTCCCGGCAGCTACAGATACGGCTTGTAAAGTGTTTAAGACTAACAGCCAGTTGCACAAAGACAAACATTAATTGCACATTACATAATGGATCATTAAAGCTGAAGATTTTATTAATTGCATGATATGGCATAAAGCAACTTACATCTTCATCATTTCAGCTGAAAGCTATCCCGTGAAGGACTTAGGCCTCCCCCAATTTAAGGGGGTTTACCATAATTGCCATGATTTCTGTAGTGCAGGTGAATAAAGTATTCCTAAAACCTTTAATTAGGCGCTGGCTGAAATACGACAAAGATATTTCTCAAATTATTATTCCATTTTATTAGCAACTGGACGAAGGTACCGCTTCTGTCTTTCCACCTCTCTGTCCAGAGCTCTGTTTATTGACAAATAAGCCAAATTATATTATAGAACAACCTCTTCAACAGGCAGACAGCTTTAGCAGCTGACATTGTCCTTTATTGGTGATATTGAAGCGGATAACTCATTATATTCAAATCAGGGCTGCCAATGACATTTTTTTGATAGAATACGGACTAAAGGGACGTGTTCCCGCCCTTCCCGTGTTGGTTTTGAAGGCTTCGTTGTGGTCTAACGATCAAAGCGATTAAGGATTGGGATATAATGAAATAAGCTATTAATACGTCAAAATTAAAATAGTTTCGGTAGCATACTACTAGGTACTATTTATGTATTTATTAAGAACATAACATTATTCCAACATTAGAACTTAAAGTTCCGTATCTCACTTTAAATTGTCAATTTTATGAGGTACACTAACATGTGTTCACTAATGACATACCTATGTAGATAAATATGTTTTAACCTTGAGGATTCTACGCAAATACTTCACCTTTGCTCTGAGTCACTGGTGACTAAAATCGTTGCTTGTGTAGATATACTATATAGGCCTCCAGACCGTATTTCGGCCACGGCGGCCAGTCTTGCCGAAGACTAGCCATCGGCGCGGGAGATATTATAGTGCTCAAGTGTGTGCGCAGACACAGGAGCACCCACTCTTCCCTCACTCTCACAGTCCTATGGGACGGCAATCCGACATGACCGGAGAGAGATCAGGCGTAGGACCAACGGCTAAACGTGCGACTGTTGAGGGCACGACTGCTGAGGTATACTATCTAGCATACTGCAATGCGAGCATGGCGACTTAAGCTTATGCTTAAGCATAATAAGCCTGTAGCAACTTAACTTTAAAGCTACTACATATTCGCTAGCGGAAACTTGCCCAAATACCCCAAGAAAAGACAAGAATATCGTCAGGTATTCTTGTCTTTGCTGGAGTTCCTAACAAAGTAAGTGTCTATTTAACAAGTTTGTTCTGCAATAGAATTCTCCGTGAAGCTGTTATGTATTAAATTTTAAAGTGCAATAAAGACTTGTGTAATGGCTTCGTTGCATCAAAGGCTACCAAATACAACCCGTTTTATGACTTGCAGTTAAAACCGTTTAAGTGTTCTCTTTGAGATAGTTTTGTTTGTAATGTCATAATCTCTATCTGTACATTATATTTCGAAACATGACGCCTGCATTTCTCGTAGGATTAGGCAGAGGTATACCTTATTATACAGGATTTTTGCCTGACATGTTACGGGGCGAGTCTATTGCCGTCAACCTGGCACAAATCCAGACTGCGGTGTGATATTAACACTTTGAGGGACACTAGACGACCCTAAACGTAATAAAAATAAAACTTATATTAGTATGTCTTCTTCAAGAAATTCCTGACAGGAAAACAATTTTCGCGACCTGGAAATCCAAACCTGGACCTGGTGTTCTTCCAAAGCGCAAAAATCTACTAATTAGCGTATATCTTAATATATCATTATTATCATTTCCGCCGAAAAATATCAATTGCTGGACAGCATGGCGACCGCAGTATGGTGGTGAAATGCAAAGAGAACGCTGCTGCCAATTGTCTAGTAAGTCCATTATTAGTAAGTCTTATTATTTTGCACTATTGATCACCACCCTTTTTGTGTCAACGCAGTCTCTGTCCATTCCAAAGTGGTCTGGAAGAGAACGCAAAAAGTGATAAAACCGCCTATCGTATATTTTTAGTGTTAAATGCATTTTTGCTATGTACTTATGACGTACAAAAAAGTCTCATCATCATCATAAACAGCCTATAATGTTCCCACTGCTGGGACACAGGCGTTTTCTCGGTGAGAGGAAGTGGGCCATAATCCACCACGCGCACCTTGCATGTTGGTAGATGTCATGTCTTGGAATTTTTGGCTCTTAGACTTGCCAGTTTCCTCACGATGTTTTCCTTCACCGTTTTGAAAGCAGCGGTGATGAAATAATTTACAAAAAGTGCCTGCTTTTTTTGTGGGTGAGAAATCATCAAATTACGTCTCCCGCTCTAGAGTGGAGCGGGAGGGCGAGTCAGACTTTATTGACTAAAACCCACCCGTGTTCCTTCAGTTGCTCATATGCCAGAGCCGCGGTATCTCTTTCGAACAAATCTCGCGACCCAGGTATACAAAGTGCCTGCTGGATTCGAACCCACGACCTACAAGGGGCCACCACTGCTCATAGTATATAAGTTTATAAGCTGTTTTTAATCATTTGAGTCGTATAGTCTATTTGTTTTGTCTTTCAAGCTAGCAATTCACTGGCTTTGATGTTTGGGTACAAAGAGATGACCGGCATCTCTGGTTTGCCTCAAGATTTGCTTCAGTAATTGATAAATAAACAAGATATTAGAGAAAAGTTTCCGATAAATAATATTTGACGGCGCGTCGAAAGGTTTTCCGACCAAACTTACACAGTGGATTTTAGAATGAATTTGACAGCTGTTAACCTAAAGCAACCTTGAACACTGAGGCGGCCGCCCGCCAAAATGGAAAACCAATGAAGATTGAAGAGATTGTTCGAAAAGTCGAAGTGCCGCTATAATCTAAGGATGTATTATTTTTATAACCATAGTCACACAACTTGTGTTTACAAGAGTTGAAGTCGAGTTTAAACTCGTGTTCTAAGCTTAAAAAAATAACGAATTAAGTAAACTTTTTGGTAAAAATGACGCGACTGATATTTTTCATCAGCAATTACATACATACATACATACAATCACGCCTTTTTCCCATGGGGGTAGGCAGAAACCACGGAACGCCACCTGCTACGATGAATGATGAAAAAATTCATCAGCAATTGTGATTAAAAAAACCCTTTGAATGTTCAGTGTCAAATTCACCAATGAAATTGAACGCGATCAGCACGCCTAAACTCCGTTCAAGAGCTGTCAGTATCAGCATTGCTATGGAATATTGATTAGACCATGCCCTCTCCTTTTTAATTAGTACATTTTTTGGCATTGCAATTTAATTATTTTGTTTAAAGTTATAAAATAAGAATCATCATTATTATCACCAAATTTGCATGCCGAATTTAGTTGGCGGAATATGAAGAACTATTGAATGTGTTATAAAATCTGTAAAATACCATATTTCAGGCAAATATTTTAATCTAATCTAATCTGGAGTGTCCCAAAGTGATCGTTCACCTGGACCTCAGATGATCTTAAAAGTGCTACTGATGCCGCAATAAACGTAGCCACTTACTGAGTGATATACATTGAGTGTACGAGTACAGTCTGATAATAGTGAATTTCGATAAATCATGTTGATAAATGATTTTAATTATTATCTTGTAGTCGTTAAGGTTGAAAGGCTGATAGAGTATCAAAATGCCATCGACACGAAAAGGAGAAGATGACACTGACAGCTCTTGACGCAGTTTAAATGATTGCATACAGTTTCATTGGTCCCTTAGCAGAATAAATCAATTTATTACCAAAGCGATCACTTTACTACTAAGAGCACTTAAAATAATAAATTGTTGGCATAATATTACTTGACTAGCTTTTGCCAGTGGCGTCGCCCGCGTATTATACGTATAAACCTTCCTATTGAATCACTTTATCTATTTAAAAAAACCGCATCAAAATCCATTGCGCAGTTTTAAAGATCTAAGCATAAATAGGGACAGTCAGAGGGAAGCGACTTTGTTTTATACTATGTAGTGATTTACCGCACCTTCAGCCGACCTCAAGCTCCAAGAACTCACAACTATGTTCATGACCAATCAAGCGTATTAAGGGTTTTTTTTTTTTGGATGGGAAATCATCAAATGACTTCTTCCGCTCTGGCGGAGCGGGAGGGCGTGTCAGACTTTTACTGACTAAAACCCACCCGTGTTCCTTCAGTTGCCCATGTGCCAGAGTCACGGTATCTCTTTCGAATAATCTCGCGACCAAGGGTTAGGAATAGATAATCATAATAATGAATAGATACAATATTCAATTGGTACCGTGTGGTGCCGGACGTAAAGAATAACACCACCCCATTTCTTCCCGTGGGTGTCGTAAAAGGCGACTAAGGGACTTACTAGAGAATGGGCAGCAGCGTTTTCTATGCATTTTACCACCATACTGCGATCGCCAACCCGCCTGCCAAGCGTGGCGATTATGGCAATTTTTCTACGATACAATCTATCATTTTGTCTTCTCTTCCGTCGATAAATTCCGTTTCTATGGCGGTCATGCTACGCGTGCTGGACTCGTCTGCCCCACCGACAATCGATTGTTCGACAAACATGGCCAGCCAGCCCACTGCCACTTCAACGTGCTTACTCTGCGAGCTATGTCAGTGACTCCAGTTCTTCTCCGGATAATTTCATTTCTGATGATAATTTGATTACTGCTGACTAGAAGCATAATACCAGAATAATAATCGTTCTACATCTGCAATATAATAATAATTAAAGCGATATCTGTTACAGTCGCGAATTATATTTTAAATAGCAAACACCCTGACTTTGACTTCATTTCAGCCGAATGACGCACTGCACTGCTGCACATAAGCCACCCCCAATTTGTAAGGGTTTGCCATAATTGCTACGCATGGCAGGCGGGTTGGCTATCGCAGTATGATGATAAAATGCATACAGAACGCTGCTGCCCATTCTCTAGTAATTACCTTAGTCGCCTCTTACGACACCCATGGGAAGAAATGAGATGGTGCTATTCTTTATGTCCGACACCACACGCCAAAAGAAAGCTAATTTGAAGATCGTGGGCTACCTTAGCGTACTCTCTAAGTAGAATATTCCAGAAATAATCTTCATTAGTAGTGGCAAATGAAGATTATTTCTGCAATATTCCATTCGATTATTTATGCATTTTTTATTTTTATATTAATTAGTGAATTAACAACGTATCTTAATTAAATAATCTTTAGGTATATTACGAAATAATAAAACCTTACGTTCCACCCCTTTTTTTTTTTTTGGATGGGAAATCATCAAATGACTTCTCCCGCTCTGGGCGGAGCGGGAGGGCGTGTCAGACTTTTACTGACTAAAACCCACCCGTGTTCCTTCAGTTGCCCATGTGCCAGGGTCACGGTATCTCTTTAGAACAATCACGTGACCCCGGCAGGCATCGGTCCTAGCAGACCCCTTCAGTACTGCTGACATCTCTTTGAGGCGCGCGTGGAACACTACGCGCCGTCGACCCGAGCTTGGTCCTTACCGGGTGGCGAGCTACCCATTGCTCGCCACCCGCAAGCTCGCGCCTACGGTGGCCGGGAGTCCGCAATCGACGTTCCACCCCTCTAGTGGAAATCAAGGTTCTCATGTACAGGATTTCCAACCTAATAACACTTTTAATTTTATTCATCTCTAACGGAAAACGTGATCGTGTTTTAATTATTGCTAAGTAGAGTAAGAAAATAAAATTAACTAATAAGAGGCAGCCACAACAATGTTGATTAAACTACAAAAACCTACACCTTCTTCTATGGGTTTCTGCCCACACATATGGTGGGTAGAAAGACATTACAGAACGCCTAATATTTTTTTATCTCAGGCAAAAATCCCGTGTGTTTAATAACTTTGCATTTTACTATCTGACTTAAAAGTCATAACTCTATAAGTCATTTATTCATTTGTTTAACGTAGGCACAACAACAATAGTATAAAAAACATTAAAATAAAGAGTGCATTGTGTTATTCCAGAGGGCATATAAATGTTTGTATTTAGATAATCAAGCCAGCCAAGTCTCAATAATAAAATAAAATAAGCGTGGACAATAAAAAAACTATAATGACGTTTATAATAAAAAGAACAATGACCATTTTTCACCTGACTATGTATAGTAATGAAATAAATGTTCCACAGAATAACAGTAATGAAATAAATGCTCGAGCAGAATTTCTGGACGATGTAGTTGTAAGAGATTTAGATGATAATGATATTATAAACCATTTCACCTAAACATAGCGTATAATTTGTTTTTCCCTTTTTGTTTATTATATCTACTGTATACATACCGTAAGCCAATAAAATGTGTTGTGGTTGTGATCACTTTTGACAATACTTACAACAAGTAAGAGATACTATTTATCATTTTTCTTTACTAAAAATGTATTAACTACGAGTAGTTAGTAGGGTACAAGTTATTTGTGCTGGAGAAAGAGAAATTATTATGCTCAACATTATTTATTTATCAGTGCATTGGCACTGATTATTGCATCGAGAGGCTTAAGAAGCGACGTAAGTTGAAGGAATACACAAAATAAAAAATTTTACCGCCGAAAAAACTTAAAATAAACCTTAAAATTATGAGTCGGCGCTTTGAGTGATCTTTGTTCATTGATTTTCCAGCGCCGACTCATAATTTTAAGGTTTATTATTTTTTGCTTTTCAGTTTTTTCGGCGGTTAAATTTTTTGGTAAAAAGGTTTTATTTTATAATTTTTTTGTGACTTTAATGTACTTATAATACTTGGCAAGGTATACCCTATCCAATGAATAAAGAGTTATCAAAATCGGACTACTCTGTATAAAGTTATGCGTGGTTAAACATTACAATCAGTGAGTGAACAATCAATCATCCCCTGTTTTCTGACCCTTTGGGTTTGATTTTGTTTTCCAAATTTATATGGGACCACCCTCGGAGTATACCCTTTCCAATAAAAAAAGAATTATCACAATCGGATTACTATGTAAAAAGTTATGCGTGGTCATACATAAAAAAAAAAAACATACAACAAAAAAAAATATACGCGTCGAATTGATAACCTCCTCCGTTTTTTTTCGTCGGTTAAAAAACCGGCCAAGTGCGAGTCGGACTCGCGCCCTGAGGGTTCCGTACAAACTTGCAGGTATTCACGGTTTATGCATAAGGCTTATGTTTATGAAATTAAATGTTTTTTTTTTTAACTTTTGTATTGGAGTTGACTGAATGAAAGGTAAATTGTGGTTTACGATTTATGACGTATTAAAAACAAACTACTTACTAGATCTCGTTCAAACCAAGTTTCGGTGGAAGTTTACATGGTAATGTACATCATATATTTTTTTTAGTTTTATCATTCCGTTATTTTAGACACACATTTTACCACTTTGGAAGTGTCCCTCGCTCAAACTATTCAGTTGAGAGAAAAATGATATTAGAAACCTCAATATCATTTTTAAAGACCTATCCATAGATACCCCACACGTATGGGTTTGATGAAAAAAAAAAAATTTGAGTTTCAGTTCTATGTATGGGGAACCCCAAATATTATTGTTTTTTTTCTATTTTTGTGTGAAAATCTTAATGCGGTTTACAGAATACATCTACTTACCAAGTTTCAACAGAAAAGCTCTTATAGTTTCGGAAAAAAAATGGCTGTGACAGACAGACAGACAGACCGACAGACAGACAGACCGACAGATAGACAGACATGACGAATCTGTAAGGGTTCCGTTTTTTGCCATTGGGCAACGGAACCCTAAAAAGACTGTTCGACCACAGCTAAGTAAGTATTCCTATTTTGGATTACAATTCGAGAGTTAATAATTATTTAGTTCTAACATCTTTACGGCAAATCTTAACCTAAAAAGTAACATTAATATTTTTTGGACTTTGTAGCGTTTAAATCGTAAAAATTACTATGAGACATTATTTTCTAAACTTACAGGTAGTCTGTCTACTATACCTTATAACTATACATAAACTTTTATTGTTAGGTTTTGAAATATATGGAAAGTGGTCATTGTTCTTTGTTAATAATATATAGCAATAGACATCACTAGACCGAGTGTGTAACACCGAAATACGTAGTCGGTCAAAAGTCTTCGACGTCGGGGACAGGGCGATGCAATTCAAACAATTAGAGTCGGGCAGGACACCTAGTTAGACGAGGAGATGAGCGATGGAGTAAAGCAGTGACAGAATGGTGGCCAAGGTTATGCCAAAGACACCAAGGCCGTGAAAAAGCGCGTTGGGTTGATGATATCGTCAAAGTCGCGGGAAACACTTGGATAAGTGACACACGGAACCGAGATAGTTTTTTTTAAGGAAGTCGGTTGTTATTTTTTGTAAAAAGTTTTTATTTTTGACTTTTTAGTTATGGTAGATACACCGCACTAATTTAATCGCGTTATTCGTTCATTTGTCGCGCAAATACTTAATGCAAATTTAAGACTTATATGGTTTTCACATGGATCCCATTGGTCGAATGAAACCAAATTAATATGGAACTATTCGAGAAGCACCAGCTTTCAATTAAAAAAACAATCATCAAAATCGGTTCGCCCAGTCAAAAGTTATGAGGTACTAAACATAAAAAAATAAATTTGAAAAAAATACAGACAGCTTGATAACCTCCTCCTTTTTTTGAAGTCGGTTAAAAAAATAACAAACTTTAAAAAAACTTTTTTCCATCTAGACATAATAAAAGTACCACACACTTTACATACTAAAGCTTTTGACACGGTCTCTGTCCCTCGACTTATTTCAAAGATGGAAAGCTTAGGAGTGCGTGGAGTAACTCACAAATTATTTAAAGACTACCTCTGTGATAGATCCCAGTGTGTTCTCATCGATTCAGTCACCAGTTCATATGAAAAGCTCACCTATGGCATCCCACAAGGTAGTATATTGGGACCAACACTTTTCCAAATATACATCAATGATCTATGCAGGCTCTCCATCTCTAATTGCGAAATCTTCTCATATGCTGACGACACAGCACTTTTAGTGTTTGGCAAAAACTGGGAGCAAGCCAGAGATAGAGCAGAATACTCGCTCCGATTAATAATGGACTGGTTGTCAACTAACCTGCTGACGTTGAATTTAGATAAGACGAAACTAATCAGGTTCCATCGCCCACATTCAAAGACCCCATCATCTGTCTCTCACAAAATTAAAGCTCACACTTGTTCTCCCACTCAGTCAGTAGGTTGTAACTGTCTTGCTCTCAGCCCAGTTCCCAATATTAAGTACCTGGGAGTAATTATTGACGAAGAACTTAACTGGCACGCGCATATAGAGGCACTCTGCACTAGAATCAGGAGACTTATATATATTTTTAAACAACTCAGGCACTCCGCCAATTCTAAAATCCTGACTCTTGTGTACCTCAGTCTTTGTCAGTCTATCATTATGTACTGTATCCCGGTGTGGGGTGGTACTTACAAAACCGCAATGGTCCTTGCAGAACGTGCACAACGAGCAGTTCTTAAAGTGATGCTCTTTAAACCTAGAGACTACCCAACTGATCAATTATACTCTGAAGCCGAAGTTCTCACAGTAAGGCAACTATATGTCTATCGTTCTGTCCTACGGAGACACTCGAACCTTCCATTAGATAAAAATCTGCTTCTAAGACGCCAGGGTTTCCCTATATGTAAAGCAAACCCCTGTCGTTTTGCATTTACAAGTCGACAATTGTTGGCTCAAAGTTCACGCATGTATAATAAAATAAATAAAATTATTCCGTTGTACACATGTAACTTACATGATATTAAAAATAAATTAAGAAAATGGCTCTTATCGTTAACTTATGATGAAACAGAACATTTATTGGCTATAGAATCATAGCTTAATCAAATATACCTTGAAAGAAAGCTTATCAAACACTCACACTTCACATACACACGTCACTACACACAAACTACTTTCATATACACACTCCTTAATACACATCCACAATCATTCACTCCATTTGCTGTGTCAACAACGATTGTAAACAAACAGGAAAGTCACGGTGGTTTTGTATTATATAAATTGAAGCCGCAAAATTTCCGAATCCTAAGATACAGGTCTACATACCTAGTTTAGGAGCCCGGAAAACTGAAAATAATTTTAAGCATGGTAGTACAACCCACTGTTTTCATATGCTATGTTCTGTATTGTTGTTTTTTTTATGTACTGTACTAATAAACGTATTATTATTATACATAAACATAAGTATAATGTACATACTCACTCAAACTGCGTGTTTAGAGTAAGTAATATGCCCAAGTTTAATGACTCATTTCTGAAATTATCAAAAACCGTTCGTTCTTAAAAGCCATTTAAGTTTCAAAAGAAATAAAACTTCACCTTCAATATTTAATTTAATGAAATCTACGTTCTTTCCTAAAGTTTTTTCTGAAGAGGTTTCATTCGATTCATGAATAAAATCGTTTTCGGCCAGACGCCGATAGATTTATTGGCTACGCATTAATTCATGAAAGTTACCAAAGGGAAATCATGGTAAAATTTTTCCTGATTTCCCCAGATAATATTTTCTCGGATAATCCGTGCCTTTCATAGATTTTTTTAGAACTTTAAAGAATGTGTCTATTCGTGGATATCGTAGCATTGACGTAATTTGGTCAGTGATTTCAATAATGTGCCGAACAGATATTGACTATCGTGGATTTTGTGAAGTAGGTAGGTATAATTATATTCTCCCATTTTTATCAAGAAACTATGTTACAGAAAATCCTTATAATATAAAAAGCATAATCAGCCTATAATGTTCCCACTGCTGGGCCACAGGTCTGCTCTCGGTGAGAGGGAGTGGGCCCTTATCAACCAGACGGGTTCAGTGCGTGTTGGTAGATATCACATGTCTTCGAATTTTCGGTTTTAGGACATGACGGTTGCCTCACGATGTTTTCCTACCCCGTTTTCAGAGCAGTGGTGATTAATTAATTTACTCAAATTAAAGCACCTGCCTGGGTTCGAAACTACGATCTAAACACGTAAGTCGTAGCCCTGCTCCATGATTTTAAGTATTTAATATTATTTATTTATTTTCCACTTCAATTCACATACAACAGTGTTGCCCTGACTCTTATACTAGAAGTTCATATATCACAGGGGCCAGGAGTTTTTAAAATTAGGTAGTAGTTGTAAAAACAAATATCATTGATGACAAATAAACAATTCCATTTTTAAAACACTATTCGTTTTTGTTTGAATAGTTCCGATGTTGAGTGGGACGCACGTGCACAAATTTACAATCAAACACACGTCCTAACCAATGTTTGCGCTGCACATCAGCTTAACATGTTCTGCAAATAGCTTCAATGGGTTGACCAATATTGTTATAATCACCAGGCCTGGCCTTTATATTGGTGATCAGTCAGATGCTTTATTGTGCAGAAGGGTTCGGCTCTAAGCAGGTAACTGGCAATTATATATCGATGGCATCAAAATAGAAACGGACATCTACAAAATCGCAATTTTACGGGAGAACAGATTTAGTTAAAAATAAAGGTAATTTCGAGAGTTATGGACCGATTAACATGAAATTTTCTATGATGCATTAAAATAACCTCTATGAATTGTGTAACAAATTTTATCGCTATGTCGTTGTTTTACTGAAATAATGTTTTAGAGGCACATTTTTAAATATTAACTGATATTTTAATGATAGAATGCGGTAAACAATGTCAATATAATGAAAAAGCAAGTGACTGATGTCTTTTTTGACGTTACATTCATCTTTCAAAGCTCTGAAGTTAATGCGGACAAATGCAAATGCCCGTTCCTACTGCGATGTTTTTTAAAATCGACTGTAGATGTCTTCATTTAAGTGCCAGATTTTCTTCATTATTTTGAAATTTGAAAATAATTTTTATACAAACTTATAGATTGATTATAAGCTCATTTTTGTAAAAAAAGCATTTTCATCAAAATGTATATGTCCGTTTCTACTTTGCTGCCATCGATATGATCTCCAAGAGGGGCTTATGGTGGAATAATAATAACCACACGGTTTGATCGACTAGGTTGCGCTACATTTGCCGTAGTTGGTTCGTAGATTGGTGACCATCTTTACATATTGAGACACTTTTTGCCTCGGAAAGCACGTTAAGCAGTTGGTGCCCAGCCAGGGTCGCGAGATTGTTCGAAAGAGACACCGTGTCCCTGGCACATGGGCAACTGAAGAAACACGAGTCTGACACGCCCTCCCGCTCCGCCCAAGAGCGGGAGACGTCATTTAATGATTTCCCACCCACAAAAAACAAAGCCGGTGGTGCTGTGGTCAGAAACTTGAAGGTCTGAAAACCGGCTGTAGCATATTACCCAATAACTGGGTTGTGTGAGTCAGATAGACAGTTGTTTCATGTTAAATACCGAATAGACCTGAATAAACGGGAATCCGACTTCAACATAGTTGTGAAAAAACTAAGCAGATGATACAGAAAATCCTAAAAAACCATTTCGAAGATAGCCAGAATAAACTGGATGAACGGAACACAGGAAAAGTCATTTTGTTGAATTTAGGAGATAGTCTGCTTCCGATATCTTTTCTTTATCTCTTGAAGGGGTACTTTTGTCAAAATATATTTGCTGTATATTTATGAGTTCGTCGAGGCCAATAAGAAATTCGGTTCGCTTAAATAAATCTTTTTCAGTATTTTTCAGCTTCTTCACCTGTCAAACTACACAAAGTTTCAAAGATATGCAAAACTTTTCAATACAAAAGTGAAGAAGAGAACATCGAGCGAAGCCTTACCGATCGGCACAAACTTTCTTTGACTCCACAATGTATAGTATGACTCGAGTTTGCATCGTTCCACGGAAGTTTGCCAAACTTATACTTCAATTTACTCACGGCTCTTCAATTGTCTTGAGAATCCTAAGCAGTCGAAATACTTGGTGTGGAAGGATAGAATTGCGTTGGTAATTGAAAAGTTTCGTTCTTGAAATTATAACGAGTCTTACTAAAAATAGAAGTGTTCATATCTTGGATAGCATAGTTCGGTAAGTTCTCATGTAACCGAAATGTAGCCAAAGAATGATGAAACCAAAGCATATAAATATTGGTTCTCGAGTTGCAATGCCTAAACATTGACTTAAAGACAGAGAAATGTTGCTTTTAGAATAAACACAGCACAACGTAACATGTCAGCTGGTGAAGAGCGCAGGAATCTTCTGGATGCGAGAAGCACAGAACCGGTCTACGTGGCAGTGTTTGGGAGAGGCCTATGTCCAGCAGTGGACGTCTTTAGACTGAAATGATGATAAACATGATTGCCTCCATTTTCCGATGGGTGGGTGGGGTGGTTTACCTTTTCACCAGTTATGGTTGAAGTCCCATGTATAATCCGGTCTCACAGGCCGCTTATTGGCAGGACAGTTCGCAGCAGGTCAGGCCGACAGGCCGCGGGGACCGTCACAATTGATGAGTCGCGAGTCGGTAAATTTAATGGCCCAGCGTGGCGGGACGCGGGGTACCTGCCACGCCTGCGAGCGTTTCTTTTTGCTTTGTTTATCAAATGATGACTACTGGATAAAATCACAGCAGGTGTAGACGTAGCCTTGCGTTCCGTATTAACTTGATAGAATAACGGCCATCAAACCGCACCAGGCTACCACATGCCGCGGGAATGATCGGCACAGGGCGCGACAGACCACGACGCTACCTTGCACGGCCTATATCCTTAGTCTGGACTTATACTCGGAACAAGCTTGGCAGGCAGGCACACAGTAGCAGACTACTCAGAAATTCTATATGTAAAAAGCAAATACCTCACCAAACACGCGATTTATTAATAAACAAGCTAAACAGAATATTTATAGTTATTTCAAAAACCTTTTAGAAACATTGTGTTACTAGGAACCGTAAAGACACTCACTTTATCGAAGTAAGTAGAGCACTAAGAAATATCAAGGGATTTGTTTGTTGAATTCAATTTAACGTTCACAAAGAAAACTCTTTCCCTTCTTCTTTCGAATAACAGAAAGGTTGTGTGAACGTACCTAAGACCATTTCTAGCAAGAGAAGGCCGTCTAGATCGATTTTCTATTATTAGAATACGCGATGCTAAAGCTTTATTAGTAACATAAATCGGATCAGATATGGGATATGATAACGTCGTGATGAAAGTTTTGAGTATGAATGTTGATGGCTATAAGAAAAGGGAGAGACCAAAGGAACAATGGATGGACTGTGTGAATATATGGTTAGTAAGGCGGTGACTACCGAGATGACGACTAATAGAGAAGTGTAGAAGAAAAAAAGCACTACAAAGTCAAAAATAACTTTAATTTCGGAACTCGGTGTCTTAGGATCTGTATTTAAGGTTTTTTTGCCACCGACTTCCGAAATTAAAGTTATTTTTGATTTTGTAGTGTTTTTTTTTTTATGGAAATCGGTTTTATTTTTTTGTAAAAAGTTTTTATTTTCAACTTTTTAGTCATGGTAGATACCTCGCACTAATCTAATCGTGATATTCGTTCATTTGTCGCGCCAATACTTAATGCAAATATAAGAGTTATATGGTTTTCACATGGATCGCACTGTCCGAATGGAACCAAATTAAAATGGGACAATTCGGGAAGCACCAGCTTTCAAATAAAAAAAATATCATCGAAATCGGTTCACCCAGTCAACAGTTATAAGCTAACAAACATAAAACAAAAAACCGGCCAAGTGCGAGTCAGACTCGCGCACCGAGGGTTCCGTACAAACCTGCAGGTATTCACGGTTTATGCACAAGGTTTATGTTTATGTTTTTTTTTTTTTAATTTTGAGTGAATGAAAGGTAAATTGTGGTTTACGATTTATGACGTATTAAAAAAAACTACTGACTAGATCTCGTTCAAACTAATTTTTGGTGGAAGTTTACATGGTAATGTACATCATATATTTTTTTTAGTTTTATCATTCCCTTATTTTAGAAGTTACGGGGGGGGCACACATTTTACCACTTTGGAAGTGTCTCTCGCGCAAACTATTCAGTTTAGAAAAAAATGATATTAAAAACCTCAGTATCATTTTTAAAGACCTATCCATAGATACCCCACACGTATGGGTTTGATGAAAATTTTTTTTTTTTTTTGAGTTGCAGTTCTATGTATGGGGAACCCCAAATATAATTGTTTATTTTCTATTTTTGTGTAAAAATTTTAATGCAGTTCACAGCATACATCTTACCAAGTTTCAACAGCATAGCTCTTATAGTTTCGGAAAAAAGTGGCTGTGACATACACGGACAGACAAACAAACAGACATGACGAATCTATAAGGGTTCCGTTTTTTGCCATTTGGCAACGGAACCCTAAAAATACAGACGAATTGATAACCTCCTCCTTTTTTTGAAGTCGGTTAAAAAGACATGTTGCGCCGACCCCAAATACATTGGCACAAGGGCAGGAGAATGATGAATGATGATGAGAGGATAGGATAAGAAGTTCAGAATGACATACTTGAGGTTTTATTTTCTGTGAGACGGTTTTACTGTTACCTCAGACTAAGATAGTTATTTTAAATCCTGAAGACTAGACGCAATAAAATATATGAATTAGTAATAAGCTTTTCTACACACAATGGCGTTCGTTATTACCACTGCAGTTGTAAATTCTGTTAATTCTCCTTACTTAAAACAAAACTCGAACGTAAAAAATCTCTAGGTTTAATTTACCCACCTAAAGTTATACCTAAAAACAATAACTCACTAGAAGTGTATAGATACAATTCTATTGACTTGTTCCGACTTTATGAACACTTTTTATATAGAATCTGTACCAAAACGAACGATTTTTTAAAACCTCAAAAACCGTCAATATTGGAACTCCCATGTTTTGTAAAAAACAATTCATTTGGTTCGCATATTGAAGATGACGTGTGCGTTATAAAATTGGGGAACCAAATAATGAAGTACCTATGCATTTATTTGTAGAATTTGTCGAAATTCGACCATGATTCATTTAAAACCTAATGTATGTCTAATGCATTATTAAATAAAAATATTACCTTTCTGCACTCCTCTAAATAAACCTCAATTGTGTCAAATTTTATACTCCGCCGTCTGCGTAATTTGTGTAAATTAGGGTACAGAATTTTTTCTTGACGTATTAATATAAATTCAACACTCTTGAATAATAATAGGCTTAGATAATAGGTACTTACGTATAGTATATTTCTTGTCAGAATGTCGAGAACTCCTCGTGGTTTGCGACGTACGCCTTTTGTAGCGCATTATGCAACCTGAAGAAAACAAAGATTTATAGACAAATAATTTTCAAATTCAAATGCTCTAGCTGACTCGTTAGTTTAGTGGTCGCATGCGCTACTGTTGAGCATGAAGTCCTAGATTCAAATCCCATGCTGAGTAAAGTGTTAATGGATTTTTCAAGAGCTGTGTAACTAAAAATCAAAAGAAAATTCATTCAAACTAGGCTGAGAGTCAGCACTTTCTGAACGTCAAAATTACATACATAAAACAGTCCCCCAAAACGCTCGCTCTTTACTCGACTTGCTCCATTGCAATTCAAGTAACATGAGATAAGGGCAGGTTTATCTGATTCATTTATTTATGTCCTTGTTCCATGTTCTTTGGAGTTCTAAAAAGAAAAAAGTTAAGGTTTTCTTCCTAAACCCAAATTCATTTACAAACTTCCAAATACAACGCATTCCTGTAAAATTCTGTTTACTTTGGAAGTTTCAAAATAGAACTTCAACTTCAAATTCCAACAATAACATTTATATTGAGACACAAATTCGGCCTTCAGTAAGACGTGAACAATAACAGTAAAATTTTGTGCACCGTTCAAATGAGATTCGATAAAATTTTGTGGGAACACGATGTTGCATCAAATTCATACATAGGGTTGAAGTTTTCTGTATCTACAATGTAGGATGTAGAATTTTATGTCAAACAAACGTATGTTTAAAATGAACTACTTAGTATATCATCTACACTATTCTATACTAATCATAAAATGATAAAGTTTATTAGTTTTTTTGTAGGAAGAAATCTCTGGACCTATCCGTCGGATTTAAAAACATGGAATTGCATTTGATAGTACAATTCTTGAGGCAGGTTATTTAATATCCCCCCCAGTGGGTTCCCGCATTGGCGAGGCGGGAGGCTCAGTAGCCGTGGTCTAGAACCCCACGGTGAAGCTAAGAGGAACCCGAGGAGGGGCCGCTCGTCAGGGCTTTTTCGCTCGAAGCCGACGATGTAGCGGCCAACGCGGTGTCGTTTGGCGACATCGCGAGGGTTGGAGGCCGCGGTGGGAGAGGAGTGCCGGTATTGAGGTGTGCCGCTCTCCCTACCTTCCGCGGCCTGAATGGGGTCGCCACCGTCCGATGGCGAACGCGGTGGGGCCGCAAGGGAAGAGGAGTGTTGGTATAGCGTTGGCCACTCTCCCTATCCCCTGCGGCCGAAAAGTGGTAGGCGGCGGGGCCACAGGCTTGACCCGTCGCAGGGGGACCAAGGGTACCATTCAAGGTTTCTGGCGCCCATGTGCTAATTGGTCCCCGGGGTGGTCACGGCGTTTATGTGTTCATGCGCGCCGTGAATGGGGTTATCCCCCAGAGATGGGTCCGGTGACGGACAGCCGCGGCGGGTTCGCGGAAGAGTTTTTTCGTTCCCGTGTTCCCGCCATAAGCGGCGTAGGAGGACACCGTGGAGTTTTAGTGGGTTGAAGTCCCACATAACTGCGCTATTTCCCCTTAGTAGCGCAGTATGCATGAGCATTTATCCACGATAAAAAAAGGTTATTTAATATCACCCTACAACCCTAAGGCGCCGCGAGGGCGGGCGATAAGGTACAACGTGATATGTCGGGGGCCAAAATTTCACGTGAACGAAGTTGCGAGCAGAAGCTAGTGGTATAATAATATAAAAATAAATAAAATATCTTTATTTCAGACCTAAGCAGTCTATACGTAGTTAGTGATTAGTAACAAACTGTGCTTACATGCTATGTTATTGTTGTTAGTACCTACTTAATTCTATTTAACATAAACCTATACTTAATTCTACCCAGTGCCTTTGGATGGGGCAGTCCACTCTGCTAACAATCATTTTCAGGATTCCGAGGCCGTTCCGAGTGCTACGCAAACGTTGCAGTAGGGAAGCCGCTTTCTTACGCATAATGGCGTTAAAGCCATTCGTACGTGCTTCAGCAAACATTCCCGACGCACTGCAACGTCGCGGCAACCGCAACAGCATCCTGGAGGTATTGTTGTATTGCACGCGCAGGACGTTGTAGGCTCGGCTCGTATATGACACCCATAGGCCTAGAAGGACTGACAGAACGCTTTAAATAAACTGACTATTATAATTCGTCAGGTATTGCATTCCGAGACATAGTGCTCATGTGACGTGACACAATTCTACTTCATCACCGCAATGATACCAGTGTATCATAATAACTCTCCAACCACATTCATAACCTGTGCGAATCCGATAAAATGAGGTTTTAATTAACAATACGACGTTGGTATTCAATATTCACTTAATCTCAATTACGAAAACTGAGCCCAATGAACGTTTGTTTTTGAAAATTAATATTTTATTGTCTTTCAGCTGAAATGACCGTAATGCATTCACAAAACAGGCCCCAAAATACCAAACTCTTCACACCTGAAAGAATTTTATTGGTTTACTATGTTGTGGGTAGGCTCATGTCCGGCAGTGGACTTCTTTCGGTTGAAATGATAATCATCATCATCATCATCATCATTTCAACCGTAATACGTCCACTGCTGGACATAGGCCTCCCCCAATTTGGAGGACTTTGCCATAATCGCCACGCTTGGCAGGCGGATTGGCGATCGCAGTATGGTGGTAAAATGCATAGAGAACGCTGCTGCCCATTCTCTAGTAAGTCCCGTAGTCGCCTCTTACGACAGCCACGGGAAGAAATGGGGTGATGCTATTCTTTACGTCCGGCACCACACGGTACGAAATGATAATAATGGTGATAAATTGAATTTTTAGACTGATTTCCGTTCGTGGTAATTCTTTAGGCGTATCTAATTGCAATAGATCTTGACAGATAGCTTTAGAGATTCTTCAAGACATTTCTAAGAACCATGTCGCATTTACTTGCAATGGCTTACAAATAGTCTATAAATTCTCATACACACGATCGATACGCGTCAACGGCAGAAGCAATTGCAGCCAACGAAAACAGGCCGCTGGTGTATTTGGGCACCGTACTCAAATACACGAACGGCACGTTGTCGACGGCTGCAGTTGCCTCTGCCATTGACACATTTCACTCGTTGCATACACCAAGCCTTTGTCTTATTATTGCCTAAATAAGCGTCCTCAAAAGGGTTTTATAGCTGGATATTGATGCTGTGGTCTATCGTTATTAAAGCCAAAACAATGTAAATAGATACCTGTGGGCCAATTCCCATAGTCAAAAACATTCAAAATCTAGGCGCAGCTTCATCTCGGCGACATTCAAATGACGGAAACTTTTAAAAATGTTAAAAAACTTGAGGTATTTTAGACAGATTGAGACGGAAATCAGACTACGAACGTTCTTAAAATTACGAGAATTTTACCTCATATTCAAGGCAGTGGCACGGCACGGCAGTCCAAATAAAGTGGGTGTCGTTTTAGACAGAAAAACGGCCGGTGCCCGTGGGCCAAAGGTGTGCCTAAGTGCTCGCATGGATTTCCAAATAAAGGGTTGACCGAAGCTAATAGTTCAAGTGTGAACTAACGTAGCAATCAATGTTCGATCGTTTCTGTTTGAGAGGAGGCTTTGTTTTTTAGTCAGACAGTTACTTACATGCTGAAAATTTTACAGTCATAACACAGGGTAACGACAAAACAATTTTGCCCAATTTTGACAGGTCTTGATTAATGATGGGACTTTTTCTTTTTATGACCGAGTTGGGTTTTACAACACGATTTGTCGTAAATCGAGGCAATTTAAATACCGAAAGGATTAAACTCTGGTTACGAATGACTGTAATCTTACTCCTATTAAAATGTTCGTTTATTCTAAATACAGTTTATGTCGCAACCTATCCAGGAGAACCGTTTATAACCAGTCTATCACGTTCCCACTACTGGTTCACAGGTATCCTTTGGGTGAGAAAGAGTGTGATCCACCACGCGTGCCCAGTTCGGGTTGGTAGATGTCAGATGTCTTTGATTTTTTGATTCTAGGACATTTCGGTTGCCTCGTGCTGTTTTCTTTCATCGTTGAAAGCAGTGATGATAAAATAATTTACGCAAAGTTAATCAATTGGCTATCTTCAAACTTACGACCCACCACTGCTCCTGAAGAACAGTAGGTACAACACCTAATAATTAGATTAAGAAACTTTATACTTGCTTTATATGCTACCTTACCATGTTATCCTAGGCCCATTTTGAGAAATATCATCATAATTTCAGCCGCAAGACGTCCACTGCTGGCCATAGGCCTCCCCCAAGCACCGCCAATTTGATCGGTTCATTTTTTGGTGGGTTTTCCACAATCGGACGGGTTGGCGATCGCAGTATGGTGATAAAATGCATAGAGAACGCTGCTCCCCATTATCTAGTAAGTCTCTTAGTCCCCTTATACGACACTCACAGGAAGAATTAGGCTGGTGCTATTCTTTACGTCCGGCACCACACGGGACAATATTTTGAGCAATAATCTGAATTAGGTATGTTATTATATTTATTACCTTTTCGCTATATTATCAACAGCATTAAATAAAGCACAGGTAATGTAAATAACTCTGCTGTAACAATATCAGAAGCACAAAGAACAAACAGTATCAAAGGATAGCATCAAGTTTCAAAGGCATTCTAACTAGACGTTGCCATGGCAACAAGCTATTACAGAGCAAGAGACATCTCAGATTTATTATATTCAAGTTGAAGGGTAGTTACAGTTGTAATGTATGTTTGTGGTATGTTTTTCTCGTAATTTACTGTGTTGGAATTAATGATACTGTTACTTCTTGTTGCCTTTGACTTGGCTGTGGTTTCGCCGGAGTTCAGGAAAGACAAATAAATTGTTTGAAGATATACTTCACATAACTTTGAAATGTTTAATAGGCTTTTTTTCTGGGTGGGAAATCATCAAATGAAGTCTCTAGCTCTGGGCGGAGCAGGAGGGCGTGTCAGACCTTTACTGACTGAAATCCATCACTTTTGTGTTCCGACAGTTGCCTATACCAGGGCCACGGTAACTCTTTCGAACAAATCTCGCGACCCTGGCAGATGTTTCATAGACTAACTTTTAGGTACAATCAGGCAGAAACCAATATTTCACGTGATCGAAGTCGCGGGCAGAAGCTAGTATAAAAATAATAGTAAAAAAAAACTAAAAAACACGCTTCCATTGAAACCAAACTAAAAAGTACAAAATAATGGAAAAAGCGTGGGGAGCTTTTTAAGGTATTTTTTATTGATATCAGGCACCCCACGCTTTTTTTCCATTATTTTGTACTTTTTAGTTTGGTTTTCAATGGAAGCGTGTTTTTTTAGTTTTTTTAAACTATTATTTATTTTCTATTTTTTAGGGTATTTCGAATTTTGAGACGTATGTCAGCGTAGTTTGTGACAGTTTTTTTGCTGTCCTGGTAACCCTGGCAAGGATAATGGCACAAATTATTGCATTGTCATCAGTCCTTGACAGGTGTGCAAAGTTTGAATGAAATCTGGTCGTTTAAAGTGGGTCAAAATCGCGCTATAAGGAGTCGGTTACAAACAAACATACAAACATACAAGTGAAGCTAATATAAAGCGTGTAAAAATTAGCTATTTCAGACATCTACCAACCTGCAATCTGCCCGCGTGGTGGATTAAAGCCCACGCACGCAGAGATGAGGCCTGTGTCACAGCAGTGGGAACATTATAGGCTGATTTCAGACATTGTGCACACGTATTTATTGCACTTTTTATCAAACAGCAGTTTCTTGTTGAGTTCCGTAAAAATAAAAATGCGCTAGTATCATATGCTGAATTAATTGTTTTAGTTTGCGCGTCGACTTAAGCACCGAGCTTGCTTATGACGGGTCGTATCATGATGTAGATATTAATAGAGCATAATAGCAATAAATGCTGAATGGTTAAGATCGTATGAAAAAACAAAAAAACTTTCTGAACAGGAGCATGATTTCCCCAAAATCCCAATCCATCTGGACTCTATTAATAAAGATTGATCCTTGGCAGCTCTCGATAGAGAGACGTGAAAGAAAGTGGGAAGGCCTTCGCCTGGAAGTGGACATTAATAGCTATAGAAAAAAAAATAGAAACTCTTATCCCATTTTTTTTCTTTTGGTCGGTGCAGCTTATCTTTTTGTTCCACATTCAAATATAGTTTTTTTTTCTGTGATTTGTATGGTTTTTTTTTTTAATATTTTTCATTTTTAATGCTATCTTTATTGAAAGAGAGAGATTATTTTTTCTCTATTTTTGGGGCTATTGAAGGCCAGGATTCACACTCAACATGATACCAACACACGTGACGTTAAAAGTGGCCCAGCTATTTTAATATTGTTTGGGTTGTCCACGCCGCATTTTTAACCGACTTCAAAAAGGAGGAGGTTCTCAATTCGGATGTTTATATTTTTTTTTTTTTTTTTTTTTATGTATGTTCGGCCATAACTCCGTCATATATAGACGGATTTGAAAAATTCTTTTTTTGTTCGAAAGGGATTTATTTCGAAATGGTCCCATATAAATTTCATATAGATCTGATGATGAGTTCAGGAGACAGACACCGGAACTCTTTAAAAAATGACAGCAAATTAACCGCGATTTCTGCTATCGCATAAATATGCATTGTTTGTTTGGAATTAGTACGGGGTGGATACCACAACTAAAAATTTTAAAATAAAAACTTTTTTACAAAAAAAAAAACAACCGACTTCCTTAAAAACACTACAAAGTGAAAAATAACTTTAATTTCGGAAGTCGGTGGCAAAAAAACCATAAATACAGATCCTAAGACACCGACTTCCGAAATTAAAGTTATTTTTCACTTTGTAGTGTTTTTAAGGAAGTCGGTTGTTTTTTTTTTTTGTAAAAAAGTTTTTATATTCAAATCGAACCATGATCCTTCATATCAATCAACAACAACATGCTTTACATAATCAACCTGTGTAGCCTTTTCCCAGCTATGTTTGGGTCTGCTTCTAGTCTAACGGGATGCAGCTGATACCAGTACTTTACATAATAATAATAATAATAATATTCCACAACTATCACACAACGCCATCTAGTCCCAAGCTAAGCAGAGCTTGTGTTATGGGTACTAGACAACTGATAAACATACTTATATATTTCTAAATACATACATATTATAGATAAATTACACCCAGACACAGAACAAATGATCGTGCTCATCACACAAACATTTGTCCTGGGTGGGAATCGAACCCACGACCTCCGGCATAGCAGTCAGGGTCGCTAACCACTAGACCAACAGGCCTATCTGACCTCCACAACCCAGGACCTGGATAACACGATGCATCTTGGTAAGACTGGTTGACAGACTCTCAGGCTTCTGACGACCCGCAACGACAGCCTACACAGATCTACGAATGACAGCCGCAGCGTGCTTTCCGAAGCACAGAGGGGTCTCGATATGTAATGGATGGTGACCCATCCATGGACTGACCTCGACATCGTAGCTTAACCTTCGATCTAATCGTAGGCTGTTACTAATTAGCCACGATCCCACATACACGAGCACACACACAATTGTATGTAATTATTTTATGCAGAACACGGTCACCCATCAATGGACTGACCTCGACATCGTAGCTTAACCTTCGATCTAATCGTAGGCTGTTACTGCTTATCCACGATCCCACACACACCAGTGTATTTAATTATTATATGCAGAACACGGTCACCCATCCATGGACTGACCTCGACATCGTAGCTTAACCTTCGATCTAATCGTAGGCAGTTACTGCTTAGCCACGATCCCACATACACAAGCACACACACAATTGTATGTAATTACTTTATGCAGAACACGGTCACCCATCAATGGACTGACCTCGACATCGTATCTTAACCTTCGATCTAATCGTAGGCTGTTACTGCTTATCCACGATCCCACACAAACAAGTGTATGTAATTATTATATGCAGAACACGGTCACCCATCCATAGACTGACCTCGACATCATAGCTTAACCTTCGATTTAATTGTGTGGCTGTTATTATTTATCTACTAGCCCACACGCACACTTACACAATTTTAAGTAATTATTAAAAAACAAATGAAGAGTAAGTAGTAGTGTCTTAACCTTACCTTTGACAGTATCAGTGATGTCTTCAATCTTATTTAACACAACCAGGTCCACAACTATTTGACAACAAACTAACGATATGTACAACAACAACAACAACTAGAAGGAAGACTATTTCAACAACAATCTAAAACATCAACAACATTATTACTAATTTATTATCTGAACACATTCACGATTCTACACGCATTATTGTTTCACTTAATATCTAGGGTTTCAGCCCCAAAAATGTAATATAAACATTTAATATGTCCGTAAAAATCGTTTTTAATTTATAATTTCCACATTTTCATTCATTATTATTGGTAAAAACGTAAATTTGACTATTGTTTCGCTCCAGATTTTTTGGTTTGACGTTTTTGGTGGGTTTGCCAACAAATGAAACTAAATCTAGAATATTTTTTCGTAATTTACTTTACATTTTACTTACGTTAAAGACTTTATAAAGAAAGAGTTGTATGGTAATAAAATTGCACCGTTTTCAAAGCCCTTTTATAATTTTATGCGTAAACCATAATCTACATTTTTGTTTACGCTGTCTTTATCCTTCGCTCACAATAAACTAGAAAAACGAACTTTCCAGAATCCTAATTAATAAATAAATATTAATACTCAACTATCTTTTAAATTAAGAAAAGCCAAGATCATACCAGACAGCGTAACACTAAACTAAATTTATTTTCCAATTTTCCACGGAAAAGTCTCACCCTCAATCTGGCAACACAGTTTCACGCATGCGCGCCATTTCCCCGGGTTCGCGCCAGATGTTCTCAGAGTTTTGGTAGTTTTATTGATCTGCGTGGCTCAGTAATGCGAGCATCATTACCTATGATAGATTGACCTCAGTATCGCAATAGATCTTTCGCTATCTATGCCGCGAAACCTTTGACCTCGTTTAGATTGGACTGGCTGGATAGTTTGTCTAGAAGCGTTGGCGGCAGAATTTAAATTTAGAATTAGGTGGCGTTCGTTTCCTAGTGTTTTTTAAGCAGTCTGTTTTAATCGATGGTCGATAGTAGTGAAAGTTAACGTTGACAGGTGTTCGAAAATATTTTTAGTTTTTCACCGCAATTATTAAAGACTTTTCCAAATACCTTTTAAAGAGATTTCTGTGACGTTTGTGATCGTACTGGCCTCAACTCTGGGTTGGAGTGTAGACTTAGGGGCGCTATAGTGCGAGAACTTAGAATCTAATCATTTTAATTTATAATTAGTTTCCATGAAAATGATCAACATCATCATAATTTCAGCCGTAATACGTCAAGTATAAGACACAGGCCTCTTCTAATTTGGAGGGCTATACCATAATGCATTGGGAATGCCTTAATAGCAGTAAAGTGGCAAAATTCATAGAGAAAGCCGCTGCCCATTCTCTAGTAGGTAAGTCCCTTATTTGCTTTTTACGACACCCACGGGAAGAAATAGGATTGCTATTATTTACGTCTGGCAATATACGGACTAAAAATGGACGAAAATTATGGATAATACAAAAATACCTGACTTATGTTTTATAATATTAGAGATGGCAATCATGACTATGAATGAATCAAACGGGGTGACTTATCTAGTTTATACATAACCAAATACACAAAAAATATGTCAGCTCAGTGAGGTTTCTATTCATCCAACCGCTATCTAACTGCAACTGGTATTCCAATTTCCTTTGAAGGAAAAGCCGTATACCAAATTACATTTATTCATGAAAACCAATCGAACAGGTACTTCCTTATTTATTTTTTACTAGCTTTTGCCAAAGGCTTGGCCCACGTGGAGTTCGGAAATCCCACGAGAACGCACTACCGATATAAAAATTACCCTATGTGTTAATCCAGGTTATAAACTATGTGACTGGCCTGTTAGTCTAGTGGTTAGTGACCCTGACTGCAAAGACTGAGGTCGTGGGTTCGATTCCCACCCAGGACAAATCTTTGTGTGATGAGCACAATCATTTGTTCTGTGTCTGGGTGTAATTTATATAATATGTATATATTTAGAAATATATAAGTATATTTATCAGTTGTCTGGTTGCCATAGTACAGGCTCAGCGGTATCAGATACGGCATTATTTTTTGGGGAGTCTCTACGGATAGAGATATCGCATTTAAAGCCCAAAAAAAGTGCCTTAGATCCATATTTAAATTAAAAACGACTGATAGCTGTAAGCCATTTTTCATAAGCCATAGCATCTTGACATTACCATCAATTTATATTTTGGAAATCGCCATATTTGTTAAAACGAATCCTAAGTTATTTCCCCGCATGGCAGACCGGTTTCCTAGAAATAGGCGGGATAACAGTCAACTATGCCAACATTGGTCCCGAACTGCACTTATGCGCAAGAGTGTTTTTTGTATGGCTCCCATTATTTATAATAAGCTTCCCAATACCTGGAAAGAGCTAAGCATAGTGCCATTTAAAAGAAAATTAAAATCTTTTTTAGCTAGTAAAGCATATTATGATGTTAAAGAATTTTTAAATGAATAATGTTTGTACTGACATGACCTTTTTTAAATTAATTGATTGTTAAATATATCTATTGTAATAATGTTTTTGATAATGATTTTTCTATTGAATATTTTGGACCTACGTTGACATAATTATGTTTTATTTTTGAATTGGAATATTGAAAAATTTGTATTTAACTCCATACTATTCTAATTAATTATGTAATCAATCAGTTTAATTTATTTACTTATGTCAGTATTGTCCTTTTTCATTAAAGTTGCTATTATTTTTTAATTTGTAATAATTTAATTAATTTAATTTGTTTAATTAATATTTGCACACCATGACAATATGGTAAACATGTTGCACAACTATATGTACGTTTAACACCATGCATGCATTTTATTTAAGTAATTGTATGTAAACACGTGTTTGAGCAAATAAAGTTATCTGAATCTGAATCTGCCTAGTTTGGGATCAGATAACAGTGTGTTGGTTGTCCTAAGATATTTATTTATTTATTTATTTATGTGTGCCAAAGTTCAACAAAATCCGTTTAGTAGTTTTGCGTGAAAGGCTAACAAACATCCATCCATACACCCACACATCCATACCATCCATACTCACAAACTTTCGCATTTATAATATAAGTAGGATATCTGTCACCGTTTTCCTTTTAGTTTGATTTATACATTAATGTTCACAAGCCGTAAAACAGATATCTTTCCACCAAATAGATACTAAAACGCAGGCATCTGGAGCTTTCCAGGGCAACCATAGTGACCACCATATAAGCTATTCACATCAATAACTTAACTGTGCTAGTACTTGAACTTGAAACCTCTCCTTTAGTAATAGACCTTCATAACGCTAAACATCTGCCAGGGTCGCGAGACTGCCAGGGTCGCGAGATTTGTTCGAAAGAGATACCGTGGCCCTGGCATTTGGAAAACTGAAGGAACACGGGTGGGTTTTAGTAAGTAAAAGTGTGACACGCACTCCCACTCCGCCCAAGAGCGGGAGACGTCATTTGATGATATCCCACCCACAAAAAAAAAAATGTTAAACATCATCATTATCAGCTCGCAGCATTATCATCTTGAGATCGGTTTCCAGTCTAACCGAATGCAGCTGAGTACCAAAAAATTTTCATGAAGCGACTTATCTGACCTTCACAACCCAGTAAACTGGGTAATAGGTACAATACCCTTTAGTTAGACTGTTTGTCATATTGTCGATGTCGGGTTTCTGACGACACGTAACGACTGCCAAAGAATGACAAACGGAACCAACCGCTTAAGGCACTCTTGCAGTTGAAGACGTTTCGGCGAACACTGGCCGGTCGTTGCGAGCGCTTGAGCTGCTAGATTTTGTGTATAATTGTTTCGTGGAGACAAAATGATAGGGAAATTATAAAATATTTTCTCAGCATACCTTAAAAAACAATAAAACCTATCTTTTGGTATAAGTTTTACATGGTTTAATGATAGAATCTCTTCAAGATACACGTTTTAAATGGCGATTTAGTGTCAACTTTATGATTATTTTTTATCGAGCCAATTGTTTTAATTCACGTTTCTATCTTCACACAGCGCTTAATAATATGTTCAATTTTCCTAAATATTTTTTTTTTACGGAAAGTAGCCATTTGGTAGATTAACAGAGGTTTAAAAAAGTTAAAAAGTACTGCAACCTCGCCTTAATATGCTTTCCGAAGCAATGAGGGGATATCCATCTACATATCCACATCAAGCGTAGTTTAAACTGATCGATTGACCCGTGCAGCTGTTATTACTTGGCCACAAGAAGAACAAGGCTGGACATAAAGTGACGGAATTAAAACATCAGTACAAAGGAAAGGAATAAATGACAGCCCCGCATAAATCGAACGTAAAGGCGTGTTCGAAAGAGTTACCGTGGCCCTGGCATATGGGCAACTGAAGGAACACGGGTGGGTTTTAGTTTATATAAACTTGGTACCTTTTTTCTTTGGGTGGGTAATCATCAAATTACGTTTCCCGCTCTGGGTAGAGCGGAAGTGTGTGTCAGACTTTTACTGATTAAAACTCAGTCGATTTTCTTCAGTTGCCTATGCCATGGCCACGGTCACTCTTTCACACTAATCTGCGACATGGTGACAATTGAGTACCTATCCCTCATACAAGCGAATACAGCCTCCCATTATTTATGCGCTCATATATCATCAGACCGTAGTTTTTTTCAACTTTCAACCCTTTTACACACACCAATCCTTTACAAGATTGATGATAGTTTTACAACAGAAGGGACAACGGCTCTTTAAATAGTAAGGATTAGACCTTGTTGAACTATTTCGGACATTAGAAGTTAGTTAGAGTTAAGGGAATATTTATAGCTTAGCCGTTCAGTGTGAATACGGTCGAGATTATTATTCCAACCAAAAAAAAAAAAAAAAACCTAGGATGGACTACAAAATAATGTTCGGAGAATGATGGAGTGGGTGCGAATGGATAGTAACATACCTATACGTACATGTTACCACTATATACTCATTATACAGTCATAGAGTGGGTAGAACGTATGACCGATGGGGCTGGAAGGATCTGGAGTAGCGACCGCGTACTGGAACTCCTCCCACAAGATAGACAGATAACATGGTGAAGGCCGCAGGAATCCCCGGGATGAGATAAGCACGGAACCGGTCAAATGACAGTGCTTGGGGGAAGCCTATATTCAGTAGTGGATGTCTTTTGGTTAAAATTATGATGATGACTCATGATAATAAGTATACAGGATTAAATTGAATTAGCTAGCGAAACTACGCAGACGTGGTGTGGGTATCGATTTTTAAATATGTATCTGACTTGAAATAAAAACTTAACTAATATGATGAGATTTTTTGGGGTCATTAACCACAGGTAGTGTAGTCACTTGAAATATCGATTGAGTTTTATCGTGCTAAAGCATTGATACCCTTCAAGTTTGTGTAGTTTCGCTAACTAGTTCAATTTGACCTTGAAGATATATATTCAAAAGTCTAAAGGTACGTATCAAGTGTCCCAAAACACCATTTGTTTAAGAAAACTAACCTTTATACTTTCTTTTAGTAAAAAAAAAAACATTCGCAAAAAAATCATAATGTGATACAAACTAAGCAAATGGTTTGAGTCATACAAAAATAAATTTAAGGGACGACGTCAAAAGAAGAACAGCGTCCACTTGTCTTACAAACAATAGAACCAACAAATAGAGATCATCATCATAACCCAAAACAATGTTGCAACAGATGCATAATAGGTTGTGCCCTATGATGACAGGTCATGATGTGTCACGCCATTGTGCTTCATCATCATCATTTCAGCCGAAAAACGTCCACTGCTGGACAAAGGCCTCTCCCAAGCTCCGCCAGTTCGACCGGTTTTGTGCTTCTCGCATCCAGCGGATTCATGCGGCCTTCACAAGGTCATCGGTCCACCTTGTTGGAGGCCTTCCAACTCTACGTCTTCCGGTACGCGGTCGCCACTCCAGATCCTTTCAGCCCCATCGGCCATCTGTTCTGCGAGCAATGTGCCTTGCCCGCTGCCACTTCAGTATAGCAATTCTTCGGGCTATGTCGACTACCTTGGTTCTTCTACGGATCTCCAAGCATAGCCCTCTCCATCGCCCTTTGGGTTACTTTCAGGCTTCTAATAAGGCCCATTGTGAGCGACCACGTTTCGGTTCCATATGTCATCACTGGCAACACACGCTGGTCAAAGACTTTCGTCTTGAGACACTGCGGTATGTGGGACGAGAAGATATTGCGTAGCTTCCCGAACGCTGCCCAACCGAGTTGGATTCAATATAATAGCGTGATAAGCACAATGCACATGCATTTAGTTACTTTCCGAGGCACGGAGGGGTCTTCGTAAATAAAGATGGTCACTTTTCCACGGGCCAGTAGACGCAAGATCGACCTGTGAAGCTTTTCTTACTTAGCCACCAGCACTTACAGTATCATCTCAGCCTATAAAGTTTCTACTGCTAGGATACAGGGCTCCTCGCGGTGACAGGCCCTAATCAACCACGCGGACCCAGTTTGGGGTAGTAGATGACTCATATTGTCTTCGAATTTTTGGCTCTAGTACATGCCCGTTTCCTCACAATCTTTTCTTTTACCGTTTTGAGAGCAGTGGCTATGAAATAATCAAAGCCCCACTGCTTTTATATATATTTCCGACATTTTATGACGATAAAAGTTTCATGCTTTCAAGTAACTACCCAATGAGCCACATCCGACATTGTTGCCATCGCAGACAAAACCTGGATAAGGCTTGCACAAGAGAGTAAGGAGTGACACAAGAAAGAGTGGTATATGCCTGCAGTGGGCAGCAGTCAGGCTGTGGATAGTGGTGATGACATAGCTAGCAATTATTGACCCAGTAGGCAGAACTTAGAATCATCATAAACAGCCTATAGTGTTCCTTCTGCTGGGACACAGGTGGAGAGAGAAGAGAAGAGAGAAGTCGCCTCGAGAGAAAGAGTGGGCTGTCATCATCCAAGCGGGCCCAATGCGGGTTGGGATATTAAACATTTCTTGGATTCTTGGTTCTAGGGCAGTTTCCTCACGATGTTTTCCTTCACCGTTTGGAGCGCAGCAATAATTTGCACAAAGTGCCTATCTGGATTAGAATATACGACCAACAAGTCGCAAGTTGCAGCTGACACCACTGAGCCACCGCTGCTCTCCTACTTATAATTAAAGGGTAAGTTTTTTTTTAGTTATTTGTCATTAGGTCAGTATCGAAATACATAACGTCTATAAAATCTCCCTAACTAATTTAGTTTCACCCTATATAAAGCAGTGAGGTGTTAAATCTTTCCCGAGGGACTGTACACTAGAAACATTTTTTTCAAAAAAGTGTACTTCTGAAAAAGCTTTGATTAATTTCGTTCATTTTTACGCCAATCTCTAGGTATAAGGTAGATACAGTAAATCGTGTGAGACGCGTGCGCAAGTCAACGTCCTTACACAATAATAATGCTTGTCATTCGCCAATCAATATAAATTATATTATAGTTAGTGTAAAATCGATTGCTAACGGAAAATAAGTGGTTGTTTAACAAGACTAATGATATACATAACAGCAGAAATACTAAGTTAGTTTCGCCCGCGACTTCGTCCGCGTCAAATTTTTGCTCCCCTGACCCCTTCCGTCGCATCAAATTGCCTGTCGGTTTTCGTCCATTTTTCGTTGCTGCTCTGCTCCTTTTGATCGCAGCGTGATGTATAGTCCAGCGTATAGTGTATTATATAGCCTATAGCCTTCCTCAATAAATAGGCCACCCACCAAAAAAGATTTTTTCAATTCGGACCAGTAGTTATTGAGATTACCGCGTTCAACAAAACAAACAAACAATCTCTTCAACTTTATACTATTATAGTATAGATTACAGAATTTTATGTTTCTTCGACGAAAGATATAATAGCACAGAAGAAAGCAAACAATGCGGTGATAGCTCAGAAGTATTGAATAAAAAGTGACAAAAAATTGAAAAATTAATTAAAACGTGAGCAATATTTTTTTGCTCTAAATTTCCAATGGAGGACTAATACTATCCAACCTGGAAATGGAAAGAAAGAAACCATAAATCAACATAAATCTGCCTAGCCGTTCCCCAACTATGTTAAGGTCGGCTTCCAGTCTAACCGGAATCAGCTGAATTCCAGTATTTTACAAGGTTACCCTATCTGACCTATGCAGCACAATTAATGGGTATTGTCACACTTTTGAGCTTGTGATGACCAGAGGGGTAATTGCGGAACTTTTTATCGGTAGGAATTGATTTAAAATTCATAGTTAAACAACATTCATTGCGTTATTTACGTTGCTGAGCCGACAATTTATTCGCACAAATGACGCAATGGTTTAGAAATAATCTTCAATCCCATTCAGATTCTGATAAATTGTGCGTTTCGCAATTAGGGTGCAGTAACGACTGCCAAAGATTCACAAATGACAGCTGGGACCAACGGCTTAGCGTGCTTTCCAAGGCACGGAGGGACTCGTTCAACTATCCAGAAAGGAACACTGGCGAGCCAATTTTTTATTTAGTGATGGAACATTCTTATGGATATCCTTCACCTTAGGCTGGGCAGAGAGACCGTCAGACTGTCACTGACTACAAACCAATTCGATGTTCCAGGTTAGCCTTCGATTGACCTGTGCTGTTATTACCTACCTTTTATAACATTTATATTGGACGGATGAATAACCCCTGTAACACAATTTTTCCTAGCATAGGGGTCATTGATCATTTATCTTGTCTATTTGCATATTAAGTGTCACCCTTTTTTTTTTTGGATGGGAAATCATCAAATGACTTCTCCCGTTCTGGGCGGAGCGGAAGGGCGTGTCAGACTTTTACTGACTAAAACCCACCCGTGTTCCTTCAGTCGCCCATGTGCCAGGGTCACGGTATCTCTTTCGAACAATCTCGCGACCCTGGCAGGCATCGGTCCTAGCAGACCCCTTCAGTTCTGCTGACATCTCTTTGAGGCTCGCGTGGAATACTAAGCGCCGACGACCCGAGCCTGGTCCTCATCGGGCGGCCTGTATCTGTATACTTTGTGTCAAATAAATTATACTCTATTATATTATAAAGCCGCAAACCTCTCCAAGGAAACCATAACTATAACCACAAAATCATTCATAGAACGAAGAACACAAATGCACCATTTAATTAAGTCATTACAGGTTTCACATGCAGCCGCGTCTAGGGACTTTTCCTTGTTAATAATAGAATACTAATTGCCGTTAAGGCTATCGTATAAATTAAAGAAGATCATCGTTATAATTACTTTGAAGTTTATAAATTGAAGAAAAAAAAATGCAATGAGGAAGTGTCAGTCAGTGTTGATTGATTCATTGACATTACGACACCTGAGACTGCGAAGAAGAGAGAATGATGTTTGTTTCTGAAATTAGATTTCCAAAAAGAATAAAAGTGCTACAGAACTATATTGTCCTCCTTTTCCTCTAAAAACTTATTGACCTTCTAATGATGCCCACATGTTAACACGCTTTTATTAGCTTCCTACGTATGTTCGTATGTGCTTAGGTAACGGAAACTTTGAACATGATTTTGACCCCTTTCAAAACATCGGATTAACTCTAAATTTGGCATACTTATCAAGGACCCATGACAATACAATAATTTCATAATTTTGTGCCATTATCCTTGCCAGGGTTACCAGTTTAGTTTTTTTAAACTATTATTTTTACAATTGAATTTCTTCTTATGTCTCTGGTCTTGTTTCAGAGTTGATAGCAGCAACTATACCTATAGTACGAAGCAAAGGTTTCGCTACCAAATGGATAAGTTGAGATTATATGAGGAGAGCCGAGTTGGTCGCAGTAACAAACCAAGGGAACCTTTTTTTTTGTGTGATATCTCGTAGTTAACCTAAATAAAGTTCTTACTACTTAAACGGACTTTTTCCCGGCGATTCCTAAAAAGTTAACTTTTCAGGCCTCCAGCCGGGAAATATATACTTAAAAACGAAAGCAAATAAGGCCAAAGGGCAACCCCGAGGGGGGTTCGAACATCGGCTTAGGTAGAGGGGGGCAGCAAGGGACAGGCTGGATCTGGGTTAAAATTATTTAGGGACTAATTTAAAACTACAGGCGCAGCATCGCGGGCTGGCTCGGGTCGGGAGGGACTATTTAGTCGGGGTCGCGACGATGAACCTCGGCGGCGAGGTCGGTATGACGATTTGTGTTGGTGTATTCTACGAACTATACTGGTTTCCTTTCTGCTCTCCTGGAGGAGGGTAGTGAGGTCATCAGGATCGAAGAGTGCGTGCCGCGGACAGCGGACTTTACTAATGAGGGAGGGGTGTAACTAGCTGCCGCGACAACCAGAGGGTTACGGTGGGTTGCGGCTCTATAGAAGAAACGCTTCACAAACTGTTGGATAGGATCTGTTGGGTTGGATCTTGAGATCTAAATGGAGGTTAATATTCCGAACGTACCAAGGCGAACCTGTGGCTTGACGGAAAAATCGATTTTGGAGAGTCTGCATCCTATGAATATGGCGGGGTTTTGCGTGTGCAAAGAGCGCGCTTGCATACGTCATGATGGGCCTAATACAAGCGGTGTAAATGCGCTTCTTACATAGAAGCGACAATTTATTACGTTTGTTTAGGACGCTATGGAGCCTACCGAGAGTGAAAGCGGCCCGCGAGTGGGCCTGCTTTGCTCAGAAAAGGTGAGGTGCTAATTGAGGATCACGCCTAGATATTTGGCTCGCTTTTCCCAAGGAATCTGCTTGCCGAACATAGGGATGGGTCGGGGGGGAGGTGATTTCGTCGCGATCGGGTGTAAAAGACCGCTTGACTTTTGTCGGGATTTACTTCAATTCACCACTTGCTAAACCAATGGCCAAGCTTGTCGACTGTGGACTAGAGGTAGCGAATCAGCGCTTCTTAACTGTACCCCGTCAAGTAGATGGCTGTGTCGTCTGCGAACAGAGCTAACTGTGCCTTTCTACTTCTGGGGATGTCGCTAGTGAATACCGTGAAAATGAGGGGAGCTAGTACAGAGCCCTGAGGGACTCCTGCACGGATAGGGTGAGGACCAAAGGAAGAGGACCTGAGACGGGTTAAATAAGAACAGTGACCAACCCGATCTTCATCCAAGTTAGTCCCAGTTAAATGGTTGTTTAGTATTTTATTGGGTCTAAATAGAAATATTTGAGGTTAACACCTTAAATATTATGCCACTGAGCCGGGCGAGAGCAGAGGTGGGCCCAGTGGTACCAGCCCCGAGTTACGAGTCGTGGGTTCGAACCCAGGCAGGCGCTTTACTTTGTGTAAATTATTTCATCACCACTGCTCTCAAAACGGTGAAAGAAAAAATCGTGAGGACACCGGCATGTCCTAGAACCAAAAATTCGAAGACAATCCACATCTAACAACCCGCACTGGGCCCGTGTGGTGGATTACGGCCCACTCCCTCTCACCGAGAGGAGGCCTGTGTCCCAGCAGTGGGAACAATATAGGCTGATGATGATGAGCCAGGCATTTATTTTTTTAATTTAATAAAAACTGCAAATTCATTTTATTTAAGAGATAAGCCCTGATCAGTCAGATGAAGATCTGAATGAAGTTTTGATAAGTCGTCATCTCTACCTACTGTATTTCGTTTGATGTGCAAGACAGTGTCTGCGATTGTGTCTAAATCCAATCTTTACCACCTAAGTATATACATTGTGGAATGCAAGAAAGCAGGGTTACTCAAAGTGGGGTTTGCGAACCCCTAGGGGTTCGCCATGCGACGGTAGGGGGTTCGCGACAAAATTTACGTAATGGCGGGCGGCTGGGTGACTGACTAGCAGGCGAATGCGGAAAGCATGAAGGCGCGCGCGCGACTTGGGCGTGTGACCTTTTATTCAATTAATAAACTTTATTTTTTATTCTCTAAACAATGTTATTCTTTTCTTGTTGGGGGGGGGGGGGGGGGTTGGGGGTCATCTGGAAACTTGAATGGGGGTATGAGGAACCAGAAGTTTGAGAAACCCTGCAATAAAGTATTGAGTACTTTGTTGGTCATTCGGTTCAACTATCATCAAACGTATCGCTGTTTTGAACCTTATTTCTTTTCGTGATGCGCTATTGTCAGATAACTTAAAATTTCCTTGATACCGCGCAGTAACAGAATAGACCTGCAGTTATCTTTCAGATGCCTCGATTGGTACAATATGACACACTGTTCAGAGTCATTAAACTCATGACCTGAACGTGACATTTACCGTACTCTTTGCAAAAGGTTATCAAAGTAATCTCCCATATATTTCTAGTACGCCCGGCCACACATCATGCTATACATTTCCAGTATAAGCTGACATCTAATTGTACGAAAAGCCTATACAAAGCGAGGTCAGCTCAAACTGGAAATGCTTTACTTGACCTGTACTCGTGTGTACACAAAATATAAATGATCAATGTTGATCAGGTATATTTAACTGCCTACGTCAATCAAATCAGCCTATCGCAGTCCACTACTGGACATAGGCCTCTCCCATGCTGCGCCACAACACCCTATCCTCCGCCTTCCGCATCCAGTCTGTCCCAGCCACCTTTTTGAGGTCAAAATCAAATCAAAAGTCATTTATTCAAACTAGGCTGAAAGTCAGCACTTTTTGAACGTCAAAGTCACATAAGACAGTCCCCCCAAAACGCCCGCCCTTCGACACTTCCTAGTGCTTTGGCTGGGAAGAAGAAGTGGCGGAACAAACTCCCCAGCAGCACTGCTGTCTGTTAAGTTAGAAGAACTTGATTCTATACAATATTGTATAAGTTATTAATATAATAAAACAAAACATACATTATTCGCCATATGTCAGCTAGCACACGCCATTATACCAACAAAACATTGAAAACTAAACTCAAGTTGAAATGAATAATGAAACAAAATCGTAAACAGAACTTAAAACCTTACTAAAGCCTCCAGGCATAAAGGGCGTGCCCGCTTACATATACAACGATGCAAATGATATATATACACAACAAATGAAATTAAAAGAAAATAAAAATAAATTAACAAAAGCAGTTAAATAAAAAAACAATTATATGAACTACCCATATAAACTGTCAGTGTGTGAGTTACAGTAATTACAGAATGTAAAACAGTGTCATAGAAGAAAAAATAAATATTATCTACACAATTAAGTTAGCAACTAGTTTGATAAACTCCTATGAGACTGTCCTATGGAGCGAGACCAGCATGTTTCCAAGCGTTCTTATCTTGGATGTAGTCCTCTAATTTGTAATAAGCTCGTTTACAAAGTGTACTTTTAATATGACTTTTAAACCTCCTTTCATTTAATTGCAATATATCAGAAGGTATTTTGTTGTAACATTTAACACAGTACCCCATAAAAGATGTATGTACTTTTGCTAATCTGAAAAATGGTTGATCTATCTTGTCTTTATTTCTAGTATTAAAGTTATGTCTATCGCTTATTTTATTAAAAAGATGTAGATTTTTTCTTACATACATAATATTTTCGTAAATGAATTGGCAAGGTACCGTCATAATATTAATCCTTTTAAATAGTTCCCTGAGGGATTCGCCGCGACATAGATTATAAATGGCTCTGACAGCTCGCTTTTGCAAAATAAAAATGGATTCAATGTCAGCAGCCCTACCCCACAGTAAAATGCCATACGACATAATGCTGTGGAAGTAGCTAAAATAGACCAAACGCGCGGTTTCTACATCTGTTAACTGTCTTATCTTTCTAACAGCATAAGCGGCCGAGCTCAACCGCCCCGCAAGAGATGTTATATGAGGTCCCCATTGTAATTTCTCGTCTAGCGTGATTCCTAGGAAAACCGTTTGATCAATAAATTCCAGTTTTTCCCCATTCAATAAGATGTCACATTCGCTACCTCTGACATTAGGCAATTGAAATCTAATGCACTTGGTTTTTTTTTTGTTAAGTACCAAATTATTTACCGTAAACCAGTCTTGGACCTGAAGAATGGAGTTATTGACGTCGTCAAGATTTTGAGACCGTCTGTCGATTTTAAATATCAATGATGTGTCATCTGCAAATAACACCATCTTCGGTTGGTTTGGAAGTAGATGGGGTAGATCATTAATGTATACTAAAAAGAGGAATGGACCCAATATCGAGCCTTGAGGAACGCCCATTGCCATTTCAGACCCCAATGAGTTTACGCCGTTTACTTGGACTTTGACCATTCTATCCTTCAGGTATGATCTCATTAAGTCAAGAGCTGTATTTCTAATTCCATAGTGCTCTAGTTTCAGCAAAAGTGTCTCATGGTTTACGCAATCGAACGCCTTGGAAAGGTCACAAAAGATTCCAATGGCATCTTGTGCTTCTTCCCAGGCGTTAAAAATGTTCTTTATTAGGGTAACACCAGCGTCGGTGGTACAACGCCCTTTGGTGAAACCGAACTGGTGTTCATGAAAGATGGAGTTTTTATTAAAGTGACGTAACATTTGATTGAGCATTAACTTTTCAAACACCTTACTGAGAACTGGCAGAACTGACACGGGCCTATAATTGTTTGGTTCTTTCGTTGGTCGTCGGTCCATCTAGCTGGGGGGCGTCCCACACTACGCTTGCCAATACGCGTTCTCCACTCCAGGACTCGTCTGCTCCATCGGCCATCGGTCCTTCGACAAACATAGCCAGCCCACTGCCACTTCAGTCTGCTTGCCCTGCAAGCTATGTCGGTAACTCCAGTTCTTTTCCGGATAATATCGTTTCTGATCTTATCCATCAAAGAAACTCCGAGCATAGCCCGCTCCATAGCGCGCTGAGCCTGCGTACTGCCTGCGTACATACATACATACATACAATCACGCCTTTTTTCCCATGGGGGTAGGCAGAAACCACGGAACGCCACCTGCTACGATCTCTACACACTTCTTTTGCCTCGTTTAGGTTCATACAATTGGTCATACACACACGCCGGTTGCGAGTACTACGCACCTGACCTTTCTGAAGAACATCACCAATAAGGTCACTATATGTCGTCCTAGGGCGTCCCCTCCCGGTGTTTCCACTCACATCTGCCTTGTAAATACCTTTTGTGAGCCGTCCTTCATTCATCCTCTCAACATGACTAAACCATCTAAGCATACATTTTTCAATTTTTGTCACTACATCTTCTTTTAAACCACACCGTTCTCCTATCACATCATTCCTCATTACTGCCTACATATAAAAGAGATAATTGTGAACCAGGGAGTCCGAATAACTAGGCATAATCACCATCATTTCTGCCTCCAAGCAGCGTTGCTGTTTCAAACAGGGCTTGAAATATTTGTATTTCTGGTAACCGGTGCCATTGACTTTGGTGTAATACTAGTAGCAGACGTAGTACCGATACTATTAATAGCGGTACCAGTGGTACTGCCGATACTATTAAAACCAGTTACATACCAATACTATTGATACCAGTACCAAACGTAGTACCTATACTATGTAAAAATAAAAATACACTGTTTGATTTTTAACTCTCTGCACTAAGCAGAGCGTTGAAAATCCAGTGCGCAAAAAAATCCCGGCCGCGATTTTATTACGTCCGTAAGTACGTGGGCTAACTATTTACTGGAATGTGCACTGAAACATACTGTACGAAGGGTTTTTTCCACACTTCGCATAAATCTGACAAAAAATAATCGTTCTTGCAGGTAGGCACCTAATTACTTTTTGACAAGAACATGATACGTCAATGACACCAGCTGATACAACAATATAAATAAGCACAGCAGAAGGTCCGCTTCACACAAAATGCGATTTTGAAACAAACACGCTTGAAAACCACAGAAAAATATGCAATAAACACACATTTGCCCATACTGTGCATGGTTTCCGATGGGTCTTTCATAGGGTGAAAGGGATTTCAAGAGCTGGTTTTTAATCGAATTATGTCAGATTGCTCGAGAGGGGCTTGTAGCTAAGTAATAATAGCCGCTATGGTCGATTGCTCAGCTTAAGCTACACTTGCCACGGTTAGTCCGTGAATCTTGACATAACAAGACACCTCTGTGCCTCGGAAAGCACGTTAATCCGTTCATATCGGCTGTCATTTGTAGATCTTAGACAGTCGTTACGGGAAGCCCGAAAGTCTGACCACCTGTTTATACCCGTCAACTCAAAATGTACCCATTACCTGGGTTGTGAACTTCAGCTGATAAGCAGTCGCACCATGTAAAATACTGATATTTAGCTAAATCTGGTTAGACTAGAAGCCAACCCTAACATAGTTGATAAAAGGCTAGGCAGATGAGATAGTGAATTAGTTTTTTAGGGTTCCGCACCTCAAAAGTAAAAAGCGGAACCCTTATAGGATCACTTTGTTATCCGTCCGTCCGTCCGTCCGTCCGTCTGTCAAGACCCTTTTTCTCAGGAACGCGTGGACGTATCAAGCTGAAATTTATATCAAATACTCTAATCTACTGTCCCTTGGAGCTGTGAAAAAATCAAACTTCTAAGCTAACGCAATCAAAAGATATAGCCGTTTATGCCGCAAATTTCCGCAAATTTTCGAAACTCGCAAGGGAATCAAAACCTAAAGGGTACTTCCAGTCGATCTAGAATTTTGAAATTTGGTACGAAGCAACGTTTTATAGCACAGATAAAGGAAAAATTGCAAAAACCGTAAATTTTTGGTTACATCATATAATAAACAGAATAAAACACAGACAGAAATAAAATCAAGCCAAAAAACAGAACAAAACTACGACTCGATTGTCGTGATGGGTGAACTTTTACTTATATACCTACAGGTTTGTACGGAACCCTCGGTGCGCGAGTCCGACTCGCACTTGGCCGGTTTTTTTTATAACCAACTTACTTATTATTTATATGTTGACATTTAAATGTTAATTTAATACATCGGTTAGCATCAAAGGATCACTTTATTTGTCAGGCATTCTTAATTCTTTTGACGCAACATTTTTAATGTGCCATCCATAACAGGCGTTGTGCGGACTAAACCTACTGATCGTATTTGGTACGCACACGCATAAACATTCGAACGTAAGGGTCAAGGCGATCGCAAGGAAGACTGCGCTTGAGTCAGTGTAGTGCCAACGGCTACAGTCGCTTGCTGCCTATACAGGGTACGATTCTATTTTCAAATTAATTATTTTTTATATTACGTGCTGGCTGGCAACCTTGTTTGTTTTTTTTTTAACAGTGACAGCTGTTTTTCGTTTTGTTGAGTGAATGTTTGTTGTTGTGGTTGTTTTTTTGTTTTGTTTTTTAGTATCGTTTATTGGTTATGTACCTACAAGTTTTTGTTTGTGATCAATGACATAAGCTGAGCGTTGAGTTTTTTACTTTTATACTTTTTCTATTATTTGTTTGGACTGTGTAGACTAGGTGTTGATTTAAATTAATCTGAAGTAGATTCAAGAAAAAAAAATATGAGCACCGTCAAAATTGTTTGCCCCGCAAACTTTATATGGCATAGTGAAATGACATCATAAATTTTATCGATAACGATAAAATATGTATAGCGATAGTTTAGTGTCCTACTATTCAAGTAGTATGGGTAAGGTAGATACGTAGTTACATATCATAAAATAATAACATGTAGTTTTCGTAATAGAATGTAGTAAAAACTAAACAAGGCAATGAAAACTAAACTACTATTATATATAATACTTCAATCAGCTCATAATGATAATCATGTATATAAGAGCATAGAGTTCACTGTCCAAGAAACATAAAATATAGGTATGAAAAATGACACGACAATATCGTCCGCTATATTGCTTCGTTTTCTGAGCGTTCTGTTCTGTCTATTTTTTTACGTGTCTCCTTAGAGTCGTACCGCGATGTTATGTAGTTTATAACCTTCCTCGAAAATTGGGCTAACAAATGCAATTAAAAAAAAAAAAAATTTTTTTTTTGCAAATTTAATACAAACTAGCCAACAAACTTTTACCTCTTTATAAAATTTGTATAACTTCATAGTGGTTATTGGGAAGATCCCATTTTCATCGAATTAATTGCTTCTAAAAACACCTGTAATCATATAACTCCTTACCTACACATATGTGTCTAATTGATCGTTCAACCATATTTCTATACTAATACATTATCTATAAGTTAAATTAAGTTAAATGATGTGAAAGGGTTCACTAATAGTGTTAGGAACAATTACCAACTAGTTGGTCAGTATAAAGCTTTAAACTGACTATAAATCTTCGTTTGACTGGACTTCGGAGTTACTCTGTCTAAGCACTATGTAGATAGCTAAATTCTAGCGTACTGAGTCTATAGGAGCGTATTATATGTACACACGGCGATATAATATGTCTTCCTTTCTCCTTTTTTTGTCTTTGTATATTGACACTTTTTCTGTTTGTATTTGTACCTACTTCAACGTTATCACATTCAATTATTTTGTCATGCTTTATATGTTGTTTTATGTCTTTTGTGTGCACCAAATTAACGATATTATCTATCTATATTAAGCTATACTGTTCCAAGCTCAGCTGACCTCGCATTGTATGGAATTTCCGTACAAAGAAAAGTCAGCGTACACTGGAAATGTGCAGATTGGTTTGTCGCCGTGCGTACGTGAGACATACTAAATAATCTCTTTAATACTAATAAAAAAAAGCGATCTGTTTGTGAATTAATGGATGAAGGTTTTAGTGGCATATCAGATAAGGATCCATAAAAGTGTTGTTACTTTCCCCTTTATTTATAAACGTTGCTTAAAGTTAAGAGCCAGGCGAAGGCCGCAGGAATTCTCTGCATGTGAGAGGTACGGGATCGGTTGAGGTGGCGGTGCTTGGGAGAGGCCTGTGTCCAGCAGTGGACGTCTTTCGGCTGAAATGATGATGATAATGACGAAAGTTAAAAGACGTTTAAATATCAAAAATTTATGATTATTTAATCGCTATTCTAACTTGCAACGTTCGTAAAAAAATAAACCCCATAGTCTTTAATTATTGGTATCGGTTTAAACCTTTTGATTAATAATATAAACAAATAAATAGGATGGTCTTTCAATGATAGTCTGTCTATCTGTAGTTTTTTTCATTAGGATGAACAATACAAGATACAATACCCATAAAGTATCGATTTTTATCGGAAAACATAGCCAGGAAGCGTACGATCAGATAAATCTTTTAAATTCTTTTTCAATTGCCTAGTAACTAAGAAAATAACGAAATCGTGAAGTGTCAACCCCATGCAAAAGTAAATTAAAGAAAGTTCATAAACGTATGTCAAGTCAGGAAATAAACTAACGCCAATATACCTACTCAAATGGTCGAACAATTAGTTGAAGAAAATACAACAAAATCTATATTTTAATATTTTCCTGAAAAATCAGCTATGGTAACATCAATTTTGGTTTTTTCTATTTTAAGGCCCTCGCAGACAAGCACGACGCCACGGCGCGCTTCGACTCTAATAAAACAATTACTATGAAAATTTCACGTCAATTGATGTATCAGAGTAGCGTCGCGCTGTCTCTTCATGTCGTTCTGTGGGAGCCTTTACTCAGTATTGAAGTGTAGAAATGGTCACTATTCACACATTATATAACTATACAAGTGCCTAGTAAACACTTATTAAAACAGAAACCTATATCCACATCAATAGGTCTCTGTTTTACTAGGTCTCAATAATTCTAATGGTGCGACATATCTTCAAATCTTTGGTTCAACGACATGCCGGTTTCCTCACAATGTTTGCCTTCACCGTTTTGAGAGCAGTGGTGATGAAATTATTTATACAAAGTTAAGCACCTGGTTAACTTTGAACTATCTCTTTAGATTTGGAAAGCCTCCAACAAGGTGGATCGATGACTGTGAAGGCCGCAGGAATCCGCTGGATGCGGGAAGCACAATACCGGTCGAAGTGGCGGAGCTTGGGGGAGGCCTATGTCCAGCAGTGGACGTCTTTTGGCTGAAATGATGATGATGATGATGATGAAGCACCTGGTTATGAACACAGATCCTACAACTCTTATGAGGCCGATACTACTAAGCCACCTATGCTCTTTATGGTTCTAGTAAAACATTTTCAGTTTATAATGTTCTTACTGCTGGGACTCAGGCCTCATCTCTTTGTGAGAGAGAGTAGGCTCCGGGCCCAATATCGGTTGTTGAACATCACCATGTCTTCTAATAGTTCGTTCTAGGACATGTTGGTTTTCCCAGCACGTTTTCGTTCACAGTTTTAAAAGCTAACTGGTGTTAACTATTACGTATTCAGTACCATAACAGAGTTCCCGTGATCGATATTATTTAACAGTAACTAATTAACACTAACCTCTTTAGAAGTGTTGTTCACTAATTGGTGCCAAATTTGGCACATTGTGGTAACAATGGAAACCTTTTTACACGCTTTATATTAGCTTCACTTGTATGTTTGTATGTTTGTTTGTAACCGACCCCTTCTAACGCGATTTTGACCCACTTTAAACGACCAGATTTCATTCAAACTTTGCACACCTGTCAAGGACCGATGACAATGCAATAATTTCATAAATTTGTGCCATTATCCTTGCCAGGGTTACCAGGACAGCAAAAAACTGTCTTCGAAAACTACGCTGACATACGTCACAAACTAATTTGTGCCATTATCCTTGCCAAGGTTACCAGGACAGCAAAAAAAACTGTCTTCGAAAACTACGCTGACATACGTCACAAACTACGCTGACTTACGTCTCAAAATTCGAAACACCCTAAAAAATAGAAAATAAATAATAGTTTAAGAAAACTAAAAAACACGCTTCCACTGAAAACCAAACTCAAAAGTACAAAATAATGGAAAATAGTTTAAAAAAACTAAAAAACACGCTTCCATGGAAAACCAAACTAAAAAGTACAAAATAATGGAAAAAGCGAGTTTTTTAGTTTTTTTAAACTATTATTTATTTTCAATTTTTTAGGGTATTTCGAATTTTGAGACGTATGTCAGCGTAGTTTGTGACAGTTTTTTTGCTGTCCTGGTAACCCTGGCAAGGATAATGGCACAAATTTATAAAATTATTGCATTGTCATCAGTCCTTGACAGGTGTGCAAAGTTTGAATGAAATCTGGTCGTTTAAAGTGGGTCAAAATCGCACTATAAGGAGTCGGTTACAAACAAACATACAAATATACAAACATACAAGTGAAGCTAATATAAAGCGTGTAAAAAAAGCGTGGGGTGCCTGATATCAAAAATACCTTAAAAAGCTTTTATTATACATAAAAGTCTTAATACAGGTTCGTTTTAGTTTTGTACCATTAAACCAGAAATGGTTTTTATTGATACACGAAGCTTGGAGCCTAGAGTTGAAAATAGAACAGTAGAACACACTGTTCGATTTTCGACACGTACTTTGTTGTATTCTCGTTGCTAGGTTCAAAACCGAAAGTAGAAAATTCAGTATACGAAAAATGTCGCCGCGAATTTATATCGTTAGACGACTAAAGGTTGTAAGGGTCAATGAGCGGTAGTCACGTCGGCAATTAACTTGTTCGTAGTAGGGGTGATAACGGATAACATTGATTACGCGTTTGATAGTGAGCCTAAGAATATAGATGACTAATGTGTGATGCATTCAGTCATAGCATAGAAAATCCGGTGCGGGAAAATCATTTCGGGCTTCAGACGACCCGTAATGACTGTCAAAGATCGAGGAATGACAGTCGGGAGCCTTTTCGAGACACGAAGGGGGGGGAGGGCTCGATATAAAATGAACGATCACCCATCCTCGTACCGACGGCAAGAATATCAGTTTAACCGCCTGTTATCATTTAGCCACGAACCGCTTAAGGTTCGCTGGCTGTCGGTGAAAGCCAGCGCTGGGGCTCTGTCTCGCATAGGGTCATAGCATTATGCTGAGCGATGACCATTTTGCGTGGATATGACGCATGTTTTCACCCATTTTTTTGTGTTTTTTGTGTATGTATGGTCTTTCTTTACGTCATCTCTCTTTGCCTAGCTTTATCCCATTTCATTCAGGTTCGGCTCTCTTAATCATTCTTCGCCTGATTTTTCAGTCCTAGGTCATCAAGTGATTCACTTGGGCTGGCTTTGTGTCATGTTTACCGAAAATAAATGTAATGTCAAAGTAAAATTCATTTTTCTTTCTTATTCTAAACCATAATCCTCCTGCCCTTATGCCAATTTATTTGGGATCGGCGAAACAAGTATTTTTTATTCGAAATAACAATGAATATTGCCTTCCATAGTGCAACAAAGATGTTTATTCCTAATTTTATTGTTACCTGCACAAACATTCTAAAACCTAAAAATATCAAGGTCTAGTTTTTGCGGAGCGAATGATAACTATGTAACATGATGTAATATGATTCGATATCCTAGTTTAAATTACTTGCATTTGTATACTGTGACTAATCCCCCAAACGATATAAATGGTTTCGAATTTCCTTTTACACAATCCAGCACAATAATACAAATGATTGAAAGTAAGTATTATGTTTTAAAATCAAGTGTAGCTTTCGACACTTTTTTTTGGTCAAAAATCATCAAATGATGTCTTCCGGTCTGGGTGGAGCGGAAGGGCATGTCAGACTTTTACTGACTAAAACCCACCCGTGTTCCTTCATTTGCCTATGCCAGGACCACGGTTACTCTTTCGAACAATTCCGCGACCCTGACAGGAATTTTCGACACATAACAAAGTATTTTAACAATTTTATAAATAGTGTTAAAACATCGGCCTGTTAGGTTAGTCTAGTGGTTAGTGACCCTGACTAAAAAGCACAATCACATCATCATCATCATCATGTGATGAGCTCAATCATTTCTTCTGTGTCTGGGTGTAATTTATCTATAATATGTATGTATTTAGAAATATATAAGTATGTTTATCAGTTGTCTGTTTACCATAGTACAGGCTCTGCCTAGTTTGGGATCAGATAACAGTGTGTTGGTTGTCCTAAGATATTTAGATTTAGATAGAATGTATGAAATGCTGTCCTATTATCATAAATAAAATGCAATTTTTAATAAAAACTAATAATTACAACTAGAGTTACAACTATTATCGATAAAATCATCTCCACGTAACTCAAACACAACATTAACCTATCGACATAATAAATCAAAACCATGTGAATTATTATTATCATAACGGTTATCGATAAATCTTTTCCCAGCACTAGACTACAGGAAGTCACCTCGCTTTAGCCATTACTTCCGCAGTAGTATGGCGGACTTACGATTTAGGTGGACCTGTATTTTAAAATATGCGCGTGAGTTGATAGATGACGTTTGGTGTTATGGGGTCATCAGGGCTGTGTGTCTGTAAAATCAGCATGGATTAAAAATAAATAACGACAAAGTCAGTTGTATAAATGGTGGCATACATAGACGCAGAAACTGCATTCAGCTCACTACTCTAGACGACACAGAGTAGACATTTTTCGTAGGTTATTGAAAAAAAAAACAGTTAAATCTTAGAAGAGTGCAATACTTAAACGGTGAATTTTAATATCCGACAAAAAATTATACCCAGGTCAGAACAGAATTATGTGAATTTATGGTATCAGGTTGCGCGTTAATGCCCCCGCCACCCTGTATAGATCTACTTCTTAGTTACTTTGGTTCAAACCAGGATTGTTGGTAGTGTAGCCGTTATTCGGTTATAATTTAATTTTTAATTTTAATTCATCACCAAATTACTAAAAAAATATCTGAACAATGTATTTGTGAAAACTATTGTTTTCTCATTATGCCTCGTGCTGTTACAAGAGATATAGAAGTACTATTAGCAATTCAAGGATGCATCTTGATCCGCTTGTAAACAAACTCGAAAATACCCAATGCTATACAGGGTGACTTCAAAAACATTCGACACAATTTGAGTGGGTGTTCGACCCATCAACGTGGAACAACTAATAATGGGAACAATTCAAAATTCTCTACAAAAAAAGCGACTTTCCCATATGAAGGTACCAATCGTACTCAATGCTTCTTGTTCACATTTATTTCGCAAGGTAACTCTCGGCTAGTGTCTGTGTTTCCTTTCACATTTAACCCTTAAAATCAAGAGGGAAGCATCGGCTATCGTAGACTTCATCCATCGTGCTCTATCATGGTTCGTGAGCAAGGCTAAACAGCAATAAAAAAGCACACACCCGCGTTTTTTTTTTTTTCTTGCGAATTCATAATTGATCCCATAGTAGAAGTTGTTCATGATAATGGGTGGAACACCCCCTGAAATTTTTTCGACTATTTTCAAAGTCACCCGGTATAGTCTACATGATGTAAAGATCAGTCTTATCACTAAGATTTAGATTACCTAATAGACAGATACGTCATCGCTATAAAACGTTAGTCATCATCAACTGTTTACTGTCCCCCATTTGTTTACCGTCCGTAAAGTTTATAGTTTTAACAAATTCAGGTTTAGTCGAGTCCTTCAATTAATCCCTTACTAATCCTTTAATTAAGTCGTCAGTTCCCTGATTGTTTGTCAACTTTCAGTGGATCAAAGTTTTATGAATGTTATTCAAATTGTTTTCATTATTGCTGTCGACATTTTGTAGTCCAATTTAGACTAGATTCAAAGATAATTTCACTTTACTCGTGTTGAATTAAATAATGCTATGGAGAAGTTTTGGGTGCAACAAATAGCTAAAAAGAAGAGTGAATACACGATAATATATTTTTAACCAATCAGATTTCTTGCAGTCCACAGTTAATATCCTGGTAGGAAATAGTTACACGACTTTAAGCTTCATGCTCCGTGTGTTGACGGACGTAAAGAATAGCAACATCCCATTTCTTCCCGTGGGTATCGTAGAAGGTGACTACGGGAGTGACTAGAGAATGGGCAGCAGCATTCTCTATGCATTTTACTACAGTACTGACATCGCCAACCCGCCTGCCAGGTGTGGCGATTATTTCACAACCCAACTCTTGACCCACCTTTCAGCTAAAATGATGAAACTTGATCTTTCTCTCTCATACTGTTTCTACCATCCCTCTTTCGAAGACTTTCGCATAGAGAAACCGCTTTATTCGACACATACGCAGTAGACTCGTAAATGGGATGAGCTAGATTATATTGCTCAGCCCGGACGTTCCTGTTAGCTGGACAATCAGATAGTCCTGAGATCTAGCGCATAGATAAGATCCCATTCTCCCCTCATCTGTGGAAGGAAGCTGTTTGTTTCAAGTAAAATGGACGGCGGAATATAATCTCTGTTACAGTATTAAGTAACTGTGTAAAATAATCTCAAAATCAAGGTATTTCTAAAATAATAATAAAAGTTTAACTCTACATCGCTTTTCGAGTGTGACGTTTTTCGGAGATTTCCGTAATACTGTGCAACAGACTTTAGCACACAATTTAAGAAATATTAATGCTTAATGCATTTATATCTACAATTAACACAACATATTTCCATTACTTACTTATGTTGCTTAACATTGCATTGTTATTTTTATTAAAACAACTGTAATAACAATGTAAGAAAGTGTTTTGACCCAAAAACATGTGTCAAAATATATCATCATTTCATAAAGTAACAATATTATTTGTTTGTGTTTTAATGCGAAATAAACATAAATTGTATGCACAAGCAAATTGTAATAACTAGAAATCCGGAATATTATCATAAGCTTAGAGGTCAGAGATAATACTTAAGCTGATTATAGTAGAGAAGTGGTATTACTAAATAGATTCCTATATCACTACATTTATTTATAAAATGAAACTCCCCTCGCCGCGTCTGCCTGTCTGTCTGAACGCTATAAACTCATAAACTGCCGAACTGATCTTCATATGGTGTTGGATGGAGTGTTTCATGGGAAAGTTTAGGTGTTTAATTCATTAAGGTGTTTTGCAAATTAGGCTGAAATATGTCGATGATTGTTGAAGATGTCGGAAAAAAGTATGCCGACTGGGAGTTTTAATTGATTGCGCCGCGTAAACCAAAAACCCAATATTTATCGAAATGAAGTTCTTTTACGAAAGTGACAACTAAGGTTGCTAAGTTCTAATTTTTACATTAAGAACTTTACCCAAATCTAAATAAAGTTTAAAATGCAAAAGCTTTAGGCTAGGCTATGAGACGGATAGAGTTATACAAAAACAATGTAACTATTACGATATTATTCATTATCTATATATATATAAAATTCAAAGTCCCGAGTGACTGACTGATAATTATATCAACGCACAGCCTAAACCACTGGTCCTAGAGACATGAAATTTGGAAGGTGTATTCTTTGTGAGGAGTAGGTATCCACTAAGAAAGGGGTTTTTGAAATTCCATTCCTAAGAGGGTGAAATGGGGGGTTGAAATTGTGAATTTTTCGACATCCATGCGGGTGAAGCCGCGGGCAGAAGCTAGGTCATTATAAGAAGGTCTATTGACACAGGGTTAATCCTGGTAGTACGTGTCCGTTGGATATTTTCCAACATCCCCGCAGGCGAGGATTGTATAAAGTTGCTTTTCGTGTTTGTTTAAACAGACAGCACTATATAATCAGTTTATATTGTTCCAACTGCTGGACACAAGCCTTCTGTCGGTTAGAGTGAGTGGGCCGTAATGTACAACGCGGGCCCAGTGCAGGTTGGTAGATGTCACACGTCTTCGAATTTTTGGTTCTAGGACATGCCGAACGCGTGTGAGTGCTTAGTTCATCTAAACTACACAATGGATTTTGATGCGATTTTAAACATTATTTAGATACTAGTTCTTGCCAGCGGCTTTGACTACATGAGGTCGAAAATTATCCCCCGGGAACGTACTGCCTAAAAGCATCCTTTGAGTTCATGCAAGCTATAGACTGTGTGACAAATTTCATCCAAATCCAATCAGCCATTTTTTCGTGATTGAGTAACAAACATCCAAATATATAAACTTTCATATTTATTTTGAGTTCATGCAGGTTATAAACTGGGTGACAAATTTCATCCCAATCCGATCAGCCGTTTTTCGTGATTGAGTAACAAACATCCAAATATATAAACGTTCATATTTATAACATTAACTAGCGTTTTCCAGCGGCTTCGCCCGCGTATTATTCAATACTCAATTCTTTATTGCATTCCATATGTTACATAGATGGTAAAAAATATTTTCTATTCATACAAACCTTTCTCTTGAATCACTCAATCTATTGACGAAAACTGCATTAAAATCCGTTTCGTAGTTTAAAAGATCTAAGCGTACAGACATGAACTGCGACTTTGTTTGATACTATGTAAAGGTAAAGAAATAGGACTCCAGCAGATTTATTGTTTACTAGCTTTTGCCCGTTACTTTGTCTGTGAAAATGTCGAGGTGGTTATTGCGGACGCAGATGAAGTCGCGGAATAAAAAGTAGCCTATCTCCTTTTTTGGGGTTCAAACTTACCCCGTACCAAATTTCATCAAAATCTGTTCAGTGGTTTAGTCGTGAAAGACGGAGAAACAGACACACACACTTTCCCATTTATAATATAAAAGCCAAATAAAAAAGTTTCATCATTCTAGCTTTAAAAATGACAATACTTCCCTACAACCTTCCATCCTCCCTTTCAACCATTTAAAACCCCTTTTCCACAATAAAAAGTAGCCTCTGTCCTTTCTCAGGCTCTAAACTATCTGTTTACCAAATTTAATTTAAATCGGTTCAGTAGTTTTAGCAGGAAAGCGAGACAGACAGACAGAGTTACTTTTGCATTTATAATATTAAAATGAAAAAATATCAAATATATTATATAGTGTGGATAGTGTGGATGTCAATTAGAATAGTATAGAAGTTTAGATTAGACACGTTTATATTGAACTGAGACAACTTTATCTATAGACATGTCGCTGTATGAGTAGATTGCAAATCGTATGTGTGAAGTAGGGGCGGACTGCTAGTCTTTGAAGAACACAGCCACAATCAGAAGCCCACAGACAAGCCAAATAAAACATCTTTAATGGCACATATGGCTCTCAGGTAACAATAGTTAATTAATTGTGTCTCATTAGTCAGGAGTTGACAGGTAAATGTAAAATATATTCATGATAGTTGTAGAATAGAATAGATCAAGCTCATTATAAAAAGGTTTGCATAGTTTGAGTGTGACCTTTATCGAGGCGCTATGGGAAGTTCCGTGACTTAGACGTCAGGTATAGACATGGTGCATGAGAGGTAGCGGTTTTAACGTTGTATGTACGGAAAAGATAACCAGGGTCGTCTGATATAGTTGAAGTTTTATAAGAAACTAATGGTCGTTTTTGAATAAAATTTAAATAAACAGATTAGGTATTTGTCATATTAAATTTCGGTAGAAAACATCCATTGTTTTTTTACAAGACTTTAATTTTTCAAACCTTGGTAATTTTTTCTTTTGGTAATATTTAACCGCATTTAAGTGGTAACAATTTGACGTTAGCACACCTTGTCTCGTAAAAGAAAGGGGGGTTTTCATAGAGCAAGAGGTATCACTAATGTACGACTGACTGTACCACGTCATAAGCTTAACGGAGTTGAATTAGGTTGTTGACCCCCAAGGGTCAACAACCTAATTCAACTCCGTTTTGAACGCAAGAAATTATCTAATTACTTTATCGTTTTCCTGATTAATGTATAGAAGCTAAATTTTTTACTTTGTTAGATATTATATTCCAAATATTCTGTCCAGGAAAGGACATTAGCTTAGAAGAAAGAAGTAAAATTAATTGCGATATGAACAAAATTCCTGTGAGTCTTTTTCTAATGTTTGGCAAATTCCTTTCCTACTCTAATAAAACTCTTTTCTTATTATACAAAAGTCATTGAATGATCGTTCATTTCGAATGCCAATATGGCCGCACCCTAAAACATTTCAATATCGTCGGCACAAAGAGGGCGGAGGCGTGAGAAACCTTCAGAAGACTGTGTGATTGTGAACTTTTACATTTTATGCATAAGTTCTAAGGTATAATGATACTTAAACCTACTTAGAATGACATCACAGTATTTCATTCTTTATATTCTATCCTGAATAGATTAAATACTCCGGGTTTATATGCTTATTAAAATTAATTACTTAAATGTAATAAAGCTTTATTTCAGAATATGGTCTATATTTTTGTTAGTTTTTTGCTGGCAATACTGTGTAGATAAATAAAAAAAAAGAAAGACAAAGAAATGTTTATTCTGCACAAACACAACGCCATTATGAGGAAAAAAAGATACATATAAACAAAGGTTAAATAGGTTATGATTGTTTGTTTTCACAAATTAATAATCTATTCAGACCTATGACTGACAACACCCAGTGTGCCTGAAAAGGACAGTCCGCTCTGGCAGCGGTCATTTTTGGAATGCTGTTGTCTTAACCAAGTAGACGGAGGAAGACTATAATACGGGGGACGCTTTCTTTGGGCGTTTTTTATTGAGAAAATAAGATGACTGGTTATTGACAGTGGCAGGCCCAAGAGAACTTAGTGCATGCCAAATGGGAGAAACAAATTAAAACCTTTTGTAAAAGAGCCCTATATCACAATAATAGACCTCTTTTTCAAAAACAGTTTTATTATTTTATGAGTCTTAAAATTTCTAGTTAGATCTCTATAATTCTGAAGGTGCGACATATATAAATTTTAATTGATACGAAAAGAAGTTCTTATGAAATACTATCTTGAAATCATGCAAGTCTAGTGCTTTTGTCTGGGTTACTGTTAGAACTTTTGCAGTGTCGTGAACGTAATACCTTCTTCATATATAAATTACAACCATGCGAAGCCGGATTGAGTTAATGATATTTAAGCAGTATTTTTCTTTCACCATCATAAAAGTTTTTGAACAGAATGACTTCAAATTATTCGCTGCCATTTACACGAGATCCGTTTAATGATTGTGAGAACAACGAGGTAAACTGTGTGCGTGACAAATGTAACGTAACTTATAATGGTGATCTATTGCCGGTAACTGCTTTAAAACAGTCGATCTTGCAAGACTTGCAGCCTTCGTAATCGGATAAGCTTTCATTTTGACAGTGCAAGAACGTTCGTTGCTCTGAATTATTACCTCAATCTATCAACTCAGCCTACTGCAGGCCACTGCTGGATACGTGCGTCTCCCAGACTCTACCATAATACCTTGTCCTCCGTCTTCCGCATGCAGCCTATCCCAACCAGCTGTTTAAGGTCGTCTGGCCTTTAGAAATCTTCAAACTCAAAGGGTTGAAAAACATACATACAAACATTAACTTATTCCTTTTTCCCATGAAGGTAGGCAGAAACTACGGAACGCCATCTGCTACAATCCTTCATCATCATCCTATAATGTTCCCACTGCTGGGACACAGGCCTCCTCTCGGAGAGAGGGAGTGGGCCATAATCCACCACGCGAGCCAAGTGAGGGTTGGTAGATGTGACATGTCTTCGAATTTTTGGTTCTAAGACATGCCGGTTTCCTCACGATGTTTTCCTTCACCGTTTTGAGAATAGTGGCGAGTGGCGATGAAATAATTTACACAAAGTAATGCGCTTGCTTGGGTGTGAACTCACGACCTACTACTCGTAAGTCGCGGCCGTTACCACTGGGCCACCACTGCTACAATCCTTACATACTCCTTTTGCCTCGTTTAGAGTCATACATCTGGCCACCTTTCTGAAAAACTCATAGTGACCTTAATGGTGATCCATTAAGGTCACTATATGTCCTTCTAGGACGTCCTCTCTTAGCGTTCCTACTCACATCTGCCTCGTAAATACCTTTTGAAAGCCGTCCTTCATTCATCCTCTCAACATGATCATGACCAGGGTTGAGATGTGCATAAGTTTTATGTTTGTGCACTCTTTTGCCGTATATTCTCTCGAGAGTGTCGATGTGTTCTTGACGGTGCAAAACCAAAAAATAATAATAATCGCGTGGAGGGTTCACTCCGAAGCTGCGATCTGTTTTCCAACATGTCCGTATCTTCGTTGACGGAGAAAACCCCCAGATTCGCTGTATGATAATCACTAAGCTGATTTAGAATTGAAGAAGGAGCAATATCAATGAGCTATTTGGTTAACAAAAGGGCTCAACCATTGTACTGGTATTATTGCTCGATGTCCTGAGCAAAGTTCCAACCAACAAATTGTCATTATGTCAAAATTACGAATTTATTGATGGATCGTTCGGAACACAGATGTGGTTCGTTCATTACAAAATTGATAAACTTCCATCAATATTATGACGTATCACTCGTTCAAAAGCAAATTTGCTACTATGCCATGCAAACTTGAATGGGGTTGTTTACTATAGTTGTCGTAAAGTACAAACTTTGCATGTTTCCCATAAAATACACAATTAATGAAAAAATATATTTAAACTGCTGACTGTACTTTCATCATCATCATCATCATTTCAGCCGTAAGACGTCCACTGCTGGACTTAGGCCTCCCCCAATTTGGGGGGCTTTGCCATAATCGCCACGCTTGGCAGGCGGGTTGGCGATCGCAGTATGGTGATAAAATGGATAGAGAACGCTGCTGCCCATTTTCTAGTAAGTCCCTTAGTCGCCTTTTACGACACCCACGGGAAGAAATGACTGTACTTTCATGCTGTTTATCAATTCTGCCGCGGAGTGACTAGGGACAGGTTGAAACTTCGATGTCTACTGTTGCACAATTTATCTGAATCTACAGGAGTCAAAGGAATTACCCTAAAAACTGCCCACGAAAAATATGTTTTTAAAAATATGCCAAAATTACACAGAGGGCTTCGATTCTTCAAATAAACTGGCGAAATGGGCGTGTAGGTACTATAACATAGAACAATAGAATAGAACACACAACAACCAGAACAAACGCACAGAAGAAACAGATTATAAATAAATAATAATAATAAAAAATAAAATAATAGCTAATTATTTAATAATAAATGTGTTTTTTTTATAATAATGTGCATTGCTAACACCGTATAGATCCAAGAGTTAAGTTTTGTTATTAAGAATAAGAATAAGAAATTTTTATTTGTAAACAAAGGTAGTTACACGGTGTGTGAGATGTTACAATATACTTAGATTCTCTGTGTTTTGCCAAGAAGCGTACAAATATGAACAAATAAAAGTCCTAGTACAAAAAAAAAAACAATTTGTCAGTGAGTGTACCATGCATTGATTACCTCATTAGGCTACTACAGTCATTAGCTTAGAAGAACTGGAATTTAAGTTAACATATCCATAACCATTTAATGTAATTAAAATAATAATAAAAATATACCTATTAAACATTTTCAATCAATTAAATAAATAATAAAGAAAAATAAATCAGACGGTGATCAATATAAAAATAGCATTAAATAAAAGATGTCAGATATTAGATTATCACAACAGAATTAGATTAGAATATACAAATAAACAAATGTCAGTTAATAAAAAATAAAAAAAATAGTCAATGATTCAATCAAAAACGTCACAAAATAAACAAATAATATCAATCGGATGTCAAAACACCAAAAACAAAAAATTAAAAAGACATGTCGATCATTAAAATTATAGTCATATTTTTCCCTTCAGAAACTCATTTACATTATAATACGATCTACTTACCAGAAAGTTCTTTAAATGTCTTTTGAACAAATGAATATTTAATATTTTAATTGATTCTGGTATATGGTCATAAATAGTTGGTGCCATACAAAAACACTATTATGCATCAGAGCTGTTTTGGACTGTCTCGAACATAGCATAGTGACGTGTCGTCGACTCCGGTTATTTCTGTCAGATAGCTTTGGAAATAGATGAGTGTTGGTTTTAACGAATACTGCAACTTCGAATATGTACATACAGGGTAGTGTAAGTATTTTAAATTGAATAAAAAAAGGTTTACATGTATCTGTACATTTTAACCCGAACATTGCCCTGATGCACTTTTTTTGGGCTTTAAATATAAGTTCCCTATTGGATGAGTTTCCCCAAAAAATAACTCCATATCTCAATACTGAACTAGCCATGCCATGGTATGCCGTAACAATAGCGTCCGTTCCTATGACTGGCGCAAGTTTATATAAAGCATATGCGGATTTGCTATTTATTTATAAGTACATTATTTTATTTCCATTTATACGTGACAGCTTTCCAAGTGACATCAGTTATTTTATTAATAGATGGGTTGTTGTATTCTTAACCCGGCGGGAAGAGCTGGGTGCTTACTCTTGATTTTAATTGCGATCGATTGACATTAGAATTCTGATGTTTCGTATTCTTGAGTTTGGCGCGAGCGCCAAAATGTGTTTAAATTGGGTGTCCATTTTGGAGAACTAAGTGGAATCGAGATCGGGCGTTGTTGTTATTCCGATAGAATATAATAGAATAGAATAGAATAGCATTTATTTGCGATGTTGACACTATTGTTTTCAAGAGTACCGAAACACGTGTATGCAAAAGGCTTTAGATTGGTATTAAAATTAGGTTGAAGAGTAAGCCCCCTGGATTATTTAATAAAGATTGGTGGTGGTGATTGACTGCTCTGGGCAGAGAGACATGTAAAGAGAGTAGTTAGGGAGGCCTTAGCTCAGCAGTGGCATATTAATGACTCATATTAAAAAAATCCCATTTCTTCCTGTGGGAGTCGTAAAAGGCGACTAAGGGACATACTAGAGAATGGGCAGCAGCGTTCTCTATGCATTTTACCACCATACTGCGATCGCAAACCCGCGTACCAAGCGTGGCGATTATGGCAAAGCCCTCCCAAATTAGGGGAGGCCTATGGTCTGCAGTGGACGTCTTACGGGTAAAATGATGATAATGCTGTTTTTTTTTATTTTATTTTATAAATATGCACCTCTGTCTAACCCTTTCGGAGAAAACAGGTGTAATGTAATGTAACCTACTCAAAATAGTTAAAGTTGAAAATGTATTCTATTTAATCTAATTATTCTACAAACACGAATAAATAAACACATGCAACATCACATGAATATACCATACACTACACGCACTCCCACAAAACACCCTCTCCCCTCTCATACACCACACCACACCACACTCCATCCCAATTCTCATCCCATCCCCCACATACATACTCACACATACATATAGCCAATCAGGTCATTATGGGTTTATTGTTAGAATCACACTCTTAAATAAAGGTTTATTTTGTATACGTAGTAACTAGTAGAACACTGACTCCTAGGTCACAGGGTTTCCCTAGTTTAGGAGGCAGGGTTTTCCACTATTTGTGCAGCCTTTTTCCAAAAACCAATTTAACTACCTATGTGAATTGTTATTGTTATTGTATACAAAGGTTTTTTGTGTCAATAAAGTTATTTTATTTTTATTATTATTATTATTATTTTCATATATATATTTATACATCTCGGGATCCTAGGATCCCGGTCTTTTAGAAGGCGTACGAGGGGCCGAAGCCAACTCGCAGAGGCCCCTTAGAAAATTTAAATGAAGTGAGGCACTAACCGACGGTTATCCCCGTATGCACTGTGCAAGTGCACCCAAGGACAACCTCCGGTTGTTGTTGGACTATTGCAGGATATGGAAACCAAGATGTTGGACTATGTATTTGACTGGCTAAAATGGACTGGTTACCAAGAACTATGGAAGGTCTATGGCCCCTGCCGCATCAATGTTTGTATTTACACGGATTAAATGGCAGGGGGTGACTTGCACACTCAATAATGGGCCCCCGGAAACCGTCGCTGGCACATAGTGACGCAGCGACAAGGGGGCAACACTTCCTGAGGTGCTTGAGAAGTGGAGAGGTATTCCACGGATTTCAGAACAATCCCAGAGCCCGGAAGATGGTCAATATCCCTACGAGCACTTACTGGAATACTTCCTTTCCCCGAGCACGTTTGCTCTTGCGAATCTCCACTCAAGCCGGCCAATAAAGGCAAGAATGAGGTGGGAGCTCTGAGCCTCTTCAATGTTCACTCCAGGTGGCCAATAAAGGCAAGCCAGAGATGAGGAACAAGAATTCTCCCGGGAGATAGGGTCCGTGGGGTCGCTACTGCCCAACAGCACGCCACATGCTGCCCTGCGAGTTTATTATTATTAACGAGTTTATTTCTTGCACCAAAATCAATGACACATCCACCTAATGTCCATGTAAACAAAAATGTCACAAATGTCATCCAACCAATTTGACATTAGAGAGGCGGATCGAATAGTTTATCGTGTAATGTCAAGGGGACTACGTGATAGGATACGCTGGTATTTTAGGCTATTGTTCTTTAAATGTTTCTACTATATAGGTTTATCGATTTTGAAATTCGTTCTAACTTCAATAGAAAGATTGGGATTTGATTTTGTTTCATGGTCGGTGGTTTTGACGTTTGAAAGTAGAAGGGTAGGGTAGTTGATCGTAGTAATGTAAAGTATTTGGAAGAAGGTTGTATAGAATGTTGCGTTATTCCGGCTAAAAAGGTTACTGTATGATGTAAGAGGTAGCCAATGGAATACCTTTGCCAGATAGCTCACGTATGTCTAAATCCTAGTATAATATTATGAATGTTTGGATTTTTACACGCTTTATATTAGCTTCACTTGTATGTTTGTTTGTAACCGACTCCTTATAGCACGATTTTGACCCACTTTAAACGACCAGATTTCATTTAAACTCTGTAGACTTATCGAGGACCGATGACAATACTATAATTTTATACATTTGTGCCATTAGCCTAGCCAGGGTTACCAGGACAGAAAAAACTGTCTTCGAAACTACGCTGACATACGTCTCAAAACTCTAAACACCCTAAAAAATAGAAAATAAATAATAGTTAAAAAAAAAAAACTAATAAAACACGCTTCCATAGAAAACCAAATTAAAAAGTATAAAATAATGGAAAAGAAGTGTGGGGTGCTTTTTAAGATATTTTTTTATTGATATCAGGCACCCCATGCTTTTTTCCATTATTTATTAGGTGTTGGGATGTTTGTCACTCAATCACGCAAAAATGGCTGAAGCTAATAAAATAAAGCAAAGTCGTTTTTCTTGTTCTACCTCTCATTCCGATCCAGAGGGGTAATTGCGGAACTTTTTATCGGTAGGAATTGGTTTAACATTCATAGTTAAACAACATTCATTGCGTTATTTACGTTTCTGAGCCGACAATTTATTCGAACACATGGTTTAGAAATAATCTTCAATCCCATTCAGAGAGTGATAAATTGTGCGTTTCGCAATTAGGGTGCAGTTCGTCCTTTGCTGCCCTCTTCCAGCGACGCCCAAGTCGCAAGATGTCATTTCCAAAAGAAAAAATCACCTGAACTTACTTTCCGATGCACAGAGGAATCTCGATATGTTATGGATGGTCATCTACCCACAAACCGACCGCGGCAGGTGTAGCTGTATCTTCGACCGATCCGTGCGACTGTTTTATTGCAAAAAGTGTATCCAAATAAACCTTGCGCAATAAAAAAACACAGGTAGAAATCTATATTTTATAAAAATTAAAGCCAATAAAGGAAACAAAGAAAACAGACAAAGAAAAACCATCATCGATAATAACTGCCATAAACAATGATTCATTCTAACAACATGACATTCATTGATAACTTCCTTACAACTTTTAGGGACATCTTCTAAACAAACCGAGCAATGCATTTTGAACCTGTCACTATTGTCTTTCATAGTTATAGTTTCTTAGTCCATCTCTGACTCATAAGGTCAATGTGCCTTCAATGTATCTCATTATATTCTCATTATATACTTAAAGCTATATAACGGACATTGTTCCATACTCTAACACCGTTAAGTGATGTATGTTAAGGAAAAACATAAGAAAACAATAAGTTCTTTTGTAGTGTAGAAGGCCTCTAAATCATTGAGTTAACGATTTGTATGGCTTATTGAAAACTAGGTAAGTAACGTGTGTAACTATTGTCCTTCATAAGTAGTTAACACGTGGTTTATCTCACTAGTATTTATTGAACGGTGAGTTCTTATTCTATACTATTTCAAGCCAATATCAGTCTATATTGTTCCCACTGCTGGGACACAGGCCTCCTCTCAGTGAGAGGGAGCAGTCCGTAATCTACCACGCGGGCCCAGTGCGTGTTGGTAGATGTTACATGTCTTCGAATTTTTGGTTCTTGGTTTCCTCACGATGTTTTCCCACACCGATTTTTTTTTTTTGGATGGGAATCATCCAATGACGTCTCCCGCTCTTGGGAGGAGCGGGAGGGCGTGTCAGAACTCCTGACTAAAACCCACCCGTGCTCCTTCAGTTGTCCATGTGCCATGGTCACGGTGTCTCTTTCGAACAATCTCGCGACCCTGGCAGGTTCCTTCACCGATTTGAGAGTAGTGGTGATGAAATTAGTTACACAAAGCGCCTGCCTTTATTCGAACTCACGACGTACAACTCGTAAGTTGGGGACCGATACCAGGCGATACCGATACCGATAGTCGGGCCACCACTGCTCTCACTGGGCCCTGGGCTCTCTATTCTAGTTGTCTAGGACTAACTTTGTATACAGGGTGACAAGGATATCGACCCACATCCTGGTACCATGGATTCAGTAGGTAATTGATTTCTGAGCAAGTTGAAGATTTCCGTCAGTTATTTAAAAAAAAATATGTGAGGGGCTTGTGGCTAAGTTACAACAGCCGCACGAGTCGATCGTTCAGGTTAAGCTACGCTTGCTGCGGTTGGTCCATGGATGGGTGACCATCTTTACATGCCAAGACCCTTCCGTGCCTCGGAAAGCAAATTAAGCCGTTGGTCCCGGTCTTTTGTAGATCTTAGACAGTCGTTACGGGTTGTCAGAAGCCTGAAAGTCAGACAACCCGTCTTACCAAGGGGTATCGTATTACCCAGTAACTGGGTTGTGAAGGTCAGATAGGCAGTCGCTCCAGGTAACTAGTACTCAGCTGCATCCGGTTAGACTGGAAACCGACCCCAACATAAAAGGCTAGACGGATAATGATTTAGAAAAAAAATATTTGGAGTAAAATAAGATTCGCGACCGTAACAAATCGTCGTAAGACAATCGTAAAGTTAACACCAATTAAATTATGTGCTTCTAAAGGCATCAGAGTGTACAACTAAGTGATATATTTTTTGTCCGACCATTTGTTTGAGGTCTTAACTTTACCCTTGACTGTAACCTAATCTCTTACATTGTTTTTATATGACAAAGCAAGGACAGTGTCGTGTGTAGTTGATCATTGTAATATTTTGTGTCAGCGTTATGGAGAAGTCCCTAAAAATAGTCATGAGCTTTGAATTCGTGTTGTTGATTAATATGTGTGCAGCCAAAAGACAAGATGGAATATTAGGAAAGTGCAAGGTGCCAAGTTACAAAAAAAACAAATGTGTGCGTCAGCTCCGACGCAAGACTGGAACTTACACCTTACGAATGATTATAAAATACTAGCTTTTGCCCGCAGCTTTGCTCGCGTTAAAAATAACAGTAAATATAGTTTTTTTTTTTTTCGTAAATAGTATCCTATGTTACTTTTATTACCTCCAAAAATATGTGTGCAAAGTTTCATGATGATCGGTTAAGTAGTTTTCACGTGATAGCGTAACAAACAAACTTACATTCACATTTATAATATTAGGAGGGATATATATAAATTAACATAACGTAACGCAAACCGTAACGTAAGGCATGAAGTAACGTAGCGCATAACATGACAGAGAAAGTTTTATTTCACTCCCCGTACATTTTCATACCTCATCATACCCAAAAAGAAGAGAGAGTGAGAATACTTTGGGCTATTTATGTCACACTTTAAAATTACAATTGAAATAACACACACACAAATTACGGTATGTCTCTCAAGGTTGCACCAAATGGGAGTTCCACTCAGCATTTCGAGTCAGAAAAATACATCTTAAAAACTAGGTGTGAAACTTGAACTAGTGAAATAACTGACCGAGCTTGTGACCTCTCTTGTAACAAGGGCGGTCGGTCACCTCAATTTTTTAACCACCGATGTATCCTTAACGCAATTCAAATCTGCCTTTTTACCAACTATGTTGCGGTTGGTTTCCAGTCTAGCTGGATGTAGTTGAACACCAGTTTTTTACGTAAAGTCCATGGTCAGTGACAGTATACCCCTTGGTATGACTGGTTGTCAGACTTTTGGGATACTCACTACCCGTGACGACTGCCATAGAGCTACGAATGACAGCTGGACCCCAGCTCCAAGACTCGGAGGGGTTTCAATATGTATTGGATGTTACCCCATCCACGAACCGACCGCGGAATTGTAGCTTAACCTCCGCACGACCTGTGCATCTGTCATAATTTTGTCATGAACCCATACAGCTGTTTCGTGGAACAATAAATAAATATCTTGGGACCACGAACACATCGTTACCTGATCCCAAATTAGGCAGAGCCTGTATTATGGTAACCAGATAACTGATAAACATACTTATATATTACTAAATACATACATCTTATAGATAAATTACACCCAGACACAGAACAAATGATTGTGCTCATCACACAAAGATTTGTCCTAGGTGGGCATCGAACCCACAACCTCAGCCTTAGCAGTCAGGGTCACTAACCACTAGACTAACAGGCCAGTCAAAAGGCAATTATGACTAACATCTTTTTAATCTTCATTCCAGGTCAAGGATGTCACCAGCAGCGTCGTTTGCTCAACGATGGGCCCGTGACAACCTGACCAGAGAACCATCTCCTGAGGAGCTGGTAGTGCTCAGTCTTTTCCCTATCACCTGTGAAGGGAATGAAGCTGAAGCAGCCAAGAGAGCGAGGAGGTATTATACGGCGAGAAGTCCCGGAGGACTGACGGAGTTGTGGCATAAAAGGCATCCGGATGACGAGGAGATTCTGTCAAGCTGTCAGGATGTGTGAGTATTTTTGCAACGAAGTTCTTTAACACAGCTTACGGTGGGATTAACATTGTCAGAGACGGGCTGGCACCAGTCGGGGTAAAAAGTTTTCATGGTTTTCGAGGGTCCTTTGTATGGTTTACGAGGATTGTATTTTCTAATTTGTTATCATTGTAGGTTGTCATTTGATTTAGAGTCTTAGCTTGTGTAATATCAAAGTGTACAAAAATGGCTAGTGCTAAAGGTTACCTACAGTAAAAGCTGTCTTGAAGTTTCAAGGTATCTTGACTAGTTAGTCATACCGTCATATGGAGAATAAATTGTCAATATTCACTTGTTGCTTTAGGGATAAAGGATTGCTTCACTTTTTTCATATCGCACGTAAACCATTTTGCTGTCTCAGCCTTTGAGAAATACAAAGAGATGCCTGGTTTTCTTCAAACTTTAAAAGTAACAAACAAGCCACATGCTGGCAAAACTTTACTATCCCTAGTTTTAAGTAGGTACAGCATGTCATGTACATATTAACCAGGAAATCATTTAAAATATAAACAAACACGTTATGACAACGTAAGTCGCATAAGATTGATTGAGTGCTTCCGCCACTAATTTGTATTCTTCAGGGGTTCGATTTAAACGTGATGGACAGGAAAATCTGTCTGATTTAATAGATAATGTGATAAATACTGTAACCTTATAGGTAACTACAGTTTTGAGCCGTTTGGGGTTGAAACGCTCGGATCATGGGGCCCGGATGCGCGTCTCCTTTTTAAGGAAATTTCTCATCGACTGGTCGACACATCACGTGACCAGAGGGCTGGGTCATTCTTTGGCCAAAGAATAAGCATTGCCATTGATTGTGGCAAAGCTGCCAGTCTTCTGGGCACGTTTCCAGATGACAGTGATGCGGACGAGTACTTCGACGCCTAAGTGGCCTTTGTTTTTGTATTTATTTGTATAGTTAGTTATTTATTTTAATATATTATATCTGTATTTTTGTTTTTAGCCTTCTGAAATTAAACATGTTTCCCATAAATAATGTCGTTGTTTAGAAAATTATCCTTATCTGTGAATGTAAACAAACTATTTTCCATCATATAGGAATTGTTCTATTAGAGATGCATCGCGCATTTCTGCGGAAGTGTTTATTAACAGCCTAAATTTTTTCAACCGCAAAGATGATAATATAAACCCTGGCCTCCTGAATGTTTATTATTAAATTTTCTATGATTATTGTTTAATCATATTATCTTTTGCTAAAAAATAACAATGCTGGACTTAATGATAACAACCACAGTGGTCAATCAGTGGGTGACCATATTTATACAGGATTTTTTTTTAACTAGTGCGCAATTTTTCTTCTGGTTCAGTATCGGTAATAGAACATATTTCATTTATTTTTTCAATACTTTAAAAAAAAATTATCGAACCTTAAATCACTAAACTGTTGACACCCTACATATTTTGTAATATGATATCGACAATAGGAATAGGTCGGTAACCGCGCACGGCGTAGGTACTTCGAACTTCTTAGAATTTTGACCGATCGAACAGCTGGTAGGTAGCAACCCTCGGTCATTCACCTTCACCACCACGCAGGTGCCGCGTGCAAGTTACCTTAAAAACCAGTTTCAAAATAAACATCTGTCGTTAACGATAACTTAATTTTTTTGTACTAAGATATATCAAAATAAAAATTTCATGGTTATTATAACTCATTTAGTTAAATTTGTTAAATTTTGCGCACTGGTTAACAACTTATCTTGTATACAAAGAACCCTGAGTGCCTCAGAAAGCACGTTAATCCGTAGGTCATCATTCCTGAATCTTTGACAGCCATTACGGCTCGTCAGAAGCCCGAAAGTCTCATAACTAGTCTTACCAAGAGGTTTCTTATAACCTGAGTTGTGAAGATCAGGTCGGCAGTCGTTGCATGTTAAATACTGGTATTCGGCTGCACCTAGTTAGACTGGTAGTGTACCGTGTGTTGCTGGACGTAAAGAATACAAACATCCTATTCCTTCCCGTGGGTGTCGTAAGTGGTGACTAAGAGACTTACTAGAGAATGGGAAGCAGCGATCTCTATGAATTTTACCACAATACTGCGATCGCTATATGGATCGCCAGATTGACGATTATGGCAAACCCCCCAAAATTTTGGGAGGCCTATGCCCAGCAGTGGACGTTTTTCGGCTGAAGATGATGATGATAAGTTAGACTGGAAGTAGACCGCAAAATAGTTACTTGACAAGAAATGTAACTATTTAATTTTTAAGTGTACTAAAATGTCACATTGGGTCTAGTTTGGAAGGATACTTTATGTTTAGAGTGAATAACCAAATAAATATTTTACTAAAATCAACGAACAAATCGTTTCCAGCTACATCGTCCCACTCCGGTGTCGCAGCTTGGGAGGCAGGCGAGTGACCCTGGTGCGGCTACCAGCTCCATCAGCACAGGACAGACCACTGTCAGCTAAGGCGTTACTTGCGAGATGGCTAATGATATTGGACATCAGGTACCTATCACCCTTTCTATTTTGATGATTTGCATACCAACTTAGAGGAAACCTTGTTTATACAACAGCTCTTAATAATTGCGTAGCAATAGTTGGTAGTACCAGTAGGAATAGTTTTTATTTAACGTGTTGACCAGACAATTTTTTCCAACATATGAAGCAATAACCTTCAAAATGATTCTGATTCTAATTGATAGTGTGTTACGCAATAAGGGTGCTGATTCGTTCTACTATTAAGTGATGATTTGTGCAAAATTGCAAGCTCGTTCAATAGCTACGGTCTCTTGAAGTTATTCAGTTAACAAGGTATAGCAGGGTCAACTGAACCCTAATTGCGTAACGCACTACCAATCTAGACACGCGGTAGCGTGTCAAGCCAAGTTCAAGTAACAGAACTGGCGAGCAGCACCGTGTGTAATTTTACACGAACCATCTGGAGCCACTTTTGACCCCCTCGTAACTCAAAAACTATTTCACATAAACGTGTCAAATTTGGCTCATATATTCATTCATTATTATTATATATTATATGTGCTCCAAATTACATAAACACATCTCATACGGTTATTTAGATATTAACGTCCAAAAATCGTCATTTTTATCACTGACTGACCTATAGATCAAAACTCTAACCCAATTCCAGATGACCTAGAAAGTTCAAATTTGGCATGCAAATAGGTAATTAGGTGAGTACAAAGGAATAAATCAGAAACTGGTAAATTTTTATCATTTTATAATAATTTTTCACTTAATTGGTTCTGTTAGGAACACTTATAACAAAAACCATTTGGTATTAATTTTGTTATAAATAAGTACCTACTAATAATTTATGTACAAAAAGTAATGATATCCCATCAAAAACATAAATGTGAAATGAGAGCCAAGTTCAATATTATGACATATGCCTTGGTTTTTGCCTTCAATGACAAAAGAAGTGAGATCTAAATGGGTGCCAAGTTCAATGGTCAGTCCTGAAATTTATTTATAACTACATAAAATATCATTTCTTCTTATAACTTAGGATAATATATTGTAGCATATGGTTTTACTTCATATACAAATTATATTATAGCCTTCACAAGTTCTAAACCTGTTACTTGTTGGTTCTTATTTTATAATTCCGAAAATTTGGCTTGCTGATAGAAACTAGCCATCGAACAAAATAATTCGTATAAGAGAACTAGCCAAGTCAGACCTTAGGCTATAATATATTATCCTAAGTTATAAGAAGAAATGATATTTCAGGACTGACCATTGAACTTGGCACCCATTTAGACCTCACTTCTTTTGTCGTTGAAGTCAAAAACCAAGGCATATATCATAATATTGAACTTGGCTCTCATTTCAAATTTATGTTTTTGATGGGATTAGAATCACAAAAACATTTTGAAAATTATTTCTAATCCATTGCGCCTATCCCGCAACGTCTGAAGACTAAGGTGTTCAACCAGTGCGTTCTGCCTGTAATGACGTACGGTGCCAAAACGTGGACACTGACAGTTGGGCTGGTCGACAAATTCAAGGTCGCTCAGCGCGCTATGGAGCAGGATACTCAGAGTTACTTTGAAGGATAAAATCAGAAATGAAATTATCCGGAAAGGAACTGGAGTTACCGACATAGCTCGCAGAGTGATCAAGCTGAATTGGCAGTGGGCTGGCCATGTCTGTCGAAGGATACCGCCCAGCTAAGTGGACTGACGACCTAAGAAAAGTGGCTGGGACAGACTGGATGTGGAAGGCGGAGGACAGGGTGTTGTGGCACAATATGGGAGAGGACTATATCCAGCAGTGGACTGCGATAGACTGAGTTGATTAATTGATTGCGTTTTATGTTCGAAAAAATTATCTGCCCAGCAACGTAAATGACGCAATGAATGTTGTCGAACTTTCAAAATGAAAGCGATTCCTACTGATACTTAGTTACGCAAGTACTCCTCTGAATAAGTGAACAGTGTATAAGGTGTGTAGGATGCCTTTAAAATATCACCAGAATTGTCTACGTACTAGATTTTTAAGGTATACCTTGTACGTGACAATAATATTAAGGCTCGTAAAGACTGCGAAATGTCGCGCGACCTGTCGCGGAAGCGATTCTGCGATATATCGCGACGCAACACCTTTCACACTGGCGCGACAACTCGTGCGTGAATCGAGCGCGAATCGCGCGCGACGACCATGTAGCGGCGCGACAAGCAGCGCGAAAGCTTTTAGTACATTTTGTATGGCGTCGCGGCGAATTCGCGGCCGCGACGCGACAGTCGTGGCGCGACGAGGTCGTCGCGGCTGCGAACCGACGCCACAAAAAATGTACCCTAGGTTGTCGCGCTGCTCGACGCGGAGCGACCGTGTCGCGGCGCGACAGGTCGCCCCTGTGTGAAGTGTTGCGCGCGTTTTCATAGAAATTGTTCTACGGATATAAATCGCCGATTTGCGCGCGACCATCGCGGCGCGCTAGTCTGAACGAGCCTTTAAGCTATTGTTCTTTGTGAGGTCAGAGGGCTTGTTGCAAAGTGTATTACACTATCAATACGAATCACTTTCTGTTTGACTGTTCTACAATATTCATGTCGTTGTTTACTTTGCTAAGCAAAAATTTGTTCGTACGTATGAAGTAATGGATAAGCAATAAGCCTCAAAATGATTCAAATTCTGATTAATAGAGTACACAATTAGGGCCACAATAGCACCGTTCTATTTCTTCCCGTGGGTGTCGTAAAAGGCGACTATGGGCCTTACGAGAGAATGGGCAGCAGCGTTCTCTATGCATTTTACCACCATACTGCGATCGCCAACCCGCTTGCCAAGCGTGGCAATTATGGCAAAGCCCCCCAAATTGGACTCCAGGACTCCCCAAATTGGACTGCTGGACTTAGGCCTCCGCCTAAGTCCAGGAGTGGACTTCTTTCGGCTGAAATGATGATGATGATGACCACTGATCGGATATTCGGATGCATATTTACCTAATTTTACTATTTAGCTATGAAAGCACGGAAGCGGATTCGTATTTTTTATTAAAGCCGGGTTTCTTGGATCATCATATTTATTTAAAATTAATGTTTTACCCCAGATGCAAATACATATGTGTGAAGGGTGGTATGCGTTAGTTAAAACAATACACAAAAGACGGCAAAAACGCGCATTCCATATTAGCCAGCGTTTCAACTTTAGGTGAATATGCATCTGAATATCGACGATGAAGTGACAAGAACTTCTAACTGACATTTTGGCGATTTTCATTTTTTTTTATCAGCTATTACGCCTAAATCAAAAAGTTGGTTGTATAGGTACTAGGCTCTCACATCCTCCGATAACAGTTTTTTATGTAATATAAAACCAATAAAAGTTTTATACATACGTTGTGCTTAAAAAAAATAAAACGTTTTTTTCGTTTCCTGTAAAATTATGTTTTGCTAGATAAAGGTTCTTGTCACTTCATCGTCGATATCCGATCTCTAGTGATGACGCAATAAGGGTGCGGGTTTGAAAAAGATCACGTATTCCCACAAAATACAGGGATTGGCGTCCCATAAACAGAACGTACCCTAATCTCTACCTTATTTCCAAAACCAATTCGAAAAAATAAATTACATTAATTTTAAAAGAAGAGCCTCATAATAACCTTATCGACAACAACTAAGTAAACACAGATAAATAAATTCCACAGAATATTGGAATATAATCAGTTTGTTGAAACAAAGCGCCAGTGTCAAGTTAACAAAGACTGTGAATGTTACAATAGGCTCTTTTGTTAGTCCCAGACTGTTTGCACATCGTTTCGTCTCGTCATCGTGAACCTTTGGAACGAACGTTAAGGTTTACTTCTTGAAATAATATAGTTGTTTCGCGAGTTTCAAGTTGACTTAAAGAACTACTTATTGTTGGAAATGTCGTTTTTGGGTGCCTTAAACCATTAGGCCAATTCACTTTTTCGGTACATTTAATTTTTCCAAACATGCTTCTTCCCACAACTTCGTCCGCATGACATGTTGGGTTTTTAAGCAACATTATATCGTATAGCACCGCAATGCCCGCCCGTGATTTTCCTTGTTTTTCTCTTTAGGGTGGGCGTGATGTTACTTAGAATATAAATTTTGTATGTATAAAGATTTTTTCAATATCCAATGGTAGTTTAATAACCTACACGAACATATGAGTTTATAAACCTACAGAGAGATGATTCTGACTAATCTTTGCGTTGACAGCCGTGCCGCAATATTTTACTTTTGCAGCTATCTTCGTGTCTATTGTTAAGTTATACCTAAGATGTTCCTAACCCTAATTAACTCTTAAACTTTCACAAATATTCCAATATTAACTTTTGTGGTTGCCTGTTTCAGACTCCGTGAAGACCCGACACCTGGTGAGGAGGTAATCTTCATAGATGTAAGCGATCTTCAACCAGCACACATCAAGAACCACTTCAGAGGCACCTACTGGAAAGACTTTGTTTGGTGCATGAAGGTAAATAAGGAAACCCAAGAATGTGATAATTATAATCATACCGTTTTGTATGGTTGGTGCCAGGTTCCGTATGGAGCCGGGCATAAAGAATAGCAATATCCCATTTCTTCCCGTGGGTGTCGTAAGAGGCGACTAAAGCACTTACTAGAGAATGGCCAGCAGCGTTCTCTATGCATTTTATCACCATACTGCGATCGCCATCCCGCCTGTCAAGAGTGGCGATTATAGCAAACCCTCCCAAAAAAGTCGCTGGTCAAACGGCCGGGGCATGGGAGAGGCCTATGTCCAGCAGTGGACGTCTGTCGGCTGAAATGATAATTATGATGATTGTTTACCCTTTGGAAAAAGGTTTGAGAATTATTTAATAACCTGCACCCTAATTGCGAAACGCACAATTTATCAGAATCTGAATGGGATTGAAGATTATTTCTAAACCATTGCGTTATTTGTTGGAATAAATTGTCGGCTCAGCAACGTAAATAACGCAATGAATGTTTGTAGCAGCAGCGGTGAGGTATGGTGAAAACCAAGGTGTTTGAAAGATTGTGGTGTTTTAAATATTGTGTTGAGGATTCTTTGGAATTAAAACGATGCTTAAGGTTCAACGATCGGTTCTGTATTAGCCATCTTAAATTTTACAATATTCGAGGAGAGGGGTATGGGAACAATATTTTGAGTGGTACCAATCACGGTCGAGATATAGGTATGACGTAGTTTGTAGTATGGTTTTCGGCGTGTAGATGTCGCTATTGGTCTTTCACGTGCGTTTATGGACCAGTAGTTCGCAACAATGTTGTTTAACTATGAATTTTAAACCAATTCCTACTGATAAAAAGTTCCGCAATTACCTCTTTGAACTTAGAGATTAATTTTCATTACTAAATTGCGAATTTCTAACGCAAGAGTTCTTGCATCATACCACATCACAAGCCAACAAAAGGAAGAAGGCTACAACAAAATCTTTATTCTTATTAATAAGTTAAGTTAGGCTTACTTTGTGATATAGGTATAAAATATTTTCCCTGAATTTCTATAATCCTCCGCTGACAAACGCACAAAAACATTAAATTACGTCTTGTATCTCAGAAGGCTTGAGCAGAGATGTATCTATAATATAGTACACCCGAATTTCACCAATTATGTTTAAATCATCAACCGTACAGAAATCCTGGACTCCAAGCTACTACTCCAGCGATAAGCTTCTAATGAGAATATCCAAATTAAAAACTTAATAACTCTTTGCATGACCTAGGAATCGTATCAAAGACCTCATGTTTAGAAGTAGCGCTTGCATCATTAGAACAACGAGGCAGTCCATTTCATTTTCGTGTTACTCAATCTGCTATTTCTCATCTTCCAGACAGCCTACCCCCTCCGCATAACAGAGGTCCATATAATAAACACACAGCGTCTGAAGACGATGTCGCTCCTACTACTCCAGATAGGCCTGTACTCCTGGAGACGTAAGGTGGTCAAGCTGCATGGAACATCAGACAGCATCGAGGAGGCGCTGGGTTCAGACCGGTTCCCGGTAGATGGACTGCCGCATGAATATGGTGGGAGGGCTGGGATGATGAAAGATCTAAATGGTATGGTTCTTTTGTAAATGAAAACAAGTTCATAAATAAACTCGAGTGTCGACCAAAATACCAAAATACCTCGTTTGTAATGGTTGATAGGCTGGAGCCTCGGTCTCATTACTTCACCAAGTCATAATCTTGACTTCAATTGTAAGCTTGCTTCAATCATACTGGACTATTGCGAACAACGCCAAGTTATTACGATTTGTATCTTCGAGATAGCTGAGTTACCTAGAAAACCCAATAGCGGATATCTGATTCTCAATTGGCTTTTCTAAGTATATATAAAAGAATGTAGGAAGTAGACCTCTCAGTTGACTTAACCTCTTATGCTAATTCTCAGTTCAATATAATATAATATAATATAATCAATCCATATAATATAATTCTTAATCCATAACACCCATAATAGTTTTAGTACATGATTATGAATAGTTGACAAAAAATTAAAGAAAAGTGCAATACTTACGCGGTCAAAATGTGTGAAAAAGCAGATTTTTTTTATTAACTGGTCGAAAATTTTCATTGCCGTCTAATATCATGTTCGCACCGATGTCCCTGCCACTCTGTATAATTTCAACTACAATTCACCCTCTTTTTACAGACGAATGGACAAAAAAACTCCTATCAAACTCAAAATGGCTTCAAAAAGAAGAGCGCAAGTTCTACGAGACAGACTTAAAACCCGAAGCAAAAGCGCGCATGCGTCACCGAAGCGCAGTCCGAATGCTGCGCGGGAGCAACGGGTCTTACGACACAGTGACGAGGACGCACTCGTGTAGAGCCCTGCATAGATATGACGACCTGGATGATGGCATTCATGGTGCCTATAGAACTTTAAAAGTGACCAGTGATAGAGTTTACGAAGTTGACATGTCATGAATAAATTATGTAAATATTTTGAAGTGTAGAATTGTTATAAGGAAGAGCACCGATTTAAATACTGTTTATTTAGCTATAGTCTGTTTCAGAAGTTACAGAAGAAAGTGTAAACAAACCCTGATCTGGATAATTTTTTACGTAATCAGCCACTAAAGGAAATAATTAACAGATGGATTTAGCTTTCAACTTTGTATCTCACCACTTTGTCCAACAATGATTGTTTGAATATCATGATTAAATTGTAATTAAATAATCAGCGATTAAATTTGAGCTTGCAAAATAGACTACAAATATTATTCAATAAAAAACATTTTCAGGTGGTTTCGAATTAGAATGTCGGGTTCAAGTATTCAAATAAAAGCACTGAACCTGTTAGTGACACTACAAATTGTCATGCACTAGTACGAATACGCATTTGTTTACATTTCATCAGATGCATTCGGAACTGACTGTACACTTAAAATGTCACTTATGACGTTTAAAGTATATTTGTAAAGTAATTATAAGTGGCATTTTTAGTACACATATAAACAAAAATTCAAACACTGCAACATTAATCATAATAATAAGATAGTGACGATTAAATATAATTAAAACTTTTACTTTTTGATTTAAGTACTTACAGTAATTGTAAATAGTTGAATTGTAATATGCCAGTTGATGTCCAGTTAATTAATATGTACATGTTTATACAATATAAAAATAAATAATCATAAAGCATCAAAATATTCGTCTGCATCGTTGTCAACAGGAAACGTGCCCGAAAGGCTGGCAGCATTGCCACATTGTATGGCAATGCTGCCATACAACGTGGCAATGTATATATTCTAATTACAATTAATAGTAATTAGAATACATAAATATGTACTCTTTCAGAATTATGTTCAAACCCCCAATCAAAAATAATTAAAAATTCGTATATTTTCAGTATCATAGTTTATTTTTAATTAATTTTATTGTAATTTAAATAGCAATATTTTTTAATACTCAAATATAATATTTTTTATAAAACTGTGAACTTATTTGCTTCGAAGTTATAAAAAACATTTTTTTTTTTAATATACAGGGTGTCCCAAAAATCAACGTCAAGCTGAAAACGGTTGATAGGCCAGGTGGTGACAGTTATCAGAAAAATAATAAAAAATCTAAGTTAAGTACTTTTCAAATTATTGTGACTACAAATCTTTACTCTTCATACTTTTTTTGATAGTGATGTAACCCTGAATAACCCTTCTGTAAACTACAGTCCAAAATTAAAACACAACTACCTCAGTTTTAAAGAAAACATCACTTTTTGCTCCACCATGTACTTAAAATTATTACATCGCCCAACTTTAACTGACTGTACTGAAAAAAAAAATGCTTATCTTAGATTTTTTTAAATTATTTTTCTGATAACTGTCACCACCTGGCCTATCAACCGTTTTCGGCTTGACGTTGATTTTTGGGACACTCTGTATAACATTGTACCCACATACCTCCGGTGATTGATTAAATAAAATTATAATTTTTATGGGGACTTAAATGGGACTGGGCAGGACATGTTTGCCGCATGCCAGTCAAACTCTAGGCTCAAATAGCACAGAACTGGTGTCCTGAGACAGTGAGGCGGGGTCGCACAGACCACGTAGGAGATGGCGGGACGAGCTGTATAGGTTCCGTCAAAACTGGACGGAGGACGCACGGGTTCGCGATAGATGGAAGAAGTGGAGGGAGGCCTTTGCCCAGGAGTGGGACAGAAAGAAAAAGTGGGGCAGGCTAGTAAAAAAAAAAAAATTTGCTTGGTCTTTAGTTAATCTATACTGTGAACGAAAGAAAAATATTGTGCACTGCATAACATAGCGTTTACCTTTCGAAATAGTCAATGACGTTCTCGCAAAGAATCTTCCAAAAATATAGAGTAATGAATTTATCAAAATCTGCTTATTATAGTAAATACCAAGCTAATACAATTTTTCATGAACAAAACATAAATGGTATCTTTGAGTTAACCTAAATGTGAGATCGAAGACAAAGTTAAATATTCTATTTATGTAGTTGACTTGAATTGAATAGCACAAAAATGTACTTTTACAACGATAATTCAACTAAGATGCACCGCTAGCACCATCGCCCATTTTTCGTCTTTTCATTCACTCTCCCTTTCGTCGCGTCTCACTCTTGTCGTTCACCATAACATGTTACTGTTTTATTTACCTTACATTCCCACATAAAACTCAGGTTGATTTTTGTGTTACAAAAACCAGTCTGCAATATTTTAGATAACTACAGTTTTCGGACCTAAATAAAATAAGTATGAGCTCCCAACAACACGAACTCTCTCATTGTTTGCTTGCACCCAAGTTATAAATAAAAAATATGCACCATTTTTCTTGTTCAGTCGTGCAAAAATATATTTTTTTGCAAAAAATCTGGTACCTTTTGTACAGGTTTCATTTTTCAGTTTATTTTAGGAGCAAAATATGACGAGCTAAGGAAAATTTTGTTATGGCTTCTGCACGCGTTGAAACTATATCAATTAATGAAAACCGCATTTAAATACGTTGCGTAATTTACAAGATCTACGCGTACTAACGCGGGAAGCGGCTTTGTTTTATACTATGTGTAGTATTTAATAGATAATATGTAAACACTGTCTCATGCACGCAAGCGGAGGTAGCTGCTGTCACTAATGTCATCTGTCAGTCACGAGAAATAGCGGCAAACAGACGGTGAAGTAGAGGGGTAATTGCGTAACTTTTTATCGGTAGGAATTGGTTTCATATTGATAGTTAAATAACATTCATTGCGTTATTTACGTTGCTGCCGACAGTTTATTCGAACAAATGACGCAATGGTTTAGAAATAATCTTCAATCCCATTCAGATTCTGATAAATTGTGCGTTTCGCAATTAGGGTGCAGGTCTGCACGGTAGCGCTTGATGTGGTGGTGAGCCAGTGTAATAATATTATTCAACTCAAATACGGATTCAACAGGATTCTACTCTATGTAAAGATATTCTTTCTTTGTCCTTTTTATAATGTAACGGCCATCTTTTACCAGAACCCTTAATGTAATGTTGCACCTTTAATGTACGCTATTTGTCCAACTAAAACTCTGAACAACAAGAACAATTATAAATGCAATCCACACCCATATGAAAAGCTGGCTCAGCAAAGCGCACGGGGCTACAAACAAAGCCACAAGCAATTTAGAACCCCTCTTGGATTCATTTATACCCGAATGAATGCAGGGGTTTAATAATTTCACACCCGGAATGTTTTGGGGGCAAAGCGTAGACGTATGTTTGTGGCCAGTAAGATGTATGATGGTAGAATTTATTGCATACCTTGCTGTTGTTTTATTCTTAGTTTTAGAGTAGGTATGCGGAACTTCAATCAATCTACCCGCCTTTTCCCAACTATGTTGGGGGTGGGTTTCCAGTCTATGTGGAAGACGCACCAGTTCCTATGTTCTCCGGTATAAGCATGAGAATGGAACTCCGGGGTGGTTTTTAGTCAGTAAGAGCATGACAGACCCCTCCACTCACCACAGGGCGGAGGACATCTATGAACCATTCCAGTTTAACCGGATGCAGTATAATATAAATAATATTATATAAGTAAATATTTATACCCGATTTACTATCGTGTGGTGCCGGACGTAAAGAATAACACCACCCCATTTCTTCCTGTGGGTATCGTAAAAGGCGACTAAGGGACTAACTAGAGAATGGGCAGCAGCGTTCTCTATGCATTTTACCACAATACTGCGATCGCCAATCCGCCTGCCAAGCGTGGCGATTATGGCAAAGCCCCCCAAATTGGGGGAGGCCTAAGTCCAGCAGTGGGCGTCTTACAGCTGTAATGATGATGATGATGAAGTAAATATTTTACATAGAGTGAATAAATATTTGATTTCCACTACCAAATTACAGGGTAACACGAAAAACTTTTTTAAGACTGGTTGTTAGACTATTTGGATTCTTACTACCTGTTAGGACTAACAAAGTTCTACGAATGATAGCCCGGCTTATCTTTCTTTCCAAGGCACGATGGTGTCATGAACCGACCGTGGCAAACGCAGCTTAACCAAATCGATCAACACATGCGGCTATTATCACCTAGCCTCGAGCCTTTCAGAGGAATAATTGCGTAACTTTTTATCGGTAGGAATTGTTTTCATATTGATAGTTAAACAACATTCATTTCGTTATTTACGTTGCTGAGCCGACAATTTATTCGAACAAATGACGCAACGGTTTAGAAATAATCTTCAATCCCATTCAGATTCTGATAAATAGTGCGTTTCGCAATTAGGGTGCAGGTTGTATTCGATCACTCAAGCGAATTCAGCAATCGATTCAATTTGGAATATGTGGTGATTGTTTTAGAAAGAAAGAAAAATAGTTTATTCTGCACAAACAAAACGCATAACATGAAATAAAAAATAGTTACAAAAAAGAAAAATGCACACATACAAGATAGCCAAAAGCCCCGTATTCAAGATAAAAAACGGCGGTTTTTTTCATAAAACAACAGCCTATATCGGGGGATGACAGTCGGTCTAGGTTGAGACCATCTTTGCTGACGGGGCATAGCCATCGCCAAGTGAGTTTGGTGGTCACAAATTCTTCAGTTAAATAAATAAAATATCTTATCTTAGGACAACCAACACATCGTTATCTGATCCCAAACTAGGCAGAGCCTGTACTATGGTAACCAGACAACTGATAAATATACTTATATATTTCTAAATACATACATATCTAAATATATAAAATTCAAAGTCCTGAGTGACTGACTGACTGACTGATATATCAACGCACAGCCTAAACCGCTGGTCCTAGAGACGTGAAATTTGGAGGGTGTGTTTTTTGTAAAGAATAAGTATCCAATAAGAAAGGGTTTTTTGAAATTCCACCCCTAAGAGGGTGAAATGGAGGGTTGAATTTTCTGTGAAACTTTTTATTCTGTGGGTCGATTGACACAAAAATTGGTACACATACTCTTCAATTATAGTTATGAGATACGTGTATCACAGTTTTTCCAAAATCATCCCCTTACAGAGTCAAATAGGGCTTCGAAAATCCTACGTGGAATGGTAGACATACACATGGCATGCGTGGCAGCCCGCGTAGCGCATTGTCGTCACAGGTGTCCGAAGATGAGGACGAAGATGAAGATGTGGACAATAAACTAATTCTCCCTACAGCTAATAGTTAAAATCTACCCAGATATTAGTAATATTCACGACTAGCTTCTGCCCGCGACTTCATCCGCATTCAATTTCTTGCTCCCCAACTCTCCCCGTCGCATCGAATCGCCTGCCTGGGCGAGGTCTTCGTATTCGTGACTTTTTCTTTTTGCTCGGCTCCGTAGGGTCCTATATTGATGTTATATAGTATGCCTTCTTCGATAAATAGGCTATTCAACACTAAACGTAGTTTCTGACATTAGAACATTCAACCAAACAAACTCTTCAGCATTATAATATTTAGATTTGATTACAATTAAAATCGTTATAGTGAGCCAACCTTAAAAGATAGACATATACTATCACGGATTTTTTTAGAACTTTTAAGAAAAACAATTTTGTCATACATGATTCTTGTGTTACTTTAACCGTTTACGCAGCGCATGCAACTGTAGCTTTCAAAAGGATATGTATTCCCCGTTTTCCAACATTTTCATTGATGTTCTGCTCCTATTAGTCGTAGCATGATGTTATATAGCTTATAGCCTTCTTCGATGAATAGGCTACCAAACACTTAAAGAAATATTTAATTCAAGTAGTTTTAGTTATTAGCGCGTTCAACCAAACAAACTCTTCAGCTTTATAATATTAGTATAGATAAACCTGCAGACCTCCTGCCATCATGACATCATAAAACGACTAGTTACAATCATGAATTAAATTATTTTGAGATCGTTCGAAGGAGTTGAAAATCATCATAAGTGGACTCAGTGATAAACAACGATGACGCCATACTTTCATAATCAGCCGATAATGATTCCATTGCTGGGACACAGGAGTGCCATACTTTACCCGGTTGAATTTCTTAACACATTGAAGCCTCCGGGTCACCCAACTCACATATTAAAATTGGGAATTGGCGCCCAGTTATGTTGCTGCGTAATTTAAAACCGCCAAAATGATGCAATGACACCAGGTTGTGAGTAAAAACATTGCAACGTTATCGAGGCAACTAAACTGACAGGTTGTTCCCGAGAGGAGTCTGTATTTATTTCGAGGATTCCTCTAACACCATCGCACTACCCTTTCGAGTACAGAAGCGCGCAGTTTCCCTTCAAAGTCTGCTTGCCATGACCATAGAACTATGTACTTAAGGGGGAGCTGTTTTCACATGGTAAGTTATACTTGGCCTGCTCCAGAGTAAGCTCACGGAGCAGCCTGGTGATTCTAACACCTGAAGGAAAAACAATAAATAATGCTTACAAAGACAACTACGGTAGGTATATTATTTCGTTGTAAACAACATTAATTGTTTATATTACATGCATATATTCCGGCCAAGTGGTGCAATGGGACCAGGTTGCGTGAAAACAGCGGGATATGATCTTAGAGGGGACTACTACTCGCACGGCCAGTTTTCCGTGGCATGCTCGAGAGTGAGCTCATCTAGCAGCCTGGTTGTATCAATACCTGAGGGCAGAACTTCTTGAGTAGTATATAAAGAGGTACTTTAAGAATAAACTCAAAAATATATAGTAACCTGTACCCTGCCTGTGAACAACTATGTAGGGAATAAAGAGGATTTATATTTTCGCTTTAAAGTTGCCTTCAAATTTGGCATGCAAGTAGGTAATTTGCCGTTCCGTTATATATTTCGTTACTATTGTTACGTTTAAGGATTTATTTATCCTACAACAATCATTTATCAATCCAAGCGCCGCTCCTCGGATAACACAAAGCAAGCAGTGCGATATTAAGACATTGTTTACTTGGATTAACACATAGGGTACTTTTAGTCCCGGTAGTACGATCCTGTGGGATATTTTTCGACATTCACGCGGGCGAAGCCGCGGGCAGAAGCTAGTTATAGATAAATTACACCCAGACAGAACAAATGATTGTGCTCATCACACAAAAATTTGTCCTGGGTGGGAATCGAACCCACTACCTTAGTCTTTGCAGTCAGGGTCACTAACCACTAGACTAACGGGCCAGGGTTGATGGATAAGGACCCACAATTTAGCCAAGGTGATGTCTTTAGATACCGTAACCCGTTTGTGCCTCGGGAAACACATTAAACAGTTGGTTCCTGCCTTTCGTGGATCTTTAGGAGTCATTACGAATAGGCCCGAAAATCTGACAACCAGTCTTACCAAGGGGTTTCGTATCACCCAGTAACTAGGTTGTGAAGGTCAGTTATGCAGTCACTTCAAGTAGTTTTTCTGGATTTCAGTTGCATCCGGGTAGACTGGTAACCGACGGAAGCTACGCATATTGGCAGATTGATTTCTGATAGAATACAAACAGATTCTTAGATGAATTCTCCTACATTATGCAAACTTCCCTTTTGCCCTACAGTACCTTTCATGAAGCAAAACCTCCTTTTTATAAAACCAATAAAGAAACCACGAAAGCGTAAGTTCACAAAAATCAAGCAACTAACTGTGTGCAGCAGCTGAAATGTGCTGAAATAAAACAAAGTTGGCCGCCATTCGGACGAGTACTTCTCTGATTACAGACAGTGAAAGGGGTGCTCAGATGAAAGTGTGCTCATGTGGGCGGAATCGTAGCTGTAATATTTTTCATACGTGACGATTATAACGACGGAATTATCAAAAAAAAAAATTTTGATGTCAAGGGACACCCGGATGGAACGAAGTTCCCTTCCAGGATAATTTTTTTATTTTATTATTATTATTTATTATGTACAAAAAACCTGTATACACTCAACAAAAATATTCTCTCTCTCTCTCTCCCTCTCTCTCTCTCCCTATCTCCCTCTCTCTCTCTCTCTCTCTCTCCCTACCTGCCTCTCTCTCCCTCTCTCTCTCTCTCTCTCTCCCTATCTCCCTCTATCTCTCCCTCTCTCTTTCTCTCTCTCTCTCTCTACTCCCAATAAAAAAACAACAACATACAAACAAATACAAACAACAAAATATATACAGTCGAATTGAGAAACCTCGTCCTTTTTTTGAAGTCGGTTAAAAAGTGTCGTTACAATTTTGTGAGATTTTTTTCCATCTAGCCCCCTTTCACAACGCGCGATAAGGAACTTCGTTCTAAAAAAAAAATGCAGCAATATTCTGTTGAACCCCACACCAAAAGGAGGGGTGTTATAAGTTTGACCGCTATGTGTGTCTGTCTGTGGCACCGTAGTTTTTAAACGGGTCAACTGATTTGGGAATGGTTTTGTTATTTAAAAATAGGCTTTGTAATCGTGTGGTTTTTAGACATATTTATCAATATCGGTGAAGTGTTTGTTTTGATCGGGGGTTTTTAATCTTTTAAATTTAACTTTTAAAAGCTAGTGCCAGAATCAGCGTGGTTATTCTGTAACACACAAGAACTGAGAATTGGTTGCAGTGGGTTTCATTTTGACAGTTCACCCATATTTATTGCGTTATTTACGTTGCTGCACGGATGAATTCTTCAAACCTACGAAACAATGTATTAACAATATCCTTCAAAACACTCAGATTGTGATTGAAACTGGGAACTGTGATCTCAGCTCAACAGTAGCGACTGAAGGTGAATAAAGCTCAAATCTAGGGAAAAGATTTTACTGTCTTGGAACATGGAAACCGAAACGAATATGGCCAAAGAAAAAAAATTAGAAGACTGGTACATAATAATTGTTGCCACTAGCCTTCGTATCGAACAGGAGCCAGTATCAATATTTTGTACTTTTGTGACAATTTTTTATTTATTTAATTGAGTGTCCATAGATATGCCTGTTCTTCTCTAGGAACCCAGTACGCTTTGGAATTAGTAACTAGCGTCATCTTTGTTACTAGCCGACTCCTTGACAATAAAAAGTGTCAGTAAACACCTAGTTGAATAAAAATAAATTCTTTGAGTTTGAGTTTCAAGTTAGACCCAGAAAACTTATAGTAACTAAGTTACGCTTACACCAAGTGAACTCATTTGCAAAATACCTTATTTTAATTAACTACTACTTAGTGTTTCATTTCACATAAAAACTCAGTTTTAACTATCTTCAAGCTCCATGTTTTCCGTTACAAAAATGGCAGTCCATCCTAACGGTAGCCTACAGTGTAAAATAAAGCAAAATGCCTGCAATTTGTATGAGTGCATCTCATTATATCCAGTGAAAGGAGACTTTGGACGGGCAGCGAGCGCTGTAAGTGCTGCAAATATTTGAGGAGCTGGTTTACAGGATACGACTGCGATACGATTGATGATATGTTTGTATGGTCGTTGGGTGGTTGGATAGTCTAAATGACTTTATTGTGAGCTTGCAAAGAAAATTTTCTGTTCAGTGTCCATTTAACAACAGAGGTAAAGTAGGTACCATGAAATTGTGTTTGTTTCTTGAGTAAGAAACAAACACAGTTTCATAAAAAAATACAGAAGCCCAAAAAAACTGAAAAAAACTGACCCTGACTGACTGACTGATAAAAATTACTGTTCTTACAATTTTACTGGAAATAAGGGGAGTCCCTTATTTCCTGTATGATGATGATAATATGTAGAAAATGACATTCAATGGTGTTCTGTATTGCTCCTTTTGAACTTTATAACACCGTTGATATTGCTCGTAATGATAGTTTTTGCCCACACCAATGACAAAAAGTCGTCAGTTAATGTATGTGTCGGAGCAAGACGTCGACTGGAATTGGATTCTTCACTGTTGAATATTTTACTACGCGTTGCGTTACTGGCGAGAAGAATACCTCTGAAGATAATTATTGTGTTATTATTATAGGTTATAGGTAACACTGATGCAGTCGCCTCATGTGTATTGTCTCAGTAGCACGAAGTCTTGGGTTTGATTTCCAGGTCGGGCTAAGTATTATTGGGTTTTTCAATCAGGAATTTCTCACTAGCAGCTCGTAAACTAGAATTATGCCCAGTTGATAGCAATTGTCTCACCCTTTATAACATGGGACTTAACATAACTGTAGAAATGTGGCAATACTACAGGTGCACCTCTGCTTATCACTTCAGAGAACACAAACGCGATGTTATATCATGTTTATACAGTTTAAAAACACAGACGTAAAAGCCAGTCGAAAAGCAGTCGTATCGTATAAAGCATTGTTACAGCAAATTCATCGTTTATAAAAAGTAACAGTCGAGGTAATGAGCGCTGATCCACGAGACAAGCGCGCTTACGTACTTTCTAATCTGAGAGTAGAGGCACTAACAACAATGCTAACGTTGTAACATTTATACTTCGTCGTCACGCTTGAGATTGCCAAAATATAATTTGTTATAGGTTTGGTTAGTCTGCTGTGCGGCGCTAATCATGAGCATGCTTCCTAAGGAAACATTTTGACTTGTGTGAATTATCTAGATTTTGTTCCTAATTACTTTGACATTTTACTGTTACATTTTCTATAAATTATGCTATATTTTAGTTATATTTAATATAATATAATTATTCATAAGTATTATATTTCACATCTTTTTATTTTGCTTATAATTTTTTTTTTGTATGTAATTTGTAATGTGGGTTATTTGAATAAGTTTGCCTATTTATATTTATTGCCAAAACATGACTGATTTTATTTCATGTAATTTCTTTCATACCATAATTATGTATACCGATGTTTTGGACAATAAAAATCCTGTTTTATAACGAGAGCTCTGTTCATAAAACAGAACCTTTCTACACCTAAAGATGTATAAAGATCTAACAAAACTGTATTTTTTTTTTACTAAGTTCATATATAAACGGGATATAGCAACTTCTAGAAATATATGAAAGTGTCATCATTTCCATAAATTATATTTGTAGTGATTTCATTACTGAATATAAAATTGAAAGTATGTGATTTGCTCCAAATCATTTGTGTATCAATATATTCAGATCTCATTTGACAGATATTGTTTAACGATACCAAATGGAAATTATGATATTTGGAGCATACATTACTTTCCAATTCAGTTCTCTTTCAGTCTCGAAATGAAAAAGGTTGTTTTCAAGAAGGCAATAAATTAATATTATGTTGATTATTAAATCATTTGTTAAATACTGCTATTGGTTTGTATATATGCAAGAATTTAAAAGCAAAGACTTTTAATACTGGACAAGGTATTTTCATTCTAGCACGTTTAACATACATATATTTAGAGATTGGCAATTCGGACAAAGTAACGCGAACCAAAACTCTCAGGTGGTTCAAAATATATTTCAGGGGGTCTATACAGCTCCGACCTTATATAATATCTCGCTGTGAAGGTGTCGTACTAGAATTTGAAAAATTTACATTAGTACCATTGCCCAGATGTAAACCCACACCCTCATCCTACTAATCTTACTAATATTATAAACGCGAAAGTTTGTATGTATGGATGTGTGGATGTTTGTTCCTCTTTCACGCAAAAAACTTTAGAGGTTTCAAGGGACACCCGGATGGAACGAAGTCCCTTTCCAGGGTTCATAATTTTTATATTTTTTTAAATTATTTATTATGTACAAAAAACCTGTATACACTCAACAAAAATATTCTCTCTCTCTCTCTCTCTCTCCCTCTCTCTCGCCCTCTCTCTCTCTCTCTCCCTCTCTCTCTCCTATCTCCCCGTCTCTCTCCCTCTCTTTCTCTATCTCTCTCTGTCTCTCTCTCCCTCTCTCCCTCTCTCCCTGTCTCTCTCTCTCTCTCTACTCACAACAAAAAAAAAACAACAATATACAAACAAATACAAACACCAAAATATATACAGTCGAATTGAGAAACCTCGTCCTTTTTTTGAAGTCGGTTAAAAAGTGTCGTGACAACTTTTCGTAAGAATTTTTTCCGTCTAGCCCCCATTCACAACGCGCGATAAGGAACTTCGTTCCAAAGCTACTAAACGGATTTGGATGAAATTTGGCACACAGATAGTTTATAACCTGGATTAACATATAGAGTACTTTTTATCCCGGGAATACGTTCCCGCGGGATAATTTCTGACCTCCACGCGGGCGAAGCCGCTGGCAAAAGCTAGTACATAGTAGGTGAAACATTATAATTAAGCATATCCATAAATTCATAATCAACTAAAACAATTAGAAATGGACAACGTTGCTTCACCTGTCCGTATCCATTTGTACTGTCCATTATCATCATTTCAGCCGAAAGATGTCCATTAGTGGCCAAAAGCCCTCCCCAATTACCGCCACTTCTTGGTGCATTCTTTCTTGTCATTTGGGGAGGGGGGGGGGTTGCCAAAGTCGCTAGGCTTGGCAGGCGGTTAAGCGCTCTCTGTATGGGTTCCGCATTCTCTAGTAAGTCCCTTAGTCGTCTTTTACGACATCCACGGGAAGAAATGAGATGGAGCTATTCTTTACGTCCGGCACCACACGGGACCTACTACTACCTACTGGAAACTTACTGGTGGCAAAAGCCTATAATTAAAAAAATATCCAGCACTTTTTTGTCTCACTGTACCTTCATCTCGTTAGAGCATTCACCACGGCAATTTGCCAGGTATTTGCATCATTTAATAGACGGAAACATCAATAAAAGATATGCTATACAAGAAACTAGCTAGACTTTTGTAAAATAATTTATTTACCGATACGTTGACTTATAAATTAATTTTTGTGTACTTAATTTTTAAGCCACCCGCAAAATATTCGTATCTACTTTCACACAATGATGCAGGAATGTTGGAAGACACGCCCTGACGAGCGACGACCAAAAGGCTCCTGTAATGATAAAAAAAACTAGGTCTAGTCTCATCTCCTTGGGCAATGCTGGGCCAGTGGTAACGGCCGCGACTTATGAGTAGAAGGTCGTAGGTTCGATCCCAGGTGCTTTACTTTGTATATATTATTGCCTCACTACTGCTCTCAAAACGGTGAAGGAAAACATCGTGAGGAAACCGACATGTCCTAGAACTAAAAATTTGAAGGCATGCAACATCCATCAACGCGCAATGGGTCCGCGTGGTAGATAACAGCCCATTCCCTCTCAACAAGTGGGAGTCTCTGCCCCAGGAGTATGTTTATGCAACAATAACTCTAGTAATTAAAGTCTCGTAGTTATTAGTGACTAAAATCTTACAAGTTTTTGTAGGTGGAAGTATTGAACATACCACCGAGCGATAAGACGTTCTCACGTCAAGATCCTTTTACCCTTGTAAAAGCATCGGGAATTCGGTATATGCAAGAAGCACAAGATCAGTAGTCACAGCTACCTTGTGTAACCGGACGTCAAGAAAACCACCATTTCTTCCTGTGGGTGTCGTAAAGGCGACTAAGGGACTTACTAGAGAATTGGCAGCAGCGTTCTCTATCCATTTTACCACCATACTGCGATCGCCAACCTGCCTGCCAAGCGTGGCGATTATAGCAAATCCCTCCAAATTGTGGGAGGTTTATGTCCAGCAGTGGACGTCTTTCGGCTGAAATGATGATGATGATGAATATTGAACTTACCACAGAACGATAAGACGTTTTCACGTCAAAATACGGTTAAGAGTAATCGTATACCATAACGGCCATAGGATTTCCCTATACATATACAAGAAGCGAGGTGGACCGTATAGGGGAGCCCTATATACAACATGTAACGTAATTAACACACACCCACTTAAGGGGCCATTGAACACATCATTATTATCACACATGTCATTGTACACATCATTAAAAAAATTAGCTGTTTCATACATTTTGGTCGAGTAGGTATTGAATTTTTGAATGAAACAGCTGATTTTTTTTTTGCGATTTGAGGTTTGGTGCCATAGTAAAAGTTGTTCATAATGATGAGTACAATGACCCCTTAAGAGGGTGTGCGTTAATAACGTTACATGTTGTATAGCAGTAGACGTCTTTCGGCTGTATGGATTATATGATGGTCGGCGAATTTAGTGGAAACAGAAAAAATAAATAATCACTACATAGTATAAAACAAAGTCGCTGTCTGTCCCTAAGTATGCTTAGATCTTTAAAACTACGTAACGTTATTCGATGTGTTTTTTTTATAGATAGAGTGATTCAAGAAGAAGATTTATACGTATAATACGCGGGCAAAACCGCTAGCAAAAGCTAGCCCTCTATATTTGTGTGTTAATTAAGTTTGATGTAAGGTATACTTAATTAGTAAACCACACTAAAAGTCTACATTATTAGTCTCAATTACAAAAGTTATGCCTAGTAACGTTGTCAAAACTGTTTTTTTTTTTTTCTGAAAATTAACTGAGGTCTGTTAGCGTAAAAATATAATTGCTCTGACTTTTAGCCACGCAATGCACACGCACAATCTTGAAACCTATCTACTTTGCAAACTTGAAAAAAAAATACTAATTTACTAACACTGATAACTATCAGACTTAGATTTAACTAATTAAAAATAGAAATAAATAACATGATTACACAACTATATAAAGATAACAATATCTTGCCGAATCAGTAAAACAATCCTTATAACATACAACCCTTTCTTCTAAAGTTCATAATTTCAATCCCATAAAGTTTGAAATCTTCTAGCAAGTAAATTTTAAATTTCATACCCGTGGCCTAAATTAATTCTTTATTTCAAAAGCGGTAAGGTTGCTATTGTTATGGCAAGTACGTTTTAGGGGTAAACAGAAGAACAGAAGTATGAACAAGTAGCAAATCGGTAAATGTTGCGCACGCAATGCTTCATGCACTAGTAAAGAAATGTAGGGTGACCATGAAGTCATACGCAGAATAAAACTGAGATTGGTTTTCCCAATTCTGCTTTAAAGAGGATGTTATTAAAACCCGCATGTAATGGTCAATAAACAACATAATATTAAAGGTCAGTTAAGAATACAATCTGTTTTATTTTGTAATAAAAAAATATGCTTCCCCAATAGAGCCAAGTCAGGTAGTGGTTAACTTGACTTGGCTTCATGACGCTTTTTCTACAAAAAAAATTGAACCTCCCTAAGCAAACGTCAATCTACTCAGAATGTCGCAGTCCACTGCTGAACATAGCCACTCCTAAGCACAACACTCTCTCCTCCACCTTGCGCATCCAGTCTATCCTAGGCAATTTCTTAAGGTCGGTCGATCTAGCTGGGAGGCGTACCACGCAACGCTAGCCGATAGACGGTCTTCACTCCAGAAATCGTCTGGTCAATCGGTCCTGCGATGGACATGGCCAGCCCACTGCCTCTTCAATTTGCTTACTGTGCAAGCTATTCACGCGTATGGCCAGCGAAATTAATGCCTATCTAATTTCATCACTAAGAGGTGCATACGACAGTACCCTGTATTATAATGACAACAAACTATGATCACCAACCCATTTGGCAAATTTTGGAAATTGTTTCTTGGAAAATTTAGTGAACAGTTAAATAAGTTCATTAAAGGAATTTTATACACCCATTCATCACATTTCAACTCCTTTAATTTGTAGGTGCATATCCTACTCATGCACCACATCATCATTTCAGCCGAAAGACGTCTACTGCTGGAATTGCCACCCCGAGTTTGGGGGGCTTGCCATAATTGACACGCTTGGTAGGCGAATTGGCAATTGCAGTATGGTGGTAAAATTCATAGAAAACGCTGCTGCCCATTCTGTAGTACTTGCTAAGGGACTTCCGTAAGTCGCCTTTTAACACACCCTTGGAAGAATTGAGCTGGTGCTGCGGAGCTGGAATAGAACAGCACATGCACCACAAAACACAGAAAGTCAATCATCACCATCTTTGTCGATCCCTAGCTTAAATATTAGGGTCAAGAGTCAGGACTATCCAACTTACCCCAAACTCATGGTGACTCTAATGAAATACAGTAGTCCGCAGTTTATTGCGCCGCCGCCAAATTTAGCAACGATTACGTCATGTGCATCCGTCTTGTACACACGTATTCATAAACCGACGCATTAGAAATCGCGATAGCAAGTTTTGTCATAACAATTAAGAAATTAATGTAAATATAAGCCATCATTGTTTAAAATAGATTGGTAAATATTTTTATGAGAAAGTTCGTGTTTGATGTTCATACTAAATACTTACTTATGAATCTTCAAAAGTAGTAGTCATTATCATCATTATTTCAGCCGCAAGACGTCCACTACTGGAGACAAGCCTCCCCCAATATGGGGGGCTCTGCCATAATCGCCATGCTTGGCAGGCGGGTTGGAGATCGCAGTATGTTGGTAAAATGCAAAGCAAAACAAGCAGAAAAACGATGCTCATTTTGAAAGAGCTCGTCGAGGGAAGTAATAGGTACCAATTTACCAACATGATATATTTATGCCGCGAAGCAGCGATGCTGAGATAAACGATTTTATTTCTGTAAGTAAACCCATTTACAGAAATAAAATATATTTTTGTACAAACACTTTTACACCTCAATCATATTTAAAAAACCAGATGAGGTCGGTGTTTCATATCTGTTGACTCTGAAAAGAATTAGCGTAACAAACTCAGAGGCCACAGTCTCTTTTAACCGACTTCAAAAAAAGGAGGAGGTAGGAAGGAACCTAAGACACCGAATTCCGAAATTAAAGTTATTTTTGACTTTGTAGTGTTTTTATTTAAGGAAGTCGGTTGTTATTTTTTTTTAAGTTTTTTAAAGTCCGGACATAATCTTGATTAGATCATGTGAAAGTATTTAAATAAATAAATAAATTGTTTATTTTCTTAGACAACAGAGATCCATTTTATTTGTATTCCAGATTTAAATGTGTAGATGGTCATTACAGGTCCTTGTCAGAGGATGGTGTGGTGTCGATGGTAACTCAGCCTTGTGTCTGGATGGCAACAATATATTATAAACATCCATAAACAGCGTTAGCCACTTTTTATCGCCAAACAATATGGATAAAATCTTATTAGAGAAAATAATTATAAAAAAGTAACACTCAACTTACTCATTATACAGAGGGGTAAATGTGTACTACACTATCAATAGGAATCGGTTTAATTTTGGCAGTTCCGCAACATTCATGGCGTTGTTTACGCTGCTAAGCAAACAATTTTTTCGAACATATGGAAGAATGGATGACAAATAAGCTTCAAAATGATTCAAATTCTGATTAATAGTGTGTTCCACAATTAGGGTGCAGGGTAGGGAAATTGACGCACAACTATTGGAACCATGGATTCAGTAAATTACACTTTACCCAAAAAAGTAAAAAAAAACTGTGGTTTCATAATGTGATAGATACAGTTTTTTCTTTTTAATAAGCTACAAAATCATTGTATGCCAGTAACTTTAGAATCATGTGCTAAATTAATTATTTCAGTTTGTGCGTTGATATGATGCCACTCTGTAATGTATTCTGTCAAGAAAGTTGAGTAAACATTATTTTTTAACCAAAAATGTAAATTAAAAGTGTCTACAAAATAACATACCGACAGAACGAAATTGAAAAGTTTTGCTAACTGGAAATATGAGGTTCAATAACTGTAACATACAAAATTTCCCAAATATACATTCTTGAATAAAACGTGTCTTATGTTCATTAATAGTAAGATCTAAGTTATTGCCTTCAAGTAGACACGAATTCATCGGTGTTTCACTATTTAAAAAAGATCTTCTAGCACGCTGTCGAGTTTAGCTAGCGGTCATTTAGGTACCTAACTTTGACAGTTCTTACGAAAAAAGGGTGCGCGACGATGTTGCTAAATCCTAATCCTAAGGGCACGTATTAAACAGAACGTATCGAGCAGTATTGAAGGGGTCCGCTAAGTCCGCCTGCCAGGGTCACCGATTTGTTCGGAAGAGTTACTGTGGCCCTGGCATATGGGCAACCGAAGGAACACGGGTGGGTTTTAGTCAGTAAAAGTCTGACACGACCTCCCGCTCCGCCTAGAGCGAGGGAAGTCATTTGATGATTTCCCAACAAAAAACTAGCCAAGTGCGAGTCGGACTCGCGCACCGAGGGTTCCGTACAAACCTGCAGGTATTCACGGTTTATGCATAAGGTTTATGTTTATGAAATTAAATGTTTTTTTTTTTTAATTTTTATATTTGAGCTGACTGAATGAAAGGTAAATTGTGGTTTACGATTTATGACGTATTAAAAAAAAAATACTTACTAGATCTCGTTCAAACCAATTTTCGTTGGAAGTTTACATGGTAATGTACATCATATATTTTTTTTAGTTTTATCATTCCCTTGTTTTAGAAGTTACGGGGGGGGGACACACACACATTTTACCACTTAGGAAGTGTCTCTCGCGCAAACTATTCAGTTTAGAAAAAAAATGATATTAGAAACCTCAATATCATTTTTGAAGACCTATCCATAGATACCCCACCCGTATGGGTTTGATGAAAAATCTTTTTTTGAGTTTCAGTTCTATGTATGGGGAACCCCAAATATTATTGTTTTATTTCTATTTTTGTGTGAAAATCTTAATGCGGTTCACAGAATACATCTACTTACCAAGTTTCAAAAGCATAGCTCTTATAGTTTCGGAAAAAAATGGCTGTGACATACTCGGACAGACAGACATGACGAATCTATAAGGGTTCCGTTTTTTTCCATTTGGCAACGAAACCCTAAAAAAAGAAACTCACGTATTACATACCTTTCCTTTATGACATGCTCTTTAATTCTTTATATTATGTTGAATGATACATATTGAACTGATACACCTATTCAATTTTATCTTGTAACTAAAAGCTAGAATATACTAGCACTAGTTATTAACTAACATTAAGGCTGAAAAAGGAAATAATTAAAAGAATATAACAGTTAAAAATGGCGCGTGAGCATGTATGTTACAAGTAATTAGTCTCTGTGGATAATTAAATAATTAAACACATATTTTGCTAATTAGAAAGACTAAATAAATTAACGCATTATTTTTGAAATGCAAAAAAAAAATTAGATTAGTAACATAAAGTAAAAGTCTTCTAGGTTTTTACAAAATGTTTGTCTAGCGTTTTCTCAGGTGGAGACTAGCTTCCAATCCAGCCAAGTACAGACGCCAGCACATAAAGCTACTACAATCTGTCAAATTTATTTAATCGGTTTTCAACTTTATTGTTAGACTACAAGCTTCAAGATTGTTTGGGAAAATTTGACAGTTTCTTATGTGCTGGTGTCTGTACCTAAGGATGTGGCTTTTCACATTTGACACATTTTTCCGAAGTAACTCCATCTATCATATACTTGTAGGTGATTGTTATATACGCGTAATAGACGTCTTGTAATCATATCATCTGCCTAGCCTGTTACTCAACTATGTTGGGATCGGCTTCCAGTCTATCTGGGTGCAGCGGGATACCAGTATTTTAGATAAAGGGAAAACAAAACAAAAAGAATCAACGTCCTTTCCGTCAAGCAAAAGAAATAAACATTTTATTTTTAGACTACCAGTTTGCATCCCTAAACCTTGGGAAGTAAAAGCGTAATCATAATGGGAACTGTATAACGTTACCTACGTTATACAGTCCCCATGAAACTAAAAGGTTTCTAACCATTTTCGGTCGAAATCGCCAACTTACTCCTTCCGTCCTATTTCTATAACCACCTTATTTCAATTCCCCTGAACTTCAGACCCATCCCATAGTAATGATAAATTTAGCTAAATACCCACATTATCGTACCGCAATAAACCTTGATGCGGTTTCGGTGCGGTTCGGTGCGGGACAAGAGCGTCGTACGCAACGCGAATCTAACATTAATGGCGAACGATATTTCGACAGAGTATAATCGTTAGGTGGTTCTGTTTCCATTTTCTTACGATACGATATTATCTATTGCAGTAATATTACATGGTCGGTAATGTCTCACTGCAAGGTAAAGATCTCTTCTCTTTAAGAAATGAATTGAGCTTTAATCACCAAGCTTGCTTACCAGGTGATGAAGACATTATTGCGTAGATATAGATTTTCTCAATAAGCAAAAAATATTCTGTGGTATGTGCATGTGGCATCTACCAACCCACACACCCTTGTGGTAGATTACGGCTCAATCCCTCTCACCGACAGGAAGCCTGTGTCCCAGTAGTGGTAACGGTATAGACTGGTTATATGTTATAGATGTGCCTGTAATTTACAAGTACGAACTCAGTCTTTTGATTAGAGCAGAACATGGAAATAAAAAAACTTTTAACAAAAAAATAACAACCGACTTCCTTAAAAAAACACTACAAAGTCAAATATAACTTTCATTTTGGAAGTCGGTGTCTAAGGATCTGCATTTAAGGTTTTTATGCCACCGACTTCCGAAATTAAAGTTATTTTTGACTTTGTAATGTTTTTTTAAGGAATTCGGTTGTTATTTTTTTGTAAAAAGTTTTTATGTTTAAATATTTAGTTATGGTAGATACCCCGTACTAATCTAATCGCGTTATTCGTTCATTTATCGTGCAAATACTTAATGCAAATTTAAGACTTATATAGTTTTCACATAGATTCCATTGTTCGAATGGAACCAAATTAAAATGGAACCATTCAGAAAGCACCAGCTTTCAAATAAAAAAAGAATCATCAAAATCGGGTCACCCAGTCGATGTTATGAAATAACAAACATTTAAAAAAAACAGTCGAATTGAAAACCTCCTTATTTTTTTGAAGTCGGTTAAAAATTGTACTTTATATATCAGTATTCACCTTTCTAGACGAACTCTACAGTAACAAAATCCATTACTTTAACAAACAATTGAAAAAGAATATTCTTTATAATCAAATCTCGTGTATCAATGAGCACCGTCACTCCCAACTAGAGGGGGAAATCGCACCACTATGACTCACCTCTATTAGACACTTTCCGAGCATTACAGTTTCGGAATTTACCACTCGTTTTATTGTGCTCATGGCGAAATTAAAATGACTTGTACTTGTAATATAAGTCATTGTGGACAAAGTAGGTGTATTGTGCTTATGAGTAAAAAAGATGACATAAGGGAATTAATTTAACATAAACGTTTTGCTTCAAATGGGGTACCTTGGACGACATACTGCATTTCTTTTCATACTTTTCTGAGTTTATCTTACAGTACTGACTGACAGACAGTACCGACATCGGTAAAGAAAAACATCGTGGGGAAATCTGGTCTTTATCGTTAATTAGCTTCTGCCTGCGACTACGCTTGAAATTTCTTGCTCGATGTGATCGATAAATACGGGGTTTTCACTAAGCGTTCTTTCTGAGTTTTTTTCTTTTTGCCCGGCTAAAAAGAGCTGTAGTGAGTAATTAAATAACCTACAACGTTTTTCAAGAGTTGGGATATCATTCCAAAAATATTTTCACAAATCTGTCTTGTGGTTCCAGAGATTAGCGCGTTCAAACATGTACACAAACAAAACTTTTCAGCTTTAGTATAGAGATATAAGTCAGAAATCGGCTTGAGAAAGCGTGGTGATCAATGCACGTCAAGGCACGCGTCTTCTCTGAATAATAAGAAGCCTCTGCTCTACAGTAGTATAACAATGGATTTGAAAAACAAAAAAAATAACTGGTCATAACCTAAAAATTGTTAAACGGTTGCCTTTAGACATAAAAAGTGCTGTCTATAGTAGCGCTTTCAAAACAAATCTAAAAAATTTCCTATTGAATAAATGTCTTTTATGCTGTAGATGAACTGTAATTTTATTTAATAGGATTGTAAATTTTTGTTCATTCTGATTTATTAATGTGACTATATTTTTTATATTATTATTTTTTATTGATTTTCTTTCATAATCTATGCTAATTTGTCTTTAATTTATTTATTTATTTATTTGTTGTTATTATTTTAAATTTTAAGGTGTTTTCCATATTGTTTAATTTACATGTCGATTGAAGAACAGTTAATTTATTGTTTTTAAATGGGTGATGAAATTTATTAAACTCAAATGCATTTTAGTCTATAATGTACTGTAATTGTGTAATTTTGTATGTAAATTCAGATACAAGGTACTTGTTTATGAATAAATGACTATGACTATGACTAATAGGCTAGGACTATTATTATTTTATCCATCAGCCTATGATTCAACTGTGGGCCATAATCACACGGAATTTGTAAGTTTCAAGTAGGAGTTCGTTATATAGCGTCTTTCACTTGGTTTTGGTTCTAGGACATAAGCTCTTGTATGTCCTAGACTTTAATCACAAGTTAAAAATTGCATCTGTCTAGGTTTGAACCTATGATTTTTAAGTGGTGTTGGTTCCTGAAACTTATTTCTAAAGTGTTGTATTTCTTCAATTATTACCATTTTTAAGTGATCCTAAGATCACTCGTATAAAGTTAATTCATAGTTATTTGCCAAACCTAATAAATAAAGTTTGACAAGTATAAAAAAGTTAGAGTCATGCATACCTGTTTATGAAATATTTGCACGGACAGTAATTTAAAATAATATGCGCTTTCACAATTTTTACGCGTTACGCTGCCGTGATGATAAAAATATTATAATACAAATGTTTTGTGTTTTTAATTACATATTTTATTTATGTGTGGTGTTACACGAATGAATAGAATAACAAATGAGTACAAAAGAGGACACCGTGTGGTGTGCCGTGTGGTGCCGGACGTAAAGAATAACACCACCCCATTTCTTCCCGTGGGTGTCGTAAGAGGCGACTGAGGGACTTACTAGGGAATGGGCAGCAGCGTTCTCTATGCATTTTACCATCAAACTGCCGTCGCCAAGCCGCTTGCCAAGCGTGGTGATTATGGCAAATCCCCCTCCCCCCCCCCCCAAAAATGTACCGGTCAAATTTATGGTGCATGGGGGAGGCCCATGTCCAGCTGTGGACTTCTTACGGCTGAAATGATGATGATGATGATGACAAAAGAGGAAGTCTGAAAGTGGCACCAATAACTGAAAAGTTGTGTGGGAATCGGTTGTCATGGTATGGTCACGAGATACGGAGGAATAAGGAAAATGTCGTGAGGAAAGTATTGAGTATGAATGTCGATGGCTATAAGAGTAGAGGGAGACCAAAGAAACGATGGATGGACTGTGTGAATTATGATATGGATAGAAAGGGGTGACTACTGAGATGACGACTAATAGAGAAGTGTGGAAGAGTAAAACATGTTGTGCCGACCCTAAATAAATTGGGATAAGGGTAGGAGAATGATTTTGAAACGTTTTTTTTTTAAAAGTATTTAAACGAACAGCTATTTTAAACAAAAAAGTAAGAACCCATTTTAAAAACCAGCTTTTAGAGAACTGAAAGGCACGATTACTGTTTACCGTAGAGGAGTCCTCATCTGAAGACAATCCTGGGTCATCTTCTTCTTTACATAGTATAAAACAAAGTCGCTTCCCGCGTCCGTATACTTAGATCTTTTAAACTGCGCAACGGATTTTAATGCAGTTTTCATCAATAGACAGAGTGATTCAAGTTTATAATACGCGGGTGGCTGCCGGGGTCGCGAGATTGTTCGAAAGAGATACCGTGACCCGTGACCCTGGCACATGGGCAATTGAAGGAACGCCGCAGGAGGAGACGCCCCGGGTGTCGGGAGTCGATTGCGGACTCCCGGTCTCCGTAGGTGCGAGCTTGCGGGTGCCGAGCAATGGGTAGCTCGCCGCCCGGTAAGGTCCAAGCTCGGGTCGCCTCGCCTCAAAGAGATGTCAGCAGCACTGAAGGGGTCTGCTAGGACCGATACCTGCCGGGGTCGCGTGATTGTTCGCAAGAGATACCGTGACCCTGGCACATGGGCAACTGAAGGAACATGGGTGAGTTTTAGTCCCGCTCCACCCAGAGCGGGAGAAGTCATCTGATGATTACCAATCCAAAAAAAAAAAAGCCGCCGGCAAAAGCTAAAGGATAATACATATGTATTATTTTTAAAAATTAAAAAAAAAACATTTATTTCAGATGACTTGATCCATGAAATTCGATTTAATATATAAAAACCGGCCAAGTGCGAGTCGGACTCGCGCACCGAGGGTTCCGTACAAATCTGTAGGTATAAAATTTAAAATTTTATTTTATTTTTTATTATATGATGTAACTAAAAATTTACGGTTTTCGCAATTTTTCCTTTATCTGTGCTATAAGACGTTGCTTCGTACCAAATTTCAAAATTCTAGATCGACTGGAAGTACCCTTTAGGTTTTGATTCCCTTGCGAGTTTCGAAAAATTGCGGAAATTTGCGGCATAAACGGCTATATCTTTTGATTGCGTTAGCTTAGAAGTTTGATTTTTTCACAGCTCCAAGAGACAGTAGATTTGAGTATTTGATATGAATTTCAGCTTGATACCTTCACGCGTTCCTGAGAAAAAGGGTCTTGACAGACGGACGGACGGACGGACGGACAACAAAGTGATCCTATAAGGGTTCCGCTTTTTCCTTTTGAGGTGCGGAACCCTAAAAATAAATAAACATTCAAATTACCCGTTTAATAAGGGATCTCCATAGCGGGGAAGAGATCCTATCTGCGATAGTCTTTAGAATTCCGTTTCAGCTGCCACGCATTCTGTAGATCAGGGATGCACTTTTCTTACGGATGACGGCATGAAAGCCATCAGTGCGATACAGCGCAAACATCCCTGATGCACTACAGAAGCAAGGCAGCCCCAACATCATCCGGAAGATGTTGTTATACTGGATGCGCAGGACATCCAGCGATCTTTTGGTGTGACTGACCCACAGATTTCCCGTACAAAAACTTTGACAACATGCCATTTTTTGTTGTGAGGACTCACAACAAAAAATGCGTCGTTTTAATTAATTCTATGAATTTCCTGTATCTTTGATTAATTCTGTACTTTGACATTTGAGCTAAATAAATCATTGCGCTCGCGTCCCTTCGCTGTCATAGACCACAGATAAGTATCTGTGGCATGGACAAACGATTCTGGAGCGTCGAGTCTGGGTACATCGTGTATTTTAATATTAATTATTGTAATTAAACTGTTTTCATTTATTTTTTAGTATATTTGATAAATTTTTTATGTAATACTTTTTCAATGTGGGACACATTGTCATGTCCGTAAGTGTGTCCGTGGCATCACAGTGGGCCCTATCGGAAGACCAGCGCTGCGGTAGTTGTTTTTTACAAATATCGCAGCATTATGCTGAGATCGGAGACTTTTTGGCCTCGCACAGGTCTTACTCTTTTATTTTTATATCGTTCTGTAATATTTTGTTATTTGTAGCTTAAATGTAAATGTTTCTATGTTTTTCTCATTGTTTTTATGTCCTGTGCGTGTCCCATATAAAATATTTTTCTTTCTTTCTTTCCTTGAACAACGTTATTTTAACTAGTGGAGAGCAGCGGGAAAATCTGCGGGCCAGCATGTTACCCCTGACCGCTAGGGCCCTGCGCTCCCTCTCAATGCCCAGATCGTCTTCAAGACCTTCGGTAATTAAATAATTAATATCGATATGTAAAATTTTCAACTCTGTAGGATAAGAGGAAGTGGTTTTAATTCAGCCTGTAAGTTTCATCTGCATAATAACTATATAGATATATATATATATATATATATATACAAGGCAAGTTAATTAAAAGCTTCTGAAAAAGTTCCATCATATTCTTTACTAGCTTCTGCCCGCGACTTCTTCCGCGTCAAATTTTTGCTCCCCTGACCCTTCCCGTCACATCGAATTGCCTGCCACTTTTCGTCCATTTTTCGTTGCTGCTCTGCTCCTTTTAACGGTAGCGTGATGTTATATAGCCTTTCTCAATAAACAGGCTACCCATCGCAAAAAGAATTTTTCAATTCGGACCAAGACTTCCTGAGATTACCGAGTTCAACCAAACAATCAAACAAACTCTTCAGCTTTATAATATTTGTATAGATGAAGTGAAAACAGCACCCCTAATGCGAATTTAGTGAAATTGCACTATAAAGTTATCGTATAGGCATTTATTATGAAATTGTAATAACATCGAGTTCTTTCAAGTGATTGAAGTGAACAACCTCGTTAGTTAAGCAGTTGCAAAGCGCTACTACTGTGAACGAGGTTTTTGTTTTTTTTTTTCTGGGTGGGAAATCGTCAAATGACGTCTCCCGCTCCGGAAAGAGCGGGAAGGCGTGTCAGACTTTTATTGACTAAAAAACTTTTTAACAAAAAATTAAACCGCCGAAAAAACAGAAAAACAAAAAATAATAAACCTTAAAATTATGAATCGGCGCTTTGAGTGATCTTTGTTCATTGATTTTTCAGCACCGACTCTTAAGGTTTATTATTTTTTGCTTTTCTGTTTTTTCGGCGGTTTAATTTTTTGTTAAAAAGTTTTTATTTTGTAATTTTTTGTGGCTTTAATGTACTAATAATACTTTGCAAGGTATACCCTATTCAATGAAAAAAGAATGATCAAAATCGGACTACTCTGTACAAAGTTATGCGTGGTTATACATTACAATTAATGAGTGAACAATCAATCATCCCCTGTTTTCCGACCCTTAGGGTTCGATTTTGTTTTTCAAATTTATATGGGACTACCCTCGGAGTATACCCTTTCCATTAAAAAAAGAATTATCACAATCGGACTACTATGTAAAAAGTTATGCGTGATCATACATAAAAAAAAAACAACAAAAAAAAAAATACGCGTCGAATTGATAACCTCCTCCGTTTTTTTTCGTCGGTTAAAAACCCACCCGTGTTCTTTCGGTTGCTTGTGCCAAGGCCGCCGTAACTCTTCCGAACAAACCAACGACCCTGGCAGGGAGCATGAGGTCTTGGGTTACTTTCCTAAATCGATTGTTTTTTCCGCTTTTCATAAAGGATTTCTCATTAACAGTCTGGAAACTGAATTTATGCCCAGTGAATGATAATGGCTCGCCCCCTCTTATATGGGACAAACATAACAGGCTAAATATGGATGTATTCTAGATATACTTCTGCTTCACCCTTCTGAAATCACACGCATGATATTGTGTGTGTCAAAGTGATCTTATTTGACACTTATCTTGACAAATGAACAGAGTAGATAATGTCTAAATCATCCTCATCATTATTCTCCTGCTGGTCGGAACAACATATCATTTTCTTCCACACTTCTCTATTTATCGTCATCTAGGTAATCACCGCCTTTCTATTCATGTCACCATTCATAGTAGACAATATCGAAATAAAAAAAGAAAAACGCTTTCCATAAAGAGGGTGTTATCGTCACTGAAACTTTTGATTTAATGACTTTTCGCCATCGCTAGAAGATTTGGCACGAAAAAAGTCTAGACCACCAAAATTATAAACACATTTTTACTTTCACAAACCTCTTATAAACAAGGAAAATATAGACAGGAAAAAAACAATCATTATTGTTTTGAAACAAGTCTCTTCAAAAACGCGTTGATGTCTTTTATATGGTATGGTTTGCTGAACAATTTTGACAATTATTTAAAAACCATTCAACAACACATAGTTAGGCTGGAGCCTAATTATGTGTTGTTGTATGGTTTTTCAATCAGTAGCTTCTTAATGATTAAAGTCTTTACGACAATTAAAACTGAATACACACTCAATCCTAAGACACTGAAAAAACTTTCAAATTGTGGAAATTTGAAAGTTTTTTCAGGGAAATTCCTGATTCATTGCTACATAATTTGAAAAATTCGTCTGCTCAACAACGTAAATAATCCAATGATTGTTGGCGAATTTTCAAAATGAAAGGCACTGAAATTGTATGTTATAAAATATGGAAAATCAATTTAAAATGAGAGAAAACATTCAAGACGAGAACATTAATGTTTCATTTTTTAAGTAAAATAACATTTATTCCACATTTGCACATGAATTGGCGAACCATCGACTGAAATATTTTACGTAACAAAAACGATTGTTGGAAATTGAATATTTATAAGTTTGGGTGTTCACTGTTTATGAATCTGACATACACATTACTCGCCTAACTAACTACTGATTACTAAATTGGTTGTTTACACTCATAATTCAAGGAATGCAGTGGTAATTTCGGATGTTTGGTGATTAATTTATATCCGACAAGTCACCTACCATACATTATGTACATATATCTTGGAATGACCGGCGTAAATTATGGCCATGATTCTGAAATACGGTCATATTAGTCTGTCGTGTTTTAGAGATGAATTAATAGCGGTATGTGGTATATACATATATTGGTAACTGACAAAGGGATGCAACTGCATATTTCTACACACACATGATGTTTGTGGGAAGGCGCCCGAATGGATCGATGACCTTAAAAAAGTAGACGAAACAGACTGGATGCGGAAGACGGAGGACAGGGTGGTGGTACAGCCTTTTTTTTTTTTTGGATGGGAAATCATCAAATGACTTCTCCCGCTCTGGGCGGAGCGGGAGGGCGTGTCAGACTTTTACTGACTAAAACCCACCCGTGTTCCTTCAGTTGCCCATGTGCCAGGGTCACGGTATCTCTTTCGAACAATCACGCGACCCCGGCAGGCATCGGTCCTAGCAGACCCCTTCAGTGTTGCTGACATCTCTTTGAGGCGCGCGTGGAACACTACGCGCCGTCGACCCGAGCTTGGTCCTTACCGGGCGGCGAGCTACCCATTGCTCGCCACCCGCAAGCTCGCGCCTGCGGTGGCCGGGAGTCCGCTATCGACTCCCGGCGCCCGGGGCGTCTCCTCCTGCGGCGGCTAGGGACGTGAGGGCGCAGAGACTGCCACTTCCTCACGCCTGTGAAAGGCATAAGTCCAGCAGGGGACTCCGATAATTTGAGTTGATTGATGTATAATATCGACTCGGCATAATTTGAGCAAAGCCGAAGCGTTTTTCCGAACCTTTATCTACATACATACTACATATTTTGCCGGTCGGTCGTGCGGACTCGTGTTAACCCAAACATGCGAATAGCACCCTTAACACGTTGAGTGCCGATCACGTGATATCGCGTGATTCGTTGGCTCTGCGTTATGGCCGATCACGCGATATCGTGTGCTTGCTACTAACGATTTTGTACGCACTCTAAATCTGTGGCCATATGGGATTCACTATCAATCTGTGTTCGGCACTCAACGTGTTAAACTAGCGATAACATCTTGAATAAAATAACAATAGCAAAAAGACCATGCAGGGCTCTTTAGGTTGTGAAATTCATCAGCCCCAAAAATTACTAAAATGCTTAGGCCAGACGAATCAATGAAATAATATAAATTACTAGCTTCTGGCCGCGACTTCGTTCGCGTTAAATTTCTTGTTCCCCCGACCCTTCCCATCGCGTCGAATCACCTAACCGTGCGATTTCCCCGTTTTTGCAACATTTTCCATTACTGCTCCGCTTCTCTTAGTTCTAGTGTGATTGTATATAGCCTTTCTCGATAAATAGGCTACCCAACACAAAAATATTTTTTCAATTCAGACCAGTAGTTCCTGAGATTACCGCGTTCAATCAAACAAACAAGCTCTTCAGCTTTATAATATAATATATAGTATAGATTCAGTTTAATAATAGCTATTAGCACAAACTCCCACTACGATACTACTAGATTACTGAAAAATGCGTTTACTGACTGGACAGGTCCACTCAAGTCTGTGCGGTTGGTTCTTTACAATGCTTACAACAATTATAAAAATATTAAGTTCATCAAAAATCAATTATAGAAAATATTAAGTTCGTCACAGACGTCATGGTAGCAATTAGATATGATTTTAAAGATGACTGTGACCTCTGAGTTTGTTTCGTGTTTCTTTTCAGGGTAGTCAGTTAGAAAACAAGGACCATGATCTACTCAAAGCTGCAACGGCTGTTTCAACAAAATGCCCTTACATAAAATCCTAATATTATAACGTTTGCATTTAAAAGAAACCTCAGAGTTTTTTCGGCATTTTTAAATAAATATCTTAGGACAACCAACACACCGTTATCTGATCCCAAACTAGGCAGAGACTGTACTGTGGCAACCAGACAACTGATAAATATACTTATATATTTCTAAATACATACATATTTTAGATAAACTACACCCAGACACAGAACAAATGATTGTGCTCATCACACAAAGATTTGTCCTGGGTGGGAATCGAACCCACGACCTCAGTCTTTGCAGTCAGGGTCACTAACCACTACACTAACTGCAGGCCAGTCAATAGATTTCTTCTCAAGGATTAGTCTGCTTGGAATTGCCGGCGCCATCTATTTTACACATATTTTCGTATAAAACTGTTTTTGTTTCGTGTGATGCCGGATGTAAAGAATAGCACCATCCCATTTCTTGCTGTGGGTGTCGTTAGAGGCGACTAAGGGACTAACTAAAGAATGGGCAGCAGCGTTCTCTATCTATTTTACCACCATACTGCAATCGTCAACCGGCCTGCCAAGCGTGGCGATCATGGCAAAATCCCCCTAAATTGGAGGAGACCTATGCCCAGCAGTGGATTTCTTTCGGCTGAAATGATCATTATGATGAAAAGTACCTTTAAAGATCTACATACATAAATAAACAATTCGTTCATTACATGAAATGTTTATTTACTAATTTGCCACGAGCCCCTTACACTACTAGAATATAACTTATAAATCTACAACTTATTGTCAGCTGACGATATAAAAATTACGAGACTGCATTACTTTTCTTTTGAGTATCTCCGACGCGATGACTCACAGTTTCTCGGTCACCCTGGTTGAGCTGCGGTCGGACTTACCGCGTTTTTATAAAATAAACTATTATGATTTTTTGTTGAAATAGCAAATTATATGGGTTGATGTTTTTATTCGACGCGTATTTTTTTGGTTTTTACCATTAATTTAAGTCATCGAGAAAAATCTTCATGTCTGTAAGAAATAAATATAAATGTGAGGTTTGAGATCATATAATCTCATAAGAATTATAATACATTCACTTAACATGAGAATAACATTTTAATTGTAACATTCTTATTCCTGAATCCGCTTTAACTAGGGGTTAACTACTTAATTTATTTCATTTTCGCCCTTCACCCTTACACTTGTGTTGCATGTTGTATGTTATTTTGCATGGCATGCAGTAGGAAATCTAACACGGCGTTATCTAAACAAACATTTTTTTTACCTTATAATGTTGTTATCACGTCTTTCTTTATTATTTCTATAACTGTACATTAATAACATTAAAAATAAAATAAATAACTAACTATACAAATAAATACAAAAACAAAAGACACTTAGGGGTCAAAGTACTCGTCCGCATCACTGTCATCTGGAAACGTGCCTAGAAGACTGGCAGCATTGCCACGTTAAATGGCAATGTTAATTCTTTGGCTAAAGAATGAGCCAGCCCTCTGGTCACGTAAAGTGTCGACCAGTCCATGAGAGATTTCCTTAAAAAGGAGACGCACTCTCGGGCCCCATGGCCCAAGCGTTTCAACCCCAAAAGGCTCAAAACTCAAAACATACAATTAAAGAACACCGTAATGTCATCTGTCATTTTCACCATAACTATTCTCATCTCATGCAGCTGAGATGAGAATGCTAAGACGGGTGTGTAGTAAGTACACTAAAGGATAGAATAAATGATGAAAACATAAGAGGAAGTTTGAAAGTGGTACCAGTAACTTAAAAGTTGTACGAAAATCAGTGGTCATGTGATACGGAGGAAGGAAAAAAATACCGTGGGGAAAGTTTTTAGTTGAGAAAGACTAAAGAAACGATAGATGGACTGTTTGAATGATGACATGGCTAGGAAGGGAGTAACTACCAAGTTGACTATTAGATAAGTGTGGAGGAAAAAGACATGATGCGCCGACCCCAAATAAATTGGGATAAGGGCTATGAAATTATAACGATGAACGATCTCTATCACCCTTAGGATTATAAGATTACTCCTCCTCTTAATCAGCCTGTAATGTTCCCACTGCCTCCTCTCGGTGTGAGGGAGTGGGCCGTAGTGAACAGACGCCAGCACTTAAAGCTACTACAATGTATCAAATTTCTTTAATAGATTTTCAACTTTATCGCTAAAGTATTAGGTTCAAGATTAATTGGAAAAATTTGACAGTTTCGGGTAGCTTGATGTGCTGGCGTCTGTACCAAGCGGGCTCAGTGCGAGTTGTTAGTTATGTCATATGTCTTCGAATTTTTGGTTCTTATTATTTATTTATTTATTAAAACTTTATGCACAAGTAAAAATACTGTACAAAGGCGGACTTAATGCCTGAGGCATTTTCTACCAGTCAACCTTAGGGTGATACAGAGAAAAACATGGCAGGTGCAACATAAGGAATAGATAACTCGAAAAACAATGAATAATAAATAGATACATACATACATCCATATAACGAAAATGAACTTTGTCTGGAGACATCACGATCGGTAGAGGAGAAAACGAACCCAGCAAATCAGCGCTGTGCTGCTTCTGCCAACTTCTTCCGAATATGCTCTCGTACTTTCACCTTAAATGATAACTGACTGGTGGCCGTCTTGATGTTCAGAGGGAGCGCATTCCAGAGAAAGACCGCCTGAACAAAGAAAGAAGAGTAAATGAAACCAGAGCGGTGAGAAGGACATCGTAGAAGGCGATTGTTGGTGGAACGAAGATTTTTACTATGCGCAGAGCACAAGTAGTGAACCTGGGAAGTAAGGTAGTAAGGAGAAGTGGGTCCTTAACCGTTTTGAGAGCAGTGGTGATGAAATTATTTACACAAAGTACAGTGCCTGCTTTGGTACAAAATCCCGACCTACAACTCGTAAGTCAAGGCTGATACTTTACCCGATTACTTCTCCGAACCACGTCTTATCCATCTCACCCGCTAGGCCGCTACCACTGCCACCAGCTCCTCACCATCCAAACAGCGAATCCATCCCTCCTAACAACAACTTGCTCACGCCCCGTAACGAAATGATAAAAACCTGCGGCAGCGCAAGTCCCGCTCCATTCGGGTTAGCGCGAGTGCCGCGCTTGCAAGTACAAACTTTTTGGTACCAATAGTGACACGAAAGCCTTAAACACGTTACGACAAAGTGCCAGTGTTTTTATAGTAGAGACTTTGGCTTGTGACTTAATTTTCCAGTTCCAAGGTGACGCATTTTTTTATTTCTAAAATTTTATTTGAAAAAATCTAGGTTTTATTTTTGGAGTGTGTGCGCTTTTTTTTGTGTCTGGATGTGGTTGCGGTAAGGCGGTCTGTGGTTTAAGAAAGTAGGGTAGTTGATAGTAACAAAAAGAAACACTTTTCTATCGAACTCTGTAATCATCAGTATCAACTAGACATTCATATTTTTTATTAAAATTGGATAAAACTCAAAGGATGGAAAGTTTTGAATCACAACAACAATTGACAGCAATAGACGTTACATTTCTCATGAAGCTTAATAAATACTTTACAGTAATATATTTTTTGAACTGATGGTAATCGGAATTGGATCACCTAAATATCATTCTGAAGTGAATCCAACAAAACATATATCGGTCAACGTTCTTATGTAAATCTTACCTTAACCTTGCCCTGAGTCTCATGACTAAGTAATAACAGCTGCAAGGGTCAGTCGATCAGGTTAAACAACACTTGCCGCGGTTGGTCCGTGGATGGAAAACCACCATTTTATACCGAGACAACTTCGTGCCTCTGAAAGTACGTTAAGCCGTTGATTCTGGTTGTCATTCATAGATCTTCGACAATCGTTACTGGTTGTCAGAAGCTCGAAAGTCTGACACCCAGCCCACCAAGGGTTATTGTATTACCCAGTAACTGTGTTGTGAAGGTCGGATAGCCAGTCACCCGACCTAAAATGACTGATATTTAGCTGAATCCCGTTAGACTGGCAGTTGACTCCAAAATTGGAAGAGTTCAGGTAGATGATGATGTTTCCTAAACATAATTTGCAGGAATAAAATTATTAGCATAACCTCAATAATACTCAATGATCATCACAGTCACAATTAAGTGCTTAAGCAAATAAAATTCCAAATTCCTTAATAAATATCTTAGCTTTTAAAATTTTGGCCAATGTGCGATAAAGCCCTCTCGTTGTGAATAATAACTATAACGGAGTTACTTGCTGCGAATATGGTTACTCAAATAGTGGTGTGCAAATCAAATGAAATCTAAATATTTTTATTTCACATAAACCTAAATGGGCACTTATGAAACGTCAGAAGCTAGGTGCACGGTTCCAAATAGTTGATTCCTATGGAGAAGAGCCGGCAAGAAACTCCACGGTTACTCTTTTAAAAATAATTGGTTTTTACAATGGTTTCAAATTACAGTGTTAATAGGTATGGGAGGACAGTGTAGACCTGTCAACAAGTACCAGGTACTGAATAAGATAGAAAACTGTCTTTAGTCTAAAAGGCCTAATTTACAGAATAACCATACTCCAAATAGTGGTATCGATGACTGGTATTATCCCGAAACAACTATGTTTCAGTTTAAACGCAATCAATCTTTCTAACTGTAGTTGAGAAAGAAACCGATGGATGATTTCAAATGAAATTTAATTTAATAATTCAACTGTTAGTTTTCTATTAATTCAATCTTTTATTCGAAAATATAAATTTGTAACTTACTAAACTTCAACTATATCGGATGACCCTTATATGACCGATATCTTAATACTAGCTTCTGTCCGCGACTTCGTCCGCGTTAAATTTCTTGTACCTCCGACCCTTCCCGTAGCGTCGAATCGCCTACCCGTGCGATTTTCCCCGTTTTTGCAACATTTTTCATTACTGATCCGCTCCTCTTAGTTGTATCGTAATGTTATATAGCCTTTTTCGATAAATAGGCTACTCAACACAAACATAATTTTTCAAATCGGACCAGTAGTTTCTGAGATTAGCGTGTTCAATCAATCAAACAAACAAACTCTTCAGCTTTATAATATTAGTATAGATTACAGAAATCAGCTATTTTAAACGCTTGTCGCTTAATTCGAATAATCCTACAATTAGATTTAAAAATCAAAGAAAAATTTCAATCGTTTTCGTGTTTTGTACTGCAAAACACTTATCAATCAAACTTAAAATCTTACTTAGCATATTAAAAAAAATACCAGGTTCTAAGATCCCAAGAAAAAATATATTTAAAACAAAATACTTAATAATAAATTACGGCTGAACTACCTAAGTGTATAAAGCAAGCAGTTAGCCAGTTTTGTAGTATAAACGCAGATGAAAATCGCTCAGTTGCCGGTACTTACTGTTACCGTGCGGTCAATGCCCTCGCGGAGAAATTGCATTAAAGCCGAGCTCACACCGCATGATCGGACTTACTGTTATTTATTATTGCATACTTTATTGTATTCTTTATATTTTATTCCGCGACGATAAGTCGTTGTTTTAAATAAGTACTTATTTCAAGTGTATTTAAAATTATTATGTGCTTTGGTCTGTTGTCATTACGACACTTCACATCATAGTATAAATCAAAGTTACTTCCTGTGTCTGGACACTTAGATCTTTTAAACTACGCAACGGATTTAATACGGATCTCATCAATAGACAGAGTGATTCGAAAGAAATGTTTATATGTATAATACACGAGCGAAGCAGCTGGCAACAGCTAGTATTACATAAGTTCTTAATATGTTTGTATTTATTGTTGGAAAATGTTCTGTCATTCTATAGAAAATAATAAATTGAACCACTTCTTTTAAAGGCAACGAGGCGCGAATTTGGTAGATACATTTCCATGAAGATTTCATAGAAATTGTTCTGTTTTTCGCGTCGCGCTTGTCTGCGGAAGCCATAAAAAAATTGCATACTTACGTACCTAAATAAAGTATAAAAATTCACTATTTGCGCATTTTAGGTATACGGGCTGTGATCCAATTAAATAAAAAATTGGAGCAAACTGCATGAACTTAGCTTTAGACCAGCCAAGAGAAATGAAATGCACAAGATATCATTGGCTTTCTCAAATGTACACACAATCATATATACATAACTTACCAATCAAACGCGATGCAATGTAACACATTCTTTATTGTTTAACTATCACGTTTTATCACGCAGAGTGAGCAGAGAACATTTCATAAAAAGAATCCTCCTTGCCTTTTCCTAACTATGTTGAGGTCGGCTTTTGTCTAACGGGATGCAAATGGAGCCAGTCAATCCAGTGCCTGGGTACCGTGATACCCCTTGGTAGTGTTGAAGTATAAATGCGCACTTTTGCTTATCTATATATATACTGTTTCTTTCCTGCCTGATAATATAATCCAACGGGTCACGTCTTAGTCCTCTCCAGCGGTCTTCATCGCGTCTTTGAATGTTGTTAAAAAGTAAACAAAGAAGAGCCTATTTATTTCCATCGCATCGCATCGCATTGTCTGGTGGTTTTGCGTATTGTGTATAAGGCCTACGCAAATGCCCTGCAGATCTGGAAGCATCTTATGACGGGTCGTTTAACTGAGGCATACATGCAGTCTGTTGTGAGATGTCAGCTCAAAGCTGCAGTAGCTCTTTCTTCAAATGGCCTTTGCAGATATGGCCCTGCTTTGTTGGACTCACATAATTTTTAATAATATCATGTTTGGACTTTAAGAGAGACCATCCCGTGGAGACTGTCCCTTCTGTCAATTTGTCCCGGCCGCCCTTTTAAGGTACTGGTCCATCTAGCTGAGGGGCGTCACACGCTACGCTTACCTATACGTAGTCTCATGTGTATATGCATCGGTTGTATATATAACTAGCTTCTGCCCGCGACTTCATCCGCGTTTAATTTCGTGTTAAATTTTCCCCGTTTTTGCAACATTTTTTATTGCTGCTCCGCTCCTTTTGGTCGTAGCGATAATGGCCTATAACCTTTCTTGATAAATGGACTGAGCAAAACTAAAAGAAATGTTGAATTCGAACCAGTATTTCCTGAGATCATAGCGTCCAACCAAACAAACAAGCAAACTCTTCAGCTTTATTATAATATTACTAGCTTCCGCCCGCGACTTCATCCGCGTTAAATTTCTTGTTCCCCCGACCCTTCCCATCGACGTCGGCGACGTCGAATCGCCTACCCGTACGATTTTCCCCATTTTTACAACATTTTTCATTACTGCTCCGCTGTTTTTGGTTGTAGCGTGATGTTATATAGCCTACAGCCTTCCTCGATAAATAGACTACCTAACACAAAAATAATTTTTCAATTTGGACCGGTAGTTCCTGAGATTACCGTGTTCAAACAAACAAACAAACTCTTCAGCTTTATAATATTAGTATAGATATGAGTATAGATTTTCATGTTATCCATACTGTAATTTGAACCTTTAAACTCATGATAAGCTAGGAAGGGGCTTGAGGTTAAGTAATAACAGCCGCACGGGTTGATCGATCGGGTTAAGCAACGCTTGCCGCGGTTGGACCATCTTTAAATACCATGTCCCGTCCGTCCGTGCCGTATTCAGCTTCATCCAGTTATATTGGAAGCCCACCACGACATAGATCGGAAACGGTTAGGCAGGCGATGTTGAAGCTCATAATAAAAGTAAAAACTGAAAAGCAAAAAATAATAAACCTTAAAATATTGAGTCTGTGCTTTGAGTGATCTTTGTTGGGAACTCCGAAGTTCCGTTTTGATGATCCATTTGTTTTTGAGCACCGATTTTGTTGCCGCTTTTTGCAGAAAGTTTTTAGTGATATTAATGAACTAGTAGTAGATATTCGCTTGCGACCAGTATTTGAATGTTATGGTAATTGGACTATGGAGGTGTGTATGTGGTGTAATGAATTTTTTTAAACAGTTGGTTTTAAAAGGAAACAGTTATATTTGTTTGGACTTTCCTAATGTTGGAAAATCTACCTTTGTTGAGTCTTTGATTAGTCGTGTGAATATGAAGTATGTTTTTCAGCGCCGACTCAAAATTTTGAGGTTTAATATTTTTATCTTTTCAGATTTTTCGGCGGCGTAATTTTTTTGTCAAAAAGTTTTTATTTTATAATTTTTTGTAGCTTTAATGGACTAATCATACTTGGCAAGGTATATCCTATCCAATAAAAAAGAATTATCAAAATCGGTCCACTCTGTAATAAGTTATGCGTAGTCATACATTACAATCAGTGAGTGAACAATCAATCATCCCCTGTTTTCCGACCCTTAGCGTTCGATTTTGCTTTACATATTTATATGGGACCACCTTCGGGGTACACCCTTTCCAATAAAAAAAGAATTATCACAATCCGAATGTAAAAAGTTATGCGTTATAAAAAAAATATACGCATCGAATTGAGAACCTCCTCCGTTTTTTTTCGTCGGTTAATAAAGAAAAGTATGATAATGTCTACTTTGCTAAAGGTTAAAAAATTACAATGCAAATTAGTTTAACAATTAAAGTAATTTAAAAACATGAGTAGGCTACAAGATTACTATAAGAAAGAAAGAAAAATATTTTATTTGGGACACACACAGGACATAAAACAATAAAAAAGAACATAGAAACATTTACATTTAACATACAGATAACAAAGTATTTCTAAAAGATATAAAAGAGTAAGACCTGTGCGAGGAAAAATACAACTACCGCAGCGCTGGTATTCTGATAGGGCCAGCTGTGATGCCACGGACACACTTACGGACATAACAATGAATCCCGCATCGAACTATTACTATATAAAATAAATGATAAAATATATTTACTTAAAATATAAATGAAAACAAAATAACACAATTAATATTTGAATATTCATATATCCACCTATAAGACCCGACGCTCCAAAATCGCTTGTCCATGCCACAAACAATTATCTGTGGTCTATGACAAACGAAGGGACGCGAGCGCAGATGATTTATTTACCTCAAAATATGTCAGATTACAAAATGTATCAACAAGAAACAGGAAACCACACAGGAAACTCATAGTATAGATTAATACGACGTTAAGGACTTACAACAAAAAATAGCATCAGAAATTCAGAATAAATTACGAGTTGTGAGACTATCTTGTTGTAGTTATTAACACAACTTCACGCTCATACAGGGTGTGGCGTAAGTAATGGTCCACCGTTCAGGATTCGATAAACCAGATAATTAACATCACACAAAGATTTGTCCTGGGTGGGAATCGAACCCACGACCTCAGTCTTAGTAGTCAGTGTCACTAACCACTAGACTAACAGGCCAGTTAAAGTGATGATAGCTGTCTGCCAATAACAACCAATTATGGTCACCAATTTTTCTGGCAGCGACTGAGCTGAGTGCAATTACCCCTTGGTTGGGAAACCCTGAAAATTAAATTATCAAACATGATCAATAAAAAATTTCAATGAATACTCAGCTTAAATTGTTTTTGTCTCGGAATACAAAAATTAGAATACAGTTTTGCTGATTAAATAAACGCGTGGTATTAAGCTCTCACTCATCATTTCAGCCGTAAGAAGTCCACTGCTGGACATGACCCTCTTCCATGCACCGCCAATTTGAGCGGTACATTTTTTGGGGGGATTTGCCATAATCGCCACGCTTGGCAGGCGGCTTGGCGATCGCAGTTTGGTGGTAAATCGCATAGAGAACGCTGCTGCCCATTCCCTAGTAAGTCCTTTAGTCGCCTCTTACGACACCCACAGGAAGAAATGGGGTGGTGTTATTCTTTACGTCCGGCACCACACGGTACAAGCTCTCACTCAGTTACGGGTATTTCTGTTAGTCTGTGTTATTAAACCTACGTCATTTCTCTTTAAGAATGATAAATAATCATTAACCCCAAACATTTTGATCAATATCGTACTTATTTAATAGTATCAATTATCATATTTTATCAAAGTGAATCAATCAACTCAACATTTTTTTTTTTTCAGTGTGTGGGTACTTTAATCTCTCCGAAATTTTACCTTTCACAGCACTCAAATAAACACTTAGATATAAATATTTAACAACATCCAATCCCACCAAAATCAAAACGAATAAAAAATCATAACCAAAAAGTCAAGATACCGTTAGCAGAAAAATCTTTCACCGTTCTAATTTTAAACATAAAATAAAACTCTAACTCCCAACTATTACCATTGTAGACACGTATAATAGTTAGGTGCTGAATCCATCATCCAATCATGACGCTTCGAGTAAAAACTAAACGAATGAAGCGAAGCGCACGTGACTTCCGCGCATTCCGCAGTTGAAATAGCTGCCATTGTGGGCATCTCGATAGGGTTGCCCCTTTACTACCTAAAAATAGAGGTGAGGCTGTGTGTAGAAAATTATGAATGACTTACTCCTATCCACGACTTTGCGTTTTAGTCAAAGATTTTCTATAAAGAGTTAAGCAATAGTGTAGCTTCCTGCCACAGAAAGAATTTTCAAAATCGTATTACTCTATCTACTTCTAGAAATAACTCCTGAACTAACAAACTTTACCTCTTTATAATATTAGTCTAAAAGATTAACTAAAAGATAATTCAATGATTAAACATTTTTATTGAAATTCTATCAATTACAGTAGGCATCTATGATTAGCTCTGCAAATTTCAGAACATTGTTCATAAAAAATACCAGGACGAATAATTTAAAAAAATAGTTTGATTTAATCGTCCAGTATTAGTACCTTCTTTTACCCCTACAATGACCAATGTGTCAATCAAAATCATTGAGGTAGATAATTACTTTTATTTTGAGTGTCGATCAAATTTGAGTTATGAGCTTCGATCTCTCGTCTCGTTTTTCAATTGATCTAAAAATCAAATGCAATTGAAATCGTTAAAATTCTAAATTTAACCTAGATCACGTCGGAAACGAACGGTCTGCAAACAATATAAACAACATATAACAAGTATCAAAACCGCAAAACACAACTTTGAGAAATATAAATTCTCGTGGCAACCCTAACCACAAGCACTTGTCTACAATTGTGTTGCTAACGGTACTTACACCGTTACTGAATTCGCTGATGGATGCAATTATTTTGAAAGTCGAAGAGCTTGAAAGAAATCATCTCAAATACATAGTTAGCGGTAATAATATGATACGTAGCTCTTTGCCTATTTTTGTACACTTTGGTATTTTCAAAGAAACAACTTATTAAGTATAACGTGATGGTCTGTTTTCATTTTTTTTCATCTCTAAACTTATTCATAATCAGCCTATAACACTTCACTGTTGGGACACAGGCCTCTTCTCTGTGGATGGGAGTGGGTGGTGTAATCCACCACGCGGGCCCAGTGTAGGTAGGTAGATGCCATTGAGCCATCACTGCTTTCAAAGTTATCATCGCTTCATTCATCTACAGACTTATGCTCAGTCTATTTTCGTAAATAGTTTTCAAAAAGACTGAAGTTACGTCAACGCTTTGTTTAAACTTTATTGGTGCTTTGTTTTTCAAAGTTGGCCATAAATTGTATTGCCACAGATGAAAATTCAAATTTATCAGAGCTAGATAAAGCCAGCCGTCTTACATTCTCACTCAGCACCTTAGCCATTTTTAATTATAAATCTTTAGTTGTCATTAAAATTGGCCAAGACCAACTAATTCATTTGTCACTTAATGTCTGTCAGGGTGTCATTGCCAGTTTTCCATCTTCCACATAGTGTTCATTGTTTTCTCTTTCTTTGCATCTTTATCTTGTATCATAAGTTCATTACCACATACAATTAATTTAACTGTATATAAACTCTACGACTAGTTGTATACTTACTTACATAATCAGGCTACAATGTTCCCACCGCTGGGGCACAGGCCTCCTCTTCTTAAGGGCATTACATTGCCCAATGACCTTGAGCATGCTGCCCCGTACTAACTTACGACGAAAGGACGAGAGAGAGAGGGACGAGTGCGGGAGTGACATAGTGCTTTACGCGAAATTTCGGGTTTTTATAAAATATTTTAAAATATTAAAAGAAATAAGAGAAAAAAATCAATACAAATTGTTAAATACGTCATTACGTATTTTTTGGTATAAAATTCATGCCGAGTTATTGAGCCGTTATGGAGAAAATTTTCAATTTAGGTTGAAAAAGGACCTATTTATTACGATTTTTTGATAAAATTTGAGTAAGTTTATTAAAATTTTAAACAATACAATGTATTTGTGATGACCTTTAGTTTAACATATATTTTTTATATTGAAAACGCACAAAAGGATTCATCTACAAACTTCTTTAAACACACCGTATTTTCAGGATTTGAGCGAGGTAATCCCCTTAAGGAGGGGCCGTTATCCACCACTCGGACCCAGTGCGGATTGGTAGTTGTCACAAGTATTTGTATTTTTTGCTCTAGGACATGCCGGTTCCCTCACGCTATTTTATCTAACCGTTTTGAGAGCAGCGCAAACTACCCGCCTGACTGGGATAGAACTCACGACGTACAACTCGTAAAGTCGGGCCATTACTACGACTACACTACAATTAAAATAATGACCGTGACAATAAAAGTTCATTAAACTTTGCAAAAAGTCCTCATTTCATTGCCAAGTACGATTTAAACGGCTTTGTCATCATTTAGTCATGCTTTGTTACGATTTTAATCAATTCCATAAGTTGCTTGGATTTTGTTTCTAAGTCAATAGCTGGAGAGACGAAGAGAAGGTTAACTTTCGGTTTTAAAATGTGGTTACTGCGTTTACACAAAAACGCTTATAATCATAATCATCATCATCAAGCGTATGAAGTAATCACTCGACCAACAAGGGATCCACACAGACTTGTTTTAAAGGATAATCCTAAATCAGCCAAGTATGCTAAAAGCTGCCTTGTAATGTGTGTACGTATATATAATAAAATACCAAACGAACTAAAATTATTAACAAACACAAACTCATTTAAACACCAATTATATAAATGGCTGAATGGACACAACTTTTATGATATTAAAGATTTTTTTAACTTCAAAATATAATTATGTTGTACATGTATTAATAAAAATGTAAATAACTATTATTGTATTAGGTAATCTGCGACATTGTTTAATTCATATTTAAATCGTGAATGTGTAATTATTTTGCATGCAATTAATACAATTTTTGTATCGCTAAACATGTGGACATTATATAAAAACCAAACTGTAGGTAACAACTTTATACCATGTTTAAAGCAAATAAAGACTTATCTTATCTTATCTTATCTTATCATCTACCTACAACAGTCCTATTCTGGACGTCTCTATTTACAATTGCACGCCATTCAGCTCTATTCTCAGCAACTCTCATCCAGCCACTACCAGCCACCCTGTGAAGGTCGTCGCTCTTCCTAGCCTGAGGGCGTTCTACCTCAAGATTGCCGATTTTCGATTTCTACTGAAGATCAAGTTTACCCTAACGATCATCGGTTCTACGGCTAATATGGCCGGTTCATTGCCACTGCAGCTTGCTTATTCTGGGAGCTATGTCGACAACTTTGATAAACAGTATATATTAATCATGTATAATGCTTAAAACTGTTGCTGATCGCTTCCCATTTTTCCAGTGGTTCTCCATATAGGAGCAGGTACTTCGTAATCAGAACATTATTTGGAGCGATGCTTTTTTAGGAACTGATGCAATTAAACGTTGCACGCGTGTACTTTCTACCAATAGATATGCGATGGGCGTAATATTTTGTCATAATCATTACTTAATTGAGAGCGAGTGTCAATAATAATCGAGTTATTTTTGATTAGCTGATATTACATACAGCGCCATCTGTTATTAATATATAGAACTTCGACTACATTCATCTTCTGAGAGGACCTTCAATGCTTGAGCTTAGTTTCATATATTTATACTAGATGGCGTTGTTGCCGAAAATTTAACTCGCGAAGTAAAATGCGATTTTTATTTATTAATTATGATTGCATGTCAGTATGTGCATGGTAATTACCAATTACGAAGAAGAAACAGAGCGGCACATCGTGACCACACGAGAAGCGAGGGCATTGCTCAACCAAACGGTGAAAGTTTGTTAAAACTCATTAAATTGCTTTTTTCGTAACATGAAAACCGTTACGGTACATAAAACGCAGTTACAGAACACTAAAGATTTTTTTATAAAGTAAAAGTCTAACTTTACCTATTTTGTTTTCACGAGAACGAGTTTAGATTTTTTTATACATCGGTGTAAAGTGTTGAATTTCGTTTGAGGTTGTGTTTTATTACTTTTGCTAACTTTTTCATGGGGCTGTGATTTCTTCTTATAAACTGTACATAGGGGTTTTAGATACGTTTGATATCCCAAAATGACTATATAATATACTTAGAGATATGAGGAACAGGGTTACACCCTCTTCACTAATTCTCTATAGGAGAGGCAGTATCCTCCGACCAGACAAGCAGTTGCCCACCCACCAGACAAAATACCCGTCATGTCGCAGAATCCTACGTTTCCTATAGAGGATGAGTAAAATATATACCCTGTTCCTCACCTCTATACTGGTGACTCCGACATGATTTTAACACGCAAAGTGTATTATGCTTCTGTCCTGCATCTATCCATTCTTTAAAATATCGACTCAAAACCGACAAATTTCATACAACAAGATCAGAATAACGAAACAAACATCAAAAGAATTTAGGCAACACATGCACTACGAAAATCACCCTTATTGCTACGTTTTAAAGACTCTCTTAATCTCAATACTTCTCTAATGTGCGGTTCTACCTGAATTTCACTAATTTGTCTGGAAATTCGACCTTGCTAATTACAACATACGGTCTAAACTAAGACCTTGTGTCATTAAAAAGTAGTGACAGGGCCATGTGACTATATAAACAGAGTAATTGCTCATTGTATTGGGCAAATATGTGTGTCGATGACCCCTTCTGTTTAGTCTGTTTCGTGAGGTTTATTGTGGTAGGCTTAAAAACCGTCCAAAGATGTTTTACCAAACTGGGGACTCTCTAATTCCGTCAACAAAGATACGAGCTCGTTCGAAAGTAGTATGATGCTTGAGAATGAACCCTGCTACCGGCCTTACTCTTTCGACGGGACAATCTGGAGTTAGGACAACTGTCAAATCGTGTTTTCATTCTTAGATCGAGCTCCGAAATAATCTTATGTCCGAAGGTGATGGGGAGAAGGAAATGCCAGTAATTACGGCCAAAACGGATACGAATTTCTTGCTTTGAGAGTTAACCCCCAGAATCGTGGCTGTTACGTCTATTTCGTGAAAAGGACTCATTATCATTCGCCTGTCCTTATCCAAATTAATTAAAAAAATCATCAAGCGTTTTTTTGGTTTTCCTCTACTGTTAAAGCCATCGATATTCATACTCAAAACGTTTTTTCACAATATTTTCTTCATTCGTCCGTGTCGTTGCTCATACCATGCCAACGGATTCCCACAAAAAATATCAATTGAAGAATCAACTCAGGTAATGTAGGTGGTGTTTGCAGTAAAAACTTAACTGTAAGCCATACTCCCTAAACACAGCATATAAAAATCAAACAGTTAAAGATCGACACGTCATAGAAAGACGTCACATACAAACAAAGAACGACACTTAAATCAACTTAATTGCAAAATTATGCACCATATTAGGATTACTTACGTCTTTAACGATTGCTGCACGTGGTCATACGAATGGACTACTTATTTGACACTAACAGATGCCACGGGCACTTGAATAGGAGCTAATGAATAGATAACATGCATGGACAAAGGAGTTCCTAACGTGCGCGGTGTAGCCCATGGGACAATACTATTACGGAGACTTTTTCAAAAGACCCAAAGATTTCTAAAATATAGAGAAGCAGGGCCATTGACACACGCCCTTTAATTACCGCGCTTTAATTTATTGAAACCTAGTTAAGTAATAAACAACCTTTCAAGTAGGACCTGCAATATGCCAAACACAAAAAAAAGCATTGACGCGCAACCTGTTATCATATATTCAAAAAGTTATGCGTGGTCATACATAAAAAAAAAACATACAAAAAAAAAAAATATATATACGCGTCGAATTGATAACCTCCTCCGTTTTTTTTTCGTCGGTTAAAAAAATATTCTTGACGTTCCTCTGCGTTGAAAATGTTCGTTGTTATAAAAGTTTTATATATTATTTTAAACGCGCAGATATTACACTCTTAGAAATAGCACATTTAAAAAAAAACTGATGAAATATTTCAACGTAAGAGGTTCGAGCCCTGTACTGAATTAAGATCAAATATTATGCATCGATATCCCTGACATCCTGGTCGAGAAAGAGTGAGCTATAGCTCACTAGTGGTAGATTATAATATACCACCCGGACCCAGTGCGGGTTGGTAGATGTTACATCTCTTCGAATTTGTGTTATTCGGCCAATACAATAGAGTACTGTTTAACTACAAAAAATTACTCTAATCTTGACATGATCATTGGAAGTGCAATAAATAGATAATAAACCCAACGAACGTAGAAAGAAATCCAGAGTTTTCTAGAAATACTTTGATTTTTTTGATGACCCTTGCTTTATAGATAACAAATACTTAAATTTAATATTATGTTCCCAGGACCAGTCGAAGCAGCCAATATGACGCTAGAACAGCCAGCAGGAGAGATGTGGCAGAAGATCCGCGAGGAGCTTAATGAGAAAGCGGACACCAAGGAGGCTGACCTGGCACACATCAAGGAGTGGCTGAAGAAGGAGCCTCATCTACCTGATGAGTTTGGTAAGCCACTCTTTGTTACTAAGCCAGTTTGTCCTCAACCAGAATCGAATGTGACTGTTCCAGCTCATTATCGTCATCATCTCAGCCGTAAGATGTACACTACTGATATAGGCCTCCTCCAATTTGTGGGGCTTTGCCATAATCGCCACGCTTGGCAGGTACGTTGGCTATCGCTGTATGGTGGTAAAATGTTTAGAAAACGCTGGTGCCCATTCTCTAATACGCCCCTCTCTAATAGGTCGCTTTTTACGAAACCCACGTGAAGAAATGGTTTGAAGACATTTTCTACACCCGGTACCACAAGGACAGTTCTAACTCATAACATTAAATTATAAATAACAAAAGAGTAGTATCCAGTAGAACTTGAATTTACCTAAACGCATAGACTTTGATAAAAGACAGACAAAATTAATAATTACAGTATAACTGGACACTGTAATGATGATTAATTTTGTCTGTCTTCAGACCAGCCATAATCGGCCAGGTGTTTAAATGATACCTAATACTGAAGTATTATTTAAACACCTGATAGATTAGAATCAGCTTGTATCAGCTGTCAACTATACATAGCGTCGCAATCTTAATTCATTTATTAATAATTTCCAAAATCTCATATTACAACATTATCATTTTTTTACAACCTCCCCAACGTTTACCTCAACTTTTCGTCTATAGGTATCAATATTGTACAGAGGTAAAATTTGTTTGTTTGTCAGTCTGTATGTAGAGGGGTAATCTCTGGAACTACTAGCTGAGTAAAATAAAAAAAAGCCAGAAGGAACGCTAAGAGAGAATGAAATAAAATCGCGGGTGATCCGATGCTATAGGATAAATTTTATATTAAAACAAGATATTTTACGTTGACGAAATCACAAGCACAGCAATAACGAAAGAATTAGAGAGTTGTCGTCTCAGCAATTTACTATTGTTTTTGGAATGAGGTGGATTTGCAATAGTATCATCATTGCATTTGGACATCCTACATTTGAAATCAGTTTTGAGCATACAATCTCTATTCGTATCATAATACCAATCTCATTGCAACCGTATTAAGGACAATTTGAGAGGGACAAATTTTATGGGGCCAATATCTAAGCGTTACAAATTTATTAAATGTTCCATTCTAAACTTTAGTACCTACTCCTCCTAAATATATGGCAGAGCAGTTTGTTCTTTTTAATTTTGCAGGGCTTTGAAAACTTATAACGCTAAACCCCATTTGTGTATTTTTTACTTTAGGACGTCGTTTTAATAACATCTTTAGCTTCTCTTCTAATCTTTCTTCTACTCTTTCCGTCAGATGACCAGCGTATCATGACCTTCCTCCGTGGTTGCAAGTTCTCCCTGGAGAAGACCAAGCGTAAGCTGGACATGTACTTCACCATGCGTGCTGCTGTCCCTGAGTTCTTCAACGACCGTGATGTCAACCGCCCCGAGCTGCAGGAGATTTTAAATATTGTGTGAGCGCTGTGTTTATTTTTATAGCCTATACTGTCTCACAGCTGGGCAAAGGCTTCCCCAAGTCTTTCCAGGAACTCTTTTCTCGCGCCACCAGTCCTCGCAGTATGCGTCTGGTTTTCTCGCCATCGCCTTCTGGGTCGATCATTGTCCATCTTCAGGCACCTATTGTGTGGAGACTTTTGCCCAGTGTGCAATGTTAGAAATATTTTTTTTACGAAGTAGTATGATACCTTTGGGAACTACCTTATGTCTTATGGCATAAGCACATCAATTTATTTAGAAAATTGATGTGCTTATGCCATAGGATTGACAGTTTATTTAGAAAAGTATTTCACTCTTGAATGATGAATGAAGGACGGCTCACAAAAGGTATTTACAAGGCAGATGTGAGTGGAAACACCGGGAGGGGACGCCCTAGGAGGACATATAGTGACCTTATTGGTGATGTTCTTCAGAAAGGTCACGTGCATAGTACTCGCAACCGGCGTGTGTGTATGACCAATTGTATGAACCTAAACGAGGCAAAAGGAGTGTGTAGAGATCGTAGCAGGTGGCGTTCCGTGGTTTCTGCCTACCTTCATGGGAAAGAGGCGTGATTGTATGTATGTATGTATTTCACTCTTCTTTCACCTTTCGTATTCTCTCAAGGTCCAGAACGGTAGACTTTGGAGATAATTATTTCTAATATGAGTCACCTAACTTATCCTGGCCTTCAATCATATTCAATTCATTGACATCGAAGTCTTCTTCGATATCCTTAACCTCTGGGTTATCACTCTTCAAGTAGGTCTCCACAAATTACACATTCATTTGGATATTACGAGACTTTAATTACTACACCTACGTAGATATTTACTGAAAACTTATAATTTTGTTTCATCTTCATGATAGTTAAAGAAAATTATGCACTAGGCGGCTTCACCGTAGCGGCTAAGTTGATAAAACGGTACCTACCGCAGTTACATTGGATGATTCTCATATATTTCTTAACATAGCAGCAGTTACTATTATTTCTAAAAACAATCCATAACATAATTAAAATTTTCTTCAGTAGTGGGAAAATATTACATACATAAAATTACACTTGTAATGCCCGAAAGGTAAAACAGAGTCCTATGTACCTAAGTACATTGACAATTCTCCAATTATGTTTAAGTCCCATGTAATAGGGGGCGCGCATGGTCTGAAATGGCTTATGATACTGGGCCGGGTGAAAAAAAAACGCGGTCAAGGCAGACGCGAATAAGAGGGCTGTTTTGGAGGCAGCATCTACCGAACTCTCCACACTTCAAAGGATCGCATAATTTGAGACGCTTCATATGTGTGAATTACGCAAAAGAGAGTATAGAGGGTGAGCCTATTGCTAATAGGAGGCAAGCCCATAGCTGGGCTTTAACTCGTTAATCCGTTAATCGTTAATTAACGAAGTTAACATTTTGATTAACGGATTAACTTTTAAGTTAACTTTTAAAAATGTTAACGGAAACGTTAACTTCCGTTAATATGCAGAAGTCCGTTAATCGTTAATCCAATGCCTACTATTTACCGCACAGCACCGCGGCGCGGCGCGAAAAACTGGCTTAGACAAGTATGAAACGACAAAGATATTTTAACACCAAAACCAGCCTCGCTTTCAGACGAGAACTTCAACATATTAATGTTCATGAAGGGGAATATGCACCGTATGCCCGACGATTAAATCACACATTTGAACTATACAAGTATTTTGTTTTGTTCCTAACCTGTTATGTATTTAATTATTTTTCGGCCTCTCCTCTATAACAGATTAAACTCTATAGCAAAAATTTTTTCGCTGAACTATACAAATTGTAAGAAAACTCTCAATGACGCTCTCCAAAGTATGTCTTACGAAGAAACAGAGAATTTATTAACTGTGTTAAAGTAAGTATTCACCTACGTTAAGTATTTAATTCTATAAAATTTTAGAAACTATTTTATAAGCTACTCAACATTTATATAATAATTTATGTATTCACAACTTTTGGTTATTTATTTATTCTATAAGACTATTTAGGCTCTTCTTGCCTGAAACACAGGAATACCTAGTTCAGGCACGTAAATATTAGAACATAATTTACATATAAGCAAACTGTACATATTTTTAAGCCTTTTATTTTTTGAATAAATATTATGTTATGTTATGTTAACTTCCAGAACCTAAACCAACAGGTATTATTAGTTCACTAACGCAACGATATATAAAAATGCAATTTTACACATATTAACGGATTAACGTTAACTTGCGTTAATTCTTCCGAAATGAAACGCTTTAACGTTTAACGAAGCTAACTTTTTTTGTAGCGGATTAACGATTAACGAAGTTAACTATTTGATTAACGGTGCCCAGCTATGGGCAAGCCTATTAGATTTTGTACCATTTAGTAAACATATAGGTGTCACCCACGTTTCTAACTGCTGCAATTAAAGAACCTAGTGCGTATTTTTATAATTAGCCACTATCTCACAAAATTGCAGTAATAAACATAATATTACATTCTTTGAAACAAGTGTGGAATAAATGTAAACACGGCTACACATCGAACTATAGATTTCCTGTTTTAGCTGACCTCGCATTGTATTTGCTTTTCGTACAGTGAGATGTCAGCTTATACTGGACATGTATAGTTTGACCTGTGGCCGTGCGTACAACAATGAAAATGTGTGTTAATTATTTTATTCATTACGTTGTAATTATATGAAATTATAAGTGTATTTTTTTTAATATTTTTTGTGAAACATGAGTGTCTGAATAATCGACGGGTTTTCCCTCGTATAATGAAATGCTTTATTTATTGGAATGTAGTTCAGAAGTTAAATTGTGAGAATTATACGACAATAACCTAAATTATTCGTTAGGTTTGTTGTGCTTCTTTATAAATTACGTAAGTAATTAATTATGAAAAACCAAAACTTATATCTGACAAAACCTACTTATACGTCTCGAACTATAATATCAATAAAGTTAATAAAGAAACAAATACAAAAAAAAACGTATTTCATAGATTCTCTTTTTGACAACAAAAAAGAAAACCAGTTACTTTTAACGAACATTTATTAACTTCCAAGGAACTGGTTGTTGGTGTGAGCATTTGTATGTATTGATTGGGAAGTACCATAGTACTCTGATTCCCATCTGGTAGATTCTGAAAACCATATATTTTAACAGAGTCTTTAAAAAGGTCAACTACGCGTTAACGTCAATTAATCTATCTAACCTTTTTCCAATAATGTTGGGGTCGGCTTTCAGTCTAACCAGATGCAGCTGGGTACCAGTTAACAGTACTATGCACCTGACCCTTCTGAAGAACATCACTAATAAGGTCACTATATCGACGGTTGTAAGGCTATTTGATCTAAGCGACATTTTTTGAAAGTTGCAGGAGAGTGATTCAAAGTTTTATTTTTCGAAAAAAAAAAATCCTTTTAAAAGAACTAGTGAGTGGATTTTGGTAAATATAATTCAATTTTTCCAAAATCCACTCACTAGTTCTTTTATAATGTTTTTTTTTTTCGAAAAATAAAACTTTGAATCACTCTCCTGCAACTTTCAAAAAATGTCGCTTAGATCAAATAGCCTTTCAACCGTCGATTATGTTCTCATAGGGCGTCCCCTTCTGTTCAGTCACATCTGCCTTCTAAATACCTTTTGTTAGCCTTACAGACAGATAACTTACATCAAAATTAATGTGCCTTTGTTTATTCACAGTCAAATGCCGCCGCTGCCTGGCCTCACGCCGGAGGGAAGACGTGTGATTATTATGAGAGGTCAGTAACTAAAGTTATTAAAATATCTTATTGACAAACAAGTTAAGCATCTTTCTGATCTGACGTAGATTGCTCTGCTTAAAGGGTCAAATGAAATTAGCTGAATATCGATATCAAAAGCTGAAAAGAAGCAAAAAAAAACAACCAAAATATGTAAATGTAAAAACTTTAAATGATAGTGACATGTAAATTAAAGTAACCAAATGACTGTAACGTCATGGTATTCGGAAATTTATTTGTAGGATTTTTTTTTTGTGCATGTGGGAAAACTATGACTAGCTAATTTCATTTGACTCCGTATAATATTCATCACTCATGTTACAAAAGTTCAATTCAGTGGTCAAAGTTTACGTCACCCATTATACTGATTAATTGGAGTTACTTTTTGTATTCATTAGTTGTAAATTACTTTATCAGCCTAATATGTTCCCAGTTTTGGGCCACAGACCTCTTCTATATGAGAGGTGAATGAAAACACTAAAGCCTTCGATGTAATTGACGGCCATCATATAGTTTTTTCTTTGACCAGACACAATGACATAATGTATACCACATGGAGTTTCGCATTCCTAAATCTGCCTTTATCTCCAACAGGATTGGACAAGGACATCCAGACTCCCAATGTAGCTGATGCCTTCAAGCTGGCTCTCATGCTGGGGGACGTCAGACTGGCAGAAGAGAAGGAGGGAGTGGCAGGGGACGTGTACGTTCTAGACGCTTCTGTGGCCACACCGACGCACTTCGCCAAGTTCACACCAACGCTTGTCAAGAAATTCCTAGTCTGTGTACAGGTTAGTAAGGATTTCGAGTGTTTTTGTTCATTTGCCTTGAATTTACTCATGAAGGTTGTACGTGGAACTGCAAAGAAAACATAAAGAAACCGTAAATAATATGCGTTCTTTTTAAGTTATTTAACTTGTGCATTTAATGTACTGTAATTTTATAAACATGGTGATTAAAGTTGAAAATAACTAGCTATAATAAAATACGACCTACCTACTGGTAACAAATCTAGATTTTAAGGTTTCTGGTCACAAATTTTGAAGGTCAAACTAAAGTTAAGCTACGGTTTACTATCCTTGGATATTTTCCTCGGAAAATCAGTCCGTGTAAGATGGTATACTTATTAAAATATGACTCGTGACCGTTACGTGGCCATACAAAATTATATTAATTCAAATCATCAATACAACCCCCAAAGTTCATTTAACTCGATTGAATGACTATTTCATGTAGTCAATTCTAGCTTTACCAAAGTTTTTGTTTTTTTTTTGTCTCCAGGAGGCTTACCCAGTCAAGCTGAAGGAAGTCCATGTCATCAACGTATCACCTCTTGTTGACAAGATTGTCAACTTCGTCAAACCTTTCATCAAGGACAAGATCAAAGAAAGGGTATGATATACTGCTACTTATTTTTATATTATTTTATCTTTTGTTAAATTTTGGCCCTTTCAACAAACGTTATAAATATATATTCATAGAAAAATGCAACATCTACGCCGTCAAAATTTATTTTATTTGAATAACCGACGCCAAATTTCAACGCATACGGTTCATGCTTTGCGCTGAATTCTTGGTAACCGATTGCAGGTCGATGTCACTATGTATATATAAATAAAAGTGTTGTAAAAAATAACATCGAATATCAATACTAACGACGGTATGGTTGTTAGATCGCAATATGGTTTAAACAGAACATATCAGAGTCAATAATGATATGGCCAATTTATTTTATTAAAATAAAAAACCTAAAAAGGAAGTGAATTATGTCATACACAGTAACGAAACTGCTTAATAATTAATAGTATATTGCAAAACGTGTGACTTAAGTGGTTATTATTGAACGGCGTGAAATTAGAGCTCGAGCGTAGCACGGGTACTAAGCGCTGCAATAATGCACTACTTGAGTTACACGTATCGTAAGCTATTTTACAGCTCGTGTGACCTAAACTCACGCTATAGACTGGACTACTTAAGTCACAGAAAAGTTTGATTTAAGTGCGAGTCTAAGTCACACAGTGCTAGATTTTTTTTTTCTAATGAACACTATATTTTGTCTTCAGATCTTCCTGCACACTGACACCAATGATCTCTATAAATACGTTCCTAAGGAAATGCTGCCCTCGGAATATGGTGGTAACGCTGGTCCCATGAACGACCTTCACAGTAAGTATCAAATCTTCACCAACTTATTTTACACCAAGAACAGGTGTTGTCGTGTCGTGTTGGATGTCAAGTCCTTCATTTATTTAACTGGACGGAAATGTATTTATACAGACCTCATTTCAGCTTATCAGTTAACAAGACTAGTAATACATGTTTGATGTCTTTAAAAAAGTCCTTGATTTTTTTTTCTGGACAAAAATGTTGCTGTACTAACAGAAAAACCAGAAATTCTTTAGCCTGACCTTACATAATCAACCAATAATTTTCCCTCAGATGCGTGGGTCAAGAAGCTAGATGAATACAAAGATTGGTTCGCGGAACAGGAGAACCTTAAAGCCAACGAGACTCTCAGACCAGGAAAGCCTACCAACTACGACGAGCTCTTTGGCATCGATGGCTCCTTCCGTCAGCTGGTGATAGACTAAGCTACTCTCTCCAATTATTACCCCATCAAGTTTAAAAGACCTTAAATCTTTAAACAATTGCGTTTTGGTGGCCTTTTTAACTTGATCGGGTATCAGCGTTTCTCTACTGTCGCTTATTTCAGTTACCATTTTTAAATTTTAGCATATACTGACGATATGCTTATTTCTCGTGACTGCTTGCTGAACAGCTAGTGCGATTTTTAAATCTATTTCGTTTGGGTTATGGTATGAAATTGTTTGATTGAGTTCAGTTTGCATTCTCTTGAAGTTAACGTTTTGTTTGTCAACCAAAGTTTTGCTCAATTTGTAGTATCTTTGTTATTATGACGTATGTATTGCGTCTTTAATGTTAGGTATATGATTATAAACATTTTCTTTAAAACAATCTGGTTTTATTTTCTACCACTATTTCAACCCTTGTACTGTTAAAAAACGTTCATGTCATAGAATCAACATGTACCTGATGTACCACATATGTAAGTAATGAACCGCTGGGTAAAAGTCTCCACACAATGAGAACTTAGAGCAGCATTTTTTTTTATTGAAAGTAATTCGTGGAAGAACTTGGAGAGGCCTAAGAAAGTGGTTAAAACCGAGCTCCATTCACTTGCCAATTTACTTCATATGCCTTTAAGATTATAACAAAAAGTGATATTACCTACGGTCATATTGTTACCAATAAATCATGGATGATTTGATGAGACACGCATGAAAAACCCCAAAATGAAATAAGTCAACTGTTTAGGGATCTTCCAAAATGTCCATATCTAATATGGCTTAGCACAAACAGAATTATATTTTAAATTAACCCAGTTACTTTCTCTAAAGACATATTTCACAAGTAGCTTTATCTATCACAAATTAGTTGCATTCGGTGTGCATATTTGATAGATTCGGTGTGCAACGTTGTAACACTATTATGTAACAGTCAAACTTGTTTAATTCACAAATGATATTGCATTCGATTAAATATGCATATAACATCTAACATAACTAGCCTGTATTATCCAACTGCAGGACCACTCTCTCACTTTTCGACACAATAATATCTTTTGTAAGTCAGGTCATAGGGGTAATTGCGTAACTTGTTATCAGTAGGAATTGGTTTCATATTCATAGTGAAACAACATTCATTGCGTTATTTACGTTGCTGAGCCGATAATTTATTTGAACAAATGACGCAATGGTTTAGAAATAATCTTCAATCCCATTCAGATTCTAATAAATTGTGCGTTTCGCAATTAGGGTGCAGGGCTTTTGGTAGAAGTCAAGCTCATCTCGCCGTCTTCGCTTAGGCCAGTCGCATTGTCACCGTGCGTTTAATAGAACTCAATCGGTGGTTCTTTTAGCCCATCTCTAAGGGTGCGTCCACATCTGGCGAATGTGCCGCGAATGTGCAGCACGCGAGCCGATTGCGAGCTGCCCGCGAGCTGCGCGCGTGCAGTCACTGCAATGGTTTGGTGCGCCTCTTTAGCGCAACTCATGCAAGGTTCGTATAGAGCGCGCGAGCGGCGCGCGATCTGCGCGCACTCAGTTCTCGCCCTTTCCGTTTACTGGCTCAGTACTATCGAAGATGTCAGACGACACTAGTGTTTTTAATTTAATAACTAGCGCGCCGCCCGCGCGCTGATCGCGTACGGCGCTTAGGTCGCGCGCGAACTGCGCGCGGGCGGCGCAGAAGCGGCGCACGAACAAAAATGCACGCGCGCAGCTCGCGGGCAGGTCGCAAACGGCTCGCGAGCTGCACATTCGCGGCACATTCGCCAGATGTGGACGCACCCTAACATGTCCATCACTTATTTATAGTGACCTACCGAAGCTTCGTCGGCCATTTTGGGCCAAAAAAACATAATTCAGACATATTTACGTGTTTGGCCATAAAAATGAGCCGAAGCTTTGGCCACGGCAAAAGTTCTTAAAATGTCGCAGGTCATTCACCTACATCGTAAAGCTAGGTAATATCAGGTAACGTTCGGCTAACTTCGGGGTGAATCGAGTCAGCTCGTGGTTTCACTTAGGTAACATAAATGGACTCGATTTTATATTGAATTTGAAAAGATTTATTCCATTCTAATACCAAAAACTAATACCACTGGTATTTGTTTCAACTCATATTTTTTTTCTATTCCGAACGGATACCACTTTTTAAATAATTTAATTTAATGTACGAACGAATACCAACAACTTGAATTTGGTACAGTCAGCGCAGTCAAACCTAATCAAAGTAAATTTGTTTTTCAATATTTTTATGTAATCGTAATATAATGCTTAAAACTTTCCAAATTCACTTCACTCCAATATTTTTACAAAGGTTAGCATAGGTAAGAGTAGTTTTAGTGAATCATCTTGCTATTTTTTTTACCTGCGAGAAAGGGTGAGTTTGCTCTATTGTTCCAAAATTCGAAACAACCAATCAGAGTCAAGTGTGACTGGAATGTTGTGCTTTGACTCGGAGAGAAATTTTATCTACATAAATTCCTCAGTACATTTCCGTGCGGTGGCGGTGGCGTATTGGTATTGATATTTTATCATTGAACAAGACGTTTGCTAACAAAATTTGTTTTTTTTGGAGTTATCTGTTTTTTTTTTTCAATTAAAGGTCTTATATTTACATACAAAGCATTTTTACTGACTGTACCTTATATCTTTGAACTTGTTTTGGTATTAGTTTAAACAATGGTATCGGTTCGGAATAGAAAAAAAATATGAGTTGAAACAAATACCAGTGGTATTAGTTTTTGGTATTAGAATGGAATAAATCTTTGAAAAACGAGGTTTTGTTGTATTTTTTCTTCACACGCATACAGCGGAAATATTAATACTTATTAATGATTAAACACGTTTCCGTTTTCGGCCGAAAGTAAGACAAAATCGAAGTTTCTTTTTCGTTTTCGGCTGAAAATTCACTTTTGGTCTGACACTACTTATTTATCGTTTTCATAAAATAATCCTTAAAGTATTTCTGACTTAGTCGAAAGTGAAACTCAAGATCCTTATAAAATCACCCGTTCTAACTTGACATTGGATCCCTACAGAGCACTTTGTCATCTTTTAAGGCCTTGAAACCTCACTTATATTATTAAAACTGGCTGTCAAGAAATTACTTGCCTACTTCGTATTAAAAAAAGAACATTTACATTTTAAGAATATAGGATTTCTTAGCAGAATACACAGATCACTCGCTTTTCCTTCACCCTACATTGTATTTTTCAAATAACAGCTGATAATGCTGATTGCTGTTGAATTTCCTGTTAGTAAACCTTGACAACGACACTGATCGCAGCTGCTATTCAATGTATTTTATTTTTCTCATGGAAAGCATTTAACTGCTGATTAACCCCTGAGATAACGTAATTAATCATAACGATGTAATTAAGGAGATAAACTAATGTTTTTTGTAGCTTAACAGTAGCAGTCTTTTAATTATTCCAAGCTTTTAGTAAATGGTAAATAAATTATGTAATCCATGAACCTAAAGATTCTATATAAATGTAACGCCTAGAACTTCTGGGGAACACATTGCTCTCGAAACTGAGCAGGGCAATTTATCAAAATAGATTGCTCAATGCACAGCTGCATATCCTGCACCCTAATTGCGAAACGCAATATTTATCAGAATCTGAATGGGATTGAAGATTATTTCTAAACTATTGCGTCATTTGTTCGAATAATTTGTCGGCTCAGCAACGTAAATAACGCAATGAATGTTGTTTAACTATCAATATGAAACCAATTCCTACCGATAAAAAGTTACGTAATTACCCCTCTGGATAGCTTAAATTCCACTAATCTGCAATCGGTAAGAGTTTACGTAGAACCTTGAATTTTTTTTAAATATAGGACCGGTTTCAAATTCCGAATGAAATCATTGACTTAGGTGGAACTATTTGGAACAGCCAAAAAGGTCGGACTTTAAAAAAGGCGCGTAAACCTGCATAAATTAAGCACTTTAAAATTTTTAAAGTTGACCACTTGTATCTCAACTTTACGAAATTGAAGTGTCATTTATTTTCGATAACGCGGCGTAAAAATCTTTCTACGATCTGCATTGTTCTTTCATTACTTCTGTTTTACGGCGATCATGCTACATGCTAATGTCAGTTTAGTGGCAGCTGTCATAATTATTTAGCCGAATGACATCCCCTGGGTCTGCATCTCATCTTTCATCATCTACCTCCCCTTGTCGCATGTTACTTGGGTTCGACGCCACACGTTCTCAGTCAACCGTCACGCTATCAAGACTCCGTTTTCTTTCACACTTTCCTCAAACAATCCACCGACTTTTTCTTTGGACTTTACCAGCATACAATAAGGTCACTACTACGATCGGTTACGTTGACCGACTACCGTCCGTCAGCCGCGGCTGCGTTCCGTTCTATTTACAGCCAGCGCAATCGGATGGGCGTAATCTGGGCTACTTTACTTGTATTACACTACTCAAGCAAGACCAAGATTTGGGTCGTAACTATTGTTCATCCTTAATGGCTGACGTTAATTGGCGAATGAATTTTGTGGTGAAAGTTATGTAAATTGTCTGCGAATTTGTTTATGCGAAAACTAGTTTTGTTGCGTATAACTTCGCTTCTTACCCGACTGCAGCGTAGCTCAAATGGAGGGTGAAGTTTGTAGACGGCTAGACTATCGCTTTAGGATAGTATTGCTTAAAAAGCAATGATGACTAAACGGCTAGTGGTTGAGACATCGGCTTCAACCTTGGGTTGTGGATTCGGTGACTACTCGAATGGATTATGAATTTATAACGGATGACCTAATAGAATAGATCGTTGTTCAGAGTCTATGTAGATTATATTTCTACGTGAGATGTGTATTATTAATATATTTGACGGCACATCTAGTAGCAGCGACTGGTATTGTTACGAAGGCACTGGGAACAACTGAAGAGGTCGGATAAGAGTGACATTGGCTGATTACTGTCATTCTAAATAATTCCTAATAGAAAACCCAATAACAACTAGCCCGGAGTATGGAAGTTGGTGGTGTGATACCCCCGTGTCTCAGAAAGCACGTTAAGCAGGACCAACGTGTCCTGCGCCTGAGCTATCTCCGGTCGTGTCGGATTGCCGTCCCATCGGACTAAGAGAGTGCGGGAACAGTGAGTGCTCCTGTGTCTGCGCACACACTTGAGCACTATAACATCTCTCGTGCCGATGATTGCCCGCCATGACTGAGATCGGTCTGGAGGACTGACACTCTAGGAGAGCGTCGCATGTCGCATCAATGGTTGCATAGCTGACTTGTTGTTACTGGTATACCTATTATATGATGCTGGGAAACCACTGTTGTACCACCTCTACGATGGCATAATCCTGATGAGTTTGTAGCTGCTGAACCAGTAATCATTATAATGATCACTTCTAAAATGGCTATCCTGCGCCATTATATATTATAACTAGCTTCTACCCGCGACTTCGTCCGCGTCAAATTTTTGCTCCCGTGACCCTTCCGCCCATTTTTCATTGCTGCTCCGCTCCTTTTGATTGTAGCGTGATGTTACCTATATAGCCTATAGCCTTTCTCAATAAAAAGGCTACCCAACACAAAAATAATTTTTCATTCCGGACTAGTAGTTCCTGAGATTAGCGCGTTCACACCAAACAAACAAACAAACTGTTCAGCTTTATAATATTAGTATAGATAGGTATGGCACTACATTAAATGAACGTACTAGGTACATAAAAAAATAACCTTCTATGGTAGCTTCGTCTATCATTTTTTTTTTTTGATTACGATGTGGAAATCCTCACGGATGTCCTCCGCCCTGGGGTGGGTGGAGGGGTCTGTCAGACTCTTACTGACTAAAACCACCCCAGTGTTCCGTCCCACACCTACGTCGGGGACCACGGGAACCAATATGTCTTCCGCGATCCCCGACCGGTGCCGGCCCGCCTTTGCGGGCCTCCCCACTTTGGGGGGGAGTGAGGTGTTAAACTCCCCCCCATACATCACAGAGAGGCGCTCGTGGAACACTTTGCGCCACCATCTCGGGTCCTAAGGAATAGGGGGCGACGGATGTCCCCAGATCCGTCGCCCCTGGACCCATTTAGGGGGGCTGGAAGAGAACGTTGTCCGCCCTCCGCCGACGCCCGGTGCGCCTGCTGCGGGCTGGGTGAGCGGAAGATATCTCCCGCTCCCTTTCCGCAGCCTCCTTCTGCGACATAACTGATTCGCAGAAGGATACCACCGCGTAGCTTCGTCTATCTAGACCAAGTCTGGAGAAGGATGTTATCCGACTTGTGACCCTGAGTTCCAAGAATGACCCTGGTGTCGTCATCAACATCATTAATTTCGGCCGAAACACGTCCACTACCGGACATACCTACGTCTCCCCCAATTTGGGGTGGTTTGCCATGATCGTCACGCTTGGCAGGTGGGTTGGCGATTGCAGTATAGTGGTAAAATGCATAGAGAATACTGCTGCCCATCCTCTAGTAAGTCCCTTGGTCGCCTCTTACAACAATCACGAGAAGACTTGGAACGTTTCTATTCTTTACGTCTGACACCACAGGTAAGGTCATGGTTAGTTATAAGTAACTACACAACGTGTATCTACAAGCTGACAAAGTCGCGGGCAGAATGTTATTAAGCCTTTATTGCTGAAACTAAACTAAACCAAATTAAACATTCAATGTAAATAACTACTGACTTATAAACTAACACATCGTATTTTCCGGTTTAGCGATTAGCGTGTCTTGTACCTGTTCCAGCTGCTTCCATTCTTTTTTATCTTTAGCCTTCCTTAACCAGATAGCCTCTCCAACCTTCCCAATGTCATCAGTCCATCTTTTTACCTGCCCGCCTCTTTTCCTTTTACCATCGCGTGGTTGCCATTCTGTTATAATGTTTGTCCATTTAGTCTTACTGTCTCTTGTCATGTGTCCTGTCCATCTCCATTTCAGCTGCTCTTACTTTCTTTATTATATCTTCCGCTTTGGTTACGGAATGCGGCAAATTAAGTTGGCCATGCGGGCAGAATATAGCCAGCTACAAATCCTACTCCTGATATATTATAAATAAAATAAAAAAATGGTATCTTTGGATGTTTTTTCTCAGTCACGAAATAAAAAAGCTGAACGGTTTTGGACGAACATTGGCACACAGATATTTTATAGCCTGGATTAACACAGACTATATTTTTATCCAGTAAGTAAGCTTCGGCGCAGGCAAAGCGGCTGGCAAAAGCGAGTCAAGCATAAAACTTGATTCAAAATTAAATTCGGACTAGCTGGCCATTCAATTCGATTTTCGGCAACTCTCATCCATTTGTTATCAACTTATCAGCCACCCTCGAAAATCGTCGTTTCACCGAGTCTGGTGGCCTTACGTTTGCCGATTCGCGGTCTCCATTCCAGAACACGTTAGATGTGTTCTTTATTTCCTATTCTAAAAAATAAAAACAGTGTGACCACGTATTAAACATTTTAAAAAGTGCATTCGCGGCAAGCGCAGTGCGTTAACATTTTATAGCTCAGGTGACTCGGCCTCTGTTAAGATCCAGAAATCGCCAAGTGGAGAGAGTAAAAGAAAGTCTTGTAATAAAAAAATAAAAAGGAAAAGCATTTTTTCTAATCCTTCATGCACACATATAGCCCTAAAACTATAAGCCCTTTTAAATTATGAGAACACGATTAGTGCTGGTAAAATAAACTTTAAAGTTCAATAAGTGTGGAAAATAGGCTTAAGAAAATAAGATACGGTTAAAACAGTTTACAACAATCATGAACTTTAGACCTTCAATAATCGAATTACGTAATAAGAAAAACAGTACAACGTCAAAATAACTTTAATTTTGCAAGTCGGTGTTTTTGGGTTGTATTTTCGTTTCTTTACCTGCAACTTTTAAAAAGCCGGTAATTTTTCATCAAAAGTCGAAAACTGTGGCCTAGCAAAAGGAGAAATATATTTAAGAATGTGCAAATAGCGCTCTTTCATATGTTACCCCATCGCGTCGGCGTCCTTAGCCATGCTTACGGCTGCCGAGCCAGCCCGAAGTCGCCCGACGCCGCTCTGAGGCGCCCGAAGCCGCCCAAAGCCGCCGTAAGGCGCCCGAGCTGTACCGAGCCGCACCGATGCCCACCGATAGTGGGCGCCGGGCCTAAGGGTCTTTTTGATTTTTGCTTAGGGGATTAGATAAATATTACCCATTCCTAAATGTAGTCCAGTTTTCACGGAATCTGTCCAGCTCGTCTCGCCATCTCCTACGTGGTCTGCCGCGACCCCGCCTCACTGTCTCTGTGCTACGTGGGCCCACGGAGGAGGACGCACGGGGACGCAAAAGATGGAAGGAGTGGACGGAGGCCTTTGCCCAGGAGTGGGACAGTGGAGGCTAAAAAAAATGTAATCAAATTAAAGAAATCAATTTAATCGGGTATTAAGTCGGGAATAGATGCATTTGTGATAGGCAAAGTAATGACAAACATGTAAGAGAACAATTTTGAATTGACGGCTAGGTACAAGAAAAAACTTTTTTACAAAAAAAAACAACCGACTTCCTTAAAAACACTACAAAGTGAAAAATAACTTTAATTTCGGAAGTCGGTGTCTTAGGATTTGTAATTATGGTTTTTTTGCCACCGACTTCCGAAATTAAAGTTATTTTTCACTTTGTAGTGTTTTTAAGGAAGTCGGTTGTTTTTTTTTGTAAAAAAGTTTTTATTTTTAACCGACTTCAAAAAGGAGGAGGTTATCAATTCGGATGTTTATATGTTTTTTATTTTTTTTATTTTTTTATGTATGTTCGGCCATAACTCCGTCATATATAGACGGATTTGCAAAATTCTTTTTTTGTTCGAAAGGGGTTTATTCCGAAATGGTCCCATATAATTTTCATATAGATCTGATGATGAGTTCGGGAGACAGACACCGGAACTCTTTAAAAAATGACAGGAAATCAACCGCGATTTCTGCTATCGCATAAATATGCATTGTTTGTTTGGAATTAGTGCAGGGTGAATCCACAACTAAAAATTTAAAAATAAAAACTTTGATAAAAGATTTGCTGTCATTTTTTAAAGAGTTCCGGTGTCTGTCTCCCGAACTCATCATCAGATCTATATGAAAATTATATGGGACCATTTCGGAATAAACCACTTTCGAACAAAAAAAGAATTTTGCAAATCTGTCTATATATGACGGAGTTATGGCCGAACATACATAAAAAAAAAAAAACATATAAACATCCGAATTGAGAGCCTCCTCCTTTTTGAAGTCGGTTAAAAAGAGATTTGAAGTGAACTCGCTCATCAGGAATGCCAAGAATCAAAGAAGGTAAAAACTGAGTGTCTTAGTGAATTAGTTCGATGTACGATTTACACTATTTTTCCCGAATACGTCATGCCCAAAAGAGGGTTTGGAGATGGTGAAAAATGTTCATGGCAAAAGTTTACTTTCTAGCTCGATAGATGGTGTTGGCGTCGAATTGGAAGTCGCTATGGTTTTGTTAGACGTGTTTACTGATAAGCGCGGTTGAAACAGTGATTATTACGTTTTTATATTTTATTTGTTACTATTTTTGAGACGAAACTTCCTTTAATGGTTCAACCTTTGTGATAATGTGTATAAAACAAGTGATATTTTCTCACTTGTTGTTATAAGGCGGATAATCTATTTGACATATGCCTTAATTGCATGACATATTCGATCAGTCTGTGCGGCTATTGGTAACAAGTATATATTCACCTACTACTACGACAAACAAATATTTCGTACAACCTGATTACTCACAGGTAAACTATTGTTCTGTGTGAATCGATTCATTTCCTCATACCACATTATCTACGGTTCCCATGTGTACCTTTTGCGGTCTGAACCTAATTTGGTTAAGCAATAAATACAATTTGAAACTTGACATACCAAAACTAAACGCAGTTACACAAACGAAATTTCTTGGAGTAATAATAGATCAGGATATAAATTGGAAAGCGCAAGTCGATGATATATCTAAAAGAATAAATAAATTCGTATACGCACTGCGAAAGATTAAGAATATAACAAACATTAAAACTGCTATCACTACCTATCATGCTTACGTAGAATCATTAATACGCTATGGGTTCATAATGTGGGGTAATAGTACCGATAAGAATAGGGTTTTTGCTGCCCAAAAAAAGTGTATTCGTGCCATATATGGGCTTCAACCTGATGAATCTTGCAGGCCAATATTTAAAGAACTTGGTTTATTACCGCTACCTTCCCTCTATATCTATGAAGTATGTATGTTTGTTAAGAAGCATAAAGACCTATTAAAAAAGGCAGAGGATGTAGGTATGTCCTCGAAACCGGCGAGATCCGCCTAGGCTTGTTTTAAGTGACTTACCGAGACTAGCTAAATATAGTAAAAGCTGTTTAGCCATGTGTATTCTAATTTATAATAAAATTCCAAGTTATTTTGAAACTTTGGATCTCAGATTATTTAAAAAAACATTACTTGAATGGTTAAAAACTAAAAAAATTTACAGTACCAATGAATTTACAGACCAGAAACATTTTTAAAGGTCACCAATAATATTTGCATGCTATAATATAAGCTAAACATGTATGCTCTTATTTTGTTATCTTACACCTGTATATACCATGTTTATGCAAATAAATATTATTTCTATTTCTAATAAACTCATACTAAAGTTAGACAACTTTTAAATATTAAAACGCATACAGAAAGATAATACGTTGATTTTTGGTAAAGACACATACAAATCTATACTATAATTATAATATTATAAAGCTGAAGAGTTTGTTCGTTTGGTTGAACGCGCTAATCTCAGGAACTATTGGTCCGAACTGAAAAATTATTTAGTATTACGTAGTGTATTTATCGAGGAAGGCTATAGGTTATATAACATTACGCTACAACCAAAAACATAGGAGCAATAATGTTGCAAAAACGGGGAAAATCGCACGGGTAGGCGATTCGACGCGACGAAAAGCGTCGGGGGAACAAGAAATTTAACGCGGACGAAGTCGCGGGCAGAAGCTATAAAACTAAAACCTAGTCGGGTTTTAGTATTTGAACTGCCATCAGTACGGACTGGTCATCTCTTAGCTGCCACAGCGTATTTTAATTTCTGAGTTGTCGTTTTTAATTTTGTTTTAATTGCGTACACTTTTAATGTACACGTATTTTTACGTCGTTCCCACATTGATAATTTCAACATAAATAATGTAACCAACTATTTGTAATAATAAAAACCCCTTTCGAACAAAAAAAGAATTTTGCAAATCCGTCTATATATGACGGAGTTATGGCTGAACATACATAAAAAAAAAAACATATAAACATCCGAATTGAGAACCTTCTCTTTTTTGAAGTCGGTTAAAAATTTTGTTTGAAAAGAGAGTCCATGGAGTTTCTTGCCCGTTCTTCTCCATAGGTAGGTACCAACGGTTTGGAATGGGCAATTAGCTTCATTAACCGACTTCAAAAAGGAGGAGGTTATCAATTCGGATGTTTATATGTTTTTTTTTTTTTTTTTTTTTTTATGTATGTTCGGCCATAACTCCGTCATATATAGACGGATTTGTAAAATTCTTTTTTTGTTCGAAAGGGGTTCATTCCGAAATGGTCCCATATAATTTTCATATAGATCTGATGATGAGTTCGGGAGACAGACACCGGAACTCTTTAAAAAATGACAGGAAATCAACCGCGATTTCTGCTATCGCATAAATATGCATTGTTTGTTTGGAATTAGTGCAGGGTGAATACCACAACTAAAAATTTAAAAATAAAAACTTTTTTGCAAAAAAAAAAAACAACCGACTTCCTTAAAAACACTACAAAGTGAAAAATAACTTTAATTTCGGAAGTCGGTGGCAAAAAAACCATAAATACAGATCCTAAGACACCGACTACCGAAATTAAAGTTATTTTTCACTTTGTAGTGTTTTTAAGGAAGTCGGTTGTTTTTTTTTTTTTGCAAAAAAGTTTTTATTTTAATCCGCTTTTATTAGCTTCATATACAGGATAAGTTTTTAACCAGAGCGCAAATTTTAGCAAATTAAACTAAAACGAGTTATAATAACCATGCAGTTTTTATTTTGATATAATCTTAGTATAAAAAAATTTAGTTATCGTTAACGAAATATGTTTATTTTGAAACTGGTTTTTATGGTAACTTGCGCGCGGTGCCGGCGCGGCGGCGAAGCGGCGAAGGTGAACGACCGAGCATAACTACTAGTACCTACAGCTGTTCGATCGGTCAAAATTGTAAGAAATTTGAAGTACCTACGCCAGCGCGCGGTTACTGACCTATTACTATTTCGATATCATATTACGAAATATGTAGGGTGTCCACAGTTTACTGATTTAAGGTCGGATAAAAATTAAAAATCGGATTAGCTCGAAATTTGGCTTACTTATCTAAGACCGACGACAATACAATAATTTTACTGTGCCATTATCCTTGCCGGGGTTACCAGGATAGAAAAAAAAACTGTTTTCGAAAACTAAGCTGACATACGTCACAGACAACTCTGACAAACGTCTCAAAATTCGAAACGCCATTTTTAATTTAAGGTGACGTCACATAGCCTTTGACCAGCGAACCACCAAGATGCTTCCAATGATACGTAATTTGACAATTATGATAAGTAGTTAAGAAGTTATGAGGGAACAAATGAACATTATATTCACACTTTTATAACTGTAAAAATAAATAAGCTTGTTGTGCTTCTCCGTATTTGGGTAAATAGAACAAGTTTGAGGAAAATACAGGGTCAATTTAAAGTATCTAACAATAGTTTACCAACATACACATACCTACATGTCACTATTTCATGTATAGTTTTGTCCAAATAAGAATGATGAAAAAAAAAAATGCTTTTTGAGGCGAAGAGGAAGCCGACAAGGGCCCGCTCGTTAGGGCTTTTGACGACAAGTCGACGACATAGCCGCCAGCTAATAGGTTGCGGTGTCGCCTGAGTGGGAGACTTTGCAAATGCGGCGGGTCGCGATGTCATATGGCACGCATCGCGGCTGCGTGTTGGAGGTCGCGGCACGCGGCGGAAGAGTAGTGCTGCACGCGTAGCATGACCACCATAGAAAGAACTTTGTCTATTCTTAGTAGAATAGAGATAGAACTGTCATGCTACGCCAGCATAAAACGGTTCAAATCTTTCTACAATCTTTAATTCTGTCTTTAATCTTTCGACAATCTGTAATTTTATTTTGTCTATTCTTCCGTCGGCGAAACCCGTTTCTACGGAGGTCATGCCACGCATGCTGGTATTGCGGTGCGCCGCTCTCTCTACCAGATTGACCTGGCAGATTGATTTGAGTTTCCACTTCTATCTAAGCAGCAGTCTTTCCTAGTCTGGAACAAGCAATGTCGGTGTAGGTACTATTTTAGACCTCTGGGAGAAAACAGGCGTGATTTTCTGTTGCGGATTATTTTGCCCTCGTATACAAAGTTGATACGACAGAGAGGCTTTCCTTTAAACTGCCTATACTAGGTACCATGTTCAAGCTCTGTACCAAAAGATAAAAAATTAAATTAAAAATTTAAAAAACCCCCGACACAAAAACCTAAGATCCTTTAAAAAGTAAAAAATAATAAAAAAAAACTCAATCTTAAAGTACCTAAGTATGTATTAATAATTTTAAAAAAACATACGTCGCGTTGGGGGACCGCTCCAAACCTAACAATTTAATTACAAATAGTCTATTACCTAACTGAAGAAAACTTTTATGAAATTACTTCTAAATATTGTATTTAGGATACGACCGACAACGACGTCTGCCCTCGCAGAGCGGTCCCCCAACGCGACGTATTTTTTTTAAATTATTAATACATACTTAGGTACTTTAAGATTGAGTTTTTTTATTATTTTTTACTTTTTAAAGGATCTTAGGTTTTTGTGTCGGGGGGTTTTTTTAATTTTTTATTTAATTTTTTTATTTTATACTTTTTATAGGTATACTTATTATAATGTAGATTTTGTTAAGTTGTAAATACATAGAACTTCGCCGTGGCCAACAGGAAGATGGGAAGCTTCCAAAAACAATATCAATTCAATTTGATGATGCCACTATCGGCCGGAGTTGTGTTGACGAGAATGGATGGATTCTGATAAGGCCACATAATGTAACTTTTCAAGGTCTTAGAGGATATGGAAATATTGAAAGAACAATGTTTTCTATCATTTTATGTTGGGCGATTACGGCATATAAGTTGCAAGAGATGACAGTTGAAAAAGCTGGGGTTTACTTAGGTAAAAGTACTTTCGCAAAAGGCCAAGCCTATGTAGCCTTAAGTAGAGTATTTTTACTCTGCTTAAGGCTACATAGGCTTGGCCTTTTCCTTGGATGGTGTAGCAATTTGTGAGCTCGACCAAAGAAATGACAAATCATCTTTAGCAGAATTGCAAAGACTGAGATGTAGTCATTGATACTCTCACGTGACAATCGGATTTCCATGTCCCAATTTTCCCACCACCAATTTTCTCACCAAGTGAAGCTAAGAACATTCTCGATTAAGTCATCAATATTCTCTTTCAGTGCGCTTTCATTTGAGAACCCACTCGAGTATATTTGTAGACATTCGGTTATTCTTCCCCACTTTCACCCCCCACAACTTTTATACGGCTCAACCGATTTTCATCAAACATGTCTAAGAACACTCGCACATAAGTCACCTTTAATACAAAAAAATAATAATTGAAATCGCTTTATCCGTTCGGGAGCTATGATGCCACAGACAGACAGACACGTCAAACTTATAATACCCCTCTTTTTCCGTCGGGGGTTAAAAATCAATTAAATAGGAGCAGTAGTTTAGTCGCAAATGATTTTTTAAGTTTTTGCCCCGTTTTAACACGATGTGTCTTTTCTAACAGGTGATTATGTCTACGCATAGGTCATTCACCTTAAAACGATAAATCTACGTTGACGTTTTTATCTAGGTATCTAAGGTCAGTTAAATATATTTACAAAGGATGGTTGCGTTTTACTGTGATTTGTAAGCTATTTAGTTCACTGAAAAAAAAAACTCACTTTTGGTGCTTTTTATTTTTATACCGTATCGAATTAATACTAAACACGTATAGTATACGTAGTGTAATTTAATGCCCCTCTGTCATATCAGAGTTGATATAAAACTTTAAAGCGTAAAACTTCAAAACGTGCGAATATTGCCCAATACGTATTTCTGGGGTCGTCGACCTACAAATAAATTGACGTCGTGCGAATCGACTACTAATGCAGTTCTGTCAGATTGTGCCAAAAAAATATTGAATAATTATTGACAAATAAACTAGATTGCAGTGTACTAGATGCATTTATTAAAAACTGGTTATTATTTAAGAAAATAATAGTTTAAAAAAACTAAAAAACACGCGTGTTGTTTTTAAGGTATTTTTTTATTGATATCAGGCACCCCACGATTTTTTCCATTATTTTGTACTTTTTAGTTTGGTTTTCAATGGTAGCGTGTTTTTTAGTTTTTTTAAACTATTATTTATTTTCAATTTTTTAAGGTGTTTCGAATTTTGAGACGTATGTCAGCGTAGTTTGTGACGTATGTCAGCGTAGTTTATGTCGTATGTCAGCGTTTTTTGTGACGTATGTCAGCGTAGTTTTCGAAGACAGTTTTTTTTGCTATCCTGGTAACCCTGGCAAGGATAATGGCACAAATTTATGAAATACAAACACATGAACACATTTTTTTTTTTTTTTTCATCGATCCTTGACAGGTGTGCAGCGTTTGAATGAAATCTGGTCGTTTAAAGTGGGTCAAAATCGCGCTATAAGGAGTCGGTTACAAACAAACATACAAGTGAAGCTAATATAAAGCGTGTAATTATTTACCAGACAGCTCATTGAGCTTTAGTGGCAAGTGGTGGCCGTGGTACGTGTTTTGAGTCACAGGTTCGAACCCAGACAGGCGCTTTACCTTTTGCTAATAATTTCATCACCGCAGCTATAAAAACGGTGAACGAAATCACCTTGAGGAAACCGGTATGTCCAAGAACCAAAGAAGAGTTCGAAGACCTTTGACATCCGACCAGTACCTACTGGACTCCCAAGGTGGTTTACGACCCCCTGTCATAGAGAGCCCTGTATTCCCTCAGTGGGAACATTATGGCCTGGTTGGGTTCGCACCCACGACCTGCAACTCCCAAGTCGAGGCCATTACCACTGAGCCACTACTTCTGCAAATTTTTCGATCATATGAAGAAATGAATTAGCAATGTCGTTGAAAATAATGAACGCAGCTTAAATTAACATACGATAACTACTGAAGTGCAATATTCTGACATTTTGAAGATTAAATTGCCAATGTTCAACGTTACAAAATGATTATCCAATCAATGTCCGCGCCCATACACATTTCTCCAGCTTCACTCTACGTCTAGCACGAACTTTCGGAACCTGGCACCTAGTTTTCAGTTCGAAAGAACTTTATAACTATACCTACTAGTTATTGCCCGCGGCTTCGTCCGCATGGATGTCATAAATTTTGTTGCGTTTGTGTTAGTTTCCAACCATAGGGATAAATAATAAATTTAATTATACTTATAAAATGAAGTACTTTCCACACAACTTCATCCCCTTTTCCACTTTTCGTGGGTAAAATTAGCAAAAACGCTGAGATAAGTGTTAATATTTTTTTATCGTCAGCCTAAACACAAATTTTAAACAACCTAGCTTCAAAACTGACGGACTTTCATATAAACTTCCACCCTCTATTACACCCCCTTTACGGGAGCAGTTTCCTAAAATACATTCTTAGCTTTTTTTTTTGGATGGGAAATCATCAAAAAAAATACATTCTTAGCTGAGGTCTCCTATTCAGAATTACGTTTGTGCCAAATTTCATCTTCGTAGGTCTAGTCGTTTTTGAGATTTCACTAATCAGTGGGCTCAACCCGCACTGGGCCCGCGTGGTGGATTATGGCCCACTCCCTCTCACCAAGAGGAGGCCTGTGTCCCAGCAGTGGGAACATTATAAGGCTCATGATGATGACTAATCAGTGAGTGAATTAATAAATGTATTTTTTTTTTTGTTGCGACTTCTTTTTGTTCATCAATAGCATTTCAGCCGAAAGACGTCCACAGCTGGGCATAGGCCTCCCCCAAGCTCCTTAGTTAACCTAAATAAAATTATTACTACTTAAACGGATTTTTGCCCGGCGATTCCTAAAAACTTAACTTTTTAGGCCTCCAGCCGGGCTCATTATACTTAAAAACGAAAGCGAAAGACCTAAGGGCAACCCCGAGAGGCGGAACCTCGGCTAAGGCGGTCACTGGTGGGGAGGGCAGCAAGGGGCAGGTTGGATCTGGGTTAAAATTATTTAGGGACTAATTGAAAACTACAGGCGCAGCATCGCGGGCTGGCTCTGGAAAGGGTCGGGAGGGACTATTATTTAGTCAGGGACGCGACGATGGACCTCGGTGGCGAGGTCGGTATGACGATTTGTGTTTGTGTGATGATCTACGTGAATGAATGAGTGACTTTTCGCTTTTATATAGAAGGGCTAAGGGGACGAAACGGCAAAGTCAATTTTTTTTTTTCAAATAGATTTTTTATTGTCTGTCGTCACAAAAATCCACATTTTACCATACGCGTATCTAAAACAAGGCAAGAACTGAGGTCACTTAAAAATTAGGCTGCTTTTTGGATTTAATAGGGAATAACTAACTTAGTCCATGACTAAGCCACTTCTTCCCTGCCAAAGCCAATGTGAAATGGATAATTTATATGGAGATGATGATCCTAATATCGATAACATATCATATTTTCTTTTAAAATCAATTATTTATGTATGAGGAATATTTTTAAGTTAGCTATAAAGTGATATCAAAACTTTAACTGTCAATACCGACAAATTTGGTGAATGTGACTAAGTTGTCGACATAGCACATAGGATTAGCAACCTGAAGTGGCAATGGGCCGGCCACATTAGCCGTCGAACCGATGACCGTTGGGGTAGACGTGTTCTTGAGTGGAGACCGCGAATTGGCAAACGTAAGGTAGGACGCCCTCAGGCTAGGTGGAGCGACGATCTTCGCAGGGTGGCTGGTAGCAGCTAGATGGGAGTTGCCGAAAATCGAGCTGAATGGCGTGCAATTGGGGAGGCCTATGTCCAGCAGTGGACTGCTATAGGCTGATGATGATGATGATGACTAAGCCAGTTCTTCCCATTAGCCCTTCTTGTATATAGATGATATAAAATAATTTATTCTTAATTATCTTTGCCTTTGATACCTCCACAATGTTACACATGATAACATACATAACATCACGCATACTGAAACCCAAACTGAAAGCATTTATTTCAAATAGACCTATTACAGGTACCTACTTTTGAATCGTCAAGTCAGTCAGAAAGATGAAGCTTGTTGCCCATTCCAAAAGGTATCAGGCACCTTTGGAGAAGAACGGTCATGATACTCCATGGATCATGGATTGTTAATAATAATAAAAAACCCGCAGGGCAGCTTGTGGCGAGCTGTTGGGCAGTAGCGACCCCACGGACCCTATCTCCTGGGAGAATTCTTGTTCCTCATCTTTGGCTTGCCTTTATTGGCCGGCTGGAGTGAACACTGATGAGGATCAGAGCTCCTGCCTCATTCTTGCCTTTATTGGCTGGCTTGAGTGGAGATTCGCAAGAGCAAACGTGCTCGGGGAAAAGAAGTATTCCAGTAAGTGCTCGTAGGGATCTTGACCATCTTCCGGGCTCTGGGATTGTTCTGAAAGCCGTGGAATACCTCTCCACTTCTCAAGCACCTCAGGAAGTGTTGCCCCCTTGTCACTACGTCACTATGTGCTAGCGACGTTTCCCGGGGGCCCATTATTGAGTGTGCAAGTCACCCCCTGCCATTTTATCCGTGTATACAAAACATTGATCAGGCAGGGGCCATAGTCCCTCCATAGTTGCGGTTACCAATCCACTATAGCCATCCAAACCTATAGCCTAATTTGCTTTGTTTCCATATTCTGTAATAGTTCTGCTCCAACCGGGGATTGTCTTTGGATGCACTTGCATAGTGCATACAGGGATAATCGTCGGTTGGTGCCCCCTCATCAGTTAAAATTGTCTAAGGGGCCTCTGCGAGTTGGCTTCGGCCCCTCGTACGCCTTTCAAAAGACCGGGATCCTAGGGTCCCGAGATATGTTAACATACATAAAAATAATAATAATAATATTCCACAACTATCACACAACGCCATCTAGTCCCAAGCTAAGCAGAGCTTGTGTTATGGGTACTAGACAACTGATAAACATACTTATATATTTCTAAATACATACATATTATAGATAAATTACACCCAGACACAGAACAAATGATCGTGCTCATCACACAAACATTTGGCCTGGGTGGGAATCGAACCCACGACCTCCGGCATAGCAGTCACGGTCACTAACCACTAGACCAACAGGCCTGCCGTTACAAATCATAGTATTGTTTTCGTGTGGTTCCAGACGTAAAGATAGCACCACCACCACCCCACCTCTTCCCGTGGGTGTCGTAAGAGGCGACTAAGGGTCTTTCTAGATAATGGGCAGCAGCTTTCTCTATGAATTTTACCACCATACTGGGATCACCAACCCGACTCACCGACTGCCAAACGTGGCGATGCGACATACCTATTAATCTAATAATTAATAGAACTTTTTTTCAGCAGACTAATTTGTTTTACTCGTAACAAGGACCACCATAGTTTGTTTTTTTTTTTTTTAACCCAAATAGTAATTTGACAGGTGTTATGTCAAACTCCTATTCTAATAAAAAAAAAAAAACAAACACATCGAAGACTTGAAATGTAAGATCAGATCATCGACCTCATCTGCCAAAGCCTTTTCCCAATTATGTTAGGGTCGGCTACCAGATGCAACTGAATACCAGTATTTTACATGGAGCGACTGTATATCTGACCTCAACAACCCTCTTACTGGGTAATATAATATGCCCCTTGGAACAGCTGGTTGTCAGACTGTAACCGACTGTCAAAGATCCATAAATGATTTTTTTTTTATTTTTTATTTCAAAATTAAAGGGTTTTGTCGCACATGCGATTATGCCGCCTTGGTTGGTTTAACATATTTATACTTATATCTTTTTAATGTAATCGTATCATAGCTAGTTTGTAAAGTACTCTATCTGCATCAGAAAGTGGCACAGCTAGAACACTATAACAGTAACCTATCTCTCTAATCCTACAATCTAAGCTATTTCTAAATTCCTCATTGCGGACGCACTCGATTAATATGAGATAACATCATCGACGGAATCAATACAGAAGTCACAATTAGTCGTCGTTGATTTTGCCATTAAATATAAGACACGGAATGTGTCCAGAGCGAAGTCTTAGTGCGATAACAGTATCACATCTATTCAACAGCTGATTATCTATCCACGGTGAGTTCAAGGGATGTGGTTGGATCGTTTCGTCGGACAGCCAGGACCAATAGGTTAGCGTGCTTTCCGAAGCGCGGAGGGGTCTTGGTATGTGAAGATGGTCACCCATCCACAAATCTACCACGGCAAGCGCAGCTTAATCTGATTGCTCCGTGCGGCCGTTATTGTGTACATACATACATATATAAACTTACGCTTTTCCATGGGGGTTGGCAGAAACAACGGAACGCCACCTACTACGATCCTTACATACTCCTTTTGCCTTGTTTTGGCCATACACACATGCCGGTTGCGAGTACTACGCACCTAACCTTTCTGAAGAACATCACCAATAAGGCTTACTGTGTGAGATTATAAAATATAGGTAGGTACTTATCTACTTTAAAATCTTTTATGTTTTTTTTTTCCTACCCTTGCCCTCGGAACCTCTCCCTCCTCATAACGCAAGCGCAGCTGTCCATGAACAAGATCTCGTCAGAGATTTACCGTCGAGTCTCGGCAAACAAGCGCACTAAGCGCAGTCACATTGTCATTCGTGACGCGATAGACAGCGCGCGCGCCGCTCGTTGCGAAATAAGTTTTTAGTCAGTGTATTATATTTTTATTCACGGATTTATTTTTTGAAACGTGAGTATTCATTTGTAAATACTATTTATTAGTGTGAGGTTTTTATTTTATTTGATTTGTATTAGGTTTTTTTTTTTGTAATGGTGTTACTTAATTTTAAATGTAAACTTTAACTTATGAATAGTGTTAGGTTTGTTCTGTTTTTTTTTGTTGTGCAAAGGTGTTAATTTTAAATGTGACCTTTATTTTATTAATAATATATTTAAAAAGTCGCTAAATTCGTTTTGATAACACGTCAGTTAACAGTGTTTTATACCAGTCAACTCAAGCTATTAGTTATGGTTCAAAGTTAAATTAAACTTTAAAAAAATAATCGTTTTAAAATGACTAGATTTTTCCAGCGGATTCACCCGCGTATTAAATCTTCCTCTTGAATCATTCTGTCAATTAATAAAATCGCATTATAATCCATTGCGTATTTTAAAAGATCTAAGCGTACAAACACGAAATGCGACTTTGTTTTATCTATCTTTCTGTCCAATTATTTTCATACATTTTATTAATAACTGATTCTAAACTATAACAAAACTAACGAAAATAGAACGTGACAAATGTTTACCTATATTGATAAAACACGTACGTCAAACTTAATCACCTATGAATTGTTTACCTAAATATCTATTTGTATGTAAGCAACCATTATTAGGGAAAAGATACGAAAAAATATCATGTGTAAGTGATATATTTTCAGGTTTTCCTTACGTAACAAAATAAATAGACTACAAAATAAAATCAAGATACAGACCATTTAGCTATCTGCAGGTAGATTTATACACGTAAACATAATAAGCGCAGATAAAAAATAAACGTTTTTGACATAATACGATAAGGAAACTTTTTTTTTTTAAGGATAACTATTATTATTAAGAAAATAGTGTTGATCCTAGCATTACTACATGTATTTAAAATTGGACCTTATCGTGGTGAAAAAAGATTGGATTTTATTTTGCTCAAACGGCTGTAAACGGTATGATATATCCATAAATTTTAGAAAAAAGACCCATATTAAAAGATTCTAAAATCAATGCAGAAATCAAATATATGAACAAATTACTTTCAGAACTTCCGTTTATTCCTAGTTTAGGTTAGTTTCTGATATTAACAGGAATTTCAATTTCATATAAATAGTCTTTGTATTATACCTAACACGTGGCGTTCACTAACAAGCGCTGATAAGATAAATCAACGGAAATTAATGAAGCCCGCATTTGTTTGTGGTTTTCTATAGTCCTTCATACATACTGAAACTATAGTTTTTATAATCTTTTAGACTTATCGTGAATTTTTAACATGTATGAGTATTGTTAGGCCATTTCGAGGATCAAGACTTCATTATCAGCGTATACGTAATGTTCTCATTGTTGGAAAACAGGGCTCCTCTTCGAGAAAGAGTGGGCTAAAATCTACCACGCGGGCCCAGTGCGGGTTGATGGAAGTCACATGCCTTCGAATTTCTGGTTCTAAAACGTGCCGGTTTCCTCAAAATGAATTCCATCACCGTTTTGAAAGCTGTGATGATTAAATAATTTACACAAAATAAAATTAGTTTCGAATCTATTCGTAAGTCGCGACCAGTACCCCTGGGCCACTAATACTTCTTCGGAAATTTGAACACATGTGACATCCGCCAACCCTCACTGGGCCTGCGTGGTGGATTACGGCCCTCTCCCTCTGACAGAGAGGAGGCTTGTGCCCGAGGAGTGGAATTATTCTAAGCGGATCAAGTCTGCCGGGGTCGCGTGATTGTTCGAAAGAGATACCGTGACCCTGGCACATGGGCAACTGAAGGAACACGGGTGGGTTTTAGTCAGTAAAAGTCTGACACGCCCTCCCGCTCCGCCCAGAGCGGGAGAAGTCATTTGATGATTTCCCATCCAAAAAAAAAAAAGGAGCGGATCAGGTAAATATATAATTATTTGTTTAATTTCCCACGTTTCACTTAGAGTAGACACTGGTTCAGATATTTAACAATACAATTACGTATGGTATAGTTACCCACGTCCTGCTTGTAATTATAAATATAATATTACTAAATATAAACAATGAATATTGCATACAATCCCGAACCTACTGATTGGGAGAAGACACTGGCTCCTGTAACACAGGTGTTTTACCTAGCGCAGGAGTCAGCGCTTCACTTTTTTACACACTCTTTTTTGTGCCAATGAAGCATTTATTAATTTATTATTATTATAAATGTAATAACACTGCCCATCCAGCGATCGAACATGGGTCCCGTCGCTTAACCTGAGACCCACAGGTCACTAACCCCACTTATTTTTTAATAATAATAATTAATAATGTGCCAGATATCCGTATCCGCGGATATCCGAAGGAGAAGAAAAATCCGTATTCGTATCCGTATCCGTTACTTTTTGGCGGATCTTTTACCTTATTAATTGTCAGTACATAGATGAAATTCTATGTACATGTGATTAGGTAGCAATGAAAAACTATTAAATTCCATTCAGATTACTTTTTAACCGACTTCAAAAAAAGGAGGAGGTTATATGTTCGACTGTATGTATTTTTTTTTTTTTTATGTATGTTCACCGATTTCTCCGCCAATTGTCAACCGATTTTGAAAATTCTTTTTTTATTCGTAAGGGTATACTCCTGAGGTGGTCCCATATTAATTTTGTGAAGATTTGATGTATACTTTGGGAGATAAACGAAGGAACTCCTCAAAAACAAACGGTACACGTAATGTGATTTGGATATTGTACTAAAGATCAAAAATAATTGCTGGTTCTATCTATCCATCCGTGGTGAACTAATTATAGTCTTCGAAGATACCGCATGGAACTCCTCATCGGTGAACAGTACATATAGGAACTTACAGTGAAAGGTTAGAAGGTTAGGGGATAATTCTTTGAATATTATAGGCACGTTTAGACCGTTACTTGTATTCTTATATTCCGTTGAGCTGATGATGGAAGGTACAACTCCTTATCGATCAGGAGTTAGAAGATATCTTGTCCTAGATAGACATACTCGTTGACATCGAGAATTGATTCCTCAGCAGACACTAGAGAGGGCTCTTACCCACTCTACTGTCTGCTTAATAAAAAAAAAAGCAGCCTTAATCATTTTGGCCTGGCCATGCTTGGTTTTTTTTTTATGTATGTTCGGGCATAACTCCGTCATATATAGATGGATTTGCAAAATTCTTTTTTTGTTCGAAAGGGGTTTATTCCGAAATGGTCCCATATAATTTTCATATAGATCTGATGATGAGTTCGGGAGACAGACACCGGAACTCTTTAAAAAATGACAGGAAATCAACCGCGAGTTCTGCTATCGCATAAATATGCATTGTTTGTTTGGAATTAGTGCAGGGTGAATACCACAACTAAAAATTTAAAAATAAAAACTTTTTTACAAAAAAAAAAACCACCGACTTCCTTAAAAACACTACAAAGTGAAAAATAACTTTAATTTCGGAAGTCGGTGGCAAAAAAACCGTAAATACAGATCCTAAGACACCGACTACCGAAATTAAAGTTATTTTTCACTTTGTAGTGTTTTTAAGGAAGTCGGTGGTTTTTTTTTTGTAAAAAAGTTTTTTACTTCATAAAATTACATACTAATTTTTAAATAAACGAAACAAAAGAAAAACCCGCGCAGTGCAAGTCGAAACATTTCCTATTAAGCAAAGTGTCAATTGGCGTCAACTATCGTTACAAGGTCACGCGCATCAACACCGATTGAGTAAGCGTATCCGTATTCGGATCCGTATCCGTATATATATACATTTTTAACGGCACATCACTGATAACAATAAATAATTAAAATTCAGCTAAAGTTCACAATACTTAAAGGCGCACAAAAATTGAAATTTTGATTCCTAAACTAGTAATAATAACCTGTGACTTGGAGTCAGTGTTCTACTGCCACTTGGACATTTTATATAAACCATTATGGAAATTAAGAGTTAGGACGCTGATATTACACAAACATAATATATTAATATGTTTATTATAAGACATTATATTGAATAACAAAGTAAAAGTAAAGAATAAATTAAAAAGTTAAATTAAGGTTAAAGTTAAAAAAAATACCGAAGACCGTGTATTTTGTTTGCGTTGTGTGGGTTTGTGTGTTTGTGGGACTAGAAAACGTGTGTATTTTGTGTTTGTTTCGTTATGATTAAACATCCATGATTGTTATAATCCAACATCAGTAAAAAAATCTTCTATTTTAAGTATCTATTGAAAATTAATCTTATCCCTAATATATTACGACGTGTTATTATTTAACCATCATAAATTACTCATTATATTATTATTATTATTTTCCTGTACTTATCTCGATGATTCAACGCGGCAATTCAATGGAACCTACAATATGCGTAGGTAAAACAAGCTTATCAATCACGACATCTGCTTATCTAAAAAAAAAAACAATTAGATTGTATGACGCCTTTTTCCTCGAAAGGATTATTCGACATGTGACTCACCCATGTTCTAGGGCTTGTGGCTAAGTTATAACAGCCGCACGAATTGATCGTTCAGGTTAAGCTACACTTGCCGCGGTTGTTCCATGGATGGGTGACCATCTTTACATACCAAGAACCTTCCGTGCCTCAAAAAGCACGTTAAGCCGTTGGTCCCGGCTGTCTTTCGTAGATCTTAGACAGTCGTTACGGGTCGTCCGAAGCCCGAAAGTCTGACAACCAGTCTTACCAAGAGGTATCGTATTACACAGTAACTGGGTTGTGGAGGTCAAATAGGCAGTCGCTCCATGTAAAATACTGGTACTCATCTGGTAAGACTGGAAGTCGACCCCAACATGGTTGGGAAAAGGTAACGCAGATGATGTTGATTAATGATGACTTACCCATGTTCTCAGCTCAGTGCACTGCTATTCTAAATTTGAAACTTTTAAATTCTGAAACTGTCAAAAATAACCGACCGTATAAAAGTAAGCCCACTATCCACAGACGTATTACGTCTGTGGATAGTGGGCTTACTTTTACCTAATCTAAGGGACTATAGCACACACGATTTTATTAAATCGTGTGTGCTATAGTCCCTTAGATTAGGCACCATGAACGAAATACGGCCTGGAGAACTATAATTACTAATACCTAAACTCTGATAAGTCATTTTGCAACTTTTTACAGAACACAAAGACTTTCTTATGCAAAGTGCAACGACCGTTATTTTATGAGGTACAAAATTAAAAAAATAAACTGACTCATTCCAAAGAGTTCATTCACACTTCCTTTTGACAAAAACCTGAATTTTACAAGTATAACCGAAGGCAAGGCGCATAAAATTAAGACCCTACCTCATATTTAGTACAAGGAATTTAGCAAACGCTTACAACATTGCCACGGATATAATAAAAAAAATATATGGACCAACCTGCTAGATATGGGGACCTGTTAATTCGAGTATTTGGTGTTGCAACTTAAATACCAGTTCCGCTCACTTGGGTCAGTTCTTGCGAAACTGAAGTATATTGATCACCTGTAAGTACTAGGAATACGAATAAATAGACTGCACGTAGCAAAGAGGTCTTAGTGTTGTATTTAAAGTTAGCAACCTCTTTTTTTTTGAATGGCTAGATATTCAATACGTGATGAGGAAAAGTGAATTTTGAAATTGGAACAGATTATATTGCAACATGACTATGGCTGAGAGTAGACCTGACGAAATCACTATTATAAAGGATAAAGGGCCGCCATTTTATTTTGTCTTCCGCATCGGTCTATTGGTTGTACAGGGCACAATTATAAGGCACTTTGGAACATCAAAATTTTCACAAACAAAATAGTCTAGTTGCCCCTTGTAAAAGGTAGTTTCGTATGGAGAACAATGTGCAAGAAACTCCACCGTTACTCTTTTAAAAAGGTCTCCAAATTGTTAAGTCTATATAAGTTTGGAAAAGTGTTTTAGGGTTTTCATTCTGGAATTAAACAGTAGCAGACTATAATTTGGAGTTGTGGCCGGTTGATGGCAATAGGCTCGCCCAGACAGACAGGCTGTTTGGCAGAACGTGGAACATACGAAAATGGTGGATAGGTGGGGTCATCTGCTAATTACTTAGCCCTAATTTATTTGGCCCTGGCCCCCTGGTTATTTAATTATTTTTTTTGTTGCTGGCTTCTAGTTTCACCACTTTCTTAACTTTGTAGTGTAATTTTTATTAAAAATGGGTAAAACAGGCAATTTTTTTTTTTTAATCGTTAATGTTGGCAGATTCTTATAATTCTTAGAAGTTTGAGGACTCATTACTTTTTTTCTAGCTAACATCTGAATAAAGCAATAATTTTATAAGAATCTGCCAACATTAAAAATTAAAAAAAAATAACAAAAATATTGCCTGTTTTACCCATGTTTTATAAAAATTACACCTTAAAGCAAAATAAATTTTAAAAAAATATTCAGGGGGCCAGGGCTAAATAAATTAGGGCTGAGTAAGTAGCAGATGACCTCACCTATCCACCATTTTCAAATGTTCAACGTTCTGCCAAACACCCTGTATAATAAGAACGGGTGAAATGTGGGATTGTAATGTGGGTGTGTGCGGAACATAGGTACATTTCAGCCGACCCCATCGTCGAACACAGGCGTGATACTATGTTATGTTGATAACTTTATTATATTATGCGCGATATTATATGAAAACTTATTTATATTTAACACATTGCTATGAATTCTGGTGGATTTTCCAACAACAACCGTTTTTACAAATTCCCAACAGAACAAAATTTAAAAAAAATGCGGCAATAAAGAAAAAAAGGATAAAGTCACCTTTATCCTTTTTTGCTAATTTGCTAATTTTAGCTTCTAACATCATTAAGCTTTTAGTTAGGTACCTTATATTATTTGAATGTAACATTGACACAAAAGAAAATAAAATAAATATATCATGAGCTTGTAATTTTAACCGACGAAAAAATAGGAGGAGGTTGTCAAGTCGATGCGTGTTTTCTTTTCATGTATGACCAAGCATAATTATTTACGGAGTACACTAATCTAATTTTTGTTGATGATTTTTAATATTTGTGCTATTTAGAAACATCGTTTTAATTTGCCTGTAATCTTTATATAAACTGCTATCGATAAATAGAATAATTTCAAAATTTTCTCTTTGTAAGCTTCGGAGATAGGGGGCGAAGGCAATTTTTTTTCATCAAAAGCCGAAAACTGTGTGGCCTAAAGACCGAAAAATGCTTGATTATGTGCAAAAAGCGCTCTTTCATATGATACCCCAGATTTTCAGCAGAGCCTAAAAAATCAAAGCGGACTTCACTTCGAAATGTTTCAAAACCCTGTGTCCCTGTTGTAAAAAAATTGGCATATATTTATTTCTTTCTTATTTACAAAATAGTTGGGCAAACGTCATCTAAACTGACTCTAATTTCTGTTGATAGTATTGATAGTTGTTAAGATATCCAACTGTGAGATACAGACGAACAGACAAAGTTTCACCATACGGGTTCCTTTTTTACCATTTTGGTACGGAACCCTAAAACTAGTTGTGGACTGAGTCAGAGATCACAGTCCTTTTTAAAGTTTTTACCCAGCCACATTAAGAATAAGAAGCCCGCTATGAAAACAATATACTTAATATCTACAAAACAATTTTTTGCGCTACACACGGAAATAAACTATCTATTCAATTTTTTTTTCTGGGTATAGTAATTTTCTTACTTAAAATAAAAATAATATAATACAAATCCATCTATTCATTAACTATAAAACCGGCACGTTCAAAAGATTTTACTAATGAGATGATTTTACTAACGCAGTCAAGAAGTTACCTAGGTGTATACCTACAACAATCCAGTTCCAAAAGTAAATGGCAATACAATCAGAAGGGTAATTGCGCAACTTTTTATCGGTAGGAATTGGTTTAATATTCATAGTTAAACAACATTCATTTCGTTATTTACGTTGCTGAGCCGACAATTTATTCGAACAAATGACGCAATGGTTTAGTAATAATCTTCAATCCCATTCAGATTCTGATAAATTGTGCGTTTCGCAATTAGGGTGCTGGTCAAAGACTACCGTCTTGAGACACTGCGGTTTGTCAGAAGAGAAGATATTACGTAGCTTCCCCAACGCTGAAACATGGTCACTCTCAATGGGCTTCATTAGAAGGCTGAAAGTTACTCATAGGGGGAAGGCTATGCCTGAAGTTTCAATATTCCTCGATGGAATCATAAATAAAGACATCCGTAGGCGAACTGAGATAACCGACATGGCTCAAAGAATTGCCAAACTTAAGTGATAGTAAGCAGGACACATTGCTTGCAGAAGATGACCGTTCGTCGGGGGTAGACCCCCTTAATTTAGCACAAGTGTTAATATCGGCAAAAATATCGTAAATAAAAATAAAATGGATTAGTCAACTAATTTAAAAACCGATTTAGTTTAACACGTTAACTGCCATGGCTAAAAACAGAAAAAGTCAAAAAATGTACTTAGTGTTATTTCACTTTAAAATAGATTATTTATCCCATAAACACATTATTTATTCCAAAAACATGGCCGCCAGGCAGCAACGATATGTTCAGATTTTGTATGTGTTGTCGGTCATATAGTCCGACAAGGCCTGAATGGAACAAAAAGTGTCGGACGCATAGTCCGACATGGCAGTTAACATGTTAAATGCCAAGTCTGAGTACTAAGGTTGGAATAAAACTAACTACGCAAACTGCTGTCTGCTGCTGTTCCATGTGGTATCCGACGTAAATAATATCACCATCTCATTTCTTCCCGTGGGTGTCGTAAGAGGCGACTAAAGGGCTTACTACAGAATGGGCAGCAGCGTTCTCTATGCATTATACCACCTAACTGCGATCGCCAACCCGCCTGCCGAGCGTGGCGATTATGGTATACCTCCCAAATTGGGGGAGTCCTATGACCAGCAGTGGTGGTCATGTTTTGGCTAAAATGATAATGATGACGCAAACTGTACAGTCCGGCTAGTCCCTTACTACTCTCTCCCAGCAACACCCTAAGCCGAGGTCCGAGGAGAGTGCCCACGAGTCAGCGTATAGGCGATTAGTTTTTGAGTTTTATCAGACTCTGGCGAGAGACTTTAATTTATCGAGGCACCCACAAGCAAGTCTGGTTAAGCAACCAGTTGAACTTCGATATGTTTTTTTTTTTTAAACGGATGTACTGAATACTGAATACTTTTTGACCCTCCTCCACTGGTACACACGGGTACAGGTCAAGTTAATAATTTCCAGTTTTAGCTGACCTCGCATTGTATAGGTTTTTCGTAAAATGAGATGTCAGCTTATACTGAAATTGTATAGCTTGCTACATCGCCGTGCCTATCTACATGCCGTAATTAATACTAACTAAAAATATTTACTTAAGTAATTTCAATGTTTATTGTTTACCAACACAAGTTCAATGTCATATCAATTATAGGTTTCAGCTAACTTTGCGGAATACAAATGCAGACAGTGCTAATTGCTTGATAGGTGAAGTTATTACGTCATTTTATGTCTATTTGCATATTTTTCTCGTCAAACAACCAGAGGGGTAATTGCGTAACTTTTTATCGGTAGGAATTGGTTTCATATTGATAGTTAAATAACTTTCATTGCGTTATTTACGTTGCTGAGCCGAAAATTTATTCGAACAAATAACGCTATGGTGAAAAATCAATGAACAAAGATCACTCAAAGCGCCGACTCATAATTTAAGGTTTATTATTTTTTGCTTTTCAGTTTTTTCGGCAGTTATATTTTTGTTAAAATGTTTTTAATTTATAATTTTTTGTGTCTTTAATGTACTAATAATGCTTGGCAAGGTATACCCTAACCAATTAAAAAAGAATTATCAAAATCGGATTACTCTGTATAAAGTTATGCGTGGTTATAGGTACATTACAATCAGTGAGTGAACAATCAATGATCCCCTGTTTTCCGACTCTTAGGGTTCGATTTTGTTTTCCAAATGTATATGGGACCACCTTCGGAGTATACCCTTTCCAATAAAAAAAGAATTATTGCAATCAGAGTACTTTGTAAAAAGTTATGCCTGATCTTACAAAAAAAATAAAAAAATATACGCGTCGAATAGATAACGATCGGTTAAAAATTGGGGCTTCCCTGAATTAATTAAACTTATTTACTATACTTAAAATCTTCACATTTATGATAGGTAGGTAATACGCTATTTGCCAACTAGGTAGATGGATGGGCCATCCAGATTCGGATAGGTAAGGTTCGAAGAAGATGATAGCTGATTTGCTCATTGGTAAATTGTATAAGCCGTTTTATTTTTACTGACTGGCAATCTGTTATATCCCGACAGCTTAGCTAAACAATAACCGCGGTCTATCCTCAGCCTCCCCTTACGCTAGGCTCTGCCCCAGATCTGAACCCATCTACCAATCCACGAGTTGGAGGGGCATAACAGTTGTGCACCTTGGAGACAAGGGCATGCCCGGGACCCACGTTTTCAACCAGCCACATTCCTGAGTGCTCTTACAGCTTCTTCCGCCACGTCTAGGAGTTAAGCGACAGACATGATGTATAGCTACATACAACTAACTATTTACGAACAGTTATTTAAATTATAATTATTTATAAATCTAATTATTACATTGATGCACTGTCTTAGCTGCGAGAAATAATCTAATAAACAAATTTAATATATTTTATAATTTAATGTGCCTAGGTATATCTATCGACGATATCTACGAAGTAAACCTGTAAATTTTATTGTCATTATAATATGTATGAATGAACAAGTCATACTTGTAATTTCATGATATTATTATGAAATAAAATTATTTTACCACGTTATTATGTAAATACCTATATTCTGGCAAATAAATTAATTTCATTTCATTTACCCTCCAGGCCAACTCTGTTACGTGGTCATCATTAGGGGCCATTCATAAATTACGTCACACAAATTTCATTCATTTTCATTTTTTTTAATTTTTCTTTCATGGTTTATATTTCGTGTTTTAATAGTACTTTAAATATGTATATTCAATTTTGGAATGTGACGTCACAAAATTTAGGGCCCCTCCCATCCCCTTGTCACACAATGTCACAATTCGTCGACCCTCTCCCCCCCTTAACGTGTGACGTAATTTATGGATGGCCCCTTATCATCATCATCATCATCTCAGCCCGTAATTACCCACTGCTGGGTAATATACCTACCTCGCCCTTTTTTCGCCATACTTCTCGGTTTCATTCGTCTCTCATCCATGCGTTTCCCGCGACCTTGACGATATCGTCAACCCAACACGGTTATAGACGGCCTTGGTACACGTTACCGATGATTTCAACGAAAAAAATATGGCCGACCCTGAAAATTGGTTGAATAGCCTTGAGTATAAAGCGCTCATACTTACCTACCCACTTCACCAGCATGCACTTGCATGCGCAGCGTGTACTACCCAGCAGCTGAAGCATATAAAAAGGCAGTTTACCACCAAAACAACACAACACCTACATAAATATTACGATAATATTTCCGCCCGTCATTCGGAAGTGACACAGTATACCCATTAACTTTATCGGCATAGATAATACAGCAATAGTAATTTAAATGCAGTAAACCCTCCTATTGATAAATGATAACAAGTATTATCAGCAGATATGATAGATAAGGTAGATCAGTATTAAGTTATAAGCAGGGGGATTACACTGTGGGGTCTGTCACGGAAAATGTAAGCATTATTTTTTATAAATTTTAGTGATACTGTTAGCCGAACCCTTGCTGCTGTTACCTCAGGTTAAGCTACGCTTGCCGCGGTTAATCAATGGATGGGACGACCATCTTTAAATATATTTTTTTTGGGTAATCAGCTAATTACCTCTCCCGCTATGGGCGGAGCGGGAGGGCGTGTCAGACTTTTACTGACTAAAACCCACCCGTGTTCCTTCAGTTGCCTATATGCCTGGGCCGCGCTAACTCTTTCGAACAAATCTCGCGACCTTGGCAGATCTTTACATACCAAGACCCTCCTTTGCCTCGGAAAGCACGTTAAGCCGTGGATCCTGGCTGTCTTTTGTGGATCTTTAACAGTCGTTACAGGTCGTCAGAAGCCCGAATATCTGACAACCAGTCTAACCGAGCAGTATCGTTTTACCCAGTAACGTGGCTGTGGGCAGTTGGGCAAGTTCTCCATGTAATAGACTCGTACTCAGCTGCATCTGGTTAGTCTGGAAGCTGAACCTAACATAGTTGGGAAATGGCTTGGCGATTGAGCTATTGCAGTAATTGCTTCCTTCCCACAAGTAGTTATTATGGTTACTTAAATATGACGACGATAGATTCAGTAAGTACATTGGTCGCCCTGATAAGTCAACACTATGACTAAACTTGCTGGCTGATTAATTTGTTATTACGGCAGAATATTTTTTTCTATTACCCGAGTCAGCAAGAGCAAAGAATTTAGTAGGCAATTAAGGGTAAGTAGGCCAACTTAGCAAAATTTTATATCACATTATTCTCCAAATATTTTTTACAATACAATCCTTTATTTCAGGCAACTAAGGCCCATAAAACACAATACATAAATAAGCATAAAAACAATAACTAATATAATAATACATACTTAATAAAACAAAAATGAAACTACATACATATGTAAAAACACACACACGTATGTATGTGTGTGTGGGTAAAAAAAAAAACATGAATTGTTCCAAAAACTTTGACCTTTTTTTTTTCCTGGAGGAATTCTCATAGATGAAACTTTCATTTGAGAAGAATGAAGGGTTCTGCTAAACCCCCACAAAACCCACAGTCCCCAATAACTCTACGACCCGGGCAATGCTCAAAAATTTGTCAACACAACTGACAAACAATTTTCCATTTCCAGAAATCGAGATGGCGTCAGCTTCCGTCATGCTGGTCCAGCCCAAAGGCGAGCTGTGGGAGAGGATCAGGGTGGAGCTGAACGAAAACGTGAACACACGAGACCAGGACATGGCAGCCATCAAGGACTGGTTGAAGAAGCAGCCACATCTTCCAAATGAGTGGGGTGAGTTGATTTAGAAATTAACCGACTTCAATAAAAGTACGATCTCAATTCAGTATAATTAAAAAACCTCAGAACTGCGTTATTGATGATGTTATACTAACGTCCTGTCTCTGTTTTTTACTTAGCAAGTAAAGGTATATGAATTTATGTGGGTACGTACTTTTTTTTAGATGAGAATCATCAAAATAACGTCTCCCGCTCTGGGTGGAGCGGAAGGGCGTGTCAGACTTTTACTGACTAAAACCCACCCGTGTTCCTACAGTTGCCCATGTGCCAGGGCCACGGTATCTCTTTCGAACGAATCTCGCGACCCTGGCAGGGTGGGTACGTACTTATCACAACTAAAAAGTGGTACCTACTTAAATAAAAAGTTTATTTAAAAAAAAAAACCTACATAGTGAAAATATGAGTTTGAAGTCGGTGGCAAAGAAACGAAAATTCAAAACCAAAGACATCGTCTTCCGAAATAAAAAAATATTTTCACTTTATATATAATTTTTTTAGAATTCACTTTTTTTTTTTTTTTTTTTGTTCAAATAAACTGTTTTATCAACATTATGGTGCTGTCATAGTCGTCACGAATAAAAGAGAAACCAAATTGATCCTACACGTCATGGTCACTATGACGATATCTCCAAATAAAGCCCGACCGAATTTCGGTCACGATAGCCAATCTCAACGAAAATTTTGTTAATTGTGTGCGCAAAGACAGGTGTCTTTCCTTGCTCTTATTTAGTGTATTATCAAGTTTTTTTAAAGATAAGATAAGATATTAATTGTTAGTTCAAAACATGAGTAAACATACAGGGCACGCAAGATATTACATTAGATTAAATCACAGTCATATTTTACCTAAACGGCGAAAAAGTATAACTAAGTAAACACCATAAAATTATAAATATATCCATGAAGGCGCGGTAAGAAGCAAATGCTAATGTAAATGTTAAGAAGCAAGGGTATTCGACAATAGCTCATTGTGGTAACAAATAAGGTTCAAAACAGCTGATGTGTTTGATGTTACTTGGATTGAATGACCACCAAATAAAAGTAATTTTACAGTTTTAGCTCAATTTAACGATAAATGCATGGCTCAGTTGAATATTTTTTATTTATTTCTTTACTTAATTGAACTCCCTTTATTATCATTACATAAAATAGTTTACGATCAAAATTTTGAGAACTATGCGGCTAATAATATTTTTTGAGCTCAGTATTACGATTATTTTATTATTTGATGTTCTGAAATATCTTTGTTTAGGTTTTGTCTTTGATCATTTTGAAAGACCACACTGGTCCATCGGTATTAGTGGTCTACGCAAACTCCTGAACTGAACTTAGAAGACATAGTTTTAATTAAGGCTATGAGGTTAAAACATTCGTGTGTACCATGTCTAATGAGTTCACTGCAGAATCGTTTGCGGCCACTTGTGTATAGTTACAAGGAAACCAAAAGATAAAAATAGGACCTAAAATAGGAGCTATTTCCTTAGAAATAGCTAATAATTCATGTATGTCCCCCAGAGGACCGCTGCTTGCTAACCTTCCTACGAGGATGCAACTTCTCCCTAGAGAAGTGCAAGAGGAAGCTGGACATGTACTTCACTATGAGGGCAGCCTGCCCCGAGTTCTTCACAAACAGGGACATCACGAGGCCAGAACTCATGGACCTTATGTCTAGAGCGTAAGTGTCAGTTTTGTTAATTTTTTATGGAAGAATTGTTACTAGGACTGCAAGCAAACAAAACAGGAAGTATTTGATATGTTTAATTTACGAAATGCTTTGGAGTCATTTGGAATTCATGTTATACTGGTAAACATTCAATAAATTAGTTATATTTTACACTGCCGCCCATACACAAAGGGTGGCAAACTACAACCATGAATTCTGCACAAGAGTCTACGGTAAGAATATTTCATAGCCATACCTACGAGGACAAAATGTACAATAGAGCATTACTTTTTAGGGTTCCGTTGCCAAATGGCAAAAAACGGAACCCTTATGGATTCGTCATGTCTGTCTGTCCGTCCGTATGTCACAGCCACTTTTTTCCGAAACTATAAGAGCTATGCTGTTGAAACTTGGTAAGTAGATGTATTCTGTGAACCGTATTACGATTTTCATACAAAAATAGAAAAAAAACAATAAAGTTTGGGGTTCCCCATACTTAGAACTGAAACTCAACTTTTTTTTTTCATCAAACCTATACAGGGGTATCTATGGATAGGTCTTCAAAAATGATATTGAGGTTTCTAATATCATTTTTTTTCTAAACTGAATGGTTTGCGCGAGAGAAACTTCCAAAGTGGTAAAATGTGTGTGTCCCCCCTGTAACTTCTAAAATAAGAGAATGATGAAACTAAAAAAAAAAAATGATGTACATTACTATATAAACTTCCACCAAAAATTGGTTTGAACGAGATTTAGTGAGTAGTTTTTTTTTATACGTCATAAATCGTAAACCGCAATTTAACTTTCATTCAATCAACTCAAATATAAAATTTAAAAAAAAACATTTAATTTCATAAACATAAACCTTATGCATAAACCGTGAATACCTACAGGTTTGTACGGAACCCTCGGTGCGCGAGTCCGACTCGCACTTGGCCAGTTTTTTCCATTATCAGTGAAAAATTTACCCAGGTTGTTTCGTGTATTGCCTGACGTAAAGAATAGCAACATCTCATTTTTACCCATCGGTGTCGTAGGAAGCAACTTACTAGGGACTTACTAGGGAATGGGCATTTACGCATTTTACCAACATACTGCGATAGCCAACCCGCCTGCCAAGCGTGGCGATTAGGGCAAACTCCCCCAAATTGGGGAGCCTATGTCCAACAGTGAACGTCTTTCGGCTGAAATGATGAAGCAAAGATAGGCCTATAATCAGTAGTTGGTATGTGAATTCGGACTGGGGATTAAAATGATGATGAATGCACTTCTAGAATAGTATACTCAGAATTTTACAAAGCTAATAGCAATGGTCAAATGAATAGTAAAATAGTAGTGAAAGTTATACACTACCTCTGGTATCGTCTCTTCTTCTCACTCATTTTATTCAATGGAAGATCACTATTAGCGATAAGACCACCGATTGTATCAAATCCGTGTTAACACGTTGAGTCCCGAACACAGATTGATGGTTAATCCCATATGGCCACAGATTTAGAGCGCGTACAAAATTGTTAGTAGCAAGTACGCGATATCGCGTGATCGGCCATAATGCAGAGCCGACGAATCACGTGATATCGCGTGATCGGCACTCAACGTGTTAAATTTCTAAGTTTATATCGGTAGTTTATAAAGTATACAAATTAAAGAATTTTCTATTTATAAATTTACTTTTGTGGTTTCAGGCAAGGCCCCACTATGCCCGGTTTGACTCCTTCCGGAAGAAGAGTCACAATTTGCAAAGGTAAGATCTTTTAAAATTCTTTTAGAATCAAAGCAATGCTCGGTGCACAAGTAACATTATTTAACATTATTTTCGAAGACTTAAAGTATATATTTGTTGTACATTTAAAGTTAAATAAACTGTCATTAATATCGTCTATAATAATAAAAATCAATCATTGAAGAGTCCCTGCTTTGTTCCTGACCTCACACACAAGAGAGAGACACACATCACAAACATATGGTCCTTCGAGCCGGATAGTATATAAGTATATACTTATAAGTAGCAGAAACAGCATAAATATAAGTAGCACTAATGTCTTCAAATATTCCAAACTAGCTTCTGCCCGCGACTTCGTGCGCATGTTTCTTATCACCGTCGCAGCACATTGCCTGCCCACGCTATCACTTCAGTTGCGCTCAGCGTTCTTTCTATTATTTTCTTTTGCTCAGCTCTTAAAGGCTCTATATATATAACGTGATCCTCAAGATTTTGGCTATCAATTGCAAAAAATATTTTTTTATTGCCAACTGCTGGTTCTAGAGATTAGCGCTTTCAAACAAATAAAAACAAGATCCTCTACTAATGAGCTATAAGTATAGGTACAAAGTCTAGAACAATTTCCCTTCCTAATGAATCATCTTTATAATTATTTTCTTAACAATGCAATACTTTATATCGATCGCGTGACCGAAGTAATCACAATAACAGTCAATACCGCTGGACTTCGTAAAACTCACCAGTCGCAACATAGTTCACTTTTTATATTTCCCGGCGCTCTGAACGTTGCAATAATTGTAGGAAATCCTATGTGAACAAACTTAATGAACTAGTTTTTTACAGCTGATTTCCTTTGTATTGTATCTGAATAAAGTATAAAATAATTAAAAAAACATTTTCGTACCTACAACCATGGTTGTGAGTAGTTATATTTTTAATTATGATTGTCTCTAGACACGTGAATCTTATCATAATTCAATCTTAGTTATATGGCACATGATTCTCATATTCTCATGCCAATTTGCGACACTACAGCAAAGTTTTTGTTTATAAAAGAGGACTATCGTAGTTATATAGATGCATTATAGACATGAATCAAATGGCAAGATGGAGTTCGAAAATCACTTTGTTAACCTAATTGAGTTACAAACACCAACGTAAGCATATGCAGACAAACACGAATGAAGCCTCGTTGCTCTCTTAGGTACTATCATTAGTCCCAGATTCATCTTAGCAAAAATCCATATACGAAATATATAAATACTGATGATCATACTAATAAGTGGATAATGTTGCTAGTAGTATGATAAGTACTTTGTTTAATTAGTAAGATATTATGTATAACATATACTCCTGTTTTTTATCCCGAAATAAAATAAAAATACCATTATTGACAATTCTCTAACTAACTTGGTAGTTAAAGTAGGTCCACAAAATTTGAACTACATCAATAGGTACAATTCAGAAACACACAATCATTTAATAACTTAAATTCACAGGCCTCGACAAGAACCTCGACATGAACCAGCTAAACGACGCGTTCAAGATCGCCATGATGATCGGTGACGTCAGACTGATGGAGGAGATAGAAGGAGTCGCGGGAGACGTATACATTTTAGACGCTTCTATCGTCGCGCCTAGCCATCTGGGGAAGATATCACCGTCAGCGTTAAAGAAGTTCTTCATTTGTGTACAGGTAATTATTTTTACTGTCGTATGAAATAATGGTTTAGGGCCGGCGGCTAAATGATGAGGATGGGTGTGAGGAGGAAAATTAGATTATTTTGATAACCTGTATCTAGCAGTCTAACTTCTTATACCTCATGCGTGACATAACTGACGTGACGAAACCACCAGAGGGCGCTGTAATGTAAACACTCGATTCTGTCAGTTCCGTATTAAATTAATCTTTAAAAATATTATTCGTTCAATAACAGTTATGAAAAGTGTAAAGAAGTGTAAACAATAAACTCAAATGTATGTGGAAGTGTTATCTTTACTTGAATGAGCTTCTAAACTAAATACATAGTGATATAAGTTACGACACGATATATCCAGGGATACCGGAATCTGTATGTACTTTCTGTTAATTAATAGTAGTGACTTCAAGAATATTACCTCACACGCGAACTACAAGTATCGTGAGAGCTACTCCTATGGCAAAATAAACAAAAACATATTTGTAATTTGGGTGAAAATTTAAAACGCCCCTAGTGCTCAATAGCGAAAACCTTTATTCGAAATTCCGTCCGTTGGTGTGACAGTTTGATGGATTTCGTCAGTAGATGGCATCACTTTCTTCAGTGATTCACGATAATACCCAAACTACATCTATTGCTGAGTAGCAGAAATTCTTACAATGATCACTACTCGTCAATAATAACACACGGATGTTGAAGATCACGTATAGAGGGCACTTTCTTCAGTTGCTAAAAACGACATCTATTGCTAGATAGCAGAACTACTTACACTGTAAATTGCTCGTCTTTACCATCGCACGGATATTGAACATCATTGTTAATAGAGGGCACCACATTCCTTAACGATTACCTATAGCTCAAAACACGACATTTGCTGACAAATAGGAAGACCACTCACTGAGTACCCTTGCATTGCACTTAATTAGTTCTACAACTTTGCTATAGAGGGCGCATAAAGATGGAAGATCTGGATAACGTAACTTGTAGAAGACCTTTAAAAAAGTGTAAATCACTAGAAAAAATGGATATGAGCAACTCCATTAACTCATCATATTCGGATGAATTCTTGAGTAGAAGACTAGACGTTTCTTCGCATATTACAGCGTTATGCCGGGACGAAATGGACTCCGAAATAAGTAAATTAAAGGCGGACCTACAATCTACGCAGGATGAATTAGAAAATGTCATTCTGGAAAATGTAGAACAGAAAAAACAAATAGCCCAGCTTTCTCAGGAAGTTGAAATTCCAAAACAGATCTGCCGAAGTCCACGAACAACTCTACGTCAGTCAACTATGCAGAAACATAAAGTCAAGCGTCGTCTTACTGAATCATTTAGAAACTCTCCGCTCATGATGGAAAGTTCACCTAGTGTTGAAAAATTTCATACCCACTCTCATTCACTAGACCAACAGGAAAAAATAGAAAGCAATATACCTATAATAGATCTGGGATCTTCTGAGCAAAGTGTTACAGCATCAGTTTTTAATCCAAACTGCAGACAATCATTCGAACGCAGCGTAGAGATCCCATGTGCTCAAACTTCGTTGACTTCTTTACCACTATTAAATAAAAGTGATCACCAAAGTTCCCATAATTCAGCAACAACAGGTGCTCCAAAAATTATTATCTTAGGTGACCAACAAGTACGAGGTTTTGCCAGTCAAATAAAGTTACAGAGGGATGCTAATAAGTGGAATAACGTATATTCTGTATCAGGAGTGTCAAAGCCAAACGGAAATAGTACACAAATATTGTATAAAATAGATGATTATATAAAAACTTTGCACAATGATGATATAGTAATATTGGGTATAGGAAGCAATGACAAAAACCCGTACAAATTTCTATCAGAGTTAGTTTCGACCCTTCATAAACTAAGAAACAACCAAGTATTTATATTAAATATTATTAATAATCCCTATTTAAATTTTAAATTGTTAAATCAAAATATAAAACTATTTTTGCTAAACTTTCCTAACTGTAAGTTCATTGATACAACTGAGAATATATATAGTCATAATAATTATAACTACACATTCAAGGAAGTACTGTGTTATAAAATAAATATAGAAATTGATAATATTAATTTTAAGAGAAGTATGGACGCAGCTTGTACATTAAAACACACTCGCATGTCATCGAGCTCAAACATAAATCACACAAAAGGAACAATTCCATATTATTTTAAGATACAAAAAAAGGACCCCCACCACCCATTAAAAGCTAATGAAGCTACTAATCCTACACCGAACCCTAACGAAACTAGTAAATCCATTTTTTTTCGATGTTAAACGTAAATGTACACTTTTTCATCAAAATATTGCCGGTATCTTAAATAAAACAGATTTATTACAAATAACGTTACAAGAACTACATTCAAACGGTACAATAATTGATATACTGTGTTTTTCTGAAACTTTCATAAAAAGAGGATCCGAAAGTAACTTAATACTAAAAGATTACAAGCTAGTCTCATCTTTCTCAAGACCTCACCAACGCCGAGGTGGAACCTGCATAATGGTTAAAAAGGACCTTGAATGTAAGCCTATTCCTAACTTGGTTACGCCTTTAATATATGATTTCGAATATTGTGCAATAGAAATTATCACGCTTAAAGTCATTGTTATCTGTATTTACCGTACTCCAAATTCAAATTTAAGTCTGTTTTTAAAAAACCTCGAGGATATTTTAAGGAAAATAACAAAACGAAATAAAAATAAAATAATACTATGTGGAGATTGGAACATTGACGCATTAAAGCGTAACAATAATTATAAAGAATTAGAATGTATCTTACAAAACTAAAACTAAACCCACAAGAAAATCATCATGTTTGGATCTCATCGCAAGCGACATACCTAATGCTCAGCCTCAAATACATACCCTTGCATTATCTGATCATGAGACCGGTCAGTCCATTTGTTTCCATGCTTATGTAGATACTGCAAGATGCAGAAAACAATTTTGGTTTCAAAAGAGAAGAGATCTGAGTCAAGACAACATAGAAAAGTTTATATCATGCATATCGTCTCTTTCCTTTTCAGAAATATACGAGTCAGATGATACTGATATAGCATTCAATCACTTTCATGATACGCTGTCCTTTTTTTATAATCTCTGTTTTCCCATACTCACAGTAAAAATTACAAACAAACCGCCAAAAAGTAAATGGATAACAAAAGGAATAAAAAGATGTTGTGTCAGGAAACGAAGCATGTACTTAAAATATAGATTATTAAATTCTAATAAAAATCAAAACCTAAAGAACTACCAAAATTATAATAGAATGCTGAGACGATGCATATTACATGCTCAGAAAATTGATAATACTCGTTATATTCTTCAATCGAACAATAAATGTAAAGCCGCCTGGGACATTATTAAAAAGAATAGTACAGATATAGATAATAACTCTGAAATTACCTCTATCACAGACGATCAGTGCACGTACACTAATGCCGATATAATTGCTAATAAATTTAACGACTTTTTTATAAATATGACAAACAAACCTAATATCCCTAATTCTGAAACACACATTGACTACAAACATACCATCACTGATATAACGAATAGCATTTTCTTGACTCCAACTGATAAAGATACTGTGTATAAGATTATTAACTCTTTAAACTCAACTAACTCAACCGGGTATGACGATATCAGTACTAAAATTCTAAAACGTTGCTCTAAATATATTTCTCATCCACTCGCCCACATTATTAATCTATCATTATTTCAAGGTTCATTCCCCACCAGACTAAAATTTTCGATAGTCAAACCATTATACAAAAAAGGAGATAAAAATGACATGAATAACTACCGACCGATTACTCTAATACCAGTAATTTCTAAGATTTTTGAAAGAATTATGTATGACAAACTGCACTCCTTTATAATAAAACACTCAATTTTAAAAGAGGAACAATTCGGTTTCAGAAAAAATAAATCAACTACTCTTGCATGTTTCTCTCTTGTGAAAATGATAACCTCTAGTTTGAATGAGAAAAGGCCAATTGCATCGATATTTCTCGACATGTCAAAAGCATTTGACTTCGTAGATCACAAACTTCTTCTCTTCAAACTTAATCGTTACGGTATTAGGGGAAACGCATTACAGTGGATAAAATCTTATCTTAATGATCGTCAACAATGTGTGGAAATATCGAGGCATACTTTATCAGAAAAAAAATTACATAGATCCGCTTATCGTCAAAACTCATGTGGTGTTCCTCAGGGCAGTATATTAGGACCCTTTTTGTTCTTGCTATACATCAATGATTTGCCTAACGTAACCCCATATTCTTGTATTCTGTACGCCGACGATACAACTCTTAGTATTGAACTCACCGATAACAATATCACAAAATACGAAAAAGAGATTAATGACACGCTAAACAAAGTAATAGAATGGCTAAAAGACAACAATTTACATGTCAATATTAGTAAAACCAAACTTATACAGTTCCAAACTTATAATAGCAAAACTCAGCAATTAGAAATTAGGTATTCAAATAACGCTGTAGAAGAGGTTGAAAGTTATACTTTTTTGGGGATAACGTTAGATAAATATTGCAATTGGAAAATACACGTTGACAAATTATGCACTAAGCTGCAAAGATTTGTATTTGTTTTAAATAGAATTACTCGAGTAGCTGGTATCAATGCGGCACTTTATGCATATCATGGTTACGTAGCATCAATTCTCCGCTACGGCATTATTATTTGGGGAAATTCTGTTGATACGAGTAAAGCATTCCGAGCTCAAAAGAAATGTATTAGATCAATGACTAAAGCCCACCCATTACAAAGCTGCGTCCCAATCTTTAAAAAGTTAAATATATTACCACTCCCATCTTTATATATATTCGAACTTTGTATCTTTGTACGTAAAAACTTAGCATCATTTCAATTACACAATGATATTGTAATTAGGAAAAGTCGAAATATCTACAGATTATGTGCACCCCAACAAAGAATAAAACTATTTTCGAATAATGTTTACTGTATGGCAATTCAAATTTATAATAAATTACCTAATGTTTTTAAAACTCTTAACCTCATGACATTTAAAAAGAAACTATTTAACTTTCTATTGCAAAAGTGTTACTACTCAACTAATGAATTTTTAAATGATAAATTTGATTCAAAATTTAAATTAGACGACGACTTACCTCCTAATAATTGAATAGAATTTATTTTTATGACATTGTATTTTAATATTATTTTTATTTTTTCTTCATTGTTTTAATAATTCTTGTCAGTATAATTAAAAACCCTTGACATTGTATTTAATCATTCTTGACATTATAAATTTATAATTAATAACCCCTGATATTGTATTAGTATATTAGTAGTTAACGTTTTCTTTTTCTCGACATTGTATGGTTTAATGTTAATTCCTTGAAATATTTGTACGCTGGAAACAGCAGAATATTATGGACATCATATTATGTAACACCTATGTAACAACAATATTCTAACAAATAAATAAATTTATTATTATTATTATATTATAACTAAAAAAACCGGCCAAGTGCGAGTTGGACTCGCGCACCGAGGGTTCCGTACAAACCTGAAGGTATAAAGTTTAAAATTTAAAAAAATATTTATTATATGATGTAACTAAATATTTACTGTTTTCGCAATTTTTCCTTTATCTGTGCTATAGGGTCATTCCGTCGTTTCGTGCAAATAGTAACGTTCCGCGGAATTAAAAAAAAATGTTATTTTTTATATTTTTTATTGATTTAATCGAGTTTAAATTGTCACCAGAGTCATTAAAACTGGTAGGCGCGATATTATCTTGTTTAGTCTTTGAGAAAATAACAATTGAAATTACACCTGGAAGGCGATGAAAAGTGAGAGGATTGTAATGAACTAGGGCGCGATGGTAATGATATAAGTCGGAATGGCAATTATATACCGTAAAACAGTTCTGAAATAGGTTAGGATAAGGAAATAGGTTCTGAATTAGGTAATGAACCGTAAAAGAAGGTAATTTAAAATAACGAAATAAAACAATTTCATTTAAATAATCACTTTCTTTTATTAAAATTCAGACTTTCATTTTAATGAGTCTAATAAATCAACTTCGTGGAAGGAAGCATAATCACTTTTTTTTAATAATTAAAGGCTCTTAAACAGTAGTCAACCCCATCTTACATCTTACCTATAGGTACTGACTGACTACATCCTAATAACAGTTAATATAATAATAATAGTAGGTAACTATATAGGTAGCTTTTTTGGTCTCTGGCACAAAATTAAACATTAATTTTAAACAATTAGACTTAAAAAAATATAAAACAATCATACTCATTATTATTAATATGGAATGGACAATCAACATTAACAAAATATAATAGGCTTGTAATATATAACAAACGAAAACGAAAGTAAAGGATTGCTTAATATTATAAAGAATGTGTTGAAAATGTTCAAACAATCTTAACACGTCTATCGACAATCATTCTTCAACGTTACTCTAGTCAACCTTAAATTTAGGTCGTAAAACAGATTTTGCAAAATCAGTCATAAATATTATAATTAAAAAATATTTAATTCCTCACTATCATCTGATTCATCATATTTATTGTAGTCTATATTTAGTGTGTCTTTGTTTTCTTTTTCAGATTTATTTGAATGCACATAAGTCTCGAATTGCCGTTGGTGTTCAGAATTAAATACTTCTAATTTTTTTGGGATTAGTTTATGATTTGGAATCTTATAAAATTTACGGTTTTCCCAACTTATTCGTACGTCAGATAATATCTTGATTTTAGGAGATTTTAAGACAGTCGAAGTTGTAGGTGGAACGTTCAATAAAGGTGAGAGCTGTAAATCGATTGGACCCTCTAGAGTTTGTAAGTTTTTGATAACATCTGATTCATCCAGGTTATTTAATAAAGTGGATGTATCTATGCTTAATAAGGACTGATCATCATTGATATAAGTGCCTTCATTTTGAGGGCACTGGTCAATCTCATCAACATCAACTCTCTCCTCTTCGCTGTAGTCATAGCCCTTAAAATGAAGGAAGCCTAAATGCTTGTTATGAATGCACGGAATGCCGCAATCTTGACACTCGAAACAACTTAGACTTCGTAAAGTAATAGTCCTAATATTTTCAGCAGTCCAAATTACTTGATGTACTTTCATTGTTCCTTTAAATCCTGAAATATGTGGTGGAAATATTCTTTCTTCAATATCGCTCTCTGTTATCATCTCAAAGTGTACGTTTGGTATATTTTTGGTTACTAAAGCCCAAAAATCTTCAAAAGTGCCAACATCTCCACCATATTTCACAAAGTTATCAGCAGTTCGTTTAACGACTGCACCAACACCGTCCGGAGCTCCTTTACCATGTCCGGATTCTTGGTAGTTCCATGTCACCTTAGTTATATTATTGTAGATATCTTTTAATTTAGTAATCATATAAAAAATGTTTTTATTTCTATACTGACTAGAGGGCGAATCAGATAAGAAATGTACTATTTCATACGGTACTAGTTCTTGTGCCATCTTTAAAATAGGACACAAGTGAGCCCATATGGCTCCAGCGTCATGTTTTAAGCAATTACTAATGGTACAAAAAGATTTAGATCTAACTATACCTTTTTCTCTGTCCTTATAGTATAGAACTCCCGTGTGTAAAGATACTTGTTGTCTACTCCCTCCGAAGTGGAACGACTGTATTTCCTGATTGTATTTTAAACAATAGTTCTCACTGAAGTCCACGTGCACTAGTATCTCCATGTCTTTTAAATTTTGTTTCAGTTGCTTGATAACCTCAAACTGCACAATAATATTTAGATTGTGTTTGAGGAATGTATCCAAAGTTGACTCTAATTTGTGAATAACGTTGCGCGGATAGTCTTCAAATCTTTTTTTTATACTGACTAATTTAATCTTTTTTGTTCCCTCTTTTGCGGTATATGGCTTTTTCTCTACAACCCACTGATAAAACATAATTTTTTTGTCGTTTTGAAATTCATGATAGTTCAAGACTTTACTTGCGCAACGTTCACATGTACGTTCGAGACATTTTTGCTTTGCATCACAACAGAGACTATTAATAACATGTGTTCCCGTACTTTCAGTGATGATCTCCGCGTTTTTGAGTGCTTTAATCAATAAATTTACATTTGAATGCAATTTGCATTGACAGGTATCTCGCTCTGTTTTAGGAAAAACCACCCAATATGGTCTATACTTACAGAACGTCGAATAACTTACACTGCATTGCTCCTTCAAGAATTTCACATGTAGATTTTTTAAATTATCATTCAGGTACCTCTTCTGTTTCTTCACATCTTGCTTCTTAATAAACTCTCTTTTGCCCGCTGCAACTCTACTGTTTGAGTCTTCCTCGAAAAATGATTGGATTTGATTTATCAATATTTGTTTTTTTGCTATAACGATATTTTTCTTTCTTCGGGAATATGGTAATTTATGAAGCAGCTTATATTTTCTCAACTTTGCGTCATCTTTGATAACCGTAGCCAGAAATTTCCTCTTCTCTTTTTTTGGCGTACTTTTATAGCTGTGTTCCAAATTTCGAGATATAGTTTCACTAAAGAGCAGTTTTTTTTTTACTTCTTCCTTCTCTTCTGGTTTTATCTCCAACAATACTTCATCAACTTTTTTTTCAATAGAATCACACACTTTTTTAGTTATATTACTTCTTTTACGTAACGCATCTTTTTCTCTCTCTAGTTTACTAATCTTATCTCTCAATTTCTTTACCGTCTTCATATGATTGTAACGCATACGCCTTAATATATTATTGGACCTTAATAATCGTACAGATATATTTTGACTGATTGTACTAGGACCTGGTTCAGACAGCATCAGGGGATCTGGCCTGGGAGGCTCTAGATTTACATCATTTTCTGACTCACTCTGGGGTGGTGAGTTTTGTAACAATATTCGCTGTAATCTACTTTCTTTTTCCTTTCTTTCCAAGTAGTTTTGCGAGTTTTTTCGCCAACGCCTTCTTTGTTCTCGTTGTGCTCTAGGAGTCATGTCTTTAATGCTACAAATCTTATTCCTCTCTTTTCTTAATAAATATCTTTTCCTTTCTTTTTCTTTATGTAGATTATATAAATCAGGATCGTTTTTTATTTGTGAATATTTTTCTCGTTTACGTAGCCTATCTTTTGCCAGTTTTTCTTCTCTTGATAACTTTTTACGAGTTTTCCCCATATTAACACTGAAAATAATAAAATATGGCATATAAGAATTAAAAAAAAACTTAGAAAAATATGCGCCTCATGTTGTTAATACATTTTAATAGTAAATTAATATGTTCCTAATTAAACATGTTCGTAGTTAATAGAATAATATCATATTTTTCATTTCCTTCTAAAACATTTTCATTACCTTCCCGCAAAAAAATGGAGGGAACGGATGGTAATGAAGTGGAGATGAATGAAAAAATCTAACATTTTGTTTAACAATTTAATTACCTAAAACATTAGAAACTCAAGAATAAAATACGATCAAAATCAATTTGAGAGTTAAACAAATCAAGTATTTACAATAATTTGCTTACCACAGTACCTTGTGAAATAGCAGGAATGTGATGAAATTATTTCTGGACGAAGCACTATTTACAATGCGAAAAACGTAAATAATTACTACAGCGATAGGCGTACGTCCGCCTTGTTTTGTTACCCGCGTCTGACTGACCAGTAGAAACACGTTGTGACCTGATCCATATTAGTGACCGAATAAACCATCTCCAAAATTATGAAGTTTCCGAGTACGGATGGTGATGAAGTTTTTATTGTGACAATTAGAAATTACAGTTTTTTTTATACTATTACTGAGTTGATTGTAAAATCAAAATAAGTAAACAATAGTTCAGAGGTTTGGTGTAAACATACCGTATTAATTTAAACCGACAATTCGAATTTAGACGAGTAAACATCAAAACTTCCGCCAAGTACCCTAGTTGGAAACAGAGAGGAATGATTTTACACGCAGTTTTAGCAGCTTTTTTGATAATATTAATTAATAAAATTGTGATATTATCGATACTCCTTTTAAAGTAACTATGTTTTTACCCATTCAGCATAAAAAAAATATGAAAAAATAAAATTTCCATAGGTAAATTTGTCTGGATATCTGTTTTGCACGAAACTACGGAACGACCCTATAAGACGTTGCTTCGTACCAAATTTCAAAATTCTAGATCGACTGGAAATACCCTTTAGGTTTTGATTCCCTTGCGAGTTTCGATAATTTGCGGAAATTTGCGGCATAAACGGCTATATCTTTTGATTGCGTTAGCTTAGAAGTTTGATCTTTTCACAGCTCCAAGGGACAGTAGTCTTGAGTATTTGATATAAATTTCAGCTTGATACCTCCACGCGTTCCTGAGAAAAAGGGTCTTGACAGACGGACGGACGGACGGACGGACAACAAAGTGATCCTATAAGGGTTCCGCTTTTTCCTTTTGAGGTGCGGAACCCTAAAAATAAAAAAATACTAATAAAAAACCGGTCAAGTGCGAGTTGGACTTGCGCACCGAGGGTTCCGTATAAACCTGTAGTGTTTAATACCGCTACGCGTTCATGAGGAAAGGGGTAGTAAGTTTAAAATTATTAAACATATTTTTATTATGATGTAACTAAAAATTAACGGTTTTCGCAATTTTTCCTTAATCTGTGCTATAAGACGCTGCTTCGTACCAAATTTCAAAATTCTAGATCGACTGGAAGTACCCTTTAGGTTTTGATTCCCTTGCGAGTTTCAAAAATTTGCGGAAATTTGCGGCATGAACGGCTATATCTTTTGATTGCGTTAGCTTAGAAGTTTGAGATTTTCACAGCTCCAAGGGACAGTAGACTTGAGTATTTGATATATATTTCAGATTGATACCTCCACGCGTTTCTGAGGAAAGGATCTTGACAGACGGACGGACGGACGGTCGGACGGACAACAAAGTGATCCTATAAGGGTTCCGCTTTTTCTTTTTGAGGTGCGGAACTCTAAAAAAATCTGACGCAAATCTGTCGAAGCTACAACAGCTGCTATATACTCATTTCAGGCACTTCTTATGCGGCTTCTTCATCTTTCAGTAGAAATCTAATGAATGACATTTTATTTCATTTCAGGAGGCGTACCCAGTCAAGTTGAAAGAGGTGCACGTGGTCAACTCGACACCTCTAATCGATGCTCTCTTCAACATCATCAAACCTTTCCTCAAGGAAAAGATTAGGCAAAGAGTAAGTACCTATTAACAGCTTTTTGTCACATTGGTTTATGAATCTCTGAGTTAGTCTCTCACAGTCTAAGTGTTGGTTTCTTTGAAGAGGAGTCTGATTCTGATAAATGAAGGAGAAACTTTGGAATCCAGAGTGCATTTTTGTGATATTTTGGAATATCATTTAGTACTCGCTCAGCGTCCTATAAACCGGTCTATGCTCAAAGTTTCTTTGATGGATAAAATCAGAAACGAAATTATCCGGAAAAGGACCGGAATTAGAAAGAAAGAAAGAAAATACATTTATTTAGCACAGTTTAAAAGGCACACAACAGTTAGTTACACAACAGGAAAGAGTATAAATAAAATTACTGACATAGCCTGCAGAGTAAGCTAGCTGAAGCGTCAGTTGGCTCGGCATGTTTATGGAAGGACCGACGACCGGTGGAGAGTAGACGATTCCTTAGAGTGGGAGCTGTATTTGCAAGCAACGTTTAGGGAAACCTCCAGCTAGATGGACAGACTACCTCAAAATAGTGGCTGGGTCAGACTGGATGCGGTAGCCTGGGAGAGGCCTATGTTCAGCAGTTGACTGCAATAGGCTGAGTTGATTGATGACTGGCTTCAGATCCACTCACAAAAGCAGTAAGGTAAAGTTGAAGAATTACTGTTACTGATTATGATATTTCCTTGCAGACGCACTTCCACAGTAGCTTCAACGCTCTTCACGAGCACGTGCCCAAGGAGTTGCTGCCGCCAGAATATGGTGGTACTGGACCCTCGCTTGATGAGGTTAACTGTACGTTGTCGTTTCCACATTATATGACTAGTACCTAATCGCAACGTAAATAATGTGCTCATTTCAATGTCTGTAACCAGCATTTGTGCGTACACATACTCAGCTTCTGCGAAATTTGTATTCGAGAATACGCTTGACTTCGTCTACATTACAGCCCATGACGTTTATAATGCATTCAAAACTGAACTGTTGTCCGCGTAATAATATAGTTAAATTTCGAATGTAGATTTTATTTTCCTTGATTCGGGAAACGCTCTTCAATCCACAAGAATCTGATAAAGTGTCACTTGAGTTTTAGTCACACGTTGCAGTGGAGAAAATTGATGCGTAATCTGACATTTCTGATTTTATTTCCAGCCGCCTGGGTGAAGAAGCTGGAAGAATACAAAGACTGGTTCCAAAAACAGGATTCCCTCAAGGCTGAGGAGTCACTCCGACCTGGCAGACCCACCAACTATGATGAACTCTTCGGAATCGACGGCTCCTTCAGACAGCTCGCTATTGACTAGACTAGTTTAATTTATTATCTAAGTATAATTATACCTTTCGCTTGCTTATAAGAAAATCGTTTGTGACCTAGCTATACATTTTCTGCCAGATAGGTTAGGAGTTTTTAAGAACAAAAATACCCGTTTTCCCTAACACTAGATTATACTTTAATGATTACATTAACAAAAGCGAGCCGTTGGATTTTCAACTTTTGGCGTTAAGCTGAACTTTGATAATCCAAAAGCGCGCTTTGGAAAGGATTCGTGAAAACGTGTACATGCTTTGCATCATGTATGGAGTTTTTTAAATAATGACAATTCTCCTCTAAATTATTTACCGTAATACCTTTAAGAAATTTTCAAATCCTTAGGTATTTTGAAACACATACTTTCGTATATATTGGAATTGGAATCTTTCGATTCCAATTATTTTAAGGACTTACAATAATCAGTTATTTCACAGCATAGTCAGTCCATGGAATATTTTTAAAATGTTTTTTTTTTTCAAATTATTGGTTATTGTATGGCTGAATGTTGAACAAAATAAGTATGATGACTATTCCTGCAAATAGTAATTCAATGAAATTTAATGAACTTACAGGGTTGTATTTACGATTTTAATTGGTATAGTTATGTTAATACAAAACGTGTTACGGTCTCGAATTATATTTTGTCCAGACGTCAGAAAATTTTAATTTTACGGAATAACCTGGCGTTTTACTCTTAATCAATAACGAAAGCTTTTGCTAAAACCTGTCGCTCTTTCTAGGTGTCCCGCAAGGAAACTAATATAATCAATCCTAATATTATCAATTAAATGCGAAAGTAGCCCTGTCTGCCTGAACGCCTGCACGCTTTAAGCGCTGAACGGATTGCAATATGGCAATCAAGCAGTGGCGTGCATTGCAGGTAGGCACCAGGCTGCCTGTTCTTGTCTGGGATGACAAACGCGAGTTTTTAAGTTTCTTAATCATTTCGGGACACACATCAAAATGTAAGTGACAGACTTATTGTGATTTTTCGAGGTAGGCACTGTTTATGTATATGCCTTCATGCAATGCACGCCACTGCACACAGGTAGACCATTACCAATCTTAAGAAAGTAAGTAAGTAAATTTTATTTGTTTAAACATGGTGTACATTCATTGCATTTGAACATAGGATTCTTTTTATACCATTACTACGTTTCCTTGGAATAATTTCCAACCTTCACGCGAACGAACCTGGAGCAAAAATAATTTTATCAGGTTTTAAAATTATGTCAAAATAAAAGAATACTGAAAACCATTTAATTCGCTACTGATCTATCATATTTCTGTTTATGGTGCTTTAAACCCAGATGATAATAAATTTTCAGCTAAAACATTTTTTATAAAAATGTCAAAAAATCACGATTTCTCTAAACTGTTTTGATTACTTAGCAATAAATGTTAGTATTTAAATATTATAAATTCGGTGTTTGTCTGTGATAAATTAAATGAACTTTTGGATAATTATATGAGTTAATTATTTTTGGACTACAAAATTACTTATTATCACAATGAGGATCATTTCAGCCGAAAGCCTCCACTGCTGGCCATAGACCTCCCTCAAAACACACAAACAACAAAACCATAAAATTAAATAAGCATAGGATTTTAGTTCAATTTAACAAAGAACCAGCGCAGTGCCAGCTTGTTGCTATCAACTGCTCACAAATCTAAACTTCGAGTTAAAGAAAAACTTTACAGGGGCATAGTAGGGGGCATAGTGTAAGAGGGATTTTTTATTATCACTAACACTATGCCCGAGCCAAGGATCGAAATCGATATCGTCTGTTTCAGTCGCGACCACTACACTAATGAAGCATATCGTCCATTCAAATCTATACTATATAATACATATTTAATATTATAAAGCTGAAGAGTTCCTTTGTTTGTTTGTTTGGTTGAACGCGGTAATCTCAGGAACTACTGGTCCGAATTGAAAAAATATTTTTGTGTTGGGAGCCTATTTACTGAAGAAAGTTATAGGCTACATCACGCTACTATCAAAAGGAGCGGAGCAGCAACGAAAAATGGACGAAAGCTGGCAGGCAATTCGATGCGACGGGAAGGGTCAGGGGAGCAAAAATTTGACGCGGACGATGTGGCGGGCAGAAGCTAGTAAGAAAATAATTGCGGGTCGACCGATCAAGTTAAGCTGCGCTTGCCGCGGTTGATCTGTGGATGGGTGACAATCATTAAACCACTGACTGACACGTACTGAGTCGCATGGCCCGCTTGGTGAGTTACGACCCACTCCTCTAACCGAGACAATCTGCCAATAATGTTCCCAATGCTGGGATACATGGCAGATTGGGCCTCAATGCACCATGCGGGCCCAATGAGGGTCGATAAATTTCACAAGTTTTCAAATATTTGGCTCTAAGACATGCCAGTCTCGTCACAATGTTTTACCGTTTTTGAGCGCAGTGGTGATGAAATAATTTACTCAAAGTACTGCGCCTGGTAGCTGGTACCACTGGGACTACTGCTAACAGCTACGGGGTATCAAACTAAGCAGTTAGTCTGTATTTTGGGGCTCGGGTTACGAATGAAGACTATAAGGTGCTTTCAAGTGGTAGATATGTGTGTAAGTGTGCGTGTATGTTCCCATTGTTCTTCGTTTGATTGTATCTAGATTTGAAGTGTTCAGATTCGGTATCAGGTCAGGGTCGTCATTTTAATTGTTCCGAGTCATCATACACGGTCTGATGACTTCAGCACATGATTATTATAGCATAGAAATTTTTCGTCGGTTATTAAAACCAAAATTTGCTGTGACATCGAAAAGTGCAAATACCAAAGCGGGCAAAATGTGTGGAACATTTTTTTTTTTTTTTTTGATAACACATTTCACTTCGATGTGTGTGAATGTGAGCAGCCAACAGTTTGTCCACACCGGATGCCACATGACTGACCAAAGTCCTATTTACGCAAGAAACCACAACGAGGGAAATCCCCAAGCGAACAAGATTTACTATTGTATTTACCCAGACAAGAAAAACATGCCAAGAAATAAGTATTCAAACTGTTGAAGTCTATTTATACAAGTATTATTGATCCTTCTCCATATCCAGAAATTATACCTTTGTTCCACTGAATGAGCATGCCCTTGACCTACAGCCTCTTGCCGACGCCTCTGCCAGGGTCGCGAGATTTGTCCCAAAGAGATACCGTGGCCCTGGCATATGGGCTACTGAAGAAACACAGATGGGTTTTAGTTGTAAAAGTCTGACACGCACTTCCGCTCCACCCAGAGCGGGAGAAGTCACTTGATGATTTCTCAAAAATAAAAAATGGCGACGCCTGATGTTTGACGCCTGATTTAAAGCAATGGATGAGGTATATGATGTGACGAGCATGCCCAGAAGATGCCTGATCACGCTTGCTTTATAGGCAGACGGAATAAAAGTGGATTTGTGTTGTAACACTTTAGCTGTGCGCATAATAAATGTAAACGAGAGAGAGAACGTAAAGGAGAACCGCTGAGTACGAATGGTCGGGATATTTTATTTATATATTTAGGATCTCCAACAAAGGATACACATACACATTACAAAAATCACAGTTATAACGATTTCTTTTACGTGTGCTCCTTCAATTACACGAGACCACAGCATGCACATATAACTAGGTAAACTATAAACTAAAAATTAAAATTAGAGAAAATTCATTAAAATTTGAGCAAAATATAACATAAAAATATTTAGAAATAAAATTGAAAAGCAAAATTGAATAAAATGAAATTGGTCGATATGTTAATAATTTTACATTAATTGCTGACGTCAATTCAAAGTTGAACAGAAATGTACCCGGTTACTGCGGTGGTCAAATTCCTTTTGTATTGTTGTCCTTTTGATATCAACCAAGTGCGGATGATACCCTGCAGTATGTCTGGTAATCCGTTAGTAATAGTTCATACGGAATTGCCATAATCGCCACGCTTGGCAGGCGGGTTGGCGAGTGATAAAATGCCTACAGAACGCTGCTGCCCATTTTCGAGTAAGTTCCTTAGGCCCCTTTTACGACACCCACGGGAAGAAATGGGGTGGTGAATTAAAAAAAAATAAGCATTATTGGCTACCTCGTTGGTGTAGTGCTCATAAGCGCTATAGAGCATGGAATCCTGGCTTAGATTCCCACATCGGCCAAATATTATTGCAATATTTAGATGAACGTTGGCACACAGGGTCAGGAAGACCATGAACTGCGTTAGGACAAAGGATACGTAGTACGTTTCCGTGCGATAATTTCGGACCTACACGCGGGCATGACGCGGGTAAAGCTAGTCACTCACAATTCATAGATGTCGTCTGACCTACCCATTGAAGAGGTTAACTTTGAAACGCAACAATAGTTTATATATGTGATACATAAGTACACATTACGTATGTTGTATTGTACTTGAACTGTGCTTCCTTATACGACGTCGAAGTAAAGGTGAGGCTACATTAGCAGACATTTGTTGCTTATCAGCTTTTAACTTGGATTGTTCTTCAGAAAAAAAAGAAAGGGAGAATGCTTAGACGGTTTGGTCATGTTGAGAGAATGAATGAAAGGTGACGAACAAAATGTATTCATAAGGCAGATGTGAGAAGAAACGCCGAGAGGAGACGTCCTAGGAGGGGCATATTGTGACCTTATTAGTGACGTTTTGTGCGTATTTAACCTGATGTGTAAAAGTAACCAAGGCAAAAGGAGTATCTAAGTATCGTAGCAGGTGGCATTCTGTAGATCCTGGGACCCGCATGGGAAGAAATCGTGTGTTTATGCATGTAGGATAAAAAATTACATAGGTTCACCTTATGATTTTATAACAATAAGGAGAACCCGTAACTACTACCTGCTAGTTTCAGAAAGGAAACGCCGATCACACCTAGTTTAAAAAAAAAATGGTATGTGTGATTTTGTACAAACCTACTTACTATTTACAATTGGTTGCTATTTGGTATCATGAAAGCGCGGTGCACCTTTAGCTTATTCTTTAAACAGTTGTGTAATTATTCTTAGTTTTAATCGTTTAGATATCTATCTAATTTACTAGTCATCATCAACATCATTTGAGCCGTAAGACGCTGGACGTAGGCCTCCCCCAATTTGGGGGGCTTTGCCATAATCGTCACGTTAGGCATTTTTACTAGAGAATGAGCAGCAGCTTTCTCTATGCATTTCTCTACTGTGATCGCTAATCTACTAGTTTGATATACAAAACGGATCGTTTTATTGATCAACTGTCTGACTACCAAAATTGAAGACGCTCTAATGATTTTTACGGTTGTCTATGATTTGAAAATAAAAACCTTTGTGGCTCTTATCATTGGGTACTTCATAACTTCATAAGCTTTAATGTTTGTTTTGTTGTATTTTAAGTGTTGTGGTATGGTGCCGGACGTAAAGAATAACATCACCCCATTTCTTCCTGTGGGTGTCGTAAAAGGCAACTAAGGGAATTACTAGAGAATGGGCAGCAGCGTTCTCTATGCTTTTTACCACCATACTGCGATCGCCAAACCGCCTGCCAAGCGTGGCGGTTATGGCTAACCTGCCCCCAATAAATGATCCGGTCAAAGCGGTTCTTTGGGGAGGCCTAAGTCCAGCAGTGGACGTCGTGCGCGTGAAATGATGTAGTTGTATTAAAAACCAAATTTAATTATAAAAACACATTGATGCCTTGCACATAGACAGAAAAGATCGCTTCCCGCTACCGCTCCGCTCATCTCTCACCATTAACACGTCACACACGAGATGTGAATACATAATGTTATCAGCACAAATACGCAATACGTGACTACGTTTAGAACTACCCACGTCTTTTGTATAATATGCTGCGTCCGAAAATTTAGAACAATGCTGCTTGGTAGCAGCAATATTGTATCAAATGAAACAGATAGTAGGTACAGCTGATTGATAGTGAGTTATTAATAAGCATTTCTATTCCCGATCCATTTCTGCCCCTCGGTGTTGTAAGAGGCGACTAAGGGACTTACTAGAGAATGGGCAGCAGCGTTCTCTATGCATTATACCACCAAATTGTTCCGACCAAGCGTGGCGATTATGGCAAACTCCCCTAATTTGGGGAGGTCTGTGTCCAGCAGTCTTTCGGCTGAAATGATGATGATGATGAAGCATTTGTATACATGCTATCGCATCCCACTTGTAGGTAAGTCATCATTGTGAGCATCCGGTCCTATCTCAGTTAGATATTTGGGTTTTGCCACAACACGTGATTTTTCGTGTCTAAAACAATACGCGTCCAATATTTTGTTAGTCTTGTACCTACATAATATTGCACAGTGGTAGCCCAGTGATAACGCCTGCGAATTGTAAGTTATGGTTTCGAGACCTTAAAACTTTGTGTAAACAATTTCATCACCACTGCTCTCACAAGGGTGAAAGAAAACATCGTCAGTAAGCCGGCATATATCCTGGAACCAAAAAATCGAAGACATTTGGCATCTACCAACCCACACTGGTGGATTACAGCCCACTCCCTATCATCGCGGGGAGGCTTGTGTCCCAGTTGTGGGACCATTATGGGCTGATTATGTTTATACTACACATATTTTTTTTTTACAAGAAGCTCTTTGAGTGAAGGCCTTCTTCATTTGTTCTGTGTCTGGGTGTAATTTATCTATAATATGTATGTATTCAGAGATATATAAGTATATTTATCAGTTGTCTGGTTGCCATAGTACAGGCTCTGCCTAGTTTGGGATCAGATAACGCTGTTTTGGTTGTCCTAAGATATTATTATTATTTCCATCGACTTCCCCCTAATTCGGTGAGACTACAACTATACCTTTCCTGTTATTTCGATTATACTTCTAGCCTACTCTTTTCGTAACCTTAACTTTTCTTCTCCTCCTCTTTACTCCTATTCTGTTCATCGTTCAATTAATGAAGTCCATCTCCCATTCATCATTGTATCTCGAAGCGAAATAATGTCAATTTCGTTTCGTACTCTCGCTGAAGTAATTTTAACTTTTCACAATTCTTAGGGGCAAAGGTCTCTTGTCAATACTTTGAGTAAACAATTACTTACAGATTATTGACTTAGCAATCCTTTATTATTTACTTTTACTATTACCATCTAGTGGACTGTAAATATTTCTATATTGTCTGGAAAAACAAATACTGGTAACATTTATACCTTATTCTTTTTCTTACGTATCATATAAAGATATTACAATGCTAATCTGTAAGATGGCAGTGTTTCTTTTTATTTTTGGTGGGAAATCATCAAATGCCGTCTCCCGCATCTGGGTGGAGCGGGAGGGCGTCTCAGACTTTTACTGACTGCAACCCACCTCTGCTCCTTCAGTTGCCTTGCCTGTGCCAGGGCCACACCGCGACCCTAGCAGATTCTGGCCTGTATAAATATCATCATCATTATGTTTCTGTTGTTTTGTTCTTATTCATCTAAGGAAGATGGGTGGGTTTGCCTGTGGCAGGGCCACGGTAACTGTTTCGAATAAATCTGCGACCCTGGCAGGGTGGCAACTTACATAGGGTGAAAGATAGTCGTAGAGGCTAATCCATTGCATCCCAAAATAAAACAATCTAAGTCTTTCAACGGTTAAATGAACGTTAAAACAACGCGGTGGGATTTTATCTCACGCTGGATTTGCAACTCACGGTGTTGAACCAATAGAGTTCATTTAGGCGCGTCGACACTCGTCGCGTAGTGTTCCATTTTCAACCCTCAGCGCTAAGCAGTACAATGAAGATCCAGTGCACAAAAAATCCTGTCTCGATATTACTACGTTTGTGTGAGCGCCGACTAAGCTGGGTTTAAAGGGATATGAATACAAAAGGTAAAAAAGCGGTGGTAGACCAATATTAGGTGGATGGACGACCTACAGAAGATCACGGGGAAGACCTGGAAGAGACTGGCATGGCCTAGGGAAGCCTGACATTAGATAAGTCTTTCTTCAAAAGGCCCTTCCAGAAATGGCCCTGTATTGTTAGACTGACATAAAATTCTAATAATATCGATGCCGGAAATTTCAAATGCTGTAAGGGACGTTTAAATCCCAGTCCCTTACGACATTTGAAATTTCCGGCATCGATATACCCAACCGATTGACTTTCAAAGTTAAAGTTCGCGAGCACATTCGCAAAAAGTTGGCAGTTTCTTTACAACGGTAATGTTTCTTCATTGTTTGTCTTACTTGATTTTAGTAAGTTCATTTATTTATATATATTTATGTATGTATATATTTATATATAGTTAGGTATGTATATTGTTCTTATAGTTTAAATAGGTTTATGCGTTTTTATTTAAATATTTGTTCACCAAATTTATTGCATCTACCACTGTTTGTCTCTGCACCACCCAAAGGTTGACGGTAGAAAATGCCTATGGCATTAAGTCCGCCTCTGTACATTTGTGTGCGTGAAGTATTAAATAAATAAATAAATATAATGTTTGGACTTTCAAAGATACCATGACCTCTGACTTTGTTTTGGTATTTCTTCTCGGGACAGTCAGCTAAGAAATCCCGGTGCCAACTAGTTTTAAAAATATTGACCAACAAAATATTGACGTGTAAAAGTGTTTTATAAGATCTACTTACATAAATGAACATTTATTTCATTTCAAAGGGAGGAGGTATATAGTCACTAGTAGGTGGAACAAGGCTGCCAATAATGGTGAAGATGAAACTGGGCTTAAAAACTGAAATTGACTGCTACGGATTACTTATACCAATTAATTGATTGTTCCTCAACCCCTTTAATCTACAAAAGATGTTTTGCTAACATTTATAAACAATTAGCTTCTGCCCGCGACTTCGGCCGCGTCAAATTTTTGCTCCCCTGACCCTTCCCGTCGCATTGAATTGCCTGCCAGCTCTCGTTCATTTTTCGTTGCTGCTCCGCTCCTTTTGATCGTAGTGTGATGTTATATAGCCTATAGCCTTCCTTAATAAATATCTATCCAACAAAAAAAAAACAATTTGGACTAGCAGTTCCTGAGATTACCGCGTTCAACCAACCAAACAAACAAACTCTTCAGCTTTATAATATTAGTATAGATAATAAGTACCACTTTTTATTCCTATGTTAGGATATAATGTCTTATTATAACTTGTCGTCCTGCCAGTCTAGGTAAATGCCCTTTCGACGCTCCTCAAAGTTACGTTAACCCTTAGAATCCTGTTCATGTAATTGCATGCCTCCGTCAAGGGCTTACTAAGCAAATAGGGTTCAAAACAGCGCAGAGAATTTCTAGAAGTTTATTATTCTGAATAGTTTATATAATATATAAATAAGCAGTGTCCATAGATTAGCAAAAAAATATTTTCGAATTTTTTGTCAAGTACAACTCTTTTATTTTTACACGATCTCACACACATTTGTACAGAAAAAATGCAAGAAGAAAAATGAAAATCCGATTCGTTCTAGACTTTAGATTCCTGTCAAAATTATTCTCTAGGAGCCTCTCACGTTATTGACTGATATATCATCATTTCAGCCGTAAGACATCCACTGGTGTCTCTGCGCCCTCACGTCCCTAGCCACCGCAGGAGGAGACGCCCCGGGCGTCGGAAGTCGATTGCGGACTCCCGGCCACCGTAGGCGCGAGCTTGCGGGTGGCGAGCAATGGGTAGGCCACCGCCCGGTAAGGACCAAGCTCGGGTCAACGGCGCGTAGTGTTCCACGCGCGTCTCAAAGAGATGTCAGCAGCACTGGAGGGGTCTGCTAGGACCGATGCTTGCCGGGGTCGCGTGATTGTTCGAAAGAGATACCGTGACCCTGGCACATGGGCAACTGAAGGAACACGGATGGGTTTTAGTCAATAAAAGTCTGACACGCCCTCCCGCTCCGCCAAGAGCGGGAGAAGTCATTTGATGATTTCCCATCCAAAAAAAAAAAAAGACATCCACTGCTGGACATAGGCCTCCCCCAATTTGGAGAGCTTTTTGCCATAATCGCCACGCTTAGCAATCAATCAATCAATCAATTCATTTATTTATTCTCTCTTCACAATATTGGTTTTCTTAAAAATTAACAGGCGGGTTGGCGATCGCAGTATGGTGGTAAAATGCATAGAGAACGCTGCTGCCCATTTTCTAGTATGTCCTTTAATCACCTTTGACACCCACGGGAAGAACTGGGGTAATGCTATTCTTTCCGCCCGGCACCACACGGTACAAATATATACCTACACACACGGTAAAGATAAAGGCTGGGATGGGCAACCTACAGAAGATCACGGGGATATCTGGATGAGAATCGCACGGACTAGAGGAGTAATTGCGGAACTTTTCATCGGTAGGAATTGGTTTAATATTTATACTTAAACAACATTCATTGCGTTATTTACGTTGCTGAGCCGACAATTTATTCGAACAAATGACGCAATGGTTTAGAAATAATCTTCAATCCCATTCAGATTCTGATAAATAGTGCGTTTCGAGGTCTATATTTAGCTGTGGGTGGAACAAGGCTGCCAATGATGATGATCATGATATTAATAAGTATTACTGAGCCATGATTCTCAAGAACACGCGCGAAAATAATCTTAACAAGACCCACAACTACGTGGAACTTTACACAAATATTTACAAACAAAATAAGCATTTTACTTAAAGTCTCACTAAGCAACATGTAAGACGAGTGAAAATAACGAATGGGATATTTATGAGTGAAATCGCGAGAATTGCCTTCCTGGAGCTATTCCCTAAAGCACGACGTCTATAGTTTCCACCGAAGTTTCGGGTGTTACCTACTCCGTATCACGTTTGAATAAATGACAACAGAATTTGGCAGCTGTCAATTTTCCCGGTGTGTATTTTCCCGTCCCAAAAATTGCATTTGACATTTATTTTGACTACATCCGGACGGACCCGTATCTCCGTTGACGGACTCAAAAAGTAGGACCCCAGAGTTGAAACACTGGTTTTTAAAATAGCATAAAATCAATCCTGTAATCTCAGTAGGGCTAGGCAGAGGTGGACCCTATTGTACACCCACATTTCACTAGTTGTTAAGTCCGGGAGATAAGGGGCGAGCCAATTACCATTAACCAGTCACAATTCCAGACGCATGCCTATTTTTGGCCAAAAGCTGTAATATATTGAACTCATGTGATATTATGAAGGTAGTTCTAATAATGCAATGGAGTAGGTACAGTTTACCCCCATTTAATGGACTTTCGATCCGTAGGACCTAGGCAGAAGCATACGGGTCTGTAATTGAACTGACTGAAATAAGTTTTTTTTTTATCATGGCTGGAATATATTTAGAACTTCAACTAAATGTAAAAAAGTAAGAAGTAGAAAATAATGGACAAAAGCGCAGGGTGCTTTTTGAGGTATTAAAAATAGATATCAAGCACCCCACGCTTTTTTCTATTATTTTCTACTTTTTAGTTTGGTTTTCTAAGGAAAGCGTGTTTTTTTAGTTTTTTAAAACTATTATTTGTTTTCGAATTTTGTGACGTATGCCAGCTTAGTTTTCGAATTTTGTTACGTATGTCAGTATAGTTTTCGAAGACAAGTTTTTTTGGTATCCTGGTAACCCGGGCAAGGATAATGGCACAAATTTATGAAATTATTATATTGTCATCAGTCCTCGATAAGCCTACAAAGTTTGAACAAAATCTAGCCGTTAAAGTGGGTCAAAATCGCGCCCAAAGGAGTCGGTTACAAATATACAGGTGAAGCTGATAGAAAGTGTGTAAAAAGTAAGAAGACTTTTCTTCATAACATATTATTTTAGTTATTAAACACTCACTTTTATTCAAAAGCTTTGTACTGTTCCTTTTTTTGTGCTGATGAGCACGAATTGACTATTGAAATTTATATGAATATAATTAATGATTAGAAATATATTTCGAAATTAAAATCTAATAATTTAAATGCTTATTTTAATGTCTAATTTGAAATTTAATATTAATCTTATTTACCCTTGAAAAAATTAAATCTGTGTTCCCTTAATTGCCAGTAGGTAACTTATTAGTTACTATGAACTATATCCTACTATATTATCCTTTAATCTTATATCCTTGTAATAATATAGATGTGAAAGTTTGTGAGGTTGTACGTATGTTAATTACCCTTTCACGCATAAACTGCTGAACAAATGTGGATAAAATTTGGCACACCGATAGTTTATAACCTGGATTAATACATAGGGTACTTTTTACCCCTGTTTTACGTTCCCGCAGAATAATTTCCGACCTCCACGTGGGCGAAACTGCTGGCAAAAGCTAGTTTTTAAATAACGTGAATCAACGAAAAGTACCTAAACGAAATCTATACACAGAATAAATCAATTCACATCATTCATGTTTACTCAAACTAATGAATAAAAAAATCATTATCACTTTATTATTGGCTCAACAAATTATCCACCCGTATGTGTTCACACACGTTGAATGCATTTCTCAACGTATTGCAGAGAGAGGTTAGTTCCTCTCAGTAGCCGCCAAGCCTTGTACCTTGGCTGACGCGACATATCTTTGCCTTAAAAAAAAGTTGCGAAATAAAGTGATCTCAGTGGCTGTGTGGAACTTGACATGTGAGTTTGAATATTGTTCTAATTTTTTGAAAGTATAATGGCGCGATTCGATCTTTGAATTTTGAACGACGTTTCGAAATTTTCTTTTGTTTTTTATTACGAAGTTAACAGTTTTTTTTTGTAATGTGAAAGCTTTTTGTCTCATCATTGTTTCGATACAAGGTATTCATTAGGTACTGCGTATTTTCTGCGTTAATTAGAGCATTTGACTTTTATAAATAAAAATTTAGGTTTTTAGAGAGAGGAAATTAATTCTTAATTCGGTTATTATTTTTAAAAGTAATTTTAGTTTTCCATTTTGATAGTTACCCTCTATTTAGTTCACCAGTTACTATTTTACATGACCCCAATTAAACTTACGAATAAACATGAAAAAATAACTAATAATGTTGGCAATAAAATTATAATGTGTACAAGAACTGACTATAAACAAAAACCATTTCCGTCAGAACTCCTTGCTCATTTGTAACTGAAAACGTACTGGCACACTTTCTTCTACCGCCACATTATTTATGATATCCTGCAGTGGTTAAAGTTTACCATAATTTATTTCCAACTTATTGTTTATAGAAGAAAAGCATTAATTTAAATTTTTCACACATAGTTAAACATTACACTCATTATAAAATTTGCAATACTGTTTTGCTAAAAACAATATACAATAATTATATCAATGCCAAAAACGTTGTCTTGTAACCGTTGGTTGGATTTTCTTTTAAAGTAGTACAGGAACCTAGATAAAGAGGTACGTTTATTGTTTTCTTGTTTCATTTGAGCGAAGTGTTTTTAAAAGTTATCAGCTTTTCCAAAGTCTTTCATTCCGATCCAACACGTCTCTTGCTGCCCTCTACCAGCTATGCCCTAAGCCGAGGTCCGTACCCCACACGGCGTGCCCTGAGCGAGTAGTCGCTCTAGTTTGTAGTTTTTGAAGCCCTGGCTAGAGGCCTTAATTTATTAAGGTAGCTACAGGCAAGTAGCCGACAACCTATAGGTTAACTTGCAAGAGAGCATTCCAAAAAAAAAACCAAAGTCTGCAGAACCACCACTAGCTGACCCCTCATCATTTCAGCCGTAAGACGTCCACTGCTGGACTTAGGCCTCCCCCAATTTGGGGGGCTTTGCTATAATCGCCACGCTTGGCAGGCGGGTTGGCGATCGCAGTATGGTGGTAAAATGCATAGAAAACGCTGCTGCTCATTCTCTAGTAAGTCCCTTAGTCGCCTTTTACGACACCCACGGGAAGAAATGGGGTGGTGTTATTCTTTACGTCCGACACCACACGGTACCAGCTTACCCCTCATATTAAGTTAATCAAAATCAGTCATCAATTTGTCCAAATGGATTTATTGCGGTTTCGCTCAAGGTCAATTCTATAAATTAATTTGGTTGCATAATCTTACAAGCACATCTTATGCTTGCAAAACATGTTCTGGATTGAGTGATGGATAGATGACATCGTAACTCCTACATAAGGAGTTAAATCAAAGTAGAATACTCTTTATTAGGTACACCGTAAAGTTACAGACATAAATGTAGAAATGTTACATAGGGTAACACAATATGCGGTATTATAGCTAAAAACCATATTTTAAAGACTAACTTTGGATGGATTTAAAGAGAGAAGAAGAGCCAAGTAGGGAGAGAGTGGTTAGACAATGGACAGACAACCTAAATCACTGATGATTATTCTAAATTCGAAAAAGTAATGAAGGTGGAATAGATCTATGAATGACCGTAGAAACAGAAGTGGTAGGGATTTAATTTCCATACCTCTGAGTGTCAAACTGCGGGTCAAACCAGTTTATCTTCAACATACGCACTTATACATAAATATTGTAACTTTTTCTATAGTGACAAAAACTATAGAACCGATATTCTGTTGTGTTTGTCCCCCAGCCGCGACACGGGACATGACCCGCGTGGCACAGCCCTTGACAGACCTCCCTCTTCTTGTTTCTTCCTTTTCATATAAAAACATCATTTTAACTTCAATGATGTAAGCCAATATTGTACAAATATTTTGTTTTAATTCGACTGCCTCGTGTCTCATCATCAGCCTATAATGTTCCCACTGCTGGGACACAGGCCTCCTCTCGGTAACAGGGAGTGGGCCATAATCCACCACAAGGGCCCAGTGCGGGTTGGTAGATGTCACATGACTTCGAATTTTTGGTTCTAAGACATGTCGGTTTCGTCACGATGTTTTCCTTCACCGTTTTGAGAGCAGTGGTGATGAAAATAATTTACACAAAGTAATGCGCCTGCTTGGGTTCGAACTCACGACCTACTACTCGTAAGTCACGGCCGTTACCACTGGGCCACCACTGTTTTCAACAGTTCGTGTCTAGTGGTCGCAAACGCTACTGCTCAGCATTAGATTCTTGGTAAGATTTCCAGGTCGGGTAAAGTGTTATTGGGTTTGTATATTTTGATTTAATTGAAAGAGTGTCAGTGGAGTTTCTTGCCCGTTCTGTCCAAGGAACCTAGTGCACTTTGGAATAGACAATTACTATACAGTCTAATCTGACTGACCGATTTCTCTCTAAAGGATAAATGTTGGCCGTAGTCCTCCACGCAAGCGAGTGTTACATATCACATCATGTCTTCAAATTAACTGTTCCTACCTACCAGTTTTCACATTGCTTTTCTCTCATTTTTAGAGCGACTATAAGTGGCTACAAAGTTATTTTAAACCAACGGTTTGGTGAAATGTGACTGGAAGTCACCCCAACATATGGAAAAACTCATGTAGATCATAAGTTCGGCGAAATTTCATATACGTGACATTTAGCGAGATCTAGTTTAAAAATAACTAAACTATTCAATATCTTATCTTATCTCCGATCCGTGATAATATTCTTAATTTTATCTACACGATTATTCCGATTAAATTGTTTCATAGAAGAAGTATGGTCAGCGAATTGTGACGTAGTTACAAGTGTTGATGTAAACGACACGTCTATTTCAATGGTTACGTTCATGCATATAAAGATCGTTTTAGTTAGAACAATAAAATGTGTAGCTAAACACAATCTGTCATACATAATTCTTCTGTACGTGTGTATGTCACTATAGTCCGTTTAACTAAACGGCTGGACTGATTTAGAGGATTTTTTTATGTGTATTTGAGTGGAATAAATAATGTAATTTGGTTCAATTATGTAAATTGAAACGATTTTCTACATGTATTTATTTATCATGGTTTATGTTCAAGTTAGGTATTGAATCCTTGTTTTTATGAGATAGATCAATTATCTGTACTCGAGGTTTAAATAAATAAATAAATTGGTTTCACCCGTTTCAAGTCTCGATTCCATGCAAATATTTGGATAAAAAACCCTTGTTCTCATCAACACAGGTAATATTACGTTACACACTAACAACTTAATGTCTTAAATTTTGACAGTACAACAATATTAAATGTGTTATTTAGGACGTTTGTTGAGCAGAAATGGTTTTGAACATATGGAGCAATGTATTAGCAATATCCTCATATATGATTCATATTATGGTTGATAGTGTATTACCTAATTAAGGTGTGGGTCATGGTCTACCGTGTATTACCTAATTAAGGTGTGGGTCATGGTCTACCTATGTGCCAAATTTCATGCAAAACCGTTCTGTCGTTTTAGCGTGAAAGTGTAACAAACAAAGATACAAAAAAATCTTCTCTCAAAACTTTTCTCTTTAAATGCTTAGATTATAAAATGTTTGTCAAAAACTTGTTTTTTTTTTTTTAAATAAAATTTATAAAAAAGAGTGCCTTATTCCAATTTTAAATTCCATTTCAATGCCGAACATACAAGTGAAGCACTTCCATTCAATCTTTTCATAAAAAGAAACCTCCAAAAGCCGACCTCATTATTTTAGTATAATCTGTATTAAGACAACAATGCTTTACAAAATAATAACGATACTGAAAATGTCTTACAATAATATGTTACCTAACATCTAAATAATAATCATTATTATAAAAGACAAGGTCGGCCATTTTATTGTCTAAACACATTATTTCTTAATAATTTGGTAACTCTTCTATCAGTCGTGAGTTAAGACAATGATCGTATTGATGAACGGTAGCGTAAGCGGGATACATTACTTGTGCTAATTTAAGTAATTAACCATCTGCCTACCAAAGGAGATGTTTCATTTTTATATGGGGCTCCGGCCATAACGTGTACCGTTTAGCGAAGCTGGGTAAATTACTCATGAATAGAATAAAGTAACATTTTTTTCATAATATCAAATGGTTTTTATGTACAAAATAAAAATTAAAAATGTTTGACGTTTGTCCTACGAGTTAGCAAGTGGTCATTTTGAATTCGTTTAGAAACACACTTCGAGAATGGAGACTAAAGATTTTTGTAACGATGAAATGGTCACACTTAATTATGTTTACTCAAAAATATTTATAAGAGAATAATAGTAATTTATTTTTAACACTACAAGAATACACACATTTTTTAATTATTTCTACTTAACATTGATTTGATGAGACATGATTTCAGAACGAATGAAGTCTGCAAGCAAACGAGACGCCATGTTGAATAAAACATGGCAATAATTGAAAAACTATTATTTTTTGTACACAACAAATCAGGCGCAAATTAACCAGACAATATTTTTCCCTAATTTGTGGTATTTTTTCCTCTTTTTTGATAAATGTACATCTGATGGCCGAAAATGAAACATCTCCTTTGATCCCTATCCATTCAACCACTGTGAAAAGAAAAGGATAATAAGATAAAGGAAGATAGCATTTCATAGCGCCACAAGGTTGTTTTAAACGTTGCTAAAATCGGAACTAACTAGGTATCTTGTATTGTCAATAGTATTCGGTGACAATTGCAAATATTTACCACTAACACCCATCTGTTTATTTCACTCAAGCGCCAAAAGATTTTAACTTAAGTGTTCTACTTTACACGGACACGCCCCACATTTTAATTTGCTAAGATCTAAGATAAAAGCAGTTTTTTTTGCGTTTGTCGCTACCGCTTATCAGTGTAGTCGTAGTCTTATGTTTAGCCTATGAGAATTTATTTTCAACTGTAGCAAAACCAAGTGTGGCAATACCAAAAGTGGAGTGTGAGATTTAAGAGATAAAAGATCAGACGAAGGTAAATAATGTTTTGATTTGTTTATTCAGACGTCGAACCTTAACTTTTCTTTTGTTTTATCAAAAATCATTTGAAAAACTTACGACAATATTTTCCAAAGTTTTCCAATAATAAACAAATCTGTCTGTGTTATAATACAATCAGCCTGTAATTCAAACACCTATTACATTAAAATGTGGCATAGTTTTAAAGCAAAAAATCCCTCTAAACATCTTTCTTAGTTATTCTAGAGGTTGCTTCACTAGCTAACCACCACACTTTACTAAGTAAACTGACTCGTTTTCTTCACTTGACAAATAAAGACAACCTTTAATTTTGTTCTTCTTAGAGCTGAGTTATCTAGAGCCATGTACTGGTATCTACTACCTTCCTAAAAATGCCTTATTGTTCCGGTGATCTGTCCTCGAAGATACGAACGTTTATTTATTTTTATTTATAGTTTTTCAGAATGAAAGAAACGTTTTTAATATCAGTTCTGGAGAAGTGGTGGGAAGAAACGAATGTACAAAATCAAATCATAATTCATTTATTTAAATTACACTGAGAACCAGTACTTTTTGAACGTCAAAAATCACATAAGACAGTCCCCCAGAAACGCTCGTCCTTCACCTCTAGCTGGGAGGAAAAAGTGGCGCAACAAAATCCCCAGTAGCCAAAGTATCTAGAACAAGAAAATATAATGAATAAAGTAATTTCAATTCCGGATACACAGTAAGACAGAACGGGTTTTTGTTACTAAATAGGTTTTGCTCATCTTCTTAATTCAAAATAACGAAACCACAAAAAATATAACCCATAGATATCCCCCCTCTTTTTCATAGACCACAAGGGCAAATTCCAATGCCACAGCGACACTCGTAGTCAAGGCTAAGAACCATTGCCTCACGTGTTCAAAGACATTTACATTTGGCTAATATTAACCGTAGTATGGGTCAATGCGGATCTGCAGGTTTCGAAAGACGTATCGTATGATGTTGAAAACTTTTAGCCTTTTAGACGTTGGAAAGTTATGATTGTGGGTTTAGACAAGGTCTTCCTAGATTTAGTATCAAGATTGGAGTTATTGAGACAGAAATGTCATTGTGTGTGTCGGGGATGTGTCGACTTTGTTTTGTTTTTTTTTTTTTTAACGGAGGAGCAAAAAATTGTAGTGGGCGTTTCGGGTTACTGGAGTTAAATAGTGAAATAATTATTTAAGATTTTAAAAAATACTTTTCAAATAATTTCAAAGAATCGTCAACATGAGAAAACATATTGTTATGTTCAAAATAAGTTATATCTACCAAAAATAAAAAATTTAAACTTAAAAAGTATATGTAAACTTTATAAATAAATCTAATTACTTGAACCAACAACTCCATTTACTTTTTTAAAACTAAATAAAATGTTCATTAAAGTAGAATTTGCAAAAAAAAAATATGTTTGAACTTGAACTATCACAATTTAAGTAACATTGAACTGAATTATTGCACTAGAACCGTGTTCCTAGATAAAAAAAAAGCATAAATGACTTACTTAATAACAATTCACATTGCAGATGGACTGAAATGAAAAAGAAAAAAGTATGATTATTTTTTAAATAATCGTAAATACCTACTACTCATGCTTTTCATCATAACTGCCTAGTGTAACATAGTGGTATTTACATACCATTACCTAACTAAACGATTTCGGAACAAAAAAAAAATACGAAACAAGGTCAGTGACATGGTCATCATTGCAATCCAGTTCAGGGTCAAACATGTTTACTAACAAAACTAGATTTTAAAAAAACAGTCTTTCATAGAAACCTGTTTATAAACCTAACTTTTTGATTACTTATATTTTTAAGTTAGGGTGAAAAAAATAAAATTTAAATTAAATGAAGAACAAAATTATAACCTAAATTAATTAAATCTATTTACAAATTAAAATATAGAGTCTAAAAATTCATTTGGATGGCTGTCAGCTGGTAATGTACCCAAGAGACTGGTGGCATTATCACTTTAAACCTAACTAAATATAATATCGGCGTCGGCAAGTCTTCCTATAGTTAAACTGTTCCGTTGCACTCTGCCAGATAACAGTTAGGTGCATTTACCTCGTTGCATTGAATACCCGACTAACTGGGTAAGTGACTTGCGCACGCGACTTATTTTGTGTGCGAAAAACATGTCTGAAACCAGTTGGGTAATTGGGTCAAATGATCCATATATCTTAATGATTGTTTTCGTACAAAATATTAGGATTTCATCTCGTTTTTTTAATTATTTAATATCTTTTGTACATACTAAATTTGGTTTAACAGTCGAACAGGCCGATCGATCAGGTTAAGTATGGTACTACGTTTTTTACATACCTTGGTATGTAAAAAACGCTTCCGTGCATTGGAAAACACGTTAAGCTGTTGGTCCCGGTATCATTCGAGGAACTTTGACATTTGTGATGGGTCGTCAGAGGCTCCATAGTCTGACAACCAGTCTTCCCAAGGGGTATCGTACCTATTAGTCAGTAACTGCACTGTGGAGATCTGATGTCTCAGTCGCTCCATGTAAAATACTGGTAATTAGCTGCATCCGGTTGGTCTGGAAGCTGACCCCGTCACAGTTGGGAAAAGGCAAAACATTATTCAGAGAAAGAAACAAGAAAATTTAGTCAGATCTTGCTCGATATCTGCCTAGGCTAATCAGAAAAAAAAATTCAATTAATTCCTTTTCATTATAATTACAATTGCGAAATCTCTGCCTGTTCGTTAGGCATGTTTCAGTACTCTACACTGATCAGAATTGTGGAATATGGAATAGATTTGTATGGAAAAAGGACTAAAAAAGAAAAAAGTACGTGTGTTAACGCATAAAATAAAAAATCTGCCGACTACGTAATTTTGGACTTGTCGTTTTGCTCAAAAATTAATTAGAAAAAAAAGTATAAAGTGTCGATTCGTGCGATTAATGTGAAAATATTCGAAATCCATACAAATGACCCCATGGTCAGAGCACTGTAATGATTGATATATATGTATTTAATGGTGCAAATCTCAGATCAACAGATTACAAAAAGCATAAAAATAATAACTAAGAAAATTGCGCAGTTAGGTATTCAATGTATGTAAATTAGATCTCGCTTCTGCAACTCGTATTATATGCAATCATGCACTGAGAAATAAGTGTTTTCCATGTCGTAGGTAAAAAAACGAGCGTCAATATGAGAAGAATATAATTATAAACATTGTAACATATTGTTATAAAATTGGGTAGGGAAAATAACACGTAACACATTGTATCATTTAAAGGTACACCACACACCTCATTTATTTCAAATAGGCACACCTTTAAATAGAATTGACCCTAGTTGTCCGTTCCAAGGAATAACCACACGGTTGGAGAAGAAGGACAAGAAACTCCATCGCTACTCTTTATTAAATGTTTTACAATGTTATAAGTACTCAATATTTAAGAATATAACAGTTACAAAACTTACGTCCGTCTTCGATGCTAGTCCCGAGCGAATAGGCCGACTGCCACCCCGTGTTCCCAATCGTTGTCTCCAAACCGCGCCATTTCAAAACTGGTGTTGCCAGTATTATAAAACAAAAGTCCCAATAATCGACTAAGACAATATTATAATTTAGTATATTATTTTAAAACCTAACAATATCATAACATTACGGCTGTATTTCCCAAAGGTATAGCTAGAGGCGTAGGTGTTCCGTGTGATGCCGGACGTAAAGAATACCAGCATCCCATTTCTTCCCATGAGTGTCGTAAGGGACTTACTAGAGAATGGGCAGCAGCGTTCTCTATGCATTTTACCAACATACTGCGATCGTCAAACCGCCTGCCTAGCGTGGCGATAGTTGCAGACTTGCTTGCGACCACTAGATTAAGAAGGCAATCATAATTATTACCTATATTTGTTACAGTGTCGGTGAAGCAAACTTGTCAGAATAAACCAAGAGTTAAATTGTTATCGTATACGCACGTATTGATCGCCAACCCACCTGCTAAGCGTGGTGATTATGGCAAACCCCATAGAGATTGTTCTAATCGCGCTAGTCTACGGGAAGCTTGATCCATATAATTTGTTGTCTATCGTCAATAAAATTGCTTTGATCGAAGCGGAACTTGACATTTTGCCAAGAAAATCATCGGAAAAGGATGAACTGTTTAGAATCTATATAAATATCACTGTATCTTTAGGAAGAGATTATAGACGAGAGATTTGTAAGGACTCATTATTAAAAGAATTAAAATTCAGTATAAACTTGTATATTGAAATAAGTTCATGCTATAACGGCTGAGAGCAGTGGTGGCTCAGTGGTATCAGCCCCGACTTACGAATTATAGGTCGTGGGTTCGAACACAGGCAGGCGCTTTACTTTGTGTAAATACATATTTTCATCAACACTGCTCTCAAAACGGTGAAGGATAACAGCGTGAGGAAACCGGCATATCCTAGAACCAAAAATTCGAAGACATGTGACATCTACCAACCCGCACTGGGCCCGCGTGGTGGATTACGGCCCACTCCCTCTCACCGAGAGGACGCCTGTGTCCCAGCAGTGGGAATAATATAGGCTGATTATATATAACGGCTGTTGTATTGAAAGAAAAGGTAGAATAATAGCTTCCTTACGATTTTACGGTTGAGTAGACCCTGCATGATAGATAACGACGAACATGGTTTTCCCAAATCTCACGATCCCACTTCGCTGCGTCCTACTAGACCAGCCTTTCTCAAAGTGGGTGAAAACGCCCCCTTGTGACCCAGAAAAAAAAATGGGGGCGTTGTGTAGAATCTACACAATGACCCCATTTTTTTTCTGGGTCTCTTACCACCCCCCTTTAGGCCTGCAGCGCCCACAAGGGGGCGTTATCGCCCACTTTGGGAAAGGCTTTACTAGACCATCAAAGTCTCACAGAAGGAGGCCAGTTCCTGGCAGTTGTCTGACTCCGCCAGCATTGACCCACTAAGCTGGTCCACATTGTACTGGTATGACACAGCTGGCCCAAGTGACCAGGGCCTATTTTTTAGAAGCCATTTTGACCATGTGCTGTGCAGAATCCAAGTCGCTTACGCAATGGTGGGATATTGCTGTGGCCTGATGCTCAATCCTGTTCAGATACTCACCGAAACAACGTGCCGGTCAACACTTAAGTGGGTCGGAGTACCTACAAGAGATTACATGAGGATAAAGTCGCGGGAGAAGCTAGGAAATAAATTAGTATACAACTTCAACATCTTCCTCCCAATTCATTCATGGTCCCTGCAGCGTATCTTCGTCTTCCATGCATCTCAAGGATATAATCAGAAATGCAGTTATCCGGAAAAGAACTGGAGTTACCGATGTAGCTTGCAGATTAAGCAAGTTGAAGTGGCTAGAGTAGATGAGTTCTGGAGCGGATATCGCATATCGGCAAGCGTAGTGTGAAATGCTCCCCCACGTAGATGGGACTGACAAGATGTGGAAGGCAGAGAACCAGGTGTTGTGGCGTATCTGGGAGAGACCTTTGTCCAGCAGTGGTCTGCAATAGGCTGAGTTGATTGATCCATCGTTCCTTTGCTGTTTTTCCTAAGCAAAATTTCCCCAAGTCATGTCTTCCGCATCACATGAAAGATGAAGATAATTATCTTCAAGTTTATTCATAGTGTTACATAGTCTACAACTAATGACTAGGGTAACATAATAGCAGACATATTAAATTAAGTACGTACTTAGAACATTACAAGATTTACAAGTACCCACCTAAGTGTTTTGCAATCATTAATTTTATTAGTGACCATAGAACTGAAGGTCGGGCGTACGAGAATCTTCAATTGTTTGTAATTTGATTCAAGTTCATGAATCTATACTAATATTATAAAGCTGAAGAGTTTCTTTGTTTGTTTGTTTGAACGCGCTAAACTCAGGAACTACTGGTCCGAATGGAAAAAAAAATGTGTTGGGTAGCTTATTTATTGAGGAAGACTATACGCTATGTAACATCACGTTACAATCAAAAGGAGCGGAGCATCAAAGAAAAATGGTCGAAAACTGGCAGGCAATTCGAAGCGACGGGAAGGGCCAGGGGAGCAAAAATTTTTGACGCGGACGAAGTTGCGGGTAGAAACTAGTCATGCATAAAGGGGCTTGTGCCTAAGTAATAACACCTGCACGCTCCGATCTATTTGGTTAAGCTACGTTTGTCACGGTGTGTCCATGGATGGGTGACCATCTTTATATACCAAGACCCCTCGGTGCCGCAGAAAGCACGTTAAATCGTTGGTCCCGACTGTCATACGTGGATCTTTGTCAGTCGTTACGGGTCGTCGAAAGCCCGAAAGTCAATCAGTCTTATCAAGAGGTTTCGTAGTACCCGATAACTGGGTTTTGGAGGTCAGACAGGCAGTCACTCCGTGAAAAATACTGATCCGATTACACTGGAAGCCAAGCCCAAAATAATTGAGGGCAGGCAGATGATGATGCCTCATCATCATCATCATCATCATTTCAGCCGTAAGACGTCCACTGCTGGACTTAGGCCTCCCCCAATTTGGGGGGCTTTGCCATAATCGCCACGCTTGGCAGGCGGGTTGGCGATCGCAGTATGATGGTCTGGTTTGCTTCTAATGAAATTAGATAAATGTATTAATATTGTGCCCAATTGTTTTTTTTATATCTTAGTCGTCCGTCTATCTGTGCATTGCCCACTTAAGTTCTCTCTTTAGACGTTCTAGAAAACGAATATTTGAATTTTAATAAAATTATAAAAAGTGCTGTACTTTATACTCTTAAAAACTAAATTGCGAAGATATACAAAAAGCGATATTTTAATTTTTATTCCGTCATACGTGGGTATTCCCCAATCACGAATAATCACTATTAATACATTTAAAAAGATTCCGATCATTGCTTCTACACAATTAATTAAATGGAAGTAATTAATGACGTCAAGATAAGCCTGCAAAAACAGTAAATGCAATACGCGCGTAAATAATAATTATGTTGTGTTGTATAACATAACATCACTGTTATTATCCTCAAAGGGGTGAGTAGAGTTGTATCTTTTAGTAAACCCTCATTTTGACAGTTATGTTCCACTAGCTTCTGCCCGCGACTTCGTCCGCGTCAAACTTTTTCTCCCCTGACCCTTCCCGTCGCATCGAACTGCCTGCCAGTTTTCGTCCATTTTTCGTCGCCGCTCCGCTCCTTTTGATCGTAGCGTGATGTTACATAGTCTATAGCCTTCCTCAATAAATAGGCTACCCAACACAAAAAGATTTTTCAATTCGGACCAGTATTTCCTGAGATTACCGCGTTCAACGAAACAAACAAACAAACAAACTCTTCAGCTTTATAATATTAGTATAGGTGAAATAGTGGACGAGCCTATTGCCACCAATCCGAACTCCGAGCTGCTACTGGAAATTTTCTAATGGAAAAACCCAATAACACTTTATTCGACCTCAGAATCAAACCCAAGACCTCATCCTCAGCAGAAGCACTTATTATCACAAGACCGACAAGACAGTATTGTTATTATGTGTTATTAAACGCATAAGTATTACTTCATTAAGAACTATTATTATTCTATTGTTTTCATCACCTTCAGTAGGAAGGCAATAATGATAACTATAAAATATAACAGGATTACCTTTAACAATAATGGGAAAAATCGAACAAAGAATCCATAAACACTAATTAGTACCTGCTTAGTATTTTCTATGTGCAGTTTATGATAATTTACCTAATTGAGAAATCCACTTATCATTAGGCACCTCATCAGCTTGTTTGCCAACCAATAACAAAATAAAAATTATAATATTTCTAAATAAACCTAAGGAATCCCTTTATTTGCGCAGGTAGGTTACCTAGGTGCTCCAATAGAACACCTACATGAAATCCTTGTTAATTAAATCTGTCGTATTATTTTTGTTCGCTACAAAAATTACGATTACGTCTAATTAAAAACCCTAATTAATAACATTACATTTAGTTCAGACGATGTTACATTTCCAAAGTTTCCTCTCTGCTACTATTTGTGACCGACTTCAGAAAACGGAGTAGGCTATCAATTCGTCTGTATTTTTTTTAAATCATTTTTTTAAATGTTTGTTAGCTAATAACTTTTGACTGGGTGAACCGATTTCGATGTTCTGGTGCTTCCCGAATGGTCCCATTTTAATTTGGTTCTATTCGGACAGTGGGGGTCCATGTGAAAACCATATAAGTCTTATATTTGCATTAAGTATTGGCGCGACAAATGAACGAATAACGCGATTAGATTAGTGGGGGTATCTATCATAACTAAAAAGTTAAAAATAAAAACTTTTTACAAAAAAATAAAAACCGACTTCCTTAAAAAAACACTACAAAGTCAAAAATAATTTTAATTTCGGAAGTCGGTGGCAAAAAAACCTTAAATACACCTAAGACACCGAATTCCGAAATTAAAGTTATTTTTGACTTTGTAGTGTTTTTTTAAGGAAGTCGGTTTTTCTGTGCCGACTAAAGTCCATAATCTATACTTATTATTATCTAAAATATAAATGAAATGTTATTCGTTGGTAAGCGCCTCACTAATTTAAAATGCTCGTACAAGTCTGAAATAAGTTTTTATTGAAAGACAAAACGGAAAAGTTTCTCGAAAACATTAAACATACTGTGAAAAACTGAAACTGTTTTTTTCTATGGCATTTTTGTATGAACTCAAAGGACAAAGTCTGTCCGGTGGTCAGCTAATAGTAATCTCATAAGATTTTAAGCTATCACCCAAGGACACATTGTGGAAAACAATTAGGGTTGCCACCTTTTTTCTTGCAATTAAAGTAGGTACATTGGTTTAGGTAAGAAAAAAAAAGTACATAGTATAAAAATGAAGTATGATTTATTTTGTCTTTATTATTATATTTAAAAACATATTTTTTATTCATCATCATCAGCCTATATTGTTCCCACTGCTGGGATACAGGCCTCCTCTCGGTGAGAGGGAGCAGGCCATAATCCACCACGCGGGCCCAGTGCGGGTTGGTAGATGTCACATGTCTTCGAATTTTTGGTTCTAAGACATGCCGGTTTCCTTACGATGTTTTCCTTCCCGTTTTGAGAGCAGTGGCGATGATATAATTTACACAAAGTAATACGCTTGCTTGGGTTTGAACTTGCGGCCGTTACCACTGTCCTACCACTGCTATTTTTTATTGCTTTTTACAATTTGTATCAAATAAATTTCGTTTAACGAAAAAGTACTTACGACTAAACTTTTCAAAATCCCAAAGAAATCAAATCTTGCAAAATAAAGTATTGTCGTGTACTTTATGGTTTTCATAAAGTATACAGTACAATTATGTGAAATAACGTACAATACTTTATTATAAAGTACGGGTGGCAACTCTAAAAGCAATACATGATTGACTAATGTGTATTGACGACATTTTAGACAAAATCTTCATTGATCAACAGCATTTCAGTCGAAAGACGTCCACTGTTGGACATACGCCTTCCCAAAAGGTGTGGTTTGCCATGATCGCCACGCTTGTCAGGCGAATTGGCGATCGCAGTATGATGGTAAATTTCATAGAGAACGCTGCTGCCCATTCTCTAGAAAGTCCCTTAGTCACCTTTTTTGACCTCCACGGAAAGTAATGGGATGGACCTTTTCTTTACGTCAGACACCACACAGAACCTAGACAAAATTTTTAAACTACTCTAAAGTTCCGAAACCATATCCTCTATCCTCTAACACTTTCAGAAACCAGTCATAGTTGTAGCGAAATTGCAACAGAAGTTGTGAGCTAGTTGCAACACAGCGTGTCGATAGTGTGATGGCCGACAACAAACATTGCTAGTGACCTTAGAGCCTTTCCACCACGCGAGGTTGGGCAACACGGACGAATTTACACGGATATCTTGTCTGCTTCGCGATCGATTGCGAAGTAACGGTTGTTCGATTTAGTTGAGTTGTAGATGCATTTAAATGATGGATGGTATCCTGCAATGAATGATTTTAACAATTAGTCAATATCTGACAGCAACATTACTGCTGCTGCTGGTTCTACGAAGGCATTTCCTCATGCAAAGAAGGAGAGAGCTAGGAAACAGTCTAAAATGTACCCTGGTAATCCACGGTAACTTTCTACATTTTTGACTGTGTCATGTCCAAATTTTCTTGTGATACTAAACACTACTGGAAGAGGTTAATAGAGTTCAATCCAACAGAATATAGGCTGTATCATTTTAGGGTACATTCCATTCCATTCGCTTATTAAAAATAGTGTTATAGAACTTACCTAAACAGGATAGTTACTCACCTGGTCACATACTGGATTGTTTTATTTTCGATATTATATCAGTCTTACCCAGAAAGTTTGAACAGAGGTGTACGGTTGTACCTATAGTGCACCTACATTTCACCTGTTTTATTTAACTCCCTTGTAATAGAGGGCGAGCCTATTGCCATCAATCTGGCAAGAATCCAGATTCCGGGTTACTACAGAATAATTCCATAATATGTGCACAAATAAATAAATAGGCATACTCAAAAACCATTATCTCTTTAGTTACAGATAAAACATGAAGTTAAAACAAGAACTACTGGAGCAGCCTTCTGGCGAAATATGGAAGAACATCCGTGTCGAGCTGAAGGAAGACGTCACCACCCGCGACAGAGACCTGGCGGCCATCAGGGACTGGCTCAAGAAGCAGCCCCATTTACCGGATGACTGGGGTTGGAATATACAAATATGTATACTAATAATTAAGCTGAAGAGTTTGCTTATTTGAACGCGCTTATCTCTGAATCCAGTAGTTCCAGAGATTCTTTGCAAAGTCCTAGACCAGCCTTTCCCAAAGTGGGCGATAACGCCCCCTTGTGGGCGCTGCGGGCCTAAAGGGAGGTGATAAGAGACCCAGAAAAAATGGGGGCGTTGTGTAGACTCTACACAACGCCCCCATTTTTTCAAGGGGGCGTTATCACCCACTTTGGGAAAGGCTGTCCTAGACGGACTATAGAAAGTAAAATCAATCCAAATCTATACTAATAATAAAGCTGAAGAATTTGTTTGTTTGAACTTACTAATCTCCGCTCGGATTTGTAAAATTATTTTTGCATTTATTAACCCAATTATAAAGAAAATTAATTTAGTCTCTATAGTATATTTTACACCACGCTAAGACACTTAGGAGCTAAGCAAAAAGAAAACAAGTCACTAAGAACGCTAATCAAAAACTTAGTCATACCCACAGTCACAAGCGATGCGATGGGCCATACGAATCTATCTTTTGAAAGGGGCAACTAGAATCAATTCTATTTTTTTTTTTTTTTTTTTTTGTAACTGTTGACATTCAAAAGTGCCTTTTTTGGGCCTAATTGAAATAAATGCTTTGACTTTGACTTTGATGCAACGAGGTGGGTCGGGAGAGCAAGAAATTTTACGCGTACGAAGTCACGGGCAGAAGCTCGCTTAATATATTTACAAACATACAGTACACTTGGAGCTCTTTAATAAAGAGTTCGACTAAGGAACCACTTACACCATAACTGCCTCCAAGCAGCGTTACTCTGCTCCAGTTTGAATGGTATTGGTGCCAATGTAACAGCAACATGGTTATATTTACTTGGCTCTGAGTGCAACCCACGATAGGACTGGTATTCTAGATTGACAGAGGTAGTAGGGGTAATGAATCATCAAAATACAAATCTTTCGTGTTATGCGATATACGTGCTACGTTACAAACTTACTCCTTTCATTTGGCCCCCATTAATAATTGCAAGTAATATGCGAACATCATATATAATATCTGTGTGGTTCATTCTTCAAATGACCATTTTAGTCACCAATCTACATTGTCTTCACATGATGTGACCAAGATTATGTCTGGACTTTAAAAGAGACTGTGACCTCTGAGTTTGTTTCGGCCTTTCTTTTCAGAGTAGCCAGTTAGGAAACGCCGACCTCATCTAGTTTCAAAAAATATCATTGACATCTAAAAGTGTTTGTAAAAACCTACTTACATAAATAAAATCAATTATCATTTAACAAAGACAGCAAAACAACATCTAATCTTGGACCATCAGACCAAAAATGAACTAGAAACCTTTAATTACAGAGTCCCCTCCAATGATGACCTTCCTGCGAGGTAGCAGCTTTTCCCTCGAGAAGTGCAAGAGGAAACTGGACATGTACTTCACGATGAGGGCAGCTTGCCCCGAGTTCTTCACAAAGCGAGATGCCAGCAGACCCGAGCTTGATGAAATTATGAGCAACAAAATGTAAGTTTCTGATGAAATCCATAACAAACCAACTCTATCCTTATGTCTCTTTCATTTCGGATGAATTTCGGATAACTAAAATCCATACAATGTTAGTAACAGATTTGTTTACAAAACTATTGTTAGAAACTTAAACTAAGACGAATTAATGAGGAGAACATCCAATACTAGACACATCGACCAATGGCAACTAAGCTACAAGTCTTCTCACAAATTATTTTATTATGAAGGAGGAAATATCTGCCGCCACAGCCCACAGAATGCTACTTTGACCTATTCTGCTCAGATCGGAAGCCTTTTTTTTCTGATGATGGCTTTACGAATGATACTATAAGTAAAATGAGGTAAATAGGTTTTACACGCTCCACAAGTGGCACTTCAAAACATGGCTAATTCGCCTAGTTACAAATTGTGTCGTACCGTGTGGTGCCGGACGTAAAGAATAACACCACCCCATTTCTTCTCGTGGGTATCGTAAAAGGCGATTAAGGGACTTACTAGAGAATGGGCAGCAGCGTTCTCTATGCATTTTACCACCATACTGCGATTGCCAACTCGCCTGCCAAGCGTGGCGATTATGGCAAAACCCCCCAAAGTGGGAGAGGCCTAAATCCAGCAGTGGACGTCTTACGGCTGAAATGATGATGATGATATATCGTGTTGTTTCTTTTTCGTTCCCGATAATTACGACATTCCATCCCACCCCCACGTGTAAACTATGGATTTGTGCCGATTATGAAGATGTTGGGTTGATAACCTATCTGTCTCTTTTTATGTATCATTGTTACAGTCCGTTCACACTTATTTCACCTCTAATTTTGCATCACTGTCATAATGTGAGGATCCACATAGGGTCCTTTTTTAATTTTATTTTCTTTCTTTCTCAGTAATCATGATCTGGCAGATTGAGTAATTTATGTGGCCTACCCAAATGTCCTTTCTTTGGTATTGTTCGTCAAAGCGATGGGCTCCTAAACGATTAGTGACAAATGCTTGCATTGACTGGACAGGTCCACTCAATCTGTGTGGTTCATTCTTCAAATGACCATTTCAGTCACCAATCTACATGGTCTTCAAATGTTGTGACCAAGATTATGTCTGGACTTTAAAAGAAACTGTGACCTTTGAGTTTATTTCGGCCTTTCTTCTCAAAGTAGTCAGGAAACGCCGACCTCGTATCTATTTAAAAAAATATTTAATTGACGTGTTTGTACAAACCTACTTACAGAAATAAAATTATATCATTTTTATCATTTATCAGTCAAAGTGATCTTTGTGCTCGTTGCATTGCCTTTGGGTTCTTGCCACTAACAAATCTGTGAATATAACAATGATTTTTATTCGCGCTACCATAAGGTTGAGGCGTAGAAACAGGCTGGTCTTTACCAAATCGCACATATGACTGACAACCAAATAACAACCATGTAAATGGTTGTTATTTGGTACTTTTGTACTTTTGTCTTAGCTAAGGAGAAACCTTAATAAGTAAAACATTTTATTCATTTCAGTCAAGGACCACCGCTACCGGGCGTCACACCAAATGGCAGAAGAGTCACTATATGCAGAGGTAAGCACACAATTTCCTCAATTAAAATCTATCTTCCTTAAAGTGTCCGACTAAATGGCAAACATCTCCTGTTATCTTATCTACCCAGTTCTGTTAATTGCTTGTTACGAGCTAGTTTAATAGGAGACAAACTTATCCCACCGTCTTCGTCTAGATCCTAGTAATAAAGAAAATCTTTATCTATACTAATATTGTTAGTAGTATTACAGAGATTTAACATTGACCTCAAACTAGACAAGCCTGTAGCATGGGAAATATCATGCCTTATTATGTTTCTCGACTATCGAGAGGCGAGGAAATCCTTGCAAGACCCGCCATACTATTTGTCGCTCTCATTTACTCATGTATGGTTTACTCAATGAGGGAGTAAAGGAATTCATCATCATCATCCATAGCCTGACTTCGTCCACTGATGGGCTGAGGTCTCTCTTTACTTGTGCCCATCTCCAATGGTCTTTTGCCAGCCTCTTCTAGGTTTTGCTCGCAATGGCAACAATGTCGTCGGCCCATCTTGACACGCCTGACGACCGATATCACGGCTTTCAGTCTTTGGACGCCACTTTATAAAAGCCTTACTCCGCCTGGTACCACTGCGTCTTGCCAGGTGTTCTGTCCAACTCCATTTGAGCTTCATAATACTATCTCATATGCTATTCGATATCAAAGACCTTCGTGTCTCAACGTTTGAAACTCGGTCTATTGGCCTGATGCCAGGCACAACACGGTATATGGCCCTTTGTGCACTATCTTAAAGAAATTAACACCATTTATTTATCTTATTTCCAGGAGTCCACCCTGACTTAAACTCCCAGCAGATCACAGATACACTGAAGCTGGCTCTCATGATAGGAGACGTGCGACTTACAGAAGAGAGAGAAGGTGTGGCTGGAGATATCTATGTGTTAGACGCAGCTATCTTGGGACCCAGCATGCTGGCCAAACTGTCTGCTGCTACCATCAAGAAGTTCATGATTTGTGTTCAGGTTTGTAGATTCATGAGTATTTACATTGTAGTTGAAAATCGTTCGATGCTAGGAGGCACCCCAGGATTGCTACAACAAAAGCGCGCTTATCGGAACGATCCCAAATCACTACTCTGTATGGGTCACTCTGTGTAATGACGAAATCATGCGTAATTTTCAAAATAGGAAGTTGTTTAAAATCTTTTAAATGGAAATGAAAGGAACCGGTAAACTAGTTCAGTAAGACTGTTAAATTTAAATCTTCAAAAAATTATGGAATATACTGCATTTCGTAGTGGCAACAAAAACGTACGTCAGTGGTAATGAAACTCGTATGAGCTTTGGAATATTTGCATAACACACTGACGGTAGAAATGCCTTTCATTTTGACAGTTCAACAATATTCATTGTGTTATTTACCTTGTTGAGCAATAAAAATTTTCGTACATTATAAATAAGGCAATGGATTAGCAATATCCTTCAAAATTACTCAGATTTTAAATAAATTATTTATTACACCACAAGCCATAATATAAATTTTGTGTCTACTAACGTTTTATTCCAAAAATGTATACTCCATCTAGGTTGCATGTACGATGTCTAAAATGTTACAATTCTTTTTACAGGAAGCCTACCCCATAAAGCTGAAAGAAGTCCACATCGTGAACACATCGCCGCTGGTCGAGCGATTTGTTAACTTCGTCAAACCTTTCCTCAAGGAGAAGATCAGGAAAAGGGTAAGAATTTACATATAGATAGTTCAGTCCATGAAGACGCGCCGCACTCTTTGACAATTGTACTGAGAGCGGTTAAAAACAAAGGAAAGGGGCACAGAGGGGCGCGTCATCGTGAATTAAACTATCTGTATATTGCAAAAAAGATCTTTTAGTGTTTCAATGACATTGATAGAGGTCGCTGCTAGTACAATAAATATTATTGAAATATATTGAAAAAAGAAAATGGTGATGTTAGTTCTGGTTTTGACCACGCACCAAAAAAGCATTGTTTACTCTCTCTGTTGTGTGGGGCCGGACATGAATAGCACCACCCCATTTCTTCCCGCCGGTGTCGTAAAAGACGACTAAGAGAGTTACTAGAAAATGGGCAGCAGCGTTCTCTTTGCATTTTACCATCATACTGCGATCGCCAACCCGCCTGCCAAGCGTGGCGATTATAGGAAACCCCCAAATTTGGGGGAGACTTATGTCCAGCAGTGGGCGTCTTTCTGCTGAAATGATGATGATGATGACTTTCCAAACTCTTTAGATGCGCTTGAATAGCCTGAAAATTACTATTAGTAAAAATAAAAAACAGTAACGTAATACCCCCAACCGGCGTCCTAGAAGAAAATATAATGACCAAGGGGACGCCCTAGGAGAACATATAACGACCTTATAGGTGATGTTCATCAACAGCAGAATCAGAATTCAGTAAAGGTCAGATGTGGACGGGTAACCGGCGTGCGTGTAGCACCAGATGTATGAATGCCAGCTGAGGCAAACAGAGTATGTTAGAATCGTAGTATGTGGGCTTCCGCAGTTTCAGCTTATCCCCATGGAATGAAGGCTTGACCCATGTTATAATTAGTTAAGTAACCATGATCCTTCCCTTTATAGATCTACATCCACAAGGAAGTGAAGGACCTATACAAGTACGTACCTCAAGAGATGCTGCCCACGGAGTATGGTGGACAGTGCGGCAGTATGGCGACATTGCAAGGTGACATTCCATTTAAATTGTCTCTTATATCTAGTAATCTTATGCATTGCTTAACGTGAGGTCTTAGGACTGATTCTTTGGTCAGACAAAGTTATTGAGACGAAGTTCTTTAATGTATCTTGCGGTAGGAGGAATCTTGTAAAAATCGGTACGTAAAGAGAAAGTGTTATACCCCATTCACGAGACTTTGTATTATATACAGGGTGTGGTGTAAGTAGTGGTCCACCGTTCAGGATTCGATGAACCAGACAATTAACTATAACAGTTAAAAATTTTAAACATTTTTACCCAAGGGTTCCGAAAATATTTTATTTTTGTCTTTGATTTACGAAATTTCTACCTTTTATTACATATTTGTTTGTAGTTTCAACAAAAACCATTATTTTTTTCATTTTGATTTCTGTTAATTACTGCTGAATACTAGAGCTATCATGATAAATTATGATTTTTTATGTAAATTCAGCTCTTTTGAAGAAAAAGTTGGTTCTTCTCTAATTTTAACCCCAATTTTTAACACACCATCAAGTTCAAGAGCAATTAATGAAACAAAAAAAAATTGGGTTAAAATGGTTAAAAATTTTAATTGTTATAGTTAATTATCTGGTTCATCGAATCCTGAACGGTGGACCATTACTTACGCCACTACCTGTATAATAGAAAGGGACATTGCGAAAGATAATCATCATGGTTTCGAAGGTGCTGATGCCAACAGTAAGGTCAAAATAAAATTCCTAATATGACTGCTGCGAAAATTTCATATTTTTCATCATGAGTGCTGTTTTCATAGTTTTTGAGGGTGCTGAAACAAATAGTCAGGTCAAAATGAAAATCCTAAGATTGCTGCAGCGAAACTATTAATATTTTCATCATGGGTGTCGTTTTCATGGTTTTTGACGGTGCTGAAACCAATAGTGAGGTCAAAATGTAAATCCAAGATGTCGGCTGCGAAAATATAATTTATTCTAAATTTGGATGTCATTTTCATAGTTTCAAAGTTGCTATAGCCTATGTAAATCAAAATAAAGTTATGGTATTTTTTAAATAGAGTTAACGACATTAAATTTGAAGTTAAATAAAAAGTTTAAGGAACTACGTTCCACACATTAAAAAAGACAGTGCAGTAGAAATGTAGATATTTATGTCTGTATACCAAATAACTTGTTCATCTCTGCCTAATATCTAAAATCCTTTGGCGAATATAAGCCCGACATTATATTTGTTTTAATCTTACTGACACATTTCTCTGTAAACAGAACAATGGAAGCTGAAACTCCAAGACTACCGTGACTGGTTCAAGCGACAAGACAGCATCATTGCCAACGAGTCCCTCCGGCCAGGCAAGCCTACCAACTACGACGAACTGTTCGGAATCGATGGCTCCTTCAGACAACTCGCAATTGATTGATCTAGAATCGATTCTAATAGTTTCACAACGTAACGTTACTATTTCTGCTCAAGTGTCAAATTGACGTCAACTTGTAGTGACGTTAGGTTGTCAAACTGACGTTTAAGTGTAGTAATGTTGATTTGTCAACCTGACGTCATTTTGTAGGATTGAAATTAGTGTCAGAATCTATGTAACATGTGACATGGGGTTATGTACAGGATGTGAAAAAATGTTTTGCTATTTTGATTTTTCTGAGGCTGTTTTTGGTTTGATAAAAAGGTGATATTTAGGTAGCATGGTCACTAACTTTATGTCTGTTTTGTAAAAATGTCACCGTGAAAACTTGAGTGGAATATCTGGAGAATAAACATCCGCCATGTTTATTCTTCAGATAATAGCCTTGCTATAGTCTTTTCGCCATAAGATGAGTTCCCTGACAGTTCTTGTCTGACAATTGTAGTGACGTGGCCTAACGAAATATAATCGATTTTTTTATAATATCGATTCAGTTGGCAAAGAAAATGGAATAGGATTATCGATTTTAGATTTTCAAAATATTTTTTTAATAAACTGGTTATCCTACTTCCTACTAATATTATAAATGTGAAAGTTAGTATGTGTGTGTGTGTGGTTTCTTACTCTTTCACGCATAAAGTACTGTACGGATTTTGATCAAACTTTACAGTAATATAGCTTATACATCAGAATAACACATAGGCTACATAACGTCACGGGAGCAGAGCAAAAACCTGACATAACGCACTCGTACTGACGCGACACGATCGCAATTACAAAATGGCGGCTCCGATTCATCTATTTTTTTGTCGATTAGTGTATTGATTGAGTAGTGGCAATCTCTATTGGCCAACGTTCCGTTCAACGCATAAGACATTTTTAAGATTTATACTTATTTATTTTATTTACTTAATTTATTAACAGTTAATTATAACTACAATAATTTACGAAAGGGAATATTTTTTTATCATTTCTTTTTTTAATTTTTTTGCCGGTTTATTTTTTGTTCGTCTAAAGTAGTATGCGCGCCACGGAAAAAAATGAACTGTCAGGGAACTCATCTTATGGCGAAAAGACTATAATTAGCTTTTTTCTTCGCAAAAGCGAAAAATTTTACAAAATTGCTAAATTAATTCCTAGATAAAAGTTATCTGACGATTGAAAATTGGCCCTTACTCTATTATTTCAGTATCTCAATTGACACAAAATTTATTTCGATTTCTTTCGGCAATTAATGTAAAAGCAGTAGAAAAGTACATAAATTATAGTTGAAATTATCTGTCATATTTTGTAACAATACAATTTCCCGACGTTTACAAAAGCAATAACGTTGGACCATGAAAAACTAAGAGGGTAGATATAAGTATAGATTTGTATTTTTTATGTTAGAGTCAAAAAATAGGTTTTATTTAGTCGCAATTATAATTTTATTTTAAGACGTTTATAATAATATTCTAGACTCAGTTTGCTTTGCTTAATGATTTTATATCGAATTTGTATTAAAACGTTAATAACCCGTGGAAGGACTGTGGAATCTAATATAAATTCAGACAATTAGGATTTTTAATTATTGATAATCGCATAATATTGTTTAAGATGTAAAATATTGAAAGAAGCTAGCAATCAAATTGTAATTAACTGTGGTATTATAATTATAATTTCTCAATTTTTAAACGTTGTTTTATTTTGTTTACCTACCTCACATATACATTATTACTAAAGCTACAAAATATATTTGTTTCAACAAAACTAAATACAACGACATATTTTTTTCAGGAACGAAGCAGTTTTTATTCCGTTTTTATTTAACAGTTTGAAATAAAAACGGAATAAAAACTGCTTCGTTCCTGTTTGCGAGGTCTTGGGTGCGATTCCTTGGCGAAATATTCATAGGTTTTTTTCTATTAGGAATTTCTCATGTAGCCTGAGTCTGGATTTGGGTCTACTTAGGTTCACCCCTGTGTTATGGAAACAGCTGGTGAAAAAGTGGGTGATACTGTAGGTGTATGCTTCTACTTAAGACCGCGGAATATAGGTGTCATGTTATAAATTGTAAAAAAAACTGTCCAATTAATTATATCAACAAAAATAATAATAATAATAATTTTTTGGTCCAATGTTACAATTATTACCTTATTATTAACTTAATGGTATTAGGAATAAAAAACGTTGTTGCTGGAAAAACAGGATCATAGTACCAGAATGGGTCATTTTATTCAAAGTTTCCATTAAACGAAGGTCATCAGATGACTTGCAGATACTCACGTACTACGGCCGCCCACGCCCTTTGAATTGCCATGTCTAATTTTTTGTAAAAAACTTCTTTTAATTAACTTCTTTTCAATAGTCAGTACGATACTTAACAGCACACTCACGGATCTGGTAAGTTGTTTTAAAATTTGTATTAAGAACAACACGTACAGAAACACACGCCTTCTTCACAAAGGGGTAGGCAGAAACTGAAGAACGCCAATTACGATCCTTGTGCTTCATTTAGAATCATACATGTCGCCATACACGCACGCCGGTTGCGAGTACTACGCGCCTGTCCTATCAATAAGGTCTGTATATGAACTGGATTACAGAATTAAGTACCTACTTTAAAAAAGAATCGACTTCCAAAAACTTTAATTTCGATCGTCTTCGTTTTTAGATCGGTTTTTTGTGACCGACTTCCGAAATTAAAGGTATTTTTCACTTTGTAGTGTTTTTTTTTGGAAGTGGGTTGTTTTTTTTTTACATAAATGTTTTTATTTTTACTTTTCAGCTATGGTACTAACCCCGCACTTATTCGTATACCACTATTCGCCCGGTCAATAGCAATGACAGAAAGAATTAGAATATCATCACAATAAACAAAGTGGATTAAATAAGTATTAGCTAACGCAAATACTACCAAAACGAAGTCAATAAAATTGATATGAGATTACACCTGAAGTATAACCTACCCTTACCAGAAAGAATTTTTGAAATCGGTTCACATTTGGCGGAGAAATCGGTGAACATGCATTGAAAAAATGCAGTGGAACATAGAACCTTCTCCATTTTAGAAGTCGGTAAATAAAATAAATCAATTGTAGCGACAAATATTTATTTGAAAGTCATATTACGCGACGATCGGTCAGCCGAATCTTAAAAGAACAATATTCTTAAACATTACAAACTTTATTTGTCTTAATCAAAGATACTGGTATTAGTGTTGAAGCTGCTGATGGTCGATACCTCCTCTGGAGTGAGGTGGAAGTCAAACACATCGATGTTCTCTCTGATACGATTCTGATTGGTCGACTTGGGGATGGCGATCAGGTCCCTCTCGAGCTGTGAAGATGCATAAAAGTAAAGAGAGGTGTCAAGGGACACCCGGATGGAACGAAGTTCCTTTCCAGGATTCATAATAGTTATAATGTTTTAATTATTTATTATGTACAAAAAACCTGTATACACTCAGCAAAAATATTCTCTCTCTCTCCCTATCTCCTTCTCTCTCCCTCTCTCTCTCTCCCTCTCTCTCTCTCCCTCTCTCTCTACCTCGCTCTCTCTCCCCTTCTCCCCCTGTCTCTCCCCCTCCACCTCTCCCCCATCCCCCTGTCTCCTCTCCCCCTCTCCCCCTTTCCCCTCTCCCCCTCTCCCCGTCTCCCCCTCTCTCCCTCTCTACTCACAACAAAAAAAAACAACAACATACAAAATATATACGGTCGAATTGAGAAACCTCGTCCTTTTTTTTTTTTAAAGTCGGTTAAAGCATGTCGCGACAACTTTTCGTAAGATTTTTTTCCGTCTAGCCCTCTTTCACAACGCGCGATAAGGAACTTCGTTCCAAAAATCAAGAAGGTATTGTACTTTTCTGCTTTATACAAAAGTGCAATATCTCATCACCATAATTTCAGCCGAAAGACATACACAGTTGGACATAGACCTCCCCGAATTTGGAGCGGTTTGCCGTAATCGCCACGCTTGGTTGGCGATCGCAGTACGGTTGTAAAATGCATGACGAACGCTGCTGCTCATTCTCTAGTAAGACCCTTAGTCACCTTATACGACACCCACGGGAAGAGATGGGATGGGATTGGGGCCTCTCTTATCTTGTGCTAATACCCCACGCTCTTGTGCCGGCCTCATCAAGGTGTTGCCCGCGATAGCCACAATGTCGTCCGCCCATCACGGCGCTGGACGACGAACACCTCGTCTTCCACTCCTTGGACGTCATTCGGTCACAGGTTTACCTACTCCATCTATCACCGTAGTGATGACACCAGGCCAGGGTTTCTGCTCACTACATATTAGATTTTCGAAAACATTTCGCTTGATTTATTGATACGAAAAGATATATTTTCTTAAACTTACCAAGTACCGCAGCAAGACTTGATTGAAGCTCTTCTTGTACTTCTTAGCAATGTCCGCGATCTTAGGGTCATCTTTACTGGGACCTTCGCCCCTGGAGACGAAGAATCCGAATGGACTGTATGCCGTGACTGCAATGCCACGTTCGAAGTTTTCTTTTACTTTCTGCTCTTGAGTGTTTGATGGATGGATCTGAAGAAGTTGGTGGAGAAAAGTTTATTTAGTAAGTAAAAGTGCATTAAAACGGAAAAAAACAGGAGAAATTCACGTATTTCAATAATAGAAAAGAGTATTTATTTGCAATGAATGTAGGTACAAAAATCTGTCGTTACAATTTAAATACGGAATTCTTGCAAAATTTAGTAGGTATCTTCGTAGGTTTAAGTAAATATTATGTTAGGACAACCAGTTATCAAAACTTTATTTGTCCAATTAGGTTAACTTGACGACTAAGTTTAACACCGAATAATAATAAAGAATGTATGAATAATGATCGATGTTATCTTTTTTTTTTGTAAATAGGTTTACAGCCGTCAGTGTAGAAAAGTGGCAGATTCCAGAACAATTATAGACCCAATGTAACATAAAGTTGCAAAATCAGCCTTTAATGATTCCACTGCTGGGAATTTGCCTCCTATCTGTGACCCTACATTTACATAATCGTGTTCGCCATTCGCCTCGTCACTCGACGAACATTCAACGAAACATTCGTAAACGAGTGCCGTCCCGAACTACTGTTCACACATCCGCAGTGTGAATTATTTTGTCATTTGCACACGAACATGGAAGACGTGAAAACAATTGACTCTTCACGTCTTGTTGAGTCTGTCGCTAGCTTGTCAACTGAATGCAGGTGAATGTGTGAACAGTAAGTTCGTGTTCGCCTTTCGTGCCCTTTGATTCGCGTCCGAAAAACCGCTCTCAACGCGAATGCTCGAATTACGAGGCGAGGCACGAGACGAATAGCGAGCGTACTGTGTACATATTATGCGTGTTCGTTATTCGCCGCGCTATTCGCCTCGCGATTTGTACGAATGTGTAAATGTAGCATGAAAGGGAGCAGGCGGTAATCTGCCATGCCCGCGGACCCAGTGCGAGTTAGTAGACATCACATGTCTTCGAATGTTTCGTTCTAGAACATACCGGTTCCCTCACTACGTTTTCCTTCACCATTTTGAGAGCAGTGGTGATGAAATAAATTTACACAAACTAAAGATTGTCTCGGGTTGAACCTATGACCGAGACGAAACAATCAATACATATAATAATAACAATACATGACTTTGAAATTACATATATCAAAGTGCCTTCTAGTAAAAATACCTATAACAATAAGGATAAAATATGGAAAATACCATCAAAAACAAATCCAATTAAAAAACCGGTTGAAAAAAAAGTTTGGTTTAGGTACAGACTTTTTTTACTCTAGCTGGTTTAACGACTTTATTTTTTTTATTAATTAACTTTTTTTTAAATCATGCTAGTTATTGAGCTTTGTTTTTTTTTAAATTAAAACCAGTCTTAGTCACGTACGTATTCATTGTTTTTGGAAAAACCCAGACTGGCAAATGAGTGGAATATCTATTAAAATACACAAAGCACTAAAAGACAAACAGCACTCTAATTGCGTTAAACGTGAAAAAATCAATGAATCTGAATAATTTAAAAAAATATTATTAATCCATATGTTCAAAAATATTCAGCAACATAAATAACGCAATGAATGTTGTTGAACTGTCAAAATGAAAGCTACTGCCAACGCAACTACCCTGCAGATTGACCATCATTATCACAAATGCCGATATGTCTATACAAATGTCAAACAACTGTCATCATCATCCAAAGCACAACTTCACCCTCTGCTGAGCATAGGCCACTCTTTTTAAGTGCCAATCCCTACGCTCTTATGTCAGTTTCATTCAGTGAGGTAACTGCGTAAAACACCAACAGTACAAATAGCTTCCACTTTGACAGTTCATTAACATTCATTGCGTTATTTATGTTGTTGAGTAGACAATTTTTCCGAACATATGGAGCAATGGAGTATTAATATCTTTTAAAATGACTTAATGATAGTGTGTTAGGCAATTAGGATGCGGATAGGTACTACCCAGGAGGGTAACAACGTCGTCCGCCAAAAAAAATATAGTAAACAATAATATAATATTATAAATGGGAAAGTGTGTGTGTCTGTTTGTCCGTCTTTCATGACAAAACGGAGCGACGAATTGACGTGATTTGTTAAGTAGAGATAGTTGCAGGGATGGAGAGTGACATAGACTACTTTTTTTTTTCTTTTTAGGTAGCTGGGGTGATCTTAGAAAAACCGTGCTTTTCCCATGGAGAATTGTATGTAGCATGTTCGCGTGTGTCCATTGCCCAGAATCTTTACATTCTATCCCCAAATGGAAAGACATATAATATCGTCTACAGTATCGTATTAAAATAAAATTCTTTTCCGAGTTCTCTTCTGTGTTCTAAATCAGGAAAGGGGAACCGTGTTACGCCGAATTTAACGCCAGTGAATCCGCGGGCAATAGATAGTAATTATAAAAACTTGCCTCAATCTGGTTGACAGCGGGAACAATTTTACTGTTCGCCTTTATCCTGTCAATTTGTTCGGTTTTGAAATTCGACACACCAATGGACTTGGCCAGGCCAAGTTGCTTGGCCTCCTCCATACCTTGCCAAGTCTCCAAGTAATCGATATTGGCGGGAGAACCGTCATCCTGAAAAAAAAAGTTGGAGAATCGTATAAAAGGCATATAACCAAGTGAATGCTGTGGAGAAAAATCTTTAACCAAGTATAAAGTACAGAGAAGTTACCACATTATGCTTTTATGTGCGTTTGTAACACCAATCACTAAATACATTCAAGTACCGATGAACATATTCAAAACATCATGCTGTCTCAGTCATCATCATACGATTGCCAGAAACACAGCGATGTTTCATATTTGTTAACTTTTAAATATGTAAAAGTGAAATGTGGTGCAAGAGGGCCTTAGCAGATCAATATTGTAGAAAGTAAAGTCATGTTTTTGTACCATGTAGGGTGGTGCTACTAAATTAAAATCTTGATCATAATCAGCCATGATATTCCCACTACTGGGCCACACAGTCTTCCATTTGTGAGAGGCAGAAGGCCGTAATCTACAAGGCAGGCCCAGTGCAGTTAGAGGTCACATTTCTTCGAAATTTTATTTATTTAGGTAACCAAACGATACATAAAAATATTTTACAAAATCTGCGTGTTACAGTTATTTTGGCCAATTATAGGTTTCTGTATAACTGGGATATTTGTTTAATAAATGCGAACAGACTAATGCCAGATATTTCAAATTAAACAACTTAATAAAAATGCAATACAAAATTACATTTAAAGGTTAAATTTAGACTTGGCTTTAGATTTTAGCTCTAAGATATGCCGGTTTCGCCAAGATGTTTTCCGTCGCCGTTTTAAGAGCAATGGTGATGAAATAATTTACACAATTATCTGTAACCTGCACTTAAACTAAGTGCCCTATGATGCAAATTATGAGCTACTAAACCCGGGTGTACAAATTGCACTTCTTGTTTTAATTTATAAACTATTTTGTGTACGTCTGCGCAAACCCTAACTTCTAGATAAGAGATACTTCATACATGTTCGGGTCGGCTTGAGTCGGCACTCGCCGTGCAGCGAAAACCAATGTATATTTTGCCATCCGGCTACACCATATCATGCCGATCCAATCGTTTGAAACTTACATTGCTGGCTGAAGGGGAGTGTATGAGATACAGGTCAACGTAGTCAAGTCCCAACTTATTGAGAGACTCTCTAAGAGCTGGTATTACTTGGCCACGGGCATGCCTGTTGTTCCACAACTGAAAAAAAAAAAAAAAACAAAATCCGATTTAAAGCATAGATCTGCCAGGGTCGCGAGATTGTTCGAAAGAGATACCGTGACCCTGGCACATGGAAGTCATTTGATGATTTCCCATCAAGAAAAAAGAAAAAAAAAAGCATACCTAGATCCCGTCATGTCAATTAATCATACTTAAATGATTATTTTATTTGTTTTTTTTTTTTATCTTTGTTTATGATTTGTGAGCATGTGAATAACGTTCTAGGAAAAAAAAGCAGTCACACCAGACAGGGAAATCTAGTAATTTTAAGACAAAAGTTTTAGACATTTGACTGTCGCCGAGGTGAGATGCGACTAGATTTTGAACGTTTTTAACACGTTAAATGCCATGTCGGACTATGTGTCCGACACTTTTTGTTCCATTCAGGCCTTGTCGGGGTATATGACCGACAACACATACAAAATCTGAACGTGTCATTGCTGCCTGGCGGCCATGTGTTTGGAATAAATAATTTATTTATGGAATAAATAATCTTTTTGAAGTGAAATAACACTAGGTAGGCAGCTAACGAGTTAATTACGAAAAATTGCCCTTCAGGTCTTTGTCTTCAAATTTTTGGTTTTCATAATTGCCGGTTCCCTCACGATGTTCTTCACCGTTTTCTTTGATTATTGTTTATTGTACCGCTACTTGAATGCTTACCTTAGTAGTAATAAAGAGATCCTCCCTCTTAACGAGTCCCTTCTTCAGAGCGTCGCTGATGCCTTTTCCAATTTCTTCCTCATTTTCGTAAAGAGCTGCCGTGTCGATGTGGCGGTATCCAGCCTCGATCGCCCAGACGATAGCTTGCCGTACTTTGGGGATATCGTCCTGAAATAACACTTCTTTATAGGACAAATGAAATGCTGTTCTTTAGTAAGCACGTCACTTCAGAACGGCTGGACCGGTTTGGCAAATTGTTGTTTTAAATAGTCGTAATAGGTTTTGATTATGGTTTTAATTGAAAAAAAAAATTGATAGTTGCCGTAATCATTGATAAACTCGGGTAAACTGAAAATTATTGTTTTTTGCACGAAACAACGTTTATCGAGTCAAGTCGTTATGAATAAAAGCTGAAATCCCACAGATTAATCCTGCGCAAGTGAGGAACATAGACACGATAAAGGTATTTGAAGATTGTAAGAAATCGTCCCACGATCCTGCACGAAATTGCCCTCAATCGGAATCTTTACGTAAATACCGTTACAAAAATAAAGTACTGACAATTTAAGAGGGGAATGCTATGATTTCATGGAAGTAATGCCAGACTGGTATTAGATACTAAAACAGTAATACGTCAGTCGAAAGGTTGGGTCGGCAAATCGTTCATCATTAAAGAGTTCTATTGGCGAAACAATCATAATAGATCGTTCTCAAACACAAAGCATTTATATCGAATAAAATAGAAAAATATTTTGATATGAAAAAAATTAATTACAGGCAGTTTTTAGTTGTCAAGACTACACTGACTGGCCTAGTTCGTCAGAAAGGTGAAGCAAGCTTCTGATTCCAAAGTTTAGTAGGTACTTTTAGAGAAGAACGTTCTAGAAACTCCAGGACACTTTTTTAAATCAAAATATTATTAGCATCATTCATGTTAAAATAATACATGTGAGAAATACAAAAAAATCGTGCGTAGTAAGAAAATATTAATCATTTTATAATGTGTAATTATAAAATTATTAACATATTTTTCGCAATAATATTAAAAATTAAAAATTTATATTCCACCTAATTGCCGCCGCGCCGTATGTCGACTCATGCCGTAGAGGCCTTTGAAAAGGCCTAAGCTCAGCAGGTGCTGATAATGAAAATGAGGACCGGGAAATTTCCGACCCTTGGGTATATTTGTTTTAGACTTAATCAACAACAACAACAACATCAGCAGCCTATAACGTTCCCACTGCTGGGACACAGGCCTCCTCTCAGTGAGAGGGAGCGGGCCATAATCCACCACGCAGGCCCAGTGCGGGTTGGTAGATGACATGTTTTCGAATTTTTGGTTCTAAGACATGCTGGTTTCCTCACGATGTTTAGACTTAGTGAATACTTACAAATCCAAAGGTTCCCAAACCGAGTACTGGCATATGGTTGCCATCGTTGAGCTGTTTAGTGGGCACAGTTACATGTTTCCCATGTCCCGGATGCCCTGATATGACCTGCAATTAGATAAAACGCAGTCCTGGAATTAATTTAAATAAAGAATCACAGAGCATCATAAAATTCGTCTGCATCATTGTCAACAGAACGTTGAGCAAATTGTTACCCAACGTCAATTAGCCATTTCATAAAACGTTGAAAGAATGACAGTTGTAATTTGAATTTAATGACAATGTAAGTTAACAGTCAGTCTGCTTAACAATTTATTTCTCTTGTTTTGTTAACAATAGTACTTCGGCATAATAGTCGAGTCGCATAAATTTTCTCTATCAAAATAAGCTAATGGACCCTTTTGATTAATATATTATTTTCTGTAGGCGAATCGAGTATTCCAGAAGTACTTATACAACAGGATATTTCTTGAACAAAGGTGAGCTTATTCGTGCTACACTTGTTCGCTTTAAAATTATAGGCGCGATTCATAGCCGTATGAAATAGAAAGACAAGGTGGCAGGGACACCGACGTGAGAACTGTAACGATGAATAAGCAAATGATTCTAGACCCTAGGGGACTCGTAGAAATTTATCATCGGCTAGTTATCAATAAAAAAATCTGCTTTTTAATACAAAAGTGCAATACCTACACGGGCAAAATGTATGGAACAGCAAATTTTGTTTTATAAACTGATAAAAAAAAATAACACCGGTTTTCAGCATCATGTAGGTACCTACTGAATCCATGAAATGAAATGAAATGTTTATTTCTGTAAGTAGATCTAAGACACTTTTACACGTCACTTTTTTTAAACTAGTTGGCGTTGGAATTTCCTAGCTGACTGTTCCCAGAGAAGAAATACCAAAACAAACTCAGACAGAGATCGTAGTCTCTTTTAAAGTCCAAACATTGTATTATTAGAATTTTATGTGATTCTAACAATGCAGGGCAATGTCTGGAGAGCCTTTTGAAGAAAGAGCCATTGCAGCTTTGAGCTGACCTGTCCCAACAGACGGCATGTATGTATCAGTCATCGTGTAGCACAACCCTATTTTAAGGAGCTCAACGACCCGTCACAAGACGTTACCAGATCTGCAAGACATTTGCGTAGGCCATATCCAAAATACTCAAACCCGCCAGACAGTTATGGTATAATCATGTATTCAATCTAGCCCGCAAGGTACTCACATTCACAGTCAGTTTTATTTTGAATGTCAAAAAAAAAACAATAAATATAAAATGTCAACATTATTCGCTCACACACTTGGCATAATAGTTAGTTGCTTGGTGGAGTACATTGGAGTAACTTAACTAGTCCCAAGCCTTTTTGTCATCCAAGTAATCTTTAACTTTATAGAACCCTTTTTCACAGAGTTTCTGTTTAATAAATGATTTAAATTTATTGAAGCATAATTCTTTAACATGTTAACAGGTTGCGCGCCATGTCCCTGTCATCCTATATATTGGCCGCCCAAGTGTGTAAAACCTTTACATGTTCCTTTCTAACAGCAAACCTTGGTTCAATAGAAGTATTTGCCATTGAGGCTATAATGTCACATATCTTTTTTGAACAAAAGTATAAATATAGTAGTAGTGTGTAGTTCTCACAATTAACAAACAAAAGAATTATAATTTAATTGTTTCTAAAATTAGTTTTAGTAAGGTACCTAACCTACCTAATCTATACTTATCTTTATATATATAATTCTACTGTACGTGTGTATGTCACTGAACTCCTCCTAAACGGCTGGACCTATTTGAATGAATTTTTTTGTATGCATTTGGGTGGCACCCTGGATGGTTTAGGTTCACAAATCAGCCCGAAAGACGGCGCTGCTATCGAGTTCTAGAAAACAGGACAACATCTGTACGGTCAGCTAGTATATTATAAAGCTGAAGATTTTATTTGGTTGAATCTCAGAAACTATGGATTCGAATTGAAAAATTCCTTTAGTGTTGGATAGCCCATTTATCGAGGAAGGCTATAGGCTATATAATATAACACTAGAATCCTTAGGAGCCCAGCAAAAAGGAAAAAGTCACGAATACGAAGTACTCGCATGGGCAAGCGATTCTTTGCGATGGGGTGGGTCGGAAGATTGTGCAGTGATCGACATTGACTTAGTGTATTAAAAACTTATTCACTTTATAGTGTTTTTTTTAGGAAGCTGATTGTTTTTTTTTTTTTTTTTGTAAAAAGTTTCTATTTTTAACTTTTTAGTTATGGTAGATACCCCGCACTAATCTAATCGTGTTATTCGTTCATTTGTCGCCGCAAATACTTAATGCACATTTAAGACTTATATGGGTTTCACATGGATCCCATTGTCCGAATAGAACCAAATTAAAATGGGACCATTCAAGAAGCACCTTTCAAATTAAAAAAGAATCATCAAAATCGGTACACCCAGTCAAAAGTTATGAGGTAACAAATATAAAAAAAATATTTTAAAAAATACAGTCGAAATGATAACCTCCTCCTTTTATTGAAGTCGGTTAAAAACCATTCTTGTTTCTCACATCGAGCAATTTGCACGCATCTTAGATTAACCGAGTTACTTGTAATATATTTTATGAATTAAATTCTTTTTTAAGCAAATTGTTTTCTTTAGTATCCTCCTGCAGCCGAACGTAATTCATACATACATATTTATGCAGGTACCTACTTATTTTATTTGGCATCTAAACAATCATGGCGAATTTAATATTGATAAAGTCATTTGAAGGATTAAGTAGGTTAGTATTTATTAATAATAGTGGTCGCCCTGAGGTCGAAGTTAGTTAATTATTCATTTAAAACGTTAATATACAGCGTGTAACGGAAGGGGGGTATCAACCCTGAAGGAGGAGAATGTGCTCATGAAACTCAACAACTTTCCCCAAAGAACATAGGTCGAAATATGAAAAAAAAATTTGGCCCTCCCATAGTAAATCAATCAGCTGGTAGTCAGTTTTGTAAGGGAGGGCCAAATTTTTTTTTCATATTTCGACCCATGTTCTTTGGGGAAAGTTGTTGAGTTTCATGAGCACATTCACCTCCTTCAGGGTTGATACCCCCCTTCCGTTACACGCTGTATTTCTAATGCATTTTTTTTTAAACCGGCCAAGTGCGAGTCGTACTCGCGCACCGAGGGTTCCGTACAAACCTGCAGGTATTCACGGTTTATGCATAAGGTTTATGTTTATGAAATTAAATGTTTTTTTTTTTAATTTTTATATTTGAGTTGACTGAATGAAAGGTAAATTTTCGGTGGAAGTTTATTTTTTTAGTTTTATCATTCCCTTATTTTAGAAGTTACGTGAGGGGGGGGGACACATTATCCCACTTTGGAAGTGTCTCTCGCGCAAACTATTCAGTTTAGAAAAAAATGGTATTAGAAACCTCAATATCATTTTTGAAGACCTGTCGATAGATACCCCCCCCCCCCACACGTATGGGTTTGATGAAAAAAAATTTTGTGAGTTTCTGTTCTATGTATGGGGAACCCCAAACATTATTGTTTTTTTTTTTTCTATTTTTGTGTGAAAATCTAAATGCGGTTCACAGAATACATCTACTTAACAAGTTTCGGAAAAAAGTGGCTGTGACATACACGGACAGACAGACAGACAGACATGACGAATCTATAAGGGTTCCGTTTTTTGCCATTTGGCAACGGAACCCTAAAAAGGTTTCTTAGCTTAGCTTAGCTTTCTGCCCTTTTTCTCGACATAAACTTTAACTGTGCCAAAACTCATACTCCTCCATCCGCGTAATTTTAGTAAAAAGGGGCATAAAGAGGGGTTTTAGTAAAAAGAGATTTTTGCTTCACGTACCTATTAATTTAAAGGTTAATATACGTACCTCATATAGGTGATATAAGTTATGTAAGGCGGGATCTCGAGGAGATATTAAAACACCGAGAGCTGAATCAATACTGTCTTCATTGTAACGATTCAACAATTATAAGGATTACATTTATAACGTAATGTTTACACACCTAACTTTCGTAACGTAATGTCAGTTTTTTACACGCTTTATATTAGCTTCACTTGTATGTTTGTATTTTTGTTTGTATGTTTGTTTGTAACTCCTTATAGAGCGATTTCGACCCACTTTCAACGACCAGATTTCATTCAAATTTGCACACCTGTCAAGGACCGATGACAATACAATAATTTCATAATTTTGTGCCATTATCCTTGCCAGGGTTACCAGGACAGCAAAAAACCTGTCTTCGAAAACTACGCTGACATACGTCACAAACTACGCTGACATACGACACAAACTACGCTGACATACGACACAAACTACGCTGACATACGTCACAAACTACGCTGACATACGTCACAAACTACGCTGACATACGTCTCAAAATTAGAAACATCCAAAAAATAGAAAATAATTGATAACTTAAAAAAACTAAAAAACACGCTTCCATTGAAAACCAAGCGTGGGGTGCCTGATATCAATAAAAAAAATACCTTAAAAAGCACCCCACGTTTTTTTCCCATTATTATGTACTTTTTAGTTTGGTTTTCAATGGAAGCTTGTTTTTTAGTTTTTTTTAAATTCTTATTGTTCTTTATTAGGCACAAATAGGTGAGTTGTTTTCCATTTATAACTTTGTTTTTACTTTTTAATAAATATTTTTATTTATATCCTACTGTCCTTTTGAATCACTCTGTCTATTGATGAAAACCGAATTAAAATCCGTTGTCTCGGCGTACAGATGCGAGAAGCGACTTTGTTTTATACTATGTATGTACTGATAATACACGAAAATGTTGCTTTTCGAATTGTTAATATATCCCAGATGGTTTGGCAAATCCGCGGTTTAACATAACCGCTAGCTGTTTTACAAAACTACGCCAATTAGTAACTCTTTACGACGTGCAACTGGATATTAAACCAATAGCGGTTTTATAAAACAGCGGGTTCCAAAATTCATCTGCGAAATTATATATACTACTTATTGACCTATTAAATTGTATTATTTAATATACAGAGTCTATCCTGTTGACGTACTTATTTTTAGTAAAGGCCAAACTTTGTCTTTTCACAGTTTTTTCACCTGTCATCGGTAAAACCCGGATACTTATTAAAAAAAAACTTCTTTTATATAGGTATCTATCGGTGAACATTATGTCAACGAGAATAAGGCTCATTGTTATGCACAATCAGAATGTGTGAATGGTATGATTCATGTAAAGGATTCGTGCAAAAACTTATTATTCGCAATGCGTTTGTTTACCAAGACATGTTTACTTAAAACTATTATGAGTCAGTTTATGTTTGGACTCCCAACTTCATAGCTACCCATCACTTACGCAAATATATTTGGGACTCTCACCGCAAAGTCAAAAATTTTTCACGATCAATCATGTTTTTTTTTTTAAATGTTGTAAAACTTTTGTTTTTAATTTTCCTATTTTTCCGTCAAATGTGAGTCTCATAACCAAAATTCGTTTATTTACGTCACACGTCCTTATTTGGAAACAGAAATTCGTATTTGTACGGAATTTCAAGTTAATCAATCCAGAAGATTCGGACTGATTCTATAAGGGCGTAACTCTTATAGAATCACTCTGAATCTTCTGGATTTTGTTCATACGAACGGATTCGTAGGTACGGGATTCTTAAAACACCCGGTTAAAGTGTAGTTCCCTCCGCCGAATAAAATATATTAAACAGACACCACGAAATAAATTAAGAACTTTTAAAAGTAGAAGAAAAAAAGAGACATTAGAAAAAGTATCGTGACGGTCATAATGTTACACTTTTTTCAGTCATGCTCCCATTCGCAAAGTTTGTAGATTATAATGTGCAATAAAAATTTCGTTCAAATAATAAAAACCAGGAAAGTTTTACCAGTTTTCTAATAATTTATCAAAAGTCAAATGCTTTTAAGAAGTTCGCTAAATCTTCCTAAGTAATATCTCAAAAAAGATAATAATAACAATGTTGGAGAGGCAATGACCATAGCAGGTGGCGTTTTATAGTTTTTGCCTACTCCGCCATGGGAAGGTATGTATTTTACAGGCGTATTTGCAAAGAAGACTCCTTGGACGTGCACATAAAAAATCTAGCTTTCTATCTGGGCATAGGTGCCCGAATACTCCTACCTATCCAAATACGTGTATTTTATTTAATCCTTAGACTATAAAATAATTATTAAAATAAAAAGCTAACTTACATTAAAAAGGACGTAGAGCGCAACAGTCGATAGAAGCAGCTTCATCTTAACGACAATACTAGACTGACGATAAATACAACAAACGAATGCTTTAAACTTAAAAAGAATAATAATAAAGATGATTTTACGTCGCACGACACGATGGCGATACGACCGCGATCCTTATGACGTTTCTTATTACACGCTTTATATTAACTTCACTTGTATGTTTGTTTGTAACCAACTCCTTATAGCGCGATTTTGACCCACTTTAAACGACCATATTTTATTTAAACTCTGTAGACTTATCGAGGACCGATGACAATACTATAATTTCATAAATTTGTGCCATTATCCTTGCCAGAGTTACCAGGACAGCAAAAATACTGTCTTCGAAAACTACGTTGAAATATGTCGCAAGCTACGCTGACATACATCTCAAAATTCGAAACATCCTAAAAAATAGAAAATCCACACTTCCACACTATCCACACTAATCCACACTATCCACACTAATATTATAAATGCAAAAGTAACTCTGTCTGTTTGTCTGTCTGTCTCGCTTTCCTGCTAAAACCACTGAACCGATTTAAATGAAATTTGGTACACAGATAGTTTAGAGCCTGAGAAAGGACATAGGCTACTTTTTATCCCGGAAAAGGGGTTTAAAGGGGTTGAAAGGGGGGATGAAAGGTTGTAGGGCAGTATTGTCATTTTTAAAGCTAGAATGATGAAATTTTTTTATTTGGCTTTTATTACATGATATATATTTATGAATTATATTTAAAGTTTGTTAAATTTTTACCCTTAAGGGGGTAAAATAACTATAGGGAATAGGGGATGAAAGTTTTTTACATATAGTCACTTTGCTGTCTGTCTGTCCCTATGTTTGCTTATATCTTTAAAACTACGCAACGGATTTTGACGCAGGTTTTTTTAATAGATAGAGTGATTCAAGAGAAAGGTTTATATGTGTATAACATGCATAATATAGTAAAGAAACGCTGATAATTTTAGAAATTTCTAATGTGATGTCACAAATAAACTCATTTTTTTGCGCTTACATTGCGAACGCTGGCTGAACCCTACAAAATTGATCAAAATAATGTACTACAGTATTGTACACCTTAAAAAGATCTATAAAAAAATCTGCGATGGTATATGTCTATCTCTTAGGGATAACCCACAATAACCATTTTTTATCCTTTACTTTTTACGAGAAATAATGGCTTATTTTTTTAATATAGCATTAATCCTTATCCAATTAAGTACCTTAAATATATTGTGCATTAATATAGATCAATATGGCGCTTGACAGCATGTAATTTAAAATAATATCTTAGAAGATATCAGAGATTTAAAAAGCGGGGCGGAGCGGCTTGCGGGCCGTAGGTACTACATACGTCCCGGTTGGTGGCGGTCGGGTAGTGCAGGATTAGTAGGATTGTAATTCATATTACTTAGGCTTCATAGTAAATGCGAATATCATGTGTGTTCGTTATACTCAAAATAAACCTAATAGTATTATTCCAAGTTAGAGACCGCGAAGTATGGCTTAGATGTTTAGATTTTTGGATGGATTTGGATTTTTGGTTATCCTGGATACTTACCATATACCTAGGATACTTTATCCCGGTAGTAGGTTCCCAGGTGATATTTTCCGACAGCTATACGGGCGAAGCCACTGGCAGAGGTCTGTTCCTATGATCGATTTGGTGTCTGATAAATGATTGAGTGTCTGTATAGGTAGAATACGAGCGTTAAGAAAAACCAGGATATATTTTATTATATTTAACTAAACCAATCCCTATGCCGCAGTCTTCTTACTCTGAATACTATTAGTTTTATTTACACACATGATATTCTCATAAACTATGAATCCGAAGTAAATAATATGAATTATAATCCTACTTACTACTAATACTATAAATTATGTGAAAATATTTATGATTTGGTGATTGTTTCCAATCACGCAAAAATGGCAGAATCGATCCGGATCGAAAATGGCACACAGAGTATATATTACCAATATAACCTGGATTAATACATTCTTACCGCAGTATTACGTCCTCCTGCGTTAATTTCTGACAAACAACGCGGGCGAAGCCGCGAGCAAAAGCTAGTCTATACATATAAAAGAAAGTCGTGTTAGTTACACTATTTATAACTCAAGAACGGTTGAACCGATTTGGCTGGAAATTGGTGGAGAGGTAGCTTAGAACCAGGAGACGGACATAGGACATTAGGACTTTTTTTATCCCGTTCGATTGCGTTCCCATGTGACGTGACATAAAACGTCAAAGAGAATACAAGTCACTATAAAACATGGTATGACAAAAACGTTGCCTTCGAAGTACCAGGTGGTCATAACTTGGTATTAGCTTATCAAACAGCAGTGTCAGCCAGAAAACGTTTTATGCCTTCAAAGTTCCAGGTGGTCATAAATAACTTGGTATTAGCTTATCAAACAGCAGTGTCAGCCAGAAAACGTTTTATGCCTTCGAAGTACCAGGTGGTCATAACTTTCTGCCAGGGTTGCGAGATTTGTTCGAAAGAGTTACCGTGGCCCTGGCATGTAGGCAATTGAAGGAACACTAGTGGGTAGTCCACCAACAAAAAACAAAATGTCAGCTAGAAAACGCTTCACGCCATTGAAGAAGCAGGTTGTCATAATTGGGATGGAGCTTGCTAAACAAAGAAGAGTCATCAAAACGCTTAATGCCTTCGAAGTACTAGGTAGTCATAACTCTGTAGGAGGTCGCCTAACCTCACCCTTATTGCGCAACACACTATTAATCAGAATCTGAATCATTTAGAAGGTTATTTATTGCTCATCATCATTCATACTTTTCTTTCTTTCTTTTCTTTCATATGGTCGAAAAAAATGACTGTTCTTAGCAACGTAAACAACGTCATGAACTGTCAAAATGAAAGGGATTCCTACTGATGATAGTGTATTATGCAATTACTATCTGGGTATGTGCCAGGTAGAAAACGCTTTATGCCGTCGACGTACCAGGTTATCATAACTTGGCAGGAGCTTACCAAACAAAGGAGTGTCAGCTAGAAAACGCTTTATGCCTTCGAAGTACCAGGTTATCATAACTGGGTAGGAGCTGACCAAACATATGAGTGTCAGCTAGAAAACGCTTACCAGATCACCACCGCGTACCAGGTTGTTAAACTTGGTAGGTTTATTATAACATTTATTGAATCTGAGGCGATACGAAGTTCGCTGGGTCAGCTAATTATCCACATCCACACTAATATTATAAATGCAAAAGTAACTCTGTCTGTCTGTCTCGCTTTCCTGCTAAAACTACTGAACCGATTTAAATGAAATTTGGTACACAGATAGTTTAAAGCCTGAGAAAGGACATAGGCTACTTTTTATCTCGGTAGTACGTTCCCGCAGGATATTTTCCGACCTCCACGCGGGCGAAGCCGCTGGCAAAAGCTAGTTTATAATATAAGTATTACAGAGGTTTTTAATACTGAAAATAAGGGAGGGATGTAGTGTATCTAGATATACTACTCCGTCAAGAAAGTTCCGGGAAAAGATCAATAATATACAAAATGTTATTCATCCAAATTAATTTTAAGACCTTCAAAGTAAGCTCTTTCAGAAATGATACACTTACGGCAACGAATACTTAATTTTGGAGTATTTAGAAACATAACGCCGTTTTATTTTCAAAATGATCTTTAGCCACCAAATTATCTTATGGTTGGAATAAACTACGATATAAGACAGCGCAATTTTGACAGTTGCTTTCCCAATTTAGGTTAGTATTTATCTTTGTGAACCGGCAACTGAGTATTCACCATCATTCTAGACTTATTTTTCTCATGATCACAAGACAACAATGAAATAAATAATCGTCGGATATAAAACTCCCATCGTGATACAATTCTCAAATCCCGTCGAACCGGTTTCCTATTGCCAATCACAACAAAAAGACGTGATGCGCAGACTACATAACTAGTTTGCTTGATTATACAAACTAGTTTACTCATCTATATGAATTCATATTATATATCGACTTGAAGAGAGGCTGTAAGCTCACTAATATCACCCGTCCGGGTCGATCGATCGGGTTAAGCTACGCTTGCCTCGGTTATTCCGTGGATGGGTCTTTACATACATAAACCCCGCTCTTTACATAATTTCAACATAACAAAACATTTTTTTTTTTTCACATAAACCTACATGGGCACTTATGAAACATCAGAAGTTAAGTGCACGGTTCCAAATTGTTGATTCCTACGGAGAAGAGCCGGCAAGAAAAAAAGAATTAGCTTAGTAAGGGGATATAAGTTGGTGATACAAGTAATTTGGTGATAGTTTTTTAACAGAATATCACACAGTTCCCTATTCAAGCACATGTATGAGACAGCGCTAGCGAGTTGTCGCGAGTGCGAGAAGTATAAATATACATCACTTGCTAGCGGAGCGCGTTCGTGAGTTTAGTAAACAAACTTTTTTGACAGTCGTGTTACATATTCGCATAGCACCTAAACCGCTGACAAGCGTTCACCCAGTTTCCCCAAATTGCATCAGCCGCGCACACGAGGCGCCGACGCAGCACAACGTGATGCAGCCCGGCACCGGACATCGCGGCCTCCGTGAACTCGTCACTTTTAACACAGAATCGGTTAACTGTCGACCATTGTAGTATTTAGTAAATTGTAATTTCTTATTAAATAAATTGTATTAATTAAATCTTGCATTTTTTTCGATCCTCCGGCTACAGCCTTCGTAATTGGCGCAGTCGGTAGGATACTCGCGGGCCGGTTCGCGAGATTAAATTGCTTAAGTCGCGAGTCACCCGGGTGGCCGTCGGGCACCGTACGAGTATCCAGAACCTACGAGAGCTGCAGTCCAGGGGAGTATCCAGACATCGATACGGAAGAGGTACAGGATTGTTTCAAGTAAGTACTTTAGAATCGCGCTAGAGTCGCTTCCTTTTATCCTTAAGTGTTTCCCTTAATTATCCAAGATTTTCCATCCACGGCAATCTTGGTTATCTAGGTTAGATAGTAGTAATAGTAGAATTAGTAATCTAGACGCTAATAGAAGTTTGGAAATAGAACAAGAGGATAGTAATAGTTTAATTGTATCGAATATGGCTTACTCAGTCGATCAAGTTTATAAGGCCCTACGATTGGTTCCAGAGTTCGATGGAAACTCGAACGTATTAACTCGATTTATAAAGCTATGTGATCAGTTAGTACAGCAGTTTATAAGAAATGGACCGGAATTTCAGTTAAGTAATTTGGCATTATTAAATGGAATTTTAAATAAGGTTGTGGGACCCGCATCGCGCACGATCAATTCAAACGGTATCCCAGAAACTTGGGAGGGAATTAGGAATGCCCTAGTTAATAATTTCGCCGATCAACGTGACGAGACGTCACTGTATAATGACTTAGCGCTCCTAACACAAGGGTCTGCAACCCCGCAGGAATCTTATGAACGGTGTCAGGATTTATTTAGTACTATTATGACCTACATCAGCTTACATGAAACGATAGCGAGTACCATTGAATCTAAACGAACCTTGTACAAAAAACTCACTTTGCAGTCGTACTTACGTGGTTTACGCGACCCGTTGGGTTCTCGCATTCGGTGCATGAGGCCTGATACAATAGAGAAGGCTTTAGAATTCGTGCATGAGGAGATGAATACATTGTATTTACAGCAGCGTAACGACCATGGACCTGACAAGAAGCAGCAGCCTCAGCATCAGGTTAGTCCTAGACCTTCTTATGATTTTAAGGCGCCTGCCTTCGCTACGCCGCGTTCGTTTATGTTACCATCTCCTAGGTCTTTTAACATGCCAGGACCGTCGCGACCGTTTATGCCTCAAGCGCAGCAGTCTGCTCCAATGTGGAGAAATCAGCCCCCTCAATATCGCGGCCCCACACGTACACAGCAGATGTTTAGTGCACCGCCGACCGATCATAGACCCCAGGGTCAAGCTTTTAGGATGCCTAGTCCCAGACCAGCTGCTAGTAGCACTCCGCAACCTATGAGTGGCGTAAGTCATTACGTGGCAAAACCATTCGCCCCACGTGCACCCCATGACTGGTCTACAGCTGGTAATCCACCACCCTCGAACTATTTTAGAGCACGGGAATTTAACTTTAACGACCTAAATGATCAATTGCAGTATAATTATTATACCGGTTATTTTAATAGCAACGATTACTACCCCCAGGAATATTTAGAGTTTGACAACTACGGTTATCCGATTGAATATGCGTATGAGCAACCGAAATGTACGGAAACTTGTGTCATAGATGAAATAAAAGACACTCCGAATGCTAAAGAGGAGGATTTTCAGGAAGTTCCCAAATCAGACAAGTTAAAATAGAGATCAATTTACAAACACAAAGGCAACTACCATACATTCAGATTTCAAACCCTCCGCTTAAACTATTAATTGATACAGGTGCAAATATGTCCTTTATTAGCCCCGCAGTTGTTCAAAAGTTTTTATCTCACATACCATGTAATTATGATCCTTTCGAAGTAACAAACATTCATGCCACCACTAGAAGTGATTACTCTATTACATTACCATATTTCCAGGAATTTAATGAGTCAGGTGATATGACCCTTTACGTTTATACGTTTCATAACTTTTTCGACGGTTTGATTGGATATGACCTGTTAGAAAAATTGGAATCTAAAATAGACCTCAAAAATAGACTGTTGGTTACTCGAAACTCTAGTAATCCTTTGTTAATGTACGACTCTCGCAATAGTAATTTATACGAGGACATAATACCGGCTAATTCATCTAAACTAATTAAAGTTCCTATAAACTCTGAGGACGGTGACGTTTTAATTCCTAAACAGTGTCTGTCAAATTGTTTAATAGGTGATTGTGTAACAACTGTTAGTAATAGTAGAGGTATAATTGAAGTAACGAATGTGTCATGTCATGACGTAGTTTTTTCCATGGATCGCCCCGTTAGCGCTGAGTTGTTTAATATTCAGTGCATGCGCACTGAACAACAGTCCGATCGTGTTACAAATGTCTTATCTCGCCTACGTACAGACCACTTGAACCCTGAAGAAAAAGCTAATTTAGAAGTATTATGCACTCGATACGCCGATGTATTCTATATTGACGGCGAGTCATTATCTTTCACAAACCAAATTAAACATTCAATTCGAACCACAGATGATGTACCAATTTATACAAAAAGTTACCGATATCCGTTCATACACAAACAGGAAGTTCAAGATCAAATCTATAAAATGTTGGAACAAAATATTATACGACCCTCACAGTCTGCGTGGAGCTCCCCCATCTGGGTAGTTCCCAAGAAAGCTGACGCCAGCGGGAAAACTAAATGGCGTTTGGTCATAGACTTTAGGAAAGTAAATGAGAAAACCATTGATGACCGTTACCCTATACCCAACATTTCGGACGTACTTGACAAGTTAGGTAACTGCCATTATTTCACCACATTGGACCTTGCGAGTGGCTTCTTTCAAGTCGAGATGAACCCAGACGACATTCATAAAACCGCGTTTACTGTCGAGCATGGGCACTTCGAATTTCTTCGCATGCCGATGGGTTTAAAGAACTCTCCTTCAACCTTTCAACGGGTGATGGACAATGTCTTACGGGACCTCCAGAATGTTGTGTGTTTAGTGTACCTTGATGATATCATCGTTTTCTCAGTATCCCTTCAGGAACATATGATAAATCTGGAAAAGGTATTTCAGAGACTCAGGGAATCCAATTTTAAAATCCAAATGGATAAATCCGAATTTTTAAAATTAGAGACTGCGTATTTGGGACACATTATAAGTAAAGACGGTATAAAACCTAACCCGGATAAAATCATTGCCATTCAGAAATTTCCATTGCCGAAAACCTCAACAGAAATTAAACGTTTCCTAGGTTTGTTAGGGTATTACAGGAAATTCATTCCTGACTTCGCCCGAATAACAAAACCTATGACGCAATGTCTGAAGAAAAATTCAAAAATTGCTATATCCGATCCAAATTATATTAGTTGTTTTGAGAAGTGCAAAACTCTTTTAATCAATGATCCAATTTTGCAATACCCAGACTTTACTAAAGACTTCATACTAACTACTGACGCTTCTAATCTCGCCATTGGTGCCGTTCTCTCACAAGGTCAGATAGGTAGCGATAAACCTGTAGCATTTGCCTCACGCACATTAAATACCAGCGAAATTAACTACAGTACAATTGAAAAGGAACTGTTAGCCATCGTATGGGCAACCAAATATTTCCGCCCCTACTTATTTGGCAGGAAATTCAAAATTGTCACGGACCACAGGCCCCTACAATGGGTCATGAATCTAAAGGAACCCAATTCACGCCTTACCCGCTGGAGATTAAAGTTAAGCGAGTATAATTTCACTACAGTATATAAACCGGGTAAATTGAACACTAACGCAGACGCCCTTTCCCGCATTGAAATCAATAATGAAGATGCAAATTCCATAGCAGTTAATACATCTGAAAAACCACCTTCAATGACAGGCTCTACAACGGCAACAGCTCACACTAGTGCTGAAAATCCCATATTAGAAGTACCAATATCTGATGAACCCTTATGTAGGAACTACAGTAGCAACAATGCAAACGAGGCAATTTGCAATAAGCCCCGCGCATACAGGTCGAGCGGCCAGTCGTCTCCGCCGCGCCCTAGCGTTAACTTGTACTAACAGATATTGTAAGGAACGCCACTGTAACATAACTCCTGTTCTAGTAATATACTTTATATTGGACTCCGGCATTTCATTTACATCCCTCGACAACCAGATACGAAAGGTTCCAACATTGGTGACCCCGACGTGATCTCAAGGTCCTGGTTGTGGGGAAGTAAATCGCGGTAGTGATATTGTGCGGCTGCGCGGAAGGCGACTCCCCGTCGACTTGGAACCTATCGGCGGGAATTTCAAGGGTTCTCCAGCATGAGTCAACCACCACCACCACCGGTAGCTCAACTGGCCAGCATAAACGTAACGGACAGGATTCCGCAGTTTTGGACGGACATGCCTCGGTTGTGGTTTGCACAATTCGAGTCCGCCATGGAACCTCAGAAACAAGGGGACGCAGCAAAATTCCATTTGGTCATTTCAAGACTGACCAGAGACGCGTTACAGCAGGTTAGCGATTTAATTTTTAAGCCCCCTACCGATAACAAGTATGGTGCCGTGAAACAAAGATTGTTAACGGCCTACGAAGAGAGCGCTGAGAGACAATTCCAAAAATTAGTCGGAGAAATGGAGCTAGGATCACAACGCCCGTCACATCTACTACGGCGTATGTCGGAGTTGGCGCAAAACACAGAAGTACCAACAGAGGCCTTACAACGGCTGTGGATTTCGCGCCTGCCTGGACCATTGAAGGCCGTTCTGTCGGTGTGCCAGGACCAAAAAACGGAAAAGCTCGCGGAAATGGCAGATAAAATCATGGAAAATTTAAACAGTACAGAGGTGGCCACCATAGCTTCAACGGCGACCACGGCAACAACGGACATGGCGACCGTAATGAACGGATTTACTACGGAATTGCAGGAACTACGGCGGGAAGTGAATGAAATACGCGGACGTAGCAGGGGACGCGGAAATCGCGGAAACTGGCGCAGACCACAGTCAAGATCGAGAGGTCCACGTCGCACTCCGGAGAGTCCCGAGTGGCTGTGCAGCTACCATTATGCATACGGTAAGGAAGCAAGGAGATGCACAAAACTATGCAACTGGAAAGAGAATTCGAGGGCGGAAAACTGAGTGCAGTGCAATCGTGCTCCCTGGGCGACTGCGCTGCAACAACGGGGAACCATCGTTTATGCGTAATAGACAGGAAGTCAAGAATCAACTTCCTCGTGGATACAGGTGCTAATGTATCGGTGTTACCAGTGAACAGTGTTAGAAATTATGTGCGTCACGTAAGCGGATACAAGCTGTACGCAGCAAATAACACAGAGATCAAGACATATGGACTAAAAACTCTAGAACTTAATTTAGGCCTGCGCCGAGTTTTTAAATGGCCCTTTATTGTGAGCGATGTCAAGCAAGCAATTTTGGGCGCAGATTTCATTGAGGCGCACAAGTTAGTGGTAGATTTACATAATAAGAGACTAATAGACAGTGAAACTAATTTAAGGTCAAGTGGGTCGATCATACGGTATGATGAGGCGTCAGTTAAAAGTATACAGGAGTGTAATCCTTATCGTGAATTGCTGGAGGAATTCGCAGAGATCACAAAACCGATGTCGTTTAAGCAACCGCCAGCGCACGCAGTGGAGCATCGCATCATAACAAACGGCGCCCCGGTACACGCGCGTCCAAGGCCACTACCGCCCGATCGCTACAATAAGGTAAGGGACGAATTTCATTTAACAAGACAACGACCCCAGCACATATGTAGGACAGCTACGCCAAGCAATAAACAAGCTAAGACCCACATCACGAGCGAATAGCGATTCACGAAAGGTTTTTGTAAGTAAAGATTTAAAGTCGTGTACTCATGTATTCATAAGGAACGACTTAATGAAAAAATCACTTAGTCCTACCTATGACGGCCCATATAGAGTTATAAGTAGAAATGATAAGGTTTTTAGAGTTAAGTTACCAAATAGAGAAAGCGACTTATCAATAGATAGATTAAAACCAGCGTATATACTACAAGAAAACGAGCAGAATCATGACGCGGATAATTTGCACAAACAACCAGAAAACAATGATAATAATAAAGATGACGATAAATCGCTTCCGCCTATTGGTTTGACCACACGCAGTGGTCGGCGTGTAAAGCCAACGGTGCGATTTTTGCTGCCGTAGAACAAGTAATAGGGTCAAAATACATTGTACCAAATAGTGCGCAGAACATTTTCAGTCAAAGAAGCAACTGCACACAAAGCGTAGCAACAATTAAGTCATAATTAAATACAATGGGAAATTACAACACTAAAAACGAAGAAATTGTTATAGCTCAGCAGGGAACTAATAATGCAAAGCAATTCAGCGATATACAGAACAAATTGGAAAACTATGGTATAATTATAATGGTGATCGGTATGGCTTTGGTGACCATGTGCATTTGTTTATGTGGAAAACAATGTTGTTCCAGCGCTAGGAAGTGGGTAAGAAAGGAACTGACATCATTGTGGTCAGAGGGACCCGCAATCACAGCGGCCCAGCAGGCTACCATACCGCAGGCTTCATACGCGTAATAACAAAGTGTATTTAATAAGTAAAACAACAGTATTTGTACAGAAATTTTGTATTACAGGAAATGTCTTCGATAACAATAGTTCTCGGTAACATAATATAATATGTATGTATTAACAATGAAAGTGTATAAGTATAAGTAGTGTGTAACAATAGATTAGCAATAATGCAAATTGGATAACAGTGCCTGCGTGCAAAAAGTATTGTGTGAATGTGTTTCATTGTAGCGTGGCGTCATCATGGCAAATACTGTCGACTCAAATAGGGTGATCAATTATTTTTATAGCAGAGTACTTTGCCATGGTGACTACCCTTAACGTTTTAAATAAATAATAAGTAAAGGCGCATTTTTGTTAATGGGGGGAGGTATGTAGGAACTACAGTAGCAACAATGCAAACGAGGCAATTTGCAATAAGCCCCGCGCATACAGGTCGAGCGGCCAGTCGTCTCCGCCGCGCCCTAGCGTTAACTTGTACTAACAGATATTGTAAGGAACGCCACTGTAACATAACTCCTGTTCTAGTAATATACTTTATATTGGACTCCGGCATTTCATTTACATCCCTCGACAACCAGATACGAAAGGTTCCAACACCTTAAATAAATTTCACCGCCAGATATCTTTCACAGTCGTAGGAGACATCAAAAGACGCCCAACCGCATCTAAACCGTTTGAAACCCACACTAAAACTACAATACAACTATCAGAGTCTAATCTTGAAGAGGATGTAATTAACGCTATAAAGGAATACGTGAATCCCAAAGTAAAAATCAGGAAAAGATAGGAAATGTCTTAAATCGTATAATCAATAGTACAGCTGACTTCGATTTTATTCACTACGCCCATATGGCTCAGCATTTAATTATTCTAAGTGATTACATAGACAACTTATTCGAGGAACTCCATAGACTAGAGTATACTCTAGCGTTTATACGTGCATTAAGCACACCGCATACGGTAGTTAGTTTAAAGGAGATTAGATATATGTTAGATAAACTAAGGATTTTATATTCCAATCATGAAATCCTTAACATAGAATTAAGAAACTATTATGATATAATTAAGTTAGGATACTTTTACGTAGGTGATCAGATAGTTTTAGTCTTTAAGGTACCGATTGCCTTTCCTTCAATCTATAACCTCTATAAACTGTCCCTTGTCCCTAACAAGTATAACAAAATCCTTTTACCTACCTCTCCTTTTATCGCGATTTCTGGACAAGATTCCAGGTACATGGAGGCTGAATGCCCGAAGGTAGATTCCCTGTACCTCTGCGAAAAAAAATTAAAATACAATACTCAAGATGACTCAGATTGTATCCAGCATCTTATCACCAAGCAAGAACTTCTATCAACTTGCAAACTATCATCAGTCGCCTTGAAGAAAGAAGCTGTAGAAACACTCGACGAGAAACATTACACTATGAGCTTTCCACGTCCGACTAAAGTAAAGATATCATGCAAACAGGAAACATACAAAACCCTTGAAGGAAGTTATTTAGCTATCATTCCATACAACTGCTACATTAAGACGCCCGAATTTACTATAGCGAACTCCAATAATCACATCAAGGGATTTGCTTTAGAAATTATGCAATTGCCTACATATTCCGAAGTTTTAGAAGTACCAAATGAGACACCAATCATCTTAAACTCTGCTGACCTAGGAAGCCTGCACTCTGTAAACACGAAGATCATGCTACAAACTCCAGTCAAACTGGAAGAAACAATTGATACAAGTCTCTACCATACCACGATTCCAATCTACTTACTGTTATCCGGTGCAAGTGCACTTATTATCGCCGTGATGTACCGACGACGACGAGCAATACGTCTAAATGTAAATCAATCAAACGAAACAGATGACGTCACACCATCAGGAAACTATGCTGAAATTCAGGAGTCTAATAAGAACAGTCCTAACAGGATAAAAATTGAGCACAGCAATATTTCATCATCTCTCTCACACATGATTTCGAAATAGTTGCTGATCTTTGGGGGGAGGTGTTACATATTCGCATAGCACCTAAACCGCTGACAAGCGTTCACCCAGTTTCCCCAAATTGCATCAGCCGCGCACACGAGGCGCCGATGCAGCACAACGTGATGCAGCCCGGCACCGGACATCGCGGCCTCCGTGAACTCGTCACTTTTAACACAGAATCGGTTAACTGTCGACCATTGTAGTATTTAGTAAATTGTAATTTCTTATTAAATAAATTGTATTAATTAAATCTTGCATTTTTTTCGATCCTCCGGCTACAGCCTTCGTAATTGTCGCGCTTCAGAACCGCCATTGTTTGTTGATTTTGGTTGCGATCACGTATTGGCATAAAATTAAGTCGATTAATAGCGGTGTTTCGTGTTAAAACTATATGCAACCAATAAATAAACTAACGAACTGTTGAAAAAGGCTGTATTGAAGTCGTGATTCAGTGAAAGTAAGTTAGTATTCCTTAAATTGCGACCGTGGTTTCTTAGTGTTTTGCCAACAATTTACAATGCTTTTTTTAGAGGTTAACTTGAGATCTAATTTGCTATTATATTTAAAATAAACTAGAGAAGTCAAGAATAGTGTGTAAAAGGTTATGTTTTGAGGTATTCGTGAATGTATTTTATTTTTCAAAATTTCGTTCTTTTTTTTATCGCCAAATTACCTATACAAGTTTTTTGATATCACCAAATAACCTATTTTATTTTAAATTAGCAATGGAGAAAGAGAGTAAATATAGAAAATACAGTCATCAGCAACTTCAAAAAGCTGTCAGGTTAGTTAGAGATGAAGGAAAAACAATATATAAAGCTGCTAAAGAATCTGAAGTCCCTTGGAGCACTTTGAAACGTTACCTGAGGATTCTGCAAGAAAAATGGGGAGGCAAGGCAATGCAAGAATTGGGTTTCGGGCTGACAGTTTATCAAATTAGAAAATATGCGTATGATCTTGCTGAAGTGGCTGGTCGCGAGATTTTTTTTCCATCAACTAATCGCATTGCAAGCAAATGGTGGTGGAATAGCTTTAAGGGCAGGTACCACTTATGCCTTCGCGTGCCGGAGAATCTTTCGGCCTACAGAGCTTCAATGGCTAATGAATCAATGATCAAAGATTTCTTTTCAAAACTAGACGAAACTCTTACGAAACTTAAGACTAAAAATAAACCAAATTTAATTTGGAATTGCGATAAAACTGGATTGTCATATGTGGTGAAACCGTCCAAAGTTGTAACTGGGATTGGTAAAAAGTATGTTTATAAAAGAGCGTATGCTGAACGAGGTCAAACTCAAACAATGCTGGCATGCATTTCTGCAGATGGAACATGGATTCCTCCTATGATTACATTTAAAGGTGTCAGGTGGAACGACACACTCAAAAATGACGCTCTTCCCAACACCTTAATTAAATTGTCTCCCAAAGGATGGATAAATTCTGACTTATTTTTAGAATGGTTAAATTTTTTTATCAATGCCATACCGCCTCAACGTCCTGTGGTCCTGCTGATGGACTCTCATTCCGCACATATTGGAGGAGAAGTTCTAAAAGTAGCGAAAGACAACCAAATTTATTTATTTACTTTCCCAGCTCATTGCACGCATTTATTACAGCCACTTGACGTGGGTCTTTTCAAGCCACTTAAGAGTTACTGGCGCGATAGCATGAATCGATATATGAACAACAACCCTAACGATGCTCCAAATCGCAGCCACTTCCACTCCATTTTGAATCCAGCATTTGTAAGCGCCTTTACTAAAAATAATATTGAGAATGCTTTTCGTAAAACAGGCATATGTCCTTTTAACGGAGATGCTATTTCAGAAGAAGCTTTACGGCCTTCAGCTTCAACTAACATCGCTCCTACTTCTTCAGCTTCAACTAACACAGCACCTGAAAATTCTACTACAAATCCAAAACACACAGTTGATAACGTTTTAGTTACACCCAAAGCTTTCAAACGCCCAGAGAGATCAAGAAAAAGAAATTCCAGCGCGAAATGTTTGACACTTATAAATAATAATAAAAAACAAGAAGACCTCCAGCCACAGCCTTCAACTTCGGGCACTCAAAAAACAAAAAAAAAAGTAAAATTGAAGATGATTGGGAGTGTGGCTTATGTGAAGTTTTGTACTCAAGAGATGTTATAAAAAGGAATGGAGCTAAATGGATCCAGTGTTCATACTGTTTGACGCCATACCACGAGATTTGCGTTTCTATCGATGATACTGACGTTGAGGAACAACTGTATTACAGATGTGATCGTTGTTTTGAATAATATTTTGATTTACCTGATTATATTGGCGATTTCCATAATATCACCAAATTTCCTAACCACTATCACCAAAATACCGGACTCTGTCGCCAACTTACCTTTGATTACTTTGATTATTAATTTGATATTTATTGGCATTTATGTTAGTTTTTTGTCAATTTATCTTTTCTATTATTTACTTCAATAAATAAGTAACATAATAAAATAAAACTGAATTTTTGTTTACTTATCGAATTCCTAAGTAATTAGTTTTATAATTTTTTATCGCCAATATACCTTTCCTTACCCTACAATGGTTTTAAATTACAAAATTAATAGGTATGGGAGAACAGTGTAAGACACTCAACAAGTACCAAGTACTTAATAAAATGGAAAATTGCCTACAGTCTACACATATAAAGAACGTTAAGCCATTGATCCTGGGTGTTCCTACTATGCCAAATCGAATGCATACCTATATATAGAAAAGGCAAACACGAGATTGGGAACACCTAATCCACAAAAAAGATGATAATGCGACTGAAAAATATATAATAATAAAAACAATAGAATTAAAAAAAACTTACCTTTTAAAGATATTATTATTTTAAAGATCTGAATGTAATTTATTAGTAAATTTTGTGTTTTCCTTGTATCTACATTTATTGTAAAGCTATACCGAAACATTTTAAATGAATTAAATAATAATACTAATCTAAACTATCTATACCCTCTTCTATATGTCTATATTCTATGTCTATACTTCTATACTAATATTATAAAGCTGAAGAGTTTTTTTGTTTGGTTGAATAGCGCGTTCAACCAAACAAAAAAACTCTTCAATCTCAGGAACTGCTAGTTTGAATTAAAAAATATTTTAAAGGTGATTAGCCTATTTATCGAAAACAGTTATAGGTTATATAACATCACGCTACAACCAAAAGGAGCGGAGCAGCAATAAAAAATGTTTGAAAAACAGGAAAAATTTATACCTTTTGAGAGCTTTCGTTGCGGGCGCTGCGCTACATTAAGCGTTTAAGTTAAAGTAACACAACAATCATGTATGTAGGTATCCCTCTTAAAAAGTTCTAAAAAAAGTCCACAATAGTTAGCATAATTATGTCTATCTTTTACGGTTGGCTCACTACAATTTTTTTTAATTGTAATCAAATCTAAATCATCATCATCATTTCAGCCGAAAGACGTCCACTGCTGGACATAGGCCTCCCCCAAGCTCCGCCACTTCGACCAGTTTTGTGCTTCCCGCATCCAGCGGATTCCTGCAGCTTTCACAAGTTCATCGGTCCACCTTGATGAAGGCCTTCCAACTCTACGTCTTCCGGTACGCGGTCGCCACTCCAGAACCTTTTGGCCCCATCGGCCTTACTAATCTCAGGAACTACATTTAGTATTGGATAGCCCGTTTAAGGAGGAAGGCTGTATACTGTATATCATCAAGGAGGACCCTTTGGAGCCTACCAAAAAGAAAAATAGTCACGAATACGAAGAGCTCGCATGAGCAGACGATTCGATGTGACGGGATGGTTTGAGGAACAAGAAATTTGACGCGTACGAAGTCGTGGGCAGAAGCTAGTTCTTTAAAAGTATTCATTATATTGATATTTACCGTGTGGTGCCGGACGTAAAGAATAACACCACCCCATTTCTTCCCGTGGGTGTCTTAAAAGGCGACTAAGCGACTTACTAGAAAATGGGCAGCAGCGTTCTCTATGCATTTTTCCACCATACTGCGATCGCCAACCCGCCTGCCAAGCGTAGTTATTATGGCAAAGGCCCCCAAATTGGGGGAGGTCCAGCAGTGGACGTCTTACGGCTGAAATGATGATGATGATGATGATATTGATATTTCGATAGAATGAATGCGATGCATTGAACGCTCGATCAAACAAACACTCGATATTTTGAACACTCGATGTATTGAGTATACGATGATATATTGAATATTCGATTTATTAACCATTCGATATTTCGAACAGTCGGGTTTTTATACTTACGATTTATAGTGGTCGATCAATTATTATTATTATTTTTATTTTACATTTCTCAGTACCCCGTGGGGTTCTGGACTTTTGGAAGGCGTACGAGGAGCCGAAGCCAACTCACAGAGGCCCTTTAAACAATTTTATATGATGAGGGGGCACCAATCGAAGATTATCCCTGTATGCACTATGCAAGTGCACCCAAGGACAATCCCCGGTTGGAGTAAAACTATTACAGAATATGGAAACAAAACAAATTAGGGTGTGGGTTTGGATGAATATAGTGGATTGGTAACCGCAACTATGGAAAGACTATGGCCCCTGCCTGGTCAATGTTTTGTGTACACGGATAAAATGGCAGGGGGTGACTTGCACACTCAATAATTGGCCCCCGGGTAACGTCGCTAGCACATAGTGACGTAGCGACAAGGGGGCAACACTTCCTGAGGTGCTTGAGAAGTGGAGAGGTATTCCACGGCTTTCAGAACAATCCCAGAGCCCGGAAGATGGTCAATATCCCTATGAGCACTTACTGGAATACTTCCTTTCCCCGAGCACGTTTGCTCTTGTGAATCTCCACTCAAGCCGGTCAATAAAGGCAAGAATGAGGTGGGAGCTCTGAACCTCGTCAGTGTTCACTCCAGCCGGCCAATAAAGGCAAGCCAGAGATGAGGAACAAGAATTCTCCCGGGAGATAGGGTCCGTGGGGTCGCTACTGCCCAACAGCACGCAACATGCTGCCCTGCGGGCTTATTATTATTATTTATTTGGCATTTGATTTGGAAAAGCACACCCGTTGGTACCGGCTGCCATTCCTGTATCTGTGACAGTCGTTACGGGTCGCCAGAAGTCTGAAAGTCTGACAACCAGTGTTACCAATGGTAATCGTGTTACCCAGTAACTGGGTTGTGGAGGTCAGATAGGCAGTCGCCCTTTGTAAAATACTTGTATTCAGCTGCATCCGGTAAGACAGTCAACATAGGTGGGAAAAGGTTACACAGATGGTGTTGGCGACAAAACGTAGCACCGTTAGCCACTGCGACGACCGGAGGGCGACAGCGGCTTGCGGAAAGCGGGGGACGAGAAGCCGAGACCCGCCGCCGCCGCTGCTAACACGGACCACCGGCCGACTCACTTCTCATACGACACGGACCAGAGGCGCGCGTTCTTATAATCCAACAATATACGAACTTACCTATATTTACAGTCCGCTATTTCATTTACCACCTCTGAGTATCACCAACAGATGGTGATAAAGATTATAATATTATTTTAAAGATGATTTTCGTGTCGATTCGTGTTGTCGAGGCTCTTGGCTATTAAGCCATTGGCTGTTAAAACTATCTTCACAATGCTCACTGACTCCTTTCAAGAAAGTATATTTTATTTCTTCTTTACATATTAACTACTTTTTTTTAAATATAATTAACAAAATTCATACAAAATCTTTTTTTTTTTTTATTGTGGCCCATCGGCGGCTTCGGGAGCACGGTTCAAGCTGCCGGTTGTCAGGATTCTAGAGAGAGGAAGGTTCCTCTAGGAGGTCCTGACTATGTGTTCTGTGATTGAAGTACTGCTTCCTGGGTCGAAGTTGAAGCTATTTGCTATTAGACCATTTACTGTAACGATTATCCGTAGAATATTTTTTTTTATGAAGCTCAGCTTACACGATATTCTCGTCATGAAGGATAGCGATATCCGCAATCATTGCATGACTGACGCTCTCGTCGATCTATCACCACAATATCAAGCTTATTGGCTACAATAGTACTATAGTATGATAGATCGATCCGAGTGCAACGTGACGTGACCATTCTCGAGGACTTTGTCGGGCACATACCTGTAGTATGGTACTTCGGATTCTACAAGGTTGTACTGCAAGGCAAGTTGCTGTTGGATAATTCTAGCTGGTAGATTGTTCCTGTACAAGTACTCCTGTGTAAGTAATGGAAACAATGTGTCGGATTGATTCACCGGGACGGTGGGCTTCCCGATAAATGTCAACCGTACCGTCCTTGAAAATGTATTTCCGACGAATAATAGGCATGATTAAATTACATTTTATTATTATTGACAGTAATCATTAGTGTTATTGTAAGGGGGAAGAAAGTATATGAAGATACAGTTTTAACAGTATCATTATGTTTTTCACCCTAGCCTGAGGGGAGATATCACCGTCTAGGTAAACCGCTGTGAGATGATGGGACGATTTGGATAAGTTGACGTGGCTAACAGTCGATAAAGAGTTCGGAAGGATAAAGGGTATGCTTTTCTGGCCTGGGAAACAGTAATTAACAAAAAACACTATTTAAAGCTTATCACTTTATTAAAAATCACAACTTAATCGTGTTTAATATTTTCTTTTATCCATGGTAAGAATTGAGCGACATCGGCAAATATGGTGTAATGGGTAGGGTCACAGAGATACTCATTTCGTTTTGCCAGCTGTAAGTAGAGTACTCCTCGAATGTACCACCTGCCATCTTTCTCCAGCAACATCCCACCTCCGCTGTCTTTTTTACAAGCTAGAAAAAAGACATTGTATTTGTTAGACATATCGTTAGTTAGGTACAAATGTTTTTTACATAGTTGGTCATCATTTCAGCAGAATGAAGTCAAATTCTGGACATAAGCCTCCCCCCATTTGGAGGGGTTTGCCATAATCGCAACGCTTGGCAGGCGGGTTGGCGATTGGAGGATGGTGGTAAAATGCATACAGAACGCTGCTGCCCATTCTCTAGTAAGTTCCTTAGTCGGCTTGTACGACCACGTGAAGACATGGTATATTGTTGATAATTGTTTAATATACAGCAAGTTTTACAAAAAGATATATTTCTAGTCAGATACTTTGATTTAATGGACAATATTATATTATTATAAACTTTTTTTTTGCGCATAGCATCTTGCAGGTCCATCTAGGAGGCTGTCGGCTGCTTAACAGCTTGACTGCCGATCTCGCGCGGGCGCCAGAAATGGGGTGTGGCGCGGAGAGCCGGTCTCGCACCAGTAGTGCGAGATCTCTACCGAGTATTTTGTATGTTCCAGTGCGCCGCTGACATTGCACGAGAGGGCTTTTTACGTCAGCACTGCGCTTGAACGTTATAGATTCGTTTACGAACCATTGGTTTTGTTTTATTTGATTTAAAAACGTTTCAAACGTTATTAAATCAAATTAAACAAAAAAATCTGACTGTCGCTCTTACTTAAGATATCGGCAGTGAAGCTATTAAACAATCTTGCCTGTAGTTTCCTCGACAAATTAAAGACTCTGTGTGGCAGGTAGGAACCTTAGCTTAGAGCGTGACCCTAATGACATATACATATATATTATACCATATTTCAGCCATGGCTGCCAATCTCAACGGAGACTAGCCATCGGCGTGGGAGATATTATAGGTGCACATGTGTGTGCGCAGACACAGGAGCACTCACTCTTCCCAGACTCTGATAGTCCGATGGGATGGCAATCCGACACAACCCGAGAGAGATCAGGCGCAGGACCTAATGACATATCAAAGTGTTATCCATACCTTCCCTAGACCCGGCGCAATACGTCGAGGCAGAAGTGTACCGTGCAAAATATTGTGGATACGATCTGATGCACGTCTCTTGAGAAACCACTGGCATCTCCAATAGACTTAGTTCTTTAATCTCCTGTCCTGTTTCATCGGTACCAAAGCCTGCCACCTGTGGAATTATTATGCACTGTTAGACGGCTATTTTAAATTAGCTGGTATATAATTTTACCCACGTGTTGTATCGATAACGTTTTTTTTTTTTTCAAACGTTGTCGTTCCAACTTTGAAACATATGATGATGACATGTACATTAAAGCAATGAGGCATTTGATATCTTGTCCAGCATGTCCTGTTGTTTGCACGCCACATAAGTTGATGGATGCTACTGAAATTGCGAAGCTCGTAGCCAAATTCTGGGCTAACACTATTAAGATTGCTATGGACACGCTAAAAATAAGATTAAAGCAACCAAACGGCAGTTATGTTTTGGTTTTCGCTAATTCTTTAAAAATATCTGTTCCACAAAAAAATTAATTAATGGATATTCTGGATTATAAATTTTGAATTTAATTTATTTAATTTCTGTGTTGTATATATTGATATTTTTATCTTTTGTATTAATTTATATGTGACTTTGTATTTATAATTTGATAATTTTAATGTTTTATGTCTGATATGGGTTATATTACCTGAAATAAACGAATTTTAATTTAAATTTTAATTAAAAAAAAAAAATAATCAGCTGAACGATTACGGGAATTTACTTTCGCCTATACTAGACTAGGCACAGAAACACAGGTTTCTCTTAGGTATGATAATTTGTTAGTTAATAATTTCGGGACACACATTAAATTTTAATTAAAATTATGGTGGTTTTTCGAGGTAGCCACTGCTTATGTGCGTATATATATGCACGCCACTGGCTGTAGGCGGCTTCCTTTAATACGCGTCCATATGTTCCTTGCGGTAAAGGTTGGGACTATTAAAGTAGACTTTACTTACGGAACCTATTTGCCCAACAATATTCTTGAGTTCAATCTCGGAGTCAGGCCACAGACATGCTGGTTGGACCCAGTCGGAGAACGTGACGGGATCCTGGAGCTCCAAGATCGCCAGGTTATTTAAGAAGGTGTCTTTGTTGTACTCTGGATGGACCCGTATATCCTTAGGATTAACCTGGAGAAGAGAATTGAGTGCAATAAACGAACCCCCAAGTGGGACCTTCACAAATAAATATTTTGTGAGTGTGAAAGCGGGAGCAGTAAAGTATACGCTATCTCTTTCTTTACTTATATTTTTTGTGTGCGATTCTTCGACAGTGTGCAGTGGCTTAACTTCCAAACAACGTGTTAATAGATTGTAATGCTGTTGCGGTATTCGCCATTATATTAATTAAATTTATTGAAATAGGTTTCAGCTTTTAATTAAATTTTCCCCTGTGCGAAAATATCTTTAGACTAGCTTCTGCCCGCGTCTTCGTCCGCGTCAAATAATTGCTCCCCTGACCCTTTCCGTCGCATCACAGCCTGCCAGTTTTCGTCCATTTTTTTGTTGCTGCTCCGCTCCTTTTGATCGTAGCGTGATGTTATATAGCCTATAGCCTTCCACAATAAATAGGCTACCCGACTCAAAAAGATTTTTTCAATTCGAACCAGTAGTTCCTGAAATTAGCGCGTTCCACCCCCCATTTTAGGGAAGTGGGGGGTTAGAAAGAGACAAAAGTAGCCTATGTCACTCTCCATCCCTTCAACTATCTCCACTTAAAAAATCACGTCAATTCGTCGCTCCATTTTGACAAACAGACAAACACACTTTCCCATTTATAATATCGCACCCCTAGATCTAAAGGGAACTAACTCAAAATTCTTAATTTTACAGTTATGCACACCTTGGAGTCTGTCATTTCAATACCTATCGACCAATAAACCAGATTCAAAACTATTTCCTAGATTCGACTCCAAATATTGGAAATAGTTTTGAATCTGGTTTATTGATCGATACAGCGCAAATTTCTCAAAGCTGTGCGTTACCGTTGCCGCCATGGTTTGAGCCATAATGACGCCTGTAAGGATGTTAAGTTGATGGATTTGAAGTCTAGACGCCTTTTCCTAGAGATGATGTTTCTGAATGACATATGTGGAAACAGATATGACTGCTCAGAATTGGTAAATAAATTAAGTTATGTTGTACCTAGAACTGTTATGAGACGCGAGGTGCGCGCACGCCCTCTATTCGCCATTCCACCTTGCCGCACCAATGCTGGAGTTCGCGCGCCTCTACGTCGCATAGCAAATAATTATAACACATTTTTTTCGGATATTGATCTATTTACACTATCATCTAACAAATTTCGAAAAACTGTAATGCAAAAATTATTCAGCTAAATTTACTTTATAACGTAAGTACGTTATAAAGTAAATTTAGCTGAATAATTTTTATGCTTAGGCTACAAAGTTGTAGCCTAAGCATAATGTAATGTAAATTCACTCGCATGCCTAGTTAGTTCCTATTAAATTTGAACAGGTAACATGTGGATAACGTTGTGAGTTACACAAACACTATTAACTTTATACATTAAGGATTATTAATTAAGGAACTTTTGTGTAACTGTTTGTTTTCCCAAAGAAATAAATAAATAAGTATTGAAATGACTGACTCGAAGGTGTGCATAACTGAAAAATTAAGAATTTTGAGTAAGTTCCCTTTAGATGTAGGGGTGCGATATTATATAGTATAGATGCCTCTCCAAAAACCCTTCCTTCTATTGTTTTACACAATAAAACATGTAAGTAGTACTTACAGTGCCAACTTGGACTTTATCTCCGGCGTCATTAATGATATGTTTCCCCAAGTAGACAGTCCGGTTCAACGGTCTTCCTGTCCGGGAGACGGCGCAATGGGCTGCTGTGATGACGTGGCGCTTCGAAATCAGTGTACCTCCACAAATGTATTTGCTGTTGTTTCCAGGTGTCTGAAAAACAGAAAGACAATATTATTAATAAATTAATTCAATCATTTATTTCGGATAACAAAGACCCATACTATAAATACCTTACAGACTATCATACATACAAATAAAAAACAATGTAAACATAAAACTATTGTACACGAAGACACGAAGTGACGGCGTCGTGTTGCGCTGCGTGGTGTCACGTAGCCTTCCGCGGGATTGCCGATACACGACACCCTTCGGCCAAAACTCTCCCTTGAGGAAGGTCTCGATATGATGAGTGAGCAGCACGAATGACTTGAAGTTCGTGTTATGGCGCGAGTGCAATTTATCTACCCTCAAGGTCCAGCTGTACATACTCCACGATCTCCTCAACTTTCGTGGTTTGATGTAGCCGGGACACAGAGCTGCGTCATTAGTAAAATCGGACGCCGCAGCATATTTCATCGGCGATCTTCATCCTGTGATTACACAGCATTCAGAGTCCGCTCAGACGATTTTCACTCATGGTAAAGCGAAGCCACGTCTTGACACGCCATAACGTACTGAAAGACCTCTCTATAGTACAGGTCGTACACGGTTGGGCCAGTAAAACAGTAAGCGCAGTTTTTATGCTCGGATAAAACATTTCTGAATCCTTTATTAGTTCTGCTGCCAATGTCTTTCAGAATATTCAATGCCATATTTTTGATTCCCACAAGTTATACCACACAGTTCAGCCTCGCTGTGGAAACTACCACTTAAGTTACAAAACTCGCGAAAGGCCTCTGTTTTTTTCCAAAATTCTTTGAATGTCATTTGCAACATGTTATATGGGTGCAATGAGATCAAAGAATATGTTCGTAAGTAAGTTGTTCTCCGAGATACGCTCTTCCAATGATATAATTAGTGAGTCTAGGTAGGGAATAACCAACGATCGTTTCCAAAACTAGATAGGACTCTCTGCCGGAGGATTTGCATGGTGCGTCCGTCTTTTCGCATGGAATATCCGGAACTATTTAGGCCGGGTATAAATCTGAGCAAGAAAAATGTGAAAATTTTCAGACGCGAATATTTTCCTTTTATTTTCAAAATGGACAAATGTTTTTCTGGCGTAGCCGTTTCTGCAGCGCTTTCCTACTAATTAATGCTCGTTTGAAATCTCCGAAAGATTTGGTATTTTGGAGTAAGTTAAAGTAGATACTTACTTGCTGGTAGATTGATACTTGCCAGGGCCACTGCCCCTCCAACGTGCTTCCAGTCTTCCCATTGTTATTATCCTTGTTTAGTAATACCTGTCCGCATTCGACCTGAAAGCATAATTTAAATACCGGTTTCTCAACCTGCACCCTGATTGCGTAACCCCCTCCCCCCCTGCACTATTAATCAGAATCGGAATCATTTAGAAGGTTACTGTTCATCAATTAGGTACTCTGGGGCCCGAAAGCAGCATGACCAGAGCGAGTCAATAGGTGCTTAAATAATAATAGAGGGTCAAAGGTCTCCTGAAAAATATGTAAAATGGTGAATTCAAACCGGTTCTTTCTTTTCGTTTCCGGTTTTTTCCAGTTTTTTTATTAATTTGAAATGGCAACCACACGTATCAGTCAAAACCACGCATTTGATGTCAGCAACCGATCGACCCTTTTTAAGTTGTTTCTGTAGCTAACGCTGTTTTGATTTTTTCCCTCTCCTTCTTCTTGAACTTTCTTAACAGAAACGTATGATTAGGTTTAATAACGACTAATAATTAATATAAATAAAAAAAACATATATACTAGCTTCTGCCCGCGACTTCGTCCGCGTCATATTTCTTGCTCCTGCGACCCACCCCGTCGCATCGAATCGCCACCGGCACGTACGTAGTGTTGGTTATATCTCGTAAGATATTCTTTAATCTCAAATAATGTAAGGGCAACTTTGTTCAAAATTAAATACTTGTGATGGATAAGGAATTTATCCATGTTTAAGAAAACACCTTCGCAAATAATGCATTTTTTAAAACGAATTTGAAAAAAAAAACAGTGTGCGCCAACCTTAAAAGATGGATATTATGCTGTCGCGGACTTTTTTTAGAACATTTTAAGCGGAAAAATTCCGGCTTACATCATTTTTGCGTTACTTTAACCGTTTACGCAGCGCACGCAACGGAAAGTCCGTTTTTGCAAGATTTTTCATTGATGCTCCTTTTGATTGCAGCGTGATGGTATATAGCCTTCCTCGATAAATGGGCTACTCAACACAATAATGTTTTCAAATTGAATCACTAGTTCCTGAGATTAGCGCATTCAATCAAACAAACAAACTCTTCAGCTTTATACTACTAAGTATAGATTTGAAGAAAATCTTTTGATTTTTTAACCATTTTGTAGATATATTTAAGAGATGACTTTTATATAACTTCAGATGATTTTAAAAAGATTATTGCGAATTATTATTTAGTGCAAACAAAATTAGTCTAATAGCACGGTACTGAGCCCGTTATGGTTTAATTTTAAAATTTTATAACGAAAGAGACACAGAGAGAGAGGGGGGGGAGGGAGTGGGGGTGAGATGGGTCTATATTATGTTTAATTTTATAGGTACCAGATTTTCAGTGTATCAAAATGATAGTCTTGTATTTTTTAATACTTTCTATTCTTGAGAGAGACTTATCATTACTTAATTTTGCTGACATGATATTTTTGATAGTGTTGATTAATATTTTGTCTCCTTCACTTAAGCACAAAAAACAAATAACGTTTTTGCTTAAACAAAAATCAGCTTTCTCAAAATGTAATTTGGGCAAAGAATTAAAAATCTATTTTGAAACTAGTTTTACCGAAAACCGGTTGATTTTATACGAAGATCGACAAAAAACCGGGTTTTAAATTTTGACCGGTTTTGCGTTCTCTAATGTAAACTAACAACACTAGAATAATAATAGAACTTTAATTTTGACAGTTCAACAATATTAATTGCGTAATTTTTAGTGTGAACTGAAAACATATTAAATTTATTAAAGCAGTGTAGTTACTTATTTTTTAACAGAGTATCCGTTGAGTCTTTTGCCCGTTCGAAGATATAGAACATCATTTATAAATTATAATACTGGCTACGACGACGCGACGCCGACGCGACGACGCTTTGAAATGACGACTAGATCGTTCGTCATTTTCTTGACAGTTCGAATGTGCCTGTACTTATTTTTTTTTTTTAATGAAATAAATGCTTCTTAATTTGAATCATAAATGTTGAAAAGGAAGAGATTCCGTGTGTGTTACACAATTAGCCTGTACGAGGATCTGAACCCTGACCCACATTTCTGAAACTTGTTTAATACTCACAGATCCAAAGACACCATTAACCTGAAAAAAAAAAGGAATTAAGTAGATAATATGTCAAAATTTTGTTTGAAGTAACCTGAAAATGATACTCGACGACTGATTCTAAAGTTATCTGATAGTTTTGGTCGTTTATATCATTGTTTACGACCATACTGCGATCGCCAACCCACCTGCCAAGCGTGGCGATTATGGCAAAGCCCCCCAAATTGGGAGAGGCCTATGTCCAGCAGTGGACGTCTTACGGCTGTAATGATGATGATATCATTGTTTTGGTTGACCTAAGTATTTAAATGTGAGTTCTAAGTAAATACAGTAACTTCTAAATTCAAACACACGTTACATAGGTCGTACACTACCTAATTAATTTCTAGAAAAACTAAAAACTACTTATTTATTTATTGAAATAACATCGGAGACTTACAGCTACAACAAACATATCAATGACAGTATACAGGTCTCCACTTATAAGGAACAGAGAAAATAAAAAATTAATTTCTAAGGACATTCACACCAATTTACTACATATATACAGTGTTATAACTATGTTGCTCATACTGAATAACAATCATCGCAACAAAACAAGCAAATGAAAAGATAATATTCATGAAAAAAAAGAACTACAAGAAAAAATTACGGCTTAAGCACTTCCTAGCTCACGACACGCTAGTTGGGAACGGGTCTATATCGTACTGTTTACAAAGCTGCTTGCACGCACAATGAAAGAATTCTGCTTATAATTGATTGAAGCAAATGGCACGCGTAAAGGTGGATTGTATCGCTTAGACTTCATGGGAATGTTGAAATAAAATTTTGTTAAAATATCAGGACAGTTTATAGTGTTGTTAAAGATTTTCAACAAACACACACAGTCAGAAATCTCGCGGCGGCTTATTAATATTTTTGGACATTTGTTAAAATATGAATATCGGCTTATTCACAGCATTATACTGAGCGATAGCCATTTTCGTCGATATGATGTAGGTATATGTCCTCTAACTTTTTCATTTGATCAAAACTAGATTTTGGTCATAAATACGTGACTTGCTTTCAAATTATTTTGAAAAAAAAAAAACTTGTTTAAGTTAACATATAGGTATAATAAACAAATTAATTATTTTTAACATTTTGATAGCAATCTAAATATAGGCAATCCAGAATTTGGCTACGAGCTTGGCACTTTCAGCAGCATCCATCACCTCCTGTACCTTGCAGACAACAGGACGCACTGGACAAGTTATAAGGTGCTCCATTGATTGTGGGTACCACATTTACACTCCAGGACGGAGTCAAAGACATGATTCAAGACTTATTTAAAAACAAAAGATGACGGAAACTAAAGCCCTGTCCTAATAAAAGGCTAACCAGTTTATTAGATAACGAAAGCTAAAAGCTTATAAAATAAAATTCCGTATCTTATCCTTATTTATAAAGTGATCGTTGCGCCAATACCTACGCTACCATTTCGCGAAGATGCGATCACTACACGAACAAACATACGCGATTATTTTTATTTTCTGCGAACCCGAACGCGTCCTCGGGCCGCCTGAGAGCAGGTTCGAGTTTTCCGAACAAATGAATATTGCGACGATCGGCACAACACGGATTAAAGAACTATATAGAGAACTATAAATAATGGAAAAAGTATGATAAAATTAATATCCCGAATGGATAAACAAAACTGTAGGTATAAGTTTCTACACACACATTTTGCCATTAATCAATAAGTCCCTTGTATTAAGGAGCGAACATATTGCCATTCACCGGGAACAAATCCGAACCTAGGCTGCTATAGAGACCTGCCAGGGTCACGAGATTTGTTTGAAAGAGATACCGTGACCCTGGCACATGGGCAACTGAAGGAACACGGGTGGGTTTTAGTCAGTAAAAGTCTGACACGCCCTTCCGCTCCGCCCAGAACGGGAGACGACATTTGATGATTGGCTACCCAAAAAAGAGGGTTGATGTTATGTTACAATGTCTATAATTATATTCTAAAAAACACTGTTATTGCGAAATTCCAAAAACTGTACCTAACCAGAGAATCAATAATGAATATTTTAAAATCATAATATTATGTTTAAATAAGCCAACTTACATTAAAAAGAACACACAGCGCAACTGTCGATAAAAGTAGCTTCATCTTGCAGACGACAGAACTACACTGACGGTGGACAACACAACGCTGCAAAAGAAGACAAATAAAAATTGTTGTTTATAGATTTTAAGGCTTAAATAATATAACCAGTCTGGGTAACAGGTTATCCGTATTATAAAGTACCAACCTAGTAAGTACTTCATGAAAAACCTCTTCCGGATACAGTGCATATGTTACCGGCCAAACCCGATTTTAGGATGAACTAGTTTCGCCTAGGCCAAACTAGTTCTCCCTACACGCGGTAAGACAAACCATTTTAGACCTATGCAGAAAAACAAAAAAAACAGCATCTATAGCCTACTACAGTAAAAAAAGTAGCGATGTGTTGTCACGGTATCATTCCAATATGGAACTGTAACAGTTGTAAACTGTTACACATAAACATGTAGAGTCATTATGTTGATGAAAAGGGAGAACTGGTTTGGCCTAGTCGAAACTAGTTCATCCTAAAATCGGGTTTGGCCGGTAACACATACATACACAGAACAAATGATTGAAGCCATCACACAAAGATTTGTCCTGGGTGGGAATCGAACCCACGACCTGTCTTAGCAGTCAGGTCACTAACCACTAGGCTAACACACACACACTTAAATACAGTTTTTTTATTTATTTATGTACCAATAAACCTGAAGGCCAATTATTCTAGTAAATACAAACTTTCAAAATCTAGTCGCTTTCTGATCTCGGTGAAAACCAAATGTCAAAAATGTATGGAAACTCGAGAGATTTTGGAGAGATTAAGACTAAGATCAGACTGTGAACGTTCTTAAAATTACGAGAATTGACCCTCTGAAATCCCTAATTATAAATCACCATAAAAATGTTGTTCATTTGACAAATGAGGTACTTTCCGCATGCTGCCGAATGTTAAGAACACCACCATTTTTTTTTTTTTTTTTTGGATGGGAAATCATCAAATGACTTCTCCCGCTCTGGGCGGAGCAGGAGGGCGTGTCAGACTTTTACTGACTAAAACCCACCCGTGTTCCTTCAGTTGCCCATGTGCCAGGGTCACGGTATCTCTTTCGAACAATCTCGCGACCCTGGCAGGATAGCACCATTCCACTTGTTTTCGTGGGTGTCGTAAAAGGCGACTAAGGCACTTACTAGAGAATAGGCAGCAGCGTTCTCTATGCATTTTACCACCATACTGCGATCGCCAACCCGCCTGCCAAGCATGGCGATTATGGCAACCCCTTCCCCTAGGGGAGCCCAGTAGTCGACGTTTTCCGGTCGAAATAATGATGCTAATCAAATGTGGTGTATTTCGTAACGTATTTTTTTAATTACCTCAAGTTTCATCCATGTTTTCAGTTACAATTTAGGGATGTTATTCATATAATAATTGTTGGAAAAAAGTGGTGAGATATAAACTGAAACCTCCTTGGTATCGATGGACTATGTATAAGTAATTCCCTTTAGTTAGTGATTGCGGAAGAATATAATATAACCCTAAACAATGTTTATTTACACATTCATCATATTCTTCTGGAACAGACATGAACTATAGGTACGCATTTCGACCGCAGCAATGATACTGCATTCCGATTTGAAAGCAGTATTTACACGATGCAAATACGATTGGAGCATCCAGTGGAACATTCAGGATCATAACATCAGTAGAACATCAGTCAGGATATTAATACATAGGTAATTAGAAAACCAATCAAAGATCCGAGAGGGTCTCGTAATGGTCTCATAGGTAACAACATAAGTTATGCTGATGACATGGTGCAACTGAGTGCATCGGTATGTGGCATTAAGAAACTGCTTACCATCTATGAAGCATATGCCGAGCAACACGGCTTAAAATATAATCCACTCAAAAGTGAAGTCATGGTATTTGAGGCCACAGAAACCAGTACAGGTAACGTGTTTCCCAGCGTTACGCTCAATGGTACAGCTTTGCGTAGGGTGTCTAGATGTAAGTACTTAGGACATAGTCTGACCTCTGACGGCTGACCTCTGGGACGATGATGACATCGAGAAGGAACGGAGGGTGCTTGCAGTGCGGACGAACATGATAGCTCGCAGGTTTGCACGTTGTTCGACAGAAGTCAACACTACACTTTCTTATTGTACATTATTTTATACGTGCAGCCTGGCACTTTTAAGTATTTAAAAGTCTTACAGTGCCCTCCGAAGCGAGTTGATGGGGCTGCGGCGATTCTGTAGTGCATCAGGGATGTTTGCTGAACAACGCGTAGATTGCTTTTACGCTACTATGCGTAAAGGTAGCGGACCCTGGTGCGTAGAGTACGTGGCAGCACCCACAGCATCCTTAGCATGATCGTTAGTCGATTGGACTGTTGTTACATCAATAATTGCTGCGCCATTTGTTATGGAGTGGCGCGGTAGTGACTGTTGAGTTAGTTTTTATTTTTATTTATTTTGTTGTTGTTGTTAAGTATTACTAACACTAGTCTATAAGAACATTGTTACTAACAAAATGGACACCAAGTCTGAATTAAAGTATTCAATAATATTAATAATAGATAAGTAATCAGCAAACCTTGGGATAGACGTGTTCTTGAGTGGAGACCGCGAATCGGCAAACGTAAGGTAGGACGCCCTCAGGCTAGGAGGAGCGACGATCTTCGCAGGGTGGCTGGTAGCAGCTGGATGAGAATTGCCAAAAATCGAGCTGAATGGCGTGCAATTGGGGAGGCCTATGTCCAGCAGTGGACTGCTATAGGCTGATGATGATGATGACAGCAAACCTACAGGCAGGCGCGGTCCGAGGGGGGGGGGTCCTAGGGGTCATGGCCACCCCCAAAGACAGTTATCAGACACTATCTTAAAATTGTTCTCACTTGATCCACGGAGACTCCGATGGACATTTGCAAAAAGATTATAACCCGGGACATCATGCTGATCAGCAGCGCTTGCGACTACTAGACCAAAGAGGATTAACCTTCCTAAAAATATTCTTCAGTACTCATGGTGACCCTCCCCAAAATGTTAGGCTGCGACCGCGCCTGCCTACAGGATGACCATCTCTACATAACGAGACCCCTCCGTGCCTCCGAATGCGCGTTCAACCAATAATCCCAGCTGTCATTCAAGGATCTTTGATAGTCGTTACGGGTCGTCTGAAGCCCGAGTTTGACAACCAGTCTTACCAAGGGATATAATGTTCCCCAGTAGCTGGGTTGTGGGGGTCATATAGGCTGTCGCTTCCACGTAAAATACTGGTTTTGTATTCATCTGGATGCCGACCCGGTTAACCACCGGTTTTTGGATGAAAACCTGTTTTACAAGGAAAACGCTAAGAAAAAGCTTTTTATGACACAATTTGGAAGCATACTGTTTAATTTTATTAATTAAAAATGTTGAAGTAGTTTTGTATTGAAAAATTCAGAGCCATACGTGGCTAACGAATAACACCGGCACGGGTTGACTAACGGTTAAGCTACGCTTTACGAGGCCGGTCCGTGGATGTCATAAAGATATCCCTCGCTGGCTTTGTTCCCGGCTGTTTTTTGTGTGTGTGTGTGTTTTGTTTTTTGTCGTTAACCTTTAAATGCATTGTGATGGAAATTTCTATTCAACCAATTCAATGAAATTTTTTCGTTCCCGTTCGTCTTTTTTTGTTATTGTAATTGGAAAAAAGTGGTTTATTATCTCAATACAAATTTTGTTCCCAGTAGGTTAATTCTGATTACATAAAGATGTAAATTTCCGCCAACCCATTTAAAAAAAAAGAGTATTTTTATGAATATATTTTTTTAAATATTTTTTCCTTACTACATATTATAGCTAATCTTACATCCAAATAAATTTATTTTGGTTAAAAAGTAAAAATCATGCATTTAAGGGTTAAGTTCTAAAAGCCCCAAAAGCTGACCACCAGTCTTACCAATATGTTTAATTACTTAGTAAATAACTGGAGTGTGGAGGTTATACAGGCAGTCACTCCATCAGCGGCGTCGTCGTCGTCTTCAGCGGCAGCCAGTTGACTGAAAGTCGACCTCATGGCACAGTTGACAAAAAGCTAGGCAAATGATGATAACTAGGTACTTATTCTGTAAATTACGTTTTGCATTTTGAAGAGGATTATACCCACGTTCATTTCTTTTTAACCCTTGTATAAAGGATAAAATTTTCATAAAGCGTCCCCCGACACAACGATGCTTTCATCAAAATATGGCCTACAACTTATATTAAACTTAAAGGTCCAATATATAGCGTTTCCGGAGTTACACATTTTAAGGGATTTTTAAACATTCCAGAGATGTAATTGCGTAACACACTGTCAATAAGAATCGCTTTCATTTTGACTGTTCAAGAACATTCATAGCGTTATTTACGTTGTTGTTTTTTTCCAAGATATGAAGCAATGGATTAGAAATAGTCCCCAAAATTATTCAGTTCTGATTGATAGTTCGGTACGCAATTAGGATGCAGATTTTGTTTTCGTTTCTCCTGACTGTAATAATTTGAGAATAGATTTTTCGTACCACTTGCTCAAAAAAGTGACATTCTCTGCCACAAAAAGCGAACATAACAATAGTCATTTTTAATCTGTTAAAAACAGGGAAAGAAAATTGTACTGAATTTCATTCATCCTCTAGGGGCAGAATGTGATTTAAATTTGGAATACTTACCGAAAGGAGATGGCTAAATGTGTGCCCTCAGTTTGTTTAAATATTCATTTATGAATTATTAACTGTTGTAGTATCTTAATTGCTTTTTAAGCTTTTCCATTGGTATATCAAGGGGAAATAATTCAGTACTGCAAGCTAGGGAGGGGTCATAGCGCTTTTCCAGAATGTTAAATTGAAATTGTACTCATATCGATTTTTGATAACTGCTATCAAAACGATTTATTGTCTGAAACTAAGAACTGGCAATCAGAGTTTTTGGCGGGAATCGACGGTGTCCTGTTTAGTTGCTTGTTATTGTGTTTTCAGCAGGTTTTGATACGGAAAATAGGGTTGTTTTTAAAGTGTCAGTTCACTTGGAATGTGCTCCTTCTTTTAATCTTACTATCTATATTGTGTCGAAAAATATTATGTAATAATAGTAATAGTGGACGAAGAAACCGAGTTTTTTTTCAACTATTTCGATTATTTTATCGATTCTTCTACACATGAAGTTCAATCCCATCTCTATCATAAAAACCAAACGTCAGATGTCATACGACATTTGAACGCTTAGCCATTTGCTTGTTCGTTGTGTTTTTTTTATTTTGGATTTTCACTGACCCAGGCTTGTTTATTAGACTTATTGTGTGTGCTCACCTATCTACTGACCTCTTGCTACCTACTCTACACGGTCTTGACTTTCAATAAATTCATCATGCGATACATAAACTGCGGTAATTCAGAAGCTATGGGTGATGTTCGTTTATTTGGCCATACAATGGTGTGCGTAAATTGTGGCCGTTCTGTGAGAAGTATACAACGCCATGCAGTGGAAAGAAACGATTCAGTGATGCAGAATTTATCAACGTCACATCCAGTTTTCTATCAGGTAAATAAAATGATGTTTATTCCCAGTGTGTTATTTTATTGTTATATCACCTTCCTCTTCAGATATTCAGTTTTTCCATAAGGGCTCAGGGCTGTCCCTGGGCCCTTACTCTGGTTGTGTTATTGGGCTAGCATCCAATCAAAAAATCTGATCAGAATTTGAGAGTGAAGGAAGAGAGACTACAATTGTGTAGGTATTGTGCAAACACTTGGGTAATATATGAACAAGTCTTGCACAGTTCATGGCTGATTTCTATCATACTGGTTGCCATGGCCATGTCAGTCAATTAACAGAAACATTGTGCCCTCTCATATTGTTTTAATGCATTCTTTATAATATTATTGTTTGTTCATTAACTGCTCATTTTTTATTCTTACATTATTTAATCCCTTTGCTTGCTTCTAAATGTATAAGTATAGGTAGACATGCAGTTCTCCTTAGATATTAAGTATAATGGTGAACCATAAATACCCTAAATTAACTTTTCCAGGCCATGAATTATGACTGTCATCCCTGTTGGACGAGACATCAAAGGCAGACAAATCAATATCAAAATCGCGTAAATCTGCCTGGACCTGGATCTGAACCTGAACCAATACCTGAACCAACACCTAGACCTGTATCAGAACAGAAATTAAACCTACCAAATTAAAATGGGCTCCAAACACCTCTAAACACTGTTTGTTTGGGGCATTGAAGAAGATTCATAGAAGAACAAATAAATACATAACATTTTTGTTGTTTTATTTCAATATATTATATATCCTTGGTTACTCACTGCGTTCGTTATCTAGTTTAGGCGGGTTTTTTTAATTACCACGCAGCAAGAAAAGCACTCAGGCGGCAGGATTTTTCTAAATTGATTTAAATTGTTACGAATCAAAACCAACCTACCTACTAGTACTAGTTACAACCCTATTAACCTTTTGACCGCCAGAGTCATGTATAGATGATAAACCAAAACGTGCGCAGCACGCCACGGTCACGATACCGTGACAGACTTTTAAACGTAAATAAAACTCATAAAACAACATTGTTTTTAACCGACTTCAAAAAGGAGGAGGTTCTCAATTCGGATGTTTATATGTTTTTTTTTTTATGTATGTTCGGCCATAACCCCGTCATATATAGATGAATTTGCAAAATTCTTTTTTTGTTCGAAAGGGGTTTATTCCGAAATGGTCCCATATAATTTTCATATAGATCTGATGATGAGTTCCGGAGACAGACACCGGAACTCTTTAAAAAATGATCGCAAATCAACCGTGATTTCTCGCATAACGCGACGTCCTGCGTGAATATGCTTAATAAAATTCTGCCATCTTAAAAGTATGCCAGCATAAAGTCGGACATATAAATATTCGGCCAAACAATGATTATGCTAAACATTTTTTATGCCTTACAAATACTCGTTTAAAGAAGATTATGCCTAGTGTGTTATGCCAAATAAAATTCGGAGCATCAAGTTTCTGCCAGATAGAGGGAACCCGCCCGCGACTTCGTCCGCGTTAAATTTCTTGTACCCCGACCTTTCCCGTCGCATCGAATCGCCTGCCCGTGCGTTTTTCCCCGTTTTTGTAACATTTTTCATTGTTGCTCCCGCTCCTCTTGGTTGTAGCGTGATGTTATATAGCCTTTCTCGATAAATAAAGTAAAGTAAAAATCGTTTATTTCAACATTAAAATTACATTTTTGAGGTAGCGTTGGTCCCAAACTAGGCACAGCCTGTATCTTGGGCACCATTATACATAATAACATTTGGTTAAAACAATATGTTGAAATTTGCGACAGATAAAAGTAGTGGTTAGAAGTAGTTAGCCTCTTCGAGACTACAAAAACTAAAATAACAAAAATAAAACTACTTCAGGCATGAAAAGAAAATAAATCAGATTCCTATATTTATAAAATAAAACGTAATAAATAATGCAAAAAGGATCAAACTTGCTATAAAATGTAAGTATTTCTGCTGTTCTTTATTGTGTGTGTGTGTGTGTGTGTGTGTGTGTGTGGCAATAGGCTACCCAACACAAAAAGATTTTTTCAATTCAGACCTGTAGTTCCTGAGATTACCGCGTTCAATCAAACAAACTCTTCAGCTTTATAATATTAGTATAGATAGGAGTACCGTGTGGTGTCGGACATAAAGAATAACACCACCCCATTTCTTCCCGTGGGTGTCGTAAAAGGCGACTAAGGGACTTACTAGAGAATGGGCAGCAGCGTTCTCTATGCATTTTACCACCATACTGCGATCGCCAACCGGCCTGCCAAGCGTGGCGCTGAAATGATGATGATGATGATAGATAGGGGCGAGCCTATTGTCAACCGGGTACAAAATCCAAACTCAGGGCTGCTGAGAAATTCGAGATAGAAATATCCAATAACCCACATGCGTGCGGTGCGGAGCGGCGCGAAACGAAGCGAACACGATCAGTTGGCTTGACATTTTCGCGCGAACTGGATGCGGTGCCGTCGTATTTTTTTTTTGGTCATAATTTCGGATTTATAGAAATTTTAATTAATGCTATCCAAGAACGTCCTATATTATAGGATAAAAGGAATATAAAATATCACAACTGGTTATTATCATACCGCGAATGGGAGGATTGTGCCAAATTAACTGGGATCAACTGGGACTTTCTAAGTATACAACATTAGTCCTACTTCTTCGCCGTTCATACTACTTGAGTATTTGATATTTAAAATATGAATGTTCCAATAAATTTGTTTCCGTCCGTCCATGACAAATGCACAGTGCCCACTGAACGGCGGCGGCGGCGCGGGCGTCGCGTCGGTGGCGGCTGTGCGAGACGCGTGCACGTAGGACATAGCCGCCGCGTCGCACCGCATCGCGTTGAATTCGCGTGTCACTGCTTCATAATCGCGTTCGCTTTGATCCGCCTACGTAGGACGTAGCGTGAGCGATCTAGACGCGAACGCGAAGCGGCGCGGCGCGGCGCGAAAACAACAAACAGTCGAAACCTATTGAAGTGTCCTACGTGGCCAAACGCACGCGCGTGCGGTTCGGAGCGGCGCGAAACGAAGCGAACGCGATCAGTTGGCTTGATATTTTCGCGCGAACTGGATGCGGAGCCGTCGTGTTTTTTATTTGTTTGTTTTTAACTTCGGATTTATAGAAATTTTAATTAATGCTATCCAAGAACGTCCTATATTATAGGATAAAAGGAATAAAAAATATCACAACCGGTTATTATCATACCGCGAATGGGAGGATTGGGCCAAATTAACTGGGACTTTCTAGGTATACAATATTAGTCCCACATCTTCGCCGTACATACTTCTTGAGTATTTGATATTTAAGAAATGAATTTTCCAATAATATTTGTTTCCGTCCGTCCATGACAAATGCACAGTGCCCACTGAACGGCGGCGTCAGTGGCGGCTGTGCGAGACGATTCGCGTGCACGTAGGACATAGCCGCCGCGTCGCACCGCATCGCGTTGAATTCGCGTGTCACCGCTTCATAATCGCGTTCGCTTTGAACCGCCTACGTAGGACGTAGCGTAAAGGCGAACTCACGGAGCGATTTTCGCCCGCGTCCGCTGCGGTTGCGGGCCCGCAGCTTCTGTAGAATGCAAATATTTATATAAAAAATTAAAGCACATTTCACGACGCGTTTTACGCCCGCGGTGTACGCGGTTGTATGCGGCTCCCGCTGTACCGGCGGGCAACTAGTAGAATCGCGCGGGCCGCGGTTACCCGCAGCCTCGGCGGGTGGCGCCCGCGCGCTTTCGCTACGTCCTACGTAGGCGGATCAAAGCGAACGCGATTATGAAGCGGTGACACGCGAATTCAACGCGATGCGGTGCGACGCGGCGGCTAAGTCCTACGTGCACGCGAATCGTCTCGCATAGCCGCCACCGACGCGACGCCGCCGCCGCCGCCGTTCAGTGGGCACTGTGCATTTGTCATAGACGGACGGAAACAAATATTATTGGAAAATTCATTTCTTAAATATCAAATACTCAAGAAGTATGTACGACGAAGATGTGGGACTAATATTGTATACCTAGAAAGTCCCAGTTAATTTGGCCCAGTCCTCCCATTCGCGGTATTATAATAACCGGTTGTGATATTTTTTATTCCTTTTATCCTATAATATAGGACGTTCTTGGATAGCATTAATTAAAATTTCTATAAATCGGAAATTAAAAATAAACAAATAAAAAACACGACGGCACCGCATCCAGTTCGCGCGAAAATATCAAGCCAACTGATCGCGTTCGCTTCGTTTCGCGCCGCTCCGCACCGCACGCACGTGCGTTTGGCCACGTAGGACACTTCAATAGGTTTCGACTGTTTGTTGTTTTCGCGCCGCACCGCGCTGCTTCGCGTTCGCGTCTAGATCGCTCACCCGACGTCCTGCGTGAGCGATCTAGACGCGATCGCGAAGCGGCGCGTCGCGGCGCAAAAACAACAAACAGTCGAAACCTATTGAAGTGTCCTACGTGGCCAAACGCACGTGCGTGGGGTGCGGAGCGGCGCGAAACGAAGCGAACGCGATCAAATGGCTTGATATTTTCGCGCGAACTGGATGCGGTGCCGTCGTGTTTTTTTTTTTTTTTTTTTGTTATAATTTTGGATTTATAGAAATTTTAATTAATGCTATCCAAGAACGTCCTATATTATAGGATAAAAGGAATAAAAAATAACACAACCGGTTATCACATACCGCGAATGGGAGGACTGCGCCAAATTAACTGGGATTAACTGGGACTTTCTAAGTATACAATATTAGTCCCACTTCTTCGCCGTTCATACTTCTTGAGTATTTGATATTTAAGATATGAATTTTCCAATAATATTTGTTTCCGTCCGTCCATGACAAATGCACAGTGCCCACTGAACGGCGGCGTCAGTGGCGGCTGTGCGAGACGATTCGCGTGCACGTAGGACATAGCCGCCGCGTCGCACCGCATCGCGTTGAATTCGCGTGTCACCGCTTCATAATCGCGTTCGCTTTGAACCGCCTACGCAGGACGTCGCGTCACGCAGGACGTCGCGTTTGCGATCGGTTGGCGGGCGACCGCGGGGGCCGGCGAACAGCTGCCAACATTTCCTCCGGTGATATAGGACTTACCTTAATGTTACTGCCATCATTTCCTCCGGTGATATAGGATCTCGCATATTAATATGTTGTTTTTGAAGAGCAGTTTCCATTTTTCTTAAAAGTTCTAAATAACTAGATACGGACATTCGAAATTATTTAAAGAATTTTTCTCCGTCCTTCTTTAATTCACTAATAAGAGTAACAAATAATCCATAACGATCTCTGTCCTTAATCAGTGGATGCACCCAGAACCTTTTGGGCCTTCTTTTTTTAATTCTTCTGTGAAGTAAGTATAACGCGACGGCTCGTTTCTGGTGTGTGTCCATGGCGGTCTGGACCTCAACTGATCGTTAACCGCCCGTCTTGCAATCTTGCGATCATCGCCCGCCACGTTTGCGGGCGATGATCGCAACCGTGGCGGCCGGGTAACCGCGCGAATAACCGGTCTCGTGAGTTTTGAAATAAAACCGCAGATCCACGACCGCGGCGGTTGCGGGCGAAAATCGCTCCGTGAGTTCTTAGCCAATATGCATTATTTGTTTGGAATTAGTGCGGGGTGAATAACACAACTAAAAATTTAAAAATAAAAACTTTTTTACAGAAAAAAAAAACAACCGACTTCCTTAAAAACACTACAAAGTGAAAAATAACTTTAATTTCAGAAGTCGGTGGCAAAAAAACCATAAATACAGATCCTAAGACACCGACTTCCGAAATTAAAGTTATTTTTCACTTTGTAGTGTTTTTAAGGAAGTCGGTTGTTTTTTTTTTTGTAAAAAAGTTTTTTTTTTATTTCCTTTGCTAATTATGTTCCTTGACTCATCCTTATTTATATTAGTTGAGCTTCTTTCTTTATATTTCATCCATATTAACATAACATGGCAAAAACTAACACCAATTATAAAGTTCGAAAAACGTAGTGCCCTCAGCGCCACAGTCATCATATCATGACACGTAGTGATGTAGCTAGCAATCAATATAACAAGAATATCGACTTCGACGGTAACCTACGTTATGTTTAATTTCTTTAAACTTTTCAACAATAAATAAATAAAACTTTTGATATTGAAGTTGAATGATTCAGGAATCATGAAAATTATTTAAATATTATTAAAATACTGAACTATCTGCTCATTAAATGCCGGTGTCGGTTGATTATCGATAAATCATAATGAGTGTAAGGCCCATCTCCACCACACTGTCATATTGTCTGTGCCTGAAGCGCCAGAGTCATCTAATCGTAACAATCCTATGACGTCACATGTGGTCGATTTGTAAATAGAGCTGTTCCTTTACTTGTATCAGTAGTTTGTTCTCATTACTTTATTGTCCTGAACGACTTTTTTTGTGGGTGGGAAATCATCAAATGACGTCTCACGCTCTGGGTGGAGCGGAAGGGCTTGTCAGACTTACTGACTAAAACCCACCCGAGTTCCTTCAGTGCCTATGCCAGGGCCACGGTAACTCTTTCGAACAATTTCGCTACCCCGGCAGGATTCTGAACGACTTAAAATCTCATATTAAAATATTCGTTTATCATAATCAATACATTTTGTGAGATCAGTATATCAGACTATAGGTAGTCATCGGAACATACATCCTTGTTTAACGATACTATTGTGTTATAAGTAATTTGTTTCAAATAAAACTACGAAGTGAAGTTCAGATTTTGTAATTAAAAAGAGAATAAAATTCATGTAAACCATTTCAAACAGCTCGGCTGGCGTGTCATAAAACACACACTGATCCGATTGAGGTTTATCCTTTTGAGCGCCACGACAAAAAAGCAAAATCGTGCCCTCAGCGCCAAGCTATAAATTCATCCTTTAATACCTATAAAATAGGAGTGAGTCCGAAATTATATCGATAAAGCACTAACCATTATTTTTTTTAATAAAAGGTTACTATTCCGGAAATATATAATAAAGGAGTTTTATTTCATCCCGCTTTGTCTTTTATGACAGAAATGATACGATATGTGTCATAGTTTCGGCGTTAAACTCACCATTCAAAACAACTAACAAAAGTTATTTTATTTTAATGGTTTCGCTTTTTAACCGACTTCGAAAAGGAGAAGGTTTTCAATTCGGATGTTTATATTTTTTTATAGTTTACACTTTGTAGTGTTTTTAAGGAGGTCGGTTGTTTTTTTTTTTTTTGTAAAAACGTTTTTATATACCGTAGCAGCATTTTTATTTAATGCAACTTGCTTCTGCCCGCGACTTCGTCCGCGTTATATTTATTGCTCGTCCACCCATCCCGTAGCATCGTATGTATATTTTTTTATGTGATAAAGAAAAGTATTGTTTTTACTATTGTCCACGCATTTTTTTTTTTTAATAATTATGAAAACCTTCCGAAGGCCTTAAGGAACATACGAAAAAAATATTAGCCGAACCAGTCGAGCCCTTCTTGAGTTATGCGCTTAGCAACATTCATTTTTATTTATGTAGATAGATTTAAGTTTCCTTGAAAGAACAACCAGTAATAATGCCTTAATGTACCATCACGTAGGTACTTAGGATATCTCAGCTGAAATAAATACCATTTACTGTAGATAATATATATAATCATCAGAATACTACGAAAATGGGCGAAAGCAAATTTAAAACATCAAATGAATTTGTGTTTTAATCGTTAAACGAAGTTTTTATACTCAAGAGTTCTAAGTACAAATATTATAATAAATACGTAGAAAGGGACAATAATTATCCTTGGAAACAAATGAAAGTTAGTTCAATTAAAACCAATTTGGTGATATATCCGTACACTGACAAAAAAACGCACAAAATAATGTATAATACCTAGCAGAATTGTTTACCTACCTCAAATACAAAAATTCTACACTTGTTTGGGTCAGTTAATATTAATCCTTATTTTCAAACATGCTCATCATTTCAGCCACTTATTTATTTTTTCCGTAAAAACTGTCTTTGTTTCAACTCGGGATAAGAAGTTTAGTTTTTACAAGGGTATAATATGTACTTTACACGCGAGCGTGAGTGGTTTTCGTGCGGATTGTAGAAAACGTTTTGGTGCAATTACCTCTTTGTTGATATTTACAAAAGTACCACCGTGTGCAATCGGAGTAGGGCGCTAGTCAAAAATACAATTATTAATACAATATAATCCAGATACAGCAGTTGCAGATACGCTTACGTAAAAGTTCATAGCAATGTCATCCGTTTGCAGTTTCTATACCTATTGACGTAGGAGTTACGCGACAGCGATTTTATTTTTAAGATTGTAAAGATATGAAAGTTCCTGAAACTGTTTTTATTTGAAATACTAATATTCAACTATTCAGCTTTACATATTGCTCGGTACCATATTTATACATTGCCAGGATGTCGCCAATACTTCAATTTAGCCATGTCCTTTATACTGAACTACGTCTGTGTTTACACCATTGAGTTTGTATATAAAGCATTATACTTCTTTTTGAAAAAGGAATACGCATTTATTATGCAGTTATGATAATTAAATAAAATTACGAAAACCGACGAGGACGTATGAGCTTAATGCCTTTGCTTTTCCGACAAAAAAATATTAGTCTAGGAATTTGCCGCGTTTTTGCTTTCTTCAAATACATAAACGTTAAGTTTATTTTAATTTATTTTTAATTGTCATTATTTTTAATTAATGCTTCATCATCATCATCATCATCATTTCAGCCGAAAGACGTCCACTGCTGGACATAGGCCTCCCCCAAGCTCCGCCACTTCGACCGGTTTTGTGCTTCCCGCATCCAGCGGGTTCCTGCGGCCTTCACAAGGTGAGGCCTTCACGAGGGTGTTCAAAACTTAAATCCCTCGCTTCGCTCGTGATTTAAGTTTTTAACACCCTCGCTATGAGCCTCGAGTCCTTCGTTACGCTCGCGATTTAAATCGTCACTCGCGACAGAAGACACTGCTTTATCCCCTTGGTTAATAATCTACTATTCCCTAGCAATTGTTGGTGAGCACTGAAAATTATTTATTAATTAATCGTTTTCTAGCTATGCGAAAATAGATACATGATAATGAACATACAGTCACGAGCATCAATACGTATTTTACACTTAAGGGCCCAGCTACGGACAATCTGTCCATACAAACGTAATACCAAAATCATTTGCAAATTGAGCATATTTCCACCATTTAAAGATGATATTCGGCTTTAGACAGTATTTATCTAGATTATGGACACGTTTTTTTAAAAAAAAAACTAAGCTAAAATAAAGTTTGAGTGAATTGCATTTCGCACATTTTTACAACATAAATGACATGTTTTCTTTTTGTTTTTTCTGCGTTAAAAACAACAATATCTGTAATAATGTTTTATGCATAACACACGATACAAAATAACAAAAAAACCGGCCAAGTGCGAGTCGGACTCGCGCACCGAGGGTTCCGTACAAACCTGCAGGTCATCATCATCATCATTCGTCATCATCGTTTATGAAATGAAATGTTTTTTTTTTAATTTTTATATTTGTGTTGACTGAATGAAAGGTAAATTGTGGTTTACGATTTATGACGTATTAAAAGAAAACTACTAACTAGATCTCGTTCAAACCAATTTTCGTTGGTAGTTTTCATGGTAATGTACATCATATATTTTTTTTAGTTTTATCATTCCCTTATTTTAGAAGTTACGGGGGGGGGACACACATTTTACCACTTTGGAAGTGTCTCTCGCGCAAACTATTCAGTTTAGAAAAAAATGATATTAGAAACCTCAATTTCATTTTTGAAGACCTATCCATAGATACCCCACACGTAAGGGTTTGATGATTTTTTTTTTTGTGTTTCAGTTCTATGTATGGGGAACCCCAAATATTATTGTTTAAAAAAAAAATGATATTAGAAACCTCAATATCATTTTTGAAGACCTATCCATAGATACCCCACACGTAAGGGTTTGATGAAAAAAAAAATTTGAGTTTCAGTTCTATGTATGGGGAACCCCAAATATTATTGTTTTTTTTCTATTTTTGTGTGAAAATCTTAATGCGGTTCACTGAATACATCTACTTACCAAGTTTCAATAGCACAGCTCTTATAGTTTCGGAGAAAAGTGGCTGCGACATACTCGGACAGACAGACAGACAGACAGACAGACAGACATGGCGAATCTATAAGGGTTCCGTTTTTTGCCATTTGGCAACGGAACCCTAAAAACAATTGAAAAATCATTAAGTTTTCATTCATCATTTTTGGTATTACGGAACACATCCAAATTTATCATAATTTTCAATAGCTAGTAGAGCTACCGCGTCTCACAAAAATGTCAATGTGTGCACGGTCGTACGACTCGCGGTAGGTGTGTTGTGTACCGCTCGGACACGCATTCACACTAGCGTAACATGCATTTTGGGCGTACTTTTATTTGTTTATTCAATTGTATTGTGATATTTCTGACACTATTATTGACCTATGCTATAGAACTTGGTTTTTGATTTTTCCTCTTTCCGGTTTCCCCACGATGTTTTCCTTTACCGGTGTGAGAGCAATGGTGATGAAATTATTTATACATAGTAAAGCGCGTGCCTGGGTTCGAACCCGCTACCTATAACTCGTAACTCGGGGCCATTACCACTGGGCCACCAGACCACTGCTCTCGCAGATATGGTTAATAATGTATTGTAATATTCTGTGTCTCGTAATTACTTCGTCTACCTACTATTGTATAGAATCAAGTTTATGTAACTAAACAGACAGCTGTGCCGCTGGGGAGTTTGTTGCGCCGCTTCTTCTCAGATAAAGCACTAGGAATTGGTGTCGGGCGGGCGGTTTGTGGGACTGTTTTATGTAATTTTGACGTTCGAAAAGTGCTGATTCTAAACCTAGCTTGAATAAATTACTTTTGATTTTTATTTTATAAGGTTTTTTCGTCAGGAGAGTAAGAATATTTAAAAAAAATATTAAAAAAAAAAACTTTATTTTTTATGAATCCTCTTTTATCGCGTAAATATGTATTAGGTTGGGGAAAAAGTCTTTTCGCATTATAGTATGTATGAACTTGTAATAAAATCTCTTTGGCTATACTATTTGTATCTGGCTGGTTTTGGTATCATTGAAAGTTTAAATTTTAAGGAACATAATTCCAAATTCAAATTAGGAAAATGTGTGACTTTCATTTGTTTTTCGTACCGTCAAGATGAGTGAATCTAATGAAGAAATTCGATACATTTTAAAATGTTACTACAAAAAAGGTAAAAATGCAACGCAAGCCGCGAAAAAAATTTGCGATGTTTATGGACCTAGTGTAGTGTCTGTGAGAGTAGCACAAATTTGGTTTAAGCGTTTTCAATCCGGAAATTTTGATGTCAAAGATGCACGTCGCTCTGGTCGCCCTATTACGGATAAAATGGATGCCATTTTTGAAAAAGTGGAGCAAGATCGGCATACCAGTAGTTACGACGTAGCTGAAGAACTGGAAATTGACCACAAAACAGTTTTGGCGCATTTGAAAAAAACTGGGTACACAAAAAAGCTCGACATTTGGGTACCTCACGAGCTCACTGAAAGAAACCTAATGAACCGTGTACTCATTTGTGATTCTTTATTACGACGTAATGAAACCGAACCATTTTTGAAGAAGCTGATAACTGGTGATGAAAAGTGGATCGCGTATGACAAGAACGTGCGAAAAAGGTCGTGGTCAAAGGCCGGTCAGGCTTCACAGACTGTGGCGAAACCCGGGTTAACTCGCAACAAGGTGATGCTGTGTGTGTGGTGGGATTGGAAGGGCATTATTCATTATGAGCTGTTACCACCAGGCAGGACCATCGATTCTGAACTCTACTGCGAACAACTGATGAGATTAAAGCAAGAAGTTGAGAGAAAGCGGCCGGAATTAATCAACAGAAGGGGTGTGGTTTTTCATCATGATAACGCTAGACCTCACACATCTTTAGCCACCCAACAAAAATTAAGAGAGTTTGGCTGGGAGGTGTTAATTCATCCGCCGTATAGTCCTGACCTTGCACCTTCAGATTTCCACCTGTTTCGGTCTCTTCAGAATTCTTTAGGCAGTGTCAGGTTAACATCACGAGAGGACTGCCAAAACCACTTGTCGCGGTATTTTGACCAGAAGTCCCAAAATTTCTATAGCAATGGGATCATGTCCCTACCTACAAGATGGCAAAAAGTTATCGAACAAAATGGTACCTACATACTTTAGTTAAATGTAAATAAACTTTATTAAAAAATGTTTTAAATTTTCTTAAAAAATGCGAAGAAACTTTTTCCCCAACCTATTATAAATTATTGGAATATTTGTCTGTTACTAATATTGTGCGTAACACTTAGTGACATTTATTCATTATTTATAAGTAGGTAGCTTTTGCTTCGCCCGCGTGGAGGTTGGACAATGCATCTAAACCTTCATAAATCACTCTATCTATTGGTGATAACCGCATGAAAATCCGTTCAACATTTTTTGAGTTCTTCGCAAGTAGACAGACAGACGCGGCGGGGGACTTTGTTTTATAATATGTAGTGATGTAGTGATAACAATTTTTAAAATAAAATTAGTAAAAAGAATACATAATAAATATGACAGAAAAAGCCTTCGTTTTTTAAAGTTGAGACCACTCCAAAGGGAATGAACAAACATAAATAGGCTTAAAATTGGTTTACAAGTACCAAGTTAGGAAAGGTATGAAAGACTTTCTACAAAAGGCCTAGATCTCGAGATATAGTAATAATTTGAGATACGGACATTGTAGAGAAATTTCCACAAAACGCATTACTAGTCTGTACATTTACTAACGATTCCCCAAAGTAGTCAACAAAAATAAAGCAAATAACGAACATACCTAATTACAAGTAAATAAAAATGTCTTCGAGCCGTTATGAATAAAGGGTAGATACTACTACTCACTCACACGCGGCTGCACACCACGTCACCGTTGGCCTTCTATTGTCAAACAGAGATAGCAATATTCCGACCGAATTTTGCCCTTGCGTCGGCTCGTGGTTTGCGAGTTTAGGCGCCACGTTCTTAAGTAAAATTCATAAATAAGAGTGAAAAGTATGTATAAAAGTGTAAAGTCGGTAAAAATTTAGAATAATATTTCACTTTATCTTCTTTTGCAGGTGATTCAACAAGGTGTAGGTAAAGGGAAATAAGATAAAGTAAAATTGTTGAGAAAGTTTTATTTATTAATAACTTACAAAAATTTCCTTAAAAACAATTCATCGATATTCCTGCTGACTCTATGACAGTTTCTGAAGGGCTATACAAATTAATCAGGTATAAAATCTCATATTGGGCGATTTGGTAGGCTGTGAAGTGGTTGGATTAGCTTCAGCCAATCGTAGACTTGATAGGCCCTTTAAAAACCAGTAATCTAATTGCGTAAGACACTGTTTGTGTTAGTGGCAATCATGCTGGTATGAGGTAGCAGAACCTGGCGTATTCGACTCTCAAAAGAAATTGTTGGGCGAAATAGCTAGTCACGAGTCACAAGTCTGCCTGTTATCCCATGTACGGCTAGCAAGCCGAAAATATTTTAACAATCATACATTGACAAAAACCGCTGCGGGCATCCCGGTATGATCAGTAACGCTATTGTTAGATCCCGGCGAATTCGCCATACTCAAAGACACCGTTGGCCGAAATAATTAGTCATGAGTCACAAGTCTGCCTGCTATGTTGTGGACGGCTGCAAGCCGAAAATATTTTAACAATCATACATTGACAATAACCGCCGCTGGCATCCCGGTATGCCCAGTGATTAGGGTTGCCGCCCGTACTTTACAATAAAGTATTGTACGTTATTTCACATAAATGTACTCTATACTTTATGAGAAAAATAAAGTACACGAAAATACTTTATTTTGCAAGATTTGATTTCTTTGGGATTTTCAAAAGATTAGTCGTAAATACTTTTTGCAACTTGAAATTTATTTGATGCAAACTGCAAAAACCAATAAAAAAAATGTTTTGAAATATAATAACAAAGAAAAATAAATCGTACTTTATTTTTGTACCGTGTACTTTTTTTTCTTACCTATAATAACCGAAGTACTTTAATTGCATGAAAAAAAGGTGGCAACCCTACCAGTGATGCTGTAATTAGATCCCGGCGCATTTGTCATACTCAAAGATATTGTTGAGCGACGAGTGACGAGTCACAAGTCTGTATGCTATCCCGCGAACGACTAGCCGAAGATATTTTAATAAACATACCTTGACAAAAACCGCCGCGGTCATCCCGGTATGCCCAGTATTGTTGGGCGAAACAGCCAGTCAGGAGTTAACACGAGGTAAGAGAAAAAAGCAGAAGTGTACTTAATAGTAGGACGATGACTATAACACGGCGACTCTTTCCGTTTCGTTTTTGACGACTTTAGGTTATGAAATTCACAAGAATTTGCTACATCAGAGCTGAGAGATAGGCTATGAACGAAGCACGCATATTATATAACAGGTGCTAGTGCGACAAAATTCCAAGACCTTTGTAAAAATCCAACCTTTCCTGACCTTTACGAAAACTCAATAACAACAACCCAACAACCCTGTTCCATGAGGGTCAAGCGAGTGGAGTCTTATCAAATAAGTTTTTTTATATCCCTTCTTAATTAAAAAATCCGTAATTTGCATAGAAATGACACATGTGGCCGACGAAGTTCGAAGATCGGTTCTTATTTTAAAAGAGCCGTTTTACGTCTTCGTTTTGGATTGAACAAGTATAATATTTCAAGGAAATGACACATGTGGCCGACGAAGTTCGAAGATCGGTTCTTATTTTAAAAGAGCCGTTTTACGTCTTCGTTTTGGATTGAACAAGTATAATATTTCAAGGAAATGACACATGTGGCCGACGAAGTTCGAAGATCGGTTCTTATTTTAAAAGAGCCGTTTTACGTCTTCGTTTTGGGTTGAACAAGTATAATATTTCAAGAAAATGACACATGTGGCCGACGAAGTTCGAAGATCGGTTCTTATTTTAAAAGAGCCGTTTTACGTCTTCGTTTTGGATTGAACAAGTATAATATTTCAAGGAAATGACACATGTGGCCGACGAAGATCGAAGATCGGTTCTTATTTTAAAAGAGCCGTTTTACGTCTTCGTTTTGGATTGAACAAGTATAATATTTCAAGGAAATGACACATGTGGCCGACGAAGATCGAAGATCGGTTCTTATTTTAAAAGAGCCGTTTTACGTCTTCGTTTTGGATTGAACAAGTATAATATTTCAAGGAAATGACACATGTGGCCGACGAAGATCGAAGATCGGTTCTTATTTTAAAAGAGCCGTTTGACGTTTTCGTTTTGGATTGAACAAGTATAATATTTCAAGAGATCGTTATTTCTAGTAAGTTACGCAAATAGAGAGCAGGTTCAAGTCGATGTTACATTAATTATAAGGATAATAAGGGTAATCCTTCCAGTCAGAGATGTCAATGACCCTTTCGTTCTTATTAAACCTACTGATGGTGGCGACTTCTTCTGGTGTCAGTTCGAAGTCGAACAAGTTGATGTTCTCGGCTAGACGCTTCTTGTTCGTTGACTTCGGGATCGGAATTAGGCCTCGGTCGAGCTGAGGACAATGGAAAAAATAAATAGAAATATTGAATTGTGTTATTAGAAGACTTCTTTGAGAAGCTTGTAGAGCGTAGAGGCGATTTCATGTTGTGCGTTTTGTTTGTGCAGAATAAACTATTTTTCTTTCTTTCTTCTTGTATAATAAAAAGTAAACTTATTTTTAGTTAGTTAAAACGGTGCCACACAATTTACTTTATGTTTCCATAAATCACAAAAATATATGTAACTAGCTGACCCTACAGACGTTGTCCTGTCTCTTTGATGATATTTGAGCACGCATTCTGTCAATTCTATGTCAAATGTCATAATGTTACATTAAAAAAGTTTACATTGTCCTATTATATGGTTGTTAAGTATTTTTAAATAAGTGTTCTTAAATTTTCTAATTTCCCGCGCACTTTTTTATTTTTTTTCTTTCATAAGAACCTTCTCCTGACAATTACAAACACAACAACAAAAAAAAAGTGAAATCGGTCCAGCCGTTCACGTGTGATGGCGTGCCATCACACGTGAACGGCGTGAATTGGTCACGACCAAGGGAAATAGGGATTCATTTTTATACAGGGTGTCCAAGAACCTGGCGTCCAACTGGATTCCCACGATGCCCCAAGTTCTAACAGTACTCAGAAAAATATTTTAAAAAATCCACCCCATGTACTTACAGAATTATACTGATTTCAAAAAAAAAGGGGAAATGAGCACCCTGTGACATACTTTTGAATGCTGTGACTGCTAATGCTGATAATTTCGATATTTCTTGGAGGTTTTGTAATCTAGGGTATTGCTGTGTCTAAATAGAATGTAAAAATAATGTACTTATTGTACCATTTTAAAATAAAATATTATTTTAACTAAAGGTGATATGGAAAACTATTGAATTTCGCAACTTTGACCGACTGTAGTGTAAAAAAAATGTACCAAAATAGTATGGCAAGTGACGTCAAATTTTGACGCGTTTATTCCTCTTTTTAAAAAGGTATAATACATACACATTAATTTGAAAAAAAAAATTTTGATAATATTTTTACTCAACAACCCAATTTTTACGAAGTGCCTACCTACTAACGGTAACTGTCGGACCCTTTCTTATCTTAGAAACTGTTATGTTACTACTATTATTTACTTCGGTTCCAAGAGTGAGCAAGAAGGAAATACACACAGGTAGATGGGTTCCCAGTAGAATAAAAGCAAAGAATGTTAGTTTAAAGATATTTTATTACAATAAATGTTCAAAATGTTGACCACCCGCGGCAATACAAGCTCTCACTCTCCTTAAAAAGGACCGCTTTATGTTTCGCGAGTAACTTTTTTGACGTATCACCTGCACTGCTTGTGTTATCTTCTCACGAAGGTCAGCGATGTCATTAATGGGCTTCGCATAAACGAGCTCCTTCATAGTTCCCCAGAAAAAAAAATCCAGCGGATTTAAGTCAGGTGAGCGGGCTGGCCACGGGATTGTTCCTGATCGCCCAATCCACCTGTTCGGGTATTGCTCGTCCAAAAACTCTCTAACGGATACGCGAAAATGTGCTGGACAGCCGTCGTGTTGGAACCACATATCTGGTGGGGTCTCTTCTAGTAAGTTTGGCAAATCATTTTGAAGAAAATTTAAATATGATTCGCCAGTCAAATTCTCGGGCATCTCAAATGGACCAATAATATTCCCACAGAGAATACCGGTCCACATGTTCACTTTGAACCGGTACTGGGATCTATCTTCTCGCATCAAGTGCGGATTTTCCACATGCCACTCGTGCAAGTTGTGTAGGTTCATGTAGCCATCCTTCTTAAATGTTGATTCATCTGACCACAAAATTTTGTCGATAAAGTTTTCGTCTTCTCGATGTTTTTGCAGGATTGTTTCACAAAACGCGACTCGGCTCGGATAGTCTCGAGGTAAAAGACTTTGCACTCGCTGTACGTGGTACGGATGATATTCTTCTTTTTGGAGAATACTGTGTGCTGTGCTCTTCGGTATCCCCGTATCAGCTTCTATTCCTCGCACAGAGATGCTTGGATTTGCCGACACCGCCTCTAAAACTTCATCGCGTATGAAGTCATTTACGGGTCGTCCTTCACCAGCTACTTGATTGGGGAACCGCCCGTCACATAGTGATCTGTGCACATTAATGAAAACTCGATGGTCGGGATATCGCGTAGCCCTCGGATACCTTTCTCTGTAAAGTCTCGCTGCAGCTCGTCCATTACCTCTACATTCTCCATAAATGTAGTGCATATTTGCGTATTCTTGCGGAGTGTAGGTCGCCATGGTAGCACACACAAAACACAAACTGTCCAAACACAGGCAAAGGTCGTCGTAAAGAGTTCGTTTCAAAGTCCAGAGCACAAAGAGTAATCGAGTCCAATAAACAAAGCTTTAAATCGTAGTACGTGATCAATGGTAACAATAAGAGAGAGGTGCGTAGTAACGGCAGGAGGCAGTGACGCGTACTGACCGTACTGTTATCCTAAATAGCACGATCCCAGATAGCGTCACTATCTATCTCACTCGCACCTCTAACCTTTTTCTCCCTCACTCTTACCTGAATAATGGGGTACCATAAAGAAGAACCAGCAAATCGCAAAGATAGTTTCTGTCTTGCTCCCTCCTGTTGTAATAACGAATCACTATGGTGAGATGCATGCACATACCGTCCCTTACGGTCTAACCTGTTTTTTGAGAGGCCTGTTGTTATTTTTATGAGCATACAATAGTAATTCTTTAGAGGTTAGATTCAATTCGTCGTAAATTTTTCTTTCTAAGAATTCTGTAAGACATCGTAAAAATTGGGTTGTTGAGTAAAAATATTATCAAATTTTTTTTTTTTTCAAATTAATGTGTAAGTATTATACCTTTTTAAAAAGAGGAATAAACGCGTCAAAATTTGACGTCACTTGCCATACTATTTTGGTACATTTTTTTTACACTACAGTCGGTCAAAGTTGCGAAATTCAATAGTTTTCCATATCACCTTTAGTTAAAATAATATTTTATTTTAAAATGGTACAATAAGTACTTTATTTTTACATTCTATTTAGACACAGCAATACCCTAGATTACAAAACCTCCAAGAAATATCGAAATTATCAGCATTAGCAGTCACAGCATTCAAAAGTATGTCACAGGGTGCTCATTTCCCCTTTTTTTTTGAAATCAGTATAATTCTGTAAGTACATGGGGTGGATTTTTTAAAATATTTTTCTGAGTACTGTTAGAACTTGGGGCATCGTGGGAATCCAGTTGGACGCCAGGTTCTTGGACACCCTGTATATATAGATATAGATAGAATATGAACTTTTAAAATAAAAGTAAGGAAAATTTTGTTCGTGATACAAGGTCGCAATAAAATATTAGGTTGGCATTCGAAATTAAAACCAAAACTGACACAATCATCATAAAAATTTCAAGAACATGCAGCCAGTTTTAGCATTTCCAATTTTATTTTGATTTCCGTAAAGTTCTTAACAAAATAATAACAACTTAGCATTGAACCAAACTGTCAGTTTTTTTTAGACTTTGGGTTCCTAATTTAAAAACTGCCTTGGTGATTTAATCCCATAACAATAAAACGTTTTTTTGTAATAATACAATTAGATAAAATCTCATTACAAAACAAGGATTTTTATGTCTGGCGCAAACCCTCCTTTTTTGATTTTTTGAAATAGGAACCTAATAACACTCCAGTTCCTTTTACAAAACTAGGATTTTTATTTAAGGATGGTTAAAACATCAAGCCTGTTTTTGAAATAAGAATATAAGAGCAATCGAAATACAATTCCTTTTACAAAACACAAACCTAAATCCAGTCTTAAACTTTGAATTAAGAACTTTACTAGAGTCGACATAAAGATTTAAATACAAAAACTATTTCGAAACCTCGGGATCGTGGTCTGTAATAAGTCAGAGAGAAAATATGAACTGGAAAAATCACTTACCAAATATCTCAGTACGATTTGTCCAGGAGTCTTCCCGTACTTAGCAGCCATGGCGCCAAGCGTGGGGTCATCGTACCGCGGAGGGGGGGCATCAGGTCGGCTACGAGACACCAGGAAGCCGAAGGGACTGTATGACATTACTGCTATCCCTAAGGATAAGCAATGGTTGACTAGCGGCTCTTGAGTTAGCGTTGGGTTTACCTGGGGAAAATTAACATAGATAAACGCATTGAATATAGGGTCCAAAAAGTTAAATGTAAACCCCTGACCAAAACAAAAACCTCTAAAAAGTAAGAAAAATATATGTTTTGGCCCTTTGAGTTTAATAAAAAATTGTAGGTATTGTTTTGATCAAAGAATCGTCGTGTCGACAGGGTTGATCCAATTTTGATTCAATTCAATTCATTTATTTATTCTGTCTTCACAATATTGGTTTCCTGATTTTGATAAAAACACGTCTAAAAATCACCGTTAGAAAGCTTTCTTTTAAATAAAAAAACCACACCGAAGTCGGTTTACACGTTTAAGAGCTACGGTGCCGCAGACAGACACATAGCGTTCAAACTTATAATACCCCTCTTTTTGCGATGGGGTTAAAAACAACTACATGCAGTAAAATAACCTGAAATTAGTTTGAGAACCCATAGAGAGCCGATTTAGGTTTTTTTTGTGTGATTGATTTGAATAATTGTGAGACAAAGTTATATTTACATTTCTTTACAAAATCTAGGGATAATTATCTCTGCGTGTACAGTACGTGGTGTTATTTTAGTTCATTTACTGCATTTGCTACCCATAACGGCTGACTTTGAATTCATTAGCATCCTTGAATTTCCAGATACATAATACCTGACAAACTAACATATATAAGTATAAGAAGTATAAGTAGCAGTGTGTGTGTGTGCGAGTGTGTGTGTTGTGTGTGTTTGTTGTGTGTGTGTGTTTTGTGTGTGTTTGTTGTGTGTGTGTGTGCGTGTGTGTGTGTGTGTGTGTGTGTGTGTGCGTGCGTGTGTGCGTGTGTGTGTGTGTGTGTGTAGTAGTAGTGTTGTTGTTGTGTGTGTGTGTGTGAGGCCTACTTTCAGCAGTGGACGTTAATTGGCTTAAATGATGAGGCAACTGAATATGAAAAGCGTTTACTACACCAACTCAAAAATATCAATCGTTTATTCATATTTTTGCGCTGAACGTGAGAAAAGTGGGTTGAAAAGTACCCTATGTCCTAGTCCGGGACGTGGTCTACCTATATGCAATTTTCCATCCAAATCCGTTCGGACGTTGTACTGTGTGAGAGCATTAAAAACAAACATACAAACATTCTATTCGTTTATCTTTATAATATTAGTTAAGATAAACAAAATCTGTGTAACACTGAAATGCAGTACTTACCGTACCTGATGCATATTCGTAACAGAGGGGTAATTGCGTAACTTTTTATCGGTAGGAAATGGTTTCATATTGATAGTTAAACAACATTCATTGCGTTATTTACTTTGCTGAGCCGACAATTTATTCGAACAAATGACGCAATGGGTTAGAAATAATCTTCAATCCCATTCAGATTCTAATAAATAGTGCGTCTCGCAATTAGGGTGCAGGTTTTAGTCAGAAATTGAGTTACCCTCCTTATCAAAATGTATGTAACACGTATTTTTATTTTCAATGCTGAAGTTGTTAATAACCATGATCCTGTTTTCACGAGTTCAAAGTCAAAGCATTTATTTCAATTAGGCCCAAAAAAGGCACTTTTGAACGTCAACCTGTTACATGAAAAAAAAAATTGATTCTAGTTGCCCCTTCCAAAAAGTAGATTCGTATGGAGAAGAATGGGCAAGAAACTCCATCGTTACTCTTTTAAAATAGTTTTTAGAATTTGAATACAATATTTATACAATTATATGTGAGGACGTTGCACCTACAATAAAAATTAACATACCACAACAGGTAAAAGAACTGAAAATGAAGCAATGAGAGATAAATTGATTATATGATAGATACTTGGTGCTAACATATTTACAAAAACATTGTAAAGGCAAGAATACGAATTTCCTAAGGATGCCATGATCATTATAATTCAGCCGAAAGCGTCCACTGCTAGACATGGGCCTCCACTAAGGGTGGGTTGCCGTAATCGCCAAAGGGCTGCCTTCGGCTTCCTTCAAAATCAGCCGGCAGTTGTCAAAATTTACCGAACTTCGGTTTAAAGACATTTATTTCTCAAAGAACATTACAGTTCACTTAAAGAGAAACTTAACTAAATAAAAATAGGTTTATGTTTACATTACGACGTTCAAAGCCATCGAAGAAACTGAACACCATAGTTTCATTTATGAATTACATATTGCAATTTACTTAAATCTAAACAACAATAAAAAAAAGATATGAAAATATGAAAAAAACAGTTCAAGCCAAAATATAAAAGCTAAGCTTATGTGTCTAATATATAATCCCTTAGACCTTTTTTAAATGATGGTATGCTTGTACACTCTCTGACTTTTTTAGGTAATTTATTGTATAGCCGAACCCCCTCATACTGTATAGTTTTCCTGCCATACAGGATTCTCACTCTTGGTATTTCTAGTTCATCCTGATTACGGGTATTATATCTGTGAGTCTTTTGTGTAAATGAAATGTTTGTGTGTATGTTGGTCTTAATGATTTTTGGGATAGTAGTAGTAGATAATTTTGTGTTTTTGTAGAGTAATTCTTACGTAGAGACGTAGAGTAAAACTTACCTCAAACTCGTTGATCGCCGGTCTGAAGTGACTGTTAGCCACGATTCTGTCAATCTGCGAGGCGTTGAAGTTGGACACTCCTATCGACCTAGCCAGGCCCAGGTGCCTCGCCTCCTCCATGCCCTGCCAGGTCTCCAGGTAGTCGATGTTGTCTGGTGATCCGTCACTCTGAAATTGATTTAACATTTTGTAAAACTGTTATGGCTACAATCGTTAATGATAGTAACTTATGGTGGTTGGACTCAAAACTGATACTGGCTAAGACAGGGGGATTGTATTACTAGTCACAAACAGAGAAATAAATAGCTTTAGAATAGAAACTAAATAGATTAGGTTTATCACAGATTTGGCTGGTGCGTAGTACTCGCAACCGGCGTGCGTGTTTAACCAGAGCGCCTTGTGTAAGTTTCTTTAAACCATCTCTTCCTATCGCATCGACTGCGTTCGGCGCTCCCGATTGGCCGTGGATTGTTGAGAGGCCAATCGGAGCGCCGAACGCGGTCGATGCGTTAAGTAGAGCTGGTTTAAAGAAGCTTACACAAGGGCCACTGCATGCGTAGCATGACCACCGTAGAAACGGGCTTTTTCGACGGAAGAATAGACAAAATTACACATTGTAGAAAGATTAAAGACAGAATTAAAGATTGTAGAAAGATTTGTACCGTTTCATGCTGGCGTAGCATGACAATTCTATCTCTGTTCTACCAAGAATAGACAAAGTTCTTTCTATGGTGGTCATGCTACGCGTGCTGATGTAGATACGTTTACGAGGCAAAAGGAGTACGTAAGGATCGTATTAAGTGGCGTTCCGTAGTTTACGTTGCCTACCCCTACTAAAAAGGCGTCAGTTTATGAATGTATGTATGTGATTTCGACGTTCACGCACCCGCGTCTGGTGATACCCTCAGAGTCACGCTCATACAAAGCATTCTTTCATTTTCTACTAGCTTCCGTCCGCGACTTCGTCCGCGTTAAATTTCTTGTTCCCCCGCCCTTTCCCGTCGCGTCGAATCGCCTACCCATGCGATTTTTCCCGTTTTAGCAACATTTTTCATTACTGCTCCGCTCCTCTTGGTTGTAGCTCGATTTTGTATAGCCAATAGCCTTCCTCGATAAATAGGCTACCCAACCCAAAAAGAATTTTTCAATTCGGACCAGTAGTTCCTGAGATTAGCGCTTTCAATCAAACAAACATACAACAAACAAACATACAAACTCTTCAGTTTTATAATATTAGTATAGATGTAACACAGTATAACCTCTTGAAAACCACCTTGCAAGATTTTATTCATACGATATGACGCATAATGATAATCACAACAAAATTTTAACTAAGAAATATTCCGTATATGATCTATGCAGTGACTATGTCCCGATATCATCACAGAATGTTTTAATAAGGAGATTTAATTGCATTTGTAGTAGATATAAAGTTAGAAGAAATTCCTTCCAACGCGTTCCTTTGCGTTTTCTTATAATTTCAGATAACGTCAAGTTATCAGATTTGTTTCAAAACGGCATACCATTAAAGCTATGTACACATTGTGGCGTGGTGGCACGCCAGATCAATGACGAAAAAGATGAAATTCTTTCGGAGCCCGGGGTCCGCTTTCCTGCTTTTAACCCTCCACTTCGGGCGGTCTTGTGCATCCCTTATGGTGAATCTGTTGGTACGCATGTCATCCGCTACGACGACGTCAAGCCAGCACGTTTTTAGGCCTAGTAGATACTGTATTGCCTTAATATTCAAAGCGATTTTTTTTAAATAAGTAAGTAGATCAAAATGTCGAAATCGAACGCATCAGCTATTACATACATTGGCGCCGATTCCCTTGTTCACAATTTAAACTAGTATATCATAGCATAATCAGCCTATATCGGTCCCACTGCTGGGAAACAGGCCTCCTCTTGTGAGGGACAACTAAACGAATTATTCGTTCGATTTCGACATTTTGATCTACTTACTTATTTAAAAAAAATCGCTTTGAATATTAAGGCAATACAGTATCTACTAGGCCTAAAAACGTGCTGGCTTGACGTCGTCGTAGCGGATGACATGCGTACCAACAGATTCACCATAAGGGATGCACAAGACCGCCCGAAGTGGAGGGTTAAAAGCAGGAAAGCGGACCCCGGGCTCCGAAAGAATTTCATTTTTTTCGTCATTGATCTGGCGTGCCACCACGCCACAATGTGTACATAGCTTTAATGGTATGCCGTTTTGAAACAAATCTGATAACTTGACGTTATCTGAAATTATAAGAAAACGCAAATAGTTGGAAGGAATTTCTTCACAAACTAAATATAGAGAATTGACATCTCTTACGATGGCGCGTTGAAAGGATGGTGACTGGAAAAAACGAAGTCAATAAATCTGCTAAGCCTTTTCCAAACTATGTTGGGGTCGGTTTCCAGTCTAACTTCCAAAACCCAGTTACTGAGTAATGCGATGCCCCTTGGTAAAGCTGGTTGCCAAAGTTTCGGGCTTCAGACGACCCGTTTGCCTCGTAATGATCCATGAATGTTAGCCGGAACCGATCCGAGGCACAGACGGGTCTTGGTATGTAAAGATGGTCACTTATCGACGAATCAACCACGGTAAACATAGATTAACCTGTTCGATCGACCTATACACGTACGACCTATACGTTATTAGTTAGCCACAAGCCCCAGATAAGAACTAAGTAAAGGATATGAAATTAGTTTATACCTCAAACTTCGCAATGATTTAATCTATGCGTTCTTATTTGTCTACTATCTATGTATGGAAATACTCCTTAAATAAAATCTCAACTCTAGATTATGCCCGTCCCTTTCTTGGTTTATAATAGCGAAAAAGATGGAAATACCCTTTACAAAAAAACAAATAAAACTAGTCCTTACCTTAGTAGCAATAGGGAAGTGTATGAGGAACAAGTCGATGTAATCAAGTCCTAGCCTAGTGAGGGACTCCTTGAGAGCAGGCACCACCTGATCACGAGCATGCTTGTCGTTCCACAGCTGAAAGAAAGAGACAGAACATTCGTTTATACAAGCTCAAATTAAATGATTTATTGTAGTAAGTCCACAGATATGATGGGAATTTGTGAGTGATGGGTATATCATTATCATTTCATCCGTAATACGGCAAAAGCTGGACATAAGCCTCCCCCAAATAAAAATGGGGGGTTTTACCATAATCGCCACGCCTGGCAGGTGGGTTGGTGATCGCAATATGATGGTAAAATGCATAGAGAACGCTGCTGCCCATTCTCTAGTATGTCCCTTAGTCGCCTCTTACGAAACCCACGGGAATAAATGGGGTGATGCTATTTTTATTTTTTCCTAATTTCATAAGTTTGGTATGGAACTACAAGCTGCCGGTGGTGATCCCGTAATCAGCTGTAGTTTGCCCACCTTTCCACGATAATGCCAGCGCATCGAAAATACACACTGTTCGATTTTCCACTCTCAACGCTAAGTAGTGCGATGAAGATGCAGTGCGCGAAAAAATCCTGCCGTGATTTTATTACGTCCATATGACGTCGACATATTTCAAACATAATGTTGTGCAATTTTTATTTAAATTCAATTAAAAATATTTTATTTCACCTAAACCCACATGGGCACTTGTGAAATGACAGTAAGCTAGGTGCACGGTTCCAACTGGTTGGTTCCTATGGAGAAGAGCCGGAAAAACTCCTCGATTTAAAAATAATTGGCTTTTAATTTTTTTCTTAAATTACACTGGTAATAAATAAATAAATAAAAAATAAAAAAGCCTTTTATTTCCAGTAACACAATTAGCATGCAAATGTTGTCTCCTATCTATAGTATTTAGTTAACAAAAGGATAAAAAATAGAGAAACGAATATCTATACACTTAAATACAATTATCTTAATAACTATTTAAATTTTACTATAATTATTAGGCAGTAGCATTTTTTTTTTTTAACTGTACTGGAACCCCTCTCAGGTAAAAGCCTCCTCCAAAGCTTTCCATTTCTCTCGGTCTTGGGCTATTCGTTGCCATTCTGGAATTTTTTTAATATCGTCGTCCCATCTAGTGAACGGTCTTCCTCTATGCGTCTATGCCGTTTGCCCGGTGGGCCTTTCCATGACGTAACCGTTTGGGTCCATCTACGATCCTTAAGACGTACTATGTGACCGACCCATTTCCATTTCAGAACTGAGCCACACTGGTAATATGGACATTGTATTCCTGTCAACTTTATTAGCTTACCTACCCTTATTAAAACTATGATTTAATCTATAACACCAAGTGTACCAACCTTAGTAGTAACAAACATCTGTTCCCTGGTGACGATTCCCTTGGCGATGGCGTCTGCTATACCCTGGCCGACCTGCTCCTCATCGTCGTAAACGGCTGCTGTGTCGATGTGCCTGTACCCCGCTTCTATGGCCCAGAAGACTGCATTGCGGACGTCGTCCAATGAATCTGTCTGAAATTCGAGGTAATTTATAAATTAGGACTTATTATAATCATTTCAGACGAAAAACGTCCATTGCTGAACATAAGCCTCCCCTAATTTGGAGGGGTTTGCCATAATCGCAGGTTTGCGATCGCACTGTGGTGGTAAAATATATCGAGAACCCTGCTGCCAATTCTCTAGTAAGTTCCTTAGTCGCCTTCTGCTACTCTTAGGGGAAGAAATGGGATTGTGCTATTCTTAACGTCCAACACCACACGGAACTCGGAACTTAGGACTACTAAAGAGGATATCTGGGTCGTTTTTCGTTTCTACCGACAGTGAAACGAAGTTTTTCTGTTTTTTTGGTTTTTGAACTATCTATAATTGTGGTTTCAGTGTGGGATTATGTGACAGAGTAACCTTTTTCTGTGGAGACCACATTTCGGCTTACCATTCTGTCACGGCATTCTACGGGAAAAAGACGTATTCAATATGCTGGTTAGAGAAAATAAAAATGACATAATATTAATAGAAAAAAAAAAATACGGACGTTTATTTGAACCAAATTAAAAAACCGTAAATACTCCAACGAGACGACATAACAAGATGAAGGACAGACCGTTGTCGGTAGAAAAGTAGAACGACCCGTCTAAGTTTGGATGTGATTGTAGAACGGATAATAAAATTGTATTAATTGCAAGTCGTGTCCCCGATGCGCTTTCCCAAAGTCAAAAATTACTAACTTCCACACAAGCTTTCACCACTTATTTAACCCTCTTCAGGGGTGACTTATCTAATAAATTTTCTTAGTTCTCAGCTTTGAAAGATGTGGAACTTTTGTGCAAAATTTCAGGCTTCTAAACCCAGTGTTTTAGACATTGTGGATTTAAGCGCATCATACGCCGTCACAGGACTTTTTTCTTTTTTTAACTACTTTGGAGCGTGTGTTTCGCTTCCACAAACTCACTACTTTCCCACCCTTATCCCAATTTATTTGTGGTCGGCGCAAAATGTATTTTCCTTCCACACTCCTCTATTAGTCGTTATCTGGATAGTGACCCCGTTTCTAGCCATATTGTATATCACACAGTTCATCCATAGTTTCTTAGGTCTTCCTCTACTGTTATAGACTTCTTTACAAAGCATGATATATTTTTTTTATCTTCCGACACTAGTACATTTAAACAGTAGTAATAAGGACACAAAACTGTGTTATTTGTAACATCTCTCAAGACTACATCCCACAGAACACTATTACTCCTAGGGGCTACGGCCAAATGTCCAAAGTACTCTGTGCAAATGGTACACAGACGTGGTTCAACTACATTAATTTGACCTAGTCTATGGTCTGTGTTATGGTATACCACAAAGAGCAGAGAAGTTCAAAAAACGAGATCACGACTTACATAATGTGTTTAGAACTAAATGGCGCAACGAATTAAGAATGGCTTGAGGTTACGATACGATTTCTGCATTAACTTCAGCACAAAAAGACCTTTGAAGTTCCGTGACTCTTCTCATCGTTATTCAAAGATAAAATGTCAAATATCTCCTAAGTACGTATATATTTGAGAGATGTTGAGTGAAGTCGAAGATTGTTCCAAGGATTTTTTGCTATATCAAGTACTACGGGCCTGTTAGTCTAGTGGTTAGTGACCCTGACTGCTAAGACTGAGGTCGTGGGTTCGATTCCCACCCAGGACTAATCTTTGTGTGATGAGCACAATCATTTGTTCTGTGTCTGGGTGTAATTTATCTATAATATGTATGTATTTAGAAATATATAAGCATGTTTATCAGTTGTCTGGTTGCCATAGTACAGGCTCTGCCTAGTTTGGGATCAGATAATGTTGTGTTGGTTGTCCAAAGATATATTATTATTATTTTATTAAGAGGGTATTTGACAGAATGCAGGTCCACCTTTCTTAATCATGTCATGATCTACTTCTAGCCTTGACCCAACTATGTTGTAGTCTAAGCGGATGCAACAGCAAAATACCAGTATTTGACATGAAGCAACTATCTGATTTCCAGAGCTCAATAAAGGGGTAACACGACCCTCCGCCTTCCATCGAACACCTCTTTCAGACCAGAAGTATATTTCTTCAAGTATAGGTTTGTATGAGTGTGTGCGTGTCTTTATGTATACTTCAACCACAACCTACCTTTTTAGCTGTACCCCTGCCGGTCCCCAGGGCAAGCACGGGGATTTTGTTTCCATCATTCAGCTGTATGCAGGGCGCTTGAGCAGCTAACGCTACCTGAAAATTGAAGAAAAATTTATAAGTCAATATATTATTTTCAAAATTTTCCGTCCAGGGTGGCAAATCGGCAAGCAACATGAGGCATACCCTTGAGCTAGATGAACTGATGACCTTGAAAACATAGCTGAGAATCACTGGGTGCGGAAGACGGGGAACCGAGTGTTTGGCTACAACTTTGGAAAGGCCGTAATACAGCAGTGACCTGCGATACCACCCCCGTATGACTTAAGTAGGTAACCTGAGTTCTAGTTCCATATTGGTTAAAAAATGTGAGGCCTTAGCGCTCGCGTAATTGCGCCGAATCGTTTTTTTTTTTTATATCGTTATAAAATTATACTTTGGCTGTTCACCACAATGATCCGATCCGATTAAAGTTTAAACGTTACGATCTTCCGTTCTGTCGCGGATAAATCCTTTGCTATGTTCGAGTCGAAATGAACTTTGAAGCGTGTATTCGTTACAATCTTTTGACATAATTATAGTGCCTTTATCATATTTATTATCCAACTACATTAATTAAGTAATTAACTAAGTATAAAACTTAAGTACGTATTCTCAACAATGCCTATTTGTATGAGATAAACAAAAATTAACCGCGGTGGCCCAGTGGAATCGGATGCGACTTAAGAGGTGTAGCTTCGAACCTTTTTTCTGGGTATCCGGCTCTGGGCGGAGCGGAAGGCCGTATCAGACTATTACTGACTGAAACCTACCCGTGTTCCTTCAGCTGCCTGGACTACAGTAAGTCTTTCGAACAAACCCGCAACCCTGGCAGGCATCGGTCCTAGCGAACCCCTTCAATTTTGCAGACATCTCTTTGAGATGCACGTGGAACACAACGCGCCGTCGACCCGGGCCTGGTCCTTATTAATATCTTATAATTTCTTAGGACAACCAACACAACGTTATCTGATCCCAAACTAGGCAGAGCCTGTACTATGGCAACCAGACAACTGATAAACATACTTATATATCTCTAAATACATACATATCTATATATATAAAAGAAAGTCGTGTTAGTTACTTCACTTATAACTCAAGAACGGCTGAACCGATTTAGCTGAAAATTGGCAGGGAGGTAGTTTAGAGCCAGGAGAAGGACATAGGATACTTTTTTTTTTTTTTTTTGCTTTTGGCAAAGGATACTTTTTATCCCCTTCGACCGCGTTCTCGTGTGATGTGACATAAAACGTCAAAGAGAATACATTTCACTATAAAACGTGGTATGACAAAAACTTTGCCTTCGAGGTACCAGGCGGTCATAACTTGGTATGAGCTTATTAAACAGCAGTGTCAGCCAGAAAACGCTTTATGCCTTCGAAGTAACAGGTTATCATAACCGAGTAGGAGCTACCCAAACATATGAGTATCAGCTAGAAAACGCTTACCAGATCACCACCGCGTACCAGGTTGTCAAACTTGGAAGGTTTATTACAACATTTTGAATCTTAGGCGATACGAAGTTCGCTGGGTCAGCTAGTTATAGATAAATTACACCCAGACACAGAACAAATGATCGTGCTCAACACACAAAGATTTGTCCTGGGTGGGAATCGAAACCACGACCTCAGTCTTAGCAGTCATGGTCACTAACCACTAGACTAACAGGCCAGTCCTGCCTTATAGGGCGGTAGATTCGAACCCTGACAGGCGATTTGCTTTGGGTAAATTATTCACCATTGCTCTCAAAACGGTGAAAGAAAACATCGTGAGGAAACCGGCATGTTCTAGTACCAGAAATTCGAAGACATGTGTCATCTACCAACAGCAACACGCACTGGGACCGCATGGAGCTTTGTAGCCCACTCACTCTCAGAGAGAGGAGGCCTGTATCCCAGCAGTGGAAACATTATAGGCTGCTTAGGGGCCATCCATAAAATACGTCACACGTTAAGGGGTGGAGGGGGTCGACGAAGAGTGACATTGTGTGACAAGGGGGTGGGAGGGCCCCTAAATTTTTTTTTGACGTCACATTTAAAAATTGAATATACATATTTAAAGTACTATTAAAACACGAAATATGAACTATGAAAGAAATTTAAAAAAAAATTTCGATGTCTAGATGTAAAACTGCAAAATATGTGACGTCACACTAGGGAGGGGGGGGGTCTTACAAATGTGACCAGCTGTGACAAGTACGGGGGGGTCAAAAATCATGAAATTTGTGTGACGTAGTTTATGGATGGCCCCTTATGTGTAAACACAAAAATAAGGTCAATGTCACCAGTTTCGTAGACATAATTCAACACTTTGCGACAGAGATGTCCTAGAAAGATCCTTTACCTAGTATTATCCATTTATTATTATTCCGTGTTATATAAGTCCTTCTATCATTAATTAAGCATTGGTCAAAAGTCCCAAAGCTGCATTGTTTAACCTTACCATTTACTAATCTAATGAGGCAATCAGTGACGTCTGTGATGCTGTGCCACTTTCTATATTTCTTTTAACGAACTTCCAAAAAAGGTTTTCTATTCGGTTGCTTCTTTATATTCACCGTGATTGTGCCATACGGCGATTAAGGGATTTGCTACTTAGGCATGAGGTATATGCCTGCCAGGGTCGCGAGATTTGTTAGAAAGGGTTACCGTGGCCCTGGCATAGGCAACTGAAGGAACACGGGTGGGTTTTAGTCAGTAAAAGTCTGACAAGCCCTCCCGCTTCGGCCAGAGCGGGAGACGTCATTAAATGATTTCCCACCGATAAAAAAAAACCATGACGTATATCAAATACAAGTGACATCAGCACAAATATTCACAACCCGGCCAGCCCAGCCGGACGAGCAGGCTGCGGCTGTCGCTAAAAATCAACATTGGGTGTCTGTCTCGCATATGGTCTTAGCATTATGCTGAGCGATTGCCGTTTTGCGTGGATGTGACGAATGTTTTCCCCAACTTGTTCTTTTATTTTTGTTGTGCTTGGTCTTTCTTTGCGTCATGTTTACCGTAAATAAATGTAATTTCTTTCCTTCTTTCTAACCATCCCGACCGGCTTCCGTGTCTTTACCAATTTGCTTTGCTCCCGACAGCATATAGCTATTGGAATATAACAGTTGTATGTTTGATTTACTACTTTCATCATTTTCAGGAGTCAGATTTGTGAACAACCTTTAGAGGACTTTTTTAATAACAACGATTGATGTTCGATTCGGCACGGGAGTGCTTCGTAGGGTTGTAAATCGTAATGCTGCACTTATTTTCTACGTTTTTCTTTGCGTCATATTTACCGTTAATAAACGTATTTTCTTTCTTTCTTTCTTTCTTTTTTCTTTACGTTGACGGCAGGTAATGAAAAATCTTTTTTAGAAAAATAAACATAATCGACTTAAAAAGGCTACAGAAAAGATACTTTAAATTCAGAAGTCGGTGTCTTTGGTTCAGCATTTTAGTTTTTTGCCACCGACTTTCGAAATTCACCATCAAAACACAAAATGACGATTATGGAAGCTAACGCAAAAACTAGCCAAGCAAAGTCAATACAATTTATTTGGGAGGGTGGTCCCAAATAAATTGTATAGACTTTGCTTTGCTGGGGCATACCCTCACCATTAAAAAAATATTTTGACAATATTGTTGAAAATATCACGGAAAATCATCATCATCATTTCAGCCGAAAGACGTCCACTGCTGGGCATAGGCCTCCCCTAATTTGGGGGAATTTGACATAATCGTCATGCTTGGCAGGCGACTTGGCGATCGCAGTATGGTGGTAAAATGCATAGGGAACGCTACTGCCGATTCTCTAGTAAATCCCTTAGTCGCCTCTTACGACACCCACGGAAAGAAATGGGATTGTGCTATTATTTCCGTCCGGCACCACCCGAAGGCCGCCTCCTCCTTTCTGAAGTTCGGTTAAAAACATCGTGAAATTCGTTGGACTACCAATTTAATTTGCATTTTCATGCTCACATTTCGACGAAGGAGGGTGAAAGTTTGCCTAAAACTTTAAAACTCAACCCTAAAATTAAAAAATCAATGTTAAACATAATAAGTGCTTTTCCAATGTCTTAGAACAGATTCAGCCCACAAAAACGACCTGTATTTATGTTTCGTAGTCTTCAAACTAAAGACGACGAAGCAGTGAAAGCGTAAAAACCTACCCAGCGATCATCATCATCATCAACCGAAAGACGTCCAAGACTGAACATAGGTCTCCCCCAAAACCCGCCACTTTGACCGGTTCATTTTTGGGAACGTTTCCCATAATCGCCACGCTTGGCAGGCGGGTTGGCGATCGCAGTATGGTGGTAAAATGCATAGAGAACGCTACTGCCCATTCTCTAGTAAGTCCTCTCTTACACCCACGGGAAGAAATGGGGTGGTACTATTCTTTACATCCGGCACCACACGGACAACTCAGCGATAGGTAGGTACATCTAGACCTTTTAAGATTGCACCAAAATTACGTAACATAAAATAATACACACCAAGCTATCGCAAAAAAAAAAAATGGTACTGGAAAATCCCGCCTCAGATCGAATCAAATAACCTTAGGCAAATATAACGATGCATACCTAATTGCGGTCACGAATCTCGAATTGACATTTGCGAGTCAAAAATCTAATTTTGAAGTTATATTCAGGAAGAAATCGTCATTCAAGTTTATGATCTTTAATCTAGCTAAGTATCTTACTTGTAACAGAAAATAAACCGGAAAACCTCTGACTTAATTACTACTAATAGTACCTGTGGCACCACATCAATGTCCTATCGAGGAATCTGAAGATTCTGCAAGGTTAATTGGAATGTAATCTATATTATAACATTATAAATGCGAAAGTAACTCTGTCTGTTACGCTTTCACGACTAAACCACTGAACCGATTTAGATGAAATTTGGTACGGGATAACTTAGAACCCCAAGAGAGGACATAGGCTACTTGTTACTTCGCGACATCGTCTGCGTACGCGATAACCGTCATTTACGCGGACGAAGCCGCGGGCAGAAGCTAGTTGGTTTTATTTCTTTAAGTAGGTTTGTGTTTACAATCACATTTTTACAAACTATTTGTATTTCTTTTCTTTCTTTCTTTCTTTTCTTTCTTTCTTTTATTTCTTTCTTTTTAAAACTAGATGAGGTCGTTGTTTTATATCTGACTACTATGAAGAGAAATGCCGAAACAAACTCAGTGGTTACAGTCTCTTTTAAATTCCAGACATAATCTTGGTTAGATCATGTGAAGACCATGTGGATTGATGTCCGAAATGGTATTTTGAGGAAAGAACCACGCAGATTGAGTGGACCTGTCCATTCAGTGCACGGATTTGTCAGTAATTGTGCAGCTCAACTCAGCACTTAAGTTTTTTTTTAAACTTAGATATTGGTACCGATTCCCTTGTTCACAAACTGAACTAAATTTAAGTTCAGTGCATCTTTTTCTTTGTATTTCATTAAGAAGAGGACAAAAGATAAATTTTAGTTTAGTCCTGTCATTTTAATCAGCGCCTGTCACTACTCCATACAAGTTTAGACGTGATTAAAAACTTGCCTACTAAAATTACGTCAATTTACGTCAAGCGCCGATTAATTTGACAGGACTAAACTAAAATTTATCTTCTGTCCTTTCCTTAATGAAATAGAAAGAAAAAGATGCACTGAACTTAAATTTAGTTTAGTTTGTGAATAAGGGAATCGGCACCAATGTCAATAAGAACCACGATTTAATATAGTTATGAAGAACTTTTTAACAGAAGACGATAATGTTGATCAACGACAAAGTTTTGGTGAGGTCCTTGTTTAACCCCTTCCCAACAAAGAGCTCAGAATCAGAATCACAAAAAGTCTTACCAAAGAAGTAGATAAAACTCGGCAAACTTCCATACATTTCACAATATATAATAGTGATACATTTTTATCAGAGGTTCAAGACACTTTAAATTTATGAGAGCGTTTTTTTACGATCTTTCTAACGACGGTTGAATAATATAACGCAACTAAGACATAGAAAATCTAAAAGATACTCAATCTTATCTCTATTTAGAAATAAAAATTATTTACTCACATTAAATCCAAAATAAAATAAACAGAGCACAAGAATCATGTTTACTGACGTAAAGCAACGAACACACTGACCTCTTCGGTAAGAGGTTTATGTTCATATACCATGTTACATAAGCATATAACTCAACTGATCAATAGAATAAAGTACTAGGAGCGCATAAGTCATCAGGTTCTCACAGCTTTCGAGATCGGATCGTGAGGTGAAGGGGTCGAGTACTCGAGTTCAATCTACGAGATTGTTGTGGGGAAACTCTTCCTAGATTGGTAGGGTACCTCCGTACTTTTCAGATGTTTTAGTTTTTTTGGCTTTTATACCTATTTTGAGTCCTATTTAATTGTCTAACACAGTTTTTGTTTATTAAACCGTAGCAAGCCATCAATAAACCAATAACCATTAAATCAAAGATATGTGACATTTACCCATCCCCACTAGACCCGTATGTTAAATTCACCCATTCTCTCTTTCTCTCTCTATAACCGCCAAAGTACTACAAGTGACTTGTGTCCCTTTTTCGTATTGTGCGTTTTAACAAATCATCAATGTAACAACGGGAATCGAACGTCACGCTTGTTCTTATCTGACGCTGGTTGACCTACCCCACTGGGTTCGATTCATAAGCATTGTAAAGAAATACAATATAAAATACGAAAAATACGAAAAAGGTCACTTGGTACATTCAACCGGCTAATAGAGAAATCTAAATCTAACAGTCGGAAAAAAATATAATTAGTAGGTACCTTATTTGGAGAAAATTGGCTACAGCATTGTGTCACCGAATTAAGGTATTGGAATGGAACGAACTACAAAAAAAACTTTTATGGCGGTAGACCACAAGGAAGTTGTCAAAAATTAGCTCGTAAGATTTCATCACAAGTCAAGATGAACAGGCTATTTTTTTGGTCTATTCTGAGTAATAAACGAGATATAGAAGACTACATGATGTAACTAAATCGGCTGTTTAATTTAATTACTAAATTCAAACCATAACAAACTAATAAGGAAACATAAATCTTAATGATTTACATTTTTGCATAATAACGAAGTATTTTTTTACTAATTTTATATTCTGGTCCAGTGGCCTTAGCCTTAGATGACAACCGGTAATTATAGTAACCGGTTCTCAGGGTCCCGTAAAGTATTTGCTTCTGAAGTCATCTGCCTGTCTAGTTTCCAGAAAGATTATTCAATTCAATTCATCTAGTATTTCAAAGAAACCTTCTTATAATATATGTTATACGTCATACGTTAACATAAAGGGTTACGTATGACGTAGGACATTATTTATATACGATAAGAATTTAAATTATTTACGATTTCCAAAATATTTGTGTAAACATGGTGTTCTTTCATATCGAGCTGTGCTAGTCAATTCCTAAATGTTTTGTAAGATGGAACAATAAAGTTTTAAAGTAACTAGTCTATTGTGGGTGCTTAGTTGATCGATGGTCATTGATTGAAACAGATTATTAGAAAATACAAATGTTTTGCCAGAATAACACTCAATTCAATATAGGGAGTTTTATTTAAAAAATATGTAAGAAGAATATTATGGGAAGGACTTGAATGCAATCTTCTTCGAAACATGGGTTGTATCAGTGCCTCGGCCTTCGACAATTGTTTCGTGCTTGTGTTATGCCCATGTACCGCCACTTAGACTTGTTCTGTGCTTGTCGCATCCAACATATTCCTGCGGCCTTCACCAGATCATCGGTCCATCTTGTGGGAGGCCTTCCAACGCTCCGTCTTCCAGTACGCGGTCGCCACTCCAGAACCTTCCGACCGCATCGGCCATCTGTTCTGCGAGCAATGTGCCCTGCCCACTGCCACTTAAGTTTGGCAATTCTTCGGGCTATGTCGGTTACCTAGGTTTTCCTACGGATCTCTTCATTTCTGATTCGATCGCGTAGGGAAAGTCCAAGCATAGCCCTCTCCATTGCTCTTTGGGTGACTTTGAGCCTTCTTATGAGGCCCATTGTGAGCGAGCACGTCTCAGTGCCTTCCTACTCATTACCTAATGTATAACGGGTCTGCACTGTTTTACTTTCATATCATTTCTCTATTAGCAGTCATCACAGTGCTGACTTCTGTCCTAGCCATATAACCTTTCACATAATCCATCCATATTTTCTGTGGTCGTTAGAAAACATCACTTGTTACCTGCTCCCCAATCTTCGTCTGTTTCGCATCACAAGTCCACTATAATAAATCGGATATCACTGAAAATCAGCTGAAGGTCCTTTCGCGTGGATGTGACGCATATTTTCCCCTAACTTGTTCTTATTTGCGTTTGGGTTCTTTCTTACCCATGTTTACGGCAAATAAACGTATCTTCTATTTCCTTTTTAACCGACTTCAAAAAAAGGAGGAGGTTATCAATTCGACTGTATTTTTTAAAATATTTGTTACCTCAGAACTTTTGACTGGGTGAACCGATTTTGATGATTCTTTTTTTATTTGAAAGCTGGTGCTTCCCGTGTGGTCCCAATTTGGTTCAGTTCTGAGAATGACATCCATGAGAAAACCAGTCTTAAATTTGAATTAAGTATGTGCGTGACAAATTGACGAATAACAGAATTAGATTAGTGCGGGGGGGGGCGGGGGGTACATACTATAATTAAAAAAAAATCTAAAAAATAGCAACCGACTTCCATAAAACACTAAAAAGTTAAAAATAACTTTAATTTCGGATTTCGGTGGCAGAAAACTTAAATACGGATCCTAAGACACCGACTTCCGAAATTAAAGTTATTTTTCTATCATTGAAAAAAAAGAACCAAGAGAAAAAGAAAAGTGTTTACCATAGGTAGGTGGGTAGATGCTAATATGGTCCCTTCTAGTACGGAACCTAACTTGTCCAATTCGAGTCCGATTTGCAATAACGCGTTCTCAATAGATACCCGTAGGCATAGATATGGCCGTTGCGGTCATTGCCTTTTTATACTTACATATAATAAACTTTACGTAAGTACAACCACGTGCGCTGTATAAATCATGACATACGTGTTTACTTGAGCAACCAATCAATTTTTTGCGTCTGTGTGTGAAATATCTGGGGAATTGCCATGAAAGACTTTAAATAATTGCGCAATGAAATTAGAGCGTAATTAGCAGAGGTCGGAGTAGGTAGATTGATTTTACGTACTCGCATCATGAATAGTCATAGAAATCACAACATGGATAAGCCTTTTTTCCGGAATTTCATTTTGGTACATACGGGATTGAATCAAATATTGTGAAAGTAAGGATTTTTAAACTAGGTACTACATTAGAAATTTATATGAATGCGATAGATAAACATTTAAAATTGTTTTTTTCTTACTGTAGAAGGCCGATCACTTATATATTATTAAAAAGACAGCAAAAAGGTTATAAATTTCTTATTCATATTGATGTATTTTTTATTCTACACATTAATACATTTGAAATTAATTACAAAATCCCTGAATCCCGGAGGCATATCCATACTAATATATACGTGCCAGTTCATTGATCCCATTTCAATCTACCTACTCCGACCTCTGGTAATTAGGTAAAGGCCTAAAAATATCCAGAGGTGAAGAGACTACAAACATTCTGCGTTAGGCATATAAAAAACTAAATATATGTATATCAAATAAGAGGTCCTTCCACCATTCTCCCTATTATGAGTAGGGGAAGACCAAAGAAGTGATAGATGGACTGTGTGCAAGATGATTTGGCTGGAAAGGGGTGACTAACGAGATGGAGACTAATAGAGAAATATGGAGGAAAAAGACATGTTGCGCCGATTCCAGATAAATTGGGATAGGGGCAGCAGGAGATTGATGATGATGATCACAAGTAGGCTGTAATAACTCCATTTAAATTGGTTCTACAGTGACGCCCATGTAACTACAACATTTCACCAAAGTTTAATGGCTTTCATATGTCTGTAAACACCCTTAATCTCTCTCCCACTGCCAGGATCGCGAGATTGTTAAAACGAGATAGGTACCGTGTCCCTGGCATATGGGTAACTTAAGGAACACGGGTGGGTATTAGTCAGTAAAAGTCTGACACGCTCTCCCGCTCCGCCCAGAGCTGGAGAAGTCATGTGAGGATTTCCCACCCAAAAAAAAAATCTCTCTCCCAAGCTAAGTTTAACATAAAAGACTAATTCCATTGTTTACACCGCCAATAACAGAAGTGGTACGCTTTCGTTCTAAGAAAATTACAATCTTTCACACTGTTTTACACGCATTTCCGACTTTAATGCGCCAGAATACAGTGCATTATAAAACGTTTTGCGTATCCCGGTGGCCTTAAAGACATAAAAATTACTATTTTCTGCCGTACGAAAAGCGGAAATTAATATTTTTTCACTTTGATCGTGCATAATGATAAGTACGAAATTGCGTTTTTCTAGATGCGTTCCACTGATGAGTTGTTTTGACTATCTATCGTTTGTAGCCATCCTAATGAAATGCTTGTCATCTAAGGGAGAACCAAGATACAGGCTTGGTTTGATTAGCTTAGTATGTTTTTAACGTACGTAAGCATAATAGTAAACAAAAATATATTGATTTCTAAAATATAAATCGTCAAAAATGACGTACTAATATTTTTTCTAAGTTTTAAATAAGTATTGATGTTCTTTATACCAATAAAACTTCCCAAAACTGTATCCAACAAGAGACACATGCAAATTGCATATTAATGAAAATACTCAATCAATAAGGATTATAATAATCGATTTCTAATCGATGCACCCGATTCCTACCGATTAGGACTGGCGATGGCGTGTCAGTGTCACATTTGGTGAAAGTTAAGTGGACCGCACCGCAGCCTGGTTCCGATCGACATTTTCGTACGTGGACCGTACAGTGTAAAGTAAACCTTATTTTTGTCATTAACTTTTTTTAAGAACAAACTTGAAGGCCCTATTTAAATTCGGTCAGTGTAATAAAAGACGAGACACTTACGTTTTTTTAACCGCCATAGCAACCAGTAGATTCCATTCGAAAGTTCAGGCCGCCCGGCAGCGAATCCTATTCCTACTAATATTATAAACGCGAAAGTTTGTATGTATGGATGTATAGATGTATGGATGTATGGATGTTTGTTCCTCTTTCACGCAATAACTACAGACCCGATTTGGATGAAATTTGGCACACAGATAGTTTATAACCTGGAATAACACATAGGGTACATTTTATCCCGGTAGTACGTTCCCACGGGATAATTCTGACCTCGATACGGGCGAAGCCGCTGGCAAAAGCTAGTGTATACATATATATGTATACACTAGCACTCATATGAGTAAACTGGGTGAAAAATACCGAAAAGCCCCGACGCTGATTTATGTCTATACGTATAACTTGGGATGCTAAAAGAAACACTCAAGAACTCTAAACAATCAAATGAACAAACCAAATGAAGAAAAGTATCTTTCTCTATATTAATACGTGAACCATGAAACTTTGTACCTCTTTTAACGAAAATTACGCAGTATGGGGAGTGTGAAATGTGGTAGTTAAGGTATACATTAGTTCAAACTTAAAATTTCGTATAAATGGCGAGTTCTAAACACAAGTGACCACTGTGAACCGTTCATCAAATCAGCCACAAAATTAACGTTGGGATAGGCGTCCATATTATTTGAGGAGGCCTGCAAAGGCGGGCCGGCACTAGTCGGGAATCGCGGAAGACATATTGGTTCCCGTGGTCCCCGACGTAGGTGTGGGACGGAACACCGGGGTGGTTTTAGTCAGTAAGAGTCTGACAGACCCCTCCGCCCACCCCAGGGCGGAGGACATCCATGAGGATTTCCACCTCGAGATCAAAAAAAAAAGCGTCCATATTGTATAGAGAATCATCATTCTGATGGCCTAAACCCAATTTATTAGGATTCGACGCAACATGTCTTTTTCTTTCACACTTCTTGTTAGTCATCTCGGTAGTCACCTCTTTTTTCTTCTGTTTCTTTCTGTTCTTGCTATGTCATCTTTCACACAATTCATCCATTGTTTCTTTGGACTTCTTACAAAGGTAGGTAGGCACAGGAATTTAAAAGAGATTCTGTGGAGATTCCGGTAACGGTAGATTCCCGATAGAGAGATTTGTCTATTCGAGCGGCACAGCCTAGCTATCTGCGGTTAACCACGCCACATTACCTGAGTGGCCGAGGTGACAGTTGCATTTGTACCTTTTTGACATACTTTTTTGCTATTATACACTAAACACGACTGTTCTGTGTTCTTGTATGGATGATTCGGTAGGTTATAAAAAAGACAGAAAGCAAAAGCAAAAATATAACATTTTTGCTTCCTTTTTAAACCAAAACTGAGTTTGTAATTTTAATTATTACAGCTGTGCTCCGGCTCCGGATGTCGGAAATTACCCCTCGGAAACATGCTATCAGGACAAAAAGTACTCCATATAGAATAACATTAGTGAAAATCGGTTTAGCCGTTTCAGAGATTAGCTGGAACAAACAGACAGACAGTATTTTTTTTATTTTTTTTTGTGTAGCACCTTATATACTTTCACATGCATTTAGTAAAAAGTTGTTATTTTGACATTACAAACGAACACTTAAGTTGTTGGCTAATAAGTTTTTTTTTTGTGGTAATTAGTTGTTATGTTTAGCGAGCTGGCTATCAATTAAATTAGCATTCATCTCAATATTATCGTCATGGGAAAAAAACTCCTAGCAATATTCGGGCCTTTTTTTGTCTTCGCCTCTAACTTGCGGTTACGAACCAAGAACCAAAAAGAATTGATTTTCCAAATAGCTCCGAGTTTAGCTAAGAAGTTTTAAAACTTGAACTTTTTTAAATTTATATTTCCTTCTTCAATTTTCTTTTAACATTCATCTGCCTAGCCTTTTCTCAACTATGTTGGGGTCGGCTTCCAGTCTAACCAGATGCAGCTCAGTACCAGTATTTTACATGGAGCGACTGCCTATCTGACCTCCACAACCCAGTTACTGGATAATACGACACCCCTTGGTAAGACTGGTTGTCATACTTCCGGGCTTCTGCCGACCCGTAACGACTGTCTAAGATCTACGAAAGACAGCCGGGACCAATGGCTTAACGTGCACGGAAGGGTCTCGGTATGTAAAGATGGTCACCCATCTACAGACCAACCGCAGCAAGCGTAGCTTAACCTTAACGATCAACCCATGCAGCTGTTATTACTTAGCCACAAGTTGATATTTATAACATTTACATACAAGATAAACTGTCGGGAAAAAGCTAAGATGAACAAGATGCCGTACGATAAATAATTACTTTTTGTTACCACGCGTTTTCAACGCGTCTTTTACACTTTCGATTATTTAACAGCACTTTACAAGTCACCGGCTAATCGACACTGTACCACACAGTGTTATACAAATCGAACATCATAGATATGAAGCGCGTAACACAGTGTTTCAGTTGAAACACGCAAACTAGGAATATGTGCGTGACGGACGAAAGTGTTTACGCTAAAAGTCAATACACACATGTCCGATATAATTTATTATGGCAATAAATATTCACAGATTTATTGGTAATTGCCTTTGGAGTCAGTAGAGACAGACAGATAACAGGTTCACAATTTTTGTAGTCAATCATCAATCACCATCATATTTCATGAACAGTCAGCTGCTAGACAAGAGACCTTAGTTGGATAACTATTTCCTGCCTAAATATATACATACATACTCAACCAATTATGTTCCCACTGCTGGGACACAGGCCTCTTCTCTTCGGGTGGGCCTGGGCTATAATCCACCACGAGTCCACCGAGGGCCCAGTTCGGGTTGGTAGAGTCCCGTCTTCGAACTTTTGATTCAGCAGGTTTCCTCACGATGTTTTCTTTCACCGTTTTGAGAGCTGTGGTGATGTAATAATTCACACAAAGTAACGCCTGACTGGGTTCGAACATACGACCTAGGTATATCTCGTCAGTCGCGATAAGAAGTTTTAAGAAAAGAGGCCGTCCCAGGAAAAGAACTCAGAGAGAGAAGATGCGTGATCTATATGTGTACGGAAGCAAAAGCCGCAGAAATAGAGTAGAAATGACTTAGCGGAACGCTAACCCCATTCAAATTGGGGCTGGGCATTAATGACAACGGGGAATGAAAACATTCTGAGAAAAAACCTGGACTTACAGTTAATATAAGTCTGAAATCACCAACCAGCGTGGTGATCTATGGTCATCGTGCCTTCTTTGTATGAGAAGAGGCGTTTGCCCTACAGTGGGACGGGCAGAATGATGATTAAAATCAAGTAAATTAAAAAATAGCCTAGCCTACCAACTCCTTCACGGCAGCATGGAAACCTGTGTCATTTGACTTATTTTAATTTTATGGTCTACCACAAAACTATCGTACGTGAGACCTGAATTCATTGATAGGTATTTTATTGGACATATTCTACGTGACTGATGGACAGACGATCCGTTTGCATTCAGAAATAATTATGTATTACAGACTAAATATACCATAAACCAAATGAAAGGGATCTCTGAATAACAGTTGCTCCACTTTTGAATTAATCATTTTAGCCGTAAGACGTCCACTGCTGGACTTAAGCCTCCCCCAATTTGGGGGCTTTGCCATAATCGCCACGTTTGGCAGGCGGATTGGCGATCGCAGTATGGTGGTAAAATGCATAGAGAACGCTGCAGCCCATTCTCTAGTAACGACTTTTGAATTAAGAAGGCAAAATTAAACAGTGAAGTTGGGTCTTCGAAAATTAAAAAAAATATTCAATGACTCTAATATAAAACTACCACAGACAATCTATACTCAAGAGATTGAATTAGGAAGTGGCACATTAAAAGAAAATATTATGTAAGTAACCTAACCTATGGTGAAAAGGTCACGGAAGATTCGAATATCCTAAAATCTCAAACACTTACAATAAAAAAATGAAAATGTTGACAGGAATCTCCTTAAAAACCTTTTTTGCAATTAAATCTTCGCTCATAATTCAATGAAGGCCAATTGCGTAAATATCAAAACTTATTACAAATGTCAATAAACTTATTACCAATTAGCTTTAACGAGAGCTTTGACAAGTTTTAACCAGCTGTCAATTAATTTCCACCGTCAACGTACGCATTGCCCATAATTATGTAAATTAAAGTAATTAGAAGCGATAATATTTTCCCTCTTGTCTGTAATTAACTTTGAATGACACTAGTTAGCGTTTTCGTGCAATTAGTAGGAAGGTGTTATTTACATTTTAGGCAATCGACAAAGAAAATTATTCATATACAAAATTCTTTATACAGTCATTAAATGGTTTGACAATTGATGATTCTTTACTTGGTCAGTAAAACTTTCTTAGCGCAAGTAATTTTGCACGTCGCGATTAGTTTTTAACCGACTTCAAAAAAAGGAGGAGGTTATTAATTCGACTGTATTTTTTATTCCGTGTGGTGCCGGACGTAAAGAACAGCACTATCCCATTTCTTCCCGTGGGTGTCGTAAGAGGCAACTAAGGGACTTACTAGAGAATGGGTAGCAACGCTCTTTATGCAATTTATCACCATACTGCGATCGCCAACCCGCCTGCCAACCGTGGCGATTATGGCAAACCCCCACAAATAGGGGGCGGCCTATATCCAGCACTGGTCGTTTTTCGGCTTAAATGATGTTTCGTTTTTTTTTAGCGTGTTTTTTACTCAAATTGGGCTGAAACCGCATCGTTGTCTTATCACATAATTCCTCAGCCTATCATTCACAGTCACACTACAAATGCTTCGCATGGAACGCATTTCCACAGCATTAATTCTGCTTTCATGCTTCTTTTACCACACCCAACCTTCATTAAGCTTTACATAATTATAATCATTAAATTCATCAATGTCTCAAACTCGTAGTTCATATAATGCCCTGAGTAATTTTTCCAGGAATATTCATTGTAGGCTACCCTGGCGCTACCTCTTTAAGGCTCCAACAGAGAGGCACGACGCGACAGCGCAACGCGACTTTTGTAGAACAATTTTCATAGAAATTGTTCTAAGAGATTCGCGTCGCCCCTGTTTGAAGGAGCCTGTAAAGGTTGTCAAATTCTTTCGTGTGTAAATCCGGAAGACGTATAATGAAGTCGGCACATTTCGTAGAATAATTAATAACTTCACTTTAATGGTTGATAAGACACAGTAAATAGACTGTTAGGAAATAAATTATTAGCTTCTTATAGTTCATTCATTTCCGTATGTAACGACAGCAAAATAATTTGGAACTTATGAGGATTCATATTTTATTATGATTTTAACACGTTAACTGCCATGTCGGACTCTGTGTCCGACACTTTTTGTTCCATTCAGGCCTTTTCGGACTATATGACCAACAACACATACAAAATCTGAACATATCGTTGCTGCCTGGCGGCCATGTTTTTGGAATAAATAATGTATTTATGGAATAAATAACCAATTTAAAGTGAAATAACATTAAGTACATTTTTTGACTTTTTCTCATTTTAGCCATGGCAGTTAACTTGTTAATCATTAACGATTTATTTATTTTCACTTCATGACACAAGACACCTGCACCCTAATTGCGAAACGCACAATTTATCAGAATCTGAATGGGATTGAAGATTATTTCTAAACCATTGCGTCATTTGTTCGAATAAATTGTCGGCTCAGCAACGTAAATAACGCAATGAATGTTGTTTAACTATGAATATTAAACCAATTCCTACCGATAAAAAGTTTCGCAATTACCCCTCTGATCTTTGTGGCTCTATTACTTAGCCACAAACTCCTCAAGACACAGCTTAAAGGCAAGCACAATTCTTAAGTGCGCATATTAAGGGGAATGCTCCAAACCAGCCCGCGAAATTCAAAATTTCTTGCGTTTTTCAATCACCAATACAACCCTCCAAGTTCATAAAGGCCTAACAACAAAAAAAAGAGAAAATGTCATTTCTATACCTTTATGAACTTGGAGGGTTGTATTGGCGATTTTGATGATTATAATTCTGTAACGACATACGTCTTACAGGCGCGAATAATATTTTAATCAACATACAACCTAGCACTGGCCTGCAAATTGCAAAAAACGTAAGAAATTTTGATTTTCGCGGGCTGGTCGGAGCATCCCCCTTAAGCAAGTTATTAAAGTTTACCATTGCTATAACTAGAACATAATCTTTAGAGCAGCGCTTAACGGTTATGTGTCACCTTTCAACTTTAAAATCAGCGAACAAGGTTCTTTTTTATTGCCTCAACGCCCGTTTATACGTTGCGACTTTTTACTGCATGTATTGCCATTTTTACCGTCTTCAAAATCAAATAAAAAACAAAAGACATTTATTTAAATTAGGCTCAGAATCAGCACTTTCCGAACGTTGAAATTTTAAAACAGTCCCCCAAAAACACCCCCTTTCATCACTTCCTAGAGCTTTAGCTGGGAAGAAGTGGCGCAATAAACTTCCCAAACACAGCTTTTATACCCACATACATAATCACCTTATGATGTTCCCACTGCTGGGTCACAGTCAAAAATAAGTACGGTGGTCAATTTGCGTTGCCATTAAATTGGGCATTCTCAAGATGAGAAAGCTGCTGCACGAGTTGTATATAAAAAAAAAAAACATTATTTTGTGGTCATCTTTTCTTTTCGTTCCAGATTTTAAACTAATGGACATAGTAGCCATTGCGTTACTCTAATAAGCTGTCGTACGAATGCAGCCCTATTGAAAATAAGACTTAGATATTCAGTGGACTAGCTGTGTCCACAGCGGCTTCGCCCGCATGGATGTCGGAAATTTGGTCTATATTACTGCTCATAATAACATCAGCAATCTGCCTACGAAACCCTTCAAAAGCGATCCAGTCGTTTCGGAGATTAACCGGAAGCAACTGACACAAAGATATCATTTAAAAAAATTGTGTTATTGTTGTAAGTACTATACTTTCTTGTGTATTTTAGTAAAACGCTTATTTCGACATTACAAAACACACACTTTAATTTTATTTATTTGTTTAACTAAATAATGTAATTGTATAGATTGTGCAGATACGCAGTGCTTTACGACAATCGTATCACAGACGTATAGCGTAAACGGGCTTCCATGGTGTCTAGAATGCGTGCAAGGTTTGCAGAAATCTAGGCGGTGAGATCTGTGAGTCGTGTCATGATCTTTGCCACTAACAGACCTACATACGCAGACTACGTACTAGACGTACTTTGTATGATGTTTACGAAGTTCGAGATGTAGATAGAACGGCCTTTTGACTTGCTCGTTACGAATTTTCGTACAAACTATTGGTGTCAAGTTAGCTGTGGGCATTGGGACTTAAAAATATTAATGTGAAGGTAAGGTAAGGTAACTTGAAATATCTTCGTGACATATTGCCTCGATATTATTGGCTCTAAAAATAGAAGAAGAGGTGAGGTAAAGGTGGATGGTAGATATGCCTAGACATGGCATGAACATTCAGAACATATAGACATGGGAACGTAAGACATTCTGCGGCTGACCCCAACTTAATTCGGATAGCTGCAGGATGACAATAATTTACAAAAAAAGAAATTAGACACAAACGAAAGTTTCTATATAAAAGGATTCGTCGAATGGACTCAGACTTGACAGTAGTAATAAATTATACAAACTAGAAATCAAAATAGGAGTCTCACTTTCATCTTTGTATAAGGCGAGACATTAGCAACGCCTTATTTAAAGTACATGTCCCGCTTTCATTACTGACACTCTAGCAAAGTAAACATGTGCATATCACGTCATCGCGCATAAAATGCAGGAAAATTAACGCGAAATCAGATTCCTTTTCACTACGACGGCGATGGCGGCCCAATATGCTTAACTAACTGTAAAATGTTTCTTTGCGATCGGTCGTCGCGGGTTTTAAGACAGTTATCCATGTACTCATTGGCATGACACACAATAGTATCGTGCCGCAGTACGCGGCCGCCGTCATTCGCCCGTGCGCCAACATTCCGTTAGCAGCTAGCAGCCTCCTCACTTTTCAACTCGGTCAAAAACAATTCTATAATGCAAAAAAGTTTTTAATAAAATTTAATTCGGACTAATAAAAGTGAACGCATCCTAATTTGACGTGTAATTTGGCGGGAAGTTAAAACAATATGGCGCGCGTATTTTTCGTGATTTTCGCGCTTATTCTGGTGCTGTCTCCGTGTGAGATGAGGCGGAGGAAGATTAAGGATTATCCTACAGAAAAGCAGCTGACTTTGCAGAGGAAAGAGACTACGCCTGTGGATTTTACGAGACTAGTGGTGATGAGAATGGTGTATGGTTTCGCAAAAGTGCTTGGTTTTGAAGAGCCAATTGGTGAAGTGATGAACGGTGCTTTCGTACCCCCGGGGGCAGACGATGATGACTTTGATGATGATGATGGTGATGATTTCTTTGACGATTATTAATTTTAAGTACTTACCTACATAAACATGCATATTTTCGATACCAAATAACTTGCATTTACCCAGTTATGTCTTGTTGTAAATTATTTAATTTTTATTAAAATTACCTATTTATTAAAAAATAATTTATTTTAGTCTTAGTATATTTAAAGTACAGAATATTAGTTTCTAAAATTGCGTGAATATTAGATATTAACATTGGATTTTGTTCATTGATTTCTCTGTTTTCTTTTTTGTTGATTTATTTAAGAAAAAAAACTTTTGCGATAATGTAGGTACAGTCACGACCACAAAAACCTTGTGTGTGATGGCTTCAAATAGTCATATTGCTTGTGACTGTACATAATTAATATCAAATGAATATCATTTTATTAATAACCTTTATTGAGACGATTATATTGTCAAAGGTCAGTGCTGCCTAGGTTTTTAAATAGTTAGGTATAATCTTCTTTTCCTTATCTTCTTTTTATTATTAAATAAAGAATGTCGTAATTGAAAATATCTTGACGACCTATTGGTTACCTATATTTTATCTTATGTAATTTATTATTGTCTTCAAAAAGTAGTTATTTATATTAAAATATGGGTTCACAGCCTACCAGCTGGCTTAATATGGTGCAAGTCGATCTACATAATTTTAATTAGGAAAGGGTTTATTCGTTAAAGTGGACTTCGAGTGTATGACTAGATGTATGAATTTAAACGAGGCAAGAGTATGCAAGGATCGTTGCAGGTGGCATTCTGTAGTCTCTGCCAACCCCCATGGGAAAAAGGCGTGAGTTTATGAATGAATATAAGAAGACTTCGAAATGGCTGTTGTCTAATCTGATTTTTACACGCTTTATATTAGCTTCACTTGTATGTTTGTATATTTTTATGTTTGTTTGTAACCGACTCTTTATAGCGCGATTTTGACCCACTATAAACGACCTGCCGATCTATTCTGTTAAAATGTCACCGTGAGATCTTAGGTGAAGTGACGTAAAAGTGAGCTGTCAGTTCATCTAATGTTAGGGATTAACACTAATGACACCTCACTTTAAGCTCACTTCACCCAAGTTATCACGGTGAGATTTTTACAGAATAGCACCACAGATTTCATTCAAACTTTGCACACCTGTCAAGGACCGATGACAATGCAATAATTTCATAAATTTGTTCCATTATCCTTGCCAGGGTTACCAGGACAGCAAAAAAACTGTCAGAAACTACTCTGACATACGTCTCAAAATTCGAAACACCCTAAAAAAGAGAAAATAAATAATAGTTTAAAAAAAACTAAAAAACACGCTTCCATTGAAAACCAAACTAAAAAGTACAAAATAATGGGAAAAAAAGCGTGGTGGTCCTGATATCAATAAAAAAATACCTTAAAAAGCACACCCCACGCTTTTTTCCATTATTTTGTACTTTTTAGTTTGGTTTTCAATGGAAGCGTGTTTTTTAGTTTTTTAAACTATTTTTTTTTTTCACCTACAGTTTTGCATTCAATGCCCGTACATGCACCATAAAGTAACCCAAAAATCTGCACCCTAATTGCGAAACGCACAATTTATCAGAATCTGAATGGAATTGAAGATTATTTCTAAACCATTGCGTCATTTGTTCGAATAAATTGTCGGCTGAGCAACGTAAATAACGCAATGAATGTTGTTTAACTATGAATATTAAACCAATTCCTACCGATAATAAATAATAGTTTAAAAAAACTAAAAAACACGCTTTCATTGAAAATTTGCGTGGGTTGCTTTTTAAGGTATTTTTTTATTGATATCAGGCACCCCACGCTTTTTTTCCATTATTTTGTACTTTTTAGTTTGGTTTTCAATGGAAGCGTGTTTTTTAGTTTTTTTAAACTATTATTTATTTTCTATTTTTTAGGGTGTTTCGAATTTTGAGACGAATGTCAGCGTAGTTTGTGACGTATGTCAGCGTAGTTTTCGAAGACAGTTTTTTTTGCTATCCTGGTAACCCTGGCAAGGATAATGGCGCAAATTAGTTTGTGACGTATGTCACCGTAGTTTTCGAAGACAGTTTTTTTGCTGTCCTGGTAACCCTGGCAAGGATAAATGCACAAATTTATGAAATTATTCCATTGTCATCGGTCCTTGACAGGTGTGCAAAGTTTGAATGAAATCTGGTCGTTTAAAGTGGGTCAAAATCGCGCTATAAGGAGTCGGTTACAAACAAACATACAAATATACAAACATACAAGTGAAGCTAATATAAAGCGTGTAAAAAGTTCCGCAACCCTCTGATTTAAATCATACGTGTACCTATTTATTTTTCTTTTACTTTCTATTCTTGTTTTCTTTATTCATAACTAGTTTAATTCCATTAAAGATGTACCTGGTAGTAACTAGCTTATTTATATCTGCTCAATTTAAATACGTACGTTTATTAATTGTAAATAATTATAATATTAACACATATTTTATTTTGTTTTATTATTTCTTTGTTATGTTTAGATATGATATACAACAAAAGTCGATTTACACTGTTTTGCACTTTATCTAAATTGACACCAAATATATTCAATAATGAGCTTTTAGCATTTTAGGTAAGAGAAAGAGATAACGTTTTATAGATTTTTACAATTCCGAGTTAGATAAAATAATATGTTGATAAATAATTAAGATTTGGAAGAGTGAAATGTTAATCGACGTTTGTTGCCGACTGTACCTACCTACTAAAATCTCGTTCTTAGCATTACTATTAACTAAGAACAAGAATGATTTTAATTCAACTGAACTATTTTCAAACGCCTGTTACTCTATTTTTAACCGACTTCAAAAAAAGGAGGAGGTTATCAATTCGTTTTTTTTATTTTCTAAAATTGTAACAAAACTCATTCTCTAAGACAAATTTTAAAAGAACCATTGAATAGGTATTGGATAAAATCTTTAATATTTTTGTCTACCTAATACATAAAGTACCTACCTAGATAAAACATGCTAATCACTTATTTTTTCGTTTTTCTTTTCCATTTCGCGTAGGTACCTACCAGGCGCGGACCCCTCGGACCTAGGGGGTCGTGACCACCCCCAAAGTCAGCCATGCTGTCGAGACCCTGAACGATTTGCCTGTCTTACTAACTTAAAATTGTACTCACTTGAGCCACAGAGTCCGATGGACATTTGCAAAAAGATTAAGAATATAAGCAATCAAGGTCATAGGGTCTGCCGGCACAAACAACAAATTGTAGTATGAAAAATTAAAATGTCATCATTTTTAAATTAAACCACCTAACGCACAAGATCTTCTCCTACCAAATATCGCTCAACGCGCCTAAAGAAGTTTTTACTTTAAAAACCTTGATATAAAATACTAGCTTTTGCCAGCGGTTTCGCCCCCGTGAAGGTCGGAAACTATCCCGCGGGAAAGTACTATCTGGATAAAAAGTACCTTACGTGTTAATCTAGTTCATAAACTCTCTGTTTGTCAAATTTTATCCATACCCGTTCAGTAGTTTTTGCGTGAAGGAGTAACAAACATCCTCATAAACTTTCGTTTATAATGTTAGTAGGGTAAAATCTAGGTTCCTCTTGTATATATTATAATGGAGAAAAAAAATTTTTTGCACCTTACCTGGTGCAAAAATTTATCGAACTTGCTTCGCTCTCTCTTGCATTCTACATTTTCTTGATACTTGAGCTTTCCTTTTGGGCGTTCAAAGAAAATCTAACCTATTGGAGCGTGTGAAAAATTGTTGAGCTCGCTTCGCTCGCTCTTGCATTCATAATTCTCATAGTTACTTGGACTTTCCTGGCGTAAATCAACAATGTTACTGCTATTTCTGTTTGAAAAAAAAAAAAAAAATAGTTAAAAAAAAACTAAAAAACACGCTTCCATTGAAAACCAAACTAAAAAGTACAAAATAATGGAAACAAGCGTGGGGTGCTTTTTAACGTATTTTTTTATTGATATCTGGCACCCCACGCTTTTTTTCCATTATTTTGTACTTTTTAGTTTGGTTTTCAATGGAAGCGTGTTTTTTAGTTTTTATTAACTATTGTTTATTTTCTATTTTTTAGGGTGTTTCGAATTTTGAGACGTATGTCAGCGTAGTTTGTGACGTCTGTCAGCGTAGTTTGCGACGTATGTCAGCGTAGCTTGTGTCGTATGTCAGCGTAGTTTGTGTCGTATGTCAGCGTAGTTTTCGAAGACAGTTTTTTTGCTGTCCTGGTAACCCTGGCAAGGATAATGGCACAAAGGAGATGTTTCATTTTCGGCCATCAGATGTACATTTATCAAAAAAGAGGAAAAAATACCACAAATTAAGGAAAAATATTCTCTGGTTAATTTGCGCCTGATTTGTTGTGTACAAAAAATAATAGTTTTTCAATTATTATCATGTTTTATTCAACATGACGTCTCGTTTGCTTGCAGACTTCATTCGTTCTGAAATCATGTCTCATCAAATGAATGTTAAGTAGAAAATAATTAAAAAATGTGTGTATTCTTGTAGTGTTAAAAATTAATTACTATTATTCTCTTGTAAATATTTTTGAGTAAACATAATTAAGTGTGACTATTTCATCGTTACAAAAATCTTTAGTCTCCATGCTTGAAGTGTGTTTCTAAACGAATTCAAAATAACCACTTGCTAACTCTTAGGACAAACGTCAAACATTTTTTATTTTGTACATAAAAACCATTTGATATTATGAAAAAATTTTTACTTTATTCTATTCATGAGTAATTTACCCAGCTTCGCTAAACGGTACACGTTATGGCCGGAGGCCCATATAAAAATGAAACATCTCCTTTATGAAATTATTGCATTGTCATCGGTCCTTGACACGTGTGCAAAGTTTGAATGAAATCTGGTCGTTTAAAGTGGGTCAAAATTGCGCTACAAGGAGTCGGTTACAAACAAACATACAAACATACAAATATACAAACATACAAGTGAAGCTAATATAAAGCGTGTAAAAAACCGAACACAAACCAGGCGGGTTTTTAAAATTTTAGAGCTCGCTTCGCTCGCTTGCACTCATAACTCTCATAGTTACCTGGATTTCCCTGGCAAAAATCGACAATGTAACTCCTATTTATGTTGGAAAATATAAAACAAAACCAAACCTATCCCAGGCTGGTTGTTCTTCGAGCTCGCTTCTCTCGCTCTTGCATTCATAATTCTCATAGTTATCTAGACTTTCCTGGCATAAATCAACATTGTAACTCCTATTTTTATTGAAAATATCAATAAAACTGTACCTAAACCAAGCCTATTTTTATTGAAAATATCAATAAAACTGAACCTAAACCAAGCGGGTTGTTACAATTTTCGAGCTCGCTTCGCTCGCACTCTTGCATTAATAATTCATATTAATACATATTACCAGGGCTCTCCTGGCATAAATCGACTATGTAACTCCTATTTATGTTGAAAATATAAACAAAACCGAAACTAAACCAGGCGGGTTGTTAAAATTGATTGAATTCATCCTGCGTAACCTATTAATTTCCTACTCCGTTTTAATTGCCTACTACTTATCAAATAACGCTGTGGCCAATTTCCCAGCATTATTAAGTACCCTCTCCCGTACACCCATATTTTGCCAGTTTAAGTCCCATGTCACATGAGGCGAGCCTTCTGCTATCAAACGGGCACAAATCTAGACTCCAGGCTGCTTTTGTGAAATTTCTGATGGAAAAACCCAATAAAACTACCCGACCTAGGAATCGAACCCGGGACCTCATGCTCATCAGTAGTGCTTGCGACTTTTAGACCAACGAGGACATTTACCTTCCTAAAAATATTCTTCAGTACTCATGGTGACCCCCCCCCCCCCCCCAATCTAAGGCTGCGACCGCGCCTGATACCTACTCTACGAGGAAAGACCGAAACAAACGCAGGAGGTCTCTCGAGTTTCTCTAGTCTATTTTACAAGTTCAGACACAATCTTAGTCAGATCTTGCAAAAACTATGTAGAACGAATAGTGTTTGAAATGGTCTTTTGAAGAAAAACCACACAGATTTGATTGGACCAGTCCAGTCAGGGCACGCAATTGTCAGTAATCGTGCAGCTTGACTCAGAACTAAAGGTGAGCTACTTTACGTAAGTACTAAGGTAAGTAGCGTACTGTCACTTCCGTAAGTTATAAACCCTTTCCTTGCGTTTAAATTGCAACGTAAAGTTTTAGTATTAAATTAACTATATAATTAAATAATTTCCTAGAAATTGTTTATGAATAATTTATTAGAAAATTCTCAGTAAACTTTTTATCAGTAATAGTGTTTTCTGTACGATACTTTGACACACATTATATTGCTTTATTGGCTTTTACTAATTAATATGGAAATAAATTATATGCCTTGTTAATTTGCGAGTATTCAATTAAAATTTCATCGATCCAGCACATAATTTTCGTGAATAACTTCCGATTTGTCGTGTCAGTCACGCAATTTGAATGGATAATATAAGCGCAGTTAATTAATTCATTAGTTCTTCTTCATCTTGTCACAACTGCGAAGTGGCTGATACACAATTTCCGTATTTAAAACCGTATAAAATCTAGTCGCATTGTCATAATTATCACCTACATATTGTCTCAAAAATGTAGGTAAATAAGAGATTTATTTGACAGATTGAGACAAGGGAACGTTCTTAAAAATACGAGAATTGCCTCTCAGACCTGACTCCTCAGCCCTATTATTTGTATGTAGGTACACGTACTAATAGGGTTCAGGTTGGGCAATGACAGTGACTGTACCTTACTGACGCTTAGTGACATGGAACGTACAGTAAATGGACTTAAGATAAGTAATAGCAATAACTAAGTAGCAGGGATGTAACGGAGGTGGTTTTATCGAAACCGAAGTCGGATCCGGAGGTTTCAAATTTGGTTTGTCGGAGTCGGAACCGGAACCGAAGTCGGAGTCGGAGACGGAGGCGGAGGTGGAGGTCCAATACCAAAATCCAATACCTTCTACGAAACTGAAGGGGAGATCTTGTAAAGCAATCATTTCCGAAATCAATCTGTCCATTTCTATCGATTTAGGATTAGAACTACACCATTTTTGACTGTACTGTAGTCTTCTTTTCCGTTACCAATTTATTGAATTCTACGTATTCATTAGCATGTAAAGATTCATTAGATGACCTTTTAAAGAAGTTGTCGTACCTCCTTTTCGTGAATATACCTTCAGACGTATCTTACATCTTGCCGTGTCCGCGCAAACTTCCTCAAAATAGTTCCAAATTACACTTTTTTGGGTTTAATTATTCTTTTCAACTAGATACTTATATCTATTTGTCACAAATCGACTGTAAACTTCACTATTAACACAGTTAAGTTTATTTTAATATGAAGCGCAACGCAAACTCGCTAAACGTAAACAAAACAAATAACCGAGTAATCGACAGAAAGAAAGGCACGTGTAACGAAGGGAGGGAGGGCCATTTCTCGCGCGACAAGCACAGACTTTCTTGTACGCGCTGCCCGCGGTAAATTCGCCGCCGTCCGGTGCCGCTGTGCTTCAACCTCCGATATAACCTCCGGTTCGAAGCTATCAGAACCGAAGTCGAAGTCGGAGGTGTAATATCAATCGGAAGTTCCGACTTTTCGGAATCGGAACCGAAGCTTCGTAACATCTCTACTAAGTAGCAGTACCCACTTTAATAGGTCCTTACATAGTAGGGATGCTACGGAGATTCGATTCCGATTGCGATAAATCGGAACTTCCGATGACTTCCGATTTCGGAAGTGTAATCTCACTTTTAAATCGGAGGTTAAAATCGAAAAGGAAAATTTTAAGAACTGATTGGGTAGATGTATTATTTTATTGTAAATTGAAATTAAACAGACTCAATAAAGTTTGTATTATTTTATTAGATTGTCCTTAAAACACATCTCTTTTCTGCCTCCGACTCTGGCTCCGACTTCGATTCCAGTTCCGGTAAATCCACCTACGCAATATCCTTACTACTGAGTATAATAATTAATAATATGTGTTCCGTGGTCCCTACGCTATAGGATAACAGTACGCGTGAAATTGGAGCTAGCTACTTTTTATTCACACTCATAAAATACATTTCTTCCATCACCTAAATACTTTTTTTGCTTACTGTAAGAAGCGTGTGTCTATATTCTGTCAGTCAAGTTCAGCTAAGGCTAAGTAGTCCATGTTTCACACACCGTCAATCACGAACAAAGTTTCTGTACCTACTCTGCAAACTTGAAACTGATATTCCGTGACTCCTAATATACAATACTTACCCAAGCAAAACTAAATAGTAATAACGCGACTAAATATTGTGCTAATTACAGTAATTACAGCTGTCTTGGAGGAAACCGGTGAACGAGTAAAATGAGGCGGAAGGTAATATGTCCGCACAGACTATTTAGGTAAATAGATAGGTATTCCGTTTTCCATATGGTTGATCAATGCGGAAAAGACTCATAGTGAAGCGATACGCATACGCATTGGTCGCGGTTTAGGGTAGAGCCTCGAATTGAGACAACAATAGAGGGTAGTTGATCTACCTTGTTTTGTAAAAATGGATTAATATGTGTTTTGATTGATAACCCATATCTAGGGTATTAATGAGACCATCAAAGAAACAACAGTCATGTTTTTTTTTTAAGTTCTGTGTTTTTTGATCTTGAATAAGTTTCATTGATAAGTACGAGTGAATAATTTTCATTCAAACCAATAATTTAAACCTAAGAAAATACGACGTAATATAGAGACGAATATCGTATTTAAAGTAAGTGTGTTTTACATTAATAATCAGGACATCGAATTATTTTGTATGAAAAACTAAAAAGAAATGGCAACAAAAATTTCAGTAAGAAAAAAAATACAAGTTTCATTAAATAATACTGCATTAAAAATTCGTTATAAGTCCTCATTACAATCAAGCATCCAGGAAGGATCTTCAGCAAAGCCTCTATCTTGCGTACATTCTTCAAGTTCTTCATCACTGCATTCTTCTCCACCACTCACTCGAGAGCAGCCTTTCATTTTGCGAATCAAATCTCCCCATTTTAACTTTACACTGCAGAATGGGCAGCTACCTTCTATAGGCACATACTCTCCGGGTACCAGGAATAGATCGGCTAAGCATGTAATGTGGGTAATAAGGTCACAGTTGGGGTTCAAACAGATAATCTTTGTCTGACCGTTGGTTATGTAACCTGAACATAGTAGACATTCTTCATCAGGTGGTATGGTGTTAGACTTTTTGGCTTTTAAGTTTTTACTTTTGACTGGTCCTTGGGTGAATGTCATGTGTTCTGGTGGTATCCTTTCAGGCTGAAATTCGAAAAATAGATTTTATAAGAAGATTGGAGATAAGACATTGTTAACGTTGAAATGTTATAGAACCAATTTAATACAGTAGAAAATACCAGGAAGGTATAATTCTCAATTGAAAGTTAAGATATTTTAAGTTAACTTCTTTTTAAAGAATTTTAAAAAGTTTTTGCCAGCGGCTTTCCGCATAAACATCAAAAATTATCCTACACATACTACCAAGAAAAGTACCCTATGTGTGTATCCAATTTATACACTATCTGTGTGTCAAATTTCATCTAAATCCGTACAGCCGTTTTTGTGTGATTTAATAAGTAACATACATCCAGATCATAGGATGTATAAAGGAAGAACAATGAATAAATCTTACAGGAAAATCTTCATAATATTCCAACTCCAACCACCTTATAACCAGAGGCAGGCGGCACCAAGGTCCTACACGGAGCATCTCACTCAGAACCCTTAATTTAAACTTGAATTCAGACTCCTTTCTTGGGATCTTCTTCAAGTTTAGATGTTGCAATCTTATTGTCTTTGATGGGTTCTGCCAGGCCCATTCAAACTAAAATAAAAATATATATATACCTAAATAGTCAGTTTTCTACTTGTTTATGGATTACTTACATACCTTTATTAGGTAAATTTAATCTATTATTGCAGTAAAAAATTACTATATTATTTATTTAATTGATCTTATAAAATATTTTTACTTAAATGATAGATCCAAGTCATCATCATCTACTTAGTATTTTCCCAACTATGTTGAGGTCGGCTTCCAGTCTAAAATTGAAATAAATTAATACTTACTCTAAGAGCAGAAATATTATTTGGGAATCCATGCACTATCATCACCATCTTCCTAAAAATATTTATTTGTATTTTAGACAAGAATGTGTGGTTTGTTTTTTTTTTTTTTTTATTAATTGTTGCAGACCCAGGTCATTCACTGAGTAGTACAAATTAGATAGTGGTTGAAAATAAACTTGTTGTTGATCCGTATTTAAATAAACAAAGATACTTATTCGTGTCCTAACTTTTATTTGTTAGCTTTAAGCGAGAAAAGCCGGTATCTAACATACTAAAGAAACAATAAAACAATGGATTTTCCGGTCACTAAACTATTAATATACATACCAAGGTCCTTTATTATTAGTTTGGTGAGCCCCTCCAGCCCAAGTTCCTCTGTTATGCTGCATTATTCTCCTATTTGGGTCCCGAGTATAACCAATGTATGTGCGGCCTTTGTATTTAGGGTTGATACAGTACAATAAGTAGACTCCGAAGAAATCCTCAACTATTTCTGGGTCCGACATGATAACAGTTGTATTTCTATATTTATCAATTTACACCAACTTTGTTTTTATTTTCTGTTTATTATTTTTATATCATTAACGCGGTTTGACAGTTACGTAATACGTTTTGAAATTACAAATAAGGATCACGGGAAGTAAAAATTATATTTTCTCGTCAATAAAGATTTTCACTGCATACAAATTAAATGAAAGCTAAGTTCTTTATTTATAGTACCTGGATGACCGAGCTTAGCCCGGTATTTTTTTTTTTTTTTTTTTGGTAAATTGTGGTTTTTAGAACTTATATTTAAATACAAATTACATTTTGCTATTTTTCTTCCAATAAAAAAACAAATGTTTATGTTTAAGTTGATTATCGATAAAGTTGATTATTGAAAACACGAATAAAACGACATTTTCTAAAAATTAATCCTAGTTAGATCGATTTATCACCCCCGAAACCCCCTGTATACTAAATTTCAAGAAAATCGTTGGAGCCGTTTCCGAGATTCAGATTATATAAACGAGTATTTATACAAGAATTGCTCGTATAAAGGTATAAGATAAACGAAATAAAAACTATTTCTGGAAATTAAAAAATAATTACTGAAAACTAAACGTAACCAGACAGTTGTCAGCCGTAAGTCCCTTGTGTGTCAAATTTTGTCAAAGTGACAAGTGTCAATGCTATGTGGTTTGGTTTGGATGCTGGTAATTTGGTAAACCAAGAATCACAACAATAGATCTATGAAAATGATATAGCGATTTCCTATTTCTGTTTTGTCTGAGACTATTTGTATGCAATAAAACGTAATAATGGCTGACAGTAAAACTTCGAAGATAAACCAAAACATTTGTGGACTGTGAGTATAAACCTAACCTCTTTATATTGATGTTTTGTTTAGCTTATTTCTTATTACTAGTGGTCGCCCAGGGGTCGATATTCGACCATAATTTAAAAATATTGCTTCCTTCATACAATCTTTCACTGTGCCAAATTTCATACTACTCTGTCTGCGTAATTTTCGTAAAAAGGTGTACAAAGTTTTTGCGTCACGTAACGTTAATTTAGTATCGATTTTTACCAAAATACAATACAAGGATACGTTAAAAAAACTTTTTTTCAAAAAAAAAAACAACCAACTTCCTTAAAAACACTACAAAGTGAAAAATAACTTTAAGTTCGGAAGTCGGTGTCTTAGGATCTGTATTTAAGGTTTTTTTGCCACCGACTTCCGAACTAAAGTTATTTTTCACTTTGTAGTGGTTTTAAGGAAGTTGGTTGTTTTTTTTTTTTTGTAATTTTTATTTTATTTTTAAATTTTTAGTTGTGTTATCCACCTCGCACTAATTCCAAACAAACAGTGCATATTTATGCGACTAGCAGAAATCGCGATTGATTTGCTGTAATTTTTTAAAGAGTTCCGGTGTCTGTCTCCGGAACTGATCTACGATGACTGAATTTATATGGGTCCATTTGGGACTAAACTCTTTTCGAATAAAAAAAGAATTTTGTAAATCTGTCTATATATGACGAGTTATGGCTGAACATACATAAAAATAAAAAAATATAAACATCCAAATTGAGAGCCTCCTCCTTTTTGAAGTCGGTTAATAAAATCATCATAACCCAATGTTTCAGTTGCGATGAAAAGCAGAGCAAATACTGCTGTCCGCGCTGCGAAACATTCTACTGTTCCTTAGACTGCTACAAATCAGAGAAACACCAACAATGCTCAGAGAGCTTCTACCGAGACTGCGTAAACGACGAACTGACGTCACACCACGCTGATGACGAATCCAGAGACAAAATGATTGACATTTTAAAACGGATGCAAAATGAGGACGTTGACAACATTGACATAGATAACTTGATAGAATATGACGATGAACCAGCTGATTCTGATGATGAAGCAGAAATAGACCTTGAGGAACGGATAAAAGACTTGAACCTTGACGATGCAGATGCAGTATGGAATGCGTTGACAGAAGATGAAAGGAATGAATTTGAAGCATTGTTAAATCAAGGGGATGTAGGATCTATAATGCCCCAATGGGATCCATGGTGGGCGTATCGAAGGGAAAAGAAGCTGGTAGAGGATGTTGGTGTTGATGATGGGGATGCATTGAAGAAATGTCCAGAGTTAAAGGCTGTACCTAAGTTTGAAACTTTGACTGTAAGTATACCTGTAGTTTTTAGACCATAATATCCAGCGGTGGACGTCTATCGGCTGTGATGATGAAGATGATTATTATGTAGTTAACTAATACAACTGATTTCCATATATCGGGCTCGTAACCACCTGTCTCTCTGCTGGCTCTGGACTTATTATCAGCCTTTCTTCCAAACAATAATAATGATAATGTAGCTTCTCTATTCCTAACTAGCTTTTGCTAACAGCGTTGTCCATGGGGCAGTCCAAAATAATCCTACAGAAGACAGAAAACTATCTGTGTACCAAAGGAGGAGGATAACAATTAGAACATTTTTCGCCTATCATACTCATGAAAATTCAAAGTATTTATTGACGTCATGTTATTTTATTTAAGTGAAGTTTAGGTATCGACCTTTACATCTATTCTAAAATAGTAAGAAAAAAATAGCAAGTCATATAAAAAAAAAATCATCAAAGTTGGCAAATTCGTTGAAGTTTTATTATTTTAAGCACTTTTTCTAACTTCCATTAAAAAACAAACTGTTAAGCGCTTTATGCACCAAATAGTACTTGAGTAGGATAGGATTTTAAGTTTACAAATTAAATGCAGTTTAGTATTTTAGTAATAATATCTGACTACTAGTGTTAGACTTGTTTTAGTTGTAATTGTAAAAAATAGTTTTTCCTTATATGGAACCCTTTTTTGGATAAAAGCTTACTTCATCCCATACCATTTTCCCATGTGTTAAGCAATCTTCATCCTGTTTTGCTATTAAGCATGTTCTTTCTCTTGAATAAAGCATAGGAGATATTGTTACTACGTTTCCAACAAGGTATTTTCTATAAAATAATCTACAAAAACTCACACCATATTGTCAAGGGTGTTAGCAAAATGCACAAACCAATAGATGTTATGATCTCGTGTTGCATTGCCTTCTTTCAGAAACCTGAGGGTTAAGGGGGATGCTTCGACCAGCCTGCGAAATTCGAAATTTCTTACGTTTTTTGCAATTTGCAGGCCAGTGCTAGGTTGTATGTTGATTAAAATATTATTCGCGCCTGTAAGACGTATGTCGTTACAGAATTATAATCATCAAAATCGCCAATACAACCCTCCAAGTTCATAAAGCTATAGGAATGTCTTTTTCTTTTTTTTTCTTTTTTGGCCTTTATGAACTTGGAGGGTTGTATTGGCGATTTTGATGATTATAATTCTGTAACTACATACGTCTTACAGGCGCGAATAATATTTTAATCAACATACAACCTAGCACTGGCCTGCAAATTGCAAAAAACGCAAGAAATTTTGAATTTCGCGGGCTGGTTTGGAGCATTCACCTTAATTTCCGTATTTTTCAGGTTTGCTAGAAATGCCTCTATCGTAGCTAAGATAATATTTATTTGCTTCAACATGTGTTATACATACAGAAATACATACATGCAAGATGATCAAAACATTTGAAGGTACAGACATGTTTGTCACATGATCTGACATGCAAATATCAAGATATATTATTAATTAAAACATTCTCTTAAAATAACAAAAAACGAAGCAATTAAATTTTAATAATATTGTAGTAAATTTTAAATAACATCTCACTTGTCAATACATCGTAATACGTAACATCTGTTAATACATGTACCGTGTGGTGCCAGACGTAAAGAATAACACCACCCCATTTCTTCCCGTGGGTGTCGTAAAAGGCGACTAAGGGACTTACTAGAGAATGGGCAGCAGCGTTCTCTATGCATTTTACCACCATACTGCGGTCGCCAACCCGTCTGCCAAGCGTGACGATTATGGCAAAGCCCCCCAATTTGGGGGAGGCCTATGTCCAGCAGTGGACGTCTTACGGCTGAAATGATGATGATGATGTCAATACATCTGCAACAAATCTGTTAATGGCATGTCAGGGCGACCGCTAAATGAAAAAAAAAAATATATTAATAAAGCAAAGAGGACATTTAAATTACACATATGGCTACGTTTTTAAAATAGAAGTTGACATTTTTTTTAATGTGAGAACACCCAGGTAATAACACTAAGCAGGAATGGCAGATTCAGATACATATTCACCTACAGTTGAAATGTTGGCTAATATGGAATGCGCGTTTTTACCGTGTTTTGTGTGTTGTTTTATCTAACACATACCACCCTATACACATGTGTATTTGCATCTGGGGTTAAACATTAATTTTAAATAAATATGACGATCCAAGAAACCCGGCTTTAATAAAAAATACGAAGCCGCTACGGTGCTTTCACAGCTAAATAGTAACATTAGGTAAATATGCATCCGAATATCCGATCACTGGTGATGACTGATGATCATTTTGTTTAAAAAATATAACATTCAACTTTTCATAATAATTACAGACAGTCAAACCATCACCAGCGATCAAGAACAACATCACAAATGTGCTAGCATCCTATGCCTTCGTAATGAGGTACTTCAATGGAGAGATAGAACCGGGAGAAGCTGTGATATGTCTGCTCAACATTTGTGACAATTTGGACAGTAATGCCAACTTTGACGATCCGGCCATTGCTCTGGAGTCTGTTGCACAGAAATGTCTTCAGGTAATTTTGCATGCATTATATAATCACCTTTGTATTCTTTCTGTTATCAAATAAATAGAAAAAAAAAAAATTGCAGACTTGAGTCATCATCCGCCTAGCCTTCTCCCAACATGGAGTGAATGCCTATCTGATCTCCACAACCCAGTTACTGGTTACCACAATACTCCTTGAACCAGTCTTGATTGACAGAGTTTCTGGACTTCTGATGACCTGTACAGTCTGACTGAGATCCAAGAATGACAGCTGAGACTAATGGCTTAATGTGCCTTCCGAGGCACGGATAAATAAAAGACGTAAAGATGGTCACCCATCCACGGCCCAACCGCGGGAAGCGTAGCTTAACCTGATCGATGGAACCTTTTGGCTGTTATTACTTAGCCACAAGTCCCTCTTGTGAATGTCCTTAAATAAATATGAAACATTGGCTTATAATGTAGAACATTTAAATAAAAGATTGCCTCACCATTTACATTTCAAATCCTGAGAAAGCAACTGAGTGCAAGCTCTTTTCAGGAAATGCGGAATATATAAATAAATATCTTAGGACAACCAACACACTGTTATCTGATCCCAAACTAGGCAGAGCCTGTACTATGGTAACCAGACAACTGATAAATATACTTATATATTTCTAAATACATACATAAGGTATTTTTTGTTGGGACAAGCCAAGGTAGTTAGAAGCCCAAAAATCTGGCAACGAGTCTTGCAAATAGGTATAAGATCATACAGTCATTGAGTTGTGGAGGTCAGAGAGGCAGTTGTTCCATGTAAAATACTGGTATTCAGCTGCAGCCAGTTAGAATAAAAGTCAACTCCACCATAGTTGGGAAAAAGTTAGGCAGATTGACATGCAAAGATAATGCTTTTCTTTGACAAAATATTCATGTCACGCTTCCTAGTAAAATCACAGTACTCCATACTAATATTATAAATGGGAAAGTGTAATTGTCTGTTTGTCCGTCTTTCACGGCAAAACGGAGCGACGAATTGACGTGATTTTTTAAGTGGAGATAGTTGAAGGGATGGAGTGTGACATAGGCTACTTTTTTTTTCACTTTTTTAGGTGTCTGGGGTGAACTTAGAAAAGCCATGCTTTTCCCATGGAAAATTGTATGTAGCATGTTCGCGTCTTTCCAATGCCCAGAATCTTTACATTCTATCCCCAAATGGAAAAACATGTAATATCGTCTACAGTAGCGTATTAAAATAACATTCTGTTCCGAGTTCTCTTCTGTGTTCTAAATCAGGAAAGGGGAATCGTGTTACCCCGAATTTAACGCTAGGGAATCCGCGGGCAAAAGCTAGTTTCTAATAATTTTTATTTACTATTTCAGAGTGAACTCATACAAACTGACGAAGCCAGTTTGACAATCATGAAAAAAGACACATTCCTCATAATCAGAGGTCCCAGTGACGAAAACGAGAAATACTACTGCCAGGCTGCCTTATCACATTTACATGACATACTTACCAAAGCCAAATCTATAGAAAAACAAGAAAAAACTGACCAAAAGACTGTCAAAGAAAAAACAGAATTTTCCAGAAAATTCCCTGAACATGAAAAGGAACATTTACCTAACTTAGATGTAAGCAAAGTGAAGAAGTGTTTGAAGAAAGTAGAATTCTACTTGTCGTATATAGAATGTTATGATATGGATTTTGAATAAACAGTATTCAGTAATTTGATTATTTTATTTTGCATAAAGCTCCCAGCTGGATCTCGCTCATAGCTATCAACTACCATTGTAAGCTCGACTCATTCTACAGTTCTCGCTTCAAAACTTCCACCAATAACATCCAGATTTCAACTATAACTAATAGTAATGCATCTGGCAAAACACAAGAACGTCTACTGTGTTTTCGTTGACTTGGAGAAGGCCTATGACAGTGTGTGCAGGAAGAACTGGTCAACACTATCCATGTAGGGTGTGGACTGGCGGTTGGTACGGACACTGAAATCTTTATATAAGGATTTCAGTGCTTGTGTGAGGATAAATGGGGCATACAAGAACTAGTTCTGCATCTCTAAGGGTGTTAGACAGGGCTGTGTAGCGTCACCATGGCTGTTTAACTTGTACATGGATAGTTGTCTGACAGATTTGAAAGACCAAGCTTGGATCGTCAGCAGAACAGTTACAAGACATGGTGACTGCAATGGATGAAGCATTTAAGATGAAGGGAATGAATATAAATGTGAATAAGACAAAGGTCATGGTGTTTGAAAGAGAAGATAATGTATCGGTGTGTGATGTGAAAATAAATGATAAGAGTGTGGAGGAAGTAAGTGAGTTCGTATATTTGGCGAGTTTGTTAACAAGGGATGGTTTTTTTTTTTTAAGATATGGAAAGAAGCGTAAACGCGAGAAATAAAGTAAGTGATGCGATTGTTACCAACCAATTTATGTCCGAAAAAGCTCGACTGGCTGTTCACAATAGTGTGCTGGTACCTAACTTATGTATGGAAATGAGTGTTGGTCGCAAAAGAAGCATGAAAGCAGAATTAATGCTGTGGAAATGCGTTCCTTGCGAAACATGTGTGTCGTGTGACTATGAATGATGTGATAAGACAACGCTGCGGTTTAAAAGATCTTGTGACAAAAATTGAAAAGAGTATGCTTAGATGGTTTGGTCATTCTGAGAGGATGAATGAAGGACAAAAGATATTTACAAGACAGATGTGAGTGGAAACGCCGAGAGGGGACGCCTCAGGAGGCCATATAGTGACCTTATAGGTGATGTTATTCAGAAAGGTCTGGTGCGTAGTACTCGCAACCGGCGTGTGTGTATTTCCAGTTGTATGAACCTAAACGAGGCAATAGAAGTAGATACCTATGTAAGGATCGTAGCAGGTGGCATTCCGTGGTTTCTGCCTACCTAATGGCGAAAAAGGCGTGAGTTTATACATATGTTGTATCCTAATTTCAGTTTTTTTTTATTGCCGAATGTGCCTCCTCTTGCTTTTTGTTACCTACGGAAGAATTTATGGGTTTTATAGAGTTGGAAAAAATAGATGCCCAAACAATAGTTGCTGAAGTTAATGAATTAATTAATACACCAAATATTGAAGCTAATAAATGCGTGGGACAGGGCTACGAAATGTTATATTTTCACTGCACCTGCCACAGATTAAACCTTGTGGTAAACGATTTAAATAACGTTTCTGAGATCCACAACTGCAGTGGAACCGTAAAAGATACGATATTTATTTTTCATGGAATTGGTTCTGCGTTACAAATATGCACAAAAAAATACCATTGCTGAGTGTAAAAAGATGATACCATAAGTACCAAAAAAAAAAAACGATGTTTAAGAAACATTTGTCAGAATCGCAAAGGGTTTACAAAAGTTTTCTAGGGAATGTAATTCTGGGACAAGGAAAGTAACTTTCCTGTTGTTTTCCGCTGTCAGCCAAACCACATTAATATTATATTTGCTCTATAAGTATATTATAGACAAATACAATTCTCTGCTGCAACCAGTCACAAACAAATTGCAGTCTAAAACGCTGGACAAAATAAGATGTACAGAACATATTCAAATCATAACCACTGCTGTTGCAGAACACAGGCGCGGAAGATTTAATCAAATCAGCTGAAGAAATTGCTACGGCTTTGAACCTTGAGCTGCATTTACCTAGAACCGCAAACCGCTAACAACAGAGGGCAAATCAACCCATGCTGCTGCTTCCCTTAGCGAATATTTTCATCGCTCGTTATACAGGATTTTTTTTTAACCTGTGCGCAAATTTTTTTTTGGTGGTTCAGTATCAGTAATAGAAAACATTTCAATTATTTTTTCAATATTTTTTTAAAATTTTTATCCAACCTTAAATCAGTAAACTTTGGACACCCTACATATTTCGTAATATGATATTGACAATAGTAATAGGTCAGTAACCGTGCGCCGGCGTAGGTACATCGAACTTCTTAGAATTTTGACCGATCGACCAGGTTGCAGATCAATATCTGCAACGCCGGCGCGCGGTTACTAACCAATCAATATTGGTCAGTAACCGCGCGCCGGCGTAGGTACTTCGAACTTCTTAGAATTTTGACCGACCACGAACAGCTGGTCGGTCGTTCACCTTCGCCGCCGCGCCGGCGCCGCGCGCAAGTTACCATAAAAACCAGTTTCAAAATAAACATCTTTCGTTAACGATAACTTAATTTTTTTGTACTAAGATATATCAAAATAAAAATTGCATGGTTATTATAACTCGTTTAAATTTAATTTGTTAAAATTTGCGCACTGGATAAAAACTTATCCTGTATGTGCTCTATTTGGATTCGTTACCATCTTCATTTGAGGCGAGGGGTTACGCTTAAATTCCAGTTCCAAATTTACAAAAATGTATGGAAGAAGTATTAAAATTTTATGAATTAGAAAGGATCACATCTGAAGCTGAACTATGGCGCACTTTTTGGATAAATAAGCAGCAGCAGAATTTTGAAAGTATGGGAATAAGTACCTAGTTAATACAAGTAGCTGAATCTTTTTACCAAAAGGTGAAGATAGCCCTAGAAATTTTACTGGCAGTGCCTTATTCAACTGCTACAATTGATAGGTCATTCGGCACACTCAGATATGTAAACACGTGGTTAAGATCGACTATGATGCGCAGTTTACATTGAAAATTTGTTAATGCTGTGAGCGATTCTTTCACGGAAGACGTCATAAACCGTTTTTCTGAAGACCCTCGAAAGTTAGTTCTAAAATAGCTATTTTATAAATAAATAATTTATATAAAAAATCCCCATTTTATTTATGGTTATTTATTTGACTACGTGCTTATAAAAAATGTGAGTTGCCCCCCTGGCCCAGAACCTGGTTACGCCCATGGACATGCCGCATGACCGCCACGTTGTCATAATATACCTCATAAGCTTCACCCATTTCTCTTGCAGCAGATTTAGGTAAGTAAATCTTACTGTCATGTGACAAAAGGATATCGACCTGTGAAAGTAAAATCTTTCCTATAAGTGTGACACCTTTCCAGTTTGATTGACTAATAACAAAATATTAGATATTAATAAGATTCATTAATTATTAAGATTCATAAAGATTTTGTAGTAAGTAGGTACTTGCATGAGGGACTTACGAAGAATACAATATAGTGTGAAGCGCTCATTCCCTTAGCTGTCCTGTATTTTGGTAAGAGAGTGGAACTCTCGTGGTATAGAACACCTGTAAAATGCAAGGCCAGCTTATACTGGACAGGTATACACGTCCAGTATAACCTGACCTTTGAATTTGGGACGTCGCCGCGTGTACCTACTTCTGTTCCCAACTCCATAGGTCCCCTATAATATAACTGGATATAACGGTTGAACTACTTTCCTACTACTACAAATGTTTTGTGTAGAAAACCAAGGTAGGTATCTGTGTGCGTGAACGCGGCTCGGCCAATACCGAAAGCTCCCGAGCTGACGAAGCAACGCACCAACATTCAGTACGAACATTACACACACAAATCAAACCCGCCTTCGTGAGATAAAACTTTACTGAAGAGCCAACTGAACAGCGCAACGATCAATAACTGCAGAACTGGTGCGCATGTTACAGTTTCGGAGATGCGCAACGCGCGACGCCGCTGTAGACTACGCCCTCGAAAACTGCAGAGCAAAATTATTTGACTTGTTTTAAAATACATAAATGATTTATTCTTCTATGTAAGTTTGTTATGGAGAACTACCGGGGTTTATATAAAGAAACCTTACAATACATGCAATGTCCAAAAATATCAACTGACTTCTGCATTCTGCATCAAACTCTTGTCCTATATTCATAACGAGAGCCTCTTCAGGAAACTACTTTGGTAGGTACTGTAAAGGTTGTATGCAAAAGACGACCTTAAGTTGTACCTACAAGTTTGAAATACCCAATTAATTTGAATGACATTCGAACAGTTATACTAATTATTTTGAGATAGAATAATAGAAACTTTAATGAACCTCATTGGTGATGTTCTTCAGTAAGGTCAGGTGCGTAGTACTCTCAACTGGCGTGTGTGTATGACCAGTTGTATGAACCTTAACGAGGCAAAAGGAGTATGTCAGGATCGTAGCAGGTGGCGTTCCGTAGTTTCTGCCTTCCCCATATCTAGTCCAAAGGCGTCAGTTTATGTAGAGACGCCAGCAAATCGAGCTATTACAATCTGTCAAATTTCTTTAATAGATTTTCAACTTTATCGCTAATGCATTAGGTTCAAAGTTGATTGGGAGAGTTTGACAGATTCGGGTACCTTGATGTGCTGGCGTTTGTACGTATGTAATAGCAACAAAACAGCTACCTACATACGTGAGCGGTCGGGCTGACAAGCAAAAGGAAGAATTTAGAAATATCTCGACCTGAGACGCATTAGGTCTGATATGGAATTTCACAAGTTTAGAGGGGAGCCAAAAGAAAGATCTTGACAAAATCGTGCCATAACTATTGTTCATTATCGATTAGGCTAACAAAAATAGTATAATGTTTTAGATAAGTCTTGTACCTTTGTATCAGTATAGTAATAAAACTACTCACAGTATTATAATAATATTTTATTAACGAAAATCTACTTTTTTGGTGACATCCAATCTTATGCTTGTACAAAGTTATTAAAAGACCAATCATTTTAATTCTATTTACGGATCCAACTTTATGCCTGCAATTTTTTGGTAAATTCAATGCGTATTGTAAGCTTTATTATAATATGTAACATTATGTTTGACAAAAAAATAGGAATTTGGTTAAGTCTGATCTTGTAATATATCCATGTACGTAGCGTTTACATTTATTATTATGAAATACATAAGGTCGGAATTAATAAAATGAAATTTAAAAAATAATCAAAGCTAAAAACATAATGACTCAATCTTTTTATAGACTAAAAAATAATGGCACAATACGTCGTATCAAGTAAAAAATTATTAAAATTAATTAGTAAGTATTAAATTTAATCAACTTCAGGAAAATCTGCCTGACTCTCGGAATGTTTTAAGTTTTTATAATATGTATGGAATTCCTGTGGAATCCATTGTAAAAGACTCATCAAATCATTGTATTTTGCAGTTGATATGGGCTTTTCAGTTTGACTTACACTAGGTAAATGTTCAGGGAACTGAATTCGCTTAGAAGCATTTCGGATCAAAGATATTTCGGTAAAATCTTCTGCTAATGTATTTTTATAAAATAATATTCCGGGCTGGTCTTGTCTAATCTGAAGCCAAACACATTCTGATATTTTAAAATCATTACCATCTTTATTCTTCTTTCTGGAAACAAAAGGACCATTTTTCTTATATAAAGACGTAACGTCTTTAAAATGATGCAGTTGCATAATATCATAGACGTTAAAAGTTCTCCTTCCTCCACAAGTTCGAATAAACTGAGACCAGTCTCGGGGTATGGCAATCTGCATTGTTTTCAATTGCTTTTTCTTTTTTTCGATTTGAGAGTGTATTTGATCGACTTCCATGTGTGTATGACCCTTCAACATAAATTTGTGGTTTATTATTTTCAGTTGGGGATGTTTGTGCAATATCCACATGTAAGCCATCACAACCATCAAATTTCGGTTTTGGCCCGCACAGTTATCAGACCACAGAGTTAATTCCCTCACGTTAGTAAGATTTTCTATATTTTCTTCAACCCATCGAATCAGACAAGAAGCTATTTCGTTTCCTCCTCTGCCACCTATATTTTCAGACCATAAAATGTTTGCAGCTCTATTAGCTGTAGAATCAAATATTGTCAAATTTAGTGTCCAAAGCTTTCGTAGATAAAAAGATTTACTATTAGTTAAATTCGGTGTGGCCAAACACTTCTGCAAATCAAACATCAATACTTTTTTTTCACCTGAACTTAATTCTGCGTCTATTTTATCATTTCTCTTCAAATTATATCTCTCTTCGGCAGTCTTGGTATGAATTTCCTTTTTTTTCTCTATATTATTTTTCAGCTCGTCATCCACAACATCTAATAGCTTTCTCTCAAATGCATCGCAATCATCACAAGTGTCGACTGACGGTAGTTTGAAACTTAAATTGAACTTGGTGTTAAAAATGTTTCGGTACAGCCATTCTTTGGCTACCAAATTTGGAGGAATCTCTTTAGATTCCATCATCTCCTTATAATGGTGATACATTGTAGGGATATTTAAGTCTGGTCCTAAAAATTTTCGTCCGCTCTTTTGTCGTGAATAGTGACTTTCATAACAAGGGTATAGGTTGATATGATCTATTACTGTTTGGACTAACACATCTGATGACTTATTACCAGGGATATGCTTTCCCCTCTGATCTGGAGCAACCAACCCTCCATCGAGCTGTTTCTCCAAACTCACCTTAACAAACTTTTCTCCTATAGATAGCGTATTAAGAAACATATTCCGGCATATTTTTTCGCTCTTAGAATTGACAGTAAGTCTATATTCGTAAGAAAACTTTCTTCGGTCAGTGTTTAAGTTCCCATCTGTTCTCATCATACGTTTTAGTTTTTTTGTGACGTTAGAGACTATAAACTGGCGACGTTGATCCCAACTAGTACATTTTTTCCAAAATTCATTAAATATTTGCATTCTTGTTTCGGTAGGCAATTTCTCAAAACATTTAAATTTACACATACATGGAGGTTTCAGCTCCCGACCCTCAATTTCAGGTTTTTTTTTAGCTACAGTTGAATGATAGGGAGAACCTTTCAGCCTTGCAATTTTAGCAGCAACTCTTTTCCATTTAGTCACGTTTTTAACTTTCTTTCTTGTGTTAGATTTTGAAGGGGCTGCTATGACGATCTGATGTATGTCTTCATTATTTCTTATTTGTCTGTCATCTGGTATATAAATATTCCCATTCGTATCTGCGATCAGAATTCCGTTAGAGTTAATTGTATCTTCATTCATAGTAGCATCAGCAATATTAACATTTTCATCAAAATGCGGTACAATTAAAAAGCCTGTAGTATGGTCTCTGTCTGTTAAATTACGGTTTCCGAGGTGATCAATCTTAACAGCAGATGTACTCGCCCGTACTTGAATCATCATCATATTATTGGAATTCGCACTTTTAGGACTACCTTGATCAAATGCCGAAGATTCATTAAAGTCATCCACCGAAGAATAAACAGTAGGGATTATTTGCGGAGTCATTGCAGCAAAAAAGCGGTCGTGTTCTTTAGGACTTTCTCTAAAATCTGTAGTTGCAGACTTAATTTTTTTTCGTGGACTTAGAAGATCGTCTAAAGTGATTAAATTAATATCTTCATTATTTGCCACATTAGCTTGCCTTTCTGGTGATTTTTCCGAAAAAGAAAGCTTTCTTTTCACCTTTAAAGACCTTGATATAACGTAGACTTTTTCTGGCGAATCACTGACGTAGCTGCCATCCGAAAGATCTTTATGTGGTTCGTAAGTCTTGTCTTTAACGCTATCATCACTATCATAATCGGACATTTCTCGGCCAGGATCTGTAACATAATGTTTTTGTACGTAAGCTCAATCAATATTTTCAACATAAATTAGGTTTAAAAATAAAGTAAATATTATTTTTTATTCCTGTAAGGATAATGTAAGCAGGTACAGTTAGTTATATACTGCATTTTTATATATTACTACCGTGGCTTCACTCACATCTAGTATAAAAATACAGCATGTCCTTCACGGGTCCTAAAGTCCTTGCACAAAATTTCGTGACAATCCGTTCAATCGTTCAATCCGTTACCCCATTAAAGAATTACAAACAGACAGACCAACACAGACCCTTCTAATTTATAATAGGTATATTACTATGGATATGGATTTTAAACATACGGTTACATTCATAGAACAACAAGTAGATAAGTAAGTATTTACCTAAACAAGCACTGTCAAATATACGCGCATCGACTTCATGTCTTGTCTTCTCATGACAATAACTTGGCCCTGCTATTGGATCTTCGTATAGATCTCGTATGCCGTCGTCTATTAAACCAAAAATAAAACAATTTTAATATAATTTATTTACCTACTTAGGTACATAAACTGATTTGCTTCTAAAACGAGTAGGAATGTAAGAAATTAACTTACCGGCGACTAAAGTACCTGTTTCGCCAGCTTTAGCTTGGTCACTGCGGGACTGAATCAAATTTCGAAGATTGGCTAGTTTGCGTCTTTTATTGAGTAATTGGGTGAATATAACATTCTGCAAAAAAAACAAAGTAAATACACCTAAGTACACGTCTGGGCACGTTTCTGGATGACAGCGGTCAGCGATGCGGACGAGTACTTCGACGACTAAGTGTCCTTTGTATATTTATTTATTTGTATAGTGTTAGTTAGTCACTTATGTAAGTTCACAACATGTTTAAATACTATAACCGATAAAATTACTAACCCACACTACACGATTTGACAATATAAAACCTATTAACTACTTATTTTTTAAGTTGTGTACTCACCTGATCTTCGTCATCCATTGTAGTAGGTATATTAAATTTTAATACTTATAAAATCCTTCAATAATCACCACTAGTTCACCCACAAGCAATTAAATAAATCAGAAGTAATGAAATTCGCTATTAATTCGACACGCAGGACTATCTACTCGCGCGCGAATAACGTCTTTCATGTAAACAAAACAAACGCACGCGACACGCGCTCGGTGCAGTGCGCTGATAGGTCAAGCCGTCGTGGCGCCGAAAACGGCCGAGTGACCGGCGGCGATAAGGTCCGATGCCACTCTACCGCGTCGGTGTGCGGTTGCGAAGTCAACGGAATAGTGTTTCTTTTTCACATGTGTATTTCTGTACAACGATAAAGTAGCACTTTTTATAGACATAAGGACTAATAATGTTTGTAGACCATAACCGAACAAACAAAATTTTCGAGGCATAACAGTATATCTCAAGGCACGACATCTGATTATTTAATTTCAAGAGGCATAAAGTTCTATCTGACGATACGTATTATTTTTACCAACAATCCTTGTAGATTAAAGTCGAATGACAAAATAGTCCCTGCCTTACGCGTAAAATAATTTAAAAGCATGAAAGCTGAAGTCAATGTTCGACCTTCTAATTAAACCAAAATTTTAAGCATAAATACTGTAGTTGCTATCAAGCCATATTCCACGATATAAATTAAAAAACTCGACAGATTCGACCTAATGCATTTGTATATCCATCAGAAAAAAAAGAGATAGAATTATGATTGTTGTATGGTTAGAAAGAGCGCGAGATACCGGTTTCAGCTGACTATTAAAGCTTTTTTGCTCCGATCTCGAGATTCGACCTTATGCGTCTCAGGTCGAGATATAATGCGTAGAACGATTTCTAGGAATAATTAGCAAAATTCCCCAATAGTTAAAAGTGTTGTATTGCTCGATCCCACGAAGACGCGAGGACTTCAGATTCTCACACTACCTACCTATTTATCTATTTGTGTCATGGTAATTAGGTATGTACCATATAATTATAATTAACTGTAATTCGGTACTAAAAACAGAACATATGCCAAGCCAATATCCACCTGAAAAATTCTGGTACCTATATTACACAGGTTTCAATGATGAATTCAATGTTTATTTTAGTACCTTTTAAAACGCTATGTTACTTATTTGTTTCGCATTAAATTAGTAAAGGTTTACCTATTTAAACTTGCTTGTGCCTTATGTAGACAAATACAATTTAAAAATTTTATGAAGAAAATAATTTATTTGCACGTAGGCCAATAATAATGCACCAAAGTGTGAGTACAACACAGGTTTAAAAAGGACTGCACACCGCGCTTGACTAGCCAATCAGCACTCGTTCGATCACGTGATAAAGAAAACCCCTGGCTGTTGCCGTCGCACCCCCCTTCAGGCCTCCAAAGAGATATGAAATTCATCTCCTGTGCGCAGATGACCTTGTGAGCTCGACCCCTCGTCTGCACTTTATTTATTATTCTTCACAAAATAATGTACAAAATGGATCGTAATAGAGAAAGGGTGCTTAAACAGACGGTAACTTAAGAGTTCAAAATGAAGTTTGGTCATAAAAGGAATCTACCGGATCGTTTTTGCATACAAGATTTGTACGAGCCCGCCAAAATTCAGTTTCCGGCGAGCCCTTATTGGCTATCGGCTGCCTTCCCTTGCAGTATAAATCAATAGCGCCCACCCTTCCGGCACAGCGCTCTACGCTGCATCGGGCTCGTCGGTCGTTTATCTAAGTTCTTGCATGTTTCCTTAAAATATCATGCATGGACTTGAATTTGCTTAGACTAGTTTGATGTGGCTCGTTGAAATACATCAAAAACGTGTCTACCGGGCGTTTGAAGGTTCTGGAATTAGTGAACAAACGATTTGTGTGTGCGAACGCAGTCATAAGTTCAGTGCTGCGATTTTCAAGACATTTTGGTGATACTAAGACTTGAATTATGTACTTTGCTAATTTGATTGGTGACGAACATTGAACAATATTCTTTGATTCTACGGACTAGTGCGGTGAACTGACGATTTCATTAGTTTAATAAAATAGTGATGAGACATTCGGACAAAAGTGCTATCGAATAATTCGGAAAAAATGTGTTTTTAATGGCCATAGAGCATTCAAGATACTGATGAACATTGGAACAACAACAACAACGTTCACGTTTCATTTCAACTTTATTTTACTGAAAGGCGTGTAAATACTATTGGACAAGTCTAGTGCCACACTTTTAGTACCAGCACTGCGGCCGCAGTCCCTCGACGTCTTGGATCTGCAACTTAGGTGTCGCAAGCCCTGATCATCACACCTAAGCAGTCATCATCATCTCACAACAGTAGTACTTACACATTCCGCAAGTATTTACATTTAGACGACAGCATTAACCATGTTCATGCAACCGAATTGCAATAACAACGGGGTCGAAGGACACCACCATCACTGTGTTATAAGGCGACAAGTGCAGCCTACGGGGATGGTTGAGGTGGGGCAGTCTACAGTACCACTCTACATGCTAAATGGGAACAGGATAATGCCATTACGTCGAGTGCCACACAGGGTGAACCTCAATAATGGATTGCTTATGGTGCAGGATCCATATCAGGAGCTGGCACGGAGGCCGGCTCAGGGGCCAGACCAGGGGCCAATGCAGGGGCCTGCCCAGGGGCTGGTCCAGGGGCCACCCCCAGGTTTTGACCAACCAATGGAAGCCGAGTTTAATGAAGTTGACCCGTCGCCGGGTAGCCCAATGAACTTTGCTTCTTGTGAGGAACGTTTCAACGGGATCGGAGACGTTAGGCCATTCATCAATGCTGTTATCGATTTTAAGATCTGTAGCGAAATGACAGATCAATCTGCTCTCCGAAGCTTCCCCTTGCTGTTGACGGACCAGGCAGCGGCTTGGTTTCAGGACAATAAAACAAAGTTTACCGATTGGGACAATGTGATCGAACTGCTGCGCATCGCTTACTCTCCTCGTATGGCTCCACACGAAATTTACCAGCGCTTTTTCAGCTCACCTCAGCGTGGAGAATCTACTGAGGCATTCATCCATAGGTCGATGGCTTTATTGCGTAGACTACCAGAGAATACTTTTACCAAAGAAACTGAACTAGATTTGGTGTACGCAATGCTAAGCAACCGTATAAAGGAGAAAGTTGCACGTGAAGATTGTTACAGTTTCACGGATCTGATGGACTGCGCTTGGCAAGCAGAAATAGCTATCGCGGCATCGATCCCAACGATATCTCAAGTGACGCCTCAATATCACATTGTGCGTGCAACAGCACATGTGCGAGCTCAAGTACCTGCGCCACAAGCAGCAGCGATGCCTCAAGAGCCTGTAGAGCATCAAGGGCCTTTAGAGCAGCAAGGGCCTGTAGAACGTAAAGTGCGTATAAAGATTCGGAGAGCCGTACAGCCTCAGGTACCTGTGCCACAAGCAGCAGCGATGCCTCAAGCACCTGTAGAGCGTCAAGAGCCTGTAGAGCGTAAAGTGCGTATAATGATTCAGAGAGCCGTACAGCCTCAAGTACCTGTGCCACAAGCAGCAGCGATGCCTCAAGCGCCTGTAGAGCATCAAGGGCCTGTAGAGCGTCAAGTGCGTATAAAGATTCAGAAAGCCGTACAGCCTCAAGTACCTGCTTTGGCTAAAGTTATTGCGCCACCTGAAGCAGTAGCGGCGCCTCATGCACCTGAAGAGGTTCAATCGCCCAAAGAGCCTCAAGCTCTGGTGTCGTTGACTCAAGTACCACCGAAACCTCCAGCAGCTGCGGCGGTTCAAGCATCTGTAGAGCCTCAATCACTTGAAGGGCTCCAAGCACCTGCGGAACTTCATGCATCTGTAGAGCCTCAATCACTTGAGGGGCTCCAAGCACCTGCGGAGCTTCAAGCATCTGTCGAACCTGAAGTACTTAAAGGGCTCCAAGCACCTGCGGAGCTTCAAGCATCTGTAGAGCCTCAATCACTTGAGGGGCTCCAAGCACCTGCGCAGCTTCAAGAATCTGTAAGGCCTGAATCACTTGAAGGGCTCCAAGCACCTGCGGAGCTTCAAGCATCTGTAGAGCCTCAATCACTTGAGGGGCTCCAAGCACCTGCGGAGCTTCAAGAATCTGTAGAGCCTCAATCGCCCAAAGAGCCTCAAGCACCACAAGAAGCTGGGCCATCTCAAGCGGCTGGAGCGCCTCAAGTACCTGTCGAGCTATCTCCTGAAGAAACCGAAGAGAATAGAGATGGAAACTCTCCATGCGGCCGTTGCAAAATATATGGCCAGCTGTTTGAGCGAACGTGCCGTAACTTACACGGGGCTGAGAAGCCTGCAGAAGACATCCAACCGGCCGAGGAATTGGTACAATTGGACGCTGAAAATGTCAATAAAATGGTATGTGCCCGCTGCCGATCCGACAATATCGTGAGTCAGAAATGTCAGAAGTGTACGAGTGTGGTATCGAATAGCTGCCCTATGATCAACGTTAACATTTATGATATGGATTTTAACATCATAGTGGATACAGGCTCACACCATTCCATCGCATCAGTGGATTTGATGCGCCACCTGATTGCTAATGGCCAGAACTTCATCTTAAAATTGTTGATCATGCCTGTAATGGGGGTGCCTACTCGTCAGATTTATCGCGTGGCAACCGTGGACGTGGTGGCGGCCGGAGTTAGGATTCCGACGGTGTTCATCGAGATGCCGGGTGCCAATAGGACATTATTCGGCATGGACTTTGTACAGAGGGCTGGTCTGATAATGGACTTCCGCGGTATTGGGTCCTGGAACGTTCGGGAGGGACGTGGACCAGACCAAGCCTTCATCTGCGAGCAACTGGACCGTGTTCAATAATGAACTAAAACGGCCGTCGCTGTGGAGACTTGGTAATAGTAGTCACGAGCATAAATACCCTACTTTTACGGAAAATTCAAAAGCCACTGTCTCGTGAAATAACGAGTGCAACTTTAAAACAAAGACCTGTCTCGTAATGGTAGGTATGATTATGAAAATACCATGTTCGTAACGCCATAACGCATCTATCAATATTTAAGAAGAATGTCGCTTTGAATCTTGTAAATGTTAGGTATTTATATTCGGAACTGTTCAGTTTGCGTTCTTATGGACAGTTTAGACAGAACGGAAAATGGCCGACCAATTTACCGGCAACATTCAAAATAGGACCGTATTACCAAAGTCTAAAGTAGAAAATTGTATGAATATCGAAGGGATAGGTTAGCGCATGCTCGAGTCTCGAGCATGCGTAGCCTATTCGGTCGATATTCAATACAATTTTGCTCTCGGTTTAAATTGCGGCCAGGGAAGGCTCCACCCTACGCGACAATTTTTCTGTTCTGTCTGTACTGACTCTTCCTCTTTTGTACGTTGTAGGCTCATTATTCTCCTGTTTATGTTTCGATTTACTTACTACGCCGCGTCAAATATAAGCGGCCAAAAGAAGCTTGAAGTCTCACTTCACTGATATAAAAAGGCAAAATCTGGCAAAAATTGTTGCAATTCTGAATAAGTTTAGTCTCACTCCTGAGTATGAGCCGGTAAAGCAAAGCTAATTCTAGGGGGCTAAATTCTTTTAAAACTATGAGGGTGTATGCAAAAATGAAATGCTGAAAACAAGTTAACCGTAAATAAAACGCATTTGATACCTTTACCAGATATATTCGTTCAAACATGAATAATCCAGAGGAATGTCAGAAAAGTACCATCAACAATATTAACATACTTACACAATGTTATAACATAACACTTTACATATTTTAGAGTGTATCTTTCTTCACATGTCCTATTTAGTAAACACAGTACAAAAACGAAAAAAAAATCACATATTTTTTTCTATTCAAGTTAGGTATCGTTTTGATATTCATGAGAAACGCACACTTTATTTATAGAGATTAATCAAAAACTGTTTTGAATTTACAATAACACTTATTTTTCTAAATTTTAATACGCTATATTTATTTGACATTGACAGCTAATTAAAAAATTGGCCTAAAAATCTTCTTCTAAGTACAATTAATAGGTTTTTTTTTTCACTTACACAGATACATACACATTGAAAACAGTTTGTCTAATTTATATTTTTTATAATTAATTGATATAATTTTATAGCTATAGGTAACATGATAAAGGTTACTACAATTTGGTTATAGAGGGAGCTAAAGTCGGTTTTAATATAAGAAGATTGTTTTTTTAGTTTTGTTTTTAATTCTTTCATGTAGTATATTCGCCGAGCTACTTAGCTTGATTCTAACAATTATATTTTTGTTTAATATAGTTAACTCAAACTATATTGAGTATTTAGCCTGTAAGATGCAACCATAATCATTTATTTTAGAATATAAGTATAGTATAAAGTTTCTCTTCTATAACGGTAAAATCTTTTCCCAAAATCCAAAATATCACTAGGAAAAAGACACCACCAACTATCAAATTTTAAGACTTAATTATTACCTCAATTTCAGAATACACATTTTATATTTGTAACTTCGGATTCAAAAATACATTATAACCCTTGGTTTTGATAAAAGAATCTGTTAACATAGGCTTCCAGTATCCGGGGAGACAATTGTATTAATTTCAATGAAATAACTCGCATTCCTGATTAGTTTTTGTCCAAATATCTCTTTACAAAATTTGTCATCCGTTTTAATTATTTGTTACAACACTTTCCTACAACTTTCCCCATTCAAAACTAACATTTAGCAAAAATAAGTACGACTCAATTGAAACTAAACACTATCACCATAAAACACAATACTAAATAAAAATTGGTTTAAGAACACACTACCACACCGGAACAGTTACCATTAAAATAAATTAAATGAAAAAACACTCCTCCCATAGAATTGTACGGAAAAACTATCCCTAAATCCCAATAATTTTATATAATGTTTCTTGCTTACTTTTGAATTAGACCTTTAAGACCCTCGCACATAGTTTAGATTGACTGGCCTGTTAGTCTAGTGGTTATTGACCCTGACTGCTAAAACTGAGGTCGTGGGTTCGATTCCCACCCAGGACAAATCTTTGTGTGATGAGCACAATCATTTGTTCTGTGTCTGGGTGTAATTTATCTATAATATGTATGTATTTAGAAATATATAAGTATGCTTATCAGTTGTCTGGTTGCCATATTACAGGCTCTGCCTAGTTTGGGATCAGATAACGTTGTGTTGGTTGTCCTAAGATATTATATTATTATTTTGAAAAGTAATTTTAACTGTACAATAATGTTTTGAATCGTTTTTGTCATTCTAAAATTAATTTTGTTCTTATACAATCAAAGTTGGTATTTGTATAAATTGCCATAGTGTGTCTGGCTTTAGTTAAAAACTTCAGCTGTTTATTATTTGCTTAAGTGGCAAGATAAAATCATAGTATACTATAATATCTTTCATTAGTGATGTAATCATAAATGTCTATTTAATAATCATTATCTGAAAACTGTTTTCTTATAATCCCATTATTGAAGATAGAAATTGTGTTAGGCTAGGATGGAGGGAGGGAGAAGGGGGGGAAGGTTAATGGTGGTTATGTTTTTCTTCAATAATAATTGGATATGTCATATTTATTGCATTTATAGTAGAGTTAGACAAGGAACTTTTGGCCCCTGATTGACATTGAGAGGAGAGGGTGAATATTTGTGAAATTATCACAGAAATTGTATTGAAAAACAAGATGGCCGTGCGTTCTGATTTTGGTCTCATGCCAAAAGATCCTTGCACGACTATAGGTATAGTTCATTATCTATAATCGTAATTGTATGTGTCAAACATTTTAATCGATTTAGTGTATAAGTATTAAGGAATAAAACGCGCTAGGCAGAAAACATTCGCGCTAAGTAACCTCTAACTTCTTCTATTCTCTTTGACCGCCGGTGATACATTCACCATCATAAATGATGTGAATAGTAGGGTTAAACATGGGTCAGAGACCACGGTTAACAATTTCGGAAGGCAGGGTAAAATTTGGAATGGAGGGCAGGGTAAAAGCATGTGTGTTGATTGATTGAGAATGATTGGGCGGTCAATAGAACACACCTTGAGGAAGTTTATGCCAGGATTTATAAATGCAACTTGGCTGTGCGGTATTGTTGATACCATCGGAAAACTGTGTAGATGCAATAAAGAAATGGGAGCGTTCATCTTTGATATAGAAGAAAATTGAAATACACCGAATAACAATATGAAAACTAAGGACAAATGACACATGGTAAAAATAAAGCTCTAATCACTTTTTGAAAGGACTTGGACATGTCTTTATGAGTCAATATTTATATATGCATCAATTATAAAATTCTGCCCAGCGCGTCTATCATAGGTTTATGAAACTTTTCAACTGTTTGTGTATTCTGCACGTATAGTCATAGTTATTAAGGGTGTACTGAGAAAAAATGTCCCAAATTAATATAATTTCGATAAGTAATTTTAAAAATTATGTTTATTAACAAATTGATACTGCTACAGGAATTTTAAATATTTCGTTTTCATAAAATTTTCGACGACATTTTTTGGCATATTGTAACTTTTGTTTAGCAATAATATTTTGGCAAAAAAAAACTTTCTAATTTGTGGTTTTGGAAGTTTATTTTTACTCACACTTTTGATCCAACAGATTATTTTAAACATTTTTCTCACCTACTGTATTAAATAAGTGTATTTCGTAGTAATTTTACGCAATTCCATTCATTATAAATCTAAACGTAGTCATTACGCAGGATGATAAAGGTGTGCTTAATAAAATATTGATGTCGTACAATGGCGTTTTATTTCAAATAAAATCCTGTTTTATTATACACAAAATTACAGTATTCAACTGTAAGTATGACAAAAGGCTTTAAGGAAACTGTTAAATACATACAATGTGGAGATAACGATAATATTGGCAATACATGCATACACTGCATAGTATAAAACAAAGTCGCTTCCCTCTGTCTGTCCCTATGTATGCTTAGATCTTTAAAACTACGCAACGGACTGTGATGCGGTTTTTTTTAATAGATAGACTCAAGAAGGTTCATACGTACAATAGGCGGGCTAAGTCGCTGGCAAAAGCTAGTATTCAATAATAGCTGACGTTAAATACGAAAATCAGTTCTTTTTTATTCTACATTTTCCTCTCAAACTGGTCATGTATTCAGATACTATTTAGATATGATGCGTCTTGCAAATCAACCGACCAGCACGCATAGCATGACCACCGTAGAAATGGGTTTTGTCGACGGAAGAATAGACAAAATTACAGATTGTAGAAAGATTAAAGACAGAATTGAAGATTGTAGAAAGATTTGTACCGTTGCATGCTGGCGTAGCATGACAATTCTATTTCTATTCTACCAAGAATAGACAAAACCCATTTCTACGGTGGTCATGGTACGCGTGCAGGTATAGAGAATAAACGATTGGATACTAGCTATAGAAAGGGACTTCACCCGCGTGATGGTTAAAAATTATTCCACGAAAACGTACTACCGGGATAAAAGTTCTATTTTATGTTTAATCCAGGTTATAATCTGTGTTTATATGATTTAGTAACAAAGATATAACTTTCACATTTATAATATTACTAGCTTTTGCCAGCGGCTTCACCCGCATATAATAGGTACATATAATCCTCCCTCTTGAATCACTCTGTCTTTTGATGAAAACGGCAATAAAATCCGTTGCGTAGTCTAAATCAGGGTTTCTCAAACTTCTGGCTCCACGTACCCCCATTCAAGTTTCCAGATGACATCGAACCCCCCCCCCCTAGCAAGAATAAAATAAAATTTATTAATTGAATAAAAGGTCACGCCACGAGCTGACTAGCGAGCGACAGTCGCGCGCGCGCCTTCATGCTTTCCGCATGCGCCCGCCTGCCAGTCACCCAGCCGCCATTACGTAAATTTTGTCGCGAACCGTCGCATCGCGAACCCCTAGGGGTTCGCGAACCCCACTTTGAGTAACCCTGGTCTAAATGATCTAAGCGGTTCAGACGCGGGAAGCGACTCTGTTTTATACTATGCAATAAAGATTATAGTAGGAAAATAAATTAAATTCTTGATAAGTAATTAAGTTCTTATGTATTGATGTTCCATTACATAAGAAGTTTAAATTACTCTCGTATCGGCTTCTTCACATTGTATGAGTTGAAGGGATATTTTACTAAAAGTCAACGAGTAAACGAGATATAATATAATATTGAACAATATTTATAACCGAGAGTTTAGTACAGAATTTATGAAAAATAATAATCACCTTTTCGCTAACGATATTTATTAATAACAATAACAAGTTCTGGGAATGAATCAATTGTAAAACTTTCGTCTTTCGTCACCAAATACAAGGTGGAATACCACATGGACGCGCAAATTGTAACCAAGAATTCAATACATGATTCTGAACCCCCCTTTTATTCTCCCACTCTGGGTGGAGTGAGAGGGATTGTCCGTCTTTTACTATCAAAAACCCACCTTAGTTCCTTCAGTTGCTTGTGCCAGGGCTACGGTAAATTTTTCGAACAAATCTCGCTACCCCGACAGGCATCGGTCCTAGCAGACCCCTTCAGTTTTGCTGACATCTCTTTGAGGCGCGCGTGGAACACTACGCGCCGTCGACCCGCGCTTGGTCCTTACCGGGCGCGAGCTACCCATTGCTCGAAGCCCAAAAGCCCGCGCTTACGGATTCTGAACCCCGATGCAAGAAAATAGTTCAGAGGTGACCAAAAAAAATAAAAAAATTGCCGTTCCATACATTTAGACCGCGTAGGTTGACACACTTTTTAATGAAAAGTTGATTTTTTTGGTTTTTGATAACCGAAAAAATCTACACTAGGGGGTCTAGAATCTAGTGTTGAATTCATGGTTACAGTTTGTGCGTCCCCCTGCCACTTTCAACAGGAAATAACAAATTACCCAAAATCATTTCACCAAAGACTCACCGGCTTAAGTGCCATCACCAAAACTTCCCATTACGGTGACTAAGAAAAAAAAACCTTACCTAATCACCGATGCGGGGGTTAAATCACCAACACAATTGTCTAGAATATACTGGGTGACTTTTTTTAGCGTCTTGAAAAACAATGGGGGTAATAGGTGAACGGAATAGACGCTTTTGGCATAGACATTTTTATTATTTTTATTTTTGAATAACATGTAATTAAATTGATCTAGTAATAAATACTACACATTTAAAGTAACATTTTCATACTAGAACAACAAAAACAGAAATTTGGAAAAAAAAACAAAAAAAAAAAATTAAAATCTATCGAAACTCAAATCATACGCACCCTACTCAATGCGCGGCATGTATCATTGATTTCGGAGCGCGGTCCTACCCTTTGAAGCCGGCTGATAGGCGGCCTCATTGATCTTTCGCAGGCGCACGAGCCGCACACGCATCCCTGTCCACCCGCGTCCTGCGCTCCTTTAGTCACCTACGATGAATCTGAAGGCCTTCCTGCCTTCTATTCTAGTTACACAACACACCATATGAAGATCGAGACGGTAAAAAATGTCATCCGGTATTTTAATCCCTTATAATGGTAAATATTTAGGTAGCCTACCTGATGGTAAGGGTCTCCACTGACCATAAATACCTGCAATACCAGATGTATTACATAATATTTATACAGGATGGTGATTAAGTCAGCTGCATTGGTCAAGGGAGTGATTGTACCCGTCAGTTAAATTAATTCCTATACAAAAGTAGACAGACTATTTTGATGCATGTAGGATGTCAAGGGTTAGGGTTCATGACCAACGGGACCCTATTACTAACCCTCCGTTCTCCGTATGTCTGTCAACGGGCTGTATCTCATAATTCGTAATAGGTAGACAGTAGGAAAAATCACAGAATGTGTATTTCTATTGCCGCCAAAACAATAAATATTAAAAACAAAGTTAAAAATTAAAGGGAATACAAGAAAACAGTTTTTTACCATTCTGGTATAAGTTTCACAGTGAAACTTGTTTTGAATGTCGTGTAGAATCCCCGTGACGAATGCAGGTGACTAAATCACTATTATGGATACTACATTATAGCAGGGCAAAAGAAGGGACATCCTTTAAGGGAGTTACTTAGTAAAACGAAGAATTTTTATAATGGGTTCAACGCTGAAATAACATAACAACAGACCTGTTCTTCCAAGTTCGGAGCAGAGGTATGTCACATTTCGCCAGTTATACTTAAGTCCCATGTAATAGGGGGTGAGCCTATTGCCATCATTCATCATCGGTCACAAATCAAGATTCCGGACTGCTGCTGAGGAATTCCCGATGGAAAGACCCGATAAGACAGCGCTTGCAACGACTAGATCGACGAGGCGGTCAAATTATACAGGGTTATTTGTAAACACCAGAAACCTCTCAGGACTATGTTACTAACATCATAATCAAAAACTTTTGTTCTATAACTTTTAAAAATTCATCTTATTTTAGTTCATCAGATTTTCATCTATATATATAAAAATGAATTGCTGTTCGTTAGTCTCACTAAAACTCGAGAAAGGCTGGACCGATTTGGTTAATTTTGGTCTTGAATTATTTGTGGAAGTCCAGAGAAGGTTTAAAACGTGAATAAATATGAAAATGCTCGGAATTAAATAAAAACAACATTTTTGTTTTTCCTTTGATGTATCTCACGTGGTTCAGCAATCAAATTGAAAGAATAGTTTAAAATGAATAACTAATCATAATTTTAATATCTTTCTAACTTTCTCAGGAGGTAAAATAAACTTAATTCTAGCTAACTACAATTGGTAGATTAACTACAGTTGTTAACTGACTATTACTAATAATAACTAGCTTCTGCCCGCGACTTCGTCCGCGTCAAATTTTTGCTCCCCTGACCCTTCCCGTCGCATCGAATTGCCTGTTAGCCTGCTAAATAGGAAAGTATGTGTGTCTGTTTGTCCGTCTTTAACGGCAAAACGGAGCGACGAATTAACGTGATATTGAAGATATTGAAGGGATGCAGAGTGTTATAGGCTACTTTTTGTCTCTTTCTAACCCCCCACTTCCCTAAAATGGGGGGTGTAAGTATGTATGGAGCAAAAAAAAAATTGAGTAGGGTATGGAAATTTGTGTGAGACTGCTCTCTTACTACCTATATAACCTGGATTAATGCATTATTAATACATTAACCGCGATAATTTCCGACATCCACGCGGGCAAAGCCGCGGGCAAAAGCTAGTACAAAAATAAAAATATTTAAATTGAACGCTCTAAATGTTACGAAATCTATGCGAAGCAAAAGAAAGCGATAGTACATTAGCGAGGTGAGCGGGGTTAGGACGGTGGGAGGGCTTGAACTTGACCTATTTACGGGCAGTCGATTTTTGTATGAAAATTTGATCAACTAAAATATGATTAATTTTTAAAAGTCATCGTACAAAAGTTGTTGATTATGATGTTAGTAACATAGTCCTGAGAAGTTGCCGGTGTTTTACAAATAACCCTGTATATTAGCAGTTTCATACAAAAGTGCAATACTACTTTGGAGGTATGAAGAACAAGGAATAAAGTACACTAATCCTTCGTAAAAAAGGGAAGATCCCGGCTATGTCTGTCGGGGCCAACTGTTCGACGACTCATGTTGACGTTGTATACCTGCTAGTTGCGTGGTACACTACTTGCGCGATGTGTGATGCGTACGTCACATGTGTTAATGTATTTGGAACAACTCATTTTTATTTTCGTATTTCTGCGTTGGTTCCATCAACCCATAGGTACAAGTTCTCCCTAAAAGTACGTTCCTTCTTTAACTTGCCATACCGTAAACAAAACCTCATATAAATAAATTTCCTAATAACAAAAAACCACAAACTAATAAGGTATTTGATTCTGATAATACTGTATCATATCGTAGGTCCTAGTTCTAAAGTTTAAGAAGGAGTTCCTTATAACAGACAGCATGTAGGCTGCGGCCTCTTTCTCGGTGGAGTTTGGCGCGAACCGGGAACGGAGTAGGCGGATCGTCTGACCTCGGAAGCAAGGTAGACCTGTGTCCAGCATTAGAGAGACCATTGATATTATTGCTTCTTGGTAGGGCCTGGAAAGAGAAAAGATAGCGTTACAAAATGTCAATTTAGAATCTTACTGTGTTGGATCGACGTGCATTATCATTAGAGATCGGATATTCAGATGCATATTCACCTAAAGTTGAAATGTTGGCTAATATGGAATGCGCGTTTTTACCGTGTTTTGTGTGTTGTTTTATCTAACACATACCACCTTATACACATATGTATTTGCATCTGGGGTTAAACATTAATTTTAAATAAATATGATGCACAGCTAAATAGTACCATTAGATAAATATGCATCCGAATATCCGATTACTGATTATCATAAACCTCTGTATATTATTTATTTGTAAAAATCTTCGGACTTATATTAATTAAAAAACAAAATTATAATTTAAATTAACTAATACTCTTTATAAATTAAAAGAATATCCCGAATTTTAGATAACTGTCATGTATTGTAACCAGTCAATCTGCCTAGGTACGGTGTGGTGCCGGACGTAAAGAATAACACCACCCCATTTCTTCCCGTGGGTGTCGTAAAAGGCGACTAAGGGACTTACTAGAGAATGGGCAGCAGCGTTCTCTATGCATTTTACCACCATACTGCGATCGCCAACCCGCCTGCCAAGCGTGGCGATTATGGCAAAGCCCCCCAAATTGGGGGAGGCCTAAGTCCAGCAGTAGACGTCTTACGGCTGAAATGATGATGAAATGATGCATCTGCCTAGCCTGCAGATGATGCAGCTAGTAATTATAGAACAGTATTTTACATGGAACGACTACTGCCTATCAGATCTCCACAACCCAGTTACTGGGTTATACGATACCCCTTAAGGACCGGGACCAACGGTTTAACGCGCTTGCCGAGCCACAAAAGTATCGTGGTATGTAGATGTAGATGGTCACTCAATCAAGGACCAACCGCGGCAATCGTTTACTTAGCCACAAGCCCTTCAGCTACAAACTAATTTGAACTTTATTCAAATTTCATTGCAACTAAATACTTTAAACCATTTGAACTCTACAATCCAATGTGAGGCAATACAAAACTCGACAAAGTTTAAATAATGAAGTAAGTAATCAGAACAGTAATTCTAATGAAATAAGGCTCATATTCACCTAACGGCGAGGAAGGCTTGCACACAAAGCTCGCAGAACCATCTGAAAGGTGGTGCTTCCATCTTCCCTCCCATGACCATCACCATTTCGTCAGTCAGTTTGATGTCAGGCTCGAATCCGAGGTTACCGCCCGGCGATGACTCGAACATGAAGCCGAAATCTGGAAAAGAAATGTAATTTTGTGCATTTAATATTAAACTTTATCTTGGTATACTTATTGGTTATTTTTCTTAAACGTTTATTGGATTTATTTTAAAAATAAGTTTAACCAATATTTGGTAAAAATTACAACAGTAAGTAAATTTTTGTTGAAATGCTTATTCGGAGAAGATAGCATAAAAGCGTATTAAGTCTATAATGTTTCCACTACTGGAACACTGGCCTCCTGTCCATGAGTGGGCCATAATTCACCACGCGAGTCCAGTGCGGGTTGGTACATGTCCCTTGTCTTCGATATTTTGGTTCTAAGACATTCCGGTTTCCTCACGATTCCTCACGATCACGGTCGGTTCGGTTTCTTCACGATCTGTTTCCTTCACCGTTTTTGAGGGTAATAAAATCATTTATGCAAAGTAAAGCGGTTCAAACCTACGACTACAACTCATAAATTGCGGCCGCTAGTAAGTCCCTTAGTCCCCTTTTACGACAGCCACGGAAAGAAATGACTTAGTGCTTATTCTTTACGTCCAGCGCTACATGGACGACAAAAGAAAGATATCTGTAGTAAATATAGCAATAGATACGCACCAATATGAATGATATGTCCATCAGTATCCAGCATGATGTTGCCGTTGTGTCTGTCCTTGATCTGCAGCAGGAACCCGATCACACTGTATGCAGCCATCGACGTCACGAAACAACGACGGGCAGCCTGGAATACATCGTTATAACGTTGTTGTCTTATCTAATAATTGTTGTTATATAATAATGTTTACATAAATACATATACAAAACTCACGCCTTTTCTTCAGGCAGAAACTACATGAAGGGGACCGATGTCTGTCAGGGTCTTGGAACTATTCGAAAGAGTAACCGTGGTCTTGCCATAGGCCACTGAAGGAACACAGGTAGGTTTTAGGACTCTGTGTGAAGCAGAAGAGCGTGTCAGACTTTTACTGACTTCAGTAAAAGTCTGACACGCTCTTCCACTTCACACAGAGCGGGATAGGTCATTTGATGATCACGGGTCTGCACAACTTTGGCGCTGCGCAGACGTTGAAGAAGCGCCAACGCTCGTAAAACGCCAGTGATAGCGGCCTTAGTAGTGAGATAACAATAACAAAAAAACCGGCCAAGTGCGAGTCGGACTCGCGCACCGAGGGTTCCGTACAAACCTGTAGGTCTAAAGTTTAAAATTTAAAAAAATATTTTTATTATATGATGTAACAAAAAATTTACTGTTTTCGCAATTTTTCCTTTATCTGTACTATAAGACGTTGCTTCGTACCAAATTTCAAAATTCTAGATCGACTGGAAGTACCCTTTAGGTTTTGATTCCCTTGCGAGTTTCGAAAATTTGGGGCATAAACGGCTATATCTTTTGATTGCGTTAGCTAAAAAGTTTGATTTTTTCACAGCTCCAAGGGACAGTAGACCTGAGTATTTGATATAAATTTCAGCTTGATACCTCCACGCGTTCCTGAGAAAAAGGGTCTTGACAGACGGACGGACGGACGGACAACAAAGTGATTCTATAAGGGTCCCGCTTTTTCCTTTTGAGGTGCGGAACCCTAAAAAATAAGGAACTTCGTTCCAATAATTTCAGTCCGAAAATTTACATACCTGAAATTCTCTGGTCGTCTCATCTCCGTACTTCTTAATGAAGTATTCGTACATGCCTATGTCAGTCTGTCGACCGAGCTGGTCGCGAGACTTCGCGTTGGGCACGCACTCTATTACGCCACACTGAAATAGAGAATTTTCAACTTTAGTGTGGATAGTTTTAGAGATAATTTTTAGCAGAGCCGTTGGACTGAGTTAGAAACATTTTTCTTCTATTTAACATAATTTCGTCGCGAGTATAACTGGCAAGATACTTTGCTAAACGATGGGTTTGTGGTCAGTACTAATTCACAGCAAGCGAAAACTGACAGTGATGTTTCATGTTCTACGATAAAAGGTGACCAGTATCTAAAATGTGAATTAGAAACATCAAGTTAAAGGTAATTTATAGCTTGGATGTTGGGTCAGCGTAATGCGCAATTGCAAAAAAGTTGTACTAAAATAGACACTTAATTAGGTGTTTCCTAAATCAACACTGTTTTGCTTTATTAGCCACCTAGTTCTCAAACAATCCTTACTTGAACCATTTTTATTAAGCCGCACCTTAACAAAAACCATTTTTAAATGACCTAACACATTCTTCAATCAAGGACATCCTCAAATACTCACTCCAGGCGCAGTAGCGACGACCTTATACGGGAACAAGTAAAGATCGAGCCCCACTTGTTGGAAAATGTTCTTGAACAGCGATATGACTTGCAACGCCAACATATCTTGTCTTACGTCATCGCCTACTTTAAAGATGGCGGCTTGCCATACTTCCGCTGCTATACCGGTGAACCTGTCTTTGCCTTCTTCCTGTAAGGTGAAAAGGTGTGATTAGTTGTTTGTTTTTAATAAACAGCTGTCTAGGCTTTTCCCAACTATGCTATGTTGTTGTTGTTGTGTTGTTGTTTTGTTGTTGTTGTTATGTTGTTGTTGTTGTTGTTGTTGTATGTGTTACGTGAGGCCATTCACGGAAGTCGCTAGCATAAGCGATGACCCAAAACAACATCTTTACACGAACTGCATCTCTTGCGGAAGTTGTCTTGAACGTGCAGATCAACGTGTGACCGTGAACGTGTTACACTGATGCATCTCTTGCGGAAGTTGTCTTGAACGTGCAGATCAACGTGTGACCGTGAACGTGTTACCAACGTCGTCCTAAGTCCAAACTGAGACAAACGTTATAATCTCCTGTATGATAGAATTTTAAGACATTATTGTTTCACACTTCGAGCAGTAATCACCTTAATGTAAATTAGCTTATAGTTTTGGTTTAAATTAAATTCATTAACTACAGTTTCGTTTCTTTTGCAATCCCCGACTGTAGTCTACGTAATTGGCGCAGTCGGTAGGATACTCGCGGGCCGGTTCGCGAATATTAGGGACATCTTAAATAGACATCCGCGCTCGCGTGCCGCCCGGGTGGCTATCAAGCTCCGCAGTCGAGTATCCTGAATCTACAGTGGCTGCAGTCCAGGGGTGAATCCAGACATCGATTCAGTAAAAGAAATCATGTTGTAAGTACTCTGAATCTTTCTTTGTCCTTACTTTCCTAATATTACCTATACCTATATCCTATTCTATATAATAATATATTTCATGATATTTCTCTTCATATAAATACGTACTAATTCATTTATAATAATTAATGTTCACATATTAGATTAGTAGGTAATATCATACGTACTTTTTATGTAAAAGCATAGGTACACTGACCTTCCACAAGAATTATTTTCCGAGCGTATTACATAATCTTAACGTTTCAAGGTTCATGACTCATACTATTATTGCAATTGGATAGTGCAATTCCATTTTTTTTTGCACTGCTATAATTTATTTTATGCAGATAGTGCAATTCTATTTTTAGAACCGATATAACTTCGGTGTGAGTTTAATTAATGTTTTTTCTATTCTTTTAGTTAGATATTGAAATCTTTGTGCGTGCATATATAGGAGGTTTTCAAAATTTTTCACCCACGGGGATTACGTGATTCTAGCCTAGGTAGTAATAGTAGTAGTAGGGCGTCTAGTAGGCTCAGTACATTTGACGACCAGAGATTTTTAGATACAGATATGGCTCAAGATAATGATATGGATTCTATGTACAAAGCTCTCCGGTTCGTACCCGATTTCGACGGAAATCCCCACGTATTGACGCGTTTCATCAAGGTATGTGATCAGTTAGTTTTGACGTATTTTAATACCGAGGCAGGTCACGAGTTATCTAATGTGTCCCTCATAAATGGAATTCTAAATAAAGTCACAGGTTCCGCGGCTAGGCTTATAAATTCAAACGGTATTCCTGATAACCGGAATGCCCTTATAAATAACTTTGCTGACCATCGAGACGAGACAGCCTTATATAATGACCTGTCCTTACAGACACAGGGGTCCTCTACCCCGCAAGAGTTTTACGAACGCTGCCAAAATCTTTTTAGTACATAGACTTACATTAGTTTACACGAAACAGTGGCCACTACGATTGAGGCTAAACGCAACCTTTACAAAAAACTTACCCTTCAGTGTTATTTGAGAGGCTTGAAAGATCCGTTGGGCTGTAGAATACGCTGTATGAGACCGACATCTATGGAAATGGCTTTAGAACTTGTTCAGGAGGAACTGAATACCCTCTACCTCCAGCAGCGCAATGAAGGTTCCAATAAAAAGGATCAACCAATGTCTCAAAATCATAACTTACCTCTGCACAATTTTGCTCCGAAACCAATGGCAATGAATACGGCCCTAAAACTCCCCATAAGTATGACTGGCCCATCATGGCAGCATCCGATGCCATCCCAGCCTACCCCAAGATGGAGATCTAGCTTTCCAATGCCTGGGCAACAGAATCGTGGTCCCACTCGGACGATGCAAATGATGCGCGCTCCACCCCAAAATTATAACTCCCAGTCCCATGCATTTAAATTGTCTAATAGACCACAACCACAGCAATCTTTTTACCCTGGAAGTAATGGTTCACGTCCAATGAGTGGTGTTCGTCCATTTATACCTAGACAACTACCACTAACCTCAACCCTGCATGATTGGAATAAATCGGGCAACCCTCCGCCGGGGAACTATTTCAAAACCCGGGAAGTTAATTTCAATGAATTTGACTACAACCCTTATTTTAATCAAGACAATTATACAGGCTGTGATCAAAATTACTGTCCATTAGAACATTTCGACTATCCTAACTTAGAGCAATATTGCTATGAAGAACCCACGACGATTGAAGAGGTGGAACAACCCACGACGGTCGAAGAGGTGGAACAACCCTCAACCCCGTCACGGGATGGAAATTTTCTCAAGGAGTCGAATACCGAAAAACCAAAATAGAACTTAATTTTCACATACAAAGGCAATTAGGTTATATCCAAATATCTAACCCACCCTTAAAATTTCTAGTTGATACGGGAGCCAATCAGTCTTTCATAAGCCCTGACGCTGTCGAAAAATATTTCAGCCACATACCTTTAGACTACGACCCATTTGAAGTAACTAACGTACATGCTACTTGTAAAAATAACTACTCCATTACATTACCATGCTTTCCCGAATTTTGCGAACAGGGTAAACTAACATTATTCGTGTACAAATTCCATAACTACTTTGATGGACTTTTAGGGTTTGACTTATTAGATAATTGGCACTCAAACATTGACCTTAGACGTAGATTACTAATTACTCGTAACGCACAAATACCTATCCAGATGTACGACTCACGTAACGCAAATTTATACGAAGAAATAATACCAGCCAACTCATCAAAGCTCGTTAGATTGCCAGTAAATACGTCAGATGGAGAGGTATTTGTTGAAAATCAAGTAATTTGCAATTGCCTTATTTCCGATTGTGTGACTAACGTAGTAAATAAGCGAGGTTGGGTCGAGATAGCTAATCACTCACCTAATGATATAATTTTTTCCATGGACCGTCCTGTCGAAGCTCAATTATTTAATATCGAAAGCGAGTGTACTGAAATTTTATCAGGTCGCGCCAAAGAAGTCCTTTCCCGCCTCAGAGTCGATCATTTAAACCCGGAAGAACGCGCTAACCTTGAACGTCTCTGTGCTAACTATGCCGATGTATTTTACTTAGATGGCGAGTCTTTATCATTTACGAATAAAATAAAGCACAAGATCAAAACTACTGACGAAATTCCAGTACATACGAAAACCTACCGTTATCCCTACGTCCACCGACAAGAAGTCAGAGACCAAATTAATAAAATGCTTGAGCAAAACATCATAAGACCTTCAGATTCAGCATGGAGCTCTCCAATTTGGATTGTACCCAAAAAGGCGGACGCTTCAGGCAAAACTAAATGGCGTCTTGTTGTGGACTTCAGAAAAGTAAACGAGAAAACAATTGATGATAAATACCCTATCCCGAATATAACTGACGTACTCGACAAACTTGGCAGGTGTCAATATTTCACAACCCTCGATTTAGCGAGTGGATTTTACCAGGTAGAGATGGCCCCTGAAGACATACACAAGACTGCATTCAACGTTGAAAATGGCCATTTTGAATTCCTGAGAATGCCCATGGGATTAAAAAATTCCCCATCTACGTTCCAGCGAGTGATGGATAATGTTCTTAAAGGTCTACAGAATGAAATATGCCTTGTCTATTTGGATGACATTATCGTTTTCAGCACATCCCTTCAGGAACATATTTTAGCCCTGGAAAAAGTATTCAAAAAATTACGTGAGTCTAACTTTAAGATCCAGATGGATAAATCTGAATTCTTGAAGTTAGAAACTGAATTTTTAGGCCATGTAATTTGTAGAGACGGCGTTAAGCCTAACCCTAACAAAATAGAAGCCATCAGAAACTACCCCCTACCAAAAACCGCCACTGAAATCAAACGTTTTCTCGGTTTGCTTGGATACTATAGGAAGTTCATTCCTGATTTCGCACGCATCACTAAACCACTAACACAATGTCTCAAAAAGGGTTCCAAAGTAACATTAGACCAGAAATACACCGAATGCTTCGAACATTGCAAGACATTACTGACGAACGACCCCATCTTATGCTATCCTGACTTTACAAAAGACTTTATACTGACATGCGACGCCAGTAACGTAGCCTTAGGTGCTATACTGTCACAGGGACTTATAGGTTCAGATAAACCGATCGCTTATGCGTCTAGAACCCTAAACTCCAGTGAGTGAAACTACAGCACTATTGAGAAAGAGTTGTTGGCGATAGTATGGGCGACCAAATACTTTAGGCCCTATTTATTCGGTCGCAAATTCAAAGTAATTACCGACCACAAACCCTTACAATGGGTGATGAATCTAAGGGAACCGAATTCACGACTTACACGTTGGCGACTGAAACTCAGCGAGTATGATTTCACGGTAATTTATAAACAGGGCAAAAATAATACCAATGCCGACGCCCTCTCCCGGATCGAGATCCACAATGAGGAATTGATGTCCATAGTGGCTAATCCATCCGAAAGTGCACCGACATTAGACGACTCACGTACTTTGACAGCTACGAATGGCGAAACCGACTCTAGAACTGACACAGTGCATACTGACAACGAAAACCCTTTCTTAGAGATACCAATTTCTGATGAACCTCTAAACAAATTCACTAAGCAACTAGTCTTTAATGTAGTAGGTGAAATTAAAGGTAGACCCGTAATTACTAAACCTTTCGAGACACACACTCGTATATCTGTTCAGCTCTCTGACCCTAACTTAGAGGAAGATGTTATTAATGCCATCAAGGAATACGTGCATCCGAAAATTAAGACAGGTTTACTAATCAATCCACCACTAGCCATGTATACCATCATACCCATCATACAAAAAACATTTAAAAATTCATCCATGAACATTATATTAACTAAACGGGAAATAGAGAATGTAAAGGAATACCTCAAACAACAGGAAATCATTAATAAATACCACGATGGTAAAACAAACCATCGAGGTATCAATGAGTGCTACCTAGCTCTATCACACAGATATTTCTGGCCAAAAATGAGAGAAAATATCACCAAATTTATCAACGAATGCACCATATGCGGACAAGCGAAATACGACCGCAATCCTATTAAACAACAATTTAGGATAGTACCACCTGCCACTAAGCCTTTTAAATTGGTACACTTAGATCTTCTAACCATTCAAAGTGAAAAGTTCCTTACCATTGTTGATGCATTCTCTAAGTACGGTCAAGCATACTATCTGAGAGATGGTACCGCAGTTAGTGTATTGCAAGCCTTACTAATCTTTTGCACGCATCACGGTATTCCTATCACCATAGTTACTGACAACGGCACGGAGTTTACTAACCAACTTGTAGCGGAATTTGTTAGAACTCACAAAATTCATCACCACAGAGTAGCGCCTCACGCACCTAACGAAAATGGCATGGTTGAAAGGTTTCACTCAACAGTACTGGAACATCTTCGCATTCTGAAACTTAGTCATAAATCAGAATCTATTACAAACCTCATGTCATACGCAATCCTAGCTTACAACAGCAGTATTCATAGTCACACTAAGTGCAGACCAATCGAAATAGTAACTGGTCATTTTGACCCCCGCGACCCGTTTGATATGGATATTTCCTCACAGTTACTTCAACAATATATGCTTAATCATAAGGATAAAATGCTTATAGCATATAGCACGATCCAAGAACTCTCGAAGGTGTCTCGTGAGGACCAGATTATCAAACGTAATGAGACTAGGGAACCAGAATCAGAATATTTGCCGGAACAACAGATTTTTATTAAAAATCCACTTGCTTCCCGCCAAAAACTAGCATCCAAATATACTAAAGATACCGTAACGGCCGACCTTCCAATCCATATATATACCAAGAAAAAACTAGGTCCCATAGCGAAAACTAGGCTTAAACGTGTCCCTAAATCAGCTAAATTGGTCCAGGATGTTCCTGATCCTTCTTCCTCTGATACAACCAAGTCTAATGCAAGAAATAAAACTTGAAAGTCTTCACAATAGCCCTGGTGTCCTTCCTTTTAAACTAGGCTCCGCTAGAATTATATCCAATTACCACTCATTCTTACAATACGTCAACTTAGAGGATTTACAACGTAAAATTGATTCAGTTGCCACCCAATTAGATAATGTCGCACCTAAATTTCACCTAGGAACTAGCTCTTTGTTCGAACCTCATACGGTTCATCTTAAGAATAAACTCAACAGCTTATTGGAACATTTGCAAACATTTGAATCAATCCGTGTTAAAAGAGGACTCTTGGACGGTTTCGGGTCGGTAATAAAAAGCATAACAGGTAATCTCGATTACACTGATGCAATCCGTTATGATCAAGCTCTTAAATCCCTCCAGAATAATGAGAACAAACTAATTACAGAATTAAACATGCATATCAGTCTATCTAAGAACTGGACTTCTGAATACACTAAAGTATTAGATAACATCGTAGAAAATCAGAATCGAATGGCAACCTTAATTAATAAAATTAATGGAACTGAAACCGGCAGGGATCAAGAACTTGTCAAATACGCACATTTAGCTCAAGTCCTTATGATATTAGGTGACAATGTAGACTCTATCTCCCAAAAATTAAGTACCTTACAGAATATTTTAGCTTTTATAAAAACTATGCACCACGCCGTTCTAAATTTGCCTACCTTACGCACTATGATTAGCAGCCTTAAGTCACTTTATGGGAGTGATAAAATCGTAGATTTAAACTATAGGGAATACTTTGATGTAATTAAGCTAGGTTCCTATTACACAGGGAATGAAATAGTCATAGTATATAAATTCCCCATTGTCCTACCTACTATATATGATATGTATAAACTTTCTATAGTCCCAAATAAAAACCATGAGATCCTATCACCACCCTATCCGTTCCTAGCAACCTTTGAGAAAGACTTCAGGTACATAGAGGCTGAATGCCCGAAGACCACCAAGTGGTATTTATGTGAAGAGACATCGAGCCCGCAACGCCGAACACCAGATGATTGTATCCAGCAACTTATTACCACGCAGCAGATGAACAACCACTGCAACCCGATAAAAATATCACTGGACAGAGCAGCCTATGAAAAACTGGACGAGAGACATTACACGGTCAGCTTTCCCTTCGCGACGAAAATTCACCTACATTGCACTCAGGACTCCTACGAGACTTTACAGGGCAGCTTCCTCGCTGTCATCCCGCATCAATGCTATATAGAAACACCGCAATTCACTATAATCAACCAGAACGGTCGTGTACAAGGACAAGCGCTCAAATTGCTCGACTTAGTAAATGACACCGCAATTACTCCAACATCAGCACCAGAACTAAAATTGCAATCAATTCATCTTAATAACCTACATGCAGTCAACGCGAAGTTATCTCTGCAACAGCCTGTGCACACGGATAACGAGATCAACTACAGTCTCTATCATACCACTATACCTATGTACGTGGTAATATTAAGTGCATGCGTACTGGGTAGCGGTCTGTACTATTACATACGGCGCACGAAAAGTTCCTCAAAAACTCAAAAGGAGGAACCGCGTGAACAAGAAGCTATCTATGCCCTTCCAGACTCCAACCAAGCTGATCCCAAACAACCGCCAGCTCAATTTACGACTTCCGTCTTCAATTAATCGCTGTTCTTCGGGGGGAGGTGTTACGTGAGGCCATTCACGGAAGTCGCTAGCATAAGCGATGACCCAAAACAACATCTTTACACGAACTGCATCTCTTGCGGAAGTTGTCTTGAACGTGCAGATCAACGTGTGACCGTGAACGTGTTACACTGATGCATCTCTTGCGGAAGTTGTCTTGAACGTGCAGATCAACGTGTGACCGTGAACGTGTTACCAACGTCGTCCTAAGTCCAAACTGAGACAAACGTTATAATCTCCTGTATGATAGAATTTTAAGACATTATTGTTTCACACTTCGAGCAGTAATCACCTTAATGTAAATTAGCTTATAGTTTTGGTTTAAATTAAATTTATTAACTACAGTTTCGTTTCTTTTACAATCCCCGACTGTAGTCTACGTAATTTATGTTGTGTTGTTGTTATGCTATGTTGTGTTGTTGTTGGAGTAGAATTATGCGCGTATGTCTGATGTTCTGTGAGAAACAGTATGCCAGGGAGTAACATGGAACAGTGGACCTGTTCGATGTTAGTAAGTAGATTGTTAATTGTATCATTTTGTTTTCTTCATGTTTCTATGTTAATGAATGTAATTGGTATTAAATAAATAATAAAAATAAAATAAAAATCGTTTATTTGCTTACAGGTTTTGGTAGTTACAATATGTGATTGAAGCCTCCTTTTAGGCAAGATATGCCTGTGTTAAGAGACTATTGTACCGTGTTAATCTATATATATAAAATTCAAAGTCCTGAGTGACTGACTGACTGACTGATATATCAACGCACAGCCTAAACCGCTGGTTCTAGAGACACGAAATTTGGTGGATGTGTTCTTTGTGAGGAGTAAGTATCCACTAAGAAAGGGTTTTTAGAAATTCCATTCCTAAGAGGGTGAAATGGGGGGTTGAAATGGTGAATTTTTCGACATCCACGCGGGCGAAGCCGTGGGCAGAAGCTAATTAACTATAAATAAATAAATGTTATGGTCGGCTTACAGTCTAACGGGATGCAGCTGAATACCAGTATTTTACATGGAGCGACTGCTTATCTGATCTCCACAACCCAGTTACTGGTTAACTCGCTCGATACCTCTTGGTAAGACTAGTTGTCAGACTTTCGGGCTTCTGACGACCCGTAACGACTATCAAAGATTCATGAACGACAGCCGGGACCATTGGCTTAAAGTACTTACCAGGTACGGAGGGGGGGAGGGGGGTCAATGCATATCAGATTAAGTACACTTGCCCCAGTTGGTCCATGGACTGGATAGGTGACTATATAATCGACCGCGGCAAGCTTACCTAACACTTTTAGTGCACAGTTGAAAAAAGACTTATTCAAAAGTGCACACTATTCACACCGCTTATTTTTGTGATTTGCACCCGGTAGGCGGGTGCTGGGCATGGTCGCAAGACACTTATAACTTATACGTAGGACTCGGAGGCGAGTTGTGGGCATGCAAACGAACTATCGTTCTACCCGGGATCCGGGTGCTAGGCAATTAAAGTGCCTGATCAATCGACCCATGCTGCTATTACTTAGCCACATTTTTTTTTTAAAGGGATAATTTTGTTAGTGAGACTTCAAAAACGTTTACCCACGCTAGGAATTAATTTCCATGCAAATACATTCAAACTTGGACAAAAATTGTCTGTACGCTATACAGGTATCTGATCCGTGCAGGATTCACAAAAGTCAATGTTTTGTTCATAGTTGTTTCAACTTGTGGTTGAAAATTGAGGTCGATTTTTCTGATAGTATACGTTACACTGACTAACTTTCTTGATACATTTTGAAACAAAAAATGACAACTAAAAGTAAACGCATACTTATCGGAGCCGAAGAAAGCGCAAAACCCGAGAGAATCAAGTTGTTTAATTACTTTTGTATGCCTATGAAACTTCAGAAAGTTTTTTTTTTAAATTCGGTTCGGATAAGTAAGCGTTTTACCACAAGATTCTTTTATTTACTAATGGATTCAAATTGTTCATTCATGCTTAACTTCGGGGAAGATTATACCCATATTTAAAAGGAAAAACAGGTTCCATTTTCACACACAGACTTACGAGTACAAGATCAACAGCTGAACGGCGATGATTGATGTTAAAATATTTTAGAAGACTCTGTTTACAACGATAAAGCGGAATGAAATTCTATACGTATTTACATGGACACAGATACGTTTATTTTTACTTAATGTTTTCCCATATCATTTAATTTGTATTAAAGAAGTATTTATTTATTGAGAGCAGAGGAAGCCTAATGGTATCGGCCCCAACTAACGAGTTGTAGGTCGTGAGTTCAAACCCAAGTGAGCACTTTTTGTATTTAATTTCATCACCATTGTCTCAAAAGAATGAAGGAAAACACAGTGAGGTCGTACAACCAAAAATTCGGCGACATGTGACATATACCAACCCGCACTGGGCGGCGTGGTCGATATTGGCCCAATCCCTCTCACAGACAGAAGGCCTGTGTCCCAGCAGTGGGGACATAATAGTTTGATTATGCTTAAGTATTTACTGTATGGCTTATCTATACAAAACCGTGAGATCAGTTTATTTCAGATTTACACATCATTTTGGAATCGCAGTGGCTTTTTTTTTGGGGTGAGAAATCATTAAACGACGTCGCCCGCTTTTTTTTTTTTTTGGATGGGAAATCATCAAATGACTTCTCCCGCTCTGGGCGGAGCGGGAGAGCGTGTCAGACTTTTACTGACTAAAACCCACCCGTGTTCCTTCAGTTGCCCATATGCCAGGGCCACGGTAACTCTTTAGAACAAAACCACGACCCTGGCAGGCAGTGGCTGAAATAAATATCTTCATTCATGTTCACTGCACATTTTCTAACATAAAGCACTATCTAATATATAAAATTCTCGTGTCACAGTTTTCGTTGCCATACTCCTCCGAAACGGCTTGACCGATTTTGATGAAATTTTTTGTGCTTATCCGGTATCTATGAGAATCGGCCAACATCTATTTTTCATCCCCCTAAATGTTAGGGGTAGTCCACCCCTAAATTTTTAATTTTATTTTTTAGACAAAATTTTTAATTTCTATTTTTTTATGATACAACATACAAAAATACATACAATCCTCAATTTTCACCCTTCTACGATCAACCCTTATTTTTTAATAGCCATTTTAGTAATTAAATTATTTATATGGCAAAACAACGTTTGCCGGGTCAGCTAGTAATCAATAAGAATTTAAATAAATACTTACTGAGGGAATATCCTCTCCAGCAGAGATAGCCATAGCGACGGCTTCCATCTCATCGATGCCGTACTTCCGTACCCTGAAGCGCGCCAAATAAGGGGCTTTCGCTGCACTCTGCATGGGAGTACCTGGTCAAAAATAATGTTTGTATGAGTTGGTAAAGAGCTTGATACATAGCCATGATTGGTCTGCGGGTTACTCTAGATTAAATAAGGGTGGAAAAAGAGTGGTAATTGACTAGCAGTTAAAAAAATGTTTTTCAACATACAAGTAACCAACTGCCAGCGTTGTTGGACAAATGCCGCAAGCGCTACTGCTGAGTATAAGGTCCAGGGTTCGATTTTCGGATCGGGTCAGTTTTTTTGAATTTTATCCACCAAGAAGTTTTGAGTAGCAGCCCGAAGGCCGGATTTGTGCCCGGTTGATAGCAGTAGGCGCGCCCCTTGTTACATGCGACTTAAAAATAACTGTCGAAATGTGGGTGTATAGGGTAAACCTCTACCTAACCCTGCCAAGATTAGAGGCTTGATTTTATGTGTATAAGTAGCCAAATCAGCATTCTCCTGCTATTGTTCCAAATTAGCTCGGGTCGCGCAACACGTTTTTTTCTACCATCCACTCCTGTTAGCAGTCTATCATTTACTCCTCACATACACGGTTAAGTGGCGGGAAGCATATAACCGGTCGAAGTGGCGGAGCTTGGGAGAGGCATATGTCCAGCCAATGGTATCCTTCTGCGAAAGAGTCATGTCGCAGAAGAAGGCTGCGGAAAGGGAGCGGGAGCTATCTTCCGCTCACCCGGCCCGCAGCAGGCACATCGGACGTCGGCGGAGGGCGGATAACGCCCTCTTCCAGCCCCCCTAAATGGGTCCAGGACGACGTATTTGGGGACATCCATCGCCCCCTATTCCTTAGGACCCGGGATGGCGGCGCGAAGTGTTCCACGCGCGCCTCTCTGTGATGTACGGGGGAGAGTTTAACACCTCACTCACCCCCTAAAGCAAGGAGGCCCGCAAAGGCGGGCCGGCACCATTCGGGGATGATAGAAGACGCATTGGTTCCCGTGGTCCCCGACGTAGGTGTGGGACGGAACACCGGCGTGGTTTTAGTCAGTAAGAGTCTAACAGACCCCTCCGCCCACCCTAGGGCGCAGGACATCCATGAGGATTTCCACCTTGAGATAAAAAAAGGCATATGTCCAGCAGTGGACGTCTTTCGGCTGAAATGATGATGATGATACACGGCTAAGTAATGACAGCTGCACGCACTGATCGAAAACGATAAGCTTAGCTTTCTACGGTTGGTTCGTGGATGGGTGACCATTTTTCCGCATCAAGACCTAGTGCCTACGCAAGAATGTTAAGCAGTTAATCCCAGCGGTCATTCGTGTTTCTTTAGCAGTCGTTACGGGTTGTCAAAAGCCCGAAAGTCTGACAGCCACTCGTACCAAAGGTATCGTAATACCCTAACCAGTTGTGGAGGTCAAATCGCCGTCACTTCGTGTTTAATAGTTTCATGTTTACATGGTTTTTGTTTGTATGTATGATAGTCTGTAAGGTATTTATAATATGGGTCTTTGTTGCCCGAATTAAATTGATTTGAAATAAGCAGTCGCTTCATGTAAAATGCTGGTATTTAATACATTCGACTGGCCTGTTAGTCTAGTGGTTAGTGACCCTGACTGCTAAGACTGAGGTCGTGGGTTCGATTCCCACCCAGGACAAATGTTGTGTGATGAGCACAGTCATTTGTTCTGTGTCTGGGTGTAATTTATCTATAATAAGTATGTATTTAGAAATATATAAGTATATTTATCAGTTGTCTGGTTACCATAGTACAGGCTCTGCCTAGTTTGGGATCAGATAACGGTGTGTTGGTTGTCCTAACATATTATTATTATTATTCGGTTAGACTGAAAGTTGACCCCAAATTTACATGTATTTTCATAACTTACCGCTCTTATAGTCGATGTCGATAACCATTGAATCGGGGTTTGAGGGCAGGTAGCAACCGGGCTGAACCTGTAGGAAATAAATATAAATCAATATTTTCCTCTTTGTCACAAGGAACAATAACTATCTGCTTGAATGATTATACTAACTTACTGCAATTACAAATCTGTTTGCATCGTGGTGATTCAATAAAGGGTTAGCAGGCATAGATGCGCAAACTGATTATTTAACTTAACGACGTCCCTGTTTTTGCAAACCAACAACACCAAAATCGATTTATTCTTCGGTCTCTAATTATTCTTCGAGCCTAATTATAGTTAAGCAACTTCTGCTCCCACTTGATCCGGCTCGAAGGACCGCTTAAGCGAAGTAAGCGATGACTTACGATAGATTCTGCTGGCGTTGGTTTGCAAAAACTCGAAGAAACAAATGATTTAGCTCAAACGAACAGGCATGTTCCTACATATTCCTTTGCGTCGTTTACATTCATATATCTTAGGGGTAATTCTCGTAATTTTAAGAACGTTTACAGTCGGAAAGCCAATTCTCGTGATTAAAAACGTTCAAAATCTAGTCGCAGTCTCATCTCAGCGACAATCAAATGTCAAACATGTACGGAAACTAAGTATTTTTGACAAACTGAAATCAGACTGTGAACGCTCTTAAAATTACGAGAATTGTCCCTTTGATCGCAGTCTCAATTAGTAAAAAATACCTCTAGTTTCCATATATTTTTGACATTTGGTTGTCGCCGAGATGAGACTGCGACTATATTTGAACGTTTTTAATTACGAGAATTGGCTTTCTGGTCATACCCGCACACCATTTGCTAATACTACGCACCTCACCTTTCTGAAGAACATTACCAATAAGGTCACTATATGGCCTCCAAGAGTGTCCCCTCCCGGAATTTTCACTCACATAAGGAATAAGGTTTTGTAAAGAACTTTGCTACTATTTCCCATGTTATACCTTGACAGTTTTCAGCGCCTCCAAGCATGCTCGTTTCCTCTCGGCGCCCTTCGGGAAAGGTCGTATAGTTCCGCTGATGTTCGTGATCTGACTGAAGAAGTCGAACTCTCTCTCGTAGAACGCTTTAGCGGGACCCGAAAGATGGTCTACTATGTTCTTTATTAGGCTTTCTAGGATGTCGAAAAGTGCAGCTGAAAGATTGAACAATATTGTCAGAATGCTAGACGAGTTTTACTCTTAGCTTATTAGTTATTTATTTTATAATAACAGTAGAGAGTTATAATGCTAGATTAAGGGGAAGCTAATGGGTAAATCACGAAATTCAAATGTTCTTACATTTTTTGCATTTAGTAAAGATTTGTTATTTTAATTGAAAACACACTTTAATTTCATTTATTTTAAGTAGAAGAACGTAGTCTGTTCGTATGTACGTATTGTATGTTTGTAGAATGTATTTATACAGGATTTAATTTTAATCAGTGCGCAAATTTTTTTTTTTTTTTTTTTGGTTCAGTATCAGTAATGGAACACATTTCAACTATTTTTTCAATACTTTTCTTTTAATTTTTATCCGACCTTAAATCAGGAAACTGTGGACACCCTATATATTTCGTAATATGATATCGACAATAGGAATAAGTCAGTAATCGCGCAATAGGTACTTCAAACTTCTTAGAATATTGACCGATCGAACAGCTGGTAGGTACTTGTAGCTATGCTCGGTCGTTCACCTTCACCGCCGCGCCGGCGCCGCGCGCAAGTTACCATAAAAACCAGTTTCAAAATAAACATCTTTCGTTAACGATAACTTAATTATTTTGTACTAAGATATATCACAATAAAAATTGCATGGTTATTATAACTCATTTAAGTTTAATTTGTTAAAATTTGCTCACTGGTTAAAAACTTATCATGTACAGACAGCGCGCGAGTTGAATGCAGTCGGGGTCTGAGGTAAAGAGCGGGAGCATCTCCCCCCGCTATCCGCACGCCCCACCTCACGCGCCTGCAGTGTAGTGCTGTGCCATCCTTGTCAACTATCGTACGTTTGCCGTGTTATTGTGTTAATACTGAAGTTCCCGTGTTATTTTTTTTATTTTAATAATGACTGATCCGAGTTCATCAAGTTCCGTTACAAATAAACGAGCTTTTATTCATCGCCAAGCACGAGAAATGGCGAAAAATGTTTTAGAGATGTGTGTTGAAGAAAGGCAGAACAAAAATTTGACATTTAATTTGAATAATGCTTTCGACCGAGCAAGCCGTTATACCGGACTTTCCAAAAGAACATTGGCTGCAATTCAAAATGAGTCTAAGAAAGGGCCTCTTTGTTCTCCTTCTAAAAAGAAAAGGCCATGTATTAAAAAGAAAAATTTAAATGTCGATGATTTTGATCGAAGTGTTATACACAGAACCATTGAAGAATTTTATATAACTAAAAAAATTGTTCCGACCTGCATTAAACTCCTCGCAGCTATTCGTGAAAAAATCGAGTTTCCATGGGGAGTGACCAGTTTAAGAAAATTGTTAAAAGACATGGGACACTTAAATGTCATAATAAACGCAGAATTCTGGTGGAAAGGCCTGCTGTTGTATATGCACGGTTAAATTATTTGCGGAAAATTCGTCAATACAGGCAAGACGATCGAAATATTTTTTTTCTAGATGAACCATGGATAGATTCTCACTCTCCTCACTTTTAAAAAATGTTGGCGAAATGAAACGATCGACGCCGTGTTGACAGACACAAGCTCCACAAACAGGCTTATTCTTGTTCACGCGGGATCAAGAGGAGGGTTTTTAAATGGGGCAAAACTACTTTTTAAAGCTGGTACTACCTCAGGTGATTATCACGGACAGATGAACAGTGTTAATTTTGAAAAGTGGGCCACTGGTATGTTAATCCCTAATCTACCGCAAAACAGCGTTGTTGTGATGGACAACGCGCCGTATCACAGTGTGCAAGAAAATAAAGTCCCAACAAAGTCCAGCACCAAACCGTTAGAAAATGTTAGAATGGCTAACAAAGAATAATGTGAAAGCTTCAATGACGATGAGAAAAGATGAGCTCTTCCATTTGGTTCAGTTACACCAGTTGACTGGCCTGTTAGTCTAGTGGTTAGTGACCCTGACTGCGAAGACTGAGGTCGTGGGTTCGATTCCCACCCAGGACAAATCTTTGTGTGATGAGCACAATCATTTGTTCTGTGTCTGGGTGTAATTTATCTATAATATGTATGTATTTAGAAATATATAAGTATGTTTATCAGTTATCTGGTTACCATAGTACAGGCTCTGCCTAGTTTGGGATCAGATAACGTTGTGTTGGTTGTCCTAAGATATTAGATTAGATAAACCAATAGAAAAATCATTTAAAATCGATGAATTCACCAGGAGTCATGGCCATGTCGTAGTAAGACTACCACCGTACATGTGCGACCTCAATCCGATTGATTTGGCTTGGGCAAAAGTGAAAAGAATAGTACGGCATCACAATGTTACTTCAGATTTATCCCTAAAAAGGTTAAATGAAAGTTACGGAGCTGGCGGTTTCTCAGGTGACAGCGGAAGATTGGCGTGGCTTCGATGATCACGTCATAATTTTAGAAGAAAATTATTGGCAAAGAAATGGATTAATTGAAGATACCATAGATCGATTCGTCATTGAGGTCAGCGACGGCGAGGATAGTGACACCGATTCAACCATATCTGCCATTTCTGAATCTGATTAATTTTTTTTTATTCCGTTTTGTGAAATGATTATTAAAAACGTGTGATAATTATGATATTGTTTTTTTTTTCATCATGTTAACCTAGTGTAAAAAATAAAATTAAACTTATAACATTGTTTAAATTTATCGACATTCATTACTCATTGTGGTCATCAATAATTATAATTAGGTCACAGCACTACCGCATTCCTAAGCTCTGCATTCAACTCGCGCGCTATCTGTATATGTATAGACATAGCTGTATAGATATTAGACAACCTAACTACAATACTTACGATCTTTGTTTTGCATTTCCTCGTCCGTGTACATATTGGTGTGCATGTTCCATATCAGTTGATGTGCTACGACTTGGGATTTCTTCGCTAATGACTTTATAAGTTCTGCTACGTAGCCCATCTGAAAAAAACATAAATGAGCTTTTATCTTAGTATCATCAGAGGACACAAGCACTAAAGGTATAGTGACGTAAAATCTAAATTACAGAACAATTAATTTTAAAACACCATATAAGGTTGGCCTTGGCAGTAAATACAGGATAGCAGGAATTCTATGCGCAATTTTTTATTATGGATACAGTAGGTATATGATTCTGAACCCCAATAATGAATCTTTTCATCGGTTTTTTAAACAAAAAAGTACCCGTTCCATACAATTTGGCCGCGTAGATATTGCACATTTCGATGAAACAGCAATTTTTTTTTTACTACTTGAGAATATTTTTAATTTCTTTTTTTTTTTCCTAGAATCATGTGACCTGGGTGCTTACTCTCGAATATAATTCCAATTGATCGACATTGGAATTGTCAGTCAACCAACTGACGTTTGACCTATGTCGATCTATTGGAATTATATTCGAGAGTAAGCACCCTGCTCTACTGTTTAACTACTTATTGTTCACTAATATTGATTCTACAAAGAAGACACAGCCTTTAGCTTTATCACAAATAAATACGTTTATCAGCTCTTCTGGTTTTGTCAATCTTTTCAAGAAGACAGATGGAATATTGTAGCTAAACGCATTTAGTCATTTGTGCCGGCCGCCTGCGCGACATGTACAGTACTCACAGTGTCATGCCGCAGCGCCTGCACCAGCTGCGGGATGTACAGCAGCACGGCGGACGACGGGTATGACGTCAGCGTGCTGCCGGCCGCCTGCGCGACATGTACAGTACTCACAGTGTCGTGCCGCAGCGCCTGCACCAGCTGCGGGATGTACAGCAGCACGGCGGACGACGGGTATGACGTCAGCGTGCTGCCGGCCGCCTGCGCGACATGTACAGTACTCACAGTGTCGTGCCGCAGCGCCTGCACCAGCTGCGGGATGTACAGCAGCACGGCGGACGACGGGTATGACGTCAGCGTGCTGCCGGCCGCCTGCGCGACATGTACAGTACTCACAGTGTCGTGCCGCAGCGCCTGCACCAGCTGCGGGATGTACAGCAGCACGGCGGACGACGGGTATGACGTCAGCGTGCTGCCGGCCGCCTGCGCGACATGTACAGTACTCAGTGTCGTGCCGCAGCGCCTGCACCAGCTGCGGGATGTACAGCAGCACGGCGGACGACGGGTATGACGTCAGCGTGCTGCCGGCCGCCTGCGCGACATGTACAGTACTCACAGTGTCGTGCCGCAGCGCCTGCACCAGCTGCGGGATGTACAGCAGCACGGCGGACGACGGGTATGACGTCAGCGTGCTGCCGGCCGCCTGCGCGACATGTACAGTACTCACAGTGTCGTGCCGCAGCGCCTGCACCAGCTGCGGGATGTACAGCAGCACGGCGGACGACGGGTATGACGTCAGCGTGCTGCCGGCCGCCTGCGCGACATGTACAGTACTCACAGTGTCGTGCCGCAGCGCCTGCACCAGCTGCGGGATGTACAGCAGCACGGCGGACGACGGGTATGACGTCAGCGTGCTGCCGGCCGCCTGCGCGACATGTACAGTACTCACAGTGTCGTGCCGCAGCGCCTGCACCAGCTGCGGGATGTACAGCAGCACGGCGGACGACGGGTATGACGTCAGCGTGCTGACGGCCGCCTGCGCAGACAGTGGGTGAGGCGGGTACTGACGGCTGAAGTAAGACAGCGCTTCTACTGGAGTCACTCGCGCCCAGGTTATCATGTGGACCAGCTGTGAAAGAAATAAGAGGGGTTCTTCAAAGCGTGTCAATAGCAATCTATATACAGTCAGCCCAGAAGTGGGCTACGAACTTGGCACTTCCAGTAGCGTCCATCAATGTGACGGCACTACATTTACACTCCGGAAGTATATTATACTAGCTTTTGCCAGCGGCTTCGCCCGCGTGGAGGTCGGATATGATCCCGCGGGAACATACTACCGGGATAAAAAGGACCCTATGTGTTATTCCAGGTTATAAACTATCTGTGTGCCAAATTTCATCTAAATCGGGTCAGTAGCTTTTGCGTGAAAGAGGAACAAACATCCACACATCCATACATCCAGACATCCATACATCCATACATACAAACTTTCGCGTTTATAATATTAGTAGGATATTACAGAAAGGGTTTTGATTTCAAATACATTGTTCGACCCATACGAAGCGAGATTTGAATTAGCAAGACCGCAATATAGCCATAGCCCTTGATTTGTTCCTTAAGGGTCCGTTCACACAGACCGGCTCGGAGAGCATCGGCGCGAATTTTTCTTTTCACACAGACCGGATCGTATGCGATTGGAGTTGGTCGGAGCGGAGCTGCCAACTATTTCACACAGACCGGCTGGAAGCGACCTGAAAGCGGATGCGCTCGAAGCCGGTCGGATGCACTCGCAGCCGGTCGGATGCGCTCGGAGCCGGGTGGATACACTACAAAGGCAGTACCAGTATTCCACGCAGTCCAAGTTTTGTTTTCGGTGTTAACGTGTGCTTTTCGGAAAATAAATTTAGATAGCTCCGATGAAGAAATATATTTGTTAGCAAGATTTTTTGAAGCAGAACAAAACAAACGAAAGCGCAAGCGGAGACAAATATGGGCAAAAAATATTTGAAAAAATATTCGATCGGGTGCACGAGCGAGAAAGAGCTCGCAATCGGAGCCGATCGGCAGCGCGAGCGAGAAAAATACGCGATTGGAGCCGGTCAGCTCCTCTTATTATTTCACACCAAGCGCGTTCAAGCATTCCTTATGGCAAAATCAGTGCACATGCAAAAATAAACCTTACTACTATTACTAAAAACTCTGTTTTCAACGTGATAAAAATCTGCTCTCCTCTCCGAGCCGGTCTGTGTGAACGGACCCTAATAGTGTATTTTAATATTTTGCTAGCCCCGGGCTCCGAAAGGATGCAATCGGGCGCTATTGTCGAATCATATTACGATGTATGTGTAATATGTAGGGTGTAAACATTTTACTGACTTAAGGTCGGATAAAATTAAAAAAAAAAGTATTTCAAAAATTATGTTATATGATAGTGAAATGTAGATTAGTGTCCCAGCAGTGGGAACAATATAGGCTGATTATGATGAGGACACGATATTATAAACACTCACATTTTAATGCTTTCCTTTGAATCAACTTGGTGTTCACAGTACAGTATGTGACGGCTATTAGGTTGATATGGTTATCTATCTCATCTCTCTCGTTCCGTATGATGCCGGAGGCAAAGAATAGTACCAGCCCATTTCTTCCAGTGGGTGTCGTAAGAGGCGACTAATGGACTTACTAGAGAATGGGCAGCAGCGTTCTCTATGCATTTTACCACCATACTGATATCGCCAACCCGCCTGCCAATCGTGGCGATTATGGCAATCCCCCGCAATTTAAATACCTTTACTATATCTACCCTCTTACCTCGTGAGCATCGTTGAGCAACGTCTCAGTAGTAACAAGGTACTTCAGCGCTTGTGGTACATGACACACGGCGGTTGGTTGCGCTTGTACTTTGCGACGAATCTCGAATATTATGCCTTCGTGCTTTAACCTGAAAACAAATTACAATTTAATATCTATAACTACACTAATAAGGTTTTATTTCGTGTATCTCTGTTTGAATGTTGATTAATGGAGCTTTACTGCTTGGCTGAGACATCGATGCGTGCAATCTATTACCATGAATTTACCACAAGGTGACAGCCTCTTAGAGTAGGATTTTTTTTTTTTGTTCAGTTATCAAACATAACGTCTTCTGTTTCATAGAAATTGAAATATCTACGCGATCAAAACGTATAGAATGGCTATTTTTTTGGCTTCGTCAGCACTTTAAGAGTATACAAAAGATTTGCATTGTTGAGAAAACAGGCTATTTCTGGTAGAAATGGATCATATGCAGTTATTTACATGACAGACGACGCGGAGAACAAAGTTGTACTGGGTTTTTCATCAGAAAATTGCCAGCAGCTCGGATTCTGGTTTTGTACCCGATTTTTGCCAATAGGCTTACCTATTAAATAGTATTTCTAACATTTCTGGCGGAATGTGGGTGCAGTATACACCGCTGATTTCCGTTTTTTGTGTTCTTAGAAGGCAGAGGTGTTTCTTACACCCTCGCTATTTGTAAGTGGCGAAGAGAGATCTGTAAATCTCTCATAAAAAGAAAGCGCTTCTGAAATCATCGTTTATCTTTGGCAGTCCGAACGCGCGAAGTTGAGATCTAAAGTACTTACTTATTTCCTATTAACATGGGTATAAAATTAAAGACTAACAACTCTATGCAAGTCAACAAAACTTTTAAAACACTTTAAAGCGACAAATTCAGACTTAACTACTAAAAATCGGGATAACACGAGATTACCGAATTGCATTTTCTAGTGTGACTGTGTATGTTGTTGATATTGTTTATTTTTTCTTTATTTACTTTAGATGTACCTCTGTATCTTTATGCTCTAGCTTACCTTTCAGGTAAGAACACGGCGAGTGTTGGGCTGATGTCCCAGGCCAGCTTGGCGTAGTCTCGCCAGGTTCGGTCCAGGTTTGGTTTAGAACGCCACGTGTTGATGTTGTCTTCGCCGGGAACGGCCTGTTCTGGACGTCCGTGAGGGTTGTGCCAGGTCACTAGGAATTCTATTTCAACTGCCTGGGGAAGGAATAATGGTTTCAACATTATTTATTCGGCATCTTTGATCTACTGGTTGCAAGCATGAGATTCTTGTTTCGATTTCCAGGACGGTCACAGCCTCTTTTAAAGTTCAGACATAATCTTAGTCGGATTATGTGGCAACCAAGAAGAATGGTGACTGGTAGTTAACACAGCTGTCATCCCTTTCTCAATTTTGGTTTGATGAATACTAACTAATTAAGTACTAGCTACAAGTACATATGTGTTAATCCAGGTCATAATCTATCTGTGTGCCAAATATCATCCAAATCCGATCAGCTGTTTTTGCGTTATTGAGTACCTAACAAACATCCAATTATCAAAACTTTCACATTTAAAATATTAGCAGGAAGTAGGATTTACCATAAGTTCCAAGATCAGGTTCCTCTTCCTGACGTAATCCTTGACGAAGGTGTCCTGCGGCTTGACGGGCGGTTTGACGCTGCGGTTGGAACGCTTGCCGGCGATACTACCCGCTCCACTGCTTAGAGTCGTCGTTGACATTGGCACCTACAGATAGCAAATAAGTACAGATAGTAAAGATAAAATTGTTTATTTAATTTCATGTTTGAAAGTACACAGATCTGTCTGGCTGTTGGTTAACAAAAAAAAAATGCTATTTGTTTATAAAACGTGGATTATGTGAAAGAGAACTAGTGAAAGGTAAAAAAATGGATGGGTTAAGAGTGATGCCGCATAGGCTGTCTATGTTGCACAAAATATGATTTGCGACCTAAATATATATGAACTAAGACGGTCGTATTGTTGATTGTAATGATTATAATCATTCTGTAAAGCCGTATTTGTAATAGCCGGGAATCATTTTTGAATCAACATACAACCCGACACTGAACAGGTAATTGAACAAAAAAAAAACGTATGCATAACGTACGCCATGGTAGCCCGAAGTCCAACTTTTAAGGCCTATCCTTCAGGACCCGCCTTCTTCATAGTAGTACCATTTCACAAAATATATGACACTAAATTATTCTGCCGATTGCATTTTTTTAATGAGCTTGTTCGGCTATTATGATGTGACTTCATAGTAAACATTGGACAGCATTATTCTTGCGGTCACAAAAATCCTATACTTACATAGATTAATGACTTATTCACTATAGCCATCACTAGATATTCCTGTACTGCAATGAACCTTATTACGCTGGAAATAAAAATCATTTTGCAAAACTGACCGTATTAATCCATCCCGTGGTCTGTCGGCTGCCTATATCGCTGTTGACAGATGAACGGTTGTCGATCGGAGAGTTTGACGTGTAGATGCTCTGGTTACTGCTCGGACCCATCAGCTCAAATTCACCTGGAAAATTGTTTTAATTTTAGACGGGAGTTCCACTTACAGTTCTATCTATAAGCTTTTGAACACTTGTTTAAAGAATTTGCAACACGGTATTACGAACTAGAATCCTCAACTTTGCGCATTTGGTCCAATATCTGTGCAGCGTACCAGTCATCGCGACTTTGTAGGCTTTTGTGTATTAGAAACTATATTTTAGCCGAGGGAAATCTAAAAATCCATTCACGCATTGATTGTAGTTTTTATTAATACAATATACTGACTCAGACACCCCTCCGTGCCTCGGAAATCACGTAAAGCCGTAGATCCCGACTGTAATTTGTGGATCTGTGATAGTCGTTGTGTCTCACGTAAGTCTCACAACCAGTCTTACAAAAGTATATCATACTACCCAGAAACTGGGTTGTGGAGGTGAGATAGACAGTCGCTCCATGTAAAATACTGGTATTCGGCTGCATTCGGTTAGACTGGAATCCAACCCCAAAATAGTTGGGAAAAGGCTAGGCTAGGATCGCGGAAGACATATTGGTTCCCGTGGTCCCCGACGTAGGTGTGGGACGGAACACCGGGGTGGTTTTAGTCAGTAAGAGTCTGACAAACCCCTCCGCCCACCCCAGGGCGGAGGACATCCATGAGGATTTCCACTTCGAGATAAAAAAAAGAAAAAAGTATGATGATGATACTGACTCTGAGACCCAGCATTCAATACGGATCTATTTGAAACACTGCTTAGGTAGCATCTCACTGAAAAGTCTCTTAATAGCCAGCATCTAAAGGAGAATCGAAATGGATGACTACTTAATCTACACGACATAGTAAAAAAGTTACCTCCAATATCACTGCTCTTCAAATACTTCTTGTCTGAGTGCATGAGCTGCCAGAACTTGATGAGCGAAATGATATCCTCCCGCAGAGCGCTGGAACCCTTCGCGGGACACATGAGCCCGCGACAGAAGTAGTCCAGGCAGGCGGCGTACACACGTTCCCGTAGGATGTTGCGGGCTATTGAACGGGGCAGGATGTCGCCTTGGAGAAGAGATAAACCGCAGGATAGGAGTCTGTGGAATAGAACGTTAGTTTGTATAACCTGTGACATTTAGAATGGCGGCCGAACAAAGGAGCCTGTCGCGTCTTTTCACTCGTATAGTATAGGAAGCAAGTGACGGCTGCTGGAGAATGGGCAGCAGCGTTCTCTATGCATTTTAACACCTGCGGTCGCCAACCCGCCTGCCAAGCGTGGCGAATATGGCATACCACCCCTAACTGAGGGAGGCATTATGTCCATCATCAGATGTCTTTTGGCTTAAATAATGATTATGAGGCTTCGCAATTTTTAATTCAATTCTTTAATGGCACCGTTTATAGTTATTAAATAACTCTGTAGAAAACCAGCTCCAAAAGCAATCTGAATGACTGTCCAATAATTATAACGAGTCTAGCTTTTGCCAGCGACTTCGCTGCACGCTTCAGCTGACTTCGACGTTGGAAAATATCTCACGGAAACGTATTACTGGTATGAAAAGTATCCTATGTGTTAAACCAGGCAATAAACTATTTGTGTGCCAAATATTGTCGTTGTCGTTGGCTAAAGCTAGTTTTTAATATTATAAGTAGGACAGTAAGTAAGGGGGAAAAATCTGATTATGACGAGTGATTTAACTAAAATTTACTGCCAATCAACTGTTTATCAAATAAATAAATTTTCCATGTAACTGGACACTTTTATTGGGTGGTAATTAATGACTATATCCAAATGCACTCACCTAAATCGCACCCCGACAGCTTCAACGTGTCTATTTATGTGGTCTCGTATATCCCCCACTGTAATGGGCAGTGACCTAAAAAGAAAATAATAACATTTGAATAAAGTTATACTTCAATACTCACATCAGAACGTCCAAATTCCAATACACTAATTAGTTTACGTACCTATGCAGCAAACTGGCTAGCATTTCCACCTTTTCTAAGCTGTTGTACTTGGCAGTTTCGGCCACCTCGCACAGGTATCGAACCCACACAGCGTGCGGCGCCACGAACGGAGGACGCGGTTCTAATTTAGCTCCTGGTAAAATAAATACATAGAATTACGCTTTGATAAATTAGGGAAGTAAAAACGCCCGTGTGAGCGAAGGCTAAAATCTAAAATAGTCAAGTTCACAATTAATAATGTTAAACAAAACTTCTTTTTTTTAAAATAAATTGTACCATTCTACTATTTAGTTCTTAATAATATTTACATATAGAGATATAGACCAATCATTTACAAAACAGACAAACTATTTTTCATTATCATCATCTGCCTAGCCTTGTCCTATGTTGGGGTCAGCTTCCGGTCTAACTGGATGCAGCTGAGTACCAATATTTTATGTAAATTATTTTCATTATTCATTCAAGGACAGTACAAACATTTAAACACACGAGAACTTACATATTGTCTCATCATTCATGGTCATCTATTTTAGACGACCACACGAACACAATTCCGACTTTTAATAAGAAAAACATACGAATCCCAGTTGCAACTCATAAACGAATTACCACGTTCATATAATTTAAAAATATTTAGTAATATTTTTTCTGTCTACAATAATGTGATTGATTATTCACTAAACCTTCATGGGCAGCCAACGGACTGATCTCATCCAACTGCTTAGAGAACAGCCCCATCTTCCGGTCCACGGTACTCTGCCACGCGGAGAATATCTCCTGCATGAGCCTGATCTCCAGGTCTGGGCGGGACGTGGTGAGCCATTGCCAGCACTCCACTGCCGTGGTCACTGCGTCCTCCGTGAAGATCTCTACTTGGGACCATGCTGTTGAAACATTAAAGATATTTTCAGATAGGAAAAGAAACATCTTGTTGCTATTGAAATAAAGTCAAAAATTAAATTGAAAACCATATAATATAAATATTCTGCCAAATCTGAAGTGTTATGTATTCGAAATCAAACAGGTATAAAAACATCTGAAGCATGTCTACCTTGCTAGTTATATAGGAAGGTAAAATGAGACCTATATTTTGTACACTGTAGTTAAGAGAATGTCTCCTGCATGAGCTAGCTATCTCCAGATCTGGTTGGGACGTAGTCAGCCACTGTTAGAACTCCACTGCTGTGGTCACTGCAACCTAGGTGAATGTCTCTACCTGGGACCACATCGTCGAAGAAATTGGGAATTAAAAAAAAAATTAAGTCGCAAAGTAAGATCTGTTTTTGTTATTTAATAGAGCTATGCTGCTATTTTTTGAGATTGTGTTAAAATCGAAACTTGAGGTCAATTATCCGAAAATATACAAATATATTTAGGCTTGTTTTTGCGAGTCAAAATCAGTACTTTATTTGCTATGAGATATATAAGATGCAACATAAATTAATCAGATCGACTACAGTCAGCCGTCATACAGCGTGCAAATTATTAAACAAATTAAAATAATAATACAAACAAAATACATGTTTGTTACGAGATGTAACAAACATGTATTATTATGAATCGAATTATTACGATCTCAACTTCAAGTAATCGAGTTGAAAGACATGTCTTATGAAGTGATTGCAAAATTACGTTATATTTTTACACGCTTTATATTAGCTTCACTTGTATGTTTGTATGTTTGTATATTTGTATGTTTGTATATTTGTATGTTTGTATATTTGTATGTTTGTTTGTAACCGACTCCTTATAGTGCGATTTTGACCCACTTTAAACGACCAGATTTCATTCAAACTTTGCACACCTGTCAAGGACTGATGACAATGCAATAATTTCATAAATTTGTGCCATTATCCTTGCCAGGGTTACCAGGACAGCAAAAAAACTGTCACAAACTACGCTGACATACGTCTCAAAATTCGAAATACCCTAAAAAATAGAAAATAAATAATAGTTTAAAAAACTAAAAAACACGCTTCCATGGAAAACCAAACTAAAAAGTACAAAATAATGGAAAAAAAGCGTGGGGTGCCTGATATCAATAAAAAAAAATACCTTAAAAGCACCCCACGCTTTTTTTCCATTATTTTGTACTTTTTAGTTTGGTTTTCCATGGAAGCGTGTTTTTTAGTTTTTTAAACTATTATTTATTTGTTTAGCCTGTTTCCATGCCCCTGATACGTCAGGGGTGACAATTTAGAGATTTTGGACGGGAATGTAACCAATAGCAAACTACTACAGACTCACCGACCGAGTGCAGGAGACCCCTTGCAGTAGGCGCTGTGTGAGAGTGTGCGGCATGCGGCGAGTGATGTCTCGCGTGTACCAGTAGTGCAGTAGCCCGCCACAATGCGGCACGGTGCGACGTCTCACTGCCACTACTGCACGCGTCCCTTAGTGCGGTGTGTAGGCGAGCCCCTACTCGCCATAATGCAGCTTCCCCGCCGCCTTCAGCGCTTACGGCGCCGGCGATCTTTTAGAACAACCAACAACGTATAAAAGTGCTTCTAAACGAGTCATACTCCATATTTCTACATTGACGACGTGGTGGGGTTTGTGCACTCTTGAACTCCAGGTATGTTTACTATCTGCCAGGGTTGCGGATTTGTTAGAAAGAGCTACCGTGGCCCTGACATAGGCAACTGAAGGAACACGGGTGGGTTATAGTCAGTAAAAGTCTGACATGCGGTTCCGCTCCACCCAGAGCGAGAGAAGTGATTTGATGATTGCCCGCCCAAAAAAAAGGTACCTTACTTTGCCAAAACAGGCCTTTTTTTGGTGGGTGGGAAATCATCAAAAAATCATCGAAATCATAAATGAAAATCCACCTTCACAAAGACGTAAATATATCGCGGAGGGATTTTTTCTTGCACTGGATCTACATCGCACTGCTAAGCACCGAGTGTTGAAAATCGAACAATGTTTCGACAGACTGGGATGTACTTTGTTAGATTCTCAACGGTCGGTTCAGCACCTAGAGTTGAAAATCGCGCCTCGATATTTTTACGTTCGTGCAAAACGTTATCTAACAATGTTCTACTGTATGACTGACCTCGCCAGCATATCTGCTCCTTTGTGACACTACAGCCAGCAAAGCGGCCGAGTCCTGCGTAACGCAAGGCGGCCGTTTGTCTAACGCACTGCGCGGTAACGGAGCGGACATTCTGTTTAGTCCGGCGGCTCCTAGCAAGGCCCCAGTCGCTAAGGCCAGGCCACAGTGATGCCAGAGTGTTGAATTCGGGACCTGTGTTGAGAGAAAAGGGCAATGAATTCTAGCCTTTTTGTAGGACAAAGACAGATAGATAGAAAAAACTTTATAGTACACCAAAATTGACGAACAAACAACGATAAACGAAATTGAAAATTAACGTTTTTAATAGGTAATAGTCTCACCATGTAGGAATAAAGCTGTGGAGAGAGAAAACAGTTATATTTTTTATTATTATTGCAGTATGCTGGAATCTATGTAGTTCGATTTTTGACGACAGTACTATTTATGTTCTAATTGAAATAAATTATTAGATTTTTTGTTTGGTCTTTGATGAGTTTAATGACAAAAAAAGAGTTTTTCTAAGTTACATTTCAAAAATATGCAAGCATAGCTTACCTGATTTAAATATTCTTGCAAATGAGATCGTGTGGACTGAGGGGCCCATTTCATTGCCTCTTGTACTATCCCATGACAGCGATCCGCAAAATCTTTGACAATACACTGTAACCAATTTCATCGATAAATATTATACCATATTTTTGTAGCAATAAAGCTCAGTCTGTTACAATTCTGTCGTTCGTTTATAAACGGTAGAATAAGATGAAAATTGCATTTAATGTTCACCTTTACCATTACGGTAATTTTGTACAATTCAATATAAACTTTATTCCTAAGATCATAAGGTTGATGTTTCCTTACCTCTCTGCCTTCTAAAGTGTCTTGCAGTTGTAATGTAAAGTCTGTTCCAGGTACTTTAAGTAATGGTGTTTCTTGGTTGGCGTCTAGTTCCAAACTGAAGCTTAGGACTTGTAGGATATCTAACATGGACCAGAGGACCTGAAAATTAGTAAATATTATCAATAATGGTTCCGATTCTTTGTTTACCACCTAAACTAAAGGGTAGGAGTATTGCTATCTCTTACTGATGGACCATGAAAGACAAAGACGAGAGACACTTTAGACTTGTCAGACGAAATTACGTCCCGATTACCTTAAATTCGGCGTGGTTTTAAGAATGATGAACTTAGTTAATAGTTGTTGCGTCGAGGAAAATCTTATTTCAACTAAATTTCATTTTCATTTCATTCTGGATCAGCCCACTTACCCGACAGTTCCACAGCAAATGCGGGAATCTATCCACCAGTCCAGCGAGCCACTTGTCTGCTACCCTCCTGATCTGCTTATGTATATGGTTGAAGTTAACCAATAGGAACTGAGCGTGCCCTTCCAGTTCTCTCTCACGGGATTCGTCTTTTACTTTATCTGACATTACATCTAGAAACTTCTGGAACACTTTGTCTCCAACACTGGAAATGTTCATACTTTTAGTTTATCGGAAAATGCCAATAGGTTATGGTGCTGATTTAGAGAAACGAATAGCAGTTCATGAGTTGGTTAAGGACCATAACAGACAGTATTTTCTGTGTATAAGTGGGCACAGGGGTCTGACAGACTCTTACTAACTAAAACCACCCCGGTGTTCTGTCCCACATCTAGGTCGGGGTTCTCGGCATCTAATGCGACCCGCCCTTAATCAGGGAGGAGTGAGGTGTTGAACTCCCCCCCTTACATCTTAAAAAGGCACACGTGGATAACCTTAGACCAAGACAAAGCATAGGATATATCTTTATAAAACCATGTGATTAAAGTGGTAACTGAGGAAATGTAAACACTAATATTACGAAATATATAAATGTAAAACAAAGATAAAGGTAGAAGCGCCTAAAAATATTGATATAAAAAGGTTGTACATACCTGGCGACGCAAAGCCACATACCGGTCTTGTCTTTTTGTAAAGCGGAATCACTCAAATACTCAATGATTGGCTGTAAACTTGGTTCTGGAGAGTTGCTTACTCTAAAATGTCAATACAGTGATTAAGTTTGAATTTCGGTTTGATAAAACACTGACACAAGAAGTTTTATGTTATGTTTCTTTCAATGTCATGAAGTATTGTAATGAGAATCTTATAATCAGAGACTTAGGTAGGTAAAGCAATGATATGTTTATTTATAATGAGTTTACAGCAATCCTTATTTAAAACTATGCTGGAAGAAAAATGACGGAGCTGGTTATGCAAGCAGCTGATCCCAAAAAAAGCTAAGAATTTTTTTATTAATTTAATTTTTGACTAGCGTTTTCCTAACTCTGTTGGGCCGGCTTACAGTCAAACTTGATGCAGTTGAATTTCATTATTTTAAAAGGCGCGTAGTTACTGGGTAACACAACACCCCTAGGTCTCGTTGGTAAAAAATTAATGAATTTCACTCACCTCAAAGTCTCCAACCAATACACACTCAGCAAGTACATACACGGCGCAAACGTCAGTTTATTTACAACTACCGTCACTTCCGGCGGATGGTCCAACAAGTTCGATATTTGAGTCTTCAACTCTTGAAGTTCGTTAATCGATACTGAGTCGTTGCGAACAGCGGACGTATATTGTAGCTCACGCATTTCGGAACGCAAAGACGTTTGAGAGACAAGGAAAGGAGATTTTACTGCTATCTCTTTTACTCCAGCGTACCATTCTTGGGGCCATAAGCCTGTGGAATTAGGCGTTGTTTTATTACTGTTTTTTTAGAGATTTTTATAGAGGTTTCTTTTCGGGCTATTAGTTCGGGATTTGAAATTAGGATATTATTAGCGTCCAAAGTGAAATACATTCAATGTACAAATATGACATTTAATGGATGCGGATTCTCATACAGATTTGAACCCATAAAAAATAGTATGTTTAGAATTGACTCAAAAGGATATTTATAATGAACACTTTTCCACACAGATTTATACAATACTAATAATAATGCCGAACTAAAAATCACTCCTCACTCAAAGCGTCATCTATAAATTACCTACGAAAATAAATTACGTCTAACAATGCCTTCTAATTTAACCTAGAAGCACACACGTTTTAAAACAAACTAAATGAATACACACACTACAAACTTTTGTACAAATCTTGGATCAAATGTTTGAACTAACTTCGTAATACTGTAAATGTTGGTGGTGCTGTATCTACTAATAATGTGGACTACTTACCAACTAGTAAAATGTGGTAATTTTAAATCTAAATTGATATTGAATTTTACACCAAACTGTTACTGTATTTTATTATGATTACTATCAGCACCACATTTGGTTAGGCCAATAGAGGCTACTTTTTTTTTAAAGGATTATTTCTCATGTCCGGTTAACTCAGGAGTTTTTCAAAACACAAGTTCGTTACTCTTTTAACCAATTAACTCTGTTTATCATAATTCATTAAGTCCTGAATACCCGTCACAATAATAACACCTTGTATAAATAGCACACTCACATTTCTCCAAATTGTGAGAATTTCAAAATTAGAAACACCTTTTTAGTCCACCGTATAACGGACGTTAAATTATCGCGATGGGATTATTTTGTGCACTGGATTTTGAACGCCAAATCATAGTACCGAAAGTGGAAAATCGAACAGAATGTTTTTTCGACTCGATGGAATGCACTTCGTTGGATTCTCGATCCTCGGTGCAACACCGAGAGTTGAAAATCAGATGCGCGATAGAATCGTTAATACTACACATCTCATCTGCCAACCCTTTTCCCAACTATTTTGGGGTTGGCTTCCAGTCTAACCGGATGCAGCTGAGTACCATTATTTTACATGGAACGACAGCGTATCTGACCTCCACAGCCCAGTGTCTGGGTAATACGATACCCCTTGGTAAGAGTGGTCGTCAGACTTTCGGGTTTCTGTCGCCCCATAAAGCCTTAGATTTACGAAAGACAGCCGGGACCAACAGATTATCGTGCTTTCCGAGGCACGGAAGGTCTTGGTATGTAAAAATGGTCACTCATCCACGGAAGCAAACGAGCTTAACCTGAACGGTCGACCCTTGCGGCTTTTATTACTTAGCCACAAGCCTCTTTTAAATACTACACATTACTGGTAAATACAGCACCACACAAAAAAACCAAGTACCTATAAAACCATACAACATATATCTACTTTACTTCTAAAAGCATGGTTACTCACGCTTTCGTATAGCTACAGGCGTCGCTTTAGAAGAAGAGATAAGACGTTTAAATAAATCTATTGTAATTCCATATGTTAACATATTATTTACAATTTGATAGAGAATAAACAGAATAGTGCTATGTACTGAATATTTTTTTAGTAGAAATTTTATGTTGGATTGGGTGCGCGGATGTAGATATGCTTGCGAAATGCCACTGAGCATGATCAGCCGTATATTCTCATGGCTGGAACTCAGGCCTCCTCTGTGTGAGAAGGAAAGGGCCATAATTCACCATGCGGGCAGATTGCGGATTGGTGGACTCTATTTTTTGGGTTTTAGGACATGCCGGTTTCTTAATAATGTTTTCTTTCATCGTTTTCAGAGTAGTTGTGATGAAATAATTTACACTTTTGTAATCGCCTGCTTAGGCTTTGAACTCACCATCTAGGCCTCGTCTGTTGGGGCCACTACAGAGCATATCACTGAACCACCACTCCAAACAGGTAAAAATAAAATGGTTTTACTTGGTAGTTTTTCATAGTCTGGAATAAGTATACTTCAGTCGCTGAAATTAAGTGATGGTTTACCATCATATAGTCACATTCTTAGCACTGCTGCCACAAGGCGTTAACCTCCAAGGTGAAGTGGGTAGTCAAAAACAGATGGAACAACTAATCCCGCATTCCTGGCGGAAGGTAGTCGGAGGGAACATCATAAAGAGGATAAGAGAAGTCCAACCTTTGGCTTTTTGGGACGGAGGGCACTTCGCATTCAAATCATAAAACACGACTGATCAATTATTAAACCTTTTTTTAAAAGACCACAGCGAAGTTGGTGTGACGATCTGATAAGTTTGCAGAATAACTGAAAGAACACGGGTGGGTTTTAGTCAGTAAAGTCTAACACGCCCTCCAGAGCTCCACCCAGAGCAGGAGACGTCATTTGATAATTTCCCACCCACAAAAAAAAGCTGAAGAGTACGCACAAGTAAGGGAGGGTTTGAAGAAAAAGACGGCGGAGGCCTTTACCCAGCAGTGGGATACAATATAGACTAATAAAAATAATTATAATAAAGTAATACAAATATTTATCGACATCCGCACACCACAATCAATATGTAAATTATTACTTAGCATAAATTTAATTCGTGGGTAAGTCAAAGAAGTTTGAATAAGTAAAGTATCAAAGTAAAAACGTTAATTATAATATAAAACAGAAGGATATGTACCTGATTCAGCCGCAGTAAATCCCATGACTACGCAGTACAGCCAGAAGTCTTTGAACAGCTTGTGGAGACGGGGCTTCGGGTTTCTGATTGGTGGAAGCCTTTTTACCAGGACCTGTTTTTGAAACGTGTAAAAAAAATCTGTATGAGTATCTGGTTTAGACAGCATGTGTTAAATAAAATTTTTTACTTGAACATTTTTAAATAGCGTGCTTGATAACAAATAATACTATATCTATTTGTGTCCTTATTTTATTGTTACATGCGCATCGATTGCATTGTCAACATCTGACTTTATCAAAGCCAAGTAACATAGGTATTAGTCGTGTAGTTTCTGCTCACATCTGCTTTACAAACTAATTCCCAAAAGATCATCAGACTGTGGTCTAGCCTCAAGATCTGAGCAAGTTTTTGAATTTTCAACTTTATTTCGATTGAGGTAAAGCTCATAATACAAAAATTATAACCCGAGAGTTAAATCATCTAAGAATCTTACCCATATCGATATACAATTCTCTTTACGAAACTGACAACTCAGTCCGCTAAATTGTCAGTTTCATAAAAAGAACGGTATGTAGTTTTATGTTCCACCTACACCATTGAGTGTTTAAAATAAGAACCCATTCCTAAAGTGAAACTTTGTTTTCCTTCATTCATTTTCTCAACATAAGATTTTACTTATAATTCGAACAAAAACATCTTTACTCACAGCTATAACAGGTATAAGTACACCCAAGTTGCCGGCACTGCCCGAAGCCTTCAACACGGGCGCAGGAGAACGATCAGTAGCTCTCTCTCCACCGAGTCCGAGCTGCACGAACAGTTCGAGCAGACGAGTCAACAGCTCGAGCCGAGCCGACGTGCCGCGGACGTTGGCGGCTATGTTGGCGAGGGCGTTGAGAACTGCGCCGGAAACGTGCCTGAAATATGGGAAAATAACAAAGTATTCACTGATGAGTTTCACACTATAAGTCTCTCACAGTTCGTCAATTATGTTTAAGTAATGGGGCGAGCCTATTTCTATCAACCGATCACATATCTAGGCGCGGGATGCTACTCATAAATGTCTAATTGGGAACCCCAATAATAGTTATCCTGACTTGGAAATAAAACCCAGCACCCTAATTGCGTAACACACTGTTATTCAGAATTTAAATCATTCAAAAGGTTAGCTAATTCATTCTTAAACATGTTCGAAAAAATCTGCTTCGCAACGTCAACAACGCCATGAATGTTGTGAAACTGTGAAATGAAAGCGATGACTACTGATAGTTTATGACGCAATTACCCCTATGTTAAAATCACATTCGGTTTTGTTTTCATTTGTCATCCCCAGTGACGCTAATTAACTTTACTGCACTTCACAAAATGCAATGACATCAATTTTGTAATTAAGTGATTACTTAGTTCAAATTGCAACAAATCATCGCCATTTCCCTGCAACGTGGTCAGCTTGTCCTTGAGTACTAATTTAGCATAGAGGTCAAACTATAACAGTTTATAATAGAACATAACATAACGCATAGGCATAGCTGGGCATTAACTCGTTAATCCGTTAATCGTTAATTAACGAAGTTAACATTTTGATTAACGGATTAACTTTTAAGTTAACTTTAAAAAATGTTAACGGACACGTTAACTTCCGTTAATATGCAGAAGTCCGTTAATCGTTAATCCAGTGCCTACTATTTACCGCACAGCACCGCGGCGCGGCGCGAAAAACAGGTTCAGACAAGTATGAAATGACAAGTGCCTGGTGGCGCGTGGCAGCGAGTGAAACAAAAATTAAACTAGATATATTTTGCCGGCGCGTGTGAGTGAGAAACGAACTGCGAAGAGATGTGTTTCATTTAAGGTGAATGCTTCAACAAGCCCCCGAAATTCAAATTTTCTTACGTTTTTTGCAATTTGCAGGCCAGGGCTAGGTTGTATGTTGATTAAAATATTATTCGCTCCTGTAAGACATATTATGTAGTTACAGAATTATAATCATCAAAATCATCAATACAACGCTCTAAGTTCATAAAACTGTAGGAATGACTTTTTCTGTTTTGTTTTTTTGTTTTTACCAACAGGTTTTATTAGTTCACTAACGCAACGATATAAAAATGCAATTTTACACATATTAACGGATTAACGATTAACGTTAACTTGCGTTAATTCTTCCGAAATGTAACGCTTTAATGTTTAACGAAGCTAACTTTTTTTGTAGCGGATTAACAATTAACGAAGTTAACTATTTGATTAACGGTGCCCAGCTATGCGCATAGGGTTGTGCAGAGGTATACCAATAGTATACACACATTTCGCCAGATATTTTTAAGACCCATGTTATAGGAGGGAGCGAGCCTGTTGCCATCAACCGGGAACTGAGAAATTCCAAATTGAAAAACCCAAAATCAATACTCAATACTCAATATCTTTATTGCTTTACCATAATGTGAACTTAGGTGGTAACTATATAAATCTAGATCATTATGGACCCTGTAGGGCACAGCAAAAGGATAGGAGAGAGGGAGCTCTGTTTTTGAAAATCTTTTGGTCAGGAGATGTCGTAGAATAAACCAACATATCGCTTATTTATCTATAAAATGTATTAACATAATTTATATGATTTTTATATAAGTACCTATGTATTATAATAATTCTGTTTATTCATTTATATGGATTGTTGTTCTTTCAAAAATAATTATTAGTTATATTGTTTAATTTCAAATTTCATTTTTTTTTTAAATCACGTCGCTCGACCTGGAATCGAACCCTTGATCCTCCGAAATCATGATCAACAGTAGCGCGTGCGACCATTGGTTAGCCCAATGTCTAGTCAGTCAAAATATAAGAGAAACGTCGAATATTAAAGTGTCAAAATCCCTGCCAGCACCTGTAGTCAATTAGCAATTCATCATGACAGTAAATAATCTATATATATAAAAATGAATCCCTATTTCCCTTGGTCACGCCATCACGCGTGAACGGCTGGACCGATTTCACTATTTTTTTTTTTTTTTGTTGTGTTTGTAATTGTCAGGAGAACGTACTTACAAAAGCAAAAAAATTAAAAAATTGCGCGGAAAATGTGAAAATTTAAGAACACTTATTTAAGAATACTTAACAACCAGGACAATGTAAACTTTTTTTTTAATTACAGGACAACGTCTGTCGGGTCAGCTAGTAAGTAAATAAAATTGTTTATTGTGTCTCAAACGGTTACGAAACGGTTTAGAAATATGAATGAAACAGCAACAGTAAATTATTAATAATACTTTTGTTGTGGTTGTCTCACTCCTCATAGACAATAAGATCTCTTCTTTAGATGCAGTCCTGGCGCCCTACCTGTACTGCTTCTTATCATCGGTGTGATGGTAGGCGGCGCTGGCAGCCTCCACAGTGATGACGGTGAACATGCGCATGATCTCGTCGTGCGCCGGGCCCTCCGGGCTGGCCAGCGCCATGCAGCCCAGCTGGTCCACTATCAGCGTGTCCAGGGACGACGGCGCGCGGCATAGCCTGCCATGATATTTTATATATGTTATCACATTATAAACAGTTTGATATAGAGAATATATAGAATAGTGCTATGTTTTGACTATTTTTTTTAGACATTTTAAGTTGGACTAGCTTCTGGCCACGACTTCGTCCGCGTCAAATTTTTGCTCCCCTGACCCTTCACGTCGCATCGAATTGCCAGCCAGTTTTCATTCATTTTTCGTTGTTGCTCCGCTCCTTTTGACCGTAGCGTGATGTTGCTTTCCTCAATAAATAGTCTACCCAACACCAAAATATTTTTTTCATTCAGACCAGTTCCTGAGATTACCGCGGTCAACCAAACAAACAAACTCTTCAGTTTTATAATATTAGTATAGATTGGGTGCGCGGATGACGATATGTTTGTGAGCAAACTTGAGAAAAGTAATCGAACATGATCAGCCGATTAAAACAAAACGCCTGTATATCGACGAGCAGTTGTGGCCCAGTGATAACGAAGGGTTCTTTTCCTTTTTTCCTGTTTCCACCCCGAAAAAAAAGAAATCATCAAATGACGTTTCTCGTTCTGGGTGAAGCGGAATGGCGTGTCAGCATTTTACTAACTAAAAAACACGGGTGGGCCGTGTTCATTCAGGTGCCTGTGCCAGAGCCACGGTAAGTGTTTCGAAGACACAACAACCTGGCAATCAACTAAACAATTATTATATATTTTAAATTGTCGAAAATCAGATAGTTCATATTACATCGATAATCCCAAAAATATTTACCAGTTGACGTCTAGGCATAACAATAAAATGACGCACGCACCTTTGTTGAAAGAACTGTAGTATTGTATCCGTTGTTTTCGGCGTGTCCTTGAGAGCGACTGCGACGTGCCCCAACATTATCACTATATTCGTACTTATGAGTGATGATTCACTGAAACAAATTCGGAGTTGAGCTAAACGATTACTGACAAATGCTTGCACGACCAGACTGGTCCACTCAAATCCGTGTGGTTCTTTCCTCAAAATACCATTTTAGGCACTAATCTACATTGTCCTCGCATGATCTGACCAAGATTATGTCCGAACTTTAGGAGACTCGTGAGTAATCTACATTGTCCTCATTGATCTGATCAATATTATGTCTGGACTTTAAAAGAGACTGTGACCTCTGACTTTGTTTCGGCCTTTCTTTTCAGAGAAATCAGACAGGAAACGGTCACCTTGTCTAAAAAACATAATTTACGTGTAAAAGTGTTTGTATTAGACTTGTGTAAGTAATGCGAGTGATGCATTGCGCGTCATATATCTCGGCCGCGTACTGTAGCATTACACATGACTCGACTCAATCAACCATGGCACATGACACTAAAACATGACTCGCGGGCCACGGCGCGCTTTCGGTGTTCGTAAGCTTCGTAATATCTCGGTAATCTTTGCTGTGTGTGCAAGCGAGAAGGAACATGCTCCAGTCGGTTGGCTGCGAGATAAGTGAACTATTATTTAGAACCATATTGTTGTTGAAATAAGGTTTACGTTTTATTGAAACGGCGGACTGCCTACGTGATGTTTTCAATCATGACTCGAACTGTATGACACTATGACAGTTCGAGTCATGGTCAATAATCACTATTGCAATCCATGTCTATCGTTTTAATTCCATTATTTCTTATATTGGTGGTGAAATATGAAAGAAAATCGACTATATGAATATGAAACAAAATCAAATGTATGTTCCAGCGAAGCGAGGGCGCATTGCGTTTGACCCATGTCACATCACATCACAATATGATGCGATATATCATGTAATGATGTATATCTTTTACAACGCGGCATTTCATTACAAAAACCATCGCGCGTGGCGCGTCATCTCGCGTCTTGTATGAAGTCATGGTGTAATGAAACATTACTCGGAACGCAATGTCATGTCATATGACATTACTTTAAAACGCACTGTTTTGCGCATGTCTAGTTTGTATAATCTTACTTACAAAAATATAATCATTTATTATTTATTAAACCTAGGGTTATCGTGTTACCATGGAGATGGGTTGTGAAGGTCAGATACTCAGTCATCTAATATAAAATACTGGTTTTAAGCTGCATATGGTCAGACTGGACATACAGATAATGATGACCTATTAGAAAACGGCATAAAACCTCTCACCTATCACTCGTCTCGGCAGTAAACAGCCGGTTGCTAACAGAACCCACGAGCGCAGGCACGCAGTACGGGTCCACCGTCAAAGCCGCTTCAAGCGCCACGCACAAGTTTTCTATGGCGGCGTCTCGAAGCTTCTCGAATGGCGTCGATTTTACTGGCACTCCGCTCTCTGTGAGGCCTTGCAGCTCTTTGCCTTGTACTGGAAGAACATTGACTGGGTTAAATGAGGCGAATAAATTGTTTTATCAGCTGTATCACCTCCACCTGCTGGACATAGGCCTCTCCTAAAGATGTCTTCAACGATTTGTTCTGGGCTCTGCTCGGATCCATGGACGAGTCGCAAAGATTCATCATCATCATCATTTCAGCCGTAAGACGTCCACTGCTGGACTTAGGCCTCCCCCAATTTGGGGGGCTTTGCCATAATCGCCACGCTGGGCAGGCGGGTTGGCGATCGCAGTGTGGTGGTAAAATGCATAGAGAACGCTGCTGCCCATTCTCTAGTAAGTCCCTTAGTCGCCTTTTACGACACCCACAGGAAGAAATGGGGTGGTGTTATTCTTTACGTCCGACACCACACGATACCGGACGCAAAGATTAATAAACTAGAATTGAGAATCTTAGATCATTTACATTCAATTTCCATCTAAGCTGATTTTTGAGTCACCTTTTTCAATAAAAAGATCCTTACCTAAAATAGTTTTAAAAAAAAACATGCTTCCATAGAAAACCAAACTAAAAACTAGAAAATAATGGGAAAAAAGCGTGAGGTGCTTTTTGCGGTATTTTTAATTGATATCAAGCACGCTTTTTTCCATTATTTTCTACTTTTTGTTCGGTTTTCTATGGACGCACGTTTTCTCTCACACACACACACTTGGGAAAAGGTGAAGCAGATGACGTTGATGTTTTAAGCACACTATACGTAGAGCTTACAATGGCGGTATCACAGCATTTGAAACGCATTTCACAGTTCAATAGCAACGTTTTATGCTGATATTAGTTTCAGAAACTGACCGTTAACAACATGACACCACGTTTGTATGGATGTAAAATTATCGCGTTTCACGCAATGGAATTTCAACTGTCCGTGTTGAACCGAGCATTGATAATCGAACAGAGTGCATCCCAGCACGTTGAAAAGACACACAGTTCGATTTTCAACTTTCGATGCTAAACGGTTCGTTGATGCGGCGATGTATCAGACTTACAGAGCACATACTTTTCTCTAGTGACGGTATTTAGTTGTATGCATTAGAGTGGCAACAAATATTACTAATGCTCGCATGGCTAGAAATTACTGTTAAGCTTTTTGTTTAATTTCACGTGTCTTGGTGTCTATCTTGGAAGTTAAATTTGCCCTACTTCCCGGTTTCGGATCGAGCTGAAATATTGGATGCTTGAGTAAATGTGATGACAATGCAATATTATTAAGACTGAGAGCTGATCTAATAATGGAGCCGAAAGGTGTCCATGGCGCAAAATACGCGCTCAGACGTGGAGTTGCGGACACCAGCCCGTTCTACCTATTAAGGTGTCCACGGGAACTCTAAAATAAAACGACGGAACCCCATCGAATTTGCTAACATAACATACGTAATCAACCAAAACCGTTCCCAATGCCACAGGCCTCCTCTCGGTGAGAGTGAGTGGGACCTAAACTACTGCGCGGGCCCAGTGCGGGTTGGTAGATATCGCACGTCTTCGAATTTTCGGTTCTAGGACATGCCGGTTTCCTCACGATGTTTTGCTTCACTGTTTTGAAAGCAGTGGTGATGAAATAATTTACAAAAAGAAAAGCGCCTGCCTGGGTTCGAATCTACAACTTGTAAGTCGGGGCTGATACCACTGGGCCACCACTGCTCTTTGCTCCATTCTCTAATTAAGCAGAAATCTAAAATCTTGAACTGCTTATAAGAGTTGCTGTGAAGCATCCAGTTCATCTTTCTTAGTTTTAGTAATGTTTACAAAGTCCCTCTATGTATAAACAGTCGTAATATTATTATCTTCTGTTTAGTTTTAAGTTAGCTTGTAAACTGTAAATCTACCTAAGCTGACAATCAATAGAATTTAACTTAGCTCATGTGATGTTTACCTATAAGTAGTTGTTACCCTGTGCAAACTTTATAAAGACAATCGTTATTTTTAAGCTCAAGTGTTAAGAATTGTTAGTGAACCAAATAAATAAATAAATTATTATGACATGGAATGGAGCTGATTTAATTATGAAGCCGGAAGGTGTGCAAGGGAACTCTACAATAAAACGCAACCCCATAGAGTTTGCTAACCTATGCCGTCGCGACATTTCTATGTTCGTGAGGAAATTATCTAAACCATTTTCTGCCAGTCGACCTTTGTGTAAGACAAGGACAAACAATGGTGATATGATGATTTATAAGACTCACGCGTAACTTTCATATGCTCTTTACCAGTCTTCTCCAGCTCCAGCTTGTGCAGTTTGAACAGTATGGGCGACGGAGTCACTAGGAAGTCGCGCAGGCAGTAGATCGATGTGTTCGCTATCGTTGGGAACTTCGTCGCTAGTTTGCCGAGTCCCTGCGGAAATGTACTTTATTGTTATAAAGATAGAGTTTACATTCTAGGTGAGGAATGCGTCTATAAAAATGATAAGAGAGTGGAGGCAGGCAAAAAGGAGTGTCGAAATGAAGTTAAATTTGTTTTTTGGAAATATTACAGCATCAAATATGCTACACTTCGCCGAGTTCTATGGCGTAGGCCATATTCGGCGAAACGGCATAGCTATTCAGAACCATTCATCAGAATGTCAATCGAGAATGATACATTTTCAGCAAGAACCTGTCGGAAGAATGGCGGTTCATTTGATTTCAGATTACTTGATCAGCCTATATACAAAATACTTTTGACAACATTGATTAATGTTTAATTCGGTACGCAAGCAAATCGTGTGATCGTAAATAGCTAGGCTAATCGGCGCGGATCCGTCAGCGCTGATTAGTTCAGGTAATCTTTTACTTATTGTCAAAGCGGCGCCGGCTGGCCGCTTGCTACGTGAATGCTGCCTTATTTTATGGTAATTTTCTGCCATTAATGAAAAAAACCCGTGTATTTATGTTTGAATGTACTCACTTCAAGACAGACCATTAACAGCGGCATGTGTGCTAGTATCAACTTGTGATTATGATTAGAGTTTATCTTCTCAGTCAAACGTCCACATAAAGAGTCCGCACCTACAAATTAACAATACATAAATAAGTATGTAACAATAATTAAACGTAAATAGAAACAAAACAAATACAGCAAGTAACAACTGTTATTTTGTTTGATCAAAGGAGGTCAGCCATATTGTGCCCAAAATATAAAGAGCCGGCTAGAGATAAAATATGTGTTAATTTGGTAGAAGAATCTTATTCTTTTTTTACTATTGCGCTGCATCTCTTAGACCATTTCTCCATTTTGAACGAGTATAACCTGCTATGACAACAAACCTATGAGTCGAGTGTGTTTCTATTTAGCAATTATTTTTTTGCATATTAACTAAATATCAAGGTCCCAGGTAGTTATATATTCAATTAAAATGTGTAAAGCTAGATAAAGATATTTTTGATCACAAAAATACCAGTAAGTACAATACATGTGCATTGTGAATGGAATAAAAAAACAATAAAAAGGAACTACATGTTTTGCCAGTTAAAGGATACAAAAAATCAAGAGTGTATTGTTGTTAGTGAGTGTATGCTAGATTTTTCAACTTTAAAAAGCAGCTGAAGGAATAGTCGTAGATATTCGGCGCAATAATAAAAAGTAATAAGAAAGATTTCCCCGAACAGGCTAACGCATTTTTTTCTCTGGCTGACTTTTGGATTTGAGCACAACTTTGTATGAAACGTAACTAGTCTCTTTTTTATGTTTCCCTGCAGAATATCAGCTCTAAAAACATATTTTCTAAATCAAAATGGCCGACAAAACGACCGTAACCGAACAAATGGCGCTTGTTCATACACTCTCATTCATCAAAAACCTCCGAAAAACAAAAAAAAATAGATAAACTAATAACCGCTGTTTTGTTTTATCAAACTTGTATATTTATCTGGAGAATATCAGCGTTAAAAAAAATTATACAAAATCAAAATGGCCGATCAAGCGACCTCAACCGAACAAATGGTTCTTGTTCATACAACTCTATGGAGATAGTTTAGAAAAGTAACACAAATAAAATTAGGATTATTTACAAAGACCATTATGAGAGTTAACAAATAATATAGAATATAATTGGAAGTAATTAGTAAATAAATAAATAAGGATTGAATTTGAGTTAGATAAAGCTTCGGTTAGATACTCGCAAAAGCATGTGCGATTTATTTCGTTCCAACGGTTTCAGATGAATATGAACCTTAACCTTATTTAAATAATGTTCATATTCTTATGGACCTGAACAGCGTCAGTTTGATCTTTGTCAGTACGCTGAGGGTTAGTTAGCACAGGGGTATCACTGAACACGCACTCGCCGGTACCTATTAATATTGTTAGAGCGTTTATAAGAGCTGGTACGTGATAGTCCCCGTCAACTGTAATAATATAATACATGAATTATAAGAATGTGTCAAGTTTCTCAAGAAATTGCAACTTCAAAAATAATACCCTCATTTTGAGCTAAAATGATAAAAGTAATAAAAAATCCATTAACTGTCTCCCTGAATTTGACAATTTAAGGCAACAAAAAATACATTATTTTTACCAGAAGAGGTTTAGTAAAGCAGGGCTTTGAATAACGTTAAAAATTTGGTATCGTTACTTTCATCGGACGAAGATAACGTTATTAGTAGAGGTCACGTTATGCTTGGTAACGATACTTGGCATACGTTTTACCGGTAACTGAGTAACGTTAAATTTTTATTTATTTTCTTTCATCTCTTTCTTTCGTCTACATTAATGCAGTTGCCGTAGAGCGCCGCCGCCCATGGCGTGCCGCTTAGGTTGCGCGGGTTGACAACAACGCATTAAGTAACGATAAAAGTATCGATACTAGTAACGGTAATAGTAACGTTATTATATGGATTCGATACCAAAGTATCGTTACCTGTGTTACCGTTAAAAAATTACCTTTAAGAAAATAACGATACTTATAGTGTGAATTTGGTAACGTTACCAAGCCCTGTAGTAAAGATTTTTGAGAAACTTGACAAAAAATATAAATTAATAAATAGATAAGCAAATAGATTTAAATAAATAGATACAACAGAGGTATAACGAATAATAAATACTTAAATAAACGACAATATTACAACACTGAAAAACGACCACAAAATACTATTTAAAAAAGTAGCCCTTATCTCCATTTACTTCAACCTAATATCAACCTTAATGTACAACAAAGAAGGTCCAGAATCACCTGTCTCATCGCCTATAGCCCAGACCAGTAGATCAACGCAGGCCGAATTCGCCATCACATTAACTTTGAATTTGTTGACAGTAGCAAAGTTACTCTCCCGGTCTTCCCTCTCTGACGCGTCGTGGTGACGACTCTGGAGTTCCGTTTGACCACTTAGAAAGAGGCATTTCACGAATTCCTGTAAAGAAAAATTATATAGGTTGAGACTAGAACACACTGTAACAGTTCAGGAGTAAAATATGCTATCTTCAATTCTAATTGAGGGAATAAATTGTGACTAAATTTCAAAGGGTGTTATGGGCAACAGTATCTATGATTGTTTATCAGTCTGTAAGGAAATTAAGAAGGCACGGCAAGTAATGAATACTGATTACATTACAAGTTAAAAAACTATCTATTACCAAGCTATGAACAGTCAGAGTCTGGACCAAGACAGTACGCGAGTAAGGCCGTAGAAAATGCGATACAGAAATGTGATTCTATCACATTTCTGTATCGCATTTTCTCCTATTTCCATTCTTTAAGAGGGAAAAGATAGCCCGCGAAATTCAAATATTCTTATTATTTTTTTTACATTATCAGGCTGTTTGTTGACCAAACGTTATTTTACCATTTGAACCGGCAAATTAGAAAAAACGTGAGAAAATTTAACAGAATTATCGTATACCTTTATCGAACCATCCGCTTCAGAGTTTCAGGCCAGTTACTATAGTGGTCATAAACTAATTATTTTGCAAGCAAGAAGTATGGCATTCTAGCGCGCGTCATGTGATTGTAATTTCATTGCTATAAGGTATAGATTGAAATGAATGACGCACGTTCGTTCAATGCAACATCTATACTAAGAAGTTTATTTTTAATTTTTTTATTTATGTATAGGTTATTAAAACGGTACACCACTAATTACATTAATTTACATAAGGACAGATAAAAGGTTACCAATAGGTTTCTACCTACTCGTTAGGTTATATAATTACCTAAATAAAACAGTAAATACTGTAATATGTAAATTATCAGATGTCATTATACCTGAACGTCTTTGGTGAAAGGTCCGGGTAGGTCTTTCTGATGCTGCAACAGTTCTCTTAGAAGTGTCACCATCACTAGGTTCAAGGTCTCCGAGAACGATTTGTATGGAAACACCTGTGAAGCAAATTGTAATTTTCAATGTAGTTTATTCGAAGGATTCCTGTGAAACATAAGTAAAGAACCCTGACGTATTAAACTAGCTTCTGCCCGCGATTTCGTCCGCGTCAAATTTTTGCTCCCTTGACCCTTCCCGTCGCATCGGATTGCCTGCCAGTTTTCGTCCATTTTTCGTTGCTACTCCGCTCCTTTTGATCGCGTGATGTTATATAGCCTAACCGTCCTCAATAAATAAGCTACCCAACACAAAAATATTTTTTCGATTCAGACCAGTAGTTTCTGAGATTACCGCGTTCAACCAAACAAACAAATAAACTCTTCAGCTTTATAATATTATAAGTATAGATAGCCCTTAGAACAACAAGAAGGTTAAATTAAAATCAAAAATAAATTTTCAGAAAAGCGGCTTATGTCATAAATTACGCAGATTTTGTCGGAGCATAAAGTATAAACTCTATAATACAAAAAGTTCTTCCACGCCAAGAATAATTGGAATCTAAATTGTTTGCCCATTCAGTTACAACTTATCATCATCTGCTTATTTGACATGGAGCGCCTGCCTATCTGACTTCCACAAACCAGTTTTTGGGTAATACGATACCCCTTGGCAAGACTGGTTGTCAGCCTTTCGGACTTCTGGCTACCCGTAACGATCCATAAGAGATAGCCGAGGCCAACACCTTAACGTGCACGCGTTCCGAGGCACGGAAGGTTCTTGATATGTAAAGATGGTCACTCATCCACAGACCAACCAGAGCAAGTGTAGCTTAACCTGATCGATCAACCTATGCGGCTGTTATAACTTAGCCACAAAGCCCCTCGCTTACGACTATTAACTGTTAATTTAACAAGAGAAATCCCTTGCAGATAAAATTATCTTTTAATCTAACATACCTGAATCTGTCCCGACGCATAAATATCTTCTGCTTCTTCATCCAAAAACGCCAGCAAATCTTTGGTGAGCAGCTTCTTCGCCACCGATAGAATCGACTGCAGATACGTCACATAAAATTGCACGTTGATCCTCTTCTCAGGCGACTCCGAGAACCTCATATACGGGAACTGGTTGAAACTAGACCCGAATTTATGAAAGAAATACGTCGTAGGGTCGTAAGGAACCGAATTGTAACTATGAAGTGAACCCCTTTTTAAAGTACCACCTGTACTATCGACAGTATCATTCCCATGTTCTAAAAGATTCTCGTTGTGAGGGTTCAAATTTCCGGACAAAGATCTAGGAATGATCGGTCGAAATTGGTTGAACTTCCTCTTTTTATCTAAAGTAGAATATTCGAAGTTCGGCTCCGGTTCTTTTGTTTTGACGGGACTTGGCGGCTGTGGGAAGAGACGGCAGAGGAGAGGCGGGTCCACTGTTGCATAACGACCCATCGACCGAGCTAGACCTATCAAAGTAGGAATGGTGCTCTTGCATAGTTGTAATTTAGAGATGGTGGTTGTATAGTCCTTGCTTTCGTGGCAAGTCATTATGAGCTTTGTTAAGTTGGACATAAGCTCAATTTGGGCTGTGATGATTTCCTCTCGGAGTGAGGGCTGCTTTGTGGCAATGTCTGAGAGAAGGGTGTTGAGGCAGAAGCTGAACTTTTCCGACATTGGTATACCTGAAACAATACAAGAGATTTTATTTTATTTGTTGCGGCCAAGTTACTTTTTCCTATAGACATTTAAGGTGATATCTATTAAAATAAAACCGGCCAAGTGCGAGTCGGACTCGCGCACCGAGGGTTCCGTACAAACCTGTAGGTATAAAGTTTAAAATTTTAAAAAATATTTTTATTATATGATGTAACTAAAAATTTACGGTTTTCTCAATTTTTCCTTTATCTGTGCTATAAGACGTTGCTTCGTACCAAATTTCAAAATTCTAGATCGACTGGAAGTACCCTTTAGGTTTTGATTCCCTTGCGAGTTTCGAAAATTTGCGGCATAAACGGCTATATCTTTTGATTGCGTTACTTTAGAAGTTTGAATTTTTTCACAACTCTAAGGGGCAGTAGCTTTCAGTATTTGATATAAATTTCAGCTTGATACCTCCACGCGTTCCTGAGAAAAAGGGTCTTGACAGACGGACGGACGGACAACAAAGTGAACCTATGAGGGTTCCGCTTTTTCCTATTGAGGTGCGGAACCCTAAAAAACTGTATATTGCTTAATTAATTCAGAAAAACTTATCAAGTATTATATATGTAGTTAGAAGCCTATCCTAACATTTAATCAAAATTAAGAAGTCTAAAATTTATTCATAAAATATATTCACGAATAAAAATATTTTGATTGCCTACATACTATGAACGAATACTTTTTTTTATAATTAGTGATTTATACAAGACACATACCCATATAATTCTATGGAGAGGACTTTAAAAACAAAAAAAAAATGGAATAATCTTGAAGGAGCGCTAAAATTGCGCTCGTTTGTTTCATTCATCATTATTATTTTGCCCTTATCCCAGTTCCAAGTAATTCACACGTGGAAGTAGTAATTACAACTTGTCCCTCATAAAAATGAGGTGTACGTCATTAAAAATAAACAGTCATCGCAATTAAACACACATAATAGAAAACTCATCCGCACATAATAATATGTTTGTACTAGTACTAACAATGCTTTAAATGTGTAGCGTGACAACTTGTGATGCACAATCATCACTTACGAGTAGGTAAATTAACCAATAATCCAACGATGTGTGAAATTATCATGTAAAGCTTGCACTGAGCAAATTAAAACGGTTTGTCTCTCGATATTTTCTTCCTCTTTCTAAGTATTACACGTAAATATTTTACACTTTTACACATTAACATTTTAAAACTAGATAGCGACGGCTTATGCTAGCTGACTGATCCCTGAGAAGCAATGCCGAAACTAACTCAGAGGTCATGGTCTCTTTTAAAGTCCAAACATTATTTTATTAGGATTTCATGTGAGTCTAAAAATGCAGTGTCATGTCTGGAAGAGCCTTTTGTAGAAAGAACCATTGTAGCTTTGAGTAACCTGTCCCAACAGACGGCATGCATGCATCAGTCATCGTCTAGCTTAATCTTATTTTAGGGAGCTCAACGTTGGTAATGGAACAAGCTTACTAATGTACGCTTGCGCCGGTTCTTCATGCCAACCGAAATCGGTTTCAATGCTAAAGTTAGCATTTCGGGCTAGCGTTCTTTAAGTCCAAATCACTCTTATGCTGTTGAAATCTCAATCTGGAAACTTAGGTGAAGTGAGCTTGGAGAGAACTATCATTCCAACTGACGTCCACTTCACTTAAGCTTTAATAGCAAGCTTTTTGGCCTCAGGTTTACCTCTAGGTGATGTGATATGGGCTTTCGGTTTTGTGTACAAAAGAAAACCGGCCAAGTGCGAGTCGGACTCGCGCACCGAGGGTTCCGTACAAACCTGCAGGTCATCATCATCATCATTCGTCATCATCGTTTATGAAATTAAATGTTTTTTTTTTTTAATTTTTATATTTGAGTTGACTGAATGAAAGGTAAATTGTGGTTTACGATTTATGACGTATTAAAAAAAAACTACTAACTAGATCTCGTTCAAACCAATTTTTGTTGGTAGTTTTCATGGTAATGTACATCATATATTTTTTTTAGTTTTATCATTCCCTTATTTTAGAAGTTACGGGGGGGGGGGACACACATTTTACCACTTTGGAAGTGTCTCTCGCGCAAACTATTCAGTTTAGAAAAAAATGATATTAGAAACCTCAATTTCATTTTTAAAGACCTATCCATAGATACCCCACACGTAAGGGTTTGATTAAATTTTTTTTTTGTGTTTCAGTTCTATGTATGGGGAACCCCAAATATTATTGTTTAAAAAAAAAATGATAGTAGAAACCTCAATATCATTTTTGAAGACCTATCCATAGATACCCCACACGTATGGGTTTGATGAAAAAAAAATTTTTGAGTTTCAATTCTATGTATGGGGAACCCCAAATATTATTGCTTTTTTTCTATTTTTGTGTGAAAATCTTAATGCGGTTCACTGAATACATCCACTTACCAAGTTTCAATAGCACAGCTCTTATAGTTTCGGAGAAAAGTGGCTGTGACATACTCGGACAGACAGACAGACAGACAGACAGACAGACATGGCGAATCTATAAGGGTTCCGTTTTTTGCCATTTGGCAACGGAACCCTAAAAATGGAGCTTCCAAATATAATATTTTAATGTCACTACAAAATTTTCGAAAATTGTAATACAGCGCCATATCTGTTAGAATAGCATCGTATTCCATGGAAAACATACATCTTGTATTAAAAATAAACTGCCATATCCATATTTAATAAAACAATTATTTTTCTATCATTATTTCAAAGATAAGCATCGCGAGCATCACACTCGTGTGTTATAACGAGATATATATACAGCTCTCAACATGTATGCACTCAGTATCAAGAACTAAGAGAAACTCAATCAAAATGTTGAAGAATCTGTTCGTACTCGTCTTGGTTGTGATGATGTTTGGAAACGTGAGTACTGTTTTCGTGATTTTGTTTTGCGTAGCGGCATTTTAGTGGCCTTTAAAGGGGTCTACCAGCCACCTAGAATAATCAGCCTATTACGTTAGGTCTCTGTTAGCAAATTACAGGTGGTAATTTACATTTTTTTTCTGCGTACTCCAATTCTCGTTTTTTTTTTTTTTTTTGTTTTCTCGTAGTTAATCTGAAATAAGATTATGACTACTTAAAAGGACTACTTTGCCCGGCGATTTCTAAAAAGTTAAATTTTTTAGACCTCCAGCCGGGCCATAGTAAAATTAAAAACTAAAGCGAAAGTCCTAAGGGTAACCCCGAGGGGGGTTCGCACCTCGGCTTAGGCGATCACTGGGGGAGGGCAGCAAGGGACATGCTGGATCTGGGTTAAATTATTAAGGGGCTAATTTAAAGCTACAGGCGCAGCATCGCGGGCTGGCTCATGCAAGGGTCGGGAGGGAACTCCAATTCTCGTGTAGTTTACTTAGTGATTTGATTAAAACTTCTCAGCGCTTCTATTCCACATTCATTATGCGCACAGCCAAAGTGTGGAACTCTCTGCCAGCGTCTGTGTTCCCTTACATACACCAAGAGTGAATAGGCATTTTCAGGGTTCCATCATAGACTTCATTCATCGCTTTCCATCAGGTGTGATCGAAGTCGAGAGCAGGCCCATTGAGCAATAACTAAAAATAACCTTTTTGCCTTTATACGTTTATGACCATTTTCCTATGATTATAATTTTATTATTTCAGAGCATGCAACAAGGCGGTGGCGGAGGAGCTGAGGGTAACAGATTTTTTAAATTAATCTAAAGTATAGTCTCATTATTCTTCTACAAAATATCTTTATAGCTCTCGTAGTCCACAGTAGGAGTTTAATCTTTCCGTATTTTGGTAAATACGAAAAGACTAAACTCCTACTGTAAGACATGGTTGTTTTAAAGCAAGGCTGCTCAACCGCAGGCCCGCGGGCCATAATGTGGCCCGCGGATGAATTTTAAATGGCTCGCGCATCCAAGTTTTAAATTTGATAAGTGGATTACTTTGATAATTGAAATCTGTTTTTAATTAATGTAGCGGCAGGAAATATTGACCATTTCCCCACACTCAAACATTTGAAAGAGAAGCTTAATATCACGAATGTGAATTGTTCTAAGTACGAAACTAAAATTAAATGCTTATTACAGTCATTTGAGACCAGATTTCAGGACTTTGAAAACAAAAAACAAAATATTCAAATTTTTGTAAATCCTTTCATGATCAGTTTGACCGAAATAATTAGTTATCCTGTCAGCATTCAGTTGGAACTTACTGAACTGCAAAATAACTTTTCGCCAAAAAAGTATCTTCGAAGCCATAAAATTCTTCAGACGATTTTGCAGATTTCTGGAAGTTGGTACCAAAAGAAGACTTTCCTGAAATAACTGACCTAGCCTTGCAGCTCTTAAGCAGTTTTGGGTCAACATATGTTTGTGAGAAGGTTTTCTCAACTCTCAATTACGTAAAAAATAAATATCGCACTTCACTAACTGAGCAACATATTTGTGACTTGTTGCCACTATCAACATCTGATGTGACGCCTAACAAAAGAAAACTATTACAACAGAAACATTGTCGGAAGTCACATTGATTGCATCTATTGATACAATCAAATTGATGTCTACTTTGTCGCTTGATGCTCTGTGTTTTATCCTTTTTTTTAAGAAACTTCTATTATATTTCATAATAATACCTTTGTTTTTTTGCACAAGTCGCAAAAGTAATTAAAATAGTAATCTTTAGTGGCCCGCCTAAAAATTCTAAGTCGACCGTTTGGCCCGCCTGTTAAAAAAGTTGAGCACCCTTGTTTTAAAGCAAGCTACGTTTTATACCTACTTCAAAAAATGGAGAAGGTACTCAATTCGTTTCAGAACTCCTTATATGTAAAATGATTTGAAAAAAAAAAATATATTTTGTTTGAAAGGATATTATAACTTATAAAGTGACCCATATAAATTTGGTCAAGTTCTGATACGTAGTTTTTGAGTTAGCTTTGATAATAAGTATTTTCCCACTTAGTGTATGTTGATGATGTTATAATAACTTCTTGTCACTGTTATTTACTTAGAAATTGAAGATATATGAATTTGTTTGGTTTAGGTACCACAATTAAAAGATATATTTAAAAAAAACCGACTTCCAAAAAAACACTACGACACACGGAGGAGTTTCGGTATTAAATATCACCCCAACCAATGTCACCCCTCCACGGATCAATCGCGGCAAGCGAAGCTTAATCTGATCGATCGAGCCGTTCGGCTGTTATTACTTAGCTTGAGCCTCTCTGCCCCCTAGTACTCCTGTATACTTAAATATAGTGTAATATTTATATTTTTAGGTGGCTTTGGATTTAGTGCTAATGCTGGTGCTGGTGCTGGAGCCAACGGAAGCGGAGGTGCAGATGGTAATATTTAACTAATTTTGAACCTTAAGAGTTTCCCGAACATCATTTACCTACCTATTTGAGTATTTCGCGGTGTAAGAGTCAGATGAATCAACATTTTCTAAATTTTATAGGAGTGCTAAAATTCTGCGAAAATTTTCCTATTCAAGCTTTACCAGCTTTTTATGAGAGATATTTTCTTTAGTCAATTGTATTATCTCATAAAAAAACTGGTAAAACTAAAGAGACGAGGTTTGGTGAGGAGATGATTTTTACGGAATTTTAGCTCTTCTGTAAAATTGAGAAAATGTAGATACGTTCATCTGACTCTTACATCATGGTTTAACACAGTAAAAAAGCCAACAGAATAATTATTCCTATTATTTAGGCTTCCGACCTTAAAAGAAAAGGGCACCTTTAAAGGAGAAGTACCGGGGTAGTCTTCAAAATCCAATTATCCTTAGGTTTTTTTAACATTCAACGTAACACTGACCACCCAAACTGTAAAAGAACGTAAGAAAATTTCGCGGGCTACCTGCGAGTCCGCCTTAAGATCACTTTTATTTTACTGGTTTATCTATTTCAGGCAATGGTGGGTCCGAAGGTGGTGCTGGGGCAGGGTTTAGCGGAGGCGCTGGTGCCAATGGCGGTGGTGGCGGCGGCAAATAAGATAAAGGGTAAAAGAGGTAGCACTCTCTTTACTTATTTTACAAAACCTCTCACTCAAACGCATTTTATAAATTAAAATCGCTTTTCGTGTCTGACTACGAAGTTCTTCTACACTTCTCAAAGGATTTTGATGGGGTTTTACCATAATTTAGAGAAGTCATTGCAAGATATTTATGTGTATCAAAAATCAATCAACTCAGCCTATTGCAGTCCACAGCTGGACATAGGATGTTTTGTGTTGATTTTATTTTAATATTAAAAACTCGATGTTTTTCTTGCGAAGCAGGAGTCACTAATATGATAATAAAAAAACACATTTAATATATACCCCCCCCTCCCAAGCTATTTCTGAGGACATCAAAAAGTTCTAAACACATCTATACTAATATTATAAAGCTGAAGAGTTTGTTTGTTTGGTTGAACGCACTAATCTCAGAAACTGCTGGTCGGAATTGAAAAAATATTTTTGTGTTAGGTAGCCTACTTATTGAGGAAGGCTATATAACATCACGCTACAGTTAAAAGGAGCGGAGCAGCAACGAAAAATGATCGAAAACTGGAAGGCAATTCGTTGCGACGAACAGGATCACGGGAGCAAAAATTTGACGCAGACGAAGTCGCGGGCAGAAGCTAGTTTGTAATAAACTAGCTTTTGCCAGCGGCTTCGCCCGTGTATTATAATATAAACTTTCCTTTTGAATCACTCTGTCTATAGATGAAAACCGCATTAAAATCCGTTGCATCCGGCTTAGAAGATCTAAGCGTACAGACGCGGGAAGCGACTTTATTTTATACTATGTAAAGATAAAAGACAGGTATAGATGATTATAACAGCAACCTTTTATAACATCAGGTCTCTTTTCCCCATAGGATTATACAGGTTCTACATATGGTACACCCACAATTTTTGTTACATTATAGATATTAAATTTTAGTACCTTTATGGCAATATTTTATAACACTATGCTTTATTTCAGATGGTGGAATAAACAAATGGCAAGATAAATTAAATAACTTGTAATATTACTAAAAAGCTGCACCTAAATTATTATCAATAAATAAATAAAATAATACCAGAAAATTGTTTTATTTCAAGGCATAGAGCTTAACACACCTTTTCAAGTTTTTCAATCACGTCGTAGATGGCGTTACAGATTAGTAAACTTATTTGAAGAGGGGCGAACGTTACAATGTTTTCTTGCCAAAAATGTATTAATAAAAACTGCTTTATTAACAACGCATCTTTAGAACTTATAGAGACCTAATTACAAATTTTAAGATACATATGTAATTTGACTCATTTGAAAAAAAAAAAGAAAACCGGCCAAATGCGAGTCGGACTCGCGCACCGAGGGTTCCGTACAAACCTGTAGGTATTCACGGTTTATGCATAAGGTTTATGTTTATGAAATTAAATGTTTTTTTTTTTATATTTGAGTTGACTGAATGAAAGGTAAATTGTGGTTTACGATTTATGACGTATTAAAAAAAAACTACGTATTAGATCTCGTTCAAACCAATTTTCGGTGGAAGTTTACATGGTAATGTACATCATATATTTTTTTAGATTTATCATTCCGTTATTTTAGAAGTTACGGGGGGGGGGGACATTTTACCACTTTGGAAGTGTCTCTCGCGCAAACTATTCAGTTTAGAAAAAAATGATATTAGAAACCTCAATATCATTTTTGAAGACCTATCCATAGATCCCCACACGTATGGGTTTGATGAAATTATTTTTTTTGAGTTTCAGTTCTGTGTATGAGGAACCCCAAATATTATTGTTTTTTTTCTATTTTTGTATGAAAATCTTAATGCGGTTCACAGAATACATCTACTTACCAAGTTTCAACAGCATAGCTCTTACAGTTACGGAAAAAAGTGGCTGTGACATACTCGGACAGACAGACAGACAGACATGACGAATCTATAAGGGTTCCGTTATTTGCCATTTGGCAACGCAGCATAAAAAGCAGATAATAAAACGATTATAATAATTCCAAAAGGGCCTCAGCTCAGCATAATGTTAGACGACAACACAAGGTGTGCCACCTGACGCTGATTTTCAGCTGCAACGCCCAAGTGCCATACGCTAGAATAATAAATACATAGTGTGTCCGTAATAGTAAATTAAGAAAGTCAAAAATAAAATACGATATTCTGAAGTGTACATATTGTGTATGAATATGTGTAGTCGACGAAAAATCTGCGTATAACTTACATTAAATTAAGAAATCTAGAAACAGATAGTACCTCAGTTTTAAAGAAAACATCACTTTTTTGCTCCACCATGTACTAAAAATTATTACATCGCCCAACCATAACTGACTGTACTGAAAAAAAAAATGCTTAACTTAGATTTTTTTATTTTTTTTTCTGATAACTGTCACCACCTGGCCTATCAACCATTTTTGGGTTGACGGTGATTTTTGGGACACCCTGTATTCTCACGCCTTTTTCCCACGGGGGTAGACAGAAACTACGGCACGCCACCTGCTACGATCCTTACATACTGCTTTTGCCTCGTTTAGGTTCATGCAATTGGTCATACACACACGCTGGTTGCGAGTACTACGCACCTTACCTTTCTGAAGTTGACGTATATAAGTGTCTCTACAAACCTACTTACAAAAATAAAATCATTTATTAATGACCTTGCATGCCGATCTTCGTCGACTCATAATAAAACAGACACCTATTGTGATATAGACCTGTTGTCTTCTTTTGACAAACAAGTCCCATTGTAATTTACATTCGATATGGCCGTCCGACGTATACCACAAAACCTTACAATTAAAATTTAAAAACCTTACAACTATGTAAATTGTAGTGACAACTCTACAATAAACATAATTATTATTTCTGTGTTCCGCCATATTTTTAACAATCTATACTAATAAATAAAAATATTTGTAACGTTAAAATAACAGTTTTTTACTAAATGCATTATAAAGACCATAAGGTATAATGTTGTAGTATGCCCAGAGGGGTAATTGCGGAACTCTTTATCGGTAGGAATCGGTTTAATATTCATAGTTAAACAACATTCATTGCGTTATTTACGTTGCTGAGCCGACAATTTATTCGAACAAATGACGCAATGGTTTAGAAATAATCTTCAATTCCATTCAGATTCTGATAAATTGTGCGTTTCGCAATTAGGGTGCAGGTCTTACACATTTTCAGAAAATCTCTATTACCCTAGATAGTATCAGATTACATTTTTAACATAATTACGAGAATCGGTCTTCTGATGGGCTGTAAAATGTACTTATTTGTTTACTTGACACCTTGAAGTTATGTAATAAGTTTGTCCCTCGTCTAAATCAGATAGTCTTCATCTACAACTACATCTACACTAATTATCCATACTAATATTATACATGGGAAAGTGTGTGTGTCTGTTTGTCCGTCTTTCACGGCAAAACGGAGCGACGAATTGACGTGATTTTTTTTAAGTGGAGATAGTTAAAGGGATGGAGAGTGACATAAGCTACTTTTTGTCTCTTTCTAACCCCCCACTTCCCTAAAATGGGGGGTGATTTTTTTTGAGTCGGGTAGCCTATTTATTGAGGAAGGCTATATAACACCACGCTACGATCAAAAGGAACGGAGCAGCAATAAAAAAATGGACGAAAACAAGCAGGGCTGCGATGCGACGGGAAGGGTCAGGGGAGCAAATTTTTGACACGGACGAAGTCGCGGGCAGAAGCTAGCTTGAAATAAAGTTTGTCAGTTTTTTTTTAGGTAGTAATCCCTGAAACTACCAGTAGGAATTGAAAAATTCTTTTTGCATAATATGATAGCCAATTCTTAAGAAAAGTATAGTCATCATCATCATTTCAGCCGAAAGACGTCCACTGCTGGACATAGGCCTCCCCCAATATGTGGAGGTTTGCCTTAATCGCTACGCTTGGCCGCCAGGTTGGCCATCGCAGTATGGTGGTAAATTGCATAGAGAACGCTGCTACCCATTCTCTAGTAGTCGCCTCTTACGACGAAATAGGATGGTGCTATTCTCTCCGTCCGGCATCACACGGATTATTAAGTATGCCAAGTTATTTTACATCACGCTACGACCCTTAGGAGCGGAGCAAAAATAACGCTGAAGGGCCATCCATAAATTACGTCACACATATTTACTGATTTCCCCGTCCTTGTCACAGCTGGTCACGTTTGTGAGACCCCCCCCCCCCTCCCTAGTGTGACGTCACATATTTGCAATTTTACATCTAGACATTGAATTTTTTTTAAATTTTGTTTTTCATAATTCATATTTCGTGTTTTAATAGTACTTTAAATAAGTATATTCAATTTTGAAATGTGACCTCACAAAATTTAGGGCCCCTCCCACCCCCTTGTCACACAATGTCAAAATTCGTCGAGCCCCTGAAGTAACGGAGCGGGCAGGGGATGAGATACGAGGCAACGAGTTGGGGACCAAAACTTCACGCAAACGAAGTCGCATACAGAAGCTAGTTAAAAATAAATAGACATAGTAATTAAAACGCAAAAAAAAACAATAAGAAAAACTCCACTGTTATGTTCACACTAGTTCTAACAATGCTTTTTAAATACGACGCATGGCCTCTGGTGACGCACACTCTATACATATTATAGTAAAATCATAGCGAACTCAAAACACATTGTTTTTCTTTGTTTTTAAAGTAATGTTTGCGAGGTCCGGAAACGATTCCTATGTCAAAAATATTTTTTTGTAAAATGTTTTTATTTTTAACTTTTTAGTTATGGTAGATACCCCGCACTAATCTAATCACGTTATTCGTTCATTTGTCGCGCAAATACTTAATGCAAATTTAAGACTTATATGGTTTTCACATGGATCCCATTGTCCGAATGGAACCAAATTAAAATGGGACGACTCGGGAAACACCAGCTTTCAAAAAAATAAAATAAACATCATAATCGGCTCACCCAGTCAAAAGTTATGAGGTAACAAAGATTTTTTTTTAAATACAGTCGAATTGATAACTTCCTCCTTTTTAGGGTTCCGTTGCCAAATGGCAAAAAATGGAACCCTTATAGATTCGTCATGTCTGTCTGTCTGTCCGAGTATGTCACAGCCATTTTTTTCCGAAACTATAAGAGCTATGCTGTTGAAACTTGGTAAGTAGATGTATTCTGTGAACCGCATTAAGATTTTCACACAAAAATAGAAAAAAAAAAAACAATAATATTTGGGGTTCCTCATACATAGAACTGAAACTCAAAAAAAAAATTTTCATCGGACCCATACGTGTGGGGTTTTATGGATAGGTCTTCAAAAATGATATTGAGGTTTGTAATATCAGTTTTTTTCTAAACTGAATAGTTTGCGCGAGAGCGTATTTCCATTATGTACAAGGCCAAAACGCAACCATAGGAATCTGCTCGCGTATATTTTGTAATGCATTTTTTAAACTTGTGATTGCAATGTATACACGAATTTTGCGTACTACTCGTATATAGTTTGTAACGTAGACGCGCACGTGCATCTTTCCAATTTATACAAGGCCAGAATGCCATCATAGGAATTTGGTAGGACTTCTGATTGCCGGGCTTCGATTTAAGGGGTGTTACGGGAGGAGGGGGGAGGTGCCTCTCCTGTGAAAGAAAAGTTTCGAACCCCCCCCATTTTTGAGAAATTTGTTTGTTAATATTCTAACCTAACTTTCGAATTTTCGTGTATCGATATCGATTTAAAGGCCGGAAGAGGTGTAGGGTTGACGAATAAAATGAAGGGGAAGTAGCAACGCTCGACACGACACTTCGTTGACAGGGCTCGTCAACAGAATCAAGGCGTTTCCATAGGAGGTCACAGTTTTAACTTAACCTAACCTCCCCAAACCATGTCGTTTCTGGAGGTCGCAGTTTTAACCTAACCTAACCTAAACTCCCCAAACCATGTCGTTTCTGACACTCGCCGGCCGCTCGTCTATACCTACAGGCTTAGCTTGCATGCGGAGTAGCACTGTATATTATGGAACAATTTAGTTACTTTGGCCACTACAAAGTATACACGAGTATTTGCGTACTACTCTTGTATAGATTGGAAGACCTTGATTAAAAAGTGATTTCCAATCTATACGCGACTAGTTTCACACCCTTGCGTTCTAGCCTTGTACACATTGGAAATACGCTGCGCGAGAGACACTTCCAAAGTGGTAAAATGTGTGTCCCCCCCCCAGTAACTTCTAAAATAAGGGAATGATAAAATTAAAAAAAATATATGATGTACTTTATCATGTAAACTTCCACCCAAAATTGGTTTGAACGAGATCTAGTAAGTAGGGCAAAACTTGGCTAATCGATGATATGCAGTAATTCTGTGATAGTTTGTTCGTCCTCTATATCTAAGTTACTATATAATCTAAAGCTGTGACATTTTGCGTATAGATGGCGCTATTCTTAAAGAGTGTATCCGTAAACTTTCTCATAAATTAAAAAAAAAGTACTGTTAATTGCGAACTGTGGTCTAACCTCTATGGCAACTTGTGATTAGACTAGGCAAAAGAAAAACTGAAATATTATTTATTAAAACATATAAAAAATGGGAAAACCAGATAAACGTAATGATAAGGTAAGAGTTTTTAAGCATTTGTATATCTGTGATCTAAAGAAACTTCATTCCTAATATTCAAAATCCTTAAGTTCGGAGAGTAAAATATTCGTGTTTTTCGGTAATCATGATTTATATGTATCACAGAATACCCAAATGTGTATGAATTTGTTCAAATCAAATCAAATCAAATCATTTATTCGTAAACATAGGTGACAATTATATACAAGATCTTAAGAATTAGTTAGTGCGCTATGTTTTGCCAATTGACATACAAATTATTAAGAAAAAAATAATATAAGTACTATTAAATTAAAATATAAATTCCTCATAATATGATTATGCAAGCAAGTAACATTACAATATTCATAATCAATTTCATCTCATGTCAAAATCTATAGTGAATTCAGAAGATTAATTTAAAAATAAAGTAAGTAAAAAAAAATTATTAAAAATGTCAAGTATAAGTAAAAATATCAATATTATAAAGTTACAGAGATTCATCATTAAGAAATTCACCTAGAGTATAATAACATTTTTCAAGAAGTATCCCATTAAGCGTTTTTTTAAACTTCTGCACTGGCATACATTTTATTGCATTGGATATTTTATTATATATTTGCGGTGCAATACCAAAGAAGCTTTTCCTCATAAGAGAAGTTTTACATTTTACAAGGCATAAATCATTATTATATTGAGCACGCATGGGTGTTTTCTTTATTGTACTGAATTTCTTAAATAAATGTGGATTCATTTTTACAAATAATGCAGTTTCTAGAATGTATAAAGCCGGTAGAGGTAATATTTTTAACTTTTTAAAGTAAGGAATGCAACTATCTGTTGTTTTTAAACCACACATACACCGTACACATCTTTTCTGCATCCTGAAAACAAGTTCCCTATTCGTTGACTGTCCCCAAAAAATAACACCGTATCGCAAAACTGAGGCAACAAGTCCATGATATGCCATCAATAGTGTATCAATATTTACTTTTTTTGAAAGTTGAAATAACAAATATGCTGATTTACTTAATCGCTTGCAAATTTCCTCCAAATGAGGTTTCCAAGTCAGCTTTTCATCTATAGTTATACCTAAGAACTTCGCGGTACTAACTTCCCCAATTTCATAATTATCATAAGCAACACTAATTAGTGGTTTCTCAAGCCGTTGATGAAAGTGCATTATATTCGTTTTATTTAAATTAATTATTAGATTATTATCATTAAGCCAATTCATTATTTTATTTAAAGAATTATTAATCACATTTTGATAATTGTTTGGATTATTACATTCTATAATAGCCGTGCTATCGTCTGCAAAGAGTACCATTTTTTGCCCTATGAATTTTGGGAGATCATTTATATATATCAAGAAAAGCGGTGGTCCTAGAACGCTACCTTGAGGTACGCCATATTTTATGTACCTTGGTTCAGAGGTATATGTGATTTCTAATTTTGTTGTAGGACATATTCTAGAGATTTCCGTACATTGTAATCTGTCACTGAGGTATGATTCTAAAAGCTTAAGGATGTTCCCTCTAATGCCATAGCTGTTTAATTTTTGCAATAAAATCTCATGATTTACAAAATCAAACGCCTTCGTCATGTCTGTGTATATTGCACAAACAGGTTTTTTTTTATCGACAGATGTCAATACATTTGATAATAGGTCAAACAGTGCCATATTAACATTCATATTTTTTCTGAATCCCTTTTGTTCCTTGCAAAATAATTTGAATTTTTCGAAGTAAGCATAAATAGAATTATAAATTACTTTCTCTATTATTTTTGAAAATATCGGAATTTTAGCAATTGGTCTATAATTTGTAACATTCGTTCTGTCATTTCTTTTAAAAAGGGGCTTAATAATTACTTTCTTTAAACTATTTGGAAATATACCATCAGCAATACAGAGATTGATTACATGTGACAGTGGTTTCGCTATTACTTCCTTGACATATTTTACCACTTTTGTTGAAATGCCATCATGTCCGACAGTGTTTGTGTTTTTAAGGCTGGTAATTATTTTAACTATGTCATCCTCTACTACAGGCATCATAAATAACGAATGCGATGTCGAATTTTCACTAAAAGGTTTTTTTGTTGACGTACAATTCGTTTGTTGATTGTTTTCGACAGTCTCAATAAAATATTTATTAAATTCGTTGGCTATATCCAATGGGTGGGTTAAAATTAAGTTATCCTTGTTAAGAGATAATATTGGTTCTTGGGGCAAACAAAATTTTGATTTGTTTATTACTTGCCAGGCCGCCCTTGATTTGTTTTGTGAAACACTGATGAAATGGTTATTTTGAGCTTTCTGGGTTAATTTTATTATTTTTCGGTAAAGAGTGGAATATTTTTTTAAAACAAGTTTATTTTTTGAATTGGGAATTGTCTAAAATGTTTGGTTTTATTATTGGTTTTATTGTAAGATCTGTTTGGTTTTATGAAATATTTCATGGCTAATGTTATCATTATTGTTATTCTATGCATTTTTTAACCTAAGTACTAACTTTTTTGGATTACAGAACAAATCAAAGAAAAAAAGTTTAAAAATGGTAGAGAACGGATTGAATGCCAGTTCTGTAAAAATTGTATCATACGACATGCCAAAATATTATTATTATTAATACTAGTTTTTTCCTCTGTTCAAATTGTGAGCTTTCTGAATCAGTTTTATTTTTGATTTGATGTTTGTTTTTGAAAGTTATTAACAATAAGAAACCAAAGTCAGTTGTGCAATTCTAATGTCTAAGAATTACTTAATAAAGTGAAAACTCGATTACTAAAATAAAACATTTGATTAATAAATATAATTTTCATTAATTACAGTTTCCGCTACTATCACATATTGACCTGACTGATATCACAAAATAAGTATCACTGATCTACCTCATTTTAAGTTGTGTAAAATAAAATTTATTTTGTATGGTCAGTTTGGTAAGTATTTGGTATAAATATAGATAATCACTATTGTAGGCAATTTAACAGACTCTTACATAGTCAATTTACAAAACTATCTGTTCAAGAACTAGAATTCTATGATCAAATAATCAAACTATCACCGATTAGCCAAGTTTTGCCCTAGTTTTTTTTTAATACGTCATAAATCGTAAACCACAATTTACCTTTCAGTCAGTCAAATCAAATATAAAAATTAAAAAAAAAAAAACTTTTAATTTAATAAACATAAACCTTATGTATAAACCGTGAATACCTGCAGGTTTGTACGGAACCCTCGGTGCGCGAGTCCGACTCGCACTTGGCCGGTTTTTTTGGGTGGGCCATCATCAAATCACTTCTCCCGCGCTGGGTGGAGCGGAAGCGCATGTCAGAGTTTTACTGACCCACCCGTGTTCCTTCAGTTGCCTGTGTCAGGGCCACGGTAGCTCTTTCTAACAAATCCGCAACCCTGGCAGATAGTAAACATACCTGGAGTTCAAGAGTGCACAAGCAAGTTTTTTTGAATTCGGTTAAAAATATAAGTTATAGATTGTTTCTGTTTGTCTGAATGTATGTTACGGATTCCCGTGTGCTGCCGGACATAAAGAATAGCATCACCCCGTTTCTTCCCGTGGGTGTCGTAAAAGGCGACTAAGGGATTTACTAGAGAATGGGCAGCAGCGCTCCCTATGCGTTTTACCACCATACTGCCACCGCCAACCCGCTTGCCAAGCGTGGCGGTGGCGATTATGGCAAGGCCCCCCAAATAGGGCCTATGTCCAGCAGGGGGCGCCCATTAATTGCGTGAGGCAATATTAACGATTTTTCGTACCCCCCACCCCCCTTGGTGAGATGTCGCGAGATTTAGCTCGACTCCCCCATAATCTCACGTGAGATTTTTCAGAATGCGCAATTTTACTACTAATTATTTAATATAACCCGTTTTTTTTTAAAACTAGTATTTCAAATGTATACGCCAACTGAGGTCGATGACACTACAATTTGTTTTTTCTTTTGTATATCATGTTTAGATAACGATACCCATACGTCTGCGGAGTTTTGCAAATTAATTTACTGTAACCCTGTATACTGCAATAGGCATTTTTAGTAAAACAATATATTTTTTCGCCTATTTAGAAATATAAAGAAACATGTGACAACACAAATACGATATAAATATAACTGTCTTCACCTAATAGTTTATTATCAAGTAGACAAAGTATTCACTCGGTATCAAGAAGTGGAACCAAAATGTTGAAAAAGTTTTTAATAATTTTTCTTGTTGCGATGATGTTTGGAAACGTGAGTAATTAATTGTAATTAAATAAAATTATTAATGTAATTTTTTTGTAATTTTATCGTGATTTTGCTACATTTCGATTTAACGGCATTGTAAAAGCCAGTAAATGCAATTTGTAGAACAACAGGCAATATCCCTACGCGCACTTTTCTCTCTGAACAGTGAACCAATCGAAACCGCCACGCTTGGGTCATCATCTCAGCCTATCGCAGTGACGCCACTGTGACGTGTAAATTTGATTTAGGATCGCTAGTATTCTTATTATTTTCAAATGTATTTTTATAATAGTTAGGTTTATAATTAGTGTTTTTATAGTTACTAGAATTGATATTGCTAGGCTGGTGTTTATAAGCGAATTCCGGTGCAAGGTCTCAGTACTGTCTTTAGGCGGTTCGCGAAATTGTTTTAGTTTAGTTTGTATGTTTTCGTAGTTTCTGCATAATTTTTGTAGACACTTATATCGGTTATATCAGCAGACTACGCCAGCGTACTTGCATAGCAAGGTCGAATGTTATGCAGCAATATCTCTAGTTGATCTTCTGCTAACTTTCTATCCAAACGAGAAAACATGCCACGCATAATAGAAATGTATACTGTTATATTTTCTAGTTCACCCGAGTGCGTGTCCTAATTTCGGATAAAAATTTGTAGTCGAAGTCACTTTAACTAAAATCTTGCTTAAGCAAGGAGACAATGTCATCCCAAGTTCTAGCCTGATCTTTAACACATCTGAACCAATGAAGAGCGTCGTCAGTGAAAATTTCATAAGCGAAAGAAACTATTTGTTCGCGAGGTATAGCTCTGCTCAAAATAAATTCATCTACCCTCTGAATAATTGCACGGACGCAAGTTTTTCCGGAGTATTTAAGTTTACTTATTTCTGAAAAAAGCCTACGCTCACAACTGACGGCGACATTAACTGGGTTTGTTTCACGAATTGGTTCCGTTCACTGCTGGACATAGGCCTCTCCCATGTTGCGCCACAACACCCTGTCCTCCACCTTCCGCATCCAGTCTGTCCCAACCACTTTCTTTAGGTCGTCGGTCCATCTAGCTGGGGGGCGCCCCACGCTACCCTTAGCGATACGAGGTCTCCACTCCAGATCCATACCGTGTCCATTGACGGACATGGACAGCCCACTGCCACTTCAGCCTGCTTACTCTGTGACACTTGGGTTGGTGACGCTGAATCGGGTATACTCAGCTGATATTATTTTCACTTCTATCGTGTAATCATAAGCGCATACCTTCTTTTGTTTTATAACGTGCTCATTTTGCGCTTCTCCTCCACATTCATTATGCGCACTGCCAAAGTTTTGGAATTCTCTGTTCCCTTCTACATTGATTCCCTCTGCCTTCAAATTGAGTGAACAGGCACCTTCTTGGCATGCTCGTTCCATCATAGACCTCATTCATCGCGTTCCATCTGGCGTGATCGAGGTCAAGAGCAGCCCAATCAAACTAAAAGGTAGAAAATAATAGAAAAAAAGCGTGGGGTGCTTTTTAAGGTATTTTTTTATTGATACCAGGCACCCCACGCTTTTTTTTCCATTATTTTCTACTTTTAGTTTGGTTTTCTATGGAAGCGTGTTTTTTAGTTTTTTAAACTATTATTTATTTTCTATTTTTTAGTGTTTCGAATTTTGAGACATATGTCAGGGTAGTTTGTGACGTATGTCAGCGTAGTATTCGAAGACAGTTTTTTGCTGTCCTGGTAACCCTGACAAGGATAATGGCACAAATTTATGAAATTATAGTATTGTTTGTCTGATACTTTTTAAATTTAATTTATAAATGCATGCACACATCATGTTGGATTATTGATATCAAACTGATTTACATCCGTCACCTCACACTTCAGGTCCAGTTGAAAACCAGCGTCAGGCACTAGTAGTCTGGCATTTTGCTGAACTGGAATTTATTATGAATCTTTTAACTTAAAATATACTTGAATAGCAGGGGTAATTATTTTATTTTTATTAATAGCAACTGCATTTATAGGATATGTTCTACCTTTTTTTTTTTTTTGGATGGGTAATCATCAAATGACTTCTCCCGCTCTGGGCGGAGCGGGAGGGCGTGTCAGACTTTTACTGATTAAAACCCACCCGTGTTCCTTCATTTGCCCATGTGCCAGGGTCACGGTATCTCTTTCGAACAATCACGCGACCCCGGCAGGGATATGTTCTACCTTGAGGACAAATATCATTTTGAGGAGCAACTGTTATTACAAACTTATTATCAGCTATTCCATCTCTAGGTGTAATATTAGTAAATTGAATCTTTTTGGCCAGCCGCGAGGCACACTATAATGCTAGTTTCTGACTTTACACCTTATACTTTTAAATTTATTTTTATTTTACTCTTTCCTGCTGTATACCTATTGTGTGCCTTTTAAACTGTGCTAAATAAATGTATTTTCTTTCTTTCTTTCTTCTTTCTTTCATTGGTCCTCGATAAGTCTACAGAGTTTGAATGAAATCTGGTCGTTTAAAGTGGGTCAAAATCGCGCTATAAGGAGTCGGTTACAAACAAACATACAAGTGAAACTAATATAAAGCGTGTAAAAAATAATGGATATCATTTTGCGATGTTCGCTGCAATTTCCATGGTCGTATAACTCCTTCGAAAAATGCGAGCATGATGGAATGTATATTATGAAGACCCAAGCATGTGAGTCAAGTCTTCACTACTACTGCAAGTCATCAGTCCGTTAATAGAGACTCTTTCACTTCTTCAAGGCTATACCAGACCAAGGCTTGTCCATTATGTTCTCCTTGTACTTAAGCTGAACGCCTAAGTGCATATCCTCGAAGTCAGTTACGAGAATGTTCGTTAATAAATAATGGTTTAAAAAACTAAAAAACACGCTTTCATAGAAAACCAAAGTGTTTTTTTTTTTAGTTTTCTATTTTTTTTTTTATATCGGCTAGCTACAAAAGCGGGTTTAGTTTCGTTTCATTTTTTTTACTATCCTGGATAGGATAATGGCACAAAATGAAATTATAATTTCATACATTTGTGCCGATGACGCTCAGATCAAGTAAAAGACTTTTACTCGATCTGAGCGATGACGTTGATAAGTGTACAAAGTTTCAAATTAAGCCGACGTTTTGATGGGGGTGACAATCACGTTCAAAGATTCCGTTTCATAGATATATATATATTGTATATACTAGTGGTCGCCTAGTAGTCGAAATTCGACTATAATTCATTTTAATTTTAAGTTTGAATGATATGAATGACTTATAACATTATCTTAATTATTTGACACATTGTTTGACACTCAGTAAGACTATATAGACAATAAAGACAAATAATATTAGTCTCTTCTCATTTTGACCACAGACTTCAACCATAAATAAAAAACTTTTTTGCAAAAAAAAACAACCGACTTCCTTAAAAACACTACAAAGTGAAAAATAACTTTAATTTCGGTAGTCGGTGTCTTAGGATCTGTATTTATGGTTTTTTTGCCACCGACTTCCGAAATTAAAGTTATTTTTCACTTTGTAGTGTTTTTAAGGAAGTCGGTTGTTTTTTTTTGCAAAAAAGTTTTTATTTTTAAATTTTTAGTTGTGGTATTCACCCTGCACTAATTCCAAACAATGCATATTTATGCGATAGCAGAAATCGCGGTTGATTTCCTGTCATTTTTTAAAGAGTTCCGGTGTCTGTCTCCCGAACTCATCATCAGATCTATATGAAAATTATATGGGACCATTTCGGAATAAACCCCTTTCGAACAAAAAAAGAATTTTGCAAATCCATCTATATATGACGGAGTTATGGCCGAACATACATAAAAAAAAAAAAAAAAAAAAACATATAAACATCCGAATTGATAACCTCCTCCTTTTTGAAGTCGGTTAAAAAGAGAATTTGTTTGTCAAACGCATGGTAGTGTGTGTAACGTGATATTTATTGAAAATAATGTATTTTTAGGTATAATTTTAAAATCACTTCTTCTCTGTATAAACTATAAGTGTGCGAAATTTCATACTCCTCCGTCCGCCCAATTTTTGTAAAAAGGGATCCAAAGTTTTGGCTTCACGCATTAATATATAGATATATACTAAGTAAAAAATCGTATTGTTTTAATCATTTAAACTTTCAGAGTATGCAACAAGGTAAAGGTGGCCCTGGAGCCGGTGGTGAAGCTGGAGGTAAGAGTTTGTTTTATTTTATTAGGTTCACCAACAGTAGATTACAATAAATAATACATTAAGAAATTAAAAAAGCAACAGTGCATCAGTTATTTAAATGTAAACATGCATGCATGAAACAATAATTCAGAGAAATAAACTAATATTGAGAGTTTTTTTTTTTAAAAACGCATGTTAAGTATACGACGGATGTTTTTGACAGATTCGCATAACAAAATACTGTCACATCAATTTCATTCCACAGATAAATGATATCTACAGCACTATTCTCGTAGTCTATACATCTATACAAATAAATAAAATTGGAGCGTCTGTTTTTAATATTAAGATAACCACATTTTACTAAGTGTATATGGATGTATACACGGTACATATACCAAAACAATATTTTTTACAATTTTTGTCTGTCTGTCTGTATGTTTGTTCCGGCTAGTCTCTGAAATGGCTGGACCGATTTTGACCGAACTTTGACTGGCAGATAGCTGATGTAACAAGGAGTAACTTAGGCTACTTTTATTTTAGAAAAATAAATAATAGTTTAAAAAAACTAAATACACGCTGAATTTTGAGACGTATGTCAGCGTAGTTTGTGACGTATGTCAGCGTAGTTTTCAAAGACAGTTTTTATGAAAAACTTTTTTGTTAAATACCACGCAGTCGAAGTCGCGGGTAACAGCTATTACCTATAATATAACCTGAATAAACACATCTTACCGCGGTAGTTCGTCCTCCTGCGTTAATTTCCGACATCTACGCGGGCGAAGCCGCGGGCAAAAGCTAGTCAATAATATATATATTTAGAAATACATAAGTATATTTACCAGTTGTCTCGTTACCATAGTACAGGCTCTGCCTAGTTTGGGATCAGATAACGGTGTGTTGGTTGTCCTAAGATATTATTATTATTATTTATTAATAGTGTGTAAAGTATGAACGTGGGGTGCTTTTTGAGATATTTTAATTGGTATCAAACACCCTACGCTTCTTTTTTCAATTATTTTCTACTTTTTAGTTTGGTTTCTATGTAAGGGTGCTTTTTGTTTTTTAAACTATTATTTATTTTCTGTTTTTTAGTTTTAATGAAATCTGACCATTGGAAGTAGGTCAAAATCAAGTCCAAAGGAGTCGGTAACAAACATAGTAACATCTAACCTACAGGACCAGACCTAATAAACGCGTGTTAAAAACGATCAAAATATAGTCGAACCCATCATCTCAGCGACAATCAATGTCAAAAAACCACTTGTCAAAAATGTAGGGAAACTAGATATAATATGTTTGATAAATTGTGAAATGTAAAGGTGTAATATGCAGCACTGAAGGGGTCTGCTAGGACCGATGCCTGCCGGGGTCACGTGATTGTTCGAAAGAGATCCGTGACCCTGGCACATGGGCAAATGAAGGAACACGGGTGGGTTTTAGTCAGTAAAAGTCTGACACGCCCTCCCGCTCCGCCCAGAGCGGGAGAAGTCATTTGATGATTTCCCATACAAAAAAAAAGGTGTAATATTAATAGAGGCTAGTTTAAATTAATTTATGTTATAGCTATCACACGCATATTTTTCTTTGTATACATTTTGTGTTTCACTTCTTCTTATACTTTTTATTAATATGTGGACAATGGTGTGGGTTACATCTTAGCATGTAACTGTTTTTTGTCCCTAATAAATTAAATAAAAATATAATAAAATTGGGACTGGACTGTGATCACACTAAGAACGTTCTTAAAATGAGGGGAACTATTCTCAGAACTTGGAAAGTGACCTAAAAAGTAGTCTTTTAGCAGTTTTTTTTTTTTTTTCAACCTCTAACAGCAGCAACCTAACAGCAACCATATTTCAACGACAATAAACTTCACTGTGATTTTGGCAGTGATGCAAAATCTCAGAACCGGCCGACCGATTCTACGCCGTTTTTTTTTACATATTTACTTTCTTAGTTTCCTAATTCTTAACAAGAGACTATAAACTCTAATGTATAAATTATAATGCTAATGTAAATAAATATGAATCCAGTGAAGAAAAAACAAATTTCTTTTTTTTTTCAGCCGGTGCTGGTTTCCATTTTGGTGGCAACGCTGGACCTGCTCGAGGTGGTATGACCTAACAATACCTATTTAAAAAAAAAAAACATGTGTGCAATTCACACGTGGTAGAAGTGAAACCTTCAAAAATTTTGGCTTCAAGATAATGAGATGAATGTAAAATTTCGGGAAGAGGATAATTGTAGGTTTTTCCGTCTGAATAAATCTATGTAATATATACGAATAAAATGTAAAATAATTAAATAATTAATTAATAAAGTTTGATTTTATTCAGACGGTAAACACGAATGGAGGGGGTACGAAGCAGAGCACAAAGAGAACGACGAACATAAGAAACACTGTAATGCTTCCTATCTAATTTTCTCCCACGTTAAATCTTATGAATTTATATGTCTGTCTCTTTTTACTGTCGCTTTTTCGTTTCATAGACTTTCAAATCACAACGGTTCTAAAGAAGTTTTCACTTCAAAAACCATGCAATAAAAAATCTCTACTAAGTAACAACATGTGACTGTTGATCATTTCTATCCAGCCCGTTCAATGCCCGTTCAATCTAACAGCGATGCCCTAAGCCGAGGTCCGTACCCCACAGGGAGTGTCCTTAGCGAGTAGACGCCCTAGTTTAAGTTTCTAAGCTCTGTCTGGAGGCCTTAATTTATTAACGTAGCCACAGACTAGCTCGGTTAAGCAGCCGACAACCTCATAGATTGACTTGCAGGATGTCATTCCAAAAAAAAAAAAGGATTATTCAATCCCTAAATGAATAAATACGTCACAACGAATACTATATACAAACTTGATACGACAGAGGGGCTTTCCTTTAAACTGCCTATACTAGGGACCATGTTCAAGCCCTGTACCAAAAATCAATTAAATAGGAGCAGTAGTTTAGTCGCAAATGATTTTTTAAGATTTTGCCCTGTTTGAACACGATGTATCTTTTCTAACAGCTGATTATGCCTATACGCATAGGTCATGCACCTTAAAATGATAAATCTGAAATGCGCTGTTGCCGCTCTGATCCAAGTCACAAGTAAAACCAAATATTTTCGCTAAAAGATGGCAATGCAAACAAGGAAGCAATGAATACACACACTTACACTTTTATTACGAGAGTGACAGTTATACAAAAATTCCCGTGCGTAAAAGAAATAGAAATACGTCACTGTTTTGCTACTGCATCTAAGATCCTTGCGATCGGCCTAAAAAACTTGTTTATTCAGTTCGCCGGCGCGATCCTGCCGCGAATGTGCGTTTCGTAAGACCTCCCGCGCAGATTTTGTTTTGTGATTGGTTTTGTGAAACTCGCGTGCTGACAATTGTGATTTTTAGTTCAGTATTTCTTTTTTTTTATTGTGACAGTGTCCTGTAACGTAACGTAACTTGGGATTATTATTATTCAGTGTTAGTTTTTTTTTTGTGAAACGACTCGACCGTTCCACGATCACGATCTCCAGACCTCACTCCCATGGATTTCTTTTTGTGGGGGTACATTAAGGGTGAAGTGTATGCCTCAGAGGTAAATACAATTAATTGTTGAACTAAAAAATAGGATTATTTTAGCATTTCACAAATTAACGTGCTTAGCTACGGACAGTGATGTAATTAGAAAAATAAATACCTAACAATATTCTCCGTCGGTATAATTTGTGCATTAACGTGAATGGAGGACACATCGAGAATTTATAATTTTTGTGTTTTTGTTGTGACTGTTGTGCGCGTATTTCAAAACCTAACATAAACCCAGCGAGCCAGCCGCGCGGCCGGGCTCTTTGATACGAGATAACACGCGGCACGCGCGCGCGTGGCGTTGCCGTTCTTACCTAGGTATCTAAGGTCAGTTAAATTTATTTATAAAGGGTGGTTGCGTTTTACTCTGATTTGTAAGCTATTTAGTTTGTTTGAAAATAAAAAAAACTAATTTTTGGTGCTTTTTATTTTTATACCGTATCGAATTAATACTAAACACGTATAGTATACGTAGTGTAATTTAATGCCCCTCTGTCATATCAACTCCGTATTTATGTTTCAGGTGCCGGTGGTGCCGGAGGCGGTGCTGGGTCTGGGTTGGGTTTCAAATTCGGCGCGGGCGCAGGGGGGAGCGCAGGGGGAGGCGCCGGTGGTGGCAAATAAAGTTATATGTTGTGATAGGTCATCATCATCTGGCTAGCTTTTTCCCAACTATGTTGAGGTCAGCTTCCAGTCTAACCGGATGCAGATGAAATCTATTTTAAATTTATTTAACTCGAAATTTTTTATAATTTGTATCCCTCCTAACTAATTACCTACACTCATATCGTCATTAATTTTTAAAAATCTAAGTAATATGAAAAGGGAATTAATATTTACAACTGTTATTTAAACAATACAGAAGTTACCATGATCAGTTGAAAAATTTAATGGGCAGTCATTTAATTTTTGGCGGTTAGTAAATTAGTGAGTCAGTAAAACATAAGCAGTAAGTAATAAAAATATTGGTCTGTTATTTCATCATTCAAATGTCAGTGCAAAAATTACTCAAGTAGTTTAATAAATTAATGAGCAGTAAAACGGTTGGAATGGGCAGTTCGAACCTCTAGAAGCAATAATACCCTGAAATACTCTACGGGGCAGATCTGATATGGTTTGGGGAGGTTAAGTTAGGTTTTAACCGTGACCTCCTACCTTCCAGAAACGATTTTATCTCATAAAACAACGTTTGGAATATGAGTCATTCATTGAATATCGCGCTGTTCCTCCCATTTTACCGCCTCATCGTTTATAGAACTGCTTAAAATAAAATTTATTACTAACCAATTACGATTTGTTAACTGTACGCGCCTAACCGCCCAGTTCAACTATTCCACGGCTCAGTATTTACTGAACTGCCCGTTTAAATTATTTTATGACTCATTTTTATTTCGTTTACTGCTCAGTTTTTACTGCTAAACTAGTTTGCAAACATGTGTTTTTTATTTTTTTTACCTACCATAACTCAAATATTGAACTGCCGCTTTAATTCTATGCCATATGAAAAATGAAACATTTTCATATATTTTTTGTACCTACGTATTTTTTCTTCCTTTTTTCTTGTCTGTTTTATATGTGTGTCCATGGTTAAATAAATAAATACTTACTAAACTGTATGTTGAATTGTCCTGCTTAGTAAGCATACGACAGTATACCTTCAAAATACAAGAATATCTGTGTTTGATTTTGTAATGTAAGATGTGTTAAAAAACTTTAGTACGACCTGAATCAATAAAATATGAGAATTTAATATTAGTTTATTAGAAAACAAGTCGAATACTGTCGGATTTTTACCTGTCTGCGAGACGCAAAGGAGGGTGATGTGTTTATCAGTCCACGTATGAGTATGTATGTATGTTCGTTCCATTGTGGCACTCTAGAGACCAAACGCGTGGGCCTATTTTGATGATTCTTACGTCAATCGATTTGTTACTTAGCAGTTTCAGTTATATTTAAATTACTTATTAGCTAATATGCTAGATTGTAATAAGAATAAAGTATCATCAAATGTGATATTTTATAAAGCAAAAAAAATAATTTAAAAAAATTGATTTGTCTTAATCTTGCGTCTGTCACTAAAGACATGACAGTTATCAAATTTCAATATGGCGACGACCAGACGTCTTAGAAAGTCGTCTTTAGGTTTCTTAGATAATTTTAAATGACCATTTAGAATCTATAAAGATTTTAAACTTAATATAATTATAATAATTAAAGTTAAAATATTAGGAAAAAAACAACTTTGACGTCGTGTTGGCCTGGTCGGACGCTTTCTCCAATAGTTGGAGTAGTCTTGTTCTTCACTTTTGGCATCCCTTTATTGGACGGCTGGAGAGAACCGCGGAGAGGATCAGAACTCTGGACACCTCTGGTGAGGGGTCTGTGTGCAGTTTTACACGAACAAAAATGCTAGGACAAAGAATACTTGCACCTCAGGAGGACACGTTAGCATATCGTTCGTTTGGATGAACAGGGTATTAACTCAAAATTTACGATTTTTGACCTAAAAATACAGTCCTACTAAAAATTATGCGATCTTTCTAACTAACGAACATGGTTGCATAACAACGTAAAAACAAAGCTAAAAAACAAATGTTAAAACTATTTTTATGTGAATTTTTAAAATATTGTAAATAAACATTTGATAATAAATTATTAAGACAATAGTTTAAAAAAAACAAAAATTACAAAAAACATATTATCAATAATTATATAATTAATAATAATAAATGTTTGCTTTCATTAAATATTATTTTGAAAATTTACTCCTAATATTTGTGGAACATGGTAGTATTATGAATGCTCCTTACTAATCAACAAATTAACAAATCATGAAAAAATAGGATGACATAGCAAAATAAACATTATATTAAAAAAATGTCAAAAAAATAATAATCGAAAGGTCAAACATAGACTCTCAAAATTGCATTTTATGAAAATATAATTTTCTAGTTAGTACTTTGGTTTATAAGTATTTTTTGTGTAAAAAGGTATTATTATATTCTTGCCTGTAGGTTTTCTATTTTTTCTCAGAAATAACAAAATTAAGAAACTCGTGAAGAGAACAAAAACTTTATCAATAAAGTAAGTTTACAAGATATATAAGTGAGGTTAACCAATTATTAACGAAAATGGAAATATATTGATTTGAAAACTTCAAATCACTCTCCTGAAAAATAGGCTTTTTTGAGTTAATACCCTGTTCATCTGAACCGACGATATAGTGTCGCAGAGACAATATCTACTCGCTACAATTCGGATTCGGGCTCAATATTGAGTGTACAAGTCACCCCTGCCATTTTATTCGTGGTGAACATTGACCAGGCAGGAGGTCTTTCCATAGTTGGTGGTAACCAGTCTACTTAAGCCACTCAAACCCATAGTCCAATATCTTTTTTCTCCAAGTCATAAACAGACCGGAGATTCTCCTTGGGTGCCCTAGCACAGTTCATACAAGGATATTTGTCGGTTGGTGCTGCATTTCATTAAAACTGTATAAGGGGCTCTGCGAGTTGGCTTCGGTTCCTCGTACGCCTTCCAAGAGCCGGGACGCCATGGTACCGAGACATGTTTTTTAATTTTTTTATTAAATAAATCTCCAGACCGTATTTCGGCCAGTATCTACGGAGACTAGCCTTCGGCGCGGGAGATATTATAGTACACAAGTGTGTGCGCACACACAAGTGCTCTCTCACTTCCCTAGTCCCCTCACTTCACTTTCATAGTACGACGCGACGGAACGCAATCCGTGAAATAAGGCGCAGGACCAACGGCTTAACGGTTTATTTACAACATACAGAAATAATCACTAGGGATTATAGACGGACCAAAATACTTTCTAAATGATAACCTTTTTAACCGACGAAAAAAAACGGAAGATGTTATCAATTCGACGCGTATTTTTTTTTTAATGTATCACCACGCATAACTTTTTACATAGTAGTCCGATTGCGATAATTCTTTTTTTATTGGAAAGGGTATACTCCAAGGGTGGTCCCATATAAATTTGGAATACAAAATCAAACCCTAAGGGTCAGAAAACAGGGGATGATTGATTGTTCACTCACTGATTGTAATGTTTAACCACGCATAACTTTATACAGAGTAGTCCGATTTTGATAATTATTTATTCATTGGATAGGGTATACCTTGCCAAGTATTATAAGTACATTAAAGCCACAAAAAATTATAAAATAAAAACTTTTTACCAAAAAATTTTACCGCCGAAAAAACTGAAAAGCAAAAAATAATAAACCTTAAAATTATGAGTCGGCGCTGAAAAATCAATGAACAAAGATCACTCAAAGCGCCGACTCATAATTTTAAGGTTTATTATTTTTTGCTTTTCAGTTTTTTCGGCGGTTAAATTTTTTGGTAAAAAGTTTTTATATCATTTATCATCTTTCTATCTAGAAAAAGAAGAATTATAATCTATACATTGGTTGAACGCGGTAATCTCAAAGAAGTACTGGTCTGAATTGAAAAAATCTTTTTGTGTTGGGTAGCCTATTTATTGAGGAAGGCAAGGTAATATAACATCACGCTAGGACCAAAAGGAGCGGAGCAGCAACGAAAAATGGACGAAAACTGGCAGGCAATTCGATGCGACGGGAAGTGTCAGGGGAGCAAAAACTTGACGCGGACGAAGTCGCGGGCAGAAGCTAGTAAACAACAAAAACAACTTTATAGACACCACTCTACTTAGCTATTTCCTAACTATGTTGGGGTCGGCTTCCACCCTAACCTGATGCAGCTGAATAGCGACAGCCTATTTGACGTCCCCAACCTATTTACTAGATAACACGATACCCCCAGGTAAGACTGGTAGACACACATTTGGGCTTCTGAGTACCCGTCACGACTGTCGAATATGCACGAATAACAGCTGGGGTCAACGGCTTAACGTGCTTTCCGAGGCACAGAGGGCTTTCGATAAGTATTGTATGGTCACCCATCGACGCACCAACCGCGGTAAACGTAGCTTAAGCTTCGTTTTACCCGCGTGCTTCTTATTATTTACCAACGAGTCCCTCTAACGGATAATATTAATAAATCAGGAAACTACATATTTCCAAAAAAAACCCGAGTAATATTTAAGTTTCACCGCTTTTATTTTAATATTTAACATAAATAATAAGCATTGAAAATATCTACAACTGAAAGAAAACTTCAAACAATACGCGTTAATTTGATACCACGAAACAAATCGTATAACTATCAGAATAGGGCACCTTACCTATATTTAGCATTGGCCAAATAATGTAAATATTAGGAACAAATACGTCAGTGTTGTACCTTAAAATTTATAGCCATAGAATATATACACCTGATATAATCTTTAAACAATAGTTTCAAGAACTGCCTAAATATAGCTTGGCTTTGTTCAACACGCAAACATAATTTATTCATGGGTTTACTTGAATATTTTTCATGGATTTTTCCAGGCTTACCAACATTTGGGTACACTAATCCATTCAATAATTCGACACGAAGCGAAAGCCTTCGTTAAGGTGAATGCCTAGATAGCCCTCGCCATACATTTTTCAGGTGTGGAAATCTCGGTAAATAAACAGTTTCTGCAGAATAAAAGCAACTGTAATGAGACTTTATAATGTATTATGTTCGCGTATAGCCCAAATTTTATAAAAAAAAACAGTATTTCTAGGAGAATTAGACCGAATAAAAAACGAAAAATCTTTACATGTGTGAGTGACCTGAATCGCGCCATCTGACAGAAATTTATAGAACCACTGAGAAAGTTGGTTGCTGTTGTGTTACGAGTTTACGATTAGTAAACATTCATAATAGATGGCGCTGTTTGATATTCGAACATTTTAAAAGAATTTATCTTTTAAATTCGATAATGCGACGTTGCCATTCTAGAGGCAGCGCGCGCACACCGCGTTGTTGCCATACCGTCAATGCGTGATTACTTGAGTCTTGAAAACTTGCGAATCGTTTCCAGAATATTGTGTTTCTAGCAAGTTAGCGCCGGGCGCGCGGGTTTGCCCGCGGAGTTAACATTTTATGATTGATAAAATGTTTTTTATTATGGAATGAGAAAGAATGCTTTACATAAAGTGAAAAAAATATCTCTGCGATCTGCCCTTGGTTCACACAGATACAATACTAATGTAATTATTGTATTATCTAGTTTAAATATGTAGTAAGTAGTTACTAGTACACGACTTTCCAGATTTAAAAATCTTTTTAATGTATGTAAGTAGGTACTGATAACATTCTGATACGCTTAGGTACTAATCCATTGGTTTGGGTTGAATAAAATCAGAGAATAGAATTTGATGTATAAGTAAGTTATAACTAAATCAGGCGATCAGCGAAGCTACCTACACAATGGTGAAACGTAGGTACTACGTACATCTATTGATTGAATCATATTTATTCTTCTATTCTTTTATAATTCATGTGAAACCAGCAAGATTAGTGAATACACAGACAAACCACTTTGATTTTTCATAATTGCTTATTTTACTAGTATTATTAGCACACACAAAATGCGTCAAGCAGGGTTGCCAACTTTATTTTTTAGAAGATCGTACCATACATTTTAAAAGATCGTACTTTGCTAAGAATTCAAAAATAAAAATAGTACGCATTGAAATTTCAATAAAATAAATGGTAAACAAATGTGGTGGGTGTTACTATAACTTCAACGCAAAATTTAACATTTTGGTATAATATTTAAGAATCTGGACACCAATTTAGCAACTAAACTTTACGACGAGGTTTTTTTATTAAAGAAAAGGGGCTCGGAAGAGACTTTGTCATGAAATCCACACGAAACAATAAACACCAGTATCATTAGAACTTAAAACGAGATATTTACCATGTTTATTATTACTTAAAAAAAAACTGTGCTACCTACTACTGAGAACCATTCAAATGAGTGCCATCCGTGAAACAGTTTTCATCAGGGCTTGTTAACGTTACCAAATTCACACTATAAGTATCGTTAAGTAACGTTATTTTCATAAAGTTAATATTTTAACGGTAAAACGGGTAACGATACTTTGGTATCGAATCTATAAAATAACGTTACCAATTAACGTTACTAGTATCGATACTTTTACATACATACATACATAGAATCACGCCTTTTTCCCATGGGGGTAGGCAGAAACCACGGAACGCCACCTGCTACGATCTCTACACACTTCTTTTGCCTCGTTTAGGTTCATAAAATTGGTCATACACACACGCCGGTTGCGAGTACTACGCACCTGACCTTTCTGAAGAATATCACTAATAAGGTCCCTATATGTCCTCCTAGGGCGTCCCCTCCCGGTGTTTCCACTCACATCTGCCTTGTAAATACCTTTTGTGAGCCGACCTTCATTCATCCTCTCAACATGACCAAACCATCTAAGCATACTTTTTTCAATTTTTGTCACTACATCTTCTTTTACACCACACCGTTCTCTTATCACATCGTTACCTAATGCGTTGTTGTCAACCTGCGCAACCTAAGCGGCACGCCATGGGCGGCGGCGCTCTACGGCAACATCGCCAATCAAACGGTGCAAATGCAACTTCAATAATGTAGACGAAAGAAAGAGATGAAAGAAAATAAATAAAAAATTAACGGTACTCAGTTACCGGTAAAACGTATGCCAAGTATCGTTACCAAGCATTACGTGACCTCTACTAATAACGTTATCTTCGTCCGATGAAAGTAACGATACCAAATTTTTAACGTTATTCAAAGCCCTGGTTTTTATTCAAAAGTGAAGCGTTTTTGTGTTTTATTGACGGTAAGTGTTATTTTTATGTGCAATGAATGATTTTCAAGGTGATATAGAGTATTATTATAATGGTAATTAATTACCCTTAAAACTTTACAAAAGTGTAAGATTTAGAAGATGAAATACAAAATCAAACGTTAGCAACACTCGTTGATTGTCGTCACATGACATACTACAAATTTCAGATATTCTCTCTGAAAACAACAGCTTGATGGTGGTGTTATTTCTGTTTCTTGAAACATTTCATAAATAAGATACATTTGCTGTTGTTTGTAATTATTCTTTTTGATTTCAGATTGAATTGCAACTGAACTGCCTAAGATGAACCCGACTAATAAACTTGCATAAATGTATACGACATGTGTATTCAGGACCGCGAAAATCACGGAAAAAAGTGCAAGCTGTATTGAAAAGACATCATGGAAGTTCTTTTAGTGATCTATAGTGAGTAAATTAGATTCCCATAAGATTTCGAATCAGATTTACGTGAGTGGAGGTTATTTGATACTCGTTGGTTCGTGTTGTAGTCTTCGTTTACAGCCATTTTTCCTTGCAGCCGAAAGCAAGCGAAGGAACAACAAGCATGCAAGCATGGCGTAACAAGAAACAGAAGGTAGTGGAAGAAACCGCGGTTTGCCCTGTTGTATTTAGGTACCTACAGACCTATCAATATTTTTCTGTCTCTCAACACTGTTTTTTTAACATATCTTTTATTTCAGTCCACATTCAACTCAAGATCGTCATCAGCTGTCCAACCTTTCGACAGCTTAAGATACGCCCTAAACCTATTCGCGTGGTATACCAGAAATTCGATACGAAGCCATAGCCTGCAGCTCTAGCTTCAATACAGTTGAATCTGTTACAGAGCAAGTAGAGACTGTTGATTTTGATTGGCCACAACCCGATTCAGAGACTGAAGCTTATCAACTAACTGTGGAAAGAACATCAAGTGACAACTTATCAGGTTTGGTAGGGTACCGTATTGTTGACTTGAAGAAGGTCATATGGTCACAACTTTGATTCTTCATCTGGAATGGTAAGTCCCAACTTGATACCATATTTTTGTGTTCATTACATTAGTACGCTTTTGCTTGTTTGTTGTGATGAAGTTTATGTTTGACAATACCAAAGTACAACATATTTTACACAATGTTCAGTGTAACAAATATCATTATTTCTTGGTATGTATGTATAAAAATAATGTATTTCTTGGATTGTTTCTTTTTAACAGCTATTATTATTTTGATTCTAGGTCCAGGGTCAATTGCAAATTACCAAAATGAATAAATGTTACTTCATTTGCTTTATATCTGTCACCCAACCATTGACTGTCATAGAAGTTAACCGGGATGAGGAAGTTATCAACGCTATGATGCCGAAGTTGGTAACATTTTTTAAAACGTGTACTGCCAGAAATTATATTGAGAAGAGTTGAGAAAAATGCTAAATGTCTAGACATCAAGGAATTAAAAGGTATAAAAATATAAGTCTTACTCATTTCCTAACTTATTCCGCAGGTCTCTGAGGTGTGGGTTCAGTAAGAATAGTCTAACAAAACTGTGTAAATTCATTTGTTGCAGCGAAAACTGCGTCTTCCAGCATTTGATTCAGATCGCACGGAAATTATATAAATGGAAGTAAAAAGTGACAAGCAGAAGACTGATACGGCGCGGCGGCGGCGGCGACTGCAAAAAGTAGCGCGTAGAAAAGAAGATATTTTATTATAATATTTATAAGTATCTTTGTATGGTGGTACGAGTCGATGGTTCGAATCCAAGCCGGCACTGTGCTGAGTGTAAATTATTTCATCACCACAGTTCAGAGGAGGCCTGAGTCTCAGCAGTGGGAACATTATAGAATAATTAATAAGCTATTTTTGCACGTAGCGATGTATAGTTTGTGTTATTTTGTTAGTTCATAAGATTTTTCTGTGTAGATAAGTTTCACTCATGTATTTAGGTACCAGCCTAACAATTCAATTGTAAAAGAATATTTATTGCAGTTCAAAATTGTATCATAAGTAGGTATTCTTGAAACATTAATAAATGTTATGGTTAGCTAGCAACCCCTTTGTGTTGTTATGTAAGATACATGTGCCGTTATATATAGTTACGTATGATGTTATTTATATTGTAATCTACATACATAATTCTTTCTAATACTAAATTCAAAATCATAATTGTAAATATCAAAATATTTAAAAAAGTATGTTATCTTTGTATGGTGGTATGACTCGATGGTTTGAATCCAAACGGAAACTATCTAAGTAAATGTAGTGAGAGTAAATAAAACATTATTTTTATGAAAATATTAACCCCTTTTTACTAAATAAATATTATTAATTTATAGTAGGGTACAATAAAAAGCTTTACAATGTAATAAATAGTCTTTTATTTATTTAGTACACGTCACTATTTACACTTCCATTCCTTCTTCTGCCTTACATTTCTTCCCGTGGGTGTCGTAAAAGGCGACTAAGGGATTTACTAGAGAATGGGCAGCAGCGTTCTCTATGCATTTTACCATCACACTGCGATCGCCAACCCGCTTGCCAAGCGTGGTGATTATGGCAAAGCCCCCCAAATAGGGGGAGGCCTATATCCAGCAGTGGACGTCTTGCGGCTGAGATGATGACTATTTACACATTACAATTTAGGTTCAGTCACATTACTACAACTTATAGGGACAGTGTACCTATATTAATTTCATTTTAAACTGTTTGAATAAAACGACATCTAGTGGTGTCGAAAGTTACTACTATTTACTTTGCATGTGTGTGTAAAGAGTAAAGTCAAGCGGCTAAATCTTTAGAATGTACAAATCTTTGTATGAGACCAGTTAACAAGCACAGTGACTATCTAAAAAAATCAAGTTAATGCCCTAGGTTTCGCATATAATAAAGTTATCTATTAAAGATTTCTAAGTTAGGCGTAAAAATTGAAAATGTTCCAAATTGTGGATCTAGCGCCATCTAGCGACAAAATGGCATCTGAGATAATCATCCATCCACCTTAATGTCGCCGACTCTTACGCATGTTAGCCCAGGTGTTAAGAATTCTGTCAAGTGAGAGCCGGCAAAACACATTCAGGTTCTTTTTTCGAAGGAAGTGATCTTTCGACCTGCAGAAATCTAACAGAACCAACGCCTTCATTTTGCAATGATGTTTTTTGTAAAAATGACATTTGAAATATCTCAAGTCAAAATTACTCTTTTGCCAATTACAGCTACTAAATATTTTTTAAATGTATATTTTAATAAATACGCATATCAAAATTGTATTTAGAATGTCTAATCTTAAAAACTTTTTAATTTTTTATGTTAAACTATTTAGTTATAGTAGATACCCCGCACTAATCGAATCGCGTTATTCGTTAATTTGTCGCGCAAATACTTAATGCAAATTTAAGACTTACAGGTATATGGTTTTCACATGGATCCCATTGTCCGAATGGAACCAAATTAAAATGGGACCACACGAGAAGCACCAGCTTTCAAATATAACCTCCTTCTTTTTTTGAAGTCGGTTAAAAAGGTAATTTATTTGCGAAAAATACGGGACTTCACATATTTTAATTAAATGGTGCTTGATTTCAATTAGCACTTTTAACAGAAGATTTTTAACTACATTTTTAAATAATACGTTATCAATATAGGGCCGACGCGACGTGGTCGTGGTTTTAAATCGTTTTAAACGAGTTTTAAAACACGGACTTTGGTTTAAATTGGTTTTTACAACTATCCGGTACTACAGTTTCCATGATGGAAATTGACCCACCGGAGCTGCGTTGCGCCTACCTGGAAGAGCCTACAGAAAGCAAAAAATTTACGTCTTTCAGTTTTGTAAGTGAGCCGCGGAACCCTAAAATCAGCACACAAAATAAATATCTACCTCACAGAGGTATATATACATCTGCTGTTTTTGACAATACTTATTTGGAAAATCACTTCGAACTTAGAACAGATAAACAGTGACCGAAACAAAATGTTCAAGCTATTTGTATTATTCCTTGTTGCGATGATGTTTGGAAGCGTGAGTACTTTTATATATATTTTTATATAAAAAATCATATTAAAAAAATAAAAGAAAGTAGTAGGATTATTGTAATTAGGTATGTGTTTAACCCTTTATACGACGGCTCATACAAAGTGGCCAGTAAACTGGACACTCACTTCAAGGTCCTAACCTTGAAGTGGACGGTCACTTCAGTTTACTGGCCACTTTGTATGAGCAAAACTGAACAGTGAAGAAGTGACCGTCCACTTCAAGGTCCTAGGTACCTTGAAGCGAGTGTCCAGTTTACTGGCCACTTCGTATGAGCCGTTCTATAAAGGGTTAAAGCTGCTACTATATTCGTGTCCTTACTCGGGGGCTAAATAACAGGAGCCGCATGGGTCGATCGCAGGTTAAGCTACGCTTGCCGCGGTCGGTTCGTGGATGGGTGACAATCCATTACATGTTCCGACCCCTGCGTGCATCGGAAAACACGTTAAACCGTTGGTCCCGGCTGTCATTCGTAAATCTATGGAGGTCGTTACAGGAAGCCCAAAACTGACTACCAATCCTTACCCAAGATGTACCATGTTACACAGTAACTGGGCAGTGAAAATCAGATGGGCAGTCGCTCCATGTTCATTATAACATTCACATTATACTGCGGTGTATCGCGAGCAGACTGGACTGCGTCTATGTGAATCGCTGCTGCAAGCTGTCCACTTCAGTGTTGAGCTTGTAGCAGGGATTCGCTTTTAACTATAAGGCACTGTAGGTTAAGTGTGTAGAATAAGTTTACTAACATAGCTGATAAGAAATATTGTTACTAACACATTTGAGTCATTTGTTACTTGTATTTTAAATATAAATAAATAAATAAAATTACTGGTATTTAGCTGCATCCGGTTAAACTGGAAGCCGACCCCAACATAAGGTTGGAAATAGGCTAGGCAGATCGATTTGAAGCTGCTACTACATGTATAACCCAATAAGGAATGTCCCTTTATACTTGTCGAGATTTAGGTTATTATTCTTCTTCATCATAGTAAAGCAACTGTAGACCGCAACCGGGCTGCCAGAGTCGCGAGATCCGTTCGAAAGATTTACCGTGACCCTGGCATATGGGCAACTGAAGGAACACGGGTGGGTTTTAGTCAGCAAATGTCTGACACGCCCTCCCGATAATTTCCCATCCAAAAAAAAAAAAGACCGTAACAGGCAACGTTACTTGTAGAATATTTTAGAGGAATTGTCTGTGTAAAATGGGGTTTGCAATTGAAGTATGTACGGGAAGCCTGCCAGGGTCACGAGATTGTTCGAAAGAGATACCGTGACTCTGGCACATGGGCAACTGAAGGAACACGGGTGGGTTTTAGACAGTAAAAGTCTGACACGCCCTCCCACTCCGCCCAGAGCGGGAGAAGTCATTTGATGATTTCCCATCCAAAAAAAAAAAAAAAAAAAAAAAAAGTATGTACGGGAACATTCGAAATTCCCGTCGACGAACACGCGGGCAAAACGCTAATCGATATTTTAATATTTCAGAGCATGCAACAATTTGGCCTTGGTGGACAAAACATCGGAAGTGCTTTAGGTGGTGTACCTTTCGTAGGCGGAGGCAAGTTTTGTTCTATTATTTTGTTACAATTTATGTTACTTGTTTCTATGAACAGATTTTGAAGGTCTGTGACTGAATTAGATTTAAAATACCTGTAGGTAGTTCAGGCATTATCGCTCGCTTTATCAAAGAACCAAATAAAATAATTAAAAAAAAATAAGTGACAAAATATAGGAGAATAGAATTAAATAAGGCGTGGCCTCCGGTGAGTAGAGTGTAAATCAGTGAATGTGTGTAGGAGGAGTACTATTATTACCTAATAAAGTCTTTAACTGCTGAAGCTGGCAACTCCAGCGTCACGAATTTTATCACGGGTTTTGTTCCCAAACTGTGATAAAAATGTGTGACTCTAGCCTACCATGGTAGGCCATGCTCTCCCCGCTGGTGAGCTTTATTTAAAATAGAAAGTAAAATTAGTAACTAGTCTTATAACTATAACATTACAACTCTATGCACCCTTATTACAAAATATAGTTTCTCTTTAGATAAGGTTCAAACCACCGAGTCAGTTACCAAATTAAGAACCTAATTGTTATAGATACGCAGTTCTTTTTACAAAAATTACAGCTCAGTTCGGTGCTAAGATATCAGTTTAGTATTAAGCACTTTACCTTACTCGGAACAAAGTTCGAAATACAAATCCCACCTGCAGAATTATAGATACCTAATACGAAATTTTAACTTTGAGTCATAAAACTCTTATTAAAATAGAGTCCAATTATTGTCATATAGGGCTCTATTTTAATAAGAGTTTTATCAAGGTGCGAAATACTGACTCAAACTTTTAGGCAAGAAATAAAGTTAGATTTCGGTTTGTAATGAGACGGTCGTAGTTCACGATGGCACTAAAATGAGTATGTTAATGTGGCACCTATCCCACCGCCCGAAAAGGAAACGAGTAGCTACCTTCTATTCTCTCGCTCATGAAACGAACAGCACGCAGGTCTCATGATCGTAAAAGACATAGGTATATTAAAAGGTGATAACTAACTCTTCACACAGCGCAGGAAATCCTTCTACACTAGTTTATCTGTTTGTGACAGCGCAGCGCTGCGAGCTATCAAAGAAATAAATCTCTCTTTAACGCACGCTTGGCGGGAAGACCAGCTGCCAAGACTAAACCCTTTAACACCCTGGTTAACAACAGAACAGCATGCAATTCCACCATTTTAATTTACAAAACCACACAATTATTTTATTATTTATTGTTATAAGTTTTTTACAGCATATATTAGGTTGGGGAAAAAGTCTTTTCGCATTATAGTATGTATGAACTTGTAATAAAATCTCTTTGGCTATACTATTTGTATCTGGCTGGTTTTGGTATCATTGAAAGTTTAAATTTTATTATTATTTATTCATTTATCAGATAACATGATCCAAATTTGGTTAGTAACATAGGAGCTTATAAACTATGTTAGTAAGTATAAGAATTTAAAATAAATAAAATCAAATCAATAAAATCAAATAATCCACAAAATCAAATAATCTATAAAATCAAATCAAGTCAATAAAATCAAATAATCAATCAAATCAATTAATCAACAAAATTAAATCAAATAATCAATAAAATTAAATAATCAATAAAATTAAATAATCGATAAAATCAATTAATCAATAAAATCAAATCAAACAATCAATAAAATCAAATAATCAATCAAATCAAATAATCAATCAAATCAAATAATCAATAAAATCAAATAATCAATAAAATCAAATAATCAATAAAATCAAATCAAATCAATAAAATAAACTAAAACATTTTATTTTATCGTCCCAACCACGATGCTAACCCAGAGCGAGTGTATCGGACACTGAAAATTATCCGCAACTGTCCTCAGAATGTTGTTGCTGCTGCGGCGTACTCTGCTCAACAGCGAGGACACACGCTTGCGTCTTATTGCGTAAAAGTCATCCGTACGCGCTACGGCAAACATCGCGGACGCACTGCAAAACCTCGGCAACCGCAACAACATCCTGAAGACGTTATTGTATTGTACCCGCAGAGCGCTGTATGCCCTTTTAGTATAATTAACCCACAGGCTGCTCGTGTAGAATGATTGGCAATATGCTTTGAATAGTGCTAACTTGACTTCAGCTGAGCAACGAGCAAACCTGCGAGCCAACATATTACCCCGCACCGCCAGCGCTCTGCGTTCACGCTCAATATCTTCATCGTCCCTTAGATTATCGGTGATAATGTGCCCCAGATATTTAAACTTTTTTACTCTATTGAGGGGAGAACCGTTCAGAGAAAGTGGTGGAGGTTCATGTGGGGTTTTATCACCAAGACCAAAAAACATACACTCGCTCTTGGCAGCATTATACTTGAGACCATGACTCTCGGCATATCGCTCACAAACGCTAAGCAGCTGACGAAGGGACCTAATTGACGGGCCCAGCAGCACCATGTCATCGGCATAACTTATATTATTGACAGCGACTCCATCAATATGACAACCAACATGCATGCTACTGAGCTCGCCAATCAGGCTATCCATATACACATTGAAAAGAGTGGGCGAGGAAATTCCCCCTTGCCTCACGCCACACTCTCGCTTATATTCATCAGACAAACAATCCGCCCACTTAACAACATTTAATTGATTGTCATACCAAAATTTTAGCATTTCCACTAGTTCCGCAGACACATTTTGTTTACGCAGTTTATCCCACAGGATCTCATAACAAACTAGATCAAATGCTTTGGATAAGTCTAAATAACAAGCATAAACAGGTGTCCTACGATCCAAGTAATACCTAACCGTGTGCTTCATACAGAGAATGGCACTCTCAGTCGAGAGGCCAGGTTGGAAGCCGAATTGCGCGTGATGCAGGTTCAGGTTCCTTCTTAAATGCCCGTTAAGTAGACTATCCATTACCTTAGCCAGAATTGTTGCCAGGGATATGGGGCGATAGTTACTTTTATCACAAATATCTGCTGTTTTACATTTAACTATTGGTATGACTATTGTCCTCATGAGGTCCTGAGGGAGATATCTATGACTTATGCACAGGGAGAACAGCATGGCCAATATTCTGGGTAAATGACAGCCCGCATGTCGTAAATGTTCAACGCTCAAGCTGTCATGTCCAGGCGATTTGCCTCGAGTCATACAGTCAATAATACTCTTAACATCTTTAGGTCTTATTTGTGTAATGGTAGAAGTATCCGGCTGGAGATTGCATTGCGTTGCTACTGAAGGCACAAGTGGACTTACCTTAAAATTAGATTTAAATATATTAGCAATGTTATGAGGATCCCTTTCAGAGTTAATGCATTCGGCCCGATTCTGCTTTATATTTAGTTTATTAGTACATTGCCAGAATTTTTTGAAGTCATTTTTAGAACAATGAGATGCCAAAGTGTCCATTTTAATTTGTTCTACGTGGTCTTGACACCACTTAAGTCGTGATTTGAAAATTTTCCTACTTTCACACATAGCGTCATAAATGCATCCAGATGAGGGTTTGCCATGCCAGACCCAATTGTTGAAATTATTTTTAGCCTCCTCATGTGCCTTCTTTACGTGCTTATTCCAGCCAGGTGCCGTCTTTTTATTTTGATTACAACGATGAGTAACAATGTCATAACTCTCTATACTCGCCTCACGCAGTGTTGTTATTATACTGTTATACATTAAATCTATACTTCTATGATGCTCTAAATTATTACAATATTTATCAGCACATAACTGAAATTCCTGCGGAAAGTCGATACATTTAAGCCCACTATTGCAAATGTCATGATACAGCTGGATTTGTTCAGGAGACCTATTCCCCCAAATTATTTTGTTAGGTACACAATTTGAAGTCACTTTCCTATGTCTTACAATATTATTAAAATTGCACTCTATTTCAACAGGAAAGTGATCAGACCAGAATACATTATAATGAATTTTTACATTAGATATAATTTTATAACCCATTTCAGTACTAACACAATGGTCCAACCACCGACAAGAGCCATGAACATCACTAATAAAAGTATAGTCACCTGCGTTAAGGCCTAGGCGTTCCACATCCGCACATACCCATCTTTGCTCCCCACAAAAACTCATGAGTTCGTTATAGAAGACACCGCCTGGGTGGGCATTAAAGTCACCGACTACGAACACTGATTCTACGCTATTACTGTCTATTATTGCACATATTTCACTCAGGCATTCCGTGAACTCGATAAGATTATCTCTGGACTCAACAGGCATATACACGCAAACAATTAATACCGCACAATCCCTATTCACCACTACTTTACACGCCGCTAACCGATCACTACTGCAATCCACTGGAGTGACGACGGATACAAACGATGTCTTTCTCCATAGAATAGCTAACCCGCCATAAGGTCTTCCTTTTAAACACCCAAACATTTTAAAGAACATAATTCCAAATTCAAATTAGGAAAATGTGTGATTTTCATTTGTTTTTCGTACCGTCAAGATGAGTGAATCTAATGAAGAAATTCGATACATTTTAAAATTTTACTACAAAAAAGGAAAAATGCAACGCAAGCCGCGAAAAAAATTTGCGATGTTTATGAACCTAGTGTAGTGTCTGTGAGAGTAGCACAAATTTAGTTTAAGCGTTTTCAATCCGGAAATTTTGATGTCAAAGATGCACGTCGCTCTGGTCGCCCTATTACGGATAAAATGGATGCCATTTTTGAAAAAGTGGAGCAAGATCGGCATACCAGTAGTTACGACGTAGCTGAAGAACTGGAAATTGACCACAAAACAGTTTTGGCGCATTTGAAAAAAACTGGGTACACAAAAAAGCTCGACATTTGGGTACCTCACGAGATCACTGAAAGAAACCTAATGAACCGTGTACTCATTTGTGATTCTTTATTACGACGTAATGAAACCGAACCATTTTTGAAGAAGCTGATAACTGGTGATGAAAAGTGGATCACGTATGACAAGAACGTGCGAAAAAGGTCGTGGTCAAAGGCCGGTCACGCTTCACAGACTGTGGCGAAACCCGGGTTAACTCGCAACAAGGTGATGCTGTGTGTGTGGTGGGATTGGAAGGGCATTATTCATTATGAGCTGTTACCACCAGGCAGGACCATCGATTCTGAACTCTACTGCGAACAACTGATGAGATTAAAGCAAGAAGTTGAGAGAAAGCGGCTGGAATTAATCAACAGAAGGGGTGTGGTTTTTCATCATGATAACGCTAGACCTCACACATCTTTAGCCACCCAACAAAAATTAAGAAAGTTTGGCTGGAAGATGTTAATGCATCCGCCGTATAGTCCTGACCTTGCACCTTCAGATTTCCACCTGTTTCGGTCTCTTCAGAATTCTTTAGGCAGTGTCAGGTTAACCTCACGAGAGGACTGCCAAAACCACTTGTCGCGGTATTTTGACCAGAAGTCCCAAAATTTCTATAGCAATGAGATCATGTCCCTACCTATAAGATGGCAAAAAGTTATCGAACAAAATGGTACCTACATACTTTAGTTAAATGTAAATAAACTTTATTAAAAAATGTTTTGAATTTTCTTAAAAAATGCGAAGAAACTTTTTCCCCAACCTATTATTACTAATTCATCATCAATTTGTAGGTGGTCTTGGCGGAGCTAACGTTCCTGGAGGACTTGGAGGAGGGTCAGGTAAGAGTTTAAAAAATATATATGTAGGATTTTATTGTTAAAAATATGTAATAAGTGTATTGTGTTTCTGAACGGATGGATTTGATTGGATTGTTAAGAGTTTATGAACGAAGCGAAAGGAAAGATGAGTGAAAGGGAATTATAGAGTGAAGGGTGAACGAATGAGAGGAGAGAATGAGCCTAAGTAAGATGGACGTGAGTAACATAACTTTTACGGTGTCCGAGAAGATTAAGAATTTAAAATAAAGAAGAAGCATTTAAAAGTTATAAACGATTTTTTTCATTTAGACCCTATCCTACAAAATCTCGTCCGGGATAAAGGGTCTAAGTGATTACGAAGTTTTACGAACGAAGAAGAAGTCACCGCGTGGGCGCATGCACCGGTAAGTGCATAACCTCAACGCAAACACGAAGATTAATATTTTATCATCGTTCTGCAACGAAGGCAGAAAAAACGATGGCTGACGACGCTAAGAAGAACGAAGAAGGCCTATTCAGGGCATTTGATTGTATACCCAAGTTCACAGGAGATGATATGACGTATTCCTCCACGAAGTGGATTCAAGATTTAGACGATAATTCGGAGATTTTTGGGTGGAGTTCGCAACAAAAACTAATAATCGCCCGACGTAGTTTATCCGGTACGGCGGAACTATGGCTGAAAACGGAAAAGGCGTTCAAGACATACGGTGAACTTAAGGCGGCGCTGCTTAAAGAATTCCCAGAGACGGTGAATAGCAAACAAATGCACGAGTTAATGAGCACGCGGAAGAAACAAGCAAATGAGACATTTTATCAATACATGCTGATTATGAAGGAGCTGGGTAAGCGTGCGAAGTTCCCAGACTACGTAGCGATTCAATACATAATAGACGGAATTTCGGACTATGAGTCAAACAAATTACTATTCTACGGGGTCACATCGTATTCAGCGTTGAAGGAAAAATTAGTTCTGTACGAATCTTTTAAACAAAAAACGAAGAAAAGTGATTCCACGAGGCAGCGTGATAAAACGGTGAAAACAAAGCCGCAAGTGGAGCCCGAAGTTAAATAGTAATGCATCGCTGTTATAAGTGTGGAGACAAAGGGCATGTAGCGAGTTCCTGTTCCAAAGGCGTTAAATGCTTTAGATGCAACGAGTTTGGACATATTGGTTCAGAATGCAAGGCGGCGAGCACAAATAACGAAAAAGAACCTAGAAAATCATCAAGCAATCATGGCGGCGCAACAAAATCGGATCGGCGGTCGATGTTTGTTCAATATCAAACGCCAGGGAGCGCTGCGAACGCGGATGTCGACGACGGGTCGGAAGAGCCAGTGAGTGAACCGGTATCAAACGTTGGTACGGTCGGTCAGTGCGAGTTACAGTTCATTCACTCTGAAGATGACATTGACATCTGCCATAAACGTCAAAGCATATTAAATGTAAACAAAGGTGATCCGGTAATAAATAAAAGTGTAAAAAGTGTTAAAATACGTGACTATACAGTGAATTGTTTGATTGACACTGGTAGCGATTTAAATTTAATTACGTTTGAGTTGTTTTCGAAGCTAGATAGTGTATACAAACCCGAGAAGATGTTACTGACTGGCTTGGGATCTTGTAAGGTGCTTTCTATTGGTAAGTTCGACACAGATTTAGTTATTGATAACCATAATTACAATATTAGTTTCTATATAGTCCCTGCTAATGTGATACCCTATGATGTTATTTTAGGTCAGTCGTTTTTGGTTAACACTATCACAGTTATTGATAAGGGATCAGTTGAGATAAGGCCTCAGTTCTATGATAGTTCATATCAAAATGTTATTTGCATGTTTTCTAGTTATGATGACCAAAATTCAACTGTGCAAGAAATTATAGATAACTATAAACCATTGAAAACTAAAGATGCACCCATCAAGTTAAAGATAGTCTTGAAAGATGACATACCAGTTACACAGCGTCCTAGAAGATTAGCTTTATCAGAGGAAGAAGTGGTTAAACGTCAAATTGAAGATTGGCTATCAAATGGTATTATTCGTCCAAGTTATTCTGAGTATGCAAGTCCTCTGGTCTTAGTTAAGAAAAAGGATGGGAGTACCAGAGTGTGTGTGGATTATAGGAAGATTAACCAAAAAATGGTAAAAGATGAATATCCACTACCCGTGATCGAGGATCATATAGACAAACTATGTAAGGTTAAGGTGTTTAGTACTCTTGACCTGAAAAATGGATTTTTTCACTTGCCGATAGAAGAAGAGTCTATAAAGTATACAGCGTTTGTGACGAGTAATCCTGAAGGCCAATATGAATTTTTAAGAGCTCCCTTTGGTCTTTCCATTTGTCCGAAGTACTTTACACGATACATTAACATCATATTTGCCGATTTAATAAGGAATGGAGTTGTTTTGATATTCATTGATGATTTAATAATCCTTTCTAAAGATGAAGAAGATGGGATAGTTAAACTTAAAGAGGTGTTAAAAATTGCAGCAGAATATGGGCTTGAAATTAATTGAAGAAAATCACAGATACTGCAAGGGTCTGTTGAATATTTGGGATATATTATTTCAAATGGAACGGTGAAACCTTCTACTGAGAAGACTAAGGCAGTTATGACATTTCCAATACCTAAAAATTTAAAAGAAGTACACAGTTTTATAGGACTGACTTCATATTTCAGAAAGTTCATTCAGAATTATGCATTAATTGCAAAGCCGTTGTCAGACTTATTCAAGAAAAATGAGTTTAGTTTTGAAGGTGTACACATACAAGCTTTTGAAGAATTAAAATCAAAATTATGCTGTGAACCTGTTCTCAAGATATTTGATGTACAAATGGCAACTGAATTACACACAGATGCTTCCAAATATGGTTATGCAGCAATTTTAATGCAGAAAAATCCAAAGGACGGTAATTTGCATCCAGTCCACTACATGAGTAGAAAAACTACAGATACACAACAAAAGTGCAGCAGTTATGAGCTTGAAGCTTTGGCGGTTATTGAAGGAGTGAAAAAGTTCCGAAGATATCTCATGGGAAAACATTTTAAGATAGTGACTGATTGTGAAGCGTTACAGAAAACGTTTAATAAGAAAGATGTCCCAGCAAAAGTAGCCAGATGGATACTGTATCTGCAGGACTTTGACTATTCAATAGAGCATAGAACGGGGGATAAGATGCAACATGTGGATGCTCTAAGTAGGAATATATGCTTTGTTAATATTGAGCTACACGCCAGGATAAAGAAAGCACAAGAAGAGGATGATGGATTAAAGGTGATGAGAGAAATTCTTGAAGGAAGTGAATATGAAGATTATTTTTTAGACAATGGTGTAATTTATAAAGGTGTACAGAAAAAGTTAGTGATACCTGAAATTATGGATTTAGAAATGATTAAGAGAGCTCATGGACTTGGACACTTTGGGAAGAAGAAGACTAGGGATATTCTGGAAAAAGATTATTACATCACAAAATTAGACAGTAAAATTGATAAGGTCATTTCTATGTGTGTACCGTGTTTATTGGCCAGCAGGAAATCTGGAAAAAAGGAAGGCTTCTTAAATCCAATAGACAAAGGAGAATTACCTTTAGACACTCTACACTGTGACCATTTAGGACCTTTAGACGCCACCAAAAAGTTGTATAATTACATTCTAACAGTTATTGATGGTTATACCAAGTTTGTTTGGATCTATCCTGTCAAGACGGTAACATCGAAAGAAACTATTGAGAAATTGAAGCTGCACCAGAAAGACTATGGTAACCCGCGGAGAATAATCACCGACCGGGGAACAGCATTCACCTCTGGTGATTTTCAGGAATATTGTCAAGTAGAAGAAATAGAACATATCACTATCACAACTGGAATACCTCGCGGAAATGGTCAAGTAGAAAGAATGAACCGTATTATCATTTCTACTTTAACAAAGATGTGCATAGAAGAGCCTGGTCATTGGTACAAGTATGTAAGTAAGCTACAAAGAGTAATAAACAGTACCTATCAACGATCAATCAACACTACACCATGTGAATTGTTAATTGGTGTTAAACTAAGATTTAAAGAAGATATGAAGATAATAGAGTTTTTAGAAGAAGCAAATAGGATGGAGTTCATGCATAAAAGAGATGAATCAAGAAGAGAAGCTAAGGCACAAATATTAAGAATACAGGAAGAGAACCGAAGAACATTCAACAAGAAACGTAAAGAAGGAGAGAAGTACAAGCAAGGCGATCTAGTTGCAATACAAAGAACGCAATTTGGGAATGCCTTGAAATTAAAACCAAGATTCCATGGACCCTATAAAGTCACAAAAGAACTAGGAAAGGACAGATATGAGGTAGAAAAAATAGACAGAGGTAAAGAGGGGCCTATAAGAACAACATCAGGTGTGGACTACATGAAAAGATGGCCTTAACTCAACTGTAGTTTTGTATTAGTTTCAAAGCTATGGTAGGATGGTATGCAATAACTGAACTATGTCTAACTAACTGATGTGTACAACTTTTATTATTTTATGTTAGACCACAGTAGACTTAATAAATGTTTTGTTTTATTTAGTAATTATAATATTTTCTTTCTGTCTGTAACAAAGAGTTTTCTTAAGAATATTGCTGACTGTGTGTCATACTGTAGTTAGTAAGTATAATTAAGGTATAAAGTACTATATTGTGTGTTTAGTGTAGTGCACTAAATTGAAGATAGGAGTTGTTTTTTTTTTCATTATATTTCTTGTAACTAATTTGTCTTGTAACAAATTTAAAGTAGATGCAGTCTGAGGCCAGACTGATTTGCAGGAAGGCCGAGTTGTAGGATTTTATTGTTAAAAATATGTAATAAGTGTATTGTGTTTCTGAACGGATGGATTTGATTGGATTGTTAAGAGTTTATGAACGAAGCGAAAGGAAAGATGAGTGAAAGGGAATTATAGAGTGAAGGGTGAACGAATGAGAGGAGAGAATGAGCCTAAGTAAGATGGACGTGAGTAACATAACTTTTACGGTGTCCGAGAAGATTAAGAATTTAAAATAAAGAAGAAGCATTTAAAAGTTATAAACGATTTTTTCATTTAGACCCTATCCTACATATATATAATAGGTTTTGTCAAGAATCTATTAGATTTAGATTGTGTAGATACCGAAGATATTACTAATTCATTATCAATTTGTAGGAGGCCTTGGTGGAGCTAACGTTCCTGGAGGACTTGGAGGAGGGTCAGGTAAGAGTTAAAAAATATTTATAGTAGGTTTTGTGAAGAATCTATTAGATTCAGAATGTGTAGATACAGAAGATATTACTAATTCATCATCAATTTGTAGGAGGCCTTGGTGGAGCTAACGTTCCCGGAGGACTTGGCGGAGCTCCAGGTAAGAAAAAAAAGATATAGTAAATTTTGTCAAGAGGCTATTAGGTGCGGAATGTGTAGATATTACTAATTCCTCATCAATTTATAGGCCTTGGCGGAGGTAACGGCGCACCTGCAGGACTTAGCGGAGCTCCAGGTAAGAAAAAAAAATTAGTAAGTTTTGTCAAAAGGCTATTAGGTGCGGAATGTGTAGATATTACTAATTTCTCATTAATTTGTAGGAGGCCTTGGCGAAGGTAACGGCGCACCTGCAGGACTTGGCGGAGCTCCAGGTAAGAATTAAAACGATGAACTATGTCAAGAGGCAGAATTCAGAACAAAATTTAAAAAATATGAATACCATAGCCCATGATTACTTTTCAATATTTTTCCATTTTGTTTTCAGGAGTACCTAGTAATGCTGAAAATGCAGGAGGTATGTTCTATATTAATAATGAATAATAGACTATTTAAATATCCATACTTCCCTCTAAAAGTATTCAAACATTACAATACCCGGACATAAATGATATGGCACAAGACTACGAGTTTAGGGGGGGTAAGGAAAGCTAGCCCGTAATATTCAAGTTTTGTTGTGTTCTGCAATTGGCACGGCAATGTGAGGTTGTATGATTATCATCGACGCCGCTTATAAGTTAAAATTGGCCTCAAATGTCAGATTTTAATTTAAAAAGTCATTGTGATCAATAGGATAACTTTTATTTTAAGGATGATAATTCTGTTAGCGCACATATTTCTGTACATATCATTAATTCACTCATTGGTTTAGTGGTCGCAAGGGCTAAGAGTATGAGGTTCTGGGTTCGAGTCCCAGGTCATGTAACGGGATTAATTTCTCAGTAGCAAGCCTGGATTTTGGGTTTGTGTCCGGGTAAACTAAAATAATAATTAAACCTTATTAAGTATATGGGACTTACAAACCATGCATCACTTTGCAGGCCTTGGCGGACCTGTAGGAGCTCCCGGAACTCAAGGAGTTGGAACAAATGCAGGAGGTGCAGGTAAGAGCAAAAAAAAATTGCTGCTTTCTTATATAATTATATTATCTTCACTACTCTAGCCTTCTTTTTTACATAACAATGATTTTCACTGAAAAAAAATCGACTGGCAGTTCCAGAGATAAGCTCTTCAGCTTTATTATATTAGAAGATACCTATATACGCATAAGATAGAAGCCGATAGAGCCAAATGGTATCGATGCCGGAAATTTGAAATGCCGTAAGGGACGTTTAAATCCCTGTCCCTTACGGCATTTCAAATTTCCGGCATCGATATGATAAAGGGAAGGCAGATACAGAACGTATTTTCCCGTTCGACATGAGCTGCATAAAACCTGAATATGTAGTATCTAGCTTTTGCCAGTGACTTAGCCCGCGTGGAGGTAGAAAATTATCATATTGGAACATACTACCGGGCTGAAAAGTATCCTATGTGTTATTAAAGATTATAAACTATCTGTGTGCTAAATCCGTTCGACTGTTTTACGTGATTGAGTAAGAAATATCTACAGATACAAACTTTCACATTTATTTTAATTAATTTTAGTAGGATAGTAGGATTCCTTCGAGTCGGGTTTGTTGTACAACAAACACTGCCGAATTGAATCACCGATCATGTGTTTTACACCAAATAAAGTTCGCCGTTGTAGAGGTAAGGGAGATGCGCTCTGCCAGGGCCGCGAGATCAGTTCGAAAGAGGTACCGTGGGCTCTGGGCAAAGGAAAAAACACGGGTGGGTTTTAGTCAGTAAAAGTCTGACACGCCCTTCCACTCCACCCAGAGCGGGAAACGTCATTTGAAGATTTCCCACCCACAAAAAAAACGGAGATGCGCTAAAGTAGAAATTTAAAATTTTCTTAATTGTTTGTCTGGTTTTAGGTGGTGCGGGTAATGGCGCAGGATTGGGTTTCAATGGCCTGTCATGGTAACGCAGGATTTACAATGTACTAACAGGGTAAGTTCACCTTAAGAAAGATGTAATGTTCAGAAAAAAAATATGATGTTTCTTCTTTAAAATTCGTGCAAAAAATGATACAGCTAATACATTAGCATTGAAGACCAAAATTAACTTGTTCAAAAAATTGATGATTCCAAAAAAAAAAAATATTACAATATTTTTATGTAAGCTAAGAACTCCAGTACGTTTGAATATCTCTGTTAATATTTTATTTGCTTTTTTCCTAATAACTTCCCGTGTGAAAATGTAATAACATTGTAAAATCTATAAAAGTACACAGTTCTGGACGCAAAGTTAACATCTTATGCTACGGCCACATCGCGTCGTCGCGATATAGCGATCTGCATTTCATGCGCTCTCTGTTTAAAGCGAGACGTTGAAAGGTGTGCGAGAGAGAAAACGCGAAGCGTAGCTCGTCATACCGCGATGGCAGCAGTATTCTCAATTTTAATGCATATAATTTTTGTTACAGATTGCAGACAAAGAAAGGAAACATTCCTGCATGAAGTAAAATATGTATTATTAAATAAATATGATTTTATGTTTAAATCAATATTGTTTTATTTTATTGATCTGAAACACACTTTAATTTAACTAAAAATGGTCTTCATTGTTTAACCAATACTTTGTATTCTTTGCCATTTAAGGCTGACTGCCTCGTTACGCAAATGTTCGAAAGCACTACAACTGAGCATGAGGTCCTGGGTTCAATTCCCAGGTCAGGCGAATTCCATATGCAGAAATCAAATAACACATGTATTTGGTTTTTCCATATGGAATTTCTCAGCAGCAGCCCAGAGGGGTCATTGCGGAACTTTTTATCGGTAGGAATTGGTTTAATATTTATAGTGTTTATTTAGACATTGACTATAATATCTTACAATATACAGGGTGTAAGGGGAACGCTTCCGAAGCCAGAGCATAGGTTATATACAACCTAAATGCAAACGGATACCAATAACCTTTCGCCTTAAATTGATTATTTACAAGCCTTCATTTTTAATTACTCAGCAATGAACACCATACAAAATGTAAGGTCACTGGCACGCAGCGCACCGGGCGCCGCGGCGCACAGTGGGTCGAAACTATGATTTTAGTGACTTAGGGCTCAACTTTGCTTTTTCACTTTTTTTTTTATGCGGATGGGTAGAGCTCATTAACCTCAATAATAATTGTTCTGATGTATTTTTTCCTAAACTTTATACTTTGGGTAGAAAAATGTGTTTTGTTATTTTTTTGTATGGAGCGGCTCAAATAAACTTAAATTCCTGCTAAGTAGCGTGTGATCCCGCGTTGAAACTTTATTTTTCATATACCTTGTCTGGTCTATTATCATTTGATGCTATAAACAAATGCATAAAGTTGCAACTCTGCCAAATAAATGGATCGAAAAAAATGAAAAAATACATAGAATAAAAAGCTTCATTTTTTACTTTCGTAAGTTATTTTAAGTTAAATTTGATATGGAATAGTAAGTAAAAGCACGTAATAATACACATAATTACTTAGCAACTAACAACAATACATTTAAAAGGTCCCTAATTAGCTTAAATTTACTAATACTACATATATTAGTAAATTTAAGCTAATTAGGGACCTTTATTTAAAAATGTGGATATGAAATCAATTAATTTCTATTTGTGTGTTTAATTACTGTAATTAGCTTAACCTTTTACCTTATAAAAAAACAATGTTTTTCACTTTTAGTCATTACTGTAATATTAATTAGGATAATTAGTTAATGAGGGTAGTAGAAAAATTAGTAAACATTGTTTGTCACTGGATTCTGGAAGTATAAAATGACCATAATTTATTATATACTAACTAGTGTTCGTTTATTCGTACTACTACTAACATCTCGTGATTCTGATCGTCCCTTTTTCGTTATAATGGATAATTTAGTTAACAATTTAGATTTATTTATGATTTTCTTACTTTGGAGTCACGTTTAACTTATCTACGATTTGTTTATCACAACAATTGTGAGATCACCTAGTAGATTTATCGAAGTACACGCAATAATAAAAAATAAAAATAATACGCAATCAATTACTCTATACGATGAGTTTAATGCGGTCTCCGACTAGTGGTGGTACCAGAAGTGAAGCTAAGGGAAGTTCCCAACCGGACCTGTCAAAGCTGAATGATGATGAGTTACAAAACATCACTAGCCGTAACTAGAAACGAAAACAACCGCACGACGATTTCTCAGGGCAATTTCAAAACTTCCAAGACCATATTTCAGCATTGCTGACAAATTTCACCACTGAACAAAAGGAAATGAATGTAAAAATAAGAGATGATGTTGCATCCATAAAAGAACAGTTAAAAGACATTAAGTCGACCACTAATAAGTTAGTCCAGGAGCAAGAAATCCTAAAAACCGAAATAACAAACCTTAAATCTTCCAACAGTACTACCGCCCAAAAAATAAATACACTTCAGACTGACATTGATCAGTTGAAAATTGCCTCAGAGAATACGATTGCTAATATTACTCCAAATCTGACTAATGTCGAGGATGTACTGTCGGAAATACAAGAACGCTGTCAAAGAAACAAGAACTTGGTTATTGTTGGCATATCTGAACTCAATTCTGTCAACGCAGCTTCAAGACATGACCATGATAAAGAAGAAGTCATAAAGTTAATAAGCAACATTACCTTAGATTGTCCTGAACCAGTTAAAATTCATCGCCTCGGTAAATATAATATTGAAAAAAGTCGTCCTATTAAGATTTACTACGCATCGGAAGACGTACCCAAATATATATTGCGAAATAAATCTAAACTGAATGACAAAACTATCAAAATATATCCCGACCAAACACCCCAACAACATAGCTACTTAGAAAACCTCCGGAAAGAACTCCAACAACGGACAGAAAATGGCGAGACAAACTTAAGTATTAAATACATGAAAGGAGTTCCGAAAATTACCCAAGTTGAATCAAAAAACTGCCAGTAACGACATTAGAAAATAGCTTACAAATCGAAACGCAAAATACTATTACTTATCAGATAACAGACAACTATACTAATATTATCACTGCTACTAAAGCCCTGAAATTCCTATATATGAATGCTCGAAGTATTGTCAAACCAGGCAAACATGATGAACTAAAATGTATTATAGAATCCTTTCACGATACTATACATGTCATAGTTCTAACTGAAACGTGGATCAAATCAGATGAAGAGGCTCAACGACTACAAGTTCCAACCTATACGCATTACTACAACTACCGAACAAATACCAGAGGAGGAGGAGTTTCCATTTATGTACACAATTCTCTGAAGCAAACCCTTATCGAAGAAAAAATTAAAGATGATAACCATTACCTTTGGGTCCATCTGGAAAAATTCTCTCTTGATATTGGAGTTGTTTACAAGCCGGAACGGACGAATGTAACTAATTTCTTAGACACCTATTCATACTACTTACAAAAGATGAAAAGAGCTATTATATTTGGTGATTATAACCTCAATCTTCTCAAACCTGATAGAAACGTGAAAGATTATAAATATTTATTAAAGGAAGACGGCTACAAAATATTAAATAAGATTGCTAAAAAGCATTGCACACGAGAAACTTCAACTACCAACACTATCCTAGATCATGTTAGTACTAACCTGCAAGTCACCGACTACAACTTTCATTTGGCAGTTACTGAGTCGTCGTTTTCAGACCACAAACAAATTTACTTTGAAATTAAAAGATTATATCCAGAACTACTGCAGAAGGTGAAATACAAAAAAACTGATTATGTAAGTCTATACAAAACTATAAATGAAAACAAGCTTGAAAATGAATATGATGACTATTTGGCACTTGAAGAGTACTTAAAGTCTGTGATTAACAAAAATAAAATTGAAAAGACTAAGATTCTTAACCCACCTAAAACCGATTGGATAAACAAAGATATAATCAAAACTATCAATACTAGAAATGAACTGGGTAAGAAATTAAAAGAGAATCCTGAAGACGCAGAAATAAAGAGCAATTTTATAGCTGAACGAAATAATGTGACAGTTGTTATTCAAAATGCAAAGAGTTCTTATTACATGAAATCTTTTAAAAATTGTATTGGAAAGCCTTTTAAGATGTGGAAGTTGATTAATAATATAACCTGCAATAGAATAAAAAATAACTCAGCCCCTACAAAACTTGAAGGTCCGATTACCGATACAAAACTTATATGTGAGAGTTTCAATAATTACTTTTCAACAATCGGAACAGTGCTAGCAAGTGAAATTCCAAAATGTAATCAAAATGATGCAACGGACGCGTTTTTCAGATTGCGTGCAAGTACGCAGGCTGGTATAGATCTTACTGAGTTGTCACCAACCACAACTAAAGAGATTTCAAAAATTATTGATGAACTGAAAATTAACACGAGCACAGGCATTGACGGCATCAGTACTAAAATAATTAAATGTATTAAAGATTTACTTTTGGAAGACCTAACAAAATGCGTTAACAAAAGCCTTCAGGAAGGAATATTTCCTGATCCATTAAAAATCGCCAAAGTCACACCGATACATAAAACCGGAAATAACGCAGATGTGAGTAATTATCGTCCAATATCGGTCTTACCGATAATTTCTAAAATATATGAAAAAATCATTTATAATAGATTACAAAGTTATTTAAATTCTATAAATTTTATTTCCAAAAATCAATATGGCTTCCGACAGAAATCAAACACCCTATCCGCAACTATTGACCTTATTACTAACTTAAAAACTAACATTGATAATAAACAAATAGCTATTGGGATCTTCATTGATTTAAAAAAGGCATTTGACACTGTAAGCCACAAACTTCTTCTTAAAAAACTCGAAAACATCGGTATAACTGGGTCTGCATTAAAAATACTAAATTCTTATCTTACTAATAGGTACCAAGTAGAAGGTATTGGTGAAAATCGAAGTGAACCCAAACCCATTACTTGTGGAGTACCACAAGGTTCTATACTAGGGCCTCTATTATTCCTTATCTACATCAATAATATTAATGAAATCGGACTTAAAGGCGCTATTTCACTTTACGCCGACGATACCAGTCTTTTTTACTTTGGCAGAGATATAGAACATATCGTTAAAGAAGCACAAAATGATCTTGATAGACTAGCTATCTGGTTCCAATGCAATCTGCTTACCATAAATGCTAGTAAAACCAAATACATGATATTTAATGCTAAAAATAAAAAACTTACTTCACATGGCGAATTAAATATAAATGGTCAACCATTATTAAAAACAAATACTGAAAAATATCTAGGTCTTACTCTTGATGATAAACTTACAATGAAACCTCATATTGAAAAACTAAGAAAAAAGATATCATCACTGACTGGTGCACTTAGAGGAATTGTCCGTTGTCTCCCACTACAAGTCAGATATATTATTTATAACTCTATGGTTAAACCACATCTTGATTACTTAATCGAAGTGTGGGGAAGTACTGCCAAAGCTCACCTTAAAAAACTACAAACATCTCAGAATAAAATTATTAAAGTCTTATTCAATTATGATTATTTTACATCTTCTGAAAAAGTTTTTAAAGAAACAAAATTAATGAACATTAATCAAATTTATAAATATAACACCTGCATACTTGTACGTAAAATAATCAATAAAGACATACATACACAAATAACATTTACAAAAAGAATGCAAATCCAAAAGCGCATGACGAGGCAGGCTAACCATATAATTTTAAGAGCACCAAGGACTAACTACGGTAGAAGGACTGTCGTATATGAGGGGGCTGAACTCTATAACTCTTTACCTAAAGAAATCAAAGAATCTAAATCACTTCCAACTTTTAAAAGGCTATTAAAGCACCATCTGAAAAATGCATAAATTGTAAGTTTTTACCGTTTATATAATTATCTTAATTTTAGTTTATTACCAAGCGAAAGCGTCGTTTGTCTTATATATTAATTATCATGTTTTCCTCATAGAAGTGAATAATTGTATTCTTTTTGAGCGAAATAAATTTCTCAAACCGTATTTTAAGAGAGCAGGTCAAGTCACTGTCGGATAGTCAAAAATTCTTTCAATTCCTACAACATAAAATAAACGTGACCGAAGAGAACAGTGTTGAGCTCCAAAAATTCTGTACGCGCTTTTGTTCAAATATAAGTGCAAGATGGGAACGAAGTAGTCGCACGTTAGCACAGTTTGTAAGAAAAAATGGTGATTGGTTGGAACGTGCAATAAACTGGCCCGAAGGAATGATACCTGAAGCTGTGAACACTGAACAGGAAAGGCTCGAGATTTGTAATACTGAAGATGTCGAAAATCTACCACCATCTACTACAGAAGTTTCGACATCTACATTTACACCTCGAAAACCTTTCGAGGAATTGGGCTCCAGGCAAAAACGAAGACGCGTTGATCAAATTAACCAATCGCTTTCGTTATCCCCGGATGAACTTAAAGCTACTACAATTGCTAGTTTAAGAAACACCGGAAATGAGGATGTAGGAAAAATTATGAACCATTTACTAAATCACCCCGAAGATCTAGAAAAAGTTAAAGAGTGTTTAAGTACAAGTAAACCGAAAAGTAGTACATATTCACCCGATAAGGCACTGTCTTTATTAGTTTCACTTAAATTAAGTAAGTGGCAGTATATAAGCCTAAGAGAAGCAGCAAGTGAAAATAGGTCTGATTTATACCCTTCTTATTATAAAATAAAACAAGCGAAGGCAAAATGTTATCCAGGGAAAGAAGACATAATTATAACTGAAGAAGGAGCTGCTATTAAACTGCAAGCTTTACTCAACTTGACGGTATCTAGGCTTTTAGAAGTGATTACTTTAGATTTGGATTCGCCAACTGAGTTACTGCTAATAAGCAAATGGGGTTTTGATGGAGCCTCAGGTCAAAGTAATTATAAACAAAAGACTGAAGCAGAGTTTGATGACTCAACTATCTTCATGGCCAGTCTAGTTCCTATAAGGCTTCAACAATGTGATGGAACAATTGTTTGGGAAAACGATCGACCCTCATCAACTTTCTATTGCCGTCCGATAATGTTCAAATTTACCAAAGAAACGCAGTCAACAGTGGTAACTATAAAAGCTAGCATAACCGAAGAAATAGAAAGACTTCAGCCAATCAAGTTCAATCAAGTTGAAGTTAAGCATCAATTGCACTTGACGATGATAGACGGCAAAATATCGTCATATTTGTCAGACACATCTTCAGCTGTCTGTGATATCTGCAAAGCAAAACCGTCAGAGATGAACAATTTAGAGTCACTTGCTCAAAAAGAGAACAACGAAGAAGTGTTCCAGTATGGAATGTCATCTTTACATGCCTGGATAAGAAGCATGGAGTGCTTACTTCATATCGGTAAATATAATTTTATTAGTTCATAATTTTTTTCACGTTATATAGTTACTTGTGAGATTTTTATTTAAGTGATATTTCTTTTTGTTTGCAGCTTATCGTTTGGACTTCAAAAAATGGAGTTGCAGGGGCGATGACAAAGAAAAAATGTCACTCAGAAAGAGCGCTATACAGCAAGCGTTTAAGAAAGAATGCGGTTTACTTATTGACGTAGTCAAGCAAGGAGTAGGCACAACCAATGATGGCAATACTGCCAGAAGATTTTTTAGGGATGCAGAAACAACAGCTCGCATAACAGGAATAGATAAAGATTTAATAGAAAGGTTTCATGTGATTCTTCAGACGGTTGCATCTGGAGAGAGCGTGGATCTTTCTAAGTTTTCCGAATTTTGTAGAGATACTGCACAATTGTACGTTCACTTATATCCCTGGTATTATATGCCTTCCAGTATACATAAATTGTTAGTACATGGGAGTGATATAATTAAGCACTTTGGTGCCATACCTATAGGTAAACTGTCGGAAGAGGCAGCGGAAGCTCGTAATAAAGATTTCCGGAAATATAGAGAGAGTCATTCTAGAAAGGTAAGTAGAACGGCGACAAATGAGGATATTATACACAATCTTCTTTTGTCTTCTGATCCAAAGATCACAAGTCTAAGACCTCGAATGGTGAAACAAAATATAATGGTTCTCTCTCCAAAAGTCAAAGAGCTTCTGCTGATTTTTCCCACAGAATCCGATATAGATTTTATTGATGTAGATAATTTACAAGATAGTCATAGCGATAGTGAATAAGATTTTTTGGTAGTTTGTAAGTTTCTTGTTTTTTTTATTAGTTTATAAATGTCAAACTCATAATTGAAAGGAAATAGTAATGTTTGATGTTGTTTATAGTTAGTTTTTAGTTTGCTTGTGTTAGTTGTAGTAATGTTAGTTTACCTTTACTAATTTGTATTATTATGTACCTATCTTTACTTACTATTCAGTATTAAATCTAACTTAAAATAACATTTCATAAACATGTTAAAGTCATTAAAACAAAGAAATTGAAATTCATAGATCCCTAATTAGCTTAAATTTACTACTACTACATATATTAGTAAATTTAAGCTAATTAGGGCCTTTTAAATGTATTATGATTAGTGTGATTAGCTTTAAATTTACTAATACTACATATATTAGTAAATTTAAGCTAATTAGGGACCTTTTAAATGTATTATGATTAGTGTGATTAGCTTTAAATTTACTAATACTACATATATTAGTAAATTTGAGCTAATTAGGGACCTTTTAAATGTATTATGATTAGTGTGATTAGCTTAAATTTACAAATTTACTAATACTACATATATTAGTAAATTTAAGCTAATTAGGGACCTTTTAAATGTATTGTTGTTAGTTGTTAAGTAACTATGTGTATTATTACGTGCTTTTACTTACTATTCCATATCAAATTTAACTTAAAAGAACTTACGAAAGTAAAAAATGTAGCTTTTTATTCGATATATTTTTTCATTTTTTTCGATCCATTTATTTGGCAGAGTTGCAACTTTATGCACACGTTAATAGCATCAAATGATAATAGACTAGACAAGGTATATGAAAAATAAAGTTTCAACGCGGGATCACACGCTACTTAGCAGGAATTTAAGGTTATTTGATCCGCTCCATACAAAAAAATAACAAAACACATTTTTCTACCCAAAGTATAAAGTTTAGGAAAAAATACATCAGAACAATTATTGTTGAGGTTAATGAGCTATATCCATCCACATAAAGAAAAAAGTAAAAAAGCAAAGTTGAGCCCTAAGTCACTAAAATCATAGTTTCGACCCACTGTGCGGCGCGCGGCAGCGCCCGTCGCGACGGCGCGAGGCATGCGCCGCCGCGACGGCGCGACGCGTGTGGCGCCTCTACGACGCGACGCGTGCGCTGCCACGCCGGCACCGCCGAACCACGGTCTCCGTACGACAACTTCCCGGATTTCATAGGAAATTTACAAGGGTGGCACTCTTACACCTTACAAAATTCATCATCTGCCTAGCCTTTTTCCAACTATGTCGCCGACCCCAGGCTTCCAATGTAACCGGATGCAGCTGAGTACCAGTATTTCACATGGAGCGACTGCCTATCTGATCTCCACAACCCAGATACTGAGTAATACGATACCCTTTGGTAAGACTGGTTGTCAGACTTTCGGGCTTCTGACGACCCGTGACGACTGTCTAAGATCTACGAAAGACAACCGGGATCAACGGCTAAACGTGCTTTCCGAGGCACAGAAGGGTCTTGGTATGTTAAGATGGTCACCCATACACGGAACAACCGCAGCAAACGTAGCTTAACTGAACGATCGACCCGTGCGGCTGTTGTAACTTATGAACCCTCAAGCGCTTTACAAAATTATGAATTTTTATCGTATTAGTGGCCGTTAAACATTGAAACTGACTGAGGCATTTTACGTACCTTTCTAAATCTTTTGCGATTTTATGCTTAATTTGTCGAACTGTGCTCCATGCCTTTCATGCGAGATTCAGAAGAATGCCAGAGGTTTGAAAATCTGTCTCGGTAAATCCCCAAAACGAAAGGAATAGGTTTGCCACGGGCTTCTAAACACATCAACATGTTACCGTTTTCACGAGCACTGTACACGTATTCAGGCATTGTTTATCACAACAAAAACAATAAAAAAACACTAAAAACGTAACAATATTAACAAGACACAATTTTAAACTAAAGTGTTAAATACGACTCAATATCTATCGATCAGTTACACGTACCACTTTCGCTCACGAACCGAGTCGGAAAGGTTAAGGAACTAAGTAGACTACTAAAGAACTAACACAAGATCAAACATGCTGCATTGCGCTTGCACATGGTGCCGACAAAAGCCCCGCCGGCGTCGCACTGTCGGCGGCGCCGACGCACGGTGGGCTACAATTTACAAATCGCCTTCCATAGACATTGAGACTCGAATTTTGAAGGGTCCTTTTTTGGCTAGAAATGGATTCTGCTGATCATTACTATTCTAAAAATTTCGTATGGGGCAATTGCGTGTACAAATGAAGGAGTTATAATTTTTTAAAGAAAGAAATGAATGGCGCTGACATGAAAAATGAGTCTGTCTCTGGATTCATAAGGTTCACCATTAAACAGATAAGTACACACAGATAGTACCATTTAATTATCCTCTAAATTTAAAAATAAAATAATGTTGATGATTAATTTTATGGTTAAATGCTTTAAATTATGAGTATGCTTATTCAAGTTCACAATAGCACAGGCAAAGTAAACATGGATGAAAATATAACGTTCCGAGACCGAAAGCTATTCAAGACAAGCTCATTATGTGATATTACTGTAGAAAACTCGACCCTTTTTGATACGACCATGATGAGCTTGCCCAACACTTCTCTGAACTCTAGTCAGACTATTATAGATTTGCAGGAGAAAATCCAAAATTTGTCTAACGAACTACAAAGTGCGCATTTAGAAATAGACAACCTTAATACAGAAAATGTTCAACTGAAAACGGAAGTACAAAAATATATAAAAATAATAGATACGTATAAAGAAATATATGACGGTCCTGATAAAAGAAACCTAACTCCAATATCAAGTAGCAAACGACGAATTAAGCGAAATAATATTGCAACGCCTAGAAGAGAAGCGGAGCAATTAATCACAACAACGCCACTTACAAAATATGACGAACAAACTACCTGTAATAGGAATACACACTCAAGTACTTTAAATTGTGACATGGCACCAACCACAGTACCTATCCCAACTATAACTCACAAAGCCACCCAGACAAACAATCAATTGATCTACCATTCCCAGTCAGACATAATTACAGAAACTCCACAACAAAGCCACAATATAAGTAGGTCTACAACAACATGTCAAGGAGTAACTGATGGACCAAATGAAGGTGAATCAGAAAAAACTATTTTATTAACTTCCTGCTGTAAAATGCCAAATAAACACAACAACACTTTGCCGACCATACGACCAAAGATATGCATAATCAGCAGCGAATCTTCAAACAGAATAAGTCCCATATTAGAAGAAACTAAACTACGAAAGTATAATATGTGCCACTATCGTAAACCCAAATGTGGACTAAAGCATATTTTGGACAAAATTGATGCAAAAGTTCAAAACTTTACACATATGGACTACTGTATTGTTTACATTGGCGAGGAAGATTTTAGAGCAACACAAAACTATGTAGAACTAGTAATGTATATACGTGAAAAATTAATGGGACTAACCCATACTAATATTATTATTTGCCTACCTACATACAAATTTAAATTCAATAACTATGACCACACAAAACAATCAAACTATAGTAATACTCTGTATAACTGTCGTGTTGAAACTTTTAATAACCTTATGTTTATGGACGCCCAGACGCTTAACTACGCATATGTATTGGACTCTAATTTTAATCTTTCTTATGACTATGATATGTACAATAAGCTTACTGGAGCAATAAACTATTATGGCATGGAGGTAGTTCTATCAGACTTACAAGACTTAGTAATGAAAATATTTAGTTTAAACACAAAAAATGATATGTTAACATACTTACAACCACAACATCTACCAAACAACATATGTTTTTCAAGCAACAAGTTTTTTCTCGAATAATTATATAAATATACTACACCAAAATATAGCAGGACTTTTAAATAAATCTGATGCACTTTCTGTTTGTTTGGAGCAATTATTAAAATGTGAATTGAATATTGACGTCATCTGTGTATCAGAACACTTTATGATGTCAGGCTATGAACGTTATCTAACAGTTCCGAACTACTCACTAGCAACTACTTTCAGTAGAAATGACTCCAAAAGGGGTGGGTCATGTATTCTCCTTAAAAATAAGCATGAATGGAAAGAAGTTCCTGAGATTCTTAATTTGTCCATTAGTCATGTAATAGAATGTTGTGCAATTGAGCTTGTAAAATATAAAACAATTATTGTGTGTGTATACAGAGTTCCAAATGGTAATAATTACAGTATATTTTTTGATCGATTATGTATGATTATTAAAATCTCGAAAAATAAGAGCCTTGTAATATGTGGTGACTTCAATATAGACCTGCTAAAGAAATCGAGTCAATCTTCTAAATTCAAAGAAATATGTGCAAGTAATAATATACAGCTTGCAATTCAGCAACCTACCAGACTTGCTAGCCAATCTTGCATAGATAACATTTTACACAATATCCAAGGATGCAAAACACATGTCGTGGAACTAGCTTTATCTGACCACACAGCCCAAATTTTGCAATATCCAGTAGAGAGAGTATACGATATTGATCATTGGTATGAGCTTAAACGTGACTACTCGGAAGACAACATCAAAAAATTTATTGAGAACTTAAGCCAACTAAGTTTTAAGGAAGTCTATGACTCTAATGATGTAAATGAGGGGTACAATGAATTCCACAGAAACCTTACTCTACTTTACAATTCATCCTACCCCCTCAAAAAAATTAAGATGTCAAAAACCAAAAAGCCAAAATGGATCTCGAAAGGCATTAAAACCTGCTGTATACGTAAAAGAGCTCTATTATGGAATTATAGGAAAAAACGGTCACTTGATAATAAATTAATATTTAAGCAATATGCCAAAAAAGTAAAAGCCATTATAAAGCTAACACAAAAAGCTCAAAATACATACGACATTAAAACCTCTAACAATAAATCTAAAACAGCCTGGAAAATAATAAATAAAAATAAATACAACCAACCTCGAGAATATATTCATAATATTAAAATTAATGATACTCTAATTTATGACCCAATTAATATAGCAACGCAATTTAATAATTATTTCATTGATCAGATACAACCTGAAGATTCCACACCTGCACATAAATGCCCTCCATCCGTCAACAACTCAATGTTTATGTCACCTACTGACCCTAATGAAATAAACAAGATCATCCTCTCATTAAAAAATACCTCGAGTGTAGGGTACGACGGATTTAATACTAATATTATAAAAAGAGTTGCTCATATAATCTCACCCGTACTATCACATCTAATAAACTTATCTATTCAAACAGGTATATTTCCAAAGTTACTTAAAACTGCAATAATTAAACCTATACATAAAAAAGGAGAGAAAGATAATATGAACAATTATCGCCCAATTGCATTGCTATCTATTTTTTCTAAGATTTTTGAAAGAGTTATCTATAACCGCGTATGCAACTACCTTGAGAATAATAATCTTTTTGCCAAAGAACAAATGGGTTTCAGAAAAAATAAATCAATTAACTTAGCAATATATCAATTTTGTAATCGGGTACTAATAAATATGGATAAGCGATCTCCAACGGTTGCCCTGTTCATGGACATGACAAAAGCCTTTGACCGCGTAAAAATTGAAATTCTTTTGGACAAACTATATGCAACTGGCCTTAGGGGTAATGTACATAAACTACTTAAATCATATTTAACTGACAGAATACAACTAACTGAGATATCCAAAATCTGTCCTAAAACAAAAACCTTGACAACATACAAATCGGACATGAGATATGTTAAATATGGCGTGCCACAGGGCAGTGTGCTTGGAGCACCTATGTTTCTAATATATATTAATGACTTTCCAACTGTTACTAACAATCCTATGACTCTTTTTGCTGACGACAGTACTATCCTTTTTGACGCTTATAATAAGAATGACATTAATGACAAAATAAATTTGACTTTAAAAAATGTAATTGACTGGCTAACAAGAAACAATTTAAAAATTAATGTCAGTAAAACTAAAGCTATAAACTTTAGACAAAGACTTCCGCTAGAAAATTTAAACATAAATTATGATAACCAATCAATAGAAGTAGTAGAATCAACTAAGTTTCTAGGATTATATTTAGACAACAAAATGACATGGAAACAGCAAATAGAGTTCTTATGTAATAAACTAAATAGATATTCCTTTGCGCTGCGTAATCTCAGAAAAATCGTTGATATAACAACTGTGATGACAGCGTACCATGGTTATGTATCGTCTACTCTCAGATATGGAGTTATTTTTTGGGGAAACTCCACTGAATTGGAACGTGCGTTTAGAGCGCAAAAGAGATGCATTAGGGCTATATGCAACTTAATACAAACTGATTCATGCAAACCTTATTTTAGAAAACTAAAAATACTGACTCTGCCCTGTATCTATATATATGAAACTGCAGCATTTATTAAATCACACCCAGAATTATTTGAGTACCGTACAAGGCGTCGTCATGCAGACCAGCTGTGCGTTCTACGTTCCAAAACAGCGCTCTTATACAAAAGTTTTGTTTGTATGGGACCAAAAATTTATAACAATATACCCCTAAACATCCGAAATATCAATCAGGTTAGGCTATTCAAGAAGAAACTACACTGTTTTCTCATAGATAAAGCATATTATACTTTAAGCGAATTTATGAATGATAAAGACAGACAAATGTAAAGGATTAATGTAAATGTAATGTTATGTAAAACTCACCATCATTTTATTTTAAATATGTATACCTAAGAATCTAAATTCATTTTAATTTAATTTTAATTTAATTTTAATCTTATGACTAATCTAATGTGTAAGATTAACCAAATTTTGCATGCTTATATATAGGCTGAGTATGGTGAAACAACAAACAATGTAACATCTCCCGAAAAACCCATATTATGCAAATAAAATGATTTGATTTGATTTGATTTGATTTGAATAATTTTTTTATACTAAGGGTCAAGACAGTTTAAAAATTCACAAAAGTTCGTTTCACTAAATTGTAATCACATGGTAATTATGAATTAGCTTTCTAATCTCGCGATTGCGATCGCCCACTGTGCGGCGCCGCGCTGTCTTGTCATATGAATGATCAAAAAGATACAGAGACGAAACAGAAAACCAAATCATATTCAAATGTTAGGAAATTGGACCTATGCTTTAAATCGAACTGTTTTTTTTTTTACTTTTTAATAAGATTTATCGGGTTTCTTAGATTAAATTAATCAAATTATCCACTTTAAATTAATTGAGTTTACTTACTAAATGAAGGATACAGTTATTGCAATAAACAAGCTTGCGTCGTGTGACTCTAATCACATTGGTATAAAGTTCAAATTCAATTGATTCACGTGCGCTAGTTGTTTGAAACTGTACTCGTAATGAAAATGTTTTGTCACAGCCGCAGTCTGTCTATCACAGCTAATGTTGGCGATCGTTCACTTTATTTCATTCACTATCCATTATCAACTAACATACAAAACTGTTATTAAATCTAAGACACAGTCCATCAATTTAAAACTTGTGATACTTCTGCAATTTACTTATTTTATTTTGGCGGCGTTATACAAAGAATAGATAAAAGTCACTGCGTGTACTTGGAGGTCGTTGTCCACGCGTCTGTCGGCGTGCGCGGTGAACCCGAGATCAGCTGATTTTTACATTTGAATTTACATCGCTTGCTAAAGCTGGAAAATTTTTTTTTTCATGTGCATTTGTTTTATCTCAAATAATGGTTCATTTGGCTGTTCTCACAGCATAGTCCACAAAAAATGCAAAATAAAATTGGTAAAAATTGTTAAAAAAAATTACAATTTTTTTTATGCATACGTATTGAGAATAACTAGCCCTATCGCCTGTTTTCGTTTTCGGAAGCGTTTCCCTAACACCCTGTATACATAATTTAAAATCTAAGTAAAAAATATGTACATGTAAGTATATACAATATAAAAATAAACAATCATAAAGCATCAAAATATTCGTCTGCATCGTTGTCAACAGGAAACGTGCCCAAAAGGCTGGCAGCATTGCCACGTTGTATGGCAATGCTGATTCTTTGACCAACATTCATTGCGTTAATTACGTTGCTGAGCCGACAATTTATTCCAACAAATGACGCAATGGTTTAGAAATAATGTGCTATCCCATTCAGATTCTGATAAATTATTGTGCGTTTCGCAATTAGGGTGCTGGATACAATACCCAATAATTTATCACATTCCACAATGTGGACTTCCCGGTGTTGTCCGGTTGATGGCAATAGGCTTGTCCCCTATATGGGACTTAAACATAACTAGCAATATGTGGTTGAAAATAGCTACACATCTGCCTAACCCTTTGGGAAAACTGGTGTGATGTTATGTTGAGTACAGGCTAAAAATCAAGTATGGTATACTCATATAAAATTAATGAAGGTATTGCTGATCACTGCAGCACTGATAAGTTTAAATTTCATTAAAATGATCAGTTCAGTTGGCTATACAACTTTGAAGTTTCTTTTCCATAAATAACCACTACAATATAAAAAAAATAACAAAGATACTTACGGTCTCCATTTTTGACTCGACACAGCGGCTCCTCGAATTGTGCAGTAGTCAGGCATTTCAGGACCTTCAGGAAGTATGGCAGAAGCTTATCTTGATGTTGCAAATTACTCTGAAGGAAGTACAGTCCAAGAGCTATGGATGCCTCTTGGCTCCGAGGGGTGACAACCAGTGCGGAGCTGGCTTGCGGGCACAGCATAAACAAGGTGTTCACCTGAAATGGTAATATGGAATATGTCAGCATACCTATTTCCTTCAATGGATGACGCATTTAGAACAGTATTGTTGTCTTATGAAGCATTACTTGTGCTTACCTAGAGTACAAACATGCTGTGAATGCTTGGGTAAGCACAGGAGCTATCGGTTACATTAAGGACAGTAGTGTCTATGTGTTACGTGCTGACGCTACTCGTGTTGTTTCAAACTCATTGTAACATTACATAATTATTAGATTACATTTATAGTATAGTCTGACCACAACAATGTCTATACTTTGAAAGAGACTGTGCCCTCTGAGTTTGAGTCTTATTTCTCAGAGTAGATAAGAAACACCAAACTCATCTAGTTTTAAAATTTTATTTATATGTCTAAAAATGTTATCTTTTATTAATCTTTGTAACAAATATAATTTTTACATCATCTTCAGTTAACATTAAATTATAGTACCAATGCACAATAACGCAAAAACCATTGGTAATCCGTTACAAAATCAGGATTTCCAGGCTGGTTTGCCCTGTATCTCCTTTGATGCAACATTAGAAAGATTAATCAACTAATTTCTTTCTTATATTATGAATTTATGAGAAAGTTGATTCTTTAATTTATTATTATGCCTATGCTTGTACATATCGATGGCTCCCACGCAGATGGTAGCAACATTGTTTTTGACTAAAACCGTTTTTTTGTGCCATTACAACAATCTTGTATAGTATTATCTATTACTAAAATCCAAATTTTAATATCTTATATAAATAATGAGTTTTTTAATGGATAATGGTATTAACATTTAAACGCTACCGCGCATAAACGTATACGAAAAATTCTCTCCTGAGAAAAAGATTTTTTAGCCTTACAACCTTTTGCGTGGGAGGCGTCGATATTATTATTTTAAGACGGTAAGTTCTAAAATTATGTAAATATGTTAATTATGAGGAAAATATACATATAGCAAAATGCTGAATTATTATGCAACAGGAATATAAAGTGTGGACTAACAAGTAGTATTTTGTGCAACTTTTCTTTTCAAGATTCCAATAAGGGTGGGATAATAATTAAAAGTACAGCAGTTTTTATTGTTAAAACGTTTGTTAGGATAGCTTGTGTCAACTCAAGAAAACAGAAAAGTTAACTCCATACCAGTTAGTTTCAGTTCACTCGTCTATTAAGTAGGTACAATTATTTAAATGTCAAGAAAATAATTGTACTAAACTATCCTAATGAAATAAATAAGAATCAAAATCATTACCATCATATAATACCAATAACGATTTAAAACAAAAATGTATATCATAAATAATAATATGTATATATAATAATTATTAATTGAACAATTACTACAGTATGAGTCATGTAGAGAGGATGAATGAAGGGCGGTTAACAAAAGGTATTTATTTACAAGGCAGGTGTGATAGGACATGCTAAGAGGGGACGCCCGAGGAGAACATATAGTGACTTTATAAGTGATGTTCAGAAGGGTCAGGTGTGTAGTACTGGTAACCGACGTGGGTCTATGACCAGATGTATGTCCTTAACGAGGCAATGAGGGCGTGTAAGGATCGTAGCAGGTGGTATTCTGTAGTTTCTGCCTACCCCCATGGGAAAAAGGCGTGGGTTTATGTATTAATGTAACTACAGTAATCATAACTGAGTATAAACCTAAATGTTCGCATGTCACATTATTATGACTAACTGCATTTGTACTATAATTTATGTTAAGACCGAAGTAGTACCATCACTTCATCATCATCTGCCTAGCCTTTTCCCAACTATGTTCGGGTTGGATTCCAGTCTAACCAGATTCAGCTGAATACCAACACTTATAGGCAAATAAATTGTTTTAGTGCCTATTTGTAATAATGCATAAAAGACTAATCTGGCTCGAATAAAAAATATCAGTGGAAATTTTAAAAATAAAAAATAGGACATGACTTTCAAGATAGGCCTCCTGTGTGCAAAGTGCTTATGTCATGGTTGTAAAACATTATGTTGGACATCAACATAGTAACAATAAGTGGATGAATCACAGCGCTGTTCTGCTTTGCATCTATGATAACAAGCAGGCTGTTTGGGTGAGGTCATTCAATTATTTCAAAACTTGTAAAAAAAACAAATAAATAATGTAACTTCAAGAAAAACCAAGAAGTATAAAATTGCTCTAGCAAAACACGGATACAATAAATTTTTTTCTATACGGAATTATGAAGGAAAACAACACCATTACAAAATTTTCAGGATTGCAAAATACGTGTCGTAATTTTACCTTCTCCCATGGCGTCGGGTTTATACTCGACAAACATCGGGCTAAATGTTGCACGGTCTGTCTGAAGAACTCGTTTTCATCCATGGCTTTGTTTATATTATTCGTTTAAATACATTTTAATAATATTACACGATTACGATCGACGATATCAGCCGATTGTAATTTGACAGTTTGTCAATATGTCAAAATTACGTTCCGTTCGGAAGTCAGTCGGTGTGCATACTTTTAATTTATTGAGTACGTGAAGCAATGCAGAGGAATAAATCTGTTACATTTTGGAAATAAATAAAAATAAGGAAATAGATTTCAGTTTGTTGTTGCGTAAAATGAAATAATACATTTTTTTTTTAAATAATTGATGTCATGGAATTTTGATCCGTAGTTTAGATCGGAACGTAACACTAAAAACGAAACGTTCCAATCTACGAAGTAATTTGAGAGTTAGGGACTTACTTTTATTTTGTCATGGTGCGGAACTTTTCTCTGTACGAATATTTTACAAAATAGGGATTCATCATTCGAAATCTTATAGTTTTCATTACATTTTATTTAATTGTGGTGCTTGAATAGAGGAGACAAGGTGGTTTCATTTTGATTTTTGAAGCCATAATCAATATGAGAACATTTCTTATGTAAAAAATATAGTCACAAGTAAAAAAAACTGCAAGAGGCCAGTGAAAATAACAATACGGGCACTTGTTTTTTCAAATTATTTATTCTTTGTATGCAATAGCAGCAATCCGTTTCAGTTTAGCTCGAGCCACTTTGCCTGTGGATGTTCGGGGTAGTGTTTCCATGAAGACGACTCCACCTCGCAAACGCTTACTGTAGGAGAGTTTATCTGTGAAATAGAAATAATTATGTATTTTTGGGAAAAATACAATTCAAGGTATGAGCCACATAGGGGATAAATTCGCCGTCACAAATTAGCAATCAATCTAATACGCGGATGACTTCTCCCTAATGAACTAAGCCATCGATTTACCTTTGTCCAATAAATCTCTAAGTGGTGCGTATGACGGTTACAAAATTTAAAATTACACCTTAGGCATTCGATGAAAATATTAATTCCAGCGATACCTATGACATTGTTGCAGCCTGTACAACAATGTAGGTAAATAGTAGGTATGATATTTGTTTCCTCACATTTAGTGCAAATGCCACAAGGCACCATTACATAGGTACTCTACCGCCATTCATATAATTATGACATCATAAGGGCAAAAGGGAAAATGATAATGAAATCAATAAAACTCTGCAATTTCTACTCACTAGCCACTAGTTCCTTGATCTCATGCGCAGTGACATTGAAGCCGGGTCGTCGCACGACGCATGCGACTGGATGTTCGCCGTCGAAGACGTTAGGGACGCTAGTCACGCTGACATCCAGCACCCCAGGATGCTGGCGGATCACTTCCACTAACTCTAATGGGGCTATCTGTAAAAGAAATGGTCAGGGAATGTTAAAAAGGAGAATCGTCCACGGCAATCTACTTTAGGATTGTATCTAAGTACATCCCCTACGTAAAATGTTATTTTTGTCCTATGTCCTAGTCCACCTATGTATTGCACAATATCAATCAGAATTTGAAGTCAATTTGTTATAGTCTATTGATTCGTTCGAAAAAAACGTATTCTCAACTGTGCAAATAACGCAATGATTACTGATGAACAGTCAAAATAAAACCCATTCCTATCTCCTACCCTTAGTGTGATACGCAATTACTCCTTCCTTTGAGACGTCTTGACAAAATCTACAAACAGCATCGAATTGGACTTGGTCAAAAATCATGTAAGTAAAACAATCGAAGCAAGCCACTAAAAGTAAAAGTAAGTACTTTTAAATATACTCTTTAGAGACATTTGTGTGTATTTCACATTTATTTTATAGAATGCGTCTCATTTGTGCAGAATGAACAATTTTTCATTCCTCTTTTCTTTCTTACATGATAATTTTTATACTTGATGAGCATTCCAAGTCGCTCGACGAAGTAAAAGTAGTCATCATTGTCTCGGTACAGTAGATCTCCCGTTTTGAACCAGCCATCTTCTGTGAACACAGCGGCAGTCTGTTCCGGGTTGTTGTAGTACTCCTGTAAAGTATATAAATCATCAGCAACTGGTCAAGTCATCCTTGAATGTTTACTTACAAGAGGTCTAAAAAGGACACTTATTTTAGAAGAGATAGCGAATTCTCTCGTCGCTTTGAACATGGAACATGGCGCAGCGAGGTAAAATTAAAAATAATGGTCTTTAGATGACCGTTAAAATTTGACAGTTTTACTTCGATAGGTCTACCGAAAAATACTGCGCAGTATGTTACGGTTCACAATCTTTCGACAGTTTGCAATCTCGTTGCAAGGATTATAACCTAACGGTTTTCACAATTTTACGCCTTTACTGGTATAGATGTCACCACGTCTATACCAGTAAAGGCTGGTGAATAAGATACTTACAGTAAACATGGGCCCTTTCACCCACAGTTCTCCTGGTATATTTGGCCTCGTTATTTCTATCTCCGTATCTGGATCCATTAACTGTAATCGAAATCATGACGTAAAATAAATATATAATAAATGCGTCGGAAGTCACTGAGATTACCTATATGGAGTTTTATAGTCACTGTGATTATAAAAGTGTGATCTAAACTGTTCACTTTTGTACGATAAAATCAAACAGTTTTCTTGTATAATATCGATGCTGGTGAAATCACTGAGGTTCTTGCGTCAAGCTCTGAAATCTTGAGTTCTTGTGTGCCCGTACAAAGATGCTGTTACCAGTTTCAAATGGAACAAGACCCATGGTCTGATCCAGGAGATTAATAAGTGCTCTTACCATGACTTGATGTATTTCTGTACGCTTTCCGCAGCTCCCTAAGGGTCCATCCCCTTCTAGCGAAAATACTTGGCCCAGTGTTTCTGTTTGCCCATACACCTCAGCTGCTATAGCGTCTTCGCGTAGTCTTTTCTGAAAAAATAAATAAATTTGGTGACCTATACTTATTGTAGGTACCCATTCTTTTTAATGCTACTGGTACAGTCGTCTTCTTTGCATGTATGGGCATTTCAGTTTCTCAAATGTTGGGCCAAACCTTCGGGGCATCCGGCAGTGCAGAGGTCAGTTTCTCCCCAGGTTTGGGGTCTAAAAGTAACACACTTGTGCTGCTGTTTTTCCTGTCGCACAACGTTTGCGAAAAAACTGGGTCAGAAAACTAAAATTGTCACTTTATCTTCTACGAGAGATATAATTATGGTGGACGTACCCTTAACTCACAAATTAGGTCTTTGTGAACCTTTCCTCCAGCTACCATGACTAGATCAAAAGAAGTGAAGTCGCACTGTCTCTCGTGTTTCAGTATAGAATTCAGCATTGATGGTCCCAGCACTACATTGACTGGCTGCAACAAGAAATTGGTAAGGAATAAAGTGCTTAATTGGAAAAATACCCTTGTGGCCTTGTTCCTATTGCTAAAATTCCTGGATTTCCTGTTCAGTTGGGTTGACTGAGTCCCAATTTCCGCATGGCATCATACTAATTACAAAACAGCCCCTAATTTGCCCACCCTCCCAGTTCTATTGGTCACCATGGTCGCTATGGCTTGCAGGAAGGCAGTGGCTGGGAATCGAGTAATTCCCTTCTTCTTTCTCCTCCTGTGTTCATGATAGGCAAACTTCTCCGTCGGTAATGAAATGAGGATGTTTATAGAATAACAATCTTACCCGGTATTCTTTAATAATATCAATGACGTGATCTGCAGTGGGCGGCAGGGAAGTCTGAACCTTGCACAAGTTGAACAGGGGCATGGCAATCGCGTTGTAGAAGCCAACTACCCACTGAACCGGTGACAGATTTAAGGCTGGAGGGTTTCTTGCATTTCTGTACAAAAAAATACAAAAAAGAAGGACTAGTAATGCACGCTCTAAAAGGTAATAAACTAGATAATTTTCACATCAACACGAACAAGCATTTATACTGTAAATTATTCAATATATTTTATCATATACAAAAACTTTCACTTAATAATTTAATACAAATTCATAGTGATGTTTAGAGGGTTGTCTTAGTGGTAAGGCTAAAAAAAAAAAAAAAAAAAAAAAAAAAAGGCATATGACCACCGGAATACGGCTATCCTCTAAAAATCACTTTTCCATTAAATGTGACGTCACATAGTCTGAAAACCAGCGGACGACCAAGACGCCTACAACGTTACCTCATTTGTCAAATTATGTTACGTAGTTTAGAAGTTATGAGGGAATAGATAAACAAAGATACCGGTCAAAATCGTAACCCCTTTTTTGCTTCGCCGTAGTCGAGTTATAAAGAGTATACGCTTGTAACCTTCCTGTAGTCATCTTACACCTTTAAGAAGACTTCCACCATGTCTATTAGGCACAATATAATTAAAGTGAACCACGATTTCACCAGTTATGCCAGTAATTTCGCAATTTAATACCCATAATTTTCCCAAGTCAGGGATCCAACCCAGAAACTCATGCAGAATCTGCTGAGCGTATTTCTGGGTTGGATATTGCGCTAAGATGGTCTGTGATCACCACAGACTCAGGTCAGCGCGCTGCATTTACTCCTATTTACAAGGGATGGTCGCAGTCAGTCTCACTCAGCTCGTAGTTACGAAAAATATCGACGAGGAAATACAAATTACCTCATCATCAGCCTATAATGTTCCCACTGATGGGACACAGGCCTCCTCTCGGTGAGAGAGAGTGGGCCATAATCCACCACGTGGGCCCGGGTTCGTAGATGTCAAATGTGGTGTCGGACGTAAAGAATGGTACAATTCCATTTCTACCCGTGGTTGTCGTAAGAGGCGCCTAAGGGACTTACTGGAGAATGGGCAGCAGCTCTTCTCTATGCATTTTACCACCATACTGCGAACGCCAACCTGCCTGCCCAGCATGGCGATCTCTGTATCTGTCCAGTAGAACGTGTTCGAATTTTTGGTTCTAAGACATTTCCTCACGATGTTTTCCTTCACCGTTTTGAGAGCAGTGGCGATGAAATAATTTACACAAAGTAATGCACCTGCTTGGGTTTGAACTCACGGCCTACTACTCGTAAGGCCGTTACTACTGGGCCACAAATTACCACCCCACCCAAATTGGGGCAAGCATATGTATGTCTAACAGTGAATGTCTTTCGGCTGAAATAATGATGAATACAAATCAAACTAATCTCGTTACAGAGAACCCCTGCCCAGCACCCTTATTGCAAAACGCACTATTTATCAGAATCTGAATGGGATTGAAGATTATTTCTAGGACATTGTGTCATTTGTTCGAATAAATTGTAAGCTCAGCAACGTAAATAACGCAATGAATGTTGTTTAACTATCAATATGAAACCAATTCCTACTGATAGCAAGTTACGCAATTACCCCGCTGATCGACGGAATTAAAACTCAAAGAAACAAACTTACTCATTAGAAAGGAATAACTCTCTTTGCTGCAGTATTCTGTCAATCCAAGGTTTGTGTTTGAAAGCTGCTACTTTCAGCACGCCAGTCGTACCTCCCGTGCTGATCAGCCAGAGGTAGATCTTGTCTGTGTCGAATTCTGCTGGCCTGTTCACGATGAAGAATTTAAGGTTTACTTCTAGATTTCTTATACCATTCCAAAGCTGGATTTAGTAAAATACAGTTTGGTGTCGCGAAAAGAAAGACAATTTGCTACAGACAGACAGAAAACTAATTTTTGGTACTTATGTAATATGTAAGCTGAATTATCAATATCCGTGTTGAATACCATAGCGACCCGGCCCGGTTTCACACGGCTGTACGGTGTATATGACCCGAGGTCGTATAACTGTAGTGTGTCTCCCCGACGCGTGGACGGCTACGGGGAGTTCCGGCCGCCCACACGTAGTGAAAACGAATGTTTAATATCAAAATTCGTTGCGTGGTTTGGAAGAAGTAAGCGAAGATACAGACAGAACAGTGACTTTACTATGCAGCACTCTCATTAAAAATTCTCAGCTTTTCTCTATTATAGTAAATTTTAGACATATAAACCTTCCAACTAACTAAATAATGGTACGTTGCGTGGTTTAGAATAAGTATTAAGCAGACAAACAGACGAACGAAACCAGTGACTTTATACTAAATAATGGTGCCGATTCTGTTGTACACCGAACTAAACTAACTAAACTATCTCTAAAATTCCTTATTATAGTCTAAATTTTGGTGAAAACCGGTAAACTCAGAAAAGCAAAATTGTAATTTTCAGGAAACTAATAACTCAGTGCAATCTTAGTGCTGTCAAACTAAAATATAGTTAAGTTGTGTCACTTTAGTCTATTTCAGTATAGGAAATCGTCGTTTGACAGGAATAAACTAAACCAAATTTTTGTGATTTTTAGTTTAGTTTAGAGAATTTTGTACAACAGAATCGGCACCATTTACTAAAGAGAGAGATGAGGGTACCAATATTGTACCATAGAGCTCAGAAGCACAGACTTACAAAAAGGATCCTTATGACGTGATTGATGTTGCTTGGTGCTTGTCCCTTACCGAAATTCCTTCCGATCTTCTTCATCGTACTCCCGAATGAAGTTTTCCATGGAATACCTGCCATCAGTGAAGGTTACGATCTTGGTGTCCAGTCCTAGTTCTGCGACAGCGTCCGTAAAATGCTCGCATTGGCAAAATGCTATCTTGGGTGTCGTTAGCTTGAATAATCTCTTTATTTCCTCTGCAAGTAGAAATAACGCAGTTAATGAAACGAGCTAGAGGCAAATTCGTAGTTGGAAAGCTGGAAAACCGATGGCTGTTTCAATGTCCTTGGTTACGCATCATCAAGATAGATCTGCATCATCCTCGATCTCCTAGTCTAACCGGATGCAGTGGCATACCAGTATTTTATATGGATCGATAGCCAATTTGATCTCCACAACTCAGCGCCTGCCTATCTGACCTCAACGACACAGTTACTGGGGAATACGATCCCTTTGTTACTGGTTGTCTGACATTCGGGCTTCTGACGACCAGTAACGACTGTCAAAGATCTATGAAAGACAGCCGGAACCAGTAGCTTAACGTAGTTTAAGAAGTACGGACGGTTCTAGATATGTAAAAATGTTCTCCCAATCGCGACGAGCGTAGCTAGACCCCACGACCCGTACAGCTGTTATAACTCCCTGAAATTCCAGCCTACTCTAGCCTAAAATATTTAAAACTGTGCCGTGTGGTGCCTAGAATAGTACCATCCCATTTCTCCCCGTGGGTGTCGTACGCGACTAAGAGACTTACTAGAGAATGGGCAGCAGCTCTTCTATATGCATTTTACCACCATACTGCGATCGCCAACCTGCCTGCCCAGCATGGCGATCTTTGTATCTGTCCAATAGGACGTCTTTTAGCTGAAATGATAAATCATGATGATGAAAATAAAAAAACCGTAACGTACCAAACTTAAACATAGGGTCCACTCCAACAATAGGCATGCCGTTCAGTAGCGCTGCGTAATACGGTATGTGTAGATCCAGGTGATTCTTCCCGTGTAAGGCCAGCACATCTCCTGGCTGGGCTCCAAACTGACGGAGACATCTTGCTAGACGTATGGACCGGGCAAGGACGGAAGCATTCCTCTCGGATTTCCCTGTGGCTGCATCTATCTGTAGTAAGTACTAATGATCAGCAAAAGAAGTAAATAGGTACTCATGGTAGGTTCTGCAGTTTCTGCCTGCTGCAGGGCCGTAGCTAGGGGGGGCATTGTGGGGCAATGCCCTAACTTGAAATCACAATGCCCTACCTTAAAATACCAAAAACGAAGATAACCTATTAGAATGGGATTGTATTTTTGTAGTTTTAGATAAAAAATTGTAGCAATAGATATCTAAACTTTTCCGAACATACCACAGTTTGGGACATTCATTTCATATATAATCATTCTTTTCTCTGTGTGCATTTGAAACGCCATCATATGAAGCAATGGGTATATTTAATTATAATATGCAGATGCTGATGCAGAGAAAAATTTCAACCGTCTTGTTCGCTTGTTCTTCATCATTGAGGATTTAATAGCTGTCCTTAGATCCATGTTCAAGTTCTGTCACAGAAATTATTTGTCTATGAATAGCTATTGAATGTACATCACTGACCTAGGGGTGATGTTGATTGATTTAGGAGCCCGTGCTTCAGAGCAGATCAAAAAATTCAAAAAAAATCAAAAATGTTTTATTCCATTAAATTATTACACGTTGTACATTAGACAGTTGGTGGCGTCTCCTTTTAAGCATAGATATAGATGCATGTGCCAGGAGGCGCCGGTCTTTTGCGCAGATCAATTATGATATATTTTTTACTTCCGCCCTACCTGTAGCCAATGCTGCCCTAACTCAAATTCGAGTCTAGCTACAGCCCTGGCCTGCTGCCATGGGAAAGACTAATGGTGGCCCAGTGGTAACGGCTTGATTTACGAGGTGTAGGTCGTGGGCTTAAGCCCAGGCAGGCGCTCAAAGCGGCGAAGGAAAACATCGTGAGGACACAGGCATATCCTAGAACCAAAAATTCGAAGATATGTGACATCTAGCAATCCACACTGGGCCCGCGAGGTAGATTATAGCCACTCCCCGTAAAAATAGGAGGCCTGTGTCACAGCAGTGGTAATATTATGTGGTGGCTGATTATGCTGAAAGGTGGCCTAGACTCTGTAGACATGGGCTATTTTTCTTCGAGAATATTACCAAGGAGTTGTTTGTGTAAAATGGAGTTTGTACGCGAACATTCGATATTCATGCGGACGATCTCGGGGGCAAAACGCTTATCGATATAGTTTTAAGAAACCGCACTGTCCCACCAGTGGGAACATCATAGGCTGATTATGATGCTATGCGAATGCCATCGAAACAAGTGGGATAAAAAGTATCATATGTGTTAATCCAGGTTATAAACTATCTGTGTGCCAAATTTCATCCAAATCCATTCGGCAGTATTTGTGAGATTGAGTAACAAACAACCAAACATACACAGTTTCACATTAATTTATAATATTAGTAGGATTACGCTATTGTGTTTACGCCTGAGTGATTAAGTACTACTATACAGTTTTTCCCTCGATTATCTTGTCTGCAAAACCTGAGGGCCGGAAGATCAGTAGACCATTATTTTCTGCCCGACAGTTTATGCTATCAAATACACGCTTTGGGTTGACGAAACAAAACACAACATCACAAGGTTACGCGAAACTACACCAATAAACAATATTTTTTGTTGGTAAGTACGTATACTTGGCCCGTTTAATTACGATCCAGCCTGTCCGTTACTGCCCTTTGCCAGCGACGCCTTAAGCCGTCGTACGGTCGTACCCCACAAGGGGTGTCCTTAGAGTGTAATCGCTTAAGTTTTTAAGTCCAGGAGGCCTTATTTATTGAGACAGCCCCGGCAACTCAGTTAAAGGCTGGATTGACCTGCGGGATACCACTTAAGAAAATAAAAAACTTAGGCCGCCTTACAATCATAATAATCCGAAATATCGGCAGGCACGACTTCTAAGAACGATTTCTCTGAACCTTGAAGCGGTTTTTCCATAGTTCGAATATTACTACTTGAATTTGCAGACTTTATGGTTTTAATTAAAATATGATTTAGCTAACTAAATCTTAAATATTTGCATAATTGACACCTACCTGACATATCGCTTCTGGACGCTTCACCATGTGTTCAAAAAACAATTGTCCAAGATTAAGATTTTCACCATTCACAGCCATTACAAAAAAAAATATATTTAGCTTCACAATCCCACGATATTTTGACTTGAACAAACGAAGCACTATTATGTATTAAAATTAATTCTACGGGTTTCGTATATAATATTTATACTGCTAAAATCATATTCTACGAATCCGGTTTTAAATATCCAATACTTTTAATGCAATCTTGAACTAGTCTGTCGGGTTTAAAATAACTGGTGTGTGGTCTTTTTTTCCTTAATAGAGCGAAGAGTGTTGTGTTTCGTGGACCTTGAATGTTTTTTAAGAAAATTAGGATTTCGGTAATTGTCTATCTGCTTAGTCACTTACGTAGGAAGTACGTAATTTGCTTATTTAACGGCCGATACTCAAATGCTTCCCAATTAGCCGTTACGAATGTTGCTATCTCTGTCACTTTTAAGTTTACTGTAAGAGACAGAAATACGTCTTTAAGTAAAATGTCGCTTGAGTATGGGGGGGTAACTTGAACTACCGATATCTTACAAATCACTCTGGTATTTACGTACCTACGTAATTAATAGCGGAAGTTATAGCGTACGTCATATGCGAGGTTAAGCTACGCCTTCTAGGGTCTTATTTTGGATGGAAGGCCGTTCATCTAATTTTAGGAAATTGGTAATTGTAAAGTGGAGGTCACGTGGCATTCACTCAGCGCTCTTAAATGTTAATTAGTGTAACTACTGATTGATAAAAATCTTCAGAAGCTGATTATTTGCAAGTACTTATTTGGAAGGGTAAAAACAAGGTCGATCTAGAGAAAGGTTCTAGAGAAGATTTTCGTTTCGACACGCTTGGCAGGCGGGTTGGCGCTCGCAGTATGGTGGTAAAATGTACCTATAGAGAACGCTGCTGCCCATGCTCTAGCAAGTCCCTTAGTCGCTTCTTACGACACCCATGGGAAAAAATGGGATTGTGCTATTCTTTAGTCCCAGCACCACACGGTAACACCCACCGTGAACACAGTAAATAGATTTGGTCTTTTGTAATGTCACAAATTGATAATTAAAGGAGTGCTTTGGCACTCGTACTAGGATTATCCTGTATCACAGGTGCCATGACGTTTCTCCGGACTAACTAAGATATCGTATATTTTAATATTATAACGGTATCGGAGGATATATTTGTGCAAAACCTGCCGAAATTCATAGGGAAGGCACAAATGCTTATTGAGGGCGGTCTTAGTACCTAATTATTAAGTATTATATTATATAAATATATGTATATGTATTTATATAATTTTATGTCTTATAACATCGCCTTGGTTCGCTGTAAAAGTGTTATAAATGTAATTTAAATAAATAAATAAATAAAGTACTTGATAAAAAAATAATTAAAGAGGTAAGAACAAAAATACCACATAAGTTACCTATTTGTATTAAACTTTTAAACAAAAAGAATAAATATGAACACATATGTGTGTTAGGGTTTGTGTGTATGGCAGTGCGTGTCCAGAAGGGCAGAAGGTACGAGTGAGTATGCGTTGGTGAAGTAGTCAGCTAAGCCAAAATTGTAATGAGTCTCTCAGATTCTTCATAGGTGAGACCTGTCACTTCAGCGTTCTTGCGTTGCTGTTGGGTAAGTAAGCAAATATTTAGAACAGCATTGAGTTTACTGAAAGCCCGTGAACCCACTATCCAATAATGATTCAGAGCCAGTTCCAGTTCTGTCTCTTCATGCTACAGTCTAGTTCTTTTGCGCTTGTCTTCTCGTAGACGTAGGGAGTGTGGTATAGTGGCATGTTTGTGCAGTATTATTTGGAGCACAAAGAGTTGTCTTACAGTAGACTGTAACGCAGTTCTCTATAAAGAGTGTGAGGACTAGAGTCCTAGAACTGCGGTAGGATAGCTGAAGGGTTTCCTGCGCATGTCTTTAAGGACCGATCTTTGTGCTCTTTCAAGATGTAACATACTAACTGCAAAGGTGCCACCTCAGACAGAGACACAGTAGCCTATTAAATACCAGCAAGTGCAAAATAAACTTTTTTCAGTGTTTTAACATATGCCGTTAATCGGAGTTTCTTAAACACAAAAATAAGTTTACGATTACGGAGGACATACAGACGTATGTATTTATTTTTTAATTCCTTTTTCCTTCGTCCTTTCTTGAAGTCGGTTAAAAACTACATTATAACCTACCTGTGTAAATATGTTTTTTTTTTAAGTTTCTTGTTTTTTTTAATACATGTGAGTTATGACTGCACGAAGCACAATACGTCTGGTGAGTTGTCAGCACTCTAAAATTAGAAAATACTTGCTGAATGGGATACCTAAATGGTTTCCTCGATTGGACCGCACTTTGAGCTCTTTCAGCTTTGATGAGCATAGTTTTGGCTGCACCACCCTACGCAACTCAGTAACTTTGTGTCGATTCACAAAAGGCGGTGTGAGTCATTTTCAGGATATCTTTATGAGCTCTTAACTTTTCCAAGTGCGCGCAGATAGGGATTCAATGTGGATTTTCAGCGCAGATAGGAGTCGAGGCTGAAATACTTGACCGAAGAGACACTCGTCACACACGAGACCCTCTTCTGGCATGAGCAGAGATTGTTCCGGTCACGCTCGTTATGTTACGACTGGTCACATGGAAGGGTAGAGTGTAAACAAAAGTAATAAAGTTCGATTTGCTGACGTTTAGAATTAAGCTATAATTACCCAATCGCATAAATTGTTTCAAGGACTTTTCAGCGGCTTCCCTAGCCGTTCCCCAGTCGTGTCCTCTGGACTATAAAACAGTGTAATCGGCATACGCTATAATGTGAGTAGATGGGAGGATGAGTTGACAAAGTTCCTTAACATAGATTGGAAGAGGAGGGGGCTGAGGAAACTTCCTTGAAGGGCAACGAATTCTAGTAGTTGTTCACCACCGATGTACTCGCCTGCTTTAACGCACGGAGTTCGGTCTGGAAAATCTTTAAATAATTTGAGAACTGTGCCGCGTATTCCTATCCGTCCTAATTTTTCGAGTAAAATAGGGATAGAGACAGTGTCAAATGCCTTTTTAAAAAATATTTGACATATTTTTATAAACTGAAAATTCTGTTCACAAGAGTCCAATAGAGCTGCTAGAGGTGTTTCCGCCTATACCCCTTTTCTAGAGTCGTATTAGTTTTCTGCAATAATTTTATATTTGTCAAAATAGCTGAGCAGATTTTTATTTGTAACTTTTTCCAATATTTTGTAAATTGCTTGAAGTACAAATTGGCAAAAGTACAGTTTGTGACTTGTAGATTTATCAATGTGAGAGAGGTATTATCCCAGTCCGAGCACGCAATACGTCTTTATAAATACGAGAATTTACGCACGCACTGCATCGTATTGATTTTCACCGGCCACATAAATAAGATGTGTAAATTTATTTCATAGTATTTCTTGAAATACCTATGACAATGCGCGCTCTGTTCTGGCGCGGCCAAGATGCCAAACAAGATCCATGGTTATGACTGTAGACTATCCGGATATGTACCTTTTGGTACTAGGAAGAAAAATAATAGTGCCGCATTATTTATTTTCATTACTTATACACCATTTTCAGTGGCTGGACTGCAGCGTAACCGTCCTAGAATGACCACGCTTAAATCGGTTGAAATCCAAATCTTTAATTGATGATTCCTGTCTGAGATAAATGTACGTGTTATCCACACTATATATTAATATTATAAATGCAAAAGTAACTGTCTGTCTGTCTCGCTTTCCTGCTAAAACTACTGAACCGATTTAAATGAAATTTGGTACACAGATAGTTTAGAGCCCGAGAAAGGACATAGGCTACTTTTTATTGCGGAAAAGGGGTTTTAAGGGGTTGAAAAGGAGGATGAAAGGTTGTAGGGAAGTATTGTCATTTTTAAAGCTAGAATGATGAAACTTTTTTATTTGGCTTTTATTACATAATATATATTTTATATATTTATTAATTATAATTAAAGTTTGTTAAATTTTATCCTTAAGGGGGTAAAATAACTATAGGGAATAGGGGATGAAAGTTTGTTACATGTAAAATAATAATTCACTTTGCTGTCTGTCTGACCCTATGTATGCTTATATCTTTAAAACTACGCAACGGATTTTGACGCAAGTTTTTTTAATAGATAGAGTGATTCAAGAGGAAAGTTTATATGTGTATAACATGCATAATATAGTAAAGAAACGCTGATAATTTTTAATGTGATGTAATTGCGCTTACATTGCGAACGCTGGCTGAACCCTACAAAATTGATCAAAATAATGTACTACAGTATTGTACACCTTAAAAAGGTCTACAAAAAAGTTCGCAATAGTATATGTCTATCTCTTAGGGATAACCCACAATAACCATTTTTTATCCTTTACTTTTTACGAGAAATAAGCAATATAGCATTAATCCTTATCCAATTAAGTACCTTAAATATATTGTGCATTTAATATAGATCATATGGCCTTTGACAGCATGTAATTTAAATGAATATCTTAGAAGATATCAGAGATTTAAAAAGCGGGGGCGGAGCGGCTGGCAGCCGTAGGTACGTCCGTCCCGGTTGGTAGCGGTCGGGTAGTGCAGGATTAGTAGGATTGTAATTCATATTACTTAGGCTTCATAGTAAATGCGAATATCATGTGTGTTCGTTATACTCAAAATAAACCTAATATTATTATTTCAAGTAAGAGACCGCGAAGTATGGCTTAGATGTTTAGTATTTTGGATGGATTTGGATTTTTGGTTATCCTGGATTCTTACCATATAGGATACTTTATCCCGGTAGTAGGTTCCCAGGTGATATTTTCCGACAGCTGTACGGGCGAAGCCACTGACAAAAGTACTGTTCCTATAATTCCTATGATCGATTTGGTATCCGGTAAATGATTGAGTGTCTGTATAGGTAGAATACGAGCGTTAAGAAAAACCAGGAAGACTTATATTCAACTAAACCAATCCCTATGCCGCAGTCTTCTTACTCTTACTCTGAATACTATTAGTTTTATTTACACACATGATATTCTCATAAACTATGAATCCGAAGTAATATTAATTATAATCCTACTTACTACTAATACTATAAATTATTTAGTTATTTAACACTTTAAGCACATAAACGTACAGAGGCGGACTTAATGCCATAGGCATTTTCTACCAGTCAACCTAAAATATTTATGATTGGGTGTTTGTTTCTCAATCACGCAAAAATGGCTGAATGGATCTGGATCGAAAATGGCACACAGAGTCTATATTACCTATATAACCTGGATTAATACATTCTTACCGCAGTAGTACGTCCTCCTGCGTTAATTTCCGACATCCACGCGGGCGAAGCCGCGGGCAAAAGCTAGTTTACTATAAAATACACCTTCAAATCTATTCAATAGTCACTTCTATTTTTCAGGTAGAATACGCCTGACAATTCATCAGCAATAGTATAACTTGACAACTTACAAAAACTATTCAAGTGTCGTAGGCGCTAATACGCAATCGGAGGATTTCATCGGTTCGAAGAGAGACACTGACAACACTTTTCCACGTATATTCATTTTATTAAGGATTTTGTGTGTTTAATTACTAGTAACTGTTATATGGTATTCGACGAATTACAAAAAAATGTCGAGTAATGCCGAATATCGAATAAGCGAGTTGATTGATATTCGATTAGGTACGGAAGCGTATCGAATGGTTGTGAATAGCTATGCAGAGTTAGTTATCCGTGGTTGTTGATGTAAGTAGAGGCAGTCTGCCAACAAAGGAGGTGTAGCTCCTCTGGTGTAAAATACGGTTCTCTATTGTGTGACCTAACTTTTTTATAACCATAATTTAAAGAGTCATTTTTTTTTTGTCCTAATCATCATTTGTCCGAATGAAAACTTGCCCGAACTAAATGTCACATGCCATAAAATTGAAATCCCTAAATACAATATGCCCTAAATCAGTTTGTCATAAATATTAAAATCAATAATATACAAAAGACTTAAAACTTTTTTCAATAAAAGTTATAAGTTCTAAATTAAATTATTGTATGTTTATTTATCCTAATAATATTTTTAAAACAAAGTATTACAAAGTTCAATAAAAACTTTATTATTTTTATTATCAAATTCAACTGATACAATACATAAATAGTAAAGATGCAAAGCATTATGGCATTTATCAAGGCCTGGCATGGCGCTGCATGTATTATTATATCACTCAATAAAACAGGTGATTGTGAACATGTGGTTTTATTTTCCTCTAAGAAGCATGCAAACAAACATACACCATGCATGCAGCATGCATACAAATACCAAAAAATACAAAATTTTATTTGAAATAACTTTACAAACTTCTACAGTATTTAATCTTACATAGAGGTCTCCTTTTAAGTATACAAATACCTGTGCTAGGAGACCCCGCTCTTCTAAAACTAGAAACAATAATGTAGGAGTGTACATGAAATGAAATCAACTTATAGGTATCTAGGAAGGTGTGTGTGTGCATGTGAGTGTGTGTGCATGCGTGTGTGTGTGTGTGTGTGAGAGAGAAAGTGAGTGAGTGTCGCTTTATGTCAAATTATCGCATGTTGTTGAATAAAAGTATTTCAATGTCGTCATAGCTATTGCATTTTAGCCAGTCTGTTAATGATTTTTTACATTCGCGATATGTCATGGGGTAGATATTTACAAGTTTGTTTAATTTGTTGTAGATGGAAGCGGATTGTCTGGTGAACTGTCTTTTCGCATATGAGGTTTTAACCGAGATTTCTGGTGCAACAAGATATTTTCTTCTTTTTTCGTTAAGGCTAGAATCATAACAAAGGGTTTTATGCAATTTTAAAGCAGCATGTAGTACGTATAATTTCCTGACTGAGAGAGGGTCGCTTAGTGAGTATAAAATTTCAGTGGAGAATCTATACGGTTTAAAATACATGACTTTCAAGAGAGACCTTTGCGCTCTTTCCAGTTCTAGAAAGGACCATGCGCATTTTATGTGGATATCTGGGCCATGAGCGAACACAAATGAAAGGTATGTACATGATTAGGATTCTTCGTGACAAACAAGGATATGCCAGAGCTATACTAGAAAAGTCGGTCCTTTAGGGAGAAAACAGTAATTATACCTAGGGAAACTTATTTTCTGCACCCAGGGCACCTCCTCGTGGTGACGGTGGTAACAAGCATCGCTTGGCTAAGTCCCTGGTGTACTCTACGCCGTCATGGCAGAAAGAAGATTCGAGAACATTGATAACGATCCCTCTGGAGTTTACCCTGGAGGAAAGATTATGCGAGCGGTGAATGTATCGGATGGGGAACGCCAGCCACCGGTACGGGGTTACCCCGAAGAAAATACTGGCTTCAGTTCAAATCGCTGAGGGTCATGTAACAAATATTTGAGACGCGGGGATAGGCGACATTCCCTTCAAGGCCCCGAAAATATGTCAGCATTTGATTTTTTCCTGAATCAACCGACAGAGCTTATGCAACAAAAATACATTCTGATGTTGGTTATGAAGAACAGATAGCTGAACGTACGCGTATACGATCTCGACATAAATCAAGTAAAGTATAATGTGTACATTCTCGTTGCAAAATATGGAGAAGGAGTTCATGCAATACTAGAATACTATTACAGGTGTAAGAATGGGTCTCGAACAAGAAGGCTGCTGTGCCCATATTATGACCCTCATCTGGTTTTTGGGATATGCAAACTTTCACCAAAAGATTCGCTAAGCATGGCAATATATTCTCTGTTCTAGAAACAAGCTCAGAGGAAGAACCATTAGATTAAATGATAACTAAAAAGGTATTTCAATACAATATCTATCAATTTCATTTAGTATCCATTTAGAAAACGTCAAGAAACTTCACATTTTCAAGCAGATTTTATGGTACTATATAAATGTACCATAACTAAGTCAAAAAGTGATTTTTAAGGACAATGTCTTATAGCGTCATGCATAACTTGATAAGACCTACACTTTACTATAGGTGTCATCTCTGTTCGCTCGTGGCCCAAAATGCCCATCCTCCTTTGATTTTAGTGGCGCCGCCCCATACAGGTAGGTATACAATACACTATAACCGACTAGACCAGTGATAAGTATATTTGGTTTCATAAAGTCTTTGAGATAACATGTCTTATAGTCTTGAAAATCCAAATGAGTTTTCTGGTTCGAGACATGATCATATCAGTGTGCAGATGCCAAGATAATCGTTGGTCTACCATAATACCTAAATATTTTATATTAGTTACTTTTTCTATTTTATTGCAAGAACAATTTGTGCTAATAGGATTATCACAGCTATGTATTCTAAGGTTATGATTAGGTCTGGGTTGACTATTGTTGTAGTTTGTGAAAGTAATATATTTAGTTTTAGAGGTGTTTAGTGTCAGTAAGAAAGAATTTAACCATTTAGCAACATTAATGAGACCCTTTTCAGCATATTCATATGCAGATTCCCAGGTATCTCCAGTAAAAACAATAGCTGTGTCATCTGCATAGGAAAAAACACGTCCATTTTTATTAAGCTTCATTTCGCAAAGGCTATTTATATATATTAAAAAAAGCGTCGGACCCAGAACACTGCCTTGTGGGACACCGAAGCACACCTTTAAATCATCGCTAACGTAGTTTCCTATTTTTATACGTGGCTTTCTACCCTGGAGATAATCTGATAGCAGCGCCAGAGGGACTCCTCTTATGCCTATGTTTTCCAGACTGCGCACAAGGACGGGAACAGAAACTGTGTCGAAGGCTTTCTTTAGATCCAGGAAAATAGTGAGACACCTTTTTCCTGCCTCCACATTTTTAACGATATGTGAGGTTAATCCTGAAACTGCATCTTCTGTCGATAATCCTTGCCTAAATCCGTATTGAGAGCCAAATATTATGTTATCTTTATTTATGTATTAGAAGAGTATAATCGGCCGCTGTGTCTTGCGTTTGTGGACTATGAGAAGGCTTTTAACTCTTTTCGAGACCTTGTCTGTTTTTGAGTCTTTGCAGCGATGCCAAATCGACTAGCGATACATCCAAGTGCTGAGATGTCTTTACGAAAACACGACAATGACCGTCCAAACTCAGGACCAGCGAACTGAACACATCCCCCTGCGTCGAGGAGTGAGACAAGGGGACGTAATCTCTTCAAAATTGTTCTCTAATGCATTGGAGGATGTGTTCAAGACACTGAACTGGAGTGGACGCGGTATTAACGTCAACGGCGAGTACATCTCACACTTGAGATTTGCAGACGACATCGTCATATTGGCTGAATCGCTGCAGGACTTGCAGCAGATGCTGGATGACCTAGTTTGTTTTGGGAAGCTTCGTCGAATCTTCTCGTCGCGTATTCCGCAGAGCCTAAAGACGAAAGTCTTCAATCAGTGCGTTCTGCCTGTTATGAGGTCCTGTTGGAGCCGAAACGTGGACACTCACGGTACGGCTGGTCCATAAATTCAAAGTTGCTCAGCGAGCTATGGAACGAGCTATGCTTGGAGTATCTCTGAGGGACAGAATCCGGAATGAGGTGATCCGGCAGAGAACCAAAGTTATCGACATAACTCAAAGAATTAGCAAGCTGTAGTGGCAATGGGCCGGCCACATTAGCCGTAGAACCGATGACCGTTGGGGTAGACGTGTTCTTGAGTGGAGACCGCAAATCGGCAAACGTAAGGTAGGACGCCCTCCGGCTAGGTGGAGCGACGATCTGCGCAGGATGGCTGGTAGCAGCTAGATGAGAGTTTCCGAGAATCGGGCTGAATGGCGTGCAATTGGGGAGGCCTATGTCCAGCAGTGGACTGCTATAGGCTGATGATGATTTATGTATTTTATTAGTCTAGTGTTAATTAGCTTTTCTATTATTTTTGAGATTGCAGATAAGACCGAGATGGGTCTGTAATTGCTCACTTTATCCTTGTCGCCACCCTTGTGCACAGGTGTAATAATAGCTTGTTTCAGAACGGGTGGAAAATACCTTGTGTGAAGCACAGGTTCGCAAGATGTGTAATAATTGGTACTACCACGTCATGGACAGACTTAAGAAAAATGGTAGGTATGTTGTCCCACCCAGGTGCACTCTCTGTTTTAAGCCTCATCAGTACGCCATAGACCTCATCAGAATCAGTTTCTAAAAACACTAAAGATGAGGCTTGTGTTCGTGTGTCCGTTGAGGCGTTGAGTTATTAGCCTCATGATTTTGCGATAGACTGGTAGAAATGATTTCCTCAGCCAAAGTCTTACTTACAGAAGTAGTCGTTAAGGTGATTCACTGACTCGTGAGGGGTATCCTTTACCTCTAATAAGTTTAGATTATGTGTTTTGGTTTGTTTGCGATGTGTGATATTATTTATTGCTTTCCACATTTTTATAGAGTCTTTATTTGCTTTATCTATCTGCTCCCTATCGTTTTTCCTTTTAAGTTTTTTAATGAGGTTGTTGCAGTGATTACGATACCTTCTGTATGTTATTTTTAAGATATCGTTGTTCGGATCTAAGCGTAGTTTTCTGCCTGCCGGGGTCGCGTGATTGTTCGAAAGAGATACCGTGACCCTGGCACATGGGCAACTGAAGGAACACGGGTGGGTTTTAGTCAGTAAAAGTCTGACACGCCCTCCCGCTCCGCCCAGAGCGGGAGAAGTCATTTGATGATTTCCCATCCAAAAAAAAAAAAAAGAAGCGTAGTTTTCTCTGCATATTGTTCCTGTTCTGAATACAACGCAATACTCCTATACTAATCCATGGCTTAATTATGCGGTTATTTCTCGGGATTAAGGTTGTTATGGAATTTTGTAGAAGGCAAAATCGGAGTTTGTCAATCAGAAGTTCAGTAAGTGCAACAGGATCATCAATTAAATTCAGTTCGAAAATGGTACTTTCCTTAGCGGCAACCATCGCTTTCCCAAAATCAATAACTGTTTTTGTTTTAGAGCATTTATGCGTCGTTGCAACTTGATAACTTCAAAAATATCATGAAGATCCGTTATCGTAGTATCTAAAAAAAAAAAATTTAAAATTTAAAAAAATACGTCGCGTTGGGGGACCGCTCCAAACCTAACAATTTACTTACAAATAGTCTATTACCTAACTGAAGAAAACTTTAATAAAATGACTTCTAAATATTGCATTTAGGATACGACCGTCAACGACGTCTGCCCTCGCAGAGCGGTCCCCCAACGCGACGTATTTTTTTTTGAATTATTAATACATACTTAGGTACTTCAAGATTGAGTTTTTTTTATTATTTTTTACTTTTTAAAGGGATTTTAGGTTTTTGTGTCGGGGGTTTTTTAAATTTTATTTTATATTCTATACTTTTTATAGGTATACTTATTATAATGTAGATTTTGTTAAGTTGTAAATACATAGAACTTCGCCGTGGCCAACAGGAAGATGGGAAGCTTCCAAAAACAATATCAATTCAATTTGATGATGCCACTATCGGCCGGAGTTGTGTTGACGATAATGGATGGATTCTGATAAGGCCACATAATGTAACTTTTCAAGGTCTTAGAGGATATGGAAATATTGAAAGAACAATGTTTCCTATCATTTTATGTTGGGCGATTACGGCATATAAGTTGCAAGGCACGACAGTTGAAAAAGCTGTGGTTTACTTAGGTAAAAGTACTTTCGCAAAAGGCGAAGCCTATGTAGCCTTAAGTAGAGTATTTTTACTCTGCTTCAGGCTACATAGGCTTGGCCTTTTCCTTGGATGGTGTAGCAGTTTGTGAGCTCGACCAAAGAAAACGATTTAATAACCCACATGACAAATCATCTTTAGCAGAATTGCAAAGACTGAGATGTAGTCATTGATACTCTCACGTGACAATCGGATTTCCATGTCCCAATTTTCCCACCACCAATTTTCTCATCAAGCGAAGCTTGAACATTCTCGATTAAGTCATCAATATTCTCTTTCAGTGCGCTTTCATTTGAGACCCCACTCGAGTATATTTGTAGACATTCGGTTATTCTTCCCCACTTTCACCCCCCACAACTTTTAAACGGCTCAACCGATTTTCATCAAACATGTCTAAGAACACTCGCACATAAGTCACCTTTGATACAAAAAAAACAATAATTGATATCGCTTCATCCGTTCGGGAGCTATGATGCCACAGACAGACAGACACACAGACACACCGACACACAGACAGACAGACAGACACGTCAAACTTATAACACCCCTCTTTTTCCGTCTGGGGTTAAAAACAACAATAGAGGCAGCTTTTTTGTTTTGATCCATTTTCAAGATGAAATGGTCCAAACAAATTTTCACCTCTAGTTGGTAGTGAGTGTCCAGGTAATAAGCCATGCATTGCCAGCATGTTTAGGTAGCTTAGTCGATTTATACGCTCATTAGTTTGTTCAATATTCTTATGTATAATATTTATATTAAAACAATATTTTTGCATGATTATAGGGAGTTCAGGTGCTCATTAAGAGAAGTTATAAAGTTTTCAGCATTGTTGTTTGATGGTGAGCGATAGATACCCAGGATAGTAAGGTTGGGCAGGCTTATTTGTAAGCATGACGCGTGAGCCAATATAACTTCTTTGACATTAACTTTTTTGCGATTTTTTAACATATGCTACTATGCCGTCGCAGCGGTTTATGTGATTAGTAGTAGAGAAGGACAGATAATTTTTAATATCGGGGATGGATTTGTTCGCGTCCAGTCTGCATTCACTTAAAATTATTTGATCGACGTCAAACTTAAAGTGGTTTAAAGTAACTTGTTAATCATTTAGATTACTGTATACGCTTCGAATATTTTGTGAAATAATTGTTAAATCTAAGTTTGGTACATTGATCTTTTCGGAAAAATCCTCGACTTGGAGTTAAGTAGAGTGCGGCATAACTAAATCGTCTATTTCTTGCATAATTGTGTGCGTACTACTCATTATGAGAATCGTTTAACGGACTGTATTTCATTAACAAAAAGGTGATACATGATGCATGCAAGCAAACAACATACAATCGAGAATGCAGGAAAGCATGCATCATTTAGCATGCAAGCAAGCATGCAGTATGCAAGCGAGCATGCATGCAAGCAGGCAAGCAGCATGCAATCGAGCATGCAAGCAAGTATGCAGCAGGCATGGTTTCTATCACGGCTCCGGGCGGGCGGCGCTGCGGGGCTGCGGCGGTCCCACGCGAGCCCGCAGATTCGTCTTGCTGCGGCGGCGAGCGTTACAACCACCTGCTCCTCAGCTTGCGGGCCGCCTCGCCCCTCCGCGCCTACGCGATTCTAAATTACACTCTAGGGATAGGGCAGACAAACTACGTGGAGTCGGATTTAGACTTTACAGCGATTCGTTTATGTCACAAAAACCTAACTTGTAGCAATTTTTACTACTAACAATTTTATTACAAATTAACGTTCGGCAATATACACTCTCTATAATAAAAAAACTTGGGACATTGACTTTACAACATGCAAAATTAGGAGACTTAATGATTTTAGTATTTGATATTATGACAGAATAGTTTTAGAAGCAAAGATAATTATGTAAAACAAAATTTAGATTTTTTGAATATTATGGTTACAGACGTTATGGCTAACGTGTTATGGAAAATGATTTTCGGACAAACAATTATAGGAGAAGAAAGGGAGTACCGTAAAACATATCAGTGGTAATAATTTGACGCGCCTTTACCTTGAAGCAATACGGGCGGTTTTCGCAATGCATGTTTACCACTGATGAGCTTTGTAAAAATACAATGAGGAATACAAGGAACAATAAAATGCAAATTAAGAAATAATTCATTTATTAACTTAAATTCATATTTATAATAATAAAGATCATTATTTATAGTTAGTTCCCCTAATCGATCAATACTGAAATAATTCATTCTCTAAAATATAGATGGCAGTACAACCTATCATTTGGCTCTTGAGATACAAGTACCAATCTTTTTACTTAGTTGCTGGTACCATCATGTTTAACGTTATGTCTAACCTTATATATGTTTTTCTTTATAAAATAAACTTACTAGGTATTTATTAATTATTATTACTACATCTTGGTTTATTGAAAGAATATTAACAAAACACTATACCCTCCGCAGTCGAGTAAAAAGAGGGTCAATTGATTTCCTAGCATCCCCATAACAGAGGACCAACATTTCTGGCAGGTATTTACACTAAGGCTTGTTTCTAATGTATCATTCGAGGCGAGCTTAGTTACCTATAAAACGGCGATACACAAGACGCAGCGACCGCTCAGTTCGAGCACTTGACTCTACCGTGCTCCATTTTTGAAGTGAAAACTTAGGCACTTTTTCTGTAATGGGTATAAAATCTTAAACTCGCGTCAGGACACGTGACCTGATCGAAAAAGCGTAGGACGGATGGAGAGTAGACAGCTATCCCCTCTCTACGGCGCGGCGAAAATGTATGCCTGGGCCTACTGTTTCGTTTAGGCGGCGCAGGGCGCTTGCGCGAATGTTCGTCTATGTTACAGCGTGCCACGCGCATCCATGGATGGTGACAGCTGATGGCTCGACCGTCTGTGTAGTGATCACATTGTTGTGTATTCGTAAAATTCGTGAATATAAAGTGCTTAAAATATGGAAATTTAACAACAAATTATTCCCTAACCATTCCAAAATATCAAACATGCTCAACGTTAATAATCAAGTTTTCACTTCTGCCGGCACTCCCGGAGTGCAATTTTTTATTCAGAACGGCGGACGTACAAGTACAAATATGGGTACTGACCGGCGCTACCGGGCGTAATTATTCATGGTAAAGCGACAAATCGCGCAGTCACTACTTGAAAACAAGCGACCGACAAAACGGAGTTTAGGACATGTCGTAACGAATGTTATGCTCGCTATGAATGTTACATTACGACCCGTCACGTTGGTCAGTACATAACTTAAAGGGTCCCCGAAACGATTAATCGCAATTGTTATTTTTTACGTGATTGATACACAGTGAATGGTGCCGATTCTGTTGTACACCGAACTAAACTAACTAAACTATCTCTAAAACTCCTTACTTTTGGCTATGAGAATTTTAACGCTATTCTGCAAGAATGAAATCTCTAAATTTAAAAATTATTTTGACACGACTAAAATCGAATTTGACAATCGCGACTCAACGTGGTTTTTTTTTCCTTTGGTTGCGCAACGTGGTACTTGTGTGCGCTACGCAATGAATTTTTTTAGAGACGAAGGCGCGCCCAAGGTGGCAGCCTGGACGTGTTTTATATGGAATTTTTCACTTTTTGTTTGAAAAATATTAAAAAATATTACCCACGTGTTGAGATCTATTTGTGTGGAATTTATAAAAGGGGGTCGAAAATTTCATTATTTTTGCAATAGGACACGTCATTTTCGAGATATAAGCAAAAGAAAAAATACAGCACTGTTTTTGCACGTGAAGGCGAGGCGTTGGTGTGAATTTTTGGTCATGACCACTAGTTTTATTCCACACCTTTTTAATCGCGATTAAAAATAGTCAGATTTAGTCAAAATAAATTATTATAGTCAAAATTTTTGGTGAAAACCGGCAAACTCAGAATAGCAAAATTGTCATTTTCACTAAACTAATAACTCAGTACAATCTCAGTGCTGTCAAACTAAAATATAGTTAAGTTGTGTCACTTTAGTCTATTTTAGAATAGGAAATCGTCGTTTGACAGGAATAAACCAAATTTTAGTGATTTTTAGTTTCGTTTAGAGAATTTTGTACAACAGAATTGGCACCATTGTCTACCAGATGCAATTGAAGTGATTGGCAAAATTATTACAAATACAATTGATGGCAATGCATCGTTTCGGGGACCCTTAATTCTCACTACAGGGACTCGGCTCGCTGCACTGACTACTACTACGTATTATAAAAACTCGATACAATACAAACAAACGTTACATATCAGGCTTCGCCTTTAGTGACAGTTACCTAGTCATCTTGCTAGTATTCAATTCGATTTTATTTTGTACTTAAGTTACTACTTTTGAAATTCTATTCTCTCTTGAGTGTCAGCACCAATTTACTTAGCTCCCCGCGTGCTATTTTCCCTGAAGAGGTCATAGGAAGCTGGTCCATGAAGATCACACCACCTCGTAGTCTTTGAGAGTCTGACAGTTTATCTGAAAGAAAAGTACAAAATGATAAGTATATTAAAGTAAAACAGGGTTGTTGTAAAAGAAATTAATCTGCCTAACCCTTTGGAGAATATGGGCGTGCGTTATGATATGAATCTGTCGTATGAATCAAATCAAATCACATTTATTCGTAAATGTAGGTTAAAATTACAATAGGATGTTATAATAAGATGCACAGTACGCTACATTTTACCCGAGAGCATACAAATAATCCTAAAAACTTAGTTGTGTCGATATCATAGACACACATTTGAAACAAAACAATTCAATTACTTATACACTAACACATATTTCCTAACACACAATTAACACTAATATACAATTCTACACAATTAACAATATCAGTATAATAATAATGTAGACATAAGCACAAAAATATAAGGCGCAACTTAGAATATTCGTAATTCTACATTGAAAATAAGGAAACATACATTTGACCATTATTAGTACGTTTTGTTCCTGGATACCTTAAAATTGTTCATGGTCAAAATTAAAAACACACAGTAAAGTGCCTCACTGCATTCAAACTCACGACCTACATACGTACAATTCGTAAGTCGGGGCCACCATTGTCTTCGCCTTGTGGCTGTTTAGAAAATGCCATAACTCTTAATGCCTTATGGCCTATTTTTCCACTCAATAAGCGTTTTCAGTGTTCTAGTCTAATCTAACATTACGAGCGTGACGAACATTAGGTGGCAATTAAGCTTTCTGTCTACACCTTTTATTTGTTCTGTGGGCCACACCCTTTGCCATAAATGCAAACCTTTGTTTTAAATCAGTGCTGCTGGCCATGTTTTCCATCGGTTTTGAATAGCGTTATTTTAGGACTCGAAGCCGGCTGCAAACTTACTCCCTGCTATATTTATACCTATATATATTTTTTGTTTAGCCTATGCTGTCCCACTGCTGGGCAAAGGCCTCCCCCAAGTCCTTTGGGAAACTCATTTCCCGCACCATTTCGAACCAGCCCTCGCGATACGCATCTTGGTCATTACTCTTTCTGAGCTGACTGCGGCGGCGCCATCCAAATTCAGTCACCCATTGAGTGGAGACTTTTGCCCAGCGCTCATTCTGGCCAGGCCCATTTGAGTCTGGCAGCATTCTTGAGTGGTTATTCGTGGTGTTCCGAATTTTGTTCTGAAATAAATAAATAAATTAAAATAGTACATACCGGCAATCATCTCCTTAATCTCTTCTGCCGTGACGGTGGACCCTGGACTCCTCATGACGCATGCGACGGGATGCTCTCCATCATCTTCATGAGGCACGCTGGTGACAGTGACGTCATGCACGCCAGGATGCTCCCGGATCACTGCCTCGATCTCCGGCGCAATAATCTGAGGAGGATATAATGCGGTTAAAAGAAGACGAATACTTGGTACTTTAATTCAAAATATAGTTTTGGAACTAATATTCGTTTTTTAAAACTGAAATGTCAGATTAGTCTGCGGGATTTAAAAATAAGAACAACTTTAGGTGTCCTGCATTACTTGAACCCGTTTCTCATCTTCTTCTTCTTTGTAAGAGGGTCAAATTATTTAGGGCACTGACCGAAAATTTGTTTTGGGGATACAACTTAATGTCCTCTGGCCGAATTTACTGGTGAATTACACTGAGGCACCAAAGACAGCAATTTAGATAACGTTCACGGAAAGAAGAGTTATTATTATTATTGTGGAAGCGTAGTCGGGTTTTACTGAGGCAAAAAAACATGTATTCAAATGTAATGCCAATGTGTTTGTAATGCCGAATAGCAGGCTATTTCTAAATGCATACGAAAGTAAATGCGGTAGCTCCTTAAAACAAAAAAAACTATTTTATTTTTGTCTGTGTCTGTCTGTCCTGGCCAATCTCAGAAAAGGCTCGACCGATTAAGAAGGGACTTTCACTGGCAGATAACTGATCGTATGAGGAGCAATGTTATACACTGTGTATGTTATACACCGTAAATAACGCAAAGAATCTTGTTGAACCGACAAAATTCCTACTGTTAGTGTTTTACGTAATTACCAGAGATGTGCAAAATAGGTTATAAAATGTATTCAAATGCAAAATGCAAATACTTTTGTATTTTCTTATTTCAAATACAAAATACTTTTTCATTTTATAATTAAAATACTAAATGCAAAATAAAATGCAAAATAAATATTTACAAAATGCTTTATTAAAATAAAATACTTTTAGTTTTAAAGTATCTTTATTTTGTTAAAAAGTTTATTTATTTCAGTCAGCTAACAGGCTGGTAAATTTACTGTGATAACTTACTTAAATTAAATTTACTTAACATATTTTATTGTATGGAAACAGACAGGAATACAAGATAAATTTTTAACCAGTGCGCAAATTTTAACAAATGAAACTTAAACGAGTTATAATAATCGTGCCATTTTTATTTTGAAATATCTACTAAGATATACTTTATCGTCAACGAAAGATGTTTATTTTGAAACTGGTTTTTATGGTAACTTGCGCGCGGCGCCGCCCGGCGCGGTAGCAAAGGTGAACGACCGACCGTAGCTACAAGTACCTAACAGCTGTTCGATCGGTCAAAATTCTAAGAAGTTCGAGTACCTACGCCGGCGCGCGGTTACTGACATATTACTATTGTCGATATCCTATTACGAAATATGTAGGGTTTCCACAGTTTACTGATTTAAAGTCGGATAAAAATTTTAAAAAAAATTGAAAAAATAGTTGAAATGTGTCCTATTACTGATACTGAACCACTAAAAAAGACTTGCGCACTGGTTAAAAAAAAATCCTGTATGAACTTATGTCCATCAAATACAAATAACGTAGAGATACAGTTCCAAGTCAACATACTTGACACATAAAATAAAAAAATACATTACAAAACATTTAGATAAGGAAGCTAAGTGAAGAGTCGGTAAGTAGGTAATCAGACGACAAGTTCAAACAATATACATATTGCAACAGTGCAATGACTGTAACATTTAGATAATAATCAGGGTTAGTTTATTTAACAAATGCAAGTGATTGAAATACAGGGAACCAACAAGTGGCGTTTCATCGTAACTGTTCTAATATTTTAATGTGAAAGTGAGAGTTTTTATTTACGTTTTCACAATAAAATGACGGAACGGATTTCTATGACATTTGGCACACAGATATTCCATGACCAGGGTAAGGACATCGGCTTATACATTTCACCCTGGATCGCAGACGAAGTCACGGACAACAGATAGTATAGAAATAAGTATCAATTCTTACAGATGAAGAGATATTCGAAAACTACTTTACAGTTTTCTGTACCTTAGGGTGCTAACAGAACCCTATTACTAAAGCTCTGCTGTCCGTCAGTCTGTTTGCAGCAGGCTGTATTTCATGAACCGTAGGTAAGAGGTGGAGAGTTAAAATTTACACAGGGGGTGTATCGTGTTACTCAAAACCTGGGTTGTGGAGGCCACATAGGCAGTCACTCTTTGTAAAATTATAAAAACCGGCCAAGTGCGAGTCGGACTCGCGCACCGAGGGTTCCGTACAAACCTGCAGGTATTCACGGTTTATGCATAAGGTTTATGTTTATGAAATTATTATTATTTTTAATTTTTATATTTGAGTTGACTGAATGAAAGGTAAATTGTGGTTTACGATTTATGACGTATTAAAAAAAAAACTACTCAATAGATCTCGTTCAAACCAATTTTCGGTGGAAGTTTACATGGTAATGTACATCATATATTTTTTTTAGTTTTATCATTCCCTTATTTTACCACTTTGGAGGACACACACATTTTACCACTTTGGAAGTGTCTCTCGCGCAAACTGTTCAGTTTAGAAAAAAATGATATTAGAAACCTCAATATCATTTTTGAAGACCTATCCATAGATATCCCACACGTATGGGTTTGATGAAAAAATTTTTTTTGAGTTTCAGTTCTATGTATGGGGAACCCCAAATATTATTGATTTTTTTCTATTTTTGTATAAAAATGTTAATGCGGTTCACAGAATATATCTACTAACCAAGTTTCAACAGCATAGCTCTTATAGTTTCGGAAAAAAGTGGCTGTGACATACACGGACAGACAGACAGACAGACATGACGAATCTATAAGGGTTCCGTTTTTTGCCATTTGGCAACAGAACCCTAAAAAATAGGCAACCCAGCTGTAGCGGCCGAGAATAACGAGTTGTAGGTTCGCACCCAGAGAGTCGCTTTAATTTGATTTAATTATATCACCACTGCACCCCTAGCCAAGTTGATAATCTGCAATTGTTAACGCTAGTCGAAAACTAATCAGATGTATAGGAATAAAATCATCTCAACGTTAAGTCACGTGGTTAGAACAAACGAATAGAAAATTTGTAGCCAAGTTCACATCGTTCAAAATGATAGAATGAACTGTTATCGTTTCTACAATGTTCAACGCTACATCCTTTGTTATAATGTCGTTTTTCTAAAGACATTGTAGAACGAGCGGCCGACGCAAGCGCGTCAACATGGCTACCAACTTATCGTTTTCTACAATTGCTGACAACGAGGCGTTACCGATTGGAGAACGGAATTCGACACAAAACGCTAGGGAGGCAGCTCTCTATACAGTGAAGGGAACGATCGCTTGGAAATCGACATGTCCTGGAACTAAATAATCGAAGACATGTGACATCTAACAACCCGCACTGTGTTCGCGTGGTAGATAACGGCCCGTCCCCTCTCATAGAGAAGACGCCTGTGTCCCAGCAGTAGGAACACTAAGTTAATTTTGCTATGTAAAATATCTACTGGTATTCTAGTATACTGCATCCGGTTTGACTGAGACGACTCTAAAATAGTTGGAAAAAGGCTAAGCAGATGATAACTTACATGGTACATCCGATATTTGATCAGCATCTTTAGCCTCTCGACGAAGAAGAAGTACCCTTCCTCATCTCTGTACAGAATGTCTCCTGTCTTATACCAGCCATCCTCTGTGAAACAGGCCGCTGTTTCTTCAGGGTTGTTGTAGTATTCCTAGAAGAAAAGAATAGTATTGTTTACCATATATTTTAGCACGATTATTTGCCTACGATAAAGTGACTACTGTCGTAATCATTATAGATTCTTGTGACAGGACCCCACGTCCCCCTCATCATCATCATCATATCAGCCGTAAGACGTCCACTGCTGGACTTAGGCCTCCCCTAATTTGGGAGGGCTTTGCCATAATCGCCACGCTTGGCAGGCGGGTTGGCGATCGCAGTGTGGTGGTAAAATGCATAGAGAACGCTGCTGCCCATACTCTAGTAAGTCCCTTAGTCGCCTTTTACGACACCCACAGGAAGAAATGGGGTGGTGTTATTCTTTACGTCCGGCACCACACGGTACAATAGACTGATGCTATGGGTAAAATAGTTCAACTTAAAAACACCCGACAAGAAAAATATAGGTACGTGTTGGCCCTTTAATTTTAATAAGAAGTCGTAGGTAATAATTTGATCAAAGGATCGTGGTCACGATACGGCTCAACCGATTTTGATAAAACGTCTAATGTCTAAGAAACACCGCTAGAAACCCTACTCTTAAAATAAAAGAAACCGCACCTAAATCGGTTCACCCGTTTATGAGGTACGGTGCCACAGCCAGACACGCATTGCGATTAAATTTATAACACCCCTCTTTTTGCGTCGGGGGTTAAAAATAAAGAAGAACATAACGTCACACTTTTCATCGAGCCCATTGCCATCAACCGGGAACAAATCCAGTCTCCAAGCTGCTACCGAGAAATCCCAATTTGAAAAACTCAATCACACTTTGCCCAACTCTGAATACCTAGGTTCGATTCCCAGGAATCGAACCTAGGTATTCAGAGCATTAGTAATGCTTTCAAATAAAGAGGAACTCACAGAAAAACATGCTCCTTTTGTCCATATTTCTCCTGGCTTGTTCGGTTCTGTTATTTCTTTGCCTGTTTCTGGATCAACTAACTGAAAAATTAATATACTAATTAGATTATTCATTTGGTTCCTTGGCGAAATACAAATGTGACGAAACAGTTCCCTAATTGCGTAACCTAAGTACTATAATATCAGAATCTGAATCATTTTGAAGATTATTGCTAATACATTATTTCGTAAAAATGTTAGCAACGTAAACAGCGCCATGAATGTTGTGGAACTATCATAATGAAAGCGATTTCTACTGACAGTGTATTACGCAATTACCCCTCTGGATGAAATGTATTCTGCTTTCGCGATTTAGTTTCCAAACATATAAATATACCTATACCGGTTTTAGAAAAACCACTTTAGCTCAACGTTCAAATCAAATCAAATCAAAAGTCATTTATTCAAATTAGGCTGAGAATCAGCATTTTTCGAACGTCAAAATTACAAAAGACAGTCCCCCAAAACGCCCACCCTTCACCACTTCCTAGTGCTTTAGCTGGGAAGAAGTGGCGCAAGAAACTCCCCAGTAGTTCAGATTCGGCTACAGTAAAAAAAAATACATGATTTAATCAATAGTAGGTAAGTAAGTCATACTGAATTACATTCAGTTAATAATCGTTTAAATGGAAATGACATCAATTGGAAAATTTACGCTTATATAATAATAATAATAAATAATAAATATCTTAGGACAATCAACACACTGTTATCTGATCCCAAACTAGGCAGAGCCTGTACTATGGTAACCAGACAACTGATAAATATACTTATATATTTCTAAATACATACATATTATAGATAAATTACACCCAGACACAGAACAAATGAGAAAGTTGATATTTGACGTTTAAATGGTTTAAATGGAATGGAATAGACTGTACATCTTATGACCCTTTTGAGGTTAGAAACTAATCATATCTTGAAATCACAGAGTTACCAACCTTGATCGCTGGTAGCTCAGGCGCGGTCTTGCCACAGTTACCCAAGGGACCTTCTGGGGCCGCAATTAAAATTGGTCCTAAATTCTCGGTTTGTCCGTACATTTCCACCACGGGGGTACCTGGCCGCACCCTTTTCTATAAAGTTTAACAAAAAATTATAACAAAAGAAAACTTTAAGTAATAAAAATTTGGCACTTGTACTTTTCTCGAGTCAGTACGAACAATATGAAAATAGGTCGTACTCAATTTGCATTACTGGACATGGATTTCCCCCAAAAATGTCTAGAATGACCCGTTCCTGCATTGGCCGCAACAGAATTCCACAACCGTGTAAGGTCACCAAAAGAGATTAGTAACCAGGTTCGTCGGATACAATTGAAGATTAGTAAGAAAATGAAAGATAATTTTGAACAAATCTTAAATTTAATTAATAGGAGACGAATAGTTTATTAATCGATTGAAATTTTGTATGCATCGGTTCTGACGACCATATTTTTTCTTTTTCTTGGTGGGAAATCATCAAATGACTTCTCCCGCTCTAGCCGGAGCGGAAAGGCGTGTCAGACGTTTACTGACTAATAAACCCCACCCGTGTTCCTTCAGTTGCCTTTGCCAGGGCCACGGTGACTCTTTCAAACAAAAACAAATCCGCGACCCCTGGCAGGCATCGGTTCTCGCAGACCCCTTCAATTTGTACTGACATCTCTTTGAGGCGCACGTGGAACACAACGCGCCGTCGACCCGGTCCAGCCCCCCTAATCAAGTTACAACCGTTTCGTGTCTAATTCCGTTCTCCAATCGGTAACGCCTCGGTGTCAGCAATTGTAGAATACGATAAGTTGGTAGCCATGTTTACGCGCCTGAGTCGGCCGCTCGTTTTTTTTGACAGGCCTGTTGGTCTAGTGGTTAGTGGCCCTGACTGCTATGCCGGAGGTCGTGGGTTCGATTCCCACACAGGACAAATGTTTGTGTGATGAGCACGATCATTTGTTCTGTGTCTGGGTGTAATTTATCTATAATATGTATGTATTTAGAAATATATAAGTATGTTTATCAGTTATCTAGTACCCATAACACAAGCTCTGCTTAGCCTGGGACTAGATGGCGTTGTGTGATAGTTGTGAAAAAAAAAAAAAAAAAAAAAAAAAAAAAAAAAAAAAAAAAAAAAAAAAAAAAAAAAAAAAAAAAAATATAAAAACGACATTATAACAAAAGATGTAGCGTTGAACATTATAGAAACAATAACAATTCATTCTATAATTTTGAACGATGTGAACTTGGCTACTAATTTTCTATTCGTTTGTTCTAACCACGTGACTTAACGTTGAGATAACGTTTTCGACTCGCGTTAACGATTGCAGCACCCCTAGCCAAGTTGATAATCTGCAATCGTTAACGCTAGTCGAAAACGAATCAAATGTATGGGAATGAAATCATCTGAACGTTAAGTCACGTGGTTAAAACAAACGAATAGAAAATTCATAGCCAAGTTCACATCGTTCAAAATGATAGGCGTTACCGATTGGAGAACGGAATTCTACACGAAACGGTTGTAACTTGACTAGGGGGGCAGATTATCAATATGGCTAGGGGTGCTGGTCCTTACCGCTCGGCGACCTGTCCCTGGTTACTTATCTCTTTTGTTACACGAAATTCGAAAGTTTCACTCACCAGTAACTCAATATGAACATCCTTATGTATTTTCCCTCCTGAGAGCATGATGCGCTCGAAGCAAGTGAAGTCACATTTCTTCTCGTTCTTGATTAACGAAGTCGCAATAGGAGGACTCAGGAAGGCAGATATGGGCTTAAAGAAAAAGAGAAAGTTATTTGAGATCTACTTTAACTTCTAGACAACGAGCTGCGCAACAATATTTGGAGCATTACATTAAAGCGACAAGCGAGAAGCGAGAATCGTTCAGGCCTCCTCTCCGTAAGGGGGAGTGACTCGTAATCTACCACGCGGGCCTAGTGCAGGTAGATGTCACATGTCTTTGAATTTTTGGTTCTAGGACATGCCGGTTTCCTCACGATGTTTTCCTTCACCGTTTTGAGAGCAGTAGTGATGAAATAATTTACACAAAGTAAAGCGCCTATACAGTGTGGTGCCGGACGTAAAGAATAACACCACCCCATTTCTTCCCGTGGGTGTCGTAAAAGGCGACTATGGGACTTACTAGAGAATGGGCAGCAGCGATCTCTTTGCATTTTACCACCATACTGCGATCGCCTACCTGCCTGCCAAGCGTGGCGATTATGGCAAAGCCCCTCAAATTGGGGGAGGCCTAAGTCCAGCAGTGGACGTCTTACGGCTGTAGTGATGAAAGCGCCTATCTGGGTTTGAACATACGACCTAAAAGTTTAAAGTCGCGGTCATTACCACCAGGCCATCAATGCACTTGCAGAGATTAACTCTCACATACAATTAATTTTAGCTCTTTATAAAATACCCGCGAAGTACAGAAAGTAGAACATACCTTATACTGATCAATAAGATCGATGATGTGTTCTATGGTCGGAGGGTTGGAGGTCTGCAGCTTCGTCTGTCGCAGTAGGGGCGCAGATATGGCGCTGAAGTAAGCCGACACCCACTGCACAGGGGATATATTCAAACCCATTTTGTTTTCGCCGTTTGGTCTGTAAAAGAAAACGTTAATTGTCAGTACCGGGATTAGGGTTGCCACCCGTACTTTATAATAAAGTATTGTATGTACGTTATTTCACGTAAATGTACTCTATACTTCATGAGAAAAATAAAGTACACGAAAATACTTTATTTTGAAAGATTTGATTTCTATGGGATTTTGAAAAGATTAGTCGTAAAATCTTTTTCGTTGAACGAAATTCATTTGATGCAAACTGCAAAATCAATAAAAATACGTTTTGAAATATAATAATAAAGAAAAATAAATCGTACTTTATTTTTATACCATGTACTTTTTTTCTTACTTATAATAACCAAATTACTTTAATTGCATGAAAAAAAAGGTGGCAACCCTAACCGGGATAGAGGTCGTGGCCAAGTAAAAACAGCCGCCCGTGTCGATCGAAGTTTAAGCTACGCTTCCGGTTTTGTCGACGGAAGAATAGACAAAATTACAGATTGTAGAAAGATTAAAGACAGAAATAAAGATTGTAGAAAGATTTGTACCGTTTTATGCTGGCGTAGCATGACAATTCTATCTCTATTCTACCAAGAATAGACAAAGTTCTTTCTATGGTGGTCATGCTACGCGTGCTGAGGTAGGTACGTGGATAGGTGGATCATTCATAACATATCGAGATGCTTTCACAAGCTTTCCGAAAGTCCGATAATCAGATAACTAGTCCCTCCAAGGGATATCGTGTTACCCAGTTACTAGGTCGTGAAGTTTAGACAGGCAGTGGCTTCATGTATAATACTGATATTCAGCTGCATCCGGTAACACTGGAAGCTGACCCTAATATAGTTCGGTAAAGGCTAGGCAGATTGATGTTGACCTGTACCCTAATTGCGAAACGCATAATTTATCAGAATCTGAATGGGATTGAAGATTATTTCTAAACCATTGCGTCATTTGTTCGAATATATTGTCAGCTCAGCAACGTAAAAAACGCAATGAATGTTGTTTAACTATGAATATTAAACCAATTCCTACCGATACAAAGTTCCGCAATTACCCCTCGGGATATCGTGGCTAGAACAGCGTCCAACCATCAGGACTCATCATTATTATCATTTCACCCGAAAGACGCCCACTGTTAGGACATTGGCCTCCCCCAGTTTGAGGTGTTTTATCACAACCGCCAAGCTTTGCAGGCGGGTTAGCGAGCGCGATCTACACAGGATAATTTTATAACCAGTGCGCAAATTTTTTTTGGTGGTTCAGTATCAGTTATAGAACACATTTCAACCATTTTTTCAAAACTTTTTTTTTAATGTTATCCGACTTTAAATCAGTAAACTGTGGAAACCCTACATATTTCGTAATACTATTTTCGATCAATTGTAATAGGTCAGTAACCGCGACGGCGTAGGTACTTCGAAATTCGTAGAATTTTGACCGATCGAACATTTGGTAGGTACTAATAGGTCAGTAACCGCGCGCCGGCGTAGGTACTTAGAAATTCTTAGAATTTTGACCGATTGAACAGGTGGTCGGTCGTTCACCTTCGCTGCCGCGCCGGCGCCGCGCGCAAGTTACCATAAAAACCAGTTTCAAAATAGACATGTTTCGTTAACGATAACTTAATTTTTTTGTACTAAGATATATCAAAATAAAAATTGCATGGTTATTTTAACTCGTTTAAGTTTCATTTGTTAAAATTTGCGCACTGAATAAAATATTACCTTGTATATTAGGTTAAACGCGGTAATCTCAGGAACGACTAGTCCGAATTGAAAAAATATTTTTGTGTTGGGTAGCCTATTTATTCAAGAAGGCTATAGCCTATATAACATCACGCTACGATCAAAAGAGCGGAGCAGCAACGAAAATAGACTAAAACTGGCAGAAAATCCGATGCGACGGGAAGGGACAGGGGAGCAAAAATTTGACGCGGACGAAGTCGCGGGCAGAAGCTAGTTGATTGATAAAGTAATGCGACTTTAATACTAAGTACAAATCCCCTACATAGGAAATGTGTAAAGACAAAGTTACCAAATTACTTACAGATGTGAATCGGATGAAAATAAGATCTTAAACAACTGTATTTTTGTCATAAATGATCTGTGCGTGAACGCAGCCAGTTTGACGACCCCTGTCGTGCCGCCCGTGCTGACGAGCCAGGCATAGTGCTTGTCCTGGTCTATTATCACTGGCCTGAAAAAAGAAAACATTTCAATTTTAGTGTTTATTTCTAGAATGACTCCTGACATACAGGTACACCTAGTTTAGGAGTCAGAGGCTTAAAAATGTATGTAAACAATTATGTCAATAAAGAATTACGAATTAATTACGAATTGTAAAGTCCAAAATCACAGTTAAGAACCAGCTATAGAACAGAGCGACCCTGACGACCTAATGAATGTGTTCACTGTGACCCAGAAAGGACTTTGGAAAATGAATGTTGTTTTTCTATGGAAGCGTGTGTTTTAGTTTTTTAAACTATTGTTTATTTCCTATTTTTTAGTTCGGCTAGCTTCAAAAGAGTTTTTTTTTTTGTTATCCTGCACCCTAATTGCGAAACGCACAATTTATCAGAATCTGAATGGGATTGAAGATTATTTCTAAACCATTGCGTCATTTGTTCGAATAAATTTTCGGCTACGCAACGTAAATAACGCGATGAATGTTGTTTAACTATGAATATTAAACCAATTCCTACCGATCCTGGCAAGGATAATGGCACAAATTTATGAAATTATTGTATTGTCATCGCTCCTCGATAAGTCTACAAAGTTGAAATGAAATCTGATCGTTTGAAGTCGGTCAAAATCAAGCCCAAAGGAGTCGGTTACAAACATAGTTGCATACAAACATACAGGTGAAGCTAATAAAAACGTGTTAAAAACAATGAAATCGAATCATGTAACTATTGTTAGCGAAACTGATGAGTGTGTGAAATTAGACCGAAAATCTTGATTTAAACATCTAACCCTACATTAACACAATCGTGTTCGCCATTCGCCTCGTCACTCGACGAACATTCGACGACTCACACGTAAACGAGTGCCATCCCGAACTACTGTTCACACATTCGCAGTGTGAATTATTTTGTCATTCGCACACGAACGTTCGTGTTCGCCATTCGTGCCCTTTGATTCGCCTCCGAAAAACCGCTCCCAACGCAAAAGCTCGAATCGCGAAGCGAGGTGCGACGCGAATAGCGAGCGCACTGTTTACATATACTTGTTCGTTATTCGCCTCGCCATTCGCCTCGCTATTTGCACGAATGTGTAAATGTAGCATAATAATGAGTTCAGAGTAGTATCCATTTTGTGTAGGCATTCAGTTAAGAGGTAAGTAAAGAACAGTGGTGGCCCAGTGGTATCGTCCCCGACTTACGAGCTGTAAGTCCTGGGTACGCCCCCACGCAGGCGCTTTACTTTGTGCAAATTGTTTCACAATCTCAAAACGGAGAAGGAAAACGTGGTGAGGAAACCGGCATGTGACACACGGCTACATATCAAGCTATACATTTTGCGCTCGCATCTGATATATTTTTCGTACAATAAGATGTCAGCTTATACTGGTCTGCTTGTGTCATCTACCAACCCGTTGGACACGCGTGGTGGATTACGGCCTACTCCCTCCCACCGAGAAGAGGCCAGTGTCCCAGAAGTGGGAACAATATAGGCTGACTATGGCGATTCGAACAAGATAATCTTGAGTATTAGGCAAGAGGAATCATGTAAAGTGAGGTAAAAAAAATGCTTACAGAAATTCCTCTTGGTTCTCCTTATCGTCATAATTTTCGATGAAGTTAGCCAGGGACTGTTTTCCTTCATCAAAGCAGATGACTTCTGTGTTCAGGCCCAGTTCTTCCTTAACAGCATTGTAGGTATTCAGGAGTTCTTTCTGACAGAATGCTACTCGTGGAGAGCAAATTTTGAACAGTTTCTGTATTTCGGCTGTGAACAAGTTTTCAAATTAGTTACTTGACTGTGACTCCTGCGGGGTAAATACATATCGCACTGAGAGTAGTCATGACTTTGACAGTTCTACAACGTTCATTGCGTTATTTACATTGTTAATTAACAAAAAAAAATTAACTTATGATGCAATTGTTTAAGAGTATCCCTCAAAATGATACAGATCCTGATTGATAGTGTAATTAAGCAAATTAGGTAAACTCTGAACGAATAAATAATAAAATCGGACTTCTCTAAAGGGCATAAGAACTTAAGGTGTGCATCGTTTTATCACTAAAATCGAATGATAAGTTATGGCGGAAAAGTCGATCACAAGACTAAGAGACTACGATTCTTTGATCCTTTTGGAGTCTTGATAAGTATATTAATATTTATTCATTATTTATATTTATATTTTTTTATTATTCGGTCTTAAATACAACTCCGATAAGAGTGAACTTCTTGTAGGTATTTAGAGCAGGTGCATACTATCCCTCACATGTTCCTCCTGTCGTGCTAAATGGTGCAGCCCTAAATGTTGTGGACTGGTTTAAGTATCTGGGTCACATTGTCACAGGTAACCTTAAGGACGACGAGGACATCGAGACGGAGCGCAGGGCTTTGGCGGTGAGAGGCAATATGTTCGCTCGCAGGTTCGCGCGTTGCACCAAAGAGGTGAAAATAACCGTTTTTAAGGCGTTTTGCCAATCATTTTACTCGAGCGGCCTGTGGGTGAACCATACGTAGCCACCCTACACAGCCCTGCGCACCCAATATAACAACGCTTTTAGGATGATGTTGGGGCTGCCAGTGCCATGGCGTTGCAGCGCGTCTGGCATGTTTGCTGAAGCGCGTACGGATGGCTTTCAAGCTATCATGCGCAAGAAAACTAACTCGTTGCTGATGCGTCTACGAAGTAGCAGCAACAACATCCTAAAGGTGATTGCTGCCCGTTTTGACTGCCCTTTCCAAAATATAGGTAATAAAATAACAGAACTTTTTAAGTCTAATTTTTGTTACTTTTTTATTAACTTAAATATAAAGAGATAAACTTGTCAGGTTCAAAGATTCCACTTCGAACAGAAAAATTATTTCACTGATAAAAGCTACAGTATTGCCGAATGCCAGACGCTTCCGTTACTGGGTTAGAAAATACATACATACATACAATCACGCCTTTTTCCCATGGGGGTACGCAGAAACCACGGAACGCCACCTGCTACGATCTCTACACACTTCTTTTGCCTCGTTTAGGTTCATACAATTGGTCATACACACACGCCGGTTGCGAGTACTACGCACCTGACCTTTCTGAAGAACATATCACCAATAAGGTCCCTATATGTCCTCCTAGGGCGTCCCCTCCCGGTGTTTCCACTCACATCTGCCTTGTAAATACCTTTTGTGAGCCGACCTTCATTCATCCTCTCAACATGACCAAACCATCGAAGCATACTTTTTTCAATTTATGTCACATCTTTTAAACCGCACCGTTCTCTTATCACATCATTCCTCAGCCTATCATTCATAGTCACACCACACATGCTTCGCAAGGAACGCATTTCCACAGCATTTATTCTACTTTCATGTTTCTTTTGCCATACCCAACACTCACTTCCATCCATAAGCGTAGGCACCAGTACACCATTGTGAACAGCCAGTCGAGCCTTATCGGACATCAACTGGTTGGTCACAATCGCATGTAAAGCACCATTTACTTTATTGAAATTCCCGCATTCACTCTTCTTTCCACATCTTTATCAATCTTCCCATCCCTTGTAAACATATTAGAAGATAGTCCCTTATAAAGACGTCTCTAAAGTTCCGACAGAAAGTAAGGCCATAAAGGATATGCTTTAAGTAAGTGTAAGTAATGTCAGAGTATTTTTAAAACATAAATATGACATATATGCAATTAAGCCTTCTTCACATGGTGGTAAGCAGGAACTGCAGACCGCCACCTGCTACGGTCTTTACTTAAAGGGAATGCTCCAACCAGCCCGCGAAATTCAAATTTTCTTGCGTTTTTTGCAATTTGCAGGCCAGTGCTAGGTTGTATGTCGATTAAAATATTATTCGAGGCTGTAAGAAGTATGTAGTTACAGAATTATAATCATCAAAATCACCAATACAACCCTCCAAGTTCATAAAGGCGTAGGAACAAAAAAAAAACAGAAAAAGTCATTCCTACTGGGCCTCAAGTCTGCTATTACAATAGTGTCAAAATGGTCTATCATTGATTTCATAATTATTGATTTTGACAAGTTTAGTAATCTACTAATATAATGGCGTCATTATGACTTTCCAATGGTCAACCACTGACACTTCATTGTAAGAAATGGCTTAGAATGGTAATCTCGTACATAATGACAAATGAATGACTGACTTAGGCGGTAATCTGCTAAAATTTTGACAGTTCCTTTGATCAGTGACCTACCATTGGACCGTCATTGTGCAGTCATTGCTTGTAATAGCTATGTTGACAAAAAAAGTGTTTGCTAGCTATCTTGTTTGTGTGAATATTGAACGGAGAAATGTATTCACTACGAGCAAATATTCTCGAGCTAGCCAACGCAGTGGATGCTAGGGAAAGAAGATGGGCGGAATGCAAAAGACGTCGTCGAACCCGTCGCTTGACGAGAATGAATACAAACCCCTTTATTGATATTCCCGAAGCGGAATTTGTAAAAACGTTTCGCCTTGGAAAGAACTCAGTAAGGGGGTTAATTGAAGAACTCATTCCCCTTATGGCCAGACCGCGTCGAAACGATAGCGTATCGGCACAAATTAAGGTGAGAAAACTGAATTTGACATTAATTTATTATTCTATAGCTATAAACACGAAATAGGTTGATTAATGTTATATTTTTGATTAAATCAGAGCCGAAATTTGTTCAATTAGAACCATTTTGTATATTTAATAAATAATTAACTAACAAAACACCGGCCGCTACAATTAAAACAGATTAACGTCCAGTGGCGGATTTGCAGTCCTAGCCGCTCTAGGCCCCAGGTCACGTGCCGCCCCTTTCTCAGCACCTAATTTCGTGGGTTAAGAACTAGAGTAGCGTAAGGGCAAAATGACAACTTCACTGGAGAGCCGAAAAACAGCTCAAATTTACCTACCATTATCTTATAGCTCTTTTATGGCAAAATCTATAGTAGTTAGAAATCTGATTTTTACTAATAATAAAGCTTTATTTATCGGGAACAGAATAGTGTAACTTTTTGGTCAATCAAAAAACGTTTTTAATTTAGTTAAGTTTATTTTTCAAAAAATGGTTGACATAAGTCATTTTGGCTGTTACATAAATTTTAATTATTTAGTGCCATAGTAGCGTATCACAAGCTTACGTGTTTTTGGCAGGGAGGAAAATGACGGAAACGCACGAAACAAGGTCCCATAAGCAGTAACGGTACCTTACGCTTATTAGGCACGAAACAAACTCAGGCTACATAATCAGACTTTCTGCGTTAAAAACGACAAGATACGTTATTTGAGCAATTACATTGAAGGCTATATATATCAGGTGTCCTATTCGCTCTATAAATCGAGTTTCGATCGTTGTGCTCGTAAGTTTTTTGACAAAATAATGTCAAAATTATTGTAAGTAGAAACATTTCATTTTGGCAGTAAACAAATATCTTTTTTTATGCTGCAGTGAGTACGAAAATGAAGACATTCTTCTGTAAAATTGTAACACACGCGCGTAATAACTATAGGTACCTGGCTACCTATTCTTCCTAGATCACTTATATTAAACTAAACGTACGAACTATTATATATTTATGACTAGCTTCTGCCCGCGACTTCGTCCGCGTTAAATTTCTTGCTACCCCTACCCTTCCCGTCGCGTCGAATCGCCTACCCGTGCGATTTTCCGCGTTTTGGCAACATTTTTCATTACTGCTCCGCTCCTGTTGGTTGTAGCGTGATGTTATATAGCCTATAGCCTTCCTCGATAAATAGACTACCCAACACAAAAAGATTTTTTTAATTCGGACCACTAGTTCCTGAGATTAGTGCGTTCAATCAATCAAACAAACTCTTCAGCTTTATAATATGAGTATAGATGTACGAAATTATTTATACTTTAATTCGCAAAAATAGTGATTTAGGAAGATTATAATTATACGGTACAGTATGCGAGTCTTTAAAATATCAAGATACTTTGCATTTGAGTTATTTCTTGTTAATTTTGTTATCATCAGTGATTTTTTTAGCACGATTTGCCGCCTTTTATATCTGGCCGCCCTAGGCCCGGGCCTACTGGGCCTTAGGGCAAATCTGCCACTGTTAACGTCGGTAAGCAGTAATGTCACCTTTGACTTTGACAGCTAAACAGATAAAATATTATTGAGTTGTCTATTTCCACATTTATCCGCGTTATACATGTAAATGCAATGTTTTTGCTATTTACGAACTTCTTACTACTTCAGACTGTTTAAAACACTAATAAATAACATGTAAAAATATATATAAATGAAATTTGGCATGATTAAATGTTCAAATTTAGTAGTAGTTTTTCGAAAATCATTTCTACTAACGGGTTTCATAATAATGGCAATACGACAATGTCATTGTACCACGATTCTATTACGAGACCACTGACCGACCAATGATCCACCATTATGAATTTAGCAGATTACGAACTTTTAGCAAAATGACAATGGGATCATGTTGGAATGACGAATTTATAAAAAATAGCAGACTTGAGGCCCTGGCCTGCAAATTGCAAAAAACGTAAGAAAATTTGAATTTCGCGGGCTGGTTGGAGCATTCACCTTAAACTCCTTTTTCCTCGTCAACGTTCATGGTCATACACGCACGCCGGTTACAAGTGCTACGCAGTCTACGCACCTATTATTATTATTATATATATATTATTATTATTAGTCGCCTTTCATTCATCCCCGTGATTCATCCTCTCAACGTGAACAAACCATGTAAGCATATTCTTTCCAAATTTATCTCATGATTGAATGCATTAAAAACGTGCGGGTTCGCAATAAATAAAAAACCCATGACCGTTTTAATTCTAAATACGGACTCAAGGCCGTAAATATTTGTTTATTCAAATACATAGTTAGCGTAGTCAGTCACGTATTGGGTAGGTACTTAAGCATATCTTATTCTGATCAGAAAACATAACTTCAAACCTATTTTTGCCGATGAGTCATGCTATACATTTCCAGTTTAAGATGACTTCTCGTGGTACCGAAAGCATATACAATGCGAGGTCAGCTAAAACTGGAAATGTACAGCTTGATTTGTAGCCGTGTGTACATTTACGTATACAATTATACTTTGTACGCCCAGATTCCGCCAGTTATGTTTAAGTCCTAATGAAATAAGAGGTGGGTCGTGGACTCGTGGCATATTGCCACCAAATTCTGAGTTTTTACTGAGAAATTCCGGTATTCTGAAAAACCGTGGGTCTCACTACAAATCTTTTTTGGAGGAACCGGGAAGCTTCCTATTCAGATCTCGATCGATTGTTCTCGAATATCGTTATAATCTATATCGTATAGGTAATCGTTTGATGATCGGGATCGTTGCTTTAGTAAAATTTAACTATACTCACTTTGTTTAAACAATGGGTCGACTCCAGCAATAGGCATGCCATTCATGAGTGCTGCGTAGAACGGAATATGGAGATCCAGGTGGTTCTTCCCGCCCAAAGCGAGGACCTCTCCTGGTTTCACTCCTAACTTTCGGAAGCATCTGGCTAGCTGTATAGAACGAGCAAGGACTGAGGCGTTTGTCTCGCTCTCCCCTGTGGCTGCGTCTATCTGTGGGATGGAGAAAGAAATTATTAAAGTACTCGCCCAAACTCTACACGGTTTTTAGGACTTTAAAAATAATAATCATTGATATTGGCAAACTGCTGTTTTGTATGGGTTAGATTGTTGGAACGTCAGAATCTTCTTTCTTATATCTATGGTAAGAATCATGAGCCACAAAAGGGATGAATGAAAGGCAATTGCATGCAGCTGAGATGAGAATGCTAAGAAGGACGTGTGACATTACACAAATGTAAATGAGAAATGAGCATAAAAGAAGAAATGTGAAAGCGGCACCGGTAACTGAATTTTTATGTGGAAATCAGTATGTTCGCGTGATCAGGCGCGGTCTGAGGGGGGGTCTTAGGGGTCATGACCCCCCCCCCCCCCAAAGCATCCAAGCTGTTGAGAGCCTGAATGATACCGTTTTAAATAAATATACTTGAAACTCTACTTAATAAAACAAAACCTAGCCTGTACGAGGCGGGTTGTTAAAATTTTCGAGCTCGCTTTGCCCGCTAGGTAAACCATCCTAAAATATTCCTCGGCACTCATGGTGGCCCCCTCCAAAATCTTGGGCTGCGACCGCGCCTGCGCGTGATACGGACGCATTAAGAAAATGTCGTGAAGAAAGTTTTGAGTATGAATATCGACGGCCATGAAAGTCCGGGTCCGTGTGGTGCCGTATGTAACGAATAGCACCATCCCATTTCTGCCCGTGGCTGTCGTAAAAGGCGACTAAGGGACTTACTAGAGAATGGGCAGCAGCGTTCTCAATGCATTTACCACCATACTGCGATCGCCAATCCGCCTGCCAAGCGTGGCGATTATGGCAAGCCCCCCCTTTAGGGAGGCCTATGGCCTATGGCCATTGGACGTCTTTCGGCTGAAATGATGATGAAGATAAGAATAGGGAAGACCAGAGAAACGATGGATGAACTTTGTGAATCATGATTTGGATAGAAACGGGTTGACTACCGAGATGACGACTAACAGAGATGTGTAGTAGAAAAAACTTTTTACAAAAAAATAACAACCAAACTACAAAGTCAAAAATAACTTTAATTTCGGAAGTCGGTGTCCTAGGATCTGTATTTAAGGTTTTTTGCCACCGACTTCCGAAATTAAAGTTATTTTTGACTTTGTAGTGTTTTTTTTTAAGGAAGTCGGTTGTTATTTTTTATACAAAGATTTTATTTTTAACTTTTTAGTTATGGTATATACCCCGCACTAATCTAATCGCGTTATTCGTTCATTTGTCGCGCAAATACTTATATGATTTTCACATGGACCCCATTGTCCGAATGAAACTAAATTAAAATGGGACCCTTCGGGAAGCACCAGCTTTCAAATTAAAAAATAATCATCAAAATCGGTTAACCCAGTCAAAAGTTATGAGCTAACAAACATTTTAGAAAAATATTTAAAAAAAATACAGACGAATTGATAACCTCCTCCTTTTTTTGAAGTCGGTTAAAAAGACATGTTGTGCCGACGTCAAATAAATTGTGATAACGGCAGGACAATGATTATTGATAACCATAGTACTACTATTTACTAGTACCTGATTCAATGAATGAGTTTACGATTTCCGGCAGGTGATTAGTACCTAAGTCACTGATAAAGATTATTTCTTTTTACTCAAAGGTCAGTGTCGAAGACTCGAAGTGTTAATGAATGAATGACTCACTACGTTATCAAATGTTTAGATTACGACTAGGCCAACGGGTGATTTGGCAAATACTTGACAACGGTAAAATCTTTGACAATGGTGTATGGAAATCGCCAATCGTAGAAATTATATGTGCGGTGCGATTGACGTACTTACCTGCACCCTAATTGCGAAACGCACAATTTATCAGAATCTAAATGGGATTGAAGATTATTTCTAAACCATTGCCTCATTTGTTCGAATAAATTGTCGGCTCAGCAACGTAAATAACGCAATCAATGTTGTTTAACTATGAATATTAAACCAATTTCTACCGATAAAAAGTTCCGCAATTACCCCTCTGCATAGATAGATATTCACAACCATTCGACAGGCTATCGGCTATAATATAGGCTATTTTTAGAAATGAAGCAATGGGTTATTACAAAATGATTGCGATTCTGCATGATAGTGTTTTTCACAATTAGGGTGCAAGTACCTTTCATGATCATTTGTTCTGTGTCTGGATGTAATTTATCTATAATATGTATATATTTAGAAATGTATAAGTATATTAATCGCTATCGCTAAAGTTAAATCCAACCTTTGTTCAAAGGCATACTATTCTATAAACGACTGTCGACTCCTGTCGACTTCTTAAACGATAAGAATAGTTGGTCGCTGTAATTAACTCAAGACAATGTTTATGTTCTTTCAACCAGAATCAGAATTAGCTTTCCTCATCGTTGTGTATGTAAGCGGGCACGCCCTTTATGCCTGGAGGCTCTTATTTAGGTTTTAAGTTCTATTTACGATTTTATTATTTGTTCGTATATTGGCGTGTGCTAGCTGACATATGACGCATAATTTGATGTATGTTTTGTTTTGATTTATAATGTTAATTACTTACATAATACTGTACAGAATCAAGTTCTTCTAACTTAACAGACAGCTGTGCTGCTGGGGAGTTTGTTCCGCCACTTCTTCTTCCCAGCTAAAACACTAGGAAGTGTCGAAGGGCGGGCGTTTTGGGGGGACTGTCTTATGTAACTTTGACGTTCAAAAAGTGCTGACTCTCAGCCTAGTTTGAATAAATGACTTTTAATTTTGATTTTATCAGTTGTCTGATTGCTATAGTACAGGCTCTGCCTAGTTTGGGACCAGATAACAGTGTGTTGGTTGTCCTAAGGTATTATATATTATGCTACATTATATCATATTATGATATTTATTATGGTATTTTCGGATCTGCTGAATAAAAGTATTAACCCATATTTTAGGGCATTCAACTGCGCTTACTATACGAAACAGCAAAAAATGCTTTTAACTTCCATGGTCATTCATAATTATTGTTGCCCCTGTCCCTATTTGCCTTACGTATGTAGTTGACTGTATATAGTCACCAAAGGATCGTCGGATATATTTGAAATAAGAAAGTGGTGGCTGTTTTCAAATGAAATTTGAATTTCTTTTTGTTTTCTATTAAGTAATTAAATAAAATTTTATTCAAAACGTCTATCGGTTTCTTTCTAAACTTCAACTTTATCTTTTGGTGACCGTACCTATACTTCTACACTTAATTACTGTATGTTAGGCAAAGGCAACAAAGTAAAGTACCTAAGTAAATGTGTTTTGAAATAATTATGCAAAGCACATTTACGCTCTAATTAATAAATCATACATGATGGCACAGACATCAACGCTCAAACTGTGACAATGAATTCAGCTGTGGCGTCACGTATTGTGCATCTGTGAACGCACCTTACATTATGTGGCGTCGCCTGTACTATGTTTAGTTGTATAAGTTTTTGTAAAGTTGTTAGTTTTTAAGGTGAATGCTTCAACCAGCCCGCGAATTTCAAATTTTCTTACGTTTTTGAAGCGTTATGAACTTGGAGGGTTGTATTGGCGATTTTGATGATTATAATTCTGTTACTACGTACGTCTTACAGGCGCAAATAATATTTTAATCAACATACAACCTAGCACTGGCCTGCCAATTGCAAAAAACGTAAGAAAATTTGAAATTCGCGGGCTGGTTGAAGCATTCACCTTAACAACTAACAACCTTACAAAAACTTATACAACTAAACATAGTACAGGCGACGCCACATAATGTAAGGTGCGTTCACAGATGCACAATACGTGACGCCACAGCTGAATTCATTGTCACAGTTTGAGCATTGATGTCTGTGCCATCATGTATGATTTATTAATTAGAGCGTAAATGTGCTTTGCATATTTCAAAACACGTTTACTTAGGTACTTTACTTTGTTGCCTTTGCCTAACATACAGTAATTAAGTGTAGAAGTATAGGTACGGTCACCAAAAGATAAAGTTGAAGTTTAGTAAGAAACCGATAGACGTTTTGAATAAAATTTTATTTAATTACTTAATAGAAAACAAAAAGAAATTCAAATTTCATTTGAAAACAGCCACCACTTTCTTATTTCAAATATATCCGACGATCCTTTGGTGACTATATACAGTCAACTACATACGTAAGGCAAATAGGGACAGGGGCAACAATAATTATGAATGACCATGGAAGTTAAAAGCATTTTTAGGGTTCCGTTGCCAAATGGCAAAAAACGGAACCCTTATCCCTTATCCTCTCTGTCACCTAGTACAATTTGAAATAGATTCAATGCTGAATGCTCCATATTGTAATAATCGTTTATTTTATACGTTTCGGTATTTAACACGAAATTCTTAAATAAATTTTGTATGCATGGCATGACAGATCTTATTAGTCAATGCCAATAAAATGTAAATGTTTAATTCTATTGTTTTAGATTTATATTGTTTTTATTCGAAATCAGTTTTGGCCAAATGCAGTAATTCTATTTTATTTTAAAATATTCATGATCTTTTTATGCTGCCTGTATAAAAATTACTCAGAAAACCCCCTTCTTCTAAACGGCTTTATTTCGCCATTGTTAACTTTAGAATAAAACTCATAAGTTCATAACTATAAAGTTAGTTAGTTAGTTATAAACTTCCAGTTTTCGCTGACCTCGCATTGAATAGGCTTAACGTACGATGAGAAGTTAAGTCTTTAAATACTGGAAATGTGTTTATTGAGATTTCGTCTTGCGTACATTGTCGGACTGGTTTTTGTTTGTGGTTTGTATTTATGACGCAGTGGACCCGACAGATATTGTCCTACCGAATGATTGCAGCGCCACCTATCGGGTTCAATTATGAATCTAAACCATCTAGAGATTCACTTTGCAGGCGAAGCCGTGAACAAAAGTAATGTTTATAATATCGATAAAGATAACACTAATCCTATAAGTGCTAATAATGGAAAGTTCTATTTACAGTATGCATGGATTAGTGTTATCATATTTTTGGCTCGACCTCATACAATTTTGTCATATTAAGGACGCTATAACATTTTTCTACAAATATCGGTGGTTTTCCAGTACCAATTACATCAAGAGGAATCACAACTGCGAAGTCAATTATGGTCTTTAATTAAAGATAATTTATTCATCTCCATTATGGTACCATAAAAATTATATAGTCCCATACAATATTTTCACAAAAATACGTTTTCCCCACCGCAATAATCGAAGAAAATGAAAAATAATGGGGTCTGGAAAGGTACTTGTATAGTGAGATCAACTGCATATTTTAACTTTAAAATGACGACAAATTGTGGCTAGTATAATCTTCTACGTTTTGCCTAAATATTTTGTAATTAAATACATAACTTTTTTATTTATGAGAAAAATAAAGAACGTTCTCAACTTTCTTCATACATTTTAAACTCGCGGCTTCTCATTCCGCGCTCAGACGCGCCCTAGGAAGCACGGGCGTATCGCTTTTTTGTTCAAAATAAATACGATCAAAATAATAATAAAGTGAGTGCCGTGCTGTATACTGTGGTTGAAAAATGTTGATACTTTTCGGACCAAAACTATGAGTACCAAACTTATTATCAGAACTTGATTTAGAAATAAATAACTCAAATTCTATTGGGATTATTGAGGTAGGGTAATTATGACTATGTATTCATTTTCAAGAATTCAAAATGGCGGATAATTATTCAATAAAAAGTTATATTTTCAACGTGGTAATTAAATTATGCAAGTGTCGTCCATTTTTGGAACGAAATTCTTTAATGTAGCTTGCGGTAGGGGTAAACAAGGGTGCTGAATCTGATTCAAAATCAAAAATGGTGGTTACGAAAATTTTCAAAATTTTCATCATGGGTGTCGTTTTCAAGATTTTCGAAGGTGCTGAAGCCGAAAACTCCATACAAATTACATTTGGAGCCAAAAAAAGGCGACCGCACAAGTTTTGCATTCAAAACGACGAATATTTTATTTTTTAAATAAAAAGTGGGCATAGCTATCAAATTTGGATAATTTTAGGATAGTTATTACGAATGATTCATCCAAATTTGATCCAAATACGGCGGGTATTGTTTTTTTATAAAAAGATCTTTATCCATATTGGGGGTAGGGATTATAAAATCTTCGATTTTTAATTTAAAATGGCGGATGTACTGTTATGATGAAATGTCGACATGGGTATCAATTTTGGGGGTTTTGCTAGTATGTAGTCACAATATTTAACGTAACTTTAATTATTTACATAAATAAAAAATTCTGAATACGCGCTGCAATCTCAAAGGTGAGGGTCGCACGTCACACAATTTTCGCTTAGTTTTGTTTAAGGAATATCCTGTATATTTTCAACGATTACAACGATATTCTACGATCACCATCAGTTATATTTGTTTATTACCCAAAAATATTGTTAAAGTATTTTATTGTTACACCTCGTTTTTTTTTAATTGTCAAATTATACGTTACCCCAAAAATATTGATGATCATGGTAGTAAAAGTTATTTACTGTCACTAAATTCAGATAGTAAAGTTACTTTACTACAAATTTTACTCAACAGTGCTAGTAAAATAAAATAAATAATACCTTCGAGTATCAAGATTAGTTAACTAATGTTTAAAATCGAGCAGACAATGGTTTCAATGTGTGCGTGCGCGTAATGTTGTTGTGTGGCGACTCAGATACCTAAACTCAGGGCTTTGAATAACGTTAAAAATTTGGTATCGTTACTTTCATCGGACGAAGATAACGTTATTAGTAGAGGTCACGTTATGCTTGGTAACGATACTTGGCATACGTTTTACCGGTAACTGAGTAACGTTAAATTTTTATTTATTTTCTTTCATCTCTTTCTTTCGTCTACATTAATGAAGTTGCATTTGCATCGTTTGATTGGCGATGTTGCCGTAGAGCACCGCCGCCCATGGCGTGCCGCTTAGGTTGCGCGGGTTGACAACAACGCATTAAGTAACGATAAAAGTATCGATACTAGTAACGGTAATGGTAACGTTATTTTCAGGATTCGATACCAAAGTATCGTTACCCGAGTTACCGTTAAAAAATTAACTTTATGAAAATAACGTTACTTAACGATACTTATAGTGTGAATTTGGTAACGTTACCAAGCCCTACCTAAACTTGAGCGATTCAAAAATGTTATAGCGTCCTTAATGGAAAACATGCTGAATTTGATCTATATCATCAATATAGTTATCTCGGCTCTCGGTCGGTACCGTTCGTTCGCAACAGTGGCGAAGTTGGAAGTATGTGTGTCTTATGTGCTGGCTCTAGTCGTCCTCACGCACACATTCACAGCATACACGTTATTAACCCAAGGAAAGCGCGCATTGCTTCGTAAAATAAAATTAAAAAATATTAGGTAACTATGGGTAATGCATTTACTGGTATAGTTTCATTTATGTTTCTATAGATCTACAATACTATACGGACGATTAATTGTTGTAATATTCAGAAACAAATCGCACCCCTTGATCTAAAGGGAACTAACTCAAAATTCTTAATTTTTCAGTTATGCACACCTTTGAGTCTGTCATTTCAATACCTATCGACCAATAAACCAGATTCAAAACTATTTCCAATATTTGGAGTCTAATGTTGGAAATAGTTTTGAATCTGGTTTATTGGTCGATAGGTATTGAAATGGCAGACTCGAAGGTGTGCATAATTCAAAAATTAAGAATTTTGAGTTAGTTCCCTTTAGATCTAGGGGTGCGAAATGGTACCTAAGCAAAAGTCGATTTTATAAAATTATTATTAGAAACAATATACGGGGGTCACACTGAAAGTATTAATAATTAAATTAAGTAAGAGAAAAACAGTTGATGACAAAACTTATTTAATTTTCGAATTGGGAACTCTTTGGGAATTTGTAAACGTGTAATGAATTCATGTGTCATTCGTTTTTACAAATTGGCGGCAATTTAAAAAGTGTCTGTTTTGAGTAGAAATGGATTTGAAGAGAGAACATTTTTTTTTCTCAATGTTTTGGCAAAAACCACTGTGTTGCTGAGGCATAGACATGGACGCGCAACCTGTTATAATATATTCAGTACTTTCATAATTTTTAACCCACCCGTAAAATTTCTACGAAGTTGTTCCAGAATCATGTATAAAATCACACAATAACAGGTTATGTCGATGTCTCTGCCATACCACCTCCCAACTAGCAAAAACGTTGTATAAGATTAGAACTATACAACTAACAGACATGTAAGGGCTTTTCAACAGTTTTGCAGCAACTAAACAGTTGTAAAGTAGTATTCAATTCGACACATTAGTTATATATAATTTAAGTCATATTAACGTGTCTGGTAAACGTCATCTCAATATTTTTTTATGACGGTCATATAACGTTAAGTCGAGTAAACGTTTCAGTCACAAAATAGTGATGAGTCCCCATGTTTTGTAAATCAAGAACCTTTAATTCAACACTTATATAACAAACAGTTACGTAATGATTTTATAGTTAACTATTATAAAATCGTCATCCTAGTTCGTATAATTCTACCTTTAAGTAACTTTTAGGTTGAAACGTTATTCTTATATAACTTGTATAAGTCAATTGATTATTTAAACAATAATTAGAATCTTTTATATAACTCGTTCGCCATTTTTCATTAAGTATCTTAATTTTAATTATGGATTTCAAAAAGTGGAAAAGAATAAAACGAAGTGGTGGTTTTAGAAGAAAAGAAAATAAAAATTATCAATTATTATTGTTAAATACAGCAACGATACCTACATTTAATCTGGAAGAAACTGTACCCAGCCAAGCAGAAAGTGATAAAAATGAAAGTGGTTCCGTACATTTTTCAACATTTAATACGGTAAATGCTGGATCCAGTCAGGACAGGTGTTCTACAAGTCTTTGTTCTGCTCATGTTCTTTTACCAGAAGGCATACATGATAGCGAAAGTAAGTTATTGTATAAAAAGCACCTTTATCAGATTTATTCGTAAGTTTATATTAACCAAATCTTATTTTTTTTGTAGACGATTTAAATAATTCCCATTTCTCTGAAGAAGACAACTGCAGTGACGACAGTTGTGAAGAACTTGATAAAGATGATCAATTCCGGCAAGATTTTAAAAAATGGGCAATCAGTTGTAATGTTCCTCATGAAACAATAAAAAAGTTAGTAAAATAATTAATAGAAGATTACCTCATATTCTTCCCAAAGATCCAAGAACGCTTCTTCAAACTAAAACAGTATCATTAATTCCATTGGATAAAGGCTACTATTGGCACAATGGTGTAACTGAACCACTTAAGAAATATTTAGAACATCTTACCCTCGTACCAGAAAGTATATCGTTAAATATAAACATTGATGGATTACCAATATATAAGAGTTCCAGAGAACAAGTATGGCCTATACTATGCAACATATTTGAAATACCATACCTGTCACCATTTGTAGTAGGCATATATTCAGGAAAAGGAAAACCTGCAGATTTAGAAGCTTACTTCAGACCTTTTGTCGCAGAAATGAAGGATCCTTTGCATAACAGCTTGAAAATTACAACAAAAAATGGAAAAGAGTTATTGGTTAAGATTACAATTAGAGCTTTTATCTGCGATTCACCTGCAAGAGCACTAATTAAAGGTAAGGTTTTTATTACTTCTGTTATAAGATTGTAGAGTCGAGGACTTATTGATAAGCCATTTTCACTACTTTCCAATTTTGCACTTTTATAGATTCACGAGTATGAATATTACCGACTAAACCCGATTTACCCGCATTACATGGCTAATACGAATAGGTAGTGGCAAGTGGCTCATCAATTAAAGTCCTCAACTGTACTATTAAGCATATATACTCGTACTATATCACTGCCTACTAACGAAAAGGCGGCCCTTTGTAAATTTTATATGAGATGCTTAATGTTTCTTCATATTTATTTTTATTGTTGTACAAATAAAAAATTATCTTCCAATCTACATCTTTTGGAAATTTATTTTCAGGAGTGTGTAATTTCAATGGAAAACATGGATGTTTAAAGTGCACTGTGGTTGGCGAGTATTCACACCAGCCATATTTCCTGAAACCGATTGCCCCAGACGCAATAACAACGACTTTCGCTCCAAAATGTATGGCCAGCACCATAAGTACGATTCTCCCTTACTTGAACTGCCCATTGATATGATAGAAGATTTGCCTGTGGGCGATTCTCTCCACCTCATAGATTTACGAATAATTAAAAGGTTACTTATAGGTTGGAGGGACGGTAATTTTGGTAAAAAAGTTACGAAATGGTGTGCAAGAGATATTGCAAAATTCTCCCAGTTTATGACGAGTTGTCGCTTACCAAAGGAAATACATAGGTCGGTTAAAACTATTGATGTTTTAGCTCATTGGAAGGCGTCAGAATTTCGTACATTTTTGTATTACCTAAGTTTTATAATATTAAAAGATTTGCTGTGTCCTGATGCCTATCATCATTTCTTGTTATTTTTTTGTGCAATTACTATTTTCTCCAATGATAAACATTTTAAATTTCTTCGACTGGCTGAAACATTACTTAAGTCTTTTGTTGAAAATTATGGTGGATATTACGGTAAACAGTATATAACCAGTAATGTTTACAATTTGACACATGTCATCGATGAAGTAAAGAGATTTGGTATATTGCAAAGCTTTAATGCATACCCGTTTGAAAATGAACTTTATTGCATCAAAAGAATGGTCAGACATGGATATCAGACACTTAGTCAAATTGCCAGAAGACTTATAGAGAAGAATAATAATGAATTAGAAATTTTCGATGACAATGATAAAAAAAATACCATTCATCCGCAAATGCAGAAGTAAAAATGGATTCATCACAAACTTGTATCTAGAAAATTATGTTTTGTCAACGCAGAGCGATAACAAAGAAATTCGTGGCAATTCCTTCAACAATTTATCTGATGTGTTTGAAATAGGGCATGCAAACCGGATACCCGGATAACCGAAAAAACCGGATAACCGACTGATTTGGAACCCGGGTTTTTTAGGATAACAAAACCGGAGTTTTCGGTTTTTTCGGTTAACATTATAAGTCATCATTTTTCGGCTATTAAACTGACGGCAACTACAACTCCGGAAAACTTAGACTATACAGTAGTAAATGTTTCATGGAACATCAAAGACCAACTCCGACAAGAAATAAAGAAGGCGCTCAAACAACATACCTCTGGTGCAAGCCCATCTACAGAACTTGATTTAGAAACTTAAATCAGGGTGAAAATGGCACTTCACGACGGTGGAAGAAAAATGGTAGAGCACTCAATAAAAGTATATAAAGCTTTGGAATCTATACCTCCAACAAGTGTGGAAACAGAGTGAGCCTTTGTATCAGCAGGTCTCCTCTATACTAAGATTATAAAGCTGAAGTTTGTTTGTTTGTTTGTTTGGTTGAACGCGGTAATCTCAGGAACTACAGATCCGAATTGAAAAGTTATTTTTGTGTTGAGTAGCCAATTTATTGAGGAAGGTTATAGGCTATATAACATTACGCTAGGATCAAAAGGAGCAGCAACGAAAAATGAACGAAAACTGGCAGGCAATTCAATGCGACAGGAAGGGTCACGGTTGATAACAATGACAGATTTATTTTGTTTTGGTTTATTAAGGAATAAGACTTCTATTTTATGCGATATTTCAACAATTATTTTGATTTCATTTTGCGTACTGTTGATTTTGCCTGTGTGTGTTTTATGACAGTTTAATTGATATTTAATATTCTGTAATTTTAGGCCTTTGTCTACCTACCAAATGTTCCAAATTGTGTATGTTATGTTTTAAAGAATATGTTATTTTTGTAAAATAATAAGCTTTATGATTATTACTAGATTCTGCCCGCGACTACGTCCGCGTTAAATTTCTTGTTCCCCCGACCCTTCCCGTCGCGTCGAATCGCCTACGGGTGTGCGATTTTCCCCGTTTTTGCAACATTTTTCATTACTGCTCCGCTCCTCTTGGTTGTAGCGTGATGTTATATAGCCTATAACTTTTCTCGATAAATAGACTACCCAATACAAAAATATTTTTTCTATTCGGACCAGTAGTTTCTAAGATTAGCGCGTTCAATCAAACAAACAAACAAACTCTTCAGCTTTATAATATTAGTATAGATTCTATGTTTTGTATAAAGAAAAGATATTTTTTGTATAGCTTGTTAGTAGTTATAGCTTATTTCAGTCCGTAAAAAATACATTATTTTGATTAGACTTCAGCATTTTCATTTCTTTACAGACATATTTCTCATTTATTAAAAATCAAATTAAAAAACCCGAAAAAACCGATTTAACCGGTTTCACCGGTTTTGTAAACAAATACCCCGAAAAAAGCGGTTTTTATTAACAACCCGGTTTTTGCATGCCCTAGTTTGAAACTCCAATAAAATCTTCATTTTTGAACATTTACAAAATATGTAATTTAGTTAGACAAAATCATTTTGAATGTTTATATACTGTCAATGATATTAAATGTAAATTAGTTAGCGTTACGTATAACAACACTATTGTTTTTATACCCCTACTACATACTCTTTCATTGTAAATAAAAAACGCAAATACTTAAATGGTTTTTTAATTGGCATCATTCAGACTTTTTTTTTTTTTTTTACATAACTTAAGTAGGTAATTATATAGTTGTTAATCATTTTTAATTTTACTTGAAAGTTAATCCACATTTTTTTTTTTTAATGAATAGATAAAATAAAACGTAGTATGTACGGTCGACCAAGCTACTTGGTTTACACTTTAACATGCAAATTACATTGTAAAATGTAAACCAAATAGCTTGATCGACCGTACAGTGTACATATTAAGTACGTACTATCGTACGTTTTTAAATAACAGACGCACACAATTTTTTAAGTCCTCTTCTGTGATTAAATACTCTTAATTCTAATTACTTAGGTTGATTGATATATTAAAGCTATTTGAGTATTTGGTTTACATTTTACAATGTAATTTGCATGATAAAATGTAAACCAAATAGCTTGGTCGACGTACGGCCGAGCAAGCTATTTGGTTTACATTTTAACATGCAAATTACATTGTAAGATGTAATCCAACTAACTTGGTCGATCGTACAACCAGTACAACGCACCACAGAAATTTAAATTCAGGAAGCAAACTATTTTAAACCCGTATCCGACAAAGAAGGAGAGAACTTAAAAATGTGTTACACAACAAAAGAAAAACATGATCATCAACAACAATATTAACATTATTAGGATTCATTAACAGAGTACTGTAAAACGGGATGTATAGAAACGCAGGGGTGAACCGAGACAAAACTTTGAGTAGGATTATAACGTTGAAATAATATTACCTATGCTGCCAACGTTGTCTGAAAATAATAAAGCAAAATTAGGCAAATAAAGAGTACTTTTTGGTAACATATCATATCAATTTAATGTTAAAATCCCTTTCAAAGTTTTGTTTCTATTCACCCTTGGTTTTCTATACACCCTGTTTTACCCGGTAGCGTTCAGAAAAATCATCAAAAAAGATTCATCAATTCAGAGAAATTATTCATTTGGTTAAAAACATAGATATAAATGGTTAAAAACAAATATTACCTTCTTTTAAGTTGTTGCCTTAACAGTATTATTGATACTATGTATGTAATTATTGCATCTTTAAATAACAACTGATAAAACTATAACAAAATCAACATACCTAGTACCTATTTTCAATAACAGCAGTCGAACGGAAACTACCGAACCGCGTTTTTGAGACAAACTGTAGTCTGGAATTAACAAATCAACATATGGGTAATACTTATGGTCAAAATTTCTTTAAAATATTATCGTTATATCAACCTTAATCTAAACATCTAATTATATTCTAAATACCCTGGTTGCATAAGTAACTGTTGGCACTTATAACTTATTGACTACTAAAAATACTTAAAAATTGTTCGACACACCAATTTCTAAGAACGTAATTCGACTATTTCTTGTAAATCAAGATCATTATTGACTATAACTGAATTTTGATCGAGGGACTGCCCATTTTGTTGAATTTCTTGAAGTACCTGTCTTTCGGTAACTTTATTCTTAGGCATACTACGTTTGGGTCTAGATTTGCTAGATGAAGCACGCAACAACTTTATTTTTTTTCTGGTTTCGGCATGGCTCATAATATTTTTAAAGAAATTTTCGCATTCTATCTTAGTATAGGTTGTGTCCGATTCATGTACAAGTTCAAAAAATAAATTGAACGTCCGAGTGTAGACTTTGAAACAAATTTTCGACGTTAACTTTTTAGAGCCTCCAGCCCAAGAGCATGTTGTCATAAATTTTCTTGTGAACATTATGTCCACTAATGCGTAAGCGTTGTTGCTTCCTCGTCCTTTTCATTATATATTTTTTATAAATTCCACTTCTTTTTACGACACATTGAATTGATGACCAAGATGATTCGGGATATGAACAGGGATTCTTTAATAAATCCTCCACTTTTCTTCTTGGCCAATACAGGATACCATTTTCTTCCCATTTTTCAGGCACCGCTGATAAAACTAAATTTCCCCTTTCTAAAGTTTGTACAATTTTGTAGGTCATATCTGAAACAAAACATTGTTATGGTTAAATATTGCTATTATTAACACTCAAAAAACTCAAATTACAATAACAATAAATACTAAACATAAACACTACGTAATCGACTACTCGTATTAATTATTAATGTCTATTTGAAAAGTAAATTTGAAACTGGCTTCCTACACCGAGTATCAATCTATGACTAAACTAAAATTTAACGTAATGATTCGAGACATTATGGATATAGATACAGATGGAAGAAAGGGGAATTCCACGACAACAAACATTTTTATTAGGCGTTTACTGTCGATACGCGGCTCGCCTTTGACAAATTTTATACACCTACATGTATTTAGGTACAACTGGCGCAGTGGCAACGATTGGTGGTTATGTAGGTAAATATAATTTAGGAAACTAACCTTACAAAATAGTGCTGAATATATATTATTTTTAAAAACAAATTAAAGTTTAATAGTTGCAGTAACATTCGCCCTCAGGAAAATGATCGTATATGGCATACTTATTACAGTTTTGGCACCAAAAGAAATCGTAGTTTAATAGTTTAGTTATGCTTCTATTATTATGGATGATAAAGTGTTTTAAGGTCGATTCGGTAGGGTGATTACGTCCATAGCACTTCTGTGATAACTGAAAATGCGTGTTATCCCATGGCCATCTTATTTGTTTTAGCAACTTGAAGTCTTTTTTGGTCAAAAACTTATCAATGTCATAATATATCACCGTGATGTCCCTGTAAAAAATACAGAAGTATTCTCATGACTACACACAAAGGTTTTTCTATTTTCCAACAGAACTCTAATTGCAACCGTCATGGAGGACGCCATAAATCTTACAAAAACATGTATAAGACCAATTAGTTAGATAAAGGTCTAAATGTAGTCGCCCAATGTCTATTGGAAATATGGCGGAAACATTGATGCCAATTGATGTATTTTATTTTTATAAACAATATTGAAACACCAACATTATGAAGGCCCATTAAAATAATAAAGAAATAACCATACATATCATCGAAAATTTTAAATTCCCAGGTATAAGTCACCGCTCTTTATCTTCCACCACAGTCAACTTTCTTAACATTAAATTAATAAATAATAATGATTATTAAAACATATTGACTTACCTTTTTATAAATTTTATCACAACACGATAAATTGTTGTCACACAAGTTGTCTAGCTTCATAGCTTGCACCACTGACCGACCACCAGCATAACAAAACATCTATACGATGATTTAGTTATGTAAGAGTATTACTGAAACTATTACAAAACTTACTAGTTAAACTTACAACGTCTACGTAATTTTTACTCAACTTTATTGTCGCTGACGCGACACCAAAACGACCCTTACGCGATTTAAATGTTATATAATCTGCGCCCAAACCCGCGTTTTATTTACGTATAAAAAACTATTATAAAACCATTTTCATATGGCTAAAAGTTATATGAAAAACGTTATTGTACCATTTATATGACATTATTTTGCTACTTGGGCTTGTATTAATGGATTACATAGGTAGATAAAAATTAAGCATATTTCCCATTATGTTGGAGCCGGGTCAAGAATCATGTGCTGATTTCATGGTCACGGTTTGCGCGTGATGCCTCTAGCTGCTATCCAGTATAATTATCCGCATAGTTTGTTTATATGCGCAAAAATGGTCATGTTTATCGCCACCCATCATTTTGACCGAAGCCCGTTTTCATGAATTGTATGGGAACAGTTCCTAGAGAATAAGCAGCCGCGTTCTCTATGCATCTTACCACCATACTGTGATCTCGGCATCCAAGCGTGGGGCTTACGGCTACCCCCATGGGGGAGGACTATGTCCTGCAGCGCACGTCTTTCGTAAATGATGATGATGGTGGGAAGACTCTGAGAGAAGATTTTTGTTCTTGACCCATAACTCCTAAGACCAGTCGGAAACCGAATAAAAATTCTAAAAGCAACTCATTTCGCCTAGAGTAAAAGTCTGCGAACCGAAAGTGTCCGTCGACCTGGCATGTAAAAGTGTGGTGTCTAACCTACATACTGGAAGTATTATTAGATATCTAAATAGGTATGAGGTCACTGACCGACGGCTATTTTTCGAGTGACAATAATAGTTGTACAGTCTGCAAAGAACGTTAAAGTTTTTGAAACCATTGATGACTGAATATAATAGACTGCCTCGTTAGTCTAGTTGTTGTAAGAGTTGCGTCTATGAGATCCTGAGTTCGATTCTCAGGTTGAGCAAAGTATTATAAGAGGGTTTTTTTATTTGGATTTTCTCAGTAGCAGTCCGGAGTCTGGATTTCTGCTCGGTTGATATCAATAGCGTCGCCCCTTAACACCTTTTATTTTTTAATTTTTGGGATGGGATATCATCAAATGACTTCTCCCGCTCTGGGCGGAGCGAGAGGGCGTGACAGACTTTTACTGACTAAAACCCACCCGTGTTCGTTCAGTTGCCCATGTGCCAGGGTCACGGTATCTCTTTCGAACAATCTCACGACCCCGGCTGGCATCGGTCCTAGCAGACCCCTTCAGTGCTGCTGACATCTCTTTGAGGCGCGCGTGGAACACTACGCGCCGTCGACCCGAGCCTGGTCCTTACCGGGCGGCGAGCTACCCATTGCTCGCCGCCCGCAAGCTCGCGCCTTCGGTGGCCGGGAGTCCGCTATTGACTCCCGACGCCCGGGGCGTCTCCTACGGCGGCTAGGGACGTGAGGGCGCAGAGACTGCCACTCCCTCACGCGCCCCGCCACCTCCTTCGCGAGCATTACTGCTTCGCAGAAGGAGGTGACGGCTTCCCATGCCCTCTCTCTCCGTACCATGGCTCGCACCAAGGCCGGACGCGAGAGCTCGCCTCCGATGGCCTTCACGAGGACACGGCGGTGCTCCGCCCAGGCAGGGCACACCTCCACCGTATGCTCCACCGTGTCCTCCAGACGATCCTCGCCCCTTAACACCTCTGACCTTAACATAACTGACGAAATGTGGTTGTGCTATAGGTACACCTCTCCCCAACCCTTTGAGGAAACGGCGTATTACGTTATGAAATAATACAATGACATAAAATCTCTTTTAACAATTTTACCTAAATATTTATACTAAATTTTAATACTTTATAACGACGTAATTTATCGAATAATCAGTTGTCACTGGCAGGTACATCACATATACTGAACTAATAAAGCATTTACTTTATTAATTCAGTATAGGTATGTGATGTACCTGCCAGTGTCAACTCAAATAATAAAATACTACCTATAAGTAGTCCATTGTTTCATTACCTACATTGATTTATCAAGTAAACAGCTAATAATCAGAAAGCTGGATTTATCTAAGATACCTACTTTGTATTGATCTAGTACACTCTCCTGACTTCGACATTGTCTAGAACAGTACGCTCCTACGCTTACGAACGCACACATTCATAATGTTTGTTCACTTCACCAAGTATACAGACACTTTCGCCACAAGTTGAGCAAGCATCGTACGAAATATATCGAAGATATTTTTTATTGATTTAGATAATTTATCAGTTGCACTTACAATGCAACTGATAAAATACTCATAAGTTGAAACATGTGAGTTTCCGTATGTCTAGTGGTCGCAAGGACTAAACAATAACACTTTACCCGACCTGCACCTTAATTGCGAAACGCACTATTTATCAGAATCTGAATGAGATTGAAGATTATTTCTAAACCATTGCGTCATTTATTCGAACAAATTGTCGGCTCAGCAACGTAAATAACGCAATGAATGTTGTTTAACTATGAATATTAAACCAATTCCTACCGATAAAAAGTTCCGCAATAACCCCTCGTAGTCGAAACCAGATTTGATTTCTAGGGCAAAAATCCAAGTATGCTACACTTATGTATGTGTTTTTCGTAGGATTTTTAGGATAGTAGGTTAGGTTTATTATTATAAACTTTAAAGCAGGAGTCATACCTATCGATAATAATCAATCAATATAATATGAGCTAAGTCATCAAAATCGTCATTTCAGTCGAAAAACGTCCACTGCAGGACATAGGCTACCTCCAAGCACCGCCACTTCGACCGTTTTATGTTTATGTTCAGGGCCGGATTTGGGGGAGGGCAACCGGGGCTACAGCCCCGGGGCCTCCACAAGTGAGGGGCCCCCACAATGAGAATTTAAAAAAAAAACATGTTACCACTAACTACTAATAATAATATATTCTTATTATTTAATTATTTGTCTTGTAATAAATTATTGAAACACTACAATTCAAAAAAATTATTCATCAATTTGGAAAATTATTAGGGGCCTCCACTCCTTTCTTGCCCCAGGGCCTCCAGACCTCTAAATCCGGCCCTGTTTATGTTTTATGTTATGATTACTGCGGCCTTCACCAGGTCATCGGTTCACCTTGTGAGAGGCCTTCCAACGCTACGACTTCCGGTACGCGGTCGTCACTCCAGAATCTTTCGGCCCCATTGGCCATCTGTCCTCCGAGGAATGTGCCCTGCCCACTGCCACTTAAGTTTGGCAATTCTTCGGGCTAAGTGGGTTAGTTTGGTTCGTCTATGGATTTCTTTATTTCTGATAATCCGGAAACTCCAAGCATAGCATAATTATGGGTGACTTTCAGCCTCCAAATGAGGAGTATTGTCGCACGTTTCGTTTACCAAGAAAATTAAGGATACCTAGCCAATTCAATTGTTTAAATATTGAACTTTTTACATAATGACAAATTTACAAACTACAAAGCTTATTCCGAGAATTTTACAATCATTACCTAACTATACTAATATTATAAAGCCGAAGAGTTTGTTTGTTTGTTTAGCCGAAGAGTTTGTTCGCTATAAGCTATATAACATCACGCTACAGCCAAGAGGAGCGGAGCAGTAATGAAAAATGTTGCAAAAACGGGTAAAATCGCACGGGTAGGCGATTCGACGCGACGGGAAGGGTCAGAGGAACAAGAAATTTAACGCGGACGAAGTCGCGGGCAGAAGCTATGTTTTTATACACTTCTACGCAAAAACATGTTTTGTTGCTATTATTACCTATCAATAAATACTGGTTTAATATAACAATACGAATATATTATTTGTAAAACATAGGAAATTATGTTTTACAAATAAACCGTTTTACAAAGATTGTTTGTTTTACAAAGATCTTGTAGTGTGCTATGTTTTGCCAATAATGGCATACAAACAATTAAATGAGTACTTACTTTTTGTTTATGATTCCTGTGAGATTAATAAATACGCGTTCAGACATGGAGTTGCGGACACCAGCCCGTTTCACCTAAGATGAATAAATACAAGTCACACCAACCTGGCATACGGCATTAGGGCGGGTCCTAAAACTATCCATACACAAATGTCCCAAATTATAGTTCTCATTGGACAAGTCAAACGCCGCTAACTTCATTTTTTATCACTTTTTGTCGCACAATCAAGAACACGTCTTTATTTCGCCGTAGTCGGATACTGTATGACGAACTAAGAGTTTTTCTGATACTTATATCAGTTCAATGGCCAATCATCCGGAGATAATGGTTGTTTGATAATTATGGCTTTTAATAACAAGATTATAGTAATAATAGTAGACAGATAGGTTCCCTGTAGATTAAATATTTTATCAGGTCAAAATATGGGCCATTGTTTTTACATTTATCTCTTATCTTAGAGAAGATAGCTAAATGCTGTGAAATGTTGACTTGAGTCCACATAGAAATATAGTCTAAAGTCCATGGTACGGACTTTGGACTTCGGACTGCGAAATCGTGACAAAACAAAATTAAAGGTCGACCTTTGAGTTTTTTTGGGGCGATTTCGGCAATTCATAGTTTGATAAGATTGTTACAAGTCCATATATTTACAACTCTTACATAGTGTACCACGGTAAATCTTGTTAACGATCTTGCTGTTGGTAAACAGTTACGTTCGCATAATTTGACAAAATGTAAGGAACAGCTGATTCTTTTTCGCAATATCTGGTTTGGCCCCTCAGTAAGTGTTGCATAATGATGAGTACAATGACCCCTTAAGAGGTTTACAGTTACACTTTGTAAAACATAAATGCAAGGTTTAACCATACGTTCGTTATAAAACCTTTATTTATGTGTTCTGTGTCCTGCTCACTCAAATGTCTCGCTGGTAGTGGCGTGTGTGCGAGTTCCCTTCAAAGTGGTTGAGCTAAATGGTGCTGATCCATACGTAATTTTCGTGAACGGGCGCCATCTTGCCAGCCCAAAGATCTATAATAAAGTAAACAAAAGCATCCAAATTTACCGGTTATCTCGTAAAATCTTAAGAGTTAAATTGACCGAATGGTTGAAATCTCTATCATATGATAAAACTGAAGAAATTGTGAAAACTTGAAACTTACCTAGAACATGCACCCTTACACATAGTCTCACTCACACACACTTACTCACACACCTACACTCACACATACCCTCATTCACTCTTCCACTCCGCATTACACCACTACTCAAAATATACACATTTAGTTTTTCTTTTCTATATTTTTTAATTTTTCTTTTTATACTTAAATTTAAATTCTGAGCCAAACTGTAGCCAATGTCATGTGTCTGGAACAATGTGTTTCATATGTTTAGACGGGCGTTGATAGCTGCAACACAGTTTATAACTTTTGTAGCTATCATCGTTTCTATTGTAATTTATGTCAATGTGTTTTTGTTCCTAAATAAAAAACTTATAAAAAAAAAACTTATAAATCTGTAGGGGCTGGTCATCTCTTAGCTGGCACGGCTAATAATTATTTCTGAAATTTTATTTGTTTTTATTTTGTGTTTTAATTTGCACGTATTTGTACATCGTTCTCACATTGATAATTTCAACATAAATGATGTTCCTACTTAACCAACTTTTTGTAACTCATTTTTTTATTGACAACAGTGTCCAAGGAGTTTCTTGTCCGTTCTTCTCATAGGTATGTACCTATCTTCTACGCTTTGGAATGGGCAACAAGCTTCATTTTTCTGACTCACCTCCACTTGACAATTCAAAATAACAACCGACTTCCTTAAAAAAAAAAAAACACTACAAAGTCAAAAATATCTTTAATTTCGGAATTCGGTGTCTTAGGATCTGTATTTAAGGTTTTTTTGCCACCGACTACCAAAATTAAAGTTATTTTTTACTTTATAGTGTTTTTTAAGGAAGTCGGTTATTTTTTTGTAAAAAGTTTTTATTTATAACTTTTTAGTCATGGTATATCTACCATTACTAAAAAATTATAAATAATAACTTTTCTTCGGGGTATCCCCCGCACTAATATAATCGCGTTATTCGTTCATTTGTCGCGCAAATACTTAATGCAAATTTAAGACTAAGGGCGCATTCACACGGGATACGTCTTTGACGATTCGGTATAAATTCTAATGACCGTAGTGACCGACGTATCCGTCTACGTCTTTTTTCACGATTCGTGAAGCGTGTGAACATGGGTATATAAAAAGCATTGCTCCCGTCAAAAAAAATAACGAATCGTGAAAAAACACGATTCGTGAAAAATCACGATTCGTCTTCGTGTGAATGAGCTCTTATATGGTTTTCACATGGATCCCATTGTCCGAATGGAACCAAATAAAATGGGACCATTAGAGAGGCACCAGCTTTCAAAATATAAAAAAATAGTCAAAATCGGTTCACCCAGTCCAAACTTATGAGGTATCAAACATTTAAAAAAAATATATATAAAAAAAATACAGTTGAATTGATAACCTCCTCCTTTTTTTGAAGTAGGTTAAAAGTGGGTGTAATTGGTTTATTTGAAATAAATGGTTTGAGTTTGTGAAGCCGTTAGGTAGTGCTGAGAAAACTCAACCACTTAAAAGAAAAACTTTATTTTTTGCAGTATATAACGCAATGATTGTTCTGGAACGGTCAAAATGAAAGACATTCCTCTTGTTAGTCTTTTATGCAATAACCCCGCAGGATACAAAATAGTCTAGATGTACTTCATCCTTCTCCAAATCCAAGCTATCTATCTGGCGATTATCGTAATGATTGATACATTGGTTTAGACGTGAAAAAATAACAGACAGAGTTCATCATCGTCATCATTTCAGCCGTAAGACGTCCACAGCTGGACATAGGCCTCCATCAATTTGGGGGGCTTAGCCGTAATCGCCACACTTGACAGTACTTACTAGAGAATGGAGTTTACCACAATACTGTGATCGCCAACCCGCCTGTCAGACAGACTTGAATTTCGAATATAAGAATAGAATGGTACCGATTCCCTTGTTCACAAACTAAACTAAATTTAAGTTCAGTGCATCTTTTTCTTTGTATTTCATTAAGAAGAGGACAAAAGATAAATTTTAGTTTAGTCCTGTCAAATTAATCAGTGCCTGTCACTACTCCATACAAGTTTAGACGTGATTAAAAACTTGCCTACTAAAATTACGTCAATTTACGTCAAGCGCCGATTAATTTGACAGGACTAAACTAAAATTTATATTCTGTCCTTTCCTTAATGAAATAGAAAGAAAAAGATGCACTGAACTTAAATTTAGTTTAGTTTGGGAATAAGGGAATCGGCACCAATATCGTTTATTATGTACACCATACAAGACACCATATGAATTACAGACATACCTAAATGTAGAAATTTTACATAGGGTGTCACAATGCGTGGTTTTCTCTAAAAGCGATCTTTTAATGACAACCAATGGATGAATTTAATGATGAAGGAGAGACAATGTTGCACGTAGTAGTCAAACATAAAGCATAAAGATACTTATCTTTTTTATAAATGTAGTACACACCTACCGTAATAACAGCGATAAAAAAGCAAAACATACATAACTACCTAGTAATAACTACTTAATAGCGGTAGCGAGAGCACACGACAGCATCCCTAAGTAGTTGGCAATTTACAAACTACATACCTACCTATTTGAACACTGATTGCAAAGTTGGTCTCTTGGTTCCTCGCGGCTGCTAATCTTTCCTAGAATATCTTGGATTCGATCAGCGAATCAGACAGTGCTGTTGAGTTTTCCCAGCAGTAGCAGCTTCACAGAACATTGGTATTAACTAAAGCTTTAATAACGAACGTGAAGCTAGACCCTATAATTTATGTTCTGAAATCTCATTTTTCAAAAAGGTATGTTCTTCACTTTGTCCGCAGAGTGGGAGAACCTTATACAGCGGGGCGAGCACAGCCGTTTCTACCAAAAACGTGATAAATTATGACATGTCTTATAATTTGTCAAGATTGTCAAGATTTGTCAGACTATGATAAATTGTGAGACTCGAGCGATGTCACGGAAGGCCGTGGTTGCCACGCTGGTTGTTTTCTTAGATTACTTGTGTTTATATAAATCTAGGTGAGGATAACGATGAAGCAATGAGGATTGGCCCCACTCGGCCCCAGCGGCTAGCCGCTTATTACTCAGTAAGTGATAAATGATAAATAAATGATAAATGATTTTATTTCTGTAAGTAGGTTTGTACAAACACTTTTACATGTCAATGATATGTTTTTTAAACTAGATGAGTTCGGCGTTTCCTAACTGACTACTCTGAGAAGAAAGGCCGAAACAAACTCAGAGGTCACAGTCTCTTTTAAAAGTCCAGACATAATATTGGTCACAACATGTGAAGACCATGTAGATTGGTGACTGAAATGGTCTTTTGAGGAAAGAACCACACAGATTGAGTGGCCCTGTCCAGTCAGTGCAAGCATTTGTCACTAATCGTTTAGCTCAACTCGGAACATAGAACATAAGGAGCCCAACGCTGTGACGAACAATACCAAAGAAATGACATTCGGGTAGGCCACATAAATAAAAACTTTTTACCAAAAAATTTAACCGCCGAAAAAACTGAAAAGCAAAAAATAATAAACCTTAAAATTATGAATCGGCGCTTTGAGTGATCTTTGTTCATTGATTTTTTTTTTTTTAGTTTTTATTTTATAATTTTTTGTGGCTTTAATATACTTATAATACTTGGCAAAGTATACCCTATACAACGAATAAAGAATTATCAAAATCGGACTACTCTGTATAAAGTTATGCGTGGTTAAACATAACAATCAGTGAGTGAACAATCAATCATCCCCTGTTTTCTGACCCTTAGGGTTTGATTTTGTTTTTCAAATTTATATGGGACCACCCTCGGAGTATACCCTTTTCAATAAAAAAAGAATTATCGCAATCGGACTACTATGTAAAAAGTTATGCGTGGTCATACATAAAAAAAAACAAACAAAAAAAAAAAAATACGCGTCGAATTGATAACCTCCTCCGTTTTTTTTCGTCGGTTAATTACTCAAACTGCCAGATCATGATTACTGAGAAAGAAAGAAATAATAATAAAAATAAAATAAAATTAAAATAAAAAAGACCCACATAGACTTCACATTCACAATAATTAAAACAATATGATACTTAACAAAGTAAATATTCATGTCATTGTATATATGAAAAATTATCAATGTCAATGTGTACATAAAAAAAAGAAAAAAAGAGAAACGGATACAATTTTGTTGGTCAGATCATTTGATGACCATGTAGATCGGTGTCTGAAATGGTCTTTTGTGGAAAGAACCACACAGATTTGAGTGGACCTGTCCAGTCAGTGCACGCATTTGTCAATTATCGTACAACTCAACTCAGAACTTAAGGAGCTCAACGATTCGACGAACAATACCAAAGGACATTTGAGAAGGCCGCACAAACTACTCAAACTCATAGTCCTCAAATTCTCAATAATCAAAGTAATATTCATACAATTAATATTCATGTCATGTAAAATAAAATAAAAAAGAGTACAATAGCAAAATAATAATTAAAAAAAAACAACATTCAGTGTAGATTTATTGGAGCAGCTCAATCCCAGGCCGTTTTATCCTCAATATAGTCTTTGACAGTATAGTAGGCTTTCTGACATAATTTAAGCTTTATAAAAGATTTGAATTTATTTAGGCTTAGTTCTTGAATGAGGCTAGGAAGTTTATTATAAAATCGAATACATTGGCATCTAAATGAGCCACCTATTTTCTTGAGCCTGGTTGTAGGAACAACAAATTTTTGTTTGTTTCTAGTATTTACATTATGGATATCACTGTATCTCTTAAAGAGATTAATATTTTTATGTGCATACAGCAGATTTTCATAAATATACTGAGAAGGCACAGTCATTATATTAATCTCTTTATATTTGTCTCTGAGGGAGTATCTAGAACTTAATTTATAAATCGAACGAATTGCCCTTTTTTGTAAAACAAAAATTGACTGAATATCGGCGGCATTTTCCCACAGCAGAATACCGTACGACATCACGCTATGAAAATAACTAAAGTAAACTAAACGGGCTGTCTCTAAATCAGTTAAATCACGAATTTTTCTAACAGCGTATGCTGCAGAGCTAAGCTTTTTTGACAATTTATCTATATGGGGGCCCCATTGAAGCTTGGCATCCAGAGTTATGCCTAAGAATACTGTTGTATCTTCGGGTTTCAACTCTTCACCCTTTATGAGGACACTAGTTTCGACTTGTCTAACATGAGGTATCGTAAACTTAATACATTTAGTTTTTTTCTCGTTAAGGAGTAGGTTATCAACATTAAACCAGTTAACTACATTAGCAAGGGCTCTATTTACATTGTCAGTAACCAGCTGCTGACGTCTGAGTTTGAATAAAAGTGAAGTGTCGTCTGCAAACAACACTATATCATGATTGTCCTTTATGAGGTAAGGCAAGTCATTTATATAAATAAGAAATAAAAATGGGCCTAATATTGAGCCCTGGGGGACGCCATTCTAACTATAGATCCAGGTGATCTTTTTCCGTTGACGTCAACTCTCTGAATCCTATCACTTAGGTATGAAGTAAGAAGATCCAGAGAGGCGTTCCGGATTCCGTAGTGGTGTAGTTTCCTGATCAATGTTTCATGAAGAACACAATCGAATGCCTTGGACAAATCGCAAAAAATACCCAAAGCATCGCATTTGTCCTCCCATGCATTATATAAATGAACTAAAAGTTCAACTCCGGCATCGGTAGTCGAACGACCCTTTGTAAAACCAAACTGTTTGTTGTGTAATAAATTATGTTTATTAAAAAATCGTTGCAATTGATTTAGAATATGTAAGTTTTTCAAAAATTTTACTAAAGGTAGCACTGAAATTGGTCTATAGTTAGTAGGGTCTGATGTACTACCCGATTTAAACAACGGTATTATTTTACTGTTTTTCATAAGATCAGGAAACTCGCCACGGTCAATACAATTATTAAAAATAACAGCTAAAGTTGGTGCTACAATGTTTATGATCGACTTAGTATCCACAGAATCACCCCATAAATCGGCGGTCTTTTTAACATTCAAAGAGTGAAAAGTTTTAATGATATCGTTACAGGTTACATATTGGAAATGAAATTCACTATCACAAAAGGTAACGTTTTCTTTAAGTAAAGACTCTGCAGCAGTGGGTGATGAGTTAAAAGATTTGGTAGTAGATACGGGAATCTCTGCAAAGAAATTTTCAAAGGCCGCGGCGACTTGAGAATTTGATTTAATTATATTGTCATCAATAGCAAGACTGTAGTCACTACTTCGGTTGCATGACCTTCCTGTTTCTCTATTAATGATAGTCCAAGTCGTTTTAATTACATTACTGCTATTTTTAATTTTCGAACTTAAATAACGTGACTTGGCTATGCTACAAACTTTTTTAAATAATTTAGAATAATTTTTAACATACAAATTAAATTCAGCAGTGTTTATACAAGTCCGTTCATCATAATTATAATTCATAAAGTCGTTTTCTACTTTTATTTATACCAATGGTGGCCCAATCACTAAAAGAAGCGTTATTACTAACCGAAAAAGTCTTTGGAATGAATATATTATCAAATTGTCTGCAATACATTTAAAAAAAATCATTATATTGTTCATTAGGGTCATCATTTGGCAACACAAGTGGTAGATTACTTGAAAGTTTAGTTTTAAACATTTCTAAGCGATTAACAGTTTTTAGGTTAACAGTGATATCTTTTGTAGATTTTTTATTGTGTACATTTGGAATAGTGATCAATTGTCCACAATGATCTGAGTCTAATAAATTAATCATTTCTTTGTGGATTGCTTTAACATCTGTATAAAATAGAGTAACTCTACGGTCATAGCCTACGCTGTCAGAAGGGGACCAGACATTTGAAGAGCGCCTGTCTATCTTTTTATTAATGTACTTATACAGTTGTTTCTAATCTACGAGTAGTAGCAATAAATAAAAAGTTAAAAAAAAAACTAAAAAACACGCTTCCACAGAAAACCAAAATCAAAAGGAGAAAAAAACGTACGGTTTTAGGATGTTTAGAATTTTTTGACGCATGTCAGCGTCGTTTTCGAAGACAGTTTTTTTTCTATCCTGGTAACTCTAGCAAGGATATTGGCACAAATTTATAAAATTATTGTATTGTCATCGGTCCTTGATAAGTGTGCCAAATTTCGAGTTAATGCGACGTTTTGAAGGGGATCAAAATCATGTTCAATGTTTCCGTTACATAGGCACATACTAACATACGTATCCGTATGAAACTAATAAAAGCGTATTAAAAAGAAAGCGATCGCCTATTTATGTTCTGTGTTATACATGGTGTAATCGAAAACACTCGTCAATATGCAAAACTTTTACTAGGGGCCAAACCAGAAATCCCGAAAAAGAATCAGTTGTTTCCTATATTTTATCGAGAACTTATGCAAACATACATAAATGGAAAAGATTTTTTTGCGATACAGGTATGAACAGAGTGACCATATGTCCCATTTTGAACGGGACTGTCCTTGCAAGAGACATCGAAGACACGTCTCAGACTAAAATCCTGAAGGTGCTGTTTGTTCTGTAAGAGGCTCACAGTCTGCTGTAGGTAAGTATACCTACCCACTCAGAATGTGTGGCCTGGTGTAATGGCAAAGTCTTACCATTTTCAATTCTCATTCATCTGACATTAGCCCATAAGTTAACTCGTGGACCACGAGTCATCCTACGTAACCACGGACGTAATAAAAATCGTGGTGGAATTTTTTCGCGCACCGGATTTTCTATTCACTTCTTAGCGCCGAGAGTTGACAATCGCACAAAGTGTATTTACGACGCACTGGGAAGCTGTCTGTTGGATTCTCAATGTTAGGTTCTACACAGAGAGTTAATAATATCTCATCTTAGGACAACCAACACAACGTTATCTGATCCCAAACTAGGCAGAGCCTGTACTATGGCAAACAGACAACTGATAAATATACTTATATATTTCTAAATACATACATGTTATAGATAAATTACACCCAGATACAGAACAAATCATTGTGCTCATCACACAAAGTTTGTCCTGGGTGGGATTCGAACCCACGACCTCAGTCTTAGCTGTCAGGGTCACTAACCACTAGACTAACAGGCCAGTCAAAGTTGAAAATACAGTACCCCAATAAATTCCCGATGCGTTTTTATTACGCCCATGTGGGCGTGAGGTTAGTGTGGTAGGGTAGAGCATACCTAGGTCGACTGCAGGTAAAAACGTCTACATTTCCAGTTTTAGCTGACCTCTCATTGTATATGCTTTTCGCACAATGAGAAGTCAACTTATACTGGAAATGCTTAGTTTGATTTGTCGCCGTGCGTACCAGATAAATATGGTAGCAGATCTCTCTTTTGTTTCGGTTCTAAATAACAATAAACTCGTAAATAATCTCAAATCAAAGAAAGCAATTTCACCCATTTTTATTAAAATTATGAATTTAAATCGATTTCCTTAATTCTCCTGAAAGAATGTTAATTCATTAAACGAATCACATTGAAGTATGGATGGATCTTAATGAACTTGATTGCACTAAATTCATATACATACAGCTTCATGATCGACAGACAGACGTGAGCAGTGAGCACCCTTTGGATACGGAACGGAATCCAACCCTAACTATTCACAACCATTCGATACGCTTCCGTACCGAATCGAACATCAATCAGTGTTATCCTAGGAGTCCTATAAACGCTGTTCACAAATCTAAAACAAAAAAAAATGTCCATCCCTTGACTGTCGGAGCAAAGGCAGATCAGGGGAGCAATTCTAAGAACGTTCACATGCAGACTGATCTGTCTGTCAAAAATTCCATATATTTTTGATATTTGATTGTCGCCGAGATGAGACTGCGAATAGATTTTGACCGTTTTTAATTACGAGAATTGGGCTTCTAGTTATCGAAATGTGTAATTTTTCATACGAATTCTTAGAACAGATATGCAGGTTCGAACCCTAAACCTTATGCTTAAAATGCAGGTCCAATCGGTACCCCGGTAATTCTTGGTAGAATAGAGGTATAATTGTCATGCTATACTCCATTTGTTTAGGTAGTTAACTAAATGTAAACAATCTTAACATGTCTTTTATCTAAAAAACTGTCTAAAAATTGAATCTAAAAATGTTTACAATTAGGTATTTACTTAAACCGATGTTAGGTAAGTAACTTAATTTAAATAATATTTGTTGGTCTTTTATACGATTTATTTTATATAAAAAGACATATCAAGATTGTTTACCTTTAGTTAACTACCTAAACAAATGGAGTATACACCCGCATAAAACGGTACAAATCTTTCTACAATCGTTAATTCTGTCTTTAATCTTTCTACAATCTGTAATTTTGTCTATTCTTCCGTCGACAAAACTCATTTCTACGGTGGTAATGCTACGCGTGCTGTTAGATATAACATCTAAAACTTATTCATAAATAATTAGATACCTGTCTGATACATAACGATGGTGTAAAGTCTAAAGTTTTTGCGGCATTATTTTCAAGGATAAGGAACATGACTCTACAAAAACGATTTACCTAGGTACCGAAAAAGATTGATTATATGTTGTCATCGCAATTAGAGGACCATTAATAGACACAGTACATAACATACCTACACTTTTATGCTTCTTTTTCATAAGCGGTTTTTTTCGCACATAGGATCTTCGACGCACAGCTTAGCGCTGACAGTTCCTGCCAGGGCCGCGAGTTTCGTTCGAAAGAGTTATCGTGGCCCTGGCATATAGGCAACTGAAGGAACACGGGTGGATTTTAGTCAGTAAAAGTCTGACACGCCCTCCCGCACCGCCCAGAGCGGGAGACGTAATTTGATGATTTCCCACCCACAAAAAAAAAACTGGCCAAGTGCGAGTCGGACTCGCGCACCGAGGGTTCCGTACAAACCTGCAGGAATTCACGGTTTATGCATAAGGTTTATGTTTATGAAATTATTTTAATTTTTATATTTGAGTTGACTGAATGAAAGGTAAATTGTGGTTTACGATTTATGACGAATTAAAAAAAAACTACTAACTAGATCTCGTTCAAACCAATTTTCGGTGGAAGTTTACATGGTAATCATATATTTTTTTTAGTTTTATCATTCCCTTATTTTAGAAGTTACGGGGGGGAGGGGGGACACACATTTTACCACTTTGGAAGTGTCTCTCGCGCAAACTATTCAGTTTAGAAAAAAATGATATTAGAAATCTCAATATCATTTTTGAAGACCTATCCATAGATACCCCACACGTATGGGTCTGATGAAAAAAAATTTTTTGAGTTTTAGTTCTATGTATGGGGAACCCCAAATATTATTGTTTTTTTTCTATTTTTGTGTAAAAACCTTAATGCGGTTTACAGAATACATCTACTTACCAAGTTTCAACAGCATAGCTCTTATAGTTTCGGAAAAAATGGCTGTGACATACTTGGACAGACAGACAGACAGAAATGACGAATCTATAAGGGTTCCTTTTTTGCCATTTGGCAACGGAACCCTAAAAAGCGCTGACAGTTGAAAATCGAACGGTATGTATAATTTATTATTCGACGCGCTGGGATGTGCTTTGTTGAATTCTCAATGCTCGGTACAACACTGAGAGTTGAAAAATCAGTGTTTGATAAAATCCCGCAGCGATATTTTTAAATCGGTGCCAACGTGGAGTAATTATAAAATATCGTACAGTTCCGTTCCGAGTTTTAAAAAACCTGATCGCCGATTTTGGAGTTGAGAACAGCAACATGTAGTTTGTGATGATGATCTTGACTGGTCAAATTACCTTCCAAATGAAAATTAGTCTAGATTCTAGACTCTAGAGTTGAAAATCTTACATACATAAACTCACACAGAAAGTAGGCAAAATCTACGTAAGACTACTGCTGCAAGTTGAAAATATTATTAGATATACAACGTAACATAATTAACTCAAGACCGCACACCCAAATTATATTATTGAGTTAAAGGACCAAAACTTTTTTTTTAAAGCTAACTCTTATTGTTAAGAAAATCGTGGTGACCCTAGCATTCATTTATGCATTTCAAATTGAGACTTATGGACTTGACATAAGATTGAATTTTCCTTGGCTCAATCGGCGTAGGTATGGCCATATACATCATCATCATCAGCCTATATTGTTCCCACTGCTGGGACACAGGCCTCCTATCGGTGAGAGGAAGCGGGCCGTAATCCACCACGCGGACCCAGTGCGGGTTGGTAGATGTCACATGTCTTCAAATGATTGGTTCTAGGACATTCCGGTTTCCTCACGATGTTTTTAGCCATATACATAATTCTTGATAAAAATACCTATATTAAAAAAGATTTAAATCGATTCAGTCGTCAATTATGAACAATTTTAGGTCTTACGTCTATTCTGTTACACCATGTATATTCACTACCTGTTTACACAATACAATTTTAGGGGTCAACGTATTCTTTTTATCAGCCTGTGTGTATTTTATTTTGTCTTCTTATCGTTACTCTTTTTGTATTATGTCTAATAATACCTTATAGACTTTGGCCGTGATATCAGATGTTATCACCCTCCGCTTACGTAGTTCTAGAAATTAAAAATAATTGTGTTATCTTGGAACATGCGAGATGTTAGGTGATACCTACGTCATTCATCATTATAATGTCAGCCATAAGACCTCCATTGCTGAACCTGAATATAGTCCTAGGGGAGTTGCCATAATCGCCACGCTTGGTAGGCGGATTGGCGATCGCAGTAAGGTGGTTAATTGCATAAATAACGCTGCTGCCCATTCTCTAGTAAGTCCGGGAACGGGGGGTACGGGAGACGTTGGCCTCACGATACCAACGTATCTATGTATAATTACGAGTATCAGGCATAGTAAAAACATGTTTAAGATATATTTACGGTGCAGATAAAAAAATGGCAGTCTATATCAATTTAATACCACTACAAACAATGACGAGGTGATTTATATTAATTGTATATCACAGTTTGGTCAGGTATTATACAGGGTGTCCAAGAACCTGGCGTCCAACTGGATTCCCACGATGCCCCAAGTTCTAACAGTACTCAGAAAAATATTTTAAAAAATCCACCCCATGTACTTACAGAATTATACTGATTTCAAAAAAAAAGGGGAAATGAGCACCCTGTGACATACTTTTGAATGCTGTGACTGCTAATGCTGATAATTTCGATATTTCTTGGAGGTTTTGTAATCTAGGGTATTGCTGTGTCTAAATAGAATGTAAAAATAATGTACTTATTGTACCATTTTAAAATAAAATATTATTTTAACTAAAGGTGATATGGAAAACTATTGAATTTCGCAACTTTGACCGACTGTAGTGTAAAAAAAATGTACCAAAATAGTATGGCAAGTGACGTCAAATTTTGACGCGTTTATTCCTCTTTTTAAAAAGGTATAATACTTACACATTAATTTGAAAAAAAAAATTTTGATAATATTTTTACTCAACAACCCAATTTTTACGAAGTGCCTACCTACTAACGGTAACTGTCGGACCCTTTCTTATCTTAGAAACTGTTATGTTACTACTATTATTTACTTCGGTTCCAAGAGTGAGCAAGAAGGAAATACACACAGGTAGATGGGTTCCCAGTAGAATAAAAGCAAAGAATGTTAGTTTAAAGATATTTTATTACAATAAATGTTCAAAATGTTGACCACCCGCGGCAATACAAGCTCTCACTCTCCTTAAAAAGGACCGCTTTATGTTTCGCGAGTAACTTTTTTGACGTATCACCTGCACTGCTTGTGTTATCTTCTCACGAAGGTCAGCGATGTCATTAATGGGCTTCGCATAAACGAGCTCCTTCATAGTTCCCCAGAAAAAAAAATCCAGCGGATTTAAGTCAGGTGAGCGGGCTGGCCACGGGATTGTTCCTGATCGCCCAATCCACCTGTTCGGGTATTGCTCGTCCAAAAACTCTCTAACGGATACGCGAAAATGTGCTGGACAGCCGTCGTGTTGGAACCACATATCTGGTGGGGTCTCTTCTAGTAAGTTTGGCAAATCATTTTGAAGAAAATTTAAATATGATTCGCCAGTCAAATTCTCGGGCATCTCAAATGGACCAATAATATTCCCACAGAGAATACCGGTCCACATGTTCACTTTGAACCGGTACTGGGATCTATCTTCTCGCATCAAGTGCGGATTTTCCACATGCCACTCGTGCAAGTTGTGTAGGTTCATGTAGCCATCCTTCTTAAATGTTGATTCATCTGACCACAAAATTTTGTCGATAAAGTTTTCGTCTTCTCGATGTTTTTGCAGGATTGTTTCACAAAACGCGACTCGGCTCGGATAGTCTCGAGGTAAAAGACTTTGCACTCGCTGTACGTGGTACGGATGATATTCTTCTTTTTGGAGAATACTGTGTGCTGTGCTCTTCGGTATCCCCGTATCAGCTTCTATTCCTCGCACAGAGATGCTTGGATTTGCCGACACCGCCTCTAAAACTTCATCGCGTATGAAGTCATTTACGGGTCGTCCTTCACCAGCTACTTGATTGGGGAACCGCCCGTCACATAGTGATCTGTGCACATTAATGAAAACTCGATGGTCGGGATATCGCGTAGCCCTCGGATACCTTTCTCTGTAAAGTCTCGCTGCAGCTCGTCCATTACCTCTACATTCTCCATAAATGTAGTGCATATTTGCGTATTCTTGCGGAGTGTAGGTCGCCATGGTAGCACACACAAAACACAAACTGTCCAAACACAGGCAAAGGTCGTCGTAAAGAGTTCGTTTCAAAGTCCAGAGCACAAAGAGTAATCGAGTCCAATAAACAAAGCTTTAAATCGTAGTACGTGATCAATGGTAACAATAAGAGAGAGGTGCGTAGTAACGGCAGGAGGCAGTGACGCGTACTGACCGTACTGTTATCCTAAATAGCACGATCCCAGATAGCGTCACTATCTATCTCACTCGCACCTCTAACCTTTTTCTCCCTCACTCTTACCTGAATAATGGGGTACCATAAAGAAGAACCAGCAAATCGCAAAGATAGTTTCTGTCTTGCTCCCTCCTGTTGTAATAACGAATCACTATGGTGAGATGCATGCACATACCGTCCCTTACGGTCTAACCTGTTTTTTGAGAGGCCTGTTGTTATTTTTATGAGCATACAATAGTAATTCTTTAGAGGTTAGATTCAATTCGTCGTAATTTTTTCTTTCTAAGAATTCTGTAAGACATCGTAAAAATTGGGTTGTTGAGTAAAAATATTATCAAAAAAAATTTTTTTTCAAATTAATGTGTAAGTATTATACCTTTTTAAAAAGAGGAATAAACGCGTCAAAATTTGACGTCACTTGCCATACTATTTTGGTACATTTTTTTTACACTACAGTCGGTCAAAGTTGCGAAATTCAATAGTTTTCCATATCACCTTTAGTTAAAATAATATTTTATTTTAAAATGGTACAATAAGTACTTTATTTTTACATTCTATTTAGACACAGCAATACCCTAGATTACAAAACCTCCAAGAAATATCGAAATTATCAGCATTAGCAGTCACAGCATTCAAAAGTATGTCACAGGGTGCTCATTTCCCCTTTTTTTTTGAAATGAGTATAATTCTGTAAGTACATGGGGTGGATTTTTTTAAATATTTTTCTGAGTACTGTTAGAACTTGGGGCATCGTGGGAATCCAGTTGGGACGCCAGGTTCTTGGACACCCTGTATGTATACTTATTATGGAATTATACATTGTAACACGTCCAAATTCCGAGGTATTTCGTCATTATAAAAGCCGTACTTTGGACTACTACCTGGTACTATTTGCTCATTCACTATCTGCACAAATAAAACAATTATATTGTTTACGTACAGGTGCACTAAGTGTTCCTATACAGGATGGCACGGAAACCGACGCATGAACTGTAACCATCGGTAGGAATTGGTTTAATATTCATAGTTAAACAACATTCATTGCGTTATTTACGTTGCTGAGCCATAATTTATTCGAACAAATGACGCAATGGTTTAGAAATAATCTTCAATCCCATTCAGATTCTGATAAATTGTGCGTTTCGTAATTAAAGTGCTGATCTAGACCCCAAGGCATATACATTTTTCGTCGGTTATAAGATTTATAAGAATAATCAGCTGCTTGATAGAAAGGAGCTATAGCTTATATGCCCACGCGTTCACAATGTACCTTTGGACCCGCTAATATTTTATAGATAACCTAGAAAAAATGTTTAAGGTTCAAAATAATGTACTGAATCCATAGTGACAGGCCTGTTGGTCTAGTGGTTAGTGGCCTTGACTGCTATGCCGGAGGTCGTGGGTTCGATTCCCACACAAGACAAATGTTTGTGTGTTGAGCACGATCATTTGTTCTGTGTCTGGGTGTAATTTATCTATAATATGTATGTATTTAGAAATATATAAGTATGTTTATCAGTTGTCTAGTACCCATAACACAAGCTCTGCTTAGCTTGGGACTAGATGGCGTTGTGTGATAGTTGTGGAATATTATTATTATTATAGTGACGAGATATGAGTCGATGTCTTTGTTGATTTTTTTTAGCGACATAGCATAGCTATGTGCTAAATTATAAAGTGTTTTGACCAAACTCAAAATGTATGGAACAGCAAGTTTTTTCTTTATAACTGACGTTAATTTTCTGCACTAGGGGGGGTCTAGCATCTTATGATGAATTCATGGTTTCATTTTGCGAGTCGATGTTAATGCAACTTGTATACGAGTGTCAAAGACTGTGGATTGGCGCTCGTAATACCGGATGACATTTTGTACCGTCTCGACCTTCATATGGTGTGTTGTGTAACTAGAATAGAAGGCAGGAAGGCCTTCAGATTCATCGCAGGTGACTAAAGGAGCGCGGGACGCGGGCGGACGGGGATGCGTGTGCGGCTCGTGCGCCTGCGAAACATCAATGAGGCCGCCTATCGGCCGGCTTCAAAGGGTAGGACCGCGCTACGAAATCATTGATACATGCCGCGCATTGAGTAGGGTGCGTATGATTTGAGTTTCGATAGATTTTAATTATTTTTTTTTTTCAAATTTCTGTTTTTGTTGTTCTAGTATGAAACTGTTACTTTAAATGTGTAGTATTTATTGCTAGATCAATTTCATTACATGTTATTCAAAAATAAAAATTTATATGCCAAAGGCTTCTACTCCGTTCACCTATTACCCCCATTCTTTTTCAAGACGTTAAAAATGTCACCCAGTATATCCTCGTAAGGCCCAGACTAAGTTTCCCATGCTGAGCTAAAACACCCAATGTTACAATACACTGAACAAAATAGGCTAACATGGTTCCGGCCCAAGCACATTCAACTAGTTTTCTTCAAGTACAACGAATTTTCTGGGTACTCTTAGTTAGAAAGGAATTTAATACAGCTACTTTTAAGTTGATATTTCGTGTTTATTAAAAAGTACATAGGGCGTTTATGTGAAGATTTTGTTTTTAAGTCTGGGCCGGAATGCTGCATTTCACTTTGTTCAATAAGTTGTATCTTGGAGCTTACGAGGTTAAACAGGGTTGAATTAAATCATGTGGCAATGCTTTACCCACGTATTGTGTATCGACGTCAATTGTAATAAAATAAGAAACAAGAATTTATTAGTAGGGGAACATGTTGTACCTAGGCCAGTTTTTTGAATTTTGATTTTTTTTAAAATAATTGTGCTAATTACACCTGTCCAGTGTGTATGCAAGTAAAGATCATTTAATTAACTACATTATTAATTAATAAAACTGTGTAAGTATATTCTCAAAAATCAGGAACCACTAGCCACTTGAAAAAAAACTTTATACAAAAAAATAATAACCGACTTCCTTAAAAAAAACACTACAAAGTCAAAAAAAAACTTTAATTTCGAAATTCGGTGTCTTAGGATCTGTATTTAAGTTTTTTGCCACCGACTTTCGAAATTAAAGTTATTTTTGACGTTGTAGTGTTTTTTTTAAGGAAGTCGGTTGTTATTTTTTTTGTAAAAAGTTTTTACTTTTAATTTTTTAGTTATGGTAGATACCCGCACTAATCTAATCGCGTTATTCGTTCATTTGTCGTGCAAATACTTAATGCAAATTTAAGACTTATATGGTTTTCACATGGATCCCATTGTCCGAATGGAACCAAATTAAAATGGGACCATTCGGGAAGCACCAGGTTTCAAATAAAAAATCATCAAAATCGGTTCACCCAGTCAAAAGTCATAAGGTAACAAACATAAAAAAATAAAGTAGAATTGATAACCTCCTTTTTTTGAAGTCAGTTCAAAAAGAGAAAACTGTTCTAGGTACAACAAACCAGATGTACCTAGGACTGTGTGTGTTGTACCTCGGACAGAGCAGGTTCAAATCAAGATAAGAACTTTTAGTAGCTGTAATTTATTTATTTTCTGTTGATATAATATTAAGTAGTAATAACTAGAAAATTATATTAGCATTTGCAATTAACAATCATTGCCAACGATATTTAAGTAAAACTGTTGTTTTTTAAAAAGCTTCTCTCATCTATTTAGTGCTTATTATTGTTGACAATTTTTTGGAATAGAATCGCGTAATTTTAACTTGCAACTTCTACTTCTTTTTTTAGTGCACTTCAATTATACCTATCAAAAATATGTAAATAATTGTTGACCTATTTTCGACCAAAATGATGTACCTTGTCTAGGGACCAAGGTACAACATAAGTGGGGTGGCTAAGGTTGAACATTGCGACAACTTTGTATCTGTATAAAAACAAATAACCCTTTTTAACTGTACTCACACGGCACCAGCAAACCACAACTAACTTCACGTTAAGTTTGACAAATGACGTTTCAAATACCATACACAAAGGTTCTTAAAAGCACGGGAGTTTAAAAAAAAAACATTGTTCTAGGTACAACTCTGTCCAAGGTACAACAGGTCCCCTATGTAAAACTTATATTTTAAAATGTGAAGGAAAAACTTTGTACCCCTTTTTACGAAAAAACGCGGAAGGCGGAGTGAAATTTGGCACAGTTCAATTTTATATGGAGCGGAGGAGTGTAGAAAGCTAATATTTTTATTTTCATTAGAACAACAGTAAAAAAATAACATTGTTGAACCTCGAGCATAGGGTGATCACTAATAATATCTATAAATATATTTTATGACTCAGGTAACTTTTTTATACGTATTAAGAAACAGTCGTCTGCACGATGACCTTTTAAATTGACTTCCAATTAATTTGGAGATTTCAGATGTTATTTCGGTTCGTATGTGTCAACAAACTCGTAAGATGGGTACCTACTGTTATCTATGTATCATAATGTGTGTGTAGAGTCATAAATCTAATTTGACACTCGATTACACACAATAAAATTGAAAACAAATATGAAGGATAGCATAATCAGTCAACGTTGCCACTGCTGCGTCACGGTAGAGTTGCAAAGTCTTCGAGTCCTAATTTTAAAGACTCGACTCAATTATGCAAGACTCAGTGTGTTCAAAAGGCGGAGTCTACAGATCAGCACTCGAGTCTTAAAAAGGACTGGAGTCTTAAAAAGGGCTCAAGTCTTAAAAAGGACTCGGGTCTTAAAATGAAACAGTCTTAAAGAAAAACTCGGAGCATGAAGATGAAACTTGTACCTCATCATTCGGAGACTCGAAAGAAGGCAATAAATTCAAATTAGTGGTTATGATGTAACTTTGCGTACAAAAAAATCTAACGAGTTATTCGAGTTTTTTCGAATGATGAGCTACAAGACCCGAGTTCATTTTGAGACTCAAGTCGTTTTTAAGACTCGAGTCCTTTTTAAAACTCGAGTCCCTTTTTTAGACTCGAGAATGACTCGGGCTCGGCTTGACTCTAGACTCCGAGCCTTTTGAACACACTGAGTCTTGGATAATGGAGTCGATTCTTTAAAATTACGACTCGAGGACTCGAGTCCTTTGCAACACTAGACCACAGAATATATATTAGTACCTTACGGTACAGAAGTTTCACTAAAGTACCTACTATTGTATATTCTACCTCTCTGACAGCCCTAGCAGATTGAAGCGAGACGGCAGACAGTTATTGTACTATGAACGCTATACGCAATGCAAAAGGTTGAAATTAGGTTGTTTTCCAGAATAGTAGGTAAATATCTCGGGGATTTTGCGCCGCTTGTATGGAAGTGAGACAGGCCTGACTAGACACAGGCCTCTATTTGACAGGGAGTGGACCATAATCCAAAACGCGGGCACAGCGCGGGTAGTTATTTTGATGTTTTCTTTTTAAACGACGAAAAAAGGAGAAGGTTCTTCTTTTAACCGAGAATGTTATAAAGTGGCGACAGATTAAACTGAAATAATAGAGTAATTGAAAGAATTTGCAGAAAAATTGGGAATGTTCCTTCCTTAATTATTGAAAATTAAAAGTACGTCTGCATTTTCGCAAAGATTTCCGACATTTTAATGGATATCATACTTAGGAAAAAAAGAAGACAAAATTTTAGTGTGAGAGAAGCCCGTGGTGTGATCACTAATAAAAATACAAATTATATAATAAATCTTTATTGAAACATCAATACATTCAATGTGAGAGATTTCAACTAAACTTAAAAAAATCTAAGGCAACAAAATAAAAGGCACTGGTGCCGATTCTCTTGTTCACCACCTAAACTAAAACAAGATTATCACTATCTCGTACTAACAGACTGTGAAAGAAAAAGACAAGTGATGGTTTAGAACTGTTAGATTACCTCGAGTTACGCATGATGAAATTAGTTCGTCGTTGTTGCGTCCAAGAAAATCTTAGTTCAACTTATTTATGATATTTATTTCCGTCTCTTTCTTGTTTCATTAGAAGGAAAAAGATAGAAATAGCTTAGATTAAGTTTAATTGGTGCACAATAGAATCATCAGTACTGTTTATGCGAGTTAGTTAAAGCTACTACATCAAATACACAATTATTATAACGTATATTAGAATATTCTTTATTCTCCTTCTTTTGTTCTCTTTATTTTAAGGGAATTTTTATACAGCTAATATATACATGCTACACTGATATTTTCTAAGATTAAGTTTCTAACGCTGACATTACAGTTTAAACCATTGGCTGCTCAATCAAATACAAAATTATTATAACTTCTATTAGAATTAAAAAGAATATTCTTTATTCTCCTTCTTTTTTCTCTCTTTACATTCCTTTATTTTTAATATTTAAAGGGACTATTTATACAGCTCGTAATTTAATCATGCTACTCCGACATTCTCTAAGACAGGTTCTAACACTGATATTACAGTTTAAACCATTAATTAGCTGCTCTATCAAATACACAATTATTATATCGTATATAAAAGTTAAAGTTCTTTATTCTTTCTTTTGTTCTCTTTACTTTATTTTATTGAAAATGTTTATTTTATGGGAATGTTTATACAGCTCGTAATTTTAACATGCTACACTGATATTTTCTGACGAAGGTTCTAACACTGATATTATAGTTTAAACTACTGGCTGCTCAAACAAATAAACAATTATTATAACTGGTATAAGAATGAAATAGATTATTCTTTATTCTCCTTCTTTTCTTTCTCTTTACTTTATTTTATTTTAAAATGTTTATTTTATGGGAATATTTATACATCTCGTAATTTAAACATGCTAGTGATATTACACTGATATTAAATAGAATATTCTTTATTCTCCTTCTTTTTTATCTTTACAGTACCTACCTACTTTATTTTTAAATGTTTATTATAAGGGAGTATGTATACATTTCGTAAATTTAAAATGACACATTGATATACTCTAAGACTAATGTTCTAACACTAATATTACAGTTTAAACTATTAAAAACAAAATATTATATTTAAAAAACATCTTTTTTAGAATTTTTTCAATACAACAATTTATTTAGAAACATTTTCCAAAATATATAAGTACACAATATATACATACAATAAACAGAAAATAAAACTCTGGCCAAATTTCCTAGTCGTTACAACAGTCGATGCGAGAAATAGCGTCCAGCATGGTATTCGAATCAGTATAGCCAGTTAAAAAAAAAAGTTCCATTTTTAATAAAAATATCAGTACATAAGAAAACGGAACGTAGTAAAAAAAAAACTTAACGTAAAAAATCGTGTTTAAAAAGTCATAGTCAATGACACTTACAATTCTTTGGACAATTTTGTTTTACGAAGAAACCTGTGCACATAGTTCTCTTGTGCATTAAGTTATTAATAAATATTGAGAGATGTCAACAGGTCTTTTAGATGTTCTGGTAGGCATATCAAACCAGACCGAAAAGCAGATATTAAAATAATAAACCTTTGGTAATTAAGGTAAAAATTAAATATAAGTTTTTTTATTCAGTGACAGAGATATGTAAAACCACACAACTATAGGTGCATTTTCGTGGGTGTAATATCTATGTTTTTCAATACATGAATACTACGTAGAATAAAATTATTTCATATATGACTGACAGTTATATGTAAATAGCATTACTTGTCTGAGTGTGTAACTTAACTTTATATCTCGATGTCTTGCTTCACTACTATCACTTCTTTTTGTAGGTTTCCACTGCCAATCTTGCAGTTTTCATTAATTATTAAACCTTCCACTCTGAAAGAAAGACAAAAATCAAATAAATAGTGTACAAAATAATAAAACTTTTTTTGTACGTTATACTTAGCTTCCATTTAGATTTATGTTTTCATTCCACTTTCAAATTAAAATGTCAAAGCTAAAAACCGAAAAGAAACAGGAGTGAACAATACCTAGAATGTCTATTGTTTCACTATAATTCTACCAAATCTAACATGTCACCAATGGACCCTTTCATAAACTGTGATAGCGGGGTTTATTTAATTTTGCCGGTTAACCCTAGATTACTAAACTATCGTAAAATTTACGACGGCAAAATAATGATTCCTGGAAAAAACAAAGTTCGCGTCGTTCCCGCGTCCCGTTCAAACTGTGTAGAGCAAAAAAAAAAAATTTACTATTTTCATTATTATGTGATCTCTTAAACCCAAAGAATCATCATCATCATCATCATTTCAGCCGTAAGACGTCCACTGCTGGACTTAGGCCTCCCCCAATTTGGGGGGCTTTGCCATAATCGCCACGCTTGGCAGGCGGGTTGGCGATCGCAGTATGGTGGTAAAATGCATAGAGAACGCTGCAGCCCATTCTCTAGCAAGTCCCTTAGTCGCCTTTTACGACACCCACGGGAAGAAATGGGGTGAAATGGGGTACCCAAAGAATAAGTAATTGTAATTTCTAAAACAATTAAAATTTATAATTCGTAGATTTATTGTTTTATTTTCCTGTCGTATTTTTTACGAATGTTTAGTAACAACGTCACTTGTAGGATAGTTTAGTAATCTAGGGTTAATGTCGTTTGTGAAACTGACGTACGTTTTAGTACGTAGTGTATTAGTATTTAGTACTGTCTTCTAATCTATCTTAAAAGTTATAACTTTGTAATAATTTATTTTTGCACTCCTGCTTCTACCAGCCTCTTTTTTCTAATCTATTACTTAATATTATAAAACTGAAGAGGAACTACTGATTGGAATTGAAAAAATCTTTTAGTAGCTTCTTTGGGTAGCCCATTTATCGAGGAAGGCTTATAGGCTATATAACATCACGCTAGAACCATTAGGAGCCGACCAACAAGAAAAAAGTCACGAAAACAAAGAATTCGCACGGGCAGACGATTCGATACGACAGGGAGGATCGTACGAACAAGAAATTTAATGCGGACGAAGTCGCGGGCAGAAATCTAGTGCTACATATGATAAATGGAGTATAGATCATTTTGAACAGTCTGTTCGTCCATCGAAACGATTCGTTACGCAACACGGAGAGTATTATTATCCTTACCCATTAACATCCATGTGATTTTTATCACTTGGTTCAAATTCTGAGGCGATCTCGCACCGTATGCATTGTTCGAAACAATCATTTATGACCGTCGTGATTAGTTCGACTTTTGATCCGGAGTACATCTGTATGCCAACGCCGCATTTCTTGATTATACAGTTCCTTAGATGCACCTGCAAGTTAATAATAAATTCAGATGAAAAATTTGATGAGCCTTGTGAGTGGAAACGACGCCCTAGGAGGACATAATGTAGTGACCTTATTGGTGATGTTCTTCAGAAAGCGCAGGAGCGTAGTACTCTCAACCGGTGTCGAAGTCAAAGCATTTATTTCAAGCCCAAAAAAGTACTTTTGAACGTCAACATTAAAATACAATTTGATTCTAGTCGCCCCTACCAAATGGTAGATTTGTATGGAGAAGAATGGGCAAGAAGTCCACCGATACTATTTTAAAATGTTTTTCAATACAGTAGAGTCCTTTTAGTACGACTTCGCATGTAACGATCAACCGTTTTTAGCGACGTAAATATAAGCGCGTGTTTGGTTTTAATATAAGCCACTATGAAAGTACATCCGTTTATTATGACTCCGCTTACAGCGACCGACCGCTTTTAACGATGGAATTTCACACAAAATTGTCCGGTTACAACGACGACGAGCGTTGACGCGTTTACAAATAAATCGTAGGTAAGAAACTATTTCCGCCCCGCGCTTCCCCCTTGCCTGCACGTCGCTGATTCGATTGCGACTGTTTAGTGTTTAGTTTACGGCATTAATTTGCGGGTGATGCGTGATTTCGCGTACAAGAATGGCTTCTACAAAACGAAAAAGTTTATCTGTTGAAGAAAAAAGTGTCATTATTATTATAGATTATATGTACATTAATATAAATATAATATAAATATCTTAGGACAACCAACACACCGTTATCTGATCCCAAACTAGGCAGAGCCTGTACTATGGCAACCAGACAACTGATAAATATAAGTACTTATATGTATATTTCTAAATACATACTTATTATAGATAAATTACACCCAGACACAGAACAAATGATTGTGCTAATCACACAAAAATTTGTACTGGGTGGGAATCGAACCCACGACCTCAGTCTTTGCAGTCAGGGTCACTAACCACTAGACTAACAGGCCAGTCAAAAAAATAAATAAATGGAATGTATGATTCAAATATTGTTTTTTTCTCTTGGTCACGTAAATATTATTAAATACATAATGTATGTATGTGTATATATGAATGTGATTTGAATAAAAAACAAAAATTGTCTTTTCCTTTAGTACGACTTCCGGTTAGTACGACGTAATAACACCGGTCCCTTCACCGTCGTTATAATCGGATTGTACTGTATTGTATACACAGACGCGTTCACGTACATCTATGAACGTAAACGAGGCAAAAGGAGTATGTAAGGATTGTAACAGGTGGCGTTGTGTCAAATCAAATCAAATCAAAAGTCATTTATTCAAACTAGGCTGAGAGTCAGCACTTTTTGAACGTCAAAGTTACATGAGACAGTCCCCCCAAAACGCCCGCCCTTCGACACTTCCTAGTGCTTTAGCTGGGAAGAAGAAGTGGCGGAACAAACTCCCCAGCAGCACAGCTGTCTGTTAAGTTAGAAGAACTTGATTCTATACAGTATTGTGTAAGTTATTAATATTATAAAACAAAACATATATTATTCGCCATATGTCAGCTAGCACACGCCAATATACCAACAAAACATTGAAAACTAAACTCAAGCTGAAATAAATAATAAAACAAAATCGAAAACAGAACTTAAAACCTTAATAAAGCCTCCAGGCATAAAGGGCGTGCCCGCTTACATATACGATGCAAATGATACATATACACAATAAATGAAATGAAAAGAAAATAAAAAAAAAACTAACAAAAGCACTGCAGTTAAATAAAAACAAAAAAAAAACAATTATATGAACTACCCATATAAACTTTCAGTAGGAAGACTAATTCTGGATTGAAAGAACATAAACATTGTCTTGAGTTGATCACAGCGACCAACTATTCTTATCGTTTAAGTAGTCGTTGATAGAATAGTATGCCTTTGAACAAAGGTTGGATTTTACTTTAGCTTTAAACTCATTAAACTGCAAATCTAGCAAAGTAGAGGGAAGCTTGTTATAAAAGGTAATACCAAGACCAACAAAAGAATTATGAACCTTATGAAGCCGGTGAAAGGGAGCACGTAGTTTATCCATACTTCTAGTATTAATATTATGAATATCACTGTTTTTAGTGTAAAGGTGTATATTTTGCCTAATATATAAGATGTTGGCGAAGATGAATTGTGATGCCACCGTAAGAATACCAATATCTTTAAAGAAATCTCTCAGAGAAACTCTCGCACCTAGTTGGTAAATCGCTCGAACAGCTCGTTTTTGAAGAACAAAAATATTTTGAATGTCCGCGGCTTTGCCCCACAGCAGAATGCCGTAGGACATAATGCTATGAAAATAACTAAAATAGACTAATCGAGCTGTATCAACGTCCGTGTACTGTCTAACTTTCCTTACGGCGTAGGCGGCCGAACTGAGCCTTCCCGCTAGGCTTGATATATGTGATCCCCACTGAAGTTTGGCGTCTACTGTTATACCGAGAAAAACTGCCGAGTGTACAGTTTCAAGCACCTCATTATCTAAAACGACATTGGGTCCCAGATTCCTAACATTCGGTAAGGCGAACTTTATACATTTCGTTTTCTTAGCATTAAGAACTAGGTTATTTGTGGTAAACCAATCCGTAACCATTGAGAGCGCACTATTCACGTCATCAAAATCTTTTCTATTCCTGTCTACTTTAAAGATAAGTGAGGTATCATCAGCAAATAGTACAATGTCACAGACATTCTTTAAATAGAATGGTAAGTCGTTAATATACACTAAGAATAAGAATGGACCCAGTATTGAGCCTTGAGGTACACCTAACTGAACTAGTAGCCCGGAAGATTTTACACCATTGACATCTACACATTGGTGCCTATTTTGCAAATAAGAACTTATGACATTGAGAGCTTCGTTTTGAACACCGTAATGACGCAGTTTACGCAAAAGTGTGTCATGGTGAACGCAATCAAAAGCTTTGGAGAGATCACAGAAAACCCCGATAGCATTTTGCGAGTTCTCCCATGCGTTGAAAATGTGTTTCAGCAGAGCAACACCCGCATCTGTCGTCGAACGACCTTTTGTAAAGCCATATTGCTCATTATGAAGGAGGCTATTTAAATTAAAATGTCTTAGCAACTGCTTGAGTATTAATTTTTCAAATATTTTACTAAATGCAGGTAAGATAGAAATGGGCCTAAAATTGCCAACGTTAGTTTTATTACCTGTTTTAAATAATGGTATGACTTTACTACTCTTCATGAGGTCAGGAAAAGATCCTGAATCAACACATTTATTAAAAGTTATAGCTAGATAGGGGGCTACGATGTCTATTATATTACTTAACAGTTTAACGGAGATGCCCCAGAAATCTCCAGTGTTTTTTGACTTAAGTGTGTTAAAAATATTAACCACGTCACGAGGCGTCACATGTTCGAAACTAAATAAGCGACTACATCTGGGCACACTACTATGCAAAAGGTTTTCAGCTTTAGACGGGGACGAATTTAAGGAGCAAGTCGTAGTTATAGGTATGTTGGCAAAAACTCATTAAATGCCTCAGCTACGTCGGCAGCTTTATTAACCAATTTGTTGTCAATCATAATCTCTAGTTGTTTTTCCTGTTTAATCGATTTACCCGTTTCATTGTTAATAATTTTCCAAGTGGTTTTTATTTTATTACTGGATTTTTTTATGGTATCGCTTAAAAATTTAGATTTAGCGAAAGCACAGATTTTTTTAAATAACTTTGAATAATTTCTGACATACTCTAGAAAAGGAGTATCAAATATATATTTTTTTAAACCATATAACTCATATAGTCTCGCTCTACTTTTATAAATACCTGGAGTAGCCCATTGGTTGAAGCTAACAGAGGTGCTATTAATGTCAATAGTTTTGGTCTTGAAAGTAGATTGGTATTCTTTTTGCACAATATCAAAAAGGGCTCCATAGATTTCATTAGGGGTGTCGTGTTCTACTATAGATGGTGTAATCCTATGAGCAATATTATTTTTAAATTTGTTGCAACGACTAACTGTATAAGGCCTGCATTCTATTTTATGCGGCTTTTTAAGTAATGGCAAAGGGAAGCTGGTTAATAATCCACAGTGGTCAGACGTTAAGTCACTTAACACTAACTTATTATTGGCATCACAATCACTAAATATATTATCAAGACAAGTCGAAGACGATGCTGTGATCCTAGTTGGTTCGAAAAACAAGTTTATTAAATTAAAAGACTTAAACAGACTGAGCAGTCTAATACTCAATGGAGTAACATCTAAAATATTTATATTAAAATCTCCACATAAAATTATACATTTATTAATTGATTTTAATTTATTGAGTGAGTCCTCCATGACTGACTCGAATCGAATAAAATCCCCAGAGGGAGGACGATAAACGCATATTATGACGTAACGCTCTAGTTCAACACAAGACAACTCAATAGTGCGCTCGATGGAAAGATTAACTAAATCTAAACGTTGTTTACATTTCAACTTGTTTGAAACAAGAACTAATGATCCACCGCGTATAGCACTTTTTCTCACAAATGCACTTTGCACAGTAAAAAAATCATCATTCATAAACACTACTTCATGTTCTTTCAACCAGTGTTCAGTCAAACATAATACCTGAACATCATGGTTTTCGATAAATAAACTTAGCTCTAGTTCTTTGCCAGACAAACCCTGCATATTTTGATGAACAACGTTCAACACATGCAGCTTACCCGTTGTCGCACCTAACAGTTTAAACTACCAGGTGTATCAAAAGTGGTGTTAGTACCACTACTAACAGCAATCGATGGTACACTACAGGTACCAGTGTGACGGTGTAAATTGTATGCTAAAAGATTAGCAATTTGTCTCCTACAACTAGGTGGCAAATACAAAGTGTAATTTGTCAGTTTGTAATCAGTAATAAATTGATTACAATCAAAATATAAAATAGCGTCACTGTGACGACTAGTCCTATTATAAATTAACATATTTAAATTATAAATGTGCCTGTTTTGCTCCTCAGACAAGTATTGCGAATAAGGCAAGGCACAGAAAATAAATTTACAGTGATTGGTCTCATTGAGATGTAACATCAAATGGACACATTGAATTATTTCTTTTTTTCTAACATTTAAACTATCCCCATATAATAATATTACAGTAGAACCAGGGTTTATTTTTGACAGTTTAATTTTACTTAATAATTGGCTAATACTGGCACCGGGTGAACAATTATTAATTACATACTGTTGTGAACACTGATTAAATATGCTACCATAACCTTGACCGAATTTGTCAGAAAAAATATAAGTAGTGTTTATCATGCTATTATTATCAACAAAACAGCTATCTACTGGGTGAGCTGCTGAGGGTGTGGGTGTGTCAAGTTGAGGCTGGGGTGTCTGGGAGCAAGCACAGCTAGAGAAGTTATTTGTCAGAGACTCATACCTCTCCGCATTGTACTTGACCAAGTCTGCCAACTCACTGGCTTCGTGCATGCGCTTACTCAGGTCTTGTTGAGTAGCCTCATATTTACTAAAGATGTCCTTTAGAGCATATTCCCTAACAAACAATTCATCCTGAAGGTGCTGAGTGTCCGTATCATACATAGTATTACATAACTGTAAATCACTATAACAATTCTTTAATTCTTGTTTTAAATTTAGATTTATTTGACTAAGTTTTGTGTTTAATCTAGTAAGTTTTTGGCATTTCAATGATTTTTGATATTTTCTGATTAGTCTATTAATTCTAATGTATTTTTTTAACTTATTGTGACTAGTAAACAATTTGTTTTTAGTAATTGTATCATTAGTTAAGTCTATCGTTACAATTGGCTCAACACATGTGGGTCCGGATCCGCTACCAACCAACTCATCATAGAGACTGCAGGTGATCGCAGACTCTTCACCGGCTTTGAGAGTTTCTAGATGGGTTATTGAGTTGTGAGCTCTGCTTAATTCCAGTTCCAGTTCAGAAATCCTTCTCAAAGCCAGTTCATGGGTGTCACTACAATGCTGGAAATTTGACACTAGCTGACGAAGGTGTTGATGCTGGTCAAGTATGTCCAAATGCTGCACATGTAGTTCAGCCAACTGATTCTTAAGCTCAGTATTCTTGTTATTAATGAACTCAATTTCGACCTCACTGCCTTCCCTTTCCTGTATCAGCTGATTGCACTGCTTTTTACTAGATTCCAATTCCTTTAATGTAGCCCTCAGTTTTTCCTCTAAGGATGCAGCTCTACGGGTCAACATATTGACAGACTAACCCTAGAGGCACCCTGGAATGAGAGAAGAGAAAGCTAAGTGTGTGAATGGAATAAGAGAGAGGGGTGAGAAGTGGATAGTAAATGACGGGAGTTCAAATGTAAAGAGATAAAATAAGAGAATTAAAAGGGTGAAATCTCAATATTTAATGAAAAAGAGATAATAATTAATAACAGTAAAAAGTGAAAAGACTAAAAAATATAAAAATGGTTGGGGGTAGGTACTACTATTATATTGTTAAATTAAGTGTCTAACAGTAATTTCTTGTAGTGGTTCTAATTCAGCAATTGAACATAAAAAAGTATGTCTAGTAATATCCAACAATGATTTCTATGGGGTCTTTAACGTTGTTTATGGGATTTTATCCTAATAGTGAATTGAACTTGAAGTCAAACACAGTATGGAGAAATAAAGGGTTATTTACGACGATCACTGTTACAAGTAGTATAAACGTTAAAGGGCAAAAGGTGCAACGGAATCTAATAAGATTTTAGTTGAATAAGCTTAAATTAAAAGAAATACTCCCCGGGTTAGGTGGTGATTTCAAATCCGCCCGTTCGATGACAGCTGGTACTGATTTACTGTTTTTTCATTGATTTTGCAGCGAAATAACTCACAAACATAAATCCTTATTATTTATCACTATATCTATCGAAATTATGCACGTTTTTAAATATTTAAACGCGAATTACATTAATTATACAATTTAATTCTAACACCAAAGTTTTTGACGGCCGGCTGCCAGTATTGCCAGCGCAAAAAGTAGTTTCTGCCTACTCCCATGTGTAGAAGGCGTGAGTTTATTCATGTTTGTATGTATGAACCTTGAAAAGAACATTCATGACATTGCGCTTGTTCTACAAAGGGGTGATTTCGTCAGTCGAGTTATAAATTTATTTATTTAGGTTAGCCAACAACTGTTTACACAATACACTAAATATAATTTCGATAACAGTACATTCTCAAGTGCAACAAATAATTATAGGCTAACACAGCATGCACCATTTATGGTTTTACATATTATTACAAAGACAATAAGGATATTTACAATTAAAATTATGCAATAAATAAATAAAAATCTTATGTTAAATCTAAATCAGCACCTCAATTGCGAAACGCACAATTTATCAGAATCTGAATGGGATTGAAGATTATTTCTAAACCATTGCGTCATTTGTTCGAATAAATTGTCGGCTCAGCAACGTAAATAACGCAATGAATGTTGTTTAACCCTTTCCCTGCCGTCACCGTAATATTCAGTGTTTTGATGCTGATGCCCGTGGCGCTAATCCCGTAATATTAAGTTCTATGTTTTCGATGTCCAATTCCTAACTACATTTAAAAAAAACTGAAGAAATTTGATATTATTTATAATACTTCAGGATGTGTACTTTACAACAATAAAACTTTTAAAACTCAGGCTCATCATTTTGATACATAACAATGAAATCTAAATGCAGTAATCAAATGAGGTGCTTTTACAACCCTGACACACTGCGCCGAACCCGTAATTTTAAGTGGGCTAGTGATGCGCTAGTAGAATCTAAATAATAAAAAAGCAATGGTTTTAAATTATTAATTATCTTGTTATACCATGTCTAGACTATAAATTAAAACTGTAATGGCTTTTTTTAAATTGTAATTTGAATAATGGACAACAGTTGAAGAGAATCTGTAGAAAATAACGAAATCAATAAAAATAAATTCTTGGTGTCGATATTATTTTGGGGCGTCACTAATGCAGTTACAGCCTGACGGACACTGGCCGCCATCACCGTGATTTTCCGTGCGGCGCAAGCGACACGGACGCCATATTTGTTGGTAAACATCAGTGACCGCAGCGCCGTCCCCGTGATAACAAGTACGCTTCGGATGCCTAGTGTTGAGAAACATGTTGGAAGACGACGAATTATTTAATATTTTAGAAGGAGATATCAACATTGACAGTTCCAGTTCGAGTAGTACAAGCGATGAAGAATCGGTAAGTTAGTGTTCCCATAATTTTAGACTTGATAAAATATAATAAAATGAAATCCATCTCCATCTCCATCTATCTCCATCTCTTCTCTATCCAAAGAAAAGGAGAAGAATACTTAAAACTGATAAATTTACGCAAACAGAGCCAAACTTCGTGCACTTTATAAAACCAGGAGAAAGTGAATATGATCTTACGGCTGTTGTTAACTTGCCAGATGCCAATTTTTAGGGTTCCGTTGCCAAATGGCAAAAAACGGAACCCTTATAGATTCGCCATGTCTGTCTGTCTGTCTGTCTGTCTGTCTGTCCGAGTATGTCACAGCCACTTTTCTCCGAAACTATAAGAGCTGTGCTATTGAAACTTGGTAAGTGGATGTATTCAGTGAACCGCATTAAGATTTTCACACAAAAATAGAAAAAAAGCAATAATATTTGGGGTTCCCCATACATAGAATTGAAACTCAAAAATTTTTTTTTCATCAAACCCATACGTGTGGGGTATCTATGGATAGGTCTTCAAAAATGATATTGAGGTTTCTAATATCATTTTTTTTTAAAACAATAATATTTGTGGTTCCCCATACATAGAACTGAAACACAAAAAAAAAATTAATCAAACCCTTACGTGTGGGGTATCTATGGATAGGTCTTTAAAAATGAAATTGAGGTTTCTAATATCATTTTTTTCTAAACTGAATAGTTTGCGCGAGAGACACTTCCAAAGTGGTAAAATGTGTGTCCCCCCCCCCCCCCCCGTAACTTCTAAAATAAGGGAATGATAAAACTAAAAAAAATATATGATGTACATTACCATGAAAACTACCAACGAAAATTGGTTTGAACGAGATCTAGTAAGTAGTTTTTTTTTAATACGTCATAAATCGTAAATCACAATTTACCTTTCATTCAGTCAACTCAAATATAAAAATTAAAAAAAAAACATTTAATTTCATAAACGATGATGACGAATGATGATGATGATGACCTGCAGGTTTGTACGGAACCCTCGGTGCGCGAGTCCGACTCGCACTTGGCCGGTTTTTTTTAACCAAAGACTGAAAGACCTTCGTAATGAATATTTTGCTTCCCTAATAGCATTCGAAATGGGGACTGTTCGACCAGATTTGCGATCGGTATTATTATGAAAATTATTAATCTAATATACCACGCCCGTGGAGATTCAACAAAAGAAGTTCAAGAAGAAATCCGACTGAGTTCATCTCCGGAATATTGAATTAATAAATGATGGCTGATTAGATTATGAGTGAAAAATTGATTTCAAGTGTGTTAATTATAATCTATATACCTACGGCTCTACCTTAAGGTTTTAAACACGATGTCGCAAGCAAGAGCTAGTACTTATTTAATATCGATAACAATTATTCAGATTTCCCAACACTGTTCGAAATTATACCTAAACACGTCTGGCCCTGGGGGCACGATTACTGTAGCAAAATCTGGCAGGGAAAGGGTTAACTATGAATTTTAAACCATTTCCTACCGATAAAAAGTTCCGCAATTACCCCTTTGATGTAATAGGCTGACACTGGCAGTGTTGAAGGTCGTAGGTTTGAAAGGTAAGGATTCCGAGTAGCTATAGGAAGAAGAAGAACAGTAGGAGCCCAGTTCTCTCAAAACGGTTCGGCCGTTTGACGTCACACGTCAGCGCCAGCTGTACCTGAGAATCAGCGCTGGGGCTCCGTCTCGCATAGGGTTATGCTGAGCGATGGCCGTTTTGCGTGGATGTGGCGCATACTTCCCCAGCTTTTTTATTTTCTATATTTTAGTATGATTTTTCTATGGAAGCGTGTATTTTTTTTTTTTTACTATTTTTACTTTAAATTTTTTAGTGTTTCGCATTTTGTCAGCGTAGTTTTCGAAGACAGTTTTTACTATCCTGGTAACCCCGGCAAGGATAATGGCACAAATATATAAAATTATTGTATTGTCATCGGTCCTTGATAACCATGCCAAATTTCGAGTTAATCCGACGTTTTGAGGGGGGTCAAAATCATGTTCAGTTTCCGTTACATACTATGGCATTAAGTCCGCCTCTGTACATTTGTGTGTGTGAAGTATTAAATAAATAAATAAATAATATACGTATGAAGCTAATAAAAGCGTGTTAAAACCAGAGGCGTAGCGTGCCCTGGCGGGGCCCCGTATAAAAATTTGTTTGGGGGCCCTTATGAAGGGTAACGATTTCTCACAATAGGAAAAAAAAAGTGTTTGCATAAAATTAAAAGAAATATTTATTCATCATAATTGTCTATCTGTCACTTTTTCCAAAACTTTTATAAACAATTCAAATTAAATAACTCTCCTTGCCTTTTTTTCGGCAAACTGGATATAATACATAATTCTACTGTTATCCAATTTTAATAAGTTATTTTACCAAGTGTGTATATTTTTAAAAACGAGAAAACAAAAAATAACTTAAGCGTTTGATGCGTGAAATGAGCCGCCCAGTAATAGAGATTGACGCACCATAATCGATAAAAAAAGATCGGCTATTTTACGAGTGCGTCTGCTTCGAAAGTTCGAATGCTTTCCGTGTGTTTCTTATTGTGCAAGTTGTTTAAATTGAATGCTGTTAAATTGTCAAGTTTTGCTATCTGTGCAGGACGACTTTACTAGAGCGGAGATGAGTTTATTATTGACTTAGGTGATTCGGATGACTGTTCGTCTTTGCCAATGCAATCTGACAACGAATTAGACTAAAATGATTTTTATGAATTGTTGTGTTTTTCTTTTTACATCCATAATCTTTATTAGAAATTATTTATAATTAACCATATCTATTTAAAAAAATCGATTATTGTTCAATTGCAAAACTTCTCGATTTTTGCTAATAGACGCAAGGAGACCTCACTATTTAAGTCATTTGACTAAGTGTCACTGTACCCAACCTATGTGAAAAAGACCATAAACGGGGAAATCCCGCAGCCCGCGATAACCGATGTAGGGTGTTGCCAACTTTGGAACGCACGCTTTACGCGGGAAAAAGAAATTTATTTTGTGACTTTTGTCATTTCTGAAATAAAAAAAGGGGACATTTTTATGAATTTTTGCTTACGCACGTTGGGGGCCCCCGTAGCCCGGGGGCCCCGTATAATTGATACGGCAGATACGGCGGTAGCTACGCCCCTGGTTAAAACATATAATTACCTCTGCTCCTTTGTGTACCACGACGCCAGTGTAAAGACTCTCAAACGTGCAGTTTTCTACGAGGATCTTCGCTCCTTCCATAGCGACGATACCTTGTGCGACGTCGTCCTGAAACAAAAATTTCGGCATGTAAAAATGTCTCGAAAATCATCATCACCTAGCTTTTTCTCAGCATCATACAGGATGTAAGGAACAGCCTTCCGCAGACTGATGGGGTGGATTCAGTATATCATACTAAGATGACCAGTACAAGAAGTTATTTCAGGACCGTTATGGGAATCCAATAAACCTGATTTGTTTTATTTCCTCACACGCAATGTATCTCGGATCAATTTGGAAAGCCGCCTTAGTGCCATCGCCGACGACGAGTTCGATGAACTTTGTAGTTAGACAGGAAGTGAACAGCTGATTTTACGCGTCGTTCATTAGAGTATTTCAACATCCATTGCTGCTTTTTTGATTTTAGCCGTATTGTTTACATAAATGGAGTGCTGCTTTCAGAGAATGTAATTTTACATTGAAATAAAAATGAAAAAGCTGAAAAAAGTTTTTTTTTTTAATCCTGAGGAAAATTCCGGTGGAATATGATTCAAAATAAGGAGCTGAATGCACTCTGTCAGTTTGTGGAGGGCTGTCCCTTACACACTGTTGGCTATATTGAGGTCGGCTATCCAGTCTAACCGGATGCAGATTTTACATGGAGTGACTGCCTATCTGACCTCCACAACCCAGTAACTGGGTAATACGATACCCCTTGGTAAGACTGGTTGTCAGACTTTCGGGGTTCTGTCGAACCGTAACGATTGTTTAAGATCTACGAAAGGCAGAAAAATGTAAATATGTCTCGTAAATATGATGTATATTGTTCAGTATGTGCTACAAGACTCTCTTAAACTGTTAAAAAAGGTTATTAAAAATGATTAGAGAAACCTGTAGATGATTTTCAATGAGCTATTCAATGATATAGTTCGGCTGTTCAAATTCAAAACCTGGTATAACATTTTTTTTTTTTAAACGGGTGTTTTGGGTGTGCATTTTTCGATCTAATAGACCCACCCTACACAATCTAGGCTAACAAAAACTCCCAGAAATTAGTGAAATACGAAACCGACCCGACCAAACCGATGTAGAGAAATCAGAAATCGTTTTTCGGCTCTCCTGTAAAATTTAGTTTAATGCAGATACTGGGTTTTGATATTTCACAGCCGAGTTGCCACTCGTCGTCGATTTTCATTTTTTTATTGTTCACAATAAGGCGTATCGTTTTGTAAATAGAATAACTGTTGTATAAGTTAGTAAAATTTTGCATGCCACGAGGCAGAATGTATCCAAAATATTGTAACACCTATTGTATTTATTACCTACATTCTATGCATATAAGTACATACATCTATTTATCATAGGTTAGTAAACACATAACTCTCCACAAATGGGTTGATGAAATCATAATAATAACTGGGAAAAACTGGATGAGCAATGGGTCATGACAAACTGAAATGGAATGGAGGCTTTTACCCTATGGGGCCATACAATGAACAACTCCACTATTACAATAAATTAAAATGACTCCCATAAGGGGCCATCCATAAATTACGTCACAAGTTAAGGGGGGGAGGGGGTCGACGAAGTGTGACATTGTGTGACAAGGGGGTGGGAGGGCCCCTAAATTTTGTGACGTCACATTTCAAAGTTGAATATACATATTTAAAGTACTATTAAAACACGAAATATGAACTCTGAAAGAAATTTAAAATAAAATTCAATGTCTAGATGTAAAATTGCAAAATATGTGACGTCACACTAGGGAGGGGGGCTCACAAATGTGACCAGCTGTGACAAGGACGGGGGGGGGGGGAACACGTGTGACGTAATTTATGGATGGTCCCTAATTATTGAAACGGTAAATAAAGCTATAATAATAAATAAATAAATAATAACCCTCCACAGTCGGATAATAAATGTGAATTACCTGTCCATCCGTCAACAGCTCCCGAATGTCGCAGTTAATAATATGTAGGCTACCAGTCCTCATCGCAACGACAGTGTTGACTAAGGAGCATAGTAACCTCATATTGCGTAGCCGACACTCCCCAGATAACACTAGCAGGCAGGAGCGTATGCCGGTGGTCTCGATAATAGCTTCTGAAGTGAAAAATAGAGCAAAATTATAGCATACACAATCATAATGTCAATTAATCTTTCCCACGTTGGGGACGGCTTCCAGTCTATCTGGATGCAGCTCAATAAAATAATAATATCTTAGTACAACCAACACACCGTTATGTGATCCCAAACTAGGCAGAGCTTGTACTGTGATAACCAGACAACTGATAAACATACTTATATATTTCTAATATACATACATATTATAGATAAATTACACCCAGACAGAACAAATCATTGTGCTCATCACACAAAGATTTGTCCTGGGCGGGAATTTAACCCACCACCTCAGTCTTAGCAGTCAGGGTCACTAACCACTAGACTAACAGGCCAGTATTTTACAAGAACCGACTGCCTATTTAGCACCATCCCATTGCTTCTCGTGGGCAAAGAACTCAGACGTACATAGCACAGTTCTTATGGCCGGGTTGAAGACAAACTTAAGGCGACCCAAACAGCCGCTTGAGCAGCGCTCCAGTCGCACTGCGGTGCGGGGTGCGGCATCTGAATTCGTTGCTTGAGCCTACGAGAGTGAGTGAGCGCGAGAATGATTCTGCCGTCAGCGCCGCTAAGCGAGAACTAACCGTGGGGACATGTCCCCAGTAGAATCGGCACAGTTAATCCTGAAGAATTGCGCTTCTATGTACGTCTGAGTTCTTTGCCGTGGGTGTCACAAAAGGCAACTAGGCGAAGTCCCTTACTCACGTACTACAAACCATAAACACATACAACACAAACAATTCATACATGAATATCTCTTATCATTTAAAATAGCCATAGCCCCATTCTTCCCCTTTAAAATACACTAACATGCATTTTATGCTCTGAGTGTCTACTATAACTTAAATTAACCTTCCTTAGTGTCCGTTTCGACTGCTAGGACATAGTGTCGTAGAAGAAAAATGACTACGTCTACATTACGTAGGAATTTGTAAAACACTAACAGTGAAAATCGCAAATTCGTAGATTCAATATTCAGAAAGTTATAAAGGTTTAACCAGGGCCGCGCGGTCGGCACATGGAAACCCGCGCGGCCATGCAGTTCTCTTAAACGGAGCTTAGTAGAGGTCCCATTCTTTTTGCTAACCACTGATACGATTTCGTAGAAAATTTAGACGGTATGAATAAAGCTCCAATGTCTGTACTTCACGGCCTACAGAACTTAAGGTTTAGGTAAGAAGGGATTAAAATATTATTCGCGCCTGTAAGACATATGTAGTTATAGAATTATAATCATCAAAATCATCAATACAACGCTCTAAGTTCATAAAGCTGTAGGAATGACTTTTTCTCTTTTTGGAACGAAGTTCCTTATGGCGCGTTGTGAAAGGGGGCTAGACGGAAAAAAATCTTACGAAAAGTTGTCACGACATGTTTTAACAGACTTCAAAAAAAGGACGAGGTTTCTCAATTCGACCGTATATATTTTGTATGTTGTTGTTTTTTTTGTTGTGAGTAGAGAGGGAGAGAGGGGGTGAGGGGGATAGGGGGAGAAGGGGAGAGGGGGAGGGGGTGAAGGGGAGAGAGGAGAGGGGGGAGGGGGGAGAGGTAGGGTGAGAGGGGGAGAGCGAGGGAGAGAGAGGTAGAGAGAGAGAGATGTAGAGAGGGAGAGAGAGAGAGGGAGAGAGACGGAGATAGGGAGAGAGAGAGAATATTTTTGTTGAGCGTATACAGGTTTTTTGTACATAATAAATAATTAAAAAATTATAACTATTATGAATCCAGGAAAGGAACTTCGTTCCATCCGGGTGTCCCTTGACACCTCTAAAGTTTTTTTTTTTTTGTTCCTAAGCCTTTATGAACTTGGAGGGTTGTATTGGCGATTTTGATGATTATAATTCTGTAACTGCATACGTCTTACAGGCGCGAATAATATTTTAAACAACATACAACCTCGCACTGGCCTGCAAATTGCAAAAAACGCAAGAAATTTTGAATTTCGCGGGCTGGTTGGAGCATTCACCTTAAATGATTTGGTTACGCAGTTCGCTTAAACGGCGCCTTGTAGAGGTCCTATTCTTTTTGCTAACCACTGATACGATTTCGTAAAAAATGTAGTGCCGACGGCACATGGAGAACCGCTCGGCCAAGCAGTTCTCATTCAAGCAAGCTTTATTCATACCATCTACATTTTCTACGAAATTGTAGTAGTGGTTAGCAAAAAGAATGGGACCTCTACTAAGCTTCTAAACCTAAAGAATGGGACCTCTACTAAGCTTCTAAACCTTTATAACTTTCTGAATATTGGATCTACGAATTTGCGACTTTCACTGTTAGTGTTTTACAAATTCCTTCGTAATGTAGACATAGTCGTTTTTCTTCTACGACACTATGTCCGAGCAGTCGAAACGGACACATTCCTTAAAATTCAAAAAGTATTTGATATTCCGCCAAGTAGTGATCCAGAATTTTCTTTGCAAATCTAAATTGCTTATTACACAACCTTTAAGTTTTACACAAAGCTTCGATTTTCCTAGTAATCCTGAGAGATATACAACTTTTTCGGGTATTTTGCTCCACATTCCCGGACACGCCTTTCCCAGTGAATGATATAGTAGCCACAGAGAAAGAAAGAAGAAAAATTAAGTATTGGTAAGTATATAATGTCGAGTTCAGTACCGCTCAGACTCGTGATGCTGATGTTCGACAGCGCTACTTCAGGGAACAGGTACCTCTTGCCGCAGATCACTAGCTCTTTAGGCTCCAGACCGAAGGCATCCTCAGCGGAAGTCATCATGCAGAGGCGGTACTGTTCGTTCACCATCTTCGTCAGGAACTTCGTTATCTCGTCCAACTCGGATATTGTGCCGCCTTCCCAGAGTACAACTACCTAGAAATTAGCAATATAAAATCTGTAGGTACAGTCATCAAAAGAAATAATTTGTAATAAATAATAGTTTAAAAAAACTAAAAAACACGTTTCCATTGAAAACCAAACTAAAAAGTACAAAATAATGGAAAAAAAGCGTGGGGTGCTTTTTAAGGTATTTTTTTATTGATATCAGGCACCCCACGCTTTATTCCATTATTTTGTACTTTTTAGTTTGGTTTTCAATGGAAGCGTGTTTTTTAGTTTTTTTAAACTATTATTTATTTTCAATTTTTTAGGGTGTTTCGAATTTTGAGACGTATGTCAGCGTAGTTTGTGACGTATGTCAGCGTAGTTTTCGAAGACAGTTTTTTTGCTGTCCTGGTAACCCTGGCAAGGATAATGGCACACATTAGTTTGTGACGTATGTCAGCGTAGTTTTCGAACACAGTTTTTTTGCTGTCCTGGTAACCCTGGCAAGGATAATGGCACAAATTTATGAAATTATTGCATTGTCATCGGTCCTTGACAGGTGTGCAAAGTTTGAATGAAATCTGGTCGTTTAAAGTGGGTCAAAATCACGCTATAAGGAGTCGGTTACAAACAAACATACAAGTGAAGCTAATATAAAGCATGTAAAAAGAGATAAGTTGTCGGATATAGTTGAATTTTATTATGAAACCTATACATGGCTTTGGCATAATTTAATTAATAGAAAACAAACAGTTCATTTGTTAAATAAAATTTAATTCGAATATATCCATCTGTATCTATCTCTTTTGGTGACTACCCCCCTTTTTACGAAAATTACGCGGTCGGAGGAGTATGACATTTTGCATAATTAAAATTTATAAGGAGGAATACAGAAAGCGAATATTTTTTAGTATATTGATTTAAATAAATTATGGTCGAATTTTGAGCACTGGGCGATCACTAGTTATAAATGAATGTCACTTTTCGTGTCTGTCTACCTACGAAACCGCGTTTTTCTTCTAAACTACACAACGAATTAGAGTGCGATTTTCACCACTATTTAGAATATTTATTCAGGAAGGTTTATCTGCATAACATATTAATTGTCTTGTCTCTAACACCTCTTTGAATTTTTGGTTCTAGGACATGCTGGTTTCTCACGATGTTTTCCTTCACAGTTTTGGGAGCAGTGTTTGGAGCCGAGCAAAAAGAAAAGTCAGCAAGAACGCTAACCGAAATTATAGACGTAGTGGCCGCGCTATTATGATCCGCCGACCCATCCCGTCGCATCGCATCACTTGATGTATCATGATGGATCATGAAATTTCGCGCGTACAAATTCGTGAGCTTTATTATATGACTAGCTTCTGCCCGCAACTTCGTCCGCGTCAAATTGCTCTCCTGACCCTTCTTGTCGCATCGCAGCCTGCCAGTTTTCGTCCATTTTTTTGTTGCTGCTCTGCTCCTTTTGATCGTAGCGTGATGTTATATAGCCTATAGCTTTCTTCAATAAATAGGCTACCCGACTCGAAAAGAATTTTTCAATTTGAACCAGTCGTTCCTGAGATTAGAAAGAAGAGAAGTGGGGGGGGGGGGGTGTTAGAAAGTGACAAAAAGTAGCCGACGTCACTCTCCATCCCTTCAATTATCTCCAATTAAAAAATCACGTCAATTCGTCGCTCCCCTTTGCCGTGAAAGACGGATAAAGAGACACACACACTTTCCCATTTATAATATTAGTATGGATTATAGATTTTCCATGTCACTCTCCAATCGTGCGCCAATTAAGTCCAGCTGCGGCTACACTTGTTTAGTTTTTAGATTTTTTACGTAAACACTTACTTGATATCCTTTCGTATACTTCTGATATTTAACGATTTCTTTAGCGATATACTGAGTCCTGATAAATTCGGTTTCAAACAACGACCACTTTGCCATTACTTCGTCGATACGCGAGGTCATTTCCGCATTGAGTGCTATGAATTCTGGCGGATAAAAGATATCTGTAATAGATGCATGATGATTAATTTATTGTTTCTTTATTTGCTGTTAAATCCATTGGGAATACAGGGTGTCCCAAAAATCAACGTCAACCCGAAAACGGTTGATAGGCCAGGTGGTGACAGTTATCAGAAAAATAATAAAGAAATCTAAGTTAAGCATTTTTTTTTTCAGTACAGTCAGTTAAAGTTGGGGGATGTAATAATTTTTAGTACATGGTGGAGCAAAAAAGTGATGTTTTCTTTAAAACTGAGGTAGTTGTGTTTTAATTTTGGACTGTAGTTTACAGAAGGGTTATTCAGGGTTACATCACTCACAAAAAAAAAATTTTTTTAGTGTCAATAATTTGAAAAGTACTTAACTTAGATTTTTTTTATTATTTTTCTGATAATTGTCACCACCTGGCCTATCAACCGTTTTCGGCTTGACGTTGATTTTTGGGACAGCCTGTATAAAGATGTTTAAAGCTATTGACTAATGAAGCAGGTTGTGTTAGTGTATCGGTACGGTCACTGGTCAGACTTATGAGTCTGCGGGACTGGCAGAGAATGTACCCTTCCCGAACTTGGAATTCCTGCCCACTATCCGTCTGAAATCCTTAAGTCGCTTGGTGCAGATATCCTGAATTTATCTATATATTAATTTGTCACATACCAGGTATATGGTAGGTTATGGTAGCGTATAGGTTTTAGGGTCGTAGGGTCTGTTAGGCTATATTAGGCTGTAAGGTCTTAGTAGGTCCTTTAATTTATCGTGTATTTCCATGTACTGTCACACCTTTAACATTACTGCGGCCTTACGTGACGTATGTTAAAATGATTAACCCTTACTCGATCCAGGCGAGACACAATGGCTTTTTAATTGTTACTGTAATTACGACATTCAACTGGTTAAAAACCTCAGGAGTGGAAACATTTTATTACACCTTTTGACCGTTGCTAGCTAGGCAGACTAAGAACAAGCCCTACTACCAACCAAACCAAGCATAAAGGTGCTACGCACCTTTCAAGCGGGGGCGAAAAACCACTTGAAATGCGACGTTGCCACCCCGCGCAGGATGCTCGCCCTTTAGCAGTGGAACTAATTCACCGAAATAAAGATAATTATAAGTATCAACCACACTAACCGTCATTATCATTTTCCAAATCGTCTTCACACAGCGAGGAGTCCGCATCCCTTATCTTCTCATACGCATGTATAGCACTATTCCTAAGTAGTGTTATTTGCCGAGCCATACAGGGCGGTACGGCGCCATTGTTCATTTCTGCCCACAGCTGCATGCGTTCATGTATTGTGTTTGGTAGAAGGAGCTTATCGTCAGCGTCGTCCCATGGCATCCAGATAAAGTTGTAGTAGAATCTGGAAAGTAAACGTAACTATAATAATAAGTTTTTTTTTTTTCAATTATGATGCCTTATGTTATAAAGTTTCTAAGACAATATAGAGAAGTCCTTGGAATGGTATTTGAGGAAAGAACTACACAGACTTGAGTAGACCAGTCCAACAAATGCAAGCATTTGTCAGTAATTGTGTAGCTCAACTCGCAACTTGTGGAGCTCAACAAAATGAAAATAAAATGTTTTCTCAAGAAGCAGTATTCTAAAACGCGCAATCAGTCTTGTTATGAAACAGATTGTGAGCCTATTTCGATTTTGCGTTCCCCACATACATACAGGATAAGTTTTTAACCAGTGCGCAAATTTTAACAAATTAAACTAAAACGAGTTATAATAACCATGCATCTTTTCTTTCTCTTTCTTTCTATATATCTTAGTACAAAAAAATTAAGTTATCGTTAACGAAAGATGTTTATTTTGAAACTGGTTTTTATGGTAACTTGCGCGCGGCGCCGACGCGGCGGCGAAGGTGAACGACCGAGCGTAGCTACTAGTACCTACCACCTGTTCGATCGGTCAAAATTCTAAGGAATTCGAAGTACCTACGGCACGCGGTTACTGACCTATTACTATATCGATATCCGATAGCGAAATATGTAAGGTGTCCACAGTTAACTGATTTAAGCTCGGATAAAAATTAAAAAAAAAAAAATATTGAAAAAATAATTGAAATGTGTTCTATTACTGATACTGAACCACCAAAAAAAATTTGCGCACTGGTAAAAAATTTTTCATGTATAGGTACTACTTTGATTTTAACTTTATATGTACCACTAAACTACAAGTGTACAATTCTACAAATTTATTCAATTTTTGAGGAAATAAACCAGGAATTACAAATATGTTTTAGTTACATATTATTCATCATCAACCTATATTGTTCCCACAGCTGGAACACAGGCGTCCTCTCTGTGAGAGGGAGTGAGCATAATCCACCACACGGGTCCAGTGCGGGTTGGTAGGTATCACATGTCTTCGAATTTTTGTTCTAAAACATGCCGGTTTCTTCGCGATGTTTTCCTTCACCATTTGAGAGCAGTGGTGTTGAAATAATTTACACAAGGTAAAGCGCCTGCTTGGATTCGAACCTGCGACCCACAACTTGAAAGTCACGGCCGTTACCACTGGGCCACCACTGCTCTACATATACATATATACATATTAACAGCACCTAAACATAACAAATAGTGCAGCCTCGGATTTACGTACGGCTACACATCAAGCGATACATTCCCAATCTATGCTGACATCTCATTGTACAGAAAAGCCTATACAATGCGAGGTCAGCTAAAACTGGAAATTATAGCTTGACTTGTAGCCGTGTGTACCAACAATGGATAAGTTTAACTTGCTTACCTAATTCTAATATACCAAATATCACTTTCCTTGAAAGAAGAATCAGAGTGAGTAAATGTACAGTGAAATAAGCAAGCATGCGGCAAGAGGTCACACTCTGTAAGCAACATCAGTTTCCTTATACAAGGTTTATATCATTTGTATGATTTGCATTTGTAGACCTATTTGTATTTCTATGTAGGTACAATTATGTAGGGCATTGTGACATAGCCACCATGCTTTGTATCACGATTTAAAAAATATGAAAAATTTGTAAATAATTGTTGACTGTTTACATATATTATTTTGTAATTTCTGTGTTACGTTTTTTTTCTATAGTTTATCCATTTTGCTGAATTGTATACGGTGTAGGACATAATCCAGGACTTCTTCAGATTTCAGAAACTTGATTTGCAAGACTTAAGCATTACCTTAATAAATCAATAAATTCAGCAGTTCCAGCAACATTGATGCTCTTCTCTCGTTGTTTCTTAGTTGGAAAGAGCTCAATCAGTGGTACTTGAACAACTTTCTCCGGCAGTGACATTAATTCAGTTTGTACGCTATGCACATCAACATTAGCACACAATTTTTCAAAGTCCACTGAAGTGACTGATACAAGGGCGATGCACGGCATTCTTGCATCTGAAAATGTTTAAATACTTCATTTAATAAAACTACTTCTGACCTCAACCTATTCTTTTCATCTATACAAATAAATAAAATTGGAGTGTCTGTTTTTAATATAAGATAAACACTTTTTACTAAGTGTATATGGATGTATACACGGCACATATACCAAAACAACATTTTTTTAAAATTTTGTCTGTCTGTTTGTTCCGGTTAATCTCTGAAATGGCTGGACCGATTTTGACGGAACTTTCACTGGCAGATAGCTGATGTAACAAGGAGTAACTTAGGCTACTTTTATTTTAGAATAAATAAATAATAGTTTAAAAAAAACTAAAAACACGCTGAATTTTGAGACGTATGTCAGCGTAGTTTTCAAAGACAGGTTTTATGAAAAACTTTTTGTTAAATACCACGCGGACGAAGTCGCGGGTAACAGCTATTACCTATAATATAACCTGAATTAACACATCTTACCGCGGTAGTACGTCCTCCTGCGTTAATTTCCGACATCCACGCGGGCCGAAGCCGCGGGCAAAAGCTAGTTGATTATAAATTTCAATCCATACAATCTATTGATGACTAATAATAATTGATAATTGATAGGGTATTATGATAACAAGGCCAAGGTTTTACCATGAAATAAGAATTGATTCTTAAGAAAGTTTCAATTTGTAGGTAGCAACATGCATTACTAGAATAAATGAATAATTTACTGAAGTGTAAAAAATTATGTATTCACTAATTGTTGCCCATAGTCCACCATTATCCTAGACAAAACACATGTTTAGTAGAGACTGTGCGGTTAAACATTTGCTAATTATTTTTGACCTTTAAACATCTCTGAACTTTTTATCCATACATACATAAACTCATGCCTCTCCTTCCATACTCTTTTGCCTCGGTTCATACATCTGGTCATACACACACGCCAGTTGCGAGTACTACACACTTGACCTTTCTGAAAAACATCACCAATAAGGTCACTATGGGCATCCCCTACTGGCATTTCCATTCACATCTGTCTTTTAAAATACCTTAATGCTTTTTATCAATGTCTATAAATAAACCATGATGTACCCGGTCTTAATCCAAGACATGGAGTGCCAGATTTCCCACTTTATCTACCTTTTATATGATAGTGGGATACAGTACAGGAAATATTTAAGATAGAACATACCTAACTTCACACAGAATGTCTTGGACAGTTTCCACAGTGCATCCCAGCCAACAGGCTCGACCAGCAGCTCTGCCTGCACGGCCCACTGCTCCTGAGCATTGCCACGACCATAGCTGAACACACGCATCAACTCCTGCTCGATTTCAAGGTTACTGCGAGAAAATGTATATATCGCTGGCATCTGAAACATAAATATAGGGTCGGCAATCTGAATACTATTCTTATGGTTGGCTTCTAAATAGATTCATCTGAAACCGATACCAATTTTTTTGTATAGGAAACTAAAAATCTGAGTTTAACAATTAGTACAAAATTTTAAATAATATACCTGTTTTATTAATAATGAACTACTCCTGTATAATTAATAAACAGAACTTGTTACTAGTATGTAATAAACTTGACATAGATGTTAAGGAGAAAGGATTCACAAATCTAAATGAACTGAAGCTCAAACAGTTTTAGGATATGTACTTCAAGCACACATTAACTGCAAGAACCGAAAATTTCTGTTTTAAAAGAAGCAATTGTTGGTTTAAAAACTGATGTATTTAAAACATAGAATACAAGTAATTTAGTTATTAAAATGATAAATATGTAAACACGTTTTCAAAATATAAACGGTGAAATGACTCATGGTTAAAGATACAATTTAACGAAATTTACAGCATAAATAAATACAATTCTAAATTCATATATTTACCTTGAAATGTGGCCTTTTGTATTATTTGAAATGTTAATTTCTATTTTACTTTGGCGTTTCGTTAATAATGTAGAATGTGTGAATCAATAATATTTTTAACCGCTAAACACAAAATTCGAGAAAATTTAAATTAGTTGCTTTGACGTTTTGTTGGGCGTTATTGATTTCTGGAAAACATTTCGTTTCACGCAAGCGCCATGCTCTATGGTATCTAGTACATACTAATTCCATGTCATCATCATTATCTTGCCTTTATTAAATCCAAAATTTGGGGTCGGCGCAACTTTTTTTTTTCTTCCACACTTCTCTAATGGTCGTCATCTCAGTAGTCACCCAATACTAATTCCATGTATTATAGTATAGTGAATTTAGTTTACACTCGCTTTTGCCTGCGGTTGCGCCCTCGTGGAGGTTGAAAATTATCCCACGAAAACGTACTACCGGGATAAAGTCTTCTATGTCTTAATACAGGTTATGGTCTACCTTTGTGCCCAATGGAGAACGGCCACTGGCTCACTTCAAATCCGCTTGTGGTATGTATCATGTCCTGTGCTTCTGAAGTCAACCGTCGTACTACTAACACAAGTCCAAGAATTTGAAAGGTAAATAACTAAATAAGAGTAACTATCCACAAATGTTTTGTAAACAAGCGACTTCCTTTATCCATATCTAGCAAGCCAATTTAGCGACTTCGTCCGCGTGAAATTTCTACCTAACCGCGAGTACGGCGCGGTTCTTAACAGGATCACACGTGTGTTATAAACTTATAACAGTATGCAACAGTTTCATAAACAACTATAATAGTCTTCTTAAGCATGTACAATCTATACTTAATCTATCATCATCTTCAGCCTATATTGTTCCCACTACTGGGACACAGGCCTCCTCTCGGTGAGAGGGGGTGGGCCGTAATCTCTACCACGCGGGCCCAGTGCGGGTTGGTAGATGTCACATGTCTTCGAATTATTGATTCTAGGACATGCCGGTTTCCTCACGATGTTTTCCTTCACCGTTTACTACGTTTATAATTAATCTATACTAATATTATAAAGCTGAAGAGTTTGTTTGTTTGGTTGAACGCGCTAATCTCAGGAAGTACCGAGAAAATTAAAATGTTGCAAAAACGAAGACCATGCACGGGCAGGTTATTCGGAGCAACGGGATGGGTTGGGGGAGCAATAAATATAACGCGGACGAAGTCGCCCGACGGTATTTGTCGGGGGAGAAAGAAGTTTAACGCCGAAGAAGTGGCGGGCAGAAGCGCGTGATAAAATTAATGAATAATTTTATCACATTGGTGAACTTGAGGTAGAGTTAAGTCGCATTCACTGGCATATATTGGGGTTATCTGAATCTGAAGACAACAAGTGGACACGATGACCCTGGGAATCTTTCCGGAGGTGATCAATGCACTCACAGCGTTGTAGCACTGAAACTATCTGACAGGTACTAACTGAAAATGATACAGGTATAAATGCACCGACTTCGACATGCAATAACATCCGGTGAGACAACCGAGATCATGTATGAGGATATTGCCAAGACTTTATACAGTGCGAGACAGGCCAACTACAACGTTGTTAGGGGGAACTTTAATGTCAAAGCTCCAAACCCGCAAATACCAACTGGAACTTCAAAATCGATTCGCCTTACTGGAAACCACAGGTACTGTCGCGAAAGCTAGCGAGGTGGACAAGATACTATGCGACGTTTCCCACCAACTTTTCCCGTCGCAGCGAAAAATTAAGCTGTCCAAATTTTCTTCGGAGACTCCAACATATGAGGATAAAACGCGAGTTGCCATCCACGCAGCCGTCTTCATCAGATAAGACGGCCTTAAAACTATAAATTTGAAAGATTATGCAACGCGACCTTCGGTGCTCCAACGCCGGTGACACCAAAGTCACGATTGAGAAGGACCGAGGGACGAAAGTGTTCGGTCAGCAATTAAGGAAGTCCCATCTGAGGACCCGGATAACGTAACACGCAATTTGTAGGACAATATGACTGTTAATTATATAAATATTAACTAAGTAAAATAAAAATCTGCTGGTTAGTAATCATTTATGATGACCTCGTTATCAATACATGTTGGAAGGAGAGGACTCTTTGATCAAACCATACATTTTGTAGGACAAATATTTTTTCGAATAATTTAGTTAATTATCTTGAGATTTAACAAGAAAAAATCCAGTTAGTAATAAATATTAGAGAATCATCAAATCGACATATTATATCCTTGCTACCTTTAGCTACCACTATCGAGAGTTTCGTACAGGAAATTGTTGGGCGTCTCATCAATATGAAGCTCCTCACGGAAAATTAGCTTGATAGTAATCAAGTGCAAAAATGTACCATGGATCCTGTAGTAACATGGTTTAATGTACATACCATATGAAAGATCATTTCAATTTTGATCAAATTAATGAGCTGTGTTTTATTTTTATCATTTGATTTTAATTAATCGTCCTCAAAACAAGTCTAAAAATACGTCTGTAAAATCAAGTAAGTACCTAAATCAAGAAACTCGTATTCGCTGAATGATGACCATGTAGATATTACTGTCTGATTTTTTTTCTTTTACAGTATTTTACCTCTATTTTAATTTATGAATAATTATTATTTAATTATTCTATTTTATATATTCTTTTACGGTCGCAATGCATCGTGGACCAAGACATCAAAAATTAGAATGGCAGCTATGTTTTGTTGATTCTCAGATACTATTGTTGTATTTAGGGTTCCGTACCTCAAAAAGAAAAACGGAACCCTTATAGGATCACTTTTTTTTAGTTTATTCACTCAAAATGAGTTTTTAGTTTTACTAGTGCTCTCTGATTTACAATAAAGCTGATTATTTATAAATTAGTTTAAAAAAAAATATATTTGAATCGAAATAACCGAAATACCGGTTTTGTGATGAAATACGGTCAAACCGGTTATAACCGGTCGCAATACCTGCGGTGTTGCGACCTCTAATCGTCATACTGGCAGACACGCTGGAACAGTTAAACCAGATGCTGCATGGCGTAAATGGAGTCGGCAGATTGGCGTCGGCATGAATTTGGACAAGACAAGAGTCATGTTCAATTCGCACGTGTTGCTGAGTTTATTATACTTATTGGGATTTTCCATCAGGAGCTTCTCAGTAACTACCCGAAGTCTAGATAGTTCATCATCATCATCAGCAGCCTTTAATGTTACCACTGTTGGGACTAGGGTTGCCACACCCGTACTTTATAATAAAGTATTGTATGTTATTTCACATAAATGTCAGAGTACTTTATGAGAAAAATAAAGTACATGAAAATACTTTATTTTGCAAGATTTGATTTCTTTGGGATTTTGAAAAGATTAGTCGTAAATACTTTTTCGTTAAACGAAATTTATTTGATATAAACTGCAAAAAGCAAAAACAAAAATGTTTTGAAATATAATAATAAAGAAAAATAAATCGTACTTTATTTATATACCATGTACTTTTTTTTACCTATGATAACCAAAGTACTTTAATTGCATGAAAAAAAGGTGGCAACCCTAGTTGGGACACAGGTCACACAGGCCCCCTCTTGGTGAGAGGGAGTGGGTCACATACACCAATCCGCATTGTAACATGTCACATGTCTTTGAATTTTTAGTTCTAAGACGTGCCGGTTTCCTCACGATGTTTTTCTTCACCGTTTGGAGCCGTGGTGATGAAACCATTTACACAAAGTGCCTGCTTGTTAATGGCAATATGGTCACCCTCTATTACATGGGTCTTTTTTTTGGATGGGTAATCATCAAATGACTTTTCCCGCTCTGGGCGGAGCGGGAGGGCGTGTCAGACTTTTACTGACTAAAACCCACCCGTGTTCCTTCAGTTGCCCATGTGCCAGGGTCACGGTATCTCTTTCGAACAATCTCGCGACCCTGGCAAGCATCGGTCCTAGCAGACCTCTACAGTGCTGCTGACATCTCTTTGAGGCGCGCGTGGAACACTACGCGCCGTATTGCAAAATGTGAGTGGCCTATCGGTACCCATCTGCGTAAACCTACGGGGACTATAGGTATGAAGCTAAGTTGTATAATTTATTCAGTGATTCTATCGATATCCGAACGTGGACACTGGTGGTCGACCACTTTTCAACCTTATTACGCAAGATATAAAGGTGAAAAATGATCTACCGATATTATTGTTCCACGTTTGTACATGCCTCGTAGGTACTATGTGAACGCACCTCTAGGATTAGCCACCAATGTGACGTTAATTTGTCTGTTTCTTTATATTTAGTAGCTCCATTACAAAAACTCAGACGTACCTATATAACTACGACCTACCTGTATAAGATACCACAAGGAGCTCACAGCTTCATAAAAATAGTGACTACACTGTACATTTATCAGGTGAGTAATATTTTTGAATTTTCGTCTTTATTTTAATATATTTTTATGATAAAAGACTTTACGTAAAATCTATACTAATATTATAAAGCTGAAGAGTTTGTTTGTTTGATTGAACGCGCTAATCCCAGGAACTACTGGCCCGAATTGAAAAATTCTTTTTGTGTTGAGTAGCCTATTTATCGAGGAAGGCTATAAGCTATATAACATCACGCTACAACTAAGAGGAGTGGAGCAGTAATGAAAAATTTTGCAAAAACGGGAAAAATCGCACGGGTAGGCGATTCGACGCTACGGGAATGGTCGGGGGAACAAGAAATTTAACGCGGACGAAGTCGCGGGCAGAAACTAGTAATTAATAATAGGGCTTGTGGTTAAGTTTTCGACGGTTAAGCTACACTTGAGGCGGTCGGTTCGTGGATGGGTTACTATCCAATACACATCGGAACCCGGAAAGCACTTTAAGCCATTGGTCTCGGCTGTTATTCGTAGATCGCCGGCAGTCGTTATGGTACAGTCAGAAACCCAAAAGTCTACCACGGGGTATCGTGTTACGCAGAAACTGGGTGGTGGAAGTCAGGTAGGCAGTCGCTCCATGTAAAAGACTGGTACATATTCAGCTGCATCCGGTTAGACTGAAAGCCGCCCGCGAAGACTGTGGTCTGGTTGTCTGACTACCCGTATTTACTGTCAAAGATCTACAAAGGACAGTTGCAACCAACAGCTTAACGTGGTTCCCAAGGAACGGAGGGACCTTGGTATGTCATCATCATCATCATTTCAGCCGAAAGACGCCCACTGCTGGACATAGGCCTCCCCCAAAAAATGAGGCGTTGGCCATAATCGCCACGCTTGGCAGGCGAGTTGGCATTCGCAGTATGGTGGTAAAATGCATAGAGAGCGCTGCTGTCCATTCTCTAGTAAGTCCCTTAGGCGCATCTTACAACACCCACGGGAAGAAATGAGATGGTGCTATTCTTTCCGTCCGGGACCATACAGAGCTTGGTATGTAATGGATGGTCACCCATACACGCACCGAGCTCGGTTAGCTCAGCTGACCCTTTGCATGACCTTTCGCAGCTGTTTTAAGTGCCTCAATAAATTAATAAACTTGCCATGATCATAAACAGATCCAGTTGATAAACAGCGTCAGGCCCTAGTTGTCTGGCATTTTTGCTGAGTTTCTGACGTCGCACTTTATATTTAATTTTTCTGTATATTATGTGCCTTATAGCCTGTGCTAAATAAATGAATTTCGTTTTGCTTTCGTTTATAATAAAGTGACACGTGTGTGTTTTTCAGCCACCATGTCCTGGCTCATGGTATTGTCGGTGGTCACGATGGCAGGGTTGGTTTGTTGGCAGTACTGGAGATGGACCCACAGGCGGATGCTGGAGCTGGGAGCTAAATTACCAGGGCCGCCAGCTTTGCCTTTACTTGGAAACTCTCTCCTCTTCATGTTTAATAATGGAGGTAAGCCGACGAACATCTCTATCTTTACATAGTATAGAACAAAGTTACTTTCGGTGCGGCGTCTTGCGCTTAGATCTTTTAAACGGGTTCCCTCTATCTGGCAGAATCTTGATGCATCGAATGGACAATGCCAACATATTAGAACAACCGTGGCCTATAGTGAACACTTATAAATTGTTTACGGCATAACACACTTGGCATAATCTTCTTTAATCGAATATTTTTAAGGCATAAAAAATTTGGCCGAATGTTTATAGTTATGTCCGAATTTACAATGACATACTTTCAAGATGGCAGAATTTTATTTGTTTATAATTCTGCATAGCATAACGTTTATTTAGAGCAACGATTATTTGGAACAATTTCACTTGCATTACAATGAAGATGGCATAATTTAATTTGGAATAATTTTATTAGGTTTATTGCCATTTCTATAAAATAGTATTAAAAAACCATACAAAAATTAAAATATTTTCTTAAAGAGTAATATATCGTGCTACAATATTTAGTGACAGAAACGAATCGTTGCAAAACCGACGCCACGTTCTTGTCTGCCTTACCCCTAGAGTTAAACCCGGCCGCGTAGGCGCGGAGGGGTGAGGCAGCCCACAAGCTGCGGTTTACACCAGTAGACAGAGAGATTGAAGAGGAAGGTTTATATGTATAAATACGCGGGCGAAGCCGCTTGGAAAGCTAGTAGTGAATATTTGAGATCCCTTCTCTTTGCATAATGTAGTTTTCCTAATATACTTAGGCATACCTATTTTTGTATAATTTGTTTTGCCATAATAAGACTTTGCTAAAAGATTTTTTTTGGCATACAGTTTATGTTGGCATAATGATCTTGAAGGCTTACCTACTTATTTTGGCATAAATTTAATTCGCATAATATTACTAGGCATTATGATTGACATAGTGATAGAAACGACTCGCTGCAAAATCGACTTCACGTAGTCTTGTCTGCCCAACCCCTACTACATGAACACATAGCACGCCGTGGCCACTCCGGGGACCAACGCGACGGTGCCATACATGGCGGGGCCACTGTCCTGACCCATCGCAGGGGGACCATGGGTGCCATACACGGGGTCTTCTGGTACCCATGTGCTAATTGGTCCCCGGGGTGGCCACGGCACGTTATGTGTTCATGCGCGCCGTGAAGAGGGGTTATTTATTATAAACATGTGAAAGTATGTCTATTACTTTTTCACGCCTGAATGCGTTCGTATGCGTATTTTGCATTTGAGCACTAAGTAGATTAATAATTGCTAATTAAAAGTCCTATAGACTTTTAAATAGCCGCTCAACGAAAAAATAAAATCTTTCTCCCAGTAAAACTATCATAAGAATGTTAGGTGGTAAACAGGTGAATCTTAACCTAACCTAAACAGCTGTATCCATAGTAAACGAAGAGGTAAATACTTAATTGCCAACTGCATTTTATTGTTGCTGAATACACTTAACGATCTAAGTAACTACATAAGTTTTCACGTTTTATTATTAGAACGAAGGTCGTTTTCGCACATTATATTATAGTCATACCCACCCACTTCTGGACTGCCCCACTGCTGGATAAAGGCCTCCCTACTCTCTTTCCACTTCTGTGCAGAGCTGCCAAACACCAATCTATACTAATATTATTATAAAGCTGAATAGTGTTGCCCAAATGCAAGAACAAGACGAAACTTAGCCAGTCTTGGTCTTGGTCTTGCGCCAATACACCTGGTCTTGGTCTTGGTCTTGGTCTTGCGCTCCCAGTCTTGGTCTTGGTCTTGGTCTTGCAGCAAGAGTCTTGCAAGTCTTGCAATTAGTCTATTACTATTTATTAAAGTTTACTTTAAATCTTAGAAAAACGTATTAGAATTGGAACATTGTGAGCTTGAATTAACATAGCCATAGTAAAGATCAAGCAGATTAATAAATAACTGAAGATTTGATAAGAAATTCGAAAAATCAACTGACCTATATGTCGTTTTCCATGGAAGTAACTGTTTCTTAATAAACATTTATGATTTATAAGCTTACATTTGCTAAAACATGTAAAAAAACAAATGAATTACAATAACTTGACTGTATTTTAAAGAACAATACTTATCTGTCTAGAAAGAGATTGAACCCTCAACTTATAAGAAATTTAATAAAAGAGTTTTACGATTTATCATTTATTTGAATAAAAAATAAAATACAACACAAATCAACAGCTTTATCATTAGGTTATGATACTTTATATCAATTTTTTTGACCAAGAATTAATACAAAGTAACCATCTGGCTGACTCATCACTTAACCTATTTCTATGTTTTCTAATTACTAATGATGCTTTAGAAAATAACCTCTCAGCAGGTACTGAAGTTGCAGGTATTGAGAGAAAATCACGGGCCATTTTCGATAAAATCGGATACTCTGTCTCATGCGTCCTCCACCAATCTAAAATGTCTTCCGAGCTGGCAGTTCTTGGTTTTCTCAGGTACTCCTCCAACTCGTCTATCACTAAGCCTTGAAGACAAGATCCAGATGACGTCGAGGGACATTCATAGAGTTTATCAAAGTCTATTACGTCTTCATCTTCATCACATACTTTATTTTCTTTTTCTGGTAATTCCAGAGATTTGTTCTGTGAGTGTAGACTTTTATATTCTTCATAAAGTTCATTGAACTTGCGCAGACTTTCTGTTTTAAGTTGCTTCCCCCACATTGTCAGGTCAAAAGTCTGAGCCTTATGCCTTGGGTCTAAAATTAAAGAAGTACAATAAATCCAGTTGCTCTTCTTGTAATGTTTAAGCATTTTGTCTCGAGCTGCTTGGAAAGCTAGAATGAGCCTTTCATCCACTTCAGATCGATTAGGTTTCTCATCTAACTGTTTTACCATGGATTCAATTTTATCTAGCAAGAGATTGAATGATACAATGACTAGCGGTAATGTAACATATTTGTCTCCACCAAGTTTTGTACTTAAAAGTTTAAAGTTTATTAGAAATTTATGTAATTTTTCGAGTACCTGCCATTCATTAGCTGTGATTTGAAAATCATTTAATTCGGTGACAGAACTGCACAATATGTCAATGCCCGCTCTCACTTTTAAACCAAATCCAATCATATCATGTGTGGAATTCCATCTCGTTGGACAGTCAAGAATGGCATTTAGATTTGATGGCACGCCAGCTGCTTCACAAGCAGACTGAAACTTCTTCTTCACTATCTCACTTCTTTTTATTTTACTGGAAATACTGCGTAACTTTGTTACAGATGTACGCGAGTCAGCAATATTTGGTGCAGATTCTTCATCTTCCTCATCCTCAGTTTCGTCTGCATAGTCTTCGTACTGCTGATCTTGCGCATTAGTGTCAGACTCACAGTGTAATGCTAAGGTCTTTAATAAATCTTGTACACCAAGGTTTAAAATGTGAGCAAAGCACCGGAAATGTTGATCGTCTGAATCAAAGTGTGGCGGCAGCTGTTTGCCCAGTTCATACATAAATTTGGTATTTGCAGTTGCGTTGTCGACCGTGATACCTTGTATTTTATCAATTATGCCATATTCCAATAAACATTCATGGAAAATCGTTGCAATATCTTCCCCAGTATGTCGACCGCGTGATGGTATAAAATCAAGAACTACAGATTGATACTTCCATTCGTTGTCTATATAATGAATAGTAACCCCGTAGTAACTCCTACCAGCAATTGACGTCCACCCATCAATGGTAAAAGACATTTTAGATGATAATTGTTGAAGTCGTTCCTTGAGATTCAATTGGAGCTCTTCAAATCGCTCTTTGACTTTCCTTCTAAGTGTAGACCTTTTAGGAAACACCATATTAGGGCAAATACGTCGAAAATATACTTGTGTAGCTTCGTCATCGAAAAATGAGAAGGGAAGATATTTTTTCACCACCCAATCAACTGTAGCTGTCGTGATGTTGTCACTGCTGTTTTCCGACTGAAACAAAACAATAAATCTTGTGTTATTATTTAAAACATACTAGGTTTGAGCGTATAAGAGGAGGAGGTTTGTTGTTGTTAAATCGAGAAAATCGTTAAATTGATATTTGTTATATTAAGGTTGCACTGTACTGTAATTTACCAAAATAAAGTACTTAGTTGTTACTGGCCGATTAAATGAAAATATGGGTGTTTATAAAAAATATTTAAGACGATAATTACATACTTAATATGTCGCACCCCTAGATGAAAACACCACTAACTCAAAAATACTTACGTAAGTTAATGGCGTTTTTGAAAGTATCGCATGAATAGCTACGCGGAGTTAAAATTCTTTTAACTGTTAAAAAAATATTCTTACCTGTCCACTTCTTCCAGCGGTTACTAAAAAGCTTGTGATATCTCCACTTAATTTTGGTTTAACAGGAAGAAATATTTCTGATTCCTTTTTGTGGAAAGATATTAGATGTTTCCTTAAGCCTGAAGTGTTTCTGTTTTTCATTTTTATTTCAATCTTTTTATGTTGGCACAATTTACAGATGGCAGTTTGGGATGCATGAATTATTTCGAAAAACTCCTCAAATTTGCTTTTGGGTCTTTTAGATCTGTGACTCAAACTCTCGTTACTCGGACTAGAATAATTTGAATCTTCGTCACTCATATTAAATTGTACACGTGATACGTTTTTAGAAAACAACGAGAATTAGTAAAAACAATTATTAAGTTAGACTCGAAGCACAGCTCAATTGGAAATGACTGGAATTAAAATAATTCCTTTATTTATAGTACGTTTCCTTGCTTTCTACCGCGCCGCCTCGCCACGTGCCGGCTCTATGAAAAGGATGCCGCCGCAAATCAAACAATGCCGCGTGCGGCGTACAAACACACACTAAATATTACCTACTTGTACAGACGCGACGCGTGAATAAAATAAAATTAGTGCCAATCACTATTCTTTACATATAAGTGAATGTTTTGGCGTACATCTATACTAATATTATAAAGCTGAAGAGTTCGTTTGTATGTTTGATGACAGAAGTTTTAAAATAAATAAATAAGTCCTGAACGTCACTATACCTCCAAAGTTACTATTCCTCGTGGACGAAGTCGCGGGCACAGCTAGTAAATACTTACTCTTGTTTTGGCGTACATCTATACTAATATTATAAAGCTGAAGAGTTCGTTTGTATGTTTGATGACAGAAGTTTTAAAATAAATAAATAAGTCCTGAACGTCACTATACCTCCAAAGTTACTATTCCTCGTGGACGAAGTCGCGGGCACAGCTAGTAAATACTTACTCTCATCATCTCTCTCAGAGATATTCGGGCTGGTAAGTAATACAAAACTCTTATCGCAGGCTTTTTATTTTATTAGTAGGTAAGTACCTACGCTTTTTATATTATTTTATTAGTTTTGTAGAATTTTTTTACACGTTTCAAGTATATTTAAAAGTGGCTACAATATTTATTAAACGGGTGATATTTGAACACTTTTTTGCTATTTTTTTCTTGTAAAAACTTAAGAAATATAATGACTAAATGTACAATAATAGTACCTAAGTAATTAGTTTAAAACCATATAAGTAATCAATATTATAATATATACTTACTAGAATGAATTAATATGACATCTACTACCTATCCTTACCATTTTATCCTAATCATAATACTACTTGCGTGATCAGTATAATGTATTCATTTTCATTCTAAGCACTCTGAAACTTATTTATTCTTTGGAACACCTGTAGGTACTCTTAAAAAAATTCGAAATTATTTTGCATGAGTATACCTACGCCCTATGGCGGCAATCAAATAGTGTCACAAATGTTATGATTTCGGCGTGGTGGCAACGATTGTTTTAGATTTCAAAAGAAGCCGCCGCCGCGCCGGCGCGTGTATCATAACCATGTACTTCCGAAAAGCGGCAAATTTCTTTGAGAAGTAAGTACAAAACCTTTGATGCCGCATTATCAAAGTGCCGATGGTTAAAACATAACTATGCATGCACTCAGTTTGATTTTAATAGATATTTTTTTATTCGTTATGTTTATGGTATTAGTCGTAATGCGCATAGGTCCAGTTTTTCATATTCTTTGATACAGTTTTTTGCGTCTCATAGAATTCCTAAGCGTACCTACCTATACACCGAACTGTTACACCTAACTACTCAGTGAAATAGCGCTAAGTCCTAGCTGCAAGACGCAAGAGTCTTGCAGGCTATGTCTTGTTCTTGCTCAAGTCTTGCACGGTCAGTCTTGGTCTTGGTCTTGCTAAAAATACGCGGTCTTGTTCTTGGTCTTGGTCTTGCAAAAACGCAAGAACAAGACCAAGACTGCAAGACCAAGACTGAATTTGGGCAACACTAAAGCTGAAGAGTTTGTTTGTTTGGTTGAACGCGCTAATCTCAGGGGCTACGGGTTCGAATTGAAAAATATTTTTTGTGTTGTGTAGCCTATTTATTGAGGAATGCTATAGGCTATATAACATCACTGATCACGGTACGATCAAAAGGAGCGGAGCAGCAACGAAAAATGGACGAAAACTGGCAGGTAATTCTATGCGACGGGAAGGGTCTCGGGAGCAAAAATTTGACGCGGACGAAGTCGCGGGCAGAAGCTAGTCTTCAATAAAGGAGTCCAGTTAATAATAATAATATCTTAGGACAACCAAGACACCGTTATCTGATCCCAAACTAGGCAGAGCCTGTACTATGGTAACCAAACAACTGATAAACATACTTATATATTTCTAAATACATACATATTATAGATAAATTACACCCAGACACAGAAAAAATGATTGTGCTCATCACACAAAGATTTGTCCTGGTTGGGAATCGAACCCATGACCTCAGTCTTAGCAGTCAGGGTCACTAACCACTAGACTAACAGGCCAGTCAACTCCCAGGCCAGTCAGTTCATCCCGTCATCTCCCCCTCCCCAGTCCGATCACTATGTACGGTAAGCCGATCCCGTGGGCGAAGCAAGCCAAATACTAAGGTGTGATCCTCGACCACCACCTTACCTTCAGGGAGCACATATCGACCGCTCGTTCGCGCGCCGCATTCGCTCTTGGTAGACTAGGTACACTTCATTCTAACCGCCCGTAGCAAATTGTCCCTTAGGTGCAAATTGCGTAACTACACCGCGGTGATACGCCCTATCATGGCTTATGCGTGCGTCGTCTTCGCGCACGCTTAGCCACACCACATCCATAGGATGCAGACCCTCCAAAAACATTTCCTTAGAAAGGTTACGGGAGCGCCCTTCTATGCCCGAAACAAGAATCTCCACCTAGATCTCAGAATGCCCACCATTCAGCAGTTCATGAAACGCCTTTCAAAGCGTTTCTTTGACTCTGCTGTGAAGCACCCCAATCCCCTGATCGCGGCAGCCGCCCGCTACACTCCCTCCCGTATTAGTACGATTCGCCGACCGCGGCATACTCTAACCATTCCCGATGACGCTACAACCCTTCTCCAGGAGAGTAGTAAACTAACTAGCACACTCAAGAAACACAAACACAGACCACCGTCCTTCCGTCCTCCGTCCTCGCCGTCGAGGCACGCCGCGACGCTTCAATCCTTGTCCGCCCCGACCCTTGCTCGAGCCAGCCCTCGCCGCTGAGCCTGTAGCTTTAAATTCGCCCCTAAATAATAATCATTCCAATCCAGGCCATCCCTTGCTGCCTCCTACCAGCGATGCCCTAAGCCGAGGTCCGTACCTCACAGGGGTTCCCTTAGCGAGAAGTCGCTCTAGTTTTAAGTTTTTTAAGCCCTGGTGGGAGGCCTTAATTTATTAAGGTAGTCACAGGCAAGTCCGGTTAAGCAACCAACAATCTCATAGGTTGACCTGTGAGATGTCATTAAAAAAAAAACCTTCATCTCCGTTTGGGTCTGTGCATTGACAATTGCCATTTGTCTCTTTGGATATTAATTTAATCTAATCACCTATGTCTGTTGATCTCTCGCTTCAGAGCTCACCATTTATCAGTTAATTCGCACGCGCTTTTTAATTCTTTGTACCTACTGTAGTTACATAGTAATTTTATCGTAGGTTCATCGTTTACACATATAATTATATTATGAATGTATATAACACATTTTTAAAAGAGTAATGGTGAAGTTTCTTGCCCATTCTTCTCCACACAAAACTACGTTTTGGAAGGGGCGACTTGAATGAAATGTTGCAGTTAGAAAGTACCTTAAGTATATGAGCCTATTTGAAATAAATGCTTTGATTTTGATAGTATTATCGAAGCATTATAAGCCGGACTTTGCAACCAATAAACGTCGAGCAGTAATAAAACGATACAAGCGTACTTGAGTATTGTAATTACTCCACCCCTTTTGATGATATCGTAAAAATGCAGTCAAAGAGTAAAAAGAACTAAAATTAGAACCCTTGACTAGTTCAATGAATACCTACCCATACTAATAAAAACGAAGAAATACACAATTCAGTACAATTTATGTGTAATACCAGATCTGACGAGCTTTTTCAGCATAATTACCTATGTTGTTATTTGCGTACCTATTTAAAACTTCACACGGTAAATATACACATCAATCTTGTATAATTTCAGTTGTAGTCGTGTTAGCTCTCATGATTTATGGTTAGGGTTGCCAGGTCATAAAACCAAAAAGCCGGACAGACCTGTCAGTTTAGCCGGACATTTGGGTAAAAAGGCCGGACATCTTTATTTTTTTAGTCTTAAAACAAAAGTAAACATAAAACTAATTAACTAAATACCTACATTTTAAAATCTTTGTAACATAAAGGAGTTCATATTTTTTCGTTGGCAGACACCTCCTTTAAAAGCTAATTTTCCTTTAAAATTGAGCAATAATACCGCGGGAAGGACAGTGCTAGTTCGCTCGCTTGCGCTGTAGCGATACAAGATGAGGCGGATGAAGACAAAAATGATCATATCTAAAAAGCCTAACAAAAACCGGACAGGCCGGACGGCATCTAATTTAGCCGGACATGCAACTAAAAAGCCTGACTGTGTCCGGCTTTATCCGGACGCCTGGCAACCCTATTTATGGTTATTATTCCGTTTTATTACAACCAAATTCTTACATTTTATGCCACACTCACCGCAGCCGAAATCGGTCCTGCCAGATCACGGATATGTTCAATAGAGTTACCGTGACCCTGGCACAGGCAACTGAAGGAACACGGGTGGGTTTTAGTCAGTAAAACTCTGACACGTAGAACGCAGAAGTCATTTGATGCTTTCCCACCAAAAAATAACCGAAATTGGCATGGGATTTGTTAAAAAGGTGACGATAAGATAAGACTGAACAATGGTCGACCATATCATTATTCTCTTAAATTTCCAGAATTTCTAAACACATATGAGGCGCTCGTGGAAACTTATGGAGAATACTTCAGATTCTGGCTGGGGCCTGATCTTAATATTTCCGTGAAGAATCCAACTGACATTAGAGTAAGTATCTGCAACGCTATGAGGATTATGAGAGGTACATAATTGCTGAAAATCAACGCTGTTGACGATAGGTACATTCACTTTGTAGTGTTTTTTTCGGATGTGATTTGCCATAATCGCCACACATTGCAGGTGGGTTGGCGATCGCAGTATGGTGGTAAAATTCATAGAGAACAATGCTAGCCATTCTCCATTAAAACTCTTAATCGCCTTTACAATAGCAAAACCTTTGACCTTAAACTTTTCCGGTGGTTTCTTGATCTGGCCACTTTATGATATCTCCTTTTTTAAAGATTTATGGCGGGGCATGTCTTTTCACTTTTTTAATTCTGTCGGACACTCGAGTCATTCAGCGAAATTGATTTGCAATTAATATGCTGTGTCGGTAAAACAATTCAGTACTTGTGTGCTTGTGCAGTTCAATGTTTGTGTGTCGGTTTCTGTCGTGCAGTGAGTAGACAAAAAAACCGGCCAAGTGCGAGTCGGACTCGCGCACCGAGGGTTCCGTACAAACCTGCAGGTATTCACGTTTTATGCATAAGATTTATGTTTATGAAATTAAATGGTTTTAAAAAAATATATATATTTGAGTTGACTGAATGAAAGGTAAATTGTGGTTTACGATTTAAGACGTATTAAAAAAAAAACGACTCAAACCAATTTTCGGTGGAAGTTTACATGGTAATGTACATCATATATTTTTTTTTAGTTTTATCATTCCCTTATTTTAGAAGTTACGGGGGGGGGGGGAACACACACACATTTTACCACTTTTGAAGTGTCTCTCGCGCTATCATTTTTGAAGACCTATCCATAGATACCCCACACGTATCAGGGTTTGATGAATTTTTTTTTTGGAGTGTCAGTTCTATGTACGGGGAATCCCAAATATTATTGTTTTTTTTTTTCTATTTTTGTGTGAAAATCTTAATGCGGTTCACAGAATACATCTACTTACCAAGTTTCAACAGCATAACTCTTATAGTTTCGGAAAAAAAGTTGCTGTGACATACTCGGACAGACAGACATACAGACATGACGAATCTATAAGGGTTCCGTTTTTTGCCATTTGGCAACGGAACCCTAAAAATGACCCTTAAGGTGATGAACATAGTGACTGTTCTTAGTCCTTTAACGGGATGCTCATAATTACAGGAATTACTGATCAGCAACAAAGTGAACGAGAAAGGAGCATTGTACCAGATCCTTCTACCATTCATTGGGTATGGTCTTCTTACGGGGGGTAAGTTATTTTGTATAGTCGAGAATAATTCCTTTGCGATTTTTACACGCTTTATATTAGCTTCACTTGTATGTTTGTATGTTTGTTTGTAACCGACTCCTTATAGCGCGATTTTGACCCACTTTAAACGACCAGATTTCATTCAAATTTTGCACACCTGTCAAGGACCGATGACAATGCAATAATTTCATAAATTTGTGCCATTATCCTTGCCAGGGTTACCAGGACAGCAAAAAAAAACTGTCTTCGAAAACTACGCTGACATACGTCACAAACTAATTTGTGCCATTATCCTTGCCAGGGTTACCAGGACAGCAAAAAAAACTGTCTTCGAAAACTACGCTGACATACGTCACAAACTACGCTGACATACGTCTCAAAATTCGAAACACCCTAAAAAATAGAAAATAAATAATAGTTTAAAAACTAAAAAACACGCTTCCATTGAAAACCAAACTAAAAAGTACAAAAAAAATGGAAAAAAAGCGTGGGGTGCCTGATATCAATAAAAAAATACCTTAAAAATCACCCCACGCTTTTTCTCCATTTTTTTGTACTTTTTAGTTTGGTTTTCAATGGAAGCGTGTTTTTTAGTTTTTTTAAACTATTATTTTTGATAACATTTTTCAGTACATTGAAACTTCACCAAGTCTACGTTCGCACTAACGTAACTGAAACTTTAACGCACTTCTCGCTCCGTGTTCTCGCTACACCGCACTCTTTTTCTCTCTCTCATGTGAATAACGGAGTCTATTTCGGCTGTGCAATACCAGTATCTGCATAAAACTTGTGTAACTTCGTATTTGACTAATTTCTTGGGAGTTTTTGCTAGCCTAGTATGTGGAGGGTAGTCTATAAGGTCGAAAAATGCAAACACAATCGTTTAAAAAAAAACGGATACTAAGTTTTGAAATTGAACATCCGATTTTTTTGTGTCAATCAGTACACAGTTTCAACCTCAGAATACGTTTGCACGGAAGTAAAAAAATCACGGTGGGATTTTGCCGCGCACTGGATGGCCCTCTTTTGAACCGAGCATAGAAAACCTAACAAAATGCAGGGCGAGTGAATCTAGCGCGTCGAAAAAGCGCGATTTGATATATTTCGAGTAACTGTGCCCCTGACCTAGGTAACTGAACGGACACGGGTGGGTTTTAGCCAGTAAAAGTTTGACACGCCCATCCGCTCCACCCAGAGCGGGAGAAGTCATTTGATGATTTCTCACCAAAAAAAAGGGTTTATGTCACGTCAGATGTCTGTGTAGTTCGTAAGTGGTGGCATAGATGTCGCTACATATGTAAATGAAAAAATAATAAATATGACGGATGTTCGAGCGGCTGAGCGGTATATCGTCAGGATTTGGAGTTCCCATTTTATTGGGATAAACAAGACGTATAAACAATTACAGGAATATTAATAACACTATTAATCACGCTAAATAAAAAGAAACAATAAAATGGTTACAAGATAGAAAGGTATAGTAACAATACTATTCAACGAACAAAACCTTAAGGTTACTGTTCGTATAAATACCTAAGCCATCCAAATGCAAAGCGTATCTTTCGCTATCAGCTAGTGCCACACAGGCTCGTCAAGTGCCACACAGGCTAGTCAATACAGCTATGTGAATATACAGCAGCGCTGTACCAGGTAAACCAACAGTTTCGTCGGGAGCAGGAGCTCTGAAATGAGTCTAATCCGAAGATAGACTGACTCGCTCACTGAGTGCAAGCTCTTTTTAACCGACTTCAAAAAGGAGGAGGTTCTCTATTCGGATGTTTATATTTTTTTTATTTTTTTTTATGTATGTTCGGCCATAACTCCGTCATATATAGACGGATTTGCAAAATTCTTTTTTTGATTGAAAGGACTTTATTCCGAAATGGTCCCATATAAATTTCATATAGATCTGATGATGAGTTCCAGAGATAGACACCGGAACTCTTTAAAAAATGACAGCAAATCAACCGCGATTTCTGCTATCGCATAAATATGTATTGTTTGTTTGGAATTAGTGCGGGGTGGATACCACAACTAAAAATTTAAAAATAAAAACTTTTTTACAAAAAAAAAACAACCGACTTCCTTAAAAACACTACAAATTGAAAAATAACTTTAATTTCGGAAGTCGGTGGCAAAAAAACCTAAAATACAGATCCTAAGACACCGACTTCCGAAATTAAAGTTATTTTTCAATTTGTAGTGTTTTTAAGGAAGTCGGTTGTTTTTTTTTTTTGTAAAAAAGTTTTTTATAGGACAATGTCCCGGCATAATATCCACGACAACTCTGTCCGATGGCGCGCGGAAGTACGCCACGTGTTTACTTGATACAAAACACTATAGTATGCTAAACTAAATAAGACTTACATTATAAAGTCATCAAATCATGCAAGAATAATTGTCGTAAATAAACAAATGGTGAATGCACAACGTAATTCATTTCAAAGTTTAAAGTGACATGTCATTTATTGTTTTGAACAAAACTACCGGTTACAATTATCGAAATAAGTTGCCAAAAAATGAATTAGTGAGTACAATAAGTACTCAATAAATTATGTTCCGATTTATTAGACACTATCTGATAGAAAATCACGTAAATTAATGATAATAAAAACAAAGAATAGCAAATTATGCGGACTACCCACAATTTGTATTTGAGAACCAACTCCGACAAATATATAAATGAAAGGTTTGCAGGTACAGTCTGGCGCAAGTTCAGGAAGCTGGCAACTCCTACGTACAACAAGAAGTCTGTGGAGAGTTACACGCCTGTTTTCAATGCGGAGGCTGAGCAGCTGGCGAGGGTTCTCAGCCGTAAGGATCCGAACAAGACCTTCGATCTCTATAAAGATGTCGTAAAATTTACCACGCAGGCAGTAAACCGTAAGTTAAAAATAACTCCCACGTCCTAAATTTCCCATCTGAGAAAGATAAGAAGAAGTTCTTTCATATGAATTATGATTTAACTCACTGATGATATTCATTACAGAAACAATCTTTGGATTTTCTAAAGAAGATTCTGAAAATTTATACAGAATGGACGAAGTGGTGGCAAGAACACGAGAGTGAGTTTGGTGCTTTTTTTTTTAAATATTTTTTTACATTAGATTACTTAATGCGTTAATATGCCCTTTTTACATCAATCGCTGCAACATGAGGCAAGTTTTCATATATTTTATCACGCTTAGTCGTCCCGTTTAAATAATACGCCATGATCTGAACACGTGTGTTTCCACGGAATAGATAAATAAGTTCCGTGTGTTTCCTCAGGAGGCGCACGGCGTTCCCCGTTTCATATCACGCGCCCTGCCTAACCATTTTTCTAGATTTACTTGTTGACTGATGTAGGTACGCACGGCGACATTATGAAGCTATGCATTTCCAGTATAAGCTGAATTCTCATCGTACGAAAAGCCTATATCTACAATTCGATATCAGCTAAAACTGGAAATTATAACTTGATATGTAGCCGTGTGTACGTATTGTGTCGCGCACCCTGCATTCGTCTTCTATCATTTGACTGGTTCCGTATTGAAAAGTCTGCGAGTTAAGCTGCGAACTGATGGACGGACACGGCGAAAGTACAGAGTGTTTAGCAGAACGTTGAACATACGAAATTGGTGGATAGGTGGGGTCATCTGCTACTTCATCATCATCATCATTTCAGCAGCATCTGCTACTTACTCAGCCCTAATTTATTTGGCCCTGGCCCACTGGATATTAAAAAAAAATTTTTTTTTCTTTCTTTTTGTTTCACCACATTCTTAACTTTAAAGTGTAATTTTTATTAAAAATGGGTAAAACAGGCAATATTTTGTTATTTTTTAAAAATCTACACTTTAAAGTTAAGAAAGTGGTGAAACAAGAAGAAAGAAAAATTTTTTTTTTTTAAATATCCAGTGTGCCAGGGCTAAATAAATTAGGGCTGAGTGACCCCACCTATCCACCATTTTCGCATGTTCAACGTTCTGACAAACATCCTGTATAAGAGTTCCTTATTCACTACAGCACCCTAAAAATATGAAAGGACTGCAAATTGAGGTCCTTATGTTCTGAGTTGAGCTGCATGGTTACTGATAAATGCGTGCACTGATTGGAAAGGTCCACTCAATCTATGTGGTTCTTTCCTGCCATACTATTACCTCTGACCAAGATTATCTCTGGATTTTAAAAGAGACTGAGCTCTGAGTTTGTTACACCCTTTCTTCTCAGAGTAGTCAGATAGGAAACGCCGACCTCATCAAGTTTTAAAAATATTATGAGTATGACATTTAAAAGTGTTTGTACAAACCTACTTACAGAAATAAAATCATTTATCATTTTATTATCATGTAAGATTTCCACGATGCCATGTCGAATAGTCTATATAAAAATGATCATTTTTATCCGACTTCAAAAAGGAGGAGGAGGTTCTCAATTCGGATGTTTATATGTTTTTTTTATTTTTTATTTATGTTCGGCCATAACTCCGTCATATATAGACGGATTTGCAAAATACTTTTTTTGTTCGAAAGGGGTTTATTCCGAAATGGTCCCATATAATTTTCATATAGATCTGATGATGAGTTCGGGAGACAGACACCGGTACTCTTTAAAAAATGACAGTAAATCAACCGCGATTTCTGCTATCGCATAAATATGCATTGTTTGTTTGGAATTAGTGCAGGGTGAATACCACAACTAAAAATTTAAAAATAAAAACTTTTTTACCAAAAAAAAAACCACCGACTTCCTTAAAAACACTACAAAGTGAAAAATAACTTTAATTTCGGAAGTCAGTGTCTTAGGATCTGTATTTATGGTTTTTTTGCACTTTGTAGTGTTTTTAAGGAAGTCGGTTGTTTTTTTTTGTAAAAAAGTTTTCAAATAAAAGCATTTGTTTAATTAAATATCCACACCCACAGCCTTTACGCACTATTATTCGACAAGATGACAAGATGGTGGCTACAAATTCCCATCATTTACTGGATGACCGGTAAAAAGAAGCTCCACAGTTACTACGTAAAGCTGATCGATGATTTCAGTAGTGATATCGTGAGGAGAAGAAGGAAAGCCTTGGAGGTGTCCACCCCTGATCAATGTATGGGCATCATAGATCGATTCATTATGTCGGGAGAATTTACTGAAAAAGAATTAAGTTTGGAAGCCATGGCAGTATTTACAACGGTGAGAAGTTCATTATTTGATTTTTTTATGATAGATCAATAAATGTGGAGAGGTTTTGTGTTACCCAATAATTGGGTTGCGGTGGAGGCTTATAATAATTATTAATTTATAGTTCACTTTAGTCACAAACACCAGTGTCGCTTTGACCCATGTACAAGGTAGAGAAAGAAGTGCGATAGACATAAGCTTAAATTCCGTACCAGGCGTGAACAGGTTGATATGTCGATTGTCGAAGAATTGTTTTAGTCATATGGTGAATAAATGACTAAGTCAATGTGTCTGTTTTACCGCACATAGCAAACATGTGAAAACTCAAAGCAAATGAATTACATTCAGATAAAAAAAAAAACATAAAATCAGAATTTACAGATAAAACTTAAAAATGGCTGCCCTGAAAAATGTGCATTTTCGATTTGTTAAGTTATTCACGCGTGGTACGGAATTATACGTTAGCAAATATACAAGGCGGAAAAAATAATTACATAGGTTCATACATAAACTCACGCCTTTTTCCCATTTTCCCAAGCAGAAACTACGGAACGCCACCTGCTACAATCCTTACATACTCCTTTTGCCTCGTTTAGATTCATACATCTGGTCATAGTACGCCGGTTACCAGTACTACGCACCTGACCTTTTTGAAGAACATTACCATTAAGGACGCCATATTATGTCGTCCTAGGGTGTCCCCTCATGAAGGGGTCTGCTAGGACCGATGCCTGTCAGGGTCGCGAGATTCGTTCGAAAGAGTTACCGTGGCCCTGGCATATGGGCAACTGAAGGAACACGGCTGGATTTTAGTCAGTAAAAGTCTGACATCTCCTGCTCCGTCCAGAGCGGGAGAAATCATTTGAAGATTTCCCAACCAAAAAGAAAAAAACAAAAGGAAAAGTGTCCCCTCTCGGCGTGTCCACTGACATCTGCCTTGTAAATAACTTTTGTATACCGTCCTTCATTCATCCTCTCAACATGACCAACCATTTTTTAAATTTTAAGAGTTTTTATCATATGCGTCTTGCTTGCTCCACTCCAAGCGCAGATAGCGCATTTCACGACACAATGGCATAAGGCTTCTTAGGTTTGCAACCAGAGTTTTAGACTAGAAAGATGTCGCAGGGCTTTAAAGATCAAGTTGCGTATGTCCCGGTAACCGGTATACGTTGTGGCCATTTGATGTTGTCCTCAACGATTACTCCTAGATATTTCATAGAGTTCACTCTGCCTAGCTTGGAGCACGAACAAACGTTGTTTCGGGCTTTCTGTAAGTGGGCTCCAGCCTTACTAAAACATAGGTATTTGGTTTTAGAAGTATTTAGTGATAGCAGCCTATCTTTTAGCCAAGTTGTTACTTGACAAAGACCCGTTTCACATATATATAATTGTTGGGGCTTCAGTGGATTTCAGTGAAACTCTCGTATCAAGGTAATGGTTGTTTAATAAGGTTTTACTAGTTTTTAACAATAAAAGATGCGATGCGGAGCGTACAAGTTCGCGTCATAGTAAAATTTGGACAGTGAATATGTAATTTATGGAGGTATTTCTAAAATAAAATCCTTATGGCGTCTGGCCCTATTTAGATTGCAACATGTAACACACAAAAAACACAAAGTCTTTATAATTATAGTGCAGGCGTAAACAATAGTTCCTAGCCTGTCCACAACCTTTCATGGAACAGAAGAACTGTGTTGACGGCAAACATCATGACATCGGCGTTATTGATCATGATATCGCACAGTTCATTGATGTAAATCAGGAATAGGGTCGGAGCAATCGTACTTCCCTGAGGAACTCCTTATGAACAGGAAGCTTTATGGCTAGTTATATTATGGCTCACTTGCTTTTGCCAGCGGCTTCGCTCGCGTATTATACATCTGACAAATAGTTTCTTTCACGCGGGAAAATTTAGTTTATCAACTAACTTGTTTGTTGTTAAACAAGGTTACTTGGGAGTGACATATGAGTACCGTGAGTTGGGCGGGCGTAGTAGTTCGGATAAGCGGTCGTTCGGTTGATCGACTTTCGGATAATCGACCCTCTACTGTAATAGGACCTAGAGTTCAATAATTGCAATGAATTATTTAAACTTATTGATTAGATAATCGAATAACGTCGTCGATTCCAAAGAGAGCCGTACTCAAATGTACGATTTGACTTATTTTCTTATCCAATCCTTAATGCGTCTTTTCAGAGTCAAGAAGCATCAGCTAAATTAGCGTCGGGTTTGCTTCTTATGCTCGCGCATTTGCCAGAATGGCAGGTAAGTTTTCACATTCACCTAAATTTTTTTTTTTTCCTTGTGTGTTATGTGGTGCAATTTGTTTTTATTCTAGGTGCATCGTTTTCATGTGTAATAAAAATTAACATAGTGGTGCCGGAGGTAAAGAATAGCACCATCTCATTTCTTTGTGTGTGTGTTGTAGAAGGTGACTTAAGGACATGAGAGAATGAGCAGCAGGGTTCTCTATGCATTTTACCACTATACTGCGATCGCCCGCCCACCCCCCTCATTAGCGTGCCGATTATGCCAAACTTCCCCATCAGGGTTCTCTATGCATTTTACCACTATACTGCGATCGCCAACCCCCCTGATTACCGTGCCAATTATGTCAAACTTCCCCATCAGGGTTCTCTATGCATTTTACCACTATACTGCGATCGCCAACCCCCCTGATTAGCGTGCCAATTATGCCAAACTTCCCCATCAGGGTTCTCTATGCATTTTACCACTATACTGCGATCGCCAACCCCCCTGATTAGCGTGCCAATTATGCCAAACTTCCCCATCAGGGTTCTCTATGCATTTTACCACTATACTGCGATCGCCCGCCCACCCCCCTCATTAGCGTGCCGATTATGCCAAACCTCCCCATCAGAGATCTCTATGCATTGTATCACTATACTGCGATCGCCAACCCCCCTGATTAGCGTGCCAATTATGCCAAACTTCCCCATCAGGGTTCTCTATGCATTTTACCACTATACTGCGATCGCCCACCCACTCCCCTCATTAGCGTGCCGATTATGCCAAACTTCCCCATCAGGGTTCTCTATGCATTTTACCACTATACTGCGATCGCCAACCCCCCTGATTATCGTGCCGATTATGCCAAACCTCCCCATTTTTGGGCGAGTTTTATGTCCAGCAGTGGATGTTTTTCAGCTAAAATTATGATGAGAATAAAACATACCATAGCATCACGCCTTGCTATCCAGAAAGGTTGGGCAGGGATGTACCTATAGTACACTCACATTTCGCCAGTATGGTTAAGTCCCATGTAATAGGGGGCGGGCGAGTATGCAAATGTTGTAAAACGTTTGTAAGCTACTTATTTCAAGGGGCGACTAGAATTAATTCTCATAATCAGTCGTGTTCTCACTTTTGAGATACAGGCTTCCTCTTTGTGAGAGAGAGATTGCGGGTTGGTAATGTCACGTCATGTCTCCGAATTTTTGGTTCTAGGACCTATGATCAGTTTATGTGCCTATCTATACTAATATTATAAAACTGAAAAGTTTGTTTGTTTGTATGTTTGGTTGAACGCGCTAATCTTAGGAACTACTGGTCCGAATTGAAAAATTATTTTGTGTTGGGTAGCTTATTTATTGAAGAAAGCTATAGGCTATATAACATCACGCTAAAATCAAAAGGAGCGAGCAGCAACGAAAAATTGACGAAAATTGGCAGGCAATTCGATGCGACGGGAAGCACGGGAGCAAAAATTTGACGCGGACGAAGTCGCGGGCAGAAGCTAGTTAGAAAATAGAAATACATGCTTTGATTTTGTTAAGGTTTTGGGATATTGATTAACAGGGTGGAAAGCTGGTGGAAACCATCTTCACTTGAAACGGGGGAATTCTCCAACCAGCATGCGTAGCATGACCACCGTAGAAAGGGGTTTTGTCGATGGAAGAATAGACAAAATTCCAGATTGTAGAAAGATTAAAGACAGAATTACAGATTGTAGAAACATTTGTACCGTTTTATGCTGGCGTAGCATGACAGTTCTATCTCTATTCTTATATCCTAAGACGACCAACACACCGTTATCTGATCCCAAACTAGGCAGAGCCTGTACTATGGTAACCAGACAACTGATAAACATACTTATATATATATTTCTAAATTCATGCATATTATAGATAAATTACATCCAGACACAGAACAAATGATTGTGCTCATCACACAAAGATTTATCCTGGGTGGGAATCGAACCCACGACCTGTCTTAGTAGTCAGGGTCACTAACCACTAGATTAATAGGCCAGTCAAACTATTCTACCAAGAACAGACAAAGTTCTTTCTATGGTGGTCACGCTACGCGTGCAGGCTGGTATTTTGTCTCTTCCGTGGAGCTGCCCGACGATTGTTGTCGTGTTGATATATTATATATTTTTTTGCGGTATACGATAAATGATTTTATTCCTGTAACGAAGTTTGTACAAACAGTTTAACGGTTTCTCTTTTTTTACACGCTTTATATGAGCTTCAGTTGTATGTTTGTTTGTAACCGACTCCTTATAGCGCGATTTTGACCCACTTTAAACGACCAGATTTCATTCAAACTTTGCACACCTCTCAAGGACCGATGACAATGCAATAATTTCATAAATTTGTGCCATTATCCTTGCCAGGGTTACCAGGACAGCAAAAAAACTGTCTTCGAAAACTACGTTGACATACGTCACAAACTAATGTGTGCCATTATCCTTACCAGGGTTACCCGGACAGCAAAAAAAACTGTCTTCGAAAACTAGGCTGACATACGTCACAAACTACGCTGACATACGTCTCAGAATTCGAAACACCCTAAAAAATAGAAAACAAATAATAGTTAAAAAAACTAAAAAACACGCTTCCATTGAAAATCAAACTAAAAAGTACAAAATAATGGAAGAAAAGCGTGAGTTGCCTGATATCAATAAAAAAATACCTTAAAAACAACCCCACGCTTTTTTTCCATTATTTTGTACTTTTTAGTTTGGTTTTTTCTTCATCATTTCATTCGTAAGATGTTTACTCCTGGACATAGGCCTCACCCAATTTAGGGGCTTTGCCATAATCACCACACTTGGGAGACGGGTTGGCGATCGCAGTTTGGTGGTAAAATGTATAGAACGCTGCCCAATCTCTTGTAAGTCCCTTAGTCGCCTTTACTTACGACACACACGGGAAGAAATGGGGTGATGCTTTAGGACTATTTTTCTTAGAAAATACATTCTTAATCTTTGTCAAATCATGTGAAGACCACGTAGATTGGTGTCTGAACTAGTATGTTATGATAAAATTTGCTTGCGCGATGTAGGATTTGCATTACGTCAGATGTCTTGGTGTTTCAAGTAGATGTTGCCACAAGCTGCTACAGAAATAGTTTCCTTTGCTCAAATACTTTTAGCTATAATATTTTTTTGTTTTAATAAGGATAAGGTGCTTATTTCGGGGGCGTAATCCATAAAATGGTCCTTTTAACCGAAACAAATAATAAATTACTAGGACAAGGTGTACAACGAAATGATGGAAGTGGTCGGCGGACATGGTCCCGTCAGCAGTGAGCAGTTGAAGCAGCTGCAGTACCTCGACATGGTGTATAAAGAGACACTGCGGTACTTCTCCGTCGCCTCGTTTGTGCAGAGGACGGTTGTAGAGGAGATCACTATCAATGAAGGTAACTTTGTAGCTTTGAAGTAGGGTTATGAGCGTGTGGGCACCGCATCGGATTTGAATCCGAGAAAAGCCGGTGTAGACTCATCGTGCAATTGATCGGTCCATCACCGTTTTAGAAAGTGCAAACTAAGTTATTCCCCTCCAGTAAACAAGAATTAGGCGATCCGAAAAGAAACTCTATCAAAACAAAGAAGACAATTAAAAGTAAGTATCAATTTTGTAAATAATTAAATAAATAATTGATTTATTAATAAGTATGAAAATAATTTCATCACCATTGCTCTCTAAACGGTGAAGAAAAACATCGTGAGGAAATCGGCATGTCCTAGAATCATACATTCGGAGACGTGACATTACCAGCCCGCACTGGCCCGCGTAGTAGATTACGGCCCACTCCCTCTCACCGAGAGGAGGCCTGTGTCCCAGCAGCGGGAACTATAAGGCTGATTATGATGAATAAGCAATCCATCTCAGGGTCTACAACATCATACAAGCTGGCAACACGTTGAACTTGCTGTCTTTTACCTAATTTTGACTGTTTATAAAGCGCGCGCCAGTTGCGCGGTTGCGGCTGCGTTGCCAAATAGCTTGCTTACGCGCACGTATGTCCCCCTTTCCTTAATTATAAAGGAAACATTTTGAACCAGTGCGCAAATTTTTTTTTTGTGGTTCAGTGTCTGTAATAGAACACATTTCAATTATTATTTCAATACTTTTTTTTAAATTTTTATCCTACCTTAAATCAGTAAACTGTGGACACCCTACATATTTCGTAATATGATATCGAAATAGTAATAGGTCAGTAACCGCGCGCCGGCGTAGGTACTTCGAACTTCTTAGAATTTTGACCGATCGAACAGCTGTAGGTGCTAGTAGCTACGCTCGGTTGTTTACCTTCGCCGCCGTGCCGGCGCCGCGCGCAAGTTACCATAAAAACCAGTTTCAAAATAAACATCTTTCGTTGACGATAACTATATTTTTTTTATAGATATATCAAAATAAAAATTGCATGGTTATTAGTTTAATTTGTTAAAATTTGCGCACTGGTTATAAACTTATCCTGTATACTCTAAATGTTCTTTACAACATGTCGACTTACATATTTTAATTAACTATTAAATTTTAATTAACTATTAATTTTAATAAACTGCTGGACTTAGGCCTCCCCCAAATTGGGGGGCTTTGCCATAATCGCCACGCTTGGCAGGCGGGTTGGCGATCGCAGTATGGTGGTAAAATGCATAGAGAACGCTGCTGCCCTTTCTCTAGTAAGTCCCTTAGTCGCCTTTTACGACGCCCACAGGAAGAAATGGGGTGGTATTATTCTTTACGTCCGGCACCACACGGTACGTATTTTAATTTAGCGTAAATGAATAGGTCATTTACAATATTTTCAATCCTGCGATTGTAATTATTATTTGATTGAGCGTACGGATTTGTTTCTTCATCCAACACTACTCACTGTCGCCCACAGTTGAGACTGCTAATGATGAGGGCTAGGTTCTCCTCCATACACCGTTCTTGGGAAGGCAACTCTCAAAATGGTGCTATGGGAGCTAGTTTCCAACACAAGCTTTCAATACAAGGCCTGAGGTGGTTTTATTTTTGCGAAAATGATGCAGGAATTGGAGTTCACCCTAAAATCAGAAGATTGTGGATTAAACCTAGCCTAGTCTAGAGATTTATGTAAATGAAAACAGAGTTCGAGAGTATAAAATGGTAATAAGATATATACAACATGCACAACATGCACGTTCCATTATAGGCATCCCCATACAGGCGCAGTCCGAGGGGGGGTCCTAGGGGTCATGACCCCCCCCAAAGACAGTCATGCTGTATAAACCCTGAACGATTTGCCTGTCTTACTATCTTAAAATTGTTCTCACTTGAGCCACGGAGACTCCGATGGACATTTGCAAAAAGATTATAACCCGGGACATCATTCTGATCAGCAGCGCTTGCGACTACTAGACCAAAGAGGATTTACCTTCCTAAAAATATTCTTCAGTACTCATGGTGACCCCCCCCCCCCCCCCCCAAATGTTAGGCTGCGACCGCGCCTGACCCCATATCACGACGTACCTACTACGAGACAATGGCCGCCGTTGGTGTAGTGACTAGAAATTATAAGATTATAAAATTCCTATTGCGGCTGTCAAGTTTCACTTACTAGTTCCACGCACTATATTCATATGACCATATGAAAATTCATAGTTATTTTATCTTTCAGGAAAGATCACACTCCCAGCGGGTACCTCCCTGACGATACCACTGCACTTCCTGCATCGAGACCCTCGGTACTGGGAGGATCCCTACAAGGTGATGCCTGAGCGATTCTTGCCAGAGAATGTGAAGAAACTGGACCCTAACGCCTTTATCCCATTCAGTACGGGAGCGATGGACTGTATAGGTGATTTTTTTTGCGTATTTTCAATGCCTTTCTGCTTACAGACGCCAGCACATCAAGCTACCCGAAACTGACAAATTCGGACAATCAACCTTGAACCTAACCTTAGTTTATCGATAAAGTTGAAAATCTATTAAAGAAATTTGACAGATTGTAGTAGCTTATGTGCTGGCGTTTGTACATTGCTAGGAATTTTAACATGTAGTTTTTTCAAGAGGGTATTGCTGACGTAAGAGGGCATGTTGGCATAGCATGGCCAATTTTGTCTCTTTTCTATCAAGAATAGACAAAGTTCTTTTTAGCCAACCTGACATCTCTTCTACCCAAAGACATTAAATCTCTTTGCTTCTACCCGATCACGGGGCGACATGCATGTCGTCTGTTGGGACAGATTAGCTCAAAGCTGCAATGGCTCTTTCTTCAAAACGCCCTTGCAGACAAAAACCTGCATTGTTAGTTTGACATAAAATTCGAATAACTGGTGGTCGTCGAAATTCGACTATAATCTTTGTATTTGCTCCGTGACTATAATTCATTTTAATTTTAAGTTTGAATATAACATTATCTTAATTATTTGACACATTGTTTGACATTCAGTAAGACTATAGACAATAAAGACAAATAATATTAGTCTCTTCTCATTTTGACCACAGACTTCAACCATAAATAAAATAGAATTTGTGTGTGTGTGTTTGTCAAACGCATGGCAGTGTGTGTAACGTGTTATTTATTAAAAATAATGTATTTTTACGCATAATTAAAAAAAATATTAGCATTCGTCACTTCTTCTCTGTATAAACTATAAGTGTGCGAAATTTTATACTCCTCCGTCCGCCCAATTTTCGTAAAAAGGGATCCAAAGTTTTCGCTTAGATTTTAAAAGAGACCGTGACCTCGTGATTTTGTTTAGGAATTTCTTCTCAGAGATCAGTCAGCTAGGAAATGCTGGTTGCCTTCTAGTTTTGAAATATTAACCAATAAAATATTGAGGTGTCTTAAAAAAACTACTTTCATTTAAACATTTTGTTCAATTTGATCATTTCGTTAACACCGAATCACCGTTCATCGAACCGTCCTAGCACTAAGAGTTCGAAGAGATCTTAGAGGTCCCAATCCGCACTAGGTCCGCGTGATGTACTACAGTTCACTCCCTCCCACACAGAGGAGGCCTGAGTCTCAGCAGTGGGAACATAGGTTGACTATGATTATGCTTTTCATTCCCAGGTCGAGTGTTCGCCACATCTCTGGTCAAGACGATAGTTGTGTGGGTACTGCGGTACGCACGGTTGGAGCCCGTGGGGTCCATAGACGATATCAAACTGACCGTAGCCATATCTGTGTCCGCTGCCGACGGATACAATATTAAAGTGAGACCGAGGATGGATGGATGAACAGTGGAGTAACTAAGGAGGGAGAGGGGAGTTTTTTTCAAGGTGACAGATAAATAACTTCTGTGCCCGCGACTTCGTGCGCGTGCATATCGGAAAACAATAATTTGTTAGTTCGATGGTTTTGGGTAACAGGGTCATGGTGTACCACTCCTCCATTGAAAACAAAGAATGTCCAATCTTGCCTGGTGGGAAGCGCCATCTAGTCACTGCGTTTTCCGGGATTATAATTTTAAAACGACGAAGTGTCATTTAGATTTTTGAGAATAAATAAAAATCAATACGCCTGGTCGCGGCTCATCATTTTCTATCTGTGCAACTGCCGTACTCAATAAGTCGACTGCCCGTCTGGCGGAGTGTGCGGGACATGTGCGGGAGCTTTTTGACGCGTTCCTACGGCCCGCTTACTCAAAGGCCAGATTGCGTCACGTCAGGCCGATAAGGCGTGGTCCCACATTCAGGCCTCCGGTGGCCTATCGTCACCCGTTTGATTCGTTGGGAATCAGTAAGTTCAAAGGTGGGGCGTGATTCAACACGGGGGTTCCTGTCTCGGCCAGTACAGCCACGTGTCTTTAAATTTTGTTTACCAGTGAAATTTTGTTTTGTTTTTGTTGACCAGTGAATAAAACCACAGCGTGCAGCGGTGGGAATGCTCGGTACGGACCGCGATAGGCCTCGACAGGTGTAGTAACGCTGGCGCTACCTGGCACTTAACGGCCCGTGATACGCTTTAAAACCGCTGTTGATCTTTTTTTTATCAAGATCAGGCAAAAATAATGAACTTGTTACTATAATATTATTGTAATTCTATTGTATCCTTTGTTGGAGATCGCAAATAGATTATAAAAAATATAATTAAATACTTGTTTTAATTAAGAAAGTACTCATAATGTAAGCGATGTTGCTTGAAAGAGCACCCGCGACATACCGTGTGAAAAGCAACCAATTTACTGAGATCCAATTATGGGCGCCATTTTGGACTTTGATTTGATTTTCGATACCGGTACTCCCGAAAACTATGAAGATGTTACCCATAACGAAAATTAATACAGACGCCAGCCCATCAAGCTACCCGCAACTGTCAAATTTGCCCAATCAATCATGAACTCGGCGATAAAGTTGAAAATCTATTATAGAAATTTGACAGATTGTAGTAGCTTTAAGTGTTGGTGTCTACATAATTCACAACTTATTTTTACTTACTAAAACTCCCAAAAAATTACATTCCTTTAGAATTGATACAGTCTGTATGTATCCATAGTTAAAAAAACTTATTGGTGAAACCGACTTCCATAAAAAATACTACAAGTTCAAATAACTAAAATTGGAGAAGTCGTTAAAACTACCGAAACTTAAAGTGTTTTGCGGTTTTATTTTTTGAAGTCTTTTTTTTATTGTAATCTTTACCTACCTCACACAAATTCGACTGGCCTGTTAGTCTAGTGGTTAGTGACCCTGACTGCAAAGACTGAGGTCGTGGGTTCGATTCCCACCGAGGACAAATCTTTGTGTGATGAGCACAATCATTTGTTCTGTGTCTGGGTGTAATTTATCTATAATACGACACCTGCGGGAAGAAATGGAATTGTGCTAAACGTGAGGAAACCCTGGGCTCCGATCTGAAATCGCCAACTCGCACTGAGCCAGCGTGGTGATCAAACTCATTCCTTCTCTGAGAAGTGGCTTTACCCCGATCTGTATTTATACACCTAATAAAATCATTTGGGAAGATCCCACCACTCAGAACACCTGTCTTGTTGGAGAATCTTTTCTTTTTAATGGAGGAACTTAACATTGTTTACCATCGTCATACAGACTGAAGTAACAAAAAAAAACAATGACAAGGAAAAGGATAAAAGTGAATCGTTTTATTGTTACCCGTAACAAAATTATTTATTTTTAACATGTAACCCTTAAAAATATAGTTCTTTACAATATTAGGGACAGTCCGTTAACACTTATTTTACCTCTGATTTTGCGTCACTGTTAAAATCAAAGTGATCTTTGTATTCGTCAAAATTAGGTTGCTTTTGGGGTGCTGCCACTAACAGGTCTGTCAATATCACAGTCACTTTTAGTAGGCAAAATAAATGTGAAAGGACTATACCGGGTGACATTTTTTAACGTCTTGAAAAAAAATGGGGTGAACGGAGTAGAAGCCTTTGGCATAGAAAATTTTATTATTTTTAAATAACATGTATTTAAATTGATCTAGCAATAAATACAACATATTTAAAGTAACATTTTCATACTAGAACAACAAAAACAGAAATTTGGAAAAAAAGGAAAAAATTAACAATTAAAATCTATCGAAACTAAAACCATACGCACTCTACTCAATGCGCGGCATGTATCAATGATTTCGTAGCACGGTCCTACCCTTTGAAGCCGGCCGATAGGCGGCCTCATTGATCTTTCGCAGGCGCACGAGCCGCACACGCATCCCCGTCCGCTCGCGTCCCGCGCTCCTTTAGTCACCTGCGATGAATCTGATGGCCTTCCTGCCTTCTATTCTAGTTACACAACACACCATATGAAGGTCGAGACGGTAAAAAATGTCATCCGGTATATACTTGACCTGGTAATTGCTTTATCTCTCTAAGATTTAATGCCACTTCGATCAGTCAATCAACTCAGCCTATTACAGTCCACTGCTGGACATAGACCTCTCCCATGTTGCGCCAGAATGCCTTGTCCTCCGGTTTCCACATCCAGTCTGTCCCAGCCACTTTCTTTAAGTCGTCGGTCCATCTAGCTGAGGGTGTCCCACGCTACGCTTGTTGATACGTGGTGTCCGCTCCAGGACTTGTCTGCTCCACCAGCCATCAGTTCTTTGACAGACATGGCCAGCTCTCTGCCACTTCAGCTTGCTTACTCTGCAAGCTATTTCGACAACGTTTCTTTTACGGATATATAATTTAATTTCTGATTTTATCCTTAAAAAAAAATTCAAGCACAGCCCGCTCCATAGTGCGCTGAGCGAACTTGAATTTGTGAACCAGCCCAACTGTCAGTGTCCACGTTTCGGCACTGTATGTCTTTACTGGCAGGATGTACTGGTTGAAGATCTTTGTCTTCAGATATTGCAGGATAGGCGACGAAGTTTCCCAAACGCTGTCCACCCGTCAGCTTCTTTCTCAAAGTTGTGTATACCGAGCTGGATGTCACTTGCCTGACATAAAAGGACAAGGTCTATTTGTGAGTGTGACTACTGAGAGTTGGGATGACGTTAGATTGTTTCAACCTGAGTTAGATTTTAATTTACTGGGAATTTTTGAAAAGGCAGATTAGATTTTAATAAGGCAGTTACAAGATCGACTTTACTTTCTAAGTTTTATACTAGCTTTCGATGTTTTTCTTCACCGTTTGGAGACAAGAGAGAAAAGCAATAGAGCGACAGAAGAAAAACATCGTGAGGAAACAAGTAAAACATTCGAGGAAGTGGTATCCATTAAATGTGTGAATTACGGCCCAGTCCCTCTCACAGAGAGGAGGTCTGTGTCCCAACAATGGTAACATTGTAGGCTGTCAGCTGATGTTAGCTTATCTTCTTTCTTGAATTCAACATGATAGGAAACCCATTCAGTGATGCTACAGAAATAGAAATAATCACTCGAAGATCGTCGTAGGTCTCCGTCGAAGTGACTTCGAACTCTCTTAGCACCCTCACACATATTGTCTTTATTAACTTTGTGCCGAAGAACCTTCCTGAAAAGATGCATAAAATTAAAATCAGTTAGAGCCTAAATAGTTCTCGATGATGTTGATAGGTAGAAGCTACATTGTTTGAGATCCAGACACGTTTTCGCTTTGACTGCAGGATGCCAACACATCTGTGGTGCTTCTTCGACCAAAAGCGACAATGATCTGTTTCTATATAAAACGTGATTATGAAAAAAAAAAAAATTGGCAATATCATCATCTGCGTAGCCTTTTCTCAACTATGTTGGGGTCGGCTTCCAGTCTAACTGGATGCAGCTGTGTACCAGTATCTTACATGGAGCGACTGCCTATCTGACCTCCACAACCTAGTTACTGGGTAATACGATACCCCTTGGTAAGACTGGTTGTCAGACTTTCTGGCTTCTGTCGACCCGTAACAACAGTCAAAGATCTACGAAAGACAGCCGGGACCAACGGCTTAACGTGCTTTCCGAGGCACGGAAGGGTCTTGGTATGTAAAGATGGTCACCCATCCACGGACCAGCCGCGGCAAGCGTAGCTTATCCTGAACGATCGACCCGTGCGGCTGTTGTAAATTAGCCACAAGCCCCCCCCCCCCCCCCCCCCAAAAAAAAACTGGCAATACATAGGAGTATTTTGAAACTACCAAGAAATCCTAACATTAATATTGATATTTTACTAAACTATTTTAAAAAATCTACAAAGGGATCATTTGTTTCCCTACAAAATGAGTTTGAGCTGGATGGCGCTAATCCGCGAGATATGTTCGTGAACGGGCACCGTCCGGGAAATCACTCATTTGGAGGATATTTTGCGAGCAACAACTCATAATGCGGTAAAAAGAGCACAAATGTGCATACTCTGGAGGTGTTCGTTAAACCGATATAAATTATTCGACAATTTTTTTTTTTTTGTGAATAGGAAATCATCAAATGACGTCTCCTGCTCTGGGTGGAGCGGAAGGGCGTGTCAGACTTTTACTGACTAAAACCCACCCGTGTTCCATCAGTTGCCCATGTGCCAGGGCCACGGTATCTCTTTCAAACAAGTCTCGCGACCCTGGCAGAAATTATCCGACTTTACGTCATAAACACAGTTCTAAATAACCTTTCCAGGAAAACGCAACCCTTTTTTTTTTTCAACCAAATGTCAGCCAATTTACATTATGACATTGCTTTTGTCCCACTATGATGTAAGGTGACATAAAAAGTGTTCGTTACTTACCCAAACAGTCCATAGGTCCCCAACTGAACGGTATATAACAGTTGGGGTTCCGTTTCTTCAGATTCTCAGGACTGAACCGCTCCGGGTCGAAAAGTTCTGGGTTAGACCAGAACCGAGGGTCACGGTGGACGTGGTAAATAGGAGCCACCAGCGAACAGCCTGCAGGGAGGGTGTGGCTGCCTAGAAATTCAATAAGAATAATTTATTGTTCAAAAAACTACATTTGTTTGCGATTGATTCCTGGAACTCACACTAGGATTCCCTGTGTCGTGAGTTCAAGGCTCCTTCGTCCGTTTCACCATTTATATTTGTTGCTATACAGGGTTATTTGTAAAACACCGGTAACCTCTCAGGACTATGTTACTAACATCATAATCAACAACTTTTGTGTTATGACTTTTAAAAATTCATCATATTTTAGTTCATCAGATTTTCATACAAAAATCGGCCGCCCGTAAATAGTTCAAGTTCAAGCGCTCCCGCCACCCTAACTCCGCTCGCTTCGCTAATGTACTATGTGCTTTTTTTGTTTCGCATAGACTTCGTAATATTTAGACCGTTCAATTTAAATATTTTAATTTTTTTATTAATGTCTGGTGAACTAAAATATGACAAATTTTTAAAAGTCATAGAACAAAAGTTGTTGATTATGATGTTAGTAACACAGTCCTGAGACGTTGCCGGTGTTTTACAAATAACCCTGTATATGTACGTTACAATAAATTTCTTAATTTTATCTAATCTAAAACTAATACACAAAGAATACTAATACACAGCCAAAATAAATAAATTTGTATATTTAAGCATGTATGTTGTGTGTGATTGTGACTGTGTTTGTGTGTGTGTCGATTAAATAAGATAGTCCTTTTGGAGCTGAGAGTGTGTCTGAATGTTAAACTGAGGATGTATCTAATATGTGGAAGCTAGCGATATAGTATAATAAATATATAAATAGAGATATGTATATTTACCAAATTGTTTTTTTTTTTTGTTTTTTCGATTTATTATTTAGATTACTATGGTTTCAGTAATTTCATAGTCCAGAGTAAAAGCAATTTAGTAATCATATTTTTGCATTTACTATGAGTGAGTTGAAGAATTTTGAGTCGGTTGTCGAGTTCTGTGTACATGTCAATGTAGGAATTAAATATGGAAAAAAGTTAGAAGAACAAAAAACGCCAGTAGGTCTAATAAATTTGCAATTTTATAGAATGGTCATAGCTGCGTTAATACACATCAAGCTATAGATTTCCAGTTTTAGCTGACCATGCATTGTACAACATGTCCCGTAATTAACGTACACCCTCTTAAGGGGTCATTGTACTCATCATTAGGAACAACTTTTACTATGGGACCAAACCTGAAATTTGGGATTGAAGATTATTTCTAAACAATTGCGGGTTAGAAATAATCTTCAATCCCATTCAGATTCTGATAAATTGTGCGTTTCGCAATTAGGGTGCAGATCCATTTTCGGAGAGCCAGTAGTTGATAAAACGTGTTGTAAAGTTAATAATAATAAGTTATTTATTGTTCACTTCAGGTTACTAGTCCAAGAGCTCCTAGCGTCCTAGCTCTTGCACTAGGAATTCCTGAATCACAAGAGCTCACAGAGTAACTCACTTATAGTAATATCTTCGTTAATAGTTCTCTGCAGAACAGCTCCTATAGGAAACAGTCGCAGCACTTCCTTGAACACCATCTCTAAGTACGGCATCTTCTTGATATCTTCATCGGTCACGTATCTGTCCTCGTCGCCAATCACGTTCTTTATCTCTGTATGGAGTTTCTCCTAGAAATATTATTAATTTTATTAGCAAGCTTTGTAAATTTAAGTCTCTTCACATCCGTTATATTGGAACTACGTACGTTAACGACGTACTATGTTTCATTGGAGTTACCGACATAGCCGCAGAGTAAGCAAGCTTGGCAGTGGGCTGGCCATGTCTGTCGAAGGACCGATGGCCGGTGGACCAGACGAGTCCTGGAGTGGAGACCGCGTATCGGCAAGCGTGGTATGGGACGCCCCCCAGCTAGATGGACCGACGACCTTAGGAAAGTGGCTGGGGCAGACTGGGTGCGGAAGGCGGAGGACAGGATGTTGTGGCGCAACATGGGAGAGGCCTAAGTCCAGCAGTGGACTGCGATAGGCTGAGTTGATCCGTTATATTATTAAGTACTTAAATGATAAAGGGATTTGGGGGAGGTCTTTGATCAGCAGTGGGACAGTGTAGGCTAATAATGGAAAATCGCGGTTGATTTGCTGTCATTTTTTAAAGATCAGATCTATATGAAATTTATATGGGACCATTTCGGAATAAAGGATCTTAGGATCTTCATTTAAGGTTTTTTTTGCCACCGACTTCCGAAATTAAAGTTATTTTTGACTTTGTAGAGTTTTTTTTAAGGAAATCGGTTGTTATTTTTTGTAAAAAGTTTTTATTTTTAACTTTTTAGTTATGGTAGATACCCCACACTAATCTAATCGCGTTATTCATTCATTTGTCGAGCGAATACTTAATGCAAATGTAAGACTTATATGGTTTTCACATGGAGTCCATTGTCCGAATGGAACCAAATTATAAATGGGAACATTTGGGAAGCATCAGTTTTCAAATAGAAAAAAAAAATCATCAAAATCGGTTCACCCAGTCAAAAGTTATGAGGTAACAATCATTAAAAAAAAATACAGTCGAATTGATAACCTCCTCCTTTTTTGGAAGTCGGTTAAAAAAGGACAGAATGTGACTTTTGTCTAGTAAATTGTAAATATTTACCTGACATTTAGGATGATACGCCATCATCAGCAAGACGTACGACGTGATCTTTGCTGACGCTTCTTGACTCTGAAACATAGAAATACTTTAACTAGCTTTTTCCAGCGGTTTCGTCCACGTGGAGGTCGGGAAGAATACCATCCAAAATCGTTCAGTCGTTTTTGCTTGGAAGAGTAGCAAACATCAATAAATCCTCACAAACTTACACATTTATAATATTAGTAGATAAATATTTCGTGTTTCATGAAATGCCAAAAAAAAAATCTCTTTCATACAATCCATTTTTAAATATTTCCATTCACATACCAAGTAGATTTAAATTCAATTACAATTTAAATTCTGTAATGTTAGCTTGTTCCGTGTGTGCCGGGGTCGCGAGATTTGTTCGAAACAGATACCGTGGCCCTGGCACATGGGCAACTGAAGGAACACGGGTGGGTTTTAGTCAGTAAAAGTCTGACACGCCCTTCCGCTCCGCCCAAGAGCGAGACACGTCATTGGATGATTTCCCACCCAAAAAAAAACCAAATAGAAAATGATTGTCATGTCGAACTCGAAAGTCGTTGGCGTTAGTTTCATAAATCAAAATCAAAAGTCATTTATTCAAACTAGGCTGAGAGTCAGCACTTTTTGAACGTCAAAGTTACATGAGACAGTCCCCCCAAAACGCCCACCCTTCGACACTTCCTAGTGCTTTAGCTGGGAAGAAGAAGTGGCGGAACAAACTCCCCATATGTTTATTTGTTGCTACCTACTTCCGAAATTAAAGTTATTTTTCACTTTTTAGTTGTGGCACCAGCCTACAAATTCGTATCCTTTCACTTACTAAGTAATAGTGACATGACATAAAACTGTTATACCTAACATCACCAACATATATTATATGGAAAAAAAAACCGGCCAAGTGCGAGTCGGACTCGCGCACCGAGGGTTCCGTACAAACCTGTAGGTATATAAGTAAAAGTTCACCCATCACGACAATCGAGTCGTAGTTCTGTTCTGTTTCTTGGCTTGGTTTTATTTCTGTCTGTGTTTTGTTCTGTTTATTAAATGATGTAACTAAAAATTGACGGTTTTCGCAATTTTTCCTTTATCTGTGCTATAAGACGTTGCTTCGTACCAAATTTCAAAATTCTAGATCGACTGGAAGTACCCTTTAGGTTTTGATTCCCTTGCGAGTTTCGAAAATTTGTGGAAATTTGCGGTATAAACGGCTATATCTTTTGATTGCGTTAGCTTAGAAGTTTGATTTTTTCACAGCTCCAAGGGACAGTAGACTTGAGTATTTGATATAAATTTCAGTTTGATACCTCCACGCGTTCCTGAGAAAAAGGGTCTTGACAGACGGACGGACGGACAACAAAGTGATCCTATAAGGGTTCCGCTTTTTCCTTTTGAGGTGCGGAACCCTAAAAACTACGTTTGAAGCTAACTTGACCAATTGGAACATTCCAATCCAGAAAAGAGTTTTTCAAATCTATAGTAATAATTATAAAGTAATATACTAATATTATAAATAGTTTGTTTGTTTGGTTGTACGCGGTAATCTCAGGAATACTAGTCCGAATTGAAAAATCTTTTTGTGTTGAGTAGCCTATTTATTGAGGAAGGCTATATAACATCACTCTACAATCAAAAGAAGCGGAGCAGCAACGAAAAACGGATGAAAATTGGCAGGCAATTCGATGCGATGGGAAGGGTCAGGGGAGCAAAAACTTGACGCGGACGAAGTCGCGGGCAGAAGCTAGTGCGTTTATAAATGACGTAGCTCTAAGTTAACACACACTGAACGAACAACCTTCTTTTTTAAGTCATTAATAAGTAACATTATAACTCACCGAAGTAAATATAGTAAAAGTCTCCTGCACCAATTCCTCATTATTCAACTCTTGGGACAGCAAGAACCTATCGATAACACTGAGCTGAGTATTCACACCAGCATCGTCTTCCGTATTCATCAGGTCCCTCTTACTATCCTCAAGAGTCTTCAGTCTTTCAGCCCTATGCACCAAGATGGCTTCACTAAATTCCGTCATGATTTTCAAGAAGTTCTTTTGACTATGATAGTCGCTTGATAACCAGAATACTGGATCGATTTGTAAGTACCATTTAGTCATTCTTCTGAAGACTACGTCGTACATTCTGGAAATAGAAAAGGACTTATAGTAGCATTAAATTAGTTTTTTTGCCAATTTAACCAAGGTAGTCGACACCTCTCTAAGAACCGTCAATCTAAAGTGGTAGGACACATTTCTTGCAGAACAAAATGGTCGATGAGGCCGAAAGGTTCTGGAATGGCAACCGCGCACCGTAAAACTTAGTATTGATTATGAAATGCGCAGAAATCCTCTGGCTGTGGGAAGCATAGAACCGATTGAAGTGGCGGTGTTTGGAGGTTTATGTCCAGCAGTGGACGTTTTTCGGCTAAAATGATAATGATGATATTTCTGAATTACACCTTCATCAATCTTATCTACTTACCAGTAATACAACTTAATTTTGTTTAATTTACACCATACACATACACACACACACACACACACACACACACACACACACACACACACACACACACATATATACCACATACATACACAGTTACAGTCTCCACTCTGGAATTCGTATCCTGAGCCCCAAGACACAGACTAACTGTCTAGTTTGGGGTCCACTGGTAAATATAAACTGTAACTAGCTGTAGTAAATACGAGTATTTAAGCTACTCATGTCGTCTCAACTTGATGTTAACCTATGTTTGCTTATTACCTGGACAATAAATATTTTCTATTTCTATTTTCTATTTGTTAGCCTTGTGTAGAGGTTATTTTTCCCTGCCTATTTTTGTAGTCTTTTTAATTTTTTCAGAAATATCGGTGAACAGGTGTTTATTCTTTGTAATACTTACGTTGGACTATCATCTATCACTTGCTGAATGTGTGGTAATTTCAAAGTCTGGTCTTTGGTCAAACCCATAAGTGTTTCTGTGAAACAAAAACAATCAATTAAAAAGTATGAAAACTAAATTGCGAGAAGTACTTAGATTCTTATTTATGCATAATTGAAAAACAGCACGTGTGAGTTTGAGCTTGAGTCAAAATATAGTTTATCATCATCATCATTCATAATTTCAACCAAAAGATATCCATTGTTGGACACAGACCTCCTCCAATATGGGGGGGCTTGCCATAATCGCCACGCTTGGCAAGCGGGTTAGCGATCGCAGTATGGTGGTAAAATGCAAAGAGAACACTGCTGCCCATTCTCCAGTACGTCCCTTAGTCATCTTTTACGACTACCACGGGAATAAATGGCATGGTGGTATTCAATACATTCAGCACCACAAAGAACATACATAAATATAGTTCAATGCTACATTTAGAGACACTTTTGAATTGTCAAAAAATCTTAGTACTTTTAGTAGGTACTCGTATTTAGGGAAGTTTTGTTACATATTAGAAGAATAACTCACGACAAACAGCATGACTCGTGGTCCTAACAACGTCTTTATACACATCGAAATGGTCCCTGTTCATATTTCTGAACTTCTTCAGCAGAATGTCCACTTCTTTGTTGAAGACCTCGCCGTAGCTCTCGATGGCTCGTTTTCCGTAGTTCGGGGTGGCTATCTTTCTGTGCTTGCGCCATATTGGACCTGGGAAAGGAGTTAGAAGATTTATTTCGCATGAGAAAGAAATTATAACAGTTGCACGATTCGATCGGAGGTTAAGGTACGCTTGCCGCGGTCGGTTTGTGGATGGGCGGCATCCATTACATATCGGGACCCTCCGTGTCTCGGGAAGCACGATAAAATATGTGTCTCGGCTGTCATTCGTAAATCTTCTGCCAGGGTCGCGAGACTTGTACGAAAGAGATACCGTGGCCCTGTCACATGGCAACTGAAGGAACACGGGTGGGTTTTAGTCAGTAAAAGTCTGCCACGCTCTTCCGCTCCATCCAGAGCGGGAGACGTCATATGATGATATCCCGACCAAAAAAAAATATCGTAGGTCTTTACCGTCGCTCTGGGTGGTCAGCAGGCCAAAAATTCTGACAACCAGTCTTCTTACCAAGGGGTATCGTGTCACCCAGTAATTGAGTTGTGGTGGTCAGATAGACATTCGTTCTATGTAAAACACTGGTATTCAGCTGCGTCTGATTAAACTGGTCACCGACTCCAACATAGATGAGGAAAGGCGAGGCATATGTAACCGTAACCAACTCAACTGTGATTCTGGACTGGAGAAATCAATATACTGGGACATCGACGTGCGAACTGTAACCATGAATTCTGCACATGATGCTAGACATTGCGTAAAAATATTACGAAGGTTATAAAAAAAAAACAACAGCTATTTCATAGAAAAGTGCAGTACCTACATTGTCAAAATTAATGGAGAATCATATTTTTCCAGGCGCCAACCCTCCTTCCAAGGGTGGTCTTTTGTCTGAAATTATGCAATATACAAGAAAGATGGGAACATACCTGATCCGCTCAATATGCCTCCTCCAAGTACATCGGCCATGTACTTGTACTGAGGACCTTTAACACTCGTCTTTGTGCTCGATAGCAGTAACTGGAATACACAAATAAAGTTATATCATAATCCATAATCGCCACGCTTGGCAGGTGGGTTGACGATCGCAGTATCGTGGTAAAATGCATAGAGAACACTGCTGTTCATTCTTTAGTAAAATGTCCCTTAGTCGCCTTTTACGAAACCCACGGGAAGAAATGAGATGGTGTTATTATTTACTTCCAGCACCACACGGAACACACATAGAATCAGATCGGATCGGATCGGACCGGATTCAGATTCTGAATAATAGTGTGCGCAATTAGACCTCACTGTTCCATCTAGCATAATATGAATCGTGGTTTCCTACGATTTGACCGCATTCTTGTGCATATCTACTAGGCTAAGATTTCCTCAACGTTTTACGAGTGTGACACGGGCAGTATTAAACTTTAACACTTTACATTTCAATAAAAACTAAAGAAACGATTATAAATAAATTCGCTTTTGACAGCGGATTCACCCACTAATTTTTATACGTATAAAACTACTTCTTGAATCACTCTAACTATTGATAAAAACCGCATTAAAATTCGTTGCGTAGTTTAAAAGATCTAAGCGTACAGACGTGGGAAGTGACTTTGTTTTATACTATGTAAAGAGTAAAGATGGTTTCACTACTAAAAGATTCGAAAGAATCATAATCGTAAAGTCTCTGGTAGATAGGCGGGCAGCGGCTCTAGTAGGCCAATGTTTATTGTAAACGTAATAGAAATCGTTCTACTAGACTCGTGTCGAACCGTCGCGTCAAGCTTTCAGAGTTACTAATGGAAAGAAAAAAAGAAAAAATATTTATTGAGACACGCACAGAAACTTAATTAAAAAGAATCTAGGTATACTAATATTATAAAGCTGGAGAGTTTGTTTATTTGTTTGGTTGAACGCGGTAAACTCAGGAACTACTGGTCCGAATGGAAAAATTCTTTTTAAATTGGGTAGCCTATTTATTGAGAAAGGCTATAGGCTATATGACATCACGCTACGATTAAGAGGAGCGGAGCAGCAATGAAAAATGTACGAAAACTGGCACGCGATTCGATGCGACGGGAATAAGGGTCAGTGGAGCAAAAATTTGAAGCGGACGAAGTCGCGGGCAGAAGCTAGTACTTAATAAAATAAAAACAAAGGAAAAAAACAAATGTAAAAAAGAAAAGAGAAATAAAAAACAAAATTGTAAATCACAAGAGTACCTTGAGATCGTCAGGATCGCTAACAAGAATGTTCAGGTCCGGACCGAGCCAAAATTTGTACACGCTTCCATACTCCACCATCAGTTCCTTCAGTACTTTTGTGAATTCTGAAACCAAAATATGAGACAATATTTATAAAATAACATAACATAACAACACGCCTTGTTTCCCCGAAGGGAGGGGCAGAGGTGTACCTATAGTACACTCGCATTTCGCCTGTTATGTTTAAGTCCCATGTAATAGAGGACGAGCCTATTGCCATCAACCGGGCACAAACCCAGACTCCGGGCTGCTACTGAGAAATTCCAGATGGAAAAACCCAATAACACTTTGCTCGACCTGGGAATCGAACCCAAGACCTCATGCTCCCCGGGTGTTTCCATTGCGAGGATCGTCTGGAGGACATGGTAGAGCATACGGTGGAGGTGTGCCCTGCCTGGGCGGAGCACCGCCGTGTCCTCGCGGAGGCGATCGGCGGCGGCGACCTCTCGCGTCCGGCCCAGGTGCGAGCCATGGTACGGAGCGAGAGGGCATGGGAAGCCGTCACCTCCTTCTGCGAAGCAGTAATGCTCGCGAAGGAGGAGGCGGGGCGCATGAGGGAGTGGCCGTCTCTGCGCCCTTACGTCCCTAGCTGCCGCAGGAGGAGACGCCCCGGGCGTCGGGAGTCAATAGCAGACTCCCGGCCACCGTAGGCGCGGGCTTGCGGGCGGCGAGCAATGGGTAGCTCGCCGCCCGGTAAGGACCAGGCTGGGGTCGACGGCGCGTAGTGTTTCACGCGCGCCTCAAAGAGATGTCAGCAGCACTGTAGGGGTCTGCTAGGACCGATGCCTGCCAGGGTCGCGAGAACGTTCGAAAGAGATACCGTGACCTTGGCACATGGGCAACTGAAGGAACACGTGTGAGTTTTAGTCAGTAAAAGTCTGCCACGCCCTCCCGCTCCGCCCAGAGCGGGAGAAGTCATTTGATGATTTCCCATCCACAAAAAAATAGACCTTATGCTCAGCAGTAGCGCTTGCTACCACTAGACCAACGAGGCAGTATTTATAAAATATACATGAATAATATAATAAGATCGTAATAAACAGTTTAAATGTAAATTCACACCTGTACATGCAAGATGTAATATTGAATTAAATCACCGTCATATTTTGCATCAAAAGAGTGCAAATGTCCATTTTAATAGGTGTAAACATAAAATAATTATAAAATCCATTATACAAAGCAGTAAAGCACAGTAGCATCAACTTATTAACGCAAATGTAGGTATCATAAAATAGTCAATTAAAAACTCAATGAAAAGAATACATTATCAATCAGTTTGTCAAGTACAGAACCGTTTGTTTGGTACAGGCTATCCGGTTTTTCATCATCATCACCATTTTAGCCGTAAGACGTCCACTGCTGAATATAGGCCTTCCCCAAATTGGGGGGCTTTGCCGTAATCGCCACGCTTCGCAAGCGGGTTGGCGATCGTATGGTGGTAAAATGCATGGAGAACGGTGTTACCCATTCTCTAGTAAGTCCCTTAGTCGCCTTCTACTACAACCACGAGAAGAAATGGGGTGATGCTACTCTTTACTCGGTTCGGGTTTTACCGTGCCAAAATAGGGAACTCCCGAAATGACCTTACGTTTCCTAACGTCCGAATTGAAAGCCACTACGCGACCGTCCGTATTGACCGTCTAAGAGCTTTCACACACGAGCGGCATTTTGCCAACGGCAAAGGTAATTGCTACCGTCAATACGTGCTGGCGGCAGCCGACGACGCGCCTCGACGGCAGCCGACTGCAGCCGACGGCAGTCGGCGACATGCCATCTTCTAAGATCAGCGGCATTATCGCGTGTCGACGGCTGCAGTTACCTGCCGTTGGCAACATGCCGCTCGTGTGTAAGAGCTCTAAGATCACGCGAACGTGGTTCGTACGAACTAAGAGGTGAAGCGGCATGTTGCCAATGGCAAAGGTAATTGGTACCGTCGATACGTGTCGGCGGCAGCCGTCAACGCGTCTCGACAGCAGCCCGCGACATGCCATCTTCAAAGATCAGCGTCACCATCGCGTGTACGTGACGGCTACCTACCGTTGGCAACATGCCGCTCGTGTGTAAGAGTCTAACGGTAAAACGTACCGAATTTGAACTGGTGTTCTAATTAACATTCGCGTGGTGTTTTCGTGCGAAAAATGTCTGATTACTAATTTCGAACTTAGTTCGTACGAATGAGGTCTCAAACATGGATGTTTGATCCGATAAAAAGCCAAAACACGAGCGAGTCTCATACTATTGGGAATATGCTTGTATTTTATAACATTTTTATTCAATCGATTACATTTTACATCGACATAAAATATTAGTTAACAAAATATTCAACGCTGAAAAAGCAATTTAAAGACTTAAAAAAAACCGGCCAAGTGCGAGTCGGACTCGCGCACCGAGGGTTCCGTACAAACCTGCAGGTATTCACGGTTTATGCATAAGGTTTATGTTTATGAAGTTATTTTTTTTTTTTTTATATTTGAGTTGACAGATTGAAAGGGAAATTGTGGTTTACGATTTATGATGTATTAAAAAAATACTACTTACTAGATCTCGTTCAAACCAATTTTCGGTGGAAGTTTACCTACATGGTATTGTACATCATATATTTTTTTTAGTTTTATCATTCCCTTATTTTAGAAGTTAGTAGGGTTGGCAGTGGCACGAGCTGTGGTAGCCCAGTGTTTACGCCCGCGACTCACGAGTTGTGACTTGTAGGTTCGAACCCAGACAGACGTTTTAATTTGTGTAAATCATTTCATCACCATTGCTCTCAAAACAGTGAACGAAAACATTGTGAGGAAACCTGCATATCCTAGATCCAAAAATTCGAAGACATGTGACCTCTACCAACCCGCACTGGGCCCGTGTGGTTAATTACAGCCCACTCCCTCTTTCCCTGTATCCCAGCAGTGGGGACATTAAAGACTGATTATGTAAAAACAATTCTATACCTCCACGCGTTTCCCAGATAAAGGGTCTTGACATAAAAATGGGAAGACAGACAGACGGACAAAGTGATCCTATAAGGGTTACGTTTTTTCCTTTTGAGGTACGGAACCTTAAACAGAAAAAAGTCTTCAACACTTAAAAGCATTTCGAGACTTTAGTAATGCTTTTTTTTACAAAATCAACACTTACTTCCTTATGTTCACACTACCTACTGTTAGAAGTAGGTTAATAACGATTATCCAACAGAAACATATCATAATCATTTGCCCCTTACAGCCTCACCCAGCCCAGACAATTATACCATGACAATTAAGTATTTAAAACCATTCTAAACACTGGAACAATTAAAACGTTGAGGCTGCGCCAGGGCAGAGGTCGAACAAAATGATAGTATGGTGAGACGATAATTGTCGTGTAATTCCTACTACATGCCGGCTCGGATTATGGTGACAAGGAAAATAGGTGAATAAGTATGATGATAAATGACCTTTTTAATTGCAATGTACTTAATAAAGAATGTAAGTAATTGTCGTATTCCACTTTAGATATGAGAATCTCCAGTTTACATTTTCTCAGAATACGCCCATGTACTCTCTGCAACCGACACTGTGTACTGTGTGCAAAATAAATAAATTGTGTACTTGATCCAATATACGCCATATTTTTTCAGTTATTTATAGGGGTATAATTTTTTTTTACACAGGTAAATAGGAAATGATTTAAATGTTGCTAATATACTAAAAAGAATGGACTACTAGAGAATGGGCAGCAGCATTCTCTATACATTTTACCACCATACTGCGATCGCCAACCCGCCTGCCAAGCGTGGCGATTATGACAAAGCCCCCCACATTGGGGGAGGCCTAAGTCCAACAGTGGACGTCTTACGGCTGAAATGATGAATGATACTAAAAAGTGCAAATGTCGACATTTGGTAGTTGACTCAGTATACTTAGGAGCCATCGATATGTGAATCAACCGTAGTTATCTTGAAAATAGTTCGAATTAACTTAGGTATACATACCCCTTCAACTTCCAGCCTCCGTACTATAGAAGATGAGAATTTCCACAAGTTCGCTCCCCTACGTTGTACAGAGGCTAATTCGTGGTCACACTGTTTTGCGATTATAATCGCAATACATGATGCTTAATTAGGATAATAATCGCAAAACAGTGTGACCACGAACTTGCCTCTGTACAACGTAGGGGAGCGAACTTGTGGAAATTATCATCCTCTGTAGTACGGAGGCTGGCAGTTGAAGGTATACGTAACCCCATGTACTCTATCATACTCAATAAAGAGAAGAATATAAAGTTTTTGGAAAACGCACACTTATGAAAAGCGAAGAAAAAGAAGGAGGCCGGGCCAATCGTCACTATTAAATAATATAATATTTTTTATAGACTACTCGCACGAAGTTAAATTTCAGAATAATTTGCACGTCAGTGTCAGGTTGTATAAAACCTAAGAAAAATTGAATTTCGGCTACCCAGAAGCTTCCACCTGGAAGGATGCTGCAAATATTTAGATATTAAGGTGACGGAACAATCTCTTTTCTCACACACATGGACATAAAAATCACCAAAAATAATGATGGGACCTACCTTCAGGCTGGCCCATAAACAGTAGGGCATTCCCTAATAACGGCACTGACCGAGGGCCAGGCAACTTCTTGGCCATCTCGATCATTCTTCTGTTCTTGAATCGCCAGAGCAACCAGAAAGCTGCCAACGCGCCAACTATTAGGTATAGCGGCCAGTTCATTCTGGGACAATAATAATTCCTGTATGTATAAATAGGTAGATAGGTACTCTGTTCCACAATAATTTAATGAAGATGTAAACAAATGTGACAAATTATTACAATTCTGAAATGAGGTTATTTTAATTACCTCGATTTTGTTGATTTTTATATAATTTAAAAGCGAATAAATAGTTTTAAAATAATAATATGTATCCTACTAATATTATAAATGCGAAAGTTTGTGAGGATGGATGTATGTGTATGTGTATGTTTGTTACCCTTTCACGAAAAAACTACTGAACGGATTTGAATGAAATTTGGCGCACAGATAGTTTATAACCTGGAATAACACATAGGGTACTTTTTATCCCGGTTGTATGTTCCCGCGGGATAATTTCCAACCTCCACGCGGGCGAAGCCGCTGGCAAAAACTAGTAAGTATATAAATAAGAAAATAATCATAGGGCATCAAAGAATTCGTCCGCTTCAACGTGCTGGAAGGTATCGCCATGCTGATTCTTAGGCCATAAAATGGGCCATCCCTGTAGTCACACGAAGAGTTGAACAACCGCTTAGCAATGACTCGAAAAACTAAATGGGCACTCGGGCCCCATAGCCCAAGAGTTGCTACGGTTTATTATATTATCCACACAATTATTGTTGGAAAAACTGATGAAATAATGTTGAATTTTAGTTTACATAAAGTGTTCGAACAGATTGTGGGTCTTGGATTCAAACTAGAGAATCTTCATCAGTCCCGAAATTTTGAAATTTTATTTTGCCGGGTATAAATAGCATCTCTCTGATGCTTAGAGTAGGGGCACTAGTACCGGAGACTGCAAACTCTCGTGTCCGTCCTGGTGCAGGCCATGGTACGGGGCGAAAAGGCATGGGAGCCGTCATCTCGTTCTGCGAAGCAGTAATACTCGCGAAGTCGCGAAGGAGGAGGTGAAGCTTGTGAGGGAGAGGCAGCCTTTGCGCCCTCACGCCCCTAGCCGCCGTAGGAGGAGACGCCCCGGGCGTCGGGAGTCAATAGCGGACTCCCGGCCACAGCACGCGCGGGCTTGCGAGCGGCGAGCAATAGTTAGCTCACCGGATGGTAAGGACCAGGCCCGTGTCGACGGCGCGTTGTGTTCCACGCGCGCCTCAAAGAGATGCCAGCTTAAATTGTAGGGGTCCGCGAGGACTGATGCCTGCCAGGGTCACGAGATTTGCTCGAAAGAGTTAGCGTGGCTCTGGCATATAGGAATACCGGTGGGAATTCTGACACACCCTCCCGTTCCGCCAAGAGCGCGACACATCACTTGATGATTTCCCACCCACAAAAAAAAAACTGGCCAAGTGCGAGTCGGACTCGCGCACCGAGGGTTCCGTACAAACCTGCAGGAATTCACGGTTTATGCATAAGGTTTATGTTTATGAAATTAAATGTTTTTTTTTTTTAATTTTATATTTGATTTGACTGAATGAAAGGTAAATTGTGGTTTACGATTTATGACGTATTAAAAAAAAAACTACTTACTAGATCTCGTTCAAACCAATTTTCGGTGGAAGTTTACATGGTAATGTACATCATATATTTTTTTTAGTTTTATCATTCCCTTATTTTAGAAGTTACGGGGGGGGAGGACACACATTTTACCACTTTGGATGTGTCTCTCGCGCAAACTATTCAGTTTAGAAAAAAATGATATTAGAAACCTCAATATCATTTTTGAAGACCTATCCATAGATACCCCACACGTATGGGTTTGATGAAAAAAAAATTTTTGAGTTTCAGTTCTATGTATGGGGAACCCCAAATATTATTGTTTTTTTTCTATTTTTGTGTGAAAATCTTAATGCGGTTTACAGAATACATCTACTTACCAAGTTTCAACAGCACAGCTCTTATAGTTTCGGAAAAAAATGGCTGTGACATACTCGGACAGACAGACAGACAGACAGACAGACATGACGAATCTATAAGGGTTCCGTTTTTTGCCATTTGGCAACGGAACCCTAAAAAGGTGCACTAGTACAAGTTTCACCAGTTTTGTTTATAAGAAACTAGCACTTCCCCCGCGACTTCGTTCGTACGCGTGTGTTTCGTATTTTCTCCTACAAATTCCAACATTCGAAAATTTATGATCATAATCAATTAATTATCTAAGACTTTGTTCCCCTTTATACGAAAATTAAGTGGGCGATTAGAGTATGAAAGTTGATAAAATTAAAGTGATATGGAGACGGAGTGAGACGAATTTCGACCACTGCCCGAACACTAGTAATTATAATTCGACGCATCGCCCGCTTGTGCTATTACTTCGTTTTCGCATAGCTTGCTTTGTGAGTATTGTAAATAAAGTTTCTGCCATAGTTCCTCCACGTGACTATCACTTTCTCTTTTTCTTTTTTATACGAGTGTGTGTATGTGTGTGCGAGTATTTCGTAAGGAACTCCGTTCCTGACAGGGGTCTCCCAACCGCACACGTTATTTTTGACTTTGTACTCGACTCCTAAGATAGCATGACGTTAAAAAAAATCCTATTCAAATTCTCAAACATTAAATAAATAAATATCTTAGGACAACCAACACACCGTTATCTGATCCCTAACTAGGCAGAGCCTGTACTATGGTAATCAGACAACTGATAAACATACTTATACATATTTCTAAATATATACCTACATATTATAGAAAAATTACACCCAGTCATAACAAATGATTGTGCTCATCACACAAAGATTTGTCCTGGGTGGGAATCGAACCCACGACCTCAGTCTTTGCAGTCAGGGCCACTAACCACTAGACTAACAGGCTAGTCGAAAATATTGGCAATTATCAAAAGAAAAAAAAACAACTTACAGATAGTTCCAGAGATTAGCTCGTTCAAATAAACAAACTCTTCACCTTTATTATAACGATATAATTATATTATACTAGGTTTTCTCCGGAACCTGACGCAGACGAAGATGCTGAATAAAAATTAGCCTATCTCCTTTCTTAGGGTACCAAATTTCATCAAAATCGGTTAAGTGGTTTAATCATGAAGGCGTAACAAACAGAGTTACTTTCGCATTTATAGTAAAAAAAATAATAGATTACTAGTATAGATTACTTTTAATAAAGAATATATGTATTTGAATTTTAAATTGTTGTGTTTTTGTTTATCCTAAACGTGACAAACAAAGAAAATTTAAAAAATCGAAATTAAAGGTTGCCACTGATGGTATTTAACTTTAGGGAAAGAAAAAAAAAACACCGAAATAAAATTTTATATCTACGTAAAATATCCCAGTCCATTCCCAATTCGTCAAACATAGGATCGCAATCCACATAATATTAATTAATTAAACAAAAATCTTTTAAAATCTTTTTATCCTGCATAATTTTCCCGAAACATTTTCATTCCCCGCGCAAACTTTCACCACCCACCACGTCACAGACTAAAAATAGTTAGAGCAACTACAAAGAGGTTCCATAAAAAGGTTGCACAACATTTGAATTAAAATATTAGTCGGCTGTTTATTGAACTTACCTTTAGAAGAAAAAAAACGTCGTGCCACACACAGAGTCAACAACTAACTACCCTGGTTACGTGACTTCATAACAGCAATGGTGAATAAAAATATACTCAATGAATACGTGCGAAGGATAATGTGCGTAGATAGGTAAGGTACAATTATTGTGGCATTATTTACGAGGACAGAGATTGAATTGAGCGTCCATTAGAAAGGTTGGTGTTTGTATTTTTCGTGTCATATGTAGGCTAACTGACATGAAATAATATTAATAATATGTACAAGTATATAAAAATAGATAAAGTACAGACGCCAGCACATCAAGCTACCCGAAACTTCCAAATTTTCCCAATCAATCTGAAACCTAATTCTTTAGTGATAAAGTTGAAAACTTATTAAAGAAATTTGACAGATTGTAGTAGCTTCGTGTACTGGCGTCTGTATATAAAAGAATCACAGGGCTCCAAAAAACTCGTCCTTAGAGCTGTCAATGGGAAAAGTGCCCGAAGGGCTGGCAGCTTTGCCACGATGTAATGCGATGCTGATTCTTTGACCAAAAAATAGGCCAACACTCTGGTCACGTGAAGAGTCGATCGACCAAACGTTTGGCTATGTCTCGAAAATGTTTTTGTGTCTGATTTTATTTTATATTTTTGGTGAGATTTTGAATAAATTAAAAGCGGTAAGCAGTAGATGCCCTAAGGTAAGTTCGAAATTCACAAAGAGTTTATGCAATTTGCAGGTCACTGTCAAGTTGTATATTGAAGAGTCAACTACCACAGGCAAATTTTCAACTCTCTGCATAGCATCGAGAGTTGAAATTCCAACAGTGTTTTTTTTCTACGCGGCGAGATGCACGCTGATAGATTCTGAACGCTCGGCTCAAAACCGAGGGTCGAAAATCCCGCCGCGAAATCTTTTCGTCCGTGCGGACGTGAGCTACTCAATTTCAGGTAGCTCATATGACCTAAAATCACACAGATTGTCCTAAAATTGAAAGGCTTGAGACTGATTACTTAAAAGGCTGATTACTTAAGTAAGTAATTAAAAATTTATAATATTTCTCCGTTTAGACTGTCTGACAATCATCATTTCAACCGAAAGACTGCTGGATATAAGACCTGTTGCCAAGCGTGGCGATCGCAGTACGGTGAAAAGATGCATAAAGAACGCTGCTGCCCATCCTCTATTAAGTCCCTTAGTCGTCTTTTATGATACCCCCGGGAATAAATGGTAATCTGTAGGTCCTGCACCACACGGAAGACACGGACTGCATGATGATTCCAAACAAATTCTTGGATGGCCAGTTGGCAAATGTAAACGTGGAAGACCACACACTCGCTGGAAGGACGTATAGCTGAATGGACGTTGCGAAAGGCAGAGTAAGCTGGTATTCTCTGAAGGAGGTCTTCACTTCAGGGGTTCTCAAACATCTCTAAAACGTCAGATTTATTTGAAACTTTGCACACTTATCTAGGACCGAGAACAGTACCATAATTTGTGTCATTACTGGACAGGGTCACCAGGACAGCAAAAAAAAAACTTGGTTTGGTAGCTAGCCGAACTTAAAAATAGAAAATAAATAGGAAATATATAAAATCGTAATGCTTAGTTTAAAAATATAAAAAAGCACGCTTTCTTAGAAAATCATACTAAAAAGTAGAAAATAATGGAAAAAAGCGTAGGGTGCTTGATATTAATAAAAAAATACCTACCTGAAAAAGCACCGCACATTATCCTCTGTGAAAGCGTGTTTTATAGTTTTTTAAACTATTATTTATTTATTTAAATCACCGTCTGGAGTACCTATTTGAAAAAAAAATACATTTGTACCGGAGTTGCTCTACAATTGTACCGAGAAACGCTAGGTAGGTATCTACCCGCAAGTGTCGACAGCCGGCTGTTTTCCTTCTACAGCCATGTAACTTATTATTAAAGTAATTAAATTTTAATCTCGTCATTTAAATACCTTACTCTTTGAACGGGAGTCAGCAGTTAGTACCACGAGGCACACAAAACATTACATTGAGCCTATAATGTTCCCACTGCTGGGAAACAGGCCTCATTTCGGCGAGAGGAATTGGCCGTAATCCACCACACGGGACCTGGGTGCTTACTCTCGAATATAATTCCAATAGATCGACATTGGAATTGTCAGTCAAACGTCAGGGATTGGCTGGACTCACTGAGTCTAGCCAATCCCTGACGTTTAACTCAACCAACTGACGTTTGACCAATGTCGATCTATCGGAATTATATTCCAGAGTAAGCACCCAGTACGGGTTGGTAGATGACAGATGTCTTCGCATGTTTAGGTTCTAGGACATCCGGTTTTCTTACCACGTTTTCCATCACCTATATATGTAAGTATAGCGCTTATCTGGGTTGGAAACTACGATCTACGTCCACCACTTTTTTTTTGTGGGTGGGAAATCATCAAATTTCATTCATCCTCTAGACGCAGAATGTGATTTAAATTTGGAATACTTACCGAAATTTATACTGAACTACATCTGTGTTTACACCATTGAGTTTGTATATAAGCATTATACATCTTTTTGAAAAAGGAATACTTACGCATTTATTATGCAGTTATGATTATTAAATAAAATTACGAAAACCGACGAAGCCGTATGAGCTTGATGCCTTTGCTTTTCCGACAAAAAAATATTAGTCTAGGAATTTGCTGCGCTTTTGTTTTCTTCAAATACATAAACGTTAAGTTTATTTTAATTTATTTTTAATTGTCATTATTTTTAATAAATGCTTATCTCATATTATTATTGTGTTAATTTTTTCGCAAACGATACGAAAAGTAGAGTATTTTCCTCGGTGATAAAGCTGTCTTAGTCTTGGGTGAACTTAAATCCCTCGCTACACTCAGGAGTCGTCTTAAATCCCTCGCTTCGCTCGTGATTTAAGTTTTTAACACCCTCGCTACGCTCGGGAGTAAACCTCGAGTCCTTCGTTACGCTCGCGATTTAAATCGTCACCCGCGACAGAAGACACTGCTTTATCCCCTTGGTTAATAATCTACTATTTATTTACCAACGTCTTTACCGTAATGGGGCAGTATTTTTGCATGCATTTGCCTGTTTTCAATCGATTGCAATCGCTTGAGATAGGTCGTGTACCAAAATAATTTACTTAAATAACAAATAACCCATTAAATTTAACTCGTTTAGAATTTGATTAAAATTGATAGCCTTCAGTAATATATTACTAGCTTCCGACCGCGACTTCGTCCGCGTCAAATTTTTGCTCCCCTGACCCTTCTCGTCGCATCGAATTGCCTGCCAGTTTTCGTCCATTTTTCGTTGCTGCTCCGCTCGTTTTAATTGCAGCGTGATGTTATATAGCTTATAACCTTTCTCAATAAATAGGCTACCCAACACAAAAATATTTTTTCAATTCGGACCAGTAGTTTCTGAGATTAATGCGTTCAAACAAACAAACTCTTCAGCTTTAGTAGTATAGATTAATCGTATTTTTTTCACTCATTACCTTATCTACTCTTACACTGATTTATCTACTCTTATAGTACGGCGCATATTTATTTATTCTTACAGTACGTCGCATACTGATGCCTAGTTTCAGAAGAGCCATGATTCTTGCACATTCTTCAGATGAAAGAGCCATGATAAATTGATAAGTAAATTTTACAGACACCTTGGCTTTGGAAACAACATTATTCGATAAAGAAATCAGTGTAAAAATAAAAAGAGAAACAAAAACGTCAAAAGTAAGACACCAATTTGAAAAATAAGGTTTAGGTTTATTTATTTTTTAAGGACATTCCTTAAAAAAGGTTAACGACTATAAAGTTTTCATATAAGTATTAAATTATGTTTATAATATTTTTTATTTTAAAATATATCTTGTGTTCTTTAAAAATTATTGCAATTTCAAAAGTGTGGTAGGTAATAAGTTTTGAAGGCCAGTGCAATAAGGGAATTAAACATTACAGTTAGTATACATAAAATTATAATATAAAATGCAATTCATAACTATACTTATAATGAAGGTAAAGAGTTTGATTGTATTTTTGTTAAGGTATTTGTTTTAACGCGCTCTGGAACCACTAGTCGGATTTGAAAAATTCAAATCAAGCAAGGGATGTTGTCCTCGCCCTCATTTCTCTCCCCCGGCGGAAAGCACTCCTCGTCCAAAGTGAGGCCAGACGAGGGTGGATCCCTTGTTAATCCCGCTGTTGAAACGATCTCCAGCGCTGCCATGGAAGTCGCAAAAATAATTAAAACGACGTAAATTACAGTCACACTTCCACAGTCTAAGCATACCAAATAGGACGAAATAACTAGTAACCCACGTTCCTACTTCCCACGACGCACAATGGATCTTAAACGCACTGCTCAGCGCCGAGAGCAGAAAATCAAACAATTACGGTTAAATTTTCGCATTGAAAATCCAGAGCGCACCTTAGCGCGTCGAAAATCGAATGTATTTTCGACGAGCTGAAATGCACTCTGTTGGATTCGTATTAGTCTATCCACTTTGCCCGGTGGATTGGGCAAAGCGGATAGCGGTACCAACTTTAATGAAATTATTAATTATAAGTAAAGTACTAATTGATCAATGTGGTGCCGGACGTAAAGAATAGCACCAACCGATTTCTTCCCGTGGGTGTCGTAAGAGGCGACTAAGGGAGTTACTAGAGAATGGGCAGCAGCGTTCTCTATGCATTTTATAACCATACTGCGATCACCAACCCGCCTGCCAAGCGTAGCTATAATGGCTCATCATCATCATCATCATTTCAGCCGAAAGACGTCCACTGCTGGACATAGGCCTATCAGGCTTGCGGCCGAAAGCGCGGTCACTTGAATAGAACCAGCCAGTTTAGATTGAGCTTTCGTCGCGAATAGATGATTGTATTTACAAAATCAGTTCGCTATCATATTGTTAACTCTTGTTAATAAATTTCTGTAGCAAAGTGTAACGCTATTCTAAAATAAAATGGGACGTGGGAAGAAGTTAACTTTAGAAGAAATGATAAGAATTAAAAGAAGAACATTATCCGCTGCGTGAAATAGCTCGACGACTGGGTAGATCGCATCATGTGCTCATGAAATATTTAGAAGATCCAGAAAACTATGGTAAACGATATCAAGGAAGAACAAAACGAGCCACAACAGAAAGAGAAAGGCGACGTATACTTCGTGAAGCGTCTAATTCTTCTCTAACTGCTGGTCAAATAGCGCTCAAGGTGGGCACGCAAGCATCTGTACGTACAGTGCGTCGTATAATACACAATTGTTCAACAATAAAACGTTTGAAAATTTAAAAACGACCTGTTTTAAATCGACGACATTATTCGTTACGTTTGGAATTTGCATGACAGCATATGACATGGAAATTAGAATGGTACAAAGTAATATTTACTGATGAAAAAAAAAAAAAATTGGATGGTCCGGATGGCTATGCATATTATTTTCACGATCTTACAAAGGAAGAAAGGTATTTGTCACGTCGACACAGCGCTTTAGGAAGTATAATGGTGTGGGGTGCTATCTGTGGTGAAGGTGTGTTAGATCTAGTTGTACTCGAAGGTAAACAAAATGCAGACAAATATATTAAATTACTAGAACGACAGAAGATAATTATAAAATCTAAATTAGAAGATCGTCACTTTATATTTCAACACGATAATGCACCTGTTCATTCAGCAACGCTTGTGAAAAAATGGTTCACGGATAATAATATTGAAAATCTTGAGTGGCCTTCGGTATCACCCGATCTTAATATTATGGAAAATGTATGGGGATGGTTAACGAGAAAATTGTACGCAGATGGAAGACAATTTGATAATAAAGAAGCACTTAAATTAGCTTTAATGAAAGAGTGGTCGGCGATACCTCGACATTACATTCAATCATTGTACGATTCAATGCCTAGTCGATTCATCAAGCCAAGCGTGGCTATAATGGCTCATCATCATCATCATCATTTCAGCCGTAAGACGTCCACTGCTGGACTTAGGCCTCCCCCAATTTGGGGGGGCTTTGCCATAATCGCCACGCTTGGCAGGCGGGTTGGCGGTCGCAGTATGGTGGTAAAATGCATAGAGAACGCTGCTGCCCATTCTCTAGTAAGTCCCTTAGTCGCCTTTTACGACACCCACGGGAAGAAATGGGGTGGTGTTATTCTTTACGTCCGGCACCACACGGTACTAGTCGATTATTTGAAGTTATTAGAAATAATGGAGAAAATACGAAATATTAATACACTTTTCATAATTATTTGTTGTTTTATTTTTTTAAATCAGCTAGTGGTTCTATTCTTGTGACCGGCCAAAATAAATAGTACTTCTATACATCCATTCTTTATTGAAATAATTAAATAGAGTAATGTTCAGTAGTATAATATTTAAAGAGTACACGTAACCGTATTTTAATAAAAACTTTTTTACAAAAAAAAAAACAACCGACTTCCTTAAAAACACTGCAAAGTGAAAAATAACTTTAATTTCGGAAGTCGGTGGCAAAATAACCACAAATATAGATCCTAAGACACCGTCTTCCGAAATTAAAGTTATTTTTCACTTTGCAGTCTTTTTAAGGAAGTCGTTTGTTTTTTTTTTTGTAAAAACTTTTTTTAAATATATGCTTTGAGTTTGAGTACTAGACTAGACCAACGAGCAACTAGCTTATCTTATCTGATGTTTTATAATCTACTTCTTTATTTTAAAGTGTCGATAGTAATCTAAATATAGTCAGCCCAGAATTTGGCTACGAGTTTAGCACTTTCAGCAGCATCCATCAACTCCTGTGGCGTGCAAACAACAAGACCTGCTGGACAAAATATTAAGTGCCGCATTGTTAGTGGAACAGCACCACATTTACACTCCACTCATAACAATGTTTTATTATAGTAAATGTTTACGTAATAGACTTAAAATGAGGAGGAAAACCATGTTTTTGAATTAAATTCTTGTCACACGAATTACACGATTTTATATTCAAGATGGAGTTAACGAAATGTCAAGTACAAGTAATAAACATTGCCACAACCTACGAATGTAGTATTTTAATGTGTTTATTTATGTCAAACATAGACAGTTTCTGCTTAATCTTTTATGGCATCGCTATAAGGAAAAACTGCAAATTTTCAAATGAGGTGTTATGGTCCATTTTGAACGTGATTGGAGTAAATTATATTTGAACTGTGTCACCGTGTGTTTTTGGAACGAAGTTCCTTATCGCGCGTTATGAAAGGGGGCTAGACGGAAAAAAATCTTACGAAAAGTTGTCACGACATGCTTTAACCGACTTCAAAAAAAGGACGAGGTTTTCGACCGAAGAGAGGGAGAGAGGGAGAGAGGGGGAGAGGGGGAGAGGGGGATACGGGGAGAGGGTGAGAGGGGGAAAGGGGGAAGGGGGAGAGGGAGAGAGGGGGAGAGAGGGAGAGGGGGAGAGCGAGAGAGGGAGAGAGGGAGACAGAGGGAGAGAGAGAGAGAGAGAATATTTTTGTTGAGTGTATACAGGTTTTATGTACATAATAAATAATTAAAAAATTATAACTATTATGAATCCTGGAAAGGAACTTCGTTCCATCCGGGTGTCCCTTGACACCTCTAAAGTTTTTTATAAAGTCGCTTTTATTAGCTACACCTGTATGTTTTTTTGTTTGAAAGCATGTTTGTAACCGACTCAATACAATAATTTCATAAAATCCTTATCCTTGCCAGGTTTACCAGGATAGCAAAAAAAAAAAATACTCAGAAAGCAGTCTTTTGTAGCTAGCCGAACTAAAAAAAAAAGAAAACAAATAATAGTTTAAAAAAGTAAAAAACACGCTTCCATAGAAAACCAAATTAATAAGTAGAAAATGATTTTAAAAAGCGTGGGGTGCTTGATACCAATTTAAATACCTCAAAAAGCACCCAACGCATTTTTATTTGATCGTGTTTAGACAACGATGCCCATGCTACCTAATTTAATTTGACCCTGTATTTTATTAATTAGGTCTGTTCTTTGCAATAATTTCGTAACACACTATCAGTAGCAATGGGATTCATTTTGATAATTCAACAACGTTCATTGTCCTGTTCACGTTGTTGAACAGACATTTTTTTCTAACAAATGAAGCAATGAATTAGCAATATCCTTTAAAATTATTCAGATAGTAATTGATAGTGATGTAATTAGGAAGCTGGTTAACGAGAAAGGAAAAAACCGGCCAAGTGCGAGTCGGACTCGCGCACTGTGGGTTCCGTAAAAACCTGTATGTATTCACGGTTTATGCATAAGGTTTATGTTCATGTTTTTTTTTTTTTTTTTTTTTTTTTAATATTTGAGTTGAAATATTTGAGTTTGAAAAATAAATTGCGGTTTACGATTTATGACGTATTAAAAAAAACTATTAACTAGATCTTGTTCAAACTAATTTTCATTGGAAGTTTACATGGTAATGTACATCATATATTTTTTTAGTTTTATCATTCTCTTATTGTAGAAGTTACGGGACGCGCAAAACATTCAGTTTAGAAAAAAATGATGTTAAAAACTTCAATATCATTTTTGAAGACCTATCCATAGATACCCCACACGTATAGGTTCGATGAAATTTTTTTTGACGTGACATCGTCTTATAAATTGGTTTGCCGGGTGACACTTCAAGAAACTGCGTTACGCTCCGCTCACGTTATGCGCTCACAATGAGAGCGAGTGAGAGGCACGCGTCCCTTCCACTCGGGCATGGTTAGCCCGCCTAAGAGCGAGAGAGACAGACATAAAAAGTGATTGCAAGTTATTGTATGTATATTTGTATATAAATACGTATGTATGTGTAAAGGTAAAAATAAAATTTTGTTAATATGAAATTCAGTGCGAGATTCTTTGTATAAATTAATGTTTTAAATATAATTCTTTGTATAAATAAATGTTTTAAATTGTTACTATTATTTCATCCTTCTTCCTACTATACGAATGAATATTCACATTAAAATTATTTTACCACTCAAAGTCGTTGTCACGTAAAACTTTCGCCCGTATACCGACTTTACAGGCAACCAATTTTTTTGAGTTTCAGTTATAAGTATGGGAACCCCAAAATTTATTGCTTTTTTTCTATTTTTGTGTGAAAATCTTAATTCGGCTCACAGAATACATCTACTTACCAAGTTTCAACAGCATAGCTCTTATAGTTTCGGAAAAAAGTGTCTGTGACATACAGTCGGACAGACAGACAGACAGACACATGACGAATCTATAAGGGTTCCGTTTTTTGCCATTTGGCAACGGAACCCTAAAAATGCAGTGATGAAAAGAATTAAAAGGTATAAATTCCTGTCGCCAAAATTTTGCTACGGCGTAGCACCCGCTACGCCGCCGCCGCTACGCATCTGATCAACTGCCATGTGTATTGGAAGAGTTTAAGTCATCGGTAATGTTCGGTTTCTGTCCTTTTGACCGGGATTTATGAAAAATCTAACGATTCAAATTCGACACGTTCATGGCATTCACGCTACAGTGGACAGGGTCACTTGTCTACTATTCTAAATTCAAATCCTTGCTCCAAATTCATGTTATTGCCACTCAATGAAATTTAAACTTTTTGTAGATGTGAATTAAGTTTATTTTAGAGTACAAACGTTTGAAATTGTTGCCCAAACTGAACTTACTCAGGTCGTAACAGCTATGTGAACATAATTCAGCATTGCATATGTAAGCTGTCACGCCCTTTATGCCAGGAGGCTTTTATTTTTGCAGCCATGTTTACATCTATACTAATATTATAAAGAGGTAACATTTGTTTGTAAGTTTGTAAGTTTGTATATAGGGGGTAATCTCCGGAACTACTGGTCCGAATTGAAAAATTATTTCTGTGTTGGGTAGCCTATTTATCGAGGAAGGCTATAGGCTATATAACATCACGCTAAAACCAAGAGGAGCGGAGCAGTAATGAAAAATGTTGCTAAAACGGAGAAAATTGCACGGGTATGCGATTCAACGCGACGGGAAGAGTCGGGGGAACAAGAAATTTATCGCGGACGAAGTCGCGGGCAGAAGCTGGTATGCAATAAAAACAAAACCCTTTACCGCCCAACGAAGTGCTCTTGCTTGCTTATAGTTTTCATTTTATTTGTTGGTATATTGGGTTGGCTAGGTGGCATATAGCAAATTTAATTTAATTTAATATTTTGTGTCTTTTAATGTTTTACTACTTACCATTGTAAAGAATCAAGTTCTTCTAAATGGACAGACAGCTGTGCTGCTGGGCAGTTTGTTGCGCCACTTCTTCTTCCCAGCTAAAGCACTAGGAAGTGGTGACGGGTGGGCGTTTTTGGGGACTGTCTTTTGTAATTTTGACGTTCGAAAAGTGCTGATCTTCAGCCTAATTTGAATAAATGACTTTTGATTTTGATTTTGTTTTACAGGTTTAGAAATTAATTTGCATACGCAAGAACGTCACTCAGTCCTACTCACTCCACTAAATGAATATTTATGTTCTTCTTTCGTATTGCCCAGTGAACCGAGCATACGTTACATGCTCATTTACCTACTTTTTAAATCTATGATGTTAATATAACAACCTTATTGGGAGTTATAATGTATGTTTGATCCATTTGCGGTTGAAACACGAGGGCCGTGGGGTCCGAGTGCTCATCGAGTATTTCAGGACATCGCGAAGCGGTTGGTCGACTCTTCACGGGACCAGAGGGGTGGCCTATTTTTAGGTCAAAGAATCAGCATTGCCGTCTATCGTGGCAATGCTGCCACCGTTTTGGACACTTTTCCCACTGACAGCGATGTGAATTCTTTGATGCCTACTGAGCTCTTCCCTTTTTTTCCTTTACATACATAATATATTTATTTTAGTGTTAGTTTTTGTACTGTATTTTAAGGTTGATAACATAAACAAAAGTTTACATTTCATTTTAATTCCGAATAACAATATCCACAGTGACACCGTAAAAGTACTGACGCCAGCACATCAAGCTATCCGAAATTGACAACCCAATCAATCTTGAACTTAATACTTTGGCGATAAAGTTCAAAATTAATTAAACTTTGACAGATTGGAGTAGCTTTAAGTGTTGGCGTCTGTACAAATAACTGAAATTGTAACAAACTTTTGAATGTATTTCCACTGTGACAACTTAAAGTCAATGTTTGATTTTATTTAGGCAAGGCTTATAATTAACGGGTATGTTATCGTAATTTTTAGGTGGGGCACAAAAGTCATTTTAAATGGTAAAATGTAGTGCGAAGTTGTTGTTGGATTGTGAAAGAGTATAGTTTCGTAACATAATATCACGCCTTGTTTCCCGAGGACTGGGCAGTGGTGTATCTAAAGTACCCTCATATTTCTCCAGTTATTTAACTCTACATATTTACTTAGCCTAGTACAATAAAATCTTTATGCTAGGCTAGGAAAACCAGCAGATACAATTAATGAGACGGAGTAGCTTACTTTTCTGAGAATAAATTTTCAATTTGGTGCTAAGTGTTGGAATGGTAACGAACACAAGACTTCAGCCCCGATTCGAGATTTTCTCATTATTTTTCCAATACTTATTTATGATTTGTATTTCGATTTAATTAATACAACTGCAGAAAAAGGGCAAAGGGTAATAGAATCTTCGAAGCTCTAGTACTGACTCTCATCACGTCGCGTGCCCGATTACGGCGACGTGATCATACCGGTTCACGCCGGCCCTACGACACGCGGCGTTGTCCCACGCCTCGGGACCCCGCGACCCACAGGGCTAAATAACAATTATAAGGAGAACCTCTTTCAAACCACTCCCGCCACAGTCCGTTCGACCAATAAGAGCGCAGCTTCGAGGAAGTTCTAGAAGACGTGTCAGAAACATGCGACGCGCACTCTTCTCTTGATGGAAGTCGTCTGTCATCCGTTAACTGGGCTGCGCATTAAAAATCTATAGTTTACTATTTTAAGAAACTTGGTAACTTTATCCCGAAATCTATTGTCTATAGTGTGTCTGGTCACCGGTGTCCGGCCCGTTAAGGCGAAGCAATATGATCAATTTTGTCGATTAATCCACCATAATAAGGCATTATGCCCCTACTGTTTTGAAATGGCGGCCATTTTTTTTTAACTGAGTGCGGTTGGTTTCATTTATTTTGCCATATTATTATTATTATATTATTATTTATTTTGCTACCGATATTAGAGGTCCTACAAGCATAAAGGTGGTTTCGTTCGATAGCTATTAAAAGTAGGCAATAAGTTCACACTCAAAAGTTTACAAAACTCCATTAAAACCTTAAAAAAATAGTGGAAACGTAAAAAGTGTGAAAAAAATTGGTTGTTTTTTTAATATTTTTTTTCCAAAAAACTAGCTTGATAACATACCTTTTTAGGGTTCCGTTGCCAAATGGCAAAAAACGGAACCCTTATAGATTCGCCATGTCTGTCTGTCTGTCTGTCTGTCTGTCTGTCCGAGTATGTCGCAGCCACTTTTCTCCGAAACTATAAGAGCTGTGCTATTGAAACTTGGTAAGTAGATGTATTCAGTGAACCGCATTAAGATTTTCACACAAAAATAGAAAAAAAACAATAATATTTGGGGTTCCCCATACATAGAACTGAAACTCAAAATTTTTTTTTTCATCAAACCCTTACGTGTGGGGTATCTATGGATAGGTCTTCAAAAATGATATTGAGGTTTCTAATATCATTTTTTTTTAAACAATAATATTTGGGGTTCCCCATACATAGAACTGAAACACAAAAAAAAAATTTCATCAAACCCTTACGTGTGGGGTATTTATGGATAGGTCTTCAAAAATGAAATTGAGGTTTCTAATATCATTTTTTTCTAAACTGAATAGTTTGCGCGAGAGACACTTCCAAAGTGGTAAAATGTGTGTCCCCCCCCCCGTAACTTCTAAAATAAGGGAATGATAAAACTAAAAAAAATATATGATGTACATTACCATGAAAACTACCAACGAAAATTGGTTTGAACGAGATCTAGTTAGTAGTTTTTTTTTAATACGTCATAAATCGTAAACCACAATTTACCTTTCATTCAGTCAACACAAATATAAAAATTAAAAAAAAAAAACATTTCATTTCATAAACGATGATGACGAATGATGATGATGATGACCTGCAGGTTTGTACGGAACCCTCGGTGCGCGAGTCCGACTCGCACTTGGCCGGTTTTTTTAACTTTTTAGATGCACTAAGGTATAACCTAAAAACTGATGTCAAGACCTAAGCTTTAAGTCAAATTGTTTAGGAGTTGTGACTATTTGATTTTGACCGTTTACTTTAAAGAGCCTGACAAGTAGGAGGAAAATAAAAAATTAAATACAATAATAATGGTGTTTAATTTAAAAAGGTATAAAAATTATTACAATAATTGCTCAAAATGACCTCCGCGATTTCGCAAACAAACGGTTGCCCTTATTGCTACATGTTGCGTGGATCGGTCATATTCAAATTTTCACTTTTATGCCTGTAGGACCTGTAATATCGGTAGATATGGCAAAATAAATGAACCCAAACGCACTCAGTAAAAAAGAAAAATGACCGCCATTTCAAAACAATAGGGGAAACATGCCTTATTATAATAGATTTGTCGATAAAATTGATCATATTACTTCGCCTTAACGGGTCGGACACCGGTGACCAGACACACTGTATATAATGCATTACGTTATTGAAAATAACCAATTTACAGAACCAGTATGTATGTCAAACAATTTATTTATTGGGTCGATTTGTAAAAATAAAACCAGAATGTTTCATGTAAAACCATTTATTATTTCATTCTTCGGGATCCTCGGTCTCGCTTTAATGTTGTATCCGTCGGCGGCAGACACAGATATGGCTGCGTTCAGTTTAATATCATCTATAGACCCCACGGGCTCTAACCGTGCGTACCGCAGCACCCACACCACTATCGTCTTGATTAGAGCTGTGGCGTACACTCGACCTGGGAACGAAAAAATCTAGAATAAAATAGCAGTCCGCGTAATCCGAATTTATGCAGGGTTTATGGCAAAAGCTCGCCCCTTATTACTTGGGACTTAAATATACATCATGGGCAAAAAATGGTGACATCAAATGAATAGGTAGAAGTTCAGAGGCGTAATGAATCTAAATCGTAAATGCTTTGGAACTTTCATGATGAAAAACAAATACGTAACTATGTATTAAAACTTTTACAGGGCAACTAAAATATATTCTATCTTTTTGCTCAGAATAGCACATAATATCTGCCTATAATGTTCCCACGGCGGGACACAGGCCTCCTCTTTGTGAGAGGCAGTGGGCCATATTCCACCACGCGGGCCCAGAGCGGGTTGGCGGATGTCACATGTCTTCTAGTTTTTTGGTCCGACGATATGCCGATTTCCTCACGATATTTTCCTTCACCGTTTTGAGAAAAGCTGTTCTGAGATTAATTACACAAAGTCGAGTGCCTTTCTGGTTCGAACTCACGACAAACAACTCGTTAAGGCTTCTTCAGACTATCGCGACGCGATTCTTGTAGAATAATTTCCATGTAATTTACATAAAAATTATTCTACGAGAGTCGCGTCGCGCCTATTTGTGGGGGCCTTGAATCGGGGCCTTCAACATACCATTGGGCTACTAATGCTCTTCAATTCGAATCAAAAATGGGAATTCGAAACAACATGGTACCATGGTCTTAGTATCTAAGAATCATCCGCTCTCATCAATCATTTAAAAAATAAAACATCCTGCAGAACTTTATACACTAATCTTAAAAATGAATCACCTAAGCAGTCCATAGGCCCCCAACTAAATGGGACAAAGGCGTTAGGGTCCCGTTTCTTCACGTTATCCGGCAGGAACCGCTCAGGCATCACCTTGTAGGGATCCTCCCAGTAACGAGGATCTCGGTGCAGGTGGTGGATCGGAAGAACCAGCGAAGTACCCACTGGGAGGGTGATCTTTCCTGGAAATTACAATATAAGGTTTTCAATAACTTCAATTTTGCTTGTGACCTCTTTTTCTTTGGCGTACAACCTTCAACCGGACCAGCAGGAATGCAAATTGTTTATTAGGGGTATATGCACACGAGCGACACTCATGTAGCCGCTGACAACGTTTCGCTCGTGTATTTGAGTACGGTGCTCAAATACATGAATGGCATCTTGTCGACGGCTGTGATTGCCTCTACTGTTGACACGTGTCGATCTTGTGTTTGACAACTAAACAAAGTCAAGTTTACGGGATAGACCTCTCAAATTGCACATAATTTAATGATTTGTGCGGTGCCGAACGTAAAGAATCTCTCTCCGTATATGTACTTATTCATAACTACTGGTGCACCTCTGACTAATCCTTGGGAGATTACAGGCGTGGTGTTCATCATCATCACAATCAGCCTATATTGTTCCCACCGTTGGGACACAGGCCTCTTCTCTTCGAAAGGACGTGGGCTGTAAACTACCACGCGGGTCCAGTGCGAGTTGGTAGATGTCACATCTCTTTGAGTTTTTAGTTCTAGGACATGCCGGTTTCCTCACAATGTTTTTCTTGGCCGTTTCGAGAGGACGTGGTGTTAAATTATGTTATTCACAGAGTTGCGTGTGATCCCGGACGGAAAGAATAGCACCATCCCATTTTTTCCCGTGGGTGTCGTAAGAGGCGACTAAGGGACTTACTAGAGAATGGGCAGCAGCGTTCTCTATGCATTTTATCACCATACTGCGATTGCCAACCCGCCTGCCAAGCGTGGCGATTATAGCAAACCACCCAAATTGAGGGAAGCTTATGTTCAACAGTGGACGTCTTTCGGTTGAAATGATGAGGATTCACAGAATTTGACGTCACCTCATACCTTCATTGATAGTGATCTCCTCTTCCACCGTCCTCTGTATCAACGCCGCTATGGCGAAGTACCGCAGTGTCTCTTTATACACCATGTCGAGGTACTGCAGCAGCTTCAACTGCTCACTGCTGACAGGACCATGTCCACCGATAACTTCCATGATTTCGTTGTACACCTTGTCCTGAAAATGTATAATTATTTTGGATAAGAGGAACATTTTTATACCGCTTGATTTCCGTCCACAGAGTGTCACATACAAGAAGACGTAAAAGACCAATTCTTTTTAGGGTTCCGTTGCCAAATGGCAAAAAACGGAACCCTTATAGATTCGCCATGTCTGTCTGTCTGTCTGTCTGTCTGTCTGTCCGAGTATGTCACAGCCACTTTTCTCCGAAACTATAAGAGCTGTGCTATTGAAACTTGGTAAGTGGATGTATTCAGTGAACCGCATTAAGATTTTCACACAAAAATAGAAAAAAAGCAATAATATTTGGGGTTCCCCATACATAGAATTGAAACTCAAAAATTTTTTTTTCATCAAACCCATACGTGTGGGGTATCTATGGATAGGTCTTCAAAAATGATATTGAGGTTTCTAATATCATTTTTTTTTAAAACAATAATATTTGGGGTTCCCCATACATAGAACTGAAACACAAAAAAAAAAATTAATCAAACCCTTACGTGTGGGGTATCTATGGATAGGTCTTTAAAAATGAAATTGAAGTTTCTAATATCATTTTTTTCTAAACTGAATAGTTTGCGCGAGAGACACTTCCAAAGTGGTAAAATGTGTGTCCCCCCCCCCGTAACTTCTAAAATAAGGGAATGATAAAACTAAAAAAAATATATGATGTACATTACCATGAAAACTACCAACGAAAATTGGTTTGAACGAGATCTAGTAAGTAGTTTTTTTTTAATACGTCATAAATCGTAAACCACAATTTACCTTTCATTCAGTCAACTCAAATATAAAAATTAAAAAAAAAAACATTTAATTTCATAAACGATGATGACGAATGATGATGATGATGACCTGCAGGTTTGTACGGAACCCTCGGTGCGCGAGTCCGACTCGTACTTGGCCGGTTTTTGTATCTATTTGTCACGGGCGTTATAATATCGTGGCAGGATTTCTTCGCGTACTGTATCTTCAACGCGTAGTGCGTAGGGCCGAGAGTTGAAAATCGAACAAAGTTAATCTTAGTGCGTCGATAATATAAAGGGTTGGACATACAGAGGTAAAAAGGTATTATGTTGCGTGGGGTCTTATCTGTGATGAAATCAAGCTTCAACTAAGTCATAGGCCTCTCCCATATTGCGCCACAACACCCTGTCCTCCGCCTTCCGCATCCAGTCTGCCCCAGCCACTTTCTTTAGGTCGTTGGTCCACCTCGCTGGGGGGCGTCCCATGTAATCATGCCTACCATAGCCGACCATTTTTTCTCGCCTGGAAATGATGGCATTTTAAATCGTCTTCAAGAAAACAATGGATAAATGTGTCTAGGATGGTGCTGGTGACGTCTTCAGTAAGAACGTAAATGACGCAAAAAGGAGTCCGTAACTGCATGCTACGGCTGCATGGTTGCAGTATCGCGAATTATAAGTAGCGTTCTCACTGTTGTACATCGAGACGTCGACCTATGTGCGAGAGAGAGCGCGGTAGTTGTAGTTCGTGATAACGCGATATCGAAACCGTAGCATAAGGATCGGAGCAGCACACGTAGCATGACTACCATAGAAAGAACTTTGTCTATTCTTGGTAGAATAGAGATAGAACTGTCATGCTACGCCAGCATAAAACGGTACAATCTTTAATTCTGTCTTTAATTTTTCTACAATCTGTTATTTTGTCTATTCTTCCGTCGACAACACCTCTTTCTACGGTGGGCATGCTACGCATGCAGGTGGTGTTTTGTAGTTTCTGGCTGCACCAATGGGAAGAAGCATGAGTTTAGGTATGTATGTTCAAAAAAAGGAAGAGGTTATGTAATCGACAAACGACATGCATACATAAAAAAAAATCTTGTCAAATGCATAACTTCGTCCTTTGTTTCATATAGAACATTTATATTCTGCAGTTTAATTGATTTAATCTACAATAAAATAACATAACGATTTATGAATCAAGTTCTAAGAATATTACACATTACACGGTAGGGTAACCTGCATCATATAAATTGTAAAAGATATTAAAACAGACAAGCAGTTAGCATAATTATTAAAATTACTATAAATATGAATAATGATGAAATATGACAAATTGGCGAGATAACCGGAAAACTACCTACTGGGAAACTGAGTTTCCTTGTTATTATTAATTGTACTGATTTAACCTTGATTTTCACAAACTACGGGGGGTCTTACCTAACATGATTATTTAAATTAGTCAAAGTGTTTCAAGTTGATAAGTTTCAGTGTTAATTCGCTCACAAGGGTTCCGAACCACAAAAAGGTTCCGGGAGACTTGCGCGATAGACACTTGCGCAAACTCACTAGCACGGAAAGGCACTTCCAGCAATGAACATTTGTGCGAATGGATTTTTGCGCGACTGGCCATTTGCGTGAATGTACATATGCGCAAAAGTTGTGGAAATGAGATTTCTTCTTCATCATCATCATCGATCAGCAGCCTATAATGTTCCCACTGCTGGGACACAGGCCTCCTCTCGGTGAGAAGGAGTTTTAATTTATTATTTAAAAATGTTATAAGATATAAAAAAGTACACAAAGCGAATTCTTAAATAAGTCAGTATACTATAGGTACGTATTTTTTGGTATGGAATTCATGCCGGACTGCTCTGCTGTTACAGAGAACATTTACATTTTAGGTAGAAGAAGGACCTGTGTATTACCAGATTTTACCAAAATTTGGGAAAATTTATTCAAATTCACACAACAAAGTATTTGTGATGACCTTGAGTATGACATATTTTTTTTAAACACTCGCAAGGATTCTTCAGCAAATTTCTTTAAAAATACGGTACGGATTTGACCGATGTAATCGCGCATCTATCTATTCGCGCCTATTCGATTCGCACAAAAGTATTGAAATAAAGGAATAATAAAAAAACCGGCCAAGTGCGAGTCGGACTCGCGCATCGAGGAAAGGGATAGTAAGTTTAAAATTATTAAAAATATTTTTATTATAATATATGATGTAACTAAAAATTTACGGTTTTCGCAATTTTTCCTTTATCTGTGCTATAAGACGTTGCTTCGTACCAAATTTCAAAATTCTAGATCGACTGGAAGTACCCTTTAGGTTTTGATTCCCTTGAGAGTTTCGAAAATTTGCGGAAATTTGCGGCATAAACGGCTATATCTTTTGATTGCGTTAGTTTAGAATGTTGATTTTTTCACAGCTCCAAGGGACAGTAGACTTGAGTATTTAATATAAATTTCAGCATGATACTTCCACGCGTTCCTGAGAAAAAGGGTCTTGACAGACGGACGGACGGACGGACGGACGGACGGACGGACGGACGGACAACAAAGTGATCCTATAAGGGTTCCGCTTTTTCTTTTTGAGGTGTGGAACCCTAAAAAGGAAAATATATCTGGAATGTTTCGGCGAAGTATGATTCAAAATAAGTTGAATGCACTCTCGGGTTAGTCTGCCGGAGACTGGTCCGCACACCCTGTATACATTTTAACTTCAGGCAAAGTTTTCGTACCTGCCAGTCTGGCAAATGGGAGAGGATCAAAAGAACACCCGATGCCATCTTAGCCGCTGCTTCTTGACTCTGAAAATAAACAAATAGTTCGATTTCAGGAATTCTTTAGCAAGCAAATAGTCTTTAAAGTAGCTGTGCCCGAGATTTTGCCCGCGTGCGTATTGGAAATTATCCCATACGAACATGCTACAAGATCAAAAACTAACCTGTGTTGCCTCATTACAACAACAGCTACCTAAATGCCAGTGAAAATACTGTCAAAATTGGTTCGGATGTTTTGGAGATTAGCCGGAACAGACAGAAAATCATTTCTTTTTTCCTTATAACTACTGTATGTAAGTATAATATACACATTCAAAAAGTGGTTTATTTTCCCGCAATGAAATGATTTTGTGCTGGTAGTACATACAATCGATTTATAAAGAAAATAAATAGACTGGCACTGTATGTTGAGATACAGGACTCGTCCTAGTTCGACTACAGATGCTAACATGTTTGCACCACCAAGTATTAGCCCATAAGTATGTACAATCCACTGTATTTTCTTTTTTCGGTGAAATAAATGTATTATTAATAAATAAAAAATGGCAGATTTACAAATGTGGAAACCCAAACTCGAAAACGATCCAAACAGTAGTATTACAGGACGAACAGATGACTGCGGGTTGCAGACCGCGCTCGTTGACCCTACAGCTGATAAACACTCTGTTCCTGAGTTAACAGAACAATATTTTCCTAAATGCTATTCCAAAATTTCTCTTCACACTTTTCAGGGCAAAATGTAAATTCAAGATGGTGAATGTGGAAACTTCTTTTTTCGTTTTAAATCACACATAGGGAGGAACTTTGTTCCTGATGGGAGTCCCAATTGACCGCTCACGTATTTTAAACATAAATCAACCTAACTGTATAATTATTTAATAATAAGAATTACTACTATGTATGTATACGCAATAGACAAATGTATAACGTGCCCATTAATCTCGACACGGCACCCGCCACTGAGAGCACGGCACCTGAGTGTACAGACACCAGCACATAAAGCTACAATCTACCAAATTTCTTTAATAGGTTTTCAACTTTATCGCTAAAGTATTAGGTTCAAGTTTGTTTGGGAGAATTTGTCAGTTTAGGGTTTAGGTCTGTACAATACCGAAACAACGAACAAACGGTCGACACGGCTGCGGTCGTATCAGCTCATAATGTCCGCGAGTTTGTCATTGTGAGAAATCGACATTTAGAGAAATTTACATCATGCGAATTTGATATCCTAATATGGTGACATTGTGACAAGTGAACATTTTGAGAAGTTGACATTCCACCATCCCACCATTTTCATGTAAAATGTTGGTAAGACGAGACTATATGGCTCACACTGCCAAAAAGTTATCATGTATAGCCAAGCTTCTAACACTACAAGCCCTACCTTCACAAACTCTACCTTAGTCAAAATATGTGGTTTGGCCGTTTCGTTACTACAAGAACAATTGGAGCGATTTAAGTAAAAATGTTCCAACCTTATGAGTCTTTGATATGTTAAAATATATCTTATTTGGAGTACATAGGTCACGAAAACTCGAAATTGTCGAGGTTGTGGGTTGGACCATTTTTGCTTAAATCGGTCTAATTGTATAACAGTAAAAAAAAGTATGTAATGAGCAGTGTATAATTTTTCATATTACGCCTATGTGACGATAGCAACCTCCAACCCCTTTAACTAGGGAATGGAAGTTTGTATGATGCTTCCGACAATTTTGATGCTAGAAGCCTAATTTTTTTTTTTTGGATGGGAAGCACTAAATGACTTCTCCCGCTCTGGGCGGAGTGGGAGGACTATTTCATCACCACTGCTCTCAATGGTGAAGGAAAACTTAGCCAAGAAACCGCATGCTCGAAAACCCAAAAAATGTAGTGACATGTAACATCCAATAACGCGTAGTAGGCTGAGTGTGAATGAGTGAAATTATTAAGAATAAACAAAATAATTCTCACCGTAGTAAATAGAGTAAATGTATCGCACTTAATTTCGTGATCACTCATTTCTCCAGACAGTATGAATCTATCCACGATGCCCATACATTCTTCTTCAGGGGTGGACACCTCCAAGGCATTCCTTCTTCTCCTCAAGACATCACTAGAGAAGTCATCGATCAGCTTTATGTACTGATTTTGGAGCTTCTTTTTACCGGCCAACCAGTAAATAATGGGTATTTGAAGCCACCATCTCGTCATCTTGTTGAAGATCAGTTCGTACATGCTGTGTATGGGAAATATACGAATTAAATTGTAGAAGTAGAGAATAAATAGGATAATTATCTGTACAGCTACAAAACAGGACACGCTAAACTAAATTTGAACTATTAATTTGTTAAGACCCGAGTTCACCAACTACAACATAACCATTGGTGACGTAACCATTCTGCAGATGTTTACACAAACTGCGTTTTTTTCGAGTTCACCATTCAATTCTAATCCTAACTAACGGTTAAATAACCGAACGTTTTTGAATGAGTGTGTCCAAAATGACCGAATGATCGAATGGTTTAACATTATTTTATGAATACTGAATGTCAACGTCAATCAATTTTCAGTGTCAAAATGGGTGTGTGTGTGATTTGTTTGTGATGAAACTAAATTTCGAGTTTATTTACGTGTCGTGTTATTTTTCTTTGAATATAATTAGTAAATATTGAAGTTAAATACAAACGTACTGTACATTTCACCAGTGACGAGAAATCAATACTAATGGAAGTCGTGACAAAGTACAGAGACTTAATAGAAAATAGACAAAAATAAAAATCATCTAACACATTGTTCTCTTCAAAGATATAATTCAAAGCTTCTTGCATCTGTATTTCGCTACTATAAGTGATGCACAATGCAAATCTTCACGTAAGGAAGCATTAACCGATGATTAAACTGACTTGGCTAGTTCGTTTAAGCTAATCGTTCGATGCCAGTACTTAACCGATGGTTAGTGCGCGGTGAACAGCAAAATATTGTTAAACAGCCGTTTATGGTGAAAACAGATGTTTTAAATTTAACCATCTGTTGGTGAACTCGGCTCAGTAGTTCACTCGTAATCGACAGCTAGTCCAGCCGATCTATTCTGTTATAATCTCACCGTGAGAACTAAGGTGAAGTGACCCAAAAGTGAGCTGTCATTCCATTTGATGCTAGGGATCGACACTAATGACAGCTCACTTTAAGCTCACTTCACTCAAGTTATCACGGTGAGATTTTTACAGAATAGCACTACAGAACAGCCAATACAAAGAATTAATCATGAGCAGAAGAGTGAACTTAACACTCTGTTCCTCAGATCTTTACAAGCATATAACTAATATTTGATTAAAGAAAAAGACCTAAACTCACTCTCGTGTTTTTGCAACCACTTCCTCCAGTCTGAACAGATTTTGTGATTCTTCTTTAGATAACCCCAAGAGCGTTTCTGTAATGAAAGGCAATTATGAATTTTGAGTTCCAGACAGCATCAGAAATTTTGGTCCTTCGAATCGATTCCCAAACCTAATAGAAAAAAATATTTTCTGTTTATACCGGATGACATTTTTTACCGTCTCGACCTTCATATGGTGTGTTGTGTAACTAGAATAGAAGGCAGTAAGGCCTTCAGATTCATCGTAGGTGACTAAAGGAGCGCGGGACACGGGCGGAAAGGGATGCATGTGCGGCTCGTGCGCCTGCGAAAGATCAATGAGGCCGCCTATCTGCCGGCTTCAAAGGGTAGGACCGTGCTACGAAATCATTGATACATGACGCGCATTGAGTAGGGTGCGTGTGATTTGAGTTTCGATAGGTTTTTAAATTATTTTTTTTTTTTTTTTTTAATTTCTGTTTTTGTTGTTCTAGTATGAAAATGTTACTTTAAATGTGTAGTATTTATTGCTAGATCAATTTCATTACATGTTACTCAAAAATAAAAATATCAAAAATTTCTATGCCAAAGGCTTCTACTCCGTTAACCTATTACCCCCATTTTTTTTCAAGACGTTAAAAAATGTCACCCGGTATGTATTCATGTGACCCGCTATGATAACTGTTGCTGTTTGTTTTGTTTTTTTTTTTTACACATAACATAGTAAATAAAGTTATATTAATTTATTTAAAACAAGAGTGTGTGCCCACGGCCTCTCCAAAAACATCACACTCTTAGGAGCCAAAAAGGAAAAAAGTTGAATGAACGTTAACTGAAAATGAAGTAATAGGGACCGCAGGGAGGATTTAAAAAAAATAGGGAGCGATGCTACGCGACGCGATGCGTCGATTGCTGAGATTTCTCGCAGACTCAGCGCACCTTCGCGGGTAGGACCGAATAGTTTTATAAGAAAACACTTACGGTTCACACTCTGCGTTGTGTACTTTACAATATCTTTATAAACATCAAAGGACACATTCGGGTCCTTATGGCTGAGGTCTCTAGCCAACTGCTCAGCCTCTGCATTGAAGATGGGCGTGAAGTGCTCCACAGTCTTCTTGTTGTACGAAGGAGTTGCTATCTTCCTGTGATTGCGCCAGGTTGGACCTGTCAGAAGAGAAAACCTTTCGTTTGTAAAGGAATCAAGTTTATAAATATTGGTACACACGGCTACATATCAAGCTTTACATTTCCAGTTTTAGCTGACCACACATTGTATAGGCTTTTCGTACAATGAGAAGTCAGCTTATACTGGAAATGCATAGTATGATGTGTTGCCGTGCGTACTTGTGGACCGTAATACCTACCCCCCAGACCCCAGGGCTGTTAAAAAATGTAGGTTTTCCTTAGTCAATGTAAGGAATTTAGGATCGGTTGCTTTTGCCCAGGACAAAAGGCCTGCTAATAATATAACATATTACAATCACCAATTAAGTAGGTCAGTCTATTTTTTGGTACATGAAAATAATTCCCGAGACGTCGTGTTAATAGGGTCCCTCTTATATAAAAAATAAGAAGATGTGTATACATATATCAAGCGATTTTGTATCATGGGTGGTTTTACTGTTCTGTTAATCGACATCTTGGCTTGCTCTGAACTTAAACTGCCCTACATAAGGTGCCATTAATAAAACTAAAATTATATAAGAAAAGAGAGAATGCTTAAATGGTTTAGTCATGTTGGGAGTAAGTGTTTAAAGCTACAGAAGTACAACGCTACTTACCTCCTGCAAGAATGCCATACCCAATGAACGGCACAAGAAGCTCGTACAATGGTCCTTTCTGGTTCACTTTGTTGCTGGTTAGTAATGCCTGGAATTAAATATGGAAGACAGGTTATCGGATTGATATTCGGAGGAGTATGAAAAATTACGATACTTAATATGCATTGTTTTTTTTTTCATAACGGTACTTTCATTTTTTACTTTATAGTTGTGTTATTGTGTATCCTCATTTGCCAAAAAAAAAAAAATTGCGAAAAATGCTAAAACTACTTTACGAAAAGTATTGTTAAAGCTTACTCAAAAACCACTTATATCGGACCCCTCGATAAGTATACCCTTTCAAATAAAAGATAAGTTTTTCAAAATTATTTATAAATAGCGCATTTCTGAGCTAACAAATATAAAAAATTTACAATCAAATTACAAACTTCTTTCTTTTTTTGGCGTCGATTAAAAATTAGACTGAATCAACATGACGGTGAAATAAAGGGTATGCCATCGAATTTATAGTAGACTAGCTTTTGCCCGCGGCTTCGCCCGCGTGGATGTCGGAAATTAACGCAGGAGCAGGTTATATTAAAGGTAATAACAGTTACCCGCGACTTCGTCCGCGTGGTATTTAACAAAAAGTTTTTCATAAAAACTGTCTTTGAAAACTACGCTGACATACGTCACAAACTACGTTGACATACGTCTCAAAATTCAGCGTGTTTTTAGTTTTTTTTAACTATTATTTATTTTTTCTAAAATAAAAGTAGCCTAAGTTACTCCTTGTAACATCAGCTATCTGCCAGTGAAAGTTCCGTCAAAATCTGTCCAGCCATTTCAGAGATTAGCCGGAACAAACAGACAGACAGACAGGCAAAAATTGTAAAAAATGTTGTTTTGGTATATGTACCGTGTATACATCTATATACACTTAGTAAAAAGTGGTTATCTTAATATTAAAAACAGACACTCCAATTTTATTTATTTGTATAGATTTAAACGTGAACACACCCACATCCGCTTCTATCTTCCGATCTCTCAAAATATACCCCTTCCGAAGAAAAAAATTTAGTCGAACAATACTGCTCATATTGCATTAAGTCTAGGTAAACAAAAAATTATAAAATATCTCAGTAATGGATTCAGCCTAGAAAAACTATATAAATGTTAAGTACTATAATTATGCGAGAATGCACTACAACATAATAACATCATTCCGGGTTCTGCCGTTTACGTTCGTTCAAGCCTTTAACGAGACTAGGCATTCTAGGCCGGTTCCAAGATCGTAAAATGCAAGAAATATAGTGAAACGTTGAGGATATATCGCGGTGTAAGAGTCAAATTAACGTATCTACATTATCTCAATTTTACATGAGTGCTAAAACTGTGTGAAAATTCATCTCTTCAAGCTTTACCAGCTTTTATAAGATACTTTTCTTTAGTCAATTGTATTATCTCTTATAGAAAGCTGGTAAAACTTGAAGAGGTGAGGTGTGATGAGGAGAGGGTTTTCACAGAATTTTAGCTCTCCTGTGAAATTTACAGACCTGTTAATCTAGTGACCCTGACTGCTGAGACTGAGGTCGTGAGTTCGATTCCCACCCAGGACAAATCTTTGTGTGATGAGCACAATTATTTGTTCTGTGTCTGGGTGTAATTTATCTATAATATGTATGTATTTAGAAAATATTATGTATATTTATCAGTTGTCTGTTTTCCATAGTACAGGCTCTGCCTTGTTTGGGATCAGGGTAACGGTGTGTTGGTTATCCTAATATATTAAGATATTAGAGCTGTTATAACAAAATATAATTGAGAAAATGTAGATACGTTCGTCTAACTCTGATACCGCGATATGTTCTCAAGGTTAGGTAGGTAATTCATCTTCCTCTTCTATAGTTTCGGCACGTGCTTTATGAGAAATGATTGCAATACCGACGTTCTTGGATTTTTCATCTGTATTTCCTCATTAGCAGCCCAGTTCGGAATACGCACGTTTGATTGCAATCAGGAAAAGGAGAGGTTCTTTTACTAGGTAATGAGTAGCGTTCTCTATGCATTTTACAACTATACTGCGATCGCCAACCCGCCTGCCAAGCATGGCGATTATGGGAAACCCCCCAAAAAATTGTACCGGTAAAACTGGCGAAGGCCAAAAAAAATATTCGCGGGCAATCTTAGCACAAAACATGTTCACTCATTGGCAGCCACAGAAATACCTACTAACTGGGTGGGATATGAACAAAAGCATATAACTAGAATAGGTAAATACTCACTCTAATATCAGTTGGATTCTTCACACAAATATTGAGATCGGGCCCCAGCCAGAATTTGAAGTATTCTCCATAGGTTTTGTACAGCGCTTCAATTTTGTCCAGAATTTCTGGAAATAGGAGAAAATGTAACATTGATTATTGTATCTGAAGTGAACAGAACCGGTCAAAGTGGTGGAGTTTGGGGGAGGCCTTTGTCCAGCAGTGGATGTCTTCCAGCTGAAATGATGATGATGATGATTAAAAGAAAGAACAAGAGGTTCGTCCTAAAAAAAAATGAAGCACATTATCTAAATATATAAAATTCAAAGTCCTGAGTGACTGACTGACTGACTGATATATCAACGCACAGCCTAAACCGCTGGTCCTAGAGACACGAAATTTGGAGGGTGTGTTCTTTGTGAAGAGTAGGTATCCACTAAGAAAGGGTTTTTAGAAATTCCATTCCTAAGAGGGTGTAAGAGGGTGGTTTGAAATGGTGAATTTTTCGACATCCACGCGGGCGAAGCCGTGGGCAGAAGCTAGTTTAAATATAAGCAAAGCACCTAATAGATAGGTTTATTATACTAAGCTTCGAAACGAGAAAAGAAATGAAGAATTCAATAAAAATACATTTCCGAGAGAGGAATTTGGATTGAATTAGACTGCTACTGCTAAGCATAAGGTCCTGGGATCGATTCCCAAGTCAGACAAAGTGTTATTGGGTTTTTAACCGACTTCAAAAAGGAGGAGGTTCTCAATTCGGATGTTTATATATTTTTTAATTTTTTTTTATGTATGTTCGGCCATAACTCCATCATATATAAACGGATTTGCAAAATTCTTTTTTTGTTCGAAAGGGGTTTATTCCGAAATGGTCCCATGTAAATTTTATATAGATCTGATGATGAGTTCGGAAGACAGACACCGGAACTCTTTAAAAAATGACAGCAAATCAACCGCGATTTCTGCTATCGCATAAATATGCATTGTTTGTTTGGAATTAGTGCGGGGTGAATACCACAACTAAAAATTTAAAAATAAAAACTTTTTTACAAAAAAAAACAACCGACTTCCTTAAAAACACTACAAAGTGAAAAATAACTTCAATTTCGGAAGTCTGTGGCAAAATAACCATAAATACAGATCCTAAGACACCGACTTCCGAAATTGAAGTTATTTTTCACTTTGTAGTGTTTTTAAGGAAGTCGGTTGTTTTTTTTTGTAAAAAAGTTTTTCTATATAAAATTTCTCAGTAGCAGTCCGGAGTCTGAAGTTTTGCCCGGTTGATGGCAATAGGCTCGCCCCCTATTACGTGAGACTTAAACATAACAGGCGAAATGTGGGTAAACTATAGGTACACCACTGCCCAACCCTTTGAAGGAACAAGGCGTGATGTTATGTGAATTTGAAACCAAACAATAATAACCAATGGGTTATTTCAAATCATTGCAAAACCCAATTATTTTTTATTTTATTTTATTTATTGAGGGATAATAAACAACTACAATATAATATATAATACATTAGGTTAACAAAATGTTAAGAGGTAATGTTGCAGTCAACTGCATTATCCGCAGATAGACATATTTAAAGATCTGTGGTTGCCACTAGACGAGCATAACCAAGATGAACAAATATTTTATAATAAATAAATAGGTTACCATAATATATTTTTAAACGAGTAACCATGAAGTCCCTCGCCTTCCGCAACATGGAATAGGCGTATATTCAGCAGTGGACTGCGATACTGAGTTGATTGAACTATGAAGTTGCTTGCCGCCTCTTTTTCATGGGAATGAAACAATTGGAACCATGCTTCTGACGTTTTATAAGTACCCATGTAGGTTACATCGTATCTGTGAGGAACAGAATCCGGAATGACGTAATCCGGCAGAGAACCAAAGTTATCGACATAGCTCGCAGAATTAGCAAGCTGAAGAGGCAATGGGCCGGCCATATTAGCCGTAGAACCGATGACCGTTGGGGTATACGTGTTTGTTCTTGAGTGGAGACCGCTAATCGGCAAACGTAAGGTAGGACGCCCTCAAGCTAGGTGTAGCGACGATCTTCTCAGGGTGGCTGGTAGCAGCTGGATGAGAGTTGCCGAGAATCGGGCTGAATGGCGTGCAATTGGAGAGGCCTATGTCCAGCAGTGGACTGCTATAGGCTGATGATGATGATGATGATGATGTACGTTTGTGAAATAAAATATTGATTTTGGTTTTTTTAATACGCTTTTATTAGCTTCATACGTATGTTAGTATGTAACGGAAACTTTGACCATGATTTTGACCACCTTCAAAACGGATCGATTCGATCGATCGATTAAAACTACTTAAAACTACGCTGACATACATCACTAACTACTCTGACATACGTTTCAATATTCGAAACACCCTTAAAAATTTAAAATACATAAATAATAGTTTTAAATAATAGAAAAAGCGTGGGGTACTTGATATCAATTAAAAATACCTCAAAAAGCACCCCATGCTTTTTTCCATTATTTTTACTTTATAAATTAGTTTTCTATGGAAGCGTGTTTTATAGTTTTTTCAATTTATTATTTTTTTCGTCCATTTTCCGCGCCGCGCGTCGTTTGGCGCGTTGTAGTGTGTAATACGCTTCATTGCGCCCGTCGCATGACGCATTGTAGTGTATAATCCGCTTAACACACGACTGCATTTCAATAATTGAATGCATTCTACAACTGACCTATTTGATTGAATTGTGAAACCCAGTGGAGGATTTATCAAAGAAGAGCGAGCGTGGTATGCATACGCTTACCTATAAGTACTTAACTTGAGATTTCCCGGTGATCTCAAGAACTTATAATGTGTCACATAGAAACTGAACATATTATGTTAACATAGACTTAACTGTTGTTTATTGTAAACCATGGATGACACGTGCTAAATGTTAATTGAAGAAGTTATTCTCTACTGAGTATAGAAAGAAAGAAAGAAAGAAAAGAAAGAAAAATATTTTATTTGTGACACGGACAGGACATAAAAAACATTAAAAAGAACAAAGAAATTTTAGGACTAAAACAAATAACAAAATGGTAAAAGATATAAAAATTAAAAGAGTAAGACCTGTGCGAGGCCAAAAAGGCTCCTATCTCAGCATAATGCTGCGATATTTGTAAAAAAACAACTACCGCAGCGCTGGTATTCAGATAGGGCCCACTGTGATGCCACGGACACACTTACGTACGTGATATCACTTAGTATGATGTTCGCGTGACAAAGTGGAATATAATAAGGGGCCATTCATAAATTACGTCACACATATTTCATGATTTTTTCTTTTATAGTTCATATTTCGTGTTTTAATAGTACTTTAAATTTGTATATTCAATTTTGAAATGTGACGTCACAAAATGTAGGGCCCCTCCCACCCCCTTGTCACACAATGTCACAATTCGTCGACCCCCTCCCCCCCTTAACGTGTGACGTAATTTATGGATGGCCCCTAACTTTATAATCCATACTAGTATAGCAGCACAGAAGAGCTATGATGGCCCAGTACTCACGGCTCCGACTTACAAGTCGTAGGTTGTGGGTTCGATCCCAGGCAGGCGATTTACTTTGTGTAAATAATTTCATCACCACTGCTCTCAAAACGGTGAGGGAAAACATCTTGAGAAAACTGGTATATCCTAACGCCAACAATTTGAAGACATGTGACATCTACTAACCCGCATTGGCTCGCGTGGTAGATTACCCGCAGTGGGAACAATATGGGCTGAATATGGAATTATGCCTTACTTTTCTAAACTAATATTACAAAGAGGAAAGATTTGATTTTTTGTATGTATGTTTGTAGTGGATAAACTCGCAAACTACTGAACCGATTTTAAAAATTCATTCGCCTATAGAAAGCTAAATTATCACCAAGTAACATAGGCTATATTTTATCCCAAAAAAGTTCACAGTTCCTGTGAGTCACGCGGACGAATTCGCGGGCGTATGTGAAAATTTGCAAATAGCGCTCTTTCATATGATACCCCACTTGCCCACTCCGAACCCCATTCGAATTTTTTAGAACCACGTTCAGTTCCTGTTGCAAAAAAAAACATATTTTTATTTCTATCTTATTTGCGAAATAGTTGGGCAAACGTCATCGTCATCTAAAACTATTCCAAATTTCAAGTTGATAGCATTAGTAGTTCTTGAGATATCCAGCTATGACAGGTAGACGGACAGACGGATTTAGTCTCACCATTTTTTTCACCATTTTGGTACGGAACCCCAAAAACTCAAGTGTTCGAATTTCAACTCTCGACATTAAGCTGTGCGTTGCATATGATGCGGTTTTTGACAGTCACCGACAAAAGTCGAATAAGACCACTAATTTCACACATCTTCTAAATTAACACAAAATTATTCTAAACATTGTATTTAAGGCTAGGTGATTCGACACTCATACAGATTTGAGGGGGTGAGGTGCGTGGAAATCCGCGGGGCGCCTCCCGCGCGTCCTTCTTGTCGAACACGATAGCGCGCCAAAAGTTCGGGCGGCGCGGCGGCGGCGGGCGTAGCACAGACAGGTCATAGTGTAGCGACATCAGTATGTCCACAGTATTACAGAAGAAACGATAATACAAGACTAATATTATAAATGCGACAGTTTGTGAGTATGGATGTATGGAAGTACGCGGATGGCTGTTTCTTATTCTTTCACGCAAAAACTACTAAACGTATTTGGATTAAATTTAGCTTGCAGATAGTTTATAACCTGGACTAATATTATAAATGCGAAAGTTTGTGAGTATAAATGGATGTTTGTTACTCTTTCACGCAAAAACGAATGAACGGATTTAGATGAAATTTAGCACGCAGATAGTTTATAACCTGGAATAATACAAAACACACAAATAACTTACTTACACAAAAGACTTAGTCACACAAAAAACAAAAAAAATAATTATAATTGCGAAAGTTTGTGAGTATGGATGTATGGATGGATGTTTGTTACTCTGTCACGCAAAAACTACTGAACGCATTTGGATGAAATTTAGCACGCAGATAGTTTATAACCTGGACTAACATTATAAATGCGAAAGTTTGTGAGTGTGGATGTATGGATGGATGTTTGTTACTCTGTCACGCAAAAACTACTGAACGCATTTGAATGAAAAAAAAAAAAAACTTTAGAGGTGTCAAGGGACACCCGAATGGAACGAAGTTCCTTTCCAGGATTCATAATTGTTATAATTTTTTTATTACCTATTTATTCTGTACAAAAAACCTGTATACACTCAACAAAAATATTCTCTCTCTCTCTCCCTCTCTCTCTCTCCCTCTCTCCCTCTCCCTCTCTCTCTCTCTCTCTCCCTCTCTCTCTCTCTCTCTCTCCCTCTCTCTCTCTCCCTCTCTCTACTCACAACAAAAAAAAACAACAACATACAAACAAATACAAACAACAAAATATATACGGTCGGTGGTGTGTCACGTACGTCACGTTTAGATCTTAGTTTAAGTTAAGGTAGATAAGCTATGTCCATAGTTATATTATGATATATGTCACGCACGGACTAGGTATATATACACTAATAAAGGGAGTCTGGGGTCTTCAGTCCCCAGTTGACTCATGGACAAGTACACGACATGGTATTTACTTAACCCCTCCTTCCCTCCACATCGCATGGCGACCCTGCCAGTCGACTGGACGGCGTTATAGTTGCCCGACCGGGATCTCATCGGAGTCACTTCAGTCGGCTTCAGTCAGTTTCTCGACAGTTGGTTAGTCACAGGCCATGGGGACCACGTCATCCAAGGAAGAGGTTATTATAGCCCAGACAGCAGCGGGTGGTTCAAATACCGCGACAGTAACACAAGAGCAGATATCCACCATCAACGCGATGCTGTTGTTTATCGCCGTGTGATTGGCGATTGTCATCATTGGCGTGGCAGTCCGGCTGTACAGGAGGTGTCATCAGAATTGGATCGAAGAGAAGATCAATCAGCGTGAGGTGCAGCGAGCTGTGCAGATGGCCTGACCGGGAGCTGGCGGAGCGACAAGAGGAGTAAGTGATGTGATTTGAACTTAAGTGTAGTGACGAGTATTTTCGGTCATCTATCAGTTAGAGACATTAATTTTAAATGGAAGTGGAGTTAACGTCACTGTTTGTACAGCTTAAGTTATTGAGGGAATCAATTGTCAAGTTAGGTCCCAGTAGGCGGAAAGGCAAAAATTTTGATGGAAAGATAAGCGAGGTAAAAGCCCTGTATTGTAAATTTAAGTGTGTAGTTTCTAAGTGTAGCAAATTTTCGGAGGAATTAGCACAGCTAGTGAGTAAAATAGAAAATTTGTATGTAGACACTATTAAGTTTGAAAACGGTACCGGAACCGATACAGAGATGGCGTTGGAAAGGTTTTCATTGAAAGCGGCGGTTAGCTTACTCCCGAAAATGAATGGGGATGAGCAGGTAACCCAAGATTTGATTGATGCCATAGATTTATACAGCTCTATGTTAGAAGCGGCTGATAGTGCTCATTTAATTAGATTCGTGCTAACTACACGACTTACCCAGGGGGCTAAGATGCGATTGTCCTCTACTTATACGACGGACATGAAGAAGCATTTGTTGACGGTTAAGTCAGACGTTGCAGTGCAAGCCAAATTTGCTCGCGCTAGGCAAAATGATAGGTCGGTCACGGATTTCGGGGCAGAGATAGAGAAGTTAATGGTAGATTTGACTATTTCTCAAGCCGGGGAAAATTCGGAAGCTTATAAAATTTTGCGGCCTTTAAATGAGAAGTATGCGGTTAAAAAGTTTGCTGACGGACTTCGTAATCAGCGTCTTGGTACAATTATTACGGCACGGAACTTGACTTGTTTGAAAGATGCTATCAGGGTAGCGGAAGACGAAAATTGTGCTTCGTCGGGTCAAGTCATGACGTTCCAGCGGTGGTCCGCGGGTGGTAGTTTTTCTACGGGAAATAGGGGTCGTGGAAATAACTATAGGCGGCACGCTGTAGGTAATGGATACGCGCAGCAAAAAACAGCTGTTGGGCGTACGTACCAAAATGGAAACGTAAGGTATAGTAGTGGAATGCGCGGTCGTAGCAATAGTACTCATCGTGGACGGCAGACTCAGCAAGGTCGACAGCGCGTAGCGGTCTAGAGCACGTGCAGGGCGATGCTGACTCAAGTGCAGTGTCAATGTCACGAAGTAGCGAAGGCAGACAATTGAATGAAACGCAGTTTTTTCGAGGCTAAGCATATTTTAGCTTGCAATAGTGTTAACTGGGTGAATTTTCTAGCAAATAATGTGGATTCGGAATGGTTAGTCGATACGGGTGCGTCGATATCGGCAATAAAAAGTAATTTCTTGAGGAATAATGCTTTGTGCTGTAAAGTAGTTAAGGAAGAATTAGTGATTAATGGTGTAGGGGGTAGTTTACGGGCTATAGGTTATGTATATTTGACGTTGGAATATGAACAATGTTCGTTCGTGCATAAGTTTTTTGCTAGTATAGTGATACCTATGAATAAGCTATGTAAGAGGGGTGTAGTGTTTAGTTGGACCGATGAATGTGAGAGGTCGTTTTTGTTGCTTAAGGAAGCGTTAATGAATCCACCAGTGTTGGATTATCCAAATTTTTCTGAAGACAACACGTTTATATTGCAAACCGATAGTTCGGGTTATGCGGTAGGAAGTGTTTTGTGTAATGGGAACGGTAAACCCGTTGCGTACGCTAGTAGGTCTTTGGGGAAAAGTGAGTTAAATTATCCTATTATAGAGAAGGAGTTATTGGCTATAGTATGGTCAGTTAAATATTTTAGACCGTATTTGTATGGACGGAGGTTCGTTGTAAAAACGGATCACCGGCCACTATTATACTTGTTTAACATGACAGATCCATCAAGTAGGTTAACTAAGTTTCGTTTATGTTTAGAAGAGTATGACTTTGAGGTCGAGTATATTAAGGGGAAAGAAAATGTATTAGCTGATGCACTTTCTAGGATAGTAATTTCAAGTGAAGATTTGAAAACCATGCGTGAAAAAACTATATCCGTAATGACGAGAGCGCAGTACAAACAGTTGGAAGAACCAAATGTTTGTGATACGGACCCTGTGGTATCTAGGACTGATCACCCTAGGATCGTGGAAGTTCTTAAAAAACAAGGAAATGACATTGAGATATGTTTGAATGAGTGGGAGGAGATGTTACGTAACACTAATGGTGAAAAAATATTTTCAAAGTCGCGCAATTTAATGTATGTGCCAGAAAACTCGAGTATTTACGTAAACTATGAATCTTTATCGGCATCATCGCGAGACGAGTTGTCGAGAGACATAGTCACTTTTTGTATTGAAAAGGGCATAAAAGAAGTTATTATTTTGAAAAATCGTTATAACGTTAATTTTATTACAAAAATGGCCAAATATTTGAAGGAAAATAGTAATTCGATATGTGGAGATTTTAGAATATGTGTAGTGAAGGGTGTACGGAAAATAGAAGGGGCAGATGAGAAGAGAATTGTTTTAAATGATTTTCATATTTTACCTACGAGTGGTCATTCAGGAATACGCAGGATGGTGAATAATATAAAGAAATATTATTATTGGCCGTCAATTGAGAAAGATGTAGCGGAGTACGTTGGTAAATGTGATAAGTGTAAAAAACAAAAGTTTTCCAAACATACTAAAGAACCAATGACAGTTACTACCACTGCATCTTCATCTTTTGAAAAGATTTATTTAGATATAGTGGGGCCACTTGATAGGGACGAAAATGGTAATGTTTACATATTAACTCTTCAATGTGAACTTACGAAGTTTGTGGAGGCTTATCCACTAAAAAATAAATCCGCAAATGAGGTAGCAAAAGCGTTGGCAGAAAATTTTGTGTTGAGATATGGGATACCGGGAACAATTGCTACGGATAGGGGTTCTGAGTTCATTTCGAAAGTAATGGTAGAGCTATGTAATGTCTTGGGCATCAATAAAATCTTATCAACGTCATATCATCATGAAAGTATAGGGTCTTTGGAAAACGTTCATAAAACTTTAGGTGCTTATTTAAGGATACAAACAGATAATAATCCATCATCGTGGAGTTCTTGGATTCCATATTGGTGTTTTTCTTATAACACAACAGTTAATACTGTGACTAAGTATACGCCTTATGAATTAGTTTATGGTAAAATTTGTAGGTTACCAAGTAGTCTTCAAGGTGAAAGTGTTGAACCTTTGTATAATTTTGATGATTATCCTTTAGAATTTAAATACAGGTTACAAAGGGCTCAAAATGATGCAAAAGAAAATTTGGTATCAAGTAAGTTATCAAGGAAACATTGTTATGATAAGAATCTTAATTCTATAACTTATAAGGAAGGTGACTTGATTTTGGTAAAAAACGAAGTAGGCAATAAGTTGGAGTGTATTTATAATGGACCATTTGTAGTTGTAAAGGACGAGTCACCAAATGTAATAGTTAAATATAAAAATAAGATAGATGTAATACATAAAAATAGGACAAAGTTATACTGTAAGACTTAGAATGTAAGTTTAAAAATGTAAAGAGATGAGAAAAAAAAAAACAATGTAACTAAGTTTTTTTTTTTTTATTTTAGGAAGGGTGATGTGGTGTGTCACGTACGTCACGTTTAGATCTTAGTTTAAGTTAAGGTAGATAAGCTATGTCCATAGTTATATTATGATATATGTCACGCACGGACTAGGTATATATACACTAATAAAGGGAGTCTGGGGTCTTCAGTCCCCAGTTGACTCATGGACAAGTACACGACATGGTATTTACTTAACCCCTCCTTCCCTCCACATCGCACCTCGTCCTTTTTTTGAAGTCGGTTAAAAAGCGTCGTTATAACTTTTCGTGAGATTTTTTTCCGTCTAGCCCCCTTTCACAATGCCCGATAAGGAACTTCGTTCCAATTAGCAAGCAGATAGTTTATAACGTGGACTAATATTATTATGAAAGTTTGTGAGTATGGGTGTATGGAAGTATGGATGGATGTATGTTACTCTTTCACGCAAAACTACTGAACAGATTTGGATGAAATTTTGCACCAAGATAGTTTATAATCTGGATTATCACATTGGGTCCCTTTTACCCCGGTAGTACGTTGCCGCGGAATAATTTTCGACCTCTTTCTATTCACGCCTACCAAGATACTCATCAAGACGAATCAAACGAGCCCAAATTTGATGGGGTTACGTCGTTTAATTACGGAGTTACTATAGCCACCTTCAAGCTCCATCATCAGACCCTGGTTACCATATAGTATCAAAGTACTCGTCAAGACGAATCAAACGAGCCCAAACTCGATGGGGTTGCGTCGTTTAATTACGGAGTTCCTATGGCCCCTTCCAACTCCATCATCAGACCTTGGTTACCATATAGTATCAAAGTACTCGTCAAGACGAATCAAACGAGCCCAATCTCGATGGGGCTGCGTCGTTTAATTACAGAGATCCTATGGACAACTTCCAGCTCCATCATCAGATCAGCTCTATGTCATAATAATATTGCATTGGATTGCAACATTGTTTTTAAAGTTTTACAAATATTTACACAATGAGAACCACACACAAAACAAAAGCTTAACCAACTATGGTCTAAATAAATTCTTGAAAACAATATTTATTTACAATTTATTTTGTTTTCTCTTATTATTACTTACGCAGCAGAAAGGAAGCGCGCGCGCAAAAATTTGTCACAGGTCTCACCTCGATAACGTCTCGCAGGACACTGGCAAGTAGTGGCAAGCGACGCGCCGATCAGAAATCACTTGAACGATCGATATTTTTTTTTAGAAATAAAATGAGAAAAATTGATCGGGTTCAATCGATTCTAAAATAAATTACCTATACATTGATACTAATTTTAGAAAAATAGGAGTATTAGTACTTCTTTAAAATGAAATTAGGCTTGTTAAAAAACTGCAAATCGAAGTAAGTTCGGCTTTTTTTTCTATCGAGTAAATTTGATTGTATCGTGTTTTGATCGGGTACAAGCTAAGGAGAAAGAATGTATCTTAAATATATATTTTTTTCAGATTCTGGACGTAATAATTTGCCTATTAAAAACCAATTCTAAAACAGGTGAAAACGGTGCCACCCGGCCTTAAGCACTAGCTTCCGCCAGCGGCTTCGCCCGCGTGAAAATTCAACCCCCCAATTCACCCTCTTAGGGATGGAATTTCAAAAAACCCTTTCTTAGTGGATACCTACTCTTCACAAAGAATACATCCTCCAAATTTCATGTCTCTAGGACCAGCGGTTTAGGCTGTGCGTTGATATATCAGTCAGTCAGTCAGTCAGTCACTCAGGACTTTGAATTTTATATGTATAGATTTCATTGGAAAAATAATAGTTAACATTCTTTTAATTTGAGTAACTACTTCTGTTCCAATTTGGATTAAACTTTACTAACCCCCTTCTTTTTTAATTTCTTATCTGAAATAAATGTTTTTTTATTACATCATCTCACACTTTTTCGTCTGTGTGTTGCATGTCGCGTGATGGTCGGCCGCGGAGTAGGGATAAAGTAAAAGGCGCTCGCTGGTGCATGTTGTTGTTTATGGATTTATTACAATTTTGAGTGCTTGAATTTATTATTTAACTTATTTCGTATGAATATTAAATTAAGTCTTTTTATTAAGCTATTGCATATATTCCGAAAATTTTTAGTTAAATGTCTATAATGCGAAAAAAAAGTTTCACTTTTACCGTGATTTCATAAAAACCACACAATCCTTTTCTTTTATCATTAAATATTTTGCTTAATAATTAAGGTAAAGTTTGACAACCAGTCTTACCAAGGGGTATCGTATTACCTAGTGACTGGGTTGTGAAGGTCGGATAGGCAGTCGCTCCATGTAAAATACTGGTACTCAGCTGCATACGGTTAGACTGGAAGCCGACCTCAACATAGTTGGAAAAGGTTAGGCAGATGATGATAATAGTTAAGGTAAACAAAAACGCGAAGTGTTAAATCACTTTTGTGGCTAACGTTACTCAATGTAAACAATTTAAAGACAATTACTGTGTGACATAACAATAATTAAACCGGTACTTGAATTAACTAGGTACAAGTAAACCGCGGCGAAACATTTAAATGTGTGGTTTAATTGCGTAGGTACTATCATTTTATAACTGACAAGGATTTTCCGGTACCATGGGTATGTAGGTACCTACTGATGTTACCCGATTGTTAATATTGTAGGTACCTATGCGACAGTTATCAAGTTTCTACGTAAAGTACCGACGTGGATATTTACTCAATAAACTTCCAAAGTTGTATTGTAAAACTATCTAGGGCAAATAAGACAAAAGACAAGTAATGTAACTTTTTAGCTGACTTCAATTTTTTTTTTTTTTTTTTGTTTGATTCCTCAGCTCTCCGCCATTTATATACGTTTTTTTAATCTTTTTTTTTTTAAGATCTTGTCAAGTGGTCAAACCTCTCACGCATTTCATTTATAAGTCACTCTTTCCTTAATTGATTTTTTTAGAAATTATTTTCTACTTTTTAATTTTTTAAATCACAATTTTGTTCATTAATTTTTCATCTACTAACTCCAAAAGCGTGTTTATTAGCTTTTCAAAACCATTTTTTTTTGCCATGATATTGCTTCATATGTTCGAAAAAGTTGTCTGCGCAACACCGTAAATAACGCAATGAAGCTTGTTTAACTGTCAAAACTGTGAAAGCCATTGTTACTGATAGTGGGTTACGCAATTAGCCCACTAGCACAAATCCATACATACTCCAGTATATTACTGTACTGAGAGTTCTCTCATACAAAAACCGAAAGGCAATTTTGATAACCTGGGGATCAAACCCAGGATCCTCATACTCAACAGTCGAATTAACAAACCCTAAATAAATGAGACAGTCTGGAATAATACATCTAAAACATTTCCTACGCATCGACTCATCCCATTTCTTCACATGGGTGTCGTAAAAGACAACTAAGGGACTTACTAGAGAATGGGCAGCAGCGTGTTCTATGCATTTTACCACTATACTGCTATCTCCAACCCGCCGCTAAGTTTGGCGCTTATGGCAAACCCTCCCCCAAATTGGGGGCGGCGTATGTCCAACTGTGATCTTTTGGCCGAAAAGGTGAAGCGTCGACTTAGGAACATCCTTTATTTTTTTTCGTCGGTTAAAGATTTCGTTGTTTCGTGGACTTACCTCCAGGATTGAACATGAAGATGAGAGCGTTTCCAAGTATAGGCAACGCTGGAGGCCCTGGTACTTTCGCTGCCAGCTCCAGCATCCGCCTGTGGGACCACCTCCAGTACTGCCAGCAGGCGAGGCCGGCCGCTACGACCACAGACAGTGCCGTGAACCAAGACATGGTGGCGGCTGCAAAACAGAGTTGTTCCTTAACCTTTTACTTGTAAACAAAGCATTTATTCATAAAATCTTAACGACATTTTGTATTCTTATTCTATTTTTAAAAAGCAGGTACCATATTTTTTTATATTGTTATATCAGTAGCTGTTTTAATTATGTTTTTTGTTTTGCTTTGCCCTTATAGGGTCCTTATTTTGTACCTAGATTTTATGATATGTGTTTACACTGTGGAATGCAATATGTTTTTGTATTTATTGGTAACACACATTTTGACATTTGATTTTTATTGAAGTGAAACTTCTAATGCGACTTCCAACAAGGTTGCGTTAAACGTTTAACGCTACCATGGAGGGGGTATGAAAGCACATTTGTCAAAGTGTTCGTGCACATGCCAATGATTTAACGGATAGAGTTTTTGAAAAATCGAACATTTTAATGTTATCAGAAACGGTTACCCCTTCCTATTTTCATTTCCACATTACGAAGTTTCACTTCTTCCGCGCGGAGGGACTCCACGCACTATTTTTGCATACACTATGATATGCATATATACTTTGAGCAGTATTTATATTATTATTATTTTAAATATTGTGAATATGGGGGGGGGACTTTGTAGGTGATGTTTTTTTTTTAATGATAATCTTGCACTTTGAGTGCTTAATGCGGCAGACCAAGTTGTTATTTCTTTGGTATTGTTCGCCAAATCTTGAGCTCCTTAAGTTTTGAGTTCAGCTACATGATAACTGATAAATGCGTGCACTGATTGGACAAGTCCACTCAAACTGTGTGGTTATTTCCTCAAAAGACCATTTCAGACATTAATCCACATGGTCTCACTAAGATTATCTCTGGACATTAAAAGAGGTGTGACCTCTGAGTTTGTTTCGGCCTTTCTTCTCAGAGTACTCAGAGACGAAACGCCGACCTCATCCAGTTAAAAAAGATGTGATTGACGTTTAAAAGAGTTTGAACAAAGCATATTATCATTTAACTAGCTTCTGCCCGCGATTTCGTCCGCGTTAAATTTCTTGTGGGCGTCGCATCGAATCGCCCGTGCGCACGCAACGGAAACTCTCGAATGAATACATTTTCTCCGTTGGCGTTTTTGCAACATTTTTCATTGCTGCTCCGCTCATCTAGTTCAAAAAAATGTTTTGATTGACGTTTAAAAGAGTTTGAACAAAGCATATTATCATTTAACTAGCTTCTGCCCGCGATTTCGTCCGCGTTAAATTTCTTGTGGGCGTCGCATCGAATCGCCCGTGCGCACGCATCGGAAACTCTCAAATGAATACATTTTCTCCGTTGGCGTTTTCGCTACATTTTTCATTGCTGCTCCACTCATCTAGTTAAAAAAAAATGTTCTGATTGACGTTTAAAAGAGTTTGAACAAAGCATATTATCATTTAACTAGCTTCTGCCCGCGATTTCGTCCGCGTTAAATTTCTTGTGGGCGTCGCATCGAATCGCCCGTGCGCACGCAACGGAAACTCTCAAATGAATACATTTTCTCCGTTGGCGTTTTTGCAACTATTTTCAATGCTGCTCCGCTCATCTAGTTCAAAAAAAAATGTTTTGATTGACGTTTAAAAGAGTTTGAACAAAGCATATTATCATTTAACTAGCTTCTGCCCGCGATTTCGTTGCTTTAAATTTCTTGTGGGCGTCGTATCGAATCGCCCGTGCGCACGCAACGGATACTCTCAAATGAATACATTTTCCCCGTTTTTGCAACATTTTTCATTGCTTCTCCGCTCCTATTGCTCACAGCGTGATTTTATATAGCCTATAGCCTTTCTCGATAAATGCGCCGCTACGAAACACTAAAAGAAATTTTCAATTCAAACCAGTAGTTCCTGAGATTAGCGCGTTCAACCAAACAAACTCTTCAGCTCTATAATATTAAAGTACAGATTTGTAGCTCAGTGTCCGGTTGTATATTGAACAAAATACGAAACCGTAACAGGTATGTAACATTTACAGAACTCGTCATCATCAGTATATCACTCCCCTTTTTGTATTGTATGTTACTCAGCCTGTACTATGGTAACCAGACAACTGATAATATAGAACATAGATAATTTAGAACCTGAATACTTTTACTTTTAATTTCCGAACTCCACGCGGATGAAGCCGATGGAAAAATGTAGTTAATGTAATAAAATAAGGGCTAGAAAAGACCATAGATATCCGTGGACAAGACTGACTACATTAAGCCGTCCTGCCATTTTCCGCGTAGCCACGTGCTTCGTGCACTAACGCCGTTCGTGTTTAAATATCATATTCTGCATCTTAATTACTTGCAATTTCCGTACGTATTCATCCATAATTCTACTAAAGTAACTCTGTCTGCCTGTTTGTCTGTCTGTAGCAGAATCTACAGCGCTACATGCGAGCTACGTACTGACGCGAAATTCGGTGTCTATAGATCTGTATTTTTGTTTTTTGCCACCTAATTGCGAAATTAGGATTTTTTTAAATGATTTACTTGCAGGCTTAGGCTTATTGCAAAAATTCTAGGTATTAATTATTTCATAATTAATAACTAACTACATATTTGCACGGAATATGTAGGTAGTAGGATATTTCGTTAAAAATATATAGAATAAGATCAAGAGCAAAATTTATCCATGATAATTATTTATTTTCTACATCGTAGAATTTTTTCGACCGACTGTACCCTTGCTTTTAAAAGTCGATTAAAAAGCGGGCGAGTTGGGACTGGGGATGAGATGGGACGAAGCCGTTTCATTGTACTACGTTCACATTACACTTATGAATGAACATTTAATTAAATCATGCCATTCAAGGCATATTCCAACTTAAGAAGTTGTTTTCCTAATTATAATACAATATTTCTGCAAAGCCATATTTGTTACGGTCGCGAATCATATTTGTTCAACTCTAGCTTTTGCCAGCGCCCGATACCTGCGTATGATACACTAGCTTCTGCCCGCGACTTCGTTCGCGTCAAATTTTTGCTCCCCTGACCCTTCCCGTCGCATCGAATTGCCTGCCAGTTTTCGTCCATTTCTCGTTGCTGCTCCGCTCCTTTTGATCGTAGCGTGATGTTATATAGCCTATAACCTTCCTCAATAAATAGGCTACCCAACACAAAAAGAATTTTTCAATTCGGACCAGTAGTTCCTGAGATTACCGCGTTCACCCAAACAAACTCTCTTCAGCCTTATAATATCATTGAAATCCGTTGCGTAGTTTTAAAAAGATATAATCGTACAAACACGAAATGCGACTTTGTTTTCTGCTATGTAAAGATAAAATCTGACATTACCCTGTAAGATGCAGAAAACATAAGTACCTAAATAAGAATTTTGCGGCTACGTAGCGCCAGTGGCGAAGCTTGTTTTAATGGGGCAGTCCCCCAAGATATGTTAGATTATTCTTGGTTGCCCCCCCCCCCCTTTACCCGACTACGGACAAGACAAGATCAGAAAGACGATATTTTTATTCATAACTAGCTTCTGCCCGCGACTTCGTCCACGTTAAATTTCTTGTTCCCCCGACCCTTCCCGTCGCGTCGAATCGCCTACTCGTGCGATTTTCCCCGTTTTTGCAACATTTTTCATTACTGCTCCGCTCGTCTTGGTTGTAGTGTGATGTTATATAACCTATAGCCTTCCTCGATAAAAAGGCTACCCAACACAAAAAGAATTTTTCAATTCGCACCGAACTACTGTTCCTGAGATTAGCGCGTTCAATCAAACAAACAAACAAACTCTTCAGCTTTACAATATTAGTATAGATTAAGAAATCAGTGTCCTAACTTTTTGTGGCCAAAAGAAAGCAAGAGCAAGCGCGTCACGATCGAAAATTGGGGCATCCTGATTCCGATAGGTTACATTTTATGTGTGATTTGAAAAAAACATCCAAACGCTACATTTTATATTTTCATTCGTAACAGAATTCTAATCAACATGTATTTGAGGTATTGAAAAATATATTTTACTGTACATGCTGTATAATACGTTCGGGCTCGAGGGGGCCCTGTAGCTTACATGCGCTGTATCATTGAAACTGCTGATACAGCGGTAGTTACGTCCCTGCTTAACGCATCCTCAATAAACTATACACCTAAATATTACCACAGCGGTAAAAAAAAACAACTACCTGCCTGCACAGTTTGGTGCCAGAAGTAAAGAATAGCACCACCCCATTTCTTCCTATGGGTGTCGTAAATGGCGACTACGGGACTTACTAGAGAATGGGCAGCAGCGTTCTCTATGCATTTAACCATCATACTGCGATCGCCAACCCGCCTGCCAAGCGTGGCGATTATGGCAAAGCTCCTCAGATTGGGGGAGGCCTACGTCCAGCAGTGGACATCTTTTGATTTGAATTATGATGGTGATGACCTGCCTGCACAGGCAGATATTAATGACAGCAGGTCTGACTATCCACGGTGTGTCAGACGTAGGCCTACCTACTTTTACTCATTACTCACAACACAACACACATACTCAACGACATATTATATGCCACAACATTTTATTTTATTTTTTTCTACTCTCTTAATTTATTATTTACTCATACACTTCTCGTACCTATATTACCAGAGAAAAACCAAGTTTAACCATACATTTTCATGGGTTTAAATTTCGAATAACTATATCCTAGTAAGAGGGTTTGTGTTTATTGTTCTAGCATATGGGACTCGTGGGTTACAGTTGCAAATCAGCGTCAGGTGGCACACCTTGTGTTGTCATCTGACATTATGCTGAGCTGAGGCACTTTTGGCATTATCATCTTTGCTTAAAATTTTTATTTTTGTTCTGTAATGTCAATAAACGCATATGTCTTTCTTTCTTTTCTTTATTTACGTAAGTAGGTACAAAATCATTAAAAAAAAAAAAAAAAAATTTTTAGATGAACTTAAGACACCCAGAGCTGCCGCGACATTCGTTCGAAAGAGTTACTGTGGCCCTGGCATATGGGCAACTGAAGGAACACGGGTGGGTTTTAGTCAGTAAAAGTCTGACACCCCTCCCGCTCCGCCCAGAGCGGGAGAAGTCATTTGATAATTTCACAACCAAAAAAAAAAAAACCACCCAGCGCTAGAATATATTTTTAAGTTATCATTTCAGCCGAAAGAAAGAAAGAAAGAAAAATTATTTATTTGAGACACGCACAGGATATAAAGAAAATAAAAAGAACATAAAAACCTTTGAAATAAAAAAATAATAGTTTAAAAAAACTAAAAAACACGCTTCCATGGAAAACCAAACTAAAAAGTACGAAATGATGGAAAAAAAGCGTTGGGTGCTATTAAGCTATTTTTTTATTGATATCAGGCACCCCACGCTTTTTTTCCATCATTTCGTACTTTTTAGTTGGGTTTTCCATGGAAGCGTGTTTTTTAGTTTTTTTAAACTATTATTTATTTTCTATTTTTTAGGGTATTTCGAATTTTGAGACGTATGTCAGTGTAGTATGTGACAGTTTTTTTGCTGTCCTGGTAACCCTGGCAAGGATAATGGCACAAATTTATGAAATTATTGCATTGTCATCAGTCCTTGACAGGTGTGCAAAGTTTGAATGAAATCTGGTCGTTTAAAGTGGGTCAAAATCGCACTATAAGGAGTCGGTTACAAACAAACATACAAATATACAAACATACAAACATACAAATATACAAACATACAAACATACAAGTGAAGCTAATATAAAGCGTGTAAAAAAAGGTAAAAATTATAAAATTAAAAATAATAAGACCTGTGCGAGGCCAAAAAGGCTCCTATCTCAGCATAATGCTGCGATATTTGTAAAAAAAACAACTACCGCAGCGCTGGTATTCAGATAGGGCCCACTGTGATGCCACGGACACACTTACGGACGTAACAAAATAATTAATCCCACAATAAAAAATAAAATAAAAATTAATACAAATAAAAAATTAAACAAATGATAAAACATACTTAAGATATAAATAAAAACAGTATTACTTAAAATTAATTTTACAATCTACCCAGACCCGACGCTCCAAAATCGCTTGTCTATGCCACAGACAATAATCTATGGTCTAAAGACGTCCACTGCTGGACATAAGCCTCTCCCAAAGGGGGGTTTGCCATGATCGCCACGGCAGGCGATGATTTAAGATACATAAAAACACTGCTGCCAATTTTCTAGTGAGTCCCTTAGTCGCCTTCCACGATGAAAGGAGAGAAATGGAATTGTGCTATTCTTTACGGCCGGCAACACAAAGAACTTATTTTTAACTATATTATAATCGAAAAGAAACATGATTAAAATAACTTACGTCAAGAAATTCCCACACTTTTTGTCACTATTTAGATATAAAGTTAATAAGATGTGAGGTTCCAGTGTTTTCGTTGCGTCTGACGCTTTATATTTAAGTAAAACAATGTAAAACAGTTTAATTTATATCTAAGTAGCCAATGATGTTATTACAACACTTATTTGTTTTTTAGTTTTTGTCCGAATTTTTAACACGTCTTTAATAATAATTCATAATTTATTTTAGTAGCAATCTTAATTATTTTCACAGTCTTTTGTTTATAACTTTAAAGAATATAACACATTTATTAAGTAGGTACACCGTATGCAAGTGATTAAATAATTAAGTAATTAATGTGTAAAAATTTATTAAAATTATTATTTATTTATTTTGTTTTTATTCTTGAACCTTGGACGGAAATCAAGTTGAATAAGAACATAACTGACCGCACTTAGAATATCATGTATTACTGCCCTAGAAGCTCTCAAAGGACTGGTTGACAATTCTACAACTTACTCGAGCCATTTACTTTTATGTACCTTTACGTAAATACGGTGCAGTATGGACATTCTCACAATGTCTGTGTAAGAATAAGTACACACATTATCCACATAAAAGACATTTAGTAGTCGTAAAAGGAGATTTGAATAGTTAGCTGCAGACTTTAAACGAAGTATTAAAAAAGACGTAGGTAGTTTAAATCGATATCGCGATGACCTACAACTTAAGGGATCCGCTTCTCAATTGCGAATTCGAAACCTGGCAAACAATGTGACTTTTACAAATCCTTTATACAAATAAATAAAGTTGAAGCGTCTAGTCTATTTGTTATCTCCGAAATGGCTGGATAGATTTTGATGAAATTTGTTACGAGTATACTTTATACACTGGGGAAGGATATAGGCGGAACGCAGGCTTAAACGTGTGCGAGTAAAAAATTGTAATATGACCGAAATTTTCTCCCAAATCAACTTGTTTTTAAATAAATAATATTTTATACATTAAATATGTAAAAGTGTATGTATAATAATTTTTTTTCATGATTGTTATTCAGTATGAGCAACATAGTTATAACACTGTATATATGTAGTAACTTAGTGTGAATGTCCTTAGAATTAAATTTTTTATTTTCTCTGTTCCTTATAAGTGGAGACCTGTAATTGGCTTTCTAATTAATTTACTGTCATTGATCTGTTTGTTGTAGCTGTAAAAGCTGTAAAATTATTATTTATTTATTTAAATAACATGGGAGACCCCATGTTATTTAAATAAATAAATAATAATTTTAGCATACTGTTCCAACTGGCATCTTCCCGCATCCCCTAAATGCGGGAAGCACAGAACCGGTCTAAGTGGCGCACCTTGGCGTAGGCCTATGTCCAGCAGTGGACGTTTTTCGGCTGAAATGATTATGATGAATCTAATTGGGGTGCTTGGGTGTGCGTTTATTCCGGGATATGTTGTATATAATATATAGTCCTCCAGACCGAATTTTAGCCACGGCGGCCAATCTCAACGGAGACTAGCCATCGGCGCGGGAGATATTATAGTGCTCAAGTGTGTACGCAGACACAGGAGCACTCACTCTTCCCTCACTCTCATAGTCCGATGGGACGGCAATCCGACACGACCGGAGAGAGATCAGGCGTAGGACCAACGGCTTAACGTGCTTTCCGAGGCACGGGGGTATCACACCGCCAACTTCCAAACTCCGGGCTGTTACTAAGAAATTCCTAATGGAAAAACCCAGTAACACTTTGCCCGACCCGGGAATCGAACCCAGGACCGGGAATATTATGAAGAGGTAACATTTGTTTGTAAGTTTGTATGTAGGGGGTAATCTCCGGAACTACTGGTCCGAACTGAAAAATTATTTTTGTGTTGGGTAGCCTATTTATCGAGGAAGGCTATAGGCTATATAACATCACGCTAAAACCAAGAGGAGCGGAACAGTAATGAAAAATGTTGCTAAAACGGGGAAAATCGCACGGGTATGCGATTCAACGCGACGGGAAGGGTCGGGGGAACAAGAAATTTAACGCGAACGAAGTCGCGGGTAGAAGCTAGTGTTGTATAAGTTCAAAACTGTTAAATGCTACAAAAGCATTGTGAAAGAAATTAAGAAATCAATTTCATCAAGTAACACTAGACACCTACTCAAGTTACTTAGGCTTCTAGTTAGTTGAGTAGCTTTAGTTCACAAACGCGAATGCTTAGAGTTAGGTCCTGGGTGCCATTTCCAGATCGGACAAAGTGTTATTGAAGTTTTTATTCCGATTTTTTCCAGTAGTAGCCTTCCTTTTTTTTTCTGTGGAAAAACTTCATGGCTACGCTCCGTTTAGGAAGAACAGAGGGTGTCTGACTCCTACCAACTGTTCCTTCTTGGACCATGTTTCGGGGGCCTAGGATATAGTTGTACATTCGCTGTCCTAGTGGTATGTTGACATGGAACAACGGCTTGTCTCGGTATTTAACACAACCTTCTAGCCCCTAACGTTTTCCGTTCCACATATTTTCGGATTTCATTACAAAAACATGTAAGACGTAGTCTTCCTGATAAATTGTTAATGAGATTTTTTTGTAAAACCCCAAAAATATAAATCACTAATAGTCATATTTAGAATAACGAAGCAAGGTTATTTAAAAAATGTGTAAGTTTTCTTCTGTTACGTGCTTACAACCTACACGCTCTACTGCTGCTGGTACTACGCACCTGACCGTTCTGAAGAACATCCATCTATCTTCTTCTTTATCTTTACGTAGTATAAAATAAAGTCGCATTCCGCGTCTGTTCGCTTAGATCCTTTAAACTACGTAATAGATTTTAATACGGTTTTCATTAATAGACAGAGTGATTCAAGAGGAAGATTCATGTGTATAACACGTGGGCGGAACCGCTGGCAGGGATGTTGGCTATGGCGCGCACTGATTGTTTTCACGCTGTTAAGGACGCTATAACATTTTTCTACAAATATCGGTGGTTTTGCAGTACCAATTAAATCAAGAGGAATCACAACTGCGAAGTCAATTATGGTCTAAATTAAAGATAATTTAATCATCTCTATACTGGTATCATAAAAATTGTATAGTCCCATATAATATTTTCACAAAAATACGTTTTCCCCACAGCAATAATCGTAGAAAACGAAAAATAATGGGGTCTGAAAAGGTACCTGTATAGTGAGACCAACTGCATATTTTAACTTCAAAATGACAAGAAATTGTGGCTAATATAATCTTCTACGTTTTGCCTAAATATTTTCTAATTAAATACGTAACTTTTTTATTTATGAGAAAAATAAAGAACGCTCTCAAGTTTCTTCATACATTTTCTACTCGCGGCTTGTCATTCCGCGAATCCGCGCTCAGACGCGCCCTAGGAAGCACGGGCGTATCGCTTTTTTGTACGAAATAAATACGATCAAAATAATAATAAAGTGAGTGCCGTTCTGTATACTGTGGTTGAAAAATGTTGATACTTTTCGGGCCAAAATTATGAGTACCAAACTTATTACCAGAACTTGGTTTAGAAATAAATAACTTAAATTCTATTGGGAATTGTAGAGGTAGTGATGATTATGAATATGTATTCATTTACAAGAATTCAACATGGCGGATTATTATTCAATAAAAACTTATATGAACATTTATTTTCAATGTGGTAATTAAATTATGCAAGTGTCGTCCATTTTTGGAACGAAATTCTTTAATATAGCTTGTGGCAAGGGTAAACAAGGGTGCTGAAGCCGATTGTGAGGTCAAAATAAAAAATGGCGGTTGCGAAAATTTTCAAAGTTTTCATCATGGGTGACATTTTCAAGATTTTCGAAGGTGCTGAAGCCGAAATTCCATACAAATTACATTCGGAGTCAAAAAAAGACTAAGGAACATACTTCCTGACGGGATATCCCCCGACCCCACAAGATTTTCATTCAAAACGACGAATATTTTAATTTTTTAAATAAAAAGTTATCAACTTTGGGTAATTTTAGGATAGTGATTACGAATGTTTCATCCAAATTTGATCCAAATACGGCGGGTATTGTTTTTTATAAAAATATTATTATCATCGATTTTTAATTTAAAATGGCGGATGTACTGTTATGATGAAATGTCGACATGGGTATCAATTTTGGGGGTTATGCTAGTATGTAGTCAAAATATTGGAACGAAGGGCGACCTCTCGCGTCCGACCCTGGTGCGAGCCATGGTACGGAGCGAGATGGCATGGAAAGCCGTCACCTCCTTCTGCGAAGCAGTAATGCTCGCGAAGGAGGAGGTGGAGCGCGTGAGGGAGTGGCAGTCTCTGCGCCCTCACGTCCCTAGCCGCCACAGGAGGAGACGCCCCGGGCGTCGGGAGTCTATACCGGACTCCAGGCCACCATAGGCGCGAGCTTGCGGGCGGCGAGCAATGGGTAGCTCGCCGCCCGGTAAGGACCAAGCTCGGGTTGACGGCGCGTAGTATTCCACGCGCGCTTCAAAGCGATGTCAGCAATACTGAAGGGGTCTGCCAGGACCGATGCCTGCCAGGGTCGCGAGATTGTTCGAAAGAGATACCGCGACCCTGGCACATGGGCAACTGAAGGAACACGGGTGGGTTTTAGTCAGTAAAAGTCTGCCACGCCCTCCCGCTCCGCCCAGAGCGGGAGAAGTCATTTGATGATTTCCCATCCAGAAAAAAAAAGGTTCGGGCGTCACACAATTTTTTCTGAGTTTTCTTTAGGAAATATCCTGTATATTTTCAACGATAGTCTATGATCACAATCCGTTATATTTGTTTATTATCAGAAAATATTATTAAAGTTTTTTTATTGTTACACCTCTTTTTTTAATTGACAATTTATACGTTATTCCAAAAATCATAATGATCATGGTAATAAAACTTGTTAATTGTCACCAAATGCAGAAAGTAAAGTTAGTTTACTACTAATTTTACTCAACACTGCTAAAATAAAATAAATAATACCTTCGAGGATCAAGATTAGTTAAGTAATGTTTCAAATCGAGCAGACAATGGTTTCAGTGTGTGCGTGCGCGTAATGTTGTTGTGTGCCGACTGAGATACCTAAACTTGAGCGATTGAAAAATGTTATAGCGTCCTTAAGGCTCGTACAACCAGGCGCGACTTGTCGCGCGACGTGGCGCAGAGGCGATTCTGTGATTTATCGCGACGCAACACCTTTCACACTGGTGCGACCACGGCCGACGAATCGAGCGCAACGACCGCGTCGCGCCGCGACGAGCAGCGCGATAGCTTGTGTTACATTTTGTATGGAGTCGCAGCGAATTCGCGGACGCGTCGCAACAGCCGCGGCGCGACGGGGTCGTCGCAGCTGCGAATCGACGCCACACACAATGTACTTTATGTTGTCGCGCTGCTCGACGCGGAGCGACCGTGTTGCGGCGCGACAGATTGACCCTGTGTGAATTATCGCGCGCGTTTTCATAGAAATTGTTCTACGGATATAAATCTCCGAATCGCGCGCGACCGTCGCATCGCGCTAGTCTGCACGAGCCTTTATTGAAGATCAAACGAACTTACCAAGTGAAGTTCGATCCCAATTATGCGAGCAGCTTCATTCGACGCGATTTACGTTTAACATGGTGTAGTAGCGCCATCTACCGTAGGCCCCGCACGATGGTTTAAAGTTTGATTTTTCTTTTGACATTCACCCCACCACTGCGCACTACTGTCGTAGCGGACCGTTCCGACCTTAATCCTCATTTTGTTTAAAGGTTATATATAATATTTATTTTAAAATCGTTAGACCATTATCGGGATGGGGTTAATTATTGACTTGTATAATTACCACAAAAGTAGGGTGGGAGTTGGTAAATCGCGTCGAATGAAGCTGCTCGCATAATTGGGATCGAACTTCACTTGGTAAGTTCGTTTGATCTTCAATTATGCTTCGCAGCTTCATTCTTTGCGATTTACGTTTAACATGGTGTAGGATGTTTATAGCAAGGGTTTTAAAATAAATACAAAAATGTTTAATACTTGTACAATTGAACATTGCCTTTATTTCGGGTATATAAATACCTAGGTAAGTATTCGTATTAAATTAAAGAGGTAGAACAATCATTCAAAATCAATTCTTGTTTTATTCATTAGGTACTCAAAGTACTTATGTATTATAATTATGCACCTGTATATATTACCTAGCATAAGTACCTATATAGTAATTATATCATATTTGAGAAGAATCAAGCAATGATTGAGCGAAATGATTATAATTTACAATTTCTTTATTGTAGAAGCGAGCAAACGCTGATGAAGAATCAGTCCATCCAGCAGTCCTTTTAATCACATCTATGCTTACTCCTAATTTATTTGCCTTTGATGTGGCTGCATGTCGTGTACTGTGCGCGCTAAATATTGAAGTGTCTACGCCACTTTCTAGTAGAATGACTAATAGTTTGAGAAGTGATGTTTGAATGTGGTTTTTTGAAACTTAGAAATAAACTGTTATTGTTATTCTTACGTAATAGCTTAGTTTTATTCAGGTATGCTTGTAAACATCTAGCTGGGCAGATTTCTGGACGTGTATTATAAAATGGAAGTCTTAAGATAGGTTGAAATGAATTTAATTTAGTTGTCTTTATTGTATCGGGAATTTTAATAATAATTTCATTGGGATTTGTAATTATATTGTTAACTTTCATTAGAGATAAGGTTTGTACACGATGTGCAGTCACAAGAGCAATTAATGTTACAGTTTTCTTGGAAAGAGTTCTCAAATCAAGGTTTTCATTAGGCCATTTTTGGGCTAAGAAATTTAAGACAATGTCAGGATCCCATGTAATATTGTACTTTGGGTTTGTTGGCCTTAATTTGAAAACACCTTTCATGAAACGTTTAAGTCTTTCATCATCTAAATTACGACCTAATAATAAAGATAAAGCAGATTTATACGAGTTGATCGTCCCATACTTCGCCCCTTTGTCAAATACCTCTGTTAAAAAATGAATAACTATTGGTATTGAAGCACAAGTATGATCATAATTGTGTTTTTGACAGTAAATAATCCAGGTTTTTATGCAACCGTCGTATTGTTTATAAGTGTTACTTGACAAAGATGCTAACATTATTTCCACTGATCTGGGTGAGAGAAATTTGTTTAATAGAGTCTGCCGGATAATCTCGCGGCAGCCAATGTTAATGTTCGATGCAGACTGTGGGTTGATCTGTAAGGAGATTTTAGTAAATTACAGGCAGGTGGAAAGTAAATAATTTTAGAAAGACATATTTTATTAAATAATGGAAACCAAGCTTGAGTTGGCCAGTATGGGATAACAACGATACCTTCCGCTTTATCGGATATAATTTTTTGTATCGTTTTTAGTATCATTGAAAATGGTGGAAAGGCGTAAAAGTTTAAATCTTTCCATGAAATTGTGAACGCATCAATAGCCCACGCATCAGGATCATTCTTCCAGGTAACATACAAATCACATTTAGAGTTACAACGGCTGGCAAATAAATCTATATTTGGTGATCCTAACTTTTGTTTTATTTCCTCGTATGCGTAATTTCCTAATTCCCATTCCGTGTCCTGAAACTTTTTTCGGGACAATCTATCAGCTTCTTGATTATCTTTAGTGTTAATGTATGATGCGAAAATCAAAATACGTCGCCTTTCACACCATTTCCAAATATTACGAGTGTCATCATTGAGATGTGGGTATTGTACACTGCCCATCCTATTAATACATGAAATGGCTGTAACATTATCGATTCTTAATAACAACTCACAATCAAAACAATCACTGGCAAAGACTTTTAACCCGAAAAAGGCGGCTTTCAGCTCTAACTGGTTAATGTGTAATTTCATTTCATTTTCTTTCCAATAACCGTACGATTCATTACCATCACAATATGCACCCCACCCGGTGGATGAGGCATCACTGAAAATTTCTTTTATATATTTATTGGTTTTAATATTAGAATAACCAATAGCCACATTATTTAACCACCACCTAAGATCTTCCCGAATGAAGTTAGGTAATAAAACTGTTTGATTGAAACTACTATTTTTTAACAAAGCATTAAATTTGAATTGCTCAAATAATTTTGTACGCATCCAAGAATATTGTATCGCTGGGCAGGCAGATACCAAAAGACCAATTGTTCTAGCAAAATCACGTAATTTACATTTACGAATGTCTAAATAAAGATGAACATTTCTTTTTATTTTATCTTTCTTATCTGAGGGTAATTCCATAATCATTTTTTCGGAGTCGAAAACAAAACCTAAGAACTTGCACTTGGTACTTGGTATTAAAGAACTTTTGTCTTTGTTTATAATAAACCCAATTTTTTCCAAAAATGCGCAAGTATGTTTCACATTAATAGTGCAGTCTTTTAAGTCTTTTCCGATACAAAATATGTCGTCTAAATAAACAACTGAAATCATATTTCTAGACCGCAAATACTCCATTACAGGCTTCAAAATCTTTGTGAAAACATACGGAGCGGTGCATAATCCAAAAGGTAAGCAATTAAATTCAAAAAGGGTTCCATTATAATTAAACCGCAAGTATTTTCGGTGGCATTTAGCGACATTAATAAAAAAATATGCATCCTTTAGATCAACCGAAGCCATGTAACATTTTTTAGTTATTAATTTAATGGCTGTCCTGTAATCCTCCATTTTGAAATGATTCGTTTTTATAAATTTATTTAAAAGTTTTAAATTTAGAATAAATCGCTTATCACCATTTGGCTTAGGTACAAGAAAAACACTTGATATGAATTCGCCCTCCTCATGGGAACATTGTGAAATTGCATTGATATCAATTAACTTCTTAATTGTTTTAACATAATCGTAATGCTCCTGTTCTGAATTAGGGAGCGAACATGGGCTGTCAAATCGGATTGGAGTGGATGTAAATGGAATTTTATATCCCTTTATCCATGACCGTAAGGTTGGGTCATCTGTAATTTGAGACCACTGTACATAGAAATATTGCAATCGTCCAGCGTACCTATTGCATTACCTGAGTATTTATCTGCGATAATTCCTCCTTGTCGGTGAAGACGTCTTCGGCGGAAGTGGCGGCTGACGCGAATAGTTGAAGCCGCGCGTCTGACGTGCCGGCTGTCGTCCTCTCGATGACTCGCTTGTTTTGTTCGGTGGTTTCCTTTGTATTGGGCCCCTGAAGTTTAAATTTCGGTTTCTTGGTGTGCCCCGGAAGTTCGAACTGCTTTTACTAGTAGACGCTATAGGGTTGGGTTTTTGCAGAGATTTCCCCGTTTTCTGGACAAACTTAGCGGCTTTAAGTTTCTCGGTTAAATCTTCTCCAAATAAGAACTTGTCACGATTTGTGTTAGCAAGAGCATCGCGTAAATTGGCATTAATAGAACTCATTATTATGCTACGTCTGGTTCTACTTTCAATACAGTGGCTGTCGCATAGAATACGGCAAGCATCACTAAGAGGCTGGAGAAGCGTTTGCTTCGAAGTCTCATTTCGTAATATCATCTTTGTGAGTTGAGATAATGCGGCTAATGCGACTCCAATTTGATTTTGTTTTTGTAATAAAGTGACGTCTCTTCTGGCTAGAATATCAGGCGTAGCTGCTTTAGCTTCAGGATTTAATATCGGGGCTACAAGAAAGTTGCAGTTAGCCGGTTTTTGAGAAGCGGTTCTTTTACTTCTCTAGGTAGGCCTTTAATCAAGATATCTTGCCAACGGGATGCGATATCATTATGAATGTTTTTACCCAGCACAATGTCTGACTGTGGTGGTTCTCCTAAGATCTGAAGTATATCTTCTTCTAGCTGGGTCTCCTCTTCTTGAACGTTTGCGGTACATAGATCAGGAGCAGAGGACGGTCCTTGCTCCGGAATAACAGCTTCTGCTCTCGTATGTTCTAAACTAGTAGATTCATACGGTGATGTTTGTGGAATAGGAGAAATCAGACCAGGCATATCTAAGGAGTCATTCCTGTGGTTGATTGGTGATGGAATTGGTGATATACCGGGCAAAACTTGCTCTTCAATTTCAGAATCTGCGTGATAAATAAAAATTGCTGTTAAGTATTTTAAAACTTATGCACACACAACTGTCAACAACGGGATTTGATTCAATCACTAACCGCCAACGACGGTTACTATACTTTGAAAAATTAATCGCCAACGGCGGTCAACATATTTTGAAAAAATTAACCGTCAACGACGGTGAATGTATTATTATGGAAAAATAACCGCCAACGACGGTCAACATATTTTGAAAAATTAACCGTCAACGACGGTGAATGTATTATTATGGAAAAATAACCGCCAACGACAGTAATTTTTTATGCAAATACGTAATAATTCGGTTATTCGCCAGAGACGATTTAAAATCAGTAGAAATAGTAACACGTCAACGACGCCGACGATTACAAAACATTGTTTTTACTTACCGCTATCATCAGATGAAATAATGCGTCTCCGGCGCAATAATTTCTGTTCCAATTTTTTGATCTTCTTTGTGATCCTAGATTCATCCTCTTCTCGATGTTTCCTTTTATTTCCCATATTATTTTAACTACTAAAAATATCTAGAAAATAAAATAAAATAACGCAGTGGCAACCGAATACGTGCGAAGGCTACAGCACGATAACACAGAATGAGGATTAAGGTCGGAACGGTCCGCTACGACAGTAGTGCGCAGTGGTGGGGTGAATGTCAAAAGAAAAATCAAACTTTAAACCATCGTGCGGGGCCTACGGTAGATGGCGCTACTACACCATGTTAAACGTAAATCGCAAAGAATGAAGCTGCGAAGCATAATGCGCAAGCGGTGTGCGTCCCTTGTGCGCCGGGTGCGGGACAGCCCCAATGCTATCTTGGCAATGATCGCCGACCGGTTGAACTGACCTTAAATCCGGCATGGATGTGGCAGGCATGTTGCTGTTTCAATGCCGGTTAGAAAATTTTAATTATTGTATTGTATGTGTTTTATTTATTTTATTTTGTAATGACAATTTGGGGGTTTAATTTTAAATTTTAATATTAATTTTGAATTTTTGACTGTTAATTTTTAATTGTTAATTCTGAGTTTGATTTTAATTCTAAAATTTTTATGTGTATTGTTTTTTTGTGTGCTTAATGAGTCCATTGTTACTTGTACGCTTAGATCTTTTAAACTTCGCAACGGATTTTATTGCGGTTTTCATCAATAGACAGAGTGATTCAAGAGGAAGGTTTGTAAGTTATAATACGCGGGTGAAGCCGATGGCGAAAGCTTATTCCTAGAGAGATAAAATTTGGAAGGCGTGTTCTTTATGAAGGTCGTGGTGAAAAATCCAAAAATTTGCTCTCCACAAATCTGGCCTTTTTCGTCTAATTTTCTCTTTTAAACGCCGCATTTACGCTCAAATAATATTCTCTATTTTACCGTTTCACCTTCCGGCACGAATTCCGAATGCACAACAACGCGTTAGTCAAAGAAAACAGTCAACATAACATTGGCTTTTGATCGACTTTGGCGTGGTGTTTTTGGTTTCGGTTCAGTTGGTAGACACCACTCCGAAGCTTGTTGACTAGTTTGCATGTCAAACTCGTACACCCACGTCTCATCACCAGTAACAATGCGTTTCAAGAATGTTGGGTCGGAATTGCCTCATTCTAGCATGTCCTCAGTGACTGTTAAGTGATTTAGATAATTCAGGTTTTTTGGGACTAGCCGAGCGGCAACAGAGATTCAAACTCAAATGATTATTTAAAATGGCACGAACCGACTCGTGAGACATAGAACGTTCGGCGGCTATCTCTCTCAAATTGAATGAAGATTTTCAGTCACTATTTCCTTCACTTTTGCGATGTTAACTTCAGTTGCAGACGTTGCTGGCCTACCAGAGCGAGGCAAATCGTCCATCACATCTCGACCGCTTTTGAACGCTTTGTACCACTTATAAGCACGTGTTTTTGATAAAGTCGATTCATCGTTAGCCTTCTGTAACATTTTCAGTGCCTCAGAACACGAAATTCCATTGGCGATGAAAATTTATGACTGTAAACTCTTTGTTGGATGTTTTTGTATTATGAAATTCGCAATACGCACTACAACTGTACAGGACATACAGCTGTATTTAATCTAAATAACAGATGTAACTCAAACTCCGCGCCAAAATGGAAAACAGTTGTGCCAATCCAAGAACACTAAAAAGAAAAAAAATGAATTTGGAACCATAAACAAATCATCCATCCCCGAAACTTTTTTCACTAAATTTAGATATTAAGAGATGATGTTAAGAGATTTGTTACTCAATCACGCAAAAACGGCTGAATGGATTCGGATTTCGTTGGCGAAGAGTATCAAGTGCCCAAAACTTACACGTACCTATTTTGACAAAGCGTACAATTTTGAAGTTCACGCAGACGAAGTCATGCGCAAAAAAATATATTTTATAAATGCGTCATTAACTCCGCTTACAACAATTTAATGCCTCTACGGCTGACGGATTGGCATGAAAGGGACAGACCATGACCTAGCCAATAAGGAAACAGTGAGCGTATAATGGAATAAAATATATTTATTTATTTGCTTTAAAACATGGTACATTAAGGTCTTATTAATAGAATTATGATCTTACATGTTTCGTTATAATTTGTTTTTTATTTTATATTTTATTATATTTTTTCCAGTTGTATATTGTGTGTCATACTGAATTCCGACATTTTTTTTTTTACTTTAAATGTTTTCTATTTTGAATTGTAATTTTGAAAATGTATGTATTTGTTATTACTTAGATATTCACAGAGTTAATTTTAACAGTTGGGTATATTTTTTTTTTTTTTGACTGATTTCTGATTAACTGTCATTTGCAAAGATTCTTGATGTCAGCAGAAAAATGCACTGTTGTTGTCAAGCTGTAGGTAAATCTTTGATGTAAAAGAAGAAGATTAACGAGCCAAGTATGCTTCCTTGGAGTACTCCTGATTCAGAATCTAGCTAACTGAGTTAAGTCTGATACAAAATCAAAATAAAATGAAAGCACAACAACATTAATATCATAATTTGAATCAATATTTATAACTCGATTTTCGTAATTGCAACTACCACGGTTTTCTCTGCATCATCCAAAGGTTGACTGGTAGAGAATGCCTATGGTATTAAGTCCTCCTCTGTATGTACACTTATATGCGAAAAGTATATAATCTTATTATAGGTAATAGCTGTTACCCACGACTTCGTCCGCGTGGTATTAACAAAAAGTTTTTCATAAAAACTGTCTTTGAAAACTACGCTGACATACGTTACAAATTACGCTGATTTACGTCTCAAAATTCAGCGTGTTTTTAGTTTTTTTAAACTATTATTTATTTTTTCTAAAATAAAAGTAGCCTAAGTTACTCCTTGTTACATCAGCTATCTGCCAGTGAAAGTTTCGTCAAAATCGGTCCAGCCATTTCAGAGATTAGCCGGAACAAACATACAGACAGACAAAAATTGTAAAAAATGTATGTGTATACATCTATATACACTTAGTAAAAAGTGGTTATCTTAATATTAAAAACAGACACTCCAATTTTATTGAACTGAAAACTTCTTTAGCACCGTTGTGATTTGAAAGTCTATTATATTTAGAAACGAAAAAGCGACGGTAAAAAGAGTCAAATACATTACAACGTCATCATGTTTTGTGTCTCGCTCTAACACTTGGGATAATAGAAATCCTTAAGTAAGGGTGCTCCTTGAGAAAGTTTACTTTTGTCTTTGACGTTTTTCGAGCAGGCTTTTTGGACAAATAGACATTTGACTTTTTTACATTCGTATCATTATCTTAAAGCCAACATTTTTGAAGGTTTTTATTTGTATAGATGTGTATAGATGTATAGATATCAATGCTCAGCTGAAACTACTGGGACTAGGAACGTAAAATTTTTAGAACGTAAAAGGTTTTGAAAATTCGAGCTGTGAGGGGGTGAAAACATGGGCTTTAGTTTGTATAACAAATCATATTCCTTGAGTTAAAAAACCTGGAACTAGGCACGAATAACACTCCCTAGTGTTAACGTTATGAGGAGAAAACTTTTTTACAATAAAAAAAACTGACTTCCTTAAAAACACTACAAAGTGAAATATGACTTTAATTTCGGAAGCCGGTGTCTTAGGATCTGTATTTAATTTTTTTGCCACCGACTTTTTATTTTTAATTTTTTTTCTTTAAATTTCTTTAAATTTTATTTATTGTATCTACCCCGCACTAATTTCTATACCAGTACTGGCCAGGTGAATTTTAAGACTTATATGGTTTTCTCATGGATGCCATTGTCAGAAATGGACCAAATTGAAATGGTACCACACGGGAAGCACCAGCTTTCAAATAAAAAAAAGAATCATCCAAACCGGTTCACCGAGTCGAAAGTTCTGAGGAAAAATATGACATAACGGACAAACATTAAAAAAAAAATACAGTCGAATTGAGAACCTCCTCCTTTTTTGAGGTCGGTTAAATAAATAAATAAAAATAAAATTAAATAGCCTTTTATTTCCTACTACTTACCTACTTTACATTGTTTTAAAGATACTTATCTAATTTTAATTGATTAACTTCACATAACTAGTTATTTTTATGATTTTTTACTTATTACTTATTTTTAATACGCTTAACTAGTTTGTGTACGTTTCTGGTTTACTTATGAACTATTACTTATTTAAAATAACATAATGAGATAGTCTAACATAATTTAGTTTTACATAGCAGTATCTGCAGGAACCCCATATTGGGTGAAGGCCTCCTCCAATGATGCCCATTTGTCTCTGTCCTGTGCGGTCTGTTTCCAGTTAGGGCCGGCTGTCGTTTCAATCTCATCATCCCAACGTGTCAACGGTCTTCCTCTGCTCCTTTTACCTGGAGGACCCTTCCAAAATGTCAATTTTAAGGACCATCTCTGATCTTTAAGCCTTGCGACATGCCCCGCCCACTTCCATTTGAGTTTTTGTGCATGACTCAATGCATTTGTTGCTTTGGTTATTGACCTTATTTTTGTGTGTCTTATTTCATATAATTTCTTTATTTTAAGCATGCTGCGCTCTAGTCCTCGTTGACAGGTTGTAATTTTATTTTGACTTTTGAGGTGAACTTCCACGTCTGGCATCCGTACGTCAAGCATGGTAAAATACTGGAGTTCATAACTTTCGTTTTGATGGTTATAGGGAGGTTACTCTTAAATATTTCCTTTAAACTCCAGTATTTTCTCCACGTTTGTTGTACTCTTTTTTTTTTTTTTTTTTGGATGGGAAATCATCAAATGACTTCTCCCGCTCTGGGCGGAGCGGGAGGGCGTGTCAGAGTTTTACTGACTAAAACCCACCCGTGTTCCTTCAGTTGCCCATGTGCCAGGGACACGGTATCTCTTTTGAACAATCACGCGACCCCGGCAGGCATCGGTCCTAGCAGACCCTTCAGTGTGGCTGACATCTCTTTGAGGCGCGCGTGGAACACTACGCGCCGTCGACCCGAGCTTGGTCCTTACCGGGCGGCGAGCTACCCATTGCTTGCCACCCGCAAGCTCGCGCCTACGGTGGCCGGGAGTCCGCAATCGACTCCCGGCGCCCGGGGCGTCTCCTCCTGCGGCGGCTAGGGACGTGAGGGCGCAGAGACTGCCACTCCCTCACGCGCCCCGCCTCCTCCTTCGCGAGCATTACTGCTTCGCAGAAGGAGGTGACGGCTTCCCATGCCCTCTCGCTCCGTACCATGGCTCGCACCAGGGCCGGACGCGAGAGATCGCCGCCGCCGATCGCCTCCACGAGGACATGGCGGCGCTCCGCCCAGGCAGGGCACACTTCCACCGTATGCTCCACCGTGTCCTCTAGACGATCCTCACAATGGAAACACCCGGGCGTTTCCTCCCGCTTTATCCTGAACAGGAACCCACCGAAGCACCCATGCCCGGTGAGAACCTGCGTCAGGCGGAAGGTGAGGACGCCGTGGCGCCTCTCTATCCACTCCTCAAAGAGGGGACTTACCGCCGCAATTGTGGCGTGCCCTGCGCTGGGTTGCGACAATCGTACCCGCCATGTCGCCATGAGATCCTGCCGGAGCTCTGTCCGCCGTGCCGCGATTTGTCGCGGCAGCGGAGTTTCGCCCCGGCGTTTCGCATCCTCGCGCCACTCCCACATGTGGGCGAGGACCTTTGCCTCCAGATCCCATGGCGGCACTCCGGCAAGGAGGCTCGCCGCCTCGCAGGAGACCGTGCGGTATCCCCGGATTAACCGGATGGCCATGACCCTCTGGGCCGCACTCAACCGGCGCGCTGGGCGCAGCCTCAATGAGGGCGCCCACACCGGTGCCCCGTAGAGGGCCATGGACCGCACGACCCCCGTGTAGAGCCTCCGGCAGGAGGCGTTTGGACCCTCCAGATTGGGCAGGAGCCGCTTTAACGCAGCCCCAGCCCGCTCCAGTCTGGGGGCCAAACGTCGGAAATGCTCGACGAAGTTCCACCGGCTGTCGAGGACAAGTCCCAGGTACTTCATCGTCGACTCGACGCCGATGTGAACCCCTCCTACCGTGAGTTGGGAACCCGCAGGTGGCGCGTTCCGAGTACCATGAAAACCACAGAACAAAGAATACAGAGAAGTGCCCTTACACTGGTTAAGCACGGGAACCAGTGTCGCCAAACTCACACATTTGCATAGCAAATTGTCCATTACACACATAAAAAACAGTGATATGATTGGCTACAAATTACACACGCAAGTTTTACAAATCATCTTCGTATTGCTTTCAAAAATTAAGTCGTATTACAAGGCATGAAAGTTGTTATTATTTGACATGACACACACAATAAAGACGTTTTTCGTTTAGAAACTTTAGATAGACAAATTTACAACGAGTTCAGCAACTCAATGCTAGATGGCGCTGTAACCAATTCATTCTATTCAGAACGCTAGCTCCTTTGAAATAGATGTCATATTCACATGCACTTGTAATCTCTGTTGGTGAGTAGCAAAACAAAATTAAGAGATGAGGAAATATATCGATATTTTAATATTGAAGTTACGTAATTTATTCGAGTGAGCAATGTAATAATTTGTTAACATCATACAAATGCTTAATAACGGAAAAGGTTGATTATCGTTAAAATATCAATGTTAAAGAGGTATTTGTATGTTTGTATGTAGGGGGGTAATGTTATTTTCATAAAATCAGGTACGCGGGCGAAACCGCTGATAGAAGCTAACGATAAATGAAACGATAACAGATAGTACTAAAAATATTTACTAACCTTGAAATAACACATATTTATTTAATTACTTGCCGTTTTTATAATTTTATGTTTAATTTTAATAGGTGATGAAATCGTATATTAATATATTTTGCTGTGATAGCTTTCATTAAGTCAGTAATATGATTAGACGTAAGAAATTCCCCTAATTGATGATAGTTTATGTTTTGGAATATCGATGACCCAATGAACTGGCGCATTATTTTAGCCATGATATAATCTTTATTAAATATGTAACCGTCTTTTAAAAATATTTCGGACATCTGACATATCTTAATCACAGATTCTGATGGGTATAATAATCCCCCTCTATCTTTAGCTATAATAAATCTATATAATGATTGTTTTTTTTTCTGTTACTAAAGCACTAACGCAAATATCACACTTAATTTTTTTAATCAACTGTCTTATTATATAAACAGCTATGTGAGCTATTGAATTCTTACTAAAATTAGACAAAATTATCGATACCGACCTACATTACGGATGTGTCCCATCCCTAATCGAGTAGCGTCGAAGTTACTAGAATTTTGGTTATGATTTTCCAGATGACGACTAAGTGCATTAAGACTTTGTGTCAATGAAAATAAGGTTGTTTATAGTTTGCATTGAAGTCATAACATGTGGTATTGCAATTAAAATCAATTATATTAAAAATTAACAAAGTTTAGTAGTTACTGATGATAGGATACACCTCCATAAGATACATTTTTTTTCTGCTTTCGTTTTTGCAGGTCAAAACCGCACAACAAGGCATAATTTGTAATATTTCGCGTATTTCTGCGACAACCAATCGCGACAAGTATCTGACGGCTAATAAGCTAAATGCTGCGCATCAACGCTTAATGTTGACACGCGCGCGATATCTGAGGGGCACTTCCTCTAGTTTCCTTTATTCCGTGATGAAAACCCATGACCTCGGACTTGTGCAAGGCCACCTCGACTCCCAATTGCCGGATCCTATCGACGATTGTCGCAACCCCGCGTGTCATTAGTTCGGCCGCCGCCTCGTGCGACCTCCCCTGCGCCAGGACCAGCGTGTCGTCAGCGTAGCAAACTACGCTGACGCCGCTAGGGAGGTCGGCGCGCAGCACCCAGTCGTACCCGATGTCCCACAGATGCGGCCCAACGATCGATCCCTGTGGGACACCGCACGACATCTCTCGCCGGTTCCAGTCTCCCTGGTGACCGGGGTAGATGACGGTTTGTTGTACTCTTCTTTCGACTTCAAGTTCGAACTGATTTGCTTTCCTAGATAGATGTACTTATCTGTATATTCAAGTGGCTCTCCATTAATTGTCAATAATCTTCTCCCCTTATTCGTCATTGCTATAGTTTTAGTGAGATTCATTGACCTTGACACTAGCTAGATGTAAAGTTTCGATCATGAGCTGTAGCTGGGAGCTGGACTCCGATAACAACACTAGGTCGTCGGCGAATCTTAGATGACTTAAGTAATCTCCCTTTATACACAGTCCTGCCTTGCTCCAGTCTAACTTGCTGATTATAGCCTCCAGGATGGCTTTAAATATTTTCGGGGATAACGGATCGCCCTGCCTTACGCCTCTTTCTATAGGAAAACTAGGTCCGAGAGTTTCTAACTTGATTTTGCCCTTGTTGTTGTTATATATGCTATTGATGACTTTGACTCCCTGCTGTTTTAAGCTTTCCCATATACTTGTGTGTGTTACCGTATCAAAAGCTTTTTGATAGTCGATAAACGCTATGTATAACTGTCTCTGCTGTTCTTGATACTTTTCTATAACTAATTCGAGTGTGTGGATATGGTCAACAGTAGAGAATCCTTTTCCGAAGCCTGCTTGCTCTACCGGTTGTTTTGCTTCCAATGTACTACTGATTCTTTTGTTTATAATGGTAGAGAAGAGTTTGTAGAGGCTTGGTAACAAGCTTATTGGTCTGTAGTTGCCAATATCCTTCGGGTCGCCTTTTTTGTAGAGAAGTATGATATTTGATTCAGACCATTGCAAGGGTGTTTCAAAATTTTTAAGTATTAAGTTAAATAGTTCCGCTAACGGTTCGGCTAATGTTGTGTGTGCTGTTTTTAATAATTCATTTGTGATGTTGTCGGAGCCAGGGCTCTTTTCTAATTTCAAACTCTTAATTGCTTCTATGATTTCAATCCCGTCGACTGGTTTAATTAGGGATAAACAACAATTATAAAAACATTATACTAATGGGCGATTTTAACGCAAAGGTTGATGCTCCAAAAGAAGGTGAGTACTTAACAGTACAACAGCATGGATATGGCGAAAGAAACGACAGAGGGCAGAAACTTGTAGACTACGCACTAGAACATAATCTAACTATCATCAACACATGCTTCAAGAAAAACCATAACCGAAGATGGACCTGGCTATCCCCAAATGGAAAACACAAAAACGAGATCGACTATATTCTATCCAACCAACAAAAAATATTCCAAAATTTTGAAGTCATGAATTTAAATTATCCGTCAGACCATAGACTAATTAGAGCGTCAGTACAAATGACCACACAAAAACAAAGCAGAGTTAAATTTACAAACAAAAAAGCAATCCAACTAAAGAACAAAGAAGAAATAACAAAATATAATCAAAACCTCAGGTCAATGCTACTCTACCCAACCATCAACTTGCAAAATACCTCGGTACAAACCTATTATGATAAAATAACGGACGCTATCAGCCAGAGCTTGAAAAAAGCTAGAGAAAATGCGAGGAATACACAAAAACATCACAAGATACTATCAGACCGCACAGCTATGCTATTAAAAATGAGAAAAGAACTACAAAGAACAAAAAATACAACTAGATCTATGAAAAACGAACTCTCCGCCCTCTACAAAATAACAAATAAATACATTAAACGGGATTATGCTAAATATAGACAAGAGACCATAGAAAGCCATTTACAACGCACAGGAAGCACAAAGAGAGCCTTTAACTCAGAACAAGCAAAACTTGGATAGAGGGGCTGGACAAACAAGACAGATCTTTGTGCAAACGAACTGACATTATTAAGGCGGCATCAGACTTCTTTAGGAAATTGTACAGCGATAAGACCCAAAATACTAACATCTCAATTACTGTCAACGAAAGCGTTAATTGAGGTCGGTTAAAATATACGAAAACTACGCGGACGAAGTCGCGGGGGAATAGCTTGTAAATATAAATACAAAGTAATTCGTATTTGTTCTCACAAGAATATGATTCCAATTCCAACACAATGTAATTATTTTTAGTTCTTATTTTATGTCCTTTTATTGCCGAGTTCTTGCAGTTCCCAAACAATTTTTAAGTAGGTAAGTAATTAAAAAATGAAACACAGCACAGTGGGTACTGCGTGAGAATCGAACGTGTGCAGTTCATCCGATAAGCATACCTAAATTTTAACCATTATTCTCTATGACCTTGGTAATATTGTTGCTTGATGCTGTAATATTTAGCAGCACTAGTCCATTATTCTATATGACCTTGGTAATATTGTTGCTTGATTCTTTTTAGCAGCAGTTTAAGAACCATACGCGACACCCATCGCGTTCACGGAGTTTAACCTAAACAATTTAAAACAACCCTGTATTAAGGCTCGTGCAGACTAGCGCGACGCGACGATCGCGCGCGTTTGGATTTATATCCGTTTGGTTCGACTTTTTGCCGCGTGACTTCTTTCGGTATTGTATCTTCAACGCACAGCATAGCCCCGAGCGTTCAAAATCGAATAATAGAACACACTATTCGACTCTCTGAGATGCACTCTGTTAGATTCTCAATACTCGGTGCAACACAGAGAGTTGAAAATCCAGTGCGCGAATGTCATCCGTATCGATGTCGACTACGTATGTCAAAATTGGATCTAAGTACCTACTATATGGCAAATGACGTCGTCGTTGCGACACCTTTTATGAGTGGCACGCTAAATCGACATCAAAAATTCTTCCTCCAATGACACTGAATCGAATGATAGTGCAGCGAACCACTATGGAGCAAAACAGTGGCAAAGTGCGAGTGGGACTCACAGCCGAAGTACACACGGCAACAGGTCAAGCTATCCGTTTACAGTTTTAGCTGACCTCACATTGTATAGGCTTTTCATACAATGATATGTCAGCTTATACTGGAAATGTATAGGTTGATGTGTGGCCGTGCGTACCACCTTACAATAATTAGCGTGGAAGGCCTCCCACAAGATGGACCGATGACCCGGTGAAGGCCGCAGGAATCTGATGGATGCGAGAAGCACAGAACCGGTATCTAAGTGGCGGTGCTTGAGGGAGGCCTAAATCCAGCAGTGGACGTCTTACGGCTGAAATGATAAAGATGATAGTCATAGTAGCATACACTCTGTGACAATTTCAAGTATCTACCTATTAAGGTTCAAAAGATACAGACCTGTAACAGACAGACGTATAACTTAGTACTATGGTTGAGTTTGTGAGATACTTGAGTAATTTAAAAAAAATTGTCAGCTCTCAAGAGCGGTTCGGTTGCGGAGCTCAGGTGGTTGCGTATGTCCGCGACTTCATTCGCCTGAAATTACATGAAACCGTCCTTTGGGATCCCATCACCCGCCCGAGGGGTAATTGCGGAACTTTTTATCGGTAGGAATTGGTTTGATATTCATAGTTAAACAACATTCATTGCGTTATTTACGTTGCTGAGCCGAGAATTTATTCGAACAAATGACGCAATGGCTTAGAAATAATCTTCAATCCCTTTTAGATTCTGATAAATTGTGCGTTCCGTGGTTTAGCAGGTAGCAGGTGGCGTTCCGTGGTTTCTGCCTACCCCCATGGGAAAAAGGCGTGATTCTATGTATTTATGTATGTATGTAAATTGTGCGTTTCGCAATTAGGGTGCAGGCGTAGGACCAACGGCTTAACGTGCGCATCGACCACCGAGGCACGAGGATCTCACACCGCCATCTTCCAAACTCTGGGCTGTTACTTAGTCATTCCAAATGGAAAATCCCAATAACACTTAGCTCGACCTGCGAATCGAACCCAGGCTTAGTCGCGCTTGCGACCACCAGACCAACGGGGCAGTTGAATACTAATAACTTACTAACTCATGAAAATAATAAAGTACTTAATATGTGGATACGCACGCTGCTGTTACCAAACCTAGTGTGTAAGTAGTCTTAGCACATACGCCCTTAGTCATGTTAGTCAGGTACCTACTTATGCTACACACGTATTCTGGGCTAGAAACAGATGGTTTTAAGATAAAGATCTAAACGATGCTTTCCTCAAAAAGATTGCATGATCTAATCATATGACTAAACTAGGTTCTGCCCGCGGCTTCGATCGCATGGTTGTCGTAAATTATCTCACAAGAACGTGCTGTCGCCGGGACAAAAAAAATACGATACTTTTAATGACATTTACAAAACGCAAAAAAATGAATATGACTATACTTTACGAGAACAGCAAAATAAATCAAGTTGACACAACCAAATTCCTAGGGTTAATCATAGATCAACGGCTAGATTGGAAGGCACATACCTACGATAGATTTGGCGAAGAGTCTTAGCAAATCCGCGTATGCTTTATATAAACTTGCGCCAGTCATAGGAACGGACGCTATTGTTACGACATACCATGGCATGGCTAGTTCAATATCAAGGTATGGGGTTATTTTTTGGGGCAACTCATCAAATAGGGAACTTATATTTAAAGGCCAAAAAAAGTGCATCAGGGCAATGTTCGGGTTAAAACGTACAGATACATGTAAACCTTTTTTTATTAAATGTAAAATACTGACACTACCCTGTATGTACATATTCGAAGTTGCAGTATTTGTTAAAACCAACCCGCATTTGTTTCCAAAGTTATCTGACAGAAATAACCGGAGTCGACGACACGTCACTATGCTGTGCTCGAGACAGTCCAAAACAGCTGTATGGCACCAACTATTGATGACCATATACCAAAGTCAATTAAAATATTAAATATTCACCTATTCAAAAGACATTTAAAGAACTTTCTGGTAAATAGATCGTATTACAATGTAAATGAGTTTCTGAAGGAAAAAATATTACTATAACTTTAATTATTGACAAGACATGTCAATCATTAAAGTTATAGTAATGTTTAATTTTTTTATTTATTCTATTATTGCAATTTACTGTTTTGACATCCGATTGTGTATACACTTTGATATTACTTGCTTATTTTGTGACGAACTATGATCTAATCTCCATCTTATTTTTAACTGACATCTGTTTATTTATTTAATCTAATTCTGTTGTGACATCTATTATTTAATGATATTTTATATTGACCTCTGTTTGTTTGTTTTTTTTTGTATTATATGTCAACTAATCTTGAATTGTATTACCTTTGACTAATTAACTGAAAATTTATTACAGGTCTCTAATTTTTAATGTTATTTTAAGGAGATGTCATTTTATTTTATTTTTTTGCATTCAATGTTATTATAATAATAATAATAATTGGCTGACACGCCCCTTCCGGATGATGACGCCATGTCTTCGTTCTGGCAAAACATCTGGTCGGTGCCTGTCAACCACACCGAAGGTGACTGGACTAGGGAGATCGAGCGGGCGTGCGGGCAAATATCAGAAATGGGGGCAATTACCATCAGCCCCCAAGATGTTGCTTGTGCAGTCCGTCCGTTGCCTAACTGGAAATCTCCAGGGCCGGATGGACTGCACAACTTTTGGATCAAGTGGTTCCAAAAGTCGCACGCTCGCTTGGCATCTCAGTTCCAGTCAGCTTTAGAGTCAGGGTCGCTGCCCCAGTTCTTAACAACAGGGATAACCCACCTGCTCCATAAATCAGGTAGTACCGCGGAACCCAAAAATTATAGACCGATCACTTGTCTACCGACGGTCTATAAAGTTCTTACATCCATTTTGAGAGCCAAAATTTACAAACATATAGACACAAACTCTATCTTGTCTGTCTCTCAAAATGGATGTAGAAACGGGTCCCGCGGTACTAAGGAGCTGCTCCTAATCGATATGACCATAAGTCAACAGGTTCGTCGTTCCCGAAGGGATCTGTCGACATGCTGGATAGACTATAAGAAGGCCTATGACTCGGTGCCACATACCTGGCTCAAGAGGGTGCTGGAGTTGTACAAAGTAGATACAACGCTGCGCACCTTCTTGATATCATGTATGGGGCAGTGGAGGACAGTCCTTCGCTATCCAGGATGTCGAAATATCCAGAGGAATAGCGAACCGATAAGGATTGAGTGAGGTATATTCCAGGGCGATAGTTTGAGTCCACTTTGGTTCTGCCTAGCCATGAATCCTCTTAGCACACTGCTGGAGGATTCAGGTATAGGTTATCGATTGAGGAGAGGTGGTCAGGTTATATCTCACCTCCTCTACATGGATGACCTAAAACTCTTTGCCCCCAATAATTTGCAACTGATGGAGCTACTGAAAGTAACTGAAACCTTCAGTAGCGCCATCAGGATGGAATTTGGTGTGGACAAATGTGCGGTCATGCATGTAAAGCGAGGGGAGATTGTGGAATCCGTGGGAACCCAACTCTCGGATTCCATACACCTAAGATCCCTTTCCCCAATCGACACATACAAGTATTTGGGTATGTCGGAAGCGTTAGGCATCAACACTGCTGACATGAAACAATCGTTGAGGGAGCGCTTCTTTGGCCGCCTGAATAAAGTATTAAAAAGTCTTTTATCAGGCGGAAACAAGGTGCGCGCCTTCAACGGTTGGGTCATGCCGGTTTTGATGTACTCTTTCGGCATACTCAAATGGACTCAGACGGAACTTGACGCCCTGGATAGACGGGTCCGCACACTGCTGACCGCAAATCGAATGCATCACCCACGGTCATCGGTGATGAGACTGTATATCCCGCGGAAGTGCGGAGGTCGAGGTTTTTTGAATGCTAAGACCCTGCACAACCGTGAGGTATGCAGTCTCAGGGAATACTTCCTAGAAGCCGACGTGGGGATGCACCGAGATGTGGTCTCAGTGGACAAGAGCCTCACCCCGCTCTCCTTGGCTATCGAGAACTGGCGCAAACCTAAAGTATTAGATACTAATGACCGCATGGAGGTATGGAAAAGCAAGGAGCTTCACGGGCGCTTTTACCGGGTCCTACATGGATCCGATGTAGACCTCTTAGCGTCCGTATCCTGGTTACGTTTCGGAGACCTATTTGGAGAAACCGAAGGTTTTGTCTTTGCGATTATGGACGAAGTTATGATGACAAATAACTACCGGAAATATATTGTGAAGGATGGCACGGTTGACATCTGTCGGTCATGCCACCGTCCGGGTGAATCAATCCGACACATTATTTCTGGCTGTTCTTGTTTGGCTAACGGAGACTACTTGCATAGACACAACCTTGTAGCCAGGATTATCCACCAGCAACTTGCTCTGAAATACGGCCTTGTGGAATCAGAAGTACCATATTATAGGTATGTGCCCGACCCAGTTCTTGAAAATGGCAATATCACGTTGTATTGGGATCGATCTATCATCACTGATAGGACTATTGTTGCCAATAAGCCGGATATAGTGGTGATAGATCGATTAGAGCGTCGCACAATGATTGTTGATATAGCAGTCCCGCATGACGAGAACCTCGTGAAAGCTGAAAAAGATAAGCAGATGAAGTATCTTGACTTGGCTCGCGAGGTTGTCGACATGTGGGATGTGGATACGGCAGTCATTGTGCCGATAGTCGTTACGGCCAATGGCATAATAGCCAAGAGCCTCGATCAACATCTCAGGAGGCTCTCGTTAGGCAGCTGGATCAAGGGCCTGATCCAGAAAGCAGTAATTCTGGACACGGCGCGTATTGTTAGGAGATTCCTCTCTCAGCAGCCCTGACCACCGGTAGCTTGGACCCTGTTCCCGATACCGGTGGGCTACTATTTTTTATATTTTTAAATGTTTTCTTATATCTTTTTTATATTTTAATATTTAAAAATGTAATTAATATGTATTTAAATGAAATAAAGGAAATAATAATAAAATTTATTTCAGACCATCAGTAAGTCCATATGTTCATTAATTACAGTTTTACACACAAAAAATAAAAAGAAACAAAAAGATACACTCAAACACACAAAAACAAAAAATACAAAAAAGCTCTATTTTATATACTGGAATGACGCACGATGAATGGTCATCCAGTTCCACATCAATGGACTGTCCATTTTGCCGGCCACGATAGCCACTAAGCTGTTGGAGCTATCGCGCACTCGCCGCATCAGGGACGCTATTCGTGCCCGCATAATAGCATAAAAATCAGGCACACCGTGCTCCGCGAACATCCCCGACGCACTGCAAAAGCGCGGTAGCCCCAACATAACTCTAAAGGCGTTATTATATTGGACTCGCAGAGCATTGTACGAGCTTTTTGTATAGCCGACCCATAGGGCGCACGTGTACATAGATTGGCAATAAGCTCTAAAGAGAGTGACTTTTACCTCACTAGTACAACGTGCAAACCTACGGGCCAGCATGTTACATCGAACTGCCAATGCTCTGCGTTCCCTCTCCACATCTACATCGTCGGTCAGACCATCGGTTACCCAATGCCCCAGGTACTTGAACTTCGTGACCCTGGAAAGCTGAGCGCCTCCCAGGGTGACTGGTGGAACAGTGTCATAACATTTGTTACCTGCTCTAAAAACCAGAAGTTCACTTTTTGTTGCGTTGTACCTGAGGCCGTGAGCCACCGCATAATCCTCACAGATACGGAGAAGCCTTCTAAGTGCACTGATCGATGGGCTCAGCAATACCATATCATCCGCGTAGCTGATGTTATTGACGCATTGCCCGTCAATGGAGCACCCGATACCGGTATTGCTGAGCTCACAGATCAGCTCGTTCACATACAGGTTGAAAAGCTTGGGCGAGCTGAGTCCCCCCTGCCTCACCCCGCATTCCAACCCGTATGCATCCGACAGGACACCCGCCCACTTCACATAGTTGTATTGGTTGTTATACCAATACTTTAGCATTGTAATGAGATCGCTAGGAAAGTTCTTAACATTTGATAGTTTCCTCCATAGGCAGTCGTAAGACACAAGGTCGAAAGCCCTGGAAAGGTCCAGGAAACATGCATAGACAGGTGTTTTCCTACTTGCATAGTACTGAACAGTCTGCTTGAGACAGAGGATAGCTGTTTCTGTGGATAAATGTGGCTTAAACCCAAATTGGGCGTCGTGGAGTGTTAAGCACTTATCCAACTGCCGATCAATCAGACCATCCAGCACCTTTGCAATGATGGTTGCCAGGGAAATAGGCCTGTAGTTGCTCTTATCACTCGTATCTCCGGTTTTATTCTTGACTATAGGCACAACAATAGTTTTAAGTAAGTCAGCTGGAAGATACGAGTGACTGAGGCACAAACTAAAAAACATTGCAAGCACTCGCGGTAAGTGTTTACCTGCATATCGTAGGTGCTCTATACTTAGGCTGTCATGACCAGGCGACTTGCCTCTCTTTAAGCTATCTATGACAGCAGCTACTTCCCCGGCCCCAAACCTAAGAGGTATGTCACTGGACCCCTCCACCACCTCCGACCCTGCAGACGACGGACCTAGGGGAGACGCAACCATAAAAGCTCTACTGAATAGGTTAGCGATCTCATTAGGGTCACTAAGACCTTCAACACTCACGGGCAGACTCGACCTGGGATTCAAGCTGTTCGTGGCTTTCCAAAAACTACCAAAATTCTTTGCGTCATGATGACTTGCAATGATGTTCATTTTTATTTGGTCCGTATTATTCTGGCACCATTTTAATTTGTTTTTAAAAATCCTTCTACTTTCCACCATTTGTTCGTACAAAGTACCACTTTTAGGCCTATCAAATAGCGTCCAGGTTTGAAAGTCAAGCCGAGCCTGTCCGTGTGCGTGCTTTACATGCTTATTCCAGCCCGGTATATATCGTTTTTTGGGCTGTGTTACCTTATTACAACTCGTGATGGCCCCCTCACAGAGAATACGTACAATTTCCGCATACATGTTATCTAAAATTATTTTGTGTTCCTTGATTCTACATCTATGATAACTACATTCTGTAAATTCTATGGGAAAGTCTAGATTTTTCAAGAGATCATTACAATAGTTGCTATATAATTCAGTCTGCCGTAAGTCTCTGTCCCCCCATTATAAACGGTTAAGGATATGATGTTGTATTAAATTCCACTTCTTCTAGGTTTAATGATTGTAGTTAAGATAATCAATGCATGATAGACTCATGCCCGGTTTCTGAAGTTCCAAGATAAACTCTCAACAACTATTCATTCAATAAAGTTATGCATAAGATAAACGTCGGCTAACTGTCACTGCGTTTCTGAATACAAAACAAACCATTATTTGTTTTGTATCAATATCCGGAATCCATCTTGAGTCAAGCACCCGTCTTTCAGGCTGTTGTCAGCATTTCCTTTGCCTCTCCGCTGGTGCCGCCCTCTATACTTACCGTTGGTACTAAGTATTTCAAGCGCGCATCGGGTGATGGCCCGATTTACCGTCATTATAGCGTCGTTTTTCGCGCCGTTTAGTTGTCAGTGATATTTAAACTTCGCGAAAAAAGTTCTACCTAACTACTTCATTTTAAGAACTTGGTAAAACTATTAAAGTTTTAGATTCGTGATTATATTTTACCTCTCCGTTGTCAGTATGGAAAATTCTAATATTAATTTAGAGTCAGAAAGTGTTAATGGCGGTTCATTATCGCGTAAACGGGTTCGTTCTCAGACACCCAGTACAAAGGATAGTCATAGTGGTTCCTCTACGAGTAGTGGACCGACCCCTGAGAAACGCAGAGTGAGAAGGGACTCCCAAACCGTGAGTTATGCACATTTTGAGTTCTTATCACAACAAGTGACCTATTTAACGAATCTTATATCGAAAAACTCCAACGTTGAAAATATAAATTCGAGTGCTACAAAGAGTACACCAGTTACCATAAACGATTTAAACTTACGACGACCTGAAAATAACAAACTTCAGATTTTGTCGGAAGTCAGTACAACGGTAAAAGATCCGATTTACCCGCGAGCGAATGAAGTGTTTCTTAAAAAATTAACGGAACTACAGCGTTTTAAATGTGAAGATTGGTATGCCGTTCGATTTTCGGAGGCACAAAAGAAATATTCAGCTACCCCCGGTTTTGTCGAGTTAAATGTTAACGACGAATTAAAGCGTTTTGAATCGGATATGTTAAAAGAAGATTCACGCTCATATTTATTGGAACGAACCTTTGCTGGATTAACGAATGCTTTACTTTCTCAAAAAGACGAATTGCATAAAACATTACAATCATTGGTGGATTGGTCAAATGAGTCTAGAGAAACATTGACACCCAACACGTTATTTGAAAAATTGGAGACATTGTTTTCGAAAGAATCCGCGTATAGTAAGGTTACTGATGACTTGTTACAAATAGTGTGCGGTCGTAGGGCCGATTTAATAAATATACGTCGAGAAGCTTTGTTGCGCCAGATTTCCGAAGGCTTTCATCGCGATGTATTACATAAAATTCCTCCCAGTACAGAATCACTTTTTAATGACGAGGCAGTGCAAACCTACCTTCAAAAAATTGGGGGGGTGGATAAATTAACTATATCAACAAAATCAGTACCTCAAACTTATTCTAAAGAGAATTTCTATCAAAATCAAAAACCGTCCACTAGTAAGCAAGCTGATGATAAATTTTTTCGTCGTGACAACTTCAATAAAAGTCAAAAACATGGCCCACACGCTTCACAACAACACAAAAACAGAGCAAGCAACCAGCGAGCAAAACCTCGGGGAAAGAAATCGCAATCGCAGGCTTTCACTAAAACCAAGCGTCGCGAATGACTGTCGGATATTTCAAGGCGGTTGTCTAAAGCAATTTCAGTATGCATGGAGCAATCTAGGAGCACCAGACAAAATATGCCGGCTTTTAAACGGTGCACGGATACCCTTTATACTGAAACCGCCGCTAATATTTCCGAGTCCCACGATTCTAAAATGTTACAGAACCAAAACATCACCCAATATGACGAAACAAATTCAAACCTTGTTAGAGTCAGGTGTACTAGAACCTGCAGAACGGTCGCCCAGCTACCTTTCCACGTTCTTTCTGGTACCGAAATCAGATCAGACCTTCCGACCTATCTTCAATCTGAAGCAACTGAACCAGTTCGTAGTAGCCAAACCATTTCAACTATTCAGTCACTTCCGTGTTCCAAATTTTTTGCAACAACGAGATTGGATGGTCAAACTAGATCTGAGCCAAGCATATTTTCACGTGGCTATAGCACAGCAGCATCGCAGGTTTCTCAGATTAAATTATCACCAAGATTCACATCAGCATCAGCTACTTCAAATGACTTGTTTGCCGTTCGGCCTTTCATCGGCACCCAGAACTTTTGCCTCGATAACCAATTGGGTGGCAGAATTCCTGAGGAGTCACAACATCAGGTGCGTCGTATACTTGGACGATTTCCTTTTAGCAAACCAGTCAAAATCTCAGTTGGAAGACGACATCGCTTTCACGATAAAGATTCTACATTTACTGGGCTGGACAATCAACTCCGAAAAGTCTGTCCTGGTTCCGACACAGTGCCTCGAGTTTCTCGGCATAACATGGGACACAAAACGCAACGCAAAGTCCCTGTCGGAGCCGAAGTGCCTATCGCTACGCAAAGCACTTCACCAACAACTCCAGAGAAGCAAGTGGTCCCTCAAACAGTACCAAACTCTAATGGGGAGACTCAACTTCGCAACATTCGTGACTCCGAGAGGCCGCCTTCACTGTCGCACTCTGCAATACTACAGTCGACAGCTTCCGGTGAAACACCCGTACCGGCTACTACCTATCCCTCAACCAGCTCGGTCAGAGATGGAATGGTGGTGTCAAGCTATAGGAAAGTCGATGCCGATCCACTTGAGCCCGGTGACACATCTGTTGACTACAGACGCATCAGATATCGGTTGGGGGGCACAACTCAGCGATACAAATATTGTGGGAACCTGGACAAATTCGCAGAGGACATGGCATGCCAACAAAAAAGAGATGTTCGCTGTTTACGCAGCTATACGTCAAAACCAAGAGCAACTCCAAAATGCACAGATACTGCTGCAAACCGACAATCGGACAGTAGTCTCGTATATAAACAAGGAAGGCGGCACGAAATCCAAGAAACTGCTCCAACAGACCCGACAACTACTTGCTGTTCTAGACAAGCAGAACATTTATCTGACAGCATATTATTTTCCGGGCAGATACAATGCAGAAGTGGATGCTCTTTCTCGGCAGAAGGCTTGCCCAGAGTGGCATCTTACGAAGACAGCAACGACACAAATATTTCGAATGTGGGGCATGCCGGAAATAGACCTTTTTGCATCGAGAACAGCTCACACAGTCCCAAGGTACGCATCATTGGACGTGAACGATCAGGAAGCACAACACCACAACGCATTTTGTCATCAGTGGCACTACGTCCTAGCTTGGTTGTTTCCACCACCAAACCTGATTCCCAGGGTCCTGAGACACCTGAACCAAGCCAGCGGAGACTACATTTTGATTGCCCCGAAGTGGAACAAGGTATTCTGGCAGGCAGATGTTCAGCGGCGGGCACGGCATCCCCCTTTTCTGATTCCAGATCTAGCCCGCACTCTGATAGATACCAGAACAGGGATACATCCGCCGCAGGTGCAAGACCTACACTTGGAGGCTTGGCTGATTTCGGGTGGTCAGATATGTTGACGGACTGGACAGATAAAGAACAAAAACTACTCATGTCAAGCTGGAGAAGTTCCACAATCAATACCTACAGACCAGCGTGGCGGAGATGGAAGCGATGGTGTGAGTCGCATTCAATTAGTTACAAATATCCTATTGCGGATCAAGTAGCTCGATATTTAGCACATCTGCATTGTGATATAGGTCTTGCCTATAGAACTATTTTGGTACATAAATCTGTTATTTCAACTTTCACACACCTGACATCAAAAATTGATTTATCGTCAAATTTCTTTATAAAACACGTATTAAAAGCTATTTCTGTCGCACGAGAAAATTCTGCTAAACCACCTATTTGGAACCCTAAACTTTTATTGCAACACATGAGTACGTACAATTTTGATGAAAATAATATATTTCATGTATCGAGACATGGGGCTACTCTTTTACTGTTAGCATCAGGCCGCAGGGTTCACGACCTTACATTGTTGCGAATGGACAGCACTAGTCTAGTTGATGACGATATCTCGATTGTATTATGGCCAGCATTTGGTTCTAAAACAGACAACCATAACCATAGGCAGTCTGGATGGAGGCTTAAGGAACATCCTGATAAAAAATTAAATTTGGTATTTTGGTTAAGACTACTATTGCATATTACTTTAAACCGTCGAGGAAGTATTAAACATTTGTTTATTACAGTTAAGGGGGATATAAAACCCGCGTCTAGAACTGTGATTGGCGGATGGGTGAGGTCTCTCTTAAAAGCTAGTGGTATTGATGCAACTCCAGGATCAGTAAGATCTGCAGTAGCTTCTCTCAATTTTGTAGAAAACTTTCCTATTGATCAAATTCTTGCAACTGGTAATTGGAAAATGATTCATACTTTCCAAAATTATTATAAAAGGGAATTGCAAAATGATTCTAATATTCCTAATCATTCTGTATCTTTATCGAATTATTTTGATCCTGTTCATTGAAATACAATTACTGAATTATACATAAATATTTTTTATTAAGCCATTTTTATTTTATATCCATACTATACACATTATAGCGTCTTTGGGTTAAGCGCACCAGGTGATAACAAACACATCACTCAAGATGGATTCCGGATATTGATACAAAACAAATAATAGAGAGTTTTACATAAAATAAAACTTACCTATTATTTTTTCATCAATATCCGGAATCCAGGTAAGGTCTACCTGGTGCATCATGAGTTCCATAATGACGGTAAATCGGGCCATCACCCGATGCGCGCTTGAAATACTTAGTACCAACGGTAAGTATAGAGGGCGGCACCAGCGGAGAGGCAAAGGAAATGCTGACAACAGCCTGAAAGACGGGTGCTTGACTCAAGATGGATTCCGGATATTGATGAAAAAATAATAGGTAAGTTTTATTTTATGTAAAACTCTCTATTCAATAACTATGAAACTGTCAACTAGTTTTTTAGATGCCGCTAGATGGGTCTGTTTATGAGATTGCATCTAAAATTAATTTTTATTATTTAAATGGTCTTTAAAACTAGTTTAATAAACAAAAGATTTTTTTTTCAAGGGTAAATAACTGGCCTAATATTATTTTAGTAAAAAATATGTAAAGTCGTTATTTTATATTTATGGGTAAAACCTTCTTTTCTATTGTCAGTACTCAGTTCATTGTTTATGATTCCTGATATTAATTTTACTTCGCTGTCGGTTACAATACATGTCTTTCGAATCGTTTGCGCTTCCATTCTTTTATATAATAACATAATGGAATCTGGAAAACGTAGTAAACATACTGAAAGAGAGAAGATGCTTCTTATCGAAGTGCATATTTAACTTGAAATAGCCAAGTTCATATGTTTTTCTTTTTATTTGTGTCCCCATTATACCTACATAATTGTACAATATGACAATTTTCCAGTTTGAAATATTTATAAAAGAGAAAGTTAGCAACCTAAAATATTGCTTCAACAATAGCCGACGGAAATGGTTTCCTTCAGAGGAAAAGGGTTGATCAACAGAGTCTATTACGATTCCTTGTTCAGAAGCAGAATCAATGATCAGTGAATCATTTTGCTTTAGAGCTATATTAATTATGAAACACAACTGTTGCAACAATTACAGCTAATGTGTGCTCTTATTTTAACCGTAATTTTAGAGAGGCATTGAAATCTTCTTTTCCACTCTCCGAATGTTCTTTCAACTGTGTTTCTGGTCTTTATTTGTACTTCATTGTAACGTTTTACCGCATTTGTAGCTGGATTTAAGAATAGTGTTATCATGAACTTTCTACAAGGATAAGTACTGTCTCCCATGAGGTGACCATCTATCTCATTATTATCGAGTCGCACTCGTAGGAATGAGTTATAATAGACGGTACTGTCATGCAACGAGCATCTATATCACGAATGTATAACTTTGCATCACATACAACTTGTACATTAATAGAAAAGAAACTGTTGAGGGTTTTTACCCAAAATTATTTTGAATAAAAAGCTTCCGATGATTTAATAGTTGTATTCCGTGCAAAGACAAGATGAAGAAGAAAAAAATAACATAAAGTTTACAACGTGTACTTAGAAAATAAATTCTTAAAAACTAAATGTTTATGCAATGAGCCGTATTTGTGCATTATTGCTCAACAAACTTGATTAGGCGTTTGATTAAAAGCGCTAGTAATCTAAACAGAAACCTTTTTTTTCTAAATAATTCTGCTCAGTCACCACCAGGAGATTGAATTGGTATGTGTGATCCATCTACACAACCAATTACATTTGGAAATCCACCTAAATTAAAAATTTGTGCCTTGACTTCTCTCAGGTCTTCGAAATTTGTCATACCTATATAACTTGTAGCCAGCTTGGCTATTTCATTGCTTAATTTTTAAAGAACTCTAGTGGTTTTGTGAACCAATGAATACTTGGAATGTACCTGTAGCGTAAAATCGTAATGCGATCAAAATTTTTATCAAAACAGACACAGGAATTTTGCGATGCGTAACGGGAGCTAGAGCAGGGTTGATAATATCGATTAGGTGTAATGGTACAGTGTTCTTATCAAAACGATATCTCAGTTTAAATTCTTCATCCGTAATACAATAACATTTCGAATGGATTTCTCCTACGTCTTAAGTTTCTTGGTACTGATATATGTATTAGAAATAAGCTCCAGTACTTCCAAATCTGAATGATATTAATATTTAACTTTCACTGGCAACTTAATTCCCAGGACACGAACTTATTACAAATATATGTTTAAATAAGTATAACCTAAAAGTTTTTTTTTTTCCCTTTTTGGCAACTGAGCCGTTAAAAACCTAAAAGTTAATATAGTTTGAAATGAAACGTCAAATAAAGTTATGGAACCGATAAACGCCACACATTGGTCAGATAAAATAACCTAAGTTTAAACGGAGTTTATCTCGGAAACGCAAACTGTCAAGTTATCAATCGAACCAATAGCGCTAATGAACAGATAAACTACCGATAAGAGTACCTCAGAAACCGAGCATCAGTGATATATAGTTTTTTTTTTTTTTAATGGGGCATTTATTAGTTCATTTGTACGCTTCTTGGCAAAACACAGAGAATATAACTAAACATATTGTAACATCTCACACACCGTGTAACTACCTGTGTTTACAAATAAAAGTTTTCTTTCTTTCTTTCTTTCTTACAACATCAACTATCTGGCAGTGAACGTCCCGTCACAATCGGTTTAGCCGCTTTGGAGATTAGTCGGATCAAACCAACAGAAAACCAAGAAATGTTTTTTGTTTTTAGGTAAGTACCTCATATACTTACTTTCTTATGCATTTAGTAAGTGCTCTTATTTTACATTACAGCAAGACACTTTAACTTTACTGTTTTGTATAAGTAAATACCTATTTCGATACGGAACTGGTAGTTTTTATTATTCTGAACGCAGATACAGACAAAATACTGACAGTAGACGCGGGAATGCCTGCGAGCTCTTTGTGATTGTCGTCACACGCTAATGGATAGGCGTAGCTACCACCGTATCTGCCGTATCAATTATACGGGGCCCCCGGGCCACGGGGGCCCCCGACGTGCGTAAGTAAAAATTAATAAAAACTTCCCAATTTTTTATTTATTTCAGAAATGATAAAACTCACAAAAAGCTATTTCTTTTATCCCGCGTAAAGCGTGCGTTCCAAAGTTGGCAACACCATACATCGGTCATCGCGGCCTGCGGGATTTCCCCGTTTATAGTCTTTTTCACATAGGATGGGTACAGTGACACTTAGTCATGTGACTTAAATAGTGAGGTCTCTGCGTAATTAATTCGATTATTAGCAAAAATCGAGAAGTTTTGCAATTGAACATTAATCGATTTTTAACACGCTTTATATTAGCTTCACTTGTATGTTTGTTTGTAACCGACTCCTTATAGCGCGATTTTGACCCACTTTAAACGACCAGATTTCATTCAAACTTTGCACACCTGTCCAAGACTGATTACAATACTATAATTACATAAAGTGCCATTATCCTTGCCTGGGTAACCAGGACAGCAAAAAAACTGTCTTCGAAAACTACGCTGACATATGTCACAAACTACGCTGACATACGTCTCAAAATTCGAAACACCCTAAAAAATAGAAAATGGTGCCGATTCCCTTATTCACAAACTAAACTAAATTTAAGTTCAGTGCATCTTTTTCTTTCTATTTCATTAAGAAAAGGACAGAAGATAAATTTTAGTTTAGTCCTGTCAAATTAATCAGCGCTCCATACAAGTTTAGACGTGATTAAAAACTTGCCTACTAAAATTACGTCAATTTACGTCAAGCGCTGATTAATTTGACAGGACTGAACTAAAATTTATCTTCTGTCCTTTTCTTAATAAAATAGAAAGAAAAAGATGCACTGAACTTAAATTTAGTTTAGTTTGTGAATAAGGGAATCGGCACCATTAAATGATAGTTTAAAACTAAAAAAACTGGCCAAGTGCGAGTAGATACCCCACACGTATGGGTTTGATGAAAAAAACATTTTTGAGTTTCAGTTCTATGTATGGGGAACCCCAAATATTATTGTTTTTTTTTTCTATTTTTGTGTGAAAATCTTAATGCGGTTTACAGAATACATCTACTAACCAAGTTTCAACAGCATAGCTCTTATAGTTTCGGAAAAAATGGCTGTGACATACTCGGACAGACAGACAGACAGACATGACGAATCTCTAAGGGTTCCGTTTTTTGCCATTTGGCGTCGGAACCCTAAAAACACACTTCCATAGAAAACCATACTAAAAAGTAGAAAATGAAAGCGTGTTTTTTAGTTTTTTAAACTATTTTTTTTTAAAATAGATGTGGTTAATTATAAATAATTTCTAATAAAGATTATGGTAAAAAGAAAAACACAACAATTCATAAAAATCATTTTAATCAGCTCAGTTATTTTTTTGTTTTCTCGTTTTTTAAAATATACCTACACCCTTGGTAAAATAACTTATTAAAATTGGAGAACAGTAGAATTATGTATTATCTCCAGTTTGCCGAATAAAGGCAAGGAGAGTTATTTAATTTGAATTGTTTATAAAAGTTTTGGAAAAAGTGACAGATAGATAATTATGATGAATAAATATTTCTTTTAATTTTATGCAAACATTTTTTTTGCTTTTGTGAGAAATCGTTACCCTTCATAAGGGCCCCCAAATAAATTTTTATACGGGGCCCCGCCAAGTTACGCTACGCCACTGAGGGTCAGCAAAGTGTAACATCAATGTCATGTAACGAGTTATAAGTTTCGTGACCAGTATCAATCTAAAGTGTTTAAACTCTAAAGTACACTCACTATAACGAACAACTTTAAAATGTTAGCAACTCTCTCGACTTTATTTAAAATGACTGAATGTGGACGTCATACCAGAATAGATGGGGTCGCACCAATGACAAAGACGAGAGGGGGAGCAAAATGCCGTAATTTATAGATAGCCCCAAAGTACAAAAATCAGATGACTGAGCAGAGCACGCCTATTCAAGTAAAGATGAGCAAGCGAAGCGAGCCCTTCAAAGGACAAGTGAATGCAAGACAGACGCATATTCTTCAATCGAGCGAGTGAAGCGAAGCCATCTACGCCATAACTGAGCTTTCACATGAGGAAAGCAAGCGGAGCGAGCCTTCTCCACAAGACAATTCCTCTACTCGCTTCAGTGGAGGAAGACTACTCTCGAGATGAGTAAGGGAAGCGAACCCACCTTCGCCAAGAGTGAGCGGAAGACGAATATAATCGCGTTCTGATAAATATTTTGAGTTTAAAAAAAATCTAATAAAAAATAGGACGGTGCGTTGATTGTGAGTGATGAAAGTAAAGTTAATATAAATTAAGTAATAAACATCCAGAAGGCACACCCCAAAAGCTAAGTGTTCCATCTTTATTTACATACTATAAATCATTGCGTTTTTGAACTTGTTTGGGAGGCATTTTGATGATTTGATGCAAAATTATATATTAACTGTCTTTTCATTACACGATACACTGACATATTTTTACCAAATGACCCGTCTATTTTTTAACCTGTTCAGGGTTTAACCTATTCAGAGTACACACGGCTACAGGTCAAGCTATACAATTCCAGTTTTAGCTGACCTCGCATTGTACAGGCTTTTCGTACAATGAGATGTCAGATTATACTGGAATAATTTGTGGCCTAGCGTACAACGCAACTACAACTACCCCGCGAAAGTATTCTTCCCATGGAATACCCAACATCGTAACCAGGGCCATGAGCGCGGCGCACTTCTGGCAAGATTTGAATTTTGCGCCCCTCAACCCTCAACACATATTTTTTAGGAAGAGTTATGACACTATAACTTTAAAAGTGTAACCATAGTGTAACTGAAGTTATGTCTTCAATAGTTCTTTCTACGGAAACGAGTTCATATAGGCGTTATATTTCGTGCCTATGTAATTTCGCCAAAATTTTTGGTCTTAAAAAATATATCTTGTATATGTTTATAAAACGAATTTTGAAACGTATGCCATAACAGGCCGGTAGAGGTAGACAAAGCAAATTTAGAAAGGGCTTAGAACCCACAGAACAAATTAGAAGAGATCTGGCTTATCTTACCCGCCGCCATTTTGAATTTTTTTTTAATCGCGGTTCACTATAAAAGTGGTATGATGGGTAGAGGACACTTAAGCGAACAAAAAATTTCAACACAGTGCCCGAAAGTGAGATATTTGAAGGTAAACATCGACATGAGTACAACGACAATCATTAATAATAGACTTATTACGTGTCTATAGGCGTCAGATTGTTTCCAAATAATCGTTCTCAGGTTGATTATTACCATAGCTGGGCACCGTTAATCAAATAGTTAACTTCGTTAATCGTTAATCCGCTACAACAAAAGTTAGCTTCGTTAAACGTTAAAGCGTTACATTTCGGAAGAATTAACGCAAGTTAACGTTAATCGTTAATCCGTTAATATGTGTAAAATTGCATTTTTATATCGTTGCGTTAGTGAACTAATAAAACCTGTTGGTTTAGGTTCTGGAAGTTAACAGGTTAGGAACAAAACAAAATACTTGTAAAATTCAAATGTGTGATTAAATCGTCGGGCAAAAGGTGCATATTCCCCTTCATGAACATTAACATGTTGAAGTTCTCGTCTGAAAGCGAGGCTCGTTTTGGTGTTGAAATATCTTTGTCGTTTCATACTTGTCTAAGCCAGTTTTTTGCGCCGCGCCGCGGTGCTGTGCGGTAAATAGTAGGCATTGTATTAACGATTAACGGACTTCTGCATATTAACGGAAGTTAACGTGTCCGTTAATTTTTTTTAAAGTTAACTTAAAAGTTAATCCGTTAATCAAAATGTTAACTTCGTTAATTAACGATTAACGGACTAACGAGTTAATGCCCAGCTATGATTATTACTACTATTCATTGGAATAGAGTAGGTACATTACATACTACTAGGAGCATGGAAAAATGGTGCTATAATTTATTTTTTGTCTAAATCGCATCGCATCGCAATGTTTTTTTTTTTTTGTTTTCAGTCTTTTTGAACATTAATATAATCGTGCTAATATTTCTGACCCATCCTGTTTTGTATAGAGCGACTACTTATTTGACATCAGAGATCGCAGAAAACAACCGAGATATATGTTTATAGCTACACACGCAGCATTTTTAGTCGCCGGCGACTCGCTAGCAAATTCAAAATCTCACGTCGACACACAGATTATCAAGTTACAAGAAAAATATTTGGTCAGAATCTGTTTGTGGATGGGAGATTTTTTAATTGCTAGTGAAACGCCGCCGTCAAAAGTCACTGCATGTGTATGCTAGCACAATAGGGTACCCTTTGGTACGTGTGTTCTAAGTTCTATCATGCCATAATCAACTTATCAACTATAACCTAATTAATTGAATAACAACTGGTTGGCACAACCCTAATAACTATAGAAGGCTGTCAACTCAATTGTCAATGTCATTATTCTGTCAGTTGTGAAACGTCGTGTAAGCAAGGAGGTTATTTTCGTGACCGAACAGAATTTAAAATAAATTTCCTAAATATAGAAATACGGCATAAAAATACCTCTATTAATGGTAATCTATTGCCGTGTCAGGACTTACTAAAATCAATATGGCATCACTGTCCAGGTTCCAAAAGATCGCGCTTTTAAGTTTGGGGGCAGTTGGTGGCGGTCTAGCGTATTACCGGATAAATGGTGAGACAAATGAGAGAAGATACAGTGCTCACAACTCCTGGACAACGAATTTTACACCTAGTGTCCAATGGGATAGGAATTGGGACCAGTAAGTACTACCTCTCATAATCTTAAATAATTTCTTTAACAAAAGAACCGTTTATGTTTGCATAATTAGTTCGTAAATAGCGTGTCCAAAGTAAATTTTGCAACAGTTTTATTTGTTTTTGTATTATAGTCTTTATCTTATCGTAGTAAGAAGGGTTCTATTCATGCAGAAAGGTTTATTACCATGCAGGTCATGACCCACTTTACGACATCAATGTTTTGAAGCTAAATATGGATAGAAAGGTGAATAAAAATAAAACTGGTTTTTACGAAGTTCATTTACCATGTTATGACTTAAAATGAAAAGCTTGAATGGTGCTAAATATGTAGCTGTAGATTGAAAAAAGGCATTATTCAAGGCAAGTCTTTTCTCCTTGAATCATCTTATATATCTTAAAACTAATTTAAAAACAATGTCTTTGTCGCTCAGTGGGTCACCATAGATATCGATGCACATATAGGTACACATGAGAAACCTATTACCATTAAAAGTGTCTTAGTGAATTTCTCCAAAACTTGTTTAAGTCATGGGGAATCCCTGACTTATAATACTTTCTTACACTAGTAGTCACTCCTCAATTTTCATAGGATATAGAGAAATCCCCTTTAAAAAATACAACTTTCCATACACATACTAGGAAAGTGGTCTTGTTAATGTCTGGTACCTTGTTCAAAACTAAACTACTTACTCACCTTACCTAACCTGAGGTATTTTTTTCAATGGTTCTTCATAAATTTCAAATCAAATCAAATTTAGAATAAAGGTTTTAAATAAACTATGAATTGCTTGACAGTGTTAAAGTGACTGTAATTGGTTTATTTGAAATAAATGCTTTGATTAAAAAGAACCCTAAGAGGACTCATTAAATTCCATTTAGGTTTAAAGCGCCAGTGCATAGCATCAGTCTATAATGTTCCCTCTGTTGAGGCAAAGACCTCCTCTCTATGTGAGGGAGTAGCATGTTGGTACATGTCACATGTCTTCAAATTTTTGTGGTTCTTGGAAAAAACACACTAGTTTCCTCACTGTGTTTTTCTTTACTGTTTTAACCCTTTATAGGATGGCTCATACAAAGTGGCCAGTAAACTGGACAGCCACTTCTTGAAGTGGACGGTCACTTCTTCACTGTTCAGTTTACTGGCCACTTTGAATGAGTCGTCCTATAAAGGGTGGACAGTCACTTCAAGGTACCTAGGACTTTAAGTGGACAGTCACTTCTTCACTCTTCACTGTTTACTTTACTGGCCACTTTGTATGAGCCGTCCTATAAAGGGTTAAAAGCTGTGTTGATGAAATTATTCACACAAAGTAAAGTACCTGCTAAGGTTTGAACCTACAACCTACATCCCGTAAATAGTGACTGTTACCATGGGACCCTTCACTTCTTTACATACTAATAATCAATACCTTTTCTATTTTAGCCGAGAACCAGAATCAATAGTGAAACCGATTAAAAGTACCTTGTCAAACCCTGAAGAAGAAAACAAATACAATGAGAAGATAGAGAAAGCGAAGAGCAGGGCTGTGAGGCATCTATTCCTGATAAGACATGGACAGTACAACATTGATGGTGCCAAGGATAAGGACAGGACTCTTACGGACTTAGGTAAATTGTTTTAAGCAATCTAGGAAATCTTTTAGTACTCCGAAATACTTTCAATTTAATCTGCTAGCTGTCTGTCTTTGCCCTATAAAAATACTAACTTTTGTTGAAAGTACTAATGTGGGGTTTGGAAATTATAACCACTACAACATACTACCAGGATGAACGTATCCTTACCCAGATTATTGTCTACCCTTGTGGCAAATTTCATACAAATCTATTCTGCCACCAAGGCATCGAATCGTAATGGAAAACGAGCGTAGCTTTCACAAAAGAAAAAATGCTGTGCGTTTGTCTCGCAAAACCTTGAAAACGGTTCAACCAATTGTGATGAATCTTTGGTAAGTTGTGTGCACTCCAGAAATGGTTCAAAACAAGCAAAAAAAGCATTGCAACATGCATTAGCTTGTTTGAAACCCGTACGCAAAATACGCTCTCAGACGTGGAGTTGCGGACACCAGCCCGTTCTACCTATTAGCTTGTTTGTAATATTAAGTAGAGATTTTGTCCTAGAATATATTATGTCTTACAGAAACTCTGTTAAGTCATGTACTGTTGAGCTAGTTCTGTCACCACTAAAATCTTGACCATAGCAAATGATGACCATGTCACAAATACTGATTGCATGTTTTATTTAGTCAAATATGAAGACTGTGGTCTTTGGTTGTGGCACTATTTAAAAATAATGTATATAATAAAGTTCAACGGACAAAATATTATTGCCCAATATTACTGAGGGATAACATATTACATTTCAGTATGTCACAAGAAAATACAACTAGCAAAAATATTTAAGAAATGTTCCTTTGTCTCGTGACAAAGGAACATTTCTTTCATATCTTTGCTGCTTACTAGTTGTTTTTGCAAGTCATTCTGTTATTTACATTCAATCCTAAGTGAGGATCTATAATTAATGTTTCTGGAAATAAATAACTACCTACATAAACTCACGCCGTTTTCCCATGGGGTAGGCAGAAATTACGGAACGCCACCTAAAACGATCCTTATATACACTTTTTGGCTTGTTTATGTTCATACATGAGTGACTGCAAAGACTGAGGTCGTGGGCTCGATTCCCACCCAGGACAAATCTTTGTGTGATGAGCACAATCATTTGTTCTGTGTCTGGGTGTAATTTATCTATAATATGTATGTATTTAGAAATATATAAGTATGTTTATCAGTTGTCTGGTTACCATAGTACAGGCTCTGCCTAGTTTGGGATCAGATAACGGTGTGTTGGTTGTCCTAAGATATTTATTTATTTATACATCTGGTCATACACACACACTGCAACTACAGTTTATGAGTAATAAAAAAACCGGCCAAGTGCGAGTCGGACTCGCGCACCGAGGGTTCCGTACAAACCTGTAGGTATAAAGTTTTAAATTTTTAAAAATATTTTTATTACATGATACAACTAAAAATTTACAGTTTTCGCAATTTTTCCTTTATCTGTGCTATAAGACGTTGCTTCGTACCAAATTTCGAAATTCTAGATCGACTGGAAGTACCCTATAGGTTTTGATTCCCTTGCGAGTTTCGAAAATTTGCTGAAATTTGCGGCATAAACGGCTATATTTTTTGAATGCGTTAGCTTAGAGGTTTGATTTTTTCACAGCTCTAAGGGAAAGTAGACTTGAGTATGTGGTATAAATTTCAGCTTGATACCTCCACCCGTTCCTGAGAAAAAGGGTCTTGACAGACGGACGGACGGACGGACAACAAAGTGATCCTATAAGGGTTCCGCTTTTTCCTTTTGAGGTGCGGAACCCTAAAAATAATGCTTAGTCAACACATAAAATAAGTGATTTAGTGTAATGAACAAACTATTCCATAACCAAAATACTTTTTGCAAAAATTCTGTAATATTAGTAGTTGACTCTGTATGCTTTAGCAAAATTATCATTATAGGACATGTAGGATACAATACAAAAACAAGAGTTTTAAGTTTATGTGTTCACATAATTGAATTATGCCATGTCTACAGTTACGTTTGCCATCATTTTATAAATATCTAAGTCTGTAGAAAATGTCGTGGGTAATATAATTGTTAAGTTAAATATTAAATTATTTATTTATAATCCTTGTTTTGTTGTATCTATATATCAAATTCAGCCAAACTGTGCGTCTAGTAAGCAATCATCGCCTAACTTCGGAATATGTTTGAATATATATAATACGCACCTATGTGCAAACCAGTGATGTTACGAATGTCATATTTTAGACATTCGCGAATGCGAATGCGAATGCGAGTGTTTGGAAGGCGAATGTGCGAATGCGAATGCGAGTGCGAATGTTGAGAAGGAGCAAAAAAAGAAATATCAGGTATGATTTTAATCATCGATTTTTAATTATCGGTACGGTTATACAATGTATATATCTAATATACACAATCAAATTAACAACAAACATATTTAATATTCGAATTTCAATAGGGGCAGATTATATTTTAAAAACAATAATTTTGCTGCTTTATCACCCATGAGACGATTTCGTAAAGGCTCATATATCAGGCCAGCTGCACTAAATAATTGCTCACTTGGTACACTGGCAGGAGGCGCGCTGAGGTACTTACGAGCAAGTTCTGTCAATTTGTCAAATTTGGATTTGGATTTCCACCAGTCCAATGGATTTTCCTCAAGAGAGATTCGTTTTTCTTTTAAATATGCTTTTAATTGGGATTTTATTTCACACAGCATCGTGCCTTCTGGTTCACATTCTACATCGGAACCTTCGCCATCACTCGAGGAATCCAGAATTCTCGCCAGATTTGTTAGGAGGCTTTTAGTAGGGTAATCAGCACTTGTAGAAGGCTCATTATCATCAAAGGATGTCGTGTTTTTCGGCCTTTTACCACTTGAAATTGAAGTTATACGATCGTGATTTAATAAATCAAGCGCAAGTTTTATGATCTCGGTATTAACATTATCTTTGACAATATCAATGAAGAATTTGTTCTTGTATCGCGGGTCCAAAAATGTCGCAATTGTAAACAAAGGGTCATTTTCCAGATTGCAAAACTTCTTGTTTATTTCAGTTTTTAACACTTGAATAAAGTTTTTCATAATATTATCAACAGCGTCACCTACAATTGGTAGATTTACGTCTTCAAACTCATCAATAACTTTTTTTAACATGTAAATAATCGGAATAACAGATGAAATAAAAGTATGCGTACTGCTTAAGTTACGGGTAGCTTCTTCAAATGGTTTAAGTATTGATACACAATATTCTATAGCTTTATATTCATCGGATAATAAGTTGGGAATATTGTTGCTAATACCATATACAGCCAAAGAATCCTTTAGTTTTAAGTACCTTTCAAACATATAGAAGGTGCTGTTCCATCTTGTCGAACAATCTCTTAACCCTTTATAAGGCACAGAAAACTGCTAAGGGTATGGAAATAAAAAAATGATAAATATGATAACTAGGACCTCTTTAAGAATATGAGTTTTTTTGAATTTTTTTGATGAATGAATTTTTTTTTTGTGAGAATCGCCTCGTGTTCCCGTTCGTCGCTTTCATAACCATCTTCCGATTGCTCACCATCCGATAAGCCAAAAAGTTCCTCTAGAGTTGCCTCAAGATTGTCTAATTGTATTACCTGAAACAGGAAAAAAACATAAAAGCAGTTTATTCAAAAGCGCACTTGCCGGACAGGCCAACGGGCTCTGTCCAATATATGCCGTCATAAGTTTTCGAAGTTTACTTTGTAAAATGAAAGTTATTACTAAAATAAAGACATTTATCCCATATTTACAATATTTTGAACATCTTGTAAAATAAAACTTACCTTTCTATTCATTTTTCACGAAGATGAAGTTGGATAAACACACAGCACTCAAAAATCACCAAATTTTGAAAGTTATCCGAACACCGTGAAATACCGTCCATAGATATTGTTTCTTTTTTTTCGTTTTGTTATTGCTAACAAACTGTCAAATCACAGAGTACAAAAACTGAATTTGACTGACGTTTCATTCAGCCGCAAAAATTTAAAAAGTATGGTGTCCAAAATATGGACAGAGCCTTATAAAGGGTTAAAACAGTTAATGGCACTTGATCTGGGTTCAGCCGCAACTGGACTTTTGATAATTGGTCTTGAGCAATAGTCAAATGATTAAAATGACCAGCAATCTTATTACATTTCTGAATCAGGGTTACTAAAAACTCTTGTGAATTTAATGCACTTTTTATGTTTGTCTGTAACTTATAAACAGTACAATCAATATCTTTGAAACCGGCCAAAGACATAGCACGCTTCATATTTGAGCCTTCATCCCTTACCATGCAGTGTACTTGATCCTTAGTGATGTTCCATTCATTCAGCATCGATTCAAATTTACTTGCAATTACATCACCCGTGTGTCGTTCATTAAATTCCTCACATTTTAAAACAATGCTTAAACGATCATGGTTAACTGTTATACCGTGGCAAGTCAAACTGAGGAGTGATACGTTGGCAGCTGGCTCGGACCAAATGTCGGTTGTGAATGACATGAATTTCAAATCACCCAAGAGTAATTTAACTTTGTTTGCCACTTTTACATACAATTCTTGGCTATGCTCAGTAAAAAAGTTTCGTCCTTTTAAGGTATATTGTGGCGCCACCAACTGCATTAATCTTCGGAAACCCACGTTCTCAATGAAGTTAAAGGGTAAATTGTCTAAAGCTATCATTTCACTTATTCGGCAATCAATTTTTTGCGACAATGGATGTTTAGCGTCCCACTGTTTCTTTTTCATTATAGATTCTTCAATAGATAATTGCTTTTTTACCTCTTTCAGTGGCGTTTCCGGAGGAATGATAATTTTAGAAGCCTGGATCTCTGTTTCAGCACGTATTAACAATTCGAACTCCTCGGCATGAACGGCTTTCAAATGAGTTCGCAGCCCCGAAGTAGTACGCCCAACGCGTGACAAATATTACACTTCGCATGATCTCGATCAATAGGTGTGAAATATCGCCATATTTCACTTTTCTTCCCCGGCGCCATAATACAAAAATAAAGTTCTAAATAACTATTTATAATAACTTATCCTAGCTTAAAATAACCCACAACTCGAAACTGTGTTAATTCACTTAATCACAATACCTGCTTATTGATTGATCGACAAGTGACAACTAGAAACAAATTCAAAGTAACAAACACGCAATGATGACCCGCTAAGCTCCGCCCACTTCTACTTGTCTCGACCTGCATACACTCGCATTCGCTAAACATTCGCATTGTTTGTTGCGAATGCGAGTGTTGATGCGAGTGTTTGAAATGATGCGAATCATTCGCATATGCGAATGCGAACGCGAACATTCGTAACATCACTGGTGCAAACGCACATAGGTGCGTATTATATATATTCAGTATGACAAAGCGCAGCCTCTCTGGGGGGTTACTATATGGCGCAACGTTCGTATTAATTCTGTAACACGAAGATTACTGAAGCTCAACTCTTTTTCTGATTTATCATTTTCTTACCGATCCAAATACAACTTTTACAGGCAGGCTCCAAGCAGATTTCACCGGGCAAAGACTGGCCCTCCTAGACATTAAATGGGACCTATTAATCCAATCCACAATGACCAGGGCCCAAGAGACAGGAAAGATCATAGCAAAGCATCTTGACAAGGACATAGAAGTGCGGAACTGCCAGCTGATCGAAGAAGGAGCTCCTATACCTCCGGAACCACCTGTCGGACATTGGAGGCCAGAACCAAAAGTAAGTTATTTTATATGAACATTTTATTTAGGATTAGAGGTTGAACGAAAACTTTAATAAATTTTTCTGGATTCATATGTTGAATAAAATTTTTATAATTTTTAATACAATGAGTGCATATGGCAACATTCCAAAGCTCCACTTTTAGCCTTGGAATGTTACCACAAAAAAAAAAAGTTTTTAAAACATATTTATTCTTGAAACTGTAGAGAATGTCTCAGTGCATTTATTTTTAATTTAAGATCCTTTTGATAAAAATATCTGATGTGTCTGCATTCTGATTTCTGATTAAGATCAAGAATGTCAAACAGTCACAATGCAAAGATAAGGCATGAAAGTATATTATCAGTTTCACATTTTGTGTTGGTTATTATCATAGTTTTACTTACTTTAAAGAAAAAACCAAAAAATATGAGCCATTATTTACTGCGACGTATGTAGATAGGAACATTATTCTCAGTTTCATTTTAAAACCAATTCAGTTTGCTATATCCTATACATTACCAGCTGTAAGAAACTCTTTGGAAATTTATATTCACTGATCACACCTTAGGATAACCTTTTAACAAAACTCACACTACTACCTTTATAGCTTGGTTAATGTGATGTAGATTCCAAGGAATGTATTTTGAGGCACATAATACTCCTGCATGGGCTATTAAAACTAACAATACATAATCTTCTATTAAAAGGATCCACTCAAATTATGTAAATTTATTTAAGTCGGTACCTATGTTATTATTATATTACCTATATTATATTAATTATTGTAATAATCACTTCACCCTGTTTTAAGTGCTATACTGTTGGTCGGTTCGGCCAATCTCATTAGACCTCACAGCCGGGTGGCAAAACTATATGTACTTTGCAGCCTGATTGTGTCCAATCACGCCGACCCGAATGAGTGTGTACGAAGGCACCCTTATACAATGTATTTTAATATATATTTTAGACTATTCATACTTCAAAGGAGTTAACATCCTATTTAATTCATTTCCCCAAGGATTAAGTCTCTGCAACTTTTGCCAGCATATTGAGCAGAGTCTTGAGAAACCAGGGTGTGACCAAAATTAACCGTATTTTTTGCTCGTAAACAGAGGCATCTAACCATCGGCTACAATCAGAGTTTAATGTAGTATTTTTCGCATGCCTTCTAATACCATTTTATTTCTTTCTTGTACCAAAAAGTTTGATCAACTAATTAACTCTTACCATACTTGAAAATTTCACGCCTCATTGTTTATTTAGCTGTGAGAGTGAAGGCTGTACCGCTGTTTACTTCCCACAAAAAATTGACTTGACTATCCAGTTTTGCATTTTCCGTTTCATTTGTATGCTGTTGCATTTAGCTATTCGAGAGCAGTGGTGGCTCAGTGATAACGATCCCGACTTACACATTTTATGTCGCAGGTTCGAACCCAGGCAGGCGTTTTACTTTGTGTAAATAATTTCATCGCCACTGCTCTCAAAACGGTGAAGAAAAACATCGTGAGTAACGACATGACATGTCCTAGATCCAAACATTCGAAAACATGTGACGTCTACCAATCCGCACTGGGCCCGCGTGGTAGATTACTGCCTCTTGAAGGGAGGAGGCCTGTGTCCCAGCTGTGGGAAAATTAAAGGCATTGATTATGCTGTTTAGCTATTTAAAAGCCTGATTACCACCAAAGCGGAGAAAGGAAATTTAATGGCTTGTACACACCCATTGGGTTATTCCAGGTTATATTTCTGCCATGATGAAAACCGGCCGTAAATGATGATTATTTCTTGCACAACATACATGTTTACCTACTAGCACTTTCAGTGCCCAGCACCCGGCTCCCGGGTAGAACGATAATTCGTTCGCATGCCCACAACTCGCCTCCGAGTCCTACGTATAAGTAGTTATGTGTCTTGCGACCATGCCCAGCACCCGCCTACCGGGTGCAAATAGTGTGTACTTTATTTCAACTGGGCACTGAAAGTGTTACAGTACCTACACTAGTATTTCATTTAAACTTTAAACCATTCTCACCTTTCGAGAATTATTTTTAAAGATAGTTTCCAGCAATATATTAAATTATTTTGTAATTAAAATCTAAATAAAACATTTTCGAGATATTCCTAAACTACATTGAATTTATATTACCTAACAGATCAATATTTTATTCTATGGTAATTTAAATAGCTCAACGGGCCGCACGGCTTAGTATGGCGGGCCGCATGCGGCCTGTGAGCTACAGTTTGACTACGCCCGTCATACTTATTAAAATTTCGTTTCAAAATAAGTTTTATATACTAAAAAAAAACCCAATCGCAATTAATTTGTTAAGACAATTATTTATTTAGCATTACAATTACATGTGCAATATTGAAATTCAGTCTCAGCTTTGGAAGCCGATCAAAGCATGGAAATTACTTGGTGGATGAACTGTGCACTGTTAGTCTTGATACTAATTATTTATTTATTTGAACCGAAAATCGTGTTAGACCTAGTACTTATTTATTTCTCTAGTTTCTCTCCATGCTCTTAAGTTATATTTTATTATGGAACTAGTGAGTTTAATAACCTCCTTTTTGGCACGTACAGCAGTTCTTTCAGGATAGCGCGCGGATCGAGGCTGGGTTCAGGCGCTACTTCCACAGGGCGCCGCCAGATCAGACAGAAGATACTTACACGCTGTTGGTCTGCCACGCCAATGTTATACGTTATTTTGTTTGCAAGTATGTACCCTTTTTATTTATTTTGTTATTTAGTAACTACCCGCCCGTACTTGGCATGGAATACGACTTCATAAAACATCGAGATTTCTTTCACATAAACTAAACTGAATAAATTCTCTAAATGATGGTAAAAATTGCATCAAAATCCATTTCGTAGTTTAAAAGAACAACGCAGTCAAATAAACAGAAACGATAAACAACTTTAATTTGTAATATGTATAGATTCACAGTAAAATACACTGGCAAACTATACATAGCACTCAATAGTTACTTTTGTGTGGTTCGCCAATACTAAACTGACAATAAGCCCACTCGTTGGTTGGTGGACAATAGAGTGTACATTATTGGGTCGCACCTATAGCTTTCTTCCTTATACTTATAAAAACGGCATTCTGCGATGATAACTGTGTCTCGACTATTCTTTTACACTGCCGTCGAAAATGAGAGCTGAACCCAGCAGTAGGCGACATAATTAGAGTCAAAATTATCCAGCGAATCTCCGCAGAAGGCTTTCAATATCTTAACTCGATAAAGCCAAAAACTAAATACCTTCACGGTACCAAAATGACATCCTCTACCTTTCCTTATGTTTTCGTCTCTATTATTTTCCAGAGCACTCCAGTTCCCACCTGAAGGTTGGCTCCGGATATCTCTGAACCACGCGTCCATAACCTGGATATCAATCATGCCGAACGGCAACGTGGTACTGCGATCGTTGTCAGATACCGGCCACATGGAGCCTAAGTTCGTCACTAGCCGGTAAAACAGGTGTTTACGAGCGGTTTACACGGGTGTAGTTGTTAGCGCTAGTAGCTAGTGTTAAGCCTGATTTACACGGTGCGAGCATACCATAAGCTGAAAACACAATAAAAGTTGCACCGTATAAACAGTGTTTAGATCATGCAAGTCATTTGTTGCTTTAATTTTATTGTGTCGTACAGAGAAGAAACTTGCATCGTGTAAATGAGACTTTATTGACATGCCAGTAGAGATTACTTTACTGTCATGTCATGGAAAGCTGTTATTTTTTAATTAAAATGACAGTTGAAAAGGCATTGGGATTTTTGCACCAGTATTTGTAAAACGGATTGCACGCGTTGTCCACGACATAATTTTTTAAAGAGGTTTTATATAAAGTTATTCCAGTACAAAACTGTACTGTATGTTTGTAAAATCTTTTGTAGATTGACCATGGACGACATGTTTGAGAAAAATGTTTTTTTTAAAGCTGTAGTTGCTTTTGTTATCAACCGGTTTAGGATAGATTATTGAGTGATGAAGTTGGCAAAGATTAGGATAATATTCAGTCATTAAAAAAATATATTGAAAGCAACATTTTCATCACCCAATAATACATCTATCATTTTTAACGTTGCCTTTTTATTGAACACTGGACACTACGCGGCTGTCAATATGGCACGTCGGGTAAAAAAACGTTCGGATTTGACGAGTTTCGTCTTGAGTAGATACTACTATCTCAAATAGACAATTTTGTGGCTGCACACATTTCTACCTATTTGTGAAACTCGATGTGCCGCATTAACGGTCGAGTACTCTTGAATAAGCAGCTAAGTAGTTAGATGGGTACAGCCACTAGCGCTAGTGTAACTAAGATAAGAAGTAGATACAGACTTGGGGTAAACATATACACCGTGACATTTTAGTCGTCTCACAAAGGTTATCCACTCAATGTATCCGACATATTTTTTTTTAATCAAGCTTATTTATCCCTCATGGTGTGATTAAAAATTGTTACAATTGATTAAGATAATAGGTACTAAGAAAAATAAATAATGCATTAGAATTATGAAACATCTTGTTAATAATGTTTACGTGTCATTCGGTATAGAACGTAACTACCCAGTGCACAAGTCGAATAGATCATTCCGTCTCCATTTTCCATGAGACAAAATATCAAATTTCAAACTACGTCATCATAATGAATAATATTTTTATTTTTAGATATTCAAATGTTTTTATTTTCTTCTTATGGATGTGTAATAGTCATTGGTTACATGAAGTGGGCTGCCGTTGTAAGACAATTAAAATGTCACGGTGTATACACATTGTAACACACATAATTTCGCTATAGTAGTACACTCGATAAAATCTGAGAGATAATTCCCGTATTTTTAAGTACGTACGAATTCTAATCTCAGTTTAAAGGTTAACCTTCAAACCTTCTGTCAAAATATGTCTAATTTAAATTAGATATATTTTGACAGATTGATCTGTCAAAAATATGTCTGATTTACCTACATTTTCAAAAGTTTTAACATTGGTTATAACCAATGTAATAAGAAGGTATACCTAAGATGAGAATACTACTGGATTTTGAACGTTAAAACAATCAAAATCCAATACAGAAATTGTCCTTTTGATTACAGTTGGGAGTTTTTTACTATGGTGTGTTCTGTAGTTTAACCTTTATTAGCAAAAATAAGCACTGGGATTGGGTTCACTGAAAAGTACGTTTATAAACGGAATATGTTGTCGGTGAATTTTTGCCCGGAAACTTGTAAGAATTTGGTTAATATGGGAATAGTTATTAGCTCGTGTATGAACCTAATGATATACCATCATTGAATTAATAACTAAATGATGACAGATTTACAAAAAGGAAAACTATTTGACTGCCATAAGCAAGTTTATTAAAGTAAAATAAGACTGGCTTAGGAACAATGATTTAATTTGTTAACTAGTGCCACTTGGGCCAGTAACTAAACCCATAAGAATAAAAGGCAATATCAATCATCAAGATCATTTCTGACAACTTAGGTGGAGGTTATCAAAATAGTCAATTATATTGTTAAAATGCTTTGAACAGGAACCTTTAGAAGGTAATCTCTGTAATGAGATGTAAAACATTCGATCTTAAACACTTCGCTGTTACATTGTCAAAAAAAAACATGACATTGTCCAGAAACAAGAAACGCCAGTACTTATAAGGTATGTTTAATATTTCAAAGGGTTTCTTTTTTTTCTTACTAACCAGTAGCTAGTGTGAATTACTAACAAGTAGAATAAATTTAAAAAATCGTTAACATTTTTGTAGTACTTGTAGACTAATTGGGATGCTATTATTAAATTAAAACAAATCACTTATGGCAGCGAACATGACTTAGGCTTAATATGTTCACTTTTACTAATAGAAAGTGTAAACTAAAAAAAAATATGCTAAATATTGATTTTGTATCATGCGGCCCGGCGAGCTAATTCGTGGGGCCTGGCGAGCTACTTCTTGTAAAAAGGAATCTTGCTGATCTAAAACTATGTGTCATAGTCAGCTCGATATTTTTTCGGCAATTTTTTTTTTGTGTTGCCCTGTTACAATCATAAATAAATCTGTGCCCCAAACGACTTATGAAGTCAATATTGTTTTGATTACAGTAATAGCAGCTTAAAACGAAATGCCAAGACTCAGTAAGCAGCAGAACGGGTAAGAAACTAAGTTATTCTACCTGCACATTATAATTGATTTTTAATTAGGACTCCACTGACCATTCAGGAACTGATTGATTCGCAATATGAAAGAATGTTCGAATTAATTTGCAATGAAACTCTTTAACGTCCATTTGACAATTAACACGGCAAAACCTAATGTCATTCGCGATAAAAGATCAAATCAGGTCAGGTGGAGCGGAACTAAGTATGATTAAGTATTAATCTTCTATTGTTGAAGTAAACCATAATTATGATGTACGATACTAGTAAAATGCTGCACCCACTTAAGTCAAGTGGTTTAAAATACCCTTGCTTGTAATGCATGAATTTATAGAACGAAGCTTTTGGTCATGCAAAATTAAATGAAGACCAATTCTCTTATTTAAAATCGATCAAAATGTAGTCGAAATCTCACCTCAACGGCAATCAGTGTCAAAAGGTAAATTAAAGGTATTTTTGAAAGATTGAGGCTGAGATAAGAATGCGAAATATCCTTAAAAATACGGGAATTGCCCTTCAGAAGTCATGAATGTTAAAAGCAGGCTTATTTTCTAACAATGTGACAGCACGCGCTTTTAGTAGTATTACCCACGCGACATTGTTCAGGAAGTACGACGACGGTATTCTGTAATGTAAGCATGTCAATTTTAATATGAAATTCGCCTTAACTGTAGTCTCATAGTTACCATAGCCGGTCATTTTGATTAGAACTCAAGATTTTTGTTCAAAGCCTATACCAGAACTGGCATTTTCTATGTAATGACGAATTGCCAACTCGGTTTTTTTTTTTTTTTGGTAATTTCGTTTTCAGACTAACTTTTTAAATAGCAGCTATGTTTTGAATAGATTTTTTGCCAGCCTACAGTTTATTTTTGTTGCCCATAGACTGTAAAATAGCTATTTCTATAAATATAATTGGTTGAAAAAATTGTTTGATGAGCCCAAAATAATTGTAGGCTGATGAACAATCTATGAGCTCTATGGTGTTTTCTATAGTTTCTTGTACAATATCAAATGTAATGTTTTTATCATTTAAGCGGAATTTAGACTTATGAAATTTATAGTTTCTCCATATTTTTTATACTTATTTGACAGTACAAAACTGTCTATTTTATATGACTTTACACTTATTAACATTGATTAGAGCGAATGAATGAACATGAACATTTCCAGTATTGAAGCAATGCTTTAAAATTATATTAATTCTTACAAATACTTGCTCTGATCAGTGTAAATAAGTGTTTAATTTAAGGACATAATAATATCTTAGATTGTTAATAGAATTACATATTTAGACCTGCTTTAAGTGCCATAGACCAAGTGTTCACCAGTAACTTCGACTGTACCAAGACATAATATATATTAGCTATTTTTTTTCGACAGCCAAACATATTGCTACCATATTTTATATATTTGTAGCAAAATCAAATCGGTGCAAAGGATGTATATTTTCATTTAAATTACCACTAAATCTAGTCAAGTTTAGTGAAATATTATTGTATTTTAACGATTGGATGTTAGAATTTAATGTTAAAAGTATAATAAAGGGCGTGGGTCTCAGCATACCGGATTTCTTTGGTAATAGCATGATCGGTCACCTGATTTTGACTGCACTTTGACTCTCCAATCGGTGCAAATTTAAAGCTGTTTGAAAGTAGTAAAATAAAATAAGGTGAGGTGTGGCTGGGACTCAATACTTTTTATTTTCGAAAATCACTGCCTACGTCTAGTGAAATGTAGCTCAATATGTTCATTGTTAACCTATCTCATGCATTTTCTTTGATTAGTACCAGTGATTAGTAAGTTAGTATGCAATGTACGTTACAAATAAAAATAAATAAATCCTTTCACAGCACTTTTCATTTCAACTTACTAGTCATTTAGTCTAATCAAAGTGCCTTATTGTATACCGTGCGAAACTGGGCTCTAAAATAACACAATGTAAAGGCCAATTACTCTATACAGTACTTGCCAAATTACCTCTAGCAACTTGTTACATTGAATTTGTATCGTGTATAAATGACTAGCTGTAAATATTTTGTAATGTTGAATAAAATATGTATGAAATGTATATTTATGGCTTATTTTATTTTACCTATTACAACTTTTTAAGATCACATATTTTCAAAGCCTACCTATTAGGTATTTAAAATGCCTAATACGAGGGGCGTTCAAGGTATTCTCGGTTTCGGTATGAAAATAAAAGTTAATTCAATTGAAATTATTTTTATTTTTCAATATAATCTCCCATAACCTCATTGCATTTATTACATCTAGAAATTAATTTTTAATACCCTGTAAAAAATAACTTTTCCCCTTCTCTGAAAAATACGTATTTATGGCCGCCTTAAGCTCTTCATCGTTGAAAAATCGTTTTCCCCGAAGGTCTTTTTTCAAATTAGGGAACAAATAATAATCACTTGGAGCTAGGTCCGGACTATAGGGTGGGTGGTTTATTTTTTCGAAACCACAATCTCACACAGCAGCCTTGGAAACACGCGCCGTGTGGACCGGGGCGTTGTCGTGAAGAAGCAACACACCGGCGGTCAGTTTACCCCGTCTTTTTTCTTTAATTGCGTCCCGTAAATTTCGCAAAGTGGATGAGTAAGAAGCTGCGTTTATGGTTTCACCTTTTTTTGTGTACTCAATCAACAAAATTCCCTTTGAATCCCAAAAGATCGTGGCCATGACTTTTCTGGCAGACGGAACGACTTTGAATTTCTTACCCCCCCGGCACTGCCCTTCTTGTGCCACTGCATGGATTCTTGCTTACTTTCAGAGTCATAATGGTGTACCCACGTTACATCTCCAGTAACAATTCGATCGAAAATACTTGTTGGAACTTCACCACAGAGCTCTAAAAACTCTCTACAGCACTCGATTCGCACTTGTTTTTGAGGCGCCGTGAGCATTCGCGGCACCCATCTTGCACTAACTTTTGAAAGGTTAAGGAGGTCATGAAGAATAGTGTATACGGTACCAACGGAGAGGTGGGTCATCTCTGCTATAATTTTCGTCTTCATTCGGGCATCTTCCAGTATAAGCTTCTCAACTTTTTTCACGTTTTCATCCGTACAGGCAGTAACCGGGCCACCCGAGCGAGTGTCGTCTTCAATACTCTCTCTGCCCCTTTTAAATTCACTTGACCACTTTTGAACCGTAGATAACGAAGGTGCAGAATCTTGGTAAACACCAACCATCTCTTCGTGAATCGTTTTTTGACTTTTTCCTTGTTTGGTGAGGAATTTAATAACAGCGCAGTGCTCGATTTTCTTCAGCATTGTCAAGTTAGCCATTCCAGTTGTCGTAGACTACGGGTAACTAGCAAACTAATGATCACAACTATATGAAATTTTATATTTATACTCTCAGATAATGTCATTAATTAATTATTTTTTCAAATTACCCACATCATTAATAAATCACTCCCATACCGAGAATACATTGAACGCCCCTCGTAACATTACAATTGCCAACAAGTTAGCAATTAGGTTCTGTTAGCAGTCAGCTTCTTTTGCACGATGGGCCGCATGCAGCCCGTGAGCTAACTTAAAAAAATATTTGTTGCAGTCTGTGAGCTAAACTTTCACTACAGCTGCTGCTCTCATAATATGTTTCAAGCTGAAAATAGTTTAAATAATTCAAAAGCCGAGTTATAATTAAGGCAAAAATACATCGGCACTCTAATTGCATAACATTTTTCTGACGACAATCGTTTTCATTTTGACAGTTCAACAAATTGCTACGTTGAATTCTCAAAATGAAAGCATAATAAGGAACTGACAAGCAATCTTTTTTGACACGTACAGCAGTTCTATCAAGATGGATCGCGGATAGAAGCCGGCTTCAGGCGCTACTTCTATAGGGCGCCACCGCACCAGACAGAAGATTCTTACACGCTCATCGTGGCGCATGCCAATGTTATACGGTTCTTTGTCTGCAAGTAAGAATTGTATGGTTTTCTTATCCCACGTCTTACACCAAGGTTGTAAAACATGTATTCTACATGTTGTATCAAAAATAAAACACCATATTGCGTGATGATCGGTTGTGTGTTGATTATACGATCTTAACGCTGCTCACATAGCATATAAGAAGGCCTATGATCTATATTGGATCCCTATTACAGATTGAATGATCACTTTATATTTCTTTCCTCTAATTTCAATCCCGTCTCTGATCCTTGAGTCGAACGAAGTGTCATTGAGTTTTACATCAGTAATTTCTCATCATCTATCTGGATAATGTTTCGAAGAATACAGGTGTGATGTATGCTTTCTGTTTTCCAGAGCTCTTCAGTTCCCACCTGAAGGTTGGCTTCGGATGTCTTTGAACCACGCGTCTATCACCCAGATATCGATATTGCCGAACGGCAACGTGATACTTCGAAGCTTATCGGAATCCGGGCACATGCAACCTCAGTACATCACTAGCCTATGACGCGTTAAAGATTGGTTTACTCATTTATACTATCGGTAATGTCTGTGTTATTAGTTGTAGCAATTTATGTTTCGACTCAAAAAAATATATAAAATCGATTGCTGTTTCTTCTTTATTGGAATAAGACGTTGAAATCTTTGTATCACTAAAGGGTCAACTTTTATTTTAAACGTTGCATATAGTGGAAGCTTCAGGACAGCCCTTCAAATTCAAATGTTTTTGCAATGTGCAGGACAGTGCCAGGTTGTATGTTGAATTTAACGTGCAACTCTGGAGCTTTCGCGTTAAATAGAAGTAATGATAGCGATATTTTGACAACTAAACGTCTCTTAATTGTATAAACATTTTTCATCTAAAAACCTCTTAGTGTCGCGTCCTCGAGTGACTGTTTCCTCATAGGGCAACTTTAACAACTTTCTTTAAAACAATCACTCTCGTATCAATTATTTTGTGCAGCTATTGCATTTTGCGTATATTTATCTTCGTTAGATAAATCTCCAAATCCCTACATTCTGTCATGGGCGACTCTAGAAATATTGTTTTTTTTTTTTTAGGTACAGACGCCAGTAGATTGAGCTACTACAATCTGTCAAGTTTATTTAATAGACTTTCAACTTTATCGCTAAAGCATTAGGATCAAGGTTCATTGAGATAATTTGACAGTTTCGGGTACCTTGATGTGCTGGCGTCTGTACAAGATTGTCAACGCATGCCCTACATCAGAAAAATTGAATAAGGCTATTTCACTCATTCACCAATGTAAAATAGGTAGTGTTCATTGTGTTACAATAAAAAGGAGAATTGTGTCCAAATGTAATTGATGTTTCATATTATTTTATCATTTAATTTCGTGGTCAATACGTTAATCTCGACTGTTACTAGGGGTTGTAAAATACTGGTTATTTTTGGCGAACACTAGCACCCGCACATGAGACCATATTTTATTAATCAGAAGATCATGCTACTTCTGATCAATAAAATACTGTGTTCTGCTATCAGCTCTCATACGTTTTAGGGGACATTAAACATGAAGAAAACAAAACATCTGTTCAAGAACATTTTATTTGTATATTGGTTCTGTATTATTAATGTACAACATCAATAGTTTGCGAAATATCAGTTAATCTTTATACCTATTCATGCATTTTAATAGACAAATAAAAGCTCTGATTATATAAATTCTTGTTAGGATATGTTGAAGAGTTTAAGGTATATATAGTTGATATTTTTATTGATAAAATCTTAAAGGATTATTACAAAAAATAATTGAGTTATACAGTGCTGGGCAAAAACTCGGGTTACAGTGGGCAGACTTGTTTCACATAATTTTTTTGATAACTTAATAACTATAGCTTAAAATATTCTCAAAAATTAAATGTAGATAAATTCTATTTTGAGATTTAATAATCAATCCATCTCAATTGATATAATTCAAGCCAACAACACATAGGTAAATTTAGCTCACCGGGCCGCAAGCATTTTAGCTCACCAGGCCGCACGACGTTGCCTTGCAGGCCGTTGCTTAGATATAATTGATTTAAAATACATAATAATAAAACCAGCACTGTACATTTATTTCTTACAAATCTTATTATTTCTAACGAGAGGCAAAAACATTAAGCCAGTAATTGTAGTTAGTAAGTAAATGTAAATAGTATCCTTAGAATAGTCACAAGCAAGGTAAGATTTACGTTGCAACTATCTCACTCTTGATTACAATAACCTGAAAGATAGTAAAAATGACGAAATATTTACAATATTATTAGTTATTAAAAATTGGTGTTTTATGGAAAAATTACTATATTTAAATATGAGATTTTTGGTCGTGCAGACCACGGCTCATATAGGCCTTTCGTCTCGTTTAGTGCGTAGTTTTAGAGACACCTTTGATCACCTATTTTGGATAATATTATCAATCAGTAGGTATGGCTGTTCCCTTTGGTACTTTAGGTAGGTACTGCTAAAACATAGCATTCTAAGCTGAAAGGTATTTGACCCGCGAAACGCTTACGTCAAACAGCTTTCAACCTGATTTAAAAGGGTAGCGAAACAAATACCTGCGATAATTGTTGTAGGTTTAGGCAGGCAGTTTTTTGCTTTGATAGACAATTCTGTTTCAAGAATGCGTAGAGGTTAGTTAGGTCTTTATAGTTAGTACATAATTGAGTTTTTTTTTTTTTTTCATTATTCAATTATCAGCTAGGTAAGACGACGCGCGTTGTGGTAATTATTTTCTTATTTGAATATATACAAAAAAAAAAAACTATTTACTAGATACGAATTTAGATAAAAACTATTATTATTTGCATTTATGAATCCGTGATTAATTCAAAAGATAGCGTTAAACTACAAGGTGAATCGCCTTAGGAAAGAATTCGTTGTTGGTTCCTATCTTATCGAGCTCAATTCTACTATGTATGAGAATGGGCTGTACTGTAATGTCAGCCATGTAGATGGGTAGATAGGCGACATTGAATGCCTGCAAGAAATTTACAGGCTAAAATAACAAGCCATTTAAATCATATTTTTAAGCAGGCGAAGACAGCTGCTTTTGAGATTCATTCTTGAGCTCGGCGGGCCGCATCTTTGCTCAATGGGCCGCATTTTTACTCAGTGAGTTGAATTGTGGCTCAGAAGGCCTCATAGATACGAATTGGGCCACAAGTGAAGCGCTAGTTTAAAATATTCTTACGAGTGTTTATTCTCAAGGTCTAAAATAGTTCAAAGAGATTTTTGGAAGTTTTCTTTAGGCGCGTTTAAACTCCATATTCGTAATATTTTTAACAACGTAATAAATAATTAAAGCCAGCGTAAGCATAAAGCCGTCAAAGTTGGTACGTAGCCAGGATTGAGTACTTTGGATAAGTAGGTCATAGCTCTATTTGATGTCCTATGGCCCAGTCGGGAAGACACCTCAACTGAAACGCTAATTTTGTGAAAGATTGCGAACCCATAAGGCAAAATTTTCGATAGTTCAGTTAGGGCTATCCCTTTATTTCAAGTCTTACCTATGAGGGTCTCTAAGATCCTTTGCTCACTTGTTTTTGATGAATCTACATGACTAGAAGATGAATATTCTACGCTTTAAAAGACAAATTCGTCTGCTGATATCGCCTAATGTAGCCGAAAAACTGGTGCCACTAAGTTCCTTTTTAATAGGTGGCCCTCCTAATCCTGGCTACGTCCTCGTGCATGTTCGATAATTCAGTTTGCGGCGACAGGTCGTGGAAGCAGCAGGTCTGGACCTTCTGTCGTGTCGTCTTCATCCTCGTCGTCGCAGGCATCCTCTGGTTCTCCGAGAGCGCGGACGAATTCTGTTGGAATAGATGAGTTCTTGTAGTTGAAGGTAACATGGAGGATTTTAAGATAGGATTTCAGAGAAAAAAATGCCCACGATGAAAGTAACAAAATGGAAATGAATAAATCCGTTTTGAACCAATCTTTTTCAACAAAAGTCCGAATCAATTTCCCCTACATTTTTCATTAGTGTGTGTGTGTGTGTGTGTGTGTAATACATACTATATAGTTCCACCAGTCTTTTAGTTCAAATTATGTTTGTTTTTATAACGTACCTAAGAAGTCTATGCGACCATCACCATCTGCGTCTACTTCCTTGATCATGTCCTCAACTGAAACATAGAAAGGAGTGATTATGATTTGCTATCAAAAATTATACCTACATAGCAGTGGGGAGGGATTGAATTAGGTACGGCCAGGGTAAGCATTAAAAAAAACCACCCGCCGCAAAATTTTAACTAAAAAGAAGCCAGGTACTCACTCTCTTCCTCAGACAGATCTTCTCCCAAGCACTGCAGCACAGCCCTCAGATCAGAAGCACAGATGTACCCTCTGTTATGTTTGTCAAACACTCGGAAAGCGTCACGGAGCTCCCTCTCCTCCTGTTCAGCAGAACTGGTGCCACCACCAGCACCACACATGGACTTGGAGAGGATGCTCACGAACTCTTCAAAACTTACATTCCCGTCACCTAGGGATGGAAGCAAAAATTGGTTATTGAAGATCGTGCTTTTTAATACGACCTCTTGGCTCGTAGGATTGCTTTCTTGAACTAGGTAGCCGTAGGTCTTGAATCCATTGAAATGGCCATTCGTGGGTAGAATAGACCGGATAGACTCAAGCCTCATGCTATGATACCTGTGTCTTTGTAGTTAAAAGACTTCATAAGAGAGTGTGAGCTCTTGTGTGTGTTTCGGTCTTTCTTCTCAGAGTAGTCAGAAAGGAAACGTCGTCCGCATCTTGTTTTTAAAATAAGATTGACGTGTCGAGGTCTTTGTACTAACCCACTTATAGAAATATAGTCACTTGTGTAGAACGAATCACCTGTCAAGCACTTTTTTGCGATATTTTCATGAGATTTTACATAATTCCACTAAGATTAAGATGCAGCTTGTAGACAGGCTTTGTCTACAATTCTACATGGTGCAGCCTTTTTCCCAAACTTTGTGCACTATAACGTCAAAACTTCTGTTTCTGAGATCTGCAGAAGAAGTGCAGAAGGCTTCAGCAAACTCAAATACCATTCACTGTGGCTTTGACAACACACTAAAGATGCCTTCAAAAGGATTTTGGCCGATGTTTTGAAGCATAGCTGTAGTTTAGCCACGTACCGTCACTGTCCACCTCCTGCAGCATGTCCTGCAACTCTTCGACCCTGGCGAACTGTCCCAGGCTACGCATCACTCTGCCGAGCTCCTCCTTAGTAATAGTTCCGTCGCCATCCTTGTCGAACAGACGGAATGCCTCGCGGAATTCTGGGAGAAAAAGTAAACATGGTTAAATAGAAGCTAATTAAATTTGAGTCGTTTCCTGCGACGCTTAGATCTTTTAAACTGCGCATCAGATTTCAATGCGGTTTTCATCAATAGACAGAGTGAAGAGGAATTCAAGAGAAAGGTTTATATGTATAATACGTGGGCGAAGCCGCTGGCTAGTTAGTATTTTCATCATCATCATCATTTCAGCCGAAAGACATCCACTGCTGGACATAGGCCTCCCCCAAGCACCGCCACTTCGACCTGTTCTGTGCTTTTCGCATTCTACGTATTCCTGCGGCCTTCACCAAGTCATCCGTCCGTCTTGTGAGAGGCCTTCTAACACTACGTCTTCCAGTACGCGGTCGCCACTCCAGAACCTTCCGACCCCATCGGGCATCTGTTCTGCGAGCAATGTGCCCTTCCTACTGCCACTTAAGTTTGGCTATTCTTAGGGCTATGTCGGTTACCTTGGTTTTCCTACGGATCTCTTCATTTCTAGTAGTAGCTAGTATTTTATAAATTCAAAATTAAAGTTGCCTTTCGTGTCCGTCTGTGTGGCCACATTGTACTTACTTCGAAATTGCACAACGGATGAAAATTTGTTTCAAAATTACACAAATGATCATGGAATTTTTATTTGATATTTATTCCATAAGGTTTTGCGTATAATACATACCTTTCATCTGCGTCCGGGTAATGCCGGACGTCTCATCAACGATGGAGGCCTTTCGATCCAGGGTGGTGTCGGCTGCTGGCTTCAGGAAAGTCACCTGGCGAGGTGGCTTCGATGGCGAGGGCTGCTCGGAGAGCTGCTGGCTGTAAACAAGGTCAGAAGGTCCCGTTTAGCTGGCTAGTAAAAGACTGGTGAAAAAGATCACCTAGGTACTGTGAGTAGAACCAAACAATGACTATTAGAAAAATAGATTTTCTCATCTATTTATAAGTAAAAAACACTAAAGCTACACGAGCGTATCCCTCACTCAATGAAAACCAATCTCGATCCACTTCAATGATTATTATAATGGATACGTGATTATTTTATTAAAATATAAATCTTAGTAGGTACTACTATATTTTTTTTCCGCGATGCACTAGGTATATCGTTGGTATTTATAAGTTTGTATGCATTTTTTTTTACAATTAGTATGGTAAAAAATCGACACATTGTCATTTATTTTCTATTAGCTTCTCCACGCGACTTCGTCCGCGTTAAATTTCTTGTTCCCCGACCCTTCCCGTCGCGTCGAATCGCCTACCCGTGCGATTTCCCCGTTTTTGCAACATTTTTCATTACTGCTCCGCTCCTCTTAGTTGTAGCGTGATGTTATATAGCCTATAGCCTTCCTCGATAAATAGGCTACCCAACGCAAAAATATTTTTTCAATTCAGACCAGTAGTTCCTGGGATTAGCGCGTTCAATCAAACAAACAAACTCTTCAGCTTTATAATATTAGTATAGATTTGCAGTAGGTACTTATTACTCTTAAATGTTTTTATTTAATAGTAAATGTTAAAAATATTTATAAATACCAACGATCTAGCTGCTGTAAACAAAATAAATAGTGCTATGATAAAATAATCACTAAAACCGACTAAAAATGCGACGTTGCCAATCCGCACAGGATGAACGCTCGTAACTAACGGACATTTTCACAATCTTGGACACTAGAAAAATGTTCTTCTATTCCGACTTGCACGGATGGCCACCATATGGTGTGGCGATTATATACGAACACAGACCACGAAATATATACGGTTTGCACCCTAATTGTGTAACACACTATTAATCAGAATCTCCATCATTTTGAAGGTTATTGTTAGTCCATTATTTCAAATGTTCGCAAAAATTGTCTGCTTAGCATCGTAAACAATGCCATGAATGTCGTGGAACCGTCAAAATCAAAGCGATTCCTACTGAAAGTGTATTATCAATGATATTATATACATCGAACTCAATTTATACATGTCGTTGATAGGTCTAGTCCTTAACCATATCGTAACCCTATTTCATGTAATTTAAGAACTTACTCGCCAACTCGCCTGCCAAGCGTGGCGATTATGGCTAAGCCCCCCAAATTGGGGGACGCCTAAGTCCAGCAGTGGACGTCTTACGGCTGAAATCATGATGATGATGAAGAACTTATGTAAAGGTATAAGTAATTGATTCTCAAACAAACACACCAAAATGTAATTCCCACTGCGCAAAGCAAACGAATTCACTTTGATATATTTTATACATGTACCTAAAGCAAATACATAGGGCCGGGTAAACATTAGTTGTACATACATAATGAGATAATTCCTGGGGCCATGGGCCGACCCAACATTGTTTGAACAAGCCTCGCAATACTTTGCCGGGGCGGCAAATAGAATTTTTAAATTGGATCGTTGGGAGACGGGAGAGGGTTTCGAACTTCATGATTTTTTTAAACGTTTTATGCATGGAAGAAGAGGAGGAGGGAAGATTTTTTGGGCTTATTGCCCAACTCCTTTGGCTCATAATTAGCCTATAGTGTTCCCACTGCTGGGAAAAATGCCTGAGAGCGCGTGGGCCGTAATTGCCACGCGGGCCCATGGTCGGTACATGTTCTCATGTCTTAGAATTTTTGGTTCTAGGACATGTTTTCCTTCGCCGTTTTGAGAGCAGTGCTGATGAAATAACTTACACAAATTAAAGCGCGTCTCTGGGTTCAAACCTACGATCTAGAACTTGGAAGCCGCGGTCGTTATCACTAGGTCACCGTTGCACCCCTATGGTTAATGGAGACCAAGAATCTATACCAATATTATAAAGCTGAAGAGTTTGTTTATTTGAACGCGCTAATCTCAGGAACTACTAATACTGGTCCGAATTGAAAAATTCTTTTTGTGTGTGTTTCTATTTATCGAGGAAGGCTATAGGCTATATAACATCACGCTACAACTAAGAAGAGCGGAGCAGTAATGAAAAATGTTGCAAAAACGGGGAGAATCGCAAGGGTAGGCGATTCGACGCGACGGTAAGGGTCGGGGGAGCATGATATTTAACGCGGACGACGTCGCGGACAAAAGCTAGTATGAAATACAAGGTGAACACGTATACCCGGCAACAATCATCGGTTCTACGACTAATGTGGCCGGCGCATTACCACTTCAGCTTGCTTATTTCGTGAGCTATGTTGACAAATTTGGTTCTCTACCAGATCATCTCATTCCGAATTATATCCCTCAGCGATACTACAAGCATAACTCGTTCAATAGCTCGCTGAGCGACCTCGAATTTCGGGACCAATATCCACCGTGAGTGTCCACGTTACTGCTACATACGTCATAACAGGCAGGACGCACTGATAGAAGACCATTAGCCTTTAGGCTCTGCGAAATACGTGACGAGAAAATTCGATGGAGTTTTACAAACGCTGCCCAGCCCAGCTGAATTCTTTAGTTAGCCTTCTCAAAGTTGTTTTTCTCAAACTGTAAAGTCTTCCCGGAACCTCGAGAACAGCCTCTTAAAGTCATTGTAGGTAATCCCTCAGACGTATATAAATACAACACACTCAGGCCAGGTGTTTTAAAATTAATCACAATAATGTATTCTATTTCTGGCTTTCAAATTACTTTTAAAGCTAGGTTAATGCCCAGTTCCAGGAACGAACAACGATAATTGGTTGACTGTAATATGAACAGCCAATCGGAACGCCTGACACACCGAAGTTTAATTTTCACATGTCGTTGAGTTTAGTTGATAGAGTTGAGTTTAGTTGAAAAGTGATGTCAGTGGATTTTCTTGCCCATTCTTAATAGAGATCTTCATTTCGGAATGGACTAGCTTCTACTTTCTATCTAACTGACAGATTTTTGGACAGCTCAAAAGTGTCTATAAATTTTAATGCTTTGAGTTGTTCTAGAAAGTGGATGTAGTTAAGCTTTTCTACTTTGAGTAGGTGGTGCTTACAAATTAAACAAACTCAGAGGTCAAGAAGACGATCTACTCTTTAACATGGAACTTCTTTTCCTTCCACAAAGTACTTTTCAATAACATCAAGTGTTCCAAGAATCGTTGGATGTTCTCCGCAATTCCACAAGTTAGTCCTAACAATGGAACTCTTGAGGAAACTTGTTCTCGACATAGTTTAGTCGTTTGTCTTAGGTCAACAGTTTCATTGAGCTACTTCAAGGCTTGCTTAGTTAGCAAATTGATATTTGAACTTGGAATTTTCGAGAAATAATTGCTTTATTTATCTAGCATAGATTGATAGCCACTGTAAGTAATGCTGGGGTTTCTATTACTGTGGGCGGATATAATGTTAATGCTGCAAAGTTGTTTGGTATGCTATAAAATACTGTAAAGATAAAAATACTGTTCAGTTACTGAAACATCATACTTAGATATTTAACTAGATTATGTTTGAACCCAATGTAGGTTTTAAAACGAGCGCGTATCCCGGCGAAAACTGATTCCTACGCAGTTTAGTGGATTTATAAAATGTTTACAAATGTTTAGTCCAAATTAAATTATTTATCAGGTAAGTTTTTCCAATTGTTAATATAAATAGTTGCTCTTCTAGTTTTTTAATGATCGTAAAAGCTTGTCCACTCGAAATATTCGATGACCTAAAAATTGGTTCTCCTAACTGAAAATCTATCCGAAAGTAGGTAGGATAGGTACCTACTTGGATCGTAAACTACCACTTAGGACGGTTAGGGTACCTAGACTAGCACCCTAATTGCGTAACACACTATCAATCAGAATCTAAATCAGGTTGAAGTATATTGCTAATTCATTGCTGCATAAGTTCGAAAAATTTGTCCACTCGACAACATACTTATAAAACGCAATGAATGTTGTTGAACTGTCAAAATGACAGTCCTAGAGGTAGTGAACAGAAACTAGCGTGGTTTCTAATTAAAAAACAATGCAGCGGGCATTCGTTCTGATTAACTTTTTGGGAACAATAATAATTCTGAAACGTCACTTAACAAAAACTGATGGTTTAGCACAGATATACTATTTATTGCTATGACAGTGGCGCAGGCGCTCCAACAGGTACAGTGTTACGCAATTATCCCTCTGGTATCGAACCACTGAAAACTTAGACTGAATCAAGCTATGTCTTTTAAAAAATCACGTTTTATTCTTATACGAAGGTAGGTAACCCCTCTAAATAAGTACGTACTTGCAAAAAACAATCCAAGTCGGTAGATAGGTGCATATTAAAACAAAGGCAGTGAAAATTTAATGAGCAGGGTACGCAACGGATTTCGTGTTATTTCTAATGAAAACAGGACCGAACAAGGGGGATCTCAAATTGCCAAAATCTTCATGAAGATTCTGGCAATCGCAAGAAACATGTTTCTTGAGATTAATTTTTCAAGCTTCGTTCAATATTTAAGAATTTTTGGTCTGTTTAGATTATTATTCGAAGTTTTGTTCTTAGTGCTTTTGTTCTTATACTTTTTGCATTTTCATCGAAAAAAAAAAACAGTTCCCTTCTCCTGTAAGTAAGTTAAGTTTTATGAAACATAGGAGCAAGCGATGATATGAATAGAAAGGGGAAAATATAGTAAGAAGAATAGAGAAGTATGGAAGAAAAAGACATGTTGTGCCGACTCCAAACAAATTGAGATACTGGCAGGCGAGTGATGATGACGACGAGTAGAAATTAAATACGGTAGGTATTTGATTTGACAAGGATCGTAAGCAGAAAATATCGGCTATATCGTACAAATACAAAAGGAATGCCTTCCGAAGACTACTACTCTACTCCACCATAGACCCATCCATCACATTGCATCAGGCATGATCAAGAGCAGGCCCATTAAGCAATAAAATAGAAGAAAAAACAGAAGAGAAGTCTGAAATCTTCTATTTTTTTTATAGCTTCTGCCCGCGACTTCGTCCGCGTTAAATTTGTTATTCCCCCGACCCTTCCCGTCGGTCACGTCGATTCGCCGACCCGTACGATTTTCCCCGTTTTTCATTACTGCTCCGCTCCTCTTAGTTGTAGCGTGATATTATTATAGCCGATAGCCTTCCTCGATAAATAGGCTACCTAACACAAAAATAATTTTTCAATTCGGACCAGTAGTTCCTGAGATTAGTGCGTTTAATCAAACAAACAAACTCTTCAGCTTTATAATATTAGTATAGACTAGCTTTTGCCCGCGGCTTCGCCCGCGTGGATGTCGGAAATTAATGCAAGAGGACGTACTACCGCGATAAGAATCTGTTATTCCAGGTTATATAGGTAATTATAGACTATGTGTGCTATTTTATATCCGGATCCATTCAGCCATTTTTGCGTGATTGAGAAACAAACACCCAACCATACATATTTTCACATTTATGATATTAGTAGTAGTAGGACTATAATTCATATTACTTAGGATTCATAGTTTATGGGAACAACATGTGTTGGTGTTTTTAAAATAAGAGTAATAGTATTCAGAGTAAGAAGACTCCGACATAGGGCTTGGTTTAGTTGATTATAAGTCTTCCTGGTTTTTCTTAACGCTCCTATTTTACCTATACAGACACTCAATCATTTACCAGACACCGAAAATAATTATAGGAATAGTACTTTTGCCAGTGGCTTGGCCCGTATAGCTGTCGGAAAATATCACCCGGGAACCTACTACCGGGATAAAGTAGGTATCCTATCTGTTACGTATCCATGATATAATATACAATCTTTGTGCCAAATTCGATCTAAATCCGTTTGGCCGTCTTTGCATCATTGAGAAACAAACATCCAAAAATCTAAACATCTAAGCCATTTCGCGGTCTCTTACTTGGAATAATACTATTAGGTTTATTTTGAGTATAATGAACACACATGATATTCGCAATTACTATGAAGCCAAAGTAATATGAATTACAATCCTACTTATCCTGTACTACCCGGCCGCTGCCAACGCGCTCTGCGCCCGCTTTTTAAATCTCTAATATCTTCTAAGATATTCATTAAAAAATTACATGCTGTAAAGGGCCATATTGATCTATATTAAATGCACAATGTATTTAAGGTACTTAATTGGATAAGGATTAATACTGTATTGCTTAAAATCGCTTCGTAAATAAGCCCTTATTTCTCGTAAAAAGTAAAAGATAAAAAATGGTTATTGTGGGTTATCCCTAAGAGATAGATATATACCACTGAGGACATTTTTGTAGGCCTTTTTAAGGTGTACAATACTGTAGTACATTATTTTGATCTATTTCGTAGGATTCAGCCAGGGTTTTTCGAATTTTGAGACGTATGTCAGCGTAGTTTTCGAAGACAGTTATTTGTTTCTAAAATAAAAGAATCTTTCTAAAATAAAAGTAGCCTAAGTTACTCCTTGTTACATCAGCTATCTGCTAGTGAAAATCCCATCTAAATCGGTCCAGCCATTTCAGAGATTAGCGGGAACAAACAGACAGACAGACAGACAAAAATAGTAAAAAATGTTGTTTTGGTATATGTATCGTGTATACATCCATATACACTTAGTAAAAAGTGGTTATCTTAATATTAAAAACAGACACTCCAATTTTATTTATTTGTATAGATTTGAAGACGTAGAAGCGTAAAAACGCCCAGCATTCATAATTCTGAAGTTCCTTTAACAATCTCTTTAAATCCTCAACAGCGTCTTTAAACACAGATTGGCATCTAACCAGCCAAACGGTATTTTAACGGAAGATTAACGATAAAACAGACGTTAAAGCCGTCCGTGCCGTAACCGGCCCTAGAGAGCGATCGATCCGTTTTGTCTCCTCTCCGGTATTGTCAAGTGTATTTGTTTTGTGCAAAGAGACCTTTCTGGAGTTGTGTAGTATTGGAGATAGTTTTCTAGTGCTTTTTTGCTGGTTGATCGTATTTTTGCTAGAAGTTATCCGTTTTACCAGACTGTGCGGCGTAAAAGAAGGCAATTTGTTTATTAGCCTATACATATATGTTTAGTACCTTTAAGGCACTCTTAGAGACCAAACTGGCTGGCATAAAGCGCTTAACAGTTTATTTTTTAATGAAAGTTAGAAAAAGTGCTTAAAATATCAAAACTTCAAAAATAGCAACTCATATTAAAAAAAAAACATCAAACTTGTGCAAATAAGTTTGATGTTTTTTTTTTAATATGAGTTGCTATTTTTTCAAACTTCACATAACCACAATAACATGACGTCAATAAATACTTTGAATTTTCATGAATACGATAGGCGAAAAATGTTCTAATCTTTACTCTCCTTTCATAATTCCTCCGTCCGCGTAATTTTCGTAAAAAGGGGTATAAAGTTTTTGATATCGTATCGACTCGTCTTTAAGAGTATTTTCGATTTATTTTCTATACAATATAGTTCCCATCTTACATTTAGTTAGCCTTTTAAGCAGTCTGGTGTTTTTATTTACTTGTTTAATTGCTTTTTGTAGGTTTAAAGTTGTAGCCTTGCTTGTTTTATTTTTTCACAGTTTCTTGTGACCTTCTACACTTTATTTTATTCACTGTGATTTCATTTTGCGCTTCTCAGTATCACGAATGAACGTTGTTTGATTGGTATACTAACCAATTAACTGCATGCTTATAAACTTTCATTGTCATACGTATTTTTACACGCTTTATATTAGCTTCACTTGTATGTTTGTTTGTAACCGACTCTTTATAGCGCGATTTTGACCCACTTTAAACGACTAGATTTCATTCAAACTTTGCACACCTGTCAAGGACCGATGACAATGCAATAATTTCATAAATTTGTGCCATTATCCTTGCCAGGGTTACCAGGATAGCAAAAAAACTGTCTTCGAAAACTACGCTGACATACGTCACAAACTAATTTGTGCCATTATCCTTGCCAGGGTTACCAGGACAGCAAAAAAAACTGTCTTTGAAAACTACGCTGACATACGTCACAAACTACGCTGACATACGTCTCAAAATTCGAAACACCCTAAAAAATAGAAAATAAATAATGCACGCTTTTTTTCCATTATTTTGTACTTTTTAGTTTGGTTTTCAATGGAAGCGTGTTTTTTAGTTTTTTTTTTAACTATTATTTTTTGTCCTTTCGATCCGTATGAAGGTTTTTTAGTAACACGAATTTTCTAAGAAAATTCGTACATGAGGTTGAGACTCTTAGTCGCGTAAGAGACTTACTAGAGACTGGGCAGCAGCGTTCTCTATTCATTTTACCACTATACTGCGATTGCCGACCTGCCTGCAAAGCATGGCGATTATGGCTAACCCTCCCAAATTGAAGGAGGCCTATCTCCAGCAGTAGACGTCTTAGGGCTGAAATGATGATGATGACGAATTTTAGACTTTGTTGTAGAAGGAAACGTACCGATATCTCGATCAATCGTCCTTTTCCTAACTATGTTGGAGTCGCCTTTCAATCTCACCAGATGCCATTGTATACCTGATAATAATTTTACATAGAGCGACTGCCTATCAGACCTCCACAACCCAGTTACTGGGTAGCAGTGGTCGTCAGACTTTTCGGCTTCTGACGACTCGTCATCATAATCATCATTTCAGCCGAAAGACGTCCACTGCTGGACATAGGCCTTCCCCAATTCGGGGTGGGGGGGAGGGGGGGGGGGGTTGACATAATTGTGGTAAAATGCAAAGAGAATGCTGCTGCCCATTCTCTAGTAAGTCTATTAGTCGCCTTTCACGTCACCAACGAGAAAAATCGGATGGTGCTTTTCTATACGTCCGGCACCACATAGAACTTTATGAACGGCCCTTGACGACTGTCAATGATCTACGAAGAACAGCCGGGATCAGACCAGCAGCTTCACGTGGCTTCACGAAGCTGTATCAATCTGTATTGAATGGTAACCCATCCAAGAAACGACCGTGGTAAGAGTAGCTTAACCTTCATCAATCCATTATCCTTAGCCACGAGCCCCGTGTACATACATACCTAATTATGACTAAAGAGGAGGACTTACCGGTGTTGTACAAGAACATCATAATGATCAATATCAGCATCTTGCATTGTCTTTGAAAATATTCTTCTTTTTATTAAACACAACACAAACCAGCAACAATGTAATGACATATTATTGTGAGTCACACCATTTATTCATTTTTGGAACGCAATTTTAAAGCTACGGCTATCTAGAAGAACAGTGGCCACTACATGAAAAAGATGGCGTCCCAACTATAGCCCTCGTCCGCAATTTTTTTTTGTGGTTGGGAAATCTTCAAATGACGTCTCCCGCTCTGGGTGGAGCAGAAGGGCGTGTCAGACTTTTACTGACTGAAAACCCACACGTGTTCCTTCAGTTGCCCATGTTGCCACGGTATCTATTTGGAACAAATCTCGCAACCCTGGCAGGCCCTCATTCACACTGACGTAATAAAATCGCGGCGGGATTTTATCGTGCACTGAATTTTCAACTCTAGTTGTTGAACCGAACGTTGAGAATCCAACAGAGTGCAGCGCGAGTGAGTCTCAGCGCGTCGAAGAAACAGTGTTCCATTTTCAACTCTCGGCGCTTTGCAGTGCGATGAACATCCAGAGTCCGAAAAAATCCCACCACAGTATTTTTACGTCCTGCACCCTAATTGCGAAACGCACAATTTATCAGAATCTGAATGGGATTGAAGATTACTTCTAAACCATTGCGTCATTTGTTCGAATAAATTGTCGGCTCAGCAACGTAAATAACGCAATGAATGTTGTTTAACTATGAATATTAAACCAATTCCTACCGGTAAAAAGTTCCGCAATTACCCCTCTGCTTAGCACCGAAGTTAAAAATACACGCTTTTAAATTCTCAATGCTTGGTTAAACACCTAAAGTTGAATATCAAGTGCGCAATGAAATCCAGTCCCGAGTGGCACCAACTTACTTTCATATCAACGTTTAACTTACGTCATTCCCCGGTAAATGGAGGACAATGGCGGCCACCGTACTTCTAGGAAACGGCAACGTAACCTTACAAAGTTATCGCGGAACTTAGGACCAGGAACCAATGTGCTACCCCTCTGGCTACAAACTGAGTCATAAATCGATGTCTAAAGCCAATCTCGAAACAGCACCGGCTCTAATGGCTTTTCCATCAACCTCCATATTTATTTTCACGGAAATTGAAAAGCTATGAAAAACTGTTTCGCCTTTAACGTGTTTTTTCATCGAAGTGTGAATAAAAAAGCGGCTAAGTGCAAGTCGGGCACAAAGGGTTCCGTGGACCTGTAATATAAAAGGTAGTGGGGATTTTGACGCGCAAACTGTTACTATAGATTCAGTACATGATTCTGAACCCCGGTGTTGAAATTTTTCGTCGGTTATTTTGAGATAATCCGCTGTATCATACCTACAAACGTGAAATAGGTACGCAGTCAAAATGTATGGCACAGCATTTTTTTTTGAAATTAATAATTTGGGCTTATCACAGGTCAGATCTGATTATCGACTGGCAACATGCTGCCACTCTGTATTTAACACCTAAATTATATCCCATCAAAAGTAGATATAAAAAAAAGAAAGTTTATTGTATCATTTAATTTTAAACTTTTTTTGTTTATTGTTTCTTTTTTAATTTGTTGTTTTGTGTTATTTGTTGAATTTATTACCTATTACGGTTCAAAAGATACAGCCTTACGGAACTCTAAAACCAAGGTTTTCTATCGTTCGCTGAATGCTAATGGAAAAGTAATGCCATGAAAATTGTTCAAAGCTAGATCGGAAAATAAATTAAATGGGTTTAGTCGATGCGGAAGAAGATTAAGTGCACGCTTTTAGAATCGGTTAGGGCTGACACTAACTAGTTTTTTTAATAACCGGCACCGTAATTGCGAAACGCACAATTTATCAGAATCTGAATGGGATTGAAGATTATTTCTAAACCATTGCGTCATTTGTTCGAATAAATTGTGGCTCAGCAACGTAAATAACGCAATGAATGTTGTTTAACTATGAATATTAAACCAATTCCTACCGATAAAAAGTTCCGCAATTACCCCTCTGATCACGTTTCAGATCAGTAAACCTTATCTAAGATCTTATGTTAGCTATAAATGTTAGGGTTGACCAGAACCTGCCAGGCTCGCGGATTAGTTCGACAAAGTTACCGTGGTCCTAGCACAGGCAACTGAAGGAACACGGGTGGGTTTTAGTCAGCAAAAGTCTGAGACGCTCTGCCGCGCCGCCCAGAACGAAAGAAGTCATTTGATGATTTCCCACCAAAAAAAAACCAGAAAGTAATGTGTAATCAATATTATCCTCTATGCTGTCTACGGCCATCGACAGCGCTGCGGACGATTATTTGATACTCAATGAGCTCTTCCGATAGTCCCCTTTTTAATATACCTACTTGTACATAATGCAAATTATTTTAGTTAACTTGTATATTGTACTTGCTGCTACCCGCGGTTTCTTCCGCGAGGATATCGGAAATGATCCCACGGGAACGTCCTACCAGAAAAAAAGCCTATTATACTCCTTATACATCAGCTATCTCCTGTCCCACCAAAATCGATTCAGCTGTTTCGGAGAGTAGCCGGAACACACAAACAGTCACAACAGTTGTAATATTATTGTTTTTGTTATAATTACAGTAGTTATTATTTTGACATCACAAACAGACAGTTCAATTTTATTTATTTGTTTAGATATCTCGTATGCAGAGTGTAGATTTAAAATGAACGTTATAATTTGTCAAGTCTACTAGTCTTTAAATAAATATATCTAACCTAGATTTTTAACTATCAAATGAGGCAACCCTAGGAAGATAGCTTGGAAAAGTGGATTACACTTACTGCGATATACTTACGCCACAATACATATACTTAAGTTGAGGTACCTACCTACATAAAATCTACACTCATACTTTTTTCATAAAAGTCTGCCCCCTAATTGCGAAACGCACAATTTATCAGAATCTGAATGGGATTGAAGATTATTTCTAAACCATTGCGTGATTTGTTCGAATAAATTGTCGGCTCAGCAACGTAAATAACGCAATGAATGTTGTTTAACTATGAATATTAAACCAATTCCTACCGATAAAAAGTTCCGCAATTACCCCTCTGTTCTGTAATACTTTCTTTACAGACTTAATGATGTGGTTTCTACAGGATTGAGCTTCACGATGGCTGATACACACATGCCGTCTGTTGGGACAGGTCAGCTGAAAGCTGAAATGGGCCTTCTTCCTTTAAAGGGTCCTTCCAGACAAGGCCCATTGTTAAACTCGCATACAATTCTAATAATATAATGTTTGGACTTTAAAAACACTACAAAGTGAAAAATTCTTAGGTTCTGTATTTAAGGTTTTTTTGCCACCGACTTCCGAAATTAAAGTAATTTTTCACTTTGTAGTGTTTTTTTCAGGGAGTCGGTTGTTATTTTTTTTTTTGTAAAACGTTTTTATTTTTAACTTTTTAGTTATTGCAAATTTAAGACTTATGTGGTTTTCACATGGACCCCACTGTTCAAATGTAATCAAATTAAAATGGGACTATTCGTGAAGCAACAGCTTTCAAATAAAAAAAAAAGAATCATCAAAACCGGTTCATCCAGTCAAAAGTTATGAGGTAAGAAACATTTTTTTTTTAATACATTCGAATTGATAAACTTCTCCTTTTTTTGAAGTCGGTTAAAAAGAGACCATGACCTCTGAGTTTGTTTCGGCATTTCTTCTCCGGGAACAGTCAGCTAGGAAATGACGGTGCCATCTGGTTTTTATAGTATCGACCAACAAAATATTTTATGTGTATACGTGTTTTATAAGATCTATTTGGGTATATAAAAAATCATTTAATTTCTTTTACTTACTATTTCTTTATTTATAAATCGATTGATACAGCGACACTCTCGTAAGTAAGAGATAATTAAAACTAGGTAGGAAAAGTTGTCTACAAAAGTCGCCCTTATGTTGTAAACAGGGCCACAGGTGAAGCTATACAATTCCAGTTTTAGCTGACCTCGCATTGTATAGGCTTTTCGTACAATGAGATGTCAGCAACTATGAATGTATAGCTTGATGTGTAGCCGTGCGTACTACTGGCTGGCGATAAAATAACTTTGTCACATTCACACGTTTTTAAGAAAAAACTTTCAATTGAACTTCGAAGAGGTTTTTTTATTTTGAAAACGGATTATTATAAAAGGCGCGTTGCAGTAAACCCTCACCATAATTGCGTTACACATAGTGTGTTGTTCAATTACAATCTGAATGTTTTTGAAGTATGTATATTGCGTATCCGTTGCTTCACATGTTCGAAAACTTTGTCTGCTCAACTATGTAAATAACGCAATGAATGTTGTTGAACTGTCAAAATTAAAGCTGTTCCTACTGTTAGTGCGTTACGCAACTACCCCGCTACAACCATAGAATAAACATAATCATTTTAACTACGTCCCCACAAATATATCATATAACAATTAATATATTCTAGTACCTAAGGACCTATTAAAAGGATCAAGATTATTAAAACAGATCGTTAAATCACCTGTAATTCCATGACAACGGAAGTCTTAAGTACCTAACTCGAGTATCTAGAGATAGGTTTAAAGGTACTAGAGCTAAGTTATAGTGTATGTAATACAGGGTTAGGTTAGGTTAAACTAGTTACCTAAATTCCGCACACGTGACGGCTAAAGGATTAATAACGACCTTACGAGCAATTTTACTAAGAACTAGCTTTTGCCCGCGGCTTCGCCCGCGTGGATGTCGGAAATTAACGCAAGAGGACGTACTACCGCGGTAGATGTGTTAATTCAGGTTATATTATAGGTAATAGCTGTTACCCGTGACTTCGTCCGCGTGGTATTTAACAAAAAGTTTTTCATAAAAACTGTCTTTGAAAACTACGCTGACATACGTCTCAAAATTCAGCGTGTTTTTAGTTTTTTTAAACTATTATTTATTTTTTCTAAAACAAAAGTAGCCTAAGTTACTCCTTGTTACATCAGCTATCTGCCAGTGAAAGTCCCGTCAAAATCGGTCCAGCCATTTCAGAGATTAGCGGGAACAAACAGACAGACAGACAGACAGACAAAAATTGTAAAAAATGTTGTTTTGGTATATGTACCATGTATACATCCATATACACTTAGTAAAAAGTAGTTATTTTAATATTAAAAACAGACACTCCAATTTTATTTATTTGTATAGATGTATAGATTTCTGCAGTTTGGATCTTTTTGCATCACCGCATAGAAAGTTTAGACTCATGCTATTTTAATGAAGGGGTCCGCTAGGGCCGATGCCTACCAGGGTCGCCGATTTATTCGAAAATTTACCGTGGCCCTGGCACAGGTAACTGAAAAAACACGGTTGGGTCTTAGTCAGTAAAACTCTAACACGCGATCCCGCTCTGATGATTTCCCAACCGAAACAAAAAGACTCGTGTTACTTAACATATTGAAAAATTAATGTGTCACTGTTGTCTACCAGGGTCACGAGATTTGTTCGAAAGAGACACCGTGGCCCCAGCACATGGGCAACTGAAGGAACACGGGTGGGTTTTAGTCAGTAAAAGTCTGACATGCCCTCCCGCTCCGCCCAAGAGCGGGAGACGTCATTTGATGAATTCCCACCCAGAAAAAAAAAATGTGACACTGTTGTTCCACTTATGCGGTACTATTACTGGCTTTATGTTTTGTTGATTCTTTACTATTTATATTCCTCTTTTTTATTGTTTACAACGCTAGTCTTGAAATTTTCCAAATTGTCTCATTGTTTAGGTATCTGTGGAGAACGTGGTTGATTGCACATATCGCACCTACTACGGTGCAATAACGTCACTTATGCAATTTTTGTCAAAATTGATCTCAGTATGAGAAAAAGTTGCTAATGTAGGTACCCCTTTATTAAATGTTCGCATTAACTTTAATACGAAGTTCAAAGTTGTAGTTTAAATATTGCCAATTAAATTCTTTAGTCAATACATTATTTAATAGGATGTCAAACGCTTCTCCTGCAATATTACATCATTTGCATAAGTGACGTTGTTGCACCGTCGCGTAGGTGCGAATTTTGTGTCTTTTCTGTATCCTATTTTTTATAATTCTTATTCGTTATTCGTCCAGCTCCACATACAACAATTTCTTGATAAAACTGACCTGTCAGAAGGGCTGACCGCCACAGCCGGTGGGCCTCTGCTGTCAGGACGAGTGGAGTCATCCGGAGGACCCGGCTCACCGCCGCTGCTGTTCGTTTGTCTCGTCTGGAACAATGAGTTTAAACCGTGTTACAGAAGACTTAAGGCATAGAAAAATAGGATAGAGTCTTAGACAATTCAGATCATGGGAGCTGTGGTGGCGCAGTGGTATCGGTCCTGGCTTACAAGTTGTAGGTCGTGAATTCGAACACACGCAGGCACTTTAATTTGTGTATTAAATTTCATCACCACTGCTCTAAAAATGATGAAGGAAGTGTGAGGAAAACAACACAAAAATATCGAAGACATGTGTCATCAACCAACCCGCACTGGCACCAAGCCTGCGTGGTGGATTATGGCCGCTCTCTCAGGAGGCCAGAACCCAGCAGTGAGACCATCAATTGACATTTTATTTTATTTCCAACTGTGTGACCTGTAAATCTGACATTGTATTTTATCTCAACTCTGTAACTTATTTCTATTTTGTTTGATGACATTCCATTATGTTTTGCTACAGCGTTGTCACATTTTAACTAAATTTTTGTAATATGGGTTGTTATGCCTGAAATAAATGTTTTTTTTTTAATCAATCAACTCAGCCTATCGCAGTCCACTGCTGGACATAAGCCTCTCCCATGTTGCACCACCACACCCTGTCCTCCGCCTTCCGCATCCAGTCAGCCCCAGCCACTTTCTTTAAGTCGTCGGTCCACCTAGCTGGGGGGCGTTCCACGCTACGCTGAGTGAGACCATGTTTTTTTCTATTATGCACTTCATTTATGTTTTCTTTTTTTAAACAATGGAATTACACAGGGTCACTTTAAATACAGGCAAAATGACCATAGTGTTGGGTATCGATATAAAAAACTAATAAAAAAAAAGAGAACAGTGTTGATAAAATCGTTTACGCAAAATAAAGTATCTAGTTCGAACCTACAACTCTATTTCGGTAGATCAAAATCGAACTAGGGCAAATATCAATTAACACGTTGCGGGACGCACTGCATTAGCAGTCGATTTTTCGATGTTTGATAATGACAGTACGGGCACCACCGTAAACTTTTAAACTCTTCTGAACTAAGATACGGGCAACACAGTGAAATTTCGTATAGAGGAATAACATGCCACGCAGGCATAATAATAATATGACACAACGGCTATAACCGACTTACGGCTATGAAAGAACTGTCTACGTATATCATTCTTTAGTATTATTGTAGGACGCTACGGATATAGCAGTGGTCGTAACTTGTATGGGCAATTTTAGTGCCATATCACATAATTTGAAAAAGTCGGTAGGTACCGTCCCGCAACGTGTTAAAATCAATTTTAACATAGGTAGGTACTTACAACACAGATAATACTATTTATTACGTCGGTAAAAAACAACGTTGTCACATTTTATTATAGCAGCCATTAGGACAACGAGGTTATAACTTTGTGTGTCATGCAACTTCGTTTAACAGTTTAACTGATCGATTGACGTTGGAACGTAACATAACTTTGTGTTAAACTATAACTAAACAACTAAGTACAGTGTAGCTATCTTTATTTGTCTAACTCTGTATACAAAATAAATAAAAAAATCGAAATCAAAAGCCATTTATTCAAACTAGGCTGAGAGTCAGAACTTTTTGAACGTCAGTCCCCTAAAGGTGCATCCACACATGCCGCCGGCTTATGCCGCCGGGTTTGCCGCCAACAAACTGCCGCGGCCGCCGGCCGGCGCCGGCGGCCGCCGGAACCAAAAGTCGCGCGTGCCGCAGATAAAAGATGGCCGCCGGGTTGGCCGCCGGTCGTGCCGCTCGGCATGTCGCACCTCCGGTGGAACAACGTCACTTATGCAAAAGATGTAATATTTCAGGAGAAGCGTTTGAAAATTCCACATCCTATTATAATGTACCTACTGACTTAAGAAATTAACTGATAATATTTAAACTACAACTTCGAACTTCCTAATAAAGTTAAAGCAAACATTTAATAAGGGGTACATAAGCTACTTTTTCTCATACTTATTGTCAGATCAATATTGAAAAAATGTGCATAAGTGACGTTGTTCCACCGGGAGGTGCGATGTGTGGATGCGCCTTGAAAGCTGGCGGCAAACCCGGCGGCATAAGCCGGCGGATGCACCTTAAAACGCCCACCCTTCACCACTTCCTAGTACTTAATAGCTGGGAAGAAGTGGCGCAACAAATGTTTTGTTTGTCTGCCTAGACAAAAACTGGCGGCCTAGTGCCTACCTATACAGTAAAGCAATGCACGCCACTGCTGTCTATTGAACCTCCACAACCCAGTTACTAGGTAATACGCCTTGGTAAGCCTGAACCCTAATTGCGAAACGCACAATTTATCAGAATTTGAATGGGATTGAAGATTATTTCTAAACCATTGCGTCATTTGTTCGAATAAATTGTCGGCTCAGCAACGTAAATAACACAATGACTGTTGTTTAACTATGAATATTAAACCAATTCCTACCGATAAAAAGATCCGCAATTACCCCTCTGGTTGCCAGACTTTGTTTGTTTACCAAATATCCACAAAAAAAAAAGTTTAAAAAACTAAAAAACACGCTTCCATAGAAAACTAAACTAAAAAGTACAAAATATTGGAATAAAAGCGTGGGGTGATTTTTAAAGTATTTTTTATTGATATCAGGCACCCCACGCTTTTTTACACGCTTTATATTAGCTTCACTTGTATGTTTGTATGTTTGTATATTTGTATGTTTGTTTGTAACCGACTCCTTATAGCGCGATTTTGACCCACTTTAAACGACCCGATTTCATTCAAACTTTGCACACCTGACAAGGACCGATGACAATGCAATAATTTCATAAATTTGTGCCATTATCCTTGCCAGGGTTACCAGGACAGCAAAAAAACTGTCTTCGAAAACTACGCTGACATACGCCACAAACGAATTTGTGCCAAATGGTGCAAAAAATAATGGTGTGCAAAGTTTGAATGAAATCGGGTCGTTTAAAGTGGGTCAAAATCGCGCTATAAGTAGTCGGTTACAAACAAACATACAAGAGAAAAATACACTATACCTACACAAGACTACATCACAAACTATACATTTCCAGTATAAGCTGACTTCTCATTGTACGGACAATCGATACAATGCGAGCTCAGCTAAAACTGGAAATATATAGCTTGATATGTAGCCGTAAGTAAGTACAAGGAAATTCGTTGGCGAAGGTCGAAATCGGAATCCGAGAGGTCGTGAATGTATAGCGCGTCTAGAGCACCTCTTATGTGGGTACTCTACCGCTTACGACTCACTCAAGGAAATTCAGTAGATTCCAGGTAAAAGAAACTTCGGTTAGCTAAGGAATGGAAAATGTTTGTGACTGTCAAGTTTGTTATGCATGAAGTCGGTTAAAAACGTTCGTTATAGATATTTAACATTGATAAAGATGTGGAAAGGAGAGTAAATGCGAGAAATAAAATAAATGGTGCGATTACGTACCGTGTGGTGCCGGACGTAAAGAATAACACCACCCCATTTCTTCCCATGGGTGTCGTAAAAGGCGACTAAGGGACTTACTAGAGAATGGGCAGCAGCGTTCTCTATGCATTTTACCACCATACTGCGATCGCCAACCAGCCTGCCAAGCGTGGCGATTATGGCGAAGCCCCCCAAATTGGGGGAGGCCTAAGTCCAGCAGTGGACGTCTTACGGCTGAAATGATGATGATGACCTATATATATATCCGGCGATCCGCGGCGGCCAGAAATTCCAGCCCTACGTTTTAAAATTTTGCTTCTTAGCCAAATAACCGTTAGTTTTATATTTGAAGCAATTTTAACCCTAACCTGACTGGGGCATCGTTTACACAACAGCCCAGCGTTACAAATGAATGAAACTCTAAACCAAACTACCATTCAACCGTTATATATTCAATGCCAATTTGCAGGACCGATCCGATCAATTTCCATTCAGTCGGAGCCCTCGCTTTTCCGCGATTTTCACACGAAATCCGTTTCATTCCGATACTTTGATCTGCACAATACAGGAATAAATTCCGGAAATTTTAACACAGATGTTGGATTTTCTTGTATTGAAAAATCAGTTTGAAATACTTCTGAGGGCCATTAGTAATTCCATTTTTCGACGATAATTAAAAAAATACGTATTTGGTATTGTAAGTCCCTGATAACGGTTAAAAAACTTAATTTAATTGCCTCTGCACATTAGCTATGATTTTATTTTATTGATATTGTTGATTATCCAAAAACACTGCCACTATGCAACATTTTTTACAAAATTGGTCCATTTATACGAATGGTCACCAAAATGTGTTTTCAGTCGGGTTTTGTAAATGGATTGATTAGTAAAGTTCATTATTAAGGGACGAAACCTTCTGATCTGACACAAGGAACTGTCACCAAAAGTGAAGTGACCAGGATCGTCGGATACAATTGAAGTTTAGTATCCGAAAATGATAGATGGTGTTCAAATAAAATGTAATTTAATTTAATGAATAAAATCAAATGGTAAAATTTTCAAATTAAATTTAATTCAAATACTAAATTGCAACTTTATCTGGCGACCCTGATTTCTTATCTCTTTTGCTGACTGTAGATACATATGCCACGTTTGACCCCACGGAAAGGCTGATCGATCTAGGTACGGTTTCGGCCAACTTTCGGCACTAGGACGGCCTGAGACATCTCATTTGGTTCCATATTTTTATTTATTTTTTAACTTTATGGAAAGCAAATAAAACTACATTTATATACTACGTTAGCCTTTTAGTTTCCAAATACGGAAAAAATACCAATATGTTTTTTTTTTCTTTTTGCAAAAGCAACTTTTAAACCCGCGCATTCACTTCAGTCAACGCTCCAATTTCGAATATTTTTATTCGCTTTCCAAAAGTAGGTAACTAAGTACTGGTTATTATGAAATCAACTTTAAAAACAACTTCATAAACTTGAAAGTCGATGCAACAAAAAAAAAATGAAAACTTTTTTTAACACTCACCATGATCCCTTTGAGCTGATTCACCAAGGGCGAATCAGCGAAGAAATTGTTGACCGCGGAGAATATGTTTGTGCGTTTGTTCGTCGCGGAGCAGCAGGCGTTCCCACGCCCGCCCAGCTTGCGCTGCACAAACAAACACAGTACAAGTTATAGTATCTAGTTCACATGTGGGGGATAAGGAAAAACGGTTGCAAAATACTGAGCTTCACACTGGTGCGATAGGTATATAGGTATATACGGTACGGTTATGCGTGTGTAACGTTGTAGGGGCTGGCGAAATGGGGATTGTAAACACAGCATATAAATTCGCAAATCCAGGCAGGCGCTTAACTTTGTGTAAATAATTTCATCACCACTGCTCTCAAAACGGTGAAGGAAAACATCGTGAGGAAACCGGCATGTCCTAGAATCAATAATTCTAAGACAAGTGACATCTACCAACCCGCACTGGGCCTGGGTGGTGGATTATGGCCCACTCCCTCTCGCAGAGAGTAGGCCTGTGTCCCAGCAGAGGGAATAATATAGGCTGATTATGTATGTACATATGTAGTCTGGCATTTTTGCTGAACTGGGCCTTTTTGGCGCAGTCGTGAGCCACACTATAATCACAGTCTAAAAATCATACAGTCGTCCGACGAAGACGTCTAGACAGGGCAATCGTGCGGGGTGTGAGGGGCGAGACGGGGGAAGGGCGCTCCCGAACTGCATACGCTACCGTGTTAGTAGTTCGGGATAAAACTTTCAGGGCTATCGTGTGTCACTTTATTTTTGTTTTAATTAATTAAAAATAATTTTATTAAAATGGTGCATACGACGTGTGCTGTGAAGGATTGCAAGTCGTCATCTTACATTAATAAAGAATTGCGATTTCATCAATTGCCGCGCATGGATGAAAGGTAAACAAATAAATAAAATATTGTTTATTTAATAGAAAGCCAACATGGCGGCGCGACGTGTAGCCGATATTTATTTATTGTGCGGCGGCCAAGATGGCGCCGACGAAAACTTGCAAATTTTTCGTCATGGGTATCATTTTCATGGGTTTAGAGGTCGCTAAAACCGACTATGGGGTCAAAATTAAAATCCAAGATGGCGCAACGAAAATTTGCAAATTTTTCGTCATGGGTGTCATTTTCAAGATTTACGAAATCCCTACAAATAAAAATGAGGTCAAGTGTCTTTCGCGGAAATGTCTATCGTGCAAGTGTACCTGACCCAGGATGGAGGACATTTTTTGAAAAAAAAAAAATAGTTATTCGTGTCAATTTTGTGATTTCTTGGGGTGAGATTATGAAAATAACATCAATTTTCAAATCCAAGATGGCAGATATTTCTCTAAATGAAATTTAATTTAGAGAAATATCCGCCATCTTGGATTGTGACATGTGTTTTTTCTCAACCTCAATCTAGAATTGTATATTTTTGCGTGTCAGACCATAGACGAAGCACATTAATATAATAGTTCCTGTATTATAAATTTCAGATGCAAATTATGGTTAGGCAATAATGTTGATCTAAAATAAATTTAAAAAAGTTTACTTGAGACAACCCTAGCTCTTGCGACAATGCCTACACGTTGTCGGCATTTACAAGGAGATCAAAGGCGTCGTCCTACTGTAAGTTTTTATACTGTGGTATTATCACAGTCTAAAAATCATACAGTCGTCCGACGAAGACGTCTAGACAGGGCAATCGTGCGGGGTGTGAGGGGCGAGACGGGGGAAGGGCGCTCCCGAACTGCATACGCTACCGTGTTAGTAGTTCGGGATAAAACTTTCAGGGCTATCGTGTGTCACTTTATTTTTGTTTTAATTAATTAAAAATAATTTTATTAAAATGGTGCATACGACGTGTGCTGTGAAGGATTGCAAGTCGTCATCTTACATTAATAAAGAATTGCGATTTCATCAATTGCCGCGCATGGATGAAAGGTAAACAAATAAATAAAATATTGTTTATTTAATAGAAAGCCAACATGGCGGCGCGACGTGTAGCCGATATTTATTTATTGTGCGGCGGCCAAGATGGCGCCGACGAAAACTTGCAAATTTTTCGTCATGGGTATCATTTTCATGGGTTTAGAGGTCGCTAAAACCGACTATGGGGTCAAAATTAACATCCAAGATGGCGCAACGAAAATTTGCAAATTTTTCGTCATGGGTGTCATTTTCAAGATTTACGAAATCCCTACAAATAAAAATGAGGTCAAGTGTCTTTCGCGGAAATGTCTATCGTGCAAGTGTACCTGACCCAGGATGGAGGACATTTTTTGAAAAAAAAAAAAAATAGTTATTCGTGTCAATTTTGTGATTTCTTGGGGTGAAGATTATGAAAATAACATCAATTTTCAAATCCAAGATGGCAGATATTTCTCTAAATGAAATTTAATTTAGAGAAATATCCGCCATCTTGGATTGTGACATGTGTTTTTTCTCAACCTCAATCTAGAATTGTATATTTTTGCGTGTCAGACCATAGACGAAGCACATTAATATAATAGTTCCTGTATTATAAATTTCAGATGCAAATTATGGTTAGGCAATAATGTTGATCTAAAATAAATTTAAAAAAGTTTACTTGAGACAACCCTAGCTCTTGCGACAATGCCTACACGTTGTCGGCATTTACAAGGAGATCAAAGGCGTCGTCCTACTGTAAGTTTTTATACTGTGCTATAATGCTAGTTTCGGACATCACACCTTAATTATTATTATTCTTTTACTCTTTCCTGCTGTATACGTATTGCTTGCTTTTTATTCTGTGCTAAATAAATGTATTTTCTATCTTTCTTTACACCACTAATTTTTGCCAGCCCGCGTGGAGGTCGGAAATTATCCCGCTGGAACGTAAAAATAAAAAATAAAAAAGACCCAAAAACCCCGATAAAAATTACCCTATGTGTTAATTCAGGTTATAAACTGTCTGTGTGCCGAATTTCATCCAAATACGTTTTGTAGTTTTTGCGTAAACGAGTAACAAACACCCATGTACATCCTCACAAATAGTAGGATAAGGGATGGATTTATCAGTGTTATTGTGTGAAGCATGAATAGTCGTAGGAATTCTTGATCTAACTGTCTGTTCGATTTTATCTGTGGCAATGCAGCAATGGTGAATGCACGGATATCTATGGGTGAATGGCATATTCACGATGGGCGTCTATAAAAACCACAAACGCATTCTTGAATTTTTACTCCGATTCCGATTTCTGCTTTACCTACTTTGAAAGTGTGGTTAAGGAAGATCTTTTAAATTAAAATGGCTACTTCGTTCGGTAACACCAGTTATCCTCTACAGGTTTTCAAAAAATTCAACTAGATGAATATAAATAAGTTATCTAAGACCACGTCCTTCATCATCATTATCATCATCTGCCTAGCGTCTTACCAACTACGTTGGGGTCGGCTTCCAGTCTAACAGGATGCAGCTAAGACCAATGCACCTAAGAGCAAAAATATCGCAGCGTAATTTTATCGTGCATTGTATTTTCAACTCTCGGTGTTGAACCGAGCATTCAGAATCCAACAGAGTGCATCCCAGCGCGTCGAACAAAGATACTGTTCGATTTTCAAATCTATGCGTTAAGCAGCGCAGCGGGTTGAAGTTTCAATGCGCAAAGAAATCCCGCCACGATATTCTTACGCCCGTGCGAACGTGGACTATCAGAGACTGCACAAATCGCAGAACTAAGTATATCTGAACTAAAAGCTAAGTTCTGACAACTCGGGGAGATTGATGAAAGTAGTTTTAACACCAACTAAGTTTTAGATGAAGGCAATATTTGCAATAGCCATCGAATAACTTGATGGAACTTGATATTCCAAGTTGTGGGAAGCCTGAAGTTCTGACTTCAATTTTCAACTCGAATTGATATTGAAAACGCTTATTTAGAAGATGATTTTAAAATTTCAATTTCGGAGTTTGAAAATCAAAAAGAATAAATCTGTCTTTAAAATAGTTTTGTTCAGATGTATGTAATAGGCTGCGCAATATTTTTGTTTGCCTCTTTGTTCAAGCTAATCTCCAAAATGGCTGGACCGATTTTGATTTGGTATGGGGATACTTTGAACCTAGTAATAAATATTTAAGTTCCACCATTATTTCATCATAAATCAAAACAGCGAAATTGTTGACAGTTATTTGCGATGTTGCCAGTTTCAGAATGCACTTACACAGCCTTAAAAAAAACTTGGCAGATTTTTCCGCTTCATTTTTAACATCGCTGCATAAATAAATTTAAAAAAGTCTTCGCCCTATCTAGGAATAAACACTTCTCAACCCAAACAAGCACTGTTTACAAAACCCCAAAGTAAATAGGTACCTCATATAAATAGGCAAGGAGTTTCACCTTGCAATCGAACTATTTACGAATCCAACATGTCTATGGTTTATGTCAGCAATCTGTCTAAATTCTACCCGCCAAAGTTAAACTGGAATGATTACACTTATTGGCGATCTGTTTATATGTTCCACAAACAGGGAATGATTCACGAATATTTGTGGTGGAGACGCCATGTTTCACGTGGGACCTAAAACTCTAGGTTGATGCCTGCATGCCATCTGTTGGGACAGGTCAGCTGAAGGCTACAATGGCTATTTTTTAACCCCCGACGCAAAAAACGGGTGTCAGTCTATGGGTCTGTCTGTGGCACCGTAGCTCTTAAACGGGTGATCCGATTTGGGTGCGATTTTATGACTTAAAAGAATGCTTTCTAGCAGTGGGGCTTAGACATGTCTTACAAAAATCGGTTCAGCAGTTTCGAAACGTCGATGCTTTGATAAAAAAAAATATTACCTACAACTTCTTATTACACTTAAAAAGCCAATACGTATGTTTCTTTTTAGGTATTTTGTTTTGGTCAGGGATTTTATAAATTTTATTTGAACGACGTTCCTTATCACGCGTTGTGAAAGGGGGCTAGACGGAAAAAATTCTTACGAAAAGTTGTCACGACACTTTTTAACCGACTTCAAAAAAAGGACGAGGTTTCTCAATTCGACCGTATATATTTTGTATGTTGTTTTTTTTGTTGTGAGTAGAGAGAGAGGGAGAGAGAGAGAGAGAGAGAATATTTTTGTTGAGTGTATACAGGTTTTTTGTACATAATAAATAATTTAAAAAAAATTATAACTATTATGAATCCTGGAAAGGAACTTCGTTCCATCCGACACCTCTAAAGTTTTTTTTTTTTTACAAAATGGCTTCCTATACATGGCTCTACGTTGTTAGACTGACATACAATCCTAATAATATATTGTTTGGACTTTAAAAGCGACCATGCCCTCTGAATTTGTTTCGGCATTTATTCTCAGGGATCAGTCAGCTAGAAAATGCCGACGCCATCTAGTTTTAAAACATTGACATGTAAAACTGTCTTAAAATATATACTTCGTAAAATAAATCCTTCCTTCTTTATGGTGGTGACTGTATGACATCGATTTCCGATGAAATGCTCTTGACAGCGTTAAATTGAACTGTTTACCTTACTGATAGATTCGCAATATCTAAAAGGGAATCGGGGATATCGATCGGTTTACCGTTACGACCTGCTGTGGTTCTGTTTAACTAACCCAACATACCAATTTAACGCCAAAGGCAACCCTAACTACTTCTCGGTGTTGCCCACACCAATGTCGAATATCGACTAGCCTTTGAATCGGTGCTTTGATCCGTGAAAAGGGATCCTTCCAGTCTCTTCACGGATCAAAGGACCAACCAATTTTGACTACCTCGTGATTCAGCTTAAACGTTAAATCATGCGTAAAACAGCAAAATTTTGCAGATTTTTCAAAAACACTTCAAATATAAGAAATACTAACTTTTACCAACGGCTTTGCCCGCGTGGACGTCGGATATTATCCCGCGGCAACGCCACTACCGAGATACAAAGTACCCTATGTGTTAATCTAGGTTAAAAGCTGTGTCTGTGCCAAATTTCATCTAAATCCGTTCAGTAGTTTCTGCGGGAAATACTAATAATATAGATCCATACATCCTCACAAACTCTCATATTTACAATATTAAGTAGGATTATATCTTCACCAAACTACAAAGGACCATTTTAGTCTATTCAGACAAATACATGCGTATCGAATTATTTTATATCCGCCATTTTGAAAGTCGTTAAAACAGTTACAAAATCAACTGCTTGACAGCTGTCAAACGTTTAATTACGCGGGAAACGTAGGTAACTGCGAATTGTTAAAATTGTTTTATTTTTATTGCCTTCTGTTTCGTTTTTTCCTTTCCGTTCGTAAAAAGGAAAGATAAATTAGCTCAATTTAAATTCTGTTATGTTAGCTTATTCTGTGTGGTGCCGGACGTAAAGAATATCGTCCTATTTCTTCCCGTGGGTGTCGTAAAAGGCGACTACGGGCATTACTAGACTATGGACAGCAGCGTTCTCTATACATTTTACCAACATACTGGGATTGCCAACGTCTGCTTAATGTGGCGATTATGGCAAACCCCCCCATTTTTGAAGGTGGCTTATGGCATTATTGGATGTCTTTCGGCTGAAATGATGATCATGAATTTTAAATTCATTAAGTTTTTTTTTGTTAGATATTTCTTTGATCACCATAATTTATTCTTCTTTATGACCCCGCTAGACTCCTGTTTCTTAAAGATATCAGGTTTGCTTGCGTCATAGCTGAAAGTAACATTATATTCCTACTGCAACTATAAAAATAATAATCATATAAACAAGTTATATGGCCTTTTAAGATACATATTTATTGATAAGATTGAGTGGTAAATGTAGGTATAGTGGACCGGCTTTATACTGGTCCCTTCTACATTTTAATATTTTTGTATTATTTTTAGGTATCAACGTAATGCGAAAGAAAGAGACGTACGAAAAGAGCGCATGAATTACCTACCTACATAAAAATAATAATGTTTAAGTTGTTTTATCTTGAACCATTATTTAACAGCATAAACGTAGGTACAACATTATGTGGCCTTCCGCGCATAAAGGTACCATTTGAGTTAAGGCCGGATGTAGAATCTAGAAGAGTCCCTTTATTATGCTGTATATAAAAGAAAACAACGTACCTAATACTTTTTTTGTAACAGACATCCAAAGTTGAAATTCTGAAAAAACTAGTTTCGAGAAAATGGAGTTTGAAAGTTAAGGTTACAAAAAAACAATGTTCTACTCGGTTGTTATATAGATTTTTCCACATAGATCCCAACACATTATATGCATCAATGTATCACTAACATAACCGACACTGTACTGCCAATATACAAATAGTATTAAAATTCAAAAACTCAACATAATAATTATGAAAATATCGACATTTATACGACCTACCGACATCTGGTACATTTTACTAAACATTTCCTTTTTTTTTTAAATGTGCTTAGACATGTTGTCTGTAGATGTTAATTGTGTCAAATTGTAGCAAATTTGTTGTAGAACAATAATTAATCAGTAAAAATCACAAAATGCCATATTTTCATCCGATTTTACAAAAACGCAAATAACTCGGAAACTAAATGCCGACATCTGGTACCTGTATGCGCGGAACGCCACATAATTTGGTTGGCATTAGTTTAAATTATTATTTTAATCTTAATTTGACAGCTTTAAACACACTATCAAAAACAATTTGAATCATTTTGGAGAATATTGCTAATCCATTGTTCCATATGTTAAATAAAATTGTCTGCTCAACAATATTTACGTTGCAATGAATGTTGTTGTTACCACTGTCAAAATGAATGCCATAATAAGCCGATGGTCTTTATCACGTACGCAGCAATACACTGTAAACTAGAGCAATATGTATTTATGTAAATGACAAACAATAATGCAATTTTAATCACGCTGTTTCCTCGTGTTCCTGTCAATACTAAAACGCAATTACGTTCTGTAAGTACCTAAACTGTAAATTTGGCAAGATTCATGATACGTTTTGACTTCTAAAACGTACGAGTATCTGTGCAATTTCCTGACGTGAGCGAGCTCTTGAACCGCACACACATCCGCTGAACGTACTTCGATAACAAACAAACAGTTTTAGGGAATTAGTTTGAATAATTTATTTGTGAATGCATTAGATTTGGAAATATAAACCTATAATGTTCAAGGTGAAAAACAGTCCTTATTTTTTATACGTGTAACCAAGTTAACGCAAAACTTCATACATCTCCATTAGAGTACAGAATGAAAAGCATAATGAATAAACGACATGACTAAAACTTTTTATTTAAAAGCTTACTGGTATTATTGAGAAAATCGTGTTGCGCTTACATTACTTCATGTATTTAAAATCATATTGCCTTTAAATAAGATTGAATTTTCTTTGCCTCGATCGGCGGTAGGTTTGGCAGTAGACTTTTTTTTTAAGAGTTTTATTTAAAACTAGCTTTTGCCCGCGGCTTCGCCCGCGTGGATGTCGGAAATTAACGCAGGAGGACGTAGGTACTACTGCGGTAAGAATGTATTAATCCTGGTTATATAGGTAATATATACTCTGTGTGCCATTTTCGATCCAGATCCATTCAGCCATTTTTGCGTGATAGAGAAACAATCACCCAATCATAAATATTTTCACATAATTTATAGTATTAATAGTAGTAAGTAGGATTATAATTCATATTACTTCGGATTCATAGTTTATGAGAATACATGTGTGTAAATAAAACTAATAGTATTCAGAGTAAGAAGACTGCGGCATAGGGATTGGTTTAGTTGAATATAAGTTTTCCTGGTTTTTATTGACGCTCGTATTCTACCTATACAGACACTCAATCATTTACCAGACACCAAATCGATCATAGGAATAATAGGAACAGTACTTTTGCCAGTGGCTTCGCCCGTATAGCTGTCGGAAAATATCACCTGGGAACCTACTACCGGGATAAAGTATCCTATATGGTAAGTATCCAGGATAACCGAAAATCCAAATCCATCCAAAAATCTACACATCTAAGCCATACTTCGCGGTCTCTTACTTGGAATAATATATACTATTAGGTGTATTTTGAGTATAACGAACACACATAATATTCGCATTTACTTTGAAGCCTATGTAATATGAATTACAATCCTACTTATCCTGCACTACCCGACCGCTACCAACCGGGACGGACGTACCTACGGCCTGCAAGCCGCTCCGCCCCCGCTTTTTAAATCTCTGATATCTTCTAAGATATTCATTTAAATTACATGCTGTCAAGGGCCATATTGATTTATATAAAATGCACAATATATTTAAGGTACTTAATTGGATATGGATTAATGCTACATTGCTTAAAATCGCTTCGTAAATATGCCATTATTTCTCGTAAAAGTAAAGGATAAAAAATGGTTATTGTGGGTTATCCCTAAGAGATGGACGTATACTATCGCGGACTTTTTTGTAGACCTGTTTAAGGTGTATAATACTGTAGTACATTATTTTGATCTATTTTGTAGGGTTCAGCCAGCGTTCGCAACGTAAGCGCAAAAAAATGAGTTTATTAGTGACATCACATTAGAAACCTCTAAAATTATCAGCGTTTATTTACTACATTATGCATGTTATACGCATATAAACCTTCCTCAGGAATCACTTTATCTATTAAAAAAACCCGCGTCAAAATCTGTTGAGTAGTTTTAAAGATATAAGCATACATAGGGACAGACAGACTGCAAAGTGACTTTATTATTTTATATGTAACAAACTTTCATCCCCTATTCCCTATTGTTATTTTATCCCCTTAAGGGTAAAAATTTAACAAACTTTAAATATAATTCATAAATATAAATAAAAGCCAAATAAAAAAGTTTCATCATTCTAGCTTTAAAAATGACAATACTTCCTAACATCATTTCATCCTCCCTTTCAACCCCTTAAAACCCCTTTTCCGCAATAAAAAGTAGCCTATGTCCTTTTTCAGGCTCTTAACTATCTGTGTACCAAATTTCATTTAAATCGGTTCAGTAGTTTTAGCAGGAAAGCGAGACAGACAGACAGAGTTAGTTTTGCATTTATAATATTATATGTGTGGATATTAGTGTGGATGTAATAAAAGCCAAATAAAAAAGTTTCATCATTCTAGCTTTAAAAATGACAATACTTCCTAACATCATTTCATCCTCCCTTTCAACCCCTTAAAACCCCTTTTCCGCAATAAAAAGTAGCCTATGTCCTTTCTCAGGCTCTAAACTATCTGTGTATCAAATTTAATTTAAATCGGTTCAGTAGTTTTAGCAGGAAAGCGAGACAGACAGACAGAGTTACTTTTGCATTTATAATATTAGTGTGGATTAGTGTGGATAGTGTGGATAATTCTAAATACATGTTATAAATAAATTACGCACAGATACAGAACAAATAATTTATCGTGCTCATCACACAAAGATTTGTCCTGGGTGGGAATCGAACCCAGGACCTCAGTCTTAGCAGTCAAGGTCATAGTCGATTTGGTGTAGCGGTATCAACACTGAGTTGAAAGTCGCGCCAAGTGTCCCGAGTTCGATCCCAAGCAACTGAAATTCTTTCACAATGCACGGTTGGCCTAGCGCGCCAGGCGTCCGGCACCAGTCGGGGATCGCGGAAGACATATTGGTTCCCGTGGTCCCCGACGTAGGTGTGGGACGGAACACCGGGGTGGTTTTAGTCAGGCCCTGGCATATGGGCAACTGAAGGAACACGGGTGGGTTTTAGTCAGTAAAAGTCTGACTCGCCCTTCGGCTCCACCCTAGAGTGAGAGAAGTCATTTGATGATTTCCCACCCACAAAAAAAGCAGTCAGGGTCACTAACCACTACACTAACGGGCCAATCATAATTATTAATTATAGCTTCTGCCCGCGACTTCGTCCGCGTTAAATTTCTTGTTCCCTCGACCCTTCCCGTCGCGTCGAATCGCCTACCCGTGCGATTTTCCCCGTTTTTGCAACATTTTTTATTACTTCTCCGCTCCTCTTAGTTATAGCGTGATGTTATATAGCTTATAGCCTTTCTAGATAAATAGGCTACCCAACACAAAAAGATTTTTTTAATTCGGACCAGTAGTTCCTGAGATTACCCCGTTCAATCAAACAAACAAACTCTTCAGCTTTATAATATTAGTATAGATAGCTGTGCCCGCGACTTCGTATACAATCTTTACTTCGTACTTCAAACCAATGACCAAAGTTGACCAAACGAAACCAATAAGATAAGCCAATACTTTTTTTTTCGACCAATTTAGAAAATCGATAAACCAAGCAACCAAAGAACTTTTACGACACACGCAAGAACTTCTAAGACACCTAACAAAACCCAATTTGCCTAGTAAACACGGTGGACGTCATTCTCACGCGGAAAATACACCGCGATTCAGAAAATGACGTCATTTGCACAACGCCATCTATCGGATTTGGATTTCAACTATCAACATTAGTACTATACTGAATTGCGTAACGTAATATTTTACTTCTTGAACTCACTAAATTAATCATATCTTTTGATAGAGTGAACCGATTTCGATGAAACAAAAACTAAGTTAAACCTCAAGTTGCGTATAATGTTTGTATATAAACATTATCAGCATTGAATTCGTAGATTTTACGTGATGTGCGCACAAACAAACAGACAAACCGACAAACAGACAAACCGACAAACAGACAAACAGACAAAAATTTCAAAAATGATGGAAATGGGTTCTGTTACTTATCTTTTCACATGCTGGCTATTTTTTGTTTCAATTTCTTCAATGTACAAAAATTATTTTTCTACAGATTTATTATATGTATAGATTACTGTAATTAATTATGAACAAATTACTTTTAGGATTCTTTTACACCTTGTATAACTAAGGACCATTTTTCACATTCGCCTAACTAAAAAGCTCTTGTACAGAAAAATTAAGAAAAATGTTGATCTTATTCAATTGCTCCTTTTTTGACTTATCTATCATTAGAAGCTATTTAACTTGAATGACATTGGTATCGCGTCTGAAGCCATATTTATAGCCAACTAGCTTTTGCCCGCGACTTCGTCCACGAAAAAGTCGGTTATCGCGGACAGAGACGAAGTCGCGGAATAAAAAGTAGCCTATGCCTTTCTTGGGGCTTAAATTTACCCCGTACCAAATGTCATCAAAATCAGTGCAGTGGTTTAGTCGTGAAAGCGTAACAGACAGAGTTACTTTCGCATTTATACTATTAGTATAGAATAAAGATTAATAAGAAGGCTACATACATTAACCAGGGAAATAACGCATGAACAGATAAGTAAGAGATATTTAAATTATTCATGGTTAACAACCAGCAACTTTTAACAGTGTCCTTAGTAAATAAAAAGAAAACAAAGTATTAAAAGCCACTTATCATGCTGCGGAGGCAGTTAAGATTTATCCGAGCGAAACGGGTCGTCCAGTTACTGGTAAGTTCCACGGCCACTCTAATATAAACTGCAGCCATTTGTTATGGAAAAATATGAAATAGGACGCAGAAAAATGTCGTAGCGTCGAGAAACCTGGCATCATAAAGATTGGAGTTAAATAAACACAGTTTCTCGTGTAAATATATTCATGTACCTATTACAAATCTTTTTTTTTGGGTGTGAAATCATCAAATGACTTCTCCTGCTCTGGGCGGAGTGTGTCCGTGTCAGACTTTTACTGACTAAAACCTACCCGTGTTCCTTCATTTGCTGAAATCTTTCGAAAAAAATCCGCGACGTAATACGGAGTAGGTAGGAAACACACGTAATTACGGCCGAAACTACGACTTATGTGCTTAGAAATTAGACCTCCAAATTCGTCTCTTAAAATTGTAACAGACTTCTTATTTTGCAAATTGATGGCTATGATCACTATCAGTGACGAATTATAACAATGTATCGCATTATAAATAGACGCGTCATACATGCACATTAGTGCACTCAAATACAGCGTAAGCTATGAACGTAGCTACTTACTAGTATGTACATACATCCAAAAACTGCACGAAGAACAGGAAAACTCACACCGATTCCTATTCTGCTGCTAGATGGTACGTGACTGATAACACTTCAGGCAATTACCTTGCATTTATCTTGCCCAATATTGAGCGCCGGTAACGCATCTAAATGTAATTAGCGCAAAATTCAAGGAAAACCTTCAAAATTGTCGGATTGTAAGTATTTCAGTTTTTCTAAGATTTTCATTTTGCTTTTAATTTTCTGGTCCAATATTTGTAATGCTAGTAGAAGTAACTAACTGACCAGCAACCCAGTTTCTAATATAAAATGCTTAAGTCCAACATAAGCCGGGATTGAAAGGAAAAGACAACAATGCGACCTTATCGACCGACGCGAGTTGTGTCCACGGGATGGAAAGGTCACCCTCTGTGGACTTAATGGAATAACCATTGTACTGCACTGAGCTTGGGTACAATTTTTAGTCATAATATTTTAGTTGGGTTCACTTTTTTTCACTAACAGGTCGGGCTGTCCGCATAATTCTGCTAGTTTCGGTTCGGGTTTTGCAAAATAAATGTAGGTAATCGTATCACTGTCATCAACGTTGTTTTGCAGTTCTGTGTTTATTAAATGTAACTGTAGACACTGTAACACATCGGCCATACATTATATCGCGGTGTAAAAGTCACACGAACGTATGTACATTTTCTCAATTTTACAGGAAAGCTAAAATTCTGTGAAAAGAAACCTCTCCTCACCACACCTCACCGCATCAAGTTTTATCAGCTTTTTATAAGAGATAATACAATTGATATAAGAAAAATATCTCTCATAAAACGCTGGTAAAGCTTGAAGAGGTGAATTTTCACAGAATTTGAGCACTCCTGTACTCTTACACCACGATATGCATGTGCATATGTTGCTTTCAGTTGGCTTATTATCATTATGTATATATTTCTACGCGATTCAAGCTTTTTCCTACCAATCTTTTGTCAAAACAGGTAAACAATATTTATCTATCGAACCTCGTATTTGTGAGATCTTTACATAGTACAAAACAAAGTCACTTTCCGTGTTTGTACGCTTAGATCTTTTAAAATACGCAACGGATTTTAATGCGGTTTTGCATCAATAGACAGAGTGATTCAAGAGGAAGGCATGTATGTATAATACGCGGGTGAAGCTGATGGCGAAAGCCAGTAAATTATAAACACAATTTGCACGGAAAATTATTAATAGTTAGAAAACTGTTTTATTTTTGTTGTAAAGTCTGTGTTCAGCGGAACTCAGTCTTTGAAAGAAAATCGATTTTCTATTGTTGAAGAAAATTCCCAGACAGAATACAATGTTTGGCCTACATTCACAAAAGGAGTTATTTCCAAAGAGGTAGACCGTAGATACTTGTTACCTACATTTTCCAACAGGCCATTAATTTTGACGTAAATAGCTTCACGGGGTGTTGGGTCTGAAGCTGAACCTTTTACTTTTTGCAGGACACACGCAGAAATTAATTGTTTTGATTGTATTACTAGCTTCTGCTCGCGGTTTCGCCTACGTAGATAAATACATAAATAAATAAATATCTCGCAGGACAACCAACACAACGTTATCTGATCCCAAACTAGGCAGAGCCTATACTATGGTAAATATGGTAGATGTCGGACATTACCCCATGGGAACTTTATACCGGGACTAAAGTTTATTATTGCATGTTAATATTTTTTTCGTATATCATCAGCTGTCAGTGAAAGTCTCGTCAAAATCGGTCCAACCGTTACGTAGATTAGCCGGAACAAATAGTCAGACAGACATAGTGCCTACCATATACATGTACTTTCTTCCTGGTAAGGAAATTTTTAAGGAAATTTCTCAAAAAGAAGGGCTTGGTCATTATTTGGCCAAAGAATTAGCATTGCCATTCAACGTGGCAATGCTGCCAGTCTTCTGGGCACGTTTCCAGATGACAGTGATGCGGACGAGTACTTCGACGCCTAAGTGTCTTTTGTTTTTATTTGTATAGTTAGTTATTTATTTAAGTATATCTGTATTTTAGTTTTTAGCCGTCTGAAATTAAATCTTTCATCTCCAGCATTCAGTAAACAGCTGTTATGATATTACGAACAGACACTTTAATTTAATTTATTTGTAAAGATTTCTAGGTAGATTATTTGTCAAAAACGTTAAATAATTATAATAAATTCTGCTTGAGTTTGCCTTTTTACACGCTTTATATTAGCTTCACTTGTATGTTTGTATGTTAGTTTGTTACCGACTCCACAACCAGATTTCATTCAAACTTTGCACACCTGTCAAGGACCGATGACAATGCAATAATTTCATAAATTTGTGCCATTATCCTTGCCAGGGTTACCAGGAAAGCAAAAAAACTGTTTTCGAAAACTACGCTGACATACATCACAAACTAATTTGTGCCATTATCCTTGCCAGGGTTACCAGGACAGCAAAAAAACTGTCTTCGAAAACTACGCTGACATACGTCACAAACTACGCTGACATACGTCTCAAAATTCGAAACACCCTAAAAAATAGAAAATAAATAATAGTTTAAAAAAAAAACTATAAAACACGCTTCCATTGAAAACCAAACTAAAAAGTACAAAATAATGGAAAAAAAGCGTGGGGTGCCTGATATCAATAAAAAATACCTTAAAAAGCACCCAACGCTTTTTTTCCATTATTTTGTACTTTTTAGTTTGGTTTTCAATGGAAGCGGGTTTTTTAGTTTTTTTAAACTATTATTTTTTATTAGCCTGAGTACTTGTTATTTCTCTTTCGGGTATTTTATTTTTTCAGTGAATAGGTATTAATGATAATCTGGCAGTTTGAGTATTTGATGTCCTTTCTTTGGTATTGTTCGTGAAATCGTTGAGTTCGTTATGTTCTAAGTTAATATACGATCACTGAAATTTTGCTTGTGATAGTACACTGACTGGACAGGTCCACCCAAATCTGTGTGGTTCTTCCCGCAGGCATTAACATGCATAGTCCTCATATGGGCAGACCAAGGGTTTGTTGTGGTCTTCTCAAAGTAGGCAAATAAGAAACACTCGTCTCTTCGTTATTAAATCAATACTCAGGCAAAAAAAAAAAAACAAATTAAGTATCTAGTTCTATTTTACTTGCTGTTGGAAATGTATACATTGTCTAAAGTGCCAAGTGGTAGGCATACTCAGGCAATCCTATTCTGTCTTTTGAAGGAGACTCCAGCTGTGACTTAATCAAACCTGCACTGCAAAAACTGCATTACTAAGTATCAACGTTTGCCATAAGGACCATAATTATGTTTTTCCAAGGAAAATCTAGGAAAACTTATTTAACTGCGATAGCACACACTGTTATCCACCATCCTTTTCGTGCCCTTGTGCCATATTACTTGGGGTCGGTGCAACATGTTGTCTTTCATTCAGGGCCTCAAGTCTGCTATTTTTTATAAATTCGTCATTCCAACACGATCCCATTGTCATTTTGCTAAAAGTTCGTAATCTACTAAATTCATAATGGTGGATCATTGGTCGGTCAGTGGTCTCGTAATGGAATCGTGGTAATCGTACATTGTTGTATTGCCATTATTATGAAACCCGTTAGTAGAAATGATTTTCGAAAAACTACTACTAAATTTGAACATTCCATATTCTCCATTCAATATTCACACAAACACGATAGCTAGCAAACACTTTTTTTGAAAACCGAGTTATTACAAGCAATGACTGCACAATGACGGTCCAATGGTAGGTCACTGATCAAAGGAACTGTCAAAATTTTAGCAGATTACCGCCTGAGTCAGTCATTCATTTGTCATTATGTACGAGATTACCATTCTAAGCCATTTCTTTCAATGGAGTGTCAGTGGTTGACCATCGGAAAGTCATAATGACGCCATTATATTAGTAGATTACTAAACTTGTCAAAATCAACAATCATGAAATCAATGATATACCATTTTGACACTATTGTAATAGCAGACTTGAGGCCCAGATCCAGCCCGTCCCTTGCTACCCTCCTCCTAAGCCGAGGTCTGTACCCCACAGGGTGTGCCTCTAACATGTAGTTTTAAGTTCTTAAGCCCTGGAGGCCTTCATTTATGGAGTTCCGTAAAGCAGCCTCCCTTTTAGGTTGACCTGTGATAGGTATATGTTATTAAAAAAAAACGTTTTCTACTTTTCTTTTTTCATTCCATCCTTTTTTTTTTTTATGGGAAATCATCAAATGACTTCTCCCGCTCTGGGCGGAGCGGGAGGGCGTGTCAGACTTTTACTGACTAAAACCCACCCGTGTTCCTTCAGTTGCCCATGTGCCAGGGTCACGGTATCTCTTTCGAACAATCACGCGACCCATTCCATCCTGTCGACCGTCACGCTATCAGTCACTCCATTCTCTTTTAAATCATTCCTCACACATTCCATCCATCTTTTTTTTTGGTCCTTCACTCCCTTTCCATCCATCAAGGCACACTGCTATTCATCAACAAAAATTTTACAAACATCGCGCAAAATACCTACATAAAAAAGATAATGAAATACCAAAACGGGCAAAATGCACTATTGCCATATCTAAAAATAACAGTAGTTAAGTGCAATGTATAATGGCAAATATCACCATAAACAATTCGAGTCCGGCGCCATCTTGTTTCGTGCTCAAGAGCGCGTAAATCGCGCGGTACTAAGTAACAAACGTTTCACGGGATTCGCGCGTAAAGACCTGCGTTATCATTCAAACGATTTCCTTGACAGATGTCACGGTGTTCCGTGGATTTCCTTTTTTGCAAAATCTCATGGGGGTTGCGTGTTATGTTTTTTTTTAATTGTGTAAGTACCTACTGTTTTTCTACCTCGTTTGTTCACTGAAGGGTATATGGGTGGTACATGGTTCATGAGTACCCAGGAACCGAGTAGGTAGTTTGTAACGGTGTTTGTTTTTTCCACTAATGCGTAGGTATAGGTACCTACCTACAGAGGTAGGTAGGTAGGTTTAGTGGAAAATCGAATGCACGTAAATGTAATAAAAGTCTATTTTACCTACTAGATACATAAGAAACTAACCTAACCATGATTTTCGCCACGCCTGAAAAGCATCTTTCAGGAAGTAACTACCTAAGTATATCCTAATTGCATTGTATACAGCTAGCTAATGAAAGAAGTGGTAGGTACTTTTCACCTGACTAAAAGGGAGGGGGGCGCAGAATGCCTGAAGCTTTATCAGCACCCCCTATATTTTTTTTGTGTTTATAATCAAATTCTGCCAGCCATTGCCAACCATGTAAGGGTCGGCTTTAGGGCACGCCACAATTGCGGCGGTAAGTCCCCTCTTTGAGGAGTGGATAGAGAGGCGCCACGGCGTCCTCACCTTCCGCCTGACGCAGGTTCTCACCGGGCATGGGTGCTTCGGTGGGTTCCTGTTCAGGATAAAGCGGGAGGAAACGCCCGGGTGTTTCCATTGTGAGGATCGTCTAGAGGACACGGTGGAGCATACGGTGGAAGTATGCCCTGCCTGGGCGGAGCACCGCCGTGTCCTCGTGGAGGCGATCGGCGGCGGCGATCTCTCGCGTCCGGCCCTGGTGCGAGCCATGGTACCGAGCGAGAGGGCATGGGAAGCCGTCACCTCCTTCTGCGAAGCAGTAATGCTCGCGAAGGAGGAGGCGGGGCGCGTGAGGGAGTGGCAGTCTCTGCGCCCTCACGTCCCTAGCCGCCGCAGGAGGAGACGCCCCGGGCGCCGGGAGTCGATTGCGGACTCCCGGCCACCGTAGGCGCGAGCTTGCGGGTGGCGAGCAATGGGTAGCTCGCCGCCCGGTAAGGACCAAGCTCGGGTCGACGGCGCGTAGTGTTCCACGCGCGCCTCAAAGAGATGTCAGCCACACGTGAAGGGGTCTGCTAGGACCGATGCCTGCCGGGGTCGCGTGATTGTTCGAAAGAGATACCGTGACCCTGGCACATGGGCAACTGAAGGAACACGGGTGGGTTTTAGTCAGTAAAAGTCTGACACGCCCTCCCGCTCCGCCCAGAGCGGGAGAAGTCATTTGATGATTTCCCATCCAAAAAAAAAAAAAAGGGTCGACTTTTGGTCTAACCGGATGCAGCTGAATACAAGTATTGCATGGAACGACAAACTAAGAAATATTAAACACAGAAAACAAGAAATAATTCCCAAAGATTGCTACATACTAAGGACCTATTTCAGATGAGTCCTTGAGACTCTTTCTTCGGTCTACCTATAAAAAGTTCTATGTTGGTCGAAATTCCTTCCGAATTTTAACTCAGGACCATAAAAAGTTTAAATGAAAAATACTTTTTGATAGAATTTGAGCCGACCGGAATATTTTTGGGACCGAATTCAGAAGCACATGTGGCGCAGGCTTTGTTTTTAAAATTGCCATGTTTATGTAATTAAGTATATTGTGGCATTTAATGATATTATTGTTTAGATTAGTGTACCGTGAGACCTGTTTTTTACAGCTAATAAAAGCCAAAGTTTAGGTGCTCCTACACCAGAATACTTAAGATATAGTCGTAGTTTCGATCAACCTACATTCAGCTCCAAACAAGGCTTGGTGAAAGAGAATTTCAACGTTTGAATTCAGAAGCCGGAAACCAAAACTTATTTCGGGATTCAAAACAAGCTATTCTCTCCGGGAAAAAATTCGTTTTTCCGTGAGAATTTAAACTGGCCATAATTACACTACAAATGAAGAAGCAAAAGCCGAAATAAAAACAAAATTCAAACTTACAGGAGGAGCAATCCAACACTGCAAAAGATTAATCATGATACCAGATGCCTCCACCTATCACTCGAAAGTTCCGCGGTTCGAAATTCAAACATAAAACTGTTTATATTTCTGCGTGGGCTCTGCCAGTATACAACCGTAGTCTTTGGGCACAGATAACGTACTACCAGAGTACCATCTTTATTTATTCTACGTGTTGGGAGCTTGCCACATCTGCAATCATTGTAAATTGATTGGTTTTGCTCTCATCCGTTATGGGAAGACTAGCTGATGCCCGTGCATTTGCTTGCGAACTCCAAATACTCTTGCTGGTGGTTCAGTCGCGAAAAGTTCCCAATGCTCTTCTAGGCTGTGAGTATCCTTAAAATCGTATCCATGTCGTCTTTCATATAGGTACTATAATGTTTTTAGGGAGGTTAAGCTGTAAATTGTTAGACACGGAGTTTTCCATATACATACATATTACTACGTGAATCAAAAACTTTGTACCCCTTTATAGAAAAATTACGCGTTCGGAGAAGTATGACATTTTTCACAGTTGATGTTTATCTATATTATGTATAAACTGACAGCTCTAGAAATTGGTATTTAAGGCGTTCAGTGCAATTGGTGAAATTCGCCCAAAGCGCAAGTAACCCAGACAGTGGACTCCCGGCCACAGTAGGCGCGAGCTTGCGGGTGGCGAGCAATGGGTAGCTCGCCGCCCGGTAAGGACCAAGCTCGGGTCGACGGCGGCGCGTAGTGTTCCACGCGCGCCTCAAAGAGATGTCAGCAGTACTGAAGGGGTCTGCTAGGACCGATGCCTGCCGGGGTCACGTGATTGTTCGAAAGAGATACCGTGACCCTGGCACATGGGCAACTGAAGGAACACGGGTGGGTTTTAGTCAGTAAAAGTCTGACACGCCCTCCCGCTCCGCCCAGAGCGGGAGAAGTCATTTGATGATTTCACAACCAAAAAAAAAAAAAAAAAAAACCCAGACAGTATTCCGCATTACGTTAGAAAAACTACTAAATTAGCTAGATTCTAATTTTCCAAATCATACTCACAGCCAAATATATTTTTTTTAGCACTAACAATAACGACCACATCGCATTGTAGGCAGTACAATGCCAGTGTATTCACCCCTAAAAGTTTTGTTAGCCACAAACAGAACACGATGTAGATAAAACACAGTACCTTTTTGCACAGCCATGCCCCCATCTGTCGCTTATCTGAGTGAATACGTGCAGTTTTAAGAACCACTTCAGTTTAATTAGTCTACACTACAGTAAATAAGTATTTTAGGTTACTGCTAAACTTTAGTTAGAGTAGAGAATTAAGAATTAGTGAGTTATGTTGGTTTTTATTTACACTGCTAACATTTAGCTGTCATTCAGCGGGACGAGCACAGCCTCTGCGAAACGCTTATGTCACGCATTTTATCACATATTTTGCTCGCAAACTGTGATAAAAATGTGTGACTGAAACCTATCACAGTAGGCCGTACGCGCTCCGAAGTTTAGTGAAAACATACATGAAGCTAAATTAATCTGCCATCATTTCAACCGAAAGACGTCCACTGCTGGACATAGACCTCCTCCAAGCTCTGCCACTTCAACCGGTTTTGTGCTTTTCGCATCCAGCGGATTCCTGCGGCCTTCACAAGGTCATCGGTCCACCTTGTGGGAGGTCTTCCAAGTCTACGTCTTCCAGTACGCGGTCGCCACTCCACAACTTTTCGACCCCATCGGCCATCTGTTCTGCGAGCAATGTACCCTACCCACTGCCACTTCAATTTGAGAATTCTTCGGACTATGTCGGTTTAGATGTAGTTCACGCTACTCTAAATTAAGCATATGGTGACTGCGACAGACTAGGGGTCTGTGTTTTAGACTAAATAGGGACTTGTGATTTAGTGAATCTAAATTAATTTTGTTAAAGGAGGTCGTCCCTAGACAATAGGGACTTGTCATTTAATGAATCTAAATAAATTTTGTAAAAGGAGGTCGTCCCTAGACAATATAATTAAAATAGTGCAATATGTCCATTTTCACTAACACACACGACATCTAAAGGGGCGCCTAAATAAAAGCGTGCTATTAAAATAGTGCACTTATGTCCATTTTCATTAACACACACATGACACAGCACCTAAAGTAATGCCTAAATAAAATCGCGTTGTTGAGTTTTCAACTCTAAGCGCTGAGCTGAGCGTTACTGAACAAATTGACGCTAAAGAGTCGACTAATATAGATGAAACGTTTTTCAAGTAAGTAATTTTACATAATGAGCTAGAATGTATTCAGACTAGCTTCTGCCCGAGACTTCGTCCGCGACAAATTTTTGCTCCCCTGACTCTTTCCGTCGCATCGAATTGCCTGCTAGTTTTTGACCATTATTCGTCGCTGCTCCGCTCCTTTTGATCGTAGCGTGATGTTATATAGCCTATAGCCTTCCTGAATAAATAGGCTACCCAACTCAAAAATATTTTTTCAATTCGGACCAGTCGTTACTGAGATTAGCGCGTTCAACCAAAAAAACAAACGTACAAACAAACTCTTCAGCTTTATAATTTCAGTATAGATTAGTATAGATATTCTACAATGTTTAGAGCGTACTTATCGTCACGTACTGTTCAAATTTATGTGCTACCTACAGTAAAGTTTTATGATTCACTACTAAGCCACCGTAACTTAAAATTTGTTACGTTTTGTCACTTTAGTACTTAGAACAGGTGCAGTGACGAGGGGTGCCATTATGACCAGGGGGGTAATTATGTACCTGCCAGGATCGCGAGATTTTTTCGAAAGGGTTACCGTGGTCCTGGCATATAGGCAACTGAAGGAACACGGGTGGGGTTTTAGTCAGTAAAACTCTGACACGCCCTCCCGCTACGCCCAGAGCGGGAGCTATCAGTTGATGAGTTCCCACCCACAAAAAAAAATTATAACCCGTTCCAAAATTTACTTGTTCTTCTGACCTCATAGTGATCTCATGTTTTGATACTGCACTATAGTTGAGAACGTTGAGAACCTTCTGGTTACGGAGATAACGAAGGTCAAACTTCCAACCTTTTTTACTAAAACCAGTTTTACATGTTTTAAAAGCAGCTACCTTTTCCCAATTATGTTAGGTTCGGCGTCGAGTTTACACGGAGGCAGTTGAATAAAAATGTTTTACATGGAGTGACTCCCTACCTGATATCCGCAACCCAATTACTGGGCAAAGCGATACCCCTTAGTTGTCAGACTTTCGGGCTTCTGAAGACCTGAAGACTGACGAAGATCCACGAATGATATCAAGGAGCAACTGCTTAACGTGGTCGCCGAGGTAAAGAGGGTCTTGGTATATAAAGATGGTCACCCATCCACGGATCAACCGTAGCAAGCGTTGCTTAACGTGATCGATCGACCCCGAGCAGCTGTTATTACTTAGTCACAACCACAAGCCCCTTTTTAGGGTTCCGTTGCCAAATGGCAAAAAACGGAACCCTTATAGATTCGCCATGTCTGTCTGTCTGTCTGTCTGTCTGTCCGAGTATGTCACAGCCACTTTTCTCCGAAACTATAAGAGCTGTGCTATTGAAACTTGGTAAGTGGATGTATTCAGTGAACCGCATTAAGATTTTCACACAAAAATAGAAAAAAAGCAATAATATTTGGGGTTCCCCATACATAGAATTGAAACTCAAAAATTTTTTTTTCATCAAACCCATACGTGTGGGGTATCTATGGATAGGTCTTCAAAAATGATATTGAGGTTTCTAATATCATTTTTTTTTTAAACAATAATATTTGGGGTTCCCCATACATAGAACTGAAACACAAAAAAAAAATTTAATCAAACCCTCACGTGTGGGGTATCTATGGATAGGTCTTTAAAAATGAAATTGAGGTTTCTAATATCATTTTTTTCTAAACTGAATAGTTTGCGCGAGAGACACTTCCAAAGTGGTAAAATGTGTGTCCCCCCCCCCCGTAACTTCTAAAATAAGGGAATGATAAAACTAAAAAAAATATATGATGTACATTACCATGAAAACTACCAACGAAAATTGGTTTGAACGAGATCTAGTAAGTAGTTTTTTTTTAATACGTCATAAATCGTAAACCACAATTTACCTTTCATTCAGTCAACTCAAATATAAAAATTAAAAAAAAAAACATTTAATTTCATAAACGATGATGACGAATGATGATGATGATGACCTGCAGGTTTGTACGGAACCCTCGGTGCGCGAGTCCGACTCGCACTTGGCCGGTTTTTTTTACTAGTTCGTTTACTTCGAATGCTCCCCACGACCCTAATATTCTATGTTCTAAAATGGACATTTCACGTTGGTTGGTTTTTTTTCAACTTAGTTTATGTTGATGGTGTTATAATCATTTCCTATCGTACCTATCTAAACAACCGACTTCAAAAAAAAAAAAAAACAACACGTCAATGTGAAAAATAACTTCAAAAACACGAAAATCCAATCCAAAGACAATACATATTATACAAATAGAAGAAAAAAAGTTATTCTTCCCACTTTAGTGTTATTTTTTTTTGGGATTCGGTTGTTTTTTTTTTTTTCTTTAGTAAGTAACCTCTGTGTAACCACTCTTTCCAATCTTTCCTTGTAGGTAACTGCCGTTCTACGGCAGAAAGAAAATTCGACGCTTCTGGGTTGTATTGTACTCGGTTGTTTTTTTTTTTATTGTTAGTAAGTAACCTCTTTGTAACCACTCTTTCCAATCTTTCCTTGTAGGTAACTGCCGTTCTACGGCAGAAAGAAAATTCGTCGCTTCGTATTTTACTCCACCCACGCAAAAACTGCTGGAATATTAATGGGTCTTTCGGGATCGCTTCATTGTTCGAGAGCTTGTTAATGTTTGCGCATTTTATACGATAACTTTTATTTATCTGTTACATTGTATCTACCTAACCTTTCCCGAACTATGTTGGGGTCGGCATATATTCTCACCGGATACAGCTGAATACCCTTTAACCCGTATTTTATATGTAATGACTGCCTATCAGAAAGTGACTTCCACAACACGATAGCCCTTCGTGAGACTGGTTGTCAATCTTCTGGGCTTGTAACTACTCGTAACGGCTGCCAAAGATTTATGAATGAAGAAGGTCGATTTTGGGGCAGAGGCAAACACTGTTGTTGTTTATTTTCCTGTTACTTAATTTATGTTTTACGAACTGTGTCCAAATAAACCGTATTCTTTCTTCCTTTCTTTATGAGACCAACGACTTAACGTGCTCTCCGAAACAAAAGGGTCTAAATTTGTGATAGATGGTGAGCCATCAACGAAACGACCGGAGCAAGCGAATCTTATTACGGCTATTATTATTTAGCTACGAGTCCCAACCATTTAGATTATTTTGGACGAAAATTTAACTCATTTTAGAAGTTTCTGGTACAGTCTGAGGAAGACCTGCTCACAACAACCGATTAAAAAAATAAATTTAAAATAAGTAAAAGACTTCTAAAAGGTCAGTGGTTATGCAAATGAATGCTTCGCATTCGTTACGAATCATCTCTAGCGTCTTATATTTATTAAATTATTAAAAGCTTTTATTCAACTTCACTTGTATGTCCTGGAATTTTGCAAACAGTATTTCACCCACTTCCACTGAAGCAGTTAGGATAATATTCGAGTTCCATGCTGGAGAAGCCATTGGCCAACGCTAGTCTATACAAATAAATAAAACTGAAGTGTCTGTTTGTTATTTCAAATTTACAGACCTATGAAAGACGGTATGAAAGACTTATATCAAAAAAAATATTTTTTAAATTTTTGTCTGTTGGGCTAATCTCTGAAACGGGTGGACCGATTTTGACGGCATTTTCACTGGCAGATAGCTGATGTTATAGGGAGTAACATAGGCTACTTTTGTGTCTGAGTAGCACGTCCCTCTGTGATAATTTCCGAACACCACACGGGCGAAGCCGCGGGCACAGCAAGTTACTAATAAATGTACGTGGTACCTAATGTACATCTTTTAAAATGAACTAATTAGTTCGTTAATTTAGATATTTAACATCTTTGTTCTGTTTTAAAACATATTATAAGTATACTGTTTTAAAAAGGAAAAAACGGGCCAAGTGCGAGTCGGACTCGCCCACAAACGATCTCGTAATACAAACAAGGCAAAAAATCGCTGAAAAACACGTTTCTTTTATTATGATTTTTTTATGTATTTATTGTAATTATTATTTTTTACACATTTTTAGTCGTGTCCAAATAACCCCATTTAATTCAAGCTTAATAAAAATAACAAAATAATATATTAACTTAACTAAAACTATATATATTATACACAAACTAAACGTGGTAAGTGTCAACCAGCCGTTTTGATATTTCTTTAAAGAGGCCATGAGCACTCTGACCCCACGGCCCGAGGGTTTCAACCCCAAACGGCTCGAAAATATAATTACCAATAAGGTTGCTATACTTTCGCCGCTTGAGGTTTTCCGCAGCCGCAGCGGCAGCGCCAGCGCAGCAAGCCGAGCTAGGAAGATGGGATTGCGCAAGAGTATTGACACACGTTGCATCCCACACTAAAGGCCTACCCACCTTCCAAGGAAACAAAGACATACCGTCCGGTCTCTTGCCATCGTCGCGTGCCAAGCCATTGGGTTCTAATACCGCTGGAACGCCGACGGTAACAAGAGCTCGTCGGATGATGTCGTTAATGTTCGCGTGCCGCGCTAAGCGACCTGCACTTCGGCTACAAGACAGGCAGTGGTGTCCTAGACTGTTGACAACTTCGCCACAGTGGCAGCGATGAGGAGAACAACAAGGAGCTCCTAGTCTTAGATTTTTTTAGCGGCAGTAGTAATACACACTCTGTGAATTTCAACTGTCTACCTTTTACAGTTCTAGAGATATAGTCCGCTTGCGCTTTCCGTTACACAAGGAAAAAGGGCCAAAAAAATACACCCGTTTCTTATACGGACGATCCTTATTATTTTTTTTGTATTTGTTGTTAGAGCAGCAACATTTCAACTGTCTACCCATTACGTGTCATAATATACAGCCCGCCGAGACAGACGGACGGACAGCAGAGGCTTAGCAATAGGGTTCCGCTACCACCCTTTCGGTACGGAAACCTTAACAAAGGAAAATGACCGTTAAGTAATACTGTAACTACCTACCTTCATGTAAACAAACATATGATGTCCGAAATTAAATTAATTAAATCATATAAGCACCTATTCGCATTAATTTATTTGATTAAAATATTCCGCATTGATAACAATAATGATTGGACCGTCCTGTAGTGGAATAAACTGGAAACTAGGTCACCAAAGGCTACATTCTATTAAAATGTATCAGAAATCCGATTGTTTTGTCATTTTCCTTTACCCTTACAAAAGGGCATCATTTGTAGGCAATTTTTGTACAAAATAAGTGTCTTCTATTAAAAAAATAAGGTTCAAAATCCCACCAAGTCTATGGATTAGGCACCAAAAAAATATCACACGAAAAAATAAAATTTTTCTCTATGCATGTTATTTTTGCAATAATTCATAGGATAAATACTTTAAATAAAACTTACCTTGGAAGAAAAATCGTGTGATGAATTTGTTGTTTTTCAATTTGTGCACGTGGGGCGGCGAAACGCGGGCGTTTTCAGGACCACTACGGCTACACTGAAACTGTGAAAGATGCTGAGATACTGCCCTATGTCAAAATGTTCGCGCACGCGCTCAACGAACCCACTTTAAAGGGGCGTTCCATCGCCACGACAAAAATAACACTGATTAAATAAAATGAGTTTTTTTACTTTCAAATATTAAAAGAATTAAAAATTTAAACGCGACTTGTGCTCTCGAAGTCTGGTTTTAAAATATACGATGATGTTATGGAATGAAACCAGTTCAATAAATTCTTAATAACCTGTTTTGTGTATTTTTAGGGTTCCGCACCTCAAAAGGAAAAAGTGGAACCCGTATAGGATCACTTTGTTGTCCGTCCGTCCGTCTGTCAAGACCCTTTTTCTCAGGAACGCGTGGAGGTATCAAGCTGAAATTTATATGTAATACTCAAATCTACTGTCCCTAAGAGCTGTGAAAAAATCAATCTTCTAAGCTAACGCAATCAAAAGATATAGCCGTTTATGCCGCAAATTTCAGCAGATTTTCGAAGCTCGCAAAGGAATCAAAACCTAAAGCGTACTTCCAGTCAATCTAGAACTTTGAAATTTGGTACAAAGCAACGTCTTATAGCACAGATATAGGAAAAATTGCGAAAACCGTAAATTTTTAGTTACATCATATAATAAAAATATGTTTTTTTTTATTTTAAACCTATAGGTTTGTACGGAACCCTCGGTGCGCGAGTCCGACTCGCACTTGGCCGGTTTTTTTATTGTGCCTCGTACAAAACTTACAATTTTGTTGTTTTAAAACGCAAATTACACGACCTTAAGCTTTATTTTGATGGCATTCTAAACAAGTTTGTAACGATTTATCGCGTCTAGTCGGAGCTATATGAATTTATAAATCCAGTTTGAAGCAATGCGGACGTTATCATAGGTAAATAATATTTTAAACATCAGTTTTCCGAATTTCGATAGATAAATAAATATCTTAGGACAACCAACACACTGTTATCTGATCCCAAACTAGGCAGAGCCTGTACTATGGTAACCAGACAACTGGTAAACATACTTATATATTTCTAAATACATACATATTATAGATAAATTACACCCAGACACAGAACAAATGATTGTGCTCACACAAAGATTTGTCCTGGGTGGGAATCGAACCCACGACCTCAGTCTTAGCAGTCAGGGTCACTAACCACTAGACTCACAGGCCAGTCAAAGTCAGATGATAGTTTCGTTCCAATAGAAGACTTACTCTTCACATGGATTAAAGATATAAATAATATATATTACGAAGGTTCCTTGTGGTGCCGGACGTAAAGAATAGCACCACACCATCCCATTTCTTCCCGTGGGTATCGTAAGAGGCGACTAAGGGTCCTACTAGAGAATGGGCAGCAGTGTCCTCTATGCATGTTACCACGATACTGCGATCGCCAACCAGTCTGCCAAGCGTGAAGATTATGGCAAAACCCCCAAATTGGGGGTGGTCTATGTCCATCAGTGGACGTCTTTGAGCTGGAATGACGATGATGATGACTCAGTTTAAGATCGCAGCATATATGTATATAAGCAATCTTTTAAAGACAACCTTTGTATGGATTAAAGGGAGAAGGAGAGACAAAATCTATTAAAAATAGATAGGTACAAAGTACAAAAAGGGTGATTACCCTTGACTATCTCGGATATACCTATGAAGCGACATCTGCAATACTTCATGCGTACTACGCATCAAAGGGAGTAATAGTTGAGTTTGTGACATATTTGAGTAATTAAAAAAAAATAGTCGGCTCTCAAGAGCGGTTCGGTTGCGGAGTTCGCCTGAAATTACATGAAACCATTGCTTGAAACCATCCTATGGCATCCCATCACCCGCCCGAGGGGTAATTGCGGAACTTTTTATCGGTAGGAATTGGTTTCATATTGATAGTTAAACAACATTCATTGCGTTATTTACGTTGCTGAGCCGACAATTTATTCGAACAAATGACGCAATGGTTTAGAAATAATCTTCAATCCCATTCAGATTCTGATAAATAGTGCGTTTCGCAATTAGGGTGCAGATTGATGTCACGCAAATTCCGCATCGTGCAAGTATTATAGAATTTCCCGCGCAACTAACTTTATACAGCATCCCAACATCAATCGTCAGGCAGTAGCCCACCAGACACATCACCCACCTACACCCTAATTGCGTAACGAACTAGCAACCAGAATCTGAATCATTTTTAAGCATATTTCTAATCCATTGCTTCACATGTTCGAAAAATAGATCTACTTAAAATCGTAAATAACGCAATGAATGTTGTTGAACTGTCAAAATGAAAGCGATTCCTTGTTCCACAATTACCCCTCTGGTCGGAGGATCCTCTCTTTTCGATTGCGAATGAATGACCTCTAAAACGATGGCTTTTTCAGAATTTCTATGTAGGTACACTGCGGCACATGCGGCATATTTGAGTGCCTTTCCCAAAATCGTAAATTTGTTTCAGCTTTCGGATATTACTAAATAGATACTTTCAAAAAGACTATTCTCCCTGGGACTATAATTTAAAGCTTTGTGCTGCTTCTCGCTGCGATAGTTGCATAGATTTTTTTTTTTTTTTGGATGGGAAATCATCAAATTACTTCTCCCGCTCTGGGCGGAGCGGGAGGGCGTGTCAGACTTTTACTGACTAAAACCCACCCGTGTTCCTTCAGTTGCCCATGTGCCAGGGTCACGGTATCTCTTTCGAACAATCACGCGACCCCGGCAGGCATCGGTCCTAGCAGACCCCTTCAGTTAGTTGCATAGATTAAGATCGATAAAGATACTATCTTATGGATACAAAATTAACTTCTTTTTACGAAAACAATTCATCGTTACTTTAATTCTTACAATTCGTGATGCCATTGCGGTATTTACAAATTGAACCCACCATACCTTCATCTTTCTTATTAGCATTAATATAATACTAATAAGAAAGTAACACTTTTCACCAGGCTGTTACTAAATTAAATTACCAACCACCTTACTATCCCAAATTCCCAATAGATGCTTTATTATAAGTTTAATTTATATCTTTTTCACTTCTTTCCCTCGGAAATCATATTTAGCCTAAATAAGAATTAAACAAGTGGCCCAGAATTTTTAGGTTACATTTAATTTTATAACCAGCATTAAAAAATGCATACAGGTTCAGAATACTCAGTGTCTAGAATAATGTACCAAAACACGACGAACCTCCACCGCTTGCGTCTTAAAATTGCGCTGTATTGCTGTTCGTTGCCTTTTCGACGACTTTCAGCCTTGTAATAAGGCCTATGCCTATTTTTAATCTTTTTACCTGTTGGTGTATGGTGATCTTATTCTAGGTAGGTACATTATAAAGCTGAAGAGTTTGTTTGGTTGAATGCGCTAATCTCAGGAACTACTGGTTCGAATTGAAAAATTATTTTAGTGTTGCTCATCACTTTACGAACAAAGGGAGCGGAGCACCAATGAGAAATGTTGCAAAAACGGAAAAAAAAAATCCTATTGAGAGCTTCCGCTGCGTGCGCAGCGTAAACAGTTAAAGTAACGCAACAATCATGTATGACGGAATTGTTCCTCTTAAAAAGTTCCTCGAGATGAGCACAGGTCCAAAGAAGCGAGGTAGACCCCTTCTCACTTGGATGTCTGTAGTCAACAATGACCTGAAGCAAGCCCAAGTAAATGACTCGACGACCCAGAACCGAAATATCTGGCGAAGAATGACGAGGAGAGCCGACCCCAAATGAAATGGGATAAGGCTAGGCAAAGAGAGAGAGAGAGAATACCATGTAGCTATCTTTTAAAGTTAAGGCCACTATAACGTGTTTAATTGTAATGAAACCTAAATATTATAAAGCTGAAGAGTTTGTTTGATTGGACGTTCTAATCTCAGGAACTACGTTTAGTGTTAGATAGCCTATTTATCAAGGAAGGCTATAGACTACATACCATCACGCTAGGACTCTTAGAAGCCCAAAAAAAATTAAAAAATGTCACGGTTACGAACACCTCGCAAGGGCAGGCAATTCGATTCGACGCGATAGATCGGCAGAGCAAGAAATTTAACGCAGACGAAGTCGCGGGCAGAAGCTAGTTTGAAATAAATGATTTCACTTTGACTTTGATATAAAACGTTCAGTACTAAAGCTATGGAATGGAGGTCGTTTTTCAAGGACTCCGTGAGGTATATTGAGCTGCCGATGCAGGTACTTACTTATACGTATCATTCGACAAGTTTAATCAAATCAAAAGTCATTTATTCAAACTAGGCTGAGAGTCAGCACTTTTTGAACGTCAAAGTTACATAAGACAGTCCCCCCAAAACGCCCGCCCTTCGCATCAATATTTTTATTATTGTCGCTAAAATATAGATGTATTGTTCTCTTAAAAAAGTTTATATCTATCTCAAGACGCAAGCGAGGAGAGGTAATGATTCATATACAGGAAAAAAAATTAACCAGTGCGCAAATTTTTTAGGTGGTTCAGTATCAGTAATAGAACAAATTTCAACTATTTTTGCAATACTTTTTTTTTAATTTTTATCCGACCTTAAATCAGTAAACTGTGGATACCCTACATATTTCGTAATATGTTATCGACAATAGGAATAGGTCAGTAACCGCGCGGCTTAGGTACTTCGAACTTCTTAGAATTTTGACCGATCGAATAGCTGGTAGGTACTTGTAGCTACGCTCGTTCGTTCACCTTCGCCGCCGCGCCGGCGCCGCGCGCAAGTTACCATAAAAACTAGTTTCAAAATAAACATCTTTCGTTAACGATAACTTATTTTTTTTTTTTGTATTAAGATATATCAAATAATAATTTCATGGTTGTTATAACTCGTTTAAGTTTAATTTGATAAAATTTGCGCACTGGTTAAAAACTTATCCTATAGAATATGTCCAGTCCAATTCAGCTGGATAAAAAAAATAGATCTTTGGCCAAATTTTGTCTTAACGCTAAACCCTAACAGAAACTGAATCATTTTGAAGGTTTTGACTAATTCATTGCTTTATTTGTTCGCAAAATTTGTCTGCTCGGCATCGTAAATAACGCAATGTATGTTGTTAAAATGAAAGCCCGTCCTATTGGTAGTGTGTTACGTAATTTGTGTGCTGGGTGAATTCTCTGCGACGATTTTCGTCGATCGCGTGTCGCCGCAATGGAAACGCGATTTAATTTGGATTAAATACACTTGCAATCTTATACCCTGTATACACAGCTAAACATGCTTATTAAAAGGTTATTTATTTAATGGGTTAGCTCATAGCTGTTCTGATGTCCTTAATAAAACATATAGTTTTAAAAGAAAACATTATATGTTGGTGGGTTTAAACGTGAACAGTAAGTAGTTAAATAATAATAATAATCGCTCATTTATAAAAAGGGGCACATTCACAAAGTAACTTAATAATTAAAATAGAACACAGTTGAATGGTTATTCAATCAATCTGTTCAGCCTTTTGCCGACTATGTTGGGATCAGCTGCCATTCTAACCAGATGCAATTAAATATCAAGATTAAAAATCAAAATCATAAGTTATTTATTCAAACTAGGCTGAGAGTCAGCACTTTTTGAACGTCAAAGTTTCATAAGACAATCTCCCAAAACGTCCACCCTTCACCTTTTCCTAGTGCTTTAGCTGGAAAGGAGAAGAGGCGCAACAAACTCCCCAGCAGCACAGCTGTCTGTTAAGTTAGAAGAACTTGATTCTATAAAAAAATATGTACGTAATTATGAAAACAAAACATACATTACGACGCTTGTAAGGCGACATTGACTAAGCGACATAGGGCCACAATGTCGCTTAGTCAATTTTGCCTTTCAAGCGTCGATTAAATTATTCGCCATATGTCAGCCAGCACACGCCAATATACCAACAAAACATTGAAAACTAAAGTCAAGTTGAAATAAACAATAAAACAAAATCGTAAACAGAACTTAAAACCTAAATAAAGCCTCCAGGCATAAAGGGCGTGCCCGCTTACATATAACGGGTGTCCAGCGGAAAATTTTCATGTTCAATAGTGGATTTAAAAAAAACTACAATGTTATTCTCATAATTTATATAAACGGAATGAAGTTTGACGATGCGGATTTTATGTCTTTAAAACAATATTCTCTAAATGCCGCCCATTTCTCTCAAGACACTCTTGCAACCGGACTCTTAAATTTGCGAACACGCGTGAGCAAAGCGTTGGTTCAATGGCAGCAACTTCACAGCGGATATTTTCTTGTAGGGCCTGAATTGTTCGAGGATTGTTACTGTAAACCCTCGACTTAAGGTATCCCCACAAAAAAAAAATCACATGGTGTAAGGTCAGGTGATCGAGGTGCCCAGGGTATGTCTCCGTACTTGCTGATTAATTTATTGGGAAAAATTTCCCTCAGCTTCTCCATCGAAACTCTAGCTGTGTGTGGAGTGGCCCCGTCTTGCTGAAATTGTGTTCTGTTGTTGAACCCGGGGAACAGCTGCAACTGCGGTACCAAAAACTCGTCGATCATCCGGCAATACACGTTAGCAGTGACTGTCTCTCGCTCATTAAAAAAATAAGGGCCGATTATTCCTCGGGCAGAAATTGCACACCACACTGTCGTTTTTGGACAGTGCAAACGTTTTTGGTGGCGTTCCCTGGGGTTTTCGGAGCACCAGTATCTCATGTTGTGTTTATTAACATAGCCATCGATATGAAAATGTGCTTCGTCGGTAAACAATATGTTTCCAAGCGTTCGTGCTGATCGAAAACGTTTCAGCATCGTTCTCGCTAAGGTTTCTCGTAAAAAATAGTCATTTTCGTTGAGAAACTGCACAATCTGCATTTTGTATGGGTGAAACTGTAGTTTCTTTTTCAGAATAACGTGCACTGTTGATTTTTTTATTCCAGTACAAGCTGCAATCTTCCTTATCGATTTACGTGGATTGCGAAGAATTTCACGTTTAACTTGAGCCACATGTTCTGATGTCGCTGCTGACGTTGATGGTCTCGGAGGAGTTTGGTTAACCTTTGTCCCTTCTTGTCTGAACTTTTGGACCCACGACCAGATAAGTTGCGTGCTCGGTCCATCACTTACTCGTCGAATATTGTAGTGAGTACAAAAAGCACGACGCGCACGGACCAATGAATCATTGCACGTCAAATATTGTTCAACCGCGAACGCGCGGTGCGCTCCCGACCAGCGACTCATTGTGACTAGTAAATCCGCAAATCGCGCGCGCCGAACGTTACCCCTCTCACTTACCTCACCCCGCTAGTTAAGGAGTAATTATAATTTAAACTTGAAAATTTTCCACTGGACACCCTGTACAACGATGCAGAATGTTACATATACATACATTGATGCATATAGCTAAGTTGAAGTAACAATTGTTAAACTAGGACCTCCGGAGTAAAATAAAATAACAGTTAATACAAATAACAATAACAAAAACCATGGTCAGCAAGACGACCAGAAGCAGCACCCGTTCTCGAGCATAACGCAAAGGTCAGCCATTACCCCCCTCGCCATACAATACATGCAGTGACTGCCTTTTTAACCTCCCAACCAATATTACTTAGTAACACGATACACCTTGGGCTCCTGACTACCCGTAAAGACTGTAAAAAATTTACGAATGACAGCCGAGACCAACGGGTTGTGTTTTCCGAGGCACGGAGGGGTAGTATGTAATGGATGATCGCCCATCCACGAACCGACCGTGTCAAGCGTTGCTTAACCTTCAATCGACAGTTGTGGCTGTTTTTATTAAGCCATGAGTAATTTAATGGTAATTATGGTAGAACAATTAATTGAATGTTAGTTTAAACTATTTTTTTTTTTTTGTTTAAATTGACTAAAAGCGTTTCACTCAAAATGCAAAATTCTGACAAAATATCTACTTAGTGACTTTGAACACAATTTTCAAGTAATATTATTGAAGTAATAAAATAATTAATTCTCAAAATTCAAATAAATCAATTCCGATTTTTCAATTCATCAGTCTCTATGTAGCGAACCAAAACTGAATTATGCACTGTAACTTAAACCTTGATTATACTTCCTATGCAAAGCCCAAGCTTGACTACACATACATTTCAAGTTCAAGGCCTTTAATAAATAACTGGGCTCAATCAAATTCTCATTCAAAGAATTTATTTTTTTACTAGCTTCTGTCAACTGGTTCGCCCACGTGGTGGCAGAAACTTATTCTACGAGAACAACGTACTATCGGGATAAAAAGTATCCTATGTTAATACAATCTATCATCAGCTGCATCTTCGCGTTATCCCGGTTGCATCCTTTCGAAGCGTGGGGTCTGCTTTTTTACTCTTAACCCTCCACTTCGGACGATCTTCTGCAATCCTTATGGTGAGTCTATTGGTACACATGTCATTCGCTACGACGTCAAGCTAGCACTTTTTGGGTCTTCCCCTAGTGCCGGGGCGTGGCGGAGGTGTCATAACTATATTTTCTTCCCTATGTGGCTTGCCAGTTTTCGTTAAACGTGCCCGTACCAACCAACCAGTCTATATATGCGCCAAATCTCAATAAAATTTGTTCAGCAGTTTTTGCATGATTGAGTAACAAACATCCAAACATACGAACTTTTACATTTATAAGTAGGATTAGTAGGATAAACCTATTAAAAGCTCTTGTCAAGGGGTCGGCCAGTAAGAAAAATGAAGCTTCTTGTCCGTTCCAAAGCGTAGTAGCTACCTATGGAATAGAACGGGCAAGAAACTCCCCATGGAGAAAGATCTCAAACCACGTGAAAGATAAAGGTGGAATAGGACTTGCGAAAGATGACGCACAAAACCGAAATAAATGGCGTCGCATGCATGATTGGTAAAACCGCGTAACGGGAATAGGCGAAGCCAAAGAAGAAATCTATGTCTAAGCGACATTTAGACTGATTGAAAGAAAGAAAGGATATTCCTAATCCATTGCTTCAAATCTTAGAAACATTTGTCTGCTCAACAACGTAAATAACGCAATGAATGTTTTTAAACTGACAAAATGAAAGCCATTCCTACTGTTATTGTGTTACGCCATTACCCTATTGGGTGTCCTAGGTTGTATTCCATGCTAAAATAATAATAATAAATAGCCATTTAATCGGATCTAACAGATTACATTTCTAACAAATATTACAACATATATAACTTAGAAAAATAAAATCGTTTACACTAGAACTTAGTTTATTATTTGTTGCTTAACAATTTTCTGCAGATCTGTTTGCCAATCGGCAAAAGCCTCCTCCAACCTCTTCCATTCAGACCTTTCATGAGCCACTCTGTTCCACATCATCACATCATCCTGCCTTATACCATCATCCCACCTTTTTTGCGGTCTACCTCGCTTCCTTTTACCGTCTCTGGGATACCATCTTGTCACTGTTTTACTCCATTTCTCTGGACCTCTCATCACATGCCCTGCCCATTTCCATTTGAGTCTTCTGATTTTTAAGGTTACGTCAGTCGTTTTTGTTTTATTTCTAATGACACAGTTTTTTAGTTCTTGACATTCAACATACTCCTTTCCATTGCGTACTGGCAGGATGCGAGTTTTCTTGGTATTTCTCGAGTTAGAGCCCATGATTGGCACCCATACACAAGAACGGGTAGTATGCAGGTGTTAAATAATTTTCTTTTCATATTTACATGGAGTTTCTTGTCTTTCATTGCCACTCTCAAGCTCCAGTATCGCCTCCAGCCGTTAGTTATTCTTCTCTCTATTTCTTTGCGCATAGGTTCTTTTTGAGCTATGGCCTGTCCTAGATAAATATATTCATCGGTATAGTTGATATCGGTGTTGGATAATTGTATGATGTTTTTAATCCCGTTTGTCATCACTCTAGTTTTTCCGGGTTTATTGTTAACCCTACCTTCTCGCTTTCTGTCGCAAGCTCTTTTATCGTCCTGCTTAATGCCTCTGAAGTTTTGGCAAATAGGACTATGTCGTCTGCGAATCTCAACTGCGTCAGAGAACAGGTATAAGGACTTCCTTGCTGCATCTTAGGATTTTGTTGTTTATGTCATCGGGTTGTTGTATTCCATGCCCGGTGGTATTATTATAGAGCTTTTCTGCCATAAAGATCTTAGAATCACTTCGAAATGTGAAACTATTGACAGCTCACTTCAAACTCACTTCACCTAAGTATTCACGGCGACACATTATTACAGAATAGTGTTATATGAAGCGCAGACGACATTCAACCTTAGGATGATATATCCATGATCGACAATACCTAAACTGCCAGATAAAAAGAGCCTTATAAACAGACTTAAATTGTTTCTATCCATGTAATAAACCTTTTTGTCGCTAAGGGATTTATATATCTTCCGTAAACGGTAATTCCGCTTTTGATTGGCTTATGTGGGGACGTGCATATTTATTTCTCGACTTCCAACAATTTATCATTTTTCCGATGGCCGGTTGTCTGCCATTGTGGTTTTTAGTATCATAAACACGTCAGGCGCTTAACTTTGTGTAAATAATTTCATCACTACTGATCTCAAAACGGTGAAGGAAAACAGCGTAAGAAAACTAGCATATCCTAGAATAAAAAAATCTAAGACATGTGACATCTACCAATCCGCACCGGGCCTTTGAGGTAGATTACGGCCTCTCACCGAGAGGAGGCCTGTGCCCCAGCAGTGGGAACTAGGCTGATTATGCTACACGTTATATAAAGAGTCATGTGACCGGGACCTCAAAATGTATGTCGTTAATATAGTTATACAAATACATGCAGAAGCTCATGAACACAGACCTCATCATCACGTGATTGTCGAGGCGATTCAACTCCTTGAAATGACTGAATTAGTGCAAAGACTACCAAGGGTTTTGCTTGGAGTTACTTTAGTGCAGTGTATGCTGTGTATGTGAAATAAAGTGTAGGGGCTTTTGTGATTTTCTATCTGTATTTTTCTTTATTAAGTGTGAACCTGAACATGTATAAATATGTACATGGAAACTACTTATAAATAAATGTCGCTCTTATCTTATTGTCTCTAATCTAAATTGTATGGCTGTGAAACGGCTGCGCCTACGAAGTCTCTAATACAGGTTCACCTGGACGTGTAAGTTTGCCTTAGTTTTAAAATCAGGCGCTTGGCAAATACATTTTCAGTCAATCAAACATATTAATTGAAGAATCTTATTTCTTTGGGCTATAAACTAAAAAAATGTCCTGAAAACTTACTTATCCAATAAATGATAAAGATTGTCATCATACATTTTTAAACACTACTTTTAGAGGGAAGTTCGAAATCCGCGCGGGCAAAGTCGTGGGATAAGTGCTAGTATTAAAATAATAGCAACACTTTTGCTAACATTACCGTACCAAAGTTTTACCTTGTAAAATGTCTTCAAGATTTTGATAGAATTTGGAATTGCTGGTGGAAACAAAGTCATTACACGCTTTATATTAGCTTCACTTGTATGTTTGTATGTTTGTATATTTGTATGTTTGTTTGTAACCGACTCCTTATAGTGCGATTTTGACCCACTTTAAACGACCAGATTTCATTCAAACTTTGCACACCTGTCAAGGACTGATGACAATGCAATAATTTCATAAAGGAGACGGGCATTTCTGGGCCAAAATGTAATAAGTGGAGAAATGGTTTAAAAAAAAGCTTATATTTTTCTATATCAAAATCTGAAAAATCAACTCAATTTACAATCTGGAAAATGAGAAATCCTAAAATTAAGTTAAGGTTCCCAAGTGAATGGAATATCGATTAAATTATAATCGATTAACGTTCATACTATTTAAGATGATGCCTTCACCAGATGATTAATTCAATTAAAATAATTAAATCTATTAGAAATAACATACTGCACAGCTTAAACCAATTAAATATTTATATAATTAACATAAATTGATCCACGTTTGTTAATCGATTAATGTATGTTTAGTCTGTGCTAACTCTGACATGACATGCATGACATAACGCTGACACTCACTCATATTTCATATTGTTTATTGCATGTGCGTATCGTGTTTCCACCCATAGGTTTATTGATGTTTCCTCAACCCCTGCTTTCATTCTACGGACTTTGGAGCTACTTTCTTGCATGACCCTTGCCTTGCTACCATACCCAACACGGACAACCCCGCTCAAACGTTGGACTTGGACTTGTCATTTTGGATTCTACGAACAGCCTACCGATTGGAAAGCGACACCATGGATCGTTGTGTAAATTGATAGCGACTAATCGCTGTAATACAACAGATCGTCGAGATTTGGATGACGAAATGATATTAGCAGTAATTCGTCAATGGCGTACACCACAATCTGTAAGTATTTACTCACTTCTTGTTTACCTCACCAACGTCTACCACGCTGGCTTGCAATCTTTACAATATTTTTTCCTTCACCGTTATACTAACAAAATAATAATAAAAAATAAAAGGTCAGTGGGTCGTTTTAGGGGCAACATTCTTATTTCTAGTAGCACAATAACAACTTTAGGTACAATGAGTTATATGTATGTATAAAAAACAAACAAATAAGATCTTATATCAAACGTAAATGGTTGTTTGGTTGTTAGAGAGTAATTCACACTGACCTCTGTACTACATCATAGTATAAACTGTATCACGGTAGGACAGTATTCCCCGCTCTCCAATAATCACACATGTTATCAGTGAACATAATATTTGAGATATTTAGCAAGTAGTTCTGTATTAATTAATATAATAAAGTACAGGTAAACATTTAAAAGGCCCATGTAGATACATTATATAGAACTAAGTAACTATCGGACCAAGATTTTTTTAAAGTACTTAATCATGTTATCTGTAATTATTAACCACTTTTTAAATCTTTCAGGTAAACTGCAGTGACCATGTTTACCAAGCTTGCTGGTAGTTGGATCAAAGACCACCTCTTGTTATGAAAATAATAATGGTACCTTAGTTGGGCTAGGTACCAAGACAATATAGTACCAACCTGCACAGTTTCTAGATGACAATTTAATCATAATTGAAGATAAATAAAAAATATTACTAAAGAACATTTTTATTTTCTCTCCCTCACTCTAGAAATACCTATATAATCATCTGCTTAGCCTTTCCCCAATTATGTTGAGGTCAGCGTCCTGTCTAACCGGATGCAGCTGGGTACCAGTATTTTACACGGAGTGACTGCCTATCTGAGTTCCACAATCCAGTTACTGGGTAATATGATATCCCTTGGTAAGACTGGTTGTCGCCAACGCGCCTGCTAAGCGTTGCGATTATGGCAAACCCCCCCGAATCGGGGAAGACTTATGACCAGCAGTGAACGTCTTTCGGCTGAAATGATGATGATGATGATGAATTATAATACTTAATATTTTTTATATTTAACACCCCAACTGTATTTTAAAGAATGAGAATCGCACTTCAAAAATCAGCTGTTAAGTGTAGATTGTTACGTAACCTTACTTTTCCTAAATCTTATTTAACTCGGTTCTCAGATTGCCAAAACCTGCAAAATTTTCAGTGATTGTTTAATAATATAGTACCTATCAATAGACACCAATTTCATCTTTTTACATCCAGGCCCAAGATTGTATGAAAGCGTATCCGTCTCCTTTGTGCCATTATCCTTGCCAGGGTTACCAGGACAGCAAAAAAACTGTCACAAACTACGCTGACATACGTCTCAAAATTCGAAATACCCTAAAAAATAGAAAATAAATAATAGTTTAAAAAAAACTAAAAAACACGCTTCCATGGAAAACCAAACTAAAAAGTACAAAATAATGGAAATAAATAATAGTTTAAAAAAAAACTAAAAACACGCTTTATATAGAAAACCAAACTAAAAAGTAAAAAATAAATTTTAATAAATTTGAAGTAATAATAGTATAAAAAATCGAATAAATGTAAATGAATAATAGTGTAAGAAAGAAAAAACTGTTTTATTTCAAAAAAGCGTGGGGTGCTTTTTAAGATATTATCGAAAAGATAATCCTTCTGGTCATATCTGTCAATGAAATATTATTAACTATTGACACCATGCACCCCACGCTTTTTTTAAAATAAAACTTTTTTTTCTTTCTTACACTATTATTCATTTACATTTATTCGATTTTTTATACTATTCTTACTTCAAATTTATTAAAATTTATTTTTTACTTTTTAGTTTGGTTTTCTATATAAAGCGTGTTTTTAGTTTTTTTTTAAACTATTATTTATTTTACTTAGGTATTGGATTCTCAGATAATGTTAGTAGGTAATAGCAATTTTAAATCCAAGGCCACTATCAAATCATTTACTACGTGTAGGTCATTATTTAAAACTTAACACCTTACCTCACAAACTCCAATTTGTACGATAGGTGTATGTCATGTTTTTACAATTATTAGGTATTTATATTTTATAGTACTTTAAGTCAAGAAACTATATATCATCCCAAAACTTTCCCATACCGTTCCATATGGGAACTATTTAAAGCCCATATTTCTTTTTAAATCGTATTATGCTCAATTTGATGTGACAAAAACAGAATTAAAGTATGCACTTAACAATCAGAATCACTGTGCACAAAATAACTTCATCCGGTCACTAAAATTATAGGGGCTTTTGAATAGAAATATTGAAAAGAGATGGCGAGATAGAGAATGTGTTGAAAGAAAGAGAGGGTACCAACAGTATTTTTGCAAACATTGCGAGGGGTGGAAAGGTTCTAAAAGGGTTTACACGCACTATCGTGTCGAGCATACGTTCTTAGAAATCATAAGCAAACATGACCTAAATAGCGTATCAGCCTTTTCCAATATTCCCAGATTAAGCCACAAGCGACGCATAATCATCTCATATAAAAGGAACCATCCAATTTACTGAGCAAACAAAATCGTAGCTCTCGCAAAATCTCGCTAAATGCAATAATACAGCTATCAGCAGCCCCGCCCTCATCTCTCACAGTCTCCTACTACAGACTATAAAATCGCCGGGCGGTGTCAAGGTCAATTCAGTTCAATAACTTCATTCGTTCCGTTCATCTCGCTCATTCGTTCGTTGACGCATGCGCAGAGGCGAGCACTTGAGCTGTGGTACCGTTTGCCGCGTTTATTCATTCCAGTTCCGACCGGTAGCGCGGATTCACATCCATTTAAATCCACCAAAAAACATTTTTTATATTAAAAAATGGAATTCGTCGGCAAGAAATACAAGATGGTCTCCTCCGAGAACTTCGACGAGTTCATGAAGGCTATCGGTGAGTTTATTTGTACTGTAATATCATTGTAATCCTTCTAGGAAAAATCGATGTTGGATGCGCCGGCCGGTTCGCTCTGCTCTCCACGCCGCACAGTGGGTCGAAACTATGATTTTAGTGACTTAGGGCTCAACTTTGCTTTTTTACTTTTTTCTTCATGTGGATGGATAGAGCTCATTAACCTCAACAATAATTGTTCTGATGTATTTTTTCCTAAACTTTATACTTTGGGTAGAAAAATGTGTTTTGTTATTTTTTTGTATGGAGCGGATCAAATAACCTTAAATTCCTGCTAAGTAGCGTGTGATCCCGCATTGAAACTTTATTTTTCATATACCTTGTCTAGTCTATTATCATTTGATGCTATTAACGTGTGCATAAAGTTGCAACTCTGCCAAATAAATGGATCGAAAAAAATGAAAAAATATATCGAATAAAAAGCTACATTTTTTACTTTCGTAAGTTCTTTTAAGTTAAATTTGATATGGAATAGTAAGTAAAAGCACGTAATAATACACATAGTTACTTAACAACTAACAACAATACATTTAAAAGGTCCCTAATTAGCTTAAATTTACTAATATATGTAGTATTAGTAAATTTGTAAATTTAAGCTAATCACACTAATCATAATACATTTAAAAGGTCCCTAATTAGCTCAAATTTACTAATATATGTAGTATTAGTAAATTTAAAGCTAATCACACTAATCATAATACATTTAAAAGGTCCCTAATTAGCTTAAATTTACTAATATATGTAGTATTAGTAAATTTAAAGCTAATCACACTAATCATAATACATTTAAAAGGTCCCTAATTAGCTTAAATTTACTAATATATGTAGTAGTAGTAAATTTAAGCTAATTAGGGATCTATGAATTTCAATTTCTTTGTTTTAATGACTTTAACATGTTTATGAAATGTTATTTTAAGTTAGATTTAATACTGAATAGTAAGTAAAGATAGGTACATAATAATACAAATTAGTAAAGGTAAACTAACATTACTACAACTAACACAAGCAAACTAAAAACTAACTATAAACAACATCAAACATTACTATTTCCTTTCAATTATGAGTTTGACATTTATAAACTAATAAAAAAAACAAGAAACTTACAAACTACCAAAAAATCTTATTCACTATCGCTATGACTATCTTGTAAATTATCTACATCAATAAAATCTATATCGGATTCTGTGGGAAAAATCAGCAGAAGCTCTTTGACTTTTGGAGAGAGAACCATTATATTTTGTTTCACCATTCGAGGTCTTAGACTTGTGATCTTTGGATCAGAAGACAAAAGAAGATTGTGTATAATATCCTCATTTGTCGCCGTTCTACTTACCTTTCTAGAATGACTGAGAGAGTCATTCTAGAAAGGTAAGTAGAACGGCGACAAATGAGGATATATTTCCGGAAATCTTTATTACGAGCTTCCGCTGCCTCTTCCGACAGTTTACCTATAGGTATGGCACCAAAGTGCTTAATTATATCACTCCCATGTACTAACAATTTATGTATACTGGAAGGCATATAATACCAGGGATATAAGTGAACGTACAATTGTGCAGTATCTCTACAAAATTCGGAAAACTTAGAAAGATCCACGCTCTCTCCAGATGCAACCGTCTGAAGAATCACATGAAACCTTTCTATTAAATCTTTATCTATTCCTGTTATGCGAGCTGTTGTTTCTGCATCCCTAAAAAATCTTCTGGCAGTATTGCCATCATTGGTTGTGCCTACTCCTTGCTTGACTACGTCAATAAGTAAACCGCATTCTTTCTTAAACGCTTGCTGTATAGCGCTCTTTCTGAGTGACATTTTTTCTTTGTCATCGCCCCTGCAACTCCATTTTTTGAAGTCCAAACGATAAGCTGCAAACAAAAAGAAATATCACTTAAATAAAAATCTCACAAGTAACTATATAACGTGAAAAAAATTATGAACTAATAAAATTATATTTACCGATATGAAGTAAGCACTCCATGCTTCTTATCCAGGCATGTAAAGATGACATTCCATACTGGAACACTTCTTCGTTGTTCTCTTTTTGAGCAAGTGACTCTAAATTGTTCATCTCTGACGGTTTTGCTTTGCAGATATCACAGACAGCTGAAGATGTGTCTGACAAATATGACGATATTTTGCCGTCTATCATCGTCAAGTGCAATTGATGCTTAACTTCAACTTGATTGAACTTGATTGGCTGAAGTCTTTCTATTTCTTCGGTTATGCTAGCTTTTATAGTTACCACTGTTGACTGCGTTTCTTTGGTAAATTTGAACATTATCGGACGGCAATAGAAAGTTGATGAGGGTCGATCGTTTTCCCAAACAATTGTTCCATCACATTGTTGAAGCCTTATAGGAACTAGACTGGCCATGAAGATAGTTGAGTCATCAAACTCTGCTTCAGTCTTTTGTTTATAATTACTTTGACCTGAGGCTCCATCAAAACCCCATTTGCTTATTAGCAGTAACTCAGTTGGCGAATCCAAATCTAAAGTAATCACTTCTAAAAGCCTAGATACCGTCAAGTTGAGTAAAGCTTGCAGTTTAATAGCAGCTCCTTCTTCAGTTATAATTATGTCTTCTTTCCCTGGATAACATTTTGCCTTCGCTTGTTTTATTTTATAATAAGAAGGGTATAAATCAGACCTATTTTCACTTGCTGCTTCTCTTAGGCTTATATACTGCCACTTACTTAATTTAAGTGAAACTAATAAAGACAGTGCCTTATCGGGTGAATATGTACTACTTTTCGGTTTACTTGTACTTAAACACTCTTTAACTTTTTCTAGATCTTCGGGGTGATTTAGTAAATGGTTCATAATTTTTCCTACATCCTCATTTCCGGTGTTTCTTAAACTAGCAATTGTAGTAGCTTTAAGTTCATCCGGGGATAACGAAAGCGATTGGTTAATTTGATCAACGCGTCTTCGTTTTTGCCTGGAGCCCAATTCCTCGAAAGGTTTTCGAGGTGTAAATGTAGATGTCGAAGCTTCTGTAGTAGATGGTGGTAGATTTTCGACATCTTCAGTATTACAAATCTCGAGCCTTTCCTGTTCAGTGTTCACAGCTTCAGGTATCATTCCTTCGGGCCAGTTTATTGCACGTTCCAACCAATCACCATTTTTTCTTACAAACTGTGCTAACGTGCGACTACTTCGTTCCCATCTTGCACTTATATTTGAACAAAAGCGCGTACAGAATTTTTGGAGCTCAACACTGTTCTCTTCGGTCACGTTTATTTTATGTTGTAGGAATTGAAAGAATTTTTGACTATCCGACAGTGACTTGACCTGCTCTCTTAAAATCATAAATAAATCTAAATTGTTAACTAAATTATCCATTATAACGAAAAAGGGACGATCAGAATCACGAGATGTTAGTAGTAGTACGAATAAACGAACACTAGTTAGTATATAATAAATTATGGTCATTTTATACTTCCAGAATCCAGTGACAAACAATGTTTACTAATTTTTCTACTACCCTCATTAACTAATTATCCTAATTAATATTACAGTAATGACTAAAAGTGAAAAACATTGTTTTTTTATAAGGTAAAAGGTTAAGCTAATTACAGTAATTAAACACACAAATAGAAATTAATTGATTTCATATCCACATTTTTAAATAAAGGTCCCTAATTAGCTTAAATTTACTAATATATGTAGTATTAGTAAATTTAAGCTAATTAGGGACCTTTTAAATGTATTGTTGTTAGTTGCTAAGTAATTATGTGTATTATTACGTGCTTTTACTTACTATTCCATATCAAATTTAACTTAAAATAACTTACGAAAGTAAAAAATGAAGCTTTTTATTCTATGTATTTTTTCATTTTTTTCGATCCATTTATTTGGCAGAGTTGCAACTTTATGCATTTGTTTATAGCATCAAATGATAATAGACCAGACAAGGTATATGAAAAATAAAGTTTCAACGCGGGATCACACGCTACTTAGCAGGAATTTAAGTTTATTTGAGCCGCTCCATACAAAAAAATAACAAAACACATTTTTCTACCCAAAGTATAAAGTTTAGGAAAAAATACATCAGAACAATTATTATTGAGGTTAATGAGCTCTACCCATCCGCATTAAAAAAAAAGTGAAAAAGCAAAGTTGAGCCCTAAGTCACTAAAATCATAGTTTCGACCCACTGTGCGCCGCGCCGGGCGAAGCGAGCGAGCCGACACCTTTTTGCACTTATTTTACTTGCATGTTTTTCTATTTTCGCTGCTGTAAAGGTGTTCTCTTCTCGTTATTTTAGGTTCTTTTAATTTTCACGTGGAACATTTAGCTCTAAAATGTAAATCGATATAATTCCATCTACCTACTTAGCACCATTTTGTGATTCTTCCACTTTAATGAACACGATTTAGGTACTTACTTTTTTTTACAATTAGGGAGATAAAATATTTACTGCAAAATCCAACTGTGAAAAGGGAATAAGACAAAAATCAATGTATTTCGTTATTTTTTACGATTTACATTTTTTTAAAGCGGGTAGTTTTTTTCTTTTTGATTTTATACAGAGGAATTTTAGACTTTAAGTTAAATCGAAATAACTTAAAAAAAAAAAAAACATTTTCGTAATTAATTACTGCACAGTCGCGAATCGGGATCAATTAATTATTAAATTGTCACTCACGATAATGTAAGCTACTCATCTGTTGCTTTGACATATTATCATGAGTAAAAGCTTCTTTATAACTTAGAGTTTATTATACGTGACAATCTACCTACCTTCTGACATTATACCGGTAATGTAATAGGTATTATTATATAGGTATAGGCCATACAAATTAGTTGTGCCTATTGTATTGAAACCTTGGACCGACAATGGTGTTTCAGGTGATTTTACGTTTGAGGTTCTATATTTTATGTCATTTTGTATCGCCTTTTGTGTCCTGTGTGAAAGGATATTTAGGTCATCTGCAATCGATTGACCTAGCTAGCAGGTTCTAGGTTCGTTCGCAGCGTGCCCCCACTGCGTTTCAGTAAGCCTTTACTACTTAGGTAGGTATATAGAAACAATCTGTTGCTTCTTGGCGTGTCTTTCAGATACTTTCCCCAAACAGTTTAGGGAAAAGCGGACGAACTGTCGTTCAGTTTTTTGTTTTCCTTAATAGTTCTTCCTTGTTACAATTTGGATTGTATACCTAAGTATAAATAGGTACTTATATATTTTATTTTTTATATGTCAGTTGTTACCGCACCTTTGGCACCGATTAATAATAAAAATAGGTATCAACCTGGTAGTTAATCCATTGCATTATGACTGTAGATAGGAAGAAAGATAGCTAAATAATCCTGCTAATCGCATATAACTCGATTTTTTTGCTAAAATTTAATCTACAACGGTTCATAGATTTTTATATGGAAATCCGCCGTTATAACGAAGTTTTCGATAAAAATGCACACCGTTCTGATAAAATAAACTGATAACATGATGGTTTTGGCACCACTTAGTTAGTGGCAGAAAAAGTTACAATTACCCACATTACTAAAAAATATAGAAGGTAAATATAACATATCAGCTTATTAAACAAAAATATTTTGATTTTTTAGATCAAGCTGTAAACTTCGTCCAATTACATAGTTATACATAGAAAAAGCTATGTATTATGCAATAAAGTAATGCACATAAAACTAACGTATTTACCGCATTGCAGCAGTGCGATAAACCGGCTTTAATAAACGCCCCATGCAGCCTACGTGCACTCATTCCTATTAATATTGTTCATTCTCAACTACCCACGAATGAGTTCTAAAAAGAAAATATTTAATGTTCTATGTACGTGCTCAGTGGTGCTTTTACTAATTAAAAAAGTTTAGACGTGCGGCCTCCGGTCTATTTAATCAAGCTTCTTTATGTTTGAGATGCCCACGAAGGCGGAGTTATTAATATAAAAGTGTAGGTTTATGCGATGTGACATGCTCGGGACTATTGAGTTCATTTTACGGTTTTCCGCTATACGGTTAGATTTATAAGGAATATTGGGTATAAAGGGAAAAATCTACGAACCTTTTGGCAGTAGAAACCCGCCCCAAATTGCTAAGTTCCTAGTCACATCATGAAAATATCATAGTAGTTTGACATTATTATTCAGTAATTATTTCTTCAAATTAGCACCTTGCTAGAATCCCACAAAACAAGTACAATGGCATCAACAAAACTAGGTAAAGGCATGAAAAACTCTATCTAAAAATACCAACTTACAATAAAAGCTATCTTTTAACAAGAATTTCCTGAAGATACCAGCATGAATTTCTCGAAACTAAAAGATAATCTAAATGGCACATAAAATTTTACCAGCTGATAAAGCAAAAATGAAGTTATTCACTTTTACTGGTAATGATATGAGCACATTGACCACCTGCAATGAGTGTGCCGATTATTCATCACTATCGGGCCCCAATAGGGATACAACAGGCCCCCTTGTGATCGTGGCGATTTAAATGATAACTTGTTCAATGAGCCTGTTCATCGGCAATGGGTTAAATTGATACATTCTTTCTTGATGAGTCTGCTTTGATGTTAGGTCAGCATCGACTTCGATTAGGTCAGATAGTCGGTTGAATTTTACCTTGAAGAATTTTTTCTTTTCCTGTTTTTGTCCGGGAGAGGGAGACCTTTGTCCTGCAGTGGGGCAATACAGGCTGGTTAGAGAAAAACTTTTTTACAAAAAAAAACAACCGACTTCCTTAAAAACACTACAAAGTGAAAAATAACTTTAATTTCGGTAGTCGGTGTCTTAGGATCTGTATTTATGGTTTTTTTGCCACCGACTTCCGAAATTAAAGTTATTTTTCACTTTGTAGTGTTTTTAAGGAAGTCGGTTGTTTTTTTTTGTAAAAAAGTTTTTATTTTTAAATTTTTAGTTGTGGTATTCACCCTGCACTAATTCCAAACAAACAATGCATATTTATGCGATAGCAGAAATCGCGGTTGATTTCCTGTCATTTTTTAAAGAGTTCCGGTGTCTGTCTCCGGAACTCATCATCAGATCTATATGAAAATTATATGGGACCATTTCCGAATAAACCCCTTTCGAACAAAAAAATAATTTTGCAAATCCATCTATATATGTCGATAAGGAGTTGTACCTTCCATCATCAGCTCAACGGAATATAAGAATACAAGTAACGGTCTAAACGTGCCTATAATATTCAAAGAATTATCCCCTAACCTTCTAACCTTTCACTGTAAGTTCCTATATGTACTGTTCACCGATGAGGAGTTCCATGCGGTATCTTCGAAGACTATAATTAGTTCACCACGGATGGATAGATAGAACCAGCAATTATTTTTGATCTTTAGTACAATATCCAAATCACATTACGTGTACTGTTTGTTTTTGAGGAGTTCCTTCGTTTATCTCCCAAAGTATACATCAAATCTTCACAAAATTAATATGGGACCACCTCAGGAGTATACCCTTACGAATAAAAAAAGAATTTTCAAAATCGGTTGACAATTGGCGGAGAAATCGGTGAACATACATAAAAAAAAAAAAAAAAAAATACATACAGTCGAACATAATTATAACCTCCTCCTTTTTTTGAAGTCGGTTAAAAATAAATAAGATAGTTTTATCCGTTGGTAAAGTTTTGCAGGGTTATCCATTAGACATTTCTGAGGAGCTTATACATACTGGCATACCCCTTCGCGGAATTGTTACTTGAATTTAAAACAGCAAATAAAAATATTCCTGTAAATAATATTGAATGAAAGATTTTGTTCAACCGGTTTTAAATTGTTTTGACTGGGAAAACTAGGTTCTATTGTCTATAGGTAACGACTCAAACTTAAATTTTCTTAATATAAGATAAAGATTACTATTCTTTCTTTAAGTTCGCGTGCTGTCTACAATATGCAAGTTCCACGGTTTTTCCAATTTAATCCAGTAACGTTTATAAATAAAAAATCTTTCAGCTTGGTTGCATATTAGGTGCCCCGCAAATTATTCACTTCCTTCATTGGATAATGGAGCAAAAAAACCGACACGTTTTTCACTTGTCTCGTTTTTGTTAGATTCAAGTAATTGAAGTAGCAATGTCTGGGGGAAATTAGCATGGTTAATGGATAAAGCGACTGACCTTTGAACTTTAGTAAGATAATAATGAGATCACAAAAAACGGGAAACGTTGCCAAGAGACAATGTCAGCTTTTGTTTTCGTTTTATTACGTACCGAAAGAAGATAACTAAAAAAAGGAAAAAAAAATGCTCTTAAGTACCTGGAACTTGAGTACCAGTAACATATTTTGAAAAAATCGGCCAACTACGAGTCAGACTCGAGTCAACTATCTACCTATTACGGTTCATAAGATACAGCCCGCTGGCAGACAGACAGACGGACGGACAAAGAAGGCTTAATAAAAGGGTTCCGTTGGCAACCTTTGGACACGATATCCAAAAAAAGAAGAATTAGAAGTAATATCGCTAAGGTCGCAACGTTCTTATTTAAAAGCCCATATTGGTAAAAGAAAAAAAAAAACATCATACCACTCATGCGATTAACATCATTCAAAAATGCACAGAAAAAAAACATACAAAAACTGACAATACAGAGTTAGATTACTTCAGACCTTGGACTTAGCGCGGACTATGACTCGCGAGTCGACTCGGAAACTTGCCAACACTATTTACACTACGACAAAATTGATTTTGAGACAAATAGTTCGTGCAGTTTAGGTATGAATCATACGTAATACAAAGGTCAATGATCGGTAAAAGGTTTTGCTAAACATAATCACATCATGTTCTTTTTTTTCACTTATTTAAAATAAGCTTCGTTTATCTAATTACATACTTAGGCTGTTTCCAATCTTGACTGGCTGTTACAGCCTTTAACCATATATAAACCTTTTTTTTTAATATGCATTTTTTCCAATTTCAAACTTGGTCGATTCTCATTTTAAAACGAATGGATGTTACACACTATTACTAGTCAATAAAACTTGATGGCCGGGCGGCCTAACAATAGTTACTGGGTCAATATTTGAGAGGCTCCAAATTCATGTCTCTCAACATTTCTCGAGAACGTGTGTATGTATTTTTTTTTTAAGTGTTACCTTTAATAGTGAAATAATCAACGAAAATGTTGCTTTAAACCACGATTGTAAATAATTGATAATAAAAAAAATATTAAATAAAAACCAATAAAATTGCCGTTTTTTCACGTGTCGCCTCGGTACGCGCGGCCTATATTTGGATGATTTAAAAAAAATGTGACTTCATGGAGCCATTTGTTGTTGGGTGCTGTATTTATACATAATAAATTTTCATGATTTTGATAAAATTACCAATACCCACTAGGTTAATAAAGAGAAAACTCATGTTCAAAAAATGTGCGTCATTATCCTGCGCTATGCTTGTTTTCAATATTATGTCGAGTAAGAGACAGGAGAAGGGGAAACTGGTGTCTCGGCGAAAAGACCTCCCAGCACCCCAGTCAGGTGACGTGCTATGGTGATGATATACGCGCTCGTTTTTTGCAGGTAAGGGTCTGAAATTCATTCTCCAAAAAGTTTCATTGCAAACGTCATTTACATTTTCATTTATATATCCGTCAAATTCCATTGTAACTCTATACATTTAACAAAAAAGTATGAAGGTTTTCTGTACACACTCAATTATAAAACGTTTTTTGGAATACCACGGGCGTAAAACATTTTTGAACATGTTTTTTTCCAATTCATCATTTTTCTCACCGTCATTGTCCTGAATTTGTACTGCCAGGATAATGACACACGTTGAGAAGAATGACATTACGTGAAATGATAATGACAAATGGTGAGGATAATGATGGGAGTTTGTAACTATGCATTTGTTTAAGGTCGTGTTTTTGCAATTTAATATTAATACTATCATGAAGCTCAAGTATTATATTTTAAAAATTTATATAAATCATCATAAGTTTTCCAGTGACAGCTGGAATTTGCAGTGATAGCGGTATACCGCAGATGAAATATTTTTCATCAACTACGACAGTTGGATGGTCTTGATGAAAGACGATTTTTGTATATTGGAACATTTGAATGTTATAAACGCTACATATGAAGGTCCCCAATGCAAGGCTTTGTGTGAAGATAGTGTACACTTAAAGATTTTTTAATATACAAGATATTTTTTTAACCAGTGTGCAAATTTTAACAAATTAAACTTAAACGAGGTATAATAACCAAGCGATTTTTATTTTGATATAAAGTGACTAAAGTGATTAACCTAGCGAATGGGACAAAGAAAATACAGATAAACACTGAGAAAAAGAAAATTATAAGTACTAAAGATGCAATTGTTTAACTTGAAGATGATTTAAATAAATCTTGTCATCACACCTTCAAAGTTGTGAGTCAGTATGGATTTGAAAGAAAATCTTAATATACATGAAAAATCTAAAAAAATCTGAAAACTCAATGTGTACACATGCGTGTACACATTGATTTTTCAGATTAGATCAACTGTATTTATATACCGGTGTTATTTATACGCAAAGTGTGGGCCAGTATCAGTCTATTGGGCAGAGTCAGCTTGCAAAACTGAAGACAGATGAGATGATGACAGAGTGGCAGATAGATGGCAGAGTCGTGTCCGCCAAACCTGAGCTGTTAAGAGAGATCGAGAAGTTCTATGGACAGTTATACACGTCCACCACAAACCCCGTTATGAATCTGGCTAACGACCTATGAGCTAGATTGACTCGACTCTACACTGAAGATATCCCGGACGTCAGCTTGTACGAGATTAGGATGGCTCTGAAGCAGCTTAAAAACAACAAGGCGCCGGGTGATGACGGAATTAGGGCCAAGTTTCTGATGGCCGGCGGAAAACCCGTTCTAAAGGCCCTTCAGAAGCTGTTTGATTCCGTCATACTCGAGGGCAAAACGCCACAAGCATGGAACAGAGGTGTGGTGGTACTTTTCTGTAAGAAGGGTGGCAATACCCTGCTTAAGAATTATAGGCCCATCTCACTTCTGAGCCATGTCTATAAGCTGTTTTCAAGAGTTATCACGAACCGTCTCGCATGCAGGTTAGAAGACTTCCATCTTCTCGAACAAGCCGGATTCCGTGAAGGCTTTAGCACCACATACATACGCTACGGCAGGTTATACAGAATACCGAAGAGTATAACCTGCCTCCCGCTTAGCGTTTGTGGACTACGAAAAAGCCTTCGATTCGATCGAGATCTGGGCTGTACTGCAGTCTCTTCAACGGTGCCAAATTGACTATCGATACATTGAGGTGCTGAAGTGTTTATATGAAAACGTTACTATGTCAGTCCGGCACCAGGACAGAGCCTCGAAACCTATCCTTCTGCAGCGAGGGGTGAGACAGGGAGACTGTTCTCTCCGAAACTGTTCACCGCTGCACTGGAGGATGTCTTCAAAGTTCTAGACTGGAAAAGGGCTTGCATCTACATTAATGGCCAGTACATCACTCACCTTCGATTTGCCGACGATATAGTAGTCATGGCTGAGATATGTGTACTTAGGACAGACTGTCCAGTTAGGTAAGTCCAACTTCGAAAAAGAGGTCAATCGTCGAATCCGACTCGGCTGGGCAGCGTTCGGGAAGCTACGCAGTATCTTCTCGTCCCACTTACCGCAGTGTCTCAAGGTCTTTGACCAGTATGTGTTGCCAGTGATGACATATGGCACTAAGTAGTGGTCGCTCACAATGGGCCTCATAAGAAGGCTCAAAGTCACCCAAAGGGCAATGGAGAGGGCTATGCTTGGAGTTTCCCTACGCGATCGAATCAGAAATGAAGAGATCCGTAGGAAAACCAAAGTAACCAACATAGCCCGAATAATTGCCAAACTGAAGTGGCAGTGGGCAGGGCACATTGCTCGCAGAACAGATGGCCGATGGGGTCGGAATATTCTGGAGTGGCGACCGCGTACATGAAGACGTAGCATTGGAAGGCCTCCCACAAGATGGAGCGATGACCTGGTGAAGGCCGCAGGAATACGTTGGATGTGAGAAGCACAGAACAGGTCGAAGTGGCGGTGCTTGGGGGAGGCCTATGTCCAGCAGTGGACGTCTTTCGGCTGAAATGATGATGATTATGATGACAGTGTGGACCCACTTGATACCACTGACAGAAGAGGTATTTAATCTAAACACAATCACACATCTTCACAATACATAAACTAGTATATATTTTATTTAATTATTCAACTTTGTAAAGACTTCTCACAGCTAAAAAGATTAATTTGGAATTATTCGGAATTCGGACACGGAAAAAGTGCTTCGGTTGGTGTTGGGGCAACTCTGAAAAGGACTGCAGATCGTATGGTAACTTTTGGGAAAGATATAAGATTTTTAAAGACTTTTGAATAATTTTACGATTTGATTAAAACTTATAAAGAAAATGACAACTTTAAGATAATTGTGAAAAAAAAAAAACTAGAAAGAGAGGATATCTCATTTAGAGAAAGCTTGATTTTCAAAAAATTAAAACCATTTACCTTTTCTGTGTACTAAGGTCTTTGGTAGAAATGTACATCGAGAACAACTGTAGGCAATATGTGATGTTTTGATACTTATAATTTACGAAATATGAATAAAATAATAAAGTTTATAAAAGTCTTAGAAATTGGTTTTTGTTACACTTATTTTAAGGTTAATTTATATTAGTTGATTGTGATACTTTAAACCAAATAAAAATGTAATTGAGATACTTAATTCCTTTTATTTTCATTTACCTACCTACATCGTTTACAGAAGTACAAAACTAAACTCATGAGCATATTATCATTGTCCTCAACATATCGTCATTTTCCTAAGCTTGAAAATCATTTTTCTCACATTATGTCATTATCCTCAACAACAGTTTAGAAAAAAACATGATTATCTCGTTAAATTCTTGTTTATCTGGAGTAAAAACAAAGAAAAACTTGTTATCTGAACATGCCTAGTAATACTTTTAAAAAATCTCAGCGATGCACGCACGTTTTTAAGAATCCACAAAATTTGCTCAAAAATAATATTTTCTGAAGATTTACCCTACTACAAATTGTGGTAGCGGAAAATTTTAAGTCTTCATAAAATTGTAATCTATTTACAATTTTACCTAACTAACATATATTTATTTAGAACGAACACTAAAGGCAATAAATAATATACAAGACATTTGCTTTGATAACAGTCCTATTCATTTCTTAATAAAATACATAATAAAAATCGTTTCATGCAGTGAAAAATAGGCATGGTTTATTTTCATGTTCGGAATTATGACCTTTGATTACCAATAAATCACCAAGCCGATTTTCCGAAATGACAGCGATTAAGTTTTATTTTTATGACTGCAAGTTATTATTATTTCATACTTATCTCTATAAATTCATAAAAGAAGATAAGATAGATGTTGCACAGTCAATCTGCACTCGATGTGTCATATCTTTTATTTGAACGACCTCTGCAAATATTACATATTTGGCTGTATGTGTATGCTTGGCAACAGTATGTACGTTGTGATCATAAGTACTTAGACTGTCAATTGATATTACGTGCAAATCAATATTAGAGGAGATATGTATATCCTTGTGGTCAAGATTACGTTACATACGAGAATTATGTCAGTGCACACTGACGTTCGAATAGATTATGAATCTGGCTTTGATTCTGTTGATTCTTGCAACATTTACATAGGTTTTCTTTACATCCAACGAGCTTTTTATTGAATACATATTTACACCGTGGATACCTTTTATGCCAAAGGGATTGAACTCATTAACGAACCACCGTTCAAAGTCCTCATACATAATTGAAAAGTGTCATTGGCCTCAAAAATAAACGACTCGATCCATATAAGTAAAATCTCAGGCTTTGATTACTCAATCAATTCGTTTACAGAGCATGCGGGCAGTCAACAATACGAGTGATTTATCTCCGTTTCAAAGACCTACCACAACGAAATATCCTTTCAATTAATTAGGAAGATCGCATGAGAATATCCCGACATAGTTTAGCGATTAAGCTGCTATTGGACGCGGCCGACTGTCGGGCAATTGTCGTAAAATGGACGACAATCAGCTTCAATTGCCGTCAATAAGATACGAGACGGTTTGTTGAGAGCGGCCATTTTCTATAACAATACTGATAGCGGGTTCCGTTTTCTATTTGTGTGCATGCTTGATTTGCATGCGTTTATTGGTCGCCATGGTCAGAGGTCACGTTGTATGTTTTTTTTTTTATGGAAGCTTCTATTAAGGACTGGAGATTTTATTGATTTGCGGGGCGTAGAGGGCGTAGTCTACACGATACCGGACTACTTCAAAGGCAGTTTGCCTTCCTCAAATGGGAATAATATTCTGACGAACAATATTTGTAGTCAGTTGCAGGCTTTGATAAATAAGTCAGTCACCCTTGTCTGTAAATAGATCTCGGAGGATTGTGCGTTTGGCAGTGGGGCAATTTTAACATTGTATTATTTGTGGCAGCTATTTATTCATGAATTTGACATATTTATTAATACCTGTCAGTTGCCAATGCCATGCTGGTTTTGAATGGAAAAGTAAACCCCTTATAGATAATCATCTCTATTTATAGGCACAAATAGCCAAACATTGACTGTCCTTCAATGTCCTCTTAGTATTCTATACACAATCTTCCCAGGAATATTTCTTCATTGAGTGACATTTCAATACATGAATGGGTTGCAGTAAATTGAGCTTTAGAAAACGTATATCCTCTCGGACATGTGATCGGATGAGTCAGGATACGCACAGATTATCATCTTAACCGATTCAAAGATCAATTGATGACAATAGGCTGGACAGTCAGTCGTTTCCTTTGCCTTAGTCAGAGCAGCGGATATCGTCGGCGTAAGCCTACGCGGCCATTTTATAATCCAATCTGTCATTTGAACTTGACATTGCTTTTCCAAACGTTACGAAGATTTATTGAGTACCATAATTTGCTTCTTTAGTATGTACTTAAATTTAGAATTCATGCGCAGTGCTTTAATAGGTATCTACTTTTTCCTGTTTTCGATGCTTAATTTGGCAAATTATCAAAAAATTATTTTATATTATTTTAAAAATATGAAATCAAGTTATAGCTGATAATAATTTATTAATCTGCAATGTAACTATCAAAATAAAACTATTTTTGTACTTTCACTAGACCGTTTCCAATAAATAACAGGAAAAATATTTTTGTTGGGTTATTCCGTTTTGCATTCGTGCTTATCAAAGTTTAAATCAATGACATCACGACACTGGCTGCAAGTTGCAATCATTAGGTAATTAATGTTGTTTGTTAAAAATTTGCATTACGAATAAAATTATATTTTTTGCCATTTATTTTTATCGTACGTACATACCTAGTTTTTTAATAATTAAAATGCATATTATTCAAGCAATTATTCTTTATAATTATTGAGACAATATTTTAATGATTCTTCAATTAATACTAAATTATTAGAGTTGGAAATTACAAAATAGAGGTATAAATCTTACAAAACTAATTTCTAAACCAATTAAAAATCCTAATTATGAACTAGAACAAATTAAATTTATGAAAATAAAATATTTTATTTACTAAGCTTAATTTCGGAGTAAGTATAGTCAAACAATATTGAATTTCAATTTTCACAATATCGTCGGAATCGTTCGAGACGAGACCGAATGACCAAATATATCCTGGATGAAATAACTTGTAAAATCGGTCATTAGTTCAGCCGTTCAGCTAGGTACTGGGAATGATTTAAATGCTCTATCCGAAATTAAACCTACCAAATTCTCCAATCTGATGAGACAATATTTCTAAAGTGAATTCTAGATTTAAACTGGTACCTAGCAACCGGCAGGAAATATTCAAGTCTAAATATTTTATTTCTTTATTATTTTAAAGTTATGCATTGCCATTGGATTTAAATTTACATAATCATTTTTTAAAGCTTTTATTTAACTTCATTTGTATGTCTTGGAACTTTGCAATCAATCATTCACCCTCTTGTACTGAAGATGAAGGTAAGTTTCGGGCTGAAAAGCGCATAAGTACATTTGTTGCTCGTGACAATGTACAACAGAAGCAATTTTTTTAAAATAAATTATTTAAAGAGTCATTTGTAATAATTTTACTAACAAACTTAGAAAAGAATTCAATACATTTTTGCTTTTATTTATAGACTTGTTGAAAGGTCAAAGAGTTCCATTATTACGTAACACTATCTTTACTTTTGTACTATATTGTATGCAAATTCGGTGTCTAATTATGACGACAAGGTAAAGTCCGCAGTGTATCCGCCACAGAAGTGGCGCAACAAACTCCCCAGCAGCACAGCTGTCTGTTAAGTTAGAAGAACTTGATTCTATACAATATTGTGTAGGTGATTAATATTATAAAACAAAACATACATTATTCGCCATTATGTCAGCTAGCACACGCCAATATACCAACAAAACAGAGAAAACTAAACTCAAGTTGAAATAAATAATAAAACAAAATCGTAAACACTTTTAAAACCTAAATAAAGCATACAGGCATAAAGGGCGTGCCCGCTTACATACACAACGATGCAAAATGTAACATATACAATACAATATTTTATACAAAGTAAAGTGCCTACTAGGATTCGAAGCCACGCTTTACAACTCGTTAGTCGGGGCTACCATTACCCTTGAACTTGCCACAGAGTATCTAAACTTACATTAAAAAAATAAAAAGCCTTTGTTTTATGGCTTATTTCACAACACCGAGGGCCTTGACTAATTTAGATAAATTAAAAGGGGATAAGACTATCATAATTATGTCATATATAAAATGGGTTCCTTATTGCAGGTAGATTAAACTTCTAGACTTTGGTAGTCTAATAAAGTTATCTATTAGTAACGTTATCATTATTTAATGATTATTATGTAACTTAATCTATACAAATAATAAAAATCACTAAGCACCCCAAAAAATATAGGTACCTATTGCTTTTTTTAAGTATGACCCAACCTAGAGATATAGATATTTTACCTACTCTTGACATCGTACTTATTTAAAGCCTCTGTATTATCGTTTGATAGATTACTTGCAACAGATAATCACAATCGTTTTATTTCCCCCAAGCACGTGCTTAACATCCGTTTTCGGCGCTTAGATCATTAATCATTTTCTTAATGATAATATTTTAATTGACCTCGCGGACATTTAATAATCCAGTGCAAGTGCATCAGCAAGTCGGTGTGATACCGCCATCAACAATGGTGAAGGCAACTGTCAAAATACTTTATTTAAAATATTGAAATTACCGAAAATATCGAAATATTGAAATAAAACCTTACTCATGAATGAACACGAAATGGAACGAATAAACAAAATTTCAAATTTGTTATAAGTTGCGGATCCTGACGTGTCTGCTCCACCCATAGCGGGATTCCACGTCATTTAATGATTTCCCACCCAGAAAAAAGAGATCTTGCTATGATCACGCCATCCACCATTTGTCTCTGCCCGACCTTCCCCATTTGGCCAAAACGTTGACAAGAAATGGATTCCAGTTCCATTCCAGTCTTACCTTTCCTACAAGGTCTGTGGAACAGAAATCATTGAAATAGCAATCTCAAACAAAAATACAGCAATTTTCTCAATTTCAGTAAACAACGATTTAATAAATTACCTACTTAAGCATAATACAGACTTATGATAAGTGCATGATTATTTATATTAAAAGTATGGCAGCCATTTTTTATCATGTGCATAATGCTGCATACTGATACGGTTAGGTAGATGGACATTGAACCTCTTTATTTATCTCACTGGCATTCAATCTTAGCGCCGTTTTATTTTTAAATGTGAATGATGAACGACTGAACGAAAGAACTATTTTCAGTTTGTTGCAATGAGGTGAGGGTTTGAAGTGTTATTTTTGCTCTGTGGCACTACATTGCATGGAATTAGTATCTTCCACTACCATACGATTGCTTTTTTTTTATCTTGCTCGGCTTATATATTTGTGGGTAATTGCATACCTACTTCGAATGTTAAAAATATTCGCTATCTGAAAATACTTATTTTCTCTGGCAAACGTTTAAAATGACATTTAAATTATGCTCTTTTATATTTTCTAACGTCGTCGTGATAAAGTCGTAGACGTCCACGTTCATACAATGTACGGAAATACTTACACATTAAGTATAACGTTTTCGTGGCCGGAAATTTAAAAGCTTTTTACTATTTTTCCATACATTTCACTTCCCTATGTTATCGAAGTGCCGTGTCCACGTTATTGTCACCACGTTAGAAATTATAAAATCCCACCATAGACCCCTAACTCTCTAAGTCAGATTTGTGTCTGGTTTTTTGTTGTTGCTAATTTAACATTTTCTACGAAACATGTTACCTGCTTTGACTCATATAAATTGCACCAACATCAGTTTGTCATGCCTACAGATAAGCGACAGACGGCGTTAATCAAATATTTATGAGGTGTTAAGTGCCATAGTTAACATCAAAGATTCTTATTTATTCTACCTATTTAGGTACATACATTTTTTGGGTGAAAAATACCTGCAAATCTATTCTGTAAAAATCTCACCTTGAAAACTTTGAGCTGTCAACAGTGCCAATTTATAGCATAGGTGAAATGACAGCTTATTTCAAGGTAACTTCACTTAAGTTTACACTGTGAGGTTATTACAGAATAGATCGGCTGTAGAAGTTGAGCGGCAGATTTTCCTTTTTCCTACCGTATTATATTAATTACGTATTTTATTGACTACTCGGAAAGTATTGTATTATACATGTGTATAAAATAGTTTACATTTACAAAAATCAGGCTTCTACCTATGGTGAAAGCGCCTGGGTAGCCCGCTAAATGCGCTAAATTCCTTTTAGCCTTTAAATGATTATTTTATGACATCGTCGTTTTATTAATAATTTTAATGATTATAATGGTGTTCAATCAAAGCTAATATTCGTTACGATCGTGAATCATATTTTTATCAACATACAACCTGACACTGAATTTTTCAGAGGCCTAGAATTCAAATATTTTCCGCTCGACTGAAAACTCGAATATGATCCAAAATTTTTACACTCCCATCTCAGATAACAAAGAAACTGACTTTTTCACAGAGATAAGTACCTTATCTAATCAAGTTTTTTGTCACACCTCTTTTATTTACATAAATACTTCATAATAGATACCTATTTCGTCAATTAAACATCACAAATCATAATGGAAACATTTCCCAGAACTATCGACTAGTGATAAAAAGTGATATTTCAAAGGGCCCGCCTTGTGAACCTGATAATTTAAATAAATATTAACTTTTAGTAAGATAACTAATATCTGATAAAACCTAACACTGCTTATAAAATAGGTTAGAGCGTGGTAAACGGTATTTTATTTTATTTTATTTTATTTTATTTTATTTTATTTCGGGATAAAAAACAGGAGTACAATTATATGTTATACATAATATCTTACTAATTAAACAAAATACTTATCATACTACTAGCAACATTATCCACTTATTACTAAATTGTTGATTATTAATGCTACGTGAGATAAACACAAAAAAAAAAAGAATACATGCGTGAATGGAGTAAAAGATGAAATGATTAATTTATCAAATAAAGCTTCCTATAGTAATAATATTAATGAAATTTATGTAATATAAACAAAAACAGTAGAAAAGAATACAATCCTTAATCATTATAAAGCTAAGATAGAATCGACTACAGATTTTCTAAATTGATGTGTTGTTAAATTGAAAATATCAATGTTTTCAAATCTAGTGTTGTAAGAATCCACAAGTTGGCGCAGAGGAGCGCGAAGGCCAGCATTGGAATTACAGACATGCCTAATATTAACAGACAGTAAGCGGTATGAACGCGCTTGTCTGCGCACTACTGTCCTCGATTTTATTCGATTTTGCCATTTTTATGACAATTTTAATGGATATAAATCGAAAAAAAATTAAGTACATAGTCGCCTTTATTAGGCGCTTATTTTCAGAATAAATCAAGGGCAAAGGAATCATATTCATTCATTCTAGTTCATACTTGATATCTATGATCGATAAGTGCCACTCTATAATTCAAACAAATGGATATTTGATTGACAAAAACTTTCCTCCGACTATGTTCTAAATTGAAAAATTGCGCCAATTTAAAGGTCATCGGCCTTGACGTCACACCACGCGACACCGACCAATGGCGTCGCGCCGCGCCCACTATTCATCCAATGGGAGCGCAGAATTGTTTATCGATTCATCTCTGCGTGTTGTTAGTAATTGGAGGCGAGATGAGATTCGGTCCGGAGGGACTTGCGGCTGATATTCACAGTGAACGATTTTCGCTATATTATTATGTTTTGTTATACGGAAATTTGATACTTATCTATGGAAATATGCGTTTGTTTTGGCGTCAAAGTCCCCTCCTATTTGGTACATACGGATGCTCATTTGACTGAAATTGTAACACGAATCTTTGGAATTCGTAATTGGAACCAGAATTGGCGGGAAGTTAGTCATATTCTACGTGGGTGGCTAGTTAGACTAGACTAAAGTTTCTAACTGTAGCTACACTACTTGAAGGACCGCATTCCTGCGCGTGCATTCCTTGCCCGAGCTGATGCGTTAGTCCACCGGGACTTGCCTTATACGAAGGTACCTAGGAATTCTAGGTTCATATCGGTAGGTACTTTAGTACTTAGACTTTTGTTCCGTTATCGGTAGGTATAACATTGAACGGAATACCGCCCGCCATCTTGAAAATGTTAAACAATGAGTGTAGTGTTAAGTAAATTATCGGCCTGATTATTAAGTTAATGCGATGTTCTTTAATTAGCTATACGAGATAAATATCTTAGGTCATGTTTTCTTGCTGTAACTAAGTACTTATACCTAGGTAGATACGATCAAAGAGCGTTAATGTTACCACAGAATTTTCAAACAAATGCGCATGTCACCTTTTCGAACTGTTAGTTACATTCAAAACGTTGGCAATGACGTAGTCGGAAAAATTATAAGGGGCAAGTAAAAATTAACTTTAGAGGTATTATTATTTATTCTATATCTTACTTATCTAAAGTCAAATAAGTCTCCAAATCCTCCGTAGATTACACAAGTTTGCACCAAAAATTCTTTGTAAAATCTTCCGGAATGAACTTCTATCTGTAGACCGAACAGCAGCGTGAGTGACACTTTTTAGTCATTCATTTGAGTAGAGTAACTAACCACACTACTTACTATGTGCATAGTTACATGTACACAACGCGACAAATCAAGCTGTACAGCTTTCCTTCCAGTTTTAGCTGACCTCGCATTGTACGAGCTTATCATACAGTGAGAAGTCAGCTTATACTAGAAATGTATACCTTGATCGCCGTGCGTACATGTTACTATGCACATAGTAAGTAATGTGGTTAGTTACCATAAGTACTTAAACTACCTAACTAAATAAAAAATATTTTCCTCATGTACCCAAGTATTCAGTGTTTAATTAAATTCACTGGTAAAACATTCAACATGATCGTTTCTATGAAATTTCATGAGCTAATTTTATTTTACCCTGCAAGTATACCATACAGACTAGTACGTCTAACGTATTGTGTAGTATGTACCTCAGCTCTCTCCTATATCTAGCTAAATAGTTGGTATGCTCCCAAAACACTAAATAAATCGTTTTTTTTATGCAACCTCGTTTGTCTCACGGCTGGGCAAAGGTCTCCTCGTTAGCTTTCCACTGTTCCTTTGGTATTTCCTTTTCCAGCCACATAACATAATCATAACCTGTACTCCTCGAAGGTTAAGACAGAGCTGTACCTAATAGTAGGTACATCCACATTTCGCTGGTTATGTTTAAGTCCCATGTAACAGGGGGAAACTCTAAGCTGCTACTGTCAAATTCCTGATGAAAAATCCTCATAACACTTCACTGACCAGTCACCCGTAAACGCACCTCACGTCGTTTGTGCAATTTCGCAACCAGATTTTGGTGTACTGGAATTTGAACTCTAGATGTAAAACTGAGCATTCAGAGTCCAATAGAATGCATCAGCGCATCGAAAAGAAGTGTTCGATTTTCAATTCTTGGCGCCAAGCTGTGCGTGGAAGATCGAAATCGCGAAAATGCCCCGTCAAGATATTTCTACGCCTGCCAGGGTCGCGAGATTCGTTCGAAAGAGATACCGTGGCCCTGGCACATGGGCAACTGAAGGAACACGTGTGGGTTTTAGTCAGTGAAAATCTGACACGCCCTCCCGCTCCGCCCAAGAGCGGGAGACAAGATTGATGATTTCCCAACCAAAAACAAAAGATATTTCTACGCTCGCACCCGTGCGTTCGTGAACTAAGTCACCATGCCTAAATTTCTTCGGCCTCCATCGGCGACGACGCTCGTCTTCTGGTACCCACTGCGTGACGACAAAACGAGGAGATGGATATATTTTATCCGTGTGGTGCCGGACGTAAAGAATAACACCATCCCATTTCTTCCCGTGGGTGTCGTAAAAGGCGACTAAGGGACTTACTAGAGGATGGGCAGCCGCGTTCTCTATGCTTTTTACCACCATACTGCGATCGCCAACCCGCCTGCCAAGCGTGGTGATTATGTCAAAGCCCCCTAAATTGCAGGGGACCGATGTCTAGCAGTGGATTTCTTACGGCTGAAATGATGATGTTCATGAGATATTATTTAATCCGATGATACAGTACAGTCTGGATTACCATTTTATCCAGACAGCCAGACATGAGATAAAGATTAAATGCAGATAAAATATGTTAATAACAGACACAGGGGTGACCTCGTCAGATGAATCATGTGAACTTGAAATGCAGCATTCTTATCAGTTTATTAACATATTCTGTGAGCTCAGACAATGGGGTTTAAGTCACAGACTATAGTTAAATAAATAAGTTTCTTTAGCACAGCCGTCTGTAAGGTTGTAAATGGCAGTCTGTCTTTTGTAATGAACTAATGAGTTATGATAAGATTAATCGCCCTTACCTCTGTGCGGGAGAGCAGTTGAAGCCCAGTGGTAACAGCCCGGTACTACGAATTCTAGGTCGTGGTTTCGAACGTAAGCAGGCACTTTACTTGGTGTAAATTATTTCATCACCACTGCTCTCACAACGGTGAAGGAAAACATTATGAAGAAACCGGCATGTCCCTAAAACCAAAAATTCGTAGAGATGTGACCTCTGTCCAACCACACTAGGCCCGCCTGGTGGATTATGGGCTACGGCCCAGTCCCTCCCACCGAGAGGAGGCCTGTGTCCCAGCAGTGGGAAAATTATTGGGTAATTAATGTGATTATAGTATGTATTATATACCTCTAAGTGAACTTCTGTCCTAATTGTAAGATTAGGCAAGTAACCTCTACCTCGGACTAAGTACCAATATAATCACATGTAATTTTTCAAGGTTACTTTATTTTATTTAATAATCCACGTAAATTAAAATTTGTATTTCAAACAATGGGTAACAAAATAAAACAATGCTTAGGCGTAATAATCCTCCGAAGAATATTCCGATGCTGACAAAATTATGAATTTGTCGAGTTGGTAACCTGTTGCAGTGAGATTTCCTTGTTTTGCTGGCAATCTGCCAAGAGGTATCTTATCTAAGTATGACCAAATAACTTACCTACTCGTTGATACTTGAGTAATAAAATAGTAAGTTAGCTCTCAGTCTCAAGAGCTCAGGAAGACACCTTGGCTTTTATAACATACTAGCGGACACTGTCTAATTTCAGAAACTTATCCTGTGGCATCGCATCGCCCGCCCGTTCTTCATTTTTGCTTAACGTTCTTTCTGCATTTTATTCCTTCACTCGGCTTCTCAGTGTCGTTATGTCGTAGCGTGATGTTATATAGCCGGGGAGAAAGGAATTTGACGCGGTCCTCCGCGTCATATTCCTGGGCCGAAGCTAGTCATCAATTTAACCGTATAAGTTAATGTAATCCTACTAATATTAAAATGCGAAAGTTTGTGAGTATAGATGTATGGATTGATGTTTGTTATCTTTCACGATAAAACTACTGAACGGTTTTGGATGAAATTTGGAACACAGATAGTTTATGACCTGGATTAACACATAGGATACTTTTTATCCCGGTAGTCTGTTCCCGCGGGATAGTTTCCGACCTCCACGTGGGCAAAGCTGCTGGCAAAACCTGTAATACGTAAGATTCAATTTCCGCAGGCTACGTTAGCGTGTCCTCCTTATGTAACCATGCACAGGTAGACTATATAGTGTAGGTAAAGTAAGGCCTAAGGAAGTAGATACCTCCATCAATATTGTTATAACAAGAAGGATGTTTATCAGATTCCAACAATGGTCGTCTTCGTCTACCGAGTGATAGTGTGCAAACATCCTTGTTTCCAACTAACTATGGTGTATTAGAAGAAAACTATGAAGCGTTGATTCATAAACAGTACTTCCTTACATGAATAACCTTGTTTAAGTTTTATTTTTTTTCAATATCAGTCCTTGCTGGACTAAGTATAATCAGTTTCCTGAATATGATAGTGGAAAAGATGACATGAAGAGGGTAGTGTAGTAAAGTCATAAATGTATTGAATTGAAAATAGCCATTGAGCCGTCAATACTATTAAATGTCGTTATGGAAATACGGACAAGTTTAAAAGTGTTTGTCACTTGTCTAGACCCTCTGAATGAATAGTGAGGTCCTCAGTCCCCACACGATGGTGGCACCAACTAATGTTACCTTCTCCTTACCCAGAAGAACACCAATTGTTGACCATCACTTCTCTAATCTTCTATCTATCTAAATAGTATCGCTGTTTTTGACTGTCTGTTTCGCCGCATACTTCTTATAAACTACGCAACGGATTTTCAATTGGTATTCACTATCATTTAGAGGATTTCTTACGGAAGGTTAAATGTATCATCACCATCATCATTTCAGCCAAAAGACGTCCACTGCTGGGCATAGACCTCTCCCATGTTGCTCCCCAACACCCTGTCCTCCGCCTCCCGCATCCAGTCTGTCTCAGCTACTTTCTATAGGTCGTCGGTCCACCTAGCTGGGAAGCGAGCGTCCCACGCTACGCTTGCCGATACGCGGTCTCCACTCCAGGACTCGTCTTCTCCATCCACCTGAGTTGATTGTTGATATCATAGAAATTGTTCTACTATAGTCGCGTCGCCTGTGGGAGCCTTTAAGGTGGCCTAAAGGCTAAATCTCGAGAACAGTGGGTCGACGACTTGTAGGTCGTTAATACAAAACAACCATCGGAAATAGGAACCGAAGTGCTCAATAAAGCTTTTAACACTTCATAGGCTGCCGTAATTGAAATGATTTGTGATTTTACTTCTGGACGTTAAACAGGGTTATTTTCGTGTTAGTGTTTACTGCATTTACTAACATAGCAGTAGATATACCTAGGTACCAAAAAAATACATACAGTGTGACAGGGACAACGACGCGCAAACTTTAAACATAGATTCAATACATGATTCTGGTCACCTCTACGTTGAAATTATTCGTCGGTTATTATGTTTTTTAAAAAAGTATTTGGCCGCGTACGTATTCACTTTTGTATGAAACAGGAGGTTCTTTTTTTTTATAAACAACGCAAAATCTCTATGCTAGGGGTCTGGTATGCTAGCACGATGTTCTGAATTCATGGTTACAGTTGTGGCGTCGTTTACCCTACTACCCTGTATAATGTAACAGAAGATTTGCAAAAGGCAGTTCACTAGTCTTCTTGATTGTTTGAAAATCGAACTAAATATAAAATGTTTTACAATAATATGTGTACTCACATTAAATAAATAAAAACGATGCAATCAGAATAAAAGTTAATTTAGATACTTAGTGCAATATGACGAAATAAATAAAAAAGTAATGAAAGGCACATAAATTACAAAATAAAGGCGGCCACAGACAAGTGCGACGGGACGGTATATAGTTAAAAAAAAAAAACTTTAATTTTTTATTTCAAAATGTTCTTCTAAAGTCACATAGTGCATGGTGCCTTAAAGAAAAAAAAAATCACCACAGATAAAAAAAGAAAACTAAACCACACAGGTACAAGAACTATGCTAATTAATAAGCCAGTTCCCCTTTCTTCCAATCAATAGGTTATCAGTAAGTAAGACGTTGACCCTCCAAGACTGACTCACGTAATGACCTAAGGTGATGTGATAACGTTTGTTTAGTACCTCTACAGTATATTCGCTCATTGCTATAGTAACTGCTTTGTGTTCAACTTGCATTTTATCTGTGGGTAGGTTTTAAGTATTAAAATAACAACATCACAACTGTTTCCCCAGAAAGGTTAGGCAGAGTTAAACCCCACATTTATACGCGATATTATATTGCGAGTTATATTTGTCACTTGTAATATGGGGCGCGCATCCAACCATTAACCGTGTGCAAATGCAATAAGGTATTATGGATAAATTATTTGTTGACAAACTAAATAACAACCGTTACATAATTAATAAATTATACAATAGATGTTTATGTAAAAGCGTTGTTCAATAAACCTTTATTTATATGATCAATTCTATTTTTATAGGTATACCTACTTACCCCAAACGAAACGATTCACTGAATTTCGTCGCTAAATCTACACCAGTCAACGGGTTCTGTTATAAGTATTAATTTTCAAACGCAGACTGCTTCCTCCTAAACAGTGAAGATCTCTTCACAATTTTTGTAATTATTTAATTAACAAATAGATACAGCGTAAAACTAAGACTCAAAATCATCTAACCAATTCCTAAATGGATCAGTACTGCCTTCTATGGATAACGATTTCCGATCGGCAGCCGCATGCGCATAGCATGTCTTCCATACTAATGCAAGTTCATTATGAAAGTGCAAAGAAATGTAGCCTCTTTACAGATAGCCGTTACTTCCATATTTCTGTGTGTGGTCAGTTTTTGTAGTGAGACAAAAAGGTAGATACAGGTTTATCTATTAATAATTGATAGATCATAGCCGCTTAAAACGGAAACTGAATTATAACTCCACTAGCTTCTGCTCGTGACTGCATCCGCAGAAAATTTCTTGTTCCCCGGGCTGGGCCAACCCATTGCATCGCATCGCCTGCCTGCGCTATTACCTCGTTTTCTTTTTTGCTCGGATGACGTTTTTCAAATACGACTAGACACACGGGCAGAGATTATCGCGTTCAAAAAAACTCTTCAGCTTTATTATAAGTAGGTATATAGAGATATGAAGTTACACCATAGCTCAAAATTTCGCTACTCCCACGATATCGTCAGTGGCAGCGTTCAGGTCGCTGTGGCCACACTTTCATTTTCATTTTCACCCAAGAAGGAAGATGCTACTATAACATGGCAAAGTGGGGCTACCTTGACATTACAGCAGCAAGGTGTGTAATGTGGAGGTGTGGCAAAATATCTCCCACTTCCTACCCTGCTTTCAGTGCACAAAAATGCATTTTCTGTGTAAAAGTGTACATTATTGCAATTTCTCTAATAAATCGCGAGAAGGTAACAGAACTGTAGCATGATTCTTCATACTTAGCTTCCAAATCGAAGAATGATCATACATCACACAGACCACACACATTCACGCATTCATCACACATCACACGGTAGTCAATGAGTTTCTCCACGAGCGTGTATTGCTGGCATCATGGCTGGCATTGTTTTCCTTTGATCAGCTTCTCTTTGCTCCGCTCGTGTTGTTACAGTATTCAGAGATAAGGATTTTCTTTCGCGTGTGTGCCAGACGTACTATTATACTTTTCCAACATAAAATGACTAAATCGTCATAATTCACTTACTGTTCTCCTAATTTCTTCAGCGCAACATTGTTCTTCTTCCATACTTCTCTATTATTAGTCAAACCTGTTTAGGTGGAGATTCACAGATGACTCCACTCTGGAGTGTAAATATGGTGCTGTCCCACAAAAAATGCGGCACTTGATATCTTGTCCAGCGTGTCCTGTTGTTTGTACGCCACAGGAGTTGATGGATGCTACTGAAAATGCTAAGCTCGTAGCTAAAATCTGGGCTAATTCTATTTAAATTCCTATCGACACGCTAAGAAGAAGTCATCATCTTAGACGTCACCCATTTCTACACACTTGAAATTATGGTACGTTGACGTCTCCTCTACTATTCTTTAAGTACAGACGCCAGCACATTGAGCTACTACAATCTGGCAAATTTCTTTAATGGATTTTCAACTTTATAGCTAAAGCATTAGGTTCAAGGTTGATTGGGAAAATTGGACAGTTTCTGGTACCTTGATGTGCGCGTCTGTACTTCATCATTTCAGCCGTAAGACATCCACTGCTGGACTTAGGCCTCCCCCAATTTGGGGGGCTTTGCCCTAATCGCCACGCTTGGCAGGGGGGTTGGCGATCGCAGTATGGTGGTTAAATGCATAGAGAACGTTGCTGCCCATTCTCTAGTAAGTCCCTTAGTCGCCTTCTACTACACCCACGGGAAGAAATGGGGTGGTGTTATTCTTTACGTCCGGCACCACACGGTACCGTCTGTACTTACTATGGTAATTAATTCATCTACATCATCCAAATGACTATATCACTTGCAAAATAATTGACCTCGTATATCGTATGAACTCGTGAGCTACAAATTACAATATGATAAATGTCCCCAACACAAAGTCCAGACTTTGTTTTGTTTCGCATGTAAATAACTAGTCATTCGAATACAAAGTTCAAATCAGAAAAAGACTGTGCATCTTCTATATATTATTTATCCAAATAAAAGTGAAGTTTTTGAATAACTTTTAACTTTAAATAGTAAAAAAACAATGTTGAAAGTGATGGTCTGCCCGAAAACAGGGTCTAAACCAAGTTGCTTCTTCTTCTTAGCGATCTAAATAGAGTTAGCCCAGAATTTGGCTACGGGTTTAGCATTAAAGGGGTGCATGAAAGGAGTGACTAATGAACTAAACCATTATACGTACGGCGCGCACAACTTTTTCGAACCTATGAAGCAATGAATAAGTCATTTCTTTCAAAATCATCCAGATTTTGATAGATATTGCGTTATATAATTACCATTACCAAACTCTTGATCCTACTCTGACAGAACATATTAATGGCAATAACAACATTAAGATACAAACACTAAACCACTTCAGTAACCAGACTATGATGTATTCAATTTAACCTCTTTACAACGGGTGTAAATAGATCTACACCTGTAAATAGGTTATTATTATCCAGTATAACTTGGCACTCAATGGCATCGCCGTATTCCAAGGCAAATGTCAGCATTAAATCAAAACCAGCACATTCGTTCTGGTTCCTCATTTTGTCACCAGCCAGATAATACTGGCTATGTAACACTCCGGAACAGTGCCTGACATATCTCACATCACATATTTTGTGTTGAATAAATGATAATGATAAACGATAGTATATCGTTAATGTATATATTCAACCATATAATGTTTCAATGGCAGGAATGACTAAAAGTTGGTGGCCAGAAAGAATTAGAGAGCACAAGACTTAGTTCTGGATTGATATACGTGATACTGTCCCATAAAAGCTCATCCTTCACCAGTTCCCATAACCTGTTACCATGGAGAAAAATATCGTTTTGCAATCATTTTCACCGCGTAAGAATTGCTCTTTTCTATGAAACCGTGAACACATGAAAACCGATGAAAAAATAATCTTGTAGTGTTTCAATTTGCGCGTCTATGTGCCACCCTGTACTCTAGCTACCTTATTTATATCCTATTAAAATAGCCTCCACTAGGATTTAGAACATACAAGATTACTTGAAGTAGATTTATTTCTTGAAGTTCGTTCGATACATCCTGAACAGTCACCCTAGTACCACCCAAAATTACTTGCTAGTGTCAGCAACTGCAACTAATTTTACCACAGCTTCAGTGCAGATCCAAGAGTAGAAGAATCTTTATTCATGTCACACCTTCTAAATTTTCGTTTATTTCTTTCCTCAGGTGTGGGTCTCATCACCCGCAAGGCCGCCAACGCTGTCACTCCCACAGTGGAGCTCCGCAAGGACGGAGACTCCTTCAACCTGGTGACTTCCTCCACCTTCAAGACCACGGAATGCAAGTTCAAGCCCGGCGAAGAGTTCGATGAGGAGAGGGCTGACGGAGCTAAGGTGAGGCATCTCGCTGTGGTTGCATTTATTATTTCGCTGTCTAAGGATAGCAATGTATGACATTACTGTGGCGGGCATCGGGGACATGCTCATAATGTTCATCCAACACTAAGGCTGTGGGCTCGTATGCTTTTATTTGATCACCGATTCCTCGTGAAAGCCCATGATACTGAGAAGCTAGCTAAAATCATAATAAATTTTAAAGACTAATCAACAGTAGAAGAATAGTTCCAAGTGTATATTTTCCTTGAGACGTATAAGTATTTTTTGAGAGAAAAATTGCGTCTAGATTTACAGACAGAGTCCCAGTGTATGCTATATAGCAGTCGTTGAAGTTTTTAATGATTAATCATCAGTTTAACGGGAATAGAGTTTTGACACATCTGGAAGACACTAAACATTAACCAACCGTGGACTAAATTGTTCCGATGTTTAAAATGCAGATAACCCAGATGCCAGTGTCGCAGGATATCCCATCACACTTAGAAATATCCCTTAATAAAATGTAACAGAAATACTAAGTGACCGTCACGATCTCACCTTTTTTCATATCAATTTGCAGGTGAAGTCAGTGTGCACTTTCGAGGGTAACACTCTGAAGCAGGTCCAGAAGTCTGCTGACGGTGTGGAGATCAGCTACATCAGAGAATTCGGACCCGAGGAGATGAAAGCTGTAAGTGTAACGACCATAGACCAAATGCAATGTCCATTTCAGGTAGAAGGCTTTCTGACAGTAGTCGGCGTCGTCGTAAGAGATCACTCTTGGCTGCTAAGTATACTGTATTTGTAATTTAGGTTTCAGACATGTAAACAAATGTGTTTTTAGAAAAATTACTCAATAAATTTAATTCGAGCTACATATTTTCTTCATCAACATAAATTACACTTTATTATGATTTATTATACCCTGATTTTTATATTGCTATACCAAAATGACAGCTGTCATTGACTATTGCTTAGCTGTCATCTTGACAAAAATGATCGAGCGCAGTTGTCATGTTAGTCTAGCAAATTAAAAATCAGAGTGTACATTCATAAGGATCAATTATTTGAATATGAAATAGAAAGATTCAATGCATACTGTCAGAGATAGGTAACTATTCGTATCGTAGATCAGGCCCATCGAAAAAGCATCCAAAACATATTCAAGGAAATATTTGTTATAAGCGCTTCAATGTGTGACGTAACAAAGTTCAAAATAGGTTTTCAAATTATGATCAGCTTCCTTGCCTCATATTATAATGGATACGTGCAGTCAAAACATCCGTTTTCCGATATTTTAACACTGTTTACTAAATCTGCTGTCAATCTCTGTTTATTAATTGTGCCACAAATTGACAGATTGATCAATCAAAGTATCCATAGGCATAAACAAATTATAAAGTAGACCGCATAATTGTAGAAATTCAAGATAACCATATGCGGCTGAAAGATTTTCTAATTCTTACCTAATGATTGAAATTCAAAGCAAAAAACGAACCTGCGAGAGTTGCAGAATTCTTCGAAAGAGTTACCGTGGCCCTGGCACAGGCAACTGTAGGAACACGTGTGGGTTTTAGTCAGTAAAAGTCTGACACGCCCTCCCGCTCCGCCCAGAGGACCCAGACGTCATTTGAGGATTTCCCACCAGCAACAAAAAGGCAAACGAAAAGTTAAAAGAAATAAAATTATCGATGACGTCCCTATAGATTTAAGTGGTCAGCTATAAGCCTTTAGCGATTACAAAATATACGACCTCGGTCTTAAGCCCATACAAGATTGTACTACCTAAGCTAACCTAACAAAAAAATTCTAGAAATTAATAAAAATCTTTATGATCCATGAAGCAACAATACGTCGTTATCATCTAATTGTGCCATAAACTTGGAAATTATATAGCTGTTGTAAAATTGGACAAGCTTGATATCAAATTGATTTCACGGATTCTTATGAATGTTTGTTTGTTTTAATGTTTTTTCTAATTACTATCCCGTTAGTTATAAGGCTCGGTGAGTTCAACGGAATTATCTTAACATTGCCTATTTAAACATTTGAGTAATAAAAATGAAAAAGAAAAACACCACAGTTGGTCCAAGAAGTGAAGGAACTCCGTACTATGCGTGGCAGACAATTTAGTCAATTCTAGATACATGTTTAAAAGTTCTTATTGTAAATTATACATCATAAGCTTTGTTTTATTTGGATGCTATACCAATTACAAAGAATGCCCTTCCTATTTTTCTTCTTAACATTTTCCTCGATCTATTACAATTTCGGTCCAATCAAAAAGACGTGCAACTCATCTAGTCACTTGTTTCTGAGCCCACCATTAGCTAATTAACCTCCGCGACAAAATCCTGCCGCGATTTTATTACGCTCATGGGAACGTGACCTAATAATATTCATGACCGAGAAATTAAAACATCAGTAAAAGAAAGAAAGAAAGAAAACTAAAACAGTAAAATTTTCTATCTCGGGATCTAGCCGTAGCGTTATCTATAACGTATGCTACGAATGTATGTCAAGTGTGCCTTCAAATTAAGATGCATCATGCAACGGTGCATCTTTTATCTTCATCCTGTTATGGTAGACAATAGGACAGTAGCCTCTAAACACATTAATAAAATATTGATCACCTCCTTTATTGTATGTTATTAGTATTACGCTTGCCAGGTGCATCATTGCTCAACTGACCCTTGATTCTGAAAGCCTGATCAAGTTGTCTAATTGTCTAAGTTCGTAACAAGTTTAGGTGTGATGTCTTGAGGTTTGGCTCGACCCTCCAATTAAGGGGGGGGGGGATCTTAATCTCACGTGACTAATGGACGCCACCTTACTGGGTTGTGCACGTCAAATAGGCGGTAACTCTATGTAAAATACTGGCATTCAGCTGCATCCGGTTAGACTGGGAGAAGAGACTTGGCAGATGGTGACCTAGGTGAAACAGTAACTAGGTACATAATTCATCATTTCAGCCGTAAGATGTCCACTGCTGGACTTAGGCCTCTCCCAATTTGGGGGGCTTTGCCATAATCGCCACGCTTGGCAGGCGGGTTGGCGATTGCAGGATGGTGGTAAAATGCATAGAGAACGCTGCTGCCCATTCTCTAGTAAGTCCCTTAGTCGCCTTTTACGACACCCACGGGAAGAAATGGGGTGGTGTTATTCTTTACGTCCGGCACCACACGGTACATAATTGCTTGTAGCTATTTCCCGTTGTAGGCATACTGTTCATAGTCCCAGATTCCACCAGTTATTTTTTTTTAAATAATGTTAAATTATATCTCTCTTTTACAGGTGATGACCGCAAAGGACGTGACTTGCACCAGGGTCTACAAGGTCCAATAAACGGCTTCTAAAGACTGCAGGGCAGTGCCCTACCTGTGTCTACTCTGCACAACTATTCTATAAATTATGTCTTTAGGCTATTAGTGTCGTATACGTTCGAATTTGGTTCGTAAACATCATGAAATAAAAGTTATTTTTGTATTTTCATTGTATTTGCCAAAGTTCTCTTACGCGCTCGCGTATCTCTTCATGTTTTCAACTGTTGTATAAGTTTTTCAGTGCATATTTAAATAAAACGGTTTTTTGTAAATGTTTGGTTGTTATTTTTTCTTATTTAAGTGCATATTATTTAGATTGAGATACATAGGAGTAGGTATACGTAAAAACTCATAATGTAGAAAAAAAAAAAACGCAGCAGATTTTAGAATCGGAACAAATACCGGAACAGTGGTGTCTATCACTAGTACTACTATACAAGAAAGGGAATCCCCCAGATATAGGAAACTATAGACCCATTAGTTTAGTATCCGCAATGTACAAACTGTTTTGTCGATTTTGCTTGGTCGAATAGCTTCAAAAATAGACAAAAATAATAGTTTAATAAAACTAAGAAACACGGTGCACGGTTTTTGCTGTCCTGGTAACCCTGGCAAGGATAATGGCACAAATTTATGAAATTATAGTATTGTCATCGGTCCTCGATTAGTCTACAGAGTTTAAATGAAATCTGGTCGTTAAAAGTGGGTCAAAATCGCGCTATAAGGAGTCGGTTACAAACAAACATACAAGTGAAGCTGATATAAAGCGTGTAAAAACCAACCAATCGAACAAGCAGGCTTTAGACCGAACTTTTCCACCTTATCCACACTATAGAACAATTAATAGAAAAGCATAACGAATTCAAGAATCCACTTTACATAGCATTTGTTACTCAAAACCGTTTGATAGTATTGCACATACATACATCTATAAGGAAGGCATTTAAAAATAACAATATTCATGACAAATACATAATTGTTATAAAAAATATATATTCTAAAAGTGTAAGCAGAATCAAACTAGAAAGGTTAGGAGAAGAATTTCCTATAGAAAAGGACGTAAAGCAGGGAGACCTGCTTTCACCGAAGTTATTCATACATCGGAAAACTGATATCATTCGGCCACGACAGAAACGGAAAAGAAGTAGACAGAAGAATAAATACAACTTGAAAAAATATTGGACACAGAAAGAAATCTTGAAAGGAAACAGTTTACAATCTGAAGCTAAAAAAAATTTTAATAAAAAAAATTAAACCGCTGAAAAAACTGAAAAGCAAAAAATAATAAACCTTAAAATATTGAGTCGGCGCTTTGAGTGATCTTTGTTCATTGATTTTTATAATTTTTTGTGGCTATAATAATACTTGGCAAGGTATACCCTATCCAATAAAAAAGGGGTATCTAAATCGGACTACTCTGTATAAAGTTATGCGTGGTCATACATTACAATCAGTGAGTGACCAATCAATCATCCCCTGTTTTCCGACCCTTAGGACCGATTTTGTTTTCGAAATTTATATGGGACTACCTTCGGGGTATACCCTTTTCAATAAAAGAAGAATTATCACAATCGGACTACTAAGTAAAAAGTTATGCGTGGTGCGTGGTGGTAAAAAAGATTATAGGTAGGTAACGGATTCATGTATCCTGCCGTGCTTAACACACGCAAGTCAAACTTGGACGTTCAATAAAAATATTAAAAACAAAATCCTTTCGTGCCAGCATGCCATGGAACGAAGTATCCTGAAACTAAGAAGAATTGACAAAACACGAAATGCTGACATCTATATATATAAAATTCAAAGTCCTGAGAAAGAAGAACACAGTTGACTGACTGACTGATATATCAACCCACAGCCTAAACCGCTGGTCCTAGATACATGAAATTTGGAAGGTGTGTTCTTTGTGAGAAGTAGGTATCCACTAAGAAAGGGTTTTTTGAAATTCCATTCCGGGTGAAATGGGGGGTTGAATTTTTTGACATCCACGCGGGCGAAGCCGCGGGCAGAAGCTAGTATGCAATAAACCAAAATTCACAGAAGCACTGCAACATGCCCTGGGACTGAAGTGGAAGTGGGCAGGTCACTTAGCTAGATACCAAGACAAGATAATATGGACACTACAAATAACTAAGAGCTTAGGCTGGGTCCTACAGGGGAAATACAAATGGGACGACACAAGAAAAGATGGGTTGATGAAATCATAAAAATAGCTGGGAAAAACTGGATGAGCAACAGTCAAGATAAACGGATATGGAAAATGATGGAGGAGGCTTTTACCCTATAGGGCATACAGTGACCAATTCCACTATTACAATAAATTAATGTAACTCGAAAATGATTGTAAGGATAAATAAAGCTATAATAAATAAATATAAATAAACAAATAATAATAAAACCGCAGCCATTAAAATTAATTCTCAGACAGGACTATCTTTCCAGATCAATAAAGAAGTTAAACAAGGAGACCCGCTGTCTCCGAAATTATTCACGGCCGAAAGCTGGCAACAGGCTGGGCAGAAAAGGGCATTATGGTTGGTCATAGAAGATTATCCAATCACCGTTTTGCCGACGATATTGTCCTTTTTTCGTCTTCAGTCTCCGAGCTGACTCAGATGCTAGAAGATCTTAGCATGGCAGGTCGGGCTTCAAATGAATATGTCAAAGACCAAGTTGATGACGAACAGCGTGCATCAAAGGATCATCGTGGCGGGTGGGGAGATTGAATATGTCGACGAGTATCTCTATCTTGGCCAAACAGTTTCATTCCAGGCAAGACAAAACAAAGAAGTTGCAAGACGCACCGAAAATGCCTGGAAGAGCTATTGGGCCATGAAAGATCTAATAAAGGGCGATCTTCCTCTATCCCTCAAGAGAAGACTCGTCGACATGTGTATTCTTCCCATCCTCACGTATGATTCTCAAACATGGTCTTTGACAATTCAGCAGAAGTCCGCGCTCGAGGTTTGCCAAAGAGTTATGGAACGGAGTGTTCTGGGTATTAAACTTGTGTACCGGGTTAAGAATTCAACAATCCGTTCCATTACTAAAATAACTGATGTCACTCGGAAAGCTACCACGCTTAAATAGAATTATTAATTATTAAACACACATCTGCCGTATGTCAGACGATCAGTGGGCCAAACTTACGACCCAATGGGTCCCGCTTAATGGCAAGAAACATCGCGACAGGCCCAGACGGAGATGGCGGGATGAGCTGAACTCTTTTAATAAAGACTGGTCCTTGGCAGCTCTGGACAGAGAGACGTGGAAAGAGAAAAGGGAGGCCTTCGCCCAGCAGTGGGACAGAAACGACTAATAATAAACAAATAAATGCATTCCTTGCGTAGCATGTGTGGTGTGACTATGAATGGATAGGCTGAGGAATGATGTGATAAGACAACAGTGTGGTTTAAAAGAAGATGTACTGACAAAAATTGAAAAAAAGTATGCTTAGATGGTTTGGTCATGTTGAGAGGATGAATGAAGGACGGCTTACAAAAGGTATTGTATTTATGTTTACAAGGCAGATGTGAGTAAAAACACCGGGAGGGGACGCGTTCTTCAGAAAGGTCAGGTGCTTAGTACTCTCAACCGGCATGTGCGTATGACCAATGGTATCAACCTAAACGGGGCAAAAGGAGGATGTAGGTAAAAATCGTAGGAGGTGGCGTTCCGTAGTTTCTGCCTACCCCCATGGGAAAAAGACGCGAGTTTGTGTATGTATGTAAATAAATAAACAGTCAGCGGCAATAATATCGGGACAAACAAACTGTTCAAAATGAGGAAGCAAATTAAATATTAACTCAATGAAACAAGGAATGTTTCAGAATGAAGACAATACACGACAACTGTTAATCTGACAAGAACTTTTGAGATCAAATTTAATCTTAGTTGCTGAGATGATTTTAAACAGTCTGTTGGTTTGACGCTGACTCTAATATAAATGAAGAATAAGTCTTATTTTTCTGTATCATATATATATGATGGGTTTGTTTTTATACATGCTGTATTGTATAGAGCAGAGCCATCTAGTAGCAAGTAGCGCTACTACTATAACATTTCAGCAAATAGTGACATCTAGTATTGTTGTTAAAAAGCATTATGGAAGCTTTTCATTTTCAATACTATAGCTACTGGACGCTAGATGTCACTTTCTCATTTAATAACATTTTGTGATGCGAAAGTTTGAAAATAAAATTATACTGACTGATTGCAATGAAATTATTTTTGATTAAATAAATACGTTGTAAATAATCAAGATTTCGACTATATTCCGATAGTACAATAGGCAACTTTTTGGAGATCTGTGAATATAACAGGGATAGGGATCTGTGTCTTGTGATTCATGTTTAAAATTATATCTCATATAAACCCAGCATTTTTATTTCATTTCATCACTATGCTGCAGTCGCTGCACTGTCAAAGTAATTCCCACAATTTTTTCTTACTTTGACAACAGCGCACAATCACTATTCTCGTATGACAGGTTTTATACTATAAAATTCTATAGTCACCAGAACCACATGAACATCGCACGTTTACTTCAACTTTTCAATTTATTCGGGCTATAGAGGTTTTGCGGGCGTTGCTCGACGCGTCCCGCTGCGTGTGGATCGTGTTTAGTTTATCCGTACTGTGATAATAGTGGATACGTTCGCATTTTGCGGTGTACGGAACGCGATTTTAACAATTATCGATAATTATACGACATCTGTCAAAGTAAACTATTCCGGAATTCTGTGTAAACGATGAGTTTCGTGTAATATTTTTATTCTAAAACAACAAAAATACAATGCCGGTGTGATAAAGTGTCCTTTTTCGTGTATTGTTAAATGTATGTGGATATAATGCCTGGAATTTGTGATGTGTATTGTGTGTAACCACAGTTTGGTGTGTGAGGATTACACAGTTGCTTATTCGGATTAAAAATACACACAAGTGAGTAAATATTTACACTAACCGCTTACGAAATATTACTCAGTGAAATCTATTGTCTAACTGCTGAGTTACAAACTTTTGTTAGGAATGATAATAATTTATTTATTGAGCATGTAGGTAGGCTGAAGCGTCTTACCTTGGGCACCTCAACAAATATTTCGAAAAAAAACGAAAATTAAAAAAATGGATTCTGATAGTCTGTCCGGTAACAGTTCCTAAAAAATTATAGACTATCGGAAATAAATAAAAATAATTACACACCAGAGTACACCTGAGTATTTAGATACTTTTTGACCTGTAAAGTTTTGTGCATAAATCTAATAAAACTAAAATTGTAGGTATTAAGTTTTGTCAGTAGTAAAAATAAATCAAGAATACTTTGGAAATACATAACAGTTTTGCTATATGTAATTAAGGTTCTAAACCTTGCTGCATTTTTGGATTGAACTTGTATTCTTATTAGAATTCTCTGGAGTTATTATTAATGTTAATAAAATATTATAAATACCTACAATAAGGTACCTGAAGGTAGGTACCTTAATGTTGTATTATTGTATTAATTAAATTAAAATTGTCTGTTTATTCTAAAACATATTAGGCATGTCATTAATATAGGTAAACACATCAATATCTCAAGGTTGGCATTAAAATAAGAAAGACTTATTATTTACATAAGTACCTAGTATACCTACTTATTTATTTATTTATTTTACTATAGTTCACACTAAAATGGATTTATGTTACAAAATTTAATCCATTTTAGAAAGAAATAGAAAAAAGTCATAGCTTAGCTGAAAATGTTACAATATCTTGTAAGTCATTTTATAGAATCCAGAATAAGAGCTCTTTTGATAAACTACCTTCTTAACTTCTTTTTTTTCCACATTTATCTCTAATAACATAACACATGAACAAAGTGTTTAAAATATCATTATAACTGACTCTAAGAAAGTGGAACAGACTTGTGTCAAGTACAATCACTACCTAGGTATTGTAAATTTAAAAGTAATTATCACATAAAAAATTAAGTTAGATTAAAATTGCTTATTAGTGTTAATAGGCTAGATTGTAGTCAATTATTAAGAACTGGGTTCTTTTTAATAAAGGATTTAAAAAAAATCATTTTTCTCTGTAATGCAAATAATAAAGAGTATTGTTCTATTCTATTCTTCATAGAACTTCAGAACTAATTTTTTGCTCTAATAGTAAATCTTAATATTTATTACCATACTGCATTATAAATATAAGTTCCTACTTGCTCTGAACATTTGTTAATTTTTAATTAATAACAAGGATAATGTGTGTTAGGTAAGTATGTCATTGACAAACAAGAAATATTTATCCACACAACAACAACACACTGAGTTTAATTATTGGTCTAGTAAGTTGTCACCTTGCAGGATTTTGGAGCTGTGAGACAATAAGGGGAAAGTAAAAAAAAACGATGCTATTATTTTGCTAGTTAATCACAGTTGTGCGTTTTTACATCCTTAGGGAACCACTTCATGTAGGTACAAAGATAAAATGTATTCCATGTCCTTCTCCAGTTTTTCTGCATCTATAACCCTACTATCAGCCTGGGATACAGGCTTTCTCTCTGGGAGAGGGAGTGTGAGTTCATGTTGAAACTTTTTGTAATATTACTACACTTTGTGTTTAGTTCAAATTGCAATATTTCCCATAAAATAATATGTATCACCTACCTACACCTGGGACACAGGCCTCTGTGAGAGGGATGTAAGTTCATGTTGAAACTCTCTAATATTACTACATTTTGTTTAATCCAATTTGCAACATTTACCATTTATGAAAAACATACTTTCTTAACGTCAACATAATATTAACTAGCACTTTGCCCGCGACTTCATCTGCATCAAAATTATAGCCCTTGTAACTCCAGGATTAATGAAGCTATCCAAAGGTGAAGAAATTTTATTGGATAAGTTGTTTTTGAGTTTATCCATTACAAACAATCAAATACACTAGTCTACCAAATGCAACCGTTCTGTACTTATCACAGTCAAAGTATGGAAAAGAAAGACATCCTGGCAACCTTAGATAAATTGCAATAAGACCAAGAAAATGATTACTTATCACTAGAGATTGGATATTCAGATGCATATTCACCTAAAGTTGAAATGTTGGCTAATATGGAATGCGCATTTTTACCGTGTTTTGTGTGTTGTTTTAACTAACATATACCACACATATGTATTTGCGTCTGGGGTTAAACAGTTAATTAATTTTAAATAAATATGATCCAAGAAACCCGGCTTTAATAAAAAATACGAAGCTGCTTCCGTGCTTTCACAGCTAAATAGTAACATTAGGTAAATATGCATCTGAATATCAATCGCTGCTTATCACACTTAGGTACTTTCCAAGTAATTATATTACTTTGTACCCGTTGATGTGATGTCTCATGAACCTATTTATTTCAGGATCACTGAAAAGTTAATCAAGCCTCACAATATATCATCTCAAAATAAAATGGCGCCATTAAATTAAACTCAATTGTTTTATACCTAAGTAAAGTAAAACATTGTTTATTCATTTTGGAAGTCATTTAGGAGCAAATCTATTATACTTATATTATTATATGCCCTTTCCTTTCCTAGCATTTTAAGAAATTGTTCATTCACCTGTTACTGTTTTATATTTACTAAAAATAAACTATTCAAAAAGAAATACTAATTTTTGCAGAGGCCCCTGTGGAGGTCAGAAATTGTCCCTTGAGAATAAAACCAGGAAAAAAAAAATACTACCAGGACAAAAAGTATGTTATGTCCTAACCTAAAGGTAGGCTACTGGTGTGCCAAATCTCATCGAAATCTCTTCCGCCATTTAGGCGTTAAAAGGTAACAGACAGAGATACTTACTTTCGCATTTATAAAACATATATGTATGGATACATAGGTACGCAAACTTGGTAAAAAATATGGCCTACTTACCTATTTGCATATAAATTTAGCCTGGAATTTGTTTTTTCTATTTTACCTTTAAAATGTTTAGTTAGAGTGACTTGCAATAAATCAATAGTAAGGAAAAACTAGTTTATTATGGTGTATGGTGGTCAGGGCAATCAATTAGCAATATGTCGCAACTATTCTTAATGAAGGCAACATAATGATGTATGTGGATTTAATTACTACCACATACTGTGGTAGAAACAAAATTCTTAAATATATTATTGTGAGGTAAAGAGGAGGTTGGGAATAAATTGACACTGATAAAAAAGTAATGAACCTATTTTATTAACGACTTAAATAACTAAATAATCTGTTGAAACCAAACAAACGATTTGCTTACTTATGAAAATACTAGCTTCTGCCCGCGACTTCGTCCACGTCAAGTTAATGTTCGCCTGAACCTTCCCGTAGCGGCGTTGCATCGAATTGCCTGCCAGTTTTCGACTATTTTTCGTCGATGCTCCGCTCCTTTTGATCGTAGTGTGATGTTATATAGCCTATAGCCTTTCTCAATAAATAGGCTACCCAACCCCAAAACATTTTTTTAATTCGAACCAGTCTTTCCTGAGATTAGCGCGTTCAACCAAACAAACAAAGATGTAACAAACAAACTCTTCAGCTTTATAATATTAGTATAGTAGATAAACAATAGGAATGGTACTCATTTTTTATTCAAAAGAATTGTTGATGTGTGTTCTATCAAAAATATGTTGAAACGCGATATATCATAATTTTTTCTCGTCGACTAAAAAACCAATAACACTACTAAAGTAACTGTATGGCTGAAATAAAATATTATACGATATACCTTTACCCTCAAATTACTTTTAAGAGTTCCGAAGGAGTGAACGTAATTTAGGGAGACGCGCCAAGCAGGGGCGGGGGAGACGAATCGATACCTCGCCCGGCCGGCTGTCAGCTGAGCTGTGACCCTTTATACCCTGGCTGTGACCCCTTATACCCGGCTGTTGACACAGTCTGGTTTGGACGTCATTGACTGAGACGTGTTTAAGCGCTTTATTAAAAGATTAAAAGGTCTTGACACGCTTCAACACTTCTAGGTTTGATGACGAAGAAAATTTTAAAATTATTTTCGCGCATTTCTTTTTCAGGCTAATGTTCTGTTTATTAATAATAATGTTTGTTTATAATGTTCTAGTTATTAAGTTACAAATTGCTGTTTGGTTTGTGTATATGTGCGTTCCAACAAGATTTAAGCCATCGTCAATTCTATTCGCGTAATGTGTGTATTATATACCTACTGATTACAGTAAGTAGGTACTAAGTCTGATTGATTATGTTAAATACTAAAATAAAACAACTTACAAACATCGTGAGCTCTATATAAAAAGTGTAGGCGTATGTTTGTAAACAAATGATGACTCAACTTAGATTTAAACTCGTGCTAAAGTACCAACTACCTACTTAAATGTATTTGGAAAAAAAAACTTAAACAGCTTAGGTTAGCACTGAGACCCGCGTTCGTCGTTGTCATCAGGAGTTTCACAATACAGACCAAGTTCCAGATACTAAATACCTATTCAATGTTTGAGCTGAATTTATTAGATGTTGAACACGGTACGCCATCATTTGCGCATTGTTACTGTCGCAGTTTCGCTACGTTGGCCTAGTCTACATAGATTACAGTACATTTTGACTAGGCAATAGACACTTTACGTGTACTAGAATTAAACTACGAGTAATGGTTAAAGTGAGTCTTATTTTTGGTTAAAGATTGTGTGTAAATCAGTCTCAAACTGTCTCTATTTGAAGTCGTCAATAAAACAATGTTGTGATCAAATAGAAAAAAAAGAGGAGAATTCTGAAACTCTCGGTCCTTCTTTTTCTTCTGATAGCACTCCACTTCTGTCGATCATTTAGGGTAGAACTTTTACTGCATCTCTCTCGCGTGAATTTTGGGTGCAATAAACTTCGAAATTTATTTTACAAAATATTTCCTAGAGGCTAAGACCGTAAACAAATTTAATATCAGGTGTAAAAAACATCGAGATAATAGCGACAGATTTTTTCGCGATTTCAGGTTTGGTCCCGTAATAAAAGTAGTTCATAATGATGAGCACAATGTAACAGATTTTCAGTGATTGAATTTCAATTAACTACACCTAGCTTTAATTTTTTTAAGTCAATCAGTCTACCTAGCCTTTTCCCATCTATACTGGGGTCGGCTTCCAGTCTAAGTGAGATGCAGCTGGATACCAGCATTTTACATGGAGCGACTGCCCGTCTGACCACAACCCAGGAACTGGGTAACACGTTACCAGTTGGTATCGAAGACTGGTTGTGAAACTTTTTAGCTTTTGACGACCTGTAACAACTGTCAAAGATCCAAGAAAGACAGCCGGAACCAACGGCTTAACGTGCTTTCCGAGGCACGGAGGGTATTCGTCCGTAAAAACGGTCACCCATTCACGGACCAACCGGCAAGCTATACTTTTTGGATCGACCCGTGCGGTTATTATTACTTAGCAACAAGCTCCTTCCATAAGTAACTAATACTATTACTTATTATTATACCTAAACCTTTTATCGTAATACCAACATAAGCTTTAATGCCACTTTAGTAGTCGTCCTTGAACTCAAATGTGAAAGAAACATTTTATCTACGACACAATCTTGATTAGCTTTTAGGTATTATGAAAGAAATATGTTTACCGTCTAGAAATAGAAAGTGAAAAAGTAATTGGCTATTCAATAATGCTTTTGATGGCTAGGTTAACTTTCTTTGACGCGGCTGTTATTTTTTATTTTTACTACTTTGAAATTGAAGTGGAGTTTCTTACTCGTTCTTCGAGATAGGAACCTTTTACGCTTTGGAATGGTCAACTATTTAGCTTCATCTTTCTGGCTGGTCAATCCTTTGAGGGTTGAAAAGTGCTTGTAATTGGTGTATTCTAGTGAAAGTTTGTATGTTTAGATGTTTGTTACACAATCACGCAAAAACGATTGAACGGTTTTACATGAAATTTGGCACATAGATAGTTTATAAGCTGTTTGGGACATGGGATAATTTTGATCCAGGTAATACATTCCTGTGGGGTTCTTTCGACTTCCACGCGGGTGAAGACGCAGGCAAAAGCTAGTTTGAAATTAATGCTTTGAGTTTTATTAATGTCTAGAAACAGTTATTTTTAAAATAAAACATATTCTTGCTCGTGTTCTTAATTTATTTTCCAGTACCTTACCCACACGTACTTTTTGTTTAATAACTCAAAGTTAAAAGATGCAATTCTGAGTGATCCTAATAAATTCAGAAAAAGTTCCCCTCTTGATCATACTTTCGCGATGTTTACCCATAAATTACTAAGTTTACCATTTTTTGTTTCCCACCGCGATATTATTAGTGTCTGCACTATTCCGTTTTGCCCTCTTCTACCTTATGTACCTATAAAGCGAAGATTTATGAATATTGTCAAACGTAACTAGATTTTGGCTTCATAAAGGGAGAGAGGGGAACTTTGGACCGACGACGGTGCCTTTCTTTTTTACTCGTGCCGTAGAACCTTGAATGTTGAATAATAAATACAATGTCACGATTTCAGAAGCGTGATTGACAATTAAGTTAGTTATTGGCTTATTGTGACTAAGTAGTTATTAGTTGTCGAAAGATAATTAAATAGATACCTACCTACTGCATAAAATAATGTTCTTTTCCTTTTTCGCTTTCTTACGGAATCCATAACAATGAAGGTTTTCATGAAATTCCACACCACCAGTTGGCGCCACTTTGACAAGAGCTCTTCGATTTCGACTAGGAATTTAAAACCAATGATGACGTTAATCATTCGTTCACACCATTCACTAAAGAATGTATACATATTCGCTTTGACACTTTTGAAAGGTGCCTGGGACCTGAGGTCTAAGTACTGCCATAGATTGACATTTCAAAAAACCTTAATGTATTAATTTGAGCTTCATTGTATGTGTGCTTTGATGGTGGTGCCAAGAACACACTTAATGCTGTCAAACTAGCTTGCGGGCGGCGAGCAATGGGTAGGTCGCCGCCTGGTAAGGACCAGGCTCGGGTCGACGGCGCGTATTGATCCACGCGCGCCTCAAAGAGATGTCAGCAGCACTGTAGGGGTCTGCTAGGACCGATGCCTGCCAGGGCCGCGAGATTGTTCGAAAGAGATACCGTGACTCTGGCACATGGGCAACTGAAGGAACACCGGTGGGTTTTAGTCAGTAAAAGTCTGACACGCCCTCCCGCTCCGCCCGGAGCGGGAGAAGTCATTTGATGAAGTCCCATCCAAAAAAAAAAATGCTTCAAACTCAAAACATTTATTTCAATTAAACAATTGAAAAAAATTCAATTCTCAGAGAAGAAAGCAAGAAACTCCATAGATATTATTTTAAATCAAAATATACGATCAAAATATACGATTACAAAGCTATTCATGTTTGACCATAAATACACTTGCGAGAACATTGTAACGAGCCATGCACGTTAAAACAAGTCCAGAGCAAGATTTAAGTCAGTAAGATACAAAAGGACAAAATAAAAATAATACCTAAGAAATTACCAGTCCCAACAGACAGCGCCCATTCACAAACAAGACGCATGGAACACCACCAGAATCACGAAATCCTAAGTACCGTTTACGGAAGTGCAAACCCTAACCCACAACACAACATCCCACATTAGTGGTCCACTTAGCTTAGGTACTAGTTGGTGCATAACGTGGTACTGGCGCATAATGACGTCATCCGGTCCGCAATGTGCAATGCACATGTACCGGTTGACATTGGGATCACAGCGCTTTGTGAATGTACTCGTGTTCATTGTGAGTATGTATAACTGGCTGGAGAAGGTAGTTTGTTTGCGAGAAAGATCAGATATCTCTCGAAGAAAGAAACAGGACTTTTATAAAACAAAAGTCTTGAACTGATTTTAAATTATCATTCTCGTACCAACTTGTGGGTCCCACATATCATCCATACTTCTCTGTTGGTCAATATTCATTTAACTCGCTCCTGATTCATTATGGACCAATCTGAGCTACAGGCGTCAATTCTGTCCCACCATCTTGGGTCCTCCACAGTGCTGTTGGACAATTTCAGGTACACATGACCAAATCATTAGTTTCACCCACTATACGGCAGACGTGTCAAAAAGAAAGGAAATTTCACTCCTTACTCAATGGGTACCTGTCATGAAAATCCAGGAGAAGCCGAAAAGCTTTTAGACACTGAAATAAGGATATTTTTGTCAGAAGACTCCAAACTGAAGATTTCGTTGCTATGCGAAAATGTCAAAGGCTTGACATAATTCCGAAGAGACGGTAAAACGATTTTATTTAGTTAAATTCTAGGAAGATGTGCATTGTTTTATGTTCCGATTACTAATACAGTAATGCGAAATTATGCACATGATATAATACCTGATACAGCCTAGTGTTTGTTAAAGGAGGTCGTATTTGATATTCAGCAACGTGCTTCAAAGCTACATACGGGTAGGCGTATCTACCTTCATAGTATTCTTGGTACCGTTGCCACGAACCCCAATTTTATGTAAATGAGTCTACCATGCAGTCTAGACGCTTAAAACATCTGATTACGATCTGCAAAAAGTTCAGCCGTATTATTAAACCGTGTAGTCTAGGTAAATTTAACTTAAATTGCTTTTGGTGCATTTGGCGAATTACGTTGCGAAGTCTGCAACTTTTTTTGAAAATAGCTTGTTACTGCCTTGGTTTGAATTAACGTTATTGTAAAGTACCCAACATTACAATATTATAAGTCGATTATTGAGCGTATTAGGCTTATCGGCTATTTATCGTTTATAACTTCATCATTTCAAGAAAAGGCACTCTAAGATCAGAAAAAATTGGATCAGAAAACCTTGCTGTCATCTCTCATCCATTCTCTCGCATTACTCGGGACGATTTCTCTTATTTATTATCGGCTTTTATTTATGATATAAAAAGCGAAAATTATTTATAAATTTTGTGTTTAAAATACTATGTTTATTTAATCGTTCGTTTTTTAACTTAATTTTTTTGCACAATTTTGTCAACGCTTAGGTTATTCACCTCCACAATGCAGATTATTACCACACACATTGCATGCAAAGTCTACAATGTAATTCCAATGACAACAAATATCGCAGAGCTTGCAAAACACACGTTAGCTCTAGCTCGCTCTATAATACATAGGTGGGTTGTATTAGCGTGTGGAAACGTTGTTCAGCTGTCTAATTGACCCACTTCCAGTAAAGCTCTTTGTTACACTGTGTGCTTTACCCCTTTGTGCGACAGAGGGTATTAAAAGGTTTGTTCTGTTCGCTTTCTTCCGGCTTTTCCGAGGCTCGTAAGCTCGTTTCTTACAGTGTTCTTTTTGTGAGACAGTCGGCTGTATTTTCTAAAGTCATTAGTGCTATTTGGAGTTCTTGGACGGCTATATTCATTTAGCCTAGCCTTTGTCTAACAAATGGAGTTTCTTTTCTGCCCAAAATCTAACAATTTACTTCTAATTTTGACTTCTTAAAAAAAGGTACTAAGTGATGCCGACATTTGCTTTTGTGATGATCATTATTACTTATCTTTGTAGATAGAAAGTTGCTTGCAAGACATTCCAACAGTTTGCGAGTTGGAACAGTTATATTATGATGAACAAGATAAAATACTTCAGGCACAGGCAATCATGAAAACTATACCGATCTAAAAGGCATAATTGCTGTAGCAGATGGCTGGAAATCTAAAATTAAGTTTACTACCCTATTTTGCAGAATTACTCTCTGTAATAAAACTCGGTTTATTGTAAGTAAAAATAAGCAGCACCGAAAATACTTTAAAATTTATAGCGTAGCGGAATTCTTGAGCTATAAAAACTTTAATCACTACAGGAAGTTTTCTCTCTTTACTGAAGCTATTTGGGAATGTGTCTTTTAAGTATTTCCACAGTGCATTTTTTATGCTTGATCCCTTATAGTAGACAGGAGTCAAAGAATGTCAATAAAGCATGAACGTCTCCAAAATTGCTCTGCACAATGCTCGCATTACCCGACTGGAGTAGTATCTGCACCCTAATTGCGAAACGCACAATTTATCAGAATCTGAATGGGATTGAAGATTATTTCTAAACCATTGCGTCATTTGTTCGAATAAATTGTCGGCTCAGCAACGTAAATAATGCAATGAATGTTGTTTAACTATGAATATTAAACCAATTCCTATCGATAAAAAAAGTTCCGCAATTACCTCTCTGGTTTCCACCTGTTTCTAACAAAGCGAAACTGTGATCTTTAACCCTCGAAGACTGGTTACAGCTAAGTGCTACGTGACTTTGAGTATTGCCAACACTATTGGTAATATTTGCAAGACTGGCATTGCGTTTGCGTCACTTGCATACCTTTCATTACGTGTAGTTACGTCGCTCGACGCTAAAGCATTCACTGTCATTATGGTTGTGGTCCTTTTCTTTGCTCGTTTTGTCTGTTGACGAGTTTTCTCATTAGGTATTCTAGGCTGGCTGTTTGGTAATCTATAAAGATGCTAACGAAGTAGCAAGCGTGAAAATAATGGAGAAAATAAAGCTTGTTCTAGACTGTTTCCGTTGCTATGCCTATCCGAAATTCTGAGAAGAGTTTTTGAGGCTCAATCAAAATGTTTAAGTTTGTACAGTACCTTTTATAAAAATATCATCATCTTCATCATCATTTCAGCCGTAAGACGTCCACTGCTGGACTTAGGCCTTCCCCAATTTGGGGGGCTTTGCCATAATCGCCACGCTTGGCAGGTGGGTTGGCGATCGCAGTATGGTGGTAAAATGCATAGAGAACGCAGCTGCCCATTCTCTAGTAAGTCCCTTAGTCGCCTTTTACGACACCCACAGGAAGAAATGGGGTGGTGTTATTCTTTACGTCCGGCACCACACAGTACAAAAGTACACGGTACTATAAAAATATGATGATAGCTAATCTCAAAATAAGCCAATCTACTGTACTCATTAACGAATTGGGAGAAACGGTTTGTTCAAAATGGAAAACAGTTCAATTTTGCTAATAACACAGGATGATGTTAATTACCACTCTATTTGATGCTACCGTTTCGTGTAAACGTTCGTTGTTCTACTAACCTGCCGGTATCCCGGGCTGTGTTTATAACGAGTCTATTAGATAGGCTATTTTAATAACAGCGGGAATACTGGGACTCTGGGAGAACTGAATGAACGGAGTATAGGAGATAAATTTGTAATGAAAACTCCCAAAATTCGACTTATAAACAGTATTTTGTCTTCAAAAACCATTAGTATATGTTTACTTGGGCAAAATCTCTCTTGGCAAGAACGTGAGACATCGTTTATTTAGAAAAGCTCTTTAAGACCCATTTGATAAAACGATTTCTAATAGCAAATTGCTATCGAACATTAGTTATGCGCATCTGTTAGCGATTTGCGGCAATCGATCAACTGACGTGTGATCGTTTGAATGCAAATATACCTATAACCACAGCTGTAACTACTAAGCTGGATATTATACTTGATAGTTGAGAGTAAAACTGAAATGATAACATAATGGAATCATCGATTAAATAACTATCGAACGGGAATTTGATGAAAAGCTTTCTTCAATTCCATCTGGTTTCGTTATCACTATTTCAACCCGAAGTCACCCTCTGCTAGGTATAGTTTACGCCTTTTTTAAGCTTTATTCACACAGCGGGCGGGACGTGACGTGACGCGACGTGGCGGGGCGCCGGCGCGGCGGGAGCCTTCACATTGCGGGCGCGATCACGTCCCGTCCTGCCGGCGCACAGTGGATCGTCCCCATACAAGAGGTCGGACATAGAATCAAAAATTGAAAAAGTACTTAATTTAAAAAAAAACAACAAAATATACAGTTGCATTCCTCTATTAAAGAACAACACACATGTGCAAAACACACAAAAATAACTATAACTAGCAATGAATTTGATAAGCTAATTATAACATGAGCCAATCACACTGCAGAGCTTAAGGGCTGTGAACATAGTAATTACAATAACTAATTAGATTAAGCAAGTACTGGTAGTCGTTACTTAATGACTTATTAACGCTTTTGTTATGTTGCAACAAAAGCGTTCATAAGTCATTAAAGTCCTCAAAAATGCACCTGTTAGTTAAGGAACTACTTAGTGATGACTAATTCGCAGTAATAAGGATACTGAATGTACCTCCATTCCATCAGTAATACAATAACAAACATAGTTACTATAGGCAAAACATCTCGTTAGGGGCACTTTGGGGGCACCATGTGTCCTTGAAGAAAATGTGGCATAAAATGGGTAAATAACAGTAGTGAAATCCACAAGTCGAACAAAGAGGGAATCATGAGATATGTACATACATTTTTGTGTTCCTTTCCATACAAAAATAAAAGTTTTCATCGAATAGTGCCTAAAGTGCTGGTCAAATAAAAAAAGCCTAGAACAATTTTTGTTGTTCTTTAATAGAAAAATGCAACTGTATATTTTGTTTTTATTTTTTAAATTAGATACCTTTTCAATTTTTGATTCTATGTCCGACCTCTTGTATGGGGACGATCCACTGTGCGGCGCCGCGCCGCGATTCATTCATTGAAAAAAAATTGAGCGATTCAGACGTGGAAACGCTCTTGCTCTTATTTTTTAATGAAGTATCTAACTAATACCACAAAAAAAAAAAATGGTTAAATGCTTTAAATATGAGTATGCTTAGTCAAGTTCACAATATTTTTTTATACTATAAGCCAAGACAGTCTAAAAAATCACAAAAGTTCGTTTCACTAAATTGAAATCACATGGTAATTATGAATTACCTTTCTTATCTCGCGATTTGCAACCCACTGTGCGGCGCCGCGCTGTCTTGTCATGTGAATGATCAAAAAGTTACAAAACAGAAAACCAAATCATTTCAATTGTTAGGAAGTTGGTCTTATGCTTTAAACCGAACTGTTTAATTTTTTTTGCTTTTTCAATAAGATTTAACGGGTTTCTTAGATTAAATGTATCAAATTATTCACTTTAAATTAATTGAGTTTACTTACTAAATAAAGGATACAGTCATTGTAATAAACAAGCTTGCGTCGTGTGACTCTGATCACATTGGCATAAAGTTCAAATTCAATTGATGCACGTGCGCTAGTTGTTTGAAACTGTACTCGTAATGAAAATGTTTTAGTCAATCACAGCTAATGTCGGCGATCACTCACTTTCATTCACTATCCATTACTCGTATCAACTAACATACAAAAATGTTATTAAATGTGAGACGCAGTCAATCAATTTAAAACTTGTGATACTTCTGCAATTTATCGCCATCCTGCCGACGTCGGCGACGCTGCGCTCGCGCCCCGCCCGCGGCACGCCGGCCTCTGAGTTGTATTCCGACTCGGCGCGGCGGCGGCGTGGCGCGTCGCGCCGAGCGCTCTGTGTGAAGTCGTCCATACTATCTAGTACATTACAACTACTCAGCGTCGCGTCGCCGCCCGGTCCCGCCGCGTCGCGCCCGCTGTGTGAAGACACCTTTACTTTCCGCTACTCTCCACGATTACGTACGTCTCTCAATCATGTTTTTCCCGCAACTTTTGTGGTGACACCAGCTAAGTTCACTCATATTCGGACTTGACCTTGATCACCATTTAGACAAAATCCTAATCGACCTAAAAACAAATCAAATAAAGTCAAAATCTTTTTAATTTCACATAAACCTACATGGGTACGTATGAAACGTCAGAAGCTAAGTGCACGGTTCCATTTTTTTGATTCCTATGGAGAAGAGTCTGCAAGAAACTTCATCTTTAGGTCTAACGCGATATCCTGCATAACTGCACTTAATGTAATTTAGTTAATTCATGTCCTTAAGCATCGCATAGTCTAGTTAAAGGACCAAAGGCCAAATCTAGACACTGATGTGTCCATTGACCCATTAGTCACCTTTTCTTTGTCAGAAAATTGAATGACGAGAAACGCGTGACCTAATAATTTGATGCCACAATTGAGACGTGAATGATCTTTCAAACTATTATTGACATCAATTGATCATGTGGTTCTCGTAGTACTATTGTTCATTTTATTGGTACCTACTAGCCTACATATTTGTATGAAGTTGGATGACCTAGTAATAAAGTCAGCTCTCGCTAGATGCCCTCCGTTATTAAAAGCGTTTCATGTATTGCATTTTTCTGTGAGCTAATTCCGTCTGGTGCAATCTTTAAGATTTCATAGAGCTTAAGATTTTCCTCGGTGAATATTAGTTGATTTTTCTTATGTATATGGCCGCTTTTGAGAATTATTATTTGGAAGTACCTATGTCTATTATAAGTTTAGGGTTATCGCTTATAAGTACATACCAATCTTTCATCCAACTTTTGGTTCTGTTTCATAATATAGTACTTATATACTGCTAAGTTATAGGTTAATGATTCCATAGTTTTAAATACGAAATAGATTAACTCCTTTGTATCTTTATGAATTAAAATTGCCAATTTCTGCATTATAAAAGATACTTGCAATTGGAAAGTGCGTCGGAAAGCACGATAAGCCGTTGATCCCGGCTGTTAATCGTAGATTTTTGACAGACGTCTCGGGTTGTCAGAAGTCCGAAAGTCAGACAATCAGGTACAAAAGGTATCGTATTACCCAGATAGGTTATGGAGCTCAGATAGACAGTCGTTCCATGTATAATGCCGGAAATGACCGGAAGTCGACCCTAACATACGATGAGACTAGGCTGATGATGGTGATACAGTATGAAAGATCATCACTTGAAAACGGCTCCACCAACTGGGCTGGGTGTTCGTAAGTAATTGTCAAAACAAGGTTTAAATATGAAAGTTTTTTTTTTTTGGAAAATCCACCTCACCCGGGCGACGCCGGGCATAAACAGATAGTGTAAGATATTAATATGAAAAGGAAATTACAGCACGAATTCCATAAACTCCGGATATTAAACGACTAGACTTCCTTTTATCGTTCGAGTCTATGAAGTGTCTACATTTCTGATACTATAAACACATTTGTTTAAACTTCCGTCATCGGTGTTTGTTACTTTATAGACTATCTTATAATAAATCTTTGTTTATGAAATCTGTTTAGACGATAAAAAACAGTTTTCAACAAAGAAATAAGACAATGCCAGTGAAATCACGTCAGATGTTTGTCCATTGAAGTAACAAATGATTGAAATTAAATCTTTTGTTGGCGTAAGTCCAAATTTACTTACTTTCTATTATTATATTAACTAATGGATGAAATTTGACCATAATTCATTTAAAACTTAATATATTTCTTATGCATGTATACTAATACTATGTATACTAATATTATAAAGCTGAAGAGTTTGTTTGTTTGTTTGATTGAACGCGCTAATCTCAGGAATTACTAGTCCGAATTGAAAACTTCTTTTTGTGTTGGGTAGCCAATTTATCGAGGAAGGCTATAGGCTATGTAACATCACGCTACAACTAAGAGGAGCGGAGCAGTAATGAAAAATGTTGCAAAAACGGGGAAAATCGCACGGGTAGGCGATTCGACGCGACGGGAAGGTTTGGGGAAACAAGAAATTTAACGCGGACGAAGTCGCGGGCAGAAGCTATAATTATATAAAAATATTAGCTTTCTCTACTCCTTGTCCATATTATAATAACTTCACTGTGCCAAAAACAAAGTTTTCCCTCGCGTATTAAATAATAGAAAATTGTGCGGTACAGCCAATGGCTTGATCCAAGAGCCTTGACCAACACCTGAGGAAGCTCTCGTTGGGCAGCTGGTTCAAGGGCTTGATTCAGAAAGCAATACTCCTGGACACGACTCGCATTGTTAGGAGGTTCCTCTCTGGAGCCCTGACCACCGATAGCTTGGACCCTATTCCCGATACCGGTGTGATTATATTTTTAATTGTTTTATAATGTACTTGCTTTTGCCAGCGCCTTCGTCCGCGTATTATACATATAAACATTTCTCTTGATCACTTTGTCTATTGATGAAAACCGCATTCAAATCCATTGCGTAGTATTAAAGATCTAAGCGTGCAAACGCGGGAAGTGACTTTGTTTTATACTGGTATAAGAAAATAATATTTCCAATAATTAAAAATATAGTTTATATGTGTTAAGTAATATAGTATAAAGGAAATCATACATAAAAACAAATTCCTCAATCAAAATAACACTGATGTTCGCTATTACGGTGTTTTCGCACTAAACAAACGAAATTTCGCACAAATGAAGCCGCGAACTTTCTGAATGGCACGTTCTAAATACAGTTTCCGCGATTAACGTAGGTAGTTATTATAACATTTGTGAATCATGCTGCTAAATTGGTGTAGGTATAGCGTCATTTTGACTTCGGCCCACGAAAACAGCGGGAACAGTGGGAGCATTTACTCCCACAAACAGGCGCGACGCGACTCTCGTAGAACAATTTCTGTGAAAACTTCTTCGAAATTGTTCTACAAATATCGCGTCGCGCCTGTCTGAAGAAGCCTTAAAGTCGTAATATGAAGTCGTATTAAAACGGTCGTCATGAAAATCTGCCATTTTCACCAGTATTTGACATTAAGGTGTCAAAAAAGGTTCTGTATTGCTAGACAGCTGTTATTTCGTGACAGTTCAACGTTTTCTTAAGAAAACAAAGCAGCGACCGTCACCTCATTTATTTTCAGTGTTAGAACAATGAATGTTGAGGCTTTTCTTCCCACCAAAGACGATCTTGGCATAAGATTGCTCAAGATACTCAAGTTTTTTAAAATAAGGACACTGAAATAGTATGAACATCAACGAAAGCTTTTATTTTTCTGTGGCATTCTTCTAATGGCAACTAGAATGTTTATTGTCTACACCATTTGATTATTGATGGAAAATGCTACATAGTAGTTGCGCTTGTGGACTATCCTACTACAATCAATTTCTTGCTTAAAACGTGACTCCAAAATTGTTTTTTTTTAAGTGAAACTTTTTATGGGACACGATAGTTTTGGCATGAGAGTTAACTCGTCGAGCTAACAAATCTGTTAAACTCCTTGTCTTTTTTATGTTTAAAAGCTTGGTTGCTGATATCAAAATCGGTCAATAAAGAGTGCAAAAAGGCGAGCAAGATTCGTGTAAACCCTTTGTTTTACAACTCTTGATACGGGCTGTGGTAGATATGTGGAAACCTCCCCTTCAGAAGGGTTCCGAGTAATCCAAACTTGGGCTTTTCTTGGAGAGTACTTGACTTGAATTATTTACACCCCAATACTTCGTAAATTCTCCCCTCTTGCACAACGTAATTCGGTAAAATGTTCACTTCAGACGCAAAATGCAATGCTGTTTTCTTGCAATGGCCAAAGTTGTAAATATCCTTGCGTTTTTGTTTTAAGTGTAGAGACTAAAGTAACTAGTATTCAGCTGCATTTCGGTTAAGACTGGAAGCCGACCCGAACATGGTTGAGAAGAGGCAGATGGTGATAAGTTTAAAATCACAGTTAGGCCCGTTAACATAGGCGCATGTTTGATTGGTATTATAGGTATTTGGCGAATCCTAATCCCCTTTTCATATTATTTTGTTTCATACTATTTCGTTTACTTGTTCTGTCAGCAAAATTCACCCTCCATTTTTTTCACTTTCGAATTAGGAGTATGTTGTATGCCTTGTCTTCATATTAACAACAAAATTGATTTTTAGAAAAGTTGAAATCGAACCTTTCTTCTTTAGTTTACTTACTAATGTTTGCTTCTCAGATCCCCGCTGCCTTTATGTCCTCATTCATAATTATTCTTTACAATACATACATGTGGTCGTAAACCGCAGACATTGACCTTCTAGTCTTGAAATAGCATTCACTACTATCCAATGTGCGTTCAGAAATATTACCCGACATTCTACGGAAATATCCGACCATATCCGACTTGGGTCACCCGGTCACTTTGATGTTGATTAGCATTTTTTTTTTATTATTTGAATTTGGAATGTGCGATGATTCAGAGAAAAAAATAGATATGTTTTGTTTTTATGGCTTATTTTCGTCTCTGAAGATTCTGTTTTGTTTTTTTAAACTGGGACCGTATGGGTTTTTATTGCGGAGGAATGAGGAAAATGTCATTTGGGTTTTGGGTATGCATTTGGCTGACGATAAGAGTAGGAAATCCATGGATGGCCTGTGAAAAATGATTCGCCAAGAAAGGATGACTGCTGAGTTAATTTAAACTAATATAGAAATAAGGAAACTAGATATTGCGCAGACACCAAATAAATTGGGATAAAGACAGTTATGTTATAACTGATGATGAATAAGAAGAAAAATATTCTAAGCGAAATCCAAACACAAAAAGAAATACATACCAGAAATAGAGTCATCAACATGCTGTCAAAAATCTGAAATAATAATAATAATAGCTGACCTGCCCTGACCACCGGTTGCTTGGACCCTGTTCCCGATACCGGTGGGCTACTATTTTTTATATTTTTAAATGTTTTTTTACTTTTGTTTTTCTAATACTTATTTAAAAATATAATTAATATGTGTATATTACGAAGTAAAAGGTAATAATAATAATCGTTTATTTATAAAAATGGGCACATTTACAATATTACTTAAAAATTAAAATAGAGCACAGTTGCTCATTTGCCTGAACTAGGTTGAACCTGTGTTTCAGGCTAGTAAGTGCATTAATACTTAAGTAATATAATAAATTAACAAGGAGTAAAAAGTAAAAACTAAATTAAAATTAGGAAAAGAAAAGTTAAATAGCATTTTATGTTAGTCGTTCTATTTGCAGACAACAAATAGATCTTCTGTCTGTGTATAATCGATGGTTAATAAATATTTAAGTATAATTTGTTTACAGCTAAAGTAATTTAGTTTAAAGATACTTAGTTTTCTATTTAACCTATTATACAGATATGGGCCTAAGAATGTAAAAAACCTTTCTATAAAAACATGTTTTGCGGTTGCATTTGATGGGCATATTATATCATTCCGCCTTTTGTTAGTATTATCAGCAGTGTAGGTAAGTATGGCGTGCTGTTTTAATACTAAATGCATTATGAAAAGTTGGCGAACAGTCAGCACGTTGCAGGATTTGTATAGCAGATCTGTAGGAAAGAAAAAGTGATGGAAGTTTGCTACCTTTAAAATAAACACGAATGTACCAAGTAAATCCTATAAATATAAAGTGTATCTACTCATACTCGAAATATTTAAGGAGGTACACCTGTAGGTGGTAAAGAAGCTATAGCAACCAAAAAAAAAAAAACCGAAATGTATTTTTTTCAAAATTTAATATTTATAAATTATTTGACGCACATAAGAAATACTGGCTCCTTATTTTTAACATCCATTATTTTAGTTTCTATAGTCGCCGCGCTCGCGCTGTCCGGTCGCCGTCCTCGCAGCGTCAGGCGGGCCATTTATAGAATTTGGAGTAAAGATTTTATGCAAAACGTCTCAAGCAGTTTTAAAATTAAAATAATTACGAAAATTGAAAAACGCTTAGATAAAAAAAAATATTTTTGCTTCTATAGCTTCTTTACCACCTACAGGTGTGCCTCTTAAAATATTTCGTGTATGAATAGATACACCTTATATACTCGTAATATAAAGAGCACCCTAATTGCGTAACACAATTATTCGGAATCTGATTTATTTTTGAGGATATTCCTTATCCATTGCTTCATAAATGTTCGAAAAATTTATCTGCTCGAACGAAGGTAAATAACGAAATGAATGTTGTTGAAATTGCAAAATGGACGTCATTCCTACTGTCAGTGAATTACGCAATTACCGCACAGATCCAGGTTTCCTCTTGTTATCATCTATGCAAGAGAATATTATCATAACTTCTGCTTACCTACATACACATCGACGTAAAAGCTGTCTATTTAATATTATTCAAGAAAACTGCATAACATTACTTTCAGACGCGCTGTAGTTGAAAGGATCAATACGGGGAGTATTGATCCTTGGAAAACGTTTTAACTGAAGACTTAAGAAAAGTCTACAGTCGGATTAGTTTTTACATACGTATGTATACAGTCATGCCTTTTTCCCATGGGGCTAAGAAACCACGGAACGCCACCTGCTACGATCCTTACATACTCCTTTTGCCTCGTTTAGGTTCAAACAATAATTGGTCATACAACGCCGGTTGCGAGTACTATTCACCTGACCTTTCTGAAGAACATCGCCAATATGCCTTGCCTATCTTGTGAATACCTTTTGAAAGCCGTCCTTCAGTCATTCTCTCAACATGACCAAACCATCTAAGCATATTTTTTTTCAATTTTTGACACTTCATCTTCTTTTAAACCACACCGTTGCCTTATCACATCATTCCTCAGCCTATCATTTATAGTCATATCGCACATGCTAAGCCGTTTAGTATCAGTTTTTCTTGAGAATTAATTGGGCAAGGAGCTGGGCAGACGGACTGAATCTATGTATACTCAATATCTTTACATAGTATAAAATGCTTAGATCTTTTTACCTACGCAACGGATTTTAATGCAGTTTTCATCAAAAGACAGTGTGATTCAAGAGGAAGGTATATATGTATAATACGCGGGTGAAGCCGCTGGCAAAAGCTAGTACTGAATATTATAAAGAGGTAAAATATGAAGTCAGATGGGGGTCATAGTATATTAAGACCTTCATCATGTTATATTGAAACCAGAAATTACGCGCGTACGAAATCGCGGGCAAAGCCAAGTATCTATAATTATAAAGACGTAAAATTTGCGCAGTACAGACAAAACATAAAACTGAATTAGAAGAAAATATCAGACAGATATTCTAAGAAGCTAGAACAAAAAAATAGTAGGAATATGTTGTAACTATTTACATACGTACAAACTGTTCATTTTATAGTCAATTATGAACATGCGAACTTACTTATAAAGCACAGTCGTAAATTATAGTTGCGCATAATAAATCCTCCTTTATGGATAACTGTACTGTATTTAGTAGCTACAGGTGAGCAATTTTATACTTTATGAACACCTTAGTTAAGGCTAGTAACTGTATTTCTTAAAATACATAATTGTGTGATGAAGATTCAAGGTAGTCCGCGAAAGTCAAATTTTCTTACGTTTTTTGCAATTTAAAACTCTGTGTCAGTCGGTGTGTTGAACAAAATATAATTCGCGAATGTAACAAGTGTCATTCATCATTTCAGCCGACAGACGTCCACTGCTGGACTTAGGCCTCCCCCAATTTGGGGGGCTTTGCCATAATCGCCACGCTCGGCAGGCGGGTTGGCGAACGCAGTGTGGTGGTAAAATGCATAGAGAACGCTGCTGCCCATTCTCTAGTAAGTCCCTTAGTCGCCTTTTACGAAACCCACGGGAAGAAATGGGGTGGTGTTATTCTTTACGTTCGGCACCACACGGTAACAAGTATGTATTTACAGAATTAAAATCATCTGATCAACCCTTCTTCCTGTGGGTTTGTAAAAGGCGACTAAGGGACTTACTAGAGAATGGGCAAAAGCGTTCTCTATGCATTTCATTACCATACTGCGATCGTCAACCCGCCTGTCAAGCGTGGCGATTTTGCCAAAGCCCCCTAACTTGGGGTAGGCTTACCTTTGGCAAAGCCCCTCAAATTGGGGTGGCCTATGTCCAGCAGTGGACGTCTTATGGTTGAAATGATGACGATGATGATATATTCAAAAAATTGGTCCGCTCAACAACGTAAATAACGTAATGAATGCTATTCAAATGTCAGAATTAAAGTTATTCCAATTGTTAGAGTGATACCCCTCTGGTTTTACTGCATTCGTGAGAGAAGCGTGGTTGGCCTGATACATATCTGTTTATATACTAAAGGTTGTTTAAATTTACACTGTTACGGTATTCGAATGTCCAAGGGTATCTCTGCCTTTTGGGCGGCCATTTTTAGCCACTTTTAAGTTTTCTGTTCAACCCTTTATGAAATAGAATATCCCTAAATTAAAATCCCTTCAACTAAATTAGAGGGTTTGCTAAAAACACCACAATATAGTCACTGAAAACAGCGACTTATTTCTAAATTTAATACTTATTGCAGTTAAAAGCAACTACTTAGCTACATAGTGGGCTCGAGTCCCGACGCATCTTCCAAAATAGGTTTACTTTTGCCATTGACTCCAAAACAAGAAGAAGTTTCAAACATTTATGGTCAATACTTCCGATGTGGCCGGAATGTCGGAAGCACACGATAAATTAAAAAAACATCATTCAACATAATCGACACGACCAACCTATTACAGAGCTGCTTAGCATATGAAATCTATCTAACTCTACCACGTAAGGGCATCCATGTTTTAAATGGCATAGAATGGTCTTCATTCTGCTTGTACCTATGCATACTGATGAAAAGTAAAAAAAGGCAATGATATATGCCTTTATTCAGCCTTGAATGTCACTGTCAAAAAAAAGTACTTACGTCTTCCCCTCTCCCCTAAATATTGTCTATGCTTCCTGCGTTCCGTTCCGTGACAATCGAGTACATTGACCGAGACGGCCGGATGGACGGACGATCGGATGTAAATTGTACTACAGATACCTAACGGGCCCCCCAGTACTGACTTGACGAGAGTTTGATGCGTAAAACGGGTTTTTTTTCGGCGAATTCTGTGAGAAATAAATTGTTTGTTTTTGATGTCCTTGACTTTTGAAGAATGTGGTGTTGAACAGTGGCGTGCAGTCCATATAGGCAAAAAGACACTGCAGACCCTAGGGTCTAGACCCTAGATAAGGACTAGTTACTAATATTTCAAAAATAAAAGAATTATACTAACAGTAAGTAATAAAACCATTCAAAAAGTTTAAACGCCTAATGTAAATATAATAGCAACGTTCATACCGTTCTTTTTACTACGGCAACGCATTCATAACAGATCGAAACGTAAGCAGGCAGCGAACGATCGTGTCTTTATTTCATTCATAAATGTACGCATGTAGTGGTAATTTCTTCTACATTTTCGTGTCTATACATTGCACACATAAAGCGAAGTCCTGCCGCAGGATAACCAATCACAGGCGTCTCTGCGCCATTCAATATTGGCGCATGGACGCCTGTGATTGGTGAGTATTATCACAGCGCGCTGTGAGTATTATGCGATCAAGTTGAATATGTACGTAACCTCAGCAACATTACGATTCGCAATGATGCAATTTTATTTGTCAACGTTTTAGTTATCAAAATTTAGAAATTGTTTGTTTACGAAAGGATCCATATTAATTTCGTACATGTGAAGCGCGCTGTTTTATATTTTTATTTTGATTGAGTTTTCTTGTGATTAATTCATTTACAAACGTTAATATTAGGTAGATTTGTTGCTTATTTCAATTAGTTTTTTGAATTGTTTTAATTTTTACTTACTACGCTGTTTGTTTGTTTTTTCAAAATGTTGTTCGATTGTGAGGTTTGTGTTGAAAATGTGTGTTTGTTAAAAAGTGTATCTAAATGGAAATGTGTACCTGAGTAACGAGAATTATAACCCAGCAAAGAGGTAATGCAACTCGTAAGTTTCATAGTAATAATTAAGCAACTAAAACCGGCTATGTTGTTGTTTACACACATTAAAATATTTTTTTTCCTTGCTAGTTTTGTAGTTCGAGTACAGTGTGGAATTGTTCGGGATTTGCAGATTTACATGATTACTATCCCACGGCTTGCTCAAAGATTTTGGTAATTATCGTATTGAGAGAAGTATTACGAAGAAGTTTTTCATTAAAACGGATTCTTACGTACCTATTTAACAAACACACAAAGTCAACAACAAGTACCTACACATCTTTCTGTGCTTTCGACGGAAAAAGAATTATTGGTCGAATGAAGACGCATACCAACTTTTTATGACGATGGTTCAAAATCATATTTAAAAAAAGGTAGGCGCGTTTATGTCATTTATAAATGAGTTTGTTTACTTTATTATTTTTGCTGTTACCCGTACTAAATTTACCTATTAAATATATTTACATATACGAATCACATGAAGGGCCTTTTTCAACTATCACTCACCTGGATCAGATATTTGAGGTGGCCGAAATCATTTATTAGCATTATCAGGAAATCGCCATTTCAAACTTTTAAACCACCTAGTGAGTTTTTCTTCACTAACTTGAGCAATTACAAAAGACGTTTTTTTTTTTTGAACTGCCTACCCGATCATAAAACCCTGTGCACGCCACTGGTGTTGAAGACTCTTGTGTGATTAAAGAATTATTATGCAGTTTTTTGTTTGCTGCTGTTCTCAGATAATTATTATTTATTTATCTTTTAGTTTAGTTTTAGAACTTTTTGAAGTCTATTATGTTTGTCATCTACAGTAGTGGATGTTACGCAGTTGGTATGTTAAAAAGACTGTTATATAAAGTAACGATCAATGACCTTAAGGCAGTGGACCATGTAATACTTAGGTACGCATTTGGCTCCGCAATTATATTAAAAAAAAAAATGTTTGGTTTATTCTATTTAGCAGGTAAATAAATATCTCAATTAACACTTGGTGGTTAGTATTAGCACTTGAGGAGGAAAACGTAGTTTTTAGCACATAGTTTGTATTGCGTAAATCAGCCGTAAGTAATAAATAATGGACAAACTGGGCGATCGATTAAATCGCCGTGGTTGGTTCGTGGATAGAACCATCTTTACATACAACTCCTCCGTGCTTCAGAAAGTCTGACAACTAGTCTTACTAAGGGGTTTCGTATTACGCAGTAACTGGGTTGGCGAGGTCTGATAGACAGTGGCTCCATGTATAATACTGGCATTCAGCTGCTGCATCCAGTTAGGCTAGTAACCGACCCCAACAAAGTTGGTAAAAGGCCAAGCAGATAATGACCGAGGTAGTTATAAACTTCAATTAACACCTCTTAGTCAGTATTGGTATTTGAGAAGAAAAAAATACTTTTTACCACTCACTTTGTATTGCGTAAATCACATAAGACTTGAGAACTTGCGATCTCTATCGCATAACCACTGGTGTTGTTACCATACAAATGGAAACGGCGACAGTGTTCCCATGATCATAGACTATAGAGGCCCACAATAGTGGTGTTCTATAATCACTCTCTCAGTCTCTCATTCATTCATTGCTGTAAACGGTCCATTATTAAAGTTCAGGAACTGAATGAGGTGGTATTTATGGGTTTCCACGTTTTGTTTTGCAATGTAATAATAACACATCGTTGTAGAAGTACGTTAGGTACGTACTTCTACAACGATGTGTTATTATTATATTTTCACATAATGTAAAAATGATTATCTGAAGACCGTAGGTTCTTGATATGAAACATCGACTTTACGAAGGAGGGCTATTTTTCTATCTTTGCTGTCCCACTGCTGTGAAAAGGTCTCCCCAACAGGTTTTTCTGTACTCTGTGGGTTGCAGCCGATTTCCCATAAACGCCTCTAAATCATTAGCCCAACCTTTTTTAGAACTCTCTCGATACGACACCCGTATTCAGGCACCCACTATGTGGCGACTTCAGCCCATCTGTCAAGATACATTCTACTGCATAACCCGCCCAATCCTATTCTAGCCTAGCACGCTCTGCTAGGCTAGAATAGGATTGGGCGAAATCGATCTTCTTCCAAAAATCTTCCAAAAATCGGATTGGGGAAAACAGTAGTATGATCATGGTGTCCCATTTAACCATTTGTCCAGGACTAACAGACTAATCTTAGTGTTGAATAAATGTATTGAAAGTGGAAGAAATCCCAGCAAGTCATTCCTGTTACTTAACTCTGCTTTAAAAACACCTATTATGGTTTATGAGGAAGCAAATGATATATTATTGTAACCGAGGATAAATCTTTGAGTTAGCCTAGTAACCTATTAATAAAACAATATTCATTGGACGAGAAAAAATATGACCGTAATATGGATGTAATTTTCCTCTTACAAATTGGTCGGGAAGACCCAAGGTCAACCGACAAAAGTTGGTATCACCCTGACACTTTTCTAGAATATAATTAGAAGAGGCAAAGATTGTGCATTAATATCAGGAGTTCAGAAGTTCGAAGCATCTACTACGTTTAGAGGAAACTGCTCGGCAAACATCATCATTATTATTTCAGCCGCAAGATCCCAAACACCACCACTTCGACGGGTTCTGTGCTTCTCGCATTCAGCGGAATCGTGCGACCTTCACGAGCTGTGGCAGGCCTTCCAACACTACGTCTTCCGGTTCGCGGTCGCCTCTCCAGAACCTTTCAGCCATACCGGCCATCTGTTCTACGAGGAATTTCCTCTCCACTGCCACTTCATTTTGGCAATTCTTTGGGGTATGTGGGTTACCTTGAATCACTTTATTTCTGATTCGATCACGTAGGGAAAATCCAAGCATATACCTTTGGATGACTCGGTAATCATGGCGCTTAATAATGACTTGTTTTTAAAAGCCACATCTAAAGATCTAATTAGCGCTTACCTATTTTGAATCAACAACTTAGCTACCATATCTTGTAAAAACTAACCGCAGCAATAGCGGTTAATGTTTATATACAACAGTAACCGCAGAAGCTGTAGAACTAGAGGGAGGCTCGCGTCCAACTGTTGAATAGATAGGCTGAGCTAAATTGAAAGAAAATTAACCCATAAGAATGTTTAGTTTATCATTCTCTTCTAAGCTCCACGATTAGAACGTTTACCAACGGATATTATTTCTCCTCTTAATACTGAAATACCTATTCTCCTTATCTAAAGCCAAGATTCTTCACAACTGCTATTTTTCGCTGCCTGACTGCCAGGCATGCGGCAGCGCCGCTAACCGTTTCGATGCAGTGATACTTCCTTGTTTCATCCAAGTCGAACGCACAACGTATGTCGTATATGTGTATATTGTGTATCATATATGACATACGTTGAGGAACATATAAAAGTTCAATTTAGCAAGCGCATAAGTAGAAAGAGTATTAAAATGGTAAAGATGACAGAATTTTAATTTAGAGCTTGCATTGTTCCACTGCAGTATAAAAGCAATTCATTGTTTCTAGTTCGCCACTATCTATTCTTATGTAGTTTTTATAGTTTCTTTTCGTGTTGATGAAATTCGTACACTTTTTTTTTACACGCTTTATATTAGCTTCACTTGTATGTTTGTATGTTTGTATATTTGTATGTTTGTATATTTGTATGTTTGTATATTTGTATGTTTGTTTGTAACCGACTCCTTATAGTGCGATTTTGACCCACTTTAAACAACCAGATTTCATTCAAACTTTTCACACCTGTCAAGGACTGATGACAATGCAATAATTTCATAAATTTGTGCCATTATCCTTGCCAGGGTTACCAGGACAGCAAAAAAACTGTCACAAACTACGCTGACATACGTCTCAAAATTCGAAATACCCTAAAAATAGAAATAAAAAACACGCTTCCATGGAAAACCAAACTAAAAAGTACAAAATAATGGAAAAAAAGCGTGGGGTGCCTGATATCAATAAAAAAATACCTTAAAAGCACCCCACGCTTTTTTTCCATTATTTTGTACTTTTTAGTTTGGTTTTCCATGGAAGCGTGTTTTTTAGTTTTTTAAACTATTATTTATTTCTTAATAGTTTGAGCCCACTAGGTTGCCACGTTAATTGCGACATCAGTGGCATACTTTAGTTCGTCCGAGGTGCATGTGAATAGGCTCTTAGGACACTCCTGCATATATGGCATGGTGTGACCATAAACTTTGATATGTAGAGCTGCAACTCTTCATGTATCTTTCTGTCTTATTCTGTCTTTAAAAGGGTGGAAAGAATGATAGCAATAAACCAATCTCTTGTACTGATACCTGATCATTATCATAGATCTCATCGAGAAATTATAAGTATCAATTGTATCGGTCTGTTTGATATTTGCATATTTATATTCTTCCTTTAAAATCAAATCGTTATCCCCTAATTCAACTCCATACAATGGTGCATTAAGAAATAACACTTTTACATACGAATCTCTGTAACAAATTTCATTCTAATGTCTCACAAGGCATCCTTAGACTATTAATTACATTATGTATTCCCTTATCTAGCCGATTAATTCTCGGGCCCAAAGTTTTCGCTCAATGGCGCTAAGGCATGCGGCAGTCTGATACTTCCTGGTGAGTCTGACTGAATAGGTACCTCAGTCAGACTCACCAGGAAGTAACTACTTGGCTGCCGAGACAGTCGACCGTTGCCGGAATGTCGGAAGAATTGGTGAGGTTCTTACGATTTTGCAGTGATTGTGTACATAGTAGCCGATTTTGTCAAGAAAATCAAGTTTTGCTTCGTTGATGGCTTTTTCTAAGGCATTCGTGCCGAGATTGTTGCAAAAAGTGTATAGCTATAGGAATTCGTTCATGATATCTTGGCTGCGGGAACTGCGTAACATGCTAACAGAAGTAATGGCATTCGTTTTGACAGTCCTACAACATTCAATGTGTTATTTACAATATTTAGCCAATAAATTTTTCAAATAAATGAAGCTAAATCAATTTATTAGCAAAATCATTCAAAATGATTCAGATTGTGATGGAAAGTGCACGATTAGGGTGCTGTCTAATGGATTGTTTCAAATACAAAGCCTCAGTGCTGATTTAAAAATATTTCCCAATGAATTTTCCGCTCATAACATACCACACATTGGAACAATGCAGTCTCCACATGGTACATTTACAAATGATACACAAACCAATGAAGAGATAAAAGTTTACACTACTAAACTGTTTGTTTTTACTCTCAAGTTATTTGTGTGCGTTCTCGTCCGTTTACGTTGTTATTCTCATCATCTCGTAGCGTATGATGCGTAAGGGCTGGCAGGCAGACTGAAATATTTTTTAGAATTTAGTATGTTATTGTGAGACTGTCAAATTTGAGATGGATGCCACTCTTGCGATTACGCTTGTCGAAAATATTAGGAAATGTAATGTGAATGATAGTAAAGCTAAATTTGAAAAACTCTTAGATGAAAGTACTTAAGGTAAGGCTGAAAGGTTTTTTCTTGAGAATTATTTCATGAGAAGACCAGGACTAGCAATGATGGTGAATGACCATTTTACAGTAATTGATGATAACCTTGCTCCTGAATAATATGACAATGAAATTGGATTTACCATTCAAACGCAAAACGTAGTTCAAGTCGATGAGCGAGGAGAAAAATTCTAAAGACGTATTTCATCTATTAAGATACATTTATTCCTATCGCTGTTTTAATACTAATTGCAAGCTAGCATGTTCGTGATGCTAAACGTGAAATTATGATAATTGGCTAATTAAATTCGTTGTTTTAGTGACGCACACTTGTTTCGTATGACTCAGCTGTTGTGGATCAACATACTGGCCCGTAACTCGATTAATAGGGCTACCAATGTACTAGCATATACTTTCTAGAGAAATATATGGAGTTAAATATAGTTATGTTTATTTAAGTTTTAAAGATTAAGACCCCCATATGATCCCGGGGAAGATGGATGAGACACACACATACCAGAGAAGCATGACACAAAAGACATATAATTTCTGTCTAGAGAAATGGATGGAGATAAATGTAGTTACATACGTGTTTATTTGAGTTATAAAGATTAAGACTTACAGAAGATCGCGGGGGAAACCTAGGTGTGACTCTCAGACCAGGGAAGCATGTCACAAAGGGGGGCGTATAGTCAGCAGTAGGTGGAACAAGGCTACTAATGATGATGATAGATAGATAGATAAATTTGATTATTAGACAAGCTAAACGGTACCATTTGATCAAACACCATGAAAGACTGCGAAAACTACTTGGACAAGATTTCTGTTTCTCTAAGAACATTTAGATTGATTAACTTAACATACTGTTACACGTTGCATGAATGATGAACAAACAAATTAAATTCGCGAACAATGACTGTCACTTGTTCTTCGTCATGTCAATGATTCTAATATTTAAGTTCAGTTAAATGGGCTTCGACTAGAACTCATTCTGTAACTAAAAACTCCACTAATGTATTCCTCCAAAAACGGTTAACCTGCAAACACATTTCTCGGTACTTACATTAATATAGACAGCCCTACTTATAAACGAATAGAGAAACAGATGAAAAAGCATTACCGCGGCTCTGATTGCGTAACGAGGTGGTTGAACTCTGGCGTGCGTGCGAATCAAATTGTGTGTGATTGTACCGACTGTGTTGAAGGCTCTGACATGTGGTTGGCTTATGTTGTCATGTCCATTGGCAAGCTTTTGAGGTCTTTAAACCTTTCGACAGGACTGCTTTGTTGGTCTAATGGTTGCAAGCGCTTCTGTTGAGCATTAGGTTCTGGTGGATTCCCGGGTCGGGCACTTTTATTGGGGTTTTCAATTTGGCATATGTCATAGCCTGGTTATATGTTTGGTTGATGACAAAAAACCACCCGGTATTGCATGGGTCTTAAACATAATTTTGGAAATGTGGGTCTACTATAAGTGCACCTTTGGCTTAACATTCGGGGAATATTATTATGGTTATTTATGATAGTGAGTTGGTGTGATTTTATAGAGAGCGTTCTTTAACACCGCTAAGTCAAACCTCGGGCCATATTTTTCATGACAGCCGTCACTACAGCTATTTTGTGGCGGCCACCGCTCTTCTAGGAAACCTTAGCTTTAGACGGATGTAAAAATATCGCGGCTGGATTTTATCGGGCACTGGATTTTGAACACTCGTCGTTGAACCAAGCACTGAGAATCCAACAGAGTCCATTCAAGTGCGTCGAAAAAAATACTATTCGATTTTCAACTAACGACCGACGCCAAGCAGTGCCTTGAAGAACCCGCCGCGATATTTTTACGGCCGTCCGAACGTTCGTTTCTTGTATTGCATCTCGCAAGCCAACCTATGAGGTTGTCGGCTGCATAACCGGACTTGCCTGTGGCTACCTTAACAAATTAAGGCCTCCAGCCAGGGCTAAAAAAAAAACGTAAAATTAGAACGACTACTTTCTAAGGGCACCCCCTGTGGGATGGTACGGACTTCGACTTAAGGCATCGCTGGTGAGGGCAGCAAGGGACGCGCTGGCGATCGGAATGATTGTTATTTAGGGGCGAATTTAAAGCTACATGCTCAGCGGTGCGAGCTAGCTTGAGCAAGGGTCGGGGCGGCATCCGAACGTAGACTTTGTGCTGAGATTTTCTACATGAGATGTCACCATCGTCTCACCAAGCTATCCAGTTCCCTTATGGTCTACTTGCGTAACGCTTTAAACAAAGAAGCCTACGCCCCGTGTATCTTATTCATCACTGATAAGACAATCTGCTTCAACCATCGTTTCAAGTTCAAGTGTATTGTCTTATGCTGACTCATTCTGCACCTGTTCTGATAGTCATGCATGGTTGGTACATTCCCCAGTTTTGTATTAATACTCTTATTAATTACTAGTGATTGCTCTGTGGTCAAAATTCGACCATAGGTCATTAAAAATAAATTTGCTTCCTCAATATAAACTTTACCCTTGGCAAATTACATTCTTCTCCGTCAGCTTAATTTTCGTAAAAAGGGTACAAAGTTTTTGTTTATTAAAATTCTGCGGGGTTAAAAAAAACTAGTTGGTTTGGTTATTAACTAGTGTGAAAAAATAGCTTGACTGTTCGAATACCGTTGGGGGAAAACAATAACAGTATGCAAGGAATGGCTTTCATTTTGAGAGTTGGTACCCGTCTGGTCGTAGGAGTTTCCCTTTTCTATGGAGGTTGAGTGAACCTTACACCCTGTTCTCACACATCTTATTCCTTCTGTAGGGACTACTTCGTACTTAATTCTTTAGTTAATATTTTCACCTCTCTTGATCAAGATGTGCTCAAGTAGAGACGATTTCGCACTGCAAGCATTCATCATCATCAATTCAGCCGAAAGACGTCCACGGCTGGAAATAAGCCTCCCCCAAAGGGGGGTGTTTGCCATAATCGCCACGCTTGTCAGGCGTATTGGCGATCGCAGTATTGTGGTAAAATGCATAGAAAATGCAGCTGCTCATTCTCTAGTAAATTCCTTAGTCGCCTTCTACGACACCCACGGGAAGAAATGTGATGGTGCTAGTCTTTACGTCCGGTACCATAGGGAGCCGGTGGAAACATTAGGACTTGCTAACTACTTTACTATCTAGTGCGTAGCCTCATTCAGAACTATAAAGTGACCTACCTACCTACACATTCACTTACCGGTAACTATGATATAACAGCAGTAATTAATACACGGCGGGTTGCGTCGCATTCCAAGGCATTGTTGCGGGCGGCGCACGCGCCGTTTCATGCCGCAGTACTGCGATAAATGTCGCTTTGTGTCATGTGTTGTTCAGAGACAAGAAAAAAGTTGTTTTATGTACTTGGAGAATCGAGTGGACAGAACTTGTTCGAAATTTCAAATATTTGAAGAAAAAATATAAACAAAAGATGTTTTCGGTGTTCGAATTGTGAATGTTGATGAAGCTGTGTAGTTTGTAGTGCATTTACTCGTATGTAGTATGGAATGAGAATCAAAGGACCAATTTTAAAGTTGAGTAGTTTTTAACTTCAGTGTAAGTTTATAGTGTGATTCGTCATTCGTTTACAGTAACTCAGTGATAACTGTGAACGATAATCTGTTTTCTTCAAAGCAATGATGGCTGAATTTTGGAATCAGTGTTGTTAAAGATGGACTATAAAAGTAAAAGCGTGCAACGAATGTATTGGTTTACAAAGTGGGTTAGTATGAACACATTACGTGCTAAAGACAATATTCACGTTATTGTTACCAATGTTATTGGAAAGTGGTCTATAAAGACCAATCTAACGGTGTTCAACAGTAATAAAGTCAAAAGGACCACACCTCTAGAAAACATGTCGCTTCTCGTTCACATTCTTGATTTTCAATTCACAGAAATACGAATTGTTTTAGTAAAGCTATGACTCATCCTTTTAAGGCTGTATAAATAAATGCTTAAGTGCGATATTGGAAATGAAGAGTACAAGAATAGGTGTGTATTTGTGAAGTTTACATGCGATAGTTAATCTTATCAAATATACGAGTGATATCTATCGTATAAGTACAGATAAAGCGACGCTATAATATACTCATAATTGACATAATCTTTATGTATCAAGTGTCAAGTAGTCCATTAGGAGCCTGATAGTCTAAAAAGTTCGTGCATGCAAACTGCACAACCAGCCTCTGCCTTATAATGTCAATCTTCACCGTTTTGTGCTAGTCTTAGCGGTCCAATGTCATCTCACTGATGCTAGGGATAGTCCAAGCATTACATTTACAATCATGCATCGTCGAGATTCCAGCCTTCTAGTAGACTCCTTTCGCCATCAATATGCCTATTCCCTCTTCCTATTTTCATTTAACAATTCTCTTTCTGAGGAATCCTGTGGTAATTTCCTTTATGACATTACCACGATGCAATTCAGCCGCATCTAACCACCGCGACTCATTGAAATCCTAGCTAGTACGAATGTCGAAACTGTTCTCTCCCGCATATATCCAAGTAAGCGTGAAACAATTTTTTTGTTCTTCCACGCATTACATTCTATCACCATCCATTGCATTTAGCTTCGTATTGCAGGATTTGCATTATCCTTACAATGTCAATCTACCTATTTACACGACTCTTGGCGGTCCTGTCCAGGCCTTCTAGTAGACTCATTTCGCCATCGATCTATATCTGTTTATGCACCTTGAGCCTACTTTCTACTCTCTCTATTCCATGGAGGTTCCTGTGGTAGTTTTCTTTACGACTTTACCAAAATGCAATTCTACCGCATCTAACCACCACGCTCAATAAAATCCTAGCTAGTATGAATGTCGAAACAGTTCCACTCTTCCGCATATATCCAAGTGAGCGTGAATTCGCAATTTTAGAAGCAAACAATTTTTTTGTTCGTCCACGCATTACATTCATTCTTCTATCATACTTTCCTCCACAATGATCGCTCATTACTGCCATCAATAAAAACGATTCTATCTAATTGAATGAGCAGTTGAATGTTGAATGATTCATATATCTATTTATAGTCATTCGATAACAATAAAAACGAATCTTTTTTCTTCGATACTATTTTTTTATGAACCCGTGCCGGGTTTGTAATTTTTTATTTGCTGAGATGGCTATGTTAATGCCTTAGTCATCCTTTTATGAAAGTTTAATGTGGTGTTCTCTTTATATTGCTAATTAAACTAATTGTTTTCATTGAGATTTAAAGCTTTTACTTTTGGCATTATGGTTATTCTCGTGATGCGCACCATCTTTGATATCAACAGAAGACTGAGATCCGTTGCTTTCATCGTCATGTTCTTATTTCAAATCAGTTTGATCTAACCCTTGGTTAAAAAGTGGTGTTAGTCAACACAGCATTCATGGTGCGGTTCTGCAAACTTAAAGACCTCCGTGGAGCGTGGCTTAGTAATACCTGCATGATAAATAATTTCATTTCTATAAGTCCGTTTGCACAAAAAACTTTTACACGTCAATCATATTTTTAAAACTAGATGAGGTCAGCGATTCCTAACTGATTACGTTGAAAAGAATGGCTGAAGCAAACTCAGAGGTCACAGTCTCTTTTGAGGTCCAGACAAGATCTTGGTCAGATCATGTGGTAGAATCTTATAGATGCCACTAGACAATGCCGAGATCATTATTAAGTTCTAATCTAGGCTAAAACAATTAAGATTACCATCAACATGCTAAGAAAAAGTCAACACTTACTTAAGAAATCATAATTCTTAAATGGTTTTCCGCAAGCAGATATTTAAGCAGTTTCATATTACTTTTAAAGGCTCCCACAGACAGGCGCAACGCGATGGTGCGACGCGATTCTGGTAGAGCAACTTCCAAGAAGTTTTCGTAGGTAACGTTTTCCAACGTCGTGTCGCGACCACCTGCGGGAGCCTTAACATTAAGCCAATGTAATGTTACGAGGTATAAAAGCTAAAACCCCACACATTTCCCAGAGTACGTGAAATCGTAAAAGCATTTAATCGATTGGCACCATTTTTTATTACGTATTAGTTTTTACCCGCGGCTTCGCCCGCGTGGAGGTCGAAAATTATCCCTCGGGAATGTACTACCGGGATAAAAAGTACCCTATGTGTTAATTCAGGTTATAAACTATCTGTGTGCCTAATTTCACCCAAATCCGTTTGGTCGTTTCTGCGTGATTGAGTTACAAACATCCACACAAACAGACACGCGGACAAACATTCTTCGTTACAATTTTTTTAGTTATTTATAGATGTCCAACATATATTTATGCCGATGGTGACGCGAGTTACCGCTATTTCGTTGTCGGTAACGCGTGCGGAATATACTAAAATGCTTGAAGACGCATTTGACACATGCTTGCGTGAATAGTGTTATGTTTTTGTTTAATTTCTTCAGTTTATCTTCTCTTACACCTTAAAATTTTAACTCACAAAACCGAAATTTAATAAAAATAGGATTATACTTTATCACTTTTTATCTGACTAAATAATGTTACGAAACATTTTTTTTTTAGCAATACGATACTGGGCAAATCGAAAAAAAAAAATATGTCACCAAATTATTTTTTCTAACGCAACGCATATATGTGCACCATTTTTATAGCATTACAAAACTATTTTTTTCTATGTGTGCATGAAACTGCACCTAACTAGGGATAAATATGGCGAGTAAAAGAGGAAATTTCTTTGTTCAATTAAAAAAAAAAGTACTATTTTCCATTGAAATAGCACTGATTGGGACGTCTCATAATAAGAAAGAAACTACTAACAATGCAGGTTAGCCTAGTCAATCCCACTCGGAAACGAATCGAGATAGACCATAGGACCAAAACATTCATGCACCACCCGTCAAAATTTTGGTCCTTTGGTACATTTCTAAAAGTTCTATCACGTATCCTGTTAAAGTCATCAGTCAAATCTTCCTTCTTTCCCTCCGTGTGGTCTTTAGTTGTAGACCCTCATTAACCACGTCAATTACGATGATTTACAGCTGAGGTAAGCTCCTTTTATGTGGGCTAATACCAATTGAGGTCGCCATTAAGTGCTAACGTATTTGTACTGTCTGTCTAATTAAATTGTCGTATTATCGGCTTGCACGTTTACGATTTTGTTTATTTCTATTTCTAGTGTTATTGTTTCTTTAATATTATTTTCTGGTATTGGGATTGATTTGGCGAGAGCTGTTTCATGGAATTCGATTGGATTGAGTTTTGCAGTGTCAATTATAAATATATTCTTTTTATAGTCTTATGATTTTGATTGACGCAACTTCGTTAGTATATTTTAGAATCGTTCTTTAATGCCATATCTATAACTCGTAATATTAATATAGTTACCATCTTCTTCTTTAACCCGCAACAACGTTGCCGTTTAAAAGATGTCATTATCATCTGCCTCACCTTTTCCCAACTACAATTAGGGTCGATTTCCAGTCTAATCGGATGCAGCTGATTACCAGTGTTTTACACGACTGCCTGTCTTTTTTTTAAATGGGAAATAATTAAACGACTTCTCCCGCTCTGGGCGGAGCGGGGAGGGCGTGTCATACTTTTACTGACTAAAACCCACCCGTGTTCCTTCAGTTGCCCATATGCCAGGGCCACGGTATCTCTTTCGAACAAATCTAGCGACCCTGGCAGTCATCGGTCCTAGCAGACCCCTTCAGTACTGCTGACATCTCTTTGAGGAGCGCGTGGAACACAACGCACCGTCGACCCGAGCCTGGTCCTTACCAGGCGGCGAGCTACCCATTGCTCACCGCCCGCAAGCTCGCGCCTACGGTGGCTGGGAGTCCGCAATCGACTCCCGACGCCCGGGGCGTGTCCTCCACAACCCAGTTACTAGATAATACTATACTTTTGGTAAGTTTGGTTGGCAGGGAACTTTGTTGAACTGTCAAAATGAAAGGCATTCCTGCTGTTTGACTCGTTACGCGTTAACTCTCCAGGTTAATGAACGTGAAAAAAGAAGTGTAAAGGGATTGCAGTGTCATCATCATTATCATCATTTCAGCCGAAAGACGTCCACTGCTGGACATAGGCCTCCCCCAAGCACCGCCACTTTGACCTGTTCTGTGCTTCTCGCATCCAATATATTCCTGCGGCCTTCACCAGGTCATCGGTCCATCTTGTGAGTGGCCTGCCAACGCTACGTCTTCCAGTACGCGGTCGCCACTCCAGAACCTTCCGACCCCATCGACCATCTGTTCTGCGAGCAATGTGCCCTGCCCACTGCCACTTAAGTTTGCCAATTCTTCGGGCTATGTCGGTTACCTTAGTTTTCCTACGGATCTCATCATTTCTGATTCGATCACGTAGGGAAACTCCAAGCATAGCCCTCTCCATTGCTCTTTGCGTGACTTTAAGCCTTCTTATGACGCCCATTGTGAGCGAACACGTCTCAGTGCCATATGTCATCACTGGCAACACACACTCGTCAAAGACTTTTGTCTTGAGTCACTGCGGTAAATGGGACGAGAAGATAATGCGTTCCCGAACGCTGCCCAACCGAGTCGGATTGCAGTGTAGCCTGATGTTTCTACTTACCTCTACGAAAAGAAGGCGTCAGTTTATGTTATATGCAACCGCCGCATTATGTTGAACACCTTCCTTACTAAACAGCATTCCCTTATAAATCTCAGTTTTCCTTTCGTTTATATCTTTATCATAATAGTCTATCGATGTTTTGATCTGTTCCTTATTCGTCTTTCTGTTCCCACGTGCGTATTTGTTATGTCCTATGTTTTGTCTAAATGTCTTTTTTAACCGACTTCAAAAAGGAGGAGGTTCTCTATTCGGATGTTTATATTTTTTTTATTTTTTTTTTTTATGTATGTTCGGCCATAACTCCGTCATGTATAGACGGATTTGAAAAATTCTTTTTTTGTTTGAAAGGAGTTTATTCCGAAATGGTCCCATATAAATTTCATATAGATCTGATGATGAGTTCCAGAGATAGACACGGGAACTCTTTAAAAAATGACAGCAAATCAACCGCGATTTCTGTTTGGAATTAGTGCGGGGTGGATACCACAACTAAAAATTTAAAAATAAAAACTTTTTTACAAAAAAAAAACAACCGACTTCCTTAAAAACACTACAAATTGAAAAATAACTTTAATTTCGGAAGTCGGTGTCTTAGGATCTGTATTTATGGTTTTTTTGCCACCGACTTCCGAAATTAAAGTTATTTTTCAATTTGTAGTGTTTTTAAGGAAGTCGGTTGTTTTTTTTTTGTAAAAAAGTTTTTTATATTATATCGACGTTGCGAGTTAGTCAGTGTTCGAGAATTTTACCTGTAACCTAAATTCTTACACGTAGTATTAGTCTTCCATTCACGTAACTGTACGTTCTTTCGTTTGAGTCACCTTGTAGGTACCTATTGGTATTTTAAATCAATGCTTTTTCTTGAAAGATTTTTATTCTTTCATTTGACTTAGGTACTACGTAGATAACATATAACATAATATCGTGACTGTAATGTAATCAACGAACGGTTAGGCAGAGGAGTACTTAGGCGTTTTGTTTAAGTCCCATGTAATAGGGGCGAGCCTTTTGCCATTAATCAGACACAAATCTGACGCTCCGGGCCGCTATTGGGAAATTCCAGATAGAAAATACCAATACTTAATACTTGGTCCGACCCAGTAATGGAACCAAGACCAAATGCTCCGCAGTAGCGCTTGCGACCACTAGACCAACGGCAACGTAAAAATTTCGGCCAAATCAAATCTACCTGTCCCAGTATTGCAGTCTAGTAGTCAATTGCTTTTATTAAAGCGTTGACGCTTGATAATCAAAATCAGACCCTTTGGTCCTTCGACCCGCTGTCATTCAGTTAGAAACTATACGGGTCATTACCCAATGACCATAATTATCTGGTATCGTTTTTTTTTTACATCATCATCATTTTAGTCGAAAGACGTCCACTGCTGGATATAGGCCTCCCCCAAGCTCCGCCACTTCGACCGGTTTTGTGCTTCCCGCATCCAGCGGATTCCTGCGGCCTTCACAAGGTCATCGGTCCACCTTGTTGGAGGCCTTCCAACTCTACGTCTTCCGGTACGCGGTCGCCATTCCAGATCCTTTCGGCCCCATCGGCCATCTGTTCTGCGAGCAATGTGCTCTGCCCACTGCCACTTCAGTTTAGCAATTTTTCGGGATATGTCGGTTACCTTGGTTCTCCTACGGACCACTTCATTTCTGATTCGATCGCGCAGGGAAACTCCAAGCATAGCCCTCTCCATCACCCTTTGGGTGTCTTTCAGCCTTCTAATAAGGCCCATTGTGAGCGACCACGTTTCGGTTCCATATGTCATCACTGGCAACACACTGGTCAAAGACTTTCGTCTTGAGACACTGCGGTATGTGGGACGAGAAGATATTGCGTAGCTTCCCAAACGCTGCCCAGCCGAGCCGGATTCGACGATTGACCTCTTTCTCGAAGTTGGACCGACCTAACTGGACATTCTGTCCTAGGTACACATATTCGTCCACAACTTTGAGTGTAGCGCCTCCGATCTTCACTGGAGTGGGTATCACACGAGCATTGGTCGGTCGGTCTGCACAGATCGACTATCGGTACATATCGAGGTGCTGACGTGTCTACTTCAGCACCTCGATGTACCGATAGTCGATCTGGCACCGTTGAAGAGACTGCAGTACAGCCCAGGTTTCGACCGAATCGAAGGCTTTTTCGTAGTCCACAAACGCTAAACAAAGAGGCAGGTCGGCTCTTCGGTCTTCTGTACAACCTGCCGCAGCGTATGTATGTGGTCCACGGTGCTAAAGCCTTTACGGAATCCGGCTTGTTCGGGAGGCTGGAAGTCGTCAAACCTGCGCCAAACCTTTTTTATACATTTCCGTAAAACTTCAGAATGTATAAGCCAATGCAGTCATTGAATCTGATCAAACCGGGTCTTCGTCTAGTGGTCTATTGACCGCTAAATAATGCAATTTTGAGTACTACCAGAAACCCTTTAAAAAATAGTGCTTAACCTTTCCTCATCATCATCAGCAACCTATAATGTTTCCACTACTGGGACACAGGCCTCCTCTCGGTGAGAGGGAGGGGGCAGTAATCCACCACGCGAACTCAGTGCGGATTGGTAGATGTCACATGTCTTCGAATTTTCGGTTCTAAGACATGCCGGTTTCCTCACGATTTTTTCCTTCAACGTTTTTTTAGAGCAGTGGTGATGAAATACTACTCGTAAGTGGCGGTCGTTACCACTGGGCCATCACTGCTCTAACACAACTGCTCTACCATCACCACTATTGCTAAACCTTTCCTAATCATTTGTACCATTCAAATGCAGTATAGCAAGACCAGCAGGCTTCTTCGCTCTACAGAGTAACTGTGTAACACGCTAACAATAGGAATGTCTTTATTTTGACAGTTCAACAATATACATAGCGTTATTTACGTTGTTGAGCAGGTAATTTTATCGAACACATGAAGCAATGGATTCAAAATGATTCAGATTGTAATTAATAGTGTGTTAGGATACCGGTTAAAAACAAATTCAAAAGACGCCTATAATATTACAGTTAAAAACAGCTGGTCAATTATTCTAATATAAAAAAGTGACGACGCATAATCGGACTCCTTGGTGCTTAGTAGCGCACGCGCTGTCATCGGATCCTGTCCGAATCGAGTATTTGTTCATTGACCGGAACAAAACAGCTTTTATTAGGTTTCTGTTACACTACTATTTTAATACCCGCATTGGTAACTGGTCTAGCGATAGCAGACATGACATTCACTGGTACTTACTGATTAGATAAAAAAAAGTCATTCAAAATCTAAAGCCAAATTTTTGGTCTTTTGAGACACACTTTCAGATTAAACAGACCAATGCATTTTTTAAAATTTTGAAATCTTTAACATCTCACGAGTTTGCTTTCCATGGCAGTAACTACAGAACGGCATCTGCTACGATTACCTTTACATTCATACATCTGGTGAACACATACGCTGGTTGCGAGCACTACGCACCTGACCTTTTTGAAGAACATCACCAAAATGGTCACTATAAGTATATTCTTCTAGGGTGACACCCTTCAGTAAATATCTTTTGTTAGTCGCCTTTACTCTCCTCTTAATATGACCGTACCTTACATACTCTTTCCAATTTATAGTGTTGAAATCTAATTTGGCCTAAAAACAGTCACCACAGCTGACCCAACTTTTCAATCATTTTGATCCCCCATCAAAACACTTCGTAACCCATCAACCAATTCAACATTTCTTCAAGTACTTATATCAATTGATTCAAATATAAAAGTGTACGCGTTACAATCAGGCTCGGCCCGTGACGTGGCGTCTCCTAGTCTGGCACAGTTGTACTCAGGACCAACCGGGTCAACGCCCACTGACCGTAATATGATGCTTGTTATACCTCGCACGGAGGATATGTCATGTCCCTCCTCCTGGTTTATAGGAATGCTTGGAATTCTTGATTTGCATCGAGTGTTTCTTTATTTAATATAAGACTGAAATAAGTTTTAATCGTCTTAAAAATGTGTTTTTGCGATTAATGTAAGAGATAGCAAAGTGACTGTTTTTAATGGCAATTATTGCATCTTTTCGGAAGTAAGTGATGTTAATCATAATCAAATTCAACACGATTTCTTTCTGACTACGGTGAAGCAAAAAGGAGCGTTATGATTTTGACCGCTATGTTTGTATTATAAGTATGTATGTAAGTTTTTCTGTTCCTTCATAACTTCTGAACTACTGACAAATGAGGTATAGTTGGATGTGTCGTCTTGATCCACTAGGTGACATCACATTAAATGTTATACGGCGCCTTCAAGAGGACATAAAGTCACGAACTAAAAAAAATGATCTTCCTGTACGTTACGTAAGTGATGCTAATCACAGTTAAATTCAACACCCTTTTGTTAAATACTGTTTCATAGTGCTCTGAGAAAAATCTCTCAATTCCTGTCAACCCGTGAACCAAGCAGTTTAACGCGAAACAGTACCACAAAAAAAAAATACCTATTCGTTTTCCAAGCCTCATAGTTATAACGTGCTAACTGTTAAAATTTTATCAGATTTAGAGCCAAGCCCCTAACTCTACAAAGCCTCATTCTACAATCCTACATCTTGGTTAAAATGTACGGCTTGGCCGTCGCGCTGACACTCCTATGGACTTTGTGATAAGAAATGAAGTCACCGGTCCTTAATGTTGTGTCAGACAGAAACAGACTGTGAAGATAAAGATTCTCCTAGATCTAGGTGCGGTCTTAGATAAATCTAATAGCAAGGACCTTGAAAGTGAATCTTCTAAAAACAAAATAATTACGTTATTTTTGTCAAGACATTTCCTACTTGAACATTTCCAATAACCTTGTCAGCGTGCCCTATGACTCATATTGGCCCGTTATTATACCGGGTCTTGGCATTATCTATGTTAATAAAAAAATTATTATTTATATCTAAAACTGGTCTATTATAACGTTACTTTTCGAGTTTGCAAAAACTCGTATCATGGCGTCCAGAGACAGGCGCGATGTGACTCCGATAGAACAAGTTACATATTTTTTTCTTCGAAATTGTTCCAAAAGAGGCTCTGCCTGTCTGCTGGAGCTTTCAAATGACCAGTTGAACAAATATTTTAGGTTTCATGTTTGACTCAAGGATTGATTAAAATCTGATTTATTTTATTCGTTAGCATAAAGTGTAAATTAATGACATTCTAATAGCAGGATTAGTGAATTATATTATTATTGATGATGTGATGCAGTCATAGAAATATAATTTATGGATGCAGTCGCCATCTTTGCATTTTCGCAATGATCTCACTTGGTCTTTAGAGTCAGATTTTATTAATAAAAAGGTTCAAATTGTTAAGCTTCATATGTTCTGAGTTGAGTTGCAAGATTACTGGCAAATTCATGCACTGAATGGACAGGTCCACTCAATCTTTATGGTTCTTTCTTCAAAAGACCATTTCTGACACAAATCTACATGGTCTTCACATGATCTGCCCAAGATTATGTCTGGACTTTAGAAGAGAATGTGACCTTTGAGTTTGTTTCGGCCTTTCTTCCCAGAGTAGTCAGAGAGGACTCGCTGACCTTATTTAGTTTTTAAATATGATTGACTTGTAAAAGTGTTTGTACAAACTTACTTACAGAAAAAGAAATCATTTATCAAAGAGAGTAATTGCACAACAAGAGCGAGAATTAACCTATTAAATCTAACAACGTTCGCATTTTCGAAATCCTAAAATACAACAGTCATCGTGACTGATGCTACCTTCTCATTTTGACCACTGGCATTCTTTTATCGTTTAGATAGTCAATGAATGAGGAATTCTTGTATAAATGAATGAAAACAACAGTTATAAGCAACAATATTAGGACTGACTGTATGAACTACTGACAAATGAGGTATAGTTGGATGTGTCGTCTTGATCCACTAGGTGACATCACATTAAATGTTATATGGCGCCTTCAAGAGGACATAAAGTCACGAACTAAAAAAAAATGATCTTCCTGTACGTTACGTAAGTGACGCTAATCACAGTTAAATTCAACACCCTTTGTTAAATATACTGTTTCATAGTGCTCTGAGAAAAATCTCTCAATTCCTGTCAACCCGTGAACCAAGCAGTTTAACGCGAAACAGTACTAACAGTGTAACTGTTAAAATTTTATCAGATTTAGAGCCAAGCCCCTAACCACAGAACAATCCGTGCCCCTAACTCTACAAAGCCTCATTCTACAATCCTACATCTTGGTTAAAATGTACGGCTTGGCCGTCGCGCTGACACTCCTATGGACTTTGTGATAAGAAATGAAGTCACCGGTCCTTAATGTTGTAACAGACAGAAACAGACTGTGAACATAAAGATTCTCCTAGATCTAGGTGCGGTCTTAGATAAATCTAATAGCAAGGACCTTGAAAGTGAATCTTCTAAAAACAAAATAATGACGTTATTTTTGTCAAGACATTTCCTACTTGAACATTTCCAATAACCTTGTCAGCGTGCCCTATGACTCATATTGGCCCGTTATTATACCGGGTCTTGGCATTATCTATGTTAATTATTTTTTTATTATTTATATCTAAAACTGGTCTATTATAATATAACGTTACTTTTCGAGTTTGCAAAAACTCGTATCATGGCGCCCAGAGACAGGCGCGATGTGACTCCGATAGAACAAATTACATATTTTTTTCTTCGAAATTGTTCCAACAGAGTCGTGCTCTGCCTGTCTGCTGGAGCTTTCAAAAGACCAGTTGAATAAATATTTTAGGTTTCATGTTTGACTCAAGGATTGATTAAAATCTGATTTATTTTATTCGTTAGCATAAAGTGTAAATTAATGACATTCAAATAGCAGGATTAGTGAATTATATTATTATTGATGATGTGATGCAGTCATAGAAATATAATTTATGGATGCAGTCGCCATCTTTGCATTTTCGCAATGATCTCACTTGGTCTTTAGAGTCAGATTTTATTAATAAGAAACTGGCTAAGTGCGAGTCGGACTCGCGCACCGAGGGTTCCATACAAACCTGTAGGTATAAAGTTTAATTTTTTTTTTAAATATTTTTATTATATGATATAACTAAAAATTTACAGTTTTCGCAATTTTTCCTTTATCTGTGCTGTAAGACGTTGCTTCGTACCAAATTTCAAAATTCTAGATCGACTGGAAGTACCCTTTAGGTTTTGATTCCCTTGCGAGTTTCGAAAATTTGCGGAAATTTGCGGCATAAACGGCTATATCTTTTGATTGCGTTAGTTTAGAAGTTTGATTTTTTCACAACTCCGAGGGACAGTAGACTTGAGTATTTGATATAAATTTCAGCTTGATACCTCCACGCGTTCCTGAGAAAAAGGGTCTTGACAGACGGACGGACGGACGGACGGACGGACAACAAAGTGATCCTATAAGAGTTCCGCTTTTTCCTTTTGAGGTGCGGAACCCTAAAAAGTTTCAAATTGTTGAGCTTCTTATGTTCTGAGTTGAGCTGCACGATTACTGCCAAATGCATGCACTGAATGGACAGGTCCACTCAATCTTTGTGGTTCTTTCTTCAAAATACCATTTCTGGCACAAATCTACATAGTCTTCACATGATCTGCCCAAGATTATGTCTGGACTTTAGAAGAGAATGTGACCTTTGAGTTTGTTTCGGCCTTTTTTCTCAGAGTAGTCAGAGAGGACTCGCTGACCTTATTTAGTTTTTAAATATGGTTGACTTGTAAAAGTGTCTGTACAAACTTACTTACAGAAATGAAATCATTTATCAAAGAGAGTAATTGCACAACAAGAGCGAGAATCAACCTATTAAATCTAATAACGTTCACATTTTCGAAATCCTAAAATACAACAGTCATCGTGACTGATGCTACCTTCTCATTTTGACTACTGGCATTCTTTTATCGTTTAGATAGTCAATGAATGAGGAATTCTTGTATAAATGAATGAAAACAACAGTTTTAAAGCAACAATGTTAGGACTGTTCAGAACATTTATAGACAAAAACATTTTGTCTTCATCCTACTATTGTTAGCGCAAACACTTCGTTCAACAAAGACGCTGTTTAGCACGGTTTCAAGTAAATATTGTTCTTTTTAGAACAGCCAAAACAAGAACTCCTGGACATTCTTGGAATTCTACACAAATACAGCAGAAAATACAGAACGCCCCTTGCAACGATCCTGCATGGGCAATCATATGTTATTTTGGTTTGCCAGGCGCAGAAAGAGCAAAAACATACCATCTTTTCACCAGAGCTTTGTCATTTAAACCGCCAGGTGCAAATAACTTGAAGTCTTAGGAAGCATGTTACTGGTTATCCTTATACCATTCAGGACACAGGACTGGCTGTTTTCCTCCATCGATTTTTTGCCTCATTGATCTAGTAGCGCAAGCGCTACTGCTATGAGGTCCTGGTTTCGATTCTCAGATCGGGAAAAGTATTATTAGGTTTTTCTATCTGGCATGTTTCAGTAGGAACCTAGTCTGGATTTGTGCTGGGTTGGAGGAAATAGGCTCGCCCTCTATTAAATTGGACTTAAACATAACTACGGACATAAAGGTTCCGTGTGGAGTCGGACGTAAAAATAACACCATCCCAGTTCTTCCCGTGGGTGTTGTAAGAGGCGACTAAGGCACTTACTAGAGAATGGGCAGCACCATTCTCTATGCATTTTACCACCATACTGCGATCGCCAACCCGCCTGCCAAGCGCGGCGATTATGGCAAAGCCCCCCAAATTGGAGGAACCCTATGTCCAGTCGTGGACGTCTTTCGGCTCAAATGGTGATGATGATAAATAAATATAATAATATCTTAGGACAACCAACACAACGTTATCTGATCCCAAACTAGTCAGAGCCTGTACTATGGTAACCAGACAACTGATAAACATACTTATATATTTCTAAATACATACATATTATAGATAAATTACACCCAGACACAGAACAAATGATTGTGCTCATCACACAAAGATTTGTCCTGGGTGGGAATCGAACCCACGACCTCAGTATTAGCAGTCAGGGTCACTAACCACTAGACTAACAGGCCAGTCAAATCAATGATAAACATAACCAACCAGGAAACAAAGCGAGTTGTTATGATTTTCAGATGTTTAAGAAATAAATATCGATAGTCGATACCCACAATAAGCATCGTTGTGGTTTGATATCAGTTGATGAACTGCACTATTTAGGGACGGCCGCTCACCTCATTCGCTATTTTTGTAAAACAACGATAGGCACACATTTTCCCTTAGTGTGTACCTACACATTTTGTCATTAGTACGGATTGAAATCATGAAATGTGTTGTGCCGTGAATTGTTGGCTGAATTAATAAATATTTAGGTACCTACAGTGATTCGGATTTGGTATTTATACAAGGATGGGACAAAAACACGTGAGTTACATATTTTTCGTCAGTAATAATGGCGTCTACTATAATTTCAAGTAATGAATAGAGTGTATCTTCTTTATTATCTTTTGTAGAATACATAGCTGTTTTTTATTATCTTTTGTAGAATACATAGCTATGTTTTTTATTAGTAAACCGACATTTTCAGAAGCATGTTCTGAAAAATTTCCCTGTCACCTGCACTCATGAGAATCTGAATGGGATTGAAGATTATTTCTAATCCATTGCGTCATTTCTTCGAATAAATTGTCGGTTCAGCAACGTAAATAACGCAATGAATGTTGTTTAACTATGAATGTTAAACCAATTCCTACCGATAAAAAGTTCCGCAATTACCCCTCTGTATAGATCCTCTGAAAATGCAATTGCACCTGCATCCTAATTACATAATGCACTATCAGTCCTAATTAATTATTTTGCAGATTACTCCTAGTCCATTGCTTCATGTTAGAAAATAATTGTCTGCTCAACAACGTAAATAACGCAATGAATGTTGTTGAACTGTCAAAATGAAAGCGAAAAGCACACGGGGTCCGTGCCCGGAGCCTCCGTTATCACGGGGACCCCGAAAACCGAATACATAAAGCGATATATTCGCTTACACTACAATTATTTTTCTATTTACAGTATATATAATCCGACAAGTCCGAGAAGTCATTCGATGATTTCCCATCCAAAAAAAAAAAAAGCTTCATTCTGGCAACCCTGATATTCCCAAGTTTGACAGGCAACGTGGCATACAATAGTTTCCAACAAGGCACTAAATCTTGTGTGCCCGAGAGCCCCGGCATGGCCCGCATAAACCAAAATGACAATTGATTCACCTGTCATTCTCAACTTTATGGGCTTAGTACAACACTTGAAACTGTTACACCCAGCACTTCCAATTCCGTACTTTGGAACTTGTCACTTGTCAAAAAATGACAACCCTGACTCTGCTCAATTTGTATGCTCATCTTACCCGACATAAACACAAAACGTACAGAATGCGTTGACAGTTATCTAGATACCATCGCTGTTGTAACGGGACCGTACGTGTTACTATTGTTGTTATTTTGACGTGACGTCGAATGAACACATACTTGGTAATTTATTTACTGAAAGGGCTTGTGGCTAAGTACTAACAGTCGCAAAGGGGCCATCCATAAATTACGTCAGACGTTAGGAGGGGGGTCGACGAATTGTGACATTGTGTGACAAGGAGGGGGAGGGGCCCTAAATTTTGTGACGTCACATTTCAAAATTGAATATACATATTTCAAGTACTATTAAAACACGAAATATGAACTATGAAAGAAAAATTTAAAAAAAATTCAATGTCTAGATGTAAAATTGCAAAATATGTGACTTCACACTATGGAGGGGGGGGGGTCTCACAAATATGACCAGCTGTGACAAGGACGGAGGGGTGGTCAAAAAAATCATGAAATTTGTGTGACGTAATTTATGGATGGCCCCAAAGGTCGATCGTTTAGGTTAATCTACGCTTGCCGCGGTTGGTCCGTGGATGGGTGACCATCTTTACATATCAAGACCCAAAGAGAATATAGTCTTTGCCAAGACCCTTCCGTGCCTCGGAAAGCACGTTAAGATGTCGGTCCCGGTTATAGAAGATCTTAGACAGTACGTACGTAGTAGTAGACGTTACGGGTCGTCGGAAGCCCTAAAGTCTGACAACCAGTCTTACCGAGGGGTATCGTATTACCCAGTAATTGGGTGGTGGAGGTCAGATACGTAGTCGTTCCACGTAGAATACTGATCAGCTGCATCAGGCTAGACTGGAAGCCGACCCCAACATAGTTGAGAAAAGTCTTGGCAGATGATGACCTGCACCCTAATTGCGAAACGCACAATTTATCAAAATCTGAATGGGATTGAAGATTATTTCTAAACCATTGCGTCATTTGTTCGAATAAATTGTCGGCTCAGCAACGTAAATAACGCAATTAATGTTGTTTAACTATAAATATTAAACAAATTCCTATCAATAAAAAGTTCCGCAATTACCCCTCTGTCCTGCGTGTTTTTATTTGTACTTGATAAATAGTGTTTACTAATGTTTTGTGTTAGAAAATGACGTTTGTGGTGACCTAATTCTGGATATGGGTAAAGTAGGGGTAATTTAACTTTTAATTATTAATTAAGTACCATATTACCTGCTTAGTTGGACGTGGGAGTAAAATTATATTAGCGAAATGAGGGTGTAGTGGCTATTCTGTTCCTCTAACTACCCTTTCGGGAAATTCAGGAGTTAAGTTATAAATAATGAATAGTCACAGGCACGCAGTTGTGTATACAGGGTCTTATTAAATTAGCTAGCAAAACGATGTAGACTTGATGTGTATTTTTTCTTTTGTGGGTGGGAAATTATCAAATCATGTCTCTCGCTCTAGGGTGGAGCGGAAGGGCGTGTCAGACTTTTACTAACTAAAACCCACACGTGTTCCTTCAGTTGCCCATATGCCAGGGCCACGGTATCTCTTTAGAACAAATCTCGCGACCCTAGCAGGACTTGATGTTTATCAAATTTTAATAGTTTAATTCAAATTTGATACGGTGTCTTATGATCTGTATTTGAGTTTTTTGCCACCGACTTCCGAAATTAAAGTTATTTTTCACTGTCTAGTGTTTTTGAGGAAGTCGGTTTTTTTTTTTAAAAAGTTTTTATTTTTTACTTTTTAGTTATGGTATCTACCCCGCACTAATTCCTATACCACTAATCGCCAGGTGAAATTTAATACTTTACTACTGCTGTAAATCGTTGAGGAAATCCCTCGACTGTCTGTCTGTGGTCTCCATCATCAGACCTGTAATGGTACTTATAAGCCTTATGGGAGCTTTCTCATCAATAGAAATGAATTAAGTTCAAACACCAGGTAATTGCTTTAAATCGTTGAGGAGTTTCCTCGATTGTCTTTCGGCTCCATCATCAGATCAACTCCGGACCTTAATTAAACAGTAGTGATAAAATTGGCAATTTGAACCGTATAAAGTAAGCCCAACAATAGGGAACTGCTGTAAATCGTTGAGGAATTCCCTCAACTGTATATTGTCTCCATCATCAGACGTGTAATGGCACTTATAGCCCATATGGGTGCAAAGTTCTCATCAATAGAAATTAATTAAGTCCAAACACCGGGGAATTGCTGTAAGTCGTTGAAGAGTTCCCTCGAATGTGACTGTGTGGCTTCATCATCACAGCAACTTCAAACCTTCATTACATAGTAGCGCTTTAAGATAATTAATGAAAGAAATAAAAAACGCACTAGTCGCCACTACAATTTTCGAAGGTTCCCTTCGACTTCTCTGGGATGCCATTATCAGATTCTGGTTTCCTTATCATGGGACCACCCTTGGGGTATCTCCTTTCCAACAAAAAAAGAATCATCAAAATCGGTTCATAAACGAGGAAGCTATCGGTGAACACACATAAAAAAAATTATAAATGTACGGTCGAATTGAGAAATCTCCTCCTTTTTTTGAAGTCGGTTAAAAATTAAATCTAAAATTATTTTGATGGTTGGTTTACGGAGGTCAGCGACCGCTAGGAGTATTATTATTATATTATTATTATTATAAACATTTATTTCAGACAAAGTCCATAGTATGTTAGTAACAATATTCTTAAAAACCTAATGTTAGTATTAAGTAACAAAATTAAATAACGACATGAAGTCGCACCCACCTTTGCAGCATGGGGGACTCCCACCTATCAGTAAAAACACTCAGTATAGTGTTGGTACTGCCACGAACGCGAGTGAGTAGGGAGGCGCATCTTTTTCTGATGATAGCGGCAAAGCCATCAACTCGCGCCTCAGTAAACATCCCTGACGCACTGCACCGCCATGGCAGCCCCAACAGTACCCTGAGTGCATTATTATATTGGACACGCAGGTCGCTGTATGCCCGCTGCGAATAACTGACCCACAGGCTGCAGGTGTAAAATGATTGGCAATATGCTTTAAAAAGCGTGATTTTAACCGATAATGATTGATGATTGATTGATTGATTTGATTTTTTTACCGACCGATTATTACTTAAGTAGGTATGTGTTGGAAAAACTGTTTTCTTTTGTTGTATTGAAACTTTGTATACTTCTGAGAAGGTGTACAAAAATAACTGATTTTTAAACTATTGTTTTTAGTGACTATACTATCTGCGGTCGATGACCTCACAAAAAACTTTTTTTTTGTTTTTATATCGAAAACCATTTCATCTGCAGAGTTTTGTTAAGTAATTTAATTTGGCTTTGTATACAACATTTAACATAATTAATGCAAGTCCTAGTACACCCATTAGAGTATTGAGTTAAAAGCCTAATACATTGACCAAAACATTTTTTAAGCTGTTACTATAAGAAAAACTAATTTTCAAAATCAAACGGAATGAAATCATCTTATTCTTTTGTATTATAATATTATCCCGTTATCAAATTAACACATTCTAGACAAGAAATTTAATTCCTTAGTAAAATGGAAAGCGCACTTGTCTCTTAAATATTTTACGTATCATATTATAATTATATTTTTTGTAATACCAGGTATAAACGATAGCAGTAATAAATAGGTTGAGACGTGCAGGTAACCTATTCGCCTACAAGTAATTAACGGTAATTAGAACTAATAAATGTCGTCGTACTGGATAAGCAAACAATATTTATTGAACGAGTACCGATAACAATATTGTTCGGAAAGTAGGTTATTAAATTCATTTAAATGGTTATTTACCAATTAAATGAATTAATTTAAATACTAAGAGACACACCTACCTACACACGTTCTCACTACAAATGTTTACTAACAATACTAACACCATACCAAACCATAGGATTTTAGTTTCTTTTGCCGTTTTGCTGTTCTTTTTTTTTCTCTATCTCATTTTTCATTTATGTTGAGCTACATACTACCTTCTAATTAACTTTTTTATAAGACATGTAGTTAACTGCTAGAGGGTGGAGACGTTCCTGAAGGGGTCTGCCAGGACCGATGCCTGCCAGGGTTGCGAGATTGTTCGAAAGAGATACTGTGACCCTGGCACATGGGCAACTGAAGGAACACGGGTGGGTTTTAGTCAGTAAAAGTCTGACACGCCCTTCCGCTCCGTCCAGAGCGGGAGAAGTCATTTGATGAGTTCCCATCAAAAAAAAAAAAGGGTGGAGACGTGGTGACCTGAAACACAGGCCCTTAAAGCCTAGCTTCCACACCAGTCTCCCACAGTAAACGAAACCATATCATACCGCAAGTGTAAGAACCTCTGTAATGTTTATTGTGGTGAGAAAAACCATATCATACCGCAAGTGTAAGAACCTCTGTAATGTTTATTGTGGTGAGAAAAACCATATCATACCGCAAGTGTAAGAACCTCTGTAATGTTTATTGTGGTGAGAAAAACCATATCATACCGCAAGTGTAACAACCTCTGTAATGTTTATTGTGGTGAGAAAAACCATATCATACCGCAAGTGTAACAACCTCTGTAATGTTTATTGTGGTGAGAAAAACCATATACCGCAAGTGTAACAACCTCTGTAATGTTTATTGTGGTGAGAAAAACCATATCATACCGCAAGTGTAACAACCTCTGTAATGTTTATTGTGGTGAGAAAAATAAATAAATAGATAGTGTTTTAATGGCCTCAATTATAAGTTTTAAGAGACTCACTAAAAACACTAGCAATTTTTTACTCGAAGCAAAAATTAAGGTTATGGTTTTGACCGGTTTTAAGTATGTTCCCTCGTAACATCTCAGTACCCACATATCTATACTAGCTATACTAATATTATAAAGTTGAAGAGTTTGTTTGTTTGTATGTTTGTTTGATTGATTGAACGCGCTAATCTCAGGAACTACTGGTCCGAATTGAAAAATTCTTTTTAACCGACTTCAAAAAGGAGGAGGTTATCAATTCGGATGTTTATATGTTTTTTTTTTTTTTTTTTTTTTTTATGTATGTTCGGCCATAACTCCGTCATGTATAGACGGATTTGCAAAATTATTTTTTTGTTCGAAAGGGGTTTATTTCGAAATGGTCCCATATAATTTTCATATAGATCTGATGATGAGTTCGGGAGACAGACACCGGAACTCTTCAAAAAATGACAGCAAATCAACCGCGATTTCTGCTATCGCATAAATATGCATTGTTTGTTTGGAATTAGTGCAGGGTGAACACCACAACTAAAAATTTAAAAATAAAAACTTTTTTGCAAAAAAAAACAACCGACTTCCTTAAAAACACTACAAAGTGAAAAATAACTTTAATTTCGGAAGTCGGTGGCAAAAAAACCATAAATACAGATCCTAAGACACCGACTACCGAAATTAAAGTTATTTTTCACTTTGTAGTGTTTTTAAGGAAGTCGGTTGTTTTTTTTTGCAAAAAAGTTTTTTTGTGTTGAGTAGCCTATTTATCGAGGAAGGCTATAGGCTATATAACATCACGCTACAACCAAGAGGAGCGGAGCAGTAATGAAAAATGTTGCAAAAACAGGAAAAATCGCACGGGTAGGCGATTCGACGCGACGGGAAAGGTCGAGGGAACAAGAAATTTAACGCGGCCGAAGTCGCGGGCAGAAGCTAGTTAATTTAAATAAATAAATAACCCAAGCATTGATTGATATTTTTTTGGCCTAAAAAGGAAACATATGTTTAACGCATCAACTGTCGTTACTAATTACACTCTGTTCAGTTATTTTACATCTAACGGCAGCAACCTAACAGCAACCTTATTGTAACCGCACAAAGATCACTGTGACAATGACAGGCCTGTGAGTGGCAGCAACTCAAAAAAAGCAACCTTATTGTTGCAGGAACAAAGATCACTTTTATTTTGACAGTGACGCAAATGCGAGGTAAAATAAGTGTGAACTGTGCTCCTGTTTACAAGCAACTATTTGTTAAACACATAATTGCATACAGAGATAAGATAATGATGTTTTTTGTAATGACAGTAAGTTCAAATGCCCTAAAAATGCATTTACAAGTCTTCATCTGCCTAGCGTTTTCTCAACTATGTTTATTTATTTATTTAATACTTCACGCACACAAATGTACAGAGGCGGACTTCATGCCATAGGCATTTTCTACCAGTCAACCTTTGTTGGGTCGGCTTCGAGTCTAACCAAGTGCAGCTGAATACCGGTATCAAATCAAATTAATAGTCATTTATTCAAACTAGGCTGAGAGTCAGCAGTTTTTGAACGGCGAAGCTACATAAGACAGTCCCCAAAACGACCGCCCTTCACTACTTCTTAGTGGTGTAGCTGGGAAGAGGAAGTGGCGCAACAAACTCCCCAGCAGCACAGCTGTCTGTTAAGTTAGAAGAACTTGATTCTATACAATAATAGTATGCCAGTATTTTACATGAAGCGATTGCTTATGTGACCTTCACAACCCAGTTACTGTGTAATATTGGTTGTCAGACTTTCGGTGTTTAGACACCGGTAACGATTGTCAAAGATCCTTGAATGTCAGCCGGGACCAACAGCTTAACGTACTTTCCGACGGAGGGGTCACCATGGATGCACTTTTGCACTATTCCATGAAACAGCTTATTTTTTCTGTTAATTTACAAAAAATTTCCACGCTTACCAGAATCATGTGCAAAATGTGTGTGAATTCATGGTTTCAGTTTTCGCCTCAATGTAGCTGCCACCATGTATAGTCCACTCGCCTAGCTCACAGCAAGGCGAGTGTATTATCAAAAAAGACTTAATTTTTCTTTCTTTTCTTAATCAACCCTACTGAAATCCCAACTCTGGGCTGCTACTGAGAAATTCTTGACGGAAACTCTCAATGACACTTTTCCTGATTTCGGAATAAAACCTAACATCTTTTACACCGCAGTAACACTGGCAACCTGTACACCAGAGGATCCCAAACTTTTTTTTCTTATAAGCCACAGCTTGGAAAATTTAGAATTTTTTATTGCTCCGTGTGTTTGCTCCTGTGTGTATTTTTCAGTGGTTTTAAAAAAAAATCTTTTTTCTACATTGATAATTTTGTTTTCATGCCAATGCAGACCCCCGACGAGTCCCGTCGAACTCTAGGGGTCCACCTGGACCACTTTGGGAATCACTGCTCTAGACCAACGAGTCGAGAATACCAAATAGAATTCAGTGACTACTACATATTTCATAGGGATTTTCTCACGGTTTTCTCCACTTTCTTCGGTCTTATAATTCTTAACTACGCGTGTCTTAGGGTAATCCCTATGTAGTGTGGGCTACAAATAAACTGTCACATCATTAGAGATCTTTGAGCTACGTGTTCGTTGTAAATAAACCTATTTGATTATAGTCCGGAATACGTGATAGAACCAAAGTTTTTGACATAGCTCACAGAATAAGCAAGTTGATGTCGCAGTGGGAGATCAGTGTCGGTTCAGTGCCATAGGCCCCGACTTAAGAGTTCGAGCACAAGCAGGCACTTTGTGTATTCAAAAATCACCACTGCTCTCAAAACGGTGAAGGAAAACGTCGTGAGGAAACCAGGGACATGTGACATCTACCTACCCGCACTGGGCCCGCATGTCTTAGAACCAAAAATTCGAAGATATATGAGAGCTAGCAACCGTCATTGTTCCCGCGTGGTGGATAACGGCCCATTCCCTTTCGAGGAGAAGAAGAGGAGAGGCCTCTGACCCAGCAATGGGAACGTTATATGCTGATTGTGACGTGGTAACCATTGGGTAGACGTGTTCTTGAGTGCAGACGGCGAATCAGCATACGTAACACAGGACGCCATAGGCTAGACGGAGCGCCAGCCAGGGTCGCGAGATTTGTTCGAAAGAGTTACCGTGGCCCTGGGATATGGGCAACTAAAGGAACACGGGTGGGTTTTAGTCAGTAAAAGTCTGACGCACCCTCCCGCTCCAACCAGAACGGGAGACCTAACTTGATGATTTCCCACCAACAAAAAAAAGTCCAGACAGAGCGACGATCTTCGCAGGGTAGCTTGTAGCAGCTGGATGAGTGTTGCCGAGAATCGAGTTGAATGGCGTACGATTTGAGAGGCCTATCTCCAGCGGTAGACTGGTGTAGGCTGGTGATGGAAATGAAAGTCTCCAACTCCCAGAAATTAATAACCGTTATTAAGCACGTACTTCGGCTTAGATATGTTACCATCTCTATCTTGCACTTTTCTTTGGCAGTTGTGTGACAGTGATAACACTACTGCTTACTCACAAATGCTAAAAGCACAAGCTCGTGAATCTCAGGCTAAGTTTTGCCATTCTAAATCCTTATTTTATTGAATCCTCTTTGATATGCACTCATTACGCAATTAAATCATCTTGAGTGTAGTCTGTGTGATGTGTCTTGTGGTTGGCTCAGAGAGGATTGTATTACCCCTGTCGTATCTATAAGAATTTATTATGTACTAGCTACTAGCCCCTGGTCGTCGGAAATTATCCCACGGGATCTTTCTGCCGAGATAAAAAGTATCCTATTTGTTAATCCAGGTTGTAATCTACCTGTGTGCCAAATTTGTTCTGAATCCGTTCAACTATTTTTGCTTGATGGAGTAACAAACATGCAAACATATAAACTTTCCTATTTATAATATAAGTGGTACTGGAATAGTAGGATAATAGAATTGATGTCTTTGGTCTTGAAATGCAGTCCTTTCCAATAGTACAAAATGCAGTCATATTCAGTCAAATTTAGAATTCATTTCTGAATAATCCTATAGCCTCTATCCACCTAAAGCCCACACATAACATTCTTATCGCTTACTCACCTTCACCCTGCTCATCTTCAAAAGCGCAACAAAGTATCAAAACATTTGAGCTGTAAATAAATGCGACTGCGCGTGCGTCAATCAATTTTATGGGTCGGCTGCCGCGCAGTCAAAGATTATGTTGCTCGGATATCCAGCGCACTTTAACTAAATCAAAGGGACGAGATGTGGGAATGTGTCACGGAGTACGTATTCTTCAGAATGCTAGCGCCACACATACATACTTAACTCACACCTTTTCCCCGTAAGGAGAAACTACAGAACGCTATCTGTTACGATCCTTACATACTCCTTTTGTCTCGTTTAAGTTCATACATCTGGTCATACACACACGCCGGTTACTAGTGCTACGCACCTGACCCGTGCTAGCTCCATGCAATAATAATCTGCTGATTTATTCCGTCAAAATCTTACCGTCAAAGCTAAGGTGACATGCTATCATTCCAACAGATGCTATGGATTGACAGCTCGCTTCAAACTCGAAGTGGGTTTGCAGTGAGCTGTCATTAATCTAAGTTTTTACGGTAAGTTTTTGACAATATAGATTGACTGACGTAGAAACAATAACTTGTGAGAGTGTGTTGCTTAGTTGGCGAACTGTTCCCTACCTAGAGAGTAAACACCCACCACGACGAACTTGGACGCGCATATGAGTGATTGATCCAAATCAAATCATTTATTCGTAAACATAGGTGACAATTATATACAAGATCTTAGAGATTAAGTAGTGCGCTATGTTTTGCCAATTGACATACAAATTATTAAGAAAAAATAATATAAATACTATTAAATTAAAATATAAATTCTTCATAATATGATTATGCAAGCAAGTAACATTACAATATTCATAATCAATTTCATCTCATGTCAAAATCTATAGTGAATTCAGAAGATTACTTTAACAATAAAGTAAGTAAAAAAATATATTAAAAATGTCAAGTATAAGTAAAAATGTCAATATTATAAGGTTACAGAGATTCATCATTAAGAAATTCACCTAGAGTATAATAACATTTTTCAAGTAGTAACCCATTAAGCGTTATCCTTATTGGCTCAGGATCATGTTGAGTGGAAATAGGAGAGAAAGGCCTTGTTTTAATAACCGCACTTCGACGCCTGGCTGAAAAGAGGGGAGCGCATTTCCTATAGGCTCACTCAGGTGCTGACCGGGCACGGTTGCTTCGGTGAGTACCTGAACAGGATTGGGCGAGAGGCCACGGCAAATTGCCACCACTGCGGAGGCAGCTTGGATTCTGCACAGCATACGCTACAGGAATGCCCGGCCTGGACTTCCGAAAGACAGGTCCTAGTCGCCACGATCGGGCGAGATTTATCTCTACCAGCAGTAGTTGGGTCTATGCTGGCGGACTCGGCGAACTGGAGGCACATGGTCTCCTTCTGTGAAAATGTGATGGTCCAGAAGGAGGCTGCAGAGCGGGATCGTGAGAGGGCTGATCCCGCTCGGAGAAGAAGGCGTCGGGGAATAAACCGACTCGACGCCTAAAATGCCGAAACCCCGCCTGCATAATTTAAGGCAGGCGGGAATTTGGGGTCACGGGCGCTCAGAGTGGGGACTCTGTCCGCCCACGGAGTGATTTCAGGGAAGAGGGCGCACAGTGGTTACGTGTTGCCTTGCACAATTGCTGAGTTAGGTGTAGAGAAGGCTCCTTTACAGTCTCTCCAGAGATGTGCCCTAACAGGCGTTGCACAGAGGGGGTTCCGGATTGGTCTTTTGAGAGGTAACGGTACCCCTTCCATGTGTAGATGGTGACCACCGGGGTGGTTTTAGTGAGGTAAAAATCCCACACTCCCCAGTCTTATCCCCGAAGACCGGGCGCCTTTTGAAGGTTTCCCCCCGAAAACAAAAAAAAAAAAAAAAAAAAAAGGGGGTATAGATCCAGCCAGGGTTGTGGATTAGTTCAAAAGAGTTGCCGCGGTTCTGGCACAAGCCAACTGAAGGAACACGGGTGGGTTTTAGTCAGTAAAACTCCAACACGCCCTGCCGATCCGTCCAGAACGGGAGAGGTAATTTGATGATTTCCCACCCAAAAAAAAAAGGTCACCGTCTTGCTAGTATCGTCGCTTCATCTAACTTTTTAGCCGTGCCAATAACGAATGCGGCGGGCTTGGTCTCTGGTGGATATCTACTCTTTGGCTTGTGGGCTGTAAGATGTATTGTTGTATGGTCCTGACAGTTCTGTTAAACAAAGTGGTGTGGTATAGCTGTTATTGTATGGCGTATAGTTTATTTACAGGACCATTTGGAGCTTGCTCTTCTGCTGAGGGAAATTTTGACCCTTGCTTTGGTACAAAAGATTAATAATGATAATAAGCCTGTTTTCTCCTACTGCAGGGCAAAGGCCTCCCTTTCCTTTTTCCACTCAACTCTATCCTGAGCCAATACGACCAATCCCTCATGTACGCGTCGTATTCGTCCCGCCATCTACGCCTGGGTCTTCCGCGATGCCTTTGACGTTTTCGGGGACCTATGTTTGGTGACCCACCAACAAAAGATTGTTAATGTTATTTTTCACGATTTTGTTAAAAATAAATAAAACAGTTTATTTCTTATAGTTTATTTCTTACCAGCAACAAGGATTTTTTTTTGGATGGGAAATCATCAAATGACTTCTCCCGCTCTGGGCGGGGCGAGAGGGCGTGTCAAACTTTTACTGACTAAAACCCACCCGTGTTCCTTCAGTTACCCATGTGCCAGGGTCACGGTATCTCTTTCGAACAATCTCGCGACCCTGGCAGGCATCAGTCCTACAGACCCCTTCAGTGCTGCTGACATCTCTTTGAGGCGCCGTCGACCCGAGCCTGGTCCTTACCGGGCGGCGAGCTACCCATTGCTCGCCGCCCGCAAGCTGGCGCCTACGGTGGCTGGGAGTCCGCTATTGACTCCCGACGCCCGGTGCGTCTCCTCTTGCGGCGGCTAGGGACGTGAGGGCGCAGAGAATGCCACTCCCTCACGCGCCCCGCCTCGTCCTTCGCGAGCATTTCTGCTTCGCAGAAGGAGGTGACGGCTTCCCATGCCCTCTCACTCCGTACCATGGCTCGCACCAGGGCCGGACGCGAGAGGTCGCCGCCGCCGATCGCCTCCACGAGGACTCGGGGGTGCTCCGCCCAGGCAGGGCACACCTCCACCGTATGCTCCACCGTGTCCTCCAGACGATCCTCACAATGGAAACACACGGGCGTTTCCACCCGCTTTATCCTGAACAAGAACCCACCGAAGCACCCATACCCGGTGAGAACCTGCGTCAGTCGGAAGGTGAGGACGCCGTGGCGCCTCTATATCATGTATAGCAACAAGGATTACACATTAAACGTACTTAATACTAATATCATATACCTACATTATACAATAATAATCCAGCAGCATTAGTGGTGGTAAAAAGAGGTTTGCTTGTATAGACTCTATCTTCTGAACAAGGCGAAGCCTGTATCTCAAAAGATAGTATTCAGCTGACAAGAGAAGTTAAAGACGAGATTTCTATGAATATCGTGATTCTCTTAAGAGTTGCCGCTACTAAGCAATAATTTGTTATTACAGAGATAACGAATTAATTTGTATATTTTAGTATGACTAAACCAATTGTACAAGAGCCAATCTACGCATGACTATCGCACTTTTTATCAAAACCAATATCGTCATTAATTGATTCGTTACGTTTCCAATTGTTTGGAATTAGAAAAGTTTTTTTAACAGCAAATTTTCGTTACGCGAATAATTCTGGTATAGGTGCATTTTATGTTATGTTTATATATATATCTATATATATCTTAGGACAACCAACACACTGTTATCTGATCCCAAACTAGGCAGAGCCTGTACTATGGTAACCAGACAACTGATAAATATACTTAAATATTTCTAAATAAATACATATTATAGATAAATTACACCCAGACACAGAACAAATGATTGAGCTCATCACACAATCATTTGTCTTGGGTGGGAATCGAACCCACGACCTCAGTCTTAGCAGTCTGGGTCACTAACCACTAGATTAACAGGCCAGTCAAATATTTATTTTTGTTATTATGTGTTCTGAGAAAAATTAAAACCGTTTTAAAATTTATGAAGCACTGGTGGCCTGGTGGAAACGACCGCGATTTACGGACATAGGATCGACCCCAGACAGGGTCTTTACTTTGTGTAAATTATTTCATCATCACTGCGCTCAAAACGGTGAAGGAAAACGTCGTGAGAAAACCGACATGTCCCAGAACAAAAAATCGAAACCATGTCTCATCTATCAACCCGCACCGGGCCCGCGTGATGGAATACGGGGCACTCCTGGCCTGATTATGCAATAAAATTGATTAATTATTATAAGACCACTGCATGTGAATGTAAAGTAATAGTATTAATTAGAACTTTATTTCTCTCTTCACAAAGGCTCACATACACATAGTTATAAACACGGAGACAAGAATTATAGTGTTTTACAAAATGCAAAAATGTGATCCTTTGTGAGAGACTGATGTCCATACTACGATACTGGGTGTGTTGGTTGTCCTAAGCTATTTAAGATATTTTTTAAGATACCCTGCGTGACGGATCACCAGGCTTTCACCCCGAATTAAATAAAATCAACATTACAGAGGTACAATTTTTGAACTCTAGAGTCTAGACCAGCCTTTCCCAAAGTGGGCGACAACGCCCCAGAGACCCAGAAAAAAAATGGGGCGTTGTGTAGAGTCTACACAACGCCCCCATTTTTTTCTGGGTCTCCTACCACCCCCCTTTAGGCCCTGCAGCGCCCACAAGGGGGCGTTATCGCCCACTTTGGGAAAGGCTGGTCTAGAAGATGATAGAATATGATATGAGCTAGATATTAACTAGAATTGTTGAGAATGAATACGATGCAAGTGCAACGAACTTTGTGGAACTACCGAAATGATAGCTACTGCGGTTATGAATGTTGCTCAATTAGGGCAGTGCTAGTCGTTTTGCCAGGAAAAAGATAGTGGAGCTGTAGATAAAAGGAATGACCTTATTGAGTTCCAACTCCTAGTTGACACATATTTAAACACTAGGTTTTGTCCGCGACTTCGTACGCGTAAATGTCGTAATATCCGGATACATAATTTAGGTAACTACTTTCGTATGTTTTGGTCTCCACGACTAAAACATACAAAAAAAAAAAACAGTTGGATGGGTGGTCGCTCCATATAAAATTCCTCAAAGCTATATCCAATACAACAAGAACGCGACCACAACATATTAGGGGAAAGGCTAGACAAATGATGATGATCAACTACTTTTATGAGCCCGAACTGTCCCTTACCTGCACCCTAATTGCGTCACGCGCTGTCAATCAGAGTTTGAATCATTTTAAAGATTATTTCTAATCCATTGCGTTATATGTTCGAATAAATTGTCTGCTCAGCAATGTAAATAACATAACATAACATAACATAATATTTATTCAAAAAATAAAAGGCTTAAAAATATGTACAGTTTGCTTATATGTAAATTATATTCTAATATTTACGTGCCTGAACTAGGTTATCCTGTGTTTCAGGCAAGAAGAGCCTAAATAGTCTTATAAAATAAATAAATAACCAAAAGTTGTGAGTAGACAAATTATTGTATAAATGTTGAGTAGCTTATAAAATAGTTTCTAAAATTTTATAGAATTAATTACTTAACGTAGGTGAATACTTACTTTAACACAGTTAGTAAATTCTCTGTTTCTTCGTAAGACATACTTTGGAGAGCGTCATTGAGAGTTCTCTTACAATTTGCATAGTTTAGTGAAAAAATTTTTGCTATAGAGTTTAATCTATTATAGAGGAGAGGCCCGAGGTACAGATAAAATTTGGATATAAAAGCATGTTTTGTTCTATTTTGTGGACAGACTATATCTTTACGTCTTTTATTAGTAAATTCAGTGCTGTAGGGTAGAGCCGCGTGTTGTTTTAATACAATGCCCATTATAAATAGCTGTCGAACTGTTAATACTTCACAAGATTTGTATAGTAGGTTAGTAGGGAAAAGGAAAGGGCGGGAAGTAGAGACTTTGAGTATCGCTCTCTGAGCTCTCTCGATAGTTAATAACAATGTTTTACCCGCTCCACCCCATGTGGTAATACAGTAAGTTAATATCGATTGGCATAGAGCAAAGTAAACTTGTCTAATTATTTTTGGGTCAGCAATATGGCGTAACTTTTTAAAAACAAATATCAACTTGCGAATTCTGCTATTTAAGGCTTCTATGTGTTTTTTGAACGAAAGTGATTCATCCATTATAACACCAAGGTATTTCGTTGTATTTGTCATTTTGATGACAGGACAAACACATTGGTTATCTGTAGGCATAGCGCAATAATGAGCATAAATTGTCGAGGTAGGGCAAGTTGATGTTTGCTTGCGCATCGAAAACTTAATGTAATTTGTTTTGTCTGCATTTAGTGTGAGTGAATTATATTGAAGCCATTTATTAACAACATTAAAACCGTGTTGCGCAAATTTGTAGACATTGTTTTCTGAGTCAGCTGAAAATAGTATGGCAGTATCGTCAGCATAAGAAATAATTTGGCCGTGCTCTAAGTTTAGATTACAAAGATCGTTTATATAAATCAAAAAAAGTGTAGGTCCCAAAATACTTCCTTGGGGAATTCCGAAAGACGTGTTTTTTTGATCATCACTGAGAACATTACCAATCCTTACACATTGGGTACGGTCTTCTAAATAGCTCTTAAATAATTTCAGCTGGGTCCCTCTTATACCTATGGCTTCAAGCTTGCGCAACAGAATAGAAATAGAAACCGTGTCAAATGCTTTCGCGAGGTCCAGGAAGATTCCTACTGTATGGTTACCATTATCAAGTTCTTTGGATAAATAGTCAGTCAGATGATGTACGGCATCGTCTGTTGACATTTTTGGCCTAAATCCAAACTGTCGTTTCGATAAAATTAATTTATCCTCCAAGTATTTGTAAAGCCTTTTATTTAGAATTTTTTCTAATATTTTAGACATAGAAGGCAGTAAGGAAATAGGTCTATAATTTGTCACTTGTTCTTTATTGCCTGATTTATAAACAGGGACAACAACAGCTTTTTTTAGGCACTCAGGAAAAATGCCTGTAGATAAACATTTTTGGAAGATATATGTAAGTGGTGGTATCAAAATGTGTCTAAACTGTTTAATAATCTTATTTGGTATGTTATCCCAGCCTACTGCAGAGTCATCTTTCAAACGCATAATTATAGTTTCTACCTCAGCCTCGTCAGTGTCTAACAACGCAAAGGATGATAAAATAGTGCTACATGGAAATGGAGTGCTGGTTAGATATTGTGATTGGCCCTGAACTTTTTCAGCTAAACACTTTCCAACATTTACAAAGAAATTATTTGCAATGTTGGCAGATGTTAACTGTGATGAGTGTGCTTGTAACAAACTTGAAGATGACTGATTTTGTTTTGAATTGTATGTTACACTTTTAATAAAATTCCAGATTTTTTTGCTACTCGTACCAGCCTTTTCAAGTGCAGTTTTATCGTAGGTGCATTTTACTTTTTTTAGGAGATCATTACAAAAGTTACGATATCGTTTATACGACTGTTGTAAAATTAAATTATCTGGGTTAGTTTTAGCTTTCATATGCAATTTATCTCTATGTTTCATACAACGTATGAGTCCTGCCGTGACCCATGGTTTTATATTGTAGTTTTTGCTATTTAGCCGAGTTTTGACAGTGTTTTTCTGAATTGCACGTTGCACATTTTTTATTAGGTACATTGTACAAAACTGCGGATCAGCGGAAGCGTAGACCGGGTCAAAGTCGATATTGTGTAAGTCTTCTTCAAGTTTATTTACGTTTAATCTAGTAATCGTGCGAGTGACTACTTTAGGCAATTTACAATTTAAAATGAATAGGGAAGCACTGTGATCGGTTATTGTTGAATTAATTACAAGGGCAAGGGCAGGGAAATTTGATTTGAGTAATATATGGTCCAAGCAGGAGCCACTTTGATGGGTAGGAAGCGTGTGAGTGGGAAGCAAACCATGGAAAGCGCACAGGTTAAGGTATTCCTCAGCGGATGCGTCAGCACTTTCGGGACGAATGTTGATATTAATATCTCCAATCAAAATGGTATTTTTGAAAGATGATAGATTCTGAAAGGCTTCATTTAAAGAGACAGTGAAATTGCTTATATTTTTAAAAGAGGGGGATCGATATAAGGCTAGTATCGCGAATTCTGAACCAATTTTAATTAACAATCTGCTACAGTCGTACATATTCGGTTCCTCGACAGACACATTGAGATGGTTTCTGGCATAAACTATCACTCCATCGTTCTGATTATAGGTTATGTTACTTTTGTACATATTATATCCCGGAATTTGTGGTATGTTATATTGTTTTGAAAGCCAACATTCGGTTAAGACAATAACGTCACAGTTTATGTCTAGACGTTGTAGGAAAATGCAAAAACTGTCGTAATTCTTAGAAATACTCCGAATATTTTGGGTTAGTATGGTTAGCGGACTAGAGTAGGAGGAGAGATATTGTTTACAATGTTCAACGTCACAAGTATGGGATTCAGCTACAGAGAATTTATCTATGTCATTAATTAAATTACTAATCATAATTATAAAATACCAATAACAAGGGCTAGATAAATACTTAATTAACGGCGCTCTTAGGCGCCAACATAATCGATAGAATTTATGTACCTCTTTTCTGCCATTATTTTCGCTGGACAATCATCAGCACTGGTCTTGTGGTTGCTCGGCTTTTTGAATTTTAAGCAAGTAGCGCATTTAGGTGTCTCAGCCTGCTTTGTGCAATCTTTGATTGAGTGACCCTGATCACCACAATGGCCACAGGTATTGGTGGTCTCCCGACATGATTTGGCCGCATGTCCGTACTGCTGGCAGTTATAACAGCGTGTAACAAGTGTAAAGTCTCTGACGGGGCATGATGACCAATTCACAAACACTCTGCCTTTATTTATCAGGGCTTTACGTATCTCTGCAGATACTTCAATTATATAATTGCAGGTTTCAGCGTCCTTTTTACCTGACTTATGGCTTAACTTAATGGAGGTCAGAAATGTCTCGAGGCTGCAGTTGTGAAGGTTCTCGGCTAGATTTTGGTGGAATAAACAAGTAAAAACTTCATTCTCTTGCATAGATGAGGGCACTCCGATAACCACTACTCTTGGCTTCCTTTTTGGGGGCTCGTCTACTGTAAGGCCTGAATTTGCTAATTCCATCGTTTTTTTCACCTTCTCAATGTCGTCTTTTGATTCTGTGCTGATAATAACACCGCCATTTTTTGTCTTACGTAGTCCTCTTATTTGGAGTTTCATTTGCTCGGGACATATAATTTTTTGGACAAGGGTTTTGGTCTCTTCACTAGACTTCAGTTTATCATTAGGATATATAGCCACTGAGCTTAAATTTATCGGCTGTATAAAATTGTTGGTACCTTTTTTTACCATGTCGGCAAAGGAAGATTCCGTAACTGGTTTAATTGAGGCTCCGATTTTCTGCTTCAGGTCTTGTAGTTGTTGAGACAGATCAATTTGGTCCTCGAGTGTTTGGACGGTGGAGTGGGCCCGGACGGCTCTCATTTTGAGGGACTGATACTGGACTGCCATCTGCGATGTGCCGTGACTAACTTTTCGGCATAGGGTACTTATCCGCAGTTTTTGCTCCATGTTCAATTTACCCTCTGATGTAATAGAGCATACTTCATTGAGGCATTGCTCAATGGACGACATCCAGTTCTGGATTTCTGGCGTAGCTATCACTTCAATCCCGTCATCGACTCTTTGGCTGGGCGGTTTAGGGGGAGACGCGGGTGCGGGCTCGGGTGCAGGTGCAGGTGCGGGCACGGGCACGGGTGTAGGAGGTGGGCTCCGAGCACATCTGCCGCCCCGGCTGAAGGGACTGGTTGCCATTACAATATAAGTTATTTCTTGTTAAAAACTTATACACATTTTCACATTAATCGTTTACACATATCTAACATATTATGCTTACGTATGACACAGTTTGCGTTACTACCGGCTATTTGCTGAAACTAGGTCACGATTCAGCAAGTAATTATTTATTTATTTTAATAAATCTTTGACACGTCTGTTCGCAACGAAATTGCAAAGTCCAAATCCAAAGAAATAACGCAATGAATGTTGTTGAACATTCAGAATGAAAACTATCTCTTCTGATATTAAGTTACACAATTACCCCTCTTGGCAAAGACGTCCGCCATTCCTCTCATTTTTGTCGATGTTGTGCTTCTTTTCGCCAATTCATGAGGAAGCCATCCAAGGCGCTAACAAATAACTAATTTAAAAACCATTTTGTTCCAGAGCCAGACCGCCATGTTTAACTTCATGAAAAAGACCGCGGTGTTGACTGGCGGAGATGTGGGGGGCGGTGAGGAGCGGGACGGTGAGAAAGAGAGGCGGAAACGAGAGAAGAAGGAAAGGAAAGAGAGAGAGAAACGGGAGCGGATAGCGGCCGGGCTGGAGGAGCCGCTGAGGCTCGAGGAGGTGAGTTTGAAAGAAGTAGGTATCAAATAAGAATTTTATCTTTTGTTACCAGTCCCAATCCGCGTGGTCACACTACAGGAGTTTTCGGGAAATGGATAGTAATTCTGAAAATCCTTATTCGAGAACGCGTTCGCATGGGTGTGAAAATATCGCGGCGGCATATTATCTATTATCGCGCACTGGATTAAAAAAAAAAAAACATATTCGCGCTGTCCCAAGAGGAGGTCCTTTATTTTTGGCCGCTTAAAATGTAGGCTGACATAGTATCCATAATGTACGCATTAATAATTTAAAAATAATAAACGGACCCACTGAACTTAGAGAAAACACACGCCCATAATAAATTCAAATTAACTAGACTCCAATATCATGCAAATTCAAAAACTATAATCGATAAAAATGCCTATGTAATCAATAAAGTTTCTTTAATGTCTGCTTTTCCTACAATGAGATGTCAGCTTATACTGGAAATGTATAGCTTGATGTGCGGCCGAGCGTACCATTTGTGAGTTTGTATGTAAGAGGTAATCTTCTGCCAGGGTCGCGACATTGTTCAAACGGGATACCGTGGCCCTGGCATATGGGTAACTGAAGGAACTCGGGTGGGTTTTAGTCAGTAAAAGTCTGACACGTCCTACCGCTCCGCCCAGAGCAGAAGAAGTCATTTGATGATTTCCGTTCCAAAAAAAAAAGTGGTAATCTTCGGATTTACTGAACGTATACCGAATTTTTTTCACTAATGGGAAGCATCAGTATGGCCGAGTGTCATTAGATTATACACTGCTTCGTTGTTCTAGTTGTCGCAAGTGCAACTACTGAGCATGAGGTCCTACACCCTAATTGCGAAACGCACAATTTATCAATCTGAATGGGATTGAAGATTATTTCTAAACCATTGCGTCATTTGTTCGAATAAATTGTCGGCTCAGCAACGTAAATAACGCAATGAATGTTGTTTAACTATCAATATTAAACCAATTCCTACCGATAAAAAGTTACGCAATTACCCCTCTGGTCTTGATTCCCGGGGCGAGAAAAGTGGTATTGTGTTTTTCCATCAGAACTTTCGCAGTAGCAGCCCGGATTCTGGATTTATGCCCGGTTGAAGAAAATAGATTCGCCCCCTATTACATGGGACAATATAGGTACCTAACCATTTGGGGAATACAGGGGTGATATTATGTTATGTTTTCGCGCAGACAAAGTCTCGAGCAGAAGCTAGTTTTACAATAAAGATACAGCTACACTTATTGATTGAATTCTTAAATTCGCTTGGCTGTGGTTATGGTCGCTCCGTTGTATTTCAATTCGTGAACAAGTTCTTCCGGTTTTTAGGCTGTTGATACAACGGTTTGTTTATTCATTGAGACTGGGGTGACGTGTCGTGACGTGGTTCTGTTTGCTGTAATTAATTGGATCAGTGGGACACTTATTAATTCGTCTTGTTTGTCCCGACTTTGATGGGTTAATTGTTTTGTTTCCGTTTGTAATTAGAGTTGTGTGATTGAGGCTAAGAATAGAACTAAGAGATTCCTGGAGATTCTTTCTTGAGGTATACTTTCAAGGGCAATTAGAAAAGAAGGATAGAATGCCATTTTCGAACTTTTAAAGACACTATTAGCACGGCAATAGATTTTTTGTACATACAAGGTGTAACAGAATAAACGTAGTTTGTTCATAATTGACTACTGTCTAATCGATTTCAGTAACTGTAATATGGGTAGTTTAAAAAAAAATGCATTTTGCCATGCCTACCTGCGATTTTTTATTCAAGGCAGCAACAGTCATTTTTTAATGCATAAAGCTAGGGTCAACACGTTTTTCTAAATAACAACAGTTGCACGCTTATGCGACACACTCGAGCTCACATAGTACGCTAGGTTAGGTTAGGTTAAAACTGTGACCTCCTACGCACGAGCCGAGCGAGCGAAGCGAGCGATGCCGCAGCAGCGGCCGGCGAGTGCTAGAAACGACTAGATTCAGTGTGTTGCACAAGCGTGCATTCGAACTATGGTGAGTCGCACAAGTGTTATTCGCACATTCATTTGTCGAGCTCACGTAGTACACTGGATTTGGGTGTATGAGGTCTTCCGCTAATTATGTTATACGTTGTAAAGATATTTAGATTTTAAGCAGTCTGTTTTATCATTACCGTTTCCATTAAGGCTAGGTGATTCGACACTCATACAGATTTGAGGGGGTGAGGTGCGTGGAAATCCGCGGGGCGCCTCCCGCGCGTCCTTCTTGTCGAACACGATAGCGCGCCAAAAGTTCGGGCGGCGCGGCGGCGGCGGGCGTAGCACAGACAGGTCATAGTGTAGCGACATCAGTATGTCCACAGTATTAGAAACCACAGAAGAAACGATAATACGAGACTAATATTATTTTTTTTTTTTTTTTTTTTAATCTTTATTATTATAAGGGGCTTTTATCCACACGGATATGCCAACCCCATCGTACCTTATTAACTATTAAACTCTTAAGTCTATTAGGCTACAAACTAAATGTCTAAGTGAAAAAATAATTATTGATTAGGCATTTTTACCAGGCCACACAACCTCTTTGCGATCGCTGATCTAGGATTTGCTAAGATATTTTGAATTATGCCAATGTCCGAAATATTTAATTTAAATTCTCTTATCATTAATTCTCTTTCACTCTTGTTCTTCACACATTCCATCAACAAATGTTGCACATCTTCAATTTTGTTGCATGAGTCACAATTAGGTGACGCAACCTTACGCATTAGGAACGCAAACTTTGCAGATGGATAGTGCCCAGAACGCAGCCTTAGTGCTAATTTAACATAATTTCTGCTTAAACTAGTATCCTCTTCAAACCATGGCATGCGAGGAGGCTCGTTTTGAATAACCTTGTACCAAATTCCTTTGACTGTCGATTTTTCATCAAAGTAGTTCTTCCATCTGTCAAAACACAACAGCTTAAACTTTGCGTAATATTCCCAGTAATCTGGCATGTATTTAATTTCGGTACCAAACTGCACGGCAAGTTTTGATAGACGGTCAGCCTCCTCGTTACCCCGTAAACCTATATGTGCTGGGACCCATTGCAACATTACCCTAGTCTCGTCTTTGTTAAAATTATAAATCAATTTGAGAATATCATAGGCTATCGATGCACCTCTGCAGCCAGAGACGCATCGAGCCACATGTTGTATAGCGCTCCTGCTATCAGTAAAAATGACTACTTTATTAAGTTCATTACTAACGGCATAAACCACTGCTTGATATATTGCAATGAGCTCCAGAGACATTATACATACAGTTGAATCAATTTTAAAACTAGTTTTATGACCTGTATTTTGAAAAAAGAAGGCAGCTCCACACCCATTTACACTTTTGGATCCGTCTGTGAAAATTTTACAACAATCACTGTACTTTGAAACTAATTCCGATACTACGTCATGGACCAATACATTGGGATCATAATAATTTTTTGAGTGCTTGATACATTCCAAATTAGTTTTAATCGCCGTTTTAATTTGTATTGCAGACATCCAAGTATCAAGGTCAAACATCTTAACAATATCGGAAGAAATAATTTCCAGTTGCCCAACTTCGTTAAAAGTAGTAGCAAGTAATGGTTTCTTTTTATTGGACCAGTAACTACTGTGACTAAGGGAGCCTAATTCTGAAATTGTATTTAAACATATACTACTAGACCATGAAAGTGATTTTAGAATATACTTGAACGCAAGATATTGTCGTCTTACAAAAAGTGGTGGTATGTGCAACTCACTTTCCATCACATGTATTGGAGTACTTTTTATGAAACCTCCTACTACCCTTAAGGCTTGATTTTGTAGCTTATCCAATTTGGATACATGTGTCTTTGCGCTTGAATCATATAAGTAACATGCATAATCAATTCGACTTCTTACTAGTGAGATATATATCTTGCGCATGTGTCTAGTATGAACACCCCAGGAGGAACCTGCTAATACTTTTAACAAATTTAAAAATTTTGCACATTTACTGGCCATTTCATTAATATGCTTTCGCCAGAGTAAACTTCTGTCTAACCATACACCCAGGTATTTAACACATTCTACCTTATCTAATGGCTGCTCATAAACTTTTAAGGAAGGCAATATTCTCCTTTGACCCCTACTAAAAACACAAAACTTTGACTTGGTCGGTGATAAGGTCAATCCAATCTCACCCAGCAAAGATACTAAACAGTTTAATGCATCTTGTATATTCCGTTCAGATATTTTGATTTGTTTGTCACTTATAAAGATAACAAAATCATCGGCATATTGCGATATCTTCACGTTTTGAATTTGACGACAGATTTGGTACGTAACTAAGTTAAATAATAAAGGGGAGATTGGGTCCCCTTGTGCTAATCCTCTATTAGTCCACCTAGCGCCCAGTCCTTCACTATTGAATGATTTAATTTTTAAATGCCTTTCGTTCATAAACGACCAAAGGTATACACAAATTCTAGACCCAACTTGAATATCATCCAACGCTTTAGTAACTGAATCAATTGACACATTGTTATAAGCGTTTTCAATATCCATAAAACATGCTATTGTAGAAACATTTTTTGTGAAGCCAATTTGTATATAAGAGACTAGTCGAGACAGTGAATCCAAACAGGACTGTGATTTTCTGAATCCTACTGTGTTTGGAGATAACATTTTGTTTTTTTCAATGTACCATTCTAACCGTTTGCAGATCATTAGGTGAAAAATTTTACATACACATGAGATAAGAGAAATAGGCCTTAATTTAGTCTCGCTATTATTGTTGCTTGCACCTTTGGGTATAGGTATAATTAGTATGTCTCGCCATTGATGAGGTATTGTACCAGATTTGAAAATACAATTATATATTTTTAGTAACAAAACTTTTCCCGATTCCGGTAGATTATATAACATTGAGTAGGATATGCCATCTTGCCCCGGGGCCGAGTCCTTTTTTTTAAGGCAGTTATCCAGTTCCTGACTTGTAAATTCAACTTCTAAAATATCATTTCTTGATTGAAAATTCGGGATTAGATTAGGAGCATAATCTGGAGTCAGTGAGCGTAACAGCGTTGTTTGTTTTTCAATAGGGGGACACGAGCCCTGTTGTTTGACGCCTTTAATCCATTTCATACGCCGCCACATCTCAGGTACTGATGTAACTTCGTCAATAGAATCACAAAACTTTTGCCAGCCACCGCACCTAGCTGTCTTAATTAGTGTTTGCGATTCTAAGGTTTTAGATTCCAATATGTTTAAATTTTCAGGAGTGGGGTTTTTTCGAAAGTTTGTCAAGGCTAATCTTCGTTGTGCGACTATTTCCGATAATTTAGAATTCCAATAATTTTTTGGTTTAAATTTTTCCTCTGTCTCTAGACTATATTTAATATATGGGATATGTTTATTAGCTGCGTATTCAATGATATTTATAAAATAGTCATATATTTGCTGAACATCTACACTATAAGAATATTCATCCCTAAAATTAATATTATCTGAAATTGCTTGGCAATATTTACTCCAGTCCGCATTTTTCCAGTTTCGTTTTTTAACAATACGTACTAGGCTAGATAAGTTTGCAGACATTTTAATAATCAGGTGATCACTGCCGAGATTTTCATTAAGTACCTGCCAGTCAAAGTTTATTGCTATGTCAGAGGAAACAAATGATACATCCGGGGAGGTTTGCTGTAAATGGCCATTAACTAACTTAATCCGTGTTGCCATGCCTTTATTAAGGGAGATATAGTCGTTTTCTAGTGAAGAGTCCAAAATTTGAATTCCTCTCACGTCTGATTTACACGACCAGTTAGTATGATGCCCATTAAAGTCGCCAGCTATTAATGTCTTACCTGTAAAGTGCGAAAAAATATCATTCCAATCCGATATCTCAGTTCGTACAGACGAAGGACAATAAACCGATACAACATATTCTAAGTCTTTGCAATTTAACAATTTAACACATAATAATTCAATCCCCACATTTTTAATATTAAATGGCACTAGATGAGATTGAATCGACCTATGAATCAGTATAGCTACACCACCATAACTATCGTATCTATCGTTCCGATAGATGTTATAACTGCTAATGTTTACATTAATCTCACAGTTGAGCCATGATTCGCTTATTATTGCGATGTGAATGTTTTCTTGTATTAAAAGTTCTGAAAAGGATACTAGTTTAGGCCGTAAACTTTGTGCATTCCATTGGAATATGTTTACCGTTTTAACTTTTTGTAAACTATCCATTATTAAAACAGTTTATATACCCTAAGATTTCTTCTCCGAACACAAAATTAATCAAAAAGTTCTTTAATTCCTCACCAATAATTTTCAACACTGATATTAATTTTTCTTTTAATTTGAGTTTCGATTTACAAATACCTTTTAACTTCACCCATATCTTCGCCCATTCAAATTTATACGACAGGTGTGTACTTTGCTTACTATTTTCCTGTGAATTATTTATTTCTTCAATTATTTCTTCAATTATTGTGTTTTCTGGAGGTTCGTAGTTTTGTTTTCGACCCGTTTTTTGCTTGTTTGTTTTTCTATTTTTATTATTTTGCTGGTTATTTACCCTCGCATCATCTTCTTCTTCTATTTCTATATTGGATAGCGGTTCTTGGTGTATTACAGCATTGGTCAATACACTTCTATAGGTCTCCTGTTCAGTGTTAAATGTGGTTCCAGATTGATTGTTATTTTTGTCCCGCGCGATCTCATTAGTTATTTGTTTTTCTTTCTTCTCCTTTAGAAGTTGTAATGCTCTTCGGTATGTAACATGTTCTTCACTCATGATGTTCCGGATAGTTCTTTCTTTCAGATAGACGGGGCACTTTTTGTCTAATACAAAGTGACTCCCCTTACAATTTAAACATTTGAAGTCGGTTATGGTACAGTTTTCGTGACTTCCTCCACACTTTGGGCATAAGATTTTTTTGGTAGGGCAAAACTTTATTATATGACCAAATTGCCAACAGCCGGAACATTGCGTAACCGGGAATACATATGCTTCAACTTTAAATCGGCAGTCGTAGGCATAAACATATTGAGGTAACTCATTACTTTTAAAGCTTATTCTCACTGACTCACAGTCAATCCATTTCCCTTCTGGCATCAAACGTTTTAATCTCCTTACTGAAAAACCTCAACGCTCGCTTTTAAAATGCTCATTAGTTCTTGCTCACTTAGTTCAAGGTCGATACCCTTCACTATGCCATATGATATCGATACTTCTTGTATTAGTTGACAACGTAAACCCATTTCTTTGATGTTTTTGCACTCAATTAGTTTTATAGCATCTTCCTTTCTCTGAAATTGAATGAGTACCTTATTGGGGCTTTTATATTTTATTTTAAGGATATCTTTAATGTTTTCGCTACGAAGTAATTTAGCAAAAGCTATCGGTTTCGGTAAATTCTCCTTCGAAGTTACAGAAACCTCATGATTAGTTACTATTTCGGATGTGTCATTATTTTCCTTTCTTTTGTCTTGATTATTGCTTATATCTAACGAGTTGCTTCTTACCAAACGTTTAGATTTATTTCTTGTTACCGTAATAAAGTCATCTTCACTGTTGTCATCTTCTCGCTCTTTTCTTTTCTCTGCCAAACGTACATTTTCATCATCATCACTCCTTTGTCTTTCCACAATTTTCTCATCCAACTTACGCATCTCAGTTAATTGTTGTTCGCATTTATCCAGCAGTTCTGAATCACTAAGATCTTCACCACTTGAATCACCTTGCATTTCGCGGTGTTTCGTGGGTATGCGTAAAAGTTTGTATCACTCGCAACGAAAGGCAAAAACGCGTGCGCACAGCCCAACGCCACAGCGCGACTCGACTAATATTATAAATGCGACAGTTTGTGAGTATGGATGTATGGATGTTTGTTATTCTTTCACGCAAAAACTACTAAACGTATGTGGATTAAATTTAGCTTGCAGATAGTTTATAACCTGGACTAATATTATAAATGCGAAAGTTTGTGAGTATAAATGGATGTTTGTAACTCTTTCACGCAAAAACGAATGAACGGATTTGGATGAAATTTAGCACGCAGATAGTTTATAACCTGGAATAATACAAAACACACAAATAACTTACTTGCACAAAAGACTTAGTCACACAAAAAACAAAAAAAAATATATAATTGCACAAGTTTGTGAGTATGGATGTATGGATGGATGTTTGTTACTCTGTCACGCAAAAACTACTGAACGCATTTGGATGAAATTTAGCACGCAGATAGTTTATAACCTGGACTAACATTATAAATGCGAAAGTTTGTGAGTGTGGATGTATGGATGAATGTTTGTTACTCTGTCACGCAGAAACTACTGAACGCATTAGAATGAAAAAAAAAAAACTCTAGAGGTGTCAAGGGACACCCGGATGGAACGAAGTTCCTTTTCAGGATTCATAATTGTTATAATTTTTTTATTATTTATTCTGTACAAACAACCTGTATACACTCAACAAAAATATTCTCTCTCTCTCTCTATCTCCCTCTCTTCCTCTCTCACTCTCTCTCTCTCTCTACTCACCACAAAAAAAACAACAACATACAAACAAATACAAACAACAAAATATATACAGTCGAACTGAGAAACCTCGTCCTTTTTTTGAAGTCGGTTAAAAAGTGTCGTTATAACTTTTCGTGAGATTTTTTCCGTCTAGCCCCCTTTCACATGCGCGATAAGGAACTTCGTTCCAATTAGCAAGCAGATAGTTTATAACCTGGACTAATATTATTATGAAAGTTTGTGAGTATGGGTGTATGGAAGTATGGATGGGTGTATGGTGGTGTGTGTCTCTTTCACGCAAAACTACTGAACAGATTTGGATGAAATTTTGCACCGAGATAGTTTATAATCTGGATTATCACATTGGGTCCCTTTTACCCCGGTAGTACGTTGCCGCGGAATAATTTTCGACCTCTTTCTATTCACGCCTACCAAGATACTCATCAAGACGAATCAAACGAGCCCAAATTTGATGGGGTTACGTCGTTTAATTACGGAGTTACTATAGCCACCTTCAAGCTCCATCATCAGACCCTGGTTACCATATAGTATCAAAGTACTCGTCAAGACGAATCAAACGAGCCCAAACTCGATGGGGTTGCGTCGTTTAATTACGGAGTTCCTATGGGCCCTTCCAACTCCATCATCAGACCCTGGTTACCATATAGTATCAAAGTACTCGTCAAGACGAATCAAACGAGCCCAATCTCGATGGGGCTGCGTCGTTTAATTACAGAGATCCTATGGACAACTTCCAGCTCCATCATCAGATCAGCTCTATGTCATAATAATATTGCATTGGATTGCAACATTGTTTTTAAAGTTTTACAAATATTTACACAATGAGAACCACACACACAAAACAAAAGCTTAACCAACTATGGTCTATATAAATTCTTGAAAACAATATTTATTTTGTTTTCTCTTATTATTACTTACGCAGCAGCAAGGAAGCGCGCGCGCAAAAATTTGTCACAGGTCTCACCTCGATAACGTCTCGCAGGACACTGGCAAGTAGTGGCAAGCGACGCGCCGATCAAAAATCACTTGAACGATCGATATTTTTTTTTAGAAATAAAATGAAAAAAATTGATCGGGTTCAATCGATTCTAAAATAAATTACCTATACATTGATACTAATTATAGAAAAATAGGAGTATTAGTACTTCTTTAAAATGAAATTAGGCCTGTTAAAAAACTGCAAATCGAAGTAAGTTCGGCTTTTTTTTCTATCGGGTAAATTTGATTGTATCGTGTTTTGATCGGGTACAAGCTAAGGAGAAAGAATGTATCTTAAATATATATTTTTTTCAGATTCTGGACATAATAATTTGCCTATTAAAAACCAATTCTAAAACAGGTGAAAACGGTGCCACCCGGCCTTAAACTGCTGAAAATATCAATAGACGTCATCCAGAATATAAGTCAGTTAGGTGCTCTGGAAATAACAGTCAGACATTGAAATTGAGCAGGATAATGAAAAGTCGAGGAGTATTTAGTAAATCCTATTAATGAGGAAATCGATACGTTGTTAATTAAAAGGTTATTCACCATTTAATTCCAAAAACAATTTGGTTTCCTTTTTTTCCGATGTACGGTAAGGCTTCCGATAGCTGCTGAGGATCGCAAAAAGTGTAAACTCATCTTACCTCATCGTACCTCATCTTTACATAGTATAAAACAAAGTCGCATTTCGTGTTTGTACGTTTAGATCTTTTAATCTACGCAACGGATTTTAATGCGGTTTTCATTAATAGACAGAGTGATTCAAGAGGAAGGTTTATATGTATTTCGCGGGCGAAGCCGCTGGCAAAAGCTATTAATAATTAAGCGGACAAACGCAGTCAGAAACAAGCCTACAAGTTTTTGGAACGAAGTTCCTTAAGCGCGTTGTGAAAGGGGGCTAGACGGAAAAAAATCTTACGAAAATTTGTCACGACATGCTTTAACCGACTTCAAAAAAAGGACGAGGTTTCTCAATTCGACCGTATATATTTTCTATGTTGTTGTTTTTTTTGTTGTGAGTAGAAAGGGAGAGAGGGGGAGAGGGAGAGTGGGGGATGGGGAGAGGGGGGGCGGCGAGAAGGAGAGAGAGGGAGAGGGAGAGAGAGGGAGAGGGAGAGAGAGAATAATTTTGTTGAGTGTATACAGGTTTTTTGTACATAATAAATAATTAAAAAATTATAACTATTATGAATCCTGGAAAGGAACTTCGTTCCATCCGGGTGTCCCTTGACACCTCTAAAGTTTTTTTATGTTCTCTAAACGTACGGTATATCGGTCTATGTCATAAACTTTGAAGATAAAAACTGCAAATGTTTTTACTCTAAGCATTCCCCGAAATACACTAAAAACTGTTAGCAATCTAGATTGTACGAGAGCTTTTTCTAGTTTTTGTGTACTTGTATTTTTACTTGCAGTCACGACATCTTTTTTGTTCGAGACGAGACATTTCCATCATTTTTTGGCTGCTGTCTTTTTTTTTTTTGGTGGGTGGGAAATCATTAAATGACATCTCCCGCTCTAGGGTGGATCGGAATGGCGTGTCAGACTTTTACTGACTAAAACCCACCCGTGTTCCTTCAGTTTCCCATATGCCAGGGCCACGGTACCTCTTTCGAACAGATCTCGCTACCCTGACAGAGTTGTCTTCATTTCGGTAGATGAGAGAGGCTCGTGAGTATTGAGGGCGAACTTCATTCTTTCAATCTAAACGTTGAACTGTGACAGGCATATTTAATCAATGTTTAGTTAGCGGTACGTTTCCTTATTTAATTAACAAGAGTAAAGTAGTACCGATTGCCATGCGAATATATAATTTTCATGGGGTAGTAAGACTTATCCCTCTTATTAAAGACCTTTATCTGTGCTACCAGCATCGAGCAAAATGTATGAAAAAATCGTGCTGGGCCAGATGTTGGCTCATTTCAACTTAAATGGTATTTTATTTACATAGTCGACAGTATAATAGCTGTCAATGCCATTATTTTCTGTGAAATAGTTATACTGACAGCTCTTGAACACGGGTTGGATACGCTTTTTGCGTTCAGATTCGGTGTTATTTACACTTAATCACAATAACGGGTCGATCGAAGGTTAATCTACGCTGTTTTGGTTTTTCAAATGTTCGTAATAGGCCGAGTTAGGTTTAAAACCTCGGAAATTTTCAAACTCAGGAACTCAGTTGGTTTTCGTTAGGCTTTTTGTATTGGACAGGACTACGTCTGTCGAGTCAGGTTGTATACAGTGAAAATAGATTTAAAATACCTACGATTGGATCGATCTACTTTGCTAAGCTATTAAATAATGCTTAGATTTTAGCTACGATACGAGAGTAGCTCTATAGAATGTAGGCCTGTAGGAGTTAACTGACTAGTAGCCAGAGACCACCCAGAACTATCCTGCTTACATAATTCATTATAATGCAATAGAAACGCCAGCAGTTACTTACGCATCAAATTCTTGCGCATGACCGCCATTTTGCATGATCAAGATTTATTGATCAAAACAAACAAATAGTGACATTTGTAGGATTGTTCAACATCACGACTTGTGAAATGTCAAAGATTTCCATCACTTTATTTAAGGCTTGGCCCACGCTTTGGATTCGCCTTTGGAGTCAATGTTGGCACCGATAATTCGGATCGGAAGACCAAGGTTTTGTCGAGTTGTTACGTTAGTCAAGTAGTAGTAGTAGTAGGAAGACAGGGTTCATTGCTTGGAACTAAGCATCTTAATATTCAGTCAGTAATACCTTTTCATGAAACTAACACGATATAATGTGTAAAAATATCTCCATCTGATATAGATAGAGAAAAGCCGCAGGAATACGCTGGATGCAACAAGCACAGAACCGGTTGAAGTGATGGAGCTTGGGGGAGGCCTATGTCCAGCAGTGGAGATCTTTCGGTTGAAATGATGATGACATAGATTGTACTATGATTTTACTGGCGAATGCGACCAGCACCCGAATTGCGTAACACACTATTAATCCGATCATTTTGATGGTTATTTCTTATCCAAAGCTTCAATTATGGGTCCATAAATTTGACTGCTCAACAACGTAAATAACGTTATTAAATTAATGTTATTGTACTGTCAAAAGGCATTGTAATAATTTGTTAGTGTGTTACGCAAACACCTCGTAGTTTTACTTAGGCTTTATTTGACTGACATCAAGTATCAACAAGTCAAATAAAGCCTGAGTTGATCGATCTTCTGTTCGATCCAGAACCAACCGTTGGGCATCAACAAAATATCCGATCACGTGAATTAAGAGGCAGATTGGTAAAACACACCCAGCCTTACCATAGTTCTGATCTTTCCAAATCCTCAGAGAGGGTGTGTCGCAATATGTCAAAAGTTCGAGGTTGCTTTGCATTCACTTGTTCTTTGCTCTGTACTCAAAACGAATGGTATTTGGACCCATATAATTAAAGATTTGTCTTATTATCCATGTCTTATTTGGGTTTTGATGAGCGATAGTTAAATGTTGCGGTAGATTTTGTACCGTTTAGTACCTCGTGGAGAGCAGTGGTGGCTCAGTCTTATTGGCCCTTTTTTTTTGTGGTTGGGCAATCATCAAATGACTTCTCCCGCTCTGTGCGGAGCGGGAGGGCGTGACAGACTTTTACTGACCAAAACTAACCCGTGTTCTTCTAGTTGCCTGTAGTGCAGGGTCACGGTTACTCTTTCGAAAAAGTCTCGCGACTCTGGCAGAGTCGTATTGGCCCTGATTTACGACTTAGTAGATCGTGAGTTCGAATCTAGGCAGGCGCTTTACTTTGTGTAAATAATCTTAACACTTGCTGCTTTCAAAACGTTAAAGGATAAAAACTTTTTACCAAAAAATTAAACCGCCGAAAAAACTGAAAAGCAAAAAAGAATAAACCTTTCAGTCATTTTGAGTCGGCGCCAAACAATCAATGAACAAAGATCACTCAAAGCGCCGACTCAAAATGACTGAAAGGTTTATTATTTTTTGCTTTTCAGTTTTTTCGGCGGTTTCATTTTTTGTTAAAAAGTTTTTATTTTAAATTTTTTTGTGACTTTAATGTGCTAATAATAATTGGCACGGTATACCCTATCCAATGAAATAAGAATTATCAAAATCGGACTACTCTGTATAAAGTTATGCGTGGTTATACATTACAATCAGTGAGTGAACAATCAATCATCCCCTGTTTTCTGACCCTCAAGGTTTGGTTTTGTTTTCCAAATTTATATGGGACCACCCTCGGAGTATACTCTTTCCAATAAAAAAGAAATATAACAATCAGACTACTATGTAAAAAGTTATGCGTGGTCATACATTAAAAAAAAAAATATACGCGTCGAATTGATAACCTCCTCCGTTTTTTTTCGTCGGTTAAAAACACGGAAGACATGTGCCATCTATTAATACGTACTGGGCCCGCGTGGTAGATTACGGCCCACTCCCTCTCTTAGAGAGGAGGTTTATGTCCCAGCAGAGGGAACATTATAGTCTGATATTATTATGTTGAGTCGTAAATGGAGCAATAGATCTTTAGGGTATTGCTGTGATATATGCCTCACATCTGTTTCGTTGTCACAAGGTAATATTTTAGCTTGACGTAAGTGATTCTTGTCTTGTGTTTCATGTTGTTTTTACCTTAGAAATAGACCCTGTAAATCAATATATAAACTTGATTGTCATAAAATTGTGCGGCTTATTTATTAGTCAATTCGCACGAATTTACTAGCCTTGATCGGGCGCATCGACACTTTTAAATAATTTAATCTTTTTTATATAATACAGGTTGTCCCAAAAATCAACGTCAAGCCGAAAACGGTTGATAGGCCAGGTGGTGACGGTTATCAGAAAAATAATAAATAAAATCTAAGTTAAGTGCTTTTCAAATTATTGACATTACTTTTCATATTTTTTTTGTGAGTGATGTAACCCTGAATAACTCTTCTGTAAACTACAGTCCAAAATTAAAACACAACTACCGCAGTTTTAAAGAAAACATCACTTTTTTGCTCCACCATATACTAAAAATTATTACATCGCCCAACTTTAACTGACTGTACTGAAAAAAAAATGCTTAACTTAGATTTTTTTATTTTTTTTTCTGATAACTGTTACCACCTGGCCTATCAACCGTTTTCGGCTTGACGTTGATTTTTGGGACAACCTGTATATGCATCCATACATATCAAGACTCCTAAGTGCCCCAGAAACTACGTTAAGCCGTTGGTCCCGGGTGTCATTTGTGGATCTTTGACAGTCGGTACAGGTCGTCAGAAGCCCGGAAGTCTGACAACCAGTCTTACCTAGGCGTATCGTTTTACCCAGCATCTGGGTTGTGGAGGTCAGAGAGGCCGTCGCTCCATGTAAAATACAAATATTCAGCTGCATCCTGTTAAAGTGGAAGCCGACCCAACATAGTTGGGAAAAGGCTAGGCAGATGATGAATATTTTGTAATGGCTAATTGCAAATAAAGCCAAAATATTTATTTTATTTTTAAAGTTCTTAAGTTTTAAAGTTGTTGTTGCACAAAGTTATTTTAATAAAAACCCTGGATTGAACATGACATTGGAAACATTAGCCCTTAATCTACTAAACTACTGCTAGACTCTTATTTTCTTGGCTTCAAATAGACATCTACCGACCCTATTTTTCTACCATGTCAATCAATGATCCACCAATCAACAATCTCGATTCAGACCAAAATAGTGACGTGACGCAGCCACTTCTAAATTCAAACATCGAACTATCGACGCACGCTTCACTCACGCTTTTCTACAATGCAGACTTAATTGAACTGGTACAGAATGACAGGCATCTCATTCATACTGACCTAGATTAGCATGCTGCCCAGTTCAATGAGAACGCGTCCATAGACAATATACGTCGATCAATTTAATGAGAATCGATTGTTCGTTTCATCGAGTGGTTTATCGTTATCGATACCTTTTGATAGTGAAGTGATGAGCTGTTTATTTGAAAGGATTGTGCGTTGGTATGTGCTCGAAGTGATAATCATGGAGTGTCATTGCAATGTATGGGATTGGCTTGATTTAATACAGTAATTTTATGGTTTTGGCCAAACAAATACGTATTACTGTATATAATAATTAATTATTCTTTCAAATAAAATTAAATGTTTATGTAAGTAGATCTGATAAGACACTACCTATACTTATACTTTACTTTACTTTACCCAAAATACCTGGGAGTAACGTTAGATAGGGCACTAACATTAAAGACAAATTGCTACAAAACGAAGCAGAAGGTCGGAACCCGTAACAATCTGCTACCTCCTTTAATTGCTACCAAATGGGGAGCAGCACCCGATGTCCTTCGCACAACTGGCATGTCTTTGTGCTTCTCTGCTGGCGAATTTGCGTGTCCAGTGTGGCATCGATCCACAAACGCCAAGCAAATAGACATTGCTTTAAATGAGATATGCCGGGAACCAAGAATCCGATTCCCGACATCACCTCTACGATTACAAGATGACTCCAGGTGGGCTTAAAAGTCGTAAGAGCTTCTTACGCACTACGCAAGCCATCCAAGACAAAGCACCCTTTGTGAGGACCAAACTATAGCAAGAGAACTATCCACCACCTCCCGACTTCGTTGAACCACAGGAACACTTGCCTTCCGGGCGTGATCTGCAGTGGCCTATATGGAAAGCTCTCAATCAATTGCGTACCCAGGTAGGCCGCTGTAGTCACAATTTGTCAAAGTGGGGGATTATAGACTCATCCGACACCCAGTACGAGTGCGGTACGTCTGATCAGACCATGACCCACCTGCTGGAGTGTCCTGAGTGCCTGTTCACCTGCACCTCAGTTGATCTCCAAAATGCCAGTGATGCCGCAATGAACGTGGCCACCTACTGGGCTCAAACGATATAAAGTGTACGAGTACCATCGACACGAAAGAAGAAGACGAAGATAAGACACTTTTACACGTCAACATTTTGTGTCTGTCCCCTGAGAAGAAATGCCGAACCAAACTCAGAGGTCGTGTTAATAATAATAATATCTTTGGACAACCAACACACTGTTATCTGATCCCAAACTAGGTAGAGCCTGTACTATGGTAACCAGACAACTGATAAATATACTTATATATTTCTAAATACATACATATAATAGATAAATTACACCCAGACACAGAACAAATGATTGTGCTCATCACACAAGGATTTGTCCTGGGTGGGAATCGAACCCACGACCTCAGTCTCAGCAGTCAGGGTCACTAACGACTAGACGAACAGGCCAGTCATCATCTACATCATCATCATCTCAGCCGCAAAACGTCCACTGCTGGACATAGGCCTCCCCCTATATGGGGGGCTTTGCCATAATCGCCACGCTTGGCAAGCGGGTTGGCAATCGCAGTATGGTGGTAAAATGCATAGAGAACGCTGCTGCCCATTCTCTAGTAAATCCCTTAGTCGCCTTGTACGACACCCACGGGAAGAAATGGGGTGATGCTATTCTTTATGTCCTGGCACCACACGGGACCAGGCCAGTCATGTTCTCTTTTAAAGTCCAAACCAATGATATTATATACAAAACCTTATATTATTAGAATTTTGTGTGAGACTAACAATGGCCATGTCTGGAAGGTCCTTTTGAAAAAGACCCATTGCATCTTTGCGATGACCAAGCTGACCAGGAAAACAGTGGACCACTGGCTGAACTTGCTTTCCGAGGCACGGAAGGATCTAGATATGTAAAGATAGGCACCCATCCACCAACCGCGGCAAGCGTAGGTTGACCTGCACCCTAATTGCGAAACGCACTATTTATCAGAATCTGAATGGGTTTGAAGATTATTTCTAAACCATTGCGTCATTTGTTCGAATAAATTGTCGGCGCAGCAACGTAAATAACGCAATGAATGTTGTTTAACTATCAATATGAAACTAATTCCTACCGATAAAAAGTTACGCAATTACCCCTCTAAACGATCGACAAGTGCGGCTGCTCTGCTATTACGTTACCAAAACCATTAACAAAACACACACATATGTACAACACTTCATGTACATAGTATTGCTTTAAGGCACTAAAGAGCTCCTTGACGGTTATACCCAGTAGACCAAGCACAGGCGAAAGAACCAATGAGGCGTAAAAATACGGCTCAGTTAAAACAATTAGGTACACTCCAATCACAACTAATAGTTATATCGGTCGTACAAACACTTAAAAGCGTCTTTATTATTTGTGAACTCAGTTTGTACAGGATTAGTCCGTTTGTTCTGGGTGCGTACGCGCATAAACAAAGTAGAATTCCAACGAATTACGTCCAACATCAACTCCTTTGTATACAAAGTGGGGAACGGTTCTAGAGTTGTGTTTAAAGAGCAATGTGTATGCACTGTTATACAAGAATCTGTTACGTCCTAATTTCTTTGGAAATGCGTTAATATTATGTAAATGTAACCTATACCTATGTATCCAAGATAGCAGGGGACATTGAAGCGCACACTATAAATAACCATGACTTAGCACATAATACTAGACCATCGGATAGATATTGCTGTTTCATTGATAACTAGCAGGGGACCTACGCGGTCAAAATGTACCGAAGTGCATTTTTTTTTGTAACTGCCGAAAAATTTCACTGGAAGGGGTTATAGAATCAATTAATAGTTACAACTCTAAGAGTATGGCAGTGAGGCTTTCTGTGATTGACCAAAAGGACCAAAAATTTTTCGTCTTAAAATAGTAATTCGAAAGCTAGGTATTACTACGCCATTGGTAGCCACCTTTTGCGGTATATACCGTGTATAAGTCGCCATTTACCTCGTAGACGTCACACGTCGTCGTTATCAGGAGCATTATAATATATCGTCGAATAATATGCAGACGATAATAGCATAAAAGTGCCAATGTTTAATAAAAATGGCTCTCCCGTTTTTAGATAAAATGTTGACAATACAGAGGACATTTAAGTTTAATATGTATGACGCCGGGACGCCTTAGATGGACATATAGTGACCTTATCGCTTATCTCAAGTTGTGTCTGCTGTCGACTTGACTTTGTAAGGACTATAAGTCCTTTAATATTTAATGCTATGAAATTCTAAGAAAGTTTTGTTTTAAATCTTGCATCAATATTAGCCTCAATTGTATGCGATTGTAATAATGTCAATGGACAGCATAATTATACCTTATATACATTGAATTTGATCAAATATTTAGAGAGTACCACATCAAAGTATTTTTAGATGGTTTGGCCATGTTGAGAGGATTAATGAATGGCGACTAACTAAAGCTAATTTGCATGGCATATGTAAGTGGAAACGACGGGAGGGGACGATCTAGAAGTACATTATAGTTTCCTTATTTGTGATGTTCTTCAGAAAGGTCGGGCGTGTAGTACTTGCGACTGGTTTGTGTGTATGACCAGATGTATGAACGTAAACATAGCAAAAGGAGTATGTAAGAACTAAGAATCATAGTAGTTGGCGTTTTGTATTTCCTGATACGTTTTACCAACACACTGCGATCGCCAACCCGAATTTTAAGCGTGGCGATTATGGCCCTTTCTTTTGTTGGAAGCCTATGTCCAGCTGTGGACATCATTCGGCTGAAATGATGATGGAATTTAGAGCAGTTGCTTCAAGAAAAAAAAAACCGAAAAGCCGGTTCGTCGGTTAAAAAAACGTGGTCTATTTCTAGAACAGTACTGCTGCATATTTAATTTCCACTTCCATGCAGCGCCAGCTTGGAGGTTCGTTTAATAATTGGAAAGTCTATTATACAATTATTCTCAAGAGGATTATGTAAGTTTGCATAGAGAGCGACATTGTTTTATGCTTCCAGATAGTAAGTTCCGTTGGGATGGGGATTTCCCAAGTAGGAAGGAATTCTCGCGTTAATACTGAAATGTATGAAGACCGAAATAAATATAAATAAATAAATATCTTGGGACAACCAACACACCGTTATCTGATCCCAAACTAGGCAGAGCCTGTACTATGGTAACCAGACAACTGATAAACATACTTATATATTTTTAAATACATACATATTATAGATAAATTACACCCAGACACAGAACAAATGATCGTGCTCATGACACAAAGATTTGTCCTGTGAAATTAATTATGGAATTTAGGTAGAGACACGCAGTTGTCCTAAAGAAGACCAAACTGAATGTAAAATTTTAGAAGAGCATCAATGTTGTCGGGCCTATAAATAATCTTTTCAATATAAGCTGTAGTTTTGAGTATGAATGTCGATGGCTGTAACAGTAGGGAAAGACCAAAGAAACGATGGATGGACTAGACCCCCCACCTTTTTTTTTGGATTTGAAATCATCAAATGACTTCTCCCGCTCTGGGCGGAGCGGGAGGGCATGTCAGACTTTTACTGACTAAAACCCACCCGAGTTCCTTCAGTCGCCAATGTGCCAGGGTCACGGTATCTCTTTCGAACAATCACGCGACCCCGGCAGGCATCGGTCCTAGCAGACCCCTTCAGTGCTGCTGACATCTCTTTGAGGCGCACGTGGAACACTACGCGCCGTCGATCCGAGCTTGGTCCATACCGCAAGCTCGTGCCTACGGTGGCCGGGAGTCCGCAACCGATTCTAGACCCCCTTGCGCAGAAATTTTGCGTAGGTTTTACAAAAAAAATAAATAATCTGCTGTTTCATAGAAAAATGCAATACCTTACGGGGTCAAAATGTATGGAACAGCTGATTTTTTTTGTATAACCGACGTAAATTTCCTACGCTGGACGGTCTAGAATGATATGCTGAATTCATGGTTACAGTTTGCGCACTGGATAAAAACTGATCCTGTATAGAAAGTAGGTGACTACCGAGATGACGACTAAAAAAGAAGTATGGAAGACGAAACAAATTGGAATAAGAGCAGGAGAATGATGATGCTGATGATAAAATGAGCTATAGAAATAAAGAACTAATTAATAAAACAAATAAACATCAACATCGGAACTCGGAAACAGATCCGATCAGAAATACGGAACCAACATCTTGATCTAATTTATTCAATTAAGTAATATGCTTCGGTAATCCACTGTCCAAATAGGGGAGACCATTCCCTACTGCAGAATAATACATCAACCACGGAACACAATGGGAATGGCGGACAAATTCGATCGTTGTCCGTAGTTCCGTTAGTGTGTATGTTCGATGCTATCTGCGATTATATCTGTGAAAATGTATGAATGGATATATTGTTAAATAGGGATCATTCAACAATTACGTGATCACCGAAGGGGGGGGGGTCGGGTGCTTGTATATACATCTGGATTATTTGGGGGGGGGGAGAGAATCCATGATTACGTCATCATTTATATAACTAAATATTTACGTCCAATTTTGAAGTCTATACTGATAACATTAACTATTAGATAGATGGAACGGGATTTCCCCTGCTATAGACAAACTGTGGAACAGTGTGACCAGATTCAGTATTTTTATACTTTTTCGGCATATTTTATCGACTTTTCCAAGCATCATAGGTGTCAGTGCTAATAAAACAGCAAACATTACGCACGGACGAAGATAACGTAATCAAGGCGAGGGGGGGGGGGGTTAAAACAAAAGATTACGCTGCGATCACATAGGGGGGGGGGGGGGGGGGTTAAAAAAACGGCCAAAAATGATCACGTAATTGTTGAACGATCCCATATATACATGCAGAGTTCCCAGGAAGTGTTGTTTCTTCTAGTGTATGTCTACCATTACGGGCAACATTGGTAGATAGATCGATTTTATCTGTCTTAATGTGCCGCGGGATTTCTTCGAAAGAGTTAACGTGGCTCTGGCTTAAAGGTAACTGATGGAACACGGGTGGGTTTTAGTCAGTAAAACTCTGACACGCCCTCCCGCTCCACCCAGAGCGGGAGACGTCATTTGATGATTTCCCACCCACAAAGAAATAAACCACGGTACACAATGGGAATTTCGGACAAATTCGATCGTTGTCCGTAGTTCCGTTAGTGTGTATGTTCTGCAATTTGCGATTGTATCTGTGAAAATGTGTGAATCGATTTGAATGTGATTCGATATATTGTTACATACATGCATCTGTGGAGTTGTCGGGAAGTATTATGTTTCTTCGAGTGTATACCATACCATTACGGGCTACATTGATAGATATATCGATTTTATCAATTTACCGTTGTATATTTTTCATTGTACCGTGTGGTGCCGGACGTAAAGAATAACACCACCCCATTTCTTTCCGTGGGTGTCGTAAAAGGCGACTAAGGGACTTACTAGAGAATGGGCAGCAGCGTTCTCTGTGCATTTTACCACCATACTGCGATCGCCAACCCGCCTGCCAAGCGTGGCGATTATGGCAAAGCCCCCCAAATTGGGGGAGGCCTAAGTCCAACAGTGGACGTCTTACGGCTGAAATGATGATGATGATATTTTTCATTTATCTTTTTCCTTATTGTGTATATCATTACGGGGTAAGGATATACAGGCTGATGGACTTCGACGCGCAAACTGTAACTATTATTTCAGCGCAGGATTCTTAATTTTGGTGTAGAAATTCAGCGTTGGTTAGCCGAAAAACATCTGCTGTTTCATAGAAAACTGAAAGATCTTGATTACTGCCAGTCTCCTTGTATCGGGTTATAGTGTTATAAACACTAGTCTTTGACAACTTAAGTTTAGAGGCAATTGCACGTTCAGATGTTCCTTCGTTGTGTAAAAACTATGGCAGAACGAGTTTCACTGCTAATTTCACACAATTTTTCACATTTGTTCCTCACTGTAACAACGACGAGCTCAGACTAACCAAGATAGAGAAAGCTTAACTCCATCTAAACTCGGGTAGTAAACATGTTTTAAGAAGCTAAAATAAACCTGAATTATGGTTAAAACGAAACAAAACCAAAATAATTAGAAATGAGCAGGTCATAAATATATCACAGTGACTCTACCACCTGTTCCTTGCGCGGAACTCAATGATGTTTTGAAACTACAGCCCTTTATAGGAAGATAACCTAAACATATATTAAAATAATGACTCTTAGAAATTCTTTATTAACAATAGAATACGCAGGTCATTAGGTCATCAGGTATATTAGGTTTTTATCCAGTACTAGATTTAGCCAGCAGCTTCGCCCGCGTATTCTACATATAAACCTTCCTCTTGAATCACTCGGTCTATTCATGAAACCGCATTTAGATCCGTTTCGTAGTTTAACAGAACTAAGCGTACAAACACCTGCCAGGGTCGCGAGATTGTTCGAAAGAGATACCGTGACCCTGGCACATGGGCAACTGAAGGAAGACGGGTGGGTTTTAGTCAGTAAAAGTCTGACACGCCCTCCCGTTCCGCCCAGAGCGGGAGAAGTCATTTGATGATTTCCCATCCAAAAAAAAAAAACGCGAACTAGCATGAAATGCGACTTACTTTAATACTTTGCAATGATTAGTATTGTCAGCAAATTTATTTTGACCCCACAGAGGCCACTTAAAAATTCATCACGAAATAAACCTGCTTCGTTACCTCCACAATTTGACTCAAGACTCAAGTATTCTCTGTTTACTTAGTAAGTACACAAGACGGCCACGACTAACGGTTCCAAGAGATTCATCGTCAAGTTTCCACATTGTATGGACGTTCCGGTTGCCGCACATAAGTGGGCAGCCGCGGAACGAGAAGTTAATTAGGTTGAGAAGTAAAGAAAATTAAGGATTTAAGTAAATTTGGCTACTTGTTCCATGTAATGTCGGACGTAAAGAATAGCAGCATCCTATTTCTAACCGTGGTTATCGTGTCGTAAAAGGCGACTAAGGGACTTTTTTTTTTGGATGGGAAATCATCAAATGACTTCTCCCGCTCTGGGCGGAGCGGGAGGGCGTGTCATACTTTTACTGACTAAAACCCACCCGTGTTCTTTCAGTTACCCATGTGCCAGGGTCACGGTATCTCTTTCGAACAATCTCGCGACCCTGGCAGGCATCGGTCCTAGCAGACCCCATCAGTGCTGCTGACATCTCTTTGAGGCGCCGTCGACCCGAGCCTGGTCCTTACCGGGCGGCGAGTTACCCATGGCTCTCCGCCCGCAAGCTCGCGCCTACGGTGGCCGCTATTGACTCAGGACGCCCGGGGCGTCTCTTCCTGCGGTGGCTAGGGACGTGAGAGCGCAGAGACTGCCACTCCCTCACGCGCCCCGCCTCCTCCTTCGCGAGCATTACTGCTTCGCAGAAGGAGGTGACGCTTCCCATGCCCTCTCGCTCCGTACCATGGCCGACTAAGGGACTTAATAGAGAATGGGCAGCAGGGTTCTCTATGCATTTTACCACCATACTGCGGTTGCCAACCCTTCTGCCAAGCGTAGCGATTATGGCGAACCCGCCCCTCTTCGGAGCAGGCGTTTGTCTTGTAGCGAACGTCTTTCGGTTAAAGTGAATGATGATTTTGCTACTTGTACAAGTACAGCCGGACGTAAAGAATAGCACCATCCTATTTCTTACTATCTCTACCATCTCTATAGGTGACTAAGGGACTTACTGGAAAATGGGCAGCAGCGTTATCTATGCATTTTACCACAATATTGCGATCGCTAACCCGCCTGCCTTTTTGTTTTGGATGGGACATCATCAAATGACTTCTCCCGCTCTGGGCGGAGCATGTCAGACTTTTACTGACTAAAACCCACCCGTGTTCCTTCAGGTGCCCATGTGCCAGGGTAACGGTATCTCTTTCGAACAATCTCGCGACCCTGGCAGGCATCGGTCCTAGCAGACCCCTTCAGTTTTGCTGACATCTCTTTAAGGCGCGCGTGGAACACTACACGCCGTCGACCCGAGCTTGGTCCGTACCGGGCGGCGAGCTAACCATTGCTCACCGCCCGCAAGCTCGCGCCTACGGTGGCCGGGAGTCAGCTATTGACTCCCGACGCCCGGGGCGTCTCCTCCTGCGGCGGCTAGGGACCCGCCTGCCTAGCGTGGCGATTATGGCAAACCTGCTTTAGGGCAGGCCTATGTCCCGCAGTGGACGTCTTTCGGCGGAAAGGAATGATGATGACTTTGCCACTGTCACGGTCACTGAAATAAATAGGATCTGGCAAGGAAGCAATCAACGCGGTAGGTACCAAATGTTTATCCATACTACTTCCTAATTGCGTAACGCATTATTATTTCATCCATTGTTTTGAATGTTTGATAAATTTGTCTGCTCACCAACGTAAATAATGCAATGAATGTTGTTACAACTGTCAAAATTAAACCCTTTACTAGTGTTGGTGTATTAAGTAATCACTTCTCTGTTTCCAATTAACCTCTGAATTTGTATTTCAGCGAACTATAGCCATTTTGTACATATACAGGGTCAAATTAAACCAGTAAGCAACGCAAACAACTCCACAAGATTGATGACTGTCTATATCAGAACATGACGACAAAATAAAAAATTAAATGCTTGATATTTTGTGAGGTCCTGTCATCTTTCGTTGTTAGTGTGTAACAGATTAAAAAATCCGTGTTTTTTTGTTTTATTTTTACAGACACGATTGGTATACATATTTCAACAAGATAAAACTAAAGAACACAGATTTACTCAACTCATACTTTACGTAGCAACACTACTAGCGGATGAAGACCTAAAAAATGAAACTTGATCTTTTTATTTTTTAGTGTTAAATATTGTGTCCCCATCACGTCTGTAGTTTCGCTGGCTAAATAAACATTCCCAGTATTTCTGAAAACATTATAAACATTACCCCATTATGAAGACATAAAACAGTAGTCATAGATAAATCATCAATAACAATCCAAAACTCTTAACTGTGCAGTTTAACTCAGCACGTTCTGCCGACTCTCTACCGAAAGTGCCACTGGACATTCGTTAGCCGATCATTTGGACGGGGCCCAAATACTTGGGCTCACAGACACTGGCTAGACAACCGGGAGTTTGCCGGCTTGCAAAAAAAAAGGAACAAAACATACATAGCTGAAATAGAAAAAGTAAAAGGTATTTAATCTCTGACCGATGGATGGAAATAGATACATATTTTTAATTGTATACTGTGAAAAAATATAAGCAAGAGATAAGAATGAATAATTCAACATTTTATTAGAACAATAGAAGCTGTAGTCTTATATCTAAAAGCTAATCTTTGATGGAATAAATCCTAAAAAAAGTCATTTGTGTGCAACAAATGACGCAGAATCAGCACTTTTCGAACGTCTAAAATACATAAAACAGTAAGATCTGGCGATTGTAGTCGACCAGTTGAAATGGTCAAAACGAGTGGCACACGGCCTGGAAATTGGTGTTCCAAAATTTCCATCGTCGTCTGAGCTAATTGCTCCTTTGCATTGCCAACTAATTCTGAATCTGTCTACAGCATAAGTTTCAAATAATGATATTTTGCCGCCATTTGCAAAATAAAGCGCATTCATAATATGACTTTACTTTTGCACCACCTTGTATTGCTTGATCTGCAAGCGACGAAAATTCGTCAAATATGTGTTTAGCCAACCAACCAAATATTATGTTAAGCCCAGCGCACTATACAGCCGCGACGACGACCGCGACGGGCCGTGGCACAACGTATTTTCTTAAAAATTGATAAAGTGGATACGAGAATTTTTGCGTGAGTTGTGACACGGTCCGCTCCAATCTATGTCAGCCTTTTAAGGCCGCAACCCTTTAGGGTTGCGGAAATTCTCGGGCTTACGGACACCGGCTAGACTAGGGTCTAGGGAGTGCGCAAGCCCGCAAAAAAAGAAAACAAGCTCCATAGCTGAAATTGTAAAACTAAAAGATTTCGTGAAAATTTCTCTTGTACCTCTGACCGATGAGTAGATAGAAAAAGGATATAATAATATGTACTGTATATTCTTTATTGTTCACGATGATAATTTAGGTTGTAAAAAATATTCTGAAATTAAGATGGATCCCCCAAAAAGGAGTATCTAGAGAAATATTTATATGTAATTATAATCGGAGAAAAAACTCTCCTGACGTTATTACGGGAGAGGTTTTACAAAATATTCTACGCAAAGCCATAGTCGAGATTACGCTGACGATATGCATTGCAATGCAGTGTATGTAACATCATTTACAACTTTTTTTTCAAGTCGGTTGATCTACGAAAATTCGTCACATATTTATCCAACCAAATATGTTTATAAAAGTTCTTGTCAACAGCATCACATACTACTATTGTTCTCGTTTAGAATTCGTTTTGTTTTCCATTCGTTTAGTAGTGTTCTAGTGTTATGGACGTGAGGATCAGCAAAGATTCAGCCGGATTCAAGATGATGGGATATGCGCTAACAGCTTTGGTATTAATTATTTTGTTTACTGTAAGTGTTTGTGTTCTTAAGTTTCTCGATTCCGTAGTTTTGGTTTTTGAAGCTTCAACTGATGCAACCTTTCTAGTGTTGACTGCTTCTTTAACTGACTTCTTGATACGGAAGACAGCACGTCTATGGTTGAATTTAAACTTGAGCTGGGCTAGTGTAGGATGGTGTTTTAGAATACGAGGCCGATCTTGGTTTTGTTACCATTGTCGTGCAGTCTACGGTATAAAATTCTTCTTGATCTTCATTGGTTAAAAGTTTAGCATTCAGTGCTGGTGTAGCTATTTGCATAGAATTGAGTTTGGGAATACGAGGCCAGCCTGGATTTGTTACCACTGTCGTGCAGTCTACGGTATAAAATTCTTCTTGATCTCCATTGGTTAAAAGTTTAGCATTCAGTGGTAGCGTTCTATTTGTGTAGAATTGAGTTTGGGAATACGAGGCCAGCCTGGTTTTGTGACCACTGTCGTGCGGTGTACGATATAAAATTCTTCTTGGTCTTCATTACTTAAAATTTTAGCATTCTGTGCTAGTTATTATTATGTTTGGTTTTATTTGTCACTAGAATGGATCGGTAAAAATAAAAGTATCGTCTCGTCACTATATATAATTATATTGGTAGGGTTGTATTTCGTTCCTTCGTTCGTTCGTTTTCGGTCGCTGGCCGTAATTGCTAAAGCTGGACGTAATAAAATCGCTGCTAGATGTTTTCGCGCACTGGAATTTCAACTCTCAGTGTTAAATCTAGCATTGAAAATCCAATAGAGTGCAGCGCGAATCAGTCTCAAACGTGTCGGAAAAACAAAGTGTTCGAATTTCAAATTTCGGCGTTAAGCACAGCGATGAAAATTCAGTGCGTGAATAAATCTCTCCGCGATTTTATTACGCGGGCTAAAGAATATATAAAGTCATGGTGAAAATATACTACGTGCAATATTTTAAGAGCGTAGTAAATTTTTATCGCGTGGATCTTTAATCTGTAACAATAGAGTGTAGATTTCATTCAATTAATAGTACTTTTCTTTGCACACTTTTTATTAGAAACGGTTTGTAGAGGTTGTAATTAAGAAATCTGGTGAACTAACTGCGCGTTTAAATTGAAGAGAATCATTGAATAGGAAATGTATATTTATGTAAAAATTTAACCGCCGAAAAAACTGAAAATCAAAAAATAATAAACCTTAGAATTATGAGTCGGCGCTTTGAGTGATCTTTGTTAATTTTTTTTCAGCGCCGACTCAAAGTTTTAAGGTTTATTATTTTTTGCTTTTCAGTTTTTTCGGCGGTTTAATTATTTGTTAAAAAGTTTTAATTTTTTAATTTTTTGTGGCTTTAAAGTACTAATAATACTTGTCAAGGTATACCCTATCCAATGAAAGAATTATCAAAATCGGACTACTCTGTGTTAAGTTATGCGTGGTTATACATTACAATTAGTGAGTGAACAATCAATCATCCCCTGTTTTCCGACCCTTAGGGTTCGATTTTGATTTCCAAATTTATACCACCTTCGGAGTATACGCTTTGGAATAAGAAAAAAGAATTATCACCATCGGACTACTATGTAAAAAGTTATGCGTGGTCATACATAAAAAAAAAATATACGCGTCGAATTGATAACCTCCTCCGTTTTTTTCGTCGGTGAAAAAGACCTTTTAAGACACTTATACACGTCAATATTTTGTTGGTCAATATTTGAAAACTCGATGGCGCCGGCATTTCCTAGCTGACTGATCCTTGAGAAGAAATGCCGAATAAATTCAAGACCCTCAGAGGTCGTGGTCTCTTTTTAAGACCAAATACTACAATAGAATTGTGTGTGATTTCCCATTTCTTCCCGTGGGTGTCCTAAGAGTTAGTCGCCTAAAGGACTTACTAGCTAGAGAATGGGCAGCATCGTTCTTAATGCATTTTACCACCATACTGCGATCATCAACCCGCATGTCAAGCGTGGCGATTTTGGCATACCACCCTAAATCGGGGGACCGGGGAGGCTTCTAACAGCAGGGCCATGTTTGGAAGAGCCTTTTACAGAAAAAGGCATTTCAGCTGACCAGTCCCAACAGATGGAATGCATGCATCGGTTATTATGGAGCTCAACCCTGTACGCAATTAAATGCGTTCCTGATGAACTTTTCGTCATTACCGAAAAACTTGGATTACATGACGACGGATAATTTAAGAAGTCATAGAATATCCCAACGATGATTTAAAAAGGTTCTCCCTGATTCTTTCGCTTTTGCTTTCTGTTATGGAATTGTAAATATGTGTTAATCAGTTATTCCTGATATACAAGTGATAATATTAAAGATCTCTCCAACATCATATGTTTAGCGTTTTTGGCTTCCATTCTAACCAGATGCAGCTTAGTACCTGGAGCAACTGCCTTACTGACCTCGACAATCCAGTTACTGGATAATACGATACCTCTTGGGAGATCGGTTGCCAGATTTTCGGACTTCTTCTGACGATCCGTAACGACTATCAATAAAAATGGACGAATTACAGCCGGGACCAACGGCTTAACGTGCTTTCCGAGACTGAGAGGTGTTAGTATGTAAAGATGGTCATTCATCCACGGACCAACCACGGCAAGGGGCCATCCATAAATTACGTCACACGTTAAGGGGGGAAGGGGGTCGACGAATTGTGACATTGTGTGACAAGCTGGTGGGAGGGGCCCTAAATTTTGTGACGTCACATTTCAAAATTGAATATACATATTTAAATCATGAAATTTGTGTGACGTAATTTAACGTAATTTGTAAAAACGTAGTTTGTTAAATTGACGTAATTTTCTTAATAAGGTCAATAACTACTTTGCTGGCATTGGTACCAAAACCTGACCTGGGCTGGCCTGGCCTTGGCCTTACTACTAAAATAAAACCTGTGTCAGCCATTCCTACAATATCGGCAAAGAATTCTAGTAGCTCTATGGTTCTCCTTGAGTCTACTGAAATGGATGTCCAGCTGCTACGATCCTTACATTTTTCCTTTTTTCTTTTTTATTTTTTCGTTTTGCTTCGCTTTCGTTCATAAATCAATACACAATACACGCACGCCACTTGCGTGTACTACGTTCCTGACCTTTCTGAAGAACATCACCCATAAGGACACTATATGTCTTCTAGGGCAGGGTTTCTCAATTTTCTGTCTCCACGTACCCCCATTCAAGTTTCCAGCTGACAGCGAACCCCTAACTAATAACTAATTTATGGATGGCCCCCAAGCCACAGGACCCCTTATCCCTGAAGATCTTCCCAACATTTAACAGAAACAAAACACAATCACCTTTCTTCCATCTTTAAAACAATTAATAGTTTTTAATTGAACGTAAGAAGTTCGCCTTTCACTATAATACTTCGTTGTTCAGGTCTATCAGACCGCATCAGACGGTGTGATGGACCCGTGTCTGGTCTGCTACAATTATAGCGCTGTTACAAAGATTCTAATCATGTCCAGCCTTGATAGGTTGTACGATTTCATCCAATTATAGTAGGGAAGACTGTGTTCCGTTGTGTGAAGCGCCGATAAAATTATACGTTGCCAACGCTCATTTTAAGTAAGATTGTATTGTAGTCTAGATTTTCTATAGCTTATATTTTGAGGCTCATATAACATCACGACTTGTTATCCCGAAAGATTTGGCAGAGGTATATCTATACTCTGTGGTTCTCTGTAGTGCTGGACGTAAAGAATAACACCGTCTCATTTCTACCCGTGGTTGTCGTAAAAGGCGACTAAGGGAGTAACTACAGAATCGGCAGCCGCGTTCTCTATGTATTTTACCACCTTACTGCGATAGCCAATCCGCCTGCCAAGCGTGGCAATTTTGGCAAACCCCCTAAATTGGAGGAAGCCTATGCCCAGCGGTGGACGTCATTCGGCTGAAATGATGATGATGTATCTATACTACACCCACATTTCGCAAGTTATGTTATAAGTCCCTTGTAATAGGGGGCGAGCCTATTGCTATCAACTGGGCACAAATACGGACACCAGACTGCTACTGAGAAATTAACAGACGGAAAACCCAATAACAGTTTTTATTATGATTTCTACTGTTAGCGCAAAATCGTATATTAAGTTTTGGTAATTAAAATTATTAAAAACTAGCTTTTGCCCGCGGCTTCGCCCGCTTGGATGTCGGAAATTAACGCAGGAGGACGTACTACCGCGGTAAGATGTGTCAATTCAGGTTATATTGTAGGTAATAGCTGTTACCCGCGACTTCGTCCGCGTGGTATTTAACAAAAAGTTTTTCATAAAAACTGTCTTTGAAAACTACGCTGACACACGTCACAAACTACGCTGACATACGTCTCAAAAGTCAGCGTGTTTTTAGTTTTATTAAACTATTATTTATTGAAAGTTCCTTCAAAATTGGTCCAGCCATTTCAGAGATTAGCCGGAACAAACAAACAAACAGACAGACAGACACAAATTGTAAAAAATGTTGTTTTGGTATATGTACCGTGTATATACACTTTGTAAAAAGCGGTTATCTTAATATTAAAAACAGACACTCCAATTTTATTCATTTGTATAGATAGTACGTACATAAACTAACGTCTTCTTCACACGGAGATAGCCAGAAACGACATAATGTGGGCCGACTGTTACATCTTTCTGACTCTCCAAGGTCCTCTATTAATAAGGTCAATAACTACTTTGCTGGCATTGGTAAAAGCCTTACTACTAAAATAAAACCTGTGTCAGCCATTCCTACAATATCGGCAACGAATTCTAGTAGCTCTATGGTTCTCCTTGAGTCTATGTCCACCTGCTACGATCCTTACATCATCATCATCATTTCAGCCGAAAGACGTCCACTGCTGGACATAGGCCTCCCCCAAGCACCGCCACTTTGACCTATTCTGTGCTTCTCGCATCCAACGTATTCCTGCGGCCTTCACCAGGTCATCGGTCCATCTTGTGGGAGGCCTTCCAACACTCCGTCTTCCAGTACGCGGTCGCCACTCCAGAACCATCCGACCCCATCGGCCATCCGTTCTGCGAGCAATGTGCCCTGCCCACTGCCACTTAAGTTTGGCAATTCTTCGGGCTATGTCGGTTACTTATGTTTTCCTACGGATCTCTTCATTTCTGATTCGATCGCGTAGGGAAACTCCAAGCATAGCCCTCTCCATTGCTCTTTGGGTGACTTTGAGCCTTCTTTGATCCTTACATTTCATACTCCTTTTGCTTCGCTTTCGTTCATAAATCAATACATAATACACGCACGCCAGTTGTGTGTACTATGGTCCTGACCTTTCTGAAGAACATCACCCATAAGGACACTATATGTCTTCTAGGGCATCCCTTCCCGCATCATCATCATTGTCCTGCCCTTATCTTAATTTATTTGTGGTCGGTGCAACATGTCCTTTCTTCTACACTTTTTAACCGACTTCAAAAAAAGGAGGAGATTATCAATTCGTCTGTTTAAAAAAAAAAAAAATATGTTTGTTACCTCATAACTTTTGACTGCGTGAACCGATTTCGATGATTTTTATTTTTATTTGAAAGCTGGTGCTTCCCGATTGGTCTCATTTTAATTTGGTTCCATTCGGACAATGGGGTCCATGTGAAAACCATATAAGTCTTAAATTTGCATTAAGTATTTGCGCGACAAATGAACGAATAACGCGATTAGATTAGTGCGGGGTATCTACCATAACTAAAAAGTTAAAAATAAAAACTTTTTACAAAAAAACACTACAAAATCAAAAATAACAGTCGGTGGCAAAAACCTTAAATACAGATCCTAAGACACCGAATTCCGAAATTAAAGTTATTTTTGACTTTGTAGTGTTTTTTTTAAGGAAGTCGGTTGTTTTTTTTTTTTTGTAAAAAGTTTTTCTGTTAGTCTGCATCTCGGTAGGCATCCCTCCTTCTTCATAAGCATATAATCATAAGTTGTTCCTTAAATAATGGGCTTGCTGGAATACTGAGTTTTAGAGATTACTGATATTATTTTATTTCAAGAGAAAAAATCAAGAATCGCTTTAGGAGGTTTTTCGTATAAGATACAGAATCTGCCTCGTTGGTTTAGTGGTCGCTACTGCAAAGCATGAGGTCCGATTCCCAGGTAGGGCAAAGTTTTTATTCGGGTTTTTCTATCTGGAATTTCTCAGTAGCAACCCGAAGGGTAATTTAGGAACTTTTTATCGGTAGGAATTGGTTTAATATTCATAGTTAAACAACATTCATTGCGTTATTTACGTTGCTGAGCCAGCAATTTATTCGAACAAATGACGCAATGGTTTAGAAATAATCTTCAATCCCATTCAGATTCTGATAAATTGTGCGTTTCGCAATTAGGGTGCCGGAGTCTGGATTTGTCCAGTTGATGGCAGTAGGCTCTCCCCCTATTAAAAGTTGGCGAAATGTTGCTATACCATAAGCAAAGCTCTGGCCAACCCTCCGGGTTTACTACAGATTTCACGTATTTTGGTATTTAATCCTTTTAAGATTATGTACTTTTATAGTAGCTAAAACTTATTATCATAAACCTTAAGCGCGTTAAATAAATGGCCAATTATCACTTAGTTACGGTTTAGTTGATAAACTAATTCTGTTCTAGTTAGTACGTTCAATATAATTTGCATTAAACATTCATATTTCACGCGTAAAACGATTTTATTCATGTAAACTTAATAAATAATTTCTCCAAACTTTCTTGTTTTATTGCAATCAAGATATTAATCTTATTTGCTTTAGCTGAATCTTAGCCTCGTTAATCTACTGATATATACAAAAATATAATTTAATATGCCAATAACAATCTTGAGTCAAAATCGATTCGAAAGAGAACTGGTTTTCTGATACACTTTCGTTGGCGATATTCATGAGGCTTGATCGTGAAGAATGTCGCTCCCAAATTGCAGAAACTCGTCAGGCTTTTTAACCGTTTACAATACTGCTATACGTATCTTTATCTCGAAACTGAGAGTCATCAGCCCATTTGCAAAATCTTTAGGCTTTTACCCAACAAATATTGTCCTTATCACATCATTTTAAAGACCAATTTCGCGCGAGACCTCTCCTTTACCGATATTAACAATATTACCCCAAGCGTCAGCTGTTTGACAAATTGCTTCGGCTACTGTTTTGTCCAGTACATCAGGTTCCCATTTGCGAGTGACTTGCTCATTTAAAACCACCAGATCATGCTTAGTGTTACAATTTACTACACTATTCAAATATCGTGTCATGTTCTCTCGAATAAATTTAGTTATTCTATTTAACTGTTGTATTTAACCTTCATGCCCACTGAGCCGTATCGAACAGATTTGACCAACAATTCACTAACATTACTTTTATCGTTCACAGGTCCGGCGATCGCTGAAATTGCGGGGCAGACGCAAGGAAAAGGAGAAACTGCCCTCGGGCATCACAGCTGACTACACCGCATCGCTGTTCGCCCACCTGGAACAAGACTCAAATTATTCCAATTACCCGCTCATACCTACCTCGGGGTCTAACTCCAATCTGAGCGACGAAAATAATCACCTGTCGCCCGCATACCCTACAACTCACACTTGGAGTAAGAAGGAAGGAGTCCTACAATCTGATAGCTCCGAGACGTCACTAAATTCATTAAATAATCCGAATAATGCCAACACCAGCCCTAGACAACCGCCAAATCTACCTCCTATACCACCGCGTCCTCCGAAACGTGGAATCCTGAAAGGTCCACGACTCAGCAATACTAGTTCAAATTCCATAGAAAACAATGTCCAAAGCAACGATGCAGTTGATAACGTGTCGAATGGTCAGGACTCCAATCTATTGGCCAGAAATACTCAGCAGAATGAGCTGATGGCATACGGTATTCCGCCTTCTAAAAGCACCTCTTCGAGTGACGATATGCAGCATGTACAGAACTTTACCAAAAAAGTAATTCATAGCCCTGTGGAGACGCAGTACAAAAACTATAAGAATAACTCGAACCCGTCGATTACTACCCAGGATGTTGACGAGGTACCAAAGACGAATGGGAACAGTTACATTGGAGTGACTTCCACATCTCCAAGCGCTGATTCCTTAACTGATACGACTACGAACTCTTCATTCGCTACTCCACCGTTTTCTACCTCACCTGTGGGCGAGTCACAAGGGTTTCATCGGTGGTCCAGGACTAGCAACTTCGATGATGTTTACTTACCCCTTCCTTGCTTATCTCCTGTGCGACTACCGAAGCCTAGATATCTCACGATTCAAAGGCAGAAGGCTCCTAGGAATGACTTTGGGTTTAGTCTTCGACGAGCAATGGTTCAAGAAAGAATCTTTATTGGAGATATTAATGGACATGACAACGCTCTTCTCAATGGTGACAATAAGTGCAATAATATCGGAATGATCAGCAAATTGACGTTCAAAGCTGTTATTCTGGCTGAACCTGGGTCTTATCCTGGAGCTAGTGAGACTGGACTGTTACCTGGTGATAGACTTTTGGAAGTGAACGGTGTTAACGTTGAAGAGAAGAGCCGAGAAGAGGTCATTGATCTCATCAAGGGAAGTCATGACTCCGTCACTATTAAGGTGAGTTTTAAAGTATTAATTAACATTAATTAAGTGTGTCAGTGTTCATAATATTTCGAGGAATTAATTAGGAGTCACATTTCATTTGATTGTGAGATCATGTTTCATGACATTTTTTTTTTTTTTTTTTGGATGGGAAATCATCAAATGACTTCTCCCGCTCTGGGCGGAGCGGGAGGGCGTGTCAGACTTTTACTGACTAAAACCCACCCGTGTTCCTTCAGTTGCCCATGTGCCAGGGTCAAGGTATCTCTTTAGAACAATCACGTGACCCCGGCAGGCATCGGTCCTAGCAGACCCCTTCAGTACTGCTGACATCTCTTTGAGGCGCGCGTGGAACACTACGCGCCGTCGACCCGAGCTTGGTCCTTACCGGGCGGCGAGCTACCCATTGCTCGCCACCCGCAAGCTCGCGCCTACGGTGGCCGGGAGTCCGCAATCGACTCCCGGCGCCCGGGGCGTCTCCTCCTGCGGCGGCTAGGGACGTGAGGGCGCAGAGACTGCCACTCCCTCACGCGCCCCGCCTCCTCCTTCGCGAGCATTACTGCTTCGCAGAAGGAGGTGACGGCTTCCCATGCCCTCTCGCTCCGTACCATGGCTCGCACCAGGGCCGGACGCGAGAGGTCGCCGCCGCCGATCGCCTCCACGAGGACACGGCGGTGCTCCGCCCAGGCAGGGCACACTTCCACCGTATGCTCCACCGTGTCCTCTAGACGATCCTCACAATGGAAACACCCGGGCGTTTCCTCCCGCTTTATCCTGAACAGGAACCCACCGAAGCACCCATGCCCGGTGAGAACCTGTGTCAGGCGGAAGGTGAGGACGCCGTGGCGCCTCTCTATCCACTCCTCATGTTTCATGACATTGGCTTGCATATTTGCAATCGAATATCAAATTGATAAAGTGATTTTCGATTACTTATCGTTTGCATAAAGATAAACGAATTTGAAAGAAGCGATGAAATTGGTTTTTAAGAAATCATACGTGGCTTTATGCATGTCCGCACGGCTACACATCAAGCTATGCTTTTCCAATATAAACTGATCTCACATTGTATGGGATATCCGTATATTGAGAGGTCAGCTTAAACTGGAAATGCATAGGTTGTTTGGTTGTTGTGTACTTAGAAGGTAGTTAAATTGCATTGGATACATAATTTTTTTTTTTTCTATAGTTAACAATTTTTTTTGGCATATTATGGCTGACTACCGCCCCCTTTATTAATTCCAGTCTTTTTACCATTAAATTCACTTTTCAGATCAAATAAAAAATATCCTAAATATCCTATTAAATATTTGCCGTATCCTAACTTTTTCTATTCACGTTGTCACAACGGGATATTAAGTTATTTCTCAGTTGCTACTGCTGAATTAGACAAAAAACTAGGAAATAAGATAATGCTTTCGAAACGGCTTTTAGACCGTTACCTGCAAACGGTTAAGTTATTTCTGTAGTTTCTTGTTTAGACAATCGTGACTAGCAAATTAGTTACGACTTTTATAATTATGTTTTTATAATGATACTACCCACCTGTCCCTTCTTCGCATGGTTTATACGACTTTACAAAATATTTAGATCAATATGTTGTAACGTTTCGATTGAATTACGCACATAAGCAACCGCATCAAAATCTGTTGCATATTTTAGTAGAAAAGTGACTTTAATATGTGTAGATATAGAAGCTGCTCCTGGATTTAAAATAGGTTTTGTGCGAGTAAGTACCATAAGTCATCCTCTTGCCAGTATCCCAGAATTTTGTTTGCTCCCATATTTCTGTCAAAACAGTCTTTGTTCTCAGTAAAAATCAAAGACAGTTAAAGATTTACGATAGTAAATCAAATGTATGAATAGCGTGAAATATGATAATTATGCCTGCTTGTTATTGTACCTGCTTATTATGACTTTGACTGTATAACCCGCGCAGATAGAAAATAGATCTGAAAATGGCGTCCGCTCGCATGCGTTCTCGCTCACTCTCTATCGCTGTCTATACTCACACAGTGAAATACGCGCTACAAAAAAATAGTCAGTCAGGATTCGCTTTCCACGCTACTTGACGCACTCCGAGTTATTGTTAAATTCGTTCCGTTATTTTGTTATTTTCGTTGATATTCATTGTTGTTTTTGTTGAGTTGATTGTTATTTGTTTGCGTTACGTTTGAAAAACAGAAAAAACTAATACCAAATTTGCCTAAAAACTCCATTCTCGTCATGGATAATGCATCCTACCACAGTATGCAGTATCCTACCACAAATCCAGTGTCATATGTACCCTTGCTCCTTATTTATCTTAGTTTAATAATTAATAGTATTAAAAAAGAATAATTTATAACAAAACAAGTCAATAAAAAATAAAATTCGATGTTTGAGAACTTGTTTTGCCAACCGTACCATGCGTACTTGCCGCCATTTTCAGATCTATTCTCTATCTGCGCGGGTTATAATTTTTAATGATGAATTTAGTCAAAAGCATTAAGGCTTGAATTTTGTAGACTTAAATGGCTTACAAAACGGTAACATGGTGTTAATGACCATATTAAATGTTAGTTTTGGCCGATCCAGGCGGCTGTTATTACTTAGTCACACGCCCCTCAATAGTAATAATACGGAATATAAATCATCATCATCATCATCCTATAATGTTCCCACTGCTGGGACACAGGCCTCCTCTCGGTGAGAGGGAGTGGGCCATAATCCACCACGCGGGCCCAGTGAGGGTTGGTAGATGTCACATGTCTTCGAATTTTTTGGTTCTAAGACATGCCGGTTTCCTCATAATGTTTTCCTTCACCGTTTTGAGAGCAGTGGTGATGAAATAATTTACACAAAGTAATGCGCCTGCTTGGGTTTGAACTCACGACCTACTACTCGTAAGTCGCGGCCGTTACCACTGGGCCACCACTGCTCCCTGGAATATAAATAACAAAAAAACTTGAGAGGTGTCAACCGTCATGGGTTCGATTCCCAGATCGGGCCAGGCCGGTTCCCCGTAATTTCTCAGTAGCAGCCAGTAATTTAGATTTCTGCCTCCCATTAAATAGACCATAAACATAATTGGCGAAATGTGGGCGTACTAAAGGTATCGACATCTCTGTCTATCACTTTGGAGAATACAGGCGTGATGATATGTAAATTAAACATAAGTGGAACACTGGAAAAACAAAATACATTTAATCACGACAAAGAAAATGTGTGTCGGTCTGTTACCTAATAACTCAGAAACTACTGCACCGATTCCAAACGAACTTCGCACACGCAAAAGGCGTTACGGTTTTGATATATTGCTGTTCTTGTTCCGGGACAAGCAGATACAACTTCATTGTAAGAATTGCACAAGAAACTGTGCGTGCAGTTGCGGAGATAATCTTAGGAAATATAATGTAGAATTCATTCATTCTTCTATACTAATAACTATGTTCCGTGTCGTACCGGACGTAAATAATAGCACTATCGCATTTCTTCCCGTGAGTGTCGTAAGAGGCGACTAAGGGACTTACTAGAGAATGGGTAGCAGCGTTATCTATACATTTTACCACCATACTGCGATCGCCAACCCGCCTGCCAAGCCTGGCGATTATGGCAAAAGCCCCTAAAAAATGTACCGGTTAAATTGCCGGTGCATGGGGGAGGCCTATGTCCAGCAGTGGACGTCTATCGGCTGTAATGATGATGTTGATGAAGAATAACTATGTAATAAATAATGCTAGTTGAACAGTGGTGGCCTTTTTTTTTTTTGCCCATGTGCCAGGGCCACGGTATCTCTTTCGAACAATCTCGCGACCCTGGCAGGAACAGTGATGGCCTAGTGGTATCAGCTTCGACTGTAGGTCTTAAGTTCGAACCCAGACGCGTTTTACTTAGTGTATTTAATTTCATCACCACTGCTCTCAAAACGGCGAAGGTAAACATCGTCAGGTAACCGGCTTGTCCTAGAACCAAAAATTCGAAGCCATGTGACATCTTCGCGCTGGGCCCAAGTGGTGAATTATGGCCTCTCACAGAAAGGAAGCCTATGTACCAGCAGTAGAAACATTATGTGCTGAGTATGATGAAAACAATAAAGCACAAGAGTTTGGTTTTTGTTGTTTGAACGCGCTAAGGCTCGTTCAGACTAGCGCGACGCGATTGTCGCGTGCGAATCGATTTATATACGTAGAACAATTTCTATGACCGTGTCGCGGCGTGACAGTTTGTCCCTGTGTGAAGTGTCGCGCGCGTTTTCATAGAAATAGAAATTGTTCTACGGAAATAAATCACCGAATCGCGCGCGACCGTCGTGTCGCGCTAGGACTATCAGTCGGATTTATTTGCATTTGATACGCTACGATACTTAGGAGCCGAGCAAAAAGAAAAATAAATCAGAAAGAACGCAAAAAGAAGTTATAGCGTGTAAAGTATCTACAAAAACGTGTGATCGATTACGGGCCATTGACTTTCGCCCAACGAAAACAGAAAAAAATACATTCTATTTTAGTGTATTGTGCCATTAGTTTTACATATCGAAACCCAGCACGTAGGTTCGATATTGCCTGCTAATTTAATTAGACCCTGTATAATTGAAAGGCAAAAGGACCGCATAACAATGAGCATAATGCAGTAGGCTACGTTTTCCACAAAGGAACTGGATTTCCACATCACAGGAGCCAGGTATCAAATCATATATCCCTCTAACCTTGGCTTTCATCATACAACACGTACTTAACATAACTTTCTCCCATGCACCGGTGTTTACAAGCAAAACCACTTTCGAGCTCGATTTGTAAACACTGGTACAACACTATTTGGGTTTGTAACGTAAACGTCTTCATTGGCTGAATGACTGACATACCTTGATGACTCAATCATCGCAGTAAAAGAAATGGTTCTGTTTTTAAAATCTTTAAAGTCTCTGGTTTGTTTTAGGACGTGTTAATTTGATATCGGATCACATTTCATAAAATCTGTTTTATTCATTCAGATTTTTTGCATTTAAGTATATAAAATCAAGTTTGTTTCTTTACTTACTTCTTCTGAACCACGCAACGGATTTTGATATGATTTTCACTATCATTTCGATATATTTTTCCGGAAGGTTTATATGTATGTGTGTTCATGCATATTATAGTCGAGAACAGCCAAGAATTTCAAGCTATTAGAAGAGAAGCAATTATCAACATTAAATATGTTTGATACGTTTTGCATTTAATGTAGATCAAAGTCATAAAAAATAATATCTTCGAAGATATTATTTTTTGAACAGACAGATTTGAACCATACCCGCGCGAAGCCGGGGCGGGCTTTAGTATAAAATATTGTACACCAAGAATGGGAAACGGGAGGAAAGTTTTCATCCATCTTCTAATGTTTAGCAATGATAATTATGAGCGAGCTTTACTTGCCTCACTTGATGGTAAAGCGTATTGTAACCTATTCACTGTGGCCTGAAATCTTTGGCTAAAGCGATCAAAGCTGCATTCTTCATTGAGGTATGATACCAACATATATCATCATCATCATCATCATTTCAATCGAAAGACGTTCACTGCTGAACATAGGCCTCCCGATACATATACTAACAGATCAATGCACATTCCACTTCCAATATTGTCATGTAACCCTTAACCCTTTTTTAGGAAAATGGCAATCCTCTGCAGATGTTTACTCGTTAGAAACTGAAGTATCGACCCCACTATCATACTTGATCGAGTTTTGATATCCCTTTTGAAACTTTCTTACTTTAAATGCAAATTGTATACGCAGGTGCAACCGATTGCGGAGCTGTGTGAGTTGTCTCGTCGGAAGGCGGCTGATGGCGGTGGTGATGTGGAACTGTCTGATAGCAACGTGAGAGGAGGCACGCTTAGCAGGTCCGGCAGTCGACGGTTCACTACGTCACAGGTATGTGGAACCTAAATATGGGCTATATCTTTGAACTACACTACGACGACATTCTGAGGTATAGCAATTGCTACAATGTCACACAATGTGACAGAGACAACAGGACACTTACCGTCGAGTTATAATGAGATTTTACCGGAAAATCTTCGTGTTTTTTTTAATATAGGAGCGGTTATCATAATCTCGATAACAAATGCCATTTGGAGGGCACTGGAATTCATTTTTTTATGTTTTGTATAATGAGAGGTGGGCTTAATAAAGTTACTTGAGGAACGCCAAGCACAATGCTCACAAGTGTTTCTTTCTTATATATTTATCGTTATCATCTACACTATTTAACATCCTGAACGTTGAAAAAGTCTGCTCCCTATCTTATGATTTGGGTAGTCAATTTTGAGATCTAGATTTAGAAAATTCTACGTAGCTAATGCTGTTAAAAGCCTGTTTGAATTCGATTAAAATCTTTTTATAAAATTCAAATCAGAGAGGACTATGTTAAACAAGTTTTGCAATTTTATCTTTCTTAAGTTTCTACTTTCCTCGCTTACTTAGGAAGGGCTTATCTCAAGTTGTGTTAGCTGTCGACTTGACTTTGTAAGGATTTAAAATAAGTCCTTTAATATTTAATGCTAAGTAATTCCAAGAAAGTTTCGTTTTAAATCTTGCATCAACATTAAGACCCGATTATATGCAGTTGTATTATATCAGTGGACAGCCATAGGTATAAAATTTACATTGAAATTAATCATATATTGAGACAGCACCACATCAAAATAAGCTTATATGGTTTGGTCATGTAGAGAGGATTTATGCAAGGCGACTTACAAGGGTATTTATAACGCGTGTGTAAATGGAAACGCCGGGAGGTGGACGCCCTAAGAGGACATTATCCGTGATGTTTTCATAGAAATATAATAGAAAGGTCAGATGTGTACTACTCGCAATTGACGAGCGTGTATGACCAGATGTATGACCGTAAACAAAACAAAAGGAATATGTAAGGATCGTAGCAAGTGGTGTTCTGTAGTGTATGCCTCCCGTATGGAAAGAATACGTGAGTTTATGGATGCATGTATGTATCATATCAAACAATGTACACAGAAGCTAGACTGGTGCATCATCATCATGCTAGATGAAACAGGTGGCTTTTCGTCTTCATCGTTCTCCTAGGCGTCGTCCTAATTTATTCCATACTTCTCTATTAGTCGACAAGGTGGTTTTTCTAAACTATTGTATTTTTTTTTTGTTTGTTTGTTACGATTTCATGCTAATATTGCTAACCAGATTTGGATGAAATTTGGACCATTGGTAGACCATGACCGTTGGTAAAACATAAGATAATTTTTATCTCAATATTCCCCGACGATCGAGACTTATACGGGCAAAACCGTGGGGCGTATCGTTTTCAATAAAATATTCTTACCAAATCATAAGTAGCTATTACACAATCAGTTTCTCACGCATTCACAGTAGCTTATTACAAATCAACACGATCAATACGTCCTAAACATACAGTGCCTTTTGTTTTCCCCAAAATGGCATTTGTAAACAATTCACAATTATTGAATGCTAATTTGGTAACTGTTTCATTTTCACAAACGATTGCTGCAATGCAATCAAATCTTACTTACAAATAATGTTTGCATGTTTAATAAACAGACAAGCAGAGACTTATCTGTCTAGTCTAGAATATTGGTGTTTTGAATGATTTTGATTTGTGTTTATTAAATTGTTGAATACTGTTTTGTATTCATTGTCTATCTAATCGTTTTAGTATCATTAGCCTAAAGTGAGTAATGAATTGCAAAACTGATTTCTGATTTGTCATGTCTTATTATCAGATTTGTTTCAAATTTAATTCTGAATTGCTTATTACGTCACCGCTGCTGGTTACTATATTAGATTATTCAAAAGTTTCTTATAGCGTAACATTTTGTGGAGTGCCGAGGGATTGCATATAGATCACATTTTGACGTTCAAAAAGTGCTGACTCTCAGCCTAGTTTGAATAAATGACTTGATTTGATCACTAGTTTTGGAACTAAAACCCAAGTCTAGCGTGGTAGAAGCCTGGCCAAATTTTTGGCAAAAGAATCAGCATTGCTCCATGTTGTATGGCAATGCTGATTTTTACCCCTTTTCTTGAGGGGAAATCATCAAATTATGTCTCCCACTCTGGGTGGACCCGGAGGGCGTGTCAGGCTTTCACTGACTAAAACCCACCCGTGTTCTTTCAGTTGCCTAAACCAGGGCCACGGCCACGGTAACTCTTTCGAACAATTCCGTGACCCTAGTAGGGATTCTTTACCCCTGCCAGCCTTTTGGGACCTTTTGGATTTTTTTAATGCGCTATGTTACTTCTTTTTACACGCTTTATATTAGCTTCACTTGTATGTTTGTATGTTTGTTTGTAACCGACTCCTTATAGCGCGATTTTGACCCACTTTAAACGAACAGATTTCATTCAAACTTTGCACAACTGTCAAGGACCGATGACAATGCAATAAATTCATTAATTTGTGCCATTATCCTTGCCAGAGTTACCAGGACAGCAAAAAAACTGTCTTCGAAAACTACACTGACATACGTCACAAACTACGCTGACATACGACACAAACTACGCTGACATACGTCACAAACTACGCTGACATACGTCACAAACTACGCTGACATACGTCTCAAAATTCGAAACACCCTAAAAATAGAAAATATATAATAGTTTAAAAAAACTAAAAAACACGCTGCGTGTTTTTTAGTTTTTTTAAACTATTATTTTTTAAATTTTCTTTTTTATTTGGCTTGGTTTTTTAATTGTGTAAATATTTTAAAGTCTAATAGTGATAATAATAATCTGAAGGTATTTAAATGTATGTAGATAAATAAATCTTAACTAAGCAGTTTTAAATACGAAACCTTCACATGCCTTTTCTAAAATCAAAACCTCTATTTCTCCATTATCAACATAACCAATTTGATTGACAACTAATTAATTTTCTACAAACTATTACAAAATGCCTATCATTAAAACAAGCTGTGGACAAGCGTTTGTGTCTGCGCTAATTACTTGTAGCAAAACGTCGACTGATTTATTCATTATTCGTTTATAAGTTCCATGTTGACATGCAATGTTGTGTGATGTGGTTTGATTCGCGTGTTGAGCAGTCTTTGATGTTATACCATCGTAGGAGCTGTTAGGTAATCTATTTTAATAATTGGGTGTCATAATAATGTTTTTACTGTCGTGTTTGTGATAAATATCACGGTATGGTTCAAGTAAAAGATTGACAAAATATTGGGTTTATTTATGTTTAGTGGGACTGAAACGTACTGCTTTTTGTGTATGATTTGATTATCGTGTGTTAGTAGTTCAAGCATTACTGGTACTACTAACATACGATCAAATCAAATCCTTATCACTAACCCACACTGCTGAAGAACAGTAGTGGCCCTTTGGTAGGGTTGCCAAACGTCCTGTTTTCCCAGGACATGTCCTGCTTTTTGGGGTGTCCTGGACTGTCCTGGATAGTTTATAAGCATCGGCCTGAGTTTTTAAAGAGTCCTGTTAAGGATCTATGCTTTAAATTTCGCGCGCTACACAAATCAAATCAAATCAAATCAAAAGTCATTTATTCAAACTAGGCTGAGAGTCAGCACTTTTTGAACGTCAAAGTCACAAAAGACAGTCCCCCCAAAACGCCCGCCCTTCGACACTTCCTAGTGCTTTGGCTGGGAAGAAGAAGTGGCGGAACAAACTCCCCAGCAGCACTGCTGTCTGTTAAGTTAGAAGAACTTGATTCTATACAATATTGTATAAGTTATTAATATAATAAAACAAAACATACATTATTCGCCATATGTCAGCTAGCACACGCCATTATACCAACAAAACATTGAAAACTAAACTCAAGCTGAAATGAATAATGAAACAAAAATCGTAAACAGAACTTAAAATCTTACTAAAGCCTCCAGGCATAAAGGGCGTGCCCGCTTACATATACAACGATGCAAATGATACATAGACACAAAAAATGAAATTAAAAGAAAATAAAAATAAATTAACAAAAGCAGTTAAATAAAAAAATAAAAAACAATTATATGAACTACCCATATAAACTGTCAGTGTGTGAGTTACAGTAATTACAGAATGTAAAACAGTGTCATAGAAGAAAAAATAAATATTATCTACACAATTAAGTTAGCAACTAGTTTGATAAACTCTAAGACTGTCCTATGGAGCGAGACCAGCATGTTTCCAAGCGTTCTTATCTTGAATGTAGTCCTCTAATTTGTAATAAGCTCGTTTACAAAGTGTACTTTTAATATGACTTTTAAACCTCCTTTCATTTAATTGCAATATATCAGAAGGTATTTTGTTGTAACATTTAACACAGTACCCCATAAAAGATGTATGTACTTTTGCTAATCTGAAAAATGGTTGATCTATCTTGTCTTTATTTCTAGTATTAAAATTATGTCTATCGCTTATTTTATTAAAAAGATGTAGATTTTTTCTTACATACATAATATTTTCGTAAATGACACACAATGCTAATGTAGAGAGGTTTTTTTTTACTTATAAATACACAGTGGTCAAAAGAGAGAAATCGGTTACTTCCAGCAACAGTTGCTGCAATAATCAAAATTATCTACAACATGGATATGAACTGTGAAAAGTTTTATGATTATTTGTTAACTCAACCACAAATTTTGAGGGACATTTCTGGGGTTGAAAAATCCAATAAAAATAAAGATAAGAGACGTAAGAATTTATCCTATTACATTACTTGAATTAGGTAGGTAGTAATTATTTTATATTTATGATTAAAAACATCATTTATCCATGTAATTTGACAGTTAATAACTAAGTTTAAGTTAAATACTAACAAAAATATGTGATTGCTATTAGTTGTTTTATTCAGTGCATATAACAATTAGGTACTGCATTATATATAGTTCTGTCTTAAAACCGAAATGTCCTGGTATTTCTATATTCAAATCCTGGATTTCAAAGTTTGCAGATGGCAACCCTACCCTATGGTAATGGCTGCGACTCACGAGCTGTTGGACGTAGGCTCGAACCCAGTCACTTTATTATTATTATTAGCCGTTTCCGTCCCACTCACTCCCTACTCTCTTTCCACGTCTCTCTGTCCAGAGCTGCCAAGGACCAGTCTTTATTAAAAGAGTCCAGCTCATCCCGCCATCTCCGTCTAGGCCTGCCGCGATGTCTTGCCAGTCGCTTAACTTTGTGTTAATTATGTCATTACCCATACTCATTAGTGTTCTCAAAACGGTGAAGAAAGACATCGTAAGCATGGACAAGAAGGGTGGCGAGCAATTGGTAGCTCGCCGCCCGGTAAGGACCAGGCTCGGGTCGACGGCGCGTAGTGTTCCACGCGCGCCTCAAAGAGATGTCAGCAGCACTGAAGAAAGAAAGAAAGAAAATAGGTACGTTTATTTGCGGTAAATATGACGCAAAGACAAACTAAACACAACACAAATATAAAAAAAATATAAAATAATATGAGCTGAAGGGGTCTGCTAGGACCGATGCCTCAGGGTCGCGAGATTGTTCGAAAGAGATACCGTGACTCTGGCAAATGGGCAACTGAAGGAACACGGGTGGGTTTTAGTCAGTAAAAGTCTGACACGCCCTCCCGCTCCGCCCAGAGCGGGAGATGTCATTTGACGATTTCCCATCCAAAAAAAAAGCATGTCCAAGAACCAAAAAATCGAAGACATGTGTTATAAACTTATCATCTACCAACCCGCACTAGGCTGGCGTGATGGATTACGGTCCACTTTCCTCTCATCGAGTGCAGGCCTGTCTCCCAGCAGCGGGTATATTATAGGCTGAGCAGTCCAAGAGGTTCCACAGAGGATCTTGCTCGTTATTCTCCATAGAGATCTTCGTTTTTGGAATGAGCAGCTAGCTTCTACTTTATGTCAAACTGACTGTCTCCTTGATAAATTTAAAGAACCTTTTGGTATATGATTTAATTAAAATAAATGCTTGAACGATGACTTGACCATTAAAATTTCATAAGCTTTATACTTAACAATTCTCAGTCTTTTATTTTACATGCTACCGAACATTACCCGGTTACTGCCAAAGGTTACTTATTTTAAAACCATTTTCCGTGTTTCTTATTTCAAGCTTCAAGCACCGTCTATTTATATTAATTTCTGTGGAAGTTAGGCGCTAATCGGTCGTTTGCAGCCTGCCTGCACTAATACGACAAGCGCTGTAGCTTAGCCTACTTACGGCTCCCGCAAACAGGCGCGACGCGACAACGTGACGCGATTTTCGTAGAACAATTTCTATGAAAACTTAATGTAAATTGTTCTACCAGAGCCGCGTCGCGCCTGTCTGAAGAAGCCTTTATGCATTAGCTGCTTTCAGCTGCCCCTTTACCATCCGAGCCGCGACACCGCGCGTGCTCTTTAAACGTTAGCCGTTATCTCGAGATGAAATATGACTAACGAGCACGCGTCAGTCGCGTGTATTGTTCTATGTATGTTACAGGCTTTATATCGGATTAGAACTGTGTCTAATACAAAGCGACAGGCTTGTCCCTTTCATTAGGTTCTGAGCTGCATTACCTTATTAGACTTTGCGATTATACAGCCTGGGTAAAAATACTGATCGCGTAGGCCGAAACGGGCGAATTGGGACTTTAAAATATTGTAATTCTTTTATGTAGACGATTCGCACGGAGTTAATTTATTTGTGGGCGAAACGGCAACTTCAGAAGTACTTGTTAGGCAATTGGCACGTTTTGAATTTTAGGCAATAAAGTCATAAGTTCATAACATTCGTGTATGAAAAAAAGTTTGATGTGCATAAATTTTGAACTGTGTCTCTGCTGATTCATAGAACAGTGCAAAGGTATTGTTCTGTTCTATGTTAAATATTTTTTTAATAACGGTGTCAAATTTTTGCGTCGGTTATCAAATAAAATATTTGCTGTCTCATACATTTTGACGTAAAAAAAAAACCGGCTAGTGCGAGTTGGACTCGCGCACCGAGGGTTCCGTATAAACCTGGTAGTGTTTAATACCGCTACGCGTTCATGAGGAAAGGGGTAGTAAGCTTAAAATTATTAAACATATTTTTATTATATGATGTAACTAAAATTTACGGTTTTCGCAATTTTTCCTTTATCTGTGCTATAAGACGTTGCTTCGTACCAAATTTCAAAATTCTAGATCGACTGGAAGTACCCTTTAGGTTTTGATTCCCTTGCGAGTTTCGAAAATTTGCGGAAATTTGCAGCATAAACGGCTAAGTATATCTTTTGATTGCGTTAGCTTAGAAGTTTGAGATTTTCACAGCTACAACGGACAGTAGACTTGAGTATTTGATATACATTTCAGATTGATACCTCCACGCGTTCCTGAGAAAAAGGTCTTGACAGACGGACGGACGGACGGACGGACGGACGGACAACAAAGTGATCCTATAAGGGTTCCGCTTTTTCCTTTTGAGGTGCCGAACCCTAAAAAGAAACAAGCTCAGGATCATGTACTTTTATTTGTGGGTGGGAAATCATCAAATGACGTGGAGGGCGTGGCAGACTTTTACTGGCTAAAACCTACCCGTGTTCCTTCATTTGCCTATATGCCAGGGTCACGGTAACAGAATCATGTACTGAATCCATGCTTTTGCATCCACGTCTCTGCCACACTGTAGAATATCAGAAAACATGTGGTTTATTAGCATTATTCATGACAGAGTGTATTATGCACAGTCTTAAGTTACATCACGGTTGCGTATGTCAAAACAATGTGTTCACTCTATTGGCGCCAATGATCTTAAATAGGGTTGCCAGGCAAATAATACTAATTTAAATTATAATAATTTTGATAATTGCTCCGGCTTATCTCGTCTGGTAATGAATGCTGGCTGGCACGAATGATACTGAGTAGATAGGGTTAGCAAAAGGCTAGATAGAAAAAAAAATCTGAACATAAGATCTGTAGCGACATCTAGGTACAACGCTGCATCCGAACTACGCATTAGACTGACGTCACGCTAAATCCTGCATCGCGCTGGCTGAGTTTGCCGCGCAACTAACATTTTGTACAACGTCCCGACATCAATCGTTGGGCCGTTGTCCACCAGACACAACACCCGTCTGGTCGGTGGCGCTTTTCTATGGAGTTTGAATTTTACATCCTGTTCCTCACACCTTCGAAGTTCCAAAGAGTAAAACATCACTTCATATAGCGCATTTGATTTTAACCTCTCGGTATTGAGCAGAGGATTCAGAATCCAACAAAGTGCATCTCACCGCGTCAAATAATATATTTTCAACTCTTGGCGTATAGCAGTCCGTCGAAAATCCAGTGCTTCAAAAAAAAAAAAAAAATCGCCGTGGTCAAAAATCGCCCTAGCATACGTGGGCTTTGTTCGGTGAAAGGTGATTTCTATCGAATTTGGTTCAACACTGAAGTGTGAACGAATGATAAGCAGCTGCAGAGGAAACGGGTCGTTAATTTTGATAGTTCTTGTAAACTGTAAACCGACTAGCTTTTACTAAATAAGTACTAGTACAGTTTCAGATTTTTAAACCTAAATATACAAAATACAAATTTTCATTATGCCAATTTCTACTAGGTATATGAAATAACAATTAGACAAAGCTTGATCGGTTACTAGGACAGCATCACCGTCATCGTCATTTCCGCCAAAAGATGTTCACTGCTGGACTTTATCTATCCCAAGTTCCACTTTGACCAGTTGCGGCTGTTTTTGTTTTATTCATTTTTCTGTCACCGACATCCGAAAAAAGTAATTTTTGAACTTAATATTCATACTTTTTAGTTGTGGTACCTAACCCACTGTATACCTTCACTTCCCTACTTTTTTAAGTCGGTTCAGAAAAAGTAACGTCTTTCATTCAGCAGTCAGCTAACACATGAGTCTCTAGGTTCACATCAGAACATAATCTCATTATCCTAGACAAATGTAATTACCACGAACTTTTTGTAATTAATTCAAGAGCACTTTATCCTGTAAACACTGACTCCGACTCCCGTATTCACAGTTCCAACATGTCCTACCCACTTTACTTTTGTTTCCTCATTGTTGCTTGCTACCGGAATGGGGGAGGGTTGTACAGCGGTGTATTGTGACCGCTGCTTTTTAAATGCAGTTTTGTAAAGCCCTATTGCTTGCATCGAAGCTGCAAGTTTACAGTTCCTATCGCTATGGGAATAGACTTAAGTAGTTGTTGGTTCTATAGATTAGAACGAGTATTTTGACCTTAGTAAATAATGATCAGAGTGGTAATTGCTAAACTTACTATCAGTAGGAATCGCTTTAGTCAGTAAAAGTCTGACACGCCCTTTCGCTATACCCTAGAGCGCGAGACATCATTTGATGATTTCCCACCAAAAAAAGTAGGAATCGCTTTAATTTTGACACACTTCAGCCGTAAGACGTCCACTGCTGAACTTAGGCCTCCCCCAATTTGGGGGGCTTTGCCATAATCGCCACGCTTGGCAGGCGGGTTGGCGATCGCAGTATGGTGGTAAAATGCATAGAGAACGCTGCTGCCCATTCTCTAGTAATTCCCTTAATCGCCTTTTACGACACCCACAGGAAGAAATGGGGTGGTGTTATTCTTTACGTCCGGCACCACACGGTACCCGTTAATTTTGACAGTTCAACCATATTCATTGCCTTATTTGCGTTGATGAGACGACAATATTTTCGAACAAATGACGCAATGGATTAGAAAAAAATCTACAAAATGATTCAAATTTGATTAATAATGCGTTACTCAATTAGGAAGCATAAAACCAAGACTTTTTTAGTGAGATCTGTTGTCCCAAAGTAGTTTCAACTTTGGGGACGCTATTGACCTTTCCCCGGGATTTTTTTATTAAATAAATAGAATCCTATAAGTACCTCATTTCAGCAGTGCACCTGTATGCCATAATCCAAATCTGTTCGACGGTTTTGGCGTGATCGTCCAATTAGCGTTTAAAATATAAGTTTCAAATTAATAGCTCCCCAAATGCAGGTGCAGGCAAGTTTTAAATCTGCAAGCTGTTTGCAAGGTAGAATATCGAGTCTCATTTGTTGAAATGAGAAAGACCCCTCATTAGATAAAAACCAATAAACCAAAGTATTATAAACATCCACAGACAGCAAAAAGACTTTTAATCTGTCTGTTAATGGTCCATTGATTTGTAAATACGGAATCAGTAAGAGTGATTAGTGAAAGCAAATTGCGTTGCGAGCAAAAACTGTAGGTTAAATCTTAAATGATCAATTTACTTTTAATTATTCAGTTGCCGAGAATAAAGGTTAATTACCTAACTGTTGAGCTTTTAATTATGGAATACCGTTCTTCGATTGATCTGTCAAATTCTCATTAATGTCTTAATCGCTCTTAAACACAGATGCTATATTCCAAAAAAGGAGGTTCTTTCTCAAGATTGCGAAATGTATTTTACTTGTTTTAAAGACAAATAAAACAGCTGCTTATCAGCGAATACGCCAGAGACAGTTCACTGACCTACAAAGCACTCGCTTTCGAATTTAATATTTTATTCGGAATTATTTTATCTGGCAACCCTGATCTCGGTTGGTTGGCAACATTGTGACATGCTGTCATTGAAACGTAACTGAAACTCGATTATCGCAATCTGACCTAACCGTTGTTGTGGTTTGTGTAAACAATGATAAAATCGATGCTTTTTTTCGTGTTTTAGATTTTATTAATGTCTAGAATTGGATTTTTATTTTAACCAATTTTCTTATGCCACCTGGGTATACAAGAACATCTATGCAAAGGTTTAATGAACTGTATATGGCAACTGGCAAGTACCAATGTGACTTTTTCAATTCATATTGTTTTCTTTCCGAGTTTATCTTGGACATTATCGACATTGATGTAGGAAAAAACAGCTGTACAATTGTAGCTGTTATAGACTGGATTAAATGACTAAGACTCGTCTACTGATTTTGATGTCATTTTGGTGTAGTCAATTTTGGGTTTCTTGATGGAGTAGCACAGCATCCACATTATAAAAAAAAAAAACAATATTTCAAATAGGACATCAAAATTAACAAGTTATTCTAGTTGCCCCTTCGAAAAGATAGTTTCATATGGAAAAGAATGAACAAGAAACTCCATAATTATACTCTTTTAAAATGTCGTACTTACTGTATTTTGTATAAATTAATTAAATGGTTGTATGTGAAGATGATGTGCCTAGAATAAAATTACTATTTATTTATTAGGGGTCTCAACAATGAGTACACTGTAACTTTATAATATAAACGTTGCAATCTTACGTCTGTGCCTCACTACTTACACAGAAAAGCACCATATGCACTACATTATGCGAAGATAATAAATAACACGCAATTTTATTAATGAATTACTAATGAACACAAAAGTAATACAAATAGGAGAAATAAAAACTATGCAATTAAAAGCAAAATTGGATTCGTTAAACTAAAACTGAATTACATAATAAATAAATCAAATAACATACATTTAATTAAATTAGATATGATAATATGTATATTTTTTAAATAATTTATCTTTATGATTAGGTCAATATTTTATTAGACTTGAGACACCGATGAAATTTAAAGCAGGTACTTATACCACAATGTAATGCCCCAAGGTATGAACTTGATCGTCTGTGAACCAATAAAGAAGTTCCAAGAATCCATGTTTGAAGTATGAACGTATTGAACATGTGCCACATGAATTAACTTTTTACGCCCCTGCGTGTGCACATCCCTTTCTCTCCGTAAGCCATAACCGGCCATGTTCCAATATTGTAACATTACATCATTAAAATGTAAGTGAATGATACTTATTGAGTGCAAACGTTACTTCATAGCTTTTATAATCAAATGACGAAGTATTTTCAAGCACGAACGTTACGCCTACAAATGATTAGCTACGAATGTTACAATTAACAAAACGTGTAATGAAAATGACGTATGGCAACACTCCAAATAAAAAGTAATATTGTTGCAAATAATTAACTGTTTGGCAATAGGGTTAAGGGCAATAGAGAATGTATGGATATTAAATGAGCCATTAAACAGAACTTCATAAATTAGCTGGGTAATAAACCTAGGGCTAAAACGAACCTGCCAGGGTCGCGAGATTTGTTCGAAAGAGTTATCGTGGCCCTGGCATATAGGCAACTGAAGGAACACGGGTGGATTTTAGTCAGTAAAAGTCTAACACCCCCTACCGCTCCACCCAGAGCGCAAGACGTCATTTTATGAATTCCCATCTACAAAAAAGGGCTAAAAAACCAAATTATTTGTGAGAAATTCAAGTAGAGGTTGCATTCTAAGCTCCAGCTGACAGAAAACAACCTTTTCGTCGAAATTTTCTGCTTAGTTTAATTTTCAGAACTGTCGGAAACGTGTTCTGATTATTTCGGTTTCCTATAAGAAGGGAAAAAAAAAATTGTAAAAAAAAATAACACAAGTTTTTCATACATACGGTTATCCACGAAAAAAAAACCAAAACAAATGAGTCCAAACTCGATGGGTTTATCTTGTTTATTTAAGAAACTCCTATAGCCGCCTTCCAGCTCCTTCATCAGAACAGCTCCATGGTATCATATTATTGTATTGTCACTGAAGATACATATGTACACCAAATTTGACCTCAATCGTATATCGGGAAGTGGTTCTAATTTAGCTTGCAAGATTTGTGCCGAACACACATACATATAAACATCGCATGTTAAATAAAAGCTGGAAAAATATACATAGTAAGACGTCATGTATATGTTTATGTATGTAATGTATGTACTGAAGTAGTATCTTCATAGAGTTGATGTACGTTGATAATAATATAATATAGGGTGGCAGTTACCCTGCCAGGGTCGCGGAATTGTTCGAAAGAGTTACCGTGGCCCTGGCATATGGGTAACTGAAGGAACACGGGTGGGTTTTAGTCAGTAAAACCCTGACGCGCCCTCCCGCTCTGCCCAGAGCGGGAGACGTCATTTGATGATTTCCCACCCACAAAAAAAAGGGTGGTGGTGATATACAGGGTTATTTGTAAAACACCGGCAACCTCTCAGGACTATGCTACTAACATGATAATCACCAACTTTTGTTCTATGACTTTTAAAAATTCATCATATTTTAGTTCATCAGATTTTCATACAAAAATCGGCCGCCCGTAAATAGGTCAAATTTCAGCGCCCCCGCCGCCCTAACCTCGCTTCCCTCGCTAATGTACTATCGCTTTCTTTTGCTTCACATCGAGTTCGTAACATTTAGAGCGTTCAATTTAAATATTTTTATTTTTGTATGAAAATCTGATGAGCTAAAATATGATGAATTTTTAAAAGTCATAGAACAAAAGTTGTTGATTATGATGTTAGTAACATAGTCCTGAGAGGTTGCCGGTGTTTTACAAATAACCCTGTATACGCGCAACTTGTTACCATGGACGATCTTTTTACGCTAGGTGTCTAGAATCATGTACAGAATTTATAGTTTCTGCCTGAATAAAGCAGAAAAAATATTCTTAGAAAACTTAGTAAATGTAACGAAACAATTCCTTTAGTTCTAACACTCCTAACAGCCGTATCGGATCACCAAATAGCTATAAAAATTACTGGGTAATTTTGGAACCCCTAGCATAAATACATAACAATGACAACGGCTACGGAGGGTTGATTATATTGAGAACGTCGGGGTCATTTCGACCTATTTGTGATAATTAAGATATAGTGGTTGTGGACAACCGGAGGTTGGTAATTCGAAAGATATTGATTTTTCATTTGTAATGCAGACTGTAGTAGATTGGGCTTGAAAATACAGTTCGGAATTTATTTCGACGCTAACAGTGCAGAAGTGAATTGACTTGTCAGTATTGCCAGTGCAGAAATATGTTTTGACATTTTAACATGTTTGTTTCGAATTAAAATTTGTGTTTTGAAACTATATCGATGCCTTTTATAATTACAACAATGACACCGAATACGTAGAGTTGATAATTTTGTGAACGGCGGGGTCATTTCGACCTGTTTGTGATAATTAAGATGTAGTGCTAGTTAGTGGACGGCCGGAGGTTAGTTTTTCGAAAGATATTGATTTTTCATTTGGAATGCAGACTGCAGTAGTTTGGGGTTGAAAATATAGTTCGGAATTTATTGCGATGCAAGCAGTGAAGGAATGAATGGAGTTGCCACTTCAAAAATCAGGGATTGTAACTTTGAAATTATTACTTATTCAGTTTCATGTAAAAACGAATCGTTTGAATAGAAAACAGGTATGTAATGCCTCCCACATACAGGCGCGAAGCGATTTTAATAGATTTTTTTTATGAACTCTTCATAGAAATGTATCTACTAGAATAGCGTCCCGGCCGACTTTATTGAAATTTATTTTAAGAAAGAAATAACGAAAGAAAAATATTTTATTTGAGACGCACAGGAAACACAAACAAAGTAACGTTGATCCCCCGAAAACTATCTAAACAGCCTTTCTGTTTGGTTTGTTACGAAACTACACTGATGTCATCCTTCTTCTGATGTCACTGCTTCGATATTGGCAAAGATAAGAGAAGTCTGGTATTAGGTGACCTTCATACAAGTTGAACTAATACCTACTCTTCAGTATGTGACCTCATGAGTTCTGCAATGACCTGACGAGAAGCTACTTTTTTTTTTTGCTAAATCCTGCCGATATTGCTAATTTAGCTACAATTTTTTCCAAATCCTCCTTATTAATTGGATCTAACTGTATGTAAAATCTCAAGGGATTACACGACATCACTTTGATATTTACCTCACACACATGCACATCACAATATACACCCGCAGGACCAATGTATCTATGCACTGCACACTTCCAAACCCCGCCGTTGCCGTTATTTCATAAAGGCTGCCCCAGACAGGCATGACGCGATTGTAGTAGAACATTTTCATTTACTTTTCCATTTGCAATTTCTTTGTTGTAAGCCCGGAGTTCGGAAGTTGGCGGCGTGATACCCCCGTGCTTCGGCAAGCACGTTACGCCATTGGTCCTCCGCCTGACCTCTATCCGGTTGTGTCGTATTGCCGTCCCATCAGACTATGAGAGTGAGGGATAGATAACCCCTGTGTCTGCACACACACTCGTGCACTATAATTTCTCCTGCGCCGATGGCTAGTCTCCGTTGAGATTGGCCGCCATGGCCGAAATACGGTCTGGAGGACTATATGTATATGGAAAAATTTCTATAAAAATTCGTGAAAATAGTTCTACCAGAATAGCATCGCCCCTGTCTGTAAGTGCCTTAACACTAGTGCATTCAATACGACCACTCTAAGCAGTTTGTGCGCTCATTGTATTTCAAGAGTCAACTCCACGTCCCTTTGATGTGGTTGGCTGCGAGGGGGCTCGTAATACCTAGGTACGGATTTGTTTTTCTAGACATGACTACGCTTGAAGTTGTTGTGAGGGTTTTTAGAAAAAATCTCGTTTTTCTAGGCTTTTATTTCCATTGAAATCGCGCGGTTTTTGTTGTCTCGTAGTAATTTTTGTATTCGCTCTATCAAGTGAACCAGTAGTCGCGTATTCTTCTGTAAATAAGCGGGGTAATTCCGTAACACACTTAAAGTAGGAATGGCTTTCATTTTAACAGTTCAATAACTTTTATTGCGTTATTTACGTTGTTGAGCGGACAAATTTTTCGAACTTCATGTTATTTTTTTTTTTAATTCTTGTTAGTTTCGTGTTTCACCACTATCTCACTTGCCAGTAGGTGTCGCTTTCATTTTGACAGTTCAAAAACTTTCATTGCGTTGTTTACGTTGTTGAGCGGACAAGTCCATGTACAAATCAAGCAATAGATTAGTAGTATCCGTCAAAATCATTCTGATTCTGATTGATAGTGTGTTACGCAATTAAGGAGCGAATCGGGTAGATGTTCAGTTTTTTTTTGTTTTTTATTTGCAAGTAACTGCACTCGGGCAGCTGTTTCAGTTAATCTGTCTATTACTCTATAGTCTTGCTCCAGTAGAGCGTTGCTATCTTATTGTCCTTCATGGTACAGATAATTCTTCCTAGTTTGAAGGGCAGGGGTCTTACTCATCTGTAATAGCCGTACCTATATCTATCTGAAACATTACTGATGTTACCTAGGCTAAGTCTTTTGTTAAATAAATGATTACCTACTTACTATGTTCAATCACCAATACGTTTGTCAAATGTTGCGTATTGAACTAGTCCATGTCAGTTGGTTTCCCATTAAATAAACACTCGATATTCTGTAAAATATATGGCTTGTTTTGCGTACATGTTGATTGCACTCTGCCGTCGAGAGCTACGTCCGTCGAGTCGAGAGGCTTCCAATTTTGTTGATAGCGTATATTACGATGCATGAAATGGATATTGAAGTACCTATGGAAAATATATGACGATACTGCATAATAAAATTCTAGAATTACCTAGATATATAGGATTTGGAGTATCTGTACGGATTGAGGAGTCCATAAAGACATATTTATATTTAAAAGCGAATGCTACCAATATTTTGAAGTAGCCGATTCCGTAGGTTTGATACTGGAATTTTAGTACCTTCAACCTCAAGTCTGAACCACATTCAAAATCTAGCAAATTGATATTTTTGAAAACAAAAAATGTATTAATGGTGTTTATGTATAATCTTATAAAAAATGGTTTGTACCTACTGCTGAATCTGAAATAGCTAAAGCGCTTTGATTGGTCTAGCAAATCCATACTTCTTCGGAAGGTAATCAGCTAAAGTAGGTTTATTAACTATAATATATCGGCTAATTTAATATCTATATTGGTAGTACTCGTATTTGTATATGAGACATGACTCCACAACTCATACGGACACCACTTGGGCTGGTCTTCTCTGATTATTTTTAAAACCAGGGTTTGTTGGCTTGGTTAACATCAAAGACTATGGATAAATTCTCATTGTTTAACATAGAGATGCGTTTTCGATTCCCATCACGAAATCGCATGCACTGCGGAGTGCTCATCAATTATTTTGCGGGTAGATTCATTGCGGGACAGCGCTAAATTGAGGTTGAGTTATAAATACACCGGGACGTACTCTTTACAAATAAGAAAATATTTTTTTCTAACGTTTCGATCATAATTTCTTAATCTTTATGATTTTTTTACTCTTGAAATTGACATCACTTTTCACTTGGCATGCAATAATTTCAAGCAAAAATAAAGGTTGCAACATCTAAACAGTGTTTATAGACGATGACAGTCATTTAGATTCTTCAATTTTATTTTGTACCTCAGACAAGAAAATTTGGTACATCGTGTAAACGAGGCTTGGTATACATCCCCGAAAATCCTAGCGAGCGTCAAATCAAATCGCGACCAAATTGTAAACCCAATATTTGTCCTAATTTCTATCTTGCTAATAGGACCAATCACAACCGCTCCTAAAATGTAACACTTTTTTTTTGGGTGGGAAATCGACTTTGTTTGTATCCCCGAAAATCCTAGCGAGCGTCCAATGATCCAATCAAATCCCGAACAAATTACTGTTCTAATTTCTAACCAGCTAATTGGTCCAATCACAGCCGCTCCTACAATGTAACACTGTAGCCATCCAATTAACAATTTAAACTAAATCGCAGCTGTAACAGTGAAACCGTTCATTAATTTTACAGGCAGAGCTCGACGACCCGCGTTGGGTCGTCTAGACGGTCCTATACAAGTCATACTCATAGTTACGAATATAGAAGTAGGCACTACGCGGTCCTATAGGACTTTACAATTTACGTAGGTACTATTTCTAGATAGAAACGTTTACAGTCTCGTACCACGGAATACTTATTTATTTAATTTCACTTCAGTTTACAGACATCATTACAGCCCTTTTTTTTCTGGATGGGAAATCATCAAATGACTTCTCCCGCTCTGGGCGGAGCGGGAGGGCGTGTCAGACTTTTACTGACTAAAACCCACCCGTGTTCCTTTAGTTGCCCATGTGCCAGGGTCACGGTATCTCTTTCGAACAATCTCGCGACCCTGAATCATTACAGCCCTGGCACTTGTACTAGGAGTTCCTGTATCACAAGAGCCAGAACTTGTAGCTATAGATTTGGAGTAGTAATTTTTTTTTAATAGTTACTAGGCTTGCGTTTAACCACTGTGCCACCTGCAGGGTATGGATAATTGCGTAACACATTAACAGTAGGAATGGATTTCATTTTAACAGTTCAACAATATTCCTCGCGTTATTTACATTGTTGAGACAATTTTTTCGGACATAATGAAGCACTAGCTTTTGCCAGCGGATCGCCCGCGTGGAGGTCTGAAATTATACCGCGGGAACATACTACCGGGATAAAAAGTACTCAATGTGTTATTCCAGGTTAAAAACTATCTGTGTGCTAAATTTCATCTAAATCGGGTCAGTAGTTTTTGCGTGAAAGAGGAACAAACATCCATACATCCATACATATAAACTTTTGCGTTTATAATATTAGTAGGATTGGATTATCAATATCCTTCAAAATAATTCAGATTCTGACTGATTAGATAATAACTGAAACGATATTAAATCTTAAAGTTACAAATACTTTAAGATTTTAAGTTCTAAATACAGTATTTTAACTATAAAAACACGTCTTTAAAATCACATAAATCGCAAAATCTATGAAATTTCGCACGGCCTCTTAACGGTTAAAAAAACAAGTCTTAGATAAACTAAAGGTTATTATGGATCTGGTTTATAAGTATGTGAGGAAGTCAAAGATTGAAAATTAGCGAGGTTCGTTAAAACGAATGACACTCCGTGAAATAATTGCAAAGCCGATGTGAGCAGGGAAATGCAATTATGCGCGTCGCTACTGTCGCTAGGCAGTGGGCAGTTAAGTGAATTTGTTTCTCTATTACTTGCTGAAGCTTCTCGTCTCTTCGTTTCATGTTCTTAAATGGTGGTTAACTGCTTCGGAAATGTGGGATATGGCAAAACGAAATTAGCACTTTCAGAAATTGAAAAACAAAAAAAAAAAAAATGGCATGTGTGCAATTCACACGTGGTAGAAGTGAAACCTTCAAAATTTTTGGCGTCAAGATAATGATACGAATTTAAAATTACGGGAAGATGATAATTGTAGATTTTAGTAATGATTATAGTGATACAAAGTTTGATAATTATTTAACATTTTATTATTCGTATATATTACATCGATTTATATCGACAATATACTGCATTCGTTTTTTTAATTCCGTATTTAATAAATAATATATTGGTACGATAATAGACTTGAAATAATAATAATATGTACAAGTACATAAAACATTTTTGATTAAATTCTAATATGTACAGGTACATAAAACGTTTTTAATGTGTTTTATTTTTTTGAAGTTCAGATGTGACAATATATTTTGCCGTATCCATATTTCTTTCGTCCATGGTCATGACGTCATGTATTTCCTATCTCATTTTCTCCCACGTTAAATCTTATGAAGTTATGTCTGTCTCTTTTTACTGTCGCTTTTTCGTTTCATTGAGTTTCAAATCACAACCAACGGCGCTAAAGAAGTTTTCACTTCAAAAAAATTGTTTGGCCTGTTTGCATCTCATATCACTAAATATGTTTAGAGTTTATCGATAATATTAATTATATGTAGAGTATGTGCAACACTGCGCGCCAAAACCAAGGTTACAGATGTCACCCAGAAAGCTACCCAGCTCAAGTGGGACTGGCCGGACATGTCTGCCGGATGTCAGATGACAAATGGGCTAAAAGAACCACCAATTGGGTCCCACTAAACGCTCGACGACATCGCGGCAGGCCGAGACGAAGATGGCGGGATGAGCTTGACTCCTACCGAAAGGACTGGCCAGGATTAGCAAAAAACAGAATTCTGTGGAAAAGGGAGAGGGAGGCCTTTGCCCTGCAGTGGGACAATACAGGCAAATTAGATTAGAGTATGTATATAAAAACAGAGGGAAAAGAATCACAGGGCATCAATGAAACTCGTCCGCATCGCTGTCAATGAGTCACGAGAAAAGTGCCCAAAAGGCTGGCAGCATTGCCACATTGTATGGCGATGCTGATCCTTTCTCCACAAAATAGGCCAGTGGTCACGTGAAGAGTCGACCAATCTGTTGGCTATGTCTCGAAAGAGCAAATGGGCACTCGGACCACATGGCTCGAGTTAAAAAAATATCCCTTTTAATATATAGGTAGTTATCTCCAGCCCACATAAAGCTTCTCATAGGTAAATACGTACAAATAAAGTTATGAGTTGCGAACACGTCCCCTGCACAATGCATCCATTATTCTCATCGCTCACTGTTCGAACTAACAGCATCGTTCGAATGAATTACTGAAGAAACGTTCATTTTCATGTTTTCGAGAATAATAAAAATGAATGAATGGCGAGATATTACTCACTATGTAGGGAGTTCGTACTATAATTTAAACATCAAATGCGTTTTGAAAAAAAAAAAACTTGATCCAAAAAATAAACGTGAAATTGCACTAAACACGTGTGTTTAATGAATAAACTTCAACCTTCTTAGAATTTACAAGTTTTATGTGCTATATTAAACATAATGCTAATTTCTATCAGTGTTAGGAGTTTAACAAGAAAAAAACAGTGTTACTTAAAGTATTTTTTATTATAATAAGATCAGTAATACCGTATCTGTTCAATAAAACATTATTTATAACAATTGTTTTCATACTCAGTATGTCAAAAGTAATATTCTACACTAGAAGTCTTTATCACAAGTGAATATAATATCCATTTATTTTTGCGTAAACGAGAACAAACATGTTAGTTACAAAAGTTGCCATTATACATTGATGGCGCTAGTTTGAATGGAGATTCGAAAATCAAAACCATATTTTTATAAAAATATGAGTGTTTAGGCAATATAAATGTTTATACAGTCTAGATTTTGTTGAAAACATTTTGGTATTTATTTGTATAGGACCAACATACATTTATATCTAATCTCCATTTAATCTAGCCTTTATCAAGGTGGGTGTTTCACAGTGACTAGTAATCATGGTCAAATTCTTTGACCATTTTTTAATCAGAATTCGATCAGCATATCTTTCTCTGCCAAAATTCCACCCTTTATTTATACATTTAAATCTTAGTATTGCATTTTCGTAGTTTATTTCTTGGCCTCTAGCAGTACAATCAATAATGAACTTAATAAGTAGGACATAGGACACAAGTCAGGATTTTAACAAGTATAAAATTGTTTTTAAAAGTTCAGGTTCTTGTCAAAACTTTGCATTTCATACTTCGCAATAACATTGCATACTTCCATTTTAACTTTAGGTATCAGATTAGGCTGTAACTTTTTGACGCTGGCTGCCATGCTACGAAAGAAAACATCTATTTCATTGGTGTTTTCTTTCAGTATTTTCTCTATAAGTTTGTCTATGGTCTGCGACCTCTGTTCGGGTAGCTTTGGATCTTCTATATATTGGACTATTTTAGGTCCATTCATGAGTATTGGTTTTGGTAGTATTTTTATAGGTGGTATGTTTTTAGGCACAGGTATAGCTTTCTTTCTGCCTGCATTCTTTCTGCATATTTTCTTTGGAGGTTCACTGAGCTCTTGTTTCGGCATTATTTTGATGTACGGTTTTAGAGGTGTTTGTGGTCCTTCCTCCACTACGGTGATCTGAAAAAACAAAGTCTTGATGTTAGATATCAGAAACTTCGTTAAATTTCCTGAGGAAAAACAATTATTTAAGAATTATTTCATGAAATTATCAAAGTGACTTCAGACGCTTTCAAATTTATAATAATACTATAATTTGAACTTCTTTTAAGAATTTATCCTATTTATGAGTGTGAGAGTTTGTATGTTTGCTACTCAATCACACACTAACGGATAAATAGATAATAATGAAATTTGGCACACAGATATTTGACCTGGATTAACACATAGGATACTTTTATCCTGGTAGTATGGTCCCGTGGGATAATTTCCGACGGCGAAGATGTTGGCAGAAGCTACTTATACTTAAAATATACTTATGACGTAGGTTGCCTATAGATGAATTACTTTTTACGTTGCTACTTTATCAGTTAGCTTGTCCAATGTCTACTTGTTAAAATTCTTTATTACTTTAGCCATAGAGGAGCCCAAGTAGAAACATTCACGGTCTTATTACAAAAACAGTGTTTTTCTTTGAATATGGTGTAAACCATCCAGCCAGTATTTGAAATAAGAACCTAAAAAAAATCGAAATGCAGTTCCTCTTACAAAAGTAACGACTTAGTCCCATGCTTACTTGTCATTTTTATATTTACAAGTGAATCACAAACTGTTTGAAAAGTGGTTGACCATCAGTGTCCATAATGGTACATTATGTTTATCATCATTTCAGCCACTAGATGTCCACGGCTGGACAAAGGCCCCCCAAATTGAGGGGGTTTGCCATAAATGTCATGTTTGGCTGGCGATCACAATATGGTGATAAAAATGCAAAGCAAGAATGCTGCTGCCCATTCTCTAGTAAGTCCCATAATCGCCTTCTACAATACCCACGGGGAGAAATGGGATGATGCTATTCCTTACGTTTGGCACCACATGGAAGATGGCTTTATTATGATGAATTTACGACTGTTTGTAATCACCTCATAATACTCCTGGTTATCAGTAATAACCTGCTGCTCAGTGCCAATAGTATCATCCTTAAACTCTTGCTCTTCTATCGCGTCATCCATCTTTACTGTCTCCTCACTGCTATCAGCTAATGTTGCGTCCAGAAACTGCAGTTTCTCATATATGACCACTTTAGTCCGATGCATCGTCCCTAAGCGCTTGATGCGTGTGTAGCCATCTCGGAGACCTCGCCAGCGTTTCTTGCATTCCTCAACTGAAAATAGTAGGATAATGTGTTAAGTTTTTGTTGTACTAATTGTGACATTAGGCTAATCTAACATTTTTTTTTTTTTTAAGTTGATAATGACCGCGTCTTTTTCAATTGCTGTCAAAAAAAAAATAACAAAAATGTCATTAGATAGGTTGTTAATAGTTTAGTTAAATAGATAGTAAGTAGATTAAAGCTGTGTAATTTTAGTCTAGCAATAAAAAAAAACGGAGTTTAGGTGATTTCGCTATAAATAGTCCTCTATGAATAGTAAACAACTTAATCTTATTGCTTAAAAATTATTTGAGAAAACAAAATTATTGTTCTAAACAATAATTTTGTTTTCACAAATATTTTTTACCGCAATTCCCCATGTAAATCACAACACATTACCAACAACCAACATTAGAACAAAGTTATTTGAGTCCTATACAATTTAGGTTACTTTTCACAACTTATTTTATAAACTTTAATATTCACCAAACAGACATTTGTTACTTGTTAGCTTAAGAATATTGATTATCGAGCCACAAGGCCAAACATTTACTTAATAAATTACTTCTGTCCGACAGGTCAAGATTGTTTATATTCGGATGACAACACCAATCAGCTGATTTTGAAACGAGTCTATAAATATTATAACTGCCGAGCAATGCGTAGACAATGAGTCGTCACTGATACCGAATATGGGTCACCCTATGTCGTATCGGGGTTAGAGACTAAAATCCACGCGAAATTCGATGAACTATTCAAGAAAATCCACTTTTTACGAAACCCAATTCAATAATACATTCAAAGCCTGCGGTTGTCCTCTGCAGCACGGCCGATTCACAGCAAAAAAATAACGAATTGACGCTTACCTGGCTTCGACAGTTGCTCCGCTATTTCCTGCCATGTAGACTCCCTCGCTAATATGTTTTTCCGAGACGGATCATACACATTGTACAAAAAACTATGAGGCTGCACTAAATCCACGAGCTTCTCGTCTTCTTCCGAGGTCCAGCCAACCGCGTTCAAAGGCATTTCCCAACTCCGTTTTCGCTTGCGTCACAAGATCAAAACAAAATGTCCGCTGCCTATCAGAGGAACGAAAATAGCCGCGCTGCGCAGCACGACGTCACAACCTAACGATGTTGCTCTTTTGTTTGTGCATTCCAGCGTTCTCATTGGTCGTTCGTATGACGTAGTACTTTAGCACTGTTACAGCCGCGCCATCTAGCGGCGAGTAGCGGTTTTAGTAAGCAACTGTTCTTGATGTAAACTGAGAACTAGTGTTGTTGTTCCTCGATACTAGATGGCGTGAATATGATATAAGGGTCAGCTGCATTTTGTAGCAGCCTAAAGAAAGTAGGGAATGTGAAAACAAATAAATATTATTAAGAGTTTTATCAAAATCAAATGTCCATAAGTCGTTTGGGTCTTTCTATTGCTTTCATTTACTTGTGTTCTAATCCTAGCGCCACCCGTCTGGGCCGGATGGCAGCTTCCGTTTCCCGTTTCCCGACTATAAAATCTTCATTTAGCTCGGAAGCCAAACTTGTCCCCTGTAATAGCCAATTTTTCCGGTTTCTTACTCGCCCTCGTTTCCCTCTTTTTTCTTTCGTTTATTTATGGGCATAAAATTGCATTTACAAGCATGCAGTAGGTAAAATCAATCATAAAGAAACAGCTGCTCCATACAATTATAATTTTTGCATAACTTGCCAAAATTGAATGAACAATGTTTGTTCCTAAAGGAACACGGGTGGGTTTTAGTCAGTAAAAGTATGACACGCCCTTTCGCTCCACCCAGAACGGGAGACGTCATTTGATGATTTCCCACCGAAAAAGGGTCAAATTAAATTAGCTGGCAATACTTTACCAACTTGTTGGGTTCGATATCGAATTTTTTTCCGTCGTCCATAAGTAATACTACAACTACATTATCGTGTCGTCTAGTACATTATGGCAACAACACGACTGCTGCGATGTTAAAGTTTTTGAAAATTCGTTAATAATTACAAAGTTCCACGAAAAATTACAAAATCAGCTGAACGATTACAGTCATTGACCTTCGCCCATAAAATGATGTTTTTATTTTCAACTGTTATTTTGACTCACATTTATTTAGTAACTCTATAAAAAAAAAATGGCATGTGTGCAATTCACACGTGGTAGAAGTGAAACCTTCAAAATTTTTGGCTTCAAGATAATTATACGAATGTAAAATTACGGGAAGAGGATAATTGTAGGTTTTAGTAATGATTATAGTGATACAAAGTTTGATAATTATTTAGCATTTTATTATTCGTATATAGGTATTAGGTACATCGATTTATCGCGACAACATTCTGCATTCCTTTTTTTTCCGTATTTACATAAATAATATATAGGTACGATAATAGACTTGAAATTGATTAAATTCTAATATGTACAGGTACATAAAACGTTTGTAGTGTGTTTTAATTTTTTGAAGTTCAGATGTGACAATATTTGCCGTATCCAAATTTCTTTCGTCCATGGTCATGAAGTCATGTATTTCCTATCTCATTTTCTCCTACGTTAAATCTTATGAAGTTATGGCTGTCTTTTTTTACTGTCGCTTTTTCGTTTCATTGAGTTTCAAATCACAACCAACGGCGCTAAAGAAGTTTTCACTTCAAAAATTTTTTTTTTGTCTCTCTGTTCCGGCTAATCATTTTCTGCCTTCATTGGCTTCACTGAACTCAAGTAGATGTTACATGTCTTATAATTTTCGGTTCTAGAACATTTCTCTTTCCGCACGATGTTTTCCTTCACCGTTTTGACAGCAGTGGTGATGAAATAATTTACACAAAATAAAGCGCCTGTTCTGCCAGGGTCGCGAGATTGTTCAAACGAGATACCGTTTCCCGGCATATGGGTAACTGAAGGAACACAGGTGGGTTTTAATCAGTAAAAGTCTGACACGCCCTCCCGCTCCGCCCAGAGCGGGAGAAATCATTTGATAATTTCCCATCCAAAAAAAAAGCGACTGCTTGGGTTCGCCCAGAGCGGGAGAAATCATTTGATAATTTCCCATCCAAAAAAAAAGCGACTGCTTGGGTTCGAACTCATACTACTTGTATGTCGCGGCCGTTACCACTCGGTCACCACTGCTCTAAGCCACCTAGTCTGATATAATTTTATCTACTTACATAAAGTTATCACTTTATCAGTTAATTACATAAAAGTTCAAAGGAATCACGGTAATCTCTTGTCCTTGTTTAGTTAGTGCACTATCTGGGTTTGATAAATAGTGATGTATCGCAGCTGCATCAAAGAGCTTTTGAATGCAGAGCTTTTTTGTAGCTTTCGTTTTGATGTTGGCTGGGTATGATTTAAATTGAGCTTTTGAAATGGGTAGATGTCTAGATAATTATCATCATCACTAGCTTCTGCTCGCGATTTCGTCCGCATTAAATTTCTTGTTCCCCCGACCCTTCCTGTCACGTCGAATCGCCTACCCGTGCGATTTTCCCCGTTTTTGCAACAATTTTCATTACTGCTCCGCTCCTCTTGGTTGTAGCGTGATGTTATAGCCTTCCTAAATAAATAGACTCATCATCATCATCAGCAGCCTATAATGTTCCCACTGCTGGGACACAGGCCTCCTCTCGGTGAGAGGGAGTGAGCCATAATCCACCTCGCGGGCCCAGTGCGGGTTGGTAGATGTCACATGTCTTCGAATTTTTGGTTCTAAGACAAGCCGGTTTCCTCACGATGTTTTCCTTCACCGTTTTGAGAGCAGTGGTGATGAAATAATTTACACAAAGTAATGCGCCTCCTTGGGTTTGAACTCACGACCTACTACTCGTAAGTCGCGGCCGTTACCCACTGGGCCACCACTGCTCCTGCTCCAATAAATAGACTACCTAACACAAAAATAATTTTTCAATTCGGACCAGTAGTTCCTGAGATTACCGCGTTCAATCAAACAAACAAACTGTTCAGCTTTATAATATTCGTATAGATTTCAACCGAAACACATCCACTGCTGGACATAGGCCTCCCCCAAGCTCCGCCACTTCGACCGGTTTTGTGCTTCCCGCATCCAGCGGATTCCTGCGGCCTTCACAAGGTCTTCGGTCCACGTTGTGGGAGGCCTTCCAAGTCTGCGTTTCCGGTACACGGTCGCCACTCCAAGACACTTTCGAACCCATCGATCATCTGTTCTGCGAGTAATGTGCCCTGCCCACTGCCACTTAAGTTCGGCAATTCTTCGGCCTATGTCGGTTACCTTGGTTCGCCCTCGGATCTCCTCATTGCTGATTCGATTTCGTAGGGAAACTCCAAGCAAAGCTCTCTCCATTGCCCTTTGGGTAACCTTCAGCCTTTTAACAAGGCAATGAGCCTTATTAGAAGACTGAAGCTGCTGATTATTAGCCGTGGCCGCTAACAATGGTTAGCGATGGTTGTTTGATATATTCGTTAATTGGGTAAACCCCTCAGCAATTAGCAAGTTAGACTCAAGTTTTAGGGGCGTGGAACTTGACATGGCCAAATAAGTTCAAGACAATACGACCGCCTGGAACTACTTACCCTCAATTTCAGCCAAAATGATTGGAATTTAACCCAATTCCGGAAAGCACAATTTATAGCACTTACCGCAATTATCCAGTGTTCGGGGCTCGCTCGCTTATTGGAATTCTGGAGCAGGATTACCAGATATTTGTGGCCTGATACAAGTTTGCAGAAGTTCTATAGAATATTATGTACAGTGGACCCCTGCTAATCCGGCCCCTGTCTAATCCGGCACCCCCTGTAATCCGACATGTCTATTATTACACGCTTTATATTAGCTTCACTTGTATGTTAGTATGTTTGTTTGTAACCGACTCCTTATAGCGCGATTTTGACCCACTTTAAACGACCAGATTTCATTCAAACTTTGTACACCTGTCAAGGACCGATGACAATGCAATAATTTCATAAATTTGTGCCATTATCCTTGCCATCCTTGCCAGGGTTACCAGGACAGCAAAAAACCTGTCTTCGAAAACTACGCTGACATGTCTCAAAATTCGAAACACCCTAAAAAAAAGATAAATTATATATTTTTAATAATAATAAAAAAAATAAGTTTAAAAATAAAATTTAAAAAATTAAACTAAAAAGTACAAAATAATGAAAAAAAAGCGTGGGGTGCCTGATGTCAATAAAAAAATACCTTACCAAAGCACCCCACGCTTTTTTTCATTATTTTGTACTTTTTAGTTTGGTTTTCAATGGAAGCGTGTTTTTTAGTTTTTTTAAACTATTATTTACTATTGAATATTTTTTGAGTCTTCGCTAATGTAGACTGAACGGGAACTGTATCTGTAATTTGTCGGATTACAAGGTACTCTTTTTTAAAAAAATGCGGACTATAGGGGGTCCTCTTAGGCAGTACTCTATAATCCGACAAATTCGATAGTCCGACACTGCCCTGCAAATCGTTTGTCGGATTACCGGGGGTCCACTGTACTTACTTTCTTCTTTCTATACATGCCTTTATTAGCTTCTGGTCGCGACATCGTCCGCGTGAAATTTCTTATGGCATGTGTCCACGGCTTACAGATAAGATTTGTTTTTTCATACTTTATAGCTCGTTTTTCAGCAATCGGGTATTAGATTTTTATCAAAAAAAAAAAAAAAACTGGTCGAAAATGGTCAGTAATGTCAAATACTGGTGAAATTTACATATTTCATGAAGGCCTGTTGTATTACGACGAAACCGTTTTCCTAAGTAACCAAAACTTTCATCATCATCATAATCAGCCTATATTTTTCCCACTGTTGGGACACGCCTCCTCTCGGTGAGAGGGAATGGGAAGTAATCTACCACGCGGGACCGTGCGGGCTGGTAGATGTCACATGTTTTCGAATTTTTAGTTCTAGGACATGTCGGTTTCCTCACGGTGTTTTGCTCCACCGTTTTGCGAGCAGTAATACTGAAATTATTTACACAAAGAGAAGTGCCTGCTTGGGCTAAGTCAGGGCCGATAGCACTGGGCCACCCACGGGGCCACCAATGCTGCTCCAAAGCTTTACGTATGGAAATTTCTATTCCCTATAAAAAAAACTGGTAAAAAAGTGATCCATCTCTAAAACTGTTCTTTCTCTTTTTGAAGAGAACGCTTTGTTTCTTAATTAATGTCTAATGAAAAACATGCATTATTAATTAAAACTGTCTGGTATCTTGTGATCAAATGTTATGTAAGTAATCTATTAAACGTAAAAGATTCCTTACTAATTAGTTTATCTACACGGATTGCATGTCTGATCTCGCGCTTGAAGTGCCCGACGATATAGTTTACTAGAGAAATGTATCCAAGTAAAAAGAAAAATCATCATCATCATCATCATCATTTCAGCCGTAAGACGTCCACTGCTGGACTAAGGCCTCCCCCAATTTGAGGGGCTTTGCCATAATCGCCACGCTTGGCAGGTGGGTTGGCGATCGCAGTGTGGTGGTAAAATGCATAGAGAACGCTGCTGCCCATTCTCTAGTAAGTCCCTTAGTCGCCTTTTACGACACCCACAGGAAGAAATGGGGTGGTGTTATTCTTTACGTCCGGCACCACACGGTACAAAAAAGAAAAATGATTAAGTGAAATCTATGCTAATATTATAAAGCTGAAGAGTTTGTTTCTTTGTTTGATTGAACGCGGTAATCTCAGGAACTACTGGCCCGAATTGAAGAATTATTTTTGTGTTGGGTACTCTATTTATCGAGGAAGGCTATAGGCTATATAATATCACGCTACAACCAAGAGGAGCGGAGCAGTAATGAAAAATGTTGCAAAAACGGGGAAAATCACACGGGTAGGCGATTCGACGCGACGGGAAGGTTCGGGGGAACAGGCAATTTAACGCGGACGAAGTCGCGGGCAGAAGCTAGTTAACTTATATACTTCTCACGACTTTTATCCATAGCGGTAGGCCAAACTATAGAACGCCACCTGATAAGATCCTTACATACTTACTCCTTTTGCTTCGTTTACATTCATCACATTCATACATTTGACCTGTCTTAAGAACATCTTAATTAATATCTTCTATCATCATCATGTTAGCCGAAAGACGTCCACTGCTGGACATATATCTCCCGCAAGCACCGCCACCTCGATCGGTTCTATGCTTCCCGTATATCCAGCGGATTCCTGCGGCCTTAACTTCAATACAGACAATAAAATACTAACGATGTCAAAACTGCTAATTGGTTAATAACATTCAATTAATCAATGTGCAGTTTTGACTACGCTCAAGTAAACAAAAATATAAATAAAGTAGAGTAGATGAATAGACTCAAACTCAATGCATTTATTTCCGTCCGGACGCTTAGATTTTTTTAACTGCGCAACGGATTTTAATGCAGTTTTCATCAATAGACCTCTGTCTATGATTAAATAGGAAGGTTTGTTTATGTAAAATGCGGGCGAAGCCGCTTTTCCCCATTTATCTTTGGTTTGGATTGAGACATCCTGTATACTCACTTGTTCCTATTCATAAAATTGGTAGGCACGGCTATCCATAGATTATCAAAACGAAATTTAAAATTGGAATAATCAAAATGTCACGCTTCACATACAGATTTAATACATGGGGTAGCCGATGATGTGTGTTTCCGTCACAAAACTACTGATGTGTCCTTTTTATAGCCATTCCCTGTACACACGGTTACACATCGAGCTATAGATTTCCAGCTTTAGCTGAGCTCGCATTGTGTAGATTATTTGTGTGATGAGAAGTCAGCTTATACTGGACATGTATAGCTTGATCTGTAGCTGTGCGTACTATGGAAGGCATAGTTTTGTACGACATATTTTTAATTAAATGAACCTTTTCATGCTTTAGTTCAATCGTAGATTAGGCAGGAAATAATTATTTATTTAAAGGGTAAGAAATTTAGATAGGTAGGTAAATGAAAATATTCTAAATATGAGACATTGGAGGATAGACATCTAACATGACATCACGCCTTGTCTCTTTAAGTATTGGGCAGAGGGGTACCTATAGTACACCCACTTTTCGTCAGTTATGTTTAAGTCCCATGTAATAGGGGGAGAGTCTATTGCCATTAACCGGGCACGAACCCAGACTCCGGGCTGCTACTGAGAAAATCCACATTGAAAAACCCAGTAACGCTTTCAAATTCGGGAAAATTTGAAAAGCATCTCGTATGGTAATATTATATGAATGCTTGAAAGGGCAGGACAACGTCTGTTTTATAGCTAGTACCTAATATTAATAACATCGATAAAGTTTTAGGAGTAAAATTTAAGAATAATATCTATCAGAAAAAGCCATTGCTTTTATATTTACTACCCGGAGACCATTCTCTTGATGCTAATAAACACCCACAACATTACAATAAATTCCTAATGACTCCAAAATGTTAATGCAACTTATTATATAAAAAGATACCACACCATGCTTACAACAACAGATTCTAAAGGCTTCACTTATCAAGATATACAATGTTTGCCGTAGATACAGATACAGAGATACGCGCCGAACTAAGCTCCTCGACTAAACAGTTAAAATCTGCGCTGCGAACACTGCGCACGCGTCGCTGTCCGTTACGATACGAATACGAATATCGAACTTAGAATTCGACGTTCAAATATTTACAATCGGTTATTTTTTGTGCAGTTTGTTTTTGTTTTCCTAAAGAATTTAATAGATTTGAATATCGATTGTTTTCAAAAATGGTTTTCAGTGGAGTGTTGTGATTTTTGAATTTAGAGTGTGGTTTCAACGGTGCATATCGGCTTCTTAATTTAAAACGAAGTGTTCGTTAAGCAATAGTTAAGCATAAAACAGGATTATTTTTTAACAGTTGTCAACATGACATCTGTCAACTGTTTCACGCTTGTTATGCGGTTGCACAAAGTCGTTTTGACATTGTAATTTAATGTATTCTAGTCTTGGTTAATTGATTAAGTAATGGACGGGTTTAACTGCGGTTTGTAACTGGATGCTGTGTAATTGACAGACGTGCGTTAGATATTAGTGTGATAATAACTGTTATTTTATGTAACTAGGTAGTAATGATATGATTTTAGGTGTTAACGTTACGTATTAAATTGGTACGGGTTTGTACCTTTGGTATACGTAAGAGAACAACATCTACAAATGATCATGGGCTTCTTCATAAGCTTAATAAAGGACAAGAAAAGGTCCTCCTTTATCGAGTAATCGCCACATAAATAATGTTAGATCCACAAACGTTTACGTTTTTTAGGTACCCTTTACGTTTTTTCTGAAGCCAGCAATTTGGAACTCCTTTATGTAAACAACGAAATATCTAAATACATTTGAATTGCATATGAATGCTTTTGGAACTCTATAGGTACTATAAACGAAACAAAAGAGGTTTTATTCCTTGAAAAATCCGTTCTGTATAAATCAATGTACCTATATCCTGAATGAATTTGGAGATAAATCAGTCGTGATCGTTTGAATTTGCCATTAGAAATAAACAAAACCAACCAAATCGATTCCAGTTACTATCAAACACAAAACAGATTAAAAATAATGTCTCTAAAAACACTTTAAGATCAGTTTTCCATAAACGATAGAATCTCACGTCAGTTAAAATGATGAAGTGTCTATGTTTTCATGTAGGTGGCCAGTATTTTGTGGTTTACTTATAAGTTAAACTAATGGCTTTCCGAAATGCCAATGCTTGAATTCTTCACATACCCTCTTAGGGAGACGGCGAAGAATGTTTAAGATTTAAAATTGGAGTTAAGTAAAAGGAGGAGTTTATGAAACTATATTTATCTCACTCTGACCTTCTCAGGAGAGTTTTTGCTTAGAAGTCTGTATTATGGATAGCTTTGAAGGATTGTTTTACAACCATTTGATGAATTCTGGGTAACTTACATAGGTAACTTAACTATAGGTTACATAATAATAATAAAGGATAGGAAGTAAATAAGTCGTTCGGAGATTCGCAGCCATTCGTAAATCTTTGAGAGTCGTTACGGGGTCGTCAGAAGCCCGAAAGTTTGACAACCAGTCTTATCAAGGGGTATAGTAATATCCAGTTACTGGGTTGTGGAGGTCATGTACGGTGTCGTTCCATGTAAAATACTGGTAATCAGCTGCATCCGGATAGATTGAAAGCCGACCCTAACATAGTTGGAAAAAGGCAGCTGATGACGATAATAGGCAAATCAGTACACTATGGCAAAGTTTACACTGTAAGGAGATGTAAGAGGGACAATCACCTTCATTTCACCTAATATTTGTTAATCTGGACACTGGGAAATAGACTAATAGTTGGATATCCATTCTCGTACTTAGATTTTAATAGAAAAAAGGGGAGTTCGACCTTGGATGCCCCCTTTTTTTTTTCTTTATGGGAAATCATCAAATGACTTGGGCGAGCCGAGGGCGTGTCAGACTTTTACTGACTAAAACCCACCCGTGTTCCTTCAGTTGCCCATGTGCCAGGGTCACGGTCTTGGAACTTGGCCCCTTGACTCCTAAGAAATTTGTTGTTATGTTGGCCCTTCTGATTCAACGAACTGCATCCTTATGTTGAAATCATAGTAGGTATTAAGATGGACGTTTTCCGGAGTCCTCGAGTAATTAGTGTGTTATAATTAGTTCTAACTACGTCTAAAGTGAATGCAGTTTATATCACATTATTCTTAGATACTTTATGTTCTCTCAGTCATCATCGTCATCATCATTTCAGCCGAAAGACGTCCACTGCTGAACATAGGCCAAGCACCTTTCCCACTCATTAAACACGAACCCCTTTATTCATAAACGTTGATTAAAGTTAAGAGACGTTTAAACGTCAAAAATGTATGGTTAAACAGCAGCTAATCATTTCTTAACTTTAAACAACGTTTATGAATAAATGGGAAACTTCCTACTGAAAATCTTGCGAAAGCGGCCGAGCTCCGTGTTGTGTTGTTAATAAATGAAAGATACTGTTTAATACACTTGGTTTATTGAGACTAGGATCACAGTTTACACAGAGACATATTTCAGACGGGACCCGACATAGCAGTGCCGGAGTGCCAGGTATCAACCGGAACCATAGATTACATCTAGTGGTGTACACATTAATAACATACTAAATAGTGATGTTACAACATCCCCCTTGTTGAGTTCAAATTAAACCCCTGACAAACAATTAATAAGTTATACAATGACAAGCGACTTTATCTACCAGACAACATGCTCTATGTTACTTATAGTTATATTAAAACTAGACAACATTCTTATTAATTTACTTTGTTACATTTAATCTAGACAACCTTCTTATTACTACTTACTTAATAGTTACATGGTTAATCTATTTCGTCTATTAACCTTCTTGGTGGTTTTACAATACGACCTGACCTGGTTGTTACGCTTGAGGATTTATGAGATGAGGATTCTTGAAGTCTTGACTCCTGTCTGTCACCTTCCTCTCTCCCCTGCGACGAGTTGGATTGCATAGGAGGGTTTGCATAGTTATGTGAATACTTATGTCTTAAGTGTATTCTATTTCTCCTATACTGTACACCATTGACATCCTCAACTACGTACGACCTATTGTTCATCAATCTTTGTTTGACAATAGCTTGTTCCCAGTTACTTTTGGGATTTCTTTTAAAATAGACATGGTCATTGTAATGTAACATTGACATTGACTTAGTATTTTTATCATAATACCTTGACTTATTGTCATCATTTTTCTTGACTGACACTTTGTAATCCTGAAATGTTACTACTTTTGGCTTTAATCTCTTATATGATACTGGAATATTATCTCTCAAGTTTCTTGACATTAACAATTGAGCTGGTGATGACAAATTATTTTTTGGTGTATTTCTATACTGTAATAAAGCTATGTATGGATCTGTTTTGTTTTCTTTACATTTCCTTAACATGTTTTTTATTATTTTTACTGAACTTTCAGCTTGACCATTTGACTGTGAATGATATGGGCTAGTAACAACATGTTCTATGTCCCATTCTTGTATGAAATTTTTGAAATCAATTGACTGAAAAGGAGGTCCACCATCTGACACCAATGACAATGGTATTCCATGACGAGCAAAAATAGATTTTAAATGAGTAATTACATTTTGAGCAGTACTGTTTTTATTTAATAATGCTATCTCTATGTATTTTGAGTAATAATCTGTGACAATTAAATAAACTAAACTTTCAAAATGCATTAAATCGATACCGACTTGTTGCCATGGATATTTACATATTTCAAAATTTTGTAGTGGTTCCTTTTGATTACATGGTTTGTATTTTGCACATAGAAGACATTGTTCGACTAAATTCTTAATTTCACTCGACATATTTGGCCAATACAAAGATTCTCTTGCTAATTTCTGACATTTATTTATACCTTGGTGACCTTGATGTATTTTTTCTAGCATTTCTTTATACATTGACTGTGGTACTATTAATTTTGAACCTTTGAAAACTAAATCTTTAATTACATGTATTTCACCTTGAATATTCCAATATGGTTTGACTATGGAACTGACATTGTTCTTATTTTTGGGCCATCCTTCCTTATAATATTTTTTTAATAATTGTAAGGATTCATCATTTTTGGTTTCCTGTGCCAATTTTGTGCTGTATTCTTTTGTTATGGCTAAATTGGCATACATTAAATTGACATGACAAGACATTTCTGACTCATTTTCAGGTGTGTAATGGTCTTTCAAAGCTGCCCTTGACAAAGTGTCTGATATATACATTTCTTTACCTGGTACGTGTATGACTTCTAAATCATACTTTTGTACTGTTAACATCATACGCTGTAATCTAGCGGGGACATCATGCAATGGCTTTTTGAATAAATAGACTAATGGCTTGTGATCAGTATGCACTGTGACTCTATGACCATATACATATTGGTGAAATTTTTCACAACCAAATTGAATTGCTAGTAGCTCTTTTTCTATCTGCGCGTATCTTTCCTGGGTTTCAGTTAAAGTTTTTGAACTATATGCAATTGGTTTGTTTTTCTGTAAAATGACTGCACCTAATGCTGATTTTGACGAATCAACTGACAAGACTAATGGAATCTTAGGATTGTAATGTGCTAAAACTGGTGAGTTTGTAATCTCATCTTTTAATTTTTTGAGACATTGACTCTGATTCTCATCCCAAGTCCAGACTGAATCTTTTTTCAAAAGATTTCTTAATACTTGTGTTTTTTCTGACAAGTTACTAATAAAAGGTCCTAGATAATTAATCATACCTAATATTCTCTGTAACTCTTTGACATTTTTTGGTGTGGGCATATTGACAATGGCTTTGACTTTTTCTTGATCTGCCCTGGCACCATCTTTACTGAAGACATAACCCAAAAAACATACTTCTGTGACTAAAAATTTACATTTTGACTTGTTAAATTTTAAATTGACTTGACGAGCTCTTTGCATGACTTTGTGTAATCTTTCATTATGAACCGACTCATTTGGACCATAAACTAAAATATCATCTATGAATATTAAGACTCCTTCGATATAACCGAATAGATTCATCATGACTCTTTGAAAGATTTCAGACGAGGCATTTATGCCATATGGTAATCTTAAATACTTATATCTACCAAATGGTGTTTGAAAGGTACATAATTCAGAACTATATTCATCCAGACGTAGCATCCAAAAACCTGAGAATGCATCTAAATGAGAAAAACATACAGCCCCTTCGAGCTGAGACCTAATCTCATCAATTGACTTAAGTGGATAAAATTCTCTCATTATGTTTTTATTCAAATTTCTAGGGTCTAGACAAATTCTTAACTGACCTGAACTTTTTAAGGTTATGACGACTGAGTTAACCCACTCTGTTGGTTTTGTAACCTTTTCAATAACTTGCATCTCCATCATGCGATCCAACTCCTCGTGTAATCTCCCTTGTAATGCAAATGGAACTTTCCTGGGCGGATCCACACATGGTACTGCATCAGGCTTGAGTTTAAGATGACAGACTGGAGGTAGACATCCAAGTCCCTGAAAAACATCATTATATTGTGTAAGAATTTGTTTACTAAAATCTTGTTTTGATACTGAAAAGACACGTTTTATTATTCCTAACCTTTCACATGTTGGTAGACCAAGAACATTTGGACAATCTAAATCTGCTATTATAAACATTATAGATTCGACGACGTCATCATTATTGATGCACAATTTACAATTTATGTTCACCTTGCCTAAAATCGGAATGGATTTTCCACCAAATCCTGTGACATTTATTTGACATTTGGCAAGTGACACTTTTGACAGGTTATGAAATGTCTGCTTTGACATTATGTTGACATCTGCACCAGAGTCTATGATGCATTTAACTTGTTTATTTCCTATTAACAAGTTAATTTCCCATGACTGTTTTGTATGATTACTTTCTACAGTGTTGACATTCTTTACTGTACGACTTATATCTGAGTGACTGACTAATGATCCGTTGTGTGTCTGTGTAAACTGTGAATACTGACGACTGTTTCTAAGTTGATGACATTGTGTATTGTGTAATCCCTCAGACTTGTGACTTTTTTCATCATTGAGATGTGAATATGGACTTTGACCTTTTCTCTTTTGACTATTTGACTGGACAATGGATCTCTCAGATATGTGACTATTTTCATCATTGAGATGTAGATAACTTTCAGTACATCTCTCAGATACATCACCATTTTCATCACAGAGATGATAGGAATGGGGACGTTGACTATTTGACTTGACGTTGGATTTCTCCGACTTGTCACTGTTCTCATCATAGGGATACGGTGACTGTGACTGACTGACTACTAATGTGTTTTTGTGTCCGTGTCTGCTGTCCTGACTGTGTGTGTTTGACTGACTATGTGTCACTGTGTGTTGACTGTTTGACTGACTACTATGTTTAGTATGATCCACATAATTATCTGAATGACTTTTACTCGACTTTAATTGACTGTTCAACATGCCAACAAAATATTCTTGACTACTGTTATCTGAATTAAACGATTGCAACTGACTTACTTTTTTATTCTTAAGACAATATTTAGCAAAATGACCAAAAGATTTACATGACCTGCATTGAGCGCCTTTCGCTGGGCATTTGTAGCGATGAGACTGCCCACAGCGGCTGCATTTCTTCGAGTTGCTGGTGTGGTCGCTGTTTGAAGCTGATGCTAACTTGCGACTGCTCGAAGCTGACTGGCGACTGCTCGACCTGCGACTGGAAGCACGCTGTTGACCGTCTTGTCGACCGCGGCTCCTCCGACTGAGATGCATGACGTTTTCACTGGCGACACTGGTACCTTTGACGATTTTTTCAGCATCCTGCTGAGCGATTATAAGTGTCCTTGCCAGCTCTTGCATTCTCTGATATGATAAATCAGGTTCTTGCAGTAACCTCTGACGTACATGTGACAAATCTATGTTGAGGTTTGCTATAAAAATATCTTTAATTAATGACTCCCTGAGCGTGCCAAACTCGCATTCTCTGCTTTTATTCTCCAAATCCGTGAGGAATTCGTCGATGTTTTCGGATTTTTCCTGTCTACGTGTGAAGAATAGGTATCTACACATCGTCACATTTCTTCTTGGCTCAAAAAATCTGTCGAATTTGGACTTGACTTCGTGGAGTGTGCTTTCATCTATCTTTAGGTTGAAAGTATTAAATATATTAAGACCACGTTCTCCAATTAAATGTAGTAGAATGGCAATTTTACGTTTTTCAGTTGACTTGTCTAGGCCTGTGGCTAGCAAATATAATTCCAGCTGCTGCCACCATCTCTTCCACGCCTCCGCATTATTATTCGCTGGATCCGACGAAATGTGGAGTTGTTTTAAGTTCGTACGTAAAGCTTCTTGTCCGCCATTTTCGGCGTCACGCGTGGCTTGGTTTGGCATTTTCTTGACCGATCTTCTTTATTTTTATTACACGACTTCTGACACCATGTTGTGTTGTTAATAAATGAAAGATACTGTTTAATACACTTGGTTTATTGAGACTAGGATCACAGTTTACACAGAGACATATTTCAGACGGGACCCGACATAGCAGTGCCGGAGTGCCAGGTATCAACCGGAACCATAGATTACATCTAGTGGTGTACACATTAATAACATACTAAATAGTGATGTTACAACACTCCGAAAAGTTGATACTGAATTTTAATGCAAAGAATATTTGAATCAAGGCTTAGCCTCCAGGCAGGCAAACAGGCCGATGCGACTATCGTACAACAATTTTTATGAGAAGTTCACGGAAATACTTCTAAAAGAGTCACGTCACGCGTGTCTGAAGAATCCTTAACATGCAGAATAATCAGCCTCTATCGTTCCCACTGCTGGGTCACAAGCCTCTAACCTTCAGGGCGAGAAAGTGGGCCGTAATCGATCCCGTGGTACCAGTTTGGCTTAGAATTTCTGGATGCTTTGAAATTATCAGGACGAAATTACATGTTTGTAAAATGCACAAAACATTCCAGTTTTTTCCGTAAAATTGCTTTCATGAAATCTTTAGGCATTTCCTGTAACATTTCTTACAGCCTAACAGCACACTATGTAGCCATCAACTTGACACAGTTGACACATATTAATGTGCTGCGCTTGTGCAAAAAGACAATGAATGTGCCATCAGATCCTTCGGAAGTCGCGGTATGCGCTCCATGTAACTGTCTCGCTATAAAAGGGAAGAAGGATTCAGGGTTGGCACAAACCTGGAAAGAGTCCAGAGAAAAAGGTCTGAAATAAAAAGTTGGTGTTTTTTTTTTCACACGATTTGACCCTTTCTGCCCTGTGAAGTACGTTAAAGCCTTTAGTCCCAGCTGCCATTCGTAGATTTTAAACAGTCGTTATGGCTAAGCCAGGGTCTGGCAATTAGTCGTACCATGGAGTTTCGTGTTACCAAGAAACTGGGTTTTGGTGGTTTTATAAGCCGTCGCTCCTTGTAAATACTGCTATAGTATTTGGTTAGACTTGAAGGCGACCTCAACTTAGTTGGGAAAATGCAAGGCTGATTCTTTTGCTTTCTTAATCTCCAGGAACCAGTCCACTTCTACATCTACACATTAACAGCTTCTTTCTATTCCCTATTGAGTGTACAAATTACTATTTAGATTAGTCAGATAATGCTCTCATGTGTGATGCGAATTTCCCTGCTTTGGTTTCACTATTTAGTAAAGTTTCTTTTAATTCCTCGGGAAACCCACGGAAGGTCATTTTACTTACGAACATAATTTCACGTTTTCTTTCTAGGGAACGCCACCTGCAACGATCCTTACACACTCCTTTTGCCTCGTGCATACATCTGGTCATTTCACGCATATACATTTTACTTTAGCAAATATCCTACTTAGAATGCATCAGCATGGTTTATGAACACTTGATGGGTCTAAAGACCTTTGGATACCTTGTAATAATAGTGTGACAGCCGACACTTCACTATGACTTTAATACCTACCTTACTTCCAACATGCGTGGAATTTTAATCAGTGTTACCAACATTAAACCAAATAGACTAATGAGATACAGACGCCAGCACATCAAGCTACTACAATTTGTCAAATTTCTTTAATAGATTTTCAACTTTAACGCTAAAGCATTAGGTTCAAGGTTTATTGGGAAATTTTGACAGTTTCGGGTACCTTGATGTGTCTGTACATTTCTAATCTACTCCAAAAAGACAATTTCATGACACCGGATGTCCGCAAAGTGACGACACATAAATTCTGTTAAATGATGACAATAATAAAATGGTTGGACGCAGTGTCAGCCCTAATTGGGGATACATTGGTGGCTCGTGGCTAGATTATTTTCGTACGATGAACGTTAAGACGCCGTGTGTGGAATGAATGTGACGTGCTTTATTTTTATATTAAATGTGTTTCGTATTGCAAGGATAGGTAGAAAGGAGCAACCGTCTAGCGTTTGAAGTTTTAGGAATGTATACAGATTTTAACAATCTATATTAATATTAAAAAGAAGTTACTAGGGTGCAGATGCATGAACGTAAAATCAAATGTCTTTTATTGAATAAAAGACATTTGATTTTACGTTCCACCAGGCTGAAAATTAGGACTTTTTGAACGCCCGTAAAACGCCCGCCCTTCAACACTTCCTAGTGCTTTTTTTTTTTTTTTTTTTTTTTTTTTTTTTTTTTTTTTTTTTTTTTTTGGATGGGAAATCATCAAATGACTTCTCCCGCTCTGGGCGGAGCGGGAGGGCGTGTCAGACTTTTACTGACTAAAACCCACCCGTGTTCCTTCAGTTGCCCATGTGCCAGGGTCACGGTATCTCTTTTGAACAATCACGCGACCCCGGCAGGCATCGGTCCTAGCAGACCCCTTCAATAAAGCTGACATCTCTTTGAGGCGCGCGTGGAACACTACGCGCCGTCGACCCGAGCCTGGTCCTTACCGGGCGGCGAGCTACCCATTGCTCGCCACCCGCAAGCTCGCGCCTACGGTGGCCGGGAGTCCGCAATCGACTCCCGGCGCCCGGGGCGTCTCCTCCTGCGGCGGACTTCCTAGTGCTTTAGCTGGGAAGAAGTGGCGCAATAAACTGTCCATCAGCACTGCTACGTTGTAACTTGATTCAAAACATTAAAGTAAATTATTTTCTACTAGCTGACCTGTGCCCACTTCGTTGGGCGGTAAAGGGTTTTGTTTTTATTGCATACCAGCTTCTGCCCGCGACTTCGTCCGCGATAAATTTCTTGTTCCCCCGACCCTTCCCGTCGTCGCGTTGAATCGCAAACCCGTGCAATTTTCTCCGTTTTAGCAACATTTTTCATTACTGCTCCGCTCCTCTTGGTTTTAGCGTGATGTTTTATAGCCTATAGCCTTCCTCGATAAATAGGCTACCCAACACAGAAAGAATTTTTCAATTCGGACCAGTAGTTCCGGAGATTACCCCCTACATACAAACTTGCAAACATACAAACTTACAAACAAATGTTACCTCTTTATAATATTAGTATAGATATGTCACCTAGCACACGCCAGTATACCAACAAAACATTGAAAACTATACTCTAGCAGAAATTTGACTCAACTAAAGTCTTAAACGCTTTTCGTATTTTCTCTAAACCGTCCAGCCAGTACAAATAACAACATACGTTACTAATAACTTGTAAACTAATATGTGTAACTTACGTTCACTCCTAGTGGTTGTTTGCACAAAAATTTCACTGCACTTGAGGTCTACCCACGCGCATACTACCGGTAAACACAATGTGCTTCTGCGGTTAGGGCTACGGAGTTTGAATGATGGGCTATTTGAAAATAGAATGTGTTTTCTTTTTTTTTGCCTGCGTGTCTTTGGTTTAGTGGTCGCAAGCTCGGCTTCTGAGTGGTTTTCTTCATTGTAGACTACATATGTGGACTACGCCTAGGATTATAAGTTCGATGGCCAGGCACTGGTTTGTTTCGTTTCTTTAACCCCAGAAGGCTCTGGAAGAAAGAAAGTGAAGAACGATTTTCTCAATAGAATTGATAAGCTTTTTGATAAAGCCAGTCCATTACTTTTTCGACTTTTCATCAACGGCCCTCGAAATCTACAATGGTACCGATTCCCTTGTTCACAAACTGAACTAAATTTAAGTTCAGTGCATCTTTTTCTTTGTATTTCATTACGAAGAGGACAAAAGATAAATTTTAGTTTAGTCCTGTCAAATTAATCAGCGCCTGTCACTACTCCATACAAGTTTAGACGTGATTAAAAACTTGCCTACTAAAATTACGTCAATTTACGTCAAGCGCCGGTAATTTGACAGGACTAAACTAAAATTTATCTTCTGTCCTTTCCTTAATGAAATAGAAAGAAAAAGATGCACTGAACTTAAATTTAGTTTACTTTGTGAATAAGGGAATCGGCACCAATGTTGTACGGGGCACGGTGGTACAAAACCCTTCGTGTACGAGTCAAACTCGCACTTTGGCGGCGTTTTTAATGATGTTTACCCTAAAACAGATAGATACATTGTATAACTTTTACCCGTAGGCTATAAGTAATGGCAATTAACTAAGCCCATAACACAACATGGCCACCGGTAGCTGATGACCGAACCTGATGAAATAGTGAATTTATTACATAGTCTACACTTTATTGAGCTAAATTATTAATTAAATCAAAGCACGTTTGATTGGGACCCGTTGTAATTAAAATAACAATTAAACGTCAGATACATTATAATGGTGGCCCGATAGGCATTTTGCATATTAATTGATCACTTTATAATCAATCCGGTAACTGTGATAAGGTTTGCCTGCTTTGAATAGAAACTGGTAAACTATTTGACAGACAATTTTTCGCGGTAGAAAAATGTAGTCGCTTTGTTTCATGGAAGTAGTAAGTACTTGTCTAGTGCCACATGGAAATACTAGGTATAGGCACTAGGCCTATACTTACTATTTCCATGCATTTTTAATTTCGTTTTTTGCGGTGTGCTTGTATGTGTCAGTTGGTTTGATGATCATCTTTGTGTAACAGTATCCTCCAAACGATTTTTTTTTTTTAATTTACAGGTAACTGGAACGCCAAACCGGAGCTAGATAAAACCCGTACTATACGTACTTACGCTAAAGTTTTTCTCCAATTCAATATTTTTTCTTTTACGACTAGCCTTGAGCAATTAACCCATACCATCCCACTTTTTGCCCATAGTTGTTCAATCATTATTCGCTCTTCATTAATCTTCTCTAATTCTTGTTCTCATCACGTAATGTTCGTACAATTAGTTGGTCACGCCAATCGAGTAGTATTTAGTGAAATCGAGAGAGACTTGTCACTAGACGTTTGGAGCGTGTAGCGTGAAATTGAGCGTACGGTCAACAGCAGCGTTATTCAGCATAGTGTAGCGATTTGCTATCTCTACTGCCAGGTCAGATAGTGAGAAAACGCGTGTCCAACTTCTTCTTCTTCGTGGCGCTGGCACGACAAATTTTGTCACAGTCAATAGGCACATATAATACACTTTTGAACGTCAACATCAAAATAGATTGATTCTAGTCGCCCAAGAGGTAGTTTCGGATGGAGAAGAATAGGCAGAAAACTCTCTTACTCTTTTAAAAATGTTTGACAATATTGCCCCAAAACTTCGCCAGTTCCACGGCTTTATCTGTGGCAGTGCAGAGGTCACCTTGGCTGCACGTTTTGGGGCACAGAGGGTAGAACTTGGAACAGGTTGTGACACAGCTCCACATTCACACCCTGCAGGCGTTTCATCATGGTAGCGGACCTTACGAAGTTTGACTTATAGCTTTCCACTTAGATTGGGAGACAGTTCATCCATGAGTCCATTAGATTGAGATATTTGGCGATATAAAAATAACTATAAATCGTGTTAACTGTGTGTGATTACAGTACTTTCTGTTTATTATCAGTCTTTGCTGATGATGATAATATATTGTCAGATTGCTCGAAAATCTTAAGCAGCCTATAATGTGCTCACTGCTGGGACAGAGGCTTCCTCTCTGTAAGAGGGAGTGGGCCATAGATGTCGCATTTCTTCGAATTTTTGGTTCTTTGACTTGAAAACATTGTGAGGAAGCCTCTTCACGATGTTTTCCTGCACCGTTTTGAGAGCACACAATGATATGAATATTGTAATTTGCCAGCGTAGTGCAAATGTGTTTTGTTTATTTCTCGTGTGTATACATAACGATCTCTTTTGTTGACCGTACCAGCGAAAGTGTGGGTAGCGCGGGGGCGGTTTTGTTTTCACTAGTGTTAAGTTGATTGGGGATAAGGGTGGGGCTCGAGTGAGCGCGTGTGAAAGCCGTAGGTATAAGCTGAAGCGACAAAGTCAACCGCGGTTGCAAAACTTTGTACTTTTAGGGTTCCGCACCTCAAAAGGAAAAAGCGGAACCCTTATAGGATCACTTTGTTGTCCGTCCGTCCGTCCGTCCGTCCGTCCGTCCGTCCGTACGTCTGTCAAGACCCTTTTGCTCAGGAACGCGTGGAGGTATCAAGCTGAAATTTATAACAAATACTCAAGTCCCTTGGAGCTGTGAAAAAATCAAACTTCTAAGCTAACGCAATCAAAAGATATAGCCGTTTATACCGCAAATTTCCTCAAATTTTCGAAACTCGCAAGGGAATCAAAACCTAAAGGGTACTTCCAGTCGATCTAGAATTTTGAAATTTGGTACGAAGCAACGTCTTATAGCACAGATAAAGGAAAAATTGCGAAAACCGTAAATTTTTAGATACATCATATAATAAACAGAACAAAACACAGACAGAAATAAAACCAAGCCAAGAAACAGAACAGAACTACGACTCGATTGTCGTGATGGTTTGTACGGAACGTTTTTTACTTATTTTCTCGATAGGCCACGACCGCCAACGATGTGTGAAAATAAATTGTGTTTTTTGCCGGATATCCATTGTGCAATTTCGTGCTTAAGCAAAGGAACTGTGTACCTGCGATTCCTGCAAGTGAAATACCTCTACTTTGTTAGTTAAAATTCCAATTACTCGGACAAAACCCAACAAAGACATCAAGAGATGCAACAACGAGTACTTGCATTGTTAGGAGGTTCGTCCTCCTCCTCTCTCTGGAGCCCCGACCGCCGATAGCTTGGACCCTGTTCCCGATACCGGTGGGCTGCTATGTTTAATTTTTTTAAATATTTTTATGTCCCATTATTTAAAAATATAATTTATGAGTATGTATAGTAAACGGAATATTAAATACCCTCATTGCCTTGTATTTGCCCTCTAATCGCTTTCTAACCGACCAAAGCCTAACTTAAGCAACTCAATAAAATCGCTGAGTTAACTGTGCTTTTTATTTCCGGCACATTCGGCTGCATTTAGTTGATCTTGCTGATCTGCTGATACGTCGTAAACGTCCACTGTACACTCAATTATACACTTTATTGGTGCCGTATTGTAAATGTACACTTTAATTAAGTTCGTTATAAGACGTAACGAAGTTTATACTTTGGTGAAGTTCAATTGAGGTTGTATGTCTGCTGATTTGGGAGCTCAACAGGGCTGTATAAGCTGTTTTATTTATTTTGGAATTGTCTCTATTGACCAAGCTCTTACTTAATTTTCAATAGGTTCTCTTGGACGCGAAACCTGACTGTGATGAGTTCGTGAGTGAATGGAAGATGATCATGATATGCCTAGCATTCTGTGAGATGAGTGTAATTAGCAAATAGCCGCTGACGTAAACGTCATGGTATCCCGCGAAGAACAGATTTTCTTACATTTTTGCAATCTGCAGTTCAGTACCTATATGGTTGTACGTTCATCTAAATATAATTCGCGACCGTAACAAAATTTTGATACATAGAATCATAACAATCACCAAAAATCATTTCTCTAAGTTCATATGGGTAATACGAACATAGAGAGTTGTTTTTTGATGATATTCAATGACTGTTTCATGAAATCATGAAATTAGAGATCTGCACCCTAATTGCGAAACGCACAATTTATCAGAATCTGAATGGGATTGAAGATTATTTCTAAACCATTGCGTCATTGCGTACCGTAAAGAATAACACCACCCCATTTCTTCCTGTGGGTGTCGTAAAAGGCGACTAAGGGACTTACTAGAGAATGGGCAGCAGCGTTCTCCATGCATTTTACCACCATACTGCGATCGACAACCCGCCTGCCAAGCGTGGCGATTATGGCAAAGCCCCCCAAATTGGGGGAGGCCTAAGTCCAGCAGTGGAAGTCTTACGGCTGAAGTGATTGCGTCATTTGTTCGAATAAATTGTCGGCTCAGCAACGTAAATAACGCAATGAATGTTGTTTAACTATGAATATTAAATCAACTCCTACCGATAAAAAGTTCCGCAACTACCCCTCTGGAGTTGTATGGTTGATTCTAATGATTACAATTTTGTCAAGCCCTACTTGTCACGGTTACAGATCATAATTGAATTAACGCACCGGCAACCTAACACTGATCTGCAAATTGATAAAAACGTACTTAATTATATTTGTGTTTTGCGGGCTACGGAGCGGAAGGGCGTGTTAGACTTTTACTGACTAAAACCCACCAGTGTTCTCATAGTTGCCTATGCCAGGGCCACGGTGACTCTTTCGAACAATACCCCGACCCTGACAGGAAGAACGTTCTTCTTAATACTGATGATAAAGAACTTAATTGTATCAAAAGTTTTACATAATTTGGTAGGTAAACTTAAAAGCAACGATAATTACGATCGAACCCAAATACTTAAGGCAAACTTTGTCTTAAGGCCCTCTTGTAGTTGAAGACGTTTCGGCGAACACTGGCCGGTCGTTGCAAGCGCTTGAGCTGCTAGATTTTGTGTATAATTGTTATTGGAAAAAAAATGATAAGGAAATTATGAAATATTTTCTCAGCATGCCCTAAAAAACAATAAAACCTATCTTTTGGTATAAGTTTTACATGGTTTAATGATGGAATCTCTTCAGGGTACACGTTTTAAATGGCGATTTAGTGTCATCTTTATGATTATTTTTTATCGAGCCAATTGTTTTAATTCACGTTTCTATCTTCACACAGTGCTTAACAGTATGTTAAATTTTCCTAAATAATTTATTTTTACGGAAACTAGCCATTTTGCTAGATTTACAGAGGTTTAAAAAAGTTAAAAAGTACTGCAACCTCGCCTTAACCATTTAGCGTGTCGAAAATTATGACCCAAGCGGTACTTATTAACCAATTCAACCATACTAGTTTGTCACGTTGTCGTGAGCTTGTTAAGACGCTTGAAGTCACAAAATGTTTCATGTTTAAAGTCTGTTCATCTAAACGTGTGAATTGATGTTTAGGCGCAATTAACCCATCATTATTATTACTATTATTTTCCAACCGATTCTTCAATGGGTCATCAAAAAAAGTCATCTGACACTTTCAAATTAAGAATAAAACCGGCCAAGTGCGAGTCGGACTCGTGCGCCTAGGGTACCGTACAAACCTGCAGGTATTCACGGTTTATGCATAAGGCTTATGTTTATGATTATTATTTTTTTAAATTTTTGTGTTTGAGTTGGCAGAATGAAAGGTAAATTGTGGTTTACGATTTATGACGTATTAAAAAAAAAACTACTTACTAGATCTCGTTCAAACCAATTTTCGGTGGAAGTTTACATGGTTTTGTACATCATATATTTTTTTTACTTTTATCATTCCGTTATTTTAGAAGTTACGGGGGGGGGGGGGGGGGACACATTTTACCACTTTGGAAGTGTCTCTCGCTCAAACTATTCAGTTTAGAAAAAAATGATAATAGAAACCTCAATATCATTTTTGAAGACCTATCCATAGATATGGGTTTGATGAAGTTCTATGTATGGGGAACCCCAAATATTTTTTTTTCTATTTTTGTGTGAAAATCTTAATGCGGTTTACAGAATACATCTACTTACCAAGTTTCAACAGCATAGCTCTTATAGTTTCGGAAAAAAAGTGGCTGTGACATACTCGGACAGACAGACAGACAGGCAGACAGACCGACAGACAGACAGACAGACATGACGAATCTATAAGAGTTCCGTTTTTTGCCATTTGGCAACGGAACCTAAAAAATGACGGTTTGACATATTTCCTATACACGAACTGTCTAGCCGCCATATTTGTTCTTATGATGACAGTTAACTGACGATTGATAAATTTGCCATAATACGGTAATATTTGGAGCCTAAGCACAGTATTAGGCATCAGCTAGCTGGAAATAAGCCTCTCCACTTTATCTTCAGCGCCTCATTGCTTATTTGAAATCTGTGTTTTTAAGTACAGTTAATGAAATTGAACTGCATAACGATGTTGTATCAGACTTAGCCGCAAAGTTAACATCCATCTTTTATCAACAAGAAATAATACATTATTTTCTAATCTTGTATTTTTATGGCAACCAAAGTCTAAAATAAATTATCAGATATCTTTTAAACTCAATTCTAATGCCACTGCTGGGTACTCGACTAATTATTTGATAAATGTACTTAAATATTAGGAAATATTTGTAAATTATACATATATAATAGTCTCTTCTTATAATCTCTTTGACTAAATTAATTAATCTCAGTGACCTTTGTGTACCTAATATTTTAATCATCTCGGATTTGACCGTAATCCTCATATTCATTTCATTCAATGTTATATCTAAAACTAAACAAAACTCTTAAAATATATTTGTAACTTTAAAACTATGTCTCTATATTATTCTGACAAATAAATAGAATATTACTATTTCTACTACTATAATACTAATTTATAATCCAATAAAATATCAAGAGCTACGGCACTCAATATATTTGATGACCTCTCAAAATATTACGGTTTTCATTCAAATATTAGGGATATAAAGAGTCTCAATCTGCTGTATTAAAATATTTTGTGGGATCAGTAAACATCAGCTTAGTTGTAAATGTGCCTACCTCGTTATCTATCTCGTTTACACCAAGTCTTTAGCACTTATGGTGCCAAGGTTCCATAGCTTAAATAGTTTTATAGTTTTTAAAGCCACCTTTCTTATCTTTGTGTGAGTTAAACTACCTAAGACAAAGTGAAATGACATTACTGAAAGTTTTGTAGACATAGTAAATGAATTGCTTGAAGATCCTCATAATCGATTGTTTACTGTTATATATATATTTATCCATATCATCAGTATCCACCTACGGGCTTTTTAGGTTAGTAAGCTTTTTTCCTTGAGAATCTCTGTATCCCAACTTACTCATAGCACCAGATTCCCTGCCAGGAATTTCCACATCCAATCTACGACAGCCTTCTTCTTTAGATCATTATTACCAACTCTTCCTGCATTAGGCTCTTCATAACAGCAGATGATAACTTCATTTCTTGCACTTGTCACTATTTAAACTGAAACGAAATAAGGTTTATTTCTGCAAGTACCTACCTAGATCTTTGAAGACCCTTTTATGCGTCAATTTTTGCCAATATTTTATTCTTATTTTTTATTTATTAGACCAAAATGACAGCTATTACTATAGCGTAACTGTCATGTTGACAAAAATGTATCGTTCGCAGCTGTAATTTTAGTCTAGCAATGTGAAAACTAGAGTTTAAATGGCATTTCCTAGCTGATTAATCCCTGAGAAGAAATCCCGAAACAAACTCACAGGAACTTACATTCCTTACACGGCTTCATAAATAACGTGACAACATACGTACACCTTGTAAGTCAAACTATTTTGAATCCAAAAAGGTAAATACTGTAACATTACCAGCAAACATATAGTTTCTAAAGTTTTCCCTGTTTATTATTCTTGTTTTTCCATACAAAAGTGACAGTCTTGTCAGATTGTTTGCTGGCATTTGTGGAACGTACAGCCAAGCGGGTTATTTTCATGTAAATAGGTTCTATTTATATGGAATCATACTGTGTTGCTTCTGCGTCGCAGTCTCAGTGGGCAGTACTTATGTGTTATTTCGTTATTTGTAAGTTGACCATGTCTGTACACCTGAATTGAATGCTATGTTTACGCTGTCTGCCTGTCAGAATCTAGATTTTGTGTTGTTATCTTTATTAAGATCATCACGAGAAAAGTGTATAAAAGGCACTTCTTTGTCAATAGCTCTTCTTCCTTATACAATCTTTTGGTATTTCGAATAGTACTGTGTTTTTGGTTGATCTGAAGGTTAAATTACGTTAAGTCCTTTCCTTAACTTTAATATAGTTTACAAAATTATTACTATTAGGTGGATTTCAATGTTACATGACCTGTGTCTGAGACTAACAATGACTAATATAAACTCCAAATAGTTTAACGTTTGGACTTTAAATGAGACCATGACCTTTGAGTTAATTTTTTCGGCATTTTTTTCAAGGCTCAGTCACCTAGGAAATGCCGGCACCATCTAGTTTTAAAATATTGATTTACAGAATATTGCCGTGCAAGTGAAAAAAAAAATCTATACTAATATTATAAAGCTGAAGAGTTTGTTTGATTGAACGCGGTAATTCTCATGAACTACTGGTCTGAATTGAAAAATTATTTTTGTGATAGGTAGTCTATTTATCGAGGAAGGCTATATAACATCACGCTACATCCAAGAGGAGCGGAGCAGTAATGAAAAAGGTTGCAAAAACGGGGATAATCGCACGGGTAGGCGATTCGACGCGACGGGAAGGGTCGGGGAAACAAGAAATTTTACGCGGATGAAGTCGCGGGCAGAAGCTAGTCTACTTATACAAAGACACATTTCATTTAGTATTTTACTGACTATGTCGCATTTTGTATTTTCGACAAATTATTATTTGCAAGTAATTTCTTACAAGGTTACACAGACCTTAAATTATTTTACTACCAAACATAAAACAACATCAAATAAACCTCAAAAGGGCCGCTTATTAAGTTCATTTTAATCTTTTGTTGTATTATTTGCTTCACACAACAGTACTAAAATGAGTCAGGACATCAATTTAGAGGCCAACATCTTAGCCAAAGTTTCGTCAAACATTGTACACTCTTTGATGTTCAATGCAGGATTTGTATCTTCTTTGATGAATCACTTGTTTACAAGACACAGCACTGGATGTTTCCATCCACCAACACGCCAATATGGTGGCAGTTAAATAATAATACAATTGACATTTGCACCTTAGACTCATGTGAAGGATAACCGGTTACAAATACTTATTGTTTTGCATTGATTTCTGTTCTCTATTATTATGCAACGGCTTTGATTGCGTTTAAGTGCGGGGCTTGAGATAAAGACTTACCTATTATAGTAGCCCGCTCTTTAATTAAGAGGCGGGGTTTGTTAATAAAACAGTCTAGGCTAGAATCTAGCTCTAGTATTAAGTCCTGTATCGAATTTAGAAGGTATTAAGTTAGTATTGGGCAATGGGAATTCTATTTGCTTTCAGTTATAGTTTGTTTGTTGCGCCATTTCTTCCTGCACTAGGAAGTCGTGAAGAGCGGGTTTTTTGGTTGACACTGTGTTATGTACATAAGCGTAGGCATACCATTGTGAACAGCCAGTCGAGCCTTATCGGACATCAACTGGTTGGTCACAATCGCATGTAAAGCACCATTTACTTTATTTCCCGCATTCACTCTTCTTTCCACATATTTATCAATTTTTCCATCCCTTGTAAACAAACTCCCCAATTGGAAGTGAATGTTGGGTGTGGCAAAAGAAGCATGAAAGTAGAATAAATGTTGTGGAAATGCGTTCCTTGCGAAGCATGTGTGGTGTGACTATGAATGATAGGCTGAGGAATGATGTGATAAGAGAACGGTGTGGTTTAAAAGAAGATGTAGTGACAAAAATTGAAAAATGTATGCTTAGATGGTTTGGTCATGTTGAGAGGATGAATGAAGGACGGCTCACAAAAGGTATTTACAAGGCAGATGTGAGTGGAAACACCGGGAGGGGACGCCCTAGGAGGACATATAGTGACCTTATTGGTGATGTTCTTCAGAAAGGTCAGGTGCGTAGTACTCGCAACCGGCGTGTGTGTATGACCAATTGTATGAACCTAAACGAGGCAAAAGGAGTGTGTAGAGATCGTAGCAGGTGGCGTTCCGTGGTTTCTGCCTACCCCCATGGGAAAAAGGCGTGATTGTATGTATGTATGTATGTACTGTGTTATGTAATTTTGACGTTCAATAAACGTTTATCTTTCAGCCTAGTTCGAATTTTGAATTTTGTTTTTATTTTGAAGAAGGGAAATCATCAAGATATATCTGAAAGTGGTCGTGATAGGTACTGATGTAATAATCATTATTGGTCCTCACGCCTTACCATAGGGATTGTACCTAAGTAATAACAGCTGCACGGGTCGATCGTTCAGGTTAAGGTACACTTGCCACGGTTGGTCTGTCAATGGGTGTCTATCTTTACATACCAAGACCGAAAGGTTTAGCCTCGGTTACGGGTCATCAGAAGCCCGAAAGTCTGACAAATCAGACTTACCAGAAGCTATCGTTTTCACTACATAAAAAGTACTAGTTCAGCTGCATCAGGTAACACTGGATCTGAACATAGTTGAGAAATGGCTAGGCACATTGATTAATTGGTGATTACAACCAAAATATTAGAAAAAATTGTCCTTTCTTTCGCTCTGAACTTTAACAGAATCCTAACATGAAGTAAACTCTCTTCCTAAACAATTTAAATACTACAATGTGCTAACCGTCTATTTACCGTCAGAGTTGCCATATGCAAATGCCCACAGGTGTTGCCAAGATTAGCATATGTACCGTGAGACGAATTGCGTGACAAACATTTTGTTATACATATGTATTTGTGTTATGTATTCGAGTGTCGTAACGAGTACTTTACACACGGCTACAGGTCAAGATATACATTTCCAGTGTTAGCTGACCTCGCATTGTATAGGCTTTTCGTACAATGAGATGTCAGCTTATAGTGTAGCCGTGCGTACATGAAAAAGTATGTGGAACTATGAAATTTATGTGGAGAGTCATTAAGGTTACTTTTATTAAAGTATGAATACTATGAATATTTTGGAAATTGTGAAATCGTTAGGTTTGGTCAGATTTTCAGAATAAAAGTATATAATAAGTATCGTTACTCATATTTTCAAGGTTAAATATAATAACGTAACATCATACCTTGTTTCCCCAAAGCGGTTAGGCAGAGGTATATTTATCATCATCATCATCATTTCAGTCGTAAGACGTCCACTGCTGGACTTAGGCGTCACCCAATTTGGGGGGCTTTGCCATAATCGCCACGCTTGGCAGGCGGGTTGCTGATCGCAGTATGATGGTAAAATGCATAGAGAACGCTGCTGCCCATTCTCTAGTAAGTCCCTTAGTCGCCTCTTACGACATCCAAGGGAAGAAATGGGGTGGTGTTATTCTTTACGTTCGGCATCACACGGACGTACGGTGTATTTATAATACACCCAAATAATGTTATGCTTAAATTTCATGTGTAGGGGGTGAGCCTATTGTCATCAACCGGGCACAAACGGAAAATACTGACTAACTGAGAAACTAATGACTGGCCTGTTAGTCTAGTGGTTAGTGACCCTGACTGCTAAGACTGAGGTCGTGGGTTCGATTCCCACCCAGGACAATCTTTGTGTGATGAGCACGATCATTTGTTCTGTGTCTGGGTGTAATTTATCTATAATTTGTATGTATTTAGTAATATATAAGTATGTTTATCAGTTGTCTGGTTACCATAGTACAGGCTCTGCCTAGTTTGGGATCAGATAACGATGTGTTGGTTGTCCAAAAAAAAAAAAAAACTTTACTACGGAAAACTCAATAACACTTTTCCTGACCTGGGAATCTCAGCAAAATAGCGCTTGTGACCACTAGACCAACGCGACAAGACATTCAGTAATCTTCTCACTAAAGTCCAGAATAATAGTTTCTATCATCATCATTCCGCCGAATAACGTCCACTGCTAGACATGGGCCTCTCTCAAACTGAGGGCGCCCGGGGTTCGGCAGGCTGGGGAAGTTTGATGAGTAGACAATTGTAGTTATTTGTTAATTTCAAAGAATAAAATACCGTCTCACAAATACATTAGAATTGCCTTTCAAATCTATATATATTAGATATATATATATAAAAATAAATCCCTATTTCCCTTGGTCACGCCATCACGCGTGAAAGGCTGGACCGATTTCACTTGTTTTTTTTTAATTGTTTTTGTAATTGTCAGGAGACGGTTCTTATGAAAGAAAAAAATTAAAAAATTGCGCGTAAAATTAGAAAATTTAAGATCACTTATTTAAGAATACTTAACAACCATTATAATAGAACAATGTTAACTGTTTTTTAATTACAGGACAACGTCTGTCGGGTCAGCTAGTAGTAGTATACAAATGAGCCTCGATTATGTATGTACGATAAAACGTTTCCGACATTCCTTGCATTTCTAATTGTTACTGCATTCTTGCAATCTTTAGAGCAATCGTTTATACAAGTTCTGCCAGGCTTGTTGGTGAAAGTCAAGGTTTAATTAAGACTAATTGTACTAGAAAATATTTATGGCTAATAAAAAATCATATAACTTCTCTGCCTGGTGAGCTTTGGCTTTTGTATTGAGTACTCTCATTTTGGCAGAGTCTTAAACCTAGGGTTCATCTTTGGTTTCAAAAGCTAAATTGAATGATTCCTCATTGAATGAATGAATTTAAAAAATATTTCGTTTTTATTGACTTCAAAAAAAGGAGGAGGTTATCAATTCGACTGTATGTTTTTAATATATTTATTATATTTAATTTTTTTTAACGTTTGTTACCTCATAACTTTTGACTGAATAAACCGATTTTGGTGATTGTTTTAAATTTGAAAGCTGGTGCTTCCCGAAAGGTCCCATTTTAATTTGGTTCCATTCGGACAATGGGATCCATGTGAAAACCATATAAGTCTTAAATTTGCATTAAGTATTTGCGCGACAAATGAACGAATAACGTGATTAGATTAGTGCGGGGTATCTACCATAACTAAAAAGTTAAAAATGACTTCTTTAAAAAAACGCTACAAAGTCAAAAATAACTTTAATTTTGAAAAGTGGTGGCAATAAAACCTTAAATACAGATCCTAATATACCGAATTCCGAAATTAAAGTTATTTTTTACTTTGTAGTGTTTTTTTAAGGAAGACGGTTGTTATTTTTTTGTAAAAAGGTTTTAAGACGATAATTCAGATAATTTTCAAAAAAAATTGGTTGCCTGTAAAGTCGGTATACGGGCGAAAGTTTTACGTGACAACGACTTTGAGTGGTAAAATCGCCTCTCTCTCGCTCTGTCTCTCTCGCTCTTAGGCGGGCTAACCATGCCCGAGTGGAAGGGACGCGTGCCTCTCACCCGCTCTCATTGTGAGCGCATAACGTGAGCGGAGCGTAACGCAGTTTCTTGAAGTGTCACCCGGCAAACCAATTTATAAGACGTTGTCACGTCAACAAACAAAAATAATTGTATCTCGATTACAGTGACACTTATGACATGGGGTGCATGGGTGAAAGATAGCACATGATCCACCCAATTTCCAAATTTTGTCGGTCCATGCGCCAAATATCCTCTATAGTTCATTATTATGAAATAGGACTCCTTCATAGGTGATATTCCGTATTCCGTGCGTTGCCGGACGACTAAAGAATAGCACCATCCCATTTCTTCACGTGGGTGTCGTAAGAGGCGACTACAGGACTTACTAGAGAATGGGCAGCAGCGTTCTCTATGCATTTTACCACCATACTGCGATCGCCAACTCGCCTGCCAAGCGTGGCGATTATGGCAAACCCGAATTGGCGGAGACCTTTGTCCAGCAATGGACGTGATTGGGCTGAAATAATGACTTCTATTACAGATGAGTAAGATCCCTGCCCTTCAAACTAGGAAGAATCCGGTACCATGAAGGAGTAACGCTCTACTGGACCAAGATCATAGAGCAATAGACAGATTGACTGTATATTTTTGACTTAGTAGGAACGTGGCCTGACAAGTTGGCTGGGTCGACGAAGACGGTGTTTTTAAAGATTCGTCAAATGCGGTGTATTTGACCAATCTTTAAAAACGCCGTATATATTCATGATACGATCGTCCTGGTACCTTGTTAATTGAGCCGTGTTCGCTCATTTAAACGTTGTTATTGCAACCAAAGGGAATGGCCACACGACGGCTTTCTTTAACTTAAGTGGAATTGATGCCGCCGATGTATTTTTAGACTTTCAGAGTAAATCTTTATTTAGATTTGGGATTGAAAACGTTAAGTGGTGTTTTAATTTTGGTATTGCGTTTCGATGTTTAGTGTTCAAGTCGTTTATTGCTTCTTTTTATTATGATTCTTCATTATCTTTTTGTTTTATGGCTTTTCTTTACGTCGTTTTTATACTTCTTTAACTGATATATGTATATACAGGATAATTTTTTATCCAGTGCGCAAACTGTAACCATGAATTCAGCATATCATTCTAGACCCCCCAGCGTAGAAAATTTTCGTCGGTTATGCAAAAAAAAATCAGCTGTTTCATAGAAAAATGCAATACCTACGGGGTCAAAATGTAGGGAACAGCTGATTTTTTTTTGTATAACTGACGAAAATTTTCTACGCTGGGGGGTCTAGAATGATATGCTGAATTCATGGTTACAGTTTGCGCACTGGATTAAAAATTAACCTGTATATATGTGTGCTACTTCATCCTACTTTAATATTTAGATTCCGATTGACTTTAAATAATGATGAATATGCCATATTCTTCCTATTACTATATGTGTTGTGTCTAGATTTCCATCGGAAGCTTACTTCCTTCTGGTCGCTATCAACAGATGTGCTCGATTCCGTTTTCAACAAAAGAGAATTGATTTTATTTTACAAAACCTATTACTACTACTATTTTATTTATGTTTTCATTTGGAACATACACCACTATTTTGTGAAGTCAACTGTTAGTAGTTGTAATCCCTAGCATCAGGTATATGTACGTTAGTCTATAAGGTGTTTATGTTGCCGGAATTAAAATGAATGAAAATGATGCGGTGAAACAACAGGTTAGTTAAGCTCACTTCACCTTAGTTTTCACCGTTAGATTTGACAGAATAGATCGATTGACATCGGTGTCGTCAAACAGAGTTAAGAAGAACTATACCAAATTTTGCCGACTTCTCTGATTTAAATGATTTTACAGTTCAACAATGTATTTCCATAAGTTTTCATGCATAGCATGAAACATCGTTTCAATTTTTATCTAATGAATGAGCTACTATTTAATTTTGATTCATAGATTTAAAACCGTTGAATGTTTTGTTAAATTTCATATACGGTATCTAAATTTAGTCAATATATTGCGTAATCTTCGGCACGTGTCATTATAAAATCATAAAAATATGATGACCAAAGTCATGTTAATGCACCCATTTGCTTACATATTCGTTTATTCATTTCCAAGAAGCCGTGACTTGCGCTGCAGTATCAAGAGATCGTGTTGAAAGATTATGTCGAACCTGTTTAATATTTAGCCAAGAAATATGATTATTATCTTCAAGATTAATAGGTGATTTGTCTTATAAAATATCTTACATGGCACATCTTGGAGTTAAGTAATAGCAGAATAATTACGGACAATTTTTTGGTTAGCAAATTCTATCTATCAGCCTTAGGATATGAATATATCATCGCAATCCACTACTCGACATAGACCTCCCAAAGTACTGCCTTCTGCATACAGCAAATCCTTGACTCCTGTTCTGGGTCGGCTATCTATGAAAGTAGGTTATGCTGCACCCAGAATCTGAATCATTTTGAAGATAATTGCTAATCCATTATTTCATATGTTCGTAAAAATTGTCTGCTTAGCAACGAAAACAACGCAATGAATTTTGTGGAACTGTCAAAATGGTGGCGATTCTACTGATAGTGTATTACGCAATTACCCTTCTGGTTCGATTCGATATGAAGCATTTTTGATGTGTAACATCTTTCTCCACACTTTCCTGCAATCTGTAGGAGTGCTTTCGTGAAAAGGAACGGAAGTGTGTAACAGTAAGCCGGGGAAGTGTTTGCTATTTGATATGGTCAATAAGCGCGCGCGGTGGTGTGGTGGTAGAGTTGGCCGTCAAATAGTATCTACCCATTTTCCGAAAGGTTGGTGCATTGTTGCTTGTTACCGAGGTGAGATGTCAAATGTTACACATCATATGCGACTAGGCACAGTACGCTCGTTTTTCTTTCATTCCAAACTGAGAGTATAAAAGATTAGTAAGCTAATTTTACCTATCATAGCTACTTCCATATGGGACGGTCTATTATGCAAAAGTATGAGGTGTTTGGTTCCTTATTGGTAAAGATAGAAGAGTCTTAATTTTAATCAGTCCCCAAATTATAGAATTCAGTCATTACTCGATCCTATAGATTTTATTAATGATGGATTCAACTGACTGGTCCTAGGACATCAAGATTTCCCTTAAAATGGTCTTTAATTCTCTTCAGTTTCTTACGTATATGTTGATCTGCTAAGATGGAAATAAAAACAAAACCATAACTTGATTAATAGTAACGAAATGTCATAAAAAGGTTTTTTGCAGAATTGTATTTTATTCGAAGAAGTATAAAAGTGTCAAACCTTTTTTGCAAAGTTGAATTTATTTAATGCGTTTTGGGTGTGCGGCTCGTTATAACTGTTTCTTTTTCATTCATTTCGGTTTTATTTGTACCAAAATATTCTGTTGTTTTCTTCTCTGCTTATCTGTGGTCAATTATCTAAAGACATCCAAGTTTATCGTTTGTAGTAGACAGTGCAATTAGATTTATTAATTGTTATGACTTATTAAGCTTTTTTATCCTACGAAAGCAGATCCGTCATAATATAATTATGACAGGATCTGACCAAGATTATCTCTGGACTTTAAAAAGACTGTGACCTCTTAGTTTGTTTCGGCCTTTCTTCTCAGAGTAGTTAGTTAGGAAACGCCGACCTCATCTAGTTTTTTCAAATATGATGGACGTGTAAAAGTGTTTGTACATACTTACTAGCAGAAACAACTCTCTTAGGGAGCCAAACCTTAAGTAGTTTTTCCTATAATCCATTACTGTACTCTATAGTATGGTATCTCTATACATCTCGATTTAGCTAACCTGAGGGTAGACGATGCAATATGTTTAACAAAGGAAGGTCTTCAATCGCCTTTCATGACGCCATAGAAGATTGAATAATAAGGGTAATCCATACTAAGGAGTCTGGCGCCATACTTAGCTAATTCTTTAATATAATTATTTACCTTTAAAAGGCATATCCGCGTTAAAACGGCCTTCAAACTCCGTTTCTCGTTCAACTAGTCCGAGACATATTTTATTTCAACGATTTTTTTTTATAGTCTGGTTTCTGCCCGGGGCTTAGTCCGCGCGAAATTTAGTGTTTTAATATATCCTTTATATATAACTGTGCCCTGTTACTTCGACTTTGCATAGCGTTCTCTTTTACTGCTGGTGCTCGGGTCCTTATGGTCGTAGTATGATTTTAAAAGCCTATAACTTTCTTCTGGAATTGGGCTATCAAATGTTTTTTCTAATACTACTGGTAGTTCTAGAGATTATCGCATTCAAACAAACAAGTAAATTATTTAGCTTTATAGAGATATATATACTTATATAGTAAAAAACTCGATGCTTGGAATTTGATCATGTATAAACTTTGAACCAATATTCATGTGATTTTGTAGAATGTTAATAATTTATAGATTTAACAAATGGCTGATAAATTCTTGATGAATGTAACGACATCGATGTTTCTTCTATGCGGCTTTTTTAAAAGCTGATTTAAAATTGATTGTGCTTAGAAGAAATAATTTTGAGGGTCAGATATTTATGCTGCGTTCGACAAATATTTTAAATTCATTAAATATTTATGTTGTCGACTTGTAAACTTATGTTTTGTCATTAGGCTCGTTTTTATTAACGGGCTTTAGTTAGTTCTATTATTAATACCAATGTTAGTAGCTATTACCTTTCTACGATCTACTTTATTAATAGTTTTTCTCTTAACTTTAACATCTTTGTAAAGTAGTGAAGTCTTTAAGCCCTGGGAAATAAAGTCATTATTGAAATTCCTTGCAAGTTGTTTTCCGGAAAGCGTCATTACCACTGCTATATGACTTTTTAGAATCCATATTGCGTGCATTTATTAACACCTCAACGTATAATATGTGATTCTTCGAACGTAACCGCGATGCTTGATACATACGTAAATATAACATATTCTCAGAAGTCTAAAGAAAAAGGACCATTTAATATTAGATCCGGCGCTAGACGAGTCGTTGAATAAATTACAGTTTCTGTCTCATTTGAGACTGTTCCTTGAGTTTTATTCTTTTTATTAATTTAAATACTGGTTCTTTGATCCGCACTATTTTGGCCTGGTACTAGTTTTTTGTTGTTAGAATGATATCAATTGGTGTTAAATGTTTTTGATAGCCTTTTTTGGGATTTACAATCCAGAATTTTAAATTTGATTAGTAAATTGTAATTTATTGGCGCTTCTTCAGACTTCTTGTGTATTGAAGCATCTTTATTAGTGGTTAGGAGTTGTATTCATGTGTATGTGTGTATCTTTCGTTTGTTGATTCTTAGAACGTGGTTCAAGGTACCTGAGTAGTTTCCTATATTTTTACGAGGGCTCTAATCGTCGTTCATGTTATTTTAATCATCGTTGTGTTTTTATCTCTTAAAGAACGTTTCATTTTTTCTGGCAATCATTATTTGATATTTGCGGTTTAAGTATAATTTAGGTGTTCATACAAGTGGCGGCTCTTTATTTTTAACACGTCATTGTGTAATGAGTATTTCATTTTATGCAATGATGACGATGTGAAGAAACCTTATTGACGTAGTTTTCCCCAAATTATGATGGTAGAAAATAATATTTCATGATGATATGCCGTCATAATTTTGCCGTCATCACGCACTTGATTGTTCTAGATAAGATGGTAGCGGTGCTAATTAATCTTATCTTTAATGATTATGCAACTTGCTACAAGAATAGACAGACTTGCTTCTCACCTTGATCTTGTAGCGTTTGACTTTTGTCGTTTGTAGCTTCGTCGTAATTTTGCGTCTGTTTCTTTGGTCTGGGCAAAGTGCGTATTTCGTTTAGTTGAATAAGGTTATTTCACACATTTTTTCCTTTTTACAATCTCGGTTGTGGACAAAGGGTATTAGAATGAAAAAGAATTTTGAAATGGTATAGTTCCTTTCTTAGTGCACCTCTAAAGAACATTCGTTCTATCATCTATGGTCGGTCAGTCATAGAATACTTTCATACGAATAGAAGACATATTTTTTACTTCGCTTGCACGTGGAAATTAAAACTATTAAAATTCACATCCTCAACATTTTTATTGCTAATTATAATATTTATAGCTCCAAACGGCCACAGTGTCACTGAACATAATCATTTGTCATTTTTGATATATCCACATTTTACTACAACTTATTTATATGACGAAGTTATATGCTTAATGCTATTAAGAATTTTATGGAGAAATTATCTGTTTTCTCATAGCATTAAGGTATATAATGGTGAGAGGTAATTTTGCAGTTATTTAAATAATATTCGGGTTAATTACTCATAAATGTTGATGTTTCTAAGTTTTTAAACAGATAATGTAATTAAAACATAATATATTGTCGGCAGAAGAAGATTATAATCATGTAGTTATCGTGACATAGATTCTTAAAATAACCTGTATAATTTCTAACTTGTTGGTTAAAGTTACATCTTTTACAAAAAGTTAAGTTTATTATGGGACAAAATAGTGGATCCAAAGCTGAAACCTTAGTACTAGATTAAAATGTAAGTTAAATTAAAATATAACCATATTAATCACTCTACTGCAATACTATGCAAACTCATTTGCAATTGAATTCATCTATAAAATTATCGATTGTAAACATTCTATCAATGATGTATTAGAAATTGTTGCGTAAAATAATGACCCGTATGCGTAAACAGTAGTAGTTTGTATTCAGTCCAGGATCACCTATCGTTATCAGCGAATCAGTCGAAGAGTAAGTTGGCAGTCACGAGCGTTCGGCGAGATTGACTAACTAACTGCTTGATGTTTACACGTTGTCCATTGTCTCACGATAAAATATATTGTAACATTAGCGAGCCATTATCTTAAAAGACATTTCATTTGGAATCTAACGGGAAAATGAAAATTTTAGGGCGAAGTAATACACCTTGTGAATTCCAAGCTAAAATCTGAGTGAGATAGTCTTTTTTTCAACTAGTCATTGTTTTTATTTCCTAGTGATAATATTTTTACCTTAGTGCTATCTCTTTGTTATATCTTCCACAATATCATCTAAGTAAACAAATATTGCACAATATGAAAAAAACCTCAAGAATCTTTGGACTTGCTACACCAAATGCCTTTCAAACGCTTGAATAGATCCCGTATGATAGTGGATTACGCGAAATTATGCAAGACCAATTTCAATATTATCGAATAGGTGGGATGTGTGTCGCTAGTGTGATTTGCATGAAAGCGTTGACCAATACCAACGTTAGTTTCGTTTCTTTACTATATGTTTACAATACTTATCTGGTGTCTGAGTGCATTTGTCTGTAGTCTTGTGTTGGTTCCTATTAATTTTATTGCTTTTTAAAGTTTGTTTTGGATTTTTGTTACTTCTTATCTTTAGGGTTGGGTTGTGAGTTTTTGCTCAGGAATTTAATTTTTTGTTATAAGTGCTCTAGACTCTAAATAAACCTATGTGTTCAGGAAACTTATATAAATAGATAAAGACAGAAATACATGATTTAGTGTTGTCCCAACAAATAGTTTTCGAAAGTTAATTAAAAATTTCAATAATATCGCCCACCCTACTTTTAATCTTCATCTACACTTATTTTGTGAATGACCGGAATACCTGCAATGAATTAATTTAAATGTTTAATTTAACTAGATTATGGCACATTAAAATTTACTTTTCGATCTTAACAGTTCCCATCTAAACTCGATCTGTTATCAGTTTTCCTGCTTAATTGCTAATAACTATGTGTGTTTAATGAGTAGGAAGTAAAAACAGGTTTGCATCACAAGATAATCTGAGAAAAACTCTTGACCTTAATTTTTGTCCGGTAACGGTTGGTAAAAAACATAATTTACTTGATAATGAATAAGATCGTTATTGCTTCTAATATTTTCTCCAAAGCTCAGAATGATTAACAATAGGCTACTGGAACGAAGTTAAAAACTGCTAACCAATAATTTCCCATAAGTTAGTGTATACTTTTGACAAGTCTTGATAATCTAGTCTTCATAATCAAAACTGGTAGCTACATATTATTCGATTGACAATGACCCCAAAATAGAAAACGATATTGGTCAAGTCAACATATTTAAAGTTGTAGAATAAACCTAAGCCAAATGCGCTAATATGATAAAAAAAATGAAAGTGAACTGTGTTCCCACGATCAGGTGGAACCTTGATATGAGTCTACAAGTTGTTCAAATATTGTTACAAGATAGTGATTTGATGGCGTTTTATTTTCGTAATAGATTAGTTTTCTAAGCGTTTTTCCGGCCTTTGTGATTATTTTTGCCGGTTCGCTGCATCTGGTTGGAGAAAAGATAAATAAAAGTAAGATATGCATTAACTGGATTGTTAGATTAAATATGATAGCGCTTGACTCCTCAACTTCTTGCATTTTTATAAATTCTTGATTACATTATCAAAGATTAACACACATAGCATTACGCCTATATATAGTCCTCGAAGGGTGAGATAGAGGTCCCAGGTTGGGTAGTGCTATTGGAGTTTTTAACTTCTTAGTATATATCTGTCTAGGTTTGTGCCCGCAAGACAAAAATTAGTATCGTCCCCGAATACATTACATTGTACTTAAACATAACTGGCAAAATGTGGGTGTAATAAAAGCACACCTCAAAACTTCACCACAACCATCAAAATCACAAAATAGATAAAGGTTTTATCTATACTGTGATAAAAATTATAATCAAAATCACAAAACTCGAAACCACGGCGACATTATCAAACCCAGCTTTCATAAAACCAGAATCATTGAGTTTTTGGCTATGCAATAAAACCTACGCACTGTGATGTAAGAGCACTTGACTCTCTGTTAACATAATGCAATTTATCATCTATCTCGGATATTATTGCTACGTTTTCTTAAGTAGAAAGTAAAGGCCAATCGTATGTATCATTGCTGTTCATTTGGACTGATTGGTGATAAATATTCGCTGACCAATGAGTAAGACCACCCACGGGTCGTTCTTAATATATGTTAAGTTCGTCTGTAAAAATTGTGTGGGTAGCCGCATTGTTTTCTTTTGCTTCATGTTTAAATATCTCCTACGTGGTTTAATCTTGTTAAAAAAGAAAGTGAATGTCTTTTCTCTTTAAAAGTTTACGCAAATTATTAAGTTTACTTCTAAAAGAAAGAAAAAAAATTAAATGTTTATAACACGTCGCCGCGTTTTCTGCGTTTATTACGTTCTAACCTCTTCAATATGTGTGCTTGGATTTTGCTTTGCTCTTTTATGATCAAGCTCATGATTATTTCGTCATTATGGCCTGGGTTCATTACTATCGTCAAAATCAAAAGCACATTTAAAAGTATTCATATTCCTAAATTATACGAAACTAGCAACTTAATTCGAATTCACGAAGCAATTTGATGTTAGACTTGTAAAAACATAGTATGTTACTTTCTCGCATTTATAATCTATCAATTAAGGTTTATAAAAGTTAGTTTCTTAGCATGCATAATTTGGTACACAACCAGTACACGATATCGAAATGTCGTAACCACCAGCTGAATCAATAATGTTGGTTACTTTGTAACTAATTTCATAAAATTGCACCTAATTTATTATGTTGGCCTCAATATTATCGGCGGCCTTTTAATCCAATAGAATCCTTTCTTTTTCATTATGATTGATTAATATCTTCTAATACTGTTCTTGATGAGGTTAATACTTTGGTTAATTTAACAAGATTATCGTGGTTATGGAATATCCTAAAATAATGCCTCTGCTAAGCTGACTCTTACGAAATTTTCGCACTATCTTACAAATTGGATTTACATTTTGAGAAGCATGTAAAATTATATAGCCTTACGATCTTCTCAAAACAAATTACCTCCTTTTCGATAAATATTCATGCTAAAGAACGTATGTTAGGTATCAATCTAGCTACACCACCCACCACAATTCTACTTAGGTCTCAACTTAATACCCGACATTTCTCTTTAAACCCAAGTACTATAATTTAAATATTTAACTAATCGTCTAGCAATTTGCGCGAACGTTGAGTGCGTGCGGCTCCGCCACGCGTTGCTAGTAAAGAAATGAAAACAGCTAAGACTCGAATATTATTATGATCAGGTCACGCCACATATTACTAGACATAGGTGAAAGGTTTCAAAGGCTTTAGAAAAGACAAATTAAATTCAAGTTTTTTCATCCACTCTCATCTTTGGGCTTTAATAGGTAACGAAAATATAAGTTTTAGGGTTCTGTATTTCCGTTACATTTAGTAGTTCCAAAAGTGAATAACAGATATCAATTTAATTTTGCCTTCCGTCTAATCTATCTTTATGCCCTAAATAATTACCAGGACGCAAATGTCAAAACGCCCATAATTCGTTCGTAACAATATTTTGTTACATTTAGCGCCACACAGCGCATGCTCACGATTCGTTATGATCACGCGCCGCTGATATACCTTATGATCGATTTTATCGCGCCGATCTGCACCGTAAAACCCATAACTCAAGTAAATGCTCTCATTGTGCAGTGACATTCGATATGATCCGATCTACAGAACTCTGACCTCTTAAAATGCCAAACGTGGTGGGTCTATGTCCGCCTGAGACAGAAAATAAGTGAAGAATGTTCCACTTGCAAGGATCCTTTGAGCAGTCGCTCCGCTGCGGCGACGAGGTGTCGCCTAACGGCAACAAAACATTGGCCGCTTTGGCAAAAATCCACAAACATTGTACAGGCAAAGCGCATGCAAATGGATGTGCTGATCACAAGCATAATCCGTTAACAAAGTCGGATTCAAATACCAGTCTGCAATCTCGCAAATCTTTCCGCAATGAATGCATTATAGAAATCAAGGAAGCTGATAAAAATAATCACAATCCTGTCAAAAATCATGACGGATTGTATAGCAAAAGCTTCAGTAACAGTACTAGCTCTTATGAAGGTCATAGCGATACTGATTCAGAGAACACTTTCAAATCTCGTTCAGATCAAAACAAATTGACAGATCCGTGCGAGCGCTTGTTTACACAGAACACAAAGGCATCCCTGATGAAAACTGCTCGAATGAGATACGCTGATGATAGCGTGATATCTGCCCTCCAAGATGAAGTAGACGGAGAGAAAGTTAAACAACCCTTTAATAGAAGTCCACTTCGAGGGAGCTACAGAGAAAGGAAGTCTGCTGTAGTTACCATCGAAGAAGTGAAATCAGATGGTTCTAATCATGACGAAGAGCTAGCCAACGCTGTGCTTTTTGACGAAAAGAGGAAAACCCCGACTCAAACGAAAACTGGATTGCAAAGAAAGGGCTCTTCAGGTAGCACTGCTAGTAATGGTAAACCAAATGTAAATGGCACTAAGCCTCCATGGAGAGGTGCCACCAAGAAAGGGATACCAGCTGAACCATTTGTAAGGACTCTATCATTCAGAGGAAGCATCAGGAAGAAGACTACGAAGAATGATGGAATACCGTGGAGGAAGCTGTATGAGCTGTCGCTTTGGCGACGATATGGTGTCAGCTTTGCTTTGGCTGGCGCTGATGCTGAACGGGCCTTACTTAGACCTTGGAGCGAACTGTCTACGCAACAGGAGCCACCATTGTTATTGGTAAGTGCTGATAGTATATTCCCACGATATAGTGTTAATGAAGACTTATTCACTGTATGTTAACTTTTGTTATAGAATCTCTAAAATGAAGTCGCCGTATAAAATACGCCGTGTAAAATGAAACAACTTGAAGGATTTTTGACTTGATATTCTTTATCGAGAAATTTTATTAGAATTTCATTACATTCATATTTAATCGCTTGATCCACAGCCGTGTTTTCGACCCGCCCCCGCAATTTACATTAACAAAACACTATCATATACCCGACGCCATTTCTCAGTCGTCGATGGTGATGTAAACACTCCATATCAGCTAACTTAAGTAGCTCTCTCGAAACCAGACAGCCGTCAATCATCAGGCCCGAGGCGCCCACTGATCTTTGATAGCTCACTTGTATTTGGCAGGTAGATTGCTGACTAACAGTCGATGATTCGACGGGTCATTACGGAGGGGTCACGATGGTTGTTAGAGGTATTGTTGGATCTAGTTCTATACTTACACGTAGTACGTATCTTTTTGACGTTTAGGATTATGTTTACCTTTCATTTTGTTAGTCATTCGTACAACTTCAGGATTTAATAAAATATGTTCAATGACATGGTTGTAGCGAATATGTTATATGCCTACTGATGTGTTTTAAATGTTACTGCGCTTTTTCACTACTCGTTTTGAGGCGGTCCTTGCTTTAACACCTGAATACCTACCTTACCGTATATTACAAAAACGTTGTCTCTATGAGCTATTTCAATTAAAAAAATATATGTTACCCTTCACTGTCCCACTTTTGAGCAAAGGCCTCCCCCAAATCTTCCCAAGCATCCTTTTTCACGGTCACTTCAATGCAACTATACGGTACGCATCTATATCGTCGATATTAATTAAAGTTTATATAAGTATAATCCATTTCTGATCTTTATATGTACTGACGTAAGGAAATGCGCAAAATTGTAAGCCTCTAGGGCTACTCGGATTAATACTCCTATGATCATATTTGAAGAGTGTAAATTTAATCTTATCTCTGTCAAACAAACTGTTTGCCCACAGATGACACACTTAAGCGCAAATGGTCTTCCATAATATTTGCTAGGAATAAAAGATAAAATGTGGTTCCTTTAGAAGTGTGGATAAGGGAGATAGTATCGATGTTATCGCTAAAAGTGTTTGTTTCTTTCTTGACTTGGGGTGTGCAGATCCGTTTTATTTGGCATATTACCTAAGAATAATTATTTTGCAACTAATGTTTTAGTGTCCCATTGATGGACGTATTTTCTCGTATACTTATAAAAATGTGCACTAATCAAGAAGTTTGCTCATTGTGTGTTACTTTGTAGTTAGTCCACGTTCATGTTTAGTGGAAATTATTTCTATGTACTTGTATTTTGTAGTTCTCTACACTTAGTCGTGTACAATCTTCTACTTTCACCAAGATCAAATCAGCGCAATCCTGAAAACAGACATCGAACATCAAAAGTATGGTCAAATCCAATAAGTCAATTACATTTTACCATATTTCAAGAGTTCACACAGTCATTACTGCCATATCGCGCACACTTTCGATTTGATCACGATCAGGGCGATCAGGTCACGGATCGCCACGTAACGGACGGCTTCGTTCGGACCGTGACGAACCGGACGCCGCTGGCGAGAGCCGCTCTGTGATTTACTGGCATATGGGTTGATTGGATTGATTTTCCTGTGTTAGGTTTAAGAATAGATCGTCCTATAATTTTCCGTGTTGAAATAAGAGAAATTTTGTTGAAAGTATTATTTCGGTCAGGTTGTTAGGTCGTCCTACATACTTAGTTGTAATGTTTGACTCAACTTATGTTGTAGTACGTTTGTAATAGGCTCATAAATCGCAGCATTCTTATTACAATAGCAAGCTGAGAATGCTCCATATCATACTTCGCAATGAAAATTGAATTTGAAATTACCGAGCTTCTCCTAATACACTTCTTTAACCACGTCCTTATTTACCTCATTTATCAATTTTCTCATCACGTCTACATAAATTGCAAAATACCAGAGCATTTACTTTTGTCTATCCTCAATCCGACCTTCCTTCATAGTTTCCACAAAGTCTAGCAGGATACCAGTAAACAAAACACAACAAGGACGTAATGCAAATCACCAATGCCTCTGATTTGCAACGCAGCTTACATAATAAAACATAGGGAGACATGAGAATACAAATTAAGTGCAGATCGGTATATCGTGTTGTCAGTTACAAACGGAGCGTGGGTACCACGTTGCGACATGTTGAAACAATGTAGTACTCCAGGATAAGTCCTTGCTGGATTTACGTCATACGAAGTATCAAGCATTCCCTTCATGGTGATAAGATACATCACATTATGACAAGTCCGTTGCTCCTACTTAAATAACTTTTCTGAAGGATAGGAAAGAAACTGAAGACATTTATCTTAAAATAGAAGCGAATGAAACTTTTTAATTGATAATACTTATTCTTTTAAGAAATAGCTGATGACTTGTAGATCATTAAACTATTATATCTTTACATCAGCATCGATAAAGACCGTCTAATTACTTGATTTGATTATTTATTTATAATACCAGCTATGTATGTTTACCACGATCTTCATGTTTACTTTCCTGATTTTGTTGGCTTTGTTTTTCCTCCGTTACAAAAGCAGACTATTCTCCATTATTTTCATTAACACCAGTGCAGCCTTTAATCAATATAACTTTAGTCGTGACTGCATAGCAATTAGTAGCATTGCCTAGTACTGAGAATACTGTGTCTCCTTCATATTGTCTCATAAACACCATATTACAATAATCTATGGCTCATATGACGCTGCCATTGAAGATTTTGGAAAACAAATAGCAGTTACGTACACCTTCGTCCGTTATTTTTGTATTTACTGATTCAAGGTCACTGAGTTCATTACGGCTGATATAATCATAGGGATTACAATAAATACCTCTGAGTTCGTTTCTTTTTTATACTCCTCGTTTGTATGAATTAAGTTCTAGAAGATATCTTGCTACTGGTTATATTTATGATTCCAATTCTTCTTAAATGCCTTTTATCCCAATGTGTTACTTTTAATCACAGTTTTAAATAGACTATCAATCATCCGGAATTCTAATAATGTACTTACTAAATTTTTCAGTTAATCTCTCAGTCTCTCAGATATATCGTCTCGCAGTGCAAAAATGTATAATTTACGAGTAAAGTGTTATTTAAATAATATTTAGCAATATAAAAACCAGTCGTGTTCTAACTGTTAGCAAATATTTTTGGTATAACGTGTGATCTTTACTGCAAACCGAAATGAGAAAATTGCATTAATTTACATATTTGATTTTGTGTAGCTTTGAATACAGCTTAGTTTTTGATATACATATTTCGAATCAATCCATTCATTTCATTTTCATGTTACCTCTCAAATAAATTCTTCCACTTCTGTACATTATTACTGAGTAATAGCAGTTCCTGTGAAATTAAATATTTTAATTGCTTTATTTTTATTACATTCTTCACGTTTTATTAAATCATTAAAATAATAATTACTCTGTAGATGCCTTTCTCCTATCTTAGCTCCACAAATATTATCTGATCTTCAACCAAACCCATCAATCGCAATAGGTCATATGAATTGACTTACAATCAAGTATCGATGTAACTCGATAAACGATCTTTATGAATCGATTTGTCAGTACTATTGTGTTGGTCAATATTAACAATATTTGCATTGTACGATTTATCATCGTTGTGTGAAAGGACTCCGCGATCGAAAGACTGTATATTATTGTTAGGTTTATTGAGTCTTTGATGTTAATATTTTATTTTATTAAGCTGCAAATTATTGTGTAAATTATTTGTGTTGCCTAGATAAGTTATTGCTATTAGACTAGAACAGTGGGTTATTTAGTAATTTAGTAGAGACAGACATTAAAGTGAAAGTCAACAATTAAGTGCAAGTTATTTGTGTTAACATTTTAGCGGTTTGTTATTAGCTAATTTATTAGGTAAACAAAGATTGTGGCTAAGTAATAACAACCGCACCATTCGATCGTTCAGGTTAACCGACGCTTGCTGCGGTTGCTCCGTGGATAGATGACCATCTTTACATACCAAGACCCCTCCGTAGTTCCGAAAGCCTTTGGTCCCGGCTGTCATCAGTGGATCTATGTCAGTCGTTACGGGTCGTCAGAAGCCCGAAATGCTGACAACCAGTGGTACCAAAAGGCATCATATTACCCAGCAACTGGGTCGTAGAGGTCAGACAGGCAGTCATTCCATGTAATGCTGTATTAAACTGTGTCCTGTTAGATAATGAAATTGATGCTTATAAATCAACAGAGAAAGCACTACTCTTATTATAAATCAAATAAATGAAGTGTCCCATTAAAAGTCGCATATGCGCGCCATGTCTTATGCTAATGCTAGAGCAGCAGCAATATGTATCAGCAAACAATAGCATGTCGCAACGTCTTTAGATTCATTGTTAATCTGCTGAATAATTTGTCTCCTACACTTGGTTGCGAAACTTGAATTGGATGCCTTTAAATATATTTGCTATAAATTTCTGCGTTAAGAATGTGTTCACGGTTGTTTGCGCTCAAACTTAGGCAGCAAATAAGCAAATATACTTGTGCATATATTAATGATCTTATTTTGGTCGCTATGACATTAATGAAAAGATCGCCTCGAAATATTTGGGATATTTTTATGCTTAGGATAATGAAATTTTACGGACTTGCTTTCAAGAAATTCGAGTCCACATCTAAATTTGACATTTAGCAATATGTATAGTATAATATACAAGTTGTTTAATATTCTTCTAATTTTCATCATAATTTCTCTTTATTGCGTCTTTAATAGTGAATTAATGTAAATTACAATAATTAATATTTCTGTCCATAAAAAAACATCACATCTGGGCATCGCGTGTGTATCCAACTTGTCGTCGAACACTGCAATAGCATCTCCATCTTTCTTCGTTTTTTGCTTCTTTTAAATACGTGGTCCTATTATAGTAGCAATCATCAATTTCCCATACGTCTGCCATCCCTATATATTTAGGACTAGCGCAATAAGTTTTCTCCTTCAATACATCTTTATCAGCTGTAATCTCAGTGTTCACTTCTGTCGTAGTTCTATCACACAATTCATCCACAATAACATCTATAATGATGAAATACGTAAAGAAATTAAATGAGCCATCCAAAAACATGTCCATTGAAAAATAACATGAATAAACTGGAGAAGGTTGCCTAACAAATAGACTCGCCCAAAGCATCTCTAGAAACAATTGACGTAATATTTAAATAACTTCATCGCACTGATGCTCCTCAGCAATTAGAAGGGTGTTTGCAAGGGCACGCTAATGTCAAGCATAATTTGTCTCCTACACGGTGCGGGCCTATTGTGAAACTCGTAGGATATGTAAATGATTGTAATTATGATGCGTGTCCGAAATATTTCGCCGATTGTTTTAACGTTGTAGAACAGCTGGTAGTTTCGCTTGTCTATATTTTCTTTTATTTATAATGGCTTGTCTATCTCTGTCGTCATAACTGGTTTGTACGCAGTGAAAATCTGTGCTATTAACTTGCATTTTTTCAGTGATCTCTTGTATACTTTTGGTTTTAGTCTTCATATTTATACCTACCGCTCATTTTCAAAGGTCATCTGTATCTCTTTTGACATTTCATACTCCGATATATCCTATCTCTCCAGTTTTGCTATATATTTTTCATTCTTTATCATGATTTAAATAATATTCAATACAAATTATAATTTAATTTTCTCCATGATACCATTCCAAATATGTAAGGCCTCAAATGCAGACATGTTTGACGAAAGTGGGTGATTCGACCTGCGCCTGAGCAGATCTTATCGCGTCGGCACTTTTGAAGATGTGAGTTTGTGTACCAAGAGTACTATTATACATGATATATGTGAAAGAGCTAGATTTCCTTGACTCCATTTTGAAATAAATAACGATTGAAAAAAATAAGCCATAACTACCATGTTTCTGTGTATTTATCAAGTTTTGTAACTCGTTATTTGTGAGAATAGCGATTGACATTTCTTAAACGCGAGAATTTATTTAAATATTCATCTGTCTGAATATGAAATTAAGTTGTTACTATATATTTGTGTATGTATTGGAATTTTATTGATTCATTGATCTTATGGATGCAACCAGGGTTTCGGTTTTGTTAATGCCAGTGTAATTTCGTATCAGCTGAAGATGAAATATGTGTTTCTGGTCAAAAGCTTGTTAATAAAAGCGGTGTCCCTAAAATGCTATATTTCATTGTCGAACTAAGAGGCAGATCTACATGTGCGGCACCTTGACGTAATGAATGTTTTGATGATATATCAAATCACAGCTTTGACGGAACTGACTTGCACCATGTTTTTAACTCCACAGTTTTTGTTGACTCTTTAAATAATGAAGTGTATCTTTTTATTACAGGTAAGATTTGAGTTTCATCATCACGTGTCAACGTAAATAAGAACCATGTACATATGAGGTATGATTAGCTTTAGTTTAAAAACCGCGTCGGTATTCGGCAGGAAGTATCTGTTTTGTCACGTTACAATGAATTGATCTCGACATTTTATTTAGGTAGTTATTTATTACACTTTTGTTAATTACTCAATTTCCTAAATGGTAGATTACTTCTGAAAGTGAGTATATTTTTTTTTTGTTATACTAAAAGAGGGTTTTGCTCTATTTCTTTGTATATCATCGCTCCCTTTCCCATTACTCATACATATCTGCACGATATAAAGCGAATAAGCATCTATCTCTGTAATGCTTACATGTGAAAGCAATCAAGCGATTCTATTTCAGTAACAAAGTGTTCTTGTGGTGTCTAAATTATACACGTTGGATAAATTCTAATAAATTACTCACTCAATTTGTCCAAATTAAGATCGTTTCTAGATCTCTTGTTCGGTGATCAATCTGCTTAAGCCCAAACTTGAGACCAACACGTTAGTTTGTTTATTATAATTAGGGCTGATTTCACCCAAGTCAGATAACTTTTATCCGTGGAGTAAATTGACGTCTGACAGTTCCGTTTGGAAAATCTGATAAAAATTCAATATTTTATCTGTGGAATGTAATTGACGTCTGACAGTTCTAGCATAGGAAATATGTCAACAATTTTAAATATATTCTCAGGACAAGATTTTTTCTAGGTATAAAAGTTTATTGAAATTCGCTTTTAGAGACAAACAAAAGACAAGATCAGTACTCTAATTGCGTAACACACTACTAAACAGAATATGAATAATTTTAAAGGTTATTGCTAATCCATTCCTTCATATGTTCGAAAAAAATGTCTGCTTAGCAACGTAAACAACGCCATGAATGTTGTGGAACTGTCCACATGAAAGCGATTCCTAGTAATAGTGTATTACGCAGTTACCTCTCTGGATAAAAATTTGCTTAATTTGATTCTAGAATGAAAACTTCCTGATCCGACTACCAATCACAAAGTATCGATTCACAAGAATCTAGCTTCATCCATTAAAGAAATTAATTAATTAACATAGGATCCATTCTTCATTCCATCCGTTTAATCACGTCCATGATCCGTATCACCCCTTTTAGGGAGTGGTCAGGAATCCACAAGAATTCAACGGGACCAGAGATCACATACTGGCAGGAAATTTCTTACTTACATTGATGCACTCACACGTACAAACTTTTCAAACGACCTTTGATGATGTTACGAATGAAAGCTTCCGTAGACAGGCCTGACGAGCCTCTGGTGGAAGATTTCTATGAAAACTGAGAACATGGAAATTATTCTACCGGAGTTGCGTCGCGCCTGTCTGAGGAAGTCTTGATTCCCCTTTAGTCCCTGTTGAATTTCGAATACGTGAGTGATTTGTTTGTGTGCGTGCGAATGGCAATAGAAACCGCCAGTGCTGTCTCTGTATATATGGCTATCTGTGACGGGACCCCCTACATGGTTCTCGTCAGTTATAATTGCATGTCAACGTCTATGAGGACTTGGTTCAGTATTGATGTCTTAAGTGCAACTGGTTGGACAGGATGCCTGTTTGCGGAAGTGTGGAATGTGTAGCAGGGGCTGCTGATCAGGTGTTTTTGCTTACTATCTTTCTTTGATTAAGGATGTAGTTATCCTGTGGACGGTTCATGGTAAAAGCAGTACTAGCACATCTATACGAAAATTGAAGCGTCTGTTTGTCATGTCATATTTTTGGCTGTCTGTTTGCCTGTTTGTTACGGCTATTCTTCGAAACGGCTGGACAGATTTTGACGGGGACTTTCACTGACATATAGCTGGTGTTGTAATGAGTTATATAGTTTTTTGTTCCGGTAGCACGTTCCCGTGTGATGATTTCCGACATCCGGAATAAACGGAGTACTAGATAGGAGACTGCTATTCGATTCATCACCCTCTTTACGTCACTAATAATATCAATATATTTTCAAAACTTTTCGTTGTTCATTGTATTGTTTTCTGGAAAATTTCACTTCTTTGAAATGTATGTTTCGTAGTGGTAAGATTGTTCTGTTAATTTCTGTACATGTATGACTATCAGCTATGGTCTTTTTTGAATGGAATATGTTTCCTAAATGCCATAAGTACCTTCTTATACCAATTTTTGAATTAAGAACCCAATATTAATAAAGAAATGCAGTTTCTTTTTTCAAAACGGTTTTTGTAATCTATTTCTAATATATGTTATTTTTCTATTAAGAACTGTACACAAATCGAAATAAAGTTTGAAATGCAAAATCTGGCTTACAGCTTCAGGCTATAGCTAAAGTTTGATCGCCGCCATTTCTGATCTTGGACCATCTAGAACTGAGTCGAATGTTTTTTAAGTAGTCTCCATGTTCCCACATGAATACTAAAAGTGACTTACTCAAAAAATCTGTATCAGAATATCTATAAAAAGACTAATATCCAATCTGAAGCAATAATCGTTCATATTTCACACGTTCACCACACATATATGACATTGGCGGCGCTAAGCCGTGCATTCGCCTACACACGACGTTTTCCTTACAAAACGACGCATATATGTATATGTATGATATAATATCGACATAATATCAATTTATTATGCCATGTTGTGCTGTCTTGTGTCTGTGAATGATATGGAACAATCGCGAGATTTGTTCGAAAGAGTTACCCTGGCCCTGGCATTTAGGCAACTGAAGGAACACGGGTGAGTTTAGACAGTAAAAGTCTGACACGCTCGTCCACTCCATCCAGAGCGGAAGACGTCATTTGATTATTTCCCATCCACAAAACAAAATAAAAAAAATATGGAACATCATTATGATGTTTAAAGGCCGAAATGGACTTGCAACGTTGTGGTGGGTCTGTGGATGGCAGACTAACATAACATACCGAGACTGTCCGTTCCTCGGAGAGAGCCTTAAGCCGCTGTTCCCGAATGTTATTGGCGGATCCTTGATAGTGGATACGAGTCGTTAGAACCCTAAAAGTCTGGCTTACCAAGGGGTATCGGACTACCCAAGTACCCAGTGACTGGATTGTGGAGGTCAGATGAGCAGGCACCCCATGTAAATTATTGGTATTCAGCTGCTTCTGGTATGACTGGCAGCCGACGCCAACATAGTTGGAAAAAGGCATGGCAAATGATGAGGACTTAACTGCATTGGCTGTTGTTTTTGCTACCATCCTTGCTAACTTAAGGTTGTTATAGAATACTCTTTATTATGTATCACACATAGACTATACAAATTATATATTATATATGAATGTAGAAATGTTATATGGGATGACACTATGGGCGGTCTTATCTCAAAAATTAGAGCTTTTGATGACAACCTTAGGGTGGATTTTAAAGGAGAATACAATAGTTAAGATTTGATATAAGACAGCAGATTAGTTATTCGTTGTATACTCGTTGTTCTAGTGGTCGCAAGCGTCAGGTCCAATTCCCAGGGCGGGCAGTGTTATTGGGTTTTTCTACCTGGAATTTCTTAGTAGCAGTCCGGAATCTGGATTTGTACCCGGTTGAAGATAATACGGTCTACGGACTGAAACATAACTTGCACAATGTGGGTGTAGGCACTATAGGTACACCTCTGCCCAACTACATAGTTAATAGTTCACTTCAAAAAGGACAAACTGCTGTCATTGTAAAACCAGCTTCGTGCTTAATCTTGGCAAATGCATACAGTTTTACAATATGATTGTGTTTAATTAACAGAGTTGAATGACAAGATTTATGTGGAAGGAATTAGTCAATGAATCTGTAACAGTCGCTTGTTATATTAAACTTAACAGATTTGGTATTGCAAAGTTTACAAGTTACTAAAATGTGCTCCGGCGCATGCCGTAGAACAGAGGAGTTAGTAGTATTATGTTAAATGTTCTTGTGTTTTCAAAATTGTGTTTTATTTTAAAGTCAAAGCATTTGTTTCAAATACGCACATAAAAGGCAATTTTGAACATCAGCATTAACATTAAAATAAAATAGATTGTACTCTATTAAAATGTTCTACAGTCTGTGCATAAGCGGACTTTTCACACGGAAATCGGCTGTTTCATAACAAGGCCCAACTTGCACAACAAAAATTTTGCAACGGGTGGGCCATTATAAAATTTACACGATTTCGGTGGACTAACTAAGCTCCCATACTTAAAAAAAAGCTGCCTGTATATCAAAGACTAGCTTCTCCCCGCGACTTCGTCCGCGTTAATTTTCTTGCTCCCCCGACCTTTCCCGTGGCGTCGAGTCGCCTACCCGTAATCGCACGGGTAATTCCCGTTTTTGCAACATTTTTCATTACTGCTCCGCTCCTCTTGGTTGTAGCGTGATGTTTTATAGCCTATAGCCTTCCTCGATAAATAAGCTACCCAACATAAAAATATTTTTTCAATTCGGACCAGTAGTTCCTGAGATTAGCGCGTTCAATCAAACAAACATACAAACAAACAAACTCTTCAGCTTTATAATATTGTTAATTTAAGTATAGATATTTTTCTTGTGTGAGTTTAAGCCACATCAGCATAGATGTCAAAACGCAGTTACTGCTACCTGTCGTGTCTTACCTTAAAGTTCAGAGGTATGACATATCTTCAGGTCTTTTGATACCGTACAACTGTTTTCACTTTCATTAGTAAATTCCATACTTTATACATAACCATATATGTCCCTTACCTTTTCTCAAATATGTTGGGGTCGATCTCCAGTTTAAACGGATGCAGCTAAGTACTAGTATTTTAAATGGAGCAACTGTGTGTCTGACCGCTACCACTCAGTTACTGGGTGACACGATACTCCTTATTATGACTGGTTGTAAGGCTTTTGGGCTTAGGACTACCTTTAACGACTGTCAAAGATGCTTTCCGAGGCTCGTAGTCGTCGTACATTGTGCATAATGTTTTCACTAATACTGCTGCGCCATAACCTACCCAATCAACTTGCACAGTGTCACCGGCGCGCCGGCCGGTTCACAGTAAGTAACTGTCGCCCACTCGTGTTGCGCAAACGCAATGCGCGACGGATTTGTCGATCAGCTGCCACTAAGCGAGCGTTCCAAGAAATTCGTCTATTGTTTTAATAGTTTTATGTGTACGTAGATTATAATGATGATAGCGGTAGGTTAAAATGTCATTCATGTGTGGAAGTAAGCCAAGTGAGAGAACCGCGAATTCAACACCTTTATTTTGAGTGATTGGTTTTCATAAAACCTAGACGTACGTAATACTGAATATCATTCAAGGTATCTAAAATAAATCGTGGCCGAAAGATTTTCGATAAGAACTTTCTATATTATTTACATTTCTACAAGGAAACACCTTCCATCCTGTCTAATAACCTTTAAACCGAGACTTTTCAAACAGTTCGTCTATTTTTCCCACCTTTATTCTTACTTACTTCCAAAGTGGAAAAGTGTTTTCGCATTAGGCCCCAAAGGAACTTCCGACCGCCGCTCTTTCAACCAGTATATTAGACAGTCCCGTCGCGTTGCGCAAACGCATGAATGCGCCGGATTTGTCTATCAGCTGCCACGGTTGCCTGGTTGCTATTGCTACCAACCGGCCACCGTTCCAAGAAACGTGTCTATTGTTAATATGCGATGTGTTTTTGTTTTATTTATTACTCGCACACGTGATGTGGAGATGAATGAGTTTATTTTTATCGTTGCTAAGCGACCGCGAAGTGGAATTTGATAGTGTTTTGAGTACTGGTTGAATGTTAGATTGCTAAAGGAAGGTATCAAAGTCAAAGATTTAAACCCAGCTTCAAATCAATAATTGCAATACGTCATAAACTAGGTCATAGAAGAAATTATAATAAACTTTTATTTCTCTTCGACAAACTTCTTCAGAAGGGTCAGGTGCGTAGTACTGGTAACTGGTGTGCGTGTAGCGACCAGGATATATGAACTTAAACGATGCAAAAGGAGTAAGCAAGGATCGTAACAGGTGGCGTTCTGAAGTTTCTGCCTACCCCTGAAAAGGCGTGAGTTTATGTATGTATCTAAAGGTGCCTTAAAAATATGAAGAGTACAAAACCTGGTAAATCTTTACCTAAACCTAGTACCTACCTAAACTAGGAAAACATAATACACATATTACTTGTTGAACCAGTGAAGTTAAATGTTAAAGTTAATAATAAAATAAACAAATTATTTTATACTAAACAAAACACATTTAACAATAATAAAGATACAAAGAATACAAAATGTAAAATTGTTACTGAAGAAAGTGAGTGACATTAAAAAAATGGAATGAATAAAAACAAAAAAGATTCACTGAAAATACCATTCAAACCAGATACATTTGCTAAACCATAAAAACGAACGAACCAATAAATCGATCGATACATCTATCGTAGCCCCATTGGACACTTACAATCTTACGCTAAACATTCATTCACTCAATTGCATTCACTTTCCGTTCATTGCACTCATTCATTAATCAGTCAACTATAAATAAATGTTTCGATAAGACCACTACTTACTTACGCGCTTCTGTTCTGTTATTTCCTCTGTACTTCTTTCAAGTGTTTTGATGTATAGTGATTATTGCATATTCATTAGGCTTTGAAGATTTGATAGTTCCCTCATTGGTGGGTCAGCTATTTCTGTCGATGTTGCATTTGAAGACTTCTCATTAATTCTAAGATCCTCTATGGCACTTTCTATTTTGTCTGTGTCTGTCAAAATATATTCTCGCGTGCCCTGTCTAGAGGCGTTCATTTATTGATACAAACACTGGCAACTCCGGTTAAGCAGCCGAAAACTTCATAGGTTGACCTACGAGATCTAATTTATCTAATCTAACTAGCCTGTATTGTCTCACTGCAGGGCAAAGCCCTTCCTCTTCCTTTTCCACAGAATTCTATCTTTTGCTAGTGCTGGTCAGTCCTATCTGTAGCAGTCAAGCTCGTCTCGGCATGCCGCGATGTCGAATTACAAGATATCATAGTAAAAAAAGTCGCTTTTTGAGGCTCTGTAGTCGAATCAGCAGTTCTAGTCGTTTCATTACAGCGTTTTCAACACGGCGAAAATCATTTAGGAGAAAAATGAAGGAGAAAATCGCGTCTACAATACATAAATAATTAAAAATGTAATATTTCGTGATCGGGTAAGATTTCAGTAGTAGCTAGGCTTTCGTCTAAATTTAAGCAAAGGCATACATATCATTCAAGAACTACAATCAACTTAATAAATAAATACTTCAATTGCATATCACCAAACCTGACAACCGTATCTCGGATTGTGAAACCAATAATCGTAAAATCTATTACAGGAGCAAAAGATTTACTATCGTATGTCCGTCACTAGACACTATCCTATGATTGACACTTGATGAGCACAATCCGCCGGTAGTCGATGTCTGAACTGACAGCAAACGTCAGTGCCAAGGCATACCGTTGAGGAGTTTTATTATTTTGCTTTCAACAACAAGCTATGAATGAAAACTTATTTCATTCACTGTTGATTGGTGAATGAGAATGTTTGGTACAGAAAATGTTAGTCGTAAACTTAGTTTCATACTAGTTATGCTTATTGCTGTAATGGTTTGAGTTAATAGTTCATTGATGAATGGTGTTCCAATGCTACACTGGCCTTATTTTCGTTGTGAAAACTGTGTGTTTACAAGGTGTTTCTTTTGTTTTTATTGTTCTTTTGTTAGCTTTCCTACTGCTAGGCAAACGCCGCCCTTTTTTCCTTCTAAACCTTCCTGTCTTGTCCGGTCTCTGACCATGTTGGCTTTGTAAACTTTATCAGATCGTCACACCACCTTCGACGACCTCGACGGCAAGGTGTCCTTCCTGAGGCGTCAAGTGAGTAACGATCTTTGCCCATATCTCCGGGTCCATTCGCGCGACTTGTCCGGCCCACTGCCACTTCAGCCGAGTGTTTTTCTCCAACATCCGTGTTCTATATTAAGTTTGTTTTTATGCATGTTTGATGCCTTCAATTGCTCCATCTTTAGCCAAATAATTTTACGGACTAAGTGCGTCTAATCCACTTAGTCTGTTAATGCTACTCAATCTATGATCTATGGTTCTGGCATCAACCTACGCAGCTACGGTCCGTCTCCATTATTGAGATCAAAAAAATTAACTGAAACTTTCTAATAAAAACAAGTATATCTCAAGAACTAAATAACCTAGACAAAAGACTGCTGAAAAATCTTTCCTTATATTGTCACAACAAAACATTTCACAATATTAATTTTCCGGTACACACAATATCTTCCTTCAAGCGATAAACAAATACACTGGCGTAGAGTGAGTCTACACGACATACGGCAGGAGATACCGTGACGTCCCATTTGTATTCAGTTTCACTGCAATACAGTGTAAACTGCACACAATCTGCTCGCCAGTGTACAACGTTTTACATGATTTATGTGAGAAACTAAGACATAATAAATTACGGACGTTATATTGTGTTTGATGTTGTTTATTTAAAAGAGACGAATGAGGATGACAGGACTTATCTCAGGTTGGTTCATCATGATCAGCCTTCAGCGTTCCACAGCTGCGAAACGGGCCTCTCAAATTGCACGCCATTTAGCATGATTCTCGGCAACTCTCATCCAGCACCCTAATTGCGAAACTCACAATGAATCATAATCTGTTTAGTTTTGAAACAGATTGTTAAACCATTGCTTCATATGTTCGAAAAATGTGTCTGCTCAGCAACGTAAATAACGCAATGGATATTGCTGAATTGTCTAATTGAAATGGATTATGACTAATCGTGAGTTACGCAATTAGGGTGCTGGTGCTATCACCCACACTGCGAAGATTGTCGCTCCACCTACCCCCTAAGGGCGTCTTACCTTACATTTGCCTTTCCACTCAATAAGACATGTACCCCAACGGTCATCGGTTTTACGGCTAATACGGCCGGCCCATTGCCACTCGAACTTGGTTATTCGGTGAGCAATGTCGACAACTTTGATGCATACTTTGATAGCACACCTATGATTGTTCTCCTGTATTGTGTGTGTTTGTTTATAACTTAAGACGAAAAGAGAAAAGTGGAACCTAAGATCAGCCAAATATAATATCATCAGTAACGCAAAACGCAATTATTGTGAAGATTTTTTGTATCAAAGTAAGACAGAGGGAGAGAGCTTTAAATATTTTTATCATAGACATCAAACCCTTTATTTAAAACCCTATAATTAAAACATAAACAAACATCCCACATCTATTTAGCTATTCAACCTGCACGTCAGATTTCCGCATTTGCCTGCATCGTACTCACCATAATATTTCCGACCCGACCTAAATGTAATGCACTTTATTCTATGGATAAAGTTCTTAAAATGGCCGCCACGATGTGCGTGAAATGTTGAGCATGCTTCCTGACTTCTTCATACGTATTCTGACCGCGTAGTCAGAAGTGGGATTAAATAATAGAGACGCTGGTGACGCGTCTAGTTTTTTTTTTGTTGTCCTGTGGTCTGGTGTCGGTTATTTTGGTGGCAAAAAGGAGTTTCTATTGTGTGTCAGTTATCTATTAATAATTCCTGATGATGATTGTTTATCTCATAATATTTATAGGTCGCACCTGTGTAAAATGTTCTTCCTTCTTGTTCCTTCTTCCAGGTGCATAACATTTCTGCATTTATGGTGTCTAAACTTCCAAGCAGTCCCAGACTTACGTAGTGCATCTGTTTGATTATAGCATTGTTCAATAAGCAACCTTAATTTCTTATAACATTTGAATCTAAATACACTATGCTTAATTATACAGGCTGGCTGGAATATTGACACACAACCTGTGACTCTGGAATCAGGACATGCTTCTGAAATGATCGTTGAAATTTTTCGTCGGTTAGTAAAAAATATTTGCACCATACATTTTGACCGCTTAGGTATTGCACCTGTCTGTGTAATAGCAGATGTTTTTTTCATCCATCGAGAAATTTCTATGCTATGGGCTAGAAGCATGTTACATATAGAATCATATCCTGAATTGATGGGTTCAGTTTGCGCGTTAATGTCCCTACCACATACATAGTTTTTAACAGTCTCATTACAAAAGGGAGTCCGCATACAAACATACTCTCTTAAATTGCTCGGAATAAACTCCCTAGCAATAACATCATGTACCTATTTAATAAAGCAGCAGTTTCTAAAATAAACTATGATACATTTGACGTAACTAATGAGTCAGTCGGTGCCTTTTCTGTCGCGGCGAGTTTCCATTTTGATGCACTGAGCGTTTCTAAATCCTTGTGGAGGTAACGCACAGGGCAGTGGAGTTGCTGCGGTCGAGTAGGTAGCCATAGCTTTGTAGCCTGTGGTCATCAAGTATGTAATTGTTGAAAGAAGTTCAAAGGTAACTTTGCACCAGCAGATTATATCTGTAAAAAAATCACCGTAAAACGTATATTCAGTTAGCTTGAAGCGTGCTATCTGTGTCAATAGTGCCAATCCCTATAGCATCGGGTGGAATGACAACTCACTTCACGTTACTTTTCACTCAGGTAAAATGGGTCCCGTTTAACTTCTTTAATTAAGATTGGTCTTTGGCAGCACCGGACAGACGTGGAAAGAGAGTAAAGAGGCTTTTGCCCAGCAGTAAAACATTAAAGGATAATGAAAAGAAAATCTGTATGGCTTTTCCATAAATAGGTTATTTCAGACATATTTCTTCTCCATTGCGATCATAGAGTATTGAACGCTTAAACGATGCATTTATCTGGACGAGAGCAATTGGATATAGTTTGAAATTAATCATTAGCTGCTATGAATGTAGCGTAGCACATACTACTACAATGATGAAGGCAACAACCCACTGCAGCAAAACTGACTAGTGCGTTATCCACCATAGTGAAGCAACGACCTTGTGTTGAAGAGAAATTCTATAATTATACTGTTTATGGTATGCTCTTACTTCGTTTATGGTATGCGACGATTGATTGACTTCATTCAGTAAGTGATCTCTGACTTGTCTACATTTTCTTTGGTTGTTTATCTTTAGAGCTTCGCTGTGGTATCTTAAATGCATCGTCTGTAATAATATCTGTTTAGCTGTCGTTAATGTCTATGTTATATAAATATAATAATAGTATCCTACTACATATTTTCCCACTTTTCACCACACAGGGCAAAGTTTGCCAAACAGAGTAAGGATGAGCATCGATCACTACGCTTCCACAAGACGGATTGGCGATTTGAGACTTATATCTACACTCATTATAAAGAGATAAACTTTGTAGACTAAAGTTTGTTGGTTTTAGTTCCGCGGGTTGTGCACAAACTGTCTTGGTAGACAATGTTGATACGCTGAAGATTAGTTCACCAGAAGATCTTTAAATATAGTTGGACGGCATTCTTGTGCGAATTACTCGTAATTTTATAATGTTTGTCTGATACTAATCGCCAAGTTGATCTTTCTCCTAAGAAGGATTAAGTGTAATGAAATATTTTTTATCTGCTAACCTTCAAGAAATATCGAATAAACATAAAATCCTTTCGAATACAGTCATTAATGTATTTCTACGAAAAATCGTTCGCAATATTCTGCCATTACGAAGGATTTCGTCTAGTTTATTACTTACTTTATTTTCTAAGTTATGTTTGTAAGTTATAGCTGTGTTTTCACAAATCGCTTGATTTATTATCCTGTTCTAAATCGGATTTGGGAATCTTACGATTGTTTGTACGTCCTACATTGTCTAATATCTCGTCGGTATAAAATATTACGTTGGATTTTGGAATTATGACGTATTTTTTACTTCTAACAGTGAGATACCAAAAACGCATCCTGAGTTCAATTAATTATATCGAAGGTACTTTTCTCCGTGGACACTAACAGTGGTTTGAGGTAGTATTACATTATATATAAACGAGTATCTAAACTAAACAGAGCAAAAATTTGTTTCTTTTTTATGTTTGTCATCATCATTATCATCATTTTTGCATTATCCCGGTTGCATCCTTTCGGAGCCCCAGGTCGGCTTTTCTACTTTTAGCCCTCCAATTCTTCCCCTTTTTGCTTCCTCATTGAGGTCGCTATTGTGGTACCTGTCAATTTTATGCCTAAAGAATATTTTTAATATGTAAGTAACCGCAAGAGTTGTAATTCCATTTTTTTTTGGTCGAGAGTGTAGTAGGACTACTAATCAAAACTATCGTGGATTATCAGATACATCATCTGTAATCCGATGTAGTGTCGATCAAAACAGGCGCCATTTTGGGCACGGTGTGTCATATGGACGTTGGAATACGTGATGGAATCTCAAAGCTGAGGCGTGTCTAGTGGGTTTTAGAATTTTCGATAATGCTCTAATAAATAGTTTTGGTTTTACCATGATGAAGAACCATGAATAGGGATAATCTGAAGACTTTTCTATTGAAGAAAAGAGGAATGGAAAATTCGTAATATCCTAGAAATACGTGTTTAAAGAAAGCTAACTTATTATTTGCAATACATAATGGTATTATAATAGTGATTGAACAACACAAAATAATCAGCCTTATAATGTTCCCACTGCTGGGACACAGGCCTCCCCTCTTTGAGAGGGAACCAGCCGTAATCCACCACGCGAGCCCATTGCGGGTTGGCGGGTAACTAATGTCTTCGAATCGTTAATTCTAGGACATGCTGGTTTCATCTTGATGTTTTTGTCCACCGTTTTGAGAGCAGTGGTGATGAAATAATTTACACTAAATAAAGCACCTGGCTAGGTTCGAAGCTAAAAACTACGATTGGTAAGTCGTGGCTGTTACCACTGGGTTATCGCTCGTAAAGTAAACAGTACACGAGTTTGAAAACGGAAATGAGTGAAATGAAAATCAAATAAATATAGCATTATTATTCATTCATCATCATCATGATTTCAGCCGAAAGACGTCCACTGCCGGACATAGGTCTCCACCAAAAAATGGACGGACGGACAGCGGGTTGGCAATCGCAGTGTGGTGGTAAAATGTATAAAGAACGCTGCTGCCCGTTCTCTAGTAAGTCCATTAGTCGCCTTTTACGACACCCATATTATTATTATCACTCGAGAACTCGAAAGTGATGCCAAATAGGCAACAAATGTATTTTCTAATTGGCTTTATAGAAAGCAATTCCAAAGAATCCTAGTATGATTCCATATTCAGCTGAGTTATTCATAATGTGTGCACTGTTAATTTCTCACTTTGATCATTTGTGTTCCAAGTGTGATGTGGCGCCTTATCATCACCGTCTGTTTATGGAGATGAATGAAAATCTTCTTCGATAGTAATTAGGCGTATAATTGATGATTTAAGGTTTTACAAAAATAGTGATGTTGTATGTGCGTGCTTGTCGAGCGCTAATGGTAGTGACGGTTGCGCCGCGCATGGTGGAATTCTGTACTACGCCCCGCACTCCTCCCCTCTGCCGTCCAGTGGTGGTAGGCTCGCCGCTCATGATGATGATGCGTAGACACCGTCATTAGTAAACACTACTTATTTTGTCTTAGCGTTATGATGCAGATTGCAGACATATTAGAGTCGTCTTCATTACACTTATTTGCGTCATAAATGACGTAGTTTTGAGTACAATTTCTATACCTCCCAGAAATGGTGGTGCTACAGCTAAAGTCAGAATGCAGTTAAAGGCGATGAATTATTCATAATTTCCAGTATTCTTATCATACCCAGAAAGTTAGATATGTAATTATTACCTGACTTCAAAAAAGAGAAGGTTCTCAATTCATGTGTTTATTTTTTTGAATGTATGTTCTGCAATATCCGCCAATTGTGGATCAATTTTGTAAGTTCTTTTTTAATGGACAGGGTATGCCATAGGGATGGTACCACATAAATATTAGGTACCATATAATAACTAAAGATAACAAATAAAATCTTAACAACCAATTTTCAAACAAAACACTGCACAGTGAAAAATAACGTTCAGTCGATGGCAGAAAACTGAAAAACTGATCCAAAGTCTTTCGGTTTCTCTTGGTTGTTGTTTTTATTTTGTAATTATAAGTTATTTTATCATTCAATAAATACTTTATGTTAATAAAGCCATGCACTAGAATCCAATAATTGTAAAGGACACACATAATAACATAATAATGTAAACGTTTATATACATTCACCATTAAATGGGGGAATTAACAGCCATCGGCTGTCGACGGACCAAGATTTATAGCTGACTTCAACGAGTTAACGGACTGTAAACGATTTTCTAATGGGGATAAAATTGTTAAATTGTACAACTGTGGGCTAGATATATCGAAACTTAGATAGGTTGATGTACGTAATTTTCTTTTTATATAGCGTATTGCATTGATGTATTTCACAATCGTATCACAGTCCGTTTGATGCCAGACGTAGAGAAGCACCACACCATTTTTTTCTGTGTGTCGTAGATGGCGACTAAGGGACTTACTATAGAATAGGCAGCATCGTTCTCTATGTATTTTGCCACCATACTGCGATCGCCAACCCGTCTGCTGAGCGTAGCGATTATGGCAGTGCCCAAAAAATTGAGGGAGGCTTGTGTCCAGCAGTGGACGTCTTACGGCTGAAATGATGATTCCCAAATCATCACAGATGCTGTCTTTTAAAAAAAATGTTTTTTCTTTAAACTGTATGTTTTTTTTAAACCTTCGAGCTTCTTTTTTAAATAAGAACCTAACAGAATGTGAATACAATTCATTTTACAAAAGTATAACTTTTGCAAAATGAATTACCTACTTATTCCGGTGCTAAGTTGACATTTTTGTAGAACTTTACCAAAATCAATATAAAGTTGAAAATGACAAACTGACTAGAGGGTAGCGTTTTGTAATAAGTCATTATACTGCATAGACTAATAACCAGAGGTCGGAGTAGGTAGATTGAAATGGGATCAATGAACTGGCACGTATATATTAGTATGGATATGCCTCCGGGATTCAGGGATTTTGTAATTAATTTCAAATGTAGTAATGTGTAGAATAAAGAATACATCAATATGAATAAGAAATGTATAACCTTTTTGCTGTCTTTTTAATAATATATAGGTGATCGGCCTTCTACAGTAAGAAAAAAACAATTTTAAATGTTTATCTATCGCATTCATATAAATTTCTAATGTAGTACCTAGTTTAAAATTCGTTACTTTCACAATATTTGATTCAATCCCGTATGTACTAAAATGAAATTCCGGAAAAAAGGCTTATCCATGTTGTGATTTCTATGACTATTCATGATGCGAGTACGTAAAATCAATCTACCTACTCCGACCTCTGCTAATAACACAACACCACGGCTGTTGTCCACAAACCGTTAGTCAGAGCTATACCTGTACCTAGTGCCCCCAAATTTCGCTAGTTATGTTCAATGACAATAAATAAGGGGTGGGCCATCAACCGGACACAAATCCAGCCAGCCTGAGAAATTGCTGATAGAAAATAACACTTTTCCTGACCTAAGAATCAAACTCAGAACCTCAAGCTCACCAGTAGCGCTTGTGACCACTAGATCAACCAGTCAGTCTTTACAATAACGTTATCTCTATTTTCACACGTCATCCATGAAATTGATACTTCACCAACAAATATGTACTTCATATCTATCACATGGCCATGTTAATTCATTATTAGTTCCCGAATCACGACTGTGGCCAGTGTCGCCATGTGTGAATGTTGCCACTTTTGTAACGTCTCCATCGCTTTCATTGTTACATCATGGATTTCGTGGTATGTGATAATTTGTGTCTTTATTGTGTTCAAGGTCATAAAGTCTATTGGAAAAGGTATGAAATCTTTTGTACTTAGAATGCAGTATTTCACTCATACTGTTACTTTCAATTGTTCATAGTTAAGTTAAAGGTTGTGTGTAAGAAACTACATAGGCAATTTTTAGATTCACTGCTTAGTTTCTCCTTCATTTTGTGACCGTGTGTTTTTTCTCCCGATTTGGCTCTGTTAATTACATCTGTTAAATAATCAGTCCATTTTTGAGACTCAGGCCTTTCTGTGGGACTCAGCGAACCTAAATCCAATACGAGCGGGGTCAGTGCGGTTTGGTTTGGCCCTTTCTAACATTATAAATTCTGCTTGTAGGTATTATATTACTTCTTTTCGTTGACTGTTCTTTTTGTTTGGCTCCTAAGCGTACTAGCTTGATAAACTACTTAAAGCTTACCTCAAGAATCGGACTATCAAATGCAATAAGATTTTTCATATCCGAGTGGCAGTTCCAGACAGTAGCGCGTTCAAACAAACAAACTCCTAATTATTATTATTTATTTAAATCGAATACAGGTATTCATATTGATGTTAGTAATACTTATAAAACTATGTTAGTAAAACAATTCTTATTAAACTAAAATAAATAAATAAATAAAACACCAAAAAAAAAACGAATTCAAAAACTTATAAAACTAATTTAAATACTTATAAATATTTCCCCTTCCCGCTGCACCAGACCTGCAGCTATGCATACGGGTCCAGTGCCCCAGGAACGGGCAATCAGGCTTATTCACGATTATCCTCAAAATGCTGTTGGTTGGTTGGCCTAAGCTTCATTATGAGTATATATTACTAAAATCTCTAATTCCTCTCGCCCTTGAACTTTACCCACTGCACTCCACATATACAACAACTCTCCTCCACGTCCTACATCAGAATTAACACTAACCTACTAATCATCGTCATAACTACCATCCGTACCTTCGCCCGTACCAACATTATTAGTAGCATGAACAGATCGATAACTATCGGTTTCCTGTGCTACAGTGAGATCACTTAGATCATTACTGTCGCCACCATTACTAGTAATCACACCCTGACAAGTTTGAAGACTTTCTCGACGGTGGTGAGTTGTCTTGTCGGTGCTTTGTAAGGAGCTTCATTTATTGTATCATCCATATTATTGCCTGGTCAATTACTGAGGCTACTAGTTTTCTATTGACAAGGCACGTTCTTATAAAATTGATTTGTATTATCATTTGAATATATGCGATGACTATTATTCTTTGTAAGTTGCTCTGTACATTTTTTTTTTTTTGGTGGCATATCTTCATACGTCTCCCACTCTGGGTAGAGCGGGAGGGTGTATCCCCTTAAATTTTGCTGACATCTCTTTGAGACGTGCGTGGAACACAACGCGCCGTAGAATGAGCCTGGTCATTACCGGGCAGCGAGCTACCCATTGCTCTCTGTACTACGCCTTGGATTTCTATTCTGTAATGTTGTGCGTGTAAACTTAAATAATAGTAGTTTATGAAACAGTTACATAATGTATTAAAACACCATTGCATGTTATACTATCACAAGAGTGTTTTAATACCTAACTATGTGCAGTTTCATGTCAGAAGCTTTATCTACTCTCATATATTGGGATTGGACCTATTATATATAAGATGGGAGTGAGGAATAGTTTTATAATGCTATAAAAATTGCGTACCATATTCATTCCATAAAAAAAAAATGGAAATTCTTTTGATTTGCCCTGTATCGTATTGGTGACAAACTGTTATATTAAGATTCTATTTTGAAATTTCTGTATTGTGTTTTTAAAGAATGTCAATAAAACATAAACTTGTTTTGAAATTTAAAATCCGAAATTTACGATATGAGAGTAAATAAATAGCTCATCGGTAAACGTGATAATAATGAAGTTTCTTTTTGATATGTTAATAAATCTACCTTATTAGTTTATGTTTGCTAAAACGTTTATAATTTCAACAGTCAAGACTATCGTCGTTTGTTGTATATAACAATGTTGCAAGCACGATTAAATGTACTGAAAATATATATATTTGCCTTAGATTATTAGTCGTGTTATTGACAACGAGGAGCCCATAAAAGGACACAAAGTCCCATAGTTTGAAATTTGTGAAATCGTTCCTAATACGCAATACAATTTTATGAGAAACGATAAAATGTAAATATGGTAGTAATTACTTATTAATTCTGATGTCCTAGATGGATAACTAATAGTAAATAGGCGTAGCTCATAATAATAAATCTGTTTACAATATTGGCTTTATGGCTTCGGGGCATATGCTTTTGATGATCGAAATTCCTATTTGCGGCCCTTTGAAGCATACATGTTCATTAGCATTATTGCCAAACAGGTTATCAACTTCTGGTAAAGCTTTAAATGCTATAAATCCTAACATAGTAGACGAGAAAAAAAGGTTTTGCTGAATTTTGAAGCGTCGCGCGTCGTTTAAGATCATTCCAAATCACTTTGTTAAGTAGGTTTATGGTTTCCATAGTTCTTATATGATACAATGTTTGTAACCGCCGTTTATTAAAATGGCTGTAATTATATTTAATCTGCACCTATTTCAGCTCGAAACTGGCACAAAAAATGTCCTTGCCACCAAAAGTGTATTCATCTCAATTATTCTATCAGGTGTCTCATGTGACATTCTGTTGTTAGATAGGTCTTGAGTGTTATGCAAACATTTGCTTCTATAAAGTAATTCAAAGGCTTTAAATTCTCCTTCAACCATCGGTAAATACCTTTCCAGCATTCACTCGAATTCCTATTGTTCGAAATACTTAATATAAATCGATCAGGACTGCAAACATTTTACTAGATTACTTGGAATTCCTGAAATGTGCGCTTTAGAACAGAATCCGGTTGTTTAGCGTGACTGGTGTTAACATTAGTTAGTACTGCCAGCCTTTTGTCTTATGCTGTTACTAAATTAGACAGCTGGTTTAACTTACTTTGCGTATTTGAAATTCCGTCTGTAAAATATTGGATTGGATGGTGAACGGTAGCAGGAACAAGTCGGTATTGGATTTTAGTCAGGCATTTGATAGCTTACTACAGTCTAAAACAAAATAGTCACTACTGATCTTAATGTCTTGCTTTCTTGACTTGAAGGATCTATTTTTCTTCTTTGTATGTAACTATCGTGTAATTTTTGTTCTTTGTTGTTGTAACTATTCTTAGATACATTTGTTTACTTGTTCACTTTGACTGTCATCTGAAGAATTAAATTATTATTTTTTTCTTTAAAATGTGTCCACTACATGAAATTTTATAAGATTTGTAATCAAAACCAGCCAATATGGCTTGGATCTCTACCTCTATTACCATTAGCGATTTGGAGTCTATAAAATGACTAGTTTTACGATAGTGGAAAATGTCAAATGGTTTGGTAACATCGTTTGGGTTTCATCCATTCTATGCTAAGTATTTGAGTCTGATTAACTATTTGATAAAGTGTCGACACTGATTCAGCGAGTCGGGTTCGATACTTTAATAATATCTAACTGTGATTTTGTTTGTGGTATTATTTGAGTATAACCAAGTAACTAAGTTTATAAACTCTGATGTTGTGAATGAAAAACATGTCCAACATAGTTGAAATAAACGTGGTCGAGTCAGTTATTGATTTTTCAATAGCTTTTTAACCATTCAAAGAAATAATCACCAATTTATTTATTTATTTATTTATTTAAACTTTTCGCACACAAAAAAAAAGGTACAAAGGCGGACTTAATGCCTTAGGCATTCTCTACCAGTCAACCAAGGGTGGTGAAGAGATTACATGGCAGGTGCTTTGTTTGAGAGGAACAATAGTGAAAAATCTATAATAATGAATTATAAATAAGAGAAAAACTAGTGCTAGTACTAAAATAGGTTATAAACTAATTATACACATACATATTTGCTATAATACATACTTATAATATATATATATAAATCTACAGATACAAATTCAAGGTAGAGAAGTGTTGAGATGACTCTACGCTATTTGTTATGAAAATAACTCTGCAATTTCCGCTTAAATGCAAACCGACTGGTGGCCGTCCTAATATCGAGAGGAAGCGCATTCCAAAGAAGAATGGACTGAATATGAAAGGAAGAATGAACAAAGTCAGAAGAATGAGAAGGACAAAGTAGAAGAAGATTGTTAGATGAACGCAGATTCTTAGTGTGAGAAGAACATAGATATTGGAAGTTAGACATAAGACCAATTCTTATACCAAAGACATTGCTTACTAATCGAGCCCTTTTAGCATAAGATGCATTAGTAATTGTATCGATATCAGAAAATTGGCTTTGGTACATAAATGTATGAACTGTTTTAAAGTTAATAATGGCCCACCGGAGCCACGGATTTGAACTATATCACTGGTATCCATTCCGTTCAGAAATTTAAACAGTAGCATAAATCCACCTCCCATTTCTCGAGCATTTTCCTGGCAACAGCAGCCTCAGATAAGTGGTTAACATCTTATGGGTCTGGAAGCACTTATGACATCTACATAATTGTATTGGAACTTTGCCCGTTTCCTGAGTCTCTTCAGGTTAAATAACTGCACTTTTTCCCTCTTATCGTAACAACTCTTCAATTTTGGATGCAGGCCAAACAAGGTTTTCATATTATTTTTCTGGTTGGGATATCTTATTCCGAGGGTTGGAGTTATATCTAGTTTAACTTGGTTTATAAACTACTAGCTTTTGCCAGCGGTCTCGAACTCTCGACCGCATGGAGGTTGGAAATTATCCCACCATAAAAGTATTTTATCTGTTAATTCAGTTTATAATCTATTTGTGAACCAATGTCATCCAAATCAGCCGTTTTGTGAGGTTACTCAATCAACAACAACTCCAAACAAGTAATCATCCAAACATACAAATCTGCACATTTTGCAATATTACTAAGATACTTTAACAAAAGTATGTACCTATACTTAAACTATGTGTTTGGAGCATTCGTTTCAAAAGGTTTCACTCTCAAGTCATTGTATGTAGTTCATCTATTCCAATGTTAATAGCTGTCCGATTTTGGGACTTTCACCTAAGTCAAAGTTACAAATAAAGTCTACTCACTTTTGCCACCATTAAAGCTATGCTTTTTATGTTTATTAAAATGTTTATAGATTTTTTTAGTCTTTGGGCTGGTCTGCGCTACGATGGTGAAAATCTAGGATCATCCTTTCAAAACTGTAAAGACTATCACAATTTCCCTAACAAAACACAGGACACCTTATCAAGCTCCCGACTAAAAGACCAATTAAGTGATTACGTCAGTAGTTGTATAATATCAAAAATATGCACAAAACACGTCTTTATATGGCGACTCACGAGTTGCAGTCATTAGGGCTTCGAGTCAGGGCCGCATAACAATAGCCGTTGATTTTGACGCAAACCATGTATTTGTCTCTACTTTGGTGCTCATTAGGAGATGCAATCAGTGTTTTCGTGAGTTTCATGTGGGTGGGTGTTAGTAATAAAATTATAGAATGCAAAATATGCCTCACGCCCCGACTCCAACGGTGGCACACCTTCAAACATTATATCCATAGCATTTTCTTTAGTATCTTTTTTTTTTTTTTTTTCGGTTAACCATTTCCCTTTTTGTCATGAGATCGAAGTATTTTATAGGATACTATTTCAACCATGATTTGCATAAGCAAAGTCTTCTTAATAAATTTGTTGGCATCTAGCGGTCATCTCATTTATAAATTTAATGTGTGTACTTATCTTTGTTTGTTTTCGGACCATATATTTGTGCTTCAACAGTTTTATTTGCTGTCAGTTTTACCATTACTGTTATCCGGCTTATGACAATAGCCAATAAAGTCATATCGTCTGCCTGACAGCCTACTGAGAATCTAAATAGAATAATTGTGTCTTGATGAAATGATTCCTCTTGTTTCTTGCTATTGAAACATGAAAGATTAATCTGTCTGCTTGATTTAAATTGTATCATGATTTGTGACACTTCTGCTATATTGATTGGTATAATTTTAACTGTTTCGCTTTTGAATGAACTAAAACACACACTCAAAAAACGAACAAGATGGGAGACAATTTTGCAACGCTAGTGGTGGGATTTGTAGTCTTTCATTATCAAAATTACCTTATATGTCAATTTTTAACCGACTTCAAAAAAAGGAGGAGGTTATATGTTCGACTGTATGTATTTTTTTTATTTTTTTTTTTTTTATGTATGTTCACCGATTTCTCCGCCAATTGTCAACCGATTTTGAAAATTCTTTTTTTATTCGTAAGGGTATACTCCTGAGGTGGTCCCATATTAATTTTGTGAAGATTTGATGTATACTTTGGGAGATAAACGAAGGAACTCCTCAAAAACAAACAGTACACGTAATGTGATTTAGGTTATATTAGGATTTGCAAAATTCTTTTTTTGTTCGAAAGGGGTTTATTCCGAAATGGTCCCATATAATTTTCATATAGATCTGATGATGAGTTCGGGAGACAGACACCGGAACTCTTTAAAAAATGAGAGGAAATCAACCGCGATTTCTGCTATCGCATAAATATGCATTGTTTGTTTGGAATTAGTGCAGGGGATACCACAACTAAAAATTTAAAAATAAAAACTTTTTTACAAAAAAAAAACAACCGACTTCCTTAAAAACACTACAAAGTGAAAAATAACTTTAATTTCGGAAGTCGGTGGCAAAAAAACCATAAATACAGATCCTAAGACACCGACTTCCGAAATTAAAGTTATTTTTCACTTTGTAGTGTTTTTAAGGAAGTCGGTTGTTACTTCAATATATACTTCAACTCAGCTTATCGCAGTCCACTGCTGGACATAGACCTCTCCCCTACTGCGCCACAACACCCTGTCCTCCGCCTATATATCTATATATATAAAAATGAATCCCTATTTCCCTTGGTCACGCCATCACGCGTGAACGGCTGGACCGATTTCACTTTTTTTTTTGTTGTGTTTGTGATTGTCAGGAGAAGGTTCTTATGAAAGAAAAAAATTAAAAAATTGCGCGGAAAATTAGAAAATTTAAGAACTCTTATTTAAGAATACTTAACAACCATATAATAGGACAATGTAAACTTTTTTAATGTAACATTATGACATTTGACATAGAATTGACAGAATGCGTGCTCAAATATCATCATAGAGACAGGACAACGTCTGTCGGGTCAGCTAGTAATATATACATTAAACTCAAAATAATCTAATAAAGCACCACCGTTTCTCAGCTCCCACATATTGAAACCCCCCATCCATTTGAAGTTACCAGTAAAATCTAATTCGGTCCCTAGATCGCCGCATCCGCGTTAGACAACGAGTCACGTGTTGCAACTCGTAATGTTGTTCCGTGTACGGACAGATGTGCTCAGTAGGTCACCCTTAAACGTGAACAGTGTTTATTCAGACACCTGCGATGTAATAAAATGGTCGTAAAATTGTGGCCATATAGGCCATAGGGCTGCCCGCCCACGGAGTGTTTAGAAGAAGCGCATTGGGAAATGTTGGCTTAGAGAATTTTTGGTGATGTTAGTGGTCGGATGGTTAAAGAAAGATGGTTTTGCTGATGCTGTTTAGAAAGAAAGAAAGAAATAATACTGTTTATTTAGGCACAGTTCGTGAAACAAAAAACACATATAAAGTAAAAAAAAAGTGAATAAGTAAATAGATTATAATAATAATATAATAATAATATGTTAGGACAACCAACACACCGTTATCTGATCCCAAACTAGGCAAAACCTGTACTATGGTAATCAGACAACTGATAAACATACTTATATATTTCTCAATACATACATATTATAGATAAATTACACCCAGAAACAGAACAAATGATTGTGCTCATCACACAACATTTGTCCTGGGTGGGAATCGAACCCACGATCTCAGTCTTAGCAGTCAGGGTCACTAACCACTAGACTAACAGGTCAGTCAAAAAAATAATGTTTTAACAACAAAAGTGTGTGAGCCACGGCTGCGTTAAAAAGGTTTATTTCAGCATTAACGTCAGACAGGTGCTATCTGACGCTGATTTTGGAGGACAAGTGACGAGGAGGACAAACCGTTTTAATATACCTCATAAATTACAGTAGAAGCAGTTCTTAAAAGTTACGCAAGTATAAGTATAGAGATAAAAGATGTTGTGGACGGTCCTGATGATGTTTGATTCGGTAAAGCAAGTTGGAGTGAAGATACCGCTACCATTCGAATAGTTCTTGCTATAAATAATGGCAAAATCTGACTAACTCCAAATTATTGGCTTTATACTCGCATAGACACTTTTTGGTTATTTATGTTTTGGGAGCATTGCTGGCCCAGTGGTAACAGCCGTGACTTACGAGCTGGTCTTAGGTTCGAACATAGAAAGGCGATTTACTAGGTGTAAATACTACTCTCAAAACGGTAAAGACAAACATTGTAAAGGAAACCGTCATGTCCTTGAACCAAAGATCCGAAGACATGTAACATCTACCAACGCGCAATGGGCGTGGTGGTTGGCAGCCTACTTCCTCTCACAGAGAGGAGGCCTGTGTCCCAGCAGTGGGAACATTACTTGCTGATTATGTTTTCTTCGCAAACACGAATATGCTATGGTTTTGAAACGTTTCATAGATTTCAAGACTATGGTATTTAGAGTAACCTCTTTTCTTTTAGGAATGTTTCCGATATGTCCCCCACCTATTGTTTGTTCTCACAAAGCAAGCATCAGCCCTGCACCACGTGGGTGTAGCAATGCATCATCCGCCAACTGGAACGCTAAGTTTCCGGAGGCTAAAATTAAATCGAAACACTCCCGTGCTATAACTTTACATTGCAACCATTTGACTTTATTGTTTAACTGGCTGTGTCCGCGACTATGCTCTCGTGGATGTTAGAATCTCATGGGAAAGTGCTACCGGGACATATAAGCTGGATAAATAAGATCAAAAGCTGCAAACAAAAACTTTTTTACTTACAAAAAAAAAAACGGCTTCCTTAAAAACACTACAAAGTGAAAAATAACTTTAATTTCGGAAGTCGGTGTCTTAGGATCTGTATTTATGGTTTTTTTTTCCACCGACTTCCGAAATTAAAGTTATTTTTCACTTTGTAGTGTTTTTAAGGAAGTCGGTTGTTTTTTTTTTGTAAAAAAAAAATTATTTTTAAATTTTTAGTTGTGGTATTTACCCCGCACTAATTCCAAACAAACAATGCATATTTATGCGATAGCAGAAATCGCGGTTGATTTGCTGTCATTTTTTAAAGAGTTCCGGTGTCTGTCTCCCGAACTCGTCATCAGATCTATATTACATGGGACCATTTCGGAATAAACCCCTTTCGAACAATAAAAGAATTTTGCAAATCCGTCTATATATGACGGAGTTATGGCCGAACATACATTTAAAAAAAACATATAAACATCCGAATTGAGAACCTCCTCCTTTTTGAAGTTGGTTAAAAATCAGCACCAATTGACACAAATACATAGAAAGAAAGCACACCGGTTACAAAGCTCTTCCATTAACCCTGCAGTGGTCGCGCGGATTACAACTGTAAACGAGGGTAGTTAAAAAAAAAATATATTTCAAAAACAATTCAAGTGTGTTAGCCGAGACTCCATGTATTTTAAGTTCGATAGTCCCCGCCGCGGCGCCGCCACTCAGTTGCGCTCGCGCATTGCCGATGCGTGGTTGTGCCTGTAGAGGCTGTTTAAGTATTACAATTTAACCCTGGATTACAATTGTAATCCGCGCGACCACTGCAGGGTTAAAAAACAAACAACATTTTAAAAGCATTATCTTTCCTAATGAAATGAAATTAAGCTTAATCAAATATTCTAAATAATTTATACTTAAGTTGTAGCATATAAAACATACAATAAATTAAACTGTGCTCATTTCTTTTATAAATGCAAAATCAAACAAGACTAATGTTTGACATTTTCTTTATGATACACACATTTGATTTCTTTCTAATTTTATATGAAATACGACTTTGGTTTCTTATTAATTAACAATTTATATGTTTTAAAAGTTCATCTTTATTATAGTGGTTTGATTTATACGGTTTAAAAAAAAATAGTTGATGAAGTTAAATCGATGTCTTTTATTAATTTGGATAAAATTTGGACACTATAAACAGCTCGTGTTTCCAATGCAAAATTTATTTTTAATTCTAAAATATAAAAACATAGAATTTTTGACGAATGTGTCTATAGAACATATGACCTTGTTGGTGATGTCCTTCAGAAAGGTCAGGTGCGTAGTACTGAGGGGTAATTGCGGAACTTATTATCGGTAGGAATTGGTTTAATATTCATAGTTAAACAACATTCATTGCGGTATTTACTTTGCTGAGCCGACAATTTATTCGAACAAATGACGCAATGGTTTAGAAATAATCTTCAATCCCATTCAGATTCTGAAAATTGTGCGTTTCGCAATTAGGGTGCAGGTAACCGTCGTGCGTGTATGACTAGATGTATGAACATAAACGAAGCAAAAAGCGTATGTAAAGATCGTAGCAGGTGGCGCTCTGTAGTTTCTGCCTACCCACATGGAAAAATAGCGTAAGTTTATGTATGTATGTATATGTCTGTAGAAACAGTCTCCGGATCCAACTTTTACTTAGCCTCTCCCATGCCACTCAGTTCGTAATCCAATTCCAACTTTATCCTGAACACACAAAGTCTAAATCCTCTTAGCCAACCACTTCACTTAAGGTTTAGTCGAGATAAATGAATTTCCACTCATTGAAGATCAATCCAGGCGGCGTTATCTGTGTTTTGCGCCTTATCTATGGACGAAAATACTTAGGTAGAAGAACCTAGAATTTCAGCAGAAGTGCTGAAGAAAACCTTGTTTTGGATAATTCAGCTCCCAAGCTCATCCACTACGTCTGTTTCAACCAAAGGACATACAATAATACTTGACAATCGAAACTTTTATCAACAAAACATCCAACAACAAGCTAGATTTTATTACATCTATTTCTGTCGACCCAGATGTAATATACAGAACATCCATTGCAAGATTGCAAGGTATAAGATTTACAACTAACTCGATCAGAATGTGCGGTCACAGTGTTCAGTTTGCGGTTCTATGAGTTGAAGATGGTTTTTTTAGGCTGTTATGTTTCACCCTTATGTAAGAGGGAGCCATTTTATTGCCATCAACCGGGCATGAAGCAAAGCTCCGGGCTCAATCTATCAATCGACTCAGCTTATCGCAGTTCACTGCTGGACTTAGGCCTTTCCCATTTTGCGCCACAACACTCTGTCTTCCGCCTTTCGCATCCAGTGTGTCCCAGCCATTTTCCTTAGGTCTCCGGTCCACCTAGCTGGGAGGTATCCCACACTACGCTTGCCGATACGCGGTCTCCACTCCACAACTCGTCTGCTCCATTTGACATCGGTCCGGGCTGCTTCTGAGACATTTCTAATGGCAAATCCCAGTATTGCTATACCTGGGAATCGAACCCAGGAATGACCTCAGTAGTAATGCTTGCGACCATAGACCTATACCAACAAAGGATCTTAGTTAATGACATGACTTCTGTAACCTTCAAGTATAAACAATAAGTAAAAACAATTACCTGTACAACAACAATATTATGCTCCATCAGACAATTCATTAAGCAGTTTCCATTTACTTGGACATGTTTTTGTTTATTATGAATATCTTGAAACTAGTCACGCTACACTTTTTGTGGAATATGTCAGATTTTACAACTATTTAATTACTTGCGATGTACGTTGTAGCTGTTCTTGTAACTTTAATTAAGATGTTATTGAGTGAGCTCTTAAAAGCCTCGAAATTAATGATGTAGTGTACTGGCATTTTGTTTGGCTCGGTATCCTAGAATACTGCAGCTTAATACGTTGAGAGAGTCAGCAATTTTCTGATCCAGTTCCTGCAGTAACTGGCTCATAAAAACTGAAACTACTCATAGATCCTGGCTCCTGCTATTAATATTATTTTCATGTTTATTTTGTACTATCTTTGAAAAGTAGCCTCTCCCAGGGTTTTCCCAGGGTTCAAAGAATCCAGTAACTGTGGAGTTTCTTGCCCATTATTCTTCATATGATACTACCTTTTTGGAAGGTGTGACTAGAATAAATTCTATTTTAATGTCAATGTTGACGTTCAAAAGTGCCTGTTATGTGACAATTCGAAAAAACTGCTTTGACTTTGACACATACCAAATTTTATTAAAATGGTACAGTCCTTCTTGAGATTACCCTACAAACAAATTTTACCTCTTTATAATATTAGTATACTTAGATCAATGGTCTACAATTTGTAGTAAATTACAATAACAATTAGCCGTCAACAGCCGGATACCATCAGGTTGTGATACGAACTTTATTGTTTCCATTCAAATTAATAGACTTTCTTTGCTTTTGCATTTGATAAGAATCGTTAGGGCGTTTATATTCTTAGATAGGATCGCAAAACAAACTCAGTTATTCTAGATTTATTTTGTCACCATTTTAATCGTGGCCTGTGGCTAAGTATTAACAGCCTCACGGGTTTATTGATCAGGTTAAGCTACGCTTTCCGCGGTTAGTCCGTGGATGGTTGATCATCTTTATCAGTTTGACTGGAGGCCGACCCGATAGTTGGTAAGGGCTAGGCAGATCTTGATGTTGGGTCATCTTCGTTTGTGAACGTAGCATTTGGACCTTCGGAAAATGGTGACCACATATACATAGCATATACATTCCAGATTAATTTACGCATTTCGTAAAAATGAGAATGTGAAGAATTTTTCTTCTGTCGCTTCCATAGGTACCTATATGTTATCTCTTTTTTTAGGGAGCAGGGAGCTTTTCAGCAATTCCGTCAAAAATTGGAGCAGGGAACTATACTCTTCATCTTGTCACGTTCTTAACCGTTAAAATTACTATTTGATTGGAAATGAGCTTATAGAACACCATGTACAATGTGAGCACTCTGGAGGACCATGAACCATGACGCTTCATGGGGCTAGAACTGCAAATCTAGAGGTTCTCTGATTGGTTAAACCATTCTAAGGACGTTGCATTTCATTCATTTTTGGAGGTATGAGGAAAATGGTGTTAAGTACACACAACCTCCAGAGAAAAGGGAGGATCCTCACTCCGACCACACGGGTGTAGTGTCTGATGGGTAACTGCCTGACGATTGATGTTGGGACGTTGTATAAAATTATGCTACTTACGCGGTAAATTTTACTTGCGCGATGCAGGATTTTGCATGACATCAGTGTCATGCGTAGTTCGCATGTGACGGTTTAGATGCCACTACACATTCATTAACTGATTCAGCTTTTATATCGATTTTAGAACATCTAGAACTTCGTACTGTATTTTAGAAAGTTCTACAGTCGGCTTATTATAAACTTATTTAATTTAAACCTTACAACATCAGATACTAGCTGTTCAGGACTTGAATTATAAATATCTTTCGCAGTTCCCTTGTCTAAAATATATCCATAATGTTTATCTGCTTCTAAAGTTTGTTAGCTATTATTTTATTAGCAAGCAGTAGTTTGTAGTGAATTTCAAATTGTTTTCATATCGTAATTTCAGATTTATCGTTCAGTAATATTGCAGCTTAGTTATGGGTTTGTCATTGGTTAGTTTGTATGATATTTATGAATACTTGTTATTGGATTAGTGAATATTTGATCGTGGGAATGCTTAATTTGTGTCTTCTAACTTCTTCCCTGTTTTTGGGAAAGTCTTCTTGTAACTCTGTTTCGTATCATTATGATTAGTGATGCCCGTTTTGCGTGGATGTGACGTATAATCTCTCTCAACTTGTTATTTTTCGTGTTTGAGGTCTTTTCTCTGCGTCTTTTACTGCAATACCTAAACATATTTTCTTTGTTCTTTTGTTTCTTCTTTCTGCGGAATTTTTGCTTTTGCAGCTTGTACTGCGTTAGTTCTGTTAAGCGCTGCTTAATATTTTGTATAATTTTTCAGTTTTTTTCCTTTTTCGTTAAGACTCGAAAACAACAATCTTAGTCTGTCTTTCTCCAAAGAGGTTTCTATCAGCATTCTTCCCAGAAACCTTTCCCAAAATGATCTAAAACAAATGCAATAATATATCCATATCGGGACGACTTGTAAGCGAATCCTGCGCATTGCACTAAGTAATGAATACAAACGATTATCCAATACAGCAAACATGACATTTGACAGAATCGCTGCCACTCCCAGCAGATGTGATGTTTGAGCAGTGAGATGTAATCGTCAATTACGAAATGACAGGCGCGCGAAATGTCAAATTAATCTCTGGGTGGTCCTTTATTAGCGAGGTTAAACGATTGCAGATAAGTTAATTATATTTTTCACACGCCGCAATTCGGCGGAAAAATGACGAACTTCCATACAAATTATCATCCTGGAGGGATGAAAGTTTGTCGTCTTGATGTGATTTTGAACATTCTGCGAAAGGTGTATGAAAAGAATGCTGAAAAAAACCTCTTCAGAGAAACACAGACTTTTTTTTGTGTTTGGGAAATCATCAAATGACGTCTCACCCGTGTTCCTTTAGTTGCCTATGCCAGGACCACGGGAACTCTTTTGAACGAATCTCGCGACCCTGGCAAGAGAGAAACACAGACTGACAATGATGTTTTGGACACAAAAAAAAAAAAAAACGAAATCTGAGCAGCCGTTTTTGAGAGATTGAGTAACAAACATTCAGAACATGTCACATTTAAAATATTAAGGATGACACGATGCGATTCCTAATTCTTTACCTTCACAAAATACTTACCTCGTAACAGCAACAGATCAATTGAGCTTATAATTACGGAAATACAACTGCCAATTGGTGTAGGCAGAAGTTATGACTTCCTAGTAGGTTTTGTAGTGTGGGTGACGTTGTATGGGTTCATATTAATTGTATTTAACTGTGTAACCTATGAGATTTTTTCCATCATCACCTTGCGTTGCCTTTTCCTAACTATTTTCGGGTCGGCATCAAATCAAACTTGATGCAGCTGAATACCAGTATTTTATTTGGAGCGACTGCCTGTATGACCTCTATAACTTAGCTACTGTGTCATACGATACCATTGGTAAGACTGGTTGTCAGACTTTCGGGCTTCTAACGACCCGTAACGACTGTCAGAGGCCAATGAATTTTGACTGGCCTGTTAGTCTAGTGGTTAGTGACCCTGACTGCAAAGACTGAGGTCGTGGGTTCGATTCCCACCCAGGACAAATGTTTGTGTGATGAGCACAATCATTTGTTCTGTGTCTGGGTGTAAATTATCTATAATAATATGTATGTATTTAGAAATATATAAGTACATTTATCAGTTGTCTGGTTGCCATAGTACAGGTTCTGCCCAGTTTGGGATCAGATAACGTTGTGTTGGTTGTCCTAAGATAAAAAAATAAATAAAACAGAAGTGAAAACTTGATTATTAACGTTGAGCATGTTTGATATTTTGGAATGGTTAGGGAATAATTTGTTGTTCAATTTCCATATTTTAAGCACTTTATATTCACGAATTTTACGAATACACAACAATGTGATCACTACACAGACGGTCGAGCCATCAGCTGTCACCATCCATGGATGCGCGTGGCACGCTGTAACATAGACGAACATTCGCGCAAGCGCCCTGCGCCGCCTAAACGAAACAGTAGGCCCAGGCATACATTTTCGCCGCGCCGTAGAGAGGGGATAGCTGTCTACTCTCCATCCGTCCTACGCTTTTTCGATCAGGTCACGTGTCCTGACGCGAGTTTAAGATTTTATACCCATTACAGAAAAAGTGCTCAACGCCGCTAAAGAAGTTTTCACTTCAAAAAAATGACGGCCGGGACAAACGTCTGAACGTGCTTTCCGAGTCACGGAGAGGTCTTGGTATGTAAAGATGGTCACCCATCCACGGAACAAACGCGGCAAGCGTAGCTTACCTTGATCGATCGACCCGTTTGGTTTTTATTACTTAGCTAGAAGCCCCTATGAGATGTTTTTACGAGCGCACTTAAAGCTCATTTTCCGTATATAGTCTACACCTCATAATAATCTTGATACTTGATACTATATCCTGCAACAAATAGCCCTAACAAATCCTTTTTAACAACAAATCCATAGCTCTTGTTCCTACAAGAGTAATTTAAAATAAAATGTCAATAAAAACCCTCCTCTGTCCCATTATCGGCCATCACTGACACTTGGGGCCTACAATTACTACCTCAACTAGTTTCTAGGGACGGCGTTAAGAATCTAATGGGGGAAAATTACAAGCTTTCGTGCTAACTGATGCTGACCACACTTCCTTTTAGAAATATTCATGACTACGATGGACGTTTGAATGCTTTTCTATTGGGTTCCTTAGCTTGGGTGGTCGTGTTTCATTTCTCATATTATTTTGTTGTTACTTCGTAGACTACAACAACTTAAGAGAACGTTTCTGCCCAATTTTTTTGTAGACACCTTTATGTCGTAAATCAATTCTGATAGGGTTGTCCTGCCAGGGTCGCGAGATTGTTCGAAAGAGATACCATGACCCTGGCACGTGGGCAACTGAAGGAACACGGGTGGGTTTTAGTCAGTAAAAGTCTGACACGCCCTCCCACTCCGCCCAAGAGCGGGAGAAGTCATTTGATGATTTCCAATTTAAAAAAAGGGATTTCAAAAACATGACCTCAATGATCTTTTTCAGTTTAAAATGAACATTTTCTAACTTATTTTACGGCACACAGCTTTAATAATATATAATATAATATCGTTTATTTATAAAAAGGGGCACATTTACAAAGTAACTTGATAATTAAAATAGGGCACAGTTGCTCATTTGCCTGAACTAGGTTGAACCTGTGCTTCAGGCTGGTAAGTGCATAAATACTTAATTTAATAAATTAACAGTGAGTATAAAGTAAAAACTAAATTAAAATTAAGAAAGTAATAGTAAAATAGCATATTATGTTACTCGTTCTATTTGCAGACAACAAGTAGATCTTCTGTCTGTGCATAATCGATGGTTAGTAAATATTTAAGTATAATTTGTTTACAGCTAAAGTTATTTAATTTAAAGATACTTAGTTTTCTATTTAACCTATTGTACAGGAAAGGGCCTAAGAATGTAAAAAATCTTTCTACAAAAACATGTTTTGAGGTTGCATTAGATGTGCATACTATATCATTCCGCCTTTTGTTAGTAATGTCTGCCTTCCGGTATCTTTTCTTCTACAAATAGTTCATCGTCGGTAAAATATTCTTATTTAAGTATAGGCATTTCTGTTACGTGTGGTGCCGGACTTAAAGAATAGCATCACCCCATTTCTCCCCGTGGTTGTCATAAGAGGCGACTAAGGGACTTACTAGAGAATGGGCAGCAGCGTTCTCTATGCGTTTTACTACCGTACTGCGATCGCAAACCCGTCTGTCAAGCGTGGCGGTTAAGGCAAAGTCCCCCAAATTGGGAGAGACCTATGTCTAGCAGGGGACGTTTTTCGGTTAAAATGATGATGGGCTGAGCTAATATTTCTTAGTTATATAGAGATTAATTCTCAGTACCTACATACACACTAGATACACCTATGATCTCTACTAGTTGAATGTTTATTTCGCGTTACGTCGGCACTTGAGCGTAGTTTGTCGTAAAAGCTGTTATCCGCTACATGTAATAGATTGGTTCCTCGGCTTGGCTCGTGATGTAACTGAACGTGGCGGTGTGGATTATAGGAATTATCAAATTGGCGAGACATTAGAACGAATGTTTTAAGTTTTGAAATTACAGTAATTTATTTGTTTTATATACTTATTTATAGTTTTGCTCGCGTATTATATATATATATATCGCACTCCTAGATCTAAACTAAGACAAGTCAAAAAAGTACATTTTTCAGGAGATGAAAAAAACGTATTGCTCCTTTTTTTGTTAGGGAAGCTATGAATTTCAAATTTATTTTAGATCTTAGATAGGTTTTAAAGTGTCATCGTATATAAACTGGGGCTAACAATCAATTATTTTTACTGATAATTGATAATTTTTGAGTTGTTACACTCTAGAGTAATGACTTTGAATGAATATTGAATCACATTTCGACTTAATCCGGTTTTACTGAACCATTTTGAGTTAACCTTACATTAAAACAAAAAATAAATACAAAGTTCTTCAAACAAAACTAAACTTTTAACTAAAGTAATGAATAAAAACTATTTTAAACTCGTTAAGAAAACTTTTATTTCATTATTTTATTTATAAACACTGTGTTCTTATTTTTCTTGTTGGTCTAAAAAAAAACACAAAAAATCATAGAAGTTATTTATTTTGTAATACTTAATGCTTTTCTAAACAAAAATCTCTAAAATCTATTAGGAACAAATAAAATACTTGTAAGTTTTCTTGTAATGTTAGGCAAATAAAATCACAAAAACTCAATGTCAAAATATACTGCACAGAAAACTTTTCTAAAGAAAATACTTTTTTAAAGTGCTTAATTTTAAGATTTCCACATCGATCACTAATAAAGAACTAGATACACAGTCCCAAGCAAAAGTTCTCTTAAAACTGTCACCAAATTGTGTTATTGTAATGCTGGTTGAAATAAATATAGGTACATTCATGTAAATTCAACCTTATTCGCAATGCTTAAAGTTTATTTCAAAAAGTTATGTACAAAAAGCAATTAATTTTTACGACCGATACTCACTGTCAACATACAACAAAAGAAATTTAACCTTAGACGCATGTCTTAAAGTTCGAATTAAAAAGTGCCAATAAATAACAAAACAGTCATACGATCCAGGCTGTCCGCTAGGACAAGAAATGAGTGGAGTCAAACTGTCCAATATTTTATTCTTTAAACTGCAATAATAAATGGCCTTTTTTAATTTAATGTATTTAAAAAAAATATGTGTACATATTAAAGTATATTTTTATTCTTTTCTATAGTGTATATGTGTAATGATTATAATTTACCGGAATGTAAATGTTTTTGGATAGGGCACCACATTTATTTATTAATGAAACTAATATGTAGTAGCCAAAATCATTTATTTATTCTTTATCTTCTTTTTTTTTGTTATTATAAACTATTAAACTTACAGATAATGTTGCAAATAGCGGTCAAATATTTAGCTGTTTTGATTAATAAGCCAATAGTGTATGGAAATATGAAATATTGCCAACTAGTAATTTGAATATTAATAATGAATTCCAATTTCTTATAACACTGAATTTGATGTTGTAACCGTTTTAGGTGTAAAAAGGAATTTAGAAAGTTTCCAAATACTTTTTTTACATTTAAAACTAAAAATTCCGTGTTACGATATTATTATTGAATTTTATGTTTCATATTTTAGGTCACTAGTTAGCCATATTTCTTATTTCCATACAATAATATTGCCGAATTAATCAAAACAGCGAATTATTTGACAGCTATTTCCGACGTTGTCCACTTTCTTAGTAAACGCTCTTAATTTCCTTGAAATAAAATGATGGCTTCTAATGCCAATCGTAGTTGCAATGCTTCAAACTTACAACGCTTCCTTGTGTCGGTTTGGATCTTTGACGTGCTATAACTGATATACATTCTCCACACCTCAAAAGATCTCGAAGAAAGCTACAAAAACTCACGTCTTCAATTTTATTACATGCACTTGTCCTAATTTAAATGTATAAAAATGTTGCTATAGTATTAAAAGAAACAGCAAAACTCTCGCATTAAATAAAAAAATATATTATTTAATAATATTTTCTTTTAAAACAATAGCGTCTCTACAAATGGAACAGAGTCAACGCACGTAACTCGAACAATTTAAGTGGGCATGCGATAGTATGATTAATAGGTTTAGTAAGAGTCTTTAAAATTAAGATGGTTTATATCTCTTGCTGTTTATTACGACTTAATTTAAAAAATGATTTTATGATGATTTCTTGACAAAATATTAGCATTTTTAATACAGTGATAACAATTATATAATGATAATATTAATACTTATCGAAAAAATTAAACTCCATCCTATTTTAGCGTCCTAGATGTGTGATTTTTACAATTTTTAATCGAGCACGGAGACATGTTTACCGTCATAGCGTTCGAATGCTACTAAATCAAAAGCGCACCCAAATGTTCAAGTGGGTGCTCATTTGGTGAGGCCATTTTTTGCCGCTGATTGTGTATCTAGTTCTTTATTAGTGATCGATGGATTTCCATCAATATCACATAATCTTATCATTACTAAAAATATAAATATTCGAAAATACTTAATAGTAATCAGTACAAACACTTAAAGTTTTAATTCGGTATGGCACATTTTAAATCAACAATTAAAATTAGGGGAATATTACTTTTCCCATTCATAACAAATCAGTCTCTTATTATTAAACTAAATAACAAGAAAAGAAAAAGTTTCAAATAAACAAAAATAAAACTATTACGAATTCTTTAACATATTGGCTTCAAAAGACATTCGTTTTCGTATTGCAACGTAGTCTGCATTTTTCAATTTGCCGATTGTGGCATGGTTTGGTCAGCTCGGAAGAGTTCATTTGTTTATTTTTATTATTCTTTTGTTCAACATTCATTGACGTTTCTATCTCTTGTTCATCAACTTGTAATGGTTTATCTTTATACGTTCTTTTATAATATTAACAAGAAAACGGCGTCGCTGCATTTTTCTCTGAAAAGAAAAATGGTTATTGTAGGAAATGAAAAGGTTGCACTTCGTTTTTATAAAAAGGAATCAAACATAAAGATTTACGTTGCCAACAATAGTAGGTTAACTCAAAAAACCCTTCATAACAAATCAGTAGACAGCTTTAATAAAAACAGTATAATTTTAAATGAAACACTATAATACCATAGCATGATTTTTGTAGCCAAAACAAGTAAAACCACGCATTTTGTATGTAAAAACATTGAAATAAATTTGTTTCAACAAAAGTAGGTCAACTATAAATTTACAAGTTGATCCATCAAAACAAATTGAAGTCAAAATAGTAACAAAAAATTATCGTACCTTATCAAACAAAACTGGAACAAGTCAAATTTTCTCGATGTAATGTGACAGAACAATTCACCAACACTGTATCAACTCTAATTAACTCTGTATTTTTCTCGTATTTTTTCATCAAAACTATAACAATTCAAAATGTCCGGGTTTTCGTTCGTTTTAACACGTGCACTCCTTAGGACTAGCGAAGGTCAACTCACAATACATTTGTTTAGGCGGGAAGGGGGTGACATGCGTTGATTCAACAAAAGAAGACTAATGCCATCTAGCGACGAATCTTTCAAGTTTTTATTGAACCTGTTAAGTTGGATAGCTGCGTAAGGTTATCGAGCATATGAATACAATGATAACTGAAAATTCACAATTTTTGAGTTGTCTTACTTTAGATCTACGTGTGCGATATATAAACCTTCATCTTGAATCACTCTGTCCATTGATGAAAACCGCATTTAAAATCCGTTGCGGAGTTTAAAAGATCTAAGCGTACAGACGCGGGAATCGACTTTGTTTTATACTATACTAAAATTAAAACGGTACACCTCCAATTACGTTAATTAACATGGAAACAGATATAAATGTTGATAATAATGATGTTAGGTAAAATAAATACCTATATTAAAAACTAACATGGGACAGCTAGGGAGTTCTCTCTGGCTTGCTTACTTTCTCTCACAGAACACCAGGCTTTCGTCATGATCAATAGTACACTAATGACTAGTACATTGATGTTGGTCACTATTTTGTGTGAGGCTACCATCACGGTATGAGCAAGGGATGCATTCTTCTGTGATATCATTCAATACTTGATAGTATTCGAAAACCCTTATTTTTAACTAGCTGCTGTCCGCGACGTCGTCCGCGTTAAATTTCTTTTTCCCCCGACCCTTCCCGTCGCGTCAAATCACCTACCCGTGCGACTTTCCCCGTTTTTGTAACATTTACTTCTCCACTCCTCTTAGATGTAGCGTGATGTAATATAGCCTATAGCCTTCCTCGATAAATTGAAAAATATTTTTTCAATTCGGACCAGTAGTTCCTGAGATTAGCGCGTTCAAACAAACAAACTCTTCAGCTTTATAATATTAGTATAGATTGCAATTCTTAGACAAACCAGGATAAAAATGAACTCTCTTTTTTATTGCAGACTGATCAACATTTTTTAAAAACTTGTTATCAAATACTGACTATCCATTTTTCTTCTCCTCAGGCAAAATCCGAAGAGCAGCTAGAATGCGAGAAGGAATGGCTGCAGACCGGTCACATGTGGCTGGCGCACCGCGGCGGCTTCACGGCGGTCGTGAGAGATGGAGAGGCAGACACCGGCAGAGCCAAAGTCCGGGTGTTGCAGACTGGAGAGATCCTAAGCGTCGATGAAGACGACTTGGAGAAGGTTAGTCGAATAACTGCATTAATACTTGTAGCCACGGTGGAGCATACGGTAGAGGTGTGCCCTGCCTGGGTGGAGCACCGCCGTGTTCTCGTGGAGGGGATCAGCGGCGGCGACTTCTCGCGTCCGGCCCTGGTGCGAGCCATGGTACGGAGCAAGAGGGCATGGGAAGCCGTCATCTCCTTCTGCGAAGGAATAATGCTCGCGAAGGAGGAGGCGGGGCGCGTGAGGGAGTGGCAGTCTCTGCGCCCTCACGACCCTAGCCGCCGCAGGAAGTTACGCCCCGGGCGTCGGGAGTCGATTGCGGACTGCCGGCCAACGTAGGTGCGGGTTTGCGGGCGGCAAGCAATGGATAGCTCACCGTCCGATAAGGACCAGGCCCGTGTCGACAGCGCGTAGTGTTCCACGCGCACCTAAAAGAGATGTCAGCAGTACTGAAGGGGTCTGCTAGGACCGATGCTTGCCAGGGTCGCGAGATTCGTTTGAAAAAGATACCGTGGCCCTGGCACATGGACAACTGAAGAAACACGGGTGGTTTTTAGTCACTAAAAGTCTGACACGACCTCCCGCTCCGCCCAAGAGCGGGAGACGTCATTTGATGATTTTCCACACACGAAAAAAAATACTTGTAGCGGCATCTACACCGCCACATCCTCAATTGGCCCTGGTAAGCATCGTAAGATATACGACTCAGCCTACACTCGCCCTCCGGTTTTCGGACGTAAGTGATGTAGCGGCATCTACACTGCCAAATGCGAACGCATACGCATCACACTGGCATCATGCAAAATCCTGCATCGCGCAAGCAGAGTTTACCGCGAACGCGCGACATCAATCGTCGGACAGTTGTCCACTAGACACAACACCCGTCTGCAAGCGTAGCATGATCACCACAGAAAGAACTTTGTCTTTTCTTGGTAGAATATAGATAGAACTGTCATGCTACGCCAGCATAGAAACGGGTTTTGTCGACGGAAGAATAGACAAAATTATAGAGAATTGTAGAAAGATTTCTACCGTTTTATGCAGGCTTAGTATCGCGCTTTCATTTCTACGAAGAATAGACACAGCTCTTTCTACACAAAGTGACAGTTCGTTTCTCTAATATTGACATCGCACCGTAGAAGTATTTTTACTATCTGTCATCTTGTCATTCGTTTCTCACGATCTTTGACTATGTCCCTATAGAGGTAGACTATTTCAGAAGAAAGTTTTATATCCATATTGTCAAAGTCGGACTGACAACTGTTAGCTGTGTAAGGTAGTGAAGACAATTTGATTTTGTAATCGCCATGACTAATCAAGTTGATTTAGAATTAAAACAAAACAATAACCGTAAGTAAATAAATAAAAAAATCTTTGGATAAATGTAGTTTATTGTTGTTAATTTTCATATTGTGTGAACTGTCACTTTGTCTATTCTTCCGTCGACAAAACCCCTTCTACGGTGGTCATGCTACCCATGCTGGTCGGAGGATTCTCATACCTACAGGGGTTGAGTGAACTTTACACCCTGTTCCTCATACCTCCAAATACATTTGTAAGCACTAAGGCGAGCTTGCAACTATTATCTACCAGAAAAACATTATTGAGAATACTGGTAGGTAATTTACAGGGTAGGATACAACGCAGCAAAATCTTCGTTTGGAGGAATGACTCCGTAACTCTGTTTTTGGAATTTTGGGGAGAAGTTTTATCTATTACTTTATTTTTCTAAAATGCATTCCAGTCATATTATACTCTAAAAATATGTTTCTATAAATCTCTTAGCTCCAGTAGACCAATAACCGGTTTCTAGATGTTTAGGTCAGCAATACTAGAATACACAATTGGAGGTACATACCTAAGTGTACCTGCTAGGTTTATACCCTGGTACTCTTGTCATACAACTTTTATAACCAATCTTATCTCTTTTCAGGCAAACCCGCCTCAACTAGAACGCTGCGAGGACATAGCGGCTCTTCGCTGCCTGAACGAATGCGGTGCGCTCAACGTGCTGCGTTCACGATACGCTGCGGGTCTGCCGCACGCACGCGCCGGCAATGCTCTCCTGGTACTCGGCCCGCCGAAGCGCACCTCTCCTATTTACACTGACAAGGTAAACATATGTACTAAATTATAATTTTCCTACCCTTTCCCGAATTTATTTGGGGGTCGGCGTAACATGGCCTTTTTCCGTATTTCACTATCATTTGTCATCTGGGTAGTCACCCCCATTTTACCTATGTCATCTTTCACACAAGGTATCGATCGTTTCTTTGGTCTTCCCCCACTCTTATAGCTATAGAATATGTTCTTAATAAATATCTTATACTCATTCATTCACTGACATACAATGCACAGACAGCCTAAACCGCAAGCATGAAATACTGCGCAAGAGTTTCTCAGTAACCGAACGTTAGCACAAAGGACGGCTCATCACCAACCTGATTTTGTTTCCAGGTGGCAGCGATGTTCCGTGGTTGTCGAGCTGATGACATGCCGCCTCACGTGTTTGCTGCTGCTCAATCCACTCACCGATGTATGTTGGCTTCACGAAAAGACAGGGCCATCGTCTTCCTTGGCAGGTTAGTAAATTAAAGCCTGGGTTTTCCTTGTGACTTCTTGAGTATACAGGACGTAAAACTACCTATCACATAGTCGTTATTTACGCATTCTCTACATCGACACATTAACTTTTTTTGTGTTCTGTGGTTTAATTTAGTAGCTTGACGTGATTAGGGAAAAGGGTAGTCTGAAATACTGTGCACTTGGATTTGATTAACATGTTTCTGATATCAGTCAGTGTGCAGAACAAAAATATGATTCTTAGTGAGATCAGTAACTTATAGAAAATAATTGGTATGTCTTTCCTGTTGACCGAAAATGAAGTACATTTTAGATTTTATCAAAGAAATAATGCTATAATTTACTAGAGCAACAAACAATAAATAAAGACTGCCTTTTTGCAGAAGTATTTATCTTGTTAAAACCTCCTTTGGCAAATTATCGCGTGGCGCCATCTATTAAGGCCCGCTTGTTAAAATATGGAGTGATAATTATTACCAGTTCACTTGGAAATTAGTTTTCAAGATCATATCATGATGTTATTCGCCTCCAGTTCAAACAAATGATTTAGAACTTACGATCCGAGGGGCAAGTTTGAATTTTCTTTGAAAGTGGTTTTATCTCTCCTTAAAACCGTTAAATTGTCTTTAAAAGCCTTTAGAACAGAAAATAATCAGCGTAACGAGAAGCAAACGCCGCGTAAATTTTTAGTTATTTTTGTTTTTATTGAATAACATTTGTATGGAAATAGGAATTAGCGGTCGCCATTTGCATACGTAATAAGGATTCTGAAGGTCGAATAGTGTCGCTTCGTAATTGGATTATATTTTATTGAATAATTAATTTAAAAACTAATCACTTTGAACTTGTTTTTAATATTATTATAAATGTGTGGGAAAACTCGTAATAAAATAAAATAAAATAATCTAGATGTTCAAAGTTATTGCTTTCCACTTTTAAATTGAAAAATTATTCCTATACTATTAGTATTCTAATACGGTTGATCGATTGTATTGATATGATAAGCTGCGTTCTGATGTTAGGGAAGATTGTGATGGACTGTGTCAATAAGGCTGTAGGAATGTCTTTAGCATTGTCTATAAACTGTAGACTGACATAATCTATTTTGACCATGTTAATAGCAAAACGCTAATACTGATGATGTAAGTTTTAAAGCTGTTCGAGTTTTCGGGCACAAAATTCCTTGTATGTTTTTGTGAGTGACAGATCGGACGTCACCCTAGGAGGTGGTCGGCTACTTAACCGGAGTTGCCCGTGGTTGCGTCAATAAATTAAGACCTCTAACTAGTGAACTAGTGCTTAAAAACTTAAACTAAGCGCCTACACGCTAAGGGGCTCTCCCTGTGGAGCTGGACCTCTTCTGAGGGCTTCGTTGCAGCAAGGGACGGGCTGGATCTAAATTATTTAGAGACAAATTTAAAGCTACAGGCTTAGCGAGCGGGTTGGCTAGAACAAGGGTTGGGGCACAAATAATTTCATACAATTTGAATTTTATTATATACTAGCTTTTGCCAGCGGCTTCGCCCGCGTGGAGGTCGGAAAATATCCCGCGGGAACGTAATAAAGGGATAAAAAGTACCCTATGTGTTAATCCAGATTATAAACTAACTGTGTTCCAAATTTCATCTAAATCCGTTCAGTAGTTTTTGCGTGAAAGAGTAACAAACATTCATGCATCCATACTTACAAACATTCGCATTTATAATATTAGTAGGACTAGCTTCTTCCCGCGACTTCTTCCGCGTCAAATTTTTGTTCCCCTGACCCTTCCCGTCGCATCGAATTGCTTGCCAGTTTTCGTCCATTTTTCGTTGCTGCTCCACTCCGTTTGATCGTAGCGTTATGTTATATAGCCTATAGCCTTCCTCAATAAATAGGCTACCCAACACAAACATAATTTTTCAATTCGGACCTGTAGTTCCTGAGATTACCGCGTTCAACCAAACAAACAAACTCTTCAGCTTTATAATATTATATTAGTATAGATTTATCTTCGGATAGTTCTAATCAGGAGTGGTTGACACAGGCTCTTGAAATGCTGCAATGCTTATGTAAAGCATCTTAAACTTTAATTCTTTAATGTTTTACTTCCAATATTAGCACTGATAAACATTAAGAACCAACTTAACTATGGTTGCCTCTTCCCCACAGGTCCGGTTCAGGCAAGACTTCAGCGATGCGTCACTGCGTGTGGTACCTAGCCAGCGCGTACCCCGCACAGGGGTCGAAGCTGACACCGGAACGATTGGATGCTGCCTTCGATGTACTGCACCTGTTTGGGTCTACACGGTGAGTGAGAAGGCTTATACGTGTATTATTATTATTTACAAATGCAGCAAGGCCCACTAACGACATTTACAAGGAAAAGTGAAGTCGTCTCGAATGATTTTAAAGAAGTTGTGTATAAAATATCTACTGGTTTATAATATTAATTACATTTAATTTCTGACTAACTGCGCCTCGCAGTTTCACCAGGCAAATGTCACGTTTCCGTAGCATCCGTAGCAATACATATGAGCATAAAAAGTATCCTACTATAACCTAATCCAGGTCATGATCCAATTTCATCCCAATTCATTCAGCCGTTTCATCGTGAAAACGTAAAAAACAAACACACAATTACATAATCAATTATTTTCTCTTTTTTTTAGCTTAGCTTGTCGCCATTTTGTTTACTGTTATCTAGTCTAAGATATATACTTTTTACAGAATATAATATTAGATAATTGAGAGAGCTTTATGAAGCTAGCAGCTAGCATTAGCTTTTTGAGTTTAAAAATGTAATCGAACAGTTTTTACATTTTAGAACTAAAGATCCGTCATCACTTAATGTTATTATCTTTGTAAATATGTCGTTGGTGTGCCTTGTTTAATAAATAAATAAGGCAGTTTTTAACTTTGCTTAAATCTTATTTCTGTTAACAGGACCGGCTCCAACAACCACGCATCTCGCTTCGTCTCCCTGACTTCACTAGACTTCGACGGTGGCGGCGCTCTAGCGGCCGCGTCAGTACAGATACTGCTGCCTGACTTGAGACCTGGACAGGCGCCGCTCAGAGCTCTGCATACGTGAGTACCATAATCAGCCTATAATGTTCCCACTGCTGGGACTCAACCCGAGGAGGCCTTAGAAGGAGTGGACAGTGCGGGTTGGTAGATGTCACATGTCTTCGAGTTTTTGATTTAAGGACATGCCGGTTTCATCACGATGTTTTCTTTCGCTGTTTTTAGAGCACAGTGGTGTTGGCATAATTAACTCAAAGTAAAGCGCCTATTAAGGTTCGAATCTACGACCTACGTAAGTCGCGGCCATTACCACTGCTACATATTACTTGCACTTGCAGTCAGCGTCAATAATATTGGGACGAACAGACTGTCCAAAATGGTCTAAACAACTATGAAAATGAAATATTAACTCAATGACACTGGGAATTTTTCATAATAAAGACAGTACACTACAGCTGTCGTTCTTGACAAGACTTTATCCAGTTGAGACAAAGTTTAATTTTCTTAGTTGTTAAGATCATTTTGAACAGTCTGTTTGTACCGATTTTTTTTACGTTGACTGTACATTAATTCCAGTTTTATGCAATTAGATGATGTAACTTGCCATGGATAAACCCGTAATATTGAATCGTGTTTCAAAACCTGACCAAAACGACAATACACAAGCCAAATATGAAATACCTTCAACTTTCCTTCCAGTCTCTACCATGGCTGCGACGGCCGCCTCCGCCGGGAGTTGCTCTTCGACCAATCACCAATCAACACACCGAACCCCTTCATGACTTCCGCTGAGAAAGCGGACGCGCCCGCTGAGTTCGCGGCGCTAAAGGAAGCGCTGCAGCTGCTGGCAGTCACTGATAACGAACAGATGGCGATATGGAAAATCATGGCGGCTATCTGTCATTTGGGGTGGGCAGGGGCTGTTAAAGGTAAGAACTGTAAACTATGAAGCTTTTTGAAGGAACATTAAGGAATGAGGAAAATGTCGTGAGGAAAGTATTGAGTATGAATGTCGATGTTTATAAAAGTACAGGGAGACCAAAGAAATGATGGATGGACTGTGTGAATTATGATGTGGATAGAAAGGGGGCGTCCATTAATTACGTGAGGCATTATTGAGAATTTTTCGACCCCCCCACCCCTCTTGGTGAGATATCGTAAGATTTTCCTCAACTCCCTCCCCCCTCTCCTAATCTCACGCGAGATTTTTCAAAACTTCTACTCGGGCTGTAAAAGTCTTGGATTGTTGAGAAAAAAAAAACAAAAACAAGAAAATTTTCTTAGACCGAGAATAATTTCTTAACTTAAGAATTTATTCTCTTGACTCAAGAAAATCATTTTCTTTAAAAATGGTATTCTTGGTTCAATTTTGGCTCTTGGGTCAAAATATTTTTTTATCAGTGCACTATTGTCTCAGATTTGGCCATATTTTATTGTAGAAATAACTTTTCACGCAATTTTACACCGTTTTCTGCGAGAACAATAATTACGTGAGATTTGCCAAGACCCTCCCTCCTCCCTAAGTGAGATTTGGAAAGATTTAGATTGATCCCCTCTCCCCCTAGAACACCTCACGTAATTAATGGACGCCCCCAAAGGGGGTGACTACTGAGGCGGCGACTGATAGAGAGGTGAGGAAGGAAAAGACATGTTGGGCCGAACCCAAATAAATTGGGATAAGGGTAGGAGAATGATGCTTATGGAATGTTAGAAAATGTTGGGATAGGAATGTTAAAATGTGTCTGTTAAACATAGTCTGCAGTCAATAAACCACAAATCCACGGAAGGTAGCCTACTAACAGGTTTATTAACAAAGTGTGCGCGCCCGCTGAGTTCTCAGCGCTGCAGCTGCTGGTAGTATGCCGGTTTCCTCATGATGTTTTCCTTCACTGCTTTGAGAGCAGTGGTGGTGAAATTATTTACACAACATTAAGCGCCTGCTTGGGTTCGAACCCAAGACCATTCATTAAGCCGGGGCCGATACCACTGGGCCACCACTGCTCTGCGTCATGTTTATCGCAAATAATTATATTTTCTTTCTTAATTTTTTAATACTTTCTAGTAATGTGAAACCGTTTTAATCACTGTTTTATTTTATCTCGTTTTGTTATCTTTTTCCAGCGAACACCGGCTCTGGCATAAAGTACCAGTTCGTGAGTACCGGGTGCGGACAGCGCGCGGCACGACTGCTGGGCGTCGGCACGGAGGAGCTCGCGCGGGCTGTGTTTGTCACTGTGCCCACCTCGCCACAACCCAACACTAATCTGAGGTCAGTTTGTGATAGCTTAATGTTCTTACTACTGGGACACAGGCGTCACTAAGAGGGAGTGGGTTGTTCTATTATAGCATGCGGGTTGGATGTCACAGTCCTTCAGATTTTTGGCTGTAGGAAATACCGGTTACCACACGATGTGTTTTCCGTCACCTGAGGTTCAACTTAGCTTGTGATAAGAAAATTCTGTGTTTTAAAAATACTTTTTGGGACAGTGATCTTAATGCGACTTGCGGGTAGGAGTAGAGTCGTAGAAGTCATCACCTAACGAAAAATCGATATCTCCCTCCTTTCGACGTTCTCTAGATAGATTTCACGGTTTTCGAGGGTGCTTAAGACAGTAGTGAGAAAACAATCTAAGAATTTTCTAAGATGTAGGCTACGAATATTTTCAAATTTTCATCATGAGTGTCGTTGTCATGGTTTTCGAGGGTGCGGAAGCCAAAATGAAAATCCAAGATGGTAACAAATATGAGAGAGCTTCTAAAAACTTATCTGTCTCTGTCTCCTCTTATTATATACAAGTGTGAGTGCGTGCGAGTTGTGTATTAGGAATTTAGTTCCGGAACGCACATTTTTTAAATAGTTGTTTTAAGGTTATAAATCCGAAGTCTGTAGATAACCTATGATCGCATTTCTTTTTTTTTTATTTATTTATACAATTAACTCATCAATATATCCGTTATTTCAGAACGCCCTCACCTTCGAACGAACGCGAGATGTCGGGCACGGAGGCAGTAGATGCCTTTGTCACTGGACTGTACAACGAAACGTTCAATATTATAGCTGCACTAGTCAACAGGTAAATATCATCATGACTTAAATAAAGGCACATATTTGCTTGTTTTATTGACAAAATTAACTTTATCACAGTAAAAATAGGGTATTATGTCGCATCCTCCAATTAATTCATAGACACATTCATTCACATTTTGATAAATACGCCAAGTAAAACATGCATGTGATTGTTAAACTTTATTGTAAGGATTGAAGTACATTCAATGAGTGGCGATAATTTGGATATTCAATGATATCCCCGTCCAGGCGTCATGTTCATGAACCGATGCCATCGGTTGAGACTTGTCATTTCCTAACGTTTAGGGGTTATTTTTAATCGAACATTTAGATTAGTTTCTTCATTTCTTTACATTGTTTTCACTTAAGGAAGACATAAGCATAATGTATCCAGGATTTTGTAATATCTTGATTTAAAAGAGTGACCTTGGAGTTTCTTGCCCGTTCTTCTTCATGGAGACCTACGTTTTATGGTCAACTAGCTTCAACTTACTGACCAACTGATTTTTAGCAGTTTAAAAATGCCTGTAAATAGTTTGATTGAAATAAATGCGTTGAGTTTAAAATTTATACATATATGTTTTTCTTGCCTACACTGCTTCGCTTCTGGGCAAGAGCTTCTCCCGAATTCTTCCAGGTAACTCCTGGTATAATTTTATTTATTTTTTTATTAACTTTTCAGGAGTCTATCTACCTCCGCGAGGACTTCAGCGTCCATTTTACTGCTGGACACTCCGGGGGCTGACAACCCCATGTGTGCCGGACAACAGAGCGGCGCTCCGCTGTCGAAATTACTCTCCAACTATTTACAAGTAATTGCTTTTTTATATATTTAATTAAGTCAGTTAATTATACTGTCAATTTCCACGAAATATTAGAAAGAAGAAAGAACAATATTGTTTATTCTGCACAAACAAAACGCCCATTACAAAAAAAGTATATATTTACGTTCGCGGTGGGATCTTTTCCCGCACTGGATCTTTAACGCACTGCTTAGCGTGTAGAGTGAAAATTGAACGTAATTTTTCCGTATTGTTTTTCTTCACGCTGTAATGCACTCTGTTGGATTCACAAAGCTCGGTTAAACGGAGAGTGTTCAAAATCTAGTGTGCGATAAAATCCCGCCGCGATATTTTTACGTCCTTGCGAACGTGGTGTAAGACAATTTGATCCATTGGTTGATATTTAGATATTTAGTACCAGGGACCACAGACAGCGTAATTATTACCTATGCCTGCTGCACGTCTGTCAACATCACAATGATCTTTATTGTTGTGGTGATAAGGTTGCTGTTGAGAACTGAGAGCCAACTGTGTGTGGCACTGGCAAATGATATTATACAAACAATAAATTAAATAATATGTTGTAATTTATTAACACTAGTAATGGGTCAATAAAAGTAATGCAACACACAATCACTTTCTCGTAAGTCAGACGTTATAGCCATTTGAAAATTTCTGCCAATACTATGGTGTATTTTTAATTTAGCCTTCACCGTCTCACTGCTGAGTAAAGTATTTTCGCAAATTCTTCGAGGCAACCTTTTCTAGAACCTCCTCGAAAAACTCCTGTTAAAAAATCTAACTAATAGTAGAAAGCAAACTTATTCTTTAATTACCTTTTGTTTTACAGGAGCGACTGCAAGCGATGTTCCACGAAGCGTTGCTCGTGGCACCGCGCGAGCGATACGCACAGGAAGGAATCACTCTTGATGATGGAGCTGAAGAAGGTATTGTATATTTGCATCTTTAAACTGACTGGACTGTTCTATTCAAATCCTGGTGGTTCTTTCCTCTAAAGACCATTTCAAGCACTTATCTACATTGTCTTTACATGATCTAACCAAGTTTTTGTCAGGACTTTATAACTGACCGACCTTTGATTTTGTTTCGCCTTTTCTTCTCAGGGGTGGTCAGATCTGCCAGGGTCGCGAGATTTGTTCGAAAGAGTTACCATAGCCCTGGCATTTAGGCAACTGAAGGAACACGGGTGGGTTTTAGTCAGTAAAAGTCTGACAAGCCCTTCCGCTCCACCCAGAGCGGGAGACGTCATTTCACGTGTAAACGTGATTCTGTTAGCCTATTTACAAATAAACAATTTCAATTCGTTTATAAACGCTTTCACTTTTTATTAGATCATTTGATGAGGTCCATAACTATTCTTTTATTTTTTGATCGGGCAAGATTCATCTGCCTAGTCTTGTTGGGATCGGCTTCCAGTTTAACCAGATAGATCAGTACCAGTATTTTTCATGAAGCGACTGCTAATCTGAATTCCACAACCCAGTTACTGGGTAATACGGTACCCCTTGGTAAGACTGGTTGTCAGACTTTCGGGCTTTGGTCGGGCAACATTGTTTGTTAAAATTCTATGAATGTTGAGTTGATTAAACATACTTCGAAATTTCTCTCATAACTCTGATACAATTAAATCTTTATCAAATATATTTTATTTTTAAAACCCGTCCTCTTTCTATACTTTCAGTAGACTGTATAGCTAATATTTTCTAAATTTATTTCAGACTGGTTATCAGAAACAGTGAACCCTGGTCCGATGGTGGAGTTGTTAGACAAAGCTCCCCAGAATACGATCGTACGAAGCTCTCAGGCGGATCTGCGAGAATGCGACCGACGTGGATTACTATGGTAAGGGTTGATGACGTCATTACGTCAATGCCGGCTGTCACTGAAGACCAGCTCTGTCTCGTATAGTGTTGTAACATTATGCTGACTGATGGCCGTTTCGCGTGGATATGACGCAAATTTTCCCCCAACTTGTTCTTTTTTGTATTTTTTCTGTGCGTTCTGTTTACACCAAATAAAATATTTTCTTTCTTTTCATTATAAAATTTTAACCGTTTAAAGCACTGACTGTGCTTTAAACGTCCGATCACAAAAAAATCATTGTGCCTTATCCCATAGTGGAATTAAATTGTACTTCGAATCTAGTGAAATTCCTTTAAACGTACAATTTCTCGAAATGGTATTTGGTGGACCTTAGCAACGCATCAATTATATGGTATGTGCACCACCCAAATGTCGACTGGTAGAAAATGAATATAACTTTTATTTCGGTTCCATACAGTATTTTAGGGATACATTGGTGCCGATTCTGTTGTACAAAATTCTCTAAACTAAACATCACTAAAATTTGGTTTATTCCTGTCAAACGACGATTTCCTATTCTGAAATAGACTAAAGTGACACAACTTAACTATATTTTTGTTTGACAGCACTAAGATTGCACTGAGTTATTAGTTTAGTGAAAATTACAATTTTGCTATTCTGTGTTCGCCGGTTTTCACCAAAAATTTAGACTATAATAATTTATTTTGACTAAATCTGACTATTTTTAATCTCGATTAAAAAGGTGTGGAATAAAACTAGTGGTCATGAACAAAAATTCACACCAAAACGCCTCGCCTTCACGTGCAAAAACAGTGCTGTATTTTTATTTTTTCTTTTGCTTATATCTCGAAAATGGCGTGTCCTATCGCAAAAATAATGAAATTTTCGACCCCCTTTATGAAGCCCCGGAACATAAAAATTTCAACACGTGGGTAATATTTTTTTTTATTTTTCTAACAAAAAGTGAAAAATTCCATATAAAACACGTCCAGGCTGCCCCCTTGCGCGCGCCTTCGTTTCTAAAAAATTCATTGCGGAGCGCACACAAGTACCACATTGCGAAACCAAAAGAAAAAAAAACCACGTTGATTGTCAAATTCGTTTTTAGTCGTATCAAAATAATTTTTAAATTTAGAGATTTTTTCTTGCAGAATAGAGTTAAAATTCTCTTAGCGAAAAGTAAGGAATTTTAGAGATAGTTTAGTTAGTTTAGTTCGGTGTACAACAGAATCGGCACCATTATCTAATGTGTATTTTCTAATGTGCTTTGTCTCGTTGGTCTAGTGGTCGCAAGCGCTACTGCTGAATACGTGGTCCTGGGTTCGATTCCTAGGTTGGGCAAAGTCCTGCCAGGATCGCGGAATCGTTCGAAAGTTACCGTGGCCCTGGAACTGAAGGAACACGGGTGGGTTTTAGTCAGTAAAATTCTGACACGCCCTTCGCTCCACCCAGAGCGGGAGACGTCAATATTGAAGATTGCGAACCCAAAAAAAAAAAAAAAAGAGTTGGGCAATGTGTTATTGGGTTGTTCTATCTGGAATTTCTCGGTAGCAACCGATAGTCTAGATTTGTTCCGATTGATGACCATAGTAGGCTTGGGCATAGTAGTTCGCGACTGAGATCGCTCAGTTTAGTTCACCGCTCCTTAACGAACTAGTTCGCTCTTCTAGTTCATCCGCTCTTCAAGTTCATCCACTCCGAGCTCGAATCAAAGAAAGGCAGATCGTCCGCTCGTTTAGATTTTGCTCGTACTGCATGTGACAAGATTATGGAATGTTCTACTTTTACCTAAAATTTTTGGACTCTAAAAACAGCAGAAACCTTTGAATGATAATTCATAAAATGATCATGATTGTAAAAAATACCAAGGTTTATTGTTGCAATAAATAACTAGTTTAGTGATTACAAAAGCCTTTTTGTATTTTGTCCCGTGTATTTATTCGGTTGACGCCATCCTCGCTCATTCGGTCGCGAAGTGATGAACTAACGAACTATGGATCGGGAAATGAGCGAACTAGTTCGCGTAGTTCATCTATGGAAGCGCTCTTTCAACCTAGTTCGTTCGAGAACTACACAAGACTAGACCATAGGCTCGCCCCTATTACATGGGACTTAAAAATAACTGTCAAATTTTGGGTATCCTATAGCCCATATCCCACCTCTGCAGAACTCTTCGGGGAAACTAATTCATTATGTTTTCTAATGTAGTACTGTACATTTACCGCTTATTTTTTATCTTCACAGGCTTCTAGACGAAGAATCCATGTACCCCGGCTCCTCGGACGACACATTCCTAGAGAGAGTGATGACGCACTACGGCGCGCCCAATCACACGCACTACCTCATCAAAAAGGCGCCGCATGCCCGGCAGTTCGTGCTGCAACACTTACAGGTGAGATTCGACTCTATTTGTAGACAAATAAGGCTTTATTTTACTTAATTCGCGTGTTACGTCGGCTCTTCCACTTTAGGTCTATGCTGAATAAATGTATTATTTTTCGTTTCCTTGTTGATTCGTCCTCATACGCTTTCCCCGATTTTCATACGATGAACGATAATTATCTGCTTCCACAATCATCTTGAATCAACTGTCAATGAATGTTCTAATGTGTATAAAATTACTTTCAGGGGACCAATCCAGTTTTATATGATGTCACCGGCTGGGTGAAAGCGAGCCGAGAAAACCCAGTTACCAAGAAATCTTTGACGTTGTTACAAGAAAGCCAAAAGTAAGTTTTTAAAGTTTTCTGAGCATTGATAAGGATGTTACCGTATTATAGAACATCGATTTTGCAAATGATATTAAAAGTTAGTCACTCTTCTCAGTTATAAACGTAAAGTATTCTACAACTCTATAATGCTACATGCTAGCTACGGATCAAATTGACGTCACGCAAAAATTCTGCATCGCACAAGCAAAGTTTACCGCGCAAAATAATACAACGTTCCGACATAAATTGACCCTTGCTCTAGCCAGCCCGTGCCGCTGAACCTGAAACATTATTCTTTAGATAATAATAGGCCGTCCATTGTATGTTTTGTGTGTTAAATGTTCTTGTTGTTATGTATTTACTGGTGTACAATAAAGCATATATAAATAAATAATACTTCCGATCTAGCCCATCCCTTGCTGTCCCCCAAGCGAAGCCCTAAACCGAAGTCCGTACCCTACAGCCTTTTTTTTTTCTGGATGGGAAACCATCAAATGACTTCTCCCGCTCTGGGCGGAACGGGTGGGCGTGTCAGACTTTTACTGACTAAAACCCACCCGTGTTCCTTCAGTTGACCATGTGCCAGGGTCACGGTATCTCTTTCGAACAATCTCGCGACCCTGGCAGTACCCTACAGCCTTACCCCTTAGCGTGTATTCGCTTAGTTGTAAGTTTTTATGCCTTAATTTATTGAGGCAGCCACAGGCATCTCCGGTTAAAAAGGCGAGAGGTCATTTCCAAAAAAGATTTGCCCATCAGACACGACACCCGTCTGGAGAGGATCCTCCGTTTTCTATGGAGGTTGAGTGAACTTTACACCCCATCCCTCATTCCTCTATAACTCATCATCATCATTATTCTCCTGCCCTTATCTCAATTTATCTGAGGTCGGCGCAACGTCATTTTCTTCCACACTTCTCTATTAGTCGTCATGTCGGTAGACACCCCGTTTCTAACCATATCATCATTCACAGTCCATTCATCGTTTCTTTGGTCTCGCCCTACTCTTATAGCCATCGACATTCATTCTCAAGACTTTATTCAGGATATTTTCCTCATTCCTCCGTATCCGATTTCCACTCAACTTTTCATGTCTCTATCAACCTATCACAGCCCACTGCTGGACATAGACCTCTCCCATGTCCTCGCCACAACACCCTGTCCTCCGCCTTCCGCATCCAGCCTGCCCCAGCCACTTTCCTAAGGTCGTCGGTCCAACTAGCAGGGGGGCGTCCCACACTACGCTTGCCGATACGCGGTCTCCACTCCAGGGCTCGCCTATCTCTATAAGTACAAGTAATTTTATACAATCCTTAGTATTACGTAACATTTATCCTATTTTATTTCAGTGAAGAGATAGGCCGCCTGTCGTCATGGGCGCGCGGTGCCTGTGGTATCAGCGCCTGGTCGGCCGCCGTCGGGGATGCTTCCACACTGCGACGGGCCAGCTCTATACGACGAACCCTTACCTCTGGTAACTTATCCATCAATTACTTACATAACCTCACGCCTTTTCCCCATAGGAGTAGGTAGAACTACAGAACGCCACCTAATGCGATCCTTTTTTAGGGCACCTCAAAAGGAAAAAGCGGAACCCTTATAGGATCACTTTGTTGTCCGTCCGTCCGTCCGTCCGTCCGTCCGTCCATCCGTCTGTCAAGACCCTTTTTCTCAGGAACGCGTGGAGGTATCAAGCTGAAATTTATATCAAATACTCAAGTCTACTGTCCCTTGGAGCTGTGAAAAAATCAAACTTCTAAGCTAACGCATTCAAAAGATATAGCCGTTTATGGCGCAAATTTCCGCAAATTTTCGAAACTCGCAAGGAATCAAAACCTAAAGGGTACTTCCAGTGGATCTAGAATGTTGAAATTTGGTACGAAGCAACGTCTTATAGCACAGATAAAGGAAAAATTGCGAAAACAGTAAATTTTTAGTCACATCATATAATAAAAATATTTAAAAAAAAATCCTACAGGTTTGTACGGAACCCTCGGTGCGCGAGTCCGACTCGCACTTGGCCGGTTTTTTTGTTGTTAAATCACCCAATGACCTCTCCCGCTCTGGACGGAGCGGAAGTGCGTGTCAGACTTTTACTGACTAAAACCCACCCGTGTTCCTTCAGTTGCCAATATGCCACGGTGACTCTTTCGATGGGTGTAGACTGGCTACACTGTCTTTCAATAATCTTTTAACACAGTTATTTAAAACACATTGTAAAAGCCATTTATTTTTATTAGAGTGTCCATGAAGTTTCTTATGAGTCTTCTCCATAGCAAAACGACCAATTGGGACTGTGCACCTACATACTGACATTTCATAAGTGCCCATGTAGGTTTATAAAATAAAATATTTTGATATAATTTGAAATGTTTGATTAACGTGAAATTAATGACATGCAATCAAAGCTTATTTTTAGCCCACCCTTCCCCACATCTGAAGAAAGTCTGGCTGGGAACACCCAACCAGACTTTGTCATTTTTTTGTAAGAAATATTGTGCACTTTTTTATTTTACGTATTATAAAACAAACAATCTGTTTCAAATAATAGAATAACCTAGTCAGAAAAAGGTTCCCATGATTGACAGATAGTTTAGAGTCATAATCTATACTAATATTATAAAACTGAACAGTTTGTTTGTTTGTTTGTTCGGTTTAACCCGCAAATCTCAGGAACTATTGGTTTTTACTGAAAATTATTTTAGTGTTGGATAGCCGACCTAAAAGAATAGAGTCACAAATACGAAGAGCTCGTACGGTCAGGCGACGCGATGTGGCGGGATGTGTCGCCGGTACAAGAAATTTGACGCGGACGAAGTCGCCGGCAGATGCTAGTGTTGTGTATAAAAATAAACTATCATCTCCAGGCACAGCAGGCATGAAGCGTCGCTCAACAGCATTACAAGCTAAGTTCGTAGCGGACGGCATCGTGGACACTCTGCGTCGCTGCGGCACGGCGGGCGTGCACTTTGTGTGCTGCCTGCTCACCAACCAGCCCACTGATGTCGTGGACGACGTCAACGTGCCGCTGTTACGATCACAGGTAACAGAGCCCACCGCTGGACCGTGCAGCAGTGGACACACTCACGAAAAGATCTCTCTTTCTCTTTTTCACTGAGAGATCTCTCTCTCTCTCTTTCACTGAGAGATCTCTCTCTCTCTCTTTCACTGAGAGAGATCTCTCTCTCTAATTCACTAAAAATCTCTCACTCACTGAAAGATGTCTCACCCTCTCTCAATTATTTTAATTTTTCAGAAATCTTTATTTATCTGTCTCTCTCTCTCTCTCTCATTGAAAGATCTCTCTCTCTCTCTTTGTCTCTCTCAGACTCACTGACAGATCTCCCTCTCTCTCTCTCTCTCACTCTCTCTCACTCACAAACACACACACACTCACACACACACACCCAAAAAGAGGGCCGTGTTGAATTTAAAATGAATTTTAGAGTTCACAGACAACCTGCCAGGCATTTTTTCAAAATTAGCATAGTTCATGTTTAATTTAACTAACTTGATGTATTTGTCCTCAGTTCCGTGGTTTCCAACTATTGGATGCGGCGAGATTGTACAAGCAGGGCTTTCCAGAACACATGCCGCTTTCTGAGTTCGCGCGCAGGTAACAACAATACGATACTAATTATTCAACCACCATAAAAAAGTATTGACAAATAAGTACCAGCTGAACAACTTACAAAAGTAAGCTTTGAATCAAGCAATCCTGATATTGAAGAAAAATTTAACATTATTCAATTAAATTGGAGTGTTTTAAAGCCTTTTTAAAGATCGGGAAACCAATTTCAACGATAATTTAATTTTGTAATTTCACATTAAAATTTATTTATGTTCGTATTCGATAAAGAATTCGTGACTAAATAATATAATAACAGTCACTGGTCATTGATAAAGGTAGCTAAAGCTTGGTTTGAACTGTTTTTCCTTTTTGCTATACATATCAGTTTCCTACGTCTCTCATCCATGTGTTTCCCGCGACCTTGACGATATCGTCAACCGAATGCGATTTTGGACGGCCTTGGTTTCTTTGGCCTACCCTTGGCCACCGGTCACTGCATCACTCTACCACTGGTCTAATTTACAGTTAAACTGTTACCAAAGCTAATACCTCATATTTTGTATCAGGTACCGTCTCCTAGCCACATCAGAAAGCGAGGACTCCGACACAGTGCAACAGCCAGCTGTCTCCGACCGGCAGATAGTGGACGACATGCTGCTGACCCTGGACCTGGACGTCACCAGCTACCGGCTTGGACTGACTCAGGTACGTCATAGTTTGAAATAATATTACATTATGTATGCTAACTTTAAGCCTCGATTGTCATGAGTTTTTCCCACAGGAATCGCGCATTTTTTCGGAACAAAATGAAGTTTATGTTACTCTCCAGCCAATAAACTAAATGTATGCAAAAAAAACGTTGATCTCTTGGTCCATAACTATGTGGAAAAAGGATAAAAAAAACACACTTCAGAATTAATCATATTAATAGGATACCAGTGTATTGTATGTAGGTTGCGCTGTTCGACCGACGCGAACGATACTGGATGACATGCTCCTAGGTAAAAGTGTAAACTGTAAACTTCTCAAAATGGACTCAATGTAGTTATATTATGAAGCATGTGGTATTTTGATGGAGTATTGTAGGATTGTAGGTGGATAGGAAGTTTTAAAGAAGATTGATGATGGAGAAGATAAAATAAATCATTTAAATGAAAAAAATAATACATGAACATCCTACTTCACATGGGGGTAGGTAGCACCTACAGAACACCACCTGCTATTATCCTTACACGCTCGTTTTGCCTCGTTTACGTTCAGAAATCTGGTCATACACGCACGCCGGTTTCGGGTACACCTAACCTTTCTGAAGAACAATAGAATAATCACTTGTGTCTAAATTAAATGTTATACTACGAGTATCGGATGCTGCGGAACCCGGTTCGGAAATGGGTGACTTAACAGACAGCTGTGCTGCTGGGGAGTTTGTTGCGCCACTTCTTCTTCCCAGCTAAAGCACTAAGAAGTGGTGAAGGGCGGGACTGTCTTATGTAACTTTGACGTTCAAAAAGTGTTGACCCTCCCTCAGCCTAGTTTGAATAAATGACTTTTGATTTTGAGAAAAAACTCGGAAACACTAGCAATTCAGTGCCAATTACGATTAAATTTTTATGATAAATGAGCACTACAAGTTCATTAACAAGAAATACTTATGAGTGCCATCTGTTGTGGTCAATTAAATGATTACACAATCATGAAAGCATCGCTCATCGACACCAAAGGTAAGTGCCGTTTATATTAAGTCATTACTCAAATTATTACGTTTTAATTACGCACATCATCATTTTTTCAGCCGTAATACGTCCACTGCTGGACATAGGCCTCCCCCAATTTGGGGGGGCTTTGCCATAATCGCCACGCTTGGCAGGCGGATTGGCGATCGCAGTATGGTGGTAAAATGCATAGAGAACGCTGCTGCCCATTCTCTAGTAAGTCCCGTAGTCGCCTCTTACGACACCCACGGGAAGAAATGGGGCAATGGGGAAGAATTACGCACATACATATATTAAACTGCAAGCCTTTTATTTGGATAGGAAATCATCAAATGATGTCTCCCGCCCTGAGCGGAGCGCGGGGGTGTGTCAGACTTTTACTGACTAAAACCCACTCGTGTTCCTTCAGTTGACGCACTAACTTCAGTCAGGGGTACGGTAGCACTTTGGAACAATTGCGCGACCCTGGCAGACATCGGTCCTCGTGGACCCCTTCAATATGTGGTGACATCTCTTTGAGGCGCGCGTGGAAGTCAACCTACCGTCGACCCGGGCCTGGGCTTGCAAGCCTGGAGTGACTTTGTTGCTTATATAATTTATTCTTGTATCGTTTTGGTCGTAACTTAGTGTTACATAGTTTTGACATAATAGGTACCTGTTTGGTGTCAAAATTGGCACCTCAATTAAGCTTAAACCAGGGCGTCATTTAATGATAGCTGCATACAAAACTGAATATCTGTGAGAAACATCTTTAGTGTACGCTACTCAAGAATTACCTGCAAAATATTAAACATTAACCACATTAATTGCGATAAATTCTAATTTTATTATTTATCACTTATCCCATTAAATTTATTTTACTCGAAATAGTAATTCAATTAGATTAAATGAACTTAGAAGGTCAACTTTAAGAAGGCTTTTTATCCGACTATTCTGTCATTCATTTGATAGGAAATTAATAAATATTTTGTCTAATCAGCCTGATGGTCCTTCTTATACCCTAGTCTGAACTAACATTATGAAAAGAACATATCTAATTTTGAGGTTTTGATGGTAGAACTGCTGAACGGATTTGTATGAAATATGTCACATAGGTAGACCAAGACCATGACTTGGATTAAGAGATTTTATCCCGATTATCCCATGGGATCAAGACTTATGCAGGCCGCGGGGCGCAGCAAGTTATTATTAAGTCTAGGTTAATTGTTTTTCTATCAGCTTTTGCGATATTCATCCACATAATAACATTCTTAAATTCATCGACAACAGACTTCCTAAAGCACAAAAGTTCCATATTTAACGCAATTGAGAACAGAGCAAGGATTTTTCATAATTCACCACATAAAAGGGGAAATTAAATGGGGGGTTAAATAGGTTTTTTTAAATGGAATAATAATAATTAATACCGCCAAAACCTATGAGGCGGGCGCACGGCATGTATTGAATTGATTCGTATTGTATTTTTATTATTATTGAGAAGAAAATCCTTTGATCTTCTAATCTCTTTTGATATTCTAATCCAGCATTTCCCAAAGTGGGCGATAATTCACCCTTTGTGGGGGCGTTGTGTAGAGTCTACACACCCCACACAGTCTTTTCTGGGTCTCTAACCACCCCCCTTTAGGCCTGCAGCGCCCACAAGGGGGGCGTTATCGCCCACTTTGGGAAAGGCTGTTCTAATCTAACATACTTAATCACATGATGTAACATACCAATATTATTTATATTCACAAATCATTACAGAAAGGAATGTGGCGTGTCATTAAATTGGATGCTTATTGCTTCAACACCTCTGTTGGTATATTGCCCTGAGCATCGAGTTGCGTTATTTGACGTAACTTTATATAATAGTTTTCGTTGACATTTGATTGACTTTTTTTATTTTGACAGTTCCTTTGACGTATCGTTGACATAGTGTGATTTCGATTTCCGTATCCGTATAGACAAAATTAATGTTAGTCTGACCTATTAAGTAGGTAATTATATGTTTAACCTTTTAAATATTTATGTTAATTGAGTATGTTGGCTCGAGGTATATTTGATTATGTCTATTAAGTTAGAAAATCTTGTAGACCCTGATTTTATTATGTGTCTTTGACTTGCTTAGACCTTGGTCTAATATCAATGTTTATTAATGAATTGGTTGGTACGGAAGTATTTCTACATAATATTTAATTAACTGCCTCGGTAGTCTAGTAGCCGCAAGCGCTTCCACTGACCACGAGGCCCTCGGTTCGAGTCTCAGGTCAGGCAAAGTGTTATTGGATTTGTCTATCTGGAATTTCTCAGTAGCAGCTTGGACTCTGTATTTGTGCCCAGTTGATAGCAATAGGCTTTTTTTTTGGATGGGAAATCATCAAATGACTTCTCCAGCTCTGGGCGGAGCGGGAGGGCGTGTCAGACTTTTACTGATTAAAACCCACCCGCGATCCTTCAGTTGCCCATATAGGGGCCACGGTAACTCTTTCGAACGAATCTCGTGACCTTGGCAGGATAGCAATAGGCTCAGGCCCTATTATATGGCACTTAAACATAACTGGCGCAATGTGAGTGTAGTATAGGTCCACCTCTGCCCAACCCTTCGAAGAAACAGGGCATGATGTTATGTACAGAGGTCGGAGTAGGTAGATTGAAATGGGATCAACGAACTGGCACGTATATATTAGTATGGATATGCCTCCGGGATTCAGGGATTTTGTAATTAATTTCAAATGTTGTAATGTGTAGAATAAAGAATACATCAGTATGAATAAGAAATGTTTAACCCTTTTGCTGTCTTTTTAATAGTATGTAGGTGATCGGCCTTCTAAAGTAAGAAAAAATTTACATTACTAGCCTGCACTGTCCCACTCCTGGGCAAAGGCCTCCCTCCACTTCTTCCAACTATCGCGAAGCCGCGCGTCCTGCTCCCAGTTTTGATGGAACCTATCCAGCTCGTCCCGCCATCTCCTACGTGGTCTGCCGCGACCCCGCCTCACTGTCTCAGGACACCAGTTCTGTGCTACTTGGGCCCACAGTTTGGTCGGCATGCGGCAAACATGTCCTGCCCAGTCCCATTTAAGTTGAAATAACAATTTTAAATGTTTATCAATTTTAAATGTTTATTTTTAGTAAAAAATAACAATTTTAAATGTTTATCTATCGCATTCTATAAATTTCTAATGTAGTACCTAGTTTAAAAATCCTTACTTTCACAATATTTGATTCAATCCCGTAAAAACCAAAATTAAATCCCGGAAAAAAGGCTTATCCATGTTGTGATTTCTATGACTATTCATGATGCGAGTACGTAAAATCAATCTACCTACTCCGACCACTGGTTATGTATGTTAATTAAAACAACCTGTAGGTACGGTATCCAGCTGCTTCCAATTAGCCTAGAACTTGATCCCAAAATCGTAGGAAAATAGGCTTGGCAAATGATTATATTACCATCTTCGAGAGCTGCGCTTGGGCATGGAATAAGAAACAGAGACATAGTTTATCACCGTGATAAGGGAATTGGTGATCTCTGATGGTTATATTTTGCATACAGGAGAACAACTATTACTCCGTTATAGACCACGTAAAAACAGACATAAAAATAATACGGCGGAATTTTATCGCGCACTGTATTTTCAACTCTCGGTGTTGAACTGAACATTGAGAATCGAACAGAGTGCATCGCAGCGCTATGAAAACACACTGTTTGCATTTCAAGTCTTGATGGTCTTTTTTATTTCTGTATGTTTCTGGTCTTTCTGTGCGTCATGTTTGCCGCAAATAACCGTATTTTCTTTCTTTTCTTTCTTTCTGAAGCTTAGCAGTGCTTGAAGAACCATTGCGCGGAAAAATCCCACCGTGATTTTGTTCGTCCGTACGACGACTGTGTTCTTCGTCGACATTTTTGACGGGCGTAATAAAATGGCGGCGGGATTTTTTTGTGCATTGAATTTTCTACCCTCGGTTTGGAACTGAGTATTGAGAATCCAACGAATGCATCTCAGCGCGTCGAAAATGGAACAGTGTGTTTTTAACACGCTTTTTATTAGCTTCGTAACGGAAACTTTGAACATGATTTTGACCCCCTTCAAAACTTCGGATTAACTCGAAATTTGGCTTACTTATCAAGGACCGATGACGATAAAATAATTTTATAAATTTGTGACATTATCCTTGCCGGGGTTACCAGGCTAGCAAAAAAAATACTGTCTTCGAAAACTACACTGACATACGTCTGCTATGGAAGCTTATTGTTTAGTTTTTTTTAAGATTATTTTACTGTTCAATTTTCGACTCTCAGCGCTTAGCAGTGGGTTGAAGATCGAGTGCGTGGAATTTAGTCTCCTTTACAGGCGGCTTGGAAAAAGAGGTAGCGCCATTATTTGTATCAATTTATAGCCAAAGAATTGTGTGCATGGTAAACATAATAAAATCGACGAGGTATTATAAAAGAGAGTTGTCACAAACAAAAGCTAACCTTGCCATCACATATCGTATATCTGTGTCTTCAAAAACACAGGAAACACATTTATATTTTCACAATTTTCTCCTTTTATTACATTGCTAAGTATTTTATTACCAATTAATTATGTTTACTAGCATGTAGGTATGCAAATTATCTCTTTTTGACCGGTTGAATTAAGAAAGCCCTCACAGTATGTTTTTATTACCGTCACCAATGTTTTATGACTGTCAAAAGATAATCTACATAAAGTGGATGTGTATAATAAAATAGAAAACATTATTAAGTTATAGACAACTATCTGTGTGGTGCCGGACGCAAAGAAAGCTCCATCCCAATTCTTCCCGTGGGTGTCGTAAAAGGCGAAACCCCCCAAATTACTGCTGGACATAGGCCTTACCCAATTAGTAGGGGGGTTTGCCATAATTGCCACGCTTGGCAGGCGGGTTGACGATCGCAGTGTTGCGGTAAAATGCATAGAGAACGCTGCTGCCAATTCTCTAGTAAGAAAGAAAGAAAGAAAGAAAATACGTTTATTTGCGGTAAATATGACGCAAAGACAAACTAAACACAACACAAATATTAAAAAAAAAAATAGCTGGGGAAAATATAACTAACTAACTACCCATAGTAACGACCTATTGTATTTTAAATACAAAGACAATATTTAAGTTGTTCTTTTATTTTTGTAAAGCCTAAAGCTTCCAGTGAGATCGACAGTAATTATTTATCAATAAATCGATTGACCAACTTTCGTTTTAATGTTATGGTACAACTCTAAAAGCAGTATCATGGTGTCAAATCAATCACAACAAAATGAATACAGTATAATTACTATCTAATGTAAAAGATAACGTCACGCCTTTTTTCGTCAAAGGGTTTGGCAGAGTTGTACTTAAAGTACGCCTTCGTTCGCCAGTTATAAGCCTATTGACCGTCAAACGGACACAAATCCAGGCTCTAGGCTGATAATTAATGTGTCAGTCATTATAACGCCAGACTGTCAGTTAATATGGTCTAGACCAGGGATGACGAACCAATGGCACGCGTGCTTTTGATGGCACACGACGAAATAATTTGGGCACAATAGCCAATCAAGAATTTTTATCTTCCTTTTCCTGGCGTTACTTTCCGAAGGAGTATTATTAAAAACTCACTTAAAAGCCAAAGTTTGCCTGATTATTCCACATCTGCATTTTGATAATATGTAGTTACAAAATATGAACTCGACATTATTTTTTTTGTAAATCTAATAATAGCAAAAGAAATAGTTGAATTAATTTAAATAAATATGAAACTGCTAATGTTTGATTACCAACTGTAATAGTAAGGTCTTTTTCTGTTTTGTTAATAGTAAAAGAATAGGTACGTGTTATCGTGAAAAGTCAAGATTTTTCGTTGGCAAGTCATGGTCACATTACATTATTTCACGCTTTATATTAGCTTCACTTGTATGTTTGTTTGTAACCGACTCCTTATAGCGCGATTTTGACCCACTTTAAACGACCAGATTTCATTTAAACTCTAGACTTATTGAGGACCGATGACAATACTATGATTTCATAAATTTGTGCCATTATCCTTGCCAGGGTTACCAGGACAGCAAAAAAACTGTCTTCGAAAACTACGCTGACATACATCTCAAAATTCGAAACACCCCAAAAAATAGAAAATAAATAATAGTTAAAAAAAAAAAACAAAAAAAAAAACACGCTTCCATAGAAAACCAAACTAAAACGTAGAAAATAATGGAAAAAAGCGTGGGGTGCCTGATATCAATAAAAAAATACCTTAAAAAGCACCCTACGCTTTTTTCCATTATTTTCTACGTTTTAGTTTGGTTTTCTATGGAAGCGTGTTTTTTTTTGTTTTTTTTTTTTTAATTTATAAAAATGGCACGTAGTTGTATAGAGATTCGCCATCCCTGGTATAAACAGTATCTATTTGATCTAAGTATTACTGCCATAAATATTCCTATTTGAGATTAGGCGAGTTAAGGGTGCGGCGCGGAGAATCTAGTAGAACAATTTTCCTGAACACTGCATACAAATTATTGTATTTAATTCGGGTCTGCAAAAACCTTTATAAGGTTATAATTTGAGGTAGTTCTTTAGTTTTTTTTTTTTTTTTTTGTTATTATTAACATCGAAATAGCCACTTGTGTTGCTTCCAATCAAACAGTCGTTTTGGTCATTGTCGCAAATATTTTTTGCTTAGCTTAGTCTTTGGTGCGACAGGTGTCATGCCTGAAAGTAATTTATGCAATTTCAAAAATCTGTGAAGCAGACAGTTATGGTTGACATAATTGCCATGTAGTGTTCATTGTGTGTAGCTGCATATTTTATTTTTAGGAATCAGCTTTAGGCTTCAATTATACGGGTTACCTATTATTTCGGAATTTGAAAATACTTAACAATAAAAGCCGACTTGCAAAAAACCCTACAAAGTGATAAAATATTTAAAATTTCAGAAGTCTTTGGTTTTGTATTTTTTGCCACCGACTTTCGAAATTTTAAGTTATTTTTCAATTCGTAGTTTTTTGTTTTTTGTTTTTAGGAACTTCATTTCTATTCATACCGGCTTCTTAATTCAAAACTGGTTAGGTAGTTTAAAAACCTGATCTATATAAAAACATTATCTGTTTAGAGCACCAGAGTGGCACTTAATCGATTATAACAATTGGCATTCGATTCATTCATTCATTACCCAACAGTTATCACTCTATTGCTTCTAATCATAGAGAAACTGTTTGTTTTGATATATAAAAGATCACATAACAAGTGAGAGTGACGGACACTCATCTGTTACACTAATGGCGCTAATTTTCTTCTGTTCAACATGTAATCATACACATTACACACATTTTATATGTATGTAGCGCCCACGAACTTCTTAATGGGAATGTAATGGTATGACGGATTAGAACGCCACTTGTAGGGCGGCTGATAAGTTAATTTCTTTTTAGATGTTAACGAGGTGACTATGCAGTTATTTGTAACTTTAATACCTTTATTTTGTACTGTTTTGAAAAATTTTGAGTTCATTAAGAAAATCTGGTGGTCCTTCAGGATTTTTATTGATGGTTTTTGGTTGAAAGAAAGAAAAGAAATGGCAGAAAGATATATATTATATTTTTTATAAATATATTTATTTGGCACATACTAAAAGGCACACAGTATATAAAAAAATACAAATAAAAACAAAAAATTTGATGTAAAGAGTTTGTTTGCATAAAAAGACCTTCGATTATCAAAATGAAGGTGTTCAAGAAAATTCAGGTCACCAGTTGGCGCCACTTTGACAATGATTATAAAACTATTTCATTCATCATTCAGTTACGACTAAGGAAAATATAGGCGCTTTGACACTTTTGACAGGTGTCGGACCATTTCAGAAAACCCTCATTATAGTATCTCTTACTGACAACCGATTGGCAAATATTTTTACAATTTTATGAGCTATTAGCTCATATACGTCTTATTTTTTATCGATACAAGAGTCCGCCGCGACCCTTGCTCGAGCTAGTAAGTAGCTAGAGGCCTGAATTTATTAAGGTAGTCAAGGCAAGTCCAGTTAAGCAGCCGACAACCTCAAAGGTTGACCTGCGAGATGACATTAAAAAAAACGATACAAGAGAAAAATGTGCGAGAATGAAGCACTTATTATCTGAAAGTAAAACAAAATACTTCTCTAAAATAAACCCTAAACAATGAACAAAACAAAGTCCTCTAAAAAACTAAATACTAACTACCTAATTTCAGTCCATTCTCGTAACATTTCGCACGCTACAATTTCTATTATTTGACAAGCGCCACCGCTTGCGCCCGCGCTGCGCATGCGCTAGTGAAAGCGGCCATTGCGCAAGTTATCTGGCGATTTATCAGCCATTGCGTTACACTGGGAAGTGAACGCTCGACATCGATCGTACTTAGATACTTTGAGTGGGTTGAGAAAGAAATATCTTTTGTTCAAAATAGGTTACCTAGTTATATTCGCTTCTGTTGTCTTTTGCTTCATAATTAGCCTATATTGTTCCAACAGCCACACAGGCCACACAGGCCTCCTGTCAGTGGGAGGGAGTGGGCCCTAATCTACCACGTGGGCCCAGACCGCGTTGTTAGATGTCACATGTCTTCGAAGTTTTGGTTCTAGGAAATACCGGTTTCCTCACGATGTTTTCCTGCACTGTTTTCAGAGCAATGTTGATGAAATGATTTACTTAAATTAAAGCGCCTGCCTGGGTTCGAACCTACGACCTACATACAACTCGTCGGAGCCGATACCTTTGAGCCACCACTGCTCTACTTCCATCTACGTCCCTTGCTTCTTAAAAGCATAATTAAGTAAAATTAAATAAGGTTGGTAGTAGGGCTGACGGTTCAGGATGTGCTAGATGGTCTCAATTATGATCACTCATGGATGGAGGACCTTTTACGTATTGAACTCTAGGCTTTTGAATTTACCTTGGGAGTTGTAGACATCAGTGCCTTGTGTCCCTTCGTCCAGCATACTCACCATGGAATCCTGATATTTCATGAATGTCAAAAAACTGTTCTGAAATAGTGCTAAATAGTGCCCAAAGGAAAAAAATAGTGCTCTTGTACTTGCGAAGTTATAGCCATAGTTCGATGAGTATGCTGGACGAAGGTTTCGCCCAGCATACTCACCTCCGTCCGGAGAATCTGTATACGCTTCAAACATAATTCATACTTCAAAAAATAGTTCCCAAATAGTGCCAAACGGTGCCCAAAAAGAAAAAACAGTGCTCGAATAACTTCGGAGTTATAGGCTTCGTTCAGTGAGTATGCTGGGCGTAGGTTCTACGCCCAGCATACTCACCTCAGTGCGCGAATATCGAACGAGCTATAGGTACAATTTACGTCTCAAAAAATTGTGCTTGAAATAGTGCCCAATATCAGTCCAATTTTTGCTTGACTTTTGACCTAGAAAACCATTAAATTTGATTGTAAACTTCTACATACATTACATTGAGTACAGTCGAATACAATATTATTAACTTTCTTTCTAACAATTTTTGTCTTGTGTAAATTATTAATTGTCTATGTAAGGGAGTATTTACTTTAGAATCGCAATATTATTAATTACACATTATTTTAATAATACTTTATAATAATATGATTAAGCCTTCGCGCGTCGCATGGGACCCCGGTAGCTAGGAACAATGATTTTATATATTTTGTCTAGATCACGGCGCTTGAAGGATTAAGATATCAAATGAAGTAAATCATGCATGAAAAATAAAGTTGCTGTTATTAATGCTTACATTACAACTGACAAAATTATTCAAAATAATCATTTTCCGGATCAAGGACGGTACCACAACGTTTACGGAATGACCTGTATTCCTCATGTGATAAAGTTCAATATAGTGTGGCAGTAATGGATGCACGTACGGTCAATAGGTATGGGGCTTACGACGCGCGGCGCCCGCGACGCAAATGAATATGTTTATGTTTAAATACTAGATGGCGCTGCCCTAACATCTTACGATTATTAGACAAGACTGATCTGTATTTTGAAGGTGATAAGGGTCCATTTTGTGTCACAAAGCGACGCGCGGCGCCCGCGACGCAAATGAATATGTTTATGTTTAAATACTAGATGGCGCTGCCCTAACATCTTACGATTATTAGACAAGACTGATCTGTATTTTGAAGGTGATAAGGGTCCATTTTGTGTCACAAAGCAATCGAAACGAACAAGCGCTTCTCAGTTTCTTTGTTTGTTTACTTCGTCCCACATCATTATAATAACGCCGGCTTTTGAGTTTGACTACATAGTGGGTTGCAAAACCAAACAATGTGTTGGTGATGTCATTATTTACCTATATAAAATTGTGTATCTAGTACGTAATCAATATAGGAGCTGCACCCAAATCAGTAAGTATATTTCAATTTATAATAGTGGCATTTAACTAAATTGATTTTACACTCATTCATTAATTGCACTGTAAAACTAGGTAGCAAGCGAGTTGTTTTTTACAAAAACACGTTCATTTTTTCGTTGAATATGACACTGTACACTTAAAATTAAGGACATGCTTAAGAAGTTTTAAAAATGGGTACCTACTTAGGTACTTTTTTAAAGGTTTGATGTAGGTAGGTACACACATAATAACGTAATGTAACTTGTTTGTTTATCTAATTGGATCTCAAATACCTATTTATATACCTACTTCTGCGGAGGCCTGGTTTTATTTATATATATTATATTTTATAACATTTTTTTATATGTATATTATATACAATATTAAAACTACAATTTTTTCTATTTACATTGATTATATTATGAATGTTAACAAAAGCTGTGAACTAGTTAACTAGAATTCTGATTACTTTGGCCCTTTAAATAGTAATAAATAACGTAAGTAATTAAAAATGTTTTTTATTGCTAAACCTTTCATTGATGAAACTATTGGAAAGAGTTTTAAAAATTTGTATAACTATGTCACAGTACTAGTTTTGACTGGTTATAAGTTTTGCCTGCAACATATATACAAAAAGAAACTGTATAATTTCCTTTTTACAATTTTTCAAGATATTAATTTTATTGGCTGCAAATGACTGTTTTTATTCAGACAAACACACAATGCAATGAAGTAATAGACTTCATTTACGCTTAAAGTTTCATTCATTTATTATTATTTATAAAATATATAATAATGCATTTAATCGGAAGTTTTTGACATGTGAGAAAATACCATAATTATTTCCAATAACATGAAGTCTACAATTAGAAAGTTTAATATTTTTGTCCAAAAACATGTGTCGACGACTGTATCCCATTTTACGTTAGTATGTAGAAGTTTACATTAAAATTTAATGGTTTTCTAGGTCAAAAGTCAAGCAAAAATTGGACTGATATTGGGCACTATTTCAAGCACAATTTTTTGAGACGTAAATTGTACCTATAGCTCGTTCGATATTCGCGCACTGAGGTGAGTATGCTGGGCGTAGAACCTACGCCCAGCATACTCACTGAACGAAGCCTATAACTCCGAAGTTATTCGAGCACTGTTTTTTCTTTTTGGGCACCGTTTGGCACTATTTGGGAACTATTTTTTGAAGTATGAATTATGTTTGAAGCGTATACAGATTCTCCGGACGGAGGTGAGTATGCTGGGCGAAACCTTCGTCCAGCATACTCATCGAACTATGGCTATAACTTCGCAAGTACAAGAGCACTATTTTTTTCCTTTGGGCACTATTTAGCACTATTTCAGAACAGTTTTTTGACATTCATGAAATATCAGGATTCCATGGTGAGTATGCTGGACGAAGGGACACAGTGCCTTCACCAGCCAAAGGTGCCTATCATTTTCAGCAATGCAGAACGCATATATGATTGTCTACATCTAAGTCTAGACACTTTTCAAAATTTTACGAAGGCAATCTCATTTGTGTACTTGCCTTTATCAATAAACACATGATACGCTGCTCAAACAGCATCAATTTCACTAAAAACAAACAAGAGAACAATGCTTATTAGCGACTCATTCCATTTTCAAACCTCGCTCGTTGCATAAGGCCACGTAACAGTTTTGATTACGTCACGCGTCATACTTCCGAACATGTTCCGAATGGGTTCTGTGTGTCGATGCCTTTGCCTCTCGGCCTTCTTTCACTCGCCATTGCCTTTTGTTCAGTGTCATGTGGAATGATGCTGGCCTACTTGTCAAGTTTTGTTTTTTTTTTTTTGCGCTGTTACGTCAATGTTTTCGATTTCACTGGCTGGTTATAGGTCGATCTTTTTTTTTTTTTTAATGGGAAACCATCAAATGACTTCTCCCACTCTGGGCGGAGCGGGAGGGCGTGTCAGACTTTTACTGACTAAAACCCACCCGTGTTCCTTCAGTTGCCCATGTGCCAGGGTCACGGTATCTCTTTCGAACAATCACGCGACCCCGGCAGGCATCGGTCCTAGCAGACCCCTTCAGTACTGCTGACATCTCTTGGAGTCTCTCTCGCCATTGCCTTTTGTTCAGTGTCATGTGGAATGATGCTGGCCTACTTGTCAAGTTTTGTTTTTTTTTTGGCGCTGTTACGTCAATGTTTTCGATTTCACTGGCTGGTTATAGGTCGATCTGAGAGGCGATTCTCGTAATTTTAAGAATGTTCACAGTCTCATCTTAGTCACAATCTTTCAGAATACCTCGAGTTTTCATACATTTTGATATTTGATTGTCTCCGAGATGAGACGTGGCCTTCAGTTTGATTTTCGTTATAAATGATATTGGAAGTTCAGGGGCCTATCGCAAGGCATATCGCAAGTAATGCGACCGCGCTCAATTTTGCCTTTCTTAAACCTCTAGTGTAATTTAAAAAAAATAATTAGAATATAAAAATAAAAATATATTTAAAAGTATAAAAAAATAATAGCCCACCGCTATCGGAAACAGGGTCCAAGCTACCGGTAGTCAGGGCTCCTGAGAGAGGAACCTCCTAAGGTAGCGCTGTCTGGAATAAGCCATTGATCCAAAAAGATAAATTGTTAGTTATTTATTATAAACCTGTGTTGTCGCAGTGCAAGGCAAAAGCCTCCTTTCTGGCAAAAGATCCTCTATGAGTGACGATCTGTTTGCTGGACAACTGGCACATCCTGAACCATCAGCCCTACTACCAACCTTATTTCATTTTACTTAATTTTGCTTTTAAGAAGCAAGGGACATAGAGGGAAGTAGAGCAGTGGTGGCTCAAGGGTATCGGCCCCGAAGAGTTCTAGGTCGTAGGTTCGAACCCAGGCAGGCGCATTACTTTGTGTAAATAATTTCATCAACACTGCTCTCAAAACGGTGCAGGAAAACATCGTGAGGAAACCAGCATGTCTTAGAACCAAAAATTCGAAGACATGTGACATCTACCAACCCGCACTGGGCCCGCGTGATAGCTTATAGCCCACTCCCTCTCGAAGGGAGGCCTGTCTGTGTCCCAGCTGTGGGAACATTAAAGGTAGAATATGCATATGTTATAGGTAAGAAAGTGACATTCCGGTATAATACAACCGGTACATGTTGCTCCAGTTTTACATAATACCTTGAATGACTGACATAATGACATTCATGTGTGTCGTAATATTTTCATAAAAAACTAAATGGCAGTTTTAGTTTCAATCCGGCCTGCTAATTATATACATTCTAAACGAAAGTAAAAACTATTGCGGCGGTTAGTAGCGTTGTTAAGTACAGTTATTGCTGGATGGTTATACAATTAATTGTTATCTTGATATTAATATTTTCCTATTTGTGTTATCAAATAGTATGTACTTATCTACTTGTAGATTGGCAATACTAGGGGTATTACTCAGAGTCTTACCATGTAACACCAAACGGGGTGAACAGGAATGAAACGGCATTTTAAATTTGAAATTTTAAAGTACGTTGCTTGTATTTCGGACGAGTAAATTAGTACAAATTTACTAAGAAGCCATCAGCAAACAATGCGGTACTTGATATCTTGTCCAGCGTATCCTGTTGTTTGCACGCTACAGGATTTGATGGACGCTACTGAAAGTGCTAAGCTTGTAGCCAAATTCTGGGCTAACTATATTTAGATTGCTATCGACACGCTAAGAGGAAGCCATCTGCAGATCTGCATGGCTCACTAACGACATCTGCTTGCATACAAAAATTACCAGTTCCTGAATACCTAAGCTTATACTTTGGAATATGTAAATAGATGGTAACCTCTCAGGCTTTGGCTTATAAGCTTCTGCAATTCCTGTTAATCATTTTTAAATTCGATCCAGCCCGTTCCTTGCTGCACTCTATCAGCGATGCTCTAAGCCAAGGTCCGTACCCCACAGAGAGTGCCCTTACCGAGTAGTCGCTTTAGTTTCGAAGCTCTGGCTGGAGACATTAATTTATTAAGATAGCCACAGGCAATTCCAGTTAAGGGGGATGCTCCGACCAGCCCGCGAAATTCAAAATTTCTTACGTTTTTTGCAATTTGCAGGCCAGTGCTAGGTTGTATGTTGATTAAAATATTATTCGCGCCTGTAAGACATATGTAGTTACAGAATTATAATCATCAAAATCATCAATACAACGCTCTAAGTTCATAAAGCTATAGGAATGACTTTTTCTCTTTTTTTTTTTTGTTCTTAGGCCTTTATGAACTTGGAGGGTTGTATTGGTGATTTTGATGATTATAATTCTGTAACTATATACGTCTTACAGTCACGAATAATATTTTAATCAACATACAACCTAGCACTGGCCTGCAAATTGCATTTCAATTGCAATTGAAATTTTGAATTTCGCGGGCTGGTTTGGGACATTCACCTTAAGCAGCTGACAACTTCATAGGTTGACCTACGAGATGTCATTCCCAATAATAAAAGTTATTCATTTCCTAGGACCTGTGACCCTGTTCCTCATTGCTGACAGGGGTCAGAGAGTTTCTACGTAGCAAAGTGTAAAAACCAATTTAAATAGGTAATGGAGTAATCTGGGGAAGGGCTTTCTCGTGCATCACGAAAGTCCAATTTGTATTTTCCCCCACGTAATCGTAGCAATCAGAATTTACAAGATTGTTTTCGTTAATCTCACTAATTCTTTAATTTGCTCACGTGAAGGAATATAGTACAATATGGAGGCCAGTGTATCTTGGACTACGGTAAGAAAAAAGCACTGATTTCAAATGTATAGAATTTGACTAACCCGCACTGGGCCCGCGTGCTAGATCATGGCTCACTGCCTCTCAAAGTCAAAGAGGGCATGCTCGTAACCCAGCAATGGAAAAATTATACGCTGCTTAACACATTAAACGCCGACTCAAATTTAGTGGTTGTTCCGTTTGGGCCGTGCGGCTCACCGGTGAGCGACAGCAATACTACCCGTTCAGGCCGTGGGACTCACCGGTGACCGCGCGACGGACTCGTGTTTGAACTCAATTTTCTCGCTGGAGGACACAGTGCCGGTACAAAACTATATTGAGCGTGCCCGGCGCGGCCCTGGAGAACAGTTTACGCATACTAGCTCGTTTCGACACTAAGTATAAAAGAAGACTTTGTGATTTTTTGGATAGTAATAAGAAATAATTATTTAGATTGAGGTTTTTGGCTATTCTGAACCATATGAGCCAATAAAATGTAATGTGTAAAATTTGTTGAAATCGCAAATTGGCGTCAGCCCATTATGGAAAGTATAGCGGTGGTCACCGGTGACCACCATGGCGTTCAATGTGTTAAACTATATTCTTTATTATAATATTATCAACCTAAAGAGTTTGTTTCGTTGCTCGCGCTAATCTCAGGAACTCCTGGTCCGAATTGTAATTTTTTTTTACGATGCGATTACGATTTATTACAGTGCCTACGGTGTGTTTTTACGTTTTGAGAGCAGTGGTGATAAAATAAATTACGCAAAGTATCTTTCACGGCTCGAACCTGCGACTCGGTAAGTCGCTGCGCTTTCCACAGGCAGCAAGTTTCATGCTTGTAGCGCAGTCATTGAATTTCAAAATTATGTTGCACAGCATCTAAAACAACGAAACTTCTACTTCCATCATCCAAATTCCATAAAAATCGCGGTACTTACAAGATTCTTTCAACTGTGATACACAGTCCGTTGGTGTATAAATAAATCTGAACTCTATAGTCTCGGAATAGAGATGATAGTTGCTCTACAAGTGATTGTCAGTGATTACAGTCAAACCGGTATGTTTCCGAAATGGCGAAAATAATTGATTTGATTACCGTGTAATTTTCGAAGGTCTGTAAATATTTCATATGTTATTTGAAACATGATAGTACCTAATTTTGTGAACACAATGCAGGTGGACCATTTTTAGAATGGTTATAATGCTAGACACAATTTCATAAAGTGAGTAGATATATATACCTATTGGTAAGGTAACTTTATTAAGAAAGGCATTAAACGATGCGCATCCCTAGTCCGTAGGGTGCGGGGCAGCGCCAACAGCATCCTATCTATGATAGCTAGTAAGCTGGATAGTCAGTTTGTAAACCACTGCTGCAAGGTATCAGCTGGGCCTGTCACCTTGCAGCACTGATATCATAATCTGTTTTTGTCTTGTGTGTTACTAACATAGTTTGTAAGCGCATTGTTACTAACACTATGAGTCTTGTTGTTCGAATTAAATGATTAAATAAATAAAATTAGCAGTGGCGTAAGCTAGGTCCTGAGAGCAGTAGTGGCTCAGTGGTATTGACCCCAACTTACGAGTTAGGTCATGGGTCCGAACCCACTCAGAAGTAGGCAGTGACCTATCGCTGCCGGGCGTGGTCGAGTCGATGGTCGGCAGCGAGGAGTCCTGGAACGCGGTGGTATCCTTCTGCGAAACTGTCATGTCGCAGAAGGAGGCTGCGGAAAGGGAGCGGGAGATATCTTCCGCTCACCCAGCCCGCAGCAGGCGCACTGGGCGTCGGTGGAGGGCGGACAACGCCCTCTTCCAGCCCCCCTAAATGGGTCCAGGGGCAACGGATCTGGGGACATCCGTCGCCCCCTATTGCTACGGACCCGAGAAGGTGGCGCGTAGTGTTCCACATGCGCCTCTCTGTGATGTATGGGGGGGAGTTTAACACCTCATTCCCCCCCAACGTGAGGAGGCCCGCAAAGGCAGACCAGTCGGAGATCGCGAAGACATATTGGTCCCCGACGTAGGTGTGGGACGGAACACCGAGGTGGTTTTAGTCAGTAAGTCTCGACACGCCCTCCCGCTCCGCCCAGAGCGGGAGAAGACATTTGATGATTTCTCATCCAAAAAAAAAGGGTCTACAAAGATTTAAGGTATCATTGACAGGGCTCATTTTGATAGCCAATCCTCTGGAGTTAAGGTTATCTCTTATATCAAGATATTCTAGGTTGGCACAAGTGCTTACCTAGAGTAATAAGCAGTTCCATAACAAATAATCTTATAATAATCGATCAATCAAAGCACTATATTAGCCTACAGTCTATCGAGCATTGACCTCTACTAATTCCACTACATTGCCTCTCGAAATATATTCGTAGATCATCATCATTTCAGCCGTAAGACGTCCACTGCTGGACTTAGGCCTCCCCCAATTTGGGGGGCTTTGCCATAATCGCCACGCTTGGCAGTCGGGTTGGCGATCGCAGTATGGTGGTAAACTGCATAGAGAACGCTGCTGCCCATTCTCTAGTAAGTCCCTTAGTCGCCTTTTACGACACCCACGGGAAGAAAACGGGTGGTGTTATTCTTTACGTCCGGCACCACACGGTACAAATCGTAGATACTATTACGCAATAAGGAAAGCTACAAAATATAGAAAACTATAGAAAACTGCCTCCATGAAAAGTCAAATAAAAATAGTTAATGAATAATTACCCCAGATTTTATGATATCGAGCTCCACAAACTGCTTTTAAATCGCCATTTTTAACCCCCGACGGAAAAAGAGGGGTGTTATAAGTTTGACGTGTCTGTCTGTCTGTCTGTCTGTCTGTCTGTCTGTCTGTCTGTCTGTGTGTGTGTCTGTCTGTGTGTCTGTCTGTCTGTGGCATCATAGCTCCCGAACGGATGAAGCGATTTCAATTATTATTATTTTGTATTAAAGGTGACTTATGTGCGAGTGTTCTTAGACACGTTTGATGAAAATCGGTTGAGCCGTTTAAAAGTTGTGGGGGGTGAAAGTGGGGAAGAATAACCGAATGTCTACAAATATACTCGAGTGGGGTCTCAAATGAAAGCGCACTGAAAGAGAATGATGTTCTTAACTTCGCTTGATGAGTAAATTGGTGGTGGGAAAATTGGGACATGGAAATCCGATTGTCACGTGAGAGTATCAATGACTACATCTCAGTCTTTGCAATTCTGCTAAAGATGATTTGTCATGTGGGTTATTAAATAGTTTTGTTTGGTCGAGCTCACAAATTGCTACACCATCCAAGGAAAAGGCCAAGCCTATGTAGCCTTAAGCAGAGTAAAAATTCTCTACTTAAGGCTACATAGGCTTGGCCTTTTGCGAAAGTACTTTTACCTAAGTAAACCACAGCTTTTTCAACTATCGTCCCTTGCAACTTATAAGTTGCGGCGATTACGGCATATATGCCGTAATCGCCCAACATAAAATGATAAGAAACATTGTTCTTTCAATATTTCCATATCCTCTAAGACCTTGAAAAGTTACATTATGTGGCCTTATCAGAATCCATCCATTCTCGTCAACACAACTCCGGCCGATAGTGGCATCATCAAATTGAATTGATATTGTTTTTGGAAGCTTCCCATCTTCCTGTTGGCCACGGCGAAGTTCTATGTATTTACAACTTAACAAAATCTACATTATAATAAGTATACCTATAAAAAGTATAAAATAAAAAATTAAATTTAAAATTTAAAAAACCCCCGACACAAAAACCTAAGATCCCTTTAAAAAGTAAAAAATAATAAAAAAACTCAATCTTAAAGTACCTAAGTATGTATTAATAATTTAAAAAAAAATACGTCGCGTTGGGGGACCGCTCTGCAAGGGCAGACGTCGTTGACGATCGTATCCTAAATGCAATATTTAGAAGTAATTTTATAAAAGTTTTCTTCAGTTAGGTAATAGACTATTTGTAATTAAATTGTTAGGTTTGGAGCGGTCCCCCAACGCGACGTATTTTTTTTAAAATTATTAATACATACTTAGGTACTTTAAGATTGAGTTTTTTTATTATTTTTTACTTTTTAAAGGGATCTTAGGTTTTTGTGTCGGGGGTTTTTTAAATTTTAAATTTAATTTTTGTATGCTAATGACTAAGGGCGTGAACTCACTGATGCGATTCAAAGTCGTAACCGAGTTGTTCAAATTAATAATTAAATAATGTGAAATGATAAACGATACATATCTAACCTCGTATTCTTTTTTTAAATCAGTATTTAATTTATGGCTTTATTTATACTGCCCCTTTCAAAAATACGTAGGTACCTAAGCAATGGTTAGAATATTTCAAAATTACTTTGTTTCTGTTGTTTATATTGGAGAAAGTTACATAAAATGGTTATGTTGTTATTTTGAATAGCTTTTGTAGAAATTGTAAACATTGGACGTTACTTGTATAGTTTATATTGTATTGTTTCTGGTTGTATACAAAGTATGTTTTGTATGATCCCATATGAGCCATAAAATCCCTTACTTAATTAAAAGGACGTTCAGCGTTTTAGAAATTTTTCCAATTGTTCATTCCATAAAATGCAAATTCGGACTATGATGAACATTTTAAAACAAAAAATATTCAAACCCGTTCTCAAGTGCCGCTCTTACTACTGATTTAGGTAATTCATTTGTATTTAACCAAGCATTAAATAGATTGCCAAAAAAAAAAACTGAATCAGTTAATAGTTCGACGAAGACCTACGCTCGTTACAGTACAATGTAATCAATAAAAACTACACTCAATTGACTGCTATAATAAAACCAAATAGACTGTAACAAGGCATTAGAATTGATCTGTAAAAGTTGTTGCCAAAACTCAGCCGACCGTCAAAATTGTATAACAGATAATTGAAACATGCAGTAGAAATTTCTGCACGAAGTTTTAAAGAAGCGACTAGCTAGGTTAGAAAAAAATGGCGATAACTAGTCTTGACATAAAGAGAATGTCTGAGTTGAACCACCATCTTCAACAGACAGGCGTAACAAGGAAAAAAGTGGAATTACATCCTGGAGAAAAACATGTTACGTAAAATGATTTGGTCAGTCTTTTATTTTAAACACTGAAAGTCAAGATCACAGCTTTTATCTAAATGAGTTAGCTGTACCTTAGATAACTACACTTTGGTTCTAACCATGAGTGTCCGAGTGTCGTGACGGTTAAAATATTACCTAGTTTTTTGGTCTATCTCGTATTCGCTAACTGTGCACGATGAGTAAGTTGGAACTTTGGTTCAAAAAAAAAAAAACAACTATTTAAACAAAGTCAAAGTATCATTTGAGTAAATGAGACAATTAAAAAGCTCTTTTGAACAACAAAATATACAGGAACAACTGTGCTTTTGCTAACCAATCATATGCATATATACATCACTTATTTACATTGACGTAAAATTACAAGAACTGTCAACAAATGTCAGCTGGGCAGAATAAAACGTGAAATCTTACTATCTGAATAATCAATCAACCACGTGACTTTTGCATCTATTTTTATCTGTGAAGTCGACAGATGTCACTGGCCGAATAATCGATTGTTTAAATCAAATCATGACGGCCGCGCCCTCTTCTGTCTGGCCTGCGCTGCGGTTAGTATTTATTACTGTCTGAGCTAGACTACCTAGTTTTGGAACCTATCAATTTCCATTATCAGATTTCAAAGTATTTGTCGATTATAAATCTATCATGATCCGGATGGAGCTTATTTATGTTACCGGTTTAAAATTAAGTGTCTGAGATGGAATACAATCATATTTTTATTAGTTGCTCGGTTAAAAATTGTATTCTGTATTTGATTAGAAGTTCTAGACAAAATTATACCTATGAATTTAACTAAATGGATACAGCACTCAGGCTCCAGTATAGCACTCTATCTATTAAATGAAATTGTACCATTTGTATAGATATAGAAGATCAGCGTAAGTGAATAGAAAGGGTTTTGCAATTATACAAATGCAATTATTGAAATTGAATAGGTGTGACAAATTAAAATATTACTTATTAGAGAATGGGCAGCAGCGTTCTCTATGCATTTTACTACCACACTGCGATCGCCAACCCGCCTGCCAAGCGTGGCGATTATGGCAAAGCCCCTCAAATTGGGGGAGGCCTAAGTCCAGCAGTGGACGTCTTACGGCTGAAATGATGATGATGATTAATTAAAATATATTTAACGAAGCCGAGAGTCTCGTCTTGCTCTGCCCGTTATTATGATCATTTTTCTGTACCAAACCATACCTGGAAATCTTCTGCTAACGGTGATATTAAAAGTCAAAGTTACATCTTATTTTGTTTTGTAGTTTTTACAAAAACCAGCAAGTTTTATAATTTGACTGCTAATACTCTCATGTTCCCAGTAGCGTTGCATGCACTCATAATCATAATTACTGTTCCAAATTCCCCAGGCCTCGCTAAGCCTATATATGCAGTATCTGATTGTCCTAAATTCTCCAGGCCTCCTAGAGCACATGCAGAATGAGTGAAGCCTGGAGATTTTGGGACAATCAGCTACAGCAAATACAGGCTGAGCGAAACCTGGAGAAATTGGGACAATCAGATACTGCATATACAGGTTGAGCCCTCGCTCACCCTGTGTATGCTGTTGCTGACTGTTCCAATTTCTCCCTGCTTCGCTTTCGAGAATTTTCTATAAAATTCTTTGGACTCCCATTTCATATCCTCGACATTACAGTATTATAAATGGTAAAGGTTATGGCCTATATGCTAGAATCAATTTGTACACACATGGCCACACCGCCAATGCTAAGCCAAGGCTCTTTCTACAGTTTGATCACGTTCTCATAGCATTGACTTTTAAAAATATTGATTTAGAAGTATTTCTTCGGAATTTGACGGCCACATATCATCCTAACGCATAATTATTGTTAATTAATATTTCGTGGCAATGTTCAGAGACACCATTCGCGTTAATTTTAGGTTTTCTCCGTCCCATAAATGGTGGAAAATATTTCGACCGAATAATTTATTAAAGTAATAGGTGTTAACCACCAGTCAATTTATTCGATTTTAAATATAGAAACGTAAATGTAATTAGGTAGGTACTGATAAAAACTCAGGGCCATTTTGTTTTTTTTTTCTTGCTAGCCTAAAGTGTCAGCCAGTTCATGATTGGACAAATAACCCCTAATTCCTTCCAAGAACTCTTCCCGCGCCACCTCGTGTTTTCCAATTACTTATCACGTCAAAATTAAAAAAAAAAAAAAACAAAACAATTACGATCACCGACCTGTGACTACCTTAAATGCGTCATTTATTTAGATTAGTTTATGGTAAAAATAAAAACCTTAAAACCCATTTATGCATTTTCTTTTTTGGGAAATTATGCAGTCCCACTGCTTGGCAAAGGTCTCTCTCAAATCCTTATAGGCACTCTTTTCCCGCGCCATTTTGATTTGTACAATCACGTTTAATATTAAAATAAAAACGATCACTGACCTGTGACTGCGCTAGTGGGAATAGAGCCTTAGATCCGTGCTTTTATTCGATTTATTATAGTTAAAATGAAAACACACTTAAAGAAGAAATGACTATGTAATCTAAAAACTTATGATGTAATCGCAATAACGTAAACGCTAGCGCAATAGATGGATATTAAGAAGAAATGCGCAGTAAATGGAAAGAAATGCCACTTTTACTACATAATGCTATAACATAGTGTAATTTAACTTAAGCACATTATAATTCACACGAACTCAAGTTGTATAACCAACACATTTTATTATACTAAAATAAACTTATTATACTTGATAATGGCCAAGTTGTTAGGATAATATTAGACGCGGAACGTCGTAGGCCGAATCTTACCGTTGTTTTGCATAAAAGATTTATCGTTTTTGTATTCGGTTTCATCTTCTTGAATAAATAGACAGCCTCAATTTAAAATGCATAAAGTAATGCTTAGGGCTACAAAATTTTCTTCAGTATAAAAAAAAAGTTTTGGTCATTGTATTATGCTTTCTGTACTATAACTAATAAGAGTGATATAAAAAGAGGTGAAAGTTTATTTGTGAGTTTGTATGTAGGAGGTTATCTCTGGAACAACCAGTTGGAATCAGGAGCCAGTCGGTTTCAAAAAATCTTGTATTTTGATAGCCCAATTCTTGACGAAAGTTATATGTAACATCACGGTTCGCTTTTAGGAGCGGAGCAAAAGTGGAAACGAAGTATTAGCACGGGGATCGGGGGACCAAAATTACACGTGGATGAAGTCGCAAAAATATAATAATTACCGCCAACTATTTACGATTAAACTTATAAAATCTATATTAATACGGGAAGCAAAAACTTTGTACCCCTTTTTACGAAAATGACGAGGACGGAGGAGTATGAAATTTGCCACAGTTTTAATTTATTTGGAGAAGAAGTGCAGAAAGCAAATATAAAAAAAAAAATGTTTTTGACCAGTGGGCGACCACTAGTATAAAATTGCATGCCACATTGTAACGTAAATCAGTTACTATAAGATTGAATTTAGAATATGAAAGCGTCACTAGTTCCTACATAATGATACGACCGCATATAAACGACAAAATTATAAAAAGGTTAAGTAAATAAAAAGGTTGAGAAAGCCGATTTTGAACCGAAAATGGTTGACACAATGAACAAAGTTAACGATGATTTATTTGTACTTGTTATTATTTTTTATTATAATCGGTAAATAAATAACTGTTACTTTTTTATCACATTCCATAATGTCATACCATATGATTCGTAGCAAAGTCAAGGTGGCCATTTATAAACATTAATTATGCGCTTGCGAAATTCTTCTCTTCTAAGTAACTAAACTTCGTTTTTTTGAAACCCAGATACTATTTTGAAGAGCCGTGGAAAGAGAGTAGGGATGCCTTCGCCAAGCAGTAGGTCATCAACGGCAAATAAAAGAAAAAAATAATTGACAGATGTAATGTCAAACTCATAGACTAAGAAAGCAAACATAAAATACTTGAAATGTCAGATTTGTCTTTGGAATTAAAAACGAACGCCTTCTACAAAACCCACGGGAAGAAATGAAATTGTGTTATTCTTTATGTCCGACAACACACGGAACGGCACAGGACTTCAGTGGAAACAAAAAAAAACGAGATTTATCATTCATGTTAATTAGCAACTTAGTAGTGCACAGAAACTGTTAATTAAATCTAGAAATTCGTTCTACAAATCCTAGTGCTCATTTCAGTCTACTTTCACTGCTGTGTCTAAGTTCTAGGAACGACTGCGCGCGTCGAGAGTTCAGCAGAAAAAAACTTAGCTTTGTTTTGCTCCAGTCAGTTTGCGTAATAATTGCTAACAAGCTATTAAAAAAAAAACTTATAATAAACCATATCAATGATCTCTAGTTTATTCTCATAAATAATTCCCACACGTTAACTAAGTTATGACGAAAAAAAAACAAGATCAGATAGCGTTGCTAATTATTCTGGATTATTTTTGGCAATATTTAATTAACTAAATACCGGTTTAATATCTAATTAAGACGCCTAGATAGACTGACTTACAAAAAATCCATAAAGATGTACCTATGATATACGTACGCGAAAGAAATCGAAGAACCCAGTAACTGGGTTGTGGAGGTCAGGTAGGCATTCGCTACATGTAAAATATTGGTTTTCAGCTGCATCTGGTTAGACTGGAAGCCGACCCTAACTTAGTTGAGAAAAGGCTAGGCAGATGATAATGTCTATAATATCTTAGGACAACCAACACAACGTTATCTGATCCCAAACTAGGCAGAGCCTGTACTATGGTAACCAGACAACTGATAAACATACTTATATATTTCTAAACACATACATATTATAGATAAATTACACCCAGACACATGATGACGATGACCTATTTGAAATAGATAGGTTGATTGGCCTGTTAGTCTAGTGGTTAGTGACCCTGACTGCAAAGACTTAGGGCGTGGGTTCAATTCCCACCCAGGACAAATCTTTGTGTGATGAGCACAATCATTTGTCCTGTGTCTGGGTGTAGTTTAAATCTATAATATGTATTTATTTAGAAATATATAACTAAATTTACCAGTTGTCTGGTTACCATAGTACAGGGTCTGCCTAGTTTGGGATCAGATAATGGTGTGTTGGTTGTCCTAATATATTTATTATTTATTTTATTTATAGATACTACTTTCAGAAGTCGTACAAACTAACCGATCTATTGCAAACATTCTTGATGTGCCTCGTCGATATTATCTTTCTTATTTCGCACGACTCTTAATTAAAACTAGTACTTTCTAAGCTTGATACAATTCGATTGATAAGATAATGTTTAATTTCTAACTCTATTGTTAAACCTTCACAGTGGATTAACTTGTTATAACTTGCATTGGTTTTCATTAGAAAATGTATCGTTTTTGGAACGAAGTTCCTTATCGCGCGCTGTGAAAGGGGGCTAGACGGAAAAAAATCTTACGAAAAGTTGTCACGACACTTTTTAACCGACTTCAAAAAAAGGACGAGGTTTCTCAATTCGACCGTATATATTTTGTATGTTGTTGTTTTTTTTTTGTTGTGAGTAGAGAGAGAGAGGGAGAGAGGGAGAGAGAGAGAGAGAGGGAGAGAGAGAGAGAGAGAGAGGGAGAGAGAGAGAGAGAGATTATTTTTGTTGAGTGTATACAGGTTTTTTGTACATCCTACTAATCCTACTAATATTATAAATGCGAAAGTTTGTGAGGATGGATGTATGTGTATTTGTATGTTTGTTACCCTTTCACGCAAAAACTACTGAACGGATTTGAATGAAATTTGGCACACAGATAGTTTATAACCTGGATTAACATATAGGGTACTTTTTATCCCGGTAGTACGTTCCCGCGGGATATTTTCCGACCTTCACGCGGGCGAAGCCGCTGGCAAAAGCTAGTAATAAATAATAAAAAAAAATATAACTATTATGAATCCTGGAAAGGAACTTCGTTCCATCCGGGTGTCCCTTGACACCTCTAAAGTTTTTTTTTTTTTTGGAATGACATCTCTACTTATGAGGTTGTCGTCTGCTAAACCGGATTTTCCTGTGACTACCTTAATAAATTAAGGCCTCCAGCTAGGGCTAAAAAACTTAAAACTAGAGCGAATACTCGTTATTGGTACGGACCTCGGCTTAGGGCATCGCTTCGGGCTGGATCGGAATGTTTATTATTTAGGGACGAAATTTAAAACTACAGGCTCAGCGGTGTGGGCTGGCTGAAGCAAGGGTCGGGGCGGGAGTCTATGAGTCAACTTCAAACCTAGCATAGAATACGGAATCGCAGCGTCGCGCGTCGTAGACGTCAACACTGCGAAACGCGACGTTACCGTGGCGGCCAGCGCTGTCGTAGGAAACCGTATCTTTACTAGAGGAATCCACTTTTTAGTCTAGTCAGACACGCAATCTATTGATGCGTGTCTGAGTACGAAATATTAATCACCAAAGTTGGGCACTGATAAATTGAAACATTGGCCACCAATGTTGCCACTAAAGTCATTGAAACATTGGCCATGAAAGCTGGCCACTGAATTCAATGAAACATTGGCCACCAAGGTTGGCCACACAAGTTATTATTTTAACTGGTATTTGACCTTTATTTGTATCTTGGTTTTAACGTTTTCCTTTAATCAAATGGCTAAGGAAATTGCTTGTCAAAATATATATTTATATAGTATCGTATACTAACTCTTACTAGAGAATGGGCAGCAGCGTTCTCTGTGCATTTTGCCACCATACTGCGATCGCCAACCCGCCTGCCAAGCGTGGCGATTATGGCAAAGCCCCCCAAATTGGGGGAGGCCTGAATCCAGCAGTGGACGTCTTACGGCTGAAATGATGATGATGATGATCGTATACTTGCGAAAAATATTTATAACCAAGTAGGTATATGATGTCTTGAAAAATTACTTACGGAGTTCAGTTGTGGCCTTACTTACCCACCCAGTGATTTTTGTTATGCATATTTTTTGGAGGTTAACTGAGAAAAATATGGCGGAATCATAAAAACTGGCCACGTGCGAGCCGGGCTCGCACATAAAGGGTTCCGTGCCACAAGGCGAAAAATCGCTGAAAAAAACTCGTTTCTGGTATGGGGAATTAAACCTTCAATCTTTATTTTTTGTCATAGAAGCAATAGAAATAAACAATTTGTCAAAAATTCAACAATGTACCTATTACGGTTCATGAAATACAGCGCCCATTTACGGGCGGACGGACGGACGCACAGCGGAGTCTTAGTGTTAGGCTTCCGTTGCCACCCTTTAAGTACGGAACCCTAAAAAGGCCTGGACCTGGGAATTAAACCCACAACATTTTAGTGCCCTTCTGGGGTGTCCAGTCAAATCTGCCTCGTAAATATCTAAACAAACTCTTTTCATTTTTTGTCACTACAACTTCTTTATATATATAACATCATTCCTCAGCCTATCATTCACAGTCACACCACACGTGCTTCGCAAATTCCACTAATAAAGATTATTAAAAATGAATAATGTTAATTGGCAAAGCCAAATTGCCGACAACACTTTTACAAAGATTTATACATAACCTCTTACTTGTTAACAGTAAATAGTCAGTAGATATTTATCATAGGTTTACTGTCATTGCCTGGTTTGATAAATGTTCAGAATGTATGCATGATCAAGGTATCCAATTAATTTTAGTATACCGTCCAATCTGTCGCATTGTCTTGGTACCGTCGCACTGTTGCATACATAGGGACAGACAGAGGGAAGGGACTTTGTTTTCTACTATGTAGTGGTTCATATTATATTTTCGTGGTCCTATTATATTTATTGCGCTAGTTATAGACGTCAAGCTGGAATAAAGTTAAACTTTTGATACAGAACAAAAACAAAACTTTGATTATTAAAAAAAAAAAGGTTTCGCACCTCCGGCCGTATAATGCAATATACCAAAAAAATCTCAAATAATTCAAAGTTCCAATCCCTGAAAAACAGTTAGGGCCAATTGTGTGAAACCGGAGTTATATCGTTTTATTCTGTTAGTTCCATACAAATTTTTGAATAAAAAATTCTCAATGAGCCTTTTATAACTCTGTACTATAATGATAAAATTTTGGAGTACGTATTGGGTCTTCAGAAACATATTCAGGCATAAAAGTCACCGCTTTCGAGAGATTTCGATTACTGATCGGATGTCTATGAAAGCCGAAATCCAGCCCATAGTGCGTAACCGTCGCCGCGTCGTCGTCCCGCTCAGCGATTCACAACTATTCGAGTCGCTTCCGTGCCAAATTGAACATCAATCAATAATCTATATATATAAAAATGAATCCCTATTTCCCTTGGTCACAACATCACGCGTGAACGGCTGGACCGATTTCACTTTTTTTTGTTTGTTGTGTTTGTAATTGTCAGGAGAAGGTTCTTATGAATGAAAAAAAATAAAAAATTGCGCGGAAAATTAGAAAATTTAAGAACACTTATTTAAGAATACTTGACAACCATGTAATAGGACAATGTAAACTTTTTTTAATGTAACATTATGACATTTGACATAGAATTGACAGAATGCGTGCTCAAATATCATCAGACAGGACAACGTCTGTCGGGTCAGCTAGTATCTTATAATAATATCTTAGGACAACCAACACACTGTTATCTGATCCCAAACTAAGCAGAGCCTGTACTATGGTAACCAGACAACTGATAAATATACTTAGTTTATATATTTCTAAATACATACATATTATAGATACATTACACCCAGACACAACAAATGATTGTGCTCATCACACAAAGATTTGTCCTGGGTGGGAATCGAACCCACGACCTCAGTCTTAGCAGTCAGGGTCACTAACCACTAGACTAACAGGTTAAGTCAGTGTTATAGTAGGAGTCCTATAAACGCTGTTCATAAGTTCAAAACCCAAAAATGTTGTAAATTTTGAACGAATGAAATGCATCGATCCCAACGTGGTATGACCGATCGATCGAATCGATTAATCGAATGAACCTCAAGATTTGCACTAGCCCCTTAGGCCTTTTGTTGCATGGAGCCACAGACGCCATTGCATGTCAGGAAGTAGACCGTGGGGCGCTGTAATGGCAGGGAAGACGTGCCGTTATGATAAGAAAGGATTGCGAGCCTACCGGATATGCATCCTTAAGTAAGCATTGGACTAATCGATAAATGGGTGGCAGTTGTCTGTCAGGTTACACTGGTTGTGTTGTCAGCGCAAAGAAATAACCAGTTTTTACACATTTTCACGTTGTAATTTTTGCTAATGTTAAAATGCTTATGTTTTAAAACCTAGAAAAAAATTGTTCTTTTTCTGTTATTATGATCTTAAAGCTCAAATCATTATGACTTAGAGTTTCTTTTCACTACAGTTACTCGCAAAAAAGAAAATTCTTTCGATTTAAGATTAATTGATTCTTCGGACAACAACAGATTTCCATAACTAACTATCAATGAACAATTTCGTTCTTATTGGTCGTTAAAATGTAAATAAAAACATGGTGTTTTTGATAAAAAAGCCTTTCTATCTGTAGAATCCTGTTGATTCCGTATTTAAGTGGTAAATATCACCACAATGGCTCACCACCACATCAAACGCTACCGTGTAGATCTGCTTCACCGTCTTTGTTTTCCGCCATTTCTCGTGACTGACAGATGACATTAGTGACAGCAGCTGCCTCCGCTTGTGCATGAGGCAATGTTTACATAACTATTAAAAAGCGTGTAAAAAGATATACTACACTATCTAAATTTAGAAAAGGAAATTGAATTAAAATTAAGAGCCCGCCCAGTGATTGTTATTTATTGTTGTTTGTATCAATTATTATTAATTACTTCGCAATTTTCAACAACTGTGCTATGAAGAATTAAATGGTTTGTGTGTAGGAAGAATTTCACCTTTATTTATTTATTTATTCTTAGGAGAACCAACAGCTATAACAAATGGATAAAAATTGTATAAGTAACATAAAGCCAACTACAGGTTCTCACGGGTAAAAAAAGAAAAAGTAATAGAGATTTTAAGATCACTAACAAACACGATAGAAAAGATTATATATATAAGGTACAATAAGCACTAAGTATACAGTTTTAAAAAAGTCGATGTTCAGCCGAGCGCGTGCAGACGAGGTTTTGGTGGTAAATGGGTCAAATGAGAACTCTTTGCAAAGAATATTAAAGTTCTTACTCGCTCGCACCATGTATGAGTTATGCCTGTAGTTAGAAGAGGCAAAAGGAATGGAGATAGGTGGATTAAATCTAACTGATCGCTGAGGGACGTTGAAACGAAGTTTATGCAGGGGACTATATACTTTTTAAACATTCACACAGGTTCTGTAAATGCTTTATCTATACGAATACTATAAAGCTGAAGAGTTTGGTTGTTTGGTTGAACGCGGTAATCTCAGGAATTACTGATCCGAATTGAAAAATTCTTTTTGTGTTAGCCTATTTATTGGGGAAGGCTATAATGCTATATAACATGACGCTGCAATCAAAAGGGGCGAACAAACAATGAAAAATGGATGAAATCTGGCAGGCAATTTGAAGCGACGGGAAGGGTCAGGGGAGCAAAAATTTGACGCGGTCGAAGTCGCGGGCAGAAGCTAGTTTACAATAACTATCAAAGTTCAGGGCAAATTCCCCAAAATCATGTAAGTCTGAAAAATAACTGTTTTTACTGTCTTTACAGTTGTCATTATTATGAATTAAATGCCTTAATTTGTGCGTAATATAACTTCTATGTATAATTAATTTATTAGATAGCAATCTCTTAACTTCAAGACAAACTTTTACCAGCATTTCGTTTCGCTTGCTTGATACTTATTTGGCGAAAGCTTCATACATACGTGTTTTGATGGTATCAATGCAAAATATTCGCATAAATATTAGGTTTGCAATACACGGTCAAGATGAATTGACAGTTTAAAGTTTTGCAATGTGGAAAGAAACTCAAAATGTCGCTTTTGTAACTCGCTAAGAATAAAAAGTTAGAGGTGGTTTCATTTTTATTGCGAAAATGACCCTAAATGTTTCGAAAGTATAGTCCACTATTCAAAAACCCTTAAATTAGAACACTGTGGCTAAAGGTTACTCGTAAAAAAAAATATAATGAAATAGTTCAAGGTTATGTCAGAACATTTTGAAGAAAGTGGTAACGAAGTAAAAAGCAATAATTATAGGTTTAAACTCTGACACGATCTATGTTGACTATACAGTTTTCGTTTTCAAATACCAGCCAAATGTAAGAGTGATATAATGACCATGCACCACCACCAGCAATAAATGTTGTTGAACTGTCAACATGAAATTCATTGCGTCTGTTACTGAGGTAAGCAGTTATCCTGCTGCGAACTCTGGACACGATATTAAGTGCTCCATTGTTTGCAATCATATTTAGTACTAGCTTCTGCCCGCGTCTTCGTCCGCGTTAAATTTCTTGTTCCCCCGACCTTTCCCGTCGCGTCGAATCGCCTACCCGTGCGATTTTTCCCGTTTTTGCAACATTTTTCATTACTGCTCCGCTCCTCTTAGTTGTAGCGTGATGTTATATAAGGCTATATAACATCACGCTACAACTAAGGCTATAGGCATAGCCTTTCTCGATAAATAGGCTACCCAACACAAAAAGAATTTTTCAATTCGGACCAGCAGTTCCTGAGATTAGCGCGTTCAATCAAGCAAACACACAAACAAACAAACAAACTCTTCAGCTTTATAATATTAGTATAGATTTTAATAAATCTCATCTTATAGTATACTTTATTAAGGCAAGTTTGATTGATTTGTCGGTTTATCAAATTAAGTATTTCTAAGTATGACTCATTGTATGAAATGACCGATCTACAGGGTGTGGCGTAAGTAATGGTCCGCCGTTTAGGATTCGATGAACCAGATAATTAACTATAACAATTAAAAATTTCAACCATTTTTACCAATTTTTTTTTTTTTCACAAAAATTGCTCTTGAACTTGATGGTGTGTTAAAAGTTGGGGTTAAAATTAGAGAAGAACCAACTTTTTCTTCAAAAGAGCTGAATTTACATAAAAAATCATAATTTATCATGATAGCTCTAGTATTCAGCAGTAATTAACAGAAATCACAATGAAATGAATTTCGGAACCCTTGGGTAAAAAAAATGTTTAAATTTTTTAATTTTTGTAGTTAATTATCTGGTTCATCGAATCCTGAACGGTGGACCACTACTTACGCCACACCCTGTATATGAATTTGATAATCGACTCTCGCTTTGTTGACTGCAAAACGTATGTTACATTATTTCTTCTTTTTCTGTTGTTTCCTGTAATTTCTGCTGTATATACGAACGTTGATAAACGGATATTTATATATATGTATATTTTTGTTTACCAGTATTGTGTGCCACTGCTGGGCAACGGCCTCCCCTTTTACTTTACGAACCTTCCTGTCTTATGCGAGCTCTAGGCATATGGACCCTCACGCCACCTTTGAAGAGTATATAATAATAAAAGAAAAACAACAACTGGCCGAGTATGGCCAGCCTTAAGTGAAACGTTAGTATGAAACATGTAGGTCTTAGTGTTCTTAATTTTTATTAAAGTATTAATCACACATAAGTATGCAGACCGTTGCAATAAATAACAGTTATATTAGACGAACAATCTGTGTTGAAATTATATTTATAGCGCGCAGACAGTATATCTTAATAAAGAATAAATTGTGTCTAGTAGTAGAAGAAGAAATAATATTTAATTGGTAGGCACTAATTATCAAAATTAGTTCATTTATTTATTTTAAGGTAAATATTTAGTATAGCTTCTGGCCGCGACTACGTGTACGTCAAATTTTGCTCCCCTGACCCTTCCCGTCGTATCGAATTGCCTACCAGTTTTCGTCCATTTTTCGTTGCTGCTCAGTGGAGCAGCAACGAAAAATGGACGAAAACTGGTGCCAGTGGTGCAGCTGGTGCAAGTGCCTTTTGATCGTAGCGTGATGTTATATAGCCTATAGCCTTCTTTAAAGGGCAACCCAACACAAAAAGAATTTTTCAATTTCGACCAGTAGTTCCTGAGATTACCGCGTTCAACCAAACAAACAAACTTTTCAGCTTTATAATATTAGTATAGATAATTATAGAGTTGTTGGTTGGCCGCCAAAAACTGTATATACTCTTAATATAAAAATTACAATATAAAAATGTTTTTCTATTAACTAAGGTTAGTATTACAGTTTATTATAGGTTAGCACCGTAAGCCCCATAAAAGTAAGAACTATAATACTACACTATGCTATAAAAAATGAAATACATTAAAGAAACAAATTAAAAACAAAATTGAGATTAACATCAGTTTAAACATAATATACAGAGGAATGCAAAAATAATATTAAAAATACACGAAATAAATCTACACATTGGTAACGGTTACTCTGTGGAACTTGCCAAATGAGTCAGAATGCCATACGTTTCAGATGTTAGTGTAGATTAAGTTAAGATTTATTGCATTTGGTTAACCTATACCTAGTTGTTCCGTGTGGTGCTGCATGTAAAGAATAGCAGCATCCTATTTCTTCCTGTGTGTCGTAGAAGGCGACTAAGAGACTTACTAGAGAATGGGCAGCAGCATTCTCTGTGCATTTTACCATCCTACTGCGATCGCCAACCCGCCTGCCAAACGTAGCGATGATGGCAAATGGTCCCCAAATTGGGGGAGGCCTATGTCCAGCAGTGGACGTCTTTCGGCTGAAATGATGAACCTATGGTGGTAAATGTAAGTTGATAAATAAATACTGGTACTCAGCTGCAACCGGGTATGCTGAAAACGAAAACTACAAATTATCCTATTGAAAGAATACAGGGTCAAATTTAATGAAAATATCAATTTAATTTATTAAATATGATTAAAATATATATAAAATTTATAAATAAATAAAAAAATATTATTAATTATTATTAAAATTTAATTAAAATTTAATTAATTTTGCAATTTATCGTATTTGTATTTTTTATTACCTGTCAATACTTTACTCACGTGTTGGGTATCGATGTCGAAAACTCATCATCATCATTCCCCTGCTCTTATCCCAATTTATTTGCGGTCGGTGCAACATGTCTTTTTCTTCCACACTTCTCTATTAGTCGTCATCTCAGTAGTCACCCCATTTCTATCCATATCATAATTCACACAGTCCATCCATCGTTTCTTTGGTCTCTTTCTACTCTTAAAGCCATCGACCGATGTCGAAAACGAATGAAACAAAAAATTTAACAAAAAATAAATATTTTTACACCATTCAACTTTTTTCAAAACTTTTAATGACACTGACAAGAACCATAAGGTAATCAAACCACTGATGTCATGTATAGTTTTTAGAAATTCGTAAAAAGTTGTGCAAAAAATGATCAATTACTTCGCCCACCGAATTATGTATGTTTTTTACTCTATTAGTTTTCGATATGGATACCCAACACGTGGGTAAAGGTAGGCCAGGTCATTTAATTTGACCATGTATTTCATTAAATCAAGATATTTTAGGTCAATCCTTATTTAGGCAGTTGTATCATTGATGATTTTTCAACCGCCTCAAGGTGTATATTCAAATTGGAAATTGTTAAAGTTTTTGCAAAGAAATTTTAAATTAGAACTTTAAGAAATGGTAAAACATTTAAAAAAAACAAAAACCGACTCATTTATTTTTCACTTTTTAGTTGTACCCCACACTAATTCGTATACCACTATTGGCTAGGCCAATAGAAAGTATTAAAATATCATGACGATAAGCAAAGTGAATTAAATACGTATTATAGAAGTTAACGCAAAAAACGACCTAAGCAAGCTGAAGCATTACCTATCCATTAAATAAGAATTTTTGAAATCGATCCACGGTTGGCGGAGAAATCGGGGAACATACATAAAAATATATATGTGGAACATAGAACCTCTGTTATTGACTTGGGTTTCAAACTGCAAATTCTCAATTCAGAAACAGCGGAGTAATTGCGTAACCCACTAACAGTAACAATGGCTTTCATTTTGACTGTTCAACAATTTTCATTGCGTTATTTAAGCGGTTGAGCAGACAATTGTTTGCCTTCAAAAATAATTCATATTGTGATTGATAAATGTGTTCCAAAATTAGGGTACAGGGATCACCTTGCCTTCCAGGGTCACGGACTTGTTCGAAAGAGTAACCGTGACCCTGGCACAGGCAACTGAAAGAACACGGGTGGGTTTTAGTCAGTAAAAGACTGACACGCCCTCCCGCTCCGCCGAGAAGTAATTAGATGATTACGTACCCAAAAATAAAAGGGATCACCTTGCACCTTAATATCATAACACATTAGAAAGAAAGAAAGAAAAATAGTTTATTCTGCACAAACAAAACGCACAACATGAAATAAAAAAATTGTTACAAAAAAAGAAAAATGCACGCGTACAAGGTAGCCAAAAGCCACGTATTCAAGATAAAAAACGTTGTAGAATGTTATCTATGGCTCATTGATTTCACGGCTACGGACCAAAGACAATACAAATCATATATCTGCGTTATGACACTGACAGTAATTATATAATAAAAAACAAAACAAAAACAAAATTGCCGGATGCAGAGTGCATTTCTGGCTAGTTTTGTGACAAAAATACCACACAAATAAGAACACTTGATCTGTGCGTCGTATCTGTGCAAGAACAGGTCGTTGCTCAGCAAAATGCTGCGACGTCAGACGAATCTATCGTCAGCAGCGCTGATTTTCAGCAACTACCTTTACCCATTACTCTCTACTCTGTTACACACAAACTAACAAGTCTCTGATTAATCTCGGGATCCCAGGGTCCGGGACCGCAGAGGCCTCGTAGACAGTTTGAAGTAATGAGGCACCAACCGACATCCAATAACCGTGATAGTTATTCTTTGTATAAGATCGCACCATAATAAGTTCTAAAGTTTAAATTCCTCCTCAACTTTCGAACTGCATAACTCTTGTCTAATGTCCAGTCTAGCCAACATCTAGTTACCTACTCCTATGTATCTAAGTCTTAGTTATGGGTCGTTAACTTTCTGTAGTAGTGTTTAAAAAACTAGATCTATGGCTCGTACTCTATGTTCTAAAATACGGTACAGTCTGTTGCACTATGTTAATGTGCAATAAATCTTATCTCTGGTCGTGATCTCTTCTTTTAAAAACGCAATTATTTTCGTATGTAACATTTAGCATAATTTGACATGAATGAAATATTGAGTGGGATTCCCCAAATGTTGGCTAAAGAATGTTGGGCCAAGAAGTTTGCCAACGTCAATATGGCCAATGAACGAACAGGATATAGTTAAAGCTAGACAACGCCACATCTAGAGAAACTGAACTTAAAAGTCTTAAATGTCACGTTTTATACCGTCATTGAAGTCACCTTTCCATAAAACTTGATATATTAAAGGCTCCCGCGGACAGGTACGACTCGACAGCGTGACGCAAATCTAGTAAAACGGTTTCTCCGAAAACTACATGGAGATAGTTCTCACGGAATCGTGGCGCACCGTCGGTTCGCGCCTGTCTGCGGGAGCCTTCAATATTACCCATCTGGTTGTTTTTGTTACAAAATATTCTGAGAAACATCATTCTCCCACCATTGGTCGGCGCAACATGTCTCTTTCTTCCCTATTTCTCTATTAGTCGTCATCTCGGTAATCACTTCCTTTTCTACCCACATAATATTTCACACAGTCCATCTGTCTGGTCTTTGATGTTGGATATCCACATTCATACTCAAAACCTTCAAGACATTCAGAAAAAAAAAAAAACATATCTTAATCTCTAAGCATAAAATCAAAATCAAAAGTCATTTATTCAAACTAGGCTGAGAGTCAGCACTTTTTGAACGTCAAAGTTACATGAGACAGTCCCCCCAAAACGCCCGCCCTTGACCACTTCCTAGTGCTTTAGCTGGGAAGAAGTGGCGGAACAAACTCCCCAGCAGCACAGCTGTCTGTTAAGTTAGAAGAACTTGACTCTATACAGTATTATGTAAGTAATTAATATTATAAAACAAAACATACATTAAATTATTCGCCATATGTCAGCTAGCACACGCCAATATACCAACAAAATATTGAAAAGTAAACTCAAGCTGAATCTTATAGAATCCGTAGTTTCACATAAGATCTCCGAGCTCCGAACTGGAGCCGAACTTGAATCGTCCTCATGCCTTTACCGTGTTCTACTGCTTTACCCGTTCGAAAAATTTAGTTTGTCAGGAGTGGGGTTCATTTTGAAGTATCAAAGCACATTCAGTTGGGTCCGTATATTCGTTGACAGGCTTGAGAGAGTAATGCTTCATATAATTACGTGTGTTTCTAACTGGATTTTCAAGTGCGTAAGACCCGTTTTACACTGACTATTTGTGCCAGGAACAACAAGCCTTCGTGATTTTGACTGAGCGTGTCACACGCAAGACTGAACGATTATCTCTACTAAGATCTTAATGGTTCTTACGGTAAAACTTGGCAGTACAGTCCATATCAGCATGACTTGATATTTTGAGTTGGTAAGTACAGTCCCGCTATGACATCAACTGGTCGGAAAACTTAGAAAGAAAGAAAATACGATTATTTGCCATAAAAAAAATACCCAAAAAAAAAACATATACGGGTCGTTCTACTTTTATACCGACAACGTCCTTCGTCTTGTTATGGCATCTCGTTGGAGTATTGATATTTACGGTTTTTTAATTTAGTTCAAATAAACGTCCGTATTTTTCTTATCTATTAATATTATGTCATTTTTATTTTCTCTAACCAGCATATTTCATACGTATTTTTCGCGTAGAATGCCGTGACAAGAGTGGTAAGCCGAAATGTGGTCTCCACAGAAAAAGGCCACTCTGTCACATTATTTTTTTCTAAAACAAACATTAAAAAAAATATACTAGATGGAAAGAAAATTTTAATTTGTCCTAATGAAAACACAGATGCATTTTTTTTTAATCCCACACAGATACCACAATTGTGGATAGTTCAAAAACCAAAAAAACAGAAAAACTTCGTTTCACTGTCGGTAAAAAATAAGAACGATCCATACACAAGAAAGCAAAACGGCATAATGCCACGACCCGGCACGAGACAGAGCCCCATCGGTGCTGGTTTTCAGCGACAGCTGGCGTTGACGTAATAACGTCAACCGGTACAGCATACGGTACCTATGAAATAAAAATTAGAAACTATTTAAATACACAATTTAATCACCCCACAGTTTCCTCTCCCTGTAGTTTCCTCCCGTTTCAGCCGAAAGACGTCCACTGCTGGCCATAGGCCTCCCCCAAGCTCCGCCACTTAGACCGGTTTTGTGCTTCCCGCATCCAGCGGATTCCTGCGGCCTTCACAAGGTCATCGATCTACCTTGTGGGAGGCCTTCCAACTACGTCTTACGCGGTCGCCACTCCAGAAGCTTTTGGCTCCATCGGCCATCTATCGACTGACCTGTTAGTCTAGTGGTTAGTGACCCTGACTGCTAAGACTGAGTGGGTCTGATTCCCACCTAGAACAAATCTTTGTGTGATGAGCACAATTATTTGTTCTGTGTCTGAGTGTGATTTATCTATAATAATTGTATGTATATAGAAATATATAAGTATGCTTATCAGTTGTCTGGTTGCCATAGTAATGGCTCTGCCTAGTTTGGGATCAGATAACGTTGTGTTGGTTGTCCCAAGATATTAAGGTATTAGTATTATCTATTCTGCGAGCAATGTGCCCTGCCCACTGCCACTTAAGAAAGAAATAGTTCGCCTTAAACTCAACGTGTAGTATTGACGACCATAATACGGCCACACGTCCGTATGGTGTCGGACGTAAAGAATAGCACTATCCCATTTCTTCGGGTGGATGTCGTTAAAGGCGACTAAGGGACTTACTAGAAAATAGACAGCAGCGTTTTCTATGCATTTTACCATCATACTGCGATCGCCAACCTGGCAAGCGTGGCGAATATGGCAAACCCCCCAAATTGGAGGAGCCCTTTGTTTATCAGTGGATGGCTTACGGCTGAAATTTGAGATAGATTTCAGATAGGTTTGTGGCTAACTAATAACATCCACACGTATCGATCGATAAGGATTATCACTTGCAACGGTTGGTTCGTGGATGGGTGACCATCTTAAATGCCAAGAACGGAAACCACGTTAAGTGTAGGACTCTCTGACGGCCACAACCGTGGCAGTTGCACCATGTAAAATACAGGTATTCAGCTACAACCGGTTAGACTGGAAGCTGACCCTAACATGTTGGGAAAAGGCTAGGCATATGAAGATGTTGTATTTATATTTTATAGTGTCTTAAGTATTTTTTTTTTTTTTACTAAAGACAGGCTCATTACTTGACCACTATCTCTGATGAAGCTTGTTTGTTATCGTTTAAATAGATTACTGGCATGTTATATTTGAAGATGATGGATTGTAACTTGTAACATAGTTAACAATGCTTAATTATTTATAAGCAACTATGTGCTCTGTGTACTTAGCCTCATAACCTCAAACGTAATTAATTATTATAAACTAGAGATCGCCCGTGACTTCGTCCGTGTGAATTTTATTGTTCATGTTTCTCCGGAATAATGTAGCTTTCCGTATGTGATAGGTGTTTTTAATCGGTTAAGTAAGTAGTTTTTATGATTATCCATTACAAACAATTTTAAAAACACTCAAATCTATCCTCTTTATTTGTAGTATGTATGTAGTTGCATACGAAATATTGTTAAACACTATACAAGAGTAACAGTGGAGTTTATTGCCCATCGTAGGGACGAGTAGAATCATGTTAATGGTGACGTTAAAAATGACCTTTATGTGCGTATTTGAAATAAATGACTTGATATTGAGTTTGATATGGTGAACATGGACCACCCACGAAGCCAAGTTCACATATTTTTTTTACAAGCTGTAATTCAGTTTCTCATATGGATTCATGCCAGGTCGACCTTCGAGACAACTTAGACCTATTATATTGTGACGTTGATAACTTTAATAAACACTTCAAAGTGAAAAATTACTTTTGTTTTGAATTTTGTATTATCTTTTTTTTTTGTCAGTCTCCCGAAATTAACGTTATTTTTCACTGTTTATTAAAAGTTAAAGCCATTGTCATTCTGCGAGAGTTACACAAGTAGCTTCGTAACAAACTAAAAGCTATCCTATCCGTGAACGGAGTTAGTAATGCTGTTAGGACCTAAAACATGCACTTCAAATAATACGTGAGTCATTATAATTAATTGGCCTCTCGCTGCGTGGGCATTACTTATATTATACTAGCTTCTGTCCGCGACTTCGTCCGCGTCAAATTTTTGCTGATGTTATACAACGTGGTGAAGATAATATGACTTTAATTGAAAGCACTGGCATTGCTGGTTCATAGAAACATTCATAAACTATCAAATATATCCTAACATCGAAATTAAAAAAAAAACATTTTTTCAAACAAACTAAATAGCATAAAACTGTCCACAAAATAGAACACCATTTAGAAATATTAGTTCACTGACCTGCGGTAAGACTGGCAACCGAGCGCGGTTTTATTATGAAGCGCCCGCGCGGTTCACGGCGGCCGGCGACGACCCCGCGTAGCGACAGGTGACGTAGGTAATGTTTTGGCACCATTAATAATATTATTAGTGCTCAATTACAATACATTAAATCACAGATTATTAACGAAATAGTCAGTCAACATTCACCCGCGAGTTATCCACTAATCAATTTAACAAACACTTACACACAACACAACACACACACAAAACACACACTAATACACAACACACAACACACACACTAATACACAACACACACACTAATACACAACACACACACTAATACACAACACACACACTAATACACAACACACACACTAATACACAACACACACAACACTTATTAAACAATCACTTAGCTAAGAATTTAGTATTAAATTTTTTTATTTTCAATATGTCCGCCGTGTTCTTGAATACACAGTGTACACCGACGTATAATATTATTTCTCACTCTTGATAATAGGTCACCAGTAGCAGCCATGTCTTTCAATTTATTAAAAGATATTATAATTCTATTTTTTAAATCATCAACGGTATCAACTTCTGTAGAGTATACCTCATTTTTTATGTGACCCCACAAGAAGAAATCCAGTGGCGTGAGATCTGGTGACCTCGCTGGCCACCGCACTGGTCCATAACGGCCAATCCACTGCTGTCCGAACATTTGAGACAAACGCTCTCTTGCAGACACAACTGAATGAGCTGGTGCTCCGTCTAACTGGTACCACATCTGCCTGTACACGTCCAGCGAAAGTTCGTCCGTGTATTCGGAAACGGGTCCAGTGAGGAGTTCTAAGAACTTCACTGCATTTAAATTGCCATTAATAAATACTGGACCAATTATGGTATTTCTGTGTATGCCAGCCCACACATTGACAGCAAATCTGTACTGGTGTGAAGTCTCCCGTACTAGATGCGGATTCTCGCGGCTCCAGTACCGAAGGTTCTGTCGGTTCCATAAACCATTCCTTGTGAATGTACTTTCGTCAGTCCACATCACATTGTACAGGAAGTCAGGATTCTCGAGATGTTTGGTTTCCATCCAGCGACAGAAAGTTTCTCTTACTGGCTTGTCTCTCCGTAATAACGCTTGAACTTTCTTGTACTTATAAGGCCTGCGTTTGTCTCGTTTTAAAACTTTTTGAATCGTTTTGTGATTTACACGAAAATGGCGACCTGCTTTACGCAGACTGGACGTCGGGTTGCGATCAAAATAATTTAAAATCCTTTCGTCTGGGATGACAATTGCACGCGGAGGAGCACCATCTACATGCGGGATTAGGGATCGATTTTCCCGTATCCTCTGGACAGCTTGTACAATAGTCCGCCCGTGGGTAGGACACATACGGTTGTTCCCATACCTCTCTCGGTATGTCCGTATTGCTAAAGCGGCATTTCCGTGACACTCCCCATAAATTAAAATCATATCGGTGTACTCCGAAGCTGAGTAATTATAACGAGGCATGATGATTTATAATTATAATGCAACAAAAACTTCAAACACAGTAAGTATTAAGCGTCTAATTTCGCAAAGTTCACTTATCAATTTAACTAAGTACCTATTCTACGTATGTGTCCTGTCACTATTACAACAAAGCGTCAAATTTCGCACAATTCACTCACTTAAGCGTCTTAAAAAAAGATACGAAAACACTCGAGCGGCGACTTCGGAAGAGCGCCGGCGCATCAGAAATTCTAATGCGGAAGGAAGCACGTCCGGTGACACACTGACCGAGTGACCGTGGCCAGACAATATCACTACCCCTCCCGTATCCCCGCGCGGCGCCCCGCGTTCGCCTTGGGTGCACTCGCGCACAAAAGTACTGTGCCTATTATTTTATTTTGGACTAGCCAGGTTTTTTGTACATAATAAATAATAAAATAATCATCCGTTGAAAATTCTTTTAAAAAAAATACAGTTCCTTCACTAATTAATCGAAAGAAACTTCGTTCAATCCGGGTGTCCCTTGACACCTCTCAAGTTTTTTTTCAGTGACGTGGAAATTGTGGACGATTCTTTTTGTAACACCCTGGTCAAAGCTGTCAATGTCTGTTGTTGGTTTTTGTTTGACTCTTTTATTTTTGCCAGGAGTTCGGAAGACAGTAAAAAATTCCGAATCTTTTGAACTTTTTACAATTCATCTTACTGTAGACTCGGAACATTTTGTTGCCAATACCGTCCGTTTCATACATTGTTTTTAATTATCAATTGAATTATTATCAGCCTCTCTCGTCATTATTTTTCTCAATTTTCTATGTACAACCATTTCAGAATTAAACACTTTTATGCGCGACGGTATTTTGAGAACGAATGTAACGTGAACACAGCTCGGAAAGCTTCAGTCGAGTGACGAACCAATAGCGCACCCGCAACAAGCGGCGCGTCACGCGCCCGCCCTGCGCCCTACCTCATAGCGAGCTGGCAACGTGTGGAATACCAATGTCCCTGGAGGTTGTTAACTTGTCGCGTATTTCTCCTATTAACAATACATCATGTAGAAAATGCTTAAAATGGAAAATAATGTCCTGTGGCTAAACTACTGGATATATTCGATTGATTTTTTGTGTGCAGGATGATAATATAATAACTTATACAAAGTTTAATTAAAAGTCGTATAGTCCTCTCCGCGTTGTATAGACTATAGCCTTCCTCAATAAATAGGCTACCCAACACAAAAAGAATTTTTCAATTCGGACCTGTAGTTTCGGTGCCTATTCAATACAAACAAACAATCAAATCTCTCCTCTTTATAATATTATTGCGACTATAAATTGAGATGTAAGCTTATACTATCTTTCAAGTTGGATCAAACTGCACACGGTGTGCAAATTTTATTAAAATCGGTTATGTAGTTTAGGATTCCATCCCGGAAAAACAACGTGACGCGTAATTTATTAGGGTTCCATTGCCAAATGGCAAAAAACGGAACCCTTATAGATTCGTCATGTCTGTCTGTCTGTCGGTCTGTCTGTCTGTCTGTCTGTCTGTCTGTCTGTCTGTCCGAGTATGTCACAGCCACTTTTTTCCGAAACTATAAGAGCTATGCTGTTGAAACTTGGTAAGTAGATGTAATCTGTGAACCGCAATAAGATGTTCACACAAAAATAGAAAAAAAAAACAATAATATTTGGGGTTCCCCATACATAGAACTGAAACTCAAAAAAAAAAAAAAACATCAAACCCATACGTGTGCGGTATCTATGGATAGGTCTTTAAAAATGATATTGAGGTTTCTAATATCATTTTTTTAACTAAAAAAAATATATGATGTACATTACCATGTAAACTTCCACCGAAAATTGGTTTGAACGAGATCTAGTAAGTAATTTTTTTTTAATACGTCATAAATCGTAAACCACAATTTACCTTTCATTCAGTCAACTCAAATATAAAAATTAAAAAAAAACCATTTAATTTCATAAACATAAACCTTATGCATAAACCGTGAATACCTGCAGATTTGTACGGAACCCTCGGTGCGCGAGTCCGACTCGCACTTGGCCGGATTTTTTTATATATATTATGTTAAAGAACATTTTGTATACATACAGTGTGATTCCGCTCTAGTATGGAACATCAAGAGCACTGGTGACCCAGTGGTATCGGGCCCGACTTACGAGTTGCAGGCTGTGGGTTTACTTTGTGAAAACAATTTCATCACCACTGCTCTCATAACGATGAAGGAAAACATCGTGGGGAAACCGACCTTTGCCCACGTGGTAGATTACGGCCCACTCCCTCTCACCGAGAGGAGGCCTGTATCCCAGCAGTGGGAACAATATAGGCTGATTATGATTGATGTACCATTATACACACATATTTGACTGGCCTCTTAGTCTAGTGGTTAGCGACCCTGACTGCTAAGACTGAGGTCGTGGGTTCGATTCCCACCCAGGACAAATCTTGTGTTCATCGCACAATCATTTGTTCTATGTCTGGGTATGATTTATCTATAATATTATGTATCTATGTATTTAGAAATATATAAGTATGTTTATCAGTTGTCTGGTTGCCATAGTACAGGCTCTGCCTAGTTTGGGATCAGATAACGGTCTGTTGGTTGTCCTAAGATATTATACACCATGAGGAGCAGTGGTTGCCCAGTGGTAACGCCAGCAACTTACGAGATATAAATTATTTCATCACCACTGCTCTCAAAACGGTGAAGGAAAACATCGTGAGGAAACCGGCTTGTCCTAGAACCAAACATTCAAAGACGTGTGACATCTACCAACCCGCACAGAAAGGCACCCTGTGGGCCAAGTCCCAGCAGAGGGAGCATTTTAGGCTGATCATGCTATGGACCGGTAAACAAACGGAATTCCGTTTCCGTTACCGCAGTATTACTTTCATCTGTCTCAAGTGCGTAACCGTGGTAAAAGTATTTTAGTACGTGTAAACATACATAAGTGGCATTTATTTCGTGGTTCATTTTGTTAGTAAATGTTGAACAATTTTTATTGGCCTTGGGAATCGCAGTCCGCAAGTACCTACCTATGGTTTTTTTGTACTTTGAATTTGAAACAACCGTGTATATACTAACTGCTGCCCACAGCTTTGCCCGCATGAATTTCAGAAATAATACCACAGCATCGTGCTACCGAGACAATAAAGCCTATGTTACTCCTTATGACATCAGCTATCTGTCCTTGAAATCGGTTCAGCATTATTGGAAATTACACAAATAACAGGCAGACAGAAAGACAAAAAAAAAAATATGTTTTTTTTTTTTTTGTTTTGTTTTAGTACCGTATACGGGATAGCAGGGATAAAGACGCCCAAACTGTCAGCACATGATTCTAAACCCCCTACCATAGAAATTTTTCGGAGATTTTCAAACGACATTTTTTTTTTATAAATAACTAACAAAATATTAAAACGCATGGGGGTTCATAATCATATACTTATTCCATGGTAACGAGGAGCGTGTCGATATCCACCCTGTGTACTTTCATATCATCAACATCATTTCAGCCGAAACACGTCTACAGCTGGACACGGCCTTTATCGCCATAATCGCCACGCTTGGTAGGCGGGTTGGCGATCGCAGTATGGTTGTAAAATGCATAGAGAACGCTACTGCCCATACTCTAGTTAGTCCCCTAGTTGTCTTCTACGACACCCACGGGAAGAAATGGGTTGGTGCTATTCTTTACGTCCGGAACCATACGGAACATCATATTCACCGATCATCATATTTCATACTAGCTTCTGCCCGCGACTTCGTCCGCGTTAAATTTCTTGTTCCCCGGATCTTTCCCGTCGCATCGAATCGCCTACCCGTGCGATTTTCCCGTTTTTGCAACATTTTTCATTACTGCTCCGCTCCTCTTGGTTGTAGCGTGATGTTATATAGCCTATAGCCTTCCTCGATAAATCGGCTACCCAACACAAAAAGATTTTTTCAATTCGGATCAGTAGTTCCTGAGATTAGCGCGTTCAATCAAACAAACATACAAACAAACAAACTCGTCAGCTTTATAATATTATAGTATATATAGTATAGATACATTTCGTAAATATCTGTTATTTTGACTTTACAAACAGACACTTGCATTTTATTAATTTGTACCGATACATTCCTACCTGCTGTACCAAGTACTTGCAGGGGAATAAACTCAAAAACCTCAGAAGCTCTACTACCGGTATAGTCAAATTGTGAATATTAAATATTTACCTTGACAGCGTATGTTCATGTATGAATGAGTGATGGCTCTTCAAAATTACTGACATTACAAACTAATGCTTTCTCCAACACTTTAATTATAGAACAGTAATTAATTCCTCTAAATATTAAGGGCAGAGGTCGGAAAGTTGCAGTAATTATCTACAATTAAATCTACAAAAGAAATTTTTCGATTTCTGTGAGCGCTTTTGTGATCCCTGGTGTTTGTTTTACACAGTTAAAAGCTGGATACCCAGTCCTCTTTTTAATGTCACCGTCGGTATGGTCATCAGAAGAAATGAAAGCATAAATATTGTGACATTGTTTTTATTTGTTGTATCCAATGCGTACACTGACTGGACAGGTCCACTCAATCTGTGTGTCCTTTCCTCTAAAGATCATTTTAGACACCAATTTATAAAATCTTCATATGATATGACCCAGATAATGTCTAGACTTTAAAAGAGCCTGTGACCTCTGAGTTTGTTTCGGCCTTTCTTCTCAAAGTAGTCAGATAGGAAACGCCGACCTCATCTTGTTTAAAAAAATATCATTGACTTGTGTTTGGACAAACCTACTTACAGAAATAAAATAGTTTATCATTTATTTTTAGTAAATTTTCAGACTATCATCAACGAAAAGTTAACGTTTCATCGTAATTTTCTCTCCTAGATTATGCGCACTACAAGAATTATTACAATCACATAAGGAATTGAACACTCAATCAAAGCAAAAATGATGAATTATTAATGTACTTTCGGATTTTCTTAATAAGTTTCACGGCGTATTTTCTAAATTATATATTAATTTCGTGTCTGTCTATGACAACGCTTTGTTCTTCTCAGCTTTGCAACGGATTAAGATGCCATTTTCACCACCATTTAGAGAATTTAATCCGGGAAATGTATGAGTATAACACATTGATCATAAACGTATCCATTAATAAATATGTCTTGTTTCTTGTTGTTTTGTCTAGTCGTAAACCCCTTACAAAGCTGGGGTCGGTCGCTAGTGATTTATAAAATAATTTCACCAGATCGGTTCCGTGGTAGAGTAATTTCTCTCAGCTGACGTAAGCGAACTATTCGCATAATATAATAATATCTTAGAGCAACCAACACAACGTTATCTGATCCCAAACTAGGCAGAGCCTGTACGGCAACCAGACAACTGATAAACATACTTATATATTTCTAAATACATAAGTACATATTATAGATAAATTACACCTCAGACACAGAACAAATTGTGCTCATCACACAAAGATTTGTCCTGGGTGGGAATCGAACCCACGACCTCAGTCTTAGCAGTCAGGGTCACTAACCACTAGACTAACGGGCCAGTCAATATTCAACTGGATGCGTTTCTTCCTTCTCCCCCTGGACCAGAACTGCTCCAAGCGCGTCGCTACTAGTATCTATCTTGAGAGTATAGGACTTTGTCTCGTCTGCCGGCAACACAGGGGCGTTAGTTAACCAAGTTATAAGCGTATTGTTAAGCGTCTTCTTGTTCAGTATTCCATACCCAACGAGCTTCTTTCTTTGTAAATTTTGTAAGGAGTTGTGCTATAGCGGAGAAATTCTTAATAAAACGGCGGTTCACATGGCTAAAAATCAAGCTATGCATTTCCAGTTTAAGCTGTCCTCTCTTTATACGGAAATCCCATACAATGTGAGATCAGTTTATACTGGAAAGTTATAGCTTGATATGTAGCCGTGCGTACCAAGAACACAATTGTAGAAAAGATATCAGGTGTTGCATATTGGGTTTTGGGTTTTCTAGGATAGTTTTTTTTTTACCTGAGCCTAGTTTCAGTCCTCCAGGTGTTTCTCTCTATTTCGTCTTAGAATTCCGCCGATTCACAACAATCATTATAAATGATGCAACCACCAAAGGCTATGTACCAAAGTTGATATTTCGTAGTGTGTAAAAAATTGAAGAACATAATTTTATTCACGAGACGTAATGTGTTTTGCTAACGGTACAATGGAATAAAATGGTAATAAAAATCTCGATTAAGCGCTGAAGATGTACCAAGCTATAAAGTCAGTAATTCAGTTACATTATTTTTGAGACTAGTAGTCAGGTATTAGGTTACCACGCAGTTCGAAAATTATCCCACAGAAACTTACTACGGGGATAAAAGTACCTATGTGTTAATCCATGTTATAATCTAAATGTGACATGTGTGCCAAATTTCATCCAAATCTGTTCAGCCGTTTTTGCGTGATTGCGTAACAAATAGCTAAGCATACAAACTTTCACATTAATAATAATAGTAGGATTAGAAATATTAAAATCTCTATTACTGATTGCTCCCGAAGCCTCTAATCATATTGTCAGATATAATTCGTAATTTATTCTGTAATGACCTTTGCCACTACGTACGTCTGTTGACCTCTCTACTTGGTACCTCTCTACCCGCGATAGAAAGACAAAAGCTTGTCTGTGGTCCCTAATAACAGCCCATAGATATTTTTTTGCTAGTTATATTTGTTTAATTTTTTTAATATCGCATCGAGCAGTGGTGGCCGCGAATTAGGAGTTGTAGGTCGCAGGTTCAAGTCCAGACAGACGCTTTTCTTTCTGTAAATTATTTCATCACCATTGCTCTCATAACGTGAAAGAAAACATCGTGAACAAAACGACATGTCTGTGCCCGTACAGTTTGTCGCACTGGGCCTTTTTTTGTGGGTGGGTAATCATCAAATGACGTCTCCCGCTCTTTCGTGTCAGACTTTTACTAAAACCCACCCGTGTTTCTTCAGTTGCCTATATGCCAGGGCCACGGTAACTCTTTCGAACAGTCGCTCTGGGCCTGGGTGGTAGATTTTACGAATAATTTCCTCTCACAGAGAGTAGGCCTGTGTCCCAGCGAGCGGTCGGAAAATTATAGGCTGATCATGCTAATACCACATATTGAAGGTGTTGTCATTGAGTCTTACATGGATATTTTTCAGTACAATATTTTAAAGAAAAAACAATTGTAATTCACTCAAAATCTATTCTACTATCATGAAAATCTATTGTACTAGAGTTTATTTGAACGCGCTTGTCTCTAGAACTAACAGACGGATTTGAAAAATTCCTTTTGATTTTGGTAGCCCAATTCTTGAGGAAGGTTTAGCGACACGAAACGACCCTCAGCAGTCGAGCAAAAATAAAGTCGAAGTAATAGAGTGGGTGGGCGATGCGACACAACAGCGCCCGTGGGTCGAGGGAACAAGAAATTTCGAGCGGAAGAAGTCGCGGTCGGAAACGAATCGTGCATAAAAACACAAATTTTGCCTCCTATACTTATCATTACAATGTTTCATTTTACGATACCTTTAATAATATCTAATTTTGTTTATTTACAGGTAATTATGTATCCACTAGCTGCATCAACAAACCAAGGTAAAACTAATATAAGTCCAGTGAATCTCGCGTGTTCTTAAATTGGCTTAAAATAATATTCGCTCAAGGACTACTAAGATTGCTATTTAGAATTGCAAATTAAGGGTATATCCTTAGCAACGCTATCGATGTATCAATGTTGGAGCTGAATTTATCAGCCAATGAGAGCAGCCGAATGTTGCTGAGCTATGCAATTGGGCAAGCTCAGTTGCGCAAACGCAATCTCACGACTCGGGTTCACTAACTTGTTTGAAATTTACGCTAAGTTCTAAGTATCTAAACTGCTATAAATCGCCGCCATTTTGAATTGGGAATCGTATGCCTAGGGGCGGCTAGATGGATCGACGACCTTAAAAAGAAGGGTGGGATAGGCTGAATGCGGAAGGTGAAGGACCGGCTGCAAAGCATTTATTTCATTGAAACCATTTACACTTAACTGTCATAAAGTCGATCAGTTAGTCGAAATGTTTAAGCCAGTTGGCCAAAACGTAGATCTCTATGGAGAAGAACGGGCATGAAACTCCAAGGACACTGTTTAAGATCAAGATATTTCAAAACATGACAGGTACATGTCCAGCTGTAGACTGCGCCAGGCTATTTAATAAGGTACGTCATCCATCAGTGTCTTTGTTGATACTTTATAGATGGGTAAATAATTGTAAGTACCTTTTTATATTTTGATCCACATTCGCTTCAAAAAATTCACCCCATATTTGGTATTCCTTGTTCGCTCAACATTTTGTCCTTTATTTGCCTAAGTATTTTTTTTTTTTTGTTTGGCTAGGTTTGTGATCGATGCATCATATATTTTTTTTATAGATAAGTCATCTCTGTTTTTTTGTTTCTTGGTAATTAAGCCTCATTAGAAAACAGATTCTTTGTATTAAGTACTTATTACGTCAAGAGTAATCTTAGTAGCCAAATCCGTTGTTAATTACTATAATTATATTTTAATGACCACATTATTTCAAACGTCAGTTCTAGATTGTGATCGAAAAATCTTTTTGATTAGTTGTCAATATAACAGGCATCGTAATTGACTCTTCAGTAATAACTCTACGGATTGATATCGATATTCGGTTGATTCGATTATGGTCAGATTTTGTTTTGGTTCTGTTCTTTATCGCAGCTTGCGGTAGGAGTAAAATTTTAGAAATCGTCACATAACGAAAAACATTATGCGACTTTATGACCCATGTAACTTCTATTATGTGTAAAAGAAAAAGACAGAGAGAGAGTGACATGGTTTTCATAGTTTTAGGGGGTTCATAAACCGATATTGAGATCAAAATGAAAATCCAAGATGGCAGCTGAGAACGTTTTCAAATTTTTCATCATGGATGTTAGGTTATGCGGAACGTAAATCAAACGACAAGCTCCAGTAATGACTGTCATATTTAATAGTTACTCTTTCCTACACCCACATATGAATATCATTACAATGAGTATCGTTTTCAAGGTTTTCGAGGGTGAGGTCAAATAAAGTTTGAGTATTTGAAAGATAAACCACCATTCGGAGTTTAAGAAAAACCGTATGGAAAACCAATCCAATTTTATATCTAAAAAATACCTAAAGGAAAACCTTAGTAAGTACGACATAAATACTTTACGGAAGGTCATCCATTTTAGAACGATGACAAAACTGTACATGTATATGTTTTTTAACATTTTGCAAAATGAGTATGTGATATGAAAAAAAAAGTGTGTTAAAAACGAAGAAAACATCGAAATTAGCGCGATAGCATTCTAGTTAGAGCTGCCACGCTTGACTTACAGGCAGAAGTTCGGTGCGCTCTTAAATTATACGAAAAAACAAACGCTTTCGTGTGGCCAGGTTCAGAGAGTTCTTAATTCATTTTTTCTTGTTTTTTTTTTATCTAATTGTATTCCGAATACATCTTGATTAGTCATTGTGAATAGTAAAGTTACAGTCTAAAGTCCATATGTCATTGGATGAGTAATGTCGGTGTGAAATTGTGACATATTTCATATTATTTGTATAAAATTAGGAGATTTGCAAGTGAGGAACGCTATATCCGATGATAGTCTTACGTCATTTTGATTTTGGGGAAGCCTATGTCCAACAATGGACGTTTTATGGCTGAAATAATGACGATGAATGATGATGTTGATATTTATTATTAAGTCCTTTATTTAACTTAATAAGCAATACACTTATTTTTTAAATATTAGAATATAAAAAATAGTAGCCCACCGGTAGCGTTAACAGGGCCCAAGCTACCGGCTGTCAGGGCTCCAGAGAGAGGAACCTCCTAACAATGCTATCCGTGTCCATAAGTCGCTTTTTGAATCAAGCCCTTGATCCAGCTGCTCAACGAGAGCCTCCCCACGTGTTGGTCGAGAAAATTATTACGGTTCCCACGCAATTTTTATTTATTTATTTAATCATTTATGCACACATATAAATAGACAAGAAGAAAGGAACAGAAAAATATGTACAAAGATAATGCTTATTTCTATAGAAATCTCTTCCAGCATACCTGCAATAGGAGAGAATATACAAAGAGATGTAGACAACGTGTGTAATAGAAGAAGAAAAATAATACTATAATTTAAATATAAACATACAAAATACAAATAAAATGAAAACATTCATGAGCAATTATGACAAATTGGAGAGATAGTGTTCTTTCACTCTTCTTTTAAATACAGCAATAGTAGGGCAGTCCCTTATGTCAGGCGGTGCTTCTGTCTGTTTGTTACAAAGTACATCTTGTTGAAGTTCTCATAATTTTGGTGTTGTGGTGACATAACTTTCGCTAAAAAATAAAAACTCTGGTTCACTCAGCGTACTAGTTTAAGGACTCGCACGTATCTAAATTCTTTATCATCATCATTTTAGCCAAAAGACGTCCACTGCTGGACATAGGCCTCCCCAATTTCGGGGGATTTGCCATAATCTCCATGCTAGGCACACGGGTTGGCGATCGCAGTATGTTGGTATAATGCATAGAGAACGCTGCTGCCCATTTTCTAGTAAGTCTCTTAGTCGCCTTTTACTACACCCACGTGAAGAAATGGGATGGTGCTATTCTTTAGGTCCAGCACCAAACGGAACACACATATGCACTACATTTCTGAGTCTATTTATATAAACAGAAGGTTACATAAATACATATTAATATTTTTAATAAACCTTGTCTTTAATGCCTGCCAGGGTCGCGAGATTGTTCGAAAGAGATACCGTGACCCTGGCACATGGGCAACTGAAGGAACATGGGTGGGTTTCCATCCCGCTCCACCCAGAGCGGGAGAAGTCATTTAATGATTTACCATCCAAAAAAAAACCTTGTCTTTAATGTATCCGTTGTTTTGTATATATCTCACGAATCTGCATGTGTTTTGCAACTAATCAAGTAGGTAGGCTAACGGGTATAATGACACCTCTCGTGAAGGTCACAGGACGTGAATGAGACAGTTACCTTCGACGCTTTTAACTTCATTGCTCTGAAAGTGTTGCAATCAAATCAAAAATATTTTATTTCACACAAACCACATGGGCACTTATGAAACGTCAGAAGCTAGGTGTACGGTTCCAATGGTTTTATTCCCACGGAGACGAGCCGGCAAGACACTCCACGGTTACTTTTTAACACTCTTGTCGACAATGTTAATAGGTATATAAGGACAGGGTAGTTCTGTCAACAAATACCAGGTACGTATTGAAATAGCAAATGCTCTACAAATCTACAGTGCATTAGGACAACCACGATGTCACATTTACAAAATATAAAAGAATCTACACAAATTAAATCTTTATCTTAACTTAGTATAAAACAAAGTCGCATTTCTTGTTTGTACGCTTATATCTTTTAAACTACGCAACGGATTTTAATGCGGTTTTCATCAATAAACAGAGGGGTAATTGCGGAACTTTTTATCGGTGGATAGTTAAACAACATTCATTGCGTTATTTACGTTGCTGAGCCGACAATTTATTCGAACAAATGACGCAATGGTTTAGAAATAATCTTCAATCCCATTCAGATTTTGATAAATTGTGCGTTTCGCAATTAGGGTGCAGAACGATTCAAGAGGAATGTTTATATGTATAATACGCGGGTGAAGCCGCTGGCAAAAGCTAGTCGTAGATAAACGAAATATAAAAACCCATTTAAAACAAATTAAATGATTGCTATGACAACCATTAATAAAGAGTTGAAATGTTTTGCGATTATTTTTGTGTGTACCTGTACTTTTGGTTTCTGAATTTTTGGTAGGTAGGCACATTACCATGAGCCTAGTGAGTATGGAGTTTAATAGAATTCGAGGCCAGCTTAAACTGGTTTGGTTACTAATGGCGTGTGGCTTACTGTACTTGTTGTCATTACTTGAAAATTGGCGCAGTTTTGTTTACGATTTGGCAATAGTGCAGTATAATCAGCATTTGGGGAAGTGCATTTGGATGAAATGCATGAGAAATAATTTCACATAATAAACCAGCGCGGTATATGTAAGACTCTAACAGTAGAACTAGCTTTGATTTGGCGGGTCAACAACATCCATTGCGTTATATACGTTGTCAAGTAGGCAATTTTTTCGAAGTTGTGAAGTAATGGATTAGATTATTTACATGCTTCAAAATGTTTTTTTTTATTTTTATTGCTAAGATATTGAGCCTTTCCTGAATGAAAGTGTAAGATTAAAATAAGATAATATTTCGGATTCATTTCGATAAAATGCGAAAATCGTCCAGAAGCGTTTTGAATTGGAATGATATGTTCGAGAGATAGAAAGAGCTTCTTCTCAAAACGTTTTAGCACTATGTTTTCTAGACATTATTAAAACCCAGTCAGGTAAGAAGCATTGACTGGCTGTTATATTGATAATATTGGATGCGACTAACGCCCCGTGACGGTCTTACATTGTGTGGCGAAAGTTAGAATTTCTGAACATTTACAAAATATTCTAGATTGAAAACAAAACTAGACTATAGCTCGATATTATCTGCAAGAATAGCTTTATCATTATTTTGTTATAGATATTTTGTTTTTTCATTTTTTTATAAACTACTTATGGCAACGTCTTCACCCCCCTATTTTAAACCTTTCTCTTGTATGCAACTTCGTTTTATACTATGTAACGATTATTTTGTTATATGTATTTCCTTTTTATAATAAACTAGCTTTTGCCAGCGACTTCTTCCGCGTATAAACCTTCCTCTTGAAACCCTCTGTCTATTGATGAAAACAGCATTGAAATGCGTTGTGTAGTTTAGAAGGTCTAAGCGTTGTACGCTTAGATCTTCTAAACTACACAACGGATTATTTTGTTGATTGTATTTTTAAGAAAATTACCTACGCAAAACCAAAGATTCTTTCATTTTTAGACAATTTTTCCAAATCTTCACTCATCTTAAAAAAAGCTCTTTTTGCGAATTGCACCAATTGAGAAGTGCACCAGTTGCAAAGTGTACCATATGAGAAGTGCACCAGTTGCTAAGTTCACCATTTGAGCATGGTGTACAAGTTGAGATGTGCACCAAATGCGTCAAACCCTTTCCGTGCGTCATATTTGCCGCAAATAAACGTATTCTCTTTCTTTCTTTCTATTTATTTATATATGTAAATTGAATAGGTTAAATCTCTATGCACCTTTGCCACTAAAATCGATATCACGGTAATAATCGACTATCCAACTTTCAACTCGATGTTATGTCACAACACTAAACGAATAATTTAAGTGGGTGTCATCAATCTTAATGTAATTAAAGTCGTTTTTCGTCTCTGTGTGTGTGACTTTTCTTTTAAACGACGCAACAGATTTCGATTCAGTTTTCACTATCACTTAGAGATTTTTTCCGGAAGATTTATGTGTATAATACATTAATATTAACCTTAAATAAAATGATAAAACCCGATGTTTTATACAATAATGTATTATTAACTGTGAAAAGAAAGTGCATTGTAACTACTTGCTAAAAACTTTTTTACATCTACGTAAATCTTGTTTTGTCTGCATTGCAGGCAAAGTTGTTAGCATTGACTTCAGAATTTCTGATAAGTCCTTACATTAAAAAAAATGCTAATAAATTCATAAAACACATACTGATTTTATCTTGCGTAATTTTATACTGTTAGATAAAAAATCGATGCCAATACTTTCTTATGGGTGAATAGGGATAAAGGGGTGTATCGAAATTAACTAAAAAATATTTTAACGTTAAAATAATATTGGTTTTTGCCACTAAAATCTCTTTTAAAGTTTTGTCCCGATTCACTCGTTTTATTTTTTTGGTTGGCAAATCATCATATGACTTCTCCAAATATCGATTCTTTTCCAGAATATTAGAAAGGTATCTATAGATTCTATTCCAGGATGACTTATTCTGGACTTATCATGAAAATCTAATGAATACTGTAACCAAAGTACACTAAAACGAATTTGCCGTGTCATGTAATTATGAAAATCATCACCAAACTCGCAGATTAACCAACATCCCTACATAACGCCTTAGAATCACAGTCTTATGCATTTATAATGTCGCTGTTACGTGAACGCCGGCCAACTGTTATGCGGGTTGAGTTGCGCCCGCGCCGCAGTCTTGTACCGCAGCGCACACGACTCACGCGCACTTTCGCTCTCGCTCTAAGCTTCCGCGATATCCGACTTCCCTTGTATACGGAAGCTAGGCTTATCAGTCAGAACGCATCTTTATTTTTTTTATTTAACGATTCTTTTTTAAAATTGCGTCTTATGGAAGCAATGAGTTTGTAAGGAGTTTGAATTTCGAATTAAAATTATTTAAATAACTGTTTTGGTTTATATTTAGAACAGGGTCGTTCGCAATAAGTATAAACACAAATTAAACCATACGCAAGTGATGTGCAAGACTTTACGATTATCGATAAACAAAGTGACTTTAAAAGAGTGATATCAGTTTCTTGTCTAAGATTATAATTGACCAGTGCCAATGTTTTTTTGTAACTTACATCATCTAGTCAGAAAGTGCAAGCATTAAGTAGTACCACACAAAGAGAACGTAAGACTTGGATTGCTTAACAAACTTATGTAAAACCTTTACGGTCAACAGTAAGTCAAACTGAGTCCTTGAACGACTGTCGTGGAGTAAATTAAGTGATTTTAGTCGCTACAGTGACCAATGTTAGTGCGAAGTGACTGAAACTAGTGCAGCTCTGACTAAAATTGGTGCTACGGTGGCTAAATCTAGTGCTTAGGTGACCAAATCTAGTGCTACGTTGACTAAAGTTTGTGCCACAGTGACTTGTGTTTGTTGTTGGTAACAAACATTTGTGCCAAACGTCCTTGTGCATACCAGTGAAGTGCAAGGGTACTATGTTGGTGATATTGGCGTATATTGGCGTTAGATTCGCTCTACATGTGTCCAGGCAAAGTGGACGGGCACTCGCCGACGAGTGCTATACTAGGAAGTATGTACTGTTTTATATATTAAAAAAAAAACATGAAAAACTTTGACAGATCGTATCGCACTTTTTACTTGACCTTGCCCGTGAGTGAGTTGGTAAATGTCAATATTATTTTTCAATCAATGCTCTGCAAATATTTGTAATAATATGTAAATAATATACGATATTATTATAAAATATATTACACTACTTTTCGTTAAATTAAAGACTACTTGTATAATGTGTAAGATATCTTCGATTCTGGTTGTATTTAATTTTGTTCGCAAAAACGAATTAAAATTATTTTTCTTTTCTTCTGTTTACCTAAATATAAGACCGAAGTGACAATAATGTTTCTTTAAAAAAAAAAAAATTGCGATGTGATCCGTCAAAGTTTTCGGTTCGAATTCAGTTTTCCCTGGCTATTCATGGAAGATTTCCTTTTCTTAAAAGAAAAAAGGGTAACGCATAATGAAAACCGCTCCCTTCTAATGCAAATTATGGTTTTATTATTTACAACTAAGGAACATATCTAGTTGAGTGTTAAATTGCTCTTCATAGAAAATGTAAGTGTTTAAACCTAACAAAGATTTATAAAATTATAATACAAATACGACTAAATGTAAATAAATGCACTTGAATAAATAAATAAAATAAATGCGCAGTGCGTTAGATACTAGTTTTATTAATCAGTCTGTAAATAGCCACGGAAAACCTGTATTTACCTACTTATTGCATATTCAATGGAGACAACAGTACGACTATAAATGACTGGCAATTGCATTCTAGTACTTTGGAACTATTAAATAAATACTAGAATTTAATATAAATTAAATAATAGCTTAAAAAAAATGTGTGTGTCAGACGCACGACTGGAGTTTACTCCTTACGAACGATTATAAAATATATATGTTGTAGATTAGTAAACATAACATAACGCATAACGTAACGTAACGGAGAAATTTTGATTTTATGCCCCAGGCTAAATTGATTCTTAAGGAGTAAACACCAAAAAATGCTTTGATAGAAAATTCAATAGATATACGCAGTTCAATTTTTTGTCGTATTGCCATATCCACCTTATTTATATTTTGATATGTTATTTGTGGTATGTCACACTAAACACACACAACACTACTTAACACCGGTCGGTATATTCTGTAAAAATCTCACCATGAGATCGTTAGCGAATGAGTTTTTATCTGTACCCACCTCCGTCACCAAATACTAGGGATTGATACTATTGGCAACTCACTTCAAACTCACTTCAGTTATTTATTTAGGATGTCCAACAAAAGATGTACACAATACATTGACACATAAAAAGGATAACATCAGGTAGTAAATAGGTGTACTCCTTCACTTATAGGAGACCACATCATGCACAATAGAGTTAACATATATTTACGTATGTTTACATTGTGAATTTCTTACATAATACATATATTGGTTGGTATTATAACAGCTATTTATGAGTTCTAAATTGAAACATAAATTAAGAATGACAGCTAAGTAATAGAAACATTCAATTAGGCGTAGGTAATAAATTGCATTTGAACTTTTTAACGAGAGATTGTAGCTGGTGTTTATGGGATGTTTTAAAGACCTAACAAAACATTTAAGAACAGGCTGTAAAAACGGTTTGAAATAGGTATACATGGCCCCTAAAAAGAGGTCGAAAGAAAAAAGTTCAAGCCTCTCTCTATGAGATTCCGAAATCCCCATGTATGCTCAGCAATTTTTTTATCGTTTTTATACGTGGGAGGTCATTCGGGAAGACCTTGAAGAGAGGCTACAAAAAATGTTTTTTGTAACCTCATTTCACGGATCACTTGTAATGAAAACAACACCGAAAACACTCAGTTTTTGTTGCACAGTTATGTGTATTTTAATATATTACAAGCTTGAAAAAAATTGAGTGTACTGTCAAAAAGTTCAAAGAAAAGACCAACGTATTGAAAAATATTTGATAAAAATTAAGTAGTATCATGACAAAACAATTGTCAAAACAGAGCCAAAAATATTTTTCATAGCATAATTCTTAAAATTTTGACTGTAAACTATCATATTTCATGTAATAATAATTAAGAAAATGTAATCAACTAAAGAAACAAATACCAAAAAATAATGTCACTAAGCCGTATTTTATTTTATTATTTAATTTAACTGCGAAATTACTTGTTTTTTCGAGGTCAGTTAATTCAACTAACGTAAAACGTATCTCTGTTTTGAAGCTTAATTGTTGCCGCGAAGCGCTATTGTGATTTACCTAAGAACTTGCTTCTTACCGCACCTTAAGATTTTTTGTTGATTTGCCATTGAAAATATATTGCAAAAACTACAGAAACTATTTAAAGTTCATTTCTCGCATAGAAGAATATTATTTTTATTTAAATGAAACGTTTCATTGAGATTTTTTATTATAATTTTGTAACCTTGCCGAGTATCTACATTTGAAGTTATTTTGTTACATACAGAGAACGTTTTCCTACAACGATATTAGTGATTTTCATTGAAACGTGTTTTATAAAAAATATATATATATATATATATTTAAATTCAATGAAACCGGATAATTAACTTGGTAGAAAAAATTAAACATGGAAAACAATTTATGTTAATTTGAGTGCGGCCTTCAAAAAGTTGAGATTATTGACCTCATTCTTGTCGTTCTATTAAGGATGTTGGCACTTATTCATATTCATAACCTCGTAATCAGACTATAGGTAATGTTCTCACTGCTGGGACATAGACCTCGTCTCTGTGAGTCACGCGGGCCCGCAGCGGTTTGGTAGATAGGTCGTTCCTCTTTTTTACCGACAGTGAAACGAAGTTTTTCTGTTTTTTTGGTTTTTAAACTATTCACTATAGTGGTTTCTGTGTGGGATTAAGAAAAATTGCATCACAATTTTCTTGCCTACTTATAGAATATCAATGTATTGCAAATGATTTGAAAGGCTACAATTATTTTTGGAAGCCAACCAAAAACAGGTTTGACAACTCATCAGATTTATGTGGGTAGATACTGATGGAAACAATAAAAAATTTGCTTAGCTTTTCTCAACTATGTCGGGGTCGCTTACAGTCCACCCGAATGTAGCTTAATTGTATCTTTACTAATATTACGTATAAAGCTGAAGAGTTTATTTGTTTGGTTGAACGCGGTAATCTCAGGAACTACTGGTCAGAATTAAAAAAATATTTTTGTGTTGGGTAGCCCATTTATTGAGGAAGGCTCTAGGCTATATAACATCACGCTACTATCAACAGGAGCGAGGCAGCAACGAAAAATTGACGAATACCGGAAGGCAATTCCATGCGACGGGAAGGGTCAAGGGAGCAAAAATTTGACGTGGTCGAAGTCGCGGGCAGAAGCTAATGTACATATAAATACATATACCTATTATATGTATTTTACATGGAGCGACTGCCTACCTGACCACCACAACCCAGTGACTACGTAATACGATACCCCTTAGTAAAACTGGTTGTCAGACTTTCGGGCTTCTGACTACCCGTAACGAATGTCGAAGATCGACTTATGACAGCTGGGACCAACGGCCGGTGGATGCGCTAATTTAGCCCGCGAATGTCAAATTTACATAAGTTTTTCTTTTTTTTTTGTAATTAGCGCTGTGTCAGGTAATATACTGATTATAATATGATTCGCGACCGTATCAAAAATGACCTTACAGACTTACCTATATTCATTAAACTTATCAATACTACCGTCCAAGTATATTTAATTTAATACAATCCTCCAAGTCTATTTAATTCCATTAAATGACTTTTTAACGAAATAGTAATTCAATGAGATTAAATGAACTTAGTGGGTTGTATCAAAAATTCTCATCATTATAATTCTATAAATACATATGTAACGAATCATATTTTAATCTGTCACTGGCCAGCAAATTACATGAAACGTTAGAAAATTTGAATTTCGAATGTAATGAAAGGGTACCCCTTCGAAATTTAAATTTTATTATGTTGGCGCTTAAGGTGCTTTCTGGGATACGGAGGAGTCTCAATATGTAATGGATAGTCGGGTGGATACCCATCCACGAACTGACCGCGGCTAGCAGATTTGGTCAAATTTACTGATCAAATACTCAATTATAGTTACAGTATCTCATCTCTTCTGTAAACTTTCATCAACAGTTTATGTCAGACAGTAATTTAAGACGCACTAAACTAAAATAGAATAAATAATTAGAATGACTGAAATTGTCGTAAACAATTGTGAAGTTATGAAGCCTTTCGCTCCTCACAATAATGTTGGAAGCTTTGTATTTAAGTTTGTGTCAAAGTGTCAACTTTTATTGCGGGTCACTTGTTGACTTACCACTTCTAATTAAGGCTCCCACAAACAGGCGCGACGTGACTCTCGTAGAACAATTTGTATGAAAATATCATGGAACTGTTTCTACAAATGTCGCGTCGCGCCTGTCTCAAGAAGCCTTTATAGATATCCATAACTATAATCAGCCTATATTGTTCCCACTGGTGGGATACAGGCCTCCTCTCGGTGAGAGGGAGTGGGCCGTATTCTACCCCGCAGGCCCTGTGCGGGTTTGTAGATGTCACATTTTTTCGATTTTTTGGTTCTAGGACACTCCGGTTTCCTTATAAAACATCAGCCGGCGTAGCATGACCAATTCTATATCTATTCTACCAAGAACAAAAAAAGTTCCTTATGTATTTTAATTCTGTAAAAATGTTTCTATCTCATCAATAGTAGAGAAATAGTCATCATACTTGACATCGTACTCTTGTCGACTGAAGAATAGAAACATCTCTTTTCTTCAGTTTTACAAAAAGTTTCTACGATACAATCTATCATTTTGTCTTCTCTTCCGTCGACAAAACCCATTTCTACGGTGGTTATGCTACGCGTGCTGGAGGAAACCGGTATGTCTTAGAAGTAAACAAAACTTTCAGAGACATGTGACATCTACCAACCCGCACTGAGCCCGCGTGGTGGATTATGGCCCACTCCGTCTCAAAGAGAGGAGGCCTTTATTATCCTATGCTTAAGTATGCTGTTGTCAAGGATAGTATGTTGATAGTTTTTGACGTCAGTAAGCAATAAGATATTCTAAAAACAAAATAGATGTACAAAAAAAAACAAGAGGCTCATTAAAGGTATCTAACGATAGTAAATTAACTAAATAAAAAGCGGTTACTCGAGTTAATGTTTTTAACGAATAAAATGTTTTCCGTAATTAAAAAAACTGGTTAGTTGATACGGTATAGTTAAGTAATTATACAAAGCGGATGTTTTGAGCATGTGATTTTGACCCTAACTGATCATCTACATTTATGTGTTTTTTCGGTGAAAATGGGTTTTGATTATTTATTTTTTTAAACAGGATTTTTTCTCAACCATTGCGTAAATGTAACCATGAATCCAGGCTATGATTCTAGACTCCCTAGAGTAACTATACATTTTGCGTCAGTTATCTATAAAAAGATCAGGGTGACTACTACTCTTGATTTTAATTCCGATCAATTGACATTGGAATTGGAACTTTTCGTATTCTTGAATTTGACGCTAGCGCCAAAATGTGTTTTAATTGCGTGTCCATTTTTTAGAACTAAGTGGAATCGAGATCGGGCGTTGTAGTTGTTCCAATGTTGACACTATTGTTTTCAAGAGTACCGAATTACGTGTATGCAAAATTAACATTGGAATCGTATTGGCATGACAATTAGGTTGAAGAGTAAGCCTCCAGGTGTATCTTACAATACCTTCTCGTACTATACCTACGCGGTGAAAATGTGTGGAACAGCAATTTATTTTTAAACCTATATACCTTTCTACGTTACATCTAAAATCATTGGCAGAATTCATGGTTACAGTTTGAGCGTCGATATCCCTGCCAATCTATACACATAAGACAATATAGTACCAGTATAAAATAAAAAATAAGCACGCCGTGGAAAAAAACGCAAAACCCAAGACGTATTACTTTTATTAGTAAAATCAATTCAGTGAGTTTTCACATTACTAAACAAACAGAATCTCTCTAAGGCAGCGTTCACACAAGGCGTATATTAGGTCGCTGGATTTGATAACGTATGAAAAACAATGGATAGTTTGTCACTGGATGACGTTGCTTATTGTATTTTTTTTTAAATTTTATCTTTCAGGTCAACCTAAGAGGTTATCGGCTTAATCACCCCCTGTAGGTACTGACGGGTTAGGGTATCGCTGGTTGAGGGCAGCAAGCGACAGGCTTGATCGGAATAAAGTTTTTTTGAACTTGACAGTCACAGTCGGCGGCCGACGATGCGTGCGGCTGCAAGTTCATCAAATACTGAGCAAAGGACCTGAGATGAATATGTCAGTTTTTCATGATAGTCGCTAAAATAAGACTGAACCGAATCATTCTTCTAGGAAACCGTTCAGGGTAGACTTCGAAAATTATTTTTCTTTCGTTTTTTTTTTGCTATTTGCAGGTCAATCAGATTGTATATTAATTACAACTAGTGGTCGCCTAGTAGTCGAAATTCTACTATAATTCGTTTTAATTTTGAATGATCTGAATGACCTATAACAGTATTTTAATTATTTGACACATTGTTTGACATTCAGTAAGACTATAGACAATAAAGACAAATAATATTAGTCTCTACTCATTTTGACTTCAACCATAAATAAAAGAGAATTTATGTGTGTGTGTGTTTGTCAAACGCATGGTAGTGTGTGTAACGTGTTATTTATTGAAAATAATGTATTTTTACGCATAATTAAAAAAAAAATATTAGCATTCGTCACTTCTCTGTATAAACTATAAGTGTGCGAAATTTCATACTCCTCCATCCGCCCAAATTTTGTAAAAAGGGATCCAAAGTTTTCGCTTAGCGTATTAATATATTAAAATTATGATTTGCGACAATACTACAGATGGCTATACAGAATTATAATTATCAAAAAAAAAAACTTTTCAGTTTGTTTATAAAAAAAAATCATTCTGTTAAAAAAAAATATACCTATGTTTATCCTTTGTGGGAGATCCTAAAGAAATTATAAAAAAGTCCCTTTGAATCACTTTTCCATGGGTCATTCAATGGGATTAAATAATAGGATATGGGATATTTTGTTCAAAACACAGCCTGACAATGATCTGAAAATTTAATAAATTGGAAGAAAAATTGGGCGGATGTTGTGGCACAGCATGGGAGAGGCGGTAGTCCAGCAGTGGACTGCGATAGGCTGAGTTGATTGATAAGAAAAATTAGAATTTTTGAACTGAACGCTTACATTCGGTGTGGTGTAAACGACCTGACTTCCAAATTGAATAGAACATACGAAATATTTGAATTTTTGAATTGAACGCCCACAGTCGTTGGCCTACCATACGTGTGGTGTAAACGACCTTTATAAGCACTCCACTAACAAGCAAGCTAAGTAGACACGCATCTAAATAGTTCAGCAAATATTCATTAGAATCATTCACTGTGCGATGTGCTGATGTGCAGCTAATCCGATTTACTTAGCTTTCTCTTCAGTTAAGTAAACATGGTTTACAATAGAATAGACTTATTCGTTGTTTGTAGAAATTCATAAGTCAATGATGCATGAATTTTCTTTTTTATTTATTTAAACACCGACCCTGGGCCGGAAGGTTCTGGAGTGGTGACCGCGTACTGAAAAAGGTAGCGTTAGAAAGCCTCCCACAATATGGACCGATGGCCTGGTAAAGATCGCAGGAATCCGCTGGATGCGAGAAGCACAGAATCTCCCCAAAGCACCGCACAAAGTGGTGGTGCTTTGGGGAGGCCTATGTCCAGCAGTGGACGTCTTTCGGCTGATATGATGATGATGATAGACCACAAGTTTACACTATTAAAGGCTTATTAAGATAGGCGTGACGTGACATTTGTAGAACATTTTTTCAATGAAGTTTTCATAGAAATTGTTCTACGAGAGTCGTGTTGCGCCTGTTTGTGGGAACCTTAAGGCTAGGTGATTCGACACTCATACAGATTTGAGGGGGTGAGGTGCGTGGAAATCCGCGGGGCGCCTCCCGCGCGTCCTTCTTGTCGAACACGATAGCGCGCCAAAAGTTCGGGCGGCGCGGCGGCGGCGGGCGTAGCACAGACAGGTCATAGTGTAGCGACATCAGTATGTCCACAGTATTAGAAACCACAGAAGAAACGATAATACAAGACTAATATTATAAATGCGACAGTTTGTGAGTATGGATGTATGGAAGTATGGATGGCTGTTTGTTATTCTTTCACGCAAAAACTACTAAACGTATTTGGATTAAATTTAGCTTGCAGATAGTTTATAACCTGGACTAATATTATAAATGCGAAACTTTGTGAGCATAAATGGATGTTTGTTACTCTTTCACACAAAAACGAATGAACGGATTTGGAAGAAATTTAGCACGCAGATAGTTTATAACCTGGAATAATACAAAACACACAAATAACTTATGGCCGCCATAGACGTTCAAGTAATTTGATCAAACAGGCTAGTTCAAACAGTTTGGTCAAATTGGCATAACTGTCTGTGGTAAAATTTGATCAAATTTAATGAGAAATCAAATGGAAGGAAGAAATATGAATTTTCGTATTTTTATTTGACCAAACTGTTTGTTCAAACTGTTTGATTAAAATTTTGAGTGTGTATGTTGCGAGCGCTCAGTTGTTGCTACGGAAGTGTTCCCTTGTGGACGTGTTGTATTGCAATATGTCGAACCGCGATGTACTAGAAGAATTCATACAAATATATCGAAATGAAACCTGTTTATGGAACATCAAAAATAAAGATTACCATAACAGAAATAAGCGGAATGGTGCTTGTTGTAAACTAATAAGATAAATATCATTACAATTTATAATAAAATAAATAACAAGTATTTTATATACCTTTAACCAATCTCTCCAGAGCACCTTATACAACATGTAACGTAATTAACGCACACCCTCTTAAGGGGTCATTATGAACAACTTTTACTATGGGACCAAACCTGAAATCGCGAAAAAAAAATCTGCTGTTTCATTCAAAAATTCAAAACCTACTCGACTAAAATGTATGAAACAGCTGATTTTTTTTGTCGCGATGTCAGGTTTGGTCCCATAATAAAAGTTGTTCATAATGATGAGTACAATGACCCCTTAAGAGGGTGTGCGTTAATTACGGGACATGTTGTATATAGCTTCGCAAGTTTCGGGAATAATACGTCCCAAAGCCTGAGGTGATATTAATGTCGAAAATTTTAGGTCTTCATAGCTCCTCCCAGTCGCAAGAAACCTCAAAGTTGCGCTTAATCTTTCATGTGGTGATATAGATTTTCGCATAACTCGTCGAATGTCTTAATTAGAGACACAATAGAAAGACAATTGCTTATGTCGCACTGTGTAACATAAGACATTCGAGAGGATAATAGTGTCTTCTTTTTTAATTAATGGACTGACTAACGACAGAAGTTTTAAATATGTTTCCTCATTCATTCGCAAATAATTATGCCAGCCTTTAGGAGCAAATTTCAATTCATTTAACAAGTTTATATGCGAATATGCGTCTCTTTTCATGAGCCACTTTTTACACCATCCAGAACGTTTTTTTGTCCTTTTGTGAGCCTTCCAAGCAAACACTAAACCAACAATTGCTAAAGCATCATCTGTAGACATTATAAAGAAGGACTACCACTCTTCGCCCGCTTCGATACTGAACTGACACCGCTTCAAGTGTGCCTGATGGTGTGTGGTCGCTTGAAAGGTCATGCCAATTTGACCAAACTATTTGAACTAGCCTGTTTGATCAAATTACTTGAACGTCTATGGCAGCCATTACTTACACAAAAGACTTAGTCACACAAAAAACAAAAAAAAAAAATTATAATTGCGAAAGTTTGTGAGTATGGATGTATGGATGGATGTTTGTTACTCTGTCACGCAAAAACTACTGAACGCATTTGGATGAAATTTAGCACGCAGATAGTTTATAACCTGGACTAACATTATAAATGCGAAAGTTTGTGAGTGTGGATGTATGGATGGATGTTTGTTACTCTGTCACGCAAAAACTACTGAACGCATTTGAATGAAAAAAAAAAAAAAACTAGAGGTGTCAAGGGACACCCGGATGGAACGAAGTTCCTTTCCAGGATTCATAATTGTTATAATTTTTTTATTATTTATTCTGTACAAAAAACCTGCATACACTCAACAAAAAAATTCTCTCTCTCTCTCTCTCCCTCTCTCTCTCTATCTCCCTCTCTTCCTCTCTCACTCTCTCTCTCCCTCTCTCTCTCTCTCCCCCCCCTCTCTCTCTCCCTCTCTCTCTCTCTCTCCCTCTCTACTCACAACAAAAAAAACAACAACATACAAACAAATACAAACAACAAAATATATACGGTCGAATTGAGAAACCTCGTCCTTTTTTTTGAAGTCGGTTAAAAAGTGTCGTTATAACTTTTCGTGAGATTTTTTTCCGTCTAGCCCCCTTTCACAATGCGCGATAAGGAACTTCGTTCCAATTAGCAAGCAGATAGTTTATAACGTGGACTAATATTATTATGAAAGTTTGTGAGTATGGGTGTATGGAAGTATGGATGGATGTATGTTACTCTTTCACGCAAAACTACTGAACAGATTTGGATGAAATTTTGCACCAAGATAGTTTATAATCTGGATTATCACATTGGGTCCCTTTTACCCTGGTAGTACGTTGCCGCGGAATAATTTTCGACCTCTTTCTATTCACGCCTACCAAGATACTCATCAAGACGAATCAAACGAGCCCAAATTTGATGGGGTTACGTCGTTTAATTACGGAGTTACTATAGCCACCTTCAAGCTCCATCATCAGACCCTGGTTACCATATAGTATCAAAGTACTCATCAAGACGAATCAAACGAGCCCAAACTCGATGGGGTTGCGTCGTTTAATTACGGAGTTCCTATGGCCCCTTCCAACTCCATCATCAGACCCTGGTTACCATATAGTATCAAAGTACTCGTCAAGACGAATCAAACGAGCCCAATCTCGATGGGGCTGCGTCGTTTAATTACAGAGATCCTATGGACAACTTCCAGCTCCATCATCAGATCAGCTCTATGTCATAATAATATTGCATTGGATTGCAACATTGTTTTTAAAGTTTTACAAATATTTACACAATGAGAACCACACACACAAAACAAAAGCTTAACCAACTATGGTCTATATAAATTCTTGAAAACAATATTTATTTACAATTTATTTTGTTCTCTCTTATTATTACTTACGCAGCAGAAAGGAAGCGCGCGCAAAAATTTGTCACAGGTCTCACCTCGATAACGTCTCGCAGGACACTGGCAAGTAGAGGTGGGTAACTCCGGTGGTACTGATCCAAAGGTGCGGCGTTCCGAACGCGGATCCGGAAACCTTATTGACTCCTCACAATCCTTATCGGCACCGCGGTACCAAATGAATCCGGTCCCGAGAGACGGAGCGGCGGAGCGGCGGAGCGCAGGTTCGGACTCGTTCACTTATCACTACTCGCTCACTCGCTCACTCAGTGACTCGGTGCGTCGTGAGTCGTGTCGATGCCTATTGCCTACTACTGGTTTGGTTGGTAGACAGACAAGACACGGACACGACGAAACATCATGATAAGCGTCCTTGGTACTATGAAGTTAGAGTTCAAAATTGTCCAAGAGCTGACGATTTGACAAACATAATAAACATTACGTTTGTCAAATCATTCATCATTTTAAAATTATTTTTATTTCATTTCTTTCTTTCCTAACAATTTACGCTGTCCGAAATTTAAATCGTATGAATAAAATAAAATAAAATGTCCTACTGTAAGTTCTGTAATGTAAACTGTTCAATTCAAAATGTGCCAAATGATCCAAAGTATTCCAAAGATCCGAATGAATAAAATGTTCTGGTCGAACCGCGGAACCAAAATAACCGAGTGAGTCCCGGTGCCAAACGGAACCGAAGGAGCCGATAAGGTGAACCGGTACCGGAGTCGGAGTCGGAATAAGTGAATCAATTCACTTGTCGGAATAAAGATTACCCATCTCTACTGGCAAGTAGTGGCAAGCGACGCGCCGATCAAAAATCACTTGAACGATCGATATTTTTTTTTAGAAATAAAATGAAAAAAATTGATCGGGTTCAATCGACTTTAAAATAAATTACCTATACATTGATACTAATTATAGAAAAATAGGAGTATTAGTACTTCTTTAAAATGAAATTAGGCTTGTTAAAAAACTGCAAATCGAAGTAAGTTCGGCTTTTTTTTCTATCGAGTAAATTTGATTGTATCGTGTTTTGATCGGGTACAAGCTAAGGAGAAAGAATGTATCTTAAATATATATTTTTTTCAGATTCTGGACGTAATAATTTGCCTATTAAAAACCAATTCTAAAACAGGTGAAAACGGTGCCACCCGGCCTTAACCGCTATGCCTTAACCCGGAACGGACCCCAAGAAAGGACAAAGACTACTTTTTATTCCGCGACTTCGTCTGCGTCCACGATAAACAACATTTACGCGTACGAAATCGCGGGCATAGCATTATTTTATCCATTTCAAGTTGAGTCTCTGCCTTCAAATAAGATTATTAAAAGTTAATTTTCTCTGGCTCATTCGGCTGTCAGTATGGCAAAATCATCATCATCATCATCATTTCAGCCGACAGACGTCCACTGCTGGACATAGGCCTCCCCCAAGCTCCGCCACTTCGACCGGTTTTGTGCTTCCCGCATCCAGCGGATTCCTGCGACCTTCAAAAGGTCGTCGGTCCACTTGGTGGGAGGCCCTCGTATGGCAAAATAATTTACAAAAAAAAAAAAATTATCTTGATATTCACTGAAATCTATTCAGTAGTCAATTATGAATACAAAACTTTCAGTACTTGCGCTTATTCTGTTACATCTTATTTTTTATTTTTTTTCTTATTTGGGGCTCCCATACAGTAACCATTCCTTTGTAAGAACCAAGATTCGAAGATAACTCGGAGAAAATGAAATAACTTCACGTAGTATCAGATTTCGATTTCATCTTTTCACATTGAGCCGACAAAAAGTCATTTGTATAAGAAAACAATTCGTTACAACTTCCAATTGTATTTCTTCAAAGGGCTCAAATAAATAGCTACTACTGATTTCTTGTAGATGAAAAAGAAAGACTTTTAGATAGAGTGACCAAAAGGTTGGTTGTAAACAAACATTTCGACAAATTCAGATTTGTCGAAATGTTTGTTTACAACCTGTTGTCCCCGTGTTATCTTAAACTGGTCATGTGTGTTGTCTTGTTTAACTTGTAGCATTTACGCTGCTTAGTTATATAAGAAAATATATATTGCCTTATACTTATAATAAAGCTGAAATATTTTTTTGTTTGTATGAACGTGCTAATGTCTGAAACTATCGGTCGGATTAGAAAAATATATTTTACATTTGATAGCCCTATTTATGAGGAAGGCTAAAGGTTTCACAGCGTGCTGTTAAGCCTTTAGCCCAAGACCCTTTGTCAATTTTGTTTTTTTGTTTGGAGCCAATAAAAAGAAAGTCAAAAAGAACACTTAGCGAAACTGAAGTAATCCCCGGGGATGATTTCCCATCCAAAACAAAAAAAGATCCCCGGGGAGTAAGAATTTTTACGCGGGCGAAGTTACATGCAGAAATTCGTGATAAAGTATTTGTAAGTTTTTTCTTTCGATAAAACCGAAAATATCATTAAGAACATCCTTATTCATGTGTCCGGTCTACATCTGTCGAACTGGCGACCCTACTCGGAAAATCATTAGAATGTCGAGAAGTAATCAAACAGCGATGAGGCAACAGAACGAACCCATCAGTTTCTAATGGCATGTGAAAAAAACATACCAAAGCAAAGCCTTTAGATACCACTGTCAAGACAATAGTGCTGTCCAACGTTTTATGTAACGCTCGATAGAAATCAAATTATGGGTGTTGCATAAAAAAACTTTGTCGAATTTGTTTTTATTTTTATGAATAGGGTAATTCAGTGAAAGCTCTTAGGTAATTTCTAGTTGAGATATTTACATAAGGAAAGAAAGAGAGAAAAATTTATTTTTACAGAGACACGTTCATACAAAAAGATAAGAGCACATAAAAAAGATGAAAGCAAAACAGATTAATACTTAGGTACGAACGCAGAACATATATAGTCGGCATCTGCACGCCGTGACTGTGGCAAGAAGGGTGCCATTCAGCATGATGCTGTGCTGGTTTTCAGTGGTCACCCAATACTGACGTACGCTCTGCCAGGGTCGCGAGATTGTTCAAAAGAGATACCGTGACCCTGGCACATGGGCAACTAAAGGAACACGGGTGGGTTTTAGTCAGTAAAAGTCTGACACGCCCTCCCGCTCCGCCCAGAGCGGAAGAAGTCATTTGATGACTTCGCATCCAAAAAAAAAAAAAACACCGACGCACGCAAAGCAACTCAGGATTTTTACAGATCAAACAAAACAAGTACGAGTCAAGCTCGTCCCTCTTCTATCGTTGACATAGAATGTTCCCATAAGTTTTGATAATGTAACTTTTTTTATGCAATATTCATTTGTCGATTCGCCCAAAATTCAATGAACTTCTTCAAATCGCCTAAAAAGTATAAGTAGATTCAACCGTTTCAGGCGACAAAATTCGTGCGAATTTACGCTCACTAAACTGCAACAAATATGTATGATCTAGTGTTACTTAACCTTGTCGGGATTCTATAATGTAGGATTCCTCTTCAGTAACTTCTATATTGACTATGAACTTAACACCAGTCGGTTAGCAATAATAGCAAATACATTTTAAAAGCTTCAAAGAGATTGCGATGCACTTTACAATAACCTTGCATGCTTATCCTCAACTGTAAAATTCATAAACATTTTTATACTAGACTAGCTTTTGCCCGCGACTTCGTCCGCGTCAAATTTTTGCTCCCCTGACTGTTCCCGTCGCATCGAATTGCCTACCTGTTTTCGTACATTTTTCGTTGCTGCTCCGCTCCTTTTTAATTGTAGCGTAATGTTCTATAGCATTCCTCAATAAATAGGCTATCCAACACAAAAATAATTTATCAATTCAGACCAGTAGTTCCTGAGATTAGAGCGTTCAACCAAACAAACAAACAAACTCTTCAGCTTTATAATATTAGTATAGATTTTGCCAGTGGCTTCGCCCGCGCAGGGTTCGTAAAATCATACGGGAACTTACTACCGGGATCAAAAGTATCCTATGTGTTGATACAGATTGTAATCTATCTGCGTGCCAATTTTCATCAAAGTCGTTCAACCGTTTTTTCGTGATTGAGTAACAAACATTTAAACTTACACATTTATAACATTATACCAGCGCTTGCCAGCGTTTTCGCTATCAAAAAAATATCCCACAGGTTTGTACTACCGGTATAAAAAGTATCCTATGTTACTGTGTGCCAAATTTAATCCAAATCTGTTGAACCGTTTTTGCGTGATTGAGAAATAAACATACTAACTTGCACATTTATAATATTAGCAGGATATATGTTGTTCCTACTTACCTACTAACGTTAGCTACTATTGCAAATGCACTTTACTTAATGTAAGATCATTTGATAACCTGTTCAGATCAACCTTTTGAGCCAAGCTGCGCAATCCTTACAAGAGGCTGCAATACTCGTTATAAACCGAGGTCCCACTTTAAGATGAATGCCTACATTTTGTGAAAGATACTAGACTATATTTTAGCCACATAAGATACAAAATAAAGATATAAAGGGCTTGTGGCTAAATAATAACAGCCGCACGGGTTGATCGTTCAGGTTAAGCTACGCTTGCCGCGGTTGGTCCGTGGATGGGTGACCATCTTTACACACCAAGACCTTTCCGTGCCTCGGAAAGCAGGTTAAGCCGTTGGTCCCGGCTGTCTTTCGTAGATCTTAAACAGTCGTTACGGATCGTCAGAAGTCCGAAAGTCTGACAACCAGTCTTATCAATGAGTAACGTATTACCCAGTAACTGGGTTGTGGAGGTCAGATAGGCAGTCGCTCCATAGAAAATACTGGTAATCAGCTGCATCCGGTTAGACTGGAAGCTGACCCCAACATAGTTGAGAAAAGGCTAGGCAGATAATGATAAGAAAGATAGAAAATCGTTTTATTTGTTACGAAAACACGTGCATATAAGAATTCAAAGTATCTAAAAGAACATATTTCGATAGGACAATGCCCGTAATCGGTCGGCGAACCGCGACGGTAGAGCGCGCGTAGATCAATCACCTGTTTTTGTAATTTTTCATAGAACTTATTACGAATTTTCAAAAAACAGAATATAAGAGTCATTTGATTGCCTCAATGATATCCATACTTATTATTATAAATGGGAAAGTGTGTGTGTCTGTTTGTCCGTCTTTCACGGCAAAACGGAGCGACGAATCGACGTGATTTTTTAAGTGGAGATAGTTGAAGGGATGGAGAGTGACATAAGCTACTTTTTTTTTATTTTTTAGGTGGCTGGGGTGAACTTAGAAAAGCCGTGCTTTTCCCATGGACAATTGTATGTAGCATGTTCATCATTTCAGCCGTAAGACGTCCACTGCTGGACTTAGGCCTCCCCCAATTAGGGGGGCTTTGCCATAATCGCCACGCTTGGCAGGCGGGTTGGCGATCGCAGTATGGTGGTAAAATGCATAGAGAACGCTGCTGCCCATTCTCTAGTTAATCCCTTACTCGCCTTTTACGACACCCACGGGAAGAAATGGGGTGGTGTTATTCTTTACGTCCGGCACCACACGGTACATGTAGCATGTTCGCGTGTGTCCAATGCCCAGAATCTTTACATTCTATTCCTAAATGGAAAGACATATAATATCGTCTACAGTAGCGTATTAAAATAACATTCTGTTCCGAGTTCTCTTCTGTGTTCTAAATCAGGAAAGGGGAACCGTGTTACCCCGAATTTAACGCGAGCGAAGCCGCGGGCATTTAGTCTGATATATATCGAAATATTAGCCAGCTATGTGACCCTATAAATTTTTGTCTTTCCGTGTAGTGCCGAACGTAAAGAAGAAATGGGATTGTGCCATCGTTCCAGGTCTTACCGTGGGGGTCGTAAAACGCGACTAAGCGACTTACTATAGAATGGGCAGCAGCGTCCTCTATGCATTGTACCACCATACTGCAATCGCCAACCCGCCTACCAAATGTGGCGATTATTGCAAACCCTCCCTTTCGGGGGAGGCCTATGTCCAGCAGTAGACGTCTTTCGGCTGAAATGATGACGATGATATTTTTGTGGGGCGTCACCTGAAAGGTGACAGACCATTTCCCTGTCAATAGACCCTGTTGAACTTCTTAAGGTATACATTCCTAAAGTTCAATAGACAAACAGCCATTTTTGCATACAATGATATAAATAATACATGTGACATATTTTGACATTTATAACCCTAAACTGCTTTAGAAACTATGTATATGTTGAATTAATTAGTATTGATGTAAATAAGGAATACGTAGCTGCGTCAGCCTAATAAATAGATAAATAATTTTATTTATTTATTTGTTCTTTGTTATTTATTTATTCATTTAATTTCTCATCACAAGTGTTGTTGTGGACAGAGAGTGTTTTATTTAAAACATAGGCTAAACATTTCTGAGAGACTTTTGACCGAAAAAGGCATTGAATTCCTGTGTCACAGGTCACCAAGGCGCACCAAGACTTACATGTGAACAATAGAATATTAATACTTCCTTCATCGTCACTACAGAAAATTGTGACCACTCACCAGACTGCTAGCTTGATTGCGTTCCTCATTATACCGATGTAGCTTCCGTGTACCCCTCTTCCATCTGCTGTTCTGGAGACACCCACAGTGTGGGACCCATCTACACTGTGACCCCTTTTCACTTTGTCTCCAAACCAAGATTCCATGATTACCTATAACCACACAAAAAAAAATTGGTAAGTATGCAGGGTGGGAAGAACATGGATGGTCACATTGTTACCATGAATTCAGCGCATTGACTCTAGACGTAGCATAGCGTAGAATTTTTTTTAATAGAAAAGTGCAAAATCTGCGCAGCGCAAAATTTCAAACGTACGGTAATTCAGAATCATGTACTGACACATCGGCTGCGCTACGGAAAAACAAAGTAATTGCAGTCAAGCAAAATTATCAGGAGGAGCAAAAAACCGAAAATCACAAATTTAAAACGTACTGGCGACAACTTCAGTACTTTTGTTATTTCATAATTTGTAAAATAATTAGCTCTATCTGTTTCAATGCAATTTTTTGAGTAATTTTTAGTAACTTTCCTTTAAATTGAAAAAAATATTTTTCTATAGACATAAAATTAATATTAAATAAAAAGAACAATTCAGTAAGAAAGTAACTATAGTCACTTTGTTTTTTAAATAATTTTATAAGAGATGGACGTTAAGTTTTAGTTTTAATAACAAAGCAAATGCATTTAATTGTTTTTTAACAACGACAATGAAGACATTTAATACATTTGTCATTTTACTTGCTTTATTTTTACGTTAACAAATTTGCCATTTTGGCCATTTTTTACAATTCAAAAACAAAGTAAAGTTGTTTGATTTTCTTATAGCTAGATAAAGGGGCTTAAAAAAAAATTATATCAAATGAAAAGCCAATTAAATCATTTCATAACGTAAAAACAATGTAATCGACGTGCAATTACTTTGTTTTTGCTTAGACATTGTGGTTTACTTTGTTTTACCGTAGATATGTTAGACAAGTACCTGCAGTTACTTTATTTTACAAACTTTTATCTCGAAAAATAAAGCCTTTTCGATGATTCTGTGAATGTAGCAGTGTCCGTTATAGGCAAAATGTTCCAAATATGTAAAAAAACTGATTTTGAAAAATACGTTAGTTGCTTTGTTTTTCCGTAGCACAGCCGACATGGTCGCAGGTCGCGCTGAGGTGTATGATAAATGACTTTATTTTTGCGAGTAGGTTTGTACAAACACTTTTACACGTCAATCATATTTTTTTAAACTAGATGAGGTCGGCGTTTCCTATCTTACTACTCTGAGAAGAAAGGCCAAAACAAACTCAGAAACTATCCTATCCTGTATAGTACGAGTACTAACAAATTCTCTGCCCAATTTCACACATCGGTACGTCCTATCATGTGTTGTCTATTATACAGTTACACCCACTATTCAAATATTAGAGTATGTTTGACAACTACGCGTGCTCTAACGTCATGAAGAATGACTCCACATTTATGTACAGACGAGATATCGTAGTAGTGAGCTGAGTACTGTTAAATGTATTTAGGATTGAATTCTTCTACCATGAACTTCTGTTGTTCCATAACTTCCGGTAATTGGAGGGATTTTGATAATGCGGGGTGGTCCCGTTAAAATTATTTACTGTGCTAGGATATTTTAGGCGTTAGCCTCGATAATACGTTTTTTTATCCAATTTGTACATCTGGATGACCTCCTACTCTTTCCTGTCACTGTTGCTTACATAGCAAGTAATAATAGAGATACGAATTGGGAGTAGGTTCCATAACTAAAAAGTTAAAATTAAAAACGGTTACAAATTTAAAAAAAAACCGACTTCCGGAAAAACACTACAAACTGAAAAATAAATGTAATTTCGGTAGTCGGTGACAAAAAACTGAAATATATATTCAAACACACTGACTTCCGAAATAAAAGTTATTTTTGACTTTGCGATGTTTTTGTTCGGAAGTCTCTTGTTTTATTTTTGGAAATATTAAAATAATATCTAATATTAGTGTGAAGACTAAGAATATATCATCATTGTTGTCTGTAACATGGTCTCAGTTACACCCACTGTCTCTGACAATGTATGTTTGACAACTGACGCGCTTAGTCCAACGTAGCATGACGCTGCACTTATCCGTTCAAGCGGTGAGTGGGTGAGCTCCGGTAAGGTTTGACAATGGACAAGGTAACGTGTCAGTGAGTCGCGTAGGCCTCAATTTTGGTATCACTGTTACGCTTTTCACTTTAGGGGGCATCCATAAATTACGTCACACAAGTTTCATGATTCCCCCCCCCCCGTCCTTGTCACAGCTGGTCACATTTGTGAGACTCCCCCCCCCCCTCCCTAGTGTGACGTCACATATTTTGCATTTTTACATCTAGACATTGAATTTTTTTTAAATTTTTCTTTCATAGTTCATATTTCGTGTTTTAATAGTACTTTAAAAATGTATATTAAATTTTGAAATGTGATGTCACAAAATTTAGGGCCCCTCCCACCCCCTTGTCACACAATGTCACAATTCGTCGACCCCCTCCCCGCTTAACGTGTGACGTAATTTATGGATGGCCCCTTATAGATTACTAACTTCTGCCCTTGACCTCGTCCGTGTCAAATTTCGTGCTCTCCGACCCACCCCTTCTCATCAAATCGCCTGCCTGTGCGTGTACTTCGTATTCCTGACTTTTTCTATTTACTCGGCTCCTAAAGGTCTTAGCGTGATGTTATGTCTATACAAATAAATAAAATTGGAGTGTCTGTTTTTAATATTAAGATAACCACTTTTTACTAAGTGTATATGGATGTATACACGGTACATATACCAAAACAACATTTTTTACAATTTTTGTCTGTCTGTTTGTTCCGGGTAATCTCTGAAATGGCTGGACCGATTTTGACGGAACTTTCACTGGCAGATAGCTGATGTAACAAGGAGTAACTTAGGCTACTTTTATTTTAGAAAAAATAAATAATAGTTTAAAAAAACTAAAAACACGCTGAATTTTGAGACGTAAGTCAGCGTAGTTTTCAAAGACAGTTTTTATGAAAAACTTTTGTTAAATACCACGCGGACGAAGTCGCGGGTAACAGCTATTACCTATAATATAACCTGAATTAACACATCTTACCGCGGTAGTACGTCCTCCTGCGTTAATTTTCGACATCAACGCGGGCGAAGCCGCGGGCAAAAGCTAGTATAACATAAAATTCTTATAGAGTTGGATAGATCATTTATCGAGGTAGGTTATAACCTACCTCGATAAATGATCTATCCAACTCTATAAGAATTTTTCAATTCGAACCAGTAGTTAACTCAGCCATGTGTTTGGTTGAACGCGCTAATCTCACACAATCGCGCACACAACTCTGCAGCGGCAGATTGAAGGCAGATTTATTGATCTATGCCATCCCTAAGGTTTTTCGAAAACCCACGATACAACTACGTACTTATAAACAAAAGTCTAACTGTGCACTATTTTTGATTTTTATAATAGTAACTTTCATTGCACAACAATAGGTTCACCCCTGTTTAATGGGGTTTAAACCAAAACTTGCGAAATGTGGATGTGCTTTACATAGGTACACTGCCCCATCCTTTGGGGAAAGAAGACGTAATAATGTTATATCTAAGTATCCTTTATACCCGGATGGGTGAACACTTCGAAAGTGGTACAGACCTAACTGGTCTAAGCAGCGCGCCTTCACTGTTACAAGTACACGTTAATAAACGTGTTTATAATTAATTCTATCACAATTATAGGTCTGATTCATCGATCTATCGACCAGACAGACTGAAAAGGTAGCTACACAATCAACCGGGGTATTCTGTTAACAACCTTACCGTGAAAACTTGAATAAATTGATTCTCATCATCATCATTTCAGCCGAAAGATGTCCACTGCTGAACTTAAGCCTCACCCAATTTGGGAGGTTTTTCTGTAATCGCTACGCTTGGCAGGCGCGTGTTGTTTTCGTGCGTCGTTTTTGGAAGATTAAATCAGCGCTGTGCTGTAGGTCCCATAGCACAGCATCATGCTGAGGGAAAGCCTTCTTGTCACAGTCATGGAGTGCATCTTCCGACTTTTTATGTTCTGTTCGTACAAATAAATCTGTTTTGTTTTCATATTTTTTAGGAGATCTTTATGCACGTCCTTTTTTTTTTCATCAAATGACTTCCCGCTCTGGGCGGAGCGGGAGGGCGTGTCAGACTTTTACTGACTAAAATCCACCCGTGTTGCTTCAGTTGCCCATGTACCAGACTCACGGTATCTCTTTCGAACAATTTCGCGACCCTGGCAGGCATCGGTCCTAGCAGACCCCTACAGTGCTGCTGACATCTCTTTGAGGCGCGCGTGGAACACTACGCGCCGTCGACCCGAGCCTGGTCCTTACCGGGCGGCGAGCTACCCATTGCTCGCCGCCCGCAAGCTCGCGCCTACGGGGCGTCTCCTGCGGCGGCTAGGGACGTGAGGGCGCAGAGACTGCCACTCCCTCACGCGCCCCGCCTCCTCCTTCGCGAGCATTACTGCTTCGCAGAAGGAGGTGACGCCCTTCTCTCGGAATACATAGCTGACACGGCTCGCAAACGTTCCCTTTAGGAAGAACACATTTTCCTACCATTACAACGTATCTCTGTCTAGTTCTTGTAATGCAATGATGTCTGCAGCAACATGAAATATGAGGCCTCAGGGGCTAGTGCAAATCTCGGGTTCATTCGATTAATTGAGTCTAATCAAACTCGATTCGGGTCGGTGCATTTCATTCGAAGCATCTCCTCTTTTTGTATGTTTCTGTGACGAACAAGTCTATTTTCTTTCTTTCTTTTAAAGTGAACTGTCACTCCGCGAAGTGGTTGACAGCTCTCTTCATATCATTTCACGGTTAGATTTTTACAGAATAACACTCAGGCTTCCGAACTACCGCGGTATCTAGGACTCCAGGTTCCAATTATGAGTTAAGAGCCATTGACATTTGTTATTACTATTTTTTTTTTTGTCAAGATCAGATGCCTGATCAAAATCATACGATATTAATTGACTCAAATATAAAGTCGGCAGTATTGATTTTTCTAGATGATTGAGTATCTATCTTTTGTTGATTTTAGGTAGATAAAATCAAAACCAGAATAAAAACATTAGTAACGTCGATAGTGCTTAACCTAGTGCCATAGACTAACAAGACTGCGTCATCAGATAGCAGTGGGTGTATAGACAAAATAAAAATAAACTAGAGTTGTCTGTGCACCGCAGACCGCTAAGTATACTTTCTCAAAGTCTAGACCAAAACTTATTTATTCATATCTGTTTTTGTTATTCGGCCATTTACCTAGATTCAAGTGCATGTTAGCTGCCTTTAATGAGCATGCGATTTTAATAAAAATAAATTGCATAGATCTTGCATGTGTATTTTTTAACCAGTTTTTAAACCGACTGTGAATGTATGTTTGTCTCTAAACTAGTTAACGTAATTTGAGAAATTAGGTATTTTGGTAAGCGTCAAGATCTTATTTATTTTTTTGGGTGGCAATTCATCAAATTACGTCTCCCGCTCTGGAGCGAGAGGTCGTGTCAGACTTTTACTGACTTAAACCTACCCGTGTTCCTGCAGTTGCCTGTGCCAGGGCCACGGTAACTCTTACGAACAAATTCGCGACCCTGACAGGTGAGCAAACCCCAAAAAATAAAGTAATTTCAAAAACTAAAACCCGACTAAAGAAAAATCACGCTTTATAAAAGTATGAATTAAAAAATATTCTCATCTGAAAGCCGTGGTCGGGTACCACCTATTTAACAAAACAAATTTTAACAGAAGTAATCGATCATAAGCTTTAGGGCAAAGTGGCTTACGACCACACTGTAGTCACTTAGTTTTAAGGCCCTGTTGGATGCCCTAATTTATTAAGGTAGTCACAGGCAAGTCCGGTTACGCAACCGACAACATCATAATTTGATCTGCAAAATGACATCCCCAAAAAAAATTACGAAGTAGGAACAGGTTACCTTTTTTTGAAATGTTATTAAGTTGGTACCTACATTTTGGCATACTACCAAGTAGGTACATATTTTTACATTAAATTGCAGATACTCATGCATTCAGTGTTCCGAATAAAACTACTGCTTGCAATTGTGTGATTTTCAAATAACAGTTTTAATTAAGAACGTAATTAAGGAGTCTTCTTTGTTCCTAAATAAAACTTTCACACTAAAAGTAATTTCATTATTTTTATTTCAGCTTGGCTTGCATTAGTTTTTCATCTATTCTTTTTTCTTTTGTTACTTAATTTTATAAATGTGAAAGTTTGTGAGGATGTATGGATGTTTGATACTCTTTCACGCAAAAACAACAGAACGGATTTGGATGGAATTTGGCTAACAGATAGTTTATAACCTGGATTAACACATAGAGTACTTTTTATGCCGGTAGGACGATCCCGCGGGTTGAATTTCTAATCACCACGCGAGCGAAGCCGCTTGCAAAAGATAGTTCTTGTAATAAATTCAACGTGAAGTAAGCTCTAGGTAAGCTGTCATTCCACGTGATCCAAGAGATTGAGAGCTGACTTCACCCAAGTTACTTGCCGGCTTTTCCTTTCCCATAGGAAACTACAAATTGAAACCGTGCACCTAGTTTCGATTGTTTCTTAAGGTGTATAGTATCCTCGTTAACCTTGAGCATATGGGCGGAGCTAAGCTCCATACTCCCGCACACACGTAACGAGTGGCGGCGGCGCGCTAAACTAAAACAACGACCAAAGATTATGCAGAGACGGACGAAAGTCGGTATTTTTGCCTACGACTGTAAAAGGTACCGAATGGTGGATCAATGGCTGATACTTTAGAAAGACGCAACTATTTGATGTTTATGCTGGACATGTTTCTTTAAACATGCAGGTATGTGATTGATTAAAGAAAGACAACTTTTCGGGTTAGAGATATCTTTATTTCCCATAAAAAACAAATTTCACTTACATGAGAAATATTAACATAATTTAAAAAAAAGTTTGTTTTGTAACGCACAGTTTTGGTTAGGAGACACTAAAAATTAAAAATTACAACAAAACAGAAATAGTCAATAACTGTAGGATAATCGCTAATAAATTAAACACTTTCTTTGCCTGGGCATATTTATTTAAATACAAACTATGTTACAGTTCACACAATAAAATATATACACAAAAAAGTATTTAGAAATGCCACCACTAATAAAGCGTCCACGCGCGTCGCGCACAAACAAATCGACTCCTCTGCAAGGAGCTAGTCTATAAACACACACTGTTACAATACGTTCGTAAGTATTTACACTAACACACACGTCGCGCGTAGTCGGTCGATAGCTGGAGCGGAGCAGCGAGCGACACAGCCCTCCCGTCTGAATGCTAATGCACGACTGCAGCCCGCGCCTGCGCAGAGCCCCTCTACCCTTGACGGCTTAAAATGGGGGTATTTCTTTGCAAAATTTTGATTAATTTACAATATTTTATTGTAAAATCGTAGTGCCTATAACCGTTTATTTTTATGTGTAAAAATATTTCCAAATAACAAAGCTGTTTAGTAGGAGTATGAAATATAAGCCAAAAAATTGGGTTGTCATAAATATTTTTTTACAGAAAAGGTCTTAACCCTACGAAAAAAGTGCTCTTGTAAAAATTATGTACATGAATCTATAGCAAAAATATTTTTTTTTCAAATCTTCAAACCAAGTCGTTAATGAGAAGATAGGTTCATAAAGTGACCGTTTTACGGCACTAAACCGGACCAAGGCCCTTAAGTGCCCATGTAGGTTTATGTAAAATGAAAAAAAAAAAAATAGATTTTTCATGGTGACAATTTTATAGCATTGTTCGGCTGATGTGAAGCGATAATAATGTTGTCGATGGTGCTTATTAGTCTAGATTTGAAATCATTCGTAACTTGAAGATTCCCAGATTATTTGGAATGGGAATTCTCCTTTAAAGCAAGAGTGAACAGACATCTTCTGGGTGTGCTCGTTCCATCGTAGAGCAGGACATTAAGCAATAAAAAATATTTTAATTAGAACTTCAACCTTTTTTAAGAGATCGGTTGAAAGAGATCAACTTAGTAACTTTACGGACTCCTTTCCAAACTGCAATTTCAGTATATCTATAATTTACAAGCATAAAAACCTGAACACAATAAGTAAATCACTCCAACTTGATTACTGTTTTACTAGAACACAATAATAGGATATTATTCCATACAATAGGTAATTTCTCCGCTACAGTGAAATATATTATTGTATCATTGTGACAAATTAAGGTCATGTGCCCTATTAAAAGAAATAGTAGTCTGCGGTATGATAGACTAGCTCTACCCGCGGCTTCGTTCGCCTGGAAGTTGTAAGTTACACATATTTACATATTTTTTTTTTGTGAATTACTTGCAGGTCGACCTTAGGAGGCTTTCGGCTACTAAACCGGCCTTACCTGTGGTTGCCTTAATAAATTAAGGCATACAGCTAGGGCTTAAAAAACTTTAAAACTAAGCGACTACATACATTTACTAATACTAGCGGTCGTCCGGTGGTCGAAATTCGACCATAATTAAAAAATATATAATACTTTCTGCACTCCGTCTCCATATAAACTTTAACTTCAAACTCCTCCGTCCGCGCAGTTTTCATTAAAAAGGGTATAAAGTTTTTGATTCAGGTAATAATATAGAGATAACAGCCACATTTTCACTATTAATTAGTGCGCTATTACTTAGTTTTACTTGAAGTTTTTTTATTTTAAGACGCTATAATCCAACAGAGTCCGCGCTCACTAGTTTTTGAATCAATGGAAAAACATGGAAAATAGTGTTATACAATTGTGAAAAAAATATATGTCAAATTTAAGGATCTGACGGATGTGTGGTTACTTTCAGAAACACGATTAAGTTAACTTTGCTCGATAGAAAAAAAACCCAAAGATACCTCTTATCGTAATTTAAAACCAATTTTATAGCTACAAACCAAACGTTTTTTTATTATTTCTTATGTGAATGAAAAGGTAATAAGATTGTTTAGGTCTAGGCGCTGAGTTTGTCCTGATAAAATCATTATAATAATTGCTATGTTAAAATACCTACCAAAATCGGGAGATCATCCACTTTCCTTGCCAATTTCAGTCCGTTAGTCGCGCGTTGGCGCTCTTAGACGGTGGACCTATGTCAGTGCTTTCCGTGCGATCACGTGACCAAACGCAAAAGTAACTAATAAAACACGAAATATAAACTATTAACCTTATTTTTGTAAGCATAAGGTTCAAATTATTTTGTGGGCGAGTTTACACACGATCCACAGTGTCCCGCGCGGACCGCCTGAGACCTCTTTGATAAATGCCGCCACATGCACCGCGAATTGTTGTGATGTAATTTCAATGTTTCTATTTTTTTGACAATTTATTTTCGCGGAGGGAACGATCGACGTCGGGTTTTTTTTACACGCTTTATATTAGCTTCACTTGTATGTTTTTATGTTTGTTTGTTTGGATGTTTGTTTGTAACTGACTCCTTATAGCGCGAACTACGCTGACATACGTCACAAACTACGCTGACATACGTCACAAACTACGCTGACATACATCACAAACTACGCTGACATACGTCACAAACTACGCTGACATACGTCACAAACTACGCTGACATACGTCACAAACTACGCTGACATACAACACGATTCCATTGAAAACCAAAGTAAAAAGTACAAAACAATGGAAAAAAAGCGTGAGGTGCCTGAATATCAATAAAAAATACCTTAAAAAGCACCCTACGCTTTATTTCCATTAATTTGTACTTCTTAGTTTGGTTTTCAATGGAATCGTATTTTTTAGTATTTTTAAACTATTATTTATTTTCTATTTTTTAGGGTGTTTCGAATTTTGAGACGTATGTCAGCGTAGTTTGTGACATATGTCAGCGTAGTTTGTGACATATGTCAGCGTAGTTTGTGACATATGTCAGCGTAGTTTGTGACGTATGTCAGCGTAGTTTGTGACGTATGTCAGCGTAGTTTATGTCGTATGTCAGCGTAGTTTCACAAACAAAACAATCACGTTATATGAAAAAATTGCAAAATGGCAGAAATATATAAAATTAAAGAAAAAAAAAATTGCCAGGGTTACCAGGACAGCAAAAAATCTGTCTTCGAAAACTACGCTGACATACGTCACAAAAATCGCTTACATACGACATAAACTACGCTGACATACGTCACAAATTACGCTGACATACGTCATAAACTACGCTGACATACAACACGATTCCATTGAAAACCAAACTAAAAAGTACAAAATAATGGAAAAAAAGCGTGGGGTGCCTGACTATCAATAAAAAAATATCTTAGAAAGCACCCCACGCTTTTTTTCCATTATTTTGTACTTTTTAGTTTGGTTTTCAATGGAAGCGTGTTTTTTAGTTTTTTTTTTTAAATTATTATTTATTTTCTATTTTTTAGGGTGTTTCGAATTTTGAGACGTATGTCAGCGTAGTTTGTGACGTATGTCAGCGTAGTTTGTGACGTATGTCAGCGTAGTTTGTGACGTATGTCAGCGTAGTTTGTGACGTATGTCAGCGTAGTTTGTGACGTATGTCAGCGTAGTTTGGACGTATGTCAGCGTAGTTTGAGACGTATGTCAGCGTAGTTTGTGACGTATGTCAGCGTAGTTTGTGACGTATGTCAGCGTAGTTTGTGACGTATGTCAGCGTAGTTTGTGACGTATGTCAGCGTAGTTTGTGACGTATGTCAGCGTAGTTTATGTCGTATGTCAGCGTTTTTTGTGACGTATGTCAGCGTAGTTTTCGAAGACAGTTTTTTTGCTGTCCTGGTAACCCTGGCAAATTTTTTTTCTTTATTTTTATATAGTTCTGCCATTTTGCAATTTTTAACATATTACGTGATTGTTATGATTGAAACAAATGTTTGATTTGAAATGGAAGTAAAACCAATTTCGGAACTGCTGTTTCAATGTCTAGATGTTAAATTGCACAATATGTGACGTTACACAAGAGAGAGGGTCTCTCACAAATGTGACCAGCTTTGACAAGGATGGGGGCCTACTTGGAGGTCGGAAATTATGCCGCGGCAACGTACTACCGGGGTAAAAAGGACCCAATGTGTTAATCCAGGTTATAAACTATCTGGGTGCCAAATTTCATCCAAATCTGTTCAGTAGTTTTGGTTGAAGAGTAACATACATCCATCCATACTTCCATACATCCATACTCACAAACTTTCGCATTTATAATATTAGTCCAGGTTATAAACTATCTGCGTGCTGAATTTCATCCAAATGCGTTCAGTAGTTTTTGCGTGACAGAGTAACAAACATCTATCCATATATCCACACTCACAAACTTTCGCATTTATAATGTTAGTCCAGGTTATAAACTATCTGCGTGCTAAATTTCATCCAAATCCGTTCAGTATTTTTACGTGAAAGAGTAACAAATATCCATCCATACATCCATACTCACGAAGTTTCGCATTTTTAATATTAGTGGGATACACTTGATAGAATTAGCAGCTGGATACAAATGTTCCAACGAGGATTCAATCAAGAACTATGTAAATAGTTTTAGAAACAAATAAATAAACATATTTGTTCTCGTCATGTTCTCGTATTATCTTTTTTTCTGTGGTTTCTAATACTGTGGACATACTGATGTCGCTACACTATGACCTGTCTGTGCTACGCCGCCGCCGCCGCCGCGCCGCCCGAACTTTTGGCGCGCTAACGAGTTCGACAAGAAGGACGCGCGGGAGGCGCCCTGCGGATTTCCCCGCACCTCACCCCCTCAAATCTGTATGAGTGTTGAATCACCTCGCCTTAATTATTGCTAGGCTATAAAGGGTCATAGTGTGATGCTACAACTCTTAGAAAGCTTAACCTGCCACGAGAAATGGGCTTGAAAATTTGCTTTTCTAATCTGACTGCTAATTCCAAAGATTAGAGCGTTCAAACAAACAAACTCTTCAGCTATATTATATAGTATAGACAGTAGTCTGCGCTATGGTAGACTGGCTCTAGTAATATGTAGGAAGCTGGTAATGAGGTAATAAACAAAGCTGCGGTTTTAATGACAAAAAGTAAACTCAGTTTAAATTGCTGTGAGGAAACCGATATGTACTGTTATTTTCGATAATGGTCTCAGGTTGAAACTGAAAAAATCTAGTAAATTATGATACGGTGTAGTATTTTGGTGATCGGATTGCAGTGATAATGGTGCCAATACTTTTCTTCGCTACCTAAACTGAAACAAGAGCTATCTGTTTTTGCTATCTCTTACAGACAGACTGCGAAAGAAAAAGACAAGAGACGCTTTAGAAGTGTGAAACTTATATACGTCTTGTGGCGTGTTTAAAGCCTCATGAATTTTGGTTTGTCGCAGTTGCGTCGATTAAGATCTTAGTTAAAAAACTTTTTTACAAAAATAAAACAACCGACTTCCTTAAAAACACTACAAAGTGAAAAATAACTTTAATTTCGGAAGTCGGGGTCTTAGGATCTGTATTTATGGTTTTTTTTGCCACCGACTTCCGAAATTAAAGTTATTTTTCACTTTGTAGTATTTTTAAGGAAGTCGGTTGTTTTTTTTTTTCATAAAAAAGTTTTTTTTTTAATTTTTAGTTGTGGTATTTACCCCGCACTAATTCCAAACAAACAATGCATATTTATGCGATAGCAGAAATCGCGGTTGATTTGCTGTCATTTTTTAAAGAGTTCCGGTGTCTGTCTCCCGAACTCATCATCAGATCTATATGAAATTTACATGGGACCATTTCGGGATAAACTCCTTTTGAAAAAAAATGGAATTTTGCAAATCCGTCTATATATGACGGAGTTATGGCCGAACATACATAAAAAAAAAAACATAAACATCCGAATTGAGAACCTCCTCCTTTTTGAAGTCGGTTAAAAAGGCTCATTGATTTCCGTCTCTTTCTTGTTTCATTAGAAGGAAAGAGATAGCAATAGCCTAAATTAAGTTTCGTTGATGCACAACAGAATCATCACCAAAACCTAACAACTAATTGAATATCCAATTATTCGTGGATGTAAAAATTGTCTAGGAGATATTTGGGCTTATCTACGGTGAGTAGTGAGGCACCTTGGTACTATTTCATTTATGTAAGTATCGGCTTTATTTTAAAACAGCGTTAAACAATACCTTAGTAAGTCGAAGTACAGACATAGACATACCGCAGCGTAATTTTAACGCGCACTGAATTTTCGACTCTCCTTGTGGAACCGAGCATTTATAATCCAACAGAGTGCAACTCAGCGCTTCGAAAAAAATACTGTTCGATTTTCAACCCTCAGCGCTGAGTAGTGCGTTGAAGACCAGTGCGCGAAAAAAGCGTGCCGCGATATTTGAACCTTTTAATTGAAGTTCCATTTTTGAATTGGTCTGCCATGACTGAACATTCAGAATATTTAATCAATTTATACAGGGTGTCCAAGAACCTGGCGTCCAACTGGATTCCCACGATGCCCCAAGTTCTAACAGTACTCAGAAAAATATTTTAAAAAATCCACCCCATGTACTTACAGAATTATACTGATTTAAAAAAAAAAGGGGAAATGAGCACCCTGTGACATACTTTTGAATGCTGTGACTGCTAATGCTGATAATTTCGATATTTCTTGGAGGTTTTGTAATCTAGGGTATTGCTGTGTCTAAATAGAATGTAAAAATAATGTACTTATTGTACCATTTTAAAATAAAATATTATTTTAACTAAAGGTGATATGGAAAACTATTGAATTTCGCAACTTTGACCGACTGTAGTGTAAAAAAAATGTACCAAAATAGTATGGCAAGTGACGTCAAATTTTGACGCGTTTATTCCTCTTTTTAAAAAGGTATAATACTTACACATTAATTTGAAAAAAAAAAATTTGATAATATTTTTACTCAACAACCCAATTTTTACGAAGTGCCTACCTACTAACGGTAACTGTCGGACCCTTTCTTATCTTAGAAACTGTTATGTTACTACTATTATTTACTTCGGTTCCAAGAGTGAGCAAGAAGGAAATACACACAGGTAGATGGGTTCCCAGTAGAATAAAAGCAAAGAATGTTAGTTTAAAGATATTTTATTACAATAAATGTTCAAAATGTTGACCACCCGCGGCAATACAAGCTCTCACTCTCCTTAAAAAGGACCGCTTTATGTTTCGCGAGTAACTTTTTTGACGTATCACCTGCACTGCTTGTGCTATCTTCTCACGAAGGTCAGCGATGTCATTAATGGGCTTCGCATAAACGAGCTCCTTCATAGTTCCCCAGAAAAAAAAATCCAGCGGATTTAAGTCAGGTGAGCGGGCTGGCCACGGGATTGTTCCTGATCGCCCAATCCACCTGTTCGGGTATTGCTTGTCCAAAAACTCTCTAACGGATACGCGAAAATGTGCTGGACAGCCGTCGTGTTGGAACCACATATCTGGTGGGGTCTCTTCTAGTAAGTTTGGCAAATCATTTTGAAGAAAATTTAAATATGATTCGCCAGTCAAATTCTCGGGCATCTCAAATGGACCAATAATATTCCCACAGAGAATACCGGTCCACATGTTCACTTTGAACCGGTACTGGGATCTATCTTCTCGCATCAAGTGCGGATTTTCCACATGCCACTCGTGCAAGTTGTGTAGGTTCATGTAGCCATTCTTCTTAAATGTTGATTCATCTGACCACAAAATTTTGTCGATAAAGTTTTCGTCTTCTCGATGTTTTTGCAGGATTGTTTCACAAAACGCGACTCGGCTCGGATAGTCTCGAGGTAAAAGACTTTGCACTCGCTGTACGTGGTACGGATGATATTCTTCTTTTTGGAGAATACTGTGTGCTGTGCTCTTCGGTATCCCCGTATCAGCTTCTATTCCTCGCACAGAGATGCTTGGATTTGCCGACACCGCCTCTAAAACTTCATCGCGTATGAAGTCATTTACGGGTCGTCCTTCACCAGCTACTTGATTGGGGAACCGCCCGTCACATAGTGATCTGTGCACATTAATGAAAACTCGATGGTCGGGATATCGCGTAGCCCTCGGATACCTTTCTCTGTAAAGTCTCGCTGCAGCTCGTCCATTACCTCTACATTCTCCATAAATGTAGTGCATATTTGCGTATTCTTGCGGAGTGTAGGTCGCCATGGTAGCACACACAAAACACAAACTGTCCAAACACAGGCAAAGGTCGTCGTAAAGAGTTCGTTTCAAAGTCCAGAGCACAAAGAGTAATCGAGTCCAATAAACAAAGCTTTAAATCGTAGTACGTGATCAATGGTAACAATAAGAGAGAGGTGCGTAGTAACGGCAGGAGGCAGTGACGCGTACTGACCGTACTGTTATCCTAAATAGCACGATCCCAGATAGCGTCACTATCTATCTCACTCGCACCTCTAACCTTTTTCTCCCTCACTCTTACCTGAATAATGGGGTACCATAAAGAAGAACCAGCAAATCGCAAAGATAGTTTCTGTCTTGCTCCCTCCTGTTGTAATAACGAATCACTATGGTGAGATGCATGCACATACCGTCCCTTACGGTCTAACCTGTTTTTTGAGAGGCCTGTTGTTATTTTTATGAGCATACAATAGTAATTCTTTAGAGGTTAGATTCAATTCGTCGTAAATTTTTCTTTCTAAGAATTCTGTAAGACATCGTAAAAATTGGGTTGTTGAGTAAAAATATTATCAAAAATTTTTTTTTTTCATATTAATGTGTAAGTATTATACCTTTTTAAAAAGAGGAATAAACGCGTCAAAATTTGACGTCACTTGCCATACTATTTTGGTACATTTTTTTTACACTACAGTCGGTCAAAGTTGCGAAATTCAATAGATTTCCATATCACCTTTAGTTAAAATAATATTTTATTTTAAAATGGTACAATAAGTACTTTATTTTTACATTCTATTTAGACACAGCAATACCCTAGATTACAAAACCTCCAAGAAATATCGAAATTATCAGCATTAGCAGTCACAGCATTCAAAAGTATGTCACAGGGTGCTCATTTCCCCTTTTTTTTTTAAATCAGTATAATTCTGTAAGTACATGGGGTGGATTTTTTAAAATATTTTTCTGAGTACTGTTAGAACTTGGGGCATCGTGGGAATCCAGTTGGACGCCAGGTTCTTGGACACCCTGTATATAATTTAACGATGTTGATATAAGAATTTCGATTAAACTAATATTTGTTTCCTTACTTTCGAAATTCAAATTAATATTTTGAAATTAGAAACGTATTGCACGAAAGTGTCATGTTCCTTTAACAAAATTAATGACAGTTTCGAATTAAATAGATAAATTAATTTCTCAGCCATGGTCCGTAACTCCGCCTGTATTAGTTTCTTAAATTACTTTCAAAACGCATTCAAATACTATTAATCAGTTATGTAATTATAAATAACGGTGTAAAATAACTATTTGTTTGAATACTATAGCTATCGTTATTAACACTATTAGTAAATAACACTCAAATTTGTGAATTCTATGGTTGAATGGAGTTATTAATTAAACATGAAATCGAGATGCAGAAAAACCACAAACGCAAACGTTAACAGTTATTGAATTCTTTCTTGAAATTTAGGTATATAATATGCAGAAGAACCACAAACGCAAACGTTAACAGTTGCTGTTAACGTTTGCGTTTGTGGTTTTTCTGCATCTCGATTTCATGTTTAATTAATAAATGGCAATTATATTGTAAGTAGGTAAACATTTAATATGCTCAATTAACGAGTAATAATATTTAAAAGGTAATTAAATTACCACGAACATCGGTTCAAGATCGCGGGGCGACGCGTTACCACAATGGCGTTCAAACGTTTTCCAATACATTAAATAGTGAGTCTATTTAGTTTCTAGAAGTTAAATTAAAAAACTCCCGACCAAAACTGAAACCTCTAAAAGTGAAAAAAAAAAAACGTACTGAGGGGATTTTTAAGTTTAATAACAAGCTGTAGGTAATATTTTGATCAAAGGATCGTATTGTAACGACTGAACCGATATTGATAAAAACTTGCTAGAAATAATCCAGTCAAAATAGACATTTGACTTAGCCAAAATTCGCATAGAGCTGAAAATTGCCAGAGACGTTAAATACATCATTATAAATGAAATATCAAAAATCCCCTTCGATCCTACTTCTGCAAAAAAATTTATTCAAGGTCAAAAGTATAAAATTAAGGTTTTTTCCATTTTTCTCGAAAACAGTAAGTATTATCGTGAAAATAGGTCGGACAAAAGTTAAAGATCATACAATTCTCTACAAAAATGGTCTAGTCACTTTTTCTCTTACGACTCACCATTCGTAAGATATCGCGGTTTTAATCATTAGAAAATTCATATTTTACATAATAGCACACATTTCCGCACCACCTATGAGGTAATGTACTTGGCGCATTTTTTTTAACGTGGTTTCCCCAGTAGGTATACTCCACGATCTATTGTAATAAAGAAAGTTTGATCAGATCGTATCCTATTAATTGAAAGAATAGTAATATTGCTAATGATTAAAGTGGAATAGGTTGTTTTTTTCTACATGTCATCATTATATAAGATAATTGTCTAATTCTACTTCAACAATTATTTCTTCGTCTTCATTCTCTTCTTCTTGCAGAATTTCTGTTTGCTGTTCTAAGAAAAGGGATGCATCAATTGTCTCTTCATTAATATCATAAATATCTTCATCTGTTGTATTTGTTTCAATATTGGAGCAAGTCTGACCCTGACAATTGATGCATACTGGCGAACAAAATAATCCTACTTTTTGACAGCCACAATTCTTACTACAATCCGTCTTGCATTTACAAAAAATAGTATTAAGTAGTTTTTCTGGAGCAGGCGGGAGTAAAGTTTGAATTGGCTCCAAATAATTGTCTGTTAATTTCCAACCCCATTCTTCTGGGTCCAGCTCATTGCCTAGCCACACTTGAACTTGATAATACACACGATACAAGTGTTGAAAGGCAGAAGCAGATGTTGGAGGCAGACAAGACAACTGTACTGTTTTATTGTTCCATGCAGATTTTACAAACTTCAAATATCTATATTTGTCTATGGAATCAATTTTTTTTGGAGCACCATACATTGCAAGAAGAAAACGAATTCCATTTGTAACGATGTCGTGTGGAGAAGAGTCAATCTTTGTGAATACTTCTGCGCAATGAATTAAATCATTACGTTTTTCAAACAATTTAAATACTGATGTTTTACCTCTTTTAAAAATGGCTGATGTAGTATCGCAACCAGTTATTGCTATATATAACTATATATATAACTGTCGTTGTTGGGGAAGATGTTGATTTGTTGATATTACTGACTGCACGGACTCCAAATGATAAAATTATTTACTTTTTAAAACCTGGGAAAGCTCAAGTACAATCAACAATATATTCATCACAAAGTCTGACTGCATATCCGAAATGTCAAGCTCATATTTTATTTTTACATGTAATAACTGGTTGCGATACTACATCAGCCATTTTTAAAAGAGGTAAAACATCAGTATTTAAATTGTTTGAAAAACGTAATGATTTAATTCATTGCGCAGAAGTATTCACAAAGATTGACTCTTCTCCACACGACATCGTTACAAATGGAATTCGTTTTCTTCTTGCAATGTATGGTGCTCCAAAAAAAATTGATTCCATAGACAAATATAGATATTTGAAGTTTGTAAAATCTGCATGGAACAATAAAACAGTACAGTTGTCTTGTCTGCCTCCAACATCTGCTTCTGCCTTTCAACACTTGTATCGTGTGTATTATCAAGTTCAAGTGTGGCTAGGCAATGAGCTGGACCCAGAAGAATGGGGTTGGAAATTAACAGACAATTATTTGGAGCCAATTCAAACTTTACTCCCGCCTGCTCCAGAAAAACTACTTAATACTATTTTTTGTAAATGCAAGACGGATTGTAGTAAGAATTGTGGCTGTCAAAAAGTAGGATTATTTTGTTCGCCAGTATGCATCAATTGTCAGGGTCAGACTTGCTCCAATATTGAAACAAATACAACAGATGAAGATATTTATGATATTAATGAAGAGACAATTGATGCATCCCTTTTCTTAGAACAGCAAACAGAAATTCTGCAAGAAGAAGAGAATGAAGACGAAGAAATAATTGTTGAAGTAGAATTAGACAATTATCTTATATAATGATGACATGTAGAAAAAAACAACCTATTCCACTTTAATCATTAGCAATATTACTATTCTTTCAATTAATAGGATACGATCTGATCAAACTTTCTTTATTACAATAGATCGTGGAGTATACCTACTGGGGAAACCACGTTAAAAAAAATGCGCCAAGTACATTACCTCATAGGTGGTGCGGAAATGTGTGCTATTATGTAAAATATGAATTTTCTAATGATTAAAACCGCGATATCTTACGAATGGTGAGTCGTAAGACAAAAAGTGACTAGACCATTTTTGTAGAGAATTGTATGATCTTTAACTTTTGTCCGACCTATTTTCACGATAATACTTACTGTTTTCGAGAAAAATGGAAAAAACCTTAATTTTATACTTTTGACCTTGAATAATTTTTTTTGCAGAAGTAGGATCGAAGGGGATTTTTGATATTTCATTTATAATGATGTATTTAACGTCTCTGGCAATTTTCAGCTCTATGCGAATTTTGGCTAAGTTATGACTTATTTTTGTCTATTTTGACTGGACTAAAAGCCTACTTTTATATATAAAAAACCGCATCCAAATCGGTTCACCTCTTTACGAGCTATGGTGCCACAGACAGACACACATAGCGGTCAAACTTATGAACACCCATCTTTTTCGCGGTGGTTAAAACTAACAAAAATTACAACCTAGCACGGGAGTAAATTGTCAGTTTCGTAAAAAGAACTATATTTCGATTACTAGTTGGTCCTAATTTGGAAAGCAGGCTCGATGGTCGATGGTTTACCAGGGTCGCGGATTTGTTAGAAAGAGTTACCGTGGCCCTGGCACAGGCAACTGAAGGAACACGGGTAGGTTTTAGGCAGTAAAAGTCTGACACGCCCTTCCGCTCCATCCAGAGCGAGAGACGTCATTTGATGATATCCTACCAAAAAAAAGGTTCGATAGTTTAAAGCGTACCTAAAGAAAACCTTTGTTTTGTAATGTGACTGTATAAGGTAAAACAACTGACTAATCTTTTGAAATCCATTGCGTGACCCACGATGCGTGATAGAGATTCCTCCTGCGTGCTGCCAGACATTTAAATATTAATACATTGCTGAATTATTGGAACTAATTCATTTAACGCCCCAAGGTATGTTGAGGATGAGAGATCATTAATCAATGGATGTGGAGTTTTCATTTATCATAGAAATACATAAAGAGATTTGATGATATGTAAGTTTTGTCAGTACCTACTATCAGAATAAAAGCTCGTACAGACCAGCGCGAAATCGCGGGCGCGACACGTGTCGCGCTGCCTGTCGCGTCCACGATATCGCGCTGGTCTGCACGAGCCTTAAGAATAATTTAGAAGTATAATGTTGGGGTTCCAACTCAGTAGTCAGCGATAGGTACCAACCACCTATTTGGTAGAGTTTCAACTGGTTAGCCTTTAGGGTTAAAACAAGACAAGGTCGGGTCTGCCTAGTCGGTAAGCCCTGTGTAAACAAACAGGCTCGACCCTGATTTTGACATTGACCCCCCAAAAAATCCTTTCTAAATGCGACCTTCATGGAATATTATTTCCTCACATGTTTATTTTCCATAGCTAGGCTGTGCATCGCTATCGACTTATTAATGAGTCTAAAATGACTTAATTAAAAGTGACGGTTCCTTTTTTTGTCTATATCTTTTGTCTGATGTCTTGCGCGATGAATCGCAAAATAATTTTGCCAATCAAAGTGCTGACAGTTTGAAATATCGATCCTACGATTAGTCAACAACGTTCAAAACTGACATATATCTCAAGACATGTCCTCTGATCTTTGCTTGGCTTCATACCTGTCTTTTAGAATGCTATAGAGCTGTCAAACCCGATTTGAAAAGCAATCAATCCATGGCTATTCATATTTTTTTTATTAGCCTTTGTCGTTCCACTGCTGGGCGAAGCCCTCCCTACTCGCTTTCCACGTCTCTCTGTCCAGAGCTGCCAAGGATCAATCTTTATTGAAAAAGTCCACCCGCCATCTCCGTCTCTTGCCATTAAGGCGAGGTTGCAGTACTTTTTAACTTTTTTAAACCTCTGTAAATCTAGCAAAATGGGTAGATTCCGTAAAAAAAAAAATATTTAGGAAAATTGAACATACTGTTAAGCGCTGTGTGAAGATAGAAACGTGAATTAAAACAATTGGCTCGATAAAAAATAATCATAAAGTTGACACTAAATCGCCATTTAAAACGTGTATCTTGAAGAGATTCCATCATTAAACCATGTAAAACTTATACCAAAAGATAGGTTTTATTATTTTTTAGGGCATGGTGAGAAAATATTTTATAATTTCCTTATCATTTTGTCTCCACGAAACAATTATACACAAAATCTAGTAGCTCAAGCGCTCGCAACGACCGGCCAGTGTTCGCCGAAACGTCTTCAACTACAAGAGGGCCTTAAGCGGGACCCATTGATTTGTAAGTTTGGCTCATTGATTGTCTGACATACGGCAGATGTGTCCAGCCCTATTTTTTTGTTACTTAAATAAAGAAATATAGATTTTTTAGTGTAACGTCTGGGAACTCTTCTAGGTTTTATGGCTAATGTTTTCATTGTTAGTAAACAGACACAATAGATATAAAGTCTGAATCGTGTTAGCTATCAACATCTATCTAGGTGAGTATAAAAACCTGAAGTCTATTTCTAAATCTATTGTCTTGAATCGGAAAGTACTTCATTCTGAGATGATCTTGTTTGTTATATGAAGACTTGAGAAACCACAGCTCTACGGTTTTTTTTTCTATCGGAATCCCACACGCATTTCGTCATGATCATCTGCCTAGCCTTTTTCCCTACTTTGTTGCGGTGAGCTTCCAGTCTTACCGGTTACGGCTGCTAGCAACTGTTCATCTGACCCCCACAATCCAGGGTATCGTTACTGGGTATCAGAATACCTTTGGTAAGACTGGTTATCAGACTTTCGGGCTTCTGAAACCCGGCTTAAAGTGTTTTACGAGACACGCGCTTGTCGTACGGTACAATAATTAAGTTGATCTTATCGGTATTGCCTACAAACTCACTTATAGATTTCGCCCACGTTGGCACGGACCTAGGCGGGATTTTGTCGCCCACTGGATTTTTATTTCACGGTGTTGAGCCGAGAACTCAGAATCCAGCAGAGCACATCGGGTCAAAAACAAAACACATTATTGGATTTTTTATTCTCGGCGCTAAGCAGTACGAAGAAGAAACACGCCCGAACCTGGGCTTCCTACGCAAAAATCTGTTGCATAAATAAATGACCTGATTAAAAAACAAATTAAATTAATTCATTTATTCACCCAGACGGGCTTGTGGCTTAGTTATAACAGCAGCACAGGTCGGTTGTAGCAATTTAGTGTTACCTCAAATTAATAGGATTATTAAAATCAATAGCCAATTTTAAATGTAATCCTTGATTCTTACTTAAATTGAGGGTCAATTGTGGTCTCGTATAAGTAGTTGAATGTTGAATAAAAAACTCATGGATGTTATGGAATGAATTTTAATGAGATAAATGAACTGTTTGTTTTTTATTACTAAATTAAATTTTATTCGAAAATATCGGTCGATTTCTTGCAAAACTTCTATTCAACGACCCTGGTTACTCTCTGGTCTTTTGGTGACCGTACTATCTCATGTCAGAATGTTGGGCCACAAAAGGGATGAATGAAAGGCAATTGCATGCAGCTGAGATGTGAATGTTAAGAGGGATGTGTGGTGTTGTTACACGAATGGATAGAATAAGAAATGAGTACATAAGAAGAAATCTGAAAGTGGCACCAATAACTAAAAAGTTGTGTGGGAATCGGTTGTCATGGTATGGTCACGTGTTACGGAGGAATGAGGAAAATTTCGACAGGTAAGTTCTGAGTATGAATATCGATGGCTATAAGAGTAGAAGGAGACTAAAGAAACGATGGATGGACTGTGTGAATTATGATATGGGTAGAAAGGGAGTGACTACTGAGACGACGACTAACAGAGGAGTGTGGAAGAAAAATACGTCATGTTGCACTGACCTCATACACACTAGGATGAGGGCAGGGAGGGAATGATAACTTAATGTCTCATGTCGATCTATTCTCCCTCCCTAGTCAATTGCGAGCTAAATGATAAAAAATAGATAGAATAAATTGATTTTAACATATTAATATGGTCAATTATCAACTCCATAGGATATCGACAATGATTAATGAACTGAAACTAAACATTCACTTGTACGAGTATGTATGAATCTCCTGGTACAGTCAACTGTACGCATTTATTACCACATTATTCTCAATTTCACTCTGACAGCACTTTGTAACTATCATAGCGATAAGGGTGATTTTCGCAGTTCAAGTGCTTCACTGACTTAGTTGACTGTACCATCTGGTATCACCAGCGAATATGCTCATTGACCTAAAACTTAAATATAATTATGATAAGTAGTCATTTTCTCTTAATATGGCCGTCATTACCAGCCAGAAGGTACTTTTAAAGTTTTATTAACGAAATTAAGTTCTTAAAACGTAGTACGTACGGCACGGCCACAGATCAACCTATACGTTTCCAGTATAAGCTGACTTCTCACTGTACCAAAAGCCTATACAATGCGAGGTCAGCTAAAACTGGAAATGTATAGCTTGATGTGTCCTTGTGTACTTGTAGGGTTGTGAAACAAGAAAATAATTGGTAAAGTTTAACTTTTATCGCGATTATTTGTGATATAAAAGGTAGTGATGTATTTTTAATTATGAAAAAGCATTTCTGGCTTGTTATTATCACTATCTTATTGTTTAAGTGTCTTACTAGCTTTTGTCAGCGATTTCGCCCGCGTGTTGGTCGGAAATAATCCTACGGGTACGTACAATCAAGATAAAAAGTACCTACTATGTATTAGTCCAGAGAATAAACTATCTGTGACCCAAATTGCATCCAAATCCGTTAAGTTGTTTTTGCGTGGTTGAGTAACAAACATCCAATCATTAAAACATACAACCTTTAAAATGTGTTCTCTTCCACATAAAACCCGTCTGCCTTCAAAATAAGAGTAAACAGGCATCTTCTGGGCATGCTCGTTCCACCATAGACCTCATCCATCGCTTTCCACCAGGTGTGATGTATGTCAAGCGGAGTTCCATTTCCGAAAAAGAAGAAAAGCCGAGGCAAATCTAACACAACTTCTCTAACTTCGATATTTAAATTTTGACAACCCTGATAGCGTGACACTTCAAAAAAAAAAAAAAAACTTAAAAACTGTGTCGATATAATTTATGTCCTATAATTAATAGTAATAAAAGCTGACTGTACAGTGTACATCGTAAGAGTCCTAATACAGCTTTTAGAAGATTAAACACGTGTTTAAAAAGTAATTGTATTGTATTTGATTGTAGATTTACTATAGCCAATAAAAAAATTAGACCCAGAAAAAAAAGGGGGCGTTGTGTAGACTCACAACGCCCCCATTTTTTTTTCTGGGTCTCTTACTTAAAGGGGGGTTTTAGGCCTGGAGCGCCCACAAGGGGGCGTTATCGCCCACTTTGGGAAAGGCTGCTATAGCCCGTTTGCTTTTTTTTAATTTTCTTTATGGCCGTAGTCAACTAGATAATATTTTAATACATTCTCTAGAGTGGGAACCTCCTTTCAATATAATCGGTTTGACCCTACTAAACCACCTTTATACGTATTTTTCTGTTCATAAATAAAAACTAGTTCAAAACAAGACCAAAGACACGATGGATGGACTGTGTGAATGATGATAGGTATGGTTAGAAAAGGGGGTGACTACTGAGATGACGACTAATACAGAAGTATGGAAGAAAAATAATAGTTTAAAAAAACTAAAAAACACGCTTCCATTGAAAACCAAACTAAAAAGTACAAAATAATGGAAAAAAAGCGTGGGGGTGCTCTTTAAGATATTTTGTTATTGATATCAGGCACCCCACGCTTTTTTTCCATTATTTTGTACTTTTTAGTTTGGTTTTCAATGGAAGCGTGTTTTTTAGTTTTTTTAAACTATTATTTATCTTCTACTTTTTAGGGTGTTTCGAATTTTGAGACGTATGTCAGCGTAGTTTGTGACGTATGTCAGCGTAGTTTGTGTCGTATGTCAGCATAGTTTGTGACGTATGTCAGCGTAGTTTTCTAAGACAGTTTTTTTGCTGTCCTGATAATCCTTGCAAGGATAATGGCACAAAGGGAATTGTCCAAACTTGGCCATTTTTAAACACGCTGCTATACAAAAATGTAATTTACCAATAATTTTAATTCTATTTTAGTAAATATCTGATGCTAATAACTTTGTATCAATATGCACTGCAAAAAATCTTTTTGTTTGGTATTTGTTATGATTTGACCAAGTCTTTGGCTTTGAATTTGACTTCAGTGTTGCCAAACAAAAACTGCATAAACAATAAATTGAAATCGACTTAAAGTGTAGGGTAATCTCTCCACTGTATTTAACGCAGTTTTCATTTAATCATATTATTAAAAACATATTAATATACGATATAAATCATTAAAGACTTAAAAATGATCAAATCAAATCAAATCAAATCAAAATATTTTTATTTCATATAAACCTACATGGGCACTTATGAAACGTCAGAAGCTAGGTGCACGGTTCCAAATAGTTGGTTCCTATGGAGAAGAGCCGGCAAGAAACTCCACGGTTACTCTTTTAAAAATAATTCGTTTTTACAATTGTTTCAAATTACAGTGTTAATAGTATGGGAGGACAGTGTAGGCCTGTCAACAAGTACCAGGTACTGAATAAGATAGAAAATTGTCTACAGTCTACAAGACCTACAACGTTCTCACATTCACAAAGTATAAAATAATCTACATAAATAATATTATTTCATAAATAAGACATAATACACTATTTAATGATAAAATGAAGAGTGCATTATACCTGAAGAACTTATAAAACAATAATCGATTCCTTATGTATCGATACAATTATGTATTTTTTTATTTGGCAACAAAATGCTTTAAAAATGTTGTGTTAATTGTCAAAATGACAGTTATCATTCACTTTGTTTTTTTTTGCATCGTGAGTGTTGTTTTTGTAAGTTTTATTACGATTACTTTGGCTATTTCTAAATGGATTCCAATTCTCCACTTCTTGACGACCCCGGCACCTCCATGGACCCTGAACCTTGTATTTATGATGAACCTGGCACATATAAAGCAAGTTTTATTTCATGCATAACCAATTTCAATAAAATGTTAAAAAATTATCTAAATATAAATCTTGATACAAAACTAGGTTTATATTGGCATTCTTACTGATATGAACTATTAAATCATTCATATAGTATTAGCTGAACTGTTTGTTTATAAGTGGCCAAAGTCCCATAGAAGTTGGTCAGTGCCCTTTATAAAATTATTGCATTGTCATCGGTCCTTGACAGGTGTGCAAAGTTTGAATGAAATCTGGTCGTTTAAAGTGGGTCAAATGGGCGCTATAAGGAGTCGGTTACAAACAAACATACAAACATACAAGTGAAGCTAATATAAAGCGTGTAAAAAGACATGTTGCGTCGAACCAAATAAATTGGGAAAAGTGCAGGAGAATGGTGATGATGAGAAAACAAGCTCAATTTTCCAGTAGTTTAATGCAAATAAATAAATAAATAATATCTTAAGACAACCAACACAACGTTATCTGATCCCAAACTAGTCAGAGCCTGTACTATGGCAACCAGACAACTGATAAACATACTTATACCGGGTGACATTTTTTAACGTCTTGAAAAAAAATGGGGGTAATAGGTGAACGGAGTAGAAGCCTTTGGCATAAAATTTTTTGATATTTTTATTTTTGAATAACATGTAATGAAATTGATCTAGCAATAAATACTACACATTTAAAGTAACATTTTCATACTAGAACTACAAAAACAGAAATTAAAAAAAAAAACAAAAAAAATTATAATTAAAAACCTATCGCAACTCAAATCACACGCACCCTACTCAATGCGCGTCATGTATCAATGATTTCGTAGCACGGTCCTACCCTTTGAAGCCGGCAGATAGGCGGCCTCATTGATCTTTCGCAGGCGCACGAGCCGCACATGCATCCCTTTTCGCCCGTGTCCCGCGCTCCTTGAGTCACCTACGATGAATCTGAAGGCCTTCCTGCCTTCTATTCTAGTTACACAACACACCATATGAAGGTCGAGACGGTAAAAAATGTCATCCGGTATATTTTTAAATACATACATATTATAGATAAATCTCACCCAGAAGAAAAAAAGATTGTGCTCATCACACAAAGATTTGTCCTGGGTGGGAATCGAACCCACGACCTCAGTCATAGCAGTCAGGGTCACTAACCACTAGACTAACAGGCCAGTCAAATGTTGTAAAGAAGTCAATAATACTCAATGCAAGACGGAAATCGTGCGCTATTCTACTAATATTATAAACTAGCTTCTGCCCGCGACTTCGTCCGCGTTAAATTTCTTGTTCCCCCGACCATTCCCGTCGCGTCGAATCGCCTACCCGTGCGATTTTCCCCGTTTTTGCAACATTTTTCATTACTGCTCCGCTCCTCTTAGTTATAGCGTGATGTTATATAACCTATAGCCTTCCTCGATAAATAGGCTACCCAACACAAAAATATGTTTTCAATTCGGACTAGTAGTTCCTGAGATTACCGCGTTCAATCAAACGAACAAACAAACTCAGCTTTACAATATTAAGTATAGATGTGTAAGTTGGTATGCTTGTTTGTTTGTTACTCAACCACGCAAAAACAGCAGTACGAATTTGGATACAATTTGGCACAGAGATACCTACATTGTAGATTAACATATAGGATACTTTTAATCCCGGTAGTACTTTCCCGTGCGATAATTTTCGTCCTTCACGCGATCGAAGCCATTGGCAAAAGCTAGTGTTTAATACATAATTTTGCTAGTTATCCTCCAAACAAAATCACAAAAAAAATAGCGACTAAACACATTCACTATGAATAATGCTAACATTGCATTTGTTGTTAGCAACTTTTCCTAAACATTTTTCTTGTCATTATCCTAACTATGCTACTATGATTTCTAAAATTATGATTCGAGAAAGTCATCCAATTTGTAAATACAACTAGGTATTTTTCCTTAAACAAGAAAGTAGGCAATATTTCTACCATAAACTACTATTAATGTAGTTTACTGGATGTGCGTGCGATATTTAGTCCGCAAACATGCCTCGTTTACACGCCCCTAGAAATTGTCACATGAACTCGACCCCGAAACTGGAGCGAGTTAGGACTGGTATGCTAATGTCAGTAGTTTGCTTGCTTGTTGACAGGGTTTCTAGTTCATGCGGCAAAAATATAGTGTGTATTTAGGTGAATTATTATTACCTACATTCTACATTGCACAGGCAATTTTCAGTTACAGGGCACATCGACATAATGTAGGAGAGTAAGTAACGATTTAAATGTTAATATTTATTGTTACATAGCTTTTGCCTGCATTTTCGCCCACATGGAGGTAGAAAATTATCCCACAGGAACATTATACTGGTATAAAAAAAATTGTGTTGTATCGAGGCTATAAAGTATCTGGCTGTCTAATTTCATCCAAATCTGTTTGGCCAGTTTTGCGTGATTTACTAACAAACATACAAACTCTCACATTTATAACATTAATATAGTAGGAGGTTGGAATAGTAGGAGAATCTGATATATTAATTTCGTTATTTAAAATAGGTACGCCAAATTTATATTTAAGTATTTAAAATGGGTACCTACGCTAACAGCAGTATAGTCATAGTAAATTAAATAATACAAATTAACTGGTATGATTTCTAATATGTATACCAAATAACAATATTATTACAGGTGTACACGACATTCACATAAAACAAAGCAACTTTCGAAAATTATATTGATTTATATTATCAATTGATTGGTGAGGTAAGTACTTTGTGATTTCTGACTGTTCTAGTACTCCAATCATAAGTGGTCCGATATATTTTTTTAAACTAATAAGAGACAGAATCGCTTGCTTTCAGAAAAGGTTTTTGTGAAAATGCTCTATTTTCCTGTTTCTTTTCTCTCCAAAATCTGTGAATAAGGATCAAAATTTCTCAAAAAAATAAGGACAGTTTTGTAAGACCATTTTCTTATCGCGACATCGCATCGCAAAAACCAACCTTGTTTAACTTGAATTATTTCGCGGACAAGCTCAGTGACCTAGAGGACGGTCTCATTTTTGATCATCTGATACGTCTAGGTTAGTTTAGACAATCTATTCGGTGCTGCATCTACTTATTAATAAGCAAATGTATTCATGCAAAGTAGATACGAAAAGACATTACCCTCATTTAGCTTCGCTATAATCGGCTAATAACCCTACAAATTCGGTGTTGCAAAAACTAGTTTTAATTTTATGGAATGAACAAGTTTCGCGATTTTAATAATCTTTCCAAGGCTTATACTAAACGGCAATAATTAATGAATTTCAATGCCGAAAATTATTTATGATGTTTTAGTTATATGGAAGTATTTTATTGTTAGTTTAGGTTTTCTGACATGACAGTGTGAAAGTCTGGAGTCTGCAATTCGATGCCCGTGTTATGTATATTTGAAAAGTGTAAACAATAAGTCTTTAAATATAATAATAAGCCTCTTTTCGTGTATGTCCGAGTGATGGCCTATGTAGCGCTATGGATTAACATTCAAAACGAACTTGGATAAATTAGAAGCTCTTCAAATTCGATTCTGGAAACTACTTGTTACTCAAAAAACTAAAAACAGATGTAAAGGAGATTACAGCAAACTATTTAAAATATGTAAAATTCTACCCATTTGTTACAAACATAAGTACCTTTTAGCAGTTAACCACCATGCTACCCAGGAGCATAGCTTAACTCATGTAATAAACAGTCACAACACACGGTCTATGGCTGCTGGCAAATTCAATGTACCCAGAATCACTAATTACTTTGGTGACAGAACCCTAAAAAAACGAATACCATATTTATTGAACGGTTTGCCAGCTGACATAAGGAGTGATGTAAACAAACGTAGTTTTAAAAGTAAATTAAAAAATATTATTTGGAAATGTGTGAAAGTGCTACCTCTTAATAATAATTAACTATAATTACCTTATAAGTATATTGAGTGTATAGAGACTCGCCGACCCCACAGTCAAACCACTACTATGGTTTTGTGGGCTTAGTTTATAAGTTATACTTACCTCTGAATAAATATAAATAAATAATAATGAATGAATCATGAGGTTTCACAGGCTAGTGCAAATCTTGGGGTTCATTTTATTAATCGAGTCTGGTCAAACCACGCTGGAATCGGTGCAATTCATTTCATTTCATTCTTTTCGTGTATATCCGAGTGACCACGTTATTCTTCTAAACTCTGCAATAGATATTTATGCGCTTTTCACTATCACTTAGAGAAATACAAAACTTACATGAAATAAATAAATCTCGAAGTCTTGTTAAATCGAAGCAAGGGTCACTAGTATCTCTGTCGCTACATCATATTCAGGCGTTTTCGCCAAAAGCAGTTTATACTTTGTGTAAAAAAACCAGGTTACCTACAATCAAGATCTAAGACTATAATTGTCAGGTTGTGATTCATTCTCAAAAGTTAAAACTAAAACTTTCCAAAACCGGAATAGTTTGTGTCGATTCCTTCACACGGTTCTCGATACCACGAAATTATTGATGATAGGCTAGGACCAAATACATGTACGTAGTCATAAAACATGTTTCTCAATTTTGCAAATGGCTTGTTATTTTGAAATAGTAAGTGTTTTAAATCATCTTAGTAATCTTGCAAATTATAGAGTCGTGAAGATTTACACTGTTCAATAATTACAGCTCATGACAATGGAAACCGGATATGTATGGTGAAAACGATATTTCATTTAAATGGGACTAATACCTACGATAAACTGCCCAGTGACTTCGAAGGTATAAATTAGCCCTCGTTAATAAAAAATAACAAAGTCAAGATCAAATACTAAATTTATTTCAAGTAGACCATTAAAAAGCAATATTGAACCACCATACCATACTGCGATCGCCAACCCGCCTGCCAAGCGTGGCGATTATGGCAAAGCCCCCCAAATTGGGGGAGGCCTAAGTCCAGCTGTGGACGTCTTACGGCTGAAATGATGATGATGATGATTGAACGTCAAAATTTACAATGAAATAGAACCGCAGGGTTAGTAACACACCCTGCCAGGGTCGCGAGATTTATTCGAAAGAGATACCGTGGCCCTGGCATATGGGCAACTGAAGGAACACGAGTGGGTTTTAGTCAGTAAAAGTCGGACACTCCCTTCCGCTCCACCCTGATCGAGCGGGAAAAGTCATTTGATGATTTCCCACCCATAAAAAAAGGGTTAGTAACACACTATCAATTACAATCTGAATCATTTTGAATTGCTAATCCATTGCTTCATATGTTCGAAAAAATCGTCTGCTAACATCGTAAATAACGCAATGAATATTGTTGAACTGTCAAAATGAAAGACATTGCAACTGTTAGTGTGTTACTTGTTTACCGTGCTGGTTCTAGATGCCCCAAAACTGTTAAGCTCGTGTGCACAGCCGCAGTTAACTAACGATCGAATATTTTTCAGGAAGCTAACAACTCAATTGAAACAGCTTGATTTAAAATACACTGCCATGTCTGCCACTCGTATCAATGAAATCTTTGCTTTCCTTAACTGCAATTAGAATCGTATGTTAAGAAATAATTGCGAACAAGAGATCTTAGAAATGTTCAATAATGAATGATTAATTTAAGGTTATTGAGGGGCTACAAAAACGTAAAGAAAAATCAAACAATCATAATGTGCTCTTCGCTGAAGTATATTTTAAAAGCATTTAAGAGCATGAGCAGTACAAGAATGCAGACAATATTTTGTCACACGCATAATTAGCACCTACTTGTACGGTAAAAATGTTTAAATAACGTAACCAATAACCATACCTACATAAACTCACGCTTTCTTCCCATGGAGGTAGTCAGAAACTTCACAACGCCACCTGCTACGATCCAATGACGATCTTAAAGTGCCTACGCGTTTCGAGTTTCCTACTTACAACACACGTCTAGGTCTGATCAAATAAAATTTAAAAAGTACAAATATCGATCTATAGAGGGCGTCGAATTTCTATATTTGTAGAAAGCTCATCGTATTCGTAAGAACAGTTTCTCAAATAAACGGAATAACTTGCCACTAGGCCACTACTACTGGCTAGCTAGTTTGATGTCAAGTACTCATGAATATGCAACGAGCCTTGCAGAAAAATCTCTATAACCTCTAAATTTTATGCAAATTACCGTAAACAGCGTATAGTTTTGTTTCTTTTTTATAATTTTTGAATTCAGAACGTCATCGGAAATTGTGACAAATGGCCATTTATTTACATATTTTATGAGGAATTGATTGTGGGCGTGTTGATTTAATAGCTTTGGTTTATGGTCACATTATATATTTTTTTAATGATTATTATCGACAGCGGAATCATAGCATTCGGAAAATTAATTTTCTATACGCTTGTAAATAGGGATATTTAGAAAATCGTCGCTATAAAAGTTAAATTTTGTCATCCAAACAGTTTTATAGCCTACAAATATTCTGTTTGACTTTTACTACCATTTCTTAAACGGCTAAACTACTTACGTACCACCGTTTTCAAGAGTTATCAGCATTCATAATTTCAGTCGAAAGACGGTCACTGCTGGACATAGACCTCCCCAAAGAACCGCCACTTTGACCGGTTAATTTTGGGGGGGGGGGGGTTGCCATGATCGCTACGCTTTACAGGCGGGTTGGTGATCGCAGTACGGTGATAAAATGCATATACTGGATGACATTTTTTACCGTCTCGACCTTCATAGGGTGTGTTGTGTAACTAGAATAGAAGGCAGGAACGCCTTCAGATTCATCGCAGGTGACTAAAGGAGCGCGGGACGCGGTTGGAAAGGGATGCGTGTGCGGCTCGTGCGCCTGCGAAAGACCAATGAAGCCGCCTATTGGCCGGCTTCAAAGGGTAGGACCGCGCTACGAAATCATTGATACATGCCGCGCATTGAGTAGGGTGCGTATGATTTGAGTTTCGATAAATTTTAATTTGTTTTTTTTGTTTTTTTTTTCCAAATTTCTGTTTTTGTTGTTCTAGTATGAAAATGTTACTTTAAATGTGTAGTATTTATTGCTAGATCAATTTCATTACATGTTATTCAAAAATAAAAATTTCTATGCCAAAGGCTTCTACTCCGTTCACCTATTACCCCCATTTCTTTTCAAGACGTTAAAAAATGTCACCCGGTATAGAACGCTGCTGCCCATTCTCTAGTAAGTCCCTTAGTCGCCTCTCACGACACCCACGGGAAGAAATGAGATGGTGAAATTCTTTACGTCCGGCGCCACACAGAACAAGTATATCATTTGTCAATATAAGTGTTACTATTATACAAGTCGGAAGCTACTGACAGAACCGCTATTTTAATTATTTTAAACAAAATCGATTAACCTCTTTATCCTTATAAGTCCTTCATCATCTGCCTAGCCTTTTGCCAACTGTGTTGGGGTCGGCTTCCAATCTGACCGGATACAGCTGAGTACCAGTATTTTACATGGAGCGACTGTCTATCTGACCTCCACAACCCAGTTACTGGGTAATACGATACCCCTTGTTAAGACTGGTTGGCAGACGCGTTTCGGGCTTCTGACGACCCATAACGACTAAGATCTATGAAAGACAGCCGGGATCAACATGTTAACGTGCTTTCCGAGGTACGGAACGGTCTTGGTATATAAAGATGGTCACCCATCCAAGGAACAACCTCGGCAAGCGTAGCTTAACCTAAACGATCAACCCTATTGCTGTTGATACTTAGCCACAAGCCCTTCCCATCCTTATAAGTCCTTGTCTTCTTTAAATTCGGTCAAAGTCAAAGATTAGTTAGTAATAAAACATCGGAAAGATATACACGAAAAGTTTTCAACATTAGCATTTTATAGCTGTCTTCATGATAGTGATGATTTTAATCAATAACTAGCGGAGTTATAAAACTATAAATGGAAATATGAAAATTATTGGACTAATGTGCTAATTAGGAATCATAATTTTATATATCTATGCTTTCGGAAGAAAGTGTGATTTATTGGGAGAAATATGGCGGATTTGTCACGTAATAAAGTTTTATTTTTTGCAGTAAACAAGTTAAAATTGTGGGAAAAAAGGGTTAAATTAAGTAAAATCGTAAAATCTCTAAAATTGCCTAAAGGAACTAATAGACGCCTTCTAAAATTAGATCTACACCCTAATTGCGAAACGCACAATTTATCAGAATCTGAATGGGATTGAAGATTATTTCTAAACCATTGCGTCATTTGTTCGAATAAATTGTCGGCTCAACAACGTAAATAACGCAATGAATGTTGTTTAACTATGAATATTAAACCAATTCCTACCGATAAAAAGTTCCGCAATTACACCTCGGGACCCGAAATAAGAATGAATTACGCAATAACTTGACAGCTATCCCGATGTTAAAATTTTTAGCTACCCGAAAATGTTAATAAATCGTGGGTAGTATAGTGTAGTATAGTGGTAGATCGTTGACCAACGAAGAGTAGGCTCAGTGCGGTTGTTGAGTCCGAAGAAAACATAAACTTTTAAATTTTATTTCATCTAGATGTCGATAATCATCACGGCTATCAAGTTACGCTAACTAATTTATTTCAGACAAGTGCTAAAAAAAAAATTTGTGTGTGTTGCGATCCCATGAGACGAGATTACTTCTATAATAACTAGCTTCTGCCCGCGACTTCGTCCGCGTTAAATTTCTTGTGCCCCCGACCCTTCCCGTCGCGTCGAATCGCCTACCCGTGCGATTTTCCCCGTTTTTGCAACATTGCCTATAGCCTTCCTCGATTCAATTCGGACTAGTAGTTCCTGAGATTAGCGCGTTCAATCAAACAAACAAACTCTTCAGCTTTATAATATTAGTATAGATAGTATAGATATCTTAGGACAACCAACTCAACGTTATCTGATCCCGCCACAGCCTTCTGGATGCTATTTTGACTGCCTCTTATTCTGCTCAAGAGTGAGGTCGTTCTTTATAATAATAATATCTTAGGACAACCAACACAACGTTATCTGATCCCAAACTAGGCAGAGCCTGTACTATGGCAACCAGACAACTGATAAACTTACTTATATATTTCTAAATACATACATATTATATTAGATAAATTACACTCATACGGCTAAGTAAAGGCTGCCGACTCGGTAGCCTTTACTTAGCCGTATGGGTGTAATTTATCTAGGTATATTTTCGTAACCAAAATAAGATAAAATTAAGCTTTGAATTAGTTCAAAATGTTGTTTGTTGACAGCAATGACAGCAAACATTCTCCGAAAATTATGTTAAAACTACAAAATAATAGTAATTTTCTAAATATGGTAACACTTTAGAGCTGAGAACACTGATGATTGAGTCGGTAGTACCGAGCACTGGTGGCCCAGTGGTAACAGCCGCGACTTACAAGTTGTAGGTCGTGAGTTCGAACCTGGATAGGCGCTTTACTTTGTGCAAATAATTATAAATAAATAAATATGTTAGGACAACCAACACACCGTTATCTGATCCCAAACTAGGCAAAGCCTGTACTATGGCAACCAGACAACTGATAAACTTACTTATATATTTCTAAATACATACATATTATAGATAAATTAAATCCAGACACAGAACAAATGATTGTGCTCATCACACAACATTTGTCCTGGGTGGGAATCGAACCCACGACCTCAATCTTGGTAGTCAGGGTCACTAACCACTAGACTAACAGGTCAGTCAATTACATCACCATTGCTCTCAAAACGGTGAAGGAAAACATCGTGAGGAAACAAGCATGTCCGGGAACCAAAAATTGGAAGACATGTGACATCTAACAACCCGCGCCGAGCCCGCGTGGTATCCAGCCCATTCCATCCCCCCGAGAGGAGTTCTGTGTCCCAGCAACAGACAGGCGCGACACGAAAAAACATTTCTAAGAAAACTTCATAGGAATTGGTGTACAAGAGCCGCGTCGCGCTTTCGCCTCACGCCTGTCTGTTGGAGCCTTAAAATTTAACCAAAAACCAGATTATTTTTTCTCTTCTTCGCAAGAAATGCCCAAACTTTCCAGAGAGAGGTTGACAATTGGCTATTATTTAAAAAAACCATTATGTCCTGTTATAGTAAGTACCTGGATGCCCGGATTTTGGGTTTTTTTAAAAATAATATTTAAATACAAACAACATTTTGATACATTTCTTCCAATAAAAAAAAAAAAACATAAATTTATGTTTAAGTTGATATCGACAACGTTGATAATTGAAAACATGTATAAAACGACATTTTCTAAAAACGAATCCTAGCTAGATCAATTCATCGCCCCTGAAACCCCCTGTATAGTAAATTTCATGAAAATCGTAGGAGCCGTTTCCGAGTTTCAGATTATATATAAATAAACAAGAATTGCTCGTTTAAAGATATAAGATTAGTTAATTTAAGCGGCATTTCTTAACTACCGAATGTAACGAAAAGTAAAAAAAGTCAGCTAATGATGTGAAAATAGCGAAGTTTCCAGACGATAATCATAAAAGCGTGTGAGCGGTATTTTTCATTAGACAATATTAATCAACTTAACGTAATTTCTTGCTATATAAATTAACGTTTATAATTCTATACTAAACAGTGACTTAGCTATAAATCTTTTACTATACAGCGTAATTCAATAAAATTTTGATGACATAATATACAAGGTGTAACAGAATAAACGCAGTCTTGAAAATAGTTTGTTCAGAATTGACTACTGAATTGATTTCAGTAACTTTTAATATGGGTATTTTTTTTAAATTATGTGTCTGCCACTGAGGGTGTCAAAGAAAATTAAATTTTATCTGAAGGCAATAAACATTCAATTTTAATTCCAGAAAGTAATGCAAGGTCAACACGATTTTCTTAATAAAAATACTTAGCTTAAAATAAAAAATATTTTTTGGTCATTGTTTTAGTATGCTTTTAACTCGATACTCTAATTGAGATGAATGAGGATGAATTAGAGTTATCCTCGCTAACGCTGCCTGTTGCGTTGAGTATGTTACACATTGTATTGAAGATTATCTCATTAATGGGATTTCATCATTGATCTTATAGTCGCAAGCTAGTGCTGAGCATCCTGTAGACCCTTTTTTTGTGTGTGGGAAATCATCAAATGCCGTCTCCCGCTCTGGGTGGAGCGGAAGGGCTTGTCAGAGTTTTACTGACTAAAACCCACCCGTGTTCCTTCACTTGCCCATAATTATGCCAGGGCCACGGTACCTTTTTCGAACTTATCTCGCGACCCTAGCAGGATCCTGTAGACCCACGGTTCGATTCCCGAATCATACAAAATGTTCTTGAGTTTTTCCACCTACGGTTTATTCAGTAGCACAGCAGAATCTGGATTTGTGCATGGTTGATGGCAATAAGTTCACCCCTTATTACATGAGACTTGAACATTAGTGATGAAATGTGGGTAAACTATAGATACACTTCTGCTTATCCCCTCTAGGAATGCAGGCTTGATGTTTCATGTTTTGATAATAAACCTTTTACTACACAGCGTAAGACAAAAAAACCGTCTAAATTTACATAATAAGTAGAGGATTATCTCATTATTTGGTTCGCCATTTTGTAAAAGTAAAAGGCGCGAATCACTGTGAGACGGAACTGTTGCGAGCTAGCCCGCTGATGTTACATCACTAAACTTATTGACGTTTTAAAACTTACTGATGTGTGTCAAAAAAGTGTTGAAAGAAATGGGAACGCTATAATCGTAAAGCTATATGATGTGAAAAAAAAAACTTCGTAACAATCCGTGTAAACAAAAAATTTGTTGCTCGTAACAGATTTAATCTTGTAAATTTACATGTGTGCTTTGCATCATCAGCGTATATTGATCCCACTGCTGGGACACAGACTTCCTCTCTGTGTGAGGAAGTCCGTAATTCACCACGAAGGCCCATTTGCAGAAAAAATTAAGTGCCTGCTGGGGTTGTTCGTTCGCTGAACCGATTTGGCTATTTTTTGTTTTTAAACTGTTCATAATAGTCCGTATTAAGTTTTATGGACAGGAAAATTGCAAAAGTTTCCCGATTTTTTTTTAATTCGTGAAAATCTCAACATCCTGTTTTCTATAGGGTTTTGTAAAAAATATTGAAAGGACAACGTCTGTTGGGTCAGCTAGTCTAAACTAACATTATAAATAGAAAGTATTTGATTTTTTGTATGTATGTTTCGCTTTCATCCTAACGGCTGCACGGATTCGGATGAAATTTGGGACTTGGGTAGACCGTACCGATATACCCACGGGATCGAGACTTCTGTTGGTAAATCCGCGGGGTGCAGCTAGTAGAAAGTAAGAAATTATCTATCTATATTAATACGCGAATGAAAAACTTTGAAACCCTTTGCACGAAAATTACGTGGACGGAGGAGTATGAAAAGCACAGTTAAAGTTCATGTAAAAAAGGAGTTCGGAAAGCGCATAACAAATACATCAGTTTTAAATTAATTATATTCGAATTTGGACCACTGGACCATTTGTGTAAATACTGCTATAACAAAATGCATCATATGTCACGAAATCCCATACAAAATAGTTCGTGACGTACAAACTTATCATTGAGAAGTTAATCGATACGATAAAATAACAATATACTCAATGGCACCTGACACTATCAGCCGACATAATATAAAAGACCTTTAAAGTTATGATGCAATTATATGCTGTAGGTACATCTTTTACTATCTGCAATTGACCCAGTGCGGAATGAATACGATTATATAACCAGTATCGATGTTGTGTAACCTCAATGTTGAGTTACTTAATTCACTTACCTTCACGACAACCTCAATTCTTAAGTTCTTTGGCGCCATTTTTTGTCTTTATCTTGGGCTGATTATCTTTATCAAGTAGCGTGGTGCGAACGGCCTACTGTGTGGTTTGAGTCACACATTTTTATCACAGTTAGGTAGCAAAAACCATGATAAAATGCGTGACTCAAGTTTATCACTCATGCCGAGTTATTCGATCGAGTTATTTCGGAGAACTAAAATTCATAAATTGTTAGTTTATTGGTTTGCTTAAACACACTATTATTATAGATAGTTCAATCCATGAAGACGCGCCCCACTCTTTGACAATTGTACTGAGAGCGGTTAAAAACAAAGGAAAGGGACGCAGAGGGGCGCGTCATCGTGGATTGAACTATCTGTAGGAATTTAATTTAAAGACGACCTCAACTAGGGTATAAGTCTTCTCACAAATGGTATCGTTGTGGCGGAGGAAGTATGTGCGTCCACTGCCACTACGCCGTAATGCAAAGCTCTCCTCTACAGCTTCCCACTCTCCTCTTTGTGTTGCCTTCTGCGGCCAAATTTCCATAACCGCGCCAGCGTCTCCTCGCCCTATTTCGGTGACGACGCCGCACTTCGGTGACTATGCCCATCTTCGGGCTGTCTATTGGCATCAATAATTCTCTATCACAATGTATTTACGGTCAGGGCAACAGGTCTTTTCCTTCTATAAGTCCTATCAGACGTCACCTTAGCATTTAAGTGCTGTGCTTTTTTGTTTTCGCCTTCGTGACATAGCTGTGTTATTAACTTACTTGTCGCGTGAGTCCTGCTTTCTCATGCTTACTTTAACATGTAAATTATAATTTACTTTCAAGAAGGACTTAATCCTTAAGACGCCATTTTGGATTGGCTATCGTCTTCATACTTCCTCACTTTTTTTTTTTTTTTTTTTTTGGATGGGAAATCATCAAATGACTTCTCCCGCTCTGGGCGGAGTGGGAGGGCGTGTCAGACTTTTACTAACTAAAACCCACCCGTGTTCCTTCAGTTGCCCATGTGCCAGAGTCACGGTATCTCTTTCGAACAATCTCGTAACCCTGGCAGGTCTCCCTTATCCTAATTTATTTGGGGTCATAGCAGCATGTCTTTTTCCATTCATCTCTCCGTTATCTCATCAAGAAATATTATGGTGACCAAGTTACCGCATATTAGTACTTTTTTATTCTCTCCATCGTATCGTGGCTGTGTTATTTACTTGTTATTCTTAACATGTGTGAACAAGGGCTCTGCTTGCCCATGCTTGCTTTTCTACTTCGTCATGTCAGTCATGGAAATTATAATTTCCTTTTAAGAATGCCTACCATGCTTGCACACTCTACCGTTACATGACATAATGTCACGGTTTGTCAAATTTTCTTTTAGAGTTTCTCCACATCTGGGACATAAGTGTGTAATGGGTTTTTCTAGCAGTAGATTTATTTAGGAATGGGAATAGGCTCACCAATACGCCTTATTGTTTCGTAAGCTGTAACCTACGTGACTATACAGGGTTATTTGTAAAACACCGGCAACCTCTCAGGTCTATGTTACTAACATCATAATCAACAACTTTTGTTCTATGACTTTTAAAAATTCATCATATTTTAGTGCATCAGATTTTCATACAAAAATCGGCTGCCTGTAAATAGGTCAAGTTCAAGCGCCCCCGCCGCCCTAACCCCGCTCCCCTTGCTACTACTACTACTGATACTATCGCTTTCTTTTGCTTCGCATAGACTCCGTAACATTTAGAGCGTTCAATGTAAATATTTTTATTTTTGTTTGAAAATCTGATGAACTAAAATATGATGAATTTTTAAAAGTCATAGAACAAAAGTTGTTGATTATGATGTTAGTAACATAGACCTGAGAGGTTGCCGGTGTTTTACAAATAACCCTGTATATATTGTGCTGCGGGTAGTGGTTGGATGGTATGAGAATGTGATGCGGAGGAATAAGGCAAATATGGTTAGGAAAATTTTGAGTATAAATGTGGTGCTCTATATACGAGTAGGGCTAAGAAACCATGGATGGATTGTGTGGAAAATGATATGGGGAAAAAGAATGTAGAAGGAAATGACGACTAATAGAGAAGCATGAATGAAAAAGACATGTCGATCGGCGCCACGTGTCTTGTCCGTGATTGTCCATTTGCTAATAAATTGAGATAAGGGCTGGACAATAATTATAATATATTTGTGGGTCAGCCAGGTTTGGCTCATGATCTTGACAAACTTATACCTAGTAAATATTTTACTATTAATGACTACTCTAAACTGATTGATTATAACTAACGGATCATTATCAAAAGACTCAGCGTCCCTTTAATCCAATCAGATCATCGATTATGATTGATTTAGATAACAAATAGTTACGTTGTTCTTCAAAGATAATTCATTGTGTTTAGATTTGAACATAACCATTATTATCGTAATGGATTAGAACAACGACGATTTCTCTTTAATTGAGATGTAGGCCTCTGACATTTTCTATTAGTGAAATATCTGGGTCATCCAGATTTGAATCGACAGAAATGATAAAGCTATTATTATAGATGATGATAAAGTTATTGCAAAAGCACGATTTGCAGATTTTACTACGATAAAATCCAAATTGAATTTCTCCTGTCTATTCGCAAAAGGATAAATAACAAACATTGTTCACTGCGTTTTCTCAGTCCATGGTATCGATATCAGACCAGCTTAGGTATTCACACCTATTAGATACGCTTCCATACCGAATCGAACATTAATCAACGTTATGGTAGGAGTCAAATGCTGTTCATAAATCCGAAAATGTTGTCAGTTTAAAGCAAATAGACGACCGCTATTCTTCCGACATATGTTTCTGTCGGGGGCAAGGCAAATTAGGTTGGTTATCGAAAAGTGAAATTATTTAAATAAAAAAAAACTGTCATAAGCTTGGGCACTTTTGAAATGTCAGATGCTAAGTGCACAGTTCCAATTGATCATTTCCTATGGAGAAGAGCCAAATAGCAACTCCTTGGCTACTCTTTTAAAAATAATGGGCTTATACATCATCATTCATAATTTCAGCCGTAAGACGTCCACTGCTGGACTTAGGCCTCCCCCAATTTGGGGGGCTTTGCCATAATCGCCACGCTTGGCAGGCGGGTTGGTGATTGCAGTATGGTGGTAAAATGCATAGAGAACGCTGCTGCCCATTCTCTAGTATTGGCTTATACAATGTTTCTAAAATACAGTGTCAGGGTAGGCCTGTAGTACCAGGTACTATCACATTGCCGTTATGACAGGATCTTCAGCCGCAGCCGTTACAAACAAATAATTTTCATTAAATCCGCCTTATAATGAGCCTAATCGCGCATCTTGAACTTTCCTTGCACAGATGGTCACAAGCCTTATCTTCACGTTTATTCATCTCACTGCATTATACAATTTCTCTTTCTTCCTTATCTTGATGGTAACTTACTGTTTTAAACTTGTCCTGCCAACCATCTTTTTGTTCACCATATTCACTGTATACGTGAAGATAATGAGATATGTCACAAATGTCAACGTGATGATTCTAAAGAAAGAAAGAAAGCATTTATTTGTCAGAATATTGTACAAAGTTGTTATGTGGATTATTACGTTCCAAATATTCTGCCGTTTCCGGCGTACAAATATGGTTTTGGAATTATGGGTAATCATTACATTGAAATTTAGTTTAGTTTAAAAATAATAATAATTTAGTTTTTGCTTCGCCATCTTTGTCTGATATGTCATGATTAGAGTCAGTTACTGCAGTATCTTTATTAGAAAACGTACGTCGGGGTCATGTATGATTTTGCGAAGTGAAACTTTTACCTGGATTGAAGATAATTCTGCGTTAAAAGTTGCTGTGACTGATCCTGTGTGTTTTGTCAGTTTCAAAAGTGGGTTTTCGAAATAAATTAATTGTTTTTTTCTTTTTCCTGAATATTCATATTCGGGGTCGACCATAACATTACGAAATGACGTCATTTTACAATTGCAAAACCAAATTTTCAGTTTTTTTGCGACCTCCATAATTGTCATTTAGCTGTTTTAGGTATATTTTTAGTGTGATATTATAGGTTACTAGCTTTTGGCTGCGGCTTCGCTCGCGTATTAACATATAAACCTTCTTCTAGAATCATTCTGACTATTGGTGTAAACCGCATTAAAATCCATGATTTAAGAGATCAAAGCGTACAAACACGAAATGCGACTTCGTTTTATACTACGTAATAAAGATGATCTAACTTGGGATTCGCGTTTCGTCTCGCACTTACGGAATTACATCATCCTTAAAAGCCTTAATAGCCCCACAAGTTACTCTTCCCACATAATATTTCGCAAAACTAACAACTTTTCTACAAACTTCCTACTTCATTCATTACACCGCAAACTACCAACAATCACGTTTACGGCCAACCGCACATCACTCGGTGGAACTACGAAAACCGACCTTAAATGTAAGAAATAAAGACGATATTGTTACCACGTTCGTGCGTGTCGATCGTTAGTCAGATACCTGTCTGTCATAAAACGGTCCATCGCGAAGTGTTGACGGAAGCGGAGTGAATGATGGCACTGATGTAACAGTTGATAGTTCACTCCCCCACCTACTCGTCGCTCCCACTCTTGTATAACAGCTGTTGTTGATACAGGTTGATGTTTTTATGGTGGTGTAATGTTAGGCGGATAAATTAAAAAGTCATTACTGTTCGTAACGGAATTAAACGCAAAAAGTTTTAATGATTAATTGATGATATTCAGGTTTAGGCGTCTTTAAAATAGAGTGTTAAGAAGTAACTATATAGGAGCTAAAAAAACTTCGATCAAAGATTTACGTAAGGAATAGCGAAATACTTTCAGAATCATATTTAGAGCTTTATTTTTTCACGTAAAATTAAAATAACCCCACCACACTCAAAGTGTGAAGAAATCTTCCTTATCTTTAGATATTAATGTATTTATTCTTGTTCGTTATATCGATTTCTACATATTCTCTCCACCAATCGTCTTTACCCTAAAGAATTCGCCATCACACATTCAAATAAGTCGTCTCACACTTACTACTCACACAAAACACAACAAAAGGCATACCACTTATAACACGTCACTGCTAGCACCGTCCAACATCGCCAACCATCGTTCACACAGATGTACCACCGCCGCCGTCGAGCTGTCGATCCCGGAGTGGGTGCATTACTTCACGGCTGCCATGTTTCTGCTCTGGCTCGCCCTCGGACGGAGACGGAGCATGGTTCACTCGTCGGAGTCAACATGAGCTTTGTGTATGTAGTTATGACATTTCTGGTTTATGGGTACAAAATATGCTTAATATAAGATTAAACTTTAAAAATAGAGGGCTGTCTAGAAATTTATTTATTTATTTTATTTAGGCATTTCAACGACTTATTTACTAAGATAAACAAAAATCAGAAACAGTTTTGAGAATTATGAATGAGTCACTTACAGCAGTGCACAGCACTAGCAGAGTAAGTAATAAAACGTATAAGATATCGTACTTGGATTACGTAAAAGTTATGAAATAAAATAGAGTTTAAAAAAATTGCAATGTGCTCAACTTCGATCGTAGATATAAAAATACTTAAAAACTAAAAACAACGAAATATGTTAATTATTTCGTAGAGACACTTTTTTCTCCCATCTATCAAATCAAAATATTTTTATTTTATCAAATGAGACATTCCAAAGTGAGTAAGTTTAGTATTGACTGCACCGTTAAATTAGGAACAAAAGTTGTTATCATAGCCCTCTAAAAATGTACGTTGAAAATATAAACCTCAGTTTGAAAATGGTTGGCAGTGATATTGCAAACATTTTAACTTTATCATGTCATTTCTTAAGTTAATCTTAATAAAAAAAAAAACATATCACTCACAACAGAACTTTCAAATTTAGTCGGGTTATATACTCACCACAAAATATAACAGCAACCTGTATACGAACTCGCGATGCAAAGTCATTGACCGCCGTGCTACGCGCGCTACGAGAACGGAGCGCCAGTCGCTCGCCGACTCTTGGCGAGACGAGACGCCTTTAATAATTATGGTTATTTATACTTGTTTTTTTTTTTTCACGAAGTTTTTATATTCTTAATGCCACAGAGTTCTTTATGTTCGTTTGATTTCTATGTAGTTTAGCGAGGCTTTTAAATATTTCAGATCACGAACTATAGTTTAGATTAGGCTAATTCCCACTGGCTATATACTCATTGAAAAATCCTCATAATCTCAAACTTTATGATTACAATTTACAAGTTTATTAATCTTACAAATGGGTGTACTTACCACAACTCGTAAGCCACATAAATTGTGACCACATAACAATATTTTAATTGTAATATAACAAGTCTACAACTTTACGTATTTGTAATTTCTGTGTTTCGCAAAATTTTCTAAAATTTTGTAGAACTGTAAACTTTCGGTAAAGGGTGCAGGTAGGTTTTTGAATGTGATAAATCTTCATGCTAGCGTTATTCTTACTCTGGTGCTTAAATGCTTTTTTGCCAGTGCATTAAAAATGTGGGAATTTAAATTAAAAGCAATAACAGCCAAAATAGATATCGATTTGATTCAATGTATAAAAAATAACAATTGCTATTCGTTAGTCTCGTCAAACTCAAAAACAACTTAACAGATATGAATTGTTTGTTATGTTTTGTTCGCTCTAATACAGGAGTGGTTTGGAAAAAAATGCAAAATAAGGAAAACCCAAAAAAATTGGGAAATTTGGAATTGCATATTTTATGGGAAGTATGTATTATTGACATTTGGATAGACAACGTCTGTCGGATCAGCTGGTCATAAATAATATGAATCAATGGTTTAAGGAAAAGTATACTCAAAAATATTGAAGTGGCTTAGTAACAGGCGCGGTTTAATTTAATATAAAAACAAAGCTATTAGCCTCAATATAAAAGCTATAAAGTTTGCAAAATCTTATGATTGATTTATTAATAATTTCAAAGCTAGCAGAAAGCTATAATTATTTACTAACTATAACAATATAATTTGATAAGTATAGCTTTCTAAAACAACATTTGTAATAGAGCGGATTAAATTTTAGTTGTAGTTTTAGTTTTTTGACTGGCCTGTTAGTCTAGTGGTTAGTGACCCTGACTGCAAAGACTGAGGTCGTGGATTCGATTCCCACCCAGGACAAATCTTTGTGTGATGAGCATAATCATTTGTTCTGTGTCTGGGTGTAATTTATCTAAATTATGTATGTATTTAGAAATATGTAAGTATGTTTATCAGTTGTCTGATTACCATAGTACAGGCTCTGCCTAGTTTGGGATCAAATAACTGTGTGTTGGTTGTCCTAAGATATTTATTTATTTTATTTAAGTTTTTTTTTTTAAGTAGTTTTAATTGATATCAAGCATCCCACATTTTTTTCTACTTTTTAGTTTGTTTTTAGAAGAAAGCGAGTTTTTTTTATTTTTTAAACTATTGTTTATTTATAAGTTCGGCTGGCTACAAGGATAAGCTGGGATAAGAACAGGAAATTGATGAGCTACAAATGCATGTTTTTATTGCAGTCCTTGTGATCTTGGCCAGGATTATGGCACAAATTTATGAAATTATTGTATTGTCATCGGTCCTTGATTGAAGGGGTCTGCTAGGACCGATGCCTGCCAGGGTCGCGAGATTGTTCGAAAGAGATACCGTGACCTTGGCATGTGGTAACTGAAGGAACACGGGTGGGTTTTAGTCAGTAAAAGTCTGACACGCCATCCCGCTCAGCCCAGAGCGGGAGAAGTCATTTGATGATTTTCACTCCAAAAAAAAAATCGGTCCTTGATAAGTGTGCAAAGTTTGAAATTATTCCGACGTTTTGTAAGGGGTGAAAATCACGTTCAAAGATTCCGTTTCATACCAAGCTAATAAAAGTGTGAAAAATAAGCTTAAAAAATGATTTTATCTAAATGCTCAAACTAAAGAATACCTAGTATTTTCTGACAATGTATGCTAACCTACACTGTAGCAAATTAATTACCATTTTTACCACAGCAATAAGTCATTTCACCGCAAAACATAAAACAGTTCTGAAAGGGGGACTTTCTAAAATGGCCGCCCCGTCATTCCTTATAAGCGGTGGAGGCACTGACAACAAATTTATCAGCCTAACTGGCAGACGCGGAACCAGCCAGGTATCTGATGGAATTCCGTATACGTATAATAAATAAGGTTTTCTTTCTACACATGGGAGTGGCCCTATCTATGGTCTATTGGCAATTTCTCTAAACATTTCTTTATTAAAACTTTAATCCCGGATTTATGAGGTGGTGTATTTAATTAATTGATTTATAAAATATAAACAAATTCAAATATTAAAAGAAAGTATTACTTTCTGTAGAAATTGATCCTCGTTGGTCTTACTGCTGATGCTTACTTCTTATTGGGTATTTCTATCTCGAATTTCTCAGTAGTAGTCCGGAGTCTAATTTGTGCCCGCTTGCTGGCAATAGGCTCTACCATATTCCATGAGATTTAAACATACGTAACTGGTGCAATGTGGTATAATATACACCTGCACCTCTGCATAACCCTACGGACTACAGGAATGATGTTATATCATGTTGTATATTACTTCAGTCAACTACAGATCAGTGGCAGCACTTATACTACCGAAACCGCCCTTAGTGCTACGACATAAAGGCACTGTCAAAGTCAAATTCAATTTGATTTTGAATTTGACAGTGCCTTCAAATTGACAAATTATTTATACTGATGCGTGGTTGAATATACCACAGCCTCCCAAACAATAAAATACACCAAAGCTTAGTGATAAAATAATAGGAATTTACAAACATGCCGTAAAAGATATCTCATTAATCCCCGGGTCCCTTCCTGTACAAACTAGAAAATCTACTTTTCAACCAAACGCTTATACAGTTCTAGTGATATCTGTGAAAGTGAATAAATAATAGGGATGGTACGACTAGGGACTGACCACTCCTAAATGATGCTGAAATTAGAAAGTTGTTATAAGGACGTCATTACACGTGATTTAGTGCTGCGCAAGAGTCGTAATTTAACTCTTTATGTGTTAGAGAACAGGTTGGTGATTCATTCATTTTGAAGTGTTGGGTTTGCCTTAGGTTAGGAGATTTATTTCTTTATGAATTATCTATATATATAAATTTCAAAGTCCTGAGTGACTGACTGACTGACTGACTGATATATCAACGCACAGCCTAAGCCGTTGGTCCTAGAGACATGAAATTTGGAGAGTGTATGCTTTGTGAAGAGCAGGTATCCACTAAGAAAGGGTTTTTTGAAATTCCATCCTTAAGAGGGTGAATTGGGGGTTTGAATTTTCACGCGGGCGAAGCCGCTGGCGGAAGCTAGTGAATTAATATAAATTAAAACAAGTAAAGATGCTATGAAGATGTTCCGTGTGGTGTCAAGTAATAGTGTGGATGTAAAGAATAGAACCATCCCATTTCTTCTCGTGGGTCTTGCTATGCTGTTAAGAGATTGTTGCGCCAGTTCTTCACCGCTAAAGCACTAGGAAGTGTTGAAGGGCGGACGTTTTGGGGGACTGTCTTTTGTTATTTTGGCGTTCGAAAAGGGAGGCGTATGTTTAGGAGTGGACGTCTTTCGGCAGAAATTATGATGATGAAAGATGCCTTGTATAAAACAATTCTGGTTCAATCTGGATCAAATAAGCATTAAGTCTCATGAGATTTCCTTCATGCATGGATTAAAAATTACCTTATAATATAACACAATATCTTTCAGGCCTTGACAAAAATAGGAAGTATTTATTATCTAACAATTATTTCAACTCATATTCGGTATCTCCACGCTTTTGCAATAATATAATAAAATTGCCAACAATGATAAGTTCCTCCGTCCTTCCCAGAGGCCAGGAACCAAGGTTAAAACCTCACCACAATAGCAAGGCTGAATACGATACATACCTCGCACAATACCCTATTGTTTTAACATAGTCTGTGGTCTTCACCTGTCGAATTCACGCGCGCTAACGTTCCCGCCAACTCGATTGTTTACGTCGTAGTTCCACCGCTCACTGATAGATGGCGTTAGTATGTTCGTGCTTTGTTTTGTAAGCGCAATTAAAAAGAAAGTTGTGTATGTAGTAATTCCACTTGTTCTTACATTATGCAATCATAGTTGCGAACACGTAATATTAATTAGACAATTTTATGGTGTTGTAGTGAAGAAAATGAGAAATATGTTGTAAATGTGTTGATTGGGTTGTAAATACCGTTGTGTTATTGATTGCTTCCTAAATTGGTGTAGGTGCATGCAAGAATTAATAAGTTATTTCAACTTTATTAAAAATGTACTAGGGACGGGCCGAATATTCGTTTCATGTTTGATATTCGGCATATTTGGAAGGCTTACCGAATATTCGTATTCGGCCGATTATTTGGCAAAAATTTCCAACTTCTACCGAATCATATTGTATTAAGTAATAAAAAACTCTATAAGCATATATGGAGAAGTGCTATTTTAAGTACAAGTGGACCCTTTTGGGCAACCAAAATTTCATTATTACACAAGGGCAAGATCCATAGCTAACTAGATAACAGTCCGGGCCGTTGGGGTTCAGAAGGACAGAAAGACAGTACCAGTGCGCTTCAACCCGATCTACAAACACAGGAACTTTTTAGATGTACCTACTTATTGTATTGGCCTTATTGGCCAAATCCTGCCGGCCGAATGTAACATTCGGCCGGCAGGATTTGGTCAGTCGGAATACATAGTGCTAGTCTCTCAGAACAAAAAACAGAGCCTCGAGCTAATTTATCGGTATTTTGAAAATCTGTTTTATTTACATTGTGACTGTTCATAAACTCAACAGATAATCACTTCCTTAAACACACAGGAAACTTAACTCGTGCATTTACTTTCCGTCAGTGAAAATTTCTCGCCCAGCCGGATGGGCGCTTGCTCTCACCGGGAATCGAACGGCTTACAAATCACCTGTAACACCTGTTTAAATGGACGGGCTGGCTAGCAAATTATTGTTGACAGGTTAAATGACGGCTTACATACATACATTTAAGCCTTTTTCCCATGGGTTTTGGCAGAAACTACAGTATACCACCTGCTGTGATACATACTTCTTTAGCCTTGTTTTAGTTTATACCCCTGAAGGGGAACGAAAATAACTTGCAAGTCGCGGCCGTTACAACAACAATAGCGTTAATAGGAAATAAGACCCAGTCCAACTCGACTCTGAACTGACATTCGTAAACCATATCGATAATATCACTGCCAAAGCTACAAAAATGTCTGGCTCCGCGATTTGCCCCGGGATAGGAAGAGGGTAGTTAAAATCCGTTAAGGGGAAAGCTTCAACCAGCCCGCGAAATTCAAAATTTCTTGCGTTTTTTGCAATTTGCAGGCCAGTGCTAGGTTGTATGTTGATTAAAATATTATTCGCGACTGTAAGACGTATGTAGTTACAGAAATATAATCATCAAAATCACTAATACAACCCTCCAAGTTCATAAAGGCGTAGGAACAAAAATAAAACAGAAAAAGTCATTCCTACAGCTTTATAAACTTGGAGGGTTGTATTGATGTTTTTGATGATTATATTTCTGTAACTACATACGTCTTACAGTCGCGAATTATTATTAACATACAACCTAGCACTGGCCTTCAAATGGCAAAAAACGTAAGAAAATTTTGAATTTCACGGGCTGGTTGGAACATTCCCCTTAAGTAGCTTCACTAGCTTTAATACAATTTCAGAATGAGATAATACAAAACAAGAATATTTACCTTGGTATAACCTTGGTATGGATTCAGCAAGGCAAAATTGTTTGTCTCTGAAACTCATCATAATAACCACTTCAACACTATTCAATAGTATTTAAATGCAAACAAAAGGAATGCAAAACAAAACAAATGCACTTTCAATACATATGCAAACTAAGCAATTTATGACTCGACGCGAACTGACGCTGTTCAACACTCATTACTTTTGCATCTTCTAAAGCTGTAAAATGTGACAGAAAAGGGTATAGTGACATGTTTGGAAATAGGTATACGTCTTACTTACTTTACTTGGCTTGTAAGAAATATATCGTGGTTTATACAGAGCCATAAATTACGTTTTTGTTTCTAAATATGTAGTTTCATGTTGTTAACTTTTCTTATGCATATGCTGTGGGTTGTGATATCCAAAGTCTAAAAGAATCAACGCAAGTCCTGATATAGTTTAAGGATAACTGACTGCTGAATCGATTTCAGTTACTTTGGATATGGGTATGTTTTTCAAAAATGATGTATTTTGCCTCCCATGCCATCCAATTTCTTGCGGTGGGTGTCGTAAGAGGCGACATACTAGAGAATGGGCAGAAGCGTTCTCTATGCATTTTCCCCCCATACTGCGATCGGCAACCCGCACGCCTAGCGTGGCGAGTGTGCACGTCTTTCGGCTGAAATTATGATGATGATGTATTTTGCCTTAATTACCGCCGATTGAGCCAAAGAAAATTCAATCTTATTTCAAGGCAATAAGAAAAATCTTAAATAAAATTACTTACTTTAATTGCTGTTGTTAAAATTACTAATATTTTTTATGGGCCAATTCGTTCATCTTTCAATTAAATTTAAATGATAAATAATTTTTCAACTTTACGAAAAACTCACCCTATTTTAAAAATTATTAATGGATCTTTAATTGATTGACCCTCCCCATCTAATATTTCAGCTTGAATTGATATTACTCTTCATGATACTTATTATGTTGTAACTCATTTCCATTATTTTTTATCTATAGGAGCTGTATTTGCTATTCTAGGAGGATTTATTCACTGATATCCATTATTTACAGGTTTATCTTTAAATCCTTATTTATTAAAAGTTCAATTTTTCGTAATATTTATTGGAGTAAATATAACTTTTTTTCCTCAACATTTTTTATTATTATACTTTTAACTCAACACTCTGAATGAGGGTTATATGAGGGCTTGCTCACTCACTTGAGTAGCCTAAAATCATTAGTTATATGGTGCCAAATTTTCCTTTACATTTTCGCTGAAACTAAGTTCTGTCGCGTCTACAGTTTCATCCACTTTGTTGTCACCTGTAGCAATGAATAGTTGAATACCCCCATTAATTAAAAAAGAAAACACTAGACATATACCACAGGCATCAATTTCTAGCGCATGCCTGCATAATGTACCGCGTAGTACCTACCATTAAATGCGCGTGCGACGCATAAATCTGCCGTCGACTGCAGTCTTCAAATTGCAACTTGTACTTATTATATAAAACTGATAATAACAAAACTCAGAAAACGAGTGTAAATCTATTACTTCTATTTGTGTAAAACGAGGCTTTATTTAAATTTTATAATGTGCGTCTCATTTTTCATTCTTTCCGTTTTCATAAACAGACTGAATTAGACAACTGTAAAACCTAGCCCTTTACAAAATCCCATAAGCAGCCATTTCTGCTGCGCCTTCATACATACATAATCAAAGCTCTGTTCACATAGCTTCGAGCTTTTCAACGCGTATGCGCGTGAGTCGAATACATTAACTCTGTCTGCACACTGACGCCATCTAGTGACACTTTATTTTATTACTTATTCCCTTTGTTTTTGAATGAAGGTTTGACTCAAGTGTCATTAGTTTCACATGAAAATTGTGACTCATTCCGTCTTATTACAAAACGCGATCTAAATTTGGTACTGGGGTTGTTACTAGGTTTAAACCATGACTAAATAAAACGTTATTATAAAATGAAGTTTATCGCTAGTTCTTGAACTATCTGTGGTACTAAAGTTAGTCCGCCGAGACCCCTAGTTTATCCATAGTTTATCTTTGGATTTGACATAAGTACTGATTACTTTGAGGTTAGCGTTGATTTATTTTTGCATCTTTTTATTTACAAATCGATAGAAATGGATATTACCACGATTGACTTGATGGATTTGGAAGATTTAGAAATGCTGGAGATGTCTCGGCGATCTTACAGACATCGTCATCGTGTTAATCCTTTCGAATTGAGTGACGAAGATTTTAGATACAAGTATAGATTCACAAAACGTTTTGGTGAAAAAATAGTGGATATTTTACGTGATGACTTATCCCACGACCCTCGAGGATGCCCATTGAGCCCTGAAATACAAGTGGTTTGCGCATTACGCAACTGGGCTCGACATGAAGTAAGTACCTCTGGTCGATGCTACTATAACATTAGACAAAATCCTGATCATATACTAGATACCTAATAATATTGTTTTATTTGTAGATTCAAGACGATACAGCTGATTTACATGGTGTGTCTCAACCAGTTGTCAGCCAAACTTGTAAAAAGGTAGCCGACATTTTATCACGGATGTCTCGAAGATTCATCAAAATGCAGACTACTTTAAATGAACAGGAGGAGGCCATAAGAAAATTTCGCAGTATTGCTAATTTTCCTACAGGGAGCAATAGATTGTACTCATATACGAATTAAGAAAGTAAATGCTGATGGGGGTCAGTTATATATTAACAGAAAAGGATATTCTTCAATCAATGTACAGGTAATATAAAACAAATATTTAAACTTTTACTTTGATCCCTTAATCTGTGCCACAATAGAGAATAATGTATTTGCTTTTCTTAATTACTAATTACCAATGCCATATTAAAATACGGAAAGGAATGCAAAATTCTAACAACTTGTCACTTTGCAGGTGGTTTGTGATGCTGATTTGAAGATCATGGACATTGTTACCAGATGGCGTGGCAGTGTACATGACTCTAGAATATTCCGAGAATGTAGATTAAAACAAAGGTTTGAGGCTGGTGCATTCTCAGGAATATTATTGGGTGACAGTGGATATCCTTGCACACCATATTTATTTACACCTATACTGCGCCCCACAACACCACAAGAAGAGAGATATAATAGCAGCCACATACGTACCCGGAACACAGTGGAAAGGTGTTTTGGTTTGCTAAAGCAACGGTTTCGTTGCCTTTTACGAGGTATGTTTGGGGACATTGAAACGGCAAAAAAAACGATTGTTATTTGTGCTGTCCTCCACAATATTGCCATCGATATGAGGGATAATCTGTTTCCAGGCGAGGAAGATAACATTATAGATCAATCATCGTCTAGGGAACCTATTGCACAAAGGATTATTCCACCTTCAATAAGGGGAAATATTAGGAGAAGGCAGTTTATAGAAACTCATTTTCAGTAATTTACTTTAAAACTATTTAATAAGTATGAACTTTAATTAAATGAATAATCTATTACTGAATATTTGCAGCAAATAAGTACCTGAAACAAATATGTTACAAACAAATATATTATAATATTTACAGACATGTCACAATTACAACTATAGTCTAAAACTGACCATTTGGTTACATGTTGGGGCAGTCACCCCATTTATGCTTGCTTTAGGTGGTTCTTTTATTTTGGTGTTGTGCTTTGTTAACAAATGTGTTGGTATATTGGCATGGCTAGCTGATATAAAGCAAAAAATGTAATGTAATGTTCTGTGTCTCATAATGACTTTGCCAACCTAATATTGTGTAGAATCAAGTTTGTCTAACTTGACAGACAGCTGTGCTGCTGGGGAGTTTGTTTCGCTACTTCTTCCTCCCAGCTAAAGCACTAGGAACTGGTGAAAGCGGGGATTTTGAGAGACTGTCATATGTAATTTTGATGTTCGAAAAGTGCTGTCTCTCAGCCTAATTTGAGTAAATGAGTTTTGCTTTTGACCATAACACATTTTTACAGTAATTCTCAGCTGTGCATAATCAAAACATACAAGCAAACCAGTGAATTACTGTAGTAGGATAAAGTTGTATGTGGTTACTACTTGTTATTTAATTAAATATAAGAATTTTGACTGTAATCTTAGAATAGTAAGTGTGAGGATGTGGAATAAAAAAGTCTACTTACATTTTATTTATCACTATCAGTATTGGTGTGTTTTCTACTTTGTAATAGAGCTATTTCTAATTCAATTTTTTTTAATTTTTAATTGAGCAATTTTGACGTTAAGTTTGTGTTCCACCTCCATCATTTCTAGCTGTTTTCTTTTGAAATCAGTATTGCTTTGTGTGATTGTATGCCGCATTTCTTCACTTCTGTAAAATCAAATAGAATAATTTATTTGTAACATGTAGAAAAAAGTGAAAAGTCACTACATTTACAATGTCTTTTCATTTTTACTACATTAAAAATGAAAAGACATTGAAAATTTCTTTGTGAAAATATTCTTCCAGTTGACCTACCAAGGCAATGGTTTCCCTGCCAACAGTCGTCACTAATTGTAAATTTGTTATTTATCATTGTTCCATAGAATGTTTAAGGTTTTGCATCTTCACCTTAAGCAAATATTTTCGTTACTAAGAGAATTGTATTATATTTGGTAATTATTTCTACATACCTATTTTGCAAATTCTTTTTCTTTTTTTTTGTTGTGCTTCTCATGTAAACAGTCTCATTATTCGTTATTTTCATCATTCTAGTGCTTTCTGTATCTGTCGTTGGATTGTTGGATATTGCTGAAAATTATAAATATGTAACAATCAGGTACAGGTCTTAGAAAAGTAAATATAGAAAAGATTAAAACGCACTTGTGTACATATTGGATTATTATTATTATACTATACATAATAGCTTTTGCCCGCGACTCCGCCCGCCTAAAGAACCTCCAAATAATATTCTACAGGAACGTACTACTGGCATAATAATAGTTTAAATTCCAGCCAAATGTATGCAGCCCTCTTAATGCGTGATGACAATATTAGGATGTCTAACATTAACTATTATTTACCTTGCACTTCCACTAACTGTTGTTCAGGATGTTCCTCATGTATTGCTTCAAATTCTTCAAAACTAGGCCCAGGCTTAGGGTCAGTAAACATTTTTTCTGCAGTTGTAGGCACAGGAACTGGATTCTAAAATAAACAAATTTTCTTTAAGTACTATATTTCCACATGGACTGCTGTATTTTATCTATAAGTAATGTAAGATGTGTTAACTCAATTAATTTTAATTAAATGTTTAAATGACATAAATAAGCAGTTTTATTTACCAATGCATCACTATCGTAGTCATTGATTTCAATGACAAAGTCGTGAGGAGCAATCGCCGCTATTTCTAAGTCCTCAGGAGAAGGCGATGGTGGTTTTTCGCCACCGCCTGTCTTAGATTGTTCCCTCCTATGGGTAGATAAGTTGGATTTAGCGGTCAACTTCATTCTTTTCCAAGCCAGCTTCAATTCTCCATCTGATCGATATTTACCCGTTATCTCGTTAAATCTAAAAGTAGAGGTAATAAATATGATCATTAATATTACGTACACGATAACGTATGTACTTGTACCCATAAGAAAAGCAATATGTAGGTACTTAGTCTGTATATTCTTCCATTCTTTGGTTTTCTGCATGTTTATCGATGTTTTCGTGGACTTGTCTTCTATAATATGTGCTGATTGAGAAACAAGGCGACGTAATATTTCCTATAATAATAAGAACATCCGTGTTAGGTAGTCGAAACAAAATTGATACAAAGCATTGCTTACCTAATAGTAATTAAAAAAGCCATGTTTTACTAACTTTTTCTTCAAAACTCCAGTTTTCACCCCTTTTTTTCTTGTGGTGTTCCATTTTTTAATGTAGCTCACTATTTAACAAGACTCGCGAACAAACCAAAACAGTGCCTAACAGAAACTGAACGCTGAATACAAATAAGAAGTGCATTAATTTATTAAAAAGGGCGCCAAGTAAACATTCGTTTCAAATTACGAACGCTGCCGCCGAATTTAATGCATTCCAATTCACGTCAGAGGTGTTAAAAACCTGACCACTTAATTATAAAAAGCGCGTCAAAAGTACAAGTGGGGCCTGTTCAATATATTGTAACCTAAACATAGAACAATTTATGACGTATTCCTGGATTATTAAACAATGATGTAATCATTTTAAGTGTTATTCCAATTACAATATTTAGAGAAACAGAACGTTGTTTCAAATAAAGACCGAATGAAGGAATGAAAGAATGCCATTTTTGTTTATCATCTGTAGAAATAATTTGAACCATGGACCTTCTTTGGTACTAACTGATCCTCAGATAGTCTTCGTTTTGTAATAAAGACGCAAGTTGATACTGGAACTGACTTTAGTACCGTAACAATCCTAGACTTATAAGTCTTGGTTTAAACCAGTACTAAAGCATTTTTTTGTAATAAGACCGATTGTGTTAAAAGGGTGATCAAAATAATGTTAATGAGCCATTTGATGAGTAGCTAATGAGTTTATCTTTGGTATTTTTGTTATTTAGTAAGCTAAGCAATGTACTTACAGTGATTATAGATTTCAAGTTGTTTACCCCTTAACTTAGATTCACTCATATATTTAAAGCCCGAAACAAAACATAAAGATACTATCTAATTAACTTTTTAACCAAGTTCATAAAGGAGGAGGTTCTCAATTTTTGTATGAATGTTCCGCTATATCATACGACAATTGTGGATGGATAGATAGGGTATGCCTCAGCACGCGTAGCATGACCACCGTAGAAATGGATTTTGTCGACGGAGGAAAAGAATAGTAAGGTTAGCTTAGGCTTAGTAAGGTTTTAAGTTCTGTTTACGATTTTGTTTCATTATTCATTTCAACTTGAGTTTAGTTTTCAATGTTTTGTTGGTATAATGGCGTGTGCTAGCTGACATATGGCGAATAATGTATGTTTTGTTTTATTATATTAATAACTTATACAATATTGTATAGAATCAAGTTCTTCTAACTTAACAGACAGCAGTGCTGCTGGGGAGTTTGTTCCGCCACTTCTTCTTCCCAGCCAAAGCACTAGGAAGTGTCGAAGGGCGGGCGTTTTGGGGGGACTGTCTTATGTGACTTTGACGTTCAAAAAGTGCTGACTTTCAGCCTAGTTTGAATAAATGACTTTTGATTTTGATTTTGATTTTGAATAAAATGTGTAAAACTGAAGAGAATAGATTGATGTTTCTATTCTTCTGTCGACACGAGTTTACGATGTCAAATATGACGACCATTTTACTCTACTTTTGATTTGACTCTTGCGGTAGAAACATTTTAAAAGAATTATAATAGATAAAGAAATCTGTCTATTCTTGGAAGAATAGAAATAAAATTGATCATGCTACGCTTGCAGGGGTGGTCTCATATAAACTTTATTTACTTTGCTTGGGTATTTATGGCGATAGCCTCGATAATAAGTTTTTAAACCACTTTGTATATCTAGATGTCATTCTAATGTCTGTCACTGTAGCTTACATAGTGAGCAGTGGTACACGAATCGGTGTGGGGTAGGTATCATAACTAAAAAGTGAAAAATAAAAACTATTTCCAAAGGAAAAACAACCGACTTCAGAAATTTTTATTTGTTAAAAACTTTACAATTTTCCATACACAAACTTGACGTATAGTTTCCGCAACTCAAATCCGATTCATAAATACATCTGTCGATAGCAGTACCAGCTACAAACTATGAAAAACTTGTAATTTATGCAATTGTATGCCTTATGGACGACGAGTTACGCGGACGGAACCGGGAGCTCACGCGATAACTTTCTACTGCTCGTCTCTTGGTTCCTAGGAATAGTGGTATCTAGTATTTACTTGTAGAGTTACCCCTGCCTTTAAAAGGTGACGAGAATGCTGTGGCTGGTTCCTGCACGTTGTCATCCGTTATTATTTACAATGACCACTTTTAAAATTCTGATTCTGATAGTAAAGTAATATTAAGCTTAATAGCGGTTTGTTCCAAGTCTTCATCCACAACCTTTCTTGTTTCTACATAGCATAAACTTACTAGATTTAACGCCATGTTGCCCTGTTTTATCCCAATCTTGGCCAGGTGTTCCAAGACAAGTTTTTTATCTTATGATGGAAAACGTTTAGAAAGATCTCTACACCATTGCAAATCTAATTTTACTAAAAAGGAAAACAAACAAATGTGAATACATTCTTATTAAAATAAGAAGAATTAGCTACTCTTAAAATGAGGTCTTCCACTAACAACACTGATTTGAACAGCACTTGCCCGAACCGCATTTGAGTACTTTCACTAACAGCACTGAGCACTGACCAATGAGTCAATCAGTTCCTGTAACGTGCAGCTGACAAGATACGCTGGACATAATATTATCATCTCATCGTTTGTGGAACAGCACTCCATTTGCTCTTCAAGGCGGAGTCGTAATACAATCACCATCTTAATTTATACCACTATACTTCTACGTGTAACTTAATCGTCATCGTCATCATCATTGGCAGCCCTGTCCCACTCACCACTGGCATATAGGCCTCCTACCTTTGTGTCATACTTCCCGTTTCTGTACGAGTCTCATCCAGATCTTCCTAGAAACTGAATACAAGCTTGTAAAACACATTCCTATCAAACCACAATAAATCAACCCCCCGTTTTGTTCCCATGTCAACGAACCCAGAGTTATTACTACAAATGCTAATAACAAGTTGTAAACTCAGCCATTGTGATATCAATGCTTATAAATCTATCAGATAACCGTCCACCGGTTGAATAGTAACAACCTGTGAGAGACTTGCAATTTATCCTATCAAAACTTGCACTGCGATATTTAAAAAGAGGATATAGGTTTGATGTTCATTGCTGTATACTAAGTAGTCAATCTGCCTTTTTCTCAACTATGTTGGGGTGGTCTTCCAGTCTAACCGGATGCAGCAGAATAACAGTATTTTAGAGGGATCGACTGCATATCTGACCTTCACAACCCAGTTACTGAGTAACACGATACCGTTTGGTAATTCTGGCTGTCAGACATTCGGGCTTCTGACGACCCGTCACGACTGTCAAAGATTCAAGAATGCCAGCTATGTACTAAGAAGTAAGAGAAACTATTTCTATTTAAATCTTTTAAGCGGAATCTTATTATGTCTGCAATGGTCCTGTAATTTAAGGTCCGCGCAAAATGTCTCTTCCATTCTCCTTCTCCTCTCACCTCTCCATTATCAGCTGTCACTTTATCATTCTTTGTTAGTCATCTCTCACGTAATCAACCCATCTTTACCTTGGTTTCCCTTCTTTCTATCAACATTTATTTTCGTCAGTCTTTATAGTAGCATGCGCTTTATCCTTTATCACATTTTAATTTTGATATCTAAAAAGCATCTCATATGTTTTAAATAAATAGTAAAATATTCTTAAAATCGTGCACAAGTTTTTGTTTTTTTAGTCTTGCAAACGCGCAATGGACAACCAACAAAGCGATGTAGTCACCTTTCCACGTTGTGGTACGGTTCCTATTGACAATCATTTGAATGGATTATCTCTATTGTGCTAAATTGCTCACAAATTGTGCTTGAACCGGGGTCATATTAAGCGATGTTTTTCTAAACGCTGATCTCTTCATTGTTAGAAACGGTGCGAAGATTACGATTGAGCGATTGGGTGTGTTTTTCTTTTAACAATAGATGGAAATGCTAATGAGGATACAGATTATCGAACAGATGATGGTCAAATTACTGAAGCTTTTATGCTTAATGAAGTAGAAATAGAAAATGAAGGGCCTGAAGACCGGAAGCTGTTGGTATTTTAAGTAAAGTGATTAAATCCAAGTGATCCTGCGATATATTGTATACATACTCTTTATTGCAAACCATCAACTAGCTAAATTTATAGATCTGTTGAGCTGCAAGCACTATCTTACCAAAGATCTAAAAACTGGATCCAGAATCTAAAACAAGTTTACTGATAGGTTTGCAAAAAAGAGTCTCGTTTTGCGTTTAGAACCTCGTCTATTTATCTGAACCAAACAAGTTTATTAAAAGTAAATCCAGAATTTATCTGAAATTGAAAATGTTTATTGTATCTATTCATCAATGTTGTTCTACTGTGGCAGCATTCCACCATAGTTTTTCATGGCCTATTATACTTTACGGCATCGCTTTCGTTCAGTGAAAACCGTGGGAGACTCGGTGGACAAAAGCTGGATCTCGGAGCAAAAAGGTTTAATTATTTATTGGGTTGGAAACGAATTACTAGTACTTTCATGGTTTGATGGCAACTGTGAAAGTTGGGCTATGGGAGGTGGATGCTATGGGTGAAGAGATAATACGTGGATAAGAAGACTAGAAAGGGACCGCCAATTTTGCTAAGACTCATTTTTCAAAACCCTGAAAGACAACTTGAGCAAGCTTCAAAATCCAAGAAATTGTAGGTATTAATATAATTGCTACAATACGGGAATTTGAAACTATCACTTGGCCTTAAAGAAAGTAGGTTAAGCAATATAAAATCTTTCCCTAACAATATCCATTACATTAGCAAGGAAAATACGGGTTAGACAGTATAATTATAAACTAATTTGCCATAAAACATGTTCCATGAAGTTACACTTTAATGGAAGATCTTTTCTAAGAACTCCAACATTATCTTTATCTGACGCCAAAGACTACAAATCATTTACGTTTACCGCTATATTCTAAACGAGATTATCTTGAACCCACGTTGCTGTATATATTCAAGCAAGATAATGTCATTTGCCTGTTAAATGCGTGTGCTGTTCAAATATTAGTCGCCATCACTTCCTTTCGTGTTTCATACTTCAATTGTACTAGCTTTTACTTTAAGACGTAAGATTTGTTTAGTGCAATTATGTATTGCTTGTGAGATACTACAAAATCTTCTTAAGTATTGATTTGTTGTGTGTTGTCTTCGATGTATGGAATATATCACAAAATTCAGTGCTGCTACTCGTATAAAGATTTTTACATCTTGAATTGTACTCTACAAGTGTCACTAATCTTACCATTATTGAACTAAATTTAGTAACTCTTCACGGATCACTATAATTATTTTTCTTCTCTTCTTGTTAAAGTTGAACGGCTTCAGCATATTTGTTAATTTCTACGTTATCAAGAAAAATATATCGCCGACTCACATCTATTAGCATAGACTTTATCATCTAACTCCAATTTTATCATCGACCACGTAGGGCTATACGTTGGGTTGTCATACGCATTTTTAAATTGCATAATGTTAGCATAACATAGAACTGCATCACAAGCATAATCTCTTATACAATAATTGACACTCAGCTTCAACCTCTTATCGCTTGCACCGCCACTAAATATTTGTTAACGGTCGCCTCTTCGGTGGGACAGGAAATACTCCGGGCGATGCAAGGATTGTATTTGTAGAGTGCACAACTGTTTGCTCAGGCAACGTCATTAGAACACTTTGTTTGAATTTAGTAGCAATGTTAGGCGGTTGACAGTTTTAGTTCATTTGTATACCTAAGGGAGCTGATATCTTTCATATTTGTAGGTGGTAGATACATATAGTCTCAGCCTATAATAGATGATATGACATTATATGTTGTTTGTTTTGTGTCATTGTCTTTAGTCAAAACATCATGCTCTGCAAAAGATGTTATGTCAATAATTTGGGCTAACGCTAGCTATGATGGTAATAAACATACTTTCGTTTTTCTTATTACTTTGTACATTTTGCGCCAATTTCCAGTGACCTAAAAATAATCTCATCTTTTTAAATAAAGTGACCTGATTCTTTCAATCATAATATTTATTGGCTTCGTCAATCTAAATATCGTGATAGAATATTAAATAGACGCTGGCATGGCTCCTAATATCAGTATATCAAAGTTTAGCGTAGTTACGAAAGCTGTTGATGTGAATATTAATAAGGTTTTTTTTTCATTAATATGAAAACGCCTAGGAAGGAAAATAATGAGCTGGAGGCTCAGACACATTTACAGAAAAGAGAAAGCTTGCTGCAATAAACAAAATATAAGGGCGAAGAATGACGATGACAATAACTCTCATACAATTATACTTCCAAAGAAATGAACAGCTAATTTTAAATGAAGACGTCAATAAAAACAAGACGCATGAAAAATCAACCAGAACATTGCAATGTCCATCATAATTCTACTCAATTACGTTTCGTTGTTGCGAACTGTGACGTGTCGTCGTTGATTCGATTGTCGACAATTAAGTGTCAACCAGACGGCCAGTCTGTCTTAATTAGATCTCTTTATAAGTTGCAAGGCGATGTCTACACTGTATTGAGTTTCATTGAGATGATTAGCTCATAAAATGGCGTTTGTAAATTGAGTTTTAGGAACACATTGATAGGTTGAGAGTTCATGGTTTTATTGGTTAGCAATATTTTCAGCCAATTTATTGAGTCAACAGAGCTTATTAGGCATTATTGGAATCAAACTGCATGTGTGCTTCTGATTATTTGTTTACTCAGAAGATTCATCCATAGATTTAAACTGATCCATCGATTGTAATTCTATTAGAAAATCTTCGGAGTTAATTCTAAATGAGTAGACAGTCAGATATCCACACTAATATTATAAATGCAAAAGTAACTCTGTCTATCTGTCTGTCTGTCTGTCTGTCTCGCTTTCCTGCTAAAACTACTGAACCGATTTAATTGAAATTTGGTACACAGATAGTTTAGAGCCTGAGAAAGGACATAGGCTACTTTTTATCCCGGTAGTACGTTGCCGCGGGATATTTTCCGACCTCCACGCGGGCGAAGCCGCTGGCAAAAGCTAGTACCTACATATATTCCTAACAGGATGTTCTGCATTACGCTTGTTACTGACCCATGCTTGCATTCCATTGAAAACAAAGACATGACATGCATGGTCTTAGCCAGGGCCTACGAGCAATCCACCATGAAAACATAAATATGTATGTTTTCTCGCTCCATCCTATGTGGACAGGTCTCAAGGCATCTTGACACGATTTCCGAGCTAATCCTCTCCACGGTCGTCGGTCACGGGTCGCGGTAATTACTTGTCATGTTATGTTATACATTTTTAACTACCACCCGTGTATTGTGCGTCTCTCTCCAGCTTGGTTAATGTAAGTGAGAAATTTTACACTTTCGACATTACTTAGTTGCTTGTATGTTTTTGTGTCGGATTTGGCTATTTTTTGTATTGGTATATCTGTCTTTATTATTTAGATTTGTGTATCAGTTCTAATATTCAATTGTGGGTTCGAGATCTCGTATACAATAGTGTTTTCTCTTTAGGTACCTTTGTTCCGCCCTTACCAGTCTAGTTTTGTTTACCTCGTTAATTGACCGTTATTGTTTATCTCTGAGAACAATACATTGTTTATATTCCCATCAAATTGTATATATTAATTTTTTGTTTGTGTCTCATCCGCATCACAACACATATCAATAATATTATCATGCTTTTTCGTTTGTCTCTCGTAACGAATTGCACGTTCATTCTGTACATAGACTAAATTAATTATATTGTTAGAAATATTTGAGACTCCATTATCAAGTACATTTTAATTAGGTTAAGCTGATAACAATGTACCTTTTCATTCAGTGTTTGCTTTCACTGCTTTGTCTAATAAATATTTACAAATTCGCAGTGTTTTAGCGGTTGCAATTGGTTAGTATTGTAGTTAAAAATGATGAAACACGTAACCAAAATGAGGCGATTCAGGGTGGGTAAGACGTAACATAAAGCCCTTTAATGGTCGAAGGGTTAAATAGAAGTAAACATATGATTCACCCATATTTCGCTAGTAAAAATCTCATGTAGAGGCGAGCCTGCTGCCACAACTAGAAGAACAGGTACCGAGGAATAGCCTTTTATTCGTTGTGATTTCAAGCTCTGAGGAACCTAATAGATATTTGTTTGATTGCTCTAATCCTTCATTCAAAAATCATTCTCCTCTGTCTTATACTGTTCTTCTTAAAACGCTTCTACATTATCCTTCACCACATCAACATAAAAATGTTTTTAAACATACAAAATTCCAAAACGTTCCATTCTTCCCAAAATTTATTCTCACCTTTGAATCTTCCAACACAGATCATTGACTTGGTTCTAAGACAAAGCACCTTCCATCTGTCAACGACCTCACTCGACGGCGACCAGTTGTATACTGTCATAATATGTTACGCAATCAGCATATTAGTATTCCAGTTACAGTATTTAATTTGGAAGCTACGTCTTTTCTTTCTGTATGTGTTAGTTGGAGATGTAAGTGCATCTTGAGTTTAGAACCTGTTGACGGCGGTTCTTGAAAATTGTTTGTATTCTTGCACAGTTCCTTGTTTCTAAATCTCCGTATTGAACTCCACGACTGCTTCAAACTAGTGAAAAAAACGAGGATCGTTTTCAAAATTTCAATTTAACTCGGATCCTAAACCTGGACTGCGAACACAATCATGACCATTTTCCAGTTTTGAAAATGACCCTCCAGTTCTTGATTCACACCCAGGGCACAAATGTGATTTTATAATCAAGACCACTGAAGATTTTTTACTAAATATTAAGTTATTATTTGTCATACCTACATACATACGTTCCTATGGCTACTAGTTAGATCGCCAAAGCCTCCTGGCACCTGTCAATGACCTCAAGTGCCGACGCCCAGTCTAACAAAACTGTCATAATTTATTATATAAGTATTAATATTCTATCGTTACGTCAGGCTGCATTTTTTGACCACCTGACTTGTAATATTGGGCGTGTTCAAGTTCTACACCTATAGTGTTACATCAGATTGGTTAGTCATCGCTAAATTCTTTGCTAGGCTAGGAACTGACGGTTATGGAAAATATTAAACACGGTTTCCTCTAGTTCAATTGCGAAACTTGACTTCCGCAAACGACTTGTTTTGGAAACAGGCATAGCAAGTCGGCTTTTTGGCAGTTTTACCACAACAAATTACGTGTTATTGCGGATCTGTGCTAACATCTGCTCATCGGAGGTGATATGAGGAAGTTTTTGGCGAAAGTGAACCTGCATAACAGGAGCTGTAAATTCTAATCCGCCAAAATTAAGCCTGCTCTTACTCTTTTCATCGTAAGACCTATAGTCGGTTACATAAGGATCCTCTAATTTAGAAATAATTTGCTTGAGTATGCAATATTTGTCATGTTGCCTATATGGATGGGCATTTATGAAACGTCAGAAGCTGCGTGCACTGTTTCAATTAGTCGTTTCCTATAGATAAGAGCTGGCAAGAATATCCACGGTAACTCTTTTACATTCTTCTATCACAGAATTATAGAAAAAAATCTTCGAACCCGTATACGTGATTTAACCATTACAGTCTATATCCTGCTATGCTGGTAGATACAAATATTCCTTTTATTATTGTTATGCAAACGCATTTGCAATGCTTTCATCTCCTACATTTGTGAAGTTATCGCCCATTTCATATGTCTCAATATCTTAATTGAATTTACGTATCGTCTTTCATAAATCGTCTAATTTCGTTATTAAAAATAACATCACGTATCCAGTTACTAGGGCGATGGCCCGCATTCGGTGACATTAAAAGCTACCATACCATCAACCACACGTGTTTGGTTGCTCCACCGAAAGTAACCGGGTTCTTAATTAATTAGGTTACCCATAAGTATTACATTTCTCAGTAAAATTTCACGCATTTTACATTTCGGCTGTTTTTGCAACCTCTTTTTTCTTACGACGGGTCCACCGGCAATGTTTGTCGGTCAATTACATCATTGTCCAAACAACCTCATTCCTACTTTCTATTGGGATTTATGGATTTTACATAACCGGTTTTGTTCACGAAAGTATGTTCATTACATAAAATAGCAGGTTGTTTTTAACGAAGACGCTTGGCTTACTTTCCTCTTAATATCTGCAATGAATCAATCATAACAATTTAATTATATACATATGTATATGGAAATATTAACGCGATCGATTTTAATAGCTTACATCATGTAAATGACACTAAATTGTCACGACGAATGTTGTTGTTAACGGGTTGTTGTCGTTTAATTGAATATAATCAAAGCAAATAAGTCATTTAAATAGTCGTCCTAAGCGGTCATCAATCGGACCTTTAATGTCGATCATTCATTATGGATGATTTGTCACGTCTGTTGGGCGCCTGAAGTGACATTGACTTTCTTATTGTCTGCGCCTGATAGCGCAGCGGCAAGGCTTGGTGCGCGCACATGCACGCCGCTCGCCGTGACGCGCGCGCGCATCAACGCTCCGCGACCGGCTCCCGCGCGCCGGGCTCGCGACATGCCCGCAGTGAAAGTATTCAACATATTCGGCGGACAGAAGCCGACCGAGAAGCACCCTCCCTCCGCCCCTCCCGCGCAACAGGGCGCTCTTCAAAAGTTCTACAGGACTTTTTCAGTCGGTCCAGAACCTGCACCCGAGCACAAGGGCAGCAAAGTGACCGCGATCGCCGCCTGCCTCGAGCGTAGGATCAGTGAACCTGTGAAAATTAACAGTGATAACGTGCAAAAGTTTGTTACAAAAGTCAATATTAGCGACTCTGTTGTGAATTCCAAGACTGAGAGTGCGTCGCCGCGGCAGCACGTGTACGAAAACGTAAACATTGCCGGCGATAATAATGTGGTGCGAGATCAATTACTCGATGAAACTAAGGGATATTCCTCGATCTACGAAAACGTAGCTATACTTAAAGCCGAGTCTTTGCCTCCGGTTGGTAGTGCTGAAACTAAATTAAATAAGGCTTTGGAATCATTCGATAAAATCTTATCGGAATTCACTTGCATGTCACTTACTTCCGATGTGAAAGCTACCAAGAATTATTTTATTACGCCTAAATTACAAAAGTCTAAGACTTGTAGCATTATTGAATCACGTTGCATATTGAAGAAAAGTAATTCAGACCCGGAAAGTGATTTTAAAACCAGAAATAAAGTAACACGGAACAACTCCATAGACAAAACAACGAGTCTGTGGAATCTGGACGACATGAAGGGAAAAGAGTTGACTTCTCCACTGGTGCCCCTGACTACAACACCCAATGACAAGATGAATCCTGATAGGTATGCCACGTATAAAATTTCATCAAAGAACTCGTCTCGGCCGAACTGCTTCAAAGCCGAAGATATAAAAAAACTTGATGTAAAAACGAGAATACTCAAGAAAACTTTATCTAATCCACCGTCGACACCCGTTCCGGTTGTATCTAAAACGAAACCAGTGATGAAAAAAGTCGAGAAAAAAGCAAGCGACCCAAAGAAAACAAAACCTAAAACATGTACAGATAATGGATCGTTAAACATAAAGATTAGTTTAGAAAGTAAAGAGACCCCAAAATCACAAATGCAGAAAGCTAAAAGCGTGTGGGAAATAGGAAACGAATATGTGATTTCACCCGGCTTAGAGAGAACCAAGTCTACAACTTCTATCGCGGGCTCTCCAAGTAAGATCCCGGTGATAAGGAGTCAAATGTCGCATAACAAGTTCAGTAGCACCAGAGCGCTTTTTTCTCCCACTCCGGTTGATCTAAGTAATGTAGACCAGGCCAGAGAGTGTGCTCAGAAAAAGAAACCGCTTGCACCACGAAAAAACAACGAAAAGTCCGACGGAAGCAAACAAATAAGACAAAAGTCGCTCCTCAATCTTAAATCCGACGTAAAGCGACAAAACGATAAAACTAAGAAAGAGCCGGTTGACACTAAAAGAACAGTACTGTCATCGAAAACAACATTGAAAGACTATTCCGACGAAATAAACGCCGTGCGAGCCAAGTTGCAGCACAGAACGATTAACAAAAGAGATTTAGTCGTTGCGCCTGAGCCCAAACGAAATGAAAATGAACCAGAGGAAATCGATTCGACGCTGTCACCTGTTAAGTCTATTGTGAAAAAACTTGAGTTGAAAACGGCTAAAGAGTTGAAAACAGACACATCTCAGTTTATAAACTGTAAGGTAATCCCACCGGTGCACAAGGAGTTATGCGTGGCAAACACGACTTTCCACAACCACTTGAGCACACTCGTCGGCCGACAAGTCAAATACGTGGAGTCGAGGGACGATTCCAAAACATGCTCGCAGATTGAGAAGTTACCTCTACACAAACAAACTGACGAGAAGATATCCGATACCCACTCGGATTGTAGCGATGATTCCGGTCATGTTTCCAACGACGCTGTGCACGATAACGACGTAGCATTCGATAATGTGCATGAATTGAGTCCTGTGAGTAGCGTGGACGAGGTGGATTTCAAAGTGTTCGACGGTCCCAAGCAGTTTGGGATAGATTTATCGGAGAATGCGAAGAGCGTGTGTCCCGTGCGGCCCGCGAGGCGCAGCGGGCGCGGCAACGAGGTCGCTAGCGGTACCCGCGCCACCGACGTTCCGAAAGTGGAAGAACAGGTACGACACTGTTAACATATCGATAACAACAAATTACAGGTGCTGTTTATCCGCACTCCCTCGGTGCAAACATGCTACAATTTAGATCGCAAACGATATTAAATCTTGCTCCGTTCATGCTGACTAGTCTAACTAGATCTAGACTCGAAAGCTGTGCGAGGTGCACTCCCATCAGTATCACTGCGCAACGGTCGAAGACCTCTTTACCATTTCGTCAACGTAACAAGTTACTATATTTGTAAAATACGCACGACTAACTGTGAATGCAATGACTACACTTATAGAAGAAATTGCACGTTATTAGTATTCGCATCAATACCCAAACAACATCGTTCGATTCGAATTGGAATGAGTTTTAAATAACAAAAACTTTCACATATTTAATATCTATAAACTGTCATTTAGTTTTATTTTTATTCAATAAATCTAATATTCACTGGGGCATTAAAATCTAAAGTTGCGAACGATAGAGATGTTATTACTACCGCCGCCGCGCCGGTGTAGTCTTTAATGTTATTGCTACCGATTTCTCTATTCCATCGACATTAATAAATTAATTTATGCATAGACAATGCGTCGTTTTGTATCATTCTTGATGAATGTTCAGACGAAAGTAACATGACGGAGTCAAAAGGATCTTGTAGGGTGTCAAACAGCAAGTTGTTATTATGTAAGCTTCAAGATTCTTCGATTATAATGTTTTATTTGCATAAGGCGATGATTTGTTGCGTTTATTTTATTGCGTAATCCTTTAACGAAGAACAAACGCATTCTTTTGAAAATCCGACGTAATACCAAGTTACATCATGAGACCCATTCGGATTCTAGGACACGTAAATATGCACTTTAAATGGAGTGTAATAATTATATTTTGAACGTTTCGGCGATTTATTTGGCAGTGTAACGGCCAGGTGTACCGCAGGGGTCAATTTTGAAGCCCAATTTATTTACGCTTTTACTTTCACCAAATGCTTGCGGTTTTTACTCATTATTTCATGTCGTCTGTTGTTGTGTATTCAATTGATAATGTACTTGATTCACGTTCTGCTGGGTATGGCAATGCGGTTAGACAGTATATCGATTTGTTTTGGTAAGATGGATTACGTATGGTTTGAAGTACTCAAAAGTACACCTGTTACGATGGTGTGACCATGACAAAATAAAGTCCGTGAACATTTTAATATTCATTTATCTTCACGCTATGTTAAAAATAGTATAAACAGTTTCTATATTCATTACTTGCTATAATATTCTATTCGTTCATTTAAAGTAGGCCAAAAATGTTCACCCACATTTTTTCAATATCAAGAGTCAAATGTCACCGGCCATTTGCATGCAGATTAGACATTATCATATTATTCGACACTATGTTTTCTCGCATAAAATTTTGCTTCGAGGTCAGCGAAGGTTGAATTCTGAGCTCAATGTAGATTTGGACCACGACACACTAATTTTTAACCTTCTTCTGGAGCCCTTTTTTTTTTTTTTTTTTTGAATGGGAAATCATCAAATGACTTCTCCCGCTCTGGGCGGAGCGGGAGGCCGTGTCAGACTTTTATTGACTAAAACCCACCCGTGTTCCTTCAGTTACCCATGTGCCAGAGTCACGATATCTCTTTCGAACAATCTCGCGACCCTGGCAGGCATCGGTCCTAGCAGACCCCTACATTGCTGCTGACATCTCTTTGAGGCGCGCGTGGAACACTACGCGCCGTCGACCCGAGCTTGGTCCTTACCGGGCGGCGAGCTACCCATTGCTCGCCACCTGCAAGCTCGCGCCTACGGTGGCCGGGAGTCCGCTATCGCTCCGTACCATTGCTCGCACCAGGGCCGGACGCGAGAGGTCGCCGCCGCCGATCGCCTCCACGAGGACACGGCGGTGCTCCGCCCAGGCAGGGCACACCTCCACCGTATGCTCCACCGTGTCCTCCAGACGATCCTCTCAATGGAAACACCCGGGCGTTTCCTCCCGCTTTATCCTGAACAGGAACCCACCGAAGCACCCATGCCCGGTGAGAACCTGCGTCAGGCGGAAGGTGAGGACGCCGTGGCGCCTCTCAATCCACTCCTCAAAGAGGGGACTTACCGCCGCAATTGTGGCGTGCCCATCTTCTGGAGCCCTTACAAGAGTAAAATGAATTTTACTGAACCGTTTTCCCTCAACAATTTAAAATGTTGTAAGTTTGGTATTTAGACAAAACTGAATCGAATGATTTGACTCTTCCTCTTCAGCCCATAATAATACTACTGCTGCTTAGGTTTAGGCTTTCTCAAAGTCATGTCGTTGGCCCCTGTCGATTTCTATGAAACTAATTTAAATGCAGTAATTCTAATTGCGCAACTGCTTACCATTTTCCAACACCCGGATTGCCATAGTTTGGCACCATATGAACAACAGCTTTCCAAGTTTTAAATGCACACCTCACCCTGGGCGTGATGCGTTGCAAATAAAAAAGTCGACACTTTCGATTTCGACTTTCTCGCGTCACAGTGTGACAGCAAATATTACGTGCAAGTCCACTTTATGTACTTTCCATGATACTCTTAACTGGAAGAAAATATAGAGCCTGTTGAAGCATTACATGATAAAAAAGGTGACTCAAATACTTATACTTCAATGAGACTGGTAACCTCAGACTACAGTTGATTCGTCATGACCTCTGTAAGATCAAAAGTCAAGAACTCCATGCTGTAGGTTTCACACACATAAATAGTTTTTACTAGTTATGAAAAGACTAGCGAGATCCGCTCACACGGAAGGCAAGGAGGCGTAACAATCCAAACATAAATTGTCGGAATCCCTTGTAGGTACTGCTCTTAAATGGCTCTTAATTAACAAGTAGGTTTCTTTAATTCATTAGTGCAGATGTTTCGTCATCGGTACGCAGAAACTAATTCCTGATGAGTCCAACTTGCATTACGTCACGCACGTTGTACAATTGATGATAAAATAATTATTGATTTGAATATTTTCTTTTACTCTCATAATTAGACGACTAATAGTATGGAATAAAAATACATCTTGCGCCGACCCCTAATGAATTTGGATAAGAACATGAGTGAAAATGATAATAAAGTGAGAATGGTTATGATGTCGATTACTCATTATTATCTTATGGTTTTTCGGAACAATGTTGATCAAAGCGATCTCAAACATAACAATTTAAAACATCTTCATCTAATTTGTAAGCAATGACTCACTTTATGGAGGAAAAGCCGAGTTATCTAAACAGCTCAATTATTTAACAACACAACTGACCTAGTTTAAATCTTTTCACTGATATTCGTTTATTGCTTGAAGACCTAGATCTGCCAAAAGATAAACCTGGATAGGAAATAGATTTACATCTCGTTTAACCGGAATTTTTTACAGTTATTCAATCATTCTTAACAGAAATTCAGTTACTTCAATCTATAGTCTTTCTCATACTATTCTCCTTATTTGTACCAAGTGTATCGTATCATGTATTGCACGGTCGACTTATGAAAACCTTAACGATGATTAGTAGTTTTTTATTATCAAATGGTGACGTATAACAATGACGACATATAACTACATAGGTCAATATCAAATAATTCAAAGTGATCAACGTTTCCGTAAGGTGATCGTACTATTCAACTTTTCACTTCTCTTCGAATTCATCGCCAGACTTCAGCAATTCGATTTATTAAGTCACGTCTTCTATTTCGAAGATTGCTTTCAAATTAGACGTTAAGTTAGGTTCGAATCATGTTGTTGGCATCTGATGCTGGGATATGCTCATCACGTACTGCTTTCGCTTCGGGAAAAGCCTGTCCTTCTATCAAAACGACTAAAACATTAGCTAGTGTCTCTGGTATTGCTCAATCGGATTTCGCTATACGTAACGGAGTAAAGGTTTACTTTCTTTTAGCTTCTTGCATTGTTGACATTTCTTTCTTTGCTGTGACTGTTTGTTTTTTCAATGAGTGTTGTTTTACTGTTGAACGGTCATACAAATAATAGCTGTAAATAGTCCACTCCTATGCTTTTTACTAACACTAAAATCAAGTTTAAACAATTTTTCTGTCTCTAATATTTCCAGCACTAAGAGCTATTACCATTTCCTATCAACGGCACACGCATTTGCTTCACAAATATTAACATTTACTCGTATTCCATGCTTGCGTGTCGCTTCCTTCGTCAATGTGTGCCGGTTCCGCGGTTAATCAGTTCTTTCCGTTTCGTCTTGACCTTTTATTGCCTTTTTGCCACTTTTATTCTGCTTGTCTAGACATGTGGTTAATGCGTCTCTCTAACTTTGGTTCTATTTATAAGAGCTGAATGTAATAAAAGTTGTCTTAAATGCCTTCAGGAAATTGGTCATTTAGAAATGTGTAAGTGACTAGCTATGATCAGGTTGATGTCCTATGTTCGTTTATCATCGATTTTGACTGTAAATTTAGCTTAAGAGTGTCTACACACCAATGCCCGCCGGGTACATTTTAAACAAAAAATTGTCCGACTTACAATGTTCTGAAACCAACCAACACCCAGTACCTGCGGCGGCTTAGATACCTTTACATACACATACTGAAACTCTTGCTTTTTCAATCCAGTGAGGGTTAGCAGAAATTACAGAATGCGACCTACTCAATCTATAGATACTCCATTTACTTTTTCTTCCTGAGCTTAACATATAATTATGGCACATATATTTCTGTCCATAATATTCTCACTATTACCTGCTCACTTGCTCAGTCTGATCGACGGCCGTCCCTCACGTGTTGGCGCTGCATGCAGCATGCGATATCTAGCGGTACTAATGCGCCAAGCGTCAGTACAGTTGAAATACTTATGATTCCGCAATGAACAGAACAAATTGGTAAATTAAAACATATCTTCCTGAATCATTATTATTTTGATTCCGTGTTTTATGAAACTTAAGAACACTGAGAGATTCGTTTTATATAACAATTATTGAATGAAACCAATTGATATTAAATTTAACAATAATAATCGGATTATTCTTTTGACTCACTTCCGAAGTTATATTAAACATTTTGTCATCAATATGAGGTTATGAAAATGAGTTCTGTAACCAAATATTTTGGTTCAGCCCGACTTGAGAGTTTGGAAAGAATTGTCAGTTCAGGAATTTCTCTCAACACAACATCATCGCCACCATCAACAGACGATGAGCAATCAAATACGAAATTGTTTGATACATTTCTTCTCAGAAGTCTGGCAACATGTAAGAATATGATAGTTGGGCTTGTTTTAGTACATAAGCATACTTCTGAAGACGATTCATTTTGGTATACTCTTTACAATATCCAAGAGCATGTTCTCCTGAAGTAACTTTTTCATCTACAATGTTTATATCACCATTTATAACTTTAGTTTGGCCAAATTATTCTTCTTTTTTAAGTCTTCGACTATTTGATGCTTGTATACAAATGAAAAGTAATACAGTGTTCTATTATACAAGATCACACAATACAACGCACCTATATTTAGAAACTCATTCTCACAGTATCAATTGTATATCGATTTCACTTTTTTTTATCTCGTCTTGTAATTATTTAAAAAGTGTATCAATCACTGTTGGTAATTATATTTGCGTTTGTGTCGGCCCGGCTTCTACAATATAAGTAATTAATATGTCGGGTAGTATCTACGTTTTGTACATACGTACGAGAAAGTCTATTATAGATACAATGGCTGTTAGTACAGCAATGATTGCCTTTTATAAGTCTTATACTGAAGTTTTTTTCGTCGTTCATTCTTCCAAGTATGAGTTACTCTTATGATTCATTGGTAGCGTTTGAAATAGGATTAATTTAGGCTTGTTATTGGGTCAGAGACCTCTCGTTAAGAAATAGGCTGATTGATGTATGACCATATTTATGAAAGGAAACACTGATTCTAATTGGGCTGTTTTTATTCTTTGGTTTAAATATATGTACACTATTCATTTCGAAGAGGATAACTGAGGTGGGAGCTTAATCTTTTCAGCTCTTAGAATGTTTCGCTTGCTCAAGTTTTTTTTTTTTGTGGCAACTATTTAAAGTTTTTGTTAAAAATACTGGACATAATCAGACTTGATTGGCCATTTATGCCAAAAGTAAGCTTGTCATCTTCATAGAAATGATTATATATAATTTGTGTTAGACTAAAAACTAAAACTGTTGTTTGACGTCCTAAATAAATAGCTTGTGACATGCAAGACATCGTTTGACTTTTTTTTGCAAAACTTAATCTCAAATTACAAAAACCATCCTAGTTCCAGTTCAAGAAAGAAATTGAGCTACACAAGACGAATAGTGGCATCATTTTCTAGAGCTGATGATTTTAAATACATACTTCTCTATACAGCCGCTGTTTTATCCGTGTGACAAAATTAAAAGTCATGTATTCAGATTAGGCTGACAATCAGCAGTTTTAAACGACACAATTATATAAGACAGTCCTCTAAAACGCCCACCCTTTAGCGTGTGAGAAGTGGCGCAAGAAACTCCCCAGCAGCACATCTGGCTTTTAAGTTAGAAGCACTTGATTCTAACATCAGTATACGAAGTAACCCAAAACGTCATATTACACAATACTATTGGCTATATTTTAGCTAACACACGCCAATATACCAACAAAAATATTGCAAACTAAGCAAAACACAAGCGATTATTTAGTTCTAGTGTGCGCACAGTATTAATGTGTTCTTAAGAAAAAGTTGTAAATGTATGTGCGTGGGCACTAGTAACAACGCAATTTGTAATATAACGGACAGTCGTAACTACGTGTAAGTAACACCTAGTGCTTCACAGTAATTTCTAGTATTATTGGACTTTCTTTTACTGCTGTCATTGTAGATTTGTTGATGATTATAGGAGTGGTGGTTGTCAGCTGTATTTTCTTTGACCAAACAAAGTTGGCCATCATAATACACCTCGAGAAGTTATGAGGAACCGTCGTGTTGAATACCCATTTATTTTCACTACCGTTTATATTGGTCTTTATTTTGAGTTTAATTGTGAGCAAGCTGTTAGATAGCTTGCATTCCTTAAAGTGTAAATTAAGAGACGAAATGATAAAATATCCAAACCAAACCCTAAAAGAGTTCCAGCGCTGTATATCTTTTTACGTCACAACCATAATAATGAAGCGACACCATAAAAACGTTATAAAAAGCCGCCCAAAACGTGGTTACGAAATGTTGAAGACACCTGACAATGTCCGTAATGACAAGCCTGTAGGTAATTGAGAGCCGCAGGTGGTCGCGCGTGGTTGACGACTTCTGACAATTGGTCGTCGTGAGGTCAGTAATGACCACCGAATACTGTATAGGCATTGTCGATATACTCATAACTAACAATTTGGAAATCAAAAAAAAGAATCTTTGAAGTACTCAATCTAAGGTTCTTTTTTTGAATTTTCAATTTGAAAGTGTTGTATTTATTCCTGTTGATCATTGTCTTTAGTAGCCTATTACTGGTTTCATTAATCTTTGGCAGGACATTATTAGACTAAGACCTCTCTAATTTCACAGCATTCAGATCAATCCTCAGTTACTTGCTTATTGCAATTCTAATATTATTATTTTCTGTTGTGTGTTCCTCATTAAAACAACTGAAGATCAGTAAAAATTCTTTGCAAACGCATCTAGGTACTTTTTTCCGGCAACAGAGAAACGGGAATAACAATCTTCATCATTTTAGCGGCTAAAAGGCCTGGCTAGGATCATCATTCGTAATTTCTAAGCTACAATCCGGACTTGTCCCCATTAAATAAACGTAAGCTCACCCCTGTGACATTGGGCATAAAATTGACAACGGTAAAGTGTAACTGTATACAATCCTACATTAGCTTCAATCATGCATACTTTGCTTAGAGCTTGTTTTATTGATTCCGGAATAATAGACATATATTTTAAACCTTATACCTTGACCTCGAGGTAATATCTTGAAAGTGGTATTTGTCAGTTGCGACCACTTCAATATTATTAAAGAAAATGTTTTCAAACAAGCTAAAATAACATGCAAATCTTGCACTAAACAGTTTTATATTAAACGTCAATTTAATGGTAGTGAAGACAACGCACACACAAATAGTAATAAACCTCTCGAAGTTATACTAAACGTTAATGATATGCAAACGAAAAGTGCTACCAATAAAAGAGCTCTTAAAGATCTTAACGATCTTTATCCAATGAAAATTCCATAATAGTACTCTGATGTTCTTTGTGCTAAGCAAGAAGTGAAACTCGATTCGCCCAGCCAGCTTGGCGACTAGAAACCACGGAATGTTTTCTCTGAAACTGCTAATTTGAATAATAAAGGTAGATTATTGAGTCTTTAGCTTTTCTGATCTGCAAATTAATTGTACAGTTAATGTATTATAGAGAGTTGGGTTAGTACGTGTAGAGATTACGAGTAGGGTTATGTTCTTTGAAAGAGATTGGATTGTCGGTATAAACACGATCACACACGATCTTATTTCATTCAAGCTTGGAATCATCATCATCATAATCATTTCAGCCGTAAGACATCCACTGCTGGACTTAGGCCTCCCCCAATTTGGGGGGCTTTGCCATAATCGCCACGCTTGGCAGGCGGGTTGGCGATCGCAGTATGGTGTTAAAATGCATAGAGAACGCTGCTGCCCATTCTCTAGTAAGTCCCTTAGTCGCCTTTTACGACACCCACGGGAAGAAATGGGGTGGTGTTATTCTTTACGTCCGGCACCACGCGTTACAAGCTACGCACGGTACAAGCTTGGAATATCACAGTTTATTTATCTTCTTTTTAGTGATTACTTGTCACGTCACAGTCTTGAAACTTTTTAAACTATCGATTCAGTAGCTCATGTGTTCCATCTGAAAGAACCCAAATTGTGAGAGGTCATTATCAGCCTTACGTCTGTACTCAATCTCGAGGAAACCGGCATGTCCTAGAACAGAACAAAAAATTCAAAGACATGTGACATGTGACCACTCCCTTTTCGAAGAGTGGAGGCTTTCGCAGTGGCAAAATTATAGGCTGATAATGCTTATGCATCAGAAAATGTAACTACATGTTCTCGGTATGTGAAAACCAAAGAAAGCCAACACACCCAGCTTATCTTGTAACCAAAGAAAAGTGTCACATCGAAATTACCAATTATAATGATAATGCGCATGAAACCACCATCGTATGCTATTATTTCTCGGAATCGGAGGACGTGTTGATATGCTGACACCGTATCGCATCGTTAGTTAGTCGGGTTCGTCTTACGTGCTCGGACTTATGCGCGCCTAGTAATGTAGTTGATAATATACGCTTGTTATCTAAAAGTTAGATTTTAGATAGATAATTAGATACTAGATGAAAGGCAAGATACTTGCGGATCAGATGCAGGAGTTATTATATCGTTGTAGTTATTACTGGTTGGTGTTGTACCATTAGCAACGTTTATAATTTATTCACCTTCTACTTTATGTCTCGGATATTTCTTCAGAATTCGTTTTCTAAAAGATTAAATGGTCAGCAAAGACACGCATTTTTTTCTTTTTCTTTTCTTGTCTTGTCTTCTTGCGAATAGTGCTGCTTCTAAGCAGACCTTTCTGTTTCAAACTTCGATAGTAGTATGATTTCCATTACTATGTAAAGGCGTTTTCATAGTCCTTATAGTTACCATTTCAATTGTTTTTGACATTATATTCGAAACTGTTTTTAGCACTACGGATACTTGAATTTCACTGGGAGGATAATTAATAGTTCATAGTTCTCTGTATTTTTATTTTTTATATTTTTATGTTAACTGCATGTGTAAATATTCAACACAATGTAAATTGTTTATGAATAACTGAAATGATATGAATGAAATTTAATCTCTCATTTTAAACTGAACAGCTTAATAACAGTTTTCTTCTTCATACCAAATCTTATCACGATCGTTGCCAAGTAGTGACGAGCATTCGTAACCTATTGTTTGTTTTATCATCATCGCCATAACATTCCAGTTTCTAAACAGTTTTTATTACAAACGGTTTTCTGTTACCTCACGTTACGACTGAAGGCGAGTTAGTTTACGTGCATGCGTGCGTTTCCAAGACTTGCAGGTTTTACTGATAACGGTGTTGCAATTATCTGGTTTATGATGGTAGAAGTAGGTTTTTTAGTGAGCTTATGAGTTTGCGCTTCTTAATGATTCGCTTGGCGTGTATTTAGAAATGTTTTAGGAATTACACGCGTGTTGGATACATATTTATCTTCTCCTTTATTCTTAACAGTGGTAATACTTTCAGATTTTTACCACTGAGTACCGCATCAACATCGTTTTCATTTCAGTGTCTTGCCTATGCCAATATTTTCTCATTTGTACCGCTCTTATACAGATATTTCCGGCGGTCGTTTCGTATTCATTACCTATCTGGCAGGTTATTTTTTTTCTGGTTTTTGGCATTAACTTCTTCAGTGTTATCTTCAATGTTAAATAATCTTTGTTTATTTGTAAATTTTATTTAGGCTTTTCTATCATCTGCCTTCTCTGTGTGAGGAGAGGCCTATGGTCTGCGGTGGGTCAATAATAAGTCGGTATTATTATTACTATTTACGAGCCTGCTCATAAAAGCCAGTATTTCTCTGCATCCTTCAAACAACCGACTAGGCACATAAAGAAATGATGACTTTCTACAACAAACGGCTGCTCATACTTTTCCTGTGCCATTTCCCGACATAGAAAGTTGGGCTCCGCGTAATGACGTGTGTCGAAGTAGGGCTGACAAGCTAATAGTTTTTGAAGATGATTTTTATATTTTAAAATCTTGGAGTCACAAAAATGCTTGAAGTTATTTACAAAACACCATAAATTTACATTGCATTACGCCTGTATTCCTTTTAGGAGAAGATGGGGCAGGTAATTGTTGAATTTATTTAAAGAGTATCTGTCATTGGGTTCGGCTACGGGACAGGCTTGTGGCTAAGTAAAAACAGCTACACGGTTCGATTGATCATCTTTAGCAACACTTGCCGCGATTTGTCCGAAGATGGGTGACCATCTTTACACACCAACACTTCTCCGTGCTTTATCAAGTTATTATTCATGAATATTTGACAGTCGGTACGGGTCGACAGAAGCCCAAAACTCTGACAACTACTCTTACCAAAGGGTGTCGTAACTAGATTGTGGAGGCAGTCGGTCCATGTAAAATGCCTGGTATTCAGCCAGACTGGAAGCTGACCCGAACATAGTTGGCAAAAAGGCTAGGCAGGTGATAACATATTAAAAGAAATTTAAAAGATTAAGAATATACAACTGGGAGTTTCAGAAAATAAATGTAATTAGTCCACAAAATATCAATGGGGCTTATAAATATTTTAAAATATCTAATCTAGACATCTAGACAAATAAATAAAATTGGAGTGTCTGTTTGTAATATTAAAATAACCGCTTTTTACTAAGTGTGTATGGATGTATACACGGTACATATACCAAATCATTTTTTTTTTTAATTTTGTCTGTCTGTTTGTTCCGGTTAATCTCTGAAATCGCTGGACCGATTTTGACGGGAATCTCACTGGCAGATAGCTGATGTAACAAGGAGTAACTTAAGCTACTTTTCTTTTAAAAAAAAGGAACTCACAAAAAAAACGGATGAAAAACTTTTTTGCTAAATATCACGCGGATGAAGTTGCGGGTAACAGCTAGTTTCTCATAAAAGTGAAAACCCTAAGATAATTAAGCCTTATTGGTTCAAACAGGCGGCATTCTTTGATTGTACATCGTTAGCAATTATTAATTACACAAGTGAGATTGTTAAATATTTCCATTTAATTCAATTAATTGCTTAAAGTTTTCACTTGCTTGGAGAAAACATAACATTTTAAATAGCACAACACAGAAATATCATTAGAAATACAAATTCATTAGAATGGATCCACAAATATTGAAGTTCTAATCACACAAATTGGTGTAAACATTATCTTCCAAAATATAATTTTACCTTAAAAAACATACTTTACAATTAAAAAGCACAGATTATTATTAAGTGTGTTTTTGAAGTAAAAATTATATTTTTATTAATTATATCAAAAAAACCGGATTCACATCCTCGTCTCCAGTTTTTTAACGTAATTATTTATCCTCAAAAAAACAACATAATCAAGCTTTTTTTGTTTAATACTCCGTCTTCTTCAACATGGTCGAAATACTGGTTTAATTTACTGTAATTATAAAAACTTTTTTGCAAAAAAAAACAACCGACTTCCTTAAAAACACTACAAAGTGAAAAATAACTTTAATTTCGGTAGTCGGTGTCTTAGGATCTGTATTTATGGTTTTTTTGCCACCGACTTCCGAAATTAAAGTTATTTTTCACTTTGTAGTGTTTTTAAGGAAGTCGGTTGTTTTTTTTTGCAAAAAAGTTTTTATTTTTAAATTTTTAGTTGTGGTATTCACCCTGCACTAATTCCAAACAAACAATGCATATTTATGCGATAGCAGAAATCGCGGTTGATTTCCTGTCATTTTTTAAAGAGTTCCGGTGTCTGTCTCCCGAACTCATCATCAGATCTATATGAAAATTATATGGGACCATTTCGGAATAAACCCCTTTCGAACAAAAAAAGAATTTTGCAAATCCGTCTATATATGACGGAGTTATGGCCGAACATACATAAAAAAAAAAAAAAAAAAAAAAACATAAACATCCGAATTGATAACCTCCTCCTTTTTGAAGTCGGTTAAAAATTGCGACGACCCTGAAATTCTGTTGAATCACGAAATGTAGGTATGCGCAGGCGCATCTTCACGATTTTGAAGCGATACGTTCACTTGATGACCGTTGATTCGTTCAATTAACTGTTATTTACTTAAATAGACAATAATTTACCTAGTTCTTTGATTTGTTTTAGGAATAATAAATTGTTTGGTGTTTTGGATACAACGTGAAAAATATATTTTCGATACATTTCATTTATAATCTGACAACACACAGTATCAGATATCGAACGCCAGATACAGTTAGACACTCTTTGCAAGTAAAACTGGTATTCAACTGCATATATATAGGCTGCAAGCTGACTCCAACGTAGGAAGATGTTAGAAGTTGACAATAACGTTTGTTAAGAAAGAGAGTTGCGGGGCTAATCTGCAAGTCCCAAAGTTCTACTAATTTAATTTTGTGCCGATTTCTAAGCATGATCTAATGAAAATAAAATGTATTTGATCAGTTTTTTTTTTTTTTTTTGATCTAGATATTGTAGTCACTCGAAATATCAGTTGGTATATAAAATCAGTTTTCATCGTGTAAACTTCACAGACAAAAAAGGTTAAAACAAAAAAAAAAATGATTTTCTCAACTTATACTTCAAGTAACAAAACCACCACAAGTCGACTCAAAAAAAAAATAACTTCAAAAGAAGTAGGTTCTCGAGTTGGTTTTTTTTTGTCGAGTTTCGATATCCATACTCAAATAACCATCACATCTGTAAAGTTTCGCTAGCTAGTTTAATTTGACCCGTAGATAAATTTTCACGTACGCTATTTGAAGAGCAAAACATAGGTACTAGTTGTCACATAGTACTATCACTACTATCTGACAAGCTGCACGCCCCGCATGTGCACAAGCACAGATGCACAGCGCACCGGGGCGGCCCAGTTATCCACTGTTGCTAATATGCACATAACTGCAGAAATTATTTGCTGTTACTGTGTACCAGATAAGTGGGGGAAAGATTGCTTGTCTGTTAGATAGCTGGGGGAAAGGTTGTGTTATGTGTACCTACTTGTTTTGTTGTTGTACTTTCATTTGTCTTGAGTGTATGTATGTAAAGGGTTGGGTCAAAATTATCCCAGGTACATATTCCAAATACCTGGGTGATGTTGTTTTGCTGGTGTTAGGTTTTATGCATGCTGACGGTCGTCTTTGATTGGCCACAAGAACAGTCTATAACTTGGCAAGAGTCGAGTCGATTTTAAAATAGCTAGTACAGACCTCGTTAGAGTCAGTCTTTAAGTATACATTATCTGAGATTACGAGTTCAAGAAGCTACCAATTTTTTCTTATTTAAAGTTTCAGTTTTGATATTGTACCTACTATTTTAACCTACTATGTAAGGGTAGGAGAATAAAGATGCAAACAAGCATAAAAGCAACCATAGTCTATCTATATATCTATGTATACATCTAAAGAAACATACAGTCGACGATCTGAAAACGCTCCAAGATCGTAACTATTGTCTTCATAACAATAACTAGCTTCTAATAAATTGATCTATCAAGCGAGCCACTTATCAAATGACCTAATTAAATTACTAGAAGTCAATGAAAAAGGACACTTCAATAGCAAGTACTCTATAAACAACAATAAACGTCTTTGATGATATCATGCGACCCGATGTTTTGTTGAATGGGACTTGGTTCTGTAATAAACATTGGCGTGATATACTTGAAATGGTTAAGTAACTTAACAATATTTTTGAAGTGAAAACTTCTTTAGCGGCGTTGAGCACTTTTTCTGTAATGGGTATAAAATCTTAAACTCGCGTCAGGACACGTGACCTGATCGAAAAAGCGTAGGACGGATGGTTTTAATTTGGAAAAGCGCCATCTATTAAAACGAATACGAATCACTTGGCTAGCCTTGGTTAGTATGGTTATGGAATCATAGATGACGCTAATATAAACTACTAAACACGAAGAGTTTACAGTAAAATATATGTCATTAAAAGTGTGTCTAATTCTAAAAAAATAAAATCGTAATATAGCATAAGCCATAAAATAAATATTACTTATGAATTAAATAATTGTAACAAATAACTTTTTCTAAGACAGCAACTCGATTATAGATGGCGCTCAAACTAATCATTCAATTTTTGAAGTGAAAACTTCTTTAGCGGCGTTGAGCACTTTTTCTGTAATGGGTATAAAATCTTAAACTCGCGTCAGGACACGTGACCTGATCGAAAAAGCGTAGGACGGATGGAGAGTAGACAGCTATCCCCTCTCTACGGCGCGGCGAAAATGTATGCCTGGGCCTACTGTTTCGTTTAGGCGGCGCAGGGCGCTTGCGCGAATGTTCGTCTATGTTACAGCGTGCCACGCGCATCCATGGATGGTGACAGCTGATGGCTCGACCGTCTGTGTAGTGATCACATTGTTGTGTATTCGTAAAATTCGTGAATATAAAGTGCTTAAAATATGGAAATTGAACAACAAATTATTCCCTAACCATTCCAAAATATCAAACATGCTCAACGTTAATAATCAAGTTTTCACTTCTGCCGGCACTCCCGGAGTGCAATTTTTTTTAATATGCACGTTGTAACAGTTTACGAGTTCATCTTTTACCGTATTATAAGAAAGCGAGCCTAAGGTTAGACCTTAAGCTCAGTGGCCCTAATGTGAGTTTTTAACCATCTCGATCGAACGCATCGACCGCGTTCGGCGCTCCGATTGGTCCTGGTTTGGTGTATGGCCTAGGGCCACAGGGCCGATGCCCTAAACCGAGCTCCGTGCCCCACAGGGGGTGCCCTTAGCGAGTAGTCATTCTAGTTTTAAGTTTTTTAAGCCCTGGCTGGAGCCTTTAATTTATTAAAGTAGCCACAGGCAAGTCCGGTTAAGCAGCCGACAACCTCATAGGCTGACCTGCGAGATGTCATTCAAAAAAAAAAAGGCTACAGGGCCAGTTTTTGCACTTCCACCATTAGTAAAATTCTTAATACAAAAATTGCGACTTAGCACCGGTCAAAGTTGTCAGTTTTGTAAAAAGAAGTAGGTATTTCTGTTAGGTTCTAATTTCAAAAACAGTCTCGATAGTTTATACCATAGTTAAAGAAAACCCTTGTTTTTTTAAAGACCGGTAGTAAACATTACATTTCTCAAGCTAACCAGCATGTATTATGAATTCCATAGGCGATAGATGAGCAAATAATGCTTGACATTTGTTTTAAATCCATTTTAAAAGATCTTGACTCCTAGTAGACCCACGCAAGTTTTTTAAAATACTCTTACTTTGTTGATAGACCTTTGGGCGTTTTGGGGGACTGTATTTGTAATTTTGACGTTCGAAAAGTGCTGATCCTCAGCCTAATTTGAATAAATGACTTTTGATTTTGATTGATTTTGATTTTTGAGCAGCACAAAGGACCTTAACATGAAGATGTAGATTTGCTTACACGGAAAAGCCGAGCTGTCAGAATACAAACATTCATTTAAGATTGTCTTTAAAAAGAGCACATTTTGTTGTAATAATACTTTAAATCAGGTTAAACTTTTACCCCAGAAACCGCAGGCCGGAACTGCAAACGACCACGTGAATGGCAACCGCTGTGTTATTTCTAACTGCCCATTGACGTCCATCTCATGCACTTGCTCTTATAGCAGGTGCCATTATACGTCGGCCATAAGTAGGCCACGGCTATAAATGGCCATAGACTACATTGTGGTCAATTGTTATTGGTCTGACATCGTGGTATGGGCTATGGCGTTCGTGGACCAGTTGGAGTTGATTTTTATGGATCTGTGATTTTATTTAAATGGATGGAATTGTTGTTTAGAAATATGTGGTTATTTTCTTTCCTATTTACAAAGACATATTTGACACTACCTTTCGCAAACGGCTTCGCTCACGTATCGGTCGAAAATTATACCAAGGGAACGTACTACTGGGATCAAAAGTATCCAGTTTATAAACTACCTGTGTGCTAAATTTCATCTAAATCCCGTCTGCCGTTTTGGCATGATTCAGTAACAAACATCTAAACATTAAAAGATACAAACTTTCACATTTATATTAGTAGGATAAAAAGTAAAATAGTAGGATTAGTAAAATAAAAGATGAAGGCACACTCGCTGATTAAATCATTTAGCTTGATACATATTTCTCTGAAAAATAGTCTTAGTCTGAAACTGACTTAATTTAACTTCATAGAAACATACCTATCTAAGTGTAACAATAAATCATCAACACACGATGTCTCCACGCTAGCAATTCCACATTAGCATAGAAATAGACACTCTAAAAAGAAGACCATTACACATATTATCGCTTAACAACATAATTGCACATACAAGCTAAGTTTTTGATGAAAAAAAAAAATCGAGAGTGATGGCCTGTACTGTTACATAAATGAAATTGACTTTCATTTCTAACGCGCCGAGCAACAATTAGGTATATGCGGGCTTTCAGCTGCTGTAGCGAATTTGACATGAAAATTCTCGAGAATGTTAGAATTGGTAATGTACTGTGCTGTAATTGCGTCGTAATGTTTTTTTTTTTTTTTTGGTTATCTGTGGTGCGTTATGTATGAAGCTGTTACTTCTCTACGGGCGTATCTTTCCGGCTAGAGTCGTCCATCTGTGTCTAACGTAAATATATTTCTAGTTGGGGGAGTAATTCATTATCATGATATTACACAGCCCGTGACATGATACTGTCCGTTTGGTGCCGGAAGTAAAGATTAGCACTAGGTATCTCATTTCTTCCCGTGGGTGTCGTAAAAGACTACTAAGGAACTTACTAGAGAACGGGTACCAGCGTTTTCTATGCATTGCACCACCATACTGTAATCGCCAACCCGCCTGCCAAGCGTAGCGATTAAGGCAAACCCTTCCAAATTGGAGAAAGCCTATGTCCAGCAGTGGACGTGTTACGGCTAAAACGATGATGATGATATAAATATAGCATCCTGCTACCATGGAGGCAATACTTTGAAAACACTTTCTCAATTCATACGATAAAATAAAATAAAAATTGCTCGGTAGAGTCACATTACCTATCGTCAGATAGGAAATGTCGACTCTAACTAGCTTATTTTTAACACAGACGACATTATACTTTAATGCAGGATAATTATAAAGATTGAAACCGCGTGAATCGGCTGGCCCGCTATTGGGCCACCCGGACTTTACGGGGCAATTCTACTCTACTTGTTCATGGAAATATATTTTCCTATTATCTGTAGACTGTAGCTTGAAAGACATTATGTACTTAACTGTCTTATATTCGTTTCATAATAATGACATAGTAACCTCTGTTTCAATCTTGTCGAACTATTATCATAAAATGCAACCGGAACACTAATAAAACATTGATATTATTAAAATTTACTATCTGTTGTCCACTTGATTGTGTAATTTGTAATGGAAACTATCTTGTAATAATAGTCTTGGGATACAATAATAGAATGTAAACAGATCTGAGATGTTGAGTTTTATGTATTCAGAGTTCATGTTGATAGTAATGGAAGTAAATGAATCCACGGAATGATAGATGTATGCAATAATGAGACCTCTTGTTTAAAATGATCAACATTTCGAAAGTATATACCTTGTTGGTCCCTTTCTTCTCGTGGGTGTCGTAAAAGGCGACTAAGGGACTTACTAGGGAATGGGCAGCAGCGTTCTCTATGCATTTTACCACCATACTGTGATTGTTGACCCGCCTGTCAAGCGTGGCGATTATGGCAAAACCCCTCCAATTCGGGGAGGTCTAACTCACGCAGTTGACGTCTTGCGGCTGCAATGATGATGATGCTATAGTTGAGGAGCTTCAAAATACGTTATAAAAATTCTCATCATCAGCTTCTATTGTAAACTGACCTTTTTCAGGAGCTCTTCACAGTTTGTCACGATTGTCAGATTTACAGCTTGTCACGTAGCTAGCGTATGTAATTTGAGACTAGCCCTAACCACTCGTGAGCCGGACTTTAGGCTAGCTAAACTATGAAATAAAAGACTCGATACTACAGAGCGACTAAATCACTCTAAATAAATCTAGGAGCTCTGAAATTCTTTTGCTATATCAATAACTCAATTGTCTCTTCTTTTGTTTTAGATTATGTTCCGCGGCGGCGTCGTGGGCGAGCTCGACGCACGTCGCGACGCAGCGCTCGCCCGGGTGCTCGTTCGCCTGCAAGCGCGCGCTCGCGGGCTGCTCGCAAGACGGCGCGCGCAACGCCTTCGCACGCAACACACGGCCGCGCGGTGCGTGCAACGCAACGTGCGTGCGTTCCTCGCGGTGCGGGACTGGCCGTGGTGGCGGCTACTGGTGCGGGTTACCCCGTTGTTGGCTGTGCATCGGACTGAGCATCGGCTTAAGCAGGCACAGGTATGTTAGCCTTATGTATATATATAAACACAGGTACCTACTGGATGATAGAAGGAGCTATCCTGCTGGAATAGGGGTTTGCAGGTGTAGCTTAAATCGCATCCAAGTGATTATAATTGCTGTGACCACGTATGTTTGCTATACTAACCAGTGCAATATTCGAACCTGGTGCGTCTTGCACTGCACGATAAGAAAAATTCAGAAACTCAGAATAGTCATGAATGGGGTAGGTACATAGATTTTCATAATTAACACCGACAAAGATTCCGCTTCCATTGATTCACATTAGTTGCCTCTCGATTTCGAAGCACTTTATCAAATTTGTTTTTATTACGGGTATTATAAGGTATTATGATAGAGTTTCGCGTTCGATCATAAAACGTCTGTTCGTCTAATTGAAAATGAATGGCGAGTTTTGAAAGTGCAAATTGTTGTTATCAAAGTGTGAGAACATAACTTGGATTATGATTGGTTCGTTAATTTACGGAAATTAAATTAATAGTTCAAAGGAAACCGACGTCCATTAAGTTAAATGTTGATAGAACTCCAGTAATAGTTTTGGAGGTCGCAAGTGCCACTAGCATTATTACCGGACGTATAGAATAACAGCATCCCATTTCTTCCCGTGGGTGTCGTAAGAGGCGACTAAGAGACTTACTAGAGAATGGGCAGCAACGTTCTCTATGCATCTTACCATCAAAATGCGATCGCCAACCCGCCTGTCAAGTGGGGCCATTATGGCAAACCCTTCCAAATTAAAGGGAGGCCTTTGTCAAGCAGTAGACGACTTTCGGATGAAATTATGATGATGATGAAGCTCTACTACCATGGGGTCCTGGGTTCAATTCCCAGGTCAGGCAAAGTGTTATTGGATATTAATCTGGAATTTCTCAGTAGCAGCCCGGAGTCTGTATTTGTCCCTGGTAGATGGCAATAAGCACGCCCTGTTACCTCACACTAATTCGTAAAAATCGAAATCCATTCACAGTTGCATACATACAAAAAAAAACAAACAAACGAATTGAGAACCTCCTCCTCTTTTAATTCGGTTTATAATGAACTATAGAATAATAAGTATCATCATCTACCTAGCCTTTTTCCAACTAGGTTGGGGTCAGCTTCCAGTCTAACCGAATCCAGCTTAATACATTAATACAAGGAAAAGCCAATTCAGAGATTATACTTGAAGCGAATTATTTTCCATGAAGCGACTGCTTATCTGACCTCCACAACCCAGCTACTGGTTAATACAATATCCCTTCCTAAGAAAAAAGAATATACATACAGGGTGTTTGGTAGAACGTTGAACATACGAAAATGGTCGATAGGTGGGGTCATCTGCTACTTACTCAGGCCTAATTTATGTGGCCCTGGCCCCCTTTTTTTTTTTTTTTTTCTTTTTTTTTTTAATATCCAGGGGGCCAGGGCGATCTGCCGGGGTCACGTGATTGTTCGAAAGAGATACCGTGACCCTGGCACATGGGCAACTGAAGGAACACGGGTGGGTTTTAGTCAGTAAAAGTCTGACACGCCCTCCCGCTCCGCCCAGAGCGGGAGAAGTCATTTGATGATTTCCCATCCAAAAAAAAAAAAAAAAAAAAAAAAAAAAAAAAAAAAAAAAAAGGGGGCCAGGGCCACATAAATTAGGGCTGAGTAAGTAGCAGATGACCCCACCTATCGACCATTTTCGTATGTTCAACGTTCTACCAAACACCCTGTATATACGTATTCGAATGTCGTTGCTTGACTATGTCCAGCTTATTCTAAGCAACCAGTTTTACTACCAGTAATGCTGACTGGCTATTCTACCTACAAAATACGACAGAAGCGACAAACCTCGGTACTTCTTATCTTTGTCTCAACAAACAGATGCACTTTACCCTCAAAAGTGTAACGGAACCCACGCAGCCGGTCGCAGGTTATCATATCTCAACCCACACAATGGGACAGCAACCAGAGATTTCCTGCTTCTAATAGCACAGAAGAAATGGGTCGCCGAACCGACAAGATGACTGCGTCAGTGTTAGTAGTTGATCATAAGAAGTTGAAGTCTGCACAAGAATTTACATTGAATTCTCACATATTTTTTTATTTTTGTATACTTTATTGTACACCACAAAACAAAAACAATGAATACTACAAAATATACAATGGGCGGCTTTATCGCTTTCTGCGGTCTCTTCCAGGAAACCATGTAATGGATAGTATTTAGCCTGGACATAAAATGGGTACGTCGTTGGTGCAAACGTACTCACTCATATCTTTCACCAGACAATCATTCAATTCCATTGATTTTTCATTTTCCTGATTTTTCTATCTTTTCCTTTTCTTTCTTTCTTGTTCTTTCTTTCCTTTTCTTTCTTTTCTTGTGTTCTTTCTTTTCATATATTTAGAATAATTATGTTGTCAGCCGAATTAGTCACTTTTCACAAAATTCGTGATCGTCATTGTTTCATAATAAGCCAGTCACTGCTATATCTTCTTTCATGGTATCAATACATTATACAACAAAACCTAAGAGTATTTTGTAGTTCTTGATCTTCCTTTTGCTGTTCTATTCTAGGGCATATACTTTGAAACTATGTTGCACAGGAGTCGGTTTTGGCGGCACTTCTCGATAATTAGCCCGAAATTATTGACGACAAGCTCAGTTCCGCTTTGGGAATTAATTAGTGGTGCCATTGTTTTGAGTATAGTAAAGTAACGTATTTTGCTATAACTATCTTTCATCATTGTTAACTTAATTTCAAACTCAAATATAGAGATTAGTCGGTAAGAATATTATTTACTTTTTTTTACTATATCCCGCTTTTTGTTTAGTCAAAATGTTTTAAAATCTCCAAGCAATGCTTTTCTGAAATCACATTTTACTGACGAGAAGGTTTATAGTCTTCCTAACTCTCATTTTTGGACTTCTGAAATGTTTCTACCACATCATTCACAAATTTGTAAGATGGCGTTACATCGGTAAGATTGCTGTAATTCAGCAGTGTTAATGACATCATACATACATTGTTACATGTAACCGTATTGTGTTGTAACAATGAAACATAGAAGATAGTCTTCTAAGCCAGGCCTGTAATTAAAACCAGTTATGTGTTAAATCTAGTTTTTATTATTTATTACGTACGTTTTGAAAACCGTCGTGCTTGCTAAAGTTTGATGTGTATGTATTTTGTGGTAGCTGCTAGGAAGTGCGGAATTGCGTCTGCCAGGGTCGCGAGATTTGTTCGAGATACTGTGGCCCTGGCATATAGGCAACTGAAGGAACACGGGTGGGTTTTAGTCAGTAAAAGTCTGACACGCCCTCTTGCCCCACCCAGAGCGGGAGAAGTCACTTCATGATACACCACGTTTTTGTTGTATAAAAGAGCAATAAAATCTTTCCTTTATGTGCACTCTCACTCTTCCACTCCTTTGTCCAAAAATAAACAAAACCAAAATAGAATCAATATAACTACTTACCATAAACTTAAAACTTTTAAAAATGTCATAAAAGCTGCTTAGCCCCGAACATTATATTTAACGACAATGGATTCTTATAGTGATGAAAGATTCTTAGACTTAACTATCAATCAACACCTTTCGGAGATCAAAGTGAACTAACGTTCCTTGTTTCTCCTGATGTAATATTTTACAACTTTGCTATCTTCTTATTTGATGGCATTTGTATTAAACTCTTTCAATATTACTTGTAGTAGTAGTAGTAATGCTCGAAATTCAACCATAATTAAGTGAAAATGTGATTTTAAAATAATCTATTCAAGACACCGCAATGCATTAATAGCAGACGAATTTTGCTAACGGATGCCTTTAATTTGAACTGTCAAAATTATCCCTATTACTCCTCCCCCCAGTATTTTCATAAGTTTGGAGAAAACTATATGTACGTCCTTTTCTTATTAAAAAAACTCATAAGTATGTGATTAAAGTTTTATGATATTCATTAACATGTAATATAGTCATAATTACTTCGTTATTTCGTTGCCAGACCTTTTACGATCAATACAAGATGAAAAATGAAATTTTAATTAGTAAAGTATTCAATTACTAACATTTTATATTTTTAAATACATTGAAAGATATAATTAAATTAGTAGCAAAGTAATTTGTTAATTAATGTTTACGTGACATTTGCATGAGTAAAACATTTGTTTGAATTGTTGCTATTGTGTGACGCATTAATTAGTACAAGTATATTATTACTATAATTTATGGAGTAACAACTGAGGAAATGTCGTGATAGTAAATTTTACAAAAATGTGCAATTTTTTGTCTTTTTTTTTCTTATTTCAATAAACCTTTCTGGTACCCATTATATCAACAAATTATATATATTTTTTTAACGCTTTTTTTACCAGTACTTATTTTAAAAAAATCACAATTGCTGTGATTTAGACACACTACAAAGTTTTTCCATAATTACTTTTCAAAAAATCTATTAAGAGGGTTAAGCTACGCTTGCCGCGGTCCATCCGTGAATGGGTGACCATCTTTACATAGACAAATCTCTCCATGCCTCGGAAAGAACGTAAATCCGTTGGTCCCAGCCATCGTTCGTGGATCTTTGACTTCGTCAGAAGCCCAAAAATCTGACAACCAGTCTTACCAAGGGGTATTTATTACCTAGTAACTGGATTGTGGAGGTCAGAAAGACTGTCACTCAATGTAAAGAACTAGGTATTCAGCTGCATCCCGTTAAACTAAAAGCTGACCCTAACATAGGGGGGAAAAGGCAGTCAGATGATGAAAACTACGAAAAGAGCATCTTCACAAGTCTTCGGGTTCAACAGGCCAGTAAAAAACCATGAACATTAAACTTGTGAAAAGCTCCTTGTATTGTATATTTGTATGTAAGCTGATCGCTCGTTTATTTTAATTCAATGTACAGACGCCAGCACTTAAAGCTACTACAAGCTGTAAAATTTATTTAATAGGTTTTCAACTTTAACGCTGAAGTATTAGGTTCAAAATTGATTGGGAAGATTTTACAGTTTCGGGTACCTTGATGTGCTGGCGTCTGTACGGTAAACTACTCGTTGGGGTTTTAAACAGTAATAAATTGCACGGTTTTATAGTCCTAGGTTTAAGTAGGTGCTTAGCTGGTGGAATAACTATCGGCAATGGTACTTGATCTTCGACTTTTGATTATAATTACCCGACTATAGCATAGGTAAGAGGGGAAGGTAATGAATTTCATAGGCTATGAACATAAAATATGTATGACTAGCTAATGTCTTTCAATGCAATGCCTTTTCAATTTTCTTTTTGGTTAGAACCTTCTCCAGCATGCAAACAAAACAACTTGCCATAGTTTCATCACAGTCATTCGAGCCATTTTGAAGTTGTTGAGAGACTTACGCACGGCAGTTGTTGTTAGGCCCGACGGGAAAACGTGAAAAAAAAACACCTCTAAAAGTGAAAAATAATAGTTAAAAAAAAACTAAAAAACACGTTTATAAACATAACATAAACATTATTTATTTTCTATTTTTTAGGGTGTTTCGAATTTTGAGACGTATGTCAGCGTAGTTTGTGACGTATGTCAGCGTAGTTTGTGACGAATGTCAGCGTAGTTTGTGTCGTATGTCAGCGTAGTTTGTGACGTATGTCAGCGTAGTTTTCGAAGACAGTTTTTTTGCTGTCCTGGTAACCCTGGCAAGGATAATGGCACAAATTTATGAAATTATTGCATTGTCATCGGTCCTTGACAGGTGTGCAAAGTTTGAATGAAATCTGGTCGTTTAAAGTGGGTCAAAATCGCGCTATAAGGAGTCGGTTACAAACATACAAGTGAAGCTAATATAAAGCGTGTCAAAAATAATATACATTGGCCCTTTAAGTTTAATAAAAAATAGTAGGTAATATTTTGATCAAAGCATCTTCATTAGTAGCAAGTTCAATAGGTCACACAAAATTCCCATAGAAAATGTAATTTCAGTTTTCCTGACTTTTTAGCGGTCCCTTTGTTGTTTACGTTTATTACAATTTGCAGATCAGTGTCAGCTTGTATGGTGCTTTAATTACGACCGTAACAAATATGGCTTTACAGATTTATAATCGTTAAAATCATCGAAACAACCCTAATCCTAATTGAATATTATTCTGAATCATTATTAATATGTTATTAAAACATGAGAACCATAGCTTCAATCTATTTTAAAAGTAAAACGCAATTCAATTCGACGCCCATCTTTCAAATCTGATACTTAAACAGCCAGTGCGTACCAACGTGAATCTGGTTACATATCCGGATTGCGTTATCTGTGGCTAAATTGACACCGTTATTTAAAAATAGATTTTTTTTCACCGAAGTAGCAACATTATTTGACTAAATGGATACCGAAATTCGAAAATGGAATTCTGTGATAGAGACATGTTTTATTTTTCTTTTTATTTATCGAATGTTGCTACTAATAAAAAATAAAATAACTGTTGTACCTGTGATTGTTGTTGAACAAGATCAAGAAAACCTGAATTGATTTGTGGCTTTTGTGTTTTTACCGCCAATCAATGTAGTTTCTGTTACTAGCAATGTTGATAAAGCTCCTTTCCAAATCTTCATATTTAAGTCGACGCAAGAGCATTTCAGATTGTAATATCACTAGGCGCCTGCAGTACCATGATTTCAGTCGGATTTCACAGCTTTGCAAAACTTCTGTTTACTTAGAGCTCACTCAGTATTGTTAATAATTTGCCTACTCATACAAATAAGAACAGGTTAATTCATGCATCATATAGCTACTGTCATTACCAATCTTTATTTATTTTTAGTTCCTTATGACCGCTAGACATTGAAATGATATTATAATTCCTTGAACTCAAATTCTTACATAAATACAAACTTAATCATTGTATTGTACAGCAGTCAAATTGCCAATCAAAATCAGAGAATTCCTTGATTCACACATAATCATCTCTAAATTAACTTCTAACGTTTAACATATTAAATTGTTACTGCTTATTACTACGTATTACCATTTACCGATAGCAAATTAGTTTCTTGCGGAGGGTCGATTCCTAGAAACGAATCGTTTAATCAAAGTCTATCACCATCATAGCTTTTACTTTTACAGCTACATTAAGTTTTCGTAGAAATTGTTCTACTAGAGTAACATCGCGCTGTCGCGTCGCGACAGTCTGCGTGGGGCTTATAGTCTGGGTAGTGAAGCCGCCCCTGCCACTGCTGCTATCTTCTGTGACCACCTGTTGCCAAAACAGACATTTTCTTTCATTTCCGCAATAAATTCTCTAAATGATGATGGAAACCGCATCAATATCCATAGTAAATTTGTATGTAGGGGTTTATCTTCAGAACTAGTGATCCGATTCAGAAAATTGGTTCACTAATGGGAAGCTACAGTATTGCCAGATGTAATAGGATGGATATATATATTTTATTAAAGCGGATGAAGTCGCGGGAAGAGGCTGATTTATAATAAAAAATTCAGCCTACAGGCTGATGACGCTGATATTACAATGAATGTCCCTACTGCTGGGACACAGGCCTCTAGGGTTGCAATCTACGCGGGCCCAGTGCGGGTTGGTAGATGTCACATGTCTTCGAATTTTTAGTTCTAAGGTATGCCGATTTCCTCACGATGTTTTCCTTCACCGTTTTGAGAGCAGTGGTTATGAAATTATTTACACAAAGCAAAGCCCCAACGTGCGTTAGAACTACTATTCGTAAGTCTGGGCTGATACCCCTGGACCACCACTGCTCTCGCAATAAAAGAGTACAGATATGATATTGAGCTCATAACAGTCCACCGGTAGACCAAGGCCTCTCCACTGCTCGCCACTTAGCTCCATCTTCGGCCACTCCCATCATCATTCTCCTACCCTTATTCCAATTTATTTGTGTTCGCCGCAACATGTCTTTTTCTTCCACACTTCTCTATTAGTCGTCATCTCAGTAGTCACCCCCTTTCTATCCATATCATAATTCACACAGTCCATCCATCCTTTCTTTGGTCTCCCTCTACTCTTCTAGCCATCGACATTCATACTCAATACTTTCCTCACCACATTTTCCTCATTCCTCCGTGTCACGTGATTTCGGCTACTCCCATTCATCCATATTCTATTCTTAGTCGAAAATCCGTCTTCCAAACACAGTGTACCTGAATGTTTTGCCAAAACACGCATCTGGAAATAACTGCAGTCGGGAAATCAATTGCACTTGATTTGTTAGGTACAACGGTTGAATTGCAAGATGTTGGTGGAAGCAGCCAAATTGTTATAACTGTTAGTAGTTTATAAGGAATTTACTATACCATCTAGTTAATGAGCTTCTTTGAGACGCTAGTGGCTAAACGATAACTGCCCCATGGGTCGATCGTAGGATTAGCTACACGTGCCGCGGTTGGGATGGGATCCATTTCATATCAAAACCTGTCCGTACCTCAGTTGGTCCCGGCTGTTACTCGTAGAGCTTTGGGCAGCCGTTACGGATAATCAGAAGCCCAAAAGTCTGACAAACAGTCTCACCATAGGGAGAATTTTAATAAATAAAATAATCAATACAACTCTCTAAACCCATTAAATGACTATTTCATGAAAAAAAAAAATTCAATGGAATTAAACGAAGTTTAGAGAGGTGTATTGATCATTTTGTAGTGATTATATAATAGTGAAAGCCATATTTGTGTCGCGAATCATATTTTATCCAACATACAACCTGACACTGACCTACAAATTGCGAAAAACTGAAGAAAATTTTAAATTCGCGGAATACCTACCTTAACGCATACATCTTAAGGTAGACTATTTCTTAAATTCTTCAAATGATAAAGTATGAAAAATCCATAGACTCGCCCGTATTTCTACCGATTACGAAATAAAATCGATAATCGAATAGAAAAGCGAGCGATTAAAATCTTAGCAGCGATTAATATTTATCGATTAGATCTCTCTTCATTTGTTAACTGATTGGTAGACAGTAATTTAATCAGACTATGAATATTTGATTGAATCTCATAATATACCTCGATTAGTATTAAGATAGATTCAATACGGTGAAGGAAAACATCGTGAGGAAAAGAACCAAAAATTCGAAGACATGTGATATCTTCTACCAACCCGCACTGGGCTCGCGTGAAAGATTACGTCCTCCTACTCTCAGATAGGAGGCCTGTGTCCCAGCCGTGGGAACATTATAGGCTGATAATGAATTAACGATGATCAGTATTAACATGTTAGGTCATGATAATATTCGCGGTCATAAATTAAGACACAAAAGTGACTATAGTCTGATTCTTAGTCAAGTTTTATGAACAAATGACAACTCATTTTGATGAAATTGGGCGTATATATATTCCCCTCTTATAAGAGAATATGAAGTTTTTAATAGCCAGTCATAATTGTTTCATTTTAAAACACCAGAGGCATTCAAACAATCTTAAGTCAACATACTGCTTAAAGGCTCCTACACACTATGCTGTCGGCTTTTTGCCGTGCAGGTTTGTCGCTGACACGCCAGAAATTGGCGCAAATGCAAAGCCACAGACAATCATTTCGGTTGTCACAGCCGTTTAGAATGCTGGTGGTGTACACGTACACGATGTGTTTCTAGTTATCAATCCTGAATTTTTTCAATAAGTATCAATACAGATTCGTCTTTCCAATTGAAAGACATTTTAATGTGTTTTTCGAGAATGCGCTGCATGATACTATCACGTAAATGCCGGTAGCGAACTCCGCTTGCTCCCTGAGTGATCCGGCGGCAAACCCATATCGGAACGTTTGTAGTACAAGCCTACCGTCTCAAATCATCATCATCATCATCATTTCAGCCAAAAGACGTCCACTGCTGGACATAGGCGACCCCAATTTGAGGGGATTTGCCATAGTCGCCACGCTTGGCAGGCGGGTTGGCGTTCGCAGTATGGTGGTAAAATGCAAAGAGAACGCTGCTGCCCATTCTAAAGTAAGTCCTTTAATCGCCTCTTATGACACCCACGGGAAGAAATGGGGTGGTGTTATTCTTTACGTCCGGCACCACACGGTACCGGTACTCTCAAATAGGAGGCCTGTGTCCCAGCAGTGAGAACATTATAGGCTGATAATGAATTAACGATGATCAGTAGTAACATGTTAGGTCATGATAATATTCGCAGTAATAAATTAAGACACTAAAATTACTATAGTAAATTACTATAGTCTGATTCTTAGTCAAGTTTTATGAACAAATGACAACTCATTTTGATGAAATTGGAAAATATTAAGTTTTTAATATTTATATAATATTATTTATCTATAATATGTATGTATTTAGAAATATATAAGTATATTTATCAGTTGTCTGGTTACCATAGTACAGGCTCTGCCTAGTTTGGGATTATATAACAGTGTGTTGATATTTATTTTATTTATTTTTAATAGGTAGTCATAATTGTTTCATTTTAAAACACCAGAGGCATTCAAACAATCATAAGTCAACGTACTGCCTAAAGGCGGCCGGTAGTGTGTGCCGGTAGTGTGTGTAGGAGCCATTACACTAAAACTTTCTTCTCCACCATTAGAGCACTAACACACGTCACATTGTGCTAGGGTATGACCAATTACGTCACAGTCTGTACTGATCTCATCTCACGGACACTATCAGTCATCGAGATTCTTTATTACTGGTTCTACAGTAATGATCGTTATGTGTTATGTGTGAGGTCTAAGTGTGACGAATGATCTTGGATCACGCATGACGTCTTTATTAGTGAGCGTCTGAGAGAAGATAAATTATGGGCGATAATTTTTTGTTTTTAGTGAACAAAGTTGTTGTATTTTTTGGTTCAATGATTATTGTTTAGATTACATACACTAAAATTTGTCTGTTAATGATTAGGCGAGATGTATTGTTCTTTTTTACGAGTATTAGATGTGATAACAGTTCAGTGATTTCATACTTTTATATTGAAGTAAGTAGAATGTACGTCATGACTCTTTTACAAAAACACAAGTGCTTGAAAATATATTCTTAATAAAAGACAAACAATTTTTATCATCAGGCGCGAAATATTACTGGCCGCATACTTTTGCTGAACATTGGTTTAAACTTCACAATTTCATAAAATAAGTCAGATATCACAAATGATCGCAGATTTTTGGTTTTCGTATTAGGAAGCTTTTCCTCGTAAATGATAGTGATGAATATGGAGTCATCAAATATTTTCATTGAACCAATGAAAATTGTGGATTCGTTAAAAAGACTAGCTATGAGGAGATGACAATATGTGTAATGAATGCAAAGATTTAATTTACTATTTCCATCCTACAATAGCAATATCCTGTGATCTTTTAATCCTTTGAAGTTATCCTCGGGCAATCAATGTGTTTTAACCTAGATACGAGCAATTTCCTGCGTGCCTTTAACGCCAGCCTTTTTCTCTCGTAATTTCCGCTCCCTATAAAAATGGAGGCGACCGCATCAACGCGCTGATCGCGGTAAACTGTAATCGTTTGCGATTTCCGCCCGAATGCGCATGCGCGTGCTAATAATGACACTGACGTATTCTTGTACCTACATTATGAACATTTTGTTTTGTTGTAAGTAGTGGTAGGCAATTAGGCGCTTACTAATAGACTAGGTCATTAATATATAGTATTATTGACGTAAAAAGCACATGGTTCTTTCACAATGTGCAATTGAAATGACTGAAAATGTCATAGCCTTCTTGGTGTATAACCGAGTTCATACGGTTCGAGTTTAGTCGATCAACGTCCTTGTGAGAGAGAACGGGCCGTAATCTACCACGCGGTGAGGGTTTGTTGATGTCACATATCTTTGATTTTTTTAAGTTGTAGAACATCCAGGTTTCCCTCGATTTTTCCTTCACCGTTTTGAGAGCAGTGGTTATGAAATAATTTACACAGAGTGAAGCGCCTTTTGTTGGTTCGATCCTACGACCTGCAACTCTACCACTGTTCGTACATTTATGTTCACATAACTTCAAAAACTATTACATTCGGGAAACATTTTTGTGTTCATCACAAATATATTGCATGAAAAATCTCGGATTAATTTCCATTAGTAGTTAATTTATTGCTAGCTAATAGAAATAGTAACGAACCAATTAAGACGCCTACTGTTGTAGAACATTCCGTCTGTCGCATCAGTAAGTCTTGCGCAGACGCACCGCGATCTCCAATTACGGATAGTTTTTCAACTAGGACCAGCACTTAAGAACATTTATGAGGTACGAGAAATTCAGCTTTTAAAGCGAAAAATATTCTGTTTATTTACCTGTTTAAGCTATATCTAAGTAAATGTGAAATGTGTTTCGTGGAATACATGATGTAGGTACTTCGCCCAACTTCTAATTTTAATTACCTATAAAGAGGTAAATTTTCTAAGTTTGTAGGAAGTAATCTCTGAAATGTACAGTAAAAAAATATTTTTGCATATGATAGCTCAATTCTTGAGTAAGGCTATTTATCATCAAGTTACGACTCTTAGGAGCGGAGCAAAATGAAAAAAGTTGGAAGGCACGCTAAGCAAAAACCAAATGGCGAAGGCAAAATCTAGTATTTTGTTAAACTTATCGACAAACAACATTAAGACCACAAAACACCAAAAAATCTGCATAAAAATAGCGATCACTTTTATTGAAGAAACAAAGAAAATTGTTTTAGTCATTTCACTAAATATTTCTACTATAAACATTCACAATACATGAACTTGGGTTCCTGTGTTGTGATTAGTTGTGACTGTTTGAACAGCAGCAATAACCCCAATATTATTTTTCCACTTTTCAACACTGTAACTTTCCTCAACACACATTGAACCCATAAATCAATTCACTATCACACACAACTGTTCCATGGGAACCAATAAATAATAACAGTTCTTTTTATCTGTTCAACAGCGGAACAGATACGAGTACTAGGCTCTCATAAACGATAGCAATGCAGTTTTTTATCGTCATCGGAATAGGTGCGCCGGAGCGATGTCGTAAATATTGACTGTTCCGTTTCTATGGGATGTTTCCGGACGTAAGTAGGAGTGGAAAAACTAACGAATTATTGCTGGTTAGGATTATGGTCTAACTTGCTGCAATTGGCTGCAGTTAAGAAGATAGTAACCGTCTTTACATACCAAGACTATTCCGTACCTCGGAGAGTATGTTATGCTGTTGGTCCCGGCTGTCATTCTTGAATTTTTGACAGAAATACTGTTCGAACAGTATTACCACACAGTAACTAAGTTGTGGAGGTAAGATACGCAGTCACTCCATGTAACATAATTGTATTCAGCTGCTTCGGTTAGATTTGAAGCGGACCCAAGCATAGATTAAAAAACCTTAAAAAAATGTAACACGCTTGATTTGGAGTAATATGATGTTGGATGAATACAAAACGCTAATATGTTGTATGAATTAAAAATATATTAATTTTTAAAAGAATTATACTTTCGCGAATATCCGTACGTCCGAAACACAATACTGCTCTCCAAAACAAAGACTACTGACGTGGCTTAAAAGGCTGCCCAACTTAGATGGGACTGGGCAGGACATGTTTGCCGCAAACTGTGGGCACAAGTAGCACAGAACTGGTGTCCTGAGACAGTGAGGCGGGGTCGCGGCAGACCACGTAGGAGATGGCGGGACGAGCTGGTCCATCTAAGCATAGGTTCCATCAAAACTGGCAGCAGGACGCACGGCTTCGCAATAATTGGAAGAAGTGGAGGGAGGCGTTTGCCCAGGAGTGAGACAGTGCAGGCTAGCAAAAAAAAAAATACCTTGCGAATAATATTTGGTTCAACATACAGCCTGATACTGACTTGCAAATTACAAATGGAAAAAACAACAATACAAAAAATCGTTAGCACATTTCAATTCCGCGGGCTACTTTAGCAGATCCCTCTTAATCTTAATGTCAAAACATGTCATCTTCTCACTACATTCACTGCAGTCTGTTTAGACTAAACCACAGTACGGTAATACATTTCAGTGAACAGTTGCAGCCAGTTGTAATGCTAACTAGTTCAGTAAATAGGGCACAACGTTTTGTGTTCGAAACGAACGTGATGTTATTGTGTTCTTCATGTTATCTTACTACTCTTCAGGTACTGGAGTAAATATATCTATAGGTATATATCTATATGTATAGTAGGTAGCGCAGTTCGTAGACTCAAAGAAATATGTTACTACTGTTTAGGCTCTATAACAGAATGGACGAGGTATGGGTAACGCGATTTGTACGGCCAGAATAAATATGTTACTACCGTTTAGACTCTAGGGTAAATGTAATGCCTAAAGAAATATGTTACTACTGTTTACCAATCTAGGGTACCGAATGGACGATGTATAGTAGGTCACGCGGTTTTTACGACCTAAAGAAAAATCTTACTACCGTTTAGGCTCTAGGGCAAATACACCATGCAATGTCGACGTAGTACGGCCTAAAGACATGGAACTGGTTTTGCACCAACACAACAATACGCCAAGAATTAAACATCTAAAAACGTCAATCTAATCTGGTCCAAACGCGCATCCTCAAATACTTTGGATACATTTCGACTCGTGACAGTTACTCTATATAGCGCCTTGTCGTGCAGGGTAGAGTGGCGGGCACTGGACAAAATTGTAAACATAATTTACTCCGTATGCAGCTATTCTCCCACTAAACGCGAGCGTTTCAATACATTTTCCCATGTTACCGCGGATGATAATGGTGATGAGCAGAGTGCAAGTAGATACACGTTTTTATCAAAAGAAATAGTTCACCATTCTCAACCTTATTTTGCTTAACCTAAATTTCATACTCCTCCTTCTGCGTAATTTCCGTAAAAACGGGTACCTACTAAGTTTTGCTCAAGACTCAAACACTATTATGTACAACGAAAGCATGTTATTGTCTGAAGCAATCACGCGGAACCAGCATCCGCTCCAGTTGTAATCGTTCGCAAGAATTCTATAACGTATCTCGTGATTTAATGCCAATAATAAGATAATAACTGATACATTATTAATTTGTAAGATTTATCGTAATCTTTTGTGTTAGAGGCTGTTCACATTTTATTGAGAAACTACATCTCGTGTTCTAAAGATTTTATTCGACTCCGCTCAGTGGCATTCAGAGCGAAATTGTTTTTTTTTTCAACTGATCTCCAAAAGAGGAGGTTTTCTTAGTGCAGGATTCTCGATTTGATTGTATTTTTTTTAATGTTTGTTACCTCAGAACTCCGTCATTTATAAACTGATTCGGGAGTCGGTGGCAAAAAAACGATAATACAAAACCAAAGACAAAGACTTCGGAAATTATAGTTATTTTTCGCTCTGTAGTTTTTCTTGTAATTCGGTTGTTTTTCTTTGTTTTAAATACACTATTTATTTAAAGATTCATTTTTCGTGAACTGTCAACAGACCCAAAAGATTATTGACAATATGAGTTTTCCAAAACAAAAAAAGAAGAAAGAAAAAAAAAACATTTATTTGTGATAAACAAGACGCAAAGAAAGAGCACAAACACAAAAAAGAATAAGTTGGGACAAATTTGCGTCACACCCACACAAAACGGCCACCGCTCAGCATAAAAATATATACCTACTTGAAAATATTCCTTAAAAAACATTTCGACACCTTGAAAATCTATTATAAACTTATTCTAGCCATTTCCATTAAGCATCTCTACGAACAAGTATACAAAGTCCCTAACAGCACCACTCGCAGCACACAACGTTTTTACCCGCATTCTCCCACACATGAGGCAGCAGCCATTTCCGCATGGTATAACAGTATGTATGACAGGTCCGCTCTAATTGGTCGATAATCTTGGTATACACCGCTCGGATTATGCGATTAGAAATCAAACGTGCGATTAGATGTGTGGGTTGTGTAACGTGCGTAATGCTGCGGAAGCTTGCGGTCGAGTGTGGGTTGGCCCTTATGGATTTAGATTTAATTTTTTATGGAAGGTTTAATAAACACATGATTACATGTGTTTAGTGATTTTATTTAGTGATTTTATGGTCAATTTCTAACTCACGAGTTTGATATTTTGAATTGTTCTGAAAATCATATGTGATGTGTTGTATTCTAAGTTTTTAATTGACGTTTACAGCAGAGGGACATATCACCATCTTCTGACGTGCGCCCTGTCCTAATTTGTGAGGTTTTGCCATAAATGCCACGCTTGGCTGGCGTGTTGGCGATCGCAGTATCGCGGTAAAATGTATAGAGAACGCTTCTGCCAGCTCTCTAGTAAGTCCCTTAGTCGCCTTTTACGACACCCACGGGAAGACATGGGATGGTGCTATTCTTAACGTCCAGCGCTACACGGAACATAAAATTGTTATGTGATAGGAAATTGTTTTTCAAAGTCATTAAGGTTTCTTACGTCCCGTACCACGTGGTGTTACGAAGGACATAGGCTTTCCCTAAACCCGCCTATAAAAAATTAAAACGCTGCACGCTGGTTCTTAAAAAGATGTTTTTCATAGTTTGCACGCAACATTAACAAAAATTCTAATCTACAATAGAAAAAACTGGAATCAATATCAGCTCCACTTAAAATTCCGCCTACAAACAGTTAGTCCAAATTTTCTCCAGCTACCGTCGAGAGCACGCGATGACGCCCCGCTCTACCGCGCATCTTGAACGGCGCAGTCGTGTGCGCAGCACTCTAACGTGCGACGCCATGTTGTTTCTTTAGTTGTAAACATTCATAAGGAAATGTAGACTTGAGACCCGTCTTCTGAAAGCCAGATTGGTGAAACTCTACTGTTAAAAATCATCATAGCTGTACTTATACCCGGGGTTTGGCTGATCTAAAAAACAACAGTCAAAATATCTATACGAATAACGAAAAGTCAAAAGAGACTAATACGGAAAGGAAATCAAGCTCTATCTTATGATAATCAAAGTATGATTTGATCTGAGGGGTGATTGCGTAATTCAGTAACAGTAGATATCGACAGCTCATCAACGTTCATTTCGTAACTTACGTTGCCAAGCATTAAAAAAAATCGAACTTACGAAGCAATGAATGATCGACAGTATTGTTAAACGAAAATTGTTGCTGGATTGAAATACCAGATAGTATTTCTTTAACATCAGAGAACATTATCTATACAAGAATGCCTAGAGAAAAATGCCTTCAGCGGTGGAAATGTAAACGCAAAGAAAAAACAGTCGTTAAAATACCTGTCGGTTAGAGAAAACCCTTGTCAATTAAAACTACACTTTTCTCCCATCGTTTACTTACGTATCTAAGTAAATATTATAATGAAACATTACCAAGTTAAGTATACAAATGACGAGTTAACCATACGGGTCACAGCATCCATAATCACTAACAAATCGACGAGTATAAGCAGAAAGTGCACGTTTTCTAACACTAGGACTTAAGCTGAACAAAATTCAACCTTGCTACTTTATTAATAAAGTTGTTTCTTCAACAGGATGAGCTGGAGACCCTGCGGGCTAAACTGGACAAGGTGGAAAGTGAACGAACGCATTATAAGAATGAGTCGGAACGGCTCGAATCTAAGGTTAGTGTGGAAATTTACCTGTTTTCCTTACATTTTCTCCTTTTCTCGGTAAAGTTTCTTTATGTTTCCTTAAGGGCGTGTTTCACAGTTTCCTGAGAAAGTATCTGGCATATAATAAATAAATAAATTCTTTATTTCACTACAAGCCATGACATTAAAATATCCATAAAACTAAGAACATAAATAATTAATGCTTCTATTACCATATTTTTACAAAAAATTACGTAAGTATTAGAAATACTCCCAGTTGTCTGGTTTCCATAGTACAGGCTCTGCCTAGTTTAGGATCAGAAAACGGTGTGTTGGTTGTCCTAAGATATTATATTATACTAGCTTCTGCCCACGGCTTCGCCCGTGTGGATGTCGAAAAATTCACCATTTCAACCCTCCATTTCACCCTCTTAGGAATGGAATTTTAAAAAACCCTTTCTTAGTGGATACCTACTCCTCACAAAGAACACACCCTCCAAATTTCACGTCTCTAGGACCAGCGGTTTAGGCTGTACGTTGATATATCAGTCAGTCAGTCAGTCAGTCAGTCAGTCACTCAGGACTTTGAATTTTATATATATAGAAGATTATTCAATAAACGTAAAAAAAATTGACGAATTTCGACCGCTGGACGACTAGTAGGAATTATTAATTGGCCGTGAGCCCCAAACTTGACCGTTAGTCTGTATCTTAGGGCTCAGGGTACGAATTCCAGAGTGAAAACTAGAAAGGTGATTTCAAGAATGACATAGGATACTTTTTTATCGCGATGGGATATTTCCGTGAGATAATTTCTGACCTCCACGCGGCCAGCCACAGGCGAAAGATAAAAAAAAATTTGCTTGGTTTTACTTTCAGTTGACAATGCTTTTTAGTTCATTTGTAAATCTTTTCTAAAAAAAAAGTAGTTTCGTACAAAATTAAAGGTAAAGCCCTTCTTTTATTTCAATAGGCAATTTATGATGCTCTAATGAACGGAGTCATTTTGTTTTGATCGTCGCGGTCACTGAGTTTCTAGGCTGATCATCGGTTATGGAGCTGATCAGCAACACAGAATAAAACGTAGGGACGAATAGAAAGTGAATATGGGCTGTTTTGAAAAAACAAAAAATCGCCGGGTTTCGCGTTTCAAATTTTACAAACGTAAACAAAAATATCTTACAACAATTTTTCCTATGTGTCTATTAATTACAATTTATGTAGAATTTTTAAGCAAAAAATTCGCTTTAAATAATGAAATGTTGAATAATATTGTGTAGAGATTTGATTGATGAAAGTAGCATCCTTGTTACTTTTACTTTAATATGTGCCAGGCAATTTTGGCGAAATGTGACATCGTATTATCAAATTATTCAGAGATATCGACACGCAAACTGTAACCGTGACTTCATCACATGATTCTAGACCCCCTAATCTAGAAACATTTTATCAATTATAAAAAAAACGGGTATTCCATAGAAAACTGCGAAAACTACATGGTCTAAATGTATGGAATAGTAATTACTTTTAAATAACCTCCGTAAATTTTGAAAGCACAGTTTAGAATCATGTACTTACTATATCCATGGTAACAGGTTGCGTAGCGACCTCCCAAAAAACCTAAATACTTACCAATACCATCTTTTTACCGCATTTACTGCAAATAAACGACTTTGACTTTGATAAAATTAACCACACAATGTTGTCTTCGATACAATATTTCAATAAAAAGCAGTGCAACAGGTTCCTAAAAAGAATGATGGCCGAAACAAAAGTTCTTGTAATGACAGCTACAGGTTTTTATTTAAGAACGGGTTCCATTTCAATTTTGCTGTAAAAAGTTATCGGTGTAAAGGCGGAGACACACTTCATTACTTTTAAAATACTTTATAATAATTATTATTATTCCCTTTATTACAGTTGAACATTCTTATAAATTATATTTTTAAATATTAGTTAAAAAAAAAAAAACATTTAAAAATATAAAAAATAGTAGCCCACCGGTATCGGGAACAGGGTCCAAGCTACCGGCGGTCAGGGCTCCAGAGAGAGGAACCTCCTGACAATACGAGCCGTGTCCAGAAGTACCGCTTTCTGAATCAAGCCCTTGATCCAACCGTTCAACGAGAGCCTCTTCAGGTGTTGGTCGAGGCTCTTGGCTATCAAACCATTGGCTGTAATGACTATCGGCACAATGATTGCTGAGTCCACATCCCACATGTCGACAACCTCGCGAGCCAAGTCAAGATACTTGATCTGTTTATCTTTCTCAGCTTTCACGAGGTTCTCGTCATGCGGGACTGTAATGTCAACAATCATTGTGCGCCGTTCTAGTCGATCCACCACCACTATATCAGGCTTATTGGCAACAACAGTCCTGTCAGTGATGATGGATCGATCCCAGTACAATGTGATATGGCCATTTTCAAGAACTGGGTCGGGCACATACCTGTAGTACGGCACCTCTGATTCCACAAGGCAGTATTTCAGAGCAAGTTGCTGGTGGATAATCCTGGCTACAAGATTGTGTCTATGCAAGTACTCCTCGTTAGCTAGACGAGAACACCCGGAGATAATGTGTCTAATTGATTCTCCCGGACGGTGGCATGCCCGACAGATGTCCACCGTACCGTCTTTCACGATAAATCTCCGGTAATTGTTCGTCATCATAACTTCGTCCATAATTGCACAGACAAAACCTTCGGTTTCCCCAAAGAGATCACCGAAACGCAGCCAGGCTACGGACGCTTGGAAATCTACGTCGGGTCCGTGTAGGGCCCGGAAAAAGCGTCCGTGAAGCTCCTTACTCTGCCATACCTCCAAGCGGTCATTAGTGTCAAGTACTACAGGCTTGCGCCAGTTCTCGTTAGCCAAGGAGAGCGGGGTGAAGCCCTTGTCCACCGCGACTACATCTCGATGCATCCCCACGTTGGCTTTCAGGAAATATTCCCTGAGACTGCATATCTCGCGATTGTGGAGAGTCTTAGCGTTTAAAAAGCCTCGACCTCCACACTTTCGCGGGATATACAGCCTCATACATTATTATTATTATTATTTATTTCAGATTTATCTTGGGATTACATCCATATTTGTTAGTACGATGCGAGCTTACAAACTAGTGTTAGTAAAAAAAAAAAAAAAAAATTAATTGCTAAACATTAAACATTAAGTGACCAGTCCGGGTGGACTTCCCGATGATGGTGGAAAATCACTATACGACTGCATGCAGTCGTATCCAGCGAACCAGCATCGGAGAGTCCCACCGGTCCGCCAGCGCGCGCAGGATAGTGTTGGGACTGTCACGCGTACGGCGCATGATAGAAGCGCACCGTTTGCGCGTTTATATTTAATCAAATATTTTTGGAAGACATGACAGTTGTTTAATTTATATAAAAAACTTTTGCTTTCACTTTCCATAATACTGTTCAGTGGAATTTTTGTAGACGTTCGAGGAGGATCTGGATTATTTAGGAAAGATGGGAAAACCCGTGATACCTTCTTTTTTGCCTTAGCGTTTTTCCAAGTATGTTGCGGTCAGATTCCAGTCTGTAGCGTAACCGTATGCAACTGCAAACGAGTATTTTACATGGAACAACCGCCTATCTGACCTCCACAACTCAGTTACTGGGTAAGACGATACCCCTTGGTAAGAATGGTTGTCAGACTTTAGAACTTCTGACGACCCTTAACGATTGTCAAAGATCCACGATTGACTGCCGGAACCAACGGCTTAATGTGTTTTCTGAGGCACGGAGGGGTCTTTGTATGTGTTCGTGTATTAGGTTCCAAAGGTCAGCGCGTTCAAACAAACAAACAAACTCTTCAGCTTTATTATAGATTATATAGAAAACTGGCCTGTTAGTCTAGTGGTTAGTGACCCTGACTGCAAAGACTGAGGTCGTGGGTTCGATTCCCACCCAGGACAAATCTTTGTGTGATGAGCACAATCATTTGTTCTGTGTCTGGGTGTAATTTATCTATAATATGTATGTATTTAGAAATATATAAATATGTTTATCAGTTGTCTGGTTACTATAGCTGTAAAAAACATATACTTCAATATTTACAAACCATAAATTATGCACTGACGGAAGATTTACTACTTGTCTGCAAATAAAACTGCTAACACGCTATTTTACTTTTGTTACCTATGTTTTAATTTTAGTTATTAAGTACTACACATTGTTAATTTATTACTTTAAGAATTTGAGCTTTTGTACCCTGAAACACAGGTTCTACCTAGTTCAGGCAAATTAGCAAATCTGCTCTATTTTAATTGTTTAAGGTATTTATTGTAACTGTGTCCCTTTTTAATAATAAACAATTTTATATACTATTTATTAAATTAGTATACTTGTAGATAAAGTTGCTGAAGTTAATCATGTCAATCACCCACTTTGGCAACTTTCCTTCATATTATTTCAACTGACTGCCATTCGTGGTAACTACATTTTCTCGTAATTTAACCAAGACCGCCAAGAGCACCCAAATTACATGCAATTTACTTCGATATTGTTTGACGCTCTGTTTAGTTCGAACGCAGTTAAAACAGAGAATAAGGAAATTAAAAAGTAGAATATTACGCGCACGTGTAGCTATTAGACACAGATTTAAATGATCACGTTTTTATAACTAGGTAACTGGGGTGAGTTACGTGAAACGTCATTTCAGAGTTAAGACTCAATCATTGGAGTCAATTCACTTTTTTATACGTATGGATAGTTGTAGGCATGTCGTAGGTTCGAACCCATACAGGCGCTTTACTTTGTACAAATTCAAATTACCACAGCTCTCAAAATGGTTAATGAAAAAATCGTGAGAAAACCAGCATGTCCTAGAAATATAAATTCGAAAACATGTGACATCCATCAACCCGCACTGGGCCCGCGTTATCGCTAACTAGCCTACTTTTCCTTCAAACAGTATTTTTGTTTACTAAATCGTTAAAAAGCCATATCTTATTATTTTAATTCTTTGTCTTCTGAAGTCTAGGCTATGCGCTAGTAATTAAACTTTAATTTAAATTAAGAATCTTCTTCATGAAATAATTTGTCCTGATTGTTTCTTTTATCTATTCTAATGTACCGTCAATAAGTTTGTAAACATATTAGGATGTTTATATGCAGCTGTTTTAACTCCTAGCAGTGTTTGCAGTCAATAGACACCTATTAATTAAATTAGACGTATAGCCACTTGTAAACTGTCAACGATAACTGTTGAGTTTTTGGCGAACGATGTGATCTATTTCCATGGCCCACTTGGGTTTGATTTAAAATGATTGTTGGGGCGTTTACGAAATTAAACAAATGTGTGGTCTGTGGCCTACATTATGGAAATAAATTATCGTTATAACAACCAGTTTACTAATAGGTTAGGACTACTGAAGGCTGAAACGGTGAAGGAAAACATCGTGAGGAAACCGGCATGTCTTAGAACCAAAAATTCGAAGACATGTGACATCTACTAACCCGCACTGGGCCCGCGTGCTACTAACCCGCACTGGGCCCGCGTGGTGGATTATGGCCCACTCCCTGTCACCGAGAGGTGGCCTGTGTCCCAGCAGTGGGAACATTATAGGCTGATGATGATGATGATTATGACTGAAGGCCTCCTTTGATCTTCACTATAAATGGTAGAAGGTAAGGTAATGTTGCCAAGATCATTGAGAGACAGTATTGTCTATGTCCATGTCAGAGTTCTCAATTTGATTTCATAATTTTAGTGCCATGAAATAAAATAGTTTTGATCTGCACAATGCTTAGTAGTTATTTTAATGATCATTCTACATAAGTTGTGGCCTTTTTTAAATGTATAAAAAGAAAGTTATTTTCCAATTTTATTTTAGTTGGTGTTCGTTTCGGTCGTGTATACCCACCTTTATACGTTAACATTAGCTCGGCTCTCCCACAGTTAAAGACAAGGGTAGTATCCGGCCTGACCGGATGAACAGCTTTTTAACATTGACCAACAAACGCCAAATGTCGCTAATAAGGTTTTATATTATCTGTGCAACCTTCGTGGTTGGTGCCTAATTTATGTGGAAGAATCTTTAGTATGTTTTTGCCATGCAACGATCTTTGGTCAAAAGAAAATAATGATAACATAGGATTGAAAAATTTAAAGTATCCATCGTATAAGGGCTAGATAAATCTTTTGTGATTATAGATGGAACAAAAAAAATTTGGGACACATGACGGTCTGTCTTGTGTCCCTTAAAATTATATTGTAAGTGGACACAGACGTCCCTTATTTTCATTGTTGAGTAATAAGTATGAAAAAATTGCATTATTCTTCTCACGATTATCAACAATCATCTCGCAAAACGAATCAAATACCGTTATTAAATTAATTATCTCGCCATCTATAAGACCGATAGCTTGATGACAAACAAAACAATGCAAGGTAATTGTTATGAAGTTCATTGGTGAGGAACGAACCGCCCACTGGCCTAGCACCCATCCTGCTTACCTTGGGACAGGATACGCGTGCATAACCCGTGGCAGTCTCTATGTGACTTTTGCCTACATCAGCTGGCTTTAAAAAAAAATAAGTCAAATAAATGTCAGTTTTTGGCGACAGTTCTTTTGGCGCGAATAGTTTCTTTTTTGTGATTGATTTGGTTGAAATGTTTCTGATAAGATAAAAATAATATGGGTTCATTTTAATTGAGATAAAATACTTGTTAGTAAAAAACAATTTGTTAATTAAAACAGCAATCAATAAAAATGAGGTTGATTGGCCAAATTCAAATGTGTGAAGTTTTTATTGTGTGGTGAAATAGACTCGGGTAATGTCCAGCCAGCCATTAAAATTGTAATAAAAACTCTTTCATGGTGTTATTGCGCATAACCATAAACAAAAGACTATCTTTTTATTAGTTTCCTGAAATAAGAGACTAAAGGAAAACTAAACGTTGCCGCGTCGCAGTAAAGGATTAAAGTGTATAAATCTTAGTATTCATGGACATATAAAATGCATGTAAGTACGTAAGTAAAATTTTAATTGGCTATTAGTTTTCGCGTTGATTTATTCAAATTAAATGTTTTCTCAGGAAAATGTTTAATTTTAATTAGGTACCTAAGCTATAAATGTCCTGCGTCCATAGCGTAATGTAACCACATTTATTATTTCATGTTTACTGAGTAGCTAGTTTTTTCCGACCTTTAACGTAATTTTTTATACCATTCTATTTTTAATTGGCATGTAACTTTGATAAATTGTAACAAATGTTTTCGTCTTCAAAACAGATTTATTTACGTAAAAAAAAGTTACAAATGACAAGAATTTGTGGGTGACCTAGAGATTTTAAAAAAAATGATTCAATTTCGGCCTCCAATGGTTCTTTGACCGAGACGAAAATAATTTAGCTATCAGTTGGGCAGTCAATAACACGAATGTGTGGCAGTTCAGTACTCCGGACATAGTAGAATTATGTACAGGTATCCCAAGAAAAGTATGCGCTTCAGAAATCTTCGGAAATAAGAATGCGGTAGGATGAGATCGAATAAAGAGTGTAATAGCTACTATTCCGCTTCTTTTTCGATTAATATGGAGAAATGTTCAACAAAGCCTAAATAGTGGATAACGACATTCCTTTCATTCAACTACGCGTTACACAAAACTAATTTTAGTCATAAGAGCTATTAACAGAATCGCATGTTTCTAATAGAGAAGATATCTGACGTAAACATGCACTAACGTCATATTTTAGCACGAATATTATTTATGCCTTCTTGCAATTTTAAACATCTTTATTTTTCTGTGATCCAAAACCGAAAAATAACCTTGCTAGTCTATGGTTTTATAAGCAATGGCTTCATCATCAATAGCAGCCACAACTGGTACCTAATACCCACCCACTCCACTCCACCGTCCACCGACGGATGAATGAATTGGCCTTTAAAAAATATAGAGGTATCTTTACGAGAGCCCTGCCAGTATCAAAGAAAAACACATTCGCGATTTTAAACGCTGAACATCGATTGTTTGACAAACTAACATTATGTTACAACAACTAGGTACAGCTGAAAGAAAAGAACAAGTAAACTTTTTTAAACTCGCTCTGTTACACGGTGTTGCGAGAACTTTCTAATCAGCTTGTTTGTTTTTTTAATTCGATTTTCACGTTACTACCTACACTACCCATAATCTAGTCATCAATTTAGAATTATGGTCAAATAAGGGTTTGTCGATTATTTCATTCGTTGTGTTACGTATTGTTTATGACCAATATTGGTGACCAATGTCAAGATTTATCTTTATAAAACGACGATTCAAGTTTTATCGTATTTCAAATTAGCCATTAGTTCATCAGTTTACATAGAAAATGTGGTAACCACGTAAGCCATTAGTTATAGTCAAGAGCTAGTCGTGCATTTAGCGTGAATACCGATACTAATCCCAGCCAGTAACTCTATGAAACAACATCAGACAAATAAAAAGATAATTATCCAATGTCACTATTAAAAAGACAAATGAAGCTTATCGATGAACGCCTTGACAGTGAAAAAAATTGTTTAATTTGAAATTAGAATAGGAATAGATGTCAACACCAAGGTTAGATGTGAAAAAGTTGGCTCATAGTCATGAAGGGACACTCAATGAGATGAAAAATAAAAATATTTCGCGGCATTCTTTTATGTTGTTACCGAATAATGTGAGTGATTAATCTATAATGGAAGTGGCGCATTAGTTCTCCTCTAATAATATTTTCAACTCTTATCAATGTTATAAGCCATTTTTCTACACCGATAAAATTTACCTAACTATCGTAGGTAGGTTTTCAGATGAAACCGAAATTATTAACCCTTTATAAGGCGCTCCATATTTTGGACACCATACTTTTTAAATTTTTGCGGCTGAATGAAACGTCAGTCAAATTCAGTTTTTGTACTCTATGATTTGACAGTTTGTTAGCAATAACAAAACGAAAAAAAAGAAACAATATCTATGGACAGTATTTCACGGTGTTCGGATAACTTTCAAAATTTGGTGATTTTTGAGTGCTGTGTGTTTATCCAACTTCATCTTCGTGAAAAATGAATAGAAAGGTAAGTTTTATTTTACAAGATGTTCAAAATATTGTAAATATGGGATAAATGTCTTTATTTTAGTAATAACTTTCATTTTACAAAGTAAACTTCGAAAACTTATGACGGCATATATTGGACAGAGCCCGTTGGCCTGTCCGGCAAGTGCGCTTTTGAATAAACTGCTTTTATATTTTTTTCCTGTTTCAGGTAATACAATTAGACAATCTTTGAGGCAACTCTAGAGGATTTTTTTGGCTTATCGGATGGTGAGCAATCGGAAGATGGTTATGAAAGCGACGAACGGGAAAATGAGGCGATTTTCACAAAAAAAAAATCATTCATCAAAAATTCATCAAAAAAATTCAAAAAAACTCATATTCTTAATAAAGAGGTCCTAGTTATCATATTTATCAATTTTTTATTTCCATACCCTTAGCAGTTTTCTGTGCCTTATAAAGGGTTAAAACGAATAAATGTGAGTGGAGCATAATTCATTCCGATCCAGCCCGTCAGTTGCTGTCCTCTACTAGCGATGCTCTAAGCCGGTCCCTACCCTACAGGACGGAACCCTTAGCGAGTAGTCGTTTTAAGTTTATTAAAGCCTTGGCTGGATTCCCTAATCTATTGAGGTAGCCACTGACAAGTCCGGTTAAACAGCCGACAACCTCAATTTATAACGTAAGTTAAGCATAGATAATTTTCTCCCCACCCATGTTGAATATTTGATAATTAGTATCTATTTTAAGCCATTTTTATCAACATATCATTTAGCTGCTAAACCATCTTCTAACCGAGGCCCATCACGAAAGTAACAATAGACAATTCACATAATACTTCAAGCTTGACAAGTTTCATTGCCAATAAAGCCAAGATTGATAGTCTCATAATGATAAGTAGCCCGATAAAAATAAAACAGATGTCCCGATAAAACTGCAAAAATTCTGCATGCATTGTTATGGACTAATTTCCATATTTACTGGACATTTAGAAGGTAATCGCTGATCGTATGAAGAATATAGATGTTTCCAAAGTGTAATGACCCCGCACTGATCTGTTGCCTATATCATTACGTTACGAATTCGCGAAAAATTTGAATGTGGAATTCCAAGAACGGCAACGCCTGAATTTTCTTCTTTTTTTTTAAGTTTATTTTTAAAGTAACAGCTGTTGTTTTGAAGTGAGATGTCAATGCATCAGAAGTTTCGTTTTAATTACTTGGTTTTACTGTTATTGTAAAATAAGAGTTATGAACACTGGTAGTCTGGTAAAGAGAACAGCCATTCTGAAAATTCGGGATGAAAGACAAACAAAATTTAATTATAAAAAATAATGTTTAAGTCTGCTAAAAGATGATAAAACTCTGAAAAACTCGTATTTCTGTGGGGTTTTTGTGACAGGAAAAATACACCAGATGTTTCAAATTTTAACCAGTCTAAGCGTTACACAGTAAAAATATAGGTTACCTAAACTGAAGCCAATATTAAATTTCTGATCACAAATACACGTCAATAACCAGGTCGTGTCATTCACGTCAACAAGCTAATAACATTGTAAACTTTTTAATGAACAGTTCAAAACATCGAACTCACGTCCGTCAGAGTGGCCAGTCGCAAATGACCTAATTTCCGTGATTTATGCGCAGTACTCCAGGAATAGGCTTCTGAAATCAATGTTTAGCGTTCATGCTGAATTTGTTTTCTGTTTACGCTATGCGAAAGCTAGACTGGCCGTGAAGTTTGTACGGAATTACGGATTTGAAAAAGGAACATGCGTTTTAAAATAACCTGGATATTTAGGTTATGCTAGATGAATTATAATTTTTCTTGTAAAATGTATTTATTAAATATCTAAATGCTTTTATCATAACGATGAATTTAGGGCTTAACGCCAAATAAATCGTGCAAATTACGATTTGATAAATACAATAATGTGCGACTGGCTGAAATGTTTATGAAGTGTGATTTTCTGAAAGCATTAAATTTTCAGAAAAATTCCATAAAAACAGCATATTTATTCAACCGTTTAAAGAGCACTCGTTATTTTTATACAATGTACAAATAAATTCAAGTCACACTACATTTATTTTGCCGCCATAAATCCTCTTCCGAACTAAATTTAAAATCACGTTCCATTTCGAAAATCTAAGACAAAACGGTTCAGTTTGTCGAACTGTCGCGAGCGCGCGCGACTCTCCCGCGAAAAAAGCGCGAAAATGAACGAAGTTTAATCGATACATACGATTTTATACAAAACCAGTGAATGAGAGTGACTTGTAACTTGAAAAGTAACATCAATTATGGTTTCTTCGATAAAAAGATGATCGATGCTCTGCAGAAGTTGATTGGAAACACTTTTAATTATCCAGCTATCGAGTTTTTCGTTTGCCACGAGAGCGTGTGACATTATATTGTTGATTTCACTGAATTACTTTCTTTATTGACTAATTTAATGTTGTGTGTGATATTATTGTTGCAGTTACTATTCTTTTTGTTCTATTATATGAGATGGCATTTTGCGTAACTGCCTTTTTGTAAACAGTGGAAGTCGTGTTTATAGATGCATTATATGCATTGCTATGCTCATTTTCGTTTTATATTTGATGGGCACTTTAAACTACTACAATTAAGCCAGCCTATCGCAGTCCACTGCTGAACGTAGACCTCTCCCATGCTGCACCACAACACCCTGTTCTCCGGCTTTCAAACCCAGTCTGTTCCGGCCACCTTTTTGCAAGTCCGTCTAGTTGGCCACTACGCTTGCCGATACGCGGCTTAAACTACACACTACTTCTGATGTGTTTACTGATTACGGTATCCAATATTTGAAATAGTGTCCTTATTTCTTAGTCTCCATTCTTAAACTGTTTTTCTGATAAATCTTCTATGCGGACATTTCCTTTTTAATTTCTAACTTTTATGACATCTCTGCTTCATTCCTCTTAATCAACCTTTCTATAAATGACAGCGCAAAACCCAAAAAAATCTTCTTTTCATTATAGCTTCCCTAAAATTTCACCACTGTCAGATTAAAAACCCATTTAGTCGATGGTTGCGCAATTGTCAGCATTGTTAGTGTGGAACGGATTGCATCAAGCGGACGCATTGGCAGACGCGGCTGGCTGTTATATATTTCTTATTGGAACATCTGACCGATAGGCCGATAGTGCGGTAGAATTGGAACAGCTTTCATTCGAGCCTTTTGGCTGTCGGCCGTCAGTATGTTCTGAATTGATAATAATAAGTCTTGGAGAAGAAATGTTATACCAGAGATTTAACAGTTGTGTGATCGTATCTGTCTTATACTAGATTGTTTTTTTTTTCTCATTTATGCTACCCCTTTTTTAGGGTGGGAAATCATCAAACGACGTCTCAGAGGGTGTCAGGCTTTTAGTGACTAAAACCAACCCGTGGTCCTTCAATTGCCTATGCCAAGGCCATGGTAACTCTTTCGAAAGAATCTCGTGACTCTGGCAGGATTCTTGCGGTCCCTTTTCTCAGAAAATGTCTTCGATTATTACAGTATAAATATCATACGAAATCTCTAAGACCTTTATTTTGGACTTTCTTGACAATTCTTAATCTGTGTTTCCTCTAATAAAAAAATCTCATCGATTTTTTTTATGTTTCACAAGATACAATATTTTTCCAGTCACATTTTCATGTAGGTACACGTTAGTCTAGCTAAATTAATGAGATTGCCAATTTGTAGATAAACAACATGATTAGGAATACAGTAATGTGTCAATAAATGTAGAACAGACGTACATAAATAATTGGCCATCTTGTTTTCAGTATCTGGAAACTAATCTAGGTTTACAGTGTAGGATGTCCATGCCACATTACGTTAGACACAGCTTTATCATATTCGTCTTGTTACTAACTGACGTAACCCGGTCTGTTGACTTTACAGTTTCATGAATTCGTTTTTGTTACAAGAAAATTGTTGGTTTCGTTGTTCAGTTTGACTGCTGAATTTATATACTCGTTTGGGACTTCGAGAAATTCTTTCGGCTCAAAGCATAATGTTCTGACTTCGATGATCCTTGCACAGTCATCCTTGTTTTTTTTACTTTTTATCTCTGGCGTTAACCCATGTTCTTGTTTTGCTGTACGTTTTTTTCACTTTTACATAAAACAGATTTTGACATACTTTGCCATTTCCCCACCTGTTGAAGTGTTTGTGTTTACACAACAAATCGCTACAGGCTTCTGCGTGCGCGCAAGTTTGGTGAGCATGTTGTTTTTGCCAAACGCTACATATTTGGATGTTATATTATTTACATTCACGTTATTTTATCAATTTTCCTTGCCAACGTTCAGTTTGGTAGTTGCCAACAGTAACTGTCACAGTGCATGTGCGTCAAAAAGACGGTTATTTTCATTATTATGAAGATGTTTTAAAGCTATCCGTAATATTTGAGTGGTTGATATTGAAATATGTGTTCCGGGTTCTTGTTCGGTATCCATTTACGTGAGCGTTTGTGATATTCTTGTCGTGTTTGTTATATTGGGTGATATTAAGTATGTGTAGTGCGTCAGCGTCGTGTAATGCCAGTCTTTTACATGAAATACACATTTCCTTCACGTGTTCATAAAGTGCACGCCTCTGGTTAAACTCTCATTTTCCATTTTGGGCCGAGTCTCTCGTTACAAACGGTTTGACTGTACGACAAATAAAGCTCGGCCTTCACGGTGACCAGTCGACTGCTCTAGCGCAGACATCCTGACGACTGCTCTTCTGATCTATTGACATGCATATCGATTGACCTACTTTTGCACTTGTTTATCATCATAACTATACAGTGTGATTTTATATTTAGCTGTGATTGATTTACGCGGCCTGACCGTTTGATACAGGACGTTCGGACGTACGAATGTTGTCATTGGCTTCGTACTCGAACGTCCACTGAATGTTGAAGGTCCAGCCCGTGTCAGCCGCGCGTGCACTTCGACATCTAAGTAAACTAAAATAGTCGAGCGGCCGCGTCGTCGGCCCGGCGACCGAGATAGCCGGCGCAGTGCGTCCGCGGAGCCCTCTCGCGCCGGTTCTATTTCCAACTAATGTCCCGACGCATCCCGTAACGCTCGCGACAATAATACTGCAACGGATCACTGTGAAATGGCACTGGACTTTCAACGTTCGCGACACTTCCGCTACAGGAAACGCAAGCGAACAGCCTAAACGAAAATGCCGCACGCGCCCGTCGCCGTTGACGCCGTCAACGGGACGAGCTCGAACCCGCTGAAGCTCCAAATACCAATACAAAATAAAAGTGCAACAAACGGGAACGGTGTCTACTCTCCACCGATCAATGGGAATGGATCTCTTCCGCCAAACTTCAACGGACCTCTGTCTCCTCCTATACTGGATACGACTCCGAAGAAGCCGCCTAAAGCTCCGCCGAGCAGACCCATTCTGCCGGTAAAGAAGTCCAAGACGCTGCCGATTGATTTCGATGAGAAAGTACCACCGAAGCTATCGTCTTCTCTATTAAATGGCAAGAAACTTTTTGTCACGAAACCTCTGAAGGAGGTCCGAACTATTAATGAGCCCAGTGGTGACAATGGAAGGTACTTAGTGAGCCGGTCACCGAGCCCATCTTATAGGAGGAGCATTTCTACTGCTTCCGTGGAGAGGGGCTCCATAGCGGAACTTGCTAAAAGACATGTGCCGGTCAATTTATTGACGTCGAGATCTCCAAGTCCGTCCTCGTACAGCAGCATCCGTAGCTCAGCCAGCCAGTACTCGACATGCAGCAGCAACGGGACCTACGTGCCGTTATCTCGTTCGTCGAGCATAAACTCCACACTATACAACAGGACGCCTACTCCTAGACGAATGTACCCACAAACCTGTGATATGTCTGAACGCGTAGATTTAAAAGAACTAAGATCTAGAGAACAGGCTCCGGTTGTTTTCGATGCTAACATGTCGTTTGTGCTTGGTTGTAATAGACAACCCATCCGGCAGAATTTCAAGCCAGTGGCAGCTCATATGGAAGAAGGAACGTCTTCTAATTACTTGAGCAGTAAGATCGATAGTTTCCTTCAGAGGACTGACCATGTAATGGATGAGTGGCGAAGACTGGGACACAAAGATGACTCTGACATGATGTTTGATGGGAAAAAGAGAAGAGTTGGAAGATCGAAGTCTGCGACGAACATTATGATCAAGGGTTTCACGCTGTTCAGCCGGAGTGGTAGCAGAGCCAGCAGTATCTGCCGATCCAGCCGCGGGATATCAGAAGACCGAACTACTGTCTCCGAAATGGACGAGGTGACTCATACTAATCATTAGTTCTAGATATCATAGTACAAATGTTCCAAAGCGTTCGCGATGCTCGTAAAGATAAGGCTAATACACTGCAATAAATTATTGCCGGCCGCTTGGGATAGTTTCATGGGCTACCAGTGGCGCTTGGAACTGTGGCAGTTGGCTTTCTATTACCGCACGCGCGTCGCTTGCCAAAATATTTTTTTCTCATTGTTGACTTCTCGACGGCGACGTCTCTTGTGAGATGCTGCCTTGTCCGTCAGCAGAGTATTACGACATTGTCACTCAATCTGAAACAGGAAACTCGCTGTTTTTTTTCTTTCTTACGTTTGTGGTTTTTTTTATGTATATTTGCGCTTTTGGCATGAGTTAAAGGTTGCTTGCGTTGCGAATTCGCCAGACAGTTAATACGTTGGTTGGGCCACCTACTCAGCGCGTCAGTGCGTTCCAAATTTAACCTGTTATGTTTGAAATGTTGCCGCTTAGTTAATTTTCATTCAGCCTTGTGATTACCGCGTCGATAACTTAGAGTAACGATCGATTATTTAAGTGTAATATCGACGTTCTAATAGGCGTAGCTACCATTTGTGGCGATTAATAAGCAAGGTGTTGCCATATTGTTATGGTATAATCACACAGTGGTTGACGCGGCAGTGAAAAATTAACTGCTAACGACTAGGAACATTGCTGCATTACTTACTTTCTAAGTAATGCGGTTTCTCGCTATAGAATATAGTCTATGGAATATTTTAAACACTTGTCCGTGCTATGGTTGGACAGGAAGGCTTGGCTTATGGCCTATCATTAAAGATTTCCATAGCTGACATTTATTTGCTATTATTTATTTATTTATTTATTTATTTAAACTTTATGCACAAGTAAAAAATACTGTACAAAGGCGGACTTAATGCCTGAGGCATTTTCTACCAGTCAACCTTAGGGTGATGCAGAGACAAAACATGGTAGGTGCAACATAGGGATAGATAATTCGGAAAATAATACATATAAATACATAGATACATACATACATATATATATAAATATAACGAAAATAAAAATTGTCTGGAGAAATAACGATACGTGGAGGAGAAAACGAATCCAGCAAATCAGCGCTGTGATGAATCTGCCAACTTCTTACGAATATGCTCACGTACTTTCACTTTAAACGATAACCGACTGGTTGCCATCCTGATATTCAAAGGAAGCGCATTCCATAGAAAGACCGCCTGGACAAAGAAAGAAGATTTAATAAAACCAGAGCGGTGAGAAGGACATCGTAGAAGACGATTGTTAGAGGAACGGAGATTTTTACTATGTGCAGAGCACAAGTATTGAAACTGGGAAGTCAGGTAAGAAGGAGAAGTGGGTTTGTCAAGTATGGAAAACAGCACTGACAGAGCCCTCAACTCTCTACGCTGACGGATGGGTAGCCATTTTAAAAGCAACCGGTGCGCGGACACATGATCATACTTACGAAGATTGAAAACGAATCGAATGCAGTTATTTAGAAGGCGGTCAAGTTTATTGAGGAGATCTGCATTCAGGTCATAGTAACACACATCGCCATAGTCAATTATGGGAAAGATTAGGGACTGTACAAGCAATGCCTTTATGTGTGATGGAAGAAGGTTTTTTAACCGATATTTATGCTGGTACTTAATATTGGCCACCATCACGCATAGTTTACACTGTCGAGATTTTGCAGAAACTCTAAGGGGGATGCGCTAAGGTAGCCCGCGAAATTCATATTTACTTAATTTTTTTTCAGTTTGTAGGTCAGTGTCAGTTTTTATGTTGATTAAAATATGATTCGCGATCGCAACAAATATGGAACTTAATACTTTTAGCAATACGATTCCTTATGTTAGAATTGGCGTCAAATTTCATGATTTCGTGAAATACACATTCATTAGGTTAACTATAGGAATGAGGGGCTGTTCATAGGGTAACTTTTGTTACGGTTCCGAATCAGTTCAACATACTTGTGTCATGTTTGAAAAGTATCTAAAACATTTTTTTTTTAGCAATAATCTCTCACTGGTCAACTTAGAAGTTTGTGGGCTGCTTAAGGGGGCGTCCATTAATTACGTGAGGCATTTTTGAGAATTTTTCGACCCCCCCCCCCCCTCACCCTTTGGTGAGATATCGTAAGATTTTCCTCAACACTCTCCCCTCCCCTAATCTCACGCGAGATTCTTATAAACTTCTATTTGGGCTGTAAACGTGTTGGATTATTGAGAAAAAAAAAAACAAAAACACAACCTGTTCTAATACTTTTATTAAAGACTAGCAAAGACTAGTATTTGTGATGTAACAAAAATTAAGAAAAGATTTATTCTAATTCAGTCCATGAATTTAACTCAAGAATTTATTCTCTTGACGCAAGAAAATCATTTTCTTCAAAATGGTATTCTTGGTTCAAGATTTTGGCTCATGAGTAAAGTTAATTTTTTTATCAGTGTACTATTGTTTCAGATTTGGCCATATTTTATTGTAGAAATAATTTTTCACGCAATTTCACACCGTTTTCTGCTCAGAAAAATAATAACGTGATATTTGCCAAGACCCCCTCTCCCCCCTAAGTGAGATTTAGAAAGATTTAGCTTGGTCCCCTCCCCCCCTAGAACTCCTCACGTAATTAATGGACGCCCCCTAAAGGGACTGATATTTTAATTATGTGACTAATGTTTTAATATCAAAATGACACGTGCACTTTCACAGTTGCTGGCGGTTAGACCCATGCCAACTAAACGGCCTCGTTGAGGACAACTCAACAATTGCATGTCATCGACTTAAAGAACTTGAGACCACAACAAGTGGTGCATAAAACTTGAAAATAATAAACTGTGTGATATTGACAGAGAAATATGCATATGTTTGCATGGGGTAGGCAGAAATTATAGAACGCCACCTGCTGCGATCCTCACATACTCGTTTTCTCTCGTTTACTTTCATACATCTGGTCATACACGACAGAAATGACAGAAATGTTTTTATTATAATAATTTTGAGTTTTCTGCACTTGTCGCATTTTCTATATCACATATTATTTAATCATCACTAGTGGTCGCCTTGTGGTCGATATTCGACCACAATTAATTTAAATTTTAAATTTGAACTAATGCATTGTAACATAAAAATATTAGCTTTCTGCACTCCTCCATATAAACTTTAACAGTGCCAAATTTCATACTCCTCCGTCCGCGTAATTTTTGTAGTAATATATAGATACTCAATTTTAAGACTAGGTCACTCTAAACACCTTGTTATTGTGGGTTTTGATGTCATTTCCAATCGACTGAAAACAATTATTACATGTGGCATTACTTACTGGACGGATTTGACTCATACGGTAGAAAGGTAGAGGCTCCAAAACAAATAAGCATCATACCTTGTTTATCCGAATGGTTGACCAGAGGTGTGACTATAGTACACCGCCTATCGCCTGTTATGTTTTAAATCCCACGTATGACGGAGACGACCTTATTGCCACTAACTCCAGGCTGCTCTGCCAGGGTAGCGAGATCAGTTCGAAAGAGGTACCGTGGCCTTAGCATATGGACAACTGAAGGAACACGAGTGGGTTTTAGTCAGTAAAAGTCTGGCACGGCCTTCCGCTCCAGCCAGAGCGGGAGACGTCATTTGATGATTTCCCACTCACAAAAAAAAAGCTGCTACTGAAAAACATCGAGATAACACTTTGCCCGACCTGGGAATCGAACCCAGGACCTCATGCTTAGCAGTAGCGCTTGCGACCACTAGACCAACGAGGCAGTCAGTCAGTAGTAAAAATGAAGGAAATTTTAATTTTATTCCTATTGATTGCCAAAAAGGTCCGCTTCTAAAACATAGGTAGGTTTACCTCATAATGTTTATGTTTATACTACTATTCATTTTCGTTAAATTCACAATGTACTAATCTCTACTTTTGTCTCCAGCTATCAGAAGTCGGTGGCGAGCTCACAGAGGAGCGGGCGGCGGCGGGTCTGGCCACAGAGCGGGCTGACGCGGAGGCGGCCGAACGGCTGCGCGTCGAACGCGACAACCGAGACCTGCTCGCCAACAACCAACGACTGCAGCAGGTGAGTTCACAGAAAACTGAAGCTTTATGACACTCCTTGATTAAGGAAAATTGGAAACCAATATATGACACTCGTTCTGTGTGGTGCCAGACCTAAAGAGTACAATCATCATCAGGCAACTAAAGGACTTACTGGAGAATGAGCAGCAACATTCTCTATGTAATTTTACCACCATACTGCAATCACCAACCCGTCTGCAAGCGTGGCCATTATGGAAAACCCCCTCCCCCCCAATTGGAGGAGGCCAATGTCCAAGGCGTATATCTTTTGGCTGAAATGATGATATCACACTCGAATGATAATAAACATCATCATCATCCTCCCCCCACTCTTATCCCATGTTACTTGGGGTCGGCGCAACACGTTTTCTTCTTCTTCTCCATTCTTCCCCGTCTTTGGCCTACCTTCCGTATAGACATAAGTTTAATTTGTATGTATCGTCGGCTAACTTTTGGTTATTGAAGCGTGAAGATTTCGACAACTTATGATAGGGATAAGAAAACAAATCTTTCAATGCAACAATGCAAGCAGAACTTGAAGATACTGCATCATTGATCTCAGATAACTTGGTTGACAGTTCTTATCTTGATACTTCAGATAACCCACCCTTGATCTGTTTACGATAACACTGAGACAGTAAATAAACAAAAGAACAGTAATTTTCTTTTGTTTTATATCACCCAGTATTTTGAAAAAAGAGACCTTGATTAATTTCTAGCTGAGCTTCCATATGTCTTCCTTGATGTTGATATCAAGAATGTATGGTAGACATAGCAACTACATACATATAATGTTTAATATGGACACACTACCTTCTATACACTTCTGGCACTAGCGTAGAGTACTACACCTATTTCTAAGGAACCATCACCTTACATAACGAAATGACTAACTCCATGAATCCCACAGGCCTCCGAACGCCTGGAGCTCGAGCTCCTCCACTGGCGGTCCGCAGACAGCGGCGGCGCTGAACCCTCAGACTCTGAAGGTTCAGAGGCTGACGCTGGAATCTCTGGCGACAAATACAAGCGAAGATTCGAAAGAGCACATCGGGAGCTACAGCTTCTCAGAGCTCAGCTGCGCAGGCAGCACGAGGATGACCTGGAACAGCTTGTTACTGTTAAGAAGCAGTTGGAGAAAAAGGTAAGGATTCTGTAACATTCGATAATTATTTATATCGATAAGTTAAGCAAATAGTGTGGAGAGGTTCCAACGAGATTGACCGATGACCTGGTGAAGGTCGCGCGAATTCGTTAGATGCGGGAAGCACCGGATAGGTTGTTTTATCGACGATTGTGGGCGACCTTTGCTCACACGTCTTATGACTTAAAGATGATGATGAAGTTAACGAATGGAGATCTAAGGTTCTAGAAGACATATTACGTACGTAAAGACAAATACGTGTCGGATTAAAAAGACTGTGTATTCTATTGATGTAAGAGACCAGAGTGTCTGTAGTCTGTTTCAATGCGGTTCTTATTTATGTTATAAGTAACAGTTTGGTTTACTGCTCATTCATCTAATGGCAATGTAGCGTTGAAAGAGCTGAAACATGTGGTTGTAAATGTAGTCCCCAACAAAATAGGCGAATTAGCACTATCAATCGGCATTTGCCAATATATATTGTTACGAGCTGGGTTTCGGGATAAATTAATTTAAGCCAAAATTATCGAAACACACCACAGTTTAATTAAGCAATCACAATATCGCAATAGTCAAACAGAGTCACTTGTTTCGCTTGTACTGTATCGCTTGATTCGTATTCGCTCGCTTCCGAAATCGAACTGCCTATCGGGCCGACAATCCGCTATTTATATCCCGAGCAGAACATTCGCGAACATTCAACACTTTTCCACAGTTTACAAGTAGATTCGAAACTTCGAGAACCTTCCACAGACATCTATTTACTGTTTAATCCCGCTATTCGACAATAGATGGCGGTGGCGTCTACGTACAATTGTTCGTAGTACTTGCTACTTGATAACAGATGGCGTTAGCGTGTCGTATCTAGAAGTTTCGAACACTGCCCCATACTTAGATGGAATTAGCGTGACGATTCTAGACTTTTCGATCTACATAACGCTGTCTCTTTCTGAGATGGATTTAGCGCGATGTTTCTGGACTTTACGATCTACGTAACACTGCCCCCTCCTTAGACATGCTCGTCCCGAGCATCATTATTCCCGTAATATCGTGCCAATCGATCTACATGAACAATTTTAGGCGCAGTTCGCATACCCTTTTGTATTCGGTAAGTGACGTCATTGATCTTGGTCACAATCCGGTACGGCCCGTCCCATTTTGCCTGTAGTTTAGGGGACTTCCCTTTGCTGCGCACTGGGTTATGCAACCACACTAGCGAACCTTCGTCGAAGCCAGTATTGTACATCTTTCGATCATAACGAGTTTTCATTCTCTCGGACATCTGCTGGCCTGATTCTCTGACATGCTCATATACGTCATTCATCTTGTTGCGCAGATCATTTGCATAATCTGTTATACTGCGTGGTGAATCAGGGGGAATGCCGGTTATTAGATCAGCTGGTAACCTTAACTCCCTTCCAAAGTTCGCGAAGGCTGGCGTCACAGTTGTACTCTCGTGAACTGCACTTCGGTATGACAGAAGAAACGGTTGTATGTGCTTGTCCCAATCCTTTTGTCTGCTTGCTACAACTTTTGCCAGATATCTTTCCAACGTCTGATTAAATCTCTCCACCATTCCGTCAGATTGTGGGTGGTATGAAGTGGTTCTGGTTTTGTGAGTACCCATAACCCGACATGTTTCCTGAAACACTTGAGACTCGAAATTCCTTCCTTGATCGCTGTGGATTTCCAAGGGTACCCCAAACCGACAGAAGACTTCGTGGACTAATTTATCAGCGACTGTTGAAGCTTCTTGATTAGGGATGGCGAAGACTTCCGGCCACTTGGTGAAGTAATCCATGACAACCATGAAATATTTATTTCCACTTTCACTTTCGGGAAATGGCCCAGCGACATCTAGTGCTATTCGTTCCCAGGGGGCTCCTACGTTGTACACTTTCAATGCACCCCTGCTGCGTGTGTGTGGTCCTTTTACCGCTGCACAACTGGTACATCTGCGACACCAGTCCTCCACATCCTCTCGACAATGGATCCAGTAAAATCTTTCTCGGATCTTTAACAGAGTCCTTCTTACTCCCATATGACCTCCTGAAGAACCATTGTGGTAGAGCTGTAGAACTTCTGGTACCTTTGTTTTTGGGACTACCATTTGCAAGTGACAGCTATTCCCTCGAGCATTTTCCCATTTTCGGCACAAGACACCATCCTGGATCACCAAACTCTCCCACTGTGCCCAATAACTTTTTGTGGTGGTACTCATCGCTGCAACATCACACCATTTCGGTTTTGGAGCATTAGCTTTAATCCACTCGAAAATTGGCCTGATATCTGTGTCACTTTGCTGAGCATGCTGTAGGGTTTCCTTCCATTCGTCACTAAGGTCCGTTCTTAGCATCCTGACAGGTACTGTTTCCTTAGCTTCTTGCCTGACACAATGCTTGCAGTCATCAGGACAAGGTCTTCTTGATAAAGCGTCCGCGTTACCGTGAGACTTCCCACTACGATGTTCAATTGCGAAGTCATACTCTTGTAGCAGTTCAATCCATCTCGCCACTTGTCCTTCTGGATTCTTAAACTGCAACAACCACTTTAAAGCAGCATGGTCAGTTCGCAGGTGGAATTTACGTCCAAGCAAGTATTTGCTGAAATGTTGCAATGTCTTTACTACGGCAAGAAGTTCCCGTCTCGTGACACAATAATTTCTTTCTGGCTTTGATAAAGATTTGCTGAAGTAAGCTATCACAACTTCATAATCTCCTTTCCGTTGAGATAACACACCGCCAATTCCAGTATTACTTGCGTCCGTGTCAACTATAAATTCATTTTCTGTGTCAGGGTAGCCCAAAATTGGGGTATTGCACAAACGTTCCTTTAAATCTCGAAATGCGATGTCACAGTTCTCATCCCAACAGAACGGTCTCTTCTCCTCAGTAAGCTTGTGAAGAGGTTTGGCAATGTCAGCAAAATTCTTGACAAACCGTCGATAGTACGAGCACAAACCCAAAAATGCCCTGACCTGCGTCTTGTCTTTCGGGACTGGCCATTCCTTGACGGCGACGATTTTCTCAGGGTCTGTTTGTACTCCTTCCTTCGAAACCACGTGCCCCAAAAAGCTTACTTGCTGTCTGAAGAATGAGCACTTCTTTGGACTTAGCTTGAGATTGGCTCCTCGGATTTTTGATAGAACACGTTCCAAATTCTGAAGGTGGTCTTCGAATGTGCGGCCCACGATGATAATGTCATCTAAATAGACAAGGCAGGCGTCTCCAATTAGTCCCGTGAGAACTAGCTCCATCAGCCTTTCAAAAGTTGCAGGAGCATTGCACAATCCGAATGGCATGACGTTAAACTGCCATAATCCCTTTCCCGTAGAAAATGCGGTTTTCTCCTTGTCTTTAGGGTCTATTTCCACTTGCCAGTAGCCACTTTTTAGGTCTAACGTGGTAAACCACTTCATTCCTGCCAGCGTGTCCAGTGTGTCGTCGATCCGGGGCAGTGGATAGCTGTCTTTCTTAGTAACGTCATTCAATCGACGATAGTCTACACAAAACCGCATGCTGCCATCTTTCTTTTTCACCAGGACCACAGGAGAACACCAAGGACTAGACGAAGGCTCTATAACTCCATCCTTTACCATCCCTTTAATCATGGTATCTACCTCCTTTTCTCTTGCCACTGGTAGTCTTCTGGGTCGCTGTCGTATTGGCAACTCATTTCCGGTATTAATTCTGTGTTGAACTAATCCAGTCTTCCCTATGTCAGCATCATTTCTGGAGAATATGTCTGCATACTGAAGTAGCATCTTCCTAGCCTTCTCTCTTTCTTCTTTTGATAAATCTTTACGACAGTCTTCCAAAAGATTTAACACGTTAAATCTTGCAGATTGGGTGTTATTTTGAGAAGGCTGATATTGGCATTCACGCATCCAAGCTACTTCCCCACAGGAACCCATCAACGCACCCTTCTTGATTACTTGCTCCTTTTCACTTGGGTTCAGTATGCGTACGGCTGCAACGTCAATTGCCTTTACCAAGGTCCGCGCAATTTTCCATGGAAGGTTTTCATCCAATCCTTCAATGAGAATACATCGGTTTTTCTGACCAGAATTATGTGGAAGACTAACTGGAACTATTGTTTCCGATCGGGGAGGAAGAACAATCTTCTTCAAGCAGTACACTTTCCCTGATGGTGCACCTTCCATGAAAACTTCTTCTGACCCACATTTTAGGACTCCTTGATTAACGTCAATCTCACAACAGTGCTGTCGCATGAAGTCCAAACCTAGGATGCAGTCGTCTACTATATCAGCCATGATGACCTTATGCCGATAGATTGTGTTACCCAGTTTTAACTCCACCTCCTTCTCACCACGGACGGTTATGTGCTGACCGGTAGCTGTTACTAAATTTACGTCGTCATGCTTACAGAAGAAGTCCCCAAGAAAACGATTCGCTAGTTGGGAACTGACAACCGTGCGAGAAGCTCCAGTATCCAATGTCAGCTTACATGGTCTTCCGTTCACTTCACCTTTTATGACTAGGGTGTTCCCATCATGGGCTTGTGAGACCGAAATTCTTGGGGCTATTTTAACACCAGCCAGCACCCGCCCCGCAGTCCTGGCGTTGACTAGTTTTCCTGCTGCTGGTCGGTGACCTCTGCCGCCTTTCTTTCCCGGGTCTGATCTTCGTTGGCAGTATTACGCTTCGGACAACTTGAACGAAGGTGGCCTTTTTCCCCACAAGTGTAGCACCTAGGGCTGTACCTCGGACGGTCACGAACAGGTGAAGCCGCAACCTCCCTGATGGGATGGGCTCGATGATCATGCCTCACTGCCTCCACCTCCAACGCATGGGCCAAGGCGTCTTTCAGCGTCTCATGATGCCCAAGTCTTACAGCAGCCCTTACTTCCAGATCCCGTATCCCATCTATGAAGGTTTGAATTAGTATACCCTCGATGAGCGCGGGCGCAGACTTATATGCCTTTCGAACCAGCTTTTCGATTTCTAGGGCCCACTGCTGCAGGTTTTCACCACTGCGCTGCACACGATCCTTCAACTGGGCACGAAAAACGTGTTCCAGGTGCGCGTCACCGTATCTGGCTTCTAGCGCCTCAACGAGCTGCTCGTAGGTAACATTTTTGCCGAGAGCCTCTAACACAGTTAAGGCCTGGTCGCGAAGGGCCAAAGTAAGCGCGGTCATGGCCTGGCCTGTTGTCCACCCATTTGCTTCCATGACAGCTTCAAATTGAATTTTGTATGCCGACCAGGAAGATGTTCCATCGAAGGGTGGCACTTTAAACCCGCGGACAGAAGGTGCAGCAACTATCGAAGCCGCCGTCCGGTCTCCAGCTTTCAAAATTCCAACCGCTTTTCTTATATCAGCGATCTGGACTTCGGCCTCGGAGATACGATTTTCATGTACCTGAACAGTCTCCTTCATGGCTTTGATGTCTTTGCCAAATGTCGCGTGTAGATCTTTCAAGAGGAGAACCTGCTCCTCTTGCCGGCGAGCTTGTTCCTCTTTGTCCTGCTGCAGCTGTTCTTGCAGTCGGCGGGTCTGTTCTTCCTGTCGGCGGGCCTGTTCCTCTTTTTCCTGCTGCAGCTGTTCCTGTAGGCGGCGGGCCTGTTCTTCTTGTCGGCAGGCCTGTTCTTCCTGTCGGCGGGCCTGTTCCTCTTTGTCCTGCTGCAGCTGTTCTTGCAGTCGGCGGGCCTGTTCTTCCTGTCGGCGGGCCTGTTCTTCCTGTCGGCGGGCCTGTTCTTCCTGTCGGCGGGCCTGTTCTTCCTGTCGGCGGGCCTGCTCCTGCAGCATTACCATAAGAGCAGAAAGATCCATGACTGGTGATGCTGTAGGAACACCAGACGCTTGGGAAACTGGCTCCGTCGTCGGCTGATTACCCTCAGGTGTCTGTCTAGAAGATCCTTCAAACCGCCTCTGATCCACCTCCTGCTGGCGCTGACTCCTGGTACGGATACCTTCCGTATCCTCCTTCGGTAAAACTGGCATAATTTATCCCTTACTTCTGACACCAATTGTTACGAGCTGGGTTTCGGGATAAATTAATTTAAGCCAAAATTATCGAAACACACCACAGTTTAATTAAGCAATCACAATATCGCAATAGTCAAACAGAGTCACTTGTTTCGCTTGTACTGTATCGCTTGATTCGTATTCGCTCGCTTCCGAAATCGAACTGCCTATCGGGCCGACAATCCGCTATTTATATCCCGAGCAGAACATTCGCGAACATTCAACACTTTTCCACAGTTTACAAGTAGATTCGAAACTTCGAGAACCTTCCACAGACATCTATTTACTGTTTAATCCCGCTATTCGACAATAGATGGCGGTGGCGTCTACGTACAATTGTTCGTAGTACTTGCTACTTGATAACAGATGGCGTTAGCGTGTCGTATCTAGAAGTTTCGAACACTGCCCCATACTTAGATGGAATTAGCGTGACGATTCTAGACTTTTCGATCTACATAACGCTGTCTCTTTCTGAGATGGATTTAGCGCGATGTTTCTGGACTTTACGATCTACGTAACAATATTTTTGAATGGTCTAAGTTTTTCCCTTTCACCTCAATAACGCTTTATGCTCCTACCAAGCCCTTTAGTATCACAGTCATGAGAAACGATAATATTATGACCGTATATTTCAGTACATTCTAGACAATGTGGCTGGTTTCAACTGAAGTTGTAAATGTTGACTGGTCTGTGTTTACATAAATAGGTTAACGGGGAACACGGCATAACATCCTCTGCTATTGTTTTGGTTACTGTTCTATTAGTCATATTGTACCTATTGCTTACTGGCACGACGCGACGCTCGCGACTTTTCGCGTGAAATTTTGACCCCCAACCCGCCGCGTCGCATCCCATCGCCCACCCGCGATATTTTCACTTAGCATTCTTTCCGACTTCTTTTCTTTTTTCTTTTTGGTCGCCTCCTAAAAGCCATAGCGTGGTGTTAAATAGCCTTGAACCTTCTTCAAGAATTGGGGGCTATGAAAAGCAAGAGTTTTTCATATCCGACTGGTAGTTCTAGATAGTACTTTCTACATACAAACTAACAAATTTTACCTCTTTATAAATTTAGTTTAGATTTTGTTCGTATAGAAACTTCAACGCTTCTTTTGCCCGCTAAGAGTTTAAAACGTTTTTTCTTCTCTACGCTCTCATCATCCTGCCCGTATTGAAAGTAACTTGGGTCAACTCTGTATAATCTTCTCCTCCCATACATCTCCGTCAGCCGTCATTTCAGTATTCAACCCTTCTCGATCCATATCATCTATGGCATTAAGATCGCCACTTGAAAACTACGCATTACACTGAGGTCATGCACAACTAACCATGAAAATTGCCGGCAATATTGCCAAAGTTGCCAAAACTGCCGGGAATGTTTCCAAACTTGCCGGCAACATTGGGCAAGAAACGTATAAATTGAAAACAACTTTTACTATTATAATTGCTTAGTAGAATAAAATTGCCGTATGCAGGATGGTAGTTGCTATGCTTATCTATAATATCCAACCTAAAATTTTCGTTTTTACATTTATTTACTTACTGATAAACTAAAGAAAAGAAACAAGCTATCCATGATTGTTCATTGGTGATGAAACCACAACTATTTTAGAGATATCGTATTTTTTTTTCTTTTACGTTCTTATAATTTAACTTCACTTGAATGTAAGAAAGTATATACATCTATATGTATACAAATCTGTATGTATAGAATGGTCAAACCTTGCAAGACGATCAGCAACAACATGTTGATGTTTTTAACCGATTTTAAAAAGGAAGTTCTTTATTTGATATGAATGTATGTATATATGTATTTTTGTTTGTTTGCGATTTTCTCAAAAGGTACTGGTCCTATTTTGAAAATTCTTTTGATGGCATGATTTGTGCAGTGGGTAAGCGACTACTGTGGGGTACGTATTATTCAACATTTAAGCTATCGTAAAACAACATAAGGGTACAAGAAGTAATGTGAATAAAAAAAAATCAGTAGGTCATGCTTATTTATTATAATCAGTAATTAAAGGGGATTTTGATAACGTAAAAAATATTCTGTAATCTATACTAATATTATAAAGCTGAAGAGTTTGTTTGTTTGTTTGATTGAACGCGCTAATCTCAGGAACTACTGATTCGAGTTGAAAAATTATGTTTGTGTTGAATAGCCCATTCATCGAGGAAGGCTATAGGTTATATAACATCACGCTGTGACCAATAGGAACCGAGCACCAACGCAAAATGTTGCAAAAACGGGGTAAATTATTACGTTCAAGAGCTTTCATTGCGTGCGCTCCTTAAACGGTTAAAGTAACGCAACAATTATGTAAGCCGTAATTGTTCCTCTTAAAAAGTTCTAAAAAAAGTCCGCGACAGCATATGTCCACCTTTTAAGGTTGGCGAACTATGTTTTTTCAAATTCGTTATAAAAAATGCATTATTTGCGAAGGTGTTTTCATAAGACATGGATATAATCCTTATCCATTGAGAGGTGTTTAATTTGGAACAAAGTTGCCCTTACATTATTTGAGATTAATGAATATCTTACGAGATATAACAACCTGATTGCTCAACACTACGTATGGGCCGACGCGCGGCGATTTGATTCGACGACGGGGTGGGTCGCGGGAGCACGAAATTTGACGCGGACGAAGTCGCGGGCAGAAGCTAGTGTAGGATATGTGCACGAGTGCTATAACTTTTCGTTCGGCATAACGAAGGCTCTATGCAAGTTGAGTGAAAAAAGAGGCCATGAAGCTATGCATAAAATACTACATTTTGTCATGGAGAGTACGCGGCAGCAAAACAGTGGCGATCACGATAGTCAATTCTCTAAACTAAACTAAAAATCACTAAAATTTGGTTTATTCCTGTCAAACGACAATTTCCTATTCTGAAATAGACTATAGTGACACAACTTAACTATATTTTAGTTTGACAGCACTAAGATTGCACTGAGTTATTAGTTTAGTGAAAATGACAATTTTGCTATTCTGAGTTTGCCGGTTTTCACCAAAAATTTTGACAAATCATTTATTTTGACTAAATCTGACTATTTTTAATCGCGATTAAAAAGGTGTGGAATAAAACCAGTAGTCATGAACAAAAATTCACACCAACGCCTCGCCTTCACGTGCAAAAACAGTGCTGTATTTTATATTTATTCTTTTGCTTATATCTCGAAAATGGCGTGTCCTATGGCAAAAATAATGAAATTTTCGACCCCCTTTATAAAACCCCGGAACATATAACTCTCAACACGTGGGTAATTTTTTTATTTTATTTTTCAAACAAAAAGTGAAAAATTCCATATAAAACACGTCCAGGCTGCCCCCTTGCGCGCGCCTTCGTCTCTAAAAAAATCATTGCGTAGCGCACACAAGTACCACGTTGCGAAACCAAAAGAAAAAAAAAACCACGTTGATTGTCAAATCCGTTTTTAGTCGTGTCAAAATAATTTTTAAATTTAAAGATTTTTTCTTGCAGAATAGCGTTAAAATTCTCATAGCCAAAAGTAAGGAATTTTAGAGATAGTTTAGTTAGTTTAGTTCGCTGTACAACAGAATCGGCACCAATATGAATAAATGTTATTGTTTTATTTGTTTTTTTTTACACATTAAATTCTCTGGCAGACGGAAGACACAATAGACCTAAAACTCATGTACCCACCACAAGAGACCAATCTAAAAAGCCCAATCTCGTTTGGTTTAACAGAGCGTAGATCCTATGACCACCTTCCAACTCCATCATCAGGCTGGCACAAGGTCATCATAACATTGCGTTCTAACTAGACATACATTGTATCTATATATATAATTTTAGCGCTATCAGACTTCAGGAAATAGATTAAAATCGATTTTATTTCAAACAGATGAAGTTCTTGATGACAAGTTGAAAATATTTACAAAATAACACTACACAGTTGTTTGATTTATATTTACTTCATTTGGTATCAATACCCTCTTTCTTTTTGTATAAAATATATCAGTGATATTCTTAAAAAACTATGGGTTTAGCTATCATGAAGTTACCAATGGCATAATTTAACTTTATCTTCACATATAAGCATGGATAATTAAGAAATAATTATAATTATGAATTAATAATACAGGCTTACTAATAATACGTATATTTACACCATTACATAAAACTTCAGGAGCGCACAAACTTTGAAAATGGCATTTGAAAAACCCTATGTAATCTGGCAACTTTGGCAACATTCCGGCAATATTGCCCAATATTGCCGGCAATATTGGAAACTTTCCTGGTAACTTTCGGAAACATTCGGCAATTTTCATCCCTATGCACAACCCTGCATTGCGCAAGCAGGGTTTACCGTGCAACTAGCATATACAGGATAATTTTATAACCATTGCGCAATTATTTTTTTTTGGTGGTTCAGTGTCAATAGAAAACATTTCAAAAAAATTTTCAATACGTTTTTTTTTTAATTTTTATCCGACCTTAAATCAGTAAACTGTGGACACCCTACATATTTCGTAATACTATTTTCGATCAATTGTAATAGGTCAGTAACCGCGACGGCGGCGGCGTAGGTATTTCGAAATTCTAAGAATTTTGACCGATCGAACATGTGGTAGGTACTAATAAGTCAGTAAGAGCGCGCCGGCGTAGGTACTTCGAAATTCTTAGAATTTTGACCGATTGAACAGGTGGTCGATCGTTCACCTTCGCTGCTGCGCCGGCGCCGCGCGCAAGTTACCATAAAAACCAGTTTCAAAATAGACATCTTTCGTTAACGATAACTTAATTTTTTTGTACTAAGATATATCAAAATAAAAATTGCATGGTTATTATAACTCGTTTAAGTTTAATTTGTTAAAATTTGCGCACTGGATAAAAAATTACCTTGTATACATCGTCCGGACAGTGTTCGTCGGGCAGTTGCCCACCGGATGCAACAGCCGCCTGATCTTCTCTTTTCTATGAAGGCTGAGTGAATACAGTTGTCCACCAGATACAACACCCGTCTGGACGGAGGATTCTACCTTTTCTAAGGAGAGAAGATGAGGAGGTGAAGTGAACTTACACCATTTTCCTCATACCTACATCTTTCACACAATCCATCCATCGTTTCTCTGGTTATCCTTCTCTATCTACTAAAGACAGAAATATTTTTGTTCCTATCTTTAGAAGAATAGACTGTGCATTAGGTATCTCTTAGTCAGTCGGTCAATCAGTCACGTAACTGTTTCATATAAATAGATTGATCCTTCCTGTTTTATTCCCTTTTGCTGTTTGAATGTCAGCTTAGATATTTAAACAGCTTATATAACAATCATCGGCTTATAATGTCCTACTCTTGTGACTCAGATCTTTGGTAATAGGACCCAGGAAGCCGTAAACTATCACACTGGCCCAGGTGGGCGCCACATGTCTTCGAATTTTTGGTTCTGGAATATGCCGGTTTCGTCACGATGTTATCCTTCACAGTTCTTTAATTGTTAGTTAATTGTCATGGTGACTTATCCATCTATATATATAAAAATGAATCCCTATTTCCCTTGGTCACGCCATCACGCGTGAACGGCTGGACCGATTTCACTTTTTTTGTTGTTGTTGTGTTTGTAATTGTCAGGAGAAGGTTCTTATGAAGGAAAAAAAATAAAAAAATTGCGCGGAAAATTAGAAAATTTAAGAACACTTATTTAAGAATAAATAGGACAATGTAAACTTTTTTAATGTAACATTATGACATTTGACATAGAATTGACAGAGCGGTGCTCAAATATCATCAAAGAGACAGGACAACGTCTGTCGGGTCAGCTAGTATAATATAAAAATGAATCCCTATTTCCCTTGGTCACGCCATCACGCGTGAACAGCTGGACCGATTTCACTTTTTTTGTTGTTGTTGTGTTTGTAATTGTCAGGAGAAGGTTCTTATGAAAGAAAAAAATTAAAAAATTACGCGGAAAATTAGAAAATTTAAGAACACTTATTTAAGAATACTTAACAACCATATAATAGGACAATGTAAACTTTTTTAATGTAACATTATGACATTTGACATAGAATTGACAGAATGCGTGCTCAAATATCATCAAAGAGACAGGACAACGTCTGTCGGGTCAGCTAGTACATAATAATAATATGGCCTCATCAAAGTTCGCATAGCCTAGAAAATCGTTATATTTCTTTTTTTAAATCGATCATATTTCTTTACATTTAGACTAGAAAATATTTCCGTAGTTTTAAAATAACTATCCTATTTCTACACTCGCCTGCTTTCTTGCGTTAGTAACATCAACAGTTGTTGCATTAAGAATGTTTGTTTGTCTGTCTGTCTGTGCTAATTTCGGGAAGCACTGAACTTACATTGATGTGTCTTTGATGATACACATGTAGGATATATTTCTTAGAACCGATGACTGCTTATGTGCTTAAAACTTGTATGGAAAACTGAATTACGCTTGACACATTTTTAATTTTGAATGGCATAAACGCCAAAGAGGTCAACTCTAGTAACAAATTCTTTCTAAGTCTTAAGTAATTTATTTTCCAGATATTGATTAAAGTAAACTTCTTTTGAGTTAAAAAATATATCTTAGGACAACCAACACAACGTTATCTGATCCTAAACTAGGCAGAGCCTGTACTATGGTAACCAGACAGATAAACATACCTATATTTTTCTAAATATCACATACTATAGAAAAATTACACTCAGACCCAGAACAAATGATTGTGCTCATAACACAAAGATTTGTCCTGGGTGGGAAGCGAACCCACGACCTCAGTCTTAGCAGTCAGGGTCACTAACCAATAGACTAACAGGCTAGTCATTCTGTGTTCCTTTTTAGGTTTGCTATCCTATTTTGTATAATGTTTCTGTAGTTTCTCTGAATAGTCAGCCTATAAAGTTCCCCCTACGGGTCACAGGCCTCCCCTCTCTGAGTGGGACCGAGTTATTCACCACGCATATTCAATGCGGGTTATTCGATGTCACAGTTCTTTTTCGAACATTTGGTTCTGTTTCATCCGAATTTGATTCTTTTTTCATTGGACGTGGTGCAGTGGTAACGGCCGCGACTTACGAGTAGTAATAGGTCGTGAGTTCGAACCCAAGCAGGCACATAACTTTGTGTAAATTATTTCATCACCACTTCTCTCATAACGGTGAAGGAAAACATCGTGAGGAAACCGGCATGTCTTAGAACTAAAAATTCGAAGACAAGTGACATCTACCAACCCGCACTGGGCCCGCGTGGTGGATTATGGCCCACTCCCTCTCACCGAGAGGAGGGCTGTTTCCCAGCAGTGGGAACATTTATAGGCTGCTAATGATTCATTGGACATCAATTAGAAAGCCACAAACCCTATTATTGAAAACGGTTTGGCACAATACGCACGTTTCAATCTCACAAGGCTTCACAGATCTGTAACAAGGCTGTGTGCACAAAGTCTATACACCACAGTTTATATATTATTTGTAACAAGGCTGTGTGCACAGTCATAGTATATGTATTGTAAAAAAGCTTTATTTTTCGGTTTCCGTTTCAACCAGTTTTCTTTATTGCGGCCTAAATACTGTATTGTTATGTTACAAAGCCGAAAACAAGTCTTAGTTTTGGGTCATATTAGTAAACAAAGTTGTTGAATTGTTTTGTTCATACTTTTTTCACTTGAATACGGGGCTCTTGGCTAACTTGTACGTGCGCGTTTTTTGTATCTATTTAATGTTTCATAATGTCCGTTTTGTTTGTGCAGAATAAACAATTTTTCTTAAAACTTCAAATCGAAACAGTCAGACCAAATATTCAATTCGGTCTGACTTTTGGAAACGTAACAGATAAAATACGTTTTATTTATTTCTTAAAAAATTATAATGTAAATTGCAGTGCAGGATATAGGTACATGAAATACATTTGAATATTACAGTTTTTTTACATTTAAGAATGTCTTGTTCAGCCAAGGATGAAAAAGAATTGAAATATTAAAACTTAACCTACTTTAACTTAAAGTTTTGCAATAATTAGCTGATTAAATCGCTGAATACAGGTAACTTAAATAATGAAATATGTCTAAAGACTTAGACCCATCTTCCACGATGCTACTCAAATGTTACGTGTTAAGGAGTTAAGTCACCAATGAGGAGATAGAAGCGTGGACGATTGGCTTTTTTTGCAAAACAGTCAAAAATAGCTGTTTTCAATTCGCTACATTACAATCGGCTACCTTAGCGCATCCCCCTTACAAGTCACGTCGTGTAAACCGCCATTGAAATACTAGTGATGTGCTCATGTTATACTCCTCATTTGGTCATTTGGGTTCATTAGAGTCTGTTACACTTTACTTTTGAGTAGCGTCGTGGACTATCGGGCCTAGATATTTTTCGTAAAATAGTGTAACAAATCTATTATATGCTATCAAATAGCTATGTAGCGATTTGAAAATAACGATTTTTTAAACTAAAAAGTCATTTTACATCACAAAACATGATTATTATGATCCATTTCTATTTTATGTAGAGTTTCCGTATCAACACCCGCCTACGTACACACTTATTTTTACGCAAGGAATTTGTCATTGAAACTGAGCATTAAAACATTATTTTGGAACTGAAATAACTTTATGAACTCATTCTCTGGAATGTGGACTCCATGGAATAAATATCCTTTATATATGTTCATTAACACGGTCCAATTCTTTTTGTTCTCGTTTGTGTAATTTGATTTAAATCAAATTAGTGTTCTTCCAAGATAATATCTTGTTTCAATTAAGGGTCTGTAGGCCGTTGCAAATCAAAATCAAACTATTTTATTTCACAAAAACTTACTTAGGCTCTTATGAAACTTCAGAAGCTAGGTGAACGGTGAACAATTGGTAGTTCGCTATAGAGCCGGCAAGAAACAACTTACTCGTTTAAAAATAATTGCCTTTTACAATATTTCAATAGGAAGCCAGTGTGGCCTACACTGGCTTCCTATTGAAATCTTTACCATCATGTAGTACCTAGAAAACATTAGGATTTTTTTTATTTTAACTAGACGATAGCAATCGTAATTGGTGTCAGCCCAGTACTGAACCAAGTGCCCACGAATATTCAGAAACCTTCATAGAAACGAATACTTCTACGATATTCGTTTCTATGAAGGTTTCTGAATATTCGTGGGCACTTGGTTCAGTACTGGGCTGACACCAATTACGATTGCTATCGTCTACGAATGACTGAAAATAAATCGAAGTTTCAACGCGTCAACACAAGGCGAAAAGATATACAGGAAAACAAACCGCAAACATGTTTTTCGCAACAAAAAACATTTTGCAAGTGAACATCGTGTTTAAAATAGGAATTGCATGTAAAGCACGCGTCACACTGTAGGCGGAGCGGGGGCGGTTTTGTTTGTATCTTCCACTCTCAATGAATTTAGTAATGAGTGGAAATACGCCATTAAGCACTGCTGGCGTCTTGGTCCATAGAATTCCATTTCCGCTACTTTAATGTGGTTTTTTTTCTGGATGGGAAATCATCAAATGACTTCTCCCGCTCTGGGCGGAGCGGGAGGGCGTATCAGACTTTTATTGACTAAAACCCACCCGTGTTCCTTCAGTTGCCCATGTGCCAGGGTCACGGTATCTCTTTCGAACAATCTCGCGACCCTGGCAGGACTTTAATGTTACATTTAAATGTAAACTTTTCGAATAGGTACATTCTGTCAAATTCTTTCGTTAAGCCGTTGATCTCGACTGTCATTTTTGGATCTATGACAGTTGTTATGAGTCGTCATAAAACACTAATGTCTTACAGCCAGTCTTACAAAGGTATATTTTATTACCTAGTAACTGGGTCGTGGAGATCACATAGCAGTCGGTCCATGCTATATCATCATCATCATTTCAGCCGTAAGACCGTCCACTGCTGAACATAAGCCTCCCCCAATTGGGAGGGGTATGGCCATAACTGCCACGATTGGCAGACGGGTTGGCGATTTCAGTATGGCGGCAAAATGCTGCCCATTCTCTATTAAGTCTCTCAGTTGCCTGTTACGACACCCACGGGAAGAAATGGGATAATGCTATTCTTTACGCTCGGCACCACTCGGAACACTATCCATGATGAATACCTACTGGTATTCAGTCAGCTCCATCCGGTAAGACTGGAATCTGACCCCAACAAACAGATAAAACAACAAAATAAAAACCCTTCGCAATAACATAACTCATACCAGTTCTACAGGATGTCCCAAAAATCAACGTCAAGCCGAAAACGGTTGATAGGCCAGGTGGTTACATTTATCAGAAAAATAATAAAAAAAATCTAAGTTAAGTACTTTTCAAATTATTGACATTACTTTTTATATTTTTTTTTGTGAGTGATTTAACCCTGAATAACCCTTCTGTAAACTACAGTCCAAAATTAAAACACAACTACCTCAATTTTAAAGAAAACATCACTTTTGCTCCACCATGTACTAAAAATTATTACATCGCCCAACTTTAACTGACTGTACTGAAAAAAAAAATGCTTAACTTAGATTTTTTTATTATTTTTCTGATAACTGTCACCACCTAGCCTATCAACCGTTTTCGGCTTGACGTTGATTTTTGGAACACGCTGTATAATACAGTCGAGGTATTTCGATGATCATCCATGACCTAGACGACACGGTGCCATCCGTCCTAGGGCTACCAAACACACGTAAAGTGCTACCTGTTACTACTCACTCTATTAATACACACTCACGTGTGCTTTGTATCGGTTTACGAGTGATTTTTGAGAAAGACGGATGTGCGTAAATGTAATTGAAACTTCGTTTTTATTTCGTTACATCGTATGTATATTGGATTCAGTCATTAGGAGGTATCCTGCCAGGGCTGCGAATTCGTTCGAAAGAATACGGGTGGGTAAAAGTCTGGCACGCCCTCCAAAAAAAATGATTTCCCACCCCAAAAAAAGGAGATATGAAGAACAGGGAGTAACTGTAGGATGTGACCAGACGGGTGTCGTGTCTGGTGTGCAAGTGCCCGCGCTAAGGCTAACTGCGTTGCATATAAATGCTAGTTGCGCGGTAAACTCTGTTTGCGCGATGCAGTATTTGCGTGAGGTCAGTGTGCTGCGTAGTTCACATGTGGCGGTGTAGATGCCGCTACAGTCGCAATGGATCTTCCTCTCTTTTTATGTCTTTTAGAGTTCCCTATATCTTAATGAAAAACTGGAACTCTTATATTAATACTAGTATATCTCTCTGTCACAACCAATTTGCTCCGAATCTACTGATTAAATTGAACTTTTGTGACCCAAACACGGACGTATAACGTAAATAAATGAATATTGAAAATGTGGGGACACTTTTGGAAAGATGATCGCAGTTCGTCTTCATCTTCTATATTCTCTATCAGGCGTCAGTGTTCACTCCGAGTTCAAAGATATCTTAAATGGTGGAACAATCGTTGTCCCATCCATGTACTTTGGTCTGCCTGTGCGGATGTCGATAGTATAAATGACAAGAATATCTAATAGACTTGCTTTTAAATGTGAATATTATAAGCATTAAATTGTTGGCGGCGAGTATTTGGGATCGTTCACACTAACTTATAATGATCATTTGATCATTCTAATCTTTAGTCTAATATAAAAAAAATAACATTGTAGTTTTGCACATAGTACCTACCCTTGAAATGTTCTGAATAATTTACCACGTAATATTTCTTTCTTACGTCCAAAAATAATCGTTGGCAAATCATTCATACACATTATTCATAAACTTTTTGCTCATTCTTATAGTTTCTCTACAGTTGTTTTCGATAAACAGAACTAACTAAATGTGGGTGTACTTTAGGTACACCTCTGTCTAACCCTTTGTGAATTACAGGCGTTATGTTATGTGTAACATTACGTCATATTGCTAACATTTAACAGCTCTCATAATCTAGTTAGTAAATATCTAAAGAGGCCTATAACGCCTAGGTTTACAATAGTCATCTTTATCTCGACATATCTCAGCATCCTTGGCCCGGTCTTTAGAACTGATAGTACACCTTAGATTCCGATATCATCTGCCTTATCGTCATTATTCGGACACTTATCGGATATGTCAGACGAATTTATATTTCTTAAGTTATTTCTTCTACGAAAATATTTTTTTTGTCATTAGGTATATTTACAAAACATGAAGTACGAATTTCGCAATCTTTAAGACAATTGCTCGATTTCATATTCTTTTTTTGAAAAGTGTTCGTTTTTAGTTTGATTCTTTTACGAAAAGTGATTCATTTCTTACATTTCGTAACAAAATTAGTAGCCCACAATATCTTTACCGAAGATATTTTTATTGAAAGTGTTGAAACATTTTGTGATAAATTCTAAAGTGTTACTATAAAAAGTTTATACGCCTGTAGTTTATTAACTATATGCATTAAAAATGATAATAATGTATTTTATTTAATATTGAAGTGAATGCTTTCAACTGCTGATAAAGCTGGATTTTATATTACTTTGTGTCATCGTTTATATGTATTATTGAGGCCAGTATAGGAAAACATAATTTCGTTTAATGCGTAGATGATGTATAAGGAAAGTGTATTGGATAGTGTAGAAACACGAGTTAAGTGTCTAATGTTGAAAGGAAAAGGCTGTTTCCTAACTTAAGAAAGTTAAAGATAACGTAAATTCAATTAAAAAGTGTTGACATACACAAAGAAAGTTGATATGATAGCTATGAACGTGAAGTGAATCAAAGTGTTTACCAATATTATTTGTTTAATCATGATGGTTTGGAAAAATTACCTATTCATTACCATCAAAAATCGTATGAACACGAAGATATTGTAAAATCCATACTACGAATATTGTAATGCCAAAGGGCATTGACATTCGCAATTAACAATTCAAAACTGCGAAAATTTTCGCAATTTCAAAATTTCGTGAATTATAAAATGGAGGAAGAGACCGAGGTTAGTGCACTTTAATAAGCAAATGTTTTGGTAGTAGAATAATTTAGTTTGTTTTATCGTAATCGGTAACGGTTGGCTTTGGTCCAACGACGTCGGGCCGGACCGGGTCGGATTACGTTTCGTAATACATCGCGTTTTAATACGCATTGGTTTAATAACTTCATGTTATTATTGTTGGTCAATTGAAAATATACCTTGGCCTTCACTGGAATACGTCATCAAAATATTCATTGATCAGCTTAAAGTGGTCCAATACCGTTTCTTTACTCTTGTAAACAGAGTAAAGAACTATTGCGGCTTCATTACAAAACAAAGTTTATGTCAAATTCACGTTGATACCAACGCGCCATTTTTGAATTTCGAACTCCTTTTTGACAAATTCAAAAACCGACACCAATCAAACCCGAGTCTAAGTTGTCAGTTATGCTGTAGAAACTTTACTGTTCTCAGAACAAAGTTCAAAATACAATAGCTAGTTTGAAGTTGGGGCTCGTATGAACTAAAGTTAAAAATCGCAATACAATACTGATGGCGCCAAACTTCGTAGCTCCCTCAATGAATATTGCCATCGACACGTTAGGATAAAAGAACCGAACTATGCCACCTCAACATTAACAGCCTATAGCAGTCCGCTGTTGGGCATAGCCTATAGCATGAGTTTAATGTCGTTCTATTGGAGAGGTCCAATAGACATTTAACTCATTCCGATCCAGTCCGTGCTATGCTACCCTCAGCGATGCCCTAAGCCGAGATCCGTACGCCACAGAGGGTGCTCTCTGCGAGTTATCGGTCTAATTTTAAATTTTAAGCCCTGCCTGGAGGCCTTAATTTAACAAGGTAGAGGTAAATCCGGTTAAGGTGTATAGTATCCTCGTTAACCTTGAGCATATGGGCGGAGCTAAGCTCCATACTCCCGCACACACGTAACGAGTGGCGGCGGCGCGCTAAACTAAAACGACGACCAAAGATTATGCAGAGACGGACGAAAGTCGGTATTTTTGCCTACGACTGTAAAAGGTACCGAATGGTGGATCAATGGCTGATACTTGAGAAAGACGCAACTATTTGATGTTTATACTGGATGTATTTCTTTAAACATGCAGGTATGTGATTGATTAAAGAAAGACAACTTTTCGGGTTAGAGATATCTTTATTTCCCATAAAAAATAAATTTCACTTACATGAGAAATATTAATATAATTTAAAAAAAAAAAGATTGTTTTTGTAACGCACACTTTTGGTAAGGAGACACTAAAAATTAAAAATTACAACAAAACAGAAATAGTCAATAACTGTAGGATAATCGCTAATAAATTAAACACTTTCTTTGCCTGGGCATTTTTATACAAACTATGTTACAGTTCACACAATAAAATATATAAACAAAAAAGTATTTAGAAATGCCACAACTAATAAAGCGTCCACGCGCACAAATAAATCGACTCCTCTGCAAGGAGCTAGTCTATAAACACACACTGTTACAATACGTTCGTAAGTATTTACACTAACACACACGTCGCGCGTAGTCGGTCGATAGCTGGAGCGGAGCAGCGAGCGACACAGCCCTCCCGTCTGAATGCTAATGCACGACTGCAGCCCGCGCCCGCGCAGAGCCCCTCTACCCTTGACGGCTTAAAATGGGGGTATTTCTTTGCAAAATTTTGATTAATTTACAATATTTTATTGTAAAATCGTAGTGCCTATAACCGGTTATTTTTATGTGTAAAAATATTTCCAAATAACAAACCTGTTTAGTAGGAGTATGAAATATAAGCCAAAAAATTGGGTTGTCGTAAATATTTTTTTACAGCAAAGGTTTTAACCCTACGAAAAAAGTGCTCTTGTAAAAATTATGTACATGAATCTATAGCTAAAATAATTTTTTTTCAAATCTTCAAACCAAGCCGTTAATGAGAAGATAGGTTCATAAAGTGACCGTTTTACGGCACTAAACCGGACCAAGGCCCTTAAGCAGTCGACAACCTCATAGGTTTGCATGCGAGATATCAAACCCAAAAAAATAAAAGTGACATTTAACTCGCGTCGTCTCATCAGCGGACGTTGTTGATTACCTCATTACTCGTAACTCGATTGCGACATTTCGAATCTACTTTTAACAAATTGACATTTAATTCAGTCAGATAGACTAGCTGCCTACATTTTGTCGAGTAATTTCTCTTTACACTATTAGTGACTCATCTTGTTTTACATGTTGTTATTAAGGCTCCGTGCACATAATTAACTCATTTTGGCCAATTTTGATCACTTGTTGTGAGATAGGGAAGAAGAATATTCGTTTTTTTATTTGTTATTATAAGAGATGAGTTCTTAATCTTGTACGTGGCGGAAAGGGATTTTTCAAAAGATTTATAGCATACTGATAAATCAACAATACCCACAACCCCTTTTCCGAAAAGTAACGAACGAGTGACGTTTGTCTTCGTTTTACGAAAAACTGCAAAGGATTCTTTACATTAAAAAAATATAAATAACATCATTAAATGGTCTAATTGGACGTGGCGGAACCACTTTTTTGATTTTAATACGAAATATAGCAGAAAAAAAATGTTGAAATAACGTAATTTTTGGGAAACTTCTCGACAAATAACTATTTTTTTCTATACCTTAGAAACACTTTTACGAAATTTTAAAAATTACATATTAAACTTAAGTTAACTATTGAATAGAATCCAAATTTTATTTTATTAATTAACATAAACTTAATTTGTTAAATAAAAGTCAAAGTGAACTATATAATCGATCGCGCAAAACCAATCCCGCCAGTAACGACCGGGCCTTCCCAGCGTGAGGACGTATCACTTTGCACCGCAGGAGCCCACGTGATCTACGTAAACATATTCCAAATATTGTACGCCAACTACCACATTTTGGTCCGATAAGTATTAATTTCTTTTTTAAGTTGTTAGCTTGTGTATTTTTTTGCTTGTTGCAAAATGTTAATGTCTTACAGAATACCGGTGTACGAGTGTCCGTAAATCTTCTCATCCTTATCGGCTTGACCGATTTTGGTGATTTTATGTTAATAATTTTTGCGTCATCTGGATCATTCTTAGCTTTTGTTGAAGTTGGGTGAACTGTCGCACGACAACGTCTGCCTACCGAATCCGCTAGATAGTAGATATAACTAAATATTTATATCGCCCTACATTTATTTCTGGAACGAAGTGTTTTGACGCAGCTTCCGGTGAGAGAAACTTGTAGAAATTGTCATGTAACAAAAAATGGTAAAACATCTTTTATTTTATAATAGAAAAAGAGATAGCTTTTCTGGTTTCAGAGGGTGATGAAGGCAATAGTGAGGTGAAAATAAAAATCCAAGATGGCCGCTGCAAAAATTTCGAAATTTTTTATCAGAGGTGTCGTTTTTATAGTTTCCGAGGGTTCTGAAGCCAATGATGAAGCGAATATAAAAATCCAAGATGGCGGCTGTAATCATTTCCATTTTTTTTTGTCAAGGTGTCGTTTTTAGGGTTCCGTTGCCAAATGGCAAAAAACGGAACCCTTATAGATTCGTCATGTGTGTCTGTCTGTCTGTCCGAGTATGTCACAGCCATTTTTTCCGAAACTATAAGAGCTATGCTGTTGAAACTTGGTAAGTAGATGTATTCTGTGAACCGCATTAAGATTTTCACACAAAAATAGAAAAAAAAACAATAATATTTGGGGTTCCCCATACATAGAAATGAAACTCAAAATTTTTTTTTCATCAAACCCATACGTGTGGGGTATCTATGGATAGGTCTTCAAAAATGATATTGAGGTTTCTAATATCATTTTTTTTTAAAAACAATAATATTTGGGGTTCCCCATACATAGAACTGAAACTCAAATTTTTTTTTTCATCAAACCCATACGTGTGGGGTATCTATGGATAGGTCTTCAAAAATGATATTAGGTTTCTAATATCATTTTTTCTAAACTGAATAGTTTGCGCGAGAGACACTTCCAAAGTGGTAAAATGTGTCCCCCCCCCCCGTAACTTCTAAAATAAGGGAATGATAAAACTAAAAAAAATATATGATGTACATTACCATGTAAACTTCCACCGAAAATTGGTTTGAACGAGATCTAGTAAGTAGTTTTTTTTTTAATACGTCATAAATCATCAGATTTGATGACAAACATGAAATTCGTTATACACCTTCCAGAACAACCTAGGTCATCATCATTAGGTAAAATGAACAGGACTCGTTGAGATACATCTAATGAGCCCACATTCGCTGGGTTTACAAAAAGCTATTCAAAAGTTCCGTTATCCTTTATCATCAAACCAGCTCGCGCAGAGGGTATCACTTTATTCGGTTATCATGGGAATGCTTACATTTGGGATAATTCAATCAATTCTAGTGGACTTTCCACTACAATGGACTATTTTTTGTTTTAAATTTATTTAATTCGAGTGTCCCTTCATCTAGCGTCATCAATCTTGTATTAGGAATCACCAGATTCATCTATACCTATTAAAGGTCGAATAATAGTCGATTTCCAATATTTTTTTGACCATTGATAACCGTATCAATATCAAACCATAATGATTTGGATGTAAACTATCAAACCTTATAATCAGTGAAAAAAAAATCATTCGTTTTCATCCAAAATTTATTTGAAATTTTCTATGTGTAACAGTCGATTTTGGATAAATACATGTGAAGAAACAAGATAATGTAATATATACATATAAATGTTCATTATACCACGGAGTCTTATTTTTTTTGACTAGGTCGTTATCTAAATTCATCGGTTTCTGGCCAGTACAATAAAATAACAATTTTATAGGTAAAGCCCTTTTTTTTTTTTTTGGATGGGTTATCATCGAATGACTTCTCCCGCTCTGGGCGGAGCGGGAGGGCGTGTCAGACTTTTACTGACTAAAACCCACCCGTGTTCCTTCAGTTGCCCATGTGCCAGGGTCACGGTATCTCTTTCGAACAATCACGCGACCCCGGCAGGCATCGGTCCTAGCAGACCCCTACAGTACTGCTGACATCTCTTTGAGGCGCGCGTTGAACACTACGCGCCGTCGACCCGAGCTTGGTCCTTACCGGGCTGCGAGCTACCCATTGCTCGCCACCCGCAAGCTCGCGCCTACGGTGGCCGGGAGTCCGCAATCGACTCTCGGCGCCCGGGGCGTCTCCTCCTGCGGCGGCTAGGGACGTGAGGGCGCAGAAACTGCCACTCCCTCACGCGCCCCGCCTCCTCCTTCGCGAGCATTACTGCTTCGCAGAAGGAGGTGACGGCTTCCCATGCCCTCTCGCTCCGTACCATGGCTCGCACCAGGGCCGGACGCGAGAGGTCGCCGCCGCCGATCGCCTCCACGAGGACACGGCGTTGCTCCGCCCAGGCAGGGCACACTTCCACCGTGTGCTTCACCGTGTCCTCTAGACGATCCTCACAATGGAAACACCCGGGCGTTTCCTCCCGCTTTATCCTGAACAGGAACCCATCGAAGCACCCATGCTCGGTGAGAACCTGCGTCAGGCGGAAGGTGAGGACGCCGTGGCGCCTCTCTATCCACTCCTCAAAGTAGGTAAAGCCCTTATGTTCTAAATGTTTTGTATTTTCTAAAACTGTATCTTTTATCCCAATCCAATTCCAATTCGCCTATTCAATTGATTTTTTTTTGAATGAAGAATATATTTAATTACAAAATTATGGAAACTACTCGTATTTATGTAAAACACTTACCTCAACATTATCTAATCTATCTATTTAATTGTACCTATATGTACCATTTTTATGCTTATTGTGATAAATATACTATTAAAATGTACACAAACATTCCAGACTTTTATTTCTTAACAATACCTGTATTACTTAAAAAATAAAACCACTATAGTATCAAAACTTTTTAAGCGATCACTACGCTCGATCTTTAGGCATGTGTGCGTAAACGGTGCACACAAACATAGCATAGCAGGAATTTACCTAAACTCGAGCGAGTGAATTATGTGCACGGGCTCTTAACTTCAGTATAAATAAACTACTAATGTTTTCGTTAAGATTTTAGACTAGTTAGATTGTTTAATTTCTTTCTAGACTTTCAAATAATATCATTAGTGTTTGTAACTAATTTGTTGAGTAAAAAGACGGTAATTAAAATGCTGAAATTCTTGCGTGTGAAGATTGTTTGTCTATTGTTTTAATCTAGGAATCGTAGGAATCTTGTCGTGTATCGCGAATTCGCGTTTTTGAAAGACTGATGTCTATTCTTTCAGAGTCCTACTTTCCAAACTGTTGCTAGTCTAGTTCAAAATATAATACAAACAAATGGTAGGAAATAAATGCCTGAACAAAGCCTATAAGTGTTTAATATCGTTTACCTATTAATTACATCTTAAAAACTCTCTGTTTCAAAGATATCTCAGTTGATTGGGCTTCGATTTCAATTATTACAGCTAATTCTAGTCACTACCACACCTGGCCAAAAGGGAATTCTTAAAACTTATATGCGGTCTAGAGAAACAAACAACATCATATCTTACTAACCGGCAAGCTTACCGGATCAACTCCACATATTAACAAAACAACCTGAAACCTTTTAAAGTTGATAATAATGACCATTTTCCTTCGCCCCCAGGTACAAGATGCCTACGAAGAAGTGGAGGAGCAGAGAGCGGTGGCTGCGCAGTGGAAGCGCAAGCTGCAGAAGCTGACCAACGATATGGCCGACCTGAGGTCGCTGCTTGATGAACAGGTAACAACCACATCTGTTTTAAGAAGAAAGATTGGAAAGAAGTAAGTCTAATCAAAGACAAATAACTTAAAATATACACTGAAGAATAAATTAAATTGACGAATAAATAAAGGGGGGCCGAAATTTGGCTTGAATTAAACAGTCGTCACCAATTTCCACAAGAGAACATAAATTCTACGGGAACACAGCTGGGATATTATTAAAAAGTTCATTAGGCTTAAGACGAAGAGATCAGAATAACTTCAAATATACGTGTCTTCACGTTCTTACTTCCAGGTTTCATTCATCTTTTTTTTTTCACTTGATTTTTTTATGCGTCTGTAGGTTTGTAATTACGAATGAAAGGGTTGAAATTTGGATAAGTTTAGACCCAAACAAGAACCAGATTCTGGCAATACATCGCTATTAGTCTAAACTTCTTAAAACCCTGGGAAGCCAAAGGACAAGACACTCAGGAAAACTGACGCTTGACAAGACTAAACTTAAATTGCATACATCCAAGCAATTATAGCTTAATGCAAATATTTTTGGCAACTTTTAACCAACAATTCTAAGTCCATAATAATACATTTTTTTTACCCTCTCCTTTCTGCAGCTTAACTAAATGTATCGATATTATATTTTGGCAATGTTTGACATATTTCAGACATGTCGCAACAACTTATTAGAGAAGCGACAGCGCAAGTTCGACAGTGAACTCCAAGCTGCGCAAGAAGAGCTGAAGCGCGAACGAAGCGCGAAGGATCGACTGTCGAGGGAACGTGACCAAGCACACGCCGAGAAGTACGCCATCGAACAGAGCCTCTCTGTGAGTATCAGAAATTTTGTCACTTTACAAAGAGAGAAAAGCGGGCCTTTTAACCACTTGACAGTCCGGACTACTGAGAGTAGTTTCACGTTGGCAACTACGATTGCCAAGGACTGTCAAGTGGTTAAGCCCTGCACTATACAAAATTAAACTTGACATGCGCTACAAAAATCTAACAAAACAAACCAAATTGGAATGTCTAATGCTGAGACAGTCCAGTTAGTAGGAATGAAGTAGAAATTAATCGAGATTACGAATTGAGGTACCTTATTGATTCTTTTTTAAATTATGTAGTCTTGGTTTTACCAACTTTGTTTAATTTTGTAATATTTGTATGTTGTACCCATAAATATGGAAGAGGGAGGTCTTCTTCGGAAGGCTACAGATATCTCCTTACTTAACTCGTCGAATGTCTTAATTAGAGACACAATAGAAAGACAAGAGAGAAATCTTCTTCTTCGAGAAGTCTTCTTCGGAAGGCTACAGATATCTCCTTACTTAAAAGAAGGCCTCTATGACTTATTTGTTGAAATCTGTTAATTATGAAATAAAAAAAGGTATTAAACTTATTATTAAAACTAAATGAAACACCAGCGCGTACCAAAATGTCCAAATTACGGCATGGAGGGACATCGAGGCACGATTTGTTACAATGCATTCAAAACATGATTCTGAACCGCTGCATTGAAACTTTGTCGGTTATTAAAATATATTTTTTATCCAATGAAACATTTCAACGTTATTGGGTCTAAAATCATATGTTGAATTGGTTTCTGTTTGTGCATCAGTATCCCTGATGATATCAAGACACATTTGCCGGAAAGGCAAGCCTTCAACCAAACATTACTGACTCCTTGTACCTACTATTTTGTTAAACATGATTCCTTTTGAACCTTTTAAAAATTAAAACCGTCCCTTTTAACTCCAACTTATCTCACCCCTAACTGGGGACGGTGTTTCCACTCACATCTGCCTTGTAAATACCTTTTGTGAGCCGTCCTTCATTCATCCTCTCAACATGACCAAACCATCTAAGCATACTTTTTAAAAATTTTGTCAGTACATCTTCTTTTAAACCACATCGTTCTCTTATCACATCATTCCTCAGCCTATCATTCATAGTCACACCACACATGCTTCGCATGGAACGCATTTCCACAGCATTTTCACTAACAACAATATATCTAATTACAGGAAGCTCGTCTGGAACTGGAGCTGAAAGAAGAGCGACTAGCTGCCGCGACGCGCGAGCTGGAGGAGCGAGGAGGAGGAGGAGACGAGGTCACCGCCCTCAGGAGGAGCAAGACCGACCTGGAGCGGAGGGTCCGGGACCAGGAGGAGGAGCTGGACGAACTGGCCGGGCAGATACAGGTAAATAGATTTATCAGGCAGAGAGATAGGATAAGAAAATGTATATTTTGCTAACCTGTCTCTCCAGTAGCTTTTGCTTAATTAAGATAGGACAAGCGATAGAGCAGTGGTGTTGGACCCGACTTACGCGTTGTAAGTCGTAAGTTCGAACCCCGGCAGGCACTTTGTGTGTTTAATTTCATCACCACTGCTCTCAAAACGGCAAACGAAAACATCTTATCACAACCGACATGTCCTAGAACCAAAAATTCGAAGACTTGTGACATCTACCAACCCGCCCTGAAACCGTTACGGCCCACTCCATCTCATAGAGAGTAGGCCTGCTTTCCAGCATTAGGGACATTTGAGGCTGATAGTGACGTTTTAAGAACTGCACACAACATCCTCTTCTTCCGCATTTATACTCCGATGCGCATTTCAATATTTTTACATACATAAATAAACTCACGCTATTTTCCCATGGGTGTAGACAGAAACTACGAAACGCCACCTGTTACGATCCTTACATACTCTTTTGCCTTGTTTAGGTTCATACATTTAATTTGTTCGTATATTGGGTTGGCTAGCTGGCCAGCAAATCATTCAATTTAATTTGTGTCTCTTAATGTTTTACTATATACCATAGTATAGAATCAAGTTCTTCTAACTGGACAGACAGCTGTGCTGCTGGGGAGTTTGTTGGCCACTTCTTCTTCCCAGCTAAAGCACTAGGAAGTGCGCGACGGGTGGGCGTTTTGGGGGGACTGTCTTTTGTAATTTGACGTTCGAAAAGTGCTGATCCTCAGCCTAATTTGAATAAATGACTTTTGATTTTGATTTTGATACACTACACTACTATTCATTTTTATTTCTATTAAAAACTTTAACGAATGTCTTTGTCCGCAGCTGCTGGAAAGCTCCAAGCTCCGCCTGGAGATGTTGCTAGAACAACAACGTAAGGAGGCGCGACTAGAAGCCGCCTCACGAGACGACGAGATGGAGGAGACGAGAGCCAACGCAGCCAAGAAACTTAAAAGTAAGACGTAAATCTGAGTTTTCTCCTTCATATAGAATACTTATCCAGTGAGATAATTGCGTACCACACTAAAGAATAACTTTCATTTTGACAGTGAGTGTTTATGTGGCCTACCCAAATGTCCTTTCTTTGGTATTGTTTGTAGAATCGTTGAGCTTTTCAAGTGCTGAGTTGAGCTCCACGATTACTGACAAATACGTGCACTGACTGGACAGGTCCACTCAATCTGTGTGGTTCTTGCTCCGAAAGACCATTTCAGACACCAATCTAAATGGTCTTCACATGATCTGACTAATATTTAAATGTACAATTAACCCCTGGCTGCTATTCGAGTTTGAAAAAACAAAAATAATATTTTTGCCAACAATATTTTATGCATTAATTTAAATACTTAAACAGTTATCCAGTTGTCCTTTATACAATCCACATAAAATGTTTACTATTTTCACACTTAAATAGCAGCAGAAGGCTTAATTAGATACTCTCGTTGTAATGGTAGAAAACTGTTTTTTTTTTCCGCCTTTTTGAGTACAACATTTTTTAAACCCGAATGATGTATTTTCATCCAAATCCGTTAGTTGTTTTATCGTGAAAGCAACGTATAGTAAAAACAAAAATCTCTTCTTAATATTAGTTTAGATGAGTTTAGCATAATGGTTACTATAATTTTAAGTAGTACAACTATAGAAATGCATTTAACCTGAATATTTCCTTCATAGTGCTAGAAAGTCAACTGGAGAGCGAGCACTCAGAGCGCAGCTTACTACTGCGTGAACGACACGAACTGGAGAGGCGCCTCGCCGCGCTGGAGGAGACCGCACGAGCTGAGAACCATGAACAGGCACAGCTGTTGCAGAGACTCAAGAGGTAAGCGATAGGGACATCATTTTATGAGAAAGGAAGAAATAAAATACGTTTATTTGCGGTAAATATGACGCAGAGAAAGACTGAACACAACAAAAATATAAAAAAAGTTATGAAAAACATGCGCCACATCCACGTAAAACGGGGAGCGAGCAAAGAGGTAAAATTGACCAGAGAATCATAATATTAGAGAGTCGGTAAAGCAGCTTCCCAGCTAAAGCACTAGGAAGTGGTGAAGAGCGGGCTTTTTGGGGGACTGTCTTATATAATTTTGACGTGCTACAAGTACTGAGTCTCAGCCTAGTTTAAATTTATTTATTTAGGATCTCCAACGAAGGATACACATATTCATTATAAATCACTGTCATAAAAGGTTTCTTCAATTACAGGAGACCATAGCATGCACATATAACTAGGTAATCATGATAAAAATATTAGGTTGGGGAAAAAGTATTTTCGCATTATAGTATGTATGAACTTGTAATAAAATCTCTTTGGCTATACTATTTGTATCTGGCTGGTTTTGGTATCATTGAAAGTTTAAATTTTATAGAACATAATTCCAAATTCAAATTAGGAAAATGTGTGATTTTCATTTGTTTTTCGTACCGTTAAGATGAGTGAATCTAATGAAGAAATTCGATACATTTTAAAATTTTACTACAAAAAAGGTAAAAATGAAACGCAAGCCGCGAAAAAAATTTTACGATGTTTCTGGACCTAGTGCAGTGTCTGTGAGAGTAGCACAAATTTGGTTTAAGCGTTTTCAATCCGGAAATTTTGATGTCAAAGATGCACGTCGCTCTGGCCGCCCTACTACGGATAAAATGGATGCCATTTTTGAAAAAGTGGCGCAAGATCGGCATACCAGTAGTTACGACGTAGCTGAAGAACTGGAAATTGACCACAAAACAGTTTTGGCGCATTTGAAAAAAACTGGGTACACAAAAAACCTCGACATTTTGGTACCTCACGAGCTCACTGAAAGAAACCTAATGAACCGTGTACTCATTTGTGATTCTTTATTACGACGTAATGAAACCGAACCATTTTTGAAGAAGCTGATAACTGGTGATGAAAAGTGGATCACGTATGACAAGAACGTGCGAAAAAGGTCGTGGTCAAAGGCCGGTCAGGCTTCACAGACTGTGGCGAAACCCGGGTTAACTCGCAACAAGGTGATGCTGTGTGTGTGGTGGGATTGGAAGGGCATTATTCATTATGAGCTGTTACCACCAGGCAGGACCATCGATTCTGAACTCTACTGCGAACAACTGATGAGATTAAAGCAAGAAGTTGAGAGAAAGCGGCCGGAATTAATCAACAGAAGGGGTGTGGTTTTTCATCATGATAACGCTAGACCTCACACATCTTTAGCCACCCAACAAAAATTAAGAGAGTTTGGCTGGGAGGTGTTAATGCATCCGCCGTATAGTCCTGACCTTGCACCTTCAGATTTCCACCTGTTTCCAGAATTCTTTAGGCAGTGTCAGGTTAACATCACGAGAGGACTGCCAAAACCACTTGTCACGGTATTTTGACCAGAAGTCCCAAAATTTCTATAGCAATGGGATCATGTCCCTACCTACAAGATGGCAAAAAGTTATCGAACAAAATGGTACCTACATACTTTAGTTAAATGTAAATAAACTTTATTAAAAATGTTTTGAATTTTCTTAAAAAATGCGAAGAAACTTTTTCCCCAACCTATTAAATTATGAAATTAGAGAGAGCAAAAAAAGGAAATGCTCTTATAAGCATAAATTAAATTGTATGCAAAAAATCATCGACGATTATTGAGGTTTTAAAATTAACCTCAACTGTCAAATAAAGAGATTGTTCTCTTTAATAACTTCAACTGTCAAGTAATAATGTCTTTAAAGAGATTGGAAATAACTGTTTAGGGTTTAAAGTATTAAATTAATCAAATAAAAGTACTGCCACGAAAACCATATCGCCATATTTCAGATCGAAATATGTACATTGTCTTGAGATACCTTTTTGATATAGTGTAGTCACATGACTGTCGTCATTATCATCATTTCAGCCGTAAGACGTCCACTGCTGGGCAATAGCCTCCCTCACATACTTAAAAAAAAAACTATACATTTTCATTTCTATATTTCTTCGCAGAGACCTGAAGCGGTACCGTGCTTTGCTCCGCGACGCACAGACGATGCTCGAACAAAAGGAGAAGGAGGGCGGCGCTAAGGCACAGATCAGACAACTGAAGAACCAGGTATGTACAGTACCCTGTTAGTATAGAGGAATGAGGAACTGGGTGGAGAGGTCACTCATCCTCTATTAACAGCCCGACGATTGTTTTTTTTTTTTTTTTGAGGATGACGTCTCGCAGTGCCTATGAGGTTGTCGGCTGTTTGACTGGACTTGCCTGTGGTTACCTTAATAAATTAAGGCCGCTGTAGTTTTTAGTTTTTAAGCCAGGGCTTAAAAACTAAAAACTACAGCGACTATGTGCTCACTAGTATCAATATTACCTTAGGGGATGGACAAAATTACCTTATGAAGGCCGCAAGAATTCGCTGGATGCGGGAAGCACAAAACCGTTCGAAATGGCGGAGCTTGGGGGAGGCCTATATCCAGCTGTGGACGTCTTTCGGCTGAAATGATAAATAAATATCTCAGGACAACCAACACACCGTTATCTGATCCCAAACTAGGCAGAGCCTGTACTATGGCAACCAGACAACTGATAAACATACTTATATATTTCTCAATACATACATATTATAGATAAATTACACCCAGACACAGAACAAATGATCGTGCTCATCACACAAAGATTTGTCCTGGGTGGGATCGAACCCACGACCTTAGTCTTAGCAGTCAGGGTCACTAACCACTAGACTAACAGGCCAGTCAATGTCAAGTCAATGATAATGATGATGGACAAAATTCGTTAATAAGTCAGCAGATTACCCTATGTCACAGGTCTTCGGTGGCTGAGGGAGTGTAGATATGTCCGCTTTGTTTTGTGAAGAAATTATTTAGATTCTTCACTATCCGATACATAGGAAGATAAAATTTAATAACAAAAGAAAATTATTACACCTTATGTTTTTGTGCCATCTTATTATAAACTCATCTCTCACCCTCCAGGTTGAAGACCTAGAACTAGCAGTCCGCGCAGCGACAAAAGCCCGTCAAACAGCTGAAGCAGAGGCCGCTGAAGCGAATGCAGCGCTTGAAGAGGCCAGCAGAGCCAGGCTCGACGCCGCCGAGAGGGCCATGAGTGCTGCCAGGGACGCCGCCGCCGCCAGGGCACAGCTAGACGATGCGGAGGAGGAGGCTGCAGAGGTAACTATATATTGTCAACTAGCTAAGATATAGGAGGGCTTGAAAGAGCCAGAATCCATGACAGTTTGCGGCAACTACAAAAAGAAGCTTCACCTATATAGGTCGTCGGTTACATACAAACATATGTTTGTATGTAACCGACTACTTTGGATCTGATTTTGATCCAGTTCAAACGGTCAGATTTCATTTAAACTTTGTAGAGTTATCGAGGACATATGACAACACAATAATTTAATAAATTTGTGCCATTATCGTTGCCGGGGTATCCTGGTAGATAGAAAAACCAAACTAAAAGATACTCTTTTGTAGATAGCTGTATTAAAAAATAGAAATTAAATAATAGTTTTAAAAAAAATAAGTACGCTTCAATAGAAAACAATTCAGAAAATTAGAAAAGTGCGTTATAATTGAAAAAAAGACGTGTGGAGGTCCTTGATACCTTAAAAAGCATCCAACGCTTTTTTTAAAATTATTTTGTAACACACTTTTACTTTGTCGCATTGCAATAAAAATCAAGTGACACAAATACACAATGGAATTTTAAATCGGCACAGAGTGATTTAATTTTTGATTGTGACTCTTCAATCTATACTAATATTATAAAGCTGAAGAGTTTGTTTGTTTGGTTGAACGCGGTAATCTCAGGAATTGGGGGCCCGGATTGAAATATTATTTAATTATTTTTTTTGTGTTGGGTAGCCTATTTATTGAGGAAGGCTATATAACATCACGCTACGATCAAAAGGAGCGGAGCAGCAACGAAAAATGGACGAAAATTAGCAGGCAATTCGATGCGACTTGAAGGGTCAGGAGAGCAAAAATCTGACGCGGATAAAGTCGCGGGCAGAAGCTAGTTTCTAATATAACTAACCCACCATCTTTGTCATTCCAGCTCCTAAAGAAGTACCGGTCAAGCACGAGCGCCCTGTGTGCGGCACAGAACGAGACGCGCGAGGCGTGCGCACGCGCAGACAGCGCGGCGGAGGAAGCGCGCGCCGCGCGGGACAAGCTGGCCGAGCTCAGCGCCAAGCTGGCGCATGCAGAGGCAGGGCATTCACATGGCCACATGGAGGCCGAGAGGCGGCTGGAGCTAAGGAATAAGGTATGGTTCTTCTACTATCATCTTCGTAAACGAAATATATTTTACATGTGACATAAAAAGTTAGGTAAAAATCCTTATATCTTTATATCTTCTTAAATATATGGAAATCTCGTGCCACGATGTATGTTAAAAGTAAACTCCGAAACTACTGAACTGATTGTTATCAAACTTCGTTATTATTTTTCATTTGGTCTAACTTAAAAGATAGGATAGTTTTTATCTCAATTATAATTGACGTCGATATTCGCAAATTAAATGTTTTTATAGGACAATTCCGTCCGTTATTTCTTACAAACTATCCGAATAAATATGGTTACAGAATCTTAATGCATCTCTATAGAAATTCTGTATGTAGCGAAGGCTGTTTTGATTTTGTCAAGCAAAAGTAACAACAAAACACAAACTTTATCACATTCGTCGTTCATGAAGGATCTTTTTATGCGTAACTACATTTAATAACAAAACCCTCTTTTCGGGCAGGAGTTGGAGTCCAGTCTAGAACTGGAGGCCACGGCCCGCTCCCGCCTGGAGGGCCAGCTGTCCCGCCTGCGCGAGGCGCACGAACAGCTGGCGGCCGAGCTCGGCGCAGCCAAGGCCAGGGAGCTACACACTGCTGATGAAGTGCGCAAGTTTACTAGGCAACTGCGGTGAGTCTTGTATTTATTCATTTGTAAACCACTTACTGTCAGTTCTACAAAAAATTATGCTTGAAAAAAAAAACAACTCTAATTAAGGATTTATAAAGGTACAAATTTCAGTAAACAAAATAAAATGTCATCTCGGATTTTTTTTTATAAAAGATCTGTTATTATTTTCTCATTTCAAATAGGAGGTAAAACAACCCACTGTTTTTATGTTGCTTAGCTTATTCTTTTGCAAACTAAACTCGTCTTACACGTACCTACATTTACTGTTGGAAAAATATCTATTTATCACTTCAGCTTCGCCAGATTTCAGCGATAAATTAACAGTATTTACATAACATACAAAATAGAATGAAATAAAAATAATAATTGTAAAACATCATTCCAAATTTGTTCAAAACCTTAAATAACTGAAATGGCTTAATAAAGCAACCAAACGACTATTTACTCATTTATTTTATGGTTTTTTGAAATCCGTAAAAAATATCCACGAAAAATTATAGAAACAGCTGGTTGAGAACGGGCATTGACCTACGCCCATTGAGTGATTGGTATTTTTTTTCTTTTTTTTCTATTTTTTTTTCTCTTCTGGATATTGATACCCAACACTTAGGTACACTATAGCCAGCTAATTAATTTGACCTTGTATAGGCTAATAACGGACATAAAATAATTATATGGACATGTGTACAGGATGGCCAGAACATTGACGTCCAAAAATTATTTGTATAGCTATTTGAGAGCCTGGTGCATAATAAATTATATCCGACTGTTCGCAGTGTTTTAATTAAAGAGCAGCATGACTTTGTTAAAGACAGATCTTGCATTAGTAATCTCCTTATTTTCACGTCCCAACTATTTGACGGTCTCGATAATAGACAGCAGGTTGATGCGGTGTATACAGATTTTCAGAAGGCTTTCGATAAACTTGACCACACACTACTACTTAATAAAATTGCTGACAGTGGTATCAGAGGGGACCTTCTACGGTGGTTTTTATCTTACATAACCAACAGAACACAAAAGGTGGTTGTTAATGGATTTGAATCTGGCTCTTTCCGGGTCACCTCCGGTGTACCACAAGGTTCCATTCTAAGCCCTTTATTATTTATCTGATACATTAATGACATAAAAGACTGCTTTCAAAATTGAAAATTTCTTCTGTACGCGGACGATTTAAAGGTCTACAAAATTATTTCTGATAAAGTCGATTGTTTTAACTTCCAGCAGGATTTAAACCGTTTCTCTAGTTACTGCTCTTCCTTTTGGAAGACCCATATACCACCCCCCCCCCCCCCCCTTACCCTTCATATTGGCTATTGGAGCTTTACCTTAGTCTTCCAAAGTGTCATGTTATAACAGTTACCAAAAAGAAAAATATTACTGACTTCAACTATCGTCTTGCCAATACGCCAATTAGTAAAGTAAGTTTTCTCCGCGATCTTGGTGTTCTGCTAGATACGAAACTCACTTTGAAAAAAGAAAAAATTACATTAGGTAAATTATGACTTAAAGATTCAACTCCAAATTAAAAATCGAAACGGGTGACTTCATGGTTCCTAAGTAGATCTCAGGAAGGCGCCAGACTCTCAGCTTTCATAATTATTTAAAAAAACGTAGTACTTAATAGACCGTACCGTGTGCTGCCGGATGTAAAGAATAACACCACCCCATTTCTTCCCGTGGGTGTCGTAAAAGGCGACTAAGGGACTTACTAGAGAATGGGCAGCAGCGTTCTCTATGCATTTTACCACCATACTGCGATCGCCAACCCGCCTACCAAGCGTGGCGATTATGGCAAAACCCCCCAAATTGGGTGAGGCCTAAGTCCAACAGTGGACGTCTTACGGCTGAAATGATGATGATGATGAGTACTTATACGGCTAAAATCGGCCTGCAAAGGCAGCGACATGGAAAACTCTTAATTTTTATTTTCGATGGCTAAACTGATTTAAAAAAAAAATATGTTTGCCATTTTCTCGTTCCTAAGGTTAATTAATGATAAAAATACTGGAAACTGACCAACAAATAGCTTCAGAGGTTGGGTAAGAAAAGTTTTAAATAAGAAGTGGTTTTGTTAATAGAACACAGGATAATGTGAAAAAAGTTAAAATTTTACAAAAGCTTTTCAAAGTGGCCACTCTAGCAGCATTACACATTCTACACCTACGCAAGAAATTATCTGTCAATCGTCTAAAAGCTTCTCTGTTCTCTCTCACAACATATTCAATTTCTGCAATCTTCTGCCTCAGCTCTTGTTCACGTGAACAGTCTCGGGCATATGCTATGTCCTTGTAATAGCCCTAAATCAAGAAATGTATGGAGTCAAGGCCAGCTGAGCGTGGATGCCACCTAATTGGTCCATTGTGTCCGATCCATCTGTTGGGATATATTTCATTTAAGTAATTTCGGATAAGCGTTGTGTAGTGACATAGGGCGCCGTCATTTTGAAACAGCATGGTTCGTCTTAGTTCGAGACACATCTTCCAGCAACACTGTGAAAGTTTTTTTGTAAGAAGATTCTCTAGGTTTCTCCCTTTTAACTGATATTGAACTAAAAAAAAACCTCCAAATGTTTAAATCTTAGGTTTCCTGCTATAATCTTTGGTTAATAACCTTAGGAAGGATAAAATGGGCAAACGTTTTTAAACAGATGGCAATTTTTTTATTTATATTATGCTTAAAAGTAGTACCCATAAAGATTCAGTTGCAAAAAAAAAACCACAGTCTTCTTTTTTATATTATTTTTATTAGTTAGGTCGGAAAGTCTCAAAAACTCATCACTTGAAAACTATGATGAATAGTCGCGGAAAGACCCCCACCAGGCAATCCTGTACAAAAAAGTCACAAAAAATCGCAGGGCATCACAAACTTCGTCCGCATCGCCGTCAATGAGCTGTTAATGAGAAACCTGCCCAAATGGGTGATAGCAATGCCACGTTGTGTTCTGGCAGCATATTGCCACACTGTCTTCTGCCAGCATTGCCATGCCACGTTTTCTTCTGGCAGCAATGTCACGTTGTCTTCTGGCAGCATTGCCACATTGTCTTCTGGCAACATTGTCACGTTGTCTTCTGGCAGCATTGCCACGTTGTCTTCTGGCAGCATTGCCCACATTGCATGCTGGCAGCATTACCACATTGCATGCTGGCAGCATTACCACGTTGTATGCCGGAAGCATTGCCATAAATAAATGATTCATGAGTCCAATATTATAATACGTTTCATCTCACCCACCCACAGCGAACTCAAAGAAGAAAACAGCGCTCTAAACGCCAAGCTGAGCGAAGCGGCTCGCGCCAAGGCGGCCGCCGAGGCCTCGGCCAGCGCCGCCGTAGCTGAGGCGGCGTGCGCCAGGGACGAGGCGCGGCTAGCGGCGCGCCGGGCCGCCGCGCTGCAGGAGGCCATCGCCGGGGACCTGTCCAGTCCCGGGGACTCGCGGGACACTGACAGGTGGGTGTGTGGAGCCTGTGGGGCTGGCTTGTATGTTATGTTGGAGGCGCCGGGCCGCCGCGCTGCAGGAGGCCATCGCCGGGGACCTGTCCAGTCCCGGGGACTCGCGGGACACTGACAGGTGGGTGTGTGGAGCCTGTGGGGCTGGCTTGTATGTTATGTTGGAGGCGCCGGGCCGCCGCGCTGCAGGAGGCCATCGCCGGGGACCTGTCCAGTCCCGGGGACTCGCGGAACACTGACAGGTGGGTGTGTGGAGCCTGTGGGGCTGGCTTGTATGTTATGTTGGAGGCGCCGGGCCGCCGCGCTGTCTTTATTTTTTAGCCTTTTTTTAGAATAACATTTCTTCTCTGAAGTAGACACATAAAGTCGACTCCACCTAGCTTATTTTATCTTCTTAATCATGACGTGTTGAAGTTCCGATATCTTATTTACAAAATAAATAATTTCATTTAATTATTCCTTCCAGCGACAACGACAGTTACAGTTCGGACGAATCAATCGGCACGTTCTTAGCCAATCATAAGCTGAGCCCCTCCGCACCCTCGCGGAACAGCGTGCAATTAGACACACAGAAGTAAGTACTTCAGATAAATCTTTTTTCATTTTCGTTTGTTTATACTGTCATACTGCTGGGCAAAGGCCTTCCCCAAGTCATTCCAGGAACTCTTTTCCCGCGCCAGCGCCGCCGTTTTCTGGGCTAACAGCGGCGACGCCGTCCATCTTCAGGGACTCATTGTTTGGAAACATTTGCCCAGTGTACATCCTGTATGCGGGGGATGTCCCGTGACACATAAGATCTTATAAAAATTAAATATCATACGATATTAGAGGACAAAATGTTCGACTATAAAACAATCATAGTGCTCGAAATACGCAGGTCCCTCGAAGTACGGCAGGTAAAAATAAGCTGTTCAACTGACTTCACTTTTGCTGCCTCTTTCAGACTATGGTCAGCGTCACTGCGCTAACCGCAGTACCTATTAGCGACAATAGTTCCAAATTATTTTATAATTGTGTGCCCATTTTATCGATAATGTTACACCTGCTGCGCTCCTGGATTGTAGGCAATTTTTGACTTGCCTAAATTGAACGGTATACTCATAACTCTCTTTCCCCAGATCCCACTCGTCGGGCGGACGCGAGAGTCGCTCGAGCGTGGGCTCCAGTAAGCAGATGAGTCCCACCAAGGAATCGTTCGCATAACAGCAGCCCGCCGGCGGCGCGGGGCTCCTCACGCGCGCTCTGCCCGCGCTCTGCGCCGTCTTCTGTAGCCGCCAGCCGCCCGCGCCGCATGGCGTGCTCGACTGAACCAATAGACACGTCTAACGTGACACCTGTCAACAAACAAACGTCAAAATGACACATGTCAAAAAGTGACGGCAGCTGTCAAACGTACGTCAAAAAGATAGGTGTCAAAAAGTGGCGGAATATATGAATGTGTGAGATCAGAGACTCCTCAGTGCGAATGATATTGTTCTCTCATTAATTAAACATGCACCCCATACCAGCGATGATTATTATAAAACTATACAGCGTAGCAATAGTACTCGACGCTTGGAATTAAATGTAACGATGGCTCCTAAATTAGACTGCTCAGTAAAACAATAATATTACACTTTTGAACGTCATTATACATTAATCGTTTATATATTCAAATCTTACATGTATTGATAGAAAAGCTTTTGATATGAAATTATTAACGCGTTTGATAAAGATTTTTAGGTAATTCTGTGTATTTAGTGACAGATGGCGCCGGTGTCCTGGGCAGTGCTGCCAGGTTATTAAAATGAATGCATTCCAGATTTAAAAAATATCTTTAAAGAAGAGCTTCTGAGTATTACATCGGCGCCATTATCTAGGCTTGGAGTTTAATTTATTTAGTGTAGAATTTTCTAGGAAATTAATTATTATCGGTTAGAGATCGCGCGGCGACCGGCCAGCCAGTCAGTATTTAGACGGCCTAGTGGCGTGTAACTTACAAAATAATATTAGGTTCTTTGTTATTTAGTTAGCTAACTTTTGTAAATAACTAGATGGCATATACATTTTTATTATTTAATTTGTAATATTCGTGTGATCAGACTGTTATTCTATGATTTATTTGTTACAAATGAGTTGTTGCTTTATAGTAGACTTGAAACATATCTGATAGGTAAATAGAACATGTTTTTTTTTAACTTCCTTCACGACTGGTTTGTTTTAGTAATTTTAATATACACTAGCTGATTTTTGATTATTAAAATGTACTCCTTTGTAGTGTATCTTGTAATTGTGTACTCCATTACTCAGTCTATATATACGTATTATATCTATGTGTCTGTAACCCATTATCAAATTGTCTATTAATGTGTATGTACTATAATGTGATGAAATGTTACTGCATTCAATACTGGTTGTAAAATGAAATTATTTAATAAAGTAACTGAAATTAGTGGAGGTGTTTATTTTTAACTAGTCCGCCCTCGTTGGTCCAAATGTGGTTGATAGCCAACTCTAACATAACCTAATTTTTACAAAGGTTTTACCTACATATTCCTCGTCAAAGGTTTTCTTCGTCATTTTTACCCTAGGCCGCTGTTACATCATTGCCGGCAAGAGACCGATTATTGCTGAAAACTCTGAATGTTTGTTATAAGGCACCATTCATATTCCGACTCCACCCACTCCTGGACATAGTTCTATCTTGTGCCAGTCCTCACGCTCCAGTGCAGCCTCAGCCAGGTTTTTCCCACGATGGCAAAAGAGGCGTCTTCCCAACTGGATAACCGACATCTTGTCTTCCAGTCCTTGGACGCCACTCTGTCGAAGCCTGGCTCCGCCTGTAAGTACTGCACCTTCCCAGGTGTTCTACTCAACTCCCTTCGAGTTCCATAATATGCTTACTTGTATCGAAAACCTGATTTCAGGCATGGAACGACTGCTGGCAACACCAAGTAGGCATCCGCCGGCTGTGACGAACGTGCATTTTTTTTTATGTATCTCATTAGAATTCATTTTAAGAAATGCCCTATAATTGATTGGATCATTTTACAATTATATTCAAATAGTTAATTCAATATTATTAACAACTTCTAATAATTACTTGATTCTATTTAGACAAAAATTTTAAAAGTATAAATAGGTTAGAACACAATAATTATTAGTTAGTCATGGACGCGCGTTTTTGCTAACGCGTGCCGGAATATTGTACTATCACTGAATATGCGCGAACACAATAGGCCTGTGCTTACAGCCTACCGTATATCATCTGAGACCCTCTCTTGCCTGGCATAGCCCTGGGACCGCATGCCACATTAACCTTGACATAATGTAGAGGTTGATATAAATGATAATCAATCTGGTCCTCTTGAGCATATTGTCTAAATCACTGATTATATGACATAACATGACGCTTGTATTCCTCAGAGTGAGGCAGAGGTGGTACTTATGTACATACCGATTTTACCAGTTGTTTATTGGTCTCGTGTAAGGTGATGATTCCAATAACAATTGGCTTTCTCATTTCAGTGTTGTAATAAAACAAAGTAATGCGTATAACATAAATTTATTATAACATTTGATACATCGTTTGCTTCATCAAACGACGCCAGCTATAATATTAATAAACATACGACATACGACGCGCACATTTACAGCAGAGTTTTTGAGAACATTTTATACAATCATAATTTCATTTATTAATCTCAGCTCGAACAATCAAAATAATAAAAGATTTCATTTTCGATTTATTGCTTCTAGTTATTAATTTTATTAAGAACCAGATTAACATAGCTGCATAAATAAAATGTAGCTACAATTTCTATTTCGTTATTTTATGACCCAACTATTAATACTCGCGTATCCATATTCATACTTCAATAATGGAATTTACATATTACAAGTCTTTATAACTTACATAGGAATACTTTCATAACTGCTTAGACCAACATATACATATAAATCTGTGAGATTACGACTTTAAGATAGCTTCGTACGCTTGGAATATGCAGGAGGCGACTTCAACTGTTCTGGATTTCAGACTGAGAGTTGCTTCTGGGTTTCCTGGCTGTAGCTTGAGTTCTAGAAGTACCCAGATGTTGTTAGTGAGTTTTAGGGACTGGTACAGCATATCTTGTCCTTCGACGTTTCGTTTCGCGATGGTGTATATGTTATTCAGGGTCATTTTCTGTGCGATGGTGTCTGCGTTGCCGGTCACGTTCGAGAGTGTGTGTTGGACCTCGTTGGCAGCGGGTATCTCCTTCCAGGTGGTGAGGAAGACTCGCTTGTCGAGCTGTCCGTCCTCAGTGAACAGAATGTGTGCGGGGATGAGGCACGCGAAATAGAATACGTCCACGTTGTTCTTTATTGCTACCTGGTGGTGAAATATGGTGATTAAATTAAGAGAATTCAATTTAACATCATTATTGCCCGTTATGTTTGTGCTAAAAAATTATGCTCTTTTCATCCAGTTAAAAAAAAACCCAAGAAACTAGACAACTAGCTAAATGGGGATATATTATATTCATAGACTTATTTATTAGAACTGCATCGTCCGATGACAGAAGGCGACGGTAGCCGCTGTTTATCATAAAAAATATCAAATCCATACAGTTAATTCTCTGCTACACTGATGCTTATATACCTGCAGGTTGTTGAGCGGCTCCATGCGCTGCACGGGCCCGCTGGTGGCGAGCCCGAGAGGCGCGTCCACCGCGGCGCCGGCGGCCACGGCTCCCACGCTGAGTCCGCCGGAAGGAAACACGCCGAAACTGGAACCAACATGTTTGCGATCACCAACTTTATCTTGTTATCTTTGACCATAACTTCACGCCTGTATTCCCCAGAGGATTCCCACATTTCCCCAGTTAAATTTAACGCTCTGTCCAAGCATGAAAAAGTACCTTATGGTATCCTATCAGACTATGAAAGTACAATTTGCGTAACAATAAAGCATTGGTAATGCTGTGCGAATTTGCACCCGATATTGGAAGCTCACCTACACAGGGGGGATGAACTTTGGGGCAGCATAAGCGATCTAGTGACTAGATGTAGGGCAAATGAGTGGATTGTTATACTGAGTGACTTTAATAGTGCGTTGGTGTGAAGAGGAAAGGGACCCAAAAAGTATGGAGAATAGGATGAGTTTGCTAGAGACAACGGATGACAGTAAACTATAATAGGAAGTTCTCTGATAACTTAAGGTCCAATGTTTGGGCACGCCACAATTGCGGCGGTAAGTCCCCTCTTTGAGGAGTGGATTGAGAGGCGCCACGGCGTCCTCACCTTCCGCCTGACGCAGGTTCTCACCGGGCATGGGTGCTTCGGAGGGTTCCTGTTCAGGATAAAGCGGGAGGAAACGTCCGGGTGTTTCCATTGTGAGGATCGTCTGGAGGACACGGTGGAGCATACAGTGGAGGTGTGCCCTGCATGGGCGGAGCACCGCCGTGTCCTCGTGGAGGCGATCGGCGGCGGCGACCTCTCGCGTCCGGCCCTGGTGCGAGCCATGGTACGGAGCGAGAGGGCATGGGAAGCCGTCACCTCCTTCTGCGAAGCAGTAATGCTCGCGAAGGAGGAGGCGGGGCGCGTGAGGGAGTGGCAGTCTCTGCACTCTCACGTCCCTAGCCGCCGCAGGAGGAGACGCCCCGGGCGTCGGGAGTCGATAGCGGACTCCCGGCCACCGTAGGCGCGAGCTTGCGGGTGGCGAGCAATGGGTAGCTCGCCACCCGGTAAGGATCAGGCTCGGGTCGACGGCGCGTAGTGTTCCACGCGCGCCTCAAAGAGATGTCAGCAGCAATGTAGGGGTCTGCTAGGACCGATGCCTGCCAGGGTCACGAGATTGTTCGAAAGAGATACCGTGACTCTGGCACATGGGCAACTGAAGGAACACGGGTGGGTTTTAGTCAGTAAAAGTCTGACACGCCCTCCCACTCCGCCCAGAGCGGGAGAAGTCATTTGATGATTTCCCATCCAAAAAAAAAAAAAAAAAAAAAAAAAAAAGGTCCAATGTTAAGCTGTTTTGGAAACAGGTAAGATTGGCTCGCGGAGTGACAAGAACATCGAATATGAATGTTACATGAGCAGAAGATGGATGTGTACTAAGCGAAGAATGTAAGGTCTGGGGAACGCTGGAAGGGATACTCTGAAAGTTTATTTAGTAGCCAGAATACTGTACAAGGACTGGGCAACTGGGAATATGACGTAGATGAAAAGAATGAAATAAAAATAGATGAGATTGTAAGAGCGCTGAAAAGAATGAAAGTTGGGAAAGCTGCAGGGTATGACAGATTGTCTGCTGAAATGCTGAATATTGGTGACGAGGTGGTAGCAAGCCTGTTGTGCCGGATCTTTAATATGTATCGGAGATACCGTCGTCGATAATTGGTGTAAGGCTGTAATTGTACCTGTACACTGTATAAGGAAAAAGGCTCTCAGCAGGAGTGTAAAAACTACCGCGACATTAGAGTTGTCGGCAAACTGTATGCCAAGGTTTTATGGAATAGAATGATCGGAGCGTCAGGTGAGAAAACATAGGATGTGCAGGCAGGATTTCTCCCTAAAGTGCATAACCAAAAAACATCTGGTAAATCACAAGAAAGTCTACTGTGCTTTCGTTGACTTGTAGAAGGCCTATGGTAGTGTGTGGAGAGAAGAACTGAGGTCAAATACTATTCATGTACGGTGTGGACTGGCGCTTGGTACGGGCACTGACATCTTTTATACAAGGATACCAGTGCTTGTGTTAGGATAAATGGGGCATACACAAACTAGTTCTGCGTCTCGAAGGGTGCTAGATAGGGTTGTGTAGCGTCACCGTGGCTGTACAACTTGTACACAGATAATAACCACTACTGGCCAGGTCAATAGCAGTGACAAGAAGTATTAAAATACCATCACGATAAACAAAGTGGATTAAATACGTATTACCCAACCTAATAATTAACGCAAAATAAAACCAAAACAAAGTCAATAAATATGGGACCACCCCTGAAGCATACCTATCCATCAAAAAGATAATTTTTGAAATCGGTCCACAGCTGGCGGCGAAATCGGGGAACATACATTAAAAAAATTATACAGAAGAACATAGAACCTCCTCCTTTTTTGATAATGATCAGTGAGTTTGACTAGCTAGTTCTATACATCAAATTCTCAAATCAGAAGGAGAATAACAGCGTGTGACTGACCTGTTCTTGTTGAGCTGTATAGCGAACCCGCTCATGGCCTGCATCGCTTTGTTGGTGAACGTCATCTCCATGCGAGGCTGGCCGTTCTGTCGGCTGAATGTGCCCCAGATTTCTAGACCTGAAAGTATTAATAATATATTTATAACATATAACAAAATTACAGTGCTGAAAGGTCTTTTATCGCCTAAATGACATTGACAGGGGGGCGTTGTTGGTATTTAATTGTTTACACAATCCATTAAAAAAATATTTCCATAATAGTACGTTTATGAGTGCAAAAGTAGTATTTTTGCTAGGCTAAGACAACATGCACCATTTACGCTACATGCTACATATTACAGAGCCAAAAATGATATTTACCATTACAGTTCAATCAATCATTTTTGGTCATTCATTCGTAATAATTACAATAACGAAAAAAAAACATTCTTAATAATAAAACAAAACACGTTGATAAAATTAACAAATACAAATGATACAAATCTCATCATTTAATTCCAAAAAATTAAAATAAACATTCAGTAGTGAGATCATTAGTTGAGAGAATAGTGGTCAATCATAATTTTATAAAATAATCCTGAAATTGTATTCACAGAACAATATGGCGGTATCAGTTTTGCCAAAAAAGCCTTGTAGCGTGGATCTTCACGTTTTTACTCCCCAAAGGAATTGGCAAAGGAGTATTATTGAATTTTTAAGCTACTGATAGTACCGGGCACAAATCCCAGTTACAGGATAATATCCCTTACCACCATGTGTTTAACTAACCTTTTCCTTTGTCAGCGGGCAGCCAGCATTGCTTGGGCGGCACGTAGGAGGCGGGCGACGTGGTGACGCCGAAGATGTCTCCCAGCAGCCCCGTCGTACCCGACGTCGGGCCGGGCTCGGGCCCGCCGCCCAGCTGGGACAGAAATTAATTTCATTTTAGTTTGATAGATGAAATAAAACTGATTTATACAAATGTTTTTTTAGTAAATAGTTTTGATGATTTAGATGTTGAAGGGTGGAAAAAAATAGGCGGTCTATTTCAATTATTTGCAATCCAATCATTTAATTTCATCACTACTGCTCTCAAAACGGTGAAGGAAAACATCGTGAGGTAACAGACGTGTCCTAGAACCAAAAATTCGAAGACATGTGATATCTACCAACCCGCAATGGGCCCGCGTGGTGGATTACGGCCCACTCCCTCTCACCGAGAGGAGGCCTGTGTCCCAGCAGCAGGAACAATATAGGCTGATGATGAAAGAATGCGAGAGCAATGCGATACTCACCAGTACGTCCAGCCCTCCGGCCAGCAGGTCCAGGTTGGAGCTGGGGGCCGGCGCGGGGGGGGGCCCGCCGATGTCCATAGATAACAGGTCGCCGATAAGGGACTCCTGAACAAAAAGGTCAAGTTAAAACTGTATACAACTTTCCTGTATCGTGATTGCTTCAAAAGAAGTATATTATAAATTGACGAGTTTTTTTTTTAAATATTAGGTTGGGGAAAAAGTCTTTTGGCATTATAGTATGTATGAACTTGTAATAAAATCTCTTTGGCTATACTATTTGTATCTGGCTGGTTTTGGTATCATTGAAAGTTTAAATTTTAAAGAACATAATTCCAAATTCAAATTAGGAAAATGTGTGATTTTCATTTGTTTTTCGTACCGTCAAGATGAGTGAATCTAATGAAGAAATTCGATACATTTTAAAATTTTACTACAAAAAAGGTAAAAATGCAACGCAAGCCGCGAAAAAAATTTGCGATGTTTATGGACCTAGTGTAGTGTCTGTGAGAGTAGCACAAATTTGGTTTAAGCGTTTTCAATCCGGAAATTTTGATGTCAAAGATGCACGTCGCTCTGGTCGCCCTATTACGGATAAAATGGATGTCATTTTTAAAAAGTGGAGCAAGATCGGCATACCAGTAGTTACGACGTAGCTGAAGAAATTGAAATTGACCACAAAACAGTTTTGGCGCATTTGAAAAAAACTGAGTACACAAAAAAGCTCGACATTTGTGGGTACCTCACGAGCTCACTGAAAGAAACCTAATGAACCGTGTACTCATTTGTGATTCTTTATTACGACGTAATGAAACCGAACCATTTTTGAAGAAGCTGATAACTGGTGATGAAAAGTGGATCACGTATGACAAGAACGTGCGAAAAAGGTCGTGGTCAAAGGCCGGTCAGGCTTCACAGACTGTGGCGAAACCCGGGTTAACTCGCAACAAGGTGATGCTGTGTGTGTGGTGGGATTGGAAGGGCATTATTCATTATGAGCTGTTACCACCAGGCAGGACCATCGATTCTAAACTCTACTGTGAACAACTGATGAGATTAAAGCAAGAAGTTGAGAGAAAGCGGCCGAAATTAATCAACAGAAGGGGTGTGGTTTTTCATCATGATATCGCTAGACCTCACACATCTTTAGCCACCCAACAAAAATTAAGAGTTTGGCTGGGAGGTGTTAATGCATCCGCCGTATAGTCCTGACCTTGCACCTTCAGATTTCCACCTGTTTCGGTCTCTTCAGAATTCTTTAGGCAGTGTCAGGTTAAAATCACGAGAGGACTGCCAAAACCACTTGTCGCGGTATTTTGACCAGAAGTCCCAAAATTTCTACAGCAATGGGATCATGTCCCAACCTACAAGATGGCAAAAAGTTATCGAACAAAATGGTACCTACATACTTTAGTTAAATGTAAATAAACTTTATTAAAAAATGTTTTGAATTTTCTTAAAAAATGCGAAGAAACTTTTTCCCCAACCTATTATTATACAAGGTGTAACAGAATAAACACAAGCCCTGTAAGTAGTTTGCTCAGAATTGATTACTGAATCGATTTCAGTAACTTGTAAATTGTTTTTTTTTATATATATTATGCGATATTGAGACAGAAAATTTAATTTCTTTTAGGGCAATAAGACTCAATTTTGAAAGCACAATCAATACGATTTGCTTATTAGGTGTAATAGGTGGTTTAAAAGAAAATAATGTTTGGTCATTGTATTATGCTTTTAACTCAATACTCTAATTTTCTTTAATTATGTTACTCTTTTCGACTGTCAGCTGCCGTGGTACAGCAGATGGATTTCCGTTTCACACTATTGCGATAATCTATGAAACGAATCCCTTCTATGTCCGATATTCTACTTTACATAAATGAAGGCATGGACATAAAGGATATCACCATCCCATTTCTTCCCGTGTGTGTCGTAAGAGGCGACTAAGGGACTTACTAGAGAATGGATGGCAACGTTCTCTAGGCATTTTACCACCATACTGCGATCGCCAACGCGCCTGCTGAGCGCGGCGATAGTGGCGAACCCCGCCAAATTGGCGGAGATTTATGTCCAGCAGTGGACGTCTTTCGGCTGAAATGATGAAGATGATGATGATGATGATGAAGATGATGATGATGATGATTGTGATGGTGAGGTAATACGTGTACATACATTGTTAGTCGCGTTGGGTATGACCGCAGGAGGGGCCGTGCCCACGTCATCAGAGCCGGCCGAGCCGCCTCGAGCCGGCAGAGACTTGCGAACGCCCGCACCGCGACCTGTCCGGACATCACAATCAAATCATTTATTTAAACGACGCTTTGGTTTTTCTGGGTAGGAAATTCATCAAATGACTTCTCCCAATCTGGGCGGAGCGGGATGTCAGACTTTTACTGACCAAAACCCACGGTAAAAAGGTATAACGCCCAAAGAAATCAAGTAGGCTACCTTCAACAAACGCAGTAGGCGGCTTATGGTACACAGAAGCCAAGGAGCTAATGTGACAGATGAGTTCATCCAACAGTGTCGGTTCCAACAGATCGGTCTCTTCAGATATGAGCGGCTTGTCGGCCAACACCACCTCTTTAGCGGCCGCCGGGTCGGTGGAAAGGAGACGCCAGTAGATAAAGCCGCGGTCCCTGGAAAATTAAATTTGTTATAATTACACAGGCCAACAAAATTTTTACCCAGAAACCAGATTATACTTTTTCGAAGGATTATGACGCGCTAAATTCGAATCTGACCTCAAAATTGCTCTATCACGTCAGGGTTTCGAGATATCCTAACATATCTTTATTTTTTCGCTGAGATATCGCATTTTGAAATTTTCATATACGTGGATTTTTCTACGTTTGAGAATTCATACTTCATACCCATACAGTCTATTGATTTCGTTGCAAGTAAATACAATATTTTTCTGAAAATCTAAAATAACTAGGATCGGCCGTGCTACATAACCTCAAAAATGAGAAAAACCTGTATTTTTTGCACATTTAGGTTAGGATATCTCGAAACCCTGACGTGATAGAGCAATTTTGATTTTTTTGGCCAGATTCGAATTCAGCGCGTCAAAATCCTTTGGAAAAGTATAGTCTGGTTTCTGGGTAAGAGTGTTCGTCAAATTTTGTCGGCCTGTGTTATTTTTACCCGGCTACCACTGGCACAAACATATACACTACAATTTGTGCAAAGTTTTAACTGTTTATCCATTAGGGTTCATGAGATACAGCCCGCTGACAGACATGACAGACGGACGGACACCAGAGGTTTAGTAATAGGGTCCCGTGGGCACTCTTTGGGTACGAAAAATCAGTGAGTAGTTTAGTAACAGCATGAAAAAAATCGTTAAGGAATATTTTTTTCGGTTGAATAACTGACACACAAAATTCAACCAAGGAATATTCGATAGTTTAAGAATCGATTTGTTGCTACAGTGGAGTCTGCTGTTATGTTTTATATTATGTGTTTTAATAGTCCAAAACCATGGGATTGACTGGATTTTAAAAATGTGCAATGCCTTACATTTAGATTTAATAATACAAAATAGTATATTATAGTTTTACAAAATGAGCTAATCATGGAAGTTAATTGTTGAGCACGAGTTACCTAAGATCCGGGTTGTCGGAGTCCTGCGTGGCGAGGCTGAGCACGTGCTGCACCAGCTCCTGCGTGTCGGCGGGACGCTTCAGGAACAGCTTCACTACAGCCGTCAGCAGTTGTAGTTGGACCTGGGAACATTCCATTTTGTTTTATAAGCAGCCTATAATATTGCCACCGCTGGGACAGAGGATTACTCCCTGTGAGAGGGAGTAGGCCGTAACCCACCACGCGGACCAAATGCAGGTTGGTGGATGTTACATGTCTTCAATTGGTTCTAGGATATGCTGGTTGCCTAAAGATGGTTTTCTTCACCGTTTTGAGTTAAAATTTTATGTTTCAAGTAAGCGGATGCAAGCGGATCCACGCGCACGGTCGCTGGTGCATCAACCTGCAAACCATGAGTTCAGCACATGATTCGAGACCCCCTATTGCAGATGGCAGGTTATAACGAAAAACTGCTCTCTAATAAAAATAGTGCAATACCTACGCTGTCAAAAAATATGAAACAGGTATTTTTTTTATGAGCTGGACTATTTTAATAAAGACTGGTCCTTGGCAGCTCTGGACAGAGAGACGTGGAAAGAGAGTAGGGAGGCCTTCGCCCAGCAGTGGGACAGCAACGGCTAATAATAAATAAATAAATATTTTTTTTATAACTGACGAAAAATGTCGTTGTAAGGGCGTTCAAAATCATGTACTGAGTCCATCGTAACAGGCCGCATGTTAATGTTCCTATCCACAAGTATGAAATAAAAGGAATCAAATAAACACATTACCTGAGCGTTTTCATCGTGGAAGCCCTCGAGGAAGGAGTCGAGCAGTTCATCAGCATTGTCGATACGTTCGGCGTACTCGCCCACGATCCATACCTGAGGAAAGAAAAAATTATGACGGTTTTTGGTACTAACTACTACTCTTCTAAAAGACTGTACCCGTTGGATTATATCTAACATCTACGCAGTCGAAGCCGCGGGACAGCTAATAAACAATAAATCTGCAAAACACGCAAAAAGCATGAAGCCAATAGGAATAAACAGAAATAGGTATGTGTTACATTCATGCCTCTCCTACACTTTTCCCAGAGTTATATATAGATAGTTTTAGTCATACACCTAGCATGGTTTGCTCTAAATCAATAGGGTATTTTCCACTTTTTTAAAAACTATTTAATTTTGAAGACTGTGAAGGAATATTTAACAGAAAAATATATTTTTTGTAATTATTCTCCATTTTCTGCATTAGAAGTGATTAAAATCTAATTTATTTTCAATGGTTTTAAATTTACCGCCAAAACGCTCCGTACGATAACGTGACGTCATCTTTGTGTAAACAAGTTGTAAACAGTATTTCGTTCAAGTAATTTCGTATCTCAAATGGATAGAAAATGTTATTACTGGTGTGTGGTGCCTCTGTGTACAAATACTTTTAAAAATGTGCCACATAAACTATTTATACCTACTAAAATCGGGGTTGTTTGCAAAGAAATTTCCAACTATAAAAACATCAACTGTGGGCAGATTTGCACTATCGGCTTTTATAAAACCAGCTTCCATTGTATTTCCAATAATCCATTCCAAAAATCCTAAATATATCCTAAATCCACTCCGAGATTTACAGATCGAGCACAGATCACATACCTAAGTCAAAATTCAATACACACAAAAGTGACGTCACACGGTAAACGTCAGCGCACCGAGCGTTTTGGCGGTAAATTGAAAACTATTAAAACAAATTAGATTTTTTTCACTTCTAACGCGTAAAATGGACATTGATAAGATAAATTTTATTTTTCTGTTGAATATTTCTTCCTAGTCTCCAAAAAGAAACTGTTTAAAAAAAAACGGAAAATACCCTATTTATTTTTATTCATGGAATTGCAAACTGGAACTTCTAAAAACTTTGTTTTACTTAACTTCCAATAAAGTTTTTTTAACGGATCTTGGAAAATGGATGATGAGGGACATCCAAAAAATAACCTTAGTTTAACAGCACAACAGTCAGTTTAGATAGCGCTCACAGAGAAATTAATTTAGGGCATGGTAAACATTATCCCAAGATGACGCATGTCATGACGTCATCTATGACGATTCACGGGACATCGATATCGCGCTCACGATGATTCGTAACGGGTGTACGCACGCTAAATGCGATTACAGCCCGATGCGCAATCCCTCTATCGCTTACCATAGACGCCCTGGCTTCCGGCTCGTCCAGCGTGTCGAGGTTCTCGCACAGCGTGCTGATGATGCTCTCGTACTTGTTAGGGTACTTCCGGAAGATGTCCTTGATCACCACTATGGCTTCCTGCACCACGTAGTTCACCTTAGTCTGGATCAGCTCCAGGAGGGTTGACACGCAGCGTTCGGCTGAGGGTTCCACCTGAAGAAGTAATTGAGTGGGTTATATAAGGTCAATTGGTACTAGCTAGCAAAACTTCACAAACGGGTGATAGAACATCTTCATCATTTCAGCCGAAAGACGTCCACTGCTGGACATAGGACTCCCCCAAGCTCCGCCACTTTGACCGGTTCTGTGCGTTTCGCATCCAGCGGATTCCTGCGGCCTTCACCAGGTCATGGGTCCATCTTGTGGGACGCTACGTCTTCCAGTACGCGGTCTCCACTCCAGAACCTTCCAGCCCCATCGGCCATCTATTCTGCGAGCAATGTACCCTACCCACTGCCACTTAAGTTTTTCATAGATATAGGATAGACAGATTGAGAGACATCTAATGCCAATAAAATAAAAAAAATTTTTTTACTCATAATTTTAAGTAACTACAACTGAACCCAGAATCAGATGTAGTATATAATGCGCTAATTAAAGTTACAAAATCAATTTGATTTGCCACCCTGCTGTGCCGAAATATGCCGAGTGGAAAAAGCATTGCTTAGAAAACTCACTTTCACTGATTCGCTATCTTTCAAAAAGGCAGTATGAAAGAAGCAGCGATCGTAGCATACAGCGTTAGTCTAACAAACCATAATGAGTGAAAGGCGTGACATCCTAAAAAAATAGCCTCATTAGACCTACCTCTTCTGACCTTTCTAGAGAATGGGCAGCAGCGTTCTGTATACATTTTACCGCCATAATGCGTTCGCCAATCCGCCTGTCAAGCGTGAAGCGTGGCGATTATGGCTAACCCTCCCAAATTGGGGGAGGCCTACGTCCAGCAGTGGACGTCTTTCAGCTGAAATGATGATGATGATGACCTACCTCTTCCAATTCAAAGGCAAAAGAAGAAGATATTCTATCTCCCTTCTTCAACATTTTATACACTTTTCACTCCTCACCTTGATGGCACACCTGCCGATGGCCCTGACGGCTTTCCTGACGAAGTCCACGTCCACCTCAGTGGCGTACTCCTTGAGTTCGCCCAGAACTTGCGCGATGTTCGCCTGCGACGCTAACCTGATCATTATGTCCAACTTTTCCAGTTTCACGTAGATGGGGTCGTTGTATTTCACGAAGAACACCTACAATCAAGGATATATTTAGAAGATTACGTCAAATTATTATTAGTAGTCACAGTTCTTAATATGTTCTAAATTTTACCTTCATTTCATGCTTCAGAATATCCGGTCTCTTCTGCACGACCAGGTTGATGTTCCTCAACGCTACGTACTGTACTTCAGGTTCAGCAGAGAGGAGCGTCACTAGAGGGGGGGCTAACTTGCGGGAGAGTGTGCTGACGAGCTCAGTGTCGTCTGATACCATCTCCATCAGCTTCATTAGGACCTGGGGAACAATATAAACATAACGTCAAGTCACGTAACGAAACGTCTGGATTTCCCGAAGAGTCGGGCAGAGATGTATCGTTAACACCCACGTTTTACCATTATGTTTAAGGCAGTAATACGGAGCGAACCAATTGCCATTGCCTGAACATTCTCAATTTTCGTTCATTTTTTGCAATTTGCAGGTCATTATCACGTTGTATGTTGATCTTAATATGATTCGCGGCCAATCATTTCACCCGTGAGACGTCCACTGCTGGAATTAGGCCTCGCCCAAATTAGGCTTAACCATAATCGCCACGCTTGGCAGGCGGGTTGTCGATCGCAGTAGGGTAGTAAAATGCATAGAAAACGCTGCTACCCTTCCCTAGTAAGTCTTTAAGCTTTCTTACATGGGTTCATCAATACAAATCAAATACATATTCGGTTTCTGAAAGTCTTATTTCAAGTGGCTTAATTTTTCGGCTGATACAACGAGTAAAGTACAAAAATCCAGGTACATGCCGTGGCGAAAAGAAGTATACCTTGACAGCCGACAGAACCACAGCAGCATTCGCATGAGCCAGCCTAGGAGTGATCCTCTCACATATGGAGTGAGCTTCCCGCGCATCTCGCGGCGAGTAGTTCGACAACGCGTCCAGTATGAACACTTGTCCCCACTCCGTGCACTCATTCAAAGCTGTCAGGAGCTTATTTATCGTGGGTGCATTCATTTCTGTGGGACAAAATAATTTAGAGATGAATTTTAAGTTTATTTTGGCAACTTTTGTGAACATTTTCGCGTTTTTGGACATTAGCCAGAAATGCTTTTGCATAATTGATAGGTTTTCACTAATAAGCTTGCGAATAGTCCACTTTATTTAGTATCGTCGTTGTTTGGCACAAGAAAGCGTTGAAGGAATTTGGAGAGGAAATACTATGACATTAATTTGGTATTTTTTTAGATCACATTAAACCAGTTGGCCCTGCACCTCATCCCTCTCCGGGCGTGTCAGATTGCCATCCCATCGGACTATGAGAGTGAAGGAAAAGTGAATGCACCTGTGTCTCACACATTTGTGCACCATAATATGTTCCACACTGGTCTACGCTGAGATAAGTCGCATTGGCCAAAATTTGACTTGTTGTAATAATATATGATACTGACTGTGCTTTGTGTTTTATTATTTAAACCTAACCAGAGAGAGACAGCTGCGCGCCTGATGAGATTTTAAATCTACAAAAATGCCTTATTTGCATACAAACTTCGATCCCATATTTAAAAAAAAATCTTCCAAAATGCTACTTCACCTGTGGCCATCTTCGTTATCTATATAATATAAAAATGAATCCCTATTTCCCTTGGTCACGCCATCACGCGTGAACGGCTGGACCAATTTCACTTTTTCTTTTTTTGTTGTGTTAGTAATTGTCAGGAGAAGGTTCTTATGAAAGAAAAAAAATAAAAAATTGCGCGTAAAATTAGAAAATTTAAGAACACTTATTTAAGAATACCTAACAACCATATAATAGGACAATGTAAACTTTTTTAATGTAACATTATGACATTTGACATAGAATTGACAGAATGCGTGCTCAAATATCATCAAAGAGACAGGACAACGTCTGTCGGGTCAGCTAGTACAGGACAAAATTTTAACCTGTGCGCAAACTGTAACAATGAATTCAGCATATAATTCTAGATCCCTAACGTAGTTTTTTTTTGCAGTATCTACGCAGTCAAAATATATAGAAACCACTAGCTAGTAGGGGTCTAGAATCATATGCTGGATTTATGGTTACAATATACGAAATGGGTAAAGTTTTATCATATATAATAAATAATAATAATAAAACATTTATTTTCGGGTGCCAAAGACCCATAGACACATACCTTACAAACTAACATACATAGGTATTATACAAAATTTGTGTTAATAAAATAGTACCTTAAACTATGTTAGTAACACTTCACTAGCTTGTCCGTGAGCTGTCCTGTGGCACTTGTCCGCGGAAGCGACGGAACACCACGTCCTGTGGCCAAAAGTCTTCGTCCATGACGATGGGCAGATAACAATCCGGTACACGCACCACAAATGCCTTGAAGTTGACGTTGCGGTGTGACTCCAGTAACTGCACCCTCGGCATGTACTTCGTCTTCTGGCGTACGTACTCCACGATGTCTTCCGCCTTAGTGGTGTAGTGTAGGCGAGAAATGTACACCGGAGTGTTCGGCTTTGCAGCGCGCAAGCTGACATCGGACTTCGCAGTAGCTTTCCCGCAGCGGTTCGTTCGCGAACGGCGCTTCCTCCTTTGCACCGTCACGAAACCCTCATTATCCGGCTTAGGCTTAGTTGGAACGCCTGAAGCACTCGCAGTGACGCTAGCGAAATCCTTTTGTGAGGGTTTCGTCAAGGCTGCAGTCACTGGCAGCGGGACGGGGCGAGGGGCTCGGGCGGCGGTGCGTGGAGGAGCCGCGTTGACGGGCGCGGGGCTGCGAGGCACGCGGGCAGGGCGTTCTGCAAGCTCGGCAAACGATGGATGCGCTAACGACGAAACTGCTGACGCGGAATTTGACGACGATACATCGAGGCCAGCTCCGCGACACATGTTTACGTTTGACGCATCGACTGATGACCTAGATACCGTCAACCCATTGCGCAACTCGCAGAATTCTTTACGCAAATCGGCGACAGTGTTCTGGGATGCTTCTAACTTCGCTAGAACATCCGCGAGGCGGGATTTCAGAAAGACAATGTCCTTCAGAAGACTCGTTACATCGACATGGTCGAAAGTGACAGGAGGAAGTTTGTGCAGCTCCTTCGCCACAAACGTCGGCACGTCGTCCGGGTCGGTCTCCTTGAACAGCGTGATAATATCTTGCAGGCTTCTCTTAGTCCCGTCACGCCGGCGGGACACCATCTGGTCGCGCTTGTTTAGCACGTTGAACAACAACAGCTTAGCAGCAGCTATGTCCTCCTCGCTGAAATTCGTTGCGCAGATTTGGACAGCGGACACCTCGTCCATCACATCCAGCTTCTGCTGCAGGAACGCCAGCAGCTCATTCGCCACTAGTTCACTACTCATGGCGAGAAAATTACGTGCGACAGCTTGCGCCGCGCTAGTCAATACACAGAATATGCAAACACGTCCGCATTGGAACGCGGCGCAGGCCGACTGAACTTTCATACAAAATTGCATGCTTCTAGAGTTATAGACCAAGTCATTTAGTGTGTGCGCTGTGGCATTTTATTTTAAAAAATTATGCACACCAACCAACATTGCGTTTTCTAATACATAATATCTTGTAAAGAAGATCCCAGATTGGCTGTCCATAGGTTGATATTACGATGCTACTCACCCACAAGAGGATGTCCAGACACGCTCGCTTCATTGATCTCCGACAGCGCGGCGACGGCGTTCGCCACTACCATCGGGTTGGAGTCGCTCAGCAGATCCTTCAGCTGGTCTAAGAAACCCTGGCAAAGATACATAATATGTTGGTGAAATGTAATTGAGTTGTTGTTGGTCAGTTAGTGCTTCCTATCTCCCCATGCCTATTCCTAAACATAGATCTCTATGAAGAAGAATGGACAAGAAACTCCAAGGGCACTACTTGAAATAACTTGATAATTATATTCCTACATCTACAGCGCGTTTTATGCCTTGAAAACGCTGCGTGGTAACCGGTACAGCGCGAATATGCGCGTTGACGGCGCGGGAAAAGACGCTGTATGCATAGGCCCATAGGTCATCAATATAGTTCCTTCTTTGCATTAGAAGATACCTTTACTCTACATTGATAAATAAAATTCCAATAATTACCTGATCCTCCACCATACTCGAAGAAATATCGTACAGCTTAGCAACACAGACGGCCGCAGTCTTCCTCACATAGGGATCCTCATCCTTCAAGCACTTGCGAAGCGGTTCACACAAGTACTCAGTGATCTTGTCCACGCGTATACAACCCATGGTTCGGACGGCTAGCGCTCTGATCAGAGGGTTCGAGTCCTCACAGTCCTGCCGGGGTCAACGTTTGTGTCGGTATTGTGTATAAAAAGAAAAGAGAAGCAACACATCAATCATACTGAAGCAATTTTACTAGAAGCGATGGAAGGGAAACCTTGAAGTCTGAGTATTGTTTTTAAAATAATTTGTTTTGAAATATTGGAATTTATTAGGCCTTGCCCTAGTAGAAAGCAAATACGCGATCGTTTATAATAATATGCTGTACGAACGCGATCAATCAAGTCACATGTTTATGTTACAATTCATTTATCCTTCAGCGTCTTAGCAGGTTTTTTCAAACATGGTGTTGGCAGACTAAATTGTTTCCCTTGCATAATAAATATGGGATAATATAGTAAAATAATAGCCGATGTGCTTCTATTCATTATAAAGTATGAGGCATGGATTTTATTTTCATACATATTTGTTTTTTTTTTTTATTGGTATTTGATTGTAATGTAGATTTACACATTTCTTGTGCCAGTGATAGGGTTCTGTATAGTATAAAATATTTGGTTTATATTGTGATATAATTTATCAGCTATCATGCAATTTAATATAATTCTCCTATTGCATGCAGGGTGGTTTCATTAGGATATTAAGTGCTAATAGTTGTTAATTGATAGAGTAAAGAAAATTTCTGTTAGACATTTATGTTTTTCCTACCCAAAATTTAATTATTTTCATTAAAGAAGGACAGGTGGTTTATTAAAAAGACTTTAGTTTCAATAAGAATCCTTAGGTATGTTTTATATTATCTGATTTTTTTTTTCCCATATTCTTCAACACTAAATTTGCAAGATAAACAAATTGAAATGGGCAGGATGATAGGCGCTTAAATTATGATTTCACAAATACAATTTAATTCACTTGCTGTCTGACAGAAATTTCACAAGAATTTCACCAAAAAAATGTTTCGAAAGAAACGAATTTTACAAAAATTTCAATATTTTTTCAACATTAATGTGTAAATCTACAATCAGATGAATTGATTTTGGTTTTTCTGGATCGTTTTGTTACCTTAACAAGCTGGTATGTTGGTAGATCCTTCCACCCATCATTATAGGTACAGTAGACATTAAAAAACGATAAAAAATACATGTCACACACACAAAATAACTACAAACAGTAGTTATTATATTATGATCATTTTAATATACTTAAACAATTAAATATGAATATTCTTTTCTTTTTTTGAGTCATCATAATCTGCCTAGCCTTTACCCAACTACATAGAGGTCGGCTTCCAGTCTAACTAACCCAGTTAGATAATATGATAGATAACTGTTGTTGCGACTGGTTTTCAGACTATCGGGACTTTTAGTATTATGTAGATAAGGTTTGGTAATAAGATGCTTACTCATATTTATTTTCAAAATTGAACTGGACTCAATTTATCATTGGAATTTTATAAAAATTTCAATCCATGCAGTTTTTTTATTTACAATTCATATGAAATATTTCGAAATTATATTCAGAAAAGTTTATGCTTGATCAACAGAAAAGATACTCTAACCTAATCAGACACAGTCAACACAGTAAATCCACAAGTTTAAAAAAAAATCTTAACTATGCTTGCATGAAAAAAGTATACCCCATGCTCTTCAACTTGAAACAATATAATTGAACAATTTCTACTAACAATAACATAATATATTGTATAATAATGTACTGAAAGTAGTAGATTGGTTAGTGAAAGATTTATCAAAACCCATTCATTAGTTTGTGAGAAAAAAGGGAACTTACTAAAATGGAGGTTAAATAAAAAACCCCTATTTTAATTCAGTTTAATCTTCAAGTTAAATTATCACTAAACAATATTGACTTTTGTCAATTACATTGACAAAAAAGTCACATACTTTTCGGAGCAAACCTGAATGATGCACACAGGTCAAGAATATAGCTTTTATCAACAAAAAGTGTATGTGCAATACATTGCACCTTACCTACTTTCACACAATACAAATTAAATATATTAAAATTTATAACATATTGACGCTTGAAAGGCGAAATTGACTAAGCGACATAATGCTACTATGTCGCTTAGTCAATTTCGCCTTGCAAGCACCATATCATCTCTCAAATGGAGAGCATGGGGTGAGTCAATTTATTTGTATACTTATTTTTAAATAACTGGCAATTTTTTTTTTATTGTCTACACCTAAAAGCCATGCTTCTGGCTTCTAAACAAATCAATCCAGAATTATAAAAGTTAGTGTTGAAATTATATGTAACCCAGAGCTTTATCTAGTCTATTCATGGCTCAAAAATCACCACACACCGCACCAGATGTCCACATTTTGAATGCCTTAAATCAAAACAACATAACCCCAACAACTCAACACCTAACTACTTATTATACCACAGTACATACCTTGACAAAAGTATTTACGGCCATTATAGCCATATCGGGCTGGGACTTTGCATAATTCATCAGGTACAGGTAGACTAGCTTCTTCAGCTCCAAGTTGTCGGTCTGCATGCAGTTGACCACGTCAGGAAAGAGTGCGGACACATCTTTGCCGACTGTCATTGAGGCTATGACCTGAAGACGATCGAACGATAAGCAACTACAACCAACCCCAACGCTCGCATAGCTGATTACAGCCCACTCTCTCTCAAAGAAATGACATGAAATTGCTTATTCTGTAAATAGGATAAAGGAATCACTTTTACATGACACATTAAAAAAACTAGATAGACCCTTAAAAAGACATGGATTAAACAAACTCGGGGTCAAAGTCTCTTTTTTAAAGTCCTTTCTTGCGCATTCATGGGGGTCATTGATCAAATATCTGTGCACCTGTAAGTCCTAAGCTGCAAATGCTGCGCATAACTACTTTGTAATTTACTTTTGGAAATAAATGATTTTTATTATTATTATTTTTATATGTTAATATATCTCGGGACACTAGGATCCCGGTCTTTTGGAAGGCGTACGAGGGGCCGAAGCCAACTCGCAGAGGCCCCTTAGAAAATTTAGATGACGTGAGGCACTAACCGACGATTATCCCCGTGTACACTGTGCAAGTGCACCCAAGGACAACCCCCGGCTGGTGTTGGGCTATTGCAGGATATGGAAACCAAGACGTTGGATTATGTACATGGATGGCTAAAATGGACTGATTACCAAGAACTATGGAAGGACTATGGCCCCTGACGCATCAATGTTTTGTATTTACATGGATTAAATGGCAGGGGGTGACTTGCACACTCAATAATGGGCCCCCAGAAACCGTCGCTGGCACATAGTGACACAGTGACAAGGGGGCAACACTTCCTGAGGTGCTTGAGAAGTGGAGAGGTATTCCACGGCTTTCAGAACAATCCCAGAGCCCAGAAGATGGTCAAGATCCCTACGAGCACTTACTGGAATACTTCCTTTCCACGAGCATGTTTGCTCTTGCGAATCTCCACTCAAACCGGCCACTAAAGGCAAGAATGAGGTGGGAGCTCTGAACCTCTTCAGTTTATTATTATTATTATTCCACAACATAATAGGTACCAATGCAGAAGAACAAGTAAGAAACTCCATAGACACTATTTTAAATTATATTTTTACAAGAAATGTATTGTATCATTAATGTTGAATTAATAATTATTTGTGTAAGACATAAACGTTAAAAGTGTCCAGAGTACAGCAAATAAAGCAAAAAAAAAAAAATATATAATTTATAATATAGGCTGACTATATCATGCTACTACAGATAGGTTGGCATGAAAGCAGGTGTCTATCAGTGAATTACAAGCTTAGCCAAATCTGTTGGAGAATTGGTTCATAATATACTTAAAACACTCCTATAGATCACCACAAAGTATAATGCCTCCTTTGTGATTAAAAGATTGATCAAACATAACCAGGGGGAAAAAAATAAGGAAAAAGAAATATTGAAGAGCTGATTATCCTTAAAATTTAAAAAAGGAACAGCTCTTATGCAATACCAAACAGTATTGAGCAGTCTATTCATTTGCAGAATGAATGTGAAGTTAGGAAAATAACTGAATTGGGGCAGCTGGGAAATGTAGACAAAGTATCTTTATATTTGTTGTGTAGAATAATCAATGACATGATCTGTCATCAATTTGGGTATGATGAATGTGTGAGAAGTACCTCTTTGGATTACTGCAGTATATTGGCACCTTTTACAAACCGTTGCTCCATTTTATACAGAAATCGAGTTATAAGCTTGGTTTTACATAAGAAAAAGGGTACTAGCACTTACTTTTTTCACAGCCTCCTTCTTTTTTTCCTTTTTATCACTGTTCAACTCTGACTTCAGTTCGAATATTTCGCCCTTCTTCGTCGTCGTGAAATACTTTGAATCGGTCATCTTGACTACTTGTAAGCCCTTTTACTCTAATTTTACTACACTCTGATGCAGAAAAATCTATTTATTTCTAACACCCGACCTAGAAAATCAATAATATCAGATGAATATGACAGCCAGTTTTCGGCACCCAATACTCATACAAAAGGAATTTTACACAGAAATATATTTACAATCATCTACTCAGAATCGCAATAATGTTACTTCCATGCAATAAAACAGCATTAATAGCCGAAAAACAGTAAAGATTTTGTATTAAAACTTGCAAACGCACTTTTGACACGACGAAAGGGGCGGAACAATACTAGTGATGTGTAGCGTGATTGTGCTTGACGGTTCGAATAATCAGAAAGAAACTCGATTTTCAATTTCTTATATCGATCACTTCTTTATGAAATAATATTCATTATTTTATTTCATTCTAAGTTAGAAAATATTGATCATCTATAATGAAACAAGATGTGGTGGGAGACCAAAACCCAATTTATTTTTTAAATGTTTACTAGTTTATAGAGGGTTTGACCAGTATGACCATGTCACCATCCTATGGGCATTCTATCTACGCTTAAAATTTATATTCGTTTACTGTGGATCACACATAAAATACACACAATCCCTAAAGTATAAATAAAAAACGATGTTAGTTAAACTCACAAACTTACCTAACAACAAATTTAATAGGTATACAATTTAGTATAAGTTTATAGCTGTCCCAAACTAGGGAGCAGCCAAGATATAATACTATCAAAATCAAATCAAAATCAAAAGTCATTTATTTAAATTAAGCTGAGGATCAGCACTTTTCGAACGTCAATATTACATAAAACAGTTCCCCTAAACGTCCTCTTCCTAGTGCTTTAGCTGGAATGAAGAATTGGCGCGACAAACATAATTTCAACTATAATTTATTAACATTAATTTATTGATACTATATTTTATTTCACTAAAAACATACTACTCAAAATAAGCCACAAGGAGTAGCATGTATTGATTAGGATGTTGTAAATGTAATGATAAGCATTGATAAGTTTGGGATGAAGATAATAGGTATTTTGCAAAAACAAATCGATTAAATTTTAGCGTAATAATCGATTTAATAACTAGAGTTGGTAAAGTCGAAAGGTACTGGAAAGTCTGTGACTAATTATATTTTCGTTTAGAAACGCTCAAAAGAATTTAGAAAGTTCAAAAAGTTGCATTGGAGATACATTTTCATAATTTATTGTCACAGAAATATTTTAATAATTATCTAAAAACGGGTTGACCTTGTAAGTTACCATTAATTAATGAATTTCTAAAAACATCTTTAAGGTTTGAACGATGCCACATTTTTTAGGGTTCCGCACCTCAAAAGGAAAAAGCGGAACCCTTATAGGATCACTTTGTTGTCCGTCCGTCCGTCCGTCTGTCAAGACCCTTTTTCTCAGGAACGCGTAGAGGTATCAAGCTGAAATTTATATCCAATACTCAAGTCTACTGTCCCTTGATGCTGTGAAAAAATCAAACTTCTAAGCTAACGCAAGCAAAAGATATAGCCGTTTATGCCGCAAATTTCCGCATATTTTCGAAACTCACAAGGGAATCAAAACCTAAAGGGTACTTCCAGTCGATCTAGAATTTATTTTGAAATTTGGTACGAAGCCACATCTTATAGCACAGATAAAGGAAAAATTGCGAAAACCGTACATTTTTAGTTATATCATATAATAAAAATATTTTTTAAAAATTTTAAACTTTATACCTATAGCTTTGTACGGAACCCTCGGTGCGCGAGTCCGACTCGCACTTGGCCGGTTTTTTTTAAATAGTATGTGCCTTTTTTCCCACGAACTATTCTTAGCGCGGTCTCTGTTGCACAGAAAATCGTCGAGCTGTGTGCGAGAGAGAACGCGCGAAGAATAATGCGCGTTAACGCGATAATGTAGCCATAGTATAATGCTGCAGCTAAACTGTGCAGCAAAAACAGCGCTACTTGTAGTTCGCGATAACGCGACAGTGTAGCCGTAGCATAACAGATGTTCGCAGTATCATGTGCGAGCCCTATCTAAGCTAAGCCATCTTGGACAAATGGGTCAGGTTAGAATCAACTGTGTGCAAGCCGAGCAAGCGAAGCGAGCGTTACCGCGGCAGCAGCCGGTGAGCGTTACACACAGTGGTCGCAGTTCTTAGCTATTTAGTATTTTTAGATTCCCAAATAGGAATTCTTTGAGGTTCCAGAATGCTACATTGTCGCGAACAAATACTGCTGTCTCTGTTGTACAGCGAGAGGACGAGCTAAATGCAAGAGTGACCGACCGAAATGAAGTTCTCGTTATCGCTACAGTGAAACCGTAGCAGAAGAGACACATTCATTATATTAGATAGAATGTTAAATAATACTTACATGCTAAGGCCACCGAAGGGTTAAGCAGAGGTGTACCTATAGTACACCCACATTTCGCCTGTTAAGTCCCATGTAATATAATAGGGAGCGAGCCTATTGCCATCAACCGGGCACGAATCCAGACTCCGGGCTGCTACTGAGAAGTTCCAGATGGAAAAACCCAATAACACTTTGCCCGACCTAGGAATCGAACCCAGGACCTCATACTCAGCTCAAAATAACTTCGCGTGGTCTCTCTCGCACATACCTCGATGACTCTGTACCACAGAGAGCATGAAGTTTAGTTCGTGATAATGCGACACTGGTACCGATTTCCTTGTTCACAAACTAAACTAAATTTAAGTTCAGTGCATCTTTTTTTTAAAGATTTTTTTTAGTTTAGTCCTGTCAAATTAATCAGCGCCTGTCACTACTCCATATAAGTTTAGACGAGATTAAAAACTTGCCTACTAAAATTACGTCAACTTTCGTCAAGCGCTGATTAATTTGACAGGACTAAACTAAAATTTATCTTCTGTTCTTTCCTTAATGAAATAGAAAGAAAAAGATGCACTGAACTTAAATTTAGTTTAGTTTGTGAATAAGGGAATCGGCACCAATGTACCTAGCAGTAGTGTTATAATTTTAAGCGAAAGAAGTCCACTGCTGTACATAAGTCTCCTACATTATATCATTAGCATGGTTTTGGCACTTCGACAGGTTCGGTGATTCTCGCATCCAGCTGATTCTTTTGGACGATTAGAGTGGTTATCATGGCACGGCTACATTGTCGCGATGAAAATGCCCACACTTCATAATCAATCCCAATCCCAATCTTCATTCTTCTTCATTAAGTAAACGACAGTCGGAGAGTTTATAAAAATAACTTTATTTAACTGACAGAGTGACAGTAAAGATAATAATGATCTAATCCTAAAGATACAAGGTTCTTATAGCTAAATTATGCTAAGACGACAATTGTTGCGTGACGACAATGTCCTACATTATAATTACTTATTCACTAAATTTGGAAGAAGCTGTATTGCTGACAAAGCTAATTGTAGTAGGGTTACCACACTTAACTCCTCCCTCCCTAAGAGAGAAATTATCTAAAGGCAACTGTGTAGTCTTTAGGGAATTTCTCTTACAAATTTTAAATAAGTGCCATCTATAAATAATGAAACCTATAACAGAAACTAAGATAATGACGTAAATACTTAGGGTCCATACACTGATATTGTCACTTGTTACACGAATATATGACTCGAAATCACTGACACTTTCACTGTATTTTGCTCGGTTCACTAAGTCCTTGATGTCACCTAAGTCCACCCCTCTAAGATCCATTTGCTTCGCCGGTGGGCTGACGTCACGAAGGAGTTCGGGCATCTGTGCTGTTGGCAGGCTGAAGGAGACTGTGCTACTGTTCTCCGGCGTTGTAATGGAGATATCAGCGATCTGCAGTGTGCAGTGCTGACTTGGTACTAAGATGTATGTACCTTGCAAGGTGTATTTCCTAGTTTCGTCGTCACAATGTTCCGTTGTCTGGATACTTTTTTCTGTATACACCAACCAGTGGCTTTCAGATATAGGTTGTATCTTGGTTTCTTCTATTTTCACCTGGTGTTGCTGGCAATCCGTGAAATTATGTTTTAGTAACATAAGTTGCTCGACGCATGTTTCCTCTGGGTACTGAAGTACGTTGTCTTCGGAGCAAAGGTATATGAGGTCATCTATTTCCTCGCAGCTGTCGACTATGGGCCTGTATTTCGACTTTTTCACCAGTAGGTAAGGATATTTTGGAATAATGACATAGGGTTTTTTTGTGGTAGGGTTAAAAATTGGAATAGGGATAACTTTATAATAGATATATGTGTTACTGTCTACTAGTGGGACTTCCAAAATAAAAACTATTTTACTACTATCTATATACCCCTTAATTTTTATACTACCCTCTAACTTAACTAAGTTATGAATATCTAATGGATAAACTAAAGTATGGTGCGTTTTGATGACCTTCAAAATATTAAATAGTTCCGTAGAGTTAATTATAGATTGATGTAATATGTGTATCTTGCTAAAGGCAATGGCTGTTTCTAGTTCATAAATGATGGTATAAATAGTACGAAAATTATTTAATATTTGGTGCATACTATTCATAATTGAAATCAAATTGGAGTATTTTGTTTGATTTTGAACAAGAGACTGAAATTGTTTAATTTTTAGATTTAAATGTCTAGTATTGAAATTGATATCGTCTGAAACATTAAGCAATTTATCAAAAGCCCTTTGCATTAACGATACCCTTCGTTCAACGGAATGTTCCCTTTGTCCTAGATTACTTATCTCTAAATCATACTTCCTAGCATCCTCATTATCTAAATTACCTGTTATAACTTTAACAAGAGAACCCAATGGATTTAAAATACCTCTTTTTGTTCGTCTTGACGGTAAAATCTGCTGTAATCTATCTTTAGTTAATTCTACCAGAGAATCTATCTGTACGGTTAATCCTATAAGTTCCCTATATATCTCGCTATTACTATTACAAATAATTTTTAACTTATAATATTCTTGTATATTATTCTCTAATTGAAGGGCTAGAGAGTTTAAATCTATTGTTTTTATGATGTCCCAGTGATTATTCTACATCAGAGCCGTCCCAATCCTGATCGGAACTATCCCGGGATTCTGATCGATTTTCTGGATGTTCAAAGTTGTCCCTTGATCCACTAGGGCGAGAAGTATCGACCACCATCTGTGAAGGACGTTTTACGTTTTTTAATGCTACTCTCGTACGTCTATTTTTAAGCTTAACTGGGACTATGTTCCTGTCGACATTTCCCATGACAGTTGCTTTTTCAAAACGAGGCAACTCCTTAGCTTTCTAGTCCTAGTATTTTTCATAAAAATTGTGTTCCCATCTACTACACTTGGTATATTATCTTCTCCTCCTTTCTTTTCCCTAACTAAACTTTTATTTCCAATCATCTGGCTACTCAAGTGTTCGTAAAGAATTTTCAGTCTTTTACGATGGTCTTGTAAAATTTTCTGCATTAAGTTTTTATTCCTATCAATGTCAAAAATATTCCCTGACTCTGTATGTCCGAAAACTACCTCAAAAGGTGTGAAATTTGTGGCACTATGAATTGTGTTATTATATCCCATGATCGCGTATGTCATTACAGATGTAGCATCTAGGCTACTTTGCTCATATTTAGCTAATCTATATATTTCTATTATTGTAGAATGAAAACGCTCTACTATTGCCATTGAATTGGGATTATTTGGTTTTCCAATGTGCTGATCTATTTTATAAAGGTTCAACATTTCTTTGAGTAGTTCGTTATTGAATTCTGTGCCTGAATCACTACTTATCTTTTTGGGTGTTCCATACATACTAAAATATTTAATTAAGGCTCTTACTACCTCTGGTGTACTTTTGTTAGGTATGTGAATAGCTTGTCCTAACTTACTGAATGAGTCCACCACTGTCAGATATTGGTTCTTTTCAATGTATAACAGATCAATAAAAACTTCTTGTAATGGGCCGTCTGGAGTCTGTGTTAACTGTATAAATGGTTTCAGGGGTTTCCTGTCATACTTCATTTTTTTACATTCTTCACAGGCATTAATGATGGCAGTAACTGTTTCCTGCATCTTACTCCACCAGTAAGATCTTTTTAATTTAATTAATGTCTCCCTAATACCCCTATGACATGTTTTACCCTGGTGATATTTTAAAACTAAATTCTTTTGCTCATCCTCATCTGTAACGTTCACCACTCTTTCAGTACATTCAACTAATTGTTGGGTTCCCTTTTTATAGAGTGAAGTAATAACGTTGACAAAAGCTTTCCTATGGGAAGGGTCCTCGAAATATATGAAATATTTATGCTTGTAGTCTATGTATTCCTTAAGAAAATCCTTTACTAAATCCTGGTTATTTGTAGGTAAATGAACTTCCAGAATTTTTTGTTTGTCGTTAGAAATGTCTTTTACAGCCAAGCTATCTTTAAACCAGGTAAAAATGTGAATTTGTCTAGGCTTGGTGTCTATCGCTTCATTGAGGATAGGTATACCTTCATGCTCTCTATTGGATATAGAGTTAGCTGTCGCAGCATCACTTTCGGAATCTGATATTTCAATAGTCTCTATTTCTGGTTCCTTTTTACTAAGTTTTATAATTGCCGTGTAAGTAATTTATAAGTGCCGTGTAGGTGCCGGACGTAAAGAATAGCATCACCCCATTTCTTCCCGTGGGTGTCGTAAGAGGCGACTAAGGGATATACTAGAGAATGGGCAGCAGCGTTCTCTATGCATTGCAGACTATCATACTGCGATCGCCAACCCGCCTGCCAAGCGTGGCGATTATGGCAACCCCCCCCCCCCCCTCCCCCTAAAATGACAAGCACAAAACCGGTCGAAGTGGCGGCGCTTGGGGGAGGCCTGTGTCCAGCAGTGGACGTCTTTCGGCTGAAATGATGATGATGATGATGAAGTTTTATAATCTCATTAGTCACCTCATTTAAATGCTCCTGTAAGTTTCTTTCGTTTTCATCGACATTTACAATCATCGATTCACAATCATTTGTAACATTTATTTTGATGCGTGATAAGGCATCCGCATTTGTATTTTGTTGACCCTTTTTATAATGGATATCAAAATTATAGTCCTCTAACCGTAATCTCCACCTAGTTAACTTGCTATTTGGTTCCTTTAACGAATTAAGCCAGGCTAATGGTCTATGGTCGGTATAAATAATAAACTTTCTACCGTATAAATAGGGTCTGAAGTATTTGACCGCCCATATTATGGCCAATAACTCCTTCTCTATTGTGCTATATCTAGACTCTGTATCACTTAATTTCCTGCTAGCAAACGCAATTGGTTTATCTGAGCCTATGTTGCCCTGAGACAAAACAGCGCCAACAGCGAAATTTGATGCGTCAGTTGTAAGAATAAAAGGCTTGTTGAAGTCAGGAAATTGCAGTAAAGGTGCATTTGTTAGCAATTCTTTACATGTTTCAAAACTTTTCCTTTATACATAATTTATTACTATACTTTTTCCTTTCTTTAGACATGCTGTAAGAGGTCCCGTTATCTTAGAGAAATCCTTGATAAATTTCCTATAATATCCTATCAGACCCAAGAAACTTTTTATCTCCGTGACTGTTTTAGGTATTGGGTATTTTAGGATAGCTTCTATCTTATCATTATTAGGCTTAAGGCCGTCTTTTGTAATTGTATGTCCTAGGTATATAACTTCTTTTCTTAGAAACTCGGACTTATCTAGTTGAACTTTTAGATTTGTTTTTCTAAATCGATCAAAAATTGCTTTGAGCTTAACGATGTGTTCCTGTAGGCTTGTTGAAAATATGATTACGTCATCTAAATAAACTAGGCAATGTAACCCTTGCAACCCTCTAAGTACACTGTCCATTGCTCGTTGAAAAGTAGCAGGCGCTGTTTTTAAACCAAAAGGCATTCTGTTAAATTCATATAGCCCAAATGGTGTTGTAAATGCAGTTTTCTGCCTATCCTCTTCTTGGATTTGTAATTGATGATAACCAGAGGCGAGGTCCAAAGTTGAAAAATACATACTCTTTCCTAACTTTTCAAAAAGGTCATTGATATTTGGCAAAGGGTATTTATCATCTATAGTTATATCGTTTAATCGTCTATAATCCACTACCATTCTCCATTTCTGTTGGCCTGACGCGTCTAACTTTTTGGGAACTAAGTGAACTGGTGCACTCCAAGGAGAGTTTGATTCTCGGATTACATCGTCACCTAACATCTTATCTACTTGACGCCTAATTTCTTCTGTTTGGGCTGGCGGTAACCTATAAGCTTTGACGTTAATTGGATCTTCGTTCGTAGTTCTAATCCTATGTTTGACGTCATTCGTAAAAGACAACGGTATGTCCTCACAATAAAAAATATCCTTATATTCCTCACAAATATTCCATACCATGTTTCTTTCTTCCTCATTCATGTGATTTAGTCGTAATTTGCTAAGATTTTTTAATAACAAATCACCCAATCCATCCCGTTCGCTTAGGTTATTAACTGCTAAGTCGCTATCATTACACTGCTCTACCTTAAATGGACTAGTGACCTTAAGGATCATTTCTTTGTTTTTACAATTTTGAATAACCGTATATGCAAACCCATTAATGCAGTTTACTAAAGCACAGGGCATCCTTATTCCATCGGTTAATTCTTTATAATCCAAAATGGCCTCGCCATAAGTTAAATTAACTGGAAGGTTAACTTTTACTTCACAACGTGCTGGCAAAACATATGTAAATGTTGACGAATAGACGAACGGTATGTTTGTTGTTTTTGTGCACAACGTTGACATTTCGTAGTCAATTTTTGCGCCCAATTGTTTCATTAGATTACTTCCTATCAAACCATCGTAGTTACTATCCACATCGTAAAGATAAAACTTATGATCCTCAGAACATTTAAAAATGTTAGGTAATTGTGTACAAATAACTTGTGTATGTTCGCTAATACCATGTGTGCTAACGACATTAAAACGCTCATTATATATATTATTTCTAAAGTATTGATTCGCTACATTCGGTCCGATAAAAGACCGAGTGCTGCCAGAGTCTAACATAAAAACTGCATTTCCTAACTCAGGAATTATAATATATGGTAAAGAACGAAAACTAGTACAATTTAAAACTATGTGCTCTCTCTGTTCGAGGCCCTTAGATGAAAATTTTCCGCCCATACGGGTTCGTCCGAAGTACTTGGTTGTAGTTCCCTTTCACACGCAAACTGATTATTATTATCGAATGAATAATTGTTTGTATAATTGACACGTCTAGAACTCGCAGTTCGCATAGTAACATCGGTGTTTGCACTTGTATTTGCAACCGGTGCATTATGTGCCGACGTCCATCGCCGGTCATGCTGACTCGGCGTCCCTGCGGTTGACCTAGTCTGTGGTGGAATTCGATTTTGTGCAAAATGCAAATTCCTTGATTGAAACGATGTGTTCGCTAAACCTGACTGGCTTACATTATTTTGTGAACTATGAGGTATATTCGGATTTGCCTGTCTTATTTGTGAATTATGTGATTTTTGAAAATTGTTATTATGGTTTTCCGTAAATTTCCTTGGCGGCTTATTTCTGCTATTTTTCAGATCATAAACCGTTTGGAAGTTTTGTTCTTCTAATACAACCTTTAACGCATCCTCCAACGTCGTTACATTTCTCAATCGTACTAGCCTAACTAAATACGCTGGTAAATTGTATAAAAAAACATTCAGCGACGAATTAGTATAAATGTGCTGTTTGGCTTGACGTACATTGATATTGCTTATCGTTTCGTTGGTTTTTGCAATAAGAATACTACGTATGTTTTGTATCCTATGGCAAAAATCTACATTACTTTCATTTTGGTTAATTTTCAACGATTCCAACTCCAATACTAAACATTCTTCGGTCCTAGGATCCCCGAAATGTTGTAGGTACTAATAAATTTTTTAGTTCGTCCCAATTATTTATTTGATCCCGCTCTCCTACTAGGTTCGCGGCTTTATCCGAAAGTTTACTTGTTACGACGTGATATAAGTATTCGTTCTGAGCATCTCCTCCTCGGAACTTATTTAATATATATTCGCATTTCTTAATGAACAGTGGGAGTTGTCTAGCATTGCCACTAAATTCCGGAATAATGCTAGTCATTGCTGACGGAATTGGTACGATCTGATCCATTGTTATTGAAACACGAAACGCTACACACCCGGAAAATACCTACTTAGTGACACAGTTTAATACGAAAATTGTATCGTAATGAACTGTAGGTACTAAACAATTATGCCTACCTAAATGCTTTTTCACGAGATTTGTATCGTAATGACAAAAAATGTACAAAACTAACTATATCTACCTATTTATTCTATCACAAAAGTTCTATCCCAATAAAATATATTATGTAAGTTACCCGGTTATTGTCTGACCCCTAATAACACAAACACATATATCTAATCAAAGAGGAAATCGTAAAGGAAAACAGAAAGGATAGTGAAAAAGTTCTACTCACAGTCCCGAAGTTACTCCCATCTCCTCCTTGGACTATTATCACCACACTCAGCGTCAGCCTCTCGATGAAGTTGCTCAATAAATTTATTTGTTCGGCGATCTCTGTTAAACTGTTGGAACAGACGTCACAGCAGATTGTAGAATTTTATACTATACTGAGTGACTACAGAGATCCTACCGGCTGCGCCAATTAAGTAAACGACAGTCGGAGAGTTTATAAAAATAACTTTATTTAACTGACAGAGTGACAGTAAAGATAATAATGATCTAATCCTAAAGATACAAGGTTCTTATAGCTAAATTATGCTAAGACGACAATTGTTGCGTGACGACAATGTCCTACATTATAATTACTTATTCACTAGATTTGGAAGAAGCTGTATTGCTGACAAAGCTAATTGTAGTAGGGTTACCACACTTAACTCGCTCTTTGATTAGCATCGGTACGTCGAGCGGTGTTCGCGCGAGGTGAAATTCACCTTGTCGCGGCAATGAAGCTATATCATTACATCGGATTTTTATTCTAGCCAATGAACAAGACTCTACGACTCTACTTGCACTAAGGGAGAAAGGATCGGGTGAAAGGATTATACACAAGAGATAGTTGCATTAAGGTAGAATTGGATGTAAAATACAACTAAAAACGACTTCCATTTTCCGTTGTATTTTATTCATTGGAAAAAAATAAATATCTATTTATAGATGCTATTCGTTGGTAAATGCATCACTTGAGAATGGTTGGGACAGTTGTGTCTTTTCTACACGAAATAGTATAAAGAGGAGAGATTTGATTGTTTGTAATGGATAAACTCAAGAACTACATAACCGTTTAAAAAATTCTTTCACTTTGGAAAGCTACATTATTCCGGATAGTTATAAATTTCACGAAGCCGCGTGACAAAGTGCTAGTTTTAAATATTCCTCATGGGTATATGAGGTTTTTAGGGATAGAAAAAAATGGAGAAAAACTGAGAGTGCGTTTTCTGTGGAATAGTTGTACAAATTACCGGAGCAGGGTAACGTCATTCGGGTTAGTTTGTTTATAATAAAACACTTTGTTAAAATCGAAAACATACTTTTATATACTTCTTAAGTTTTCTCTTTTTTTTAAATTTATACACAATCATCATGGTCCAGACCTTAAAAAACGTCTATTTACACAAATGAGAAAATATTTCTAACACTTCTCCTTACAAGTTAATTCATGCATGACGCATTAAGTCTTTAAAAATTTTAATAAAATATAAAATTGAACTTAAAATGCAAACCTTCAACAAGAGCGAGAATATAATAAAAAAAAAAATCAGAGATTCCAAAATAAAGGAAAACACAGTTCAAGGCAATTCCAATCGTAACCAATTCATAAAATTCTCTTTACAAGTTAATTCAGACAATAGTCAAAACAAAAGCTAACACAAAAATAATAAAAGCTTCAAGAATTCAATTCAGAACAATTTTCAAATTATGTTACTGCTATGGAACTTGATGATGATAAATATACTTTTAAATATTGTAAAAACTTTATAGCTCATACACATAAAACTGTAAATAGACAAAAATTCGTATACCTAACAGTTATAACTTAGCTGACAACAAATACAAGATCTCTAGTCTATTTTGACGAGGAACTCCTCAACTTCTAATTTCTGCCTCATGATGGCTGTTAGCACCACTTCTGTACTACACACTACATTTAGAGTCTTTTCAGACTGCAGTAGATAGTACACAAGATGCAAGTCGTTGGGGACAGTGAGTACTAGGTAGCTGTAATTCTTCTGATTGTGCATCTCTTGTATGGAGACGTATGAGCGTCGGTTCTTCTCGACTTTTCCTCCGCACAGTTCTATCATTTCTGTCAGTGCGCCCCGTGATGGTTTGACGCACGGTGTGAGGAAGAATGTGACTCCTTCGAAGAGTTTCTTCCTCATTTCGCCGCATAGTAGTACCTCTGATATGTCGCATTTGAACATATTGTTGAAGGCTTCGTCACGCAGGCCGTGTTTGGCTTCGTCTGCGAACTTGTTGAGGCGCTGGCTCTCGAGGATCCATTCCGGTGTGAGTAGATGTTTGACGGTGACAAGACTGCTGATCAGTTTGCATGTTCGGACCAGTTTGTCCATCACGAGGTGAGTCGCTTCCGCCGCTGAGGAGACAACGAGACCGCCGAGTTGCCTGTAAACCATATTTTTTATTAGTATGTTGACCATGTTATATTTTGTTTTTTGGACAAATACAACACAAAGTTACATTTTTCACCACTATTAATTGTTACAGCCATTGTTACTTCTTACTTAACCATTACAACAGTTCTCAACGATTCTAAAGATTCTTACGGTTAGTATGTTCCTATGTACTTATAAATTCACAAACTATAGACATCTACCTAAAACTACAACAAAACCGACCGTAACCCATTATCACTAAGTAATGTAAGACTTTTCAAATATTTAACCTAATGTTTCAAATGCATATTGATTAATCTTCCTCGTGTATATGGTTCGCGTTTTCATCTGGTTCGATTTTAATGTCACTGTAATGAAAATAGGAAAAAATTGTGCTTATTAGGTACTACCAGTTCTTTTTATAAATATTCAACATATTGAATTTATTCAAATTGGTGGTTGCTCAGAGGGTCAAATTTTGAACGTTTGCATTCTAATCTGTCACAAGATGTGAAAAATATCTTTGATATACTTGCATTTCTGACATTGACTGTCGCCGAGGTGAGATTGCTACCACATTTTGAGCGTTATTATATATTCGATTTAGTCTTCAGGTGACTGGTCAAAATGCGAGTTTTGAAGCAAGAAATATGAGATTCCCTTCTGTTTAATTAGCTGTTGATAGTGTTTATTACAGAGTTCATTATTTAACAAACCCGTCAAATGCATGACCACCTTTTTTATGAAGTCAGTTAAAAAGGCTACTCGGACTTAATGCCTGGGTGTAATGCTACTAAGAAAATTCGTATAAAGAAATAAATCTTTATCGCAAGTTTCAGCATGGGTCTAGTTGGATACTATTTTTTGCTTTGCTGTGCTCTTAATTTGACAGTTCATCATTGGTAGTTCTTATGCATTATATTCTACATGCAGCCACTTCACGATAGCCGCCAGTCTAGTGCGCCGCTTGCCCGCCGCCGGGCTCGTGTGTACTCACCTCACGATAGCCGCACACTTGTGCTGCACATGCGGCGCGAGCGCGGAGAAGGCCACCCGTGGCGCCAGGTGCAGCGGCGGCGCGTGCGCGGGCGGCGCGGGCGGCGCGGGCGGCGGCGAGCGCAGGCGCGGCCGCTTGCTGCGCCGCGACCGGCCGGGCTCGTGTGTACTCACCTCACGATAGCCGCACACTTGTGCTGCACATGCGGCGCGAGCGCGGAGAAGGCCACCCGTGGCGCCAGGTGCAGCGGCGGCGCGTGCGCGGGCGGCGCGGGCGGCGCGGGCGGCGGCGAGCGCAGGCGCGGCCGCTTGCTGCGCCGCGACCGGCCGGGCTCGTGTGTACTCACCTCACGATAGCCGCACACTTGTGCTGCACATGCGGCGCGAGCGCGGAGAAGGCCACCCGTGGCGCCAGGTGCAGCGGCGGCGCGTGCGCGGGCGGCGCGGGCGGCGCGGGCGGCGGCGAGCGCAGGCGCGGCCGCTTGCTGCGCCGCGACCGGCCGGGCTCGTGTGTACTCACCTCACGATAGCCGCACACTTGTGCTGCACATGCGGCGCGAGCGCGGAGAAGGCCACCCGTGGCGCCAGGTGCAGCGGCGGCGCGTGCGCGGGCGGCGCGGGCGGCGCGGGCGGCGGCGAGCGCAGGCGCGGCCGCTTGCTGCGCCGCGACCGGCCGGGCTCGTGTGTACTCACCTCACGATAGCCGCACACTTGTGCTGCACATGCGGCGCGAGCGCGGAGAAGGCCACCCGTGGCGCCAGGTGCAGCGGCGGCGCGTGCGCGGGCGGCGCGGGCGGCGCGGGCGGCGGCGAGCGCAGGCGCGGCCGCTTGCTGCGCCGCGACCGGCCGGGCTCGTGTGTACTCACCTCACGATAGCCGCACACTTGTGCTGCACATGCGGCGCGAGCGCGGAGAAGGCCACCCGTGGCGCCAGGTGCAGCGGCGGCGCGTGCGCGGGCGGCGCGGGCGGCGCGGGCGGCGGCGAGCGCAGGCGCGGCCGCTTGCTGCGCCGCGACCGGCCGGGCTCGTGTGTACTCACCTCACGATAGCCGCACACTTGTGCTGCACATGCGGCGCGAGCGCGGAGAAGGCCACCCGTGGCGCCAGGTGCAGCGGCGGCGCGTGCGCGGGCGGCGCGGGCGGCGCGGGCGGCGGCGAGCGCAGGCGCGGCCGCTTGCTGCGCCGCGACCCGGCCGCCACGCACGCCGCCGCCGCCGACCGCTTGGCGCGCTCGTGCGACTCCTGAGTTATGTTGATTGGCATTTTCCAGGCATCTATGGGACAAAAGTTAGTCTTATAATTAGTGGAACTTTTTCAAAACTCACGTTTCAACTCTTTATGATCTACGTCAGCGTGACCGCTGGCGTATGGCCTATTATCAAGTAGCAGATACTAGCGCCACCGCCATCTATTATCAAATAGCAGATTTCGACACCTCCTACGTAGAGTATCGTAATCAACAAGTTTCGATTCTTTACTTATCTTTATTTTCATACTCCTAAATATGCATATTTAGAAGCACAGAACAAAGAATACAGAGAAGTACCCCTACACTGGCTAAGCACGGGAACCAGTGTCGCCAAACTCACACATTTGCATATCAAATTGTCCATTACACACATAAAAAACAGTGATATGATAGGCTACAAATTACACACGCAACTTTTACAAACCATCTTCGTATTGCTTTCAAAAATTAAGTCGTATTACAACGCATGAAAGTTGTTATTATTTGATATGACACACACAATAAAGACGTTTTTCGTTTAAAAACTTTAGATAGACAAATTTACAACGAGTTCAGCAACTCAATGCTAGATGGCGCTGTAACCAATTCATTCGATTCAGAACGCTAGCTCCTTTGAAATAGATGTCATATTCACATGCACTTGTAATCGCTTTTAGTAACGGGAAAGGTTGATTATCGTTAACATATCAATGTTAAAGAGGTATTTGTATGTTTGTATATAGGGGGGTAATGTTATTTTCATAAAATCAGGTACGCGGGCGAAACCGCTGACAGAAGCTAACGATAAATGAAATGATAACAGATAGTACTAAAAATATTTACTGACCTTGAAATAACACATATTTATTTAATTACCGTTTTGATAATTTTATGTTTAATTTTAATAGGTGATGAAATCGTATTTAATATATTTTGCCGTGATAGCTTTCATTAAGTCAGTAATATGATTAGACGTAAGAAATTCCCCTAATTAATGATAGCTTATGTTTTGGAATATCGATGACCCAATAAACTGGCGCATTATTTTAGCCATGATATAATCTTTATTGAATATGTGACCGTCTTTTTAAAAATATTTCGGACATCTGACATATCTTAATCACAGATTCTGATGGGTATAATAATCCCCCTCTATCCTTAGCTATAATAAATCTAATAGGTTGGGGAAAAAGTTTCTTCGCATTTTTTAAGAAAATTCAAAACATTTTTTAATAAAGTTTATTTACATTTAACTAAAGTATGTAGGTACCATTTTGTTCGATAACTTTTTGCCATCTTGTAGGTAGGGACATGATCCCATTGCTATAGAAATTTTGGGACTTCTGGTCAAAATACCGCGACAAGTGGGGTTTTGGCAGTCCTCTCGTGATGTTAACCTGACACTGCCTAAAGAATTCTGAAGAGACCGAAACATGTGGAAATCTGAAGGTGCAAGGTCAGGACTATACGGCGGATGCATTAACACCTCCCAGCCAAACTCTCTTAATTTTTGTTGGGTGCCTAAAGATGTGTGAGGTCTAGCGTTATCATGATGAAAAACCACACCCCTTCTGTTGATTAATTCCGGCCGCTTTCTCTCAACTTCTTGCTTTAATCTCATCAGTTGTTCGCAGTAGAGTTCAGAATCGATGGTCCTGCCTGGTGGTAACAGCTCATAATGAATAATGCCCTTCCAATCCCACCACACACACAGCATCACCTTGTTGCGAGTTAACCCGGGTTTCGCCACAGTCTGTGAAGCCTGACCGGCCTTTGACCACGACCTTTTTCGCACGTTCTTGTCATACGTGATCCACTTTTCATCACCAGTTATCAGCTTCTTCAAAAATGGTTCGGTTTCATTACGTCGTAATAAAGAATCACAAATGAGTACACGGTTCATTAGGTTTCTTTCAGTGAGCTCGTGAGGTACCCAAATGTCGAGCTTTTTTGTGTACCCAGTTTTTTTCAAATGCGCCAAAACTGTTTTGTGGTCAATTTCCAGTTCTTCAGCTACGTCGTAACTACTGGTATGCCGATCATGCTCCACTTTTTCAAAAATGGCATCCATTTTATCCGTAATAGGGCGACCAGAGCGACGTGCATCTTTGACATCAAAATTTCCGGATTGAAAACGCTTAAACCAAATTTGTGCTACTCTCACAGATATCACACACTCTATCTTGTGTTAATTTTTTTTATTTTTGTTTTAATTGTTTAATTGTGCCCGTTATTTATTGTTATTATTATTTTCTTTTTTGGTTTTAATTGCATTTTTACCTAATAATAGTTTAGTAAGAAACACATCTTACCCACCTGTCTACTAGTATCATGCCACAAAATGGGGTCTGGTGACCTGTAATACAGGTTTTTCTGAAACCTACATCAGGCGCCAGCTCTCACAATGTGAATTATTATCTATAGTCAAAACTGTTATGCTACAAACCATTGTGAGAGAAATAAATAAACTTTTATTATTATTATTTATTATTACCACTAATCAATTTGTGTTTAAATTCACCGACTTTTTTTTTGTAATGATATCCAAAAGCTATTTAACAATTTTTGAAGTTGATAACTTCTTATGGGAGGGTAAACAGTTACGTTACGTAACGCGTTACGGCGCTAGTCTGTCTGGCTTCTTTTATGCCTCGTAGTTGGTTTGCTAGGTTAAGCTGCACTTCTCAAGAGCAGCCTTTGCATGGGTGACCATTTAGTTTTTGATTTGCCTTTTGTCGCAGTTTGCTAGGTTAAGCTACACTTCCCAAGGTCAGCGTTTGGATTGGTGACCATTTAGTTTTGTTTTGCCTTGTGTCGCAGGTTCGCTAGGTTAAGCTGCGCTTCTCAAGGTCAGCCTTTGGATGGATGACCATTTAGTTTTTGTTTTGCCTTGTATCGCAGTTTCGCTAGGTTAAGCTGCACTTCTCAAGGTCAGCCTTTGGATGGAAGAATATATAGTTTTTAGGGTTCCGTTGCCAAATGGCAAAAAACGGAACCCTTATAGATTCGCCATGTCTGTCTGTCTGTCTGTCTGTCTGTCTGTCTGTCTGTCCGAGTATGTCACAGCCACTTTTCTCCGAAACTATAAGAGCTGTGCTATTGAAACTTGGTAAGTGGATGTATTCAGTGAACCGCATTAAGATTTTCACACAAAAATAGAAAAAAAGCAATAATATTTGGGGTTCCCCATACATAGAATTGAAACTCAAAAAAAGTGGTAAAATGTGTGTCCCCCCCCCCGTAACTTCTAAAATAAGGGAATGATAAAACTAAAAAAAATATATGATGTACATTACCATGAAAACTACCAACGAAAATTGGTTTGAACGAGATCTAGTAAGTAGTTTTTTTTTAATACGTCATAAATCGTAAACCACAATTTACCTTTCATTCAGTCAACTCAAATATAAAAATTAAAAAAAAAAACATTTAATTTCATAAACGATGATGACGAATGATGATGATGATGACCTGCAGGTTTGTACGGAACCCTCGGTGCGCGAGTCCGACTCGCACTTGGCCGGTTTTTATACCTCGTAGTTGGTTTTCTAGGTTAAGCTACACTTCCGAAAATCAGCCTTTGGATGGGTGACAATTTAGTTTTTTTTTGTGTTGCCTTGTGTCGCTCGTTAGCATGGTTCGCTAGGTTAAGCTACACTTCTCAAGGTAAGCCTTCGGACGGGTGACAATTTAGTTTTATGGAGTTTATTGGAGTTTACTCCATAAGATTCGATTTTTATAAATAAGCCCGTGGTATGAAAATGTATAGGGAGTAAAATGAAACTTTTTCCGTTACGTTACATTATGCGTTATGTTATGATTACTAATCTATATATTTTAGTATTGTTCGTAAGGAGTAAATTCTAGTCGTGCGTCGGAGCTGTCACACCTTTTTTTAAAGTGATAACTTCTTATGGGAGGGTAAACCGCTTCGTTACGTAACGCGTTATGGCGCCAGTCTGTCTGGCTTCCCTTTCTCTCACGCATACAGCAGCAGTAGGCAGGCTCCTGCTCTCCACCCTATCCCACAGTACTAGCCGTATTTCTGACAGACGCTTCCCCCTCTCTCTCCTCAGTGTTTAGTGTGCGATAGACATACTACTGTTGACAGTGAGCATATAACCTAAAACTATCACCGTTTCAATATTAAATAGTTCAACTTAAACTAATCTAAGTTTAAGTTATCACTTCTGCCGGCCGTCCCGAGACGCACACGTTTTTTTTTTTATTGCGAAGGAATAGTCATTAATATGACGAATGTCAGAAATCATTACCTACTTGGAAATGGAACGAAAATATCCCATAGCTCAAAAACTATTGACTTAACGATCAATGTATGTATAATTTAATGAGTAAAATGGCTGCATAGCATATGGACAGATGGACATGCGGTTACATGGTTAAGTTTTCGGTTTTTTTTTTTCTTATTTTTGGTATAGAGTTTACAATCGACATGGAACTGATGTCTAGAAGAATTTATTTAAATTATTTAGATTGTGTTTTTTTGGTAGTTTAAGGACTCAGGTCTAGTTAGAATTTCTGGAAAAGGGACCTGGATGGGGTTGAAATTTATATCACTTCTTCTATACATAGTTGTCCTCCGGATGAACGAAGGATTTTCTATCGGACAATTTTTTTTTATAGTCAAAAATGTACGTGAAATTTTGTTGAAAACAATACTTTTGACTTTCAACGTCCGCCATTTTTTGAAAAATTAAAATTTTTCAAAACCCTTCGTTATATCATTAACTTAAGATCCCCCTCTGTTTTGTTAGTTTCAGATAATTCGTTGCAGCGCGAGACTGATCACCGCAAAACCTGTTTTTTTGCAGCGTTCCTGGCCATCGATACATATCGACTAATTTTGGAATACATTTCTTGAAAAAAATTGTCATGTTTACATTAAATATATATCTTTTAAACGGAAGAACTTTTGTTGTAAATTATATTATCGTTTGGCCAAAAAAAAAAAACGGAAAAAAGGCTTTTTTTTAACGTTCTAACTAGACCTGACTCCTTAAGTATGAATAATTAAAGATATTTGACACAAAGTTATTGTATATGTCGGGACGTCAGCATTATCGGCACCGTCGTCAGACATTATGTGGGCGGATATTAGGGTGATCGAGCAAAGAATAACACTTAATGCACAATAATCACTTTTAATAATTACCAAACACAATAAGCACAATAATGAGTTAAAACCAAACGAAACGTAGGACAGTTCCTAGACTGGAGGTTGTGTTCTCTAGAACGGTCGGAAGGCAAGTGGCTTTCTTCCTGGCGCCCCTCCACTAGCTAGGCTCCGTCGTAGCACGAAGTTAGCCGAGTGTCAGTGCTGCCACCACTCGGTCGTGTGCCGCGCTTCGTTTAGCGACCGTACTAATGACCGTCTCCGACACGGCCATCCTGCGTTAACACACGTCCTCGTGTGGTAATCCTGCAATAAGGAAAACATAACGAAGTATACGTCGTTCGGTCACTCCTGACGAAAGCTTAATTAACAACTTGAAAATAGAAATGAACTTCATCCCAATGACCTTCCTTTATTTCTTTACAAATAATTCTCTATGTCTAAAGTTCTAAATCAAACAAACTAAAAAAATAAAAACTAGATCAGACATACAATTAGGTCAATTAAAATGCTAGAGCAACCAAGTACCTCTTCATCCATTTGATCATTACTCAAAGCAGAAAACTCATTCGTGGCCTATGGCCAACATGGCCCTCCAACAAACCCCTGTTTGTTACTACGTTCCTCAAGAACGCCGAGTCCCACATGACTCTATGGTCTCTACTAGACCCGACCTCCGCCAGAGCCACCCGCGCACCGCGCATCCACGGACTGCTACAAGCAGACACCGACTTCTACCGGACTACGGCTACGAAATGGCTACTGGTATAGTCCGACCATCCGAACTAAGTTTCCACACTATCTCTCAATTCCAAATCCTCTACTTCAAACGGTACTTGGCCCTCGGGCATTCTCCTTAATCTGTCATGTGCGTACTTGTAAGTACGCTTAGAACTTAATGATCTCAATGTGTAGCGATCTCCCTCTAACAATTCTACAACTCTGAATGGTCCCTTATATTTGGGATCTAACTTGGTCTGGTTGCGTTCTTCATTTTGAAGCAACACAAAGTCACCCACCGAAAACCTATCCAGTCGCGCCTTAGTGCCATCAAACCGTTTTTTGTCATATAGAGCTGAATTTTCAATTAACCGGGCTGAGTTTTCCCTAACTTGTTCGAGATCTGCCTCAGTATTATCGTCGTAAGCTATTAAACTAAGGGGGCGCGCAACTTTACCGACAAGTAATTCGAGTGGACTTGCCTTTGTTACCCTATTGACAGTACAGTTTATTGCCAGTTGCACATCTCCTATCGCATCCTGCCACGACCTATCTTCGTTCGCTTCAACCGCAGTAAGCATAGATTTTAACGTGCTCATTGTGCGCTCAACTTGACCGTTAGCTCGCGATGATCCCGTAGCTATTAAATGAAGCTTAATATTTTTACTCTCACAAAATTCCCTAAACTCGTGACTTGCGAAACAACGACCCTGATCAGCAATAATCCGAACTGGTGCTCCAAATAATGATACGCTCCTTGTCACAGCTTTTATACTACTGGCAGAGTCAATGTGCATCGTATGATGTAAAAGGACAAACTTAGTAAACGCATCAATGAGTACGAACACATACTCCTTGTTATCGCGTTTTCCGCTGAGCTTACCTGTCGCATCAATGTGTACAGTGTGCCAAGGCACCGCAACTTTTGGAATTGGGTGCAACTCTGCCTGTACCTTGCCTGAATGACACTTTTTAAGATTGAGCGAAAAGCCTGCCTTAGTTAAAACCTCTAATACCACGTTTAGCCTTTCTAAGCCCTGTTCTTCGGTCTCGGATATTATCAACAAATCGTCCACGTACACGATAACATATGTGTAGGCTAACTCACCTAACGCAATTATTATTGCCCGCTGAAAAACAGAGATAGCATTACGTAGCCCGAAAGGCATAGTTAAAAACTCGTACTGTCCCTCGGGTGTCACAAACGCAGTTCGCTCAATAGATTCCTCGCTAACCGGTATTAAATGAAAGCCACTAGCGCAATCTAATTTTGTGAAATAATTAGCTCCATTAAGACGCGAAATCTGATCCGAAATCAACGGTAACGGGTATCTATCCGGGACAGTATTTTTATTTAATTCACGATAATCGATGCACATACGTTTCGTACCGTCTGATTTCTCAACAAATAACGCCGGACTCGCAAAAGGTGAATTGCTAGGTCTTATTATTTTGGCATCTAATAATTCATTCACTCTTTCGCGCATTACATTTCGTTCCACCGGCGAGCAACGATAAGGCCGTCTTTGTACCGTCTTGTTTGGATCTATTAAACGAATGTTTAGTTTATAAGTGCTAACGCGGGTATTTGGGAAACCGGAAATGAAATAATGCGAGAATGTTTTTAATAAATTGACAAGTGATTGTTTACGTTCTAACGAAATGTCAGTGTCTACCTCATCCAGATTCTGAGAACTTATTGTGGCACAGGAAAGAATAGCATTTCTCTTTGTTAATGTAAACTCGTTTGCACTAATATTTACAACAAAACCGGATAGCAATATCTCGCGACCAATCATTACATTACTGCGTAAATAAACGTCGGGTAATACATGGAATAAGATTTCGGTGGGATATTCGTGGATTTCTACGCTACATAAAATCTGTTCGGTGCTATTGACATTCTTATTGCCTATTCCTACGAGTGAAATAACATTATTAAAACGTTTACCGGACAACTTATTAGCAAAACTCTCTTTAACCAATGAGCACTCGGCTCCTGAATCAAAGTGAAATGTTATGGACTGACCTTTATGCGTTAGTGATCCTGAAGGGGGCTCGACCATGCATAAGTCGACACGGCGCTCCGCACGGGGCACGGCGCTTGTCGCATCAGCAGGCGTGGCGCTGCCGCAGCGCGAGGCAATGTGGCCGGCCTGCCCGCACTTGAAGCAGATGACACTTCCTTTCGGTGTTGGCTGCTGACTTGCACGTGCAGGTGCAGAGGATGGTACAGGGTTTTTCTTGAATTCCTTTCCCTTAAAACGGCAATCGACTTGTTTGTGGCCAGGCTTACCGCAAATGAAGCATTTAAGCGGTGGCGTCGAGATCCTAGGTTGCTTTGCGTTATCTGGAGTATTGTTCGCGTCTTGTGGTGCTTTACGTTTGAGATAGGAATACGCTTGCAATTCCTGTTGCAGGTTGTGGCGCGAATTAACCTCAGTGGTGAAAGCAAGTCGTTGTAGCCGCGTATCAATTTGGGCTAAATGAGCTAGCACAACGGACACAGTAATTTGTTCCGTACTTGCATTTTTCCAACGATTCATCAGGGATGACATCAATCGGCTGGCGTACGCTGCGTAGTTTTCTCCCTCGTTAGGCTTACTAGAACTCAGATGAATAAGCGTAGCAGTAATTGTCTCTGTAGGCACAAACCTTGTTGAAAAAAGCTCTTTGAATTGTGGCCAAGTAATTCCGGGGTACGTAACTTGTGACAGCCACGTGGATGCAGCTCCTTTCAAGGCTTTGCTGAGTGCGACGATTAGCTGGCAGCCTTCTAATGGTTTTTCTGAAAGGCACAGGTCGGCGGTCGCGCACCATGATTGAGGGTCTGCTTCTCTATTTTCTGGATTGAACTCCGGCAGAGCCACGTGGTTGTTGGGTCGCGGCACGTTCAAGGCTTGTATAAGAGCTCGCATTTGCTCGTTTTGCATTTCGAGCATCATCCGCCATTGTGAAGATTCGGGGTTATCACCACGTGTCTTCTCGTTTGCTCGATTGGATCCCACGACTGATGTCGGGACGTCAGCATTATCGGCACCGTCGTCAGACATTATGTGGGCGGATATTAGGGTGATCGAGCAAAGAATAACACTTAATGCACAATAATCACTTTTAATAATTACCAAACACAATAAGCACAATAATGAGTTAAAACCAAACGAAACGTAGGACAGTTCCTAGACTGGAGGTTGTGTTCTCTAGAACGGTCGGAAGGCAAGTGGCTTTCTTCCTGGCGCCCCTCCACTAGCTAGGCTCCGTCGTAGCACGAAGTTAGCCGAGTGTCAGTGCTGCCACCACTCGGTCGTGTGCCGCGCTTCGTTTAGCGACCGTACTAATGACCGTCTCCGACATATACAATAGGCGCGGTAACATATTTCTCTCATCATCATTCCCTTGCCTTATCCCAATTAATTTTCGGTCGGCGCAACATCTCTTTTTCCTCCACACTTCTCTATTAGTCGTCATCTCAGTAGTGTGTATTACGATATGGATAGAAGGGGGGTGCCCATCTATCCATATCATCATTCACGCAGTCCATCCATCGTTTCTTTGGTCTCCTTCTACTCTTATAGCCATCGACATTCATACTCAATACTTTCCTCACGACATTTTCCTCATTCCCCTCCGTATCACATGACCATACCATGACAACCGATTCCCACACAACTTTGCAGTTACTGGTGCCACTTTTAGACTTCCTCTTATGTACTAATTTCTTATTCTATCCATTCGTGTTCGTGTTCCACACATCCCTCTTAACATTCTCATCTCAGCTGCATGATGTTCATTCGTCCCTTTTGTGGCCCAACATTCTGACTCCTACAAGACAGCAGGTCTGACCATGGTATTATATATCTTCCTCTTAAGTTTAAGGTGGACGTGGGAGCCGCAGATGGTTCCCGTGACCTGCCGCCATTTCATCCACCCAGTGTTTATTCTGTGCTCAACTGTCCGATATACTTCGCCATCGCTTAGCACGAGTGAACCGAGATACCGAAAGTCGGAGCTGCCCGGGAGAACACACCATCAAGCGCTATGGCTCCAGAGCTGGAGACGTCCGAAATCGCAGAACATATATTCGGTAGGTAACATCTCTCTGATGTAAAATCCGTAATTTCATTTTTTTTTTAATCGCAACATCCTGCCGAGTCAGCTGATGTGTCATATGACATATATAATTATGTCAAAATCTAGTCGACTAGAGGCTAATCAACACACAACCTAGCACTGTCCTGCAAATTGCAAAAAAAGTTAAAAACTTTGAATTTCGCGGGTAGCCCTGAAACTTTCACCTAGACGACAAACGATGACGACGGCTTAAATACTACAATACTCGTGCTTTAATTAAAATGGATACATATTAAAAAAAAAAAAATGAAAATCTAACTAAAAAACTAAGAATCTAAAATAAATATGGAAAAGCTAAAAAACTATTTATTTAGACGGAAATAATCGCATGCACAGTTATTGAACACCCGACACCAAAGTAATACCGTGCTTTCCTATAATTTTAATACATGCGAAATCTATACTTTAACATAGACTTTAGTTTAAAGCAGTGTACAGTCACCAAAAAAAGAGATAAGTATCAAGTCAACGGTTACAGTTTAGCAATGAAAAAACAAAAAACAATTCTTTTTTAAAATTAAATTTGAAAACATCCATCGGTTTCTTATTAAACTTCAACTACTGACGATGAACATGACTTCGACTACTTATCTCTTTTGGTGACCGTACATGTTTAATTGGTAAGCCTTTTATATAAATAAGTAAATCTCACTTACAGAAATGACCGATATGGAGACTGAAGTACCGTTTATAAATATGATTACACTTACTCATCAAATGCGACACCAAACTGTAGTCCATTCGGAATGGACTCGCCAGGTTGAACTGTTGATACTTGTTGTTTTCGAGCTGTGTAAAAAAAACACGCATAAGTCATCATCTGCAAAGTCTTTGTCTAACTATGTTGGAGTCGAATTCCAGTCTAACCCGATGCAGCTGAATACCAGTATTTTACATGGAGCAACTGCCTATCTGTCTTCACAACCGAGCCACTGCGTAACTCCTGGTACCTCTTGTTAGGACTGGTTGCCAGACATTCGGGCCTCTGACGACCTGTCACGACTGTCAAAGATCCACGAGGACCAACAGCTTACTGTGCTTTCCGAGGCTCTATAACTAGAATTTCATCATCATTACCATTTCCACCCGAAAATGTCCACTGTTGGACGTAAGCCTCCCCCAATTTGGGGGGTTTGACTTGCGAATAATCGCCACGCTTGACAGGCTGGTTGCCGAGCGCAGTAAGGTGGTAAAATCCTTAGAGAACGCTGCTGCCCATTCTCTAGTAAGTCCCTTACTCGCCTCCTACGACACCCATGGGAACAAATGGGATGGTGCTATTCTTTACGTCTTGTTATCTACGTTCTTTACACGGAATTTCATATTCACTTAATTTGTCACTACAAATTGGCATATATAGGTACGTGTTCTGATCCATTTCTTTACATTTTCATCAGATACTTTTGGAACAAACTTAGATGTTCAATGTAAACCTGGGATATAATGATGGTTCCATACCAGTGAGAGCGCACTCATGTTGCCCAGCAGCAGGTCGGTGAGCCAGGCGGCCGTCACCACGGGGATGCCCCACTCCCTGGCGCGGCGGTACTTGTTGCCTTCCGCGCGCTTGCAGATCAGCACTGTGTTGTCGCGCGTCATGTACGGTGTTAGCTGCGGATGGGAGAACAGATTCAGATTAGCGTAATATAAATTTAAAAAAAAACGGAACACGAATCGTCGCACTCGTAGTCGAAGCAGACTCGCTAAACTAGCGTTTCTTGAAATGGGAGCCCGCTTCGCTCGCTCGTCGCATGTGAAATTATGCTCCGTCCACTCGTGTGGTACTTGAGTTTGCTTCACTCGCTTGTTTTGATCCAATTCTTCAGTCTCGCAGGTCGCGCGCCGCGTACATGTGTATGTATACAGGTATACCTTGGCGCCGATGTGTTCGACACAGAAGGTGACGCGGTCGCGCTCGTCGTCCCGCCAGCCGGAGATGGCGGCGCGGTGGTGGCGCGCGGGCCGGTCGCGCGCCGCGTACATGTGTATGTATACAGGTATACCTTGGCGCCGATGTGTTCGACACAGAAGGTGACGCGGTCGCGCTCGTCGTCCCGCCAGCCGGAGATGGCGGCGCGGTGGTGGCGCGCGGGCCGGTCGCGCGCCGCGTACATGTGTATGTATACAGGTATACCTTGGCGCCGATGTGTTCGACACAGAAGGTGACGCGGTCGCGCTCGTCGTCCCGCCAGCCGGAGATGGCGGCGCGGTGGTGGCGCGCGGGCCGGTCGCGCGCCGCGTACATGTGTATGTATACAGGTATACCTTGGCGCCGATGTGTTCGACACAGAAGGTGACGCGGTCGCGCTCGTCGTCCCGCCAGCCGGAGATGGCGGCGCGGTGGTGGCGCGCGGGCCGGTCGCGCGCCGCGTACATGCTGGGCAGGTGCAGCGCGTGCCACGGCGGCACCACGCCGCGCCGCAGCATCGCGTCCGACAGCCAGTACGCTGTCACGCAGCGCTTTGCGTCGCGTAGGGCCTGTGAATAAGGACAAGACATTATTTTATATTCGGTTATAGTCAGAAAACTATGAGACATCAGTTTATATTCGGTTACAGTCAGAAAACTAACGAATAAAAACAAAATATCGATGCCTTCTGACACTTAGTTAGGGAATAGAACGCATGCTTATAATTTTGTATGTAATATTATTTAGTATTTTTAATGACGCGGTCGAAGCGATACTATTTGACGTGTGCGCAAAATTTTAAATTGTACGCTCATTGTATGCGATTTGGAAACTCTGATTATGTATCTCAGTTTTGTTGAAGTGATAACTTCTTATGGGAGGGTTCACCGCTTCGTCACGTAACGCGGAACGGCGCCAGTCTGTCTGGCTTCTTTTGTGCCTCGTAATTGGTGTGCGTACCGTGTGGTGCCGGACGTAAAAAATAACACCACCCCATTTCTTCCTGTGGGTGTCGTAAAAGGCGACTAAGGGACTTACTAGAGAATGGGCAGCAGCGTTCTCTATGCATTTTACCACCATACTGCGATCGCCAACCCGCCTGCCAAGCGTGGCGATTATGGCAAAACCCCAATTTGGGGGAGGCCTAAGTCCAGCAGTGGACGTCATACGGCTGAAATGATGATGATGAATTGGTTTGCTAGGTTAAGCAACACTTCCGAAGATCAGCCTTTGGATGAGTGATAATTATTTATATTAATGACATGCCTAGACAAACACACCATCCAATGGTCTTGTGTTTGCTGATGATAGCACCGTAGTTTTTAGCGAAAATGATGCGGCGACACTAGAGAGAGAGATAAATAAATGTATCCAAATATCAATAGAGTGGATGAGCGCGAATAACTTAAGAATAAATATTGATAAAACTAAAATAATGACTTTTGAACAACGGACAAATCACAAAAAACCTGATGTTAGATATAGTAACAAAATTATTGCAGAAGCGTCATCTACAAAATTTTTAGGAATAGAGTTGGATAGAGACATGACGTGGAAAACTCACACTAACGGTGTATGTAATCGACTGAGTCAGCATGCATACGCTTTACGAAATCTTGCACAAGAGGTCAATCAAAGACCATTGATCACAGCATACCATGCCTACGTAACTTCTACATTACGTTACGGCATAATATATTGGGGCAATTCCACAAACATGGAGATGGTTTTCAGAGCGCAAAAGAGATGCGTTAGGGCGATCTGCGGGATTGTAAGCACGGATAGCTGCAAACCGTTCTTTGTGAATCTCCGCATATTAACAGTGCCTTGCCTATATATATATGAGGTGGTTCTATTTGTAAAAAGTAATCTTCACCTGTTTGGAACATTTAGTCTGGCGCGACACAAAAATAAAATAGTCAGTAAACAACACAAAAAAGCGATTTTTAGTAAACATTTTCTAGGTATGGCTCCAAAGATTTATAATAAAATACCTAAAGTCTTAATGGACTGTAATGATAGTAACAAATTTAAGCATGAATTAAACAAGTTTCTAATAAATAAGGCATATTACACTTTAAACGAGTACATGTCAGACAAGAAATTGTTATGATGTCTGTTGGGATTGAGGTGAATGTTTTCTGAGTCCGATTTGTTATCTGTTTACCATATTGTTAATTTAATCTGTTTTTGACCAATCTGATATTATTATACATGTCATATTGTGTTTGACGAAATTATATTCCGACCGTAAATTTAGTTGACATTTTATCAATAATTTAAACCTCACAATTTTTAATATTTATGATGCTATATTTTTTGTCAATTTCGATGTATTGAACTGAATAATTTAGATTTTTCTTTGACATAACTAGTAACCAATCTTTGAAATGTATTAAATTGTCTTGTGTATGTTTGTAATTATAAATAATATTTTGCATGCCTTAATTGGTAGGACATAATTAACTGCACATCTACTCAACATCTCAAAATGTATTTATTTCTATGTTCTGCAATAAATGAATTGAATTGAATTGAATAATTATGTTCTTGTTTTGCCTTGTGTCCCAGGTTTGCTAGGTTATTAATTAATTTAATAGGGGATAAAATGAATTATAATTAATTAGGCTGGCCGCCTTTGGATAGGTGACCATTTAATTATTGTTTTGCCTTGTGTCGCAGGTTCGCTAGGTTAAGCTACACTTGTCAAGGTTAGCCTTTGGATGGGTGACCATTTAGTTTTTTTTGCCTTTTGTCGCAGGTTCGCTAGGTTAAGCTACACTTGTCAAGGTTAGCCTTTGGATGGGTGACCATTTAGTTTTATTTGCCTTTTGCCGCAGGTTCGCTAGGTTAAGCTACACTTCCGAAGATCAGCCTTTGGATGGGTGACAACTTAGTTTTTTTTTTGCTTTGCCTTGTGTTGTTCGTAAGGATTGTTCGCTAGCTTAAGCTACACTTTTCAAGGTAAGCTTTCGGATGGGTGACAATTTAGTTTTATGGAGTTAATTGGAGTTTACTCCTTATGATTCGAGTTTTATTTATAAGCCCGGGGTATGAAAATTTATGGGGAGTAAAATCAAACTTTTTCCGTTACGTTACGTTATGCGTTATGTTTACTAATAAATATTTTATACTGGTTCGTGGATTAAACCCCAGTCGTGCGTCGGAGCTGACACACCTTTTTTTAATGTGATAACTTCTTATGGGAGGGGGCAAACCGCTTCGTTACGTAACGCGTTACGGCGCCAGTCTGTCTGGCTTCCCTTTCTCTCACGCTTACGGCAGCTGTAGGCAGGCTCCTCCTCTCTCACTCTAACCCACAGCGGTAGCCGTTTTTCGGACAGACGCTTCCCCCCTCTCTCTATTCAGTGTTTAGTGTGCGATAGACATATACTGTTGACAGTGAGCATAAAACCTAAAACTATCACCGTTTCAATATTAAATAGTTCAACTTAGATTTATTTAAGTTATGACTTCTGTCGGGCGTCCCGGGACGCACATGTTTTTTTTGTATAAGTATCAATGGCTTGCACCTAAATTAACGCTCAAAAGTACTAAATTAAAAAAAAAAAAGTTACAGCATATAAATAATTGATAATCAGCCAAATCAGGTTATACTTAAAGAGTGACAACGTCGACCCATAGTCGTTACAACTCTGTTAAAGCTTTTAAATTTCGTGTATTTTTACTTTCATTAGTAGATAGTTACCTGCATCACGACGCCATGTTTCTGCGTCTCGCACAGTACGTGCGTGACCCTGGCGCAGTAGACCGGCTCTAGCTCACCGCCGCGACGCTGGATAGCTTCCGCCCATCGAGCCACGCGTTCGGCGCCCCACGACTGTTGGTACTCCACCTGGGATACCGAAATGGAGGTTTCAAAGTACATTTATCCTGAATTATTATATAGCCTGTATGTCCCGAAAGTTTAGACAGAGGTGTACTAAGTACACCTACATGTAGCCCACGGAATAAAGAAAACTAGAGGAAGTGCCCCTCAGATATCGCGCGCGTGTCAACATTTAGCGCAGATGCGCAGCATTTAGCTTATTCGCCGTCAGATACTTGTCGCGATTGGTTGTCGCAGAAATACGCGAAATATTACAAATTATGTCTTGTTGTGCGGTTTTGACCTGCAAAAACGAAAGCAGAAAAAAAAATGTATCTTGTGGAGGTGTATCCTATCATCAGCAAGCACTAAACTTTGTTAATTTTTAATATAATTGATTTTAATTGCAATACCACATGTTATGACTTCAATGCAAACTATAAACAACCTTATATTCATTGACACAAAGTCTTAATGCACGTAGTAGTCATCTGGAAAATCATAACCAAAATTCTAGTAACTTCGACGCTACTCGATTAGGGATGGGACACATCCGTAAAGTAGGTCGGTATCGATAATTTTGTCTGATTTTAGTAAGGAATCAATAGCTCACATGGCTGGTTATATAATAAGACAGTTGATTAAAAAAAAATAAGTGTGATATTTGCGTTAGTGCTTTAGTATCAGAAAAAAAAACAATCATTACATAGATTTATTATAGCTAAGGATAGAGGGGGATTATTATACCCATCAGTATCTGTGATTAATATATGTCAGATGTCCGAAATATTTTTAAAAGACGGTCACATATTCAATAAAGATTATATCATGGCTAAAATAATGCGCCAGTTTATTGAGTCATCGATATTCCAAAACATAAGCTATCATCAATTAGGGGAATTTCTTACGTCTAATCATATTACTGACTTAATGAAAGCTATCACGGCAAAATATATTAATATACGATTTCATCACCTATTAAAATTAAACATAAAATTATCAAAACGGTAATTAAATAAATATGTGTTATTTCAAGGTCAGTAAATATTTTTAGTACTATCTGTTATCATTTCATTTATCGTTAGCTTCTGTCAGCGGTTTCGCCCGCGTTCCTGATTTTATGAAAATAACATTACCCCCCTATATACAAACATACAAATACCTCTTTAACATTGATATTTTAACGATAATCAACCTTTTCCGTTATTAAACATTTGTATGATGTTAACAAATTATTACATTGCTCACCCGAATAAATTACGTAACGTCAATATTAAAATATCGATATATGTCTACATCTCTAAATTTTTTTTTGGTACTTACTAAAAGCGATTACAAGTGCATGTGAATATGACATCTATTTCAAAGGAGCTAGCGTTCTGAATCGAATGAATTGGTTACAGCGCCATCTAGCATTGAGTTGCTGAACTCGTTGTAAATTTGTCTATCTAAAGTTTTTAAACGAAAAACGTCTTTATTGTGTGTGTCATGTCAAATAATAACAACTTTGATGCGTTGTAATACGGCTTAATTTTTGAAAGCAATACGAAGATGATTTGTAAAAGTTGCGTGTGTAATTTGTAGCCTATCATATCACTGTTTTTTATGTGTGTAATGGACAATTTGATATGCAAATGTGTGAGTTTGGCGACACTGGTTCCCGTGCTTAGCCAGTGTAGGGGCACTTCTCTGTATTCTTTGTTCTGTGATGTAGCCAGACAGCTATAGCCTATTCCTATGAATCCAAATCCCGTATGCTACCGAGATATTCCTGAATAATTCTGATTTGAGTATTTGTTGAAGTAGCTTTCAGCTTTCCCTGTGGGAAAACTCAGTTATTTCCCATAGTGCATTGGGGAGTTTGGAAAGTAAAGCTGTGTTGATATTGACCAATAACGTAAAAGAATGACATAAGAACATAAGTCAACGATACAATACAAGTGTTTTATATTGATACAGGTCGCAGCCACAATCATGATCCCACATTCAAATCAAATCAAATCAAATCAAAAGTCATTTATTCAAACTAGGCTGAGAGTCAGCACTTTTTGAACGTCAAAGACATTTGACAACTAACTAAAAAGTCTAATTAAATTGTTTTAATTACAGAAAAATTTTGAAGGCTTTTCATTGAAGTTTTCTGCAGTTACAGATGAGGTTTTTTATTACTGTTCTTGATCCCAAGTCTTCCAATTTATTTTACTACCGCGACTTCTGCCGCGTATTAAAACAGATCCTATGGGACTCGGCAAAAGCAAAGTTTTTTACTGTAAAACAATGTTTGTAATCGAATCAATCCTTCCAGAGATTACCTTTTAAAAACATATTAAGAAACAATTTTACCTCTCTATAATATTAATTAAGGTGAATAGGTACTATTTTGCCTGTATAAAGGGCAATACTCACGATATGAAACACGCATCCTAGCAGGAAGAGATCAGGCGGCAGCTTGAGGTTGGGGTTGTGTCCGTAGAACTGCGCGCGCGCAGGTGGCGGACGTGCCGGTGGCGCGTATACCTAGTAGAAAATGTATGCGTTAATCTGCTGAATTCGAACAGTATCTGGATTCAATATGATGGAGTGCAAGAATTAGGTGTGAAGCATTGAAGTAAAATCCAATTTAGAGTGGATTATATCAGAATTTAATAATAGATCAAACTTGCAACAAAAGGATGATATGGATAAAGCAATCGTGAGTGAAGTGCGGGGTTTTGATGTCGACCTAATTTCCATTAGCCATGGAAAAGATTAATGGACCATGTCAACCATCGCATAAATCTCGACTTGTTCCCGAAAATGAAGATTCTAGAGCCACCTTAACTCGCCATTTCTCTTCCATTTTTCTTCTTTCTTTTTTCTCTTTCTAGCCTATATATTGTGTGCCTTTTAGTGTGTGCTGAATAAATGTATTTTCTTTCTTTCTTTCTTTTTCTTTCCATTTCACGGAGGACCTGCCAGAAGTCAGCCAACACGAAATCGAGGCGGCTCTTAAACAGCTTAAAAATTGACAACGTCGGGTGCGGACGGGACTCCGACCGAGCTCCTGAAAGTGGGAGGAAGTCCCGTACTGAAAGAGCTACGGGAGCTCTTCAACTCTGTCCTCTGGGAGAACTCTAGAAGCTTGGGGAAAGAGCGCAGCGATTCTCTTCTTTAAAAAGGGTGATAAGACCCTTTTAAAGAACTACAAACTCATTTCGCTCTTAAGCTACGTATATAAGTTGTTTTTAAGAGTCGTCACGAAACATCTAGCGAGAAGACTCGAGCAGGCCGGGTTTTGAGGAAGATACAGCATCATAGACCAATTCATACAGTGCGGCAAATTATACAGAAGTCGAGGATAATCGGCCTTTGTGTCTTGCGTTTGCGGACTATGAGAAGGCTTTTGACTCTATCGGGACCTATTATGTTTTGGAGTCTCTGCAATGATGCCAAGTTTACTGGCGATACAACCAAGTGCTCAGGACCAGCGAAACATATCCCCTTACGTCAAGGGGTGAGAGAAGGGGACATGATTTCCCCAAATGTTTTCTCTAACGCATTTGATGATGTGTTTAAGACGCTGAACTTGGAAGGACGCGGCATTAACATTAATGGCGAGTACATCTCACACTTGAGATTTGCAGATGACATTGTCATACTGGCTGAATCGTTGCATGACTTGCAGCAGATGCTGGACGGCCCAGTTGATTCTTCTGTACGCATTGGTCTCCTGATGAACTTGGACAAAACTTAGGTTAGGTTCAACGAACATGTTACTCCGGGACCAATTGCTGTCAATGGCGGTGCTCTCAAGGTTGTTCGAGAATATGTTTTCCTGGGGCAAACACTGCAGTTTGGTAAGAACAACTTTGAGGAGGGTAACAGAAGAATTCAGCTGGGCTGGGCAGCGTTTGGGAAGCTTTGTAGCATATTCGCAGAGCCTAAAGACTAAAGTCTTCAGTCAATGGGTCCTTCCTGTTATGACCGACGGAGCTGAAACGTGGACACTCACGGTACAGCTGTTCTATAAATTCAAAGTCGCTCAGCGAGCTTTGGAACCAGCTATGCTTGGAGTCTCTCTGAGGGATAGAATCCGGAATAAGGTGATCCGGCAGACAACGAAAGTTGTCAACATACTTACAGAATAAGCAAACCTCAGGCTAGGTGGAGTGACGATCTTCGCAGGGTTAGAGAAGAATGGCGTGAAATCGGAGAGTCCTATGTACAGCAGTGGATTGCTAGGCTGATGATGAAGATGATAATAATATGGATTTTATGACAGCCTCCATTTTTTTATTTCACGTTATCTTACGTTTGTGTGAGAAATCTTGTATTTCGTCAAATATTACATGAGAAAACTAAATGGTAGACTGACCTTATTTTGTGATAGTGAATAAAACGACTGACTTGTCATCTCTGCGACTTCATATTCTGGCCCGCCATGATCAGACCAATCGACGAACAAAACTTTACTGGGTGCCGGCTGCGGAGTAGCTGTAGCTGTGTGTCACGTTACCTTGTGGTGCGGGTGCTGCAGCAGCAGGCGAGGCGCGCCGGTGGCGGGTCGCGCGTGCGCTGCCGTCATGAGGCGCAGGGTGCCGGCTGCGGAAGGCTCATGTTCAGTAGCTGTGCCACCTTGCAGACGAATGCTCAGCATATTTGCGAGAGCTGTCTTCGTCTTCGGGTTTACGAGTAGAGCGTTGCCTGGAAGGTAGATATTGGTGTCTCCTGTTCTTAGGGATATCAGGTGGAGTCAATATTTTGGCATGCTCACACTTTATTCAAAACACTTTGCTTTACGATTTAAATTCCCTTTTATATTTCGTTTTGACTCCTTTTTTCCAGATCGAAATAACTTTGTAAAAAAAAACACATGCGAATATTTTAAGCATGCTGTTTCTACGTCGCTATAGATTAGTAAACATTTCATTTTACTACTGTTAAGTCTATAAGCATTCAGAACTACAAAGATCACCAAACTACCCACGACATCACACAATTATTTCAAAACTACCGTCAAATGGTACAAATATAGTGATATTACCTTGTTGCTGGTCTGGTGTGGTGGGTGTGAGTAAGGCTGCGTCGACGGGTTGTTCAGTGAGAGGGGCACCCCCTACCACGTGCTGTGTCACCCCTGGAGATACCTGAACCGACAGTAGGAGCCACACATTGATAATATGACGGCAAAAGAGTGGAGGCATTGTGTGATCGAAATGCTGGATAAAGGAAATAAAATGTTTTCGCATTCTGAGATTTTGGTTCTGCAATAATGAAAAGCGTTGGCGTATAAGTGGAGATTTACTTCGCTGGTTTACATCATATGTATGAAACAGATCGCAAGACGTTATGATTAAGGGCTGTTGGTCAAATTCAGTCAACCGGTCTGGTGTACCGCAAGGCTCTTGTTCATGTCCTCTTCTTTTTATTATTTTTATCAATGATGTTTGGGAGTTGTTTCTTGCATTCGAAATACTCGTTGCAGATGACCTTAATATGTACAGAAAAAATTGAAACGATGCTCCATGTTTGAAACAGGTCGCAAGACGTTATGATTCAGTGCTGTCGGTCAAATTCAGTCAACCGGTCTGGTGTACCTCAAGGCTCTAGTTTAGGTCCTCTTCTTTTTATTATTTTTATCAATGACGTTTGGGAGTTGTTTCTTGAATTCGAAATGTTCGCTGCAGATGACCTTAATATGTACAGAAAAAATAGAAACGACGTATGGAGCACCTTGATTACAGTAAAAAAAAAAAACAACTAAAACGCTTACCGTGCGTATGGTTTTATTATGAGATGGATCACTGACTTTAAGAGCATCGATACCTACATACTAACAATAACGCTGAAAACCTTTTCTGTTTCTTTGTTTGAAAGCGCTAATCGTCGTAAGTCGTCTAAAAAGTCGAAAAGAAAGCGTAGTCTGACTAACAATTAATAGGTTTCAAGCAATTATTAACCCGCTTTTCCCGCTCGCGTAGAAATCTAAGTTACAAGTATACCTACGTAAAATCATGAAGTATCAACATAAAATGGTCCAGTTTAAAAGCCTAAATACCTGTTTAACGGCAGCATGATGCGCCACATGGTCCCTCTGCGCCTGCAACTGCTGCAAGCGCTGGTAGTGCTGCTGCCGCTGCATCTGCAGCTGCTGCAATTGTGTCTCCACTGCACCACCGGCTCCTGGGGTCGCCACTGGACTCGGCACGCCTGCGGAACCGACTCACCATTCGCTTATCCCAATTTATATAATTAAGGGTCGGCGCAACATATCTTTTCCTTCCATACTTCTCTATTAGTCGTCATATCCGTAGTCACCCCCTTTCTACCGCTCACACAGTCCATCCATCGTTTCTTTGGTCTTCTTCTACTCTTATAACCATCCACATTTATACTCAGATCTATCCTTACGTCATTTTTCTCATTCCTTAGCATGACATGTCCATACCATGACAATCGATCATCACGCAACTTTTCTGTTACTGGTACCACTTTCAGACTTCATCTTACACTCATATTTGAATTCAATTCATTCGCGTTACACCACAGATCCCAATAACCAATCTCTTCTTAGATGCATGCAATTGCCTTTAATTCATACTTTTTGAGCCCCGCCATTCTGATCCATACAAAACAGCACCAACTATGACTTAAAGATAGGTATATGATTTACAAGACTCGAATTATGACGTATTAAAATCAAAATCTATGGTACCAAGTAGAGTGGATTGTGAGTTTGTGAATCAATACTGCATGGGTTTCAGCTGGGCCTGTCACCTTGCAGCAATGATGTCACAATCTGTTTCTGTTATTGCCTTTGTAAGTCTGTTACTAACATAGTTTGAAAGCACATTGTTACTAACAATATGAGTCTTGTCGCTTGAATTAAATGATTAAATAAATAAAATTATATGATTGTTTCAGTGCGAGAGATATGGCGCTAAGGACGAATAGCACGGTGCGTGCTATTCGTATATCATCAGCATCATCATTTCAGCCGAAAAACGTCCACTGCTGGACATAGTCCTCTCCCAAGCTTCGCCACTTCGACCGGTTTTGTGCTTCCCGCGTTCGTGTTGATAGTTGGTGTAAATGTCACATGTTCTCGAATCTTTTTTATAGGACATGCTTCCTCACGTTTTCCTTTTTAAACTGTAATCTATCTAGGTTGTCGATAATAGATAACTATACTGGGAAACTATTTAAATCATCGCAGATGTATATTTCAAACTTAGATTTAATAAGCACATAAATCAGCCTTTAAAAATTCTGCGTGTCCATGTAAAGTTATGAGCGACCGGCCAAGGCCAAAGTGTAACAACCGGACTATAATGCACAATTTTGATCACTTGATAAAGATTATTATAATTGGTAGCAGTTTACTGAAAATTAAAAGAGACTATCTTAGGTATCTATCTTAGATTTTAAATAAGACACTCACAATATTGAAGGCATTAAACCTACAATAAAAAGACACACTTTTCAACATGCGATATTATGTTGAATTAGTATTAAGCCAAGACACACTTTATTTAAAAACTATAATTGTAAAACGAAACAATGGGTTTTTCAAAAACCACACTAATCTTGTGACAGTAGTTATTGAAAACTCCATACATAAACATTACTGGTCCAAAATATCACTGAATTTTCCTGTTCATATTAATGAATCAGTCATATTCAAAGCAATAATAATTAATGTCAACAATAATTTAGTACCTGATTTGATTTAGAAAACTAACTATATTAGTTAGCTAAAGCAAAGAAAAAAATACAACTTACGATTACTTTCCGTAATTTCTTCATCCATTACATTGACACAACCAATTTTCTACAATAAACTATTATTTTTATTATTTTAACTATGAAACTATATATCAAAAGAGTACAAGCAGTTCTCACCGCGTCGTTCAACTAAAATACTAAATATATTGCGGTTAGTGCTAGATAACGCTTTGAAATTATAATGTGGGATATGGTTACCGCGAGCGTCATCATTATGTATGAAGATTTCATTTAAATACCAAAATTTCTAACGTTTCGCTCCACAGTTGATCAAAATGAAAGGTTTTCTTGGGTTTTTCCATACCTACTTGGGATTAAGAAAGTTTTTGACCTTTTCGAGATGTCATCTTTATGAAAATTCGTCCTTTAAGGGGGTAAAAAGGGGAGCTAAGTTTGTATGAAACATCACATTCATTAGGTTAATAAACTAGAAACTTGCCACGAATACTATCTATCTATCTAAGTTAATCATAAAGTTGTATATTTTTGTATTTTTTTAAAATTACCACGTATTGGATAGAGGGTGTTAAATTTTGTAGGCCAAAAAATGAAATCTACGCGGACGAAGTGCTAGTAAGAGATATAGGTAAGACAAAAGAATGATTCTAACAAAATGGATGCCAATATTGCTTGACAAAAAACCATACTTCGTCTGAAATTATTTAAATAACCTATCTCATAAATTTCATATTTTAGAGTCCTCGCCAAAGTTGTTAGTGTGACCCTAGCCTTAAAACCAATATCTAATAAATATTAGATCAGGGTTGACGAACTCGAAACACATGTGCCTTGGTTAGGCACGTTGTCGAGTGTTGTTTTCAGCAAAATTATTTTGAAGAATAATTTAATATTATTTTGCATAAAGAAAGTATCTATTCTTTGTTTAATATTGTAAGTACTGTTTATTTTATTTGACTATGTTTAATCATCTATAAATCTGACTTGGTTTCGTAGATCGTTTTCTGGTGACAGCGCTATGCCATGGGTTCGCCCTAGCACAGCATCCTGCCGAGTGAAAGATTCTGGGCGACTATCTAATCTTATCTAATAGCCTGTATTGTCCCATTGCAGGAAAAAGTCCTCCCTCTCCTTTTTCCACAGAATTGTCTTTTGCTAGTGCTGGCCAGTTCTTTCGTAGAAGTCAAGCTAGTCCCGCCATTTTCGTCTCGGCATGCCGCGATGTCTTCGAGCTTCGAGCGTTTAGTGGGACCCAATGGGTGGTTCTATTAGCCCATTAGTTATCAGAAATCCAGCAGACATGTCTAAGATTATATCTCATCATCATCATCATTTCAGCCGAAAGACGTCCACTGCTGGACATAGGCCTCCCCCAAGCACCGCCACTTCGACCTATTCTGTGCTTCTCGCATCCAACGTATTCCTGCGGCCTTCACAAGGTCATCGGTCCATCTTGTGGGAGGCCTTCCAACGCTCCGTCTTCCAGTACGCGGTCGCCACTCCAGAACCTTCCGACCCCATCGGCCATCCGTTCTGCGAGCAATGTGCCCTGCCCACTGCCACTTAAGCTTGGCAATTCTTCGGGCTATATCGGTTACCTTGGTTTTCCTACGGATCTCTTCATTTCTGATTCGATCGCGTAGGGAAACTCCAAGCATAGCCCTCTCCATTGCTCTTTGGGTGACTTTGAGCCTTCTTATGAGGCCCATTGTGAGCGACCACGTCTCAGTGCCATATGTCATCACTGGCAACACACACTGGTCAAAGACTTTTGTCTTGAGACACTGCGGTATTTGGGACGAGAAGATATTGCGTAGCTTCCCGAACGCTGCCCAGCCGAGTCGGATTCGACGATTGACCTCTTTCTCGAAGTTGGATCTACCTAACTGGACAGTCTGTCCTAGGTACACGTATTCGTCCACAACTTCGAGTGTAGCGCCTCCGATCTTCATTGGAGTGGGTATCACACGAGCATTGGACATGACCTTTGTCTTGTCCATGTTCATCCTAAGACCCACTCTTTCGGAAGCTCTAGTGAGGTCATCGAGCATTGTACTGAGGTCCTCCATAGTCTCAGCCATGACTACTATATCGTCGGCAAATCGAAGGTGAGTGATGTACTCGCCATTGATGTTGATGCCAGCCCCGTTCCAGTCCAGAACCTTGAAGACATCCTCCAGTGCAGCGGTGAACAGTTTCGGAGAGATTACGTCTCCCTGTCTCACCCCTCGCTGCAGAAGGATAGGTTTCGAGGCTTTGTCCTGGAGCCGGACTGACATAGTGGCGTTTTCATACAAACACTTCAGCACCTCGATGTACCGATAGTCAATCTGGCACCGTTGAAGAGACTGCAGTACAGCCCAGGTCTCGATCGAATCGAAGGCTTTTTCGTAGTCCACAAACGCTAAGCAGAGAGGCAGGTTATACTCTTCGGTCTTCTGTATAACCTGCCGCAGCGTATGTATGTGGTCTACGGTGCTAAAGCCTTTACGGAATCCAGCTTGTTCGGGAGGCTGGAAGTCGTCAAACCTGCGCGCGAGACGATTCGTGATGACTCTTGAAAACAGCTTGTAGACATGGCTCAGAAGTGAGATGGGCCTATAATTCTTAAGCAGGGTATTGTCACCCTTCTTAAAGAAAAGTACCACCACACCTCTGTTCCATGCCTGTGGCGTTTTGCCCTCGAGTATGACGGAATCAAACAGCTTCTGAAGGGCCTTTAGAACGGGTTTTCCGCCGGCCTTCAGGAGTTCGGCTGTAATTCCGTCATCACCCGGCGCCTTGTTGTTTTTGAGCTGCTTCAGAGCCATCCTAATCTCGTACAAGCTGACGTCCGGGATATCTTCAGTGTAGTGTCGAGTCAACCTAGCTCTCGGGTCGTTAGCTAGATTCATAACGGGGTTTCTGGTGGACGTGTATAACTGTCCGTAGAACCTCTCAATCTCCTTAAACAGCTCAGGTTTGGCGGACACGATTCTGCCATCGTCGGTCTTCAGTTTTGCAAGCTGACTCTGCCTGCCTGCTCTGCCTCGCTGATTATATCTATCTGGGCCAAATAGTCTCCTTCCCGGCGCGGCAAGACAAAGAAATCGCCCGACGCACTGGGAGCGCCTGGAGGGCGACTACTAGTAAAAGTAACTGCTAGCCGAGTTGCCAATTTTTTTATTTTATACTATTTGCAATAGTCAGAATTAGGTTTTATGGAAAGAGAAATAGGAAAAGTTTCCCGAAAAATGTACAAATTCGAGAAATAATAAACATCTTTTTTTCCATGGTAACAAGTTACATACAGGTTTGCCGTAATCGCCACGCTAGACAGGCGGGTTGCCGTTCGCAGTATGGTGGTACAATAAATAGAGAACGCTGCTGCCCATCCTCTAGTAAGTCCCTTACTCGCCATTTACGAAACCCACGGGATGAAATGGGGTGATACGATTGTTTACGTTCGGTAACACATGGATTGAGTCCATGTGTGCGGGCATGATCGGAACCAAATTTACTACCATGCATTTAGTCAAATTCCTAACTGCACTATTGACTTTATTTGCAATGGACGTTTCCGGAATAAGTTCCTTACCAGGCGACTGTGGTGGCTGCACGGGCTGTGCGGCCGGTATGGTCGCCGCTCTCGCGCCCTGCTGCTGCAGCCATTGTACCTGGGCGAGAATAATAATGCTTAAAACTGAAGTTATTTAGTAGTAATTCTGCATTAATATAACATTATGTTCTGTGTTCTGTGAATAATGAAAGCATTTCATTAATATAAAAAACTCTATTTTTTTTTGTCATTGTTTAGTAACACCGTTTATAAATCTCTCTCTGTCTCTCATTTTTCAATAAACGTAATCTATACTAATATTATAAAGCTGAAGAGTTTCTTTGTTTGTTTAGTTGAATGCGCTTATCTCAGGAACTACTGGCCCGAATTGAAAAAATATTTTTGTGTTAGATAGCCTATTTATTGAGCAAGGCTGTATAACATCACGCTACGATCAAAAGGAGCAGAGCAGCAACAAAAACTAGCAGGCAATTCGATGCGACGGGAAGGTCACGGGAGCAAAAATTTGACGCGGACGTAGTCGCGGGCAGAAGCTAGTGATTTATATTTTATTAGCTTGTCCCCGCGAGTACGCCCGCTTTGTAGTCAGAAATTATGCTACAGGACCATGCTACTAAAAAGTATCCTATGTCCTCGCATACATCCTCCATACGGGCCCAGTGTGGGTCAGTAGCAGTTCTTAACATAGCTAATAAAACTTACCGGCACTTGTTGCTGCTGAGCCAACCCTGGTGTCAGTTGACTACGTATGAAGGTGACGCTTTGAGCACCCGCAGGAGCTGGGGCACCTGGTGAGCCTGCTACTACACCTGGCTGCTGCGGAAAAGGATTTATTATTTGTTTTGATAAAGAAAAACAAAGAGGTAGGGGAAGGAGACAGGGATCATGTCTCATCATCATCAGCCTATAATGTTCCCACTGCTGGGACACAGGCCTCCTCTCGGTGAGAGGGAGTGGGCCACAATCCACCACGCGGGCCCAGTGCGGGTTGGTAGATGTCACATGTCTTCGAATTTTTGGTTCTAAGACATGCCGGTTTCCTCACGATGTTTTCCTTCACCGTTTTAAGAGCAGTGGCGATGAAATAATTTACACAAAGTAATGCGCCTGCTTGGGTTTGAACTCACTACCTACTACTCGTAAGTCGCGGCAGTTACCTCTGGGCCACCACTGCTCTCTGATGCCTGATGGATCATGTCTGATAGAGAATAATTCTAAGACTGGTTTTGTTTTACAATATTTTTTTTATTAAAAATATTATTCACTAAGGGATGGAAGTGTCTTATGTCTCGGGCGCTAAATGGAAGCACAACAAGGGATTAGAGCTCGCCCAAGATCAACTCTACCTACTTTTCACAACCTATTCTCGTTTTTAAATAGTTTTCATACGAATTTATGATTGAGCATCCAAATTCAAATCACATAACTGTTTTTGCCATTATTACATACTGGTCAATTGATCAGTAGAATATTATTACTCAGCTAGACCCTAGGGCTTGGAAAACTTGCGACTCCATCTAATTTTCACAGAGCTCATACGTTATGCCACCACATATACTGCAATTGAACCTTCTGTGAGGGCTCCTGGCACCAAATCTGCGAAGAGATATTGAACCCTCCAGACACTGAAGGGGTTAATGACTTACTTTTGTGCATGACACGTCGTAATTTAACACTATCGAGCAGATGAAAAATAAAACACATACCTGTTGTTGAGCTATGGCGGCTTGGCGCTGGAGGGACAGCTGGCGCCGCTTCTGTAGCTGTGCTACAAAGACCGCTCGCTCCTGTGGCTTCATCTGTTGGAGCTGGGCGTGCGTCTGCGCGTCTAGGTGGATCAGTTGACGACCACCGCCGCCAGCGGTCCATGACACCTGGGGATACAATGAATAAATCTAGCCTGTTGGTCTAGTGGTTAGTGACCCTGACTGCTATGCCGGAGGTCGTGGGTTCGATTCTCACCCAGGACAAATGTTTGTGTGATGAGCACGATTATTTGTTCTGTGTCTGGGTGTAATTTATCTATAATATGTATGTATTTAGAAATATATAAGTATGTTTATCAGTTGTCTAGTACCCATAACACAAGCTCTGCTTAGCTTGGGACTAGATGGCGTTGTGTGATAGTTGTGGATTATTATTATTATTATTATAATTTTAAAAAATGGACAAGAATTGATTTAATGTTTTTATCAAATAATTGATTTACTAGGAGTGTTTGTGAAGTTCAAATCAAATAGTTTATTTGCATAATACATGGTAAAAAAGGTTTTACTGGTATAAAAAGTACATTAGATTTGAAGTTGTAATAAAATATATGTATGTTCGAAGACATTGCAAGAAAGATGAAAACAAAACAGTAAAACCTGTTTGCAAAAGTTGTTTCTCTATGTCCCATCTTTGCAAAAGTTGTTTCTGTAAGGAATCAATACAATATATGGCCAATAAAATTGCCGGGGCATACAACTTTATAAAAATAATAAATAATATCTTCAACACTCACCCTAGGCCCAACAGCTCCAGGCTGAGCAATTTGCTGTCTCTGCTGCAAATACTGCTGCTGCTGCCATGACACATTCTGACCACCCTGTACAATTTGCTGCCCCCCAGGTGAAACTATCTGTTGTCCTCCACCATGCGTGATTATCTGCTGGATACTGCCCCCTCCACCCGCCTGAGGAGACTGCGGCATTTGCGTCAACACCTGCTGAGTTTGACCAACAGCCTGACCAAGAATCTGCTGCCCAGTTTGAGTCACTATCTGTTGAGATGATTGGGCTATTACCACATGTTGCTGTTGACTTTGCTGGGTGATCACATGTTGACCTCCTTGTGTCAAAACCTGTTGTGTTCCTTGCGTTATAATCTGTTGTCCACCTTGATTAACTATCTGCCCTCCTTGGTGGACAATCTGGTTTTGAGAAACGATTTGCTGACCTCCTTGCAAAGTCACTTGTTGGTTCCCATGTACTAGTATTTGCTGCTGTCCCGTGTGTTGGTTTATTAGAACTTGTTGAGGAGCTTGCACAATCTGTTGCTGTCCAGAACTGCTTAAAAGCTGTTGTTTTTGGAACAGTATCTGGTGATGTGTCTGACTTAGTTGTTGGCCTTGCCCACCAATAGATTGTTGAAGACTCTGTTGTATAGTGTGCTGAGGGCTCAACTGTGATTGTTGGTTGTTTATCAAAGCCTGCTGCTGCGTCTGCATTATCTGCTGCTGTAGTATGACCTGGTTCTGTGGTGCGCGAGACTGAACTAAAGGATTCCTTATTATTTGGTGCTGACCCTGAACATTTTGCACCATCTGAATGTTTTGCTGTCTCCAAGCACCCTGGACGGGCACATTAGCATTCTGTTGAGTTTGTATAGTCTGCTGAACAGACTGTATTTGCTGGCTTAAAACTGTTTGCTGATTGGAATTGACTAATTGATTAAGTTGTACTCCCTGACCAGTCTGGCCCTGCGATGATGTCACAAGACCCATATTTATGTTTTGTTGTTGGTTATTAATAGACTGTACATTTTGCTGCTGAATTAGATTCTGGTTCTGCTGTGTCATCTGCTGCCCAGATGATATCAATTGCTGGTTGATCACTTGTCCCTGACCCAGGTTTTGATTCATTTTGGCATTCTGAAGGTTTTGTGTTGACTGTGCCAACTGTTGAGCTATGTTCTGGACAGCTTGGGAAGCACTCTGCTGGCTGAGGCTTAAACTCTGCTTCATTGCCATGTTCTGCTGTTGTTGTAGATTGTTAGCACTTTGACTCAACATTTGACTGATATTCTCAATATGCTGTTGAGCTGAACTCATTGTGGTTGGAGGCTGGTTGATATTCTGCTGTAAATGATGCTGGTTACTCTGTATATGTTGCTGCAACTGCCCCTGCAAGTTCTGAGACATCTGGGAGACTGAGACGTTAGGCTGAAACCCTTGCTGGTTCTGCTGGTTGCCAAGCTTGTTCTGTTGCAGCATCTGCATTTTCAACTGATGTTGCTGCAGCATCTTCTGTTGCTGTATCTGTATTGCTGTTAGTCCATGCGGTTGTTGCTGGCTTTGGTTGTATGACTGTTGCTGTTGCTGTTGCATGCTCATTTGCTGATTCTGAATCATACTAGCCTGGGATACCACTGTATTCTGTTGTCCAAACTTCTGCAGCAGTGGAGAGTTTGCCTGACTGCTTTGTATTTGGACATTTTGAGTCACTATCCCTTGAGGTATAGACTTGCTCATTATACCAGGAGTGGGCATAGATGTTGATGTGTATCCCATTGAACTGATGGGTGTTGTGGGGGCTACCGATGCACTTGAACTAGCCGGGGGATGGTTCCATGGCATCCTTTGTTTCAGTTTGTCTAACAAAGCCTGTGTACTATCATCCTTGTTCTCAGCCATGTTTTGTGTGGGCACTTCGTTTTTAGCAATACCTTCCTCAAAGTCGAATCCTGTGATTGCACTAATACGGTCCATTGCTTTCGGGGGCGGCTGAGGGACAACTAACAGCTTTGGGTGAAATATATCAGTCACCGCTTGTATTCTAGCCCTAACGCTCTCCAGTACCCAATCAGGAGTCACGATCTTAATTCTTGAGGAGGGGAGTGTGAGCGCAGCACTATATTTCTTTCCCGCAGCTGATCCACAAATCAGGTGAGTACACTGAGAGTCCAAGTTCAACTTTACTTTTCCACCATGATATGTGATAACAGCGAACAAGGCTTTAGCGTCAGCAACACTCACTTTAGATATGCAACATACAATGTTAGTAAATATCTTATTCTTATGAGGGATGTAAGGCTTCGGGTCCGCCAATCTCCTGAGGCGCGCGCACGCAAGCACCCAGTGCTCGGTCACTGCAGGGATCTGGTAGATGTCCTGGGCTTCATCGACGTCAGTGTCCGCAGCATTTTCACCACAAATTAAATGTGTGACATAGTCAGAGAAATATTTTGTACTCTCCGCTCCACCGGACTGAAGTAACAGCAAAATCTGTAATTAGTACAAGTCCCCTCATGAAACTGTCCACTGATAACAACAATAAATCCATTGAAAATAACAAAATCAACAAAAAACATACCCTTTCCGAGACATCGCCAGAAACATAATATTTGACATCCTTGAAAATTGGCTCTTGCAAAGTTAAAGAATCTAAATCGTCAACAATCGTTACCATTTTCTGTTATACGACAACGTTAAAAAACACTCGATTTACAAATTAATTACACATTTTTGATGTATTTTTCAACAAAACGCCGATAACTCAAGCGACGACGTCCATGATTAATGTTACCAGGTAATTTTTTTTTTTTTTTTTATATTAGCCTACACTGTCCCACTGCTGAGCAAAGGCCTCCCCCAAATCCCTCCAAGTATCCTTTTCCCGGGCCACCTCGAAATTAAATTACCAGGTAATAAAAAATTAAAAAAAAAAACACAAAGAAATAAACAATGTATTTTTGATTGGTGCATCTGCATTAGTTTCTGAATATCTTCTTTTTATGTGTTACAATTTATTATAGGCAATCTCAATGACTATTTAATTTTTCAGCTTCTGAGAATAAAGTTTTGTGGTATATTTTTAAAACGGTTTTTAAGTTTGGCAATACTTTAAAGTTTGTTTTCTTTTATCTGTTTATTTCCCATGAAAATATTAAAAAAAGCTCTACTTATACAAGGACCGTTTCACAATTTTTTTTTTAATAACAGTGCCCAAAATATTTACTGATAGCGGGGTGTTATCAGTAAATATTTTAAATGATTATGCTACAGAAGATCATTCTAAAACCCTCGTTTTCTACATGTTTTTTATATACCAGTTTTTGATCTGATCAAAAATCGAAGTTTGGCATGCCAGAAACGACCAAAATTTTGGGTGAAATTCGACTTTTTTTTTAACGCCGCCATTTTGTCAATTTTTGTTTTTTTTTTTTATCGTAGGTCATTGTACGGACAATATCTTCTAGTTTAACGAGTTTTTTTTTTTTAGATTTCATCCACGAAGAAGACCGGAATTACTGCAGCAGTGGAGGACCTTTGTTTTCGCGCCGACGGAGATCGTGTATAACTTAAAAAATATTTAATTTTATTTCAAAAATTAGAAATCATTTCAATTTTTAAAAAAAATACCGTTGTTTGTGTTTTTTTTTTCTTGAAAATGGGTGGTTTTTTTATTTTGTTGAAAAGGTTTTATACGAGTTTTTTTTATAAGTTTAACGTTTTAACAATTTTCTTTTTACATTTTTTTTTTTTTTGTTACTCGACACCTATTGTATTTAATAAATCTCATATCAGGCGCGGTCGTAGCCTAAGATTTTGGGGGGGGGGGGGGGGGGGTCACCATGAGTACTGAAGAATATTTTTAGGAACGTACATCTCCTCGTTGGTCTAAAAGTCGCAAGCGCTACTGATGAGCATGAGGTCTCGGGTTCGATTCCCAGGTCGGGTAGTTTTATTGGGTTTTTCCATTAGTAATTTCTCAGAAGCAGCTTTGAGTCTAGATTTGTGCCCAGTTGATAGCAGAAGGCTCGCCTCATATGACATGGGACTTCTGGCAAAATATGGGTGTATTATATTTAGGTACATCTCTGTCAACCTTTTGGGACTTAAAGGCGTGATGATATGTATATGTTCATGTACATCTCCAGCTCCATATTACTTATGCTATTCAGTGGCGCAGCTTTTACAAGGGGGAGAGGGTCCATAATAATGCTGGGAAATTGGCCACAGCACTATTTGATAAGTAGTAGGCAATTTAAACGTAGTAGGAAATTAATAGGTTACGCAGGATGAGAAGAGCGAGCTAAGCGAGCTCGAAAATTTTAACAACCCGCCTGGTTTAGTTTCGGTTTTGTTTATATTTTCAACATAAATAGGAGTTACATAGTCGATTTATGCCAGGAAAGCCCTGGTAATATGTATATGAGAATTATTAATGGAAGAGCGAGCGAATCGAGCACGAAAATTTTAACAACCCGCTTGGTTTAGGTTCAGTTTTGTTTATATTTTCAACAAAAATAGGAGTTACATTGTTGATTTATGCCAGGAAAGTCTAGATAACTATGAGGATTATGAATGCAAGAGCGAGAGAAGCGAGCTCAAAAATTTGAACAACCAGCCTGGGATAGGTTTGGTTTTGTTTTATATTTTCCAACATAAATAGCAGTTACATTGTCGATTTATGCCAGGAAAGCCCAAGTAACTATAAGAATTATGAATGCAAGAGCAAGCAAAGCGAGCTCGAAAATTTGAACAACCCGCCTGGATTAGGTTCGGTTTTTTTTATGTTCCCCAACAGAAATAAGAGTTATATTGTCGATTTATGCCAGGAAAGCCCAGTTAAATATGAGAATTATGAATGCAAGAGTGAGCGTAGCGAGCTCGAAAATTTTTCACACGTTCCGATAGGTTAGATTTTCTTTGATCGCTCCAAAAGGAAAGCTCACGTATCAAGAAAATGTAGAATGCAAGAGAGAGCGAAGCAAGTCTGATAAATTTTTGCACCAGGTAAGATGCAAAAAAAATCTTTTGACCATTATATAGCAAGAGAACTTGCTTTGTCGAGTTATGAACGATTTTACCCTACTAACATTATAAACGAAAGTTTGTGAGAATGATAGTTACTCTCACGCAAAAACTACTGAATGGGTATGGATAAAATTTGACAAACAGAGAGTTTATGAATTAGATTAACACATAAAGTACTTTTTATCCAAATAGTACTTTCCCGCGGGGTAGTTTCCGACCTTTACGGGGGCGAAACCGTTGGAAAAAGCTAGTATTTTATATTAAGCTTTTTAAAGTAAAAACTTCTTTTGGCGCGTTGAGCGATATTTGGTAGGAGAAGATCTTGTGCGTTGGGTGGTTTAATTTAAAAATTATGACATTTTAATTTTTCATACTACAATTTGTTGTTTCTGCCGGCAGACCCTATGATCTTGATTACTTATATTCTTAATCTTTTGTTGTCTATCTCTTGCAAATGTCCATCGGACTCTACGTGGCACAAGTGAGTACAATTTTAAGTTGGTAAAACAGGCAAATCGTTCAGGGTCTGGACAGCATGGCTGACTTTGGGGGGGGGGGGTCACGACCCCTAGGACCCCCCCCCCCCCCTCGGACCGCGCCTGTCTCATAGAGTCGGTTTAGTTTACAAATTCGCGTTTAGGGCATTGGTTACATTTACCGCAGCTTAGTGTAGTACAGCAATCCACACGTGAGAAGTTACAAAACCTGTATAAGCTGAAACATGGCTGGCTGGAAATTAGCCAGACCGCTACACCTTTTTTTTTTTTTTTTTTTTTGATCACGAGGTGGAAATCCTCATGGATGTCCCCCGCCCTGGGGTGGGCGGAGGGGTCTGTCAGACTCTTACTGACTAAAACCACCCCGGTGTTCCGTCCCACACCTACGTCGGGGACCACGGGAACCAATATGTCTTCCGCGATCCCCAACTGGTGCCGGCCCGCCTTTGCGGGCCTCCTCACGTTGGGGGGGAGTGAGGTGTTAAACTCCCCCCCACACATCACAGAGAGGCGCGCGTGGAACACTACGCGCCACCATCTCGGGTCCGTACAATAGGGGGCGACGGATGTCCCCAGATCCGTCGCCCCTGGACCCATTTAGGGGGGCTGGAAGAGGGCGTTATCCGCCCTCCGCCGACGCCCGGTGCGCCTGCTGCGGGCAGGGTGCGCGGAAGATATCTCCCGCTCCCTTTCCGCAGCCTCCTTCTGCGACATGACTGTTTCGCAAAAGGATACCACCGCGTCCCAGGACCCCTCGCTGCCGACCATCGACTCGACAACGGCCGGCAGCGATAGGTCACTGCCTACTTCTGAGACGAGGACACGACGCGGCTCCTCCCAAGCGGCACATTCTGCCAGCGTATGCCGCGCCGTATCCTCCCGGCAGTCGACGCAGTGGTGACACCGGGCGTCCGGCTCCCTGTTTATGCGACACAGGTACTTCCCGAAGCAACCATGCCCCGAGAGCACCTGCGTCGCCCGAAACGACAGGGAGCCGTGCCTCCTCCCGAGCCAGGGCCCGAGTACTGGCCGGACCGCCTCGACGGTGGCGAGGCCGGCGGTAGGGCGTGAAAGCCTGTCCTGCCAGCTCGCCACCAGGGCTGCGCGGAGCTGCGACCGACGAAGCTCCATGTGTCGCTCCGTCAGTCGCTCGCCTCGCTCCCGCGCTTCCTCGCGCCACCGATACAGTGACGCGAGTACTTTCGCCTCGAGGTCCCACGGTGGGGATCCAGCCAGTACACAGGCCGCCTCGTAGGAGACCGTGCGATATCCCCTGATGACTCTGACGGCCATCGCTCGCTGCGGTCTTCGCAGAACAGCGATGCTGCCGGCCGTCAGGTCAGCCGCCCAGATTGGGGCCCCATACAGGGCCATGGATCGCACGATCCCCACGTAAAGCCGCCTACAGGCGGCGCTCGGGCCCCCCAGATTGGGAAGCAGAGACCGCTACACCTAACTCAAGGTCAAATTGTTACCAACAACGTGCGGTCGACTGTACAAGCTACCATACATGTTCAGGTTACCAATGCTCGGTTGAACAACAAGACTTGAAGATCCAGTGCGCGAAAAAAATCCGCAACGATTTTATTGCGCTCGTGGAAACGTGGGCTTAGGGAACGTCTAGGAGTTGTCAATCATATAGGTACACACGGCTAAAAGTTAAAACTAAATTTATCAAAATGTACACGTGTTAGAGTTGTGCTTCATTTACAACTTTAAATAAATGATTTCTTTGTTGTTTGCACCTGCAGTTTTATGATCTTGTTCCAAAAACTTGCAGTAACTAGCTAAACTTACTTGGAAATTGCATGCATAGTGGTAAGTTCATCTGATTGAGGAACCGCTTTATTTTCTTCATTCATAGTTTTAATGTTTATTTTGTGACAATTCAAATTAATTTTACTTATGTATCTACTTATGTTAATGAACAAGAGAGTAGGTATCGTCAGCGTCACAAAACATTTTATTAAGTATGTAACCTTCAGACTGCGTATACATATTGACGTCTAAGAGGATGTCTTTGCGGTCACTAACCCGTTTGTTTAGCATATTGATTATTTAGACCCACATAATAACATATTTCTGGAAAGGCCTACCTAAGACTGATATTGGTCTTATTTGGAAAATTTTCGTTGTAACTACCTCCAGGTGTAATTGATTATTGTAACTGCATAATATTATTCCTATTTATATGGGACAAAACTTAATGATGCATGATACACGTACACGGCTACATTCCAAGTTTTAGCTTAGCTGCCTTGTATTGTATAGGTAAGCTTTTCGCACAGTGAGAAGTCTGCTTATCCTGGAAATGTATAACTTGATTTGTCGCCGTGTGTACACTCTCAGCACAGAACAAATGAACCGAGCAGAATGAAAAATGTGAATGAGTTTAAAATTCTTACCTACTTTTGGGCTGTCACTCTGTTATTGAAAATATGTGAAACAAACATTACACATACAAACAACATTTAAGGATGCACACTTACACCGTGGCCCTGGCACATGGGCAACTGAAGGAATACGGGTGAGTTTTAGTCAGTAATAGTCTGACATGCCCTTCCGCTCCGCTCAAGAGCGGGAGCCGTCATTTAATGATTTCCCACACAAAAAAAAAGGATGCACACTTAGCTTGCTTTTTTTGGTTACTAAAATGACTGTGACTTGCGGACGGACGGACATGGCGAAACTATTAAGCCACGTTCGCAAGAATTTAAAAATATCGCAGCGGGATTTTATCACCCACTCCATTTTCTACCCTCGGTGTTAAACTGAGCAATAATAATCTAGGCACTGTTAGATTCTTAATGCTCAGTTCATCACCGAGAGTAGGAAATTGAGTTAAATTCCCAGTGCGTCGAAAAAACGCAGTTGGAATTTTAACTCTCAGAGCCTATCAGAGCGTTCAAAAAATCCAGTGCGCGATAAAATCCCGCCGCATTATAATTACGTCCGTGCGACCGTAGTCTAAGGTTTCCTACCTTGTTTAAGTATTTCACGAACGTAAGTATCTATTACAAAAGTTTAAAATACGTTTTAAATTCAGTTCCAAGAGCCACGTGTTAAAATATTTTGGGTCTTAAGTAGCCTCATTTGTTTTTGTTTGGTGTTGAAGATTTTTATAAAGATACGTGAATTCGCAATATCAGATAATTTATACTACTTCCCTACCTTACATAACTGTCTCAGAATTAGGCATTTTGGGTTTGTTATTGAAATGGCGTAGACGGTTTGCGAACAAAAAGGTATTTTTTGTGCATGACTTCTCGTAGTTGACCTTGAGAGGTCGTAACTGCTTAACCAGGTTTGCCTGCGAATTCCTTAATAAAGCCAGGGCTTGTAAACCTAAAAATTAAAGCGACTACTCGCTAAGGGCACCCCCTGTGGGGTACGGACTTCGGCTTAGGGCATCGCTGGTAGAGGGCAGCAAGAGACAGGCTGGATCTGAAGGAGTGTACAAAAAGGTAGGTAGTATTCATTTTTATACAGAAGAATTGTACCTTGTTATGAAAAGTTAGCTCAATATCGAATAGGAAGTAGGAGATTAGGAAGCACATGAATAAAAATCCAAGCAGAGAGAATACTTCATACTAACGCCGTGCGTAAGTACACTATTACACGTACAGCTTTGTGTGCACTATCTGTCACCAAGAAGGCGCGCAAAGCAAGCACCGGTATTTGACTGGAGCAGTGGGACCACGCCTTTTTCAAACGCAGCTTCATTAGCTACAGGGTTCATAAAATGAATTCCCCTCGAAGGTTTCGTTTACTTTTGGTAATAAATAAAATTCATAAGATCGGGACGGTAAGGAGGATGACTCACTAACTCCACACCTACGGTAGACAAATATTCGATACTCTGTCCAGCGGAGTGAGCTGGAACATTGTCGTGGTGGAGGAGCCTCCTGATTCTTGAACGCTCCTCATAGCTATATGTCCAGCATTGAGCAGCACCTATCTAAATGACGGCGATTTAGATTTTCTGTTAAACTACATGAGGTATCTAGCACAAAGCTTTCTGACGCCTAAATGTTCATGTCAGACTTTTTGTATTTGACTCAAACCAATGCCTAAAGCTGCCTGAATCTGTTAATACTATGTCACCCTTCTACTTATCAGCTTCTTCTATCATTAGCCGCACAGCACTCACGTTATCGTTAGGTATTCGCCGAAAAAGGACGTCGTTGTCGTGAATCATCACTGAGTAATCTTCGACCACGTTTAAACTTATTAAACCAGCTATAAACAGTGGCATGGGATGGGACTTCGTCATGAAATGCTAATCGAAGTCTCTCATAACATATTTGTTGAGTAAGACCGCAACGAAAGTCGTAATAAATCATTGAGCGAAAAATTTTCTCTAGTCAAATTCATTTCGACACACGAAAACACTAATTTGTAAAAAACACAACACATCTAAAGATTCCTAAAGGGTTTCTAATTCGAAATTTAAATAATTTTTTTTCATCGGCTGCTACTGGCTTATTCTAAAAACTTTGATTGTGACCCTCGTATGTTTTCACTAGTTATTCTAAAATTAATCATTATCATCATCATTTCAGCTGAAAGAGCCACTGCTGGACAAAGGCCTCCCCAAGAAACGCCTCTTCGACCGGTTCTGTGCTTCCTGCATCCATCCAGTTATAAAAAGCAAATTTTTAGGGTTTTTACGGCATTAAAATGGGCAGATACCAGCGAAAGTTTTTCCGTTTCGTCACAGTTAATAAAAAAATACGTTAGGTAGGTAAATCCCCGTGCCTTATGAGGAAACCTGTTACGTTTCACACACACACACGCGCACATGATGTAGCTATTTGTATGAATATTTTAATCACATACTTACATAAATATGCGCATAACATTTAAAGATGTTTTGTGAGATTTGAAAAAATAATAATAGTGAAATTCGTTGTTGATGATTATTATTTTCACATTTTTGTTGTAGCTAATCTTATATTGAATAATTAGTTGCACAGGATTGATGAAAAAAAAACTATATTATAGAATGTATTATTTATTATTAAAAATAATGTGTTTTTGAAGTGAAAACTTCTTTAGCGCCGTTGGTTGTGATTTGAAAATTAATTAAACGAAAAAGCGACAGTAAAAAGAGACAGACATAACTTCATAATATTTAACGTGGGAGAAAATGAGATAGGAAATACATGACGTCATGACCATGGACGAAAGAAATATGGATACGGCAAATATTGTCACATCAGAACTTCAAAAAATTAAAACACATTAAAAACGTTTTATTACCTGTACATATTAGAATTTAATCAAAAATGTTTTATATACTTGTACATATTATTATTATTTCAAGTCTATTATCGTACCTATGTATTGTTTATGTAAATACGGAAAAAAAACGAATGCAGAATATTGTCGCGATAAATCGATGTAATATATACGAATAATAAAATGTAAAATAATTGTCAAACTTTGTATCACTATAATCATTACTAAAACCTACAATTATCCAATTTTGAAGGTTTCACTTCTACCACGTGTGAATTGCACACATGCCATTTTTTTTTATCAACTTTTATGATGAAATATCTACCTATGTAGCACCCGACAGATGCGATGTCCAAATTTTGATAAGTTATACTAAATTCCCTTTGAACAGTTTTCCCACATTTTGTAACTTTCCTGACATTTTTTCAAATTTCTTCCGTTCGAACCTGATTCAGACTATTAAGAATATTTTAAAACAATAAATTGCTAAATCGGTCCAGCCGTTCTCAAGTAATACGCTCACCAACGTCCAACATTTAATTTTATATTTATTATTTAATTACATATATTTAATTAAATATTTTTTATGTAGACTAGCTTTTTCTTCGCCAGCGTATTATACTTAAAACCTTCCTCTTGAATCATTGCCTATTGATGAAAACCGCATTAAAATCCGTTGCGTAGTTTAAAAGGTCCTTGCATGCGCAAAAGAAGCGACTTACATCTTTGCGTACAAACGCGGGAAGCGACTTTGTTTTATACTATGTAAAAAGATAAAACAATAACCAAAGCGTACCCCCTGCCTTACCTCCTTACTATAATATAGTAGTTAAGAATGTTGTCAAACAACATGGGCTATATAAATATTACGTATCCAGTGTTTGGTTAGACTTTTGCATGCTAAGCACGTGTATAGTCTCATACACACACTATAACCACAGTAGATAAATATTACTGTGCTATAACGAATAAGATATATTATTATTAAGTCAACCTTAAATTGTTGAATGACAGCCATCTTGCAAAGCGACCTTGTTGCGTAAATGTTTTATTTACTTGAACATGAGTAACAAGCATAAACAACCTATAGATAAAATTCCCTTTACTTACAGGCCTTTTGGTGAGAGGAAGTGGGCTGTAAATCCGCCACGCAGGATCAATATGGGTTGGTAGATGTTCCAAGTCTTCCAATGTTTTGGTTCTAAGACATGCCGGTTTCCTCACAATGTTTTCCTTCGCCGTTTTGAGAGCAGTGGTGATGGAATAATCTACGCATGTTGTAGCGCCTGTCCTGTCTGAGTTCGTACCTCCGACCTACAACTTAGTAAGTTGCGGCCGTTACCACTGGGCCTCCTCCGTTCAAAAATATAAGTATGAAAGATGTCAATAAAGTTGTTGAATTTTATGATTAGTTACGTGTTTCTTGTAATTTTGATTGCTACCTGTTGAATAAATATTTAAATTACGCAATATTATGACCATTGGCACAGAGACAGCTACTTTTTATCCCGGTAATACATTCCGGCCTCAACGCGGACGAAGCCGCTGTCAAAAGCTAGTCTTTCTTAATAATGATAAAGATCAAGTACACAAGCTCTCTGTAACAAACGCAGCCCATATAGGTAGTACATATTTTTAACTAACTTGTAAATCAAAGCAGGTGATATTCGAGTGAATAAGTATCTTGTAGTAACTACCATCTCTACTTTCTCTTTTTACACCGTATTAAGTACAACAAACTGTCCTCGACATACCACAATAAATTAAGTTCAAAAGTCGACGGACCACAAGCACAAAAGGACTATGCAAAATATATGTTTTGTATGGCTCATCCATCTTGATAATAAAGCCAGTTCTTCGCCAATCGGAGGCATGAAAACACGTCTCTAAGAACAAACATTTAAATCGCAAAATGAGAACGCTAACTCGAAATTTAAAAATATGGATCTGAAGTCAGTGTTGTTGTGTGTTTTAGTTTTAAGTTTACAGTTTGTGTGTGGCCAGTACTCGAATACTCCTTGCCCTGGTGTTTTTGACTTTGAAAGTGATGGGCAACATGTGTACGGAAAAATCACTTTGCGGCCAGTGGCGCCAGTGCCTTCCTTAGTACTAAGAATTAATTTTACGGTTGCAGCTCAACTCATTAATAATGTAAGCACATATTCTAGTTTTATTTAATTACCAAAAAATAAAAGTTAAGTTCAAGGCATGTTCTTTCTAACATGCCACGAATTTAACAATATTTTTTAAATTTAAATAACAACTTTTAAATTTATAAAAATCTTTTTTATTTTGTTTAAAAAAAAAAATATACCGAGATAAAAAGTTTGGCAATCAAGGGGCGTGCCTATGCCTTTGTAAATAATAGACTGGTGTCCAATTATTTTTCTTGAATACGTGCAGTACCTTACCTATTAGGTAGGTAGCTAAGTACTTAAGTACAGGAAAACATTTGAGAATTAGGTTTTGCAAAGTAAACACAAGCTGCGTTGCGCGCGACGCGAAGACCAGCAAGAACTGCATTCGGCATTGTATTTTCCCACAACATCTAACATAGATACTACATAACTTGATAGGTGGTGCTAAAATAGTGTTAGATAGAGATAGAGTTCTCACTTGTAGGAATGAGTTTTTTTCGGATGTCGCTATCTACATTCACACTTTTCGCCCTTGTCGCATGTTGGGCCCGCTTGAACCTTGGGCCAGCCAATTTTCGGTACTCCACACAAGCAAAGAATTAAGTCAGGATGTTTTGTGTAAAAAAACTGGAGAGGTGTCAAGGGACACCCGGATGGAACGAAGTTCCTTTCCAGGATTCATTATTGTTATTATTTTGTATTATTTTGTACAAAAAACCTGTATACACTCAACAAAAAATAATCGTCGCGACACCACACCATATTCAATGCAAAATAGAAAGACGAAACAAAAATAACTGGCTTGCTTTCTATGAGAGAGAAAGAGATAGAGACAGACAGAGAAACACGCGCACGCCGCAAGGCTTACAACTATAGCAAAAAACTTTATTACAAAAAAAAAATCCGAATTCCTCAAAAACACTAGAAAGTGAAAAATAACTTTAATTTCGGAAGTCGTAAGACACAAAAACAAGTTTTTATTTTTTACTTTTTAGTTATGGTATCTACCCCGCACTAATTCCTATACCACTAATCGCCAGGTGATATTTAATACTTTACTACTGCTGTAAATCATTGAGGAATTCCCTCGACTGTCTGTATATGCTCTCCATCATTAGACCTGTAATGGCACTTATAGCCCATATGGGTGCAAAGTTCTCATCAATAGAAATGAATTAAGTCCAAACACCGGGTAATTGCTGTAAGTCGTTGAAGAGTTCCCTCGACTGTCTTTCGACTTCATCATCAGAATAACTTCAGACCTTCATTAAATAGTAGTGCTTTAAGATAATTAATGAAAGAAATAAAATACGCATAGTCGCCACTACAATTTTTGAAGTTTCCCTTCGACTTCTCTGGGATGCCATCATCAGATCCTGGTTTCCTTATCATGGGACCTTGGGATATCTCTTTTCCAACAAAAAAAGAATCATCAAAATCGTTTCATAAACGAGGAAGTTATCGGTGAACTCCTCCTTTTTTTGAAGTCGGTTAAAAAGTGTCGTTACAACTTTTAATTTTTTCTGTCTAGCCCCCTTTCGCAACGCGCGATAAGGAACTTCGTTCCAAAAACTCGGTGTCTTGTCAAGTCGTAAATTTCATGCGAAGTCGCTATAAGCGTATCGGTAGTTATTATAATAAACATACATACATAAACCCATGCTTTTTTCCAAAGAAAAAAGATTTAAAACATTGCAAGAAAACCTGGGTTTAAAATTAGTATCCAGTTTATAATCAGCAATACTTCTTGAGCAAGCGTGGTGATTGCCGTGTGGTGCCGGACGTAAAGAATAACACCACCCCATTTCTTCCCGTGGGTGTCGTAAAAGGCGACTAAGGGACTTACTAGAGAATGGGCAGCAGCGTTCTCTGTGCATTTTACCACCATACTGCGATCGCCAACCCGCCTGCCAAGCGTGGCGATTATGGCAAAGCCCCCCAGATTGGGGAAGGCCTAAGTCCAACAGTGGACGTCTTACGGCTGAAATGATAAAGCGTGGTGATTGATGATCAATCTTGTGCTTTCGCTGTATGAGAATAAGCCTTGCCCTACGATGAAATTTTCTTCGTCAATGCCCTTTCCTCTTCCCGTGACGCGGGGTCGGATTTTTCATGTCCTTTGACATTTGTCATCCAGGTAGTTAGCGGGCTACCGCTTACTCTCTTATTAGCCACGGAAAGGCACTTTCCCACGATATGGTCATCGGGTCTACGTATAACATCTCCGTACCACCTTAGCCTGGACTCTACAATTATCTCAGTAATAGGCGTTACTTTAAAACTCCCCATTACGTGTTAGTAAGTGAGACAATAATAGGCTTTTTAGGGTTCCGTTGCCAAATGGCAAAAAACGGAACCCTTATAGATTCGTCATGTCTGTCTGTCTGTCTGTCCGAGTATGTCACAGCCAATTTTTCCGAAACTATAAGAGCTATGCTATTGAAACTTGGTAAGTAGATGTATTCTTTGAACCGCATTAAGATTTTTACACAAAAATAGAATAAAAATTTAAAAAAAAAACATTTCCTTTCATAAACATAAACCTTATGCATAAACCGTGAATACCTGCAGGTTTGTACGGAACCCTCGGTGCGCGAGTCCGACTCGCACTTGGCCGGTTTTTATAATCATTATTAAAAGATTGTTAACGAAACAGGTAGGAAACACAAATAAGGCACTAAAATTGTGTAAAAAAAATTACTGTCATGGGTTTTTTGTGTATCAATGTCTATCATACATAACATATTAGACAGAAGCAAATTTTAAACAAGTTTTGTAGAGAAGACGCGGAGGTTTTAAAATGTCAAATTAAATTATTGCAAATACAATTTTAATATGTCCATTAATTACGTAAGGCTGTATAAATCACATGGTTTAATTATTGAAAATAAATTTTACTAACCGAATGAATGTGTTCAATGTATTGGAGCAATGACTAGATAGTTCCCTTTTCGATTTACCAAGTATATCTACAGTTTCGATTCTATACTTATAATATAATACTATTCGGTCGTATTGTTAGTAGAGGATTACTAAATTATTATAATATTACTTATTAAGATTACTACTTATAATTTTCCTGCCCTTATCCCAATTTATTTGGTGGCGGCGCAGCATGTCTTTGGCTGAGCGATGGCCGTTTGGCGTGGATGTGACTCTTGTTTTCTTTTGGAAATAAACGTATTTTCTTTTTATCTATATTTTGTTTGTTTGAACGCGCTAATCTCTAGCAGTACTAGTCGGATTTGTAGAATAATTTTTCTGTTTCGTTGCCCTATTCCTGCGGAAGAATATAGAGTACTAATTACGCATCACATTAGGAGCCGAGCATAAACAAAGCGTGGGGTGCTTTTTAAGGTAGTTTTGTTGATATCAGGCACCCAGGCAATTATAATATTGTACATACAAGTGAAGCTAATATAAAGCGTGTAAAAAAGTCAGAAGGAACACAGAGCAAAAACGAAATTATAGCGCGGGCAAGCAATGCGATGTGACAAGGTGGATCTGAAGAAATTTCACGTGAGTGAAGTGCCGGCAGAAGCTACTACATACAATAAAGCATTTCTTTTTTGCTAGATCGCTAAGCGAAGTACCTGTAGCGTTTTTCATTAAGAGCGCTCGAACGTTAAAACAACCTGCTTAAATGATATAGCCACAATAATTATTGTATTTTGAAGGACATTTGATGATATTATTTACGGAATATCAGCCAAATAGCCGTCGTGACTCCGCTGTAGATGGTGTATCCTGGAGGACCAATTTTGGACGCCATTTTCGAATAAATGGGGATCAATTTCACGAACAACGGGAATTGTTGGCCTTCCGGGCGGCAACTGTCTGTGATTTTTCTGCATACTCCAGAGATTTCACGTAGTCCCACTGGAAATAGTCGAACGGTTTTAAGTCACACGATGTCGGTGGCCAGTTGAAGTCGCCACCACGCCAGATGACGAAGCCCGCGAACTTCTCATCCAATCAATTTAATATTACCCGTGCAGTTTTGCAAGTGGCACCATCCTGTTGGAACCACATGTTTGTGAGATCCATACCGTCTATCCTTGGCTAAAAAACCAAAAATCAAAAATCAAAAGTCATTTATTCAAACTAGGCTGAGAGTCAGCACTTTTTGAACGTCAAAGTTACATAAGACAGTCCCCCAAAACGCCCGCCCTTCACCTTTCTTTCTTATCATCGTGCAATATCGGTCGCCATTGATAGTGAGTGCGGCTCCTTGCGCATGTTCGAAGAAGTAAGGGCCTGTGATACTGCCGGACCCAATATCCATACCAAACACTGACTTTTTCGGAGTGTAGAGGCACCTGACGAATTTCCTGTGGATTTTCGTCGCTACAAATCAGGAAAATTTATTTATTAATAAAGCCACTCAACCCAGAAATGTGCCTCGTCACTGAAGATGTTTTTTTTCCCAAAGGCAGGGTCAGCCGCCAAATGCTAAAGCCCAATCAGCGAATACACGGCGCTGTCTGTGGTCACTGGGTTTTAGCTCTTGACTTAGTTGAACTTTGTATGGATGAAAACCCAAGTCTCGACGCAAAATCTGCTAACTTAATGTCGCAAAAAGACCCAGGTCATGCGCACGACGTGGAACGCGACTGTGTGGGGTTTTCTCGCACACTGTCTCGAACGGCAATAATATTCTCCAACGATCTTGCGATTCTTTGACGTACGACGACGGCACTGCTTCATTTATCACCGACTCAGTTTTCTTAAAAATGATTAAACGACGGATTGTGGACTCTGCAGGACGGCCATGAAATGCCATAATTTGGACGCTACGTCCTGAATGTTAAGTGAACAGAGCACTGATTTCGATAATCTTAAGAATTTTCCACGTCATTGAAGTGTGTACCGTTCTCTGGTAAAATGTCACGAGTAAAAATGTATTCTCCCCAAATTTGACTGCTATCGCTCTACCAAGATTGCTGCTATACGCTGTCAAAGTTCAAGCGTCCCTATAGGGAAGATGCAAATATAATATTTATGAAAATTTTATGATTTAAATGTTAAAAAAGTATAAAAGAAGGGCCACTGCAATGTTTTTATTGTACATAATGTTGATTTTTAACAATAATTACGTATTAATATTATTTGAAACGAAACGTATTTCAAAACACCAATCAGCGTTTAGTGACGTCACTCCCGTTACGACGACTTGTTGAGGTTATTGTTGTAAAAGTGAATATTATTTTATGGGAATATTAATTGCGTTTTTTTAAATAAAAAAGATAGTTGGGATTATCAAAGCAGACTCCAGGAATTTATTTACCAAAAGTTAGTGTTGACATGAGATCTTTTTTCAGAAAAAGGTTTCCTCCAGACATTTTAAACTTTTACCAATTATCGACGTCGATCTCAAACTGTAAAATTAAAAATCTACTATAGACAAGTTTTGTAAGTATTAGGTAGGTAACTAACGTGTTTTTACGTACAAGCAGATTAACTAAGCATAAGTACTCGTATAACAAGTATATTCGCCTTAAGACGTATAACACACACGACATATAACAAGTATATTCGCCTTATGACTTACGTCAAAGTGTTCTTCATAGCATCGAATAGTGGTCTTTGGAGAATAATTGTCATTTCTTTTTGCAGCTTGATATCACTTTTTTCTCAATTTTGGCTCAGAACGTCTAGTCAAAAACAATTTATTTGGAAACTTTGTTGAAGTATACACGGACTCACTGGCTGGATTATTAGTGGTATTGTTATGATCACCTGATGTTGACGGATAGTCCATTAGAAATTTTACCAAAAAAATATCTCAAAAGTCGAAAAAATATGGAAAAGTATGAAAGCTGACGAACAAATACAGTCAGTGACAGACAAGAATGACGTCATCGGAACTATAGGTCCGTTTTCGCGGGAAAATTTAAACTGTCAATTTAAAACCGCATTTTTTCCGATAAATTACAATGTTTTAATTTTTTAATATATTTGTGGTCTATTCTACATGGAATTCTTTAAAGTGAAAACAAAAATAAAAATATTGCATGTTCCCTATTGAAAAAACCTTTATTAGAGCGTGCGGGCGATGGAGTTTTATGAAAATGTGGCTGTTCTTTTAGTTTATCGTGTTAAATTGTTTTAGGGTTAAACCATTTTATAGGTCCTTATTGCGTATTAAATAGATTTAAATTAATTTGTTAAGTTGCTTAACATAGTTAATAAATAGAATCCGGTTCATATTCTCAATAAAATTAACGGAACTACTCATTTACATTATGAGTGGGTTTTTCTCATTAGGAAAGTTTAAAGAAGTTAGTTAAGAAAGAAAGAAAGAAGTCTTTAGTTTGTAAATCATTAATCAATTACGTACTTACGTTTTATTGTATATGCAATTTATTATAATCAGATTACTTGGTAACCCATCTGAGGAACAATTATTGTGGTTTGATGGGTATAATATACGAGTAAAACCTCTACTGCGTAAAATGCTGTTTAAATAAATAATAGTTTAAAAAAGCTGTACTTATAACACGCTTCTATTGAAAACCAAACTAATAAGTACAAAATAATGGAAAAAAGCGTGAGGTGCTTTTTAAGGTATTTTTTATTGATATCCTTTACCACTGGGGTATCACGACTACCACTAACTTTTGATTCTTAATCAACTTCTGATAAAACTGTCGAGGAGTGAGGAAATTTCATGCGTAGACTTTTCTCTCTCCTATATTCCAAATTCAGATGGCATACTAAAAAAAACTAAAAAACACGCTTCCATTGAAAACCAAACTAAAAAGTACAAAATAATGGAAAAAAAGCGTGGGGGCACCCACGCCCGTTTTTTAGTTTTTTTTTAAACTATTATTTATTTTAAATTTTTTAGGGTGTTCCGAATTTTGAGACGTATGTCAGCGTAGTTTGTGACGTATGTCAGAGTAGTTTTCGAAGACAGTTTTTTTGCTGTCCTGGTAACCCTGGCAAGTATAATGGCACAAAATAAAAGAAAAAAAAGTTTGAATGAAATCTGGTCGTTTAAAGTGGGTCAAAATCGCGCTATAAGGAATCGGTTACAAAAAAACATACAAGTGAAGCGAATATAAAGCGTGTAAAATGATGATAACAAGAAAAGTTTTAATTTAATAGTTTGACGAAGCATTTTCAGACTAGAGCGCGACGCGATAGTGCGAAGTGATCCTTGCAGAACAATTTCTATGAAGTTTGCATAGTAACTGTTTGCATAGTTGCGTCGCGGCGTATTTCCATTCTGTACAAGGCTAGAACGCAAGGGTGTGAAACTAGTCGCGTAAAGATTGGAAATCACTTTTTAATCAAGATCTTCCAATCTATACAAGAGTAGTGCGCAAATACTCGTGTATACTTTGTAGTGGCCAAAGTAACTAAATTGTTCCATAATATACAGTGCTAGTCCGCATGAAAACTAAACCTGTATAGACGAGCGGCCGGCGAGTGCCAAAACGACATGGTTTGGGGAGGTTAGGTTAGGTTAAAACTGTGACCTCCTATGGAAACGCCTTTATTCTGTTGACGAGCCCTGTCAGCGAAGTGTCCTGTCGAGCGTTTCTACTTCCCTTTTATTTTATTCGTCAACCCTATACTTCTTCCGGCCTTTAAATCGATGTCGATACACAATCATTCAAAAGTTAGGTTAGAATATTAAAAAAAAAAATTCTCAAAAAGGGGGCTTTCGAAATTTTTCCTTCACAGGAGAGGCTATAAGTCTCCTCTCTCCGTCCCCCCCCCCCTACCACCCCTTAAATCGAAGCCTGGCAATCAGAAGTCCTACCAAATTCCCATGGTAGTATTAGGGCCTTGTATAAATTGGAAAGATGCATGTGCGCGTCTACGTTACAAACTATATACAAGTAGTACGCAAAATTCGTGTATACTTTGTAATCACAAATTTAAAAATTGCATTACAAAGTATACGCGATTCCAATGGTTGCGTTTTGGCCATGTACAGAATGGAAATACGCTGCGTTGCGCAGGTTGCGCTGTCGCGACTCGCGTCGCCCCTGTTGGTGGGATCCTGTTTGCTTTAAACAATCTCATGCAGTCTGCAATATAGGTCTCTATTGTTGAATTTAGGAAGATGCATGGTCCGACTTCATAAGATTGTTTGTAGTACTCATTTCGGTTCATCTACTTTTTCCAACTATGCGTCGGGTCGGCTTCTAGTCCAAGATGGAGCTGCATTCTAATTTTTTTTACAAGAGGCGACTCCTAAGTATCTGACCTCCTCAATCTTGAGTAACATGGTGCCCCTTGGTAGCTTGTGGTATAGGTAAACCAAATTCTTTTAACTAATACCAAGTTTTTTTTTTTCGAAAATGTTTCGTATAGAATGACAAGTGGTAACTGGCATAACAAGTTTTTGACAACATTCTTTAAGCGGTCCAATTTTGTATTAAAAATCGCTTTTATTGCCGGATTTACGTTAAAATTTATAGAACAGGACTTAAAACCACAATTAAAAGAAATGGCGTATTCAATATTCTATGATAATTTTATTCAAATAAATAATAGGACGTTATCACGAGTGCGTATTTTTTGCTAAATTTATTAATGATACACGTCATATTTCGTGTTAAAAGCCAAGGCTCCCGCAGAGAATTTGTTTCACGTGTTTCGCGTCCGCCTGTCTCGGGACGCCTTCAACGTCAAAAGGTAATTTTATTTATTTTTCCTTAACATATAGTAAAAATCTGAATAGCTGAAGTACACCGCACGTCCATCTGGTTTCTGAAAATTCCTTTTTTTTTTTTCAAATAAATTTACCTGAACCCTTGACCTTTGATTGCAACACAAAAATGTCCTAATATACTCATGTGAAATGACTTAATTGGCTCTCGTCATTTCGGTCAGCATCAGCCGCATGAGTTTGATTCTGTTAGCAAATTGTCTTTCAAAAACAGTTTTTTTTTAATTTATAAAATACTTTAGTGATGCCGATTCTACAGAAAATCAAACTTAAAAGTGTGAGAAAAGTATGTAACCAGACATACACCACCTCACACACGCTTCTTGAAAATCTGCAATTATTTTATTTTATGGCTTTTGGTTGTGTCCAAAGAATATTAATTTTATTTTAATAAAAAATATGTAAAATAGCAGCAGGCATTAAAATACCAGTATTATTGAAACAAATAGTAGATTATTAACCAAGGGGATAAAGCAGTGTCTTCTGTCGCGGGTGACGATTTAAATCGCGAGCGTAACGAAGGACTCGAGGTTTACTCCCGATCGTAGCGAGGGTGTTAAAAACTTAAATCACGAGCGAAGACGAGTCCGGCGATTTAAGACGAGTCCTGAGTGTAGCGAGGGATTTAAGTTCACCCAAGTCTAAGAGAGCTTTATCACCGAGGAAAATAGTCTACTTTTCGTACCATTTGCGAAAAAATTAACACAATAATAATATGAGATAAGCATTTATTAAAAATAATGCCAATTAAAAGTAAAATAAACTTAACGTTTATGTATTTGAAGAAAACAAAAACGCGGCAAATTCCTAAACTAATATTTTTTTGTCGGAAAAGCAAAGGCTTCAAGCTCATACGGCCTCGTCGGTTTTCGTAATTTTATTTAATAATCATAACTACATAATAAATGCGTATTCCTTTTTCAAAAAGATGTATAATGCTTTATATACAAACTCAATGGTGTAAACACAGATGTAGTTCAGTATAAATTTCGGTAAGTATTCCAAATTTAAATCACATTCTCCCCCTAGAGGATGAATGAAATTCAATACAGTTTTCTTTCCCTGTTTTTAACAGATTAAAAATGACTATTGTTATGATCGCTTTTTGTGGCCTAGAATGTCACTTTTTTGAGCAAGTGGTACGAAAATTATTATTGCAAAATGAACACCTTAACCTTTAGCGGCCTATCGGAAGGTAGCCTTTACAGATAGATAAACAATTATGACTGAATTTGAAACAGTATTTATTGAACTTTTCAATATAATCAACAAAAATCACGTAAAATTAGTACTTTACTTATAATTAATAATCACATTACAGTGGGTACCGCTATCCGCTTTGCCCCATCCCCCGGGTAAAGCGGATAGACTCATAGGGCAAAGTGAACACATGGTGTATTAAGGATGAATGACCAAAGTATATTTAAAAAAAACATAGTTAAATAAAGGAGATATTAATAAAGAATACAACTAATCAGTCGTCAGTGGAGTTGTCACAAAGAAATATGCCATTTCCCTCGTAAGCCGTGCATCTTTCTTTTCAGATTGATCGGACACCGGCAAGTGGGTCAAAATCGAATCTAGAAACAAATTCCCAATATAACTAGCAGTAATTCTGCACGAAGACATGCACTTTTAAGAGGTAGTCTAGCCAATACAGTAGTACTATTTAAACATGAGTAATTACAGAATTACGTACCTTGAAAAGTCGTAAGCAATGTTCACTTTTTTATTTCTATTATTTTTTCGCAAACGATGTGTGACCTCACTTTATCTCTATTTGTTTACAACTCAGGGTCGCGGGGAGCACCTCGTGGCTTGACTAGAGCACACTTGGGCGCACCATTTTGAAATAATGGAGGGTACCCGCTAAGCCCAGGGTGTTCACTATGCCCGACCTTCCCCTATAAAACTTTTTAACAAAAAATTAAACCGCCGAAAAAACAGAAAAGCAAAAAATAATAAACCTTAAAATTTTGAGTCGGCGCTGAAAAATCAATGAACAAAGATCACTCAAAGCGCCGACTCATAATTTTAAGGTTTATTATTTTTTGCTTTTCTGTTTTTTCGGCGGTTTAATTTTTTGTTTAAAAGTTTTTTTATGGTACTGGACCATGCCAGCGGGCCGAGCACGTCCTCTGTGATAGAGTTAACTCACGCATTTTATCACGATTTTTTCCCCCAGAGTGTGATAAAAATGTGTGACTCAAGCTTATCACAGTGCTGCTTGCAGTGCTGGCCCCGCTGGAACCTATTGATTTCCGAGATATTGAAGGACAACGTCCCAACTTTTTTTTTTTCAACAATATAAGTTTTAAATGATATATGTACCGTTGCATGCACCCGTAAGCACAATGATTTGCTTGCATTACAGGGCACGCTACCGTATATATGTATAGTGAATTTTCACACCAAATCGAAAAGTCCAAAATTCCCGAGATTCTAAGCAATAAATATTGCACACTGTTACTTAATTTGATGCATAGAATTCATAGCGTGCATATAACGACTACGGTACGTTCAAATTTATTACACGCTTTATATTGGCTTCACTTCAAGTATGTTTGTTTGTAACCGACTCCTTATAGCGCGATTTTGACCCACTTTAAACAACCAGATTTCATTCAAACTGCACACCTGTCATGGACGAAGACAATGCAATAATTTCATAAATTTGTGCCATTATCCTTGCCAGGGTTACCAGGACAGCAAAAAAACTGTCTTCGAAAACTATGCTGACATACGTCACAAACTACGCTGACATACGACACAAACTACGCTGACATATGTCACAAACTACGCTGACATACGTCACAAACTACGCTGACATACGTCTCAAAATTCGAAACACCCTAAAAAATAGAAAATAAATAATAGTTTAAAAAAACTAAAAAACACGCTTCCGTTGAAAACCAAACTAATAAAAACTTTTTACCATAAAATTTAACCGCCGAAAAAACTGAAAAGCAAAAAATAATAAACCTTAAAATTATGAGTCAGCGCTTTGAGTGATCTTTGTTCATTGATTTTCCAGCGCCGACTCATAATTTTAAGGTTTATTATTTTTTGCTTTTCAGTTTTTTCGGCGGTTAAATTTTTTGGTAAAAAGTTTTTATTTTATAATTTTTTGTGGCTTTAATGTATTTTTTGTGTCAAAATCGGACTACTCTGTATAAAGTTATGCTTGGTTAAACATTACAATCAGTGAGTGAACAATCAATCATACCCTGTTTTCTGACCCTTAGGGTTTGATTTTGTTTTACAAATTTATATGGGACCACCCTCGAAGTTTACTATTTCCAATAAAAAAAGAATTATCACAATCGGACTACTATGTAAAAAGTTATGCGTGGTCATACATAAAAAAAAACAAACAAAAAAAAATAAAATACGCGTCGAATTGATAACCTCCTCCGTTTTTTTTCGTCGGTTAATAAAAAAAGAAAAATGCGTTTATTGGAATAAAAAAAAGACAGTGTACTTAGGTATATCTTTTTGGAACACTACGATAAAAACTGCAGGTTTTATTTAATTTATTTAAACTTGTCTGTATGACTGCACCCTAATTAACCTGACATAATAGACTAAACCAAGTTTACTGACCGGTAATCATTTCTATGTTCTATGTTATAGGGGTTTGGTTTCCGCACTTAGTCCTTTGAGTGGACCATTGTGCGTGGATAATCCGGTAATCACTTAATCAGCAAATTGAAGTGGCTCCATAGTAAAATAAATAATAATTAAAAAAAACTAAAAAACACGCTTCCATGGAAAACCAAACTAAAAAGTACAAAATAATGAAAAAAAGCGTGGGGTGCTTTTAAGGTATTTTTTTATTGATATATATAGACGTATGTCAGCGTAGTTTGTGACAGTTTTTTTGCTGTCCTGGTAACCCTGGCAAGGATAATGGCACAAATTTATGAAATTATTGCATTGTCATCAGTCCTTGACAGGTGTGCAAAGTTTGAATGAAATCTGGTCGTTTAAAGTGGGTCAAAATCGCACTATAAGGAGTCGGTTACAAACAAACATACAAATATACAAATATACAAACATACAAACATGAAACATACAAGTGAAGCTAATATAAAGCGTGTAAAAACAAAAGTTTAAACCACCTATTTAATTCATTATCAGCCCATAAAGTTCTCTCTGCTGGGATACAGTCGTCCTATCTGTGTGAGGGAATGAGCCGTAATCCACCTTACGGACCCACCACGGTTTCACGTTTCCCATACTTCACGGTTTTGTGAGTAGTGGTGATGAAATAATTTACACAAAGTCAAGCGCCTGTATGGGTTCGAACCTACAAACTAGTAAGTCGCGGCTGTTACCACTGATCCACCAGTGCTCTACCACTACCTAATCAATGAAACCTCGAAACATTTTGAAACAAGATTATAACATGATTAGGTATTTGTTGGTAGGATAAATGAAAGAAAATAGTTACCCAGTGGTACTTAAGAAATAACCAATTAAAGACAAGTAGACCAAAGAAAGGGTGGGATGATGACATTAGAGAGGTTGCTGGAATAACATGGGGCAGAGTGGCCAGAGAGAGACAGGAATGGAGATTATTGGAGGAGGCCTTTGCCGACTGACCCACGGTGATACAGGGGCTGGGGACATACAGGGACCGATCGATCCGGTTTACTACGCTTGTCACGGTTGGTCCATGGATGGTTGACTCACTTATCCATAACCACGCATACATTTATATACATACTCCCACAAACACAGATGCGCGCAACAGTACTCTCACTCATCACACACACAACACACACACACACACAACACACACACGCATGAACACACTCACAACACACACACTCACTCACCCAAACACAAACAATGTAATTATTTATTAACTACACCTCTAGTTGTAATATGTAATTTCGTACCAACTTACTCGCCGCGGGAGGAAGACCTGGAGTCCTGAAATACAGGGCTGCCCTAGTTTAGGCTCCAGTCCACTCCATTTATTTTATGTACCTATACTGTGTTTAGATTAGTGTGGAAAATAAATGAATTTTTACTTTACTTTATCTTTAATTCTTTACCCACGGAGACCGCTACGTGCCTCTGAAAGCACGTTAAACCGTTGGTAACGGACTTCCGGCTGTCAATCGTGGAGTTTTGACAATCGTACCGGGTCGTCCGAAGCTGTGAAGGTCAGATAGGCAGTCGCTCCTTGTAAAATACTGGTATTCAGCTGCATCCTGTTAGACTGGAGAAGTCTACCGCTATATAATTGGGAAAAGGCCAGGCAGGTAATGAAACATTCAAAACGTAAATAAATGACAGTACCTACGGGTCTAACTACACTTCTTTATGTTTGTCCAACTAAATAAAAACTTTTTAACAAAAAATCAAACCGCCGAAAAAACTGAAAAGCAAAAAATAATAAACCTTTCAGTCATTTTGAGTCGGCGCTTTGATCTTTGTTCATTGATTGTTTGGCGCCCGCCGACTCAAATCTACTCTGGCTATAATCTACTAATTACCACAAGCTTGCAAAATCGGACTATTCTGTAAGAAGTTATGCATTACAATCAATGAGTGAACAATCAATCATCCCCTGTTTTCCTACCCTTAGAGTTGGATTTTTCTCTCCAAATTACATGGAACCACCTTCGGGATATACCCTTTCCAATAAAAAAGAATTATCGAAATCAGTCCACTATGTAAAAAGTTTTGAATGGACAAACATAAAAAAAAAATATACTCGTTGACTTGAGAACTTCCTCCGTTTTTTTCCTCGGTTAAAAAGGTAATAATCATTTAAACCTTTCTAATACGTATCAAGGTCGGTAGAGTTTACTTTGCCGACACAGGTCTAGGATAAGGGGCCAAACCAAAACTGCAGCATTTGGCAAGCTGTTTGGCAATGGCGAACCCACGGACCCCGTCCCCTCGGAGAAGTCTTGTTCCTCATCTCTGGTTTGCTATTATTGACAAATCAGAGTGGACACTGACGAGAACCAGACCTTCCACCTCATTCTTGCCTTTATTAGCATTTGTTTAATTTTAAAACCACAAAAATAAAAACTTACGGTGACTCTATGAGAATGACTAAACTTTGGACATTTATGTATAATTCATCAAAGATTAATCACTCCAAGTGCTGATGTTCACGTTTTACGAGAACTGAATTTAATCCTTTGCTACAATGGTCCCTCTAACTTTTATGCATATTAGTTTGGCTTCCAAATCCTGACTTGTCAACCAATATGACTTAGCTTATGTAAATTAGTGGCGGTTACTTTTTCATGTGTGTCATTCACAAAATGATGTCGAAATTTCGTTTTTTTTATTTGGCGTATGGTGGTCAATTCAATCGTAAATTATAATATAATATGTTAGGACAACCAACACACCGTTATTTGATCCCAAACTAGGCAAAGCCTGTACTATGACCAGACAATTGGTAAATATACTCATATATTTCTAAATACATACATATTATAGATAAATTATACCCAGATACAGAACAAATGATTGTGCTCATCACACAACATTTGTTTTGGGTGGGAATCGAACCCACGACCTCAGTCTTAGCAGTCAGGGTCACTAACCACTAGACTAACAGGTCAGTGTTATGATATTTTCCTGTGGTTTGGGAACTTACTTGAGTATATATATACCCGGGACGTCCATATCTAGCCGGGATCGAACGAGTTTTTTTTAATGTGGCCATCATTTTAGTATAATTATTGTGTATTTTACGACTTCCACGTGAACGAACTCGTGGCCAGAAGTTAGTATATTATTATAATTAGGTATATTCGCTGCCGATATTTGCTGATTATATAATCAGCTAAACTTTCTACTTTAAAACTTAAGCTTAAGTGACGTAACTCCAAGTATAAGTAGTCAAACAAAAAAAAGTTTCCGACACCTGTCATTATATTATTAATTGATATCTACCGAATGTCCGAGCAAATAACAAGTAAACCTACCTATGCAAAAACAGATTAGTTACTTTGAATATGTATTATTCAAAATTGTTTTCCTTGTTGCGGTTTAGTGGCCTTCTTCATAAAGCTCCTAACTACATAGGTATTACCCATAAGAGCCATACATACCATATTGTTGTTACACGAAATGAGTTAATATTTTTAAACAAAAACACAAATACCGCAAAAAAAAATTGGTAGGTACCTACTCCTAAAAAATTAAACCTGAGCCGAAGGATTAAAAAAATATGGAACAAAAGAAAAAGATACTCTTTAACTGAACCTAAGCAAAGATTGTTTTAAATCAAAAAATAATATTTTAAGTGGCTCCTTCATAATAACATGAGATTTTTACATATCTTATGAGCTCAGCTTTGCGAGAAAGTGAGAGTGCAAGTCATCCGGATACCCCGATTAATGACGCGACCCGACTAATCCTTCTTGTATTTTGTTTGTTATGTCGATGTATTAAGTACCTACCAAAACGTCTACAGCTACAGTCAGTGGAACCTACGTCAATTTGCCGGGTTATAGCTGTTTCACTAGCGATAGCGGTGCTGTGGTTGTTAAATGGTAACGGTCCCGACTTACGGTCGTGGGTTTGAACTCAGGCAGGCGCTTGAACTTTGTGTAAATAATTTCATACCCACTGCTTTCAAAACGGCGAAGGAAGACATCGTGAGAAGACTGAAATGTCCTACAGTCAAAACATCGAAAACAACCCGCACTCGGGCTGTGAGGTAGATTACAGCCCACTCCCTCTTGAAGGGAGTCAGCTGCTCGCTTTTCGCCCCGTGGAAACAACTGAAGTGGTGCGTAGCGAGCATCACCGCCGCCTCCGAGTTGAATATAATTATTATATGTTTTTACTCATTCAGTTCCCACGAAAGGCAGAGGAATAAAATCTGTCGAAACCCAACAGAGGCCCCTTCCGCATATAGAGGTAAGGCTGGTTAGTGCCTGGGGGCGTCCGATCCCAGACAACAGGCACGCTCGCGACTAGGCTCCCCCTAGCCATGCAGCTCTCGGCACAGCAATCTTAGCTTGAGTGTGAAGAAAACAAAACAAACCTTAGCCGCCTTTTACGACACCCACGGACTGTGATGGGTTGGTTCTGTTCTACTACCCAGAGGGCACACGGGGAACTACCCGGAGATTACACGGTCTTTTGTATATTAAGCTAAAATGTGCCCTGGTCAGGCTGCATATATTATTACAACTTGCGGGTAAAAGTACGCGGCAGTTTGGGTAAAAGTACGCGGCAATTTGGGTAAAAGTGCGTACGTAGGAAAAGAAAACAAATGTAAATCATTTTTCACTGCGTGTCAATTACTTATTCCCTCTTCTATTAGTTGTTTTGCAGCATTAATCTTCTCCTCCAAAACCAATCGTCTCCGTGAAGGGCTTTTTTTACATGTGTGGAATTATGTCACATTCTGAAACAAATAACACGTTGACAAGTTATTATTGACAAATACATCGAAATAGTACGTACATTAAAAAAAAAAACAATAATAAAAAAATGAAAATAAGGCAATCAATTGTCTAAAGCTAACGTTTCTCTCATGTTATAACGGAAGTCATAAAAATCTGTAATTTTCACAAGTATTTAACATTCAGGTGTCAAACAAGGCTCTGTATTTGGACAGCCGTTATTGTATGACCGGCCACCGGTTTCTTAGGAACCCTAAGCTACGGAAACATGAATCATGGTCTAAAGAAACTGCAGATTTACCCACTCTTTATTTTTGGTAAAAACTAAATAAGACCTACAAATAATGAGTAATCGGTTATACTAAATAATATTTGTAGAGTACACAGTACACACACAAATAGCACTGTTGTACCAACTTTACTTCTTGGACGATAAATATATGGCGTTCCGTGCATAAAGGTACCAGTAGGGAGGTATTGAGTTAAGGCCGGATGTAGGATCTAGAAGAGTCCCTTTATTATGCTGATTACAAAAAAACATTCCTAATACTTTTTTTGTAAATGTATGGGGAACCCCAAATATTATTGTTTTTTTTTTTATATTTTTGTGTGAAAATCTTAATGCGGTTCACAGAATACATCTACTTACCAAGTTTCAACAGCATTGCTTTTATAGTTTCGGTAAAAAGTGGCTGTGACATACACGGACAGACATGACGAATCTATAAGGGTCCATTTTTTGCCATTTGGCAACGGAACCCTAAAAAATGTGCTTAGAAATGTTGTCTGTAGATGTTAATTGTATCAAATTGTAGCAAATTTGTTGTAGAACAATAAATCAGTAAAAATCATAAAATGCCATACTTTCACCCGATTTTACAAAAACGCAAATAACTCTGAAACTAAATGCCGACATCTAGAACCTTTATGCGCGGAACGCCACATATTATTATTAGACCGCGTACCGGAATACGTAGGGTAGGAAAGCTTCCCACAAGGTGGACCGATGACCTTGCGAAGGCCGCAGTAATCCACTGGATGCGGGTAGCATAGAACCAGTCGAAATGGCGGAGCTTGGGGGAGGCCCATGTCCGTCCCAACAGGACGTCTTTGGACTGAAATGATGATGAATTTTCTTTTTAATTAGGCATGTACTTACCTAATTTTAATTAATATTTTTAAATTCTCTAATACTATTTTAGTAAAAAACAAAATGGGCTTATTCAGTCGCTGTCCCGTTTTTCAGATCATTTATAGTAATAGTAGTGGAAGTGTCGTTGGCTTTTCCCTAAAAGAAAAAGCCAACGACACTTCGCCCGAGTACAGAGGGGTAATTGCGTAACTTGCTATCAGTAGGAATTGGTTTCATATTGATATGTAGTTAAACAACATTAATTGCGTTATTTACGTTGCTGAACTTACAATTTATTCGAACAAGTGACGCAATGGTTTAGAAATAATCCTCAATCCCATTCAGTTCTGATAAATAGTGCGTTTCGCAATTAGGGTGCAGGTCGGATATTATCCCACCGCAACGTACTACCGAGATAATTCTTATCTAATACTTCTGTATTCTATGTTCCAATCCAGGGCATAGACCATGACCTGGATTGGGGCCCATGTGCTAAATGTCATTCTAAACGAATAAAGAAACGAACAAACACACTTTCACATTTAATACCTATTAACTTAGGAAGGGTTACGACGTAAGTATTAAAGTGTTAGAAAACAAAACAAGGTATCTATTAATAATAAAGTATTAGAAAACAACACAAGGTATCTATTAATAAATTGTTTTTATGATGACTTTGATAAACCCTAGGAGGTTTATCCACCTTAACAAATTAGCTTGTACCTTTACAAATCAGCACAATATACTTAATTAAAACTTTTAAAAACTTAATCGATTTATAAATGATGGAGTTCGAAGATAACAAACATTAAAAAAAAACAATCGCATTGAGAACGTCCTCCTTTTTGAAGTCATTTAAAAATGACGTTTGCACAAAAATCTTGTATTCTTTCACTGACAGACAACGAACAGTAGCTCTAGAAGCACGTTTTGCTGAAGAGGGATGTCAGGGTACCCGGCAAAATCCAAAGAATCATGTTCAATCTTGACCTGATTTTTTTTTAACGCGTCTAGTTATGTAAAATATCTTAAAAAATTGCTAATTTTTTGCTGATTTCGTATCACATGATTAAATTTTCAAATAAAGCCAGGAAAAAAAGAAATTCTAAAAAATGTTTATCATTCTCAATAGACTTTTTGAAACGTAACGTGTTTTACACACGTTTCATTTCACATAATACGAAAAAACTTGTTCGTTCATGTGGTTAATAAATGTTCAAAATAACGAAGTGGTATTTTTTTTACTTCACTTTTTAATTTATGACTAGCTATGATTTTTTATAGTTTTATATTAGGGTGTGGAAAGAAAAATAAACGTACAGTTGATAGGGCGCGTAAAACGAACTTCTTTACGTGAACGACAGGCTGTCACTAGTGGTGGGTCGTTGTCGAATTTTTGACGGACGAAACGCAACCGTTCTTCCGACGACGAAAACGGTTGCAGAAAACGGTCGTCGTCGCAACTGGTTTGAAGAGCCGTCTTCAAACCAGTTGTTGCGATGACGACCGTTTTGTAAAAGACGAAACTTATCGAATATGGAACAGAATTGCGTTTTCGTTGCGTGTAATAGTTGCAGTTTCTTCCAAAGTTACAACTACTTATAAATGACCAATTACACAACTGACCAAAAAAAAAAAAAAATGTGAACAAACATATGACGCGCTCACCGGCTCGTATTCCAAGACATTTATTTACCTATTATCCCAATTCAACAACCGGGCGATTTTGCACTTAACGACTATAAGCTTACACAGGTTTGACCGTCGCATCACGAACGACAGTATAGAAAAGTAGTAATAAAATATAGACTCTATACCATTGACAAAAGGTTCACTTTTAACTGTAAGAACTGGTTTGTGAACGAACGCGGTATGCTAAGGACGACCGTCGCGACGAGTGTGATAGTTGAATCATTGCGTTCTCGACCGTATTATCTTAGCAGTAAAATAAAAAATCGCATCAAGTAATTCGAAGACTGGTTTGTGTAACGAAAACTGTTTCGATCCAAGACTTGAAAACAGTTTCGTCGTCGTAGTCGTCGCAGAACATAAAACTGTCTTTGGAACGGACGGACTAAGGACGACGACGCGACGCGACGAGTGTGATAGTTGAATCAATGGGTTCTCGACCGTATTTTCTTAGCTGTAAAATAGATAATCGCATGTAGTCATTCGAAGACTGGTTTGTGCAACGAAGACTGTTTGGACCCAGGACGTAAAACGGTTTCATCGTTGCAAGACATAAAACGGTCTTCGGAAAGAGTTCGTTGTCGCAACGCCCACGACTAGCTGTCACTTGTTTGACGTTTTGCAGTCGTTCGTTTGCTGTCACTACGTATTGTACTGAGCGATTTTGGATTTTCTGATACCCTAACAAGTTTTGCATTTTCCACGGACTCCGATACCTACCACATACGATTACTTTGGCCTGTGTTACACGGATACAGATTTAGTCCTTTTTGTTGGGATCTAGACGTTATCGCTTTTGTTGGAAAGAGCTATGGACATGAGCCTTCTACGAGATGGCTTTGCCTGCAACATAAGTGTTAATACGCTTCGGCGTTATCGAGCCCTTCAGTACAGTGTGGAATTGTTCGGGATTTGCAGATTGACATGATTACTATCCCGCGGCTTGCTCAAAGATTTTGGTAATTATCGTATTGAGAGAAGTATTACGAAGAAGTTTTTCATTACAACGTATTCTTACGTACCTATTTAAGAAACACACAAAGTCAACAACAAGTACCTACACATCTTTCTGTGCTTTCGACGGAAAAAGAATTATTGGTCGAATGAAGACGCATACCAACTTTTTATGACGATGGTTTAAAATCATATTTAAAAAAGATAGGCGCGTAGATGTCATTTATAAATGAGTTTGTTTACTTTATTATTTTTGCTGTTACCTGTACTTAATTTACCTATTAAATATATTTACATATACGAATCACATGAAGGGCCTTTTTCAACTATCACTCACCTGGATCAGATATTTGAGGTGGCCGAAATCATTTATTAGCATTATCAGGAAATCGCCATTTCAAACTTTTAAACCACCTAGTGAGTTTTTCTTCACTAACTTGAGCAATTACGAAAGACGTTTTTTTTTTTTGAACTGCCTACCCGATCATAAAACCCTGTGCACGCCACTGCTTGGACGACAGATTTTGACCGATATTTCAATGAACTATACCTAAATTATTGTAACCTGCTGTAGGTAGTGTAGGAAACAAGGATGGCTTAACATCACACGTGAAGTGTTTAAAACTCAGCATCGTCGGGCTATTACGAGAATATAACTGCTGTTTGCCACTGCGCGCCGAATTGATGATGATATTAAATTGAAGACGGATTTATTTCTGAGTGAGTGCAACTCTCTCAGCGATTAACAAATAATTTCATTTTAATAATCATCTAGTTTTTGAGGTTACAACAGTTGTCAAACCTGATCTGAAAGCTGTAAATCTATTATAACCTCAAAAACTTATTTACGTAATAGCATTTTTCCCTGGCCTCTAAATAAGAAGACGATAACTTATTATGTTATTATAAACAATAACTGATTTTATAGAACACTATTTGTAGGTAGACGCGACCTGTAAAACGAATCAAGTGACAGGTCATTCAATGTATGGAAAGTGGGCATGATTCTTTTCGTACGTCAAATGAAGTTTTAGGGTTATATATTTTATTGAGTTTCCTGTTTATTCGGATTAATTAAATAAAAAGGTTTCCGTGTGTGTCGATCGACGAAGAGAAAAAAAAATTCTGCTTTCGCATTAATAAAGACCATTTTGTGATTTTTGCATATGCATATTTTTCACCTTAGTCAATCCTTTATCCTGTCAGCAGACACTGGGTACTGTATGACCCAGAACTAACTTAACTAAACTTTTACCACTTAATTTTTGGATTTAAATTCCTCATTTATTTCAGCTCTTTCATTGTATTTTTTATTTTGATATACAGTTGTAATTTTCAATTTTCGAACTACGGATGTGGATGTGATCTGATTCGGATGTGGTCAAATAATATTTGCGGTCGGCCGAGAGTTGCGGCGGCCTTTTTTTACTGTGGGTGGTAAATCATCAAATGACGTCTCCCGCTTTGGGCAGAGTGGGAGGGCGTGTCAGACTTTTACTGACTAAAACTTCTCCGTGTTCCTTCAGTTGCCTATATGCCAGGGCCACGGTAACTCTTTCGAACAAATCTCGAGACCCTGGACCTTAGTTAATCCTTCGAAATCCATTAAAATATATTAAAAATAAACTTTTTAAAGGTTTTTTTTTTTCGAAAAAATAATAATTAGTCAGTATTTGCGCCGTTAACGCGTACACAATCGCGGCGATTGCCACATGCTCAATATGAGTTCATCCAAATCACGTTGCGAAATGGCCGCCCACGTATGTGTAACAGGTAACAGGCGAGTGTATTATCCTGCATAAGTAGAAATGAAGCACCTGGTTTCGCGTAAATCTGTGCATTGAGATTGCCGATCCAAATCAGTTCGGTTCTTCCGTCGATTCAAATAACCGTTATATTATGATTGTTGGCTATGAAGTAGGTATGGCTGAAATGTGGCTGAACTGATTCAGTCTCAAAGCCGTTGCAGGATTGTACATATAGGAATACGACTTATCAGTTAATTATTTTGTTTTAATTATTTTTTTTGTTCGAAATACTTACAAAATTATTTTCTAACTAGCTTCTGCCCGCGACTTCGTCCGCGTTAAATTTCTTGTTCCCCCGACCCTTCCCGTCGCGTCGAATCGCCTACCCGCGCGATTTTCCCCGTTTTTGCAACATTTTTCATTACTGCTTCGCTCCTCTTAGTTGTAGCGTGATGTTATATAACCTATAGCCTTCCTCGATAAATAGGCTACCCAACACAAAAAGATTTTTTCAATTCGGACCAGTAGTTCCTGAGATTAGCGCGTTCAATCAAACAAACAAACTGTTCAGCTTTATAATATTTAGTATAGAAGTATAAATAACAAAATGTACTAAATAGTATCGAAAATAATGACAAAAAAAAACAGATTTTTTGTAGATACTTAGTTTTATATAGGTATGTAATATGTTATGTTAAAACAAGAAACACGTGGTGACCATAAGCAACAAATAATTTAATTAACACGTTGAACGCCATGTGTGCTGGAAACACAAAGTAGCACCTTCAAAGGCTGCGTGTTTCCTTTGGGAAACACAGGCAGTGCTCTATTCGGAGGCCAGTGTGTCCACCGGGAAACACTATTTAATACATTTTACTAAGAATTCTAATACCGCGTACTGGCCTCCACGGTAATTTCGATCTAATTGGGTTTTGTGTACGACTTTTTGGTCGAAGAAGTTTCCGAAAACTTTTCAGGTATCTTTTAGAAGCACATGAAAATGAGTGGAAAATCTTAGAAAATCACGTATTTATTACATACAAATTTTATTTAAATTGCATTCCAATACGAATTAGGTAAAAACATGCAGTCCGAAAAAAATTTGAGCACGGTTTTTGAGCTTGGCCCAAGGGGTTAAAGGTTTTCCATTGCGAAGATTGTCTGGAGGACACGGTGGAGCATACGGTGGAGGTGTGCCCTGCCTGGGTGGAGCACCCCCGTGTCCTCGTGGAGGCGATCGGCGGCGGCGACCTCTCGCGTCCGGCCCTGGTGCGAGCCATGGTACGGAGCGAGAGGGCATGGGAAGCCGCCACCTCCTTCTGCGAAGCAGTAATGCTCGCGAAGGAGGAGGCGGGGCGCGTGAGGGAGTGGCAGTCTCTGCGCCCTCACGTCCCTAGCCGCCGCAGGAGGAGATGCCCCGGGCGTCGGGAGTCGATAGCGGACTCCCGGCCACCGTAGGCGCGAGCTTGCGGGTGGCGAGCAATGGGTAGCTCGCCACCCGGTAAGGACCAGGCTCGGGTCGACGGCGCGTAGTGTTCCACGCGCGCCTCAAAGAGATGTCAGCAGCACTGAAGGGGTCTGCTAGGACCGATGCCTGTCAGGGTCGCGAGATTGTTCGAAAGAGATACTGGCACATGGGCAACTGAAGGAACACGGATGGGTTTTAGTCAGTAAAAGTCTGACACGCCCTCCCGCTCCGTCCAAAGCGGGAGAAGTCATTTGATGATATACCATCCCAAAAAAAAAAGGGGTTAAGGGTCAATAACACCATATGGAACTGTTACATTGGCACAATACGCCGATATTCGTCAAATCACCGCTAATATGTTAGAGAATTTTGCAACAATTTCCTAAAATATTTGGTAAAGCAATCAAAATCCAATATTAATACCCACGTAACGCATAATGAAGTTGTATAAGGACAATGTCCGAATATTCAAAACATCGGTAGGAAGGTAGGTCGACAATAAAAATGTGGTGGACCCAAAAGTATACACACATACATAAACTTACCCCTTCTTGCCAGTTGCCATGGGGATAGACTGCGCCACCTGCTTCAATCCTTACACATTCCCTTCTACGATACTACGTTTTATATTAATTACTAGCTTCTGCCCGCGACTTCATCCGCGTCAAATTTCTTGTTCCCCCGACCCTTCCCGTCGCGTCGAATCGCCTACCCGCGCGATTTTCCCCGTTTTTGCAACATTTTTCATTACTGCTTCGCTCCTCTTAGTTGTAGCGTGATGTTATATAGCCTATAACCTTCCTCGATAAATAGGCTACCCAACACAAAAAAAAAACAATTCAGACCAGTAGTTCCTAAAATTAGCGCGTTCAATCAAACAAACATACAAACAAACCAACTCTTCAGCTTTATAATATTAGTATAGATTTTATTTTAAAAGCCTGGAAGTCCCATTGCTGGGAAGATCCCCTCTTCCGACTGTTTAAAGCTGTTAACGATCATTTCTTGTTAAAAGAGGCGGTCATCCCGCGATCTCCGTCTGGGCTTACCGCGATGTCGATTGCCATGAAGAGGGCAATTACAAATCATATTTTCATTCTTCAAGTTGGTTACAATATTATTGTTAGTAGTAAAAATTTGTCAATCCAACTAAAGAACACTGTCCTTCAAGATACAGGACTCTCTTAGTTTGAAGGGCAGGGGTCTTACTCATGTAATAGCCATACCTATCTATAACTGAGACTTTACTGATGTTATCTAGGCTGTTTTGTTAAATAAACGATTACTTACTTACTTACTAGTTCTCAGCTGTAATCTTTTCCTGCCAGGGTCGCGAGATTTTTCGAAAGAGTTACTTACCCTGGCATAGGCAACTGCAGGAACTCGGTGGGTTTTAGTAAGTAAAAGTTAGACACGCCCTTCCGCTACTCCTAGAACGGGAGACGTCATTTGATGACTTACCACCCACAAGAAAAGCTGTTATCTTTACGAACGGGATGAAATGCCTAAAGGCGTTTTTTTTTATTATGTCAAAAATAATTTTAATTTAACAGATGCATTTTAAAAATAAACCACAATAAGGTTTTTTAGAGCAATCCACTATTTATTGTTATTATATTAATAACCTACCTTCAGCAGCTAATTGCTCCGTACAATTTACTGCTTGTACAAATTACTTCGCCAAAAGGAAAGTTCTGACTCATAAATCGACATGGGTTACTTTTTTACCAAACCGTTTTTTCCTTTTACGCAGTTTAGTTCTCAGTGTGTTTTCCCATATTGTTATATGACGTCTGTTCTCTTTGATAAATTTTAAACTAACGGCATCTGACTCGATGACAATCATATTTATTGTTAAAAATTTTTTTTTTTTTTTGTAAGTCAGTTTTTTTTTTTTTTTTTTGACGAAGGTACGAATAACTATAAGGTAACAAATATTGCTATAATCCATTTATTATAGCATTAGAAAAAAAGAGGCTCGTAAAAGCAGGAGTGCAAAACATTTTATTACAAAGTTAGGTTATTAAAAAAAATGCACATTCATTCAATTTACATCTTAAAATTCGTCTGTTCAACAACACGTTACTCAGGCAGGCTCCAGTGCTCCATGGGTATAAAATTACCTTCAAAGAAGCCGATAGACACTTTTTCCTTCCGTTATTAATATATGATATTTTTTATACTGGACCTAAAAGAAACCTTCTGGTTATGGAGATTTTGAAGGGCAAAGTTACAAGTTTTTTTTTACATTTTTACGAAAATCAAATTTTAAATGTAGATAGAGAGAAGAACCAGAAGAGAAAGAAGAGAAGAGATTGGAATAACTATACTCCATTTGTTTAGGTAGTTAACTAAATGTAAACAATCTTAACATGTCTTTTATCTAAAAAACTGTCTAAAAATTGAATCTAAAAATGTTTACAATTAGGTATTTACTTAAACCGATGTTAGGTAAGTAACTTAATTTAAATAATATTTGTTGGTCTTTTATACGATTTATTTTATATAAAAAGACATATCAAGATTGTTAACCTTTAGTTAACTACCTAAACAAATGGAGTATAGGTAGAAATTGGGGTGATTTTCTATGTTATAGGGGTTTAGTTTCCGCACTTAGTCCTTTGAGTCGACCATTGTGTGTGGGCCATGGCGGCCGTCGGTGTTTTTTCCAACCGAAGGGTGATTGTTTAAGGGTAATTTAAAAATAAAAAGGAAATATCTAATCAAATCAATACAATTATAAATCTTTCTTATTTTCCTATGTTGTACAAAATCAAGCTCTTTAATTAAATACCTACAATATTTTTAGTACGGAACCCCTTTAAAAAAATTATATGATTTTTCAAATCAATAGTTTTTAGCTGTAAATAAATTCCAATAAATAATTAGTGGTTTTTAAATATTGGGGAAGATTTTTGCCATTTTTCCCCGCTAGGTGTGGCGATTCCTATGATCCGCTATGCCTATCTGTGCATCGTTATATTTTAGATCTTTTTGATGATTTTATATTCAATCTATTAAAAATGACGAAGTGTGCAGTGCTGGGATGCAAAGAAAATGCTTATCATTTGTTCCCAAAAGATAAAAATAGGAAAAGGTTGTGGGTTAAAGCAATAAAACGGCCAGAATTGGCGAAATCGCGATCTTCATATTTACGATTATGTGGACATCATTTAACAGAAAATGATTATAAAACTGTGAAATCGTCTACAGGTTCTTATATTTTGTCTTTGTTCAAATCTTTCACCAATGTCATATGTAACATGACTGCGTAAATTGCAGGTTTCAATTTAGAGCGCCGAATTTTGAGGAAGAATGCCATCTATTTTCCCTTGGTCAAAGGTTCGACCGCCTTACGCAGTTGCTAGGGAAGAGAGACTGCGGAATAGAAACCTAAAAAAACTACTATTCGCACCAAACTTCTTAGGTTTTAGTGATACCGGAACTCTGGATAGTGAAATTTTTTCAAATATAAATGAACAGCAGTGTGCAAGTTACAGCGATACTAAAATTTAGAATATTAACAATAAATCGACACAGAGGTTTATGTCGATTTATTGTTAATATTCTAAATTAAATATTCTGTTGAGATTATTTGCTACAGAAGAACTACTTTTTGATGACACATCAGTAAAGTTTTATACTGGACTTAAAACGTACAAAAAAATTAAATTTGTTATGGATACTTTATGCCCTATGGCCTATAATCTATGTTTTAAATCAGGAAATGTGATATCTTTAAGTGTGGAAGATCAGTTTCTATTAACATTAATGAAATTGAGACATAACTATTGTAATTTTGAACTATCAAAAATATTTGGTGTCAGTCAAACTGTAATATCTAATATATTTGTAACCTGGGTAAATTTTATGTATGATAGTTGGTAATTAATTGAGTTATGGCCTACCCAAGAGTTAGTCCAATACTATACCCCAGAAAACTTTAGGAATTTTGAAAAGACAAGAATAATCATTGATTCCACAGAAGTGCCAATATGTAAGCCAACAAACCCTCTATCACAACAGGCCAAGCTGATTTAATTTCCAGGTACAATACATTGCACAGGTAAACGTCAGACAGGTAAACGTCGCACAGGTAAACGTTAATACAAAAATATTTCGTATGAACCGCTCCGAACCATAGAATGTAAATAGATCATACGCGTGGCGCCCTCTGATCACGAAATCTTCCCCATTACCTATTCCGGGATTTAATAGGAGGTATTATCCACTCTATGTTACTTCCTTCCTCGAAGTTTAGGCAAATAAACTATATCTTGATCTCTTTTTTTCGAAATGTCATCTTTCAGGTCAACCAATGAGGTTGTCGGCTGCTAAACCGGACTTGCCTGTGGCTGCTTTAATAATTTAACGCCTCCAGCCAGGGCTTAATAACTTAAAACTAGAGCTACTACTCGCTAAGGGCAACCTCCTGTGGGGTACGGACCTCGGCTTAGGGCATCATTAGTAGCAGCAAGAGACGGGCTGGATCTGAATGATATTCCGTTCTCTGGTTGGTTGTTACCGATGCATGCACACATAAGCACGATGCCTGCGTCATTGGATACTAACGTAAAAGGTGAATTTTTCCACCAAAAACTAAAAGTAGTTTCTAAACAATTAATTTTTCGTGGTATTTTACAGCGTTTAAGTTCTAGGTTATTTATGATATCTAAATGTATGAGCAACAGGCTGGCATAGCTGGCAACGCTCCAAAATAGAACGCAATGTTATCAAAGCACAGCATTATAAAATTTTATAAGTATCAGCATAAACTTAGTAAGTACATGTTAAATTAGGATAAATACCAAAGGGTGCATCGTCTAGACATCGGAAGATTAATGCCCGTTCTTACCAACACTGGCTCACATCTACCTCTTACAAAAAACTTCGCAGCCGTCATCTTGGATTTTCATTTCTACCCCACCATCGGCTTTAGTACGCCGAAAATCATGAAAACGACACCCAATGTGGGAAATTTATTTGAGAGAGTCAACCCGTACGCACCAACGTTGATCCCGGAGCCAGTCTCTCGTATGTGCCGAATACATCCTACATATTTTACTCGTAGAATAACTTAACAGACATAAAAACTTGAGCCATTCGTTGCTGACTGGTAATTGAAGAAAGGGAGATGGTCTCTTCCAATATTCGTGGATGCCTCCACATTTGACACACAAGATTTAACTGGCCAACCAAAGAGTTAGGTGCCAGCTCCAGAGTAGCCCGCGAAATTCAAATTTACTTTTTTTTACAATTTGCAGATTTGTGCTAGGTTAATTTAAGTTATATTAAAATTCTTTGACCAGTGCGTGTTGCCAGTGATGACTTAAGGCACTGAAACGTGGTCGCAATGGGCCATATCAGAAGGGTTAGGGTCACCCAAAGGGTAAGGGAGAGATCGAATCAGGAATGAAGAGATCCGCAGGAGAACCAGGGCAACCGACATAGCCCAAACTAAAGTGGCAATGAGCAGGGCACATTACTCGCAGAACAGATGGCCGATGGGGCCAAAAAGGTTCTGGCGTAGCGACCGCGTACACGAAGACCAAGAGTAGGAAAGTCCACAAGGTGGACCGATAACCTTGAACAGGCCGAGAGCTTCGGGGAGGCCTATATCCAACAGTGGACTTCTTTCGTCTGAAATGATGATTATAATCATCAATACAACTTTATAAGTTCATTTAATTTCATTGAATAACTATTTCATGAAAAGGTGATTCAATCGAATTAGGTAAATGAAGTCACACCGAACTTCCCACGACAGTCACTCCAAAGAATTACCTACTTCAAAAAGATATGGCAAACTCCACTTGCAGTAGCGCCCCACATGCCTTCATCATCATCATCTCATCTGCGCATAGTCTAGAATAATTATTGCATGATAGTACCGTAAAAAAGCTTACCTTCCCCAGAAGGAGGAAATCCAGGACTACATGATAATAAAATCGCACAGGAGGATGCAAAAAGTTTGACGCTAAAGCTACTGGCACCAAAAAGGTCAAATAAAATTAGACTTGCCGTAGACTACCGGTTTAATATCAAATCATTTTATTACCCGACAAAGTTAATCAGACAACTGTCAGTCGTGATGTCATTCTTAAATATTGGACAAATATTAAGGACGAAGCGATGGATAGCCCTCGAAATTCAAATTTTCTTACTTTTTTGTAATTTGCAGGTCAGTGTTATGTTTTATGTAGATCTAAATATCTAAATATGATACGCAGTGAGAATTTTTTGATTGACATCATCATCATTTCAGCCGAAAGACGTCCACTGCTGGACATAGGTTTCCCCCAAGCACCGCCATTTCGACCGGTTCCGTGCTTCTTGCATCCAACGGGTTCCTGCGGCCTTTACCAATGTCTTGTGGGAGGCCTTCCAACGCTACGTCTTCTAGCACGCGGTCACCGCTCCAGAACCTTCCAGCTCCATCTGCCATTTAAGTTTGGCAATTCTTTGGGCTATCTAGGTTACCTTGGTTATCCTAGATCTCACAGGGAAACTCCAAGCATGCATACCCCTCTCCATTGCCCTTTGAGTGACTTTCAGCCATCTTACGAGGCCTATTGTGAGGCCATTTATGATTGGATAATTCTATAAATAAATATTTGTTTTAGCTGTCCATCACATTTAGATCATAATATAACCGAACACTGATCTGCAAATTGCAAAAATCATAAGAAAATTTTTAATTCCGCGGGATGCCCTGACTCTTCCCCCTTAAACACATACACGGGATCAAAGACACTAGTCAGCAGCTCTGGCAGGTGGACTGCATTCTGCCCATTTGCCTATAGGTACTCCGCTTGCTTGGTCAGAGAGAATCTTACCTGCCTATACTCGCAACAACTGTTATCAGAAATAAACTAAAATAAATTACTGCCAAATGCGTTATCTAATCTAAAAATCTAGCGTACATTTTGCTATACTGAAGGCAAATTTTTGCTCCTCTGACCTTTCTGTGGTGCCGGGTACTGTGTGGTGCCGGACGTAAAGAATAACACCACCCCATTTCTTCCCGTGGGTGTCGTAAAAGGCGACTAAGGGACTTACTAGAGAATGGGCAGCAGCGCTCTCTATGAGTTTTACCACCATACTGCGATCGCCAACCCGCCTGCCAATCGTGGCGATTATGGCAAAGTCCCCCAAATTGGGGGATACCAAAGTCAGTGGACGTCTTACGGCTGAAATGATGATGATGATGACCTTTCCTGTCGCATCGAATTGCCTGCCAGTTGTCGACCATTTTTCGTTGCTGCTCCACTCCTTTTGATCGTAGCGTGATGTTATATAGCCTATAGCCTTCCTCAATAAATAGGCTACCCAACACAAAAATAATTTTTCAATTCGGACCAGCATTTCCTGAGATTAGCGCGTTGAAACGTACAAACTCTTCAGCTTTATAATATTAGTATAGATAATCTTAATATCGTAATCCTACATCTACACATGCGACAACATAAAAATATCAATGTCAGCACGACTAAAAGTACCTTACCAGGCAAGCCAAAACCAAAAGGTCATCTTTGATGAAGCCGTTTTTTGTTTATTTCGTTTAAAAGAAGATTTATTGACAAAATATTTAATACAGGTTTCAAAGCAGGTTTTATTATATTCATTCGAACGCTTTTGTTGTAATCATCATGATCATGATGGCTTCTGGTGTCTTCTGGTGTCAGAATCTCAGCGATATGGTGATATAAGATAGTAGACTACCTAAGTACCTACCTATCTTGAGAGGCTTTTAAGAAATGGTAGAACAAAAGTTTTAAACTAAATATTTATGTTTACAAGTATTTAATTTAAATTACTTCTGCTTTTAAAGTTGGGAAAGCAGACGAACGATTAAGGATATTGGAAGGTTGCCATAAGGCTTATTATAAAGTCGTTGAACGTGCAGAATTTTGCAAGGAGCAACAAAATCAAACGGTATAAGTAAAAAAAGAATACAATATAACTTTTAAAATACAACACAAACCCATATTCCCATATAAATTAAATGCACAATTTTCCTCATTGCTTTCTTCAGTTATTGCAGTGTTAAAAGTAAAAACGGTCGACAGAACCCGTTTTTCTCACCGTTATACTCTAAAGATTGACTGTACGTGTAACTGCAGGTAGGGTTGCCAGGCGTCCGGATAAAGCCGGACACAGTCAGGCTTTTTGGTTGTGTGTCCAGCCAAATTAGACGGTGTCCGGCCTGACCGGCTTTTTGTTAGGTTTTTCAAATTCGATCATTTTTGCCTTGGTTTTTCGCTCCACCCGTGTCACCTTGTGTCGCTAGCGCAAGTGGGCGAACTAGCACTGTTCTCACCGCCTTATTACTACTCAATTTTAAGGGGATTACCACGCTCAAATCCTGAAAATACCGTGTGTTTAAAGAAGTTTGTATATGAATCCTTTTGTGCGTTTTCAATATAAAAAATATATGTTAAACTAAAGGTCATCCCAAATACATTGTATTATTTAAAATTTTAATAAACTTACTCAAATTTTATAAAAAAATCGTATCAAATAGATCCTTTTTCAACCTAAATTGAAAATTTTCTCTATAACGGCTCAATAACTCGGCATGAATTTTATACCAAAAAATACGTAATGATGTATTTAACAATGTGTATTGATTTTTTTCTCTTATTTCTTTTAATATTTTAAAATATTTCATAAAAATCCGAAATTTCGCGAAAAGCACTATGTCACTCCCGCACTCGTCCCTCTCTCTCTCGTCGTTTCGTCGTAAGTTAGTACGGGGCAGCATGCTCAAGGTCATTGGGCAATGTAATGCCCTTAAGGGGAAAATTAGCTTTTAAAGCAAGTGTCTGCAAACCAAAAATATTAATTCGTTAATGTTACAATGATTTTAACGTTAGTTCATTAGCGTTTTGTTTAATTTTGTTTTAAGATTAAATATTTAAATATATCAGGCCTTTTTACCCAAATGTCCGGCTAATTTGACTGGTTTGTTCGGCTTCTCGGTTTTAAGACCTGGCAACCCTAACTGCAGGTACTATAAATTATGGACGACGACGGGTCCGAGCCCTTTAAAGGAAACTTGACCATGTAGGGCTGTTAAAACAAATAATTGAAAACGTCTTACGAGGTCATTGTACTGATCAGTAAGAACACCTTTTAGTATAAAAATAGTAAAAAACGTAACCTAACTACAACAAAAACGCTAACACAAATATACATGATATACACGAGATCGATGCAGTTTTTTTTTTCGTTTTCGATTAGATTTAAGTAATGAGTGTGAGTCCAGTTATAGGAAAAAAAAGTATAAGGTCCAGGTAAGGTGTAACATCCAGTTTATTCCGCGAAATTCAAATGTTCTTACGTTTATCGTATTTTGTTATCTTGAATAAAATACGATTCGTGACCGTAACAAAATAATATGGCTTTACATAAGGGTCCATTAATAATTACGTGAGGCAATATTGGCGATTTTTCGAACCTCCAACCCCCCTTGGTGAGATATCGTGAGACTTGGCTCGAACCTTACCCAACCCATAATCTCACGCGAAATTTTTGTGTAAATACGTTAATTTGTGCTTATATGCGTTAATTTATGCGTTGCGTTTGGCTACCTTGGCTGACAGCCATATTTTAGTGGAAAAAGAGGTTTTAATTTAACCCGGTTTATTCGCAATTTTACATCGTTTTTTTGGGAAAACAAAACAATAATTACAAGATATTAGCTAAGACCCCTCTCCCCCACGTGACGTATAGTGATTTTCGGCTTGACCCACTCCCCCACCCCCTAAATGCTTCACGTAATCAATGGATGCCCCCTAATTATAATCATTTGAATCATCAAAACCACCCACTAAGTTCATTTTAGTACATTGTACGAAGTAAATAATAATACAATTCTTTAAACACATATGTGTACGGTCGCGAATCATATTTCAATCATCATATAACCTTGCACTGACCTGCAAACTGCAAAATACCTACCTAAGCATATTTTAATTTCACAAACTCGCTTAGAGCTGTCCCGTTAAAAAAATATATTTTAGGAATAGAATCTAACCAACTTAACGGATTTCCTGTCGTTTTGGCTTAGAGTGAGGTGGAAATGGAAAATTAATGTTATGAATTTTCAACGTTTATATTGTTTTCTTTCAGTGAATGATAGTCAGACATTATTAAAGTAATACGTAACTGATAAGTTATTCCTAACCCATAAATTATAATTTCGTGTTTTCCAACTGCGTTTGGTAAAGGTGATGACGATGAGGAAATTCATAGGTCAGTCCTTAGAAACTTTTGGCTTTAATTCAGCAAAAAATACGCGACTAATGGTTATTGAGACATCGATTACTCAACGAATAAAAAAAACCTATGACGTAATATTATGTTATGAAAACAACAAAAGAACTTGATACTGAGATAGTCCTTTGATGTTTGGTTCAAAGATCTCTTTATTTAAATAAATAAGTATCTACTTATTCGAAATTAATGGATTTTAGCCGCAATGGAACTTGTCATCTAGGTATATGTCAAGTACTTATTAGTTACATATTATACACCATCCAGTGGGATGGTTGCGTAACACAATAACAGTAGAATGGGCTTTCATTTTGACAGCTAAACAATATTCATTGCGTTATTTGCGTTGTTGAGCAGACACATTTTTCGAACATATGAAGCATTGGATTGGCAATATCTATACTTCTATTATAAAGCTGAAGAGTTTGTTTGTTTGGTTGAACGCAATGATCTCAGGAACTACTGGTTCGAATTCAAAATTTCATATAGTGTTGTATAGTCCATTTATCCAGGAAAGCTATAAGCTATATAACATCACGTTACGACCAATGGGAGCGGGGCAGCAATGAAGAATGTTGCAAATACGGGGAAATGTATTCGTCTTCAGAGCTTCCGTTGCGTCATGCGGTGACGCAACAATCATGAATAACTGAATTGTTCCTCTTAACTCTTTCAGTCATGCTTTTACAACTGTCATAAATTCAATAAACCACCAATCGGTCTCTTCTTGTTAAGTATGATTCAAGCTTTTATGATGATTCAACCGATTGTGGCTCCATGGCACAGATTTGAATTTAAAAAAAATGGAAAGAGCTGGTTAGTGACACGAACCACCAAGACAGAAAGACTTAAAAAGTTTTAAAAAAAATGTCCGCGATAGCATATTATGTCTATCTTTTAAGGTTGGCTCACTATAACGTTTTTAATTGTAAACTTTGATTAAAATAAAACTAATAGATATGTAACGTTCTTACGTTAGGTATTCAAATAGTGACTCTTATACGTACACAGACACATTTACTCACACAAATGGGTCTTCAAAAATGATATTGAGGTTTCTAATATCATTTTTTTCCTTAGACCTATCCATAAATACCCCACACGTATGGGTTTGATGATTATTTTTTTTTGAGTTTCAGTTCTATGTATGGGGAACCCCAAATATTATTGTTTTTTTTTTCTATTTTTGTAAAAAGGTTTATTATTTTTTGTTGTTCTGTTTTTTCGGCGGTTTTTTTTTTGCAAACAGTTTTTTTTTTACTCACAATTCCGGCTCTTATGCCTGTAGGCGTACGTGGTACCCTGCATCGGTGTAAATTCTTCATTGTATTTATAAAAGATTGAATAAGAATCATAAATAATGATCCTCAATAAAACGACGACTAAATTAAACCTAATCTTTGTGTTTACCGTTTTTCTCGGAACCTCACATGTATGGAGTGTGAAATTAATTTACAAAGTATTGTAAATCCGAATACACTGGCTTGAAATGAAAACCGTATTTTTGTGTTATAAACTTTATACATCCTTCATGGAATCATTATTTTTTCTTCCAAATGTGCTGCAAACAGTTCAATTCTCAAAAGTGCGCCTGCCAGCCCTGTATATAAATAAGTCTTAGATATCTGTGGTTATAACGTCAGCGTTAAAAGCTTATTCTGCACGTTTTAGCGGCATAGCCAAACAATGCAACTTGTTAATTAAAAAAATAAGAGGCTTCTGCTCATTAAAATATTCGATAAAGGTTACATAAATATGAGCAACGTATAAACCGGACCAACTGGATTTTTTTATTTTATTTGAATAATTTGTGCGGTGTCTTGCCGCTTTTTTAAATGACAACGAATGCATATAATACTTTTACCAAACTGCTGAAACCTGTTTAAACTGGTAAATCACAATACCTTTTAAAAAATAATGTTTGGCCTGGCAAAAAAGAAAAATATTGTGAAGCAACTAACGACAAGGAAACGTTAAGAAGGCATTACAAATAAAAGTTAAGGCCCTCTTGTATTTGAAGCGCTTGAGCTGCTAGATTTTGTGTATAATTGTTTCGTGGAGACAAAATGATAAGGAAATTATAAAATATTTTCTCAGCATGCCCTAAACAACAATAAAACCTATCTTTTGGTATACATTTCACATGGTTTAATGATGGAATCTCTTCAAGATACACGTTTTAAATGGCGATTTAGTGTCAACTTTATGATTATTTTTTATCGAGCCAATTGTTTTAATTCACGTTTCTATCTTCACACAGCGCTTAACAGTATGTTCAATTTTCCTAATTTTTTTTTTTTACGGAAACTAGCCATTTTGATAGATTTACGGAGGTTTAAAAAAGTTAAAAAGTACTGCAACCTCGCCTTAATAGTGAGGTAATGTTATACGCTGGTGCGTATTTCCAATGTGTACAAGGCTAGAACGCAAGGGTGTGAAACTAGTCGCGTATACATTAGAAATCACTTTTTAATCAAGGTCTTCCAATCTATACAAGAGTAGTACGCAAATACTCGTGTATACTTTGTAGTGGCCAAAGTAACTAAATTGTTCCATAATATACAGTGCTACTCCGCATGCAAACTAAACCTGTAGGTATAGACGAGCGGCCGACGAGTGTCAGAAACGACATGGTTTGGGGAGTTTAGGTTAGGTTAGGTTAAAACTGCGACCTCCTACGCACGAGCCGAGCGAGCGAAGCGAGAGGTGCCGCGCTAGCGGCCGGCGAGTGCCAAAAACGACATGGTTTGGGGAGGTTAGGTTAAGGTAAAACTGTGACCTCCTATGGAAACGCCTTGATTCTGTTGAGGAGCCCTGCCAGCGAAGTGTCCTGTCGAGCGTTGCTACTTCCCCTTCATTTTATTCGTCAACCCCACAGAATATAATCAAACATATTTCTCAAAAATGGGGGGGGGGGGGGGTTCGAAACTTTTCCTTCACAGGAGAGGCTCTACACCCCCCTCCTCCCGTAACACCCCTTAAATCAAATCGAAGCCCGGCAATCAGAAGTCCTACCAAATTCCTATGGTGGCATTCTGGCCTTGTATAAATTGGAATGATGCACGTGCGCGTCTACGTTACAAACTATATACAAGTAGTACGCAAAATTCGTGTATACTTTGTAATCACAAGTTTAAAAAATGCATTACAAAATATACGCGAGCAGATTCCTATGGTTGCGTTTTGGCCTTGTACAGAATGGAAATACGCTACGCTGGTAAACGAAACTGGCGAAATGCAAACCTTCTTGGAATTTCAAAAATATTTGGATCGCATTTTTTTTCTGATAAGAAACAGCAATCGGGCTTTCACATAAGGTTGAACTTTTGATATTGTATCAACTTGTTATTAAAAGGTCTTTTCAAGGACTTTTTCACTATTTTTTTTAAACCTTTATGTAGGAGGTAATTTCGTACGTTCGTAGTAAAAAAATATTTAGTGTCTCGTTTCCTTTAAAATAAAAAATAACAAGTTGATGACACGACGCGACGTCAGAGATCACCCGGAATTGAATTTGAAATTCGAATTGATATTCGCTCCTCGCTAAAGACGTTATTTAACATACCTACTACGTCGTCGGCCGGCGCGCGGCGTTAGGAGTTATACCGTATACATGATGCATAGGATTACAAAAAAAAAAAAAAATGGTTAAGATCCTGATTGATAATGCGTTACGTAATTAATAATTAGGGAGCAGACCTCAGTCTAGTCCCTAATTAGGCGCTGTATCTCAATACAGCGCCAAATATTTAGTTCCTTTTTCCAAGGTGATTAGAAATGTTCCCTTTTCCTTGTATCGACTTTTGACCTCAACTTAACGGCGAATGAAAATAAGCTAACAAAACGTCTTTTCCGGTTACTCGGAATTTCGTATCATTCTGTATTATTTATTTACTAAAGCTATATGTACTCTATACAGCCCGATGCAAACTTTAGGTATGACGTGACGAACTCGAGGCGACTTGCTGCATTGTCAAAAATTCATCTTATGGCCCCGGGGATACAGGGTAGAGTAAACGCCATAAAATTTGAAGCTTACTGTTCCTTTCCTTGGCGTTGCTCGTTGATTTGTTTCGGTAGGTACCAACATAAAGGCGTTATTCAAGCGGTTATTCAAGAACTGAAACTTTTTTATAAAACCCGTACTTGGTATTTCTAACCTCCTTGCCAAGACTAGTAGTGGGATTGGCTCCACTGTAATATCAAGTACCTATAAACCGTCCATATATCTTGACCATGCCGGAACTATCAATGAACTCTATTTCTCTCTGTGTCTCCGTAGTAGTTATGGTCATGGTAGTAGGTACAGACGCCATCACACAAAGCCTCTACAATCTGTGATATTTCTTTAAGGTGAATGCTCCAAACCAGCCCGCGAAATTCAAAATATCTTACGTTTTCTGCAATTTGCAGGCCAGTGCTAGGTTGTATGTTGATTAAAATATTATTCGCGACTGTAAGACGTATGTAGTTGCAGAATTATAATTATCAAAATCGCTAATACAACCCTCCAAGTTCATAAAGCTATAGGAATGACTTTTTCTCTTTTTTTTGGTCTTAGGCCTCTTTTTTTTGGACTGAATTTCGCGGGCTGGTTGAAGCATTCACCTTAATAGGTTTTCAACTTTATTGCTGAGGTTCAAGACATATTGGTTAAATTTGAGTTTCGGGCAGCTGGAAGTGCTGGCGTCTGTTACATATACAGACCTACAGCAATCCTTCAACGGACAATCAAATAAGTAATAGGATATTTGGTTGTTTTTTTTTTAAATCACGATCTGCGGCTAGTCTTTTTGCGTCGTCACTCGTCGGACATAAGCGATGTTTAATATCTGTAAGTAGGAAGTAGTATACTCGTCTAAACAATTTGAAAATTTGTTGAAGTGCAGATACTATAGTTTTACAATCCTAAGTAGTTGTCATAGAAAGATATTTTTACCAGACCGAATCACTTTAAGAGAAAATATTTTGTACTTACCTTTATATTTGTCCATTCTTGTATCCGGGTCAGCTTTTGCAAAGTCATGAAACATGTCCAACCCATGTTGCAGCAGCGGGTACAGGTTAATGTGCATACACATGAGAGGCACGTTAATGGTACACAACTACACACACTCACTCGTTGACGGCTGCCGTAAACAAACAGACCGTGCCGTTCCTGTATTTTAGCACCGTACTCAAATACACGAGCGGCAAGTTGTCGACTGCTGCAGTTGCCTCTGCCGCTGACGCGTACTGCGCGGGTGTATGCACACCAACTCTCCTGAATGAAGAATTTTATTTGTAATACTGTAAGCAAAGAAAAATATGCCGAACGTTATTTCTATGCATGACGTATGCATATAAAAAAAAACAACAACAAAACATGAGTCACGCACGAGACACATGGGTGCAGGTTCAAATTCAATCAGCTGGCAAAACTTCTCAGACGTGATGAGCATTGGTAGTTAAATATGATAAAAAAACCGGCCAAGTGCGAGTCGGACTCGCGCACCGAGGGTTCCGTACAAACCTGTAGGTTGAATACCTAAAGGCATATAGGCAACTGAAGGAACACGGGAGGGTTATAGTCAGTAAAAGTTTGACACGCCCTCCCGCTCCGCCTGGAGTGGAAGATGTCATTTGATGATTTCCCACCCACAAAAAAACCGGCCAAGTGCGAGTCGGACTCGCGCACCGAGGCCGCGAGGGTTCCGTACAAACCTGCAGGTATTCACGGTTTATGCATAAGGTTTATGTTTATGTTTTTTTTTTAATATATTTCGTTGATTGAATGAAAGGTAAATTGCGGTTTACGATTTATGACGTATTAAAAAAATACTACTCACTAGATCTCGTTCAAACCAATTTTCGGTGGAAGTTTACATGGTAATGTACATCATATATTTTTTTTAGTTTTATCGTTCTCTCATTTAAGAAGTTAGAGGGGGGGGGGGGGGGGCACACATTTTACCACTTTGAAAGAAAGAAAATACGTTTATTTGCGGCAAACATGACGCACAGAAAGATCAGAGGTATACAAAAATAAAAAATTAGGTGTGGGAAAACATGCGTCACATCCACGCAAAACGGCCATCACTCAGCATAATGCTGTGACCCTATGCGAGACAGAGTCCCAGCGCTGGTTTTCAGTGACAGCCGGCGCTGACGTGATGACGTCGACCGGTGCAGCAACAATCATTAAATAAATACTACTTTGGAAGTGTCTCTCGCGCAAACCATTCAGTTTAGAAAAAATGATAAGTTTCAACAGCATAGCTCGTATAGTTTCGGAAAAAAGTGGCTATGACATACGAACGGACAGACAGACAGACAGATATGACGAATCTATAAGGGTTCCCATTTTTGCCATTTCAAAAAAAAAAAAACAAAAGTCATTTATTCAAACTAAAGCCTAAAAATAGAGCTGTTATATTTTTATTTTTTTTCATCGCGCTGGTAGTAGGTATTGTTACTTGTATGAGTTGAGAAAATCTGTATTCTTTTCTTTCATCATCGTAAGGTATCAATACCGCACTTCCGTTCTATCACTTTGGCCTTGAATTGGCCTGGCGTAGTACCGTGTTTCAATAGAATGAAAAGCCAGCTCATATTGGTTTGCATGCTATTAGGTTATGATATGTTTATATCATTAAGTGAATAATTTACATTAAAGGCATATAACCATATACTGTGCTTAATACATTGCAATTTTTACTAACAACAGAATACAATCAATAAACTTACATTAAAATTGTTATAAGTATATTATGTACAAGTATCATGTATAAAGGATAAAAGGGAAGAGCTCACTGGGCATCAAAGAGTTCGTTCGCATTGCTGTCAGTGGGAAAAGTGTCCAAAAGGCTGGCAGCGTTGCCCTTTATTCCCGGTGTCCCCGTACGCCGTGTGGTCCTTCGGGGACAGCGGTACTTTAATTAAATATTTAAAAATACTTCCCGTTATCCCCGTACACTGTCCCCGTTAATATAGTTGAATAAAATAAGTAAAAATTATTGCCCACTGTCCCCTTTTTTTCTTTTTTAACCGTCACATACAAAGTGTATGGAATATTGGTAGATTAGTCTTGGTACCCGGTAGGTAGATTAATAATATAAAGGATTTAGATCTTGTTTTCAAGTTAATTTTTTTTACCACAAACTAAAATTCGAATACAAATAAATACATTTTGTTTTATTCCCCTTTTCTTTTTCCCATGCTAAAACCTAAGCTTACAACAGAATGCAGATTTAAGAGGACAACGACTCGTGATAAGCGTACTTCCCATTGTCCCCGTTAGCCGAATGTACGTTATGGGGACAACGGGAAATAAATTTATTCACGTCCCGCTATCCCCGTGACGGGGATATGGCCAGAGATGTGACATTTTAAAATTAACAGTATTTGAAATGCAAAATAGAAAATACAAAATACCTATTTCCATTTCGTATTTAAATACTTTTTTTAGAAAAGCATTTTATATTTTATTTGAAATACTTTTTAGGACATATTTTGTATTTGCAAAATGCAAAATACTTTTTGCTAAGTTTTGTAAACATCAAGATGAGAAATGGTACTTGTTTTTCTCACTATGGCAACACTGAATTGAACTGCTTTCTTGTCAGGCCACTTAGATAATTAGTTTTACTTTTTTCTTATGGTGGCATGATTATGAGACCACACAGGAGAAAGATGAGCGACAGTGTATTTGAGCTAATTATTTAAAAAAATATGTTAAGTAAATTTAATTTATGTAAGTTATCACAGTAAATTTACCAGCCTGTTAGCTGACTGAAATAAATAAACTTTTTAACAAAATAAAGATACTTTAAAACTAAAAGTATTTTATTTTAATAAAGCATTTTGTAAATACGTATTTTGCATTTAATATTTTAAATATAAAAATAAAAACTATTTTGTATTTGAAATAAGAAAATACAAAAGTATTTGCATTTTGCATTTGAATACATTTTATAACCTATTTTGCACATCTCTGGATATGGTATACGGGGATATCGGGAATAAAGGAGCGTTGCTACGTTGAATGATTATGCTGTTGTTTGTCCTGAAAATAGGCAAGCCCTCTGGTCACGTTAAAAGTAAATCTTTGTTGCATGGCGATGTTCCGAAGTTCTCGATTATCACTCGGACCCCACGGCCCTAGTGTTTCAACCCTAAATAGCTTAAACATTTAGCTCCTAATAAGGTTGTTATATTTGCGCCATCTGAGGTTTTCTGCACCTGCAGCAGCCTCCCCAGCACAACCCGCCGTGCTAAGAAAATGCGATGGCGCGAGGGTAACAACACAGGTAGCATCCTACACCAAACGGCTACCCAACTTCCAAGGCATTATAGCCATCCCGTCTGGCCTCTTCTGGCGGTAGCAAGAGCCCGATGGATGATATCATTAATGCTGGCGTGCCGTGCCCGCCGACTAGCGCTCTTGCTGCAAGCAAGGCCATGGTGTCTGAAGCGATCAACTTCTTCATCGCACTGACACCGATGCGGAGTCATGTAAGGGAGCACCTAGACGTAGATTTGTAGCGAGCTGGAAAGAAGAGTCACCCAGCATAATGCCTATGTTAGGTGACGGTAGCGCCTGAAGCCATAGGTCCGACTCCCATTCTCCCACAGCCAGCAGGCGGGCGAGCTCAGCAGTATTGGTGGATGTGTAAATAAAATTATTGAACAGACAAGCAAGCTCAAGCCACTGTTTTTGGGAAGATGGGTTCTCGGACTGAACCGTATCCACCTCCCAGGCTTTCATGACATCGGTCAAACACGGTACTGTGGACCGAGGACAGGAACGTCAGGAATGTCGGTAAGCTTACTCTAGAAATTTTGCGGACGCCAAGCCCATCAAAACGAGCTTGCAGCTAAGCGCGGTCGTCCAATGATAAGTGATAGATTGTTTGAATAATTTGATCGATTTTGTCTAAAAGGTGTGTAACTGCTTCCATAAAGAGAAAGAGCGGAAAAAATTTATGAATTTTGGACCGAAACAGTAATAAATAAATTTTAGAGAGTCTATCCGACATACCGTTAAATGTTTTTATTTTTTGTCTTTGAAATTTAAGTAAGTACTTACTGTAATTTTAAAGGTATGAATAGACTAAAGTCTTGGGTATATTTGGATGTTTGTTAGGGGGCGTCCATTAATTACGTGAAGCATTTTTGACAATTTTTCGACCCTCCCTCCCCCCTTGGTGAGATATCGTAAGATTTTCCTCAACTCCCTCCCCCCTCCCCTAATCTCACGCAAGATTCTTCAAAACTTCTATTTGGGCTGTAAACGTGTTGAATTATTGAGAAAAAAAAAAAAAACACAACCTGTTCTATTACTTTTATTGAAGACTAGTATTTGTGAATATTACCGTCATTTAAAATCACAATCATAAAATTAAATAATGAATATCAAACAAAAATTAAGAAAAGATTTATTCTAATTCAGTCCATGAATTTTACTCAAGAAGTTATTCTCTTGACTCAAGAAAATCATTTTTTTCAAAATGGTACTCTTAGTTCAAGATTTTTTGTCAGTGTACTATTGTCTCAGATTTGGCCATATTTTACTGTAGAAATAATTTTTCACGCAATTTTACACCGTTTTCTGCGAGAAAAATAATTACGTGATATTTGCCAAGACCCCCCCTCCCCCCTAAGTAAGATTTGGAAAGATTTAGCTTGATCCCCTCCCCCCCCTAGAACACCTCACGTAATTAATGGACGCCCCCTTACTTACTTAATCACGGAAAAGCGGCAGAATGGATTTTGATAAAATTTGGCACCCAGATCGTTTTTAACACATAGGATTCAGCTAGGAGTAAAAGTCAGTATCAAAACCAATTTTGTTCTGTGCGGAAATCAAACCACCATAATGTCGTGCCTTTGAAATAAAACCAGCATTTGATCATAGATTGAGAACTAGGTAATACATGGTTAATAGTTAGATAATAGTTATTGTGCTTTGTAGGTATTCGCTCACGTTACATAAAACAAGACGTCGTCACTCACATCATGAAAATAAATCAGCCAGCTGACCGCACATGTAGTTAAAGCTACGTGATTTTTATTTGAGATAAGGTAATATTTTCTGATAGTCATAAAATGAGTGTCTCATAGGAGGAATACTATAAGATGAAACCGTATAACGCCTGCTCTGGGCGGAGCAGGAGAGCGTGTCAGAGTTTAACTGACTAAAGCCCACCCGTGTTTCTATGGTTTCCTGTGCCTGTGTCCTTATCGAGCAGCGAGCTACCGTCGCGCTTACCGTAGTGCTTGCCGTCCGCAAGCCCGCGCCTGCGGTGGCCAGGAGTCCGCTATGGATTCCTGCGGTGGCTAGGGGCGTGAGAGTGCAAATATTGCTCTCCCTCACGCGCTCCGATTACTCCTCCTTCGCGAGCATTACTGCTTCGCAGAAAGAGGTGACGGATTCCCATGCACTCTCACTCCGTACCATGGCCGGGACCAGGGCTGGACGAAGAAACTAAAATGTACGAATTCTAATATTTTCATGTATTTCTAAGTGAAGAAACCTGTGAGTGTAGTATTAATGATAATTGTAATATTTCATTCTTAACCACAGCTGCTCCAAGTAGTACTCTCTGCAGACTAAACTTCACGTTCTATTTTCCCGCCATTAGCGATGGATAATCGTTATGACAGCTGCCTTAACCAGCTGCTTCATCACTTGCTGCGTTTAGAATGTCATTTTCATTTTAATTTTCAGAATTATGTAGGCCGCCTAGACGCAATCAACAGCAACACTCTCCTGCAGAGGTATAACCAGGGGCAAGCAGTCAACTACTTGGTGCATTTCCCTGTCACGTCACCGCTGCCCAAACTGACTGCGCTGACTATCAATGGTGACACCATCTGCTACGGGCCTGGAGGTAACTATACCTATGCAATGTTTTATTTTATTTTAATGATTAGTGGCAATCGAGTTGGTTGGACTGATACAACTCGTAAGTCGTGACTGATACCATGACTTACGAGTTGTAGGTCGTGGGGTCGAACCAAGGCAGGCGCTTTACTTTGTGTAAATAATTTCGTCACCACTTCTCTCAAAACAGTGACGAAAAACATTGCGAGGAAACCGGCATGTCCTAGAACCAAAAATTTGAAGACATGTGACTTCTACCAAACCGCACTGGGCCCGCGTGGTGGATTACGGATCCCTCTGGAGGCCTGTGTCCCAACATTAGGAACAGTATATGCTGATTATGTAAACGAGTGGGTGATAATGATAAACCACCATTTATCTACTTCACTTCACTTTCTGTGTAATGTACGCTCTTCGCTCAGCCATTGATCTGGAGACCAACAACCACTATTTAGATGTCTAGAGTTCTTTGTGAAGGAGAGATGAGATCTAGGTAGGCATTTCAGCTTTTTTTTGCTTAGTGGTTGATTTGATTTTGAAGATTTGATTTTGAAGTTGATCAACTTATGACGAGGGAGTTACACAAATTATTGAGTATTACTCAATGATTTGTGTAACTTATGACGAGGGAGTTACACAAATCATTGAGTAGTACTCAATGATTTGTGTAACTCCCTCGTCATAAGTAGATTCCGGTCCGGGAAAGTGTTAGTGGTTTATGTTTTTTCAATGGGTCATAAAAGTATCTGTCCGGAAACTGAAATGGTGGTGAACCCTGATTAAAATTAATCCACTACGTATTGGCAAGTAAAAGTTTGGCTTGGGTTCTGTTACAATTTCGTCTACTTTTTCCTTAAGTATCATATGTACTGTAATCGACAGACATACATGACACTGGGTTTTTCCTGCATATTATGGTGAACTTTTATTTATAGGAACATTTCTCTAAGAACCTCTTCTGTAGTGTCGAGTGAGTTATGCCATGGAGAAAAGTGAAATAAGCAATGTTATTAACTGTGATATATGATAATATCAAAAAGTGTGTTCATTAGAGACCACTCTAATAACTTCACTAATTTATAATAATTACACTCCCGAAATCGCCCTGATTCGGTAAACCCAAAAGCGCGGGGTGTACTACGCCAAATCGAATGCCAAATAATCGAATATCAATTGATCGAACACTATAAATCGAACGTCTAAATACTCGAACGTTCATAATATCGAATGGTTACTAAATCGAACATTCAATATATCGCACACTCAACACATCGAGTGTTCAAAATATCGAATGTTTGTTTGATCGAGCGGTCAACGCATCGTATATTCATTACATCGAAATATCAATATACTGAATACTTTTATATAAAGTACAAGAAAAACAAATGTGACCTCTTCTGCGGCGCAGAGATTGCCTCTCCCTCACGCGCTCCGCCACCTCTTTCGCAAGTATTACTGCTTCGCAGAAGGAGGTGACGACTTCCCAAGCCCTTTCGCTCCGCACCATGGCCTGGACCAAGGCCGGCCGCGAGAGATCACCGCCGCCGATCTTCTCCACGAGGCTACGGTGGTGCTCCACCCAGGCAGGGCAGACCTCCAACGTATGCTCCACCGTGTCCTCCGGGCGATCCACGCAATGAGAACACCCGGGCGTTACCTCCCGCCTTACCCTGAACAGAAACCTCCCTAAGCAGTCATGCCCGGTGAGGAGCCGCGTAAGGCGGAAGGTGAGGACACCGCTGCACCGTGGCGCCTCTCTAGCCACTCCTCAATAAGGGGACTTACCGCCGCAATTGTAGCGTGCCCAGCACTGGGTTGCGACAATCGTACCCGCTATGTCCCATGAGATCCCTGTGTAATAATTTACGAACACCACTCGAACCTGCGGGCACTGTTAGTAAAAAATAATAATTAGACAGTAAAATGTGATTTATTGGTAAATTTTGTGTTTTTCTTGCACCTACTTTATATAAAAGTATTCAGTATATTGATATTTCGATATAATGAATATACGATGCGTTGACCGCTCGATCAAACAAACATTCGATATTTTGAACACTCAATGTGTTGAGTGTGCGATATATTGAATGTTCGATTTAGTAACCATTCGATATTATGAACGTTCGAGTATTTAGACGTTCGATTTATAGTGTTCGATCAATTGATATTCGATTATTTGGCATTCGATTTGGCGTAGTACACCCAAAAGCGCGGGAAGTAAACTTCCTTTCACTTTGAAGTGACAGAAGTGCTATTCTGGAAAATCTCACCGTGTTATCTGGGGAGAAGTGAGCTGTTATTAGTGTCAGTCCCTAATAGCTCACTTTTTGAGATATCATATTAGCTTTTATTTGTGTACTAATACCATGACGTACCTATATGAACATCTTAAGATTTAAATTAGTTATCAGTTTCAGTCAATCAGTTAGTTTATCTGACATTCAATAGGACAGCCCTATACTTCCCCAATTTTTCATTATAAAGGAAGGAATCGTGAAGGAGCCTCCGTTACGAGTAGAATTCACACAGGATTGATTTAGTTTTAAAAATCTTTTTTTTAATGATGTGTTCGAGTCGAGTGAGAGCTCGCTCAGCCAGTGATGTACGATCCTATTAAATACTTTTTGGCAGCGTCAAAGAAAAATATGTTTAAATTTTCTTCAACATGTCCGTTACTTTTCTAAAATGGTCATCATTATCATCATCATAAATCTTTATTTATCTCATATCATCATTTTACAAGCCCTGGGTTAATAAAATATTCAAAATTGACATGTCCTATCTAAGAGATAGGAAATGTCAATCTTGAATGTTCTATGGTGTTTTGAAGACTCGACTGCTGACATATTTTCAGATTTCCGGTTAATTATTTATGGATTGGATAAACGAATAGCTTCGACTTTACTTCGCTTTAACTGATGAAAGTTAATTAACGTTTACCACAGTGAAGATTAAAGTGGTGCAGTCAGTACATACTCGAGCATAGAGATCTGCTATGCTCACAATGCACCGGCCTAGAGTTGGCAAGAGGATTTCAGAAGTACATACCTAACCTACGTAGGTCACTAGCAAACTATTGAGATATCTTTGAAGTATCTAAAGTATAAAAATCAAACTAACAGATAAAAAATAGCATATTTTATTAAGTAAACATAATCATGAAAAGAATTTAAGATTTTAATTAGGTAGGTACTTACTTTGCACCTTCTATTATAAACGTCATAGATACTACCTGCCTACTTTGTAATTTCTACGATATACATGTGTAGGTAGGTACTTTATTTTCTATTTTCGGTAACTAGGTACGCTATCACCACAGTAAAAATATAGGTAAACAGTACGGAAACTACGTACTAACGTTCGAAACGGCACACTCACACAAACACGCGAATCGACGAGACCTCTAAGCGGACATCGCGGTGCTGTCAGTCGTGAGTGCCGCGTCAAGACGAGTGGTTGCGTTTCGTTTATCTCCACATAATACCACGAGTGTATTGCGTAGTATACGGCTGTTTGAACTCGGTTTCATCAAAACCGGAGCTTTAAGGTATTTTTTTATTGATATCAGGCACCCCACGCTTTTTTTCCATTATTTTGTACTTTTTAGTTTGGTTTTCAATGGAAGCGTGTTTTTTAGTTTTTTTTTTAACTATTATTTTACTTACACGCTCTTAAATAAATAATAATCATATGAAAATAACATGAACAAAATAAATATTTTTGAAAAGTAATTTGCACAAAATATTTTTTTGTTAAACATAATTGTTTTCACAATATGGTGCCAAGGTCATCCCATCCTTAGTTGAATTGAAACGCATAGTATGGTGCGCAGCCGCCGCGTTGATCTGGCATCGGCGCCACATTTATGCGCCATGCCGCGCGCCGCTTGCGGCGTCCACGTCCACCGCGCGCCCTTCCGACAAGGAAACGCCAACGAAACGTTTTCGTCTTTCCGCGGCTCACGCCAAAACTTGTAAAAGGTTACGCTATATTGACAAAGCTCACAAGTTGTTGTATATTAATATTAAACTGTTCCGTGTTATAAACGATCTTCTTTTATTGGTATTAACCGAAGCCATGAGATTACCTATTTAAATTTTATTTGTAAACTAGTAATTTTAACTCGATTGTTTGATCACTACAGAACACAAAATCAGATGTTTTAATAAATACAGATCAGTTTCAAAAACATTAAGAGTGACAACCCTAATGCTGCCGTGGAGCGTAGGTATTTATTTCTACAAATAGGCCTAGTTTCCATACTGCCTGTCATATTTATACTGTGCTATCACCGGGTAAAAAAAGCTAAGTATTATTATGATATGCGGACAAAGTCGTAGACAAAAGCTTGCTGGATGTCCATGTCCAACCAAAATATTGCGTGCAACAACTGTAGCAGGCCCATAACTTATGACTAATAACTCCAACCCAATTAACATAATTATGATAGGTTATCAATAAACATAATTTATTTTTCAGACCAGCCCAGGCCCAACCTATACGTCACGACTCTAAGTCTGCAGCACACTTCGTTCCTAGAAGGTGGCGCGGGCGCGGTTCCAGTTTACAACAACTTTCAACACCAACCACAGTCAAGGCCACAGACAAGGCCACAGCCGAGACCGCAACAGCCAGTTCCACATACTACGGTGGAACATATCCACTTCGGAGACGATGACTCTGGGGCAACAATTTATACCTTTAATAATGTTGAGCCTACTTGGAATACTGGTAAGATACTACTTAAAAAGAAACTAAATAACTTTTCTTTTGAGCTTGAAAATATATTTTTAATAAGAGTTACCTACCTACAAAACATTATTTTGGCTTACACCTTTTTGCCAGTACACTTTTTGCTTAGACCACATTCATCAACTAATCTAAATCATACAATTGAATAATTTTTCAGATAACTCACCGAACTACATAGTGAACGACACTAATCTATTCACGCAACCAACACAGCAGTATCAACCACCGACGCAGCAAATATTCCAGTCCAGACCAACCTACGAATATGACGAACCTGCTTTCCAAGCCCCTAGTCGAAGACCTGTGAGACCTGTGAGACCAGTCATGACTCCGGTCTATACAGAACCTTTGACCAACAGACCCGTTTATGAACCTGCTCCAGTGACAAGGCCTTACAGCCAACCTGAAACGCCGACAGCGGTAACTACTACGTACGTTTCACATTAAAATCAAGTTTTTACAGAAAGATATCACTAATGTACTGACAAAGCTTTAACTTTTTTTTAACAAATGCTGATGTCTATTTCCTTGGGTAGGTACTACAGAAAATCACGAACTATGTTGTTGTAAACTAGGGAGATTTAGTGAATGATGAAGAAATCTTCCAATTTGCTTCACTGCGGAATCATTTGTTATCATTTACTGGCTTCACATTAAAGTTTCAAGCACTAGCTGACTGCTCCCGTGCTTAAACTGTACCTCTACCTCACCCCCGTCGTGCGCGACTGGGTCGCTCTATCCCAACCACCTGCCAGGGTCGCGAGATTGTTCGAAAGAGATACCGTGACCCTGGCACATGGGTAACTGAAGGAACACGGGTGGGTTTTAGTCAGTAAAAGTCTGACATGCCCTCCCGCTCCGCCCAGAGCTGGAGAAGTCATTTGATGATTTCCCACCCAAAAAAAAAAAAAAAAATCCCAACCACCTTCGGTCTTTGGCGTTGGCACATCTTGAGAAGTACTGTTTGTTATAAATATAATCCCAAAAATATGTTCAGTAAAAAGTAGTTTGGAATTGGGGCATTTATTTAAAGTAGGCTGCTAAAATTTTCGAATTACTTACGTTCTCATTACTCAGACTTTTTTGAAAAACAACTTGGTGCTTCAATTTATCGCCTCTCTCGCTCATGCCAGCGTTGTCCTTACCTTCAAGGTTTTCTGCCTAAGTCGACAAAGAAACTCCTTTTTCCGTTAAAAGACATATAACATAGCTTACACATGGCAATGAGCTAAAACTTTCGAGCTCACACTACGATCGCTTTTACATCCAACATTCTCAAAGTTTCTACATAAGATGACACTTACTCTTTTTTTATGTTCAATAGAAACCGAAAAAGCAAGCAACGAAAATGCAACTCTCTGATAAAAATGCCACGGCGAGGCTCATGGATTAGAGCGTAAAAATTACGCAAGTTAAACTTGTTTTTTCTCATTATATATTTTTTTGTAAAATATTAAATGATAGGGGGATGACCAGGGCGGGTAATTTTGTTTCCCCCGACGGGCTTAGTCCGCCACTGGTTTCAAGTACACTGTAGATCGATCCCACAGTCACCACCAACAAATAAAAAAATAACAATACCTACTATCTCTTTTCAGTCTGGACCGTTACCCTAGTACTCCAGCAGACGAAACGATTGAATGCGGTACAGTCTCGGGTGGCAATAATAGGATTCCACTGATCTACAATGGCAATGCTTACGACAGGGGAGAGTTACCCTGGCTTGTGGCTATCTACAAGTCAGAGCAGGCTTCTCTTCGATTTGTCTGCGGAGGGACGCTCGTGTCTGATCGACATATTGTTACCGGTGAGTAGTGTTTACAACTTACTATTCCTGCGACTCTGTCATCAACCCCCTGCCCTTATCGCTACCCTATTAAAGGTGAAGGTTATCCTACTGGTTTTAGATGACGATAAAAAAGGCAATTACCTAACATGTATCATTGCTTCCTCGTACTTTGAACGGGAAGGAATCATGATAATTACGTGACTGACCTTGAAAGACTGCTGATTCTCAGACACATACCAAAATAGATGAATATGCAACTTTCCATTTTATTTGCAGCTGCTCATTGCATGCAGCGTCGCGGCACCCTGACTTCCATCAAAGACATTGTAGTCAAGGTTGGGGTGCACAACCTGAATGACTGGAGTGACGATATCACCATCACCAGGACTCTTCAGGCTGCCACTGTACACGAAGCGTATAATCCTGCTACGCTTCAAAGTGAGTATATCGATGACCCGCACAGCATTTATCATCATCACCCTATAGAGGCGCCACGGCGTCCTCACCTTCCGCCTGACACAGGTTCTCACCGGGCATGGGTGCTTCTGTGGGTTCCTGTTCAGGATAAAGCGGGAGGAAACGCCCGGGTGTTTCCATTGCGAGGATCGTCTGGAGGATACGGTGGAGCATACGGTGGACGTGTGCCCTGCCTGGGCGGAGCACCGCTGTATCCTCGTGGAGGCGATCAGCGGCGGCGACCTCTCGCGTCCGGCCCTGGTGCGAGTCATCGTACGGAGCGAGAGGGCATGGGAAGCCGTCACCCCCTTCTGTGAAGCAATAATGCTCGCGAAGGAGGAGGTGGGGCACATGAGGGAGTGGCAGTCTCTACGCCTTCACGTCCCTAGCTGCCGTAGGAGGAGACGCCCCGGGCGTCGGGAGTCGATCGCAGAATCCTGGCCACCGTAGGCGCGAGCTTACGGGCGGCGAGCAATGGGTAGATTGCCGCCTTGTAAGGACCAGGCTCGGGTCGACGGCGCGTAGTGTTCCACGCGCGCCTCAAAGAGATGTCAGCAGCACTGAAGGGGTCTGCTAGGACCGATGCCTGCCAGGGTCGCGAGATTGTTCGAAAGAGATACCGTGACCCTGGCACATGGGCAACTGAAGGAAAACGGGTGGGTTTTAGTCAGTAAAAGTCTGACACGGCCTCCCGCTCCGCCCAGAGCGGCAGAAGTCATTTGATGATTTCCCATACAAAAAAAACCCTTCCATAGTTCATTGCAGGTGACTTCTCCGTATGTAGTTGAATTTTATTACCACTTCATTTCTTCACTTAATTTCATTACAGTACATGTGCAGTTGTGTCTAATTTCCATGCAAGATAATAACAAGATAAGATTGTATCACTGCGCATGTTAGCCTGGCTGAACGGACTAATTTGCTTGTTCCAGACGACATCTTGATACTCACCATGGACAAACTCGTCAAGTTCAACCATTACATCCGTCCAGCTTGTCTGTGGTCCGGTAACACCGACCTCTCGGTAGTCGTGGGAAAGAAAGGAATTGTAAGTACTTATCTACTTCATTTTAATCTCAGATCTAATTGATTTACCAAGTATGGGCTGACTTTCCGTTAGTTGGATGACTTTTATTTGTAGAATAAAAATGGTAGTTTGAAATGTTTTCTACTGATCATGTCAAATAGTATTATTTTTTCGTCAGATAAGTGCTTAATATACGAGAGGCACTTTGTCAACGACAGATGCAACTGCAGCCGTCGACGCGTCGGTGGCAGCCACGGATCTATGGTGGCAGCCGTACACGCGTCGACGGCAGCCGCCTAGAAGAGAGTAAGAGTAAAAGTTTTCTGACTATAGAGAAATCAGCCCCAAGAGATAAATCATGTGTTGTTGTAATCACACTACAACCAAGTCCTACCGATAATAATAATGTACTCTGTCCGCAGGTGGCCGGCTGGGGTGACCAAGGCGTTGGAGGTATTGGCAAGCAAGGCGAGCCCCATAAGGTGGACGTTCCTATAGTCAGCACCAATGACTGCAGAGCCAGCAAGTCTCTGTTCCACGAGCTAACCTACGACAATACATTGTGTGCAGGTATGTAGGTGTTCAGATTACACTAGAAAATGTTACCTTGGCATTAGGCAGTCAACCGTAAAACTCTGATTAACTGAAGTGAAACGAATCACTAGTCGCGGCCATCAATTCTTGTAGCGTCTAGTCAGGTCCGTTACCACTGGGCTACCCCGCTAATGATATAATATTCCATAACCCATTGCCTCGAGTATTGCTAGTGGGTTGCAGCTGAAAATCAGATGGTACTTCTAAATGTTGCCATCTGAAATGGTTTGTTGTATGTAGATATATATTTTAAACTTAAGTATTTGTGTTGGGTCCAAAAAGACTAAGATTATATTTCTCATTGACAGGTGACCGAAAAGGCTCGGGTCCATGCGTAGGAGACTCCGGCGGTGGCATGTACCTGCTTGAAGGCGGCAGGTGGAGGATTAGGGGCGTAGTGTCCGTGTCCCTCCGCGCTGAAAACGGAGAAGCCACCTGCAATCTCAACGAATATGTTGTGTTCACAGATGCAGCACAATTCTTGCCGTGGATTAAAAATATATTAGCACAGAACTAATATGATTTCTTTCTCTGGAACTTGTTGCTGTTAGAAAATAGAAAAAAAATACATTAAAATAGTACAGCTTAGAGGCACACAACATAATACAGCAAAAAATAAATTAAAAAATAAGAAAAAAAATTGAAGTGCGATGGCAGAACTACAAATAGCTTTAAAGTGTGTCTCACGGCTGCGACACAAAGGCTCGGTTCATCAAAAATGCCAGACAACTAGTGCCTGATGCATGGTATTCAACTGGACCGGAAGTGTGAGGTGACGGATGTAAATCAGTTTTATACCTGTGCATCCCTTGCATATTATACGTGCAAAAGTGTAGAAAAGAGTTTTTGAGATTGTTTACAATGTTAAATTTGGAACTGATAGAGGTCTTTATAAAAAAATGTCGCGGCAACATAAGCAGAGAGGCACTTCCCATATTTTTAAGAAGAGTCGCAATCTTAATATTATCCGTCACAAACTTTCAAAAAAGAACTTACATTAATTGTCGTTGGATGGGACTGAGATTCGATTTTGAACGTTTTTATGTACGGGAATAACTGGGCCTTCTGGTATTTGACATTAATAGTAGAAATACTAAAATGTCGGAGGTTGGTAACATTCCATCGTACGAAGCATTATTTCCGCTTTTACTAGATACCAGTGGACGAAATGAGTACCCAGGGTACACACAAAAAACAAGTGAAACTTGCCAATGTATAAAATGCACCATTGTACCTAGAGTAGTCTGTTTTATGTTGTTTTTATACTCAATTAAACCGTCCAAAATGAGATTGGCTAAGCTCAAGTAAATAAATAAAGTTATAAGTAGAGCCCATAAAGTTATTTTATAAATAATTATTCTTCGACTACAATAATAAATACAAATATATCTAGTATTGTATGTACTTAAATGTTAGTTACTTAGTTACTTATAAGTCAATGGTACCGATTCCCTTGTTTACAAACTAAACTAAATTTAAGTTCAGTGCATCTTCTTCTTTGTATTTCATTAAGAAGAGGACAAAAGAAAAATTTTAGTTTAGTCCTGTCAAATTAATTAGCGCTCCATACAAGTTTAGACGTGATTAAAAACTTGCCTACTAAAATTACGTCAATTTACGTCAAGTGCTGATTACTTTGACAGGACTAAACTAAAATGTATCTTCTGTCCTTTCCTTAATGAAATAGAAAGAAAAAGATGCACTGAACTTAAATTTAGTTTAGTTTGTGAATAAGGGAATCGGCACCATTGTCAGTCAAAATGTGCATTTTTTTATAATATTTCTACACCACAGAAGTCTTGCCATAATTTTGCGTGTTATCGGCGCTAATTATAAAATAGGCTTGGTCTAGTATCAAAAACAACTACGTAGATAGGTTGACCGCAATTTAAATAATAGGTATAGTCAACCGTACATTTTGATATTGACTACGCCCCGTTACGTCGTAGCACTAAGAGTGATTTTAGTAGTGCAAGTGTTACCAATAATGTGCTGTTGACTGTACCTGTATTATTTTTAAGAAGAAAATTAGGGATATAGATCATGAGTATTTTATATGTACAGCGAAAAGGGACCACCAAAACATTTTGAATTCTGTTAAATATTCCTATACGAAAAAGGATCTTTGTTAGAAAATAAGTTTATTTAATGTCTGACTCGCTAATAAATAAATTATCACAGTGTGTCTTCTTTTTATTTCTTTTTGTATCTGGTAGCTAAGAAACTCGCGAATGATTTATTTTTACTACTTCGCTACTAGAGAAACCAGTCCCCGTACAGCAATACGTAGTGTTCAAGTTTAACGACAGGCGATAATTTGTATGAAAATTAACAGTCACAGTGAACTGTCAAAATCGACCGTAGGGCGATACAGACCGACAACATTCGACGATTCTACTATAACGCAACCACAAGTACCTCAACGATTTGTCTGCTAACACAAGCCGCAACATAACCACTTAGCAACTACTAGCGACACTGCGAAACAAGTTGCAGCGACACAATTCACACGTAACCAAAGCAAAGATACCCACATTCTGTTACTGCGTGTGGTGTCTTTGTAGTATGTGTGAATAGGCCCTTAGTTCCTATAGAAGCCGAATGCCGTTTTGAACAATGGAAATAGTGCAATTGTGAAAAACGGTGTTGAGTTTTTGAATAAAAACACTTTACTCACAGCTCAACTATGTATAAGAATCGATTGCAGAATTGAAGAGTGTAAATCACAAAGCACAATAACAAACGTTGACCTTGACTACTGAAACTGCTTATTATTATGTTATTAATAAAAAAAAAAACAAAGCACTGTCACACAACTGTAAAGCAATTAAACAATCCACTTAGCGCGATAAACAACTTCACAATAGAGTTATATTGATGATTTTAAAATTCTTTAACATACAATCTGATACTGACCTGCAAATTGATATAAGTTTTTTCTGGCAATACTATTGTTTCCACAATTTCCTGTGGCAACCTGATAATTTCCGGGAATCTAAAGATCGAAGTTGTTGTTGATTTTGTTTCCGAACTGAACTAAAGCTGTCACTAGTGTCAACTGTCAGCCAATCAGTATCACTGTCAAATTTCGCGCCGTTTGTTATCACTATAAAATGCAAATATTATTATTAAAGTAATCAATGAAATTCTACGAAATATAAACGGTAACCAATAAAAATGACTTGGAATAAATTGTTGTGTAACTTGCGAGAGCTTCAATTGATGGGAACGTTATCTGGCGGACAAAGTTTTAGGTTCGTATTGAGCATGTTATTTTTAACAAAGATGTAAGCAAGTATGTTTTTTTATTTATTAGGACCTGTATTATGATACAGCTTACACATCTGCCCAACACTTCTAGCGACACAGGCGTGATGATATGTTTTGTAGAGTTTACCCTCTTATAAATAAACGCTGCTTAAAGTTAATAGATGATGTTACGTCAAAAATGTATGGACAGCACAGAACATAATTAATTTACTCTAGGGAGATAAACAGACGCTTACCATTACATTATGCAGCGTTCATAAATAGGGGGCTTTATAATAGAGACGCCTTCCTTCGCATTTATCATGGTAAATATTTTATTAGGTATTAGCTTTTGTCAACGGCTTCGCCCGCGTATTATACGTATTACCTTCCTCTTGAATCACTCACAAAATCCGTTGGGTAGTTTTAAAGATCTAAGCATACATAGGGACAGACAGAGGGAAGCGACTTTGTTTTAGTGAAATAAGTAAGTATAATATTCTCTTTCCGTCTTTGTTATGAATAAAATAATACTGAAGAATTTTATAGAAACAGAACTCCCAAACTAAGTAAAGTACTCAACAAATAAATATTTTTCTTAGAACACTGCAAGCAATATGATTCTTAACGCATTGATTCTTCTTCAGATGGACACACAACAAAGAAAACAATGAATGGATCGGCGTGTTTTCGAAAACCGTTTGGAAATTACGTGAAAACGATGACCATCTACAATACACGGTCATAGGCTCCCTGCATAACAAGACAACATCAAATAAAAGCAAAAGTACTAAAAAAGATATAGATTTTAAACGGCTACTTGAAGATTACTTTAGACTAGATTTGAACCTAGGAGAATATTACAAGGAATGGTCGAAGAAAGATGAACTGTTTGATAAGGCCTGCCAACAGTTTTATGGCATCAGAATGTTACGCCAAGAACCTGTAGAGAATTTATTCTCTTTTATTTGCAGCCAGAATAATCATATATCACGGTAAATAGTTACTTACTTTACTTATCGACTTGGGGCCTGTTCCTGTCATCATACCTATGTTATTTTATAAAGAAAGAAACATTTGGTGCCCAAAAGCTGATTAATATTTTCTTAGCAGTAATATGTATAAAAACTTTTTATTTTTAACTTTTTAGTTATGGTAGATACCCCGCACTAATCTAATCGCGTTATTCGTTCATTTGTCGTGCGAATACTTAATGCAAATTTAAGACTTATGTGGATTTCACTTGGACCCCATTGTTCAAATGGAACCAAATTAAAATGGGAGCATTCGGGAAGCACCTGATTTCTAATAAAAAAAGAATCATCAAAATCGGTTCATCCAGTCAAAAGTTATGTTTTTTTTTTTTTATGTTTGTTAAAACATAAAAAACAAAAATACAGTCGAATTGATAACCTCCTCCCTTTTTAACCGACTTCAAAAAAAGGAGTTTTACATTCTGTAATTACTGTAACTCACACACTGACAGTTTATATGGGTAGTTCATATAATTGTTTTTTTATTTTTTTTATTTAACTGCTTTTGTTAATTTATTTTTATTTTCTTTTAATTTCATTTATTGTGCATCGTTGTATATGTAAGCGGGCACGTCCTTTATGCCTGGAGGCTTTAGTAAGGTTTTAAGTTCTGTTTACGATTTTGTTTCATTATTTATTTCAGCTTGAGTTTAGTTTTCAATGTTTTGTTGGTATAATGGCGTGTGCTAGCTGACATATGGCGAATAATGTATGTTTTTTTTATTTTTTTATTATATTAATAACTTATACAATATTGTATAGAATCAAGTTCTTCTAACTTAACAGACAGCAGTGCTGCTGGGGAGTTTGTTCCGCCACTTCTTCTTCCCAGCTAAAGCACTAGGAAGTGTCGAGGGCGGGCGTTTTGGGGGGACTGTCTTATATAACTTTGACGTTCAAAAAGTGCTGACTCTCAGCCTAGTTTGAATAAATGACTTTTGATTTTGATTGATTTTGGAGGAGGTTATCAATTCGACTGTAAAAAAAAAAACAACCAACTTCCTTAAAAAAAACACTACAAAGTCAAAAATAACTTTAATTTCGGAAGTCGGTGGCAAAAACCTTAAATACAGATCCTAAGACACCGAATTCCGAAATTAAAGTTATTTTTGACTTTGTAGTGTTTTTTTTAAGGAAGTTGGTTGTTTTTTTTTTATTTTGAAGTCGCTTAAAAAGAACAAATAAAGTTGACTTGGCTTGGGAGGTTGTCGACATGTGGGATGTGGACTTAGCAATGATTATGCCGATAGTTGTAACAGCCAATGGCTTGACAGCCAGGAGTCTCAAACAAAACTGGAGGAGGCTCTCGTTGGGCAGCTTGATCAAGGGCTTGATTCAGAAACGGGTACTTCTGGACACGGCTTGCATTGTAAGGACGTTTGTGTCTCTGGAGCCCTGACCACGGGTAGCTTGGATCCTGTTTCCGATAGCAGTGGGCTGGTGTGGGTGGTGGTGGTTTTTTTTTTTAGAAATATATAAGTATATTTATCAGTTGTCTGGTTGCCATAGACTTTGCCTAGTTTGGGATCAGATAACGTTGCGTTGGTAGTCGTAAATTATTAAAAAAAAAAATTGTATTCTAATATTTAAAAACATAATTTATATGTATGATTTAAAGGACATTTATGTTTTGTTTTACAGCATATCTACCATGGTAGAAAAGCTATGCACTCATTATGGTGAAAAGATATGTGAATATGAAGGAGACACATACTATGCATTCCCGGAGGTTGATAAATTGTCTTTACCAGGGGTAAGAAAATAAAGAACCTTTTTTGAGAATTTTTAGGAAAAGACTACTATAGGTGTTTTTTTTTTTTTACATTTGCTAAGGTGTCATGAATGCAAGACAAATAAGAAATAATCAGTGGCGGACTAAGCCCATCAGAGGCCCGGGGCGGCAAAACTGAATGAGGCCCGCAGCTTTAAAAAAAAATAGTTTTGCAAGCTTTTTATTCAGTTCACATTTGTATGTATAAATAAGTGTTTATGTTTATTTCGTTAAAATCTGGCAAGTGAAATTTAAATTCGAATTAAATTATTTAGGCTAATAAACATACATGCCCAGAAGGTCATGGCCATCCGGCTAGTCCGGGGATACCGCACGGTCTCCTGTGTGGCGGCGAGCCTCCATGCCGGAGTGCCGCCATGTGATCTGGAGGCATAGGTCCTCGCTCACATGTGGGAGTGGCGCGAGGAGGCGAAAGCCGGGTCGAAACTCCGCTGCCGCGTCAAATCGCGGCACGGCGGACAGAGCTCCGGCAGGATCTCATGGCGACATGGCGGGCACGATTGTCGATTGCGGCGGTAAGTCCCCTCTTTGAGGAGTGGAAAGAGAGGCGCCACGGCATCCTCATCTTCCGCCTGACGCAGGTTCTCACCGGGCATGGGTGCTTCGGTGGGTTCCTGTTCAGGATAAAGCGGGAGGAAACGCCCGGGTGTTTCCATTGCGAGGATCATCTGGAGGACACGGTGGCGATCGGCGCCGGCGATTTCTCGCGTCCAGCCCTGGTGCGAGCCATGGTACGGAGCGAGAGGGCATGGGAAGCCGTCACCTCCTTCTGCGAAGCAGTAATGCTCGCGAAGGAGGAGGCGGGGCGCGTGAGGGAGTGGCAGTCTCTGCGCCCTCATGTCCCTAGCCGTCGCAGAAGGAGACGCCCCGGGCGTCGGGAGTCGATAGCTGACTCCCGGCCACCGTAGGCCCGAGCTCGCGGGTGGCGAGCAATGGATAGCTCGCCGCCCGGTAAGGACCAGGCTCGGGTCGACGGCGCGTAGTGTTCCACGCCTGCCTCAAAGAGATGTCAGCAGCACTGAAGGGGTCTGCTAGGACCGACGCCTGCCAGGGTCGCGAGATTGTTCGAAAGAGATACCGTGACCCTGGCACATGGGCAACTGAAGGAACACGGGTGGGTTTTAGTCAGTAAAAGTCTGACACGCCCTCCCGCTCCGCCGAGCGGGAGAAGTCATTTGATGATTTCCCATCCAAAAAAAATAATAAACATACATACCTACAATTTGGAATGGAAATGGGTGAGGAAAATAAAATACGAAACGATCGACAAAAAAAAAATTGATAAAATAAATCAAAGATAGTTTTTTTTTTTTTCGTAGCGTGTTATATTTACGTGTTTTTGTGCCTTCATTTTACTGAACTCCTCAATAACTTCTGTGGAATCGATTTTTTTGGAAATTTGTCTTTCTTTTGAAAGCACGGCTAGATTAACTAATCCTCTTGACCCATTGTAGATTGATCATTATTTGCCTGTTCCGGTGTCGTATCTTTTTTTTCGGATGGGACATCATCAAATAACGTCTCCCGCTCTGGGTGGAGCGGAAGGGCAAATCAGACTTTTACTGACTAAAACCCACCTGTGTACCTCCAGTTGCCCATATGCTAGGGCCACTGTACCTCTTTCGAACTAATCTCGTGACCCTGGCAGGCATCGGTCCTAGCAGACCCCTTCAGTTTGCGTATATCTCTTTGAGGCGCGCGTGGAACACTACGCGCCTTGAAACGGTCCTGGTCCTTACCGGGCGGCGAGCTACCAATTACTCGCCGCCCGCAAGCCCGCGCCTCCGGTGGCCGGGAATCCGCAATCGACTCCCAACGCCCGGGGCGTCTCCTCCTGCGGCGGCTAGGGACGTGAGGGCGCAGAGACTGCCACTCCCTCACGCGCTCCACCTCCTTCGCTAGCATTACTGCTTCGCAGAAGGAGGTGACGGCTTCCCATGCCCTATTGCTCCGTACCATGGCTCGCACCAGGGCCGGACGCGAGAGCTCGCCGCCGCCTATCGCCTCCACGAGGACACGGCGGTGCTCCGCCCAGGCAGGGCACAACTCCACCGAATGCTCCACCGTATCCTCCAGACGATCCACGCAATGGAAACACCTGGGCGTTTCCTCCCGCTTTATCCTGAACAGGACCACCAAAGCACCTATGCCCGGTGAGGACCCGTGTTAGGCGGAAGGTGAGGACGCCGTGGCACCTCTCTATCCACTCCTCATAGAGGGGACTTACCGCAGCAATTGTGGCGTGCCCACCGGTGTCCTGTCTTAGCTGCAATTATGCCCATACGCTCACAAACCAAAGTACAAGCTATTTAGTGTTTATTGCCTGCGATCCTGACGAAAAGCAAAATTGTTTCTTTTGATGGAGTTTGGCCAAAGATGGACGGTATTTTCCTGAGAGAGAGAGAAGTAAGTTTGCACATGATAGGTGGCGTAAATAGAATGTAGTGAATGTGTGAAATGTAGGCGTACAAGAGTGAATTATTTGCAATTCATTCATTCAGGAATTCCTGGGTTAGTACCCGCTACAAAGACGGGAATTCCCCTAGCTTATTGGACTCGTTCAGCAAAGTTAAAAGAATATTAGTACCGCGTAAATAGTCTAGATCGCTGTAGTGTTTTGATCTTGATGAAATTATGTAGATACTAAGCACATTTTTAAAGTCTTGTTTAGGATTTGATCAGGGGAACGTGGAAGCATTTGGGGGCCCCCTAAGACCGGAGGCCCGGGGCGGGCCGCCCCTTCCGCCCCCCTGTTAGTCCGCCACTGGAAATAATACTAAAATATACTAGAACTAGCTTCTGCCCGCGACTTCTTCCGCGTCAAATTTTTGTTCCCCTGACCCTTCTCGTTGCTTCGAATTGCCTGCCAGTTTTTGTCCATTTTTCGTTGCTGCTCCGCTCCTTTTGATCGCAGCGTAATATTATATAGCCTATAGCCTTCCTCAATACATAGGCTAATCAACACAAAAATATTTTTTAAATTGGGACCAGTAGTTTCTGACATTACTGCGTTCAACCAAACAAACAAACTCTTCAGCTTTATAATATTAGTATAGATAATGATGGTGGATGGATAGATTCTTTGTCAAATTGTAGCCAACTTGACTAGTCTGGTTTTTTCATCCAACTTTCATCATTAAATGTTATGTTCACCTATCTGTGTATACATTAATAATACCTTTCTTAAATACTACTTTAAGCCAATTTTGAATGTATATTCTGTTTATGTTCTTCCTTAAATAAATTTAATTATATTATTTGCCAATTCTAGGTAGAATCAGAACTCCGGAACTTAGGTTTTGGGTACAGAGCCAAGTTCATACAGAAGTCAGCTGCTCAGATAGTAGAGTGGGGGGGAGTGGAATGGTTTAACGGCTTGCAAGACATGAAATATAAGGAGGCCAAGCAAGAGCTGATGAAACTACATGGCATTGGGCCTAAGGTAAACTAAACTCTGATTTATAATTTGCTAGATTAAAGCAACAGCTTTTGACCTTTTTTGTCATCATGAAGGTTAAACGATAGATCAAAATCTGTAGTGTTATCAATATGTAATGTAATTTATACTGCATTCTGGATGATTTTAAACCTTATCTTTAGTGTCTTAAAGTGCTAATTAAAATAACGCCGTTTATGTATCATACAGGCCCTAGCACGAACGTGACAAATTTACCGTAAACTCGAACTATATTTGAATCATAAATATCTTATGGCATTTTAGGTAAATTTTTGCGATAAGCAATTTCAGTTATATATATGAACTAGCTTCTGGCCGCGACTTCGTCCGCGTCAAATTTTTGCTCCCGTAACCCTTCGTCGCATCGAATTGCCTACCAGTTTTCGTTGCTGCTCCGCTCCTTTTGATCGTAGCATGATGTTATATAGCCTACCTCAATAAATAGGCTACCCGACTCAAAAAAAAAAAATTCAATTCGAACCAGTAGTTCCTGAGATAATCGCGTTCCACCCCTCATCTTGGGAAGTGGGGGTTAGAAAGAGACAAAAAGTAGCCTATGCCACTCTCCATCCCTTCAACTATCTCCAATTAAAAAATTACGTCAATTCGTCGCTCCGTTTTGCCGTGAAAGACGGACAAACAGACACACATACTTTCCACTTTCCCATTTATAATATTAGTATGGATGAATGAAGTCAGAACACTAAGTAAATACTATGTTTAAAAGTAGTATTTTCATTTACGCTGCGTTCACGCCGCGTGTTCTTGTAAGGCCCACTATTTTTTCGCCTTTCTATATTGTATTTTATTTCTATTTTACACAGGTAGCTGACTGCATTTGCCTGATGTCCCTGAACCACCTAGAAGCTCTTCCGGTGGACACCCACGTGTATCAAATAGCCGCACAGAACTACCTCCCACACTTGAGAGGCAAGAAGAATGTCACAGAGAAGATGTACACAGAAATTGGAGATCATTTCAGAATGCTGTATGGAGATATGGCAGGATGGGCTCATACTGTAAGTGTTTTATATTTAATTTATTGGATGCATTTGGATGTCCATAGGAGTAAGGGAAGACCAAAGACACGATAAATGGACTGTGTGAAAGATGATAATATGGCTTAAAACAGGGTGTCTACTGAGATGACGAATAATTGAGAAGTACGGAAGACATGTTGCACTGACCCCAAATAAACTGGAATAAGAGCAAGAAAATAATGATGGTGATTTTTTTGTAACAAAGTTCTTTAACGCGGCTTGTGGTAGCAGTAAACTGGTAGAAATCGACATTTTACGAATACACGTTATGACCCCTCCATGCGAACCTTCTCTATCTCTTATAAATATAATAGGCAGAGAGAGAGAGGTATAATTGTTCTTTTTTCGAGAGTGCTAAACTCGTTAGTGACGTTAAAATGTAAATACAAGAAAATTTTCGTCATGGTTCTCTTTTTCTTGGTTTTTGAGGGTGCTTAAGCCAATAGTGAGGTCTTAGGCCACTTTGACTATAGAAAAAGAATTAGCTAAGAGACACATTATTGTTTTCCAACACCCACGTGAACGAAGCCACGGGCACAGCTAGTGGTACAATAGAAGGACAGGCTGAAAAAAGCATTCCCATGTAATGTAACGAGTTCCTACGAATGCTCTACATGGTGTTCGAAGTAATACTCACGGCGAGTGACCATTTTACCTGTAACATTCCTTTCTATTTTGCGTTTACTCTTCATTGAAATTTCGAATCTGCTGGTTGTGTGTGCCGCGTTTATCTTCCTCAATGAAGTGTTCCACAAATTCGCTCATTTGTCTGCAAAATCAAGTTGTCGTCGTCCTCATTGTTCGGTTCGTGAAACGGCGAAAGTGGAGGCGGCATGGTTGCCCGTCAAATTCAAATTTTAATAAACTAACAACCTGACACTGCCCTGCATAATTGCAAGAAATTAAATTAACAAAAAAATGAATTTCGTGGGCTACCTTATGAGAGGCTCGATTTTTTGTTACAAGTAAATGCTCTAGTCTGTACTCGCCTTAGGGATTTTGAAAGTGATATACCTTTAGTTAAAGTGAAAATAATTTAATGAAATATTATTGGTAGGTTTTTTTTTTATAATATAAGAGTGTGGAGCAAGTAAGTGAGTTCGTATATTTGGGGAGTTTGTTTACAAGGGATGGAAAGATTGATAAAGATGTGGAAAAAAGAGTGAATGCGGGAAATAAAGTAAATGGTGCTTTACATGCGATTGTGACCAACCAGTTGATGTCCGATAAGGCTCGACTGGCTGTTCACAATGGTGTACTGGTGCCTACGCTTATGTATGGAAGTGAATGTTTTGCCAAGCATGAAAGTAGAATAAATGCTGTGGAAATGCGTTCCTTGCGAAGCATGTGTGGTGTGACTATGAATGATAGGCTGAGGAATGATGTGATAAGAGAACGGTATGGTTTAAAAGAAGATGTACTGACAAAAATTGAAAAATGTATGCTTAGATGGTTTGGTCATGTTGAGAGGATGAATGAAGGACGGCTCACAAAAGGTATTTACAAGGCAGATGTGAGTGGAAACACCGGGAGGGGACGCCCTAGGAGGACATATAGGGACCTTATTGGTGATGTTCTTCAGAAGGGTCAGGTGCGTAGTACTCGCAACCGGCGTGTGTGTATGACCAATTGTATGAACCTAAACGAGGCAAAAGTGTGTAGAGATCGTAGCAGGTGACGTTCCGTGGTTTCTGCCTACCCCCATGGGAAAAAGGCGTGATTGTATGTGTTTTTTTTTTTTACTTTTCTGACTAAAATCCACCCGTGTTCCTTCAGTTGCCCATGTGCCAGGGTCACGGTATTTCTTTCGAACAATCTTGCGACCATTGCTCGCCTCCCGCAAGCTCGCGCCAACGGTGGCCGGGAATCCGCTATCGACTCCCGACGCCCGGGGCGTCTCCTTCTGCGGCGGCTAGAGACGTGAGGGCGCAGAGACTGCCACTCCCTCACGCGCCCCGCCTGCTCCTTCGCGAGCATTACTGCTTCGCAAAAGGAGGTGACGGCTTCCCATACCCTCTCGCTCCGTACCATAGCTCGCAGGGCCGGACGCGAGAGGTCGCCGCCGCCGATCGCCTCCATGAGGACACGGCGGTGCTCCGCCCAGGCAGAGCACACCTCTACCGTATGCTCCACCGTGTCCTCCAGACGATCCTAGCAATGGAAACACCCCGGTTGTTTTCTCTCGCTTTATCCTGAACAGGAACCCACCAAAGCACCCATGCCCGGTGAGAACCTGCGTCAGGCGGAAGGTGAGGACGCCGTGGCGCCTCTCTATCCACTCTTCAAAGCACTTGCCGCTGCAATTTTGGCGTGCCCAATTATTGGTAGGATGTGGTGGATTTAATGTGATGTCGCTCTTTTGTAATAAAATATGAAAAATCTTTGTATGTTGTTTCAGGTACTTTTTTGTGCAGACTTAAAGAAATTCCAGCAGAATGACACAGATAGCAATGAGACCGGCAAACCTAAGAAGAAACGGAAAAAAGTGTGAATATTTACTTTTGTAAATAAAATAACGGAAACATGATCTAATCTGTTTTATTTATGCGTAATGTGCAGAGATCGGAGTAGGTAGATTGAAATGGGATCAATGAACTGGCATGTATATATTAGTACGGATAAGCCTCTGGGATTCCGGTATTTTGAAACTAATTTCAAATGTTGTAATGTGTAGAATAAAGAATACATCAATATGAATAAGAATCCTGTTCTGTTCTGTCTGTCCGTTTGTTTATCTGTTTATCCTTTTGCTGTCTTTTCAATAGTACTATATAGGAGACCGGCCTTCTACAGTGAAAAAAAAAAACAATTTTAAAGTTTATCTATCGCATTCTATAAATTTCTAATGTAGTACCTAGTTTAAAAATCCTTACTTTCACAATATTTGATTCAATCTCGTAAGTACCAAAAATGAAATCCTGGAAAAAAGGCTTATCCTTGTTATGATTTCTATGACTATTCATGATGCGAGTACGTAAAATCAATCTACCTACTCCGACCTCTGGTAATGTGAATAATTATATTCTACGTTTACATAAAAAAGTATAAAAATTTACATAAATCTGAGGCCCTTAGAGCAATGGTGTAAAGTGTTAAACAGTAAATGACATGTTTTAGAATTTTCGTTCAAGTTTTTTTTTAAAATCTGTTTTAAAGATTTAAAAAAAAATACTTTTTGGAGTTCCATACCTCCAAAGGACACACATGTAACTTTATAGTTTCATTTAGTTCGTTTGTCCTTTTGTGTATGTGAAACTGATATCAAATATTCAGATCTATAATACAGTTATTAATATTGACACTTTCAAATAGGTAAATGAAAATCTTTATGGACTTCCCAGTGGTTCATTGAAAGGCAAGAAGCAAGGTTACATAACACAAGCTTAAATCAATTACAACGTTAAGTTTGTTCTTCAGTTTGGATCGAAATTTTTAGCCCGTATCTTGAAAATAAAGATTAGATCAGAAAAGAAAAATCGATATGAATGAAATAAAGTCTAAATGTTACTCATTTAGACTTTATTTCATTAATATCGATTTTTCTAGTGCATAGTTAGGTTTGTCTTTTAGGCCTTTGTAGTCATAGGCCATGTCATTTGAGTGCAGCTGTAGGCAGTTTAGCGCAGAGATGGAACCCTTAAGCCTCGTATACACTAGGCAACAATTGACGCGCAACACGTGACGCTCAACATGTACGGCAAAGTTGCACAACAGCGCGCGACGTTGTCAGCTGGCGCGCAACATGACGCGCGGCTTGTTGTTTGTTTAGAGAGCATCGTTAGTTGAGCATCAATTGTTGTCGAGTGGAGCCGTGACCCGCAACAACGTTATTGATGCATTTTTCGATAAAATTATAACCACTGCCGCTGAATCTCAACACTAGTTCCTCAGGCGACATGTTGTCGACCACTGACGTAGTAGTAGATGCGTAGACAGACAACGTTGTTAAACAAAAGTTCTGCGCTGACAATCAACATATTGGGCAACATGTTGTGTAACATGTCGGGCGCAAAATGTTGCTTAGTGGAAACGCGGCTTTAGGGTTCACTCCTATTCGCACTTGTCTGGTATTTTTAACTAAACAGGCGGTGGCAAAAGCAATAGTTAACTTTTAATTGGACAGGTCATCTTGGACATAGATGGTTGTCGTATCTATTGCCCCTTTCAATACCTATTTAGCCACACTTGTATAGTCAAGAAATTAAATTATAAATAGCTTATATATGAAAAATTAAGTAGGTAAGTACATACTAAGGACCTCACAATAATTCCACGATTTCTTAAACATTATAATTTGGTTATAAAACTTATAATTAAAAGTACACAACCTGGAATGGTAGAAAAAAAGATATTCTTTTAGAAAGACTGATGTTCCAATATCACAATATTTTTGATAGAGATAAATAATTATATTAAGTCTAAATAATTATAATTATATTGCACATAAAACTAACTTATCAGCTAATTTGTGAGATTATTTTCAATGAGTTTTTTAAATGCACTTTTTGTGCCTCATTTTATGTATCTTAATCTAGGTAAATGCTTGCATTAAGATAGTAATTTAAAAATAATATTTACTATTTGAACACAGGGCTCTACATCAAACGTGATAAAAATATACATAATGTTTTACATGTAAATAATAAAATTGGTACATAAAAATAATATACCAAGGAAATAATAAATTTTAAATAAAAATCAGTCTACTTCAGTAGCACAAAAATTGTTATGGTCAGTGCTTTCATTGGTAACGTAATAATGATCTAAATATCAACAGAAATAGAGTCGAAAATAGCGTGCAAAAGATTGTTCCCTGTGGCGTGTGGCATGTATGCTATTTTTATACTCTTTTTCCGTTGTAATATAGTTCAATATCAATATGAAAACTGCTCAAGCATTTTACAAAAACTATGGTGCTCAAAGTGCAATTACCCATATAGGAATAAAAGTCATAATAATGTCTTTTTGAGTTACAATAAGCATAAGCAATAATGTTACACGAAACTATTCTTAATAATATTGTATTCAATTGCAAAATCGTGAAGTCAATTTTTCAATGTTTAAAATGTCCTTTGATCAATTTCTCTGTTTATTCTAATAATCCCAGCTGCCCGCACATGTTTTGCCACCAGGTGGCAATCGGAAATAAAATTATCAGTTGCCCCCAGGTGGCGATGAGGGGGGTTTGCGATCCACGCCGGTCATTGCATGGCCATTTGAAGAGGGAGCAATAACTTCCCAGTCACTACTCAGTGGCAACTGGGAATATTCGAATAATAATAATACCATCATATTATTGTCACTGCAGGATAAAGGCCTATTCTAATACAGAGAAGGCAGGTCTATTGGGAATTTCACACTAACAATAATGTTATAAGTTCAGGATACCTATTTTTTTCTTGTATTAACCTTTTGAACGCCATTGTCACATGTACGTGATAAGCAAGCGCGTGCCCTGTACGCCAGACACAATTATGTGACAAATGTGCGGTGCAAATTTGGTATGTTTTTATTTATATACTTAAGATATTTATAGACTGTTGTCCTTATTTAATTGCTCGAGATGAATTAAATTGTACCATGCACATTGAGAAATTTGATGAAATTATTGAGAAATATGAATGATTTGCAGTTGTGGCTTGGCGTGGAGGGCACATGCGTGCTTTTATGTTTTGGCATTCAAAAGGTTAATATTATTTACAACCTTTTTAACACAGCATCTTTTTTCTCAGTCCAATTCACTTACTACCGTAGTATATCTGTGGGCAGTGCTCGATGAGTACTTGTAGAGCGCGTATCTCGAAGGCCAGGTCGGTGATAGCTGGTGGGGTGGCCACCAGTGTGGGCGCGAACACTGTGCTCAAGTTGTGAGCGCTCATCTTGTTTAGATCTGCTAGTTGAGAAACTCTGGGGAACAAAAAATATTATAATCTTTACCTATTTTTATGATTTAAACTTTTTCTCTTGATTCGCACTTTCCACTGCCTGCGGTGCGCATTTTTTTTTTCTTTATGCGGGTTGTGCGTGATCTTGACGATTTCGCCTCACGCAATGTTATTGACAAGGTCTACGATGGGACGAGCGTACTCATAATATTATATTATTTAATTTTGATGCTTGTGGAGTATATAAATAAGTCACGTAAGGCAAAACACAAAAATATGCAAGAATCATGGTTCTTTTTTGTTTCGTTTACAGACAAAGGTTACATTTATTATATACTAGCTTTGCTGACGGCTTAGCCCGCGTATTATACATATATAAACCTTCCTCTTGAATCACTCTATGAAAACCGCATTAAAATCCGTTGCGTAGTTTAAAAGAATGCCGATGGTTGAGAGTAATTTCCTGATTTTATAGTATTTTCTCTATTATTTTTAATTAATTACGACAGTTCGAATGTCATAATTATAACCAGCCTGTGCAAGCTATAACCAGCCTGTACAATGGTAAGGTTGTGTTATGCATACAACCTCTACAGTACGTGGATAGACGTGTGTCCCACAGATCTAAGTGTGCAAATACGGGAAGCGACTTTGTTTTATATATACTACTATTGTCAAAATAAATAAGTACACACTGAAAATTAATAAAAAAAAAAACTTACTCTTGGTTTAGAACCATTGTGATTTAAGCAGCTGGCAATAAGCAACTGGTAAGTATTGCCAGTTTTCTAAGAAAACAATATAATTATTGTAACAAAGAACATCCCAAAAAAATCTTAGAAATTAACAAAGCGTCCATGTTACCTGTGTAAATGCTGCACCATGTATTGCAGACAGTTGAAGTGTGCCGGCGGAAGGGTGTCCAGACATTCGCGTAGCGATGCTATCTGTTGCCCTTGCGTCTTCATCTCTGAAATTAAGTTAATCATATTTGAATAATAGGCTAAAATCAGCCGATAAGAGATTGAAATCTCTATTTATGCACGAAAAATTAATATGTGACTCTAATATCCTTTTTTAATTTAACAAAAAAAAAAAAAAAACATCACCAAAACTGGTTTACAAAGATAACAAAAGGGTTTATATGGAATCTCGTCATTATTATTGAAGCCGGTTATAAATAAGATCAGTTATATCAAGTAGCTATGTTATTAAGATAGTGTAAGTTCTTATTAACAACGTGGAAACGACAATAAATGAAAAAAAAAACTGACAATATTGATGCATAGGATTATTTTAAAATTATCATAATAAATCATAACACCGAATTAAAAAGTATTTTTTTTCGAATACACTAAAGTCTAAGTAACTATGGGGTTTGCCAATCAGTCGATTAGACCTGAAAGTAGTTTGTTCCTAATTGGCTACTAAATTGATTTCAGTAACTTAAAAAAAAATGTATATTGCCGTACTTCTCGCCAATCGAGCCAAAGAAAATTCAATCTTATTTCAATACAATAAGGCTCAATTTTAAATGCATAAAGTAATGGTACCGCGTTTTACTCAATAATAACGTTAGCTTAAAAAAGTTTTGGTCATTTTATAATACTTTTAATCAAAACTCTTAATTGGGGTCTATGAGGTATTGCGTAAATAATGTTATATTGTATACTCACGTATAGCCTGCACCAGTTTCGGGTGCAGTTCATAAGTTATGAGAGGTACCGGCAGCAATCGTAGATACAGCTTGAGAGTGCCGGCAACCACGTTGATGTTGCTGTACACGCTGAGATCTGCCGCTTCACCGTCTGGAATATAATGGAAATAGGTAGGGGGTAATTACTGGAACTATCAGCCGGATTAAAAAAATAAACAATCTGTACTAAAGACATTTTAGCACACACAACTTAGCAGTGGCGACAGGTCAATACAAGCCGTTCGGGCTACCTTTGTCTTCAGTAGCTCCATCACTTGCAGTTAGTTGGGGGCAAATAGTTTTAGGTCATCCATGTAGAGGAGGTGAGATATAACCTGACCACCTGAAATTCAACCTCCCATCGATCGACTATTAATTATTTTCAAGTACCTATTATTGAAAAACGCCTGCGCGGAATTAAAGCTAATATTTCTTACAAAATTCTCTGATACCAACTCAGTACCTGCTTTATCTTCTGAAGAAGCTAAGCTTGCAGCACGCGGAGATATTTTTAAAATTTGGAACGGCTTACCCTAGCCATAATTCCACCCCTCAACTTGATCTCTGGTTTTCTGGTATACCGATCTTGACAGACGGCGGTGACCACTTTACCATTACTTGGCCCGCCAGCGTTTATTAGCAATACAAATCAAATAAGGTTCCTTACCTCTATCAAACGCCAGTTTCAACGCCTCAATCTCATCAGCGAACCCAGACACCCTGTATATTCCCTCCGAATCCATGCCCCTGTCTTCTATCTCGTTCACACACTTCTTGACCACGAATGGCAGAGTACTAGAGTGTGCGTTCAGTAATGTGGTCAGGTCTATACCGAAAACTCCTCGGAGTTTTTTTAAATCAGGCACGCAGTGATTCGGAACGCGCTCTGAGCATTTTGAGTGGGCTATGAAACCGCAATCTGGAAGATAAATTTTAGCTGTAGTTTGCTTTAGTTCTTGGTCGGTTTCAAGTTTACTTTCTGCGCAAGAAAGAAACTAACTGCTAAGAAATAAATTTCTAAGGAAGAAATTCCTTGTGCGGCCTTTTTCTGGTACGGTTATATTTGCTAACGTAGGGAGCTTAGTCCTCCAGTGTATTTAAATTACTCACGTCACGTCACGTCACGTCACGTCGTGGCTCACGTCTGGTCTGGAAGGACCTTTTGAAGAAAGAGCCATTGCAGCTTTAAGCTGATTTGTCCCAACACACGGAATGTATGTATGAGTCATCGTGTAGCTCAAATCTATTTTAGGGAGCTCAACGACCCTTCACAAGACGCTACCAGATCTGCAGTATATTTCAGTAAGCCATATACAAAATACTCTAAATCGCCAGACAGTTATTAAGTCCTGTATTCAATCTAGCCTGCATAGCATAATACATTCACAGTCAGTTTTCTCTTTAAAAGTCATCCAAAAATACCATAATTATATTTTTCATAAGTTAGGCATGTTACGTCTGCCAGGGTCGCGAGATTTGTTCGAAAGAGATACCGTGGCCCTAGCAAATGGGTAACTGAAGGAACACGGGTGGGTTTTAGTCAGTGAAAGTCTGACATGCCCTCCCGCTCCGCCCAAGAGCGGGAGACGCCATTTGAAGAAGGTATGTCACATAAATCAATATATATAAAAATGCCAATATTACTATAAAACATTTACCTAGCATATACATATGTATAAGTTTGTTGCTTGCGGCAATATAGGTATACATTGGAGTAACTTCACTAATCCCAAGCCTTTTTGTCATTCAAGTAATCTTTAACTTAATTTACTAGAACATTGGTTTTCACATGCTTAACGTAAGAAGTCCGAAATCGAAAGCATTTAATCTTTTTCTCGTTCAAAAGTAAATTATTAACACTCAATCTAAGCACTACGTGAGCGTTAATCGTCAGTAACTACCTGTTGTCGTGGTGATAATGTCAGGTGTTTAGCCTTTTGTCACCTAATATAAATGAACTAAAAGCCTTTTTTTTGTGAGTAGGAAATCATCGAATCAAGTCTCCCGCTCTGGGTGGAGCGGAAGGGCGCGTCAGACTTTTACTGACTAAAACCCACCCGTGTTTCTTCAGTTGCCCATATGTCAGGGCCTCGGGACCTCTTTCGAACTGATCTCGCGACCCTGGTAGACATCGGTCCTAGCGGACCCCTTCAGTACTGCTAACATCTCTTTGAGGCGCGCGTGGAACACTACGCGCCGTCGACTCGGGCCTGGACCTTACCGGGCGGTGAGCTACACATTGCTCGCCGCCCGCAAGGCTGCGCCTACGGTGGCCGGGAGTCCGCGATCGACTCCCGACGTCCGGAGTGTCTTCTGCGGCGGCTAGGGAACCACTAATAGCCTTAATATAATTTGATATTAGTGCTAATATCCATTTATGGTTTTCCTACAAGGAAAATATGACCAATGTTTATTTACAGATATTTTGTCAATTGAAATATTATTTAAAACTGAGGTGGCATTTTATTTTCCTCATTCATTGTTAATTGTTGTTTTTAGAATGTTATTTGCCTCCAGATAATTGAAACAAACATTGCAAGAATTGCAAGTTTGTAATAAATGTAGTGAGATATAAGATGGCGTGAATTTTTGGACAAACACCATTATTATGTTGATAACAATACGCTCGCCCCTATTAGATGGAACATCACTAACACTTAAGTAGCAAAATGTCCGTACAGCTCTATCTATCCTTTTGGGGAAACAGGTTTGATAAATGAATCTTACTTAAATCATAAATTTGAAATTTAAAACACGCAATAATCGATTAAGATGAAATAAGGCACAAAGATAGTTTACAAACTGTATTAACACATACCTTTTATGCCGGTTGTACGTTCCTGTGGGAAAATATCCGACCGCCACGCGGGCGAATACGCAGACAAAAGTAGATGTGGAAATATTAAAAAAAAGTGGTGTCTTACCTTCACATTTAACACCTTGTGCCGTAAATCCCCATAGAAAGTTCGCACATAGTTCGCACCAGTTCAGACCCTTAAATGTGTGTACTTTGAAACTGTGCGACTTGGAATACTTCATTACTAGAGGATTGTCCTCTATGGAGGGTGTGAGATCAAATGGAGGCTTCTTCATACCGTCTACTTCGCTTAAGCTTATGTTTTCAGTCTTTGTTATTATGGGGCTTACATTGTTTGAGGCTCTGGAATAAACATGGAATGATAAAATATATTATTAACATGCTGTGCCAACCTCCAATAAAATGTTAAATAGATACATATGTACATAGAGTACTCTTATTTGTCATGTAGCCATCTTAGCCCCTACTGGGCTCAAACGATATAAAGTGTACGAGTACCATCGACACGAAAGAAAGAAGAAGATTTGTCATGTAGTTTTATTTCCTGCCAGGATAGCGAGATTTGTTTGAAAGAGCGTGGCCCTGGCATAGGCAACTGAAGGAATACGGGTGGGTTTTAGTCAGTAAAAGTCTGACACGCCCTTGCGCTCCACCCAGAGCGGGCGACGTCATTTGATGATTTCCCACACATGAAAAAAAAAAGTCACAACACAATGTGTGCTTAACTTGTGCTTACCAAAGTGTACAAACACGCTGTGAATGTTTGTGTGTTATATGCTAACATTACCCGTCTTTAGGCACCAATTGTACACTTTCGTGAGATAAAGATGCTCTACACCCAAATAAAATATAAAGTAAGGGCAGGAAGGTGAAGATGGTTTAGGAGTTTAAATGTATGATATACATTAAGGCGGAAACACACTTACGTTTCGTGGCGTGTCGTGACGCGCCAGAAGCATTCAGTTTCATACGTTCCACAGAATGTGTTACGACACGACACGACATGCAAATATGTCCCTAACCATATTAAATGTATGAAACCGATATGCTTCTGGCGCGTCACGACACGCCACGACACGTAAGTATGTTTCTGATTATACATTAGTGGAAGAGTAGTAAACTTTCTGTTTACTACTCTTCCAACACTCTGTTTGAACATCAATGATATTTTGGGTGATGATAAAAGTATGACTTCATAAACCATTTCTTACATGCAAACTCATGTGTAGCCCCCACTTGAAAATGTAATTCTGTATAAAAGAAATATTTAACTTACTGTTGCATTCTTGACAGTGTGTTTAGTTTGCGTTTGTTCAACGTAACATACGGACTCTCAGGGTAGCTTGCTCTAGAGTTGATCATCTCCACAATATGATGAGCTTTGAGTTCCATATGACATGTGATAAGACCATCAGCCACCAGGTCATAGATAGTATCATATCGTTTGGGACCAATGTAATGCATTCCGTCATAGTATAGTTTGTAGTGATGAATTTTATCATCAAATCTAAAATGTTTAAAAAGTAATTGTTTATTGTTCTTATGTATTTTATAAAAACATTGATTGAAATATTATAACAAGATAACTAAGATTATCATAACACTTTTAATTTATTATTAAAAAAATTAAGGAGTTAAAATATTTATTTTCTTTAAGTTAAATGTGTTGTCAGACAATGATGCAATATTTTTGAGGATTCACATTGACTCAGTCTGCATTCATACAATGTTGATTCATCAGGATTAGGATAAAGACACTAATAAATGATTAAAAATTGTATTTAAGTCACCCATTAAATAAGTTGTAAGATTGCAGCTTTGTAAATAAATTCTTTATAGTAAATAATTGGTATTTTTGGATGATGTTCAAACATGTAAATAGTGCAAAAACGTCTTACTTTAAAGTTAATGTGTAGAAGTCGTTACCCTGGCTGCCTTTTCTTATTAGAAAGGCGCCGTTGGGTTCGTTTTCAAGAACTAAGATTGCTTCTTTGTGACTCATAACACCATGATATTCCCTCCCATAGAACTCCGGTCTATCGTCCAAATTATCACACGCCACACGCTTCGGCTTCGGAGCCTCCATTTGTATTCGATATACTGAAAAATACAAGTTATTATAGAAAAATATTCGTACTTAAAAATAATTCAAAAAGTTTCCACTGTTAACTTACATTCCGGTTTCCATATATTTTTCAGGTTCTCCATTTTACGGGTTTGTTTATGCCTATATCAGGAATTGATTCCGCTATTTAATTACTCGTCAGTATGTCAAGGTATTTAGGAAATGATCGCGTTTAAATGAGTAATTAATAGAAATCGTAACGTAAACAAAACTTGCGGTGCTTGACACTGACAATGGCATTTGGCGTTCCGAAATTACGTTCGGTTGGTACAACTGCTTGGTGAATATAGGGTTACCCCATTTAGTATGGACTAATTCAGGGGCTGCTACCTAAAATGCAGGGCTTTGAATAACGTTAAAAATTTGGTATCGTTACTTTCATCGAACGGAGATAACGTTATTAGTAGAGGTAACGTTATGCTTGGTAACGATACTTGGCATATGTTTTACCGGTAAACTGACTTAACGTTATCGAAGATTTTATCGGTAAATAGTAACGTTACCATCGCCCAGGGTTTGATAACGTTACCAAATGCATACGAAAAGTACCGTTAAATAAAGTTATTTTCTTTCATCTCTTTCTTTCGTCTACATTAATGCAGTACTGGTTTGGTTGATCGCGTTGGTATTCAAATCAAAAATACTTGCGCTGCGCAACGTTTTCGGAATTACGTACATTATTTTACTTTATTAAAATGTCAAAAAGGGTACCTAATTTTGCTCCAGAAACCGAAACGGACACGGAAGAATATTTTCGCCGTCATTGTAATGATAATAATGATATATGATTCAGGATCCTGATGTAAATAAATCCTATACCTACCTAAATTTTTCTTTAACCTTCTATTGCATGACATACGTCATACATTTTGCGCTCATATATCATATCGATACCGGAAATTTCAATTGTCATAAAGGACATTTTGCCGAAAATGAGTTGTATAATGTATATATATTGGAAATCAGCGTCGCAAGCTCTATCGATTGGTATATTTAAAAAAAAATCTATCTTTAAAAAAAAGTCCCTTACGACCGACCTTTCCAACAGCTCTAGCGCGATTTTTTTTACTATTCGGGATGTATCGCAAAAATAATTTTCAATAGGGGAGCGTAAAGTCATGTGTCAATTATTGAAGAGGTCGTAATCCTCATTTTTGCATTAAACTTTTTATACGACATTAAAACAATAATTGTTATTACAAATCAAAAGGTCGTAAACATGTTATTTGATAATCGAAACCCTTACGACCAAATCTATGCTTTGTTTTAACTTATGTAATTACGACGTAAAGGACGTTTGTTTTATTTTATACGACCTTAATTTTAACAAAAACACAATTAAAGTTTTTGTTTCGTTCTTATTGCCGAAGGCGCACAGTGATCTGACGAGCTCCTTACTCATAGAAACTCGAAGTCAGGAATTTAAAAAAAAACGCGATGTGTCTGGTATACATACCTTTATGTAATATTAACGTATGGAAGCTTAGTTACTCCACGTATTAGTAACTCCACGTGTGAGAACAAAAAGTTTTAAGTTTTTTTTTTTGTATGGGAGAAAACATTTAATTTAATTTATTTGAAACTGAATGGAACTGAAGGGCTGGTGGTCACATAAGATATTGTACCATACACGGCGATCAAGGTGACATCAAATTCATACATCTTTCAGTGACGCTTCGCGCGAACCAAATTTTTGAATTTTCGATAGGTGATTTTAAAAATCTTTGACATGGGTGCCGATTCCCTTATTCACAAACTAAACTAAATTTAAGTTCAGTGCATCTTTTTCTTTCTATTTCATTAAGGAAAGGACAGAAGATAAATTTTAGTTTAGTCCTGTCAAATTAATCAGTGCTTGACGTAAATTGACGTAATTTTAGTAGGCAAGTTTTTAATCACGTCTAAACTTGTATGGAGCGCTGATTAATTTGACAGGACTAAACTAAAATTTTCTTTTGTCTGTCTTCTTAATGAAATACAAAGAAGAAGATGTACTGAACTTAAATTTAGTTTAGTTTGTGAACAAGGGAATCGGCACCATGGTCAAACGAAGTTGACCATCGATTTACTTGTACTATCGTTAGTTAATAGCTTACGTATGACTTTTTTGATGAGAATAATTAAATACATTATTAATCAAATACTTTTTTTTTTACAAAATTTCATAATCAGTCATAATCTCGGTAATTATCAAGTGACTGAAAACTGATGTTACTAAGTACCTCATTTGTTAATCACCGTGACTATGGCTGAGTTATAATGACACGCCCTTCCGCTCCGCCCAGAGCGGGAGACGTCAGTTGATGATTTCCCAAACACAAAAAAGACCTCTAACTTATTCATTTTCGTAGGAGCTGCTTTACGTATATCACAAGTCTGAGATGAGGTATTTGATAGATGGGAAGTGATTTTGCCATCAATCATGGTCATAAGCATCGAGTGCTTAACAGAATGGCTTCCCATAATAGAAGGCTACAGGTCTTCAATCTCGTTTCCAATCGTAGCCTGTTCTTCAACAATGTTCAACTTTTTTTCGTTTGAAAACTTAAAATATATTGATCTGCAGAACATTGTGGAAGATGGCTCTGGATTCTTCGCCACAAACTAAGCGCAGAGGCACAAACGAACATATAAAAATGCTAGAATCGTCATCCTCTGCCATAGTTTGCTTATACAAACTTTGGTCTGAAGCACCATCAAAACCCCACTTGCATATGAAATGAAATGAATTGCACCGGTCCCAGCGTGGTTTGACCAGACTCCATTAATCGAATGAACCCCAAGATTTGCACTAGCCTTTGAAGCCTTATGATTCATGGTGCTACATAGGCCATGGTATATCAAGAAGTAGACCGGCGGGCGCTGTAATGGTAGGGAAGACGTGCCCTTAGGATAGGAAAGGATTACGAGCCTACCGACTATGCAGCCTTAAGTAAGCATTGGACTAGTGGAGAGAAGAGTGATATTTGTCTACAGGAGGGCATCTTTTCACGTCGTCACCGGCATGTTGATCCAGGTAGAGCTTCACCGATGCATCTTCTGGTGGTGTTAATCTTTTGCTTGGCTCTTTTCTATGTCAAAGCTTCGCTATGTTCCGTGTTGTTGTTTTCTTGGTCGTCTTCTAAGTTCTCGCTGCTATCAGTTTCTGTTTTTTTTTTTTTTTGTATCGACAAGGGAATCCAGTTTTGTCGAAGTATTTCATGTCCTGTTTTAGGTTATCATTCTATGTGTAAATAGGTCGTTTGACCTTCTTCCATCAAAACCCCACTTGCATATAAGTATTAATTCTTTGCCATCCAGTGGAGATTAAACACGTAGGAATGTTCCAAGTCTAGCCACAGTTTTGTTCAAAATAGCTTGGAGTTTTACTTTAACCCCTCTTTCCGTGATTTCTATGGCATCTTTTGGCGCATAGCAGTTCTTCTTCGCTTCAAGGATAGCTGTATAAGGAAGATACAATGGTAATCCTTCTTTGTTTGCTCAAGATCTTAATGTTATATACTGCCACTTCGAAAGCTTCAATGAAGTCAAAATACCTAAAGCTTTATCTGCAGAATATATGGGCATAGTTTCCTATGCCTTTAACAATTCCTTTATCTCTGTAGCTTCTTCGGGATGCTCCGGGACTAGTTTAATGATATCTGCTACATTCTTATTTTGTGCTTTTAAACCAATTGCATGAGCAAGACTTTCAGTGCTGTACGTTAGGAGCTCTTCCACTCTTCTGTAGCGGGCTTAGCTTTACAAATAGTTTTATGGGACTCACAACTGATGTTGATATTCCAACACTGCACGTTTCCGGTCCACAGGATGTTGATGTACCCTCATTTATAGCGAAGTCAGATCTGGAACATGGTTGCTGTTCTACTAACACTACAGAAGGGGTTACCTTTTCCCTCACGACCTCAGGCCATTGTATGTCCTCTTGCAGCCATGTCTCATACTTTTTTTATGAATGTATGTCTCGTGCGATTACACGAGATCCATTTGTTCCTCAACGAGCACAAATAAGTCTGACCGAATTGTTTCAATTCGTTCTTTTGATTTTCTGACAAATCAACTACATTCGCAAAAATTTCAAATAACATTTGAGGTTGTTAAAAACAACTAGTGTTTGCCCCAAACAGGAAAATGTCCAAATTGGTAACAAAACCTTTCATCACAAATAAATAAAACGTAATAACGTAATAGCGCAAAACATTTTGTTTAAATTTTGAGTTCCTATTAGAATAATATTTTGGTTACTTTTTTACTAAATATTTGAATAATAAATAAAAAATAATAAAATACTTTTTATTTCAGTTGGTTTTACTACCTATTGTAGGTATTTCTATTTAGAACTTTAGGTTTTTTGTTCCTTTTACCCCCTAAGTCTCCGGTTTAATTGACTTGTACTATCTATTGATGATCAAGATTAGTCCTTTACGATACATCTGACTTTATCATAACCAATTTTTCGTGGCTGTAAAGTATTTCAGTAATTTTTTTTGGGCTGTAAAGGACTCTCATTTTCGTCAATAATTAAGTTTGGTTTATTTTGTTAATTTTTATGGATAGAACACGAAAAAATAGTGAGGGTTTCTTTTGACATCATGAATATAGTACCTTATTTGAAAAAGATATTAGACAAAAACAATTTTTTTTTTGTTTTTTGGCTCTACTGAGAACTCGTGTTTTGTCCTTTACGACAATTGTAATTTCCGGTATCGATATGTTTAATTTTTGCTTTGCGGTCTAGTTAATGGGCGGCAGGAAGGAGGGTAATACTTTTCGAGCGTTTGTGTGTTTGGGGTTTAAAGGGGAGCACACAACAACCGGACTCCCCAAAAGTCAACCTCACCTGCACACAGTACAACCCTGCCATTGAAAGACGAGGCGCTGGCGACCGGCTAATGGCGGTATAACCATCCAACAAGCCAACCTAAATCTTCCAGAGCGATGGCGGGCAGCAGCGTCATCGCTGCGAAAGGATTGGCTCTGCGGTCACCATCTCGCATGCCCAGCGTGGTGACTACACATTAAACCTCACCATGGATAAAGTGCCAAAATAACGCCAGTTGCCAAATGCCAGTACCCGGTGGTCCCGCTATTCCTGGTCAAGGTAGCGGTCACGGTAACGGCGGGACGGGGGGTAAGAAGTATCTCCGGGTTACGGCAGGCTACCAACGACCCCCCCCCCCCCTAGTGGGTTCCCGCATTGTCGAGGCGGGGGGGCTCAGTAGCCGTGGTTTGGACACCCACGGTGACGCTAAGAGGAACCCGAGGAGGGGCCGCTCGTCAGGGCTTTTCCTCCCAAAGCCGACGACGTAGCGGCCAACACGTAGGTTGCGGTGTCGTTTGTCGACATCGCAATTGAGGTGGCCCGCGATGTACTAGTATCTGCGGCATCGCGGCTGAGGGTTGGAGGCCGCGGTGGAAGAGGAGTGTTGGTATTGAGGTGCGCCACTCTCCCTACCTTCCGCGGCCTGAACGGGGTCGCCACCGTGATGGCGGACGCGGTGGGGCCGCAGGGGAGGAGGAGTGTCGGTATAGCGTTAGCCACTCTCCCTATCCTTTGCGGCCGAAAAGTGGTAGGCGGCAGGGCCACAGTCCGGAATCGTCGCAGGGGGACCAAGGGTGCCATACACGGGGTCGTCTGGCGGCAATGTGCTTATTGGCCCCTGAGGTGGTCACGGCGTGCTATGTGTGTTCTGGCGCGCCGTAAATAGGGGTACCTTATTCCCCAGAGGAGGGTCCGGTGACGGACAGCCGCGGCAGGTTCGCGGAAAAATTACGTGCCCGTGTTCCCGCTACAAGCAGCACAGGAGGATACCGTGGAGTTTTAGTGGGTTGTAGTCCCACATAACTGCACTATCTCCCCGTGGTAGTGCAGTATGCATGAGCATGTCTCCAAGTTAAAAAAAAAGGCTAACAACGACGACTACATCTGGTTACGTATAATGGACGTTCGATGAGGCTAGATCATCACCTTGCCGAACTAGGGGTAGAGTTAGGACGCATTAACTGGCATATTCTGGGGTTATCTGAAGTCCGAAGACAGGGGGAGGATACGATAACTCTGGAGTCAGGCCATCTACTCTGCTTCCGCGAAGGTGATCAGCTCTCCCAAGCTGGTGTCGGCTTTCTAGTCAACAAGGAACTCACTAATAGCGTTGTGGAAATCAGTAGTGTGTCGACACGGGTAGCGTACCTTGTACTAAAACTCACTGGCAGGTACTACCTGAAAGTGATACAGGTATATACGCTGACTTCAACATGCTCTGACGACACAGCCGAGGTCATGTACGAGGATATTGCCAACGCAATGCACTGTGCAACTAAGGCCCACTACAACGTTGTTATGGGGGACTTCAAGGCCAAAGTGGGATTACAGGAACGTGGCGAATCGAGAGTCGGACCCTTCGGTGTCGGGCGCAGAAATCACAGGGGACAAATGCTGGTCCACTTTCTAGAGTCGCAGGGGCTCTATTTGATGAATTCGTTTTTCGAAAAGAAACCCCATAGGAAGTGGACCTGGCAGAGCCCCGATAACGTGACAAGGAACGAGATAAACTTCATCTTGGTGATAATAATAATAATATTCCACAACTATCATACAACGCCATCTAGTCGCAAGCTAAGCAGAGCTTGTGTTATGGGTACTAGACAACTGATAAACATACTTATATATTTCTAAATACATATGTCGGGTTTGGTCCAGACATCAGAAGTAAAACTCAGTTATGGCAATACAATACACTAATTTTAATTTAATTGAACAATCAGTTATCTTAAATCTAGGAAATGTAGAAATGAAATAAAACTGAATTAAATAACGAATAAAGGCAGTGAGGGCGGTCACATAGGGCAGTACTGACTGTCAGGGACAGTGGTCCATGCACCCACCGCAATAAGGATAGTACTAACTGTGTACACAGTGTTCCACATCCAATAACCGGGCAGTACTGACTGTCGAGAGACAGTGGTCCGTGCACCAAGACGCATCCGTTTGAAATGCGTGCCGTCTCAACAGCGCAGCTCCTTATAAAGGCGGTCGCTAGTGGCCGAGGGTAGTTACGATATTTTACTGAACTGTACATTACGTCAAATGATCGAAAGAGTGAAGGTTTGTCTATGATGCTTCCGGTGCACGTTCCACTAGCGCCATCTAGTCGCCGTCTCTCGCAGTTGTTAAATAATATTGCTGCCGACACGGCCATTCTGACAAATCACTCGTCCTCGAGTGCATTTATTCATCTAAAAATAATAATAATACTAATTAATTCACATCATCATCATCGTTACATAGCTTAATAGCAAATATCACTGGTCTAGGTATTTCTTTACAACAGAAAACCCCTACAGTTCAAACAAGCTGGTCTAAATCGTCACCCACTAAAGCAGGCGAGATTCCTGCAGCATCTCACACATCATTGCTCATAACAGCAAGAGATCTTATTAGAACACCAATACAGTTCAAACATTCTGGTCTGAATCGTCACCCACTAAAGCAGGTGAGATTCCTGCAGAGCATCACAGATCATCTCCCACAACAACAGGAAAGATCTTTATATTCTATTTGCTAAAACAACCATCTTCCACAAAAGTAGAAGAGACCACATAGTAATTGATCATTCCAAAGATTCCATTATAGCATCGGAATTATCTACACTTAAGGTGCGAGAACTTACAGAAAGTGTTTCCTCTGCATCATCTGCAGTCAATGTGCCAGAGCTTACAGAAAGTGTTTCCTCTGAATCATGTGCAGTCAATGTACGAGAGCTTACAGTAAGAGTTTCCTCCGAGTCTGAGATCATATCATTATTTACTGGCACAAAAGACGTACTGAGCTCATCTTCTGCCGTCACGGTCCGTTCATCATTTTCATCACTATAATTTTCGCAAATTTCTAAATAACTTTCTTGCCCTTTAGGTACTTCCCTTAAATTTTCATGTGCATATTTATAAATTCTGTTAGAACCGTTAATATGTTTAAGTTCATAACGGTCATTATCTAATACGGTGACTATTTTATAAGGCCCCTTAAATTTATTATCTAACTTTGTTTGATGTCTTGCTTCGCATTTTGCGAAAACAAATTCACCTACTGCAAAAGGTTTAATCCGAGCTTTTCCCTTATTAAACCGTATAGTGTCAGCGTTAGCTACTCTTTGAATATTTTCTGATGCGGATGAACGAGCCGTTTCAACATTAATTATAGGTGGTTCAGAAGAACTAGGAGTTATTTTAGCTAGACTAAGTGAGGAACCTTGAATGCCAAACATCAGTTCCATAGGCGTAAAACCTGTGGTCCTGGAACGAGTACTATTAAGAGCAAGTTGGATCTCTCCTAGTTCATCCTTCCAAGCATTATTAGAATTACATTCTATAACAGTAAGAATACTCTTCAAAGTTCGCATGACTCTCTCAACCTGCCCGTTAGCTCTACTAGAACCAGTTGCTATTAAATGGAGCTCTATTCCATTATTATTACAAAAGTTTTTAAACTCATTGCAGTCATAACAACGTCCTCTATCTGCGATAATGCGCTTCGGAGCACCAAATAAGTTTACAGCATTCTTAATTGCTCTCACAGCGTATGAAGAGCTTAAGGCCGGTGTATATTCCAGCAGTACAAACTTTGTAAAGGCGTCTATTAAAACTGAGCAATATTCTTTTTTATCACTTTTGCCCGAAAGTTTTCCGGTTAAATCCAAGTGAATTGTGTGCCAAGGGACTGGATGTTTAGGAATTGAATGCAACTGCATTTGCTGTGCACCTGAAGGGCCTTTAGCAGTTTTACATACTACGCAGCAATTAATAAACTTTTTGACTAATTTAGCCATATCAGAAAACCAATAAAATTCGTAAAGTTTGTCTAAAGTCTTGTCAAAACCTAAATGTTTTATTTCATTATGAACGTGGTTAATAAGGGACCAAACCAAAGAACGTGGTACAATAGGTAGCCAACTAGAAACTCCTCTACGTTCTATCTTCCTATACAATATTCCTTGTCTTAAATCATACGTATGCGATATCTCTTCAGGTAATTGATTATTACGGATTTTTGCTATTATTTCAGAAAGTTCTGAATCGCGTTCTTGTTCTACAATTAACCAACCTTTATCTAATTCAAGGAAATTTACTTTGCGGGGCTCAGAATAATTTGTGTTTGACAAATTGCGAGACAAGAAATCTGCATGAGCCATCTTTCGACCTTCTTTGTACACGATATCAAAATCATAAGCTTGCAATATAGCCCACCAACGGTGAACCCTTGGAGTCAAATCACGTTTAGAGTGAGAAGCTTTAAGGGAGTTACAATCGGTAAATACGGTGAATTTTCGTCCATGCAAATAATGACGAAAATGTTCGATTGCTTTTACTACCGCAAGAGTCTCTAACTCGTAAGAGTGATATCGCGTTTCTGCATCTATGGTCTTCCTACTATAATATGCTACTACATGAGGGGTATCATTATGTTTTTGGATAAGAACTGCACCATATCCCGCACTACTTGCATCGGTATAGAGTTCAATGGGCAAGGAAGGGTCAAAAACTTTTAAAACTGGTTCAGACGTCAAAATGTGGATAAGTTTTTTGTGTATTTGGTCATGCTCAGGGGTCCACTTAACATTGCCTTTTCCTTTTGTCAAGGGATATAAAGGGCGAATTATTTGGGAAAAGTTAGGAATAAACTGTCTAAAATACGTTGCCAGCCCTATGAGCTGCCTAACATGAGTGACAGTTTTTGGCGTTGGAACATTAATTAAGGCTTGTATTTTTTTTGGATTTGGTCTAATCTCCCCAGCTGAAACTATATACCCAAGGTACTCAGTTTGAACTTTCAGAAACGAACATTTCTTTAAATTAAACGAGAAACCAGCATTGGACAGAGTTTTAAGTAATTTGTCTAAACGGTCAAGCCCCTCATTAATATCTGTGGAAATTGAAAGGACATCATCCATGAAAACTAGAATTCTTTCATCATTCATAGGCTGTAGAGCAGTATTAATAGCCTGTCACAACCTTTTCAGATAATCTTGCGTCCGGGATATTTTCAATCAATTGCCAAAGACGTAAACATGCCTGAGCAGGGGTCTCATTAGAATTAAGTTGAAATTTGAGGATACTGTCAAAGTGATCCTGAATAAGCATAGGGCGAGAGAACTGAGCTTTTAAAGTCTCCTGTATATCGTCCCATTGATATTGACTGGGAGGTATCTTGGTCAGTAATGTAGCTGCGCGGCCTCGAAGACAATGGGTCAATGTCATGATTAAATCGACACCTTTCAAATTTTTGCTTTTAATTATAGTGTCTGACAGCCGACACCAGCCCCCTATGTCTGAATTGGGGTCGTCAGGATCAAAAGGTACTAACGCTATGAAAGGTTGTGGTGCTGAATTGGACCGGGGTAGTAGAGCATCAGTTAATTTTGAAAGAAATGCTTCTAAACTATTTGTGGGTAGCGGAATATCTTCCTGCATATTTTGTGATGATGAAGTGCCAGAGGTGGGCGGAAAATCCGATCCCACTTCTGATGTCGGGTTTGGTCCAGACATCAGAAGTAAAACTCAGTTATGGCAATACAATACACTAATTTTAATTTAATTGAACAATCAGTTATCTTAAATCTAGGAAATGTAGAAATGAAATAAAACTGAATTAAATAACGAATAAAGGCAGTGAGGGCGGTCACATAGGGCAGTACTGACTGTCAGGGACAGTGGTCCATGCACCCACCGCAATAAGGATAGTACTAACTGTGTACACAGTGTTCCACATCCAATAACCGGGCAGTACTGACTGTCGAGAGACAGTGGTCCGTGCACCAAGACGCATCCGTTTGAAATGCGTGCCGTCTCAACAGCGCAGCTCCTTATAAAGGCGGTCGCTAGTGGCCGAGGGTAGTTACGATATTTTACTGAACTGTACATTACGTCAAATGATCGAAAGAGTGAAGGTTTGTCTATGATGCTTCCGGTGCACGTTCCACTAGCGCCATCTAGTCGCCGTCTCTCGCAGTTGTTAAATAATATTGCTGCCGACACATACATATTATAGATAAATTACACCCAGACACAGAACAAATGATCGTGCTCATCACACAAACATTTGTCCTGTGTGGGAATCGAACCCACGACCTCCGGCATAGCAGTCAGGACGGATAAGAAGCACATATTTAGAGATGTCTCCGTGATCAGTAGGTTTAATACCGGAAGCGATCACAGACTTGTCCGAGGCAATCTAAATATCAATTTTCGAGCTGAGAGAATCCGCATGATGAGGCCTACTCTCCGACCTACGCTGCTCCAAGCTGCTCTAGGATCCGAAAAATTTCAATTGGAACTTCAAAATCGATTCGCCCTACTGGAAACGACTGGCACTGTTGACGAAGGCCGACGGGTTGGTCAAGGCACTATGAGACGTTTCCCGCAGAGTTTTCTCGTCGCAGTGGAAAATTAAGGTGTCCAAACTTTCCTCGGAGACTCTCGGACTTATTAGGGAAAGACGAGAGTTGCCATCCACGCAGCCGTCTTCGTCAGATAAGAGGGCCTTAAACTTAAAGATCAGAAAACTGACGCAATGCGACCTTCGGTGCTCCAACACCTGCGATATTGGGGTCGCGATTGAGCAGAACCGAGGATCTAAAGTGTTCGCTCAGCAACTGGGAAAGTCCTATCTGACGAAACTTAGAACTGGGGATGGCAGTATCGTGACTTCGAAGTCCGAGATACTCGCGGAAGTCGAGGATTTTTACGGGCACCTATACTTAACACGGACGGCAAAACAAGTGGAACATAGTGCGGATGACCATCGAGACGAACTAACGCGCCACTACACGGAGGATATCCCGGATGTCGACCAGTGCGAGATTAGGGCGGCTAAAGAACAACAAGGCACTTAGGGATGACAGAATAACGACAGAGTTCCTTAAAGCGGGTGGGGCTCCAGTCTTGAGGGAGCTCGCGAGTCTCTTTAACTCCGTCATCCAAGAGGGTACAACGCCCGAAGCGTGGAGCAGAGGTGCGGTATTTCTGTTCTTCAAAAAAGGTGACAAAACCTTGTTGAAGAACTACAGACCCATCTCACTTCGACCCACGTGTACAAGCTGTTTTCGAGAGTCGTCATGAACCGTCTCGCCAGGAGACTTGAGCAGTTCCAGCCGCCAGAACAAGCCGGTTTTCGAAAAGGCTTTAGTATCGTAGACCACATCCATACTATTCGGGAAATTGTACAGAAGACCGAGGAGTACAATCAGCCGCTGTGTACGGCATTTATGGACTACGAGGAAGCCTTCGACTCCATTGAAATATGGGCAGTTCTGGCCTCTCTACAACGATGTCGAATTGACTGGCGCTGGCTAGGGGGCAGAACCCTTAGCCAAGTTGATAATCTACAATCGTTATCGCTAGACGAAAACTAATCAAATGTATGGGAATTAAATTATCTCAACGTTAAGTCACGTGCTTAGAACAAACGAATAGAAAATTCGTAGCCAAGTTCACATCATTCAAAATGATATAATGAATTGTTATCGTTTCTACAATGTTCAATGCTACATCCTTTATTATAATGTCGTTTTTCTAAAGACATTGGTGCCGATTCTGTTGTACAAAATTCTCTAAACTAAACTAAAAATCATTAAAATTTGGTTTATTCCTGTCAAACGACGATTTCCTATTCTGAAATAGACTAAAGTGACACAACTTAACTATATTTTAGTTTGACAGCACTAAGATTGCACTGAGTTATTAGTTTAGTGAAAATGACAATTTTGCTATTCTGAGTTTGCCGGTTTTCACCAAAAATTTAGATTATAATAATTTATTTTGACTAAATCTGACTATTTTTAATGGCGATTAAAAAGGTGTGGAATAAAACTAGTGGTCATGAACAAAAGTTCACACCAACGCCTCGCCTTCACGTGCAAAAACAGTGCTGTATTTTTTATTTTTTCTTTTGCTTATATCTCGAAAATGGCGTGTCCTATCGCAAAAATAATGAAATTTTCGACCCCTTTTGTCAACCCTGGAACATATAAATCTCAACACGTGGGTAATATTTTTTTTATATTTTTAAACAAAAAGTGAAAAATTCCATATAAAACACGTCCAGGCTGTACCCTTGCGCGCGCCTTCGTCTCTAAAAAATTAATTGCGTAGCGCATACAAGTACCACGTTGCTAAACCAAAAGAAAAAAAACCACGTTGATTGTCAAATTCGTTTTTGGTCGTGTCATAATAATTTTTAAATTTAGAGATTTTTTCTTGCAGAATAGCGTTAAAATTCTCATAGCCAAAAGTAAGGAATTTTAGAGATAGTTTAGTTAGTTTAGTTCGGTGTACAACAGAATCGGCACCTTGTAGAACGATCGGACGACTCAGGCGCGTCAACATGGCTACCAACTTATCGTTTTCTACAATTGCTGACACCAAGGCGTTACCGATTGGAGAACGGAATTCGACACGAAACGGTTGTAACTCGGCTAGGTGGGCTGGAGTGGAGACCGCGTATCGGCAAGCGTAGTGTGGGATGCCCCAGCTAAATGGACCGATGACCTTAGGAAGGAGGACAGGGTGTTGTGGCGCAACATGGGAGAGGCCTATGTCCATTAGTGACCTGCGATAGCCTGAGTTGATTGATTGATTGTTTGTGTCTTTATGGCTTATGATACACATGAGCAATTGTTATTTAATAGTAGTTAGTTAAGTAGGAAGTAGAAGAGCAAACATTCTTCAGGGTGCTGATGTAAAGAGCATGTGGACGAAGGGATTAAAACTTTCAATGATACAGTATGTATAATATAGTAGGTAAATAAACGAACCAAATCATTGTAATGGGCAAGGGTTTAATGAATAATTATTTATAAGAAGATTATAAGGAAATGTAGCATCAAAATGAAAAGTTATGAGACTTCCTGTTTCGATTTATTAAAAAAAAGTCTTCGTATAACTTAAAATATATAATTCGTTATTGAAATGGTTTGTGGTTAATAGACGGATTTAATGCTTACATTTTTTTCCAATATACTCACATTTCAAACAATTTCAATGCTGATTTATACGATTCATCATATTCAAGTACCTATACATATAATATGTTGGATGTTTTATCACATCTAAATTTTAGTCATTGTGGAAGCAATGTTGTTAAATTACATATAAAGATAATATATTCGATTTATTTTTATCAGTGAATCAAAATTACTGAGACTAAATCCGTTACCTTCCGCACGCCTCGTTTGTGAAACCGTACCTACTGCGCATTTAGTTTAAATTTTAGTTGCAACTAGCTTGCATCGTTTGATTGGCGATGTTGCCGTTCCGTAGAGCACCCCCGCCGCCCGCGCCGCGGGGCGCCTCTTAGGTTGCGCGGGTTGACAACAACGCATTAAGGACGCTATAACATTTTTCTACAAATATCGGTGGTTTTCCAGTACCAATTACATCAAGAGGAATCACAACTGCGAAGTCAATTATTGTCTTTAATTAAAGATAATTTATTCATCTCCATTATGGTACCATAAAAACTAAATAATCCCATACAATATTTTCACAAAAATACGTTTTCCCCACCGCAATAATCGAAGAAAATGAAAAATAATGGGGTCTGGAAAGGTACCTGTATAGTGAGATCAACTGCATATTTTAACTTCAAAATGACAACAAATTGTGACTAGTATAATCTTCTACGTTTTGCCTAAATATTTTGTAATTAAATACATAACTTTTTTATTTATGAGAAAAATAAAGAACGTTCTCAACGTTCTTCATACATTTTAAACTCGCGGCTTCTCATTCCGCGCTCAGACGCGCCCTAGGAAGCACGGGCGTATCGCTTTTTTGTACAAAATAAATACGATCAAAATAATAATAAAGTGAGTGCCGTGCTGTATACTGTGGTTGAAAAATGTTGATACTTTTCGGACCAAAACTATGAGTACCAAACTTATTATCAGAACTTGATTTAGAAATAAATAACTCAAATTCTATTGGGATTATTGAGGTAGGGTAATTATGACTATGTATTCATTTTCAAGAATTCAAAATGGCGGATAATTATTCAATAAAAAGTTATATTTTCAACGTGGTAATTAAATTATGCAAGTGTCGTCCATTTTTGGAACGAAATTCTTTAATGTAGCTTGCGGTAGGGGTAAACAAGGGTGCTGAATCTGATTCAAAATCAAAAATGGTGGTTACGAAAATTTTCAAAATTTTCATCATGGGTGTCGTTTTCAAGATTTTCGAAGGTGCTGAAGCCGAAAACTCCATACAAATTACATTTGGAGCCAAAAAAAGGCGACCCCACAAGTTTTTCATTCAAAACGACGAATATTTTAATTTTTTAAATAAAAAGTTGGCATAGCTATCAAATTTGGATAATTTTAGGATAGTTATTACGAATGATTCATCCAAATTTGATCCAAATACGGTGGGTATTGTTTTTTTATAAAAAGATCTTTATCCATATTGGGGGTAGGGATTATAAAATCTTCGATTTTTAATTTAAAATGGCGGATGTACTGTTATGATGAAATGTCGACATGGGTATCAATTTTGGGGGTTTTGCTAGTATATAGTCACAATATTTAACGTAACTTTAATTATTTACATAAATAAAAAATTCTGAATACGCGCTGCAATCTCAAAGGTGAGGGTCGCGCGTCACACAATTGTTGCTTAGTTTTCTTTAAGGAATATCCTATATATTTTCAACGATTACAACGATATTCTACGATCACCATCAGTTATATTTGTTTATTACCCAAAAATATTGTTAAAGTATTTTATTGTTACACCTCGTTTTTTTTTAATTGTCAAATTATACGTTACCCCAAAAATATTGATAATCATGGAAGTAAAAGTTATTTACTGTCACTAAATTCAGATAGTAAAGTTACTTTACTACAAATTTTACTCAACAGTGCTAGTAAAATAAAATAAATAATACCTTCTAGTATCAAGATTAGGTAACTAATGTTTAAAATCGAGCAGACAATGGTTTCAATGTGTGCGTGCGCGTAATGTTGTTGTGTGGCGACTCAGATACCTAAACTTGAGCGATTCAAAAATGTTATAGCGTCCTTAAGTAACGATAAAATTATCGATACTTGTAACGTTAATTTGTAACGTTATTTTATTGATTCGATACCAAAGTATCGTTACCCGTGTTACCGTTAAAAAATTAACTTTATGAAAATAACGTTACTTAACGATACTTATAGTGTGAATTTGGTAACGTTACCAAGCCCTGCTAAAATGTCTTTTAAAATTCTGACATTCTCAATAAACTTACCGATTAAAATGTACACCATGTAAAGAGGTAAGCAGGTACAAAATAGTGTACCTACTGAAAGTTCACATGTAGACAAGGAGGTTTGAAATAATCATGCTTCATACCAGTTTTATTTAAAGGCAATAATTTACTAGTGATACAATAAAAACAAACACCATAATATGAGTCCTTGATTTGATAAAGTAAGATTAATGTAACATTCGTTAATGACCTACAGATAAATAAATAATTAACCTAATTAATCAATATAGGGGTTTTTTACCATAATGATTATCAAATTATGAGGTTATTCTTAAACTGATATAAATGCTGATCTGATAATTATAGCCATTGCTATCCCTAGCCTAAGTCCACATCGTTAAACTCTAGTTACTATGAGTTTTACTAGTGAAGTAATTTTCGATTAAACTATTAGTAGGCGTATCTACTGACTTTAAACTTTATTTTAAGTAGGTGTCTACACATAAAACTGCATTATCTATTAATTAAATTCTTGTCATGCTTGGCGGTAATGGGTTTCCAAACTGATAGCGCACTTCAGGAGAATATCCGTACAGGAAACATTTAAACAATTCATTGATAAGTTAAAGTAAACTAGGTTTAAGTGTAGGTAGAGATAGCATACAAACGAGGACCCCAAAGTTCATGGACCTATATGTAGGCACGTAGTTGAAACTAAGATTTATCTAGGTATGATATTTTTCCATGGAAGAGAAGTTCTTCGGTATGACAAATGAACCAAAAACGAACACACTATCACGCCTGTATTTCCCCATAGATGCACTTCTTGGGGAAATATAGGTTAGGTGTACAGGGTAGGTATAGTTGGCACACCAATCAAAGGGTTGGTGTGCCAACTATACCTACCTACCATGGAACTTACGAAAAAGATAACTGGATGACCAGTCATGTTTTTGGTAAGTTCCATGGTGTATTGTTTCATACCTGCTATTTACACTGTCAATCATAATCTGAATCATTTTGAAGGATGTTCTAACAGTTTATCTTCTCTACAACGTATGTACAGGATAATTTTTTATCCAGTGCGCAAACTGTAACCATGAATGCAGCATATCATTCTAGACCCCCCACCGTAGAAAATTTTCGTCGGTTATAAATACAAAAAAAAATCTGCTGTTCCATACATTTTGACCCCGTAGGTATTGCATTTTCTATGAAACAGTAGATTTTTTTTTTTGTAAATCCGACGAAAAATTATTGCGCAAGGGGGTCTAGAATGATATGCCGAATTCATGGTAACAATTTACGCACTGGATAAAAACTTATCCTATATAACGCAATAAATGTTGTTGAACTATCAAAATGAAATCCATACTTACTGTTATGCAATTATCGCATTAGAAATGAATAAAATACTTATGCAAAATCCAGATCATTTTATTCATAGTAGAAAACCATGCCAGGGTTATGTGGAAGGACACGGTGGAGCATACAGTGGAGGTGTGCCCTGCCTGGGCGGAGCACCGCCGTGTCCTCGTGGAAGCGATCGGCGGCGGCGACCTCTCGCGTCCGGCCCTGGTGCGAGCCATGGTACGGAGCGAGAGGGCATGGGAAGCCGTCACCTCCTTCTGCGAAGCAGTAATGCTCGCGAAGGAGGAGGCGGGGCGCGTGATGGAGTGGCAGTCTCTGCACCCTCACGTCCCTAGCCGCCGCAGGAGGAGACGCCCCGGGCGTCGGGAGTCGATAGCGGACTCCCGGCCACCGTAGGCGCGAGCTTGCGGGTGGCGAGCAATGGGTAGCTCGCCGCCCGGTAAGGATCAGGCTCGGGTCGACGGCGCGTAGTGTTCCACGCGCGCCTCAAAGAGATGTCAGCAGCAATGTAGGGGTCTGCTAGGACCGATGCCTGCCAGGGTCACGAGATTGTTCGAAAGAGATACCGTGACTCTGGCACATGGGCAACTGAAGGAACACGGGTGGGTTTTAGTCAGTAAAAGTCTGACCCGCCCTCCCACTCCGCCCAGAGCGGGAGAAGTCATTTGATGATTTCCCATCCAAAAAAAAAAAAAAGGGTTATGTGGAAAGTTTGCAGAAGTCATAATAACACGTCGCAGAAAATATTTAAAATGTCATTGTCATATTACTTAGTTAAGATTTTATCCTTGCTACGTCATCAATCGTCAGAGGAATGCAGGATATCTCACGAGCTTGTGTTTAGGTATTTCTAGATTTTATTAAACGCACGTCTAGACATAAACACCTACGTCATCATTAGGGAAAATTACAGTTTAGTTACTCATTATTAAGCTATAATATTATTAGTACGATAGACACCTAATAGGACTTTTAAAAGTCAAAAATTCAAATAAAATAATAGTTTTACTTCATCTCCCTTTCCAAATGGTAGTTTCGTATGGAGAAAATGGGCAAGAATCTTCACCGTTTAACTCTCCATTTTTAACATGGCAGTATGACATGTTAAAAAGGAGAGTATATATGGTGAATGATATCGTTCTCATGTTAGACTTACATACAGATCAATGGCAAAATGTGGGTGTTTCTATGGCCATGGTCTACCTAACCGTTCGAGAAATACAGGCTGTTATGTTAGAATGTAAGTTCACGTTCGCAAAGCAGGGTTTTTTGGTGCACTGGATCGTGGTGTTATACCTAGTAGCGATATTGATTTATTGTTCCAATGCCCATCACGGCTGTGAAAATGAGCGAGTGACGTACAATCAGACATGGTTTTAATATAATCAGTGTGGGCCTACTTCTTGCGTTAGTTCTAGTATAAAGAGTATACTTAAAGACATTGTATCAATACATAATTATGCTTAATATGAAGTTGGTTGGTTTGTTATTGTTGGTTAAGCAAAATCAGTATGTACAGACACCAGCGCATAGAGCTACTACAATCTGTCCAATTTCTTTAATTGGTTTTCAATTTTATTGCTAAAGCATTAGGTACAAAATTGATTGGAATAATTTGACAGTTTCGGGTACCTTGATGTGCTGACGTCTGTCCCAGGTGGCTTGAATTTTCTGCCTGCCGCCATGAGAAGAATACGTGAGTTTATGTATGTATGTATTAATAACATAATTATTCTTTGTTTCTAATTGTGATTGCCATGCTTATTTGTTAGAGCGTTGTTGCTGTTTGGGACATGTCCCTAATTCCTTCTTCTTCACCTATCGAGACGCGTTGGTCCTCCGGGGGCTGTGCAACTATAGTTAGGTATCTAAATAATTGTGTCTCAATAAATTATACAGTCAGGACCAATTACACTGGGGAACAGTCATTTTGCGGCATAGTACATTAAAGTCAATTATGTATTAGACTTGTGTGTTGAATACTAGAAAAATATTGGATTTGTCAAATTGGCTCTTGTTTTTGAGATAAAGACTATTAGCTATTTCAAAGGAAAAATCTAAAGAAAAATACCAACATTAATGGAATAAATATTTTAATAAAGAACCTTAATAGAAAATATATAAAAAAACGAAGATATATATTGTTCTGTTCATTCAATATTAAAAAATATTACAAAAAAAAATTTCTGTAGGTACGTTTTTCTATTATGAATTTAAATCCCTGACCAAGTCATTGAGCTCCTCTTGAGAAATATATTTATACCGGTTGATACCTTTTACATTCACTGCACAAAAGTAACAATCATTGACGTGATTAGTAGGCTCAGTCCATGTCATCGGCACTCCAAATTTAAGCCCTTTACGTCCTCCTTGACTCCAGTATCTCAAAGATTCTACACAAGACTTACATACGATATTAGGCACCCAATATTTATTCTTTTGGGCAAGTTTTATCCCAAAGTATGCTTCGTAGGTTTTTATCACAAACTCAGTGATCTTTTTTCTTTGTTTTTGTGTACAAAATTTTCCACATATATAACAAAAACTGTTAGGGTTATTTACACAACGTTTTCGTAAATATCTCATATTCTTCCAGAGAAAAAGCACTTATAAACTTGAAATAAGACAGGAACTGATAATTTCAGGGTCTAATAATTGATTAGTAGAATCGTTGTAATTAAATACGTAAGAAGAATCATAGAACTTAGTAGTGTGTAAACAAATATATTTAATTTTAGGAGGGTAGTTGTAATTTTTTCGTTTATTTCTTGTCTTTCGTTTATCTCAAGAACCAGAGTCAATCTAAAAAAAGTAAATACATACTGAGTATGTCTAATACAAGTGTTTACAAAAACCATTAACAAATTAAGTGCCGCAGATTTTTTTATTTTTTTTGTTCCCCAGTGTTATTTATTGTATTTAGTTAAGCCCAAAATGGTTTGCACAAAATATATATATTAAATTCCTTAATAGTGCTTTTATAAGTGAAACAATTGGCTCCGACTTACGAGATGCGATGGTCGTGGGTTCGAACCCAGGCAGGCGATTTACTTTGTGTAAATAATTTAATCACCACTGCTCTCAAAACGGTGAAGGAAAACATCGTGAGGAAACCGGCATCTCCTAGATAGAAGCAAACATTCGAAGACATGTGACATCTAATAACCCGCACTGGGCCAGCGTGGTAGTATACGGCCCACTCCTACTCACCAAGAGGAGGCCTGTGTCCCAGCAGTGGGAACGGTATAGGCTGATTAGTAAGTGCAGCAATTACTTACAGGCTACTACCACATGCACCATGAATCGTTTACATTATTAATAAAAAGCTAAAAAGGATACTTATAATCTAAATTATTTAATAATATTTGGTAATTCCAACAAATTCAAAATACGTCCGTAAGCTATATTTGGGAAAAGCAGGATAGAAAATTTCCTTAAGTTATCCATTTCTGTTATCACATTTTATTTGTTGATCTGTGGTCATACCGTGAGCGGAAACTCCAGTATATATAAATGGAATGATTAATGTAATTTGTAAATTCACTGTGCACTAGAGTTTGGAATCAAGCCAAGAAATTAACATTTTTGCACTACAAAGGTAAATTACTATTATTAAAGTAATCATGCACGGGTTACTTAAAAAAAATGTTTTTTTTAACATTGACAACGTATACATTACATACATAGGTTTAAGTTCATAACTTGTGTAGAGAAAATAAACGTTTATATTATTATTTATTATTTAATTAGCATTTCAGTACAGTGCTGGACATTGGTCTCCTCTAGCTCCGTCACTTCGACCGGTTCTGTAGTTCCTGCACTCAGCGGATTCCTGCGGCTTTCAGAAGGTCATCGGTCAACCTTGTGGGAGGCCTTCTAACTCTACGTCTTACGGTACGTGGATGCCACTCCAGAACCTTGTTGTTACATACCTTTATTTTATTTCACAAAGGAAAACAAAAATAACCTTAATTGCGTAACACACGATCAATCACAATCTGAATAAATTTGACGGATATTGATAATCCATTGCTTCGTTTGCTCAACAACATAAATAACGCAATGAATGTGGTTCAACTTTCAAAATGAAAGGCAATGCTTCTGATATGTTACGTAAGAACCCAGCTATAGTATATCGGAAATAACCTAACATTACTTAGTTTAGCAATAGGCTCGCCTTAAAAGGAGCTTAAAAAAATCTGCCGAAATGATGGACTGTTCTGAGAAAAATCATCATCACCATTTTAGCTGAATGACATCCACTGCTAGACATAGGCGTCCCCCAGCTCTGCCATATTGACCGTTTCTGTGCTTCCCGCATTCAGCGGATTCCTGCGGCTTTCACGAGAAGAAAAACCGGTAGCAAACTTATATTCCGTTTCCGTGCAGACATAATCTTGGTCAGGTCATTTGAAGACCATGCTAATTAGCGTCTGGTATGGTCTTTTGAGGAAATAATAAGATAGTGGACCTGTGCATTTATTGCAGGAGCTCAATCTCGACGACTCTACGAGCAATACCTAAGAAAGAACTTTTCGAGTAGGCCGCAGATAGTAAAACTTGGCAGTTTGAAAATAGCTAAAACATACAGGAAAAATATGTCCCTGGTACCATACTTCTCCCTAACTCTCCAAAGGTGCTATTCTATGTTATTCTACGTTTAGGGTTTGGTTTCCGCACTTAGTCTTTGAGGTGGAAAATGGTGCGTGGGCCACGGCGGCCATCGTTGGTTGTTCCAAGGGTCCATTTTCACCGCGTAGGGACAGCAGTTTTCTTTGAAACACCAGTTTTTTTTTTAATATCCGACGAATAATTTCTTATATTTATTAGCTAGGGGCTCTAACGTCATGTACTGAATTTATGGTTTTAGATTGCGCGTCAATGTTCCTGCCACACTTACATGGTATATTGTGCGACCTATTATAACCTATACAGCTGCCCGGTTACCTACTTTTGTCGATATTAAATTCTAATTAAATGAGTCATTATCTGTGCTACTATAGTCCTGCCTTTTATGGGGATAGCTAATGAGGTACGCATTGCATTCTAATAAATACTTATATGGAGGATTTCAAAGAAAACACACCAGAGGGGTAATTGCGGAACTTTTTATCGGTAGGAATTGGTTTAATATTCATAGTTAAACAACATTCATTGCGTTATTTACGTTGCTGAGCCGACAATTTATTCGAACAAATGACGCAATGGTTTAGAAATAATCTTCAAGCCCATTCACATTCTGATAAATTGTGCGTTTCGCAATTAGGGTGCAGGTAGATATTATGAGTGCGGATTATTCCCTCCATAGGTTCTCCATAGGTCTGGTAGTCATTAGTTCTACTGCTGAGTATGAGTTCCTGGGTTTGATTCCCTGGTCTGGCAAAGTTATTGGGTAATTCAAAATTTAAAGTACAATACTAAAAAGCGTACCGAGGAAACGATACATAATGGTGAAATAATGGCATACGTTTGATCCCTTGCATTGTTATTGTTTAATATTTAGCTATAGAATTAATATGCAAGACGTTTAGGGATAAGGAAGACATTTAGGGAAACAAAATTACGTGTAGTTTCCTCGATAGATTAAAATACAAAATAATCTCTAATAAACAAAATAAAGCCTTTAGTACCTACGGCGGAAATATTTCACGGAAGGTCATTATTGTTTAGGGTTCCGTATCAAAATGGTAAAAAAGGGGCCTTTATTTTAATAATAACCAAACTACATGTTCACTATATTATAGGTATACATTTTGTTTTTTTTTAATGTGCCTTTATTTTTAATAAAACGATGGAAATACATTAGTAAGTCTCATATATACGCACTTGATTTAGAAGACAATTCTTTTGTATCTAGTGCACTATCCCATAGAATAGTGTGAATAAGTGTCGACTCTTCTTCACTATTGTTCATAAGTAAGGTAAGTATTTTTAGTATCAGCCTATAATGTCTGCTGGGACACAGGCCTCCTCACGGTGACAGGGAGTGGCCCATATTCCACCACGCGGGCCCAGTGCGGGTTGGCAGATGTCACATGTCTTCGAAATTTTGGTTCTAAGACATGCCGGTTTCCTCACGATGTTTTCCTTCACCGTTTTGAGAGCAGTGGTGATGAAATAATTTACACAAAGTAAAGCGTCTGCTTGGGTTCGGACCTGCGACCTACCACTCGTAAGTCGAGGCTGTTACCACTGGGCCACCACTATAAGTAAGTGAGGTATAGGTAAGTATTCTCCTAAGACATAATTCCTAAAGTAATAGACAGGCGTACTGTCATAAGCGTAGCGTGTTATGTACAATGCCGCACGCTCCGCTCGCAAACGGACCTCTGCCTTGGCAAAACCGTTTGCTATATAAACATAAAAGATCCTTCCTTGGTATTATTCAGCCCATGTTACTTGCAGTAATTACTTTTAATATAAATACCGTATAGTAACAAGTACTTTGGCACTTTTATTTTTAAAAGTTAGAAACGACATATTAAAAAAAAAAACATTTTTTCAAGTTTCATTGATTCGACTTAAATTCGTAAAAATGTCGAAAGTGATTATATATTTATTCGTAGTATCCCTCACGGTGGATTCCTATTTCTGTTGGATAACTGACATTAACACTAAAATGTTGAACGAAGTCATGCAGGACTACCCTGGAATTAGTTACGACGAAGTCGATAACGAATTAACGGGTTCTGGTAAAATCAATTTAATATTTCCGGGTAAGTGATTTTTAGTTTGTTTATTTTTTCTGAAATGTCTCTACTATTATGTATATTTATCGTGTGATAATTTAATTAGATCCTTGTTGGTCTAGTGGTCGTCAGCTCTACTTCTGAGCATGATGTCCTGCGCTGAATTCCCGACTCCCCATGTGGAATTCAGTAACAGCCCGGAGTTGAGTGCGCATCCAAACACGTGCTTTACTTTGTGTAAATTATTTCATCACCACTGCTCTCAAAACGGTGAAGTAAAGAGTCAAAGAGTCAAAGTTATGTGACTTCTACCAACCCGCGTTGGGCCCGCGTGGCGTATTATGGCCCACTCCCTCTCACCTAGAGAAGGCCTGTGTCCCAGCAGTGGAAATATTATAGGCTGATGATGAGCCCGGAGTCTAAATTCGTGTCCGGTTGATGCAAATAGGCTCGCTGTGAATTATATGGGACTTAAAGGCGAAATATCGGTGTACTAGGTATCGGTATACATCTGCCCAACCCTTCGAGGAAATACGGCGTGGTGTTATGTATTATTTTTGTTTACCTCGTTGGATTAGTGGTCTTGAGCGCCTGCTGTGTGGAGTTTTGGTGAAATTCTCTATAGCAGCTCCGAGTATGAATTAGTGTCCTGTCAAGGATGATTTAACCCAGTACTAGCTTTTGCCAGCGGCTTCACCCGCGTATTATACTTATATATAAGACACGTGACATCTACCAACCCGCACTTTTTTTTTTTTTTGATCACGAGGTGGAAATCCTCATGGATGTCCTCCGCCCTGGGGTGGGCAGAGGGGTCTGTCAGACTCTTACTGACTAAAACCACCCCGGTGTTCCGTCCCACACCTACGTCGGGGACCACGGGAACCAATATGTCTTCCGCGATCCCCGACTGGTGCCGGCCCGCCTTTGCGGGCCTCCTCACGTTGGGGGGAGTGAGGTGCTAAACTCCCCCCATACATCACAGAGAGGCGCGCGTGGAACACTACGCGCCACCATCTCGGGTCCGTAACAATAGGGAGCGACGGATGTCCCCAGATCCGTCGCCCCTGGATCCATTTAGGGGGGCTGGAAGAGGGCGTTGTCCGCCCTCCGCCGACGCCCGTACCAACCCGCACTGGGCCAGCGTGGTAGATTACGACCCACTCCCTCTCACCGAGAGGAGGCCTGTGTCTCAGCAGTGGGAATAACATAGGCTGATTATATATAACCTTCCTCTTGAATCACATCATCTGTCTATTGATGAAAACCGCATTAAAATACGTTGCGTAGTCTAAAAGATCTAAGCCAGCCTTTCCCAAAGTGGGCGATAACGCCATGAGGTACGGACGAGGCACGAATTGAAAACTGAATCGAACCGACTAAGACACGGTTCGCACCCGTGACGGTTCATCACATAAATAACGTTTTTTGTGCATCCGGAACCAATAAAACTTAAAAAAAAACATTAAGTATAACAAGGAAGTACGAACCGATAATCGATGATTCGGAACCTGTTTTATTGAAGATTACAATAGCCTACAATGAGTAAACAAAGGCACCTTTGCTACCGAAGTACCGAAGAATCTTTATTCTTCATAAGTACTTTATACTTAGTAGAATTTTATTTCCTGCTCTAATTGTTTGCCGTAACGTGGTTAACTAGTTTAATATCGGTAGAAGGACACTGTAGAAGTTTTATTGTTATCCCCAGGACGAGCAAAGTATTGTTGGGGTTTTCTCACTGGATTTTTTTCAGTAGCAGCCCGGAGTCTGAACTCCGGGCTGCTACTGAAAAAAATCCTGATAAAGCCTATTCGCACCAACTGGGCATAAATACAGATTTATGCGCGGTTGGTGGGAACAAGGTCGCCCGTCGTATTGGTCGCCCCCAATTGCATGGGACTTAAACACAATTGGCGAAATGTGAGTGTATTATAACATATATATATATATATATATAGGTATAAGGCGAGATTTTGATTTTAAGATAATCGCACGGGTCGGTCGTTCAGGTTAAAATACGCTTGCCGCTTGCGCTTGCCGTGGTCGCGGCTGTCTTTCGCAGATCTTAGACAGTCGTTACGGGTCGTCAGAAGCCCGAAAGTCTGACAACCAGTCTTACCAAGGGGTATCGTATTACCCAGTATGTGGGTTGTAGAGGTCAGATAGGCAGTCGCTCCATGTAAACTACTGGTACTCAGCTGCATCCGGTTAGACTGGAAGCCGAACCCAACATAGTTGGGAAAAGGCTAGGCAGATGATGATGAAGTAGGGATTTAAGTAGCTAATTCGAAGAAGTTTTTGATGTTAGCAATTAAATCCCATGTCTTTCCTTGGGTGTCGTAAAACGCGACTAAGGCTTACAATAGATCCCTGCCAGGGTCGCGAGATTGTTCAAACGAGATACCGCGGCCCTGGCGTATGGGTAACTGAAGGAACACGGGTGGGTTTCAGTCAGTAAAAGTCTGACACGCGCTCCCGCTCCGTCCAGAGCGGGAGAAGTCATTTAATGAATTCCCATCCAAAAAAAATGGCTTACTATAGAAAGGGCAGCAGCATTCTCTCCTGCCAGGGTCGCGAGATTGTTCGAAAGAGATACCGTGGCCCTGGCACATGGGCAACTGAAGGAACACGGGTGGGTTTTAGTCAGTAAAAGTCTGACATGCCCTTCCGCTCCGCCCAGAGCGGGAGAAGTCATTTGAAGATTTCCCATCCAAAAAAAAAAAAAAAAATGCAGCGTTCTCTATGCATCTTACCACCATATTGCGATCACCAGCTGCCTGCTAAGCGTGGCGACTATGACAAATCCGTCCTTTGAGGGAAGTCTTATGTCCAGCAGAGGACATCTTTCGGCTGAAATGATGATGATGGCATACTGTCATAAGTATGCATTTAAAAATAGCTATTATTTTGACATTACAAATAGACCCTTCCATTTTATTTATTCTTATTGATGAACTATGTAAAAGATATGCCGCTAGACTGGCTAGACCTGCGTTTACATGTCGAATAGGCGTCATAGATATCTCTGTGTTTAGGTGGTATTATCTCATTCATTTTGAATCTTAATCTTTAGGTCTTTATTGTAACTTCTTTTTAATGAATTGATTAACCTAATAATGAAGTGTTAACTAAACAATTACTTATGTAATTTAAAACAAGAGTCACTAAATAGTGGACCATAGACCAGATTTGGACCGCCCGCAGTACTATTTTGTTCGAACCTTAAGAGCTACCGAGGGAACGAAACGTTACAAAATAATCGCGTTCGTTTAAACCCTTCCATCAATCAACTCAGTCCACTGCTGGACATAGGCCTGAAGGCCTCTATCATGTTGCGCCACAACACCTTGTCCGCTGCCTTCCGTATCCAGTTTGATTTGACTTGGTGGGAGGGAGTAGGCCGTAATCACGCGGGCCGAGTGCGGGTTGGTAGATGTCATATGTCTTCAAATATTTGGTTCTAAGACGTGCAGGTTGGAAGTGTATTCTTTAGTGTGATGTTACAACTGTATATAGATCACTAGCTCTCGTTAGAAGGTCTACAGCACGTGACGTCACGCGCTGTAGACCTCGTTGCCAGGCAACGCTCCTTGTAATGTGCGTTGCGGACGCTCGCCCGCGCGGCTACGACGGCTTAGTGGCGCATATTCCTTGGGCTGCCTTCCTGCGTTACGTGGTTTTAGTTAACTCGTTAGCTTAGCTCCAGTTAAATTGAGCACTTCCATACCATGGCGGCGAGAATACTCGATTGCCAGTTTTTGGAGTCGATTGCGGACTCCCGGCCACCGTAGGCGCGAGCTTGCAGGTAGCGAGCAATGGGTAGCTCGCCGCCCGGTAAGGACCAGGCTCGGGTCGACGGCGCGTAGTGTTCCACGCGCGCCTCAAAGACATGTCAGCAGCACTGAAGGGGTCTGCTAGGACCGATGCCTGTCAGGGTCCCGAGATTGTTCGAAAGAGATACCGTGACCCTGGCACATGGGCAACTGAAGGAACACGGGTGGGTTTTAGTCAGTAAAAGTCTGACACGCCCTCCCGCTCCGCCCAGAGCGGGAGAGGTCATTTGATGATTTCCCAACCTGAAAAAAAAAAAAAAGACGTGCAGGTTTCCCCATCATGTTTTTCTTCACCGTTTTGAGACCAGTGGTGGTGAAATTATTTACACAAAGTGAAGCGCCTGCCTCGATCCGAACCCACGATCTACAACTCGTAACTCGGGATCGCCACCACTGTTCACTGATCCCTTGCTGCATCCTTATTACTTAACCTTTAGTTATGCAATTAACGTTAAAAATATTAACGAAATGACTACATAAATAGTACACTTTATAAACATGATTATTTGTAGTTTCCTCTATAGAAAAATAATCCAAAATAATCTCTAAAAGCAAATAGTTAAACCCTTTAGTACGGCGGAAGTAGTTCACGGAAGGTCATCCCTATTTAGTAATAACAAAACCACATGTTTTCTTGAACGTATCTTATTTACATTTTCAAAATGTGTATTAGTTTTAATAATGAGGAAGAAATTAGTTCGGGAACCGCCCATTCTAACTATAGTCGTCATAATTCAATTAGTGCTAGACATTCATTGTGCCCTAACAGTTTAACGAAACCTAAGTAAAAAAAGTAATTTTATAGACAGTAATTCCGTAACACACAATTAATCAGAAACGGAATCATTTTGAAGGTTATTGCTAGTTCATTGCTTGATTAGTTCGAAAAAATTGTTTGCTCAACAACATATAAATAACGCAACGAAATGTTGTTGAACAAGAAAGACATTCTAACAGTTAGTGTGTTACGCAATCACACCGCTGATAACGCGGAGAACGTTTTCCCACTACATTTTTTTTATTATTGTCATTGAAATTAAAACTCCTGGTTTTCGTATCTGTCGCGTTTGTTTACCCAATAAGGTTTGTGTGCGGAAAAGTACCTACATACTCTGTACCTAATCAGTTCGCGGTAAGTACTTACGTATCATCGGAGCTGTAGGTATATACCTTCCGGTGGGTGTCGTAAAAGGCAACTCAGGGATACTTACTAGCGAACCATACTGCGATCGCCTACCCGCATGCCAAGCGTGGCGATTATGGTAACTCTCCCCTCTGTCGTTCGTCTGAAATGAGAAACTCAAAGGATACGAGTTATTTAGCTCTATGTTACCTACGGTCTTCCACTTGCCATTGATTATATACCATAAGTTGTAACACCTATATCGTTTATAACTAAAAGATCTATCTATTGTATGTCCTCGAAATAAATTATTAGCTAAGTAATTAATTGCATTCATAAAAACAACTTAAAATCCTTAAGTATCTATAAAGTTAATGCCCTAAGTTTTATTGATCACTACTTTACATTTTATCGGAATATAGCACCGTACTGTCTTGTTATCAAACCAGCACTATCTAGGTTATGAGTTCTAATCGAGGAATAGTTACTGCCAGCGGCTTCGCCAGCATAGAGATCGGAAATTGTCCCATGGAAATTACCGGGATAAAAAGTATCCTACGTGTTAATCCAGGTTATAAAGTATCTATCTGTGTGCCAAATTTCATCCAAATCCGTCCGGCTGTATTTGCGTGATTTGGTAACAAACATACAAGCTTTCACATATAATATTAGTAGGATTAGGTGTGATCACTTGATGTGGTCAAAACTAGAAATATTTTGTATGAACCTTAGAAAAAATTCTACGGCAGTTATACTGTCTTGAATGTTTCTTCCGACTATCGAGATTCAAATATTAATTCTTTTGTAATGTATTTTCAGCGAGAAACATCTGACAGAACTATCCCAAAGAATAATGATAAGATTTTTTCATTACTTTTCTATTCTAGGAACCAAATGGTGCGGACCTGGTAACGTGGCAGAAACTTACGATGATCTAGGAGTAGAGAAAGAGGCAGACATGTGTTGCAGGGAACATGACCACTGTCCCGATCTAATCTCTGGAGGAGATACCAAGTACAACCTGACCAACACAGCTTTTTATACAAGGTAATATTACCAGTGGATTATTTTGGCTATATTAGCCTACCCTCATTTTTTGTTTGAAGACACAACGGCGCCATTATATTTTTCGAAGTCCCTTGTTGGGCGCCATTTCGTTTATTCAAGTCCCACGCTGGGCGCCAACATTCTTTAATTGAACGAAAAATGGGCCTATAAAAAATTGGTTGCCAATAGGCAATACAGAGCTAGAATGATATTTTCTCACCCGTAAGTACAGCCAAAACTCATATTCGTAAGCATTCGGCGGCTAAAGCGATTGCACTCGCACGACCATGACGGGTCTTATCCCCAAGCCGCCGCAAGAGGAGACGCCCCGGGCGTCGGGAGCCGATTGCCGACTCCCGGCTACCGTAGGTGCGGGCTTGCGGGTGGAGAGCAATGGGTAGCTCGCCGCCCGGTTAGAACCAGGCCTGTGGCGATAGCGCGTAGTGTTCCACGCGCGCCTCAAAGAGATGTCAGCAAAACTGAAGGGGTTCGCTTGGACCAATGCCTGCCAAGGTTGCGAGATTTGTTCGAAAGAGTTACCGTGGCCCTGGCATATGGACAACTGAAGGAACACGGGTGGGTTTTAATCAGTAAAAGTCAGACACACCGTTCCCCTCCACCCAGAGCGGGAGACGTCATTTGACACCCACAAAAAAAAACTTGTCTATCGGTTACTGTAATTATGCAACTATCATCACAGATGTGTGAATTACATTGCATGTTGAACACCGAGCTCAGGTTTCTCCATACTTTCTTTTTTCAGACTAAGTTGTGGTTGCGATGATACATTTCACGACTGCCTGCAGGCTTCCAAAACAAAGACAGCGAGGTACATTGGAGTCATATACTTTAATACGCTGCAAACAAAATGTTACCGAGAAGATTATCCTGTCACAGAATGCACGAAGAAAGGAGGGTAGGTTAAGAGCTTTAAAAAAAAGTAATATACTGTTTCCCCAATAATCCAAAATTAGTATCGATAGAAGTTGTAATTTTTCAATCACAACACTATCTTCTTGATCTTAACAAAAATATTAATATTGTTTTGCTTCATGTATTTTCAGGTGGTTCAAAACAAAATGTTTGGAGTATTCTTACAACTCAACCAGTGACAAGGTCTACCAATGGTTTGACGTGCAAGACTTCTGAAGAAGTTCAAAGTGTAGTCGATAATATTAAGTCAAAAGATGTTATAATAATATTTAAGTAAAAATAAATTATTGAAAGCAATGGAAAATATAAAAATCATTGTTAAACTTGTTATTTAGACACATAGAACTGTAAAATCTATTAATTTGTGCATTTTAAACCTGACCTTTAACAAGAAGGAAAATTATTTTAGAATGCCATAGTAAAAAGATGAAACAACATGTATTTTTAACACTTATTCATAGGAAAACATAACTTGATTTCAGAGATGCATGTGATCATCATATAATGACTATCAGACATTTCTAAATTCATATTATGAAATCCAATTAAAGGTTTGTAGTTAAGTAATTGCAGCCACGGGTTAAATTACTCTTGCCGCGGTTGGTCCGTGAATGGTTGACCATTTTAAGATAACTAGACCTTCGGTGCCATGGAAAGCAAATTAAGCCGTTAGGCTCGGCTGTCTTTCTTTGACAGTCGATATGGGTTGTCAGAAACCCAAAAGTGTGACTACTAGTCTTAGAGTATTACACAGTAACTGGGTTGTGGAGGTCAGATAGGCAGTCGCTCCATGTAAAATATTGATATTCAGCAGCATCATTAGACCGGAAGTCAACACCAACATAGTTGGGAAAAGGCTAGGCAGATTGATTGTTTAGAAATGCAATGTAAAACATTAATTATTCTTCGTTGTTCAAAATACGGGATAAGTTTCAACCAGTGCGCAAATTTTAACACATTAAACTTAAACGAGTTATAATAACCATGCAATTTTTATTTTGATATATCTTAGTACAAAAAAAATTAAGTTATCATTAACGAAAGATTTTGAAACTGTTTTTAATGGTAGCTACGAGTACCTACCTACCAGCTGTTCGATCGGTCAAAATTCTAAGAAATTCGAAGTAGGTACCTACGCCGGCGCGCGGTTACTGTCCTATTACTTATTGATCGACAATAGTATTATGAAATATGTAGGGTGTCCACAGTTTACTCATTTAAGGTAGGATAAAAATTAAAAAAAAGTATTGAAAAAATAATTGAAATGTGTTCTATAACTGATATTGAACCACCAAAAAAAATTTGCGTTCTGGTTAAAATATTTCCTGTATATTTCAGTACCTTTCTTGTATCGTCTGCTTGAGTAACTATTGGAAGAAAATACCTACTTAAGAATGTGAAACCATGATAATCTTGATAAACAGTTAGTTATAAGGATATAACAGAATGAGTTTATTATATTTCGTGGTTAACATTTTTATTATATTCATTCATCTAAGCCTTATCTGCTAGTGTTACTTACGCTTATCAGTATTTCCCCATAGACTTTAATGATAGCTACAATAGAAACCATATGATGTAATATAATTTATTTGTTTGTGGTTAAGTATTATAGTAATACAATAAATAAAGAAGCGGCATTCGTATTATTTATTTTCCAGCATATTTCATTGGTACATTGTTAGAGATTTTGCCATAATTCATTAGTAGGTATATAAGTAATATACAACTCTTTATATTAAATTATGCACACATGAATGTACGATTAATATACATAATTTATATTATCTCATAGGTATAAATAACCATACATTTAGTTACACATGTGATAAAAGATATGAATACAGATTTATAACAATATATAAACAAGTGAACAACTTCGAACCGTGTCGGAAACAACACTAGAATATTCTTTATTAATGATAGAAAAACTTCAAATACGGGTTATACATATAATATAATGTAGATATGTAGCAGGTGCTTAGCTAAAACATTGGAACGCGGGCGCACGCATGACTATGTACAACCAGATAATATACATAAATAGTTATACATCGTAGTGGGCTAGACTGTGGGGTTATATATTTTTACGAGTGATTAACACTAGGAATCGCAAGCTAAATCTGGATTTATACGTGAAAAGGTTGAAATACACGAGAACGAGAACTTTCTTTGGATAGATACGAAGCAATATAAAGGACTTAAAGAGAATCCCTTGTACGAAGTGAGCAATCTCCAAGTAGCCTACAATCCAAGCGACCTTACCGATCAATATGTACAACAACAACTTTAGAACATTTATAAATTATTTAGATCCTTCAACGTCGCTATGTAGTGCGTCCTCGCAGGTACCTACGATATATAGGTTAGGTCGATTGGTATTAATCAATTATTCAATAATTATATTTATTCAAAAGTATGAAACATTCATTGTTTCATTAATATTTTGTTTATCTAACACGTTTGTGTCGCAATGAAGTATATTTATTTTAACGAATTCTATATATTTTCTAAAAGTAATAATATTTCATGCAAGCAGTCTTTAGTCAGGTGGAAACAATACTAACATTTGACTGATATATACTCGTATGTCACTTTCCACACCAACAGATTAAGAATAAGAATTAATCCACATTCTATTTTTGTTTTTATTTAAAACTCCATATCAAAATTGTATGAAATTCTCTTAAATGAAATAAGCAAAGGTCAACTCAGAAACCAAATCGTTTCTAAAGAAAAAAAACGTGCTTTGATCAGCGTATGATTTGATTCATCAACAAAAAATCATTTCTTAAAAACCTTTGCTCATCTGCATAATGAAAAAGCTGGCGAAAAATGCTTTGATAACAACACATTTATAGATGATACAAGTAGTCCAACACATCTTCAGTTACTTTAAGTGACAAATGACGCAGTACTGTTAAGTAAGTAGGTATTATATTAAGAATGATAAAGATGGTATCACCTCTACTATCACAGAATATTATTATTTCGAGAATAATCAAAGAGCCAGCATATAAATTTAATGCGCTTACACAAATTTTCTTATTTAATATCTTTATCATGTAAGTATATTGAGTTTTTAGCAGTTGGATTTTACAAATGGGTATCGGCAAATCTCAGTAGGCACCTATACTTACATTTTCCCAAGATTTACTATAATCAACTGTCGTATAGTATTGTAATATAAGTTATTTAACTTAATGAACAGGATTTTAGATATACAAATAACTTTTATTTAATAATATGTGTGTTATTTTTTACATAGGGGCACGACTTATCTATATAGATGATTTGATGATGTTTTCAATTTTGGTAACCGACTTCGATTTCACAATGGCATATGTTTATCATGGATGGGGTATATGGGATAGTTAAAGTTTCGTTTATAGAAATTCATTAACAGATAGTTTTGGTTCAACTTTTGGTCAATGGGACGGTCGCAGCAGCATACTGGTACTTGCAATATTGCTCGAATTATTTGAATTTTATTTAATATACATTTGTATTATTAACATTTATAATAATGTATTAGTTCTTACATTGAAATATGGTGAAATAAACATTTAAGTTTCAACTACTCATTTAGGATACATTCAGGTAACTCACAGCTAGCGATCAAAAACGTAACGTAGAAAATCACAACAATTCTATGTTATAAGGATCGTGTAATAATAACTAGGTATATAATAACGTTACGAACTGTACCTACACATGATAAATAATGCGCTCCAATAATGTGTAAACAATTCACTCGATATCATAATCTAACCTAACAGATGGACGCGAGTCCAAGATATAGAAAGCATCGGAATACACGACTAACCGGGTGTTCGGGTGTTACAACTCCAACCATGGATGCTATTAAGACAGCACTAATACTCGAATATTCACTAGACTGTGCGTTTATTGAAATTTTACTATGTACAACATCTCCTAAGTGCGGGCCGGGACCGGCGCGTCGCGCGGCCTACAATAGAATTGTTTCTACAACCGAGCCGAGTTCCACGGCGAGCCGCAGCAGGATCAGCCGACCGACAGCAGCCGCGAGCCCGCGCCCGCGCGCCCGCTGCGCCGACATTATTTGCCGCCGAGGCCGAACTTCATGAAGATCAGCTCCTTGCCTTTGCTGAGGATGTCGCCCCCGGGGGCGGTCATCTCGGAGAACTTCTGCATGAGGTTGGGCTGCTGCGCGGGCGTCGACGCGGAGGGCGGCTGCACACCCGGCGCAGGCACGACGGCGGGGCCAGCGCGGCGCGCGGGGGACGCGGGCGCGGGGGGGCCGGCGGGCTGGGCCGGCGGCGCGCCCGGCGACTGCGCCGTCGGGGTCCCGGCGTTACCAGCGCTCGTGCGCGCGATCGTGCTCGCCGCCTGCCCGCTCGCCGCGCCTCTCCCCCTCGCCTGTTCGCCAAACTCATGTCACATACTACTCAGTTGGCTACACTTACCGTCTTACCTGTTTTCGGAACGTTTCCTATCGTATTTCCACCGTTATCATCATGGTGTTTTCAAGGTTCAATTGATTTTAGAAACGATTCCCAAAGCAGATAACACAGTTGATCAAGATTCATATTCAATTAGCGTGATTAAAGTGTGAATTAAATACAACAAGCAAATAGTTATTATTACTGGGACTGGTGTCTAGCCTTCTCAAAGGTCTTGTCAAAACTCTGATAGATTAATTTACGTTAGATATTGTAAAGATATAAGTATTATAATAAGTTCTCATTGTGCGTGTCTTAAAATATTTACATATAGGTAAATAAAATACACTTACATCAATACCTAAGTCACTCTGTGTATCATGCTATACAATATTGAGACAAAACATTATTATTTACAAAAATATCCATAGTACACACATCAATATAGTATAAAATGTGCAATAAAAAAACATGCATTGCCATAAACAAAGCAGGTGGCATTTTAAAAGAAATTGACAAGATCAGTCAACCGGGGACACAATATTTTATATATTTTTGGAAGAAATTAATCATCAGGGTTGTAAGTAGAAGCTCAGATTCTTACGGGAGGTCAATTCATTCAATGCATTCAGTCATGCTTCGGTATACTACAACAAAAAGCTTGAAAAAGAACATACTATTCGATTACGTAATGATGCACAAGAGTCGTCAAATAAACGTCAAAGAGGTTGCTATAGTAAACGTGACGTCATCACCAACGCAATCGTTTAGTAGGGGACCACATTCACAGGCCTCAGAGATTGTATTGACATGGTGAATGGGTTATGGTATCTGATGTGAGTGAAGTACGCCAGTGTATGTTCTGTACTAGTCTCTGTATGATCTGGTCCAGTATGCAATGACAGCTAATGATGTGTAAACAATATAGTATTATGGTAATCATGACCGTCAGTCCACTTTGCTAGCGGACGAGTGACCGAGGCGGCCACGGTACCAGATGCCCTCTGTACACTGAGCGTAGTAATGAAACGCAAGGAAATATAGATAAAGAAATAAATGAAGAAAAAGAAAAAGTGAAAATAATAAAATCTAAAGATAATGAAGTGACAGTCGAACAAAAAACGTCTAGTATCGTTGCATAGTATATTTGAAAGTATTCTTGTGGGTCGATTACAAACGGTATTTTTACCTGAGAATTCGCCTGTTCTGGATTACTGGCGCATGTGTTGTGGTCTAACATAGAGGAAGGAGGGCAGGCATCTAGCAAACAGACAATACACACAACATATATAGTGACCACAGACAACCACTTGAATCTTGGATCACACCTCACGAACACCCCGTGGGTTCTGAGCGAGATTATGTTGCGTGTATTTGTACGAGCAGCCTACCCGCTGTGTGACTAAATGCCAGGGTATACCGTGTGATAAACAAAACATAATAATAGGATAGAGAGTTGGATAGATGAAAATAAAATAAGGTATCCTCGAGTCATAACGACGTGGCTTTGAGTAGTGTGGTTTGGTAATAAGGACACACTTGTAATAGCAAGTCTTTGTAAAGAATCAGAACCTCTTCGAACGATGTTTGTGACTGTGTAATCCAAGATAGAGTGTTCATTAGCAAAGTGTACACCAAGAGTCTTTGTGCTCCGTAGATTGCAACCGGACTCGCATTCATACATTCCGTTTTACCATCACTGACACACTTGACTAAATTCAGGATTATTGGAAAGGAAATTGTGAGTTTCAATATTCTAATTGAAATGAGCAAGTTTTGATAGGAATCTTAAAATTCAGAAAATCCAATTCTTCAAGGAGGCAACGAGGCAGAACGGAATGGAAAGTCTAAAACACAAACTCGCTGAGCGAGTCCCGTCGCAATCGCAAGTGTACAGGAAAGATGATAGAGGGTTCCAGAGCGAAATAGCTAGCGTCTTTCAGTAGTCACATAGCAAGTCCAAGGTGCAAACATGAAACACTCAAAGCTCTCGGTGAACGGTGAAGACACGCGTCTTCACCGAACTTACCTAAGGGAGGTCGGCTCGGCGATCTCTTTGGAAAGCGATTTGGTCATGACTACTTTCAGTGTACGGTCTTCTGAAGTCAACGTTTTAGTAGGACTTCAAATGTTCTGATGTTTTATTGAAGTGAAATTGACAAGCAGGACGAAACCAACTAGGTAATTCGTGTCATGTAAGTGACGAGTGACTCTAAAAGGGTTTGTCTAAAGCGTGTGCATCGCTCTTCTGTAATCGACGAGCCGACCGACCCGGCTTAGTATCAAAATAGGGAGCGAGGGCAAGAGCAGCGGTGGCAGCTCCGGGAGAAAAGTGGAGGAGCAGAGGTAGTGGGGGTGTCGTACCTGCGCGGCGGTGGTGATTGCGCTGCTGGGCCTGCTGCGCGGCGTGCTGCGCCAGCTGTGCGTGCTGCGCGTGCTGCGGGTGGTGCGCGTGCTGCGGATGTTGCGCGTGCTGCCCGTGGTGCGGCACGCCCTCGCGCGGCGGCGGCGGTGGACCTTTGGTGCCGGGGCCGCAGCCCGGCCCTGGCAAGGGTACGGCGCCGCGGCCCCGACCCGCGCCGCCTCGCCCCGCACCCTGCCCAGCTGAAGACATGCCCGCGACCCCTGCACCCAACATCAACGTTCGACATTCCTTGCCAAAACTGTCATCAACTCATCACTCAGATGCTTAGCCTATTCAAGGTGGTGTAGAACTCTTAAGAAAATGAAAATTAACATGTTCTGCTTTAGCATTTTGACTTGCACAGAATTTAGTTTCGAAGTAGGAATGATGATATTATTCTACAACTTCCTAATATATTTTAGAACTTCTTTTTACAAATATAAGAATCAACAGCAATTAATAATTATAAAACACTAAATCTATCTGCTGAAATCCCTTAAATCCAATAGGACACAAATAAAACATGCTGTATCTTTATATTATGTGTGTAATCAATCACTAGTTTTAAGAAAGTAAGCTTAAGTTTGATGAAGCACTCACCTTGATTACTATGCTGTGCCCCGTACTGGTCGCTCGCATCAGCGAGGAAGTTGCTCGGGACAAGACCTCGGACGCCATCAATCTCTGCCATGTAGAAACCATCGTCATCCATGTCTCCGTACACGTGGATGATCTGACCCGTTTGGAAGCTCAGCTCAGCCTGGAAAAGTTTCTGAGTGACAAAAAATCAATTGTGAAAGAAATGTTAGAGTCAATAGTAATATATAGAATAGAGGAAAAGGAAAAGAATATAGAAAAAGATATAGTTACATTATAAGCAAACGTATAAGATAAGATTATAATGCAAGACAGGGAAAGATATACGGCTATTCAAGATTAGTATTCACTAGAACAACAAGAGTTCATCAAGAGGTGGGTAAGAGACAAAAATGTTGTATTTAGATATCTAGACATAAAACACATAATGCAGTCTTAGGCACTAAGCAACAGATATATGTTTTCAAACAACTAAAGCCATATTCAAATTTAAAATTACTAGCAATGAAGGTCATTCGCTACAACAATATAGAGTACAGATTGTGAAGTTTTAGTTGCAGCACAGCACTCCTTCAGTTGTTCTATGATAGGTTATTCAACATTGATCTGACTTACAGGATAGCATGTCCACCAAGCACAAATATCTCTCGAAAGAGTATTACAGCTTCAGTCTGCTTTAATTCAATCTAAGCTTAATATTTAAGTACATAGAAAAATAGTACCATATTTATGTTTTCTAATTGCATCAACAGTACCAAGACCGAAATTATTTGTCTGATACCTGACAATTACTGACAGACTGACCCTACCTAATGATTATTTTAGACTAGTAGGATCGTCTGTGGTGAGGTCATATACGACTCACAAACACAGTAGGATTAATACTTAAGTATCGTAAATAGGTAAGAAAGGAAGAGAAGAAGAAGATACTTACATCAGCATCCACATTGGGGCTGAGCTCTTGCGGATCATAGTCGTACAGTGCGACCATGCGTCGTACAGGTTGGTTGGCGTAGGCATCGGCCCAACGTTCTCGCTTAGTCGGTTGGCTCGAAACGTTGGCCTCTTGTTCCGAAACTTCCATCACCATGTTGTGGGGCACGTATCCGCGACGATCCTTGCACTCGCCCCAATAGAAGCCATCGGCATCTTTGTCGCCATAAACCTGAAGGTTGAGAGGAATAATTAAATCAAGGGGGAAAATTACCTTTCTATTGTAGAATAATATTATGAAAAAAGAGAGTTAAAGCAAGCCAAAGTTGACCATGCGACGTCTAGCTATTTGCACAAATTTTAACAAAGACCTGCGATAGTGTTCATAAAGAACACACTGGGCTCGTACACAATCTTTTTGAATTAATGAAATCTTCATCTAGAACCGCTATTGCAGGCTTTGAATATCATTGGAGTAAATATTGCAATTTTTGAGTACGGCCATAGCATCATCAGCGCTTTTATGAACTGGACATAATAATGATTACTGTTGCAAGATACCATCATCATCATCGTTATCCACAGCAGGACATAAACCTCCCAGCCACCGACTGTTCGACCAGTTTAGTGCTTATCGTATTAAGCGGATTGTGAGATAACTAACGTCACTAACCTTGATAGTTTCTCCTTCACTGAAGGGCAGTTCTTCTTCACAGCTTTCAGGATTCGGGCTCATGGTTATTGGGTCATAATCAAATAGGGCGATGAAGTAGCGGGTTCTTCTGGACTGCGGGTGGGTTTGCGCGTGCCTGGCGCCGGGCTGGGGCCCGCGGGGCCCATGGGGTTGGCCCCCGCGGGCGGTGTACTGCATACTGCTGCCTTGCTGGTTCTGTTGTTGCTGTTGTTGTTGTTGCTGCTGTTGCTGTTGCTGCTGCTGTAAAGGAAATAGGAAGTTCTGTTAGAACTTGCTTAAGGTAGAAAGATTTCATGTTTGCTATTTTGTAGATACTCAAGTCGACGCGTATTTCTAGGAATTGTTTTTTTCTTGGAAAGGGTGTTGCAGCCAATAATAATAACAAGAGTACATAATAGCCTAATTAGCGTTTCAGATAACCGCTTTACCATAGGAAGTAGCCCCCGCTGGCAGCTGCCGCAGCACCTTTTCTTTGTACTTTGAGTTTGTAAACCTAGCCATGGTGTATAATAAAATACGAAGTTAAATAATTGCCTCTGTTACACCTAAGTAATGCAAAAGTAACTAAAGAACATATAAAAACTGATATGCATACCTGCTCGTTGTGATGTCCGACTTGGTGTGGATTAGGGGGGCGGCCTCGCTCGTGGTGGTTCCGGGGGGGCGGGTTCTGGTACTGTTGAGCCGCGCTGGGCCCGCCTGCCCCGGGGTAGGCCGGGTTACTTTGGAACTGGCCGGCTGGTGGATATTGGGGTTGCTGCGTGCCATGGTAGGCTTGTGTACTCGGGTACGGCTGACCCGAAGGCTGCTGCGACGCTTGCGTTGGTTGGGACGGTTGCTGCTGACGTCCGTACGAACCAACACATTAATAAGGTTAGATTTTCCATAACAAAGCCAACAGCAATCGAACAAGCTCATAGCCATTATCCTCATTGGCGTTGCGTCTCAAAGCGATATAAATATTACCTTCTCCTCGGACGATAAGAAAAACAATACATTCCGTTGTAGCTCTAGTCAACCCCCATGCACAACGAAAGCTAGCGTGCAGCGTTACACTTGAAACCACATCATTCATAGCAGATATAATCATAAACAGTCGGTTCCAAATGTGCTTGTCACAAGTTCAACAAAACAAAATTTAAATTCAAGTTCAACAATAACGGAAAAATCGTAACATTAACCGATGTCCCCTCGTTAACTGAATACCTTTTCTGATAACATAAGACATTGAAGTGTGGGAGGTGTGTGAGAGGAGTGAGTGTACGGCATTGATACGCGTCGAAGCCAAGACAGCATGCAGGAACAATCATACAAACACGCGAACATGCTCCAGTGTTGTCTGTATCGAGTGCTCTGTGGGCCTAGTTCGTCTGCCTATCTGTCGGACGTCGGTAGGGACGTGCGGGTGTCGCATGACGTGTGGCGGGCCAGAGTCGTGTGTGGGCAACATCGAGGACGTACAGTAAGTGAAGATGACAACACAGAACACCGAGAAGTGAAACTCAGAAACTCGTGATCGGGAGATCGTACAGAATTGAGAGAAAGAGAGCATAGTGAATAGTGCTAGCACATGGAGAGCACATCGATGACAGCTAGGAGAGATCCCAGACCTGTGGGCGGCGGCGCGGCGCCTCCTCGTCTTCGCTACCCAGCTCCGTCGCGCTCTCTTTAGTGATTTCGATGGCCGGTATCCCCGATTGCTAATACCACATGGTCATTCAATATTTTAGCATATACACAGTTCTTTATAACGACACAAAATATAGTGAGTTAATGATCGTGCTGATATGGGCGATATTGATGACTATGGTGCTCGCAATATGTCGGACGTGACCTTTGCTTCATACTCTGTGTGGGAACTTACTCTTGAAACTATTGGATTACTTTTTAAAGCAAATAGAAGTACACATTATATGGAAATGTTACTAAGCGGTTAGTTAGAAGCTGCTGAAGAGTGAGTTACAAAGTACTTTTTATTTAATATTAATAGGTACATCAGGCGTTAGGATAGAGCAAGTGAAGCCTGTACAGGAAAGCTGAAGTGGAAAGATAGAAGTTCGCTGCCGTGTAAGCGATCGGCTTTAATTTTATGTGATTCGATCCTAGTTTTAAACGCACGATTGTTTTGTTTCCACGATTTGTATACATGGATGAAGTGTGAATGTTTATGAGTGATGTCCTGATGAGTCGTGAACTGTTATGAATAAATCGTCTTAAACGCAATAATTTTACCACTCCTATGTTATATATTAAGTGGTTTTATTTTATAGCAGTATCAAATAAGAACCCTTTCTATAGTATATAAGCTATAAATTTAATTGTTATAATATACTATCTATGTATCTTTAAAATCGTACAACTGCTAAACAGAAGTTTGATTCAAAATACCTAGTTTTCTTTATATAAATATATATGCATTTAGCTAGTATACTTGTTTTCTACATATTTTTGTCTACTTTCAGATAAATATAAAAGCATACTCAAAGTAAATATTGTCTTCATATGCTGATTATATGGCTACAATATTATAGTATTATGACACTATTTTATAATATACGGGCACACTGTGTATTAAAAATTCAAAAAATAATAAGAAACCAAAATATTTTACATAACTAATAACACAAAAAAAAACGCTTTCAAAACTAAAATAAAATTCATAGAACGCTAAATAATTCAGTCGTGTGTAAACTTCAGAATTAAATAAATAATGATAAATATGAAAAGACGTGTTAAAATTCCTTACCGAAGGGGTTATTTTGTCGAATATACTCTTTAGGAGGCCTGTGCCGAATCCACTCGTAGGCTATGGAAAGGTGTATAACAGTTATGTGAGAGAGCGAGGTAAGGTTTAGACTAAGTGGCATGATCACAACTCATGGGCGGTATTGTCTGTGTCACAAAGTACAAGCTCTTTATCTGTTCTAAGTTGTATCTGTATGGTGTCGTGCGTTGTCGGGTATCGGCCAATAGCACTAGAGTCTACTGATCTAGTCGCAAGCAGTATGCATTTAATTTTGAACGATCGAGCCGAGTGCATAGCTATAGTCGATGGCGCGGTGGTCGTGTCGTGAAACCGTCGGCAGAGAACTAAATACTGGACATTTAGAAGATGCCAGCGACAGAACCACAGGAGAAAGTATAAAGAGTGCAGTTTGCAACACCGATATCACGCGACAAACGGTCTATTTCCAGGGTACTCATAGATCTGACAAATATTATTAAGGAAGTAGATTAAGGTATACAAGTTGTAACAACAGACTGTTTGTCGCGCAAGAAGAGAGCATATGACACTGATCGTTATAATGATAGCTACGAAGACACAGACGAAGAAAATTATCAGAGATAAAATCAAAAATATAAAGCACATATTAAATACTGAATCAACCTCAACGAAATAAACTGGCAAAATGAAACTTGACGTTACACACAAATGTACAACATTGATTTGCAAACCAAATATAGACAAAGTGCTATGCCGATCAACATTAGTTCAACACATTTATGATATTTAAGTTTAATTTTGACAAAAATTTCAAGATTCCAATTCGGGTAGCAAAAAAAATTCAATAATAAGATGTGTGAAAGTACAGAAAACAATCAATGTTAAATTTTGACATTTAAAATCTTTAGTTTAAGCCAATTTGTTGGGACAAATACTCCATTATATGAGACATAGCGAGATATTAATATTACCAACATCATAAAGGGACAATAGAAAACATATATAAAAAGTGTTTGGTCACCTGAGCAGCGTGTGGGTCATGGCGGTTAACAGATGGGAATATCTCCTTATCGGATAGATTCTCATCGTGCTCTATAACTTGCTGATGGTGTTGGTAAGGCTGAGGGCGCTGCATGGGCCCGCTCCTGTACCCGCCGGGCACAGGCTGGTTAGGGCCCGGACCCTGCCCTCGTGGCATCCGGGTCACGACACCGCGCAGTACCGCTGGTGGAATCGGCGTGGGCGCACTGTCACTGGACTGGCTGTCCCTTGACTTTGTACGTACCTGAAAATAACAACAAGGAATCGCGATAAAATTCATCAACCTTAACAATAATAACAAATATAATTCTACCAATTAGATAAACGTCACCATATAACTAATATTTCTAACATAGCGTTCACATAGCCAAATCAAGCTCCATACAGCCATACTTACGGTGACACATTTAGGATTGAGCCCGATCAGTTTGCCAATGTCGATGAGAGCGTGGTCACCGGTTGGGGAATCCACGTCGGTCACCTTCTTGCCATCGGCGTACACAGCGTACCCAGTGACAGGGCCCGAGGCGGGCGGACGCACGACTGGCTGCCAAGTCACCAGCAAGGTCCCGTCCTGAGGTCCGGCTTCCACCTGCGACACCGCACCAATCACCACCAACAATCCAGCCGAACAATAGTGAGGCAAGCCAATTGGGTTTCAACTTTATTACATATGGGCCAACGTTAAACTAAGCCACATTGAGGGAGGAGCTGATATTACAGATGGGGATAGCTAAGCTAACAACGAGGTGAGCGTTGGGATATGTCAATATAATTTTCCTGGAGCTGGATTTATGGTTGCGATTGACGCGACTTCCTCGAGACGTGCTGTGTGCTTTGAGGTTGTGAATTATTTGAAAGGAATAGGGGTGTGTCAGTCGGTCTTTGTGAGTTTTAATACTGTATCATCACACCTTTGTGGAGCATTGGAAAAGCTACCTTGTGCGTGCTAAAAACGCTTCACAGTTACTGCCTTGAAAAGCATTGTTCAATACTTTAGTCTATTTATTTTTAATTTTCCACTATCCACTGTGTGATTATTATAATTCTGATTCCTGACTAAGTATAGATAGATACATATAACATCAGCGAGCAAGGAATGTGAGTGTAAGATGTATAAGTTTGGATCCAGAAAGCATGCTCAATTCACGTCATGCTGATTGTTGGGTTTTTTACTTTCCACGTACCATAATTTCATTTGGCGGATCCGGCAGTCCCTTGGGAAGAGTTCTGAAGTCTGTGTAAGCTCCTGGAGCTTCTTCTTGAACTGGAGCTCCAGGTTGTGGTGGACCAGCTCTTAAGTGTTTAGCCCTTACAGTTACCCGATACTGTGTGCTAGGTGATAAACCTGTGATTGTGTGGCGGTAAACTCCTGGCTTCACTGTTCGAACCTGTAATCAATGAACGCATGTCTAGTCTATCCTATTGATTAATGACGTAATGTTACTGTTTCCAGTGCTTACTTCAACATTGTTTACACAGACGACGTGCTGGTGGTTTGAGTTGGCTGGAAGCCAAGAGATCACGGCCTGTGAGCAGGTCACCCCGGTGGCCCTGACACAGGTCGGGCCCATGTTGCCCGTGTCTCTACCGATCACCATCGTGCAAGCTGCGTCCCTTGACGTGCGACGCGACACTGTCACCGAACGCACGCTGATACGATGCGGCTTTAGGAACAAAAAGATCATAAAACTAACGGCTCTTATTGGAAACAACAAGAATACAAATACAAAAGTATAACATCTAAAAGCAAACAATGACACCGACGACCAACTAAATGAATTTGTGCTCACTGGTAACATGTAAAAGTGACTACTGTAGAAACAAAGAAAAGCAGCTAATTGAACATCAAAACAACTCACCCGATTAGAGTCAACTCCTTCAACGAGCGCTCGTGTGCGTTCCGAGGCCTTGACGGTCGTTTTGAGGACTCCATCGACGTAAACATGGTAGCTCTCGATGTTGGCTTGCTGCACACCTTCGGGGGCAGTCCAGCCGATGAGCACGGACTTGTTGAGCTGCCTCTCCAGGGTGAGCTGCCGCGGCGCCGGCACTAGCGACGAGAAAAACAGCTCGGCTGTTGAGGTCCGAGGGCATATCGAGGAGTGCAGCCAGGCAGGCGAAGTGCGTGAGAATGCGAAGAAGCGTGCAGCGAAGTCCAGGGAGAGGAATGGGGAGGGACAAAGGTTCGATACTATAGAACTATTTCTATAAATGATTGTTTACGACAACCGTCACAGGTCGTTTGTGTAGCGTTCTGATTGTATCACTGTGCGAAGCGTCATGATTGTATATACCACTAAGTTAGTATGATAGTTCAGTGCCCGATGCGTTTGGGTTTGCATGCGAAATGTAAAACTTCACTCAATGTTGAAATAATGTACTGTGTTGTAATGCTATTATTATTATAAATTCTAAGCTAAATTTTGTCTAAATCTCTTCATCAAAAATCTAATGATAAAATTATTAAAAACCATTACTAAATTGTTCACATTGTCAAGTACTGTTTGGTCTACGTTTCGTGCCTAGTTTTAATTCTATGAAGAGTTTGACGTGTGGATGCTTACCATTGTCATCGTCTTCTGGTCCGTCGCTTAATTCGGCCACTTCGCTTAGACGAGCGACGTCGCGACTGATTGACAGTTCGCTTATCGCTGTGGTGGCCTCATCAACATCTCTCAATGTCGAAACAATCGCCTGAGGGTAAAATGGGACCTTGTATGACAAAGATTTTGAATCATATTAATAACTTTCGGGGTATATTACACATGGTCATACCGATCTGAAGGTGATGGTCCTGTCGTTTTTTTTTATAAATTCATCCAAATGGTTTAAAATTATTTGTAGGTATTTTAAATTTATAAATATGTTTTTAAGGAAAAAATTAAATCCATTTTAGTTTTTAGGTTTTCTCGGGGTTTTTAAATGTCAGTTAGAAATACGTAACTTTCAATCTGCTGTCTTTTGTTACGTCAGATTCAAATGTTAGGTACCTCATTTGTCTGCCAAGTTCATTGAATCGAGCATTATGAACTGAATAGTTTCATCGCTCAAATCAGCGACTTAATAAGTAATTTAAATAAGTAAGTAATTTAACGAATTACTATTTAATGTATCTACACATCACCTTTAGTACCCCGTGCAATAAAATTACGTGTATCAAACATTTCACTGGTGTTGAATATTTCGACACACTCTGTGCTATAAATGAAGCATTTCAAAAGAATCTATGTATCACCTGATGGAACTCTAACAGATCGTCTCCGATCAATCTTGTAACGAAATTAGCAGGTACCAGTCCACGTCGTCCATCCAACAGTTCGGCATCGAGCATGGGGGCATTGGGGTCTGGGGGCCCCCACACCAACAAATAATCCCCAGCGGTTATTGCTAATTCACCTTCCGCTGTCTCAATCCTGAAATTATTACTATTTATATTCACACAATCAGATTCTGCGAGATGTAAAAGAAATTTAATTGCTAGTCAAGTTTCTACTTACTCAGGTGGGTCGTAGGAGTACCGGGCGATGTAAACACAACAGCGACCCTTTCCCGGAATGTCCAACATGTCAACTGTATCCGAGGCACCATTCATAAAATGCGACGCATTTCGTGCCACTGAAACATGTGCACCGTTGAAAACATTTTCCTTTTAACAAAGAGCACGAAGAAAATTGAATTTCACTCACCTTCCATTTCCATGCCGGTATTAGGCATAATCCGCGCTATAGCTCTTTGGTTCCGATCGTGGCTGAATCCCGAGTCTAAGCCCCCTAGTCTATCAGTTCCGAATTGGCTATCTAATCCTAAATTCCACGAGGGTTGGTGCGGCGTGACCGGAGTGGCCACCCGCCCCACTCCTGCCGTGTTCCCATATCTACCGAGTCCGAGGTCTATTTCATCTAGAGGTTTAAGTTTTATATTCATAGGATTTGTTCCGAGTCCGCCAGAGAGGAGGGGATTTGTATACGTCCCTGCCCCAGTTCCGTAAGCGCTTGTGCCGCCTAAACTCGTGTTTAGTCCTCCCAGTTGCGTTCCGGTCAAGTTCGAGAGGGCGTTTCCTAACCCGCTTGTTAAGGTCGACTGTAATCCTCCCAGCGTGTTCGATAGTCCACTAGATAAATTGTTTTGCGGATTATTCAGACAGCTGGTGAGACCGGAGCCTGCGATGGTCCCTGTCATGCCGGGCGCGAGGCCTGAGCCCAGGTTCAGAGCTGACACGTTGCCGGTTAGGTTCTGCAGGTTGCTTTGCAGTCCGGCTAGCGTGCTAGAGATTTGTCCGATGTTGTTGACGAGTGGTGCGGTGACGGGGTTGGTGAAGGTGACTTGGTGGGTGTTGGAGAGGCCGTACGTGTTGGAATAGGCGGACACGGGGTTGGAATACGAGGTGGGGTTGTGCGCGCTCATCGAGTAGGCGACGGAGTTGGAGGAGGGGGCGGTGAACTGTCCGGTGGCGTGCAGCGAGGACAGCGTGGGCATAGTGCTGCTCTGGCAGATGGCGGTGTGGCCGGCCGTGCTGGTGTACGAGTGTGGCAGCGGAGACGGCGTCGGCGAGTGGTAGTCTCCAAGCGCCTGGTTGGATCCACTTGATTGGAGACCTGGGAAACCATAAACTACTAAAACTTTATCGTTCTGTAAATTAAGCATTATTATAAAGCATCTGTTTTCTTGAATTCAGTTGCGATTTTAACGAATCCTTTCGTAGAGTATAATCTAGATCCCTCCAAATAGTCTTGGCAAAGTCAATGTACTGACACCGGAGTGTGTCTCTGTCATAGTCTATAATTTGTCATCACTGTAACGTAGAACGTCGTCACGAGTATTGCTAAACTGTTTCCAAACGTCAAGAAGATATATTCGAATAAGGTAATGGTCAAAATATTAATTCGAAGGTCATCAGAGGATGAAAAATATCATGGCAGTATACAAATAAAATATAACTATGTAGTTTCTTACCATGTGTTGTGGATCTGGTATGTTCTAACTCGGCGAGGATGCGGTTGTCCTGCTCGATCTTGGCCATGATGCGCTCGATCTCGGAGGCTGGTTGTGCTGATTGCGTGGACCACGTGGTGACCCCGCCCTGACCACGCGCACGCAACGCTGATGACAGTTCTAGTTGTAGCTCCTCGCATCGAACTGTTTCTAGTGCCGCCTACGAAGTAAAAGAGCATTATTTATTTATTTATTTATTTAAACTTTTCGCACACAAAAAAAAAGGTAGAAGTAGTGGTCTGTTTTAAGTGGAGAAGTCATCGATTGAACCAAAAGGTAGGCATCTAAACTTTTGACAAGATATTTGAAATTGCTTGACATTATATTGAAAACTGGTTGACATTATATTTTAAACTTGTTTGACATTATATTGAAAACTTTTGACGTTACATTTAAAATTGTTTTGGCATATTTGAAACTGATTTAGCACTACGAATACTTGAATTTCACTTGGAGGATATTTAATAATTCATAGTTCTCAACACTGTAAATTTTTTATGAATAAATGAAATGAATGAAATCTAATAAAAATGAGAGATTCTTGAAATGGGTTACATTTTGAGTGTCCATCGTAAAGTTTTTGATGAACACATTGATTCAACGGGAACTCAATTTTTGATACAATTTATTTGGTCTTCATTATCTCCATTACGCGCGAAACTGAGATAGCGTAACGGCATACTCTCGTTTCGCTTCAGAGTACTTTTAATAAATAAAGACCACGTAAACGACATACCTTCTTCTCCAACTCCCTCGCTCTGGACTGCAGTTGTTCGACATTGTGCTGGTCTATGGGCGAGCGTTGCGCTTGCCGCAGCTGGGCGAGCGCGTCGGCGTGTGCTCGCTCCGCGTCGGCCCGCGCGCGCTCCGCGTCACGCAGTCGCCTCGCCAGCGCGTCTGTGTCGCCGCCCCCCGACATGTTTGTGCCATACCCGCTCATTTTCTGATAAAAAAGAAAAACCATTGCATAAAATCATCAACTCACGCCTTTTTCTCATGAAGGTAGGCAGAAACTATAGAACGCTACCTGCTACAATCCTCACACTCGCGTTTTACTTCATTTACGTTCATACATCTGCACGCCGTTTGCGAGTAACAAATAAATCGTTTATTTCTCACCATTACAAATTACATTTTAGTAGGTAATGAAAATTTATTTATTTATTTTATTGAAAGAAGGCTTACAGACTAACAAAACAATGATATAAAAAAGTTATATTAAAAAAATGCCTATAAAAAAGTTATATTAAAACAAGCCTCCACATATATTTAATAAAATGTCGATAAAAAAGTACATAATTTAATATTAATAATTTAACTATCCAAGAAAAATGACTGTGCCAAAATCTGTCTTAAAGTCGCCACACTCGTGCAGAACAAGTCAACATTAAGGTCGATAGGAAGCCTATTGAAACTAACTGCACTTCTTATTGAGAAAACATTCCGCCTATAATTAGTCAATTCTATAAATTATTACAATTCTTCACATGTGATGGTAAAACCAAAGGTGCACTGAGTATTGACCCTACCCTTTGAACTAGGCGGCAACCTGTATCTTTGGGCTTTGACTGGCCTGTTAGTCTAGTGGTTAGTGACCCTGACTGCTAATGAGGTTGTGGGTTCGATTCCCACCCAGGACAAATCTTTGTGTGATAAGCACAATCATTTGTTCTGTGTCTGGGTGTAATTTATCTATAGTATGTAAGTATGTAGAAATATTTAAGTATGTTTATCAGTTGTCTGGTTACCGTAGTACAGGCTCTGCCTAGTTTGGGATCAGATAACGTTGTGTTGGTTGTCCTAAGATATTATTATTAGGGGATAGCGTTCAGCTATTATCAAACTGATCCATCTTAGGACGTTTGTGGGACGTACTTGACTTTTTCAGGGAAACATACTTAAAATTTTCAGTTAGCACTAAATTGCATTAACTTTACTTTATATTCCGGCAATATAAAGTAAAGTTATTACTAAATCTGATATAGGTCATCTTATATTAATTAATTTTATAGTCCAGACACTATCAGTACACGTTAAACTATTTTCAACTACCAACCTTAAGCATCAATAAAGGTATGACATCAATTAACCATTTGACAGAAGAACTTATTTTTTTCATTTAAATAACATTTTATCCGAAATCACCCACCCTTTTTTTACTAAACTCCAACCGACCCTGGTCACTTATCTCTTTTAGTGACCTTACACGCGTTTTAGTTACAATTTTATTCATCATCTCGCTAGTGATTTCAGAATCTCTATAGTTTTTATTATTATTCTACCGGAAGAATAAAAAATACATTAATAAACCATCTTCATTCTAATTTGATATCCATAAAAAATGTGCGTAGCCCATAAACTTCGTAGTCCGTAGCTGTCCGTAGCATGTTCGTAGCAATCGTAGCGGAGTGTTTACGAGTGCTACGAAAGCTCAATTTATCACACCAATCATGAACTGCACGTGAAATCAAGCACTCTCGCTCTTTTTATTACCGTTTGATTTATATCTTGCTATCTCTTTCCAGCCATGAGTAAAAGCTTGTAATTATGCACTGCTGAACATAATTAGAGAAGGAACGCCACGAAGTATGATAACGAGTTCCTTTTGCCAAGAGAATGCTTGACTGCAGGATAAGCTAATTTATGATAGTATCATTCATTAACTATATGAATTTTCGTAAATTTTTGGTGTAACTCTTATATGACTTTATTTTTGCAAGTAGGTTTGTACAAACACTTTTACACATCAATCATATTTTTTTAAACTAGATGAGGTCGGCGTTTCCTATCTGACTACTCTGAGAAGAAAGGCCGAAACAAACTCAGAGGTCAGATAGTCTCTTTTAAAGTCCAGATATAATTTTGGTCAGATCTTCTGTTCTTCAACAATGTTTTGGAAAATATTCTAATGCATTAATTTTAGTGTTCATCACCCTGTGAGTTTTATCGCATATTTTTCTGGATCATTCAGTACTTGGCTGGGTTGTTCTGTGTTTATAGCTTCATAGGGCATTAATGAAGAGAAAAAACAATATTTTTTATTGATAATCGAAAGAACCATAAAACTAGTTACAGCAACCCAGACGCCAAAAACGATTGACAAGCGCCGTTAAATCGAAAACCTTTATCAGGCTAACTATATAGGAATATTTTATCGATTTTATGTAAAATTCGAGTCGATTGCGATGCTCGCCCTTCACGTGTCTGACGTCATCCGATAAGGGGACCTACCTATCGACAGTCGATAGGACAGTCGTTAATCACTACACTTTTACGTGTCGATATAGGTATTATACCGTGTTGGCTGCCTTATTGGTCTAGCTAGTGGTTTAAGGCGTAAGCTGAGTATAGGGTCCTGCAGGGTACCGAATTCCCTGCCAGGGTCGCGGATTATTTTTTAAAGAATTACCGTGGCCCTGGCATAGACAACTGAAGGAACACGGGTGGGTTTTAGTCAGTAAAACTCTGACATGCCCTTCCGCTCCACCCTGAGTGGAAGACGTCACTTGATGATTTCCCACCCAAAAAGGTACCTAAATCCAATAAATTCAAAAAAACAACAACGTAAATAACGCATTCGTTATTTACGTTGTTGAGCAGACAAATATTCCGAACAAATGAACATTCAAATAATTTAATTCTGATTAATAGTGTGTTACGAAATTAGGGTACTGGTAGGGCATCAGTTTTTTATTGGATTCTAGCCCGGAGTTCCAAAAAGCTGCAGCTGGGAATTTGTGCTCGTTTAATGATGAATACCTACACTTTTCATCATAATCATTTCAGCCGAAAGACGTCGACTACTGAACATAGGCCTCCCCCGAATCGCCACACTTGGCGATCGCAGTATAATGCTAAAATGCATACAGAACACTGCTGGTTACTCTTACGTCTCGTAGTCGCCTCTTACGACATCCACGGGATGGTGCCTTACTTTCTTTCTTTTTTTTTTTTTGGATGGGAAATCATCAAATGACTTCTCCCGCTCTGGGCGGAGCGGGAGGGCGTGTCAGACTTTTACTGACTAAAACCCACCCGTGTTCCTTCAGTTGCCAATGTGCCAGGGTCACGGTATCTCTTTCGAACAATCACGCGACCCCGGCAGGCATCGGTTCTAGCAGACCCCTTCAGTACTGCTGACATCTCTCTGAGGCGCGCGTGGAACACTACGCGCCGTCGACCCGAGCTTGGTCCTTACCGGGCGGCGAGCTAGGTACCCATTGCTCGCCACCCGCAAGCTCGCGCCTACGGTGGCCGGGAGTCCGCAATCGACTCCCGGCGCCCGGGGCGTCTCCTCCTGCGGCGGCTAGGGACGTGAGGGCGCAGAGACTGCCACTCCCTCAAGCGCCCCGCCTACTCCTTCGCGAGCATTACTGCTTCATGGTGCCTTACTTTACGTCTTAAACCACAGGAACACCAACATTTTTACACGTCAAAAACTTTCTTAAACTAGGTGCGGTCAATCTTAGGATACACATTCAACATTTAAGACGCCAATAAGTTCGCCCAATTATAGGTTACCTACTTAATAACTTACAAATGTGGCGGAATGTGGCTGTTCTATATATCCCCTATCCCTTCGAAGGGTACAGATGTTATATGTTATGTTATAAATAATTAAAGAGTGTTGGGTGTAGAACTATAGTTATCGCTTTTTGAGGAGCGATTTGAGTGTCATGGTTTTTATGACGTATTGAAATTCATGGTGTTTGTGTCTGTTAGTTTTTAGGGCGATTTTATCGCTAGTTATGTACGCATTACAGCTGAAGGCTATTTGAAACGAGATCTGAGTTATTTATTTCAAACTAGCTTTTGCCAGCGGCTTTGCCCGCGTAGCGGTCGGTTATTATTCCACGGGAACGTACCGGGTTAAAAAGTATCCTTTATGTACGGTAGAAATTGTAAAATCGCACGATGTTATGAACAGCCGTTCTCCAGGGGCAGAAGGCAGCAAGGAACGGGACATGTTGCCATCTTTTAGCCCTAAACGTAGGTCCATACCCCACAGAGGGTGTTCTAAGCAGTCACTTAATGTTCAGTTTTTAAGTCCTGGTTTAGGCCTTAATTTATTGAAGCAGCAGCCACAGGCAAGTCCGGTTAAGCAGCCGACAACCTCTTAAGTTATTTTGCGAGATGTCGTTCCCAAAATGAAAAATCAAGTAGTGTCCGTTCATAGTTATTTTACCTCTGACTACAGCAACTCAACAGCAACCTTATTGTAACGAGGATAAATTTCACTGTGATATTGACAGACTTGTTAGTGGCAGCAACCCAAAGGCAACCATAATGTCACCGAAACAAAGATTAAATTGATTTTGACAGTGACTCAAAATCAAAGGTAAAATAAGTGTGAACGGGCTGTAAAGATTGACACCGGAATCTATACCAACCAATAAATATTGTAATTAAAAAGACGTAACGTGTTTGAGTTCGTATAGTAGGTTGTGATGTGTCCGGCACGGACGAAATGATTAGCACCATCCCATTTCTTCCCGTGAGTGTCGTAAGAGGCGTAAGCATATAGCTATGTATATTATGCTGGTTGCGCTACCATTGTGTCTGAGTGAGTGTGTATGAGGTGTAGATACTTAATTAATGCTAGAACTACTCGTTAATTATTAGCCGTACGGGGTAATTAATGTTTACAACACTGAAAAATTAATCCTACTAATATCATAGATATGAAAGTTTGTATGTTTGTTACTTAATCAGGCAAAAACGGCAGAACGGATTTGGATGAACCAAATCCGTTCGGCCGTTTTGGCACACAGATAGTTTTGGCACACCTGAACTAGCTTTTGCCAGCGGTTTCGCCCGAGTATTAAACATGTAAACCTTTCTCTAGAATCACTCTGTCTATTGATGAAACCGCATGAAAATCCGTTACTTTACTGTGTTTAAAAGATCTAAACGTACAGAAGCGGGAAGCGACTTTGTTTTATACTAAGTAAAGATGAACTAAGTAATATGGGGCGAGCCTATTGCGACCATCCAGGCACAAATCCAGACTCGCGAAGTCTATTGAGAAATTCCAAACCTAATAACATTTTGCCCGACCTGCGGATCGAACCCAGAAACTCAGATCAACAGTAGCATTTGCGACCACTAGACTAACGGGGCAGTAAAACGTGAGTAAAACTATAAACTTAAGTGTACCTACAAACAGGTATAACATCAAAAATGTATTCAAATGATATCGAAAAAAGGTCACAGCCATATCGATTATTTGGTGCTACCCTAGTTGAGCTAGGCTGAATGAATTACTAAATATTTGGCTGTAAGGAGCCCCTCTATTGACCTTGGTAGGTCGTGGCGTAATGAATAGACCCCGGCCATGTCTCGACGGATGAGTTTATGCAAGATAGATTAAGTTAGGGATAGTGGGGGATGGTATTATGCTATTATGTCAAACATGTTATATTTTGGTGTGTGTGGGTTGTAGAAATGAGACTTCTGTCCTCAAAAGGTCAAGTTTTCGATCACTGGGTAAATCTATAGAAAATAATATATTTATTTGTATTAAAATCATCATTCCACAGCCCTTATCACGATTAATTTGGGGTCAGCGCAACATGTATTTTTCTATCACACTTCTCTATTAGTCGTCATATCGGTAGTCACCGCCTTTCTATCCATATCATCCATTCACACATTCTATACTTCGTTTATTTGGTCTTCTATTTGTATTAAAATCTGGTACAATAATAGTCTTAATAATATAGACTTATAATCTACATGTGTCACCATGGAATGGCAAACAATAAAAAAAAGCAAAATATAATTATGAACCTAGTATAAATATAACGACAGGGTAGTTAAACAATTAAAATAACTTTTGCGCTTCTCGCTATTGCGACATTTTAACAATTTTTTAAAACAGTTTAAATCTGTTCAGTTTTGTTTTAAATATGTCAAATGCGTACATAGCTATTTCCAAAAAAAAAAAAACAAGTGTGAGTGACAGAAAAACGAAATTAAAATTATAATAATAATTTCAAAAATCCTTAACTTTGTAATCTTTAGAGCCTACATTGACCTGCACCCTAATTGCGAAACGTACAATTTATTAGAATCTGAATGAGATTGAAGATTATTTCTAAACCATTGCGTCATTTGTTCGAATAAATTGTGGCTAATAAATAACGCAGTGAATGTTGTTTAACTATGAATATTAAACCAATTCCTACCGATAAAAAGTTCCGCAATTACCCCTCTGGACTATGATCATTTCAAAAATTCGTATTAGGCAATTGGCACCTTTCAAATGGTATGCAATTTATTGCATATACTTATAATTACAGATTTTACTACCTTGTCTTGAAAATTTATTCAAAAATACGAAAAAAAAAACAATTATGACATAAAAATTCTTGCTATTTGCACTATGATGGTGTACCATCTGCCATTAACAAACCCTTTATCTTTTTTACCATATACAATCTAATTGCTAGATTGCACAGTGTATACCCATTGTCTGGTTATCAGTTATGACCTTTTTTATTATTATTGTATTTACTTAATTACAATTTTCATAGCGAAGTGTAAATACTTAGGTAAGTACTTATATTATGTCGACTGATAAACTCAATTATTGATGATAATACAAATTAAATACCAAATACTGAATAACTTAAATAACGTAAAATAAATAAGACAAACTACGAAATTAATGTTACCTAAAAGTGGTTTTCCTGAAAAAAAAATACAATGATCTAGTGAAAATTATTACAAATGTAAATATTTGTGTTTTGATGTTTGTAACTCAATCATGCAAGAACAGCCCAACGGATTTGGATGAAATTTGGCAAACAGATTATTTATAACCTGGATTAATACATAGGGTACTTTTTATCCCAATAGTACGTTCCTGGAGGAAAATTCCCGACCTCCACGCAGGCGGGGCCGGTGGCTAAAGCTAGTTAAAGCTAGCTACTAATAGTATACATGCACAGGTTCTTAAAACAACAAAACCAAAATTCGAACCTAACAAAAAACAAAAATAAGTACTAAAAGCGTTCTACATACGTAACTCCTGAGCGATGTTTACGCGCCGTGTGTGTCCGCCCTAAGGCTATAGATTCGGCGGTCGCCGCCGCCCTGTCTCCTACGCCATAAGACGGCAAAGTGCGCTGACCTGATTCAACCCCCCCTCCCCCTTACACCCTAACACCCCCTTCGAGATCCCAGACTCCTTGGCAGGGAAATTGGGCGCATGGTCTGGCATTACCCTTGCTCTCACGAGCTTTATACAGGGTAATTCCATAGCCTGATGCTTTTTATTGTTCCCTTTATTATATAATGGATTGTTTTAATAGTCTATATATTTTTATTGGGACCATAGTTTATGGTTAGGGTGACCAGAGATTAAAAAAGTTTGAGTTTATGGTGGCTGAATAAATCTAGCAAAGTTAAAACTTTAGTAGAATGTACCTACCTACCAGTATAGATTCCTGATTAATTATGTGCACCATGAAAATTAAATTAATTTATTTTTAACCCCCTACGGAAAAAGCGGGGTGTTATTAGTTTGACCGTTATGTGTGTGTGTCTGTGGCACCGTAGCTCTTAAAAGGGTGAACCGATTTGGATGTAGATTTTTGCTCTTTAGTGGCGGTTTTAAGACATGTTTTATAAAATCAGTTCAGCCATTTAGACACAACGATCCTTTGAACAAAATATTACCTACAACTTCTTATTAAACTAAGGCCAAAACGTATATTATTTTAGTTTTTTAGAGGTTTTTGGTTTTGTCTGGGGCTTTTTAAATAATAATAATTCTCTTTTTAAAGTTGTCAGAGGTTCAGAAGAGTTTACCTTCCTAATTACCAGTCAAGAAATGAATACGATTTATAACGTACCAGGTTAATTAAAAAATAATACAATCTTTTTAAAATGAAATCGTCAAAAGAGTAAGAAACTATTGAGTTTTCAGCACCTTGAAATGTGTGCGTGGTAAGTAAAAGGTCAAGAGCGACTGCGAAAGGTCTTATTGAAGTGCTTAAATGGTTATATTTCTATGAAACAAGAAAGTAATTACTTTTACGTATTTTAGAATAGCTTGATTTAAATAAAATATATATTTTGCTCGCGGCTCATAGCGTGGATGTCGGAAATTATCCCTGGGGAACGTAGGAAACTACTACTGGGATAAACATTATCAGATCTGTCTATCCGTGTGCCAAACATCCAAATCCGTTCAGCCGTTACAGCGTGACAGGTAACAGACAGATAGTAACTTTCGCAACAACCCATATGAAAGTATATACGGTACTTATATAACAAAAAAAAACAATTTTTTGTCTGTCTGTTTGGTTTGGCAAATCTCCGAAAAGGTTAGACCAATTTTGCTGAACTTTAGTATTTGGATACTTTGCACCCTTTTTTTTTTTTTTTTTGGATGGGAAATCATCAAATGACTTCTCCCGCTCTGGGCGGAGCGGGAGGGCGTGTCAGACTTTTACTGACTAAAACCCACCCGTGTTCCTTCAGTTGCCCAGTGCCGGGGCCACGGCACCGGTCCTAGCAGACCCCTTCACTGCTGCTGACATCTCTTTGAGGCGCGCGTGGAACACTACGCGCCGTCGACCCGAGCTTGGTCCTTACCGGGCGGCGAGCTACCCATTGCTCGACGCCCGCAAGCTCGCGCCTACGGTGGCCGGGAGTCCGCAATCGACTCCCGACGCCCGGGGCGTCTCCTCCTGCGGCGGCTAGGGACGTGAGGGCGCAGAGACTGCCACTCCCTCACGCGCTCCGCCTCCTCCTTATACTTTGCACCCTGAGACTACTACTTGGACAGAGACTACTTCTTTTTATAGAGACTACTACTTTTAATCAAAATACCGCGTGAGCAAAGCCGAGGTCAGAAGCTACTCAGTTCTTAAATAATAGTCACATAACATGTGGTAAATAACAGTGATTGAAAAATTTCTATTAACTAACTAGGTACTGTTTTACTTAGTTTAGCCTATTATACTTATTAACATCAATAGTATAATAATTATTAATAAAAATAGATTATTGAATACAACTTTCATGTTTATCATGCCAATGCTAAAAGCATATGGCAAATATCTTCTCAAACCGTTCTCGAATACACTATAGTGAATTACCACTCACACCTGTCAAATATATCAAGCTATAGTGAACTTACTATACACAACAATGATTTACGGGGGAACACAGCCATACACTGATAATATCATACCATAAACTAAGACGGGTCGGTAAACGTAGCACACAGTGTAAATTGCCAGAATCCCCACGTTTGGCGCCTCGCCAGACGCGGTGATTGTCTGTGGTTCATTCTTGTGATCTATAGAGGAGTCCATGCTCAGATTAACTTTATCAACTAATTGTATAATTAAGGAAATGCACAGTGGGCAAGGGAGATAGGTAAATAGCCAGTTAAGTACGCAAATGGTTTTATCTGTGTGCTGAGTAACCAAATCTTTGGCACTTTACAGACCAAAGACAATTACAGTCATATTTAAACGGTGCTGCAAATAACGCTCGTGTATACAAAATGTGTATACAAAATGGCGCCTAGTTTTTGCGAAAAATATCGGATTTGATTTCTGGATAACATACAAACTTTTCTGAATACTATCAGAGAAATATATTGTTTAGCACATTGAAACCCTATATTAACCTGCCGTTTTGCAGTCGTTTAAGACGACTTTCAAAGTCAGTTATGATTTGAATTTAAATGGTCGTCAATGCTTAGCGATTGATTTTCCTGTATGTACAAAAATTTTGTTTTGAGTAGGTTCTTGTTTTTTTGGAAATCAAGTTCACAGTTCTTTTTTCTACTTTATTTAACACAAGTACTTCGCCTGCGTCTTCGTCCGCGTGTTTACTTCGGAATAATGTTGCTTTCTATAGGTGAAATATTTTTTTACATCGGTTAAGTAATGTTTGAGTTTATTCATGACAAACAATTTTAAAAACGATCAAATCTTTCCTATTCTTGAAGTCCCATCTCAGAAATTCAGCCTTTATACTAAATAATCCCACAGATTTACTTCTCATCTCCACCGCGAAAGCATAGCAGCGAAACCGCAGTTCCGACATGACTTCTCCGGTGTACGACAAGCGAAACTGCTTGTTTGCCTATTGCACAAATTAAATAAATAAATAAATAAATATCTTAGGACAACCAACACACCGTTATCTGATCCCAAACTAGGCAGAGCCTGTACTATGGCAACCAGACAACTGATAAACATACTTATATATTTCTAAATACATATATTATAGATAAATTACACCCAGACACAGAACAAATGATCGTGCTCATCATACAAAGATTTGTCCTGGGTGGGAATCGAACCCACGACCTCAGTCTTAGCAGTCAGGGTCACTAACCACTAGACTAACAGGCCAGTCAAATTTGATTCTTTGATTTGATTTAAACTCTTTCCCGCGTGGTTTCGCCTATCTGCTCGGAAGCCAGTTACACCTCCGGGCTCAGTCCGCAATTTTTTGTTTTGCGATGCCGCGTTTGTTTCTCACGGCGCGGTAGTCGACAAATTTATAAAACAAACCCTTAACTTTTTCGTAAACTAAATGTTGATGTTACGGAAGAATGAATCTAAGAGGTACAAAGATCTATACTGTATTTATTCATCGAAAGCGACGACTTTTGTGAGATCACTCCGTGCCTCGGAAAGCACGTTCAGCCGTTGCTCCCGGCTGTCAATCTTAGATCTTTAGCAGTCGTCACGGATCGTCAGAAGCCTCAAACTCTGACAACCAGTCTTACCCAGGGTACCATGATACCCAGTAATTGAGTTGTAGAGGTCAGATAGGCCGTCGCTCCATGTAAAATACTTGGTATTCAGCTGCATCCAGCTAGATTGGAAGCCGAACCCAACCTAGTTGGAAAAAGGCTAGGTGTGATAAGGTCCTCAACATAATAAAATTGTACTTTTTCCATTATCTACATACATTTTTAATAAAAAGTGTACGTGTTCAAAAGACTTGGGTTTATTACCCCTACTGTATCAATCATCCGAGGACCACTCTAGCGGAAAAATCGTTTGAAGTCCCAAAGGTTAGAGGTGGGCAGGCCAAATGCCTCCGGGAAAATAAACATTGTTCCTAACCGTGGCACACAATGAACACGTTATGTTTTGTGATTGGTATATGATTTCTTTTTATGTGTATTATAAAGTTGATCTGATTTTTTTACTGTGATTGACGGTTTCTTTTTCTCGAATAAAGGCTAAAGAGTAGGGACTGTTTTGTAGGCCTAGGTGCATCAATCATTCTGCCTAACCTAAGTACGTTGGAGTCAGCTTCCAGTCTAACTGGTTGCAGCTGAATACAAGTATTTTACATGGTGTGACTGCTTATCTGACCTCCACAACCCAATTACTGGGTAGTTTTTTTTTTTTTTTTTTGGATGGGAAATCATCAAATGACTTCTCCCGCTCTGGGCGGAGCGGGAGGGCATGTCAGACTTTTACTGACTAAAACCCATCCATGTTCCTTCAGTTGCCCATGTGCCAGGGTCACGGTATCTCTTTCGAACAATCTCGCGACCCTGGCTGAATTACTGGGTAGTTACGATACATTTTGATAACGCTGGTTTGTCAGACTTTCAGGCTTCAGACGACCCGTAACTACTATCAAAGATCCACGATGACAGCCGGGACCAACGTCTTAACGTGCTTTCCGAGGCACGGAGGGGTTTTGGTTTGTAAAGTTGGTCACCCATCCAAGGACCAACCGCGGCAAACGTAGCTTAACTTTATTGATGGGCCCGTGTGGGTCTTATTACTTAGCCAAAAGGCCTTCTAAGACATACAATAAATGCTATGAATAAATTTACGTAGGGTCCCTGTTATTTTTCCGTAATGATTATTCACTGCACTGGTTTTCAGGAGGCTCATATGTGCAAGGCATTACTAGCGTCAAGAAAACGATAGATCTTCTAAAGCAGTATCAATGTCACTCGTTCATAATATTTAATGACGGTTTGTAGAAAAGCCAGTTTACGAAAAGAATAAAACTTAGTTTTAAATCAAATTGAGTTTACTTACTTAGTAAAAGAAAAATAAACCTAAATCTTGCTTTTAGCGGTGTGTGAGCGTAAAATATTTTAACTGTTTAAAAACATACAGTAGTTAATACTATACCTTTAATTTTTAATACAGTGATAAAAAATTCAGTCGTTAAAAAGAACTAGCAACATGGCTATTAAGTTTTGACTGAAACGCCATGAGAGGAAGAAAAAAAAGCTTGTTTCTTTTCATACGTTAAGGCTCTTACATTTTTTTCATGACCCTGTTGACAGTACTGTCAAAATACCCACTTAAGTAGGTATTTTGAAATAAAATAAAATGACAAGTATGTAAGATGTATATATAACCTTATTGATCAGTTAATTGAATAAAGTAATAGAAACTGTTACCTTTTGCGAGAATTTTCAGAAATATCTTAAGTTCTGGACTTGAAGGTATAAAAAACGTTCCAGATGTAAAATTATCGGAAATCTCCTGTTTCACTTTGGATGTTACAGCTACATTGTCGTGATAACATGAACTCCACTTTGCGTGCTCTCAGTTGTACAGCGAGCGTCAAGCGTGGTGTGAGAGAGCACGCAGAGTTTAGTACTCGTCATCACGACAATGTAGCCGTATCATTACCACCACCTTATAAAAGCATAATATGAAATATAAAGCAAAAATCTCAATACACAACCGTCAACCCAATACATGTTATTGCAGTTCAGAAACACAATTTAAAAACTTAAAACACGTACTGGGACAAAACATTTTAAATCTAAACGACAAAGTGGCACTCAACGGGCACGCTACGGCTATAACTTGTAATTCTCCCATCGGCTTGGCGAAGCTTGGCGGCTTGGCGAAACTTGTACGTGCCAAGTTGCAATGGGACAAGTATGGCGACTGCGACTTGGCGGACGGCGACTATATTGCGTTTTTATACGTCGCTGTGCCGCAGCCCGCAATGGAGTGTAACGTGTGAGTTGTGCGAGTAATTAGAAGTTGTAACTATATTTATAACAAAGGTTTTTTGAACGAAGTTCTTTAACGCAGCTTGCGGAAGGAGTAAATTTGTAGAACATTTTAGAAATCGTCGCCTAACAAAAAAATATTGTGCCCTCTCCATGATACTTTTCATTATGTAAAATAGAAAGAGAGAGAGAGAGATATAGTTTTCACTGTTTTCGAGGGTGCTGAAGACAATAGTGAGGCCAAAAAGAAAATCCGAGATGGCCGCTGCAAAAACTTTTCAAAATTTCATTATTGGTGTCATTTTCATAGTTTCCCAGGGTACTTAAATCAATAATGAGGCCAAAATGAAAATACAAGGTTGTGAAAATTTTCAAATTTTTTATCATGGACATCGTTTTCATCTTGTTTGTATCTTTAATTAATTTAATTTAATCTCCATTGAGAATATGAGTTCAAGAGAAAGCGTAAAGAACTTCGTTCCTGATGGAGGGTTTTTTTTTAATATTTTGTTTCTAGTTACATTATGTGACCACCAAGTGTAGAGTTTGATTTAATTATGAACTCTTAGGACCACTTGCGTGTTTATGGGTTATCCTAAATAATTCAGAGTTAACAGCTAACTGAGTGTTAATCAAATAATTCATCTTGAGCCACCAAGTGTTAGAGGTAGACCTAGAGTTAAATTTTTAAATATTAAACCCGAATGTGGATATAATACCCAATTATGGTTGACGTTATTAGATACCGCTGATATCTTATTTTGTATTATATTATATGCTCAACTTTATCGTAAGTGTAAAATTTTATACCAACAGACAATACATTCGTGGACTCATATTTAATACAAAATAAACTATAAAACTTATAAAAATATTCTCCATAACTGACATTTTCGTCTATAACTTAAATAAACCTCGATGGAAACCACGTACAATTCGATTTAAATTAAATGTCATGTTATAAAAATCAAAAACAATAGAAGTAATATTTAGATAATTAACACGTTGACGGACAGTATTTCCTTACTGGTTAATCGTCTTGAGACACTACAAAATTTCATTTTAATTAACTTTTTTTTTTTAACGTACGATAAGACAGTAAAAGATTAAAACTCTATCCGTCGTGAAACTACAGAATGGCCTTCCTTTTATTAGTATCATATTAGTATATAAAATATAACGTCGCAAAGCGTACTGATTGCATGCAAGTCAAAAGGTTGACGTCTATAGGCGTACTGTCGTATTATTTTATCCAGAGAGAACATCGAGAGGCGTTCTGTCCGTCAACGTGTTAAGTTTCGTAATTTAGTGTAAAAAAGATGGGTATACAATTTCCGTTGTCATTTTTGGTCGGATAACATCATAAATAAAGCAATTCTAGTTTATGCTTCATCGACTGAAATGTCCGTCACTCAAAAAAACTAATATGCTTGCTTAACTAACTCCTTGTGACTTCTTACTAGTGCAAGGTTGACTGGCCTGTTAGTCTAGTGGTTAGTGACCCTGACTGCGAAGACGGAGGTCGTGGGTTCGATTCCCACCCAGGACAAATCTTTGTGTTGAGCACAATGATTTATTCTGTGTCTGGGTGTAATTTATCCATAATATGTATGTATTTAGAAATATATAAGTACGTTTATCAGTTGTCTGGTTACCATAGTACAGGCTCTGCCTAGTTTGGTATCAGATAACGATGTGTTGGTTGTCCTAAGATATTTATTATTATTATTTAATAAGAGTGAAAATTTTAATAAGTCAACTCAGAGTTTACGAACTCTACATTTATTCATTTAACCCAACTAAACATGCTAGCGAACCTACAAACTTGCCTACCTAAATATATCTAAAGATTTAAATCGTTGAAATCGCCCTGCCGCGTCAATATAGTCGCATATCGGTTTCTTTTTGCCACCTCTGATATACAATAAGACGCCGTGACTTCACTCTTGATCGTCATGGAACGCAACTTAGTAACAAGTGAACTCAATCTTTTCATGGACGGTTTTTCGCGTAAATAAGTTCAGTGAGGGCAAATTTAACGACTTAAAACCTTAAACCACCTTTAATGTCGATAATACTCGTTGCGATAAATATATAACTTTCATTCATTTCACTTTTGGATCATTGTATCTAGCTGTATAATGCTGCAGCCATATAATTAGTCGAAGAACATTAAAAAAAAACTGAAGAACAAATTTCATACCACCACTTTAAAAAAAAAAACGAAGTGTTCTTAATTTAAATTCCCGCGCAAACAAATACCCAGACTGCCACTTGAAAACTTTTTGAACCCAACCTCTGAGAACGAGTGAGATTTTACTAAATGTCGTCAAATGTATGGACGAGTAATTCAAGATGTCTAGACGTGGTAGTTTTCTCCGACATGGTACTCAGAGATTCTACGACGACCACTAATAATGTATTGGATTTGATACCGTTTAGAAAAGATTTTTGAACGGTTCAGAGATTAAGCTTATCTATGTTTGAAATCTTTGCTGCGGGACTGCTTGATTTGTTCTGATGAAGAAATAAAATTCTTGAAATTATGATGAGTTTATCTGCGGTATACGTGTAATAACTCAGAATCTTTCAGAGAAATGATAAAGCAGGCGAACCTAGGTATACATTTTAGCCTAGCTTAAGCACCAATTTTGGGATCATGCTCAAGAGTCTAAAAAGCCAATATATAAAGTCCCCATCACATTTTAAACTCACTTAAATTCACCACCCCATTCGAAATTTAAACTCCATCACCCACGTGTATCGGTGAGCGTAAACAGAACATCATCCCGGTCGTTAATTAGCTTAGTGCGTGCCCCTGACACACATTCGTGTTCCATAGAGCGTCATATTCTAGGAATCAGGATGCAGCATTGAAAGTGATTTTCCGGTCGGGCATCGGACGGTCAGTTGTGCAAGGTCGGTTACGAGGATTCAATTATCGTAATTTCTGTGAAATCCGGCTGAAGTTGTTTGTAAACAGATTGTATGTGGCAGTTTTGATTCTGCTGACAAAATTGATGCTTGAGAATTTGACAGAGTGGTTTTTTGCTGTTTTTACCAAAACGTATGTAAAGCTGACTTCTCATTGTACGGAAAGTCTATACAGTGCGAGGTCTGTAAAACTAGAAATGTATAGGTTGATATGTAGCCGCGTGCACACAAAATATAAAATATCTGTATTATTTTCCCATAATAACAAAACCAAAAAACCGTCCACAACTCGAGCAACATGGATAACATTTCATCGTAACCGAAATTCTCGTAGTAGCAGCCATGCCAGATCGAACCGCATTCACTGGCAAATATCTTGAAGATGTCTTTGCGACAATCCATCAATTTACTGACGTGGACCACGACGCTAATGGCTGCAGGGGAGGGGGGATCATGATCCTCGCTTTTTTTGCTAACTGTCGTCTCAAAGACGGAAAAGATTGTGGATAATAAATCGTTAAGCGCATTTGAATAGGGTTTAAGAAACTTGTCAAAAAAGGTGTTGTGGATGATGAAAAGGTTATTGAAGAAGGGAAATTTGGAAGTAACAATCTGTATTCGTTCATCGATTTTATTGTAGAGATAAACCTACATAAATGGGTGTGTGGAAGCGCAGAATCTTGGTTCGCTTCCAAATGAGGCTTCCTAGTTTATTTATTTATAGCCAATAAAAATGTTGTACAATAAACACAAGTTTTACCAAATCCACTTAATGTGTATAACGAGAAACCAAATGGATAAAGTAACAACTATAGACTCAGCACTACTATGAATAGGTATAACACTTTGGCCCTATTCCGATTCAGAATATCCAAGCCCCAAATATAATCAAATGTTTTGTCTCTTTGTCATTATTGAATACATATTCGTAAGCCTAAAACACGAATCAGTAAACTATGAATATAACACGATTTTTTGACGTTCTCATTGGCAGGCAAGTGGCCGGGTCGAGCTCGCGTGATAACCGCTGAATATTTCACTCGGAGTGAGCTGGGCACAACGACCGATTTTATTTTGTATATTGTTCTCTGATTCTGACTTTATGTGGCCACCCTGATAAGCTTGAATAAATAAGTTTTTATACCCCCGCCATTTTGCCCTTTTATTATTTGTTTCTTGGCAAAAGTAATGGTTCAAGTTTAATTTCTAGCCAGCAGAAAATCTCCATCTATAAAACTAAAATTATCCTCGATTTCATCTAAGTCTGCACTATCAACATCCTCTATTTCAGACTTATCTGATGTAGTCTTCAACAAAACACGCCCGATCACTAAAATTCAACAACCATCGGTGAAGCCATTGTAAGTATAAGAACGAAGCGATGAACGTAAAAGTGCAGTCAACTTCGCTTATTGGATATAGGCGAGCGCTATAACACTTCTGCCCAAACTATGTGGTAATGTGTTACATGAAGGTATAAACGTGTATAGCTGTGTCTCACTCTTACAGGTGAAACAACTTATGAATGGACTCATTTCGACGAAGCTTTTAAACGTCCCGAATTTATTCCTGGAGAACACGCTGATGATTTCAGGATATTACAGACCCAGTGGTTAGTTCTAGATTAATTTTCATGCATGAATGGAAAATTGAAACTGGATTTGCATTTGGCCTGAGATAAGTATGCAAATATTCATGAGGTTTAAACAAATCGAGGTACGAAACGGCTTTTTTTTCTAATGAATCAATGCATTGATACAATGACAGATTATGAAAACTACTCAGATGGGCATGCATACGAAGGAGATGAAAGATGATATATGAAGCATGAGCTGTTTTGAACAACAGCCAACATACGTAAGGATAAGAACAATAATCTTTAATCCTTACATCCAAGGACGTAGTACAGTGAGATGAAGACTCGCGCTCAGCTTGCGAGTTTCATTACGAACTCGTATCTAGGTTATTTTTTATATGAAATCAGTACAAAAACTATGTGGGTATAAAAACGGGGATGCGGGAAGCGGTCGGCCTGATGCCAACTACAGTGGGGGCGTGGCAATCCCGTATTTACCAGAACCCACTACCGATCCAAGTTAGGCTAGAGTCTGGAGACTGAATAAACAACTTCAGACATTCATATGATTGGCCCCATTTGAGACTGACTCATCTTTGAGTAGCCAATGAGACTGGATGTCTGCGACTTGGATGTTACGCGCAGATGCTTACTAGGCCTCTATTGTAGAAATCTAGACCTGCTTCATAATCTATGAAATCTTAAATATGTCTTGAGATTTTTTTATTTTCTTGTTTGACATTTGCTATGATATGGAGAGATTCAACGTCTTATATCTTATATGGAGTATGGGGTTAAAGAAAATTGCCATGTCTTCTACTAAATCTTAGGTACAAGCATTGATGTTTTAAATTGTCCTTAGCTTATTATGGCAGCTACTACATGGCACAGTTTTCTATTGTCTTGCATCAGTGCTGTGAATATTTTCTTAAAGAACATGATTGCTATTAGTACTGTCATAAATAAGGAATACTTTACGATAATCGTCTGAGGTTATGAAAATTGAAACACTTATAACTGACGTATTTAGGTTACTCACAAGTAAAATTATTTTCCACCTTAGTAGCTCGAACCTACATTTAGTCGAAATTGTAACGTTCAAGTAAATCTATTTCTAATTACACAGACTTATCGAATATTCTATCGATAATATTGGTTCGTGTAAGTTCGATAGCAGAAGGTCATTCATATTACGAACTTCATCAAATATAAAGAGCTTCCAAAAACAATAAGAAGATTGATCAATACGTGCTCTCACATGCGACCTAGTGGTGTTGACAGACGAACTATCGCCATGTTACAATGTCTTCTGCAACACCACACGGCTCGTTATTTTCTCATTAACCCGCAATATCCCACCTCCCTTTATTCGGAGAGGAAATACAAAAACAATTTCCACTCGCTCCGGATAACGATCCGATCGATAAAAGCGAAACTCGAATGCGATTACCATTAACGAGTACTGGCTTTACAAGTATTGTTGTTGATTACTTTACAAGCTGGTGCAGTAGGTAGCACGGCGAGGAATGAGGTGTAGTGGTACTCACAGGTCAGTGGTGTGGTGTCGCGGGTACATGGGCTCCAGGGCACAGCACGGGACTTAGTTCGTGTAACAACAGATGCACCTCGTCGTGGCCAGTCCGGGCTCAACTTGCGTAACATTTATATAACGAGACACTCCTGAGGAACAACACCGCTCGGTCAGAGGCGGAATCGCGCGCGGCCCCGGACCCTTCGTCCTGCCATTTTGGTATCGACGGGGACGGGTTGAAAAGCGGATATGGCGATGAGGCCCGCCGAAAGCGGGCTGGTATCACGTACACGTTTCGAGCGGGCTTTTGTGTGAAAATGGGGATGTCACAGCGGTGGTTACGTTCGGTGGGAAAATAAAAAAGTGTGAATCGGTCGGGCGGAGCGGTCGGCCGGCTGCGAGAGGCACATGCCGCTCGATAGTCGGGCGCGTGCGCGAGGCGCGGCGCGCGTCACTCGCCGCACTTGCGCCGCCGCCCGCCTCAATGGAGCGCCGCCGCCGTCGCCGCCGCTTCACCGCTCTACCGACGACTCGCTGTACAGCCACTTCTACAGCAGGCCTACTTTGAAGTCCCAACCAGATTGCGAGCAAATTCATCGTCTCGGTGTTATTGTTCCCACGTTCGTCCTAAAGGATTCTTTAAATAGCGAAAATGGTGTTGTTGATCTATCTTCCTTGTGTAGTCGGATTTGTGTAGAGTGAGATATTTTCTAGTAGTAACCAATTTGATCACTTTACATCCGATAACATCCAATAGATAAGTTCCAATATTTCAGCATGTATGACAAAGAATACAGAATCAAATTAAATTAGTTGGCAATACACTACCCACGTATTGGGTATTGCTATCGAAAACAAATAGAAAGAAAAAAAAACGACATTCGATGGCCGAAGGTCAATGACCGTATTCGATCAGCTGGTTTTGTAATTTTTCGAGGAACAGATATTTTTGACGAATTTCCAAAAACCATAACTTATTTGGTTTGATTGCCTTAATGTACGTGTCAGTGTCATCTAAAGTCACTTACGATTGCCGATTCATTTCTTCAAGCACTTTCATATAGCGTTTGATATACCTTGACGTTTGACTGACACCTCCGGCTACCGCATGCCAAAGCACAATATGAATGGGCCTTCTGCCCATGTACATTGAGTGGTCCTGCTCGACCAAGTTCATTATTTGACTATCAGTCACTCGGACGCTGTCTATAACCTAATGAAGGTTGTGACACCGACCAATTAATACAACCAGACGCTCTGATTCTGATTCCGCGTTCGGCTATGACGGGTGTCCATCGTATGGCCTATCAAAGGATTACGCTCTTTTATTGTATTCTGATTTCGTTCCTACGAATCGGTTCACGTTTTACAAAAAATGTAAGGCTTTTAATAGGGTTGACCGCCATTGAAAGAATTTGAAAATAGAATTTAAATCTTCTATTAACTTTTTATTTGAATTTTTATCAGTACAGTGGCTGTATCTGTATGTTTTTTTCTTTTAAAATTGGAACAATAGAATTTTTATATTGTTATTTAAAATCATAAGTTTGCGGCCTTGTCTGTATCTAGATCAAGGTATTTACTTAGTTCTAACCTATAATATAATTGATTGGGAGTAAAGTCATAAGATGCCAAAAGATGGCGACACTTAACGGTAGCCTTGCCGTGTAACTGAAAGAGATTCAATCTTCTTGGTCTATGGACCTCTTCGAAGTGCTTTCGTTAAGGTATTAAAAAAATATTGATCATTGTTATCTGTTGTGATTGTATGTTCGTTAATGAAAAGCTCCGACAGACAGGTGCAAAGCGACTTGTGTATACTAACTTCTATGAAAACTTCAAGTAAATTATTCTACGACTATCACATTGCACCGTCCCGTCGCGCCGGACTGCGGGAGCCTTAACTCTAAGTTGAAGTATGACTCAAAGAAGTTAGATACCTACTATGCAAAACTATAGGAGGATCTTTGTTTCATTAAACAAAGCTTTTAATTGGTCTGTATTAAATCAATCGGCTAAACTTGAACTAGATCATGAACGCGGAACTCCTCGTATTTAATTTTCTAGCGCCTTTATCTTTTCACTAAAGAACGAAGTATTAATATGTTCAAGGTGCATGCGATAATACCTACCATTTAGATGTAGGCCAGCGCACAGTATTCGATTTTGCCTATTTAGCGGGACAAAATTCTATGGCAATCCTGCTTGATTGTGCATAGTGTTATTAATTTCGTTCCTCTATAATATATGTAGCAGTCTTCGACAGTGCTTTATTTCAACATTGTTTAACGAACAATGCTTCTATGGTTATAAACATAAATACTTACTGCATCACTATAATAACTACTTGCATCTTCACCGTCACATACAGCTCCAATTTCACCATCGTCTACAATCACATCACTATTATTATACACCACACTATTTTCATCACCATTATTGACAAAGCCCTTATCATTATTATTAACAGTAACACTATGACTAAGCTCAATAAAAAATACACTTTGTCGCTCATCATCAGTTTGCACATGAACCGAAATATTTTTCTTTTTAACACTCCAATGGCTAGGCAAAGTGTGTGTATTAGAAATATTTTTATTCCTGAATATCTTGGCACATAAGATTATAGACAAAAATCTTTTGAAGATATATCTAAATGTATTTATAATAGTTGGCCAGTTGTATTTCATATTGTTGATCGTCTACTGTTTCTGATTGAATGGCAGTAATCAAGTTATTGAAGCTTATCAAATGATAATAATTAATTAGCTCTGCAGTTTCGGGTTATTGTTTTCCGGAAATCAGGTTATTAATTGTAAATATTGATATTATACGGAGACAATAATAAATTGAACTGCTTATATCGAATGACGTTTTGACAGTTCTGCTTGATCTACACGATTAGTGACAAATGCGTGCACTGACTGGACAGGTCCACTCAATCTGTGTGGTTCTTTCCTCTAAAGACCATTTTAGACAGCTATCTACAAGGTCTTCACATAATGTGACCAAGATTATGTCTGGACTTTAATAGAGACTGTGAGCTCTGAGTTTGTTTCGGCCTTTCTTCTCAGAGTAGTCAGATAGGAAACGCTGACCTCATCTAGCTTAAAAAAATATTATTGACTTATAAAAGTGTTTGTACAAACATACTTCCAGAAATGAAATCATTTATCAGTCTACATACAAACATTCAACCAAATATATTCAATAGTTCTAATCACTGTAGCTAATCAAAGATTGGAAAATCATATCATTGGCCCATCACTGCTATTTAATTTGTGTTTTTTTTTCTTCTAGATATTTGGATTTATTTGATAGTTCCTAAATACTTTTATGTAGGGACTAGCTTTTGCCAGCGGCTTTGCCCGCGTGGAGGTCGGAAATTATCCCGCGGGAACATACTACTGGGAAAAAAAGTACCTCATGTATTACTCCAGGTTATAAACTATCTGAGTGCCAAATTTTATCTAAATCGGATCAGTAGTTTTTGCGTGAAAGAGGAACAAACATCCATACATACAAACTATCGCGTTTATAGGGAGTATTATTAGGAGGATTAGTACTGCCAGTGCTTTTATTTTTTCAGACAAATAAATATAGTCCGTGTAAAATCAAGATCAGAACAAGACACGAAATCTATAAACGTTTACTAAAAATACAAGATAGATAGTAAAATAATTTTATTTGACTATTTACAATATACGTATAAAAAAATAAGGAGTTGGCTTGCTACATTTAAGCATAATATTGTAACACATTGATACTATATAACATTATATAAAATATAAATTCGAAAAGGCTGCAACAGTAAATAGATTTTAACATTATTTTTTCTTCTAGATCTTTTAAAAAGTAACACAAGCTTAGTTTAAAACATAGAAGAGCCTAAATATGTACAAAGCGATGCCTAACCGTACAAAATTTCTATAAAAATATGGTATCTTTTAATAAAAAGTCACGTTCTACGTGTTAAAAGGGATATAAAAAAACTTTATTTACATGATCACAAGAGAACCCTGAACCACACCGAGTATTTCTTTTATAATTAATTCAAATAACATTTCGAAATAAAATTATAAGTCCAAATATCTAAACTGAATATTGAGCAAAGAAAAATTTAATTACATATAACCTATCAACAATATTACAAAGACGATACAAATAAATCTTATACACAAAAAGGACCTAAAACTAAAATGGAGACAGTTTCGATAAAGCAGTCATTTGATTAAATAATACAAGTTATTAATCACAACTTGTATAAAAAGCTAAAAGTAAACAAATAACAACCATACAACATTAATTTAGAAAACTTTGAAAACCACAACATAATCCTTTATAACGAAGCAAAGTCATGATAACTCAGATTTACGAGGACCCAAGTACTTAGTTTGTATTATAATAAGTACTTATATATGTTCCATGCTGCAAAAATTAATACTCATATGTCACAATTTTCCAGAAAGATAAAAAACAGTGTACTTATAAGACAATAGTTATTAATAAATTCTTAGTATATAAATTCGACGCTTTAAAATTCAGCTATCTAGTCAGAATAATGCAATTTATTCAATACGAAGATTTAAATACAGAAGACTGAGAGCAGAGCGACTTTACATTCCACCTCGATGATCCTAAAACGTCTAATATAAAAATAAAAAAAATACCTATAATCTTGAAGAACGTTCAACATTCTAGAAACAACGAGGCACCACTTAAACGCGAAACTGAAACTATCAGGTCCCTAGCGCGACATAGACAAGAAAGCCCATCAGTCGATATCCAGACTCTTGAAACTACTGGTGAAGCTAGCGAACATACCTTTACTAGGCTTCTTGATTCTCTTTTTCTCATCAGCTTTAAATATTTCGGTCTCAATTAACCATTCTCTATAGTTATCTTCCATGTTTTTCCTTTGTTCTTCATGCATTTGCTTCACAGTTGGGAGGGGTCCTCCAAAGTCTTCAGGCAGGAGTTCCTTATCGACGATAGACTCTGGTCCTTCGGAGGAGAAGTTCAATAGGTTGAGGAGGTTGGAGTGGATGAGCGGCTTCACGAGGCACATGACCTGGTTGATGAAGGAAACCGTGTGGACGACATGGATCTTCTTTAGACGGCACGGGTGCGCATTCTGAAAGAAGTAAGGTTAAGGTGTTAATGAAATTTGAAAACGAATTTTGGTTCTTCACTAGGTCCAGGCTAAGTTATGGACAGATCTCTCTAGTAATCAATATTAAACTTAAGTTACATTAAATGAACAATGAAGTCAGAAATAAACGACTCAGTTGATATCAATATAAACACAATGAAAACCAAAGAACCCCTTCCTTTTTACACGCTTTATATTAGCTTCACTTGTATGTTTGTATGTATATTTGTATGTTTGTTTGTAACCGACTCCTTACAGCGCGATTTTGACCCACTTTAAACGACCAGATTTCATTCAAACTTTGCACACCTGTCAAGGACCGATGACAATGCAATAATTTCATAAATTTGTGCCATTATTCTTGCCAGGGTTACCAGAACAGCAAAAAACTGTCTTTGAAAACTACGCTGACATACGTCACAAACTAATTTGTGCCATTATCCTTGCCAGGGTTACCAGGACAGCAAAAAAAACTGTTTTCGAAAACTACGCTGACATACGTCACAAACTACGCTGACATACGTCTCAAAATTCGAAACACCCTAAAAATAGAAAATAAATAATAGTTTAAAAAAACTATAAAACACGCCTCCATTGAAAACCAAACTAAAAAGTACAAAATAATGGAATAAAAGCGTGGGGTGCCTGATATCAATAAAAAAATACCTTAAAAAGCACCCCACGCTTTTTTTCCATTATTTTGTACTTTTTAGTTTGGTTTTTTCTTATAAAGCTCTTTGAGTTTAGAAATAAAATACGCTGAAAATTATTACAAAATAAACTAACTTGAATATAATGCATAAACGCTCTTAGCGCGGGCAACGTCACCCTGGTCAAATGACCAAGACTGCAGCCCTTCATGTCGAAGATGACGATGTAACCCTCAGACAAGCGGTCTTCAGACAACTTGACGTCGTTGAACATACAGAACATTCGGACTGCATCCGCGAAGTTTAGCTTGCTGTAGTCGAACTCTGATAGCCGGTAGAGGAGCACGTGGTACCCCTCCGTAGTCTTGAGTGGTAGACCCACCATGTGCCTGGAAAATATAAAGATCCACATAAGAACTGCGAATGTGAGTATCAATACAAATCATTTGTGGTTTAATGGTGCAAAACAAAAACGAACCTGTATTAAAATTACATGTATAAATTAATAAAAAATATAAAAAAAACTTTTAAAATAGTTGGTTAGGTTTTTTAATGAAAAGTTCTACACTATCTTTTAGACTTGACACAGAGATTTTGAAATGTAACTTTTGTTTTTTAAAGCAACAGCATGCACATGTGTATCGATGATATCAATAAAGTTTGAAATTTCAAATTTGAACTTTCTGCATTTTTTTTTAAAGTATCTGCAAAGATACGATGATCCAAATACGATGATCCAAAACTGGCTCGAAAAGTGAAATAAGATTTCAAGAAAACATTAAATACCATGTGTCATATCGCACCACTAGATCTAAAGGGAACTAACTCAAAATTCTTAATTTTTCAGTTATACTCACCTTCGAGTCTGTCATTTCAATACCTATCGACCAATAAACCAGATTCAAAGCTATTTCCATTGTTTGGAGTCGAATATTGGAAATAGTTTTGAATCTGGTTTATTGGTCGATAGGTATTGAAATGATAGACTCGAAGGTGTGCATAACTGAAAAGTTAAGAATTTTGAGTTAGTTCCCTTTAGATCTAGGGGTGCGATATATCAAGGCGTTATACTACAAAGTTATACAATGATGAAACGCCTTTGAATGAGGTGGTTACTTCGTACCTTCGGTAGGGACAAACGAAACTATTCAATAGAGAGATATAATGAAGAGATACGCAAACAAGATATCAGCTTGACAAGAATGCTTGACACTTTCTATAGTGGACTGAAGCTCCCAGCTCAGATATGAGAACTGAATAGGTTTTCATTCTGTTGACCGCAGTTACGGCTGTAATTATTTAATAATGAACTAATAATTTTAATCTACCAATATGCATTTACTTCAAATAGAAATAGACACAGATATAACTCCATTAAATCTATTGTCAACTTTATTCTAAGTAGGAATTTCAAATTGAAATTAAATGGTAGAGGAGACCACAGACACCTATAAAATGACAGATTAACGTTACATTAAGGCGCGGTGTTACCTCAATATTCACAAAACACTGGTGTCTTTGACAATCGAGTATGACGTAACGCAATGAAAATATACGACACAAAAAATACAGTGGACAGAGAAGGGTTCAAAGAAAAATTCTAACCGAATAGAATAGTGAAAAATTGTTTGATATTCCCAATAAAAATTGTTTCACAAAAAAAACTTTGACGTCGAACATCTCTGTATTTTCAGCGATAACAACATTTTTTTTTAAAGAGTTCAATAGAATAAACATTACTTTAAAACTTTAACCAGACAATTATTTAATTTAATGTGTGTAGTCCGAATAATCTAAATAAAACCCGTAAAATAAATGCCAATTCGCAGCTTAGTCACATCGTCATCCAAATATTTATTCAATTTTCAACCTTATTTGTTGGAGCTGTAGCATGTAGTTGTAGCATTTAAAATCGTAGTCAGTCCGCGCCTTAACTGTTTAACTCTTGAAATTTTCTTGGGACCCAGGGATCCCGGACTTTTGGAAGGCGTTCGAGGGGCCACAGCCGACTTGCAGAGTCCCGAAATAATCGTGTTTTTCTCGTTCGTCTCAGTAGGATAATAGTAATGATTGAAATACTGTAGTGAATTCATGCAAGCCTAGTAGTTTAGTCTATGCAGCTGTTTATCAATTATAATGGTACACAATAAAGTATATTCTATTCTATTCTTGGGCATAGTTTTATACGCCCCGTAGCATATGCAAACAGTGCATATACGATATTATTCTCTGCCTCTCTTTCCTCTGTAACATTTATGATATTTACAGGGTATTTTTTATATTTCAAAGTTGTTCCACTTTAACCTACATTTACCTACATTTGCATACAAAATCAAGTAAAAAAGGCAATTAAATCAGTGGGTAACGTGTACTTTTACATTGTATGCAAATGGTATTAATTGACGTAGACATTAACATTATATGACCTGCATTGTTTACTTGATTAGTAATTACGCGTTGCAATATACTTCTTTTACGCCTGTTCATAGTGGACTGACTCCTGGACATTGCAGTATGATAATATTCAGTTTCTTCATTAAAGCAATAAAGTATATGCGCGTGTTGTTTTTAATATATATATTCATGAGTGTCTTTTAATATGACAATGAGTAATTATGACTTATTTCGACTCTGTGTTACGCAGGATTACTACTTTCTAAAAGTGAACATTCAAACACAAAACTCGAATATCAATCAAGTAATGCTGGGATTGTTGTATTTAATTTTAAATTAGACTAGCTTTTACCAGCTTCGCCAGCTTTTTTTTACATATAAACCTTTCTCTTGAATAACTCTGTCTACTAAAGAAAACTGTATTAAATCTGTTGCGTAGTTTAAAAGATCTAATCGTAGAAACGCGGGAACTTTTGTTTTATACTATGTAAAGATGCCACAATCCCTAGACTATCATTTAGGTATCATCACATTTACTGTGGATTTTAAAGGAAAATTTCAATATTACTGAGATCAGAAAGTAGCCCGTTGAGTAACATTGATTGCAGCCAACATTGGTTTACGATATGGCATCAACCGAAATTGGTTCGAATTTGATTCAATTTGATCTTGATTCGAATCAAACTCTAGTCGATTCAGAGATCGAAGGGGTCCAGAGGAAGAGACATGTCTTGATTTGAGTTTTCAGTGCAAATGTGGATGGCCTTAAGAGTACCTAGTGAAATATCAGAAAAATGAATGAATGTTTATGTATAATGATGTATGTAGTGAATGATAGTACGGCTATAAGTTCCTTGGGCTAGAAAGGGAGTAAATACTGAAATTATGACGTATATAGATAAACGGAAACAAACAAGAAGGCATGCTGCATTGACACCTTTTTCGAAATTTCTTTTCAGTAAACCACGATGCTTTCTTTAATCACACTCCTAATAAACTCTGATAAGAACAGGAAGATGTTGGCGATAAAATTGGTCCAAGCGTCTGTTAGTTAATATTTGAGTGAACTAGGTAACTAAAAAAATGATGTAAATTCACCAGTTCACCAACAGTGTAAGTGTTAGCGGTAGACACTAGACTTATATGCAGTAGAAATTTCCTTCTTTTGGCTGAATGATATTGATGAACGGTGATATCCATGATAGTCTTATTCTACGGTGCAGGCGGGTCGCGGTTGGTGAACAAATCCGTGGTGTTTGCCCTCAATGTGAAGTAGCATTCGATGATATCGTTGATTGTATAGTAGTTACAGTGATGATGATAAATGTAACCTACGTAATGCCCATGATAGCCTTGTTCTTCGGTGCGATTGGGTCGCGGTTGGTGAACAGATCCGGAGTGTTTGCCCTCAAGGTGAAGTAGCATTCGATGGTGTCTTAGACGATATAGTAGGCAGAGTGATGATGATAAATGTAACTTACGTAATCGCCATGATAGCCTTATTCTTCGGCGCGAGTGGGTCGCGGTTGGTGAACAGATCCGGAGTGTTTGCCCTCAAGGTGTAGTAGCTTTCGATGGTATCCTTGACGTTATAGTACGTAGAGTGATGATGATAAATGTAACTTACGTAATGTCCATGATAGCCTTGTTCTTCGGCGCAAGCGGATCGCGGTTGGTGAATAGATCCGGGGTGTTTGCCCTCAAGGTGAAATAGCATTCAATGGTTTCCTTCGTCTCCTTGACCTTGTAGTAGTTGGAGTGCAGGAACAGGATCACATAGTCGTCTGATATGTGGGGCAGGTGCGGCTGGCTTTTCATCCTGGAATATTGGGAGGTATTTTTTTAATTGATGGTGAATTTGTTAGGAAAATGAATGCTGAAAAGTTTTAGTCAGTGCTAGCCTATTCTAGCATGATTATTCTAGCTTCCCCTATTAGCATATTCTAGCACTAGATTTTGCCAGCGGTTTCGCCTGCGTGGAGTTCGAAAAAGTTTCAATGTGCAAATACTACCGGGATAAGAAATATACTATGTGTTAATCCAAGTTATAAACTGTGTGCCAAATTTCAAAATCCAATCAGCCGTTCTTGCGTGATTGAGTAACAAACATACAAACTTTCACACTTTTAGTAGGATAGTATGATATTAAAAACTTTTTACAAAAAAATAACAACCGACTTCCTTAAAAAAAACACTACTAAGTCAAAAATAACTTTAATTTCGGAATTCGGTGTCTTAGGATCTGTATTTAAGGTTTTTTTGCCACCGACTTCCGAAATTAAAGTTATTTTTGACTTTGTAGTGTTTTTTTTTTAAGGAAGTCGGTTGTTATTTTTTTGTAAAAAGTTTTTATTTTTAACTTTTTAGTTATGGTAGATACCCCGCACTAATCTAATCGCGTTATTTGTTCATTAGTCGCGCAAATACTTAATGCAAACTTAAGACTTATATGGTTTCACATGGATCCCATTGTCCGAATGAAACCAAATTAAAATGGGACCATTCAGGAAGCACCAGATTTCAACAAAAAAATCATCAAAATCGGTTCACCCAGTCAAAAGTTATGAGGTAACAAACATTTAAAAGAATACAGTCTAATTGATAACCTCCTCCTTTTTTTGAAGTCGGTTAAAAATAACAGCTTCAATCCGTGTGGTGCCGGACGCAAAGAATAGAAGCATCCCAGGCGAAATAGGGACTTACTAGAGAACGGGCAGCAGAGTTCTCTATGTCTCTTAAGGACGCTATAACATTTTTGAATCGCTCAAGTTTAGGTATCTGAGTCGCCACACAACAACATTACGCGCACGCACACATTGAAACCATTGTCTGCTCGATTTTAAACATTAGCTAACTAATCTTGATATTCGAAGGTATTATTTATTTTATTTTACTAGCACTGTTGAGTAAAATTTGTAGTAAAGTAACTTTACTATCTGAATTTAGTGACAGTAAATAACTTTTACTACCATGATCATCAATATTTTTGGGGTAACGTATAATTTGACAATGAAAAAAAAACGAGGTGTAACAATAAAATACTATAACAATATTTTTGGATAATAAACAAATATAACTGATGGTGATCGTAGAATATCGTTGTAATCGTTGAAAATATACAGGATATTCCTTAAAGAAAACTAAGCAAAAATTGTGTGACGTGCGGCGAGTCTAGGGTTCATTCCCGGGAATTCTCGAGCCGAGAATTCCCGGGAAATCGTGAGGCTTTGTTCCCGGGAAATCAAGCTCGAGAAAAGTCGAGAACTCGAGAAATCATGTACCTATATAGAAATTAAATTGCCCTTTGTTGTGTTGCGTGGCCAAAGCGCAGCGGCACCCTTTGATCTCGTTGTAAGCGCTCTGCGGCGTCGTTTTTACACGTTCATTCATGTTTCGACTCTAGCCAAGTATAGTTTACGTAGTGAGTGTTTCACAGATTACGTGATAAATTGAAATCAAACAGGTAAGTCTTTTCACTTTTATTGACACATCATGGCTTTATTATTATCAATAATATAATCTAAATATGACCTTAAATTTTACTAGGTACGATTTTTTAGTCAAACTTTAATACATAAAATAACTAACGATACATTAATTATACTACTTAGTCTAATTATATTTCCTATTTTTGTAAAACAACAACACACAAGCTTGAGTTTAATTATTCTAATATGTTTTTCTTATGTAAGTAATTTGAAATTAATGAATGTGTTATTTTAAATTTGTGAGACGAATATTGCCAGTTGTGTTGTGTGTGTATCACATATTAATCCAAGGGCTTATTATTAATTTGAATTGCGTTTGTTATAGATTTTACCGAAACGTCACTATAACAGTAAAGATGGAAGCATCAAAAGTATGGAAATATTAAAAAAAAGGAATCTGCAAATGCGCAATGCCTAAAGTGCCCAAAAACCATTGCTTGCAAAGGTTCAAATACTAGCGGGTTGGTGAGACATTTAGCACATGTGCATAAAATTAATATTACTAGATGCGGGACCCAAGAAGAATCCGAATCTGAAGCATCTACAAATTCAGGTGTGATTCAGGTACATACATACACCTAAAAAAGCAGGCCTGGGTATAAAAGTAAAAAACCAGCCAAAAGTGGTGCTGTCATTATAATTATGAGTCTGAATAATATTATTTCTGTATTTTTAAAAAGTTAATTAGCTTATTCATAAGATTAACGTTTTTGAATACAATCAATAAAAGTTTTATAATTAATTTGATACTTTTATTTGAGAGGAATACTACTGAATTTGTTGACGTTATAGGGACCAAATAATATGAGAAAACGTACGTAAATGTAAATTTCTCGACAACCCGAGAAGCTCCGAGAAATTAGTCTCGAGAATTCTCGAGACCCGAGAAATTAAAAAGCTCGAGAAATCATGAACCCTACGCGCGACCCTCACCTTTGAGATTGCAGCGCGTATTCAGAATTTTTTATTTATGTAAATAATTAAAGTTACGTTAAATATTGTGACTACATACTAGCAAAACCCCCATTTCATCATAACAGTACATCCGCCATTTTAAATTAAAAATCGAAGATTTTATAATCCCTACCCCCAATATGGATAAAGATCTATTTATAAAAAAACAATAACCGCCGTATTTGGATCAAATTTGGATGAATCATTCGTAATAACTAACCTAAAATTATCCAAATTTGATAGCTATGCCCACTTTTTATTTAAAAAATTAAAATATTCGTCGTTTTGAATGAAAAACTTGTGGGGTCGCCTTTTTTGGGCTCCAAATGTAATTTGTATGGAGTTTTCGGCTTCAGCACCTTCGAAAATCTTGAAAACGACACCCATGATGAAAATTTTGAAAATTTTCGTAACCACCATTTTTGATTTTGAATCAGATTCAGCACCCTTGTTTACCCCTACCGCAAGCTACATTAAAGAATTTCGTTCCAAAAATGGACGACACTTGCATAATTTAATTACCACGTTGAAAATATAACTTTTTATTGAATAATTATCCGCCATTTTGAATTCTTGAAAATGAATACATAGTCATAATTACTCTACCTCAATAATCCCAATAGAATTTGAGTTATTTATTTCTAAATCAAGTTCTGATAATAAGTTTGGTACGGTACTCATAGTTTTGGTCCGAAAAGTATCAACATTTTTCAACCACAGTATACAGCACGGCACTCACTTTATTATTATTTTGATCGTATTTATTTTGTACAAAAAAGCGATACGCCCGTGCTTCCTAGGGCGCGTCTGAGCGCGGAATGAGAAGCCGCGAGTTTAAAATGTATGAAGAAAGTTGAGAACGTTCTTTATTTTTCTCATAAATGAAAAAGTTATATATTTAATTACAAAATATTTAGGCAAAACGTAGAAGATTATACTAGCCACAATTTGTTGTCATTTCAGAAGTTAAAATATGCAGTTGATCTCACTATACAGGTACCTTTCCAGACCCCATTATTTTTCATTTTCTTCGATTATTGCGGTGGGGAAAACGTATTTTTGTGAAAATATTGTATGGGACTATATAATTTTTATGGTACCATAATGGAGATGAATAAATTATCTTTAATTAAAGATCATAATTGACTTCGCAGTTGTGATTTCTCTTGATGTAATTGGTACTGGAAAACCACCGATATTTGTAGAAAAATGTTATAGCGTCCTTAACACCATACTGCGATCGCCAACCCGCCTAGCGTGGTGATTATGACAGCCCCTTTGCGGGAGGCTTGTGTCCAGAGTGGACGTCTTTCGGCTGAAATGATGAACAGCTTCATGTTTTGCGCTTCTTTCTTTTGATTATCAGACATTTTGATTTCTCCATTTACTGTACATGACACTTAGGATTATATTCGCTGTTGTCTTCGTTATCAATATCATTGTCTACAAGGACGCAGACGCACGCAGTCCTGTTCCAGTCTAGACTAACAAAGCGATAAAGTTTCAAACTGGACAGATAATAGTTCTCAACAAAATCCAAAGCTTTGGTGACGTCATACGTTTACTTATAGTGTTTATTCTAAGAATGTTGGCTCAGAAACGAAGGAGTAGACTTCAATAACGTAATATGAAACTACGAAGTTTATGTGAAATTGTTTCGGCTGCGTAGATCTCAAGGTGCAAATATTGCAATACATAATTTAAGAAAAACAATAGACATAATCAGTCGACTATGTTCCCACTGCTTGAACATCAGCGGCGGTCAACCACGCGGGCCCTGTGCGAGTTGGTAGATGTCACATTCACATTTATTTATTTACTAGCTTTCTGCCCGCGACTTCGTCCGCGTTAAATTTCTTGTTTCCCCGACCCTTCCCGTCCCGTCGAATCGCCTACCCGTGCGATTTTCCCCGTTTTTGCAACATTTTTCATTACTGCTCCGCTCCTCTTGGTTATAGCGTGATGTTATATAACCTATAGCCTTTCTCGATAAATAGGGTACCCAACACAAAAATATTTTTTCAATTTGGACCAGTAGTTCCTGAGATTAGCGCGTTCAATCAAACAAACAAACTCTTCAGCTTTATAATATTATAGTACAGATATAGATTTATTCATACGAGAACCAACAGCTATAACATATGGATTGCTACAGCTATGACAATTCTATAAGAAGCCAATTACAGGTTCTGACGGAAAAAGACAAAAACAGAAAAAGTAATAGAGATTTTAAGATCACTAACAAGCACGATAGAAAAGATTATATAAATTACAATAAGCACTATACAGTTTTGAAAAAGTCGGTGTTCAGCCGAGCGCGTGCAGAAGAGGTTTTGGTGGTAATTGGGTCAAATGAGAACTCTTTACAAAGAATTTTAAAGTCCTTACTCGCTCGCCCCATGTATGAGTTATGCCTGTAGTTAGAAGAGGAAAAAGGAATGGAGATAGGTGGATTAACCCGTTGAATGCCGTAATTATAGACACAATTAAAAACCATTGTGTCTCGCGTGGATCCGTGTTCACGACATACGAAGTCTAACTGATCGCTGAGGGACGTTGATGTCTTTGTATTTTTGGTTCTAGGACCCTCCGGTTCCCTGAAGATGTTTCCCTTTACCGTTTTAAGAGCAGTGGTGATGAAATAATTTACACAAACTCCCAATCTTGGTTCGAACCTTTGAACTACAGCTGTCACGGCCATTACCACTGGGCCCTAACTACTCAAAACAATAGACGAAAACCATGAACTGTTAGCAAACAGGTGAAATAGGGCCGCCATTTTGTAACCGCATTGTCATAAAAAACCGAGGGCAACGGCATGCAGCCGTGCAGCCTAGTTATTAGAACTCGATTGCAAGTTGATTGCTTCATGTACAGACGCAAGCACAAAAACCTACGACAATCTGTCAAATTTCTTTATTAGGTTTTCAACTTTATCGCTAAAGTATAAGGTTTAAGATTGATTGGGAAAATTTGACAGTTTCGGATAGCTTGATGTGCTGGCGTCTGTTCTATCAAACTTGTAATGTAAATCGCAATAGATAAGATTGGCGTTATTTTAAATTGTAAATGTTTATGAGGTTTTAAATATTGAGTAAAGAACTGATGGGAGGTGGGCCACTCGGGCATGTTGGAAAATTAGACCTGAAAGGAACAGTCCAGGTACTTCTAAATCCTACAACGAGAAATTACGAAGTGGTAAATAAATATAGCAAACGTCCAAAGTAAATAAGATTATTTTATATACGTAAATATACCTATCTTCATCATCTGTCATGCCTTTTCCCAGCTATGTTGTGGTCGGCTTCCAATATAACGGGATACATCGGAATACCAACCCAGTTACTGGGTAGTACGATATCCCTCGGTAAGACTAATATTTGTATACACCTATTAGAAATATTTACACTAGTAAAAACAAGCTTGTATGTAGTAAATGTGATAAGCATAAAATGAACATACATACATGCGTATCGTGTAGATATACATATATGTTACATACTATATGTAAGTCTCAATTGTTTTTGGCAAGCCACCCCTGTGATATATTACCAAGTTTATTTACTGCCACGTTTTCAAACCTCAAATATGTATTTATCTCTACAATTCCCGGTAAGAGTGACTTTGCCAAAATTGCAGACCGGCCGGAGGTAAGTAAAGTTATTACTGTCAAGTATTGGATGGGTAACCAATTGTTACACTGCCATATGTACCTCCTTGATGTGTACGGCGATTATGCTTGGAACGTATCATATTTCCATCATACGCATCTTCGTTATCTAACCTATACAACAAATAGCAAGAATATAAACTCATCTCGATGTATTTAATTACAATCATCTTAATATTCTATCTCTTATCCCAATATATTTGTGGCCGGTGCAACATGTCTTTTTCTTCCACAATTCTCTATGAGACGTCATCTCAGTATTCATCCCCTTGCTGTCAATATCATCATTCGCAATTCAATTACATTCGTAAGGGAGAAAAAAAAAAACTTCCCATCAACCTCATGGTGGTCTTCGATACCTGTAAGTTAACTTTATGTGGCCACTCTTAGTGGTTGGTACCCTAAAGGTCCCTTGAGCAAGATGGCCTACTGCCAATTTAGCACCTGCCTAATTGCGTAACACTCTATCAATCAGAATCTCAATCATTTTGATGGTTGCTGCTGATCCATTGCTATATACGTTCGAAAAATGTGCCTGCTTCACAACGTAAATAATGCAATGAATGTTGTAGAACTGTCAAAATGAAAGACGTTCCTGCTGTTGGTTGTTAGTTGTTACCCCGCTGCGACGTCGGCTGTGAAAAACGAAGTATCTACTGGAGCACCACCGTCTTGCGCTAGGAAATTTCCTTCTAAGATAGTTGAAAGTAGAAAAATTTTAGGTAGCGCGAAATGTCTCATTTTTCCTTTTAATAAAGTCTGGCAAAATGAAACATGATCTGGAAGTAATGTCATGAGAGCGAAGACTTGCTTAGACTTGCGGAAAATGTTGTTCAAGTAAATATTGTTCATGCGATAGTCTGGCACGCTGTCAAAATTTACTTCAAACCCCTATTTATGCCAAAATACTGTTTTTAGTCGTATTTGGCATTCATTTTATCTCAGTAAAGCCGTCTAAGGATGCTTCCGCGATTAAATAAATGATCAACAGGATACAATTTTTTTCCGCATTTTCGCCCACGTGGAATTTGGTTGTTGGTTCCGTGTAGTGCCAGACGTTAGGAATAGCACCATCCACTTTCTTCCCGTGGGTGTCGTAAGACTAAGGGACTTACTAGAGAATGAGCAGCAGCGTTCTCTATGCATTTTACTACCATATTGCGATCGCCAACCCGCCTCCCAAGCGTGGCAATTATGGCACACCCCACCAAATTAGAGGAGGCTTATGTCCAGCAGTAGACATCTTTTGGCTGAAATGATGATGATGATGAAATCTAATAGCAATAGTATTTTAATAATTGTTCCTCTCAACCAAAGCACCTGCCATCTAATCTCTTCACCACCCTCGATTGACTGGTAGAGAATGCCTAAGGCCTAAGACTGCCTAAGGCCTAAGACTGAGGTCGTGGGTTCAATCCCCACCCAGGACAAATCTGTGTGTGATGAGCACAATCATTTGTTCTGTGTCTGGGTGTAATTTATCTATAATATGTAGGTATGTATTTAGAACTATATAAGTAGGTATATTTATCAGTTGTCTGGTTGCCATAGTACAGGCTCTGCCTAGTTTGGTATCAGATAACGGTGCGTTAGTTGTCTTAAGATATTTATTTTATTTATTTAAGTCGCCTTTGTACCTTTTTTGTGTGCGAGAAGTTTAAATAAAATAATAAATCTAAGATGCATAAACGAAATACATACCTATTTGAGTTCACGCGTCAATTGCTATCGCATTGTGAACGCGGTTGCATGCTAACAACTCCGCTCCTTTTAACCAGCCACGCGATTCCTTGCGTCCAGCGTGCGGCAAAAAATGTAACGTAACAAGAAATACGTGAACTGGGGTGAACTAGTTCAGATTGTTTATGTATATGGATTTTGTATGTAACTAAACTGTACGTTTGAAGTTTTTTTTAAAGACGTTAGTAGGTAGATGTGTGAATAAACAGGCTTTGCTTCATCTGTGCCGTTTTATGTGGTAAAAAATAATAGTTAAAAAAAACTAAAAAACACGCTTCCATTGAAAACCAAAGTAAAAAAGTACAAAATAATGGAAAAAAAGCGTGGGGTGCTTTTTAAGGTATTTTTTTATTGATATCAGGCACCCCACGCTTTTTTTTCATTATTTTGTACTTTTTAGTTTGGTTTTCAATGGAAGCGTGTTTTTTAGTTTTTTTAAACTATTATTTATTTTCTACTTTTAGGGTGTTTCGAATTTTGAGACGTATGTCAGCGTAGTTTGTGACGTATGTCAGCGTAGTTTTCAAAGACAGTTTTTTTTGCTGTCCTGGTAACCCTGGCAAGGATAATGGCACAAATTAGTTTGTGACGTATGTCAGCGTAGTTTTCGAAGACAGTTTTTTTGCTGTCCTGGTAACCCTGGCAAGGATAATGACACAAATTTATGAAATTATTGCATTGTCATCGGTCCTTGACAGGTGTGCAAAGTTTGAATGAAATCTGGTCGTTTAAAGTGGGTCAAAATCGCGCTATAAGGAGTCGGTTACAAACAAACATACAAACATACAAGTGAAGCTAATATAAAGCGTGTAAAATTCTGTTAAGCTTAATGATTTTTCAGGGTGGCAACTCAAGGACATCCACGCGCTGCGTTGTGTTTTGTTCCACGCGCGGCTCAAAGAGATGTCAGCCAAACTTGAAGGAGTCCGCTAGGACCGATATCTGACAGGGTCACGAGATTTGTTCGAAAGTGTTACCGTGGCCCTGGCATAGGCAACAGTAGGAACACGGGTGGGTTTTAGTCAGTAAAAGTCTGACACGCCCTTCAGAGTGGGAAAGCGGGAGAAGTCATTTGATGATTTCCCACCCAAAAAAAGGGTTATACCCGCGCAAACTGGGAGCATGAATTCAGCACATTCTAGATCTGCTAGCGTAGACATTCGTTGTCGATAATAAAAAAATCTTTTTCATACACACGGTCAAAATGTATGGAATACCATTTTTTTTTAATGACGTAACATTTCAACAGACCCGTGTTGAAATTTTAAGAATCAAACACTGAATCCGTGGTAACAGATTTCGCGTTGATGTCCCTACCCCACTATGTTTACCTTAATTTTGTTATTTTCCATGGTGTTCTACAAGCACGCAGCAAGCTGAGTAGTTAGTTAGGCACTGACTATAACTCACCTAATGCCGTAATTAGAGATACAATAGAAAGACAATTGCTTATGTCGAACTGTGTAACATAAGACATTCAAAAGGTGGTATAGGCCTGTTTGCAGCTTCAGACCTTTAACCATTTCTCCGCCCCATGAACCACGAAATGTCTAGAGGTGACAGCGGTTTTCGACCCTATGGCCCTTCTAACCTTTAGTTAGTGCATGTTCTTTTGGAAAGGAAGGATTTTGAAACGGTGAACAACAAATACTTCAAGAAAACTTTAACGCAAGCAAAGTCAGATTTCTACCCTAGTACGTAGGACGCAGAATACGAATGTAGGTTGGTCGTCCGCATCCGACCCACATTCCGGGAACAAAGGACTTATCGGGCCATTACCATATTATTGAGAGCCTGCACGGAGCGAGACGCTCAGCTATTTCCAAACACACCTATTTATATGTACAATGGAGTGGAACAGCTTCAAAGTTGAAGCAAAAACTACGAAATAATGCAACCACAAATATATTTGGGACAAGGCTGAGAAGATACTGATGATGATTGTGACAAAATACACGTCTAATGCAGATGCAACGACAGGACCGTTGCCAATCAATTACCTGACAATAGTGTGAAAAATAGACCACATTATGTAGTACTAGCTTTTGCCCGCGGCATCACCCGCTTGGATGTCGGATATTATCGCAAGAGGACGTACTTCCGTGGTTAATGTATTAAGAATGCATTAATCCAGGTTATATAGATAATAAGAGAGCAGTCTCACACAAATTTCCATCACTACTCAATTTCTTTTTTGCTCCATACAAACTTCCACCCCCCATTTTAGGGTAGTGGGGGGTTAGAAAGAGACAAAAAGTAGCCTATGTCACTCTCCATCCCTTCAACTATCTCCACTTAAAAAATCACGTCAATTCGTCGCTCCGTTTTGCCGTGAACGACGGACAAACAGACACACACACTTTCCCATTTATAATATTAGTATGGATTATTAAGTTGTACTATCCAGACATAAAACATGAATACCCAGACATTATATTTATTTTGCACTACAGCATTTTTTTTAGGACTTTTTCAATGCTATTGTAATTCTCAAATCAACATAAATTACACAGACATAACAACTTTATGCCTGTGTAATTTATAAACAAATAACATCGATTGGAAACAAGAATTTGAATATTATGATAAAGATAGAGTCAATAGTAGCGGCCATGACTTACTGCTGTAGGTCGTGAGTTCGAACAGTTCAAACCCTAACAGGCGCCCTCAAAACGGTGAAGGAAAAAATCATGAGGCATATATGAGACTTAATAATCCGAAGACATTCGCCAACTCGCACTCGCCCGCGTGGTGGATTATGATCCACTTTCTCGCACAGACAGGAGGCCTGTGTCCCAGCAGTGGGAACATTGAAGGCTGATTATAAAGGCCATTGTTCTAAATAACCTCTCTACTTCTCTGAAAGCGCAGTAAGATTCCAATGAAAGTGTGGAGCATTCTATTAACCGACTTTTCCGAATTCGTGGCGAATTTATGTAGGGTGGGTCAGCTAAAAAGTGAAAAATAAAAGGTTTATTTAAATAGTTTCCCTTTCATACCCATATACTGAAATCAGCACATGCAAGCAAAGCCGACACTGTTAGTAACCGACAAAACAAGTTTTCATTAAATAACCCTACTAATATTATAAATGCGAAAGTTTGTGAGGATGGATGTATGTGTATGTGTATGTTTGTTACCCTTTCACGAAAAAACTACTGGACGGATTTGGATGAAATTTGGCACACAGATAGTTTATAACCTGGAATAACATATAGGGTACTTTTTATCCCGGTAGTATGTCCCCGCGGGATAATTTCCGACCTCCACGCGGGCGAAGCCGCTGGCAAAAGCTAGTATATTATAATATTTTGTATAACAGCCGAAGCTTCTGACACAACACGTTATTACGTGGTCCACCTTCGACAAGGACAAGGGTTTTACTTGGAGAACTAGTCAGAGAGGTATTTTGTATGCAATTGGAAAAAAACGTAGAATCTACCAACCGCGATTAAATAACTTTACCTATACCTTTAAGTCGAATGTATGCATGCACAGACATGTCGGAAGTTGCAGTTTTAAGTGGCAAAAAAATCCTAACTATAAAGGCAACAAGGCAACAACATCGTAATCTTCATAATCAGCCTATTTGTTCCCACTCTTGGGACACAGGCCTCCTCTCATTGAAAGGGACCGGGGCGTTATCCACCACGCGGGCCCAGAGCGAGTTGGTAGATATCATTTGTCATCGAATTTTTGGTTCTAGGACATGCCGGTTTCGTCACGATCTTTTCCTTCACTGTTTTGGGAGTGTGTGTGATAAAACTATTAACACAAAGTAAAGTGCCTGCAAATCGTAAGTCACGGTTATTACTATTCGGCCACCACAGCTCTCTCCAAGGCAGCAACGTGTGGCCTTTTTTTTTAGATGGGAAATCATCAAATGATTTCTCCCGCTCTGGGCGGAGCGGGAGGGCGTGTCAGACTTTTACTGACTAAAACCCACTCGGTGTTCCTTCAGTTACCCATATGCCAGGGCCACGGTATCTCATTTGAACAATCTCGCGACCCTGGCAGAACGTAAGGCCTTAAAGTTTAAACCTTCGTCAGTAGGTACCGTCATATTTATGTAGATAAGTAATTGGAGACGTTAGAAATAAAGTGCAACTGTGCAACCCATATTAAAGATAATGCACAAAGGTAGCCCAGGAAATTAAATTTTTCTTACGTTTTTTGCAATTTCAGGTCATTTTCAGATTTTGTGTTGATTAAAATATGATTCGCGATCGTTAATAATATAGCAAAGGGGTAATTGCGTAACTTGCTATCGGTAGGAATTGGTTTCATATTGATAGTTAAACAACATTCATTGCGTTATTTACGTTGTTGAGCCGACAATTTATTCGAACAAATGACGCAATGGTTTAGAAATAATCTTCAATCCCATTCAGATTCTGATAAATAGTGCGTTTCACAATTAGGGTGCAGGATTATATTAATTAGAATCATCAAAACAACATTTTTTTTTGAAATAGTCATCCCCACCTCATGCATACATGAGATTTCCTTAACTGCTGAAATGTATGTATACTCGGAGATTACCGTAATGTTATAATATGTTAAACTTAAAGTATTAGAAAGCTGGAGATATGTAAATTAAAAATGTGGCAACGCAGAGAGAATTTATAATACACCCATCATTATTTTAAACGGTGCATCCACGCAATGACCGCAACCATCTTTTTTGTAGTGTTTCCTCGATAGAAATACAAAAACGCTCTTCAGAGCAACTACCTACTTTGACGTAACCATCTACTTTACGCATTCATTAATTCACTGAGATCGGAAACCCTTGGGTGTCTAGACATGAAATTTGCACAAGAGTTCCTTTTATAACGAACTACCAGTTGCCCGCGACTTCGTCTACGATCCATGAAGAAAAGTAACATATTATGTTATGTTAACTTACCCAGGACATGGTCATGGTCTATCTGTGTGCTAATTTTCAAACAAATCTGTTAAGCTGTTTTACAGTGAAAACGTAACAAACAAACTTACTTTCTAATATTAATCAGGATGGGAGCATTTATAGGAAGGATTTTTGAAAAGTCATCCCTTATAGGGGTTAAATAAGGGAAGAAAGTTTGTATGAATGTGCGTCATTTTTACCAATAGGAAATCTTATCGTACCTACTATGATTTTTTAACTTTCTTCATCCTTTCAGTGTTAAATGTCAATCTCAGCCTCACAAGGCAACTTTACCCCTTCATCTATGAACTCTGCTTGCTATAAAGACTCCGTACTCACCACTCTCTAATCTGCTGTATTTCTTCGTCATTACCCTCGGGCAGCGGTTTGAGCCCGCGCAGGAACGGGTGTAGGTACTTAGTTGCTGACATCTCGCAACCGTTTTCTTTCTGAAACAATTATACATGTTTTAGTATTAATTTGTTTACAATAGGCATCATAAGAAGGTTGAAAGCCACACAAAGGGCAATGGAGAGGGCTATGCTTGGAGTTATCCTACGCGATTGAATCAGAAATGAAGATATCCGTAGGAGAACCGACATAGCCCGAAGAATTGCGAAACTTAAGTGGCAGTGGGCAGGGCATGTTACTCGCTGAACACAGTCATGGCCGATGGGGCTAGAAGATTCTGAAGACCGCGCACTGGAAGACGTAGCGTTGGAAGGTCTTTTGGCTGAAATGACGATGATGATGTTAATTTGTTATCATGGGCCTTCGAAATACTGTTTTTCGACGTGTAACGTTTAGGGACATTTCTCTCATTCGTCGAGTGGTGGTGGTGGCAAGCGCCGCTGCTGAGCATGACGTATTCGGTTCGATTCTCGAGGTCGAGGAAAGTGTTATTGGGTTTTGCCATCAGCAGCAGCACGGAGTCCGGGTTTGTGTCCCGTTGATGGCGGTAAGCTCGCCCCCTATTAGGTCCCTACATGGGACTTAAACATAACTGGCGAAATATGGTTGGATGTACAGACGCCAGCACATAAAGCTACTACAATCTGTCAAATTTCTATAATAGATTTTCAACTTTATCGCTAAAGTGTTAGGTTCAAGATTGATTGGGAAAATTTGATAGTTTCGGGTAGCTTGATGTGCTGACGTCTGGACTAAGTATAGGTTCACCTCTGCCAAACCTAACAGAGAGAAAATACTAACTCTTTTGTTTCTCATACTAAATCAAATTTTTAAGAAATTTGGTGTGATAACAACTCTGCCAACCCTTCACTGGAAACTGTCACAACGTGATGTATTTATGAAGTTACTCTCAATTCTTAAAGGTTGTAGGCACACACTTGCACAACCCTCTACAAAATAAACTCTGACAAATAGCTAAAATGGATGAAATTCGAGCTCCGACCCTATTTTCTGTTTCGGAAAGAAACCGTATAGCGTGATTCAAAGGGAGAGCAACGCCATCTATCGAGCTATGAAGCAAACTTTTGTATGTTTGTGAGTTCAGTTTTAGGGAGCAATTCCTTGGAATTCGTGATTTACTTACCTAGTTATCTTTTACAAACCAACGACAAATTTTTGAAATCGAATTTAGAAGCACAGTTCAAAATGTATCGTTTCTTTTGGAAAGAACAGCACATTTAACATTTTTTTATCTGTGTTACTTTATTATTTTAAATAAATCAAGGTTAATAATAAAACCGTCCGAAAATAAGCAATTAAGAAACCCAAAATTATGAATTGTATGTTTATATTCACTTTGCCCTTTCCGAGGTAATCAAGAAATCAAGCCAAAAGGAACAAAGTAAAAATAAACTACGTTATTCTTTTTTGACCATGTGATGTAAAAGGCAATGCAGGTAACTTAAAATTGAGGCTGATGAAAATCTTAAAAGCAATTCAATTAAAAATGCACAAAAAGTTAGGTCAAGCACGCCCATAATTTGACTCTTTTAGATTAACTAATTAATTATGTAATCAAACTTTTTTGAGTTTACTTAGGTGTATTTCAAATTGGCCAATGAAACTGCTGACGAAACTCAATACGATTTCAACCATTGCTGAACACAGGCCTTTCTTTTATTACACAAGACGCTTGTTCTTTTTTTGTGGGTGGGAAATCATCAAATGACGTCTCCCGCTCTTGGATGGAGCGGAAGGGCGTGTCAGACTTTTACTGACTAAAACCCACCCGTGTTCCTTCAGTTGCCCATGTGCCAGGGTCACGGTATCTCTTTCGAACAAATCTCACGACCCTGGGAGGCATCGATCCTCCTAGCAGACCCCTTCAGGTCTGCTGACATCTCTTTGAGGCACGCGTGAAACACTACGCGCCGTCGACACGGGCCTGGCCTTACCGGGCGGCGAGCTACCGATTTGACCGTTACAAAAAATGTCAATAGTACCTACATATTAGAAAACTTTGGTCGCAATCACTTATAAACATCAAAAGATACCTAATTTAGTAAATTTCCTTCCACACGTCTTGAACTTATTACAAAGATTTATGTATTCACTTCTAAACCAAATTATCACGTAATAAAACAGTGCATACAATGAACGCAGTCATCATTAAACTTGAATAAATCAATCTCACCTAATCACCGGTAGAGTATCATTATATTCATTTTGTTATCCTGGTTGTTATTATATGTACATCTACATTCATAATTATTTAGCCTTCGTTGTGACTGTGTGTTATAAGAAGCAGTGAAATTAACTTAGCTACTCACAACTATACCTATATTAGTATCATAGCACCTTTAATTTTTACATATATCCTAACCAGCTTTTGCCAGCGGCTCCGCCCGCGTGGAGGTCGGAAAATATCCCGCGGGAACTTACTACCGGGATAAAAAGTACCCTATGTGTTAATCCAGGTTATAAAATAACTGTGTTCCAAATTTCATCCACATCCGTTCAGTAGTTTTTGCGTGAAAGAGGAACAAACATCCATACATCCATACGTACAAACTTTCGCATTTATAATAATATACTAGCTTTTGCCAGCGGCTTCGCCCGCGTGGAAGTCGGAAATTATCCCGCGGGAACATACTACCGGGATAAAAAGTATAAAAAAAAAAGTATAAACTATCTATGTGCCAAATTTCACCTAAATCGGGTCAGTAGTTTTTGCGTGAAAGAGGAACAAACATCCACACTTCCATACATCCAGACATCCATAAATACAAACTTTCGCGTTTATAATATTGTAGGATAAGTAGGATATAAGTAGGAGTAGGATTACTTATCTCATAATCAGCCTATATTGTTCCCACTGCTGGGACACAGGCCTCCTCTCTGTGAGATAGAGTGGGCCGTAATCCACCACGCGGGCCCAGTGCGGTTTGGTAGATATCACATGTCTTCGAATTTTTGGTTCTAGGACATGCCGCTTTCCTGATGATGTTTTTCTTCACCATTATGAGAACAAGTGATGATGGTATTATTTATGCAAAGTAAAAGGCCAAATGATTTTTCCCGCTCTGGGTGGAGCGGGAGGGCGTGTGAGACTTTTACTGATTAAAACCCACCCGTGTTCCTTCAGTTGCCCATGTGCCAGGGTCACGGTATCTCTCTCGAACAATCTCGAGACCCTGGCAGAAAGCGCCTGCCTGAGTTCGAAGTCACGATCTACAACTCGTAAGTCGACACCACTGCTCTTAGCTCTCCACTTATCTATACTTACTAATATAATAAAGAGAAAACTTGTGAGTTTCTATGTTTGTATGTATCTTCTGAATTTTGCTATTTGGGTGTTGATTCGATATCCAAACTTCTTTCACAAATATTTATGGGAATTTAGAGTATTGCTGAGAACAACAGTTTAAAAAAAAAACTTGAAATTATTATAACACTCAAAAAAAGAATTAGAAATTAATTTAACCATCAAGAAATTTTATACGAACCGATTCACATTCTCCATGATTAAATTTCGGATTGGTTCCATGTAAAGATGCCAAACCGGTACCATGTGGTACCGGACGTAAAGAATAACACCACCCCATTTCTTCCTGTGGGTGTCGTAAAAGGCGACTAAGGGACTTACTAGAGAATGGGCAGCAGCGTTCTCTATGCATTTTACCACCATACTGCGATCGCCAACCCGCCTGCCAAGCGTGGTGATTATGGCAAAGCCCCCCAAATTGGGGGAGGCCTAAGTCCAGCAGTGGACGTCTTACGGCTGGAATGATGATGATGATGATGAAAGATGCCAAATCTATTAGGTTTTGTTCGGAGAAAGGGGGCTCAGATAATGGGTCATGTTGTCTAGTCCAAAGCAATCGACCGATGGCTCTCTATTCATCGAATAACTTGGTGAATATCATAAGAAGTGAAAGAGGTATTAAATTTCCTAAACTTAACTTTTAGATTAAGTATCATTTACATATACATTAGAAAATGAAATATATATAAAGACACTTCACATCTCTGTCTGTGTGACCGCGTTGTTCTTCTTAGTTACCCAACGGAATTCAATACGGTTTCCACCATCATTTGTTGGATTTATTCAATTAAGAAATCTTGATCAAATCAAGTTGTAAAAACCGTGAGAAGTAGGAGATCTACTCTCTAAGCCTGTCAACGAAAATACGGGCCCATTCGAAAGTAGTTGATCCGTCAAAACAACTGTTAGGAACTTCGGCCGAAACTGCGGATTAAGTGTATAGGGAGCAGGGATTGAAAACCGGTACGAATTTAGGTTCCGGTTCTTCATTTCGGGTCCTATACGGTTCTACTTTTTGTTACTGTTCCAGTTCCATTTTGGTTCTAGTACCAAATAAAGTTTCCAATATACCGGTTTCGTATCATGTGATTTAAAGGTTCTTAAAAGGAAGGTGGCGTATATTTTCTTTCAGGTTGCCTCCGAAATATTGGTGAGTGCAAGTCTGTACTGTACAGAGTCCGCAAAGTAATATTATCAGTAACTATTTTATTAGTAGTTTGCATAATCAACACATATTGAAGGACCCCATATGAATTCGTTCCAACTGTGTTTGAAGAAGCCTCGGTAAAATAAAGGTTCTAATTTAGGTTCCTGTTCCGGTTCGAATTCAAGTAACGGAACCACTAAATACCGGTGGTTATTTACCGGCATTTTAAAAACCCTCCCAATCCCTGATAGACCTCCAGACGCGGGTGAGGGGCGACTTGCTGTTTTATCGAATATTGGTTAAATTTGTTATTGGCGTAAATTTTTAACTTAACCTTCCATTACGATCAAAAATAACTTAAAGGTCAGTATAAAATTCAGACATGGCATCAAGATTTACCCGGCTGCTCTTACTTATTGCACCAAAGTCATTCAATCAACTCCCACCCGATTTTCAAATATCAATCAATCAAAAATTTTAAATATTACTTTATTGCATGCCTCGTTCATTTACTTATTTACATAATCAGGAATTTACATGTCAGTTATTTGATACAAAACATGGTTATTACAAGTCATTATAATGTAGAAACTTGGCCTTCGCATAATTATGATATAACAAAATGATGCTTCAAGTTAATAGCAAAGCAATGGTTAGTTTTGTATTATTTTTTGTTTAAATATTAATAGAAGTTTTTGCTTAAAACGTAATTCCCTGATTCGCGCCCAAAAAAGAGATTCATATCCGGGTCATGTTTGTCTTATCTGTCGACTTTATGTGCTGACATAATCAGCAGTGACTTCCTCCTGACTGGTTGCAGCTACTTCGATAACCAACCTCACACGTCATACGTTTTAGCGTCAACCAGTAATTAGGGAGTGTTTCTAACTTTGTTACTTCTTCCGTAATAGCATTGGACCAAAGTCAGCCCCTTGAGGAACACCGTAAGTAAAGTCTCCAGTAAATTAGCAGTTAAAGTCTTTAATTCACAGAAAACTACGCTTACTTCTTACATACAAAGAATCTAGCACAACCAAATAGTTCACGCGTTAGAAACTCAATCGGAACTAGTTATTGCATCGCATTGAATCAGGTGATCAGGTCGAACGGTTACCTGCCAACCAGTGCTGAAAGCGATGTAACAACTATCACGGAATTCACTAATTGCAAAATTAATTAGGTGAAATTTGGCTGTATGCAATCGTACCTGAGTGTGCCTGAGGCTAGCAAGAAAATGTTATAATCGTTTTTATTAACTTTCGTTATTCAAATTTAGAGGCTCTAAATTCGAATAACGACAGTTAGCATTTAGCGTTTTGAAAAAAATCAATAATGGAATCGATAGCGCAGATACACAATGCAGTCGAATATTTCTATCTAAGGAGGTTGACTTTTTTATTGAAAGTATTACTGAAGAAATAAATTCGATTTCAGCTATCTACTATTATGTAACTGCAGTGTTAAGTGTAAGGAAATTAACTGCATTCATTTTTTTTTCTTTCGGAGTGCCGCATGGGACCTATTTAGATCCAAGTTTACTGAATGAAACAGAATTCATTACTGCAGTACTTTACTCTCTGCTAATTGTGGGCTAACTATGTACTAATTAGACGAGTTTCTAAAAAAGACAGTAATTATGTAGCATTCTCGACATAAAAAAAATAAAAAACTTCCTTTTAAAACTGACTGCAAAAATTATCTTCAAGTTTGTTTGCTTTAAAAATCAAAGAAAAAACTTACGTTACTCAAATGTTACCAGTTATTAAAACCACAGTGACGCAAGGCATTTTTATTCGCTTTATTACGAATTACGATTAACATAAAGGCATTATTTGCACAATCTCGTAATGTTTGAATTTCACTTTCTAGCGTAGAAAGTGACGCATGGAAAGCCGGTACTGGGACTATGTCGGTCTCTCATGGATATTTACTATAACGCTACAAAATTACCACCAATGTGTTGTTTTTAACAGGATCTTACTTTAATTTGTGGATTACTGGAAATAGTGTAGAATCTTTTAATCAGTGTCGTTAAAGGTAGATTGATATTTATTCTATGAGAAAATTAAAATTAGAACGCAACATGGTCCTATGCTCGTGGAATTAATTTTAGACAGGAATATGTTATAGGATTAAGGAAAATGTTCCTTTATAGCGCTACTTTTCGATAGAGAATCTTGTAGCCGATTCTCAACTTGGATTAGGCCAATCTTGCCTCACTATGACTACCTAATATGTACTAACGGAATAACGAACTGAAAGAAACTAAGTTAAGCAAAACAGGTAGATAAGAAAATTGAAGTTTAGTAACAAACCGATGGTTGTTTTCGAATAAAATTAAATTAAAACAAACGGCTCATTTATCAAATTAAATTTCATTCGAAGACGTAGAGACGTTTTCGAATGCTTTACTACCATGTCGACTTCATTCGGATAGCAGTTTGCAGTTATTAGCAGTCGCACTTTTTGTGTGGGAAAATCCATAAACCTACCTTCCGTCTAAACTCAAAGAAAATGTATTCCAGAGTTATGTACTTATACCGACTAACACCCCAGGTAGTTCCTACCACTATCTTTCGCCCTCTGGGGGAGGCTCCACCGCTCCGTAGATAATTAATAATTAGTTAATTACTAAACCTGACCTAGTGCATTTATGACACCTCACTAACCTAATTAACTAGGCACAACATCTTGTACTTTGAGTCGGATATTTAATTACACAGCTCAGTATAAGTAATTAAAACTGATTAGCTTGCAAAATTACCGTTAAAAGTACTCTGTCATGTTCATTTACTTTAGCTTCGTAGGTTTTTGTCTACAATTGAAACAAATGGGCGTTACCTATTTCTATATAGTAAATACTAATTCCACGCCGATTTGATGATTGACATTATTTAAAATTCAAACTCGATTCGAATTTGAATTTGGAGCATCTTTGGTCACGGTAGTCAAAACTTTTAACTTCTTACAATGTACGAACATTATGGAGATCTGTGAATGACATAATCTTCATAGCATATGCAGATACTAAAGCAATGATTATTTTGTCATAATGTAAATAGGTAATTGAATATATTACTTGTAAAATATCAAAACAAACTTGACCTAAGCGGTAGGATTTTTTCGCGCACTGGATGTTCAACCCACTGCTTAGCGCCGAGAGTTGAAAATTGAACACTGTGTTTTTTCGGCAGCTAAGACCCACTCGCGCTGCACTATTTTGGATTCTCAATGCTCGGGTCAACACCGAGAGTTGAATATCTAGTGCACGAAAATATCCCGCCACGATAATATTACGTCTGAGTGAATGGCGACTTTTGGTAACATTTTGATCTTGAGCTAGCCTAGTGTAGTAGGTACAGAGTTTCAATAGAAAAAATAAGAGGTTTTTTTATGAATGGCAACTCGCAGGTCAACCAATGAGGTTGGCTGTTAAACCGGGCTTGCCTGTAAGTACCTCAATAAATTAAGGCCTCCAACCAAGGCTTAAAAAATATTGAAAAACTTGGCGTCTACACGCTAAGGGCACCAACTGCAGGGTACGGACCACGGCTTACAGTGTCGCTGGGACAGTAAGGGACTGGCTGGATCGGATTTATTTTGGGACGAATTTAAGGCCTCCCGCGCACTAGGCAGCCTGGCTGCGCAGCCAGGCTGCGGAAGCCAGTAAAACATATGACGTTGTATGGGAGCCCGCGCACTAGGCAGCCACGAATTCCTGGCTGCGGCAGCCAATACAACGCGCCTGTTTCCACGGCAGCCAGCTGGCTGCGCGCAGCCAGAGCGTGTGAAGGCGAATGTATGTGGCTGCCTTCGGTTTCCGCGCACTAGTTGTAGCAGCCAGACGTATTTTTCGTTCCAAACTTTTTCAAAAAATGTCTTTCGATACAGAGAAAATTCGGGAAATTGAAAGCCGTAAAGCAATTTGGGATATAACATCAGAAGGATACAGTAATCGTGATTTAAAAAAAACTCCTCGTGTAGTTTAAAAACCGGCCTGATATAAGAATCCAGTGTCTTTTCTTTGTTTTGCGTTTTTTACGAGATAGGTACTTAAACAATAAAATTATAAGTTCTTCCTCGCCCATATCGCTCGACGGAACGAACTCGAATAGTCGTCGATTGGCTGCTATAACTGGCTGCGCAAATATTCTGGCTGCCGTAGCCTGGCTGCGCAGCCAGGCTGCCTAGTGCGCGGGGGGCCTAAAGCTACACGCTCAGCGGTGACGGCTGGATCGAGCAAGGGTCGGGGCGGATAAAATAAGAGGAACAGCTTATACTGGTTTTGTTACCGCTGACCTGACTTGTGACCACGAAGGACGGAACGAAAACTGGTTTAAGAATAAAGTCGATCATGTTAAAAATATCAAAAACTTTGCTGTGTTATTTATGTAGACGATTATCCCTTCAACTGCCAGCCTCCGTACTACAGAGTATGAGAATTTCCACAAGTTCGCTCCCCTACGTTGTACAGAGGCTAGTTCCTGGTCACACTGTTTTGCAATTATTATCCTAATTAAGCATCTTGTCTTGTGTCGTGTGTTCCTTAAGATCTTCTCACGTTCTTAAAATATAGCATTTTTACGTTGATTGTTCAGACATGAAATGCCAGCGTCGCCATCTATCGAATAGCCGAATTATCTGTTCTGGAACTATCTAGGGACGTCGCCGCTAACTGTGATTATGTGGCAGAGCTCATCATTATTTCAGCCGAAAGACATTTTGGGGGGTTTGCCATAATCGACACGCTGGCAGGCGCGTCGGCGATCACAGTATGGTGGTAAAATGGATAGGGAACGCTGCTGCCCATTTTCTAGTAAGTCCCTTAGTCGCCTTCTACGACACACTCAATTATGTTCTAAGACATGCCACTTTCCCCACGATGTTTTTCTTCACCATTTTGAGAGCAGTGGTGATAAAATATTGTATATAAAGTGCCTGATTGCGGTCGAACCCACGACCTATAACTTGTATGTCGCAGCTGTTACCATCGGGCCACCACTCCACTGTTAGGACTATTACAAACATTTTAAAACAACAAAATATACTCAAGTCAGTCCAGCAGTGATGCGGTTACCAACAAACAGCTTTGCATCTTTATTTATTTAAATACCATATTACTAATAATGCTGTAGAGACAATATTGTTAAACTTTTTTATTTCTATTGACTCAAATACGGGGCTTTTGGCCACGTTATATGTTTGCATTTTATATACCTCTTTATTCTCGTAATGTGCGTTTTAGTTGTGTAGAATAAACCATTTTTCTTCGGTTAGTATTTTTGTAGGGTTCCGTTGCCAAATGGCAAAAAACGAAATCCTTATAGATTCGTCATGTCTGTCTGTGTGTCCGTGTATGCCACAGCCACTTTTTTCCGAAACTATAAGAGCTATGCTGTTGAAACTTTGTAAGTAGATGTATTCTGTGAACCGCATTAAGATTTTCACACAAAAAATAGAAAAAAAACAATAATATTTGGGGTTCCCCATACATAGAACTGAAACTCAAAATTTTTGTTTCATCAAACCCATACGCGTGGGGTAGCTATGGATAGGTCTTCAAAAATGATATTGAGGTTCCTAATATCATTTTATTCTAAACTGAATAGTTTGCGCGAGAGACACTTCCAAAGTGGTAAAATGTGTGTCCCCCCCAGTGGCGGACTAAGCCCGTCAGAGGCCCGGGGCGGCAAAACTGAACGAGGAGGCCTCTTTCAGTTTTGCCTTTAAAAAAAATGTAGTTTTGCAAGCTTTTTAGTTCACATATTTTGTATGTATAATTTATAATAATGTAATATAATAATGTGTTTATGTTTAATTCGTTAAAATCTGGCAAGTGAAATTTAAATTCGAATTAAATTATTTAGGCTAAATAAACATACATACCTACAATATGGAATGGATATGGGTTACGAAAATAAAACACGAATCGACCGACAAAAAAAAAAACATAAAATAAATCAAAAATATTTTTTATTTTTTTTGTAGCGTCTTGTGTTTTTGTGCCTTCAATTCACTGAACTCGTCAATAACTTCTGTGAAATCGTTTTTTTTGGAAACGTTTCTTTCTTTTGAAAGCACGGCTTGATTAACCAATCGCTCTTGACCTATTGTAAATTGAACATTATTTGCCTGTTCCGGTGTCGTGTCTTTTTTTTTATGGATAGGACATCATCAAATAACGTCTCCCGCTCTGGGTGGAGCGGAAGCGCGTGTCAGACTTTTACTGACTAAAACCCACCCGTGTTCCTTCAGTTGCCCATATGCCAGGGCCACTGTACCTCTTTCGAACGAATCTCGCGACCCTGGCAGGCATCGGTCCTAGCGGACCCCTTCAGTTTGCTGACATTTCTTTGAGGCGCGCATGGAACACTACGCGCCTTGACACGGGCCTAGTCCTTACCGGGCGACGAGCTATCAATTACTCGCCGCCCGCAAGCCCGCGCCTACGGTGGCTGGGAATCCGCAATCGACTCCCGACGCCCGGGGCGTCTCCTCCTGCGTCAGCTAGGGACGTGAGGGTGCAGAGACTGCCACTCCCTCACGCGCCCCGCCTCCTCCTTCGCGAGCATAATATCCCTATCCCTATCGCTCCGTACCATGGCTTGCACCAGGAGCTCGCCGCCGCTGATCGCCCCCACGAGGACACGGCGGTGCTCCGCCCAGGCAGGAGCACACCTCCACCGTCTGCTCCACCGTGTCCTCCAGATGATCCACGCAATGGAAACACCCGAGCGTTTCCTCCCGCTTTATCCTGAACAGGAACCCACCAAAGCACTCATGCCCGGTGAGAACCTGTGTTAGGCGGAAGGTGAGGACGCCGTGGCGACTCTCTATCCACTCCTCAAAAGTGGCGTGCCAACCGGTGTCGTGTCTTGGCTGCAATTATGCCCGTACGCTCACAAACCAAAGTACAAGCTATTTAGTGTTTATTGCCTGCGATCCTGACGAAAAGCAAAATTGTTTCATTTGATGGAGTTTGGCCAAAGATTGACGGTATTTTCCTGAGAGAGAGAAGTAAGTTTGCACATGATAGATGGCGTAAACAGAACATAGTGAATTATTTGCACTTCATTCATTCAGGGATTCCTGGGTTAGTACCCGCTACAAAGATGGGAATTCCCCCAGCGTATTGGACGCGTTCAGCAAACTTAAAAGAATATTAGTACTGCGTAAAAAGTCTAGATCGCTGTAGTATTTTGATCTTGATGAAATTATGTAGGTACTAAGCACATTTTTAATTCTTGTTTAGGCTTTGATCAGGGGAACGTGGAGGCATTTGGGGGCCCCCCAAGACCGGAGGCCCGGGGCGGGCCGCCCCTTCCGCCCCCCTGTTAGTCCGCCACTGGTCCCCCCCCGTAACTTCTAAAATAAGGGAATGATAAAACTAAAAAAATATATGATGTACATTACCACGTAAACTTCCACCGAAAATTGGTTTGAACGAGATCTAATAAGTAGTTTTTTTTTAATACGTCATAAATCGTAAACCACAATTTACCTTTCATTCAGTTAACTCAAATATAAAATTTAAAAAAAAAAACATTTAATTTCATAAATATAAACCTTATGCATAAACCGTGAATACCTGTGGTGAATACCTGCAGGTTTGTATGGAACCCTCTCGGTGCGCGAGTCCGACTCGGTTTTTTTTTAGTTTAACCGTGCCACTCTTTGGCAGTACCAGTCGGTTTTGATAAATTCTTTTTTGCATTCGGCAGTCCAATTCTTCAAAAAGATTAAAAGCCATTTAACATGTCGCTATGACCCTTAGGAGCCGAATAACTCAGAAAGAATACTAAGTGAAAATTAAGTAACAGCGGCGTAAGATAAGTTCACGCGAACGAAGTCGAGGGCCGAAGCTAGTATTGATATATGCTTCAAGACGGTAAGGTCGTGAGAGTGTGCGGAAAGTATGGCCTTAGGCAGAGAAAACTGTTTTCTACAACTATTATTGTCAAACACAACATGTATCTACAAACTACAACTACAAAACGGCTACGTTTCATGACTTTAGACACTGGCAATTTGACAGTGTAGTTTCTATTCCATTTGTCTTGCTGTCATTGTCAGATGAGAGAAAGGATGGTAGCAAGAATGTCCAAGTTATGCCTGCAATTTCACTCAGAAGTGAGGGTTTCAATCGCATTTGTGGCAGGTTTAGATTCATCCGACCACATCAAGATTACTATAAAAAGCTATCACGCCCTTTATGCCAGGAGGGTTTTATTATTGTAATAAATACGCTTTGTTTACTTTTTTTGCTTGTGTGTAGTTTTCATTTTATCTGTTGGTTTATTGGCATGGCTAGCTGACATAAGACAAATGATTTAATTTTAACGTTCTCTGTTTCGTAATGTTAATTACTTTCCTACTATTGATAGAATCAAGTTTGTCTAACTAAACAAACAGCTATGCTACTCGGGAGTTCGCTGCGCCACTTCTTCTCAGCTAAAGCACTAGGAAGTGGCGAAAGACGGACGTCTTTGGGGGACTGTGTAATGTAATTTCGACGTTAGAAAAGTACTGATTTTCAGCCTACTTTGAATTAATTAATTTTGGTTTTGTTACTTTTTTGTTTGATTGTGATTTCCAGCACCATTTATAACGTTTTGTTGACATGCTAAATTGTTGCACCTCCTTAAAAGCCTTCAGACGAAACACAAAATTATAACAGAAGTGCAAGAAGGTCGTCTAAAGTACAACACACCAACCTAATACACCTTCAAACTACTTGAGTACCTAATCAAGATCTATTAACACTTAAGAATCAATTGCAGAATCATCGAAATCGGTTCAGTACTACAAAAATACACACAAAAATGCAATACAAGAAAAAAGTAACCGTGATCAAAAACGTTCGCGTCGAATTGAAAACCGCCTTCTAATTTCAAAATCTCCACCAGGCCATTTTGAATGATTCACCGTATAGTAGTTGGTGAACTCGGTGGAACATTCACACAGGTTGGAAACGACGCCGACGGTTGGGTTTACGAACTATAAGTCAAATGGCCCCCAGGCTAAAGACTTATACTAGCCTTGACAGTGACAAATGAAGGCTAGGCTAGGTGATAGCTAATGTATTCGTTAGACCTACAGCTTTCTGCAATTCCTACACTAGTGTCAATGACTTTAAGCAACTGGTGAATGTTGAAACCGGGCTGGCAAATTACTGACAAACATGTTTTTCAGAAATAACATAACATCACACCTTTTGTCTCGAAGGGTTGAGCAGAGGTGTATCTTATCGGTATCTACCCAAGCCTTTGGAGATCTCCTTTGGACATCCACATTTCGACGGTAATTTTTAAGTCCCATCTAAGAGAGGGCGAGAATATCTCAATCGACCGGCGTGGTCTCTCACAACGGGCCTTATAAGAAGGCTGAACGTCACCCAAAGGGCAGTGGAGAGAGTTAAGCCTTGAGTTGACAGTCAAATGAAGAAATCCAAGGTAACCGATACAGCCCGAAGAATTGAGGGCAGGGCGCATATTGCATGCAGAACAGTTGGCCGATGGGGCCGAAAGGTTCTGGAGTGGCGACCACGTACCGGCAGACGTAGAGTTGGAACGTCTCCCATAAAGTGGATTGAGGACCTTGTCAACGCTGCAGGAATCAGCTGGATGCACGAAGCACAAAACCGGTCGAAGTGGCGGAGCTTGGGGAGGCCTATGTCCAGCAGTGGATTTGTTTCGGCTAAAATGATGATGATGATGATTTTACATAGGAATACTAATGTATTACTTTCGCGTTAGTGACCTGAGGGGTAATTGCGGAACTTTTTGTCGGTAGGAATTGGTTTAATATTCATAGTTAAACAACATTCATTGCGTTATTTACGTTGCTGAGCCGACAATTTCTTTGAACAAATGACGCAATGGTTTAGAAATAATCTTCAATCCCATTCAGATTCTGATAAATTGTGCGTTTCGCAATTAGGGTGCAGGACATCGAAATAGTTTTAATGTCAAAGGCCAATGACTTGAAACAACAGTTCATTTATAGATAGTAACTAATTTTAATATCTGTTTACAAATAACTTAGTAGATATAATTACCCAATTATCTAAACGACCGTTAAGTCCATACGGACATACTTAGAATCAATATTATCGCTATTACAATTATTGTTTGCAAACAACCTATGTAAAGATTAGCATAAACGATCTCCTATTAAGTATTATATTATTGTCAGGAATGAGTTGTCAACATAGCTCACTGATAACCAAGCTGAAGGGATAATCGGCCGGCCATATTAACCGTAGAACCAATGACCGTTGAGGTGGACGTGTTGTTGAGTGGAGACCACGAATAGGCAAACATAAGGTAGGACCCCCTTAGGCTAGGTGGAGTGGCCATCTTCGCAGGGTGGTGGGTAGCAGCTGAATGAGAGTTACCGAAAATTGAGCTGAATTGCGTGCTATTGGCCTATATGAAGCTGATGGTGATGATTATTATTTTACCTAATAATGTACTAGGCATGTGGGTACGTAACTGTAGACTCTTGGTGATGCGATGAGAAAAAAAATACGGGGATATGTCATGTAACTTCGATATAATTATTCCTAGAAATCCGTTTTACGTTTTCAAATTTATCCATGTCTTGACTTCGCTAGTCAGCTAGATTGACTCCCTCTACTTGCTTTTTCTGTTAACTATATAAACAAATAAATAAAATTTAGTCCCTGTTTGTAATATCAACATAACAGCTTTTTATTAAATAAACATGAAAGTCTAAACGATACCTACGTATAAAAAATTGATTTTGATGAATGTTGTCTGTGTGTCTGTTTGTTTCGGCTAACCTCCGAAATGGCTGGACCGATTTTGACAGAACGTTAAAAAATCTACATTGGAACCTTTGTGTTGCGCCGGTTTTTTTCATAAAGATTTCAAGCAGGGAACTTCTTAACGGAAAACAGCGACACTGGTAGAAAACAATTTGGCGGCAGAAAAAGGTATGGTGATTGGTGGAAATCGTCAAAGGAGCATGTAGACAAAGAGCTGTAGAATTACTACTGAGCAATTAAAGTACCCATTACGTTGTAGCACGCCATTAATTTCTTAACATTGTGTGGGAAAATACTCTAGAGTATTTGCATGTATGGGAAAACATCACTATGGGCTAACAGACCCACTTTGTATTGTAACGCAATCTGCAGTGTCGAGGAGAATTTCTTCAAACAAAGTACAGACATACCTACAGGCTATTTAAAACCAAGCTAACTTGGAAAAAGAGAAATTCTAATGATGTGAAGATTAGATAGAAAGATTAGCGCAGAAAGTCCCATATGAAATAAAAGAAAATAACATTTATGCTACATTATTTTTAAACAACGTGAGGGAAAGAAGTAGAGAAACACAGTATCGTTTGACGAACAACCGCTTGGTGGTCATATTTCACCTGAATAGTGATGAAAGAACGAAGACAACAGCATACAAGTTGGTGAACAAGGGCTTGTAGGGTCTTTATAAACCAAGACTTCTCGGTGCGTCGGAAAGCATGTAGAGCCTTTGGTCCCGGCTGTCAATCATAGATCTATGAAAGTCGTTACAGTCGTTAATCAGAAGCCCGAAAGTCAGACCAAAGTGTACCGTATTATACAGTAACTGGGTTGAAGATTGCTGGGCAGTCGCTCCATTTAAAATACTGGTACAGAACTGCGTTCTGTTAAACTGGAAGCCAACAAGCCAAGACTATTCCCAAAATAGTTGGGAAAAGGCTAGACAGATGATGAATTTGGTTAACGGATCATCATCATCATCATCATTTTACCCGTAGCACGCCCACTGCTGGAAAATGTCCCCTAAAAAGGGGTTTGCCTTAATCGCCAGGCTTGGCAGATGGGTTGGCGATTGCAGTATTGTGGTAATCTTTACGTCCGGCTCCATACGAAACACATCACCCATTCGTTTATCAATTAAATAAACAAATGAAATATAAAAGTTCAATGAGTGGAAATCATTTCAGCCGAAAGACGTCCACTGCTGGACATAGGCCTCCCCCAAGCACCGCCACTTCGACCTGTTCTGTGCTTCTCGCATCCAACGTATTCCTGCGGCCTTCACCAGGTGATCGGTCCATCTTGTGCGAGGCCTTCCAACGCTCCAATGAGTGGAAAGAACGATACAAATACCATAAACACGAAAGGCTGATTCATATTCAAGATTCTCAACCTAATTGTCAATTTATCATCTGTATCAACGTATAAACTTGCGGTACTATCAAAGCAACGTGCCGTGAATCTGTAACGGTTAATAACGGTTGACAGATTACGGGATAATTGGTTTAGAACAACTCAACAACATAATTGTATCAATTGCTTCCTATAATAAGATATTGTGGGCGCAGAAACTGTGGAAAGCGCTGTTTTATTTCGATACTTCAACCATAGAAACAATTACAGTTTTTTTTTTGTAGTTACTCTGTTTGTTTTATGTGTGTTCTTTTAGATCTTAAAGAAAAAATGTTTTAGTTTTAGAAACATTAAGGACCAAATAAAAGGTGATCTAAAAATTTAGGTCCGATTGTGGAAATCCATCTAACAAAGGAATCCTACTAATTTTATAAATGTGAAAATTTGTATGTTTGTTACTCAATTACGCAAAAACGGCTGAACGAATGTATATGAAATTTGGAACACAGATAGTTTGTAATCTGGATTAACACACACTTCTTATCTCGATAGTGGCTGCCTATGGGATAAATTCCAACATCCACGCGGGCAGAAGCTAGTATAATATAAAAGTGAATTTGAATGAACCTTACATTGGCAGTGGCCTAATGTTTGTGAGTGTGACGAATGATATTCAAACCAACCTTATTATCAATTAAAATAACATTATGACCAATGATAATTGAAACATTATGATAATTGACATTAAAGACCATCAGAACGAGGCCGCAGACCTTGCCGATACTGAAACATTAATAGAAAACAGTGCCATCAATTCAGCCGAAAGACGTCCACTGCTGGCCTCCGCCAATTTGGTGAGGTTTGCCATTATCGCCACGCTTGGCAGGCGGGTTGGCGATCGCAGTATGGTGGTAAAAAATAAAAACTTATTACAAATAAAAAAAGAATCATCAAAATCGGTTCACCCACTCAAAAGTTAATAGGTACTTATCAAACATTTAAAAAAAAATACAGTCGAATTCATAACCTCCACCTTTTTTTGAAGTCGGTTAAAAAGCATTGAGAACGCTGCTGCCCATTCTCTAATAAGTCCCTTAGTCGCCTCTTACTACACCCACGGGAAGAAATGAGATGGTGCTATTCTCTATGTCTGGCACCACACGGAATAGAAAACTGTGTCATACAAAAAACTAATTAACACTTTCGAAATTCCTTCATCAATTGCTCAATCACAACATTAAATAAAGCGAAATTCTTAAACCAACATGTTCTTTAATTTCTCCTGCCGACCCTAGCGGTAGCGTGACCGCTCGCTGCGTAATCGTCGCGTAACCGTTACGTGCACGTTTACCGTAAACGATGATATGCTAGCGGTAAATCTTGTTCTTAGACAACATCAGGTGAGTCGTAATCGGATGAATATAGCTGATTATAGCAGTGCTCCGGTTGCTAATATGAGGCAGTGATGCAAGGATTGTAAATTGAAATGAAATTGCTTATGCTGTAAATAGGATAAGCACGTTTAAAGGGCATATAAAAATCTGACTATACTTGAGGAAAAGTAGGAAACAAACTCACGAATCAAAGTCTCTTCTAAACCAAGATACATCATCACGCCTTTGTGTCCCCGAAGGGTTGGGCAGAGGTACTCCTTTAGAACACCCACACTTCGCCAGTTATGTTTAAGTCCCATGTAGTAGGGGGCGAGCCTATTGCCATCAACCGGGCATAAACCCTGACTCCGGGCTGTTACTGAGTAATTCCTGATGGAAAAACCCTATATCACTTTGCTCGACCTGGAATCTGCATCGAACCTAGGACCTCATTCTCAGCAGTAGCGCTTGTGACCACTAGACGAACGAGGCAGTCATCTCTTCTAAAGTTCAGACTATAGATATCGTGGTTCAGACATAATCTTGTTAGTTGACAGCCATAAAGCTCTACTCAGAACTAAAGCGGCCTTACAAGGCTTTTCTTTAGGTATTGGAAAAACCTTGTTTTAAAAACAGAACCAAACCTGTTTTTACACGCTTTATATTAGCTTCACTTGTATGTTTGTATGTTTGTTTGTAACCGACTCCTTATAGCGCGATTTTGACCCACTTTAAACGACCAGATTTCATTCAAACTTTGCACACCTGTCAAGGACCGATGACAATGCAATAATTTCATAAATTTGTGCCATTATCCTTGCCAGGGTTACCAGGACAGCAAAAAAACTGTCTTCGAAACTGTCTTACAAAATAATGGAAAAAAAGCGTGAGGTGCTTTTTAAGGCATTTTTTTATTGATATCAGGCACCCCATGCATTTTTTCCATTATTTTATACTTTTGAAGCGTGTTTTTTAGTTTTTTTAAAACTATTATTTATTGAATTAAGAACCCAAAGTATATGCAGTTCTTTTTACAAAACTGATAACTTAGTCCGGTGTAGTTGAAGGTGTATTTTTTTATTTTATTAAGTACTTTACCCTAATCGAAATAAAGTTGGTAACGCATTATTTTTTTTGGATTGTCATCTCGCAGGTTAACCTATAAGATTGTCGGCTAAATCAGACTTGCCTGTGGCTACCTTAATAAATTAAGGCCAGGCCAGCCATGGTTAAGTTTTTAAACTTAAAACTAGAGCCACTACTCGACACCCCCTGTAGGTTACCCACCTCGGCTTAGGACATCGCTGGTAGAGAGCAGCAAGATCGTAATGATTATTATTTAGGGACAAATTTAAATCCCTGTTCCTAACGACATTTGTAGGTATGTTTACGTCGTCACAATTGGATGCAAATTTAAGTAAAGGCACTCTTGTCCCCAGAATACCTTTCGAATTCTTCCCGCAATTCGGCCGATTCACGAACACGTGTGCTAGGTTTCATAGGATTTCATACAAGTAAGTTTAAAATTTGAATCTTTCGACTGCTTCGCTTCCTTCAGCTCTACCTAATAAGTGTCAACAAAATCGCCCGAACACAAAACATGAAGAAAGGTGCCCGTAACCTCATACAAGAAATTATAAGGACTTATTTAGGTCTATAAATAATCATTAAAGAGTACTGAACCAGAGACCCAATAGCTGTACTTATCAATAAAATTGCTGAATGTTGTTCTTAAACGGGAGGGAAGTATTGTGAATATACACCGTGACATTTAAGTCGTCTTAATGTATTCGACATAATATACTTCTAGGCGTGATTAAAAAATGGTTACCATTAATTAAGATAATAGGTCTAAGACAAATAAATTATGCATTAGAATTATGAAACATCCTGTTAATAATGTTTACGTATCAGATGGTAGAGAACATAACTACCCAGCGCACGAGTCGACTAGATCATTCCATCTACATTTTCCATGAGACAAAATATCAATTTTAAACTACATCATGCGTCATCATAATTAATAATATTTATATTTTTTAGTTAATCAAATGTTGTTGTTGTTTTTCTTATGGATGTTCAGTAGTCATTGGATACATGAAGAGGGCTTTCGTTGTAAGACGATTCAAATGTCATGAGGTATATGAGAACGCGGTAAAATTGCACAGAGGCTAGAAAACGTTGCTATCTTTACACTTACGCATATAGGTACAACATTTGACATAATTGATGCCAGACCTCATCATCATTTCAGCTGAAGAACGTCCTTTTATTGGACTGGAAGGCGACCTAAACATAATTGGAAAATGACTTGGCAGATGATCATTATGGAATCAATTAATTAATTAAATAATAGAAATGGAAAGCGTTCAATGAACTTCCGCGGCGTGCCTACGATTACATAGCTAAGTAGCAAAATAATTAATTCGCACCGCACACTGCAGCCAATCATTGAAAGTAGCGTATAATTGAATTACATAACACACGTTTGGTAGCTAATAGAAATAATTATTCGTACATAATTGCCTATGTAATGTTCTTTCTGCTGTAAACAAATGAAAACAACTACTTTTATGCATTAGGTACATGCAACATAGGAACTCGAAGCGTGTAAAACCCCACTCGACTTAATACTTACTAAATTACTTATTTAGTTGTTTACAACATTCAAGTTACATCGCAAAATTTTAAGATTTCAACATTGACTCATAAAATGATAAAACTGTCATTAAAAAAAGGCTTATATCACAATATTAGGCCTCTTTTTTAATAAGAGATTTTATTAGTTAAAGTTGAAATTTAAAAATTTCTAATTAGGTCTCTATAATTCTGAAGGTGCGAAATATAATTTTATTTGTTTATATTTTAGAATTATGTATTTATCACAAAATATGTTAATTTCTTGCATTTAATGTGTTTAAGATTTCACATATTCATATTTTCTCTTCTTCTTCTGACTCACTATTATCTACACTTATCTTTCAAATTTCCTTTCGCAGGTCTGCTGGCAGAAATTTCTTAAGAAATAAACAGTACCTCTGTACTCTAATTATAATTATATCGCATCCCAATGTTTCTTACCGGATGTACATAAATAACAAAATAAATAGTAATACAGGTTTAAATTAACATTAGCTAGCGGAACTCTGAAGACGTGATGGGTATCATTAACTTAAAAACACGATAAAAGAACAAACTGATGAGATACTAAGAACGTAAGTAAGATCATTTAATATCTTAGCAATAGAAATTGACACTCTACTAAAGACTAGACACGTGTGAACAACGCTTTACGCCCAGTGAAAGTCTAACACATTTAATGACATAGTAACACAAGATCGAAAATCGCCGTAAACGCATTCACAAATCTTGAATCTACGCACAGGTGAACTTGTACTACTTTGAATACACGAAGGAATTTGGTTCTTCTATAGAAGTGATAAGAACTATATTCGTGTGCACATTTTTGGCGGGATAGTGAATGACACTTGTCTACTCGAAGATGTAAAGGTATGTAATTACAGACTCAGTGGTTCACAGATCACGGACTCAATTATTATCGACCTCGCCATTGTCCCTCAATTAAATCATCAACAGAAATCATAACGGTTCACAGGTATAATTTAATCAGACGTTTTCTATCGCTTAGTGTCATAAAAAGTAAAATCTGCCATGTCAACAAACTTAAAAAAGTCGACGCCGGTATGGATTCACACGGATTCCACGTTATCAAATGACGGAATGCTAAAATAAACATGAATGACACAAATTGATATCAGAAAAAATATTAAAACTTACTTTAATAAATCCTTTTTTGGCAATAATAACAATAACAAGGGTAACAAACAAGTTCGTTCACTTCGCGGGCACGGCGCGATACACGTGGTCTCTCACTGACACACAAACAGCGACTGCCACTCGACTCCACACCTCCAACCTCGTTAAACTTGTGCCGGAATAAAAAGTTAACTTTCTAAATTCGAATTTGCGAATCCATCGGACAGGTGAGGCCAGTGCTGCACCGGCGAAAACTATCGAGTGAATAGTTCCCCCTTCCTACGTCACACAATCGCATGTTAGAGTCAGCCAGTGAGAAAGGGGACTTATTGATAGTTTCATACAATGGAGGTCGCAGTTCAGAGGTCCTCTGCCTTTTAAATTATTGCAAGTACGTATAACCTTGAGTAGGTACTTGGGTTACTTTGTTACGAGACCTAAGCATTATGTTTTTCAATATTACTTTAGGCATTGAAGAACTAAAACAACATTTTAAAATCTACTATTATGTAATTCAAATAAAATAATTTCAATTTCCGTTGAAGGTTTATGGCTAGCTCGTTAAAAGTTATATATGTATAAAAATAACAATAAAACAAATACTTTCTCAAAAGCATGTTGGTTTTGCTAAAGATATATTATTTGTTTAATCTTCATTTTATTTTAACAAACTGTGATCCAAGCCAAAGAATCGATGACTTGAATGTTCGAAAAAGTAAGTTTCTAGCAATAATATAATGTAACCTCATTCAAATAATAGTCCTCAAAGCGTTAGAAAAAACTCATTTCGCCATAGGATCCGACCTCATTAACCGGGCACAAATCCAGACTCTTCTGAGAAATTCCTAATAAAATTATTTTAATTCTAGTCGATAAAAAACTGATCGAGAGAAAACGTCAGGACACCCGCGACATGTGTAAGATTTTTAATTCAGAAGCTAAAAGAGCAAAACTCCAAACAGAGGCCCTTCCCGTCAACAAATACGATAAAAGAAAGAAGGAATTAAAGCTAAAAGAAAAGAAGGAGGAGCTAGAAAAGCTAAAGCCGCATAGGTTCAAAAGGGCGGTCAATAGTGTGAACCCAGCGTTAAACGTAGAAGATGAGCTTAGGGTGGAGACGATTGTCGATAAAATATACGATGACTTGCTAGAGAAGGGACAGAAGATCGCTTATAAACGCAAGAGAATCCTCAAGGCTGAAGTGAACAGCAATAGCGTAAGTAGACAATTACAAAACTGATAGAAACAGTACTTATGTAATCTAATCTAAACTAATAATAAAGCCAAAGAGTATGCTAGTTTGTTTAATCGCGTTAATCTCTAGAACTCCCGGTTGGATTTGAAAAATCTTTTTGCATTTGAATTCCCGATTATTGAGAAGGCTTTAACATATAACATTATGCTAGGAGCCAAAAAAAGGTAAAAAAACTAAGTAATAGCGCGGGCGATACAATTCGACGGGGTTCTATATTAAAGAAAAGAAACCATTTTTATCTCGTCGGTATGCAGGTGAACAAGCTCTTAATACTGGTAAATAAGTAACATCAAGCATCTAGGTAGGATTAACTGGAATAAATATTAGGATAGTCTATGAGGGCTCATGTAGTTTATGAGTCTTGAAGTCATTTTGAGTAACCAACTTCTCAAGGAAAAGAAAATCAATACTTCTTCTTAACGTGTGCATGGTAATAAAGGAAGAGTCAGTCCAGAAATATGCACCTTCAGTAGGGTCTATCAGTTTCAGAGGACACGAAAAACACGATATTCTATGCGAAATTTCCCATTATTTGTAGGACAGCACCACAATTGCACTCCACTCCGGAGTCATATGTGAGTCTCCACCTGAGCAGATTCTCCTTACTTCGGCCTACCTGCGTCCAGAGTCTATTTAAATAGGTACTGGTACCGGTCCCAGAATTTAAATCAAACCATACACTTGCCTGTCGTTCCTACGTATTTTGTAAGATCCTTAGTATCTAAAAAATTATCCATCACTCTACTGTCAATATAATCACAATCGTTAAAATTTTCTTGGAATAGATTTTGGTAGTGTTAGAATCAAAGTCAGTAATTATTATATAGTCAGACAGTTTAATATTTAAAACATTACAGTGGATTGGATGCTAGAGAAGGTATACAATGTATGTCCAATGACAAGCTTTAAATTCTAGTGTCTATTATTTATTAATGTTATTATACATTCAATATTAGTAATCGTAACATGGATTTAAAACAGATTAAATTATCTGACCTGATTTAAAAATTAATTTATGAACTGCAAAACAACTCCAAGGCAAGGCGAAATTTTTGTGTTACTGCTAAAATGAGCCAATTCCAATACATACAACAATTCAAAAAGTTCGTTAAATCATCCCAGTGGAATCTAGTTCACTTAAATAAAATGTAAAATTCCATTCCTCTTAATTTTATCTCAACGCTTGTTTATCTCTAAATTATCTCGGAAACTAGTGACCTATAATCGTAAAATACTAAAGTTATTGTGTCAAACTAAATTTAAAAAAGTAGGTGCTACAAGTAGTAGACCAACTTGTGCTAGATGTACATTCAAACATTAGTCTAGATCTTCTTGGTCTAAATTTATGTTAGACTTCATAACGTTTTTCAAGGATGAGAAAATAGTCCTTTTTTTGTTAGCCTCTATTTTATCACATCATCTTCGCCTTGGTCTACCTCGACAACAGCGTTGTCCGTTGTGAGGCGTCCACTGAGTGACGGTCTTTGACCATCTCGCCGGGTGCTTTCACGTGAACAGGCCGGCCCCCACCCCCACTTCAGCCTGGCTGTTTTTCCTCCAAGATCTGCTACTTGAATTATTGATATACAATAGTTTATAGGATAGTGTTATACTCTTTGATTATTATATCTATCCGTTAGCTGAGGTGGTATATGTAGATATATAATCATTTGGTTAACTGAAATCACGGCTAACTGTTTGGATCTTAAGAAGGTGTGTTGTGGCACAGCCTGGTAGAGGCCTATGTCCAGCAGTGGACTGCGATAGAGTGAGTTGATTAATTGATTGAGATGTATGAATGAAAAAAACCGGCCAAGTGCGAGTCGGACTCGCGCACCGAGGGCCCCGTACAAACCTGCAGGTATTCACGGTTTATGCATAAGGTTTATGTTTATGAAATTAAAGGTTTTTTTTTTTTAATTTTTATATTTGAGTTGACTGAATGAAATGTAAATTGTGGTTTACGATTTATGACGTATTAAAAAAAAACTACTTACTAGATCTCGTTCAAACCAATTTTCGGTGGAAGTTTACATCGTAATGTACATCATATATTTTTTTTAGTTTTATCATTCCCTTTAGAAGTTACGGGGGGGGGGGGGGGGCGGCGGAAACACATTTTACCACTTTGGAAGTGTCTCTCGCGCAAACTATTCGGTTTAGAAAAAAAATGATATTAAAAACCTCAATGTCATTTTTGAAGACCTATCCATAGATATTTTTTTTTTTGGTTCTTTTCGTCCCTCTTTGGGACAGGCAAAGGGAGCTGAGCCCATACAGCCAAGTCTGATTTAGTTTTCTTTTTCTTCCAATTCTTCTTTTCTTTCTTGTCTTTCTATAATATAATCAAGGCCGAAACCATGTCTTCTTTATTCAATGTCTTCGATATCCAATAGTCAGGCCGAAACCAAGTCTTATTTTTATCAATGTCTTCAATAACCAATAGTTAGGCGTAAGCCAAGTCTTCTTTTAATATATTCAAGTTCAGTACCTTTTGTTAGACCGGAGCCGAGTCTTCTTTCATGTTTTATTTAATATTATCTCAATATCTCAATATCATATAATTTTATGTCAAAAGTGTAATAGTTGTCAAATTCAAATTTCATCAACAGTTGATACAATAAAATCGTAAATTGGTAAAAAACAATCTTTTTTCGTCAAAAGTTGCTGAAGCGAGCGCGGGATATCTTCAGCATTTTCATAAATACCTAGCAGGCGATCAACTAAAATGATCCTTTGAAGAGCAAAATTAGGACAATCAAATACAATGTGATCCAATGTTTGTATAGCAGAATTACAATAATCACAATTTGGGGAAGACAGAATGCCAATTCTAAACAGATGTGCATTAAATCGACAGTGACCTAGCCGTAGACGACAAATCGTTGTATAAAACTTTCTGTTCCGATAGATATTTCCTCCTGTAAACCAAGGAGGAGAAATCTTTGTTTTAATTTCAGCTAGCCACTTTCCTTTGGTTTCAACCTATCCATAGATACCCCACACGTATGGGTTGGATGTTTTTTTTTTTTTTTAGTTTCATTTCTATGTATGGAGAACCCCAAATATTATTGTTTTTTTTCTATTTTTGTGTAAAAATCTTAATGCGGTTCACAGAATACATCTACTTACCAAGTTTCAATAGCATAGCTCTTATAGTTTCGGAAAAAAGTGGCTGTGACATACTCGGACAGACAGACAGACATGACGAATCTATAAGGGTTCCGTTTTTTGCCATTTGGCAACGGAACCCTAAAAAACGTATTCATTGCACCGACCAAAATAAATTTGAATAAAGGTAGGACACATGATGACGTCAGTTCTAGACTGTGCCTTTTTATTGCCATTCATATTTTTCTTTTTCTTTTTAGTCGGCCACAAACAAGCCTGGCAGAAGATTTCCCTTCGCGCCAGTCAGGATTGACGGGCCCACAACCACCATGAAGGGTGTTCCGGCCATGTCAGAGTTGTCTAAAAAAGTTCGATTCGCCCATGCCATTGTGCCTTATTTCATTGACTCTAGAAGTTACGGTACAGTATGAATCGCCTTCTATTTATGTGTATATAATGTCCTGGAAAATTAAATGTGTGATTAACCCTTATCAAACAAATTGCTGACTCCAGATTCTTGGGAAACAAAACAACTATATACAGGATCAGTTTTTATCCAGTGCGCAAATTGTAACTATAAATTCAGCATATCATTCTAGACCCTCCAGCGTAGAAAATTTTCGTAATTTATACAAAAAAAAAAAAAAATCAGCAGTTCCATACATTTTGACCCCGTAGGTATTGCATTTTTCTATGACACAGCTGATTGTTTTTCGTAAAACCGACAAAAAAATTCTGTGCAAGGGGTCTAGAATGATATGCTGAATTCATGGTTACAATTTACGCACTGGATAAAAACTTATCTTGTACTAGCTGACCCGACAGACGTTGTCCTGTCTCTTTGATGATATTTGAGCACGCATTCTGTCAATTCTATGTCAAATGTCATAATGTTACATTAAAAAAGTTTACATTGTCCTATTATATGGTTGTTAAGTATTTTTAAATAAGTATTCTTAAATTTTCTAATTTCCCGCGCACTTTTTTAATTATTTTTTTTTCGTAAGAACCTTCTCCTGACAATTACAAACACAACAACAACAAAAAAAGTGAAATCGGTCCAGCCGTTCACGCGTGATGTCGTGACCAAGGGAAATAGGGATTCATTTTTATATATATAGATAAGCAAGAATTCATATCCTCCAACAAGAGTTTGTTTAAACTGATAAACTTTTCAGTGACATTCAATGGTGATGGTCAGTTGGTAATGAGGAGAGCAGTGGGGGCCTAATGGTAATAGCCGCGACATACGAGTTGTATGTGGTAGGTTTGAACCTAGACAGGCGCTTTACGTTATGTAAATAATTTCATCACAACTGCTCTCAAAATCGGTGAAAGAAAACGTGAGGAAACCGGCATGTCCTAGAACCGAAAATTCGAAGACATGTAACATCTAGCTGTACTGAGCGCGCATGGTAGTTTACAGCCCGCTCCGTCTCACCGAGAGGAGTCCTATGGCCCAGCAGTGGGAACATTATCGACTGATAATGATGATAATGATAAATGGTAAATTTCTCAACAAATGATTAAAACCATCTTTCCAGACACGCATCTATCAGACAAAATAATAAAAGCCTTCGAGTACTTTGAGAAGGCCACCTGCATCCGACTGCAGCGCCTCCGAGAGAGGCCTACCGACCAGAAGTCACTACAAAATGTCACCTGGCTGTACATCACCAACCCGTCGGGCATCCGACAATGTGTACACAGCAATGAGAGGGTTGAAATTAAAGGGGTTCAGGTGAGTCCTGCGGAAGCAGAAACCAAAAAATAATTTATCACAAATAAAAACAATAAGGTGTATATCGTGCCGGACGTAAAGAATAGCACCATGTCATTTCTTCTTCTAAAGAATGGGCAGCAGCGGTCTCTATACATTACCACCATACTGCGATTGCCAAACCGCCTGCCAAGCGATTATAGCATGCCCCCCAGATTGAGGGACGTCTATATCCAGCAATGGATGTCTTTTAGCTCAAATAATAATGATGATGACTAACAATAAAAATAATAATCATTAAGATACGACTTATACCCACATTTTGATCGACACAATCTTATTAGTCTGATTTACAATGCATATTTTAATCCAGGGTTATAAATCAATCCACTTTCACTGGATTTTAGCGCTGACTGAGCTCTGTTTAATTATATTGATCAATAGTTGTAATTAAACAAAGCTGCAATGTGCAAATAACCTACTCCGTCGCCATAGCTCATTCTTTTTTTTTTTGTGGATGGAAAATCATCAAACGACGTCTCCCGCTCTGGGTGGAGCTGAAGGGAGTGTCAGACTCTCACTGACTCAAACCCACCCGTGTTCCTTCAGTTGCCTATGCTAGGGCCACGGTAACTCTTAGCTCATCCTAGCGCGTTAAACTTAACTTCCAATGAATTCGAATGCCTCTATCACAGATGGTCGTGTTCGGTTACGATTGCATGAGTCTTGGGGACATCACCCACGAAATTATGCACGTGCTCGGCTTCGCACATGAGCATGTACGACCTGACAGAGACCAGCACATCACCATCTTATGGGACAACATTAAACCAGGTGAGGAACCGGCCTTCGATTACTAAGAACCTACCCATAACTTCGATAAAAAATTCGCAAATGAAAGTCAATGCCAAAGTTTGTACCAACATCATGTAAAACTTATAATAATCTTGCTTTTTCCAGTAGCTTCTCTCGCGTATAATATATATAAGTCGGATCGGGGAGTGCCGAGCGGTATATCGTCAGGATTTGGAGTTCCCATTTTATTGGGATAAACAAGAAGTATTAACAATTACAGGGTTTTAATACAATATTAAATACACGATTAAAAAAGAAACAATAAAAAGGTAACAGATGATAAAGTAGGTTAAAACAATATAGTTCGACGAACAAACCTCTAAGATTATAGTTCGTATAGCGGCCTAAGCCACCCAAAGACAAAGTGTATCTTTCGCTATTTAGCTAGTCAACACAGCTATGTAAATATACAGCAGCGCTGTACCAAATAAACCGACAGTTTTGTCGGGAGCAGGAGCTCTGTAATGAGTCTAATCCGAAGATAGACTGCCTTGCTCACTGAGTGCAAGCTCTTTTATAGGACAATGTCCCGCCATAATATCCACGACAACTCTGTCCGATGGCGCGCGGAAGTACGCCACGTGTATACTTGATACAAAACACTAAAGTATGCTAAACTAAATAAGACTTACATTATAAAGTCATCAAATAATACAAGAATAATTGTCGTAATTAAACAAATGGTGAATGCACAACGTAATCCATTTCAAAGTTTAAAGTGACATGTCATTTATTGTTTTGAACAAAACTACCGGTTACAATTATCGAAATAATTGAATTAGTGAGTACACCAAGTACTCAGTAAATTATCTTCTGAATTAGAAGACAATATCTGATAGAAAATCATCAAAATTAATGATAATAAGAACAATTCATAACAAATTATGCGGACTACCCACAATTTGTAATGATAACCAACTCCGACACGGCCAGAACTGACGTTCTACACGACCTCGTGTGGTTCTAAAAGAAAATCTCTTTGTGGACACCGATCGGCCTTTCTGACAAACAAAAGCTTTAACAAAAGATATGTTGAAAAGAAAAATCCTGAATTAGTCCAATAAAATATTACCAATAGCAGTTGCAGTGCAACCATTCAAAATGAACATACTGTTACTGACAATCCATAGCTCAAATAAAGTAGAGACATAGTCTCCCAGCCAAAATCACACCATGGGATTTGACAAGTAATTTGGAGTCGAATAGACAACCCGCATAGGCGTCAACATAGACAACCCGCATAAGCGTCAAGATCAACCTCCAAATCCAGGAGTCAACATAGACATTCCAAATAGTAATTTGGAGTCGAATAGACAACCTGCATAGGCGTCAACATAGACAACCCGCAAAGCGTCAAGATCAACCTCCAAATCCAGGAGTCAACATAGACATCCAAGCGTCAACATAGACATTCCAAATAGTAATTTGGAGTCGAATAGACAACCTGCATAGGCGTCAACATAGACAACCCGCAAAGCGTCAAGATCAACTTCCAAATCCAGGAGTCAACATAGACATCCAATCGTCAACATAGACATTCCAAACAAGAGTCAACATAGACATCTTTTCAATTTAGCTATAGTATGTCAGAATCAGATGAATCATCATCACTGTCAACATTGACATCACACTAACATTATCTGGACATTCAGGCATTTTCTATACACGATCATGAGCACATTTGTAAATCCAATTGGTACTCAATAAAACCGGGAAAATCACCATTAGAATCTAATTGAACAAAGTTTCCAACTGGGATCGTTTTAGTCTAATCGAATCCGGCAAAAATCAAAATCAAAAGTCATTTATTCAAACTAGGCTGAGAGTCAGCACTTTTTGAACGTCAAAGTTACATAAGACAGTCCCCCCAAAACGCCCGCCCTTCGACACTTCCTAGTGCTTTAGCTGGGAAGAAGAAGTGGCGGAACAAACTCCCCAGCAGCACAGCTGTCTGTTAAGTTAGAAGAACTTGATTCTATATAGTATTATGTAAGTAATTAATATTATAAAAAAAAAACAAAACATACATCAAATTGTGCGTCATATGTCAGCTAGCACACGCCAATATACGAACAAAACATTAAAAACTAAACTCAAGCTGATATAATAAAATCGTAAATAGAACTTAAAACCTAAATAAGAGCCTCCAGACATAAAGGGCGTGCCCGCTTACATACACAACGATGAGGAAACCTAATTCTGATTCTGGTTGAAAGAACATAAACATTGTCTTGAGTTAATTACAGCGACCAACTATTCTTATCGTTTAAGAAGTCGTTGATAGAATAGTATGCCTTTGAACAAAGGTTGGATTTTACTTTAGCTTTAAACTCATTCAACTGCAAATCTAGGAAAGCAGAGGGAAGCTTGTTGTAAAAGGTAATACCAAGACCAACAAATGAATTATGAACCTTATGAAGCCGCTGAAAGGGAGCACGTAGCTTGTCCTAATTTCTAGTATTAATATTATGAATATCACTGTTATATTATGAATATCACTGTTAATGTAATCGGCTTTATCATATCCGGCACCTTTAGCTATAATCAAGGCTACATGCTCAGCTAAAAGCCAACTATAAGACAGAGTTGTATATTCAACACGTTTCTGATTTGCTTTGTTGATAAATAATGTCAAAGTCATAAATGTGTTACAATTTCTTATTCCCATTATATTGACTTCACAAGAAATAGGTTTGCAAGACAAACTTCAGTAAATATGACAGCAATAAGAACATTAAGCCCCAGAGTCATAACAAAATGAAAACGACTCACCAGATTGGTTTAGAACACCAGTAAGAGGCTAATAATAACCCATCACCAGCCTCAACTCGATTCAAGAATCATTGGCTGATCAGAGGAAACACTCAGTTCTTGTTGAAGTTTATGTCTAGTATGTACTTCGGTAGTAAATGCTAGTCGATGAGCACGGGAATCAAATTTGGAGACATGGGCCAGTACAGTAGAAACAGCAAGACGTTCGACACTCATGCTATTCCATTTGGATATCAGAGAAGTGACCTGTCGACTGGCATATGCAACTAAAGATTCTCCTTCTTTTAGCTGACTATTATGAAGGTTAATGAGAGTAGCGGCAACAGTTTCCGAAACGTTATAACGAGAAAGGAAGAGACTCTTAAAGTCAGTCCAGAGGGCTAATTGCGGAACTTTTTATCGGTAGAAATTGGTTTAAAATTCATAGTTAAACAACATTCACTGCGCCATTCACGTTGCCGAGCCGACAATTTACTCGAACAAATGACGCAATGGCTTAGAAACAATCCTCAATCCCATTCAGATTCCGACAAATCGTGCGTTTCGCAATAAGGGTGCAGGTCATGCCTGGATACGACACTTGGGAGAGTCATGCGTTAGCACTGCCATTTAAGGCTTTACTGAGGGCAATAATAAGAGTACCACCTTGAAGAGGTTTCTCCGATAGGCAAATATCAACAGTTGTAATCCAAGATTGAGCATTGGAATCAGGTAGGTCTGGGTCAAAATCGGGCAAGTCAATTTCAATAGATGGAGGAAACTGCGACTTAATCGCTTCAATTAACAGAGCCATATTATGGTTCTGAAGATCTAACATCTCTTGCCATGGACCACCAACACCTTGAGATTCCTGGGCTAAACCTAATCCCGCTTCTGAAGTCGGATCGGGGAGTGCCGAGCGGTATATCGTCAGGATTTGGAGTTCCCATTTTATTGGGATAAACAAGAAGTATTAACAATTACAGGGTTTTAATACAATATTAAATACACGATTAAAAAAGAAACAATAAAAAGGTAACAGATGATAAAGTAGGTTAAAACAATATAGTTCGACGAACAAACCTCTAAGATTATAGTTCGTATAGCGGCCTAAGCCACCCAAAGACAAAGTGTATCTTTCGCTATTTAGCTAGTCAACACAGCTATGTAAATATACAGCAGCGCTGTACCAAATAAACCGACAGTTTTGTCGGGAGCAGGAGCTCTGTAATGAGTCTAATCCGAAGATAGACTGCCTTGCTCACTGAGTGCAAGCTCTTTTATAGGACAATGTCCCGCCATAATATCCACGACAACTCTGTCCGATGGCGCGCGGAAGTACGCCACGTGTATACTTGATACAAAACACTAAAGTATGCTAAACTAAATAAGACTTACATTATAAAGTCATCAAATAATACAAGAATAATTGTCGTAATTAAACAAATGGTGAATGCACAACGTAATCCATTTCAAAGTTTAAAGTGACATGTCATTTATTGTTTTGAACAAAACTACCGGTTACAATTATCGAAATAATTGAATTAGTGAGTACACCAAGTACTCAGTAAATTATCTTCTGAATTAGAAGACAATATCTGATAGAAAATCATCAAAATTAATGATAATAAGAACAATTCATAACAAATTATGCGGACTACCCACAATTTGTAATGATAACCAACTCCGACATATATATCTTCTTCTTAAATCACTCTCTCTCTATTGACGAAAACCGCAATAAAATCTTTTGCTTAGTTTAAAAGATCTAAGCGTGCAAACGCGGGAAACAACTTTGTTTTATACTATCTTCAGTTTTTTTTTTTGGTTGGGAAATCATCAAATGACTTCTCCCGCTCTGGGCGGAGCGGGAGGGCGTGTCAGACTTTTACTGACTAAAACCCACCCGTGTTCCTTCAGTTGCCCATGTGCCAGAGTCACGGTATCTCTTTCGAACAATCTCGCGACCCTGGCAGATATGTACAGATAACAACAATATTTGTCTCATGTTTTTCAGGATACCGAAAGTATTTTGAAACTCGCAATACGTCTATTGTGGAGACTCTTCCTTACGACTACGCCAGTGTCATGCACTACCCACCACGAGCATTCTCCAAAAATGGTCAAGTCACCATTTTGACGGAAGTATGTATATTTTTTTCTTTCTCTTCAAACCTCTTACCATTAAGGTCAAAATCCAAGGTCACCCGCGAAAACCAAATTTTCTTACGTTTTTTGCAATTTGCAGATCAGAATTACGTTGTATTTGATTAAAATATGACACGTTAATCGTACGTTTTTGCAGTATTAAAATCATAATCAACTCTCTAAATTCTTTAATTCCATTGACTGAAAATTAACTATTTAATGTCAATTTAAAAACAAGTAATTCAATGATGATTTTAATGATTATAAATATGTAAAGCCATATTTTCTACGGTAGCGAATCATAGTTTTACTAGCATACATTTGCACTGAAAATTAAACTTGAATTTCGCGGATTACCCAGCGCCCTAATTGCGTAACACACTATTAATCAGAATCCTATCTATTATTGTTCGTATTACAAGTTCGGAAATATTGTCTTCTTAAAATTAAAATTAAAAAAAATGAATTATGAGGAACAGTCAAAATGAAAGCTATTGGTGCTTTCACCTTAACTTTTGTTTAACTTTTTTTACGACGCGGTCATTTCCACATATTCTTCCGTCCCCAGCCTGGCATCAAAATCGGTCAACGCGATGGCCTCAGCGAGATGGACGTGGAAAAAATAGGCATTTTGTACTCAAATGAGTGCATCAAACGTAATCGCGAGTACCTTCTGAAGACCTGTCCCAGTGTGGTCAAACCGGACTCGCCACCAATAGAGGTGTCACAACAGGAGATCGAGGATTACTTCAAAGATAGAATCTGGCCCTACGGCGTGGTTAATTACAAATTAAGAGATCCAGTGGAGTTCTGTAAGTAGCCTACGTAAGGTGTACATTATGAAACAGGAGCTTATCATTTTCCATGGGTTAGTTATTCAATAATTGCATTACATAAATTGTAAAGGGGGCCTGGTGACCTGACTTACAGGTTTTGAAAAAAACCTAGTTTAGGCACCAGTCTTCCACAAATTAATTATAAAACTGTACCTGTAGACTGATTTAACTTTAAGGTGTAATTTGTGGCTAGATAATAAACGTTATTCTATTCTATTCTATTGAAATCTTAAAATAAACAACAATTACTCATCAGCTGATAAAGGCCAAAGTAAATTAACATTACACAAACCACTGCAAGTTTTTAGAGAAACTATTAGAACCCCTAATTTAACGGTCTAATAAATTTTGAGCAAAGCAAATCTACTACACACTACTATAGTTCGAATAATATGACACTACTTTATATTCCAGCTTTCGAAGAAATAGAAAACATAAAAGCAGTCATAGCTCACATAGAAAAAGAGACGTGTGTGGAATTCCGAGATCTTACCAGTTCTACAAACACAGTGCCAGATGACGCTGATGATTCATCAGCCAGCAGATTCAATACCGAGGAAATGGATAGATTAATCATATTAAGTAATTCTGGATCAACCGAAAAGAAAGCCGTGCTTCCAGATTCTTCGGCGTCAAGTGAAGGAAAAAAGGAAAATTTGGTGATGGACAATCTAATTATAGATCCTGTCAAAACTGTCAGGAAGGGTGTGAAGGGGAAAAATATCAGTGGTGTGAAAGGAAGAGCAGCTAATACTGAGGAAAACAATATCATTACTGGCCCCAAAGGTAAGGATGCCAATATTGGCGCCAAGGAAAAGGATGCCAATATTGGAGCCGAGGAAAAGGATGACAAAATTGGCGACAAAGGAAAGACTGCCAATGTTACCAGTAAGTGCTTAAATGTTTTTGGATATTAATTATTAACACGCTTTTATTAGCTTCGTATGTATACAATGTAACAGAATCTTTGAAAGTGATTTTCCCCCCTTCAAAACCTTGGATTCATTGGAAACTGCGCATTTATCAAGGACCGATGACAATACAACAATTTCATACTTTTACAACTAGCTAACGTATTCGTGCGGCCTTCACCAGGACATCGGTCCATCTTGTGGGAGGCCTTCCAACGTTCCGTCTTCCAGTGCGAGAAGGCTGCAGGAATACGTTGAATGCGAGAAGCACAGAACAGGTCGAAGTGGCGGTGCTTGGGGGAGGCCTAAGTCCAGCAGTGGACGTCTTTCGGCTGTAATGATGATGAAGATGACAAGTAGCCAAACTAAGAAAAAAAAAATGTTTAAAGAACACGCTTTCATTGAACACCAAACTAAAAAGTATAAAATAATGGAAAAAGCGTGAGGTGCTTTTTGATGTATTTTTTATTTTTTTCATTATTTTCTAGTTGGGGTTTCAATGAAAGCGTCTTTTTTTTTTAGTTTTTTAAAGTATTTTTTTATCGTTTTGTACCAATTTCATAATCTGTAAAAATAGCAGAGTTAATCGATTAGGGTCGCTGACCGGGCCTGGCGGAAGACCAACCCAGCATAGATAGAGTAGAATTTTGATAATCATTTGTGTATAAGTTATTTGGATGAAAAAAAAAAGCCCTGGAGACTGAATTTCGGCCATGGCGGCCAACCTCAGCAGAGCCCGTTGAGACAGGAATTTGGCATTGGCAGAGAGAGATCAGGTGCAGAAGCAACGGCTTGACGTGTTTTCCGAGACACGAAGATTATCAAACCGCCAAATACGGGATATTACTAAGAAAACCGTCATGGAAAAGCCCACTTTGTCTGACCTGGAAATCGACCAAGGCCCCAGAACCGGCAAAAAAAACAAAATCATTCATAACTTAAAATTAATTATGATGATTCACCGCCTGGCTAAGAAAGCGTTTGAAATGTAGCTGGCCTGAAACACACAGTTATGAAACAAAGTGCAATCTGATGTAACGTCTGTCTTATGAGCTGCACGCGATCAAAAGAAAGTTGGCGTTTAACCATATTATGCCTTTACGATCCGATGATAAATGATAAATGATAAATGATTTTATTTCTGTAAGTAGGTTTGTACAAACACTTTTACATGTCAATGATATTTTTTTTTTAAACTAGATGAGTTCGGCGTTTCCTAACTGACTACTCTGAGAAGAAAGGCCGAAACAAACTCAGAGGTCACAGTCTCTTTTAAAAGTCCAGACATAATATTGGTCACAACATGTGAAGACCATGTAGATTGGTGACTGAAATGGTCTTTTGAGGAAAGAACCACACAGATTGAGTGGACCTGTTCAGTCAGTGCAAGCATTTGTCACTAATCGTTTAGCTCAACTCGGAACATAAGGAGCCCAACGCTGTGACGAACAATACCAAAGAAAGGACATTCGGGTAGGCCACATAAAATACTCAAACTGCCAGATCATGATTGCTGAGAAAGAAAGAAAGCAAAATAAAAAAAAGACCCACATAGTCTTCTCATTCACAATAATTAAAACAATATGATACTTTACAAAGTAAATATTCATGTCATTGTATATATAAAAATGATCAATGTCAATGTGTATATAAAAAAAAAAGAAACGGATATAATTTTGTTGGTCACAACATGTGAAGACCATGTAGATTGGTGACTGAAATGGTCTTTTGAGGAAAGAACCACACAGATTGAGTGGACCTATCCAGTCAGTGCAAGCATTTGTCACTAATCGTTTAGCTCAACTCGGAACATAAGGAGCCCAACGCTGTGACGAACAATACCAAAGAAAGGACATTCGGGTAGGCCACATAAATTACTCAAACTGCCAGATCATGATTACTGAGAAAGAAAGAAAACAAAATAAAAAAAAGACCCACATAGACTTCACATTCACAATAATTAAAACAATATGATACTTAACAAAGTAAATATTCATGTCATTGTATATATAAAAATTATCAATGTCAATGTGTATATAAAAAAAAAAAAATCAAAATCAAAATCAAAATCAAAAGTCATTTATTCAAACTAGGCTGAGAGTCAGCACTTTTTGAACGTCAAAGTTACATGAGACAGTCCCCCCAAAACGCCCGCCCTTCGACACTTCCTAGTGCTTTAGCTGGGAAGAAGAAGTGGCGGAACAAACTCCCCAGCAGCACAGCTGTCTGTTAAGTTAGAAGAACTTGATTCTATACAGTATTGTGTAAGTTATTAATATTATAAAACAAAACATATATTATTCGCCATATGTCAGCTAGCACACGCCAATATACCAACAAAACATTGAAAACTAAACTCAAGCTGAAATAAATAATAAAACAAAATCGAAAACAGAACTTAAAACCTTAATAAAGCCTCCAGGCATAAAGGGCGTGCCCGCTTACATATACGATGCAAATGATACATATACACAATAAATGAAATGAAAAGAAAATAAAAATAAACTAACAAAAGCAGTTAAATAAAAAAAATAAAAAAAACAATTATATGAACTACCCATATAAACTTTCAGTAGGAAGACTAATTCTGGATTGAAAGAACATAAACATTGTCTTGAGTTGATCACAGCGACCAACTATTCTTATCGTTTAAGTAGTCGTTGATAGAATAGTATGCCTTTGAACAAAGGTTGGATTTTACTTTAGCTTTAAACTCATTAAACTGCAAATCTAGCAAAGTAGAGGGAAGCTTGTTATAAAAGGTAATACCAAGACCAACAAAAGAATTATGAACCTTATGAAGCCGGTGAAAGGGAGCACGTAGTTTATCCCTACTTCTAGTATTAATATTATGAATATCACTGTTTTTAGTGTACAGGTGTATATTTTGCCTAATATATAAGATGTTGGCGAAGATGAATTGTGATGCCACCGTAAGAATACCAATATCTTTAAAGAAATCTCTCAGAGAAACTCTCGCACCTAGTTGGTAAATCGCTCGAACAGCTCGTTTTTGAAGAACAAAAATATTTTGAATGTCCGCGGCTTTGCCCCACAGCAGAATGCCGTAGGACATTATGCTATGAAAATAACTAAAATAGACTAATCGAGCTGTATCAACGTCCGTGTACTGTCTAACTTTCCTTACGGCGTAGGCGGCCGAACTGAGCCTTCCCGCTAGGCTTGATATATGTGATCCCCACTGAAGTTTGGCGTCTACTGTTATACCGAGAAAAACTGCCGAGTGTACAGTTTCAAGCACCTCATTATCTAAAACGACATTGGGTCCCAGATTCCTAACATTCGGTAAGGCGAACTTTATACATTTCGTTTTCTTAGCATTAAGAACTAGGTTATTTGTGGTAAACCAATCCGTAACCATTGAGAGCGCACTATTCACGTCATCAAAATCTTTTCTATTCCTGTCTACTTTAAAGATAAGTGAGGTATCATCAGCAAATAGTACAATGTCACAGACATTCTTTAAATAGAATGGTAAGTCGTTAATATACACTAAGAATAAGAATGGGCCCAGTATTGAGCCTTGAGGTACACCTAACTGAACTAGTAGCCCGGAAGATTTTACACCATTGACATCTACACATTGGTGCCTATTTTGCAAATAAGAACTTATGACATTGAGAGCTTCGTTTTGAACACCGTAATGACGTAGTTTACGCAAAAGTGTGTCATGGTGAACGCAATCAAAAGCTTTGGAGAGATCACAGAAAACCCCGATAGCATTTTGCGAGTTCTCCCATGCGTTGAAAATGTGTTTCAGCAGAGCAACACCCGCATCTGTTGTCGAACGACCTTTTGTAAAGCCATATTGCTCATTATGAAGGAGGCTATTTAAATTAAAATGTCTTAGCAACTGCTTGAGTATTAATTTTTCAAATATTTTACTAAATGCAGGTAAGATAGAAATGGGCCTAAAATTGCCAACGTTATTTTTATTACCTGTTTTAAATAATGGTATGACTTTACTACTCTTCATGAGGTCAGGAAAAGATCCTGAATCAACACATTTATTAAAAGTTATAGCTAGATAGGGGGCTACGATGTCTATTATGTTACTTAACAGTTTAACGGAGATGCCCCAGAAATCTCCAGTGTTTTTTGACTTAAGTGTGTTAAAAATATTAACCACGTCACGAGGCGTCACATGTTCGAAACTAAATAAGCGACTACATCTGGGCACACTACTATGCAAAAGGTTTTCAGCTTTAGACGGGGACGAATTTAAGGAGCAAGTCGTAGTTATAGGTATGTTGGCAAAAAACTCATTAAATGCCTCAGCTACGTCGGCAGCTTTATTAACCAATTTGTTGTCAATCATAATCTCTAGTTGTTTTTCCTGTTTAATCGATTTACCCGTTTCATTGTTAATAATTTTCCAAGTGGTTTTTATTTTATTACTGGATTTTTTTATGGTATCGCTTAAAAATTTAGATTTAGCGAAAGCACAGATTTTTTTAAATAACTTTGAATAATTTCTGACATACTCTAGAAAAGGAGTATCAAATATATATTTTTTTAAACCATATAACTCGTATAGTCTCGCTCTACTTTTATAAATACCTGGAGTAGCCCATTGGTTGAAGCTAACAGAGGTGCTATTAATGTCAATAGTTTTGGTCTTGAAAGTAGATTGGTATTCTTTTTGTACAATATCAAAAAGGGCTCCATAGATTTCATTAGGGGTCTCGTGTTCTACTATAGATGGTGTAATCCTATGAGCAATATTATTTTTAAATTTGTTGCAACGACTAACTGTATAAGGCCTGCATTCTATTTTATGCGGCTTTTTAAGTAATGGCAAAGGGAAGCTGGCTAATAATCCACAGTGGTCAGACGTTAAGTCACTTAACACTAACTTATTATTGGCATCACAATCACTAAATATATTATCAAGACAAGTCGAAGACGATGCTGTGATCCTAGTTGGTTCGAAAAACAAGTTTATTAAATTAAAAGACTTAAACAGACTGAGCAGTCTAATACTCAATGGAGTAACATCTAAAATATTAATATTAAAATCTCCACATAAAATTATACATTTATTAATTGATTTTAATTTATTGAGTGAGTCCTCCATGACTGACTCGAATCGAATAAAATCCCCAGAGGGAGGACGATAAACGCATATTATGACGTAACGCTCTAGTTCAACACAAGACAACTCAATAGTGCGCTCGATGGAAAGATTAACTAAATCTAAACGTTGTTTACATTTCAACTTGTTTGAAACAAGAACTAATGATCCACCGCGTATAGCACTTTTTCTCACAAATGCACTTTGCACAGTAAAAAAATCATCATTCATAAACACTACTTCATGTTCTTTCAACCAGTGTTCAGTCAAACATAATACCTGAACATCATGGTTTTCGATAAATAAACTTAACTCTAGTTCTTTGCCAGACAAACCCTGCATATTTTGATGAACAACGTTCAACACATGCAGCTTACCCGTTGTCGCACCTAACAGTTTAAACTACCAGGTGTATCAAAAGTGGTGTTAGTACCACTACTAACAGCAATCGATGGTACACTACAGGTACCAGTGTGACGGTGTAAATTGTATGCTAAAAGATTAGCAATTTGTCTCCTACAACTAGGTGGCAAATACAAAGTGTAATTTGTCAGTTTGTAATCAGTAATAAATTGATTACAATCAAAATATAAAATAGCGTCACTGTGACGACTAGTCCTATTATAAATTAACATATTTAAATTATAAATGTGCCTGTTTTGCTCCTCAGACAAGTATTGCGAATAAGGCAAGGCACAGAAAATAAATTTACAGTGATTGGTCTCATTGAGATGTAACATCAAATGGACACATTGAATTATTTCTTTTTTTCTAACATTTAAACTATCCCCATATAATAATATTACAGTAGAACCAGGGTTTATTTTTGACAGTTTAATTTTACTTAATAATTGGCTAATACTGGCACCGGGTGAACAATTATTAATTACATACTGTTGTGAACACTGATTAAATATGCTACCATAACCTTGACCGAATTTGTCAGAAAAAATATAAGTAGTGTTTATCATGCTATTATTATCAACAAAACAGCTATCTACTGGGTGAGCTGCTGAGGGTGTGGGTGTTTCAAGTTGAGGCTGGGGTGTCTGGGAGCAAGCACAGCTAGAGAAGTTATTTGTCAGAGACTCATACCTCTCCGCATTGTACTTGACCAAGTCTGCCAACTCACTGGCTTCGTGCATGCGCTTACTCAGGTCTTGTTGAGTAGCCTCATATTTACTAAAGATATCCTTTAGAGCATATTCCCTAACAAACAATTCATCCCGAAGGTGCTGAGTGTCCGTATCATACATAGTATTACATAACTGTAAATCACTATAACAATTCTTTAATTCTTGTTTTAAATTTAGATTTATTTGACTAAGTTTTGTGTTTAATCTAGTAAGTTTTTGGCATTTCAATGATTTTTGATATTTTCTGATTAGTCTATTAATTCTAATGTATTTTTTTAACTTATTGTGACTAGTAAACAATTTGTTTTTAGTAATTGTATCATTAGTTAAGTCTATCGTTACAATTGGCTCAACACATGTGGGCCCGGATCCGCTACCAACCAACTCATCATAGAGACTGCAGGTGATCGCAGACTCTTCACCGGCTTTGAGAGTTTCTAGATGGGTTATTGAGTTGTGAGCTCTGCTTAATTCCAGTTCCAGTTCAGAAATCCTTCTCAAAGCCAGTTCATGGGTGTCACTACAATGCTGGAAATTTGACACTAGCTGACGAAGGTGTTGATGCTGGTCAAGTATGTCCAAATGCTGCACATGTAGTTCAGCCAACTGATTCTTAAGCTCAGTGTTCTTGTTATTAATGAACTCAATTTCGACCTCACTGTCTTCCCTTTCCTGTATCAGCTGATTGCACTGCTTTTTACTAGATTCCAATTCCTTTAATGTAGCCCTCAGTTTTTCTTCTAAGGATGCAGCTCTACGGGTCAACATATTGACAGACTAACCCCTAGAGGCACCCTGGAATGAGAGAAGAGAAAGCTAAGTGTGTGAATGGAATAAGAGAGAGGGGTGAGAAGTGGATAGTAAATGACGGGAGTTCAAATGTAAACAGATAAAATAAGAGAATTAAAAGGGTGAAATCTCAATATTTAATGAAAAAGAGATAATAATTAATAACAGTAAAAAGTGAAAAGACTAAAAAATATAAAAATGGTTGGGGGTAGGTACTACTATTATATTGTTAAATTAAGTGTCTAACAGTAATTTCTTACAGTGGTTCTAATTCAGCAATTGAACATAAAAAAGTATGTCTAGTAATATCCAACAATGATTTCTATGGGGTCTTTAACGTTGTTTATTTATGGGATTTTATCCTAATAGTGCATTGAACTTGAAGTCAAACACAGTATGGAGAAATAAAGGGTTATTTACGACATAGATCACTGTTACAAGTAGTATAAACGTTAAAGGGCAAAAGGTGCAACGGAATCTAATAAGATTTTAGTTGAATAAGCTTAAATTAAAAGAAATACTCCCCGGGTTAGGTGGTGATTTCAAATCCGCCCGTTCGATGACAGCTGGTACTGATTTACTGTTTTTTCATTGATTTTGCAGCGAAATAACTCACAAACATAAATCCTTATTATTTATCACTATATCTATCGAAATTATGCACGTTTTTAAATATTTAAACGCGAATTACATTAATTATACAATTTAATTTTAACACCAAAGTTTTTGACGGCCAGCTGCCAGTATTGCCAGCGCAAAAAAAAAAAAAAAGAAAAAAAAAAGAAAAAGAAAAGGATATAATTTTGTTGGTCACAACATGTGAAGACCATGTAGATTGGTGACTGAAATGGTCTTTTCAGGAAAGAACCACACAGATTGAGTGGACCTGTCCAGTCAGTGCAGGCATTTGTCACTAATCGTTTAGATCAACACGGAACATAAATTACTCAAACTGCCAGATCATGATTACTGAGAAAGAAAGAAAACAAAATAAGAAAAAGACCCACATAGTCTTCACATTCACAATAATTAAAGCAATATGATACTTTACAAAGTAAATATTCATGTCATTGTATATATGAAAAATTATCACTGTCAATATGTACATAAAAAAAAGAAAAAAAGAGAAACGGATACAATTTTGTTGCTCAGATCATTTGATGACCATGTAGATCGGTGTCTGAAATGGTCTTTTGTGGAAAGAACCACACAGATTTGAGTGGACCTGTCCAGTCAGTGCACGCATTTGTCAATTATCGTAAAACTCAACTCAGAACTTAAGGAGCTCAACGATTCGACGAACAATACCAAAGGACATTTGGGAAGGCCGCACAAACTACTCAAACTGCCAGACCATAATTAAAAGTGATACAATGACCCTCATAGTCCTCAAATTCTCAATAATCAAAGTAATATTCATATAATTAATATTCATGTCATGTAAAATAAAATATAAAAAAGATAAAAAAGAGTACAATAGCAAAATAATAATAAAAAAAACAACATTCAGTGTAGATTTATTGGAGCAGCTCAATCCCAGGCCGTTTTATCCTCAATATAGTCTTTTACAGTATAGTAGGCTTTCTGACATAATTTACGCTTTATAAAAGATTTGAATTTATTTAGGCTTAGTTCTTGAATGAGGCTAGGAAGTTTATTATAAAATCGAATACATTGGCATCTAAACGAGCCACCTATTTTCTTGAGCCTGGTTGTAGGAATAACAAATTTTTGTTTGTTTCTAGTATTTACATTATGGATATCACTGTATCTTTTAAAGAGATTAATATTTTTATGTGCATACAGCAGATTTTCATAAATATACTGAGAAGGCACAGTCATTATATTAATCTCTTTATATTTGTCTCTGAGGGAGTATCTAGGACTTAATTTATAAATCGAACGAATTGCCCTTTTTTGTAAAACAAATATTGTCTGAATATCCGCGGCATTTCCCCACAGCAGAATACCGTATGACATCACGCTATGATGTTTAGTTGTTATCTTTGCGTATTGATCCTTATAATGAACATTTGTTTTAGAAGTGCCAGGGTAGCCCGATTCAAGTTGTCTAACGTTTTTTATTTGTTCCGTGTGTTGCTGGATGTAAAGAGATAGAGATAGCACCATCCCATTTCGTCCCGCAAGTGTCATAAAAGGAGACTAAGGGACTAACAAAGGAATAAGCACAGCGTTCTCTATGCATTTTACAACCATATTGCGATCGCCAACCCGCCTGCAAAGGCCTCCGAAAAAAAATATTGAAGCTATTTTGTTAATTATTATAATATTTAGTTCCACTTATTGTCGTGAGACTTCTCTCGTGAGAACTCTCTTACTAAACTGCGTTCTAGAGTTGTCAGTGTCAGTTGCAATGATGATACTGACGGCTCTTGAACGTGGTTTAAAAATCTGATCACGTTCAGTTTCATTGATGAAATCCGCCCTTAGTAGTATTGTCTGTTACTATAGGTATAGCTGCTTAACCATTCAAAATCAAAATCAAAAGTCATTTATTCATACTAGGCTTTTTGAACGTCAAAGTTACATAATAAGGCAGTCCCCCAAAACGCCCATCCTTCACCACTTCCTAGTGCTATAGCTGGGAAGAAGAAATGGCGCAACAAACTCCCCAAAGCTGTCTGTTAAGTGGGTTTTTTCATCGGTCAATATTTGTTCATATTCTCTAAGTTCATATTATATTTTCCGTCGTTAGTAATTATGAATACTTTAATGTAGATTTTATTCGTTAGAATCCAGTTCAACATTCTCTCGCTAGGTGCACTGTTCTAACTGCTTTTCAATTTCTGTCGTATGAAAATAATGTACGGTCACCAAAAGAGATCAGTAACCAGCGTCGTCGGATACAGTTGAAGTTTAAGAAACCGGTGCTTATTTTCGAATAAAATTTAATTTAATTCATAGAAAATAAACAGATCATTTAACAATTTAAATGTAATTCGAAAAAATTCATGGGTGTTTTAATAAACTTTAACTATGTTCGATGACCCTAGTAACATATCTCTTTTGCGACTGTACTGAATGTAACAGTAATTTAAAAAAAATGAAAACAGTGTGAAGTATGACCTATTGACACGAGGTTCCACATTTCTACAGGAAAGCAGCTCATCCGAAAAAAGAGAGGGGTTCCACCTACGCCAACGAGGAGACATGCCAACAGCGTCCTGGTGCTGTCCCGGTCACCAGAACCAGGCTGCCGCTGTGGCCCACCTGGAAAACCTGATGGATCCCATGTAATTTCTCTGACTTTTCAGTACTAGCATAAAATTAACGCAATAATAGCATTAAGTCACATTTCAACGGTGAAACAGATTCTGAAAAAATCTCACCCTAAAAAACTTAGGTGAAGTGAGTTTGAAGTGAGCTCTCAATGCCCGGCGTCATCACCCTTATAGCGTAACACACTATCAACTAGAAGATGAATCATTTTGAGGGCTATTTCTAATCCATTACTTCGTATGTTCGAAAATGTCGTCTTCCCAGCAACGTAAATAACGCATTTCTCCTTTCATTCGCTGAAATGCCTTCATTCTCTTGCCCTTGAAAACTAAAATTTCTTTGGCACAAACACTTATTCAGCCATTTATAGATTATGCTGACGCGTGCTACTTGGATGCTACTGAGGAGCTATTAAACAAGCTTGAGCGCCTGCAAAACTTGTGCATTCGCTTTGTTTTCGGTCTTCGAAAGTATGACCATGTTTCTCACCTTCGCAAGGAACTCAAGTGGCTCCCAATCCGCCTTCGCAGGAACACTCGGATTTTATGTCTCCTCTTCAACCTCCTACACAACCCGACTTACCCTTCCTATCTGCGTGAACGTTTTTCTTACGCTCGCCCTAGCGATGCACTGTGCAGATCATACCTTAGATCCCTCCTTAAATCCCAACCCCATAAAACCAGTTATTATTCCTATTCCTTCTCTGTTCATGCTGTTAGATTGTGGAACACACTTCCGCCTCGCATTCGAGGTCTAAAAACTATTTCCCTTTTCAAATGTCGAGTAAAAGAGCATTACCTTTCCTCATAATTGTGTGTATTTATATACAAACTTGATACGACAGAGGGGCTTTCCTTTAAACTGCCTATACTAGGGACTATGTTCAAGCCCTGTACCAAAAATCAATTAAATAGGAGCAGTAGTTTAGTCGCAAATGATTTTTTAAGATTTTGCCCTGTTTGAACACGATGTATCTTTTCTAACAGCTGATTATGCCTATACGCATAGGTCATGCACCTTAAAATGATAAATCTGAAATGCGCTGTTGCCGCTCTGATCCAAGTCACAAGTAAAACCAAATATTTTCGCTAAAAGATGGCAATGCAAACAAGGAAGCAATGAATACACACACTTACACTTTTATTACGAGAGTGACAGTTATACAAAAATTCCCGTGCGTAAAAGAAATAGAAATACGTCACTGTTTTGCTACTGCATCTAAGATCCTTGCGATCGGCCTAAAAAACTTGTTTATTCAGTTCGCCGGCGCGATCCTGCCGCGAATGTGCGTTTCGTAAGACCTCCCGCGCAGGTTTTGTGAAACTCGCGTGCTGACAATTGTGATTTTTAGTTTAAGACAAACAGTAATTCTTTTTTATTTATTGTGACAGTGTCCTGTAACTTGGGATTATTATTATTCAGTGTTAGTTTTTTTTTTGTGAAACGACTCGACTGTTCCACGATCACGATCTCCAGACCTCACTCCCATGGATTTCTTTTTGTGGGGGTACATTAACCCGCCATTTGTGACCTATATGTCTGTGAGACCGGGTGATCCGATAAAGTCGAATAACTTTTTTACCAGCTATCGAATTGAGTTGTGTTTTCGTGTACTTTCCTCATTACGCGTCCCGTACCGTTAGTCCACCCCGCGCCGGCGACGCGGACGCACATCTCGGAGTTTTGGCGCCAACCCGGTGCGTGAGACCGGGGTCACAAATTACGTAAGTCAAATAGTCATAGTTCAATATTTTTATTTTCACTTTTTGATAAGCCTATGTATTTGTTTTTGGTTTTATTTTGATAGTATGATTTTGTGATCATTATTGTTCAGTATATTTTGCATAATTTTATCGATATTACACTCAAAATCTACGTATTTCTTGCCTAATTTCTAAACTTTGTTTTAGCATGTCTTACGAACGTGAAACCCGTCGTCTAGAAGCTCTTCTTCAAGACGAACTGGTATCTGATGAGGACGTATCACAAAAATCATCGGACAGTGAAGCTGGAAATGATGAGGAACCAGAAAATGCCCATACAGATCAAATACAAAATTCGGACAGCGAAGAGGATTTGAGCGATCGTGAATCGTCAGGTAACAGCTCCTCGTTTTATTTGGGAAAGGACAAATATACAAAATGGAGTAAAGAATCCCATCGCCAATCTGGACGAAGTAGAAGTTGCAATATTATAACTCAGTTACCAGGACCTACACGGGCTATCTCAGGTGAAAGGGATGTTCTTGGAATTTGGAGACACTTCTTTGACGACACTATAATAGATGTTATTGTGAAGTATACCAACCAATACATTGACACCGTCAAACATAAATATACCAGAGAAACATATGCCCGACATACGAATATCAACGAGATACTATGTTTCATAGGTTTGATTCTATTAGCCGGAGTAAAAAAATCGAATCATCTAAATGTTGACGAGTTGTTTCGAACGGATGGTGGTTCGATAGAAATTTTTCGGCTTTCTATGTCTGCCCAAAGGTTCAACTTTCTGCTACGAGTTTTGAGATTCGATGATAGTACTACGAGGCAACAAAGAAAAGCACATGACAGGATTTGCCATATCAGAGAAATATTTGAGAGATTTGTCAAAAATTGCAAATATAGTTACACCTTATCTGCTTTTGTGACTATTGATGAAAAATTGGAGGCCTTTCGTGGAAGATGTTTGTTTAGGCAATACATTCCAAACAAACCAAATCCTTATGGTATCAAGATTCAAGCTCTCTGTGATGCTAAAATGTTTTATACATATTGTATGGAAATTTATCCCGGTAAACAGCCCAATGAAGGTCCATATAATCTTGACAATTCTGGTCTGGCTGTTGTTCAAAGATTATGCGAGCCTATTTACAATACTGGTCGCAATGTTACAACTGACAATTGGTACACCAGTGTACCATTGGCTGAAGCATTGCTCCAAAAAGGTCTAACAACAATTGGAACAATCAGGAAGAATAAGAAGGAAATACCTGCGGACTTCAATGTAGTGCGTGGTCGAAATGTGAAGTCTAGTATGTTTGGTTTTCGCAACAACATGGTTTTGGTTTCACATGTCCCAAAGGCAGGAAAGAATGTTTTACTGATAAGCACTATGCACAATGATGCTACAATCGATGCCGTAACTCAAAAACCGGATATAATTTTGAGCTACAATGATACCAAGGGTGGAGTCGATGTCGTCGATCGTTTATGCGCGAATTACAATTGTGCCCGAGCAACAAGGCGCTGGCCTATGGTTATCTTTTACTCCATGCTCAATGTCAGTACCATAAACAGCCAGGTGATACATACGGCTAATAATTCCAACTCAAAACTTCAACGCCGTCATTTCATTGAGAGTTTGGCTATGAAACTAATTGAACCTTATATCAGAGAACGACAGGCTCAGTTGAACTTGCCTCGATTGATGAGACAAAGGCTTGCGGAAATTTTGAAGATTGATGATGCACCTGGGACAGCCGGCCCCTCAAGAAATGGTCGGTGCTATGAGTGCGGATGGCTGAAAAACCGAAAGACACGATATAATTGCTTCCATTGCAAGAAATATTTGTGTTTAGAGCATGTAGTGCCAACATGTACTAGCTGCTTGGCTCTTCAAAATGAGTAATTTTAGAAGGGGATTTTTTTTGTTTTTTCGGTTGGAAGGATAACCTTTTTTGTTTGTTTTTTATAGTTTATAGTGTCATCAAACTGACAAAGGCTGATTTAGCTATATAACATTATTATTGTTACCAGTTTTGATATTTTAAAATAAACATTAGAATAAAATAAGTGATTTTTAGTGTTCTTAGTACATAAGTGATAAGATGGATAAACTAGATGTGATTTATAATATAATCTTTGTTTTATTGTTAAAAAAACATGTCTTTTAATATTTGACCAAGTAAAAGTAGCATGGAGTATTGCTTATTAGGAAAATCTTAGGTTGAAAAACCCGGTGCGTAGGACCGGCGTCACCAATAGTGTAAGTCAAATTCACGTCACAAGTGGCGGGTTAAGGGTGAAGTGTATGCCTCAGAGGTAAATACAATTGTTGAACTAAAAAATAGGATTATTTTAGCATTTCACAAATTAACGTGCTTAGCTACGGACAGTGATGTAATTAGAAAAATAAATACCTAACAATATTCTCCGTCGGTATAATTTGTGCATTAACGTGAATGGAGGACACATCGAGAATTTATAATTTTTGTGTTTTTGTTGTGACTGTTGTGTGCGTATTTCAAAACCTAACATAAACCCAACGCGCCAGCCGCGCGGCCGGGCTCTTTGATACGAGATAACACGCGGCACGCGCGCGCGTGGCGTTGCCGTTCTTACCTAGGTATCTAAGGTCAGTTAAATTTATTTATAAAGGGTGGTTGCGTTTTACTCTGATTTGTAAGCTATTTAGTTTGTTTGAAAATAAAAAAAACTAATTTTTGGTGCTTTTTATTTTTATACCGTATCGAATTAATACTAAACACGTATAGTATACATAGTGTAATTTAATGCCCCTCTGTCATATCAACTCCGTATATGTTACGGCTAAAGGTGGGTGTGAACATAAACTTAAGATTAGCCGGCTAAACTTAGGTTTATCTTCGAGAAGCAGCTAAAGTTCGATATCATGTTAGTTTGCGTCGTGATATTCCATCTTTAGCCGGCTAATGTGCACATTAACCGAAATGAAACGGCTAAAAATGTCTTTAAATTAAAATATTTTCTTGAAAGTCAATATGTTGTGCTACTAAAGTTAGTGACAGAAACATATCGCTGCAAAACCGACTCCACGTAGTCTTGTCTGCCCTACCCCTAGAGTGTAATTTAGAATCGCGTAGGCGCGGAGGGGCGAGGCAGCCCGCGAGCTGAGGAGCAGGTGGTTTTAACACCCGCCGCCGCAGCAGAGGTTGGCCGGCGAAGCCGGCCAACAAGCCGAAGCTGCGGTGGTGAGCGTTTAGACCATCTGCGACGTTAAGCTCGCGTGGGACTGCCGGAGCCCTGCAGCGCCGGAGCCGTGACAGAAACCATGCTTGCTTGCATGTTGCATGATTGCTGCATGCTTGTTTGCTGCTAGATGGTAATCAGTTACTAGGTATTTTTTTTCGGTATTTCAACTAGTAGGTATTTTTAACGTAGATATTATGAATTTAGATGTATGAAATGTTGATATTTTGAACTTAGGCATAATGTCATTCGATATTTTGAACCATTCGAAATTTTAATCACTCGGCATTTCAATCTTCGACGTTTTAAGCTTAGGTATAACAATTTTCGACATTTTGATATAATCGATATTTAAATTTTCGATGTTTTCAACATTGGTATTTTAAGCGTAGGTATTTTAATCTTCGATATTCAAATACGTACCCGGTACATTGCGTGTACATGCCGCTGCCGAATAAATAATTTCCTTTGTAATTCGATATGCCATTCTAGTTTATCATGTTCCAACAAATACCTCCATATTAAACATTATAAATAGTAAACATTATTACATTGTTTCCTTTTTCATTTCCTTCTACATTTTAGCCAGGGCCTCCAGTTACACTTAAGTTTAGCCGGCTAAAGATAGAAGAAACTAACATTAACACCTCCTCGAAGATAAACCTAAGTTTAGCCGGCTAATCTTAAGTTTATGTTCACACCCACCTTTAGCCGTAACATATATATATTTACGTTTATTTTTATATTTTAGCTTTATGTATTTATTTAAGTTTATGTTAATTTCTTGCATTATATATGTATAAGTATATTTTAGTTTAAGACTTCACATATTCATATCTTCTCTTCTTGTTTTCACACACTATTGTCTACATTTCTTTTTCATTTCTCCTTTCGCAGGTCTGCTGGAAGAAATTTCTTAAGAAATAAGCAGTACCTTTGTACTCAATTGTTTTAATATGCCTTATCACTCTGTTTTTTTACTGTGTGTAATAATAAAATAAATAAATGAATGTTCTTGAACTATCGAAATTAAAGCCATTCCTTCTGATGCTATGTTAGGTACGCAATTACCCCGCAGGCGGGATGACACTTAAAGGTAACTTCACCTAAATAAACCACGGTGAGATTTATACAGAATATAACTGGACCTCAATTGCGTCAGGATCGCGAGATTTGTTCGAAAAAGTTACCGTGGCCCTGGCATATAGGCAACTGAAGGAACTCGGGTGGGTTTTAGTCAGTAAAAGTCTGACACAGCCTCCGGCTCCACCCGAGCGGCAGACATCATTCGACGATTACCCATCCAAAAAAAAACCCCCAATTGCGTTACACACTTCAATTACAATCTGAAGGATTTTGGAGTTTTTTTTTTTAATTCATTGCTTCCTAGTTCGTATATTGGAAAATATGGCTGCAATAGTTATTTGTGCAACAAGAGAGCAAAGTCGTTTTTTGCTGCGAGTGCTGATTTTGAATCCTGAGCAAGCGAAGGATTCAAAGATTGAATCACGAGCGTAGCGAGTGATTCTAAAGTTGAATCCTGAGTGTGGCGAGGGATTCAAAGGCACGAGATGCAAAAAACTTTGCTCTCGTGTAACACACATAACTTTTTACTTCAGCAGCGAGAACACTTTAGGAGATAAAATAATAAACAGGAATAGATTGAAATAACTATTTATTGTGAATCAAAATAATTAACATTGTAGGTAGACCTCTACCAATTCAATAAAATGGAACATTTTAAAACTTAAAAGTAATATTACTGCAATTTTGCAAATTAAAAGTAACAGATTTATTTGGCAAAGTTATTGTTGCATTGAGTTTAGTTTGATTATCTGGGGTTAAGGTTTCTGTTTCGGTGTTAAAATACTGTTCTCGTCGCTAGTTTCACTCATATTTTACGATTATTTTAATATTTTTTAACTTATTCAACTCTTTACGCCAGCTACGAAATTTTATTCCCGCTCTTTTATTTAAATTAAGGCGTGTTCGGAAATAGCACCCATGATATTTTATTATTCAAAATATTTAAGTACGTAACATTATTGAAACTAGAAATAAATATATACTGGTCAAATATCAGTTTTATTTGCAGTAAATACTTATTTTAGTTTAAATACAACACTAAGTTTAATTAGCTTTTTGCAAAATTTCTTTAGTTAGTACAAATTTCCGAACGTGTTTGTCTTTGAGGTCGAATTCAAAATCGGAACTTCGAAAGGGCTGGTCTTTGTGTCTCTCTCTTTCTAATGGCGGGAAAGAGATAGAGTGTAAATGTTTCGATTTGTATGATTAACCCAAGGCTGAATAAGATATTCGCGGTTTTCTGAAAACAAAAATTAAAAAGTTACTTTGTCTCACTCAGTGAGCAAAATCTCATTTTGCTCACTGATTTCAGGCAGCAAAACCTACATGTTTGAGCTACTGAAGTGAAAAAGTAATTGTATTGGCATTACTAGTCTAGGTTTTTAGTCAGCATCATTTGCCAACTTACTGACTGGCATATTTTATCACTGCTCTCAAAATCGTGAAGGAAGCGGGATGACAGTTCACTTAAAGGTAACTTCACCTAAATAAATCACCCATCCAAAATTTTTGGCTTCAAGAATAATCTGTATTTATGATGGTTATGGACGAGTGAGTACACAATAGACGGACAATGCAATATTATCTCAGCCCTGGAACGCGCCAACGAAGGTTGACAGTTTGACATAAACATTTGGATGAGCGTGGTGATCCGTACGATTATATTAGTTTTAAGTTTTAAGTGCAAAGTTGTGTGTGTGAAGTGTTTTTGTTGAAACGTAAGATGGACAGGTAAGTAAAATACAGTTTTTATTGCCAGGATTGTGTTTTTGACAAAGATTTGCACGTAAATAGTTAGTTCAACAAACATCGTCATCCATTTTGCCGCCATGTTTCCGCGGCCGGGCGCGGCGTCGGATTTCGTATTAGGTACGAGTAATAATTCTACTATTGATAGCAAACTATTGACGTTATTTAGGTTACTATGTATTGTATTATTGTTACTATGCATTTATAAGATATTTGCGTAACATTGTAATGAAAAATACGCAACCTAAAAAGATGAAGGAACTCGATTGTTAAACCGGGAATTTTAAGTCACGTGACACTAAAATCGCCATTGTGTTTTGTACGGATGATGAAATGTGTGGATATGACTTCCGTACATTTTAATGGTAAAATTTTTGGGTGATTTGTTTTTAACCGACTTAAAAAAAGAGGTTATTGGACACATATGTACCTAGGTATGTAATGTTACTGTTAATGCAACTGAAATTTTGTATTTTTCCAGCTCGCATGCCAGAGGACGCGGGGTGGTGGAAGGACACCACCACCACCACTTGACATGATTTTGCAGCCACCGGCAATGTTAGTAACTTACGGACTTTTCTAATTTTCATTTATCCCTAAATATTCAGTTACTACAACACTGCTTTTGTTCCAGGTCTATGGAAAATGACTGGTCATTGCCTGGGCCGGCATTACCGGTGCCTCCGTCACCAGCATCACTGTTCGTCGTGCTATCGCAATTATAATTTTCTTTTCTTTTTTAGTTTTCATTTTTTTTCCGTATTTACATAAATAATATATAGGTACGATAATAGACTTGAAATAATAATAATATGTACAAGTACATAAAACATTTTTATTAAATTCTAATATGTACAGGTACATAAAACGTTTTTAATGTGTTTTACTTTTTTCAAGTTCAGATGTGACAATATTTGCCGTATCCATATTTCTTTCGTCCATGGTCATGACGTCATGTATTGCCTATCTCATTTTCTCCCACGTTAAATCTTATGAAGTTATTTCTGTCTCTTTTTACTGTCGCTTTTTCGTTTCATTGAGTTTCAAATCACAACCAACGGCGCTAAAGAAGTTTTCACTTCAAAAATAATTTGGCAATGAAATTACTATACTTATTACTATTTTGGCTTGTCTGTGATTGTGATGTTTGATAGTGTGTCTGTATGTATGAATGTATGTGTGTATGGAGTTTGCTATTTCAGAATTAATATAATATAATATTCTTAGTCTTTCCACTTCTGCAGAATGTATTAATGTCGAATTATTTCTCAATAACTAAATTGCACCAAATTGGTAGAAAATGTCCACATCTATATCAATCAACTCAGCCTATTGCAGTCCATTGCTGGGGAAAGGCCTCTCCCAAGTTGCGCCACAACACCATGTCCTCCGCCTTCCGCATCCAGTCTGCCCCAGCCACTTTCATCAGGTCGTCGGTCCATCTAGCTGGAGGGTGTCCCACGCTACGCTTGTCGATACGCGGTCTCCACTCCGGGACTCGTCTGCTCCACCAGCCATCGGTCTTTTGACAAACATGGCCAGCTGCCACTTTAGCCTGCTTACTCTGCAAGCTATGTCGGTAACTCCGGTTCTTACATTTCTGATAATTACATTTCTGATTTTATCCTTCAAAGAAACTCTGTGCGTAGCCCGTTCCATACCGCGATGAGCGACCTTGAATTTGTGGATCAGCCCTACTGTCAGTGTCCACGTTTCGGCACCGTATGTCATTACGGGCACGACGTACTGATTGAAGACCACTTATTCTTCAGACATTACAGGATAGGCGACAAGAAAACTTGACGAAGTTTTCCAGACGCTGCCCAACCCAACTAGATGATTATGTCGGCTTCTCTCTCAAAGTTGTGTCAACCGAGGATATACAGGGTGTCCAGTAAATAGTACGACATACTGCAGGGGGTGATAGCTTGGGTCACTACCTATCAATACAACACAATATAATTATGTTCAGCAAAATCTTACGGATTTACAGTTTTACAAAATTTTCCGAAATACCGAAAAATCTCTACCTTGAAACAGATTTTTAAGCATCTCGTAATGAAAAAATCCTTTTCTAGTACTTTTTTTTTACATCAAATTATTCGTGAATAGTTACTTTACTCATTGATAAGTCTTTTTTCTATCAAAGACAAGAATGTTTTCAAGAAATACTATTTTTTGTTTAAATTTGCACAGAACTATTTTCTTATCACTTAAGTTTAACCTACAGTGGTGAAAAAAAAAAAGTAAGATTTTGCTGAACATATATTGTGTTGTATTGATAGGTAGTGACCCAAGCTATCACCCCCTGCAGTATGTCGTGCTATTTACTGGACACCCTGTATAGTGCTGGATATATGAAATAAATAACCAATCTTTTACACAAGATATATTTATACTTCCAGGTGTTAATGATCAATACAGACTGCTTCAACACTGTGAACGACCTGCTGCATCTGTTCGTGACCGAGCTGGGCTTGGACCACCAGCACAATATGCACGACAGAGATTCCTACCTACACATAGAGTGGGACCAACTTACGGAAGGTAATTAAGCATATGCATAGCGCTATCGGCATTTAGAACTCCATTTTTTTGTGGGTGGGTAATCATCAAATGACTTATCCCGCTCTGGCCGAAGCGAGAGGGCGTCTCAGACTTTTAATGACTAAAATCTTTCAGTTGTCTATATGCCAGGGCCACGGTAACTCTTTCGAACAAATCTCGCGACCCTGGCAGGGCATTTAAAACTCCTAAAGAGGCATGAGGATGATAAGGGATCCCCCGACGCGACGATTGATGTCGGGAAGTTGTATAGATAGTAGTTGCGCGGTAAACTCTGCTAGCGCGATTCAGAATTTTGAGTGAGTTTAATGTGATGCGTAGCTGCCATGTGGCGGTGTAACTAGCTACAATCCCACTACTTGGACACAAGTCTCCTCTCTGTGAGAGAGAGTGAGCTGTAATCCACCACGCGGGCCCAGTGTCTATTGGCGGATGTCACGTTTTTTTTGTTCCAGAGGGGTCATTGCGGAACTTTTTATCGGTAGGAATTGGTTTAATATTCATAGTTAAACAACATTCATTGCGTTATTTACGTTGCTGAGCCGAAAATTTATTCGAACAAATGACGCAATGGTTTAGAAATAATCTTCAATCCCAATCAGATTCTGATAAATTGTGCGTTTCGCAATTAGGGTGCAGGACATGTTTTTATCCTCACGATGTGTGTACCTTTTTGAGACACTGCTCTCAAAAAGTCTTAGCAAATCCTCTAATAGCAATTACTTATCGAACATTTTTTGCCTCCACCGACCACCTACATGTATTCGTTTGATAACAACCACATGGGTCGATCGAAGACTAAGCTACGGTTGCCGCGGTCGGTTCGTAGATGGGTGACCATTCATTACGCGGTAAGCAGTCGATCCAGTCTGTTATTCGTAGATCATTAACAGTCATTGCGGGTAATCAGACTGAAGCCCAAAAAGATGACAACCCAGTCTTATTAAACGGTATCGTGTTATCCGTTAACTGAGTTGCGGAGATCAGATGGGCAATCGCTCCATTTCCAATGCTGGTATTCAGCTGCAACCGGTTAGACTGGAAGCCTACCCTAACATATGCATAGTTGGGAAAAAGCTAAATAGATAGATTAGCTTTTATATTCAAGTCAATTTTGATCAGAAGTGATCCCATTTGACGATACTTTGCCAATGGAACTTTAGGTTATATTGTAATGTAATATTACTCAATATGAACAGACATGAAACTAGACATGAAGAAGAAGCTGCCACCGGCTGCTTCCGTGGGCTTCCCGTACGACTACCAGAGCGTGATGCATTACCCCTGGCTGCAGATCAAGAACGGAAAGAGTAATATCATGTACCCTATATGGGTAAGTGTAACCTGCTTGATCATTATCATCTTTAGAGGTTTTAACACTCAGCATATGCATAGCATAATCTTCTTACAAAGTATAACACAAAGTCGCATTTCGTGTCTGTACGCTTAGATCTTTTAAACTACGCAACGAATTTTAATGCGGTTTGTCAAAAGAAAAGAAGAAGGAAGGAGGGTATATTCAAGAGAAAGGTTTAAATGTAAAATCAAATCAATTTAATTCGACTAACAACAAATCAGACTAACAAATAATTTGTATGTTACAAATTAAAAACAATGTAAACATAAAACTATTGAACATTAAGTGACGGCGTCGTGTTGCGCTGCGTGGTTTAAGCGGGCGAAGCCGCTGGTAAAAGCTAGTTAGCCTATAATGTTTCTACTGCTGGGACACAGGCCTCGTCTCTGTGACAGGGAGTGGGCCATAATCCACCACGTCAGTCCAGTGCGGGTTGGTGGAGATGTCCCATGGCTTGGATTTTTTGATTCTAGGACATTCACCCACCGGGTTCACTCTCGATTTTTCACTTCACCGTTTTGAGAGCAATGGTAATTAAAATAAATACAAAAAGTATAATGTGCCTGCTGGGGTTCGAACCCACGGGAGGTAAATGGGGCTGTTGTCACTAGGCCACCACTGGTCACTCAACATTTCTTACACGCTTACACGGGCAACTGAAATTGCTAAATTCTGAGCATTATTTGACGAATGGTTCCATTACCTCCAGCAATTGTTGATAGTAATGAATTAATTGTTGATATTTTTTATTACAGAACGATGGCTGGGCAATGGGCCATTGGCAAGGCCTGAGTTCAACCGACGTCCAAAAGATTAATCTTCTGTACTTCGAACAATGTGTGCTGAGGAAAGAACAGGCTGCAGCGGCAGAGAAGGCAAAGGAAAACCCAGAAAGTGACCATGAAGATGACGAGATATCAGACGCTGAAGATAAACCCGAAACTGAAAAATAAACTAGTTTTCTCGAAGGAAATATTTATTATTGTTACTACTAGCTTTTGCGTGAGTGAACGTCATAAAACAACATTAACATTATCCCACTGGAACGTATCAAAGTACGCTATGTCTTAAATCCTACCAACCCGTGTTCCAATTTTTTACTAAATCTTTTCAGCCGATAAGGTGCTCTTGATATTAAAAAAAATTAAATCTCAACATGAGAATATTGATAATATTAATAGGAAGGAAATAGGATAGGATAAAAAAATCAAAGGGGTAATATCAAATCAACACTTGTACTTATAAATAATATTTGTAATCTACCAAAACCTAAAAGATCAACGGGGTAATTGCGCAACACACGTGACAATTGACCGCGATTGGTTTCATTTTGACAGTTCACCCACGTCCATTGCGTAATTTACGTTGTTGAGCAGACGAACTTATCAAACTTATGAAGCAGTAGATTAGCAATATTCATCTATACTCTCGGATTGTGATTGAAAGTCCTCATCATCGTCTGCCTAGCATTTTCGCAACTATACTGGGGTCGGCTTCCAGTCCAACCGGATACAGCTGTATACCAGTACTAGCTTCTGCCCGCGACTTCGTCTGCGTTAAATTTTTTGTTTCTCCGACCCTTCCCGTCGCGTCGAATCACCTACCCGTGCGATTTTCCCCGTTTTTGCAACATTTTTCATTACTCCTCCACTCCTCTAAGTTGTAGCGTGATGTTATATAGCTTATAGCCTTCCTCGATAAATAGGCTACCCAACACAAAAAGAATTTTTCAATTGAGACCAGTAGTTCCTGAGATTAGCGCGGTCAATCAAACAAACAAACTCTTCAGCTTTATAATATTAGTACCTATAGATTCAGATTGTGATAGAAAGTGTGTTACGCAATTACGACGCATTTCGGCTTGCCTAATTGTGCCAGCACAGCAAGCTACCTGAAACTGTCTTCCCAATAAATCTTGAACCTAATACTTTAGCGATAAAGTTGAAAACCTGTTAAAGAAATTTAACAGAATGTAGTAGCTTTATGTGCTGGCGTCTGTACTATTTGTAAAAAAAACAAGTTTGAACTATTAGGGATTAACGGTTTCTTGAATGTTATTTTCTAGGTTCCTCATCTTCTTCTGGTTTCTTAGGGTCCTCATCATCCTCCTCATCTTTAAGGACATTCTGGCACGTGTTGAGCAGTTTCGCAACCTTGCGCTTGTTGCATTCGTGGCCAAAAGCTAGTCGAAGTTTCATGACGTCGAGTTGGGATAACTCGTCCGACGGGGCTATCATTAGGTCAGATACCTGAAAATTGAGGTATATTTAACTATTAATTACTAGCCTGCACTGTCCCACTCCTGGGCAAAGGCCTCCCTCCACTTCTTCCAACTATCGCGAAGCCGCGCGTCCTGCTCCCAGTTTTGATAGAACCTATCCAGCTCGTCCCGCCATCTCCCACGTGGTCTGCCGCGACCCCGCCTCACTGTCTCAGGACACCAGTTCTGTGCTACTTGGGCCCACAGTTTGGCCGGCATGCGGCAAACATGTCCTGCCCAGTCCCATTTAAGTTGGGCAGCCTTTTGAGCCACGTCAACTATCTTTGTTTTAGAGCGCAGTATTGTGTTTCGGACGCGATCCGTTAATTTAACGCCGAGTATACTGCGCTCCATTGCTCTTTGGCAGACCTTGAGTTTGGACTTCTGAATGTTAGTCAAAGACCTATATTTAACTATACAGAAAGTAAATGCAAACGATTGGTTGAATCTATGATGTACAGACACCAGCACATCATGCTACCCGAAAATGACAAATTCTTCAAAACAACCTAGTAGAACCTAATGCTATAGCGATTAAGTTGAAAATCTATTAAAGATTGTAGTAGCTTGATATCCTGGCTTCTGTACCGTAATGTACCTATGGTTACGTGTGGTGCCAGATGTAAAGAACAGCACCATCTCATTTATTCCCGTGGTTGTCGTAAGAGGCGACTAAGGGACTTACAACAGAATGGGCAGCAGCGTTCTCTATGCATTTTACCATTATACTGCGATCGCTAATCCGCCTGCAAAGCGTGGCGATTATGGCAAATTGGGACACCCCTTCCTTCGGCTGAAATGTTGATGATGATATACCTAATCATAAGGTAATTATTCACTGTACGTGAACAGTGAGTAAGAAAGTAAATATGTTTATTCGCAGTTAACATAACGCAGCGAAAGAACACCAACGCAAAAAGAATATGTAACAGCTTAGGTAACGGTGGTTCACCACCAGCTAAATTAGAGCTGTTATAAGTAGTTAGTAGAAAACAGTTTTTATTTTTATTTCTATCATAATCATAATCGTTTATTTGCTCAGATAGAAGGTACATAAAATAAGACGGTTACTACTGTGATCCTATGCAAATATTGACAAACAATTTTAAATAATATCATATTATGGAAACATGTCAGTAAAATTAAAATTGTCCAAAAAAAATTAAATAAAAATAATTGTAAAATAGAAAAGTTTAAACCAAGCAATGTCAAATAATAAATACAATGTCATCAATTAAATCTAAAGAGTATTGTCAATAAAAAAGAGATATAGGAGCCTTTTTGGCCTCGCACAGGTCTTGATCTTTAATTATTTTTTTTACTGTTTTTTCTATGTTGTTATTTTTAACTTCAAAGTTTTAATTTTCTTCTTTATTTTTTGTATTTCCTGTGCGTGTGTCAAGTAAACTATCAATCTCAAACTCAATTTATAAAACGGCCATCGACACGTTTATAGGATGAATTGGTCAGTAAACTATAAGTTAGGTCGTCCATCTGTATGTTTAACAAAATATGGCTTTACATAATTATAATCTATGTATTCACTATTTCATAAAAAAAAGCATTCAATGGAATTAACTCACAGGGCTGTATTCATGATTTTTAACCGACTTCAAAAAGGAGGAGGTTCTCAATTCGGATGTTTATATTTTTTTTTTTATGTATGTTCGGCCATAACTCCGTCATATATAAACGGATTTGCAAAATTCTTTTTTTGTTCGAAAGGGGTTTATTCCGAAATGGTCCCATGTAAATTTCATATAGATCTGATGATGAGTTCGGAAGACAGACACCGGAACTCTTTAAAAAATGACAGCAAATCAACCGCGATTTCTGCTATCGCATAAATATGCATTGTTTGTTTGGAATTAGTGCGGGGTGAATACCACAACTAAAAATTTAAAAATAAAAACTTTTTTACATAAAAAAATAACCGACTTCCTTAAAAACACTACAAAGTGAAAAATAACTTCAATTTCGGAAGTCGGTGGCAAAATAACTATAAATACAGATCCTAAGACACCGACTTCCGAAATTGAAGTTATTTTTCACTTTGTAGTATTTTTAAGGAAGTCGGTTGTTTTTTTTGTAAAAAAGTTTTTATAATTATTGTAAGTCTGTAAATTACATATTTTTTACGGTCGCTAATCATATTATAACCAAAATACAACCTGGCACTGACCTGCAAATCGCAAAAAACCTAAGAGAATTTTGCGGGACCTTATGCTGTGTCCACATCATATTTTTTGACATTTCAACGGACAATGTACTCGGAACGAAAAACTGACTGACATTTCTCCCAGTTAAACAAGGTCGAATTTCACCAACTAGGTTTAAGAGCTGTCAGTGTCATTATTTTCATATTACCTACTGGGGAATAATGACACTGGCAGGAAAGCGGTTTAAATGTGCTGATCGCGTTTAGTTTCGTAGGTAAAATTCGCATTAAATGTCTCTCATAGGTCAACTTATACTTGAGCTTGGGCTATAGATACATACCAATGGTAATATAGTAGCTCCGCCGTTGACACTGTAGGCTCGATTATGGAAGTGCATGATACTCATGGAGTCGTACTCCACCATTTGGTGCGGCACGCCACTCATACGCTTCCAAAATAACGACCGGTACTCTATGAACAGGTATGAAGTCTTAATTTTAAAAGAACGCTGAAACTCGTGGTAGGCTCTCATTTCATCTGCCAGGGTCGCGAGATTTGTTCGAAAGAGTTACCGTGGCCCTGGCATAAAGGCAACTGACGGAACACGGGTGGGTTTTAGTTAGTAAAATTCTGACACGCCTTCCCGCTCCGCCCAGAGCGGGAGACGTCATTTGATGATTTCCCAGCCATAAAAAAAGCTCTCATTTCACAAAATATAAAATAAGCACACAAAAAAAAAAACTCAGTAATCATAAGCTGCATTGACACTAGGATAGAACATAAGCGAAATCAGCCAAGAATGCTTCTACTGCTGGGATACACAAGCCTTCCTGTGAGAGGGAGTGGGCCGTAGCATGTGATACACCACGCGAGCCCGGTTGGTGGAGAGCATGGCTTCGATGTTTTGGTTCTAGGACATGCCTGTTTCCCCATGATATCCACGTTTTTATTCATCAGTTTATCAGTTCATGAGCAGTGGAGCAATGATGAAAAAAATTGCACATTATGTTATTAATAGTATGATGTAAAACTACTCACTAGGTTGTATATTTGCCCAAATAACCCTGATATACATATCCCGCTGAGGATGAGTCACTTCGTCTCTGAACCCAAGGGCGTGCAGCAATGCATGCATTATGTCCCGACGCTGCATGCAATCGTAGCCCAGGATCAGAATCTGAAAAATATTATATGAAAGAAACTTGAAATGCTTTTAATAAGTGTGTGGTAAATTATCATTCACAAACATTACATGCATGAATTCACGCATTTTTCCTATGGGGGTACGCACTAGACAGTGAAGGTCGAGTGTTTATGGAGGACTGTCTGAATTTTGACGTTCGAAAAGTGCTTATTCTCAGCTCAGTTTTAATAACTACCTATTGATTTTGATTGTCATCCTTATCTATTCTTTTTGGTACGTACTTGTTATACACCACGCCGATTACGATTACCACGATCCTGACCTTTCTGAAGAACATCATCAATAAGGTCAGTCTATATCCTTCTAGGACGCCCCCTCCTGGGAAAAAGGCGTGTTCATATGTGTTACTGTCAAGTATTCAAAAGCTTACACAGCAGATGAGGGACATTGGCCACCTTCCTTTTGTACCATACTACCCTGACAAGTTGAGCTCACCCAGTACCTGCTTACGGTCTAATGTAGGTACTTAAATATCCCAAAGACTGTCGTCTTTTGGCTGGAAAACATTTCTACCGTTATGCCCCTTACCACAATAGCTGGCAACAATAATGCGGATTTTCGATTACGTTGACATCCTTATGGTTCACATACAGGAATGTTCTACCTTCATCCAGATCCAACCCATGAATATCATAATGTCTACTTTGAAGCTTTCTAATAATAGGACCTATAAGACCCAATTATATATTGCTGGGTGTGAACCAGCCATGAGATATAACCTATCTCAAGGAATCATATCCCTATATATCTTAGTGGAGAATTTAAATAAAAGTCTTACAGCTTTCGTAAGAACAGGAGCACTTCCTTCTCGTAGCGTCGTATGCGAGCATTCCCTGACACCTTCAGGGTTCTGGATGCTAAGCCACGGGATGGGGGCGATTTCATTCTTCGGAGGCCGCTCTCCCAAGTTCTTGAAGACCACGCAAGAGAGGCTCTGTATAGTGCGCATTTCCGCGCGTATGCGAGCAACTATTATGTCGTCTAGTAACAAAATAGTAAACGGTTATTATGGGTTTTGGCCTTTGTTTTTGCTGACTGTACCTGAAACGCAATACTTTACCTAGGTATGGGCTGCAGTTTCAGCTACACATAGGTGAGGTACCGACTTGTATACTTACCCTTATTTATAAACGTTTCGTAAACTTAAGTAGTGATAACGTTTATATTATTCACATGGAGTGAAGAGTACCTATAATACAATACTAGTGGTCGCCCAGTTCAACCACAATTCATTTTAATTTTGAATTATAAAAAAATATTAGCTTTAAACTGTAATTAACTGTACCAAATTTTATACTCCTTCGGCCGCATAGTTACAAGTAGGTAGCAAAGGTTTTACTTGAAATGCTCTTTCCATTGGTTAAATTATATCTTAACGTTAGCGGGCGTCATGTCAAAATCGCCCAATCTCCTTAAAATAAAATCGTTCACAAGTATATGTGATAGTGTATCTCCTTGGTTGTCATTTATCGAAGAACTAAATTCGTTCAATTTTTAATTGTCAAAAATAATAATGCTCGAATTTCCAAGCATGTTTTAGAAAATATTTTAACACACATTTAAACATACGGGGGGATACACTGGGGCATCTATTAAAGGCTCGTGCAGACAAGCGCGACGCGACGGTCGCGCGCGATTCGGCGATTTATAGTCGTAGAACAATTTCTATGACTATAAAGACATCGTATCCCCGTTATCGCCATGCTAAGACGCGACTGCTATTATTTTATTAGCCATCAATATCGATAGATACACTTACCGTAGTCGTTTGTTTCAATATAATATGGAATGATTCCTGATGGCCAGTTGAAAGTGGCCGGTGTATTTCCTTCATCAGGACGCGATGGTATTGCTGGAAATTTTAACATATGTAGACATACATAACTACTTGGAGGGTTGTATTGGCGATTTTGATGATTATAATTCTGTAACGACATACGTCTTATAGGCGCGAATAATATTTTAATCAACATACAACCTAGCACTGGCCTGCAAATTGCAAAAAACGTAAGAAATTTTGAATTTCGCGGGCTGGTCGGAGCATCCCCCTTAAACACTGCAAACTGAAACCATGAATTCAATATGATCCCCTAGCGTAGAAATTCCTAGCTGTTCCATACATTTCGGTCACGTAGGTATTGCACTTTTCGAAGTTTTCTATAAAACAGCCGATGTTTTTATTCATAACCACAGATAACAGAAACTAAAGGATATAAGAATACAAGATAAGGATAAGATATTTATGTTCATAACAGACTAAAAGTTTCTACGCTAGAGGGTTTAGAGTCTAGAATCAAGTGCTGAATTCATGGTACAGTTTGCGCACTGGTTTTTTTTTTAGAAATCATTTGAAAAGTGTACTTATGCAACATGCAGTGGAGAGACGTTCAGTGTTATTGTAACCGATATCTACACTACAGTGTTTTATCAGTATCGGGTAACCGGGTGCCTCCTGCACCCTGATTGCGTAAAGCAGTACCAAATAGAATCTGAATCATTTTGAAGATTAAATCTAATCCATTGCCCTTTATGTTCAAAAAAATTGTCTGCTCAAGAACGTAAATGATTGCTGTTGAACTGTCAAAATGAAAGCGATTCCTATTGATAACAAGTTACGCACTAACACCTCTAGACCTGCAGAAGCGTTTTGAAAGCGACGTAGGTCTGTATTAAAGAACCTAAAAGACTCAAGCATTACTTAAAACCAGTGTCAACCAATATGGGTTTTAACTACTTTTCAGAAAGTAATGCTTTGCGCTTAGTAACTGTAGAGCAGCATTTTGATAGGACGAAGCGTAAGCCGATATTACAGAACGTAATTCAAGACTTAATCATGAGTTAGTTAAGTAAGTACTTAGAACTAGTTTCAACCAATATGGATTTAAAACTACTTTTACGTTAGCAATGCTTGACTCTTTGGTAACGGATACCGGCCGTAATTTTAGCCATGGCTGTGTTGCTAGTAATAAAGGTTTCGAATCGAATAACTATGAAGGGTAGAGGTAAGGAGAACCGTCTCATATGGGGAGAAAGTAGAAAAGTTTCCAGCTATAAAACAGTCAATAACAGTTTCAAAACCCGCCAAAATGGCGCTAGCGTAGGCACAAGGTTTGGTATGAATGCAGCAGTTGATAACGGACTGAAGTGTGCCGAGTTAGAAAATTAAATATTTTTAGTGACTAGACTCTAGAGGAGTTAGTGGCGGTCCAGTATACTGAACTTCCACTATTTACGTAATCCAAAATAATTTTATATAACCTATATTGATTGCTACCAGAAGCACGTCAAGCCGTTGGTCCCAGTTGTCATGTAGATCTTTTAGGTAGATAGATGATGGAAGCATAATAAATACAAACAATTTTTATCGTCAGCGGTTTCTTCTTCCGTTTGAGAGTTATCCAAAGCCACATAATGACAAAACACAAGTATAACTAAACAAAGGCAATGCGTCAAACTCATGGCCTCCATTATTTTATGTCGGTTATGAACGTGTCTCACAAAATAAAATATCAAATCTTTAAAAATACATTTTTCAACGGTTATGAAATCCAATCTTATGTTTTCTTTTTATTGTAACTCGTAAACTAGTAACAATAAAATATTATAAAATTACTTGGGAACTATGATAATAAAGTCTGGGAGTATGTTTGTTGCGTATAAACTTTTAGATGTTGAACGATCTCTAATCATATTCCACCTTCTCCCATTCCGTAGATGAATCCCGATTCCTCCTAGAAGAATAGAACTAATTGATTAGCTATTCTGTAAATGTCCGAGTCTACTTGTTACCTACCCGTGGTTGTACGAGTTTTCCTGCCTAGGAAATCAAATCACCTTTTTCTTGTTACCGACGCAACCCGATTGCACGTCAGATACCTAATGTTTGTTAGATACCTAATTTTGTAATAGTTTGCCAGTTAACTAATGTTCTCTTTTATTAGTAAAAAAGCCGTAGAAAATTCTGAATAACATGTGGTAGTAGAACCACTGATTACATAGCAGAACTAAATAGACCTTTCAACGAAAAATTGTTTTAAGATTTCTGTGTCTCATGCAATTTTGGGTGTAGGTACGTTTATCCTGACTGATACCGACTACGTACGAAATTACGGAATCCTGCTATGCGCGTGGTCTGACACGCACTTGACCGGTTTTTCGTTATTCGAAAAATCGATGATGAACCCGTAATTGAAAACAGACTATAGTAAAATGTTGCCGGTATGTTTTGGAGTTTTGAACCAATCACGATGGCACACGGTTTTTTGTCAAAGTGACATCGGAACATTACGGTCCATTTCGCGTAGAATATTGAAATGCGTCACCACTAAACCTAATTTTATAATTGTAGTTTTGACTAAAATGTGACGCAAGACTAAACATTATTTAAACAGCATAAAATAATTGCTAATATCAAGCAACATGCTAATATGGGTAAAAAAACTTACGTTCAGAATTCTTTTATGGGATGCACAATGACGTAAAACGAAATCATCAAACCAAATAGTGTAAATTGAAAAAGAAAACAAACCAGAATAGAATGTGTCAATTGGTAACAATAAAATATTAAATAGTATATCGTTGCGGTTCATGGCATACGTTATTGGCTTTTATTTCGTAAAATACGTCCAGTAGTGACACACGGAACTTTCCGGTCTGAAGTCTTATTCAATCCCTAACGATGCGGCGTTATTCGTTACTATTGATCACTGTTTTAATTGTATCTTTTGCTTACCAAGCATCGACCACATCCGGCTCCGTCGAATTGGATGAGTTCAGTTTTGACAAAATAACAAACAAATTCGAAGCAAGCCTTATTAAATTCGATGTGGCATTCCCATACGGTGACAAGCATGAAGCATTCGTGGCACTCGCAAAGGATTCGAAAGACGTGGACGATCTTTTGATAGCTGATGTCGGAGTGAAAGATTACGGTGAAAAAGATAATGAGGCCCTCGCGAAGAAGTATGGTGCCACCAAGGACAACTTCCCTGTGGTTAAGCTGTTCGTCAAAGGTAAATCTGAACCGATACCATTCGACGACTCGAAAGGATTTACAAGTGACGAGTTGCGACGTTTTGTACGAGACAATAGCGGCTTATATTTGAGTTTGCCGGGGTGTCTAAAGGAATTCGATAAACTTGCCATACAGTTCATGAAAGCGAAGAAAGATGAGAGAAAGAAAATATTGAAGAAGACTGAAGAACTCCTGAAGAATTTGGACAAGGTAAATACACTCTGTATTTATTTTTATGTAATAGTTTCGACAATGTGGTGCATCTTCACAATTAACTATAATTTAGGTCATCTTATGGTTATGCTTTTCCAGCTGTAATAAATCCAAACTTAAACTTTTTCAGGAGCCCTCTTCCGGGAAGATCTACAAAACAATTATGGAAAAAGTCCTTGAAAAAGGTGATGATTTCATTCAATCTGAACTTGACCGAGTGAAGAAATTACTCAGCGGGAAAGTTTCTGAGGAGAAGAAGAAGCAGCTAGGAACCCGAACCAATATTCTGCAGACATTCCAACTATTAGACAAACAAGCAAAGGTTGCTAAAGAAGACTTGTGATTGGTCAGTCTAAATTTTTAGCACAAATCCATGTTATAGGATAATTTACTACTATGGACATTGACTATAGAGTTCATTTTTCTTGATCCCCAATGTGGCTCTAAATCTTTAGGCTGTACAAGAAATGCATATAGTTTGATATCTTGTTAATGTGACATGTTTTGACTTTTAGTATCTTTTTGTAGATTTTCAAATTGCATTTGTCCCAAAAATGTGAGTTTCACTCATAAATTGTTATGCAATGGACTTGTACTTAATAATATAACTGTTTCTGGCAACTCCATACTACAAATGTATGTTGTTATATTTACACATATTTTATGAACTCTTTAAATGCTCCACTTATTTTTAAATGAGTAATTTTTGTTGTCAACCATGCATATCCAAAAATAATCACAAAATAAAATCTTATAGTCTGTGCCAGATGTGAGGAAAATAAAAGTTATTGACACCTGCCTACCAATGTATTTGAATTACCGTTTTGACTGTGCTAGCAACACTTTCTTTACATTTTTTTCGTATTGTTTTGAAATATTTGAATACATTGGAAGGTGGGTGTCAACGACTTTTAATTTTTTCACATCTGGCACAGACTATAGATACTATCTATACTAATTATTATATTTATAGAATAAAGCTGAAGAGTTTTTTGTTTCAACATTCTAATCTTTGGAACTACCAAAAAAAAATACCGAAAAATTTCACTTTGTATTTGATAACCCAATTCTTAAGGAAGGTTTTAGGCTATTTATCATCATGCTATGACCATTGGGAGACGAGCAAAACGAAAAAGTCTGAATGGTCATTCTTTTTGATGTCTTCTATATCCTTAAGAGTTAAAACACTACAAATGATGAAACTTAATAGGTAATCAAGATCTTATTGAAATGAAATTAATATTGCATTTAATATTTTAGCTAATATAGTATACCAAAGTATTTGAATTTCTAACATTCCAGTATCTAAACTAATATTATAAAGACGAAAAATTTGATTTTTTGTATGTAAGTTTGTAATTGACAAACTCGAAAACTACTGAACCGATTTTAAAAATTTTTTCACCTATAGAAAGCTACATTATCACCAAGTAACAGGCTATATTTTATCCCGAAAAAAATCTCAGTTCCCGTGAGTTACACGGACGACGTCGCAGCCGAAGTGCTAGTAGTTAAAATTGTGTCGGTTTTATTTCCAAATAATTACCATTACCTAAATTGATGTTACGGTTGGTCTGACATAGCGTCCGTGAACTTCTGAGATCTTCTATCTACCTACACAGAAATTTTACAGGAGGAACATAAAACTAATTTATAAATTTTCCGTGGAGAATTTTGGTGAAATAAAAAAGTAGTTGATTAGTTTTACGTCTTTTTATGAAATAATAAATGAATGCAGTTAGTATTATGTTGTATATTATTTTAATCGTAATTAGGAGTTTTAAGTTTTAGAATTAAAGACAAAGTTCAGATAGGAGATATTTCCATTAGTTACTTAGGAGGAATCAGCCTCCAAACTGTGCATTTAATGTAATGTTTGAAAGACAGGATTTATCAGAATAAATCATAATTAGGAGATAACAACAAAATACAGAAATATACTTATACAAATACAAAATCTACAAGTATATTTCTGTAGGTAAAAGAAAAAAATGCTTCGAAATCACAATTAATTATTTATTAATGGTTTATAATTACATGAGAAACAAACTTAATCTTAACCAGTGTTCAAAAGGTTATTTTTTTAAATATATAAAATTCTTAAAATATAATCTATTTTTTTGCAATAATCAGTATCTTTTATTCAGCATCTTGAATCATATTTTTAAAATCACTTTATAGTCTTAAAATCACTTTGTATGTCTTATAAATAAGACATATAAAGTGATTTTAAGACTCTTTGTCTCATTGTGAATGTTATCATTGTCAACGTTCACAATGAGGCAAAGAGTCGTAAAAGGAATGACAATCCAATGGGATTACAGACTTCAATTCCTGTAAATGTTTAAATTTTTGGAAAGTGATAGGTATTCTATTTCTATGCAGGGGCGCGTATTCTGTTATGGTGGAAATTTTATTGACTCTTTGAGGGAGGCTTTCCCATTCGGAATCAAAGTCCAATTTAAACTTAATCAGGCCTGTGTTGTCATATAGAATAGCCTTTATATCCGTAACTTTTGGATCTCCAGCCTTGCGTCCCGGTCGTATAGAAGTATAGCGCCATGTTTCAGGAGCCGAAAAATTTCTGAAAAATGTGAGGTCCACCATCACAGCTTCGTATTCACATGGATTTTTGCGAGCTTCTTTTGTAACTGAGCGAAAGTCGCTTGGTATGTGGATTAATCTATTTTTCAGTTTTCTTTCGATGGCACTATGCACACAATCTCCTTCCATCTGCGTGTGTCCGACTTCAAGGTATTTTTGTATTATAGTCACTTCATGTTGCATGGAAAAATTTAATAGTGCATTCGATAGGATATTATTGCGGTTCTGACTTGTGCAGCCATCAGAGTATATTATTATGGGTAAATGTTTGGGCAGACAATGGCGGGATAAGTAATCAATGATGAATGACGCATAGGTAGATGCTGATAGATCACCTTCCGTTTCAGTAAACCAGTAACATGTACATTCATGTGAGGCCAAATCGTAGATCGTGAAATTATGTACACATAATTTTGTTTTGTAATATACGGCACTAGCTGTGATAAACGGACACACCTTGACAGATTGTAAATCCATTGTCAAAACTATGCAGTTTCCCTTTATAGCCTCGCTTTTATCTTTAGATTTTTCTTCACGGGCTCGATTTTTTCTGCTTAGATGTGTTTGATAATCATTTTCGCACACATTACCGGTCTGATGACCTACACAAACATCACACATGTCCTTCTTTATTGTATGGATAGCTATATTCTTAGATTTGATAGTTTGGTTAAATTTATTTCTAGCGTAAGGATCGGCACCTTTTTCTGAGCAATATTGTTTATACGTATTGTATAAGTGAGTGGCATTACGATAAACTGGCTCCAAGTACACTTTGTTAGTGTTAAGACGGTTATAGTGCGACGGCATTTTAGGTAATTCATCAAGAAAGTTATCAAGAACATCACGTCTCTGAGAAAGTGGAACTCTGGGACGACGTTTACGATTCATGTTTTCTTCTGATGGATGCATGCCACTTATTCCTTTTTTTGCCCAATTTTGAACTGAAAATGTGCCAAGACACAAAGTTCGAATAAACATTTCACGGCATACTCGCTTCTTGGTTGTGGTTCCATGAGTAGAATTACTTAAAGGAAGAAAATAAACAAAGGTACCTGCTCTTCTCGAATTTTCAGATGTCTGTCTACCTTTTCTCTGAAAAGTTACGTTGTTAGCTACATAGACTTTTCTTTGATGCCAATCCATGTCGCTCCAGAATTGCCGAAATATCTTCTCTCTGTCCTCATCTCTTACTTCATCACAACAACTTATCTTACTATTTCTACAGAAATCTGAATTGCATCTAGGCCCTAGGACTCTTTGGTTTCGAAGTTGGCTTTGTACTTTCTCACCCTTTGGTCTTTTGTAACCAACATACTGTTTTCCCTCCATCCTTAGTCGCTTAGTAATATTTTTTTTCCATCTTTCGGGTTTAGCTTGTCTTTGTCTACGTCGGCCTTCAGTCATGTCTCCAAAGTGAACTACCTCTTCATTCATTTCCAGTGTCTCTTCATTCGCTTCCAGTGTCTCTTCATTCGTTACCTCTTCATTTGGTGGAACATTTTCTGAATCTGAACTTAAAGCATCACGATTATTGAATGGTTCGTAATCGCTGTCGTCATCGGGCGAAAAGTCCTCACAAAATGTAGTTGAAGAATCTCGTCTAAGTGGCAGTGGTGTTGGCCTCGGAGACGGTGTTTCTAATAGTGAAGGTGCGTCAAGTGCCACCAGGTCTTCTAATTGAATGAAGTCTAGGTCATTGCCTGCAATTAGGGAGCTTACGTACGAACTTTCCCCTAACTGAGATTCAATCCTTCCAACAGAACGTGGTTCTGTTAGGACATTCTGTACTAGAGATAAAGGCGTACGAGACGTGGATGAAACATTCTCTTGTTCAGTTGAATTGAAAATTCTGTTAACCAGTGCATGTGCCCTGTTTTTTGATGCCATTATCACGAAATCCGAAATAAAAAAGAAATCACTTAAATAAACGAAATACCACAAAAAAAAATCAGTTATACTCTTTAGACGGAACGATTAATATTATTTATTTATTATCGTAGATTATTATTATTAACACCAGCATAAAACATCCCACAGCAAGGCACGGGCCTTTCCTCAAATTAATGAGCATTCAGGCATCACCAATTTATCGTAAATAGGTATTTAGATAGAATTAAGTGTATTATACTTCTAAGAAATTTCTTCTAACTGCATAGAATGACAACATTACGTACCAAATAGAAGTAAAAAGTGTTGAAAGAAATTACTCCTATCTGAAAAAGTTACGTAAACCGAAAAAAGAATCATAGCAATATCTTATTTTAGTACCTATTATGTAAGAAATGTAGTGAAACACTTTCAGGTGGTAAATAAATAGCAAATTAGCAATAACAAACCACTTTAAACTTACTTTTAATGCCGAACGCCAAAATACTCAGCCGCCGGGTACGCGCCCTTCGAGCAAACTGTCAGTTACGAGAAATTTCCGCCAAAAATAGGGCGGTATAATTTAGAAGGTATTTCTACGGACGGATTATAACCAAATAAGAAGGTTTTTACATTTAGGAGAGTAATGCATTCTATAGATTCCGACTTTTGCCAAAAGATGGCATTAAAATAAAGTTTTGCGCAAAAATGTTAGTTAGGAGGTATCAGAAGTTCACGGACGATAGGCATTAAGCACTGTTTTGTGTGTCCAGTATTACATGTTTAATGGTTTGTTTAACATCACTTTTACTTTTTTTATGTTTTAATGCTATTTTTGTACTGGCATGGATTTAATACATGGATATGTAAAATTTTATGAAAATGTGAGTGTGTAAAGGCTCCTATACATCATGCCGGCGGCACAGCCAGCAGGGTTTTTGCTGTACATCAGCATTGCCGACTTTATTAGACCACTTGCCGTAGAAAGTTCTTAGAATGCCGCCGGGTTTGTTGGCGGCATGCTCGCCGGCTATGCGGCCGACATAGTGTGTAGGAGCCTTAAGTGCCTTTGAACAATCAGCCCACAATAATTACCATACAAGCCATATTTTAGTACAAAACCAATAAACCTACTGAGGACCCTACAAAAGCTTGGGTTACATTCACAATTGTTTAATTCAGATTGTTTATTCATTAACAGTGGCTCTTTGACCCTTTGTTAATATAATTATATCTTCAAAATGAAATATTTGATTAAGTTATTATTCAAAATTATGTTGAGTTACTTAAATGTTTGATGCACAGCTGTGAGTGTGATTGCAATAAATAATTTTAAAATTAAAATAATTAAACTTTTTATTTTTATATTTTTTACTGATAGCGTAGGGGCTTAATAACAGCCGCACGAATCGATCGATCAGGGTAAGTTATGCTTGCCGCGGTTGATCTGTGGATGGGTGAGCATCTTAGTGCATCGTAAAGTACGTTAATCTGTTGTTCCCGGCTGTCATTCGTGAATATTTCGCATTAAGTGCATCTGGTTACACTGGAAGCCGACCACAAGATAGCTGTGAAAATGCTAAGCGGATGATAACTGGCAGCGTGAAGAGTTTGTTTGTGTGGTTGATCGCTGTAATCTCAGGAACTACTGGTCCAAATTGAAAAAATATATTGTGTTTGGTAGCCTACTTATTGAGAAAAGCTATAAGCTATATAACATCACGCTGCGATCAAAAGGAGCGGAGCAGCAACGAAAAATGGGTGAAACTGGCAGGCAATTCGATGCGACGGGAAGAGTCAAGGGAGCAAAAATTTGACGCGGACGAAGTCGTGGGCAGAAGTTAGTATTAGATATTTTAATCTGACTAAAAAATTACCATCATTCACTTCATTTATAAATCTTTACTGTACCGCAACCAAACAAACACGAGGCAGCGGGGTAATCGTGTAACCTACTTACAGTGGGGAATAGCTTTCATTTTGACAGTTCAACAACATTCATTGCGTTCTTTACGTTATGGAGTAAACAAACTTTTCGAACTTATGAAGCAATGGATAAGCAACATATTTCAAAATTATTGAAATACTGAGTAATAGTTTGTTACGCAATTAGGGTGCGATACGTGACACTGGCAGAATAGTCGACATCGGCTCAATTGCCAAAAACGAGAAAAATAATAATAATAGGGTGCGACCAACGTGCGATGTAATGAATACGAGACAACGAGATGATTAAGTAGGTACGCTGTCATTTGTGGTCTTGTGGATCTTTGACGGTCGTCAAAAGCCCGAAAGTCTGACAACCAGTCTTACCAAGGTGTATCGTATTATCAAGTAACTGGGTTACGGAGGTCAGATAGCAATCGCTCCATGTAAAATACTGGTATTCACCTGCATTCGGTTAGACTGGAAGCCGACCCCAAGCTAGTTGGGAATAGGATAGATATATGATGTTTATCATCAGGTATGATCAGTGGTCTCGAACCTACCGATTTTTCGGTATTTCTACCGATATGGGCTCTGTTCTACCGAAATATAACGAATACCTTACCGAATGTTAGAAATCTAGGTCCCAACATCGTCTTAGATAAAGAGGTGCTTAAAACTGTAGACTCGGCAGTTTTTCTGGGCATAACAGTGGATGGCAAACTTCAGTGGGGCCCTCATATTTCAAGCCTAGCGGGAAGGCTCAGTTCAGCTGCCTACGCCGTCAGAAAAGTAAGACAATATACTGACGTTGATACAGCTCGGTTAGTCTATTTTAGTTATTTCCACAGCGTTATGTCTTACGGTATTATACTGTGGGGTACAGCAGCTGATATTCAAAATATTTTTGTCCTTCAGAAACGAGCTGTTCGAGCAATTTACCAGCTAGGTGCCAGTTTCCCTAAGGGACTTTTTTAAAGATATTAGTATTCTTACGGTGTCATCACAATTCATTTTCGCCAACATCTTATATATTAAGCAAAATATACACTTATACGCTAAAAACAGTGATATTCACACTGTTAACACTAGAAGTAAGGACAAACTACGTGTTCCCTTTCACCGGCTTCATAAGGTTCATAACTCATTTGTTGGGCTTGGTATAACATTTTACAACAAGCTACCACCTTCTTTACTAGAATTACCTTTTAATACGTTTAAAGCTCATGTAAAATCCTACCTTTGTCAAAAGGCGTACTATTCCATCAACGATTATTTAAATGATAAGAATAGTTGGTCGCTGTGATTAACTCAAGACAATGTTTATGTTCTTTCTCCAGTATTAGCCTACCTAGTGATAGGTTCAATATAATTGTTTCCATATATTTTTTTTCCTGTTTATGCCAGTTTTATTTTATTAGTATTGCATAATGTGGTTAGCTAGCGACCTCGACAAGTAATCGTTCAATTCTTGCTTGAGTAACTGGCAGCAAGTTCGTCATGGTCCCTTAGATGTCAATGCTTGCGGTAGCGTCGGGGGTCGGGTTGCCCCCTTCCCTCAAATATGGCGAGGGGGGCAATGGCTGATCTTTGCGTTATGCTCGTAAACGGATGCTGCTTGTGGTGACTGGTCGTCTTGCTGACTTTGATGTTGATATTATTATTAATGTTACTTACCTGTTTAACTTATTTTACGTCGATGGTCCTAGTTTATCATTTGTGGCCTCGAGTTGTAACTCAGGTCGTATCAGCTATGTGAACATTCAGCACTGCATATGTAAGCTGTCACGCCCTTTATGCCAGGAGGCTTTTATTTTTGCAGCCATGTTTACATTATACATATTTTTTTTGCTTATGCTTGAGTATAGTTTTCATTTTATTTGCTGGTATATTGGGTTAGCTAGCTGGCTTAGAGCAAATCATTTAATTTAATTTGTGTCTCTTAATGTTTTACTATATACCATTGTATAGAATCAAGTTCTTCTAACTGGACAGACAGCTGTGCTGCTGGGGAGTTTGTTGGCCACTTCTTCTTCCCAGCTAAAGCACTAGGAAGTGTGCGACGGGTGGGCGTTTTGGGGGGACTGTCTTTTGTAATTTTGACGTTCGAAAAGTGCTGATCCTCAGCCTAATTTGAATAAATGACTTTTGATTTTGATTTTTTGATTTTTGAATATTCTACGATTTCACAGCACACATGGAAATTCTCTTTACTGCTTTTGGGTACAAATATACCGTTTTTAGCTGGCAATTCTACCGATCTCGCTCTATGACGTTCGAGACCACTGGGTATGATATCATCAGGTTACGCTACAGAGTAGGTACCACGAAGAACTTTCAGTAGATACCTAAAGCCCACGTGCCCACACTGGATCTTCACACGCACTGTTTGGCGTCGTTCGTTGAAAATCGAACAGAGTTATTTCGACGCGCCGAGACTCACTCGCGCTGCACTCTGTTGGATTCTCAGTGCTCAGTCTAACACGGAGAGTTGAAAATCCAATGCGCGAAAAAATCCCGCCGCGACTTTATTACGTCCATTCAGTACAGTAGAAGATTTGACTCTGTTGTCAAAACCTATGTTTTGTACTGCCCGCGCTTTATAGCAGTGCACCTATCATAGCTCGTTTGCGACCACCACCAATCTGTGCCATTAGATAATGTTGATATACCTAATGGGAAAATCTCTTTGTAAATTTGGACTCAAACCTAGGACATAATCAAACCTGCATTTAATGGTGCAGAAAAAAAGGGAGAGCATTCTTATTCTAAGTTTAACACATACAGTGGACCTCGTCATAAAGTGTAAATAGTACTGAAACATAAAATATAAATTTTTCTTGGAGATTTTCAATGAAATAGCGTTACAAGCGATAAAATGTGAATATACATAATATTCACGGTCCATAATACAATACGTCAGGTGCAATACCTGATGTATTATATTATATGGACCGTGAATATATTTTCTATTCCGTAAAATACTTTTCCGTAGTGAACAATAAAACGCTCCAGGCTGTAGACTTGTTCAATAACTAAGATGCGAGGTCGTTCGATCTTTTTTACCTTAGTTGTATTTGTATCTTTTTCAAACCAGGCAAACACTACTTCCGTATCTATTAAATTAGACAAGTTCAATTTTAATAAAATAATTAACACATTTGAAGCTAGCCTTATTAAGTTTGATATTTTATTCCCGTTTGGTGAAAAACATGAAGCCTTCAAGGCTTTCTCAAAGGAATCGAAACATGAGAGAAATCTTTTAATCGCCGAAGTCCTTGTGAATGATGACGCTGAGAAAACCAACGAGGCCTTCGCGAGAAAGTATGGAGCATCCACAAACAACCTGCCTGTGATTATGCTGTTCGTCAAAGGTAAACCGCAACCGATAACATTTGAAAATTGGAAAGTGCTTACTAGCGACGAGTTGCGACGTTTTGTGCAAGACAATAGTGGCATACATTTGAGTTTGCCCGGCTGTGTAAAGGAATTCGATAAATTTGCAATAGGGTTCATGAATGGCAAAAAAGATGCAAGAAAGAAAGTATTGAAGAAAACTGAAGAACTGCTGAAGCATACGGACAAGGTAGGTAGGGTTCTCTCAAAGTTTCGAAGACTTGTAGCCTCGCTTTTCATTCACGAGGTTGTGATCAAATCCGGGCAATTCATATACGTACTTTCAAAGTTTATCTTGGTTGTCGCTCATCAGTGACATGTAGTCAGTCATGTCCGTGAAGGAATCCGACATAAGCAAACCTAGTGATCAAATACTCATGCCTTCTCTAAATGAGAAAACATATTTGCCCTCAGCCTTGCAGTGGGATAATATGGACTGGAATTATTCACAATTTATAAATATTTGGTCATGCATTTTCAGCCGTAATAAATCCAAACTAGAAACTTTTTACAGGAGTCCTCTTCTGGAAAGATCTATAAAACAATTATGGAGAAGGTTCTAGAAAAAGGTGACGATTTCATTCAATCTGAACTTGACCGAGTGAAGAATTTACTCATCGGGAAAGTCTCCAATGAGAAGAAACAGGAATTAAAAACCCGAATCAATATTCTACAGACATTCCAACAAGTACACAAACAGGAAAAGGTTGCTAAAGAAGACCTGTGATTTAGTCATTTTATTCAATTTTCTGGCACTAAATCATGCTGTAGGATACTACTACTTTGATTTTTTCTTGCCCTCAACGTGGCTCAATATCTGTAAGCTTCGCAAGTAATGTGTTTTGGCTCTAAATCTCTGGACGAGATTCTAATCATTTTGGAAGAAGTAACTGGCACCTGAAATACAGGTAACCTAACCTAGTTCTCGAGTAGGTGTTTTAAATTTTTCTGCAACCTGTATATATGCTAATAAAAATAAAAAAATACTTTTAAATAGTATTCACATTTTTTATGGATAAATTACTATCGTGGCTATAGACATTTAATACTATCTATAAATGTAACAGCATAGATACCAATTGATACTATGTTAAAACGACATGTAAAAAGGTTAAGAAACTTACAATATATATAGATGAATAAAGATTTAAAATATGTCGCCAGTTACGTATTATTATGTAATAAAAAATAAATAAATAAATCATTTATTTTGATCAAACTAGTGTTACATTTAATAAGCCTGCCAAACTGCTTAAGTTTGTCGGCAGGATTAGCGCTCCTTTTAACATTAAATCAATCAATGGTATTAAACATACGTAACTCATTACAATTGACCATGAGGTCCATCATCACGAAATTACCGCAACATGCCACAACAATTAAGCAATGGACTAATGATAACTGTACCGAATGATACGAAACTGTGGGTGTGATCTCAATAAATGGTTTTAAAAGAATTTGACGAGTACAATTTCTTAACAGTATGCCTCGACCGTGCGAGTATATTCGACAGTCTCTATTTGTATCTATCTTCTACAAAAGATATATCGATTCGGTATAAGAGATATTCGTCGTTTGAATTTAATTAAGGAAATCTTACTGGTAGAAAACACGCGTAAGAATAACAATGATTAAGTACTGAGATAACTGTCAAGTTTGGTGTACCTCAAGGTAGTATTTTGGGTCCAACTCTCTTCTTGGCAAATTATATTGCAAGAAAGATTACTGCCAATTCAAATTGTTCGTATACTTAATCATATCACAACTGTGAAATTGTTATAACACGGTCACTTGTCGTCGGTTGAAATTCATCAACGACCTATGCAAACTTCTCTTCTTGAAAGATTACTTTTGAAGACGATACGGCCTTGATTACAGTGGTGGTGAACTGGAAGGAGCGTAGTCTGAAAGTTAATGACTGGTTGCAACGTAATGTTTTGATACAACGCAAGACAATAAATACTTCATCTCTCATAGAGACATAAGTTAAATTTAATACTTGCTGCGCCCTAACAGACTCATATACCTACCTTTATTTAGCTTAGTCATAGACAAAACATACACAAATAAATACATTAACTTCTGGTCACGGGGAATTTGCACGAAAAGGGACGCAAACCAAGGTACTCACTAGCGAGTGCCATTGCTAAATGAGCAATGGCACTCGCTACTACAGAACCACTGAGGAAACAAATTTTTAACAACAATAAAACCCAACCATTCATGAAATACATCTATTCAGATTTAGAAATGTATAATATTAAAATATAATTGAAACTTCCAGTTTCGTCACATCAAGCTTCAGCAGTATTTTATTACAATACAATATAAATTGGAATGTAACATGCATTTATACTGCTGTGACAAAATGGCTTCCATACACGTAAAAATATAATTATTACAGTATCCGGTCGATAATATCGAGAGTTCTAGAACATGGTCACACGAACGTAAAATATCAGGCAGTGGATTTTCGACTTTCGATGTCGAGCCTAGCATTGAATAACCAACAGACGTTACAAAAAAGTGTTGGATTTTCTACTCTCGGCGCTAAGTGCATTTAAAATTCAATGCGCGGGAAAACGTCACCCGTGCAAACATTGGCAAGTTTTTTTTTTCAGAAATGGGTCAGTTACTAAATTCAAAATTATCGCTAAATTAATATGACAAACTGTCAAGCTCTGTGATTGGTTGAAAGAATTATAAAAAGCCAATCGCTGTTTACGGGCGTTTGACAAATTGTCACATTAATTTTGCGATAATATTCGTTTCAGAAACTGCGCCTAAATGCCATAAAATATTAAACGACCGTGTACTGTAATTACTTATGCCAAAATAAACAATAATGAAATAAAACAATTTTAAAACATGTGTCAAGAGTATAGAGAATTCTACGAAAACGTGAACATCAATGCAAATAACTCCTATATCTTTAAATATCTACTTAAACACTTAAAGCACATCAATTCCTTGCAACATTTAATTAATTCATATACTTATTCTGCAAAATACATGGGTATGTATTTATTACATAAAAATTATTAATTGTATACCAATGCAGCAGTACATATGGAACGATCGTATCTTAAAATAATATACGCCACGTCCTCGCAAAAATTTTGCACTTCACTTAATGCAGAAAATGAGTAGTCTTCATTTATTTCAACAGTTACTATTTGTGATTCATTTTTTCATTGCTCAGTGAACTAAGAAAATATTTGCATAGGTATATAAACCTCGATGGTTCAACATTATTAATGACCTGTTAAGATAGACAGTTGCAACCACTACCATGTAACCATGAAACAACAATATTAACCACATATAACAGGTACAGATCTAAACGAAATCATATATAAACTCTGTAGCCTCTATCTCTACCTACATAGCATCTACTAAGCTTGAAGATAGCATGTTAACTTATATTAAAATTGTTTTCAGCCTTACATACTATCCAAACAGCAGTAAATAAGACAACTATACTCTTGACACAAAGAAACTGAATATTTTTATAGTTTAAGACAGTAAAATTGATATGTAATACGATCATGACAACATGTAAAAGCCTGAGCAGACTAAATGCGTTTGCACGGCCTGTGCACGCACCGCTTATAAGGTACGAATCTTAACAGAAGATATCTAAAACAGTGCGTGCAAGCACAAGCCATGCGCTGGCATTTGGTCTGCTAACGTATTCAAGATCTCCAGTATAGCAACACTGCATTTTTATTTTATAAAACTGAAATTAATATAGAATTTCAATAAACCGCATGTCAATGATATCATAACCAGTATATAAGCTGGTGCAATTTACCGCCATTTTTTTTATTTTTACTGCAGCTAAGCAAATAATAACCAAAAGTAATTAAATGCAATATTGCTTCACTCGAAATTATGACCTTACATTAATTATTATTATTCTATACTTATTCGAGTTTTCATGGAATATCAAATCCTAAAACGAACTTTCATTGTTCAGGCCTAAATTTACAATTTTTATTATGTTAAAAGTATTGCCAACAGTAATTTCTAATTATGCAAAAAAAAAATAAACATGCTTATTAATTAATAAATGAAAGAGACTGTCATTCTTTAAAAAAATCTTCATATCAAAACAGTAATATAGGCAGTAAAGCCTGAACCCTGCTTGTTTGATAAGTTGCCAGTAACAAACTCATATTATTCCAATACAAAATTAAAATAATAAATCAAACATACCATTAGTATCACTAGCCATAAAAGAAAAAATATAGATTTATTGTAAATGCATCATTATATTTAAAATATAGTTGTCAGACAACACGGTGAAGTTACATGTTGGCCTCTTATAACTTTAAAATTAAAAAGAAATTATTCTGCACTTTCCACTTTCAGTTCCTTCAATTTTAAGACTACTCCGTCGGATTCCTTATCATCCTTTTCAATATTTTTGGCATCCTTTTCTGAGATTTTGTCATTACGCTTAGGTTCTGGAGAATCGGTGTCTTCGCTCCGTGTGATGCTGCTCTCATCATCTGAAGACAGATCTTGTGTGTAGATACTGCACTTTGTTCGAACTATTTCTTGAGCCTCTGCAAATTTTGTCTTCCATAGTTCAGCATCTGTTGAAGAAAAATGTATTATACATTATTTGTTTAACAAAGTAGTAGTGTGCATAATTGGTATTTAATCACCATTTCTATTAAATAATCATTAGAAGTATGTACTTAAAACTGTAATCATAAACAATTATTCAACCATATTTTTTTCTAAATTCCATGTTTCTCTCTCTCACAATTTAATACGCCAGAATGCTACACTCCTGCTTTTATTTATGATAGACCTCAGCTATAGGATAAAATATTACACAAAATAAACTGAACTTACTCTGAGGATTTCCAAACTTAATAGCCAGTAGCTCTTGTTTCATTTGTTCATCAGCAAAATCAGCAAATACAGACCAATTGAATGCTTTGTCTGAACCGCAGTGAACATTCATCCTGATATCTGGTGTGATGAAGTGGTTCGCACATACTTTGAGAGTCTTATCACGTCTCATCACCACTCGAACTGTGTTGTTCAGTTTGTGGCGCAGCAGTTTTATATCACCAGTCCCTCTCTCCTAAAATAAATGTGAAAACATGAAATTAAATAATTTACATAATCCCTGTGAAAAAATTACAATAAGATAAACAATTATTTTTTTTCAACTCAATTTCTGTAACCGTTATCATTATCTATTCAATAGATCAAAAATATCTATGACTCAGGCCTAACCTGCAATAGTCACAATGCTTACATCTTATTAAATACCTTTGCATTGTCTTAAAAATATGACTTTGGTCTGAACAACTGATACTTCGCTATGAACATGAAAATGATGTTTTCCATTGTCTTACCTTCCACTCATGGTCGCCTGTATCATATCTATAGAGCCTGGCGCGTATTTTAACGAGTTCCTCCTCTTCTTCTTCGTTTGTATGGATATCCACTAGGGGCAGCGAGACGATCGGATCAAAGTGAGGATCATGCTCAGGCGTCTCCACTTCACCTCCTTCGCTTTCGCTGTTGCGCCGTACGCTTTCTTCTGTCTGGCAATTCAAGAACAAAAACATACATTTTCTAATCACAGGAAAACAATGAATTACTACTGGTATGCTACGTATCAACCCAGTACTTACCGGTGTCGACATTATTTCTACTTTAATTACTTTCTTTTCCAAGGAAATTAAATCAGTAAATTATAAACAAACTCGGTGAAGTTCGGTTACTGAATGAAGTTCAATTTTATAATTGGGAGTGAATGATTGTCGATTGTAATTTTTTATCTGTACCAAAACAAAAAAAGCATGATTTCAACGTGGACAGTGTTTCAAAATGAACTTAAAATTAGAAAAAGTAAATAGAATGATCAACTACTGATATGATAAATATTCAATTCTTATCGAACGACTTAATCCATTGCTTTGGAACTTCATGAATAATATTCACATATTAATTCATCACTTTATTATTTTGTGAAAAACATCACTATTTTTCTATACCGTCAACACATTGCCATAAATAAAATAAGAAATCACTGTCAATTATAGATTTTTCATTCATTGCTTTTGTTCAATCATCAAACAAAGTTATTCATTCACAGTCACTGTCAAATGTCATAGTAAGTTATTGATTTACGAAGTTTTAAAACAACTGTGTTATTTTGGTGGTTTCCGAATTTAAGTCTCGGGGTTAAAAGAGTCCAAGGTAATTATAACTGTTACCAAAAAACTCCGTAACGTACATTGAATCTGTAGCAACAATAGGTAGCTGTTTATGGCGTGTAGAGTCAATGACTTCATGATATATTTCGGCGACCTATTTTCGGCAGTTCGGCTAGTTTATTTTGAGAATTCTTCCTATTTTAAGTCAGTTCCGGATCGTTGCTGACTTTTATTAGAATTCCGGAGGTTTAATGAATCAGATTCTCCTATTTATCAACTGTAACAAGTTATCTATAGGTAGCTGTTGAATTTTATTAAAATAGCAAACCTATCTCAATCAGTTCTTAATTGTTTATTATTTTTCGGTTCGTCTTAAAGTGGATTTCTTATTTCAGTGTGGTTTAAAGTGGAGCCTGGTGGAATTCTACTAGAATTTTTCAAGAAAAGTTCATTAAGTAAGACACCTACATGAATTAATAATTATGCTTAAACTTAGTTAAAATAATAATCCATGTTTTAATTCAATGTAATTTACATTTTTTCAATGTCATTACAACTAGCTGAATATTTCTACTTTTCTCACTGCTGGGCACAAGTAATAATTCAGGGAAAAGCTTCCCTGAATTGTTACTGCAGTTAAACAGAATAGATTAACATAAAAATTAATATTAAAAAAACTAACTGATTATGGAAAAATAGAAGTGATCTAAAAAGTATGAAACAGGAAAATATTTCAGACAGAAATCAAGACGTACAAAAATTGTCAAGGTAAATCCATGGTTGTATGCCTGTATACCGTGTGGGTGCCAGAAACACCTACAAAATTATTGCGGCATGTGACCTACGAAAATTTATATAGCCTATATCACCTAGAGTATTATTACGAATCTATTGTTACTTCATTCATCAAAATCAGTTCAGTAAAATAGGTACTATGGTGGAACACACATAAATACAAACATCCATTCATCCCTTTTTTAGCATTATCATCATGCAGCTATTGGTAACAACAAGAATGAACGGAAAAGAAACCATACCTTCTTAGTCTATTATTTTTGCCTGAATTTTCAATACTACTTCCCTATACTAAAATTTTGCTTAAGAAGCTAAATTATTTACAGAATATTAAAATAAACAAGTTTCGTTTTAAATCTATATTTGAATCCACAAATATATTGTTTTTCAGCAATCATTTCAAATGAATCAGAACCTAGGGAAGATGATAACGGAGCAGCTCCGTAATCCGAACGAGCTGGACATTAGCCTCAGAATGGAGTTCGGACCATTTGAGACAGTACACAAGTGGAAACGGATGTCAGAGTGCTATGAGTTTGTCGGTGCCAGGTATGTCAAAGTCAAATCAGAGTATTTACTTCAGCTAGAACATTTACAGGTATTTTCAAACCAAATGAAATAAATTTTTGCCTTCATTATATACTAACTAAAAGATACAACAGGATTCCGGTTAGAAGCAAAACTGTATATTAATCTCCCGTAATACCAGATTAAAATCTCAGGGACAGATCAGACATTGACAATTTTATTTAAACATAACATATCTACCTACCTACTCATCATCTTGAGTAGGTCTCGTAACTTTCACCATAAAAAACAATTAATCAAAGCTAAACAGCCATAATTTATTTAACATGACCTGAGAATGAACTCTTATCTAATCAGTCTTTTAATTTTTATGCTGATGATGTCAGGTTCAGGGGGTGGTATAACTATTGGTGGCTCTCATGAACAATAGCTGTGATCGACTCGTCATTGCTATGTTACTATTGACCGATCTTCTGATTCAGCAACTTGACGAGCCAGTATTTGATCTGGGTGACGTCGCCGTAGTTCCTCGTCCTTCGTTTTTTTTTTTTTTTCAAAATCAAAAGTCATTTATTCAAATTAGGCTGAGGATCAGCACTTTTCGAACGTCAAAATTACAAAAGACAGTCCCCCCAAAACGCCCACCCGTCGCGCACTTCCTAGTGGTTTAGCTGGGAAGAAGAAGTGGCCAACAAACTCCCCAGCAGCACAGCTGTCTGTCCAGTTAGAAGAACTTGATTCTATACAATGGTATATAGTAAAACATTAAGAGACACAAATTAAATTAAATGATTTGCTATATGCCAGCTAGCCAACCCAATATACCAACAAATAAAATGAAAACTATACTCAAGCATAAGCAAAAAAAATATGTAAATAGAAACATGGCTGCAAAATAAAAAACTGTCATAAAGGGCGTGACAGCTTACATATGCAGTGCTGAATGTTCACATAGCTGATACGACCTGAGTTACAACTCGAGGCCACAAATGATAAACTAGGACCATCGACGTAAAATAAATTAAACAGGTAAGTAATATTAATAATAATATCAACATCAAAATCAGCAAGACGACCAGTCACCACAAGCAGCACCCGTTCACGAGCATAACGCAAAGATCAGCCATTGCCCCCCTCGCCATATTTGAGGGAAGGGGGCAACCTGACCCCCGACGCTACCGCAAGCATTGACATCTAAGGGAGCATGACGAACTTGCTGCCGGTTGCTCAAGCAAGAATTGAATGATTACTTGTCGAGGTCGCTAGCTAGCCACATAATGCAATACTATTAAATAAAATTGGCATAAACAGGAAAAAAAATATGGAAACAATTATATTGAACCTATCACTAGGTACGCTAATACTGGAGAAAGAACATAAACATTGTCTTGAGTTAATCACAGCGACCAACTATTCTTATCATTTAAATAATCGTTGATGGAATAGTACGCCTTTTGACAAAGGTTGGATTTTACTTGAGCTTTAAACGCATTAAAAGGTAATTCTAGTAAAGAAGGTGGTAGCTTGTTGTAAAATGTTATACCAAGCCCAACAAATGAGTTATGCACCTTATGAAGCCGGTGAAAGGGAACACGTAGTTTGTTCTTACTTCTAGTGTTAACAGTGTGAATATCACTGTTTTTAGCGTATAAGTGTATATTTTGCCTAATAAGATGTTGGCGAAAATGAATTGTGATGACACCGTAAGAATACCAATATCTTTAAAAAAGTCCCTTAGGGAAACTCTGGCACCTAGCTGGTAAATTGCTCGAACAGCTCGTTTCTGAAGGACAAAAATATTTTGAATATCAGCTGCTGTACCCCACAGTAGAATACCGTAAGACATAACGCTGTGGAAATAACTAAAATAGACTAACCGAGCTGTATCAACGTCAGTATATTGTCTTACTTTTCTGACGGCGTAGGCAGCTGAACTGAGCCTTCCCGCTAGGCTTGAAATATGAGGGCCCCACTGAAGTTTGCCATCCACTGTTATGCCCAGAAAAACTGCCGAGTCTACAGTTTTAAGCACCTCTTTATCTAAGACGATGTTGGGACCTAGATTTCTAACATTCGGTAAGGCGAACTTTACACATTTGGTTTTCTTGGCATTGAGAACTAGGTTATTTGCCGTAAACCAATCGGTAACCATTGAGAGTGCACTGTTCACGTCGTCAAAATCTGGTCTGTTCCTGTCTACTTTAAAAATAAGAGATGTATCATCTGCAAACAGTACAACGTCACAAATACCCTTTAAAAAGAATGGTAAGTCATTGATATACACTAAGAACAAGAATGGGCCGAGTATAGAGCCTTGAGGCACACCTAGCTGAACCGGTAGCCCGGCAGATTTTACACCATTAATATCTACACATTGGAACCTATTATCTAAATAAGAATTTATTACGTTCTTACCACGTATGAGCTAGGGCCTTCTACCAGTTCCATGATACCTCTACCCCATTTTTCATCTGGCCCATAATTCCGCATCAATACCGGCTGGTCTACAATAAATTTCCTACGAGCCTGTTGATGTGCTCTTTCCTCCATGTTTCTGGATGTAAGGTTGATACAGCTGTTTTCTTATTTACGTCCATTTAAAATCTCCGTTGGAGTTTTATTATTATCGCTGTTAAGTACTGTGTCGCTAGATGGTAACGCGGCACATACAAATGTTTTATACTATTCTTCTGTAGAAATAAATTAAATTCGATCAAACTGTGATGAAATGCCTTACCACTATCGGAAACAATGGTATCAGGTAGTCCCTGTGATGCGATAATTAGCGGCACGTCACATATTGTAGTATTGCCTCACTTGACATGAACGCCATGATATCCCATTCGGACCATTTAGATACCAAAACTACTCTCCAACATAAGGAATGTTTTCCCTTGAAATGCGCCTGCATAATCCATATTCAACCACTTCTTCAATCTGTTTGTCCATTCCAGGCCACCACAAAGGGTTATGCCAGGAAATACCCTTTTATAAGCCTTCATTTGAACTATCCCAGAATGAGCCGAAAGCCATGTACAATTTTCAAGACTCTATTGCTCCATAATAGGGGTCAGATAGTTGGGGAGGGGAGATAGTTGTGGCGTGGTGTCAAGAGCTTTATTTGGCCAACCATGAAGTATATCCAAAACGTGATCTTGTTTGTTTCCAAGGCTATTTTTCATGCATCCAAGTTCTGAAGTCTATGTCCAATTACTAAGTGCATCTCCGTGTCCAAGTCGTGTCATGAGTATATATAATAATAAAATCTGCTTTAGACACCATCGTATTGCATGCGTGGCGATATTTGGTCCCAAATCGGTTTGCTTGGATTGACCAGATCTATTCGGTGGAGCATAGTGTGTGACTCAGTTCCACATCCACACCCTGCTGCCGTACCGTCGCTGTAGTCTCAAATAAGTTCTCTATTACTTATTTTCAGGAGGAGCAAACACACAGCTGTAGCATACAAAGACGCAATTTACGTGTTTGGGGGGGACAATGGCAAGTCCATGCTAAATGATCTGATCAGATTTGACATCAGAGAGAAGTCGTGGACCAAGACTGGCTGCATGGGAGTACCGCCCGCGCCGAGGTACCATCATTCTGCTGTGGTGAGTTCAATATCCTGATTATTGAATTTAGAACCTGGGAACTGGAAGCCAGCTACTCATTTCCCGGTATCTTTCTTTACATAGTATAAAATAAAATCGCATGTTGTGTTTGTACCTCTAGATCTTTTAACCAACATAAAGGATTTTAATGCGTTTTTCATGAGTAGACAGATTGATTCAAGAGGAAGGTTTATATGTATAATACGCGGGAGAAGCCACTGGCAAAAGCTAGTAAAAAAGAAATTGAAGCTAAAATGAGTTAGACTACAGTCGCAAAAAAAATGAAAGTAGGGCGAAATAATTTCTCAGCACCTAGTAGATCAAAATAATAGATGATGGTCGATAATTGCCGCATTGACCCAAATCTTAACAGTAGATCGTAAAAACATTGAATCCGGTATGTTGAAGCTCGGATGTTGGTATAAATACGTCACGGGTTATTTTATGTGGATTTGAATATTAGCAGAAGCTATACTGAAATCCACAAAGATTTTCAACTATGATTTGTAAACGGTTTATTTAGCTTGCCCCGTTTTTTAAGATAGGTAGTCATCAAAAATGTTTCGAGATCGTGTGGCCGGTTACCAAACCTTAAGGCCTATTTAAATATAAGCGATATAACTGTCGTGCTCGTGTATACCCAGATAGGCCTTTAATTAAGACTATCATCTGGCAACAACAGCAAATAACAGAGTTTATTCAGAGACCACGGTAGCGCAGACGTAAAAATATCACGGCGGGATTTTTACGTGTACTGAATTTTCAACATTCTGTGTTGAAACGAGCATTGAGAATTGAACAGAATGTTTATCAACTCTCATCGCTGAGAAGTTCGTTGCAGATACAGTGCACGACAAAATCTTGCCGTGATATTTTTACGTCCTGCCAACATAGACTTAATGACAATGATCAGGTGGCTCATCGACAAACAAGAAGAACCTCCATACAGGCTTTCACCGCCTATTTAACCCATTCATGGGTGAATGCCTCAAAGAGATGTCATCAGGAATTGAAGAGGTCCGCTAGGGCCGATGCCTGCCAGGGTCGCGGTTTTCTTCGAAACGGCCACCGTGGTCCTGGCACAGGTGAAGAAACACGGGTGGGTTTTAGTCAGTAAAAGATTGACACACCTATTTAATGACACAGAAAAGAAAAAGGGGTGAATGATGAAAAACTTTAATTTGAAATTCTAGTTTTGAAGCATCTTTCTAGAATCAATCTATATATATAAAAATGAATCCCTATTTCCCTTGGTCACGGCATCACGCGTGAACGGCTGGACCGATTTCACTTTTTGTTTTTTTGTTGTGTTTGTAATTGTCAGGAGAAGGTTCTTATGAAAGAAAAAAAAGAAAAAATTGCGCGGAAAATTAGAAAATTTAAGAACTCTTATTTAAGAATACTTAACAACCATATAATAGGACAATGTAAACTTTTTTAATGTAACATTATGACATTTGACATAGAATTGACAGAATGTGTGCTCAAATATCATCAAAGAGACAGGACAACGTCTGTCGGGTCAGCTAGTTGTTTAATAAATATATTTTCTCATTGTAGGTACATCGTTCATCGATGTTCGTGTTCGGCGGCTACACAGGCGACATCCTAGCGAACTCCAACCTCACGAATAAGAACGATCTGTTCGAGTACAAGTTCCCCAGCGCGCAGTGGGTGCAGTGGAAGTTTACTGGACAGTAAGCTAAACATACATATTAAATACTAGCATTGTGTTCCGTGTGGTACCGGGACGTAAAGAATAGCACCACCCTATTTCTTCCCGTGGGTGTCGTAAGAGGCGACTAAGGGACTTAACTCATCGAATGCCGTAATTAGAGACACAATAGAAAGACATTGCTTACGTCGAACTGTGTAACTTAAGACATTCAAAAGGTTAATAGAGAATTGCAGCAGCGTTCTCTACGCATTTTGTCACCGTACTGCGATCGCCAACCCACCTGCTAAGCGTGGCGATTATTGCAAACTCCCCCAAAAAAGAAACCGGTCAAAGTGGCGGTTCTTGGAGGAGGCCTATGTCCAGCAGTGGACGTCGTCCGGCTGAAATGATGATATTGATGATGAGGGGGCCCACTCTCTACCTCCCTTATCGTAGATACGGCCCTGTCCGAAAATAGTTCAATGCTACAGAATGAACCCTACTCCCGATAAACAAACTTTGCCAGTCTTGCAAAAACACCTTGAGTAAGGACAGCTGTCAAATCGTATTGTCATTCATTCTTAGTTCGGTCCCCAAACTAAAATTATGTCCGAAGGTGATACAGAATATGTAACGTCCGTATTTTTTGGTTGAAACTACGGATTTCGTGCTTAGAAAGTAGACCTGACTCCGATGGCGCGATTTTCATATGAATTATTAATTTTGTTGTCGCTCACGAGAAATCAAGTAAATCGTATGAACACACGAGTCACTTGGCAACACATAAAACAGTAGTACTTGCGACCGCCCAACCAACGAGGCAGTCTTGACTTGGCGGCACATCACGGCATTAACTTTTGTATGGCCCGGAATGCCTTGCCGTGGCAAGGTTCGGCACCAATCTTGTTTTTAAATGTCTACGAATGTCCTTCCGCGGTTGATGTTCGTGTACGCACGGCGACAAATCAAGCTAATTTCCAGTTTAAGCTGACTTCTCATCGTATGAAAAATCTATACAATGCGAGCTCAGCTAAAACTGGAAATTTATAGCTTGATGTGTACCGGTGTGTACGAGCTGTAGTTCAATGTTTTGTCATATTTCAGAGAGCCCGTGCCTCGCTCAGCACACGGGGCCGCAGTATACGACGACAAGCTATGGATATTCGCTGGCTACGACGGCAATGCACGACTCAATGATATGTGGACTATTAATCTGTTGGTAAGTAGGTTTATAGTCGTTGAATCTATTTGCAAGTAATACTTGCGCAAGTTGACTTCTGCAAGACACTTGCGCAAGTTTTTTGCAAATTACTTGAATGACTTGCAACGTCAAAATAGAAGCAAGTAACGAGAATTTTTCGAAAAATCGAATTCCACAACTAAATTTGCTTTATTTCCATTGAATAGTCAACTTCCTTCTGCCAGGGTCGCGAGATTTGTTCGAAAGAGATACCGTGACCCTAGCACATAGGCAACTAAAGGAACACGGGTGGGTTTTAGTCAGTAAAAGTCTGACACGCCTTTCCTCCCCACCTAGAGTAGGAGACGTCATTTAAATATTTCCAATAAAAAAAAAGTCAACTTCTTTCTTTTTAATAATTACTTCTTTACACACAACTGGCACTGTCACATAACTTGCAAAACGTGGGTTGTACTAAGTACCTACAGCTCTGCCCGACTCTTTGGGAAAACAAAGCCTAACGTTATGTTTACTTCTATAACAGCCTTATATTTCGTTAGACCAGTTAAATCAAAAGCAAAACCACATTTAGTCGGTTCAATTAAAAAAGGTAATAAATTTGCTCAACCTTACAGTTTCCGCCTGACTGCCGTTATTATACCCTAAATATTTATGGTTATTTAAATGAGCCTTATTTAATTTCGATGTTCAATGACAGCATATTCTATCTGCTTCCACCTTCAGGGAGAGAACCACCAATGGGAGCGTATAGAGCAGAAGGGCCAATGCCCCCCCACGTGCTGCAACTTCCCGGTAGCCGTGGCGCGAGGGAAGATGTTTGTATTCAGTGGGCAGAGTGGCGCCAAGATTACTAATGCGCTGTTCCAGTTCGATTTCGAGACTCATACGTAAGTAAAGTCCAAATATAAACTAGTGATGTGCCAAATCGATAAAAATGTATATCGGCGGATACGGATCCGAATACGGATATTTGGTATCAAGATCTGCGGATACGGATCTTAACTTTCTTACTCAATCGGTGTCGATGCTCATGGCTTTGAAACGATAGTTGACGCCAATTGACGCTTTGCTTGACGACATGTTTTGACTAGCATTACGGAGGTCTTTTTTTAACTGACTTCAAAAAGGAGGAGGTTCTCAATTCGGATGTTTTTTTTTTTATGTTGGTCGGCCATAACTCGGTCATATATACTTAGACGGATATGCAAAGTTCTTTTTTTGTTCGAAAGAGGTTTATCCCGAAATGGTCCCACATAAATTTCATATAGATCTGATGATGAATTCCGGAGACAGACACCGGAACTCTTAAAAAAATGACAGCAAATCAACTGCGATTTCTGCTATTGCATAAATATGCATTGTTTGTTTGAACCACAACTAAAAATTTAAAAATAAACACTAAACCATAAATACAGATCCTAAGACACCGACTTCCGAAATTAAAGTTATTTTTCACTTTGTAGTGTTTTAAGGAAGTCGGTTGTTTTTTTTTGTTGGAAAAAAGTTTTTTGTTTTGTTTATGTTAGTCTAGTCCAGCCTTTCCCAAAGTGGGCGATAACGCCCCCTTGTGGGCGCTGCAGGCCTAAAAGGGGGGTGGTAAGAGACCCGGAAGAATAATGGGGGCGTTGTGTACAGTCTACGTCTAGGTCTATTCGTTAAATATTTGAGTTTAAGAAATAAAAAACAATATGACTGGAATTTATTTGTTTACCATTTCTATTTCCTTTCTTGGGGTCCGAACTTACCCCGTACCAAATTTCATTGCGGTTTAAGGCCGGGTGGCACCGTTTTCACCTGTTTTAGAATCGGTTTTTAATAGGCAAATTATTACGTCCAGAATCTGAAAAAAATATATATTAAAGATACATTCTTTCTCCTTAGATTGTACCCGATCAAAACACGATACAATCAAATTTACTCGATAGAAAAAAAAGCCGAACTTACTTCGATTTGCAGTTTTTTAACAAGCCTAATTTCATTTTAAAGAAGTACTAATACTCCTATTTTTCTATAATTAGTATCAATGTATAGGTAATTTATTTTAGAATCGATTGAACCCGATCAATTTTTTTCATTTTATTTCTAAAAAAAAATATCGATCGTTCAAGTGATTTTTGATCGGCGCGTCGCTTGCCACTACTTGCCAGTGTCCTGCGAGACGTTATCGAGGTGAGACCTGTGACAATTTTTTGCGCGCGCGCTTCCTTTCTGCTGCGTAAGTAATAATAAGAGAAAAGAAAATAAATATTGTTTTCAAGAATTTATATAGACCATAGTTGGTTAAGCTGTTGTTTTGTGTGTGTGGTTCTCATTGTGTAAATATTTGTAAAACTTTAAAAACAATGTTGCAATCCAATGCAATATTATTATGACATAGAGCTGATCTGATGATGGAGCTGGAAGTTGTCCATAGGATCTCTGTAATTAAACGACGCAGCCCCATCGAGATTGGGCTCGCTTGATTCGTCTTGACGAGTACTTTGATACTATATGGTAACCAGGGTCTGATGATGGAGTTGGAAGGGGCCATAGGAACTCCGTAATTAAACGACGCAACCCCATCGAGTTTGGGCTCGTTTGATTCGTCTTGACGAGTACTTTGATACTATATGGTAACCAGGGTCTGATGATGGAGCTTGAAGGTGGCTATAGTAACTCCGTAATTAAACGACGTAACCCCATCAAATTTGGGCTCGTTTGATTCGTCTTGATGAGTATCTTGGTAGGCGTGAATAGAAAGAGGTCGAAAATTATTCCGCGGCAACGTACTACCGGGGTAAAAGGGACCCAATGTGATAATCCAGATTATAAACTATCTTGGTGCAAAATTTCATCCAAATCTGTTCAGTAGTTTTGCGTGAAAGAGACACACACCACCATACATCCATCCATACTTCCATACACCCATACTCACAAACTTTCATGATAATATTAGTCCAGGTTATAAACTATCTGCTTGCTAATTGGAACGAAGTTCCTTATTATTAAAAATCTCACGAAAAGTTATAACGACACTTTTTAACCGACTTCAAAAAAAGGACGAGGTTTCTCAATTCGACCGTATATATTTTGTTGTTTGTATTTGTTTGTATGTTGTTGTTTTTTTTTGTTGTGAGTAGAGAGAGAGAGAGGGAGAGAGAGAGAGGGAGAGAGAGTGAGAGAGGAAGAGAGGGAGATAGAGAGAGAGAGAATATTTTTGTTGAGTGTATACAGGTTTTTTGTACAAAATAAATAATAAAAAAATTATAACAATTATGAATCCTGGAAAGGAACTTCGTTCCATCCGGGTGTCCCTTGACACCTCCAAAGTTTTTTTTTTTTTTTCATTCAAATGCGTTCAGTAGTTTTTGCGTGACAGAGTAACAAACATCCATCCATACATCCACACTCACAAACTTTCGCATTTATAATGTTAGTCCAGGTTATAAACTATCTGCGTGCTAAATTTCATCCAAATGCGTTCAGTAGTTTTTGCGTGACAGAGTAACAAACATCCATCCATACATCCATACTCACAAACTTTCGCAAAAATTTTTTTTTTTTTTTGTTTTTTGTGTGACTAAGTCTTTTGTGTAAGTAAGTTATTTGTGTTTTTTGTATTATTCCAGGTTATAAACTATCTGCGTGCTAAATTTCATCCAAATCCGTTCATTCGTTTTTGCGTGAAAGAGTAACAAACACCCATTTATACTCACAAACTTTCGCATTTATAATATTAGTCCAGGTTATAAACTATCTGCAAGCTAAATTTAATCCAAATACGTTTAGTAGTTTTTGCGTGAAAGAATAACAAACATCCATCCATACTTCCATACATCCATACTCACAAACTGTCGCATTTATAATATTAGTCTTGTATTATCGTTTCTTCTGTGGTTTCTAATACTGTGGACATACTGATGTCGCTACACTATGACCTGTCTGTGCTACGCCCGCCGCCGCCGCACAGTGGGTCGAAACTATGATTTTAGTGACTTAGGGCTCAACTTTGCTTTTTTACTTTTTTCTTCATGTGGATGGATAGAGCTCATTAACCTCAACAATAATTGTTCTGATGTATTTTTTCCTAAACTTTATACTTTGGGTAGAAAAATGTGTTTTGTTATTTTTTTGTATCGAGCGGATCAAATAACCTTAAATTCCTGCTAAGTAGCGTGTGATCCCGCGTTGAAACTTTATTTTTCATATACCTTGTCTAGTCTATTATCATTTGATGCTATTAACGTGTGCATAAAGTTGCAACTCTGCCAAATAAATGGATCGAAAAAAATGAAAAAATATATCGAATAAAAAGCTACATTTTTTACTTTCGTAAGTTCTTTTAAGTTAAATTTGATATGGAATAGTAAGTAAAAGCACGTAATAATACACATAGTTACTTAACAACTAACAACAATACATTTAAAAGGTCCCTAATTAGCTTAAATTTACTAATATATGTAGTATTAGTAAATTTGTAAATTTAAGCTAATCACACTAATCATAATACATTTAAAAGGTCCCTAATTAGCTCAAATTTACTAATATATGTAGTATTAGTAAATTTAAAGCTAATCACACTAATCATAATACATTTAAAAGGTCCCTAATTAGCTTAAATTTACTAATATATGTAGTATTAGTAAATTTAAAGCTAATCACACTAATCATAATACATTTAAAAGGTCCCTAATTAGCTTAAATTTACTAATATATGTAGTAGTAGTAAATTTAAGCTAATTAGGGATCTATGAATTTCAATTTCTTTGTTTTAATGACTTTAACATGTTTATGAAATGTTATTTTAAGTTAGATTTAATACTGAATAGTAAGTAAAGATAGGTACATAATAATACAAATTAGTAAAGGTAAACTAACATTACTACAACTAACACAAGCAAACTAAAAACTAACTATAAACAACATCAAACATTACTATTTCCTTTCAATTATGAGTTTGACATTTATAAACTAATAAAAAAAACAAGAAACTTACAAACTACCAAAAAATCTTATTCACTATCGCTATGACTATCTTGTAAATTATCTACATCAATAAAATCTATATCGGATTCTGTGGGAAAAATCAGCAGAAGCTCTTTGACTTTTGGAGAGAGAACCATTATATTTTGTTTCACCATTCGAGGTCTTAGACTTGTGATCTTTGGATCAGAAGACAAAAGAAGATTGTGTATAATATCCTCATTTGTCGCCGTTCTACTTACCTTTCTAGAATGACTCTCTCTATATTTCCGGAAATCTTTATTACGAGCTTCCGCTGCCTCTTCCGACAGTTTACCTATAGGTATGGCACCAAAGTGCTTAATTATATCACTCCCATGTACTAACAATTTATGTATACTGGAAGGCATATAATACCAGGGATATAAGTGAACGTACAATTGTGCAGTATCTCTACAAAATTCGGAAAACTTAGAAAGATCCACGCTCTCTCCAGATGCAACCGTCTGAAGAATCACATGAAACCTTTCTATTAAATCTTTATCTATTCCTGTTATGCGAGCTGTTGTTTCTGCATCCCTAAAAAATCTTCTGGCAGTATTGCCATCATTGGTTGTGCCTACTCCTTGCTTGACTACGTCAATAAGTAAACCGCATTCTTTCTTAAACGCTTGCTGTATAGCGCTCTTTCTGAGTGACATTTTTTCTTTGTCATCGCCCCTGCAACTCCATTTTTTGAAGTCCAAACGATAAGCTGCAAACAAAAAGAAATATCACTTAAATAAAAATCTCACAAGTAACTATATAACGTGAAAAAAATTATGAACTAATAAAATTATATTTACCGATATGAAGTAAGCACTCCATGCTTCTTATCCAGGCATGTAAAGATGACATTCCATACTGGAACACTTCTTCGTTGTTCTCTTTTTGAGCAAGTGACTCTAAATTGTTCATCTCTGACGGTTTTGCTTTGCAGATATCACAGACAGCTGAAGATGTGTCTGACAAATATGACGATATTTTGCCGTCTATCATCGTCAAGTGCAATTGATGCTTAACTTCAACTTGATTGAACTTGATTGGCTGAAGTCTTTCTATTTCTTCGGTTATGCTAGCTTTTATAGTTACCACTGTTGACTGCGTTTCTTTGGTAAATTTGAACATTATCGGACGGCAATAGAAAGTTGATGAGGGTCGATCGTTTTCCCAAACAATTGTTCCATCACATTGTTGAAGCCTTATAGGAACTAGACTGGCCATGAAGATAGTTGAGTCATCAAACTCTGCTTCAGTCTTTTGTTTATAATTACTTTGACCTGAGGCTCCATCAAAACCCCATTTGCTTATTAGCAGTAACTCAGTTGGCGAATCCAAATCTAAAGTAATCACTTCTAAAAGCCTAGATACCGTCAAGTTGAGTAAAGCTTGCAGTTTAATAGCAGCTCCTTCTTCAGTTATAATTATGTCTTCTTTCCCTGGATAACATTTTGCCTTCGCTTGTTTTATTTTATAATAAGAAGGGTATAAATCAGACCTATTTTCACTTGCTGCTTCTCTTAGGCTTATATACTGCCACTTACTTAATTTAAGTGAAACTAATAAAGACAGTGCCTTATCGGGTGAATATGTACTACTTTTCGGTTTACTTGTACTTAAACACTCTTTAACTTTTTCTAGATCTTCGGGGTGATTTAGTAAATGGTTCATAATTTTTCCTACATCCTCATTTCCGGTGTTTCTTAAACTAGCAATTGTAGTAGCTTTAAGTTCATCCGGGGATAACGAAAGCGATTGGTTAATTTGATCAACGCGTCTTCGTTTTTGCCTGGAGCCCAATTCCTCGAAAGGTTTTCGAGGTGTAAATGTAGATGTCGAAGCTTCTGTAGTAGATGGTGGTAGATTTTCGACATCTTCAGTATTACAAATCTCGAGCCTTTCCTGTTCAGTGTTCACAGCTTCAGGTATCATTCCTTCGGGCCAGTTTATTGCACGTTCCAACCAATCACCATTTTTTCTTACAAACTGTGCTAACGTGCGACTACTTCGTTCCCATCTTGCACTTATATTTGAACAAAAGCGCGTACAGAATTTTTGGAGCTCAACACTGTTCTCTTCGGTCACGTTTATTTTATGTTGTAGGAATTGAAAGAATTTTTGACTATCCGACAGTGACTTGACCTGCTCTCTTAAAATCATAAATAAATCTAAATTGTTAACTAAATTATCCATTATAACGAAAAAGGGACGATCAGAATCACGAGATGTTAGTAGTAGTACGAATAAACGAACACTAGTTAGTATATAATAAATTATGGTCATTTTATACTTCCAGAATCCAGTGACAAACAATGTTTACTAATTTTTCTACTACCCTCATTAACTAATTATCCTAATTAATATTACAGTAATGACTAAAAGTGAAAAACATTGTTTTTTTATAAGGTAAAAGGTTAAGCTAATTACAGTAATTAAACACACAAATAGAAATTAATTGATTTCATATCCACATTTTTAAATAAAGGTCCCTAATTAGCTTAAATTTACTAATATATGTAGTATTAGTAAATTTAAGCTAATTAGGGACCTTTTAAATGTATTGTTGTTAGTTGCTAAGTAATTATGTGTATTATTACGTGCTTTTACTTACTATTCCATATCAAATTTAACTTAAAATAACTTACGAAAGTAAAAAATGAAGCTTTTTATTCTATGTATTTTTTCATTTTTTTCGATCCATTTATTTGGCAGAGTTGCAACTTTATGCATTTGTTTATAGCATCAAATGATAATAGACCAGACAAGGTATATGAAAAATAAAGTTTCAACGCGGGATCACACGCTACTTAGCAGGAATTTAAGTTTATTTGAGCCGCTCCATACAAAAAAATAACAAAACATATTTTTCTACCCAAAGTATAAAGTTTAGGAAAAAATACATCAGAACAATTATTATTGAGGTTAATGAGCTCTACCCATCCGCATAAAAAAAAAAGTGAAAAAGCAAAGTTGAGCCCTAAGTCACTAAAATCATAGTTTCGACCCACTGTGCGCCGCGCCGCCCGAACTTTTGGCGCGCTATCGTGTTCGACAAGAAGGAAGCGCGGGAGACGCCCCGCGGATTTCCACGCACCTCACCCCCTCAAATCTGTATGAGTGTCGAATCACCTAGCCTTAACTGCTGTAATTCAGCAGTTAAATCATGTATCTCGAAGTTCTTGTTAAGTCGAAAACTCGTTAACTAGATTTTTTTTTTGCATTTCCCTTTACATTCGAGTTATTGTGATTCCACTGTATTTAAAGTTTGTACAACGTGTTGAAAATATACCACTTGCGTCCGGTTCTATTACTATTAACCTTCTTCATAAGATACAGGTTTGTGACAGACGAACAGCGTACGTTTAGGGCTTGTAGCAATAGAGCTAGAGGTTAAGCTCGGACGCAGCATATTAAGTTCCTATGATCCCCGGTCCAAGTGTGGGAAGGGAACACTGCACCAGGGTGATATGTAGTCCGTAAGAGTCTCACAAACTGCGTCTGCGTCTGAACCTAAACCGAAAGCGTATGCCATCTACTTAATATTATACTTTAACTAGCTTCTGCCAGCGGCTTCGCCCGCGTTGACATTTCAACCCCCATTTCACCCTCTGAGGAATGGAATTTCAAAAAACCCTTTCTTAGTGGATACCTACTCTTCACAAAGAACACACCCTCCAAATTTCACGTCTCCACGACCAGCGGCTTAGGCTGTGCGTTGATATATCAGTCAGTCAGTCACTCAGGACTTTGAATTTTGTATGTATAGATATTATAAATGCGAAAGTAACTATCTGTCTGTTACGCTTTCACGACTAAACTACTGAACCGATTTAGATGAAATTTAGTACGGGGCAAGTTTGAACCCCAAGAAAGGAAATGGGCTACTTTTTATTCCGCGACTTCGTCTCCATCCGCGATAACCGTCATTTACGCGGACTAAGTCGCGGGCAAAAGCTATCCTACTAATATTATAAACGCGAAAGTTTGTATGTATAGATGTATGGATGTTTGTTCCTCTTTCACGCAAAAACTACTGATCCGATTTAGATGAAATTTGGCACACAGATAGTTTATAACCTGGAATAACACATAGGGTACTTTTTATCCCGGTAGTATGTTCCCGCGGGATAATTTCCGCCCTCCACGCGGGCGAAGCCGCTGGCAAAAGCTAGTTATTCATATAAACGAGTATGAATTTGATACGGAGTGTCTCCCGCAGCTGGTCGCGCGTGTGCACGGAGCACCTGCTGCGGTCGGCGGGCGGCGCGCCGGCGCGGCGCTACGGGCACGTCATGGTGGCGCACCGCGCGCATCTGTATGTGTTCGGAGGCGCCGCCGACAACACGCTGCCCAACGACCTGCACTGCTACGACCTGGACACGCAGATATGGTGAGCGGATACAAATGAAGGGCTAATGGGAAGAACTGCCTTAGTCACATTCACTAAATTTGTCAGTATTAACATTTAAAGTTTTGATATCATTTTATCATCATCATCATCATTTCAGCCGTAAGACGTCCACTGCTGGACTTAGGCCTCCCCCAATTTGGGGGGCTTTGCCATAATCGCCACGCTTGGCAGGCGGGTTGGCGATCGCAGTATGGTGGTAAAATGCATAGAGAACGCTGCTGCCCATTCTCTAATAAGTCCTTTAGTCGCCTTTTACGACACCCACGGGAAGAAATGGGGTGGTGTCATTCTTTACGTCCGGAACCATACGGTACCATTATCATTTTATAGCTAACTTAAAAATATTTGTCAAACATATATAATTGATTTTAAAAGGAAAATGGTATGTTATCGATATTGGGATCGTCATCTCCATAAAAATTACCCGTTTCACATTCGCTTTGGCAGAGAAGATGTGGCTTAGTCATGGACTAAGCTAGTTATTCCCTATTAAATCCAAAATGCTACTTAATTTTTTAAGTGACCCAGCGAGTTCTTGCCTTGCTTTAGATACGCGTATCGTTAAATTGTGTCACTGTGTGTGTGTGTGATTGTGACCATAGACAGTAAAAAATCAATTTGAAAAAATGTGAGTAACTCCGGCTCCACACGTTGGCCCCAACGCCACTCGCCCAACGTGTGGATCTAGTAAATAGCACTGGCCCCAACGTTGGAGTGCCCAATTTCTAGATTCACACGTTGGGCGACTGGCGTTGGGGCCAACGTGTGGAGCCGACGTTAGCCGATTCTTCCACTTAGAACTTCATATCAGTCGTTGCACCACCTGCATCATAATGGAAATTATGTATCATGCAAAGTTTTAAGCATAATTAGTTAAGTATTACTATAATAATATTGTACTGAATTTCATTATAACCCAACTCTTCTATTCTAGTCAATAATATGATTTGAATTAGGAATCGTAATTTAATTTTTGAATGAAAACTGCCATATATATCTGAAAATTGCTTTTGTTATCTCACAGAAGGTGTGAAAAGTAGCGAGATAAAGAGTGATTTTTGTCTTGGGCGAGCTTAAATTCCTCAGAGAATTACCCAGCAAAGTGAGAAAGTAAGGACACTTTCTCACTTTGCTCGGGAGCACTAGGATCGTTCGTGACAAAAAATTGTGTTTTAACACTCCTTTATCCACTTAATTAATAATCTACTATTCTGCCCTACCTCTATAGTATCTCAAAAAAATCGTAAAGTTGATTTTAATGCCATCGGATAGTTTTAAAAATACGCATTTAATGAACTAAGCGTTTTAGCGCTATATTATTCAAAACATATCGATGCCGGAAATTTGAAATGCCGTAAGGGACAGGAATTTACATGTCTCTTACGTTATTTCATATTTCCAGTATCGATATGATAAAAGCTGTAAAAAGATTTCTCTATCTCATCATATAATTTAATATAATTTAAAAATAGAATACTCTGTTAAAAGAAGGCGTCACTTTCGTCAGTTCATTAAATGAGTATTTTTTAAAGCTATCCGTTGGCATTAAAATCAACTTAACGATTTTTTTGAGATACTGCTTTTGCGCTTAGTAGGGCAATATTGTCGTCACCATTTGTTTGTGTGTTCATCATCATCATCATCAGCCAATAAAGTTCCCACTGCTGGGACACAGACCTCCTCTCGGTGAGAGGAAGCCTTTTCTTTTGCTTAATTAAAAAAAAAACCGTATAAATGAGTTCATTTATTAGAGCATTTTAATTTCCCGATGCCAACTCCCCGTAGAAAACAATAACTAGTGTAAATTCACAAACTAATTTAAAAAAAAATTCTATGCTACGTTTAAAAAAAATAGTAGATATTCAAATTGCTTTTAGTACGAATAAAATGCCTCATTTACACGATTTTTCTCGACTGTAGAGAGTGTCATACAAAATTCGCCGATTTCCGATTTTCTCGAACTTTGTTATGACAACTCGAAATACGTTTTTTTCTGTTCACACGGACGCTTTCAGGACTTTCTCGCCTTTTAAAATGCAAGTATCGCACAAATTATACACATGTCGGGGTTTATTTTACACATTACACCATATTTTTTTACCGTTAAATGTCTCTTAACTCCAAGTTCGCACGGACGTATAAATCTATACTAATATTATAAAGCTGAAGAGTTTGTTTGTTTGGTTGGTTGAACGCGGTTATATCAGGAACTACTGGTCCGAATTGGAAAATTATTTTTGTGCTGGGTAGCCCATACATTGAGGAAGGCTATATAACATCACGCTACGATCAAAAGGAGCGGAGCAGTAACGAAATATGGACAAAAACTGGCAGGCCAATCGATGCGACGGGAAGGGTCAGGGGAGCAAAATTTTGACGCGGACAAAGTCGCGGGCAGAAGCTAGTATCGTATAAGGTTTTTTTACGTTCACAGTATCTTCAACAGAACTGAGACTGCTTAACGCCGAGAGTTGCAAAACGAACAGTGTGTTATTTCGACGAGCTGGGATGATCTGCTGGATTCTCATCCTCTTAACAAGCTACCGGTGGTGTTTAATTTTGACAGCTTTTAATCAAATAGTTAGCGACAACTTAGCGCTAAATAGCGTTTATGAATAAGAATTTTACTAATCAGTTGCTTAGCAATTGATTAAAATTTAAGAGACGTTTATGAATAAGACTGTATATGCTCAATTCAACACCGAGGGTTGAAAATCCAGTGCGCGATAAAATCCCACTGTAATATTTTTATATCTGTGCGAATTTTGTCTAAGGGGGATGTTCTCTGCCAGGGTCGCGAGATTTGTTCTAAAGAGATACCGTGGCCCTGGCACATAGGCAACTGAAGGAATACGGGTGAGTTTTAGTCAGTAAAAGTCTGACACGCCCTTCCGCTCCACCCAAGAGCGGGAGACGTTATTTGAGGATTTCCCACCCACAAAAAAAGGGGGATGTTCTAAGGTAACTAAATTCTAATTTTCTTGCGTTTTTTTGCAATTGGCAGGTCAGTGTCGGGTTGTATGTTGATGAATACAACCTTCTAATTTCTTTTAATCCCATTTAACACTTTCAGTGCCAAGAACCCGGATCCGGGTCCAACGGTCATTCGTTCGCATGCCCACGACTCGCATCCGAGTCCTACGTATAAGTAGTTATGTGTCTTGCGACCATGCCGTGCACCCGCCTACCGGGTGTAAATCACAAAAATAAGCTTGGTGTGAGTCTACTTTTGAATAATTCTTTTTTCGACTGGGCACTGAAAGTATTAATGGTTATTTCATGAAAAAAATTATTTCGCCGTCTACTGTCTTCAAGGAGCGTTTATAAATAAACCCTGTCAGCATAGAGGAGGGTACTAACTCATGAGAGTTAAATAACCGTTAAAATATGACACGTAGAAACTAAAGTAGCCACCTTTCAGGGCGGTCGTATTTATGGCTGTTTGCACTAACATTGACTAAGAGAGACCTAAATGAATGCCTGAATAAAGAGTATGTTTTCTCGGTTGTTTGGACGCTCTAATCTCCGGAACCACCCGTTAGATTTGAGATATATTTTTTGTATTTGATAGCCCAGTTATTGAGGAAGGTTATATGCATAATAACAATACGCTAAGTCCCTTACCTTAAATGAAGAGATCCGTAGGAAACCCAAAGTAAACGACATAGCCCGAAGAAAAGTGGCAGTGGGCAGGGCACATTGCTCGCAGAACAGATGGCCGATGGGGGTTCTGGAGTGGCGACCGCGTACTGGAAGACGTAGCGTTGGAAGGCCTCCCACAAGATGGGCCGATGACCTAGTGAAGGCCGCAGGGATACGTTGGATGCGAGAAGCACAGAACAGGTCGAAGTGGCGGTGCTTGGAAAACAAGGAAGGAACGCTAAGCGAAAATAAAATAACCCCGCGGGCGGGCGACGGAGTGGGATGGTGGAACAAGAGATTTCACGCGGTCAAAGACGCGGGTAGAAGCTAGTGCTAGAATAAAACCCCACGAAATGCAAGGTTTAGCGCTTTCGCAAATCCATCAGCGCCATTTTCTTAGGCATTCATATAGGTATCGTCTAGTGTAAGTGAAAAGGGCTATAAATATGATATAGCTATTGACTGGACATATTGTTGTGCAGGTCAGTGGTCCAGCCGGCCTCAGACTCGCAGATCCCTTCAGGTCGTCTGTTCCACGCGGGGGCCGTGGTGGGCGACGCACTCTACATCTTCGGAGGAACCGTCGATAATAACGTCAGGAGCGGAGAGCTGTTCCGGTTTCAGGTAATAAATACTTTTAATATTTTAGTGATGTTGAATAGAAAGCGATTGTCCCAAAAGAATGTGCTCAAATTACATATTTGAAATGATACAGGGTGTAGAAAGACCCATCACGAAACTGCGTAAAAATGCTTATTCGTATATGCAGCAGTACAGGAATCGTGGGGTTATTTAAAATCAAGTTACAACATTTTAAACTGGTTTTCGAAAAAAAGGTGTGTCGGGGTCCACCAGGAACGAAGTTCCTTACGCTTTTTCACCTACTCCAATTGCACTCTATTTTTGAAATACTGTAACTTGATTCTGAACTCACTATCGCCACCCTCGAAAACCATGAAACCAATACCGAGATTTACAGTTACTAACTATTCGAGTTCTTGACTTTTCGCTAGCATTCTAGCACGATATCACCTTGGTTCATAGGCAGCTTTCATTGAGATTCCCGAACACTGCTACTTGATACCTGGACTCCATTGTCACTCCCAGTATCTTCTTCTTGGAATAAATAAATTAAATTGTACGTCTTGTTATTGATAATTTTATTCCAAATCTATCTAATTTTACCTACTTTTATATAATTTCGTTTAATTTCATCAAATTTTGTCTGTTTTTTATGTAATTTAACCTATTTTTTTTTATTTTAAGTGCAAACTGTAATTTTTTTATTTATAAATAACTAATTATTTTTAATAACTTCCCGTTGGATGCAGGAAGCACAAAACTGGTCGAACTGGTGAAGCTTGGGGGAGGCCTATGACCAGCAGTGGACGTCTGTCTGCTGAAATGATGATAAATAACTAAAGTGTAAATAAATTTAACTTGCCAATGGATACAGTTACCTTTAATAAAAGATAGGGCTTCGTTCCGAATTCCTAGTATCTTCTATTACTTTCAGAACTTGGACGTCCAAAACTAAAATCTTCATTCTCTGGCCTTTCAACAGTTATCAAACTACCCTCGCTGCACTCTACACGACGACTTTGGTCGCATATTAAAGTCTCATCAGTTCTGCGACGTACAGATACTAGTGGGCCCTGAGAAGACGTCTATTTTGGCTCACCAGGCCATATTAGCTGCGAGGTCGCAGTTCCTACGAGCTAAGATCAAGTAAGTTTTTGATACGTATAAAAAGGTGATCTTATTGTTGAGCGAAAAACATAGGACATTTAATTATAGTTTTAGTTTTAATCTAAGGTGCTTTAATAAGCTCTAAAATGTACTAAAACTTGCAAAAAAACAATGGACCGATCATAAACTTGTTCCAAATCGATAAAGATCAATTTTCATTATGTATTGTACAAGTGTTTTTGATAATGGAATGATCGTTTGTTAAACTTTCTAAAACCGTACATAAGATACTTCGTTCAAGCGGCGGCGGCTATGAATACGCCTATAAAACAACGGCCGAAAAGTATGACAACGTGGCCTTGTGTAGTCAAAAACAAATAAGCACCAATTACCAATATAGTTATTGTTTGAATTTGAGTTTCATTCGAAAATAAAAAAAAATATACTTTAAAGAGAAGATACCCCCATTTTCTGGCGCCTCGAAAACCACTGCTGATGCCACGACTTCTTCAAACTAAAACTATCTTCCATTCTTGTCACAGGGAAGCTCGAGACGAACAAACAAAACGAATAGCAGCGGGCGAGGAAGAAGCGTCCGAAATATTCTCATACAAGACACCGCCGCAACTGTGCGTGTTGCTGCCTGAGGCTACGCCCGAGTCGTTCAACATGGTACTCAACTACATATACACCGACAGAATAGACCCCACAGAGAAAGGTAACGAGGTCAATAGACAAGTATGTTCATACAAGATACAAGTTGCGCCCAACAAAGATAGGAAAACAAGATAAAAAGAGATGTAGACAACGTTTGATATTATGACAAAGGTTGAATAGTAGAAAATGCACATGCCTTTACGTCCGCCTCTGCACATTTGTGTGCTTAAAGCATTAAATAAATAAATAAGAGAAAACAAATAAATAAAATCAAAAACGAAAACTATGTAATTTAAATACAAATATTTAATATGAGAATATACTTACATACCTCCTTAAATAAATATAACTAAAATATGTACAACTGTAATGTAAATTAAATAATAAATCAAAGTGGAAAGACACATTTCATTGACTCTTCTTTTAAATACTGCAACAGTTTGGCAGTCCGTATTAATAAACTTATCAGAATGAAAGGACCTCTTCTCATTTCTCTTCATTTCTTCTCTTCTTCTTGTCTTGTAAGATTGGCTTATCTCTCGTCAACAGACGAAGACCCCGCGTCCCCGGCCACAGTACTCCTCGTGATGGCAGTGTTACGTCTCGCATTGCGCCTGAACATCCCGCGCCTACGAGGACTTTGTGCCCGCTTCCTTCGAGCGAACCTCTGTTACGGCAACGTGTTGCAAGCGTTACACGCCGCGCATCACGCCAACCTCACGTGTATCAAGGAGTATTGTTTGAGGTGAGTGAGTTCTAGTTTCATTACCATCATCATCATTTCAGCCGAAGGACATCCACTGCTGGACATAGACTGATGAATGTAAAAAACTTATAACTAAATGGATAAAACAACTCACCTACGACGACACCGAGGCCCTCTTGCAGCACACATCATGACTCACTCATTTATGCATACACTTACTCCTATGTACCACATGTACACTTACACACCACACATACACATACACCCCACACACACATATCACACATACTCAACTCACTTGTAACATTACACAAAACAATTTAAATTTCTCTTTTATTTTTTTAATTTACCATGTCGAATTTATATGTATAAATAGTAAATACCGGATTTTGTATGTACATTACTTTAATCTAAGTTGCGGAAGAGTGGAGTGTCCTAACACAGGCAATTGTTTGCTTAAAAGGACACTCCTACCACTAGTTTTGTTGTACAAATCTTGTTAAAGAAAATAAACTATTTGTATTTGAATATTTGCCATAATCCCCACACTTGGCAGCCGGGTTAACGATCAGCAGTATGGTAGTAAAATGCATAGAGAACGCTGGTGCCCATTTTCTAGTACGCCACTTAGTCCCCTCTTACGACACCCACGGGAAGAAATGTGATGGTGCTGCCACACGGAACTCTTTATCAACATTTCACAAAACAAAGATAGCTTTATAGAAGCTGTATCCTTTCTATTGCACCCGAAATGTGTTCTGAAGAAATTTGCCCAGCTAATACAGATGTCTCTAGCAAAGACGCCAAAAATAGCATGTTCTCGACCCCCCATTCGAGGAGGGAACAACTTTTACAATTTTGTCAGTATTGTTTCAGATTTGTGGTAAAAGACTACAACTTCACTCCGATAGTGATGTCGAAAGAGTTCGAGGAGATGGAACAGAGTCTGATGGTGGAAGTGATCAGGAGACGGCAGCAGCCTCCGCCCAAACAAACCAACGCGGTTGTACAACAGGAGTATGACGAGGAGATTATTGGTGAGTGGTCTCGGAACCAAGATCATATCTTTTGTGCTTAAAGTTTTTATTATCGTCACGGTACTGTATAACGTATACAGCGTCTCCTTTGTGTCGCTGCGTCAAGAGATTAAGTATAATCTGAGACAGAAGTATAATCTGAACAGACCAAATTAAGTACTTGAAATATTTCTCTTTGTGGGTTTTGAAAAACATTTTTGAGTCGTTCTTATTTAACTAAGTATACAGTCGTTATAGATTTTTATGTAAGTACCCCGACGTTGACTTGGGTGACTTGTATTGCTAACGGCGTACCATTTTTAGCCAGTTACAGTTCTCAGCACAAACCTTTACTTGGGTGGATTCAAACAAACAATCAATCAATCATTATTTCAATGAAATAACGATATCATTACTTTTTTATTGAACTTACACTGTTTATCTCTACTCATTAAATTAGTCCAAGCACAATGGAGTTAATGGTAACGGTTGAATAGTTCCACTGTTCATTTCCTAACTCCATCATCAGATTCTCGTGAATCTATCGTAATATTGTATCGTCACGGGTACTCAATGTGTGTAAAGTTTCATAAGAATCGGTTTAGTATTACAAATTAAAAAAGTTGTAAGATTTGAAGCAAATATACGGGGTCGAATTAAATGATAAATTATTTTATTACTTTAAGTAGGTTTGAAAAAACACTTTTACATGTCAATCATATTTTTTTAAACTAGATGATGTTGGAGTTTGCTAACTTGCTACTCTGAGAAGAAAGGCCGAAAAAAATTCAGAGGTCACAGTCTATTTTAAAGTCCAGACATAATCTTGGTCACATCATGTGAAGACCATATAGATTGGTGACTGAAATGGTCTTTTGAGGAGTTAAATAAAAAGAGAGTTAAGAGTTACATAAAACCATTTAAAAAATTTGGAATTATTTCATAGGTAAATTAAGTGTATTTCAGTCGTTTCATTCAGCGGTGCCTATTATTTTATGTGTGGTGACATTGAATAATATGAGTGAGTGTCCCTCTGCCGGTGTTGGCAGGCACGACGCTGGAGCAGGACATGTGCGTGCTGCTGGGCGGCGCACGGTGGATCGAAAATCGGCTGTAGAAGACATAGGATCTCGATTTCTTAAATGTTATTTTTTTTGCTGGAAATGACTTCTGCTGATCATTACTATGTACAAAAATGACACCCGAGTTAATTCTGCCCAAAAACGAAGGAAATATATTTTTTTTACGAAAAATTTGTATGAAGCTAGTATGAAAAATCCAATTATCTCCTAAACGGCATGTTTAACCGTAATATCCTTGGAGGTGGTCATAGTGCTAATTATTTATGATTTTTTGGTTGCCGATTTGACGAAAAATTTAATGCCGTTTTTTTTTTAAAAATCGTCAAAATATTTTTATTTATTTTTACATGTAAAACGATCCCTTTTAGTGTCCAAGTTAAAAAGTTCGATATGTTATTAACCCAAATATTAAGAACACACAAAACAAGAAAAATTAAATTAAAAAATTGCTGTTTTTTTACACATTTTTATTAATTTAAATAAAAAAAGATTATCAAACTCTTATTTAAGTAACATATAAAGTTATATTATATACAAAATAATTTAATTTAAGGAATTAATACTAAGCATTTGTAAAATAAAGTAAAATAAATAAAAAAAAAGACAAAATATCATTAAATATTACAAAAAAAAACCCAAACAGACTCAAATACAAATTTACAAATAAGTACATATATAATTTTTTTACAAATTTTCCTTATGTTCCAAATTTACGAGAGTGCTCGTTGTCAGACTCCAATTCTGAGTCAGCATCCAGATTGGATATATCGAAAAACTCGAACTCAGTTTCCTGAAATTGAATTAAGTCGAGAGTTTCAGCAAAAAAGCTCTGCTTTATCTTGGCATCTAACTTAGGCCTTTGTGCACTTAGCAAAGGATCCGAAGAAACAACAAGCATATTTAAAATGTCTTGATTGGAATCCTGCCTGCTTCTTTTCCGCGAATGATGTTCTCGAAACCTCCTAAAATCTTTGTTTCGAGACTCTGAGGCTTCTTCCGAGAGAGTCCCAATCGGCACAATATTATTTTTCTCAATTATGTCAGCCCCATGGATTAATAATTTATGACCGGTTGACGACATGTAGTACCAGTCGTATAATAATACGTACTTTTCTGCTGTTTTGCGGGCATAATCTCTAAATTTTATTATATCGACCTGCTCTCCAGATGTAATTGCTTGTAAAATTACAGCAAATCTTTTGATGAGGTCTTCATCCAAACCGGTTATAGCTGCGGTTTTATTAGGAAACTCAAAGAATTTTCTTGCAGTATTCCCGTCATTGGTGGTTCCCGAGCCTTGTTTTACTATATCAATCAACAGATTGAGCTCATCTTTGAATTTATTTTGAATTATTTTCTTCCTTGTCTGTAGCATTTCTTTGTGCTCATCACTTTTCGCTGCCCACCGTTTGAAGTCGAGCCTGTATGCAATGTGTAACAGACATTTCATACAATTTATACGGGCGTGTAGGGATGACAAGCCAAATTCATACAGGTCAGAACACACAATTTTTGATGTTACAGCATCTAAGCGGTTCATTTCTGTAGGTTCTGCTAAGCACAGGTAGCACGATGCATTTGATCTAGCTTCAGAAAGGTAAGTGCAAACTTTAGCGTCGATCATCGTCATCATTAGTTTATAAGTCACCCTATTATTATTATTGCACTCTGTGGGGATAAGGGCCTCAATTTCTTCATCCATTTGTTTTTTCAGCTCAAAGACAACTGCTTCACTCTCCTTTACAAAAGTAAACTGAACTGGACGACAATACAAAACTGAGCATGGTTTTGGGTTCGTCCATAAGATGTTGTCTCCATCTGTCAGTTTAAGTGGCACCAAGGAGGTCATGAAAATGCTCGAGTCATCTTCCTCACCCTCCATTTTCTGCTTGTATTGGCTTTGGTTAGAAGCACCATCAAATCCCCACTTGGATATCAGCTTCAACTGCTTGTTATGCTCTTCCTTAGAAAGGCTTTGAAGGATTCTTGTAACTGTGATATCAAGTAAAGCTTGAAGTGTAATCCTAGCCGATGAATCAGTAACTGTCACTGATTGCTTCGGAGGGTAGCAATCAAGCTTAGTTTGTTGCACTTTATAGTAAGATGGATAAATATCCTTAGCACCTTCCCGAATGGCAGCCTCTCGCAACGTAATATATTGCCACTTTGAGAGTTTTAGCGAAAGAAGCAATCCAAGCGCCTTTTCTGACGTAAATATGATTGTTTTCGCTGGTTTCTTAAGCGTTTCATTTAATTTAGCGGCTGCTTCAGGATTTTTCATCATGTATTCGATGACAGAGGCGATATCTCCATGCCCTTCTTCTTTTAAACGTGCTGCAGCTGCATATGCCAATTCACTGAAATCTTCGCCTGTGTGTTCATCAGATCTTCTCTTTTTTTGTTTACTTCCCAGATCTTAGAATGGTTTACGGGATCTTTTCGTCATTGTTCCAATGGACGTTGATGTCGACGGTTCTGGAGAGACTGAGGGCGCTCTTGGTATCTCATCAACACTTAGTTCTTGATTAACTAAAGTTTGCACAAAACTCGGCCAATCAATATTTGCTCCCAACCAATTCTCGTACTTTCTCCTGAAATTATCAAGGAATCGGTAGGATTTCTGCCACCTTTGTAAAGCTGCTCGCGTAAATCTCCGAGAAAATTCTTTGAGAACAACACGATCTTCGTCAGACAGGCAATCGCCTATGCGGGATACAACTGCACTGAACAATACTTCATGATCAAATGAAGTACTCTCACTTCGTAGAAGAACAAACAAGTCTAAATTCGTGATTAAACTTTCCATTCTAAGATTTTATAGTCGCAGATTTAGTGTTAGCAGTTACACAGTTGTGAACAAATTAAATTATAAAACAAAACTGTAGCCCTTTTATTGCAAAACGCCAATAATTAGGTAACTACCCTCATTAGTTATCTTCTCATTAGCTAATGAAAATTTATAATTGTCACTAACTATTCTTAGAACTCATAGCACTGCTAATTAACAAATTAGCTTACTTATCAGGAAAAGTTGAATGTAATCCATAGTTGGCATTGTCGTGAGATATTGAAAATCATTAAATCACCTATAAAGACTCATTAGAAGACCTAATCAGTGTAGTTACTTAATCACTTCTTTTCGGACTCATTAGAAGAGTAAACAATTGGTAATTTGGTTGTATGAAAAGTTTTAAAACTCATGATGTGTTGATAAATATCTAGCTCAAGCATAGTTGTCTACGTGTGGGTGTACTATAAACCTCTGCCAACTCCTTCGGAAATATAGGAGTGATGCTATTTTATGTTACGTGTAGTTAAAAGTCCGTGTTCTTCAACATAAACACTAAAAGGAATCGTTTCATATGAAAAAACAAATGAAAATATTTTGACGATTTTTAAAAAAAAAACGGCATGAAATTTTTCGTCAAATCCGCAACTAAAAAATTATAAATAATTAGCACTATGACCACCTCCAAGGATATTACGGTTGAACATGCCGTTTAGGAGATAATTCGATTTTTCATACTAGCTCCATACATTTTTTTCTTATAAAAATTATAACTCTTCCATTTGTGCACATATTTACTTCATATGACATTTTATAGAACAGGAATGATCAGCAGAAGTCATTTCCAGCAAAAAAAATAACATTTAAGAAATCGACATCCTATGTCTTCTACAGCCGATTTTCGATCCACCGTGCGGCGGCGCCGAGCTGTCCGACGTGCGCCTGCGGGTCGGCGCCGCCGCGCGCCCCGCGCACCGCTCCGTGCTGGCGGCGCGCGCTGCTTACTTCGAGGCCATGTTCCGCTCCTTCTCGCCGCTCGACAATATCGTCAATGTGAGTACTGTTGTTTTTATTTTTAACCGACTTCAAAAAGGAAGAGGTTCTCAATTCGGATGTTTTTTTTTTTTATGTATGTTCGGCCATAACTCCGTCATATATAGACGGATGTACAAAATTCTTTTTTTTTTTGTTTGAAAGGGGTTTATTCCGAAATGGTCCCATATAAATTTCATATAGATCTGATGATGAGTTCCAGAGATAGACACCGAAACTCTTTAAAAAATGACAGCAAATCAACCGCGATTTCTGCTATATACATATGCATTGTTTGTTTGGAATTAGTGCGGGGTGAATACCACAACTCAAAATTTAAAAATAAAAACTTTTTACAAAAAAAAACAACCGACTTCCTTAAAAACACTACAAAGTGAAATTTAATTTCGGAAGTCGGTGGCAAAAAAACCATAAATACAAATCCTAAGACACCGACTTCCGAAATTAAAGTTATTTTTCACTTTGTAGTGTTTTAAAAAAAGTCGGTTGTTTAGTATTGCGATACAGATCTGGTCAATCTAACGTGGCAGTGTGATGAAGCTGGTAATGGTACACTAAGTCCCGTATTACAAAATCTCACTCAAGACTTAAGCATTACTTAAAACTAGTTTCTACCAATCAAATGGCTCTCAACTCAACTGGTTTAAGTAATGCTGAATCTTGAGTCAGATTCTGTAATACGAGCCTAAGTGTCACAGCAAGTGCAAAGTTTTTTTTTTAATAATCAATGTTATTTTGTGGATTTGGTTTTTCACAAAAATGCAAATATTCTCAGTCGCCCCCACATAGATTGCCACCAGCAGGACTATTGGCTATCTTTTTCATTGCCGGTGACTAACAGGCTTCAGTTGCACACCGAACTTTGATGACAACTGAAAATTTCATCAGGTGGCAATTGGGTATAAAATTCCTAGTTGCCCCTGGATGGCAACTGGAAAGTAATTGCCCCACTTCAAATTGCTATACACTGCGGCATGGATCGCCAACCACCCTCATTACTGTCTACCTTACAGCTGCAATGAGGGGGTTGGCGGTCAGATTTTTCCAATGTGGCTTTATTAGTCTATAAATATAATAATATCTTAGGACAATCAACACAACGTTATCTGATCCCAAACTAGGCAGAGCCTGTACTATGGCAACCAGACAACTGATAAACATACTTTTATATTTCTAAATACATACATATTATAGATAAATTACACCCAGACACAGACCAAATGATTGTGCTCATCACACAAAGATTTGTTCTAGGTGGGAATCGAACCCACATCCTCAGACTTAGCAGTTAAGGTCACTAACCACTAGACTAACAGGCCAGTCAAAAATAAATGATATTATTAGGGACATACAAACAAAATATTCTTCACCGTAGTTGCTTTTAATAATACCTGGTGTAAATTCGCATCACAAATAATCAAAGTAAAACTTGATGATAGCGATTCACGCAGTGTACAGCGATTTGAAGTCGGGCCTGGGAATATATGATTTTTTTTAATTTTTTTATGAGCACATTGCATGAGTAAGATAAAAAAAAAAATAAGTATTACCAACCAAAAATATCTCTTCTTTTATTATGTGTGCTTTTTTCTAGATTTTGCCATACGTACCTAACCAATTCAAATAAATAATTAAACAAATGAATTAAATAGATACAAATCTGCGACACGGTGCCGTCAGAGGAAGCATTCGACTCCTTACTTCGATATATCTACTACGGCGACACCAACATGCCGACTGAAGACTCACTGTATCTGTTCCAAGCGCCGATATATTATGGTACGTTTTCTTCCCTCCTATACCTAGATATAGGGCTTCTCATTTTCCCAGAGAATATGAATGTAGTTATATGACAGAATGAGTGGGTAAATCATGAGAAGAGAATTTGGCCAAACTGGCTACCCAGCTTCGTAAATGTCATTTTGCCAGATGCTCGTGTATTTGAACTATATTTTTTTCATTTTAAAGCTACAGAACCAATTCATGTTATTTTGTGCCTTAAACGTGCCTGGCAAATTACAAGTCTATGATAACAGTTTAATGTTAACCACGCCTTTATGTCGTAGCTTTAAGGATGCTTTTCCTAGTTTAGAACTACCACTGATTTGCGGTTTAGATAAACCCATTTTTAAGCATCTTCATTCCCTACAGGTTTCACAAACAACCGCCTGCAAGTATTCTGCAAGCACAACCTGCAGAGCAACGTGTCACCGGAGAATGTTCTCGCGATCTTACAAGCGGCCGACCGCATGCGGGCAACGGACATCAAGGAGTACGCGCTCAAAATGATCGTGCATCACTTTGGCCTTGTAAGTTGAACTCGTAATATCTTGATATCAGTTATGGTAGTACGGATAATCTGCGAGACGTAATTTTTGTCGGTCAGGGACCAATTTCACAGAATATGTCCTCCTTTTTATATTTTGTCTTGTTAAGAAAATAATTAAGCTCGACTTGACAGGGGCACTACTTAGCCCCCAGAACTGGGGGCACTACCTTGAACCCACCCAGAATTAACGACATCATAGCCATTATTTCAAGTGTTGCCAATGTACAATAACCCATTCAATTGCCTGAGTTGCCATAATTATAATACAACCCAAAAGCACACAGTAAGTGCTGCCACAGTGAATATTGTAATTCGGTATTAAAATATATACTTTATCCCTTACTAAATCAATGAAATCATGACAAAAGCGTGATGCAGCACTAACAAACATGTTCCCAAAAAAAACTTATTTGCAAAGAATGACATTCCTGATCATCACAGAAATAGACATTGTATTTTCCATCCACAACGGCATGGCGTGCTCTGAAAATTATAACCTTATTAGCGCCCTGCCTTTGTTAGAACTAGACTGTTGTTTGATTAGTAAGTGGGACTTACGAAACAACAAGATCAGTGTTACTTGTCTACTAAGTTAGTAATCAAGTGATAGGTAACTCGCGGACGTAAAATATCTCGGCAGGATAATTTTACCCCACAGGATTCTTCAACTCTCGGTGTTTTGAACCGATAATTTTATTTTATTTTTGTACGTACGGGTGGAAAGGAAGGGCGTGTCAGACTTTTACTGACTAAAACCCACCCGTGTTCCTTCAGTTGCCCATATGCCAGGGCCACGGTATCTCTTTCGAACAAATCTCGCGACCCTGGCATTTGAACCGAACATCGAACATCCAACAGAGTGCATTCCCACACGTAAAAACACTGTTCGATTTTCAACTCTTGGCAATGAGCATTGCGTGAGATAATTCCGCCGTGATAGTTTTACGTTCGTGCGTCGATATACCTGGGTCGTTACCTACCCAATAGCAATTTGCAAGGGACAATACAGTATGAGCGCTCTGTGCCGAATTAATTTCTCATAAACGAAGCGCTTCAAACAAATCCACTTCTCAAATAATAACCATCTACAATTACACAGGGTTACATTTCGCAGGTCGCGAGGCAGGACGCCATCAAGAACTTGGCTCAGCCTCTCTTAGTTGACATCATATGGGCGCTGGCAGAGGAGCCTCACTTCGACTCACCACTCCCTGTCCAACCGAGGTCATTGCCCTCGTCATCATCGGCTGATACGCTGACGGATGACCCCGAGTATTCTCGACATAGATGCGGGAAATCATAGAATTGTAGTTTTTTGACCTCAAGTTGCAAGTGCCAACGTGAGTAGGAAAGTGGAGACTGATTTTAGATTATGGGACTAGAAACGTAGTGATTGACACAGCTTAGGAAACTTTCTATGGTATATTACAGCCAATAAACGTTTGGTTAAACCGAAATCGCCAGCGAGAGGATTTCGTGACAGATTTGGAGTGATTATTGTAGTACCCTTACCCGCCAATTATAAACTCAAAGTTGCAATCTTCAGAATGGTAGGTTTTTCTGCAGATGTGCTGAGAGTTTAAGAAAGAGTGAGTGCACCTGTGTCTGGGCACACACATAAGCACTATACAAAGACTATATAACCACTTGACTGCGCATACAGTGCCCCGACGCTCGAAAACTATTAGTATTTTGTCGCCTATGCATAGGCTACGGTTCAAGTAACCATTTTAGTTGTGACCAATTGTTAGACCTCTGTACACGCTAAATTAATGCAAATAATGTAAGTTTATCTGCAATTATAACGCATCAAAATACCTTCATGCGCGGTGAAGTGGTTTAGGAAACATTCCAAGACTTCTAGTTTCAAAAAAGATCGCATAACTTTTGATCAGTCAGTAAATAGTACGAAAAATTATTGTGATTTAATCAGATTATGACCCACCGTAGGGGTCTATTTAAAATGGTGGTTTGGTAAACCAGCACACTGTGTGAGTTCCGCGTTGATGTCTTTTGGAAAAGTCTCGTTCTTTCATTAGACAATTCTAATGCATCTATCCCTTACTTTCACTTTGTATTTTTATCGTAAAAATTAGTGCTGTTACCTTTAATAGCTGAAAGTCTTTATCGAACATTAAAATTAAAATGAATGAAAATTTTATTCAATTCAAATACTGTGGCTTCTTTAGCTTCGTCTTGACAATCCGTTTGTAAACTGGCGCCAAAACTCCCGTGGCCATAGTACCTTCTGCCTTGGGGATGATATTCGACACCGTTTCTGATTGCTATTTCGTCGAATATGATAGTGGCGAAAGTTTTGTTCTTGGATTCTCTAGCTTTCATTTTATTAGTGATTGATTTTGATTCAATATGATTTCTTTGATTTTAATTGAGTATTTATCACAATTTTAAAATCCATTTTATCGATATCGCCTATTTTCCCTTAATGAAGTAGAGCAGCCCTACGATGGGCATACCTACGCAACTTGACCTTGAACTGACCAATTGCAGCCGCACGTTCTTCCTCTTCCCCCGGCCCGCAGTGGTGAGTCGTGTGCTAAGCAGAAATCGGCCTATACGCTCTCTAGTGGTTATATTCTCTTTGGCACTATAATATTATATCCCTCTTAGATGCGTACTCTCCGTCGAGGTTGGCCGCCATGGCCTAAATTCGCTGTGCGATACTATTCTGAGAGGATTAGGTTTGTGATAACTATACTTCTTTGCGTTTATTAATAAGGAGAAGAGAAACCATGAATAAAAAAAGTGATAACCAATGCTTTTGTGTAATAACTATTGATACTATATTTTGTGACTCCAAAGGACAAATGTTATTTAGGACATCCATTTATGGCTGACCTAACTACACAAGATATATTTTTTATGAAATTCAAAAGGATTTTTTCTGAAAAATGTATTTTTCACACTGGTAAATGTCATTTTAATTCTAGAAGTTTTTTTTTACCACATTGTTTTTTTAATAATAATATATTTAATGAGGCTGTGCATTTAAAATGTATGCAACTTCTACTATTGACAATATAATTTTGACTTTAATTTGATTTGGAAATGTGTAATAAGTGTTTTACATAATATAACTCTAATAGAAAAGAATATTGTTAATAAAAATTAAGTAGTTAAATATTTAATGTTATCTAGTCATTACTATCTTTGTTTATGATTGATGTAAATAATAAAACATTTTTAACTTGACATAATCAATTTAATCAAGTAAGATTAACAAATTAAACTAATAAATTAAATCATCTTAATGAGGGTCTGTTTCATTCACTGCTCGTACTTGTGCTTGATGTCCTTCCACAGTTTCTGGAAAGAAATAAAAAAGTATTTAATAAGTAGAAATATTACCTTTTCTCCTATCAGATGATATTATTTTATGACTGGTTCAAAAAAAATAATCAAGTGTCTCACTCTCACCATCAGCATGCATGATCAGGATTTCATGACAGATTTGAGTGATTGTAGTACCTTTTCATTACCCACCTATTATAAACGCAAAGTAAAGTTGCAATCTTCAGAATGGTAGGTTTTTCTGAAGATGTGCTGAGAGTATACGAAGCTTATGGAGTATGTAAGGATCATAGCATGGGAAGGTGTGAATACTTGTATGTATGGTTCAAAGAAATATAATGCCGATAAGAGTAGACCATAGATCACACACACTTCATATTAGAAAAATTTGCAAAGTCAGGATTTCCTATCTGACTACTCTGAGAAGAAAGGCCAAAACAAGCTCTAGACGTCACAGTCTCTTAAAGCCCAGAGATAATCATACTTGTATGTATGGTTCAAAGAAATGTAATGCCGATAAGAGTAGACCAAAGATCACACACACTTCATATTAGAAAAATTTGCAAAGTCAGGATTTCCTATCTGACTACTCTGAGAAGAAAGGCCTAAACAATCTCTAGATGTCACAGTCTCTTAAAGCCCAGAGATAATCATACTTGTATGTATGGTTCAAAGAAATATAATGCCGATAAGAGTAGACCAAAGATCACACACACTTCATATTAGAAAAATTTGCAAAGTCAGGATTTCCTATCTGACTACTCTGAGAAGAAAGGCCAAAACAATCTCTAGATGTCACAGTCTCTTAAAGCCCAGAGATAATCTTGGTCAAATGATGTGAAAATCATGTTGATTAGTGACTGAAATGGTCTTTTCTTTTGAGGAAAGAACCACCACAGATTGAATGGACCTATATAGGCAGTTCATGCATTCATGCAGCATTTCCGATTTTTGCCTGTAGGTGTCATAAGAGGCAACTAAGGGACTTGCTAGAGAGCAGGCAGCAGCATTGTCTATGCATTTTACCACCATACTGCGATCGACAACCCGCCTACCAAGCATGGCATATATGGCAAAGGAGGCCTAAGTCCAGCAGTGGACGTCTTTTGGCTGAAATGATGATGCAGCTAAAATCTGAGAATGAATACTGATATAATAGCTAATGCAGGTGTGTGGTTAATGCACGTTAGTGTATAAAGCTTAGGGCAGGAGAATGGTGAGAAATATAATTAAAACTGGTTGTTTTCATTTTTACCATATCTTAGGATGTCATAAGACTTTAAAATCATATTTATTATACCTAATAATATTATGAAGCTCTCAAAGAATGAGCTAGAGGCAAAGTAATAAGACAAGGTAAATTGAAATGTATCTACAGTACTTATGACAAAACTGTTTGAGTTTAAAATGGAATGGGACTGTGACGAATCTAGCCTTTTTTTTCTGGATGGAAAATCAAAAGACTTCTCCCGCTCTGGGCGGAGCGGGTGGGCGTGTCAGACTTTTATTGACTAAAACCCACCCGTATTCCTTCAGTTGCCCATGTGCCAGGGTCACGATGTCTCTTTCAAAATGAAACAAATCTAGGCTTGAATCAATTTTTAAAAAGGGGTTTTGTCACATTACTCTGCAGGTGAGAGGCAATAGAACAGCTGATTATAGTTGTTGTTGATAGACCTAATGCGGACAGTAATTTAATTTTAGACTTTGCTAGCCAACTGTACAGAAACTAAAGTAAAGCAGCAAAATTCACTAGTTAATAGAAGGAAAAACAAAATCTATTTGATGTGTGAGGTTATTTTTTAAATATATTTTTATGACCATACACTAACTCATTCTTTTATTACTTTATCGTATATATAAATGCATTTTTAGATCAATGAGAATCGAGAAATATAAAAACCAATCGCTATAAAAGAAAATTACATAACATTACTCACTCCCTTGTTTATGCTCTCGAAGAGGCCTACTGAAAGAACATCAAAGGTTCTTTCGAAGAAGAAAGTACCCAGGGCTCCAGCTAGGAAGAAGGTAGATGTTCGCTTGAACACAACACGGTTCAACGTAGCCCACGCAGACATTGTGGAATACAAATTCTAGAAATTCACTTCTCGTCGAACTTGGTCCAGGAACGTACCACAGACTAAAATGTTTTTATCTTTCATGTGCTGACCTTGTCAAAATATAGTGCATAATGAACACCAGCTTTTTAGCTAGGATCAGCCAGAGACAAACTCAAATCAAACCTTCTTTTTGCAAAGAGATTAGGAAATAATATGATTAGAAGATGAACAAAGCAAGCAAAAGGGAGAGGAAGGCGTTGTCTTTAAGTGGGAAAATACAAGGTAGAAAGAATAATAGAAGAATAACCATTTACAGTAGTAAAGTATGTACATTGTGGCCTAAATTTGTAGTAAGTGTAAGCAAGACGACCACATAAAGATCTTCAATAGAATAAACGTTTACAGAACTTGCAAGAGCTGCAAATAGAACCAAATCGCAAATCTATATTCATTTCGAACCTTAAGGTGAATGCTCCAACCAGCCCGCGAAATTCAAATTTTCTTACGTTTTTTTGCAATTTGCAGGCCATTGCTAGGTTGTATGTTGATTAAAATATTATTCGCGGCTGTAACACATATGTAGTTACAGAATTATAATCATCAAAACAACGCTCTAAGTTCAATAAAGCTGTAGGAATGACTTTTTCTGTTATTTTTTTTGTTCCTACGCGAATAATATTTTAATCAACATACAACCTAGCACTAGCCTGCAAAATGCAAAAAACACAAGAAATTTTGAATTTCGCGGGCTGGTTGCAGCATTCCCCATAATGATACTGTGATTGCCGTTTATTGATATTTTGGAACGAAAACCGCAAGGAATAAACACATGGAACTTAATAATTAAATTATTTTACTTGGGCTGATAATGCATTTGTCAGTAATCCATGACCTCGTCGGTTTTGTGTGGTTGTTTGGCCTCAGCAGGAGGTCTGAAGTGGCCTGTGGTTATCAAGAAGAAACAGACCACAGATGATTTTTTTTTTAATATTTTACCCTCACCTGGTGCTGCTCACACCAACCGGCTGCTTGTAGAACTGACACATATCTTTTATACTGCTCTTCTTCCTTTTGTTCAACACAAATACTTGGCGGTACTAGAATAAACTTAATTAGTTTTCTCAGCAACTCCTTACCGTGAACATACGACATGTATAACAAAAGAATGAGTACTTTACACGACACGTCAAAGAAGCCAAAGTGGCAGCAGTCAAACTTTCCAACTGGCCAGTATTTTAACATGGCACACTACCTCGTTGATCGTATTACCGTCAATGGGAAAGCTCAACGGGAATAGTGTGACTAATTACCCTTTGATCTAGCAGCTAGCTAGTGCCTATTTAGTAGAACTAGTGGTGGCAAGCGCCACTGCTATGGATGAGGCCGTGGGCTCAATCCCCAGGTCGAAGTGTCATTAGATTTGTGCATTTGGATTGTCTTTAGTAGCAGACACGTGCGAGTGTCTTTAAAAAAAAAAAAACTGCAGAAAAGTAAATACTTTCCAGTGTCGACCAAGAACCTATTGAAAAATCACATTCCTTTTGATGGATCCATCCAGCAATAAGCCTTATCTGGTCCTTGGCGGGTATCATAATCAGCCTATATTGTTCCCACTACTGGGACTCAAGCATCCTTTAATGAGAGGGAGTGGACCGTAATCTACCACGCGGGCGTAGTGCGGGTTAGCAGATGTCACTTCTTCGAATTTTTGGTTCCAGACCATGACGGTTTCCGCACGACGTATTCCTTCACCGTTTTGAGAGCAGTGTTGTTGAAATTATTTACAGAAAGTAAAGTGTCTGCCTGGGTTCGAACCCACGAGCTATAACTCGGTAAGTCAGGGCCGATACCACTGAGCTACCCCTGCTCGGGAACGGGGGTACCTACAGCTACATTCAAATATAGGTTTGCCACCGCTGTGCTACCGCGCCGTTGATGACGTAGCCTTAACGGCGAACTTGCCAATGTTGCCAACTAGCTTTTTCCACCACAGTTTTCCCTCCTTTTGGTCAATTTCCTTCCTGTTACAAGCACTATATTGCTATACCAAATGTAGATTATAACAGGGATAATAAAACACTTAATTATTATGATGAAAATAGGGGATATATTTACAACTATGTATTAAAACAAAATGATGACTCATGAACAATACTTTCCATAAATAATAAATGAGTAATGGCGTGTTACAAATCACGCATAATTAAATAAAACCGCCATAAATGATTGTACAAACGTTGTGTACGGAATGATTGTCAGCAAACAGTTTTCTTTTGGTGTTCCACACTATACTCCATTTGTTTAGGTAGTTAACTAAATGTAAACAATCTTAACATGTCTTTTATCTAAAAAACTGTCTAAAAATTGAATCTAAAATGTTTACAATTAGGTATTTACTTAAACCGATGTTAGGTAAGTAACTTAATTTAAATAATATTTGTTGGTCTTTTATACGATTTATTTTATATAAAAAGACATATCAAGATTGTTTACCTTTAGTTAACTACCTAAACAAATGGAGTATAGTAGTATTTTTTGGAGTTCAGACAGATCAGACTAAAGGCCACTACAGACTTGTTCGATTTTGTCGATCTAACAATAATGATCAAACCAATATAATCGAGTAAGATTTGACAAAAAGTAGCCTAACCTACATAGGTACTCATTTTATTTCAATTTCGTGATCGCTTAACTTTTATATGATTTGATAAGTTTGTTTCCTGACAAAAATTGCAGTTGGAAAATGTGTCTTTCGATTGTGGATTAAGCTACTTCTGCTTGGCAGCCACAAATATTACATAGAATATTAAAAATAGCGCACAAACGAGAGGGGTATCATACTGTAAAATCTTAAAGTAAAAAATGCCATAAGATATTATACTGCAGTAAAATAAAGTTCAGTCCAAAGCTAAAACTATGTTTTGCGATACACAAGCTTATAAAAATGTGTCGAAAACAGTGTTCATAAGAAAAAACGAGATTATAACACAGGTCTTGACATAAAATACGGGGAAGACATTACTTATTGTTTATTTTAAAAATAGAGACACAATCCGACGCATTTTTAGTAAGCGATACATTTTCAGCGGATTAAAAATAAATGGATTTATGATACATTTCTATTATATTTTTGTTTTATTCGAAACATAAATAACGAGAAAGAAACATTATGGTCGTTTTTGTAAACTAACTCATGCACAAATCAAGAACACAATCACTTGTTATCTGCCATTTGAATTATTCGATTTTTAATGAAATATCAGACAAACATTATTTAGCAGTAAAATGTATACAAACTGTAGTAACTGAAAGCTATCCATAAACTAGGTATGCCGTTGCAAAAATACTTCGTATACTATGGTCCTTTACATTCGAATTACAACACAAATATGGACGTATGTATTCACATATTTTTGAATGCCTGCCGAACGCGCGCCATTCTATAGTAAACATAAACGCACCTTACGCCGTAACGGACATTTCTGAACTTAGAATTTCATTTTCAACTTACATTGAACTTTGAATATCGTTCCTGTGTTTAGGCTCTAACTATTGTCACTTTCACTGTACTAAAATTTAAACGTAATTATTGTAACTTATTACCAATCCATTCCCCAGTTGTTACACCTAACATTCTGATATGTATAGATAGTTTAGGGATAACTTACTATTGTACACGCCAAAGACCATTGCAGCCGCGGTCAAAAACGTAGGTGCGAGATGGTGCGATACTCAGCAATAAAAATCCGGTACTACATATTCTCGAACCCACTCGCACGTTTTAAGACCGCCACTGCTACGAGTCATGGCGTTTAGTAGAGTTATAAACAATATTGTTAGCCAAATCTTATAATTCAACACAAATTGTACAAAGCAAAACTTATAATACGAATTAAGATACAACTGACGCACTATACTGCTAGGCTGTACCTGCATTGTAGTGATTAGCCGTTTGTAAGAAACAGACTATTTTACTGGATATTTGATATAGCGTTTCAAAACAGCACAGATTATAATTATCGGTAAAAGTAGTAGAAATGTACGGTCTTGTTAGGCTAATTCCAGCAGAATTAAGTGCGTTACTTGCAAAAAGTACTGAAATTAATTTACATGTTATGCTGATCGAATTACATAGCCAGAGATTATTTATTTTAATTGTAAATATTATCTCCTAGAGCAAAATAAATAGATTTGGAATTTCGATACAGAATACTGTAAACACTATGCCAATATCAAAATAAAAAAATATAAATATCTCACTGAAAAATACACTGGATTCAACGTCTATACGATACAAGGTTTATCAGAATATGCGCTTGCAAGTTGCCGGCAATCTTTCATAAGAAATAATACTTTTATGTTTTCAAATATGTGTAGTTGGCCATTTTGAGGGCTAAGTTTGCCAAAACTTCGATCGTCTTTGCAAAATTAATCCCAAATTGCCATTGTTCATAAAAATCCTGATCTACCAACGTTGGTATCTTGCAACATCGTTGGATATCCCTTCACAAATTTTGGAACCAACATTTACTTCTAGTTACTTTGACGCGTGAGCATTATTATCCACGTCAAACATTCGGCCACGCATGGCCACAGAAATGGAATCACGCAATGCCATAGACACTGCTCATCTAGCTACAAAACTACAACAAAAAAAAAGTAATATTTAATACCTTTGCCGCGTGTAGTCTTTTCTAGAAGTTTCCAACTTTAATATTACAGCTTCTTCAATGCTATATGCGTGAACCACGGGCGTTAGAAGCGTTCAATGACCCACTAAACGTTCGTAACTATTCAATGATTATCATTTAATAAAAAATAACATTAATGGTATACTTCCTTACTCTAACATTCGTCGAACCATCACATAAATTTTGATAATTAGATTACACTCATTCATTAACTAGGCATTCGTTATATTCTAATAATTTTTGGAGTAAATAAATCCATAGTATGTACATGCTCTTGAGATTGTTCAACCTAGCAAGTTTTTTACAAATTAGCAAGTATTCGGGTAGACTACACTTTAACCTATTAACATTTTGGTCAGTTTCGAGTTAAAAATACATTTTTTTTTTTTTTCATTTTGCTTGGGTTAGCACTGATACACCTACATATTTAGCAGTTTGACAATGATCTCCTTATTTAAATAACACATAAGATGTACTCATAGTGACAAACAAAATGCATGTTTCTCAGATGTATTTTCATTGCCAATTCTAAAACTGAAGTAATATCAATATTAAATTAGCACCACTTATTAATAAGAGATAACATAAAAAGTGCATTATTTTAATGGAAAAGAGACCACAGACAACTGACTTAAAAATGATATTAAAACTTGTTTGAAACCTTTTCGAATGACAAGACTTATTTCTCTTAGCTCTTAAATATTATTATGAAATATTTAAAAACATTGTTTTAATGGGTTAAAGCAGCCGCTGAGGTCTGAATTCTGAAAGTCAGCTTAGGATAACTATGCCACTTGTATGTATTGTCTGCAGCCTTCCATCTTCCTTCATATTAATATCAAATAGTGTATCAATTAATTCTTCACCTTGTTACAAATCAAAAGCATGTGCTATGTAACGTGTGTTGATAACCTGCTAGGTCGTACAACGTATCTCTCCATATTTGAGCATTGAGAACATTGTCCGTGGCACAAGGCGGTGCATATACCACTAGCAACATTTCTTTTTGGTCTTGATATTATTCTTTAGGTGTACAGTGTCTTTTGTTACGTTTTGCCTCTCCTTCATTTCAAGCTTTGATCTTAGTACCTGGAATTTAGGAATAGTTTTAAAAGATTTTTATGTTAAACTAGAAACATAACTATACTATATATTTACACACACTATGCATAATATTTGACGACACTATAAACTAAGATTATAACATATGGGTAGACCATGACCTGTATTAGAACATACAATACTTTTTCATTGCAATATAATATCAGATCGAGACTTATGTGGTTGAAACCACGAGGCACAGTCTATGATCTGGATATCTTTATATTTACAAAAACAAGTAAAATAGGCAGTCCATAAAGGAACTGAATGCCAATAGTACTCAGGTACATGACTAAATAATCTCGTAATTAGGTAATTCCTTTACCTAAATTGGTTAAACAGTTAAGGAAGCAGTACAGTCCTTTGTGTGACTCATATCGTCTGAGGTATTAAACAATAAGCTTTGTAATATCATTCTGAAGTATAATTTTCTGGTATTGCTGAAACACAGTCTTTATTATTCAGTAAATACCTTCTTCTTGAACATTTTAACTGAAAGCCTTCACATGAAATAAGCCAATTACTTACACATACATTTGAATTGTCACGGAGTTTGTTGTGCCTACATCTGTCTTGTTATATTGCCTCATTGCTCTAGTGGTTGAAAGCGGTAAGTGTTATGGGTGTTCTATCAGGCATTTCTCAGTAACAGAATGGAATCTAGATTTGTGCCCGGTAGATGGCAATTGGCTCGTCCCCATTTCATGGGACTTAAACATAAGGGGCCATCCATAAATTACGTCACACGTTAAGGGGGTGGAGGGGGTCGACGAAGTGTGACATTGTGTGACAAGGGGGTGGGAGCGCCCCTAAATTTTGTGACGTCACATTTCAAAATTGAATATACATACATATTTAAAGTACTATTAAAACACGAAATATGAACTACGAAATAAATTTAAAAAAAAAAATTCAATGTCTAGATGTAAATTTGCAAGATATGTGACGTCACACTAGGGAGGGGGGTCTCACAAATGTGACCAGCTGTGACAAGGACCGGGGGGGGGGGGGGGGGGGTCAAAAATCATAAAATTTGTGTGACGTAATTTATGGATGGTCCATAACTGGTGAAGTGTGGGCTTACTATAGGTACACTACTATTGACTACGCTGATGCCTGTTATTTGGATGCCAACGAGGAGCTCTTAAATAAACTTGAGCGTTTGCAAAATATCTGCATTCGTTTTGTAATTAATCTTAAAAAACATGATCACGTTTCTAATTTTCGCAAAGTTCTCAAGTGGCTCCCTATTCGACTTCGCAGGAACTCTCGGATATTGTGTCTGTTATTTAACATTCTCCACAACCCTAAGACCCCATCCTATTTGCGGGAACGCTTCTCCTACGCCCGTCCTTTAGATGCACCTTGCAGGTCGCATCTTAGAGTCTCCTCAAGTTCCCTCCCCACTCAACCGACTTCTACTCCTACTCCTTCACCGTGCATGCGGTTCGGTTATGGAATGCACTTCCGCCTGACATAAGGAACTGCCCTACTATTGCTGTATTTAAAAGAAGAGTGAAAGAACACTATCTCTCCACTTTGTCATAATTGCTCATGAATGTTTTTATTTCAATTACATTATTAGTATAATATATATTTAGTGATATTTATTCTAGAAGTATTTATGTATGTTTGTATGTATGTAGATTTTTATTTTGTATGTTTATATTTAAATTATAGTATTATTTTTCTTCTACTATTACACACGTTGTCTACATCTCTTTGTATATTCTCTCCTATTGCAGGTATGCTGGAAGAGATTTCTATAGAAATAAGCATTACCTTTGTACATATTTTTCTGTTCCTTTCTTCTTGTCTACTAATATGTGTGCATAAATGGTTAAATAAAAATAAAAAATACACTTTTGCCCAACCCATCGAGGTAGCAAGGCGTGATGTTATATTAGACCATCGAGTCCACTTAGTCTCACCAGATACAGCTGAATACCAGTATTCAACATGGAGCGACTGCCACTTTGACCTACACAACCCAGTTATTGGGTAATTAGGTTTAGACCCATTGATAAGACTAGTAGTCACACCTTTCAAGCTTCTGATGACTGGTAAGGATTATCAAAGATCTATAAATGACATTCAGGACCAACAACTTAATGTGACTATGTTAAGATGAACACCCATCCAAGGACGAATATGCGTCTGTTATTACTTAGCCACACGCCAACAACAGACTAACATAGTAAGACTGTCACTGTAGTCAGTAGTGAGCATCGTGTAAGTACTTAAAAGTAAATTTCACTTTAATATTTAACCACAACTTCCTGGTTTTTACAAGGTGTTCTTCCAGTAATTTTATATTTGATTTATCCTCTTTCAAATTATTATTTAGGACTTTAATTCAGCCTGATATGGGTTCTTTAATACACACTGAATTTTCAGAATGTTAATTATAACATCACACTTGTAATAACCAAAGGGTTAGACAGAGATATACTTATAGTAAACCCCCATTTCCCCAATTATGTTCATGTCTCATGTAACAGGAATGAGACTAGTTTGAATACTGAGAAGCGCACTCAGTATTAAAACTAGTATTATAGATAAAAAAAGTGATGTCATAATTACCATTTTAGTGATAGTGAGGAACATTTCCTCTACATTAATGTTCTCCTTAGCGCTCGTCTCAAAGAGCGGTATGTTCATCTGATTGGCGAACCTCTGGGCGTCTTCTGTCACTACTACTTTTCTTGACGGACAATCATTCTTGTTACCAACTGAAAATAATAAAATTAATTCTTATTGATATTAATAAAGCATATACTGTTTCATGCAATGTGAAAACTCTTGCACAAAGGGTTCTGTAGCAGCCTACAAAATTATATTCTGTGTATTTTTCTCAAACACCTTTTTCGTACGGATACATATAAATGTTTTATTTTATTTTTATTCTTTGATGCTATAGCAGCAATAGAAATACACACTATGTAAAGATTTCAGATGCCTATAAGTATGTTATGATTCATGAGATACAGCCCACTTACAGACACACAGACAGACGGACTGCAGAACCTTAGTAATAGGGTTCCTTTGGTGCTATTTTGTTACAGAACCCCTAGGAAGGAAAGAAAAAGTATAGTCTTTTATGTATTCCACTAATGAAACAGTTTTCAGAATGCATTATCAACTAGTCAAGACTTCAAGCAGTAAATAAAAAATACATTTATATGTAACTCATGTTTGTTGGTAAGCGCATCAATTGAGAATAGAGCTAGACTGATTTGGCTATATTTTCTCTTAAATTATTTTAATAGTCCAAATTAAGTTTAAAAAAAAAAATACAAAAATCGGTTGATTGGTCGACACGTAGTAACACACTGGATACTTTTTGTTCCAGTAGAAACTTCCCATGGAATAATTTCCAACCTCCATGCAGGCGAAGACGCTAGCAAAAGCTAGTTATTCTAAAATATATGAAAAGGTTATATTCCCATAACCATAAACTGTATTAAACACATAAGTGTTTAAATCATCTATATGGATACAGAAGTTTTTGAGATAACAACGGATACAGGAAGTAAAGAGCTTCCTTTTAATTCTGTTACTCCTCCTCCTGATAGTACATAGTAGCTGTATATATCATAGTAGTGATCTTAAATTCACACTGTGGTCATAATCGATTAGTCACTGATGCTGATATACAAGCTCTGATTGTGAACTTAAAATAGCATTGCGTGTTAGGGATGGAAGAAACTGTGTTGTTGATGGTCATGTAATGTTTATTTTGTTTGTGATTTTGGGTATATATTTTGATTCTTCAGATACCATTGTGCAGTCTCAATAGAGGGGAGACCTTTTATTACAGTGAATGAGTTTCTGGCCAACTTAAACATTTCATGTGTCGTTTTATAGTAATGCAAGTAAAAATTATGAAGATGAAACTGTGCTATAGATTAAATAACTTAAGAGGAAGTGAAATACAAAATCTTATAGGCATAACACTATTAATTGTTATGAGTACACACAAGAATAAAATAACCCATATGATTCATACTGGCTGATTTAAAAAAAAAAAAAAATTCAACAAAAAATTTGAAGCTCTGTATGAGCCATAGAATAAAGGATCAAAATGTATTTATTTTTATGTACATGTTTTTAATAGCATAGTCAGGCTTTATAGAGCCTTTAGAAAGCTGTAAGTTATATAATGATTACTTAAAGAAATTAACTTTAGTCTGGCCACAATAATTAGACTGTGACAGAGGATTCTTTTGTTGTTGTTTTTAAACATTTGGACAGTGTTACAAACCAAGTACAGTAAGAAATAGCAGTAAAGTGGCCATTTCATCAATTTACTACACATAATTACTTGAAATTAACATCATTAAACCTTGATTACTTGTGAATCTAACAACTTCTAAGACATAATGATGGTGTAGTGTAGGTACAGGTAATTGGAAGTTAATAGATTTTACTGTTTGTTAGATGTGTTCTTAGTTCAAATTCCACTCACCTAAGACTTTATTAACAACATCACAATTCTGTTCGATCTCGTGGAGCCACCTCTTGACATTGGCAAAGGACTCCCCATTCGTGACATCGTACACCACGATGACGCCGTGCGTGCCTCTGTAGTAAGTGCTGGTAATCGTCCTGAACCTCTCCTGGCCCGCCGTATCCCATATCTGTAGCTTCACTCGTTCACCGTTTATTTCTAAAGTCCTTATTTTGAAATCGACTCCTATCGTAGTAATGTAACTACCGGAGAATGTGTTGTCGGCGAATCGCAGGAGAAGACAGCTTTTACCCACACCTAAAACATATCAACATTACACCGTTGACTAAGCTGCACAGACCCGAATATCGGTTGTGAAGTTATAACATCACAGGCCTCGCCCACTCACCACTGTCACCGATAATCAGCAGTTTGAAAAGGTGGTCAAACTCTCGCGCCATGGTTTCAGATAGTAATAACTATTACACTAATTGGTCATATATTCACTATTAATGTTAAAAATGTATTTAGTACAACTTTAACTACGGTAATGTTAATAAAACTCATGCCGTTAACGTTACACTTCCATCACTTTACAATCGGTCGCCATCATTGTTTTCAATTGCCAGTTGAAAAAAAAAATGACAAAGGAAATTATCGTTATCCGGGTTTATGGTAACAGAAAACCTTGGAAAATTATAATTTATTTACACAGGAAAACATAAGACTACAAAATTATTTCTAGTTTCTCTTATCAATTATTTGTACCTATTGAAGCACCTCAATGTCTTTATGTATGATGAAGACTGGAGACTCAATGTTTTCCCCACATGATTTGCTATACTTTTTTATCTATTTATTTGAAATTCCTAAAGTCTTTCAGGCCACACAACTATGGTGGTTATGCATAGGCTATTTGAATTGAAACTAAGTTATGGCCCATTAACCCAAAGACTTCAAAAAATAGCTTTTCTACTAGTTGTAATACTACTAAATGATAGGCGAGCAGCACAACCTTTATAAAGCTAATTTTCTCCTATTGTTATTGACAGTACTTTTGAAACTAAATTACTAAGTAAACTAAAAATAGGAACTGTTCTTCGGTCTTAGTAATTTCTAATTCTGGCAACATTTCATGTAAATGTGACGCACCTTTTTTGTGATGTGTGCGTTCGCGATTATTTTGTATGAGTAATCAAATTCATCTGTCAAAACTGTCAAATAAAGTGTCAAACGCTCTAGGTGTGGTACGGATAATCCAAATTTTATTAATTTTCGATATAATGTCGGCAACGTTAAAGCCATATTTAACAGCGGTGCGCCATACGCTTACCGCGGCGATGTGTTTAGAGCATTTTTCGTCGCAAGTAGTGGAGCGATACAACAAACCAGAGGTCGAGGTTAGAACAAGCAAAGAGCTTCTACTGAATCCAGTTGTAATTTCTCGTAATGCGAACGAGAAAGTGTTGATCGAGTCGTCAATAAACTCTATTAGAGTGAGCATTATGATCAAACAGGCGGACGAGATCGAAAAGATTCTGTGCAAAAAGTTTATGCGGTTCATGATGATGAGAGCGGAAAACTTTATCGTATTGAGGCGGAAACCGGTGGACGGATATCATATCAGTTTCTTAATAACAAATTTCCACACCGAGCAAATGTTTAAACATAAACTAGTCGATTTCGTGATATATTTCATGGAAGAAATTGATAAAGAAATTAGCGAAATGAAACTGGCTGTGAACGCGCGCGCCAGGATCTGCTCAGAAGAGTTCTTGAAGAGATTCTAAATTTAAAAAATCTTCCCACATGAGTATGACTAATTGAAGCATAAAGTAATTAGTTCTATAATAATGGTGAATTAGTTTAATTTTCCTTATGACTGTTAAATTGTATGTTTGTAGGTATAAATTAATCCAGTCCCTATTAAAAAGTCCTAACTTACTGTACCATAAACATTAACCTGTAAATTAGGGATATTGCCTGCATATTAGTTAGGTTTGAAAGAGCGAACCTGTATAATCATGAACAATTACTCAATATATTAAATACCTGCCTGATGCTTTTACTACTGTGTCTGAAAGGAATTATGTTTTTTAATTTATAAGCAGTATTGTGTTAAGTATGAAAAGATATCAGAATTATGATAGCTTAATATTGTAAACAAACATTTTTAATAATAAGTTATAGAGTATAATATAAAAAAAAGAATTCCAAAAAACTTAAAGGCATTTAAAACATTTCTTTTTGACTTGTAAATGATTGATTGTATTATACATTTTAATAAACTATTTTTAATAATGTCGTTTTTGAAATAACGTCCGTGTAAATTAAACAAGGCCAATGGATTTTTCATAGGATGTTTATTTAAATAATATTAATTACTTATATTTCTTGCTATAACAAATAATTTGACATGAAACAAAATTACATATTAATTTACAGTCTGCTATTACATAAAAAAGCAAAAGTATGCTCAGCTTTGACAATGAAATAAAGCATAGAGCAAAACAATAGGGGCAAAAAATATAGTTCTTGCATGGCTGAGTATAATATTGTAGCACAGGACGATCCCATATAAACAGTAAAACAAACTCACTGATTTTAAGGTCCCTGAATTGGATGTGGACCCCAACATAGGTAAAGCCTTGTACAGACTATTCCTTGATAAAGCCCATTTCTATGCATGAGGGTTACTCAATGAAGGCGTCTATACACAATGGCCTACAAGTCACTCACCAGTCTAAGCAATGTCTTTACTGAAAAAGTTGTTAACTCAAATATGCAAAGGACTATACTAGTAAAGCACTCATAGGTCACTAGAAAAAGTGCCGTCCATAAACCACATATCACCCCCCCCCCCCCCCCCTCCCAACTTTTTACTCCATGGTTTATAGATGACCCTATATGCAGACATTTCAGAACCTCAGAAGGCATAAAGAACATCGTCAATATCCTTAACACCCCAAACTATAAATAATTTACTAAGTATTGTTGAAAAACCAATAAATAAAGCAATCATTTTCTGAATCCTTCAGCTTGACATTCAAAATTGGAATAATTCAGTTGCAGATTTTAATCCATACATTTTTGGAACTTCTTAAAAAATTAGAAGTATTCTTCAGGTGCAATATGTTGAGGTACTTTTATGGGCTCATAAGACAGTTTTGGAACACATATTTAGTTACTATCACCCTTGAGGCATCATAACTCTGTTGAATCATTGATTGATTACTGACAAATGCACTGACTGGACAGGTCCACTCAAATATGTATGGATCTTTCGACGAATTGAGTTTACAGAAATAAATTTAATTTATCCGTCATCAGCAGGCTATAGCTAGATAATTATAAGAATCTGTATAACATGTACTCTCAGTTCAGTTGGCATGCGTTCAGTGTGACTGCATCTCGATACAAAATTGTTGAAGCTATCATTTACAGGGTAGTTTTGCCACTGTTATAACACTTATACTTGATTTTCCGGTATGTATAGACTCTAAAGCGCCTCGTCCACAAAAGACTCAAAAGAGATTATTTTAGCACGGCTTATAACATTTAAATTTGCTACCCTAGCTAGAGTAGGTAGGTAAAGCCTTATTTACATGGTGCAATTTAAGAGCGGCCAAACACCAGATTCTAGAATAATAACAAATTTTCCAGTATATATTTTGAATACAGAGGTATCTTGTGGTTTATTTATGTCTAAGTTTGTAAGTAATAAAAAAAAGTTTTTTGACAATCAGTAAAATCAGCCATTTTATAAAATTCCAACCATTTCATAAGTTGACGCAACATTATTAGTTGCGTCGTTTAAACTGTGTTTAGACGGTGCAAGCAATTTCTTGTTTCAATTGTATTGTAAGCCACTATAATCTTGCATCATGTAACTGGGGCTTTATTTCGCAGCTTAGGTAAAATATAAGTATCTTTGAGGGCGAAGCGCTCAAACGTATTTATGACAAGGCACGCGTTGTTTTGTTAACGTTGAAGGAATCTCCGCAGTTATTATTAAACTATTTATATTCTTAACGGAAACGCAAACATATTGCTTTAAAACATGACATACTGCAATGAGGTAAAGCATCCGGGCGTTAATACGACACATCGGGTTTTAGAAAGAGACAGGTGTGAATGACAGAGACAAACTTTTCCAAGAGAAAATTTCTTTAAACTGCACCCTAATTGCGAAACGCACAATTTATCAGAATCTGAATGGGATTGAAGATTATTTCTAAACCATTGCGTCATTTGGTCGAATAAATTGTCAGATCAGCTACGTAAATAACGCAATGAATGTTGTTTAACTATGAATATTAAACCAATTCCTACCGATAAAAAGTTCCGCAATTACCCCTCTGGCCGAGTTTTGAGATGGGGCAGTAAGGGCAGGTACCTTATCCACTTACGATGTAGACCACCGATTAGCATTTTAAAAGTTTTTGTGAATATGGCTCATTTTCTTACAGACTATATTTTTTTTCAAAATGTGTGAATGTTTCAAAATTTCACAAAAAATAATAATAATGAGTCTCCTGAGACTGTTTTTTGTGTCCACGATTACCTTATAGATCTACCTCGTACTACCCCGTCTCAAAAACGAACTCTGGGCCTACTATGCGAACAGTGAGAGAAACTGAATCTTCTCGCTCGGGACGGTGACTCTGAATCTTCTCGCTCGGGACGGTGACTCTGAATCAGAGGGGTAATTGCGTAACTTTTTATCGGTAGGAATTGGTTTAATATTGATAGTTAAACAACATTCATTGCGTTATTTACGTTGCTGAGCCAACAATTTATTCGAACAAATGACGCAATGGTTCAGAAATAATCTTCAATCCCATTCAGATTCTGATAAATAGTGCGTTTCGCAATTAGGGTGCGGGTATACTCGGTTCCAGTCGGTCGGTAACGCTGAATCGCCTACACTCGGCGCTGAATCGCGTATACTCGGCTCGAAGTTTTCACTTCTATCATGGTCATACGCAGACACCCTCAACTCACTCAACTCTTCTTTAACTCGATGTGACGTATTCATGACCGGGTACTGTTTATACGAACGTCAAGCTTCAATGCTCATTAATTTGACAATCACAACATTATAAAACGTTCTAGGTATCTTTTTTTTTCGTTGTCCCGTAGATAAAGCAGTCATATCGTATCTTGTTTGATAACAATGATATTTGGGAGTCAAGCCCTAAAAAATGACTCATGTTTGAAACAAATAATATTTGATAGAGATAGCTTAAACTATTTTTTGTATTTGTGATGCTTTTGACAACCGTAGTAGTATTTATGTATGCCCAAATTAAAGAGATTACCCAATTCCCGAAGCCAATTTATCTAGACCAAAATTCCCCAATCCCTAGCCCGATATTTTGTCCCATGATGCTTCCCTAAGGCCTTGACTTTGGCGATCTTTGGTTGCGCCATGGTATAATAATATACTTCACCAGGTATTCCAATATACAGTGGTCATGTGGGCGACATAATTCTACGTTATCATCACTGTGTTGCCATTGGTGTGTAGTAAAAACTCCCCAACCAACTTTATTATCTGTACAAATTCCGATAAATCAATGAGGTTTTAATTACGTTACGTTTAAATTGAATTGTTTCGTTTGATGAGAAAAACGAAACGACAATTTAAAAATGAACTTAAACGAGGCAAAAGGAATATAAATAAGTAACCGGTTATACAGTAAACCGGTCGAAGTGGCAGAGCTTGGGGGAGGCCTATGTCCAGCAGTGGACGTCTTTCGGCTGAAATGATGTATGTATAAATATATTTTTTAAGAATGGTTTGTTGCAATATTTGGTAACTGGATAGTGTCGTAATCATGTGTCACTCCCAGAATACGAGACCCTGTCTTTTGATGGCGATACATATATAGTGCTAGCGACCTAGAAATTGTCTGACTTCTGAAATCAAACCTCATATTAAGCCATAAGATAGGTTACATGTTACTAACTTTGTTAACCAATCAAACTGCTAACGAGGTATTTGTCAGCAGAGAGGTAATTGCTTTTAACACAGTAACAGTAGGAATAACTTTCATTATGACAGTTCAATAACAACGATTGCATTATTTATGTTATTGAGCACTAAAAAAAAACGTGTGCGTCTCGGGACGCCCGACAAAAGTGATAACTAAAAACGAATGTAAGTTGAACTACATAATATTGATATGGTGATAACCTTCAGCGCTAGCCGTTTTGAGCTTGCCTACCGCTGCCGTATGCGTGAGAGAAAGGGAAGCCAGACAAACTGGCGCCGTAACGCGTTACGTAACGAAGCGGTTTACCCAGCCATCAAAAGTTACCACTTCAAAAAAATCGAACGTACATGTGAAGCAATGTATTAGCAATATCCTTCAAATTTATTCAGATTCTGATTGATAGTGTGTTATAATTAAGTAAGGTGCTGGTCTTTTAGAAACCGGGGATAATTCTCTCATTAATTTGGGCATACATTAATATTACAAATATGAATCACAAATAGAAAAGATAAAACTTGCCATAAGTACCAAAATAAAACTGCTCCATCTACTGGCAACATTTATAGTATAAAATCTAACAATTATCTACTATACTCAGTTCTTGGACTTGGCCGTTCTTAACGTGAAGCCTTCGCCCTTGAAGGCGGTGAAGGGCTCCGTGGGTGTCTCCTCCTTGGCGCTGGGCGGCCGGGAGTTTCTGATGAATTTCAGGGTTCCCACCACGTAGTCGTAGTCTGGGATTCCTCTGACGTAAGGCTAGAAATAAAGAAAGAATAATACAGGGTATTAAGGTATTTTTTTTTTTTATATTAGCCTACACTGTCCCACTGCTGAGCAAAGGCCTCCCCCAAATCCCTCCAAGTATCCTTTTCCCGGGCCACCTTAAGGTAATTAATTAAGGTAATTGTGGAATTATTATACAGACTAGCTGTGGATGTGGGAAATTATCCCACGGGATCGTGCAACCGGAGTAAAAAGTAGCCTATGTTCCTCCTTATAACATCTACCAATGAAAATCAGTCCATCCATTTCTGAGATTAGCCGGAACAAACACAGACAAAATTTAAAAAAAGTTTTATTGTTATAAATACTGTATGAATATGAAAGTATATAACTTTCATATTCATTTAGTAAAAAGCTGTTATTTTCAAATTATAAGCAGAGACTTCAATTTTATTTATTTCTTTGTATGTCCATGCATGGATAAGCAGGACTCTTTTAATAAAGATTGGTCCTTGGCAGCTCTGGACAGAGAAACGTGGAAAGAGAGTAGGGAGGCCTTCACCCAGCAGTGGGACAGCAACGGCTAACAAGAAAAAAATGTATGCATGGATAAGAAAAAGAATTAGGGCCATTACAGACTGGGAGTATTTTCAGCGCTAGTTATGATACTTGCGTTATGGTTGGTCATAGAAAATTATCCAATCTCCGTTTTGCCGACGATATCGTCCTTTTTTCCTCTTCAGTCTCCGAGCTGACTCAGATGCTAGAAGATCTTAGCATGGCAAGCCTCGAGGTCGGGCTTCAAATGAATATGTCAAAGACCAAGTTGATGACGAACAGCGTGCGTCAAAGGATCATCGTGGCGGGTGGGGAGATTGAATATGTCGATGAGTATCTCTATCTTGGCCAAATAGTTTCATTCCAGGCAAGACAAAACAAAGAAGTTGCAAGACGCACCGAAAATGCCTGGAAGAGCTATTGGGCCATGAAAGATCTAATGAATGGCGATCTTCCTCTATCCCTCAAGAGAAGACTCGTCAATATGTGTATTCTTCCCATCCTCACGTATGGTTCTCAAACATGGTCTTTGACAATTCAGCAGAGGTCCACGCTCGAGGTTTGCCAGAGAGCTATGGAACGGAGTATTCTGGGTATTAAACTTGTGGACCAGGTTAAGAATACAACAATCCGTTCCATCACTAAAATAACTGATGTCACTCGGAAAGTTGCCACGCTTAAATGGAATTGGGCTGGACACATCTGCCGTATGTCAGACGATCAGTGGGCCAAACTTACGACCCAATGGGTCCCTCTTAATGGCAAGAGACATCGCGACAGGCCCAGGCGGAGATGGCGGGATGAGCTGGACTCTTTTAATAAAGACTGGTCCTTGGCAGCTCTGGACAGAGAGACGTGGAAATAGAGTAGAGAGGCCTTCGCCCAGCAGTGGGACAGCAACGGCTAATAATAATAGTTATGATACTTGTGCGAAACTATTTATTTCAGTCAGCAGATCTAGCGTATGGTCGATCGTGTACAAAAAGAAACTTCTAAGAACTTAGGATAATAAGGGAAATCCGAGGTGAGCGTTGGCAGGGTCAATTTCAGCCTAATCACTCGGACAACCTTCAGTTTGATGACCGTTGAATGCGATCAAATAATAATTATCATATGGGTTACTAGACTTACGTTACGGGTTGTCAGAAGCCCGATAGTCTGACAACTAATAGGTTATAAACAACAAGGAGATTTTTCAGTAACTGGGTTGTGGAGGTCAGATAGGCAGTCAATCAACTCAGCCTATCGCAGTCCACTGCTAGACATAGGCCTCTCCCATATTGCGCCACAACACCCTGTCCTCCGCCTTCCGCATCCAGTTTGCCCCAGCCACTTTCTTTAAATCGTTGGTCCACCTAGCTGGGGGGCGTCCCACGCTACGCTTGCCGATACGCGGTCTCCACTCCAGGACTCGTCTGCTCCAGCGGCCATCGGTCCTTCGACAGACATGGCCAGCCCACTGCCACTTCAGTTTTCTTACTCTGCGAGCTATGTCTGTAACTCCAGTTCTTTTCCGGATAATTTCATTTCTGATTTTATCCTTCAAAGAAACTCCGAGCATAGCCCGCTCCATAGCGCGCTGAGCGACCTTGAATTTGTGGACCACCCCAGCTGTCAGTGTCCATGTTTCGGCACCGTATGTCATTACGGGCAGGACGCACTGGTTGAAGACCTTAGTCTTCAGACATTGCGCGATAGGCAGTCGCTCCATGTAAAATATGGTTTTCAGCTGCAACCGGTTAGGCTGGAAGCCGACCCCAACATAGTTGGGAAAAGACTAGGCAGATGATGATGATGATGATGGGTGTACTAGACTTCTCCTCTGTCAACCCCATACATGATAGGCAGGCATGATGATTTACTCAGAAAGCTAATAAACTGTACGATTTCCGATACATTTTTACGCGCAAGTGCGTGCACATTCTATGCTAATATTGGCAATCGTGTCAGCGCCTCACTTTTTCTTTCGTAACTGCACATCAACAGCAAACAGACTGACGTAAATTACTATTATATCGTGTCTATCAAATGCTATGCTGAAAGAATATTATTGGTTTACGTAAAAATTGCATCGAAATTGGTTAAGTAATGCCCGGTTCACTTCATTGTAGCATTTACAACACTTGAGTGTACGTTTTTGACTGTCTACGTTTCCATTCAAGCAGGCCCATTCCAGCGCCACTAGTACAGTGTAGACGCCCATTCCAGCGCCACTGGAAAAGTGTGAACCCAGGGCTTCTGTACACAACGTCCTGATAGTGTTTCTCCATTTCGGAAATCTGAAAATGGATCCCTGACCACTGGCTAACTTAAAATATTTTCGGTGGTCTCTCATCATGTCGCATCTACTAATCTATAAACTTTTGGCCCGGCGCCCTGCATGCGTGCTCAAAACCCTCTGAGGGTGGAAGGGTTTTACCATATCATATGTGGCTCTATATATCTACATATACATGCATACAATTTATATGAAATGCTGTTCGTTGATAAGCACATCACTTAAAAACGGCTAGACTGATTTGAATAACGTAACAGCCCGAATTTTCAAAATTGAAAAGATTACCGGAAAATATTCAAATTCGGGAAAAATAGAACGTCATTTTTTCTATGGGATAATTGTATGAATCCAATAGCATGACTCACGACAGAGAGTAAATGAAATACGTGATTATTTTTTTGTTTTGTTTATTATGAAAGGGTTGTCAGAAAAAAAATCGGGGGAAAAGGAAGGATACTAAACATTGAAATTTTAACAGTATCAGCTATTCAGAAGTAAAAAAACCGGCCAAGTGCGAGTCGGACTTACGCGCCGAGAACTACTTACTAGATCTCGTTCAAACCAATTTTCGGTGGAAGGTTACATGGTAATGTACATCATATATTTTTTTTTAGTTTTACCATTCTCTTATTTTAGAAGTTACACACATTTTACCACTTTGGAAGTGTCTCTCGCGCAAAGCATTCAGTTTAGAAAAAAATGATTTTAGAAACCTCAATATCATTTTTAAAGACCTATCCATAGATACCCCACACGTATGGGTTTGATGAAAAAAACATTTTTGAGTTTCAGTTCTAAGTATGGGGAACCCCAAAATTCATGGCTTTTTTTCTATTTTTGTGTGAAAATCTTAATGCGGTTCACAGAATACATCTACTTACCAAGTTTCAACAGCATAGCTCTTATAGTTTCCGAAAAAAGTGGCTGTGACATACACGGACAGACAGACAGACAGACATGACGAATCTATAAGGGTTAAGTATTTTGCCATTTGGCAACGGAACCCTAAAAACTGGCCAAGTGCGAGTCGGACTCGCGCACCGAGAGTTCCGTACAAACCTGCAGGTATTCACGGTTTATGCATAAGGTTTATGTTTATGAATTTTTTTTTTTTTTTTTTTTTTTTATATTTGAGTTGACTGAATGGAAGGTAAATTGTGGTTTACGATTTATGACGTATTAAAAAAAACTACTTATTAGATCTCGTTCAAACCAATTTTCGGTGGAAGTTTACATGATAATGTACATCATATATTTTTTTTTAGTTTTATCATTCCCTTATTTTAGAAGTTACGGGGGGGGGGGGGGGACACATTTTACCACTTTGGAAGTGTCTCTCGCGCAAACTATTCAGTTTAGAAAAAAGTGATATTAGAAACCTCAATATCATTTTTGAAGACCTATCCATAGATACCCCACACGTATGGGTTTGATGAATTTTTTTTTTTTGCGTTTCAGTTCTATGTATGGGGAACCCCAAATATTATTGTTTTTTTTCTATTTTTATGTAAAAATCTTAATGCGGTTCACAGAATACATCTACTGACCAAGTTTCAACAGCATAGCTTTTATAGTTTCGGAATAAAGTGGCTGTGACATACTCGGACAGACAGACAGACAGACATGACGAATCTATAAGGGTTCCGTTTTTTGCCATTTGGCAACGGAACCCTAAAAACCGGCCAAGTGCGAGTCGGACTCACGCACCGAGGGTTCCGTACAAACCTGCAGGTATACACGGTTTATGCATAAGGTTTATGTTTATGATTTTTTTTATTTTTTTTTTATTTTTATATTTGAGTTGACTGAATGGAAGGTAAATTGTGGTTTACGATTTATGACGTATTAAAAAAAACTACTTATTAGATCTCGTTCAAACCAATTTTCGGTGGAAGTTTACATGATAATGTACATCATATATTTTTTTTTAGTTTTATCATTCCCTTATTTTAGAAGTTACGGGGGGGGGGGGGGGGAAACACACATTTTACCACTTTGGAAGTGTCTCTCGCGCAAACTATTCAGTTTAGAAAAAAAATATATTAGAAACCTCAATATCATTTTTAAAGACCTATCCATAGATACCCCACACGTATGGGTTTGATGATTTTTTTTTTTTTGAGTTTCAGTTCTATGTATGGGGAACCCCAAATATTATTGTTTTTTTTTCTATTTTTGTGTCAAAATCTTCATGCGGTTCTCAGAATACATCTACTTACCAAGTTTCAACAGCATAGCTCTTATAGTTTCGGTAAAAAGTGGCTGTGACATACTCGGACAGACAGACATGACGAATCTATAAGGGTTCCGTTTTTTGCCATTTGGCAACGGAACCCTAAAAAAAGGAATGCAAACTAGTCATAATATAATGTTCAAGAGCAAAAGAATGGTGATAAAAGTTCAATCTACCCACCTGTTTGGACTGCGACGCCGACGGCTCAGAATCGCTCTCACTGACAGGCTTCTTCTTTTTACCATCCAGCCGGTTCCCTTCGCCTCTGAAAGCGATGAAGCCGCTGGGTTCCGGCATCATGTTCGACGGGTCCTCGTCCATGCCGGTGACGGCGCCACTGTCGTCGCGGGGTACACGCTCTTCTTCTTTGTAGCCTACTGGCGGGGCGAATTCTACCTGTTGGGTTGGAAAAGGTTGGGTGAAATGTGCTGGATTGAATTTATTATACGTGTAATAGCTTCTGCCCGCGACTTCGTCCGCGTTAAATTTCTTGTTCTTCCGACAATTCCCGTCGCGTCGAATCGCCTACCCGTGCGATTTTTTTCCGTTTTTGCAACATTTTTCATTACTGCTCCGCTCCTCTTGGTTGTAGCGTAATGTTATATAGCCTTCCTCGATAAACAGGCTACCCAACACAAAAATAATTTTTCAATTCCGACCAGTAGGTCCTGAGATTAGCGCGTTCAATCAAACAAACATACAAACAAAAAACTCTTCAGCTTTATAATATTAGTATAGATTGGTGAGTCTTCTGCTTCAGGGATTTTTTGTAATGGTTTAATAGTTAGTGCGTTTCCATAGTTTTCATTTTGGTAAATTAATATATAATAATTTCCCCAATATTTACATTAATTGGGATCTCCTCCCAAAAGAAACGCTGAAGAATGCATGGCCGTGGTAGGTCGACGATGCAGGAGCACTACTAAGCTCCCAGATTATTTGAAAAGTCAAGTTATTAAATTAAGGAGGATGCGCTAAGGGGCCATCCATAAATTACGTCACACGTTAAGGGACGGGAGGGGGTCGACGAATTGTGACATTGTGTGACAAGGGGGTGGGAGGGGCCCTAAATTTAGTGACGCCACATTTCAAAATTAAATATACACATTTAAAGTACTATTAAAACACGAAATATGAACTATGAAAGAAAAAAACAATCTATGTTTAGATGTAAAATTGCAAAATATGTGACGTCATACTAGGGAGGGGGGGTCTCACAAGTGTGACCAGCTGTGACAAGGACGGCGGGGGGGGGGGGTGTCAAAATATCATGAAATTTGTGTGACGTAATTTATGGATGGCCCCTAAGATACCCCACTTCTAATTTATCTTAAGTTTCTTGCCATTTTGCAGGTCAGTGTCTGGTTGTATGTTGATTAAGATATGATTCGCGACCGCAACACGACTTCTTCATTACGTACTCATTCAATGGGATTATATAAAGTTAGAGGATTGTATTGATGATTTTAATTATGATAATTCTGTAAATATATATGTGTCACGGTCGCGAATGATGTTTTATTCAACATACAACTGTACAGTTATGTGGAAGAACTGAAATTGATAACTGAAAAGTGCGAATCGCTTATCATGGTTTGGTCACTTGGTACGGAGGAATGAGGAAGATGTGATGAAGAAAGTATTGAGTTATGAATGTCGACGGCTATAAGAGTAGAGGGAGACCAAAGAAACGAATGAACTGTGAGAATTATGATATAGATAGAAAGGGGGTGACTACTGAGATGACGACTAATAGAGAAATGTGGAAGAAAAAGAAACTGTAGTGTGTGGGAGTGGTGAACTTACATTCATATCGCACTCTATAATGATTACTGCATTCCCTGGCTTCGTCTCCAGAACACAGAGCTCATACACCTTGGAATTGTACTTGATGGCGATCACGTCGCCGTTGGTCAGGCACGAGAAGTTACGTAGACAGTTCTCTAACACTGAAACAAGAAGAGATGTTAGACAAATCTATACAAATAAATCAAATTGTTATGTTTGTAATCATGTCGAAATAACAGCATTTTACTAAATGTATCATCATCAAAAATAAATCTTTTTTCAACTGTGTTTGGGTCGGCTTCCATTCTAACCGGATGTAGCTGAATACCAGTATTTTACATGGAGAGACTACCTATCTGACCTCCACAACCCAGTTGCTGGGTAACACAATACCCCTTGGTAAGACTGGTTGTCAGACTTTCGGGTTTCTGACTACGCATAACGACTGTCAAAGACACGACTGAGTTTTTACTAAATGCATACGAAATATATACTTTTACTTTCGGTACGTTATTTATTTTTTCTGTCTGTCCGTTCCGGCTGATCTCCGAAATGGCTAGAACGATCTTGATGGGACTTTCACTGCCAGATAGCTGATGTTATAAAGAGGACTAGAGCTTCTTTAAGAAAAAGAATTTGAGTTCCATGGATAATAAATAAAACCAATGTTTTTTGTAATTTCTGACCTTATTTAAATGTGCACATGTACAGATAGGTACACCTCTGCCGAACCTTTTCAGTATTACTGGCGTGATTTAGGATATTTTATGATTTTGATATACTATTGTCCAATTTTCAGCAGTTCATCAAGAAAACTTCCCGAATGAACCGGGAATAATCTAGACAGAGCATTCGGAATCCTTATCCCCATACAAAGTATCAAGAATATATAATATCAAGGGTTTGAAAACATACCTGCTTTAGGATTAGATATATCTAGAAAGTCTTCAGATAAAGGCTGGAACTTGGAGAATGTGGCGACTGGTAGTGACACACTCTCTATTTGAAGTAGTGCTCCTTCTTCTACTACTAAGTTGGTCATCATCTAAAAGTATCAACTTTGTTAATAAGCAACAGTAAAAAAAAAGGCGGGAATTTTTCGCGCACTGAAGTTTGACTCTCGGTGTTAAGACGAAATGGGTTTCAAAGAAGATGTTTTGACGCATTTCGGATGCACGCAAAATCAATTTTTGTCCTCAAAAACTACAAATTTGCGTTCTTTTTTTTCATGATTATTAAAATTGAAGATATTTTTTATTGAATTATGAGGGCCAATACACGATTGACATAATTTGGCTCGATACAAAAAAATCGCAAAGTTTCCTCAAAATTAGCGTTTTTATTAGAAAAAAACGGTTTTATTCGATTGTAATTAAAGCAATTTCAATAATATTTCGTCTATACGTGCACCATTAAAGACATTAGGGGATTATGGGTTTATTTTAATGTAACAGAGCAAATAGAATTTAAAAAAGCAATATTTATAAAAAGCGTGCAATGATATTGCACATCCCTCCGCTCCCGCACCTTCTCAGTCGACCGCAGCGCGGCTTAGAGAGCACCCGTGTACAACTTTATTACGCCCGTTGTCGCCGACTACTCAAGCAAAAATTGAAGTGTAAACTGATACTTTAGTCACAAAAATGGTGAATAAACGCAATAAAATAAAAAACATATTCAAGACTGAGGCTCAAGAAGCTGAAATTTAGGAATTTGAATATTTATTTGTTTACATAAAACACCAATTTTGACATTTGACACTGACGTAGTAACTCGTATTTATTGTATAAGCACACAACTTTCGTTTTGTACTAGAGATAGATATTATGGTCTAAAACCTCCGTGTAGGGTACATGGAATACCTACATACAGGATTTTTTTTTACCAGTGCGCAATTTTTTTTGGTTGTTCAGTATAAGTAATAGAACACATTGGCATTTATTTTTTTTCAAAACTTTTTTTTTTTTTGTTATCCGACTTTATATCAGTATAGCATGGGCGCAAAATACCTATCTACCTACAATGTATCGTAATAAAATCATGAAAGCGAGCGGCGGCCGACGCATGCGACGATATTGCATTTTCGGGATATGGGGAGGAGAAGATGAAAAAATGGAAATTGTAAACATCCAAAAAAATTACGTCTTTTGGAAAAATAAAATGGTGCCAAAACTTGTCAACTTTTATCACAAACACATTCTTCCAGAGTTGGTAGATTCCCGCCGAAACCGTGGTATGCCTTTGAGAGGCTCTGACAAAGAATTTAGAGCCGATAGTGGACCCGTTATAGAACCCCGCTAGCATTATGAATGATTTTATTTTATTACTAGCTTTTGCCCGCGGCTCCGCCCGCGTGGATGTCGGAAATTAACGCAAGAGGACGTACGAGTACTACCGCGATAAGAATGTGTTATTCCAGGTTATATAGGTAATATAGACTCTGTGTGCTATTTTCGATCCAGATCCATTCAGCCATTTTTGCGTGATTGAGAAACAAACACCCAATCCTACATTTTTTCACATTTATAATATTAGTAGTAGTAGGATTATAATTCATATTACTTAGGATTCATAGTTTATGAGAACATCATGTGTGTTGGTGTTTTTAAAATAAGAGTAATAGTATTCAGAGTAAGAAGACTGCGACATAGGGCTTGGTTTAGTTGAATATAAGTCTTCCTGGTTTTTCTTAACGCTCCTATTTTACCTATACAGACACTCAATCATTTACCAGACACCGAACATAATTATAGGAATAGTACTTTTGCCAGTGGCTTGGCCCGTATAGCTGTCGGAAAATATCACCCGGGAACCTACTACCGGGATAAAGTAGGTATCCTATCGCTTACGTATCCATGATATATCTTTGTGCCAAATTCGATCTAAATCCGTTTGGCCGTCTTTGCATCATTGAGAAACAAACATCCAAAATCTAAATATCTAAGCCATTTCGCGGTTTCTTACTTGGAATAATACTATTAGGTTTATTTTGAGTATAATGAAAACACATGATATTCGCAATTACTATGAAGCCAAAGTAATATGAATTACAATCCTACTTATCCTGTACTACCCGGCCGCTGCCAACGGATGGACGGGACGGACGTACAACCCCCCAGCTGCTCTGCGCCCGCTTTTTAAATCTCTAATATATTCTAAGATATTCATTTAAATTACATGCTGTAAAGGGCCATATTGATCTATATTAAATGTACAATGTATTTAAAGTACTTAATTGGATAAGGATTAATGCTGTATTGCTTAAAATCGCTTCGTTAATAAGCCCTTATTTCTCGTCAAAAGTAAAAGATATAAAATGGTTATTGTGGGTTGTCCCTAAGAGATACACATATACTATTGCGGACATTTTTGTAGGCCCTTTTAAAGTGTACAGTACTGTAGTACATTATTTTGATCTAATTCGTAGGCCTCAGCCAGGGTTTTTCGAATTTTGAAACGTATGTCAGCGTAGTTTTCGAAGACAGTTATTTTTTTCTAAAATAAAAGAATCTTTCTAAAATAAAAGTAGCCTACGTTACTCCTTGTTACATCAGCTATCTGCCAGTGAAAGTCCCGTCAAAATCGGTCCAGCCATTTCAGAGATTAGCCGGAACAAACAGACAGACAGACAAAAATTGTAAAAAAAAAATGTTTTGGTATATGTACAGTGTATACATCCATATACACTTAGTAAAAAGTGGTTATCTTAATATTAAAAACAGACACTCCAATTTTATTTATTTGTATAGATATACTAGCTTTTGCCAGCGGCTTCGCCCGCGTGGAGGTCGGAAATTATCCCGCGGGAACATATATATACATAAAAAGTACCCTATGTGTTATTCCAGACTATAAAATATCTGTGTGCCAAATTTCATCTAAAGCAGGTCTGTAGTTTTTGCGTGAAAGAGGAACAAACATCCATACCTCCATACATACAAACTTTCGCGTTTATAATATTAGTAGGATAAAAGTTGTTTTAATTAGTTGTTTTTATTTCTACAGGGCAATTTTTTTATCAATACCTAAATTTTCATAGGTTGTTCTACCCATGAATGAAATCTGCTAATTCATACATTTTGGTCGAGTATGTATTGAACTTTTGTTAAAAACAGCAGATTTTTTCCGTGATTTCAGAGTTGGTCCCATAGTAAAAGTTGTTCATATTCATGGATAGAGCACCCTATGAAAATTTGGGTAGTGATAAAAAATATCCTGTGTAAAGAACCGATTTTTGGAAAACCAGTTTGGATTCATCTTTAATACGAGTACCCATTCAAACAACAAACTAATTGGAATTATTATAGGAACTCATAAGTAGGCCAGTATTCGTATGTAAATAGATATAATAATAAAAACACTAGTGTATGCGCCTAATTAAAATATTATTTTACATTTATTTACTGCACCATATTATGTACTCATTACATACTTTGAGAAAATAAATATATTTCTATAAACTGCGCAACTAGTATCACGTAAATCTACAACTTGCCACGACAGTCCGATTGCCGTATGCGCGATCCTCTGCAGAAATATTTTGGTTCACGAGAGAGGGTCACGCTTACAGCGGTCGGACTATAGCTTGCTGGCGGAGTGCGGCAGAGAGCGGGGCCCCGCGTGCCACTTACCCGCCCGCGTATGCTTCACCCCCTCGAAACATACGTGACCACGATACCATTTCGTCTTAAGCCGAACATTGAGAATCCAACAGCGTACATTTCAACGCGTCGAAAAACACTGTTCGCTTCAACTCCGGCGTCAAGCAGGGCCTTGAAAATACGGTGCTCGAATAAAATCACTTTGGGAAAACATCGCCAGTGCAGCCTGGGGCTAAGTAATAGCAGTCCTAAAAGAGATATTACAAATTGGAATGCAACATCTAACTTCTCCTTAAGGGGAAAACGCAACGGAAGCCCGCGTAATCCAAATTTTCTTACGTTTTTTGCAATTTTCAGCCTCAGCCTGCATGATGGCTTTACAGAATTCTAATCAATAAAATTGTCAAAACAACCCTCTCCATTTAATATCATTAACTGAATGACCTTCTCATGAAATGGTCATTAAATCCGATTAATGCAGAAAATTTAAGAAATTTTTAATGTCATAGACTATCTTAGCGAATCCAACTTAAGTATAAAAATCCAATGTATGGATGTTTTAATGATACAACTCTATAATTTTTATTTTTATTCTGGAAATATTTGTCTTAGATGACATGGTCAAATGTCATCTTGTCTTTTATAGAATCTATGATATTCTCTCAAGAGACAAATAATATCATTAAGGTGAATGCTTCAACCAGCTTGCGAAATTCAAATTTTCTTACGTTTTTTGCAATTTGCAGGCCAGTGCTAGGTTGTATGTTGATTAAAATATTATTCGCGCCTGTAAGACATATGTAATTACAGAATTATAATCATCAAAATCTTCAATACAATGCTCTAAGTTCATAAAGCTGTAGAAATTACTTTTTATGTTTTTTAGGGTTCCGCACCTCAAAAGGAAAAAGCGGAACCCTTATAGGATCACTTTGTTGTCCGTCCGTCCGTCCGTCCGTCCGTCCGTCTGTCAAGACCCTTATTCTCAGGAACGTGTGGAGGTATCAAGCTGAAATTTATATCAAATTCTCTAATCTATTGTCCCTTGGAGCTGTGAAAAAATCAAACTTCTAAGCTAACGCAATCAAAAGATATAGCCGTTTGTGCCGCAAATTTTCGAAACTCGCAAGGGAATCAAAACCTAAAGGGTACTTCCAGTCGATCTAGAATTTTGAAATTTGGTACGAAGCAACGTCTTATAGCACAGATAAAGGGAAAATTGCGAAAACCGTAAATTTTTGGTTACATCATATAATAAACAGAATAAAACACAGACAGAAATAAAACCAAGCCAAAAAAACAGAACAGAACTACGACTCGATTGTCGTGATGGGTGAACTTTTACTTATATACCTACAGGTTTGTACGGAACCCTCGGTGTGCGAGTCCGACTCGCACTTGGCCGGTTTTTTTTGTTCCTAGGCCTTTATGAACTTGGAGCGTTGTATTGGCGATTTTGATGATTATAAGTCTGTAACTACATACGTCTTACAGGCGCGAATAATATTTTAATCAACATACAAACTAACACTGGCCTGCAAATTGCAAAAAACGCAAGAAATTTTGAATTTCGCGGGCTAGTTTGGAGCATTCACCTTAAGTATAAAAATCCAATGTATGGATGTTTTAATGATACAACTATATAATTTTTATTTTTACCCTGGAAATATTTGTCATGGTCAAATGTCATCTTGTATATAAAATCTATGATATTCTGTCAAGAGATAAATAATGTCATTTTTTTAATTTTTTTTTGGATGGGAAATCATCAAATGACTTCTCCCGCTCTGAGCGGAGCGGGAGGGCATGTCAGACTTTTACTGACTAAAACCCACCTGTGTTCCTTAAGTTGCCCATGTGCCAGGGTCACGGTATCTCTTTCGAACAATCTCGCGACCCCGGCAGGCAAAATAATGACATTAAATCATTAACTTTCATGCTACTCATTGATTGAAATACTCATCATTGATGGAAGGGTACAGTCCTTTCACACGTATTTTATCTCTGACTTTGCATCACTGTCAAAATCAAACTGATATCTTTCTTGTTACAATAATAATGTCTTTTGGGTTGCTGCCACTAACAAGCCTGTAAATATCACAGTGATCTTTATTCTCATTACAATAAGGTGGCTGTTCGATTGTTGTTGCTTTCAGAGGTAAAATAACTATGAATGGACTGTTTATAAGAACTTGTCTAATAGGTTCTTCAACTCTTAAGAGTCATGTTCATGCAGTCATTACAAATTATATAGCTCTAAATCTGACTGAATATGGTTTGATAAGGCTAGGCTAATTTGAACCTTGAATATTTTAATGTCACTGCCTCATTGGTTTAATGGTTGGAAGAGGCTGACAATACCTAGGTTAGGCAAGTGTTATTGGGTGTTTCTATCTGGTCTTCCTCAGTAGCAGCCTGGTGTCTGGATTACATGGGACTTAAACATAACTAGCAAAATGTGCTTGGAAGAGATCGCATAAAGCAATAAGGCCACCCATTGTATATTTTGTAGTAATTGTATTTTTTTTTTTTGTGTTTTTATAGTGTACAATAAAGTATATATAAATAAAAAAATGTGGGTGTATTATAAGTACATCTCTGCCTAACCCTTCAGAGAACCAAATCATGATGTTTTTATGTCTTATATCCAGCATTTTATCATCTCATTAACTTCCAGTTTGTTGGATTAATCAATATCACAATTCCAGCATTACAAAATAAAGCCTTGAACTGGCTCAAAAGCCTAGTATCACATTTCTTAATACATTACCCAATGTGGCAAATAAACTCTCCCTTCATCAGCCACAAACTCCAACACACCACAATGTGTGACTCTTTTTGTTTTTTTATTTGTCAACTTGAATATCATGGGGTACTCAATATTCAGCCTTGTTAGTTGTTCCAATGCTGAAGGCGGCATTATGACTGGAAAAAAATAAGTTAAATGTAATTTTTTGTGGTGTTATCAAAAGGATGATGTCTGCATAAGCAGTATCAAAACTTTAAGGTAGAACTCATTATAAAAGTAACTAGAATATCTTTACAGGTAGGGACAACATTTTTGTTTAGTCATCAAATTATCAATGGGAGTTTTCTGCTTTTTGCACTAATTAACTGTTGGTTACCAAACAGCAATGTTTAAATAATGCAGTGTGTGGTGATGGATCCCCACATAACGCAGACCTTGGAAAGTGATCAACAATAATGGAAAATAGTCTGAGTGTCATGATTAAATAATAGTTTTTCTATATGTCCTACTGTTACTGTTTAGATGTATACAGATAATAATCTTACTTTTCCCTCCTCTTTCCACATCTTGTCTCTCATTTCCAGGCAACATAGAGACAGAATAACACTTGTAGGTCATGTTAAAGGGCCTGCTGATTTCGTGAAACATGTTGAACCCAAACTGAAACTAAAGAAGTGTACGTTAAGCAAATAATTAATAGTATTCCATCCACCAATTTAACTGCTGATAATATTTACCATTTTAATTGATTTTTAGATATCTGACTGATTGAAAAATAAATGCAAATCATGCAATCCACACTCAAAACAATTCGACTATTCGAGTCAACCTTTGTTGTGATTTGACAGTGGATCTGTCAAAGAGGCTAGAACCAGAAAGTCAGATCAGCAGATTTTCATCGTTTGTGATGGCGAAGTAAGCGAGACAGGCTGATACGGTCTGTGTAAGAGTAAACGAAGTTTCTATGTGTTTCTATTAGAAACACAATGCTCTAAATCACAAGAATTCACGCAGTTGCGTCAATAGATATGGAACATTACAGTAAACAGTTGCGTTCTGTTATTTATTTAGCAAAAAGCTGTTCATACTATTTGGTTTGGAATGGAACGTATCGAATATGTTCACTTTCTGATTGTTCGATGAAAAACATCAAAGAAAATTAACTCTGAATCAGCCAGAAGATTTAAAATAAATTTAAGAAAGATAACTAAATGTTTCTGCCAACTTTTTGTTTTATAAGATAGCACCAAATTCTAGAAAAGGGCTTTATTTAATTAAATCACTTAGAAACCTGTTCATTTTGAATTAATACAATGGGTTTATTGATTTCTACTCGATGTTGTGAATGATTTAATATTATTGTAACACTAAATAGGAACGCAGCCAAAAAACGCAATGCTCATGCTTTCTTTTTCTTACATTATCTGCCATTTCATTCATTTGTATATGTGGCAGCCGCGGGTGTAGATTGTTCGTCATATTTCTCCGAAATACAAAAACTTAACAACCCCATTTTATCTTAATGTAGTATTTAAAAAATTGTGAGTAAATTCGGGAGGCAGGCTTTCCCCTTGTTAACTATTTTTATCGCGTTTAAGTCGTTGTCATTTTCTTTACGATCATGAACGCCATGTTGATTGTCAAAAGTGTTTTCGGATGAGACAGCAGTGAATTGATTTGTGAAATTTTTTCAGAGTCGGTGAATTCAAAGGGTCGTTTGTAGTCCGGTTCGTTTAATTTAGGGCGTTGGTATACGCAAAGATGGCGCAAGTATTACCAATACGTTTTCAGGAGCATTTACAGGTGAGTACGCCCATCGGTTTATTGGATTTGCCGATAGCGTTTCCTTTGAGGAAGCAATTTATCAGTTTACACCAGAGGGTTGTGTTGGGGTGTATGTGGTGCATCCCATTGTATGTTGCGGTGGTTATGTGGCGGTTATAATGGCATTGCGCAATTATCGCAGTGACAGTTGCCACCCCCTATCCGCCGAGGCGCCGAGCCCACGGGACGAACGAACGGTATTGATTTGTTCCACATTCCCTTTGGATCATATGATTTGGGAGCCAATGCCAAAATTTCGTTCATTCAGGTCAAAGTTAGTAGTTCACACATCCTACTATAACACTAGGTACCTACATTTTCACAAAGTGAAAGAAAATTATGCCTTGTCTAATATATAATATTCAAACTAAGAATAATTCTGCTGTTATTTGGGAACATACATGACACGAATATCAAAACAAATGTTAATCCAATTAGAATCTGATCAAAGGAAACCTAATAAGACTGATGTTTTCCCATGGGGGGTAGGCAGAAACTACTGACTTGAAGAAAACATATTTTATTTATGAATATTGTTGGATCATTAAACAAACATTGTCAGTTTAATCTGGTATTAGTCACCACAGCTGAGTGCTTACAACAATTGATAATAAAATGCATTTGACACAAACCCCAATTAATAAAATTAAAGTAATATTTGGATGCATAGGCAGTTAGTCATAATAATGACTTTGAAAAAAATATCTATTTTTCTTATCTTAATATCAGACAAGTCAAAGGACTAGATTACCTTCTAGGTGATTCAAAAGACATTGAACTTCACAGATTATACACCATGTAATAATATTAACAGAAAAGTTACTGAAATCAAATGGGAATCCTCATTTGGACATAACATCTGCAAATTACTTACAACTTACACAATCTTAAGCATTTGATTTAGTCACTAGAAATCTTTCAGAATATTGGTTAATGGGTTTTTGACAATATATCTTTCTGCTTTTACAACACTAATAACTTAAGAAATTGAAATAAAGATAAATTAACGTTAAATTCTAGAAGAATATGCTTCTTTTTTTTGTTAATCTGTGCTGTAACACTGCTGGGCCAAGGCCTCCCCCAAATCCTAGTCTATGATAACTTTTTCAAATGCTATCCATTTACAAAATCAATAGGAATGCAAACTTCAGGGGAATCCCCAGTTTTGACAATATGAATGAGCAAACATACACTCTTCTTTTGCTTTTTATTATACTAACAAATCTTTAATCTAAATACTATGACTAAGTAAATCAAAACATAACTGTAACATTTATTATGTTAAATGTGTGGAAAATTCATTCATTAAAATGTGAAAAGTACTTCAGATATAATTTATGGATAAAGAATCTGAGTATGTTCACAGTCAATACTAGGAATAAAATGATATGGCAAGTCTTGGGTGAGGTCTATGTCCAGCAGTGAACTTCTTGCTGCTGATGAGAGTATATTTCTGGAAATGTTGATTTAAATTGGGGTTGGAACAAACTTGACTACCACACTATCTTAAAACAAATTATATACATATGTCACAAAAATATCACGAGCATCTCTTCTGCTTCTAGTACCAGATTTGACTGTTTCCAGCTATTTTAAATGGCTTTTAACATAGAAGCAGCCATAACCATAAATTGGAAGGCAATCCTGACTTGGTTTGCTGAACAGAAATATTTACTGAACTTACTACCAAAAGGACTGGTCAGCACAAGCAAAAGACAAAATTCTGTGGAAAAGGGTGAGGGAGGCTTTTGACCTGCAGTGAGACAATACAAGCTAGTTAGATAGATAGAAAGAAACTCATATGTTTTACCTAGGGCTAGGCAGAAACTACAGAACACCATCAGCTATGATCCATACTCTTTTTGTTAACACTTTCAGTGCCCAGCACCCGGCTCCTGGGTAGAACGATAATTTGTTTGCATGCCCACAACTCGCCTCCGAGTCTTACGTATAAGTAGTTATGTGTCTTGCGACCATGCCCAGCACCCGCCTACCGGGTATAAGCGAGGTGTGAATAGTGTGTACTTTTGAATAAGTATTTTTTCAACTGGGCACTGAAAGTGTTAACAATACTATTCTATCTACTAATATACATCAATCTTCTTTGCAGCTCACAAATGTGGGCATCAATCCAGCCTCCATATCCTTCAACACACTCACAATGGAGTCGGACAAGTTCATCTGTGTCCGCGAGAAGGTTGGTGAGACCGCGGAGGTGGTGATTATCGACATGGCCGACCCCACCAACCCTATCCGTCGGCCAATCAGTGCGGACTCTGCCATCATGAATCCAGCTAGCAAGGTTATTGCACTGAAGGGGAAAGCAGGGGTTGAAGGTATGCTAGTTTTAGTTTATTGATCATGTTCAGCATTGTCACACATATTCATTCATTTCTATTTATTATGATTTAAAAGACATGTTATTCAGAAAAGTGTTCTATGATTAGTCATAGAACACTTTTCTAAAACACCTTTTTGCATAACACCTAACCAAAATGTGGACGCGATAGCTAATGGTTTGAAAACTTCCACATGTTCAATTCAATCATACAGTACCTATATTGATTACTCTTGAATAAATAATATATTTTTAGCCTTTAAAATTAGACTGAAAAATGTTCTAATAAGGTATCATTCATTATGACAATATTATTCCAATTTGTTAACAGCCTTAATACTCCCAAAATAGGAGCTACCTACTCACTATTTTGATGTTCTAGATAAGTATCTTACTCTAGGATACTCACTAGCGATGATTGTATTTTATGTACCTTTCTATCATGTAATAATAATAGCTATTTGCAAATGGGGTCTACTCAACTTCATTGAGGGTTGATTTTAGAATTAAAGTTAATTATTAAATTTGAAACAATAAACACTAAATATGAGAAAATAAGTTAGTATATGGTATTACTCTGAATAATGCTTATAAAAAAAAAAAAAAACTTAATTGACCCCAACATAATATTTTTAATGTAATATCTTTACATAGTGCTTTGAACTGAATATAATAATATCGTTAAGAGAACCGCCCCCTCTTCGGTGCGCCCGATATCACAACAAAATGGCCTGACGCCTACCAATACACGTCATTTATGCGGCGTTTACCCGACACTGTGAGAGACTGTTTTATTCCTCATGAATATTAATGAGCGATTTTAATTTAGGAACAGAAGGATAAAAGGTCTGTTTAACATTCTGTGATAGTACTGGTTTTAATTGTTTTCAATGTATGCCCTTTCGGGTGTAAGGTAGGCCACGCCCCCTCTTTTTAATGGGTACAACGAAAGGAGATTGTATCAAAAGAGGCTGCAGTAGATGATTTGCGGCGAAAAACAGATATCGGTATCTGGATCTAAGAAAGTTAAAGTCTCAATTGAAATTGTAAGAAAAAAAAATGTAAATAATAAGCTCGTCACAGTGGTTTAACAGTAGCCTATTCAGTGTCGCGATTGCATCGATAGCTCGTAGTTCACACCGTGGGCAAACTATGGGGCACTTAATATCTTGTCCAGCGTGTCCAGTCGTCAGCACGCTTCAGGAGTTGTTGGACCATACTAAAAGTGCCAAGCTCGTAGCTAAAATCTGGACGGACTGTATATCGATTGCTATCAACATGCTAGGACGAAGACGGTGGGCCACTGTGGCTATTGTAAAACTCAGTCATTAATTTGTCTTAAACACGTTGTCATTCTAATACCTAGCCACCCACGCCATTCGGCAAACTTTCACAATATCTCAGTAAATCCAAGACAAATGTTGAGATTTTCTGACGAATATTATTCCGGAGGCTCCATGTGGTGCCGGCCGTAACGACTAGCACCATCTCATTTCTTCCTGTGCTTGTCGTTTATGGCGACTAAGGGACTAACTAGAGAATGGACAGCAACGTCTTCTATGCATTTTACCACCATACTGCGATCGCCAACCCGCCTGCCAAGTGTAGCGGTTATGTCAAAGCTCCCCAAACTTGGGGAAGCCTATGTCCAGCAGTGGATATCTTACGGCTGAAATGATGATGATGATGATTCTCTGAAGCTCTAAAAATCGCAGGAGAAAATAATCGAGATCGCTGTAAAGAAATGTCTACTTAATATGAGTATATGAAATGCTTATATCCGACTGAATTATATTATAATACACGACACGGTCCATAGCATGCGATAAAGTGAGATAGAATGGGATGAATGTAATTGATCTCTGTCTAGACTATAAAACTATTAATAGCTCATAATGCAGTTTATTAATAATAACTTATAAATACTATCGCTTTCTACACTGCGTCGTTAGTGAGAGAAAACAACGGACGTATTATATGCGCCGAGATCTTCCGTATTTTGGGAAACTGAGAAGCACAAAGAACGAACATTCAGCTTTCAGGACCAGTCATTGTCACACTTTTCTGTTAAGTCACTGTCAAGTTAGCACTTTTCTATGAAACAGTTAAAAAAAAAAAAAAACACGAAAAATTTCTACGGCGGGGGGTGGCTGGGTATAGAAACGTGTGCTGAATTTATGGTTTCAATTGACGCGTTGATGTCCGTGCCACTCTTTTCTATATTGCGATGTTCTCACTCTTCTATTGAGCCAGTAATTAAAGATAACATTTTAGGTGTCAAATCAACATTTGATCGCGTCATTAGTTTGTACAGACAATCCAATCGATAAGTAGAAAGTCAAATCACACGAATAAATGTAAAGTTGTGATAAAAAAGAATTTGGACAGAATTCGGTTGTACACAAAAATCTATTGTTTTTATCAGTACCGTTGGCAGTTGGCACAATAATAAACACTGCTTTGGACGTGTTTATTCAGTAAAGATAAAAATGATAAAAAGTTTAAATCATGTATTCATGTTTTGTACTGTCGATTGTGAGAAATATTTCACACAAATTAATTTTAATTTAGTAGTTCTTTTGTCACATTGTTTAAGACATAATATACCCTGATTGGGGTGACAATTTGTCACAATGGAACCTTTTTTTATGGTTACCAGGTCAAGTATTCGGGTAGACGATAGTATTCGAATACTATCGTCTCCCCTTGAAAAAAAAAGGGAAGCACTCAAGAAATTAATTAATTGGTCTTGGTATTTAATAAGTCAACAACAGTGTCTGTTGGATAATATAAAGGTAATTCTTATAACAAAAATAATAAAAGGGGAGAATACCAAGCAGGTTAAATATTTTTGTGACGTGGTATAAATAAATAGGTGGCAGAGTATCTCAATGTGTAATGTATTTGGTTGGATTATGGAAAGACGTCGATTCCAGAAAGCTAACTTAGGATGCCAATAACCTTGGGCATTTTGCCATATTTGTCTCCCAAATAAGAAAAAATTAAAACCTCAACTACGCACCTACCTATTTATGGCTTACTTTTTGCTGAAATATCTGTTAAAACCGCTGATATTTTATTCTTTTAAAAATGGCGTGTGCCACGAGAGCTGTGGTGGCCCAATGGTAACGGCCGCGACTTACGAGTTGTAGATCGTAGGTTCGAACCCAGACAGGCGCTTTATGTAAATTATTTTAACCACCACTGCTCTCAAAACGGCGAAGAAAAACATTGTGAGGAAACCCTAGAACCAAAAATTCGAAGAATTGTGAATACTACCCGCACTAGCGTGGAGGATTACGGCCCACGCCCTCTCATAGAAAGGAGGCCTGTGTCCCAGCAGTGGGAACATTATAGGGTGACCATGTTAAGTCACGCCTCCATGTATGTTAGCGTCAAATTCGTACCACATTTAGATTTTAATAAAATAGACCATTTCACGCAGATATTTAAATGACTGCGCTGTTTTCATTTATTGATTGCATCACGCATAGAGACGACCATTGCGGTCGGTTTTGTTCTGGCAATGACTCACATGTTTGTATTTATACGGCTTTTATATTCTTGGCACTAAACGCGACGGCTAACGGAAGTGACAATAACATTATACGTATAATTTAACAAAGTTAGAGTCGATGCACTTCTAAAGTTGTATAATGAATGAGATATATGATGTGGTCTCACTTTTATGTGTTGGTAGTTGAAGCAATAAAACCCTTATAACTTCGCTTTGACCTTATTTCTGTCGTGTCGCTGCCGAATCTAAATATCGTCCATACCTACCGAGAAGTCGTATAATTTCCCCCTTCGCTATGGGGAAAAGGTTAGACGCCATTTTTGGCTGGAGTATGTCGAAATTTGAAAAAGCTTTTTTTTTTTTTTTTGTGTCAGAATACGTTTCTGTGTAGGCGTAGTTGGTCAATACGCGATCTGCCAGTTGTGACGTAAATAACAATGGTTCTAGCAGCATCTCTTTCGATAAGTTACAAAGTTTAAAGGTCAAAGCGAAGGAAGGTTGGTATAGGTACTAACTCAATCTCAGTCTACCACTAGGTCAGTCCTAAGAAAGAGCATTTAAGGCATATCTCACAATTTTACTATGAAGCCTTCTACGATAAAGAAAATTATGAAAAACTCATAACAATGATACTAGCGGCAATGCAGCATCTCTTCCAAATAAGGCGCAAAGGTTAAAGGTCACAGTGCAGGCAGGTTCGCACTAAATAATCGGGCATCACTGCACCACTACCTCAGATGTTTAGTATAAATTCTAAGAATGACCACTAAAAGCATACCTAATTCTCAATTTGACTAGATTTCTACTAAGTATAAATAGAAAAGAAAGCTTTTTTTCTTTCAATCTTTACTATGATACCCACCCACGCAATATAACATAAATCAACCCTAACACCATTTACTGGATTAATAAACGTTGTACAAGTAATGTCGTTCATAACAATGGTACTAGCAGCATCTCTTTCAATATGGCGCAAAGGTTAAAGGTCACAATGGAGGCAGGTTCGCACTATCTATCGCGCATCACTGCTTCACTGCCTCTGTTAGTTATTACAAGCCAGTTCTAAGAATGAGCATACCTTATTCTCAATTTAACGTAATAATTCTTGTACTACAAAGAGAATTATGGAAATCTCATGACAATGGTACAAGCAGCATCTTTTCCAATATGGCGCAAAGGTTAAAGGTCACAATGGAGGCAGGTTCGCATAAAGTTTCGCGCATCACCGCTCCACTGCCTCAGTTGCTCGTTACGCTTCAGTTCAAGTCGTAAGCATTGACTTGTATCTTTCTGGTAAACTTGAATGAAGGTTTCATCTGTACTATGATGAGATAGCGACCTTCCGCGCATAACATTAAGTACGCCTTGCTTCACCGTAGCCTACGGTGAAGCACGGTCCGTAGGGTTGGGCAATGGTGTACCTATAATAATACACCCACATTTCGCTAGTAATATTTTTAAGTCCAATCTAATAGGTTTATTGCCATGAACAGCGCAGAAATCCAGCCTCATTCGAGAAAATTATTCGAGAATTTCCATAATCATTATTCCGAAAAGCGTAGACGATCTCTGTTGTTTTTTGGTGTGTTTTCCCTGAAATCCGATACCTGTTTTAAAGACATTTTGGCAGGGTAGTCCTTGGAACCTGCATATGGATATAGGCTTTTGCTCGAAAGATCACACTCCGCCCGATCCATAGAAAGAAACAGCGTATTCGTTTTATATCTTCACTAGCTTCTGTCCGCGACTTCGTCCGCGTAAAATGTTTGTTCCCCTGAACCTTCCCGTCACATCGAATTGTCTGCCATTTTTCGTCCATTTTTCGTTGCCTATAGCCTATAGCCTTCCTCGATAAATAGGCTAACCAACACAAAAATATTTTTCAATTCGGACCAGTAGTTCCTGAGATTAGCGCGTTCAACCAAACAAACAAACTCTTCAGCTTTATAATATTAGAATAGATGAAATTTTATTTAAAATGTTCATTCGAAAGAAAAAGCTCATTTAAAAATCGTTCCTAATCCGGAAAGGCAGAGATGAAGATAAAACTCCTCCAAGTCTCAAATGAAACCATCTAAAGGGCTCTTACATAACGGATTTTCTGAAGTGATAATTGTTATTACGTCATCAGCCTTGACCTGCGTTCCAAGTTCGATTGGTCTCCTAAACGTTTGGCAAACAATCGAGTGGCATACAGCCTATACTTCGAATGAGGTAGCATTCATAAGTGAAAGTGTATAATAACGTTTTGCTTCTATTATATCGGTGGTTGCTCTTAAAATAACGTGCAAAATGGCTTTGCGTGTCAGCGAGTCGTCAAAGGCGACTTTTTTCGTTGTTTACTCATAACTGATATTTACTGAAGATCAATGTCAAATGTATCGCAAAAAAATAGTATATTTTTTAAGTCGAAAACGGCTACATTCAACTTTTGAGATGGCTGTAACAACAACTGCACTACGATTTAAGAAATTATAGCCACATTTCCTACGGCGCATCTTGCTTGAAACAGAGATGGCTTACTAGTTACTAGACCGCTACTTGGACAAGCCATAGTTACAGATACTGGGTCTTGCGTCAGATATAGAGAGTCAAATATAGGTCAGTCGATATAAAACCCTGTATGACATCATTCTATAACGTCGTTAAAGTTCAGACGAGTGCATTTTTGCTAGACTAGGCTGTGGGCGCATTGGCAAGGCACCATTAAACCCTTCTGACTTATGGTTCTGACCTCATTGCTTATGCGGCGTTCGGATTTTGTTTGCGTCTTCGTCGCCTACTCGCCTTACTAGTCCAGGCGCGACCTTAATTTGTTGCCTATAGATATACGGACATACTTTCTTCCATTATTTATTATGCTGCCTTGATACTCGGCCGGTCAACAGTGTTTGATATTAATTTGTTAATTAAAACTTTAGACAAGTTAAACAATATACTGTACAATATGCGTTGTTAATGCTTGAGACTTTTTTTGCCAGTCAACGTTAGGGCAGTGCAAAGATAAAACATGACGGGTGCCTTATGTAGCAATTTATAGATAACTCGAAAAAATACAATGAGTACATGGATAGATACATAAATACAAACATTGTCAGGACAAATGCCGATTGGAGAAGAAAATGAAACAAGCAAATCATTGCTATAATCTCAAAGAAAGGAACATTCTCATTCATCCTGAAACAAACGAATCATTTTCTTTCTTTGAATTCTCAAAACTAACTCTTTGTTATCTTTCTTTGAATTCTCAAAACTAACTCTTTGTTAGTCCAAAATTAGAATTATGAATAACATGAAACTTTTGCCATTAAACAAAAGAAATTGCTCCTTATATCATGCTACATAATCTAACAATAGATGGCTACAGCTCGCATAATAAATAAATTCCCACGACCTTTTGTCAATCAATGGAGGTTGTTGACCTTTTGACGGTTATATATTTGTTTTATAGTGAACTAGTTTGGATTTATTTTGGGGTAATAATACATCATTCTCTCTTACTAAGAAGGGTGAAATAGAATTAGAATATTAATTCGATTGGAGTGTTGAAATTAAGGACGCTATAACATTTTTGAATCGCTCAAGTTTAGGTATCTGAGTCGCCACACAACAACATTACGCGCACGCACACATTGAAACCATTGTCTGCTCGATTTTAAACATTAGTTAACTAATCTTGATACTCGAAGGTGTTATTTATTTTATTTTACTAACACTGTTGAGTAAAATTTGTAGTAAAGTAACTTTACTATCTGCATTTACTGACAGTAAATAACTTTTACTACCATGATCATCAATATTTTTGGGGTAACGTATAATTTGACAATTTAAAAAAAAACGAGGTGTAACAATAAAATACTTTAACAATATTTTTGGATAATAAACAAATATAACTGATGGTGATCGTAGAATATCGTTGTAATCGTTGAAAATATACAGGATATTCCTTAAAGAAAACTAAGCAAAAATTGTGTGACGCGCGACCCTCACCTTTGAGATTGCAGCGCGTATTCAGAATTTTTAATACACAATAGGAAAATGTATAACATTTTTGTATGAAGGCTGTTTTTGTACTCTTCTATTACCTATTTATAATTCTAAATGACTTTAACATTTTTGTGATGAACTACATGATCTTCAATTTATGTAAATAATTAAAGTTACGTTAAATATTGTGACTACATACTAGCAAAACCCCCAAAATTGATACCCATGTCGACATTTCAACATAACAGTACATCCGCCATTTTAAATTAAAAATCGAAGATTTTATAATCCCTACCCCCAATATGGATAAAGATCTTTTTATAAAAAAAAAATAACCGCCGTATTTGGATCAAATTTGGATGAATCATTCGTAATAACTATCCTAAAATTATCCAAATTTGATAGCTATGCCCACTTTTTATTTAAAAAATTAAAATATTCGTCGTTTTGAATAAAAAACTTGTGGGGTCGCCATTTTTGGCTCCAAAAAATCTTGAAAACGACACCCATGATGAAAATTTTGAAAATATTCGTAACCACCATTTTTGATTTTGAATCAGATTCAGCACCCTTGTTTACCCCTACCGTAAGCTACATTAAAGAATTTCGTTCCAAAAATATTTATCATAATTTAATTACCACGTTGAAAATATAACTTTTTATTGAATAATTATCCGCCATTTTGAATTCTTGAAAATGAATACATAGCCATAATTACCGTACCTCGATAATCCCAATAGAATTTGAGTTATTTATTTCTAAATCAAGTTCTGATAATAACTTTGGTACTCATAGTTTTGGTCCGAAAAGTATCAACATTTTTCAACCACAGTATACAGCACGGCACTCACTTTATTATTATTTTGATCGTATTTATTTTGTACAAAAAAGCGATACGCCCGTGCTTCCTAGGGCGCGTCTGAGCGCGGAATGAGAAGCCGCGAGTAGAAAATGTATGAAGAAAGTTGAGAACGTTCTATATTTTTCTCATAAATAAAAAAGTTATGTATTTAATTACAAAATATTTAGGCAAAACGTAGAAGATTATACTAGCCACAATTTGTTGTCATTTTGAAGTTAAAATATGCAGTTGATCTCACTATACAGGTACCTTTCCAGACCCCATTATTTTTCATTTTCTTCGATTATTGCGGTGGGGAAAACGTATTTTTGTGAAAATATTGTATGGGACTATACAATTTTTATGGTACCATAATGGATATGAATAAATTATCTTTAATTAAAGACCATAATTGACCTCGCAGTTGTGATTCCTCTTGATGTAATTGGTACCGGAAAACCACCGATATTTGTAGAAAAATGTTATAGCGTCCTTAATGTTTGACATTTAACGCAAAATAGTTGGGTATACCAAGCCAATATGGAAGTTATGGCAATTGAGTATACACCAACATTGGTTTATGGAAATTATTCTCATAAATTATCGTGAGTAAGTAAGCAGAAGTTTGGAAGTATTAGGTTGAAGCAGTCCCAAGTCGCAGGAGGAGACGCCCCGGGCGCCGGGAGTCGATTGCGGACTCCCGGCCACCGTAGGCGCGAGCTTGCGGGTGGCGAGCAATGGGTAGCTCGCCGCCCGGTAAGGACCAAGCTCGGGTCGACGGCGCGTAGTGTTCCACGCGCGCCTCAAAGAGATGTCAGCAGTACTGAAGGGGTCTGCTAGGACCGATGCCTGCCGGGGTCACGTGTTTGTTCGAAAGAGATACCGTGACCCTGGCACATGGGCAACTGAAGGAACACGGGTGGGTTTTAGTCAGTAAAAGTCTGACACGCCCTCCCGCTCCGCCCAGAGCGGGAGAAGTCATTTGATGATTTCCCATCCAAAAAAAAAAAAAAAAGCAGTCCCAAGTAGCTTTAAAATAGCTTTTAGACGATTATTATGCTGAATATATTCGCTTGTGTCGAAGATTCTGTACCTGTGCACTTTTAAAATGCTTCTGCAATCATCAATTTTTCTGTTTTTATGACGATGAATGACTTTTTCTCTATTTATATTAAACCGATTCATACTAGGAAACCCATATTTTGATGTGTCACAAATTTCTGATATTTGTCTGAATAAAAGCATAAATATTTACGAAATAATAGGAACAATATTTGGGAACTTTATCGCAATGTAAAAACTGGACAAAAAATGTAAACAATTGCTAAGGTAAACGACTTCTTATCGCCTATAAAGCGATACAAGTAAAGTTATACAAGATCGTTAGTGTTTTTGTCTAATAAATAAGCATAAATAATCAAAACCGTAAAGGTTGATTCTTTAGATTTTTAGTACTTACCTAACATCTAATCACCAAAATAATGCTGAGGAATTTCTTTACCAGGACACTTACAGTCGCGTTTGACTTGGTCCCTAGGTAATTGACAACCAGTTTGAAGACCAAGGTCTTCAACCAGTGCGTCCTGCCCGTCATGACATACGCTGCCGAAACGTGGACACTGACGGTTGGGCTGGTCCACAAATTTAAGGTCGCTCAGCGCGCTATGGAGCGGGCTATGCTCGGAGTTGCTTTGATGGATAAGATCAGAAACGATGTTATCCGGAAAAGAACTGGAGTTAACGACATAGCTTGCAGGGTAAGCAGGCTGAAGTGGCAGTGGGCTGGCCATGTTTGTCGAAGGACCGATGGCCGATGGAGCAGACGAGTCCTGGAGTGGAGACCGCGTATCGGCAAGCGTAGTGTGGGACGCCCCCCAGCTAGATGGACCGATGACCGCAAAAAGGTGGCTGGGACAGACTGGATGCGTAAGGCGGAGGATAGGGTGTTGTGGCGCAGCATGGGAGAGGCCTATGTCCAGCAGTGGACTGCGATAGGCTGATTTGATAATTGACAACTAGCCACGAAAACAAATACACGTCTTCTGAAACCAGCTTTATTTTTAAATCCACCTTCTGCTGGACCCTTATCATCGTCATTATCTCGCCCTTATCCCAATTTATTTGGGGTCGGCGCAATATGTGTTTTCCTTCCATACTTCTCTGTTATTCGTCATCACGTTAGCCGACAGTCATGCATCTTGTCTTGGTCTTTCTCTTCTCTTCTCTACCTGTCTAACTATCCTCACATTTTCCTTATTCTTTCACACAACTTTTCAGTGAACGGTGCCACGTTTAGTCTTCCTCTTTCATTATTCTATGCCTTCGTATAACACCAGACATCCTTTTTAGAGTTCGTTACTCAGCTACATGCAATTGCCTTTCATTAATCCCTTTTGTGGCCCAATATTCTGCTGCACTCTCTCTTCTTGCTTAGGTTTTCCTAAATGGCTCCACGATTTTCGGTTTACCTTCCTCATTAAGTCAGCCGCTGCTACCATTTTCGACTAAATAATAAATGATAACCGTCCGCCCGTTTTCCGACTTCCGACCAACCTTTAGCTCACGTTTTAATCGAAAATACAATTGAGAAAAAAAAACATGTAGATACGAAAGTTTCTTACTTTCGTATCAACATGTTTTTTTTTCTCATTTGTTTTTTTTTCGATTAATTTCTGCTACAAAGCGTTACAACAACTCATTGTCTTTGGATTACGTAAACGCCATACGGAACTCGCGTGCACAATTTACTGGCTCAGACCCCGTAACACGATATTATCTGGAGCGTTTAATGTCAAACTGCAACTATCGTACCGCGTAATAAATAGACGCAGAAGGCCCATAAATAACTTGTTAACACGTTCATTCGCCTATTATTTATTTCTAAAAGGCTCTTCGATTGATTGTGTTTTGATTGGTAAATGATTTGTTGTAATTTGGTAAGCCCATCATAACTACTTAGATTTGACAACAGTTTTACTGATCGTTTGCGACAATATTGATCTGAAACTCAAGATTCGAAACACTACTGGGTTGAAAGCTAGGTGTCTACTCTCCAAGTCCGTCAACGATCATACGGGCCCGTCCCGAAACTAGTAGAACTGACAAAATAAGTGTCAAGATTTTCGGACGGGAAAAAACACATCTGGAGTAGGAACAGCTGTCAAATTGTGTTGTCATAAATTCTTAGTTCGGCCCCCGAACTAATCTTATGTCCGTGATACCGAGTAGAAAATGGCCGTAACTTCGGCTGAATCTACGAACTTCGTGCTTAGGGGGCTCGCTTTCTAAACAATACGCTTTGAAACAGGCACTACGACAGCCAATCCGCTTGCTTAGCGTAGGAGCAAGTTACGCTCATACGTTCATTGTGACCTATCGTGTATTCTGGCCCCAAGCACTTGGTTTTGGTCTACTGCATTTGCGTTTATCGTTCGTTATCATAAAGTGGTTCTTCTGCACTTATCTTCTCTGTGATCGTCTGGCACACAGTGGAGAAAGAATCGTGAGATAATATCGCGCCGTGTAACGTGGTAGTTTGGTAGGGGCGTCCGTGACTCATGAAGTGACCGAATCGTATTTAACGACCCTATTATTTTTATCTGACGCGTAGCTTCACTTTGTATGCATAGAGTTTTAGCATCGTTAAGTTCATATATGGGCGTTACTGGAAGTTACGAACTTATATTGTTTTTTTAGAACTTTAGAGAGACTAAACTAATCATCAATAATTGATATGAAATTCCTATAGAAAATGCATTTTCAGTTTTCCCGAATTTTCCTCGACATTTTTCAACATTTTCTTCTTGTTTGTGATAGTGAGTGACAGGACTTTTGAAAAGTAATATTTTTGATAGGTTAAACCTATAACCTATAGATTAACCTATTACTTATAGGTTATACCTCTCACAAATATTTGTCAGTTTTCAACTAGCCCATAATTGTTTCAGTAATAAACCATGAAGCCATTAATTAGTCATCATATTTTAGATACTAATTTTATTTTATTACTCATCAGCGATCCATAACTTTTTATCAGATAACGCAAGGACTTTTGATATCCATTTTCAATGTTGATTAAACTGTATACAATTTTTATATCACTTTAGGTACCATAACAGTGATGTTATAACTTTTTTGGTCTTTAAATTTTTAAAAATACAATTAATCCAGGTCGACATAAAAGAAAGGGTAAATCGAATGTAATTCGTACTCCCGAAATTCCTTAACAAATCACTTTCGGTACTATTGCACTTAAGTTTACCTTTGTGATTGAATTCCTTAAAATAAAATAAATTCAAGTCGCCAGAAAAGTAGGGGCAAATCCGAATGTAATACGCACTCTGAAATTCCTTTAAGCAAGAAACGAAAATAACCGACAGATGTTAGTAAAATCGTTACCAACGCCTGAAGGGAGGTAAGAGCTCTCTTCCTAAGGTGTTCCTCTATATTGCACGCCCACATAACGTCAGCACTCTCGCACTTGACACGTAGGTGGTGCTCTGACGTATGGGTGTGAAATACTTAGGAAATTGAACTGTACGGAAAAATAAAAGAGGAGTAGGGGAGTTTGGGAAGGAACAGGTTCCTGGTTTGAGTTGGATTCGAACTTACAAACCAACTATCGAGTTGAAAACGGAACAGAGTGCATTCTAGCGCGTTGAAAATACACACTATTTGAATTTCAACTCTTGGCGCTTAGCAGTGTTTTGAAGATCCAGTGTGATTTTATTGGTACGATTTTATTGCGAACGTGGGTAGATTATGTTACGCTCAAAGACCTAAAACGTTCATTGAGCGAAAAAAGAGCTCGCAACGCGTTGTGGTCACTAAAACATGAACATCAAAAAATTCGTGTTATGGTTCTTCTGAAAACGCTCCTCACAGAAAGACCACATAGTGAAGTTCGTGTCGTGACTTTTTTTTTGTGGATGGGAAATCATCAAATGACGTTTCCGGCTCTGGGCGGAGCGGGATGGCGTGTCAGACTTTTACTGACTAAAACCCACCCGTGTTCCTTCAGTTGCCTATATGCTAGGGTCACGTTAGCTCTTGCGACCCTGGCAGGGTGTCGTGGCTAGGTACTATGTTATACGTCTCAAGCCTTTTACAAATAAATGAATTTTGACATAGTTGCCAAGCTGGATTGATAATTATTATTTTGTTATTGGAACGAAGTACCTTATCGCGCGTTGTGAAAGGGGGCTAGACGGAAAAAAATCTTACGAAAAGTTGTCACGACACTTTTTAACCGACTTCAAAAAAAGGACGAGGTTTCTCAATTCGACTGTATATATTTTGTTGTTTGTATTTGTTTGTATATTATTGTTTTTTTTTGTTGTGAGTGGAGAGAGAGAGACGGGTAGAGAGGGAGACAGAGAGAGATAGAGAGAGAGAGAGGGAGAGAGAGACAGGGAGATAGGGAGAGAGAGAGAATATTTTTGTTGAGTGTATACAGGTTTTTTGTACATAATAAATAATAAAAATAATAAAAATTATGAATCCTGGAAAGGAACTTCGTTCCATCCGGGTGTCCCTTGACACCTCTAATTTTTTCAAAATGTTCTTCCTACTTGTCGTTGTCGGTGTTGCTATTTTAGTTCTAAATTAATGCAATAACTTTTTTGAAAAGAAATAACTTTCTTGACTGAATTTCCCGAAGCGTAAGCAGAGATGTACCTATCTCTTGAACGTCTATATATATAAAATTCAAAGTCCTGAGTGACTGACTGACTGACTGATATATCAACGCACAGCCTAAACCGCTGGTCGTAGAGACATGAAATTTGGAGGGTGTGTTCTTTATGAAGAGTAGGTATCCACTAAGAAAGGGTTTTTTGAAATTCCATTCTAAGAGGGTGAAACGGGGGATGAATTATCTGTGAAACTTTATTCTCTGGGTCGATTGACACGCGGACGAAGTCGCGGGCAGAAGCTAGTTTAGTAATAATATAATACTGAAAAGCAGCAATACACCTGCAATACCGTTACTCTTTTGTTGTTATCACCTGCCTACAAACTACAGTATAGACCAGAGCAGCCTGCAACTACCTAATGGGTACTAATCAAAGAGAATAAAACCACTAGAGAGCGTATAGGCCGATTTCTGCTTAGCACACGACTCACCACTGCGGGCCGGGGGACGAGGAAGAACGTGCGGCTGCAATTGGTCAATTCAAGGTCAAGTTGCGTAGGTATGCCCATCGTAGGGCTGCTCTACTTCATTAAGGGAAAATAGTCGATATCGATAAAATGGATTTTAAAATTGTGATAAATACTCAATTAAAGTCAAAGAAATCATATTTAATCAAAATCAATCACTACTAAAATGAAAACTAGAGAATCCAAGAACAAAACTTTCGCCACTATCATATTCGACGAAATAGCAATCAGAAACGGTGTCGAATATCATCCCCAAGGCAGAAGGTACTATGGCCACGGTAGTTTTGGCGCCAGTTTACAAACGGATTGTCAAGACGAAGCTAAAGAAGCCACAGTATTTCAATTTAATAAAATTTTCATTCATTTTAATTTAAATTTTCGATAAAGACTTTCAGCTATTAAAGGAAACAGCACTAATTTTTACGATAAAAATACAAAGTGAAAGTAAGGGATAGATGCATTAGAATTGTCTAATGAAAGAACGAGACTTTTCCAAAAGACATCAACGCGGGACTCACACAGTGTGCTGGTTTACCCAACCACCATTTTAAATAGACCCCTACGGTGGATCATAATCTGATTAAATCACAATAATTTTTTGTACTGTTTATTTACTGATGAAAAGTTATGCGATCATTTTTGTAACTAGAAGTCTTGGAATGTTTCTCACACCACTTCACCGCGCATGAAGGTATTTTGATGCGTTATAATTGCAGATTTAGTTATATTATTTGCAATAATTTAGCGTGCACAGAGGTCTAACAATTGGTCACAACTAAAATGGCTGCTTGAACCGCAGCCTATGCATAGGCGACAAAATACTAATAGTTTTCGAGCGTCGGGGCACTGTATGCGCAGTCAAGTGGTTATATAGTCTTTGGTACTAATTAATGTAGGTCAGCCTCAGCTAATGCTCCCAAAGAGCTACTTAGAAGCTAATGCTAACCTTAGTCGTCACAACTAAAGTAAATGGATCGAGTTACTTAAATAAAGGAAACTGTACCTAGTTTATTAAGACAACCTGTCTGCTGACTTCTCTTTGGATAGTATCATTTCTTTTCTACAAGTTCTGGATATAAAGTCATTTTGTTTAAAATATTCGAGACATACTAAGATTAAACTACACCAAGGTTCCCTAACCCGGGGTCCCAGGACATATCCAAGGCATGTCTTAATTTTCATAAACACAACTACTGTTTAATTATTTATTGCTCAACTAGCTTCTGCCCGCGACTTCGTCCGCGTTAAATTTCTTGTTCCTCCGACCCTTCCCGTCGCGTCGAATCGCCTACCCGTGCGAATTTCCCCGTTTTTGCAACATTTGTCATTACTGCTCCGCTCCTCTTAGTTGTAGCGTGATGTTATATAGCCTATAGCCTTCCTCGATAAATAGGCTACCCAATACAAAAAGATTTTTCAATTCGGACCAGTAGTTCCTGAGATTAGCGCGTTCAATCAAACAAACAAACAAACTCTTCAGCTTTATAATATTAGTATAGATTACTAGAGAATGGGCAGTAGCGTTCTCTATGCATGCAAATCTCCATCTTGGAGGAGGCCATATCCAGCAGACGTCTTTCGCCTAAGATGGTGATGGTGATGGCTCAATTGCTTCATCATAATCTGTTGATCTCTCAAGGGTCCGCAATTACAAAAGGTTGGGAAGCGCTGCCCAATATACAACAGCATTTCAGACTACTACGATCCTTTCTTCTAATCCAAAACTGTGTACGAACAATATCATTGACCAAAACTGTCAAGAATTTAGAGCATATTATAGCTAGGCCAAAAAAACAATGTGTCCGAAATTATAACGCATACTGTTGGCTTCTTGGTGCGGTAATCGGATAAAAATGGTGTTAGTATGTAGGGGTCATCTTTTAGGCCGTAACCAGGGACTGTAAAATTTTATAGAAAAATGACGAAACATTTCGCTTATCTTTCATCATTTATTTCTATTCTATACTAATAATATAAATGCGAAAGTAACTCTGTCTGTTATGCTTTCACAACTAAACCACTGAACCGATTTTGATGAATTTAGACGGGGAAAGTTTTAACCCCAGGAAAGAACAAAGGCTACTTTTTATTTCGCGACTTCGTCTGCGTCCGCGAAAACCAACATTTACGCGGACGAAGTCGCGGGCAACTTTAGTTTAAAATATGTATAAATTATGGCTCTCCGAGGACTTATTTACTAAACAAATAAAGTAATTAATTTTGCAATTTTTGGATTAAGTTCAAGTTAGCGTTTACAGGACAAGTTCAGCACTTTATACAAATATATAGTTAAATTCAAGTATGTCGGATTTCGGTAAACAATGCGTTTTCTTAAAAATTTTATCTTTTTACACGCTTTATATTAGCTTCACTTGTATGTTAGTATGTTTGTATGTTAGTATGTTTGTATGTTAGTATGTTTGTATGTTAGTATGTTTGTATGTTAGTATGTTTGTATGTTTGTTTGTAACCGACTCCTGATAGCGCGATTTTGACCCACTTTAAACGACCAGATTTCATTCAAACTTTGCACACCTGTCAAGGACCGATGACAATGCAATAATTTCATAAATTTGTGCCATTATCCTTGCCAGGATTACCAGGACAGGCTTCACTTGCCTGAGCGTCTTTTGTATGTTGTCCGCTAGAGGGCGCTAGTTAGTTAGTTGACGTACGGCTGTGACGGTTCGAGCGGTAAAAATCTAGCTAATTTGTGCCATTATCCTTGCCAGGGTTACCAGGACAGCAGAAAAACTGTCACAAACTACGCTAACATACGTCTCAAAATTCGAAACACCCTAAAAATAGAAAATAAATTATAGTTAAAAAAAACTAAAAACACGCTTCCATTGAAAACCAAACTAAAAAGTACAAAATAATAGAAAAAAAGCGTGGGGTGCCAGATATCAATAAAAAAATACCTTAAAAAGCACCCCACGCTTTTTTTCTATTATTTTGTACTTTTTAGTTTGGTTTTCAATGGAAGCGTGTTTTTAGTTTTTTTTAACTATAATTTTTATAAAGTATCCTTGTTAGCACCCTTGTTCACAAGGATATTATATAACAAAGATTTTTTGATAAAACCGGTGAAATATATACGGCTCCTTATAATCTTTTGTATCGTTATGTTTATTATCAGTTCATACTCATTACCATCAACTCCATTACACACAATTTTCACCCTTAACACCTTCAGCAAAAGATAAAAAACTATAGAAAATCTTTTCGCATTATCAGCAGCGCAAAAGACCCTGCAAATCTTCAACATCGAGATGAAGTCAAAGATGAAAGCTCACACAATGACTGAAGACATTGTGTTCTGGAAGTGGATATCTTTAAATACCCTCGCGCTGGTGACCAAGATGTCGGTATACCACTGGTCCATGGAAGGTGATTCCACGCCTGTGAAGATGTTTGATAGACATTCGTCGCTTGCCGATTGTCAGATCATTAACTATAGGACTGATCCGAAGCAACAGTGGTTGCTGCTTGTTGGTAAGTTTAACAGTTTTTCTATATATTTTGTAAAAACATGTAAGTCTTGATAAACCTGGAATATTACAGCAACGAAGACATTTCGCCAAGGAGTAAGTTATGTTCGTCTTTTCCTTTTCGTGATGATGGTAATCTTCCTCGTTTTTTTTTATGGTTAGAACCCAGTACGTCAATGTTGAGGGTCCATTTTCAAACTGGAAAATACCTTTTACCCTCATTAGTAATGCGGAGTTATGCCAGACTTAAATTTCCTAAATTGTATGGTTAAAGTGATGTCAATCAGGTAGTAACGTTACTTTGCGTTTGTTAATAAGGGGAGTAGTATATGAGCTTGTATAATATGTGCCTGTGACCAGCTCAACTCCACCTCAATAGATACACGACAATTTTTCCAAGTCTCTACTACTTTTGCCTCTATGTTGATTAACAAAACAGACAAATTATTCCCTTACCTTTTCTAAACATATCTTCCTTCCTTCTCAGGTATCTCAGCGCAGCAGAACCGCGTCGTTGGCGCAATGCAGCTCTATTCCGTAGAGCGTAAATGCTCGCAGCCCATCGAGGGCCATGCGGCCTCCTTTGCCACCTTCAAAGCCGAGGGCAATGCTGAGCCTTCCACCCTCTTCTGTTTCGCCGTCAGAACTGCCCAGGGAGGAAAACTGCATATTATTGGTGAGTTAGAAATTGTATTATGTCTCTAAGTCTAGTGGTCGCAACGTTACTGTCAATTGTTGTAGCTACCTAGCTGTAAGACGGTCATAAGAACAGCAAATAGGGCGTCACCAAATTGTTGTAATTCTTGAAAAGGGGCGACTGTGTCGTCGTTTTAGAAAAGAGAAAATCCCCTGATGAAAAGCAGGTTCAATTTATATCAGACATCAGAATAATACGAATTTGACTCACGGGTTGAGGGGGACTGAGTTAGACAGATCAGTGAAGGAACTACGAATATTTTGATTAAATCTGTGACGGAAAAGATGACATCAAGTTATGTTGTAATTCTCAACGTATTATGTAACTCTACAGTTCTATAACTAACATAAAATCAGAATCTAATATGACTTAATGAATAAATAAATACTACCGAACGATCTTGACCTACAAACCACACAAATTAATTAGATTTAATGAGAACACAGAAGACTTCATTGTGTACTAGTGTACTGTTTAGTTTTATCATTAAGTACTTTCCATTCCGCAAAGAACAGATTTTTGCTGTGGTTATCATAACTGTGTCAAAATCTAACGGATTTTTTTTTCCTTCCCCCACAGAGGTCGGCCAAACACCGGCAGGTAACCAGCCCTTCCTCAAAAAAGCAGTCGATGTATTCTTCCCCGCTGAAGCACAGAACGACTTCCCGGTCGCCATGCAAGTCTCCCCCAAATATGACGTCATCTACCTGATCACTAAATACGGCTACATACACATGTATGACATTGAGACCGGAACCTGCATCTATATGAACAGGATCTCGTCGGATACTATCTTTGTGACAGCGCCCCATGAAACCACTGGAGGAATTATTGGTGAGTTGGTTTTGTTTTTGTTTTCTCTGTTAAATGTAGCCGTCGGGGTAGACCGAGGCATAGGTCGATCTGATCTAGTCTCAGGGGCCTACATGGTTAGAGATCGCACTCAACAAAGTGGTTTTGAAGGAAGATGGAGCTTCCCAGCAGTGAAATAAAATGAGTCCTGTCTGCGTGGCTTTACTAAAAAAAACAATTGTTGTCAGGCCTTTCTTTTTATCCGTATTTTAACTTGATATCTATACTGACCTCTTGCTTCAGTAAGCTCCGTTCAGTACTTACCTACATAGAGTGGTTTTCAGTCGAGTGTATTTGCTCCTGATTGCGGAATTTGCCGCATGGAGCAATTATTGTATATGAAAACGTGAAATGTAAGCGCTGCGCATACAGACTAAATATAGGTACTTGCATGCATTAATGCATGAGCATATTGACAAAATGACTAACCACGTTTACTAAGGATTAACTTCAGGTGGAATGTTCAGGAAAACCCTCGAAATCTAAATTTTCATTCGTTCCTTGCAATTTGCAAAGTTGTGTTGATTAAAATATGATTCGCGACCTTAACAAATATGCCTTAAGAGAATTATTATTTAATCATTAATACAACCCTCTAAGTTAATTCGACTGAATTACTTTTTCATGGAACAGTCATCATAACCATTCTTTTTGGCAACATTTATATGAGGGAATTCCACGAAACAATACTAGGGGCGACTTTATGACCTTTACTGCACTTAGGGAAACCAGGATGACACGATGATGTCATCTATTTCATTCTGATAACATACTCATGTTACTGAGGACTGGTGTTGCTATCACTAATGTTCTAATCGCAACTGAATGGTTTAGTAGCGTGTTATTTGTTAACTTAGCAGGCGTTCCGGCGATTAGAGCTAATTTGCTATGGGAAAACTATTCAAACATATGATTATTAATTCACATAGTTTTAATTTATAATTGTTTTAATGATTTATAGCAGGATTTAATGATTGAGAAAACATATCAATTTTAATTATCGATTTAACTAACTTTAAATTTTGCGTCTTATTTCGGTGTTGTTAAGCCCTAGTACAAGAAATACTATATGATAATAAATCCAGACACAAAAGGAAGCATTTATATTAAGGTCGAATGCCACTAGGTTATCAAAACATGTTCCGTCGTCTGGCGTCTAGGATAATATCAAAACAGTTCGAGAAACAACATGGTTGTGATGTTTTAATAATAATAAAGTTTATTTATGTAGATGTGTGTGCTCAGTGATTCATGGTTGTCGTATGTTTTCCGTTAAAAAGTCATTATCGATGGAAAATGTCTACCGATTACTCATACCGAAGAAAAATAAAGCTACGGTTTTTTTCTTAGGATTTTGTGTCGTATAGCATTTCTGCAGTTTATTATTATGTTTTGTTTGTCGTGTCAATGATTCCTTTCATCTGTTTTAATTGAGCTCGACCAGAATTCGGCCGGTCTTCCATAGTGCAGATGTTTTCGAACAGAGAGCTCGACAAGAACCGTGGCATCGTTTGCGATGTGACTCCACAGTCGCACTGTGGCTTATCGAAGTACCCTCATCTGACTAAGTTAATAATAATATATCTTACGACAACCAACACAACGTTATCTGATCCCAAACTAGGCAGAATCTGTACTATGGGTAACCAGACAACTGATAAACATACTTATATATGTCTAAATACATATATATTATAGATAAATTACACCCAGACACAGAACAAATGATTGTGCTCATCACACAAAGATTTGTCCTGGGTGGGAATCGAACCCACGACCTCAGTCTTAGCAGTCAGGGTCACTAACCACTAGACTAACAGGCCAGTCAGTTGTATCTGTAGTGGCCCACCTGGTTTTGCAGTTAAGAGATTTTCAAGTGAGCCATGGAAGTTAGTGGCCCACTGGAAACTTTAATACCAGATAAGAAAAAAAGCACGGCATTTTGAAGAAACACATTCGTTTGCTTCCCAAACAAACACTGACTCGCTAAATAAAATATCGGGCCTTTATATGAACAGTGAGCGAGACGAGTCATGCTGCATTCATTAGTAAGACTAATAGGCATACGAATATAATATTAAAGGCATATTATATGCAACTAATCATACATAGCATGAATGACACAGAGGTGAGGCGTGTTCTTTAGTAGAATGAACTCAAGTGTTAGTTTTATTTTTTTTATTTGTTCGAAAGAGATACCATGGCCCTGGCATATGGGCAACTGAAGGAACACGGGTGGGTTTAGTCAGTAAAAGTCTGACACGCCCTTCCGCTCCACCCTAGAGCGGGAGACGTCATTTGATAATTTCCCACCCACAAAAAAAAAAAAAAAACTACTAATATGTTAGAATAACGCTGTTTTTGTCCGAGAAATAATCAAAGTTAACGAATTTGAGTAGATCCCGTTGAGTAGGATGAAATGAGGACGAGGAGCCTAATTTGAATAAATAACGATAATCTCGTCTGAATATTGCTGGATGCAAAGATTATCTTATATGAACAACTAGCTGCTGCCCGTGGCTTCGTCCGCGTCAAATTGTTTGCTCCCCCGACTCGCACGGGTAGGTTCTTTTTGCTCAGCTCCTACGGGCCCTAGCGGGATGTTATTCCTCGATAAATGGGCTATCCAAAACAAAAATAATTTTTCAATTCGAATCAGTAGTTCTTGAGATTGGCGCGTTCAACCAAACAAACTCTTCAGATAATAGTTAGTATAGATTTCCGGCAAATAGTACACTATCCGAAAACAAATTATAAAACTATCTTCTCTTCCAGGCGTAAACCGTAAAGGCCAGGTCCTGTCAGTGACCGTAGAAGAAGACTCCATAGTGCCCTACATCAATACGGTACTACAGAACCCTGAGCTGGCGCTTCGACTGGCTGTGAGGAACAACCTCGCCGGCGCTGAAGAACTGTTCGTGAGGAAGTTTAACATGCTCTTCACTAATGGACAGTATGGAGAAGCTGCTAAGGTATGTACTATGAAACTGTTATACTTAGGTTAGGTACGGTCACCAAAGCAAACATAAAAAACCGGCCAAGTGCGAGTCGGACTCGCGCACCGAGGGTTCCGTACAAACCTGCAGGTATTCACGGTTTATGCATAAGGTTTATGTTTATGAAATTAAATGTTTCTTTTTTAATTTTTATATTTGAGTTGACTGAATGAAAGGTAAATTGTGGTTTACGATTTATGACGTATTAAAAAAAACTACTTACTAGATCTCGTTCAAACCAATTTTCGGTGGAAGTTTACATGGTAATGTACATCATATATTTTTTTTTAGTTTTATCATTCCCTTATTTTCGAAGTTACGGGGGGGGGGGGGGGGGGCGACACATTTTACCACTTTGGAAGTGTCTCTCGCGCAAACCATTCAGTTTAGAAAAAAATGATATTAGAAACCTCAATATCATTTTTGAAGACCTATCCATAGATACCCCACACGTATGGGTTTGATGAAAAATTTTATTTCAGTTTCAGTTCTATGTATGGGGGACCACAAATATTATTGTTTTTTTTTTTCTATTTTTGTGTGAAAATCTTAATGCGGTTCACAGAATACATCTACTTACCAAGTTTCAATAGCATAGCTCTTATAGTTTCGGAAAAAAGTGGCTGTGACATACTCGGACAGACAGACAGACAGACATGACGAATCTATGAGGGTTCCGTTTTTTGCCATTTGGCAACGGAACCCTAAAAAACAGGGTCGTCAGCTATAGTTCGGATAATATGTTGTTTAAAAGACGATGAGTCAGGTAATATTCAAAAACAAAAAAAAAAAAAAATCGTATCTTAGAACATGGGGTCTATGGGTGAAATATAGCTCAGACCTATCCCCCAAGAAATTTTGTCGGTCCATGTGCCAAACAGCCTGTATATAGAATTTAATTTATGTATTGATAATTAATCTTCAAAGAAAAGAATAAAAGATCTTTTTTCTCCCTCGTATATCTGCGGATATGAATACGGATATCTGGCACATAATTAGTTGTGATTTGACTGGCCTGTTAGTCTAGTGGTTAGTGACCCTGACTTCTAAGACTGAGGTCGTGGGTTCGATTCCCACCAGGACAAATCTTTATGTGATGAGCACAATCATTTGTTCTGTGTCTGGCTGTAATTTATCTATTATATGTATGTATTTAGAAATAATAAGTACGTTTATCAGTTGTCTGATTGCCATAGTACAGGCTCTGCCTCTTTTGGGATCAGATAACGTTATGTTGGTTGTCCTAAGATGTTATGATTAAACTCTTGTCGATAAAAGTAAACGAGGATCGATTTATATAATACTAGCTTTTGCCAGCGGCTTCGCCCGCGTGGTGGTCGGAAAATATCTCGCGGGAACGTACTACCAGGATAAAAAGTAGCCTATGTCCTTTCTCAGGCTCTAATCTATCTGTGAACCAAATTTCATTTAAATCGGTTCAGTAGTTTTAGCAGGAAAGCGAGACAGACAGATAGACAGAGTTACTTTTGCATTTATATTATTAGTGTGGATAAATGGACTGACTTTTGCGAACCCTTTAGTCTTCCATGTAATCTAATATTGGAGGTGGTATTTAGTACCTTTAGGTGTAACGTATGCATCATCATTTACTAAAATTTAGCTGCGTGTACCTAATACTAAAATATGTAAACTACATAAATAGATCACGGTAAAAAAAAAACCATAAAAATACATAATTCCCAAACTTCCAACTCCTGGACAAAATTCGTTCATTCATAGAATATATCCTACGCGTTGGATGACTAATATAATAAAAAGTACTTCCACGCTTGTGGGCGGTGCGGTCGATACTTGATGACGTCAGAGCACCTATCAGTGGTGAAGTAGGCGGTAATAAGCTATACCGGGCTGTTATTGCCTCACCGCAGGGTAAAGACCCCTGCTTATACAGAAAAGAAAAGAAATTGAAGAAATGTGAGGCATAAATATACAATGCTACCACTAAACATTTCGACGTCGTTTTGTAACAGTTAATCTTAAAACTCATTAACTCCTTGATCATAAAAAAGAAAGAAAGACAATACGTTTATTTGCGGAAAACATGCGTGCGACACATCCACGCAAAACGGCCTAAGGAACTCTTGTCTCGTTGCTAAGTAATAACAGTCACGCGGGTAAATCGATCAGGTTAAGCTACAATTGCTACGGTCGGTCCGTGGATGGGTGACCATTTATACATACCGAGACCCCTCCGTGCCTCGGAAACCACGCTAAGCCGTTAGTCCCGTCTGTCATGCTTGGATCCTTGTGTGCCTGATTCATGTATCGCTACGGGTCGTCATTTTCCCGAAACTCTGACTACCAGTCTTACCAAGGGGTAAAGTGATACCCAGTAACTGGATCGTGTTGGTCAGATAGGCAGTTGCTACGCGTAATATACTGGTTTTTTAGCTGCATCCGGTAATACTGGAAGCCTATCCCCAAAAATAGTTGGAAAAAGGCTAGGCAGATAAAATCCGAGCTGTTTAGGTCTGTAAGTGAATAAATTACGATTTCTATAGAGTCTATATCATACGTACACATTAACCCACCGTGACAAACGTACCCCATCGTTCGCCACGGTTCCTTACGATCGATATAGTGACGTCACCGCCACCTGTCCACTGTGACACCGGCCATCGGTTCCGCGTCAAAGAACACCCGTACTATAATATAAACATAGGGTACGAAGTTTTCGCCATGCGTGACATTTAGGAGCTTTTGTTTATACCAAAAAAGCAAATTGTACTATCGAATATGATGTATTTGTATCTTCATAAAATAAGTCATATTTTTTTGGAAATATACGATGTTGTGCGTGAATGAAATTATCTTTCTCTTCCACTTTCGTATAAGCTGTACAAGTTAATCAATACGAATTTAATAAATAATAATAAAGATCGAGGCTACCTAACTAAAATGGGACTAGGCAGGACATGTCTGCCGCATACCACACAAACTGTGGGCCTAAATAGCACAGAACTAGTGCTCTGAGACCGTGAGGTGGGGTCGCGGTAGACTACGTAGGCAGGACGAGCTGGATAGGTTCCGCCATAACCGAAAGGAGGAAGTGCGGAAGCGGAGTGGTGTTCCACTCATGGGCAATGGCCACCCAATCCTTCCATCTTTCGCGATCTTTCGCGCACGTAGACTAGTAAAAAAGGGGACCCATGGGGGGTTTCTTGCCCATTTGTAGTGTTTAAGCTGTCTCTGTTCTAGGCCTTTCAATTCTACTTTCCTTTTCATCTCTAGTTTTATAAAATGGAAATTGGAGTCATAATCATATTATTTATAAGCATAGGGCTTAAAAATAATATGATTGTGACTCCAATGTCAGGATCGACCAGACTCCCGTTTAAAACGACCTGTGCAAACAAATACTCAATCGTTATTTTCCCCCACCAGGTAGCAGCAATGGCACCTCGCGGCATCCTCCGCACACCGCAGACCATCCAGCGCTTCCAACAAGTGCCCACCCAGCCTGGGCAGACATCCCCGCTGCTGCAGTACTTCGGCATACTGCTGGACCAGGCCCAGCTCAACAAGTTCGAGTCGCTGGAGCTGTGCCGGCCTGTGTTGCTGCAAGGTAAGACACGAAGACACGTGTTCGGTGTGGTGCCGGGCAAAGAATACCACCATTCCATTTCTTCCCGTGGGTGTCGTAGGAGGCGACCAAGAGAATAACTAGAGCATGGACAGCAGCGTTCTCTATGCAATTTATCACCATACTACGATCGCCAACCCACCTGCCGAACGCGGCTATTATTTCAAACCTCCCCCAAACTGGGAGAAGCCTATGTCCAGCAGTTGATGGCTGAAATGATGATGATGATGAAGACACGTAGCAGACATCCAACTCTAAGCAGGTGCTAGAAGTTGCTATAGCTGCGGTTTTACCATTAACTATCATAATTATAGTTGCTGGTTACCGTCGACCGCAATGTAAAAACAATATGTTTTGTTTTCACGTAGACATCGAGGTCTCCCAACCCACAAGAATCATGCAATAAATCGCAGTGAGGTATCCTTCGGAATGTGCATGCAAATCAATTCATAACTCATTCGTTCCAATTAAGCTGAGGATCAGCACTTTTCGAACGTCAAAATTACATAAGAAAGTCCCCCAAATCGCCCGTCATCAGTTCCTAGCTGCACAGCTGTCTGTCCAGTTAGAAGAACTTGATTCTACACAGTAGTAAAGGACGTGTCTATTAACATGCTTTTATTTTAAAGGGTGAAATCGAGGCAGCAAGCTAAACTGCTATCGCGAAATATCGCAGTCAGACATCTTCTGCATGTAATAACCCATAAACCGTTTTGTCCACAGGTCGCAAACAACTCCTAGAAAAATGGCTCAAAGAAGAGAAACTGGAATGCTCTGAAGAGCTCGGAGACTTGGTAAAGCAGGTGGACCCGACCCTCGCATTATCAGTGTACCTGCGTGCTAATGTGGCCAGCAAGGTCATACAGTGCTTCGCTGAGACTGGACAGTTCCAGAAGATTGTTCTTTATGCTAAGAAGGTAAGTTTTTATAGTGTAATGGCCTTATGACACTTCGCAATATTAAGGGACCCTTCCACTAAATTGGGAAAAGATAAAGTTATAGAAAGAGAGGAAGAGCTCATATTAAAAAATACATCACCAAAATCATCACTCTCCTGCCCTTATCCCAATTTATTTGGGGTCGGCGCAACATCTCTTTTTCAGTAGGAAGAAAAAGACATTGCGCTGACTCATCATCATACATCAACTAGATATCGACCCCTAATATCGTGCAGTGTAATCGCCGTTTTAGGTTGTATCCACCACCACTTATTTCCTACAGATATTCGTGGCATTATCCTCATTCGATACGTAACTTTAATTCCAGTAGAAAAGAGTTTCTTTCATATTGGAAAATTGCGCGAATTTTCAGAAAATATGTTAATTGAATGAAAAGGATAAGGATTAATTGAATATGATGTCAGATGGTCAAGACTAGACTGCAGTCTTTTCAAAGACTACTATACCATCTACAAATGCATTTTTTCTGAAACCTGAATATCTTTTCTTTTTGCTCTTTTGAAGTACACATAATCAACTAAAAACAAGTAAACTCTGTTCAAACTTTATATTTATACAACTTATTTTTCTCTTGCAGGTCGGCTACACGCCCGATTACATCTACCTCCTACGCTCTGTAATGCGCACCAACCCTGAGCAAGGCGCCGGCTTCGCTGGCATGTTGGTTGCCGAAGAACCTCCCCTGGCAGACATCAACCAGATCGTGGACGTGTTCATGGAACAGAATATGGTGCAGCAGTGTACTGCCTTCTTATTGGACGCGCTCAAGAACAATCGTCCGGAGGAAGGGCCTCTGCAGACCAGGTGAGGACATCTGTAGTTCGTAGTAAATAAACCAACAAAAGCCTAGTCTTATCCCATTTCATTTGGTGTCAGCTGTCCTCGTCATTCTTCGCCAGATGATTTGGTTCTGGTCCGTCGAGTCATTTACATGGGCTAATTGACTAGAGACATCCAAGTTAGAAGGTTCTACCTCGCTTCTTTGGACCTAAACTCATATAGAGGACTTGCATACTCATGTGTCCCTTGGGCCTTCTCATTAGTTCAGGCGCGCTTCTAAGAGGTTTTCTTCGTTTTGGCTGATCTTAAAACTTCCTCGTATAGGGATATCTCCTGGCCCTCTGAGCATCTTAACAAAGGTCAAGACCAAAAGGTATTTTTTGTAAGTATTATTTTCGAGACAAGAACCAGTAACGTCCTTCTGAATGCTAATCTTATTGTTGAGATAACACCAAGAAAATTATTGTTATTAGAGATTGTTTCTTTTTAATCTGTTGTCAAATCAAAACTCGTTCATAGTCTGTCCTACTATGGATGATCTCATTTAATAACAAAAATGCAATAACTTTTTATCTTTTGTTGATATTTAATTTATTTTCGACGCCTCGTTCGGTCCATTCATTATTTTGGCACATTGTGGCTTCTTTATTTGCATTTTGAGTAATTGTTCAAAGTAATTGAGTCGAAAATTCTTGTCTGTTGAATCCACAAACAGCAGTCCAAATATCAGGCAATATTATTTCTTAACCCAAACAAATAAGTACTACAGCTGATCTTTTCTCTGCAGGTTATTGGAAATGAACCTGATGTCAGCCCCTCAAGTGGCAGACGCGATCCTCGGTAACGCGATGTTCACGCACTACGACCGCGCGCACGTCGCTCAGTTGTGCGAGAAGGCTGGTCTGCTGCAGCGAGCGCTGGAACATTACACTGACCTCTATGATATCAAGAGGGCTGTGGTTAGTACCTAAATATTTAGCAATTAATGCTTACTTCAAACCAATAAAAATTAGACCTAAATTCTTGAAGCACCATAACTTAATTCCAGTAAAATGGAGCATTGTAACCAGGTTTCTTGGAGACAGTTTATGTAAACGGTCAGCATTTTGTAGTATGATTGTACTACAAGAAGGAACTCTCCACCTGGTCTCCCGACGTGCTTTGTGTGCTGGGCTTACAAGCTTGACCTTAAAATAACTATCAAAAGTGTACTGTCTGGCTAGCAAACAATTATAAAAATTCTAATAACCGTCTCGATCGTTGGAATACATTTCATAGCAAATCGGTAATTTAATCAAATCCTCTACAAAAGTTTTAGCATAATCTAACAAATATTTATTTTAATAATTCTAACGAAAAACATTTCCCCCACAGGTTCACACACACCTCCTGCCCGCTGATTGGCTAGTCACATACTTCGGCAGCCTATCAGTCGAAGATTCCCTCGAATGCCTGAAGGCAATGCTTCAAGCCAATATTCGTCAGAACCTACAGATTTGTGTGCAAATAGCCACCAAGTACCATGAACAGCTGACGACCAAGTCTCTGATAGAACTGTTAGAGAGCTTCAAGACTTATGAGGGATTGTTCTACTTCTTGGGATCGATTGTCAACTTTAGCCAGGATCCGGAAGTGCATTTCAAGTATATTCAGGTTAGTTTGGCATTGTGTTTTTTTTTTTTTTTTTAATCTAATAGCCAGTTGAATACCTTCAGTAAACCGCCATTACTTGTTGCTTGCAACACGAGACACAAGAAATATAATTATTAGTGCCTTACTCCCTATATAGTTTCGGACAAAATTTCTTGTCGACAAAACCAGTGTTCAAGAGCTATTAGTGCCAATTTTCATTAGAAATAATTATACTGACAGCTCTTAAACGCGTTTATGAAGTGCTGATCGTGTTCGGATTCATAGGCTAAATGTAGCTGAAACTATTAGGAGTTAGGAATGGCAGATGACTAGAAGGGCAATTGCCGTAATTTGATGAATGTTCACAATCTTGTGTCAATCTCGATCTGTCAAAAATACCTCGAGTTTTCCATACATTTTTGGAAATTTTGGATGAGACTGCAACTAGATTTTAAACGTTTTTATTACATGAATTGGGCTTCAGGTCTCAAAACTCCCTCCCTTCACAAATTTCTAGTATTTAAGATGGTAACAAGAAATGCTTCAACAAAATCCTCGGACAGATACAAATCCTGTTATAATATCCATTTGTAACTATATTTTTTAACCAATCTCTTTCTCCCCAGGCGGCCTGCAAGACTGGCCAAATCAAGGAGGTCGAGCGCATCTGCCGCGAATCAAACTGCTACAACGCAGAACGCGTGAAGAACTTCCTGAAGGAAGCCAAGCTGCCCGACCAGCTGCCTCTAATCATCGTGTGCGACCGGTTCGACTTCGTGCACGACCTGGTGCTGTACCTCTACAGGAACAGCCTGCAGAAGTACATCGAGATCTATGTGCAGAAGGTGGGTTTATTGACAATATGTTCAGAGCAGAATTTGGATTGGGGTCCACAAAATAAATAAATCTGTAATCAACACGAAGAGGCTTTGAATTATGATAAAACTTGGATTTTCGCAATGATAATGTCTCGAGTTACATGCTAAGTTACCCCAAGGTCAATTCCCATATTTGTTCAAAATTTATTTGCAATCTTGTCATCTGAGCAACCTGAAAAATTGAGATTGGGATTAAAATGCGAACGTTCTGAAGCGGGCTACACATCTCTGCCGCGAAACCGTAGTAGTTCAGCCATGACTTGTCCATTCTATGACTGGAACTGTCTGTTCTAATGCACAGATTTGCTTCTAATTCTCTCTTTTTTTTAATTATTGATGAATTTTAAGATAAAACTAATCTAAGAGGTCCGAAGTAGACCTATAATGTATTAACAAGTCGAAAGCGACGATATTTTACTCCAATTTAACTGACTCAATGATCTTCCGCTACTCGAAGCGCGACATAATGTACTAATGTTTCTTAGCAGAATCCGTTAAGCAGTTTGATATCATGATTTTCGCGCTGTAAATTTTCCCTCATTTTAAATAATTTTAGAACTATTGATGAGCATTCTGAATCACTAAAAATGTTACCATTTTCAGAAAAAAAAATTACTAAAACGTGTTTCATGGAATTATAAATAAACGTGTTTCATTCTTGTAACAGGTGAACCCATCCCGTCTGCCTGTCGTAGTCGGAGGTCTGTTGGATGTGGACTGTACAGAAGACATCATCAAGAACCTCATCTTGGTGGTGCGGGGACAGTTCTCTACCGATGAGCTGGTGGCTGAGGTTGAGAAGAGGAATAGGTAATTCATTTGAAACTATGATTATACTCCTGTTACGAATTGTTTTGGAGTTAACCCTGTGTTTTTAAAGACTGATTGAGGAGGTCCGCCAAATTGAGCTATTTTAAGAATCGGTTTCTTTACTAAAATAACAAAAAAATTAATGATACTGTTTATCACCAAGTCATCATCCTTTTTCCAATTATGCAAGGCCAGCTTCCAATCTAACCGGATGCAGCTGAATACCAGTATTTAACATGGAGCGACTGCTTATCTTACCTCCACAATCTAGTTACTGGGTACTACGGATACCCCTTGACGATACTGGTTGTGAGACTGTCGGGCTTCTCACGACCAGCGTAACAATTGTCGAAACATCCACGAATTACGGGCCCATGGCTAAACAAATTACGGGATCAACTGCTTAATGTGCTTTCCGAGGCACGGAGGGGTCTTGGTATATAAAGATGGTCACCCATCAACAGACCAACTGCGGCAAGCGTAGCTTGTCCTGAACAATCGACCCGTGTGACTGCTATTACTTAGTCCCAAGCCCATCTCACCTTCTTTTCAGTGTAAAATTCAAGACAAAATGCTAATTGTTTCTTTTTTCTCCCCAGGTTGAAGCTACTTCTGCCATGGTTGGAGACTCGCGTGCACGAAGGTAGCACGGAGCCTGCTACACACAACGCGCTCGCTAAGATCTACATCGACTCTAACAATAACCCCGAGAGGTTCCTCAAGGAGAACCAATGGTGAGATATAGCAAATTAGTATTATTGCTGGTTTTACTCTTTATTTGGCCACAGGCCACTTTTTTTATTGGTGAACAGTTTTATTCTCCTCTACCTCGAATTCCTAGGTGGTCAATTCGGTACGACAGCTTATCAAATGGTTGAGATTAGCTATTCTGGGAACCTTTGGGTTACGAGTATTATGAAGTTCAATATTTCAATAGTTTTTTTTTTTTACGAAATAAGTTTAAAATGTAACTTGAAAATCTGATCATGATCCCTGTATCGTGGAATGCACACATGGACACAAAGTTTTGCTGCGAATTTCCACACCGATGTACAGAATGCGTATATAAAGGCTTCGTGATGAGTTGTAGCGGCATCTACACCGCCCCATGAAACCTACGGATCACAACACGCAAAACGTGCATCGTGCAAGCAGAGTTTACCGCGCAACTAGCAAATATACAATGTCCCGACCTCAATCGTCGGGCAGTTGCCCACCACACACACCCGTCTAGTCGGAGGATCATCCTTTTTGAATTTGTGAAAAATTGTTCCTCATACCTAAAGGGTATTTGTATACACGGCTACAGGTCAAGCTATATATTTCCAGTTTTAGCTAACCTCATATTGTATAGGGTTATCGTGCACTGAGATGTCAGTTTATACTGGAAATGTATAGCTTGACGGCTGGCCGTGCGTACAGCCCGTATTAAGTTCCCATTCCTGTGACGTAGGTACGACTCGCGCGTGGTGGGGCGCTACTGCGAGAAGCGCGACCCGCACCTGGCGTGCGTGGCGTACGAGCGCGGCCAGTGCGACCGCGAGCTCATCGCCGTGTGCAACGACAACTCGCTGTTCAAGACGCAGGCGCGCTACCTCGTGCGCCGCAGGGATGCCGACCTGTGGCTCGAGGTGCTGGCTGAGTCCAACCCCTTCAAGAGGCAGCTCATCGACCAGGTGAGAAACTGACGGAGATACTATACGGCGAGCTTTTGAACGTCGATCTGTCATCATCATCATTTCAGCCGAAAGACGTCGACTGCTGAATATAGGCCTTCCCCATTTTAGGGGGGTTTGCCATAATCGCCACTCTTGGTAGGCAGGTTGGCGATCGGAGAATGGTGGTAAAATACAAAGAGAACGCTGCTGCCCATTCTCTAGTAAGTCCCATTTTCTTCATTCCTCCATATCACGTGCCATGACCATTACAACCGATTACCACAAAACTTTTCAGTTACCAGTGCCACTTTCAGACTTCTTATGTACTCACTTCTTATTCTATCCATTTGTGCACACATCTCTCTTAACATTCCTATCTTAACTGTATGTTTCATTCATCACCTTTCATTCATCCCTTTTGTAGCCCAACATTCTGACCATACAAGACTGCTTCTTACATAACTGTCACCCTATTAAGCGTGTTCAGAAAATGTCTCAAGCTGAAGCATCTTTTCCTGAGCACTTGGAACAGGCATTATTAATTTTACCCTATTTCTGAACATAATAGGTACCCCTTTCTTCAAAACCTTTAATTAATTCACCTAATATCAATTCCAGGTGGTCCAAACAGCGCTCTCAGAAACTCAAGACCCTGAAGACATCTCCGTCACTGTGAAGGCGTTCATGACAGCCGACCTGCCCAACGAGCTGATTGAGTTGCTTGAGAAGATAGTGCTAGACAACTCGGTGTTCTCCGACCACAGGAACCTGCAGAACTTGCTAATTCTTACTGGTAAGCAACACATGATCCAATACTGAAATAAGATTTCGTAAGGAAGATTTTGATAAGGGTAGATAGGCCCCTATGCATTTACGCGCTCAGAGGTAGAGTTGCGGACACCAGCCCATTCTACCTAAGGGTAGATAGGAAATCTACCCTTATCAAAATCTAGGAAATGTCTTGCCCCTGGAGCATTGAGATGCCCCAGTGGCCGCAGCCAAAGATATTACTGTCAATACTCACTAACCAGGGTAATTGTGTTTTACACTACCAGTAGGAATGGCTTTAATTTTAACACTTCAGCAACATTTATTGTGTTATTCACGTTCTTCTTCATCTGCCTAGCCTTTTCCAAACTATGTTGGGGTTGTAATTCAGTCAAACTGGATGCAGCTTTTTTTACCTGAGAGTATTTTACATGGAGCGACTGCGTATCTGACCTCCACAACTCATTTCTTGGGTAATACAATACCCGTGGGTAAGACTGGTTGTCAGACTTTCGAGCTGCTGACGTCCCGGCCATCCTCAGCGTATGTTATTTACGTTGTAAAGCAGACAAATTTTTCGAACATATGAAGCAGTGAATTGGCTATTAGGGGCAGGAACCATTAATCGTCGCCGTTTAGTTATAGAAACTGACGGTCCCTGACAATTCTAACAATGCCCTATGACAGCTAGCGTACCCTAATTCAGACACGGATATGAGTCCTCAAGCGTCCCTAATCACTATCATCGATTTTATGATCTGTGGTTCAGTATCGTGACTACGAAAAAACAAAATATTCTCAACTAGAGTTGCAAAGGACTCGACTCTTCGAGTCTTAATTTTAAAGACTCGACTCAATTATGCAAGACTCAGTGTGCTCAAAAGGTTTGGAGTCTACAGATAAGCACTCGAGTCTTAAAAAGGACTCTAGTCTTAAAACGGCCTCTAGTCTTAAAAAGGGCTCGAGTCTTAAAAAGGACTCGAGTCATAAAATGAACCCCCGAGTCTTAAAAAAAACTCGGACCATGAAGATGAAACTTGTAACTCATCATTTGAAAAGACTCGAAAGAAGGCAATAAATTCAAATTAGTGGTTATGATGTAACTTTGCGTACAAAAAAACCTGACGAGTTATTCGAGTTTTTTCGAATTATGAGCTACAAGACTCAAGTTCATTTTTAAACTCGAGTCCCTTTTTTAGACTCGAGAATGACTCGGGCTTGGCTTGACTCTAGACTCCGAGCCTTTTGAGCACACTGAGTCTTGCATAATTGAGTCGAGTCTTTAAAATTACGACTCGAGGACTCGAGTCCTTTGCAACACTATTCTTAACTAACGAAAATATTTAGATTCTGGGTGGGCGTAGACCAGAAGAATGTCATAATCTTGATTGTACTCAAATAACACAATACTCGGTTCTCAAAACAAAATCTGCACAATAAAAACAATTCCAATTGTCAGAGATACCAAGAAAATAGATAACATGAGACTTTACTATTGCCACTCAATTTTGAACCTCATGTTTACAGCAATAAAGGCGGACCGTAGCCGCGTGATGGAGTACATCAACCGTCTGGACAACTACGACGCTCCCGACATCGCTAACATTGCAATCAATAATGAACTGTATGAGGAGGCCTTCGCTATCTTCAAGAAGTTTGATGTCAACACCTCTGCTATTCAGGTAAGAACGTCATATGCCTATCAAGTTTTAAAGTCTCCTTTCAATAAGGGAAGTGTCCGGTCTAAACTACATTCCGTCGTAACTGTCAAAACTTAACAAAACAAAAGAAATGTTTTTTTGTGTTAATTTAAAAAAATATGTATTAACCTTCAAGATTGGTCCTATTGATGCAGTGCAAAACTATCTATGCTCATTTGTAATGAATGTAATTTGTGTGATAAGACCCTCATCAATACATACAAATAAATTAATTTAAGTGTCTTTGTGTAATGTCAAAATAACAACCTGTTAATAAACGCATATGAAAGTTAATACAAGGGGCGGCTGATAAGTTCGCGGCCTAAGGTACTTAACGATAAGGTATCATCTCGTTACTGATAGCACTACTTGCGGCACTAATTGATAGTATAAATAACACCCATTTGTTCAATTTGGTTCATTAACACTTCAACCCTGGAACAAGCAACAACACCATGTCGACCGAAACTGAAAATTCTCGTAATTTTGAGCAACGCGCAGTGATTAAATTCCTTGTGAAAAAAGGAAACTCGCCGAAAGACATTTTTGAAGAAATGTCATCGGTTCTTCAGGATTCCGGGCCATCATATACCATGGTAAAAAAATGGGCTCGGCTTTTACAACAAGGAAGAGAGAGCTGTCAAGACGACCCCCGCCCGGGACGCCCTGTGACAGTAGTGACCGAAGAAAATGTGCAAAAAGTTGAAAAATTAGTATTGGCCGATCGAAGAATAAAATTGTGGCAGATAGCTGAAGAGTTACAGATTAGTAAAGAACGAATCGGAGAAATTGTACACCAAAATTTACATATGAAAAAAATTAGTGCGCGTTGGGTACCGCGAATGCTCACACCACTCGACAAACAACGACGACTGGCGAGTTGTAAGGATTTTTTGGAGTTGTGTCAGAGCAATTTGGACGAAATTTGTAACCGCATTGTGACCGTAGACGAAACCTGGATTCGTCAATATGATCCGGAGTCCAAACAAGAGTCTATGCAGTGGATTAAAAAAGGAGAAAGACCACCAAAGAAGTTTAAAGTGGAAAAGTCGGCCTCTAAGATTATGGCGACCATTTTCTGGGATAGCGAGGGAATTTTGTTAATTGATTACTTGCCTAAAGGAACTACAATGAATGGTCAATACTATGCCAATTTATTGGGTCAGGCACATGAAGCAGTCGTACAGAAGAGACGTGGCAAGTTGGCGCGTGGAGTGCTGTTTCTGCAAGACAACGCGCCCGTTCACACCGCTCGCGTTGCGAGGGATGCCTTAAAGTCCACTGGGTTCGCAGAAATTGACCATCCCCCATATAGTCCGGACCTGGCTCCCAGTGACTTTTTCCTTTTTTCAAATTTGAAAAAGGAGTTACGGGGGCGAAGATTTTCGGATGACAATGAAATGAAGTCGGCCGTGGAAAGCCATTTTCAAGAGAAATCTTCAGATTATTATTTCAATGGATTAAAGGCATTATATTCACGATGTGAAAAGTGTATTTCGCTTGAGGGGGATTATATTGAAAAATAAAAATTAAAAAATTAAACTTTTCTTTCATTAAGTACCCTAGGCCGCGAACTTATCAGCCGCCCCTCGTATGTTACTAAAAACAAGAAACATTCTTAAATTATTTGTATTTTTGAACTGGACTTAATAATGGAACTTTACTGGTAGATAGCTGATGTTATAAGTGTGTAACTTTAATTAAAGAAATCGTAAAGAGGCAGATTATTGTTTTCCAACATCCACGCGAACGATATCGTGTGCACAGCTACTATGTAAATAAAGTAAAAAAAAACTAATGATTTTGTTCCCTAACAGTTGTTTTTTATATTCTGCAATACTAATCGTATATTTATCATCCCCAGGTGTTGATCGAACAAGTGAAAGATCTGGAACGCGCCTACGAGTTCGCCGAGCGTTGCAACGAGCCGGGAGTATGGTCACAACTGGCCAAGGCTCAGCTCCAACAGGGACTGGTCAAGGAAGCCATCGACTCTTACATCAAGGCTGATGATCCTTCGGCGTACATGGATGTCGTCGCCACAGCCACTGCTAGGGAGTCTTGGGATGACCTCGTGCGGTACTTACAGGTATGGATATTATTATGTACTTACTGGCGTCTATATTGATTAATATCCGTCGTTGCAGGTTTGCTGTAAACTATACTGTGGGGTACCCTCACTTGTAATAATAATCAAATTGTCAAAGTCAAATAGCTGTCAAACACCACAGATATATTTTATAGTAGAATGATCCTGGTCTTGACCTTGATCACTCTTGATGGAAAGCTATATCGCACCACTAGATAAAACACTAGACTAAAGGGAACTAACTCAAAATTCTTAATTTTTCAGTTATACACACCTTCGAGTCTGTCATTTCAATACCTATCGACCAATAAACCAGATTCAAAGCTATTGCCTTTGTTTGGAGTCGAATATTGGAAATAGTTTTGAATCTGGTTTATTGGTCGATAGGTATTGAAATGATAGACTCGAAGCTGTGCATAACTGAAAAGTTAAGAATTTTGAGTTAGTTCCCTTTAGATCTAGGAGTGCGATATTAGGTCCATGATGAAAATCACTCTTGCTTTGAAAGCAGACACATCAAATGTGGAAGGGAACACAGACACAGATTTCCTTTGGCTGTGCGCATAATAAATGTCTTTTGGTATTGCTCATCAAATGGTTTAGCTTCTTAAGTTCTGAGTTGGGCTACACGATTAGTAACAAATGCGTGCACTGATTGGACAGGTCCATTCAATCTGTATGGTTCTTTCCTCAAAAGACCATTTCAGTCACCCATCTACATGGTTTTCAGATAATTATTTAAATCAACAAAACTCTGAACCAAGCTATAACCGTTATTTTTCTCAACAGATGGCCCGCAAGAAGGCACGCGAGTCCTACATAGAATCGGAACTGATCTACGCATACGCGCGCACCGGCCGACTGGCCGACTTAGAGGAGTTCATATCGGGCCCCAACCACGCCGACATACAGAAGATCGGCGACCGGTGCTTCGACGACAAGATGTACAACGCGGCCAAACTGTTGTATAACAACGTCAGCAACTTTGCTCGTTTGGCTATCACACTTGTGTATTTGAAGGAGTTCCAGGGTGAGTTAGAGTTTTTTTCTTTTCTTCACCATATCATTAACGAATATTTCGGTTAGTAGCTGGAATGGCAGGATAGATGTTTTGCCTAGAGTTCGATCTCAATGTATTAGAGAAAGGCTACAGAAATCAGGCAAAATCATCATCATCTTAGCCGAAAGATGTCCACTGCTGGACTAAAGCCTCCCCCAATTGGAGGGGTTTGCCATAATCGCTACGCTTGGCAGGCGGGTTCGCGATCGCAGTGTGGTGGTAAAATGCATAGAGAACCCTGCTGCCCATTCTCTAGTTAATCCCTTAGTCGCCTCTTACGACACCCACAGGAAGAAATAGGATGTCGCTATTCTTTACGACAACACATGAACGAGTCAGAATCCATTTACTAAAATTAGATTGAGAATCAATATTTTTTGAACTCGACGTTCAAATTATGCTGTTTTTTTTACAATCCACATTTTATTACATTAATCCTAATCCTAATTTTTAAGTCATTGTTTTATTTTGTTATTAACTATTTTTATAATTATTGTAATCATTGTCTTAGTGCGAATAATTTTGTACGCCATGATTGGCAAAACATGTAGCTACCTCTCATTATTTTTAAGACCTGTATAATTCTGCACTCATGTTTTACAAAATAAATATCTTGTAGGGGGAAGTGGGGCAGATTGATTCATAAAAATTGAAAATGTAATAATATGTGAATAAACATAATATTTTAAGTTTATTTTCAAGTCAACGTTTAGCTAAATGTATAAATATTATAATGTCAATGATAATAATTGTTTATGTTGTGACAGAACGGGAAAAATACGTGTTGTGTAAAAAATGTCTTTTGAATCATTCTGCCCCACCAACGGGGCACTTAGATACATCACGTGGGGTACTTTAATACAGTGTGAAAGTTGTATGAAATTGGTTAAATCATAAGACTTTCTTGAAAATTAACACTTCTTTTATTGTGAAGATACCATAATCAGTCTTACAAATTACTTATTACTTAATCAAATTAACAGTTTAGAATATTTTGTCTTCAAAAACGCTTGTGATGTTTTTGAGTGTAAAAGATTCCAGAAAGGCAGATTTTGAGAGTTAAGCTATGTTATATAATGGATAATGTCTTGTCAATATTTTGAATGTGACAATCATTAAAACCTATTTCCAGTTCGCTTTTAAATGGACAACGCAAAAAACGCTGACTTTAAAGGGTTGTAATCACGGAGCAAATACAAAGAGGAGTCGGCCTAAACAACTGTGCACTGTGATTTTCAACTAGGTCCTGACGTCATCAAGTAGGCGCGGCCTTAGTCAGTGTATTGTTGGCGTTCGCCCTGTACACAACTAAGTAAAAGTTCACATTTTTTCAGTATATTCGCGCTAGACGAAACTAAGAATGAAGTGTTGTGTTTTATCGTGTAAAAACTACTCGGATAGACGTTCTGATGCTATGAATGGTATCACATTTCATTTGTAAGTAATTTTAAACGTAATTTATAAAAAAATGTTCTAGAAATATGTCATAACTTCGTTGTTTCCAAATATAATTCTACCCGACAATAGATGGCGACACTTTGTGACATGGGTACTAAAATTATTTAGTTACGTAGAGCTCAGTATTAATATATTTTAATAATTATATGTACTGAAATTTGTTCAACATTAATTCCCAAAAACCTTTCAATCGCCAAAATATTGTTGTTTAGTTTTTATCGTGGTTTTTATATCATTTTGTCATCAGGCCGCCATCTATCGTCAACCATGAACAACAAACAAAAAACAGGGCCGTAATTAGATTCTAATTATTTTACCAAATGTTCCGCGACTGTGTCATAAATGGAAAGTGAAACATTAAAGATGCTGGACATAAAAATAGGCTTCGTCCCAACACATCCCTCGTCCCAACTCGTCCGGTACGTATAATATATCTTACATGTATGAAACAGAAGTTGCAAAAGTACTGACGGAATGAAGTTTCTACATCGTAGCACTTCGTCAAACTGTATCCTTGCAGCTAATTTATATATATAAAAATGAATCTGAAATCTATACTTATACATAACTTCCGAACAACTGCAGCAAATTGGATTTTTTTTTTGTGTTTGTTTTCTGTCAGGAGAAGGTAGTTTAAAAAAAAGTGAAAATGTTAAAAAAAAATATACGGGTGAACATTCCACTAGGTATATAAAAATCGGGCGAGTTAGGACCAGGCACCAGGGATGAGATGGGACGAAGCCTAAAAATACAATAATTCTATCTACAATAATTTAATTTCAGTACTTTGCCTCCGCGAGACAACTAGTATGTTCGTTGTTGTTTATTTAATTTAAAGTACTTAAAGCCCACCTAGTTTATTTATTTACACTTTAAATGATTTGTGTTCTAGATTGCCATCCGAAGCTAATCTAAGACAGCAATGGGTTAGAAAAATTAATAGACAAGACTGGTCTCCGACCAAATATACAAAAATTTGTTCATGTCATTTTAAAGATGAAGAGTTCATCGTGACGAAAAAAGGCCTTAGAAAATTAAAGAAGGGAACTTTACCTTGTTTAAAACTAGATATATCGGTTCGTTTTAATGCTGTTTGTGTTTATCAGTTTCAATTATTTTGGAAGAATGAGTAAATTTCATATTTATTGATTAATCCTTTATGTTACAGCTTAAAAGAAAATTTACAGAGCCAACGACATCATCACCAAAGCCTAGCACACCTACAAGTGATTTAAATGAATTTCTGATACTGCATGATACGCCAAGAAAGAAGAAGTTAAAGCAAGAAATTGCACAACTTCGGTGGAAAGCAAGAGCAGATAAATTAAAGATCAGAAGACTTCAAATGAAAGTTAAGCGTTTGAAGAAGAAGGTACCTATCTAGTGGCACTACCTTCGCCTCACGCAGTGCCTTAAGATGTTTTTTTTTTTCTAAATCAAATACATTTTCTTCTTTTATTTCAGGTTCAAAATTTAAGTGCCTTACTTAAAGAATTGGAAAGTAAACGTTTTCTATTGGGAGAGGAAACAGAAATTTTAACATCAATAAATGTTAAGTTGAAAGACTTAGTAGGGCGTCAGTTGGCAAAAAGTAAAAAAAAACCATTGACGAAGGAATATTCTCCAGCTTTCCGATCATTCCGCGTGATGCCCACAAAATATTTAAGGACTTTTTACTGAACCGCACGCAATGTGTGAAGATAGGGGACAACATTAGTAGCGAAGAATTTTTAAATTACGGTGTACCACAAGGAAGCCTCCTTAGTCCTCTGCTCTTTCAGATATACGTGAATGACCTCTGCTCCCTCTCTCTGCCTTCTACCCGAATCCTGGCATACGCAGACGACACGGTCATTCTGAGTTATGGAAATGATTGGGCCACGGCAAATAAGACTGCTGAAAAAGCACTGCACGAGACAATGCTCTGGTTGTCTAGTAACAGTCTTACGCTAAACATTAGCAAAACTCACTTTGTCACTTTTGGCCTCAGACCATCCCTCCTGCCACCAATAAACTCAATAGTACTCAAAGCGCATATATGCGCTCTCAGTGATCCACATTGCTCATGCCCCTCCGTTTCCCGAGCCCCGGTTGTTAAATATCTAGGCCTACAGGTTGATGCCTGCCTATCTTGGCACTATCACCTTGAGACTTTGTCCGCGCGGGTTAGAAAACTTATTTATATCTTCAAAAAACTTAGACTGTCCGCCCATAGGGAAGTTCTAAATATGGCTTACTGTGCTCTTTGTGAGTCCATCTTAACATATTGCATTGCAGCCTGGGGAGGAGCAGCGAAGACTGCGTTTATACAGGTGGAGCGGGCACAAAGAGCGGTAATTAAAGTGCTTCTTGGTAGGCCTTTTAGATTTCCCACGCAACAACTTTATATGGATTACAAAGTTTTAACAGTCCGACAACTTTTCATCTACCGCGCACTTATCCGAAAACACTCAAACACACCATTAAACACAAGCCATGCCTCCACAGTAAGAAGAAGACCAGTACCCCCGTGTCCTACAAAAAGCACGAACACGACTTTTGCTAAACGACACTACTCATTCCTAAGCGCCCTCACTTATAACAAATTGAACCCGATTTTGAATATACATTCCCTTAACAAATTTCATTGTAAATCTAAAATTAAAGAATATCTTTTAACTCTTGACTATAGTAAAACAGAAGAACTATTGAAATCGCAATATACATGACCAACAACTATTTATACACCCACACAAACTCACTCATACTCACACACACAAATTCACTCACTCATACACACACACACACACGAACACACACAAACTCACTCACTCATGCCCACACACACACACGCACGCACACTCTCTTACCACATCTTTTTCACACTAGAATTAAAAACATGATTGTATACCTTAAAAATAAATACTACTTACTTACTTGTAATTTGGTATAATGGACGGATGGATGACCCCTGTAACACAGGTTCCACCTAGCATGGGGGTCATTGATCAAATATCTGTGCACCTGTAAGTCCTAAGCTGCAAATGCTGCGCATAACTACTTTGTAATTTACTGTTGGGAATAAATGATTTTATTATTATTATTATTATTATTCGCTTTAACACTCCATTATTTTTCGCCAAATGCTTACTCATATGTCAGAAAAACTTTCGATACTTGCTTACCACATCCGAGAACTATTTCTAAATGGTATGAAAGTGTCAATGGTGAAGCCGGATTTACAGCTGAAGCTTTTAACATATTAAAGTACAAAACTAACTCCTCAGGGAAACGCGCTTTGTGCAGTCTTATGATGGATGAAATGGCTATTAGGAAACACGTAGAATGGGACGGAAAAAAATATCACGGGTATGTTGATCTCGGGATTAATGACGTACAAAACGATAACTCGGATCACGCTTCTCAGGCTTTAGTTCTGCTGCTTGTATCACAAACTGAACGCTGGAAACTACCCGTGGGATTCTTTCTTGTTCGTTCTATGACCGGTGAACAACGTGCTTCAATAGTTCAACAATGTCTCTACAAATGCCAAGAAAATGGTGTCGACGTTGTTTCACTTACAATTGATGGCTGCGCGGCAAATATTGCTATGCTTAAAAAATTAGGATGTTCGTTAGAACCTCATAATATGAACACTACTTTCAAACATCCTAGTACTAACTACGAAGTAGCAGTATTCCTTGACGCATGTCATATGCTAAAACTTGTGCGCAACGCATTTGAAAACAAACAGAAGTTTCTTGATTATCAGGGTAATTTTATTGAATGGTCTTATCTCGTCAAGCTTAATAACCTTCAAAAGTCAGAAGGTATCCACCTCGGAAACAAGTTAAAAAATAAACACTTAAATTTTCAGCGACAAAAAATGAAAGTAAAATTAGCCAGTCAACTTTTCAGTAATAGCGTAGCAGATGCACTCCACGTTTGTGAAAAAAGTAATGCAGAATTCAAAAATGTGGCGGCTACAATTACTTTTATCCGGTTAGTTAACAATATCTTTGACATTCTCAACTCACGAAATATGCGTCAGTATGAATTCAAGAAACCCTTATTTGAAAAGAATATTTTGAAAACACGGAAGTATTTAGAATACGCTAAACATTACATTATGTTCATGGTAGCTCCCGATGAAGGAAAGCCCGTTATCGCCACTAATCGTAAAACTGGTTTTATTGGTCTTTTAACATGTATAAATAGTACACTTTTCTTGTATGACCGCCTCGTCGAAAAAGAAAAGGTACTTAAATATCTAACTTTGTACAAATTTTCTCAGGATCATTTAGAACTCTTTTTTGGGGTATTAAGAGCACATGGAAGGGCCAATAATAATCCAACATCACGTCAATTTAAATCAGCATACAAAAAAACTCTGATAAATACAGAGATGAAAGAAGGTTTCAGAGGTAATTGCATTCCTTTAGAGGATATTTCCATTTTAAAGGAATCCTCTGTACACAAAATTAATATAACTTCAGAACGTTATCGAATTTCGCAGAATGACTCAAGTGAGGCATTATTAGATGACGAACCCATGCCTGATGATTTGTTGTTAGAATTTGATGAGCATTTAAATACAACGATAGGTGATTATTTGCGCCGTCAAATAGTTGCATATATTTCTGGGTTTGTAGTCAATTATTTGCATTCCAAAATCAAATGTGAGAGCTGTCTTCATGAATTATATGCTGATAATTACGATGATGATGACCTTTATTTGATAAAAACTAAAAATAAAGGAGGTCTTACTTTCCCATCTAAAGATGTCATTAATATATGTATACGAACCGAATGTAGTATCCGTTGTGTTAAATCGCACTCTTTGAATACTCCTAATTTCCGTAAACATAAAATTGTATCGAATACGTTAAAATCGCTTATTGGACAAGATTATTTTAAACAATCGGTGAATCATATGTTCGACCAGTCACCGACTGATAATCATATTATTCTTCTGACTAAATCTATAGCTGAAAAATATATAGATATTCGTTTTAAGCACTTTGCAACCATAGTAATGGGTGTAATTTATCTATAATATGTATGTATTTAGAAATATATAAGTATGTTTATCAGTTGTCTAGTACCCATAACACAAGCTCTGCTTAGCTTGGGACTAGATGGCGTTGTGTGATAGTTGTGGAATATTATTATTATTATTATTATAGAAAACGATAGAGAAACCAACCGACAACAACTAAGCAAAGCAGTTATTTTTGCAGGAAATTGAATTTTTTTTTTTTCATTATTATGTGTGATATTATTTATTTTGCCTCTGGAATCCTTTTACCTACTTGAGCGTTTCAAAAGATTCATGTTTGGTATGAAGTTTTTTTGGCGCCATGCGGCTTTTGAATTGCAGAGCTTCGACTATTTTCGCAGAAGCGCACACAAACCAAATTACCGTTAATTAATTATAAATTTTGTTATTTTATTTTTAGTCTTCAGATACCTACCGTTATATACCACTTAGTAAATGTATACCTAGCTATACCTATTACTACATTCAAATTACCTTGTTAAAGTAGAAACTACGTGGAGTTGTCACTAAGCGAATTTGTCATTTTAAGAAGTTGACATTGTTAGAAGATTACCTTATGACCGAATGTTAGGAATCTGGGACAAGCCTAGCGGGAAGGCTCAGTTCGGCCGCGTACGCTATCAGGAAAGTAAGTCAATACACTGACATTGATACAGCTCGGTTAATCTATTTTAGTAATTTTCATAGCATTATGTCCTTAGCCATTCTGCTTTGGGGCAAACCCAAAACTATTCAAAATATTTTTGTTCTTCAAAAACAAGCTGTTGGAGCGATTTGCCAACTAGGTGCTAGAGTTTCTCTGAGAGATTTGTTTAAAGAAATTGGTTTTCGTTATTATTAGTTTTAATTAACTGTTATTTTGAATTAACTGTTATTTTACTCCGAAGGTCCTTTTTTTTTTATCTCGGTGTGGAAATCCTCGTGGATGTCCTCCACCCTGTGGTGGGCGGAGGCGTCTGTCAGACTCTTACTGACTAAAACCACCCCGGTGTTCCGTCCCACACCTACGTCGGGGACCACGGGAACCAATATACTCCGAAGGTCCTAGTTTAACAATTGTAACTTCCACTTATCTATATGCATCATTGTATATGTTACATAATGCATGATTGTATATATAAGCGGGCACGCCTTTTATGCCTAGAGGCTTTTATTAAGGTTTTAAGTTCTATTAACGTTTTTATTATTTATTTCAGCTTGAGTTTAGTTTTCATTGCTTTGTTGCTATATTTAAGTTTTGTTTTCGTAACATGAATTACTTAATTTTATGTATAGAATTAATTAATTAATTTATTTATTTGAATATGTATATAATATGTTCTTCTTACTTAACAGACAGCTGTGCTGCTGGGGAGTATGTTACGCTACTTCTTCTTACCAGCGAAAGTTGGTAAGAAGAAGTACAAAACTAGGAAGTGGTGAAGGGCGGGTGTTTTGGAGGACTGTCTTATGTAATTTTGACGTTCAAAAGCGCTGGCTCTCAGCATAGTTTGAATAAATGATTTTTGTTTTTTTTTTTTTTGACGTGACAACGTCTTATAAATTGGTTTGCCGGGTGACACTTCAAGAAACTGCGTTACGCTCCGCTCACGTTATGCGCTCACAATGAGAGCGAGTGAGAGGCACGCGTCCCTTCCACTCGGGCATGGTTAGCCCGCCTAAGAGCGAGAGAGACAGACATAAAAAGTGAAAGGCACGCGTCCCTTCCACTCGAGCACAGTTAGCCCGCCTAAGAGCGAGAGAGACAGAGCGAGAGAGAGAGAGTGAGAGAGATAGGCATACACACCGGTTCATGTCTTGCGCTTCTATTTCGCTTAGGCGCCTGCATACAAGTTTACACGTTGCCAGTTAATTGTAAAACGATTGTGTTGTGGTAAAATAATTTTAATGTGAATATTCATTCACATTAAAATTATTTTACCACTCAAAGTCGTTGTCACGTAAAACTTTCGCCCGTATACCGACTTTACAGGCAACCAATTTTTTTTTTTTCATACGAGTTTGTCATTGAGAGAAATCGACATTTTGAGAAATTGACATTATGCGGATTGGACATTCTAAGAAGTTGACATTCTGAGAAGTGGGCATTTTGCGTCTAGTCAAAATTTTAACACTTTGGCAGTATGCGATGATACGGTCGTGTTAGGTCCAGTAGCAACATTATAATAAGCGTGTTCTCGGACAGGTGGGTCTCTCCACTGCTTTGCCACTGGATATGTATACATATTGCACTGTGAGCAGCGGGCAGTGCTTCCCAGTTCTAATGTTTTTAACTGCTATATTTCGTGTGTTTTTTGCTTTCTTTGTTTAATTGTTGATGTCAATTGTAGTATTTAAAATGTATTTTTTTTTATTTGTGTGTGAAATATAGATGTTTTGAAAAATTAATGTTTATGTTTAATGTTTGTCATTTTAAAAATAAGAAACACATTGATTATCTTCTCGTCATGCATCAAAAATATTTTTAATTTAAGATTATTGTTTTTCGTAAAAAATACGTAAGATGAGTAAAAAAACAGAGTACTCCCTGGTACGCAAACTCTGAGTACAACCCTGTTGCATCCTGCACTTAGTGACATCTAGTATGAGATAGATAAATAACTATAGAAGCAAAATTTACTGTACGAGTACAAGTTTTGCTATTAACCGGTAGATGGAAAATAAAGAAGTGGGCGGGATCTAACACCCCTCGCCCCGCAAAATGTCACGCGTTGTTTCTTAGGAAAATCTAATTACAACATCTCCTCTTTGTATTTGCTCCGTGGTTGTAATTTATGTGACGTATATTGTGGCAAAAAAAGATAGATAATCAAAACTTTAGGTGTTGGTAAGACCGTGTTAGTGCCTGTTTCATCGAAATTTAGTATACGGTCAGGTGTGAATTTATAGCATTACATTACATGCTCATAATATTTTTTTTTAAATCAGCTACTGAGGTCTTATTAAATGCAAACCTTCTTGCGGCACTTGTGTTTTAAGCTTTCTTAGGCTAAGTTCCTTTTCCATCTTCTAAATCCTGCTGCCCAATCTTTCCCGGCACGTTTATTTTTTTTCCCAAGAATCTGGATATTTACTTCCTAAATATTTTGCATACTTATAAGCTAAAGATGAAAGTAGCTGCAAGGATAACCCATAATTCATCTTGAGCAAATCAGTAAATATTCTGAAAAGACATTTTCTTGCTGGGCAGTAAATACTTGAGCAACAGTATACTTTGACCCGTACAAATTAGTAGATGACGTTAGGTTTTCCTCGTAATCTTTTCTGAACTTTTCAACATGATATTGCAGAGTTGCAGGTTTGATACCTGATACCATATTTGTCAGCTGCTTTTCCAATAGACAGTACCCTCGAAGTAACTTCTGATATGGCGAGCTTGATAGTTTTTTCATCTATACTACGTCTATCGATCTTTGGCTTGTCTTTGGCGTCACGTAACAAAGGAATATTTAATTTTAATTGAAATTTATATATTTTCACATTTTGTTGGAGCACCTTGAAACAGTTAGGGGGCACAATGATGTGTATCATTGTACCCCGTACTTTCCTGTACCTAAGTGCCCCAAAAGATATTTTTCAAAATATACGAACTTTGTAAATAAACTAACATTTAAAAAAAAAAAAAAGTACTAAATCCTTAACATTTGATCCCGTAACTTACATTTGGTGTATATAAACATTCACAGGATCGTACAGAAGACCGTAGAAACACTTTTACAAATTACATATTTTTTTAGTTGATCGCACTCGAAACACGTTACGATTCGTTAAATGCCACCAGTTGACTGGCTGTCGACGAGATCACATCGGATGCGATCAAACATATGTATGATCGTTTTAGAGATGTCACCACTCGAATACATTCAATCGATTTTTAAATAATGCCTGTGTATCTATGTGCCCCTTGCATCATTGTGCCCCACCTCCCCCTATCTTGTATCTAATTTCAAAAGACAGAAGATGGTCAAAATATCGCATCGGGAGTTTTTGAATCTTCAACGCACAACTTCGCGTCGAAAGTTGAAAATCAAAGTATTCTTCTTCGCGCTGTACTCTGTCGAATTCTCAATGCTCGTTTCAGCACCGAGAGTTGAAAATCCAGTGCACGCTCAAATCCTGCCGCTATATTTTTATATCCAGGCGAACATGATCTTAGTGTTTCAATTGAGAAGTATAAGTAACACAAACAGCCAAATTTTTAAGAGAAACATTCATGAATCAATGTAGTAAAGTTCACCTCTTAAACAAGCTCAATATTCATTGCCCTGGCTCTTGCCTTGAAGAAACATAGGTGGGTCAGTAAGTTTGACAAGCCCGCTCCGCCCAAAGCGGAAAACTTCACTTGATGATTTCCGACCCCAAAAAAAAACCCTTAATCAAGCTCAAAATTCATTGTTTTATTTTATATGGTTAGGTGCCGTGGACAGCGCCCGCAAGGCCAACTCTACGCGCACGTGGAAGGAAGTGTGTTTCGCGTGCGTCGACGCGGGAGAGTTCCGCCTCGCGCAGATGTGCGGCCTGCACATCGTAGTACATGCCGACGAACTGGAGGATCTAATTAACTACTACCAGGTGAACTAACTCACCCTATAAACAAGGGTTTCTTGTAGAAAAGCATCGATTAACGATTTAAATGCTACAAAGATCTTTTGGCATTCCATTGACGCTGACAGGGACGGTGTTCGTAAATATTCGTACATTTGTTTTGTGAGCAAAGTGGAAGGCGCAGTAAAAACGGCCGCGATTTACGAGTCGTAGGTTCGAACCCTAAAAGACGCTTTACTTTGTGAAAATTATTTCATCACCACTGCTCTAAAAACGGTGTATGAAAACATCGTGGGAAACGGTAGTTTCTTGTCCAAGAACTAAAAGTTCAAAGACTTGTGACCCGCGTGGTGGATAACAGCTCACTTTCTCTCACAAAGAGGAGACTCAGCAGTAGGAAGATTATAGTGCAGTTATGTTTATTTTGTGAAATGGATGTTCAGAGGCCAGCTCGTTAAGCTACCCGAAACTGACAAATTCTGCCAATCAACCTTGAACCTTGCTTGCGTACTTTAGCACTAAAGTTGAAAATTTATTAATTAAATTTGACAGATTGTAGTAGCTTAATGTGCTGGCGTCTGTACATTGTAAAATAAATTAATGTCTGCTTTTGAATTTTAGTGTTTGATTGCAATATATTTATACTATAACCCCTTCCTTCCCTCCACAGGACCGCGGCCACTTCGACGAACTCATCAGCCTACTGGAAGCAGCTCTCGGTCTTGAACGAGCTCACATGGGCATGTTCACGGAGCTGGCCATCCTCTACTCCAAGTACAAGCCGGCCAAGATGAGGGAGCATCTCGAACTCTTCTGGTCTCGCGTTAATATTCCTAAGGTGAGCGATTTATCTATGTACGAAGGCTTGGTTTCCGCACTTACGTCTGAAAATAAATAAATAATAATAATAAAGCGGCTTCCTTATAATGACTGCGATACACTGGAAAAATAACCTGCACTTTATAATAATTTTGCAGCAGTGGAACGACACCGTTCATTAATTGTTGTAACAGTAATAGTATATTAGAATTTTGTGGCTGTACCTAGTTTCAGAGGCAGAGTTTTAAAATTTTTAGTACAGATTTTACAATAAGTTAATTGTATAATTCTCTACCCACTGATTGTTACTGTAACTATCTGTAATTTTTAATAAATAAACATTTATATTATATTATTTTGTGAATACATTGCAGGTCCTACGCGCAGCCGAACACGCCCACTTATGGTCCGAGCTGGTATTCCTGTATGACAAATATGAAGAGTACGATAACGCCGCCCTGACTATGATGCAACACCCCACCGAGGCATGGCGCGAAGGACACTTCAAGGATATCGTCACTAAGGTAGAGAGCACCATTCATAATTATCCCTGATAGATCGGAGAATTTATAGGGCACTTGTAACCATCGAAGGTATTGGGATCTCAGGGTTCATATTCATCATTATTTCAGCCGAAAGACTGTTGGATATAAGCCTCCCCCAACCACCGCCGCTTCACCTGTTCATATTCCTATTATAAATAATAATGTTATTCAGGACTAACTTTTGCCCGCCACTTCATGCGCGTGAAATTTCTTGTTTTCGACCCGTGGTTAATAAATAGCCTAGTCTTCCTCAAGAATTTGACTAACAAATAAAAAATATTTTTTCAAACACAACTGATAGTTGCAAAGAGAACAAACTCTTCAGCTTTATTATTATATTATAAATCTATTTTTGTCTGCACAGTGTTCAGATCAATAATATCACACCCGTCTACCCACAGGTCGCAAACATGGAACTGTACTACAAAGCCATCCAGTTCTACCTCGACTACAAGCCACTTCTCCTCAACGACCTGCTCCTCGTGCTAGCGCCCCGAATGGACCACACACGCGCCGTCACTTTCTTCACTAAAGCCGGACATCTGCAGCTCGTGAAGGCCTACCTCCGCTCCGTGCAGAGCTTGAACAACAAGGCTGTTAATGAGGCACTCAACTCCTTGCTCATCGATGAGGAAGATTATCAGGTATATTGGATATTATGGCATTTTGGTGTGAATGCATTCGCCCCTAAAATAGTTATAAAACCCATGTGAATTATCTAGGCACCTCGCTAGAATGTGACCTCATATTGTACTAAACAGAAATGTGCGAGTGACGTCAATGCGCCAGGTGCTTAGTTTACTCGCATGGGTTCTAAGAAAATATCAGGTTGCTTACACGAAGAAATTTGTCACAGTTTATTTTCTTCAGCATATACATATACTTATCCAAGTTTGTTTCGGCCTTTCCGTTCTCAGAATAGTCAAGTTAGAAAACGCCGACCACATCTAGTTTAAAAAATATCATTGACGTGTAAAATAAAATCATTTATCATTTCTGTTAAAACCCAGTTATATACTAACGTTTACTTTAATAGTGACCGCTTTTTCGTCCGCCTAATCTAAATAACGAATGCCTCCGTTTGTCCTACAGGGTTTACGAACATCGATAGACGCGTTCGACAACTTCGACACGATCGCGCTCGCGCAGCAGCTAGAGAAACACGAACTCACCGAGTTCAGAAGGATCGCCGCTTACCTATACAAAGGTAAGCTTATTTAATAATTGTCTTGTCACTTCAGTGGAACTTTTCGAATAAACATACTGACAAAAAAAAAAAATTGTTAGCTTTTGTCCGTGCGGACTGTAGAATTTTTTCTACTTTAAGACTTATATATTCTTCCTTTTTATTTTTATTAAAACACTAGGAAGAGCTGAAGGGCAGGCCATTTGGGAGAACATCTTATGAATTTTAGCTGATTCTCAACCTAAATTGAATAAATCCATTTAGACTTTATTCTTAGAACTCTTACGAACCGATATGTTCTGTCACGCAGGCAACAACAGATGGAAGCAGAGCGTGGAGCTTTGCAAAAAGGACGCTCTATACGCCGACGCCATGGAGTACGCGTCCGAGTCGCGCTCCGCCGAGGTGGCCGAGGAACTGCTCAACTGGTTCCTCGAGCGAGACAACTATGAGTGCTTCTCCGCCTGCCTTTATCAGGTAAGGAAGTCTTTTCAAGTCAAGACCAACAACATATTAAGCATATTTCATATAGACACTCATGACAGGCATTGCGCGTGAATTTAACATTCAATAATCGATCATTGCAATGCGTAAATTATAAAGTAACAGTGTATTCATTGTTGAGAAGGCTAATAAATAAAACATTAAAAACATGCCTTAGCTATTTAGACTAATAGATCGAAATTTGATACCAACCGATGAAATCACATTGCACTAACCGTTTACATTTATTTATTCATTTATTTAGATGGGAGAGACATAGACGCGCAAACCGTTACCATGAATTCAGCATGTCATTTTACTAAATCGATTGTAGCAGTTTGCCTGTTAAATTTTCTGCTGAATGTTCAAATTGAGAAGAGATGGTATAATTAATAACATTTTATGTTTCCAGTGTTACGACCTGCTGAAACCTGACGTCGTCATCGAACTTGCGTGGAGACATAACATTATGGACTTCGCCATGCCCTTCCTTATTCAGGTATACCTACTAAACCAATATTATTTACAAGTCAACAGTGTTTTGTTCTAGTTAGATACAAAAACTGACAATGAGATAGAACCTAAAGAGACCCTTCCTGCTGCAATTTAGTTCATTTTTAGCATATACACAAGAAAAACAACATTGTTTTGTAGAAAATAACCGTCACCTTCCATTTTCTTGAAGACTATGTCCGTTCTTCCAGCATATTACTAGATGTTACATCAACCAAAAAAAAAACTAAATGCATCTAAAATCATATTTGTTTTTCGTTCCAGACTGTCCGCGAACTAACAACGAAGGTAGAAAAACTAGAAGAGGCGGACGCTAAGCGTAGCACGGAGAGCGCAGAACACGAAGCTAAGCCCGCCATGATCATGGAGCCGCAGCTCATGCTCACTGCTGGTATGTCCTCTCCCGGTAAACTAACTTCTTTTTATACTACCCTATTGTGCACAGGCTTTGATCAATAATGCACCGTAATGAAGAATTTAGTACTCCCAAATATAGCGCAATGAAACATATCAAATATCACTACCAAAGAGGTAACCCCGCAAGGCTATATTGTTGTGTCGAAAATTATTTCTGTTAGAAGTCGAGAATTGTATTTACTACTATCTCCGCATGGGTGGCTCTTTACAACCCAGCATTGGTCATATCACCCAGTAAATGGTGTGTGGAGATTAGATAGGCAGCCACTGGGTATTTAGCTGCCTCTGGTTAGACTGGAAGCAGACTCAAACTTAGTTGGAAAAAGCTAGACAGATGATGTCAAACAACTGTGTTGCAAGAATGTTTGACCCTTCTGAACCTTGATAAACCCTTCTACATGACCCTTCTGACTGCCAAGTCGAGACTTATATGAAGTCCGTTAGACCGGTTATTCTTATAACAGCTATACTTTGCTTACCGAGTTTTATATTGACAAAAAAAATTCTTAATAATATCCTTCATTCCACAGGTCCATCAATGCCGTACGCGGGTGTAGGAGCGCAGGCCTCTCCCTACGCATACGCGGCGCAGGCGCCTTCACCCGCGCCCTACCACGGGTACGGCATGTAGGCGGCCCGCACGCGCGCGGCTCACGGGCGGCGCTAGTGGACGGCACGAGCAGCCACTGGAGAGATAATACGACCTCATTGTGCATAGACACTCACCAATAAGATAGAGACAGTTACTATTCGAATTTGGAATTGAAATCGTTTGACGCGACGTTGTATCGTCCAATGACACACGGTTCGTTCTATACTACTCTCTCATTAGGTGGTTAAAAAAGAAACGTACGTATTATCACTTCAGTTGTTAGCAAGTGTGTCCCCGATCGTCGTAGCCGCAGCCCTGCGCGGGAGGCGAGCCGCTCGTCCTGCTGTGTCGCTCTATGCGCTCACGACCGCCCCCTGCCGGCTTCGCGTAGGACTTATGAACTAGCCTAAGTTTTCTACTCAAAGTGCGGGTTATTTTTCTATACGCCGAGGCCTAACGTTATAGTGTTTCCTTTGCGTCCCCTGTAAAAAAAAGTATTACGACAGACGGTCGGAAGTGCATAGAGTATAAAAGAATTTTTTAAAATACGCGTAGTAATTTAGCCGTCGGGCCGATACGTCAAATAAAATATTGTTAGCCTGTACAAATTATATTAATATATTTGATTCCTAAATAGCTCTCATTACAACAAAGTGCTTTATTTTTTAATCGTGTATGAGAGTTATATAGATATCATGGAAATTGTCGCTTGCGATTAATATTAACTTGTTTAAAGCGGTCACTTAAACATTAATATGTTAACGCGATTAATAATCGAATATTAAATGTTCAGCAATCATGTACCTATTGTGTAGGGCTGTAACGAGTCGCGGGCAAGATGACATTTTTTATGCAACAATTTCTATCATCCATTAGCTAGTTATTTATAAAGACATTTCCTTTTATTTTCCATTATAGCTATCAAAAAAATGCTATCAGAAAAAAAAACTGTTAATTCGCTTTACTCGTTACATCCCTATGTGTATCTAAAATTAGATAAAGTAATATTGTAAAATACTTGGTGTACTTGAGAATAGAACTTGCTGTTGTCACTGAATTAGAGCGACCAAGAGTAGTGTGTCATAAGGTGCTTACAAACGTCCCAATATCACACCCGACCGGGAAACCACGTAACAACTGAACTCTTCAGTCAGCCTTGCAAGTTTTCGTAAATAAACGATATTTGGGTGTGGAATTAAGACGTCTATAGGAATCTTTATTGCCACTAGGTGCATACGACATGTAATATACGTATATGTACATAGTGGAATACGAAGACACCAGATTATTAAATTTATTAAAATTAATATTCGACAAATTACATTTGAAATTAGTAATTAGTCTAAAATCTTTATCATTATTTTTTTATTATTTTGTTAATCAAGAATTATGAGAATCACATTCTTTTTGTTTGCAAATAAATTGTGGAAGATAGAATCTATGCATGTCGACTGAACAGATTTTGTTTTACCCAGCCCAGTTATATGTCGTGCAATAATTCGGTTAAAACAATTCTACAATAAATTTTACAAGATATTCTAACATCCGTTTAAAATATTGTTATATGTATATAATGATTTTGATTCATATTAGCCAGTTGAAATTAACTGAAACATTTAAAGAGGCCGGTTTCCGAGTTACTCTACGGTAAATGAAATATTTTCTAGATACGTTTAGGTTTAGTTTAGGCGGAATTAGTGGTACGAAGTTATTTTGTGTAATGATTGAACGTGCGAGTTTCGAGTACACGCGTGATGCTTCACTTTGCGTTGTCGTTGAGACATGATTGATGCCTTCACTAAATAGATTGTTAGGTCTTACAGCCGGCAACAGGCACCGGCGACACATTCACTTATCATTTGTAGAGAATATTTTTATGTAATGAGCGGTGCCCGACTCTACATGTTGTTACGCCATGGTAACTTTACGGTTGCGAGTTGCAAATAAAATATAATCATTGATGTTAAATGATTCATTCAAATCATTCCTATCGTTAACAATCTACGATCGATATGGTCACGTGTCGGTAAGAACATTGTTATAGTTCGTTTACACTTTCTTTCGCAATAAAACAAATTTTATTAACTTAAAATGCAGAAAGAAAGTTCATTGTTTATTATTAGCATTGTATTTATTCATGTATGATACTGTTTCCCTGAATTTTATTATTGTAAGATTATATTATATGAATAAATGAAAGTGAATTTGATTTTATCTTCCTGCTCCTATAACACACCAGACCAAATTTTTACTGAACTCAAAATTAGGACTATTTTAATACAAACGCTAATATCGGTTTATCCTGTGCTTTCTTGCTTACTAATTATTTTCTTAATTTTCGGGCAGCAATAATTCAGCGACTAATAATGACACTATCTCATAAATCTCTATGCCAGGCATAAGCACAGAGTACTTATACTCATAAGCATAGGTGTATCAAGTTTACATCAGTGAGTGTCAGGATATCGGGTTTTTTCTCAGAAATGGTTGCAACAAATCTAAATCTGTACCTAATTGTAACACTTGTTAGATATTAAGTACATCGGGGGGTCGCAAATTATTTCAGTAGTTTCAAACACCCGAGATTCTGTTATGTATTTCAGCAACCGTTTGCGTAGAAATACGGGATTGAACATTTTCAGTCCCAAAAATACGAAGATTGAAGATAGTCTGTGGGATTGGAACACAGAACCCATATACTCCAGAAGGATTGGGAGCTATAATTGTTATGTAGCATTTTATAACATGTATATTGGACGGATGGATGACCCCTGTAACACAGGTTTTTCCTAGCATAGGGGTCATTGCTCATTTATTTTGTACCTGGCTATTTGCACATAGATTAAGTGTCACCCTGTATTCGTGTACTTTATGTCAAATAAATTCTATTCTATTCTATTTTATTGAGAAATTAGCTTTAATAAAACATACATGAATATTTAGTACCTAATTTGTACCTCTCCAATAATCAAATCTCATCGTAATACTACAGAAATCTGGAAAAAATATCTACAGTCATTTCCTTAATGCAGCTGTCAGATTAGAAGAGTTAATTTGCACTGCGATTAATCCACGACCCATTTTCTGGCGGCTTCATATAGAGGGGTAATTGCGTAATACCAGGGCTTGGTAACGTTACCAAATTCACACTATAAGTATCGTTAAGTAACGTTATTTTCATAAAGTTATTTTTTTAACGGTAACACGGGTAACGATACTTTGGTATCGAATCCATAAAATAACGTTACCATTACCGTTACTAGTATCAATACTTTTATCGTTACTTAATGCGTTGTTGTCAACCCGCGCAACCTAAGCGGCACGCCATGGGCGGCGGCGGCGGCGCTCTACGGCAACATCGCCAATCAAACAATGCAAATGCAACTTCATTAATGTAGACGAAAGAAAGAGATGAAAGAAAATAAATAAAAATTTAACGTTACTCAGTTACCGGTAAAACGTATGCCAAGTATCGTTACCAAGCATAACGTGACCTCTACTAATAACGTTATCTTCGTCCGATGAAAGTAACGATACCAAATTTTTAACGTTATTCAAAGCCCTGCCACTATCAGTAGGAATCGCTTTCATTTTGACAATTCTGCAACATTCATGGTGTTGTTTACGTTGCTAACCAAACTTTATATTGAACATAAAGAATGGATGACAAATCAGCTTCGAAATGATTCAGATTCTGATCACATTCTGTGCGTTACGCAATTAGGCTGCAGATCCATGTGGTTTATTATTGGTAATCGTAATGCATGCTTTTTAGCACACAGACTTAACGAAAAAATAACCATGCGAATATTATTCCAACGCATGCCACGCCATAAGGTGCGGATCTATTACCATACCTGGAGGAAATCCCCAATGTGTGAATAAGGACTACAGCGAGCGATGATAGTTTTGATTTCATCCTTTAATCTTTTAAAAAGCACATTTCACATTTCGTTTTGGTTTATTCCCTTCGAAGAATTGAGAACCTCCTACTTCTTTTCGTAGGTCAAAAAGTACATACTTCAAAGAAAAGGCTTATAACGACCAGGCCAAGGTAGAGTATAAAGACGTCAATGGCAAAAGAGTAGAAAATATTAAGCAAATAGAAGAAATATCAAAGGAACGTGGAAAGCCAATTAAAAATGTGTTAGTCGAAAACTTGAACTAACAAAAGTCGATATGGTAACTGAACGCATCCATAAAATACTAAAATCTACAAAACTACGCGATGTCATTGTATCTGACAGTGACGAATTAAAGTTGTCATTTGGCAAATGTCAAACATTACACAACACTGACATTTCACGTGTACACAGACGTAATTTTCATTCATTCACATACAATTCGGAGCATATTCTGTCACTAAAATGACATACAAACGAAAAAAGTACCATGTTGGTGACACCCATTTGAAGAAAAGGTGGAGAGTAAGGAATCGGAAGAAGGATCTTGACCAAATTGATGAGGATATAAAAGAAGGTACGTTATGTTTACGAATGTGGTTCCGTCACATGGTTATGTCAGATTTTGAGGTTAACGTTTTATGTCGAGGTAGGTCGCCTATTATGCCCGTAAAACCTATTGATTTTATTCTGAAGGCTTCTCATATCGTAAAATAGTACTGATCTTCTCAATTTATGTATTAAATTGGAAACAGCGGTGATTAAATGTTAAAAGTTGTTTGCAAAAAGGCAGTGTTTATAACCAAAATATTATTTTTCAGGAAACGCCGATAAGCTATTGAATCAAACTGTGGATTTGGACCTGCCTGGCGCAGCGCAGCACTACTGTTTACATTGTGCTAGATATTTCATCAATGATCAATCATTAAATGAACACTTTAAAACAAAAGTCCATAAGCGAAGGTTGAAGGCTCTGGAATTAGAGCCATATAGCATAGAAGAGTCGGAACGCGCGGCAGGTCACGGCAACTTCAAACAAGCCAGTAAAAGAAAAATTGTCACACAGAACACTGAAAAAACTGATGTAGATGGTGATGCAATTATAGAAGACATAAGTCCAAGTAAAAAGATAAAAATAAATGAAAATGATTCGTAAAGGCTTTACAAACCTAATTAAGGCAAGGGATTGCAAAATCCTATCAACAAGACATTCTGCTTTATTCATATCTGGTGCTAAGGCAACTGAAAATTTTGTTTATATAACTCCACATATTGATTTCTCTGAAAAAATTAAGCATAAAGAAGTTTTACAGAAAGTACTTCAAAGAAGGAAAGCTGATAATGATCTGGCCAAGGTAGAAAACCTTTGGAGAGTGTATGAAGACCTCAATGGCAAAAAAGCTGAATATACTAAGCAGAAAGAAGAAATATCAAGAGAACTTGGAAAGCTAATTAAAAATGAACCGGACAGTGATGCAACAAAAAAACTCAAAATGCAAAGTGATCTCATCAAAGAAAATATAAAGAAATTGAAAGATCCTCTATGGTCAGCAGAAGAAGCTGCAATGGTGGAGGCATTAAAACTACCAAATAATTTACATTCTCGCACACCAGACAGAAACAATGAAATACTATACACACATCTTTCACAGCCTAAGACAAATAAAAACCATCTTAACATTGGCAGACAAATGAATATTATTAACTTCAAAAGCAATGAAAATTACTACTTGATTGGTAAAGGGGCAATTTTTGAACTTGGGGCAAAATTTTACTTCAGCAAGATACTGAAAGATAAAAAATTTGTACAGTTCTCAAACCCAGATTTTGTCAAAAGTTTAATTATTGAAGGCAGTGGAAAAGATCACACTAATCCGGATACAAGCTTTATATTACACCACACTGACGATTCTAAAGTAAATATTGACAGCCGCTTGCACCTCACTGGTGGAGGCTCTCTGTGCTCTTTCCTTGCGTACCATGCTAAGAATGTGTTGAATGCTAAAGCCTTGCCTCTGAAATACTACACAATGGGTAGACAGTATATACCAGCATCATCAGAAGAACACAGCCTATTCCATGTCAGCCAATCATCTGTTGTAGAAATCTTTGGAGCTACGAAAACTGAAGAAGACCAAGATAAGTTTCTTGAAGAATTAACCGAGACCTTGAAACTTGCCTACAGTAAACTTGGATACCACTTTCGTTTGAGTTTACTTTCTGCTGAAAAGTTATCTATGTGGGAGTCCCTGAGGCTGTCTGTTGAGATGTATTCAACATCTTTGCAAGATTATGTAGAAGTGGCCAATGTGTCTTTGAGCGGAGATTTTATCAGTAAACGATTGATGTTTACATACAGTGAAAATAAAGAGTATAAATTCCCCCTTCTTGTTTCAAGTACAATGTTGAATGTACCGAAGTTTTTAGCATGTGCTTTGGAGCAAGATGCTCCTTTTGTAGTGCCTGATTTCGCTAAAATCGAAAGATATTTATATACTGAAATGCCAGCAAGAATACCATCAAAATGGGAGAAACCATCATTATTTTGAGCCATGCTTCTGGTTTGTTCCTTCCTACTCCATCTTTGATAGTGTTTGTGTTGTACATTTCTTTTCTGTGTACTTTAGGTGAATTATAAATAAAAAAATTAACTTTATTCAGCAGTCGTCATTTTATTACTATCATTCTCAAATCTGTTGTTAAGCTTAAATCTTTCTCAAATACATTTTCCATTGTGTCACTTCATTTCCATGTCAAATTCAAATTCAGTTCTAGTCCATTTAGGCATCAGATGATCGGTCGGGGGGGCCTCCTGTGTGATCTCGATTATCTTCATATGTCCAGATTTAGTTACCAGCATAATGGTATGGGTTCTGGAATAATAATGAAGTACATGTTATGTTTAAATAAAAATCCGTTGACTTATAAGTTTAAATAGTGTTTGAACTAACTATTACTAGAACATTACATTTTTAAACCTGAAAACTTGATGAAACGGATATTCAAGTACTATCCGGTCGGATACTGGGAATAATATAAATTATTAAAATTTTGTGTGACTGATCAACACCATTATCAGGGATTTTAATTTTATTGACACAAAAAATTGTCGCTGATTAGTCGAAATTCGTCGCTAAATATCAGAATTAGTCGATCTCCGGGTCAAAAGTTAAAAGGGTTTATAGGTGGCCGATCTGGAGAGCGGCTACCCCAGCTTGGCCCATTTGAATCTCAAAAGCTAGGGCACCTAACGAAGATCTATCTTCTACCAAATTTCAGAATGTGTCGGTCACTGCTTCAAAAGCTATTTATGTACGGTTAGGTTGTACGTACGCACAGAGCGGCTGCCCCATACTAAACTTGGAAGCGGTCAAAATATTTTTTTACAAATTAACGATGCACAATGAATAAAAACGTCTTAAGTTATTTAATTGTGTTTATTTTAGTTTATGAGTTGTCAATATTACCTACTTTTGAGTAATTTTACAGGTTAGAGATGTGTTCGTTGTATTATTATTTCCTTTATTTCGTAATATACACATATTAATTATATTTTGAAATATTAGAAAAACAAAAGTAAAAAAACATTTAAAAATAGTAGCCCACCGGTATCGGGAACAGGGTCCAAGCTACCGGTGGTCAGGGCTCCAGAGAGAGGAACCTCCTGACAATGCGAGCCGTGTCCAGAAGTACCGCTTTCTGAATCAAGCCCTTGACCCAGCTGCCTAACGAGAGCCTCCTTAGGTATTGGTCGAGGCTCTTGGCTATCAAGCCATTGGCAGTGACGACTATCGGCACAATGATCGCTGAATCCACATCCCACATGTCGACAACCTCGCGAGCCAAGTCAAGATACTTAATCTGTTTATCTTTCTCAGCTTTCACGAGGTTCTCGTCATGTGGGACCGTTATGTCAACAATCATTGTGCGCCGCTCTACTCGATCCACCACCACTATATCAGGCTTATTTGCGACAATAGTCCTATCAGTGATGATGGATCGATCCCAGTACAATGTGATATGTCCATTTTTGAGAACTGGGTCGGGCACATACCTGTAGTACGGCACTTCCGATTCCACAAGGCTATACCTATTTAAGAGCAAGTTGCTGATGGATAATCCTGGCTACTAGGTTGTGCCTATGCAAGTATTCTTCGTTAGCTAGACGAGAACACCCGGAGATTATGTGCCTAATTGATTCGCTTGGACGGTGGCATGCCCGACAGATGGCAACCGTGCCGTCTTTCACAATAAATCTCCGGTAATTGTTCGTCATCATAACTTCGTCCATAATTGCACAGACAAAACATTCGGTTTTCCCAAAGAGGTCACCGAAACGCAGCCAGGCTACCGACGCTAGTATATCTACATCGGGTTCATGTAGGGCCCGGAAAAAGCGTCCGTGGAGCTCCTTACTCTGCCATACTTCCATGCGTTCATTAGTGTCAAGTATTAGAGGTTTGCGCCAGTTCTCGTTAGCCAAGGAGAGCGGGGTGAGGCCCTTGTCAACCGCGACCACATCGCGATGCATCCCCACGTCGGTTTCTAGGAAATATTCCCTGAGACTGCATATCTCGCGATTGTGGAGAGTCTTAGCGTTTAAAAAGCCTCGACCTCCACACTTTCGCGGGATATACAGCCTCATTACCGATGACCGTGAGTGATGCATTCGATATGCAGTCAGCAACGTACGGACCCTCCTGTCCAGGGCGTCGAGTTCGGTCTGAGTCCATTTGAGTATGCCGAAAGAGTACATCAAAACCGGCATGACCCAACCGTTGAAGGCGCGCACCTTGTTTCCGCCTGATAGAAGACTATTAAATACTTTCTTCAGGCGGCCAAAGAAGCGCTCCTTCATTCGTTGTATTATTATTAGGGCGGATTTTTTAAAAGTTGTACCTATGTCAAAATGCAGGTCCTCATTTTTTTTGTTTTTGTTTCAATAAGTGTAGTTGAATTCTTATTGTATAATAAGTGAACTATAATAAAATGTATAGAATATTTGAATAGCTGTTACAAATTAGTCATAATAAGTTATTGAAATTCAGTTAGAGGATTTTTGGTTCCACTGACTAACAATTTATTAACTTACTCAGTGAGTTAAATAAAACGGGTATAATGATAATCATCCTTTTATTAATATTAGGTAGGTTTTTATATGAGAATAATAAACATTTAGTTCGAACAAAGAAATGAAATAATAATATTATTGTATGTTTATATCCTCTGACTAACTTGTTGATTAATCACTTGCCTGTTTTTCTTTATAACTATTCAAATTGTCATTGTTTACTATTTTGTCAGAAAATTATAAAGGAAAAAGAATATGTTCTCTTCATAACAATATTTAAAATATTTAAAACTGTACACCAAGTAAAAATAACCCAAAAAGTTGAATTATTTGTATAGGGACAGGTACTCATTGGAATGTTGAAATTGGTCAGTGGAAAAGTAAGGGCTCTGGTTACAACGAAGGATTTTTTTGCCAAATTTGATTGCTTTATCAACTTATTGAAACTATTTTGCTTTGTGAAAATATCCTAAACTAGAAAACTAAATTTGGATTTTACGAGAGCTGCATGTTTTTTCTTGTACTCTTCAAATTTGGCTTTGCTTTTATTTTTCTCTGTGTCGTCTAACTCTCTCAGCTGATATGAGTGGCATTATTGTCACCTAATAATCAAATTAAAATTGAAATAGGTACTTTGTCTCTAACACTCCTTAAAACAGCTCACACTCCATAAAGCTGGGTCAGTTATTAAGTTTAAGTGGAATGAGAAACGCACACACACATACTATGCTACTGCATACACTATACATGTATGTACTTATATTTGGTTCTAAAATGTTAAAGAAAACAATATTAATTTACCTAGCCCCAATTGCGCCAACTTAACCCTGCTTGGCGCAATTGGACCTAAATATATTTTTTAACCCAGAGCTATCCAAACAGTTGTGACAATTTTTGTGTGAAAACAACTGTAACTCTGGGTTAAAAAGTTAACTCTCCTATCCTTGTGTTATTATGAAACAAATTAACTAAAAATCTTACTATGGTCACTGTTTGACAATGTTTCAAGGCAAAAATAAAACAAATACATACACGCACAACAAAAACAAATAAATATCCACATTCAGTTCAGTTCCTAGTTTTAAAATGATTTAGAAGCTATTTAAATTACGTAATCAAATATAAAAGAGATCTGATGGAACCCTGTTCGTCGTGAATACAGCTTTAGCGTTCCATTGTGTAACAATTTTCTCCACTGAGTAACATATTTGACAGAATTAGTCAGTGGAATGTAACGAAAGTCCGACAAAAAATATGTTTGCATTAATATTTCCATGACTTGTAGTTATATCAACGAAATAATGCAACAATTTAAAAAACGAATAACTGACTGTTCGTAAATTATGAAACATGTAAAAGATTGTTTAATTACTTTAAAAAGTGTGGTTAGTCACTGGATATAATTTGTGCAGGGAAAAAGGGGAAAGTTCCACCCAGTCGAAATCTCAGACTTTCATTTAAAAACTAATTTAAAATCTATTTGTTATTGTAATTAATTTTTGTTTAGGTTTTTCATAAATATATTATTAAGGCCGTATAATACTGTTATTACAGCAATCTACATACTGATAACTAAACTGTTATGCTACTTTTTATGTTACTACGAGACGAGGGGACGTGGCAAAAACCTGCTGATTAGTAATTTTATTGCACTGAAAAATGATCAATTAACCAAAAAAGAATGAAAAAAAAGTCACAGCTATGCTACCAAACATATTATTATGTTCTATCAAGTGATGTTAAAAAATATTAGTGTTTTGTAATGACGTAAGTGAAAAAAAAATCGAAACTTACGGGACATCATGAAATCTTAAGGTACACTTTTTTTTAAATCCGCCCGTTACACAGATTATGAAACTGTTAAAAAGTTAAAGTTTAAGAGTAGTGTATAATTGGGGTTCCTGGATCAGAGATCCAGTCACCCCAATTATACATTTGATGTGAACTACACAATCAGTCAATCGATCAATATTTTGAGAACTAGACAATCAGTCAATCCATCAATATTTTGAGAACTAGACAATCAGTCATTCTCTTAATATTTTGTGAACTAGACAAATCAGTCAATAAATCAACATTTTTGAACATGGCAATCAGTCAATCGATCAATATGTTTCAAAACATTTCATTAATTTATTTACTTAGGTTCTACATTCAAGTATTCGAAATAACATGATTTAGTTCATATTATTTCGAATACCTCGATGCAGAACATTCCATGACGATGCGATTATTACGATCATGGCAGGAGGGGGGGTTTTGTAGTATCTGTCTACCCATGAGAAAAGGTGTGAGTTTATGTATGTATTCGAGTATTCTAAAATATGTACAATTCATTGCAGTGCGATGCTGTCGAAATAGTGCGGATGTGCTCCATAACGCATCACTTTTATTCTCACCCCCCCCCCCCTAGCCCCCCCTTGACGTTATTGATAATCACAAGCACAACACGTCCTTACACTGACTAAGTGAGTAAAGCCCATAAAGTAGCCCATTACTAGGTACAAATCTTTGATAATACGTTTGATGCATTGGTTACTAGCTCGTCTCTATCCCCACTATATTAAATTGGGGTAGGCTTGTGTGATGAATACTGATTGAAGCCCTATTTAGACTCTCAATAACGATAGAAAAAAAGGTAGAACATGTTAGTGAGTTTTTGATTTACCTTTTCTATAAGAAGTTTTTGAAGGGGGAAAATGGTAAATAAAAGATTGAATCAGAATAATATTATGATACATTTATTAATGAATATCCATTGAGTCTGAGATTTTTACAACAATATCCTTAACAGAATTATATACATTATCCATATACATATTTTTTACAACATGTTGTATACATAATTCGGCATCACATTTGCACTGAGAGCTTTCACTGTCACTAAACTTTTCAGCATCATAGATTTCAATTCTAATCACCTTTCCCCCGATGACATTAGACCCCCGCGTAAGTTTCTTCACATAAGAAAATATAGCGGGGGACTTTTTTAGTTTCTTATTATTCGGTCCATCGAGGTTTAACAACCTTTCACCTCGCTGCCCCGCTGGTGGATTCGCAGGAATGAAGTTAAACAGATCGTTTTCAGAGTCCTGAAAAATGAATAAAAACGTATGAATAACTAATAAACCTTAATAATACCTAACTCTTATTATAGGCCTTTATTCAAACAATAAATAATCCTACATGCTATATGCATGGCTACAGAATATTACAATAGATTGATATGTAGCCATGTACCTAACTGTTGGCTTTAACTCAGCTAGGAATCGAACCCAAGGCCTATAACGCATACCACCACTTATCGACCACTCTACCCACATTACTATTCTCATGTGTTTAAACTAAAAAACCATGTCTTGATTTAAAAAATAAAATTTACACATTCACATTACTGAAATAAAAGGTCTACATAATATTCTAATTCGTGTGATGAAAAAGTGAATTGAGCGTAAAATGCATTAAAGTATTTGTTGCAAGCATTTCACTATTCAAAGTCAATAATATGATGGTAGGATCTGTTATTAAACCAAGTTTTAAACTTTTTAATAAAAACAAATATAAAAAAAAAAGAATTAAATTAATACTCACCGACATAATTATTACTCGTTGATTTACTTGCGCTTGCTGGTAGGAAACTAAATAATAATTGATATTTCAAGATATTTTATCCTTTATATAGGGTTCTATTAAATAATTTTTAATGGGTTTAAAGTTCAAAATTGCTATGAAAAAAGTCTAATAGCACGTGTCAACGTAATTTCATATATTCGCGACAAAGCGACGCTATACCGTTTCAGATTACAATTAAATGCATACCATAATATAAAGCCAGCGGTAAATAGACGGCGGTGCGATGCGATAGCGTCGTGATGACGTTTCAATGCTAGCTAGGGAAGGCTTGGGTACTGCTCCACAACACAGGATAGTAATGATGCAGTAGTTTAACTTTATAGATCGCTGTACTATTAACTTACTGTATCAGTATTATCCGTGTCCGCATCATGTGTTAGCGCGCTCATACTGATTTAAACAATACAAAACATCACCGCGATGCTACCGCACCGCATCGCTATCTGTGAACTGGTGACTTAAAAGTCAATACACACAGAAAGCGGCATCATCCAGAGCGGCACCTAATAGACATCAGAACTGGACCACCCACTGACTTATCGAGTTTAAGTATCTTTAACTATGAAGATAAAGTTCAAATTGCAAGATCTCGATATTTATTGTTTAGGAAGATATTTTTCTACAACGTAAACTATTACATATTTGGGTGTAAGGGCTGATAAAGCATTTCTGTAACGCGTGATCTATTCCTTATATGGGATATCGTGACGCGGATTTTGCACTATTTAAGAGTGCATCCTGCAGAAGCTGGATCACATCAACACTTCAACTAGGAGCGGTTACATCTTACCAAACTAGTTACCAGAACTTACTAACTACCAAAGCAACGTTAATCTTCTAAAATGTAAGTACATAATATCTACTCACTTTTCAATGTAATTTACTTTGTGTTGTTTCCACTTAATTAACTATTCAATCATTATAGTATTATAGTTATTCATTACCCTCTTCCATAATTCAGTTAAGTTAGTGAGTCTACATCTATAAACATTAAACCGTTTATTGATTCATAATTTTTAATAATCATTCATTCAAGTAATAAGTGTATTCAATTAATATCGCCTACACGATTAAAACTAAATGTAATTGTTACTGTTATGTACTCATTCATTGTTTTTATTTATTACAGGTCCAAGAACACGGCTGACTATATTTTCCCTATGGAGGACGAATCGACGGACGAGGAGCATGCATCGGTGAAAACCAAGCCGAAGGAGAACAAAAAGCGCAAGCCTTCGTCAACGAGCAGCTCCCAGCCGTCTACGAGTAAGAAAACTAAGGCGACTATTCACCCAATCACTCCTGTCACCAAGTCAACGGCACGCGAGTTGTTCGGGAGCGACAGTGACGACGATGAAATTGAGGTGGTTGCGGACAAGAAGAATGCCCCGATATACTCGTACATCACTAGGAGACTGGCGAACGGGTTTTCACGTCAAATGAACGAGCAGAAGAGAGGTGAGTTCTATATAGAACTCAAAGTATATAAATGTAATGAAATAGAGCGGGTCCAACCAGTAAATAGATGGCGCCACTCGGTAATTACGATCAAAAACAAATGTGATGAGGATTCAGTTTCCTGGCGTTGCCTAAACGCCTACATAACAAGCACCCGGAAGGAGTTTAAAAAATGTACTCCTACTTTTATAAGCTCTTACCAATAGTTTACATTATGAGATTTAAGCTATACCACATTAATTATTATACTTACATAGAGTTTATTTTAATATAGAATTTTGTAACCGCATTTAATCTCAATAATTAAACTATACAATAAAAAATGTTGTGTCTTTTTTTTCCAGTTTTACACCCCGTTGATGGCTCATCAAATTCTGATAATGATAAAGTTAAATCCCAGATTGATATTCCAGAAAAAGTTAAATCCCAGATTGATATTCCAGAAAAAGTTAAATCCCAGATTGATATTCCAGAAAAAGTTAAATCCCAGATTGATATTCCAGAAAAAGTTAAATCCCAGATTGATATTCCAGAAAAAGTTAAATCCCAGAATGATATTCTAGAAATTGAATATGATACGAATAAGTCAATGTTTGATAAAGTTAAATCCCAGGTTGATATTCCAGAAATTGAATATGATACGAATAAGTCAAAGTTTGATAAAGTTAAATCCCAGATTGATATTCCAGAAATTGAATATGATACGAATAAGTCAAAGTTTGATAAAGTTAAATCCCAGATTGATATTCCAGAAATTGAATATGATACGAATATTGATGAGCTAAATTGTTTACCAAAGTCCATTAATTGTGATAAATGTAAAATGGAGATCCCAGCACATAAATACAGATATCATAAGAGAACGAATATTCATAAATCGAATTGTTTAATTATTATACTTACATAGAGTTTATTTTAATATAGAATTTTGTAACCGCATTTAATCTCAATAATTAAACTATACAATAAAAAATGTTGTGTCTTTTTTTTCCAGTTTTACACCCCGTTGATGGCTCATCAAATTCTGATAATGATAAAGTTAAATCCCAGATTGATATTCCAGAAAAAGTTAAATCCCAGATTGATATTCCAGAAAAAGTTAAATCCCAGATTGATATTCCAGAAAAAGTTAAATCCCAGATTGATATTCCAGAAAAAGTTAAATCCCAGAATGATATTCTAGAAATTGAATATGATACGAATAAGTCAATGTTTGATAAAGTTAAATCCCAGGTTGATATTCCAGAAATTGAATATGATACGAATAAGTCAAAGTTTGATAAAGTTAAATCCCAGATTGATATTCCAGAAATTGAATATGATACGAATAAGTCAAAGTTTGATAAAGTTAAATCCCAGATTGATATTCCAGAAATTGAATATGATACGAATATTGATGAGCTAAATTGTTTACCAAAGTCCATTAATTGTGATAAATGTAAAATGGAGATCCCAGCACATAAATACAGATATCATAAGAGAACGAATATTCATAAATCGAATTGTTTAATAAAGTCAAAGTTTGATAAAGTTAAATCCCAGATTGATATTCCAGAAAAAGTTAAATCCCAGATTGATATTCCTGAAAAAGTTAAATCCCAGATTGATATTCCAGAAATTGAATATGATACGAATGAGTCAAAGTTTGATAAAGTTAAATCCCAGGTTGATATTCCAGAAATTGAATATGATACAAATAAGTCAAAGTTTGATAAAGTTAAATCCCAGATTGATATTCCAGAAATCGAATATGATACGAATAAGTCGAAGTTTGATAAAGTTAAATCCCAGGTTGATATTCCAGAAATTGAATATGATACGAATGAGTCAAAGTTTGATAAAGTTAAATCCCAGGTTGATATTCCAGAAATTGAATATGATACAAATAAGTCAAAGTTTGATAAAGTTAAATCCCAGATTGATATTCCAGAAATTGAATTTGATACGAATAAGTCAAAGTTTGATAAAGTTAAATCCCAGATTGATATTCCAGAAATTGAATATGATACGAATGTTTATGAGCCAGATTGCTTACCAAAGTATATTAATTGTGATAAATGCAAAATGGAGATCCCAGCACATAAATACAGATATCATAAGAGAACGAATATTCATAAATCGAATTGTTTAATAAAGTCAAAGTTTGATAAAGTTAAATCCCAGATTGATATTCCAGAAAAAGTTAAATCCCAGATTGATATTCCTGAAAAAGTTAAATCCCAGATTGATATTCCAGAAATTGAATATGATACGAATGAGTCAAATTTTGATAAAGTTAAATCCCAGGTTGATATTCCAGAAATTGAATATGATACAAATAAGTCAAAGTTTGATAAAGTTAAATCCCAGATTGATATTCCAGAAATTGAATTTGATACGAATAAGTCAAAGTTTGATAAAGTTAAATCCCAGATTGATATTCCAGAAATTGAATATGATACGAATGTTTATGAGCCAGATTGCTTACCAAAGTATATTAATTGTGATAAATGCAAAATTGAGATCCCAGAACATAAATACAGATATCATAAGAGAACGAATATTCATAAATCGAATTGTTTAATAAAGTCAAAGTTTGATAATATTGATATTGTAGCTACGGCATTTAGAAATAGGATCATGACTTATCGCTTAAACCCATCAATAGAAGACGAGTACCTCATACTAGAGGCGTTCTTGAGTGATAAACGAAAGGATGTTTTGAATATCATTGAGTTATCATTATTGGAACATACCTGCATTAAAGTTAACTTCGAGCTGTTTGCGTACTTTTTACTACCACAATTAAGTGAGCAGCAGCTCAAGTCATTTAATACGAAATATGAAACTATATACAGCAGTACTGACATTAATAATTTATTCTCAAATATAATAGAAATATTTAAAAGAAAACTTACTGAATTTGAGCATTGTGAATCTGGATGGTCATTTGTCTGTACAAGTCATTTAGAAATAAATATAAATAAATATTCTCCCATGCGGGGTGGTACTTATTTAGAGCTACCAGGAGCTATTAAAAACACAAAGAGTTGTTTGAATATACGCAATAATGATGAATACTGTTTTTATGGAGTATTGTTGCAGCATTATTCCCAGCAAAAAGTAATGCATGTAGAACAAACTCCTATCCACACTTTAGTTCAATATTTAATATTCAAGGAATTTCATTTCCACCTTTACCTAAAGATATCAGGTTATTTGAAAAGAATAATTGCGAGTTCAGTATTAATATTTACGGATTAGATGAACGTTGTACTGTAACCGGCCCTCTCTATGTGACGAATTGTAAGAAAGATAAACACATTAACTTACTGTATTTTGAAAAACAAAATAAAGGACATTATTGCTTGATAAAAAACCTTTTACGCTTAGTGCGACGGCAAGTTACTTGTCACAAGGGTCAAATGCATTTATGTGAAACATGTTTGCAATTTTTTACTTCCGAAAAAAAGTATCATTCTCATAGTTGTTCCCAAATTTTAACCATACTGCCTGATGAAAACAATATATTACAATTCAAAAATTATGAGCGAAAGCAAAAAATTAACTTTGTGATTTATGCTGACTTTGAAAGTATACTATTAAATTATAAAGAAAAATGTAATGATAAAAGTACGATAAAAAATAAACTACATCAACCGTCTTGTTTTGCATATTATGTATGTTGCTCACATGATAGTAGCTTGAACAAATTCGTAACATACAGAGGACCTGACTGTGTAAAAGTGTTTGTTAAGAGATTAATTAAAGAAGCGAAGGTAATTCACAAAATTTTAATGACTAAGAAACCCATGAGATCTATGACGAAAAAGCAAACCGATAATTATAGTAAAGCAACTACATGCCATATCTGTAATCATTTATTATTTGATGATAAAGTTTGTGATCATGATCATATTACATCCGAGTATAGAGGCGCGGCACACTCGCACTGCAATTTAATTTATAGAGTGTGTTCATTTATCCCGGTTATCTTTCATAACTTATCTGGTTATGATTCTCATATATTTATTACAGAATTATCGAAATATGATGGTGATATGAGGTAGAAAATTATACCAAAAACGAAAGAAAAATATATCAGCATAACTAAAATAATCAAAGCTGAAACAGGATGTAAACCTATACAGATTAAATTTATAGATTCATTTCAATTTCTTAGTTCAAGTCTTGACAATTTGAGTAAAAGTTTAACGGAGAACGATTTTAATCATTTATCATCACATTTCTCAGATAAAAGTCAGTTAAATTTACTGCGAAGCAAAGGTGTATATCCGTATGAGCATATTTGTTCATGGGAAGCATATAATGAAACACAACTTCCAGCAAAGGATCATTTTTATAACAGTTTACAAATGAAACATATAACAGATACTGAATATCAACATGCCCAAACTGTGTGGAAATGTTTTAATATTAGTTCTCTCGGTGAATATACTGACCTGTACTTAAAGTGTGATGTATTGTTATTATGTGATATATTTGAAAATTTTAGAAATATTTGTCTGCAGCACTATAAACTCGATCCTGCATATTATGTGACTTCGCCTGGATTAAGTTGGGACGCTATGCTCCTTTACACAGGTGTTCAGTTAGAATTGATCAATGATTTCGAAATTTATAAAATGTTAGAAAAAGGAATACGTGGAGGATTAGCTCAGTGTTCTCACCGATATGCTGAAGCCAATAACATTTATTTACCTAATTTCGATAATTCTAAACCATCAACATATTTGATATATTTAGACTGTAATAATCTTTATGGATATGCTATGACTAAAAAATTACCGATATCAGAGTTTAAATTTATGAAAAAGGATGATATCAAAAATTTTAATTTATCGGATGTTCCTGATAATGGCGAGTACGGTTATGTTTTAGAAGTAGATTTAGCATATCCAAATCATTTACATAATTTCCATAGCGACTTGCCTTTTGCTCCAGAGAAATTCATACCTATTGGAGGGAAAACATCAAAGTTAATTGCAAATTTGTATGATAAATATAACTACATTATTCATTATATTCATTTAAAAGCATGTCTTAAAAATGGCCTAATTTAAAAAAAAAATCATAGAATCCTATGTTTTAAACAAGAATCTTTTTTGAAAAAGTATATAGACTTGAATACTAGCTTACGACAAGCAGCTTCAACATCATTCGAAAGAGATTTTTTTAAGCTTCTTAATAATTCAATATTTGGTAAAACTATTGAAAATAAACGTAAGCAAGTGGAGGTCAAATTAATAACCAAATGGAGTGATGACTTAAATATAACAAATAAAATAGTAGGTGCTGAGAAATTAATCACAAAACCTAATTTAAAAAGTGTTTCTATCTTTAATGAAAACTTCATAGCAATACAACTGAGTCCCATGAAACTTGTTTTAGACAGACCAATATATATTGGGTTTGCGGTGCTAGAATTCTCTAAGTGGCATCTGTACAATTATCACTATAATTTCATTAAGAATAAATATGGTGACAAAGCTAAATTATGTTACACTGATACTGATAGTTTGTTGTATTTAATACATACTAAAGACTTTTATAAAGATATGCGTGGTAATTTATCAGCATTCGATACAAGTAATTTTGAAACTAATAATCATTACTTTATTCCTAAGGTGAACGAAAAAGTTCCTGGTTTATTTAAAGACGAGTTAGGAGGTGACCCAATAACCGAATTTACAGGCTTAAGAGCAAAGCTATATTGCATTAAATCATTAAATACTCAAATAAACAAAGCTAAAGGTGTATCAAAGCCTGTTACAAGATGTTTAAAATCATCTAATTATAAGGATGTTTTATTTAAAAACTTAACATTAAAGCGTAAGATGAATATGATAAAATCAATGAAGCATGTGCTTTTCTCACAAGAAGTAAATAAAGTCGTTTTAAACAGGATAGACGATAAAAGGCATGTTCTGGGAAATCAAATAGATACTGTACCTTGGGGTCATTATGATTACATATGTTAATTCAATATTTTTTTATATTTTACATCAATTGCAAACTTATATGATATATTTAAATATGAGAATTGTCGAGCATTATATAAAATCGAATAATTATATTGTTGGTTAATTAATACATACATATTTAGTTGTACTCTATATTTGCTGGTTTTATTTATAACCCTTGTTCAGTATTACCTGTACAGATATTATCTAAGTATATACGATCATTTTTATTTATTTGTGTACTTATTCGTTGAAACTAAAGCTAAAAGAAATACCAAAAATCTGATTTTTGCGGGTTATAATTACTTAGTGTTCCTGATAAGCATTATAAATACTAGAACATATATTTTTTTCTGACAGATACAAACATGAAGTGGGTCAAGCAACCAGTTTCATTAGAAGTAAAAAATATTGAGGTAGAGAAAACTAAACTACCCGCAAAGCATAGTGTTCTTTTTCCGAATAATATAAGATGTATAATATGTGGTCCTTCGAATTGCGGGAAAACGAACGTCATGATTAGTTTATTAATCCACGAAAATGGTTTAAGGTTTAAAAATGTTTACTTGTATTCAAAGACTAGTTTTCAACCAAAATATATTTTTCTAAAACAAATCTTAGAAAGGGTGCCAGAAGTAAAACTTTTTATATTTAATTTTGATGACGAAGTTATTCATCCTAACGATGCATTACCGAATTCTGTTATTATTTTTGATGACGTGGTTTGTGAAAAACAAATTAACATACGAAATTATTTTACAATGGGCAGACATAGAAGTATAGATTGTTTTTATTTATCTCAAACGTATTCAAAAATACCAAAGCAGTTATTACGTGACAATGTTAACTTTTTGATAATTTTCAAGCAAGATGAAGTTAACATGAAACATATATACGATGAACATGTTAGTTCTGATATAGAGTGGTCAAAGTTTAAAGATATGTGTTCTAAAATCTGGATACATCCTTATGATTTTTTGACTATTAATAAGGATTGTGAATTAAACAAAGGCAGATATAGACAATCATTCGACAAGTTTATTTATTGTGATTAACGGCTATATAAATTATGACTGCTAAAAAAATAAATCATTCGAGCATAAATACTTCTTAATATAAGTCGTATAATGGACCACAACATTTCAGATCAATTAATAAAGTCTGCGGATGCTATTAAGGCAAAAGTGAAACAAATGAAAGATTATGAGTTTAAAACCGACACTCATTTGAAATATTTTTTTAAGCCTCTCGCTGACCCTCTAAATGCAATCGTAGCTAATAAGCAAATTTCTACAATAAAAAATGAAGATACTTATGATGACGAAATTAAACACACTGATATAGGTTCAACAATATTTTTGCGTGATAAATCTCATGATATGTACAAACATGAATCATCTAATGAGTCAAGCTCGTTAGAAAAATTTTATTCAGAAGATGAAGGAGATAATGGATCGGAAAAAGATACAAATACATCATTGAAAAAAGAAGATATCATTGAAATATATGAGGATATGAATATACCATTTGGTGTACGTAGTGAGAATAACAAACATATGATCGGAAATACAATAGTTAATTTCTCAACCACTCAGGAGAACTTTGGTAAAGTGTTTAACATTTGCGTAGCTAATAAACAGTATACAATAACACCTGGTCTAAAAGAACTATTGCTTCGCAAAAAACCTGATTTAAGTTTAGTCAATTTAAAAGATAAATTGGTTTACAAAGAAATACTCCTGACAACTAATGCTCATAAAAGAGACTTTGACCCTGCAGGTCAACTTAAAGGTGATAAAGGTCTAAAATATTCTCAAGTGGTCAAACCATTATTTTCTGAGTCTTATAAATGCTTACAAGTACCAATAGAAGTTAAATCTAGGCAAAAAAGAGGGGCTGGTTTACCGTTTCTTAAAAAATATAAAAAAAATACTGAACTTGTTTATTGGGATGATCCTAATGAATTAGTGGACAGGCTTAAACTTTTGATCGCTTCTAAAACTGCAGGTAATACTAATCTTGATAACGAGATTTTATCAATTATTGAAGAACTAAAAGAAGCGGGTGTAATACAAGAATAAAAGGGCTTATCATAGACACTGTTACTTAGTCTAATTTTGTAGTTCAGAAGTGACAGTTGAAAGAATGAGCAAAGTGAAAAGAGACATCGTAAACGAAATTCACAGAAGTGCAAGAATCAATTTTTCTCGAAGACATGTAATATTAAAAGATATTGATGATCTTTGGCAAGCCGATTTAATGGATATGCAAAGCATTTCCAAATTCAATTCTAACTATAATTATATTTTAGTGGTTATCGATGGATTCTCTAAGTATGCTTGGGCTATTCCACTTAAACAAAAAAATAAAGAATCTGTATCTAAAGCATTCAATACAATATTGAGTAGTGAAAAACGCATCCCAAGAAACTTGCAAACAGATCTAGGAACAGAATTTTACAACGCAAGTTTTCAAAAAATTATGAAAAATAATTCCATCAATCACTACAGCACTTATTCAACCAAAAAGGCCTCCATTGTAGAACGACTTATAAGGACGATAAAAAGTAAGCTTTACAAGGAATTCAGTTTAAAAGGGAATTATAAATGGACTGACGGTACACTTGGTAAAATAATTAACAGATATAATCAAACAATACATACAACAATTGGTTTACCACCAGCTCGAGTCAATCATAGAAATAAAGCTCAACTACTAAATACATATTTTAATCGACAACAAATAAAAACAAAGCGTCGTAAGTTCAAGATGGGTGATTTTGTTCGAATAAGTAAACATAAAGGTTGTTTTGAAAAAGGCTATACTCCTAATTGGTCAACAGAGATATTTAAGATTAGTAAGATTCAAAATACAAATCCTACTACATATTTATTACAAGACATTAAACAGCAGCCTATTTTAGGAGCATTTTATGATCAAGAATTACAAATTACCAAACATCCTGATGTTTACCTTGTTGAAAAAGTTTTGAAACATAAAAGGAGAAAAGTTTTTGTGAAACCATCATCAGAAAATAGTTGGATTGATGATACAAATGTTTTGTAACGGCTTTATAATGCCATGATCTATGATTTAGGTTCTATTCTGTTTGTATACATGAACGGAGAAGGACTTGTGAATAATTTAATTAATAATTTACCATTTGAACTCCATTTACCGGGATATAATTACTGTGGTCCTGGAACTAAATTACATAAAAACTTTTTTGCAAAAAAAAACAACCGACTTCCTTAAAAACACTACAAAGTGAAAAATAACTTTAATTTCGGTAGTCGGTGTCTTAGGATCTGTATTTATGGTTTTTTTGCCACCGACTTCCGAAATTAAAGTTATTTTTCACTTTGTAGTGTTTTTAAGGAAGTCGGTTGTTTTTTTTTGCAAAAAAGTTTTTATTTTTAAATTTTTAGTTGTGGTAGTCACCCTGCACTAATTCCAAACAAACAATGCATATTTATGCGATAGCAGAAATCGCGGTTGATTTCCTGTCATTTTTTAAAGAGTTCCGGTGTCTGTCTCCCGAACTCATCATCAGATCTATATGAAAATTATATGGGACCATTTCGGAATAAACCCCTTTCGAACAAAAAAAGAATTTTGCAAATCCGTCTATATATGACGGAGTTATGGCCGAACATACATAAAAAAAAAAAAAAAAAAAAACATATAAACATCCGAATTGATAACCTCCTCCTTTTTGAAGTCGGTTAATAAAAGATTGGCTCGTGGTGATAAAGGTGTAAATAAGTTAGATGAGTATTGCAAACATCACGATATCGCTTACAATAAATCCAAAAGTTTGAAAGATCGTCGCAAAGCAGATATCATTTTACTAAAGATGGCGAAGAAGCGTGCTCTGTCTTCAGATGCAAACACAGGAGAAAAAATTGCTGCTAATGTGGTTAACAACGTAATGCTATCAAAAGTGAGTTCTGGATATGGCCTCAAAAAAAACTTTAAAAATATAGTCTCCCATACAAGAAAATGCATTAAAAAATTAAAGCCAAAGTGTAAGAAAAAACTGATAGAATTGGCATACGCAGCTGCTAGGGAGTTAACTCATAATTCATCTACGAAGCTCCCACGGATCATACCCATTCCTAAGTCCGGTGGTGTTTTACCTTTAATTCCTATATTTGCTGGCCTGTCTGCTGCTGGAAGTATAGCAAGTGGAATTGCTGGAATCGTCAAAACTATCAACGAATATAAGGCTGCAAAAAAGCGTTTGGAACAAATGGAACGACAACATAAGAAAGTGGAAGGTGTATGTATTGGAAACGGATTGCGGCTAAACCGTTACAAGAATGGACTTCGATTATATCTAAATTTAAAGAAAAAAAACTAAATCGCAGGCTACCTAACCGTGCTCTTACTAATATCGATATCATACAATTTACGGAAAACATTCCATATTTTCGTGGAGTATATATGAGAGATACCTTACCAAAATCACCGTTTTCCCGAGAGTGTGGAGTCATTAATTTGGATGATTCAAAAAATTCCGGTACACATTGGGTAGCCTATGTAATTATAAATAAATATGTTGAATATTTCGATAGTTACGGAAACTTAAAACCACCCATAGAATTTGTCCGTTACGTGGGTTCTGACGACATCCATTATAATTACAATAATTATCAAAATAATAACTTATTTAACTGTGGACCGAATTTCTTAAAGAATTTTGGAAAAAGCAGTCTTTTTAAATTATTACTTTAAATAAAGTTTCTTACTCATAAGTCAACACTTTAACGCTGTCTGTTACAAGAAACGAATGTCAATTATATTATAGCCAAAAAATGATAGTGTATAATATAAAATCAATCGCCAAAGTGAATAACTTTACTCGCCCTCGTATCGTCAGAAGACGCAGACATACGCGAAGTATAAAAATAATCACTGAAGAGAATAAATTGTTTCTTCAAGCTTTGGGATTTAAATTATGAGTTTTCTTAATATAAATGATTCAGCGCAGTTCGATAACTCTATAGTGAGTTATGAATATCACACTTATAATCCATACAGCAACAGTTTTAAAGAAAATGATGAAATACGAATACCTATAAATCAGCAAGATATGTACATATTACCTTCAGCCAGTTACATTTACGTTGAAGGTCGAGCCACTGTGTCTTCTAAAGATGCATCAGGAAAACTTACACGAAAGTCTGTTAATTTCACAAATAATCCTATATCATTTCTATTTCAAGACATTCGATATGAAATTAACGGTGTTGAGATAGATCGAATAAAAAATGCAGGAATTACTACAACTTTAAAATCATATGTGTCTATGAGTGAGGGAGAAAGCAAAGCTGCTGGTGTTTGGGGTTGGAATTTGAAAGGAATTAAAGATAATGACGGTATTTTTAGCACTCTTATACCCCTGAATAAAGTTTTGGGATTTGCGGAAGATTATGATAAAATTATCATTAACTGTAAACATGAACTTCTACTTAACAGAAGTAGTTCTAAGCTTAATAGTGTTATTCTTGAAAATAACGACTCGATTGAAATAAATATAGAGAGATTGCAATGGCGCGTGCCTCATATAAAAGTTTCAGATCGGGAAAGATTAACTTTACTGAAACATTTAGAGAAAGATCGTCCTATACAAATAGCTTTTAGAAACTGGGACTTGTACGAATACCCTTTATTACCTAAGACTACAAAACATTCCTGGGTTATTAAGACTGCTTCACAACTCGAGAAACCGAGGTATGTGATCTTTGGGTTACAGACAAATAGAAAAAACACTAAATCTAGAGACAGTTCAATATTTGACCATGGTAAATTAACTAATGTTACTCTTTTCTTAAATTCTAACTATTACCCATACGAATCTGTTAATTCAAAATTTCCTGAAGATAAGTATTGTATATTATATGAGATGTATACCAAATTTCGTCAGTCTTATTATAACATTCGATGTGAACCGATGCTTGATCTGCTTCAATTTAAAGAAAAGGCTCCTTTATTTGTAATTGATTGCTCAAGACAGAACGAGGCTTTGAAGACTGGGGCTATAGATGTGAGACTAGAAATAGAAAGTTCTGAAGATATTCCAGAAAATACATCCGCATATTGTCTTATCATTAACGATCGCCTGATTGAATATAAACCCCTGAGTAGTATTGTAAGGAAATTATCATGATCGCTATAGTCGATGTGCAAGGGTTTAAGACGGAAGATAACGAGTTTATTGTCAAAGAAATAGCAATAGCATGCAGAAATCAAATTATGGTGCTATTAATCAAACCACCATTCTCATTTTACAATCTTACAAAAAAAGAAAAATCGCAAGTTAATTGGATAGAGAGAAACAGAAAAATTTTGTGGAAAGAAGGTTTTATACCATACTTAAAATCATTGCAATGTATTGAACCTTATCTAAAAGATAAAAACATTTACGTTAAAGGGTGTGAAAAAGTGTCGTGGTTAAGAAACCTATTAAAACATGATAATGTATATAATTTAGAAGATAAGAACTGTCCTAGTTTACAAAAATTATTTGATGATTATAAAACGTCTAGTAATATATTTAGCTGTGTGTATCATTCGAATGTATGTGCTTTAAAAAATGTAACATGTTTAAAAAAGTGGACTGATGATAACAGTATTTTTTAATTGTTTATAATTTAGAAGATAAAGGCTGTCCTGAAAAAATAAATAAGTAATTTGTTAGCTCTTTGTATTATAACAATATATCGAAATAAATGCTTTTTTTCTATGAGTAATTGTTTTTGGTTTTATTTTCATAATAAACGCGTTAGACATAGAATACCATAACGAAATGTGCTTTAATTTCTTTATAAATTGAGAACACCAGGTACAAGACTTCATTATTCTTTTATACATACCCGTATCGAGACCTTCTAAAAAAATGATTCAAATTAATTTCAGCCCGCGTTACGACATATATAATAAACACAAAATTCGATTATGTTCATTTCGACATTATTGGGCTACAGTAGATTCAGAACGAAGATTGGTAATGGAAATGGCTGATGCAGGTTTTTTTACTGTGGAAATGGTTTAAACGATAAAGTTATGTGCTTTTCGTGTGGGGTTGGCATCGAAGATTGGGAGTATTACAATGATCCTTGGATGCAACATGCCATATTTTTCCCTGATTGCTTTTATTTAAACGCTGTAAAAGGAACAGACTATGTTGCCAAATCAAGAAATCTGTTTCATAAAGAAACAAAAATATAAAGTAATTGTAACGTGGAGCAGAATAGATTGATGCGATTGACTATCTGATTGTCTAGTTCACAAAATATTGATTGACTGACTGATTGTCTAGTTCACAAAATATTGATTTATTGACTGATTTGTCTAGTTCACAAAATATTGATAGAATGACTGATTGGCTACTTCTCAAAATATTGATCGATTAACTGATTGTCTAGTTCACATCAAATGTATAATTGGGGTGACTGGATCTCTGATCCAGGAACCCCAATTATACACTACTTTTAAGAAATTAACAGTACTGTAATAGACATAGTGTGACTATAATATGCTGTTCATGATCGAGATTTATCTCAGGCTTGCTTTCTCTTCTCAGATGGCACCTAACTTAAAATAGGTACTTGTCCTTAGTTTCACTCGACAAACTATTAGGTAAGTAGTGAATTTTAGGATCGAAAATAAATTCATGAATGGTCAAGGATTTTTTACATACCCTCCGCTCCGTAAGGAGATTGCGATTATGTTTTAAAAGGTATGTTATTAAAAACTTTGAAGTGATGCCAAGAAAATTAAAAAAAAAAATTGCAGCCACTCAGTTCTTTTCTGTACGCAGTACAAAAATATCTGCCATATATTAAAAAAAAAAATACTGAAACTCTCATTCTTATAGAATGTTGTTGATCAGGGGGTAATTAATCTATACAAATAAATAAAATTGGAGTGTCTGTTTTTAATATTAAGATAACCACTTTTTACTAAGTGTATACGGATGTATACACGGTACATATACCAAAACAATATTTTTTACAATTTTTGTCTGTCTGTCTGTCTTTTAGTTCCGGCTAATCTCTGAAATGGCTGGACCGATTTTGACGGGCCTTACACTGGTAGATAGCTGATGTAACAAGGAGTAACTTAGGCTACTTTTATTTTAGAAAGATTATTTTATTTTAGAAAAAAATAACTGTCTTCAAAAACTACGGTGACATACGTCATAAACTACGGTGAAATTCGTCTCAAAATTCGAAAAACCCTGGCTGAATCCTACGAAATAGATCAAAATAATATACTACAGTATTGTACACCTTAAAAAGGCCTACACAAATGTCGCAATGGTATATGTCTATCTCTTAGGGATAACCCACAATAACCATTTTTTATCTTTTACTTTTTACGAGAAATAAGGGTTTATTTACGAAGCGATTTTAAGCAATACAGAAATAATCCTTATCCAATTAAGTACCTTAAATACATTGTGAATTTAATATAGATCAATATGGCCCTTTACAGCATGTAATTTAAATGAATATCTTAGAAGATATTAGAGATTTAAAAAGCAGGCGCAGAGCAGCTGGCGGGTCGTACGTCCGTCCCGTCCATCCGTTGGCAGCGGCCGGGTAGTACAGGATAAGTAGGATTGTAATTCATATTACTTTGGTCTCATAGTAATTGCGAATATCATGTATGTTCATTATACTCAAAATAAACCTAATAGTATTATTCCAAGTAAGAGACCGCGAAATGGCTTAGATGTTTAGATTTTTGGATGTTTGTTTCTCAATGATGCAAAGACGGCCAAACGGATTTAGATCGAATTTGGCACAAAGATATATTATATCATGGATACGTAACAGATAGGATACCTACTTTATCCCGGTAGTAGGTTCCCGGGTGATATTTTCCGACAGCTATACACTATTCCTATAATTATGTTCGGTGTCTGGTAAATGATTGAGTGTCTGTATAGGTAAAATAGGAGCGTTAAGAAAAACCAGGAAGACTTATATTCAACTTAACCAAGCCCTATGTCGCAGTCTTCTTACTCTGAATACTATTACTCTTATTTTAAAAACACCAACACACATGATGTTCTCATAAACTATGAATCCTAAGTAATATGAATTATAATCCTACTACTACTAATATTATAAATGTGAAAATATGTATGATTGGGTGTTTGTTTCTCAATCACGCAAAAATGGCTGAATAGATCTGGATCGAAAATAGCACACAGAGTCTATATTACCTATATAACCTGGAATAACACATTCTTATCGCGGTAGTACGTCCTCTTGCATTAATTTCCGACATCTACGCGGGCGAAGCCGCGGGCAAAAGCTAGTAAAAAATAATAATTACGTCAAGATAAGCAAACTTTAGAAGTTTTTTTTTTCTTATCCTATTAAAGGAATGTATAAGGTATATAAGTTCATATATGTTTTGTTGCAAAGAGTAACGACATTATACAGGATAAGTTAATTAGTTAGTTTTTTTTTTTTGTATAACCGACGAAAATTTTCTACACTGGGCGGTCTAGAATGATATGCTAAATTCATGGTTACAGTTTGCGCACTGGATAAAAACTTATCCTATATAACTTTTACTCTCGTAAAATAAATTTTATTCGTAGAATTTGAGCTTATTATGTGCACCGCTACTATCACATTAGACAAATGTTTTATGTAAAAATCTATAGTTACTATATTAAAATATATACTTTGAGCTACAGAATCCATTTTTCAGAACTTCACTGACATAAGTCGGTTTGAAATTAAAAAGCAACAGACAACTGCAATTTTTACTGAACGCATTTTAGATAACCGATTGTAGAATATTTGAACTGTTGTTTATCTTAAATTTTGTCATAAGCCTACCTTTATATTCGCACATTTTGATGAAACAACTATTCAAGAAAAAAAAAAAACACCATACCAGTCATAACTTTTTTTGACCTACCTTTAACCCCGGCCGGTCTGTGGTACGGTGCGACAATTTGCAAAATAAGCACATTCTTCGTCTCAATAAAATGTTTTTTTTTCTACATGCATAAGTTAGAACTATCTGAATATTTCTGAATAATATACCTGGTTCCATAGTTTCCTTTCGGAATGCTCACAAATATAGAGCTCAACTCCTTATACAAATTCGGACGTTTAGTTTCCAACTGATGATCCGGAAGGTGTCTGAAAAAAAATGCCTTTATGTAATATATAGGTTGATTAATGAATACGGGGTCAGCGGTACAGGATGGATTCATTAATATGGCGCAGTGAGGAAAAGTCTGAAACGTTTGAGTTAGAGAATAGAACATACTTCTCATCTGATTTCAGCAATTCAATCAATTTATCAAGAAGTTCCTCTTGCATGCTAACTTTATGGTATGTGCTAAGGATTTGCATCAGTTTATTTTTGCCGGCATCTACTTTCTTGAGCGGATTCTCTGGCAGACTGTTCCCGAATCCGACAAAGGCTTCCTTGTGGGTAGTCAGCTCGTTAGTCGCGTTGCTGTATGATGATATTGTTGGGTCAGCGGTCCTGGAACAACCATTTTGTTTTTGAGACGTCATCAGCCAGGTTTCCTCCCTACTTTGTTGGATTTAGCTTTCAATCTAGCAGGATCATGATTCGATCCAAATTCTGGGAAAACTAGATTAGGTGGTGGTTCTTTTGCCAGGCTGGTGCTCTCTGCCCTATGTCTGTGATCAGAGATGATATTGACAACGAACCGCACTATACAGTGGCGGAGTAAACACGTCCAAGCCACCGGGGCGGCAAAACTAAATGAAGCTCCCGGTATGGGCGCCAGCAAGTGTATTTTCAGTGGGGTGCCCGATCTTGAGCTCCAAGTAGCGAGTTCGATAATTTTTGCATCTCACGTCGAATCGAATAGGTTTTATTTTGTCCATTCCTACAGGTACAGGACCAACTGTGTCGATTTATACACAGAAGCTTTAAATTTAAGATAGAGAAGGATGCAAGAGCGAGCAAAGTAAGCTCCACTATGTTACCACCCCGTCTGGGGTCAATTCGACTTTTGGAAATAGAAGTTTGGTACTCCACTAATACTAGCTAGATCTAAAAATGAGAGATTGCTCGAAAATTTAAGGATCTCGCCGTGTATAGGTTCAGTTTTTTATAATTGTCTCAAGTGTTTTTTTTTTAAATACTGAATGTGTCTATAATTTCTTTTGAAGCTAGTGGTGCCGATTCCCTTATTCACAAACTAAACTAAATTTAAGTTCAGTGCATCTTTTTCTTTCTATTTCATTAAGGAAAGGACAGAAGATAAATTTTAGTTTAGTCCTGTCAAATTAATCAGCGCTTGACGTAAATTGACGTAATTTTAGTAGGCAAGTTTTTAATCACGTCTAAACTTGTATGGAGCGCTGATTAATTTGACAGGACTAAACTAAAAATTTTATTTTGTCCTCTTCTTAATGAAATACAAAGAAGAAGATGCACTGAACTTAAATTTAGTTTAGTTTGTGAACAAGGGAATCGGCACCAGTGTCTTGCACCCGGTACTTGGCGCCCATGGCCTCTGGTTTTCTCAGAAATTGATGTATTTTTGTTGATAAAGTTTTAATGATAGAGGCATCACGTATAAACAAATAATGTGTGTACCTACGGGAACACAGTACATATTAAAGTACACACTTTAAAAACACTAAATAACGGTATTCAGCTGCATCTGGTTAGACTGGAAGCCAACCTCAATGGAAAAGGTAGATGCGCTAAAAGTAAACATGTAAAGATATACACCAATATTTTGAGAGACCACAGTTTTTAGAACCGGCAATTTTGGAAAACTTTTGGAATGGGCATCTAGCTCTATCTTACCGACTGACGGACTCTATAAATGGTTTAATGACAACCAATATTTTGAGAGACCACAGTTTTTAGAACCGGCAATTTTGGAAAACTTTTGGAATGGGCATCTAGCTCCATCTTACCGACTGACGGACTCTATAAATGGTTTAATGGAAATAAATGCTTTTAATTTGAGTTTATGCTCAATACTAACCAAACATGGGAATCAGCACACCGCACGTTAAACGTCCCCCTAAAACAGAACATTAATGTTGTGGTGGGAAGCGAAATTTAGTCTAAATAGACTCTACCTACCTACATTTACTTTGGATACTTACGGGGCCTCCAACTCCAATTTCTTACTTACTGAACATAATATACATAGTATGGCCTCGTTTGGAATTTCAATAAAAAGGACTGCTCGAGATTTGGAGGCCTCATTACCAGAGGTCCAGGGCGGGCCGCCCCTAATCTTTTTTACACTACGTTCGTCACACAGAAAAGGAAATCTACGTACCTGAATTCTACTGATACGAAAACAAAACCATTGCAGTCCATTGCATAATTCTTTTTGTCTTCAATATACTGTTCAACAGCTTTATCACTCTTAACGTAGTCTGCTACTATGCTTCCCCTGCCTGTAAAACGATTGGATACAATCAATCAATCAATCAGTCTTTATTTGTGAACACAGGTAATATAAGTCTTATGTATACATTCTAGTCGAGCTCTATGCCCTACCAATGAAAATTGGTGTACAAACAAATTGGTGTACAGTTAGTATTAATAAAGCTAAATGTATACAATGCAATGTCACGTTCGTGTTAATAATGTCAATTTTATGTATTTGAATAGATAATTAATCAATTATAATTTATTTTTACATGCATGTCAATAGTAAAGTATATAAAAGGGCTAGTAATGTCATATTAAAAATAATATCAATTAAATGTAGTATTTGTACATAATTAATCAAATAAAATTTATCTTTTACATGCATGTCAATGGTACATTATATTAAAGGACTGGTAATAATTCCATGGACTGGTCAATTGACTTTTGAATTTGCTGACACTATCTTCACTCCTTATACAATATACATTTTGGTAGTTTATTATAGATCTTTGGAGCCATCACAAAAATACTGTTTCTCTATAGTGCAATACTAGATCCAACTGTTTGTAATCGATCACAACGGCGCTGACTAGCTACTCGAGCAAATTTATGAAAATTATTTCTGACGAACATACACGTTTCATAGATATACAACGACGGCATTGTTAATATTTTCATGTTTTAAAAAAAGGGTTTGCAGCTGTCTGTTATCTTCAAATTACATATAGCTCTTATGCACCTTTTTAGTTACCATTAGTTATGTATCACAAACCCTAGCCTGGAACTACTCATTACATCATTTGCTGATGTTGCTGGTTGGCCAAATGACACAAGCCGACACGAAATTTAAAACTTACAAGGAGACCGCCAAGATTGTCCGCCTCCAATTTCAATGATTTTTACATATGTTGTTATGTTTGAGTGAGTAAGTTATTACCCAAAAGGAATTCACGCAACGCTCAATAGTTTCAGATTTGCTTCTACCGAGCAACATAAATATAAGCGTCCCCTAAATGCAAATCAATGTTAAAGTATGCATGGTTTGCTTCAAAATTAATTACAGATCGAGATGTTTTTAAAATTTAAATCATTTATGATTTCCTGCAAGTATTCTTAAAAAACCTTGTAACTTTAAGCAAGTTGGTTTTATTAAGTGTAGGTACTTGGTGTAATCAAGTGTATTGTTTTAATATTGTTTTTATGACAGTTATCATTTTATCATCCAAGTCGATGTACTGTCGATGATAATAATAGCGAGAATGATGATGATAATTCATTATGCATTAATTGTATAATATATTTTTTTATAAAATAAAAATATTATTATACAAAAATAAAAATCATAAATATCGTAATTAATTTCTCTGACTTTCAATTTATTAATTCAACTATCTTTATTTCCTTTAAAATTTTCCTAATCATATAACTAGAAAAAAAATATCAGTAAAAACGGTCATAATTTTTGAGTAAATTAAAATAACATATACTTGATTAATAAAATTTGTTTTTTTATTTCATAAAAAATAATAAATAATTGGTTGATTAATTATTTACTCTAATTTTAAATTTTTTTAGCTAACTTTCTGTGCAACTTGCTGTTCAAATTTTTCCAAGTAATATAAAAAGAAAAAAATATCAATAAAAATGTCGATATTTTGTTTTAAAATAAATATAACATGTACTTCATTTATAAAATTGATCAATATTTTTTCTAATTTTATAAGAAAATAAAATGAAAAAAAAAAACCCTAGCAGGAATCGAACCCTGACCATCTGCGTGCGAGCCACGTCACGCTGCCTACAAGGCACCGCTATGCAATTCGTATGTATACTGAACAACAGAAACGGAGCAACTTAAATGCTGCTAAATTAAATGTTGCTTCTGCAACTCTGAAACTATTGAGCGTTGCGTGAATTCCTTTTGGGTAATTACTCACTCAAACATAACAACATATACAGGATAATTATATAACCAGTGCGCAATTTTTTTTTGGTAGTTCAGTATCACTAATAGAACACACTACAACCATTTTGTCAATACTTTTTTAAATTTTTTTATCCGATCTCCTTAAATCAGTAAACTGTTGATACCCTACATATTTCGTACCTAATATGATATCGACAATAGGAATAGGTCAGTAACCGCGCGCCGGCGTAGGTATTGGTGGATATTGGTGTTCTTACGGTGGCATCACAATTCATCTTCGCCAACATCTAATATATTAGGCAAAATATACACTTGTACACTAAAAACAGTAGGACAAACTACGTGCTCCCTTTCACCGGCTTCATAAGGTTCATAATTATTTTGTTGGTCTTGGTATTACCTTTTATAACAAGCTTCCCTCTGCTTTGCTAGATTAGCAGTTTAATGAGTTTAAAACTAAAGTAAAATCCAACCTTTGTTCAAAGGCATACTATTCTATCAACGACTACTTAAATGATAAGAATATTTGGTCGCCGTGATTAACTCAAGACAATGTTTATGTTCTTTCAATCCAGAATTAGCTTTCCTACTGACAGTTTATATGGGTAGTTCATATAATTGTTTTTGTTTTTTTTGTTTTTATTTAACTGCTTTTGTTAATTTATTTTCTTTTAATTTCATTTCTTGTGGACATAATCTACTCATTACAATGATTTTAAATGAGTTGTATTGCAACATGTAGTTAGCTAGCGACCTCGTCAGCAGCAGTTCATAATATTCTTGCCTGAGCAACCGGCATCAAGTCCGTCATGCTCCCTTAGATGTCACTGCTTGCGGTAGCGTCGGCGGTCGGGTTACCACCTTCCCTCAAATATAGCGAGTGGGGTAATGGCTGACCTTTGCGTTATGATCATGAACGCCACGCGCGCCTCAAAGAGATGTCAGCAGCACTGAAGGGGTCTGCTAGGACCGATGCCTGCCAGGGTCGCGAGATTGTTCGAAAGAGATACCGTGACCCTGGCACATGGGCAACTGAAGGAACACGGGTGGGTTTTAGTCAGTAAAAGTCTGACACGCCCTCCCGCTCCGCCTAGAGCGGGAGAAGTCATTTGATGATTTCCCATCCAAAAAAAAAAAAACCACCTTCCCTCAAATATAGCGAGGGGGGTAATGGCTGACCTTTGCGTTATGCTCATGAACGGGTGCTGCTTGTGGTGACTGGTCGTCTTGCTGACCATGGTTTTTGTTATTGTTATTTGTATTAACTGTTATTTTATTTTACTCCGGAGGTCCTAGTTTAACTATTGTAACTTCAACTTAGCTATATGCATCAATGTATGTACACATGTATCATTTGCATCGTTGTATATGTAGGCGGGCACGCCCTTTATGCCTGGAGGCTTTATTTAGGTTTTAAGTTCTGTTTACGATTTTGTTTTATTATTTATTTCAGCCTGAGTTTAGTTTTCGATGTTTTGTTGGTAGATATATTAGTTTGTGCTAGCTGACATATGGCGAATAATGTATGTTTTGTTTTATAATATTAATTACTTACCCAATACTGTATAGAATCAGGTTCTTCTAACTTAACAGACAGCTGTGCTGCTGGGGAGTTTGTTGCGCCACTTCTTCTTTCCAGCTAAAGCACTAGGAACTGTCGATGGGCGGGCGTTTTGGGGGGACTGTCTTATGTAACTTTGACGTTCAAAAAGTGCTGACTCTCAGCCTAGTTTGAATAAATGACTTTTGATTTTGATTGATTTTGAATCTCCGCAGCTCCGTGTCTTAGAATAAGCACGACCGCCGCGCTACAGAGTAATTATAATTGCGCGTTTGCATGAAGTTTTCTCTCTAGCGAGATACCTACTTCGGTGGCAGATCGTTATCTGTCACTCACCAGTTTCGAAAAGTTTTTTTGGAATGCATACAGTTGTTAATCTACCATTTTGTTTTAATGATATTACAAAAAAGGGAAGTAGTATAATGGTTGTAACAGCTCTACATTAGATCTCATCTCAGTGTGTTTGTATTTCCGAAGATAAGACGTTGATTCCCGAAGCGTATACTTTTATTGCGATACCTATCTGTACTTAGGTATCTAGGAAGTGAATGCTTACTTTTTGCTGTGGGATTTTTGGATCCTGCCAAGTTTAAGAGAAATCCAAGTTTCCTACGAGTGGGCGCCACGGCCAACCAAGTACCTCCTTCAGCGACTTCTAAGTCACGACCTACAAACAGAAAAGTTCCTTTTAGAATTCAGAAGATGATAAATGATAATATATATAAAATTCTCGAGCATACATATTAAAACTTTTTAACCTAAACTATCTATGAATACTTTAGGAAAAATTGCTTGAATCTTGCATTAGTGCAAGGTGGCTCATGCTCGTGGTTATATACAATAATGAACACTTATCCTATGCAAATTAGAGCGAAGACTCGAAGAGTGACAAAAAGGTACACGAATATTTGCTGCTATAACTAGAGGAGCCATATTTTCGGCCTTCTAATGCATGTTTATGTATGATCGAATCATTGAACACCGTCATCGAGTATTATTGAGAGAAACAGTTAGTCAGTTAGGGCTTAATATTTGCAATATGATGCTAATTATATTAACGTACATGTTACTTGTGAGATGAAATGGGCGAATTTTTTTTTGTGTCCTTCATGATGAAATGATTGTATATTAAATACGTTACACCTCCGTAAACGTTAGGATCTTCTTTCCATGGGCCCATCTTTTCTGTTTCTCGGGTATAGTATTCATCCCTGTTAGATACCAGAACTAAACTGTAGTCACTCTTAGCATCGTGGGTGCCATTGTACATAAAAAGGATGCACATTTTCTGTACCTATAAAAAATAAAAGAGCATTTCAGAAAAGGAATATAAAAGAATGTGGTATTGATAAAACTAACAATTGGTATTCCAACTGCCAATATACAAATAGTGGTCTAACTGGCAATGCCAACTGTAAAGGGTGCAACAGCCATTGCATTTATGCATGTATGAAAACGACATATATGCAATTCATACAATGCAATAATAATAAAAACAATGCAATTTTTATGCAATTGATGCTATGGCATTAAGTCCGCCTCAGTAAATTTGTGTGCCTAAAGTGTTAAATAAATAATGAAAGTTCTCGGTTTCCAAATGGTTGATGGTGACCACAAAACTGAGGAAGACCAAATTATGAAACTTGCGAACAGTTAATTTGTATACCACTTTTGTTTCAGTTTACTTTCTGCTGATAAGTTACATGTGGGAGTTACTGAGCCTCTATGTTGAGATGTGGTAAACATCGATGCAAGAATACGTAGAAGTGGCCAATGTGTGTGAGTGGAGACTTCATCAGTAAAAGGCTCATGTTTACATAATTATGTTGAAAATAAAGAGAGTAAATTCTCTCTTCTAACTTCAGATACAATGTTGAATGTAAAGAAGTTGTAAGCGTGTGCTTTCCTGCCGGGGTCGCGAGATTGTTCGAAAAAGATACCGTGACCCTGGCACACGGGCAACTGAAGGAACACGGGTGGGTTTTAGTCAGTAAAAGTCTGACATGCCCTCCTGCTCCGCCCAGAGCGGGAGATCATTTGATGATTTCCCATCCAAAAAAAAAAGCGTGTGCTTTGGAGCAAGATGCTCCTTTTACTGTGCCTGATTTTGTCAAAATGAAAAGATATTACATACTGATATACCATCCACTGGTTTGTAGGGTCTGTGATAGCTGTTACCTGACCCACCCTACCATTGTAGCCATTTTAGTTACTCAATGTTTTTCTATGTATGATAGTGTTTGTGTTGTACATTTGATAACTGTACTTTAGGTGAAATATTTTCATAAATAAAAACTTCAAAATTCAACAAAGTATGTTGTTTTATTTTTATATTAATTTTAAATGCATTGATGATAAGCTCAAAGCTTTCGCAAATAATTCTTCTCTGTTAATTTAATTGCATATCAAATTGAAATTCAGTTCTATTCCATTTTGGCTTTAGCGGATCGATCGGGGCCTCTTGTGTGATCTCGATTATCTTCATATGTCCAGTTTTGGTTACCAGTACTATGGTATGAGTTCTGGAAGAATAATAAGTTTTGTAAATTTAAAAAGTCCGTGGACTATTGTATATATTTACAGTACACATGAACTATTAGTAGAATATGACATTTTTTAAACCAACTTGAAAACTAGCACAGAGACGGATATTCAACTACTATCCGGCCGCGTACTGCAAATAATATAAATTTCATAAAAACTTTTTAACAAAAAATTAAACCGCCGAAAAACATGAAAAGCAAAAAATAAGAAACCTTTTAGTCATTTTGAGTCGGCGCTTTGAGTGATCTTTATTCATTGTTTGGCACCGACTCAAAATGACTGAAAGGTTTTTTATTTTTTGCTTTTCAGTTTTTTCGGCGGTTTTTTTTTTTTTAAGTTTTTATTTTATAATTTTTTGTGGCTCTAATCTACTAATTACTACATGCTTGCAAAATCGGACTATTCTATAAGAAGTTATGCATTACAATCAACGAGTGAACAATCAATCATCCCCTGTTTTCCTACCCTTAGGGTTGGAATGTTCTTTCCAAATTTACATGGGACCACCTTCGGGATATACCCTTTCCAATAAAAAAGAATTATCATAATCGGTCCACTCTGTAAAAAGTTATGCGTGGTCATACATAAAAAAAACCTCCGTTTTTTTTCGTCGGTTAAAAAAAACAATTGCTCTAAATGAAGCAAGGCGCACATGACAACCACATTAGGATACCGCTACAAGCGCCTCTCAATAAAAAAAAAGATGCGATGCGCCTGTACTGTACGACCAAAAAAAAAACACATTCTTTATTCTATCAATAAAATCTTTCTACGTGGGTTATGCCTATTTGTGAATAACATACCTGGTTCCGTAGTTTTCTTTCGGAATGCACATAAATATAGAGCTCAACTCCTTGTACAAATTCGGTCGTTTAGTTTCCAACTGGTGATCCGGAAGGTGTCTGAAAAAACAAAATGTCCTTAGCAGGATAGATTCATAGGGGCTGTGATCCAGGGTGGATTAATATGGGTCAGTGTGGATAAGTCTGGAACTTTCAGAAACAGGGAAGCGAGCGTACTTCTCATCCGATTTCAGCAATTCAATCAATTTATCAAGAAGTTCCTCTTGCGTACAAACTTTATTGTATGATGTAAGGATTTGCATCAGTTTATTTTTGCCGGCTTCCACTTTCTTGAGCGGATTCACTGGCAGACAGTTTCCAAAACCGACATAGGCTTCCTTGTGGGAAGTCAGCTCTTCATTCGCGTTGCTGTATGATGATATTGTTGGGCTAGCGTTCCTGGAACAACATAATTTGGTATTTAGTAAACATCTGCAACGTTTTCTCCCTACTATGTATACTGAGTTTAGCTTCCAATCATATTGGAATCACATTTTGACGCTTTTACGATCTATATCTAGACAAAATGTAGTTAGCGACAAAGTAACAATGTAGCCGTAGGATAATGCTTCGCGACAAAGTGAAGTACACTGCGCACTCTCTGTTCTACAGCGAGACGTCGAACGGTGTGCCAGAGAGAGCACGCAAAGCGTACCTCGCGTTATCGTGACAATATAGCTGTAGCATAACTGAGTAACCAACTCCTTGACAGTTCGAAAGTACCTGTAAATGTTTTAATTAAAATAAATAGTTGATTATCAATTTTGCAGCCATAAAGGGCCCCAAGACCAGAGGCCGAGGCTCACCTTTATGATACGGCTACACTGTCGCGATAACCAACTTCACTTCGTGCTCTCTTTCTCGCACACAGCTCGCCGTCTCGCTGAGCAATAGAGAGGGCGCGAAGTGCAGTTACCGACAACGTGACCATGTAGCCGTAGTATAATTCCTCAACTATTGTTACAATAATGCAGCGACCATAATAATGCTACGGCTATATTGTCGCGATAACGCATACCGTTCTTCGCGTGCTCTCTCGCGCACACTGCTCGACATCTCGCTGTCCAACAGAGAGCGCGAGAAGTTCGCGTTATTGTGGCAATGTCGCCATAGCATAGAAACGAAATCTACGTACCTGAATTCTGCCGATACGAAAATAAAACCATTGCAGTCCTTTGCATAATTCTTTTTTTGTTGAATATACGTTTTAACTGGTTTTTCGCTCTTAACGTAGTCTGCTACAATGCATCCTCTGCCTGTAAAAGGATTAGTCAGTCCATTAGTTTTTGTAATGCCACGGCTACATTGTCCCGATAACGCGAAACTACACTTTGCGAAAGAGGGCATGCGAAATGTAGTTCGCGTTATCGCGACAATGAAGCTAAATAGTTTGAACCGATTTCAAAAAAAAAAAAAAAAACATAAGTTGTTTTCAATAGGGTTGTTTTTTTTTTGTTGGTATGCTCAGAGTTGCTTATCTATAACTTAGCATTTATGATACTAAATAAAAGGGAAAGACTTCCATAGTTGTAGCAGATATTAGAGATCTCAACGTAGCGTGTTTGTATTTCCGAAGATAGGCGATGACTCCCGAAGCGTATACTTTTCTTGGGATATCTGTAGTTTGGTATTTTGAAAGTGAACGCTTACTTACTCTTGGCAGCAGGATTGTTGGTTCCTGGCAAGGTCAACAGAACTCCAAGTTTCTTACGAGCGGGCGCCACGGCCAACCAAGTACCTCCATCACCGACTTCTAAGTCACGACCTTCAAATAAAAACGTTTTTTTTTTCAGATGATGTAAATAACTATGTATGACGTATGTGATATAAAACATGGAAGGTCAGTGGCAACAATTCAAGCATTATGATAGAGCAGCTAAGGAGATGAGGGCTATGCTGGGGATAGTTTAACATTAACGGATCAAATCAAATCAAAATATTTTTATTACACATAAACCTACATGGGCACTTATGAAACGTCAGAAGCTAAGTGCACGGTACCAACTTGTTGATTCCTATGGAGAAGAGCCGGCGAGAAACTCCACTCTCTTTTAAAATACTACGGATACTCGGGCGTTATAACCCGATTACTACTATAACTTGGGGCTGCCATAGTCAAAAGATTGCCAAGAGTGAATTCACTCGCCGTTCGGTCTGCACTCCCGGGTAGTCTGCACTGTTATTTTTTATTAAAATACTGTTGCTGACCCTACCAATGCAGCTATCACTTCAATATTCCGACGTTGACAGATGTTGAGTTATGGAAATCGGGTTTTATTAAATAAAATATCGAGCTTTCCAAAGAGACTGTCACACGGGAAGACCGAAAAGGAAGGCATTCTAAAGAGCCGATGTTTTCTACTTAAACTCGATATAACGGATAATGTATGTTCAAGCCTTAAGGTTTAAGCTTGAGGTTTGCCAGGGAGCAATGGAGCGTTAGTGCTCGCAACAAAAATCGACGAAGTAACCTAAAAAAACAGCCACGCTTAAGTGGCAGGACACGTTTGCCGCATGTCGAAAGAGTCATGGGCAAAATTGACCACTATGTGGTTCTCAGAAAACATTCAGCGACATCGAAGCAGACCCCGGAGAAGATGGCTTGGACGAGCTTGATGGCTACAGATAAGATTGGTACACACTAGCTCAATACAGAGAAGAGAATTTTACATGGAATAACCAACATTGTTACTTGTGAGATGCAATTGACTTGATGAGTTTTTTAGCGTCCACGATGAGAAAGAGAAGAAATGATTTTATGATTGTATTATACAATGCGTTACACCTCCGTAAACGTTAGGATCTTCCTTCCATGGGCCCATGGTTTCTGTTTCCCGGGTATAGTATTGATCCCTGTTAGATATCAGAACTAAACTGTAGTCGCTCTTAGCATCGTGGGTGCCATTGTACATAAATAAGATGCACATTTTTGTACCTACAATAAAAGAAAAAAAATCAAAAGTCTAATATTTAAAAAGTCTAATATTTTGCCTATAAACTGTTGGTGGTTCAATGCATATAACAATAGTTAGTGGTGCACCAGCCAATGCGTATATCCGCAGTTAGTGGCCTAACTCTCTATATGTAGATCTCGCATTGGTATTTTATTGGTGTAGAATGGAGGAGTACCTTGTAATGCTACGGCTACATTGTCGAGTTATCGCGAACTAGAAGTAGCGCTCTCTGTATTGTACATCAAGACGAGCTATGTGCGAGGCAATGAAGCCATAGCATAAGAAAACGCTGGTTGTAGATTGAAAATAGGTAGTTCTGTACGAACGGAGCCATGCTCGTTCGCCCCAATCACGGAACAAATTCAAAAGAGAAAAATCTAAGTACGACTCACCTTTTCTCTGCAGCGGCCGGCTTCCCAGTTGATCGAGAGGTTCCATTGAGCGAACATTTTATCACAGACGCCGCAACGAGTTACAAACACACGGTGATGAAAAATTTGTCCTTTGTATTTTGATTTTCACGCACGGCATCAAAAACTAGACCGGTCTGACGAGCACAGACTGCCTAGTGCCACGGTTCTACGGCCCGTGCCGACGCACCCGTACAGGCCGCAACAGGCAACCTCCTCGCCGCGCCATGCCGCGCCTTTGATCTTACCGAGTTCCGACGGAACGGATGGGCGGCGATGGTCTGACGCAGACCTCATCATATGCGGTTTCCACGGTTGTCGCCCTGGCCTGGCGCGGCGCGACGCGGCCTGGCCTTGATAGGTTAGAGGGCGCTCTCATACCATATATGAAAGGTAAGCTGGGAAATTGAGCCGGTAATCGCGCGTCGAATCAGCGAGCGCACATAGACATTCAATTTTGGATTCGTCCAAGCATGGGTTATATACAGAACAATTTGTATAATAATAGGTTGGGGGAAAAGTTTCTTCGCATTTTTTAAGAAAATTCAAAACATTTTTTAATAAAGTTTATTTACATTTAACTAAAGTACCATTTTGTTCGATAACTTTTTGCCATCTTGTAGGTAGGGACATGATCCCATTGCTATAGAAATTTTGGGACTTCTGGTCAAAATACCGCGACAAGTGGTTTTGGCAGTCCTCTCGTGATGTTAACCTGACACTGCCTAAAGAATTCTGAAGAGACCGAAACAGGTGGAAATCTGAAGGTGCAAGGTCAGGACTATAAGGCGGATGCATTAACACCTCCCAGCCAAACTCTCTTAATTTTTGTTGGGTGGCTAAAGATGTGTGAGGTCTAGCGTTATCATGATGAAAAACCACACCCACACAGTTGAGAGAAAGCGGCCGGAATTAATCAACAGAAGGCTGTTGATTAATTCCGGCCGCTTTCTCTCAACTTCTTGCTTTAATCTCATCAGTTGTTCGCAGTAGAGTTCAGAATCGATGGTCCTGCCTGGTGGTAACAGCTCATAATGAATAATGCCCTTCCAATCCCACCACACACACAGCATCACCTTGTTGCGAGTTAACCCGGGTTTCGCCACAGTCTGTGAAGCCTGACCGGCCTTTGACCACGACCGTTTTCGCACGTTCTTGTCATACGTGATCCACTTTTCATCACCAGTTATCAGCTTCTTCAAAAATGGTTCGGTTTCATTACGTCGTAATAAAGAATCACAAATGAGTACACGGTTCATTAGGTTTCTTTCAGTGAGCTCGTGAGGTACCCAAATGTCGAGCGTTTTTGTGTACCCAGTTTATTTCAAATGCGCCAAAACTGTTTTGTGGTCAATTTCCAGTTCTTCAGCTACGTCGTAACTACTGGTATGCCGATCTTGCTCCACTTTTTCAAAAATGGCATCCATTTTATCCGTAATAGGGCGACCAGAACGACGTGCATCTTTGACATCAAAATTTCCGGATTGAAAACGCTTAAACCAAAATTGTGCTACTCTCACAGACACTACACTAGGTCCATAAACATCGTAAATTTTTTCGCGGCTTGCGTTGCATTTTTACCTTTTTAACCGACTTCAAAAAAAGGAGGAGGTTATATGTTCGACTGTATGTATTTTTTTTTTTTTTTTTTATGTATGTTCACCGATTTCTCCGCCAATTGTCAACCGATTTTGAAAATTCTTTTTTTATTCGTAAGGGTATACTCCTAGGGTGGTCCCATATTAATTTTGTGAAGATTTGATGTATACTTTGGGAGATAAACGAAGGAACTCCTCAAAAACAAACAGTACACGTAATGTGATTTGGATATTGTACTAAAGATCAAAAATAATTGCTGGTTCTATCTATCCATCCGTGGTGAACTAATTATAGTCTTCGAAGATACCGCATGGAACTCCTCATCGGTGAACAGTACATATAGGAACTTACAGTGAAAGGTTAGAAGGTTAGGGGATAATTCTTTGAATATTATAGGCACGTTTAGACCGTTACTTGTATTCTTATATTCCGTTGAGCTGATGATGGAAGGTACAACTCCTTATCGATCAGGAGTTAGAAGATATCTTGTCCTAGATAGACATACTCGTTGACATCGAGAATTGATTCCTCAGCAGACACTAGAGATGGACTACTGATGATGAGTTCGGGAGACAGACACCGGAACTCTTTAAAAAATGACAGGAAAACAACCACGATTTCTGCTATCGCATAAATATGCATTGTTCGTTTGGAATTAGTGCAGGGTGAATACCACAACTAAAAATTTAAAAATAAAAACTTTTTTACAAAAAAAAAACAACCGACTTCCTTAAAAACACTACAAAGTGAAAAATAACTTTAATTTCGGAAGTCGGTGGCAAAAAAACCATAAATACAGATCCTAAGACACCGACTACCGAAATTAAAGTTATTTTTCACTTTGTAGTGTTTTTAAGGAAGTCGGTTGTTTTTTTTTTGTAAAAAAGTTTTTTTTGTAGTAAAATTTTAAAATGTATTGAATTTCTTCATTAGATTCACTCATCTTGACGGTACGAAAAACAAATGAAAATCACACATTTTCCTAATTTGAATTTGGAATTATGTTCTTTAAAATTTAAACTTTCAATGATACCAAAACCAGCCAGATACAAATAGTATAGCCAAAGAGATTTTATTACAAGTTCATACAAACTATAATGCGAAAAGACTTTTTCCCCAACCTAATATATATTAAGTGTTCACCTACCTGCTATGAATGAAGTGGATCAAATGATCTATAAATGGTTAGTGGAACAGATTTTTGCAGTGGGACATTAATGGCTAATAAAAAAGTATGGTATAATTAAATAGTAAATGATTTCATAGTTACCCACCTAGTCCGAGCTGTGAATTTTATCAAGTGATGTAGTGCTACTGGATGACAGATCCTCTGATGCCTGTAGACAAACCAATTTCAATATTTATAATTATATATTACAAAAATTTAAAAATAATATTGAATTAGGAGTTTCTAAATAGCTTTTGCATACTTAATATATAATGTAAACTGAAACATAGATACCGTTAAAGAGAATGCTGTTCTATTACAAGAAAATATCCAAAAAAAAATTTTTACTTCCACCAAGCCGTCCAATATTACAAGAATTTTGGTACACGGTGGTTTAAGGGTTCTTGTGATAGAACTAAATTAAAAAGGCATTATTTCATGTAAAAACCCAGCATTCTTTTATTCTAGCCAGTAGTTATGATTTTAGGGGAAATAAGTATCGAGCGGATGTTTATTTTTTTTTACACAAATCTCATACCTGACAAAAGAGGTCACAATACTGTTGTGTAAAAGAATGCTCCGTTTATATACCATTATTTGATTGAGTAGCTACCTACTGTTACTAAGTTCGATGAAAAAACAGGAGTTTATTTACGCACACCGATAAAACTTCGTATCAGTGATAAAGTATTTACAAAGCTTGTATGTACGTCATCAATATTTTTATAACTCTATCTTTAGGAAGGTACAAGGTACAATACAGCAACACTTTTTGGGTGAAAACGTTTAGGTAAATATTTCGAGTAAAATTCAATTAAGTATTTAGTAAATTGCTATGCCAGACGGTTGGATGGTTATACAATGCAATTGGATAGCTTTATTTTTATAAGAATGTACTATTAGAAGCTAGTATTTACGATATAAATAAACACATACCCAAATTTTAAATTTTCGTTGCTTTTTCTGTATCAGGTGTATCAGCTGATTGTTGATTGACTTGACGGATTTTTGACACACACAGACTGCCATTTCAAAAACAAAAATGAATTGACAGTGACGACTGTCACGTGACGCTAAACTAGAGATAGAGTCCGTCCCACGCGGTCTCACGGAAAAGTGGAACTAAATATTTTTTATTTATAGTTATCACGGATGTGTGGGAAAGTTCAAGGTTCGCGAGCTTTTGTATGCGTCAATGAACCGACTAACCGAACTATTCATAATCATTTGCAAATTTCATTCTACACTTGTGGGTATTTGCGCGAATGTGAGTGATCGGTATTACAGTATAATTTAATGCTCTTAGGATCCTTAGACGATTAATCTGATGACGGATTTGAGGTATTGTCCAATGCACGCGTTCTATCTGTCATCAATCTAAGATCAAACCAAGATCACCCAAAATAAAAATAAAACATATGTAATAATAGATTTGATTGATTTTCAGTCATCAGCCTGATTGATCGTGGCGGCATTCTGGCAAGGAGGCTCGCCACCTCGCACGAGACCATGCGGTATCCCCGGATTAGCCAGATGGCCATGACCCTCTGTGCCGCACTCAACCGGCGTGCTGGGCGCAGCCTCAATGAGGGCACCCACACCGGTGCCCCGTAGAGGGCCATGGACCGCATGACCCCCGTGTAGAGCCTCCGGCAGGATCTGGAGGCAAAGGTCCTCGCCCACATGTGGGAGTGGCGCGAGGAGGCGAAACGCTGGGGCGAAACTCCGCTGCCGCGACAAATCGCGGCACGGCGGACAGAGCTCCGGCAGGATCTCAAGGCGACATGGCGAGTACGACTGTCGCAACAAGTAAGTCCCCTCTTTGAGGAGTGGATAGAGAGGCGCCACGGCGTCCGCACCTTCCGCCTGACGCAGGTTCTCACCGGGCATGGGTGCTTCGGTGAGTTCCTGTTCAGGATAAAGCGGGAGGAAACGCCCGGGTGTTTCCATTGCGAGGATCGTCTGGAGGACACGGTAGAGCATACGGTGGAGGTGTGCCCTGCCTGGGTGGAGCACCGCCATGTCCTCGTGGATGCGATCGGCGGCGGCAACCTCTCGCGTCCGACCCTGGTGCGAGCCATGGTACGGAGTGAGAGGGCATGGGAAGCCGTCACCTCCTGCTGCGAAGCAGTAATGCTCGCGAAGGAGGAGGCGGGGTGCGTGAGGGAGTGGTAGTCTCTGCACCCTCACGTCCCTAGCCCTAGCTGCCGCAGGAGGAGATGCCCCGGGCGTCGGGGGTCTATAGCGGACTCCCGGCCACCGTAGGCGCGAGCTTGCGGGCGGCAAACAATGGGTAGCTCGCCGCCCGGTAAGGACCAGGCTCGGGTCGACGGCGCGTAGTGTTCCACGCGCGCCTCAAAGAGATGTCAGCAGCACTGAAGGGGTCTGCTAGGACCGATGCCTGCCAGGGTCGCGAGATTGTTCGAAAGAGATACCGTGACCCTGGCACATGGACAACTCAAGGAACACGGGTGGGTTTTAGTCAGTAAAAGTCTGACACGCCCTCCCGCTCCGCCCAGAGCGGGAGAAGTCATTTGATAATTTCCCATCCAGAAAAAAAAAAGCCTGATTGATCGTTCAGGGGTAAGGTCTTATCGACTATATTGTTTTAGGTTCCGTCCCACTAGACTGATATTTTCACTATATCTATGGTCAGGCCACAGAGTTAATATCCCCTTTGGAGTATTTATATTCTGTGATTTGTTATAAATGAAAAGACGTAAAAAAAAAAAAAAATGTCAGGAATCATGTCAAATGGAAAGAGTAATAATCCGTGTATTAGCCTGCCCAAGTAGGGCGAAGAGAAGAAAAAAAAAAATAATCCGTGTATTTATTAAATTCGTCTTAATATTACCATCTTTACTCCGACTATCTCATGCATATCCAAAATGGATTCGAATTTACCATTTTTTAGTCTTCCAGTAAGTTTCATTCAAATATAGTTTAAAGTCAAAACAGCTGTTTACAGAAGTAAAAAAATACAAAAAATTCGTGATATTTTCAAATAATCTTTATTTTAGTTCGTGGATTCGGAGACTACAGACTTTCTTTCGAGGATCAAGCCGCAGGAGTGTGCATACGATGAGTTGCACGCGACTTTACCATCCCATGGTGCATTGTTGGGCCCTGACGATGTCTTGGCCCAGTTTCTTTCTGGCGACGAACCGTTGGAAGAGCCCGACTTGAACGGGCCTACTACGTTACATTGTGAGATCTGTAAGAAGCGGTTTGATAATGCTAAGAAGTATTATGGACATTTGAGAGTCCATTCCAAGGATAACCTTTGGGTTTGTGGTGAGTGTTCATACCGTTTAAATTAGTCAAGTATTTTGAAGGCTTTAGGTTCATACTGTGTGTTCATTCTATTTTTGTTATGAAAACATTGCCAGAGAGGCAGTTGGTCCATGTTAACTTTATATTACGATATCTATTATTTTATTTTATAATATAATCATATTTGTAATATTTTGGAATTTAATAATGTAATCGAAGAATTTAATCACCTTTTAATATGAATGTTGTGCATGCCTATAAGTGGTGTATTTACACAGAACTAAAATTCCTCATCACATTATGTTTATATCGTTGTATATATGTCGTTGGTGTTCTTTGGTTAGTAAATAAATTAATATTAGAGAAAAGGTAATGATGAAAAAAATGTCATTTGTGGTAATACTTTTGTTTTGTACACATTCAAAGGCCCCCAATATCCTTAATTTTGCTCAAGTCAGGGATATAATTATTCCAATTATTTTAGTTTATATAGCTATCATGCAGATTAAAAGGTCTCTATTTATTCATTTTATATCTGAAACTGGAATTATATCATATTTCAGAGCAATGTCCTAACCAGAAGTTCTCGACTAAGCAGCAGCTGATGAAACACAGCCTGACCCACAAGCCTCTGGAGAGAGAGTGGAAGTGTCTGCAGTGCACTATGGCCTTTGAGGCTCTGTGGAAACTACAGCAGCATCTGTTTGCCAAGCATTTGAACTACAAGTATGAGATAAAATTATTATTTGGTTTGAAACTATTGTATTTACTTTTATTCACTCATGTGACATAGCCCTCCTCATATTGGCTATGAATGGTTGAAGAAAAAACCAACTACCTTAACATGGAAGTGGGTTTTATTAACCAACTTCAAAAAAAGTTATCAATTCGATTGTTTTTTTTTTTACTATACAAATTCAAATAAGTTGTTCATGACAGCCTCGCAGCTCTCAGCAGACTCTGTGATCTAATTAATGAAAACCTTAATTTCACTCACTGTGTGTGTATTGTCACTCGAGTGACAATACACAGCCTAAACCGTTGGATTTAGAAGCAACAAATTTGCATAAGAGCTCCTTATGTAAAGGGTAGCAGTAATGATTTTTGAAAATCGATTTTTGAAAGATGTTAGGTAGAAGTGGCAGGGTTATCCACACATTCAGTTTTTTTTTTTTTAATTCTTGGTCAGCGTAATGCTGTATGTTGAACCCATATGTATTTACAAAATAATATAATGACTGGCCTGTTAGTTTAGTGGTTAGTGACCCTGACTGCTAAGACAGGTTGTGGGTTTGATTCCCACCCAGGACAAATCTTTGTGTGATGAGCACAATCATTTGTTCTGTGTCTGGGTTTAATTTATCTATAATATGTATTTATTTAGAAATATATAAGTATATTTATCAGTTGTCTGGTTGCCATAGTACAGGCTCTGCCTTGTTTGTTGATCAGATAACGATGTGTTGGTTGTCCCAAGATATTTATTTATTTATAATGAACTTGTTATTATTATTCAACTTAGAGGGTTGTATTTTTTTGTTACATTTGTTAGGGTCAGGAATCACATTTTAAACCATATACCTAAAACTAACCTAACCTAACACTTACATGCAACTGCATAAAAAAAAACATTGAATTTCACAGGCTATATAGCACACCCTCCCAAAAACGCGACGGAATTTTGCCATTCTTGCCTTTACAGATATGTTCCTAAATAAAGTAGTATCTATTAATATAAGCATATGCACATAAAGTCTTTCTTATTTGCAGGCCTCACAAATGTGATCAATGTGAGAAGTGTTTCACGAAGTTTTCAGACTTGGAAAGACATAAAAGCATACATATAGGTACGTTAACATGAAGTACATTAAAATATTTACCTGAGAGAAGTATGGTCCAACCCTTTATTACTGGCGGATTCTTTTTATTCTGATAGTTCTTGTGGGATAATTTTCGACTTCCATGCGGGCGAAGCTGCTGGCAAAAGCTAGTAGTTTAATCATCATTTCAGCTGATGTCCACTGCTGGACATAGGCATCCCCAAATTTGGAGGGTTAGCCATAATCGCCACGCTTGGCAGATCGGGTTGGCGATCGCAGTATGGTGGTAAAATGCATAGAGAATGCTGCTGCCGATTCCCTAGTAAGTCTCTACTAGTTGTTTGATAATCAAGTAAAAATTAATTAGTGAGTTTCTTGAATGAATACTGCTAAATCAAATGTGCTGACCTGAAATTGTCTAACACGCCTACAATGAATAAATTCTTCCACTCTCCAGATATAAAGAGGCATGCGTGTCCTGAATGCGACATGCGTTTTAAGGACAAGTCGAATCTGAAGCGTCACATGCTGCGACACAGCGAGGACAAGCCTTACTGCTGCGTGGGATGCGGGAGCAAGTTTAAACAGGTAGAACTTTTAGAAAGAAATAGATAAAAATAGGGTTATTTTTAACAGATAACTGTGCTGGGAGCACTGTGGCCCAGTGGTTACGGCATAGGGTATAGGCATAAATAATTAAGCATTATTGACGAATAATGTTCCTACAGCTGGGACGCTGACCTCCTCTCTGTGGGAGGGAGTGAGTCATAATCGTTGATAGATAACACAAGTCACAGGTGATCTGACAGACGGCTTGTCAAAATTTCAGTCATTCATACAAAAATTCCCATAGAACATGCAATTTTAGATTTCTCGATTTTTCTACTGTTTATTTGGTTGTAACCTAATTGCATTTTATTTTTCAAACCACCTCCATAAAAGAGTGAACAAAAAAAAAGAAAATCAATGTGGTTTAGCCGTTTATGAGTTTTAGCGAGACTGACGAACAGCATTTGAGTTTTGTTTAAGTATACGGATAGATTTCATAATTATTATATAACCATGTTCCTCATCTTCTCCCAGCTGGCTTCAATGAAGCGTCACGCACAAAATTGCGCGCACAACAAGGAGCCGAGCGAGCCGGTGGACCGAAGCACTCGTAAGAACCACTGCCGCGTGTGCGGCATGAGCTTCCAGTACAAGAGCGCTCTGTTGGAGCATTGTGTCAGGTGAGGGGCCACGCATACTGCTCTGAGCCGTATGATACATTACGTATAATACGCTAATTTTAACTGTTGTTACCTTATTCTACGTCATCACCTAGCCTCTAAGGAGATCCTCAAGTAGTAATTCTAATGCCCGTTTTCACAAATGAGCGTTACATTTTCAATTCTCTGCTCAGGGCTGAAAGTTGAAAATCCAACAGCGCGTTTTTATTTAGGCATTTATTTAAGTGTCGCTTAGTTTTATTGAAAACGGGAATCGTAGACACACATATTAAGGGTCACAGCACACATATCAACTCGGAAACGGATCGTAACCATATCAACTCGCGCCGTTTAATATGATTTGTATGAAACTCCCTACTGAAAAGCACACTAACCGGAATCGTAACATAAACGATTCGCGTCCACCCTTGCCCCTTTCAAGGCAACTTCAAAGTTGATTCAAACTGATCTGGGTGCCAGCCAGGTCAACCAGCGGTCGGCGAGCCGTAAGCGCGGCGTCGCACAGTGGGCCCATACTGAAAATTAGTGGACTTAGGCAACAAAGTTACCATATCGATGCGATTTTTTTTTTATATTCCTGACAACTTTTATTCTTATAAAATTTCTTCTAAACTTGATAGTTTGTCTTGAAAAAAATTTATTAGATTTTTTTGTATGGAGCGAATCACGTTTAATTTTTTTTCTTCAATTGTACTAATATGTTGGGTGTGTGGCGTGAGTATATGATAGCTAGGGTCATTCTCTATCCACGAAAAAAAAATCAGCGCCGGCCATCTGCGGCAGCGCGAGGAATCATTCGGTAAAAAAATAATAATTTGGAAGAATTTTTTTGTCATTTAAAATAAATTCAAAGCATATTTTTTGTCTCATTTGGCTGTTTTCACCTTCTTTTTAGTTAAATAAATAGTTTTAATAGCGCATACGTACTTAGAACTAGTAATTCTGGTAGAGATTTAGTTATTATTGCATGTTATCGGTACAAATGAGTCATCAATCACAATGCAGGTGCTCTGCATTGTGATTGATGACTCATTTGTTTGTGCGCGCATAACTAATGAGTCATCGAAAAATGCTCGTCTCTGATTGGCTGTGTTATTTTTTAACTGCACGTTATCTATTGTTGAATAAATATATCGTAATGTTTCAGGTTATACTAATTTTGTTAATGATAGGTGAAATAATTTAAATTTGTACGGACAAGTCGTTGATAATTATCTACATAATCAACTGTATGTATATTATTATAGTATAAGTTATCGTACGTATGATCAATATGAAACTGTGAAGTAATTGTAGCCCTGAAAAGGGCTGTTTGTCATATTCCTAACCCTGATGGGCTTTTGTGGGAATAATTTAGAGCCGGATCACATTATTTCTTGTTCCAGAAGTGCTAGTGGGTCCGGCATATTTTCGGACTCTGCTATGAGGCATTCTTCTTCCTCCATAATTTCACTGTCACAGGGAGGCTCAGTAGTCTGTAACAACTGAGTTGCTTCAGGCAACAACTCATTATGAACCTGTTTCATTATTTTAGGCCTTATGTAGGATATGTGGGGATCAGAGCTTATTAGAAGTCCATGGAGGATGTCTTCGTTTGTTGCTATTCTCCCCGTTTTCCGAGTGTGCCTCTCCCTGACGTTTCTGAAGTCCTTATTACGGGCTTCCGAAGCTTCTTCAGATAAGGTACCTAAAACGAATAAGTACATACATTTTAATTTCAAAACGCAATCGAGTCAAATAATACATCAAACTATATTTATTTTTTACTTACCGATTGGCAAAACACCAAAGTGGTTACAGATGTCTGCACCGTGCATTAGAAGTTTATGTACACTAACTGGCATGTAGTACCACGAATAGTGTTGCACGTACACATCAGCTGTTTCTCTACAGTATCTTCTAAATTTTTCACAGTCAATGTTTTTGCCTGATGATATGGCTTGTAGAATAACGGAAAATCTGAAAATCAGATTTTCGTCAATACCCGTTATTCTGGAAGATCTTTTGTAATCTTGGAAAAAGCGCCTCGCTGTATTCCCGTCGTTTGTAGTTCCAAAACCCTAAAATGGGAAAACAATACGTTAATATACAATACATAGAGATATAATTCACAAACAACATAAAGAGAGCGAAAATTAAATACATACCTGTTTGACTATATCAATCAGCATTCCAGTTTGCTCACGAAACTCTTGCTGTGTGGTATTTTTTTTAGCTTGTTTCAAAGCCTTATGTTCGCCGCGAGCAGTCCATCGTTGAAAATCCAGATTATAAGATATATGGAGAAGACATTCCATACACCGAATCTTCATATGCAGTGAAGAAATTCCTTGTTTGTAAATTTCTTCACGAAGTGGTTTAGAAGTCAAAGCGTCTAAATTATTCATCTCACTCGGTTTTGCCAAGCAAATGGGACACGTTGCATGTGATGGTACTCCAGCAATAATATTGGCCACTTTTCCATCAATCATGGTCATATGCAATTCATGTGATACAATAATATTTCCACACTGTGTAGATATTCGTTCATCAATTTGTTTTTTCATCTCAGACTTTTCAGACTTTATAAAGTCAGCTGTCTCCGAGGTGAAAGTGAACTTCACTGGTCGACAGTACAGAGTTGAGCAAGGTGTGGGGTTCTCCCAAACTAGATTTTCATTCCCAGATGATGGCCTAGTAGACACTAGCCGAAGAGGGACGATGCTTATCATGACTACTGATGAATCATCGAACTCTGTAGCTGTGTTTGACGTTTTCTGTTTATAGTTACTCTGCGACGAAGAACCATCAAGTCCCCATTTCCAGGTCAACTTGAGTTCTTCATTTTGAGACCTATCAACAGTATTTATATCAAGTAATATCCTCTCCATAGTGTGGTCCAATAGCGCTTGCAATTTAATGTGAGCTCCGTTTTCGGTAATCTCCATACTCTCTTGTGGTGGGTAACATCTTGGCATTTACAAGCTTTGGATAAGATGGAAAGGCAGCACAGTTTTCTTCTTTCAGAAATTGTCGAAGAGCTAAGTACTTCCATTTCGAGAGCTCAACTAATGTATAAAGAGCTTACAGTACTTAAGCTCTGCTTTTTGAATAGTCTCTCTTCTACTTCGGATAGCGCATCTGGATTACTGGAAAGGTATTCCACCACTTTTGCCAGATTCGTTTTGCCGGTGTCTTTCAATTTTGTTATGTACCAGTGCTGCAACTCTTCCTCGGAATTTTCTTCTACTATGGAAGTAGAACGTCTTTTCTTTTGCTTATTACTTAACTCTTCGAACGGTTTTCTGTGCTCCTTTTCTGTAGATGTTCCCGCTTCCGCAGTACATACTGCAAGAGTAGGAACATGGCAATCTATATCCACAAGCTCAGATAAGGCTGCGTCCGAAAAGCCCATCACACTTCTCAGATCAACACTGTCACAAACAGGTCAGTTGATGTATTTTTCCAACCACTTGCGATTAATTACACGATTCATAAAAGTTTTTTGATTTCTACTTGACTCTATCCACTTTTTATTTAAATTTACACAAAAAAGTCGACAGAACTCCTTGATTCGGTTCTTGTCTTCTTCAGAAACTTCGGTAGTCAAGACAGAAATGATACTTTCATACAGAAACATATGATTTTTCAGATCACCGCCACTTCTTAATTTCACAAAAAGATCTAGGTTGGTACAAAATCCAGCCATAGTTCTAATGTAAATATAAAAATATAAGTATTTCACTGTGTTCACAAACAAGCGACAAGAGCGAAACTAGATGGACTTAATGAATGTCTTTATATTTATAGTTAGTGTTAATTACTCAAGTAGTGGACATAACAACAGTGAGTGAAAATTATTCAGCCAATCAGAGACGAGCATTTTTCGATGACTCATTAGTTATGCGCTTAGCCGAGTGCACAAACAAATGAGTCATCAATCACAATGCAGGTGCTACCGATAACATGCAATAATAACTAAATCTCTACCAGAATTACTAGTTATAAGTACGTATGCGCTATTAAAACTATTTATTTAACTAAAAAGAAGGTGAAAACAGCCAAATGAGACAAAAAATATGCTTTGAATTTATTTTAAATGACAAAATAATTCTTCCAAATCATTTTTTTTTTTTACCGAATGATTACTCGCGCTGCCGCAGATGGCCGGCGCTTTTTTCATGGATAGAGAATGACCCTAGCTATCATATACTCACGCCACACACTCAACATATTAGTACAATTGAAGAAAAAAAATTAAACGTGATTCGCTCCATACAAAAAAATCTAATTAATTTTTTTCAAGACAAACTATCAAGTTTATGTGTATGATGTGTGCTGTGACCCTAAAACACATGGGAGGTGCGGGAATAGAGTTCTTGGAAAGACTTGGGGGAGGCTTTTGCCCAGCGTGGAACAGTATAGGCTAAACAAAAATAAAACATTTTATTGTACAGCACATAATAATACCACAGTATGGCCTATGTACGGTTATTTTAATTTTAAACAGTCATGTTTTTATTGTGTACAATCAAGTGGCCTGTATGTCGTTTGTCCTAAGGTTGATTTTCGTAGATTATGTATTGATGTTGACAAACGTTTGACTGATAATTCGGTAGAATTGTAGAACGTGCTTCAATATCTCAAATAGCGCTATTATTTGGGGAGTATAACCTAGTTCGTTTCTGCAAAGTGTTACTATAGTTGTAGCTTCATTTCTACATTCAGATTACATAAATTTTAGATGATCTTCAAATCAACTTTTCTAATGTTCACCAGGCAACACACCATCACGGGGGGTGTTGTACAAAACGCAAAACCGCCCGAACCCGACAAGGAAGATAAAACTCACCTCAACGACACAAACCGCATCGTGGACAACATCGTGGACGATATCCTATCCGCTGAAGACGACTACATGACCATGTCGACACAAAACGAAATACTCAACGTTTACAACCCAAACGACATTGACAATAACCCAGAAAACTTAATGCAAATAGAACTGTTAAAAGAAATGAATCAACTACACATTTTAGATGGCGAACTATTCTATAACGACATAGATTTTGATAGCATTCAACCTAGTCACATGTTCAATACCAACAATAACGACATGGACTACGGCACAGACAAAAATGCTGAAATTTTATTCGATTTTACTGAAGGAAGCAAAAGTATGGACCAGGATATCATGAATACATTATTTCATGTTAAAACTGAATACTTACCTGATGAGCTACTAAATCCCCCAGAAATTGTAAAACCTGAAAAACCAACAGAATTAAACAATCATAATCACGTATCGGTAAATGAATGTGCTACTATATTTGAAAGTGACGTTGATTTAGACGCTAGTACTAATTTAGCTGCGAATTTGAACCAGCTGATCGGCGAAAACAGTGTCCAATACATTTCTACAGAAGACGATGATACATTTATAATAAGTTTGAATAGTGAAATCGATGCTCAACAGTTGACTGACATGTTAAATATAGGGGTTGAGTTAGTTAATGATAAGGCTAAGGAGTCAAGTGTTCCTGAAATTAAACAAGAGCCTGTGAGCCTAGCAAATATAGAGCTTTATGTGAAGATTGAAAAGCCAGATGAGCCACAAAATGGCCAATTAGAAGAGCGCTTACGACCTATGGTCGTTAAAATTGAAGAGACTAAGAATGACGCCCCAATGAGTCTGATCGCGACAGAAGAGAAGAAAGTAATGAAGAGGAAGCCGAAAAAGACTGTTTTGTATGTTTGTAGGACATGCAATAAGGTGTTCAGTAAGAATGATAACTATAGGTCTCATATAGGTAAGGAATGCATCATTTTATTTTACTTACTGTTGTGGCACAGTTATGAAAAGATAGAAATCTTAAATTGTTCCTAAATTTTCGTAATTGCTCCTATCACTTTTCGTCTCTGCATCACTCAAAGGTGGACTGGTAGAAAATGTCTATGATAGTATTAAGTCCACCTCTGAACTTTTGTGTGCTTGAAGTAATAGATAAATATCTAATGAAGACTATACAAATTATTAAAATAAATTTATGTAATTTTACTCATACTTTATGTTAGCTGAGGTTCCTTCAAATGATGAGAATCATTGTTTTAGTTTTGTCATCCTCAATAGATATTTAAGATAAAGTTCTTTTTAACCTACTTCTTAAAAAGAAGGAGTTTCTCAACTTGTTAGTAAATAAATTTTTCATGTTTATTATATCCCAGGAGTACGTTCTATGTGGTAATTTCCGACCTCCACGAGAACCACTCTTACAAACATTATTTTGTTTTAAAAACTTAAGTTGAAAGGACGTTATTCAACCACTCCAATGTAATGTTGTACCACTTCTTCCCAGCCGGAAGGTATGAAGGGCACCCGTCCCGTTTTGAAGGATTGTCTTATGTAATTTTGATTTCCAAAAATTGCTGATCCTTATCCTCATTTTGTACCTCTGTACTACTTATTTTTCACAGCGACCCACGAGCCGTCCCTCCGCCGCCACAAGTGTAAGATTTGCGGCGAGCGCTTCAGTTACCGCTCCACGCTCAACAAGCACACGTACAGTCACCACACGCCCTACGTGCAGTCTGAGCATTGCTGTCACATATGTGACCGGAACTTCAAGTTCGCGTGGATGGTAAGTATACATAATATAACATACTAACTTCTGTCCGCGACGTCGTCCGCGTTAAATTTTTTGTTCCCTCGACCCTTCCCGTCGCGTCGAATCGCATACCCGTGCGATTTTCCCCGTTTTTGCAACATTTTTCATTACTGCTCCGCTCCTCTTAGTTGTAGCGTGATGTTATATAGCATATAGCCTTCCTCGATAAATAGGCAACACAAAAATATTTTTTCAAATCGGGCCAGTAGTTCCTGAGATTAGCGCATTCAAACAAACAAACTCTTCAGCTTTATAATATTAGTATAGATAACATAAAATCACGCCTTGTTTTCCAAGAGGGTTAGGCAGAGATACCTTTTAGTACACTCACATTTCGCCTGTTATGTTTAAGTCCCATGTAATAGAGGCGAGCCTATTGCCATCAACCGGGTACAAATCCGGACTCCGGGCTGTTTCTGAGAAATTCCAGATGGAAAACCCCAATAACACTTTATCCAACCTGGGAATCGAACCCAGAACCTCATGCTCAGCAGTAGCGCTTGCTACCACTAGACCAAAGCGTATACAGTTTCTCAAAGTAGGCGTTTCTGGAATCGTCTTCGTCTTTTTTCGGAAATACGAACGCCCGATGAGATCCAATATAGACCTGTTTAAACTGTGGAAGTACTTGCCTTTTATTAGTTTCTATGTAACGGAATCTTTGAACGTGATTTTCACCACATTTCAAAACGTCGGATTAATTTGAAATTAGGTACACTCATCAAAACGAATGAAAATACAATAATTTCATAAATTTGTGCCTTTACTGGCCAGGATCACCAGGATGAAAAAAAAATATAAAAAAATATATATACCGGTTGACATTTTTTACCGTCTCGACCTTCATGTGGTGTGTTGTGTAACTAGAATAGAAGGCAGGAAGGCCTTCAGATTCATCGTAGGTGACTAAAGGAGCGCGGGACGCGGGTGGACAGGGATGCGTGTGCGGCTCGTGCGCCTACGAAAGATCAATGAGGCCGCCTATCGGCCGACTTCAAAGGGTAGGACCGCGCTCCGAAATCAATGATACATGCCGCGCATTGAGTAGGGTGCGTATGATTTGAGTTTCGATGGATTTTTTTTTTTTGTTTTTTTTTCCAAATTTCTGTTTTTGTTGTTCTAGTATGAAAATGTTACTTTAAATGTGTAGTATTTATTACTAGATCAATTTAATTACATGTTATTCAAAAATAAAAAAAATAAAAATTTCTATGCCAAAAGCTTCTATTCCGTTCACCTATTACCCCCATTTTTTTTCAAGACGCTAAAAAAAGTCACCCAGTATATAATGAATAACCCGCTTTGTAGCTATCCAAACTAAAAAATAGAAAATAAATAATAGTTTAAAAACTAAAAACACGGTGTTGTTTTTGACGTATTTTTTAAGTGATATCAAGCATCCCACACTTTTTTTTTATTATTTGCTACTTTTTAGTTTGGTTTTCTATGAAACAGTGGTGCCGATTCCCTTATTCACAAACTAAACTAAATTTAAGTTCAGTGCATCTTTTTCTTTCTATTTCATTAAGAAAAGGACAGAAGATAAATTTTAGTTCAGTCCTGTCAAATTAATCAGCGCTTGACGTAAATTGACGTAATTTTAGTAGGCAAGTTTTTAATCACGTCTAAACTTGTATGGAGCGCTGATTAATTTGACAGGACTGAACTAAAATTTATCTTCTGTCCTTTTCTTAATGAAATAGAAAAAAAAAGATGCACTGAACTTAAATTTAGTTTAGTTTGTGAATAAGGGAATCGGCACCAATGTTTTCTAGTTTTTTAAACTACATATTATTTATTTGTATAGTTTTGACACCGTTCGTTTCCGTAAAGGCTTTAGCACCGTGAACCACATACATACGCTGCGGCAGGTTATACAGAAGACCGAAGAGTATAACCTGCCTCTTTGTTTAGCGTTTGTGGACTACGAAAAAGCCTTCGATTCGGTCGAAACCTGGGCTGTACTGCAGTCTCTTCAACGGTGCCAGATCGACTATCGGTACATCGAGGTGCTGAAGTGTCTGTACGAAAACGCCACTATGTCAGTCCGACTTCAGGACCAGACCTCGAAACCTATCCTTCTGCAGCGAGGGGTGAGACAGGGAGACGTTATTTCTCCGAAACTGTTCACCGCTGCACTGGAGGATGTCTTCAAGGTTCTGGACTGGAAAGGGGCTGGCATCAACATCAATGGTGAGTACATCACTCACCTTCGGTTTGCCGATGATATAGTTGTCATGGCTGAGACTATGGAGGGCCTCAGTACAATGCTCGATGACCTCAGTAGAGCTTCCGAAAGAGTGGGTCTCAGGATGAACATGGACAAGACAAAGGTCATGTCCAATGCTCGTGTGATACCCACTCCAGTGAAGATCGGAGGCGCTACACTCGAAGTTGTGGACGAATATGTGTACCTAGGACAGACTGTCCAGTTAGGTAGGTCCAACTTCGAGAAAGAGGTCAATCGTCGAATCCGACTCGGCTGGGCAGCGTTTGGGAAGCTACGCAATATCTTCTCGTCTCACATACCGCAGTGTCTCAAGACGAAAGTCTTTGACCAGTGTGTGTTGCCAGTGATGACATATGGAACCGAAACGTGGTCGCTCACAATGGGCCTTATTAGAAGGCTGAAAGTCACCCAAAGGGCGATGGAGAGGGCTATGCTTGGAGTTTCCCTACGTGATCGAATCAGAAATGAAGAGATCCGTAGGAGAACCAAGGTAACCGACATAGCCCGAAGAATTGCTAAACTGAAGTGGCAGTGGGCAGGGCACATTGCTCGCAGAACAGATGGCCGATGGGGCCGAAAGGTTCTGGAGTGGCGACCGCGCACCGGAAGACGTAGAGTTGGAAGGCCTCCAACAAGGTGGACCGATGACCTTGTGAAGGCCGCAGGAACCCGCTGGATGCGGGAAGCACAAAACCGGTCGAAGTGGCGGAGCTTGGGGGAGGCCTATGTCCAGCAGTGGACGTCTTTCGGCTGAAATGATGATGATGATGATAGTTTTGACAAGATTGGATTAGTACTTACTAGTTCCCTGATTTATGTCCAGTATATTTGGACCTATGAAGAATTACAATCATAGTGGTAAATAATAATGTTATTTCAGCTGAGAGAACATATGGAGCGCGACCACGACTGCCTGACCCCGCACGCGTGCGACTATAAGGACTGTTGCATGAGCTTCTACAAGAAATCAGACCTGGTCGTTCATAAGAGGTAAGTTTTAAATAAGACACGGCCTTCGGTAACAAGCGATTTAATTGCACTGCATTAAGAAGCGTACTCGCAGGTCGTACATATAGATGATCTATAGCTATCAACTAACTAACCTAACTTCCTTCCACCATATATTCTTAACTACAACGTAACAACTAGAAGAATTTCCGATAATAGGCTCGAGCAATATTCCTTAACTTTGGACGAACTTCCGTATCGGTTCAGAGATCAGGCTTAGGATTAGCTGCCTCAGGTACTAGCTCAGCTGCTGGCTCTGTTGCTGGCTGGGGTGCTGACTCAACTATCGTTGCAGCAGCTGGCTCCCTGCTTCCCTCTGAGCTCTGAGCTTGCCTCGCCCCACTCTTCCTCTTCCCCCGTTGAGTCTTGGCGTTGCTGACCTGATGAATGAGCACCTTGTAGCAATTGTTGTTCTCCTGTGCCGGAGTCCGCTACAGCCCATTCCATGTTATTGTCTTGCCGGGCCTCGTGCGTTTTTAATTTGTACATTTGCTTTTATGTTTTTTAATTGTAATTTTTTTTTTTCTGCTATAAACACGTCGTATAAACTTTTACCAATTTTATTTTGAACTGTTCCACGTATCCATTTGTTATTGTTACTTCCTTTTACTAGTACTGCATCATTTACTTCTAAGCTAATGTTTATATTGCCTTTATAATATTTGGCCTGTATGGATTGTTTCTCGCGCACTTTAGTTAGTAACTCTTGTGACAATAATGAGGACGACGCTGACGCCTCGAGCGCGGGCGCCGCTACCGACGTGTCTAATAAATCAAACCTGCAACGCAATTTACGTCCGAGCATTAGTTCGGCCGGCGAGCTGTCTGTTGTCGTGTGTTTTGAGTTTCTATATCTGAATAAAAATTCTGAAAGATGTGCCTTTTGCTGATCATCTTCCTTTCCTTCTGCTTTTTTTAACAACGTATTTGCTGTTAACCACTGAGAAAGCCTTTCTTTAAAGATGTTCCAGTCTTGGCCGAGCTTAAAAATTGGAACTGATCCGATAAAATTCGACATCATTTTTCTGTGCGTGCGTGGGTTAGCGTAACTCGTCGCCAATGTTAAATAAGACACGGCCTTCGGTAACAAGCGATTTAATTGCACTGCATTTAGAAGCGTACGCGCACGACTCGCAGGTCGTACATATAGATGATCTATAGTTATCAACTAACTAACCTAACAGTTTAAAAAAGAAAAATTATCTATTGGGACCATGCGAAAAGGAAGAAATAAACAAAACAAAATAAAATAAAAAATATCTGGATCCTGGACCTTGGATTTAATATTAAAAGTGTGTCTGTGGCTAAGTAATAACGGGCGGTCGATCGATCTGGTTGAGCTACACTTGCCGCGGTTAGTCCGTTGATGGGTCTTCACATACCAAGACTCCTTCGTGCATCGGAAAGCACATTAAACAGTGGTATCGGCTATCATTTGTGGCTCTTCGATAATAGTTACGGGTCGTAAGAAGTCCGAAAATCTGACAACCAGTCTTACCAAGGGGTAACGTGTTATCCAGGAACGGGGTTGTATAGGTCAAACACGCAGTCGTTCCATGTAAAATACTAGTAATCAGCTACATCCCGTTAGACTGGAATCCAAACCCAAAATAGGTGGGAAAAGGCTTGGTAGATGATTATGATGAAACAAAAAAAAGAAAGAAACAAAAATATATAGGTACACAGATCAGACGGCCAAGATATCGGTCTTAATCTGTCAAAAATACTTCGAGTTTTTATATTTGTGACATTTGATTGTTGCCGAGATGGGACTGACTAGATTTTGAACGATTTTAATTACGAGAATTGACTAGCTGATCAGGTCTATGATTTTGTTTTATTTTTTCTGATGACGGACTCGAGTTAATTTTCTTTTTAACCTACGAAAAAAAACGGAGGACGCGTATATTTTTTCTTTTGTTTTTTTTTATGTATGACCACGCATAACTTTTTACAGACTGGACCGATTTTGATAATTCTTTTTTATTGGAAAGGGTATATATCCCACAGAACAAAGAATACAGAGAAGTGCCCCTACACTGGCTAAGCACGGGACCCAGTGTCGCCAAACTCACACATTTGCATAGCAAATTGTCCATTACACACATAAAAAACAGTGATATGATTGGCTACAAATTACACACGCAACTTTTACAAATCATCTTCGTATTGCTTTCAAAAATTAAGTCGTATTACAACGCATGAAAGTTTGTTATTATTTGACATGACACAAACAATAAAGACGTTTTTCGTTTAAAAACTTTAAATAGACAAATTTACAACGAGTTCAGCAACTCAATGCTAGATGGCGCTGTAACCAATTCATTCTATTCAGAACGCTAACTCCTTTGAAATAGATGTCATATTCACATGCACTTGTAATCGCTTTTAGTAAGTACCATAAAAAAAGTTAGAGATGTAGACATGTCGATACATATTTTAATATTGATGTTACGTAATTTATTCGGGTGAGCAATGTAATAATTTGTTAAAATCATACAAATGCTTAATAACGGAAAAGGTTGATTATCGTTAAAATATCAATGTTAAAGAGGTATTTGTATGTTTGTATGTCCCCTACATATTGTTATTTGGTAATGTTATTTTCATAAAATCAGGTACGCGGGCGAAGCCACTGATAAAAGCTAACGATAAATGAAACAATAACAGATAGTACTTACTAAAAATATTTACTGACCTTGAAATAACACATATTTATTTAATAATTGCCGTTTTGATAATTTTATGTTTAATTTTAATAGGTGATGAAATCGTATATTAAAATATTTTGCCGTGATAGCTTTCATTAAGTGAGTAATATGATTAGACGTAGGAAATTCCCCTAATTGATGATAGCTTATGTTTTGGAATATTGATGACCCAATAAACTGGCGCATTATTTTAGCCATGATATAATCTTTATTAAATATGTGACCCTCTTTTAAAAATATTTCAGACATCTGACATATCTTAAACACAGATTCTGATGGGTATAATAATCCCCCTCTATCCTTAGCTATAATAAATCTATGTAATGATTGTTTTTTTCTGTTACTAAAGCACTTACGCAAATATCACACTTAATTTTTTTAATCAACTATCTTATTATATAACCAGCTATGTGAGCTATTGATTCCTTACTAAAATCAGACAAAATTATCGATACCGACCTACTTTACGGATGTGTCCCATCCCTAATCGAGTAGCGTCGAAGTTACTAGAATTTTGGTTATGATTTCAGATGACGACCAAGTGCATTTAGACCTTGTATCAATGAACATAAGGTTGTTTATAGTTTGCATTGAAGTCATAACATGTGGTATTGTAATTAAAATCAATTATATTAAAAATTAACAAAGTTTAGTACTTACCGATGATACGATACACCTCCACAAGATAAAAAAAAATTCTGCTTTCGTTTTTGCAGGTCAAAACCGCACAACAAGGCATAATTTGTAATATTTCGCGTATTTCTGCGACAACCAATCGCGACAAGTATCTGACGGCGAATAAGCTAAATGCTGCGCATCTGCGCTTAATGTTGACACGCGCACGATATCTGAGGGCCAGTTCCTCTAGCTTTCTTTATTCCGTGGTATATCCCGAAGGTGGTCCCATGTTAATTTGGAAAGAAAATTCCAACCCTAAGGGTAGGAAAACAGGGGATGATAGATTGTTCACTCGTTGATTGTAATGCATAACTTCTTACAGAATAGTCCGATTTTGCAAGCATGTAGTAATTAGTAGATTAGAGCCACAAAAAATTATAAAATAAAAACTTTTTAACAAAAAATTAATTGTATGCACTTGCTTCTGTGACAAATACACCAATTTTTTTTTTCTTTCTTTCTTTATAACTCGTGTGGAAGCCTGGAAGGCAAGTGCTCATGTAGTAGTGGTTAATGTGTTGGTGTCGTCCCCAGGTACCACACTGGAGAGCGTCCGTATTCCTGCGACATCTGCAAGCGATCGTTCCTGCACGCCAGTCATCTCAGGCGACACGAGCGGGCAGTCGACTGCACTAAGTTGTAAGTATTTAAGGGGAGGGGGCGGTAACGCAAAATAGGCAATCCTAAATTTGATCTTTCATGAAAGTGATAAGACTTATGTATAAAATAATAATAATAATATGTGTTACCATATCCTGATATTTCCAAATTTTTCGTGGGACAGATACATTTTTTCGATTTAATAAAAATACATTAAGGATTTTTGACTTTTAGGATAATTAACATTAAGTATAAAAACATTTTTTTTTTTCTCACAAATCGGAAGTGTGCAAGGGTGAGAAGGCAACACACCAAAATGTTCGCAGAATTTACCTAACGATTGCTGTTGTTGACGACCTACAAAAGCGATCCGGCCCGACTTTGATCCCACCAACTGTTAAGTGAAAAGCGATGGTTTTCAATATTTTATAGCACTTTATGCTTTCCATGCAATAGCAACATCGACATTTAAGAAAGATTTCAGAGCAAAGTGCTAAGAAACATGTTCAGTATACCAAATCTAACCTGAATCTACAAGCTATGTCGGTAACTCTGGTTATTTTCCGGATAATTTAATTTCAGGGTATTTCCTTAAAAAAAAACAGATCTTAGGCCACTCAGCTCGCTCCATGACAATAAACAAGTTAGATTTATCTATAGTATACTTGTGACTAGATCAACTCGATGTAAAGAACAAATAGTACCTTTTTATATATTCTCCAATATTATCATAATAATGAGAGTTTTTCTTATTGTTTCAGTATACAGAAAACGGAGCCACGTCCACCGCTACCTCAAAAGCAAAAGGAGCTTCCAACGAGGAGCACAAACTGTGATATTAAAGTTAAATCTAAAACAAAATAAATTAAACGCTTAGTTACAAAAAACAAAAGGTTTTTATTCATTTATAACAAATACTTTACACAATTATATAACTTGTAGAACTTGAATATAATCATAAAATGCATTAGGCACCGTTTTTAAGCGAATTCAGGGGATGTATAATTGTATATACTACGACATATCTACTAAATCCAGTTTTAGCTGACCTCGGTTTTTCGTACAATGAGAAGTCAACTTATCCTGGTAATGTATAGTTTTGAAGTGGGTATGCGTAAGCGATGAAAATACGCTACACTAACTCACTTACTGTGCCAGCACTAGCAAGTAGGTAAGCAGGTATTTATTGAACGAAAAGGCAAATAAGCGAATTGATGAATATATATTAATTATGTAAAATGAATGTACTGACAATGCAGGTGAGCAAAGCGGAGTGTTTTTGAACACGATCGGAACACAGTATTTATACTAACTAGTAAACAAAATGCGTCACCGTTGCGAGCGGCTTATGTGCGCGCGTCATCATGCTAGACAAAGGATCGCAGGCGGCGGTTGTCCGTGTGTGCTATTCGCTACGCATACATAGTTAAAATCCTTATCTTAGAGGCGCGGCTAAACAAGGTGGCGTGATTTTGGTGCTGCGTTCTAGTGTGCGAATTTACTTGCCTACTCGGCACAGTTTGATATGTCGTCGTGTGTACATACAAGGTGTAATAGAATAAACGAAAATCCTGAAAGTAACTTTTAATAATGGTATTTTTTTCAAAAAATAATTAAAGAAAAAAATACCATTCCGCCGATTGATCCAAAAAAATTAACAATCTTATTTCAACACGATAAGACTCAATTTTAAATACCTAAACTGATGCTAGGGTCAACATGGTGTTCTTAATAACAACAGTTGCTTAAAAAAAATCGTTTTCATCATTTTATTATGCTTTTAACTCAAAACTCTAATTGGCTTATATGAGGTCTTGCATTAGTTATGTTACATGTTGCAATAACAGTAAAGTGTATAAACAATTTGCGTATTTAAAATTTTTAGCAATAACCTAAAATAAAATCATAGTCTCATAATTGCTTTACATGTAGAATTGTCGTTTTATAATGTACAAATGAAAATGACATTCAACCTTATAACGTTTCGAGCTTATCCGACAATTACTCAGACATAATGAAATTGCGGCGGAGTTTTTCCGCGCACTGGATTTCTTATTCTCGGTGTTGTACCGAGTATTGAGAATCCAACAATGCAGCGCGAGCCAGTCTCAGCGCGAAGAAGAAACACTGTTCGATTTTCAACTCTCAGCGCTCAGCAGTGCGCTGAGAATCCAATGCGCGAAAATATGCCGCCGTGATTTTATTACGTCCGCGGGGACGTTGGCTTTACTCGTATAGTCGCCGATCATTGTCTATGCTCGCCATAAGATCACAGTGATTCGTGGGTTTTTTGGACACACATCAAATGGAATTTCGACAAATTGATTGTGAAGAAAAACCGTTAGGGTTATAAAGCAATTACGAAGTTGACTATACAATAAAGTCTTTTGACGTGACAACGTCTTATAATTCGACGGAGCCGGCTGCACGCACGAAAAAACATGACTCATGCGGCGTTACCTCGCTCTGAGGCGTTCCATTTAAGGCTTGAAGTGCAAGCGAGAGCGCGCATCAATATTTTCTTATGACGTTGTCACGTTCAACTATCGTCAGTAAACCGACTTTGCACACAACCGATTTTTTTATTACAAAAACAGGTCACAACTACGTAACGTTGGGTTCATTTTCCAGTCTAAGCGGATACAGCTGGATATCAGTTTTTTACAGGGACTGACTGCGTATCTGACCTCCACAACCCAGTTACTGAGTAACACTATACCCGTTGGCAACATTGACTGCCAGACTTTCGGGGCTCTAATTAGAAACGACTGTCAGTGCACACAAAAAATTTTTCTTAAATCTATACAGGAAGATTTTTTAGTCACCGTCCAAATTATGATATATTAATATTTTGCGAAAATCATTTAATACGTGTTTTTTCTTTTAGTATCACTCAATACAAAAATATTGAGATATCTCATCACAAAGTTATCTATAAAAAGTTGATGATTCTGGACACCGCCGCGCGCTAGGTAATAGTGCGGGCTATTACCTAGTGCGTATGCACCGCGCTAGGTATTAATTTCGGCGGCCCACCCCGCGCGCTGCCGAAATTAATTGAAAACAATAATAAACAAAGTTGCAAATTTTCCCTTCTTACTCTCACGGGCGGCAAGTGTAGTATTATTAACGTTTAACTTAGTGACCACGTAGAGCGGATAATTCTTTCGAGAAAATGATTTAAAATGAAAAATTTGGACAGTGACTAAAAAATCTTCCTGTATACAATAGGTATGCAAATTTTCTACCGTATGGTGAGATACACGAGTACCAGCATCAGAGAGCATTAAAAGATTTAAATCTTTGGTTATACTTTAAGTTATGATCAACTTTTCGAAATGGCTTATCTCTTAATTTTGCTGTTAACTATTTATTTTTCAGTTGAAAATAAGACTAGTAAAAACTAAGAAGAATTATTTGGATAAGACAATATTCGCATTGCATTTCCAGTTAGCATCACATAAGTTTGCTGCTCTGAAACCAGTCTTTTTCTTGCCAAGGTCATGGTCAAGGTCAATTACGGTCATCCATGAATCCATAGACGAACATCCCCTGGGGCGTTATATAAGAGAGGGGTGAAAATTTCACTGTTTTTGACCTAGAAAGACTAAATTTTGAGATAACTGCGAAAAACTTAAAACATACAACAATAGAATACAAAAAAAAATCATATCTTTTTTTATTGGTAACACTACAGCATAGGTCTTTGCATAATTATAAAATAGAAGCTTTTCAATTTACAAAACAATAATAACCACATCCTAATTGTGTAATCGTAATGTCGTTCAATTTTTTTTTCAACATTTAAATCCCGGTCTACTAAATGTGCAGTCCAAACAATAGTTCGTCCAAAAATTCCATAGAAAGAGGACGTTAAATTTTTACGGAATTCTATTTTTTTCTATACATAACAACCTAATTCGGAGTATCATGAACATTTAAAAAATTATGCCTAATCGGCTTAGCCGTTCACAAGTAATGCGCTTACCAACGAACAGCATTTTGTTTTTATTTATATAGATTATACATCAGTCTTAAAATTACTTAACGCTAGGCATTCTTCAAGCCTTCCTCTTCTTCCACAATCTTCATTTTCTGCATGAACGCTGCAAGCCCGTTGGGGCTCTCCACTAGACTCTCGTAAGTATGGTGGTTGTTGCCCAGCTGTGGGAGAGAAAATAATATTATAACATAACATCACGCCTGTATATCTGGAGGTTAAAGGCAGAGATGTAGGTACCTATAGTTCACCCACATTTCGTCTGTTATACAAGATAATTTTTATAACCAGTGCGCAAATTTTTTTTGGTGGTTCAGTATCAGTAATAGAACACATTTCAACCATTTTTTCAATACTTTTTTATTTTATTTTATCCGACCTTAAATCAGTAAACTGTGGACACCCTACATATTTCGTACGTAATATGATATCGACAATAGTAATAGGTCAGTAACCGCGCGCCGGCGTAGGTACTTCGAAATTCTTAGAATTTTGACAGATTGAACAGACGGTCGGTCGTTCACCTTCGCTGCCGCGCCAGAGCCGCGCGCAAGTTACCATAAAAACCAGTTTCAAAATAGACATCTTTCGTTAACGATAACTTAATTTTTTCGTACTAAGATATATCAAAATAAAAATTGCCTGATTATTATAACTCGTTTAAGTCTCATTTGTTAAAACTTGCGCACTGGATAAAAACTTACCTTGTATTTAAGTCCCATTTACTAGGGAGCGAAGGGCTTGTGGCTAAGTTACAACAGCCGCACGGGTCGATCGTTCAGGTTAAGCTAAGCTTGCCGCGGTTGGTCCGTAGATGGGTGACCATCTTTACATACCAAGACCCTTCCGTGCCTCGGAAAGCACGTTAAGCCGTTGGTCCCGGCTGTCTTTCGTAGATCTTAGACAGTTGTTACGGGTCGTCAGAAGCCCGAAAGTCTTACAACCAGTCTTACCAAGGGTATCGTATTACCCAGTAACTGGGTTGTGGAGGTCAGATAGGAAGTCGCTTCATGTAAAATACTGGTACTCAGTTGCACCCGGTTAGACTGGAAGCCGACCCCAACTATGCTACTACTACTTTTACTGCCTAAAAGGCTAGGCAGATGATGATGTCATGATGGGGGCGATTGCATCAACCGGGTATAAATACAGACTCCGGGCTGCTACTGAAAATTTGCAGATGGATAAAACCCAATAACACTTTGCCCGACCTAGATATCGAACCCAGGACTTCATACCCAGTTTAAGCTCGTTAAAATTTTACCAACACAGGACCTACAATTTATTGAACTTTTTTTGAGGGAGAATATCGTTGATAGCTTGTCGCTCCTTCTTTGCCAGTGGGACTGGTACCCTATGAGTAGAACATAAGTGGGTACTCACAAATCTCTTGACCCACTTGGAGAGGTGCTCCGTGAAGTACTCCTGCTGGTATCGCTCGTCTACTAATAACACGGCACCCCAGTCGCCGCGGTGTCGCACGCATCGCCCGACCGCTTGGTTCAATGCCCTGCGACCAAATCGTTCTCAATCAACTCAAAGCCGCTATGGCTCTTTCTTCAAATGGCCTTGCGGGGGAAGACTTTAGAGACAAGACGTGATCAATTATGTCGTGACTTACAATTTGTCTTAAATGGTAGCACAGGTCAAGAATGTCATAATCTAGAGGCACGGTATGCCTTTCTTGTTGCTGACATCATAGTACATTAAAAAAAAAAGGTTTATGTCCATCTGAATATGCGACAAAATTAAAAAATACGTCTAAAAGAATCCTAACAACTCTTTAATTTTGTTGGGAACTTTTGAAACACACACGAGTTTCGTTTTGTTTGTTTATACAAAAAGGAACTAAGTTATTTGTATAATATAAAAAGAAATGCCTTACTATATTTTTCGATTTGGCGATAGCTTATGACACGGTTTCTATTCCCTTCCTAATTAAATAGTTATATCATGTTATCAGTGGAAATCAACCCAAATTAAGGTTAGATTTTTTCATCTGGAAAAGTACTAATGGTGACAATTGGCAAGTCTACAAGTAAAGGATTACCTGTTACACATGGAGTGCCACAGGGTGGTTTCCTAGGTCCAACGTTGTTCCTAGTTTACATGATCATTAAACATGTTAACATGATCTTAAACTATTAAAAACTGCAAAGACATTTCGTGTGCCGACGATAATACCGTGACATTCCATCTTAAGACTGACAACATAGTTTTAACATGGTTACAAAATAGCTTGCTCAAAATTAAATTTTTCCTAATACCGAGAAACCAAATAAATCACTTTCTCTATTCACAACCACGCAGTGGTGGCACAGTGGTAAAGACCGCGACTTACGAGTAGTAGGTCGTGAGTTCGAACCCAAGCAGGCGCTTTACTTTGTGTAAATTATTTCATCACTACTGCTCTCAAAACGGTGAAGGAAAACATCGTGAGGAAACCGGCATGTCTTAGAACCAAAAATTCGAAGACGCTCCCTCTCACCGAGAGGAGGCCTGTGTCCCAGCAGTGGGAACAATAAAGGCTGCTGATGATGATGTTTCACAACCACCGTATCCCCACATCTGCCATAATGAATCTAGTAATTGTATGACTGTATTTATTCATTGTAATTAATCTAGTAATTGTAATAAAGCGGGTGTCACTTCTTGAGATAAAAATACTGTACTGTGAAGCGTTTCGCCTCATGTCCCGAGCCGCCATTAACTTCTCATTGGGCTGTACTCACCTATAAGCTTGCACTCTTAGCCATTCCCTCCCTTCGAGCAAGCCCCTCTCCTTCATATATTTGTTGTTGTACTCCATCTTCGCACTAACTGCCGTGTCGAATGTGTTCGGGTATGGTACACCCACCTGGACACGGAAACAGTAGGTTTATGAGAGATTTTTAGGCCTATGCCTTATCTATCTATGTTATTATTATTCATTATAAAAAAAACGAAAGGTTACTCATTCATTAACTTACTGATTAATCAAGAAAATCTCAAAAACTACTGCACCTACATAAAGTTCCCTCTCTCCCCCCATAAAGGGTTGAAATAGGGAGTGAAAGTTTGTATGCAAGTCCGTCAGTTTCGAAGCTAGGTTTTTCAAATTTTGAGTTTAGACTGATGGTTGAAAATTAAATTATATGTATCTCAGCGTTTTTAATAATTCTACCCCCGAAGAGCTATACAGGGGATGAACTTGTTTGTGGAGAGTACTTCATGTAAAAGTAAAAATCATTAAATGTACTTAGGCAAACAATGCAATGCAACGCAATGTACTTTGGCATTTTGGAAACTAACAGAACGTATATCGGTGTTGTTGGAATTTCAAACCTTAAGGGGATGAAAATGTTGTGTTATTCAAACATTGTGTACAAAGATATAGAAGGAAGCCAGGAAACCTATGATTAAAAAAAAGAAAATTAAGGTGTACAAAAATATTTTTGTCAGAAGTGGGATTCGAACCCACGCCCACAGAAGTGGACTGCGACCTGAACGCAGCGCCTTAGACCGCTCGGCCATCCTGACTTACGAGATGAGTCTCAAATGAGAATATCTCTATTAAATTATTATAATAATATCTAAAGGCAACCAACACAACGTTATCTGATCTCAAACTAGGCAGAACCTGTACTATGGCAACCAGACAACTGATAAACATACTATATATTTCTAAATACATACATATTATAGATAAATTTCACCCAGACACAGAACAAATGATATGAAATTCTTTCTGAAATAGAACATAAGTGCAACTACTTAGAGTTTTAGGAACTGGAATCCACAAACTTAGGTCAGTATTTATAATGTGACCACATAGACTGGTGGTTTACTGAAAATAACTTCTCGTTTTTTCTTTTCTTTCGGATTCTCTAACGGAATCCTCCAGGATTTTAAATTTAATCATCACATTTCGATTTCAAAGCTGTGTGAGTTGGGTGACTACTACGGAATCGTGCATTTCTTTCTAATTCGGTATCAGAGAGATGAATTGTGTCATGGTCTTTACCTGAGAATTCACAGAAACTAAAATTGAAACTGCAGACAGATAATAAATATTGGAATACATAAATCATTAACGAGAAATAAAATGTGGCGTTCCGCGCATAAAGGTACCAGATGTCGCATTTAGTTTACGAGTTATTTGCGTTTTTGTAAATTTGAGGGAAAATATGGCATTTTGTGATTTTTGCTGATTATTGTTCTACAACAAAGCTATAATTTGATACAATTAACATCTACAGACAACCATTCTTAGAACATTTTTTTTTTAAAGAAATGTTTAGTAAAAAGGTACTAGATGTCGGTAGGTCTTATAAAATGTCGATATTTTCATAATTAATTATTATGTTGAGTTTTTGAATTTTAATACTATTTGTATAATGGCAGTACAGTATCGGTTATGTTAGTGATACATTGATGCATATAATGTGTTAGGATCTATGTGGAAAAATCTATGTAACAAACGAGTAGAACATTGTTTTTTTGTAACCTTAACTTTCAAACTCCATTTTCTCGAAACTAGTATTTTCAGAATTTCAATTTTGGATGTCTGTTACAATACAATATTAGGTTTTCTTTTTGTAATCAGCGTAATAAAGGGGATCTTGATTCTACATCCGGCCTTAACTCAATATCTCCCTACTGGTATCTTTAAGCGCGAACGCCACAAATAGGTATAAATACCTAGCAAAATTCAATGGCGAAATTAGTTAACAAAATGTACCTCGTAAAGAATTTAAACGATAAGGTAATTTACATATAGAGATATAAGAAAATATAAAGTCTTTTTTATCCCGGGTGCACGTTCCCGCGGGACAATTTCTGATCTCCAAGCGGGTGAAGCCGCAGGTAAAAGCTAGTATTATAATATTTACTCACACATATAACAGCTCTCGCCTGGTGGTCTTTGAAGTCCATACCCTCGGATACCTTACCGCGGTATATCGCGAATAATAATGCGCCTTTTTCAGTACCCACGGTCTGGTAGAAATCCTGGAAGCATTATACAACATGGATCACATTATCATGACGCTGTATTTCGTGAAGGGGAAAGCAGAATGTGGCATTGTGTGATGTAATACATATACAGGGTACCATGACATGCACACTAGACTATACTACTATTACCATAGATTCAGTATATGATTCTGAACTCTACAGCAATGAAAATTTTCGTCGGTTATTAAAAAAAATGATCCAAACATTTTGAACGCCAGGGTATTGAAACTGCTGATTTTCTTTTTTTGAAAACGGATGAAATATATCTACGCTAGAGGGTACCTGTATACAACGAAATGCTTCAATAGGTAGGTAGGCATTAGCACACGGCGAAGGCACTATTAAAAATCATTTGTACATTTCTGTACCGAACAAATAGTCCATTTGTTAGTTGTTCCTCGAACAGGCCCCGAACCGAGGTGGGAAGGTAGAAACTCTTAAAAATGGGGCTACCTCAACAGAACGACTGTAAGATTTGGATGTGGAGCTGAGTCACAAACTATGCTCCACCTCCTTTCCCACCCTGGTCCAGCCAAGGTGACCTCTGCGGTGACACTATTAGCGCCGTGGAAGTGGCGAAGTTTTGGGCTTACAAAATTTGATAACTGTCGTGAAGAAGAAGAAGAAGACGACGTCTACGTCGACGGTGGGACACAAACTAAATGAACTTTGAAATGAACTCACATCCATAGTCTCCTCGTGGTCACCTCCGTTCCTCTTCTCACAGAACACATTCTTCAGTCGATTCATCTCGTCCCACATTCCTGTCTCTTTCCAACTGAAACATTAAACCTAAGATATGTGGGTATGTTCTGTGTTTGGAGGACATGGATCGTTTTAAAAAACAACATGCCTGCTGAAGATGTTTTGGCCATTCTTAATGTATTTTAGGGTTGTGGTCGGACTTATGGCAGAGTAACTTCAGCCGCTGCGGGTCAATCTATCACAGGGGTAATTGCGTAACTTGCTATCGGTAGGAATTGGTTTCATACTGATAGTTAAACAACATTCATTGCGTTATTTACGTTGCTGAGCCGACAATTTATTCGAACAAATGACGCAATGGTTTAGAAATAATCTTCATTCCCATTCAGATTCTGATAAATAGTGCGTTTCGCAATTAGGGTGCTGGTTAAGCTACGCTTACCGCGGTTAGTCCGTGGATGAGTGACTATCTTCCAGGGGCCTTGGAATATTTCAATACCTCTGGGTGGCCCCAAGTTAAGCCGTTGCGCCCGCATGTCATTTGTGAATCTATGGCAGTCGTTACGGGTCGACAGAAGCCTGAAAGTCTGACAACCAGACTTACCAAGGGATATCCTGCCGTACTAAGCGCAAAATTGGTATCTCAAAAATATCTTAACCTTCCGTGCGCCACGTGGGGTTTAATAAACCCCAGCGAGACAAAAATCGTCGATCTCAAAAAAGTACTATTTTTGTTACATTGCCTATAGATATTAAAAATGTTTATTTTACTTATCAAATTTATTTTATTTCTATCCCCTAATAGTCCAAAAACAATATAAATATGTATAAAATAAACTTTAAAAATATATTCTCTATATATAGATAGAATGATGTTGGGGTATAGGAAACCCCACACAGTGCAGGACGTAACTTTTGCCCACGTGGTATACGGAAGGTTAAAGTTCATTTTAATGCCAACGGATGCATTAAAATCAACTTTACGATTTTTTTGAGATACCGCTTTTGCGCTTAGTACGGCAGTATCGTCGGGGTAGCCGAGTTGTGGGATCAGATCAGCTCCATGTAAAATACTGGTACTCATCTGCATCCGGTTAGACTGGAAGCCGACCCCAATATAGTTGGAATTGATTGCGTTGGGATTGTTATCAATCAGAACGCGATCAATCCAGTTTTAGTTTATTTTAATAAAACTCGTCTCGAACCTGCCTCTTACTCTAATAATTTAGATGTTTTTATTTATCAGTAATACTTACTCATACATCCATAAGGATTAATTTAGTTAGAATATCGAATAAGAATTCTTAAGAATATCTGTACAAATTTTCGTAAACTAGGTTATGTTTTTGTACATGTTTGTAAACAAAACAAGTAGGGAACGAGGTAGGTAACGTAAGAATGATTCGTATATGTATTTTATAACTTTTTTAATATCCTTACTTACATCGAAATGGTCATCACAACAATATAAACAGCTCAAACACGATACATTGTCTCTTCTCATCGCCTTACACCACTTTTTCCTTAGTTTTTCACCTTTCGGCATAAGGAAATATGTATAGTTTGTTAGGTGCAGTGTTGATGTTATTTGGGAACATAGGAACGACTCAATATTTGTAATATGGATTTTTGTGCTTTCCCATGGTAATTAAGTCGATATTCACTCACTTTCTTTATTTTTTAGTAATTTTGTGAACCAAATACTTCTGTTGACATCGAACTCGTGTAATGGTGACGTCACGAACAAGCGCGCCAAAATGGCCGCGTTTAAATCGACCAAAATTTATAGTAATGTTAATGTTGGGGATTGAGAATAAACAACTCCAACTTTCACCTTTATATGGTTTATAATAATTCTGCACATAAAATTTACATGTATTATTAGAAGCGCGAAACATTTATTAAAACTGCGCAAATGTCCATTCTATCCAAATGAATGCGGCCGGCGCGTGCGGCTGCCGCGTGGCGTCTTCCTCCCCCCGCACGCCCCTCTCTCTTGGGGCGCGTTCGTGTTAGCGCATTTAGGCGCGTTCATCTTCCGCGCCGTTGAAATCTTCTTTCAACTCTTGATTCACTGGTAGCGGGCACATTTTATTGACTGCCCGTTTGATGGTGCCGTTGGTAGTGTAGATTTCCGCTACTCTGCAGATCCCGTCGGCTCCGGGGTATAATTTAGTGACGCGACCCATACGCCATTGGAGTGGCATCAACTTGTCTTGCTTCAATATAATAAGGTCTCCGACATTGATTGGTGTGGATCCCTTCTTCCATTTTGCTCGGTTTTGTAGCTCTGCCATAAACTCCCGTCGCCACCTCTCCCAGAACCGCTGTCGTATTTGTTCGATAAGGTGGTACCTATTGGGTCTAGATGTTTTCACCGGTAGTGAAGGTACAGACATCAGCGGGCGTCCGATTAGAAAGTGCCCGGGGGTTAAAGGATTGATATCAGTGGGTTCTGATGACAGGGGGGAAAGAGGTCGGGAGTTTAGGATTGCTTCTATTTGAGTGAAGAGCGTTGCTAACTCTTAAAATGTGAGTGAGGCATTGCCAACTACGCGTTTTAAATGAAATTTCGCGGATTTAACGCCGGCTTCCCAAATTCCACCAAAATGTGGAGAGTACGCGGGAATAAATTTGAATTTAATAGCCTCGTCAGCTGCATAATCCGAGACCGCCTGGACGCTGGACTGTATAACCCTACCCAACTCATTGTTAGCGCCAACAAAGTTCTTTCCGTTGTCGCAGTGTATGGCATAGGGTTTGCCGCGACGCGACACAAACCTGCGAAGACATGATATGAAGGCCTCGGTGGAAAGATCGCTTACAATCTCCAAATGTAGGGCTTTCGTTACTAAACATACAAATACACATAAGTAGGCCTTGGTGATACGACTACCTCGTCCCTTTTTGGAAGAAACCATAAAGGGTCCCGCAAAATCAATCCCACATGAATTAAAGGGAAAGTCTGGGTTCACTCGTACACTCGGCAAGTCGCCCATTAACGGTTGTGCAGTCTGACCTTTCATTCGAGCACAGACTACACAGTGTCTAACTACAGTGCGAGCTAAGATCCTACCACGTAGTGGCCAAAATCTCTCGCGGACTGACGACAGAAGCAACTGTGGACCTGCATGCATTAAATGTAAATGTTCGTATCTCATCAAAAGTTTAGTAAAGTGGTGTTTAGAATCCAGTAAAATTGTGTGTTTTTTGTCGTACTGACAATCAGACTGACTTAACCTGCCACCCACTCTTATTAAACCATTGGTATCTAATATTGGATTTAATGATAACAATTTACTTTTGTGATGTAGTTTTATTCCGTTTCGAATTTGTTTCATATCATTTGCAAACGACTCTGATTGACTAACTTTAAGCAATAGTATTAAAGAGTTCTCTAGCTCGTTAGCTTGCAAAGGTCCTTTTATTTTCAACTGTTTACTTTTACAGTTATTAATGAAACGTAAAACATATGCATAAACTCTTTTTAGTCTATTATAACTCGAATATTTTTCAAATGGTACTAACAAATTATTTTTAGACATGTCATCAACAGAGACTAATACCTTGACTTCAGGTAGGTTTTTAGTTAAAGTGTGGGGTTGAGTAGGCCAATATGATTGTTCCTGTTTTAGGAACATAGGACCTTCCCACCATATAGATAATGATTGCAGATGCTGTGGGTCAATACCCCTAGAAGCTAAATCTGCTGGGTTTAACTCGGTTGGAACATGTTTCCATTCAAATTCTTTGGTAATTTCATTAATTTTATTGACTCGGTTACGTACAAATGTCTGTAAGACTCTATTCTGAGTTTTCAGCCATCCAAGTACAACTGTAGAATCTGTCCACATATATTTTTTTGTAACATTGCATGGTACAGACTGTAATACCTTCTCGCTAACTTGAGCTCCTAAAAGAGCAGCACATAACTCTAAACGTGGGATGGTAAGCTCCTTAATTGGAGAAACTCTCGTTTTTGCACATAGTAACCTTACTGTAATAGTTTGTTTACTATCTTGGGAACGTAAATAAACACACGCTCCATATGCCTGCTGACTTGCATCTACAAAGCAATGTAACTCAGCTGACTGAGTTTCTAAATTATCACCCAAAACATAACGAGGTATTACAATATCAGATAAATGATTCAAGTTTTGGATGAAATTAAACCATCTTTTAGCATAAGGCTCAGGTACGGGTTCATCCCAATCTAATTTTGCAATCCACAAATGCTGCAGTAAAATTTTTGCTTTAATGATACAACAACTAACCAGCCCTAAGGGATCAAATACTTTGCATGTGGTAGAAATAATTGCTCGTTTGGTAACCTTTGAAGTAAACTGAATTCCATTAGGAAACCGCAGCTCATCAGATTTTGGTGACCATTTCAGACCTAATACATTAGCGTCGTCATGAAAATTAAGGTAGTTAGATGATTCTGATTTGTCACCAAGGATATGAGAGTTAGTGCGAAATTTTCTTAATGGGAAACAAGCAGAATTTAATGTTTCTGTGACATTTAAATATATATGTTTTAATTCCTCTTCGGTTGAGGCCCCTGTGTTGAGGTCATCCATATAAAAATCATTCTTAATAACATTGGCAATAATCTTATCCTGACATTTATCAGCCAGCTCAACCAGACACCTAGTAGCTAAAAATGAGGCCGAAGCCATTCCATATGTCAAAGTGTTGAGCTGTAAGATTTTAAATGGTTGATCAACTTGATCCCTCCACAAAACAAGTTGCAGGTGTCGCTGAGATTTATCTAAGGCTACTTGTCGGTACATTTTTTCGACGTCTGCTGTTAAAACAAATTTATGTATTCTGAAACGAATAAGAATAGAGAATAAGTCGCTCTGGACAGTAGGACCAACAGCCTGGATATCATTCAAAGATTTTCTTGAACTAGTTTTAACAGAAGCGTCAAAGACTACCCTCAGTTTGGTGGTGTCATGTTGTTCCCGAATTACGCAGTGATGGGGTAAGTAACAACCAAACTTAGGCCTTTCAATTTCGCTTAAATGTCCTAACTTACTATATTCTTGTATAAATTCACTGTATTGTTTCTTAAGTTCAATATTTTTATTTAATTTATTTTCTAGGCTCAAGAACCGTTTAACAGCAATAGGAAAAGATTTGCCCAATGCCTGCTCCGGGGCCTCTGTCAGTGGCATCATTACAGAAAATCGTCCATCTGGTAAACGACAAGTGTTCTTAATAAAATGAGACTCACAATATTGCTCATTAATGGAATAATTATTAGAACCTGTAGGCAATTCTTCTACCTCCCAGAATCTTTTAACTGAATTATGGATGTCTTGAAGTGACACCAATTTATCATTTTTAACTAAATTACAATGTATATTCTGACTAAAACAAGCTTCACCAATAGGGCCGGCAACTAGCCATCCTAACTGGCTTTCCTGTAATATAGGCTTGTTCACTCCTAAAACTATTCTGTTATTATTTACAATATCATAAAAGTGGTCTGCACCAATCAAGATATCTATCTCTGCTGGCTCATAAAACAAGGGGTCTGCCAGAACTATCCCATTGGGCAATCCCAAATGCTCAGCATTTACTTGAGCACCAGGTAATGATCCTGTAATTTGTGGAATTACTAAGCAGTTAACAGTTCTATTAAATGAACTTATTCTGGACTTCATCACAATATTACAACATTCTGTAATTTTGCATGCTGCATTATTTATACCACTAACATTAAAAGAACTAATTTTTGTTGCTGTAACCCTAACTTTTCTTTAAGCTTTTTTGTTATAAATGAAGACTGGCTTCCAGTGTCCAGCAACGCACGTGCCAGGTAAGTAGTATTGTTATGTGTATTAATTTCAACTTGTGCAGTACATAACAAAACTTGACCGGATGAGCGGGCTGACAAACTAACAGGAATGGTAGATGGCCGACTTGCTTCTGTACTTTCTGTGACTACATTTGTGATTGTACTGTTGCTATGCAACATTGAATTATGCTTTTCCTTACAGGTCCGGCAAGAACTATTCCATGGACACTCTGGAACGTTGTGTCCACTACGCAGACAGTTGGTGCACAATTTATGTTTAGCCACTTCAGACAGCTTATCCTTTAAACTCAAAGCCTTAAACTTATGACACTGGTGTACATAATGTGATTTGTTACATATGAAACATGTCTTTGTTTTATCATCAGCCAACGTAGTTGTCAAAGACTTAACTGATTTGTTTTCTTTGCTATGAGTGGAATTTTTATTATCATAATACCGACTACCATTAGCAGTCTCTAAAACGTTTGCTCGAGTATCTAAAAATTTCACAAATTCTTCAAGACAAGGCAGGTGTGTTAAATGACCTTTGTATTCTTCCCATTTACTCTTAGTTCTAGGATCTAATTTAGACGAGACCAAGAATATAACTAAGGGATCCCAGCCAGCTGTGGGAATATTTAATATGTTTAAAGCATGTAATTTTTTTTGAATTTGGTCCATCACATATCGTAATGCTTTGAAAGATTCTTTTTGGATTGGATTGATATTGACTAATGCCTGCAAGTGATTATTTATGAGTATATTTTTGTTATTAAATCTATCACATAAAGACTTCCATGCTATTTCATAGTTCGCTGCTGTAAAGTCTATAGACCTCACTATATTACAAGCGCTACCTACTAAAGAATTTCTTAAATAATGAAACTTATTTATTAATGGTATGGACTCATTGTTATTGATTAAAGAGTCAAATGTGTCTCTGTACTCTAGCCATTTAGAATAATTTCCATCAAATGTTGGCAAATTTATGGTTGGCAATTTAATAGAGTTGTTCATCATCATCATCATCATCATTTCAGCCGTAAGACGTCCACTGCTGGACATAGGCCTCCCCCAATTTGGGGGGCTTTGCCATAATCGCCACGCTTGGCAGGCGGATTGGCGATCGCAGTATGGTGGTAAAATGCATAGAGAACGCTGCTGCCCATTCTCTAGTAAGTCCCATAGTCGCCTCTTACGACACCCACGGGAAGAAATGGGGTGATGCTATTCTTTACGTCCGGCACCACACGGTATAGAGTTGTTCATTTGGCTGGAACTGGAATGTATAGATTCACAATTTTCTTTACCACTTGATGAATTAACATTTATTAATTCTTGTGCCATAGAAATCATAGCATAGAATTCCCCTTCTGTAGAATTTCGCTCTGACATTTGGTCATCTATATTGTGAGCAATTTCCTCTATCTCAGATTGAACAGAGTCGAACTTTGACATTAAATCTTGTAGCTGTGTGAGTCGCAAAGACAGCTCCCTCACTTCTAAATTACTAAGGCTAGAGGCTTTCTCATCAATTTGGTATTTACTAATAAACTGTTTAAACATTGTTAGTCTACTTCGTATTCCACCACGTCTGCGAATCAACAATTTAATGTTCTCGTTACCCTCCACATTAGGAGAGGTAATCGTATCTTCCGCCATGTCGAGTGAAATAGAAACACTACCGTAAACAACGCGCGAAACAATGAGTCGGGTAAATCTTGCAGATATTAACAATTTAATTAAATAAAATATGCAATCCCACCGGTTACACAATCCAGCAGACAAGCAGCTCAAACTACACCGCTGCCGCGGACCCGCCACCCGCTGCCGCCGAGCTCGTCAACACAGCACGTGGCAGCAACAACAGCGCGCGTCGGGCGAGACACGAAGTACTTTGAGCGCGTGGGCCGTCCACGTGGACCCGGGACGCTGGAATGTTCGGCAATATTTTTTTAAAATTTTATAATTGCGTATTAGGTACAGTGTACCGAAAGTACTTTTGGACCTGTAATGGGCAATGAGTTGCGCCAGGATAGACGCTAATACCTAGGCTATTATATGCTAAAGAAAATAGCTTAGCGAGCTAGGCACCCACAGCTTTGGCCAAGCACTCAGTAGGTACAGTATAGTACCGAAAATAATTATGAACCTGTAATAATGAGGCAATGAGTTGCGCCAGTATAGACGCTAATAATACCTAGGCTATTATATGCTAAAGAAAAAGCTTAGCGAGCTAGGCACCCACACCCAAATAGAAACAGGGAAAGGAGAGTCTCAAAGGAACGGGCTTACTTCCATTAATAAGTATCACTACGCCGCCGCACCGACGCCGATTGTCCGCAGCACAAAAAAGGCGGAGACCCACGCTGACACGACGTACAAAGGCAGCGATTTATTCTGAGACGTAGCACGGAGCTCACCAGGGACCTTTGACTCGGAGACATGCGAGACGATATTTTTCACCGACGAACAGCCACCGCCGCCATTTTGCGGAACGAAAACGCCGCGCCGGTTTCCACGTGTTCGAGCTTGAAAATGGTTCTTCTTAATTGTTCACGGTCGCCAATTTGTTGGGGATTGAGAATAAACAACTCCAACTTTCACCTTTATATGGTTTATAATAATTCTGCACATAAAATTTACATGTATTATTAGAAGCGCGAAACATTTATTAAAACTGCGCAAATGTCCATTCTATCCAAATGAATGCGGCCGGCGCGTGCGGCTGCCGCGTGGCGTCTTCCTCCCCCCGCACGCCCCTCTCTCTTGGGGCGCGTTCGTGTTAGCGCATTTAGGCGCGTTCAGTTAATATTTAATTTTTTGCGTAATGGTTTATATTTTTGACATGATATTTGTATGTTTGGTAATGTAATAACTAGTAGAAACGTATAAAATAAAAAATTAAAATCATGCATATTCCCTATTCTGTAAGCGTGCTCTTTAGCGTTAAGCCTAAATGTTCTATTTCTAATGCTCTACGTTTAGGCTAAAGTACAATGAACCTCGCAGTTACTTGTAAACTATAGTGTATTTGTTATGTTGTAAATTATTGAAACTGTAATGTAATTAATATTATCTAATTTGTTTTGTGTGGTGCCTAGCACCATCCCATTTCTTCTCGTGGGTGTCGTAAGAGGAGAATAGAAAATGACCAGCAGTGTTTACTATGCATATTACACTATAGTCCTCCAGACCGAATTTTGGCCACGGCGGCCAATCTCAACGGAGACTAGCCATCGGCGCGGGAGATATTATAGTGCTCAAGTGTGTGCGCAGACACGGGAGCACTCACTCTTCCCTCACTCTCATAGTCCGATGGGACGGCAATCCGACACGACCGGAGAGAGATCAGGCGTAGGACCAACGGCTTAACGTGCTTTCCGAGGCACGGGGGTATCACACCGCCAACTTCCAAACTCCGGGCTGCTACTAAGAAATTCCTAATGGAAAAACCTAGTAACACTTTGCCCGATCCGGGAATTGAACCCAGGACCCCACGCTCAGCGGTCACCGCCATACTGTAAACGCCACAACTCATATGCCAAGCGTGGCGATTATGGCAAACCTCCTTAAATTGGGGGAGGCCAATGTCAAGCGAACCGTGTGGTGCCGGACGTAAAGAATAACACCACCCCATTTCCTCCTGTGGGTGTCGTAAAAGGCGACTAAGGGACCTACTAGAGAATGGGCAGCAGCGTTCTCTATGCATTTTACCACCATACTGCGATCGCCAACCCGCCTGCCAAGCGTGGCGATTATGGCAAAGCCCCCCAAATTGGGGGAGGCCTAAGTCCAGCAGTGGACGTCTTACGGCTGAAATGATGATGATGATGAATGTCAAGCAGTAGACGTCTTTCGGCTGAAATGATGAACTAAAACTCACTCTTGAACCAGTTTGTCCCGGAGCGAGTAGGAAGGCAGGAAGCACAGCACGCCGTGCGGCGCCAGCGCGCACACGCGCAGCACGGCGGCGCCCAGCGCGCGTCGTGCGCGCGGGCACGACACACCCGCCGCCGTGTAGCGCTGCTGCCCCGCCGCGTCGCCCAGCAGGGTTCCTATCCACACCTGGGAGAAAGGTGCTGTTAGGTAAGCATCTTCTCAACTAGACATCTCATCTCAAAGCATTTATTTCAAATAAACTAATTACATGCATTTTTTAATTGTCAAGGGTATAGACAGAAATATAACATACGCAGTTAATTATGATAGCCCGTTCAAAACTATGGAATGATTTTGATAATGCAAAGGTTTTTAGATTCGTTGAATTTGTCTTTCCTTTTTAAGTGAAGGTAGAACAGATATTTAAAAAAATCTGAAGCTGAAAAGCCCAAAATAAAACTTAAGAAAATATTTTTTTAAAGATTGAACGTTTTTGTTGTAGGTTATCCACTTTTGAACATCAGGTTTAAAAGTGGATAACCTATAACAAAAAAACCGGCCAAGTGCGAGTCGGACTCGCGCACCGAGGGTTCCGTACAAACCTGTAGGTAAATAAGTAAAAGTTCACCCATCACGACAATAGAGCCGTAGTTCTGTTCCCTGTCTGTGTTTTGTTCTGTTTATTATATGATGTAACTAATAATTTACGGTTTTCGCAATTTTTCTTTTATCTGTGCTATAAGTCGTTGCTTCGTACCAAATTTCAAAATTCTAGATCGACTGGAAGTACTCTTTAGGTTTTGATTCCCTTGCGAGTTTCGAAAATTTGCGGAAATTTGTGGCATAAACGGCTATATCTTTTGATTACGTTAGGTTAGAAGTTTGATTTTGTCACAGCTCCAAGGGACAGTAGTCTTGAGTATTTGATATAAATTTCAGCTTGATATCTCTACGCGTTCCTGAGAAAAAGGGTCTTGACAGATGGACGGACGGACGGACGGACGGACGGACAACAAAGTGATCCTATAAGGGTTCCGCTTTTTCCTTTTGAGGTGCGGAACCCTAAAAAGTGCCAAAAAGGTCATGATCAATAGGCAGCCAAAGTCCACAGACCATAGCGAAACCCGGATTAACTCGCAATAACTCGAATCATTCATTATAAGCTCTTACCGCTGGGCAAAACCATCGATACGGGTCTCTTCTACCAACAATCTGACCAGCGGGGTGAGTGTACCGGACGCCAGCGCGATGCATCTAGATACTAAACGATGCTGACTCACTCTGTCCTCGGGAATGACGTGGTTGGGCGACACGCGGTGCGGGAAGCTGGTGGCGAGCTCGGAGTGCAGGCTGACCAGCGGGGTGAGTGTACCGGACGCCAGCGCGATGCAGCGGGCCGGGTGCAGGCCTTCCATCACGATGGCTGGGTTCATACACATCAGGGAGAGGGTTAAAGTCTCCTTTGCTACCCACTGGAATTAGAAATGTGATTGATTTTACAAACGTGACTAGTTCCCATGAATGACATCGATATGTCCTTCGTCACTCGCATCAAAACTCAAGAACTTTCTAAGGTCGGTCAGCTTAAGGTGAGGAATCATCTGCCAAATCGAAAATACTTAAGAACCTACTTAAGGATTCCTTGAAGAAAATATCACTTAATTTTAATACTGTATAATTTTGAAAACATTCAACAAACTGAAACTAATTCAATTGATTGTTCAGAAACTGTTAGCTCGGGTCCAGACGGACGATAGTTTAACACGATTTTTTTTTATAGCGCTCTTAATTTTCAAACTTCAGTATTAAGCCGAACACTGAGAATCCTAAACAGTGAATCCCAGCGCGAGTAGAACACATGCTGTTGTTTTTTGGATTCTCTGTACTTAACAGTGCGTTAGAAATTGACCTGTTATAAATAATATGATGTATTATAAAAGTACCTATGTTACTGCTATTCGTGTGTACAACCAGTTACCACCTGCAATTAAGCAATTAAACGGAAATATATTTAAAAATAAATTGCATGAGTTTTTTGGTAAAAAATAATATTTGTAAATTAAATTCTTAACATACTATTGCATATCCGACTTGGGTAGACTGTTGAAACCAAAAAATGTAATGTTTATTAATAAGACCTTAATGTACACAGTTACGCAATAAATATATCTTTATATTTATTTTTATCTAGAAATCTAGTGCGCTAAAAGAATCGCCAGTTCGAACAAATCGTAAAGAAAATATCATGCTGATCGACTAACAACAAGTAGTTCTTTAGATATTTGTTTATTTTACTTTTAACAAATTCCTATTTCGAATTCTTTGGTGTTATCTCTGCGAACGTTATGTTGTAAATTAAAGTTATTCAATAAGAAATTACTTACGTCCTTTCTTTCCATTATAAGCAGCAAAAACAAATAAATATATATTTAATTAGTATTACGAATTATTTAACACTTTACGAAGATATCGTGCTGTTCGACTGATACTAACAAGTAGGTAGTCCTTTCGATATTTTTTTATTTTACTTTTACCAAATTCTTTGGCTAACGAAAAGATAGAATAGTTCTAATCACTTTACATGCTTAGATCTTTTAACCTACGCAAAGGATTTAACACGGTTTTCACCAATAGACAGGGTGAATCAAGAGCTCCCTCTTTGTTTGTAAGTATAATACGCGGGCGAAGCCGCTGGAAAAAGCTAGTTATTATATAGATTACATTTAAATTGTGGTTTAATAAGTACCTCATTAAACTGAGAGTTCCTCCACCCTGCGTTGTTGGACAGCGAGTTGGTCTTGCCCGTAATATTTCGTATTAAAGCCGGTTTGAAGTCGTCCATGTATTTGCAGTCACAGCGGTAAAGAAAACCTGTGAAGTGATAATACAGATAGTATTATACTCCTTTACTAAAATTACACAAGATTGGTTGTAGAAAATCAAATAGAAATAAATTAGGAAAAACACAGCCGCTAAGTTCGATTGACCATGCTAAGCTACGATTGCCCGTAGGGTGGGTCAGTAGGTGGGTGACCATAATATCTTTATTTACCAAGACCCCTTCGTGCCTCGGAAAGCACGTTAAGCCGCCAGTCTCCTGCCAGGGTCGCGAGATTTGTTCGGAAGAATTACCGTGGCCCTGGCATATAGGCAACTGAAGGAACACGGGTGGGTTTTAGGCAGTAAAAGTCTAACACGCGCGTCCACTCCACCCAGAGCGGGAGACGTCATTTGATGAATTCTCACCCACAAAAAAAAAAAAAACCGACACTCAGTCTCGGCTGTCATTCGTGAACCTGCAGGCAGTCGTTACGGGTTATCAGAAGCCCGAAAGTCTGGCAACCAGTCTTACAAGGGGTATCGTATTACCCAGTAACTGGGTTGTGGAGGTCAGATAGACAGTCGCTCCATGTAAAATACTGGTACTCAGTTGCATCCGGTTAGACTGGAAGCCGACCACAACATAGTTGGGAAAAGGCTAGGCAGGTGATGATGATGTATGTTAGTTTGTAAGGTATATGTCTATGGGTCATTCTAACCTGAAATAAATGTTATATTATATTACTAGCTGTTACCCGTGACTTCGTCCGCGTGGTATTTAACAAAAAAGTTTTTCATGCGTTTTTTTTTTTTCGTGAGATCCTATTTTTTTCTAAATAAAAGTAGCCTAAGTTACTCCTTGTTACATCAGCTATCTGCCAGTGAAAGTCCCGTGAAAATCGGTCCAGCCATTTCAGAGATTAGTCGGAACAAACAGACAGACAGACAAAAATTGTAAAAAATGTTGTTTTGGTATATGTACCGTGTATACATCCATATACACTTAGTAAAAAGTGGTTATCTTAATATTACAAACAGACACTTCAATTTTATTTATTTGTATATATTATTATTTATAAATAAATAACTTACCGAACACCATGTCCATTTCCTCCAGCAGTGTGCCGGTAGACTGTGTGACGCCGTACAAAGTGCGCGGGTCTTCCCGCAGCCGACGGCAGAAGTTATCCGCGTTCCGCTTAAAGTCTACGCAGACAATGTACACTCAGGGAAATTAATCGATTAGCAGATTGACACACTACGTCAATTTGACAAAGTATGACAATTGCGATTTTGAATAGCCCGCGAATTATATTTTTTTTTGCAATTTGATGGTCAGGTCTATGTTGATCAAAATATGATTCGCAATCAAAAAACTTATAATCATTAACGACGATGCAGACATAGAGCGAGAGCGCAGGGCGTTGTCGGTACGGGCAAACATTATTGCCCGCAGGTTTGCTCGTTGTACCACCAAAGTGAAAATAACATTCTTTAGAGCATATTGTACATCATTCTACACGAGCAGCCTGTGGATCTCATACACGAGCCGACAGTACAACGCCTTGCGTGTGCAATATAATAATGCATTCAGGGTCCTGATGGGGCTGCCCAGATTCTGCAGCGCATCAGGGATGTTCGCCGAGTCGCAAGTAGACTGTTTCTATTCTACTATGCGGAAACGATGCACATCCCTGGTGCGCAGGGTTCGGGCTAGCTCCAGCGGCATTCTGAGGGCATTCGCGCAGAGGTTCGATTTTCAGTACCTGAACCATTGCTACATGATTCACATACTGAGCAACCGAATGCAATAGAACGTTTTATGTGGTTTTAATTTTTAATTTTTATTGTATGTGTTTTTTGTATATGTATTTTCATTTCTTTTTAATTTTGTAATTGTTGTGTTTATGATCCTTTGTTGATTGAAATAAAAAGTTTTATTATTATTATTATTAAAATCATCAATTCAACCCTGTAACCCAACCCTATAAATTCGATTAAATGACTTTTTAGTGAAAAAGTAAAATATTGGAAATTAGCTGTTCCCGCGGCTTCGCCCGCGTCGATGTGAAAATGGACATGGTACCGGGACAAAAAGTAGCCTATGTTACTCCTCATAACATTAGCTATGTGCGAGTGAAAGTCCCGTCAAAATCGGTCCAGCCATTTCAGAGATTACCCGGAACAAACAGACAGACACAAATTTAAAAAATTGTTTTATTGATGTAAGTAAATTTGTATACTTTTTATGCATTTATTGCAGCTGTTAATTTGAAATTACAAACAGACACTTCAATTTTATTTATTTGTATCGATATAGATTGAAGACTTGCAATTGTATTTGAAGAATTGTTATAATCAAACGAGAGATGTATTGATTTTATCAATACATCTTTCATTTGAGGAATTCGTACATATTGTTCGTAAAAAAAAAAAAATAACTACCTTTAGAGTTGGATTTTACATATTAAAATTAAATTCGATCTGTCTTTATATTTTCTAATGAGGAATGTAAATGTGAATACTGACCGCCATATTGCTTGTATCCAATATTATGATTGTCGAGCGACTTCACAAACTGCCCTGGTGGCCACTTGTACACCGCTTCGTTGAAGTTCACCGGCTGCTGGTTCACTAAGGGCGCTTGATTCTCGAACCTGAACAAAACACGCAATGGATGAGTACATTCTGATGTCAACTTTTTAAAGTCTTAGGTAAAATAATTACACATAACATGACACTTGTATCTCCAGAAGGTTTGGGAAGAGATACCCACATTTCGGCTGTTATGTTTAAGTCCCATGTAATAGAGGGCGAGCAATCCATCAACTGGGCACGGATCCAGACTCCGGGCTGCTACTGAGAAATTCCAGATGGAAAAACCCTATAACACTTTGCCTGACCTGAGAATCGAACCCAGGACCTCATGCTCAGCAGTAGCGCTTGCTACCACTGGACCAACGAGGCAGTCAAACCGGGCACAAATCCAGAGTCCGGGCTGTTACTAAGAAATTACTTTCATGTGGATTGTAATTGAGTGTTTTCCACAGTCAATCAGATGACTTGACTTGGGTTGATATGTCTTTGATTTTCGTTCTAGAACAATCCTGAAACCAGGTTGGTATTGTTACGTAGATCGTAAAGTCTAGAAACGTCACGCTAATTCCATCTAAGGATGGGGCAGTGTTCGAAACTACTCGAAACGAGACGCTAACGCCATCTGTTATCAGGTAGCAAGTACTACGAACAATTGTACGTAGACGCCACCGCCATCTATTGTCGAATAGCGGGATTAAACAGTAAATAGATGTCTGTGGAAGTTACTCGAAGTTTCTACGCTACTAGTAAACTATGGAAAAGTGTTGAATGTTCGCGAATGTTCTGCTTGGGATATAAATAGCGGATTGTCGGGCCGACGAGCAGTTCGATTTCGGAAGCGAGCGAATACGAATCAAGCGATACAGTACAAGCGAAACAAGTGATTCTGTTTGACGTTTGATTATTGCGATATTGTGATTGTTTAATTAAATAGTGGTGTGTTTCGTTTTTTTTTTTTATAAACTATTAAAGAATTAGACGTCTATCTGCCTAGTTGTTTCTCAAATATTTTGGGGTTACCTTCCAATCTAACCGGATGCAGCCGCATACCGTATTTTACATGGGGCGACTGCTTATAACATCAAGGTTTCTAGGTAACACAACACCCCTTAGTAAGACTGCTTGTCAGACTTTTTGGCTTCTAATTTATCGTAAATACTGTCGAATATTGACAAATAACAGCCGGGACAAATGGCTTAATGTGCCTGGGTATATAATATATTTATTTAGGTATATTTTTTTTATAGTACATAAGGGACTTAAAAACTATGTATTATTAGTTAGGTATACATGGTACAGGTACAACTAATTGCTGTGTGAATCACTGTTCTCCTAGCTATACCATTCAGTAATCTGTATTTAGGAGACACAGTTTCCACTCCCAATTTGGGTATCACAATAATCATGTTAGTAAGCTTTTAAATAAAGGTAAGGTACAGACGCCAGCACTTGAAGCTACTACAATCTGTCAAATTTCTTTAATAGGTTTTCAACTGTAACGCTTAAGCTACTACAATCTGTCAAATTTCTTTAATAGGTTTTCAACTGTAACGCTTAAGCTACTACAATCTGTCAAATTTCTTTAATAGATTTTCAACTGTAACGCTTAAGCTACTACAATCTGTCAAATTTCTTTAATAGGTTTTGAACTGTAACGCTTAAGCTACTACAATCAGTCAAATTTCTTTAATAGGTTTTCAACTGTAACGCTTAAGCTACTACAATCTGTCAAATTTCTTTAATAGATTTTCAACTGTAATGCTTAAGCTACTACAATCTGTCAAATTTCTTTAATAGATTTGCAACTGTAACGCTTAAGCTACTACAATCTGTCAAATTTCTTTAATAGGTTTTCAACTGTAACGCTTAAGCTACTACAATCTGTCAAATTTGTTTAATAGGTTTTCAACTGTAACGCTTAAGTATAAGGTTCAAGCTTGATTGGGAAAATTTGATCGTTTCGGGTACCTTGATGTGCTGGCGTCTGTACGTAATACATGGTAAGTCACCCATCCACAAACCGACCGCGGCAAGCGAAGCTTAACCTTCGATCGATTCGTGGGGCACGAGTTCCTCGTAATAGAAATAAAAGAATATTACCAGTACTCCCAAGTCTTGAGCGTCTTCAGTAATTCGTCGATGTAGAATGCCACGTCTTGATTGGCCACGCGGTAGCTCGATACAACCTCCAGCTCCTGACGAAAAGTCAATACGTATAATTAGTTGCTATTTATTACAAAGAAAGACAATTTTAAAAGGTTAAGGCAAAATACTGTAAAGTAAACCTGAATAATGTATAGCGTCAGTGTGTTTAGCTTTAAAAAACCGGCCAAGTGCGAGTCGGACTCGCGCACCGAGGGTTCCGTACAAACCTGCAGGTATTCACGGTTTATGCATAAGGTTTATGTTTATGAAATTAAATGTTTTTTTTTTTATTTTTATATTTGAGTTGACTGAATGAAAGGTAAATTTTGGTTTACGATTTAAGACGTATTAAAAAAAAACTACTTACTAGATCTCGTTCAAACCAATTTTCGGTGGAAGTTTACCTGGTAATGTACATCATATATTTTTTTTAGTTTTATCATTCCCCTATTTTAGAAGTTACGGGGGGGACACACACACATTTTACCACTTTGGAAGTGTCTCTCGCGCAAACTATTCAGTTTAGAAAAAGCTGATATTAGAAACCTCAATATCATTTTTGATGACCTATCCATAGATAACCCACACGTATGGGTTTGATGAAAATTTTTTTTTGAGTTTCAGTTCTATGTATGGGGAACCCCAAATATTATTGTTTTTTTTTCTATTTTTGTGTGAAAATCGTAATGCGGTTCACAGAATACATCTACTTACCAAGTTTCAACAGCATAGCTCTTATAGTTTCGGAAAAAAGTGGCTGTGACATACTCGGACAGACAGACAGACAGACAGGCAGACAGACATGACGAATCTATAAGGGTACCGTTTTTTGCCATTTGGCAACGGAACCCTAAAAACTATAATATATTTTACATTTTGAAAATTTTTATACAAGACGAAATTAAATTACTTGGAAATACTTTACCCACGAGTTGGGTATTGATAACGAAAACTGTGGGTAAAATATTGCCAGCTAATTTAATTTGACCATGTATTTATATGTCCTATAATTAATGTAAAAAGTAATGATGATAGTATGGTTATTCTGGTCCTAGAATTGTACCTACTACATACATTTTACGACAAAATATTGAAATAATTTTTTTCGATTAAAAAAAATCTAGTTTTAAGGGGAATGCTCCAACCAGCCCGCGAAATTCAAAAATTCTTGCGTTTTTTGCAATTTGCAGGCCGATGCTAGGTTGTATGTTGATTAAAATATTATTCGCGGCTGTAAGATGTATATAATGACAGAATTATAATCATCAAAATCATAAATACAACGCTCTCAGTTCATAAAGCTGTAGGAATGACTTTTTATGGTTTTTTTTTGTTCCTAGGCCTTTATGAACTTGGTGGGTTGTATTGGTGATTTTGATGCCTGCAATTAGCAAAAAACGTAAGAAAATTTGAATTTCGCGGGCTTTTTTTTTGGATGGGAAATCATCAAATGACTTCTCCCGCTCTGGGCGGAGCGGGAGGGCGTGTCAGACTTTTACTGACTAAAACCCACTCATGTTCCTTCAGTTGCCCATGTGCCACGGTCACGGTATCTCTTTCAAACAATCACGCGACCCCGGCAGGCATCGGTCCTAGCAGACCCCTTCAGTTTTGCTGACATCTCTTTGAGGCGCGCGTGAAAAACTACGCGCCGTCGACCCGAGCTTGGTCCTTACCGGGCGGCGAGCTACCCATTGCTTTCACCTTAAACTACTATTTTCACTTTTCATTTTATTTATTTTTTGGAATACTTGGCCCATTAATCAAAGTCATACTTAGACCAACTTGCACCACAAATCACTAAACATATTTAAATCATTAAACAAGCGCGCGTCGCTCAGTGAGATAAAAAATATACTGTAGAAGAAATGTAAAGTGAAGAAAGCTTACCTTAATAGAATTTTGTATCTGATGTTTGGTGATGTTGACGGAGGCGACATCTCGGCAGATACCTTCAATGTTGTGGGCCTCGTCTACTATCACTACGGCGCCTTGCAGTTCTATTGATAACTGTGGGTGGAAACACTTGGATCAATGTTTTATAGGCACACTTTTAGGACAGACCTAATCAGCCTATAATGTACCTTAGGGGCTATCCATAAATTACGTCACACGTTAATGGTGGGGAGGGGTCGACGAATTGTGACATTGTGTGACAAAGGGGGGCCCTAAATTTTGTGACGTCACATTTCAAAATTGAATATACATATTTAAAATACTATTAGAACACGATATATGAACTATGAAAGAAAAAAAAAATCCATGTCTAGATGTAAAATTGCAAAATATGTGACGACACACTAGGGAGGGGGGGATCTCCCAAATGTGACCTGATGTGACAAGGACTGGGTTAAAAAAAATCATGAAATTTGTGTTACGTAATTTATGGATGGCCCCTTATGGCTAAGTAATAAAAGCCCTGCGGTTCGATCGGTCAGGTTAAGCTACGCTTGCCGCCATTCGCTCATGGATGAGTGACCATCTTTATATAACAGGGATCACCAATAAATTTTGCTCGGGGTCCGTTTTAAGAAATGAAATGATCATCGCGGTCCGCACCACATTTTATAGAAAAAAATATTTATTAAACAAATGTATTTACGGAAATAAAAAAAGGTATTTGTTAGCTCGTTACTTCGCCCGGCCGTTTTTGGATTGACGTCAACAAAGATAATGCGGGGGATACATTTTTACTAAATTACGTACTCTGTAGTGCAAGTTGCTGTGTTCTCGCGGTTCGCACAAAATGGTTCGGAGGTCCGGATGCGGACCGCGGTCCGCCAGTTGGCGACCCCTGTTATATAATATATTACACGTAATACGTTAAACAATTGGCTCGGCTGTCATCCGTGGATTTTTGACAGTCGTTCTGGGTCGTCAGTAGCCCGCAAGTCTGACATCCAGTTTCATCATGGGTTATCGGTTTCCCAGTAACTAGGTTGTGGATATAGGCAGTTCCTTCAAGTAAAATACTGATATTCAGCTGTATCCGGTTAGGCTGGAAGCCGACCACAACTTAGTTGGGAAAAGGCTAGGCAGATGATCAATCAATCAACTCAGCCTATCGCAGTTCACTGCTGGACATAGGCCTCTCCCATGTTTCGCCACAGAACACCGATGGCCGGTGGAGCAGACGAGTTCTGGAGTGAAGACCGCGTATCGGCAAGCGTAGCATGGGACGCCCCCCAGCTAGATCGACCGACGACCTAAAGAAAGTAGCTGGGGTAGACTGGCAGATGATGATTGTTCCCAATGCTGGGGCAAAGGTCTTCTGAGTTAAGCACCTATGTGGGTTCGTACCTACGTTCGTAAGTCGCGGTCTATGTGTTTAAGAAGTAAGAAGGTTACTACTCACACTGCTCCTAATACTGGGGTCTATCAGATAATTATAAGGACAGAAGACAATGTGCGCAGTCTTGGCCATAGCCCGGGCGCCGTAGTACGGACAGGCCTCCTTCTCGCGCCCGATCTCCACCAGGTCTTCAAGGTCGAAGGCGGCCGGCATGCAGCCGTGTGTCAGAGCGGCGCGGTTGTCGTAATATATGCAGTTCGAGTTCTCCTTGTTCTCGCTTTTTTTTATAGGCTGAAAGATAATAATTTATTTTTTTAAAGTCTGGTAAGTGTAGTCATTGACAAAATCAAACCCAAAAGTCATTTATTCTAACTAGGCCGAGAGTCAGCGCTTTTTGAACGTCAAAATTACATAAGATAGTTCCCCAAAACGCCCGCTCTTCACCACTTCCTAGTGCTTTAGCTGGGACGAAGAACTGGCGCAACAAACGCCCCAGCAGCACAACTGTCTGTTCAGTTAAAATAATTTGGTTCTATAGGTAAATAATTAACATTACAAAACGCAAAACATATTTTGCATTTTAAAACTTTGTTATTAGTTGTCAAAATAAAGGAATGACATAACAACATATCTGACGTCTCTAACTCCGTCAACGACGATACGGACCCTTCCGAAAGTAGTTCGAAACTTCGGAAGTCAATCCTGCACCCGAAGAGATAACTTTTTGTGACGGGTAAAAACACATCGGGAGTACACAACACAGCCAACTGGTGGTGCCATTCATTCTTAGTTCGGGCTTCGGACTAATCCTGTCCGTAGGTGATACGGGAGTTGGGAAAACCCGAAACTTCGGCCGAATCTACGAACTTAGTGCTTAGAGAGTAGGTCTCCTGACATTCTAGAAAGGTATGTATTAAACCTCCAGCCCTTAATTCCAACTAAAGTTATAATAAAAAAACCCCCGACACAAAAACCTAAAATCCGTTTAAAAAGTAAAAAATAATAAAAAAAACTCAATCTTGAAGTACCTAAGTATGTATTCATAATTCAAAAAAAAAATACGTCGCGTTGGGGGACCGCTCCAAACCTAACAATTTACTTACAAATAGTCTATTACCTAACTGAAGAAAACTTTTATAAAATGACTTCTAAATATTGCATTTAGGATACGACCGTCAACGACGTCTGCCCTCGCAGAGCGGTCCCCCAACGCGACGTATTTTTTTTTTGAATTATTAATACATACTTAGGTACTTCAACATTGAGTTTTTTTATTATTTTTTACTTTTTAAACGGATTTTAGGTTTTTGTGTCGGGGGTTTTTTAAATTTTTAATTTAATTTTTTTTATTTTATACTTTTTATAGGTATACTTATTATAATGTAGATTTTGTTAAGTTGTAAATACATAGAACTTCGCCGTGGCCAACAGGAAGATGGGAAGCTTCCAAAAACAATATCAATTCAATTTGATGATGCCACTATCGGCCGGAGTTGTGTTGACGATAATGGATGGATTCTGATAAGGCCACATAATGTAACTTTTCAAGGTCTTAGAGGATATGGAAATATTGAAAGAACAATGTTTCCTATCATTTTATGTTGGGCGATTACGGCATATAAGTTGCAGGGCACGACAGTTGAAAAAGCTGTGGTTTACTTAGGTAAAAGTACTTTCGCAAAAGGCCAAGCCTATGTAGCCTTAAGTAGAGTATTTTTACTCTGCTTCAGGCTACATAGGCTTGGCCTTTTCCTTGGATGGTGTAGCAGTTTGTGAGCTCGACCAAAGAAAACTATTTAATAACCCACATGACAAATCATCTTTAGCAGAATTGCAAAGACTGAGATGTAGTCATTGATACTCTCACGTGACAATCGGATTTCCATGTCCCAATTTTCCCACCACCAATTTTCTCATCAAGCGAAGCTTGAACATTCTCGATTAAGTCATCAATATTCTCTTTCAGTGTGCTTTCATTTGAGACCCCACTCGAAAATATTTGTAGACATTCGGTTATTCGTCCCCACTTTCACCCCCCACAACTTTTAAACGGCTCAACCGATTTTCATCAAACATGTCTAAGAACACTCGCACATAAGTCACCTTTAATACAAAAAAAAACAATAATTGAAATCGCTTCATCCGTTTGGGAGCTATGATGCCACAGACAGACAGACACACAGACAGACCGACACACAGACAGACAGACAGACACGTCAAACTTATAACACCCCTCTTTTTCCGTCGGGGGTTAAAATAGCTTTTGGCAGTATAGTGCACTCTGATAAGAAGATGCATTCTTGTAAGAAGCAGCATTCTGGTAAGAAAATGTATTCTGGAAAGAATATGCACTCTGGTAACAAGATGCACTCTAGTAAGAAGATGCGTTCGAAGAATGAATATAATAAGGTGCGTATTTCTTACTAGGAAATTCTTAGTAGGATCTTATCTGAGTAGCTTTACTAATGAGAGAGAAAGTAAATGACTGACTATTTGGTGCTTTAAAGCATAAAACTAGTGATTTTGATGACGATATTGGACGGAGACATACAACTTGGTACATAAGGAAAATATTTATACGTTTGTAGATTAAAACATTCGGGACATTTAATTTTTAAATGCTCACTTATCCTTAATTTTCCATAACATTATCTATAGTTTGTTCCAAAAGTATCTGAAGAAACTGTAAACAAACCCTTTACAGGTTAATTACGCGATCGTTCACTAAAGGGAATAAGTAGCACATTCATATTTATTTAGAAGGTTTCAATATTATATGTCACTACATTTTCCAACAATTATTGTTTAGATAAGATAAGATAATATTTATTTGCATAAACATGTGTCATACTTCCAAGAAACACATGAATGCAAGATGATCAAAACATTTAAAGGTACAGACATGTTAGCCACATGATGTGACGTGCAAATATCAAGAAATATAATTAACTAGCTGACCCGACAGACGTTGTCCTGTCTCTTTGATGATATTTGAGCACGCATTCTGTCAATTCTATGTCAAATGTCATAATGTTACATTAAAAAAGTTTACATTGTCCTATTATATGGTTGTTAAGTATTCTATAAGTGTTCTTAAATTTTCTAATTTTCCGCGCAATTTTTTTATTTTTTTCTTTCATAAGAACCTTCTCCTGACAATTACAAACACAACAACAACAAAAAAAGTGAAATCGGTCCAGCCGTTCACGCGTGATGGCGTGACCAAGAGAAATAGGGATTCATTTTTAGGGTTCCGTTGCCAAATGGCAAAAAACGGAACCCTTATAGATTCGCCATGTCTGTCTGTCTGTCTGTCTGTCTGTCTGTCTGTCCGAGTATGTCACAGCCACTTTTCTCCGAAACTATAAGAGCTGTGCTATTGAAACTTGGTAAGTGGATGTATTCAGTGAACCGCATTAAGATTTTCACACAAAAATAGAAAAAAAGCAATAATATTTGGGGTTCCCCATACATAGAATTGAAACCAAAAATTTTTTTTTCATCAAACCCATACGTGTGGGGTATCTATGGATAGGTCTTCAAAAATGATATTGAGGTTTCTAATATCATTTTTTTTTAAACAATAATATTTGGGGTTCCCCATACATAGAACTGAAACACAAAAAAAAATTTTAATCAAACCCTTACGTGTGGGGTATCTATGGATAGGTCTATAAAAATGAAATTGAGGTTTCTAATATCATTTTTTTCTAAACTGAATAGTTTGCGCGAGAGACACTTCCAAAGTGGTAAAATGTGTCCCCCCCCCCCCCGTAACTTCTAAAATAAGGGAATGATAAAACTAAAAAAAATATATGATGTACATTACCATGAAAACTACCAACGAAAATTGGTTTGAACGAGATCTAGTAAGTAGTTTTTTTTAATACGTCATAAATCGTAAACCACAATTTACCTTTCATTCAGTCAACTCAAATATAAAAATTAAAAAAAAAACATTTAATTTCATAAACGATGATGACGAATGATGATGATGATGACCTGCAGGTTTGTACGGAACCCTCGGTGCGCGAGTCCGACTCGCACTTGGCCGGTTTTTTATATATATAGATTAATACATCAACCAAACTGTAACAACTTTATACCATGTTTAAAGCAAATAAAGACTTATCTTATCTTAAACTACATGATTAAATTATAACTGAAAAATCATCATTGAAAATTGAGGTTGTCAAATGGAAAACCTCATTAAGATTATTTTAATCAGAATTTTGTCTCATCCGCGGTGACATTTTCTTATCCATTTGTATACGTTTTCATCACATCCTATTGGAGTAGATCATACATCTTTCCTCGCGTGGACTAATATTAAGATGGAAGCTCCAGGGTAGACCGCGACATGCAAATTTCTTACGTTATTCGCATTTGCAGATATGCAAAATAAAAAAAAATGTATTATTAGCTAAAACAAAACTCACCTTAACACAAGCCCTACACATATCATTCCTGGAACTCCAGAGATTCTTATCAAATTCCTTGATACAGCTCTTATCCCTGCTGGAGAGTAGGGTCATCTTCACCATGCCACAGTACGAGGTCCTCTTGAACTCCTTGATGACCTGCTTCAGCTGGGTGTGGGTGCGCGCACCGTAGTATATGGTGGGGAGACTGCAATCAACAAGCATTGATGTGCAGACTCGGAGGTTTTCCACCAGGCTGTATAGGTTTCTGGAACCACCAATCACCCACCATCATGCGATCAAACCGTGTTATTTTCTACTTACTGGTACGAAACATAATTAAAACACATACCAAACAGAACTTAAGAGAGAACCAAAACGGAAATAAAGCCTAATTTACACGTGCATAAGTAGCGAGTTAGGTTCTTTGATCCGTGGCGTGGCACTTCACAATGAAAAATGTAATTAAAATGATTAAAATTTAATTTAATTAAAATGCTCAATCATTTTTAAAAGCAAACTTTTAAGTACAGAATATACCTTACGTTAACATAGTACATTAATATGTTGAGGCTTATATTAAAGTGTAAGGACGTGTACACCTCAAGTTTTTAAGAAAATACTAAAGTTCTATGTTTACGTAGGTTTTCTTTAGCACTTTTTAGCATTAGAATTTGTTTGAATATCTGTTCTACCACCTTCACTTGAAATTTATAAAGAAATAATCCAAACAAGCCTTTACACAAGTGATGGTTTAAAGCCAACCGAGTTACACAATACTTGTCTAAGTCATGTCATACTTTAGAACAGGCTATAAAAAAACATAATACGATAAAAAAAAAAACCGTGGCTGTACCGTTGTCCATTGGCTCTACATAAAGGAACTCCTACTTTATGCAGAGCCAATCGTGGGTGTATAATTAGTTCATATATCTTAAAAACGCATTGTCTTTGAGACGGAATCAATATGAAGGAAGGGAAGTGGTTTTAATTCAGTTTACAAGATTTGACCCGAACAGACAAAACACAGTCACTTTGGACTGACGTTAAAACACTTCATAATTGAACTAAACTCGCTACTTAACTACAACAAATGTAAGGAGCTATAAGAGTTTTTCCTTTGCCATCGAGAATTAGCCCACGTTTTTGTAAGACCAATGAAAGTAGGACGTCTGCGTAGAAGTAATGAGTCGTAATTTATACGTTTTTTTTTATTTTTATTTTTGAATGGGAAATCATCAAATGACTTCTCACGCTCTGGGCGGAGCGGGAGGGCATGTCAGACTTTTACGGACTGAACAATTTCGCGACCCTGACAGGCATCGATTCTAGCAGACCCCTTCAGTGCCGCTGACATCTCTCTGAGGCGCGCGTGGAACACTACGCGCCGTCGACCAGAGCCTGATCCTTACCGGGCGGCGAGCTACCCATTGCTCGCCACCCGCAAGCTCGCGCCTACGGTGGCCGGGAGTCCGCTATCGACTCCCGACGCCTAATTTATACGTTCTATTCAGTCTCTCACCGGCTTTTCAGTGTCTTTTGCATTCTCCCTGAATATACAGATTGACTTTTTGTGATGGTCAATACATTAAAGTTATAGAAGGCTGCAGGTGTCTGATGTGCAATAACAGTTTTTTAAAACGCTTCTAACATGAGTTACTATCACGCTTTGTTTCCCCGACGGGTTGGCAGAAACAAGTTTCGCAAGTTATGTTTAAAACCCGTGTAATAGGGGGCGAGCCTATTGCCATCAACCGTGCACAAAACCAGACGTCAAACTGCCACTGAGAAATTCCAAATAGTAAAACCCAAGAACATTTTGCCCGACCTGGGAAGCGAACCCAAGACTTCATGCTCAGCAGCAGCGATTACAACCCCTACACTAACGAGGCAGTCGGCTTCTAGTTATGCTGAAACCCGGGCCATCTCAAGAATTCATCCTGTTTAATATCTAACCTTCAAAAAGGTTGAAAGCAAATACTACCTAACTACTTAAAACTACTTGAGAAATTATACACAATTACAAACTTACGCATTTTTTTATTAGGGGTATGCAGAAACTACAGAACGCCATTATCTACATACAATTACATAAACTTACGCCTTTTTTTCTCATAAGGGTTTACAGAAACTAGAGAACGCCACTTGCTACTTGAAATTATTTCATATGAATAATAATAAACCACTACTTTGCACCCCATAAAAAAAAACAACTTAATTGCACTAAAATATTAAACAAAAATACTAAGTACTACATTTTCACATGCACACACAACTACCTCAAAATCCTAAAACTAAATAAACAAAGAAAACAAACACGATCATACCAGCTGTAACACAGTCATGCAACCCAGCACCACAATGATGATTTTCCATAATTTTTCATGAGCCCATGCATTAAAAAAAACATTAATCATCATCACTTGTGCCGAAAGACATCCACTGATGGACAAAGACCTCCCCCAATTTGGGGGGTTTGCCATATTCGCCACGCTTGGCAGGCGGGTTGGCGATCGCAGTATGGTGGTAAAATACATAGAGAACGCTGCTGCTCATACTCTATTAAGTCCCTTAATCGCCTCTTACGACACTCACGTGAGGAAATGGGAAAAACATATTAACATAAATTATTTTCATCATCGCTTGAAAAAATCTCTGAAAACGAATAGGCCTAAGATGATTGCAGGGTTAGGTAACAGAGCAATATTTTTTTATTTTTCGTCATTTATTATGTAAAGTCAAAGATTTAAATCGTAAGAAGATTTTCCGTCACATACTGAGTAAAGTCTTGTCATTTCTCAGCTCACATTCCACATGGAATGGTAAATGTTTTTCAGTATGGGTGAGCGGAATAATACAATACATTGTCAACGAAATAAATAGTGACATGTTTTGAAGCGGTTGAGCGAATGTAACGATTTAAATTAAAAAATAAAAGTAATAAATAAAATTCATAAAAGCATTAGGTGTAGTTATTAAATTGTAAATCCGTAATTGGCTGTAAGATTAGTTTATTTATCCTAAGTGAAATTGTTAAAGAGCTGTGGATTTTGTGATTAAATAAATAAATAAATCTTTAATAATAAATGATTTTTATTCTTATAAGTAGGTTTGTACAAACACTTTCACTCGTGATTTTTTTTTTAAACTAGATGAGGTTGATGTTTCCTTACTGTAGTCAGTTAGGAAACGCCGACCTTATCTTGTTTTTTAACGATTCCTAACTACTCTGGGAAGAAAGGCCGACGCAAACTCAGAGGTCACAGTCTCTTTTAAAGTCCGGACATAATCTTGGTCACACCATGCGAAGATCATGTAGATAGGTGTCTGAAATGGTTTTTGTTGATATTTTTTAAGTCATAAATAAAATAGTATTTAAAATACTTCCATACCTCATGTCTTCCGGCGTTTTAGGTTGTTCCACCTTGATAGGCTTTTCAGGAGTGTGAGGGAGTGACCATTTGCTGTTGTCTTCACAATCTACGGAACCCAGCCGGGGTCGCTTGTGAATCGTCACCTGATTCTTATATGGAGAGCCTGTAAAGATACATAAATAAATTGGGATTATAAACAAGGACTGCCACGTTGATCTAGTTGTCGCTAGCGCTACTGCTGAACATGAGGTCCTGCATTCGATTCCCAGATCGGGCAAAATGTTATTGGGTGATTTCTTAGTAGCAGTCTGAACGTCTCGTCGTCTTGTCGTCTCTCGTCGTCGGTTGATGGCAATAGGTTTGCCCTCTATTACATAGGACTTATACATAACTGGTGATATGTGGGTGTAATATAAAATAAATATCTTAGGACAACCAACACAACGTTATCTGATTCCAAACTAGGCAGAGCCTGTACTATGGCAACCAGACAACATACATACATATTATAGATAATTTACACCCAGACACAGAACAAATGATTGTGCTCATCACACAAATTTATAATAATAATTTATAATATTTATTTATTTAAGAAAGCGTACATACTAAGAATAGTGGTATTAAAACTAAATGGCTTATGCTATGCGCAATACATTAAATCCCTGATCTCCAAACTAGGGGGGTCCCTGTATCTTAGAGATCAGTATCCCTCCGCAGTAATGTCACAAGCCAATATTAGTGACATACTAAATATTACAAAATTGTTGTTTTTATTTTTAATCGTAACCTTAAAGCTAAGGAAATAAAATAAAACACTAAATTAAAATAACATTCTGATATACAGTTTTGTGTGAGTGTGTGTGTGTGTGTGTGTGTGAGTGTGTGTGTGTATGAGTGTGTGTGTATGAGTAGGGTGTGTGCCTGTGTAAGTGAGAGGGGGTGGGGCGGGGTGATTTATATTTAAGTGCAAGTTAAATTAATTTTAATTCAGTTTAAGGGTAAGTGGCCTAAAAGGAGATCCTCAGTATTATTATGACTTAATTTCGCCAAGTATTTGTTTAATGCACATTTGCATTCATATTTAGTTTTAGAAAATAGTTTCAGCTCCTTGTTTAAATTATTATACACAGTTATGCTGTTGATATAATACTGGCGCCTGGCAAAGTATGTTCTGTGGGGTTCTTGTGGAAAAACTTTATGTCTATGTATCGACCTACCAGCTGGTTCCGCTAAGGGACGGGAAGAATGTTTACGAATTATCATTTGTTGCACGTAAAGTTGTCTGACAGTCAACAGATCACATTCGGCATAAAGCTGTAATGTGGGATACCTACGTGGACGAGACAGCATGACCTTAATGACAGCCCGTTGTGCACGCTCAAGCCTGATAAAAACATTTACAGTAGACCCTCCCCAAACTGGAATACAATAACATAAAACCGACTGGCACAGTGCAAAATAGACTAGTTTCAAGGTTTTACTATCGGCAGATCTACGAAGTTTTTTGAATACATAGATTAGTTTACGGATTCTTCCTGAAAGTATCTCTATATGCTTGTGCCAGTTCAGGTTTTGATCTATATGAATGCCGAGATATTTTACACCACTAGACCTGGATATGTTGAGACAGTCACATTCGGGAGAGGACACATTGGTACAGGTGTGGGCTTTGACTGCAAATGATAGCGATGGGGAAAGATTTGACCTAATGGTAAAGGGAACATATACCGTTTTTTGCACGTTAAGGGTGAGCATGTTATTTGTTAGCCAATTCATAATTTGTTTAAGTGCGTTGTCAGCATTGGAAAAACATTGGCTCCAATCTGCTCCATCTATTACTAGGGCTGTGTCATCAGCGTACGTATATATTTTGCAATGCTGAATATTCATCTTACACAGCTCATTTATATAGATGAGAAATAAGGTGGGCCCTAATACGCTCCCTTGGGGGACACCGTATGTAATAGGTAAAACCTCACTCTCATGCTGACCCACTCTAACATATTGTGTTCGTCCCCTTAGGTAATCCGAGAAAATATCCAAAACAGGACCGCGAATTCCAATCTTCTCCATCTTCACCAACAAGGCGGGCGCAGAGACGGTATCGAAGGCCTTCGATAGATCAAGAAAAATACCCAGACATTTTAATCTCTTATCAAGACTCCTAGCAACATGCTCAGATAGGCCCATAACCGCATCTTCAGTGCTCATCTTTGTTCTAAAGCCGAACTGGTTATGGGCTAGAATATTGTTTGCGTCCAGAAAGCTGATGAGGCTATTATTCAGGATACGTTCCAAGATCTTCGATAAGGTAGTAAGTACGGAGATTGGCCGGTAATTATTAACATCGTCTCTGCTCCCAGACTTGTGAACCGGATGCACAACAGCTCTTTTAAAGGCTTTAGGGAAAATTCCAGATGTTATTGAGATATTACAAATATGTGTAATTACTGGAACCAGAACATGTCTCGTGCGTTTAATTATTATAGCCGGGATCCCGTCCCAACCAGTAGCACATTCGGATCGAAGGCTCAGGATTATGTCTTCAACATCATTCTCATTCACCTCAAGGAGAACCATTGACCCACTAGGGTTCAATATTGGCACGTTAGGACGAGTGGGTGTCGGGGTTAATTTGGATGCCAGATTACTGCCAATATTGGTGAAAAAGTTATTGACAATGCTTAACGAGGATTTAGGCGATTCAGAAAGATTTAGAAGCTCCGTGGGAGAATCAGATACTTTCTTAATTACATTCCAGGTTGCTTTGATATCATTTTTTGCCTTAGAAAATTCTTGCTGTTCATATTCATTTTTAAGCTTGCTTAGCAATGAATTACAGTGATTTCGGTAACGGCAGTAGGTGATTTTAAGTATTCCATTATCCTTATCTGTTTTGAGTTTAGAATTCATGCAATCACGATGGCGAATGCAGCGCAACAATCCAGGAGTAATCCAAGGTTTAAGGATTCGTTGTCTTCTGGGTACAGTATATTCCCATGAATGCTTTTTAATAATAGAAGACAGGTCTCGTATCAAAGTATCCGCCGCCTCATTAGGATCCAGAAGTTCTAAAATAGGTGACCAATCATTGTTACGAATATCATCAAAAACTAAGTTGTAGTCTATTTTGTGGGTAGTGTGTGCTGTTTTATTATACTTGACTGTATTTTGCAAAAATAGGACTACTGGGTTGTGGTCTGTTATGGATGACTCAATGACGACAGTCGTTGCAGATTTATTCGTTTTTAGGAGAACGTGATCTAGACAGTTGGACAGCCGAGTGGGTACAAAGATTTGTCCTGGGTGGGAATCGAACCCACGACCTGTCTTTGCAGTCAGGGTCACTAACCACTAGACTAACAGGCCAGTCAATATAGATACACGTATGTAACCCTGTGAGAAAACAAGGTAAGATGTTATATTATTTTAATAAACAAGAAAGTAACCATGTGGGTTGTTGTGTTTTCGACTACATGTTCCTTTAACAAAACCGTGATTAGAGGAATGTATGAAGAATAATGATACAAACTTTCATCAGAGAGATACAGGCCTCCTCTCGGTGAGAGGCAGTGGGCCGTAATCTACCACGCGGGCCCCGTGCGGGTTTGTAATGTCACATGTCTTCGAATGTTTGGGTCTAGGACATGTGCAACGTTTTGAGAGCGTGGCGTGACGTCATTAAATGGTACATTGCGGCCGCCATGTGTCGGTCGTCTTTTACGATTTCACATTTTGTAAAGAACATTAAACAAGATGTCCAATCAAGTTTTGACGGCGTCAACTTGTAACTGTTCAATAATTCATAAAAATATGCAATTCTCCAAAATATTTTTTTCTTTTTTTTGTTTCATCACGTTCAGATATCGATAATCATCAAGTCTTTTGCTACCTTATTTAATTTGACCCTGTACGTATAATCCCTACTTAAATCTGCAAACAATCATCATGTATTTAATCATAAAAATAAAGAGAAGAGAACTAAGTATTTCTCATGGCGGATCTACGTGAAGGAACGTATGTACGTTTATAATCAGCGTTCATTAGTCATCGCCTAGCTACTCCAGCTAGGCTATGCTTATTGTTTCTACGGCATTAAATCTATGATAGACTTAGCATACGCTGTGGCACGGGAAATGGGGGAAGTGATGAATGAGAAACCTAGTACCGACTTTGTGATGGAATAGCGTATTGTTTCAATGGTCATACCAAATGGTTAAACTTTTGCTTCCATACCAGTATTGCAAGAGGGAAAACTATGTATGATAAAAGAGTCGTCTGCTTCGTGATAAGTTGCAGCACAGATTTAAACATCATCGGGTCAAATTATTGAATGACTCAGTAGTTCAAGTTCAGGGTGCACACAAACTTGCGTCACTTTTGATAAAAAAGAAACCCTAACGTGAGAAATAGGATGATGTTTTCAGTTAAGTAAAAATCCTACTGCAAGGGTTCTTAAAACTGGTTTAATGAGATCAAATAGTGGAAGGAAGAAATTCAATGGGTCTGTAAAATTTTGTAAAAGCAATAATGAGCAAAGTATGAATTTTGGTGTATAGTTCGCCTAACACCTCTACTTACATGCGAAATGTCACACGCATAAAAGACAATCAACCCCGGTCTCTTCCCAAATTCAAATTTTCGACGTTTCAATTAACGTCACAGAAATCCTAAGCTCTGACATTTCCATTAACGTCACATAGCGTAACGTAGTCTCAATATGCTATATACGTTTATAATGCACTACAATACAAAGGCAGACGGATCGTGGAGCTATGTCATAGTTGCGACATTTCCGGAATGGTATTACAGATGCCGAGACGAGGCGCATTGGGTTTAGTTAATAGCTAATACTGTCTGGATAATTAACTTGTAATAGGCTGGGTTGTAGGTTTATTTAGGTATGTTTCTGATTAGCTATGTAGGTAGTTACTAATCTTTATATGAATACGTGAAGCAAAGCAGCGTGCTTATTGTACCTTATTTATATAATCCTTTCTATCGTGCTTGTTAGTGATCTTAAAATCTCTATAACTTTCCTGTTTTTGTATTTTTCCGTGAGAACCTGTCATTGGCGTTATGTGTCTTATACAATTGTTATCCATATGTTATAGCTGTTGGTTCTCCTATGAATGAATAAATAAATAAAAACTCTGGGCCCCTTTTTACGAAAATTACGCGGACGGAGGAGTATGAAATTTGTCATATTTAAGCTAATATGTTTACTTATTGTACTAGAAATACCAAGGTTTAAATGAATGATGATCGAATTTTGAGCACTGGGCGACCACTTGTATTAATAAATAGGCATTATTTTCAAACACCTTTGATTGATCTTCATTATTTACTACACTAGTAGACCCAACAGCCGTTGTCCTGTCTAACAACCAAGCATAAAAAAAGTCCTATTTTAAATAGACCAATTTTTCGACAAGTTTTCCAATTTTTCATATTGTCGGACTATTACGAATATTTTAAAACCAAAAATAGCCAAATAGTTCTAGCCAGTGTATGTGTGAAAGAGACCCCAAACTTTTAATACAAGGAAGTCATTTCAATTAAAAGTGAAACAAACAATGATTAATACTTAACGATTAAAGGAAATCCGCTGAAAATCGAAGAAAAACTGTAACCAGGATAATATTTTTAAAACTCTTTGTGTGTAAAGCAAAATGTAAATGAATATTTTTAGGTTCTCTAATCAGGGTTTCTTTCCAACAAGAGCCCAATAAATAAACAAATTAAAGAAAAATATCACCCTACAATTATCACAAAAGCTTAACGTTTATTTTCAAACATATTCCATTCCAAGATGGCGGAGTCCATCATGGCGTCTCGACGCCATTACCGTTATTACGTCCACGGAGAGTGACAGATGAAAAAATATCGAGATTTGAGACCCCTTGCGACGAGTGACGTCAACAGACCACTCCAATATGAAGGGGTGATAAAAGCTTGTGTAAAAGTTACATCTGTTACGATTTGCTGAGTCATTGTTATACGGAGGGATTACTTTTAAACGCGAGTAATATCGCTGTGACTAAATGGTATGGGGAAGGTGAATGTGCTAGGGATGCTATTTATAAAGGTTTTTATTTTAAGAATGGTTGGTATTTATTAACCGTCAAACTCAAAAATACTAAAACAATAATCTTCGTTTTGAAGTGGGCCATGAATTTTTCCTGAATCTCTAACTCTATATCTCCTACATCAAATTTTCTGAACATCTTTTTCTAATCAGAATTAGTGCTAAAATTATTTCGAAACGAATCGGTGTATTTTCACACTAGAGTATGCAGCAGTCAATTTGCACCTTATTCGAATTAAACTCGATTTGATTCTTATTTACTAGACAATGGTGCCGATTCCCTCGTTCACAAACTAAACTAAATTTAAGTTCAGTGCATCTTCTTCTTTGTATTTCATTAAGAAGAGGACAAAAGAAAAATTTTAGTTTAGTCCTGTCAAATTAATCAGCGCTCCATACAAGTTTAGACGTGATTAAAAACTTGCCTACTAAAATTACGTCAATTTACGTCAAGCGCTGATTAATTTGACAGGACTAAACTAAAATTTATCTTCTGTCCTTTCCTTAATGAAATAGAAAGAAAAAGATGCACTGAACTTAAATTTAGTTTAGTTTGTGAATAAGCGAATCGGCACCAATATCCTGGAGTTGTCTAGTAAGTAAGTGGATTCAATTGATCGGAATAGAAACAGGCGGAAGATTAAGAAAAACTAACAGATATATCGTCCCTAAGAGCTTTTGTATGTCGTATTAAGGATCAGTTGCATGTTTGACTTTTCCAACAAACGTTATCGTACCTTCTCCACAGCTTTCTCTATACGGAGTCTTCTCCTGACGGGTGCTTGTTGAGCTACATTCCCCATTCTGCTCCGCTTTGTAATAGATGCTCTTCTCACCTGTAAAACAATAATAAAAATTTAATATTTTGATTTATCATCATGATCAACGTTACACACACAAATGTCGTTGATGACAAGGTCTACTTAGAAAATAACACATAACGAAACGCCTGTTTTTCCCGAAGGAACTCAGAAAGTTTTGTTAGTTTCGGAAAAAAGGAAAGGATAACACGTCATTTCTTCATTTCTTGGGGGAAGGTCCATGTACTAAAAGTATCTAATATCTAATCTAATATCTCACGACAACCAACATTATTTGATCCCTAACTAGGCAGAGCCTGTACAATGGCAACCAGACAACTGATAAACATACTTATATATTTTTAAATATATACATATTATAGATAAATTACACCCAGACGCAGAACAAATGATTGTGCTCATCACACAAAGATTTGTCCTGGGTGGGAATGGAACCCACGACCTCAGTCGTAGCAGTCAGGGTCACTAACCACTAGACTAACAGGCCAGGCATCTATGCCTATAAGTGTCCAAAGAAATATCCTCATGCACCACATAATACAGTATGGTTTTAATAATACTCTTCAAGGGTGCATGTCCCAAAAACTGAGGCAGAGGTGTATTGTACCGTAACCAAAAAAAATATTTTGGTGACGTCGATATCAATTTGAGTGCCTATTGCTATTTACTCTCTTAACATTTACAGCATTTCGTATATGGTAATAGATTTACCATGTACGAAATGGTTGTAGGTAAGCAGGATCTTACCTAGTCTAATCTGTATAGCGACGTCCCGCGTCACAGCCACTTAGGTACTTACAGCCATTTATATCAAGATCAAAGTGATATTATAATTTCAGTACATTGATAACTGAAAAACAATGTCATTTGTTTTGTTCCGTGTAAGTGTCGCCGCACACTAGGCGATTGGCGACGACAACATTTAGTTTTTCGTTGAAAAAGCTACAGGCGACATTTTTCACGAACAGTATTTTTCATACGCATATACGGCCACATTTTTTAACCGACTTAAAAAAAAAGAGGAGGTACTCAATTCGGTTTAATTTGTTTTTTTTTTAATGTTTGTTACCTCACGAAGTCGGTTTTTTAATTATTTTTTTTTGAGCTAGCTACCTACTGGCCAAATTTTTGCTATGATAATACTTAAAACGCACACTCGGTTACATCGTAGTTTGTAGGCCACTATTTTCTGATGCATGAAATAATGGACACTTTCAGTACCCAGTCGGAAAAATAATTATTCAAAAGTAGACTCTATTCACACATAGCTTATTTTTGTGATTTGCACCCGGTAGGCGGGTGCACGGCATGGTCGCAAGGTACATAACTACTTATACGTAGGACTCGGATGCGAGTCGTGGGCATGCGAACGAATTACCGTTCGACCCGGGAGCCGGGTGCTTGGCACTAAAAGTGTTAATGGCCAGTGGCCTCCCGAAACTCGCTCCAAAAGAAACTATGGTTGTTCTCTTAAACATTATGCGTTTGCTTAGGTGTTTTTTAGTGTTTTATTTAATGAGTTGTCGAAATCTTGAGACGGGTATTAAATGTATAAACTTATAAAACGTAAAACGATGTATAAAGGCAAATTGTCTCATTTGTTCTCTTTCCGTTTAGTGAAATAGAAGGTATTTTATTTTTATTTCTGAATAGGCCTGCTCTTAACCTCAATCATGCCCGGTGGAAAGCGATGGATGAAGTCTATGATGGACTCTCTCTTCATTTGAAGGTATTCTGGATATCTTAATCCGAGGATTCTTTTAATGCTTATAGGTTTACAGTCGGTCGTCATATTGCGCCGACGCTTACTGTACTTGGACGTCGTGCACCGATCATTATAACTAACTTAGTACATTCACGAAGTAGATACGATATTAACAGAAAATGATAAGTTATCAGCGACTGATAACGTTGCTTCGTATCAAACGTGTTTGTATCGCGTCCGAAATGGACGAGTTTTTGGGTAATAGATATGTTTTAGTTGACTCCGAAAACTTTGAAGAATATTTGACTTATATTGGTGAGTGTAAAAGCTGTTAAAAACATACCAGTAATGTGTACAAAAGTATGCGAGTAGGCTGCATTTCATTATTCAACGTTACTATCTTTTTCTGCCTGTTTTTTCTGGTGCCTCTCCAATAACTCCCTTCTTGCAGTGGGACAGTACAGGCTACTTAGATTAGACTGGTGTTAAATGAATGGTTATGTTGTCAATACGATTTTGATTTTTGATACCTGTCATGTTATTTTTGAGTTGATAAGAAAAGCATAATATAGCTGTTTCATGGAGGAATAATTTACTTTATCATATTCATCATTGGTAGCTTTGTTTACTAAAGGCGTCCTCCCTTTTTGCCATGCTTCCATAATCACCATTATAATGTCCCCTTTCCGCTCAGTCAGAGATAGTACCTAGGCCATATGAACCACGCGGGGTCAGTGCGGGTTGGTAGTTGTCAGATACCTTCGGTTTTAGGGCATGTCGGTTTCCTCACGATGTTTACCTTCACCGTTTTGAGAGCAGTGGTGATGAAATAACTTACACAAAGTAAACTCTGGCTGGACTGGCTTAATAGTTGACTAAATGCTAATCATTAAATGTTAAATTGCACCCTTAAAACAGTGCTTAAGCGATGTAGATCATCTGGGTTGCTTTAATTGCAAGTGTGACCTATTGGATATATTAACTAAATCTTCTTCATGTAGAAAAATTGGAAAATGTGACTGTTATCATTTCGTACCTGATCAACAAAAAACCCATAGCGTTATCTATAAACTATATCCATTGTTACAAGAGGAAACGCGTTCACGTTGTCATTGGGTAGCATTCCATATATATAAGTACTAGCTTTTGCCAGCGGCTTCGCCCGCGTCGAGGCCGGAATTATCCTGCGGGAACGTACTACCGGAATGAAAAGTACCCTATGTGTTAATCCAGGTTATAAACTCACTTTGTTCCAAATTTCATCCAAATCCGTTCAGAAGTTTTTGCGTGAAAGAGTAACAAACATCCATACATCCATACTCACAAACTTTCGCAATTATAATACTAGCTTTTGCCAGCGGTCGGACATTATCCCGCGGGAACATACTACCGAGATAAAAAGTACCCTATGTGTTACTCCAGGTTATAAACTAACTGTGTGCCAAATTTCATCTAAATCGGATCTTTAGTTTTTGCGTGAAAGAGGAACAAACATCCATACATCTATCCATCCATACATACAAACTTTCGCGTTTATAATAATTATTAGTAGGATTAGTAGGAAGTAAGATTCCTCTGTTTTCTTTCTGGGTAAACTACAAAATTGACACAAGTGCAAATATTCTGTATCTTCCACGGACATGTTCGTATGTTTGGTTTTTTTTTCCTAATTTATGTTTCTCTAAAATTAGTTTTAATTAAGTACCAAAATAATAATTAAAATTATGTTGATTGATATTCTATCTCGTTATCAGTGATCGGATTATCGGGCGCTTATCTAAATAAACTTCTTTTCTCGAAAGAATAATATGGACATTCCTTTCTGAATAAATAAGTAATCCTGGATTCCCGGGATTGAACAATTTTGTAAAAACAACTATAAAACTACACCAGTTCTCATAAAAACTTTCATTCTAAATTAAAATTTCGATTATAATCGGCTTTTTAAATCTAAAAAAAAAAATACATTGAGAGTTTAACAAGGAACAACTTCATGAGTTCTAACTATATTTTGTATGCAGGTAACATGTTTAGCAATCTCAAGAATTTCAAACGATTCCAGGATCCGGGATTCTGAAAGGCATGTCCGTATTATTCTTTCGTGGGAATAAAAGTGAAGTTTGGGTTTATTAGCGCCCGATTATCCGATCACTGCTCATTATGCTATTCCGAAACAATTCAATTATCTTTCAATTAAGTAAGATTATTAGCTCTCTATACCTTGGAACGACTGCAGTGTGAATTAGTATATCTATACTAATATTATATAGCTGAAGAGTTTGTTTGGTTGAACGCGGTAATCTCAGGAACTACTGGTCGGAATTAAAAGATTATTTTTGTGTTGGGTAGCCTATTTATTGTGGAAGGCTATATCGTCGTATCGGCTATACGTCACGCTGCGATCAAAAGGAGCGGAGCAGTAACGAAAAATGGACGAAAACATGCAGGCAATTCGATGCGACGGGAACGGTCACGTGAGCACAAATTTGACGCGGACGAAGTCGCGGGCAGAAGCTAGTTACGAATAAAACCGGTGTGCACCTATTTTGTGTTGGTTGTCAAAGCGTCATGAGGGCAAAATTCCGAGATTACATTCTATTTACAATAGAACGAAAGCGCGTATTTAGCTTAGGAATTAAATATTGTAGCAGTCAGTTCGGCAGTGATTTGGAAAATATATAATATATAATAAAAAGGAGGCTTGTTGTCCAGACGTTAGGTTATAAAACCGACGCAATCCTCACAACTTGAAGATAACTTTGCACTACTCTTTCCTCCAACATGTAGATGTTGTAGGAAAGGTAGCTTCGCCTGTTCTTCAGAAAGGATGGAGGTTGTATTCTTTGACAACAACTTAGCAAGATGTATCTGCCAGTCTGCTGCTGTTTCTACCGTCATAAGATAATAATAATATTCCACAACTATCACACAACGCCATCTAGTCCCAAGCTAAGCAGAGCTTGTGTTATGGGTAGGTACTAGACAACTGATAAACATACTTATATATTTCTAAATACATACATATTATAGATAAATTACACCCAGACACAGAACAAATGATCGTGCTCATCAGACAAACATTTGTCCTGGGTGGGAATCGAACCCACGACCTCCGGCATAGCAGTCAGGGTCACTAACCACTAGACCAACAGGCCTGTCTAGTCCTGTCGGGCCTGTCTGATAGTTTCCAGCTGTTAAGCAAAAAGGCAGTCACCCCTCCTATTTAAAACTATCATCTGCTCATCTGCCTAGTCTTTTTCTTGTCTAGGCAGATAATGACCTGCCTAGCCCTTTTCCCAACTATGTCGATCTCCACAATCACTGGGTTACTATACCGTTGTGGTTGTAGGACCCTAAACAATTCATCATTTCAGCCGTAAGACGTCCACTGCTGGACTTAGGTCTCCCCCAATCTGGGGGGCTTTGCCATAATCGCCACGCTTGGCAGGCGGGTTGGCGATCGCAGTATGCTGGTAAAATGCATAGAGAACGCTGCTGCCCATTCTCTAGTAAGTCCCTTAGTCCCTTTTACGATACCCACGGGAAGAAATGGGTTGGTGTTATTCTTTACGTCCGGCAGAACACGGTACCCTAAACAATTACCTAACATAAATGTTTTGTCTTTCCAGGAGTGGGGTACTTCCCTCGTAAAGTGGCGCTGAAGCTCAATCAGACGCAGATCTTGACGCGCAACGATGATGGGACGTATACCTACCAGTTTTTATCACCAATGGCCAATACGACCATCACTTTCACATCGGGAGAGGAGTTCGAAGAACTGAAAGCTGATGGAACAACGGTGACTAAATATTTTTTTTTTTTTAATTTGTATGCAGTATCTCAACTATTGTGTTGTTGTACTTCGTGTTGCCGGACGTAAAGAAGAGCACCATCCCATATCTACCTGTGGGTATCGTAGACGGCGACTAAGGGATTTACTAAAGAATGGGCAGCAGCGTTCTCTATGCATCTTACCACGTTACTGCGATTGCCAACTTGCGTGGCAATTATGGGAACCCCCCCCCCCATTTATTAGGGGAGAGTTATGTCTATCAGTGGGCGTCTATCGGCTAAAATGATGATGATGATCTCACCTATATGTCTCAACTAATATTATAAAAAGAAGATAATGTTTTTTTTTACTTATAGGTATTTGTTTACTACGCTTTCACGCAAAAATGGCTGAACAAATTTTGGCACATGGATAGACCATGACCTGGATTAGGTTATCGCATAATTTTTATCTCGATATTTCCACGGGTTCGAAACGTATGGTGTAATAGTGGGCACAGCTAGTTTGTGATAAAGCTGTGTGTTTGGTGGATACTAAGATTATCCTAGGGCCATTACAAACGCAAAGTTAGAGTCATAAATCGTTATGTAAATAACAATAACACAGTTACACACAGCCTTAGTACTACTTCATAAGGCTTGTAAGTGCGAGCGAGAGATCCGGTAACAATTATTTTTGACTCTAACTCTACGTTTGTAATGGACTAAGAAGGCTTTATACGCGGTGAAAATATAAAGGGTGAAAGGGACACCGACGCAAGAACCTGTAATCATGGAATCAGGTCATGATTCTGAAAACCCCTAAGTTGAAATATTTCGTCGATTATTCAGAAAAAAAAAGCTGATTCATAGAAAAGTGCAATCAATACCTAAGCGGTCAAAAAGAATGAAACACCATTTTTTTAAACAATGAGATATTTTGAGAAGGTTTAAAATCATGTCTTGAATCTATAATATCATAAGGAATATTTGTATTATAGGTGAAGGCGGTGATAACAATAGTGGATAACATAATGATACATGTACAGAGAGGTGAGAACGGGAAGATATCTCAACACATCCGAGAATTTTATGCTGATAAAATGACAGTGGTACGTAACAATATAATACCTTGTTATCTTTTCCGCTTTTGTAGGTGTTGGAGTAGTGGTCGCAAGCGCATGTTCTGCTGAGCATGAGGTCCTGGGTTCGATCCCCAGGCTGAGCAAAGTGTTATTGGGTTTTATTATCTGGAATTTCTCAGTAGCAGGCCGGGGTCTCGACTTGTGCCCTTGTTGGCCCCTTACGGATGTGAAATGTGGGTGTACTATTGGAATAGGTACACCTCTGCCCAACTATTCGGGGCAACAAGCGTGAGGTTATGTTATGTTTCCTACTAATCGGTACTTGCAACCTAAGAAATCTATGTTCTGGGCATAATTTTACGACACACCTACAATCCCAATTCTATTCATTTTGACAATTCAACAATTCGACTCTTTTAGGAAAAAGTCATTTTTTTTGGGATTAAATTAACTTATTACGGGTTGTATTGTATTGGCGATTTTAACTCTGTAAAGCCATATTTTAATCAACATACAACCTGACACTGACCTGCAAATCGACTCAGAGCATCCACCTTAAATCCTTTTTTTGTATATTTTCAGACGACCACAGCTGAAGGACTGGACAAAATAGTAAAAAGAAATTACGTAGTAGAACAATTACCGATTGAAGGAACCGATAATATCATTCAGGAGCCTCTGAAGCGCGATAACTTAATGTAGATACGTCCGGCAACTCTTGGCAACCTTGCTAAATGCCTGTCTAATCTTTTTGCAATAGCGTGCATTGCCGGTAGGCACTAGGCCGTCTGTTCTTGTCTAGACAGACAAACGCGGGTTTCTTTTAGGAATAATATGTCATTTAGTTACATACATAAACTCACGCCATTTTCCCATGGGGGTAGGCAGAAACTACGGAACGCCACCTGCTACTATCCTTACATACTTATTTATTTTGCCTCTTTTAGGCTCATACAATTGGTCATACACACACGCCGGTTGCGAGTACTACGCAACTAACCTTTCTGAAGGACATCACCAATAAGGTCATTATAGTTAGTTTAGATAATTTAGTTAGTTTTTTAATATTAATAATTGTGGGGCACCCATTAAAATGTAATCGACAGACTTATGGTGATTTTTCGAGGTAGACACTGCTAATCTGCCTATATGCAATGCACGCCACTGTCTTTTTGCCATTACTTGAGCTAAGTACCTATTCTCATATAGCTCGAGGCCAGAAACTCATACTGGGTGACTTGTAGTTTGACGTATTCCTTCGAGGACATGATAGTGTAACCCATATGCAACAATGAAGCACCCCATAATGGTAGCTCCACACGATACAGAGTTAGAGAAAAGCGAAGCCTACGCGAAAATTCACGGGATTAGAAAAAACCCATATTTATGTATTTTTGAAGATTTCTCAGATTTGTTAAAGTATTAGATATCCGATAGGATATCAGTGGAAGCCGTTCATTTTGGGAGTTAGGATAAAAAGTAATATTAAGCAAATTTAGGAAATTATGAAAAATACATAAAAATTGGACTTTCTCGAATCCCATTAATTTTCGCCTCCAATTTATGGGGTAGGTACTGGGGTAATTATTGCAGTTGGGTCACATATAAGGTTCTAGAAAGAATATGTTAAATTACAAATCACCCTGTATATTATATTCAATTAAAATAATAAATAATTAACCCATTCCTCCCCACTGTCCTATTTTTAAGACACTATTCAACATTTTTTTTTAAACCATTAAATCTCTTATTTTTATTGTTTCTGATGAAATTCGTATTTTACACAACTTTTCTAATGTAATAATTTTTTTTCACTGTAAAAAAATGTTTACGTAATTTTATTGATTTTTTGCAAATTGATCATTTCTGGTCACATGTTCCCATTGTCATATTTATAGGATAGGCTGACTCAGAAATAAAGGTAATTTATGAATTTTTTTACTAGAGAATGGGCAGCAGCGTTCTCTATGCATTTTACAACCATACTGCGATCGCCAACCCGCCTGCCAAGCGTGGTGATTATGGCAAAGCCCCCCAAGGGGGAGGCCTAAGTCCAGCAGTGGACGTCTTATGGCTGAAATGATGAATGATGATGAATTTTTTATTTGTCATTTTATTTTTTCTTTATGTATTAAGAACTTAATTTAAAGATTTGATTTTAAAAAATCCAATGTTTTCGATGCTTGGGTACTAATGGGTTAAGTAAGAAAGAAAATGCGTTTATTTGACAGTCTTAAAAAGCACACACAGACTTGGTCCTTTACTAAGTTTTTGTGTACTTCTGGGCAGTTTCATCCCCTGAGAAATTAATAATGAATTTAAAGTCCATTGAAATATATTGGATTCGAATGGATTTGGATTTTCTACCCACTCTTCTCTGAAAAGGTATCCAAACATAATTTTGTGAATTGAAGGGTGGCTTATGAGGCGAATCGACACTTCTCAATAATATATTATTTTAATCTGTGAAACCAGAAGTTGGGTTGAAATTTTATTGCATTGATAGTCAAATTCTTGAGAAAAGTTACATATATATATCGAACTATAACAAAATAAAAAAAAGACTGATACTTAAATTGAAAACCAAGTAATGGCGCCGGCCGGCGGATGATCCGATGCGACGGGGTGGACGAGGAAACGAGAAATTTCACGCGGACGAAGTCGCGGGCAGAAGCTAGATGAAACTACGTAGTCTACGAGCGACACTGTATACTGGCTTAATGGTATGGCTTCTCGTCTCATGGATTAGGTATAAATATGACTTTGTCAACTACCTACTACATATTGATTCTCAACCTCGTCCATCCTGAGTTAATCTTGGACATCATCAACCTCGTCCATCCTATCTGTCTACCTGTTTATCTTGTACATCAAAGACAATGGTGAAGGAACACATCGTGAGGGAATCTGGATATACTCTTATAAGTCAGAAAACGCCAAGTTGCGTTTAGCAAGCGTGGTGATCAATGCTGATACCTTCTTTGAATAAGAAGAGGCCTTGTCCCCTGCAGTGTGGAAGTAAGACCATGTTCACCTGCCAGGGTCGCGAGATTGTTCGAAAAAGATACAGTGACCCTGGCACATGGGTAACTGAAAAAAACGGGTGGGTTTTAGTTAGTAAAAGTCTGACACGCCCTCCCGCTCCGCCCAGAGCGGGAGAAGTCTTTTGATGATATCCCATCCAAAAAAAAAGATCATGTTCACAAGGTAGTAAAAATTTCGCGGTGGTATTTTATTGAGAATTGAATTTTAAACTCTCGGTGTTGGATCGACCATTGTGAATCCAACAGAGTACATCCCAGCGTGTTGCAAAAACACACTGTTCGATTTTCAATTCTCAGCGCTAGGCAGTGCGTTGAAACTCCAGTGAAAACTCGGCAGCGATATTTTTCTTTGAGAATGTTCTCTTCTTCTTAGCGTGTCGATAGTAATCTAAATAGAGTTAGCCCAGAATTTGGCTACGAGCTTAGCATTTTCATTAGCGTCCATCAACTCCTGTAGCGTGCAAATAACAAAACACGCTGGACAAGATATCAAGTGCCGCATTGTTTTTAGGTCAGCACTACAAACAATGTTTACTAATTAAGAAAAATACAATACTAGCCGTATTGTATTTTTCTCTAGCATGAGCTAATATAAACTAACATACAATCAAGAGGTGTGAAACTTCAATACAACCTAGGAGTTATAAAAACAAAGTTAATGTTACTCCAAATTCCTTAACATTTTGAAAGCAACTGGTATCAGGCGCTGAGCGTGTTACAGTGAATAATTTTACACAATTTATAACACATGCAATTTATAAAGCACCGATCTAAACGTGACATGAAAAGAACTGATTCATCTAAGATGGCATAATGAACAAATTCTTATTAGATCATAGTTATGGAAGTAAAGTTGTAAATATTTTAATTGTAAGTACAGCTTTTGCAAGAGTATTTTTCCCCACGGATAGATAAATAACACGATACGATCTATTAATCTTTCCATTAAATAACTCCAGAACTAAATATTTAAAGCGCGACCCCGTCAACTCATCAACTACAAACCGAAACGTCTGTGTAATCAAATTTGGCCAAGTTAATCCCATATCGACTTTCACTTAACATGGCTGGCGGCCCTTATCGTGAGTTAACAACCCAGAACATTCTCTCCGGGGCACTTTCCAAAACACGATTCCCTATTCCATTAGACCCTCTCGAAGTTATCTCGCGTTATTTACATCGCCTGACCGTGCCTTCTTATGTACCTATTCCTCCCGCTTTATATGTCTGTGGTATATAAGTGAGCAATGGCTCGTATGTTGTTGTGCTAGAGGTTGTTTTGGCTTGGCTGGGGGTGGGCGAGGGTGGGTGTGGTGTCGCGGTGTCGTTGCCATGGCGACGGCGCCCGGACGCGGGATCCCGACGCCCGCAGTGTCGGCGGCCGCGCCCGACCCTCCGAAGTGACACGCGCCGCGAAAAAGCACAACCACCCCGGACGTAGGGGGCATATGCTTTCGGATTTTGGAGACTTTATGGTTTAGTATTCTGGTGGATACCGATACCATGAGTGAAGGTAGTGGAATAGTTCATCGACTGCACCACCTTCGAGGATGTTACTCATAGCGCCCAGCTAAAAGGTTCTCTGACGTTTTGGTAGCTCAGATTGTAAATTAAGAGTTTTGTGGATTCATAACACTATAATTTTCCACAATTCTGCCCTGAACAGGCTTGCTTTGTCCATTCAAGTGGTCTAAAAACTTAAGAAGAGCGAATTTGTACTCGATTTGTAGATATGATTTGATTACAACGAAATAAAGCTACAAAAATTGGTGGTATATGTGAGGTTTAAATCCATAATGCTTATCCGTGTGCTTTAAGGAGACTGCATAGTAGAAACTTTAAGTCAATTGTAGCTGCATGTTCTGCGTAAAACCTGTTAATAGTAGATTAGAGCCAAATTAACCAGTACATTACCAGTCAGTTATTAACAAAAAATTACAATGTTTTTGGCAACCGACAGAAAAATTTGTACGTTAAGGGGTCTAGAATCATGTGCTGAAATCATTGCTACAGTTTACATATAGAACCAGCCTTTTTCACAGTACTATTTCAGACCCGTATTTCCCGCAATGTGTACCTAAAGTATCAAAGGAAATGTAAAATTCCCAAAGGTTTATACAACTCCCAAAGGTTACAACTCCCTTTCTGCAAAGTGTAGTTATTACTCGCACTCGTAAAACCTTGCGAGAAAAGGACATATAATATACAAGTAAAATGCAGTAGCAAGGCTTGGTAGGGATTTCTACTAGCTTTTTGTTTTAGGACCGATCAAAGGTCGTCTAATTAAGATATCGATACCGAAAATTGAAGAATTTTTTTTGACGTTTCGTTTTATACGTGGCTGCGATGGCATAAACTTAATGGCATAAACCCGATTAAAATCTTGCAAATAGATGCTGTTAATTCCATTAAGGGACAAAACTAAATGTCCTGGTATTGGTCCACAAATCCTCCAAAGCCATGGTCACCGTACACACCACCCTTCGACCCGGGTCGATGAGGTGGTGGGCAGGGGGCTCGCACCTTTTGTTTAGGACCCCCCTCCGCCCCCCCTCGTTCATTTACTCGCGTCCTGGTCTCAATGCTGTTTGCAAACGGTTTAGGTGCCTAAATGTGGAAGGGAAATGTCACGATTTCACTTTTTTTGTTTGTTAACCGTGAGGAGCGGTATGCTGACTGTGGATATGGAGTTTCAGGGTTTTATTGATGGCGTAAGTGGCTGCTGAGTTGGTTTTTTTGGTATTATTCGGCTTGTTATTGAGGGTTGGTCCTTTTCTGTAGGAGGCCTTACGTTTGGAAGACTAAGGATACTGATATTATCATTATTTGAAACGAATGGGTATCGAGTAAAGCAATACCCTTGGCAAAAGCGTTTTTTCTTTTGTAGGACTTATAAATAAATGAGTTCCAGTGACTCTACAACTTCAATTAAGAAAAACTATAGATGCTGCTCATTGATGATAAAGTCAGGCATATTTATTATTTCAATTTCGTATAGACTCTTAACAATTTTAAATATACTACCGGTCCAAATCATCGACCATAACTCATTTAAATTTATTGTATACTAGCTTTTAGCCAGCCGCTTCGCCCGCGTCGAGGTCGAAATTATCTTTAAAAAGTATTCTATGTGTTAATCCAGGTTATAAACTATCTGTATTCTAAATTTAATCCAAATCCGTTCAGTCGTTTTTGCGTGAAAGAGGAACAAACATCCACACATCTATACATCCATACATACAAACTTTCGCGTTTATAATATTAGTAGGAAGTAGGATCTAATGCATTACTATATCAAAATTTTAGCTATCTGCACTCCTTCTCCATATAAATATTAACTGTGCCAAATTTCATACTCCTCCGTCTGTGTAATTTTCGTAAGAAAGGGTACAAAGTTTTTGCTTCACGTATTAATATACACCGTGACATTAGTCGTCTTACAAAGGTTGTCCACTCAAAGTATCCGACATTATATACCGTGATTACAAAATTATTACCTTTAATAAAATTAACATAATACGTCTAAGAAAATTAAATAATGCATTAGAATTATGAAACATCCTGTTAATAATTTTTACGTATCAGATGGTATGGAGGAGAGTGGCTCGTGATAGAATTCAATGGAAATTGTTAGAAGAGGCCTTTGCTAAGAGGCATGCTGAATTAAGAGACATACTTTAACTTATATAACTATAAAAACCAAAAATAATTCAGAATAAAGAGGCATATTAATTAAAATCGGATGGTAGAGAACATAACTACCCAGCGCACGAGTCGACAAGATCATTCCATGTTCCATGAGACAAAATAACAATTACAAACTACGTCCTGCGTCATCATAATGAATAATATTTTTGTTTTTTAGTTATTCAAATGTTAATTTTTTCTCTTATGGATGTGTAGTAGTCATTGGATACATGAAGTGGGCTGCCGTTGTAAGACGTTTAAAATGTCACGGTGTATAGATAGATAACATAACAGGATAGATTTAGGCATAGGTGTACTCCTATAGTACTCCCATATTTTCCCAGTTGTGCTTAGGTCTCATGTAGGTAAAAAGGGGGGAGGGGAACCTACTCAGCCATCAAGCGCGCCCAAATTCAAAGTCCGTGCTGTTATTGAGAAACTTCTACATTTTAAATAACAAAGATAACCTTTTGGAAGACGCAACTAGAATCAATTCTATTTTAATATTGATGTTCAAAGGTGCCCTTTATTGGTCTATCCTACTAATATTATAAATGAGAAAGATTGTTTGGATGGATGGAAGTTTGTTAATCACTTTTTATCCTGGTAGTACGTTCCCGTAGGATAATTTTCGACATCCACGCGGGCGAAGCCGCTGTCAAAAGTTAGTAGAAATAAATGCCTTGACTTTGGACAGTTCAAATAATTATTCCAATATTTTTACCATGGTTGCTTGTGAGTATATTTTTTTATCATTCACAGACAAAAACTTAAATCAACAGTGTAGTTACACTGCTGTGTTACAAATGAAGCCATGTGGCTCCGAATATGAGGCTCCGTTTACCTCGTTATTTGGTAACAGGGAATGCAACGAACTTGGTAATACTCTAGAACGGAATATGGCTACGAAAAAAAGAAACATTATATGAAGGGTTGGGCGGTTGGTGGTCCATGTGCAGTATCGACAGATTTTGGTTTTGTCGAGTTAGAGAGTTGCCTTCGATGAGCGCTGTAGAATTTTCTCTTTTATTTTCTAGTTTTTCTCGGAGCTGAAAGAATTCTGGGTCATCACCTGCCTAGGAATGAATGTTGTTGCTGGTGGGACTTACTAGAGAATGGGCAGCAGCGTTCTCTATACATTTTACCATCAACCAGCCTGCCTAACGTGGCGATTATGGCAAACTCTCCCGAATCGGGGGAGGCCTATGTCCAGCAGTGGACGTCATTCGGCTGAATAATGATGACCTGCTTAGGCTTTTCCTAACTATGTTAGGGTCGGCTTCCAGTTTAAGCCGATGCAGCTGAATACCAGAATTTTACACGGACCAACTGCCTCCACAACCCAGGTACTGAGCAATACGATACCCCTCGGTAAGACTGGTTGTCAGACTTTGGGGCTTCTGACGACCCGTTACAACTGCTGACAACAGGGACCAATGGCTTAGCATGCATTCCGTAGCACGGACGGGTCTTAATATGTAAGGATGGTCCGTGGCAAGCTCAGCTTAACCTCATCGATCGATAACAAGAGTTTTGGGTACCTTAATTACATATTATGGTGCAACGAGGTTCAGAAACGAAAGGGCAATTCGTGTATTTTTAAGAGAGTTCACATAGTATACTTATATGTACCTATTCTAGTTTCACAATTTTTAGAGCGCGTTTAAATACGAGTATTGGGCTTCTGATCGCCACATAGGATGTGAGACAAAGACAACACTATAGAAATACTAAGCCTAACTTTTTCATACACGTTATAAATGTTTATAGAAGAGACAGATAGATCAGGGAAGCATGGCAAACATGAGAGGAAAGAGCCTGAGTAGGTTCGAACCTACAATTCTACTGAGTTGTACGTGGGCCACCCCTGCTCTGCTCCTTGGCTAAACACGGTTCCTACACTGAACATGTAGGTAAATTATATATACATATATGATAGGAAAACTAATACGCGGATAACGCGCCACTGAATAAGGTGTTCGTAAACTGAAGGCTGAAATTGCTAAAACAAAAAATAGCTTGGATGTGAAGCTTAGAAACTTTATGGTGCTACTTGCATGTACTGGTGTGTTGGTTCGGTAATGACCACCGACGCTAGACTTATAAATTAATTTCAAAGAAGCAAGGTTTGAAGGTCTGCGGGGTAATTGTGTAACACAATATCACTAGGAATTTTAAAAAAAAAAAACACAAAAAAAACTGTCGTTTAAGATATCATGCTTGTAGGCAGAGGTGTCAAGTACAGCTTCTTTTCGCCAGTTATGTTCTATGAAAAACCCTTAACACCGTCCGAAATGAGGATCGAATCTAGGAATCAAATTTTTCTTTTAAGTTTAAAAAAAAATTTACCCAAAGGTGGCACGGTTGGCGGAGTGGCTGAACAACTTGGCTAAGCGCTACTAGTCGCGAGTTTTATTAAATCTCTCCATTATTTTATTTACATTTCTTTCACTTCACTCTTACTTAGTAAACAAACAGTTTAACAGTTCTATTCCTCTTAAATAGCAGGCTACTTATCTCTTCGATCTTTGACCGGAAAACCGTGTTTCAGTTTTTTATAAGCTTTAAGATAGTCTATTTTTTAAGAGAGATAGGAAAGTTTAAACTGTTTCATCATAACTTTCTCAAATAACCATTAATCAAACTCAAACACATCCACCTAAATTCTGTACTTATTCAATTTATAAAAAATAAAAAAACAACCAACTGCGACGCACACACACACACACAAAAACACACACATTTTTCACAGCCGTGTCTCAAATTAAAATCGATCGCATGGAAGCTCGAGCCGGGGTGTGAAGCCACGCCTACTATTCACGCGCGAGGTGACGATTGGACGACGCTTTGCACGCACACACATAAACACTAGTCGTTTTAATGAACACACAGATGTGAACTGATTTAAAATTAATGTGAACATAAATTAATTATTCATTTTGGTTTGGATGGCAGATGCTTATGGAGTTATTTGGGGATGTATAGTATTTAGTCATCTTTTTATACATAACTGGAGAAATGTCGGTGTATTATAGTTGCACCTCTACCTACCCCTTTGGAGAATACAGGTGTGATGTTATGATGTTCTATCAGTCATCTTTTTGTATAATTTGCAGAGTCTGTTAAAAGGATCTGGGTGTACTTGTCTTCTATATTTTTTTATACTAGAAATAAAGACAAGATAGATCAACCATTTTTCAGATTAGCAAAAGTACATACATCTTTTATGGGGTACTGTGTTAAATGTTACAACAAAATACCTTCTGATATATTGCAATTAAATGAAAGGAGGTTTAAAAGTCATATTAAAAGTACACTTTGTAAACGAGCTTATTACAAATTAGAGGACTACATTCAAGATAAGAACGCTTGGAAACATGCTGGTCTCGCTCCATAGGACAGTCTTAGAGTTTATCAAACTAGTTGTTAACTTAATTGTGTAGATAATATTTATTTTTTCTTCTATGACACTGTTTTACATTCTGTAATTACTGTAACTCACACACTGACAGTTTATATGGGTAGTTCATATAATTGTTTTTTTTTATTTTTTTTTATTTAACTGCTTTTGTTAATTTATTTTCTTTTAATTTCATTTTTTGTGTCTATGTATCATTTGCATCGTTGTATATGTAAGCGGGCACGCCCTTTATGCCTGGAGGCTTTAGTAAGATTTTAAGTTCTGTTTACGATTTTTGTTTCATTATTCATTTCAGCTTGAGTTTAGTTTTCAATGTTTTGTTGGTATAATGGCGTGTGCTAGCTGACATATGGCGAATAATGTATGTTTTGTTTTATTATATTAATAACTTATACAATATTATATAGAATCAAGTTCTTCTAACTTAACAGACAGCAGTGCTGCTGGGGAGTTTGTTCCGCCACTTCTTCTTCCCAGCCAAAGCACTAGGAAGTGTCGAAGGGCGGGCGTTTTGGGGGGACTGTCTTATGTGACTTTGACGTTCAAAAAGTGCTGACTCTCAGCCTAGTTTGAATAAATGACTTTTGATTTTTTTTGATTTTGTCAGTAGAAGTTTTTAGTCGATTTATGCTAAGCTTTTGCAACGGCGAAATTTTGGGTATAAAAGAAAGTCTTTGTCTAAAAATGATAAGGCAAAATTGCTTAGGTTCTTGGGAATATAATTGAAATTGTGTACAGTTGGTGGAAGTTTATAAAAACCCCACCTAATCAAGGTAAAAAAGGACTTAACGAAGAAACTAAGAATATTTCTACTTTATTTGAGTTCATCAAAACTGGAACACTATTTCAAGTTTAATGAAAGGCCGCGACTTCGGTCCTCCGAGGCGAGGACTTGGCGCAAAGTTTTTTATTATTTTACCGGGACCTTTAAACAGAAGCTTGACCTACTCTTGTCCTGAAAGATTGTTTTTTCAGACGTTAGACAACGTTCACACGGACGAAAAAACGCGGCGGGATTTTGAACTCTCGATATAGAACCGAGCAATGAGAATCCAACAAAGTGCATCTCGAACCGTCGAAAAAACTTACTGTTCGATTTTTTTTAGCTTGCTTAGCAAGGGAGGTATTAATGATTTTAATTCTGTAAAATATTTTGTTCAACATACATCCTGACATTGTACCACAAATTGAATGAAGTAGATTTTTTTTTCTTCGCTCCACCAACGATCTCTACAATGTCCTTCTCACCGCTCTGGTTTCATTTACTCTTCTTTCGTTGTCGAGGCGGTCTTTCTTTAGAATACGCTCCCTCTGAACATCAGGACGGCAAACAGTCAGTTATCATTTAAAGTGAAGGCTCGTGAGCATATTCGTAAGAAGTTGGCAAAATCATCTCAGCGCTGATTTGTTGGATTCGTATTCTCCTCTACCTATCGTTATTTCTTCAGACAAAGTTTATTTTCGTTTTTTGTATGTATCTATTAGTATTCTTAGTTTTCGAGTAATCTATCCCATATGTTGCACCTTTTTTTTTTTCTTGGCCAGAGATCATCAAATTACTTCTCCCGCTGTGAGTGGAGCGGAAGGGCGTGTCAGACTTTAACCCACCCGTGCTCCTTCAGTTGCCCATATACCAGGGCCACGGTATCTCTTTCAAACAAATCTCGCGACCCTGGCAGATATGTTGCACCTGCTATGTTTTTCTCCGCATCACCCTAAGGTTGACTGGTAGAAAATGCCTCAAGCATTAAGTCCGTAGTTTTAATAAATAAAAAAAATATTTCGCAAACTACCTTGGCGCATCCACCTTTTTTTTGGCGAAACTTCATCAAATGACTTCTCTCACGCTCTGGGTGGAGCGGAAGGGTTTGTCAGACTTTTACTGAGTAAAACTTTTTTTCATTTGCCTGTGACAGGACCACCGTAACTCTTTCGAAGAACGACCCTGGCAGGCATAGCGCATCCTTCTTAACATCCATTCTTCGTTCTTTCCATTCAAATCTATACTAACATTATAAAGCTGAAGACTTTGTTTGTTTGGTTGAACACGCTAATCTCAGGAACAACTGGTCCGAATTGAAAAATTATTTTTGTGTTGGGTAGCCTATTTATTGAGGAAGGCTATATAAGATTACGCTACGACCAAAAGGAGCGGAGCAACAACGAAAAATGGGCGAAAACTGGCAGGCAATTCGATGCGACGGGGACGGTCAGGGGAGCAAACATTTGACGGGGTCGAAGTCGCGGGCAGAAGCTAGTGTTTTATAGTCAGTTAAGTACTTCGTATCTAAACGTGCTCTTAAAGAACATAACTAATACTGCGATTTCCTAAAATACTATAATTTTACTTCCACCTTTCTTCACTAATCGATATTGCTTAGCTATGACCTAGGAACACGAAAATATTAAAATTAGTGTCTAACTTTTGAGCTACAAATTGTATTAGTCTTCCGAAAGCTTCAAACATTTTGCAAACTGTCGACTTGAGCTTTGAGTAATATGGTAGGATTCACAAACTATGCGAAAATTGTACAGAATGAGTAATAGACCTAAATAATAAAAGGTAAAGGAAGTTTGTCTGTTTCTTGAAGGCCTTGTTAATGCTGAGGGTACAGATTGCATTTAAAGTATTTTTTCATTGAGACTTAGAATCAGAAGTTTACGAAAGCTTCTGCCGGCAATTTCGTCTACGTGAAACTTGCTCCTCTGACCCACTCCGTCGCATCGCATCGCCTGCCCGAGCTTTGACTTCGTTTTCGCTTAGCTTTGTATGTGAATCTTTTTCTATTTGCTAGGCTCGTAAGGGTTCTAGCGTGGTGTTAAATAGCCTATAGCCTTTCTCAGAAATTGGATTACCAAATGACAAAAGTTTTTTTTAAATCCGAATTATAGTTTCAGAGATCAGCGCCTTCAAACAAACTCAGCTTTATTATGAATAGAGATATAAATAGGTAATTATTATTATTGCAATTTGCCGTAACCAATCAAAAAACTTTCAAGGGCCTTCAACATGAACCAGATTAAATCAGTATGGAATAAAATGAAGGTGAGAAAATGCTTGTTGCATGAGAAATTAATTCGGAACAATTTATATTTATTTTTAAATGAAATTCCCATCACATTTCCATTCAGAATCACAAATTACAACAATTAATTTCCGAACAAACAAGCTAGGCACCGTTATTCTGTGGTAGATAATATCTTACAAAAAAGATCAGCTACACGAAACATAACCCCTCTTCTACACAATCGAGCAACGGACAGACAGACAGACAGATGCACACGTTTAACAAAAGCCGAGCATTTGTAATAAGTATTAATACGTTTAATTTTACAAGCATAAAGGCGTTTTGTTCGCGCCTTGATCGACAGATCTGATAATTTGAATATGGAAGGGCATTCGGGCGGAATGATGAGAGATGCTCTTGCGCATACGATTGCGTAGTTTTTTTTTTGGAATACATTCAACACGTGTATGCGGGAGTTAATGGCTGGTGATGCGTATAAAATGTGCTGAAGTAAGGTATAAAGTTGCGATTTTTTGCAGAAATATGGAATTATAAATGTCAGGATTTACCTAACGGCCAACTTGCAATTTTCAGGCGAGTTTCAGGTAGAATGTTAAATTAAATTCTGATTCGTGACCGTAATGTTGTCGCAGAATTATATTCATTAACTTCATCAACATAACTCTCTAAGTTTTTACAGACCTTAGAGAAAATAAATTATGACATTTTAGGTTAATTCTACCTAGAGTTGCATTGGTGGTTACAATATCTGACGATTTATATTACTCTGATCAACACAAAATCTGACACTGATCTGCAAATAAGCAAAACACGTAAGACAATTTGAATTTTGCTGGCTACCTAACGGGTACAGCCCTTTTAATATGATAGAACAGCTTCAAGTTTTCAGTAACCTTCAGCTGCATGTTTAATTTATTGCTACACATTTTTCATTTTACCCTCAAACATAAGAAACCACATTTGAAAATGTTCTATTCTACCCTTTTTTTTCGAGAGGAAATCATCAAATGACTTCTCCCGCTCTGGGCGAAGCGGGAGAGCGTGTCAGACTTTTACTGACTAAAACCCACCTGTGTTCCTTTAGTTGCCCATGTGCCAGGGTCACGGTATCTCTTTCGAACAATCTCGCGACCCTGGCAGGCATCGGTCCTGGCAGACACCTTCAGTCTACCCTTAAATGCTATTTTAATTACCATACAAACTTACTGATAAATGCGTGCATTATTTTCGCAGCTTTCATTATCTTTATATAGCGACGTGACCCTACAATAAATACCCATCAATATTTTACCGATCTCAATTTTTCATTAGCAGTATTATCTTGGGCCAGCAGTAAGTACAGCCGCCAGCACAAAAAGCTACTACAATCTGTAAAATTTCTTTAATAAGGTTTTCAATTTTATTGCTATAAAATAAGGTTCAAGATTGATCGGGAAAGTTGACAGTTTCGGGCAGCTTGATGTGCTGGCGTGCGTGCATACTTGCGCGTGCGCTGCGTGCTTCGGATGCGTTCGGACGTGCTTGGGTGCGATACGAGAAGTAATTCATCAATGAGTTTAATCGTCATCGGGTGCGATATTGATCTTTTGATGTCGGAATGGACGTTGGATTTTTAAATAGTATCTATGCTTCATTATGAATCGTTAGAAAAGCGTTTTTATTAATGAGTGGCAGTGGAGTAATAACTGCTTACCGCGGTTGGTTCGTGGATGGGTAACCATCTTTACACACTAAGACCCCTCCATGACACAGAAAGCACGTTAACCCATTGGCCGAGAGGGGTAATTGCGGAACTTTTTATCGGTAGGAATTGGTTTAATATTCATAGTTAAACAACATTCATTGCATTATTTACGTTGCCGAGCCACAATTTATTCGAACAAATGACGCAATGGTTTAGAAATAATCTTCAATCCCATTCAAATTCTGATAAATTGTGCGTTTCGCAATTAGGGTGCTGGCTGCCATTCGTGTATCTCTGACAGTCGTTACGGGTCATCTGAAGCCCATAAGGCTGAAAACCAGTCTTACCAAGGGGTTATAGTATTGTCCTGTAACTGGGGTGTGGAGATCACATAGGCACTCATTCGCTTCATGTTATATACTGGTATTCAGCTGCGTTCGGTTTGACTGGAACCCGACCTCAACATAGTTGGGAAAAGGCTAGGCAGATGAGTGGCGTTTTGTTATTTTAGTTCTTAGTAAGATAAGTAATTATGAACCAAACAAATTTCTAAAACAGAGTTTTGGTCCTTCATATTAAAGTATGTACTAGCTTTTGCCAGCGGCTTAGCCCGCGTGGAGGTCGGAAAATATCCCGCGGGAACATACTACAGGGATAAAAATAACTATGTGTTAATCCAGGTTATAAACTATCTGTGTGCCAAATTTCATCCAAATCCGTTCAGTAGTTTTTCGTGAAAGAGGAACAAACATCCACACATCCATACATACAAACTTTCGCGTTTATAAAATTAGTAGGATTATTTAAATAGGTAGGTACTAAATATTCGTTTGTTCTATATCCAACTTCCTATCGATGCAGAATCTGCTAATGAAGATTCCGCCACCAATACTTGCTGCTCGCTGATGTTTGACGTAACGTTTCCAACTTTCAACCACGGAGACCAAGCTCCACGTGTCAGTATTCCGTAAATCATTTAAAACTGTGAGTTAATTGCGTAACACACTAACAGTAGAACGTATGGCTTTCTATTTGAGAGTTCAACAACATTCATTGCGTTATTTACATTGTTGAGGAGATAAATTTTTCGAATTTACGAAGCAATGTATTAACAATATCCTTCAAAGTGATTCAGATGGTGTTTAATAGTGTGTTAGGCAATTAGGGCTCTTGTCTATTTTCAAAGCTAGAAATGATGTCTTTTAGATTAAATCCTTCGTTAATTTTTAAACACTTACCGAAATTATTCTTACTAAATAGCTTCTCAGGTGTGACGGCAGTCTTCTGATGTACTGGAGTACCGATGTAATTAGCAACTCCTTCCTGCTTCAGCTCCGGATATTGGGTGAAGTATTGCTGCGCTTGGACCTGTCCTATACGATCTGCAACAAAAAATATCGTAAGACTTCGGTGTTAAGATGAATAGGTTGTTTTTGGAATGACATCTCGCAGGTTAACCTATGAGGTTGTCAGCTACTTTACCGGACTTGCCTATGGATACCTTAACAAATTAAGACAGTTAGGGCTTAAAAAACTTAAAACTAGAGCGAGTACTCGCTAAGGGCACCTCCTGTGGGGTACGGACCTCGGCTTAGGGCATTGCTGGTAGAGGGCAGCTAGGGACGGGCTAGATCGGAGTGATAAAATACGGATTTCACTTTGAAATAATTATTCGGAGATTACAGGTGTGTCTTACTTATTTGTGCAACCTGTTACCATGGATTTAGTACATGATTGTGAATCCTTTCTGAAAAATAATTGCCGTTCCATACATTTTGACCGTGTAAGTATTGCAGTTTTCTTTAAAACAGCAGATTATTTTTTATTACCAGCGAATCATTTCTACGCTAGGAGGTTTTAGAAGCATGTACTGAATTCATGGTTACAGTTTGCGCTTCGAAATACCTTCCAACCTATATGTAAAAAAAAAAGAATTTTGGTAATCATTAGAAAAGGTCTAGATATTTCTAGCAGTAAACGTCTTTCGGCTACGATGATGGCATTGTCTTGCACGAGAACATCATGTTGTCATGCCCTGCATTATTATTATTAACAATACTAGTTGCTGCCTAGTTCTCGCCTTGTCTTGGACCCAGGATGAAAAGTAGCCTATGTCACTACCCAGGTCATGGCCTAACTGTGTGCCAAATTTCATGAAAATCCGTTCAGCCATTTCAGCGTGAAAGTGTGTATAAATGCGAAAGTAAGTTTACTTTCGTATTTATATTAGTTAGGATTATGATGGTCAAAGAATTAGGACCTCCTAACAACCTTACTACTTGTTATTGACGTTTTTTATTAAATCGCTGAAGTTGGTGTTGGTGACCTTCGAAAGCTCGTAGTAAAAATGTAACCAAAGTAGATGGCTTTATCCAGCTGTTCTATTTTCCCGATGAGTGGATCTTGAATTAATAGTTACCCTTAGAAGAACATTCCTTTTAAGTTATTTTTTAAGTCATTACCTTTTCTAGTTTAAAAATTAAATACAGAATGGAACATAGCCGTTACGAAATCCTTATACGAAAATGTTGGTAGGTACCGAAAATTTGTAAAGCCAAAAGGGATAAGGGTCCTCAGCAGTCATCCAAACGAAAACGTCGTACGAGAATTAAAGCCGAAAATTTCATATTTCCTAAAACATCGGACGGAAACCACTAAACACCCCACCCCTAGAGTGTCAACACAAAGAACTGTAAAATCCGTGCAATTTGTACCCTCTGCCGCTGGCGTGTAGCGTATATACTTATCGATTTATCGCAAACACGGCGCGTGTTTAAAAAAGTCAAGCAGCACGCCACCAAGCTGTTTTAAGGTTTCCCTCCACGTGTCACGGTTCAATTTCTGTTGATCCCAAATCGGTGTATACGATCCGCCGGTTCGGCGGCAGTGTAAAAATGCCGTCTTGTCGTAGGCACGCCGCCCCTCCCTCGGCGACATTTTTACAAGAGGGGGAGGGGGCCACCCGCGGACGCTCCCGTCATTTCGTTGTCATCCAGGGCTCCTTTTTGCGCGATCACGGCGCGAGCCTCCGCCGCGACAATACTGTTCACAATTTTTATTCTTTTCGAAAAGAAAATACGAAAAAAAATATAGGCCCGTAGAGAAAATGACGAACAATGCCGCCCTTCGGCGAGATTACCGCCATCAGAAAATGAATGCTTTGTTACATCCGTCCAACGGGATGTTTTCAGTTGTTACTTGTTACATTAGACTTGTCATTTCCATTAGGGTCTGACTAGGCATGAAAAGTTGCCGAACACAACGGTCCGCTACGTCGTTTCAATTTCAGAAAGTACATTGCGAGCCTTTTTTTTGCTGCCATTACAAAGACGTTTTAACGAAACATTTGGAAATACAGCTATTTTATACAAGCAATCTTTTTACGTAGGTATCGTCTTAACGTTTTATGCTAATGACAATGCTTAGAAATGTTACCGAAAGCGCTAGTAAAATACTCCGGCTCATAAATTAGAAGCAAAATTCTAGTACAAGGAAACGACAACAAAATATTACTTACGAAAGCAGAAAATACTTTTTTGGTGGAATTAAGTTTATTATTGCGGGCTTCGTATCTAAAACAATGCCTTGTGAGAGCCCACCTTAAGCCACAAGGGTTAAAGAAAGTTCGCCATATTGACCATGATGAATATAACCTTCTTAGACTGATCTGAGATTAAGATACATTGGTTGCACTTCTAGTCCCTTACAAAAAGAGTTGTAAGATGAAAACGATTAACTCGTTTGTAATTTAATTGCTGATCGAATGTTGGTAGCCATGGCAAAAACTAGCTTAGTTGATTCCACTTTTGGGACTGAAGTCTATATTTATAACGAAGTGCTCAATCTGGCATGCCAGATGGAGCAGTTTGCCTCTACTGTTAACTGTTAATTGAAATCTACTCTACTCTTAAAGGGCTAGTGCAAATCTTGGATTTGATTAGATTAATCGAGTCTGGTTAAACCACGCTAGGGCCGATGATTAATCGTCGATGATCATTCATTAGTTCTTTAAAGTACCTACCTTCTAATCTCTTCACCACCCTTGGTTGAATCGTAGAGAATTCCTAAGGCATTAAGTCTGCTTTTGTACTCTTTTTGTGTGCGAGAATTTTAAATAAATAAACTGCACATAGAAGGACCTATGGAATTTCGTATCTTATATTCACCAGTAAGTGCTACTAGGCTGGAATAGAACCAGAAGTGTTCTCTTAAATATATAAAGCCTGCAAAAAAAAAAAAAAAACTCATGTAGGCAATGAACATAATTTCATTTCATAACCCATTCGATTTCACAAGGACCGCCCAAATTCTGTTTTTCGTTCGTTTTTAGACCAACACGGAAACTAAACCAGTGATCGTAAAATGTTTTTACGATAAGTCACATGGAATGATGAATGACTCGCTGTTTCAACAATAAACGTACACAAGGACATATAAATCAGGCTGTATACCTTTGCCGAATATAGGACTTCCATAAATCACTGAAAATTATGTAATGCCACGTTTGGAGTTCTGTAGGGGAAATAAAACTTTTGGCATTCATAAGTAGCTTGGTTAAAACGTTCCTCTCACTATGTATCTTCAAGACATCAATAATTTCGTGTTATTACAAATCGCGGTTTACCGTCATACCCAGGTATAAACCATAGAGCCAGTTTTAAATAGAACTTTATTTTAATCATATACCTTTAGTTACGTTCGAATTTCGAAAACTGGATCGTTGATTTAAATCATGCCAAAGCAACATCTTGTTTTATAAAAGGGTCGAATTTACATATTCTGTTCCTTATTCAAAATTAACCATCGTCAATATAAAAACTATCAGATTAGTAGACTTGGCTACAGTTAAATTCTGAAATTTTATAACCTATATGAGAAAGTTAAAAATAAATTTTGTCTGTAGGCAAAATACGCGGAATATTTACAAACCTTTTAAATTCTATCGGCCGCAGCATCGATGGTGTGAATGCTCTCGGTATATTTTCAAAGCGAAAACATGGAGAGTGTAAAAAAAGTTCAATTTAAATGAAGCCCGACACGGTTAAAAATATTATTGGAACGGTATTTTTGGGAATATTTATAGTGTCCATAATATGTTGTGGTCGGATGCAGGTTGAATAAATGGTAGTAATTCTAGTGAATCATGTTTAAATATACTGTCTTTTATTCATTTAAAAGAGTTTTCCTGACCGTTACTCTCCATAGGAATATACTATTCTTTGGAATTGGCAACTAGCTTCACTTTTCTTTACCGTCTGATTCCATGTTACTTCAAAAGTAAAATCATTTCAGTTATTTGAGTTTCATCTATGACTCATTTCGATCCTTTTTCCCTAATATAAGACACCACTGAATCTGGATTTCGTGGACTAAAATCTCCAACATACAGAAAGCAGTCTTGGTCATCATCAGCGGACGAGTAGACTCGTGCGCATCGACTAATCAGCTGAACAGACTACAAATGCTTGAACTTTTATTAAACAGCTCAATAACTCTCCGCTCACCTTACTAACTTACAATCATTTTCAATGCCATCAATACGCTCTTAGCCTTTGTCCGATTCTAAAATTTCGCCGCTTCAAAGGATTAAAAAGGAGGATTCAACTGTTCAATAAGTTTATTTTCTCTCTTTTTTTTAAATAAGTGGTGATATGATTGGCGGCGAAGTGCGGGTAAGACAAAGCTTTGCGGCTGTGCCGTTTTGTATGAGTATCGCGTTACGCCGCTTCTACCTCGCACGCTTTCATGTCTGTCAAAAGACCATAACCCTACACTAGTCTTTGAGTTCGCCGCTGAGGATTTAAGCTGTTTACCTTTAGGCTTGTTTTGTTAGTTACGGTTGTAGGTGGACTATGAAGTGTTGGGTTTTATCTAATACTGAAATAATAAAGCTGAAGAGTTTGTTTTTCTGTTTGTACGCGCTAATCTAAGAGTGGTGGTGGCTCATTAGTAACGGCCACGACTTATAAGTTGTAGCGCGTAGTTTGAACCCAAACAGGCACTTTGTGTTTTAATTTCATCACCACTGCTCTTAAAGTGGTGAAGGAAAACATCGTCAGGAAAGACGCAAATCCGGGAGCCAAAAATTCGAAGACATGTGACATCTACCAATCCGCACTGGGCTTACGTAGTAGATCATGGCCTAGTCCTTTTCACCGAGCGGAGGACTGTGTCCCACAGTGGGAACCTTATTGGCCGATTAGTAAGGTAGCTATTAACCCCACGCTACGACCGAGCCAAAAAAATAGTAATGAAAAACAGTTGAATATGCTGTTCCTTTGGAGCCAATATTTAAGGAGGATCAACAAAAAAAAAAAAACCAATAGCAAAGCAGAATTCGATTGGCACACAGCTGTAGCAATCTAAGGCAACAACCAGCTATGTAGGCCTATTTCGATCCTGCCAGGGTCGCGGGATTGTTCGGAAGAGTTACCGTGGCCCTGGCAAAGGCAACTGAAGGAACACGGGTGGGTTTTAGTCAGTAAAAGTCTGACACGCCCTTCCGCTCCATCCAAAGCGGTGAAGTCAATTGATGATTTCCCACCCACAAAAAATAAGTTATTTAACACCTAGATATCAACCATAAATATAAATTAGAATAATATCATACATTTTTGAGCTTCGTTACAATTTTGGTCGAACTACTATAAAGTTTAATACACTCTAGTCGATCTTGGTTCTGGTTTTATTGATAACATTGGTAGTATTGGATTATTTAGTGGGTTTCTAGGTACTAATAAATCTAACTGCTCTATTTCCAAGGTGCTTACCACTGATCGGGAATACATTAAATATTTTGTGGGTTTGGCATCTAGCGAATTTCTGTTTATGCAATATGATATTAGACTAAATAAATTGTGACGTAGTATTGAATATACTACGAAAAGATTATTTTGGTTGCACAGACCACACATTTCAAATTTTCAACCACTTGTCCTATAACACATGTAATTAAACAAATAAATAAAATTATTATTATTTATTTTTTTATTATTTTTTGAATGAATATTATGTTATGTTATGTGTTATGTTAAGTGTAAAGTCAAAATCGTTTTGTGTACTAAATGCATATTAAAGTATAACAAACTATTTAGAACAAAAATATTTTTTATATTTTTTTGTTTGTCTGTTGGTTCCGGCTAATCGCCGAAACAGCTGGACCGATTTTGACGGGATTTTCACTGGCAGTTAGATGATTTTATATGAAGTAACATATGAATTTTGTACCGGTAGTACGTTCCGCTGATAATTTCCTACATCCACAACATGGATATACGTTTAGTATAATACATTTAAGAATACTAGATTATAGGAATGCATGGATTAATACCCAACTTTTGTAGGTTTATAAAGCAAGTAACATAATGAGAGTGAACCAAAATACATCTCAATTTTCAAAAGATATCTGTGTAGGAGTATCTTATCATAATCAGCCTATAACGTTCCCTCTGCTGGGACACAGGCCTTGTCTCGATCAGAGGGAGTGGGCTATAACCCACCACGCGGGCCCAATGCGCGTTAGATGTCGTGTGTCTTCGAATTTTTGGTTCCAGGACATGCCAGTTTCTCGCGATGTTTTCCTTCACTGTTAGTACTTAGTAGTATCTAATGTCACGATTTTTTTTATTTTATTTGCGAATGACTTCTTGCAGACAACCTATGAGTTTGTTGGTTGCTTAACCGGACTTGCCTGTACCTCCAGTCAGGGCTTAAAAACTTAAAACTAAAGTAAATACTCGCTAAAGGCTTAGGCCATCGCTGGTAGAGGGCAGCACGGGACGATCTGGATCAGAATGATAGGTATGCCACGCAAAATCCAACGCCACTGTTTTTTTACTTAAAAGAAACCACATTTTCAAGTACCCCAAACCTTTATCGGATTACTATTAAAATTCAAATCAAACGATAGAACTCATCGTAAAGATAAAACACGTCACGGTTGCGACTTAAACAGCTTTTAAAAATGCGTGTACAACGCATCGATTTGTACGAGAACTCTTTAAAACCACATAAAATATTTGAACCGATTTTTATTTGGTGGTGGCATTTTTTTAAGAGGCAAAGTTTCCGTGCTCAGTTCCCGTTATCGGAAACCGATCGTATCCGTTACTTTCGTGTTGAGCGTGTTTCAACCCTTTATCTAGATCGGGGTAGGTAGTGACGTCGCCGGTAAGCGCCGCTCTGTATTTCATTACCACAAAAATTATTCAATATTCTGTTATTCATCGCCCGGTGGAAGAATCGCTGATTAAAAGTTTTTTGATCTTTTTTGGTATTTGGTCCTACGAGTTGAGGTGAGGAATCTTGGTTGAATTGATTTCTGTCGTAAATTCATCAGTCTGTTTGTAGAGAAACTATATTATTATCATATCAAGTATCAATATTAGCTTGAAAGGGTTTGTGGCTAAGTAATAACAGTCGCACGTTTCAGGTTAAGCCACACTTGTCTCGATTGGTCCGTGGATGATCACGTATGAATATCAAGATCTACAGTATTTACCGATTTATACGATTTAATGCTTCACATGGGAAGGAAAAACATTTCAGTAGGCCTAATTTGGCATTTGATCTTACCTAATTGGTCTTTTTATGTAGTAACTGTTGTGTATACTGTATTTTCAGAGTAAAGTAATTGTCTTTAGGGAATAAACCGCCGTTTTCACTAACATTAGGCGACACCCAAATTAATTCCTTAATATAAGCGCGCTGTCTGATTTCCAATTTTCAGCGCTGAGCCGAGCGTGCTCATCATTGATGCTTATACCAAAGCCCTAAAATAGTCACTTTATATCAAAACCAAATCACGCAAATAAAAGGTCATTTGTCAAAAAGCCACGAGATTCGCCGAAGTCAATCCCATTTATTTCATTGCCTTTTGCGTTAACAATAAGAACTGTATTATGAGAAGTGATTGGGTCTGATATTAAAACAACATCCATCGTAACTTGTACTGTCTTTTCATCAAATAAAAGGTAAATCTTTTTGCACACGGTTTCATGTATGACGCAGTTGAATAGCTTTGTTTGTGCAAATAGTAATTTTCTTTCGTCTAATATACGAACAAATAAAAAATGTGCGTGATACTAAGAAATATGACCTTATTGGCAAGTATTATCAGCACAAAACACGGCTTGGGTTTCATAAACTATCTTTTTCAATTCATCTATTATTCTCAATTGGCAATCTGCAGAGACAAAGTAGACGTCGCATGAAAATCACCACCCATTTCATATCCTGACATTTACAATTTCCGCCACTCTACTTTGATCATAAAACAAATATTATGAACTAATCTCAAATAAATCTCAAACAACTCCATATTGGAAGCCCTCCCAACGTCCAATACAGTTCAACATCACTCCCCAAGAAAACTGATAACCAGTCATTTCAGAACAATAATTTGGTACGAACAAAGGGCCAAGTCTCGCCCAAAACGTAACACAGTACAAAGGTAAGGAAATAGCCAGTTTCATAGCGTGCTACACAAAAGGAATAATATTAGACGACCACAATGGCGCTTTGATGCCGGGGAGCCGAATAAAAAACGGATGTGTCAATAATTAACTGTGTGATCCGTATTCGCCCGAGGCCATCGATTCGGTGCTCTACCGAGCCGGTTTATTAAAAAAAATATAACGTACGCACATTGTGATCGGACAAAAGGGCGAAAGTTTCGCTGCGAGCTAAAACCGTGGTATGTTTTTGTTGGGGTGAAAAATATTACACCCTCGGGCGTGTATGTGTCGGGCGAGCGAGTTTATGTACCACGCTGTACATAAAGGGCGGGTTGTCAACCCTAATGGGAATCTGAATTGCCCATTAGTATTAACATTTGATTAGCATCGCAAATTGAAATGCCATGTTCAAAGGAACCCTGCATGTGGCAGATCGTTTGTTTTTGTGTCACAAGTTTATTTGATTTATAACCAGATGGGAAACGGTTATAGATTTCTACTGGTAAGAAAATACTGTTACATAACGACTTTTAACTTAGATAATTGTAGTAGTGTCGGTACTGTAAACGAACTCGCTGTACGAGATAGAATTTCACACTAACATAAATTAACTTTACAGTAATTTCAGCTTTGTAAAAAGCTCATCGTAGTCAACAAAATAAATTGCATTTTTCATTATTTCGACATTCCGACATTACTCAGCAAAGTAATGCTTGATTACGTTTACGATGAACGCTGAAAGATAAAAGCTCGACATTTTGTCACTGACCAAAGTACTTATTACCATGATATACTTGATCTTTGATCATGCAAACTGATTTATGGTTGAAACAAAATATCCCACACGGAATAACATTTAATTACGACACACAAAAAAAAGTCTCAAACCGAACAATCGCTGAATAATCGCGACGCAATCGGAGCAAATCCGCATCAATAGTAGAGGGTAGATACGCACAATTCGTGCCCACCCCCACGAGAATCAGGAAATTCATCTCGCTAATCCACCGTCCGCTGTGAATAGTAAAAGTGATGGGGCTATTCATTCCGAGGGGGTGCGAGGGTGGCGGAGGGGGTGAAAGCGCTAAAATTTAATAAAGCTGCCTCGCCATGACCAGGCTCGCGATTAATTACGCACAAGAGGCTAGTAATGATACCTACGTAGGGGACGGCGCTTCATCCATTATTCATGAATGATCTGTATAATTTTGTTTATGATTTTGATTTGTTGTGTGCTGTTTAAATTTGTTGGAGCGTTGCTGTGTTATGAATTTCGACTGTTTTGTCAGATGTGTGATGTGTATTGGGATTTTGTGGTCATTGAGAGAGAGTTAAGCTAGCTGTATTTCCAATTTCCATTCATTGAGCGGAAGCTGGCCATAATTTGGATTTTATCGTATTTTCAGAATATTTATTATTTGATTGAAATGTTCTGATTTTAGGATCTCTATATTTTTATTGCAGTGTTCGACTGTATCTTCATTTTTGGATGTTATGATGAATATCGAAATAAAAAATGCTTCGTTTTCGATTGTTAACGTGCATGCTGAAAAACCTTTTCCTGATTAAAAGGACCGTCAAATGATGTTTTATTTTTAAAGCCAAATAATAAGTCATCCTAGTTTCTGTCAGTGTAGGAATAAATTAGAAGCGCGGCATTGGCGTTGAAGCTCTTCAGGTATCGCGTGAGGCGTCGTAATGTTATGCAAAATTGCGATAAATTAAAATGAAATCGATTTTACGATAAAGGTTATCGCAGTATCGATTTTATTTAACTGGCTGTTGTCATTTTCACGCATCACGCAAATTGTATTCCCATCTGTATTACACTATGATACTTAATGCTTTCTTGTGTTTTAACAATGTAAATTTTATAATTGTGACATTTTCATTCTTAATGTAGGTGGTATCCATGTATATTATATTTAGTTTTTTGATTGACAAAATCGACAGATAAGGAAAAATATTTTTTAGTTTTTTAACATGTGTATTTATTTTTATATGAGTAGTTACTTACAAGAATATATTGCCTACTGGTATATATCTAAATTTTCACTTAACTACAACTTCGAACAATATAAAATACAAAATTAGTTATCAGCGGTACCTAATTTATTCTATTTTGACATTACTAACACTAACCCAGAGGTCAGCGATTCCTACATCGGTGGGTTAAATATAGAAAAGTTTAAACTCTAGGTTTATCTCTTTGATTAGCCGTGAGTTAGCTTGTAACTTCGAGTTGTTGCCCATGAACGCGCAAGTAGATGGTGCCGAGATTGACAGAGGTCGGTGGCATAATAGTCAATTCGCACGAATTTACTCGCCTGAACCAACCGGGCGGGTCAACACTTTTATTTGTGGGTGAATCGATAATTCCTGAAATACATATTAGGCAATTAGAATGTTATGAATTTTATGCAATAAATCAATAACATTAGAAAAATTTTCTCTTATTATCTAGTAAGGAAAATTCAATTTTTTTCATGACTATATTGCATAACATTCGAACCGTGCCAATTGCTTAAGAAGTATTTCTGTAATTGTCGATTCGCCCACAAATAAATTGTATTTTCATTGATTTAATTAGAGAATCGACTAATAAGCAAGAAGATTGCTTAGGATGGTCTGAAAGGAAAAGAAGGATGACCGTAGACATTAGCAATTGGTAGAATAGAATAGGATATAATTTATTTCTGAGTATATGGTACATTGAGATCCTAATATTAATATACAGCTTCACATACTCGTATACTACCGTTTCCGGAAATAATAGAAATATTAAAATTGCAGTTCGATTTTAATACAATGTCAAGTTTAGTTAGATTTTAATATAATGGTAAAGGTTTAACAAAAAGCTCCACAAATAAATAACGCAGTAGAACAATTAAAAAACAACTAGCTTGTTTTTCATGAAACCATGGATTATGTACCAGACACACAGAACAATTCAGAAGTAAGGATAAGAATAAAAGTACGTATGCCGTAGTACATTGTCCTGGCATACAAATACCTATTTAGCTAAGCATGTGTACCAGCAATCTAGGGGAGGTTGCCGCGTACCTGGGGAGACTCTTATATGGTTGTATTTCATGATAGTACGCAGTTAGGTATTTTAGCTAAACATAGAAATGTAACGCAAAAATGATTTATGGCAAAATATTGCGTAGGTACTACACTTTAACAAACCCTCGTAGTAAGAATACGATGGTACCTATTAGATGAAGCGAGAAGTTAAATGATGATAAGTATGTTTTACAGATTGGTCGCAAAATAGTGGTAAAATCAATCAAATTATATCATTATAGTTGTAGGATCTCTGTCAGTCGTTACGGGTCGTTAGAAACCCGAAAGTGACAATCAATCTCACCAGGGGTATCGTCCAGTAACTGGGTTATGGAGGTCAGATACGCAGTTAGACTTGACTGGAAGCCAACCCAGGGAAAATACTAGGCAAATTGATTGATCTGTTGCCAAATAAATGTTATTCTTCATTTCTTTCATGTCTGTCACACATTTTATCACGGTTTTGTTCTCGAAGTGTGATAAAACGTGTGACTCAAGCCTATCACAGTCGGCCGTGCTTGCCCTGCAGGCTGCGAGTGTGGAAATTTTTTTCACTATCCCAAATAAGATTCTTATTACAAATAGACGGAGGGTAATAGTCGGTTCCCCAAAGGAGTATCAAATTATAATGACGGTTACTATGGTGTCGAAGTGGCAGGCCTCGTGGTTGGAGCAGTATTTTTGTTACCGACTGATAAAATTATATGTAATATTTTCATCTCATTTCTTGCACTAATTAATATGTAAATGGAGTCATATCAAGTCAATGTGTAAGTCAAAATTTTCCGCAGAATATCGTTTAAATTTTGGTTCATTCCTACGTTGTTTCTCGCAAGGCAATACCAACAATTTAAACGAGTAAGCATTGCACCAGAAAACTCAACGACACTCCAAGCAACTACACATAAGTCTACAAAATAAAAGAAAAAAGAAAATTACACACATAAAATGCAGTATTAGACGCATATACGCCAAGTTTTTTTTAAGGGGAAACTCGAGTGGCTAGGCTGCGTGCACACGGTAGGAACGCTCGACATAACGACATCTTTTGTCGAGTTGTTCGGTGAAAAGTGGCTCGCTCCACGCTCGGTAATCCGCGCCGGGCTGAGTGTTTCACATCGCTCGCTCTTCATTCAGGACCCTTCAACTGAGCTGCAGGACTTAGTACAAGAATTACGCATGCCTTATTTACTGGGGTCGCTTATGTGATGTTTGTAATGTTTTTCGCTTAGTTTGGTATTTTTGTCAAGTGTGTTGAAGCCTGTTGAAGTATAATTAGGTGGAATGTAGGAGACTTGGAACGAATGACACACGTCAAAAAACTTTCAAAAATACTTTTGACCAGATAAAATCATAGAATAGGTTTTACTTATTTATTTGTTGGATCTCCATCAGAGGTTACACCATTATGTACTTAAATGCAAGGTTACAAGAAAGAAATTAAGCTAGTGTGTGCGTTTTTATTTCTTACATGGCACAACATCGGGACTATAAATCCTATTGACCAGCAATAGACAAAAAACCGAACACTAAACAATATTTCCTGGCACACCTCACATTTACCTTCATTATTTTCTAAAGGCAACTCAAAACCCAAGACCTCACCGCATCGTCGGCGTATCGTCCCGTAATTGGCGCTCAAGTGGCAATTAGCGTGCTCGACTCTGTCGCTCGCCGTTCTGTACCCTGCCTTACTTCTCTTGTTATTTGCGAACTAGTGTTTCAAATATAACTGGGGAGATTTTACCCAGATAGTCGACGAGTGTCCGATTTTACGGAATTTTGTTATCCGTTTAATTGGCGCGTAGTTTTTGGTTTTGCTACTAAATAGTTTTTGGCGATTCGCCTAATTATTATGAAGATATTTTGTTTTCGGTGCTGGTTTATCTTTATTGCTGCTTTTGTCTGTATCGAAAAGTTTAAATAATAAATTAGCACAAATACTGATACTTACTAAATTCTGTAGACAGTTGAAAATTGTTAGTCTAGTGACGACTGAAGTTGGTTGGGGGTTCGGCGAAGAATTTGGCTAAAAAACTTGCGGGACAAAGGCGAGGAAAGAATAAGTGGATAAGTAGGAACGTGTTGAAGATAGATAGACATTGAAATGTACTACGAACTAAGTTTGCTACGCTTGCTGCAGAAATTCCAGGCAGTTTGTTGAGCCCCATGTCGCGGCGTTGTGAGTGTTAGTCCTAAGTACCTTGGATTCTAACCTCTTGCTCCTATGCTTTTTTTTTTGGATGGGAAATCATCAAATGACTCTCCCGCGATTGTTCGAAAGAGATACGGTGACCCTGGCACATGGGCAACTGAAGGAACACGGGTGGGTTTTAGTCAGTAATAGTCTGACACGCCCTCCCGCTCCGCCCAGAGCGGGAGAAGTCATTTGATGATTTCCCATCCAAGAAAAAAGAGTGTAAGAGTAAAGATCGAAATAAACGATGATCGTAGAACGGTTACAAGTAGTAAGTAGGTCGTGAGTTCGAACCCAAGCAGGCGCTTTACTTTGTGTAAATTATTTCATCACCACTGCTCTCAAAACGGTGAAGGAAAACATCGTGAGGAAACCGGCATGTCTTAGAACCAAAAATTCAAAGACATGTGACATCTACCAACCCGCACTGGGCCTGCGTGGTGGATTATGGCCCACTCCCTCTCACCGAGAGGAGGCCTGTGTCCCAGCAGTGGGAACATTATTGGCTGCTGATGTATAGAACGGTTCGGACTTTTACCAATAAGAGTTGGTAAATCCTTAGGTTTCACTGGAAAATCTTAGGTTTTACTGTAATTCGGTCTTTTACAGGACATAGATACCACTTTACCTTAAAAAATATAAAGCATCACTAAAGCCAACAAGGAAAAATTCAAACTATATCCATTTTCATATTTCGTAACGACATCACGCAAAAGAGAATACATTAGTGAAGCTGATATAAATAGCGCAGCCTTATTACAAGTCTTTATATTTTATTATAGGTGGGTAGGTAGACATTACTTACAATATTGTGTAGGCGTTCTTGTACTGTGTTTCAGATTAGTTTTTAACCGACGAAAAAAACGGAGGAGGTTATCAATTCGACGCGTATATTTTTTTTTTGTTTTTTTTTTTCTATGTATGACTACGCATAACTTTTTACATAGTAGTCCGATTGTGATAATTCTTTTTTTTATTGGAAAAGGTATACTCCAAGGGTGGTCCCATATAAATTTGGAAAACAAAATCGAACCCTAAGGGTCGGAAAACAGGAGATAATTGATTGTTCACTCATTGATTGTAATGTATAACCACGCATAACTTTGTACAGAGTAGTCCGATATTGATAATTCTTTTTTCATTGGATAGGGTATACCTTGCCAAGTATTATTAGTACATTAAAGCCACAAAAAATTACAAAATAAAAACTTTTTAACAAAAAAATAAACCGCCGAAAAAACAGAAAAGCAAAAAATAATAAACCTTTATATTTTGAGTCGGCGCTGAAAAATCAATGAACAAAGATCACTCAAAGCGCCGACTCATAATTTTAAGGTTTATTATTTTTTGTACTAAATAATGTCCCAGTGCCACCCACGATTTGAAGAGCCTGGAAGTTTTTTTTTTTTTGATGAGAATTTATTTTAGCTTTTAACGATATAATGGGCCCATGTGGTCCCGTGTGGTGTCGGACATAAAGAATAGCATCACCCCATTTCTTCCCGTGGGTAAAAGGCGACTAAGGGATTTACTAGGGAATGGAGGCAGCAGCGTTCTCTGTGCATTTTACCACCATACTGCGATCCCAACCCGCTTGCCAAGCGTGGCGATTATGGCAAAGCCCCCCCGATAGGGGGAGGCCTAAGTCCAGCAGTGGACGTCTTTCGGCTGAGATGATGATGATGATGATAAAATGGGCGGTTCGTGCACTAATTTAGGTATTTCCTACGTATTATTAAAACAAATACACATTTTGAAAATGTGAAAAGAGAAATGTGGATGGCCCCCTTGCCTAGTGATTTACTAAATAATCATTGTTTTATATGATAGTCAATAGTTGTTTACTAAATCTTTTTAACGTTCTGAATTATGTTTAACTATCTCATGACCCATTATATAAACTAGCATAAAATAAATTAACACATTCTTCTATTTCGTAATTCAAGCCGTCAACTTCGAATTTAAAACAATTCTTGTAATTTAATAAATCAGTTTGCCATTTACACTTCCATAGCAACATATGGTCCTTCAAATAAATATTGTTAACTTCACTAAATCATAAATAAAATTAATGAAGAATATAAAGTAATATTCCCCCGACGCCATTTATTTCCCCCTAAACTACAAGATTTCGTCCGATCAGCTACATTTTAACCCTGGCTTATTCAGGCACCCCCGCAGAGACGGAGGCATCAATAATTGAATTTCGCGAACAGGGGAGGATCACTTCGACCCTAAGCCCTCCATTAATTGCTGGAATTAATTCGTCCTCTCAAAGTGAGGGTGCACTGGTACTTGGATGGGGAAACGCTATCTTCGAGTGTTTTAACTCAGGTAAGCTACAGAGTTCCTGCCAGGGTCGAGGAATTGTTCAAAAGAGTTACCGTGGCCCTGGCATAGGCAACTGAAGGAACACGGGTGGGTTTTCGTCAGTAAAAGTCCGACAAGCCCTTCCGCTTCACCCAGAACGGGAGACGTCGTTTGATGATGACCCATCCACAAAAAAGTAAGCTACAGATTTGTTGAGAAAAAAATACAAAACATTATAATAGGCTTTCTTGCTTCAAGAGTGTAAATTGGAAAGCTTGTTATACTGTGAAACTCTTTTCTCTTTTTTCTGTGAAGCAATCTAAAATCATACAAAATGCTACAGAATATTTTACCCTACTTCCGTAAGAAGAGAAGAGCGATGATTATGTTGTGCACCAACTACAATTTAAGCTATTGCTATATCTTTCCTTCGAATGAAACAAGAAAGAGACAGAAATAAATAAGAGCTGTCAAATTTAGTTTAACTGAGATTTTTTTCGACGTATCTACGAATATTCATCGTGCTTAAAATCACGCCAAACTTAACGCAATCGAATGTGATTTAGTTTGACAACTCTAAAGCGTCACTTGTCTTATTCTTAGTATGAGATAGCACCACTCTTATTTAAGTTTAGGTGGTGAGTTATTAACACTTCGAAACACGAAGAAGCTTGACACTTCGTCGCCTGTCTTTTTCAATTCATCTTCACTTCATCAATTACCCAGCCTCTTTAAATAAAGCAGAACTTTCTCTAATTCTATTACGTTTCCCTACCATTTTGTTCCTTTCCAAGCGTTATCCCTTCGCAGTGTGCGTCTACCTTACACTCGGAGGGTGGCAGAGGGTCTAATCGCAATCGATACGAGCCCTCATGATGACTACAACCTCCCAGCACAAGTATTTCATTCTTTTGGAGAATTTCTCGTTATTGCAAGCTTGCACGCTTGCTTTTTCTACCAGTATATATTGGAATACCTTGCTTTTACCAGCACTAGGTAGACTGTAGCTAAGTTTTATAGGTATTGGAATAGAATTCATATTGCGAAAGCTTCGTGACTCTTTCTCTTTGGGTTATACGAGTTAGATATAACTGGCGGAGTGGGTGCACTAGTAGGTATCGACACCTCTGCCTAACTCTTCGGGGAAAAGAGGAGTTATGTGTGTTGGTTTTAGTTTTGTAGTATCATAGAAAACAGACGGGTGACCCGTCTGTTGAAGTCATCATTTGGGGTCAAACAGAAACAAAATACTTCTAAAATATTTCGTATCTGTTTTTATGGGTGTAGCTACACTCATCTAATATTGGAAACTGTCATATTATTAGACCATAGGTTCTCAATGTGGGTGTTTGTGACATTCTTCTTTAAACTCATAAATAGGATAACGGTTAGACCCTATCTTACGACTTTTAATAATACATATTTAAATATAATCGTGGCAGATTCGCAACAGATGGTCTTGCAAATTAAATTGGGAGCTTTAGGAAAAAAACTCAAAGTGGGCGGTGAGAAAGAAATAAAGAAAAGAAGTCCTGTAGGTATTAGACCGTTGATAGTGAATTTAGTTAAATGAGGAAATAAAAAGTACTTATCAGAGTTCCTTATGAAACTAAGAGTGACAATCGTCGAGGTCAAAAAAACTACGATCTTCATTCAGAACAAAGATGAATGATACTTCCGAAGTAGTGAGCAAGGTATAAGTAGGTAAGACACGTGCACATCAACCTACTATGTCATGCAAATTGAGTCAGTTACAGAAATATATGTAGAGGCCTATAATATTCATAACCAGTCCACCAAACAGCCGGAGGGCAAAACTTCATATATTCCTATACGTTACCGATCATTAGCTGCTGTTAAAAAACGAACTTATGGATGATTGAAAATATAGTCGTCATCGTACTGTTTTGATTTGGAGAAATTGTTAGAATTTTGTTTAGGATTTTCTACAAAATTATTAGCCATGAATAGTGAGTACACAAATTTCAACGAATGACATATTTTATTACTAAAAAATAAAGCCTAAAAATAATTTCGACCTCTAGTATCACCTCCATGAATATCACTTTCAGTATCGCATTGCATATCCATTTCACATACGAGCTATTCCGTCGCACAACGCGACAAGGGTGTTACCCACACCCTGGCACATACACCCTTAGCCACAGCAACTTGCGTTTAGATGAAACGGCACATAGGATTTTGAGCTTTATATCGTAGTGGTAAAGGCTGGTTTGGTGTCATAAGTTCGTTCTACAGGACAGTGTTGTGTGGTGATTGTGTACATAGAGGGTGCGCCCCTTACTGTCGCCGAACAAACATGGCGGCTCTAACGAGGTTTTTGCGAGCCCTCGTGAGCGATTTCGCGCCTAATTTGGACGTTGTACTCCGATGTACTTTATTTAGGTTATATGGCGATGACGAGACTCGATCAAATCGTTTCGGTTTATGTGGTTTCGGGTTTTTTGTTGTTGACTGTTTGTTACGTTAGAGTAGGGTTTGCAGAATCGTGAAATAGGCTTTGGTAAGTTTACATTTAATACTAAAGTAGCTGTGAAAATATTATTTTCCATCCATACAGATCTTCTGCGTAGCTATTGAAAGATCTTGCAGTCGGTAAACTCACATTGACAACGCTTCTGAACGATTATTTCGAGAGTTGTTTGAATTCATTATCTGAGCGTTAATTTGGCATTCGTATATAATTGTACTGTATACCTATTGAAAACTTACTTATCAGGACTTGATGTCAAACTTTGAAGACCTTGTAAATTCCAAGTAAGATTGCCCTTATTATTAGAACCAGCACTTCAGACCAACACAACAGTTCTATCTACTCGACTAAAGTCGACTATTTTAAAGTCAATTAATCAACAAAATCTGAAACTTATTCTTCGAAGTTTTTATGCCCGTTTTTACGCGCTTTCGGATTTTTAACATTCGGGGTTTAGACGAGCGTTGCTTTTCCAAAGTCGCGCTTCTATTTAGGTTTCGCTTAGTATTAGTGGAAAGGGGCAATAGTATATGATTTTAACGCATTGTTCAGCAATGATTAGGCCTAAAAGAAAAACAGGGTCTATTTTCAAAGACCTGCCAAATTTAAGAATTAGGTACAAACCATAATTTTCTTTATGGAACCCGTATCGTAATCGCGAAAAAATTAGCTATCCCATGCATTTAGTACGAGTAGGTATCGAAATTTTGTATGGGACGTTGAAGTCATGGTAGTGAATGGGCAGCAGCGATCGCTTTGCATTTTAAGACCATACTGCGATCGCCAACCCGCCTGCTAAGCGTGGCGATTATGGCAAAGCCCTCCAAATCGGAGGAGACCTAAGTCCAGTAGTGGACGTCTCTCGGCTGAAGTGATGATGATAGTGGGAAGTTGATATTTTTTTCCGCGTTTACGATATTGGTCCAAAGATCTGTAGATACCCACACCTTTAAATTTGGCAGTTCTTTGAAAACTAACCCTGTCTACGTGCCTTTATCTACCTTCAACGATACAGGTACAGAACAACGAGACGATACCTCTCAAAAATTAATGCGATTCCGGGACACAGGACACGAGCATATTCCCCTCATAAACGCAGAGCCAGGTCACACAAGGCGACAGAACGTTGGTGGACCAATATAGGCTCAAATATCTTGGTCTGCCTAACCACATTTCAGCGGAAGTGCAGGGCAGCAAAGTTTGGAATCCTAAAGGAGAAAAGCTATTTGATTCTCCCGGAGGTCCGTAAACTTCCGGGTTTTGGTCAGTCAAGCTGAGTTACTGTGAAACGATTGAGTGAAAATTGTGAAGATATTGCATTTTCGTACTAATAGAGACAAAGTGGATACGACCATGAATGATAACACTCGAAATACTACAATAATATATTATTTTGAAACTATCAAATAAAATTACCAACTACCTAACAATATTAAAGACGAACCATTTAAAAGATTAAAAGAAAACCTTACAAAATGACTATTAAATAAGTGTTATTTTATTATATGCTCCAAAGGCAGAATGTTCATCTGATTTGTAATACCTACTCTTATACCTATTCTTTCCCAATAAATGTTCTATTCTATTCTATCAAATGTAACTAAATGGTAGTGATGGGCCGACTATAGTTTTTGCCAATTTTTTGACCAGCTACAGTAACTAAACTATTGAATATATTTTTGTATATAGGCTAGAAACCGCATTAGATATATGAAGTTTAATTTTTAGTCGTATTGTCGTCTCCACCTTGTATAAGTGACCTTATTGGTGATGTTCTTCAGAAAGGTCAGATGCGTAGTGCTCGCAACCAGCGTGTGTATATGACCCGATGTATGAACGTAAACGAAACAAAAGGAATATTTACGGTTCGTAGCAGTTGGCATTCTGGAGTTTCTACCTACCCCCGTAGGACGTAAGACGAAAACATGACTTACTACAGTACTATCACGGCAGTGCAGCACTAAAATACATTTCAACAACCTGACGATTAGTACGGATACTGCAGTAGGTACATTTTATTTTATTATCTGTAGTTATAGCAGCAATAAAAATACACACTGTGAGAATTTTAACTGTCTACCTATTACAGTTCATAAGATACAGCCCGCTGACAGACTGACTGACGGACGGACAGCGGAGTTTGTAATAGCCTTTAGCATCCTTTAAGCCTAAGGTATGCAACCCTAATAATGTACCTTAAAATGTCGTTATGTTTATACAGGGTGTGGCGTAAGTAATGGTCCACTGTTCAGGATTCGATGAACCAGATAATTAACTATAACAATTAAAAAATTTAACCAAAACAATTTTTTTTTTACAAAAATTGCTCTTGATCTTGATGGTGTGTTAAAAATTGGGGTTAAAATTAGAGAAGAACCAACTTTTTCTTCAAAAGAGCTGAATTTACATAAAAAATCATAATTTATCATGATAGCTCTAGTATTCAGCAGTAATTAACAGAAATCAAAATGAAAAAATAATGGTTTTTGTTGAAACTACAAACAAATATGTAATAAAAGGTATAAATTTCGTAAATAAAAGACAAAAATGAAATATTTTCGGAACCCTTGGGTTTAAATGTTTAAAATTTTTAATTGTTATAGTTAATTATCTGGTTCATCGAATCCTGAACGGTGGACGACTACTTACGCCACACCCTGTATGTAACAAAGATCTTTGTGAACTGGTGAAATGTGGTGGTACCTCTGCCTAGCCTAACTATTGAATTATGTAAAAGATTAGTTTTCATCCTGTCAAATACAAATGAATTATTTCTTCATTCACACCAAAACTGCTATTTTTTAAAACTAAACTGACCCTTATCTGTATGCACAACAGTTGAAAGTAACTATCCAAAACAATTCCTACATTCACATGTTCGATAAGAGTTGCTATACTCTCTCCGCCTACAAGGGTAGCTCGTTTGAACACAGGGACAATATTGATGCCCTGGGCTATCGGACCCGACCGCAACCCCCGGCCACCCTGAATAAATACCAGTAATGGCAAAACTAGTTATATGCCTATTGATGTTCAAGACTTACACGAATTCGGCATTTGAGGGTAGTATTTGAGTTTCGTGCGATATATAGGGTTAGTACAATCATAAATTCGATCTGCGGTCCGAGCGAAAACGATTGTCACTAGAAACAAGAAACTGTAAGATTACCTTATTATTGATTCTCCTTCATTCTTCTTCCATCTAGCTTTTCCTATGTATGGGTCGGCTCTCAGTCTAACAAATTGCAGCGGAATATTGTATTTTTAACCGACTTCAAAAAGGAGGAGGTTCTCAATTCGGATGTTTATATATATGTATATATTTTTTTTTATGTATGTTCTGCCATAACTCCGTCACATATAGACGGATTTACAAATTCTTTTTTTGTTCGAAAGGGGTTTATTCCGAAATGGTCCCATATAAATTTCATATAGATCTGATGATGGGTTCCAGAGATAAACACCGGAACTCTTTAAAAAATGACAGCAAATCAACCGCGATTTCTGCTATCGCATAAATATGCATTGTTTGTTTGGAATTAGTGCGGGGTGGATACCACAACTAAAAATTTAAAAATAAAAACTGTTTTACAAAAAAAAAAACAACCGACTTCCTTAAAAATACTGCAAAGTGAAAAATAACTTTAATTTCGGAAGTCGGTGGCAAAAATACCATAAATACAGATCCTAAGACACCGACTTCCGAAATTAAAGTTATTTTTCACTTTGTAGTGTTTAAGGAAGTCGGTTGTTTTTTTTTTTTTCTAAAAAAGTTTTTTACATGGAGCGACTGCCCCTAAGTCATTTTAAGTTATTTATTACAGGCTTAGGAAGTTATTGTAGAATTAAAATTAAATAAAACTTATATGAGTACAGTAAGATATTTTTTTATTCACATTTTATATCTATACTAGCTTGTGCTCGCGATTTCATTCGTGTGAAAAGCCTCCGACCCATTGCGTCGCGTCGTATGCCATCGTCCACCCGCTCTCTTACTTCAATTCAATTCATTTATTGCAGAACATAGAAATAAATACATTTTGAGATGTTGAGTAGATGCGCAGTTAATTATGTCCTACCAATTAAGGCATGCAAAATATTATTTATAATTATTAATAGACAAGACAATTTACTTCGTTTACACTTATCGTTCTTTCTGACTTTTTTTGATTCTGCTTGGCTTCCAAGAGTCTTAGCGTGATAATAATGAAAAATACTATGCCTATAATCTTCCTCGAGAATTGGGCTACCAAATGCAAAAAGAATTTTTCAAAATCCGACTAGTAGTTCCAGAGATTACTTCGTACAAACAATCTCACAATGTTACAAACTTTACCTCTTTACAATTAGTTTTTTTTTTTTTTTTTTTTTTTTTTTTTTGTAGGACATCTCGTAGTTAATCTGAAAAGATTCTGACTACTTAAACGGATTTTTGCCCGGCGATTTCTAAAAAGTGAACTTTTTAGACCTCCAGCCGGGCCATAGTAATTTACAATTAGTGTAGATTGGCAAATTATATTGATTAGGTATCGATATAGGAAGATCTGAAACCAGATTCCGCCAAAATACTAGCCAAAGTATCCCTTTATAATTTCTATGTAAAATCGAGAAGAAAAAATATATGTAGGTACTCAAACGCAGTCTTAAACATAGTAGGTACCGCTCAACCCGTCAGCGATTATAAGTTTTTATGCCCCCATGAGCAATAACAATCGGAACAGATCAGTTGTGCCAACACAACAATACAACCAGCAGCACCCGAATCCAGCGCAATTGTGTTCAAAGATTTTAATAACAAAAAAACAACTTATCAAACGGAAGATGCTGTTGAAATATTACCAGTGAAACTTGAACTCCTAAACAACGCCACTACACCTCTTTCGAACACAATTCATAAGTCCAGACGAGAATCGAAGGGGGTCAGCATAGACTGGATGCTGCCACAAATAGGTTCGACAAAGAGGTTTGTTAAAAGAGCATTGGGTTCCAACAAAACGTTATTAAATCTTATTTCAAGGATAAGGATATTTCCAACGGAGTCCATTGTTGGCTTTGGCGCCTTTTCATTGGGTTATTGCTATAATTATTTGTTGTACAAGCGTTTTGTGTTTACTGTGTTTTGCTGTGGGATCGAGCTGAATTTGCACCTGGAAGGATTTAAGAGGGTGATTTTGCTCAGTAAATTATTATAAATATACTCGTTAGTAACGGATTATGCTTTAGTTGAAGTGTTCACGGTATAGATAGTGTGCCAATACGAGATGCCCAATCCGTATACTTTATTCTACCTCGGTAAAAGCTTAAGTTGCTTGTAAATATACGATGGCGAAATAGCTTTTGCCCGCAACTTCCTCTGCGTAAATGTCGGTTATCGTGGACGCAGATGAAGTCGCGGAATAAAAAGCTGCCTGTGGTTTTTTTCGGGGTTCAAACTTACCCCGTAGCAAATTTTATCAAAATCGATTCAGTGGTTTAGTCGTGAAAGCTTTACAGACAGACGGAGTTACTTTCCCATTTATAATATTAAGTATAGATTAGTACAGATATGATCATTGTGAAGTTACCTGAAAAGCGTCAAAAACTGCAATTTTTATGCTGACATGAGTAGAACTAGTTAATTTTCCCAAAAACTTGTATACGTTTTGATTTTCAAAAATGTTAAACCTCAGAATAAACTTACACAAAAACGAGCAGTAAAAAAAACACCTCATTTATGCAACTGATACGTTCTAAACGCATTACACAACAAAAACATTGAATCGACAACGAACCACATTGTCGCATCGTTCCAGACGATTAGCCTGCAGCGGTGACAATGCAGCAAAATGGGATGAAAATGTCAAAATACTATCTGTGACGCCGATCAAAAACGCAATACAATAAATTACTACACTCATATCAAATAAAAATAAACTTTAAGACGTAGAAATAGAGGTGGAATACTCTGCAGTAGAATATTTGTCTTGCAATGCAACTATGATTGCCACAATAAGATTTATCTCAAGTAACACTAGAACTTGTGCGGATATCATTTGCGATTTTTTGTCGCGCGTTTAATCGTGCAGTCGCGATAAAAATGAATGAGCTATTGAACGAAGGAATTGTTGAGAAAGCAGGAAGACATTTTTGTTGTTTTGCGAGTTGAACTACTGAGATGAGTGGAGTCGACATCTATAAAAGTTGCTCTGGAGAATTCTGGCAGTTGGTTTGGTTTTGACCTTACTCAAATTATGAAGTTCGGTTTCGTTATGAGACTGAGATCTGCGTTTGGAGAAACTCTTACATTGTTTATATTAAACAAGTTATGTAATAAAGTGCAATATGAATAAGCTTGGGAGAGCCCTATGTCCAGCAGTGGACTGTGATAGACTGAGTTGATTGATTGAAACAACGAACAGATAATTTAATTAAACATGTTAAAGCTTAAGCTTCATGCATAGTATAACATACATAATCAGCCTTTACCGTTCCCACTGCTGGGGCACAGACCTCTCTGTGAGTGGGAGTGGGTTGTAATTCACCACGCCGCGCGGGCCCAGTGCTGATTGGCAGATGTCACATATTTCGAATATTTCTGGTTTTAGGTCATGCCAGATTCCTGACGCAGATTTGCTTTATCGATTTAAGAGCAGTGGTGGTGAAATAATTGACACAAAGTAAAGCACCTGCCTGGGTTCGAACTCACTCGTAACCGGGGCCGTTACTACTGGGCCAGCACCTCCACATAAGCAGTCGAAAACTTGATAGATACCCTGAACATGAATTTACCAATAAAAACTAGTAAAGGTAAAGAAACTCAGAATACCTGTGAGCCAAACGTCCTACATGAAAGATCCAAAAATAGTAATCAAATTAAAAGAATCAAGAAAAACCGACTAAAACCAAAAAGTTTTAAACACAACAGCCTCTCCATGTCTCCCAACACAAAGGCACCGTTGAAGGAGCGTCTTACCCACAAATAATTGGCCTACAACATCCACTTGCCTGCGGGGATTTTCGGATTAAACTTTATTACATCTGAAAAAAAAAAACTACAAATCGAAGAGCCATTGTTGGCGACGGCTTTTGTGACAATACTGACAATTCACTATTTGTACGAGGGCAATCCTTTTAATGTGAGATACATTCACGTATGTATTATGTAGCTTATGTTGGTTTAGTGAAGCTTTGTGTCATTTGTTTCGTTATTTTTGTGATTTGGATTCGAGAGATGGTTTTCACCAGATACTTGTTGTGTAGTAAAGTTTGGTAGAAAGGCATTGTGACTGGCTTAGCCTAACTGAATAGCGTCGTTATGCTGTCATAAAATGTATATTCCACGTCTCAACGAATCAGGTTTTTTGATAGATCATTCAATATCATTGAAATAGCCTGTTAATGACTTTCGATGTCCGTTAGTGATACAACTATAAAATGTCAGCTTTTATGAACACATTGTTTGTCTTCATCTTTAGCATCGAGATAGGTAGGAATCAATCGTTCTGAATACTGGATATATCAAGCATTAGATTCCGCGAAATCCAATACTACAATCTTTTGAATCGTGAATTGAGATTGCGCTCATCTCAAACCAGCATTTTCAGAAAATATGAATAGGCCTAAAATATATTTAATTGCTAAAACTTCCGAATCATGTACTTAGTAGTCAATGTAGTTATACACCAATCGACATGGTTTCACATGATCTTAACAAGATTTTGTCTGAAATTTAAAAGAGACTGTGAGCTTAGAGTTTGTTTTAGATAGGTACGCGCCGATCACATCTAGTTTTTAAAATATGACTGACGTGCAAACGTGTTTGTACAAACCTACAGACAGAATTATGGTGTGATTTTTACGTGCCTGAAATCATGTCTTATTTATCGTTATCATTTATACGTAGTACATCATTTGAACAAAGAACTCACGATCTCAGAAACCATTATATCCTTCTACCACCACCCCTCCTGCACATAACAAAACACATAACCTCCTTCAAGTGCCGTGCTTCACTCAACGTCACTGCAAGTCCTCTGTCCCCCCCTGAGAGTGACGTGTAGAGCGAATCAATTTCCTGTGCTCTTACACCGAACACTTCAGCACCACTTGGGGTATTTTGAAAAGCGGGTATATAAGGAGCTGGGTTTTGTAGTAGGTAACTGGGAGTTAGTGTCTGTACTTTACAGTGTATGTAAAAAAAATAGTAAAAAAAAAAGTAAAAAACACGGTTCCATAGAAAACTAAACTAAAAAGTACAAAATAATGGAAAAAAGAGTGGGGTGCTTTTTGCAAGCGTGGGGTTTTCTATGGAAGCGTGTTTTTTAGTTTTTTAAAACTATTATTTATTTTCTATTTTTTAGGGTGTTTCGAATTTTGGCACTGGCAATGGCACTTTATGAAATTATAGTATTGTCATCGGTCCTCGATAAGTCTACAGAGTTTAAATGAAATCTGGTCGTTTAAATTGGGTCAAAATGGCGCTATAAGTAGTCGGTTACAAACAAACATACAAGTGAAGGTAATATAAAGCGTGTAATAAAGCAATATTTCTCTTTCTGGATTTTTGTCTTCTGATAATTAATTGGTCTATCATCTGCAGTAAATCCTACATGGTTTTAGATTTATCCTAGTTATTCCTGTGTTTGCCTGCGTGGTAGATTACAGCTGACTCCCTTTCACAGAGAGGCCTGAAACCCAGCAGTGGATACATTATGGACTGCTTATGACTCTTGTATTATATTCAGGCTTTTAAAATTAAAAATCTATGATTCGATTTATTCTGCAACTTCGTCCACGTGAAATTTCTTTTCCCATCTCGTCGCATTGCATCGACCGCCTTGCCGCACACGCGCTTTAATTAAATTTACAGTTACAGTTTTTTAAATATTTTGTTCGGCTCCTAAAGGTTCCTCCTTGGTAATTTTTAGTTTTTCTACTGCTACTTCTTCAATAATTAGGCTACCAAATGCAACAAGAATTTTTCAAATCTGACTAGTAGGTACTTCCAGAGATTGAAATGTTCAAACAAACTCTTCAGCTTTATTTTTAGCATAGATACAGATTTTTAACTGGTTCAGATTGGATTATGCAAAAGCATTCGATATGCTACGATACGCAACAGATATTTTATATTGTTACCATGAAATACTACTTCCATTATTGTACAGAATTTTCTCAAATTAAAGGTGAATTTCTCCAATATATGCGATCAGCACATCGAATCAGAGCTTTCAGTGTCATAATTGTTTTGAAATATTGACATTGAAAGATGTAATTCGCCCTTAACTGAGATGAGAAATTAGCTAAATATTTCTTATCTCGTAAAATACTAATCTTATAAGCAATAATAAAACTACATACACATCAGAGAGACAAATTTGAAATATTTTTCACCAACGATATTTCGGGATGGATAAAAAAATTATCTGCGGATTCCAATTACATAGAACATATCCGTGGATTTAATCAAAGTGACGATGGATTGCGGGCTTTACAACAGGCTTCGAAGCGACTACGGATCCTACCCGTAATCCTATTGACGCAGGAAAACTAGATAGGTAAGCTCGATGCCAAAGCTAATAGCTGCAAGTTAAAATTTGCTTATAGAGCATGTTTAAACTTTTGGAAGATATATTGGCAAAAGTTTGAATTTCCATAGAAACTTACGTCTCCTAAATTACCCAGTTAGTGGAAGAATTTTATAAAATTCGTCTTTACGCACATTTTCAATACTTGCCTAACTCTGGTGCAAAATTTCATGCTTCTGGACCCAGCGGTATTTGCTGTGCATTGGCTGTGAGTGAAGGAATAAATTTAAGCATTTTATTAAGTAGATATACGACCTGAAGTTCAAAGGGAAATGCCCGTTTTTGGCCATGTTGCGCCCATCAATATGGTATATACAAAAAAAAATCCCATTTAGTAACTAAAATATTGCTATTACTTATTCGTTATGAAAACTCCGGAATTAAAAGCCGATTTAATAAAAACATTCAATCGTTTATTATCGTATCTAACAGTTCCGGTCGATTGTCAATCCTGTCCAAGTAGGGATGGCAACCATTACTGAAACACACACAATCGATACACTCAATAAAACCGGTTACGAAAAATTGATTTTCGGAATACTTTTCTTTATTATAATAGTTGTTTCGCCTTTGTTGTTTTCTTTAGAGAGAAAAAAGATGTTTGTTCATTTCCGTGCTTCTAAATACGATCTATTGAACCGATTCCATGTCTCCAGATTTTTATATTTTTAAACTGATCTACTGATTTTTCGGTAAATCGATCTCATATCGCATCCCTACGTCAATAATAATCATAATTGACAACTGATTGACATTTCACATTTTGTTTGGTGTTGTGTGTGTTCTTGCGACTCGTGATTATTTTCTACTGCGCTTTTCTATTTGATTTTCGACGACTTTGATTACGAATATGGACCCTGTAACCGCTCCCGATGACGACCTTGGTTTTACATTGGATTCTGTACCCGCCTCCCACGGCGACACCGGCTTGCCAATGGATACCGTTCCTGTTTCTCATGACGGACCTGATACAAATATGGAACCTGATTTACACGAACTTACCAGGTTACCACGGAGCCCTCTCTGTGTGAACTGTGGCGTAGATACACGAAGATTTAAGAGATTTACCTTAAGCAATGTGGAAGTTCGGTCTATATTACAGCAATGGATTGCACCACAACAAGAGAGTTACTATAAAAACATAAAAGGTACATACATACTCAGTAACTTATATTGCATAGCTATGTAAGATAGATTTGAATTGAATAATTCAGTTGTTTAGTGACAAGGAAACCATAGAAATTGTTGTAGTTTGTTTTGTCTCAACCGAAGTTGTATTTTGTAGTTGTTTGTTGTAGTTTTGTATTGTGAACCCAATTCCTAGATGATGTGGTTATCATTTATTTAAATGAGAACGAATAATAAATTAAAAAACTGAATAGTGTTTTTTTTAATAACCTTGAATTTTTATACTTGGTTTATAAAAGTCCAACCAAGTTCTATGCAAAAAATAGTGGTAGGTTTTTTATCTATGATGTCAGCCCTAATACCTATAATTTGTTTCTTTCGTGGGCATCACTTGGCCAAAACCTCTTTATTAAATGGGCATTTCCCTTTCCCTTGTTAGAACTCGTAAAGAGTACTACGGTCTTTCCTTCCTCTGAAATAAAATATAATCTGACACGAGTGACGTTTACACAGTTTTATATCGCTGAATCTAGAGTTGTTAGGGAGACCTCGTGATTAATTGAAAACATTTCAATATCTCCATAGTTAATCCATATAAAGCCGAAAAAATTGCATAGCAAATCCAAGTACGCCCATCTTTACAAAGGGGTTTATTTATACAATCCCAGAGCTAAAATGTCATTGTTCACGTGACGACAGTACAGCGGAACGCCCTACCGTTTGTACAAATAAATAGCCCACACGCTACCCACTCTATTTTACATGAAACTTCAAAGACATATGAGGTTGACACTAAGCGCTTTTCTTGTCACATTCCCCCCTTTTGTCCCTTTTATAATATCTTAATTCACACCCCTAGCGATTTAGTTTTGGTCAACCCAAAATGAATTCTACCAACTGGAGCATAGAATAACAAATTGAACTACTGATGTAAGGCCTTTTACATGTTAATTCGTTTATGAATGATATTCAAATATGAATCTTAGTGGTAGAGTTTAAAGTTGATATTTTCATGGACGATTTGTTCGTTTGCCAGGGGGGTACGCACTTGAAAGCGACGCTAAGCAGGGTTGTCGGCGCGCTTTGTAATTAATACATAGGATGGCGCCATTGATATGCCAAATTGCCAATTGTGTGCCAACAAAGGATTTTTTGTCTAAAGGGGTGCGTGTTATTATTGAAACCAATGTTGAATTGAAATAGAAGTAATAATTTGATTTTTTTATTTGTGTTGCAGATGACAAAAAGTAGATTACACATTTTACACAATGCAACGCACGAAACAATAAACTATTTTAATAAAAAAACCGGCCAAGTGCGAGTCGGACTCGCGCACCGAGGGTTCCTTACAAACCTGCAGGTCATCATCATCATCATTCGTCATCATCGTTTATGAAATTAAATGTTTTTTTTTTTAGTTTTTATATTTGAGTTGACTGAATGAAAGGTAAATTGTGGTTTACGATTTATGACGTATTAAAAAAAAACTACTTACTAGATCTCGTTCAAACCAATTTTCGTTGGTAGTTTTCATGGTAATGTACATCATATATTTTTTTTAGTTTTATCATTCCCTTATTTTAGAAGTTACGGGGGGGGGGACACACATTTTACTACTTTGGAAGTGTCTCTCGCGCAAACTATTCAGTTTAGAAAAAAATGATATTAGAAACCTCAATTTCATTTTTAAAGACCTATCCATAGATACCCCACACGTAAGGGTTTGATTAATTATTTTTTTTGTGTTTCAGTTCTATGTATGGGGAACCCCAAATATTATTGTTTAAAAAAAAAATGATATTAGAAACCTCAATATCATTTTTGAAGACCTATCCATAGATACCCCACACGTATGGGTTTGATGAAAAAAAAATTTTTGAGTTTCAATTCTATGTATGGGGAACCCCAAATATTATTGCTTTTTTTCTATTTTTGTGTGAAAATCTTAATGCGGTTCACTGAATACATCCACTTACCAAGTTTCAATAGCACAGCTCTTATAGTTTCGGAGAAAAGTGGCTGTGACATACTCGGACAGACAGACAGACAGACAGACAGACAGACATGGCGAATCTATAAGGGTTCCGTTTTTTGCCATTTGGCAACGGAACCCTAAAAAGGAAGGTTAATCCACAGTGTGCATTTGAAGTAGACATTTAGCTTAATCAGCCAATACCGTTTCTAATGCTGGTATCTGCTATACAGGCCACAGGCCGTATAATTATTGTACAATTTAGATAACTATAAAAATTGTTTGGATTTATACAAATAAACATTAACGTGGCTTGGAGGTGCCAAGCCACGTTAATGTTTATTTGGATTAAGATTAAGATGCCTGCTTAAGATTAAGATATTTTAACACGCTTTGATTAGCTTCGTATGTATCTGCACCCTAATTGCGAAACGCACAATTTATCAGAATCTGAATGGGATTGAAGATTATTTCTAAACCATTGCGTTATTTGTTCGAATAAATTGTCGGCTCAGCAACGTAAATAACGCAATGAATGTTGTTTAACTATGAATATTAAACCAATTCCTACCGATAAAAAGTTCCGCAATTACCCCTCTGATCTATGTACCGGAATCTTTGAACGTGAGTTTCACCATCTTCAAAACGTCAGATTAATTTGGAACTTTGCACACTTATCAGGGACCGATGACAATATAAATTGTGCCATTATCTTGGCCAAGATCACCAGTATAGCAAAACAACGAAAAACCCGCTTTTGTAGGTAGCCGAATTACACATAGAACATAATGGAAAAAAGCGTGGGGTGATTGATATAAAAGAACCCCGCGCTTATTTCCATTATTACTTATTTACTTACTTACGTAATGCTACTGGTTGACAGTACGAAACAATAAAAAAAGAGTTCTATTTCTTTTTGATTAGAAGTCAATAAATCTGTGCAACATAAATGTGCAAAGATTCAATGTTCATACAAAAACCAGGCTATCGTTATAATAAGTTGCTTTCTGGTTTATTTCGAAATTGTTACCCATCGGAATCGGTACCAACAACGCAATTATATTCTCGTCCTGCCTCGCAGTGTCGATTTACAAGGGCCACCATTTTAGCCCTCCCTAAAGTTCGCTTTCTCGAGTTACGGGTTTGAAGACATCCCACAGGAGGGTCACGGGTAGCTAAAGGCAGAGCGAGATAGTGTACTAAAGTATGCATAGATGGCGTTGTTCACAACGATTGTGTGAACTCACTTGAGTTAGTTCGGGGTACCGGCAAAAGATGGCGATGAATCAAGTTTTGTAAAATTGTCCTCTCAAATGCGAAAATGGCAAAGCAAATTAGGGTAGTTGACTTTTCATTTTCTATGCTCATTTCATGTGGTTATCTTTATTGCTACTTCGCAGATAGGCAAACTTAATATAATTCTTATGAATATTCTTCAGTACTAAGTGTTTAAACCACGATTGTCATGTAAACACCAAATTAGTCAATCGTACTGATTGATTGTGTATGTAAATACTTATTACTTTTAAAAGAAGATTTAAGTCCGTTTTGATTGCCAGCAAAAAGCCTTTGATAACATGCACTTTGTTCTTTGATATGGCGTTAGTTTCAAACACTTAGCGTATCATGTAAGAAAAAACTTTTTTACAAAAAAAAAAAACAACCGACTTCCTTAAAAACACTACAAAGTGAAAAATAACTTTAATTTCGCAAGTCGATGTCTTAGGATCTGTTTTTATGGTTTTTTTGCCACCGACTTGCGAAATTAAAGTTATTTTTCACTTTGTAGTGTTTTTAAGGAAGTCGGTTGTTTTTTTTTTTTGTAAAAAAGTTTTTATTTTTAAATTTTTAGTTGTGGTATTAATTCACCCCGCACTAATTCCAAACAAAAAATGCATATTTATGCGATAGCAGAAATCGCGGTTGATTTGCTATCATTTTTTAAAGAGTTCCGGTGTCTGTCTCCGGAACTCATCATCAGATCTATATGAAAATTATATAGGACCATTTCGGAATAAACCCCTTTCGAACAAAAAAAGAATTTTGCAAATCCATCTATATATGACGGAGTTATGGCCGAACATACATAAAAAAAAAAAACATATAAACATCCGAATTGAGAACCTCCTCCTTTTTGAAGTCGGTTAAAAAGGTATAATTATTGTCACGCTTAACTACTAATATCGGCCTAATATCAGACAATATTGTAGTTTAATTAGGTGTACTACAGGGTTGCATTCTTGGTCCGCTGCTGTATTTCGTGGTGTTAGTAATAGTAATGTCAATATGAAACCAAATTATGTCAATTCAAATCTGGAACAAGATAGATTGCGTGCCATCTTTAACTGTCTAGATTGTGCCTGTATCTGTGAATTGTATTGATCTGGCGGTACGTGTATGTATACAGGGTGCCAGGAATAAAAATTTGCCAATTTTGTATAGTAACCGACAACCAATTTCAACACGGGGGTTTCCAGAATTATATACTGAATTCACGGTAACACGTTGCCTGACGATATCCCTGGCTGTATTTAATTGGTTGGATATTACATTTTAATTTAAAAAGTAACAAAAAGAATGCGTTCTCAAAAAAATACAGCGACAGGCGTCAGGGCGTGATTTAGAAAATCCTTTGTACATCCAGCGTACCTACCTCATTAACTTTGATCATTTATGGCCGACAGTCTGGTTTAAGACACTAGTGTGCTGATAACCTCGATGCGATGCATAACAGGAAATGACTGCTATAGCATCATGAGCAAAAAGAAATCCTAATTTTTTAATTATATTTATTAATTATTTTTGTTGTAAATATAATATCAATTTCGATCACATTAATACTGGGTATTCTAGGTTATTATATTTGTGGTGTGAAACCCACATGCCTCGGATAGCACGTTAACCCGTTGGTCCTACGCCTGATCTCTCTCCGGTCGTGTCGGATTTCCGTCCCAACGGATTATAAGAGTGAGGGAAGAGAGAGTGCACTTGGTCTGCGCACACACTTGTCCAGTACAATGTATCCCGCGCCGAAGGCTGGTCTACACTGAGATTGGTCGCCATGGCCGAAATTCCGCCTGGTTACTATTATTACACCAAACATACAAGAAAATTTTAAGAAGAATCAGTATCTACCTATTAATAAGCGCCCTTTAATTAATGTTACGTTTCATATTTTTAGGTTAGTCAGCCTCTGCGGTGACTCGAAGTCAGATGAGCCTGCGAGCTGATGACGTTGCCATAGATAAAAACTATCATTTTACTCTATCGAAAGTACTGGTTGCTTGTTCATACGTAGGATTGTCTTGCGGTTTTCTTCTGCTTGATATGAGAGATAACACAAAATAATGGTAATTGACCTCCAAATTATGTCAATCATCAATCTGGTTAGCTTTATTTCAACTATGTTAATAATAATAATATATCTTATATCTAATATATCTTAGGACAACCAACACACCGTTATTTGATCCCAAATTAGGCAGAGCCTGTACTCTGGTAACCAAACAACTGATAAATGTACTTATATATTTCTAAATACAAACATATAATAGATAAATTACACCCAGACACAGAACAAATGATTGAGCTCATCACACAAACATGTGTCCTGGGTGGGACTTGAAACCCACGACCTCAGTCTTAGCAGTCAGGGTCACTAACCACTAGACTAACAGGCCAGTCAAAACGCCAGTGCCAGCGTTAGGGTCGGCTTCCGGTATAACCAGATACAGCTGAATAAAAAGGGAGCTCCACAACCATGTTACTGGGTTAAACAAAACCTCTTGGCTTGGTACGACTGGTTGTCAGAATTTTAGGATTCTGATTACTCGTAACGACTGTCAAAGATCTACGAATGGACCAACGGTTTTACATGCTTTCCGAAGCACAGACTACCCCCTCTCTATACGAAATGGAAGGTCACCACAAGGTCACCCATCCACGAAACGAATACGACAAGGGTAGCCTTAACTTAAGATCGACCCTGCTGTTATCATTTCATTCAGTTACGAGCCTTATCTACCCCTGGTCTTCAAATCATGTCTGAAGTTCTTTACCTTTATCAGATTTAACTCCAAGTGTTCTGTTTTCAACTGTTTCACAGTTACAATTTTAGCGTTTGAGCTTTTTACACTCAGCAAAGTTTGTATTATATTTTAACCGACTTCAAAAAAGGAGAAGGTTATATTTTGGCCCGTAAGTATGTTTTTTTTTTGTTATTGGTGGAGGAAGCTTATGCAGTGATTACATATTTTGTGTAACGAAGCTAACTCATAAACTACCGAAGCAAAGTTAATCTTTCTTGGGTAGTATATCATATACTATATATGAGGCCATGAGAGCCAGAATGGCCTAACTACTTAAACATCGTTTTTTCCTTACTACTGAAAACTACAGTAGTAAGAAAAAAATAGAAGCCATGGTTTAAAATAATTGTAACTGTAGAAAATCAATGTATTTTATTAATCTTTGGTGCCCAAATCTCTTAATATGTAATATTCTTTATCTTTTAGTAATCATGTTAACCTTAGGCACCATAATTATTATTTTGTTTAGATAGGCCACTCTGGCTCTCATGGCCTCATATATAGTTATATAACTATATATCATAACTATACATATATAGTTGGTAGTTTATCAGTTAGCTTCATTAATACGTATTTAAACCACTTTGTTAATCTTGACAATGTTATAAAACTTCCTGCCACTGTTGTTTACATTGCAAGTAGTGGTATAAGCATTGGTGTGGGGCACCCACTAAATAGTGACAAAAAAAAAAACAAACGAGATCCAAAAAAAAAAAAACACTGCAAAATTAAAAATATTATAACTTTAATTTCAGAAGTCCGTAGCAAAAACTAATACAAAAGACACTGAATTCGGAAATTAAAGTTTTTTTTTTTCACTGTATAGGGTTTTTTCATTGGAAGTCTGTTATTATTATTTTTGCCAAAAAATTATGATTCGGCCATATTTTCGTTTTCGTCCAAAATATTAGCCGAAGTTCAGAAGCTCTGCAATATCAGGTTCGTCGTTTCACTCAGCTGACGCGATTTTGTTTGGAAATTCTAAAGCGAGGTTATGTGGTATGTTTTACTTCACGCGTACATTTACATTGTACTAGCGTTTGCCACCGGTTTCGCCCGCGTATTTTACATATAAACCTTCCTCTTAAATCACTCTGTATACTGATGAAAACCGCATTAAAATCCGTTGCGTAGTTTAAAAGATCTAAGCGTACAGACGCGGGAAGCGACTTTGTTTTATACCTACTATGTAAAGATTAAGATTAAAGTATATCAGTAGATTGATTTTTTATTATTATAAATCAACTAGCTTCCGCCCGCGACTTCGTCGTTGTCTTCGTCTGAAAACTATTTTAAAAGAGTAACGGTGGAGTTTCTTGCCCATTCTTCTGCATACGAATCTACTTTTTGGAAGGGGCAACTAGAATCAATTTTTTTTTTTTCATGTAACAGTTGACGTTCAAAAGTGCCTTTTTTGGGCCTAATTGAAATAAATGCTTTGACTTTGACTTTGTCCGCGTAAATTTTTTTGTTCCGGGCCCGTCCCGTCGCGTCGAATCGCCTACCCGTGCGATTTTCCCCGTTTTCGCAACATTTTTCATTACTGCTCCGCTCCTCTTAGCTGTAGCGTGATGTTATATAGCCTATAGCCTTCCTCGATAAATAGGCTACCCAACACAAAAATAATTTTTCAATTCGGACCAGTAGTTCCTGAGATCAGCGCGTTCAATCAAACAAACAAACAAACTCTTTAGCTTAATAATATTAGTATAGATACGACAGAAAAGACACGAAAATTTTTATCCTCTAAATTATCAGCATTAATAGGAATTATCAGCTTTTATTACTTTTAAAAAATATATTTGCTCTTTCGCTCCCTAGGAAGAAACTAACCAGATTTCAGTGAACAGAGTAAATATTATGATTTTCAATCATTTTCATTTTCAGCCGAATATAAGACTAAAGCCGAAGCTTCTTATTCGGTTTCATTTTCGGCTAGTAAAATCCATTTTTGATCGAACACTAATTGTGCGGTGGTAAACACAGTTTAGTCCATATTTAAGTGAGGTAATATTATCTTAAATTAGTATTGGATGTGCACATAATTATTATCCTAATTTACAAATCTATCAATCGCACTGACAGTTGCTGTTACATTTCGTATATTTAGTAGTTATAAGAGCATTTTTAAAATAGTGTAAAATAAAATTCAACGCGTTTACAGGTATACAAAAATGTTATCCCAATACAGCTTGTTTATTTTAAACAAACAGTTAAGTCCGTAGTCTGTGACAAGTCCGTCGGCAACTTTAATAAGCGTACAGCGTATTTTAGTTCCGCTACTAGTCACTAGATGGCGCTAGTTGTATCAAGTTATGGAAGAAAATATAAAATAGGGGTTTATAAAAAATAATTTAATTAATTGTATAACAATATGGTGGATTACTTTATAACTTATTAAATCCTGCTAAAACAGATCAGATTGACAGTAAAACTTTTTTAAGCACATTTGATTTTTTTAAGAAGAAGATTTTAAGCTTTGTCCTGTCTCGATACCCAATATCTCTTAAATATAATTATACAAACTATATACTATAAACTGACGCCTTCTTTCTACGGGGGTAGGCAGAAACTACAGAACGCCATTTGCTTCGATCCTAACATACTCTTTTTGCCTCACTTAAATAGGTAACTATGTATGTACTAGTAGGTACCTACTATGTTATAAATAGCTTGTACATTTTAATGAGCAATATGTAGTAAATAAATTATTCATTTTTAACCCAAGTGGTTTCAACCCTATAACAATAACCTAAAACACACCAACTCCACAAAAGCATGTAAAAAAACCCGTTCAAATAACTTCAAACCCCGTCAAATCGCGGTACGAAATACCTATTTTAATACCAAAAGTAGTTAGTTTCGATGTTATCAAACGCTAAAAACTATAAAAGTCACCCCTGGAATAAATCACCTATCAATAATGATACCACAGAACAACCTGAATTTACATTAACTAACGGCGGGAGGACAATTTAAAAAAAGGGGGCAGAATACTAAAGCTGTGTGTTCACTTAGCAGCAATGCGCCTGAGATTTTGGGCAAGTTTTACCTCAGACATCAGTATATATCACCACACTCATTATTCTAAAAGACACTTTTAACTACGATGTCCAGTAATGGTTTTAAGGATCTGTTTCAAAGGAGACCAGTCTTGTCAGGGAGAAAGTGACACTAACTAAATCTACACTAATTATAAAGAGGTAAAGTTTGTAAGTTTGTTTGTAGGAAGTAGTCTCTGGACCTTCAGTCGAATTAGAAAAAATCTTTTTGGATTAGATAGGCCGATTCTTGAGGAAGGCTATAGGCTATTTAACATCAAGCTATGACCCTTAAGAGCCGAGCAAAATGAAAAATACCGTAAAGAACGCTAAGTGTAAATCAAGTTATATCGCGGGAGGACAATAGGATACGACGTGACAATTCCGGGGCTAAAATTTAACGCAAATGCTGGTTAGTTATAAAAGGAAATATTGAAGTCGATGTGCAAGCAAACTGGTGCATTCTTGCACTTATAATGAATGGTTCTACCCGTCAACCGCCTGAAGCGTGGAAAGCCTTCTAGCTTGATGGATATATTAGCAGTAATAGGCGGGTCTACTTCGTCACACTATCATTGCTTAGGCTCACGGCTCAAGTAAGGATGACGTTGAGAGAAAGTCTATGTCTAGCGCGTCCCGCTGTGTTGCCCAATTTTGTCGCCCTATGTAAACCCACCTTAATTCCCTAACGAAACGTTTAAACTGAAGTCACGAAACGAATAATGCCAAGCGCCCATCACATTAATAGATTGACGTGCTCAAAACTGTAAAATTACCATTCCGAATGCTATTCGAGAAAGAAAGAACCTTAAAAAAAATGACAACGGGTGTCCTTTTAACGGTGGTTGGGTTCCGTGAGTTAAATTCAAAGGTATGAATCATGATTACTTTATATTTTTAGCTACACTACAGTTCTGCTTAAAGCATTTACCTAGTATGAAACTTATAATCTGACTAATTTAGACAGAACGTAAGCAACTGTTACTTTAGAAATGTAAATTTAATTTATGATTCTCCCTCTTGGTACGTATGATTTAGGGGCTTCTGGCACCTGGGCGGAGCACCGCCGTGTCCTCGTGGAGGCGATCGGCGGCGGCGACCTCTCGCGTCCGGCCCTGGTGCGAGCCATGGTACGGAGCGAGAGGACATGGGAAGCCGTCACCTCGCCAGTAATGCTCGCGAAGGAGGAGGCGAGGCGCGTGAGGGAGTGGCAGTCTCTGCGCCCTCACGTCCCTAGCCGCCGCAGGAGGAGACACCCCGGGTGTCGGGAGTCGATAGCGGACTCCCGGCCACCGTAGGCGCGAGCTTGCGGGTGGCGAGCAATGGGTAGCTCGCCGCCCGGTAAGGACCAGGCTCGGGTCGACGGCGCGTAGTGTTCCACGCGCGCCTCAAAGAGATGTCAGCAGTACTAAAGGGGTCTGCTAGGACCGATGCCTGCCAGGGTTGCGAGATTGTTCGAAAGAGATACCGTGACCCTGGCACATGGGCAACTGAAGGAACACGGGTGGGTTTTAGTCAGTAAATGTCTGAGACGCCCTCCCGCTCCGCGCAGAGCGGGAGAAGTCATTTGATGATTTCCCATCCAAAAAAAAAAAAACAAAAGAGGCTTCTGGCAAAGTAATAACAGCTCGTTTCAATCGATGAGATTCAGCTACCCCGCGGTTGGTCCCTGGATGGGTGACCATCTTTACACACCGAGACGCATCCGCATCTCGAAAACCACGTTAAGCCGTTGGTCAGGCTGTCATTTGTGTTTTACAGTCGTTATGGGTCGTCAGCAATTCGAAAGTGTAACAACCAGTCTTACCGAGGGGTATCCTATTAACCATTAACTGGGCTGTGGTGCTCAGATTCACTCTAAGTGAAATATTGGTATTTAGCTGCATCCGGTTAGACTGGAAACCGACCCCAAAATAGTTGGGAACAGGCCGACAGATGAGGGATAATGTATGATTGTACATATAGGCCTATGAGTTTGAGAGACTGGGGAGATGAAACTCTTCCAGTTCTGATCAGTAAAGAAGTATAAAATCCAAATGCAGTTAGCATTAACAGAGCACATGGGGCGCTAATCAATGAAGAAGATGAGGAAGAAAGAAAGAGCAGACCAATGTATAAAAGAAAATGTAGACAAGAAGACTAATTCCTGCGTGTCAGACACGCAATGTCCAAAACATGTTATAACCTTTTTATCCTAAGACTCATCGTTGTAGATCCACGTGAACATAACTAGCTATTAATACAGCTAAAAAAACAAGGTCTCACAAGCCTGATCCCTAAAAAAAAACTAATAGCTACGTTGAAATGAGCGATTAAAGGCGTAAGCGTCAAGCTCACGAAACCACGGCGAATGAACATAACGTAATTATAATGACTTGTAAACGAATAGACGTAAGGGCTCGGAAACTAAATAATGAGCAGAAGTTTTTATGAAACAAAAGAGATATAGGGAATGTTCTGTTTGTTTATCGTGATAGAAGTGTAACTGTGGTTACGAAACGGATGAACAATGAGGAGAAGTGGATCGATGAAGGAAATTAACAGGGTCTATTTTTGGGAAAATAAACAGTTACTCATTAGAATATTACAAAAAATGTTTGCTACAGAGTGAGTCCTCGACATTTTCCACATATTATAAAAAAAAAGTTTTAAAAATAAAAGCGATGTGCGCTGACGATTTGATAGAAACAATAAAATTAGATAATAATTACAATGATATAATTTAATGGACATGCAAATAAAAAGAAAATAAAGAACTTATAGAAATACAGTCTGAAGAGTTTAATGTTACCGAGCAATATCCAAAATAGTTATTCAATTAATAGGAGGTAGAAATAATATAAAGGGCCTAGCTGAGTGTCTAGCAAAGTAAATCGAAAAGTTTTATATATATTGAATAGTTTCTGATCTCCTAATTTCTTGAATAAAAAAGAAAACAAATATCAATATTACACTAAGAAGGATTATGAAGCACGCAAGTGACTTTCAAGAGAAATTTATTAGTAAGATTCATATCTATCACTAAAAGTCAATCATCGAGTATACTACATTTTAATACTAGATGTGGTGTAAAGTTTACTCAGTGCTTTCAACACTAAAAACACATCTGCCTAGCCTGTTCCCAACTATGTTGTGGTCGGCTTCCAGTCTAACCGGATGCAGCTGAATACCAGTATTTTACTTAAAGCGACTGTCTATCTGACCTCCACAACCAACAGTTACTGGGGAAGTCTGGTTATCAGACTTTCAGCCTTCTGGCTCCTCGTAACGACTGTCAAAGATCTACAAATAACCCCCCGGGACTTAACATGCTTTCCGAGGCACGGAAAAGTCTAAATATGTTATGGATCCATCTACAATCTAACCGTGGCAAGTGTAGTTTAACCTTTGAGTGATTACTTAATTTTAGCCACGAGCTCTTCAAACGAATAAAATACATACATGATCATAAAACAGTGTCAATCCCAATATAGACTACTCTCAGGCTCCGTAAAGAGGCACTAAGCATTACTTATGCAAACATAACACATAGTACATTATGGAACGTTGCCCGATTACAGCGAGTTATATATAGCGCTCTCATTCATATCTAGTTTAATGTCCTCATTGCCATCAAACACGCAGATTTATACCGATTTCATTTGTATTTTGTATTTACGTAGAATATAAACAGAATAGGGATTTGTTGGATAATACTGTTCTTTGAAAAAGGGATGAAAAATGTCTCAAAATCTTGGATTTTGTGACGCAAAACCAACATTTTAGAAGAGAAGTATTTCACGTAAATGTGATCAAATAAATACAAAAACGTAAGATAGACAACTAGCATACTTTAGATCTTTAAATATTTTTCTAAATTTAAACAAGTAACTGGGAGTATACTAGAAAGGGAAAGATTTTCCTACGCGATCAAATCACTAATGAAGGGTAAGGAATCTGTAGGAGAATCAAGGTAACCGATACAGTTCGAAGAATAGCCAAACTTAGGTCGCAGGGGACAGGGTATATTGCTCGCAGAACAGAGGGCCAATGGGTCCGAAATTTCTGGAGTGGCGACCGCATACCGGAAGATGTAGCGTTGGAAGGCCTCCCACAAGGAGGACCGATGATCCAGTGAAGGCCGCAGGACCTGAATCCGCTGGATGCGAGAAAAACAGAACCAGTCTAAGTGGTGGTGCCTGGGGGAGGCCTATGACGATGGTGATTCTAGAAAGACGCAAAACTCTACGGGTATGTGAAATACACAAGACACCCCCGGTAACCAAGAACTAATAAAAATAACCACCTCATGTCTTCAAAAGCTCTATATTCGATCAAACCCAAATGGAATAGGTGTTCGAAGCAAAACATAAAACTAAATTAAGATTAGCGTCTCAAAACAATAAAATAAACAGTATTATACTGTAAAAATTTCGTTCTACCCCCAATCACGCGACACTGTCAGTTTACGATACCAAAAAATGGTGGATTTAAAACACATTTAACGTTCGCATTTCACATTATAGACTCGGCATTTGAGTAATCAGTGCGACACGCGATTATCTTGACGATGTTAATGTAGATTTATTTTGATACGCATCCATTTAGGGAATAGAACTAAATTCAAAGCTAAAACAACACAAAGGCTTTTCTAAAATCTTGCTTTTTGTTAAAGAACCAAAGATGCTTTTCTTCTCTTTTCTAACTTAAAAGTTAGATGAACTTGTAGTGTCTAACCTCTAACTTTAAAGCAAAAGAACAATTTCTTTCTTACTATAGAAAGTATTGGCTTTTCATCTGACCACTATAAGCTTAATGAAAAGTAAGGGTTCTGAGATATCCAAGTATGTGCGTGTGCTACGGATTCTATTCTTTGCACCAATAAGATTTCGAGGTTCTTTTAAGAGGTCTGAAAATAGAAGAAGTCTGAGTCAACATCACAAAACATAAGAATTTAGTTTTAAGATATAAATTTTCCATCAACCCACTGATAAAAATTAGGTTCTCAAATAACTTAATTTTATCAGTCTTTCATGACTATCGGTGGTAGAAAAACGCACTCAAGGCAGAGCACCAGTAAGATGCTCAGAGGCGATCAAGAGGGCTATTGGAGGCAGCATCTACCGAGCGATCCACTCTGTAAAAGACAGAATTGCTTGGAAACACGTAGTATATGGTCACTACCCTTAGCATTTAGGGAACGTCGAAGAAGAAGAAGAATGACCATCTAGTGCTCGTAGGGTCACTCTGTAGGGTAGTCTATGTACAAAAGATTGTTACAAAAGTCTCTGGTCAAAGGACAATCGCGATATCATAGTTGGAATTATATACAAACAAACAAATTTTTTTTCTTTAAGATTTCTCAACGAAAGCAAATGAGACAATCCAAAACGCGTGTCGTGTAATCTAGGATTCTACCTGAATAAAAAATTCAATAAAACTCTTATCAGACGCTAGTTCGATTTTTCCAAAAATAGAACAATTACGTCTAACCAAACTTTCAACGAACGACAAAATGGATTACGAAAGCGTCTCAAAGCAAGCTTCATCCTCGAAGACATATTTTTAACCGACTTCAAAAAAAGGAGGAGGTTATATGTTCGACTGTATGTATTTTTTTTTTTTTTTTTATGTATGTTCACCGATTTCTCCGCCAATTGACAACCGATTTTGAAAATTCTTTTTTTATTCGTAAGGGTATACTCCTGAGGTGGTCCCATATTAATTTTGTGAAGATTTGATGTATACTTTGGGAGATAAACGAAGGAACTCCTCAAAAACAAACAGTACACGTAATGTGATTTGGATATTGTACTAAAGATCAAAAATAATTGCTGGTTCTATCTATCCATCCGTGGTGAACTAATTATAGTCTTCGAAGATACCGCATGGAACTCCTCATCGGTGAACAGTACATATAGGAACTTACAGTGAAAGGTTAGAAGGTTAGGGGATAATTCTTTGAATATTATAGGCACGTTTAGACCGTTACTTGTATTCTTATATTCCGTTGAGCTGATGATGGAAGGTACAACTCCTTATCGATCAGGAGTTAGAAGATATCTTGTCCTAGATAGACATACTCGTTGACATCGAGAATTGATTCCTCAGCAAACACTAGAGTGGGTGGTTTTTTTTTTTTATGTGTGTTCGGCCATAACTCCGTCATATATAAACGGATTTGCAAAATTCTTTTTTTGTTCGATAGGGGTTTATTCCGAAATGGTCCCATATAATTTTCATATAGATCTGATGATGAGTTCGGGAGACAGACACCGGAACTCTTTAAAAAATGACAGCAAATCAACCGCGATTTCTGCTATCGCATAAATTTGCATTGTTTGTTTGGAATTAGTGCAGGGTGAATACCACAACTAAAAATTTAAAAATAAAAACTTTTTTACAAAAAAAAAAACAACCGACTTCCTTAAAAACACTACAAAGTGAAAAATAACTTTAATTTCGGAAGTCGGTGGCAAAAAAACCATAAATACAGATCCTAAGACACCGACTTCCGAAATTAAAGTTATTTTTCACTTTGTAGTGTTTTTAAGGAAGTCGGTTGTTTTTTTTTTTGTAAAAAAGTTTTTTAAATACACTAACATAGATAAAGATCAAGCAGCTACGATAAGGTTTACAGCTATCGATAAATTCAATGGAGAACGCGAAGGGAAGGCAGGGAAATTTATAACGGAAGCCACGTAAAATACTATCGAACGCTACAATCGGCCTGTAATCGAAGGATTTTTATTTTTATTCTACGGTTCACAAAGTAAATGCATGTTTAAATATTCAAAATTTGCCTACCCCTTTTATTGTCACGGCACGGAGCGACTTCCGTGCGCGATAAAACTATGGGAGGACAATACGACTGATTGTGGTGCGGAGTGCAGACTTGACTTTATTTCTTCGTTTTTGTGTTTTTATTGTAGCTGCACCGGAGAGCAGTGGAGGCCCAGTGGTAAGAGGCGCTACTTACGAGTCGCTTAAATTATTTCATAACTAATACTCTCAAAACGGTGAAGGAAAACGTAGTACGAAAACCTGCGTGTCCTAGAACTAAAAATTCTAAGACTTGTGGCATTCGTCAACCATCACACACCTTCGATTTTTATTTTAGTTCTAAGACATGCCGTTTTACCCACGATGTTTTCTTTCACCATTTTGAGAGCAATGGTGATGACATTATTTAAACAAAGTAAAGCATATCTACAAAAACAAGGACAAATACTGCGCTCTTCCAATTATAGGGAACCACATCATCCACGTATAATCTAGTTAGGTTTTTCTTTTAACACTCACAGTAAACCATCAATTATCACTCCTAGAGTAACCTACTTGCAATGAACTTCTTCCAAAATAAATCCTCAAGATGACCTAATTCTCTGAATTCAAATACCATCATTGTCATTTAATTTCATTCGACGCACTTCATCCCGTCGCACCATCTTTAAGCCGTTTTATCGTTAGGACATGATATGGTTCGGGTTGGAAAAACGCTGTGTTTCGACATCTACCATTAGCATACGGGCCGACACCGACTCCGCTGTAATGGGATGTTTCAGTCCCATACGTTTACATAGCATTATGAGAGAAAACTACGTTTTTTTTTGTCTGTCCAGGACAAAGGGAAAGAGTTTCTGAATGTGTTGTTGCTTATTACTGAGTTTTAGAGGCCGTCAGTTTTGTGTTCTGACATCTTAGATTTTCCTTCACAGATGACGTTAACTTTTAACGTATGTTACGTACGTTAACGTACGTTTTTTTTTAAAATATGATTGACGGGTAAAAGTTTTTGTATAGAACTACTTACAGAAATATTATTGTAATGTTTGTAATATTTAACATAGCTTGTATATCTGTTCTTCTTATTTTATACAGCGCTTTTTATCACTGGAATTGCAAGTTTGCTTAATTTCATGGGATTACCTTTAGTTCCAAAAATTAAGTGTCGTTGTGGCCTCGTATAAATTAAATCTCCTATTTATGATATTGGTGGCGATTATTTTATTCACCATCTAAACTTGATTTTAAAAGTATTATTATCTCTAAGTGACAGACCGCGAAAGAAAGAGACAAATGACGCTTTAAAACTGTCAAACTAAATTAAAATCGAGATTGCCTTGAATTTGGCATTATTTTAAGCATGATGAATTCAGTTCGTCATAGTTGCATCTAGTTCTAATTTATTTCCGGCTCTTTCTTGTTTCATTAGAAGGAAAAAGACAGCAATAGCCTAATTAAATTTAGTTGTCCAAATTTTGTTGAAGAATTTAAAACAAGTTCCTAGCAAGTTGCGGTGTTAGTACGAAAAATACTAATGCAAGACCTAACTTATATTCTACCCTCATCAGTCATTTAAAAAGTCTTAAGTCATTAGTAACGACTCATTACTCTCAAAATGGACATAGAAAATTTGTTGATGAAACTGCCCATGAATCAATCAATTAAGACTATTTCATTTACAAAGCTGATTAAGATCTGACAGCTGTTTGTGTGGGTGAATATTCCTTGGAACCCCGTAACTTGCTATAACCGTAGATGCATCAGACAATAGTAAAATCGAATAAGCATTTGCTTTATAATCTAACAATGTTCGGAACTTAGTTAGAAGATGAATGATAACGCTAGTCATAGCCGCTAAACATTTCTTCATTGAAATATCATTCGATCGTTGGAGACAATAATTCCTATTTATTTAATAGTACCCAAAAAATAAAAGTTTGAAGACCAAAAGAGATAGGTTTTCGGTACAATCAATAGTTAGCGCCATCGCTAGACAAACTAGGAAATTGACAAGTGGTAGAGTCATGTTTGATTTCCTAAAAATAGGTGACAAAAATGAGTCAAGTGCATTCAGAGTTTTCATTCCATCAATGTATCATGTAGCAAAAGTACTAGATAACAAAAACAAAGCTTTCAATCTAGGTTACTAGGCACTCTTCGCCGTAATTGGCACTCGATACTCGCTACCATTCACTGCAATAAACCTATCGATCAATATACCAATCCTGAAGGCCTACGACACCCCAACTATCGAACACCCGGAAACGTACGAACGAAGGGAATCATCCACCGCGTATAAATTTCTATGCAAATGAACCGGCGAAGAGCGACGTCGTGGCAATAATCGCCCGGCGGCGTCGTAAATAAAGTTTACGACGAGACGACATCGGCGGCAACCCTTGCCGGGAATTAACGCGACGCGGGAGGTAACCGATGCTGGATTGATAAACCCGACGGCAGTGTAAGCCCACGCGCCCACACCGCACACCACCATGCAACACACCCACATTACGGACTTACGCATAAAATCATAAAGTATCAATATTATGAACAAACTATGCTAAGCTATAACGTTTTTATTCCACGTCTTGTCCTCGCCGCGACGGCTGGTTTCCCACCGGTCCTGTGCGGCCCTGGCGATGCAAATTAGGCTAATTGACATTAAGATTGAGAGTAAGCAACTGCGGAGGCCGATTTATGCACACGGCGGCACCGGGAGAGGTGTGCCGGAATAGAGCGAGCTCTACCGACGTCCCAAGCACACATTAAGATCGAGATTAAGCAAAAATATACCTGCCATATTGAGCATCCAGCGGATAGCTCCGGCTGGATTTTATTCGATGTAATCACATATTCGCTGCTATAAAGCTTTGATTACGTCATATACGAGTATGTTTATGTTAACACCGGCATAAAAGGTTGCGTTGAGAGTGGAAAATGTTGTGTACAGTGTATTCATATTCGCATAAATATTTGTAGCGTCTGACATTGTAATCAATTCAACAATAAAGCCCTAGAGAAAATTGTACCAGTTCCATCGTTGTAACACGAAACATATTTTTCATATCTTTACGAACCAGTTGGATTTAGTTCGTTCGTGTGACAACGGTTCGGAGCGAACGCGTCGTAGATTCAGAATTCTAATTCAATTTAGCAAAAGGGTTGCCAGCTACGCGGAACGAAAAAACTGCGGGAAAAAGTAAAGGGAGAGTACGGAGAAGGGAGAAACGAAATTCAAAGACATGTCTAGGGGCGGCGGCGTGTCACGTCGCGCGCGGTTTTGGGACGCGCGGGTAATTGATGCGTTCTGGATTAAGATAGCTTTTTAGGTGTCGTGGACTGAATGCGATAGGGGTGGAGGGATGTACTGCAAATTCGTTGATACCGCAAACATCGGCGTGATTGATGACGAACAAACTCTAAAGCTATTAAAATAAAACACAGAAAAAACAAAGCAAGATGGCATAAGTCATTGTGTTGTCATAATGCAGCCGGTTGCCGAATTCATGGAGCTGTCAAAAGTTTTCCTCAGACTTCCGTGTTCGGGGCCCAGAATGAGGCAGCCGTGATTGAGCCGTCAAAAACTCTGACACGAAGAAAATTGGGCGCGAAATTTTCGTGACCAAAAATGCTAGTGGAGTCTGCCGCCCGCCAAAACCATATGGCTGGCGGTCGACGGTTCTCACCAAACGTCTGGGGCGTTTTAAAATGTCAACTGAATTGTTTCGAAGTTTAATCACAATATTTTTTTATTTAATAGAAGTTTACGGACGTTAGCGATAGGGTTTCTTAAGCTTAAGAATTTTTGCATCGTCTTCACGTTATTTAATGCAATTTCTATAAATAAGGTAACAATGTTAATTGCGTACGTGAATATAATTCTTTGTACCTATTTCATTATGTTCTTGATAATGAAAAATAGATAAATCGCGTTTGTATTTGTTTTATACTAGCGAATGGGCAGCAGCGTTCTCTATGCATTTTACCACCATACTGCGATCGCCAACCCCCCTGCCAAGCGTGGCGATTATGGCAAAGCCCGCCAAATTGGGGGAGGCCTAAGTCCAGCAGTGGACGTCTTACGGCTGAGATGATGATGATGATGACAGGCTGATAGGATGTATGAATTGATAACAGAATTTCATAGCACACTATTGATTTGATAACATTCATAAGTGCAATCCCCATCCTGCTGACTCCAATGATTGCGCATTTGAGTTGTCAAGGTTCTGGTGTCATGCTCCAATAGTTTTAGAGAGGCATCCCATCACTTCGTCGAAAGACAATATCATTTGAAAAAAAGGCCAATATAAATAGTTGCCATTTCTACATTCCATAATTACCCACACCAAGAAAAATTCGAGATAAAGTTGCCATACCAAAAAACGCAGCTCGAACAAAGATATGTCTACACTGTTGGCTTATAATGATCATGCATGACTTATTGAATTAAATTGCGATTATAATGGCAACACATTTTATAGATAACATCTCTGTTGGCATAGACAAAAAAATATGTCGACATGACTGGTGCGAAATTATCAAGAACACTTAATAAGCCATTACGTATGAAACATCAATAAATTGATACCTGTATGGAATAAGAAATAAAATTGCCCATAGAAATAGATAATGGTCCCACACCGCAGTTTTCAAGGGAATAAATACATGTAATTATGGGAAAAAATGTGACCGTTTTGTACCACCTTTATATTAATGTAAGTATGTATTAATTAAATATTGTAATGCTATGCAATTAGTCACTAGAATGTTAAGTATTGAAATCTTGTTTGCATTTTTAATCGACGAAAAAAACGGAGGAGGTTATCAATTCGACGCGTATATATATTTTTTTTTTATGTATGACCACGCATAACTTTATACAGAGTAGTCCGATTTTGATAATTCTTTTTTGATTGCCAAGTATTATTAGTACATTAAAGCCACAAAAAAAATTATAAAATAAAAACTTTTTAACAAAAAATGAAACCGCCGAAAAAACTTAAAAGCAAAAAATTATAAACCTTAAAATTTTGAGTCGGCGCTGAAAAATTAATGAACAACGATCACTCAAAGCGCCGACTCATAATTTTAAGGTTTATTATTTTTTGCTTTTAAGTTTTTTCGGCGGTTTCATTTTTTTAATTCATTTGTTAAACGATGAGGGCTTCTTTCTACTAGGGACTTGTTTGAGCCCGATTATAGATAAATTACAAAAAGTAAAGCGCCTGTCTGGGTTCGAACCTACGACCTAGAACTCGTAAGTCACGGTCGTTACCACTTGGTCACCATTGCTCTCAAAAACGGTGAAGAAAAACGTGAGGAAACTGGTATGTCGTAGTAGGACCAAAAATTCGAAGACATATTGTGTTATCTACTAAACTGCACTGTGCCCATGTGGTAGATTATAAGCCCACTCTCTCTCACTGAGAGGTGGACTGTGTCCCAGCAGTGGGAACATTATAGGCTGATTATCCTATACCATATAATTTCTAAACAGGGTAATCATAAACGAATGTTAGAAATGAGAGGACACGATATTTCGAGTAAGTAAGGAATGGAAAGGTTACGTAAGAGAACACGGAAGTTACGTAACGCTTTTCAATCGTAGTTCTTCCTAATTTAACCCAGTTTATAAAGTGATATTTCCTCATTTCTTTTAAACAAACTTCTCCCTAAAAATTTCACAGAAACGAAACTTTGAAAACAAACAAGTCACCCCACGGTACTAGGACAACATAAATCGAAGTAAGTATTACGTATTATACAATTAAACTCCGGAACCCCTCGAATTCGAATGTCGAAATCTCCAATTCAGTATTTTGCCCGAAGAGTTCCCATGATGTAACTCTTCGAATTTCAAATTTTGCCCACTTCCGTGACGGAATATTTCGGTGTAACGGTAAAGTTCGAGTGTGTACAAGTTTCGGTGTAAAACTGCATCACAATGACGTGCCCGATCGTTTGGTGTAGGATTGTTCGTGAATATTTTGGCATAAGTTAGGAGGATTTGTATGAGAATGTGGAGTAAAATCGGAGACTTGTAGAAATAGTTTCTTAGATTCTCCCATACCGATTTTGTTTGCCATAGAAAGCCTGATAAAATAATAAATAAATATCTTAGGACAATCAACACACCGTTATCTGATCCCGAACTAGGCGGAGCCTGTAGGTACTATGGTAATCAGACAACTGATAAACATCTTTATATATTTCTAAATACATACATATAGATAAATTACACCCAGACACAGAACAAATGATTGTGCTCATCACACAAAGATTTGTCCTGGGTGGGAATCGAACCCACGACCTCAGTCTTTGCAGTCAGGGTCACTAACCACTAGAGTAACAGGCCAGGTTGGTATTCATGCCATGGCCTGTTAGGCCAGTCAGTGATACTCATAAGGCGTGATTAAAGTTACACTATGAGGAACACCTATCACCAATGTTGTGATTGTGGACACATCACACAAATCTAGACAGTCCAGAGCAAAACGCTGGCAAAAAAAATAATTGTACATTATATCGGAAGAGTCATCATGATCGTGAAGTTGACGCGCTTCGATAGAGTTTAGCCTGACGTTAGGGCGAGTTGACAAGAGCGGCGACAGGCGGCGTGGAACGGAAGAATCCAGCTCCAATCAGCCTCTTGTTCCAACATATAGATATAGGTAAATAGCTACAAAACACAAGACAAAACAATCGAAAACCAATAGTAAATTAAAAGAAAATCCTTCTGTTCCTAATTTAAAATTTATATAACGTCTAAAAATGGCAGCTACGTCTCTATCCGTCGGAACGCGATCGCATGCAACAAATGCATTCGATATTGGTGAAGCGCAATTTCCGTGTTAGGCTGTACGATTTGTCGTGCGACAGTCAGTCTATGATTTACTCGTAAGCTACGGCCTACAAGCCTTGGATGCACGCAAACACTTGTGATCAATTGTCGCTTTTTACGGTTCTAAGGCATTATTTGATAGGAAAGTATTGTTCGAATAAATTGTTGTCGGTAAAGTTTTTGTCGGGCTGCTTGCGACGTTGTTGCATCAAGACGAGTTTCGTGCAAGAGTAGGTTTGGTAAGCCTTGGGTTGAACACGCTTGGTAATCCTTCCATCATAGTATGAGCTTTCTTTTATACATACTAGGTAGAGGTGTACTTATAGTAGGTAGAAAGCACTGGTGGCTCAGTGAAGAAATGGCCGCGCCGTTAGGTCGTAGGTTCTAACCCTTTTTACACGCTTTATATTAGCTTCACTTGTATGTTTGTATGTTTGTTTGTAACCGACTCCTTATAGCGCGATTTTGACCCACTTTAAACGACCAGATTTCATTCAAACTTTGCACACCTGTCAAGGACCGATGACAATGCAATAATTTCATAAATTTGTGCCATTATCCTTGCCAGGGTTACCAGGACAGCAAAAATACTGTCTCCAAAAACTACGCTGACATACGTCACAAACTAATTTGTGCCATTATCCTTGCCAGGCTTACCAGGACAGCGAAAAAACTGTCTTCGAAAACTACGCTAACATACGTCTCACAATTCGAAACATCCTAAAAAATAGAAAATAAATAATAGTTTAAAAAAAAAAAAACTAAAAAAAACGATTCAATTTCAATGGAAGCATGTTTTTTAGTTTTTTTTAAACTATTATTTTTTTCTTTTTGTTTGGGTGGGAAATCATCACAAATGACGTCTCCCGCTCTGGGTGGAGCGGAACGGCGTGTCAGACTTTTACTGACTAAAACATACCCGTGTCCGTTCAGTTGCCTATGCCCGGGCCACGGTAACTCTATCGAACAATTCCGTGACCCTACCTGAGGTTCAAAGCTTGACAAGTGCTTTACACATTGTCTATATTATTCCATCACCACTGCTTTCTCAAGTCTAAACGGTGAAGGAAAACATAGTGAGGAAACCGGCATGTCCTAGAACCAAAAATTCGAAGACATTTGACATCTCATCATCATCATCATTTCAGCCGAAAGACGTCCACTGCTGGACATAGGCCTCCCCCAAAAGGGGGGGGGTTGCCGTAATCGCCACGCTTGGCGGGTTGGCGATCGCAGTATGATAGTCTGCAATGCATAGAGAACGCTGCTGCCCATTCTCTAGTATATTTGACATCTACCATTCTGCAATGGGCCCGCGTGGTGGATTACGGCCAAATCCCTCTCACAGAGAGGAGGCCTGTGTTCCAGTAGTGGGAACAATATAGGTTTATTATCTAAAAATACCTATAGTACACCCACATTCCGTCAGTTATATTTCAGGCCCACGTAATAGAGGGCGAGCCTATTGCCATCAACCGGGTATGAGTCCATACTCCGGGCTGTTACGTAGTAATTTCTTGTGGAAAAACCCAGAAACATCGTGCCCGACCTGCGAATCGAACCCAGGAGGTCATGCTCAGAAGTAGCGCTAGCTACCACTGGACCATCGAGGCAGTCGAGGATTTTCCCATATCTTTCAAATATCTTCGATCTGGCAATTGATGCTAGTACCGCGAACGTCGAAGCCCGACTTTCAAAATCCATAACAAACTACATAATAGTAGATAAGAAAGGTACACTGACATTTCTGGACGTCTCTGCATTACTAATATCTCTTCATATTTTGATAAAAATACAAAAACAGATTAAAGCCGATTCACAGATCGCACACTGACTTTATTCTGCTGAATACAATTGACACACATATGAACAACAACCATTTTCAGAAGCAAATAATGTTCATTTTCGTGTCCTAAGCTCATGTGTCAGACAAATATGAACCTTGTTTCCTTAAATAAAGTGATTATTTTTCAGTTTTTAGTTCGTGTATCTTACCTACCCTACACAAATACCTACCACCTGCTAAGTAAATAACATGAACAGTAACAGGAAATTATTATAATATCATCGCCTATGAGGAAAAATACGTATTATTCAAGCTAAGTCAAAAACCACTTATCAAAACTTGACTAAATTTAAATGGGACTGCTTGGTAAAACCAAATGGAGATTTTTTTTTTTTCAAATTTCTTTATAAATGACAAATTTCTGAGGTAACAAACAAACAAAAAAATACAACCGAATTGAGAATCTCTTTTTAAGAAAGAGTTTATAAAACGAAATGGCTTTATCAGTAAACTAAAAAAAAACTCAACATTTCTTATCCTATAAACCAATTGTGAGCTATTATTATATTATATTATTATTAGTGATAAGCTGATTATGATAAACGTTTTTATTAGCATTAGTTCACCTGGCTGATGGCTCAAAAACAGTACCGATCTTTAACAACAAAGGGTGCCCCAATTCATTACCAACTTTAACCCCTACAACTTATTGCATATTATTGCATTAATTTTCATTATAATATTGAGATCACTATACAACAAATACTTTATAAAATAGCAGTGTGATCTCCATATGAATGCAGGCTGATGCTACATAGCAGCTAAAAGAATTAATAAAAAACCAAACTTACGTTGCTCGTGCTGTTGCCAAGCCAGGGCTCCGCAGAGTAAAGCAAGTGTCTTCCCGGATCCTGTAGGACTTTCAAGTATGCAGTTTTCTCCCTTTTTAATACCACTTATGATCTGTAGATGAAAAGTGTCTTATGATAAAGTATGTTCATTTAATTTGAACTATAATGAATATTGACAGCCATCAAGACCACCTAACCCAATCATATTATATACTAGCCTTTACGAGCCGCTTCGCCCGCGTGTTATAAATATAAACCTTTATCACCACTGTCTATTAATGAAAACCGCATTAACATCTGTTGCATAATTTGAGATCTAAGCGTACAGACACGGTAAGCTACTTTGTTTTATACTATGTCAAAGTTTTTAAAGTTTGCAGCAGGCACAAAAATCTTTCTAGTTTTGATGTGCATTAGCAAAAATGTAGTTCATCTTAAATATAATTATTTACTGTATTAATGTTGCCAACAGACTGGATTGCCCTTATATCCAGCAATGCTGCAGCAGACATATTGTTACTTTGTGAGTGTTCTTTTTTGTGATTGTTATCCTATCTGTATCCTTGTATGTATCTGTTTGTATATGAGTCTTGTTACTTGAAATAAACTAATTTTTATTGATCTTTTTATCAAGCATGAATTCAAGCAAACTTTTATACCTACTAAGTCTTATCCTGAGAGCAGTGGTGGCCCAGTGTCAACGGCCGCGACTTACAAGTAGTAGGTCGTGAGTTCAAACCCAAGCAGGCGCATTACTTTGTGTGAATTATTTCATCACCACTGTCCACTGCTCTCAAAACGGTTAAGGAAAAAATCGTGAAGAAACTGGCATGTCTTAGAACCAAAAATTTGAAGACATGCGACATCTACCAACCCGCACTGGGCCCGCATGGTGGATTACGGCCCACTCCCTCTCACCGAGAGGAGGGCTGTGTCCCAGCAGTGGGAACATTATAGGCTGCTGATGATGATGATTATGATGAAATGTAATCTTATCTTGAGAGTAATTTTTCGTATTTTTTACAGTTTATCCTTACTGTAGCTGACAGACGTCAAATTTATTGTGAGGATAAAGGATATCCAACTTTGGTATAAGTAACCCCAAGTGAGATAGAATGATGAAGAGGAGATTAAGTGAAAGAAAGCAGTTGACTAAAATGTTTCAGTTAGAAAAAGGAAGAAAGAAAAATGTTTATTGTCATTATAATAAAATAGAAAAGCTCAGCATAATGTCTAGGTAGTTAACCATGAATAATAGTTATTATATTGTAGACTGAGGATTTGTTTTTGGAATTTAACAATGATGGTTCAAATCAAATGAAATATAATGCATATTTTCGTCAAGTATGCCAAGTCATCATCATCATCATGATTTCAGCCACAAGACGTCCACTGCTGGACATAGGCCTCCCCCAATTTGGGGGGCTTTGCCATAATCGCCACGCTTGGCAGGCGGGTCCCGGCACCACACAGTACAGTGTATGCCAAGTGGGTTCACATAATTATAAGTGGAACCATTGAATGGGATGGATCGGGTGTTCAAATTGATTACCTGATTGGGTTCAAAGACTAAATAGTATTCTGGCAATGCGTTCAAAGTTCCTGGATTTGTTAATAACGCCTGTAAATACCAAGAATTTATAAGTTGAATAGAAATTATAATAATCACCTTAGACATCAATGCCACCTGACTGCCATAAGGATTTACGGGCAGCATGACGTTGACACCCTCAATCATCCTTTTAAAAACCTCTTTCGGTGCCTCTATGGGTGGTCTAATCTTTGGAGTCTTTGCTACAGTAACATTAACATTTTGTTTCTGAGGGAACAAAGCTTTCACAGGAATCTTTTTATTCTGTTTCTTTTTGAAACTTCCTGGATTATTCTTTGATGAAAATAATGACTTAATCGCTTTATTTTTCTTGATAACCACTTCCGGCAAGTCTTCATCTTCCGATAATACAAAAGTTTCCGTCGACATATTGTTGAATTCTTCATCACTACTTATTGCAACAGCGTCATCCATGGCATCACTTTCTACAGTTTTGGAGCAACCAGGCCCGTTGAAACTATCGTCGTCGTCGGATATCTCAATTTGTGCAGCCATTGTTCTTAAAATCACTTAAAATAGCCACTTAGCACTAAAAATCTTCCCGCGCTTTACTTGCTCACATTAATGCAATATTTAGTTAATCATTTTACGATTTTAAGTCTTCATTTTGATGTTGAAGTATCGCTATCGATGTATAAAAGTAACTAGCACTCATAAACCCTTAGATATTTACTCACTAATTGTAATTTAAAAGATAAACACACAATGCAAAATGCAAAATAAACAGCTGAGGCCGATTGTCAATCTGGACTTGTCATAAAAGTCACTTCATCTGTAGCGTTTCAAAATCACAAGTATGACATTTGAAACATGAACGGAGACAAAAACAGCAATCACAGTATAACGAAAAGGAACAGAACATAAACATTGCGTTCCGAGTTCCGGCTGAGCATGAACGGTGTACCATGTTGACAGTTAGATTTTTTTATACTTATGCTTAGCTTAGAGTTAAGTAGGTAATTTAATGTAATGATCGAAGGCAAGACAGTAGAAGTATGATTGCCTTTGTGATTGTGGATGAACGATTAAAGAGTACAGTTATAGATACTAGGGCATATCGGGGTGTTAATGTAGGGACTGATCACTATCTGCGGGGCGAACACGGCCTCTGTCGGCTTGAGTCACCCATTTTATCACGGTTTTTGTTATCAAACTGTGTTAAAAATGTGTTAAGCCAACCACATCACGTGTTTGACTCGCTAGCTGGTAATGTGTCGGGTGGATGATCTGGGCAGGCATTGCCATTGGCGTCACCGAATTCGAGTTGTTGTGACTCCACTAGAAAGGATAAAAATAGAAAGTAAGATAAAGACCAATAAAATATTTTGCTATACGAATGATTAAACTATAAAAGAAGTATGGGATATACTGAAAAACAGTATGGTGCAAGTAGTCACAAAAGTATGTAGTGTGGCACACATGAAAATAGGTAGTAGAACGAATGATTCTTGGGTAGATGGTGAAGTTAAAGAGGTTGTGCGGAAGGAGGAAGAGGCCTGGCATAATTGGCCTATAAGGCCCAAAATAGAATGAATCAAGCATCGAATGTGACAGTTGGTTCGGAAAGAGTAAAAAAGAAATACTGCGAAATTAAAGTGAAAGTAAAAGAGATGGTAATAATGAAATAGGATGAAAGGGAAGAAAAGTATAAAAAGAAGTTCTCTGATAACTTCAAGGCTAATGTTAATTTGTTTTGGAAACACGTATTGGCTCGCGGAGTGACTGAATGAATGAATTTTATAAGAGCAGAAGATGGATGTTTACTAAGTGAAAAATGTACAGTCTTGAAAATCTGGAAGAGATACTTTGAAAGTTCATTCAGTTGTCAGAACAGTGTACAAGGAGTGGGTAACTGGGCAGATACCAATTTTGAAAACACGAACTCAGATGTAGATGAAGAAAATGAAATAGACGAGATTGTGTAAGCGCTTATAGGGATGAAAGTCGGGAAACTTGCAGGGTAAGATAGAGTGCCTGCTGAAATGCTGAAGTGCGGTGACGCGATGGTAGCAAGCATGTTATGCCGGATCTTTACTATGTGTTGGAGATAAAGCCGTGTGCCGGATGATTGGTGTTAGGTGTTAGGCTGTAATCGTACCACTATTTAAGGGAAAAGGCTTTCAACAGCGCAGCGGTGTAAAAGCTCACGCGACATTAGTCTTTTGGGTGTTGTCGGCAAACTGTATGCGAAGGTTTTAATAAATGGAGTGATATGAGTGACAGGTAACAAAATATGGGATGTGCAGGCAGGATTTAGAGAGGGAATGGGCTACATATGGATTAGATCTTCTCCCTAAGGTGCATAGCCAAAAAACATCTGGAAAAGCACAAGAAAGTCTACTGTGCTTTCGTTTACTTGGAGCAGGTTTATGACAAAGTGTGCAGAGAAGAACTGTGGTCAACACTATCCATGCACGGTGTGGATTGCCGCTTGGTACGGGCACTGAAATAGTTATTTATGGATTTCAGTGCTTGTATTAGGATAAATGGGGCATACACGAACTGGTTCTGGATCTCGAGGGTGTTAGACAGGGTTGTGTAGCGTCACTATGGCTGTTCAATTTGTACATGGATATAATAGTTGTTTGACAGATTTGAAAGAGGGTGAGTGTGGATTGAGAATGAGAGAGTTGCCTGTCAAATGCCTTCTCTACGCAGATGCTCAAGTTCTTCTAGCATCGTCAGCAATTATTATTGCAAGGCATGGTGACTGTAATGGGAGAAGCATTTGAGTTGAAGGGGATGAATATAAATGTGAATAAAACAAAGGTCATGGTGGTTGAAAGAGAAGATAATGTATCGGTGTGTGATGTGAATAAAAATGGTAAGAGTGTGGAGCAAGTGAGTTCGTAAATCTGGGGAGTTTGTTTACAAGGGAGTTTGAAAGGAGAGTAAATGCGGGAAGATAAATGGTGCGATATCTGTGTGACCAGATGTATGAACCTAAACGAGGCAAAGGAAGTATGTAAGAATCGTACCAGGTGGCGTTCCGTAGTTTCTGCCATGGGAAAAAGGCTATGTATGTATGTATGATCGAATTATGGTTTCGGAACTCTGGAATAGGAACTTCTTCCTCGGGACAGGAGTCAACAAGTTGTAAATAAAGTACGTAACAGTACCTAGATAGAGAGATTTCAATTAATGGAAACTGGGTTTAACTACCTTTATGATAAGAGTGCTTCTAGCTATAATAATTGTAGTTAATGTTGTGAGGTGTAAAAATAAAATCCGATTGCAATAGACTGACAAACTTAATTTTATTTCTTTATTTTCTTGGCTTATAGGTACGGCACATAGACATTCCCCACAGTTTTCTAGATTTAGGAAGCATTCTCACAGTTTTTTCGTTCCTTGCTTTATGGCGCTTTTTTCACAAGTTTTCTAGTTTTGAGTTGAGATAGGTTCTGAAAGAGAAAATTATGATGTTAGGGGTCTAATTTCGCGTAAAACCATTATTTCCATTTCCAAAGCATTAAATTTACAAATTGCCGACTAGTATAACAAAATTATAGTTTAAGACAGTGAACCATGGAGCGCAGTATCTTGGGTGTTCTACCGGACGTTCAGACCGTTTAAGGAACACAACACTGCGCGCCAAAACCAAGGTCACGGCCGTTATCCAGAAAGCTGCTCAGAAATGTCTAACAAATGGGGTAAAAGAACTACCGGTCCCACTAAACGCACGACGTCATCGCAGCGGCCGAGACGAAGATGGCATGAGGAGCTAGACTCCTACCGCAAGTTCTGGCCAGCACTAACAAAAGACACAATTTTATAGAAAACGGAGACGGAGGCCCTGCAGTGGCCCTGTGTACCCTGTAGTAAGATTAGATTTAGTTAGCATTTCCCTAACCTGATCTTTAACAGTGAGGTAAACTGGGCACAAAGTATTAGTTTTTTAATGTTCAGAGCTATTTATTACGTAGTCTAAGGTTGTACAGCATGGGTGCAGTTGATTATTTGATGGATGATCATTGAATATTAGGTATTATCGATAATAACTTACAATACACATTCTTGAAGAGCATAGACCATAATACTAGTTCTATCTATTCTTTGCTTCGCCGATTTCATTAGCCTTCTCCACGTTTATACATATATAGAAAAAGTACAACAAACAAGTACTATCAAAATTCGGTTCCTTTTATGTTTTATGTGGCTGCTGCCCCGGTGTCATGAAAATGTATGAAAGCAAAGAAAATGCCATTGCCCAACCTAACCAGCACATTATGTAGATTTTTTTTGTTGATTTTTTAGCTTTTATTTGTTTTTATTACATTTATAATTTTGTATACAAAGGATGAAGCCTTGATGAAATGAAACTTGAAAGGTATTTGTCAGAATGTTTTTTTTTTTTTTTGGTTCTTTTCGTCCCTCTATTGTCAGAATGTCTTATTTTTCATAAATATTTTTCTTATCCTCAGTTCTTGCCATCGCAGCAGCTGAATTCTGATAAAAACTTTTTGTTCATCATCGCCGTCCTGAAATATACCAGGGTAGCGCACAGTTGCATTACGGGCCCGGGAAATTTAAATGACCCACAAACGGCCAGGCGCGGTCCGAGAGGGGGGGTTCTAGGGGTCATGACCCCCCCCCCAAAGACAGTCATGCTGTCGAAACCCTGAACGATTTGCCTGTCTTACTATCTTAAAATTGTTCTCACTTGAGCCACGGAGACTCCGATGGACATTTGCAAAAAGATTATAACCCGGGTCATCATTCTGATCAGCAGCGCTTGCGACTACTAGACCAAAGAGGATTTACCTTCCTAAAAATATTCTTCAGTACTCATGGTGACCCCCCCCCCCCCCCCCAAATGTTAGGCTGCGACCGCGCCTGCAAACGGCAAGGAAATATTTATTTATTTCGAAATTATGTACATAAGGGGGATGAACAAAAAGAAATGCTTTAAAATAAAATAATATGTTGTTTGCAATTGGCAGGTCAGGTTGTTTGTTTGTTGAGCAAAATTTGATTTGATTCGACCACTAAATATGTATTTTAATTATAAAATCATTAAAATCACCAAAAGTGAGAACAACTCATTGTCATAGGCAAAGTATCTAAAAAGCTTGCCTACATTGAAATTGTGTAGCATATCATATTTTTTTATTGCGATCATGTTACTTGCAATTACGAATATTAAAGTATTTTATTCGTACTACGCTCTAGATACTTAGCTGTCGAGACATTAATAAAATTGCATAAACGTATTTTATTGTTCACCCACCATTAACGCTCTCGGTGTTAGTCAAAACGTCTGGCTGTTTGGAGTGTTGCTGTTACCATCAGTGAACTCCCGCCAAAATTTTGGCGCCATTACACGAGTGAGTTGTCACAGAGGTTATGGCGCGGTATAATTTGGTTTATAACCCGACAACGACACTACGCTGTTTAGGCAATGCAATTAGTGAAGATTGCACGATTCTTCATTTGATTGTTATATTTTATTGATTTTAGTAGGCCTACCGAATCAAATGGGATGTCCTGCTAGCTTGCTGACTACCTAATATTCAGCGCACGGCAGTCAAAATGAGCTTTTCATAGTTTGTGCTGGTTTGAGACGAGTCACTGATATTAAATTTATTTTTATTCTTTATTCGTTGTAATTAGGTACTTACATAGTTATGTAGTTTTCTAATTATATTTTAATGATAAAACTAATTATATTAGATGCGGTTGACCAAGTATATCAGGTATAGGTAACGTGACCATTTATTTTTTGGCTCAAAACGGGATATTTTTTTATTTAGGTCAATTAACACTAGTCATTGAAAAAAAAAACACTTTTTCAAAGTTATTTATTCTGAAAAAGTCAGTTAGCTTCAAAGTTATGAATAAAAAAATATATACTTATACCCGAAACGTTTAGTTATATTTATCAGCGGAACAAATTTGCTTTAATATAGCTGGCGAGGATTTTCAGTAAGAATGAAAGAAATGAAAGAAACTTGGCATCTTGGCATGTTTTTTTTTTTATATTCACCTTAATTATCGACAACTGAGTTTTCTCAGATGTCCACAATTTGTTTATCATAGAAAATACTCTTTCTACTGGAGCATTTTTAGTAGGCAAACATAAAATATTCAATTAAAATAAAAAAGTTTTTAATGCTGAAGATTTTGAAGGTTTTAAAGTGTTTGAATACTGGAAGCATGACTGGAAGAATTTAAACACTTGCAACGAGTTTCCGTGGAAATGTTTAGATTCTTCCATTCGGTAACCTTCTGCGATGTAATGTAGTTATAAATTAATGAAAATTGGTCTAAAACTTCTGCATCTGTATCACAGTATATTTACTGTAATAAAGATGCCGATCAAATATAGATGTAGTATAGAGCCGGCCGGACGGCTGGCTTAGCTGCTCAAATTTTCGCGGGGTTTCAGAAAACGGGACAATTTCGCGTCCCAGAGTTGATTTCGGGGACACCGGGACTCGTAACTAAAAAAAGGGACAGTCCCGTTCAAAACGGGACGTCTGGTCACGTTAGGTATATGTAGGTACCTTGAGTTCATATTAATGAACATCGTTAAAAACTGTTTTCCATAATTAAGTACCTATAATAAGAAGGCTTTAATACTTACCTGTAAAATATAAGTAGTTATACATCGATATATATGTACCCCACCTACCTTGAGTTACTTATATGTTTTAATGCTACCTATAAAGTGCTTAGCCATCTAAAGATATTCTCAAGAATAAAAATTTTAGTTATGTTTTCTGTGATTGTTTTCATAAACAGGCATCAACTAACTATAACTAACTACTAACTATAAAATAATTTAAAGAAAAATAGAACAATAATAACAATAGAATAGGGTTTATTTATGGAATACCTATCGCCCAACATTTCTAAAAATCGATTTATTAATTAGTCGATTTTTTTAAACTAGATTTTTCTTTCAACTCTATTCTCATTCAGATGAAAACGTAAGTCACCAATGCAATAAAATAATAAACGCATAAACAATGTTATATTAAACTATGCAAGGGATGCCACCCTATTTTTCGGGCCATTCAACAGTTAACGTCCGTTTTAATACGACTGCTACAAATTGGTATACGTCATAAATTACAGAGTGAAGACGCACACTACTCCCCTTGTCTTTGGGATGCGTTCGTATTGGGAGACTCTTGGCTCGGCTTTTATTATTTTTGAAAATAATAATAGCATACCTATTTAACTATCTAATAAGTGTTGTTTAGTAAAGGAAATAAAAAATAAGGAGAAAGGCGAGTTCTGCATTTTGTTTACCTAGTAGTACTTAAAACTAATTCATTTTAATTTTGAAATTATGGCGGCATGCTTACCTGTTTACTAAATGTTTATTCAGCAGATTCATTTCAATTTAAATGAAATCATCCTATCGTAAATACACAATATTATTATCACGTCAGTCTATAAATTAACCAAAAAATACCAAACAGTCCTAAAGTTATCAGCTAGAAACATGTTGAACTTTGGCGACCAAACAATGGCGCATCCCTCCCAATTATTGACATGCTTTATTGCGCTTCCTATCCGAGGCGCGCTTTTATCAGCGTATGTCGCTCCACCCGATACAACCACCAAACTTACGACACATCTATACACAGGAAAATGAACTTTATTTTCTTAACATAAGGTTTAATAAGTCAGCATGAAGTCCACAGTGTTATTTCTACTTAATTTGATGGCAAAACTTTCTATATCGAACTCATTTATACTTCCTAACATTATCAGTGAGGGTTCGCGCGGATTCGACGGCCAATGGGCTCTCAAGAGATTGATATCTTAAAGTAAACATGCGACTGTCTATTTGTATACGTTTTATGACATTTGGCGGACAATAATTTGGACTTAGTTAATTTGGTCGTTAATCCTGTGTGTGGGGAATTAAAAGCGCAATAAAACTGATAAAATAACTATATAAAGTTGTGTTTGACACTTCTGTTAGATTAGTCAGTTGTTACTGTTTTTGATCTATTCGTAACTTTTGATTTAGCGGCCATTATAAGCATGGTGTACTTTATAGGAAGATAAGCATGCTACAACTACTTAAGTATCTTTCAGTGTTATGTAGACCGAAAAGACCGTTGTAGGTACAAGCTTTAATCAATGCTTCATTAGACATTACTAACAACAAAGTTAGATAATACAAGAAGCATAGTCATCTCAAGCTGATCTTGAGAGAGCATTATTTTATACTTTGAAACCAAGAAACCTACGACCTTTAACAATGCGTGATGATAATGTTCATAAATTGCCACATATGTTACTGAAAGTTAATTTAAATTCTTATTTCGTTACAAATAAAGATACGGTATTCGCCCACCGCGGAGACTGCGTGTGACCGCGTTCGTCCGCATTGACATCACCAATCACTCGATTCAGTTTGAGCGGCCGTGCGTTATAAATCGACTAAATCGGCTACCCCTAGTCCGACCGCTAGTGTACCGTGAACTCGGCTAATTTCTTTGTTGTTAGGTACATACACGCACCGCACTGGTAATCAGTTGATTCTTTGTCACGGGAGGTTTTAGAAAAAAGAATACACATTGTTGATTCTGGACATGTTGTTTCTGCAGTGCGAACTGTTTGTCATTTTATAAGCTGTCGAAATTGGAACGAGTGCCATTTTTGAAGACTGTCAATTCGTAAAAAGTTGTTTACTTTTCATTACCAAGGAAAACGATTTCTGTGACTTCACGGTTATCATTCGCAGTTTAGAGGTGTTCCCTGTTGCACCTACTTGTTCCTTAGGTACAGACGCCAGCATAAAAAGCTACAAGAATCTGTCAAATTTCTTTGATAGGTTTTCAACTTTATCGCTAAAGCATTAAGTTCAAGATTGATTGGGAAAATTTGACAGTTTCGGGTAGCTTGATGTGCTGGCTTCTGTATCTATTTGATTAAAATCAAAAGTGTGCATTATTGTACCAATTCAGCTGTAACGTTTAGTCAACACTCGTTAATGTTCTTATCCATTAAAACCACTTTGAAAGCCCCATTTACCCCTTATGGTAACAAATGCAAGTGATACCCATACATTTTTAATATTCCCTTGTTTAGTTGCCCTGTCCAGCTACTAACGTGTCTCCCCTTTTACACGCATTTCTGTTCGTGACACACGTCGCTAGCAATAATCGTTTAGCTTGACCGAACATTAGTAATTTGTTGCGTTTCGCTCCTCTAGTGATGCAGGTGACATTTCAAGAAAAAATATTCTTCTGTCATGTTTCGCTTTACGCAGTAGTTTTTTTTTTGTTTGGTACCTATACCTTCGCACGATTTGTGCTTAATGCGGTTACCTACCAGGATGGCGATGGCGTCGGAAAAAATTATAAAAATTCTCGGGAAATGAATTAGCTCTTTTCTGCAATCTATTAAACTTCGGTTTTTTAAAATGGTGATTAACACCCAAAAGGTAGGTACTTACACGAATGCTTCGACAGGCTGTAATTAATCATAAATAAATTCATGTTTTAGTATCGTACTTATTGTACCATACAAAATAATCTACATAATTTCCCGCTAAGTTGTGCAGTGTGATTTTAAACAGTAATCAGCAAGTTCTTACCAATGTTCTCACTCGGGAACTATTCAAAAGATTTAACAGCAACGAGTCAGTGTAACCGCGGGAAAATCAACGACAAAAACTGGTATCAAGACCAGAATGTGGCAGCGACAGTTCCTAGTAGTGCTAATATAATGTAGCTATGTTACCCGAGGCTCGAAATATGCTGTAGCTCGACATATTTATGGTATAAATGGTTGCACCTGCCCGCGACCCTGTAGGTCGGCGATACCAATCGGAATAGATAACATGCTTTTTATTGGAGTTATAATTATCTTTATTTGGTCACCCCATCACACGCTCGATAGTTTACAGTTCATTGGTTTTAGAAAAGCGGCCATTTTTATGGCGTAAAAGTGTCGCTGTTGACTTGTGAACGTGATGACGTTTTTATCATTTTAATAGCAGTTCAGTTGGGGTTAAAACGATCGGATCAGTTGGCAAATAGCAAAATTACGGGTTTATTTTCTATAATGATTAGGTAGACAGTGTGTACGTGTGTATGATGACGATCTAGACAGTATTACACTGTATGAAACTGTTATTTTTAAACGTAAACGAATCGATTGTACGCTAACATGTAGTTATCTAGGTAATAAAACTAGAAATAATCAGCTGATCAAACACAAAGATACCGTCAAATGATTAATTAAAAACTACAGCATTTAAAATTGAATTTGAATTACCTATAAGCAGTATAACAATCGTTAATTTATGGCTAATAAAACTAATGAGGGGCACATGAATTGTTTTAATGATCTTTTAAAGTTTTATAAATAGCTACCTACCTACTTACTAGGTACTGCATAGGATTCGATCCCGTGACGATATCGGGATAAAAAATATGTAATGTCCTAATCCAGGTCCTGGTCTTCCCATGTGCCAAATTTCATCCAAATCTGCGAAGTTTTAGCGTCAAAACGTATCATATAAAATATATGGGAAGGTAAATAGGTAAGCATCGTTGCAGATTAGGGGTAATGAACCCCTACGGACTTTTTTTCATCTTATCAAGTTCTTAATAATGAGTTACAAACTAGCTAATAAGACTGAGAACAGTGGTGGCCTAGTGGTAACGGCCGCGATTTACGAGTTGTAGATCGTAGGTTCAAACCCAGTCAGTATTTAATCACCACTGTTCTCAAAACGGTAAAGGAAAATATCGTAAGGAAACCGACATGTACTAGAAATTTAAAATTCGAAGACGTGATAGAGTAGGGCCCAATTCCACCCACAGAAAGGAGGCCTATGTCCCAGCAGTGGCAACATTTAAGGCTGATTATGCAAGAAGACTAATAAGCAATTTTAATCTAACTTAAGTTGTTACCTATGTGATAAAAAATATACACTTGTGATGTAGGAGTAGGAATTGTACTTTACTTAAATCTGTTACACTTTCTTAGATTCGTTATACATGCCAAAAAGGTAGAAATATAAAACAACTTGAAAGCTTATTCAAGAAATGAAAATTAATATCGAAGCAATTACATCCCTAATCAGAATATTTTGATGTTTTTAATTTAAATTATGTTTTTTTTTTTTTTTTAGATTGTTTTGTAGCCATTATCAGTGATAATGCTACGCACAGATAGTCAAAAGAACAACTGTCAAAAAACATAGTTTCGTGCACGAACTAGCGCCCCTCGCATTAGGCATAATAGCTGATGCGTTTCCCTTATTTAAAAAAACAAAAAGTCCGCGTCGCTGACAGACTCAGCTCGTTAAATAGTGACACGGAATTTTTCATTTTGCACCAACTTTTTTACCCTAGTTTGAGTGATTGGTGTAATTTTTGGGCGAATATTTAGCGTAGGGTTGGGAATGGGATCGTAAAATCGATTTGAAAGTTAGTATCGTATCGACATTTTACCCTACCGCGGTACACCAAATTTTTATAATCAACTAGCTTTTGCCCACGACTTCGTCTGCATAAATGTTGTTTATCGCGGACGTAGACGAACTCGCGGAATAAAAAGTAGCATATATGTGCTTTCTTGGGGTTCAAAGTTACCCTGTACCAAATTTTATCAAAATCGGTTTAGTGGTTTAGTCGTGAAAGCGTAACAGATAGACAGGGTTAGATTCGCACTTATAATATTGTTAGTATAGAATTGTTTGAGAATATGTTCAAAGTTTAGACTCCGGAAAGCTGCTGCAATATTCCATATTTTAAAAAAAACCTTCGAGCCTTGGTACCTCACAATTGCAACTGATTAACATAGTGAGGGATCATTCAACAATTACGTGATCATCGAAGGGGGGGGGGGGGGGTCGGGTGCTTATATATACATCTGGATTATTTGGGGGGGGGGGGGAGAGAATCCATGATTACGTCATCATTTATATAACTAAATATTTACGTCCAATTTTGAAGTCTATACTGGTAACACTAACTATTAGATAGATGGAACGGGATTTCCCCTGCTATAGACAAACTGTGGAACAGTGTGACCAGATTCAGTATTTTTATACTTTTTCGGCATATTTTATCGACTTTTCCAAGCGTCATACGTGTCAGTGCTAATAAAACAGCAAACATTAAGCACGGACGAAGATTACGTAATCAAGGCGAGGGGGGGGGGGTTAAAACAAAAGATTACGCTGTGATCACATAGGGGGGGGGGGGGGGGGTTAAAAAAACGGCCAAAAATGATCACGTAATTGTTGAACGATCCCTGATCTGGGTTCGCAACACCCCATGTAAGTAAGTAACTATAACCTCAGTTGACATGACCATTTTCCAGATTTCATTACGAAGAATTTGTTACCATCCCTCTGCAGAGCAAACGCTTCTTCTCATATAATTTTCATGTTAAAATAATTAAGTATAAAAAAAGACAGAAACCAATTTCACAAAATTACTTCCAAGTCAACTTCGAATAATCCACAATCTTATGCGAGAATCAACAATCGATATCATATCGATATTTACTCGCATCCCACCGCCCCCTACCGGCAGATAATCACACCGCCATTACGTGTGTGGCACGCGAACTATACGGTAACTATTTACGTTGATCTAACTTCAGAATTATCAGTTAGTTGCTAAAGTTCAGCATGTGTCGTTTATTGCTCTATTAGTTAAGTTACTTACTAACTAAAGTTTTTTTTTTTTTTGTCTTTGTCGTTATAGAGGTGAATGATTACCTTATTTGTTTGTTTTTTTTTTGTTTTGTAATAGGCATGCTTGCCGCCAGCTTATAGTAGTCAACTGCTGGATATTATAGACCCAAGTACCTATAACTAGGTTATTCTCATCGAGTTTTATTCCCGATAATACTTGTAACTTAATTGCGTAACAAACTAATATCAATTAGAAAATGAATCATTTTGAAGGATGGAGCTAATCCATTTCTTCCAATGTTCGAAACAATCGTATGCTCAACGACGTAAATAGCGCAATTAATGTTATTGAACTGTCAATTAATGTCATTCCTACTGTTAGTGTTGGCACCAGCATTATCTAGACTTCAATCATCACTCATGAGTAGATATTCAGATGCATATTCACCCAAAGTTGAAATGCTGGCTAATATGGAATGCGCGATTTTACCGTGTTTTGTGTGTTGATTTAACTAACACAAACAACCCTACACACATATGTATTTGCATCTGGGGTTAAACATTAATTTTAAATCAATATGATGATCCAAGAAACCCGGTTTTAATAAAAAATACGAAGCCGCTTCCGTGCTTTCACAGCTAAATAGTAACATTACGTAAATATGCATCCGAATATCCGATCACTGCTCATGAGGTAAGGAAACGGTTTTGATTGATAAACGGTTACTATAGGAAGTCGACACAAGTTACAGCATGACCAGTATATAAGTATTCAACGTAATGTCTTTGAAGTATGAAAGAACAAAGAAGAACAGATTGCTCCAAAATACCCTTGACAATTTTACGGTGCTTTTATGGCGTCAGTAATTGACAAAGAAAATAGAGCAGCATTTACTAGGCTTTGTTAGACACTCCTACAACCTATTGTAACTCTCAACAGTTTAAATCCACCCAAGTATTTACAAACAATGCACTAAAGTATCGATATAAATTATTCGATAATCGAATAGAATTCGGACATTAATCGAATGGGATTTGAATGGCCCACCGTATTATTCGATACAATTGCATGGGACAATGCGTGGTGGTTTAATGAGTTGAGAGGCGCCAAACAATGTCACGGTGATCGTAAGGTGGGCACGACACGGATTGATAGAGGGTGACCATGGTGGACGGTAGAAAAGAGGGTCTAACATGAAAAAAAATCAAAACTTCGTTCATATCGAAGTTTATTTACTACTAGCTTTTACCAGCGGCTGCGCTGAGGTTGGAAATTATCCCGCGAGGCCGTACTAAAGAGATAAAAATTACCGTGTCCTATGTATGCGTTAATCCAGATTAAATACTATCCGAGAGCGAAATTTCATCGAAATCCCTCTGTAACAAACATCCATACAGCCTCACAAACCTTCACATTTATAATATTAGTAGGATTTGAACTAATATCAAAGTTAAGTATATTTAATCCTACTATCCTACCTACTAATATCATATTTGGGTGTTTGTTATTCAATCGTATCGGGGGTTAGAACCCAGACAGGCGCTTCACTTCGTGTAAATAATACCATCACCAATGCTCTCATAACGGTGAAGGAAAACATCGTGAGGAAACCAGTATGTCCTCGAACCTAAAATTCGAAGACATGTGACATCTACCAACCCGCACTGGGCCCGCGTGGTAGATTAAGCCCCACTCCCCCGAGAGGAAGCCTGTGGCCCGCAGTGGGAACAATATAAGCTGATTATTACATTTTGAACCTTTTTGAAAATATCTTAAATTCATGATAGAGAAACCGCTGATCAGTAGCATTAAGGTCAAATAATCCTTCTTTTCCTGGATTACTCCCCAATCTTTCCCATCGTTGCTAAATCTACTTATCTCGAATTTCTCCAATGCATGGTCACCACACCTCTATCTAGTCTATGCCAGTGACAATGACAGCGTCCGTCACATGCCGGGTGCCTTTATGGCGCGCAGTCACGGCAGTGATGCGTGTGCGCCACTTAGATAATAAAGGGGATGCAGTAAGGGGTGCCGTTGGAATGTTGAATAATCCGCCCTTTGTTCAATGCGTAAAAATATGCTATCTTATCGTTTTCATCACTCCACAGAAGACTACCAAACCGATTCGTTCTACCTGCTGAAAATCTCGCGACTGGATACGAGTTGCCTTGGCTTTTCTGGAGAAGTCTTGAAATAGACTCCGGACTCAGGTAGGCCGAATTAAAAAACAACTGCTCAGGTGGAGATTTACAGATGATTCCGCCCTAAAGTGTAAAGGTGGTGCTGTCCCACAAACAATGCGGCACTTAATATCTTGTACAGAGTGTCCTGTTGTCTGCACGCTACAGGAGTTGATGGACGCTACTGAAAGTGCCCAGCTCTAGCCAAATTCTGGGCCGACTATATTTAGTTTGCTATCGACACGCTCAGAAGAAGTAGAAGACTAGATCATAGTCAGTGAGTGATGAACTTTTTGCTACAGGTACCTCAATATTCGACGTCCCCTGCTGGACTTAAGCTTCCCCCAAACACCACCACTTTGACCGGTTCTGTACTTCTCACATCCAGCGGAGTTCTGCAGCCTTCACCAGGTCATCGGTCCACTCCATCGCTACTCCAGAACCTTTGGGCCCCATTGGCCATCTCTTCTGCTTGCAGAATGCCCTGTCCACCACTACTTAACTTCGGTAACTCTTCGGGCTTCAGCCTCTTCGGGTTTGGTAAGCCAAGGTAACCGACATCGCTTTACAACATTAAACAGGGTTAAATTAAATAAGCTGGCAATACTGGAAATAGTTTACTCACGTGTCGTCAAAGATTTAAACAAGTGGGAAAAAGGAAAATATTAAAAAAAAAAAAACATTAGTTTTCGATATCGATGGGTAAAGTATAACCAGCTATTTAATTTGACCCTGTAAATAATAATGATCCTGTTTCACGTACATTGGCCTAATGAAAAAAAAAAAGGTTAAATAGGTGCCAGCCTCATCAGGAGCAATCAAATCGACTCCTAGCAAAGGCTTAACAGAATCTAAAAGTGTTTAAATGAAAATGCCTTTTTTTTCTGAATGGGAAATCATCAAATGACTTCGCCCGCTCTGGGCGGAGCGGGTGTCAGACTTTTACTGACTAAAACCCACCCGTGTTCCTTCAGTTGCCCATGTGCCAGGGTCACGGTATCTCTTTCGAACAATCTCGCGACCCTGGCAGGAAATGAAAATGCCTTGAAGGGTTTCCAGACGTAAGTAGTTATTTCTTTTACTATAATATGTTTTATCATCATCATCATTTCAGTCGAAAGACGTCCACTGCTGGACATAGGCCTACCCCAATTCCGGGGGGCTTACCACAATCGCCACGCTTGGCAGGCGGATTGGCAATCGTAGTATGGTCGTAAAATGCATAGAGAACGCAGGTGCCCACTCTCTAGTAAGTCCCTTAGTCGTCTCTTAGGACACCCACGGGAAGAAATAAGATGGTGCTATTATTTACGTCTACCAGACGGAACTTATAGTTAATGTTTACTAATTCAATACTTATCAAAGCCTTTTAAGTTTGTACCATATCTGTAACGCTACGTATAATGACATATGCTCAAACACATAAAGACGAATTAAAAGCCGTAGCAAACCATAGCTAAGAAGAAATACCGGGTGTAAATGTGTTAGTTTCACCCAACAGCGACTTGCGAGAAAAAGAAATCAACCGATAAAATATAGCTATTGAGCTATCAGAAGTGCTACTTATAAATTGATTAACTTGTAGCTCGGGCGGGGATCAGCTGTCTATTGCAAGTTAACACCCCATTATAGCAGTAGTAGGTACTAGTAATCACTATGTAGCACCTTATAAGCCACTGTTTACATGACACTACAGTTTTAGTAAGAAAAAGTATAAAAACAAAACACGAACGTAAACTTTATTCAAGTGTGGAAGAAAAAAAATTGTTTATGAAAAAGTCAGTATTTTTTTTTTTTTAGTACATCAAGTGCCATAAACGAAAACTAATAAATACAAGATAATTGTCAGTATTAGAAAAAACGCATTTGAAATTAACGGTTTAGATAATCTATGGTCGAGCCAGCAATTACTTACATAACTTTATGGTATAAGCATAAAGTTGAGCAATAGTTTATTTTAAATAATACTACCATAAACACATCGCATAAAAACTTAGAACTCAATAAATAAGCGAAACAAATTACCAACAGAAAGACCAACCTTTAAAAATCGACAATGAATTTTATAGTGTAACATGACATTTGCAAGAGTCAGGCGAAATGTTTTAGAAAAACGACTCAATTAAGTTGCATGTAAGCCGAGTGGACGGATCCAGTCACCAGGTGGAGTGATGTCATTAATATCAATTGAACACTGACCGTCTGCCACCAAGTTAAGTCGACCCCCCGCTCCCCTTAAAAACAGAACAACACCGCCGAAACAGGGGACATTTTTTACTACAACAAAGATCAGCTTAGACCAGTCAAGAAATATTTTATGACCAAGTTTCCGACGGCCGAAGAGTAATGAGATTTTGATACTAATGTCTTTCCGTTTCGGAGCTGTCGATTTTGTATTAAATGGGAAGTCATAATTCAGTGGTGACACGAATTGGAATTATTGCATCGGTTAACACATGTCAGCGGGTCGCTCCTTTGTAAGTGGGTATTATTCATTATTTTTGCATTATGATTAAGTTTTTTTTTTCTTTGAGGTGTCTGCCGAATGTAAAGTGTTAACCCTAAGTATAAACTTCCTTCTTAGCTACACGCCGCATGCAATCTTGTTCTTCCTGTGTTATTATTATAAACTAAAAACGGCTTAGCTAAAAACGGTTTTTAGTTTCATGATCTATTAATGAGATCACTTCATCATCATCATGATTTCAGCCATCGCTGAACCTAGGCCTCTCCCTATTTGGAGGGGTTTACCATAATCGTCACGGTTGGCAGCAGGCGGGTTGGTGATCGCAGTATGGCCGTAAAATGCATAGAGAACGCTGCTGCCCATTCTCTAGTAAGTCCTTTAGTCACCTGTCATGCCTTAGACGACAACCACGGGAAGAAATTGGATGGTGCTGTTCTTTCCGTCCGGTAACGCACGGAACCAATGAGATCACTATTGCACCAAAATATTAGACCTGCTACGTCTGTCAATGTAACAATCAACTCAGCCTATCGAAGTCCTATCCTAGACATACATAGGCCTCTCCCAAGCTGCGCCATCACTCCCTGTCCTCCGCATCCAGGCTGTCCCAACCATCTTTCAGGGGCGCTTCGAGGAATTTCCAAAGTAATAGCGTTAGTTGGATTGATCCCTTGCTGCAACGTTATTACTTAGCCTTCAGTTATGCAATTAATATGTAAGACTAGCTTTTGCCCGCGGCTTCGCCCGCGTGGATGTCGGAAATTAATGCAAGAGGACGTACTACCGCGATAAGAATGTCTTATTCCAGGTTATATAGGTAATATAGACTCTGTGTGCTATTTTTTCCATTCACTCCATCATTTACCAGACATCGAACATAATTATAGTAATAGTACTTTTGCCAGTGGCTTAGCCCGTATAGCTGTCGGAAAATATCACCCGGGAACCTACTAACGGGATAAAGTAGGTATCCTATCTGTTACGTATCCATGATATAATTTATCTTTGTGCCAAATTCGATCTAAATCCGTTTGGCCGTCTTTGCATCATTGAGAAACAAACATCCAAAAATCTAAACATCTAAGCCATTTCGCGGTCTCTTACTTGGAATAATACTATCAGGTTTATTTTGAGTATAATGAACACACATTATATTCGCAATTACTGTGAAGCCAAAGTAATATGAATTACAATCCTAGTTATCCTGTACTACCCGGCCGCTGCCAACGGATGGACGGGACGGACGTACGACCTACTGCTCTGCGCCCGCTTTTTAAATCTCTAATATCTTCTAAGATATTCATTTAAATTACATGCTGTAAAGAGCCATATTGATCTATATTAAATTCACAATGTATTTAAGGTACTTAATTGGATAAGGATTAATGCTGTATTGCTTAAAATCGCTTCGTAAATAAGCCCTTATTTCTCGTAAAATGTAAAGGATAAAAAATGGTTATTGTGGGTTATCTCTAAGAGCTAGACATATACCATTGCGGACATTTGTAGGCCTTTTTAAGGTGTACAATACTGTAGTACATTATTTTGATCTATTTCGTAAGATTCACCCAGGGTTTTTCAAATTTTGAGACGTATGTCAGCGTAGTTTTCGAAAACAGTTATTTTTTTCTAAAATAAAAGAATCTTTCTAAAATAAAAGTAGCCTAAGTTACTCCTTGTTACATCAGCTATCTGCCAGTGAAAGTCCCGTCAAAATCGGTCCAGACTTTTCAGAGATTAGCGGGAACAAACAGACAGACAGACAGACAAAAATTGTAAAAAATGTTGTTTTGGTATATGTACCGTGTATACATCCATATACACTTAGTAAAAAGTGGTTATCTTAATATTAAAAACAGACACTCCAATTTTATTTATTTGTATAGATATATAAGAATGCAGTTAATAAATTATACACTTTAGAAAGACGATTACTGGTAGTTTCCTTGCTGGTAAAAAAAAAAAACCAAAGTAATCTCTTAAGTACAAAATAAACCCTTACTCCACGGAAGGTCATATTTTATTTTAATAATAAGAAGAAAATAAATGTTTTTTACAACATATAGATTTTTCAATTTAAAAATATGAATTTGGTTTTAATTAACACCAGAAGGTCGATGCGTCCTTAAGGCCATCGACCTATCAAGGTATGATGCGATGTATTTACTATCTTCCTCCATGAAAAATGATTCCTCCTATGAGCACTCCCCACCCCCTGATGAGTTCTGATAAAGTCTGGCAGATATTTCATCTAAATCAGTAACGGTTAACTAGACTGGCATGCATATATTTCTTGTTATTGTTGAATGTGCTTGCTCCTGGCCTCTGTGCTAGCATCTGTGTTCCCTTCTACATTTAACCTGTCTGCCTTCAAAGCAAGAGCGAAACATCTCGGCATGCTTGTTCCATCATAGTCCACATACTTACATTGTTTTCTATCAGGCGTGACGGAATCCAAGAGCAGGTCCTTTCAGCAAGATAATAAAAACGAAAAACTTCACTTTCCTTTATTTAGGCAAATAGCAGATTTTGCCTATACGATACAGTCTACCAGACCCTTGGTCTAATAAACTTTTAACAGTCCATACATCAATTGGCTCCCTATTTCACTGCGCTAGATAACAATCACACACAAACCGGGGGCCCTCAATTACGAGGAGGACTTCGCATCGCCAGATCCACTGCTCACACTTTATCAAGTGTCTTGTCACATACACCATCTACATTTGTAATCGTTTCCTCACATTTGGATTAACTTTCGACGGTCTTTTGTTTTTGCTCATTTTCTTTAGCGTTTTTTGGGTCAGTTTTTACTAGAGATCTTGAAGGACTTTAGATGGATTGTTCTATCTTCTGGTTAGCGTACTTACCAGCTGTAAGTGAATCCTGTTGAATGCTCTAATCCATCCTACTATTCTATCATCCCTACTTATTTATTATTATATGTAAATGTAAGTTTGTTTGTTACGCTTTCACGCGAAAACTTCTTAACCGATCATCATGAAACTTTGTACACATATTCTTGGAGGTAATAGAAGTAACATGGGATACTTTTTACGAGATAAAAAAATAATTGTCAAAAAATCTCAAAATCTAGCTACTTCAGGCCATCTAACATTCCAGTAATAAAGTTCCAAAAAAAATTTGATGCGTGTGAAGTCGCGGGCAGAAGCCAGTAATATTATAAATGTGAAAGTTCGGGAGGATGTATAGATGTTTGTTACTCAATCACGAAAAAACGGCCGAACGGATTTGGATGAAATTAGACACACAGATAGTTTATAGTCTGGATTAACACATTGGATACTTTTAATCCCAATAAGAAGTTCCCATGGGATAATTTGCGACCTCCACGTGGGCGAAGCCGCTGGCAAAAACTAATTTACAATGTGGATAGCTCGAGTGAATGCTTTGGTCAAAATAACTCGTACAGTTTCGTGTTCCTTTAGTGTGTTTAGCTTCAGAACGAAACCAATTTACATGGTGTCTATGTAGGTTAGGTATGTAGGTACCTTCATACACCATGAAAATTGGCGGCAATACAAGGATAGCCTCCATCAATATTACAATCACTGAAATGTCAATCCCTCGCGTCGCAGCAGACTTGTCAAACAGATGGTTAAGTTTTTTTCAATAGTTTTGTGTTGTTAAAGGCAGCAGCACGGGTCTTCGGTTGATCGGGTTAAGCTACGCTTGCCGCGGTTGGTCCGTTGATTGGTGACCGTTTTTATTTACCAAGACCCCTCCGCGTGGAAAGCACGTCAATTAGTTGTTCCGACTGTTACTCATGGAACTTTGATAGTTCTTACGGTTCGTCAGAGGTCCGAAAGTATGACAACCAGTGGTATCGTCATCATTTCAGCCGTAAGACGTCCACTGCTGGACTTAGGCCTCCCCCAATTTGGGTGGCTTTGCCATAATCGCCACGCTTGGCAGGCGGGTTGGCGATCGCAGTATGGTGGTAAAATGCACAGAGAACGCTGCTGCCCATTCTCTAGTAAGTCCCTTAGTCGCCTTTTACGACACCCACGGGAAGAAATGGGGTGGTGTTATTCTTTACGTCCGGCACCACACGGTACCGTATTCCTATTCCGTGGTATCGTATTCCTAAGTAAATAAGATGTGGAGGTCAGTTAAACAGTCGCTCCATGAAAAATACTGGTATTCAGCTGCATCCGGTTAGACTGGAAGCCGACCCCAATATAGTTGGGAAAATCCTGGACAGATGATGATAATGGGTAGACAGGCAGAATATGCTTAATGTACTTCAAGGACTTATTTTTTATTGAATACAGTATTTACTGAAAAGACTTTGCGATTATAATCAGCTACCATACCATTAAGGCTCTCAAAGACAGGTGCGACGCTAGAGCGATTTCTGTGCAAAGTTCATGGAAATTGTTTTACCAGAATCGCGTCACACCTTCGCGCCTGCTTGCGGGAACCATTGTCGCCGGTCTGAGAAAGAACGTGATTGTTTTACAGGTGATGATTATTTATTGATTACTAGCTTCCGCCAGCGGCTTCGCCCGCGTGAAAATTCAACCCTCCAATTCACCCTCTTAAGGATGGAATTTCGAAAAACCCTTTCTTAGTGGATACCTACTCTTCACAAAGAATACACTCTCCAAATTTCATGTCTCTAGGACCAGCGGTTTAGGCTGTGCGTTGATATATCAGTCAGTCAGTCAGTCACTCAGGACTTTGAATTTTATATATACCGGGTGACATTTTTTAACGTCTTGAAAAAAAATGGGGGTAATAGGTGAACGGAGTAGAAGCCTTTGGCATAGAAATTTTTGATATTTTTATTTTTGAGTAACATGTAATGAAATTGATCTAGCAATAAATATTACACATTTAAAGTGACATTTTCATACTAGAATAACAAAAACAGAAATTTGGAAAAAAAAAACAAAAAAACAATTAACCTATCGAAACTCAAATCACACGCACCCTACTCAATGCCCGGCATGTATCAATGATTTCGTAGCACGGTATTACCCTTTGAAGCCGGCCAATAGGCGGCCTAATTGATCTTTCGCAGGCGCATGAGCCGCACACGCATCCCTTTCCGCCCGTGTCCTGCGCTCCTTTAGTCACCTACGATAAATCTGAAGGCCTTCCTGCCTTCTATTCTAGTTACACAACAAACCATATGAAGGTCGAGACGGTAAAAAATGTCAGCCGGTATAGAAGATGTTTTTTTTGGTATAAATTAATTTAAAAAATATTACGTAAATAGTGTACTAGCTTCCACCAGCGATTTTGTCCGCGTGAAAATTTCTTGTTCTCCATCCACTCCGTCGCATCGCATCGCCTACCCGCGCTTTTCCGTCGTTTTCGCCATTTAGCTCTGCTCCTATGGGTTCTGGTGTGATATTACATTGCCTATAGGCTCTTCGAAGGTTCTTCAAGAATTGGGCTAACAAACGCAATAAGAATTTTTCAAATACAAGTGGTCATTACTAGTAATTTAGATAAGTAACCCAACTAATCGTTGTAATCATCTAATCTTAATGACACAACAATTTATTACCTTATTTTATCCTAATTAGTCTTTTATTTTTATATTAATTTAAATACCTACCTATTTTTAACCGACTTCAAAAAAGGAGGAGGTTATGAATTCGACTGTATTTTTTTTTTGTTTGTTACCTCATAACTTTTGACTGCGTGAACCGATTTTGATGATTCTTTTTTTATTTGTAAGCTGGTGCTTCCCGAATGGTCCCATTTTATTTTACATTTGGTTCCATTCGGACAATGGGATCCATGTGAAAACCATATAAGTCTTAAATTTGCATTAAGTATTTGCGCGACAAATGAACGAATAACGGCGAGGTATCTACCATAACTAAAATTTAAAAATAAAAACTTTTTACAAAAAAATAACAACCCACTTCTTTAAAAAATAACACTACAAAGTCAAAAATTACTTTAATTTCAGAAGTCGGTGGCAAAAAAACCTTAAATACAGATCCTAAGACACCGAATTCCGAAATTAAAGTTATTTTTGACTTTGTAGTATTTTTGTTTTAAGGAAGTCGTTTGTTATTTTTTTGTAAAAAGTTTTTTATTATCATTTTGCTGTGTCCTTCATAATCATCATCATCATCATCAGCCTATATCAGTCCACTGCTGGACATAGGCCTCTCCAATTTCACGCCATTCTGCTCGATTTTCGGCATGTGCCCTTACAGGGTCTATATTCTGTACTTAGCTTTAAGCCCTTTGTAACATCTTTTTCACTATATGGAATGCAATAAATAAATAAATAATTATTAATTATAGAAGCTCCTAGCCTAGTATAGTCTTGGAAGTCAAGCCAATATTTTCTTCACCATTTAAGACTATCTATCTAGGACCAAAACACAGAGACTATTAAGAAGTCACATCCGCCTCGCAAACTGCACGCGCCGCTCCATCACTTGCTACATCAGTCACAGACTCACACGCACACATGCGACGCATTCGTTTCGCGAATCTCTCGCTTGTGTTGCCAGCATGTGGGTGCCATTTTATATCTGATACTGTTGGGTGATTTTATTGCATTAAAAGTGGCTAGGTCTTTAAAATTGAAGTTTTGTGGAAGAGAAAGGTGTTTTGTATTGGACATTGTTAAAAATAGAATCTTTTTTTTTCGGTGTGTTCCTTCTCGCGATCCTTCAGTTGTCTGTGCCAGGGCCATAAAATGGCGTAAGGTCCTGATGCAACATTATTGTTTTCATTCATATGCTTAACTTCTCTCATACTTATCCAAAGTCTTATTACGAAAATAGCTGTGCTCGCATCTTCGCCAGCGTGGGTATTGGAAATTATCCCACGGGAACCTGCTATCGGGACAAAACCTCCTTATAACATCAGCTATCTGCAAATGAAAATGCCATCTAAACAGGTCGAACAGTTTCGAAAATTAGCCGAAACAGACAAAAAAAAAATTTTTTGTTTGTAATAATTACCTGACATACTTTCCTAATGCATTTTGTAAAAACCTGTTATTTTAACATTACAAACAGACACTTCAATTTTATTTATTTGTAAAGCTAAGAAATACTAGCATCCATCTGTTGCCTGTATCGCCAAACGGCTATGATTTGAATATTATGGAGTCTCTCAAAAACTCACAGCCTACACGTCTGTAGAAATGTGTACAGCGAACAGAGCAATTAGGCATTTAAGCTACATAAAATTATGAGAACAGACTTTAATATATCGCAAATTCCTTAAAACATCTCAATATAAAAACATTTTCTCCACTAGCAATCCATCAGTGTGTGTAGCAACACTGCTAGTGTCGCGGCCACGAGCCAGCCGACCGAGAGAGTCAATAAGGGCGGGAAATGAACGAGGGTCGTGTTTGACCGGCCCGGTTTGTACAGACGCAATTATATTAAGATTACATATTTATCTCTTGAGACGGACCGATTTCTTATAGGGGCTTTGAGTCCCTGACAGACGGGTATGGAGATGATGATACCGCATTACATATAAAATTATGCATAATTAGCCTATAATGTTCCCTGCCAGGGTCGCGGATTCGTTCGAAAGAATTAGCGTGGCCCTGGCACAGGCAACTGAAGGAACATGGGTGGGTTTTATTTTAGTCAATAAAAGTCTGACACGCCCTTCCACTCCGCCCAGAGCGGGAAAAGTCATTTGATGATTTTCCACACAAAAAAAACCTACTATAATGTTCCCACTGTTGGGACACTGGCCTACACCCTGTGAGAGGGAGTGGGCTGCAATCTACCACGCGTCCTCAGTGCAGGTTGGTAGATGTCACATATCTTCGAATTTTTGGACCTAAGACATGCCGGTTTCCTCACGATGTTTTCCTTCACCGTTCTGGGAGCAGTGGTGATTAAATGAATTTTAGTACAAAGTCAAGCGCCTGTCTGGATTCGACCCTACGACCCTTAAACTTCTAAGGTCGCGGCCAGTAGGCACTGGGCCAATACTGCCCTAAAGGCTTACCTTGGTCAATCGGCCTCAGCTAAAACCTTCATCGGAATCCTCAGCCAGCAATCTATTTCTACACTTACTTAAGCTTCTGCAATGGAACGTAATGACGTCAATCCTTAGCCACATTCATTCGACTCATAGACTTCCTGATTGGCAAATTCTGTAATCTCTTTGGGTCGCAAAGTTGACTTTCTTCCTAGCCCTTGTCACATATTTCATCTTCATATAAGTCTTCTGTGATAATAAAAACATTTTCTGATAAAAAATTTAACGTTTCGCCAAAGAGACGATATAATAAAGACAGGTTATGTCGTTAATGAAGCTCTTACACAATTAAAAATAATAATAAATATCTTAAACGCTTAAGCGGTATTAACATCTCTATACACATACCCCCCACAATCGTTTGATCCCCAATATTGATTCGGTAGCTCAGCGTCTGTCGCTCCGGGTCGATGTTATCATTGTTTTAAATGCTACCCTCCACTCTGATGACCTTTGATACCACCACAAGGTTCCGTGACGAGCTTCACGGGAGATTTCGGTGATTCGGGAGATGTCACCATGTGGGGTGTTCGGTCATCTGTCAAGGAAGCGTAATTTGGGATTACGGATGCGTAAATTGTTTCGGTTTTTATTTGGCCTCCTTAGAGCTTAGCCTCAACACTGTCTCGGCTATTTTGAATGTACCGATCGCGATGCAATCTGTAAATTTCTTATTTGTTTTTGAGAAATAAATAAACATTTTCCAACTCCACGGAAACATGAATGCTGTAAGTACAGCATTTCCGGTAAAATTACCCCTTCCCTGAAAACACTCGACCTTTGAAAACTGTAAGTTCATCATTTGTATGTAAGAAACAATAAACTTGTATCGAAGGGCATCGAGGGGAATTGGTTATTGGGTAACATAACATTCTATATTTACACCTGGAGGTAATAGCTCAACTTCCTCCAGTTAGTGGGCAAAGGTTTGCTTAACAGTTGTTTGTTATCCTTGAAACTGCATTAATCGTTGTGTGAACGATTAGGCGCGCTCTATTACTCATATTTTAAAGAAGGATATCTAAATTATTTTATTTTTTAGATCACTAATGGACAAAACTGCTTTCAGTCTATTAACTTGGCTACTGTTGTGAATGAGGTTAGCATTTTCAGCAATTTTCTTAACATGTTGAAATTCTCTTGGATGTAGGTACTGCGTAAAACTCAGTTAGCAAATATATATATACACTTTCCGTGTCTTGTTTGATACATCAGGCCGGTAGTGGTAACATAACAACCGATTATATTAAATCATATAATGTGACCTCTTTCAGGCAAAAGAGATCAGAATCGGACATTAGTCACTTCATTCGCTTGCATGAGAACACTCAAAATACTTCGCAAAATCAGCTTTTGTTAGCCAAAGTCATTACAGATTCCTAAACAAGATAACATAAACCCAATATATTGTCTTTAATTTCCATTTCGGAGTGACACAACACGATTTAAACAACCTTATCGGCATATCGATAATCATTATACGATTTACAGCTCGTATCGATTCGTAATCGATTCCCACGAGAGTGTATCGAGTTGGGGTGACGAGGTGGCTATATTTTGCGTTACCCTGCGCTACGCAGTCAGCCGGAACGGTTGACGTTTCGAATGTTTTGAATTTTCGAAATAAGAATGTAAATCTTCGGTTATAGGTGCAGGGTCCCGTGACAACTCACCACTATGAGGTTTCTTATGTCAAAATAAAAGATGGCAACAGAAATACCAAGTTTCTGTGAAGAATCTAATTATCGCATTTACTGGTATTCAACAGTTTATTACAGTCTGTAGCGACCAATTCATTATCATCACTACAATAAGCGTATAAATATATAGCTGTACATAATTTTCCTGATAGACATTGTTGAGCATCTGTCAGCTCTGTTCACTGTGTAAATGACTATTGACACCATAATTAACACACAGGATGAACATTACGATAATAGGATAAAAATCTGATCCAGACTAATTGATAGGCGTAACGCAATTATCTAGATAGCACGCATATCTGTATGTATGTTCACAAAACACAACATAAACTTTCTTTGTGTTTTGTGACATTACATAGAATTTAATGGTCTATGGCATATGGAAGCTGATTGTATAATATTATTCGAGGAAGGCATGAATAAAATTACAATAACGAACACGGAACATCCCTATTTTTATATTGGAAGGCAAACTAATGTCATTCAAATTAGGAAATAGGAAAAATATATGTTGTGTAGCATGCCTGTAATCTGCAAGAGAAAAAAAAAGCATTGTTCCTAGTACTTATACATATACAGAGTGTTCGGCGCATGGACCGATAAATATTTTTGGGGGATTGGGTGAGTCATGTGTTATCTTTCACCCATACACCCCATGTCCTAAGTGTCACTCATAGATCAGACCCCTAAGTGTCGCTGATTTTCATAGATTAATTCATTTTTAACAGTCTTAAAGCTCGTCAAATATTTTTTTTTTTTTTTTTGATATCTAAGCTTACCTTTATTTAGAATAATCATAAAAATTATTTTGTGCTAATACAACAGCAAACTAAAAAATATGTCGTTTTAAAGACAGATAAAGATTCAGATAATTTTCGAAAACAAACAAAAACATTGTATCTTGATTACAATGACACTTAGGACATGGTGTCTATGGGTGAAGATAGCAATCCCCAAAAAGATATGTCGGTCCATACGCCAAACACCTTGTATAAAGTCTGAAAGTCAAAACTGTCTGATGATAATGTAAATAAAATGATTAGAAGACGTACCTCTGCCAGGGTCGCGAGATTTGTTCGAAAGAGATACCGTAGCCCTGGCAACTGAAGGAACACGGATGGGTTTTAGTCAGTAAAAGTCTGACACGCCCTTCCGCTCCACCTAGAGCGGGAGAAGTCATTTAATGATTTCCCACCCACAAAAAAAAAAGTCGTACTTACCTGTGGATGCTAATTTGTAGTATAGTAGTAGTATGTTGTTCTCATTCTGATTAATGAGATGAGCATTCATCATTTCGCAATGTATGTTCAAAAGTGCAATGTGGAGATTAGTTTATTTAAGTGGGCAGTAGGTTTAGGGGCAGTTGTTCTGGTGGACCTAGACCTCGCAAACTGCACGATAGATCCCCTATATGATTTGATTTACGGTCCTACGTAGATAAGTACTCAGCCAGACGAAAAACAAAAGAACTGCACAAGTTTCCTGCCATACAAATTAATAACTTACATCCTAACACGGCAATTAAGTAACTCAAAGCGTAGAACAACATACTCCTCAACTCCTGCGCACTCCCAGATCTTCCATAGGTAATAACAGTGACATATACTGGACCAATTACTCAGACATGATGTGGTTACCTCGTCTTTGGTGACAGGTTACAATTTAGTAGGAGACAGTAAATTGAACGGTGCACGAGACATTCGTTAAGGTTGTCACTTTTGCTGCGTGTACGCATAGTTTTTGTCGCAATCGCTACTTGCTGATGACATGTTGTTGGAACAAAAACTGTGGTCTATTGTACGGTGGGTGGGGTTCCTTGGAGTCTGAAGACGGAGAACGGAGCTTCAGTTCGATCTCTCTCGTTCAGACAAATAATATTACGGTTTGTGGCATGAATGCTCGTGTGAAAAGCTTTTCTCGGCGAGTACATTTACTGTCACAGAGTATCAAAGAGACATGGTGTTATGTTATGTGCAATCATAAAGTCTAATTTCTTCCTGTGGGTGTCGTAGAAGGCAAATAAGGCACTTATTTGAGAATGGGCAGCAGCGTTCTCTATGCATCTTACCACCATACTGCGATCGCCAACCCACCTGCCCCTTTGGGGGAATCTTAGGTCCAGTAATAGATGTCTTTCGCCTGAAATGATGAATGTTGATGATAAAGTCTAACCCAAAAGAAATGCCATTGATGATGGAATCATGACTCATTCATCACGCTTGGCAGAGTGATTAGTTAGTCTATTACAAATGTTAATTAGCACACAGAAGAACGGCGAATTTCCCATACTACATTGGATTCAATAATATTTTTTTTTATCTTTTTTATTTGCTAAGGCACAAAGTCCCAATAACTAAACTAAATCACAAATACATCAAATTCATTAAAACAAAATTAAATTCATTACACCATTAAAATAAATTAAAATACATTAAATTAAAATACATTACATTAAAATACATTAAATCAAAAAACATTAAATTAGAATAATGGTAGACAGGTCTTTGCCAGAAACCTGCCGGTCTATGTTCCGTGAAAACTTAGGTGAAGAGAAGACGAAATGAACTGTATATGACCCTGATGCTAGGTATAGCCACTATTGACAACTCTGTTCACCTAAGTCTGCCGGTAGGTCACAAGCACTAGAACATGAGGTCCTAGGTTCACTTTGCCCAGGTCGGGCAAAGTGGTATTGGGTTCTTCGATCTGGGATAACTCAGTAGCAGCCTGGAGTCTAACCTAGTGCCTGGTTGATGGCAATAGGCTCGCCCCCTATTACACGGGCCTCTTTCGGGGAAACAAGGCGTGATATTATGTTATCTGTAAAAAACAAAAAAAAAAACACATAAAAACATAAAAAAAAACACATGTTTGTATAAAACATAGTTTACATTTCGTTTCTGTACGCTTAGAAAGGCCTCTTCATCTCTCTTCTTCTTAAAGGTTTTCATTAATAGACAGAGTGATTCAAGAGGAAGGTTTATATGTGTAATACGCGGGCGAAACCGCTGGTAAAAGCTAGTGTTACATATTTTACACATTGGTAAGTTATTCTTTTGAAAAGCTTTTACATATTGGTAAGCTATTCTTTTTAGAGCGTGGATTTAAATCGAAGCACTGTTCCATAAACGTGACAATCCTTACAGGCACGCCGTGTGACGGTTTCGCAAGGAGGTGTGTCTCCATGGTGCCTGACCCGGAGCCCGTGGTGTTTCACTTGTAATTACTTCATCGCTTATCGACGGAAGTTGTGGTTAGGAGGGTCCTTTTATGTTTGGACGTTTTTAATGAGGAGGTAAAATAATATCAAGCATAAAGTGCTGGATTTTTTGCTATTCAAGTTCTAACTTTGAACACAACTGACTATTTTCGTCATGATCATCATCATCATCATTTCAGCCAAAACACGTCCACTTCTGAGCATAGGCCTCCCCCAAGCACCGTCACTTCAACTGGTTCTGTGCTTCTAGCATACAGCGGATTCCTGTGGCCTTCACCAGGTCATCGGTCCATCTTATAGGAGGCCTTCCAACGCTATGTCTTCCAGTACGCGGTAGTCACTTCAGAACTTTCATTTGAACCCAGATGACGAAAAAGCAAGAACTAGCTATCCACGTTCGCTAAGCGTAAAAATATCGCCGCAGGATTTTAGGCTGCACTGTATTTTCAACTCTCAATGTTGAAACGTGCATTGAGAATCCAACAAAGTGCATCCATCCTAGCTCGGCGATAAATCACACTGTTCGATTTTAAACTCTCGGTTCTAATTAGTGAGTTGAATATCCAGTGCGCGAAGACAATAATTACATCCCGCTTCCGTGCTTGGTTGACTTATGTATAAAATAAGGGACATCATTGTTAGCACAGAAGGATTTCTTCTAGATGTTTAAGTTGTCTCTTAGTTTAGTACCCACCTAAGTGGAGTATATACCTCAATCAAAGACATCTGTTCCATCTACATGAAACTATGTAGGTAGTTGGATGTTGAAGAGTCGTTAGACCGATGAAGGTGAACTTATATTTTTGACAAATCGTTGATACGGACAAAACTTAGTACTTTAATGGGACTGCGCAAGTGCGCATTAAAGGCAAGATATATATATATATATATATATATAATCCTCCAGACCGAATTTCGGCCACGGCGGCCAATCTCAACGGAGACTAGCCATCGGCGCGGGAGATATTATAGTGCTCAAGTGTGTGCGCAGACATAGGAGCACTCACTCTTCCCTCACTCAAGGCAAGATACAGAGACAAGAAAATTTATCTTTTCCATCGCTGTATGGGCTTGCTCTTGACCCTTATCATTTTGATTAGGTCTATGATGGAACGAGCGTGCCTACAAGATGCCTGTTCACTCTTGCGTTCAAGGCAGACGGGTTAACTGTGGAACAGAACATAGACGCTGGCAGGGAGCTGCTTACACTGTGAGCTGTCAAAATCACGGGATTTTGACCGATCGAGGCGTAAGTTTGGTCTCTACAAAGATGGATCTTTGAAACATAGCTTTAGAACCTTCGATGTATCGTGTGATACATTTTTTTAACTCAATGCTTTTATAAGTACTAATTCTTCCACACAAGCGCCTATAGTCGTCTCTAGATAAGAGCCATATAAGTGAGGCGGTGGCGTGACAGAGCTCAATATCATTAGCTAGATTAACAGCGCCCTCTCGCGCGTTCTCAGCGAATTAATAAAAATCTGTGTTTTACATTCAATACGCGTGTGAGAGCGGTAGGGTTGCCAGGTACTAATTGCAATTATGAAAAGTTAAAAGGGTTCTAGTTTATTTGTAACTTTGAAGGACCTATTGAACAATCGCCAGATCGTTTTATAAAGATGCCTAATCAAGGTATTGGTTTTTCAAAAAAAAAAATCCGCAGTAAAATGTACCGTTTTAGAAATGATTAAAATACTATTTTAGTTAGGCCTTAGGTAATATCTCTTTATTTTGAAAATACTAGAATATGAGTATGATTTGCTATAAATTAAAAACAAAATGATGGCCAAAAGTGGAAGACAGCACATAATAGCGTTATTTACGTTGTTGAGCAAATACATTTTTCGCATATATGAAGCAATTCGAATATCTATCCTTCCAATCCTTCAAAATATTCAGATTGTGATTAACACTGTATCTCGCAATTAGTGTGTTAGATCGATTTCTTCTACGACTCCATTATCATCTGCAACCAATGTCAAGTTACATCCAACCTTCTTCTGCTTAGCCTTCTATGTTCTATGTTCTATGTTATGGGGATTTGGTTTCCGCACTTAGTCCTTTGAGTGGACCATTGTACGTGGGCCATGGCGGCCGTCGGTGTTTACTCCAACCAGCCCACCTCCCTCCAGAAGTTTATCATGTCTCCTGGTCTGCTAAGAACGTCCGTGTATGATTTGGGTGTCCCGAGGGTATCTGTCCTAATCTGGGTGACGCCTGTACATTCGAAGAGTACATGCGCAACGGTTTCCTCAGCCTCCATGCAGGCCCTGCACAGGGGGCTGTCCGTTATGCCTATTGTGTGAAAGTGCTTGTTTAGCGGGCAGTGTCCTGTGATGGTGCCCGTCATCAGACGCAGACCATCCCTGTCCAGGCGTAGCAAACGTCTGGTTAGCCTGCCATCCGGGGATGGCATAGCTTCCCTGGACTGCCTGCAGCCTGGTGCCGAGGTCCACCAGGTCTCCGCTTGTGAGTGGGTAAATTCCTGCAGCCACCTGCGTAGCTGGTTAAAGGGGATGGGCACGATGGGCTCGGGGCCGCAGACTGACGCGCTGGATGCCTTTCTGGCCAGTTCGTCAGCAGCGTCGTTGCCTAGTGATCCACTGTGTCCTTTTATCCATTGCAGTGTCACTTTGTTGCGATTAGAAACTGTTACCCGTTCTAATGCGTTGTGACATTCTAGTGTAAGACTTGAGGTTATGTATCGTTTGGCTAGGGATTGGAGGACTGAAGCGCTGTCGGAGAGTATACGTATATGAGTGTCCGTAACTCTTCTGGCTTCTATGGCATATGCCGCCTGTATAATGCCCACGCATTCCGCCTGGTAGACGGTGTTGAACATTCCCAGCGGGCTGGATATTTTTATGTTAAGGTCGTGTGAGAAAACTCCGACTCCGGTCCCAGAGGTGGTCTTTGAGCCATCAGTGTAGACTCTAAGCTCTTCCGGGCCCGAGTGGTCGTTTTGTTCTTCTGTGAGTATAACGTTGTAGTGCTTTTGAAAGTAGTGTAGTTTTGGAGTTTTATCGCAGGGTGATGCCATCATTGGTTGTCGCTTGATCGCATCGTCCCTAATGCGTGAGTGCTTGACCCTCGAGTCATTGCTCAGGGTCCCTGCTATGTTCAGTCTTAGGGCAGCCAGGGCAGCCTCCTCCCGCACGATTAGGTGTAGAGGTGGTAGCCCGAGCATTACCTGTAGGGCAGCAGTGGGTGTAGTTCTCATGCAGCTAGTGATGGCTACACAAGCGAATCGTTGCACCTTTTCAAGGTCTTTTTGGGCTGTGCTCAGGTCTGTTCTGGGCCACCAGACTATTGAGCCGTATGTGATGATTGGTCGAATAACTGTGGTGTATAGCCAGTGGGTTACTTTGGGGCTGATTCCCCAATTCCTGCCAAGCATTCTCTTGCACTGCCACAGGGATATGCTGGCTTTTGTAGTTATGTAGTTGGTGTGTTTTGCCCAATTCAGCTGTTTGTCCAAAAATATGCCCAGGTATTTGGTTTCAGTTGAAAGGCTTAGGGTGGTGCCAAACAGTCGTGGCAGTTCGAGTTTCGCGAGTTTCCTCTTTTTTGTAAAGAGGATCATCTCGGTTTTTGTGGGGTTTACTGATAGTTGGTGTTTATTGCACCAGTCCTCTACTATTTTCAGGGCTTGGCGCATGAGGTGGCATAGGGTGTTTTCATGGGTGCCATTTATTATTATGGTTATGTCATCGGCGTAGCCTACGGTGAAGTAACCTTTATCGTTGAGTGTTTTGATGAGGCTGTCTACGACCAGGTTCCATAAAAGTGGCGAGAGGACGCCCCCTTGCGGGCAGCCTTTCGCCACTACCGCCCTTGTAGTGTCGTTTACTGTGACTTGTACAGCTCTCAATTTGAGCATGTTGGTGATCCATCCGCTCAAGGTCGGATTTATGTTGTGTCTGTCGAGGGCCATGCTGATACTATTGAACATAGTTTTGTCGAAAGCGCCTTCAATGTCAATGAAAACCGCCAGTGCTGAGCATTTGTGGTCCACTGCGCATTCAATTTTGGAGACCACGCTATGTAGCGCAGACTCTGTTGATCTGCCCGTGGAGTACGCGTGCTGTTGTTTGTGAAGGGGTTTTACCCGGAGAGGTCCGTCTCGGATATGTCTATCGCAGAGTCTCTCGAGGGTTTTTAGTAAGAAGGATGTGAGACTTATAGGCCTATAGGCCTTTGGTTGTGTATAGTCGGGTTTGCCTGGCTTGGGTATGGAAATGACTTTCACTTCGCGCCACGCTTGGGGTATGTATCTAAATGCAATGCAGGTCCGGTAGATCTCCACCAAGCATGGTATCAGGTGGTCAGCCCCCCATTGTAGGAGGGCTGGAAAGATGCCATCCAGCCCTGCAGATTTGTAGGGCTGAAAGGTGTCAATGGCCCACTTTATCTTTTCTTCTGTTACCATGCTTTGAGCCCTGGACCAATCTAGGTTCGTTGGGGTCCATTCTGGTTCAGCCTCCCACGTCCTGACCTCTTGGAGGTTACAGCCGGGGAAGTGGGTTTCCAGGAGGACCTTACTGGTTTCATGGTCACTTAATGTGTATGAGTTGTCGGGTTTTTTGAGCGCACCAAGGGTTCGATCCTGATCAGTCGAGAGGATTTTTCTTACCCTTGCGGCTTCGTTGTTGGTTTCGATGGATTCGCAGAATCTCCGCCATGCTGCCCTTCTGGCAGTTCTGATCTGCTTTTTGTATGTGTATTGGGTTTCTTTGTATTGCTCCCAGTCATCAGGGAGCCTAGTGTTTTTGGCCCTGTTGAATTGTTTGCGTAGTGTATCTCTGAGTTTACTAAGGTTGGCGTTCCACCAGGGATTTCTCTCGCTGTTGTTTTGTGGCACCCTTAGTTTGCAGCATGCATGATATGCTTCGATTAAGTATTCAGATAGTTTTGTCACGGTGTATTCCAGTTGTTCGGAAGTTTTTATGGTTACTCGTGATAGATGCCTAGCTAGTAAGGAGGCAAGGAGGCGTTTGTACTCGGGCACATTAGTGCGCCGCGGGTTACGCCTCGGTGCAGGTTCCCCAGTGTGAGTAGTTAGTGTGAATCTGCTTAGCCTTTTCCCAACTATGTTGGGATCGGCTTCCAGTCTAACCGGATGCAGCTGAATACCAGTATTTTACATGAAGCGACTGCCTATCTTGCTCCACAACCCAGTTACTGGGTAATACGATACCCCTTGATAAGATTGGTTGTCAGCCTTTCGGGCTTCTGACAACCCGTAACGACTGTCTAAGATCTACGAAAGACAGCCGGGACCAAAGGCTTAACGTGCTTTCCGAGGCACGGAAAGGTCTGGGTAAATAAAGATGATCACCTATCCAAGGACCAACCGCGGCGTACGTAGCTTAGGTAAGTTACATACAACCATGATTAGAAAATACCGTATATACCATCTACGAAGAAAGAAAGGACCACCACACCGTACCACCATACACCATACGCTAAGCGCCATACGTATTTCTTCTAATATATTATTTGTGGTATGTAACTGCCACATATTTTTTTTTAATTTTTTATCTGTGCAACACTAGTAGAAAAAAAGATAATAAAATGGAGAGACGTCGGTGATTGTGAAGTGGTATTTTTTATTTCGTCCTAAAAAGTATCTTCGATCTCAATCAGCACTAATGTACTATGTACGTAGACAAGTCGTTCTTAAAAATAAGTCAGAGGGCTTGCCTATTTTTAGGTCAAAGAATCAGCATTACCATCCAACGTGGCAACGCTGCCAGTCTTTTGGGCCCTTTTCCCACCGATAGCAATGCGGACGAATTCTTTGATGCCCAGTGAGCTCTTTCCTTTTTTCCACCTTCATTTCATCATCATCATCATTTCAGCCGTAAGACGTTCACTGCTGGACTTTGGGGGGCTTTGCCATAACCGCCACGCTTGACAGGCGGGTTGGCGATCGCAGTATGGTGGTAAAATGCATCGAGAACGCTGCTGCCCATTCTCTAGTAAGTCACTTAGTCGCCTTTTACGAAACCCACGGGAAGAAATGGGGTGGATTTATTCTTTACGACCCGTCCGACACCACCTTCATTTAATTGTACCTAATATATTTATTTTAGGGTTACTTTGTATATTGTATTAAGATATACTTAGTAAGTTGTAAAATGAAGAATTGAAAGAAGGAAGAAGTAGTCTTCTACTTTTTCCTTCTTTCTAAAAACTCCTTCGCTCTTGAGAAGGAGTTTTTAGAATTGTTGTATTTTAAGTCGTTCACAGTATTTTCCCTCAGGGTTTTGTAAAAAACAATCGAATTCTAACGAAAAAACAATTCATGCGGCAAACACTTAGTAGGCACCTATTTCTAGTATCAAAATCATTTCCCACCAACCCTTTTCCAATATCTAGCTAGTCCTCACACGTCTTACAAAGCTATCACTTATCATGTTCCAGGAAACAGCCTAGAAAGTGGCACGATACGAGCACCATATAAGTGCAAAAGTGAAGTTTACCGCGTTACCACTAAATACGAGTCGGGCAGCCCTGCCTATCTTTTTTGCAAACCTCATAATGATGTGTTAAATACAATTTCTGTATAAATTCAATTATTCATTGCGCCAACATGGCAAATTACTTCGCAATCAATCGTTTGGCTGACATTTTCACATGGTTTTGCATCAAATAATCTACATTTCTACGTTTATTATTACGAATGAGAGCTGCTGTTGTGGAGAGGCTATGATTTGTTATGTTTTTGGAATAAAATTTTTGGTTCCATGTGTATTTTTGTCACTCTATTAAAACAAACGTATCCAAACGTAATCAGCCTATAATATTCCCACTGCTGGGACACAGGCCTCCTTTCTCTGAGAGGGAGTGGGCTGTAATTGCCCCCTCAGACCCAGTGTGAGTTGGCAGATGTGACATTTCTTTGAATGTTTGGTTCTAGAACATGTCGGTTTCCTCACGATGTTTTCCTTCACCGTTATGAGAGCATTAGTGATGAAATAATTTACATAAAGTAAAGAGCCGGGCCTGGAGAGCAGTGGTGACCTGAGGTAGCTGCCAGGGTTGCGGATTTGTTCGAGTCGAAAGAGTTACCGTGGCCTTGAGCTACGGTAACTCATTCGACTTTCCACAGGCAACTGAAAGAACACGAGAGGATTTTTTGTTAGTAAAAGTCAAGTTAAAAGCAACAAAACAGGGACTATAACATGACGGTTCCCTGTCCTTTATGCGTAATTAGTAAACAATTACTAGACATAATAATAAACAAAAACGTATTGCAATTACAATGTTTGGCTGACACCTTCCTTACGAAGGTGATCTTATTAATATTGATAGGTATACCTTTAACTTACGTTCAGTTAATGACTTCACAAAAAGCGAATGGATACTCTGTAAACGAATACCATAGTGTCAGAATGTATCTTTACATATTATAAAACAAAGTCGCTTCCCGCGTCTGTACGCTTAGATCTTTTAAACTCCGCAAAGGATTTTAATGCGGTTTTCATCAAGTGAACCGTAAAACTAAACATGGATCTGCAACAGTACCTGCCTAAGGAATATACTCAGGAAGGCAGGAGTGCAGAATATTTTACAACAAACTTCTTGACTAATCAAGTCAGTCTATCACAGACCACCTTTGCATTTATTTATAGTAATTTAAAATGGTACTGCACCAATTACATCAATTAACTTAGAAACAATTATAAAGTAGAAAATAATTATTCTACGATATATTATACCCACCATACCTATCTATTGTATAACTGAGACAATACTGATGTTATCTAGGCTAAGTCTTTTGTTAAATAAAATTATTAATTACTTACTTATTATTAAATTAAAATCTAACATGAAACAGTGGACTAGCATCGCATACTTTCTCTCACAGAACATCAGACATATATGCATTTTTTTTTCTTATTCACCTGCACTGTAAGTTTCATTAATGAGTACGAGTAAATTATTTTCATTCAAATCTTAAGCTTAAAAAATTTGTCATTATTATAATTCATATAAGGGTGTTTTACATCAATAATCGTGACGTAAAATTATTTTGTATGAAAAATGAAATCGTCTGTTAGTAGATTCTTTGACGTTGGGTTATGAAAAGGAACACCTTTTATATCTACTGTTTGTGTATGTAACATAGGCTAAGCATATTATCCGTACTTACTTCTACATAAATATCTATACCAAAGATATATCCACTGCGCCTGTTCTATTTGTAGAAGAGTTTACGCGATTCGAGTTTTTTTGCGTACAAATACGAGTAACTTCATATGGATGTTAATGATGATACCCTCAGCCACGAGGTATAATAATTGTGAAACTTCGAAGGGAAAACATTCAATAAATAAATAACATCATTTTATTTTAGACAACTAAATTCAATTAATCTTTAGTAGGTAACAGATTTCCTTAAAACACTATTGTTAGTATCTTAATCTAAAGACAAATGAATGTGGAGACCACCCAGCATCTAAATCATCATCATCATCACTTCAGCCGAAACACGCCCACTGCTGGACATAGGCCTCCCCCAATTTGGGGGGGGGGGGTTGCCATAATCGCCACGCTTGGCAGGCGGGTTGGCGATCGCAGTATGGTGGTAAAATGTATAGAGAATGCTGCTCCCCATTCTCTAGTAAGTCCCTTAGTCGCCTCTTACGACACCCACAAGAACAAATGAGATGGCGATATTCTTTACTTCTGGCACACACTCTTCTCACAAATTGCCTTATTATGGCACAGGAAGTGTCTGCCACCACAGCCTTCTGGATGCTATTTTGACTGCCTCTTATTCTGCTCAAGAGTGAGGCCGTTCTTTATAATAATAATATCTTAGGACAACCAACAAAACGTTATCTGATCCCAAATTAGGCAGAGCCTGTGCTATGGTAACCAGACAACTGATAAACATACTTAAATATTTCTAAATACATACATATTATAGATAAATTACACCCAGACACAGAACAAATGATTGTGCTCATCACACCAAGATTTGTCCTGGGTGGGAATCGAACCCACGACCTCAGTCTTAGTAGTCAGGGTCACTAAGCAGTAGACTAACAGGCCAGTCAAAAGTTTTTTATCGAATGATGATAGAAAATTAATGAGTATGGTTCACCAAACATTTATTGAAAGACTGCAATAACGAGGCAATTTTAACAGCATCCTAAAACCAACAAAGACGTAGGAATAATGCCATTTTATCATCTGACTAGCCTTTTGTTTCATTTGTGTTGGGCCCGACTGTCATTCATGAATCTTCGACATTCGTCAGTAGCTCGAAAACCTAAGAACTAGTTTTATCAAAAATGTTCCCCAGTAACCAGGTTGTGGAGATCACATGGGCAGTGGCTCCATGTAAAATACTTTTGTTTAGCCGACCCCGATATGTTTGTATCGTGTGGTACCGGACGTAAAGAATAACACCACCCTATTTCTACCCGTGGGTGTCGTAAGAGGCGACTAAGGGACTTACTAGAGTATGGGCAGCAGCGTTCTCTATGCATTTTTGCCACCATACTGCGATCGCCAACCCGCCTGCCAAGCGTGGCGATTATGGCAAAGCCCCCCAAATTGGGGGAGGCCTAAGTCCAGCAGTGGACGATTTATTGCTGAAATGATGATGATGATGATGATATAGTTGTGAAAAGGCAGATGATGAGTCCATGCTTCAAAATAAAGATCAATTCTGAATCAAAAAACGTCATACCGACTCCAGCGCTTCCCCTGTGCCATGCATAGCAATAAATAGCGTACAATTATAGGTTATAAAGCGTACTCTGTGTGTCGGTTAGTGTTAAATGAGAATGCACAAAAACATACGCTTTTATTATTGTAGGTAGATATTGTATTGTTTCGGATCGGACGGTGAATGAAACGCGGTGGTAAAACGATTTAGGGATATCGATTCAAATCGATAAGTATTTGGGTGTAAGCGCGCAACACTACTTTGAACCGATTGCGTGTAAAGGAGGGTAGTGTTTTTATGTAAGTATGTATTATTGTATGGAATTCTTATTTGTTTTTTCTTTTATTTTACAGAGGCTGCTATGGCGAGGATAGCAAGAACTGAAGTTAGAGTGTGAGAGAAGTGTCTTGAAGAAGAGAGGAGGATTTTAACGGAAATCATATCCATTTCTTATGTTAAAAAGTTTACTATAGTTTGCAGGATTTTAACATTATTCGGTTATTAAAATGTGAAATATAATTTGTTACTTTCAATTTTGTATAAAGGCTCCCGCAGATAGGTGTGACTCAACTTTAGAACAACAACTTCTACAAAAACTTCTTGGACGTTATTCTATTAAAATCGTGTGATACCACCGCGTCGCACCTATCTATGGGAGCCTTAACGCAGATTTTTGTTAACCTAAATAGGTATGTACTATGTCTTTACTTCTTAATTAATACGTGAAGCAAAACCTTTGTAGGTACCCCTTTTACGTGGACGGAGGAGTAAGAAATTTGGCACAGTTTATATAGTGGTGGTGGAGTGCAGAAAGCTATCTAATCCACACTTCCACACTATAATATTATAAATGCAAAAGTAACTCTGTCTATCTGTCTGTCTGTCTGTCTCGCTTTCCTGCTAAAACTACTGAACCAATTTAAATGAAATTTGGTACACAGATAGTTTAGAGCCTGAGAAAGGACATAAGCTACTTTTTATCCCGGTAGTACGTTCCCGCGGGATATTTTCCGACCTCCACGCGGGCGAAGCCGCTGGCAAAAGTTAGTATTTTTATATAACATTCCTAGAATTAGAAATACATAACGACCTTTCGGCGACCATTAGTTATTATAATTAGGTACAAGAGATTACCATTGTAATAATATGCTTTAATATTTCATATACTACTCTTACCTACCTAAATGGTCATGAAAAACAAACGGACAGATCAGCTGCCTGTCAACGGTAAGATATAGAAACCGCTCGTGAAAATAACGATGGTCTTCGGAACTTATTAGTTTTACATGAAGCTATAAACAATATAAATATTATATAAGCTGATTCCTGGCCGTATTGAAATGTTTTTTATTTTTGTTAAAAGTCATCCCTTGAATACGACTCTTTCTTTTTCCAACTGGGGCTGGTAAGGTATTGTTTTAAAAAGAAATATGCCAGCCAGATATACTCAATCTCATAGCCCAATCAGCCTTTTATATTCCCACTGCTGGGATAAAAGCCTCCTCTCTGTGAGAAAGAGTGAGTCGTAATCCACTACGCGGGCCCGATGTAGGTTCGTAGAAGTCACATGTCTTCGAGTTTTTGGTTCTAAGACCAGTGGTGGCAAAGTGGTACCAGCCTCGACTTACGAATTATTTGGTTTTGGTTCGAACCCAGACGGCGGTCTACTTTGAGTAAACTATTTCATCACCATTGCTCAAAAAACGATGAAGGAAAATATTTTGAGAAAATCAGTATGTCTTAGAGAAAGAATTAAAAAATTACAAAAATTCACATTGTATAGGCTTTTCAAATTCAATTTATTATTTCACGAACAATTCACATTGTGTTTGAAAACTATAAACTATACAAAATACATAATAAATAAAAAATAAAAACAAACTCATTAAAATTATAAACTAAAACATTCATAATACAACAAAATCTCTAATATGATAAATTAAAAAAAAAAAAACAATACAATTAAAAAGTTCAATAACATTACAGTTGCTATTACATATGTACCTACTAATATTACCCAGTCTCACACTAACTAATATAAAAATTTAAAACGTGGATAAGTCATCGTCTATTGAATAAAGACATTTCTCCAATAGGAACACTTTGAGTCTTGACTTAAATGTGCTATTATAAATTAAAGTTTTTAAGTCCACTGGCAACCTGTTAAAAATCCGCACTGCCTGATATTGAGGACTATGTTGAACAATATTAAGTTGGGGTTTTATTTTGTTTTTAAAATCTTTCCTTCGCGTACTTTCCCTCAACTGTCTCTCCTCATCTGTTTCATAATTATGCAGGTATTTTTTGAAATTCACCATCAATACTAAAACATAGAGGCTGGGCACAGTAAGAATTTTTAAATTTATGAAATGTGGCCTACAGCTCTCTATTTGTGATATCCGGACCATGGTTCGTATGGCTCTCTTTTGGAGTACAAAGGCTCTCTGGCAGTTATATTTAAAACTATTTCCCCAAAACTGGATACTATACCTCAACCTTGATTCTATTAGTGCATAGTATTTCGTACAGTGAGATATCAGCTATATGCTGTAAGTAAACGTATAGCATGGTGGGTAGCCGTGCGTAAACCATAATAATCTATATTGATAAATTTCAAAGTCCTGAGTGACTGACTGATATATCAACGCGCAGCCTCATCCGCTGGTCCTAGAGACATGAAATTTGGAGGGTGTGTTCTTTGTGAAGAGTAGGTATCCACTAAGAAAGGGTTTTATGAAATTCCATCCCTAAGAGGGTGAAATGGGAGATTAAATTTTCCATGCGGGCGAAGCCGCGGGCAGAAGCTAGTTAGTAATATAATTCGAAATAATAATTATTCTCATAATCACAAATATTCACATTCATAATATTTAGCTGCTCCTAAATTAAATTTATGTTAATGAAAACAAAATTCCAAAATTAGTACGTATTCTAAATTTGAATACAAAATACAGCATGATACCAATACAAAAATAATTAATATATTGTAATGGCAGGTTCACACCGGCGGCCGATAGCGACAGATCGCGCCAATTTGAATATTAAATAGTAGCAGCGATGCGTGAAAACTGACGCGACACACGGAACCGTGGCGTGGGTAATGTGGACATACAAATTGTAGGATATGAGGCAAATAGGTTGACGAAATTGTCTATTATCAACCGCCCTCTAGGTACACGATAACAAGTAGTCTTTGGTGACAACCGCGCATGGTTAATCTCTATAAATGGCTGAGTAGACCAGCACCCTTACTGTAATTTTAATTTCATTGCTTCGTATTTTCGAATATAGTGTCTGCTCAGCAACGTAAATAACGCAATGAATGTTGTGGAACTGTCAAAATGATAGCCATTCCTACAGTGTTACCTAGCAGTAGAGATTGTACTTCTACAAGAAACTTTAGGCGCTGGAATGACGTGATGAGGTGGCGCTGTTACTGCAATTGTTATGTAAAATGTATTGAAAAACAAGAGTGGTATTATTAGTTACGATTTAAGGCGCCAAAAGATTCTTCCACCTTTGGTCCTATTATACGGCCAAACAAAACAAAATGAAATACCTAAGTATGTGTCGGCAACGGTGACGGACTGACGACTCCATCCCACACAGTTCGCCTTCATACTAACGAATGTAGATACATAGACCGGTATACTCTTAACGTACTGAAATATTGGCCACATATTGTGGTGAGCTTCAAAGATATGCATAGGGCAGCCGCAAAGACGCAGCACGTGACGTTTCTAACAAAATACAACGGTACAAAGACTCTTCAGACGTGGCAAAACCGAGCTAAGGCCGTCGTTTTGGTATGTATATTCAATTTCCGTGTCAATTTCACAAGTGTTTACCAACAACGCCTGCCTGTAAACAGGCCCGTGTCGACGGCGCGGCACGTAGTGTTCCTCACGCGCCTTAAAGAGATGTCAGTAAACTGAAGGGATGCGCTAGGGCCGATGCCTGCCAGGGTCGCAAGATGTGTTCGACAGAGATACCGCGGCCCTGGCATATAGGCAACTGAAGGAACACGGGTCGGTTTTATTCCGTAAAAGTCTAACACGCTCCACAGAGCGGGAGACGTCACATGATGATTTCCCACCCAAAAAAAAAAAAAAACGCCTGCCTGTCAATGTCATCCGGGCTCCAAAAGATCCTTGTACGGTTATACAGGTAAGCCGCTACGCCTGCCATCACTAAAAAATTGCCCGCACTCATAGCTCGTCGATGAATGACGCTATAAAGTCCATCTGATAGAGCAAGCCTGTCATCGAAGCGCAGCAGAACAATATAAATTAAAAGCGGGTTCACACAGCCGCGGCGACATATCGCGCCAATTTGAATATTAATAGTCGCAGCGACGCGTGAAAACGGACAGGACACACGGATAGCTGGATAGGAAAAAAAATTTTGTTTTGGTAGCTAGGAATCAAGTAAGAGGTGGCGTGACGACCTGGATGCAGAAAAGGAGTGCCTGGGAAGAGTTTGCCCAGGACTGGGACAGTACCTAAAGTAGGCCGAAAAAAAAAAACAAATGGGTTTCAAAATTTTATTAGAATTTGTGAAGAGGCATCGGTTTATAGCTTGTGGGCTCTCATTCAACTGAAATGAACTAAAAATCCTAAAACTTTCAGGAAACTGGTAGAAGCAACCAGCATTGTGTATTCCTCATTGGACTTATGTAGGCCTGAAAATATGATGTTTCCTCCTTTTTCCTTGTAACCCACCTTCATTGTTCCTTTAAATAAAAATAGTCGCTCTGATGTCTATAAACCCATATACCCATTACATAAGATGACAATTCAGACAAAGTAAAAAATATTTTTACAACGTCCACTATTTAACTAAAAAGCGACCACAATAGCCTTGCTATTTGGGCTTTCTGTTTGTCTACTTCTGAGTTCACATTCCCAATATTTTATAAAATAAACAACACAATTTATTTATTGAAAACAATGAAAAAAATACACATTCAAAAATAAAATATCATCAAAAAAATGCCAACTCCAGCCCAAACCAACGTGTGTCCACAAAACCAGCGGAGCGGATCGCATCGCGACCGCGCCTTTTATCGACGACGCATAAATCAAACGCTAATAAATATCGCGCGTTTCCTGCGTTCCGCTACCAATGGCTAAGTGTTTCGTCGTTCTCCCGTGACGTCATCAGACCACTTCTTTAGGAAATGGGTGTTTATTACTTAATTTTAGGGAATTATAGGTTCTGATTGTTGCTAGTGTGGCTATTGTTCAGTTTTCCGGTGAAGCAAGTGATGGGGTCAATTTTGATAAGTATAGGTTGATAAATTAGGCTGTTTTGTTGTCAGTTGTAAAACGGTTTTGATTTGTGTCAAGTAAACAGTCATCGCCACGCTACTTACGTACATTTCTTCCGAAAAAACTGGTATCCTTGTAAACTCCGAACTAAACTAAGTAAATAAAATAATAGTTTTAAAAAAACTAAAAAACACGCTTCCATTGAAAACCAAACTAAAAAGTACAAAATAATGGAAAAAAAAAGCGTGGGGTGCTTTTTAAGGTATTTTTTTATTGATATCAGGCACCCCACGCTTTTTTTTTCCATTATTTTGTACTTTTTAGTTTGGTTTTCAATGGAAGCGTGTTTTTTAGTTTTTTTTAAACTATTATTTATTTTCTATTTTTTAGGGTGTTTCGAATTTTGAGACGTATGTCAGCGTAGTTTGTGACGTACGTCAGCGTAGTTTTCGAAAACAGTGGTAACCCTGGCAAGGATAGTGGCACAAATTTATGAAATTTTGCATTGTCATCGGTCCTTGACAGGTGTGCAAAGTTTGAATGAAATCTAGTCGTTTAAAGTGGGTCAAAATCGCGCTATAAGGAGTCGGTTACAAACAAATATACAAACATACTAACATAAAAACATACTAACATACAAACATACAAGTGAAGCTAATATAAAGCGTGTAAAAAGGTACTTTTGCAAGGAGTGGATTTTTAAACCAGTTTATTCGACATTTCCCACCAGGACGAATAAAATTATAAATAACTTCAAATCCACCTTTGAATGGAACTCCATAATGGTATCATTGGTATTTGAATGCCAGCACCCAATACGGAAGTGTTCGCTCCACCGCATGCACTATCATTATCAAGCCACTGCACTGGTGGCATCAAATGATGATGCGTGAAAATTATAAGCTAGTGTTGGAGGTAATCCTCGAAGCACTGTTGCGAAAACAAATTCATAATTATGCAGGGAAAAAAAACCATTGCGCAAACAGTACCCATGACTTCAGCATAGTATGATTCTAGATCCATAGTATGGGGACACTTTTCATAGGTCATTAAAAAAATATATACGGAAAAGAGAAATACCGCGATCAAAATGTATGAAACAGCTAATTGTTTCTTTTATAACCGACAAAAAATGTTACGCTAGGGCAGAATCATGTACCTACTGAATTTAGGGTTGTAGTTTGGTTGCGGGTTTGTTCGAATGAGTTACCGTGGTCCTGGAACAGGAACCTGAAGGAACAGCCGGGTGGGTTTTAGACAGTAAAAGTCTGACACGCCCTCCCGTTCCGCCCAGAGCGGGAGAAGTCATTTGATGATTTCCACCCAGACAAAAAGGGCATAATCATATACTAAATTCTGGGTTTGAGTTTGCGAAAAAAAAAAATAGAATTTAACCTACATAAGGAAAGCATTAAAGATGTTAGGACATCCTTAGCATGCTTAGAGGTCTCGAACCTTCGGACATTTCTACCTTTATAACAAACTCCACGACCAACCACAAACGAGACATACGTTTAACCTCATCAGCAGCCACTGAATGCACCATTCAACCTTTATTCGTCTATCGATCGCCTGCACAATTGAATGATTGGTATCTTTTAATGCCATCGACAATATGTGAAGTGTTCCACTGTGCTCTGTGCGTCATTACGCGTCGTCGCGCGGTGGCGCGTGAAAATTGCTGCATTGTCACGCGGCGCCAGCCGTGACGGTGTGGCCACACCCTGCGGTCCATCAGCGGTGTGACCGCGGACAGAATTGATGCCAATGGACAGAACGTTGGAAGGTGTGGCTGGTGCTTGGGCCAATGTTTGGCTGGACTGTATGAGATTCGGAAAAAAATTGTGAAAACTGTCTTGCTCTTAATTAAATTATTGAAAGTAAGTTAAGTATTGAAATGTATTATAGAAAATAATTATGTCTGTTCATATACAACAATGCAAATGTGACCACACAAAAGACCATGTGTAAGTATCTGCAAAGCATATCACAACAAAACCTGGTGTAGAATAAACATGAAAATCTTGCATAGGAACGTTTCGTAAAAATTGTAAAAGTTGACGTCAATAGGTCTTTCCGAACACGAAAATGCAACAATTTCATACAAATATTCTTCAATTAGTTCCCCCCTCCTTCGTTTAATTAAACATAGTGTCAATAGCAATAACAGGCAATAATAAAAAGATATTTTCCGCAAATTCCTCTTTCCCCCAACGAGATATTTAATTTTGATATGAAAACCACCATGAAGGTCCCATGCCGAATAAATCTTATCCTCCTTACTATCTCCTGGCCAATATCGGCGTACAATATTAGCCGTTACGAATTCTATCTGAAGCATTCACCCACACGTTTAGCTTAACGATTTAAAACCCTATCTTAGTAACAGAAAGTTGAATTTTGCATGAACAAAAACTTTATAGTTCAGGAGACGTTGTTACTCAAAATTATGTCTCGTTATTAGAAAAGGTAAGTTTGAATTTCGAATGGTCACTTTCAGCATGCGAATAAAGCTTTACAACAGCTGTTAGTGGAGAATAAGCCGTAGTGCACGTCTTTAAGGTCGGTTTTCCTTTGAGTGTATACCTTGACCGATCTCGAGGGAATCTAAGGGCGTTTAGTCACGGTTGTATTTGAATTCGCCAAATGCTAGTAACAAATATTTGGACATTTATTGCGGTGCTGGTGTTGAATATAAAGCGTTGGTTTTATTTGATGGCGTAGATTCGTCACGGAGGATTGTGGTCAACCACGAGGGTGGTGGCATAGACAGTAGACACTGAGTCGGTTGCTCGTAGAATAACATTATTTTTGGGAATTATAGAAGTGATTTATTGTTTTGTTGATTCACACATTTGATTTGTTTGCTGCTAGATGCGTTATCGAGTCCAGCTACTGTGAAGTTTCTTGAACAGATAGAAAACAAATGGGTTTCGAATGTGTGAAATTCAGATTACTTAAGTTTTTTAAACGACTAATGAGATCCAGCTCACGGGCTTAGAGGTAAAATGTAGTGTTACAAATCCATTTTATCTAGGTATAATAGAACTGCATACATAACATAAATCCATGTTTCCCCGAAGGATTGGGCAGAGGTGTACCTTACCTGTAGAACACCCATGTCGCCAGTTATGTTTAAGTCCCATATGGTGACAGTCCCATGGAGGGCGACCCTATTGCCATCAACCGGCCACAAATCCAGAATCCAAGCTGCTACTGAGAAATTCTAGATAAAAAAGCCAAAAACACTTTGCCCAACCTGGGTATCGAAACCAGGTTCTGTGCTTCTCACATCCAGCAGATTCATGCGGCCTTTACCAGGTCACCGGTCCTCCTTGTGGGAGGCCTTCCAACGCTACGTCTTCCGGTACGCGGTCGCCACTCCATAACCTTCCGGCCCCATCAGCCATCTGTTCATATTATAATAAACTAGCTTCCGCCAGCGGCTTCGCCCGCGTGAAAATTCAACCCCCCAATTCACCCTCTTAAGGATGGAATTTCGAAAAACCCTTTCTTAGTGGATACCTACTCTTCACAAAGAATACACCCTCCAAATTTCATGTCTCTAGGACCAGCGGTTTAGGCTGTGCGTTGATATATCAGTCAGTCAGTCAGTCACTCACTCAGGACTTTGAATTTTATATATATAGATAGATATTTTTTAAAGGTCTCATTATTCTTGCTTTCGATTTCAGCATTAAAAAAATACTAAGTAAAGTCTATAGCTATCTTTGAGTTTGTCTATAATTTCGGAGTCTGATTTCCGACCTCATCGTCATAAAATTGGCCAATTTTGTGTTATAGCGAACGTTGGACAGGCTCGTCGGAAATACGAGATCCTTATTAAGGATACAACAATTTACCCTGATTATTTGTTAAAAGAACATGTATGATAAATGAGTTTTATGTACATAGAGGTATTCAGAATTTATTTGTACATCTATACTTTCAAATCAATTAAATTGAAGTGGCTTTTTGTTTAACAACATTTTATTAAATGCATAAAAAAGTATATAGGTATACTTACGATTAACATTTTTTATTATTTTTGTCTGTTTGTCTGTCTGTTTGTTCTAGCTGATCTTTGAAACAACTGGACCGATTTTGAAGGGACTTTAAGTGTTAGATAGCTGATGTCATTAGGAATAACATAGCCACTTTCTGTCACGGCTAATTTTTGCCCCGGTAGCAATATTTAGGTATATATTTTATTTCACATAAACCTACAAGCGAAGACGAAGCTAGGTGCACGGTTCCAATCTATTGATTGCTATAACAATGTTATCAAATTACAGTGTTAATAGGTATGATGTGAGGACAGTGTAAGCCTGTCAACATGTACCAGGTACTTAATAAAATAGAAAATGGTTTACAAATCAAATTAAATCAATCAAAAATCGTATAACACTAACTATATCACTAAACCGTATCACGTCTACAATTCCAAGCAAACAGTCCTTATTTTAAAAACTCAATCCGTCATTCGGCACCAGAAAAAAAAGCAAATCGAAAGCCGTCGTCAGCAACTGTGTCTTCGAAAAAACCAAAAGTAATTTTTACTCAAATCAATCACATGGAAAAAACGGGCCATGTAACTGAGGTAATTCGCTAGAATTCCAACGGAGATTTAGTATACCCTGGCGTGCTAACTCGCGACGAAATAATGAGCGGACCAGCTCATTGTCCACTCCTAAAAAGAAAAGATAAATAACCAAATGAGAATGGAAAAACGGCAAAAATGGTAAAATAAAGGTTTCAATTGGACAAAGGCACCGAACGGGGATAATTCGTCGAGGATATGCACCAATTGTCACTGTTTTGCTTTGTTTTTTGGCGGCAAACTGACGGCTTGGGAAGGCGACGCAGACGATAAAATTGTCACGCGTCCCTGTCCAGCGTCCAACGGCTTCCAATTTTATTGAAATTTCGAACGTGAGAGTTTCGGTTGCAAATACGAACTATGCGAACTTACGAAGTTTTACGTAAGTAATCAGTTGCACGCGCGATTTGCTAGTTTGAGTTCGGAGTTCGATTTTTGAATCGCTTCGTATGACTCCGAACTTATTCGTTGGTAACTTACTTAAGGTTATAGTAAACTTAGGCACTTCTTATCGTTATAAGTTTTCAATACAGTTCCATATGATGCCGGACGTAAGCAATTGCACCATCCCATTTCTTCCCGTGGGTGTCGTAGAAGGCGACTAAGGGACATACCTACTAGAGAATGGGCAACAGCGTTCTCTATGCATCTAACCACCATACTGCGATCGCCAACTGGCCTGCCAAGCGTGGCGAATATGGTAAATCCACCATTGGGGGAGGATAAGTCCAGCAATGGACATCTTTCGGCTGAAATGATGAATGACGATGATGAAATTTTCAATAACTGATCAACCGCTAAAATAATATTTTTACTCTAATCTAAGAGTGACTTGAAGACTAGTCTAATTAAAGCTGTCTCATAAATCTGGTCTCATGGGTCTACTGTGCACGTCTTGCCACAAATATATTGTTCTCACATGTATAATTGTAACATGAGTGATGTAACTGATTTTTGGAGTTAACTTCTTAAGAATTGATTTTCACATAAGTATAAGCCCGGGGTATGAAAATGTGTTGGGTAATTGATTTAAATCAAACTTTCTCCGTTACGTTAATCTATACAGGATAAGTTGTTATCCAGTGCGCAAACTGTAACCATGAATTCAGCATATCATTCTAGACCCCCTTGCGCAGAAATACATCGCCGGTTTTACAAAAAAAAAATCTGCTGTTTCATAGAAAAATGCAATACCTACAAGGTCAAAATGTATGGAACAGCTGATTATTTTTTAAATATCCGATGACAATTTTCTACACTGGGGGGTCTAGAACGATATGCTGAATTCATGGTTACAATTTGCGCACTGGATAAAAACTTATCCTGTATATTTTATAATCATTCGCAAGGAGTAAACTCCAGTCGTGCGTTAGAGCTGACACATACAATATTTTTTGTAACAATATTTTGATTTACCCATTCTTCTCCATAGGTGCCACATTTTGGAATGGACAGCTTCATCTTTCTAACTGACTGACCCCTTGACATGTCAAAAGTGTTTCTAAATGCTTTATTTGAAATAAATATTTTGAGTTTAACATTGGAACCACGCACCAAAAATTAAACGTTAGAAGAATAATCAGTATAAAATTTGCGCAGGCGGAATGGCGATTGTAAGCTTGATTTCCACCATTTTCACTATTGTCCAGCACCCTAATTGCGTAACACACTATTAATCAGAATCTGCATAATTTTGAAACTTATTGCGAATCCATTTTTTTATATGTTCAAAAAAATTGTATGCTTAGCAATGTAAACAACGCTATATGTTGTGCAACTGTCAAAATGAAAACGATTCCTTCCCTCAATTCAGCTTAGTCACTATTACTAGGTAAGGGCAAACTAATTCAAAAATAGCAAAAAAAAAAAACTTTTGAGTACCACACCAGACTGACAGATCACTCACCCGTCACCAATCACCAGCCCCACTAAAATCGGTGATTAAGATAAAATTTAAACGCGTATTAACATGCTAAGAGACACACATCGGGGTCGTAAGCCCCATTAATTATCTGTATCACGGCAGGTAATCTTGCAGTAGCTCGGAGCAGCTCGGCAGTTCTCGGGAATTGTCGGAAATAGATCGGGCCACCCGTCGCGGGCGCACGTCTGGGATGATGTTGGTGTTATTTTGCACTGTAATAGCGAAAAGGCGAAAGTGTATATAGTCGGTAATAGAAAGGTACATTATTAATAGACCATTGGCGGAAAATAGGCTACTTTGCATCTTATTCAGCGAAATAATCTTGATCTAGTCAACTTCAACCATTTAGTAATAAATCAAAACAGTAGCACACAACGTTTTTTTAGGTTACAAAATAATGACAATTGTCAGCTGAATGCTATCTTCTGAGATACAGGCCTCGCCTAGTTCAGAAGATAGTCTATTTACCAAACCTCTTTTTACCACCACAAATGATGCTGGATTATTGTTGTTTATTGTATACGATATTCGTTGTTGCTATGCTGGTGAGAAATAAACTCTTTTTATATATTTTTTTAACTTGAATTAGGTAACTCAAAATTTCTCATTATAAATTTCACCGTATTATGTTGAAGCAGGTTGTAGCTCTCATTATCCTTCTGCGAATCAGTCATGTCACAGAAGGAGGCTGCGGAAAGGGAGCGGGAGATATCTTCCGCTCACCCAGCCCGCAGCAGGCGCACCGGGCGTCGGCGGAGGGCGGACAACGCCCTCTTCCAGCCCCCCTAAATGGGTCCAGGGGCGACGGATCTGGGGACATCCGTCGCCCCCTATTCCTTAGGACCCGAGATGGTGGCGCGTAGTGTTCCACGCGCGCCTCTCTGTGATGTATGGGGGGGAGTTTAACACCTCACTCCCCCCCAACGTGAGGAGGCCCGCAAAGGCGGGCCGGCACCAGTCGGGGATCGCGGAAGACATATTGGTTCCCGTGGTCCCCGACGTAGGTGTGGGACGGAACACCGGGGTGGTTTTAGTCAGTAAGAGTCTGACAGACCCCTCCGCCCACCCCAGGGCGGAGGACATCCATGAGGATTTCCACCTCGTGATCAAAAAAAAAAAAAAAAAGGTTGTAGCTCTCATACAACATGAGCTAAAGAGGTAATCAATTCTTCTTTATCTACTGAAGTATCCAAACAAACGATCAAACAACAAATCAAGGATACCAGTGGTGGCCCAGTGATAGCGATCGCGATTTACCGAGTTGTAGGTCGTAGGTTGGAACCCAGTGAAGCGCTCTACTTGGTGTAAATTATTGCATCACGACTGCTCTCAAAACTGTGAAGGAAATCATCGTGAGGAAACTGGCATGTCCTAGAACCAAATATTCGTAGACATGTGACATCTACCAACCCGTACTGGGCCCGCGTGGTGGATTACGGCCCTCTCCCTCCATAATAGATTGATTATGCTAAACAATCAAACAGTCATTCAATCGAGCCTATTACATTCCATCTTCATTGCTACTCTAAATCTCTCAGTTTTTGGCCATCCATTTCCAGGCTGACCTGGCTCTACCGTCATTTACAGGACAGTTGATGTGTAGGCCAGTGGAAGGCAGGTCAAGGTGACAGGTGTGGCACAAAATCGTGTGAAACTTTACTTTTCTACTTATATTGACCGGAAGGGCAATTCTTGTAATTTTAAGCACGTTCACTGATATCAGTCTCAATACGTAAAAATAAAAACAAAAAAAAAATATGAACAAAAAAAAAAAACAATAACAAAAAAACCAAAAGTAATAATAAATGTATAATGTATGTATGTAAATAATAAATATATGGACATTTTTGACAAGTTTCTGACATTTAATTGTCGCCGGGATGAGGCTGCCACTAGATTTTGAACGTTTTTCATTACGAGAATTGGCCTTCTATTTTGAAACAGCAATGTATCCTCTATGATCCATTTAACCGAGGCGATATTTACAAACTGATATTAGTATTAACTGCCTTAATACTATGACTCCGATTATTCCCAAAAACTCCATCCATAATGCATGTGAGCCGTACCTGCGAACTAAACAGGACGTCTAGCTAAATTGCAGGCCGATTAATTTCTCAGTATCCTGGTTATGTATGCAACGTTGTCTCCTGGTCCGGCCACGAGACAATTGTGGCCAAAAAAATAGGATGTCATAAATTACTGCTTTGTATCGATCGTTTGGCACACAATGAGACGTTTTTTGCTATTTAAAATACGAATTTTGAAGATGTTTCGTTGATGTAAAACAGGCAATTGGACTGGTTGTGAGAGGTGTCTCGGCAAATTGCTCCGGAGTGATTTGTGGGACGATAAGTTGGGGCAATGATGGAGTTAATGGCTTCCGGAGAGAGTAAACTCATTGAAGATTATAATGTAAAAAACGGCTGATGATCACCAATTCGTTTTCTTTAAGATAGTTAAAAGATTCGTCGATTTGCACGAATTAATCCTTAAACAAAACGGATTGACGAAATGAATAAGTGTAGGCGTAACGCTACTAGACCGAGTGCGTCTTCGACGTCGGGGACATGGCGATGCGCCGCAAGTGGAGTTGGGCAGGATATCAGGTTAGACGAGGAGACGGCCGATGGAGTAATGCAGAGACTGAATGGTGGCCAAGTTTTGGCCAAAGAAACCAAGGCCGTCCATGAGCGTGTTGGGTTTATGATATCATCAAGGTAGTGGGAAACACATGGATGAGATACGCACGGAACTGAGATGTATGGCGGAAAACCTGGCCTATATACCCAATAGTCAGTGATTCCGGGCTGACATGATGATGATAATGCTATCTTCAATGTGAATTTGCGGTCGTCAATTCAAATGGATAGTAAAGTGTAGTCCAGGTAATCCACCAGATTCGGTCTATTACTTAGATTCCAAATCTTCACATAACCTAAACTTTCACTCTGTATCATGGCAACGCTGACTGAGGTTAAAATTAACCACTACAAGCACTAGCATTGACATTTGTTTTAAGAAATATATTATTCTGCTTTACAGATAAGTAAATAATGACACTTCTAAACATCTTCATATGTAAGCAATGGGGAAGGCAACTGTCAAAATGGCACTGTCCTAGCTACTAACCAACACGAGCTAATAACACAAGGCAAGAAGTGGTAATATTTTATTTTATGAAATTTTTTGATGATGTCGTGTTCCTAAATGGTCGAAAATTAGTGTTGACCATTTTTCAAAAGAATATCAAATTAGAAGATTATGGCGTGAACCTAATCATAGAGCTTTTCTTTTTAAATAAAGTAAGTATAAGTAGTTCGAAGTTATGTTGAAAACATTTTGATAAAATGGATTCTAGCACTTTCCATATCTTATAAATATACGGATTGATTTAAAATATTGAAAGCACCAAAAATAATGACATAGTGAGCTCAAACCTCACTATTGAAAGACTACTAAATGTAATTAATAAAATGCCAAATTAATTGTAGACCGTACGTAGGGAGTCAGCTATAATTAGCTTTGACCGACCTTCCTCATAATTGACATTCCGACAGCTAATTTTGACATATTCTCAGGCGCCATCTTGAAAACATCAAATCCTAACTGCCACAAATGTCACAACACCCATCCCTATTTAGCCACGATTGTGCAAGATACACTATCAGTACAGAATCTCACGTAATACGTATATTATTACAGTTAACGTGAACCAGACGGGTTGTCGTGAGTTCTCGCGGGCAACGCGTCACGACACGAGAGCGTGACGACACAGTTTGTGTATAACATCTCATTTTAACAGAAAACCTGTGTAATGTGAGTTTTGAATATGAGATGAGTTGGAATAGAATTAATATATTGGTCTTGGTATTTCTCAAGTTACGCAAAATGTCATACGGGTCCTGCCATTGGGTCACCAATTTTAGAGGATTTCGTAAAAAGTGGCTGAGGAACTTTAAACCTTTAAAATATGAAAATATGGAGTAGCGGAGTAATAGCGTCACACTCTATCAGTAGGAATAGCTTTTATTTTGACAGATGAACAACTTTCATTAGTACAGAAAAATGTTTTAGAACATTTGAAGCAATGGAATATCCTTTAATATGATTCAGATTCTAATTGATAGTGTAATATGCAATTAGAGTGCAGGTCGCTTTTTCTGCTTATGACAGCAATCGATATCTCATCAAATATTCCATCGTGGAAATAATTGCAGTCTTTTTAGCAGTTTATCACAAATGTAAATAAAATAAGTATCTACTTATATGTATTGTTTCCGAACGTCGGCGACGTTTTCTGGATCGATCAGCTAGATACATAAACACCATGAATCTTGCTAATCTAGTACTAACGCTTCGAAATTTTTAATACAGTGGTCTCGAAATTATATCAAAATCTTGAGACCGGGAACAGCACAAACATGCTAGGAAATAATGCACCCATTTTTATCCTGGGATATTTGTAACATTCTCATGTCGCCAATCACGAAAATAGCGACCCCAGACACACAGTCAACAACTACTTAATACAAAATAACACATCAACTCTTTAATAAATTTCCCTTAAAATGGCAAAAACCGCCGCCCTGGCACACGACGATCGTCGGCGAACATTCGTTACCAGTGGCGCCCTCGGCGAAATGTCGTCAAATTCATCAGTTTTTGTCCGTATCGCCATTCGGGAAAGGACCGAATTTTATAAGGCATTGTGCACATGAGAGGAAGCTTCTTAGCTTCCTCAGTTGAAGTGGATTCGACTAAGTAAGACTTATAACAATAAATAAAAACAGGTTATAATGACCCATAGACATATACCTTACAAAATAACATATATAAGTATTAAACAAAACTTGTATTACCAATAGTACCTTAAACTATGTTAGTAGCTCTTCATTTTGTTAGCTTGTCCGTGAGCTGTCCGGTGGCACTTGTCCGCGGAAGCGACGGAACACCCACGTCCTGTGGCCAAAAGTCTTCGTCCATGACGACGGGTAGATAACAATTCGACTTATACACGATCCGGCATTTTTGTAAGAGTTAATTATATCGGGACCATAGAGACTATTTTCGAAACAACCACATCTCTAAACATTGGTTAGACACGACCAACATTTCTTGGACACAGACAGGGTGTCAAATATATGTTTGTCCTACATCTACCATAGCTGTATAAGTATAACAAATCTTAGAATCGTTAGCAAGGACCACATTTTGAATATGTGAGTGTCCCAAACTATAAGAATAACGGTATATTCTGGCCTTCCCCTGCAGTGTATTTGCTTTATTTTATTTGTCAAAACGTAAATAAAAAACACTCGACTTCCCTTTTACAACAGTCAACTTACACATTTAATCCTTCCGTCTTACGCCGTCCCGTCCGACTGTCTGCACGCGCTTTAAAACTGCCATTTTTTTCGAGGTAGCACAATTGGAGCGCTCTGGTACTCGACAGAAAAACCCCTAAAATACGAGTATCCCCCTGATATATACGATGGGCTACTTTTGTTAGCTTAATCGATTACATTCCCCCCTTTTTTACAGGTATCGATACTACAATCGATGTTTCTTATCGGTTAAATGAGGTTAGCTTTTTGTTTCGTTTTGTTTCTGAAGTTCTGTTGTTTTTTGGATGGATGTCTTGGAAGCGGATTGAAGGGTTTCTGTTGCAAACTGATGCTCCAGTCAGGGGGCTTACTCTTCAACCTAATTTTAATTCCAATCTAAAGCCAATACGATTCCAATGTTAATTTTGCATACACGTGATTCAGTACTCTTGAAAACTACAACAACAACGCCCGATCTCGATTCCACTTAGTTCTCCGAAATGGACACCCAATTCAAACACATTTTGGCGCTAGCGTCGAACTTAAGACTATGAAACATCAAAATTCCAATGTCAATCGATCGGAATTAAAATCAAGAGTAAGCACCCAGAGCTTGTGCATTTAAACGTATAACTTCATCCATCCATCCGTCTATTTCAGTCCTAAGACCTCCACTGCTAGACATAGGCCTCCCCCAGTTTGAAGGATCATCGCCACGCTTGGCAGGCCGGTTGGCGATCGCAATATGGTGGTAAAATACTTAGATAACGCTGCTGCCCATTCTCTAGTAAGTCCCTTAGTCGCCTTTTACGACACTCACGGGAAGAAATGGGATGTTGCTTTTCTTTATGTCCGACACGACACGTATAACTTCCCATGCTATTAATGAATATGTAGCATGCTCACAATTAAAGAGTTCAATACTTTTGTTTTATAATAAAATAACAGCGATCGAGCATGGACAATTTCAAGCCTAGGAAATGTAGGTACTGTAATTTAATTGCCTATAGTGTTCTGCCAGGGTCGCGAGATTCGTTCGAAAGAGTTACCGTGGCCCTGACATATGGGTAACTGAAGGAACACGGGTGGGTTTTAGTCAGTAAAAGTCTGACACGAAAGAGCGGGAGAAGTCATTTGATGATTACCCATCCAAAAAAAAAAAAACCTATAGTGTTCCTACTGCTGGGACACACGCCTCTTCCCTGTGAGATGGAATGGTTCGTAATCCACCACGCGGGACCAATGCGGGTTGGTATGTGACGTCTACAATTTTTTTTGGTTCTTATCATATTGGTTTAATCACGTTGTTTTCCTTCTCCGTTTTGAGAGCAGTGGCAATGAAATAATTTACACAAAGTAATGCGCCTGTCAGTGTACAATACTTCGAACCTACGACTTACAATTCGTAGGTCGTGGCGGGTTTCACTGTGCACTGCACCCTAATTGCGAAACGCACAATTTATCAGAATCTGAATGGGATTGAAGATTATTTCTAAAACATTGCGTCATTTGTTCGAATAAATTGTCGGCTCAGCAACGTAAATAACGCAATGAATGTTGTTTAACTATGAATACTAAACCAATTCCTACCGATAAAAAATTCCGCAATTGCCCCTCTGATCTTAACTCCGATTGATTCTATCAAAATTTCTTAAAATAACAAAAAAAAATCCGCTGTTAATCCAAATCATTTTAGTAGACATCTTAAAATATGGCCAATTAATATCGGAAGAGCGGGGCTGCGAATTTTAAACATCTTCAGCGGGGTGAACACGGCCTGCTGTCATAGACTTGGTCACGCATTTAATTACGGTTTGGCTCCCAAATTCTTTGGCTCCTCCGGCCTGTAAACAAATTACAGTGCTCATATGTTGGCCACTGTCACAAGGATATAAAGCCTACCCTTACAGATAAAAAAAACAACGTTAAGTCAACGTCCAAACGAACGCAATAAAATCGCAACGGAATTTTATCTCGCACTGGCTCTGCAACGCACTGCTTAGCGTCAAGATTTAAAATTCGAACAATATGTATATTCGACGCACTGGAATTCACTCTGTTCGATTTTCAAAGCTTGGCGCTAAAGGAACGAGGAACAAACGTTCAACCAAACAAATTCTCCAGCTTTATCATTTCTAGATTTGATTACAATTAAAAACGTTATAGTGAGTCAACCTTAAAAGATAGACATATGCTATCCCGGACTTTTTTTTAGAACTTTTTAAGAGAAACAATTCCGTCATAAATTGTCGTTGTGTTAGATCAACCGCACGCAACAAAAGCTCGTAAAAGGAATACATTTTCCCCGTTTTCGCAACATTTTCCATTGATGCTTCGCTCCTTTTGGTCATAGCGTGATGTTATATAGCTTATAACCTTTTCCAATAAATAGGCTATCCAACAATAAAAGATTTTTTCAATTCGAACCAGTAATTCCTGAGATTATCGCGTTCAACCAAACAAACAAAGTATTCAGCTTTATAATATTAGTATAGATTCCTTCCCCCAGTCTTTCAGCACTAATCACTTGATTAGTACTCCTCCCTCCTCCCCTAGACTCCTTTATGCCTTCACAAAGGAGTCTAAAGGCGTGGCGATCAGTTCTAACCGCCAGTAATTGCGTGTAACAGTAATATCGGGCAGTATGAAGCGATTCCCATCATCCATTATGAATGACAATCAATCTATCGACGGTTATCGGGCAGCCATAATTGATTTAATTGTATTCTCATAGTTATACCAATTAACTTGCAAATTGGTATACATTGTAACTGAAGTAATTGATTTATACTTAGTCTTTGACGCGGGTCTGTTTCTAGGTTTTGTTGGCAAATGCTTATAGAATAAAGAAGTTTTGCCACAGTGTGGTGACAATTTTGTATCGTTGTCAGTGAGACAACGATACAAAATTGTCACCGATTGTCGAATTGTCGGGTCCACAAAAAAATGTGAAATGTCAGTAATAAAACTTCTTTTTTTGTGGGTGGTAAATCATCAAATGACGTCTCCCGCTCTGGGTGGAGCGGAAGGGCGTGTCAGACTTTGCGGCGCCCACTATCGGTGGGCATCGGTGCGGCTCGGTACAGCTCGGGCGCCTTACGGCGGCATTGGGCGGCTTCGGGCGCCTCAGAGCTGCGTCGGGCGACTTTGGGCTGCCTCGGCAGCCGTAAGCATGAAGCAAGTATGCTAAGCATGGCTAAGGACGCCGAGGCTGTCTTTGGGTAGCAAGATGAACAATGAGAACTAAGTCCCAATCCACCATTATAAATACACACGCACAACTGTTTTCACGTAACGTTACGACTGCTCTGCGATGTTTCTGCCGCCCGAACTATTCTGAGGCTACCCAAAATCAGCTACGGAGTCCTTAGCCATGCTTACGGCTGCCGAGGCAGCCCGAAGTCACCCGACGCAGCTCTTAGGCGCCCGAAGCCGCCCGAAGCTGCCGTAAGGCGCCCGAGCGGTACCGAGCCGCACCGATGCCCACCGATAGTGGGCGCCGGGCCTTTTACTGACTAAAACGCACCCGTGTTCCTTCAGTTGCCTATATGCCAGGGTTAACTCTTTCGAACAAATCCGAGACCCTGGCAAGCGCATGGTTGACAGCTGATAGGCTCGCTCCCTTATTTAGCAAATGGAAACTGTGGAGAGATTGACTGGCCTGTTAGTCTAGTGGTTAGTGACCCTGACTGCTAAGACTGAGGTCGTGGGTTCGATTCCCACCCAGGACAAATCTTTGTGTGATGAGCACAATCATTTGTTCTGTGTCTGGGAGTAATTTATCTATTTTATGTATGTATTTAGAAATATAATATAAGTATGTTTATCAGTTATTGTCTGGTTGCCATAGTACAGGCTCTGCCTAGTTTGGGATCAGATAATGGTGTGTTGGTTGTCCCAAGATATTATTATTACATCAGGACCTAAAATCGGAAACCCGCGGTTAAAAGTCCTGCATATTTGCAAATAGTCCGGTTTTCAACTCCATTAAAAGTTTAAAACTAAATAGATTAAAATAAATTTATTAAATGAAAGGAAAATAAAAAATTGTAGGTCATTTAGAAACCCAGTCGCAAGCGGTTAAAAGTCTTGAATATTTGCAAATAGTCCGGTTTTCAACTCTAATAAAACTAAATAGGTTAAAATAAATTTATTAAATGAAAGGAAAATAAAAAATAATAGGTGCGCCTTATATTTTTGTGCATCGGCTTTCAAAGAGTGTCTCGCCGCCTATATTTCCTACCTATCATTGTGAAATTCTTTACAAGTGGTATTTTAATAGTCATATTGTGATTAGATTGGAGATCATACTAAGTGTTATGAATATTAGGATTTTCCTCCGACTACGAAAAATCCGATCTCGACTGCAATCCGGGCTTTTAAAAGCCGGTCAAGACCGGAATAATCCGGTTATCTAAATGGTAACTTTATGTTCTATCCTCTGTTTATATCTCCCTCCCTTCGGGGAATTCAGATGTGATTTTAAAGGGAAAATTATTGCTCTATTGAGTGGACAATTTAAAAAGCTAGAAGAGTACGCACGGCGACAAATCAAGCTATACATTTCTGGGCACGCCACAATTGCGGCGGTAAGTCCCCTCTTTGAGGAGTGGATACAGAGGCGCCTCGGCGTCCTCACCTTCCGCCTGACGCAGGTTCTCACCGGGCATGGGTGCTTCGGTAGGTTTGCGGGAGGAAACGCCCGGGTGTTTCCAGTGCGAGGATCGTCTAGAGGACACGGTGGAGCATACGGTGGAGGTGTGCCCTGCCTGGGCTGAGCACCGCCGTGTACTCGTGGAGGCGATCGGCGGCGGCGACCTCTCGCGTCCGACCCTGGTGCGAGCCATGGTACGGAGCGAGAGGGCATGGAAAGCCGTCACCTCCTTCTGCGAAGCAGTAATGCTCTCAAAAGAGGAGGCGGGGCGCGTTAGGGAGTGGCAGTCTCTGCGCCCTCACGCCCTCAGCCGCCGCAGGAGGAGACGCCCCGGGCGTCGGGAGTCTATAGCGGACTCCCGGCCACCGCAGGCGCGAGCTTGCGGGCGGCGAGCAATGGGTAGCTCGCCCGGTAAGGACCAAGCTCGGGTCGACGGCGCGTAGTGTTCCACGCGCGCCTCAAAGAGATGTCAGCAGCACTGAAGGGGTCTGCTAGGACCGATGCCTGCCGGGGTCGCGTGATTGTTCGAAAGAGATACCGTGACCCTGGCACATGGGCAACTGAAGGAACACGGGTGGGTTTTAGTCAGTAAAAGTCTGACACGCCCTCCCGCTCCGCCCAGAGCGGGAGAAGTCATTTGATGATTTCCCATCCAGAAAAAAAAAGCTATACATTTCCAGCATAAGCTGACATCTTATTATACGAAACGCCGCATACAATGCGAGTTCAGCTATAACTGGAAATGTATACCTTGACGTGTCGCAGTGCTTACCAGGAATTTCCTAAAGAAAAATGAAGGAATTACGGACAGACAAAGGTTCGTTTTGACCGTAGAACCTTGCCTACAAAGTTGCGAATTCAATTTCACAAATGAAACGTTGCTATAACTGACATAATAAGCCATAATTTGATAATTGATCAACAGCCATTAAACAGTTGTCTACTTCGATTATTTCTTCAATTATTTTTTTTTCTAAGTTTCCGCCATTTGTGACGAGTCCACTTTGCTTCAAGGAAATCTAATAACAATATATGTATAATGTTTGTGTATGTGTATAATGTTTAAAAAATATATTTTAATATTTCAGTGTTATGAAAGTTCCGTGTGAATAGCATCACGCCATTTATTTTCGTGAGTGTCGTAAAAGGCAACTCCCTTTTTTCTGTGGGTGGGAAATCATCGAATGACGTCTACCGCTCTGGGTGGAGCGGAAGGGCGTGTCAGACTTTTACTGACTAAAACCCACCCGTGTTCCTTAGTTGCCCATATGCCAGGGCCACGGTACCTCTTTCGAACAAATCTCGCGACCCTGGCAGGTGGCGACTCCCTTAGTCGCCTTTTACGACACTCACGTACTAGTATGGGCAGCAGTATTCTCTATGCATTTTACAACCGTACTGTAATCGCCAACATACCCCCTTATCATACAACCTGACTTTGACCTGCAAATAGCAAAAAATGTAAGAAATTTGATTTTTGTGGGATATTTTACCGCATCCTAAAGATTCATCTTTAAGTATTTTAGTGCAATCAATAAACTTTATATGGGTTGTGTTTTACTTGAGAAGTAACAATATTAAATCATAATTCTCTTAATATCATCATTTTCTTTATTACGCATTCTTCATATAGTCAACTTGTAAATTATGTCAAAAAGTATGTTTATTTTATTATAGAAGGCTAAAAACTAAAATACAGATAAACTAAAATAAATAACTAACTATACAAATAAATACAAAAAAAGGACGCTTAGGCGTCGAAGTACTCGTCTGCATCATTGTCATCTGGAAACGTGCCCAGAAGACTGGCAGCATTGCCACGTTGGATGACAATGCTAATTCTTTGGCCAAACAATGACCCAGCCCTCTGGTCACGTGAAGTGTCGACCAGTCGATGAGAAATTTCTTGTAAATAAAATCCTTAGCGTTCTTAATCATTTCCGTCGAAAGACGTCGACACTTTGCGGGCGCGTTGGCGATCGCAGTATGGTGGTAAAATGCATAGAGAACACTGCTGCCCATTCTCTAGTAAGTCCCCTAGTCGCCTCTTATGACATCCAAAAGAAGAAATGGAATAGTGCTATTGTACACGTTCGGCAATGCATGGTACAGTACAGTGTTCTTAATAGGAGTGAAGAAAGGTGTGGGGTTAGTTGATAAAAGCCAGGTAGATGAATTCTAAATTCTATTACAAACAAATGCAAAACTACGTAAAGAATTCGGCTTGATTGACTGTGTGTGTAGGAGATAAACAGAGAGAGCTACTGGCATCTGAAGTGTGGCGATTAATTGCTGAGCCACCGAGCGGCGGAAATCGCAGGCAAAAGGTATTCATTCTTAGGACTAGTGTAAGTGTGGATAAGAAATAAAATTCGATAGATATGTTGATAAAATAAGCTTTGTTACAACAAAAGAGATGGGTAACCAGGGTCCTCTGATATAGTTGAAGCTTAGTAAGAAACCGGTGGATGTTTTCGAATAGAATTTAAGTTAAATTATAGAAAAAAAAACAGTTCATTTATCAAATCAAATTTTATTCCAAAACATTATTTAAAGGTTCACCTTAATTGCGTAAAACACTATAAATAACAATCTGAATCATTTTGAAGGATACTTATTGCTAATTTATTACTTCATATGTACGAAAAAATGTTCTGCCCAGAAACGTAAATAACAAAATGAACGTAGATGAACTGTCAAAATGAAACCCATTGTTCAATTCATTCATTGTTCATGTGTTGTGCAATTTTCCTACTGTAAAACAGTGGTCAAAAAAGAGGTCTTTAATTTATATTTTCAGTTTTATTAATTATTTACTTTTTATTAGTTTTTTTATATTTTTTATTAAGGAATGAAGAGGCTTGCTTATTATTTTATTCTGGCATTTTAATCTATTGAAACTTCATACTACAAAAAGCGCTTCGTCGTGTAGTGCGGACGTATGATGGGTTTCGAAAAATTATTAGCGATAGCCATTTGCGAGGCCAGGAAAGACCAAAGAAGCTATAACCATTAGAATGCATCTCTTGAATAATGAACTATTAGTACTTATCTATCTTTGCCGCCATGCAATGATTTAAGGAAATAATCTGAACAATTTTAATAATTAGCAATTTAATACCATGTCTAATTTATTGAATTTTCTCAAAGTAAACCCCTGTAATATTTACTTACTTGTTTTAGAATAACTTAACAATATTTTATCGGCCGTGCACGGCTACTGTTGAAGAAATTATCTTTGGGGCACCTTTGCTCATTAAATAGCAAAACGTTAATCAATTTATGTAGACACAAGTACTCAAGTTAACTCAAGTCAGCCATGTTTTCGCCATAAGTGAATCTTGTCCGAACCAAAATCATGAATAATTACGCATAAATAACTCCAAGTCTTCATTCTCTCATCAATTTATTCCCTTAAATGGAGTTTAACTTCTTGTGGGGCACGACATCCTGTGTTTTGCTTCAAAATAATTGTGAATACGAGGCGATTTTGAAAGAGTTAATGGAGTGAAGATGCCATAACGGCATAGTTAAAGACCTAGGTCATATGCGTAAGACTGTGATGACGAAATTCAATATCAATTCAATATAATCTGACTAAGATTATGTCTGGACTTTAAAAGAGACTGTGACCTCTGAGTTTGTTTCGGCCTGTCTTCTCAGAGCAGTCAGATCAGAAACGCCGACCTCATCTAGTTTTTAAAAAAACTATGATTGACGTGTATAAGTGTTTTCACGAACCTACTTGCAGAAATAAAATCATTTATCAATTGCAATCTTTCATTATTCACTTAGAAGGGATGCCATCTCTGTTGTGAAGGAAAAATCCTGAGGACACCTTTCTCTTGTTCCTCTCCTCCCCTCTCTAAAATTTAAGTTTAAGTAATATACCTAAAAAAATCTTTTGTATTGAAATGTCTGTACTTCGTTTGCATTTAATTATTTTAGTACAATTTTGTACTACACATACACTGTAACATACTATATGTCTCGCTGTCTGTGTCTTTCTTTCTTTTCTTTCTTTCTTTCTGTTAGTTGCCTAAATAATAAAATAAAAATAGACACTGAGACATAATTCGCCAACGAAAAAATTTAAGATACTCAATTTTTCCTGGCAATACAACTTCATTACGATCTATCTATTATTTATTATTTTAGAAGTAGGTATTATTATTCCTGACCTTTAGAACCACATACCAAATAAAAGAATTCTTCCTCTGACCTCTTTTATCTTTTTTGTGTTTAAAACCCTTTAAGCTATAGGCAGCTTCAATTTATACTTACATAAACTTATATTAAGTTACTGATACTATTGTCCTATTTTTTTTTCTTAGATTATTAAACTAATTTAATTTTCTATGACTATCGGACTATCCAAACCTATTTAATCCATGATCCAGCAGCCAACTGTCTTCTCATTGTCTCAAGTGATTTGTGTCGCCACTTCCAAAGAGTAAATGAAACAAAAATACACCTTTACCCCATAAAAGAAAGAGACAACACTACCCAATAACCCTTAGCAGTTAATTATAATGGCCTCTCTAGCTTGTTAGGAGATTTTTTCGATTTATTTTCGCGCCAAGAATTGAAATACCGAAAATACTTCTTCACGCCGAATTTATAATTGACATCTGAGTTAAGAAAAGGGTTCAGTTTGGACTTTTAAATAAATTAAGTGTTGGTTAAAGAATTTTAGAGAAAATGGATCAAATAGAGTGGATATTTTAAATGGTTTTAGTCAATGGTAGTCAAGGAGCACATAGTTTAGTTTTATTAAAAGCGCAGCGCTATCCGAAAGTGTTTAAAAAAACAAACGTGACAACCATTTAAATGAAGAATTATTGAAATGGCAAGGAAACAATTACTTATAATAATAGTGCCAGCAATTACTGTCCCATTGCTGGGCAAAGGCCTCTTCTGATACAGAGAAGGCATGAGCATTGAGAGAGATTATAAGTGCGTCCAAGATGACCTCAGAAGGTACTTATGAATTGTAATGGTCACATATGAATTAACTAATACATTTTTTTAAACCTTTAGGAAAACCCTGGAACCCCAACCAAGTCGGATACCACTTCCACCTTTGTACCAGCTTTGTAAACAATAGTGCCAGAAAGTATTAGAAGATTATCAAGATAGACAAAGTGGATTCAAAACGCATTAAGGTGAATGCTCCAAACCAGCCCGCGAAATTCAAAATTTCTTGTGTTTTTTGCAATTTGCAGGCCAGTGCTAAGTTGTATGTTGATTAAAATATTATTCGCGACTGTAAGACGTATGTAGTTACAGAATTATAATCATCAAAATCACCAAAACAACCCTTCAAATTCATAAAGGCCTAAGAACAAAAAAAAAAAACAGAAACAGTCATTCCTATAGCTTTATGAACTTAGAGCGTTGTATTGATGATTTTGATGATTATAATTCTGTAACTACATATCTCTTACAAGCGCGAATAATATTTTAATCAACATACAACCAAGCACTGGCCTGCAAATTGCAAAAAACGTAAGAAAATTTGAATTTCGCGGGCTGGTTCAAGCATTCACCTTAAGTCTTCAAACTAACGCAAGAACTACCAAAGCAAAGTTATTAAAATTAATATTTGACTGGAGTGGTCACATAACAATTTTATTAACTTTTTAGCTAAAACTAGAAACGTACAGCTTGCCTTGTCACCGTGCGTACCATATCAGTAAAAACCGTAGTCGATCCACAATTGCCGGAGACATCGCAGAACATACTAGTAGGTGCATTCAAAAAATAGTTTAAAAAAACTAAAAAACACGCTTCCATTGAAAACCAAACTAAAAAGTACAAAATAATGGAAAAAAAGCGTGGGGTGCTTTTTAAGGTATTTTTTTATTGATATCAGGCACCCCACGCTTTTTTTCCATTATTTTGTACTTTTTAGTTTGGTTTTCAATGGAAGCGTGTTTTTTAGTTTTTTTAAACTATTATTTATTTTCTATTTTTAGGGTGATTCGAATTTTGAGACGTATGTCAGCGTAGTTTGTGACGTATGTCAGCGTAGTTTTCGAAGACAGTTTTTTTTGCTGTCCTGGTAACCCTGGCAAGGATAATGGCACAAATTAGTTTGTGACGTATGTCAACGTAGTTTTCGAAACAGTTTTTTTGCTGTCCTGGTAACCCTGGCAAGGATAATGGCACAAATTTATGAAATTATTGCATTGTCATCGGTCCTTGACAGGTGAGCAAAGTTTGAATGAAATCTGGTCGTTTAAAGTGGATCAAAATCGCGCTGTAAGGAGTCGGTTACAAACAAACATACAAGTGAAGCTAATATAAAGCGTGTAAAAAAAAGGATGAATTCAGAAACCTCCTTAAAAAATACTGATTTGTAGCTGCCAAGGCACAGCATTGCGTCTTGGCGGAGATAATGATAGCAGAACTGTTCAGACGAGGCCTTGCCAAGGACCCAAGGTAATGAAGAAATTAAAAGCAACAATCACGGTCCACCACTTATAAGTAGCATACCATCACCACGAATATAATTATGGTCTGAAGTTTGCGCGATCGGTCCTCAGATAATAATGTGGTATGTGAAGCATAAACGTGGTTTTATCGCAATTTATGTTTGTACATCGGAAGAATTTCAAATGAGCGCCATTTTTGCATTCCTGCCGCGTCTATCTAGATTATCAAAAACGCCCTGCAGTCTGTTGTGTTTGTTTCATGTTTTTGCTACGGACGCAATAAAAAATACCTACGTCCACTCAGATACATTAGAGCAAAATTTCAATCTCTTCTTAGGCCGCTTTTCCCAAATATGTACCATGATGACAAACCTTGTAACACTGTACGACCAGGAGCTCAAGACCAAAGAGTGACTGATAAGTCGATTCGCATAAATTTACTCGCCCGAACCGAGCGAATCTCTCTTTTTAACCGACTTCAAAAAGGAGGAGGTTCTCAATTCGGATGTCTATATTTTTTTTTTTATGTATGTTCGGCCATAACTCCGTCATATATAGACGGATTTGCAAAATTCTTTTTTTGTTTGAAAGGAGTTCATTCCGAAATGGTCCCATATAAATTTCATATAGATCTGATGATGAGTTCCAGAGATAGACACTGGAACTCTTTAAAAAATGACAGCAAATCAACCGCGATTTCTGCTATCGCATAAATATGCATTGTTTGTTTGGAATTAGTACGGGGTGGATACCACAACTAAAAATTTAAAAATAAAAACTTTTTTACAAAAAAAAACAACCGACTTCCTTAAAAACACTACAAAGTCAAAAATAACTTTAATTTCGGAAGTCGGTGGCAAAAAAACCATAAATACAGATCCTAAGACACCGACTTCCGAAATTAAAGTTATTTTTCACTTTGTAGTGTTTTTAAGGAAGTCGGTTTGTTTTTTTTGTAAAAAAGTTTTTTATAATATAATATTTTTATAAAAAGCTAAATATGGCTGTAGATTCTATATACGTATTGTGTATAGAGGTACCTGTTCTTCCAATTGGTAATACAGGTACCTCTCTACACAATCCACAGTTCATTCACAATTCAACATGAAAAAGTCATTATGATGAAATAGTCATCATCATCATTCCAGCCGAAAGACGTCCACTGCTGGACATAGGCCTCCCCCAATTTGGGGGTATTTGCCATAATTGCTACGCTTGGCAGGCGGGTTGGCGATTGGTGTGTGGTGGTAAAATGCATAGAGAACGCTGCTGACTATTCTCTAGTAAGTAAGTCGCCTTTTGACGACACCCACGGGAAGAAATGGAATGGTGCTATTTGTTATGTCCGAAACCACACGTTTGTGATGGAATAGTAAGTATGAAAAAACTTTTTAACAAAAAAAATTAACCGCCGAAAAAACTGAAAAGCTAACCAGTAGGTAAAGCTTTCTTGTCACATGCAGACTTGTAGCCTATTACCAACCGGAAACTATTATAAAAGTAATCATCTTGAACTTGTCCCAACAATTATTGCCAGTTGTCCTCCACCTACCATTGATCCTTGCTGCTGACCCCACAGATCATAGCGATAGTGTTAGTAAGTTTGTCGTTTACCTACTCGTGGTATAAAACCTTTTTTGTTGAACTAAAGGTGCGTGCAGAATGTGGTGCAGAATTACAAGATGGATCTAAGATCGTAATTTATTTCTTTTTTTATTTATGTTAGTAGGTAATATATAAGACGAGCTAAAGTATGTACCTACATATGTTTTAGCTATAATTTAATTCTAAATTATGATTATTTCGATTTCATCATCATTTCATTCGAAAGACGTGCACAGCTGGACACAAACCTCCCCCAATTTGGGGGGGTTTGCTACAATCGAAACGTTTGGCAGGCGGGTTGGCGATCGCAGTATGGTGGTAAAATGCATAGAGAACGCTGCTAGTCTTTATGTCCGTCACCACACGGTATATACGATATAGACTTAGCTTAAAAGCTAATTTCACGGATTCCCACTGTTTTTAGGTCCATCAAAGGTAGGTATTAGTGCTTCTGAGTAAGTTACGCACTATTGTGCTGCTGATTGTCAAACTTAACGTTATTTGTGCAACCGATGGAGTTCCAACTGACGGCCTCTGTCACTCGGCAGTGTCAGCGTTCCCACTGCTGGGCCATAGGCTTCCTCGGTGAGACTATAGTGTGAGAGAAGTGAAAGAAGAAGAAAAGAAAGAAAAATACGTTTATTTATTTATTTAAACACTTTAAGCACATACACGTACAGAGGCGGACTTAATGCCATAGGCATTTTCTACCAGTCAACCTTTGGGTGATGCAGAGACAAACAGTGGTAGTTGCAATGAATTTGAAGATATTCAAATATAAACGTATTACTAATTTAAATCATAATCATAATACATATACCTAACTATATATAAATATAAAAACACATACATACATATACATAAATAATCGAATTTACTTAAAACAAATGAGACAAAAACAATGACGAAACATTACCTTTGTGATGATACTGCCAACTTCTTGCAATTTGCGGTAAATATGACGCAAAGACAAACTATACACAACATAAATATTTAAAAAATAGCTGGGGAAAATATGCGTCAAATCCACGCAAAACGGCCATTCCTCAGCATAAAACTGCGACTCTGTGCGAGACAGAGCCCCAGCGCTGGTTTTCAGCGACAGCCGGCGCTGACGCGTGACGTCGGACGGTGCAGAGTAAAAAGAAGTTACAATACTAAATCTTAAAAAAAGTGAGCTGTTATCCACTACTAGGGCCCAGTGCAGGTTGTTAGATGTCCCAAGTCTTCAAATGTTTGGTTCTAGGAAATGCCGGTTTCTTCACGATGTTTTCCTTCACCGTTTTGAGAGCAGTGATGATGAAATAATTTGCACAATGTAAAGAGCTTGTCAGAGTACGAACCTAACAGCCAGGGTCGCAGAATTGTTCGAAAGAGTTACCGTGGCCCGGGCATAGGCAACTGAAGGAACACGGGTGGGTTTTAGTCAGTAAAAGTCTGACACACTCTTCCGCGCCACCCAGAGCGGGACACGTGATTTGATGATTTCCCAGCCACAAAAAAAAAATGGCATGTGTGCAATTCACACGTCAAAATTTTTGGCTTCAAGATAATGATACGAATGAAAAATTACGGGAAGAGGATAATTGTAGGTTTTAGTAATGATTATAGTGATACAAAGTTTGATAATTATTTTACATTTTATTATTCGTATATATTACATCGAATTATCGCGACAATATTCTGCATTCGTTTTTTTTCCGTATTTACATAAATAATATATAGGTACGATAATAGACTTGGAATAATAATAATATGTACAAGTACATAAAACATTTTTGATTAAATTCTAATATGTACAGGTATAAAACGTTTTTAATGTGTTTTAATTTTTTGAAGTTCCGATGTGACAAAATTTCCGTATCCATATTTCTTTCGTCCATGGTCATGACGTCATGTATTTCCTATCTCATTTTCTCCCACGTTAAATCTTATGAAGTTATGTCTGTCTCTTTTTACTGTCGCTTTTTCGTTTCATTGAGTTTCAAATCACAACCAACGGCGCTAAAGAAGTTTTCACTTCAAAAGGGTACGAACTTACGACCTACAAACTCTTAAGACGTGGTCGTTACTTTGCTCTCAACATCTCAAAACCTTAGGTCTATTTCCACCATCTCCACAGCCTAGACACGCCTTTACACTAAAAGCTAAGGCGCGCACACACGCGTGGGGCACCTCGCAAGTCGCACCAACACAACGTGCGCACGATAAGGCCTTATCTACACGATCATCACGCGTCGGATGCTGCGTCCTAACACAGTCTACTGGGAACACATTCAGTTGTCATAAAATGTGAGGAGACTAGTTCGCGAGCGAAATAATAAGATTAGAGAATGTTATGTGAGGTTTTAGCTGTTAGGACATTTCATAGATTCTTTGAGAAATTCAATACTGCATGACTGCTAATTAGTGTTGCCCAAATGCAAGAACAAGACGAGACTTAGCCAGTCTTGGTCTTGGTCTTGCGCCAATACACCTGGTCTTGGTCTTGGTCTTGGTCTTGCGCTCCCAGTCTTGGTCTTGGTCTTGCAGCAAGAGTCTTGCAAGTCTTGCAATTACCTATTAGTCTATTACTATTTATTAAAGTTTACTTTAAATCTTAGAAAAACGTATTAGAATTGGAACATTGTGAGCTTGAATTAACATAGCCATAGTAAAGATCAAGCAGATTAATAAATAACTGAAGATTTGATAAGAAATTCGAAAAATCAACTGACCTATATGTCGTTTTCCATGGAAGTAACTGTTTCTTAATAAACATTTATGATTTATAAGCTTACATTTGCTAAAACATGTAAAAAAACAAATTAATTACAATAACTTGACTGTATTTTAAAGAACAATACTTATCTGTCTAGAAAGAGATTGAACCCTCAACTTATAAGAAATTTAATAAAAGAGTTTTACGATTTATCATTTATTTGAATAAAAAATAAAATACAACACAAATCAACAGCTTTATCATTAGGTTATGATACTTTATATCAATTTTTTTGACCAAGAATTAATACAAAGTAACCATCTGGCTGACTCATCACTTAACCTATTTCTATGTTTTCTAATTACTAATGATGCTTTAGAAAATAACCTCTCAGCAGGTACTGAAGTTGCAGGTATTGAGAGAAAATCACGGGCCATTTTCGATAAAATCGGATACTCTGTCTCATGCGTCCTCCACCAATCTAAAATGTCTTCCGAGCTGGCAGTTCTTGGTTTTCTCAGGTACTCCTCCAACTCGTCTATCACTAAGCCTTGAAGACAATATCCAGATGACGTCGAGGGACATTCATAGAGTTTATCAAAGTCTATTACGTCTTCATCTTCATCACATACTTTATTTTCTTTTTCTGGTAATTCCAGAGATTTGTTCAGTGAGTGTAGACTTTTATATTCTTCATAAAGTTCATTGAACTTGCGCAGACTTTCTGTTTTAAGTTGCTTCCCCCACATTGTCAGGTCAAAAGTCTGAGCCTTATGCCTTGGGTCTAAAATTAAAGAAGTACAATAAATCCAGTTGCTCTTCTTGTAATGTTTAAGCATTTTGTCTCGAGCTGCTTGGAAAGCTAGAATGAGCCTTTCATCCACTTCAGATCGATTAGGTTTCTCATCTAACTGTTTTACCATGGATTCAATTTTATCTAGCAAGAGACTGAATGATACAATGACTAGCGGTAATGTAACATATTTGTCTCCACCAAGTTTTGTACTTAAAAGTTTAAAGTTTATTAGAAATTTATGTAATTTTTCGAGTACCTGCCACTCATTAGCTGTGATTTGAAAATCATTTAATTCGGTGACAGAACTGCACAATATGTCAATGCCCGCTCTCACTTTTAAACCAAATCCAATCATATCATGTGTGGAATTCCATCTCGTTGGACAGTCAAGAATGGCATTTAGATTTGATGGCACGCCAGCTGCTTCACAAGCAGACTGAAACTTCTTCTTCACTATCTCACTTCTTTTTATTTTACTGGAAATACTGCGTAACTTTGTTACAGATGTACGCGAGTCAGCAATATTTGGTGCAGATTCTTCATCTTCCTCGTCCTCAGTTTCGTCTGCATAGTCTTCGTACTGCTGATCTTGCGCGTTAGTGTCAGACTCACAGTGTAATGCTAAGGTCTTTAATAAATCTTGTACACCAAGGTTTAAAATGTGAGCAAAGCACCGGAAATGTTGATTGTCTGAATCAAAGTGTGGCGGCAGCTGTTTGCCCAGTTCATACATAAATTTGGTATTTGCAGTTGCGTTGTCGACCGTGATACCTTGTATTTTATCAATTATGCCATATTCCAATAAACATTCATGGAAAATCGTTGCAATATCTTCCCCAGTATGTCGACCGCGTGATGGTATAAAATCAAGAACTACAGATTGATACTTCCATTCGTTGTCTATATAATGAATAGTAACCCCGTAGTAACTCCTACCAGCAATTGACGTCCACCCATCAATGGTAAAAGACATTTTAGATGATAATAAATTGTTGAAGTCGTTACTTGAGATTCAATTGGAGCTCTTCAAATCGCTCTTTGACTTTCCTTCTAAGTGTAGACCTTTTAGGAAACACCATATTAGGGCAAATACGTCGAAAATATAGTTGTGTAGCTTCGTCATCGAAAAATGAGAAGGGAAGATATTTTTTCACCACCCAATCAACTGTAGCTGTCGTGATGTTGTCACTGCTGTTTACCGACTGAAACAAAACAATAAATCTTGTGTTATTATTTAAAACATACTAGGTTTGAGCGTATAAGAGGAGGAGGTTTGTTGTTGTTAAATCGAGAAAATCGTTAAATTGATATTTGTTATATTAAGGTTGCACTGTACTGTAATTTACCAAAATAAAGTACTTAGTTGTTACTGGCCGATTAAATGAAATATGGGTGTTTATAAAAAATATTTAAGACGATAATTACATACTTAATATGTCGCACCCCTAGATGAAAACACCACTAACTCAAAAATACTTACGTAAGTTAATGGCGTTTTTGAAAGTATCGCATGAATAGCTACGCGGAGTTAAAATTCTTTTAACTGTTAAAAAAATATTCTTACCTGTCCACTTCTTCCAGCGGTTACTAAAAAGCTTGTGATATCTCCACTTAATTTTGGTTTAACAGGAAGAAATATTTCTGATTCCTTTTTGTGGAAAGATATTAGATGTTTCCTTAAGCCTGAAGTGTTTCTGTTTTTCATTTTTATTTCAATCTTTTTATGTTGGCACAATTTACAGAAGGCAGTTTGGGATGCATGAATTATTTCGAAAAACTCCTCAAATTTGCTTTTGGGTCTTTTAGATCTGTGACTCAAACTCTCGTTACTCGGACTAGAATAATTTGAATCTTCGTCACTCATATTAAATTGTACACGTGATACGTTTTTAGAAAACAACGAGAATTAGTAAAAACAATTATTAAGTTAGACTCGAAGCACAGCTCAATTGGAAATGACTGGAATTAAAATAATTCCTTTATTTATAGTACGTTTCCTTGCTTTCTACCGCGCCGCCTCGCCACGTGCCGGCTCTATGAAAAGGATGCCGCCGCAAATCAAACAATGCCGCGTGCGGCGTACAAACACACACTAAATATTACCTACTTGTACAGACGCGACGCGTGAATAAAATAGAATTAGTGCCAATCACTATTCTTTACATATAAGTGAATGTTTTGGCGTACATCTATACTAATATTATAAAGCTGAAGAGTTCGTTTGTATGTTTTATGACAGAAGTTTTAAAATAAATAAATAAGTCCTGAACGTCACTATACCTCCAAAGTTACTATTCCTCGTGGACGAAGTCGCGGGCACAGCTAGTAAATACTTACTCTTGTTTTGGCGTACATCTATACTAATATTATAAAGCTGAAGAGTTCGTTTGTATGTTTGATGACAGAAGTTTTAAAATAAATAAATAAGTCCTGAACGTCACTATACCTCCAAAGTTACTATTCCTCGTGGACGAAGTCGCGGGCACAGCTAGTAAATACTTACTCTCATCATCTCTCTCAGAGATATTCGGGCTGGTAAGTAATACAAAACTCTTATCGCAGGCTTTTTATTTTATTAGTAGGTAAGTACCTACGCTTTTTATATTATTTTATTAGTTTTGTAGATTTTTTTTACACGTTTCAAGTATATTTAAAAGTGGCTACAATATTTATTAAACGGGTGATATTTGAACACTTTTTTGCTATTTATTCTTGTAAAAACTTAAGAAATATAATGACTAAATGTACAATAATAGTACCTAAGTAATTAGTTTAAAACCATATAAGTAATCAATATTATAATATATACTTACTAGAATGAATTAATATGACATCTACTACCTATCCTTACCATTTTATCCTAATCATAATACTACTTGCGTGATCAGTATAATGTATTCATTTTCATTCTAAGCACTCTGAAACTTATTTATTCTTTGGAACACCTGCAGGTACTCTTAAAAAAAATCGAAATTATTTTGCATGAGTATACCTACGCCCTATGGCGGCAATCAAATAGTGTCACAAATGTTATGATTTCGGCGTGGCGGCAACGATTGTTTTAGATTTCAAAAGAAGCCCGCCGGCGCGTGTATCATAACCATGTACTTCCGAAAAGCGGCAAATTTCTTTGAGAAGTAAGTACAAAACCTTTGATGCCGCATTATCAAAGTGCCGATGGTTAAAACATAACTATGCATGCACTCAGTTTGATTTTAATAGATATTTTTTTATTCGTTATGTTTATGGTATTAGTCGTAATGCGCATAGGTCCAGTTTTTCATATTCTTTGATACAGTTTTTTGCGTCTCATAGAATTCCTAAGCGTACCTACCTATACACCGAACTGTTACACCTAACTACTCAGTGAAATAGCGCTAAGTCCTAGCTGCAAGACGCAAGTCTTGCAGGCTATGTCTTGTTCTTGCTCAAGTCTTGCACGGTCAGTCTTGGTCTTGGTCTTGCTAAAAATACGCGGTCTTGTTCTTGGTCTTGGTCTTGCAAAAACGCAAGAACAAGACCAAGACTGCAAGACCAAGACTGAATTTGGGCAACACTACTGCTAATTGTCCGTATTTTTGCAACATGGAACCACACGACAAATTTAGTTTTTTACTTTTTTTGAAGATTACTAATTTAAAAGTGGTCTAAATTCTTATACAAAGAAGAACCACATGATTTTTTCCTTGGAAAAAAGGTATACTATTTTTTGTATAAGAATTTAGACCATTTACGGACGGTTACGGTTTTTAATACGGACAATTTATTGTAGTGTGTGTTACCGGACGTAAGGAATAGCAGCATCTCATTTCTTCCCGTAGGTAAGTGTCGTAAGAGGCGACTAAGGGGCTCACTTGAGAATGGGGAACAGCGTTCTCTATGCATTTTTTTTACCATACTGCGATCGCCAACCCGCCTGCATAGCGTGGCGATTATGGCAAAACCCCCAAAATTGGGCGAGGCCTATGTCCAGTAGTGGACGTCTTTCGGCTGAAATGATGACTAATTGTAGGTGTAAATAATCAAGCCGAATGCCTCGTTGGCGTAGCGGTCGCAAGCACTACTCATGAGCATGTGTTCGATTACCAGAGAGGTAATTGCGTAACTTGCTATCAGTAGGAATTGGTTTCATATTGATAGTTAAACAACATTCATTGCGTTATTTACGTTGCTGAGCCGACAATTTATTCGAACAAATGACGCAATGGTTTAGAAATCCCATTCTGATTCTGATAAATAGTGCGTTTCGCAATTAGGGTGCTGGTCGGGCAGTGTTATTGGGTTTTTCTGTCTGGAATTTCTCAGTAGCAGTCCGGACTCTGTATTTGTGCCCGGTTGGTGGCAATACATGAATATGGGACTAAAACATACCAGGCGACATGTTGGTGTACTATAGGTACACTTCTGCCCAACACCTCAGGGCAACAGGGTGTGATCTGTTAAAAATCAAGTATCTAATCAAATAAAAACACAATCAAATGTAGTATTAACAAACTATTGCATGCGTTTTCCATTTTTAAATTTTACTGTCGGTAACTAAACGAACCTAACGTAGATGGCGGGACGAACTCGACTCCTATATGAGGGATTGGTCCTTATTGGCTCAGGATAGAGTTGAGAGGAAAAAGGAGAGGGAGGCCTTTGCCCTTCAGTAGGACAATTCAGGCTGATTATTATTATTAACTTAAATTGCCTACTTACCTAGCTACATAATTTCACTCCACACAGAACATTTCTTCCACCCAATAGTTCGCTTGTTTATCTTGTCTGCTCGCCGTCCGTATGTCACTGCAGAAATCCAGCAGAGTATCACCGTCAGTTATATTCGCCTGTCACATGCTGAGACTCCCTGTGATGCTACCTTGAGATGCTCACCGCAGTTTTGTGTTCTATATTTGAATTCTGTTTACTAAGTCGGAATGTCATTAGTGTCACTTTTCTTTCTTTTAAATGTTTGTTTTTGTATATCGTTTATTGGTAACACCTCGGTAAATATTGTGCTTGTATTTTTTCATACAATTTGTTGCGCCACTTTGTCTTCCCAGCTAAAGCACTTGGTGAGGAGCGGGCTCTTTAGTGGAGTGTCTTATGTAATTTTGACGTTTGAAAAGTGCTGAGCTTCACCCAAATTTCACTAAATGACTTTTGATTTTTTTACTTGTTCATCATCTATCAGTGCTTTTATGTTGCAAAAAATAAATGATTCATCTATCTATCTACCAAACTACCAGACCCACAAAACGGACAGAAAGTAAAATCCCAAAAAAAACTCTACTGGCCCCATAAAGCAACCTCACACAATCAGCAAAAAAAAAAAAAAAAAAAACGTCCAGAATCTAACATCTTTATTGTAGTCCATAAACAACATTTTTACCAACAATTACATGAAGCATACACGTAATTGGGTACCAAGTACAAACACTAACACGATGGCATCTCGAGGTGTCACGTACGTAATTGGTCGCTTGCTATCAGATTGTCGCCGTGTTATTCACCCACTTAGTAGTTTTGTATGCTAAACTAGTTTTATGATGACTGGGCGAGCGAGCGAGCTGGCGAGCTGAGGTGCAGCGCGAAACGTTCTACAGATGTACTTAGGATAAGGATGTAAGGACAGTGTCAGCGTTTGTTTGATAAACGAGAGAGATTGGGAGCTGGTTTGATGTCCATTCATGTTGTGAAGGCAATGGAGATTAAGTTCTATACGGATTTGTATCGGAAATATCAAGGTTTAAAACTAGTGAAGTGCCGGATCGTTAAAAATGTGTATCCGCGGATACAGATCCGAATACGGATATTTGGTGTCCAGATCCGCGGATACGGATCTTAACTTTCTTACTCATTGGGTCTCGACCTGCCAGGGTCGCGAGATTTGTTCGAAAGAGATACCGTAACCCTGGCACATGGGCAACTGAAGAAACACAGGTGGATTTTAGTCAGTAAAAGTCTGACACGCCCTTGCACTCCACCCAGAGCGGGAGCCGTCATTTGATGATTTCACCCCCACAAAAAAAAAACGGTGCTGATACGCGTGACCGTGAAAGAATACGACGCTGACAGGACATGTTTCGATTTGCATTGCGTGGGTCTCTCTTTGTAGATAGTTTAGTTACTAAATATTGAATTTTATGAAATAAAAAATAATTTGAATGGAATTTAATAGATTTTCATTGTTACCTAATCACCTATAAATAGAATTTCATCTATGCATTGAAAATTAATAAGGTAAAAGATCCCCCAAAAAAGTAACGAATGTCTTCTCCCTCGGATATCCGCGGATAAGGATACGGATATACAGCACATCACTAGTTTAAACGTTTAAGCTTAGTTAGTGCCTAATTATACTGTGGTTAAGGTCAAGTTTAAAGTCTTTTCAATGGATCTAAATGGTGTTAATGTCAAGAGCACGGCCATAGCGATATAAATGTTCTTTGGTAAATTATTGCACTATTTTTATTTGTTGAAGCGGTTTTTTTTATACTTGCCTTCACAGACATTTTTTTAAACTTGAGTTAAATTCAAAAGTTGGTAGTAATAGGATTGGAAGATGTTAAATTTTGCGATGAAAATTGCTATTTTGGTGGTAATATTACGTAGTACGAGAGGTATTGCAGAGTAGGTAAACAAGTTTACATTTCGTTCAAGCCATCGAATATTTTATCTATCTATACAAATAAATTATATAAATTAAAGTGCCAACTATTTCTAACATTTTATCCGTCTGTCTGTGTGCTCCGGCTAATGTCTGAAACGGCTGGCCCGATTTTGACGGGACTTTCACTGGCAGATAGCTCATTACGCTGGGTAGCACGGACCCGACGAATAATTTCCGACATCCACGCGGGCGAAGCCGCGGGCACATATAGTTTTATTTACAACAATACACATTTGTTGACCAATTCACTTTAGACTTTGGCAGAATGGTCAAAGGCTTTGCTTGCTAGTAAGAAAAAAAATAGTAAAGCACACTTACTAGACCAGAGAATCGAATTTTAGAATTACTTGTAATAATTCTATGAAACCTCGCACACTTACCCGCGCGTATTCCGAAATCAGAAGATTTCGGAAGGTTTTCCGTCATTCGGCGTAGGTATCTTAATTGTAGTGTGTTGTAGTCATGATCTAAAACGGGGTAAAGGCAAAAATGTCGAAAGAAAACAATTCTCATTTTGTCAATAGATTTATCTATATATTTTAATGAATAATTTTTAATTACAACTGTTGCAAAATTACAGTCTCCTTCCATTTCACAAAGCTTAATTTTTTTGTAGAAAAATGGCAAAAGAACAATTCTTTATTGCAATCAAATCACTGGTTACCATGACAATTGTAAGTAAATATAGATATAAAAAAGAAAATAAACAGTTTTTTTATGGCTTTAGTAGTTATTGACCTATTTTATCGAACTTCTTGCTAAGCATTGTGAGTCACTATTCCTAGCATTTGTTTGTGGTGATTATTAAACAGTAATAATTAATCATTGTCCAGCGCTAGACAATTCCTCATTATTTAGGTGATATGAAAAAGCCTTATTACTTCGAAGTATTTTCTTTTTTTTTTGAAGATTTCGCAGTTAAATACGCTAAAATGATAATAATTTAGGTAAATTTCTAGTTACTGACATTTTGTTAAATCCCTAGGAATTTAACTAAATCACGGGCTTGAATACCTAACTGAATGTTACCTACAGTAATTATGTATGTATTGCACGTAAAAATAATAGGTCAATATACACTAAAACAATTATTTCTATTCATTATAGAACGTTTGTTATCCTGCTTAAGTTTAATGAAATTCCATGGAAAATTATATTCATTTTATAGTTATTATAATTATATATTTTGTATTTTTAACTACAATATTTATTAACTATATATTACAAACTTTAACTTACAGTTAGATTTTATCAATCGTTTTTTTTTGCGCGTGTCCAATTGCTGCTTTCTTTGGAAATCTTTTTTTTAATTTTAATTTTGCCAATTGAAGATAAGAATTTATAAATAAGTATAAAATTATATAAGCCTCGTGCATACAGTGTCTTATGTTACCTACATTTTAATTCTTATATTTGGAAGATGGTTTTTTTTTTTTTGTAATCGAAAATGATCTGACTTGTATTCTATGGAATATTGCACTCAAATATTAGGTGTTGCCTGCTTTAAACTGAATTTTATTTGTGAGTTTTCAAATAGTTCAACACAAGTCACTGTCTACCGGAGCGATACGCATTTTTTCTTAAATTTCTTCCCAATTTTCACCACTTTCGCAGCAGAAATCGAATTCAAAAAGGGTTGTTTTTTTTTTTAATTTTACGAAAGCAGCAATCGGACTCGTGCCATCTCACAGCACAATTGACAAAACATATTTTCAAAATATGTCTATTTATTAGTTAAACACGTAAATATACCTTACAAAATGTATTTACAAAATAAAGCGATATTAATAATTATATTTTTATTTATTCGAAGTGGGAAATGAAATTAATCTTTCGACAATACGGTTTGTAGTGGTGACGTTGTAGAAATATCGACCAAAAAAACTTGAAATTAAAAATAAAAATCTTCTTTTTAATCTTTAAAAAAATAAACTTCCGATTTAATTATTTAAATAAAATAGAACGAAACGAATCAACGAAAAAGACAAATAAATAAAAAACTTCTTATTTTGTAGGTATGGCGAAACAGTCATACAAATTCTACGTAGCCTTTGGATGGCCTACGGTCATTAACGTCTGTTTCCGAGGATAAGAATAGGCGACAATCCTATGTGGGTACAATAAAAAATCATCATGCACTTTTAAAAAAAAGACACCACATCTGAGTTATGTTTCTAGCGATGAGAGAAATTTTAAGTTGTTTTTATCTAAATCCGTGAATTGTCATACACCTGCATGCAATACATATGAACAACATATCTATTGTATGCAGATGACAAGCATTTCTTTGCAAAATGTAATTTTTGTTGTTTGCACATCACATCTACAATCCGTGGGCAGTCGAAATCAGAGTATTAATTTAAAACTATTGCTATTGCAGTGTCGCTATGTGTCGCTAACGTGAGGGTTGCTACGGTTGACGGGCGGTGTCGGTAGGACAAACAGACAAACTAGGCATTATGGGAATTATCGAAATTAGCAAAGTGACTAAGACATGCAACTTGGGTAAGAATTAAATAAAAAAAATTTGAACGAGTTTTTAATCAAAAGATTTCAAGATTTGTACCCAGATTTTTTTTTTTTTTTAAAAATAGTGTTTAGCTGAAGTGTTGAAGTGAATGAGTCAGGTCGCGACACCGTCCGTCCACAGAACCTTACATCGTGAATCCTAATGTAAGCTTAACTATTTACAATCAGTATACGAATATCGACCCGAATAGAACTCGAAAGAAAAAACAAAATAGGAACGATACAAAACGTCGGCCGGGGCCCACCATATAAATACACGGTATGTACAGTACTAGCCATCAGTCCGTGGTCTCCACGTCCAGGCCGTTCACCATGCGCTCGATGCTCTTGAGGTCCGAGGCGGGCGGCGTGGCCGGCGTGGTGGAGCTGGGCGCGTCGGGCGGCGGGTCCGCCGACGCGGCCCGGGCCGGCGGCGAGCCGCCACGCGCCCGGGCCGGAGACGAGCTCAGCGACCGCGCGCGTGGCGCCACCTGCTCGAACGCAGACCCCAGCCCCGGTAACGCATACGGCTGAAACCTATGCGCCTTCCCCAGCGGAGTCCCATGAGGACCGGGCGGCGCTGGCGGCGGCGGCAACGAGTACTGTTGCAGCAACGGATGCAAGTTAAACAGTAACCCGGGCGGCATTTGATGCGGCGGGAAGAACGGCGGCGGGTACAGCGACGGCGGGTACAGGTACGGCAGCAGTGGAGGGTGCACCGGCGGGCCCAGCGACACGTCGGGGGCCGGCGAGGGGCGCGAGGGGCCCGCGGGGGGCGAGGGCGCGCGCCCCGCAGAACACGACGAGTCGGAGCCTGCCTCGATGCCCTCCTCCGCGCCCGAGTCGCCACCACCACCACTTGAACTGAACCAGGCTGTAAGGGAACGGTGTTTTTTAGAACTACAAAGTCTCTGCCATGCAGTTAAGGGTTGTATATGATGTTCTAATGTGATGACATTAGAAGTTTAGAACATTCAATGTGATGTGTTAGTAAGATCGAAGAAGACCAGAAAAAGAGAGTTTTTCTGTAAGACAAAACACAAAGATTCTGGTCCTAAGTTCTGCATTCTGAAATTCATTTCATCATACCATGTAGCATAAATAACACTGCGTAATTTCATGCTAACAACAAGCAATATGAAATTAGAACGACATCATTATCGACACGACGCAATACGAATGAACGAGTGAACGAATGAACTGAATCACTCAGCGAATCAATCAAACTATAATACAACCCTGTAAACGCTTGCGTCCGGAAATCACCCGTCACTGATACAGTTACATAAATTATGGTCCATTATATTAAGAAATACTTATAGGTAGCCTATAACATTTATAAAAAGCTATTATTTATATCCTAGGATTTGACATCTTTTAGACAGAGGTTAAGTCTTGTATGTCAAACTCAGTTTTTGCTTGCTGCATGGTTATTCCCTAGCTTGCATGATCATTAATTCATGGTCTCACATATTTTCAAATTGCTTCTTCCGTATACAGGTTTAAGAAAACTGCCTTTTATTAACTTGGATTAGTTGAAGAGAGAATGGTTCACATGTCACAGAAGTCGGTTAAACATCACCTTTAAGAGATGTCCCTCGGTGTATAAAAACTAATTAATTCTAAAATGCACATCAAGTTAGCCGTTGTGCAAAATACCAAGAATGGCACATAGCATTATAAGCGATAAGGCATTCAGGACCTGAAAGAAAGATACGCATGACCTGTATGCATTTTTGTATTCATTTGGCGGATGGCCTATACGGTGATTGTGAAACAGGATCTGAGGATTACACAATAAAAGACAAACAATGACACTTACAGCTGGTATTGTGCTGTGTGGACGTCGTCGGTGGGGGCGGACTGGACGGGCCCCCCACATCGAGCGGCCGCTCATCGTCATCGTCCCGGTTGTCCGAGCGCGCCGTCAGCATCGCCTGCCTGCGGTACACGGACAGACTACTCGTGTTATTTACTTATTTATACTTCTGGTTACATGGGATAACTAAAACATCGTATAAGACAGGCAAAAACATCACATGGGACAGCCACAAATATCATATGGGATAGCCACAAATATCATATGGAACAGCCGCCAAATATGGGACAGCCACAAACATCATATGGGACAGCGGCAAACGTTATATGGGACGGTCAAAAATATATGGGATAGCCACAAACATCATATAGGACAGCCACAAACGTTATATGGGACGGTCAAAAACATCATATGGGACAGCCACAAACATTATATGGGACAGTTACAAACATTATATATGGGATAGCCACAAACCAATATGGGACAGCAAAAACATAATATAGGACAGCCATAAACGTCATATGGAACAGTCAAAAACATTTTGGGAAACGACCAAAACCATCATATTTATATGATAACCAAAATTGACCCAATGTGCTTCGTCTTACGCGTTAAATTTTTTTTTCTTTTATAGAGCTCTAAGAATATGGACAGACACGGTATAACTTCAAAACTAAGGTTTGGTTCGTCCTTTGCTAATGAATATTTTGTCAACTTTCCTTCTAAAACGTACCTACCTTAATCTCCACACAAAAAAAATAAAAACAATTTTAAACTACCTAAAATGTCTTTGCAACGTGGGGTGTGAATCATTTGACATTTGAGGTAATGGGTCGCATCGACCCCCGACCGCCGCGCAAAGGTTAACCATCTTCTAATGATAGTGAAATTTGAGACACCGTCGCGACGCCATTACTGCGATGTTTTAGCTAATAGTTTAGTAAAGGTGGCCGTGGTAGTCAAATGGGAAGCCATTTTGGAAAAGCCGCGAAAAGTGGTAGTTGATTGCTTTCTTTAAAAGTGTTTTGGGGCTATATTGAGTGGCTCGTACGGTGTGAATTACACTTTTATTTACAAGTAGTAAGATAAATAGTAAAGTGAGTGAATACAATGAGTGTTAGTAACTAGAATAAAAGATAGCCTCACAATGCGACCGGAGAACTTGAAATCTTCCACTAAATTTCCCCACAGCTGGGACACAGGCCTCCTCTCAGTGAGAGCGAATGGACTGCAATTCCCCAAGTGGACCAGTGCGGGTTGGTAGAAATCATGTTTTCGAATTTTTGGTTCAAAGGCATGTCGGTTTCCTCACGATGTTTTTCTTTCACCTTTTTGACAGCAATGGTGAATGTGGTGATGAAATGAAATACAAAAAGTAAAGTGCTTGCCTAGATTCGAACTTATGATCTACAACTCGTAAGTCGGGGCCGCCACGGTTCACTCTCGAACTCATCACAAATTCATTTTAAATGTTGAACAAAACAACATATCGTAACAACAATTTTTCAAATTCTAACACAAAAGGGTTCAGCATAACATATCAATTCCCCTCCCGCGTTAAATGCGTACAATATTTTGAAACTGTACCTAAAAAGATAAAAAGATTCGACCCAAACGTTTAGCTCACCCCAAAAAAGACAAAAGCGAAAGCAATTATTTGCCTTCTGTCGCCCGTTGAACAAACAACTCTTTATCATTTGCATTGTTTTACTGATCCCTAAATACGGTCCCATCTTGGGTTTCGGGGTTCCGTAGTGAATTCATTTTATTAACTCGTCTCATTGTCGACTGATAGAATTTAATTTGTGCCATCCCTTGGCGTGTAGGGTTGGCGCTGTTTAGTTTTTGTTAAGAATATGTTTTATTTTGTTAAGTTTTTTTTATTTTTATCATTTACTAGCTTTTGCCCGCAGCTTCGCCCGCGTGGATGTCAGAAATTAACGCAGGAGGACGTACTACCGCGGTAAGATGTGTTCATTCAGGTTATATTAAAGGTCATAGCTGTTACCCGCGACTTCGTCCGCGTGGTATTTAACAAAAAGTTTTTCATAAAAACTGTCTTTGAAAACTACGCTGACATACGTCACAAACTACGCTGACATACGTCTCAAAATTCAGCGTGTTTTTAGTTTTTTTAAACTATTATTTATTTTTTCTAAAATAAAGTAGCCTAAGTTACTCCTTGTTACATCAGCTATCTGCCAGTGAAAGTTCCGTCAAAATCGGTCCAGCCATTTCAGAGATTAGCCGGAACAAACAGACAGACAAAATTTAAAAAAATGTTGTTTACCTATTTTTTTATTATTTTTTATTATTTATGTACACACAGTAAAAAACAGAGTGATAAACCAAATTAATACAATAGAGTACAAAGGTACTACTTATTTCTTTCTTTCTTCTGTTTACTGCTTATTTCTTGCTTTTCTGTTTTGATATATGTACCGTGTATACATCCATATACACTTAGTAAACAGTGGTTATTTTAATATTAAAAACAGACACTCCAATTTTATTTATTTGTACAGATGTATAGATAATTACTTATAGGATATCTTTTTTCAACTATCAATATCCGATTGTCTACAGTTGGCCTACAGCGTAGTGCGAGAGGAGACAGCAGCCTTGAAAAGCTGGTCATTTTAGCAATACCGAAGGAAAGTGAGCACTAGACCGGTCGACAACACGATAGTCAGGCCAAGTAAAAGAAGCTACGTCCTCCAGCTAACTTCAACGGGTGGTGATGGCTACTTTGGACCAGAATCAATGGAGGCAGATTGTCCGCTTAAAGTCCACTGACTACGATTCTCAGTAATGAGGGACCGATTGAAGAAGAGAAACCAGTTTATGGTTGTTTTTGTACCATTAAACCAGAAAAAGTTTTGCACTCCATATGCTATAAACACCACTACTAGATAAATAAAGGGTATTTTGATATATACAAGGTATCTTTGTCAGCCGCCGCGCCGGCGGCCATATTAGAGTCTACTGGCGCGAATTTTTGACAGATGAGTTTTCAATGTTTAGAATTTATGAAGATGAGATCTGTCAGACATCTGAATTCCCATTATTATAAGAACGTTCACAATTTTATATTAGTGTAAATCTGTCAAAATACCTCGAGTTTCCTCACATTTATGTAAAGTTATTGACATTTGATTGTCGCCGAGGTGAGACTGCAAGTAGACTTTGAACGTTTTGAATAATGAGAATTGGCCTGCTGGTTTCAATAGTACCTGTTATACCATCAAAGAAAAAACAGTAAATAGTCAATTTATTGAAAGAGAAATTCAACGGATTCCTGATTTCAAGATTCGGGGATAAGACATGTCTTATCAGTTATCCCCGAATCTATTCTATCACTTATTGGAGGCCATGTATGGCCTCCAATAAGTGATTTAAGGCGAGGTTGCAGTACTTTTTAACTTTTTTAAACCTCTGTAAATCTAGCAAAATGGCTAGATTCAGTAAAAAAAAAAAAATTTAGGAAAATTGAACATACTGTTAAGCGCTGTGTGAAGATAGAAACGTGAATTAAAACAATTGGCTCGATAAAAAATAATCATAAAGATGACACTAAATCGCCATTTAAAACGTGTACCTTGAAGAGATTCCATCATTAAACCATGTACAACTTATACCAAAAGATAGGTTTTATTGGTTTTTAGGGCATGCTGAGAAAATCTATACAAATAAATAAAATTGGAGTGTCTGTTTTTAATATTAAGATAATCACTTTTTACTAAGTGTATATGGATGTATACACGATACATATACCAAAACAACATTTTTTACAATTTTTGTCTGTCTGTCTGTCTGTTCGTTCCCGCTAATCTCTGAAATGGCTGGACCGATTTTGACGGGACTTTCACTGGCAGATAGCTGATGTAACAAGGAGTAACTTAGGCTATTTTTATTTTAGAAAGATTCTTTTATTTTAGAAAAAAAAATAACTATCTTCGAAACTACGCTGACATACGTCTCAAAATTCGAACCCTGGCTGAATCCTACGAAATAGATCAAAATAATGTACTACAGTATTGTACACCTTAAAAAGGCCCACAAAAATGTCCTGAATGGTATATGTCTATCTCTTAGGGATAACCCACAATAACCATTTTTTATCTTTTACTTTTTACGAGAAATAAGGGCTTATTTACGAAGCGATTTTAAGCAATACAGCATTAATCCTTATCCAATTAAGTACCTTAAATACATTGTGCATTTAATATAGATCAATATGGCCCTTTACAGCATGTAATTTAAATGAATATCTTAGAAGATATTAGAGATTTAAAAAGTGGGCGCAGAGCGCGTTGGCAGGGGCCGGGTAGTACAGAATAAGTAGGATTGTAATTCATATTACTTTGGCTTCATAGTAATTGCGAATATCATGTGTTCATTATACTCAAAATAAACCTAATAGTATTATTCCAAGTAAGAGACCGCGAAATGGCTTAGATGTTTAGATTTTTGGATGTTTGTTTCTCAATGATGCAAAGACGGCCAAAAGGATTTAGATCGAATTTGGCACAAAGATATAGGTATTATATCATGGATACGTAACAGATAGGATACCTAGGTACTTTATCCCGGTAGTAGGTTCCCGGGTGATATTTTCCGACAGCTATACGGGCCAAGCCACTGGCAAAAGTACTATTCCTATAATTATGTTCGGTGTCTGGTAAATGATTGAGTGTCTGTATAGGTAAAATAGGAGCGTTAAGAAAAACCAGGAAGACTTATATTCAACTAAACCAAGCCCTATGTCACAGTCTTCTTACTCTGAATACTATTACTTTTATTTTAAAAACACCAACACACATGATGTTCTCATAAACTATGCATCCTAAGTAATATGAGTTATAATCCTACTACTAATAATATTATAAATGTGAAAATATGTATGATTGGGTGTTTGTTTCTCAATCACGCAAAAATGACTGAATGGATCTGGATCGAAAATAGCACAAAGAGTCTATATTACCTATATAACCTGGAATAACACATTCTTATCGCGGTAGTACGTCCTCTTGCATTAATTTCCGACATCCACGCGGGCGAAGCCGCGGGCAAAAGCTAGTATTTTATAATTTCCTTATCATTTCGTCTCCACGAAACAATTATACACAAAATCTAGCAGCTCAAGCGCTCGCAACGACCGGCCAGTGTTCGCCGAAACGTCTTCAACTACAAGAGGGCCTTAACGTGTGTTTTAATAAGAAGAGAAATCATGTTTAAAGTAATTCGTCAACTTATTTGATGTCGTTTTTTTGCTAGCATTAAATCGAAAACAAGTAGTAACAATTCTTACTATTCTGGTCTTATGAATGGTTATAACAAAACTATACTTATTATGTTCTGAGAAGTAACATAAATCCTAGCTATACAAACCAATGTTAGCTATGTTGTCGTGACGAAACACAAAATTAAACTGTCAAAAATGTTACTCATCTTTTTGTCATCCCTAACTTAAACTGTTCACATTAGGGTGTCCACGTTACAATGTAAACTTGCGACACAGGGGTGGCCCTGCCTTGTAATTTTGCCAAATTTTTATCCCTTTAAGCGCCGCGGTTAGTTCGGAAGCCGCAAGGGGGCGCCACACGCAATTCTTGTCGAGACAAGCACAGTATATTAAGTAGGTGTTTTGATTCTTGTGTTACTTACTGGTTTTAGAGGGAAATGCTAGCTTGAATTTTTGGCTACACAGACTAAGAAGAAGAACGGAAGGTCGCAGAGCTAAGATATAAGTTATTTGGAGTAGTTCGTTGTCGTCATCTTTCTACCTATTTATTTATTTATATTGGGGTCGTCGTTATACTTTTTTTTTTCTTCTATTCTCCTTTGTTTGACTTTGCAGCAATTTACACGATTTTTGCAGCTTCCGACAATTTCTGCTCAAGTTTTTGGTTATAAATCTATTTTGTTCTTTTTTTAAGTTAGGTTACTGTCCCACTGTTGTGCAAAGGTGGTCACTTTGAATGCGGCTGACGTGAGTCGCCCAGTTCCATTTCAGCCTGGCAGCCTTTTTGCCTATGTCTAGGATCCCCGTTTTGGAGCGCAGCATGGTGTTTTTAACCGACTTCAATAAAAGGAGGAGGTTCTCAATTCGTCTGTATTTTTTTTTAATGTTTGTTACCTCAGAACTTTTGACTGGGTGAACCGATTTTGATGATTCTTTTTTTTTGTATTCTATCAGTTCTCTTAACGCCTAAAATGCTGCGCTCCATTGCTATTTGGCAACCTCCACAGGTGGGACTTTTGACACTTTAAATTTTTTATTTATTTATATTTAGGAACTGTTGATACTTAGATCATTTTTTAAATTAAATTAAGAAGGGCTGGATTAGTTCGGTTGATTTTTCGCATAGGTTCTGTACATAAATTATTTTATGGACTGTTTTGGACTAAGAAGCTGTTTAAAAGTTTAACGTATGCGCCACTGACCTACTTCTTTCCTGGGCTTCATTCCCAGAAATAAACTTCCGAAGTCTGAAACTGCAGACATTCTCAGTCGTTACTAAGAATGAATAGCAAATTTTTATATTGAAGCTTATTTTTTGTTGTGCTCATTTGCATTAACGGTATTACGAACTTGACTAGTAGACCTAGAGACCACCGACTACAAACCACAAAATATTCATCATCATCATCATTTCAGCCGTAATACGTCCACTGCTGGACTTAGGCCTCCCCCAATTTGGGGGGCTTTGCCATAATCGCCACGCTTGGCAGGCGGATTGGCGATCGCAGTATGGTGGTAAAATGCATAGAGAACGCTGCTGCCCATTCTCTAGTAAGTCTCGTAGTCGCCTCTTACGACACCCACGGAAGAAATGGGGTGATGCTATTCTTCTAAATATTATTAAGACTATTTGTTCCCGTCGCCTTTGACATATAAAATAATGAAATCACCCACACCTTTGAGTCTCTAAAGTGACCTCAAACCCGTAGGTCTTAATTAGTAGCCAGCGACATAAAAGGGCATTCTCACTAGGGTGGGCGATATCAAAGGGGTACAGCCTTGTGGATGCCTTGGGTATGTTGGAAACCCGGCTGATATTCGTAGGAATGAGGGAGGTAGGGTTGTCCGGAAATGTTTTAGTCGACATACATTGAAAACAGGCTAAGGTGAAAAGTTTTTGTCCAGCAGTAGGCTGTGGTGTGTGACTTGATGATTATTATGAGAAGTAAAGTTTGAACTGGGAGTTGTGGTGGCGCTTCGATGATATTGTCAAGGATACTCTGTTATTGCAGATTTAAAAAAAAAATATACTTATCGGTAAAAACAATAACTGAATGTGTGGAGAGTTTCTCAATGTTAATTAAAATCATGCAGTTAACTGAAGGTAGAAAAGGTAAAGTTTCATCATCATCATTATTTCAGCTGGAAGACGCCCACTGCTGGACATAAGCCTCCCCCTATTTGGGGCGTTTGCCATAATCGCCACGCTTGGCAGGCGGGTTGGCGATCGCAGTGTGGTTGTAAAATACATAGAGAGCGCTGCTGCCCATTCTCTCATAAGTCTCTTAGTCGCCTCTTACGACATCCACGGAAAGAAATGGGAAAGTAAAGTTTAACTCATCATAATATGTAGATGGAAAGCTAACACTCCTAGCCTCTAACTACCTCTCTTTAACCGAAATAATATGCAAATGATAAGCCACGTTAACTTTCATTCCTAAATCAGTTTATTTCACCACCTAATCCGGAAGCCCTTTCACTAAGTCAACCTTTCTTCTCACTCTACCCACGGCCTCATTACTTTAACTAAACAACAATATAAATTATTTAGCGCTGGCAACCCTATAGCCGGATGTGTTATGCGGCATGTGTCCGTGGCCCGGTGCCGGCTTTTCCGAGCGCGGCGTTTGTCAAAACGCTCACGTTTCCCGCGCTTCCGGCCGCCATTTTGTGAAGATTCGCCCGCAGCGTCCGGCACGGCCGCCGTCCGGCTACCGTCCGGCAATACGTTGTGTAAGCGCATTTAGGAAGCTTCCGCTACCGGACGTGGTCCGTTCATGTTGTTTAGCGGTTTGGAGGTATCCCTACCTAGTGGATATTGGTAATTTAGAAGTTAGCTAAATATGTTAAAATTGTGTTGTAAACAACACTTAATAATTGATTGAACTATTTGAAAAGTGCTAATGTGTCAATCCATTGCCCTCGAGTTCTATTTAATTGTTACTAAAACACGTTGAACTAATGTTCAACGTTGAAACGAAAAACGTTACTATTGTAACGTTTTTTGTTTCAGAACATTAACGTTTGTTTGTTAACACAATCTTTTAACACAGTTAACGATTAAAACTATTTACCAGCAAACGTCAATTGCATTAACAAAACGCTATCCTAATCCGAGCTAACGATGCGCGCCATAACAGATGGGTATCGCCCGCTAATTGAGCTCTTGTTCGAATTTCAAATAAGGTAGCGGAACGGCAACCTATCCCCACAGCCGAGCAAATTATACGGCGAAGAAAAAAAACTAAAGCTGATTTTATCGCGGAAATCCAATTTTCTCCCTTGCACGCCAAAGACGCTGGAAAAAAGCGCCAAGTCGAATGACTCCACCATTTCGAGCGTTACCCGCCGTGTTTAAACCCCGAACACGAATAAGGAGGCGCCCGATTGGTTTAATTTGAATTTTCAACGGCTCGGGACTCGGAAACGACGCCCTGTCCTAATTAATTCTGAAGATTCACAGATACCACGCTAATTTAGTTAGCTTTTAACTTTACTTAAATAGTCAGTCGGCAGTTTGCGCCGCCATTTGTCTTTTTGAAGCCCACCTACCAAGTGGAGTTTTATATTAATAGATATTTTTTCCATTCGTTTGGGGTACAAGGTAATAAATTAAGCAATTAAGTATTAAAATATAGAAAAGGGACTATTAAGTGATAGTTTTGATCGTTTATTTTTATTTCGGGCTCGTTAAGTAATAAGATCTTTTTATAAACGCCTGGCTAGTTGCGTTGTCTTTGATTGATTTTGAAAATGGAAAGCATATATTTTGTGGTATGGAGTAGTAAGTAAATGGAGTAATCATAATCATATTCCAATTTTAAATACAATTCGTTGAACTGTTTACCTACATCGTGGCAAAAAACATCTGTTATTGGCTGAAACCATATGTATATACAGAAAGAAAGAAAGAAAGAAAGAAAAATGTGTTTATTGGCATTATATCATTAACATAAAACTTAAAACTATAAAAAAAGCAGAAAACGGAACAATGATAATAATGCCAAAAGGGCCTCAGCTCAGCATAATGTCAGATGACAAAACAAGGTGTGCCACCTGACGCTGATTTTCAGCTGCAACCCACGAGTGCCATACGCAAGAGTAATAAATACATAGTGTGTCCGTAATAATAAATGAAGAAATTCAAAAATCAAATAAGTTTTTGTGGTGTACATGTGTGTGAAAAATGTCAAATTAAATCTGATTGAAAATTAAATTTAAACAGAAATTAAATAAAAATAAAATAGATAATATAAAATAAATTGTTTCAAATGGCAGATATGTCAGCTCGAACATTCTCAAAGTCTTTTTGATGGTTTAGTAAAAATTCTTTTAATTTTAATTTGAAAGTCGAGCAACTTTTACTAAACTTTATGGGAGGAGGGATATTGTTCCAGCATTTAGTAGCTGCATAGCGAAAACTGCCTCTAAAAGCCGCAGACTTGTGCTGAGGGATGGAAAGCTGTTGAGAGCATTTTCTTCCTTCTCCAATTTTGTGTCTTCTTGTCCACGATAGTCTGTCATACAAGTAAGAAGGGGAGTGAGACTTAATAACACCAAATAGAAGGCTCGCTAAGTGGAGTTTACGCCTAGCTTTCATTTTTAAAATGTTGTGCTCATTGAAAAAAGGTGTAACATGTCCCCTAAAGGGAACTTTAAAACAGAAGCGTGCACAGGCGTTTTGGAGCCTTTGGATATTTTTTTCGGTTTTTGACAGTAGTCGTGGGCCATACACAGTGTCTGCATAATTTAACTTTGATAATACCAAAGACTCCACAAGCAAGACTCGCAATTCTTCACTAAGGTAGGGCCGGGCTTTGTATAAAATCTTAAGTCTATAAAAACAATTACGGATTGACTCAGACACGTGTTTGTGAAAACGAAGTTCCGCGTCCATGATAACACCCAGATTACGTGCTTCGTAAACCCGTTCGATGGGCTCTCCCATAACAGTCACATAGCTGGTGCAGGGTTTAATTTTAACTAACTGGCTTTCGGTTCCAAAAAGCATATATTTGGTTTTTGTAGGGTTTAAGGCTAGCGTATTGGCATTGGACCATTGAACTATGTTTTCGAGATCTGTATTAAGATCGTTTAGTGCTTGTTCATAGTCTTCCGGCTTAAATGATATGTAAATTTGTGTATCATCGGCATAAATATGGTATTTGCATTTATTTATATTTTTTATTATATCGGCGCAATACAAAATAAACAATATTGGGCCAAGAATCGAGCCCTGCGGAACCCCTCTTCCTACTGAGCGCTGACTAGAGACAACTGTTGAGCCGTCCGCCCGACGTATTTCAACGAATTGCGTACGATCGCCAAGATAGCTTTCAAACCATTTTATTGTGTTCACGTCAAATCCATAAAAAGCCATCTTTGCCAATAATAGAGGAACGTTAATACAGTCAAATGCACGTGAAAAATCAAGCAACACTAATAGAGTGCACATCCCATTATCTTGAGCTGACAGTATATTATCTGTCACATCTAACAAAGCCGTGGTTGTACTACGGCCCTTTCTAAACCCCGATTGAACATCTGGGAGGATTTTGTTAGTCTCTAAAAAATCAACCATTTGTGCACAAACTACTTTCTCTAAAACTTTAGAAAGTACCGGAAGTATACTTATCGGTCTAAGATCTTTTAAATCCAATGCATTAAGAGTCTTTGGCAATGGGTGCACTTTGGCAATTTTCCATAACTCAGGGAAAGATGAAGATGCAACAGATGTATTCACTAAAGCAGTCACGGCGTCCAATGTCACGGGTAGTGTCAGCAGTATCATATTTATTGTAAATCCATCGTAACCTTCGGCGTTCGATTTAATAGAACTCAGTATGTTCGCAATTTCCTTATGTGTTGTAGGTCTTAAACCAAACGTGGACATATTATTTCGCGTGGATTTAAAATATGCAAGCAAAGAATCACTAACCGTATCCGCACCAGGCACATTCAGAAAATGGTCACAGATTTTGTCTGGATCGTTAAAGTGCAGAGGTAATTCCTTTTGTTTGGATGGGAGCAGGGTAGACTTTAGGTTTTTCCAAAGCGCTCTTGAATCGTTAACTTGACTGTTGATTTTGTGTTTATAGTACGCTGACTTTTCGTAAAATAGAGACCTAGAAACAAGTGACTTCAATTCTTTGTAATATTTTTTTTTAGAATCAGATTTTTTGTTTTTTAAATAGTCTGCGTGTGCTTTATTTCTCAAATGCATCATAAATTTAACGTTATCAGTAATCCAAGGATAACAGCACTCCTTAATAACACTAGTTTTTCGAGGTGCATGGATATCAAATAGGGTAAGTAAGTTCGAGTTAAATTCATTGACCATACTATTAACGTCTTGAACCTCGGTTAACGCTTTCCAGTTAAGTAACTCGAGATCCTGATCGAAACAATCCCTAATAATGTTCTTAAGTGGTCTATAAGTTATGGTTCGCGATGGAATTTTAGGACGTTTAAAGCTAAATTCGCTGGAAATCAACGCGTGCGCACCGAGATCCGGTATCACATTAACTGATAAAGAGCGTGGTTTAACATTGGTACAGATGATGTCTATCAGGGAGTTGCCATGCGTAGTAAAGTGCGTGGGTGACTGCACCAACTGTTTAAGACCTAGGCAATTCAAAAACGAGACTAATTTGTCCGTCTTTGAGTCCGCATCACTAAACATGTTTATGTTAAAATCACCCATCAGTATCGTGTTCTCACATTGAGTTAGGGAGTTTAACGAACCAGATACAGCGTCCAGGAAAAGATCAACATCTTGCCAGGGCGGGCGGTAGGCGGTACCTATTGCTAGCTTAATTCCACGAACTGTAATTGTGACCCACATCTGCTCAACCGTGGTGTGCATTGGGCTAGAAGAGTACGAGTGGCTTCGAACGTTAATGCCGCGTTTGATATAAAAACCCACACCACCACCACGTCCCTTCTTGACAGATAATGGGCGCGGTATATGCCGTAGCCTATATCCGGGTACACAAGGCGCGCGCCCTTCTTCGCCTGTTCGCAGCCACGTCTCATTAATGGCCATAATATCAACGTTTATATCCAGTAATGCTGCTATAAACTCGTCGTGTTTCGTACCTAAAGAACCCGCGTTCCAAAAACCAACTTTCAGGTATGTGGTAGACATCACTGAATAGATAATGGATTATAAATAAATGAAAATATCACAGAATAAACTAAATAAATGGATTCACAGGTTAAAAATAAATGCATGTAAATAAGATTGTTGTGGTAAATAAATAAAGTGTAGTGTAAGTAAATTGGTATAAGCGGCATGAAAAAAATATTTAAATATGGTCTGGCACCGTGGGCAGCGTACATTATAAGTAGATGGCAACTTAAATAACTAAAGATACTAACAAGATAACACTGATAGGAACATGTATGATGTATTATACAATTTATCTGAAAAATAGTAAAAAACAAAAAGCCTGTATTTAACACAGGCAAGCAACAATGAAACAAGAATAAGCTGTACATTAGACAAAAAAATGAATTAATTTGACCATTGTCAGATGGCACCGCGTAATTCAACCATAGAACATAAAATACGTTGATAATCATTTTTACTGTATGCAAGAACAAACCTACTGAGTGATGAAAAAACGCGAGATGTCTTTTTCCGTCCGGATGTGCACGACAGACTTTCCCTCTTCTTTACGCGCAAGTATGCGCCCATCTTTAGTCCAGGTGTACTTCCATTCCAGGCGACTGGCAGCTTGGCGAGTCTCGTAGAATAATTGCCTGTTCGTTTTAGTCAGGCGCTCATTCAGGTAGATGCGATGTGGCGCTCCCGGCACTTCGATGTCAGCAGTCGTGAGGTTGCGACGTACGCGCGCTGCACTCAGTAAATTATCACGCGTCGTGCGTCTTGCTAGTCGGACAACGATGATTCGAGGGCGGGGCGCTTCGCCTTCGATGTGGTCACGACGAACGTTACCAACACGTTTAGCAAAAACGATATCCTGCTCTTCGAGCTTAATCGCTAGTTTGAGTGCTAGGGTGTTAATGAGCTGAACCGGGTTTTCCCCACTAGCCTCTGTAACGCCAGACAGCTGAACATCGTTCAGGAGTGACTCTTGCTCACGCTCATTTAGCTGCTGCTGGAGTACCCCAATTGTATCCTCCAGTTGAACTAACCGAGGGGAATTCATTTGCTCGGTATTTTCTTCCAGTTCTTTAACACGACATTCCAGGGTATCCATGCGATTATAGCATTTATTCATCTTGTCATCGAGACCTGAGAACTCATCCCGAAACAGACGAATTTCATCTCGCAAGGCGTTGACTTCACTGCGGAGACCACGGATTTCCATAGCTAAGCTGGTCTCTTGGGTATCCGGTGTCTTATTTTTTATTTCAGCTGAGACGATTTCAGCATTAACAGTAGGGCTGACCGCTGCTGAACTAGTGGATGAGAGAGACTCCTCTGTTCCCTTCACAGGGGTTTGGGAATTGTCTACCCGAGGCACTTTTGCCTTACATCCAGGACACATCCAGTTTGCCGAGAATGTTGCCGTGGGAGCAAGATTGACGCAGACCCGATGATAAAATCCCGGACATTTTGAGCATTTTGTGCCGTCATTCACTGCCAAAAATTTTCCACAAGCTCCGCACTTTGGCATTGTCGATTTTCAAAATTACTAGTTTAAAACAACTGTAATCAACAAATGTAAGAATTACAAAAAGATTGCGTAGCTTGACACGGATTTGAACCCACGACTTTTTGTGTCCAACTTAAAGGTATGGCCTTAACTACACTCGCCGTGCAGACATATAGTTCACACGTTAAATTTTCGAACTTATAGCAGACAGGTGGTAATTCCAAAATTGGTGAGGGTGTAATGATATTTTTTATAGTTCAAAAACACAAACACCTTGCACTGTACAGAATTTTAATGATATTTTATCATTAGTTTTTATGTTTCGTTGATTTACACTGGGTGTTTTCGTCGTAATATTCGAAATAATCAAAGGTAAAGTCACAATCACCGCATATAAGGCTAAATTAAGTCCGAACGTCACTAATTACTACCACAAAATATTTTATATTACGGAGCAAAAATAAATACGTATCGTCCGATTCGAGCGTATGACGCGACTCCTATACAGACACTTCATAATTTCCCATTTCTAATTGAATATCGACGACATGGTTTGCGTCAGTACATAACTCCATTGACTTGCTACTGTGTTGTGGGGGAGTTCCAATTAGTTCCAAGGGTTAGGTACTTACTTCTTCTCTCGTTTGCCAGCTCCCGTGTCCCGGAAGCCTTTCGCGAACGGATTGTTGTCGATCTTCAGTTGTGTTATCTGCGAACAATTAATAAAATTAACATTTATTTTTTTATGAAGGGTAGATTTCTTGTCAAAACTTTGCCAACAGATTTGATTGGCTATTTTTCAGCCATTTACGGTTCTCAGCAGGGTGTCAGACACCCTATACAAAAAAAACTGAAAACTTTAATAGTTGTTTCACACGAACATTTACTACTTGTTTTACTTATGTATTTCCGTAACTGGAAAATTTACCTATTCAACTCAAATTTCCATCTTGCTTATAACTACTTTTATGTACAATTAAGTTATGAAACCCGAGATCTGTATTACCTACTTGAATCATGATTGCATATAATACAATTATATGTTTGTAATAAAACTATTCCATTTACTTGTGATTACTAATACGGGAAGTAATGAAAACGGTTGTAAAATTTTAATGTCGTTAAAATAATAATCTACTGGATTTCCTTTAGAAACTAGGTAGCTCTAGTTAGTCATAAAAGGATTCAGAAAGTCAGGTACTAAGGTAGGCGTTTGATTGAGAAACACTGTGGTCTTAACCGGATTTACTTTTAGTGAATGATTTTGGTTCCTCATACTACCTTTTCAAAGCAGAAATGCATGGACATGTTACGAGAAAGAAGCTTGCTTTTTAGAAACCTGATAAGCTGATAATGTAGTGGAATTATCATGCTTTTTAATTTCCATCGAAATTATCAAGAATCATAGTGAGATCATCAGTTAGATATAGGGCCTGACTTAGTGATAAAATTGTACACTGCCAGACTAGGTCACTGTACAGACCCTTGTCCCTTTTTTCAAGAAATAGAGTCTTCTGTCGAAGAAGGTACTATTATATTGTGCATTTTCCCCACAACGAATCAATTAGAAACCACCTACATATTTGTAACACATATTCAAACGAGACAACTCACCTTCTCATTCTGGTACGCGGTTACCGCGATGAACTCTGTCTCTTTGAAGACGTAAGTCCTGAAGGTGGAGTAAGGCAGCTTCAGGATGTCGTTGGCCCTCACCAGGTGGAACCTGGGCTGGTACTTGTGCATCGAGTTCAGGATCGTCTGTGTAACACACTTTATACAGCTTAGGAAAGTGCTCGCAAGGCTCACGTGTGGGCTTGGTTGGCAATTGAGAGGTCAAAATGGCAATTGAATCTTATCAATCAAGCCCGTTTCATTTTACCCCTCTTGAGCAAGCATGGTGCCTTCTCTGTACGATAAGAGGCGTTTGTCCAACAGTGGGACAATATTACACGGGTATTTTTTTTTCTTTATTACAAATAGCTATTCAAAATGTCATAGGTACAATAACGCATTCAGGATGCTGCTGAGACTCCCTCCGTTTTGCAGCGCATCCGCCATGTTCATGGAGGCACGCACAGACGGTTTCGCGGCAATTCTTCACAAGAAAGCGGTGTCTCTGCTGTACAGAGTGCGCAAGAGTAGCGACAGCATCCTGAGTGTAATTGCAGCCAGGTAAGACTGTCCGTTCTTTAAAACTTATATGCGTTTATGTGTGAACTGACATAGTATTAAGCACAATTTTTACTAACAAAATGGATCATGTTGTCTGAATAAATAATTAATTTTATGCCATAATATGCCCAATAATTACATAACTTTTAATGGAAAACTGTATGAAATTCTGATGAAGTAATGAAATTTTGACAACTCTTCACATACTGCCAACTGGCACCAAAAAACACTTATAAATAGAAGTAGCACTTGCATCCGAAAAGAGCATAAACAAGATTCAACCATAGACACTATTACATCATTTATGTTAGTATTCAAACGATTAGCTCCTAATGTTAAACCAATAATCTATATGTAAAACATGACAGCTGTGTATTTATCGCCATTCTCCTCACACGCATGAGGCATATAAACAAGCGAATATTCTAACATATTCCAATAGTTTACCACACTTGTAATTTACGATTACTTTACTGGACAAGCGATTGACAAGGGCCTATGCAGTTCTATTTTATAATAAACCACGAAGTATTGAAAATGACCAGTGGTATCGGCTCCGACAAATAAGTTGTATGTCGTGAGTTAGAAGCCAAGCAGGCTGTGTTAAATTTTATCACCACTGATCGCGGTGAAGGAAAAGACGTGACGACATCTACCAACCCGCACTGGGCTCACTCCCTCTCACGACAGGCATCCTGTTCCCAGAAGTGGGAACATTATAGGCTGAATATGCTGAATAAATTAACAATATATTAACATTATAACTTTATATTATAAGAGCGAATATTCGGATTAATCTTTCTATGGTCAATTGATAATTTTATTTTTATTTTATAAAGCTGTTGACTTGCTTCAACTATATAAAAAATGCGCATCGCACTTTTAATTTTTTTTAATGAAAATGTTCATTAATTAGCACTCTGTTTTTTTTATATACTCCGTATTCATTTTGTTAGTTTGATGATGAGACGGCTCAGTCGATTCGCACGAATTGAATCGCCTGAATCGGGCGAAACGTCTGTTTAATTTAATATTTTCTATAAGTGACTCACACGAAAATATAAATACCTAAGTTTCGTGTGAGTCACTAATAGAAAATTGGTTGGTAAATCGACCATTCCATAAATTCGTATTAGGCAATTGGCACGTTTTGAATTTTATATATTAAAGTTACTGCGCATTTTCCTCAACTTTTCGTTGATTCTTTAACGTTTAATTCTAAACGTGCCAATTGCCTTATTCGTATTGTTGGAGTTGTCGATTCGCCCACAAATAAATTAAATTCGTGCGAATAGCCCACAAAAAATAATAAATTATTTAAAAGTGACTATTCGCCGGATTCGGGTGAATTAATTCGTGCGAATCGACTAATAAGCGCATGAGACATAAACCATACGGAAAAATGCTGTTTATATTTTTGATTTATAAAGCAGGATTGTAGGTATGTGAATAATAACGTAGCATAAAAGAAAATTTCTAACAACTCGACCGTTCCTGCGATCAGTAACCTATTACAATAATAACCTATCTTTAAAATTCTACTGACGCTTCAACCCCCATGTCATTAAGTATCATTATCGTCTGCACCTATGAATGATGCATGAACACATCGCGATCTTTTAGCGTGATCGCGTTCAAGGGAAATTAGCCTTAAATTGCAACAATAATCGTGTGATCGATGGGAATTGGCTCGCGTTTGTAATAGAATTATTATTGACTAGTTGTGACTCGCGACGTCGCTTGTTATTAAATGGGGTGGAACATAATTGGTGATTAAGTATAAGGTACTTCTGCAGGATTATCTTACTAAGTAATAGTTAGGCCCATGAATTTCGCAAAAAGAAAATTAGTTTTCCTGTAAAGAAAATGGGGTAGATTCTTTATGTTTCGTTAAATCGATTTTGGTTTGATTTTGTTTTCTTTTTAAACGACTTCAAAAAAAGGAGGAGGTTCTCAATTCATCTGTTTTTAGGGTTCCGTTGGCAAATGGCAAAAAACGGAACCCTTATAGATTCGTCATATCTGTCTGTCTGTCTGTCTGTCCGAGTATGTAACAGCCACTTTTTTCCGAAACTATTAGAGCTATGCTATTGAAACTTGGTAAGTAGATGTATTCTGTAAACCGCATTAAGATTTTCACACAAAAATAGAAAAAAAAAAACAATAATATTTCGGGTTCCCCATACATAGAACTGAAACTCAAATATTTTTTTTTCATCAAACCCATACGTGTGGGGTGTCTATGGATAGGTCTTCAAAAATGATATTGAGGTTTCTAATATCATTTTTTTCTTAACTGAACAGTTTGCGCTAAAGACACTTCCAAAGTGGTAAAATGTGTGTCCTCCCCCCCCTAACTTCTAAAATAAGGGAATGATAAATCTAAAAAAAATATATGATGTACATTACCATGTAAACTTCCACCGAAAATTGGTTTGAACGAGATCTAGTAAGTAGTTTTTTTTTAATACGTCATAAATCGTAAACCACAATTAACCTTTCATTCAGTCAAATCAAATATAAAAATTAAAAAATAAACATTTAATTTCATAAACATAAACCTTATGCATAAACCGTGAATACCTGAAGGTTTGTACGGAACCCTCGGTGCGCGAGTCCGACTCGCACTTGGCCGGTTTTTTTTTAATGTTTGTTACCTCATAACTTTTTACTGAGTGCACCGATTTTGATGATTCTTTTTTTATTTGAAAACTGGTGCTTCCCGTGTGGTCCCATTTCATTTGGTTCAAATCTGACAATGGCATTCATAAGAAAACCAGACATTATTCCTATTTTGCCGAATTTGTGCAGGGTAGAACTAAAATGTTTAATATAAAAACTTTTTCAAAAAAATTACAATCTACTTCCTTAAAAACACTGCAAAGTGAAAAATAACTTTAATTTCGGAAGTCGATGGCAAAAAACTTAAATACAGATCCTAAGACACCGACTTCCGAAATTAATTTTGCACTTTGTAATGTTTTTTTGATGTTCTTCTTTAAAATAAATTCCTTCTAAGTAGGTTTACAGCTGTTAAAATGTAGCAGAAATATTGGTGCACACCTTTTTTCTAATTTCTATAGGATACCATGTCGTAATCGTATTAAGGCGAGGTTGTAGTACTTTTTACCTTTTTTAAACCTCTGTAAATCTAGCATAATGGCTAGTTTCCGTAAAAAAAAAAAAATATTTAGGAAAATTGAACATACTGTTAAGCGCTGTGTGAAGATAGAAACGTGAATAAAAATTAATCATAAAGTTGACACTAAATCGCCATTTAAAACGTGTACCTTGAAGAGATTCCATCATTAAACCAAGTAAAACTCATACTAAAAGATAGGTTTTATTGTTTTTTAGGGCATGGTGAGAAAATATTTTATAATTTCCTTATCATTTTGTCTCCACGAAACAATTATACAAAAAATCTAGCAGCTCAAGCGCTCGCAACGACCGGCCAGTGTTCGCCAAAACGTCTTCAACTACAAGAGGGCCTTAAGCTGTTTGAAAAGCTTTCTAGATCACCAAGGGCAAATTCCCATATGTTTAAGAACGTTCTTCTCAATACGTCAAAAAATCTTCTAAATTCTATTTTTTGACATTAATGTTCGCTGAGATGACTTTACGACTTGAATTTTAACGTTTTTAGGGTTCCGTTGCCAAATGGCAAAAAACGGAACCCTTATAGATTCGTCATGTCTGTCTGTCTGTCTGTCTGTCCGAGTATGTCACAGCCATTTTTTTCCGAAACTATAAGAGCTATGCTGTTGAAACTTGGTAAGTAGATGTATTCTGTAAACCGCATTAAGATTTTCACACAGAAATAGAAAAAAAAAAACAATAATATTTGGGGTTCCCCATACATAGAACTGAAACTCAAAAAAAAATTTTTCATCAAACCCATACGTGTGGGGTATTTATGGATAGGTCTTCAAAAATGATATTGAGGTTTCTAATATCATTTTTTTCTAAACTGAATAGTTTGCGCGAGAGACACTTCCAAAGTGGTAAAATGTGTGTCCCCCCCCCCCCCCCTCGTAACTTCTAAAATAAGGGAATGATAAAACTAAAAAAAATATATGATGTACATGTAAACTTCCACCGAAAATTGGTTTGAACGAGATCTAGTAAGTAGTTTTTTTTTAATACGTCATAAATCGTAAACCACAATTTACCTTTCATTCAGTCAACTCAAATATAAAAAAAAAAAAAACATTTAATTTCATAAACATAAACCTTATGCATAAACCGTGAATTCCTGCAGGTTTGTACGGAACCCTCGGTGCGCGAGTCCGACTCGTACTTGGCCAGTTTTTAAGTAGGTATGAGGTTCCTTTCAAATAATTTTATGAAGTGTCTTACTGGTTTATCTAGTATAATACACATATCAATTCATATATCAAATTCTGATCACCACACGTCACTTCAGCCGAAAGACGTCCACTGCTGGACATAGGCCTCCCAAAATTTGGGGGGGGGGGGGGCGGGGGCTGGAGTTGTCATAATCTCTACGCTGTGCAGGCGGGTTGTCGATCGTAGTATGGTGGTAAAATACATAGAGAACGCTGCTGCCCATTCTCTAGTAAGTCCCCTTGTCCCCTTTTAAGACACCCATGGGAAGAAATGGAATGGTGCTATGTTCTTTACGACCGCCACAACAAGGAATTTCTGATCAATATAACTTATTCAACTTTATCCTAACAGTACTACGACATATATTATTTAATCCACTTCAACTTTTTCGAAATACTCAAGTTGACAAGATCGTGACAGACGGACACGCCTTCGTTTAATATTAGAAACGTTTGACAAGCGTCGTGAACCCAAAGACACATGTTAACACACGGTTACGCCCGCGAATTATGTGTTAAAATATTACTTAATAGATAGGGCTGGCAGTAGTGGAGGTTAACTAAAAAGTATGAGAATATTATCCTTTCATTGTCATGACAGGCTTGTTCTAGCATTATGAAATATTGTGTAGAACGGTTTAGTCCGAACTGAGACAGGCACTTAACTTTGTGTAAATTATTTCATCACCACTGCTCTCAACACGGTGAAAGAAAACATCGTGAGGAAAACAGGAAGTCCTACCACCAGAAAATCAAACACGTCACGTGACATCTATCAACAGGCACTGTGCCCGCGTGGTAGATTGACAGACGTGCTAGAACCAAAAATTCGAAGACATTTGACATCTAACAACCCGCACTGGGCCTTTGAAGTGGATAACGGCTAACCCCATCTCACAGACAGGAGGCCTGTGTCCCAGCACTGGGAAGATTATGGGCTGATTATGAGTAGAATGGTATTTATCGTTTCTAATATCTTAGGACCTGGACACGTGGCAATCGCTTCAAAGATTAACATATGCTGTTGGGTAGCTTAATTCAATACAATGTTGAGCCTTCCAATATTATTCAGCGGTAACGATGACACAGACGTCAAAAATTTGACAAACGTGTCAAATTGACATTATATCAGCATCTAATGTCACTTTGTCTAATACATCTTAGCCTTCTTCTAACACAATTTGCAATTAACGAAGAAAAGAGATGATTATGCTGCTGAACGCTGTCTTTTTAGTATCCCATAGAAAAATGCATTTTAACCACGCTATTCAAACACAAATTTTGACACGTCACCTAAACCGAGCACCATTTTCCACCTAATTTAAAACGTTTATCGCTTGATTCGCGACAGCCCTGTCTCAACATAATGACAGGTCGCGCGACCCCGGCCACTAAATTACTACGTACTGCTGTCGCACTGTACCAGTGTAGCGTGGTCGCACTGTCTCCCTAAAAGCGCTGTGGTCACGTAAGTATCACTTAGGATTTTTGTATGGGTTCAGTTAATGTGATACTGGAGTTTAAGGGGTCATTTATCGTAGATTTTTTTCCAAAATTTATCTTTTTACCAGCTTGTGTCTGCGACTTCGTCCGCGTAAATGTCGGTTATCGTGAACGTAGACGAAGTTTCGGGATAAAAAGTACCTTGCGTATGTCATTTCTTGGGGTTCAAATTCACCCCGTAACAAATTTCATCAAAATGGGTGCAGTGGTTTAGTAGTGATAGCGAAAGAAAGAGTTACATTCGCATTTATAATATTATGTCAGGGAAGTAGGGATAAAAGTTTTTATTTTCGAAACACTGTTTCTAGAAGTAGGTTCGTAACTGGAACCAATCATACGAGAAGGATTAAGTTGTAGCACCGATTTTTAGATTAACATTCGATTTAAGGGCCTATACTACCTCAAATAGCTTAGCATGATCCGCCGTTATGTCGAAAGTATTGTTGCATTCATTATGAAATAAATAAATCGTAAAGTTGAGTTGTGTGGCGAAAACACGAAAGAGAACTTTAAGTAGTAGACGTACGGCAATTTCATTGGGGTTACCTACCTGACCAGATTCTTACTCAGAAACCCGTGGTTATGACCTCATACCAATAACAAATAATAACATAAGAAAATATCACGCCTATAAACTCTGAAGGGTTGGGCAGTACACCCACATTTCGAAGTATTACAGTCCCATGTAATAGCGGGCGAGCCTACTGCTATCTACCGGGCACAAATCTAGACTCCAAGCTGTCACTGAGAACTGCCTAATGGGATAAACCATTACTACTGCCCGACGTTTGAGTCGAACGTAGGACCTCAAACTAAGCAATAGCACTTTCGACCACTAGACTAAGGCGGCAAATGATAACCTGAAGTTAAAAAGTCATACAAATAGCTCCTAAGTTTTGTAGCAAATACACAGTCCAAGTCATATTTAAACCAGCACATTTCATATGACGCTCGCATACCATCTAGATATGCAACCATTGTGCCCTAGGTTGTACTGTAAAAATTGTGTTTGTATGCAAAACTGACATTGGTATTCAATGCCGGCTGTGCACCGGCCAGGACGATGGATCTATCAATATTCATGACAATGTATAGCGCTTTTTGGTCAGCTAGTTAGCTTATTCCCATGATCTGAGATGTGTGTGATTTATGTTGAATGGTGGTCGTTGTCGTTGTTTTCGTTGTTGGTGTACTGATTTATTTTGCGTTGTTTTGATGGCTTATTACTTATTAGTCTATTGGCACGAATCAGGTGAGTCGACAGTTATCATAATCATCATCATTTCAGCCGAAAGACGTCCACTGCTGGACATAGGCCTCCCCCAAGCTCCGCCACTTCGACCGGTTTTGTGCTTCCCGCATCCAGCGGATTCCTGCGGCCTTCACAAGGTCATCGATCCACCTTGTTGGAGGCCTTTCAACTCTACATCTTCCAGTGCGCGGTCGCCACTCCAGAACCTTTCGGCCCCATCGGCCATCTGTTTTGCGAGCAATGTGCCCTGCCCACTACCACTTCAGTTTAGCAATTCTTTGGGCTATGTCGGTTACCTTGGTTCTCCTACGTATCTCTTAATTTCTGATTCGATCGCGTAGATCTTATCATAATACATACCTATATTATTTTCTACACGCAACTCGTATGAAGTTAATTTATTTGTGGGCAAAACGACTACTTCAGGAATACGGAGAAGAAAATTGGCACGTTTTGAATTTTATGCAAAAATGTTATGAGAAAAGGTCACTGCTGGTATATGGAATAAAGTGCATAACATTGAAGTGTGCTCATTGCCTAATACGTATTTAAGTAATAAGGAGATGTAGGCTGAATACCGTGTGGTGCCGGACATAAAGAATAGCACCACCCGATCTCTTCCCGTGGTTGTCGTAAAAGGCGACTAAGGGACTTACTAGAGAATAGGCAACAAGCAGCGTTCTCTATGCATTTTACCACCATACTGCGATTGTCAACCCGCTTGTCAAGCGTGGCGACTTTGGCAAACCCAAATTGAGGGAGCCCTAAGTCTAGTGGACGTCTTTTGGCTGAAATGATGATGATGAGGCTGGATCCCAAACTAACTTATGTACCTATCTTATTTACTTAAACACGCTGTTGATTGACTAATTGTAGTCCCCTACAAGTTAGCGCTGACCCATTCAATTCAATTGCTCTCATTAGATCTGACAAATTGATTATGACAACATCCGCCATACTCGGATTTCTGTTTACTGTCAGTTTGATTGAAGCACTTCCTTTGTGGATTTATACAATTAATGTTAATCAAGAAAGATTTTTTAAGCAATTGCTTCATTCTGTGTTCTGAAGTGTGTAGAGTATATCCGGGAGCCTACCATGCTTTGGATGGGCAGCTAGCTTCAATTGCCTGGAGGCTTTTATTTAGGTTTTAAGTTCTGTTTAAAAGACTCGTACCAAAGAACCAAAAGCTACAAGACCAAGCTTGTAATAAACGATATAGACAGAACTACTCACTGGCGCAAAAGACAAGTTCTCAAGACACGTTTAAGAAATGTTGCCTCATAAAGACCATCAATAAGAATGTATCACACATCACACAACAAGATGAATCGCATCACATAACGAAAGATGACAAAGAAATATTTTGTCTTAACGAATTATTCCATCAAAATTTACAGCGCCATTAAAATAACTGTTTAAAATATCTATTTTGACGCGCTGATCATCTCATCAGGAACAAACGACACCATAAAGACATCTTTTTTTTTTTCTTAAAGCTAACGAACGACTGCATTCAGCCCGAAAACGATAACATTAAAATAAAATTATAGTTGTTCCTTACGTCGGCTTTAATTATCGGGCTCTTATTGGTCCGTCCAATTTCTTTATTTTACGGTTGGACAACAAATTTATATGTAAATCAATGGCGCGGTGGTCCGGCGCCGGTGATGCATCGAGTATCGATTAAAAGTAATTGCGCCTCTCTAGGATGTGACGACATCTGGTTAATTGTTCGAATTTTGGATGTTTTTTTTTTTGAGAGGTTTATTTTAGATGTTGTTTTTTTTTCACTTTGGTACCTACTTACCTAGTTGTAATGCTACTACCAATATTTATTCCAATTCCTGTAATAGGTAGATACCTACTCCAGTTAATAACAGTGCTTTTAGAAAACAATTCAATCAACTAACGACAAAAACATCAAAACTACGCGCTACAATTCTAGACATTTCTTGATTAATTTAATTACATCGTATCGACATAAAAATAAAACCAGAATCCTTAACTAATAGTTCAAAGTAACTAGCGCGGGGTGGCGCCACTAGTCTAGCCGTTAGAATCGCTTCGCCACGCTCACAGATCATAAACAATAATTTTGTTGATCGTTCTTTGATGAACTGTCTATGGCGCAACTCATAACGTAATTTTATTAAAAAACCGAAACCTCAAACGGGTTTTACTATTTTCTGGAAACCATAAATTCGGTATCTTGTTAAGAATCGGTGAATGGTTTTACGGATTTTAAGATAATTCATCTCAAAGGAATAGATAGGTATTTTGATTCATATGTAACATTGATGAAATGTGTTTAAAAAAAATTTAAATTAGTTTATTAGTTTGGTGGAAAATGATCAGACTAGTAAGTTAACAGAAAGTCAGCATTTGCATCTTTGAAAATTGTCACGTTCTGTAGTTGCGCTATTCGCTATGAGATGGCGCTGCATGTTCACAAGTTATTTTAAAATGTCAACAGTTCTAATCCCTGCGATTATTGTTTTGTAGTGAAGTTAAGAAAACATAAAATTATGAAATTTGAATTTGATAACATGCTTAAAAATTTATTTTTACGTAGTTTTTAATTATTTATTTATTAGGTCCTGAAAATAAAGAGATACTAAATTTTCATTATAAGATGATAGCGACAAAAAGAAAAAGAATTATTAGAATACGACCCATCCTAACCAAATAGAATTAAATATAGAACACATATCGCATTCTAGGCGACGCATTGCCGCCCGTCGCCCCACACATTCGCGCCAAATGGCTAATTCGCGCGGCAAGCATACGCGCCATAACTCATATCAACTAACCAATCGTCGAGGGAGCGTACAAACATGCCTCCGTCTCGTTCTAACCTACTAGAAACCCGAGCCTTGTTTGTTTTTCCTTTTACTTCCTTTGAAATCTTATTTTGAATTTTATTCCTGCAGGGGCGTGGATGCGACGATGCATTTACTCTCTCCCACGTACGGACCGCAACTGCCGTCTCGGTCTGGCTTTTTGTAATTTTAATTCGCAGAACGCTATCGAAACGTGATTCGAGTCCATAGAAACTTTTTTATTGCAAATGTTCGGAATTCGATGAGGCAAAGACGGGATTTCGGCAAAGCTTATGCAGTATCGATTGAATTCGAATGATGCATCTTCATGTTTAGTTTGGTAGTGGTATATGATTTGTAGCTGCCATTTTCGAATGTGATCAAAACTGTATCTAATCAAAATGGAATCTGTCCATTTACAAAGCTTTGCGCAATTTCGAAACGTTTGGAGAAAATCTTGCAGCCATCCAATTTTAAATTATAAGTATTTAATTTTTACGATCACTGGTCCTGAGTTTCAAGTAAGTAAACTGTAGGTATATTCAATATAATATACTAAGTGGAAAACTCCGCCCTTTACTTTAGCCAAAATATTTTCAACAAAATAAATTATTTTGTTTTACTATTACTTATAGGTTAAAGTAACCTTCTTTCCTTTTATAAACATATTTAGAATAAGACATCAGAGAAACAAAGGATAATTAAGGTGGATGGATGATTATCTCAGATGCCATTTTGTCGCTAGATGGCGTTAGATCCACAATTTGGAACATTTTCAATTTTTACGCCTAACTTAGAAATCTTTAATAGATAACTTTATTGTATGCGAAACCTAGGGCATTAACTTGATTTTTTTAGATAGTCACTGTGCTTGTTAACTGGTCTCATACAAAGATTTGTACATTCTAAAGATTTAGCCGCTTGACTTTACTCTTTACACACACATGCAAAGTAAATAGTAGTAACTTTCGACACCACTAGATGTCGTTTTATACAAAAGTTGAAAATGTCCAGATGGCGTTAATTTAAAGAGGACCGAATTAACTAAAAAAAATTTATTAATTTACATACTTCATATTATGTTCCAATCTATTTCTTATTAGTATAATTATTGGTCTAAGCATACTTTTGTTTCTAGTCTCGATACCTTTTCAACTTAGTAAATTATTCATATAAATTATTTTAGGTAATATAGGTACACTGTCCCTATAAGTTGTTGTAATGTAACTGAACCTAAATTGTAATGTGTAAATAGTCATCATCTCAGCCGCAAGACGTCCACTGCTGGATATAGGCCTCCCCCTATTTGGGGGGCTTTGCCATAATCACCACGCTTGGCAAGCGGGTTGGCGATCGTAGTGTGATGGTAAAATGCATAGAGAACGCTGCTGCCCATTCTCTAGTAAATCCCTGCCTTTTACGACACCCACGGGAAGAAATGTAAGGAAGAAGAAGGAATGGAAGTGTAAATAGTGACGTGTACTAAATAAATAAATAAAAGACTATTTATTACATTGTAAAGCTTTTTATTGTACTTTACTATAAATTAATAATATTTATTTAGTAAAAAGGGGTTAATATTTTCATAAAAATAATCGTTTTATTTACTCTCACTACATTTACTTAGATAGTTTCCGTTTGGATTCAAACCATCGAGTCATACCACCATACAAAGATAACATACTTTTTTAAATATTTTGATATTTACAATTATGATTTAGTATTATGTATGAATGAATTATGTATGTAGATTACAATATAAATAACATCATACGTAAGTATATATAACGGCACATGTATCTTACACAACAACACAAAGTGGTTGCTAGCTAACCATAACATTTATTTATGTTTCAAGAATACCTACTTATGATACAATTTTGAACTGCAATAAATATTCTTTTACAATTGAATTGTTAGGCTGGTACCTAAATACATGAGTGAAACTTATCTACACAGAAAAATCTTATATCTACACAGAAAAATCTTATGAACTAACAAAAAAACACAAACTATACATCGCTACGTGCAAAAATAGCTTATTAATTATTCTATAATGTTCCCACTGCTGAGACTCAGGCCTCTGAAATGTGGTGATGAAATAATTTACACAAAGCAAAGTGCCGGCTTGGATTCGAACCATCGACTCATACCACCATACAAAGATACTTATAAATATTATAATAAAATATCTTCTTTTTTATAATAAAATATCTTCTTTTCTACGCGCTACTTTTTGCAGTCGCCGCCGCCGCCGCGCCGTATCAGTCTTCTGCTTGTCACTTTTTACTTCCATTTATATAATTTCCGTGCGATCTGAATCAAATGCTGGAAGACGCAGTTTTCGCTGCAACAAATGAATTTACACAGTTTTGTTAGACTATTCTTACTGAACCCACACCTCAGAGACCTGCGGAATAAGTTAGGAAATGAGTAAGACTTATATTTTTATACCTTTTAATTCCTTGATGTCTAGACATTTAGCATTTTTCTCAACTCTTCTCAAAATAATTTCCGGCAGTACACATGTTTTAAAAAATGTTACCAACTTCGGCATCATAGCGTTGATAAATTCCTCATCCCGGTTAACTTCTATGACAGTCAATGGTTGGGTGACAGATATAAAGCAAATGAAGTAACATTTATTCATTTTGGTAATTCGCAATTGACCCTGGACCTAGAATCAAAATAATAATAGCTGTTAAAAAGAAACAATCCAAGAAATACATTATTTTTATACATACATACCAAGAAATAATGATATTTGTTACTTACTTGATAATAATAATTATGCTTTTTGTTCATAACTAAAACATCATTTTCCAAATGAATAGGAAAATTTCTATTTTCTGATGCTTCGCTAATATTTTGAGATTTCCTTTCCAAGGAGGGAAAACATTTTATTTCTACAATAGTATTTTCTGCTTCTATAATACCTGTAAAAAAGAAAAGTTTTTAGGCCTACGCTACTGAACCAAATTTAAAAAATTCACGCGACACAATATCCATAGGGCCAGAACCACAAGCAAAAGCTAGTTATTTGTATATTTTTATTATTGAATAATCTTACCATCAGGGCTAGCTGCTAAGAATCCAAATTCTTCATCAATGAAAAGTCCTGATGGCCTGACAGTTTTGCCATATTGTTGCATAAACATGCTCTTTGCAACATGTTCATTTTGTTGTCCATACATCATATCTTTAGTACAAATATTATTTTTGTAGAGAATGCATTTCACATGATTGTGACATGGTGTGGCATTACGACGTTTGCAAACCTAAAATGAACAAAGTGACAATCATAATTCTTGTACTGGCTTGTGCTGTGGCTTCTTAGAAAGTAAGAAACAAAAGAGGATGGCTGATAATATATCTTACCATTCCAAACTGGCTTGCTGTGAGACGGTCAGATCTGTATGAGAGATACTTTTCATTATCATGTTGACCCACAGTCTGCTTTTCAATTAGTACTATTTTTTGTGTATCTTCTTGGAATTTAAGCAATCTCAATTCACAGAGCCGTTTTAATTCTACCTCATTAATATCGACAGGGTCACTTGCTGCTGGGCCATAGTCCTTATCAGGTTGAGTTTTATTTTTTTCAGTAAAAAGCCGTTTTCGAGTCATTTTCTGTTGGCGCAATCTACTTCTCTCTTTTTGATGGACATATTTTTTAAAATATTGTCCAGGGCTCTCTGTTGTCTTTTTTTTCCATGCAGTTTGATGCCATTTATGTCCTACAGAATGAGACAATCCTGAAAAGCCAAATCATGTCACATACATGTCTGTTTGCAACCTAAGTTTTTATGATGACCATTGAAAGTTCCATAAGTAATCAAAAGTTGAGAAAAACCTCTTTATATTATGGAGAGAAGAAGTCATAGATCATGTGGGTTGCTAGAGATATCATATAATTATTGTTTTAAAATATCTATGAAAAAACTTATTTACCTGCTACATGAACACGCCGCTGATAAGAGCCTCCTTTTCCAAGACTGAGTCGTTTTCCACAGTTAAATTTATTAATGACACTCATAAAATTTTCTGCAACATTTGTTGTTTCGTTAGACAACCGTCCAGCTTTCAAAGCGATTCTTTCATTTGCAGCATAAATAAGAGCCCAGACCTCTGGTGCTGTATTTCTTAGGATTTCTACTTGGTTGTCTTGCTGTTTATTCTCGTCAGGTGGTAATTGCTTCACTGAACAGTAATATTCCTTACATTTTTCATGCTGTCCAAATACATGAAGTGGACTATTCCTTAAATCATCAGCCATTGAACCTGGCTGACTGCTATTGTGAACAATAATCTTTCGCGCTACTAGTGTCAATTTCATCAATTTAGGCCTCAAAATATTTCGTCCATACAGAGGGAGTTTCGTATTACCTAAAATCTTTAAAAAAATTTATTAAAACATAGGAAGATAAAAAAACTTTTTGAAAATAATATCTGACTTCTAAAACAAATACAAACAAAAAAATCGCGCTATAAGGAGTCAGTTACAAACAAACATACAAGTGAAGCTAATATAAAGCGTGTAAAAACATTGAAAATGCTAATAAAATTTGAGGTTTACCCTCAATTTCCCTGAGATCCCATCATCAGATCCTCATTTGGTGAATGGGACCACTTCAGGTGTATACTCTTTCAAATAAAAAAAGAATTTTGAAAATCGGTCGACAATTCGCGGAGTTCGGTGGACAAACATAAAAAAATACAGTCGAATTGATAACCTCCTCCTTTTTGGAAGTCGGTTGAAAAAGAGAGAAACATTTATTTTATAGTTGCGAAATCCTACTGTAAGTGAAATATTTGTTTTTTTTTTAATATAAAATATGTATACAAGCACTGAAAAATGACTGAATGGATATGGATGAAATTAGGCACACAGATATTTTATAACCACGACATAGGACCTACTATACTTTTTATCCAGGTAAACATTTTAACACGTGCAGAGCCGCAAGTAAAAGCTAGTGTAAAATCATTATTTATAACTCTAAGAAGTGGTTGTTTACCTTGTAAAGTGCACTCGTGTAGTTTTTTATAACATGATTCTTGCATTCAATTTTCTTTATTTGGTTTCCATAAGACACTTTTTCTTTCAAATTAGCAAACACTGAAGAATCCCCATCTCCTATAAAACTTAGGTACCGAAGATTATGCATATTCTCACTCTGTTGAAATCCTTCAACAATTATATCAGATTCCATTGCAGTAGATGGCCCAGTAAAGTTTTTGCAGCAACCATGACTCTTAGTGTCTGAACCTGTTCGCTCATAATACTGGCACATATAACAATATTTGTTCCTGACACCAAGATAAAGACATTTCTTGGTTTCCTTTCCAATAATGCAGGCCTAAAATTAAAGTTCTTAGTTCAAATATTGTAAGAAATCATAAATCAAAACACTGAACATTGTGTAAAATATGTTGTACTTTGGTATTGTCAAACATAAACTTCATCACTACAAACAAGCAAAAGCGTACTAATGTAATGAACACAAAAATATGGTATCAAGTTGGGACTTACCATTCCAGATGAAGAATCAAAGTTGTGACCATATGACCTTTTCAACCATCCGCCATCTACATATACAGTAATGTATGGAATACCATCTGAAGAAACATTTCCATTATCAATAGCAATAGACCTTTCTTGCTCACCAGCTTTCTTTATTTCTTCGGTCAAATGTTCATGCCATACATTGCCCAATTGTTTTTCAATTAAACGGAACGTTTGTCCGGTCATTGTTGGTATATCCATTAGACTTGTGATGTGTGCTGCTTGAGTGTAATAACTTCCAGCAGTCACAGTTGCCCATACAAATGCGGTGTTAATTTTCTGTTTCTTCTCTGTGCTTTGCTGCCATATTTTATTACACATGCTACATTTAAATGTTAACAAACTGTGAAATCCTTTCCGGTGTTCACTAATATACTCTATTTGAGATGACTCACAAGACTGTCGATGGTTTTCCATTTGAAATGCCCATTGGATCACATGTTTCAAGTCAACAATACGGTACCCTACCAAACCTGATAAGTTGTCACTTGATGTTCTTTCCACAGTTAGTTGATAAGCTTCAGTCTCTGAATCGGGTTGTGGCCAATCAAAATCAACAGTCTCTACTTGCTCTGTAACAGATTCAACTGTATTGGAGCTAGAGCTGCAGGCTATGGCTTCGTATCGAATTTCTGGTATACCACGCGAATAGGTTTTGGGCGTATCTTCAGCTGTCGAAAGGTTGGACAGCTGATGATGATCTTGAGTTGGACTGAAATAAAAGATAAATAAATGAAATAGGTAAGTACAGTTCATAAAAACAATGTTGAGAGACAGAAAAATATTGATAGGTCTGTAGGTACCTAAATACAACAGGACAGTCCGCGGTTTCTTCCATTACCTTCTGTTTTTTGTTACGCCATGCTTCCACCCGGCTGCAATTCGTTAAAACTTGCTCAATACATAATACTATTTGAAACTAACCATAACGAGCCACCTTTTCTTTTTTTTTCATAATAAAGGAAAAATGGCGGTAAACGAAGACTACAACACGAACCAACGAGTATCAAATACTCCACTCACGTAAATCTGATTCGAAATCTTATGGGAATCTAATTTACTCACTATAGATCATTAAAAGAACTTCCATGATGTCTTTTGAATGCTGCTTGCACTTTTTTCCGTGATTTTCGCGGTCCTGAATACACATGTCGTATATACGCAAGTTTATTCGTCGGGTTCATCTTAGGCAGTTCAGTTGCAATTCAATCTGTAATCAAAAAGAATAATTACAAACAACAGCAAATGTATCTTATTTATGAAATGTTTCAAGAAATTTGTAATAATCAGAAATAACACCACCATCAAGCTGTTGTTTTCAGAGAGAATATTTGAAATTTGAATTTGAAATTCGTAGTATGTCATGTGACGACAATCAACGAGTGTTGCTAACGTTTGATTTTGTATTTCATTTTCTAAATCTTACACTTTTGTAAAGTTTTAAGGGTAATTAATTACCATTATAATAATACTCTATATCACCTTGAAAATCATTCATTGTACATAAAAATAACACTTACCGTCAATAAAACACAAAAACACTTCACTTTTCAATAAAAACCAGGGCTTTGAATAACGTTAAAAATTTGGTATCGTTACTTTCATCGGACGAAGATAACGTTATTAGTAGAGGTCACGTTATGCTTGGTAACGATACTTGGCATACGTTTTACCGGTAACTGAGTACCGTTAAATTTTTATTTATTTTCTTTCATCTCTTTCTTTCGTCTACATTAATGAAGTTGCATTTGCATCGTTTGATTCAGGGCTTTGAACAACGTTAAAAATTTGGTATCGTTACTTTCATCGGACGAAGATAACGTTATTAGTAGAGGTCACGTTATGCTTGGTAACGATACTTGGCATACGCTTTACCGGTAACTGAGTAACGTTAAATTTTTATTTATTTTCTTTCATCTCTTTCTTTCGTCTACATTAATGAAGTTGCATTTCATCGTTTGATTGGCGATGTTGCCGTAGAGCGCCACCGTTCATGGCGTGCCGCTTAGGTTGCGTGGGTTGACAACAACGCATTAAGTAACGATAAAAGTATCGATACTAGTAACGGTAATGGTAACGTTATTTTATGGATGCGATACCAAAGTATCGTTACCCGTGTTACCGTTAAAAAATTAACTTTATGAAAATAACGTTACTTAACGATACTTATAGTGTGAATTTGGTAACGTTACCAAGCCCTGGTTTGATTGGCGATGTTGCCGTAGAGCGCCGCCGCACAGTGGGCTGGGATTACAAGGTTGGGTTTTAAGAGATCAAATATATTTTTTTGGTATTTAGGCATAAATTTAAAACGTTTTTATTCTTTGACTTTTTTTAATTTAACGAGTACTTTCGGAGATATATATATATATATCAAATTTGTATGAAGAGTCATGTTATTTTAGTTAAGCAATTTATTCCAATTAAATTGAAATTTAAAATAATGTATACTAAACGGCCTGAAAACCTCAATACCTACTTAGTTCTTAAAAAAAAACAATGTTCGACATTTTCCACCACCATAGGTAGGTATGACGTAATTTGTTTTGAGACTTATTTCCGGGAATCAAGGGATAAGAGTGCGCGAGCGCAACAAGTTATGACGTGTCGTAACGTGATTGGTGCAACGATAGGGTATCTACGGAATGTTCGGTTGCATTCAAACGTACTTCAGTGTTCTATTACCCACCATAATAGACGCACTACCCCCACACATTCATTAGCAGCCTAGTTTGAATAAATGACTTTTGATTTTGATTTTTTTGATACTAGTAACGTTAATTGGTAACGTTATTTTATAGATTCGATACCAAAGTATCGTTACCCGTATTACCGTTAAAATATTAACTTTATGAAAATAACGTTACTTAACGATACTTATAGTGTGAATTTGGTAACGTTAACAAGCCCTGATAAAAACTGTTTCACGGATGGCACTCATTTGAATGGTTCTCAGTAATATGTAGCACAGTTTTTTAAAAGTAATAATAAACAAAGTAAATATCCCGTTTTAAGTTCTAATGATACTGGTGTTTATTGTTTCGTGTGGATTTCATGACAAAGTCTCTTCCGAGCCCCTTTTCTTTAGTAAAAAAAAACCTCGTAGTAAAGTTTAGTTGCTAAATTGGTGTCCAGATTCTTAAATATTATACCAAAATGTTAAATTTTGCGTTGAAGTTATAGTAACACCCACCACATTTGTTTACCATTTATTTTATTGAAATTTCAATGCGTACTATTTTTATTTTTGAATTCTTAGCAAAGTACGATCTTTTAAAATGTATGGTACGATCTTCTAAAAAATAAAGTTGGCAACCCTGCTTGACGCATTTTGTGTGTGCTAATAATACTAGTAAAATAAGCAATTATGAAAAATCAAAGTGGTTTGTCTGTGTATTCACTAATCTTGCTGGTTTCACATGAATTATAAAAGAATAGAAGAATAAATATGATTCAATCAATAGATGTACGTAGTACCTACGTTTCACCATTGTGTAGGTAGCTTCGCTGATCGCCTGATTTAGTTATAACTTACTTATACATCAAATTCTATTCTCTGATTTTATTCAACCCAAACCAATGGATTAGTACCTAAGCGTATCAGAATGTTATCAGTACCTACTTACATACATTAAAAAGATTTTTAAATCTGGAAAGTCGTGTACTAGTAACTACTTACTACATATTTAAACTAGATAATACAATAATTACATTAGTATTGTATCTGTGTGAACCAAGGGCAGATCGCAGAGATATTTTTTTCACTTTATGTAAAGCATTCTTTCTCATTCCATAATAAAAAACATTTTATCAATCATAAAATGTTAACTCCGCGGGCAAACCCGCGCGCCCGGCGCTAACTTGCTAGAAACACAATATTCTGGAAACGATTCGCAAGTTTTCAAGACTCAAGTAATCACGCATTGACGGTATGGCAACAACGCGGTGTGCGCGCGCTGCCTCTAGAATGGCAACGTCGCATTATCGAATTTAAAAGATAAATTCTTTTAAAATGTTCGAATATCGAACAGCGCCATCTATTATGAATGTTTACTAATCGTAAACTCGTAACACAACAGCAACCAACTTTCTCAGTGGTTCTATAAATTTCTGTCAGATGGCGCGATTCAGGTCACTCACACATGTAAAGATTTTTCGTTTTTTATTCGGTCTAATTCTCCTAGAAATACTGTTTTTTTTATAAAATTTGGGCTATACGCGAACATAATACATTATAAAGTCTCATTACAGTTGCTTTTATTCTGCAGAAACTGTTTATTTACCGAGATTTCCACACCTGAAAAATGTATGGCGAGGGCTATCTAGGCATTCACCTTAAATATTATATTCTGCAAAACTGCTCCAGAAAATTCACTCATATTTTCATCTCTCAAAAATGTTGCCAAAATCGAACGCAACAAAAATAAAAGTGCGTTCGGAACTTCCAACTTCCACAGACTAAAAAAAATCCTATAAATTCCCACTAAATCTCAATTAAACCACATATCTCACTTCAACGCGTGAAAGTAGCCACATATTTCCCGAAGCTTAAGTTAAAACAAACGCCGGATTACTACAGAGGAGCCGACCACCAATATTTGTGGCCAACAGTTGACAGGCAAACCGTCTTAGCATTGAGTCAACAGAAGGGGTTCACTAATGCCCCTTTTTACCACAAAAAGCATTGACAAATATTGGATCAAATGCGGCAGTCGCTTGCCGCGTTATTGTTTGTGATTTTAGAGTTTTTAAGGTGGTATATCGATTTTTAGTTATTGGAGTATGACGAAACTTCAGAAGGTATTTGGGATGATCTTTGTCTACTTGAATGCTGGCCCAGCTTCAGCCCGAACAGAGCAAGAACATGTAAGCTGATCAAGCATGTGTTGGTGAGAATTTTGACCCTGCACCGTAATCTAATTGAGTAACACACTTTTAATCATAATCGGAATAATTTTGAAGAATATCACTAATCAATTACCTAATATGTTCGAAAAATTTGTCTCCTCAACGACGTAAATGACGCAATGAATGTTGTTGAACTGTCAATAAAAGCCATTGCTACTGTTAGTATGTTACGCAATTGCCCGCTGGTCCTAGGATCCGCATTGTTCAGACATGACAAGAATACAAGCTCTTAGGAGGCGTAATCTTGCATATAATGCTTTGCTATTTGTTGAACTGCTTACAATTTACAAAGGCAAAACGCAGACAAATGTCTCAACTAGATTATTTAGTATCTCATCCTCATCTTCTGCTTACCTAGCTTTTACCATTGGGGTCGGGTTCCAGCTTAATCGGATGTATCAGAACATCAATATTTTTAAACTATATACCGAGATTTCACAATGCCAGAAGCCCGAAAACCAGTCATACCAAAGAGTATCGTATTACGCATTAATTGGGATGTGGAGGTCAGATAGTAGCTCCATTAAAAATACTGATACTGAGCTGCATATGGTTTTATTGGAAGCCGACCCCAACAAAGTTAATAATAATAATATCTTAGGACAACCAACACACCGTTATCTGATCCCAAACTAGGCAGAGCCTGTACTATGGCAACCAGACAACTGATAAATATACTTCTAAATACATACATATTATAGATAAATTACACCCAGACACAGAACAAATGATTGTGCTCAATCAAGCAAAGATTTGTCCTGGGTGGGAATCGAACCGACGACCTGTCTTAGCAGTCAGGGTTACTAACCACTAGACTAACAGGCCAGTTGACAAAAGAACAGACTAAACAGATAATGATGGTGATAGATTTTACAATTTCTATCCCTTTACAAGTTATGTTATGTCCCTATTGTGTTTCTAAGCACAATCTTCCTAGTTTACGACTATCACATTCAACTTTACGAACAATCAGTTCCTAAGTACTCTGCGTTCTAATCATCAGCTAGACAATCCTGCGTAAGCGCAGCTTCCATTTACGATACCTTGACGGTGTGCTTATCTACTTTATTTACGGTAGCCTTACGAAGAGGCGCATTGTAAATCTTTTGATTTTCCAAGTGCGAATTTTTGGACTCTAAGGACCAAAGTTTTTTATGATACCACTTGTAGATCAAGACTTGAGTTAAGTGTTAAAAGGCTGTACGGGTTTATTTTTTCTTAAAAGAGTCAAAGAGTGAGGAGCCAGAAGTACAGGCGCGGGCCGAGAGGGGGGGTTCTAGGGGTCATGACCCCCCCCAAAGGCAGTCATGCTGTCGAAACTCTGAACGATTTGCCTGTCTTACTATCTTAAAATTGTTCTCACTTGAGCCAGAGAGACTCCGATGGAAATTTGCAAAAAGATTTATAACCCGGGACATCATTCTGATCAGTAGCGCTTGCGACTACTAGACCAAAGAGGATTTACCTTCCTAAAAATATTCTTCAGTACTTATGGGGACCCCCCCCAAAATGTTAGGCTGCGACCGCGCCTGCAGGAGTACCTATCTAATTAATCAATGCAACAGGCAGTTAGAACGTCAGTACTTAATTCAATGTTGTCCTGATCATCGCTAACAATAGTCATTGAGCCAAATGAGCCCAATCATCAAGCACCTAAACTAGCAAAAGACCCTCTCCAAAAATTTTCCCATAAAAATTCATAATCCAGCAAATTTTTCAAATAATCTCTCACCCAATCCATGGCTGCACACCACAGAACAATCGCACATGCGCGGGAGCATCCATTAGCGATAAACGAGCGATCGGCGGGCGGCCACTAAATTAAAATAAATATTTGCCGGCTCGCCACAAAGCGACGCCGCTTTCATCCGCGCCGACACAGGTGCCGCCCGAGACGTACAGTCAACCACTTACTGTACTCAACGTACTAGCTATTTAGTTCTTGATTAAGTTGAGAGTAAAGTTAAAATATGGGAAACTAATTATTTTGAAGCAGTAAACGTCGAAACAGCAGTTAAATGCAGAATTTATTGCAAGCTACAGCAAATGCTGGATGGGTTTTCATTTTCGCGTATAAAGTAGGTGGTTGGTATTAATCATCGTGATATATGACCGTGGGACATTAATTTATGAATGAGCTGTAAAATTTATATCTTCATTAGACAGAGCTGGGAGAATGTTGTCACAATCAAACACTTTATGAACTTGTAGAAAGCAATCGATTGTAGTAATTTTTACTAACACATAGAACGACATAGTAGAGAGTGTTCTAAATATTCTTTATCCCTTCTTCGCCTTTCACAATATCTACAGGATACAGATTCCTGCCAAGAATCATACAATACACCACCATCTTCAGATTTGAAAAAAGCGACTAAAGTACAAATGAATCAACACGATAATCCCCTTGATGAATTCACTTGATAAGACGGATCTTAATGACCTGGGAGCTGATCATGACAATCAGAAAAACGTGGACAACAACAATAATAAAAAAAACTTTTTTACAAAAAAAAAAACAACCGACTTCCTTAAAAACACTACAAAGTGAAAAATAACTTTAATTTCGGAAGTCGGTGTCTTAGGATCTGTATTTATGGTTTTATTGCCACCGACTTCCGAAATTAAAGTTATTTTTCACTTTGTAGTGTTTTTAAGGAAGTCGGTTGTTTTTTTTTTGTAAAAAAGTTTTTATTTTTTAATTTTTAGTAGTGATTTTCACCCCGCACTAATTCCAAACAAAAAATGCATATTTATGCGATAGCAGAAATCGCGGTTGATTTGCTATCATTTTTTAAAGAGTTCCGTCGTCTGTCTCCGGAACTCATCATCAGATCTATATGAAAATTATATGGGACCATTTCGGAATAAACCCCTTTCGAACAAAGAAAGAATTTTGCAAATCCGTCTATATATGACGGAGTTATGGCCGAACATACATAAAAAAAAAAAAAAAACATATAAACATCCGAATTGATAACCTCCTCCTTTTTGAAGTCGGTTAAAAAGAGACAATCGGTAAAGACATGCATGACCCTAAATACGTTTGCAAAGACGAACCACTTAACTTGCGAACCGTACTTACCCTATTAATGTACACTGATGCATATCATTAACAACTGCGCTTATAGCGTTACATCTCTTACGACGTATCAACCACTTACATATGTATCTTGATAAATAAACGATTATATACTGTGGCTGTTAATGTGTATATGGCAGATGGTTTTCTAGTAATTATTATCTAATTATTTTATTTGTGGCCTGACTAGTCATATATAGAAATAGAATATTGGTTTTACTTGTTTAAGTGCTAGTTTTGACTGTCTGTCAAGTTTTGTATTTGATGTTGATGGAGGAATATTGGTATCATGAATATGAAGTTTTACTTATGCTGTTACTCTGTTACTCTGCGCTGACAGAACTATTTCTTATGGTCTTTCAGGTCATGTGAAACTTATGACAGTGATGTCAAAAATATATTAGAACACATATTTTTACAGATGGTAGTACTATCTTTTATTTTTCAAACTCTTCAGTGCGTATCGTTTTCATTTTTAAAGATGTTAACTACACTTAGATAATAGTGGTTTATATTTAAAGTGCTTACTTCACTTTTAACACAACAATATGAACTAATACCAACAGGAAGCCACAAGTAGCCTACAAAACTAAAACCTCCACGCTCGCTACGCAAACATTTGATCTATGGACGGTCCCATTAAATACCATTGTTGATTTAAAGACACCTGATAGCTCTACCCTGACATGAGGATTGATAGCAAGTGGTTTTGACAGGTGTCAGATAACTGTCGGATGTTGACAGCCCGACGTTATTTCAACTACTAGTTTCTCTTCTTTTCTGAAGTATGGAAACTGGTCCTTACATACACGTTCAAGAGCTGGTAAGGATGTAAGTGGTGGTGATAACGAGGTTCAAGAAGATGTTAACGGGATTGGAAAGCTGAAATATGAGATGTAAAAAGCCGTGCCTGTTGGTTGTCATGTAATATACAGATATGCCTTCAACAATGTGTATGTTACGACTCGCAAACATCTTGAGATTGTATTGGAATACTGCAATGTAATAAGTACAGATGAAACCTTTAGATATGACTTGTAAACATCTTGAGGCTTCATTAAAAAATATAAGAGACTGGTTAGGGAAACTCTACAGTAAAAAGTTCGAAATGTCTTTAGTAAAACGTTTGCAATTACTATCCTTAATAGTTTTCACGTACAAGTTATCTTACATTTGGCTAATCAACTTATATTCTTTATGTTGTATACAAGTTACTGTTTTTATATTGTAAGGTCAATTTATCTAATTCTTCTAAAAAATTGGGTTGCTGGTAAAAACTAGCCAACTCAAATCTTAAACTTCAATTTACTCTAAATTATCTGTTTTGTGTAAATAGGTCGACAGTTTAAATTTATTTTAGAATGTTATATGATCTTATAAATAAATTTCAGGATTATCTACGGAACTTGGCACCCATTTAGATCTCAATGCTTTTGTAGGTGAAGTTGACAACCACCTTGGCTCAAATTATTGAAATAGACAAAGTTAACTATTCCTAAATCCTTACTTAAAACAAAATACGAAAATAATCAAAATCAGAACTACAAAAGCACTGAGCAGCAACTAAATTTAAACTATCAAAAATACTGGAGAATTAAAGGTAGGCACAGAAGTGTTAACGTTTGACCAGGCCGGCGCGCAAACAGCGGTGTGTACAGACCCTTTAACGGCGAATGTAATCTGTATTTGTGTGCACTCGGGCTAAATGGTAGTGTGGTATATTCACGGTGGTAATGCTTTAAGGATGATTATTGAAGTTTACCTGATAATGTTAAAGGTAAGTAAACTTGAAAAAGTATTTTAGGTGAGACGTGATTAAAATTACAATTTATCGTTATGATTGCTAAGTAGAGCCTCGAAAAAGCTCCACGACCTGATCAGAACACCACCAGACGTAATGCAGAGTACCATGGACTACGTTTGTATCCTGAGCAGTTGTTAACAGCGCTTCTCCTCCACATTTAATATGCACACAGCCAAAGTGTGGAACTCTCTATCAGCGTTTGTATTCCCTTCCAGACTTAACCCGTATGCCTTTATTTCAAGAGTGAACAGGCATCTTCTGGGCAGGCTCGGTACATCATAGACCTCTTTCATGGTTTTCTATCAGGCGGGATCGAGATCAAGAGCAGGCCCATTCAGCAATAAAAATAATTCGCACACAAACAAAGTTCATAAATTTTATGGCCCGTGATTACACTATCATAGATAACTTTTAATACCAATTGTTATATATAAACGAATTACTAATCAGAAAGGGCCCACCGCGATCATCTCCATAGCCCACCCCTGATGCCACTAACTCAAAATTTGGTTAAAGTCTATAACTCGGACAGGACTGTATCAATCTAACAAGAAACATCACCAAAAAATATTCTAAAGCCTTCACTGAGATCAAAACAGTCATACAACAGGAACTAAATGCAACTAACAAGCAGCCAAGCAATGGTAATACAACGAAGACAACACGGGAAGTATGACACATTAAGTCATTTCCATATCCACTATCCAGAAAATTGTTACAGTAAAAGGTACCGTTACTACTACACCATTCATTAAACATATATACGTATATATAACACTAGATATTAAACTATAAAAGCATCCTTTCTCAAGTATAAAATCACTACACAAGACCATTTTGAAAAGACCTGTCATTTCAAAGAAAGGCCAAAATAAGAGAGGTCTACCTCTAACGGTGATGGGATAAACGACCGTTTTAAAAGAGATGCAGTTTAAAGCAGAATTGATGGAAAGAAGGACTAAGTTACACTGGTAGCGGGATAGTTTGATGTGGAAAATAATGACAGGCGCCATGCGTACGTTCCACATTTTAATGTGAATCTGAAAAGGCGTTAATGGAACGGTTAGAGGTAAGGTGGGATGGTAAATGTTATCTTTTTATAGTCTTTTTGTGAGACGAGCGGATTTTCTAGTGATTTTATTGCAGATCTAGTGATACATATTTAATTTTAACACTTGGTTGCACTGGTACTATAAGTACCTTTAAGATTTACATAAAATAGTCCTTATGGAACAAGAAAGCAAGGACTTCAACGATTAACATTGCGGATCCTAATAGAATCAAGATGGAAGATATTTGTACTTAAACAGCACTCTAATTGCGAAACACACTATTAAACACAATCTGAATCGTATTGAAGGATATTGCCAATCCATTGCTTCGTATGTTCGATACATTTGTCTGCTCAACAACAAATAACGCAATGAATATTGTTGAACTGTCAAAAACCAGTCTTACTAATAGTGTGTTACGCAATTTCCCCGCTGGAAATAGAAAAACGACTGACTAATCGAACGACTGAATGACTGAGCGACCGAATGACTGAATGACCGAACGACTGAACGACCGAATGACTTGTATCTTTATCATAAACAATAGAAATTACAATATCACAATATAATGACAGGACCAATATAAATGGCGCCTACGGAACATAGGACTAGAAAAATAATTAGTTTTTTCTGGAACCCCGAAGTAGGTGAGTGATGTTTTACGAGAATAACTCCGGCCTTCTCGAAAATTGCCCCCTAGCAGAATTCACTGCCTAGGTACATGCAAAATTCGCTGGAAATAGGTAATGTTAGTCCCTAACTTACTTAAGTATCGTCTGTCCCCCGTGGAGGCTCGCTTGATACGTCCCATGTTAGGGTGAGAATCGTATGTATATATATATAAATCTCGTGTGACGATTTATGTTAAGCGTGAACTCCGATACTACTGAACTGATTGTTATCAAACTTTGTAATTATTTCTAATTTGGTCCAACTTAAAAGATAGGATAGTTTTTATCTCAATTATTGGCCTTGACATTTGCAAATTAAATGTTTTTTTATAGGACAATGAGAGTATTCATTGGTTAGTTCCATGAATTCCTAATAGATGGCGGTGTAAGCAAATTCATCGTTTACGTAGACATCTGCTAGATGGCGTGGGTTTCGATTTCTAGGTAATCTTCTCTACATTGTATAAAACAAACTCGGTGCCCGCGTTTGTACGATTAGGTCTTTCAAACTTCGCAACGGATTTTAATGTGGTTTTCATCATTAGACACGAGTGATTTAAGAGGAAGGTCCATAAGTATACGCGAGCGCAGCCGCTGCAAAAAAGCTAGTATTAGTCAGTGAAGTATATTATTATATAAATAAAATATTCCCAATAACAAAGAAATACTAAAAACAAATTGATACACCGTCGATCAGAATACAAAGCCTAATTCAATACTTGAACAAAACAAACGAACCTTCTTTATATTTATAACTATAATAAATGAGTTGGGGCTCATAAAATTACATGATCAATGGCGAGGCGCCACCTGCCGTCCAAAACGCACAACTATGTCGACCGAAGCGTGTACGCATCGTTACAAAGCCCTTCATTTCCACAAAATTAAACCGTATTTTGTAACATTAAGATTGGAATTTTATTGTTAACAATATTTGCTATGTGTATCAAAATTAATAATTATGAAAATGCGAGTGTTTATCTCATTTCCGGATCTTTTATTATCTTTTGTGGTTAATCAATTAATTAGTATGGTATAAATCAATGAAGACGTTATTTTTAGTAATTGTCGCTGTTTTAATTACGAAAAAAAAATATCGTTGAATTGTTTCGTGGCAAAGAAATAGTGTTGAAGATTTTTTTTGAAAATTAATCTTTAATGCAATCTTTGCTTGAAGGAAGAAGACATTAGAATTATCGTAATTACGATTGATTGTGATTAAGTAATAACAGCCGCTCGGGTCGATCGATCAGGTTAAGCTTCGCTTACCGCGGTTGGTTTGTGGATGGGTGGTCTTTAAATACAAATACCCCTTCATGCCTCGTGAAATACGTTAAACAGGTAGAGAAATACGTTAAACAGGTAGAGAAATACGTTAAACAGGTAGTACCGGCTATAATTCGTGGATCTTTGAAATTGCTACGGGTTGTCAGAACCCCGAAAGTCTGACAACCAGAGGAGTAATTGCGGAACTTTTTATCGATCGGAATTGGTTTAATATTCATAGTTAAACAACATTCATTGCGTTATTTACGTTGCTGAGCCGACAATTTATTCGAACAAATGACGCAATGGTTTAGAAATAATCTTCAATCCCATTCAGATTCTGATAAATTGTGCGTTTCGCAATTAGGGTGCAGTTTTACCAAGGAATATCTATCGTATAAGCTAGTAACTGGGTTGTGAGGGTCAGATAGGCTGTCGCACCATGTAAAATACTGATATTTAGCTGCATGCGGTTAAACTGAACGCCGACCCCAACATAGTTGGATAAAGGCTAGGCAGATAATGAAGGATGAGGATAATTATTCAGGCGAACGTAATCGTGGACAGAAGCTTGTGGTTAATAAAATCTGAAATCGACAACCCGTCTTGAGCAAGCGTGGTGATCAACCCTCGTGTCTTCTCTGTTTGAGAAGAGGCCTTTGCCCAGCAGTGGAATGATAATAGGCTGGTAAAAATTAGTTACCTATATTTCCATTAAAATAACAGACAGTCTTTCACAATTTATCCTCATAAGCGGGCACCATGTATCATATAATTATATTTTTCTCTCTTTGGTTCTTTTTAAATTTTTTTACCTGTTGTGATATGGTAATTTTATTTTAGGTGCATCGCCTTCACATATAATTGTATTAATATTGTATACAAATATTAAAAACATTTTAAAAGAGTAACAATGGAGTTTCTTGCCCATTCTTCTCCATACGAATCTACCTTTTGGAAGTGGCGACTAGAATCAATTCTATTTTCATGTAACTGTTGACGTTCAAAAGTGCCTTTTTGGGCCTATTTGAAATAAATGCTTTGACTTTGACTTTAAGAAGGCTGAACCTGAAAGTAGCAAAGCATAGCCCTCACCTGAGCTATGGAGAGCTATGTTTGGAGTTTCCCTACGCGATGAAATCAGAAATGAAGATAGGAGAACCAAGATAACCGACATAGCCATAGGAATTGCCAAACCTAAGTGGCAGTGGACAAGGTATACTGCTCGCAGAACAGATGGCCGATGGGACAAAAGGTTCTGGAGTGGCGACCGCGTACTGGAAGACGAAGCGTTGGCCTTACATAAGGTGGAGCGATGACCTGGTGAAGGCCGCAGGAATCCGCTGGATGCGAGAAGCACAGAACCGATCTAAGTGGCGGTACTTGGGGAAAGCCATGGCCAGCACTGGACGTGTTTGGGCGCAACAAGGACACAACTTGAAAAAAAAAAATGATTACGACGTAAAACAGTAACCTCTATGTTGCTATTTGAAATAAATGGTAACCGATATTCTACATAACAGTGGCTAGTTTATGGTAACAGACACGCTTACTTCCACGGATCCATAGCTAATCCCATGGGCCAGCTACTGCGATATAACGGGCGCTAGGGTTGTGGATCAGGGGAGAAAAAGAAAAAAAAAAACGGTTTTGTCCAAATTTAAAAATCTTCGGGTTTGTGTGATTTTGAATAAAGAGAGCCTAGGTATGTTTTTATTATTGTTATAAGCATAGACTTTTCTGGATTAAATTAAGAATGTTTATGAAAATTTATATGGTGGTAACCAGTCAAGACAGATAATGATGTAAATGTAAACCATTGTGAGAATTTGGAATGCAGTACCATCTTCTTAATAAAATAGGGTAAACTTAGGAATTTTCTGGAATAATAACTACCTAATCAAAAAAAAAAATATTTTTGAGAATTTATGATAAGTTAACCAACCAAAATAGGTGTGTTAATAACTTTGTTAACCGACACTATCTCGGAGGTAAAGAAGCAGGCAACGAGCTTTATAAACAGTGAGAACACAGTTTCAAAGTTTTAATCAGCATCTTGAAGACTGTGACCGAGATCTTTTTAAGGCAGTTTGTTCGTGCTCTGACTTAGGTATTATGTATTATGTTCTCGTCTCGTTATATAAAAAAAATGCAGCCGCAATGACCTCTGCGCAGCTACTGGTGATGCCGTGGAAGTGGCAAAATTTTGGGCCAAGAAATTCTAATTCACGGTCGTACCATCGACCAAACGAAGAAGTTTCTATCTTGAACTAGTGAGAAAAGTAGGGCAGATAAAAAACATTTTTGACATACAGACTTGTAGTTTGACAGTTGTGCGACGACTGTGACAGAAATAACGCTTAGTCTTAATAATAATAATATCTTAGGACAACCAACACACTGTTATCTGATCCCAAACTAGGCAGAGCCTGTACTATGGTAACCAGGCAAGTGATAAATATACTTATTTATTTCTAAATACATACATATTATAGATAAATCACACCCAGACACAGAACAAATGATTGAGCACATCACACAAACATTTGTCCTGGGTGGGAATCGAACCCACAACCTCAGTCTTAGCAGTCAGGGTCACTAACCACTAGACTAACAAGCCAGTCAAAGTCAAGTCTTAACTTCGTGCAAACTATTTTGAGGTCAGCTTCCAATCTGAATGCAGCTGAATATCAATGTTTTACATGAAGCGACGGCCTATCTGACCTCCACAACCCATTTACTGGGTAATACGATACCCCTTGGTAAGACTGGTTGTCAGACTTTCGGGCTTCTGCCCTTATCTTAGTCTTTACCAATTATGAGTCAGAACAAAAATTAACAACTATATTACTAATCTTTGATTGTTCCACTTAAACTGTAATCTCTAATAAAGACACGACTCAAACCTATAATTTGCTAACCCTACGCGAGGGTAGCGAAACCCACCCCTAATTGATTGGCTCTGTGATTGATCGAAAGTCTTTAACCGATAGGTGTTCCACGAAAATATAACCCCTGTAGGTTCTAAATACTTATGCTTTTATATCGAGTTGGTAAGAGAAGAAAAACAAGTAAAAATCATAGTTTTAGAACAGTCAGAACTGATTGCTATTGAATATTACTAAAAGCCAGTGTTTTATACAATCCAAAGGATTTAATTTTTTTTTATCTAATCAATTGCTTCATATTGTATAAAAAATCTACTGCTAGATAACGTAAATAACGCAATGAATGTTGTCGAATTGACAAAATGAAGGACAGTCTTTTCGATGCATTTAAGCTTCTTACATAATAACTGTAATACACTTGATATAAATAGAGTATTTCTTCGGGAAAGCGCTTTGTTAATGAAAATCGGCTAAAGCGCAGCTAAGAAAGAGTTAGAAGGCAAAATTATGCAAGAAGCACAACGAACAATTTTAAAGTACCTACGTGTAATTTTTTGTAACCCTAACAAGTCCACCATAGAGGTCAAACAGCTGACACAATTCTCTATGCTTCCTAATCACCTCAATTTAAAAAAGCACCGTACACCATAGACTTCCACCATTATACACCCAATTACGGACTCCACGAACACATGTCATTCACAAAAACAAACAAACTAACGACAATATAACTATTTATTATCTAATCTATAACAAACGCCTGTTAGTTTTGGGAAACAAACCCCTAATCATTTCATAATTAACTAAGTTTTTACGCCAATTTCGGAGCCAACCTTTTTTTTGGCTGTATCTTTAACGAGGTGGAAAACTGTCAAGGGAATTTGGACTCTATTTTTTTGGGCTAGAGCTGTATGTTCTTTGATAGGTGTTGGTATAACAAATATTTGTGTTGGTTGAAGAGTACACGTCCATATAATTAGACTACAGACACCTTGGTGTGATGATCGTTGGCGCCTCCGGCTCGTAGAGTGACCATGTTGAATTATTGCATCGGGATGACATGATTTACGAGTATATCTGGCCCTTTAAGACAGAAACCTTTTTTTTAGTCTATGACTGGTTAGTACTATTTGGAGTTAGCCCTTACGTCACCAATCAATGGATAAAATTGACAAACTTTTATTGCTTGAATACGAGGCTTTTGGCTACTTTGTATACGTGTCGTTTTATGTATATATTTTTTGTGCAGAATAAAATATGTTACTTTCTTATTTTTTTTTTTTTTTAGAGATGTGTAAGACTGGTTAGGAATAAAACATTCTCTATTGGGAAAGTTAGAAAAATAGCTATGTCATAGTTAAAATACCACAGACAAACTAGAGTTTTGCTCAAAATAAATTGAAAATAATCTAATAACGAAACTGAAATTAATTATTTACGTAAATGTCCGTTTACGTAAATAATTAACGTGTACGTGTACCTAACACATTCAAATAAATAATTATGTGATAAAACATTAAATTATAGACAAAATAAAAAGAAAATGAAATCACACCTATTTCTCACGATTTGACGTCAACACTATTTACACTAAGAAACTTAAAGCTAAAATCTAAAAGAAACTGAATGTAATGTAACATTAATAAAATTACATTATTGTAAAGAATGTGCAATATCTAATAATACACACAGCATAGATTGCGAGTTTTTAGGGTTCCGTACCGAAAGTGTGCTAACGGGACTTTATTACTAACAATCCGCTGTCTGTACGTCATTCCGTCTGTCACAGGCTAGACCTCCCTAAGCACAAAATCCGTAGTTTCGGCCGAAGTTAAGGCGTTTACTACACTGCAAAACCTAAGGATAAATAATAGGTTGGGGCCCGGTCTAAGAATCAATGACAACACGATTTGACAGATATCCCTACGCCCGATGTGTCTGAAAGAGTTAATCAATCGGAAGTAGGTAGTCGGTTCAGTCCAAGTTTCTCTTACGAACGAGCCCGTATCTTTGTTGACGGACTTAGAGACTGGGCCCCACGGCTGTATCTTTAGAACCAAACCGTAATAGGTTGACATTTAAAATTTACACTGACAGATTTCGTACCGCAAAACTTAAAAAATAAATAAAGTTAAAAAGCATACAAGGAACGTATTTTTTTGTAGTGTTACCCATTGTATGGTGCTACGGAACCCTTCGTACACGAGTTTGACTCGCACTTGACCTCTATTTTATCGGAACATTAATTTAAAAAATCATAAGAATGTGTGAGCCGCCAAGTAATGGATACGCTACCATAATTGTGAACAAAAATAATAAAAAATCTAATATTTACTAAGAAGTTAATGTAGTTGAAGTCATAAAAGCGACAAGTAAGGAAATGGCTAAGGATGTTGTTTCATGACATCCTGTGAGAGATTAATAAAGAGTAGGTACGCCAGACCACTGGACAAGCTATACTTTTCCAGTTTAATTTGACCTCTCATTGTACAAAAAGCCTATACAATGTGAGATCAGTTTATACTGGAAATGTATAGCTGATGTGTAGCCGTGTGTACCTGACTGTACCTGACTATTAGAAATATGCTAATTCTACGAAAATGAAAAAAACAAAAAAAAACAAAGTCGGAATGGAGAGAGGAACGGTAAATATGATTCAACAAGTATGGTCGAATGTCGCCAATGCAATTGAACGAAATCAACATATTCAATCTAATATTTCAGCCAAAAGACCTTTTACAACACCCCTGTGGGTGTAGAAATGGGATAAAGCTATTCTTTACGACCGGCACCATACGGAACCCTGGAGTGATAGAACCTCGGAGGGATAGTGCCCTCTTAAACCTAGAGCGGTCAATCTACCAGAAAATTTCAGAACATTAAACATACATGACAAATGCTCTCTGCCAATGGGTCAACAAACAGTTATACAACGTGTTCCTCAGTAGAAAAAATTCAATAAGAAAAAACAATTACTTACTTAATTTGAAGAAAATAAAAAAACATCACAAATAAATTTAAAATTCTATATTTAAAATGACTAAATAAATGCAAATGAAATGTAATTGTTATACCTACAACATTTGTACGCTGTTATTGGCAAAACATGGGCGCTCACAATAGGTATATTAATCTACTAATACTTTGCACGTCTGATTAGTCAGTTTATGTAAACGCATGTTAGGACAAATAAATTATCGTTCTTTCTGTCTTTCATATGCCACTTGATTCTTTGACATATTCTCATTAATACCATAGAGTTATTCGATATCAAAAGGAACACCTTATTGAAGAAAGAATGACAGACAAAGCCACGTGTATAATAGTCCATATAAAGACCTCACAAGCTGTATGAGACAAAAAAAAAATCCATAATAATTGAGAGCATATATGGTGCCCCTACTACCTCAGTTAAGGCATGTGATCACTAACATCAATAACGATTACTGTGGCGAAAATTACCCTAAATGCTCATCGCCGTTAGGTGTGTTTGAAAGATTTTGTATGAATCATTATTATGTTAAGTTTGGTAATTATTTTAATCATATTTTTCGGGTTATGGTACTACTAGAGGTCACTTTAAATCAAAAGTTTTTATGGTTAACGGGATGCAGCTAAATACCAGTTTTTTTACATGAAACCTGCACCCTAATTGCGAAACGCACAATTTATCAGAATTTGAATGGGTTTGAAAATTATTTCTAAACCATTGCGTCATTTGTTCGAATAAATTGTCGGCTCAGCAACGTAAATAACACAATGAATGTTGTTTAACTATGAATATTAAACCAATTCCTACCGATAAAAAGTTCCGCAATTACCCCTCTGCCTATCTGACATCTACAACCTAATTACCGGGCAATAGAAGACTACTCTTTGAAAAGACTGGTTGCCAAAATTCATGCTGCTGAGGACGTACAACCCGAGGAAACAGGGGCGTCGGAGGGGTCTTGATATGTAGATATGTCCTCCCATCCACGGAACAAACTCGCTATGCGTAGCTTAACCTGACCAATCGACCTGTGCGGCTGTTATTTATTACTAAGCCTCTTTGAGTCATTATTATCAGGTTACAGTACTACGAGAGGTTATTGTTACTATTAAAAGTTTAAATCGTCAAACAGGGGTCAGCGTTTTATATCTCATCATTGAGAGAGAGGAGGTTATGACGTCTTAAGGCTGATCTCTGTGATAAGTAAAACTACTATCAAACTGTATGTGAAAATTACAAAAGACGAATCAGTTAAAAAGGAATAAGCTAGCCAGTGAGCAAAGGTGGCCTAGTGGTAACGGCCTCGACTTACGAGTCGTCAGTTCGAACCCAAGCTGGCGCTTTATCTCGTGTAAATTATTTCATCACCACTGCTCTTAAAACGGTGAAGGAAATATCATAAGGAGACACACGTAAAGAGAGTCTTAGAAACGTTATTTCAAAGACATGTGACTTCTACCAGCCCGCACTGGGCCGAAGCAGTTGTAATGAAATAATTTACACAAAGTAACGCGCTTACCAACAACTCGGTAAGTCGGGCCGATACCACCGGGCCAGCACTGCTCTAAATTAGGCAACAGATGTAATTAAATAAAAACTTTAAAAAAAAACACTCCTAGTTTGCAGACATATTGGTATTTAAGAAAATTAAAAAGTCTCCCTGATCACTTCGAAAATTAAAATAAGTTTAATCACCCAGATCACTTTTCGAAAATTAAAGAAGTAACCGTCAAAATATATTGTCTAGGAACGCCCAAAGGTATTTGAGTTACGGATAACTATTTCGGAGGCAAAAAAATTGATGATCCGGTCATAACAGCAGATGTTAATGATTCTATTATTTATGGAGGGTGTGTCTGACCCTTTTTGGGCCTTTTACACGGTTTCCGTAAAATGTTTACGCGGGAAAACATACATGATCGTCACGCGGGTGATTCTGTGAATTTTCGACAAAAGGGTTTAAAGAACAGTTAGGATGTAGCTTTAAAAAGGGTTTATTTGGGTCAAGGGCTGTGAAATGTGTGTTTTCAAGCACTATTTAAATCTATGAACCTCATATTTTGGGAATAAAATAAAGTTTGAACTGAAAGAAGTGTCTATTAAATTCAGTTTTCCGACGGGAATTGACAAAATTTTGCGAATGATCTCTGGGCCATTCTCAGTATTTTTAACCGACTTCAAAAAAAGGACGAGGTTATCAATTCGACGTTTGTTACCTCATAACTTTGGACTGGGTGAACCGATTTTGATGATTTTTTTTTTATTTGAAAGCTGGTGATTCTCGAATGGTCCCATTTTAATTTGGATCCATTCGGACAATGGGATCCATGTGAAAACCATATAAGTCTTAAATTTGCAATAAACGAATAACGCGATTAGATTAGTGCGGGGTATCTACCATAAATAAAAAGACTACAAAGCCAAAAATAACTTTAATTTTGGAAGTCGGTGGCAAAAAAACCTTAAATACAGATCCTAAGACACCGACTTCAAAATTAAAGTTATTTTTGGCTTTGTAGTGTTATTTTTAAGGAAGTCGGTTGTTATTTTTTTGTAAAAAGTTTTTTTAAAGTCAGGCCTGACCCTTAATTGAAAACTTTTCAAGAAAGTTAGTGACATAGCTCAAGTTTATTTCAATTGATTCCTTATTCCTTGAACTTCTTATTGTAGCTCCCGTATCTTCCAGGCAGGTGATACTTATGATACTTAAGGTTTTTACTATATCCCTTATCTACTCAGGACATCTTTTCTTTTAACATAAATATTAAATTATTGAAATTCTTTAGTGTTGTGAACATTTTACTTCTACTAATAGACGAGTGAAAAAATATTGAGAACAAAAAAAAAAATGTTACACGGAAAAATTATGAAGCTCTTCATGTTTCGATAATTGTTGTAAGTAATAAAAAATAACAAGTTTTTGTTCGACCAGAAACACACAAACGTGCATGTAAGAAATTGACCATTTATCTTAAATGTGATTGGACAATGACTTCATACGTCATCGCTTGTCAGCCATTTAAAAACGTTAAACTCGGAGCCTCTTTCAAGAGTCACGTATTTAAACTTGGAACAAAATGATGGGAAACCTACTGAAGTTATTTTAAATCGAATGAACGGAACATACAGAAATTAATCTTAATAAAAACTAGCAGTCTACATTACATAAATTGAAGAATGTGGAGTATTTTTTTTTTCAGTTGTTAAAAACCTTTCAACATTATTATAGCTAGGAGGTCGAAACCTTTTTTAGTTAAGTCACTGTTACCGTCAGTGTTTGCCAACCTTTTCAGGTGTTTTTTTTTTAATCAATTATTTCATGTATGAAGTCAGCATTTACCAACCTTATGGAGAAAATATGTTTTCATATAATTTTTTTTTTTAATAAAACAAAAAATGTCTACTAACCAAATGGTCTGAGTGGGGTTCTCTGGGCGCACTAGGACCCGCGTTGGGCCACAGCAGTTTTGACAACATCCGTTGACTTTGGCAATAGATGAGCTCCTACAAAGGAGAAAAAACGTACTTTAGTTTGTTTAGAATAAAGGCTCTTATCGCCTGACAGGGTATACACTCCTTATCTAAGGGAGTAAGCAGGGTTATGGGTGATATCACATTTATGTGTCTGTTAATCGCCCATCGGTACTAAAAAAATGAAAAAAATACTCTGAAAATCATACAATTTACAAGGTTATTAAATATACTTGACACTAGCGCTACTGATCCTCCACCCCTTTTCACAAAATAATTTAATAATTATATATCAAAGAAATATAATGCTGTTTGTCAAAATTATCTCTCCCGAGTAACTAAATAAGCATATTATATCGATGGTTGAATTTAGAACTTTTTTTTCGTCGGTTAAAAATATGCAATCAATGACACAACTGACCACGCCCAGTCTGATACTATACCCTAAAAAGTAGCTCTACAAAAAGGATGAACCCAATCAAGGCTAGGCCGAAGACACCAAAGAAGCCAATACAGCTAAGGTGTGTCAACGTGGAGGGTCTCACCTATAGGTACATTTCTAAGAAGTTCTTCATAGCTTAACAAGCACGCTCGAGTGTTCTCAATGAACAAGATTATTAATAATAACAACACGTTTTTACTGGCTGCGCCTGCGCCGCCGGCGATCGAACTTAATGTTGGTAGAGGAGGTCACAAACTTGCGGTTGTGTGGGACGGGGAAAATAAATTGTAAACTTATGAGATCATTTAGTCGTTGAAAAGGCATTATGACTTTGTTTGTTGGCTGAGAATTAATAAGAAACGATTTGTAATCACAATTTCATAGACAACGATAGTAAGTTGTGCTGCAGTTCTAAAATTTTGTTTTGTAATTTGAAATCATTATAAAACCCAATTATTTTTAAAAGTTTCTTGCCGGCTCTTCTCCATATAAATCAACAATTTGAAACCGTGCACCTAGCTTCTGACGTTTCATAAGTGCCCATGTAGGTTTATGTGAAATAATAATTATTTTGATTTGATTTGAAAAATATATTAAAATAGGAATCCATTTCCTAAAACTAGTAGCCAAGAAAGCTTATTAAACTGTCAACAAAATATTAAAAACTTAACCGAATAGCGTGCACAAAATAACAAGAAACACTTCGAAACACCAAACTTTATAATATTTCTTAGTAACCCGAACGTTGACCACTCCTGGACGTTAAAAAGTATAACGAGATGGTAATAATAGGTTATGGTCAGTTCTCGCCTGCAAAACAAACATTGAACAGAGCAGGTTCGAGACAGAGAGTGCTAAATTACTTTAATTATGGTGGAAGAAACATCGACGTCGTTTTCTGATTTACGTTTACAATTTTTGTGAACTTTTTTTGAATTTTGATCGGTTTCGCCGGATATGGGTGTGATTTCTTTTTGTTTTTTTTTTCTCGTTTTATTATTATGTCATTGGTTTCTTAATTACTATTGTTTAAAAAAAATCCTTTTATTGTATTTGATGTGATTGATTATTTTATTTTATAACACAATTAGGCACAGTATTAATTCATTTAAATAATTATGAATTTATGAGGATTATCGTCAATCAAAGACAACTGATTGTTTTTATTAAACAAATCCTATTCATCAACGACTATGAAGAAATTTAGAATAGTTTGATGAATGCTTTTATAAATTCGATCTTAGATGGACTGTGAATTTTGGTACTTTATAACATTTACCCAGAAGTAGAGTCGTGTTGAATTCTGGCTATCCAGAAAGAGTAAAATTTAAATCCTTCCCCCTTGAGAATGCCGTAGAGATGGAAATGTTTAATTTTTTAAACTTGACAAACTACTGAAGTCTTCACTATATTAGTATATTTTTATCATAATAAAATAAAATATAAATAAACAAGACTCTGAACTTGTATGAAGCACCTAAATCAAATTAACTGGTCTGTGCGAGTGGGCGGTCATTATGCGAAGTAACTCATACGACTTATAACGCATTTATAAGAGACTTATAACGCATTTATAGATATTTATCTCGTTCTTGATACAGCTGTCACTATTATGTATGGACGTGCTTTTTATTATTTTTTGTTTGTTTAAATTGTATCGTATGTTTTATTTCATGTTTGAACGGTAAACAGATGTAATTTCCTTAGTTATTAGTGTAGTACCTACTAAGTATACTCTGATATTTAATTCGCTAGACCTAAGTGACAGACAGCTGTCACTATCGCTTAACTGTCATGTTGACAAAAAAGTTTGACCGCAGCTGACATTTTAGTCTAACTAATAAAAAATCAGAGTGTAGTTTTGTCGTCTATTGGTGGTAGGACACTGTAAATATTTTTACTGTTTCTATAATAATGTATAAAGCTATAGGCGCTGGCGCTGTTATAGCAGCACAGTGCGTCCTGATAAAGTTGTGAGTAGGTAGTTCACAATGTCTTAGAGTGAAAGTTATAAGTTATAACTAAGTTAACTTCGTAGCTCACAAGTTGTGTTTCTATAAACTTAACTACCGAATGATTTGTCAATTTACACTTCATTTTAGAGTGCAGACAGTTGGAAAGATATTATGAGACTTGTGGCTAAGTAATACAAGCCGCACGGTTCGATCGATCAGGTTAAGCTACTGTTGCCGCGTTTGATCCGTGGATGGGTTACCATCTTTACATATGACCCCTCCGTGAAAGGACAGCACGTGCATTGGCAGTTGTTATGAGTCGTCAGAAGCCCGAAACTCTGACCAAGGGTATCTATTACCCAGTAACTGGGTGGTGGATGTCAGATAGGCAGTCGCTTCATGTACAATACTGGTATCCAGCTGCATCCGGTTAGACTGGAAGCCGACCCCAATATAGGTGGGAAAAGGCTAGGCAGATGCCAACATCAGCCTTTTTCAAACATTCAACAGTTGGAAAAATATGAATCCGACATAGCAGCCACTTTCAAAAGTGACTGTGAAATGCGTCAAAAATATGCCTAGCACATCTACTAGTTTGACAGACATTCCAGCCAGTGTTTTATTTTGAGAACTAGTGTAGTACCCGACCTATACTTCATCATCATCATTTCAACTGAAAGACGTCCACTGCTGGACATAGGCCTCCCCAATTTACAGAGGATTTGTCATAACATAATCGCCCCGTACGCAAAATACGCGCTCAGACGTGGAGTTGCGGACACGAGCCCGCTCTACCTATTACCTAACATAATCGTCACGCTTGGCAGGCGGGTTGGCGATTGCAGTATGGTGGTACCATGCATAGATAACGCTGCTGCCCATTCTCTAGTAAGTCCCTAGTCGCTTTTTACGACGCTCACGTGAAGAAATGGAATAGTGCTATTCTTCACGTTCGGCACCACACGGAAAAACGGAATTACGGAACTGTCCTATAAGTACTTGTCATTTTAAAACCAATCTCCCTACACAAAGATCCTAATCATGTATACCTCTCTATTTACTGAAAAATAAACCCTTATAGTAGATTGATAGCAGTATTATTATAAGCAACACGTTACTCTGTAGCCCCGGGCCACACCACGATGGGATCTCTCGCAGCTGATACCCAAAAACACAGATTAACATGTTCCCTAAATCCGAAAAGTATCGAAATTTCTGGATTCTCGGTATGAAATAATAAACAAGTAATGTTGAATAAATTATAATATTTCACGCGGACGTAATTGCTGCTTTTTATTAGCGATATTTTGTAGCTTTGGAGAAACTATCGTTATTTTTATGGGTTCCTGGTACGCTTGTTTGAGATCTGTCAAGTCTTGATGGGTGTCATTTCAATGATCTTCTTCATAGTCATTCACAAAACACCGCCCTCGTCTCGTTTTTCAAATAGAGGAGTAAAGTCATTTATCAATGTATGGATGAAGGCAGATGAATACGTATGGGGAAGATAAAAACTTGGTCAAAGAAGGAGATATAGGCAAACAATTTAAGCATTAGAAGTCTTTGAATCACTCTTATACATATACTGTAATCTAGACTCTACTTGTACTGTTGATTCTAGTTATTTTTAAAAGATTGCGTAAGTACTAGAATACAAATAAGTAGGACATTTTGTAGGTTTGTTAGTCTCAAGTTATATAGTCTTTTGTGCTTAATTAGTCCTAAGTTTGACTTAGAAGAAGATGCAAGAATTCCCGGTCTATCTGTAGACGGTTGTATTTCATAAAGTTTACACAGAAAATCTTTAAGTTAAGTGTTGTTCTTAAATCTACTACAGTCTAGTCAAAGATTAACACGACACTAAACACTCAATAATTAGAAAACCAAGAAGGAACCATCAACAAATATTTCATGAGCATTAATTGCCCCCAAATTGGGAAAGTCCCCAAGTCCAGCAGTGGACGTCTTACGGCTGAAATGATGATGATGATGAATCGCATCGTAACAACTGACTACACTAGCGTCCACTAGTAAATTATCAAAAACCACAGAACCGGTGTCGAGAAGTTCAGTATCTGGTAATTGTGAGTAAACACTGTTTACAACTTAATACTACGACATCAGAATTTAATTTACTGTTGCTGGAGCTGTGTTTATAGGAAATTGCAGGCCTTAGATGATATAGGCAGTGAGGCAGGCTAGACGAGACCAATCAATTGAGATTTTTTGCAGTGCAGCTTTGTAAGGCTTTTCTCTTGGTTTTGAATGTTGTTTCAATACGCCTCATTAGTAGCTCGGTTAAAGTCCTGCTGTTTTGTAAATAAAAGTAAAGTATCTAAGTAAGGTATAGCTAAGTTTAGCAGCCAGAAAAGTTTTTTTTTTTTTAACAGAAACTTGTCAAACCGTTGACAAACGTCAGCAATAACCAATAAACGTATTTTAAAACGAAAAAAAAAAACATTATGTCAAAAACTTAATCAGCCAGCGATCACGACAGCTCTGTAAGCTGCAATTAGCGGGCAGTTGTACGAAATATGAATGGAGCCTGCGCAGGCGCACCGGACGCCCGGGGCGCCACCACGACACCCAACGTCAGGTCACTACAAAGTCAACTAAAGGACTCACATTATTCGCAAGTAATGATAGACCGTTTTTAAACCACTCACGAACCCAGCATGACATCTAGTTGAAGTATCTACGATCCCGTCCGAAGATATTGGCCAATAAAGGAGAACCGTGGACTTATAAGGCAGCCCTCCGCCGCGACGAGACGCCGACAGAGCGAAAGATCAACGCTAATTAAGCGCCATAAAACCGAATATCGTTCTCATACCATGGTTACCTTTCACCGGGCCGACAACGAATTCTATTGAGAAAAAAAAAAAGAGTTTTTGACTTCACATACACGAGCGCACGATATGAAGTTGGTAATAGATTAATGATATAGGTTGCGAGGTCTGTATTTAAAGGGGGTAGCGGGGAGGGCGCGCGCGCCGCCACCCGCGCGACTGCGGGGCGAGGGCGGGAGCGCGGGCGCGGGGTGCGCGAGCGGGACGGCCGCGCAGGCGCCGGTGGCGCGCCGCGGGGCGTGCTCGGCCCCACGCGTACACCTCTTATTGAGAAATTCCCAAGATGATGCATAATTCTCGTTTTGGTTTCCTCTCTGTAGTTATTTTACTCCTTGTTAACAATATTACCGATTCGGTGACCGACGCAGACGCATATTTTATCTGTTGGTTTAAAACTTTAACTGGACGGCTGATTTATGTGTGGAGTTTGGTTTCGTAAATGGCGATGGCCAAATTGGTGGTTTTGGGACGTTATTATCTGCTTAGGCAGTAAAGAGCTTTTACAAGATATGCAATAACAGTGCAGATACTTTTAGGACACCACATTCAAAACTGCCTACCGTTAACGTACAAATTCTATAACATACAAAACTCTAACTCTCCCAACTCCTGATTCCCTGATTCCCAAGCTGTTAAAACACCAATCTCTTATCAGACAGTTATGTTAATAAGACATGCTAATTCTCAAAACCAACAAACGGGGAACAAAAAGGAGTATAAAAAAGGAGTATAAGGGCCTCGGGGTCAAAAAAGGAGCAAGACTGGAGACGGCGCCAAGCTCAGCGCAATTACGTGGCCACTGTAGCCCAAACCGAGGCTCGGAATGCGAACAGTATTCTAGCTAGGACTTTTTTCTGTCTAGATTGTTCGACGAATACTTTGGCCAAGTTTCTGAGAATGACGTGGAAAAAAGATGACAATGTTGTAGAGATAGTTCCCGGTTGTAAAGTCAAGCAAATGAACCGCAGCAAACAGCATCAGTTTCTTATCCCTTGATAAGAAACTGATGCTGTTTGCTGCGGTTCATTTTGATGAAGATGAAAGTGTTGGTCTTGAAATTCTGGGTGTAATTGTGCGTATATGAGGGATTGGTCCTTATTGGCTCAGGATAGAGTTGAGTGAAAAAAGGAAACGGAGGACTTTGCCCTGCAGTAGGACATTACAGGCTGATATTATCTATATATTAATACGTGAAGTGAAAACTTTGGCTCCCTTTTTACGAAAATTGGGCGGACGGAGGAGTATGAAATTTCGCACACTTACCAGGTGTACCGGAAAGTTTTTACCGGTTTTTCTGACAGATGTCGCTAGCCGTCAGTTTGGAATGAAATGATTTGACATATATGTCATTTTATTCTACTGTCATTAATCTTCAAAAACTACAAATTTAATTCTGACTAAATAATAGTGTCATAGTGTTGTAGTTCTGTGAATATGTCGAGTTTCGTACCTGACAAAGAGCATTTGCGGCATGCATTGCTTTTCTTATTTCATCAAAAGAAAAAGGCCAATGAAAGTCATCGTTTGCTGGTAGAAACTTACGGAGAGCATGCTCCAAGTATAAAAACGTGTGAGACGTGGTTTCGAAAATTTAAAAGTGGGGATTTTAATTTAAAAGACAGTGGACGTTCGGGTAGACCAAAAACATTTGTGGACGCGGAATTGCAGGAGTTGTTGAACGAAGATCCAACCCAAACTCAAAAACAATTGGCAGAACGGTTAAATGTGGCACAAGAAACGATTAGCGACCGCTTACGAGCAATGGGAAAGATTTTAAAACTGGGAAAATGGGTGCCACATAACCTGAATGATAGGCAAATGGAAAATCGGAAAACCATTTGTGAAGTGCTGCTTCAACGGTACGAAAGAAAGTCATTTTTGCATCGGATTGTGACGGGTGACGAAAAATGGATTTATTTCAAAAATCCAAAACGTAAAAAATCGTGGTTATCGCCTGGCCAACCTGGCCCATCAACTCCAAAGCCGGATCGCTTCGGAAAGAAGACAATGCTCTGTGTTTGGTGGGACCAGGAAGGTGTGGTGTATCATGAACTTCTAAAACCTGGTGGAACAGTGAATTCTGATCGCTACAAACAACAAATAATCAATTTGAATCATGCATTGATTGAAAAACGTCCAAAATGGGCCCGAAGACACGGTAAAGTGATTTTGTTGCATGATAATGCACCATCACACACAGCAAAACCGGTGAAAGACGCATTAAAATCGCTTGGATGGGACGTATTATTGCACCCGCCCTACTCTCCGGACCTGTCTCCGTCCGATTATCACCTTTTCGCATCAATGGGGCACGCGTTGGCTGAGCAGCACTTTGCAAATTTCGAAGAAGTCGAAAAATGGGTCGTTGAATGGTTCCGCTCAAAGGACAAGCAGTTCTTTAGGGATGGCATTCATCAATTGCCAAAAAGATGGACAAAGTGTGTAGAATCGAATGGCCAATACTTTGAATAAATACCATTTTAAATTTTCTTAAAAATTATGTGTCTTGTCATTTAAAAATCCGGTAAAAACTTTCCGGTACACCGTATGTACCTACAGAGAAGAAGTGACGAATGCTAATATTTTTTTTTAAATTATGCGTAAACATACATTATTTTCAATAAATAACACGTTACACACACTACTATTCATTACCGTGTATTTAATAACAGATGCATAGACATTCTTTTATTTATGGTCCAAATCTGTAGTCCAATCGAGAATATCTGTCTTTAATATTTTGTGTGAATGTCAAAAATAACCATGGTAATAAATATTTCATTTTAAAAATCTATGATCATATCGAGAATATTTGTCTTAAATATTATTTTTCTATAGTGTTACTGAATGTCAAATATAACCATATTTTTTTTTAAATGTATTTCTATTCAAATGAAGTACGGTCAAATTTCGACCAATGAGCGATCACTAGTTATTATTAATTACGTAACACACTATCAGTCGGAATTGGTTTGATGTCAGTCCAACAACATTCAATACGTTATTGTGCGTGGTGGCCCAGTGGCTTTGACTTATGAGTTAGTGGAATCCCGGTATGCACTTTGTTTTAGGCATTTAATGTCATTAGTGAATGAAAATATCGTGAGGAAACCGACATGTCCTAGAACCAAAAGTTCGAAGACATGTGACATCTACCAACCTGCATTGGGCCCGCGTGGTGGATTATAGCCAACTCTTCACAAAGAGGAGGCCTGTGTCCCAGCAGTGGGAACGTCAGGCTGATTATGTTATGCTTATGTATTGCGTTATTTACACTATTGATGAAACATTTTACTCTAACATATTATATTATGAAGCTGTAGATTAGCCATAAATGACCTCTAGTCTATTAGAGATTGATGCTATAGAGAAAAATGGATATTATTAGCCAAGCAAATTGGTGTATAAACTCTTTGGTTATTTGTTTGGCATTATTGATATGTCTGAAATATTATCTAGACTTTACAATGCGAATATGATCAATTCCACTTTACAATTTAATTGAACTGATGATTTTAGTTGCTCCGTGTGGTGCCGGACGAATAGCACCATCCCATTTCTTCCCGTGGGTGTCATAAGAGGCGACTAAGGGACTTACTAGAGAGAGGGCAGCAGCGTTCTCTATGCATTTTACCACCATACTGCAATCGCCAACTCGCCTGCCAAGCGTGGCGAATATAGCATACGCCCCAAATTGAGGGAGGCCTATGTGCAGCAGTGGACGTCTTTCGGCTGAAATGATGATGATGATGATTTACAGGCTCAGGAAGAACTTAGAAATAACTTCAAAAGGGAACTGGCGCATGCGTGAAACGGTTGCGATCCGACGGGAGCCGTATTCATAAATAGGTACTCATATCTTGAAACTTATATTCGAGATTGGGTCCTTTATAGAATCAAGATTATAATATTAATTTATATGTATTAAAACAGCTCCCTAATTGTATAACAACACTATTAATCAGAATCTGAACCACTTTGAAAGAATATTCCTTATCCATTGCTTCATATGTACGAAGAAATTGTCCGCTCAACAACGTAAATAACGCAGTAAATGTTGTTGAACTGTCAAAATTAAAACTATTCCTATTGTTAGTGAGTTACATAATTACTCTTTAGATTAATCTAATAATTCCATTAGACACTGTTTTTTTAATAACTTGTTCAGAAATGTAAGCATTTTTCTTAAAATTTGTTCTGTTTAATTGACTTCGAAGTTGGTTGAAAGTTTATTAGTACCTACTGGTACTTAACAGAATCATGAAAAAACCTATTGTAGAGTTCGCAATTTTTTTTGCCTTTGTTATTTTGATAAGGTTTCCTTTTAAGCAGTATTTTAAGTTTTCCTACAAAACAGTCTGAAATTTAATAATTTATCCACAAAACTTTTCTTTTAATCGTACTCATTGTTAAAATGGCTTATTCTGCAACATTTTAAACGTAACCGATTACGAGTAACGATAATCGAGTATGCAAATTGTTCTTAGAATCGATTGTTGGTACCGAGTGGGCCAATCGGCAACTTCCTAACAACGGCACAGTATCGGACAGTGCCGGACATTCTAATCCGGTAATTCGAGCGTGGGTAGGCGTGACCGGACGACCCGTGACGTCAGACCTGGCGACCAATCAGAACGACGCAGTAATCTGATTGTCACCCTCTCGTCAATAGAGGAATAGATGTAGTGACAACCTCTTCAGTTGAAGGTTTTATTATGAGTCTTAAGTCAAAGACGTTATGGTCTTCAAGTGAGCAGGGCAAAGCTTCTTTGATGATCTCTTTAACTTGATTGTAACTTAAGTTTGATTTGGAGTGAAAGGAGCATTTGTGCTGATTTCTTTCTCAATATTGCTATTGTTCCCTTTAATCCAGTTTCTGAGAATGTCTGAACTGTTTCCTGCTTGCTGGTCATTTAACTCTTTGATTTGATTGGATAATTCAATGCGAAAGTGAACATGTTTCTTGCTTGGAATTAAAGAAAAGATCCCCAATTTTTCTAAGCATGGAAGTCCTGTCATAATCAGCCTATATTGTTCCCACTGCTGGGACACAGGCCTCTCGGAGTGTGCCGTAATTTACCACGCGGGCCCAGTGCGGATTGGTAGATGTCACTTGTCTGTCTAGGACATGCCGGTTTCCTCACGATGTTTTCCTTCACCGTTTCGAGAGCAGTGGTGATGCAATAATTTACACAAAGTATAGCGCCTGCCTGGGTTTGATACCATTGGGCGACCACTGGTTTCATGCACAATCCTGGAAGCAGTTCCAGATTATCTGTGTTCATGTCTGAAGATTTTTATTTTTTACTTCAAATCACTTACAACAATATAGCCCTAGCGCTTTGTACCACATTTTATTTTATTTATGCATCGCAATTTCTTCATTTGATACTCCAGTTTTATTTTATCTAATTTCAATTCCGAGCTTATCTCACATATTCCGTAACACCACAGAAAAATTACATCTAAAAAAAAAAAAAATTCGTAAACACGATTCGTCTATGACCCCAACATATTCCCTATAACCTATTTTACCGCCAAATAGCTCACACATACATTCGAATCTCAACCTTAATCCGTTATATTAAGAGTCTTGCAAGTATTTTGACAGCTGTAAAAAAGTGGTGTTAAAAACTAGGGTGACAAACTAAGGGTGGTGACACAATGGATGCAACGGATTAGTTGAAACAGGCTTACGTCATTACGTCACGGCAGTAATGGCCGCCGCATTATTAATAATAATATTCCTGTTAGTATTATTAAATTGGATAAAGTTGTGTAATAGTATGGAGAGAGATTGGTTGGTGTCTCTTGGGAATTTGCGGAGATAGGGGGTGTTTAATATTTGGGCGTTGATCAATAAATTATGGATTTAAAAGTGGATAAGTTTTTTTTTGTATATTGATTTTTCGCGTACCGATATTGCTTCAGTGTAAGAGCGGATAAGGTAACCACAGTTTGGCAATGAACTAGAATAACTAGCGGTAGTCATAGTTGAGTAAAGCTTTAAAAAAAACGCCAAAGACGTCTCTATGGCGTTTCCTCTCTAGACTGTAGTAGTAGAAGCCCGTTAATTATTTTTTTAACTTTTTTTACAAATTGCAGGTCAATGTCAGGCTGTGTAATGATTAAAATATATAATACGCGATCGTAACAACATGTGTCTATAGAATTATAGTATTTAAAAACATCAATACAACGTTCCAGGTATAACACTATTAAATGACTATTTTATGAAATTTCAATCACAAATACAAGTTTAGAATTGAATCTCAAGAAGAGTATTTTGGCACTAACAGGGAGGAGGAACAAGTCAGTGAAACAATGCTGCAAATGATGTTTAAGTTGAAGAGTAATAAACCAATGCAATCTTAATGAGAATCAAAATCATACATACAGAAACAGAAATTACAACAGCGGAAAACACCACTTCAAACATCTTCAAAAACACAAAAAATCTCACAACAAACTTTTACAACCCAAAGACAACATAAATCAAAGACTAAAACTTCAAAAAAAAAAAAAAAAAACAGATAGCCCACTCCAATCAACTTTCTCATGCGCCAACAGATTTATCAGTCGGCCTCACTAACCCGTGTATCGCCTAATCTCGTAAAGCCGACTCGGAAGCGCCTCAATTAAAAATAAAACGTGTTTAAAGTCTGGCAATTAAATAGATAAAGGTTCGATTCTGGTGGTCCGTGTCACATGACCGTAAAATGTTCAATGTTCTCACTCTGAGGAAGCTATGGAAAGGACAGATACTAAATGACTTCCCTTTGGTAGCCATAGAGAATAAGTTAAGGTCTTATTTTAGAAGATTTTAGGCTTACGCTTTAGTGTTTTTGGAGGATTCTGGTGGTCCGTGTCGCATGACCGTAAAATGTTCTCTCTCACTGTAAGGTAGCTATGGGAAAGACAGATACTAAATGACTTCTTTGGTGGCCATGGAGAATAAGTTGAGGTGCTATTAAACGAGATTTTAGGCCTATGGCTTAGTGTTTTTCGGGGATTCTGGTGGTCCGTGGTCTGTTTTGCTTGATAGTAAAATATTCGATGTTCTCTCTAACTGTGAGGTAATTATGAGAAGAAGACTAAGTAACTGACTGTGGTGGGGACTTCTCTGCAGAGGCTACTGAAATGATGATAGGACTTAACAGAGGAGATTTCAAACTAGAAGAGAGTGTTTTTCGGACAAAGAAAAAACTGGAAAGGGTCAGTTTGAAATTTGATTTTGTTTTGGAAAAATTCAAGGTTTGTTCAAGTCACAATATTCCTACTAGGAGAATAAAAAACGATGAACTTGTAAAAAAAAATAATGATGGGCTCTTTATACATGTAGCGATAAGTTATAGGCATCAATATGTGCTTACGACTTCTTTATAACGGATTTAAAAGGATCTTACACTTTAAAGACTTTTCAGCATCGGAGATGAGATCAACACGGATAGGTAATAAGAGAGCCATTTGAGACATTTGTAAGAGTAATACTTGAAAAGCAAAGCTAACTCCTGGAGTCTCCCATAAGAACCAGAGGTCACCTTAAGCAAAAAAGAAGGTTATTGTGTAAAACCTTTTAAATCGTCACGCGCAATAAGGAAAACGACTTATGAGGACTAATAAGGATATAGAGGTCAAGATAACGCTAAGAAGTCATTCTGAGGAAAAATTTAAGTCTATTATTATCCTAAATCGTTTATTACCAAATTATTGCAAAATAGCTTCTAAATACACGAAGGAGCATAAGAAAAAAACACTTTAAAGTTCTTAAGCGAGCAGACACGTTACTTAAAGCATTGGCAATCAGAGAGTTAATCGTTTTTTGGAAGCTGTGAAACGAACGCTCGATTTTGCTATTGCTACGGAATGAGACATAGTTGCTACACAACGCGGAGCAGTACTGACAAATAGACATTCATTCTCAAAATTATGTAAAAGGTATGTTGAAACTGTTTGTCCCTAAATGTTTATTAGAAAATCAGCGTCATACAGCATCTGTTTGGCATTAATGCTGAAATGATCCCTTTTGGCACAGTCGCGAGGCTCTCACTATGGTTGTAATTTTTTTTTAAATCTCTGTTATTAGTATTTTGTGTTTCACGAATTGTATCCAAATAAACGATCTTACTTTCTTCTCTTTACCCACCATACATTTAGGGTCAGCACAACATTTCTTCTCCACAAACTTCTCTTATAAGTCGTCCTCTCGGTAATCTCACACCCGTTCGAGCCATATCATCTTGCACACAGTCCATACATTATTCATTTGGTTTTCTCCCTACTCTGATAGTCACATTCACACTCAAAACTTTGCCATTAGCTATTGATAAAGTTGCAAAGTCAATCAACGAAGTTAAAGGAAGCACCCACGATTATAAAGTCACTTAAACAAAAAACTTAATGAATGAAATGACTACCTTATAAAGCTGTTTCTATTTATCGTGTGTGTTCACTCCTGCAGTTAATTTCTATGAACCTTTTTTTTTGTAATTAAAAGCAAGTTTTTTGCATGTGTAGTGTAGAAAAGGTATTGAAAATGATGCGGGCCTCGAGATTCGCGCGAATGCAACATGCGGGCGATTCGATTACTATCAAAGAATAAAAAAATCAAAGGTGGTGTGCAAATCGGCACTTAGGTACTTGTAAACATGCTAATAACCTTAGCTTTTAGATAAGGCCATAAACGGGGAAGAAACTGAGAAAACATGATGTTGGTTGATGTCTACATAGTTGTGAGAGTCCACGGAGATGGCATAAGTGAATTACCTACTAGATGCAGATGATGAAGTAAATAAGTCTCGAAAGGGAAAAAACTAACACATGGAAAATATATAGATAAATCTAAACCCTAATATCTCGGGCTATGCTCGGAGTTTCTTTGATGGATAGGGATGTTATCCGGAAAAGAACTGGAGTTACCGACATTGGCTTGCAGGGTAAGCAGGCTGAAGTGGCAGTGGGCTGGCCATGTTTGTCGAAGGACCGATGGCCGATGGAGCAGACGAGTCCTGGAGTGGAGACCGCGTATTGGCAAGCGTAGTGTGGGACGCCCCCCAGCTAGATGGACCGACGACCTCAATAAGGTGGCTGGGACAGACTGGATGCGGAAGGCGGAGGACAGGGTGTTGTGGCGCAGCATGGGAGAGGCCTATGTTCAGCAGTGGACTGCGATAGGCTGATTTGATTTGAAACCCTAATTGCGTAAAACGCTATCAATCACGATTTGAATCATTTTGAAGAATATTGCTAATCCATAGCGCCATATGTTTGAAAAATTTGTCTGCTTGGCAACGTAAATAACGCAATGAATGTTGTTGAACTGTCAAAATGGTAGCTATTGGTATTGTTACGCAATTATCCGCTGATATCTAATGATGATAATGTCTAGTTGTAGAAGTTTATACCGTAGATGCTGAATATAATATTCGTTTTATATTAACGCCTCGTAAGGCACTATTTCGAACAAACAAGAGGACACATTTCTTTCTTCTCGTGTCTCTACATTATTTTCTAATTTTTTTTAGGTCCATCTATGCAGGTTTGGTCACTAAATAAAAGTTTTCCATGGAGCGACTGCCAATGTGACCTCTACAATCCAGTTACTGGGCAATACGGTACGCTTTAGGAAGGTATTACAGGTTGTCTGACTTGCGGACTTTTGACGACCCGTAGCGACTTTCATGACAGCCGGGACCAACGGCTTAGAGTACTTCCGAAGCACGGAGGCGTCCTGGTATCAGGTATATTGTTTCACTGAATTTACAATCAACCGAAGACCTTAGTTCGTACAGAATTTTAGTGCGATCATCTCAGTCATTTTAAAACATCAAAGATATAAATAAAAATAAATATCTTTATCATAAAATTAAAACAATTTCTAATAACCAAAAGCTACTACACTATTGACGAATATTTTAGAGATAAATTTCAACAACAATAAAAACTATTTTTAAATAATACCTAAAGTACATAAATAATATTTAGCTTATTAATGTAATTCGTGCAATACACACTTTAAAAAAATACATAAATATAACTTAAAACCAAATATATTACTACCATAAAAGTAAATAATTCTATTTTATTAATGATACTATTTCATTTTAATATTTATTGTTTTTTTTAACAATTATTTTGATATTTATTGTTTTTTTTTTTTAACAAAAAGCGCCTTCATCCTCTCTCCTATTAAAAATCCTTTGCTGTGCCCGATAGGGTCCATAATTGATTCGATGTTTTGACATAGTAACTGTTATATGTACACATTATGTAATGCAAAAAAGTATTGAGTATAAAACTACTGTATTACGCATATAACTACTATTTCTCAAACTGTATCGTATTGAACTGTACGGACGAAGAGCTTTGAAATAAAAGCCGCAAGCGCACGCTAAATGACGACAACTTCTCATTGATTTTATTATTATATTCATTCCAAAGATTAAGTGGGATTAGTGTCAGACGCGACAGTTTTTATCACAAGGAGCTGTTGATATTGATCGAAAGCGAGACTTATGTGAGATGAATATAAGAAGGCAGTTATAGTTTTTGCTGGATTTTTTTAAATCTTTAGAGCTTAGTCATTATTGCTTTCAAAGTAAGAACAGAAGCTTGCCTTATCGTGGATGTAGCGCAGTAGTCTACTTACGTATCATAAACATAATCTGCATGTTTTCGTACCCATTTTTGAGTGAGAGGGAGTGGGCCGTAATCAACCACGCGGGCCTAGTGCGGGTTGGTAGATGACACTGTTCAAATTTTCTCGTCTAGGACATCCCGGATTCCTTATGTTTTTAACCGACGAAAAAAAACGGAGGAGGTTATCAATTCGACGAGTAAATTTTTTTTGCTTTTTTTTTTATGTATGACCACGCGTAACTTTTTACATAGTAGTCCGATTGTGATAATTCTTTTTTCATTGGAAAGGGTATACTCCGAGGGTGGTCCCATATAAATTTGAAAAACAAAATCAAACCCTAAGGGTCAGAAAACAGGAGATGATTGATTGTTCACTCACTGATTGTTATGTTTAACCACGCATATCTTTATACAGAGTAGTCCGATTTTGATAATTCTTTATTCATTGGATAGGGTATACCTTGCTAAGTATTATAAGTATATTAAAGCCACAAAAAATTATAAAATAAAACTTTTTACCAAAAAATTTAACCGCCGAATAAACTGAAGAGCAAAAAATAATAAACCTTAAAATTATGAGTCGGCGCTGGAAAATCAATGAACAAAGATCACTCAAAGCGCTGACTCATAATTTTAAGGTTTATTATTTTTTGCATTTCAGTTTTTTCGGCGGTTAAATTTTTTGGTAAAAAGTTTTATCTTCGGCGTTTTTTAGAACAGTGGTTATGAATTAAATAACACTAAGCAAAGCGCCTGTCTGAATTCGAACTCACGACGGCAACATAGTTGACTTGCCTTTGACTGGCCTGTTAGTCTAGTGGTTAGTGACCCTGACTGCAAAGACTGAGGTCGTGGGTTCGATTCCCACCCAGGACAAATCTTTGTGTGATGAGCACAATCATTTGTTCTATGTCTGGGTGTAAATTATGTATAATATGTATGTATTTAGAAATATATAAGTATGTTTATCAGTTGTCTGGTTGCCATAGTACTGGCTGCCTAGTTTGGGATCAGATAACGTTGTGTTGGTTGTCCTAAGATATTTATTATTATATTTATAGTTCATTTAGTTAAGTTTTAATTACTACCATAGGTTTTGCAAAAGCGAAAGTTCTCTTATATTTTTATAAAACCATTGTGCTCTTAATTTATTTGACAGTTCAGGTTATGACCGAAAGAAGTCAATAAAAATCGATCGAAAAATGAAAGTTAATGTTAAAACCCGAAATACAACAATAAACAATCATTACACGGACTAAGTACCGGTTTATGAAACCCCACTTCGACATCTAAGAGACCGCCATCTTACACCTTTCTGAAACCATACTAATTGCACATCTGCGTCCAACTCATTGGCGATAACTGACTAACGACAAATAAAACTGCTCGTTCATTCGTTCTCTCGTTCATTCGTTCGGTCTTTCGGCGCGCTGCCGCTCAAAGGAGGCCGAAGCTCAAGGAGGCCGATTTGTTTAGTATAAAGACTCCTTTATGGGCTGTATCGCCTCATGTGAATTTATTTTCGCAGTTATTATGCGATTCAATTATTGCACAATGTTCGCTCAGGTTTCGGTCGCTTTATTGAACGCCGCGGGACCAGTTTCGTGAATTGTGTCTAGTCTCATTCCGAGGAAAGGGCTAATTTTGTGTCTGTGCCGTCAAAATTAGGCCACATTATTCGTGTTATTTGAATTAAATGTTAATTTTGTTAGACATATTACTGACAATTTTGATTTTCAATTTCAATGGACATAATGACATGATCGATTTAGGAACTGATACTCGACATGCACCATGTAAATTAATTAATAATCTAGGAAATAATATCTGGACAATGTAAGAACAATAATAGCAAACCATTTGCCATATCTATAGTTGGTAAGTACGCTTTTGCATACATAGTAGATTCTAAATTAGGTAAAGGGCAATATCAGTCATTGCCCTTTACCTAATTTAGAATCTACTATATATGATAAATTATTTTATTTCTGTTATAGGTTTGTGCACACACCTTTACACGTCCATCATAATTTTCAAACTAGATGAAGCTGGCGTTTCCTGTCTGACAACGCTGAGAGAAAGGCCGTAACAAACTACTGAGTTTGTTTCGGCTTAGCCTGGATTCTAAAAGAGACTTCATCTTGATCAGTTCATATGAAGACCATATAGATTAGTGTCTTAATTGGTGTTTTGAGGAAAGAGCCACACAGATTGTTTGGACGCATTTGTCAGTAAACATTCAGCTCAACTCAGAACTTAAGAAACTCAACGATTAGACGAACAATACCAAAGAAAGGACATTTAGGTAGGCTGAATAAAGTACTCAAACTGACAGATCATTAGTAACTCATTCATTCATTAGCTTTTGCTTAATATCTATCCGTATTAACCCAAACAATTCACAATGTATAAGTTTTTCGTTATTGGAACATGATGAAGACGATAGATTTCGTTTCACGAGGTTAAAGAGTTTTTTTGCAGTTTCTGAAATACAAAATGCTAGAAAATTTTTGTGGGTCAATGACCAATATTCCAATTTAAAACGCGATAACTATAGCTATATTATGTTGCATAATTGTCCTTTTGCCTGCGTAAGTGTACCCTAATTACTTAACACAATATCAATAAGAAACTGATTCAGATTCTGATGGATATTGCTAATGCATTGCTTCATAGGTTCGAAATTTGTCTGCTCAACAACGTTAAAAACGCAATGAATAATAATATAATATAATATTCCACAACTGTCACACAACGCCATCTAGTCCCAAGCTAAGCAGAGCTTGTGTTATGGGTACTAGACAACTGATAAACATACTTATATATTTCTAAATACATACATATTATAGATAAATTACAATTAACTGTCAGAATGAAAACCTATTCCTACTATTAGTGTGATACGCAATTAACCCTCAGATCGGGCTAAGAATGACATCTAAAATTAAGAGCCTGCCTATATTCAGACGTGGACAACGACAGGCCGATATGATGCGTTATTGCTCTACGGCCTAAACTATTCATGTCTTTCAATACAATCCTAACTAATACAAAAAAAGCTTCAAAAATCTAATAAAAAAATTACTGCCTGTAAATTACAATTCACGAGGTATTTAACCTTTTTTATGTAGTTAAAAAGGATTTTTAAATCCAATATGGATACCGTCAAACGGCCACCGAAATTCGCGCTTCGATGACCGGCACCGTTATAATCTGTGCCTTTTAAAAAAAAGAACATGTACTTGGTGATTATTATCTCTTCATTCTTTGGCATTTGAGTTGCTAAACCTTTATGGAATACACAAGTTCGAATTTTGAAATATTTTTGTAGCTTTAGCAGAGACACGTTTTTCTTTTCACATCAGCTTGTCAGTTTAATCGCTCGAATTTATTCGCCTGAAACACCCGAATCAACACTTTAAAATCTACACTTGATGAAATTTGGTACGGGGTAACTTTGAACTCCAAGAAAGGACATAGGCTATTTTTATTCCGCGACTTCGTCTGCGTCCTCGATAACCGACATTTATGCGGACGAAGTCACAGGCAAAAGCTAGTAATATATTATTTTTAGTAAAGCGATTGTTGATTTATTTGTGGGCGAATCGAGAACTTCACAAATACAGATTAGGCAATTGGCACGTTTTCATTTCATGCAATAAAGTACTACTAAACTTACACATAATAAAAAAATCTCTATGATTTGTCAATTACCGTGCGGGTTGTAAGTAAATTAATAAAACATTTTTATGCCTCAAATTGGTGAGCTTATTTTTACAGAAAATGTTGTCGACCCCGCATTTCTAATATTTTAACTCTAACGTCACGCCTATTATGAATTCCGCCGTTCTTAAGCGAAGTCGCGCTCATTAGGAGAAGGCAATTAGCATTATGACCAGGACCCCTCGTCCATAGGAAGTAGCCGGCTGTTTGCGGAAGAAATGGTGGCATGTTTTCTTAGTTAAAACTTTTAGGCATGTAGTATAATTTTTTTTAGGTGGGAAATCATCAAATGACGTCTCCCGCTTGACGAAGGAGCGGTGGGCGCATCCGACTTTTACTGACTAAAACCCACACATGTTCCCATACGCAACTTTCAGAGACACTTCTACCGAATTTAAAAATGAAATGAGGAAGCAGTTTCTCCAAATACAGTGAACACTCGGCTTATATAATGTCAAGTGTGTGTACACGTGTCACTAACACATTAACAGTACATAATTAACAGGTAGTTAATGAGTACAGTCACGATCAAAATATGTGTACACAGTTAGCGAAATCGAACAAAAATTTTTCCTAATCACTTTGCCTAGACTTTTCCCAAAAAGTGATAGCTGAATACCTGTACTTTACATGGGGCAGTCGCATTTCTTACCTTCATATCCCAGAAACTGGGTAGTACAATACCCCTTGGTAAGATTGCTTGTCAAACATTCGGGCTTGTGACGACCCGTAAGCACTGTCAAAGATCCACGATTTTGGGAGGCCTACGTCTAGCACTGGACTTAAAAGAGGTAATTATGAGGATCATACGTCGCGTCTCCTACACACTACACAAAAAGATTGTCCTTATTGAAGAACTTTAACTTAATAGTTGATAAAAAAGAAAATACAATAAAACGTTTTGCACCACTGCCCTGTAATTTTGACAGTGACGTTTCTTGACGTTTCTTTGTTTACATAAATTATCTGTATTAAAGCTTTATACTTTAAGAGAGAATCGCTATTGAGTTTCGCCAAGTGTGTGTTAAGCTCGCGTCTGTACCTGATGAGTGAAATCTTTAGTGGCGTGCAATGAGCAGCTATTTATGCTAATTATATTTGTTGAAGCACTTTGTTCTATGGTGACGTTGTGTGGCTCATTTTAAATCCATCATAAGACCGTGGAAAAGATTTTAGGCCAAGATAAACACATAAACACTTCTTTACATATATTATAAATGTGAAAGAAACTTTGTCTGTCTGTGTGTCTATTAACAGTTCACGTCCAAAGCACTGAACCAATCGTTAAGAGGCCATTTAGGAGGAAGAGGTAATTTTTCGGATTTGACTAATTTACGTGATTTCATAGACGTGTTTATACAGTTAAAATACTGTATTTCTATAAGTTTTAATGCACTATATGAAAGATCGTTTCAGTTTTGATCAAATGCATAAGCTACTTACTTTTATTTTAACTGTAAAAGCACGTCTGTAAAATCAAGTAAATCAGTGAAATTGACAAATTCCATTTTCTAAATTTCGAAATTAAACATTTGAAATTATACCCTGTATATCATAAATAAAACTGTATAATTTTCACAATGAACCTGTTCTCCGAGTTACCGATATTATTTAAGTGACCTAAAGAACGACGTAATGGTATTAAAAATAAAGAAATACAAAACAGACGCAGACGAAGTACTGGGCAGTTAGTATCCACTGACATTAAGCACAAGTGACAAAACGGATGACGAATTTAGCATAAAGTATCACCTAACATAAACTTTTTTCCCAACCTTTGCGATCAGCTTCTTGTCCAACCAACTAAATATCAAAATATCAAAACCTTTTTTCTAGAAAAAATAAATCTACCGAATTTGTGTTCCCTCACTAAATAAGCCACAATACCTCTTCACTCTCGACTTCCAACACAAATCTTCACAAGATAACTCACCTCAGCCTACCTACCGCATATACATCGTACGACATTAGCCGGTGGTGACAAAACAAATGACGATTTTAGCCGTATCGCCCACCTTTCATCTGGCCGCGGTAGCGAGCAAGATAGCCTGGCTCCTTTTATTGCTCATAATGGGTGAGATAGGACTAAGGTGGTCAAGTGTACTTTAGATTAAGTTTTTGGTAGCACTGGAGCTTTTATTTTTGAGTGGAGCGGAGTTGGAGTTATTGTGAGTGAGTTAACGAAATGACTTATTCGTTCATTTGCACGAATTTACTCGAAACGGGCGAATTGACACTTTTAAATAGTATATTGTTTTCTGTAGGCGATTCGCAAGAAGGTAATTTATTTGTGGGTGAATTGACTATTCGTACGTATTAGGCAATCGGCACTAATAAATTAGTGCGAATTGATTAATAAGTCAATAAAATGGAGGTGTAAATGTATGGTGCTGGTAGGTGGAACTGAAAATCGATATCAAGCAAGGCAGGAAATCATTTTTTGATTTGAAAGATTTTTTTAAATAAAATTCTTAGAGCGACTCTATTCATCTGAATGATTATTTACCCTATGTTGTTGTGCGTTACTTTAAATAACGCACAACAACATAGGGCTATTGCTATCTTTTTCTTTCGTTTGCACTTAAAGAAAGAAAGAGATGGGAATATAATATCCCTACTGTATTAAATCCCCTGATCAAGTTTAACCTGTAAGTTATAAAGTTGTTTGACAGCTTTTGGCCCCGCCTTTTTCTTCTGACATTGCTAAGCAAAATATTACTTTATCGGAGAAAGAGGGTTTGTCAATGCGCATCAACAATACAATGCAATGGCAATGTCAATAATGCAAATAAGTAGGGTAAGGTAAAATACAACGAAATTCTAAAAATTTATCAATATGCTACTCCAGTCATTTCCTTGTCCGACACGACCGACCACCAATAGGTCGCCGATACGCCGATAACGTGTTTAAATCCAACTTTTTATTGAGCCTTATCAACGGTTGAAGCTCATTCACCCACACAAACACACCTACTTTTATTTTTTTCAACTATCTGTACACATTTACACCCACACATCCACTCAAGAAAAACAAATTTACTTTTACGGTTGTCGCAGTCATTTGTCATTTGAATTTAAACCTTATTTCGGTGAGCTAGGGGTGTTGAATAATTTGTTCAGGTGTATAATAAAAGTGTGACGGTAGCGCTTAAGGAAATTTTTAGGATGCTTCCCAAAAGTGAAGTTTAATTTGTTTGCCGATTGGTATCACTTAATGTTGAGGTGTTTTGGGTTTTTGTCGAAAGATTTCGTCTGTCATTTGAAACTAGTGGCGGGTAGGCCAATTACAACTAATTGGTGACTGTGTCTTTAGGATTTTGTGTTATTCCGAATATTTCCAACAAAAATCGTTAAAAACACGTCTAAAATGGTTTAACTGGAATTAAACATTTCACTATCGGTAGAGATTCTAATTATCTACTAAATGGCAGGCTACATTTGTGGTAAATAATTGGATACAGTAAAATATTGCGTTCAATTCAAACATAAATGTTACATACAACTAAAACACGTTCATAATTTTGATTACAGTCGAACCTAAAAACAAATGCATTCCATTTTCAAACAAACCACATACAAACAAAATCGAATTCCAATATCGAAACTCTTCGGCATTCAAATTGAAATATCAAAATTCAAAATAAGAATTATGTGATGACGTCGGACCACCAAAGAGCCGCCATCATTGAAATCAATACTTTGATCACTTTATGGCGTATGTAGGTACATGGAATGTCACTCGAGTTTTATATTTGGGTACGGTTTAACGGTTATCTTAAAGGGATTAAGGAGCTACCGGTCTTTGACGATAATTTCGTCGATAATGTCGATAGTTGATGCATATTGATTAGTAATGGAGCAAAGACACCTGAATTTGTTGAGATTTTTTTCAAATTCTTTTTTTAAATGCCAGGTGCTGTGTGAGAAATATTTTGTTAAAGTTTAAATGAAAAATAAATTTTATTGTTGCTACAATTTATAGCGATACACTGTTTTTAGTACATTGCATTCTTTCAAACGTGCTGCATTGCCGTAGGAATTTTCAATTTATGTATCTGTACAATAAAATTACAATATTATTTGAACTTTATGTTATTCGTTTATGTGCATTTCGTTCATACTTGAACTACTGCTCAAGCGATTAAAACAGGGATTTTTGCGATATTGTGCTTTGAGTAGACAACTGTTGTACAAATGTTTTTATATAACTAAGTAAAGTGCCGAATGATTTAAAATATCGCCAATTTGTCTAAGAGCTACAGTGACTCTTATTCTTAAAATGCTCTTGTCATTTTGCATTTGTAGTTACTGCGGTAGGTAACCGCCATCTTAGAAACCCAAAAGTGTGTATAAATACTGCCAAAACCTAATTTATCTTGTGCTCTCAACAACAAATTGATATAAAAAAGGTGACCTAGCAGATGAGCGAACGACCTGTCGACCGCAATCCGTCTCCCGCCCACGGCTCGTCGTTTGGGCGCCGCCCTAGGCCCGCCCAAATGTGACGATCAATTTGGAAGCGTCAGGGTTTCAGACACGCATTGATGAGCCGATTAGAGAATAGCGAATTAAGCCTCATTACGATTAAATATGTTTAGTGTAGGTGCTAGGGCGCTTCTACTGAAAAGAAATCGTTTTTTCTTTTTATATTTCTATGTACTAATTTTGCCAGCGGCTTCGCCCGTGTGCATGTCGAAAATTTTCCCACGGGCACTTACTATTGGGATAAAAGTATCCTCTGTGTTAATCAAGGTTATAAACCATCTGTATACCAAATTTCATCCAAATCTATTGCGCCGTTTCTGCGTGATTGAGTAACAAACATCCAAAGACAACTTTCACATTTATAGTAATGAATGAATAGTACTAGGATTCAAAATGACCAACGTACGAAAAACAATGAAAACAAAACACGCAAGAATAAAAATATGAAATAAATCGTACATCTCAAACGTGAATAGTAGAAATATAAAATGAAAATATACAAAATATTCGCGCTCCGTCATATTATGACGCGAGCTGCGCGTCAAAGTATTTATTTTTGACGTTCGCGTCACATTTCTGTGTAGGGTTGACATGACGTATATTTCATTCGAACAGGTAAGTAGATATTGTAAAATATTATGTATCTTGAATTCATGACTATCACTAATCTGAAAATTAAATTAAAGCATGTTTTCAGCTGAGCGGTCACCAGACTGCTCAGCTGAAAACATGCTTTAATTTAATTGTGCATATTTTTTCCGACCGTGTCAGTCACCAGACTAACACGGTCGGAAAAAATATGCACACATAATTATACATATGTATATTCACTTCCTGGCTCCATCATCTGAACTCTGAACGAATGATATAAGCCCCAATTCGAGGGTTTAACTAATAATTACTGATGAGTTCCACTATCCACCTCCAAGCTTCATCATCAGATCAGTTCCAAGATACCAAATTACTGTCTTGTCATTTGAACTACTTATACATACAATATTTCATTTCTATTCGGTATTTACATTAGGTTAAAATTGATTCCTAAGATTTTTACATTGTTTGTTACGAGTGAAGCTAATAACGGTGTGCTAAAAAGTAATACAGCCTGGAGGCTCTGTGTTACTAAAATTACTACAGAACTCGACACAAAACGACTATTTTTATTTGTAACTTTCTTATATAAAAGAAAATTACTACGGCGAAATTTTGATAAAACCAAGAACATCAGCAGATTTAACATTGACAGCACCGTTTAAAGGAGCAAAATTTCTCCAAAATCCATAAAGATACACAATTTGACAGCCCTAACCAAAAATAAGAGTGAATATCAAATACACTTGCGACTAGAGAATGCGGAAAATGTAAAATTGACGTTTTCACGATTCAAGGGACAGGTGTGAGTGCTACACAGTGTAATAGAAATGTTGAAACAACCAGGCATTCCTCAATTCCTCACACGACGACAGGCAATAACGGAATCGCTGTTACCAAACTAGAGGGGCACTTATTGGGGCTGGTAAAGCAATATTTGTGAACAAAGATTTTCTGGGTGTGTAAATATTTTTGCTCGGAAGTGTAGCTGAATTTTAAAGTTATAACAAGAGGTCGAAGAAAAAAGTGACGTCCACGTCAGAAATATTTGATTAGCTGAAGTAATTATTACCATTTCCTAAGTGTGGTCGTCTGTTATAAACCTGCATCTACCTTTGATTACGCTTCAAATCAACGATGATCTCAACTAAATAGCTTTAGTGCTAAAGGAGGTTACTACTAATTTACGAAGTCGAAATATCGCATAATACCCTATTCAACTATGAACAAAAACTGTAAATGACTGCGTTCCTGAATCGTATTTAAAAGTAAAATTAAAAAAAAAACAATGACACAATAATGACATGAAGTGTCAAGGAATTTTAAAATTTAAGCTTGGAACATTTGCTCGGGTGTTACCGATATCATGACATGAAAGCTTTTCAATTGTATTTTATGGTATTACTGAATCGCGAGTTCGAATTTCATAAGCTACGTGTTTTTAAACAAACGGTTTTCAACTGTCTCATAATTTATTTTATATTTTCGCTCTGATTTTGTTCCAGATTTGAATATATGATATCATTGTCTTTTTTGATTATTTTTGTGTGGAAAATGTGTCAATGGGAAGTGCTTCAAAAAGTTTAAAAAATAAATGAATGAAGTATTAATTATGTTATGCAGATTTTAAATTTATGAATAAAGGAAGAGTCCTAGCAGAGTCTTAACATAGTAAACAGGTTTTCGCCTTCTTATAAAATCATACTTAGCCAATTGATGCCCCACAGTAACAAAACACCACCGATAACCCAAAACATCACTGCCAAAATGCCTCCATTTTTTCCTAAATGATATCATTATTTTCTCTAGCAAACATTTACGTAAATAAACGACGAAGCTAACAAATTCATTGCCATTTTTCTTTAATTAATGAGTATCATTAAATATAACCTTGGTACCATCGACGAACGCGTTCGATGTCAATGTGACATAAGGGTTGTGTCATGGCCGTCAAATGACGCGCTCCGTGTGTCAAACACGACATTTTTACGATTTTTCTATGCAAATTGTGGCAGAATGAATGGTCAGAGGCTTTGTGTCATATTTCATGCAGTTTGATGTCGTTTCTGGAGGGCCAGGTAGAGTAAGATAAATTTGATACGAAACAATAAAATGAAGGATCGCACAGCATTGGGTTTAAGTAACCTAATGGCAGTAGCACAGGCTAGGCGCATAAGATAAATTCTTATAGAAGCAACTTTTGATAATGTAGAAATTATCTATACTAATATTAATATTACAAATGCGAAAGTAACTCTGTTTGTCTGTTACGCTTTCGCGACTAAACCACTTAACCGATTTTGATGAAATTTGGTACAGGGTAAGTTTGAACCCCAAGTAAGGACATAGGCTAATATTTTATTCCGCGACTTCGTCTGCGTCGGCAATTACCGATATTTACGCGGACGAAGTCGCGGGAAAACCTAATGGATCATAAACGTTTCACTTAGTTGTCATTTAATTTGAAACTATAACAAATGATATGAAGAAGACAAGACGAGGTCACTGTAACGAACAACTATATTTTCTGAAAAAACTAAATATTTACCAGTTACGTCCCTCACTCTGGGGATGACAGCCATCTTGAATTTGCTCCAATTCCCAAACAAGCATTTCGAAGGGGAACCAATGATCTTTACATACCTTGTCCAAATCGCCGAAACTACTTTCAGATGTTACAAAATTCATAGGATTCCAGAACATTTTGGAATATTCGAGAGGCATGCCTAGTTTCTGTATCATTTCCCTGCCGGCTCTCCGTACGGTCCCCTGTGGTAGCTTTGTTACAATATTTATGTCGGAACTTGACGCAAAACATATTCTGCACACTCGTCGTACCTACATTTACGTTGAATTTACCTTTTTCGCAATTTTGTTTGTAAAAAATATATTACTAAAAGTTTCTTATTCTGTATTTATAGCAATTTTTGGATTTATTACCTCGTTATATTACGCTACTCCTTTTAAAAAGTCTGTCTTTAGTAGTTAATGTTTAATCGTTTTATTACTCCATCAAATCAAATAATTTTCTAGATTCTAACGTGTTTGGAATGATGAAAATATGTTCTTAATTCCATGTTCGTAATAATAACGATACTTAATTGTGACTGGTTAAGTAAAGTCGTTAAGTTTACAACATTTCGTAATGTTTAATGGGCGCCTCTCTTAGGATCATTTCCGTCATTATTCCACCTCAAAAATATCCACTTAACTATATAAACTGTGTACACTTTTACACCTAAATTACACCATCAAGCGTGCTGTTCAAACGGAACACATAAAAAGGAACAACACGTGAAGCCGTTAGTTTGGCACCCCCCTTAATAATAGGTGATTTGGCCTCCCTTTCGCCCACATATAGACACCGACAGCCATATTATGACCAGAGTATCGAGACCTCTATGTGGCGAAAAATCTGGGAAACTTTCGGGAATTTCGAAGGAGAATGTTCAAGGTGGGGCAGGTCTTTCTGGTCTGGTGATTTGGCGTGGATGCGTGCTTCCGAGCCATCTTGGAGGTTTCAGTCTAATGCCACTTGTATTGGACATTTTATTGTCACACGCTGCTACTTTTCCGTGAGTTGTGAACCTCGAATTTTAGGAAGTATGTTCTCACTGACGTTTTTATAGGCACTGAACGTAAAATAAAAGTGAACTTTGAGTGTTTCTAAGTTCTGCGGTTTTTTTATTTCGGCTCTTATTTACTGCTGAGGTGTGGGTGTAAGAATGTTTCAATGAATTTGTAGGGAAAACGATTGCCCCGATAGGTATGTAGAAATTTACGACTGGTATGTAGGTTGCCTGTAAGAATAATTTGTTAGTTTCGATTTGAATTCTAAGACAAATTGTTTGGGTAGGTACAATTTTTTATTGGTGAAACGAAACTAATTGAGTGGGAGTATTTAAGAGTAGGTAGGTACCAATCTAAGTTACCCCTCTTTTTAAATGCTCTAAGTCCATAGGTTAGGCACTAATTTCCTAGAAATGTTAGGTAGAACATGCCAATGATAGTTTGGGATCGTCATACCCAAGAAATTTTTGTCTAAGTATAAAATTCTTCCGCAACTATTCTTACGCCGAAAACTGAAAGAATCCGACAGAACCTCCGAAATATATCCTACCCGATAACCGCAAAGAATTTAATAGACACATCAAAATGAAAACTTTGGGTCCCGCAATAAAATCTCCTTATTACGAACTTCGCTCCGAGAATTATTCCGAATATTTCAGAGAATAATTCCGAATAATTTCGTTGTTTTATTTTTTAATGTTTCCGCAGCAATCCGGGGCGTTTGGTCGTTTGCATAAATTACGTGTGAGTTTTATTAGACTTTGTGGTACATAGAAGTGTCGTTTTCTCAATTTTCCCGCCAATTTTTGGGTTACAAAATGGCTGCCGGCGCGTCGACACGCACAGCCCTCACGCGATACGATACGCCAGCATTCCCTTTCAGCTTTGTTGAATTATTTATTTGTTTTCAATACCTGTGATGCCGCCAATAAAAATTGTTAGTATCTTTGTCCGACACTATGGTACACGACATTGCGATTCCGGATGCGAGTGGTGTTACGATTTTCGCTGTGAATGTTTTTAAGGAGAAATATTGTCGGGACAACTTACGACGGTAATTGTTCGGAGAAAAATGTTCGGTATTACTTTTTGCTTTAAATTGTATTTTGATTTGTTATAATGTGTGTACTGTGCAGTGTTTTATGTCGTGAATAATACTGCGAGGTTTCTTTTAATTTTAAGCTGGAGTAGATGTGAACATCTCATAGTATCCATTCTTTTTCTTGGCCATATTTTTATACAATTCGTCATTATATGTCTTTCAAAAATCGTAGTAGGTAGGTTCCTACTCTTCTATCATAACCATAATCAGCCTGTAATGTTCCCACGGCTGGGACACAAGCTTCCTCTCTTCGAGCGAAAGTGGGCTGTATAATCTACCACGCGAGCCCCGTGCGGGTTGGTAGATGTCACATGTCATTGAAGTTTTGGTTCTACGGCATACCGGTTCCGTCACGATGTTTTCCTTCACCGTTATGAGAGCAGTGCTGACCAAATTAGGTATACAGGGTGTCCCAAATATCAACGTCAAGCCGAAAACGGTTGATAGGCCAGGTGGTGACAGTTATCAGAAAAAAAAAAATAAAAAAAATCTAAGTTAAGCATTTTTTTTTTCAGTGCAGTCAGTTAAAGTTGGGCGATGTAATAATTTTTAGTACATGGTGGAGCAAAAAAGTGATGTTTTCTTTAAAACTGAGGTAGTTGTGTTTTAATTTTGGACTGTAGTTTACAGAAGGGTTATTGAGGGTTACATCACTCACAAAAAAAAAATGAAAAGTAAAGATTTGTAGTCACAATAATTTGAAAAGTACTTAACTTAGATTTATTTTATTATTTTTCTGATAACTGTCACCACCTGGACTATCAACCGTTTTCGGCTTGACGTTGATTTTTGGGACACCCTGTAGGCACAAAGTAAAGCGCCTGGGTTCGAACACATGAGTTCCAACTTGTATGTCAGGGACGTTACCACTGGGCCACCACTGCTACTCCCCTAGTATCTCTCCTAATTTTTCGAGCTAACCAAACAAATACTCTTCTAATATCCCTACTTTACTTACTTCCCCTTTCCTATCGATTCGATCAGAAATCTGGTCCCCTTCGGATCAGAATCTATCAAGTGCGAAACTCAAATATTTGTAACAAAAGTTTGGTCAAAACAGAGGTGCACAACATTTGACACTTTTTAGATGTAGTGAGGGAGCTTGGTCAATACTGGCCGGCAAATAGATTAGCTGTGTTTACGATGGGTTCTCGATTACAGAAAGTGAGGATAAAGTGCTGGGACTATAGTTTGAAGAGAGTAATTAATAAAAATAATTTAAATTGCAAAATCTAAAATGAGAGGTTATAGTGGACCTTACGAGATAACTCGATAGCAAATAGCGCATAAGTTTGTATTTTAATTCCAATTAGTTATCTGACATTTCTATTATTTGTGAGTTCAGTTTTTAGTATAGGAGTTTGACATTACACCTGTCAAATTATTATCTCGGTTAAAGAACGAACTTTTTAGCTTAGTACCTTCTTACTCAAAATAGCTTGTTCGCGAAGTTAAAATTAAACTTGTTTACGGTAATTGTAATATTTCCTAAAAAATCCACTGGCGGTTTCAATGACCTTATCGCCCATTTTTGCCGACAAAATAAACCTTGCAACGTACAACATAATTTCCTAGGTAGACAGTTTTACTACGTAGAATCATCTCCTTCATTAGTAATCTAATTTTATTTAAACAATTGCCACTTGGAAGTGAGTTTCCAATAGTAGAGACATTGGTAGTGAAGTGCCAAATCAATGTATTTGATCCCAACTTGATCCAAGACAAATATTTGATCCAACTCGGGCGCGCAAACATTTGCAAAGTATCGCGTGTTGTGGGAACTGCACATACACTAACACTAATTTTTTTCTTTTCTTTCTTCTTTTTTTAAACAATATCTTTAAATATTATTTTTACGTCTCGTTGGAGAACGAAACGAAACGAGATCCATTTGAATTCTTTAAAAAAAATCTGAAAGTTAAAGAAAAGAAGAATTTTAGGTCTAAAATATTTTTGTCAATCTACAGGGCCTCAGGGAAATCGGCGATCTAGATTCTGAAGTCCTCTGCGTTAAAAATCTTCTAAGTTCCTTCAATCCCATTGAATGAGCAGGTAACTACTTCAAGAAAAAGAACAATTATAAAAAAAAAACTAGGGTTTTCCTGGCGCTAGCACCCCAAAAATAAGAAAAATACGTAGCATTTCCTAAACTTTGTCCGATAAACTGCTAAAAACAGTTTAAGCTTTGAAAAAAGAACACGCGTGAAAAAGAAAGTACTTATTCCACTTTCACATAATAACCTATAACTAGCTAAAATAGATTCCAACTCATAACGACTTACTGTAGAATATTAAAAACTTATAACAGTCGCCGATTGGCTGGCTAACCATCACCGAGCCCAGAATATTATTGCAATTAAATAGCCTTTCAAATAGCTTCAAATGACTGCGACTATACTTAGGAGAATTTCTTTTAAAACGTGACTGGCATAAAAAGTCTGCTTGAATCCATACTTATATTGTTTTATAATGAGAAAGTGTGTGTCCGCCTTTATGTCAGTTTGTGCCAGAATGACAGCCGGGACTAACGGCTTCCGAGGCTTGCTATGTAAAGATAATCACACATCTACGGACCAACAGAGGTAAGTGTAGCTTAACCTGCACCCTAAATGTGGAACGCACTATCATTTAGAATCTGAATCGTATTGAAGATTATTTGTAATCCATTGCATCATTTCTTAGAATAACTTGTCGGTTCAACAATGTAAATAACGCAATGAATGTTGTTTAACTATGAAAATGAAACCGATTACTGTTGATAGCAAGTTACGCAATTACCCCTGTGATCAATCGAAACGTGCTTGCTGTTATTGCTTAGCCACAAGGCCCTAAAAAAAAGAGAACTAATATGAAAATGCATTGGAAAATTTCAAATCCAGTAGATTTTGTGTTCTTTTTTCTTCTTTTCGGACTCTACCTAGTTCCTGACTACATTGTCTTGATTTTTTACGGAATCCATAAATTTTTCGGAAGTTGCAATATGACTGCTAAATTGTCTGATATGAAAATAATTTTTTGTTGACAAAATAATCTGTTCCATCAATTTTACGTTAATTTTTAGGGTTTCGCACCTCAAAAAGAAAAAGCGGGACCCTTATAGGATCACTTTGTTGTCCGTCCGTCCGTCCGTCCGTCCATCCGTCTGTCAAGACCGTTTTTCTCAGGAACGCGTGGAGGTATCAAGCTGAAATTTATATCAAATACTCTAGTCTACTGTTCCTTGGAGCTGTGAAAAAATCAAACTTCTAAGCTAACGCAATCAAAAGATATAGCCGTTTATACCGCAAATTTCCACAAATTTTCGAAACTCGCAAGGGAATCAAAACCTAAAGGGTACTTCCAGTCGATCTAGAATTTTGAAATTTGGTACGAAGCAACAACGTCTTATAGCACAGATAAAGGAAAAATTACGAAAACCGTAAATTTTTAGTTACATCATATAATAAACAGAACAAAACACAAACAGAAATAAAACCAAGCCAAGAAACAGAACAGAACTACGACTCGATTGTCGTGATGGGTGAACTTTTACTTATATACCTACAGGTTTGTACGGAACCCTCGGTGCGCGAGTCCGACTCGCACTTGGCCGGTTTTTTGTTTGTTTCTTCACCTAACATTAAATAGCAAACAAACTACAATATTGCATACCTACCTATATCATCACTTTCACAATAAAACAAGTTACTCCACACCACATAAAAAAGAAAATAAGCCCTCATGATGTACGTGTCTATCAAAAACTCCGCGAACCATAGACACGCGGAAACAACCGAGTTATTGTTTTTTAAACTAGTGCCGTCCACACTTGCACACGTATAGATACGACCGCAGCGTGTCGCGCCCGGATTACGGCACTAGCCTATCGATTACGTCACCGAAGCCCTAATCCGAGACGAGAACTATTAAGGGTTGTCACAGGAAGAAAAAGTTATTTGGAGGTGCGTTGCAATGCGAAAATTTTAAGATAGTGAAAAAGTTTTTTGTAAATATTTCTTTACTTTCTTAAGAACCAGGTCAGATGTCCTGAAAAAGGATAGACGAGAGACAGCATTTAATGCAAAACTGATGCGTCAGTTGTGAGATACTATTGTCATATTTTGTACATTTCAGCAGGTCAAGTGTCACTTACAACAAAAGAGACAACAAACACAAAGGACACTTACAATTAAAGGAGTGGAGAAAATGGACGATGCCTGGGAACAGACAGAAAAAATACTAATGTTGTTTTTGGACTTACCCTCATGAGTTATACAAAATGCAACTATAAACCACGAACAAATAACGATACTCCTTTAATATATCCTGTCTGTCGCATTCGTAAATGAATTCTAATTACACCTTTGAACCCTGACGAGTTACAAAGTTACGATTAGTACCTACTAAAGCCATAACCAAGTATGGAATAAACGGCGACAGGTAATTTAGAGCGGTATTCAAACCCGCTTGGTGAATCAACACAGAATAACTATTTATTGCCATGCAGTGGTTCATCGTCTTTGACATTGATAGGTTTAAAAGGCAGCTTGGGACATTAGCCTTGACAATCTCGCCGCGAGGCCTTCGTCTTGGGATACTGTATGAAGTTAGACTGTGGTATTAATGCTGTTGAAGAAGGCAAAATTAATCTAAAACGCTATGAAAAATCAAATCTTTTTAAGGTGGAATCGCCAGGGAAGCCGGCGAATTTAATGAATGATTTTTTCAAGAAATATTCATTGGATGAGATTACATGAACTTGAGGGGGTTGTATTTATGATTATAACCCTGTAAAACCCACGTTTCGGTCACGAATATTATTTTATCATCAACTAGCTTTTGCCAGCGGCTTCGCCCTCGTATTATACGTATAAACCTTCCTCTATACTCACTCTATCTATTTAAAAAAACCGCATCAAAATCCGTTGCGTAGTTTTAAAGGCATACATAGGGACAGAGAGGAAGCGACTTTATACTATATAGTGACATACAACTTGACATTAACCTGTAAATTGCAAAAAAAAAACGAAGGAAAATTTGAATTTCGCGAGCTAAATTAGCGCATTCACCTTAATATTTTAATAATGTAGTAGGTACCTAAATAATTTTCGTATAATTTGTTAAATAAATTTTAAGTCTAGTACCCAACTATTCGTATCAACGAAGCCTATCCAGCCGTGAAACTGGGTGTCTTTTTCTCATTCAAAAACTTATGTAAAAAAAAAAACTTTTTATTCTTTGACAGCCCTACAAACCCGAACAAGTAGTAAAACATAAGGGCGTGTGTACACGCTGACGTATGAAAAACGGCTGTGTTTACACTGGCGCGTATGACCCCAGCTTGGGTCAGATGACAAATGGACAACTAGTAACGCTATCCCGATACTATTTTGTATCTGTTCGTGTCAACAAGAAACTGTTTGATAGGTCAGTTAAGTTATAGGGCAATAAGAATTAAGTGCTGCTTTGTTTTCTCTACTGACAAGGGCGTATTAAATTGACATTGTTTACCCGTCGGTTGGTCGACTATAAGAGAAAAGTTTATTTTATTGTATTCGGGACTTATAATAAACGTACAAAAAATAAATAAATAACAAACAAAAAAACAGCAATGCAATGCTTACATAATTAAGCAAATAAATACGCTTTGCTGTCAATGGGAAAAGTGCCCAAAAGGTTATCTAATAGCCCGTAATGTCCCACTGATGGGCACGACCTTCCTTTCCCTTTTCCACAAGTGTGTATTTCCATAATCTCCAAACCACTGATTTGGTTCCATTATTTACTAGACGACATTGCAGCAGAACCCGACGAAGATTGACTCTTACCGAAAGGAATGCCCTGCTGCCATTGGGCACTGAAAGCCGGCAAGAAAATCGAATAAACATTCATCAAGGTGTAATGGCAACTAGAAAAACTCTAAGCCAAAGAGAAATCCTCAAAAAAATCTGTTCGAGAACCTACTATAATTTAATAAACAAAATAATAAAAGCGTCCAATCAACTCGAAATCCGAAAGCGCCGTTTTATCACTCGCCAGTATCAACTTTTATGATTTTTAATCAACTTAAAATTATTTGAAAACCGAACTGGCGCCAGCGGTAATCAAGGTGTACCGAAAAGCTGGTTTTTGCAAGGGATTACAGTATTCACATGAGCAAATACTTTGTATGGGCAGAAATAAGGTAAAAATGTAACTTTGATAAGTACCATTGTACTACAACCAAGGGTTTTTAGATAATGGCAAATAAGACTTCGACGAAAGGGCTGAAGTTTGCGCTACTTGGATTAAGAGGTCTTGATATTATTATTTTTTTGATTAAGTAGGTACCTACATCTCTTTTTTGTAAACAAAAACTTCTTTGTTATACTTATATTATCTGTTTCGGAGTTCCTTTGATTAAGATAATCAAATCGAGTTGCACTTTGCCGAAAGTCAACATATTTTTTTAAGCCTCTTGAATTTACTTAGTAAAATTTATTTTTAAATTGTCATACAATGACGAAGAAAAAATTGTTTTGTAAAAAAATCTCATTTACGCACGCATTCGCAAAACAAGCCATTATTCCAAGGTACCTATTCTCAAAACCGCGAACCGCACCGCTCGATAATTAATCCAGTGGAACACTATCGAACCGTTAAGACGATAGCCCCTTCGCAAGATTTTATCGCCCTTAATAGAGAACAATTCGGTGGGGCTGTGCATATCGCTTGAATGGCTACCAAAGGACATCACCTTTTGATCAATAACTGTATATAAATTACGGAGCATATGGCCCTTCCCTGCTTGAGCGAGCAACGGCCCAGCCTTTGTAGCCCTATTTGTATATATTCCTGTTTATATGAACGTAGAGTTTGCTTGCGTAAGTTACAGTTAAAGAAATAGTAGAAAGTTGAAAAATAAGAAGCCTTAGAGTTTGCCGATACATTCTTTAGGTTGTAATTGAGGAATTGGTTAAGTAGCTTGTTTGAAAAAAAGATTCTGAGAATTTTTGGGGAGTTTTCGGTTCCTTGTGTTATGTAATGGTTTGTCAAAGTTTTAACTTTAAAAGTTAATTTGCGATGTATAAAAGTTCTACAGCGCAATATGTTACAGTTTTTTCTTTGATATAATTTTTTTTTACTGCTTCGTTGGTCTAGTGGTAGCAAGCGCTACTGCTGAGCATGAGGTCCTGGGTTCGATTCCCAGGTCAGGCAAAGTGTTAGGTACTGGGTTTTCAATCTGGAATTTGTCAGTAGCAGCCCGGAGTCTGGATTTGTGCCCGGTTAGTGGCAATAGGCTCGCCCCCTATTACATGGGACTTAATAACTGGCGAAATGTGGGTGTACCACCTATAGGTACACCTCTGCCTAACCCTTCGGGGAAACAAGGCGTGATGTTATGTTTGTTTTAGATATTTTTTTATTTTTTTTTCTTGAAAACGCGCGCTTGGAAGCGTTTCATACTATTTGGTACATACTTCAATTCAGCGTCAGTTATTATCTTTTACTCAGCTGAACATCTACATCCAGTTTATACACGAATTTTAAGCAATAGAGAAAAATCTCTATCACCAATTTTTTTTCACGATACAGATGTTCAGCCGAACAAAGCGCTACTTGAAAAGAATTTAACGCACGAAAACCTTAAGCCATAGACAATTAATACCCCATCGGCGTATTAAAGCTACCTCAGCACGTATTAAAAGTAACCTCAATGCTCAAGATGTTTTTCGTAAAAACTTTTGAGAATAGACCCCCGATTAGTGAGACTGAATAGGTTTGATACTTGTATTTCTTTTGTAGTAGAATCAAGATGTTTTGATGTTATTAGCAATGATGAGCTGTCTTTTTGAGTGGTATAAGACCGAAGGAGATAGATAAAGAACAATTACAATTTCGCAGTGACAGAATACTTCCATTTACGTATAAATTTGGTTGGCTAAAATTAATCGGAGAGGCTCTTAGAATCTAGACTGATTATGATCTGGATTATAAGACAAGAGCCAAGTAAAAACCATAATTATATGCATACTAGGTAAGTAAAGGTATACGTCAGACCTTGTAAATGCCAATGAACGCAAAGGTAGACTAATTTTATTTGCTCATACACCGCCTGAAATAACCGTAATTTAAACCACAAAGAAAAACTACCTATATTGTACCTTATAAGTGCCTTTACGATTGAAATATTTATACGTATAATTAATGGGGTACACATTAAACCACAATGATTGATAAAAGGCATCGACAATAATATAATTAAACGCTTTTTGCGACTTTTAAGTCTAAAAGTCGCCACGCCAATCTCGGTTGTTAGCACTACAATAAAAGAGCCGCAGACTGTAAAGGCACAGTCACATAGGTCGCGGCGCGGCGCGGTTTTGCTATACAATAATATAGTTTTATCATCTCACAATAATAACTACGTTAGCTTATAATCTGCTTAAGTACACGCCAATGTAAGCGTTTTCTAAAATCACAAAATGTGGTTTTGATGTGTTTTTTAGGAATTTACGATGAGCCCTTTCTTAGCCATCGAGTTTTCTACCCTCTTCTTATAACTAAAAAATCCACGCTACGCAAAACGTTTACTAATCAAAAGTATCAAAAAGTCCACAAAAGGTACCAGGTAAACTATCCACATGTTTTAGTAGCATTTCTACATCATCGACTTAAAAGGAAAACCGCCACATGGACGTCAAAATTACTAAACAAATCGCCAGTACCCAATTCTGTCAGCTTACTTAGCCCGCGTTGCCTGCGTCGGCCATAAAATTAAGGGCGTTGTAAATAACCAGGATTGCCGTCAATATATCCACGGCTTGATTCACGACAGAGGTCCCGAGCGTTTGTTTTTAAATTTTTATTGGCGACTAGAGATACGATCTGTCAAATGGTAGGTACTTAATTAGTTTGTGAATCAGCTAATGGGTTATGCTTATGAGTAAGATTCCTTTGAGGTTATGGTCCTTTAACCGAATGCCCCAAAAAAGGGTAGATGCTTACTTAACGTTTTTTCTTCTGAAAATTCACATTATTTACGGACAATGCAGAGACTCGAAATAGTTTGTTAATAGAATAACTAACTAAAGATCTTTTTCAATACAGGTCATCCTTAAAAATAATTACTACCCTCTAAGGCCTTGTACACACTTGCCCGTATGCGATATAAGTTTTTAGTCGGTAACTTTTGCCTAACCCTTGTACCGACAATTAATCCTAAGAAATAGATTGGACGAAGTCTGGATTGTCACTAGTTTTCTACGTTCATTAAAAACAAATTCAACTACAGGCGGCGATCGCGTTACAAAATTACATCTAGACCAATTACTCGGCATACACTTCATAGATAATTGAAAATTATTAAGTTATCAAAGGATATTACGAAGCCTGTATTATAGAGTTTCGCCCTGTTATTTTATTGGCTTAGGTTAGCCATAAATATGTAAAGGATCCCTATATTTATGTATATTGCTTTTTCGTACCTAATAATTTGTCGCAAATTGATAGACTTTATATTGGTACAATGTAATAAAATGTATGCTTGTCAACACGGGGTATTTTAAGTTAAAAACAATTAATAGTTACAAATATTGCAATCTTTCTTTTTCAAAACCGCCCCAGAAATGCTTAGTTCAAAACATAATATTTTTTAAGCACAGCCCAAAACATAAACCGCCTAATATTTCAAATTAATCGTTACTAACGATTGTTTCGATAATATCGGTATGAAATATCGATGGTCGTCCGAAAATCGGCATGTTCGTCAGAGCAGGGGACAAAAAATTTTAAAAACAGAACACATCTATCTTGTCAAGCTGTTTTACCGTTTTTTTATTTTTTATTAAGGCGCTACTCTTGGCGATAGAAAACAATGGGACCGTCTTTTAATTATAGGGTTTGATTGAAAAAGTCCGATTTATGTTAATTAGAAAAAAAACTATCTTAAAACGCCAGTTGAAAGTGTTTATTTTTTCAATGTTTTCACAAAGATGGAAAATATTAATAAATTTCTTTGATTCTCCTATTGCTATTTGGGGTTGGCGCCACATGTCTTTTTCTTCCATATTGTTGGCATCTCGGTAGTTCCGTCCGTTCCTAGCCACCATTGCATGTAGGTATGATTGAGAAATACTTTAAATCTAGAAAGGTTTGCTGATAAGCTTTTTTTTATTTAATTTACACACTTTATACAAACGGAACCACATCTGCAGTAAAGCGACAGATGAAAAATACGAAAAATATACATCATTCGCGTCGAGGTAGTCAGCTGTTGTCAAAATTCTACGCATACCTCTCCGCGACCGTCGTTATTTCAATTACCTTCGCCCCTCGTCAAAGACAAAAGGCCTGACATCCAAAAAAAAAACGATACAAAAAAACTTCAAGCGCCCATCGAGCGAATTAAAAAAACAATTGTGTTATCTATGATTGGATCGCGGTCGTGTAAACGGTCAAGTGTAAGTTACTAAAAGATCCCGCTTTTTACTTTACAGTAGCCTCTTTTCGTTTTTTGAAAATGGGGTGCGCAATTTTTTTCAACTCTTAATCAGATTTTGGGTGGTTCCTATTTTGAATGTCCTATAGATCCCGAAATGTAATTATAGACACTGACAGTTCTGACGTCCTCATTCTGGCATATGAAATATTTTGGTGCCAAATTTTTTTGTCAATGATTTTTTGACAGACCTTAGTAATCTACCAACATTTTGGATCATTTTACCTAATTATCAAGAAACATGTAAGCCAATCGAAAAGACATAACAACCGACAAAATGTCAGCACATCCGCAACTCATAACGCATAAATAACAACAAAATGATCCAAAATTAAAACCTGTCACACAAACATAAAACTCCCTATCAACACGCTATAAAAAAACTTTAAACATCTGAAGTGCGCTTAACATGGCGATAATCTATTGAACTAAAGCAAGATGATGGGCACCCAATGTAAATATCAGTAATAGCCGTAACAGACACAAAGGGACCCCGCAGACAACTCCAGGGGTCCTACCCAACCTCGTTTTAATTATAATATCACCCACATTATAAACTTTTTGTTGAAAAACTTACAAAAAAGAAACGGACTGCTACTTTTCGGATGCGGTATAATGCTATTGTTGGTAACAATTTTTGTGTATAATTGTTCATTCGTGATCAAAAGGAGCATGAAGTGGAAAGTATTGTAGGCTTTGGAACCGTGAAGGTTTGGTAAAGGAGCTGATGCGATGTGATGTCTGTTTTCAACAATATTTGAAATGGCTTCTTTTAAATTTCGTTTATCAAAAGTATAGCAGCCAATTTAGTTCAGTTTGCATTCACTTATTCTCTAGTACCTAAACCGTCATATTAGCCCTAGGATTCGAACCTAGCGACTGTTTCGTAACACTAAATTAAAAAAACACTATATAAAATGGTTCAGCCCCTTTCCTCCACAATACCGCTGCTAAAAAAGAAGTCGGTACTCACGAAACCGTGCTTGTCGCTTATGTTGTTCGTCAGTTTGAGTTTGTGGAAGGAAACCACTTTCTGCATCCACTGCTCGCCCGTCGAGGGCGAGTCGGGGTGAATGTACATCCGCTTCGGCATTTCAGGGTCCGCCTTCCCGGCAACCATCCACCGACTCCGAAAACAAACGAACAAAGTCAAGCACACAAAATAATAAAAAACCTTCTAATTGACTTACCTAATAAACCAATTAATTCAATCAAAAAATTCTTAACATAATTGTATGAAAGTATTGACCGATTGACATGATTTTTTTAATAGTTCATTAGTAGAAAACTGTGTATCAACATTGTTTTAATTGATTGATTATTGGTATTTTAAGAAATCAATTTCGAATTTGGCGAAATAATGTATTTTACTGAAGCAATCTCTATGTCCTCGTTTACAAAGCGTTAGACATGCACTATGATACTAATGGAGATGAACAACATGCTGTAAGTAAGACAAATAAGCTATTAAGTTCTACAGACAACAGTGCATAAGAAAAAATGTGAATGAAAGATCTGCGTGCAACGATTATTCGAACCGAAATGTGCGATGTCAAAAGAAAATGTATGTAAATTGTAACAGAATATGATAATGTGGTCTTAAAAAAATGGACTTGAATCCCCAACGATGGAATCTCGTCGCAAAATGTTACTCGAAAAAGAATTCAATGCAGAAAATACAGTAAAAATGATTGTTGAATGTCCCGTGGTCCTAACGTTCTGAACGCAGATCTCCAATATCACATATCATAATTGCAACAATACGCATGCTTCTTGCCTCTCGTTTATGTCAACGAATTACATTAAAATAAGATCAACTATCTTAGCCCCGTCATCTACTTATTTTAATTTAATTCCATCTCTTTATTTATACCTGTTGTGGAATTTGTATCTGCAATCGTCGGCAGCTACGATGTCCATTAGCAAAATGTATTTTGCTTTTTTATCAAGACCAGAAACGCGGAGTTTGTAGGCAGGAAACATACGTCTGCAAGCAATCGAGAGAAAAACATAGGTTGGGACTTGTTCTTTTGCGACAACGATTTGACATCACGTCGATTGTGAGACATGTTGCTGAACTAGTTTCACTTTTTATGTTCATGTACTAAGAAACCGCGTGTTTAGCTTGTGATCTTACGCCGTGTTAATTATATTTTATTCGTTTTATGTCGCCCATATAATCTAGTGACCGACAGACTATTGGCGGCTGGATTATCCGTTAGAGCGCTCGCGTTTCGCGATGTTTTTCGTCTAATCAGTGAGACACGACGAGGTGTTATAAAGCATTTGTGACAGGCAAAAAACCCATGTTTCCGCCACGAAGGACCAAAAATGGCGAGGCGCGCCTCCATTGTGCGGTTTTGCACTGTCGCGAAATCGTGACCAACGCACGTGATCAAATGCTGTGTTACACCAGCTTACACGAATACTTCAACGATACAAGCGTACAAGAAAAAACCGTCTGGACCTCGTTTAGAATCTCATCTCGTAATTGGTAAGTAATTTATGTACGAAAGATTTGTAATAATTAATTACCATATTAACGGCGCTAGGCGGCCGCCTTTGTCGGCGTCTGTATCGGTTTACGGCTGACTCACAGTCGCATTTTGGACCGGAATGCTCGGGTCGTATTAATTAACGGATATTAAATCGAAGTTTATCGGCCGCATCTCGATGTTGCCAAACCTGCGGCGGTTTGATACCCGACGTCGATCGGACGAAAAGCGGAGGAACGAACCTTATCGCGGCTTGTCATCGGGAATCAAACAATGTACGATCAAAGACGATGATTATCGATTTCAGATGCAGCTCTGAGGGATGTTCACAACACCCGGAAGACTCGTTGTGTTTTTTGTCCCCGAGATCTCCCAGGGAGATTGTCGCCGCGAGTTCAGCTCCAATTTTGGTTAATTTGGGAGAACAGTACGAGTCGCGTCGGTATTTCTCACCTCTGGTGTCGGCCCGGCTTTTTACATTACCGCTGCGGCGTTTGAGACAAAGATATTTTAATGATATTACCCATTGGATGCGAGTTGAATCCTTAATCGTCGGATCCTGGCGGTGTCCAGTTGTCGTGCGATGTCGTTGCCCTTAAATTAAGCGTGTTTCGTACAAATTGTCTGGGCACAATTAACGAACGCATCGGAATCGTTTCGTGATGGGAACTAGTGCATTGCGTGGGGAGAATCACAAGCTAAATGAAAACAAGCGTGTAACGGAACGCTGTTAAAATGGAATGAGCATCTCCAATCAACGGTGATATCTATAAACGTGAAGCCGACAATCTGGCGTCAGGCTGACGCCAAACTCTCGGTCGATGTACATTGAGAAGCAGACACGTGAAGACGAGGATGGTGATGTAGTCCAGCAGGCAATGAATGTGGGTCTACCTGTTGTGGAACTTATATCTGTAGTCGTCAGCTGCGACGATGTCCAGGAGAAGGATGTATTTGGCCTTCGCGTCTAGTCCTGAGACGCGGAACTTCATTTGTGGGAACATTTGTCTGCAAATTGGAAGTTTCGCTGTATAACATACTTGTGGGAGTTTTAGTAAGGGAGTTTGCTGTAAAAAATATATACAAATAACTTATATCTAAGTAGAATAAGTAGAAATCGTTGTCGCTCGCTACCTTTGCCTTACCGAAGCAGAGAATATATTTTGTGTGTGGTGTGATATGAACCTGACAAAGCACAATATAAGACGACTGCTAAAAGTAACAGAAGTGATAGTTTTAAATCAACATCACTTTTAAATTGTTCGTCTTGGTTGATACCATGTCGTGAGATAACTTGCATCACAATAACTATGTCGCCATCGCCATAACGGATCTCATTGTGATCTCCTACTTGCAACGTTGACATCATCGTCAAATGTGCATCCAGGAAGCGCAAAGCTTATCGAATAAGGATAATCAGAGGCTGGTCAACTCATTAGCCTCTTATTTATAGACTTTACGTGATGAACACCGTAATGTTTCGTCGACAACTTGATAGATGTCGTGCCTTACAAACGTGTCTTTTGAATACAAATTTTACAACAACGCTTTTAGTATCTACATCTCTTTCTTGAGTACTAATGAAGATAAAGAGGCGAATGTTTTCACCGTTTCATCAGCTATCTTTTAGCATCTAATTTTGAACACTGTGTGAATTTTGAAATCTTGTGTTAGTACATCCGCTTACGGTGTTTTTTTTTTACAAGTAATTGGTGTTTTAGTTTCGTGTACTGTTACTCGACCTGGAGTCATTTACATCCTTTACTTCTCTATAAAATTAAGGCTTTTTATCTTATTACGTATAAATGACTCTATTTGGATGATTGCTTTATTTCGTTTGACGATTCCTCGATTACCTCTCTGTATCACATATTGTATATGTGTCATGTTTAGATTATGGTATAATAACGATGTCCCGTCACGTGACTTGTATTGCAATACTACAAGGTTCAAATTAGAATGCTCTACGTGTCCAAGTACCTACATAACTTATCAGCAGTACTTAAATAACAGTTTAAACAACCGATTAACATAAATTTCTTCGTCTAATCAAATGTTTATACCTAAGCTAATCAAATTAGAATCGATACATAATTAATTCGTTATTTTTTTTGCGATATTTCATAGCTCTCGTTAACGTAGCGACGTCAAATAGACAGGTATTATTTATGGGAGCAGTTCTGTCAATAAAAATATAATTTATGGTTTCTTTGACGTGTTGACGAGAATAAACGTCGATATCAGCTGTTTGATCATATGTTTATTTTTATATGTTGCAGTAAGTAGGTTTGATGTCTTTAGTTTATTGTTCAGGCCTTGGAAAGAATAAATTTCAAGTACGGGGTAAGCTTACCGAAAAGGTGAAAGGAGTTTTTGATAAAATGATCAAAATATGCACTTTTAAGAAATTATGTGATGGTTACGCGTTATTTCTGTACGTGGTGAGGATATATTTTGATCAGTAGAGAGTTTATAAAGATGAAATATCCTATTGTCCGTGAGGTGCTGGACGTAAAAAATAACACCATCCCATTTCTTTCCGTGGGTGTCGTAAGAGGCGCGACCAAGGGACTTACTTACTAGAGAATGGGCAGCTGCATTCTCTATGTATTTTACCACCATACTGCGATCGCCAACCCGCCTGCCAAGCGTGGCGATTATGGCAAAGCCCGTCATTTACGGCTGAAATTATGATATTGATGATGATCCTTAGAAGATTCTACACCTTTATACCAAATAGAGGATATTACTGCTACTTACTACTAGGATTTGGTGAAAGTCAGAGGTAAACACTAACCTAATAATTTACACTTTTTGCCTGATTTCTCCTTCAACAACCTTTTTATGAGACACACCAAATAAATGAGTAAAAAAAAACTGGCCAAGTGCGAGTCGGACTCGCGCACCGAGGGTTCCGTACAAATCTGCAGGAATTCACGGTTTATGCATAAGGTTTATGTTTATGAAATTATTATTTTTTTTAATTTTTATATTTGAGTTGACTGAATGAAAGGTAAATTGTGGTTTACGATTTATGACGTATTAATAAAAAACTAATTACTAGATCTCGTTCAAACCAATTTTCGGTGGAAGTTTACATGGTAATTGTACATCATATATTTTTTTAGTTTTATCATTCCCTTATTTTAGAAGTTACGGGGGGGGGGACACACATTTTACCACTTTGGAAGTGTCTCTCGCGCAAACTATTCAGTTTAGAAAAAAATGATATTAGAAACCTCAATATCATTTTTGAAGACCTATCCATAGATACCCCACACGTATGGGTTTGATGAAAAAAAAATTTTTGAGTTTCGGTTCTATGTATGGGGAACCCCAAATATTATTGTTTTTTTTTTTTATTTTTGTGTGAAAATCTTAATGCGGTTTACAGAATACATCTACTTACCAAGTTTCAACAGCATAGCTCTTATAGTTTCGGAAAAAAATGGCTGTGACATACTCGGACAGACAGACAGACAGACAAACATGACGAATCTATAAGGGTTCCGTTTTTTGCCATTTGGCAACGGAACCCTAAAAATGACAAATTAATTAATTGAACTAAGAACCCGTTGGCGAAACGCCTCCATATAATAAAAGCAGCCAGTTATAAGTTGTAACTTAATACAAACGTTGTCGCTTGCAACCGCACGTAACTTAACACGAGTCGTAAGTAAAAGACTAAGTCGATTTACACACAGCTACATATCAAGCTGTACATTTCCAGTTTTGGCTGACCTCGCACTGTATAGGCTATTCGTACAATGAGAGGCCAGCTTATGCTGGAAACGTATAGCTTGATTTGTCGCCGTGCGTACACACAGACGCAGTAAAGTCGCGGCGGGATATTTTCGTGCACTCGGTGTCAAACCGAGCACTGAGAATCAAACACTGTTTTTTCTGTTGTATTCTCAATACTCGGTTCAATACCGAGAGTTGAAAATTTAGTAGCACTAGTACTATGGGAAGACATCTGCTTAACACTAGAAGCGCTGAACATACCGACTGAGGTAAATTTGAATAAAAAAATAATGTATATTGCAATTACGTGGTTGAAGTCTCGTATAAATAATAAATATAATAATCATCATATTTCATGAAAAGTCATAAAAAGTTACGATTATATGCATAATAAAATATTAATTGGAGCAGGAAGAACATCGAAATGGGTCAAATTTGGGACGCCCGCACTTCTAGTGTTAACCTTTAGAGGAACGCAGGTGAACCTATTGTTACACGCGTGGTTTAGATACTCCAAGATTGTTATTACCTTTTGTGCGTTCTCAATTAAGCTATTTCTTTTTTTTTGTTTTACTACCTCAGAACTCTGTCATTTATGAACCGATTTGAGAAAATCTTGTTTTGTTTGAAAGGGTTAACTTATCGAGAGGTCCCATACAAATTTGGTCAAGTTCTAATTAGTGGTTTTTGTGTTAGCTTCAATATTACATATTTTATATCCAGTAAGAACATATTTTTGTTTGCACTTAGTTTATGCTATAATAAATTCCTGTCACTATTTTTACACGCTTTATATTAGCTTCACTTGTATGTTTGTTTGTAACCGACCCCACGCTTTTTTTCCATTATTTTGTACTTTTTAGTTTGGTTTTCAATGGAAGCGTGTTTTTTAGTTTTTTTAAACTATTATTTTTTACTTAGCTAGTGAAGGTTACATACCAATTTTGAACCCAGAAACCTTTTTTTACCTAGGTACTACAAAAATATGAAAAATAAACCGACTTCCAAAAATAAACACTCCATAGTGTCTCCACCCCACACTCAATCGCATTGTTAGAAGAACTAGAAACATAAGGTTCATTTTTACCACTACTACGTACTATAAAATAAGTAATAACCCACTATTTCAATCATGCATTTCCAACTCATAAATTCTAAAACTGCCCCCTTCCCCGCACTGACGTCACAGTATTGATAAGGCAAGGCTATCATTACGAAACCAGTCACAACATTGAAACGGTGCAAAATTATAGCGAGTGTCAGTCAAATGTCAAACAGTAGCTCGTTCGCACTTCAAAGAAACAATTCTTTACTGAGAATTTTATTTTTTAAAAGAGAAATGAAGAAGGGGGCTATTGATTCATTAATGATTGATTCGTAATTCGATTTATTGTGGAATTTGTGTGGTATTTTGTAGCGTCTCGAGAGTAGAAGTGGCCTAGTGCTAATGCGCCCGACTTATAACCACAGAGTCACAGGTTCTAAATCAGGCAGGCGCTTTACTTAGTTTTAATTATTTCATCACCACTGCTCTCAAAACGGTGAAGGAAAACATCGTAAGGAAACCGGCATCTCCCAAAAATATGAATTGGGAAGATTACAAGCTAATTACGTAGGTATACAGGTGAGTTGTTACGGAATCATGTTTGATTCCAGATTAAATACATAATAAGTAAGTACCTTTTAATGTTCCCACTGTTGGGACACTGGGGGTCGGCCATAATCCACCACAGGCTCAGTGCGGGTTGGTAGAGCTAATCAGTTGAAAAGTTTAACAAATGGCTGATAAAAACAGCATTTTTTTTGCAATTTTTCTAGTTACAAATTTTCTGAATTTAACCAGCACGAAGTCTAGAATGTTACCAGACGAGTATGACTTAATTGATCACCCCACCCTGGTGACATCATGTCCAGTCCAACGTTACTGACTGACTGAGCAACGCAATGATGTATAAAGACATTGCATTCCTGCAGTAGGGTTCGTTAGGTTTTACTCGTATTTAAAGTTCATTGCATTAATTAGAGCATTGGTGGCCCAACCCCACTGTACTTAAGGTAAATTATTTCATCACCACTAATCTCAAAGCGGTGAAGGAAAACATCGTGAGGAAACTGGCTTGTCCTTAAACCAAACTTTCCAAGGCATGTGACATTTACCAAACCGCGGTGAGCCCGCGGTTAGGTTTCAGCCCACTCCGTCTTGAAGAGAGGAGCCCTGTGTCCCAGTCAGTGTCCAGTGGAGACATTACAGGCTGATTATGCAGGAATTAGTGATATAGCCTGTAATCGTCTAACTGTAGGGCAAAGGAATGACTATGGAACACCACGCTTGGCTAGGTAGGTACTACGTGTTGGCGAGGTCAGACTATTAAGTAGGCTAAGTAGCCCTTAATTTCTTCGATTTCATATTTTTTGTGTCAATTTCTTTGTCATTTTAACGATGTCTTGAATGAATTAAAAAGGATCATTTGTTGGCAGCTTTTGATTCGACTAAACAGCGCACGACAGCTGTCACGTACTACCTTCCAAGATCAGACATTTTTTAACAAAAAGTACAACATTATCAAATAGCACACCATTAATTTTTACGTACCAACATACCAATTACAACAAAACTGCAATTTTACAAGTTATTACATAACAATTTTAACTAAAACGATCCATTACCTCAGTTTACGAGTCAATAAAAATAAAAAAAAAACGAGTCAACCATAAATTTATCATTTTTGACACATGTCAAAATGGCGCCTTTATAAGGTGATTAATTAAAAGTCCCTCTTTCAATTACGGAGAGCGCGATAATTGGTGTAGTAGTGAAAATTTTCGCTTTTTTTTAAGTGCGGGATTGTGGGGGGTGTGTTCTGCACATTGACGCATTCTTGCGGCTTCGTTCGAGTATGGTGGGCTCCACCGTCTTAACTACGGTTAAAACAGATGGTATAAGATTTATTTTTAGGCTGCGTTTAGAGATTTATTGTTTGTGTTTGTTACAGGTGTAACTTCAATGAGAAAAAAAAAGGCTAAAAAGGAGTTGGTCGAAAACAAAATTAGAATCGGAAGACCAAAGCGAGCATTGGCACTACCTTTTACTGAGTCAATAAATGACTTGTGACACAGAAATAATTTAGGCAAAAGAAGTATGTAAGGATCGTAATAGAGGGCGTTCTATAGTTTCTGTCAACCCTCATGGGAAAAAGGTGTGGTTTTATTTAGGTGTGCATATTTTTTAACTGAAAATAAAGCTAGGACCGAAGGACCAAAAACTTGACAGCAGCAAACCCAGTAAATCACTCCTAACATGACATAGCATCACGCCTTTATTAGGAAACAGGTGCACCTATATTTAGTACATTAAATTTTTTTCGCCCTAAATCTTAGTTTAATCTGTACGTAACGGCTCACGGTGCCATCAGCCGGTCACTCCACCTTATCTTGCAACGACGCGACGCCGCACACTATACACACGTATAACTAAATCAATGGCGCCTATTGACACCAAAACTGACAAGGAATGTTCGTAGTTCGCAAGATATTTCGCGCTACAGAAGATAATACTTGCATTTTGAAAGGAGATAGTGTTTTTGAGAATATCATCATCATGATTAAGCCGAAAGACGTCCACTGCTGGACGTAGGCCTCCCCCAATTTGGGGGGCTTTGCCATAATCGCCACGCTTGGCAGGCGGGTTGACGATCGCAGTATGGTGGTAAAATGCATAGAGAATAAAATAAAATGCATAGAATGAGTAAATCCCTTTAGTCGCCTTCTACGACAAACTCGGGATGAAATGGGATGGTGCTATTGTTTACGTTCGTCCGGCATCATACGGAACGGTCTTGAGATTAGTTTTGGATTCCTGCGGCCTACACCAGATCATCGGTCCACCTTGTGGGAGGCCTTCCAACGCTACGTCTTCCAGTACGCGGTCGCCACTCCAAAACCTTCCGGCCCCATCGGCCATCTGTTCTGCGAGCAATGTGCCCTGCCCCCTGCCGCTAACTTTGGCAATTCTTTTCTTCTTTGGTTGAACTTACGATTGTAGTTTTTTTATTTTTTTTATGGCGTTTTTATCTTCCTAGCGTATCAATAGCAATTTATATACACTCCAGATTTTGGCTACGAGTTTAGCACTTTCAGTAGTGTCCATCAACTTTTGTAGCTAACAGGATACGCTGGACAAGATATTGACTTATTTTGCTGTTAAACAATAATAATTGTGTTAACCTTGCGTGCAACAATAAACCTGACTGAAATAAATCAGTATAATTTATTACGATAACAGAGACTTAATTAGATTTTACGTATTCTACGAGTAGGTAGGTTACTTAAGTGACGTGACGTAGATACTATTATTTATTTTCTTTTATTTTAGAATTTTTAATTACACTATGACGCTAGTGATGAGTTTGTTTTAATTATTTTTTATTAAAACAAAGAGATAAAATAAAAATAGTATTTAGTCACATATATTATTAACTGAAGTTGCTCTTGGTGTGTGTTTATTTGACCGGGTGGCCGTTATTCTTCTTAAGACTCCCACAGGCAACCACGACGCGACAGCGCGACGCGACGTATTAGAACAATTTCTATACAAACTTCATGAAAATTGTTCTACCAGAATCATAGGAGACGCCCCGGGTGTCAGGAGTCCATAGCGGACTCACGGCCACCGCGGTGGCCGGTGCACCGGTAGGCGCGGATCAGGTCGTGAATACCGTGCGTAGCCAGGAGTTACTGACTTTCAACCTTTAACCGCGAAATTCTATTTTTATTTGAGAAAAGTATATTTTTTTTACGACATGTTTATTTTATTTTATTCATCAATCAATTTAACCAGACACAATATTTATAACCTAATTCAGACCCTACACCAAGAATTTAAAAAAAATAGCCAAGTTACATTGCATTTTATATTTACAGCTCAGATATACCCTTATACGAATCACCGACAAATTGCAATACACATAAAAAGTATAAAACGTTTTTTTGAACACAGATATCATCACTTATTCTAGATATTTATTGCTATAGTCGAACATCATTTACACAAACAAAACACGATGCAAAAACTAGTCATTATTCTAAATTTAAACAGCTGTTGTTGAAGAAAATGGCGCTAAATTATTAACATACAAGGTGTAGTGTAGAGCCAAGTTCTAACACGTTAATCGCACTAAATAATATTTTAAATGCTGTTATAAAATTTTGTGGCCGAATTAAAATTCCTGAGCTATTTATATTGTGAATTGTAATTAAAACAATGTGGGTTGCGCCATCGATTTAGACGGTATGGAAATGGTTTGAGAAAAGAAATGACATACATTTAGGTACTACATCAAAATTCTACGGTGTGGTTTACAAGAAGATGTAGTGACAAAAATTTAAAAATGTATGCTTAGATGGTTTGGTCATGTTGAGAGGATGAATGAAGGACGGCTCACAAAGGTATTTACAAGGCAGATGTGAGTGGAAACACCGGGAGGGGACGCCCTAGGAGGACATATAGTGACCTTATTGGTGATGTTCTTCAGAAAGGTCAGGTGCGTAGTACTCGCAACCGGCGTGTGTGTATGACCAATTGTATGAACCTAAACGAGGCAAAAGGAGTGTGTAGAGATCGTAGCAGGTGGCGTTCCGTGGTTTCTGCCTACCCCCATGGGAAAAAGGCGTGATTGTATGTATGTGTATGTGTGTGTATCAAAATTCTTTTTGATATAGAATTTGATTCAAATTATTTTATTAAGGCTTGAGTCCACGTGCGCACGGACATGTTAATATCACGACGAGATTTTATCGCGCACTGGATTTTCAACGCACTGTTAAGCGCTAAGAGTTCAAACTCGAAGAGTTTTTTTGACGCGCTCGGAAGCACTCTGATGGATTCTCAATTCTAGATTCAACAGCGAGAGTTGAAACATCCAGTGCCCGATAAAATACCTACCATTACAATTTGCATACGTCCGTGCAAATGTGCTCTTAGACAAAAATATTTCGTTAGTTTCCAATTAAAATAGAACAAAATTTTCTAATTGAATATTTACTAATAAACATTAAAAAAAAAACTGAAACACTACGCTCTATGTCACTTCTAGCTTCACTTTAACGTCATGTGGGGCACATCCTACGTCTAACGTAGTACCTCGATCGACTATAAAGATAAGCCGAATTCCGCTACCGAACACCATCTGACTAATTAATAAAAAAATAATTAAGGAATTTATAAGCCGAACATACGTTAGTTACACAGCGAGGCAACTGCTCATGAAAGTATTAATGTTTTGTGTTATCACGTAGTTTGTTCACGATATGGGAATAACACCTCTGGTTTTAGATGTTGGTAAACAATTTTATTTTTAGATAAAAGTGTAAATGCTTTGGTGACTCATCACTAAACTAGTAAAGAGTCACTTAAGAGACTATGTACTAGTATTCAACAAGTAAGTTAAAACTCGGTGCATTACACAAAAGAAACTGAACGCAATCCGTACAATGAAATAACTTTCAAGGGCTGTCAATGTCAATATTCGACAATAATGATGACATTGACAGCTCAGCAACCGCATTTCATACTACGGTTCATAGTTCGCGGTGTGCGCTGAAGTATGCAAATACGCGGTAGCTACATGTGCGAAGCTCAACGAACTTAGTTTCGTTTTCAGTGTGGCCTGGGCTTTAAATGAGCTGATCTAGTTCAGTTTCATTGGAAAAATATTAAGCCTTAGACTATGAGAGTAGCATTAAGAACACTTCTTTTAAAATGTTAATAACCTTCTTAATATTTTTAATAAGTCTAGAAAATTATGCTTATAAATGATCTATATAAACTCATCCAAAAAGGGTTTACGAAACACCATAAAATCAACGCGTAAATTATTTCATTAAGGCAAGCGCCCCATACATCCAACGGCGTATATTATAGATATTAAAGGACATTTGATGGCCATGTGATTTAAGACAAAATGTCGGCGTAAGTCGTGGATAAAAAAACGCTATAAATAATGGTTGGAACAAAAGCGTTGTCATCTCGTTTCCCTTATCCGAGAGCCCGACGGTAGCTTTGATGACCAAACAAGAGGTGTGGAGTTGGTTTGTTGGTTCTTTTTCTCTACAGTTATTTTAATTTCACGTTAATATTTGGCTCACGACGTATTTTTAATTCGAACATTTTAACTTGAAATAGTAAATTTTTCAAGTAAATTATTAATCATTAAAAAAAAACACTAAAATTATTCATTATTGAACTTGGTCAAACTCTGCTGTGCTTTAGTCAAAATGAATTCTATTTTGGAAAAAGAACATTATTCAAAAAATTGGATTCGATTTGCACAATACGTTCGAATTTCAAACAAAACATTCACCTTTCCTTTCTCTCAAAAATAAAACCACAACAAATCGACTCCATGCCTCCAAGATGGTAGATAAAGGCTTGTAAGTTTCGTACGGCGCCATGCCGGGGTGGGCCGGCACGTTACTTAAACATGTATCTAATAATGAGCCTTAACTTGATTCCCTATCTCATTTTGGGAGTTAAAATTCCAGTAGTAACTTTTACTTTGGTCGAAAAAGTTAAGTTCTGTGAGTTGGTACTATTGGAAATCTAGTCATAGTGATGTGTTGATTTTTGCCACGGGATTTATAAACGGGTATAGTTTTTAGTTATAGGGTAAGTAGGTAGATACTACCAAGATCTTAATATTTTAATTATTACGGTAACTTCAAATTCTGTTCGTGTATAATATTCTAACTGATGGAAAATCTTTCATACTTGTGCAACGGATTTTTCTGATACATCAGGGTAATAGATTTCTAGTATAAGTCTAGTTAAATTAACTTTCGATATTCAAAAATAGGAAATATGAATACGAAATATAGTAGAGCAGCACCATTTCGAAATTTAAAATATTTTGTTTGACATAAACTGAGCACATAAGAATCGTCAGAAGCTAGGTGTCTCCTTAATTTATTGTATTTAGAAACACTATAAAAAATATTTTCAAAACTCTTCAAACTTACTACACCAGGTAGCATTTTATCTCAATCCTCTTAAATTCAACTCACACTGTACCTACTCGAAAATTACAGCAAAAGTGAGGCTTTTAATTACGAGAGCTTAATTAATATGAGCGGCGGACAACGCACCGGACGGAGTGGCGTGGCGTACAAAAAACATTTGCACCTGCACTCAATGTTGGATGTTGGTCGACCTTGGCCCAACGTTGGTGGGACGATTATATTATATTTTTGTCATGTAAAAGTCGGATTAAAAATAATTTACAAACACATATGAATAGAATTATTTTGGTGATGTTCTTCAGAAATGTCAGGTGCGTAGTACTCGCAACCGGCGTTTGTGTATGACCAATTGTATGAACCTAAACGAGGTAAAAGGGGTGTGTAGAGTGGCGTTCCGTGGTTTCTGCTTACCCCCATGGGAAAAAGGCGTTATTATATGTATGGATGTTTATAATAATTTTTGTTAGATTGTTTCCAGCTTTTTAACTGTTTGTGGCATCTTTACATGCCAAGACCCTTCCGTGCCTCGGAAAGCACGCTAAGCCGTTGGTCCCGGCTGTCATTTGTGCATCTTTGACAGTCGGTACGGGTCGTCAGAAGCCGGAAAGTCTGAAAACCAGTCATACCAAGGGATTATAAGGTAATACGATACATTACTCAAGTAACTGGGTTGTGGAGGTCAGATAGGCAGTCGCTCTATGTAAAATACTGGTACTCAGCTGCATCCGGTTAGACTGGAAGCCGACACCAACATAGTTGGGAAAAGGCTAGGCAGATGATGAACTGTTTGTGGTATCACTTGATGTTACACTACGGTCACTACCACTGGACCAATGATTGGAAAAAAATATTCATATGCTTTCAAATGATTTGCTCGAAAGTCACCGACTCAACCGCCACGGGGTACTCTATTACCCAAAATGAGAAAATTAACATCTACCCTCAAAATTAATAAAAAAAAAACCTCATTAATTTCAGCTTTTTGGCTGTATGTGTACCATGTGTATGTAACTGTATGTATGTATTACGAATTACGAATTTGGGTGTAATCGGAGTCGGATGTGGTCTAATAATTTTCGCGGTCGGCCGGAAAATGCGGAAAATTTTTGGCGGTTGAAAGGATAAAGCAAAAAAAGCCTGGCCAGAACCAGGAAGATGTTTTAATGTGAATTCGTTGAAATGCATTAATTTCAAAATTTCACCCTAAAGACGTTCACTTCTGGACATAGGCCTCCCCCAATTCGGGTGGGTTTTCCAAAATCGCCACGCTTGGCAGGCGGGTTGGCGATCGCTGTATGGTGGTAAAATGCATAGAGAACGCTGCTGTCCATTCTCTAGTAAATCCCTTAGTCGCCTCTTACGACACCCACGGAACGAAATGGAACTGAATTCATTTACTTTCTTGTTACTAAATGGCTTTAAAATTCATTCCACAATGGCTTAATCAATTTCTCACGCCGGATTAAATATCTGCTTACACTCAAACCGACAACCGTGATAATACTGAACAAGCAACCAAAAAACATGCAAACAAACAAGATCCCGATTTAAAACATCAATAATAACGCGTCACCGATTTTTTGTGTCGACAAAAAAGTCGAGAGAAACAAAATGCGGGACTTTTGATCCGCGCCTCGACAAGTGACGATTAGTCGCAGCGACAAAAAGATGTCGATGTCGCTGTCATGTCGCACTGTCGCGAAGGCGTTTTCGTTAGATGGTTGATAAGAGATGAGTAATGATATTCTTGAAACGCCATAATCGTCCCTTCAAAATGGTTATGGTTTATGATATCTATTAGTTAGTTGTGATAACATTTTAGGATAATATTGTGGTTATTTGTTTTGAAAGTAATGGTATTGATAAGCGAAATGATAAGTGCTAAGAAGTTTTGTTAAAATCTTTTTCTTTTGTTTGAGTTTAGTTTTAAAGATGAGCATTACAGAAATAGTCATCCAATTTTTTTAGGATTAAAAAAAATCTTGATCTAACTAAAGCTACTTTCAAAGGCTCTCAAACGAAAAAAAAAACTCCAAAAAAGATTCTTTAAAAAATCCTTTAAAAAAAGACTTTGAAAGTAGCTTAAAATAATTAAAAGAAAAAAAAAGAAAAGAAAACTCACTAATCGTCCAACCACTAAACAAAAAACGTGATGAAATTACCAAAAAAAATATTAGCGTTACGAACTCATTCAAATGATCAACTAACTTTCGAATCGAATCGTCTAAACAGAATCACGCACAACACTAATACAAGAACGTAACGATTATTTGTCAATTAATTAGAAGTACCTAGCCAATTAGCCAAAGTCACACATTGTACGATCTATTTACGTGATTGGGTTACTTATAAAACGTATGGTGAGAACCAAGGAAAGACGTGACAGGATTACGAATCTGACACATGTACCATTTCATATGGAACATCTTGACATTATTAGAGTACTTTGTGATTTGTGGTTATGTTAAAAATGCAAATTGGATGTCTATAGTTTTACGTTATGGCTGTGGGGACGATGACTCGGTTGAAACGGATTTTGTTTTCGTTTAACAGGTGGATACTTTGTCCAAATTGTTGTTAATGTATGTAGCACATTCATGTTACTGTTGTTTCAAATTTGAATGCAAATTCCCACAGAGTGTGTGAGAAACTATGGGACTACAACATTCTAGTCTCGACTACGTATAACTTTCAAGAAATGAACGACTGAAGACTAAATAATAGATAAACAATTACGGCAAAACGAAATCACTACATCACTAAAAATCATAACTACCAACATTATGAAATAATTTTCGAACGCGCCAAAAAAACTCAAACATCCTAGTTCCACGGAATTAGCGCAAATTGAAAAAAGAAAACCTTCGTCGCGCGAGCCACAACCGAAAAAAGAAATAAAACCTAAGATGGCGGCTTGCTTACGACGAAATGTCGGGAATGTGTCCACGTGGAGCCGAATTCAGGGCCGAATGTAAACGCTCCCGTTCTATATGCTTTATTTTGGATGTCTCCCATTTGTTATACATAATACATGTAGGGACCGTATCGCGGGATCGGGACTGTCAGAGAATTTTCGACGGCGCCATCCAGCCCGGCGCGAATACAGGCTGATGTTGTTTGGGGTTCAACAATAATGCATGTGAGAGAGAAATAAAAGGAGAGAGATGCACGAAAGAAAGACAACACAGACATGAAAAAAATACTGCAACAGTTTGGGGAGAATTTTATCCAGTGCCTATTTTTTTAAAGTCGCAAAACGGACCGTGATTGTAACGTCAAAATATTGAAAATGTTTCAAGGAATATTTAAAAGGAAACCAAACCATGACTTAGTAGATTTCAATTTGTCCATATATTATCATCAAACACAATCGATTACTATACCAAATAACACACTGAAACTTCAAAAGAACTCTTCAACTAAAACTTTTCCTTTAATTTAAACTCCCTCCCACATTCGGAACCACCTCTATGGTCCAGATAGTGGAGGATCGAACTGAGAAAGAACGCGGCGCGACATGAACTTATGAGTTACAGTCGCTGCGACTTTTTGTAGCGCGCCGAACGCGGAAAATTAGCTTTGAGAACAAATACGCGCCTTTCGGGCCTGGCGATTTAAAGAGACAAGATTTGGTGAGTACGCTGCATGAAGTTGCAACGTACGAAATTTGCGCAATGACAGTATAATGTATGCGTTTGGTAAGACTTTCAATGCGTTTTATAATAAACTAGTTTTTGCCAGCGGCTTCCCACGGGAACATACTACCGGGATAAAAAGTATAAATATCCTATGTGTTAATCCGGGTTATAAACTGTCTGTGTGCCAAATTTCAACCAAATTTGTTCAGACATCTTTACGTGACTTAGTAACAAACATTCCCAAACATACTTTACTCTCACATTAAAATATTAGTATGATTTGTAGGACAGGAATAGGAACTCGGAGAGTAGAATTCTTATAGACAAGAGCCTCCGCAAGTAACGACTAAGATTTTAATCATCTGGCGCACCTGTTGTTCTTGTCACTACGGCAATTTATTTTTGTGTTTAATTGTACCCCCAAATAAGTCAATCAAATGAGTGTAGGTATGGAGAATACTTCAACATTTTGATTAGGTCAACAAATGCGTTTTTAATATAAAGCCTTTACCAAACATAGTAAAACACGATATGTTATCCAAATACGGCGTATCCGCAATTTAACTATTCAAATCATTACCTATTCTGTATTCCGAATCGAGTTTACCACAGACAATAAATATTACACCGAAAAAAAAAACACAATTAAATCATTCTGCTTTTGTTTTTTCTAGAAATCCTTGAGATTCTGCTGATTTTTAAACGCGGTTCCGTTTCTTAAAATCTCCGTTCATTCTGCGTAATCCTTGAAGATGGGAAACTGGGGTAATAGACCTGAATACCAATAGACCAGGTAGTGTATGAGAAAAATACGCAAAAATGTACTAATGTAGTCTTGTCACGGATGACATGAGGTGAAGATGGAAATTTTGTGAGATCTGGGTGATGACTGTACCTTATTTATTTATGGTAATCTTACTGGTCCGACTGTACTCCTAGGTAGGTAGTTTACTACATGTGGTACAAATATTCAACTTCAAAATTGTTGATCAGCCGCTGTTTTTTTTCATATTTCTAGTTATAGCATCTTAATGGACTTTTTTTAATGCTATGCTTTGCTGTTCCACAGATATGAAACCTGAAATTTAGCTTCACATTTTGCGAGCCTTACCTCTCTTCTATTATTTACCAGTAACCTTCATATGCATACGATATATGTATGTCCAGTTAATGAATCCATATTGCCACCATACCAAGAAACAATTTGAAACGTCATGTCAATCGATGAATAACTCGCCCTTCAGAAATACAAAGCAGTGTGGGTAACCTTCAAAAAATTATGTGTACGACATAAAAGACAAATAGAGTCTTCAACTTTATAAGTGGCGTCTAACAACGAATTGGCACTTACGATTTGGCACCGAACATATATTATTTGCAGGTTATATGCACGCGATGTCAATGATTTGTTTAGTGATGACATTAAAACTTGATGCTCTTTTTTTAAATTCAAGTTTTAATCCTACAGTGGAGGTTTTGTTTTGATATTGTCATGAAAGTTGGTTGTCTTGTGTTTTTAAAGATAATTGAGAGTGTTGTTCAGAAAATCTTCAAACAAGTTTCAGTTGAGATTTTACGTGGAATTGAATTGTTTTCGTTGTCCAGGTTCAGTGTTATTTTTTTCTTTATTTTAGATGTAGTTTTGCTATCACTGGATAGCGGCTAGGTTAGCATACATCTCAGTGTCAGAATTACCAGGAGTTTCAGTATCTTTTCTTTCATTGAATGATTATTAAATTTGCGAAGTATATCGACCCAAAGATCATCATTTCAGCCGAAAGACGTCCACTGCTGGACATAGGCACCCCCAAGCGCCGCCACTTCGACCGGATCTGTGCTTCTTGCATCCAGTGGATTCCTGCAGCCTTCACCAGGTCATCGGATCCAAAGATGCATTCCATAAAATCAGTTAATAAACTGCTATCGAGTTATATTTGCAATTCCTAGATCAGCATAAAAACTCAATTAAAATTACTAATACAAATCCCTGGTAACGCAACTGCCGCATCGAAATCAGTCTACCCGTTTCCTAGATACGACCAAGCAAAATATACATACATAAATTTACTTCTAAATAGGCTGAACAGACAAATTTTTCTCACAATAAAAACTCATATGCATTTCAAATGTGCTACATTTGCATCGAGTTGACTTTACGTTTTTTTAATGTTTTTTTTTATGCTACTTAATATGCACCGTTTATAAGGGCGCATGGTTAAGTTTTTAATTTATTTAATTGTGTTAAAAATATGAAAAGTATGCGCGTAAGCTTTTGAGTGCTAGTTGATTCTTTTTTTCGAATAGGCAAGGGGCTGTTTTAGCCAATGGCAACATTGGTTAGTTCTAATGTTATAGGGGACGTACTGGTTACTATTTATTTGACACGAACGAAGTTTTTTGTTAAGCTATTTTTTTATTAAATGACGCTTATGAGGATGGCTGCCCCAAGGGTCGATATTGGGTCCAATACTTTTTACGTTTTGTTTCAATCGTCATTCAAGCTTACTTCCTGGTAAATTAAAACGCTGAGAGGTTTACAGTTAATTCAAAATCTGTTGGACTCCAGTTGTTTATTTACAGGTGCGTCTCCGTGAACGCTTAGTGACACATACCGGTACCTTCTTAAAAGCTTACCATTACTTTTAACAATTTATTAGCATCAACAAAACACCATACATCTTCACGACAAGTCACATCCGGGTCGGCACAATTGTCTAAACAAATTCTTATCACGACTACCTAATGTCCCTCAATCGACGCCTCGTACATCTCACCCGGTTATTTCGGACATCACCCGATTCGCGGATTTACGTGGTCAGACTGTATAATTTGTCGGTTTATTTGGCCTTCTTCGTTATTAGCAATTGTTATTAGTTCTCGGAGACTAGTTGTCTGGTGTTTCTGTGTCTGATAGAAGTAAATTCGGTGTTGAAGATGGTGATAAATTATGGATGGCGTTTCAAAGAGCCGTGTTTGGATTTGATGTTTTGGAAGTTATAAATTTGTTTGGCGTAGTAAAGATTGAGTATCAGGATGATAATTTAGATTTACAATTCTAGAGACTTATTCATGAAAACATTCATTTTGTTCGCTTATGCATATCGTAGTACTAAACTGGCTACGTTGAGTCAGTGGTTACAAAAATAGATACTAAGTAAACGGGAGTAGAAGTAATTGAAGCAAAATTGATAATCTCCGTATCCGAAAATAAACTAGTAGTCTCAATTGATGACAAGCAATTATCTACTCTACTGCTATTTCAATTGAGCTTTGCAATATCTTTAAGATTTTACTAGTGGGTTTTGGATATATGAATATGATTAGTTACATGAGCATATGTATAAATGTATAAACGAGGCAAAAGAAGTATGTTAAGATTGTAGCAGGTGGCGTTCTGTATTATAGGAAGAAGCCGGGAGTTTATGTATGTGGAAGTATGCAAATTTGAGTTTTATATATAATAAATAATGGTGCCTACTAACAGAGAAATTTTTTACAAAGCTTACTATACAAAATTTTAATACTGCTTCCAATGTAAAGTCAGTCGTCGTTCGTCAACTATTGATTTCGAGCAGTTGAAACCGTGAGTTGAAATATCTTTTAATAACTGAGAGAGTCGCTGCTAGGAAACCTCGTTTTTCTTCTTCATATTTAAGCTCCTTAAGCCCCCACATGATGCAAGTTTCATGCCTCCTGGCATGTAAAATTGAAGCAACAAATGACTAGCATCCTCTTAACACTGTTTAGTTAGACGATGCAATTTTTATTGCCCTTTCAACTTTGGTCATGCTACAGGCAGTTAAATCACCATCATTTCAACCGAAAGACGTCCAGCACTGGACATAGGCTTCCCTCAACTTGAGGAGGTTTGCCATAATCGCCACGGTGGGAAGCCGAGTTGGCGATCGCAGTGTGGTGGTAAAATGCATAGAGAACGCTGCTGCCTCTTCTCTATTAAGTCTTTTAGTGGCCTCTTACGAGATTCACGAGAAGAAATGAGATGGTGCTATACTTCAAGTCCGGTACCATACGGAAGACAACTGACTGTTAATCAGTCTTATGGAGGAAATACCAGGACAGCCCGCGAAAATATGAAATTTTGATACTTTTCGCGGGCTGCCCTGGCATTCTTAGGTCAGGTTATATGTTGAGATTGTAGCCTTTTTGGCCTCGCACAGGTCTTACTCTTTTATTTTTATATCGTTCATTAATATTTTGTTATTTGTCGCTTAGATGTAAATGTTTCTAATGTTTTTCTCATTGTTTTTATGTCCTGTGCGTGTCCCAAATAATATATTTTTCTTTCTTTCTGTGATGAAAATATAATTCATGAAACTTAAGAAAAATTTAAATTTCGTGGGCTATTTTAGCGCATCCATCTTAAGATTTGCCTTCATCCGTACATCTACATATTGCGTCACCCACCCAACCCTGAGCTATTTGCCCTACTCATCAGTCAGCTCACGTCTGTCACACTCAGTTGCAACTGAGGTTAGGTACCGTACTGGTGTTTATTTGAGCCAGACCTGGGTGCAGCTATGTTCATGGTCTTTAGCGATGTGGAGTAGACAGGAGGCTAAGTGGTCTGTCAATTATTTGAGCTACATATCTTTAACGTTTGATGTTTTTGAAGATGGAAGAGTGATCAAACGAGAAATATTTGAAATGATTTTGGACAAAACTGACAATCTCTGATTCCTTGAATAGGAGGCTTTTGGCTACTTTGTATGTGTATTTTTTTTGTAATGTGTGTTTTGTTTGTACAGAATTAAAAAAAAAATCTGTATTTCACTTCACCGCTTAATTAAAAAGAGTTATCTTGACAAAAATCTTAGGGAAAACATCAGAAAAAGATTTCATCTTACGTCACGCGCCTAACCTTACCTCATAATGAGTAATGGCTAATAGGTACATTGCGTTAAGGATCGATCAGGAAGCCCAAGGAAAGTAAAAATGGTCAAGATAAAAACTCAAAATCAAAAGATCCAGTGTACGATTTGAGTCAAATAACATCATCTTCATCTGCCTAGCCTTTTCCCAACTACGTTAGGGTCAGCTTCCAGTCCAACCGGATGCAGCTGAGTACCAGTATTTTACACTAGCTTCTGCCCGCGACTTCGTCCGCGTAAATTTTTTTGTACCGGGCCCTTCGCGTCGCGTCGAATCGCCTACCCGTGCGATTTTCCCCGTTTTTGTAACATTTTTCATTACTGCTTCGCTCCTCTTGGTTGTAGCGTGATGTTATGTAGCCTATAGCCTTCCTCGATAAATAAGCTACCGAACACAAAAAAAATTCAATTCGGACCAGTACTTCCTGAGATTAGCACGTTCAATCAAACAAACAAACAAACTCTTCAGCTTTATAATATTAGTATAGATGGAGTGACTGGTTATTTGGCCTCCACAACCCAGTTTCTCGATAATACAATAACCCTTGGCAAGGCTAGTTGTCAGACTTTTGGCTTCTGACGACCCGCAACGACAGTCAAGATCTACGAAAGAGTCAAATAACATAAAGATCAGTTTATTGACTTAACAACAAGACAATATTCTGCAATAAACAAACATTCACACCCATTGATTTATCGTTTGAGTGTTATTGCCGCTATAATATTTAACTTGTAAATTTTTGAGGTGATTCTATTGAGGTCAATATTAATTTAATATAGGTAAATCAGTGTACGATATTTGCTTGTTAAGATTTTAAATACATATTTGCCAGTGTCCAATTTGACATGGCGGATTTTTTTTTGCCTTTTCAGGAATGTTAACGTAAAATAAAGATATTGTGGTTTACCAGATACCCTATTGAAACCTAACCTACAACTAGAAGAGCCATAAAAAAGGCCCGAATAAAAAAAAGGGATGTTCCATTTTTTTTTATTCGGGCCTTTTTTATGGCTCTTCTAGTTGTAGGTTAGGTTTCAATAGGGTATCTGAAAATTAAGATAAATCTCAAACACATTTGAATGAGTTGTATTCAGGACAAGTATTAGACTAAACTTTTTAGCGATTTCAACATTTAAAATTCTACTAAGGTCATTTTGTAAAAAAAAAGCATTATCTTCATCTGCCTAGGACTTCCAGTCTAACTGGATGCTGCAGAATATCAGTATTTTATCGGGCAAATACCTATCTGACCTCCACAACCCAGTAACTGGGTAATACGATACCCCTTGGTAAGACTGGTTGTAAGACTCGGGAGTCTGACGACCCGTAACGACTGTCAAAATTCCACAAACGATAGGCGGGACCAACGGCTTATTTATTTATTTTCCGAAGGGGTCTTGGTATGTAAAGATGGTCACCCATCCATGCACCAACCGCGGCAAGTGAAGCTTAACCTGATCATCAGTGCGAGTGTTGTTGAAACACAAGACACCTCCAAAAAACATTATATGACCCTGAAAATGCAATTTAACGGTACTAAATAAATAAACACTAAATTATCTACTATGTCGGTCCTTGTCATAAAACTCTAAAACAGCTCTTAATTGATACCTACAAGACCTTAGCTTAGTTTCTGAGAAACGTTAATAAGACAAACATACTTATATTTCGAACGACCGCACACTACGTATGTGTGAGTGACATGGGAAGTTTATTTTGGGCAACTTTATGATATCTTAAAAAGTATTTAGAAAATAACACCACGCCTGAAATTCCCGAAGAGTTAGGCAGAGGTAGGGTCCCAGCATACCGTGTGGTGCCAGACGTAAAGAATAACACCACCCCATTTCTTCCCGTGGGTGTCGTAAAAGGGACTAAGGGACTTACTAGAGAATGGGCAGCAGCGTTCTCTATGCATTTTACCACCATACAATCGCCAACCCGCCTGCCAAGCGTGGCGATTATGGCAAAACCCCCCAAATTGGGGGAGGCCTAAGTCCAGCAGTGGACGTCTTACGGCTGAAATTATGATGATGATGATGAGGGTCCCAGCTGTCATGCGTGTTTTTTTACACAGACAGCCTTGCAGCGGACAGTCAGTCATACCAAAGGGTATCGTAAAACCCAGTAACTGGGTTGTGGAGGTTAGACAAGCAATCGCAATCCATGTAAAATACTGTTGCTTATTCATCATCAGCAGCCTATGACGTTCCCACTGCTGGCACACAGGCCTCCTCTCAGTGAGAGGGAGTGGGCCATAATCCACCACGCGGGCTCAGTGCGGGTTGGTAGATGTCTCATGTCTTCGATTTTTTCTTGGTTTTTTGTTTGGTGCTTATTCAGTTGTATATTATTTAACAAATGGCCGATGGGGCCGAAAGGTTCTGGAGTGGCGACCGCGTACGAAGACGTAGAATTGGAAGGACTCGCACAAGGTGAACTGATGATCTTGTGAGGGCCGCAGGAACCCGCTGAATGCAGGAAGAACTGAACCGATCGAAGTGACGAATCTTGGGCAGGCCCAGGAGGTCCCGGTTAGACTGGTACCCAACTGAAAACAAGCTGGTAAAAGGCTAGGCTGATGATAAGGAGCTTTTTTAAAAACAATCTATCGTTAGTGCTCAATTTCGCTATAATAGGAATTCATAAACTGCCAAACTTAAGCCTGTATCTCGTCTACCCAGAATGATTTTAAGATTGTTAAGTAGTAGCTAACAGGATAAACCATTTTGTTCCAGATCCGAGCAAACTGAATGAACTCCATAAATAAACTATGGTCCAATTTTATTGATGTTTATAAGATATTATCACCATCATAATATCACCAGATATTTCCCCTGACAAATAATTAAGTTGTTACTAACTCAACTAAACACCCAACTTCCTTAGTTCCAAAGACAACCATCTCTTCATACCTTAACGACAATAGAGCAAAGTTCACCACAGACTATAAACATCAAAACTACGGCCACAGATAAAATATTATATTCGTTCTGTGACTCAGTTGTTATCTATAAAATAAATCATGCAACTTAATGGCACTTTAAGTGGTATTATCTTTTCTGATTAGGGGATACAAAGATTCTTCTTCGCGGATCATGAAAGGACTCATTCTTGTGACCCTAGGTCGAGAGATAGGGTAGAAAGAGGCCCATTGATAAATTTATACGAGTTTCCAAGGGTCATAGCAGCAAATCGTTGAGATATGAGGTTTTTAGTTTAGTTGAAAGAGTTGTTGTATTCGGAAACTGGCCAAGTTTGAGCTGGAGCCAGTCTTAGGGGTTCCTTAGGCAGTACAACGGCTCTAAGTGTCTTGGATATCTTTTAATTTATAACTGTAGAGTTGTCAGAGCCAATACATTGAATTTCTTTTTTTTATGGTATTAAAACCTCGTTAAATATGTTTTATCCCGCAATTCCCAGAAAGATAATGTACCCTTAAGCTGTCAATTGTTGGGAACAGTTAAGGAGGTCTCAAAGGAGTCAATCGGCACCCTTCGATGTAAGTGGCCAAATTTCGGCCACCCTCGGTTCCTAACTCCGTCGTCGGAAACGAGCAACTTAACTCCCTTCTCCTTTACACTTTTTTGGGCATTGTCGGGTAATTTGGCAGGGTAATTTTTGAGAGGAGGGTATTTAGAAATGATGCGTCCGTACTCTAAGTTCTGTGCGGATTTCAACATTTGAATTTGAATTGGGCTAAGTTGATGAAACATAGAAAGTGCTCATAGCAATGATAATCCCATTTGATCGTCATCATTTTAGCCAAAAGAGGTCCTATGTATGTCCTGCACATAGGCCTCCCCCAAGAACCACCACTTTGATCGGTTCATTTTTGCGGGAGGCGGTTTGCCTTTAGAAAATATGTTTTTAATTTGATGACTCCGAATATATAGTCAAACCACAGATACTAAATGTCAAGTCTGCACTAATTCTAGATGTGTTTAAAGAAAACATAACTATTTAATTAAGTTCCTAGTCTGATATAGACCACAAAATGGACACAATTCACTTATCCAACCTTATCCAAGTCAAAGAAAAACAAAATCTTTTATTTAAGTGCCGATTCCATTAGCACAAAACCTTTATAGATCCTCGTGGCTAATTAGTTCTCTCGTAAAACTAAAGGGGGCCGTCAATCAATGGTGGCTTGAGTAATGGTGACAGATCCGCAACGACATGCGACGCAATTTAAAAGAATACCAGAAATTCCACTATTATAGGGACCAGCAATTAAAAGATTGCGAAAAAAAATTGGTGTCTTCGCAAAAACATCTAAGATTTCCAGGATGGATAATAATGAACGTGAATCAAGCGTTCATTGTGCAACACATTATTAATCAAAATCTAAAGAGTATTTAGCTTATCCATTGCTTCATAAATGTTGGAAAAATGGTCTGCTCAACAAAGTAAATAACGCAATGTATGTTGCTGAACTGTCAAAATGAAAGCCCTACTGTTAGTATGATACGGATTAACGACACTGCATTATAACTGCCCGAAAAACAAGCCAAAAAAAAAATGGTGTCAGTTTATGGTACATAACTAGCCCCGGATAAAGAAATCTACAATTAGTCAAACCAGCGCTTAGCTACTAATCAGAGATCTATTCCATTGCTGTTCAATATTTCACACAATTCTGTCGAGTCGATATTGGACAAGAGTCGGAGAGTAAGAACGAAAAACAAAATCTTTTTTTCGGAAGTTTTCACTTTTCCGGAGCGTGTAGATCGAAAACGAATGACAATTCGGAAATAGTGTATTGATTAACTGCCTTACGACCGACGTACCGTTTTTGGGATATTAGCGAAAACCCGAAAGTAGGAACTTTGTGGCCAAACTCCGGTTAATCTACACTTCAGTACTTTAGTACGCTCAGTCCCTAAGCACCCTAAACGAGTTTCTGAAGGATTCGTTTACACCCTCTTTCTGGCCATTCGTTTTCTGAACTACTGTGTCAAATTCTAGAAAGCAAGCAAATACCCGTACAAGAAATCTTTTGGAATGCGGCCAAAATCGAAACTAACGCCGCCATTTTGTTTTTTCAATACATTTCACAATTAATGTTGCCAACAGAGCGCCCCCATGTCAACTTCGAGGCGCCAAAAGATCTCTTGTAGCAGTATTGTTTATGCTTTAACAGTTTGGTTGCCTGTTATACAATGATTTAAATTAAATGATTCAAGTTCCTAATTATAAGCAATAATCATTTGTCTAAATAGCTAAGGCAGGCGGCGCCGCGGGTTGGAGAGGTATTCAAGTATAATAAAGTATGAGCCACTGAGCGGAGGAACAACCGAAGTTCCGCTGAAGAAAACATTGGATTAAGTACTTATTATTTCTTGAAGATTTAGATTACAGTTTACAATACTTAATGCTACTTATTTGCTTTGCCTGTAATTGTTTTTTTTTAAATAAACCTACCTATTTGCTTAGTTCGTATTTAATTTTTTTTTAGTCCTTCCTCTAGATGTCAGCCTTTTCTTGCCCTACACAGGCAAGAAAACAGACAAAAATCGCTATTCACACGCGTAAAGTTTAATTTAATTTCTAAAAAAATCCATAATATCACTTTAGATAAAGCCACAGTATTTTCCTAACAATGCAACAAAACAGCAGTTTTTTTTTTTTAATCTGGTTCCTAGTATTACTATGCAGGATTGTTGTAACAAAATGAGCCTTCTGCTCATTGTATACTGTGGCAATACAAACAGATCAAATAAACCATTGGAGTCTTAACGATAGCAATAAAACTTAATGTTTTTAACTATGGCACCAAAACAGGAGATTCTGGGCAAAAACTAAGGAGGGCCATGAATTTTTATTTTCCTATTATATAGGGAACAACTTTTTTTTATTTATTTATTTATTTGGTTCTATGTAAGAAGACCTACACTGTCTAAGAAAACAGTCTAGAAGATTTCTTATTTAGTTTTCAATGATTAAGAATCTAGAAAAATAGTCGTTAGGGAGTAATTTTTAGGGAAAAAATTAATGAGAATCTGAATGATTTTAAAGGATAATACCCATCAATTGCTTCATATGTTTGAAAAATTTGTCTGCTCAACAACGTAAATAACGCAATGAATGTTGTTGAACTATCAAAATGAAAGCCACTCCTACTGTTAGTATGTTAAGGCTCCCTCATACAGGTGCGAGGTGACTAAGGTTTTCATAGGTTTTTTTTTTCTACCAGAGTCATGTTACGCTATCGTGTCCCGCCTGTCTGTAGGATCCGTTCTGCTATTAACCCACTAACATTAAATATCTTCATTATTCTACTAAATCGTAGTTTTTACAGCATTTTAAATGTTCTTACAGAAATTGACGCCTTTTTTCTATAACCACCTGTTGGAAATAATAATATTTACATACGTATTATTATACTGTTTATAAGTTGTTTTTTAATTCATCGAAAAAAAGAAAAAATGCTTTTCCATTCATTTTGACCGCGTAAGTAATTAATTGCACTTTATTATGAAACAGCTGATTTATTTTTGATAACCGACGAAAAATTTCAACGGATTCACTACAAGATTTTGGAACCACTATGTTCCAGAATCATGTGGTGATTCCATGGTAACAAGTTAAGCATCAATGTCCCCTGTCAACCAAAACTGTATATTTCAAATCTTTTTCTAACTCGTTAAATTCGATAGTTTTATCAAAAATATTGAAATAATGCATAAACATTCAGATAACTGCATCAGCCGTCAATTCAAATCTGTTACTCAGTTTACAAGATCAGTGTGTCACACACAATTCCACAAGTCAATGACCTCTCAAGGTTATATGCATTGTATCATTTTACAAGGGGAGCAGAGATAAATCCATTTGCACAATAAATTAAAGGCGATTGGACAACAATTTGACTCGCGATATGTCGTAAATATAACTTCAGCTGTATATTGTCACGTGTTTCACACTTTTTAACAGACGAGGACGGCTTAACAGTCGATTCGCACGAATGTAAGCACCCGATTCGGGCGAATGTACACTTTTAAACGTCAAACTATTTTCTTAGTCACTTTACATACATGCATACAAAAACTCAGGACATTTTCCCATACAAGTAGGCAGGAACTACAGAATATCACCTGTTACAATCCTTACATACACATTTTGCCTCGTTTATGTTGATACATCTGGTCATACACGCGCGCCGGTTGCGAGTACTAAGCTCCTGGACTCTATGAAGAACATCTCCAATAAGGTCATTATAATATGTCACTTTATATGCGCTTTATTGCATTTATTTGCAGTGACCTTCTTCCATAACTTTATTACGTTCTGGAGTTGTCCATACGCCCACAAATAAATAAATATCGTGTGAATCGCCTACAAAAAATAATACATTATAAATAAAAAGTCAATTCGAATAGACAAACAAGCCACTAGGAAAGGACTATACTTCAGTTCTGAACTTAAGTAGTTTTTTTTACTAACTTACTGTACGTGAACTGTTAACAGGTGACAGGTTCTGTAAAATGTATAGAGCTAAAAAGATTCTTTGGCGTCTGAATGACATAGACAGGGTACGTTGCTGGTACAGCATAGCAGCATAATCAGCCTACAATAGGAACCTATACAGGCCTCCTCTCTCCGTGAGAAGAAGTGGCCATATTCCACCACGCGATTGTGGTGGAATGATGACATGTGACGGTAGACGGTAGATGTCACATGTATTCGAATGGTTAACGCCGACTATGATTTTGTTCACCGTTTTGAAAACACAAATTCGTGTTTCAATATGGCGGCGTAAGTACCGATTTTGACAAAGCGCCTGTAGAACCTTGTAGCGTTATGTGACCGATGTACTACTGCTATTAGTTACACTGTGGTAAGACTGATTTTAAATTCATCATCACTTCAGCCGAAAGACGTCCACTGCTGGACATAGGCCTCCCACAATTTGGAGGGTTTGCCAAAATCGCCACGCTTGGCTGGCGGGTTGGCGATCGCATTATGGTGGTAAAATACACAGAGAACGTCGCTGCCCATTCTCTAGTGTTTCTCCTAAGTCCCCTCTTACGACACCCACGAGAAGAAATGAGATGGTACAGTCAGTTTCCTGCATTACCTGACCCCTCTTCCTCACATCTTCTGTGCAAGAGGGCTCAGGTAATGCAGGGCACTGACTGTACTATTCTTTACGCCCGGCACCACACGGCTTTTAAATTCAATAAAAGAAGATTACTGTCTTCTATGGCTAAGAATCCTGATTAGGCGTTTTAAGGCTACTGATTTACGCAAATGCTACCTTAGTGATCATTAGTTTGACTAAGTACCGAAAAGTCGTCAAAACAATATTGGCTTGAAAACTTGTATTACTTTAAAAGTTGCCGTAAAGTTGGTATAGTCAGCAGTGTAAGGACGTTTTAGGTGTATGAGGGGCAGCGTGTAAAGTTCACTTATCCTCTCAGAATCTGACCAGACGGGTGTCTGGTGGGCATCTGCCTGTCATTTTTCTTTTTAGGGTACAGCGTCTCAATGGTCAACCTATGAGGTTGTCGGCAGCTTAACCGGACCGGGCTAAGGGCACCCCCTGTGGGGTACGAACCTCGGCTTAGGGTATCGCTGGAAGAGGGCAGCAAGGGACGGGCTGGGCCCGACGATTGTTGATGCTAGTTGCTGCTTGCGAGATGCAGGATTTTGCGTGACGTCAGTCTGATGCATAGTTCGCATGTAGCGTTGTAGATTACGCTACAAACCTAAACTTTTTATAAAAAAAAATATTTCGTTTTTCAAAAACTTCTTCGCAAAACAAGGTTATGCTCAGGTTTAAATTTTACAAAGCTAAACTATTATTATATAGGTACTAGCCCGCGACTTCGCGTTAAATTTCTTGTTCCGCCGACCCTTCCCGTCGCGTCGAATCGCCTACTCGTGCGATTTTCCCCGTTTTTGCAACATTTTTCATTACTGCTCCGCTCTCCTTGGTTGTAGCGTGATGTCACATAGCTTATATCCTTTCTCGATAGGCTACCCGACACAAAAATAATTTTTCAATTCGGACCAGTAGTTCCTGAGATTAGCGCGTTCAAACAAACAAACTCTTCACCTTTATAATATTAGTAGGTATAGATTTTTTTATTAAAAAAAATTATTTCGTTTTTCAAAAACTTCTCTGCGACATGAAAAATGGTCAGTTTTTCTTCTTGAATTTTTCTTGAAAAATAAATATAATACCTGACGATGAATGGACTGGAAGCTGGTATAAAGTAACTACCGAGATAACGACTAAAGCATGGGAGAAAAAGACAACACGTCTTTTCTTCCATATTTCGCTATTAGTTTCAAATAAGGGCAGAAGAATTATGAAGATCAGACAACACTAGAAGCCAGATTTTTTGCCGACAGTACCAACTTAACTTCTTTGCGTCTCAACTAAGATACCTCATTAGGTAAACGATTTCGCAGTAAAGTAGCTAAAACTACGAAAAAACTATATTTAGAAGTAACTCAAGTTATTTTACTATCGAGTATAAAATTTACTAATCTACTAATATTGCCATACTTAACTAATATTTTACAGCGCCTTGTGCTGGGCTTAATCGCGGTTTACGCTTTAAACGATTGCTAAGTTCAAGTTTAAGACTTTGGAATGAGACCACACGTGCGATGCAATACATAGTGATCCTACTTATTATGAAATTTTGTTCCTATATTTGTTAGTCAATTACGCAAAAACTGCTGAACGGATTCGGATGAAAATTGGTATGCAGATGGTTTATAACTTGGAGTAACACATAGGATACTGTTTATCCCGGTTGAACGTTCTCCGGGGATAACTTCCGAACTCTACGTGAGAGAAGCTGCTGGCAAAAGCTAGTTCTATACATTCGTAGAAGGCAAGTCCACGTTTACGTGGACGTAAAAATATCGCGGAGGGATTTCATCGTGCACTGTATCTTCGATGCACTGTTTGGGCCGAGAGTTGAAAATCGAACAGTATGTTTTTTCGAAGCACTTAGATGCACTCTGTTTGATTCTCGACACTCGGTTCAACACTGAGAGTTGAAAATTGAGTGCGCGATGAATTCCCACTGCGATTTTTTTCGTCTGTGCGATGTGGTCAAATGACAATGACAATAATGAACCTCCATACAAAGAGATAATTAATTTCTATCCAATACAAGCCAAATTTTCATTGGGCCACCACTGCTCTTGCATTTTTAAACGAGCGATATCATCACCCTCATAATTTCAGCCGAAAGACATCCACTAGTGGACATAGGCCTCCCAAACATTTTGGGGATTTGCCATAATCGCCACGATTGGCAGGCGAGGTGGCGATCGCAGTATGTTGGTAAAATGCATAGAGAACGCTGCTGCCCATTCTCTAGTAAGTCCCTTAGTCGCCTCTTACGACACCCACGGGAATAAATAGGATGGTGCTTTTCTTTACGTTCGGCACCATACGGAATCACAGAACCTGTGAAGTTTTTTATCTCCCAACTTCCATCGCTTGCCCACTGCTTCTGCATTTGATGTGACTTCGCTTAATCACAACAACAAAGTAACAAATAAGTTAGGAACTTAACCTCAACTTAAAAGTAAGTGATACGTAAGTAAGAAGTGTAATTAACGAACGAAATCTTTAAGATCTTGAGTCGTGTCTCAAATGCTTTGGTATTCGAGGCTTGGCGGCGACCGTGAGAGGTTTTGTTTAGTGTTCTTGTTTAACACGCTTTTATTAGCTTCTCCTGTATGTTTGTTACTATGTAACTATGTTTGTAACCGACTCCTTTGGACTTGATTTCGACTCACTTCAAACGGTCAGATTTCATTTAGACTTATCGAAGACCGATGACAATACAATAATTTCATTTTGTGCCATTATCGTTGCCAGGGTTACCAGAGGGGTAATTGCGGAACTTTTTATCGGTAGGAATTGGTTTAATATTCATAGTTAAACAACATTCATTGCGTTATTTACGTTGCTGACCCGACAATTTGTTCGAACAAATGACGCAATGGTTTAGTCATCTTCAATCCCATTCAGATTCTGATAAATTGTGCGTTTCGCAATTAGGGTGCAGAATTTAAAAAAAAAACATAATAATAACTCCTTTGTAGCTAGCCGAACTAAAAGTAAAAATGAATAATAGTTTAAAAACTAAACAAACACGCTTCCATAGAATTAGAAAACCGAACCAAAAAGTAGAAAATAAATGAAAAAAAAAAAGACTTGGGTGCTCGATACCAACTAAAATACCTCAAAGAGCACGCAACGCTTTTTTTTTAAATTAATGTTCTTAGTTTTTTTTTGGCTCGATAGTCTAGTTCGACGTTTGATCGCCAAGTTTGGTTAAAGTGACTTTAACATCACTTGAAAAAAAAAAAACGAAGATGTTTTTGGGAAGCGCTAGTAATGGGAATCCTTAAAAACACAATACTCACAACGAATTTCAATTAAAACGTCCATTGTATTATGTAATTTTAGTTTAACTTTGAAGAAAAACACAGAGGTTTGTACTTAGGTAAGAGTTTTATTTATGTAATCGTGGAAAATGAAACGAAAGAGTTGAAATTTGAATTTTCCTGGTTCCTTTACATTTGATTTGAAATATTATCTCTTAACCGGAAAATATGTATTAGTTATTGCAACTATGACAAAGAATCAGCATCGCCATAGAACTTGGCAATGATGCCAGCCTTTTGGACATTTGTCCCACTGACAACGATGCGGACGAATTTATGACGCCCAATATTTTTTTTTCATACTTGTCTTTTTTTTAATACAAATTATTATTTTTAGTTGTAGCCTATTCAGCCTTTAAATTATATAAAATATTTATTATTCCTAACTACGAAAAAACTAAAATTAATCTGATTTAGATTTATTTCAAAATCACAAAAACATTTATGATAACTATTTTTTTTTTTTCTGTAAGTAGGTTTGCACAAATTCTTTTAAAAGTCAATCATATAATTCAATATTTATTCTAAAACGATTAATAAACGTTTAAGACCTAGTAATTACCACCAAATACGGTGACTTATGAGTTAAATATCTATTAAAGTAGGTATTTCCGAGTCTGTAATTAAGAGAAGAGGCTTGGTATCAGCGCGTCCCCTAATCGCGGTTTGGGTTCCCTCTCTGGTGAGTAGAGGGACCACGTGTTACAGAGAAATATGGACAAGAAGTAACAAATTAACTTTTTTTACACGCTTTATATTAGCTTCACTTGTATGTTTATATGTTTGTTTGTAACCGACTCTTTATAGCGCGATTTTGACCCACTTTAATTTACTATAAAGTTTTGTACCTTATAAATTAACAAATGATTATTTTTAGGTCTTGAAATACTTGTTTTCAGTCGGAAACTAGGATTAGAATTTTCAGAGCATTTGATAAAATTTTACAATATTTACAAATTAGATTTTTTTTACTAGTCAGCTGAGAAGCGTTAAGTATTTATATATTTCATTTTTGAAAAGTAAAATCACATAAATCATGTTATTTCTTACTTTTTAAAGACATATCTTTAAACAAAAGATATCAGGCCCATGTTCGTGACAACATTCAGAAGAAAATATTATTCCACTTTGCCCCAATATCCGTTCCATCAGTGTCGTAGATTTTTCACAATTTTGTCTTCAACTGAAAGATTATTTTGGTGGGGTAAAACATGGTATAAGATTAACGGGGCCAACTGCAAGTATTCAGAAGAAATAGGTACTATTGTAGAGAATACACCATGCGCAACGCTTGCTGGAATGTCCCTAAAAATCCTTGCAGCCTGGTCACAGAGTCCGGGGCGTGGGGCAGAAACTTCGCCGCTTAACTTATCTGTGCCAGCGGGGAATTTAAATGCGAATAATCATATTAAATGTAATTGATTCTCGGATATATCTCGAACCTTCGAAAGTTAAGAGTATGCTGTATTAATTGTAAAGGGACAAGTGGATTCTATCGAACGGTGGTTAAATTTCGTATTATGTGTCCTCACTTCATGCATTGTGAACGTTGTTTAAGACAAGTAAAGGGTTCCGCAGACAGGCGTGACGCGACTCTGTTCTACCACAAACGCATCGCGCCTGTCTGCGGGAGCTTTTAAGTTTCAGAGACCATCGTAGTTACCAGCCCCGAATTGTATAAATGTGTTATATAATTAAATTATTATATTATTAATTAGAAAATTATAATAATTTCACGGTTATCATTGATAATAACTTGTAAAAAGTGAACAGGCAAATTCAAACCACGTTCGTTCCATCTTCGACTTCATCCATCGGTTTCTATCAGGCGGTCAAAAGGTACTCAAAATATACTGATTTAAAAAAAATACTGCTTCAATTTTCATCACTAACACTGTTGTTCCTAACTAATATTACAATTACAGCTAATTACAAGAAACCGCTAAAAGAAATTAATTAAAATGTCACCAGAAGGTGATAGGCTAACAAATTGCTATTATCTATGCATTATAACGAGCCTAAGATAGGCTAACAATAGCCTATTAAGTTAAAGAGCATGCATACAACTTTAATACAGGGCCGCCATTAATTTTATCCTTACTTAAAATTACATAAGCGCGGGTAAACCACGCATTCTTATTTCAAATATACGATACGCAAACGGAGCATTAGTCACACCTACATTTTTAAATATATTTTTTTATTGTAGTGGCAAGAATTCTTCCACGCTATCTAAATATTTTAACAGCTCTATTTTTTCCGGAATTAATTTACGTGTAAAATCCCGCAAAGGCGATAAGATAGGAAAAAAAACAACACAAAACAATGTTACCACACGGAGCGTTAAGTGTAAAAAAAAAACGTTCCCACTTTAGCACTACATAAACGACGGTGTTGCCAGCACTAATGAATATTGACAGCAATTATTAGTAAGACAAGTTCTCACTACAAACGGTTTTCAATATGGATATTACGCAGAAACGCACTATCATTGCATAATAGTGAGTTTTCTCCTGTTTTTATTGGTGTATCGTTGGAAATCATACAAGAGTTGGTGCTGGTACAATTTTACACGCCATTGCAGGCGCGTAAATAAAGCCGTTTATTATGAATTGATTTGATTAGAATTATCTAGTGTGTATCTAACCTATGTAGTTCATATAATGCCTATTTATCATGTTCATAATAACTGATGATATCACTTTTGAATGGTGGCCTCAAAGGTTTCTCAATGCACATTGTTCTAATTTTAAATTCATCAATTGATGTGACGGCTGAATCGCGCGTAAATCAAAATTTTAAACGCAGAAATAAAACCAAGCAATGGAGCACTTCATTCATCCTTTTTCTTTTTAAACATTTGACAACGACGGCGCCTGAAGGCGTCGCTGTCCCCACAAACGTGTCGCGGCTACTTACCTATTCCCCTTGTACGGAACTTGCGTATACGAAGCTAGGTAGCATTTACGAATTTTGGACTCAGAAGATTTTTTTCAGCTGGACTTGAAAATTCTCGGTCGAGAATCAATCGGAACTTATTGTTATTTACTACGATTCCTTGTCAAAATACTGGCAGCTAACAAAAATTTAGTTCTCTGTTCAAAATTTAAACGTTTTTTTTACATACTTATTTTCGTTAACCCTAAACCGCAAATGCAGAGTATTTTCAATAAAACTTAACCCGTACAATGTCAAACGGTTATCGTAATTGATTTATTCTGCTCGCGTGTTGTCTGCAAATGGAATTACAGTTGAAAGTACAACATACTATCACTTTAAATGGTTATTATATTGTTACTCGTGGTTGGTCGGAGTGACAGGTTTTTTTTTTGCAAGGAATTAGTTTAATGCTGTTGTCGAGTGAAGGGTTAACGTAATGTAGTTATTGGTAATTTTGTAAGTTATGGGGTTTTTTAACGGTTATAAAATAGCTATTAAATGCTTATTAGGATTCGCTTGTATTAAATTCGAAAGCAACATACCTATATTTTGTTTTAGAAATGACAACTTGGAAGTTTTACACTCATTTTTTTTCCATTTCAGCCGTAAGACGTCCTCTGCTGGACTTAGGCCTCCCCAATTTGGGGGGCTTTGCCATAATCGCCACGCTTGGCAAGCGGGGTGGCGATCGCAGTATAGTGGTAAAATGCATAAAGAATGCTGCTGCCCATTCTTTAGTAAGTCCCTTAGTCGCCTTTTACGACACCCACGGGAAGAAATCGGGTGGTGTTATTCTTTACACTCATTACATTACTCGTTTTACACTCATTTTACCATTATTCTATACTTTATTATTTGATTATATTAATATTGTAAATTCCAAAGTAACTCTGTCTGTCTGTTAAGCTTTCATGACTAAACCACTGAACCAATTTTGATGAACCAATTTTGGTACGGGGTAAGTTTGAACCCCAAGAAAGGACATATCCTACTTTTCATTCCGCGACTTAGTCTGCGTCCGAGATAACCGAGTACCGACCTACGCAGACAAAGTCGCGGGCAAAAGCTAATTAAAAATATTTTCCTACTCTATCTCCTTAAAATCACTAAACTAAATACCGACACAACACCTCTGCCACAATTTAAACCGTAATTAAACCAGTCTGCCCTACACTTCTTTCTACCAAAGAAATCAGCCCAACTCAAGCTCTAAATACTGGTATCGAAGTAAAAACGGTGGCTTACTATATTTGGCCGGCAGTGTTAGGGAATGTTGTAAGCCACGCTGGTGGTCGCGCCTCGTCGTGAAAGCCTTATGACGTTTCCACATTGGCGCGATACAGCGCGGCGGTAAACGCGTCTGCTGGCGATTTTTTAACGCGACTATTTTTTCTGCTTCAATTGATTTTCAACTTTCTGTATTGAGCCGAACGTTGAGAATCCAATAGCACTTTCCAACTCGGAAAAAATACCCAACTGTTGAAATTTCCACTTTCGGCACTGAGTACTAGGTTGAAAATCTAGTGCGCGGAAAAATAATCGCGTAGTGATGTTATTGCTTATTTAGTCAAGTCTTTCTAAGTCCCGTTTCTAAGAACAGTGTAAAATAAGTAATATGACTTATGTATAACTTAGTCGCGAGAAGTTATAAAGCTGTAAACCAAAGTGGAGGAATTTCGCACATTGGATTCATATTACTTAATAATATGACGCGCCCGTTACAACACTATCACATGGTTGTTCACAGAATTGTTAACGTTAACGTTGCTTAACACTTAAAACTTAATTTCCCAGACTGTACCTACAATGTAGGTATCTACTTTTGAATTTTATTCAAAGAAAAATACATACTTCTATAAAAAATGTGGGGTACTATACTTTGTGGGCCCATCTATGCTGCACATTTAACAAACTTTAGTCCACTTCTAAGCACAGAAGGTTGAAAATCATAAAGTGTGTAATTTTCGACGCGATGGGAAACACTATTACATTCTCAATGCACTGTTCAACACCGAGAGATGAAAATACAGTGCGCGCAAAATATCCAGCCGCTCGGCCGAGTCGCGTTCTAGAGTAAGTTATAGGAACCTACACAAGCCCGCGCGTACCCGCGTCTTGCCGCGCCAGTGTAAACCTAGCCTAAGCAATAAAAACAGGTGTGGCATGTTGTGGAACAATTAATTAGGCATCACTTGTACATCATGTTTAGATATCGCTACCAAGCAAGCGTTCATTGCGTGAATCCTACATATAAATGTACATTTACGTGCAAAAATACATGTACACACGGCTACATATGAAGGTATACATTTCCAGTTTCAGCTGACCTCTCATTATACCGAAATCCCATACAATGTGAGGTCAGTTTATACCAGAAATGCAAAGCTTGATGTAGCCCTGTGTACACACTAGACACTTAGCTAAATTCATTTACACTCGAGCGAAGTTCGGTTTGTTGAGTGTCGGTTCGAAATGTTGAAATGTGATGCAACACGTATGAAGCATATGTGTGCGGGATTCTGTTGATAGGAGGTGACCTATTAGCGGAATTAGGAATCATTTCAATGAGTGATGTATGAGAAAAATCGTTGTAAAATTATGTATAAATCTGCCGAACTTTTTCTCTACTCTGTTTTGGGTCAGCTTCCAATCCAACCGGATGCAGCTGGATACAAGTATTTTACAAGTACTGACTGCCTATCTGGGCGATGCGCCTCAAGTGGAGTTGGGCGGAACACCTAGTTAGACGAGGAGATGGCCGATAGAGTCATGCAGTGACCGAATGGTGGCCAAGATTAGGCGAAAGAAACCAAGGCCGACCAAAAGCGCGTTGCGTTGATGATATCTTCAAGATCGCGGAAACCCATCGATGAGAGACGCACCGATCCGAGATGTATGGCGGAAAACAGGGAGGCGTATGGGTATACGCTGTGGGTGATTCTGGGCTGAGATGATTGATGATGATGATGGTGATGAGTGCCCTTCTGACCTCCACAACCCAGTCTGACAACCAGTCTCACCAAGTAGGTAAGACTGGTTGCCAGACTTTTGGGTTTTTGAGTCTGACTAACCCGTAACGACATTGTTGAATGTTACTGTATACATATTTCTGCACGTAATTGTACGTAGCCGACACAATGTGTCGTGCATTGTGAATGTGAGAAAAACACAAAATGACAGCTGCTTATCCACCCGTTGTATTGTAGAAGACGGTTATAATTGTAATTGTTATGGACTATGGCTAATGGCGGCAATGCAATTCACACCACGCTTTCATCGGCTCATTGGGGGGGTTTTAATCTGTTTTAATTCCGTTGAAGTATGTAGTGTCAGTTTCGCTGCTGAACTTGCTGTCATTATATGACTTGACAGAATATCTAACTTTCAGAAGCCCATAGCGGACTCTCAGCCACCGTAGGCGCAGCCCCAGTACGGGTTGGTAGATGTTGTTTTTTTTTTGCTTTATAAATTATCACATTAGATGATACTTTATTCACATAACAATCTAGCCTATTAGCTAATAAGTAATTTAAATATAACTTAAACTGCAAAGTAACTATAATACTAAGAAATCGTCCAATAACGTCTTTCTTATTCACTGGCAGTTAAGGGGAAAACAATTGATTAACGTTTTAGTTCTGTGACGTGTTTTCAAATTTTTGGTTTTAGGACATGCTGCACCCTAATTGCGAAACGCACAATTTATCAGAATCTGAATGGGATTGAAGATTATTTCTAAACCATTGCGTCATTTGTTCGAATAAATTGTCGGCTCAGCAACGTAAATAACGCAACAATGAATGTTGTTTAACTATGAATATTAAACCAATTCCTACCGATAAAAAGTTCCGCAATTACCCCTCTGGTTTCCTAACGATGTTTTCCTTCACCATTTTTAAGAGCTTTGGTGATGATATAATTTGTTACACAAAGTATAGCGCCTGCCTATGTTCGAACCTACTACCTACACTCGTAAGTCACGGCCGTTTTCACTGAGCCTCTAAGTTAATCTAGTCTAAGTCTCTATGTTGATTTCTCCACTTTTTCATGAGAAAGTAATTCAGTACGATTAAATAAACTTAGAGGGCTGTATTGATTATTTTATATAAAAAATCGGTGATAACACATTAAAAACACACATGGAACATAGAACCACCTCCTTTTTTTAAGTCGATTAATAAAAACTTCATGGAAATTGATATACGTGTCGTATCGAGTCCTCTTTAAATTACAACAAATTAAAAAGAAAAAGTTGTAAACATGATTTTGCAGTATATTTAATTAATTATAGTATTTCGAGCCGTCCGTCCCTTCCCCAACTAATGACGATATCAGCCGCAGTCCTGATAAGCCGTAGACATTATCGTTTTGTTTACATATCGAGTTACGTGGCGCGCCCACAAGATGGCGCCCGTGGCCGAATTACTTCTGTCTCACTGGCTGGTCGACGATACGGCTTTTTAGTCAGTTTTTATGAATTACTACCAACCCATAAAGATTTTCAGATTTACGATTTGAAAAAAAAAAAAAAAAAAACTAGGTTGTTACATTTTTCCGCGATTAATTCTCTTAATGATGGTGTAAACCATATGAAAAGGTGTTGTGTGGTTTTGAAGAACAACGTGGTCATAGACAAACACTAAAAGTGACATTAATTTAGAATTTAATAGGTACCTAATGTGAGAGAGTTCAAAATGTGAATGTTCGTCGTATATTTGGTTGTTTAGATGTTTGTTACTCGCTCACGTACAAAAGGCTGAACGGATTTGGATGCAATTTGGCATACAGATAAATATAACCTGGATTAACACATACTACTTTTTATCCCGGTAGTACTCGTAATTATTCGTGGGATAATTTCCGATCTACACGCGGACGACGCCGAGTTAATTTTTATGTAGTCTGAAAGATTCTTGGCAAGCCTAACAAATTTTGGCGGGATCTGCTATTTTTCTGGACTCTCACCCATTCTCAAAATCTACCATATTTTGAGAATGGAAATCTGTTTTCTCTGCAATTTTGAACTCATGCCATTATCATAACACAAACAGACTTATCTACCAAAACTAATCAATAACGAATTCAGTTTAATACCTACACTCGCAAAGTACATAATCGCGTGACACGGCCCACGTTATGTGATAATGTGCTATAATTAACACGGTATATTTTGTGTCACTATAATAGGCGGTTGGTACACGTAGTTTAATAAATTGGCACTTCTGTGACAGTTGTTTGTTTTTTATTCGCTGATCTATGATGACTATGGAATATCGTGTTCAGCCTAGAACGAGGCTCCTTTTTTTTCGATAATTTTTTTTTGCTCCCTTCGTTTTTTGAGTAGTTTACTAACTGCCATGTCACGATAACGTTGAACCCTTTAGAGTCTCCCGTGATGAGGAGTCCACCTGGGTCACTTCGGGAATGACTGGACTAGAGCATATTATGCGGTATTTAGTTTAATTCAAAATGAAAGCTGTTGCTACCGTGAGTGCCATTACCCTGCTCCTGGCCTCCTCCCGTCCATGCTCAGCAGACATCATAATCAGCCTATATTCTTCCCACTGCTGGGTGGGACACAGACCTCCTCTCAGTGAGAGGAAGTGGGCCATAAACTACCTCGCGGGCCCAGTGCGGGTTGGTAGATGTCGCATGTCTTCGATTTTTTTGGTTGTAGGACATGCCGGTTTTTCCTTCACCGTTTTGAGAGTAGTCGTGATGAAATAATTTACACAAAGGTAAGCGCCTGCTTGGGTTCGAACCTACGACCTACAACTCGGAGGTCGGGGCCGACATCACTGGGCTACCACTGCTACTCATCACATACTACAGCAAACATAGAGGTGAAGAAGAAAAGGATCTTAAATAAGTATAGTCGACTTCGTAATAGCTTCAAGACTACCCTCAGGGAGAATGTCGCTTGCACGTCCCAAAACATCAAGGTAAATTTTTGCTTGAACACTTATGTTGGAAGTTGGAATTTTCAACCTTAGACAATGTTTCAACTTTTTCTTGGGCATGTAATAACGAAGTGAAGAATCACACAGATTTATCCACTGAATTTGATAAAAAACGTACACTAAGTATTTGTATTTATTTTACTGTTCTGTGTGGTAAATAAGTAATAGCACCATTCCATTTCTTCCCGTGGGTGTCGTCAGAAGCGACTAAGGGACTTACTAGAGAACTATACGCAAATTAATGTATTTTCTTTATTTTCTTAAAAAACCATCTTGGACACTAATTTGCATGATATGGCCAAGATTATGTCTGGACTTTATAAGAGACTGTGACCTCTGAATTTGTTTCAGTATGTCTTCTCAGAGGAGTCGGACGGGAATCACCAAATCTAATTTTAAAATGTTATTTAATTTTGACGTAATTTTGGAGCTAATTTACAGAAATAAAAGTAATTTATCTATAACACTATAAGTTTAAGCTTTCAGGTTAAGTAAATTCCCTTGTGCTCACTTATACCTAAGTTAGGTAGTAACTTAGGCAGCTAGAATTTTAATAGGTATTGCCAGCTGTCTAATGTTGACTATGTTGTCTTGTCTGACCATTTGTAGCCCAGCCGGTCTGGGTCTAGGGTAGGGAGACCAGACATTAGTGATATTCTGGGATAAAAATTTAAATCAGCGTGGTACTGGCGTAACACACAGTGGCAATGCCATTTTCACAGTGCAACAAAATTCATTGTTATTTACTTTATTGAGCAGATGAATTTTTCAAAGAAGAAGCAATGGCTTAGGAATTTTCTTTATAAATCTGTTTTCTATTTTCGACTAAATATTTTTTTTATTCATTACTTATTTTTTATTTTTTTTTGTTTAATAACCATAAGACTATGAGGGGCATTTCTCAAGATCTTTCAAAATAATCTCACAAATTTTAAAGGAGATGTTTCATTTTTGTATGGGGCTCCGGCCATAACGTGTACCGTTTAGCGAAGCTGGGTAAATTACTCATGAATAGAATAAAGTAACATTTTTTTCATAATATCAAATGGTTTTTATGTACAAAATAAAAATTAAAAATGTTTGACGTTTGTCCTAAGAGTTAGCAAGTGGTTATTTTGAATTCGTTTAGAAACACACTTCAAGAATGGAGACTAAACATTTTTGTAACGATGAAATGGTCACACTTAATTATGTTTACTCAAAAATATTTATAAAAGAATAATAGTAATTTATTTTTAACACTACAAGAATACACACATTTTTTTATTATGTTCTACTTAACATTGATTTGATGAGACATGATTTCAGAACGAACGAAGTCTGCAAGCAAACGAGACGCCATGTTGAATAAAACATGGCAATAATTGAAAAACTATTATATTTTGTACACAACAATCAGCCGCAAATTAACCGGAGAATATTTTTTCCTAATTTGTGGTATTTTTTCCTCTTTTTTGATAAATGTACATCTGATGGCCGAAAATGAAACATCTCCTTTACCTCTAATAAATATTATGAAATTAAGTCACTTTTCGTGTCTGTCTGTGTGACTGCATTGTTCTCACAATTTTCTCACTTTTTGTGGTCACATTGAGAGAATTTATTCAGAAAGGTTTATCCTAGAATACAAAAGTATTAAAAGTTACATTTATATTAAAGAAATCTCGGTTTTGTTTAGTCGTAAAACCGTGCAAAGCAGGCCGCCTCGCTAGTAAAAATATTGTATTCATTAGGACTATCCCAGTAAAGCCTAACACGTGGCCACTCTAGTCTCTACTAGAGAGATAATTAGTACCACTAGACTTTAACATCAAAGACTATCGTAAGTTTATTAAAACCACTTGTTATGCAACTATCTCACTCACTCTCATACTAATAACGCGCTATAGAAAGGGACAGCATTCCTCGGAATCGGTTGTTGTACGTATGCATGTTTGAGGGTGTAAAATGCGTTTTAAAATTGGAATTAAATTGCGGGATAAATGATTTTCTTTTGTTTTAGAGGTCCTGAGTTTGATTTTTAGTTCGGGTAAATTGTTATCGAAATTATCCATTGGGAAGTTTTCAGTAGCAGCCCAGAGACAGGATTTGTGCCCGGGCAGATGGCAATAGCACAGATTACTAAATAGTTACTACGTAAGCAATAGGCTCGCCCCCAATTACATGGAACTTAAGGTGGATGCAGTAACGTGGTTCGCGAAATTCAACGTTTTATTTTTTAAATTTCCAGTTTTTTTTTTTGGAATGGCATCTCGCAGGTTAACCTATGAGGTTATTAGATGCTTAACTGATCTTGCCTGTGGCCACTGTAATAAATTATGGCCTCCAACAATGGCTTAAAAAAAATTAAAACTAGAGCAACTACTACTCTGTTTCTTTTGTTTATAATTGATTTTTTATTTTATTAAGTATTGTTTTTTGTATAGTTTCTGTGCGTGTCCCAATAAATACTTTTTCTTTCTTTTCTTTCTTTCTAAGGGCACCCCCTGTGGGGTACATACCTCGGCTTAGGGCATCGCTGGTAGACGGCAGCAAGGGACGGATTGGATCTGAATAATGAAATTTGTAGTTCAGTGTCAGGTTGTAATATGACCAGAATATAATTCGCGACTGTAACACGTATGTATTGACAGAATTATAATAATAGAAATAATCAATATAACCGTCTAAGTTTATTGAATCCCATTGAATGACTATTTCTTGAAAAAGTCATTCAATGAGATGTTAAAGGAGATGTTTCATTTTTATATGGGCCTCCGGCCATAACGTGTACCGTTTAGCGAAGCTGGGTAAATTACTCATGAATAGAATAAAGTAACATTTTTTTCATAATATCAAATGGTTTTTATGTACAAAATAAAAATTAAAAATGTTTGACGTTTGTCCTAAGAGTTAGCAAGTGGTTATTTTGAATTCGTTTAGAAACACACTTCAAGAATGGAGACTAAAGATTTTTGTAACAATGAAATAGTCACACTTAATTATGTTTACTCAAAAATATTTACAAGAGAATAATAGTAATTTATTTTTAACACTACAAGAATACACACATTTATTAAATTATTTTCTAATTAACATTGATTTGATGAGACATGATTTCAGAACGAATGAAGTCTGCAAGCAAACGAGACGCCATGTTGAATAAAACATGGTAATAATTGAAAAACTATTATTTTTTGTACACAACAAATCAGGCGCAAATTAACCAGAGAATATTTTTCCCTAATTTGTGGTATTTTTTCCTCTTTTTTGATAAATGTACATCTGATGGCCGAAAATGAAACATCTCCTTTGAATTTCTCAGGCTAGCCTGGCGCTTCCCTTTTAAACATAACTGAAATGTGGGTGTTCTATAGGTGCGACTCTGGCTAACTCTCTGGGGATTTTTTTTTTGTGGCTGGGAAATCATAAAATGACGTCTCCCGCTCTAGGGTGGAGCGGAAGGACGTGTCAGACTTTTACTGACTTAAACCCACCCGTGTTTCTTCAGTTGCCCATATGCCAGGGCCACGGTAACTCTTTCGAACGAGTCTCGCGACCCTGGGAGGAACTCTGGGGATTACAGCCGTGATGCTATGTTACCATAGACAGCTGGTTTCAATTAGGGGCAAGGGGGTTGGTCTAGTTGCCGGAAGTGCGACTGCTGAACGTGGTGTCCTGGGTTAGACCACAAAGCCGGGTAGTGTTATGCTGCAGCATTATGCTGAGATAGGAGCCTTTTTGGCCTCGCACAGGTCTTATTCTTTTAATTTTATAATTTTAACATTTTTGTTATCTTAAAAGTTTTTATGTTCTTTTTATTGTCTTTATATCCTGTGCGTGTCTCAAATAAATTATTTTTCTTTCTTTCTTATTGGGTTTATAATTTGGAAATTATTAATAGGTACTTAGCAGTCAGATGCCAAGATTTTAATAGTAAAAGCTCAAAGCGTGAGCCGTGGCGGCCCAGTGGTAACGTCAGGCGCTTTACTTTCTGTAAATTATTTCATCACCACTGCTCTCAAAACGGTGAAGGAAAACATCGTGAGGAAACCGACAAGTCTTAAAACCAAAAATTCGGAGACATATGACATCTACCAACTCCCTCTTAAGGCGAGGTTGCAGTACTTTTTAACTTTTTTGAACCGCTGTAAATCTAGCAAAATGACTAGTTTCCGTAAAATAAAAAATAATTTAGGAAAATTGAACATACTGTTAAGCGCTGGGTGAAGATAGAAACGCGCATTAAAACAATTGGCTCGATAAAAAATAATCATGAAGATGACACTAAATCGCTAATTAAAAGGCGTACCTTGAAGAGATTCCATCATTAAACCATGTAAAACTCATACCAAAAGATAGGTTTTATTGTTTTTTAGGGCATGCTGAGAAAATATTTTATAATTTCCTTATCATTTTTTTCCACGAAACAATTATACACAAAATCTAGCAGCTGAAGCGCTCGCAACGACCAGCCAGTGTTCGCCGAAAAGTTGTCAACTACAAGAGGGCCTTAAAGAGAGGAGGCTTGTGCCTCGGCAGTGGGAACGTTATAGGCTAAATATGTATTATGCTATGCAAAGTGAAAATAACTGTAATATTTGTAAAATGTGTAGGTAATGAGTAGAAATATCAAAAACACAGATAGTCGAGGCTAATGGCCGAGCTTGAGATAAAGAAATTAATTCATAAATAATATCATTATTCGACATTATCTCTGGAACTCATGAATCGGTGTGGAAGTCAAAAAAAAAAACTATTATCATTTACCACCCAAAGACAAGCAATTATGCGGAAAAAATAAAAATAATGAGTAGCATTTTTAAGTATGTTATTATTAATTTAAATTGAGAAAAGTGGTCGCTCAGTATCGGCCCGGACTTACAAGTTGTAGGTCGTGGGTTCGAACTAAGGCAGGCGATTTCATCATTCATCATTTCAGCCGTAAGACGTCCACTGCTGGACTTAGGCCTCCCTCAATTTGGGGGGCTTTGCCATAATCGCCACGCTTGGCAGGCGGGTTGGCGATCGCAGTATGATGGTAAAATGCATAGAGAACACTGCTGCCCATTCTCTAGTAAGTCCCTTAGTCGCCTTTTACGACACCCACGGGAAGAAATGGAGTGGTGTTATTCTTTACGTCCGGCACCACACGGTACGGGCAGGCAGGCGATTTACTTTGTGTAAATTATTTCATCACCACTGCTCTCACAACGGTGAATGAAACCGGTATGTTCTCTGTAGAATAACTTTTAAGTATTTGATTAGTTGACTGAATTCTCTTTATTGCACGCTTTATATTAGCTTCACTTGTATGTTTGTTTGTAACCGACTCCTTATAGCGCGATTTTGACCCACTTTAAACGACCAGATTTCATTCAAACTTTGCACACCTGTCAAGGACCGATGACAATGCAATAATTTCATAAATTTGTGCCGTTATCCTTGCCAGGGTTACCAGGACAGTAAAAAAAAACTGTCTTCGAAAACTACGCTGACATACGTCACAAACTACGCTGATATACGTCTCAAAATTCGAAACACCCTAAAAAATAGAAAATAAATAATAGTTTAGCCTGATATCAATAAAAAAAATACCTTAAAAAGCACCCCACGCTTTTTTCCATTCTTTTGTACTTTCAGTTTGGTTTTCAATGGAAGCGTGTTTTTTAGTAATTTTTTATAATCATAACAATAAACATAACATAACATCACGCCTTGTTGCCCCGAAGGGTTGGACAGAGCTGTACCTATAATACACCCACATTTTGCCAAATATGTGTAAGTCCCATGTAATAGAGGGCAACCCTAGTGCCATCAATGGGACACAAACCCAGAATCTGGGCTGCTACTGAGAAATAACAGATAGAAAAACCCAATAACATTGCTCTACCAGGGAATCGAAACCTGGGACCTTATTCAGCAGTAGCGCTAGCGACTACTAGACCATCAAGGCCAATAAATTCTTCTTGATTAGGTTTTTCTGAGAATAATCGAGTTATTTAAAAGGCAAAGAACCTTAGCACTGTTCCTAATTTCTCACAATAATTTTATACCATTGTGTTTGCAAAACAACTGCTAATAAATTATACTGTCTAATAAAATATCGATGCATATATTTTATGCAATTTCTTCTGAATACTTTATTTAATTCTTAAGGCGCTGCTCAAACCGTAGGACACCATAAATGTCGCGCAGGACGGCCTATGTCGCTGGACACAGACCTACCCCAATTTAGGGGCTTTGCCATAATCGCAACGCTTGGCAGGCGGGTTGGCGACCGCAATACGGTGGTAAAATGCATAGAGAACGGTGCTGCTCATTCTCTAGTGAATCCCTTAGTAGCCTCTTACGACACTCACGGGAAGAAATGGTATGGTGCTATTCTTGACGTGCGGCACCACAAGGAACATTCTTAGATACAATGAGCTCGAAACTCCGCTGCCGCGACAAATCCCGGCACGGCGGACAGAGCTCCGGCAGGATCTCATGGCGACTTGGCGGGTACGATTGTCGCAACCCAGCGCAGGGCACGCCACAATTGCGGCGGTAAGTCCCCTCTTTGAGGAGTGGATAGAGAGGCGCCACGGCGTTCTCACCTTCCGCCTGACGCAGGTTCTCACCGGGCATGGGTGCTTCGGTGGGTTCCTGTTCAGGATAAAGCGGGAGGAAACGCCCGGGTGTTTCCATTATGAGGATCGCCTAGAGGACACGGTGGAGCATACGGTGGAAGTGTGCCCTGCCTGGGCGGAGCACCGCCGTGTCCTCGTGGAGGCGAGCGGCGGCGGCGACCTCTCGCGTCCGGCCCTGGTGCGAGCCATGGTACGGACCGAGAGGGCATGGGAAGCCGTCACCTCCTTCTGCGAAGCAGTAATGCTCGCGAAGGAGGAGGCGGGGCGCGTGAGGGAGTGGCAGTCTCTTCGCCCTCACGTCCCTAGCTGCCGCAGGAGGAGACGCGCCGGGAGTCGATTGCGGACTCCCGGCCACCGTAGGCGCGAGCTTGCGGGTGGCGAGCAATGGGTAGCTCGCCGCCCGGTAAGGACCAAGCTCAGGTCGACGGCGCGTAATGTTCCACGCGCGCCTCAAAGAGATGTCAGCAACACTGAAGGGGTCTGCTAGGACCGATGCCTGCCGGGGTCGCGTGATTGTTCGAAAGAGATACCGTGACCCTGGCACATGGGCAACTGAAGGAACACGGGTGGGTTTTAGTCAGTAAAAGTCTCACGCCCTCCCGCTCCGCCCAGAGCGGGAGAAGTCATTTGATGATTTCCCATCTAAAAAAAAAAAAAAAAGATACAATGAGCTAAAAGACTCACCGTGAAAACATATCGCACCTTTAATAATAAACTGAAATAACTACAAAATTACGATTGTTGTAGACTGCATCGTATTTGCAAAGCTTTAAACGCTATTTTCCAACAATCGTAATATTGTAATTATTTCGGTGCGATATTTCTAACCCCCGACGCAAGAGAGGTGTTATTAGTTTCACCGCTATGTGTGTCTGTCTGTGGCACCGTAGCTCTTAAACGAGTGAACCGGTTTTTAGTGCGGTTTTTTTTTCAGTTAAAAGTAGGCTTTCCAGCGGGAGTTTCAGACATATTTTATCAAAATCGGTCGTTTCAACACGACGATCTTTTGAGAAAAATATTACCTACAACTTCTTATAAAAGAAAGAAAGAAAAGAAAACTGAAAGGGCCAATACGTTTATTTTTGTACTTTTAGAGGTTTTTGTTTTAAAATTTTACTTTTCGAAGTGAGTTTTCTTTTACAAACTGTCCCCTACTTCTGTGGTCCAGTCCTTTCCATAGGAGTCAAGTTCTTGGCAGACCAAGACGGGGAAAATAGCTAGAAGCTAAAGTAATAAATAAACGCTAGAAATCCATGATAACTTGTTAGTGCTGGCGCCTATGTGCCCTGCAGAGGACCTGTATAATTACTAAAATAAACAACACAAGATGGCCTCAAATTAATAAATCTTGCGCCGGCGATAAATTCACGATCGATATTATTATTTGTTTAATTGACGTGTCGCCATTGCATTTGATCGTTTGTATTGGTTATGCTGTGTCAATAATATGTAGTTGTCTATGAACGGTTGTATTTATGTTGTATTGTTGATGTTTTGTGTAGTTTAGGTGCTTAACAAAAAAAAAATCTTGATTTTTCATCATAATGTATCTGCCTAGGTTTTAAGAGTTTTAACTGATAACGTGCAATTAAAAAAGGAAGGAGTTTTCATATTATTTTGAGATATAATTTATAATCTTACTCCTTACTTTTTGTTTGTGCAAAAACAATTTTTCTTTCTTTTTTTTCTTCAAATAAATTGACGTAAAATCTTAATAACTCAATACAAAAATGTTTTAAATAGGTAATACAATATTTAACAAAGAATTTTCGACGTAGAAAATATCCTAAGTATGTTTACCTTTATATAAAATGTAGGTTAGTGTTCTTTTTCTTAACCCTCAACAGCTACTGGTTCATAAAGGCGAATTATATTTTTTATAAATGCATTCTTTTTTCAAACTTAACGAATGATGCGTTCAATTCCTTTTTATTTAAAAATTCTAATGTCTCTGTATAAACGATAGAGTTGTTACTCAAACAGCTTATTTATGGATTTTGTAAAATAATCGATGGTAGGTATGATTAGACTGTCATTTGAACGCAGAACACACTTTTCAAAGTGGTCTTTAATTTGCCTAGAGCAAAGAAATACTGCCGGTTTTACTCGTTTAACTATTCCCTATGCGTTGTTACTAATATTTATCGTTAGTAGTTGATCACAGACCGCACTAAATCTTCATTTGACGGATTCTTATCTAATAGGAATGTTCGCATGTTTGGAGTGAATCGTCTAAGTATAGCATAAAATATTGGAATTGATAGACAAATTGCATCAGCTGTTTATTTACACATGTCAACGGCCATATAAACTTGCCTGTATTTTCCAGCTTCAAAGAAGCCGACACTTTGGTGTTTCTAGCACATTTTTGCAATAAACTACAAGTTTTTAAAAGCTATTTGGTCATAGGTTGGAGGGAAGTCTTCAAATGACGGCGTAATATTTCTTGATTTATGAAAATAAATAGTTTTTGAATAAATAGCATGAATGTAAGGAGGAATGTCTTAGTAGCAGACCGGAGTTTGGCAATAGACTCGCCCCCTATTTACATGGGACTTCAACATAACTTGGCAAAAGGGTCCCAGTTCTGCCTGACCCTCCGAGGACTACAGACATGAAAATATGTTTGAAAAGGTTTAAGTTCTAAAAAGCAATAATATCATAAGAGATGATAATGAACATGACATTCAAAGCCATTATTTATTACAGCAAAAGTTCGCCGTTTAGTATTACCAAACAGACAGACAAAACTATAAGCCTTCTAATATAAAGTACAGTTCATAGTAAGGATAAGACAAGGTAGTTAGTATAATGATAGGCTTAGCAATATTTTTCGAATCCTGCGCAGTGATTAAGTTATTATGAACGGGCCGTGTTCGGAATGCTTAGATCAATTTATGGATAAATTGTTAGTTTTACATTAATTTATTACTTACTTGCCTATTAAATGGTTTTGTAGACAAGTTGTGTTTTAAGCCTAGATAATTATAGTGACTGATCTATCAATGTTTCTATTGCACAAGTTTAAAAAAAGACTTTTATTTATTAACTAGCTGTGCCCGCGGGGATGTTGGAAATGATCCCAAAGAATATTTACCGAGACAAAAAAGGTCCCTATGTTACTCTTTATAACATCAGCTGTCTGCCAGTGAAAGTCCCGTCAAAATCGGTCCAGCCGTTTCAGAGATTAGCCGGAACAAACAGACTAAAATTTTAAAAATAGTTTTTTGCTATAGGTACCGTATATACTTTCATATGCATTTAGTAAAAAGCTGTTAATTTTAAATTACAAACAGACACATCAATTTAATTTGTATAGATGTTGGTTTTAGAATACACGTAAAAGGTTGTCATTGAAATAGAATGACACTCTCAGCTTACCAAAACAAAAAAAAGTTTCCATCCGCGCAAGGAGGTCATATTAAAACCCGTAGCACAAAAAGTCAGCATGTCATCTAATCAAATATTTGTCTATTACCTGTCATTTAATAACATGACAGTCAGCTCGTAATGACATTGCACACCATGTCACGCTACTTCATGTGTCTGTAGTAATTATATGCGCTTGGGCAAGTCTGAACTGGGGAGTAGGCAGCTACTGGTGTTTCGAGCGATTTAGGAGATTGAGAAGCTGATATTTAATAGATAGGGCTTGTGGCTAAGTTACAACAGCCGTACGGGTCGATCGTTCAGGTTAAGCTACCCTTGCCGCGGTTGGTCCGTGGATGGGTGACCATCTTTACATACCAAGACCCTTCCGTGCCTCGGAAAGCACGTTAACCCGTTGGTCCCGGCTGTCTTTCGTAGATCTTAGACAGTCATTACGGGTCGTCAGAAGCCCGAAAGTCTGACAACCAGACTTACCAAGGGGTATCGTATTACATCCGTCACCCCCTATTCCTTAGGACCTGAGATGGTGGCGCGTAGTGTTCCACGCGATGTATGGGGGGGAGTTTAACACCTCACTCCCCCCAACGTAAGGAGGCCCGCAAAGGCGGGCCGGGGATCGCGGAAGACATATTGGGTCCCGTGGTCCCAAAAAGAAAGGGGTATCGTATTACCCAGTAACTGGGTTGTGGAGGTCAGATAGGCAGTCACTCCAAGTAAAATACTGGTACTCAGCTGCATCCGGTTAGACTGGAAGGCAACCCCAACATAGTTGGGAAAAGGCTAGGCAGATATTTGGTAAGGTTGGCTTGCTTATTGGTTCCTCCATCAAGAATTTCTTAGTCGCAGCTGGGAGCTTGGATTTGAGCCTGGTTCAATCAATCAATCAAAATATTTGTACATACATACATACATACAATCACGCCTTTTTCCCATGGGGGTAGGCAGAAACCACGGAACGCCACCTTCTACGATCTCTACACACTCCTTTTGCCTCGTTTAGGTTCATACAATTGGTCATACACACACGCCGGTTGCGAGTACCACGCACCTGACCTTTCTGAAGAACATCACCAATAAGATCCCTATATGTCCTCCAGAATATTTTTATTTCACATAAACCAACATGTGCACTTATGAAACGTCAGAAGCTAGGTGCATGGTTCCAAATAGTTGATTCCTATGGAGAAGAGCCGGCAAGAAACTCCACGGTCACTGTTTTAAAAATGGCAATAGGCTCACCTTCTCTCACACGGGAGTTAAAAATATTAGCGAAATGGCAGCGTTCTATAGGTAGGTACACCATAGTAGGATCTCTTCTGCCTATCCCTTCAGAAATTACAAGCGTGATATTATGTTATTATGGACAGCTAGTTTCAACTGTTGACAATGAAACGTTGCAGAGACCCTCGTTGGTCTGTTGGTTCCTAAGCGCGTTTCGGGATACAGGCCTTTTTTATCGTATTGCTGATTCCCGTATTTCATTTTCAAAGATCTAGATGACGACCGAAAATGGTGATTAGAAAACCAAAGAAATGATGGACGGATTTTGTGAATGATGATGTGACAAGAAAGAGGAAAACTGAGATGACGGCTGATAAAGATGTGAGGAAGACGACAAGTTGCGCTAAGCCTAAATAAATTGGAAAAAGGACAGGTGGATGATAATTAAATGTAACATAGTACTTATTTTCCTATTTATTAAGCTTAAGAATAATATTCTTAACCATTCTTAGTCAGCGGTTACGAGGTTTTAAGAGTTTGGTGACTTTAATTGCGGTCACTGATCCAGGCCCTACAAGAACTTTTCACTACTCAAGTACAAAAAGCAAATTAAATTGCAAAGACAAGTTTTTTTTTTTCAAGAAACCAACAGCATGCTTTATTCTCTTGTAATAACATTCATTCTTTGGTCAATGAAACCAGAAATGTCAACAAACAGAACTTTGTTTTCAATTAATTTCATTTCAAAACTGAAGTTTACTGAATGGAAGTTGAAAGGATTCAGTTTAAACACCTCTTGGTATAACGTCAAACGCGGCACTGTTCAAACACTTCTAGAGAAGAAACCTACAACAGAAATTTGAAAAAGTTCGCCCCTAAACAAAAAAAAAATGGGAAAGCGAGAAAAAATTCGTCCTAGTACAGAGTTTTGCGGGCAAAAGTTTTTGGGCACTCCTTTCAAAGGTTACGGGGGAGGCTCCAACAAAAATGTCCATCACTTTACACCAGAATTCGGAGACTTCGCAAACGTATTGCCTTTGATGTTTCGAGTGTTACCCTTTCTTACTCTTCCTGTTTTCCTTTTCGTGAATCGTTGAGTTTCGTTCAAGTGAACTTATTTTTTTCTCGTGTTTTTGATCTTTTTTTTGGTCTATTTGTCTTTCTTGCTCTATATTTTATAGAAATTATATTTTAAAAACTGATAGAGTATTTTCTGATACGTTGCCGCTTGTTTGTTGTTCTGTATATTAAGTATTAACTTTTTTTCTTCGGTAACCCAGGTACCCTACGTGAGATAGTCAGCAACGTCAAGGCGTTGCTGGCCTTCTTCGAGGAGCTGGGGTGGATCGAATAACCGATTTCCCACCCGTACGCAAAATACTCGCTCAGACGTGGAGTTGCGGACACCAGCCCGTTCTACCTAAGTACTAACTTTAGCCAGCGGCTTCGTCCGCGTAAAAACACATATAAACCTTCCTCTTGAATCACTCTATCTATTGATGATAACCGCATTATAATCCGTTGCGTAGTTTAAAAGGTCTAAGCGTACAAACGCGGAAAGCGACTTTGTTTTATACATGTAGAGATGGTGTTTATTTAGTAACACTATTTTATTGACAGTTCATCTTGTACACACATGGCTGCGTCTAAAGGTTTATTCCTGCGATTGTTAAATTGTTCTGGGCAAGTTCAGAAAACTAATTAGAAGAGTAACACAGTTGCTGTTATACTTAGTAATAGTAAGAAGTAAATTCAAACAACTTAAACATTTGAAAGCTTTTTTTAATGTTCTTTATTTATTACTGAACCGTCCACAATATTACGATATTGTGGACGTCACGAGATTTTATAATAGGTTAGTTAGTTCATTGATAAAAATCAGCTGATTTAGTAAAAATAGATCGTCAATAAAAAGCATGCAAATATGAATGAAAAGATCAAATGAGTCATCAGAAATAATGAATATTCAATCTAATTCAAAATGAACTTGGTTGACCTACCCACTTTTAGATTAGAATTAAAATATTTAAAATTCAATCGTAATGAACCGAAACTTTTTCTAATTTACGTGATTTTTAGGGTTCCATTCCGCGAAAGGAAACAACGGAACCTTTTTATAAAAGAAATTGTATCAGTCTAAGCACCAGCTGCTAAAATGTCTGCTCATTTTTACAGCTTCCCTTTCTTGTCTTGTTAAGCTCGGCAATTTATTAAACAAATACCGAGAGTCTCAACCGAGAAACTCATTTATTTGAAAAAAACTTACAAGTTTATTTAGTACTTAAGTGAGATTTAGAATCTACCTATGGAGTCAAATATAATTTCGTTTTAATAAAAAAAATTAAAGTTATCGAAAAAAATTGCTTTTTAATGAAGCGTTAAAGCTAATTGAAACGTGAAATACCCAAGCATTACGTAAGTGTGCTACACACTACACAAAATGTAAGTACCTACTTTAATGATTATAGTTTAAAAGAAATAATAAAAATAAAAAGTACTTGAAGATTAATAAAAAAATACACAATAAAAAAATAGGATATTCATGCTGCTGACTATTTCGCATCAATTTTTTATAAACGTATTTTCAGAATAATTCCCAGCGCTGGAGGGTTAACCGTGAATGCGAGACGAAATGTCTTTGCTACAATTTATAATTATTGTTATACTATGGTGTAAGTTTTCAAAAATGCGAAAATTAATTTCAGATTACATATCTACCTTCTTTAGACCAACATAATTACATAGCTAATAGGTGAATAGACGCATTAAGTTTATTTTCACACATTTCACTAGTGTTGGGTAACAAATTTTCGCGTGTCGCGTTTTTGTTCTGAATGTCAAATAAATTTGTCAGTAGTGATGTGCGTGCGTCACATTATTTTATTACATGTTAGGTACGAAATGGAGAGGTACCTAGTAGCCCATAAAGTTTTCACGCACCATACATATTGTAAATAGTTGGGCTATAATTCTTACTAAACACGACACTACATGTGAAGTTTGGTTTTGTTTCCTATTTTTGTTGCCTACTGGCTGATTTTATAACGTATTAAAAAACTGTAAGTGTTTCATAAAACAAGTTCACGGATTTATATGGTAGGTACAGCATGAAGCAATGAAATAATATTGTTGGTTATGGTTTAAGTTTAAGTAATTAAGCGAGAAAGCGCTCTACAAAAGTTTTGTAACCTCAAAAACTTACACTAAGTAGCTAAGTGTCTATATTTTTGTACGCAAATTTAAATTCCCAAAGACAAGTCAAAATTTTTAAATTCGAATTTAAAATTTGGGAAACGTGGAATCCATAGATCTACATATGTAACTCATATTATAAATGCAAATCTGTCTCTATTAACTTTTAATGCCTAAACCGCTGAATCGTTATGAAATTTGACGGATAGTTAGATACATATCTAGGTAGCCTGGGACCTCAAAAAGGACATGGATTACTCTTCATCCTGGTTTGAACAGAATAGACCTAGACGAAATCATAGCAACAGCTAGTGATAAATAAAGGTTGTCTTGTCTTGTTTCTTTAGAACTGACAGAAACTTTAATCATGGCAATATCAATATTGTGACAGATGACAGAATTATGCATATTATTATTAAAAGCTTGTTTATTTGCATATTCATCTCAGCATTACCTGCCATATGCAATTTATGCAAACATTAATCAGACAAACATTTGAGAACAGAATGTAAATAAATGATTTACTCTTCCGTTTTTTCCAAACAATTAAAAACAATCATAAATATTTTATCTGTTGTTTGGTTTGTTTTAAATTTTTCGAACTAGGTAGTTTCCATTTTTAAATACGAGTTTGAATTCGCATGTACGAAATGCCAATAAGACTCCTTCTATTTGTCTGTTCATTCGATAATAACTTCAACATGACAATAATATATACAATTTCTTGTTGCTAAACTATCAGCTATACGTTTTTCTCAGATTATTCGCACTTAAAACTGGGAATAAATTAGGAAACAGAGTAAAACAACGGCTACCAGTCTCACAGAGTAATTAATGCGACAACACGTTCCGACGGATGCTAGTTTTTGGCGAAAAAATACGCCTATGCAGAGATCCTCACCCTACGTGATCGCGAAATGTAATTAGCAAAACTTGTACAAAACAACTCAAGAAGTATGTAAATTATTGTAAATGTGAGAATAATGTTTCGTACTAATGTAGACTCAAAACTACTCGGTATTTTAAAACAAATAAACATTATAATGAAGCGGCCACGTACAGTACATTACATAGCTTTTAAATAGAGCAGTTTCAACAAGACTGGTAAAAATCTAATTAGGTAAGTACGTATGAAATGTATCGTAGCCTCTGGTGGCAATTATTTGAGCAATGTGACGTAATAGCGTGACTGGTAAGCCACAATTACTAAAATAACTTACGCTAAACTTGACTGGATTTCGCTCTCATTATTTTAATATTTGATTTCACTCAAGAATTCGTACCTCATTAATTATAGCTCGCCTATTCATGTAACGTTTCAGTTTTCACTGCAAGGAAGGTTCAAAAAGGCCTAACTTGTAATTGTTTTTGTAAACAACTCCATGTGACTGCCGAGTGGCGAGTAGCGCACTGCACGGCGCGAGTCGTGAGTTACAACAGGGATATCTACGGGCCCTGCTCATCTGCTCACTTACCGGTCAGTGCAGGTGCTATCGGTACGTTTGGCGGTTCATATCACACACAACACTGGCACGTCCGCGGTTCGAAAGACACGATCACAGGCGTCGGTAGCGAGCGACACGATGCGGCGCGGGGCCGTACTGACCTGCCACTCTTGGTGATCACCATCTCGGTGCCCAGCTTGTGGAACTTCTCCCACAGGTCCTTGCCTTCGAGCGTGACCTTGGGGTCGTCCACGACACCGTCGTCATCTGGCGGCAACGGTGCGTACGGCGGTGGCGGCGGCTTGAGCAGCGGACAGGGCGCGGACAGCGCGGCGGCAGCAGCGAGTGCGGCTGGCAGGTAAGGAGGCGGCGGCAGGGCGCCTGCCGTCAGCAGCGCCGACACCGAGAAGTCGCTCGGCCGCGGCGCCAGCAGCGGGTGGAAGGCGACGGCGTCGCGCCGTTCCGCGCCCTCGAAGCGCATGCCCGCGCCGCCCGGGACCCACGGCGCGCGCTCCACGACCGGCGTGCCCGTCGGCTCCAGCGGTCGCGCTCGCGCCCGCTCATGCAACGTCCATAACGCGCCGACCGGCGGCTCGTGCGACACTCGTTCTTCCCGTGGCGACACCCGCTCGCGCGGCAGGCGTCAAACGACTGGCCGCCGGCGGCGCCGCGCGCGACACCCCTCCCGCGCGCGCCACCCAATCGCGCGTGTTTCCCCGCGCGCCCCCGCGCCGGGCGGGGCTCCGCGGCGCCGCGTTGTTTTTTGGTCGCGGGCGAGGTGTCCGCCGCCGCCACACCTCGCGCGCGCTCCGCTCCGCTAATCTGGTTAATGCGGCGCGCGGGGGACACCGGTACCGCCAGACATCGCGCCCGCGCCCGCGCCCGCCGCCTCCTTCTAATTGGACACGTTTCCGTTGGTTCATCAATTGAGCTCGTTACGGCGTATCTTTTGTGTGGCGCGCTAGAGATGCGACTCGCGGCCACCGCGACCGCGGCCTGGTCGCGACACTACTCCACTCGGAGCTAAACTTTTGTTAGCCGCCGTCTGTTGCTGCTGTGTCTAGAACACTGAACAACTAATTTAAGTTTGTTTGCTTCCACTCAGAGTTGGACTTACTACTTTCTTGATGTTTCGTTTTATGCGATTAAAATTATTGCGTTCACTTTCATACTAGTTTTCTCTACTGTTTTAGCGTAGAGGTGCCTGTTATTATCGTTTTATAGCGATCCGACTTCAATATGAGGTATCTCCTACTGTTTTCTTGATTCGCTTGCCAAGCCAAACATTCCCCACTCGTCTCAACCGCGACCCGACGAGTTGTGAACAGAATTAAATTACTTTCCTACATTATTAGCAACAACTTTCGTGCTAAGATTCCTTTTCATTTTAACACCAATTCGTTTGTTCGGAACAGCGTGTGAAGCGTTTATTTCTTATTCGAATATAATGTAGAAATGTTGCAGTATTTCTCACTCATATTCTATATTAGTAATAGACATTATTTCGTGTTGAATTGACACTTGATACCAAATATTATTTGAAGCCACTTTTTTTGTTCACGGTACCGTGAAGCATTAATTTTCAAAATTGCGAATTTAGGCGTGATTAGTTTGAATAAACTTGAAACTTTTCGCAATTTTGAAAATTTATTTTCGCGTTAGATATAACTACAAAATGATGCAGTAATTTTTTGGTTAAATTCAAAGACTTACCTAATTGAATCTCTACAATGGAACTCTACCACCAAAAAAATATCGCAAATTAAAACATTTCTTAAAACAATTAGAAATTGCTGCTTTTTAAGATTTATTTGAGTTTAGTTTACTTAGTAGGACTTACCTAATTAGTGTAGGTATATGGTGCTGGTATAAAAGGAATAAAAACCATTCAAACAGTGACTGCAGAGTAGGTAAGCTGGCTGAAGTGGCTGTGGGCTGGCCATGTCTGTCGAAGGACTGATGGCCGGTGGAGCAGACGAGTCCTGGAGTGGAGACCGTGTATCGGCAAGCGTAGTGTGGGACGCCCCCCAGCTAGATGGACCGACGACCTCTAAAAGGTGGCTGGGACAGACTGGATGCGGAAGGCGGAGGATAGGGTGTTGTGGCGCAGCATGGGAGAGGCCTATGTCCAGCAGTGGACTACGATAGGCTGAATTGATGAAACAGAGAAAATATAAAAGCATTTAATTTTTCTAGACAAAAAGGTGCTTAAAGGTAGGTAAATATTTCCCGTATAGTTCCTATTAACTGTTTATTTTCTACCTGAAATGAATACTGCTATACTTTCCTCGAAAATATTGCAATGTATTTAATAAAAATCTCGTTATTGGCACGATCAATTAACATTTTTTTTTTTATAATGTAGGTTGTTGGAATGACTCTTGTGTAAAGGTGGGTTGGTGGGAGGTAAGTATTTGTCAACCCTTTGATTATTTACCCAATAAACCAACCCCTAACAAATATTATGAATGCAAAAGTGAATTTCTTGTAGCGTTTTAACGTTAAAACGGCTGAGCGGATTTGGATGAAATTTGGTACATAGATAGATAAAGACCAGGATAAGGACATAGTCACAGGCGACAGGGAACATCTAGTATTATAGTAAATAAATGAATGAAAAATAAAAACAGTCAAATATTAATAAAACTTACCAACGATCGCATTTAAAATTAATAAAACAGAAGCGAGAAACTATCTCAAGAAATTACACGTAAAAGGTATTAACGAAGTTAATTGGCTATCAAACACATTACACACTTTCTGTTGAGCGGTGTCGGGTAAGCGACAGTGAAATGTGCACGCGATGTTCTGACACTCTTAGGTATTTTAAATTCATCTCCGCGTGTTTCTTGAATTACATTAACATATCATTACGCCTGTTTCTTTGAAGGGTATAGCAGAAGTGCACCTATTGTTGTTAATTTCCTACTAATCTCAATCTTTACTTAGTATATAACAAAGTCCAATTTCGTGTGTAAGCTTAGATCTTTTAAACTACGCAACGGATTTAAACGCGGTTTTCACTAATACACAGACGAAGCCGCTGGCAAAAGCTAGTAATATTATAAATGTGAAAAATTGTTTGTTAAGATATTTGTTTGTTTGTAACTCAATCACGCAAAAACGACTGAACTGATGTGAATGAAGTTTGGCACACATAAACTTTATGACCTGGATTAAAACATAGGAACTAACCCACTTATTTTGCTGTGCCCGACAGGGTTCATATCTAATTATAAGTTTACCACCTAAGAATACATGTGAAATGCAATTAAAGTATTGAGTATTAGATACTTTTAATCTCAGTAGTACGTTCCGATAGGTTAAATTCCAAACTCAACGCTGTCGAAGCCGGACAAAACTTAATACAACTATATTTCGCCAGTTATGTAAAAAAAAAAAAAAACACATCGCTCACACATCGTATCGTTGTTTGTTGTTTGAATCAAATTATGTACTTTAAATCAGATATTTAATTTGCTACACCAAAATGACAGCTGCGATCGAATAACTTTAAGGCTCCGGCTAACAGGTGCGATGGGATCTGTTGAAACCACGGAATTTTGTTCTGTGGTTGAAACATTTTCGATGAAGTTTACATAGAAATTGCTCTACTAGAGTTGCATCGCGCTGTCGTGTAGCGCCTGTCTGTGAGAGCCTTTAAGCGTTATAAGTTCCAAGATTGAAAAATGGAAATATTTAGGGTATGTTTAGTAAAGAATTTACTAGTACAATACAATCCAATCCAATCTAATGTAGGTATGTAAGAGTTAATAGGAACTTGTACGAACTCTATGAGAACCTGACTGATGTCAATGTCGATCTACTTTACACTGTTTCCACTCAATCTGTGTGGTTTTTTTCCTCAACAGACCAGAGGGGTAATTGCGGAACTTTTTATCGGTAGGAATTGGTTTAATATTCATAGTTAAACAACATACATTGCGTTATTTACGTTGTTGAGCCGACAATTTATTCGAACAAATGATGCAATGGTTTAGAAATAATCTTCAATCTCATTCAGATTCTTATAAATAGTGCGTTTCGCAATTAGGGTGCTGAGCTCCAATCCAGCTAAATTAAGCGTAAAATCTAGTTTAAAAAAAAAAAAAAGGGGTAGGCCCTTTTTTTTTTTTTTTTCTGGATGGGAAATCATCAAATGACTTCTCCCGCTCTGGGCGGAGCGGGAGGGCGTGTCAGACTTTTACTGACTAAAACCCACCCGTGTTCCTTCAGTTGCCCATGTGCCAGGGTCACGGTATCTCTTTCGAACAATCTCGCGACCCTGGCAGTTGACTTACCCCTTGATTATACACCGTGACATTTTAGTCTTACAAAGGTTGTCCACTCAATATATCCGATACAATATAACTCTAGGCGTGATTAAAAATTGTTACCGTTAATTAAGATAATAGGTATTAAGAAAAATAAATAATGCATTAGAATTATGAAACATCCTGTTAATAATGTTTACGTATCATTCGGTAGAGAACATACCTACCCAGTGCACGAGTCGACTAGATCATTCCATCTCCATTATCCATCAGACAAAATATCAAATTTTAACCACGTCATGCGTCAAAATAATGAATAATATTTTTATTTTTTACTTATTCAAATGTTCATTTTTTTCCTATGGATGTGTAGTAGTCATTGGTTACATGAAGTGGGCTGCCGTTGTAAGACGACTTAAATGTCACGTTGTATATTCTAAAACAAAATATAATGGAGAATGCCCCTAATTTTATGATCTTTATACAATTATTAAATATTCGTTCATGTGGTGCCGGACGTAAAGAATAACATCACCCTATTTCTTCCCGTGGGTGTCGTAAAATGCGATTAAGGGACTTACTAGAGAATGGGCAGCAGCGTTCTCTATGAATTTTCCACCATACTGCGATCGCCAACCCGCCTGCCAAGCGTGGCGATTAAGTCAAAGCCCCCAAATTGGGGGAGGCGTATGTCCTGCAATGGACGTCTTACGGCTGAACTGATGATACGGTTATTAATAAAAAACGATAGAGCATTTTGTTAGATACCTATTTAAAACATTTAGTTGTGCAAGCGTGAAATAAGAGATGATTTAAATAAAATAACAAACTAATTTTCTACAGTGTCAATGTTAATGTTCCAATAAATTATAATGTATTATCTAATATTTGGAAACGCTGGGAGTGGACGGCCTAGAAGGACATATAGTGACCTTATTGGTGATGTTCTTCAGAAAGGTCAGGTGCGTAGTACTCGCAACCGGCGTGTGTGTATGACCAGATGTATGAACCTATACGAGACAAAAGGAGTATATAAGGATGGTAGCAGATGGCGGTCCGTAGTTTCTGCCTGCATGTATGTAATATAAGATACTGGTTTACCTACATTTTCTCTCAAGTTCAAGAGACAAAGTCATACTTATAGGAACATCTATGTGCAAACTGTAAAAATGAATTCAGCCCATGATCCAAGAGCACTAAATAAACTAACTAAGCAAGGTTTTTCTTTATGGTTGAAACCATCGAGCCTGATTTTGAAATAAGAACCTGACAAATCGAAAAATTGTTCCTTTTACGAAACTGACTATTTCGTCCACGGTGCTAAGTAATCATTTTTGTATTATAGAGCGAAATAAAAATATTAATTCGGACACGCATAGAAACTAAACTAAAGTATTCAAAACTTTACTCAAATCGAAATAAGCTTGAATAAACCAACACTCGTATGATTATTTATGTACTTCTATAGGTCCTGTAATAATTCCTTAGGAATGGGAAAATGCTATTAAGTAGTTGTCATTTAAATCAGCAGTTTTACTCAGATACTTTTCGCCTGTCCAGAAAATTAAATGTGTTTTTTTTAACGGATAACCGGCCCGTATCTTCGTAAACCCCAGGTCCGAGAGGCTTTCTGGCTATTTCTAAAGGTTTAGAAGATTAGAAAAATGTAATTGTATTACTTATGCCATTTCAGGAAATAAGGGAATACAGGGACGTATGTAGTACGTACGTGGAGAATGGGCAACAGCGTTCACTATGCATTTCATTTTTTTTGTGTGTTTTTTTTTTTGACTGGCCTGTTAGTCTAGTGGTTAGTGACCCTGACTGCTGAGACTGAGGTCGTGGGTTCGATTCCCACCCAGGACAAATCTTTGTGTGATGAGCACGATCATTTGTTCTGTGTCTAGGTGTAATTTATCTATAATATGTATGTATTTAGACATATATAAGTATGTTTATCAGTTGTCTGGTTGCCATAGTACAGGCTCTGCCTAGTTTGGGATCAGATAACGGTGTGTTGGTTGTCCTAAGATATTTATTTATTTTATTTATTTATTTATTTCACCACCATACTGCGATCGCAAACTCACCTGCCAAGCGTGGCGATTATGGCAAAGCTCTCCAAATAGGGGGAGGTTTATGTCCAGCAGTGGACGTTTTTAGCAGAAATGATGATGATGATGAGAAATCTAAATAAAAATAGCAATTCAAAGTGTTATCGGCAAAACTTACATTTTTATTTAACACTACGCCTATTTCTTTGAACAAGCCGTCTTTAAACAGAACCTAGTCTTAATTTTTATTAGCTAATACCAGTTTTTCAAGTTGTCGGACAACTGGGCGTCCATTTAAGTTTTATAACAACGTGGGACAGTCTGCAGCTGGGCACAGTTGTAGGTACACGTTTTTGTTGCAGTTAGCATTAATAGGTGATATGGCTAGGAACAATCTAAGTACACTTAATGACGAATAGGCTTGAAAGACGTCACGATTTGAAGGGGACTTTCTGACCAAAGAGTTTCTATTCTAAGTGATCAGAACCCTAATAATTAAATAGTGTTTAGATTTTATTTTGTTTTTTTTTTATTAATCGTTCTTTTGTACAACTAGTAGTTCTGTTGAGAAATACTTATGTGGATAATGTTTTGAGTAGTGTCTTTGTAACCTGCGTCTATTATTAAGTTCTGTTTGTTGTCCCTAAATAAATAAATAAAGGAAATTCTCTTCTAAATCAGCCTAATGCTTTCTAATACTGGAATAAAAGTTTGTATTCTTCTCAATTTTTGATAGAAACAATTCACTTATAAAACTTGTTTATTTGAAGCTATTTTACATGTCCTAATACGACTCTAGGTTTTTTTGGTTAATTCTGCCTTTTATGGAGGGTTTTTAAATAACGTCTTTTGTTTATAAAAGGTATAAAATAATTAAGAACTAGAATAATTTAGAATCTATAAACCGCTAAACTTCAGCACCGCGTGTAAAATGATCACCGATGATACGAAATTGTTTACAGCGCCATCTCTGGGCGAGTAGCAGTGAACTAAAATCAAAATTTGTCATTTTCTTACTTTTTACAAAGTACTTATTTTCATTTTTAACTTCGAAAAAATATTAGGAGGTATCTATAATGTAACTGTGCTAACTACACACCTAATATTCAGTAGGACTGTAGAGTTTTACTACAATTACTACTTTGAAGGAGCCAAATTTATTTTTCGTATATTAAATTTATTATTGCTATAATTCGCATTTCACATTGTAATATAGGTACTTAGATTAATTGTCTTTTTCAATTCAATAAATTATACCATAGTTCTAAGGTAGCAATAGGCAAAAAGGGTGCTAATATTTAAAAAAAAAAACTCCTTTTTAAAAAACCCACATACATTAAAACTGCTTACCTCAGTTACCAGCCAGTAAGTTAGCACGCAAAGTCAATTATTCCTGCCCTACTAATAATTAATTTTCGATGTTACCTAGAAATACTTTGCATGCATAAAAATTGGTATTTAATCATTGCAAAACGATTATTTGTTTTGCATATCGACGTTAATTACCTGTTTGGAGGACTCTTGAGAAAAACATCTAATTATCTTGGCACCTAGTGCTTTGTAATTATAGTTTTTATGTTATAACTAATAAGGTTATTATATCCCTTCTGATTGTTTAAATACACGATTAAACCTTAAATGTTGTACCTATAGAATCTCGTCTAAGCCCAGGAATTTAGCTATTAGAACGATACGAGGGCTACTCTCGTTACGTTAAGAATGTTCACAATTTGACCTGTCTTAATCTGTCAAAAATCCCTCGACTTTTGAATTTTTGACATTTGATTGTCGCTGAGATGATATTGCGACTAGATTTTGAAAGTTTTTAATTACGAAAATCCACAAACTTTTACAGATTATGTAGCATTTTGATTAGGACTCTCCACCCATATGTAACTTAACTACCTCAGTTATAAAAAAGATTTTTTGCAAATCTTATCTTTCCATACAAAGAACAGATCAACTTTTATCTCCAAACTTTTCTCTCAAAATGCATTACACTTCAAATGTCCAATAACATATATATTTTTTAATACTGGCCATTAATTGCCTTTGAAAAAAACGAACGTAATATTTAAAATATTTAATGTCCCAATCAATTCCAGTGACGTCACCATTCTATTTTCAAATCGAGGAAGCAAAATAAAAATGGCCGAGGCAATCGATTATAAGCATGAAGATCGCGTGCCCAAAATATTGATGATTTCCATCAAAATGGAAGATAATTGAGTCATTTAGCAGTAAACGTAACGAACAATAAAATTAATTGCAGTCCAATCCAAATAGATTGGTGGTTCACGCTTTTTGTTGTAATGGAGACGGCATAGTTTTAGGTAAGAATGCAATGAAAATGTTTTACAAGGTCGGAAAAAAATTTAAGTATGACTATTACTGTCACTGTTGTAGATGTTCATTATAGGTAAGTGATCAATAGTTTTAGCACATCGGTTAAGGAAAAACAACGTGAGGAAACCAGCATCCTAATGACGAAACACAGAAAAAATCAGTCAAAGTATTGCTAGTCCATTGCTCTATATTTTTGACAAATTAGTTTGCTCCACAACATAAATAACGCAATGAATGTTGTTGAACTGTCAAAATGACAGCCATTTTCTACTGTTAGTGTGTTACGAAGTCACCCCTCTGGACTTATATTGTAGTTAGGTTGGTGTGAAATCGCCACCTCCTCTTGAGCAAGTGTGGTGGTATGAGAAGAGGGTTTTGCCCAGCAGATGGAAATAATAATACACTGGTATTATTATTTAAATTTATTGGTTAAAATAAATACTGTCACATCTAAATACTGTAAAACTTTTATGAACCAATAAATATACAACTAAATATATATAAAATATAAATAAAAAAGTTCTTGAAGAGTAGAGTTTGAGTATACCTAGAGTTGTACCTGTTGTTGTTTGTGCCGTGTGGTGCCGGACGTAAAGAATAACACCACCCCATTTCTTCCCGTGGGTGTCGTAAGAGGCGACTAAAGGACTTACTTGGGAATGGGCAGTAGCGTTCTCTATGCATTTTACCACCAAACTGCGATCGCCCAGCCGCCTGCCAGGCGTGGCGATTATGGCAAATCCCACCAAAAAATGTACCGGTTAAATTGGCGGTGCATGGAGGAGGCTTATGTCCAGCAGTGGGCTTCTTACGGCTGAAATGATGATGATGATGATGATACCTAGAGTTGTTACTCAAATCGACTGAAGTTTCAAATTCAAATAATTTATTTTCTCTTCACAAACAATGACATGAAGCTTAAAGACTATATGACACTAGTTTGTGAGAGACTGGTGTCTGCACTAGGAAAACCTGTAAAGCAGATCACCAGGGTGCCACCACAACGGTATATTAACATTTTCAGTTATTTGCTAAAATGTGAAGAGATAGTGCATAATATAAATATCAGTGATGAATAAATTAAAAAACAATAAATCAAAGATAAAAAGTGGTAAAACTAGCGGGATACACTATTTAGGATAAGTTAGTAATTCCTCAGTTGCTTTATAATCTAGTTTCATTGTAACATGATATAAGTACTTAGCTAATTACTACATACCTAACATAACATCACGCCTCATTTCCAGAAGGGTTAGGCAGAGGTTTACCGATAGTACAGTCACATTTCGTCAGTTATTTCTAAGTCCCATGTAATAGGGGGCGAGCCTATTGCCGTCAACCGAGCACAACTTCAGATTTCAGGCTGCTATTGAGAAATTCCTGAGAGAAAAGCCGAATATCACTTTGCCCGACCTGGGAATCGAGTCCAAGACCCAGGATCATGCTCGACCACTAAACCCAAGAGGCGGTCTCACTCAGGCGCAGTGCGACCGCGCCTGAGTGAGACCGCCTCTTGGGTTTAACCTAACCTAACCTAACATTTAGGGGGGGGGGGGGGGGTCACCATGAGTACTGAACAATATTTTTAGGAAGGTACATCCTCTTTGGTCTAGTAATCGCAAGCGCTGCTGATCAGAATGATGTCCCAGATTATAATCTTTTAGCAAATGTCCATCGGAGTCTCCGTGGCTCAAGTGAGAACAATTTTAAGATAGTAAGACAGGCAAATCGTTCAGGGTTTCGACAGCATGACTGTCTTTGGGGGGGGTCATGACCCCTAGAACCCCCCTCTCGGACCGCGCCTGGTCTCACTTAATTACTAACCATTTAAAATGTGTGTCCATGTGATTGACATCTTTTACTTAAGAATAAACCAAATTATTCCATACTTTTATTTTCTAATCAGAGACTTTTCAACCAAAATTTAGACGACACTTCAGACCATCTCAGAAATAAGTCTTATTTCAAATCCCCACAATTTATCATCTTGAGGGTAGACACCTTCCCCTCACCTCAAATCTTATAACGAAATTATCGAAAGCCCCAACGAACACTTATTGAGCCCCTCCAAGGGCCCATACAACCTTGTCACAATGAAAATGTTGGAAAATCTTCAGGACAACGATTAGAAAATTCGGCGGGTAAGTTCGACAAGGTTCTACATGATTAAGGTTCAGTGAGTGTGAGATTTGTTTGTGGAATTGAATTAAAATTGAGAAGGGATTTATTCTGATTTGTTGTTTGTTTTGTAGTGGTTTTTTTTAAATCAGGTCGATGACCTGAAGAAGATATTTTACAAGGTGCAAGTCCTGGAATGATTAATGTTAGAGATAATTTGAATTATAATTTATATTGACACACTTGCTAAGAAGTATATGGTTTAAAGAAATTTTGTTACATAGATCATCATCATCAGCCTATAATGTTCCCACAGCTGGGACACAGGCCTCCTCTCGGTGAGAGAGAGTGGGCAACAGTTACATAGATCAACCCATACTCAATGTAATAAGCGTTTAGTTTTGATTTGTAATCTGGTAGAGTTCTACATATTTATCTAGCATCGTACTCCACATGTTTTACGAATAAGTCATACGTTTTAATTCTCTGCGTTCAGGTTTTCAGGCAGTATCCGCCTACTATAGACATTATACTACTTGTCTTATAAGAAGACGATAATTTTGCATTGCCTCTTACAATATGATAGGCAACACAACTTTTTATAAGACTGTCAAAAAATAACAGTTCTAATTTGAATGTACGCACTGCTACACATCAAGCTATGAATTTCCAGTATAAAGTGATCTTACATTGTATGGGATTTCCGTATATTGAGAGGTCAGCTTAAATTGGAAAAGCATAGCTTGATGTGTAGCCGTGTGTACACCGTATTAAACAACGTTATTATTTTCCACAATTGCGAATGTTAGTAGGTACTACTGTTTAAATTTAAATAGATTACTGATTTTTTTTAAACATTGTTCTCTTCTCCTTTTCCCTAGTATACATCTTCTGGCAAATGAATTGCCCACGTTGACTTTTGACGATCGTACTTACCTACGGAACCACCACAACCAAAAACAGATCAATCTCCTTAAATTTAAATACATTTATTTATTACGTTCCAGCGCGGTGTGATCGCGGTTCTCCAGCGCTTGTTATTGAATATCTGCCTCGACACTCCATAGAGTGATTTGAATATTTCTTATTATCCTCCTCTCTGTGTTCTGAGGTTTATAAATTTAGGTTAACGTTATTATTGTTATTCGGTTGGCAGAGGATTTCGTTGTTTTGTTTTTAAAAGTGAGCCAAAATGATGTTTTGGTAGGTACTAATTAAGTTCTGTTTTGATCGTCAGGCCAGTTTATGACAAAAATAATCTCAGGTAGATAAGTACCCGGTAGTATGGCTCCGTGTGGTGCCGAACGTACAGGATAGCAATACTCCATTTCTTCCCGTGGGTATGGTAAGAGGCGACTAAGGGACTTGGGGGCGTCCATTAATTACGTGAGGTGTTCTAGGGGGGGAGGCGATCAAGCTAAATCTTTCCAAATCTCACTTAGGGGGAAGGGGGGGTCTTGGCAAATATCACGTAATTATTTTTGTAAAATGTGTAAAAGTGTGTAAAATTGCGTGAAAAATTATTTCTACAGTAAAATATGGCCAAATCTGATACAATAGTACACTGATTAAAAAAATAAACTTGACTCAAGAGCCAAAATCTTGAACCAAGAATACCATTTTGAAGAAAATGATTTTCTTGAATCAAGAGAATAAATTCTTGAGTTAAGAAATTGTTCTTGGTCTAAGTTGTTTTTGTTTTTTTTTTGTCTCAATAATCCAACACGTTGACAGCCCAAATAGAAGTTTTGAAGAATCTCGCGTGAGATTAGGGGAGGGGGCCTTGAGGAAAATCTTACGATGTCTCACCAAAGGGGGAGCGGGGGTCGAAAAATTCTCAAAAATGCCTCACGTCATTAATGGACGCCCCCTTACTAGAGAATGGGCAGCAGCGTTCTCTATGCATGTTACCACCATACTACGATCGCCAACCCGCCTGCCAAGCGTGGCGATTATGGCAAACTCCTCCAAATTGAGGGAGGCCATGTCCAGCAGAAGACGTCTTGAGGCTGAAACATCGACGACGACGATTCAGCTGTATCTGGTTAGACTGGACGCCGACCCCAAAACAGTCGGGAAAAGACGAGGCAGAATGTTTTTGATGAAGTTTTTTGCAGCTTTAGTTTTCGTTACTAAGTACGGACTTTGCTCTCACTAAGAGACCTAATTCATTTCATGTTAACTAGGTACTGTGGCTAAGTAATCCGCACGGGTTAATCGTTCAGGTTAAGCTACGGTTGCCGCGGTTGGTCCGTGGATGGGTGACCATCTTTACATATCAAGACCCTTCCGTGCCTCGGAAAGCACGTTAAGCCGTTGGTCCCGGCTGTCTTTCGTTGATCTTAGACCGTTGTTACGGGTCGTCAGAAGCCCGAAAGTCTGACAACCAGTCTTACCAAGGGGTATCGTATTACCCAGTTGCTGGGTTGTGGAGATCAGATAGGCAGTCGCTCCATGTAAAATACTGGTACTCAGCTGCATCCGGTTAGACTGGAAGCTGACCTCAACATAGTTGGGAAAGGGCTAGGTAGATGATTAACTAGGTACCTTCTTTTTATTATTATTTCTTCGATTTTCACTACCGGATTTTTCACTTGGTTTTTGGAAATACCGGATGACATTTTTTACCGTCTCGACCTTCATATGGTGTGTTGTGTAACTAGAATAGAAGGCAGGAAGGCCTTCAGATTCATCGTAGGTGACTAAAGGAGCGCGGGACGCGGGTGGACAGGGATGCGTGTGCGGCTCGTGAGCCTGCGAAAGATCAATGAGGCCGCCTATCAGCCGGCTTCAAAGGGTAGGACCGCGCTCCGAAATCAATGATACATGCCGCGCATTGAGTAGGGTGCGTATGATTTGAGTTTCGATAGATTTAAATATTTTTTTTGTTTTTTTTTTTCCAAATTTCTGTTTTTGTTGTTCTAGTATGAAAATGTTACTTTAAATGTGTAGTATTTATTGCTAGATCAATTTAATTACATGTTATTCAAAAATAAAAATAATAAAAATTTCTATGCCAAAAGCTTCTACTCCGTTCACCTATTACCCCCATTTTTTTTCAAGACGCTAAAAAAAGTCACCCAGTATGTATACTGACAAAGATAATAAAAATAACAAAGTTGTTACAATCTGTGCCAGCCGAGCTTGCCAACTGTCGAACACCGATACTTATTGTTTCAGTATAGGTTAGGGAGGGACTGTATGTATGTGTGTGTGTGTGATTTACACGGCTGTTGTAGATTTTTTTCTTGGATAATAAGTAAAAATACTGCATAAAACAGTATCCTCCTTGCGTAACACACTATCAATCACAAGCTGAATCATTTTGAAGCACTTGTCTATACTTAATATTATAAAGCTGAACGAGTTTGTTTGTTTGATTGAACGCGCTAATCTCAAGAACTACTGGTCCGAATTGAAAAATTGTTTTTGTGTTGGGTAGCCTATTTATCGAGGAAGGCTACATTTAAGACGAGCGGAGCAGTAATGAAAAATGTTGCAAAAACGGGGAAAATCGCACGGGTAGGTGATTCGACGCGACGGGAAGGGTCGGAGAAACAAGAAATTTAACGCGGACGAAGTCGCGGGCAGAAGCTAGTAACTTATATTGCTAATGCATTGCTTCATGTTCCGTGTGGTGGACGTAAAGAAAAGCACCATCCCATTTCTTCCCGTGGGTGTCGTAAGAGGCGACTAAGGGACTTACAAGAGAATGGGTAGCAGCGTTCTCTATGCATTTTACCACCATACTGCTATCACCTACCCGCTTGCAAAGCGTGTCGATTCTGGCAAACTTCTCCAAATTGGGGGAGGCTTATGTTCAGCGGTGGACGTCTTTCGGCTGAAATGATGATAATGAAAAAGTAATTAGAATTGGCTTATAAAAAATAGTGCGTGGAGTCCCTCCGCGCGGAAGAAGTAAAACTTCGTAATGTGGAAATGAAAATAGGAAGGGGTAAACGTTTCTGATAACATTTTAATGTTCGATTTTTCAAAAATACTATCCGTCAAATCATTGGCGTGTGCACGAACACTTTGACAATTCTGCTTTCATCCCCCCTCCATGGTAGCGATAAACGTTTAACGTAACCTTGTTGGAAGTCGCATTAGAAGTTTCACTTAATAAGTATTTGAATGTGAAAGAAGTTACTTTATATTTTCTAATTTAGATGGTTGGGTCACGGCTAAACAGATTTGGATGTAATGGGACACAGGCAGACCTGTGGGGTATTTGCATACGAAAAGCTGGAATGGCTTTGATTTTGACAATTCAACAACATTCATTGCGTCATTTACGTTCACGATCAGACGATTTTTTCGAACATACAAAGAAATGGATTACTAAACATCATTATCTGCCTAGCTTTATCCCAATTACGTTGGGTTCGGCTTCCAGTCTAACCGGATGCAGCTGAATACCAGTATTTCACATGGAGGTACTACCTGCCTCACCAGTTACTGGGTAATATTATACTCTTTGGTAAGACTGGTTGTCAGACTCTCGGGCTTCTGACGACCCGTATTAGCAATATCCTGCAAAATTATTCAAATTCTGATTAATAATATGTTAAATATTATGCAATTAGAATACGTGAGAGTACTTTTTATCCCGGTAGTCCATTCGCAATTTGGAAATAATGTTATATACCAACATCAACGGGTGCGAAATCGCAGATAAAACCTAGTAAAAAAGTCTTTCATTACGCGATCATTTGGTCACCCTATTCAGCTAAGCGTTTAAAATGTAAGTATACATAATTATGTAGGTAACCTTTCATAAAGTTGACATTGACGCCTAATATGGCTTCCCTTGCCATAATCGGCTAAACGTTTAGATTAGTTGGCACAAAAGCCCATGTCTTGTTAATTGATAAATCATGAAGTAGATATAAATATATTGAACTTAGGTTAATATTAACTTGATAGAATAGAAGTTAAGTTTATGTAAACTTATCCTACTAATATAGGGCACGCCACAATTGCGGCGGTAAGTCCCCTCTTTGAGGAGTGGATAGAGAGGCGCCACGGCGTCCTCACCTTCCGCCTGACACAGGTTCTCACCGGGCATGGGTGCTTCGGTGGGTTCCTGTTCAGGATAAAGCGGGAGGAAACGCCCGGGTGTTTCCATTGTGAGGATCGTCTAGAGGACACGGTGGAGCATACGGTGAAAGTGTGCCCTGCCTGGGCGGAGCACCGCCGTGTCCTCGTGGAGGCGATCGGCGGCGGCGACCTCTCGCGTCCGGCCCTGGTGCGAGCCATGGTACGGAGCGAGAGGGCATGGGAAGCCGTCACCTCCTTCTGCGAAGCAGTAATGCTCGCGAAGGAGGAGGCGGGGCGCGTGAGGGAGTGGCAGTCTCTGCGCCCTCACGTCCCTAGCCGCCGCAGGAGGAGACGCCCCGGCCGCCGGGAGTCGATTGCGGACTCCCGGCCACCGTAGGCGCGAGCTTGCGGGTGGCGAGCAATGGGTAGCTCGCCGCCCGGTAAGGACCAAGCTCGGGTCGATGGCGCGTAGTGTTCCACGCGCGCCTCAAAGAGATGTCAGCAGTACTGAAGGGGTCTGCTAGGACCGATGCCTGCCGGGGTCACGTGATTGTTCGAAAGAGATACCGTGACCCTGGCACATGGGCAACTGAAGGAACACGGGTGGGTTTTAGTCAGTAAAAGTCTGACACGCCCTCCCGCTCCGCCCAGAGCGGGAGAAGTCATTTGATGATTTCCCATCCAAAAAAAAAAAAAAAAACCTACTAATATTATAAATGTAAAACCTCGTAACGATGGATGGATGAATGGTTGTTACTCTTTCACGTAAAATCTACTAAACGCATTTGGATAGGATCTGGCACACTGATAGTTTATAACCTGGATTAACATATAGGATTCTTACTTTTTATCCCGATAGTACGTTACCGTAATTCTCGACATGCACGCGGGCGAAGCCGCTGGCAACAGCTAGGAGATTTTTGGCCGTTGTTCTCCATAGAGATCTACGTTTGGAAATGGAAGCTTCCACTTTCTGACTAACTGACCAACGTTTTACAGTGAAAAACTGTTTGCAAATGGTTAAATTAAAATTTTAAGTTTGTTAAAGTATTCTAAGAGGTTGCAGTATTTTTCGTGCGTATCTTGTATGTATATTTGTTCGTAACTTTCTTTATTACCTCGTATCTTCCAAATGGTAGCCGGATGGATATTGACAATAAAGGTATCGTTATATTCGTTTTAAAAACCCAAGTTTTGTTAGATAATAATAACTATCAGCCTGTATTGTCCCACTGCAGGGCAAAGGCCTTTTTTTTTTTTTGATCTCGAGGTGGAAATCCTCATGAATGTCCTCCGCCCTGGGGTGGGCGGAGGGGTCTGTCAGACTCTTACTGACTAAAACCACCCCGGTGTTCCGTCCCACACCTACGTCGGGGACCACGGGAACCAATATGTCTTCCGCGATCCCCGACTGGTGCCGGCCCGCCTTTGCGGGCCTCCTCACGTTGGGGGGGAGTGAGGTGTTAAACTCCCCCCCATACATCAAAGAGAGGCGCGCGTGGAACACTACGCGCCACCATCTCGGGTCCGTAGCAATAGGGGGCGACGGATGTCCCCAGATCCGTCGCCCCTGGACCCATTTAGGGGAGCTGGAAGAGGGCATTGTCCGCCCTCCGCCGACGCCCGGTGCGCCTGCTGCGGGCTGGGTGAGCGGAAGATATCTCCCGCTCCCTTTCCGCAGTCTCCTTCTGCGACATAACTGATTCGCAGAAGGATACCACCGCGTCCCAGGACTCCTCGCTGCCGACCATCGACTCGACCAAGGCCGGCAACGATAGGTCACTGCCTACTTCTGAGATGAGGACACGACGCGGCTCCCCCCAAGCGGCACATTCTGCCAGCGTATGCCGCGCCGTAAGCATGGCAAAGGCCTGCCTTATCTTTTTCCACTCAACTCTATCTACGTAGATATGTGTTTGAAATAGAAAAAAATTACGGATTTTTGGTGCGTCATAGTATTTTTTCTGCTGGAAATCATATTTGTAAGGAAGATAAATACAATTTAAACTATAAAGGAAAATTGAGTATCTACCTACTTATAAGTACCTTTCCTCTTGTGAAATAAACAAATACTAACAAAACTACGGTTTCACCAAGTTAAAACGAACCGAAAGTATAAAAATCTCTTTATACAATAAAACTGTCAAGATATAAACCACAAATTAATTACTAACCGGTCTAAAGTAATGAAGAAATAAATTGAATGCACACGTCTGCTCTTAGCCATGATGTGTCTATTTTAGCTGTGTGATTACAATCTAGATTAAATAGATAATGTTGTGTCTCGTTTCTCAGGTTTTAGATGTAGAAAAACATATTTATATTGGTGGTATATTTTTACAGATACTGGTAGAATTTTACTAGCCTCGTTAGGTTGATCCTGGGTTTCATTCCTAGAGGCGTTCGCAAATTGTCATTTACGTAACAAATAGCGTAGGATCATCTCAACAGCTCTCTCTTGATGTATTTTTTTTATTAGCCGTTGATATACCACTGCTGGTCGAAGGCGTACCTACTCTGGTTCCCTGTGTCTCTGTCCAGAGCAGTCAAGGACCAATCTTTATTAAAGAAGTCCTGTTCATCCCGCCATCTCCGTCTGAGCCTGACGCGATGTCTTTTGCCATAAAATGGGACACATTTGGCCGTAAGTTTGCCTCATCTATATTTATAAAATTCAAAGTCCTGAGTGACTGACTGACTGACTGATATATCAACGCACAGCCTAAACCGCTGGTCCTAGAGATATGAAATTTGGAGGGTGTATTCTTTGTGAAGAGTAGGTATCCACTAAGAAAGGGTTTTTTGAAATTCCATCCCTAAGAGGGTGAATTGGGGGGTTGAATTTTCACGCGGGTGAAGCCGCTGGCGGAAGCTAGTGTATAAATATGTATTTTAATAGTGTTTGTTTATCATTGTTCCTCTCAACCAAAGCACCTGCCATCTAGTCTCTCCACCAAGCTTGGTTAACTGGTAGAAAATGCTTAAGACATGTAGCCCACCTTTAAGCGTTTTTAGTATGCAAAAAGGCAATTTTTTTAATAAAGTGTGCAGGCTATCTACTTTACAGAACAGGAACAAGTTTATCACGTATTAATAACTTTATTCTAAAATTCGAACGTGGTGTCGTTCTGAATTTTAACAAATGAATTCACTTTTCAAATATTATGTCATTCAAGTGAGGTGAACGCTATGAACTATACAAAATAGAACTATGTACAAGAATCACAAGGTTCACATCTCGGTATATATTAATAGAACGATGCAATCACGACCTCAACAGCTCAACGCCTTACCTACCGAGCTATTCCTCATGACCACCCATGATACAAACAGCATATTTACAGCCTATATTAAACCCGACATACCCAATGACTTCGAAGCAACACCATGGAATGCACAAGCCATTAAGGGGGGTGCAGTCCTATCGATTATTCGCAGCTCGTAACTCCTGAGCAGACACCATGAAGCAACTTAATTATAGCAACAATAATAATTATTGGCATAATGATCTTATCTAGTAGCGTGATGGTATGTTAGTATGGTAGATTTTTATTGACTTTTCCAATTATGAAAACTGACTGTTTATTTGCCACGGAGATATTTGTATCGAGTGTTGAATATAATTATAATGTGAAATCACGCCTTGTTTTCCGAGTTGGGTTGAGGAACACCGAAATTTCACCAATTATGTTTCAAAGAATCAAGTCAGCCTATCGCAATCCACTGCTGAACGTAGCGTCTCCCAGACTCCGGACTGCTACTGAGAAATTCTAGATCGATAAACCCAATAAGACCTAGCCCGACCTAGAAATCGAGCCCACGACCACATGTTCAGCAGTAGCGCTAGACCAAACATGCAGTCAGTGTTCAGTAGTGTCATTTCCAAACTTCACGTCGCTTCGATATAGTTGTAAATATACGATAATGATTAAAAGCAAATGAGTTCAAAATTCGAATTGAACCTATGTATGTGTTTGTGTTAGAAGTCAATATAAAAACCTCTTAACTGTCCGTAGCTATAATACAGCACTACTTAGAAAAAGTGTTTTCTGCATGGGTTTTTTTTTTTCTGGATGGGAAATCATCAAATGACTTCTCCCGCTCTGGGCGAAGCGGGAGGGCGTGTCAGACTTTTACTGACTAAAACCCACCCGTGTTCCTTCAGGTGCCCATGTGCCAGGGTCACGGTATCTCTTTCGAACAATCTCGCGACCCTGGCAGGCATCGGTCCTAGCAGACCCCTTCAGTGCTGCTGACATCTCTTTGAGGCGCGCGTGGAACACTACGCACCGTCGACCCGAGCTTGGTCCTTACCGCAAGCTCGTGCCAACGGTGGCCAGGAGTCCGCTATAGACTCCCGACGCCCGGCGCGTCTCCTCCTGCGGCGGCTAGGAACGTGAGGGCGCAGAGACTGCCACTCCCTCACGCGCCCCGCCTCCTCCTTCGCGAGCATTACTGCTTCGCAGAAGGAGGTGACGGGTTCCCATGCCCTCTCGCTCATCATTAACTATTTCAAAATGTTGCTCATGATTTACTTTATTATTTGTAAAAATTTTGCATGCCGAAACTCAGGCAGAATACCCGGCTCACTGAATGTATTTCTGTAACATCTTTATTGTACAATACCTGCATTCTATGCGAATCATCATCATCATCATTTTAGCCGTAAGACGTCCACTGCTGGACTTAGGCCTCCCCCAATTTGGCGGGGCTTTGCTATAATCGCCACGCTTGGCAGGCGGGTTGGCGATCGCAGTATGGTGGTAAAATGCATAGAGAACGCTGCTGCCCATTCTCTAGTAAGCGAAGCTTCTATGCGAATAAATGATTTGATTTGATTTGATTTGTGGTCACCTGAGTGAAGTTTGAAGCGAATTACAGTTTAAGTGAATAGTACTGCAGTCTCATTATAGCGAGAGCAATGGTGGCCAAGTTGTAACGGTCGCGGCTCACGAGTTGTAGGTCGTAGGTGCGAACCCAGACAGGCGCTATTCTTTATGTAAATTATTTCATCACCTTACTTTCAAAACGATGAACGAAAACATCTTGAGGAAAACGTTATGCCCTAGAACATGGGCGTACCCAGGTTCTGGGCCAGGGGGGGGCAAACCAGATTTATTATTATAAGCACTTGGTAAAATAAATAAACTTAAATTAAAATAGGTTTTAATTCTTAAAATATACAATACTTATTTTAAAAGTAACTTTCGACGGTTTGTGACGTCTTTCATGAAATAATCGCCCATAGCGTTAACAAATTTTCTATGTACACTGAGCATACAAACCCCATTTAATCTATTACAAACATGATCGATCTTAGCTACGTTTTTACGCGACTGAGTGTGCTGAATGACCTATCAAATGTAGTGGTGGAATAAGGTATTCATTGCCAGTAAAATTTCTAGAGCTCTCTTCACCTTCGGGTATAAAGATTCGAAGAAAAAGGAGTAGCCGACTCTTTTATTAACTGTGTTATTCCAATGCTTTCAAAGTCCTGCTACTGCTTATTCATCCAACAAGTGCGCCATAGTTCGACTTCAGATGTGATCCCTACTAATTCATAAAATTTAGATACTTCCTCAATACATTTTTGTAATAAAATAAAAAATGATCGCTAAGGGGCTCGCTATAGTAGACAGCCGGTTGATTTGCCCTCTGTTATTGGCGGCTTGCTGTCTTAGGTCAACGCAGCTCAAGGTTCAAAGCCGCAGCAATTTCTTCAGCTGAATCGATTAAATTTTCACTCCCTTCTTCCGCGAAACGCCTGTGTTCTGCACATTTTATTATGTCCAGCGTTTTAGACTTCGGCACGCCACTATTGCGGCGGGTAGTTCCCTCTTTGAGGAGTGGCTAGAGAGGCGCCACGGTGTCCTCACCTTCCGCCTTACGCAGGTCCTCACCGGACACGGCTGTTTCGAGAGGTTCCTGTTCCGGATACGGTGGGAGGATACGCCCTCGTGTTATCACTGCGTGGATCGTCTGGAAGATAGGGTGGAGCATACGGTGGAGGTGTGCCCTGCCTGGGTGGAGCACCGCCGTATCCTCTTGTAGGCGATCTCCAGCGGCGACCTCACTCGTCTGGCCCTGGTGCAGGCCATGGTACGTAGCGAGAGGGCATGGGAAGCCGACACCTCCTCCTGCGAAGCAGTAATGCTCGCGAAGGAGGAGGTGGGGCGCGTGAGGGAGTGGCAGTCTCTGCGCCCTCACGTCCCTAGCCGCCGCGGGAGAAGACGCCCTGGGCGTCGGGAGTCAATAACAGACTCCCGTCCACTATAGGCGCGAGCTTGCGGGCGGCAAGCAATGGGTAGCTCGCCGCCCGGTAAGGACCAGGCTCGGGTCGACGGCGCGTAGTGTTCCAAGCGAGCCTCAAGGAGATGTCAGCAATACTGAAGGGGTCTGCTAGGGCCGATGTCTGCCAGGGTCGCGAGATTCGTTCGAAAGAGTTACGTACCGTGGCCCTGGCATATGGGCAACTGAAGGAACACGGGTGGGTTTTAGTCAGTAAACGTTTGACACGCCCTTCCGTTCCACCCAGAGCGGGAGACGTCATTTGATGATTTTCCACAGACAAAAAAATGTTATATCTTTGGGACGGGTGCAGCAGGGAATTGTATTTGTTAACCGACTTAAAAAAATTAGGTGGTTCTTTGTTCCAGTGTATTTTTTCAGGCTGATTTTTTTATAGATAGGTTTTGGCTTCAGGGTCCCATTTAAATTTTATTGACTTTGCTTTGATAGTTTTTGCATTGGCTTCGATTACGTATTTAATCCACTTTGATCAGCGTGTTGATATTGTAATACTTCGTGTCTCTGCTATTGACTTGGCCAGTAATAGTATACGAATTAGTGCAGGCCAGATAAAAACGTTTTTGCAAAAAAAAACAACCGACTTCCAAAAACACACTACAAAGTGAAAAATAACTTTAATTCCGGAAGTCAGTGGCAAAAAACTAAAATACAGATCCAAAGACACCAACTTCCGAAATTAACTTTATTTTTGCTTTCAGCGCTGCTAGCAAGTAGGTAGAATGGGTGTGCACGATTTTTAACACGTTTTTATTAGTTTCATACGTATGTTAGTATGTGCCTATGTAACAGAAACTTTGACCATGATTTTGACCCCTTTTAAAACGTCGGATTAACTCGAAATTTGGCTTATTTATCAAGGACCGATTACAATACAATAATTTTAATAAATTTGTGCCTTGCGGGGATTACCAGGATAGCAAAAAACCGTCTTCGAAAACTACGCTGAAATACATAAAACAAAATGAAATTTACGCTGACATACGTCACAAAATTTGAAACACCCTAAAAAACAAATAATAGTTTAAAAAAACTAAAAAACATGCTTGCAAATAAATTATTTTAAAAGTTCTATATTGTATTACAAATAGTAAAGAGAAATTGTTCTTCATTTTTATCGACAAAAGTAGTAGTTAGTATGGACGTTACCAAACTCCAGGGGGGGGCAGCTGCCCCCCTCTGCCCCCCCTGGGTACGCCCATGCCCTAGAACCATAAATTTGAAGACCAACTCGCACTGGGTCTGCGAAGAGGCGTGTGTCCCAGCTGTGGGAAAATTATAGTATGATAATGCTCATCAGAATGCAAGAATATTGATCCAAAAAGTATGAACGTCATGTTTTTTTAAATGCCTGTGAAGGAGAAAGTATTATTGGTGTTGGCATCTGCACATTATATTTGATTGTAAACTTGTAGAGATGGTTGAAATGGCGTATACTAAACCGTGTTCCATATGCTGCCTGATGTAAACAATAGCACCACCCTATTTCTTCCCGTGGGTGTCGTAAGATGCGACTAAGGGACTTACTAGAGAATGGGCAGCAGCGTTCTCTATGCATTTTACCACCATACTGCGATCACCAACCCGCCTGCCAAGCGTAGCGATTATGGCAAATTCCCCCAAATTGGGGGCGGCCTATGTCCAGCAGTGAATGTCTGTCGATTGAAATTATGATGATGACTGACGAACCTTATGTTAAATAAAAACTTTTTTTCAAAAAAACACAACCGACTTCCTTAAAATCACTACAAAGTCAAAAATAACTTTAATTTCGGTAGTCGGTGTCTTAGGATCTGAATTTATGGCTTTTTTGCCACCGACTTCCGAAATTAAAGTTATTTTTGACTTTGTAGTGTTTTTAAGGAAGTCGGTTGTTTTTTTTTTTTGTAAAAAAGTTTTTATTTTTAAATTTTTAGTTGTGGTATTCACCCTGCACTAATTCCAAACAAACAATGCATATTTATGCGATAGCAGAAATCGCGGTTGATTTCCTGTCATTTTTTAAAGAGTTCCGGTGTCTGTCTCCCGAACGCATCATCAGATCTATATGAAAATTATATGGGACCATTTCGGAATAAACCCCTTTCGAACAAAAAAAGAATTTTGGAAATCCGTCTATATATGACGGAGTTATGGCCGAACCTCCTCCTTTTTGAAGTCGGTTAAAAAAAAAAAAAACATATAAACATCCGAATTGAGAACCTCCTCCTTTTTGAAGTCGGTTAAAAAAAAATACACGTCGTCTTGAGAATCTCCACCAAGCTCTAATCAAACTCTAATACCATAAACAAATCACCCAAAAAAATTGCTTGACTGGACTAAAGATCTACCTAGGTTCATCAATCTGCCTAGCCTTTATCCTAACTATATTGGGGTCGGCTTCTAGTCTAACCAGACGCAGCTGAGTACCAGTATTTTACATAGAGCGACTGCCTATCTGACCACCACAACCCAGTTACTGAGTAACACGATATCGCTTGGTAAGACTGGTTGTCAGACTTTCGGGTATCTGACGACCCGTTACGACTGCCAAAATGCCACGAAAGACAGCCGTGACCAACGGCTTTACATGCTTTCCAAGGCACTGAGAGGTCTTGGTATGTAAAGATGGTCACCCATCCACGGAAAAACCGCGGTAAGTGTAGCTGCTGTTTATACTAAAAACACAAGCTCTTAACGATCTATCTAGCTCTCTCTGGACGGCTGCATCATAAGTCAGTGTAAGTACACACATTTCCAGTTTTAGCTGACCTTGCATTGCATAGGCTTTTCGTACAGTGAGATGTCAGCTTATACTGGAATTGTATAGCTAGATGTGGGGCCGTGCGTTAAGAACCTAATTAATGAGAGACCAATAAATTAATCTTTTGCCCTATAAATATATAGTAATCATCTTGATGCGTACCTACAGCTTCTTTCATCCCATTTGCATAGACATTTAAATTAAACCGAATGATTTTTATTACAGTACATTTTCGCACTGCGTGGGTGGCCTTTGAATTACAAACTTATCTCTACATTCATCGTAACTTCTATCTCTTGATTATAAAGGTCAATTTCGCTTGTGGATGGTAGTGTAAAGTTGGTTATCTGGTATATATTTGGTGTCAGCCCGTTTTGGTACTGAATTCGGTTTTATTGATGAAATAACTCTTGTTTTTTATGAAGCGGCTCTTGTGGTGTTCTCTGTTAAATAGTGGGTTTGACTCTCTTTGAGAAACCTTTAAAAATCTTATTATATTAATTCTGTATCATTATTTCGAATGAGAGTTGCACTTAGGGCCAATTGTTTGAATGGAAATGAATATAAGTTAGTTTAAATAACACTTTATTTTCTGTGTGTGACTTATTATTGTTATGGGCGCATCGATAACTCCAGCCTCCTCCTTTCTGAGCACTAGTGCTTCGCAGAAGAAGGTGATGGCCTCCCATGCCCTCTCGCACCGTCGAATAGCCTGCACCAGGGTCGGACGCGAGAGGTCGCGGCCGCCGATCGCCTCTACGAGGATACGGCGGTGCTCCACCCAGGCAGGGCGCACCTCCATCGCATGCTCCTCCGTGTCCCCCAGGCGATCTACGTAATGGTAACACCCGGGTGTTTCCTCCTGCATTGACATAAGCTACTGAACGAAAGCTCGATAGCATATAGGTACCTATAATGTTAATCCAATCGATCCTGAAAAAGAGAACGATTTGATTTTTAAATAGGTCCCTAGAAAGAGGAAATTCTCTTCTAGGGACCTAGAAGAAATTCTTCTGCATGCAAGTGTTATGAACGCTTCCGTTCTTATCAGAGACCAACAGCCACAATTAGGCTGTTGGTCTCTGATAAGAACGGAAGCACAATCACAGTGTATCAAATTTGGCACAACCTGGGTTTTTTTGTTTTGGTTGGGAAATCATCAAATGACTTCTCCCGCTCTGGGCGGAGCGGGAGGGCGTGTCAGACTTTTACTGACTAAAACTCACCCGTGTTCCTTCAGTTGCCCATGTGCCAGGGTCACGGTATCTCTTTCGAATAATCTCGCGACCCTGGCAGGCATCGGTCCTAGCAGACCCCTTCAACCTGGGTTAACTCTATTTTATCCCGGTAGTACCTACGTTTTCCCGTGGGATAATTTCCGACCTCCACGGGGGCGAAGCCGCTAGCAAAAGCTACTCTTAAATATATTCATTCAATCATTCACTGGCAGACAACGATCAAACGCAGCGGTTTAGGCAATGCATTGTAAGTCAGTGAATTAATGAAATTATGACTTTGTTTAAAAAAAAAAAGTAAATAGAGTGAGTAGGCAGTCCATATTCTAAACATTGGTTGAGTCTGCATGTGGGCCCGGTCACGGCAGCAAGGAGTTAGGTATCTACTTAAGTAACAAATACTTCGGCTTGAGTTAATTAGACAGGTAAGGAGGTATAACATTAGAGGCATAAAACAGTTGGTTCACTCCTGCCCAGATTCTTCGGGAAATGAGGCGTGCAATTACATACCTAAGACATTAAATACATTCATAAGTCTTAGGTGGCAGCACCAAGTATTTACCCCAAACACATATTACATGCCTGCCGGGGTCACGTGATTGTTCTAAAGAGATACCTTGACCCTGGCACATGGGCAACTGAAGGAACACGGGTGGGTTTTAGTCAGTAAAAGTCTGACACGCCCTCCCGCTCCGCCCAGAGCGGGAGAAGTCATTTGATGATTTCCCATCCAAAAAAAAAAAAAAAAAAAACACATATTACATACTTAACTTACATAAAACTGCATACTAACGTCTTCAAAAGTAGAATCATACGTCATAATAGGTACCCACGCACATGCGGAGCCCTACAGAGCTCTTTAAGACCTCCCTTAGGCCTCAAGAGGCCCTTAGCCTCATAGGATCACCGGTGCGTGCCACAGATCTTTCTAAGGCACACGGGAGCACTTTTGTGTAGTCTATGGCTCTATGCCTTTATTAGACAGTCTCTTTTGAGTCGTTAAGAGTTTTATAGTCTATGGTGGTGTGTGGCGGTTGTGGAATGATTGATTCGTAAAGAATTTACGTTTCTGTTTGTGAAATGTAATATTAAGTTTAGGAGAAGGTAAAACCTACTTTATTATTGCAGAAGAAACTCTGTCTGTTACCTTGTCACGCCCAAAATACTGAACGGACTTCGATAAAATTTAGCAAGGAGAAAAATGGCATCCTGGAGAAAGATATCGGCCAATTTTTGTTTCGGTAGCAGGTTCCTGTGGGATTATTTCACGATTATACGGGTGAAGCCACGGCCAGAAGGTAGTAAACAATAAATAAGCACTGCCTCTACGATTCATCATCATTATTTCAGTCGAATGACGTCCACTGTTGGACATAGCCCTCTCCCAAGCTGTGCCACTTTTACCGGTTCTGTGCTGACGGGGTCTGCTAAGACCGATGCCTGCCAGGGTCGCGAGATTGTTCAAACGAGATACCGTGGCCCTGGCATATGGGTAACTGAAGGAAAACGGGTGGGTTTTAGTCAGTAAAAGTCTGACACGCCCTCCCGCTCCGCCCAGAGCGGGAGAAGTCACTTGAAAATTTCCCATCCATAAAAAAAAACCGTTTCTGTGCTTCTCGTATCCAGTGGATTCTTACGGCCTTCACCAGTCATTGGTCTATCCTGTAGGATGCCTTCCAACGCTATGTCTTTCAGTACGCGGTGTCCTACTCCAGAATGTCGTCGACGATTGTTCGACCTTAATTATAAATTGCCTACAGAAGATGGGTAGGTATATTAAATTAACCATAAGTCAATACGTTTATTAAATTGTACCATTTCATTTATCTTAATTAGCTTCATTGTCGAACACAAGAAACTTATTATTATTCTTTACTGGGTCTTGTTTATGCTATCAATAATTAATTTATTAGTTCTAGTGGTAGATAAATCGATCTAGGAATGAAAAAGTAACAGAAGTTATTGTGGAAGTCTGCACTAAGACTCTTATGATATTTTACCTTTTTGTACCCACTACCCCATTTCTTCCCGTGGGTGTCGTATGAGGCGACCAAGGGACTTACTAGAGAATGGGCAGCAGCGTTCTCTATGCATTGTACCACTATACTGCGGTCGCCAACCCGCCTGCCAAGCGTGGCGATTCTGGCAAAGCCCCCCAAATTAGGGGAGGCCTGTGTTTTAGCCATGGATTTTGATCGGCTGACATGATGATGATGATGTTGATGAGCAGTGGTGGTCCAGTAGGTAGTATCGGCCCCGACTATTATAGGTCGTGGGTTCGATCCCAGACAGGCGCTTTAATTTGTGTAAATTATTTCATCACCACTGCTCTCAAAACGGTGAAGGAAAACATCATGAGAAAACCGGCATGTCCTTGGAACAAAAAATCGAAGCGTGACACCTACCAACCCGCACTGGGCCCGCGTGGTAGATTATGGCCCACTCCCTCTCACAGAGAGGAGGCCTGTGTCCCAGCAGTGGGACCAATATAGGCTGATTCTGATGATAGCCTTTGTCCATGTTTACGATAGCTATGTATTCTTATTTCTTCTGTACTTCTTAAACAATTATCCTTTTCATTGAGTTTAGTATACGTTTTTTTTTTCCACCTACCACCAAGCACCAGGGTCGTTTGATTTCGGTAATTAATTAATACTTAATTGTAATTTTATTCCTATTTTAATTAATCGGTGACAGAAACTGGTATTTGAGGGTAACATATTGGTGATTCTTATGAGAGATACCTACTTTCATTTTTAAAACCTTGAAATAAACTTTAAAAAAACATAACAACCGACTTCCTTAAAAAAAAAACACTACAAAGTGAAAAATAACTTTATTTTCGGAAGTCTGTGTCTTAGGATCTCTATTTAAGGTTTTTTGCCACCGACTTCCGAAATTAAAGTTATTTTTCACTTTGTAGTGTTTTTTTTTAAGGAAGTCGGTTGTAAACTTTTTATTTTTAACTTTTTAGCTATGGCATTGTACCCCGCACTAATCTAATCGCGTTATTCGTCCATTTGTCTCGCACATACTTAATGTAAATTTAAGACTTATATGGTTTTCACATGGATCCCATTGTCAGAATGAAACCAAATCATGGGACCACACGGGAAGCACCAGCTTTCAAATAAAAAAAAGAATCATCAGAATCGGTTCACCCAGTCAAAAGTTCTGAGGTAACAAACATTTAAAAAAATACAGTCGAATTGAGAACTTTCTCCTTTTTTCGAAGTTGATTAAAAAGGTTTAAATGTTTTTGTTAAGGACGTTTTTAAAAAGCAGAGTACTAAGGTATAATAGAGAGACACTGGCCAGTTCCAAGCAAGAACGGAGAAGCAGAAGCAAATCTTCAATTCATATATTATCTAAAAACATACTTTAGGCGGCTTGTGCCTAAGTATAAGCAACCACAGGACTGATCAGGTAAAGCTATACTTGCCGAGGTTGGTCCGTGGATGGGTAACCATCTATCACCAAGCCCCTTCGTGCTTCGGAAAGCTCATTAAGCCGTTGGTCTAGACTGTGATTCGCGAATCTGTGGCAGTCGTTTCGAGTCGTCAGAAGCCTGAAAGTCAGAAAATCACTCTTACCAAGGGTTATCGTATTACCCAGTACTGTGTTGTGGTGGTCAGCTAAACAGTCGCTTCATGTAAAATACTGGTATTCTGCTGAATCGGGTTTGACTGGAAGCCGACACCAACATAGTTGTAAAAAGGCTAGACAGATGATGTAAGTATATTCTTCCTCTCACAAAAACACATCCCTCTCACTCACCCTGACACTCACTACTCACACACTCCTCAACAACCACTACACACTGACACATAGTAAAATTTAAATAACCTTTAACTTTAAATTTTATTTTATTTTTAAGTTATTTCTTTCTTTTAATTATTTGTCTGGAGCAAATGCACCATGTTTTTGACGTGGGCGTTGATAGCTGCGCCACAGTTTTTAACTTTTGTAGCTATCTTCGTTTCTTTTTGTAAATTTGTGTCCTCAAACTTGTTCCCAATAAACACATTTTATTTTTTTATCTTAAACGATACTGATTTCTGTGAAGGAAAAATAGGTAAACCTGGACAAGTCTGAAATCGCCAACCTGTCTTGAGTAAGCGTGGTGATCAATGCTCGTGCCTTCTCTGTATGAGAAGAGGTCTTTGCCCATCAGTGGGATAGATACAAACTGGTAGGTAGTAATAATATTTTAATACGCTTTTATTAGCTTCGTCTGTATCTGTCTCTGTTTGTAACGGAATATTGGAACCCGAATTTCACGCTCTGTAAAACATCAGATTTATTTTAAATTTTGCACACTTATCAAGGACAGATGACAACACAATAATTTTACAAATTTGTACCATTATCCCAGCCACAGCCACCAGAGGGGTAATTGCGTAACTTTTTATCGGTAGGAATTGGTTTCATATTGATAGTTAAACAACATTCATTGCGTTATTTACGTTGCTGAGCCGACAATTTATTCGAACAAATGACGCAATGGTTTAGAAATAATCTTCAATCCCATTCAGATTCTGATACTTGTGCGTTTCGCAATTACGGTGCAGGGTGGCAAAGAAAAAATACGATTTTGTTGCTAACCGAGAGAATAAATCGAAAAAATCTTTATCTGCCTAGCCTTTTTTCCAACTATGTTGGAGTCGGCTTCCAGTCTAACCGCATGCAGCTGAGTACCAGTATTATACATGGAGCGACTGCCTATCTGACCTCCACAACCCAGTTACTGGGTAATACGATACCCTTTGGTAAGACTGGTGGTCAGACTTTCGGGCTTCTGTCGACCCGTAACGACTGTCTAAGATCTACGAAAGACAGCCGGGACCAAAGGCTTAGCGTGCTTTCCGAGGCAAGGAAGGGTCTTGGTATGTAAAGATGGTCACCCATCTACGGACCAACCGTGGCAAGCGTAGCTTAACCTGAACGATCGACCCGTGCGACTTAGCCACAAGCCAATAAATCGAAAAAAATAATAGTTTTAAATCTAAAAATAATAGAAAACCAAATTAAAAAGTAAAAAAATAATTCCTAAAACGTTCAAAATAACGATGGAGTGGTTAATAAATGATATCTTTTAATGTAAAAAAGCATGCTTGATATCAATTAATGTGATAAAAGTAGAGCCATTATAAAGATACTTTAATAAGCACTCACAGTACAAGTAGGTAGGCCTACTATTAAAGGGAGTTTCTTTTTTTTGTTAATTTTTAAACTATTATTTATTTACTAGCCACTAAGTTGCCGACTGTAAAGGTTGTTTATTAAAGACGACCTTACAATGTTTCTGGAGTGCCGACCATGTATTGGATGACGTGAAGACGTAGAGTTGGAAAGAGTTCCACATGGTGGACCGATGAGTTGGTGAAGGTCACAGGAATCCGCTGGATGCAAGAACCACAGAACCGTGTGAAGTGCCTTTGCTTGGGAAATGTCTAGATCCAGCAGTGGACGGACGATGAGATGACGACTTGTTGTTTTTTTTAAACTTATTTTTTTCATGTTACTTTATTTTGTGTTTTACGAACTGTGACAAATATATGGTATTCTTTCTTTTCTTTCTTTCCATGTACCTAGGGCTTTATTTTAAACCAAAGCACTTTTAATTATCAGTCATACGCCCATATTTTCAGCAAAAAATTACGTAAATTGAAATGCAAGCCGGTTCGATGTCTTTAATTTAATAATTATGGCTCATGTAATTAATACTATCAATTTCTCTGAACAACCCTTTAGTAAGGACCAGTTTTTATGAAACACATTTGTATACAATGTGAGGAATAAATTAAAAGTGTTGAGTTCAACAGTAACGCGTTCTACAAATTTTTCTTGGTTGCAAGTTACAAGCAACGCCATCTAGCGGAGAGTGGCACGAAGTTTTGAAATTGGAAAACGATAAATTGAATGAAACAATAATTTTGATTGAACTAAACATATTATCTATTATTCATCTAGTATATTTTAGATTAGATTAGATATACATAATCTATGGAATTTGAAGTACCTACAAATAACTGGTGATAAAAGAAAAATAAAAGAAGGAAAAGGTACCTACTGTGTTTTTAATTCTGCGTTAAAAATACCCTGAAATGTAGCTCTTAAAACCGATGTATATCTAAGGAATGCACATAAAAATTTATACAATAACGTATCCATTTCACTTCAGTTTCTTACAGACTAATTATATCAAACGGCGCCGCCTCCTGTAGCAACAGTCGACCAATACATAACTTTATGTAACTCTTAGCAAATTTTTTGCACATTTCCGAATCTTTCCGATCAAAATTCCACAACACTGTCAACTTCATCAGGACATAAAACAAAAAACTAAAGTAACCATTCCTAAAAAGAACTCTCGGCGCGTCCCAAGATACCAACTTACTTTCAAATTAGACGTTTTGAAAGAAAAAAAAAACGGTCTATTCTGCACAAATATTGCACGCGGCGACGGGCGGCGTCGTATGTAAAAATAAAAGAATACAGTCATACTATTTTTCTGTGGAAGCCGGCATTGTGACGTCTGAGCTGCGCTTGCGACGAAAACGAACAAGCCGAGCGCTTGACGACACCCGCCAGACAGAGGTAGACATACATTCTTTCGAACGAAGAAGGGAGACGGTTGTATTATGGGCGTTCCTACATCGATTTTTGTACCCAATTAATGGTCAGTGGGCTTCTATGTAGGCGGGGCGTTTTCGATCCAAGCTAATAGGGATCGAGCTAAAATGATCTATAGATCACTGTGTGCTGCGCCTGCGCAGCGTATTGTTATCGTTAATATCGTGGATTATTTATTTTATATCTACGTTTGATGGCTGAATAAATTTTCATGTGCCATTTTTTTTTTGGTTTTTATTGATTTTTTGAATAGGGAGGTCTTGTCATGTGGGTCGGAGTTAGTTTAAATATAGTGTTTTAATTATAATTGAGACACTAGTAATGGTTTTGTAAAAAAAAAAGTAATTTTATCGCATTGCATTGGTATTTATTATATAGGCAAACTTCACAGACGTGCCTACCGCATAGAGAGATCCTTTAACACGTTAACTGCCATGTCGGACTAGGTGTCCGACACTTTTTAATCGACTTACTTAATAATCGACTTCAAGTCAAATAACACTAAGTACATTATTGACTTTTTCTGATTTTACACATGGCAGTTAGCGTGTTAAAATTTCAAGAGAAGGAAATACGCTCAACACGAGGGCGTTGACCCGTGATTATGTTTGTATACAATATCATTGGTTGTTGAAGTACATAATGTTATGATTGGGTAGGTAGGTATTTAGGTAATTTTAGAAAACGATTATGTACTTAAAAGTGTGATTAGATGTGTTGCCAGACGTGAAGAGCACCATCCCATTTCTTCCCGTGGGTGTCGTAAGAAACGACGAAGGGACTTACTATAGAATGAGCAGCAGCGTTCTCCATGTATATTACCACCATACTGCGATCGCCAACCCGCCTGCCAAGCGTGCCAATTGTAGCAAACTTAAACGATGATGTGATTAGGTGACTGATGACTCCTCTATATCTTTGTTAAGAAAGCTATCGGATTCCGCTATTCACTACTTACGATTGTTTAATTTCCCCCATAATATCTATTGCTTGGACTTGCAAATTAATGCTTATTTAGTAGAAAAAAATCTCAATCAAATCAAATCAAAATATTTTTATTTCACATAAACCTACATGGGCACTTATGAAACGTCAGAAGCTAGGTGCACGGTTCCAAATAGTTGATTCCTATGGAGAAGCGCCGCCCGGCAAGAAACTGCACGGTTACTCTTTTAAAATAATTGGCTTTTACAATGGTTTTATATTACAGTATTAGGTAATACCTATTAAGGTATGGGAGAACAGTGTAGGACTGTCAAAAAAGTACTAAGTATTTAATCAAATACAAAATTACCTACAGTCTACAAGGCCTGCAACGTTCTCACATTCACAAAGTATAAAATAATCTACAAAAAGAATAGTATTTCATAAATAAGACAATACACTATTTAAACTAAATGTCACTATTGCCAAGACAACCAATATTAAAGAGTATAAATTTGAATTGTAGGTATATACCTAATATCAAAAATGAGTAGATGTCAAAGAAGATTGTAAAAACAAAAAAAAAAACTTAGATACAAGATAAACATCGTCATTTGGGAGCAGTTAATAGACACTGGTCATTCTGTAATAAGCTACCAGGGAAGCCAATCAACATAAGAAGTTAAGATTTATTTATAACACCAGAAAATACATGTCCATATACATACATTCAACTCTGCAACCTTGGAAGGGACAGTGACTTAGATACCTAGGTCTAAAATCAAAAGTCTTTTATTCAAACTAGGCTAAGATTCAGCACTTTTTGAACGTAAAAGTCACATAAGACAGTCCCCCCAAAACGTTCGCCCTTCAGTACTTCCTAGTGCTTTAGCTGGGAGGAAGAAGTGGCGCAACAAATGTAACATCATCATCATGATCATTTCAGCCGTAGGACGTCCACTGCTGGACTTTGGCCTCCCCCAATTTGGGGGGCTTTGCCATAATCGCCACGCTTGGCAGGCGGGTTGGCGATCGCAGTATGGAGGTAAAATGCATAGAGAACGCTGCTGCCCATTCTCTAGTAAGTCCCTTAGTCGCCTTGTACGACACCCATGGGAAGAAATGGGGTGGTGTTATTCTTTTCGTCCGGCACCACACGTCACGTCAAATGTAACATGGTGACAAGCAATAACGTAACAAGGCATCGATGACATAGTTTCAAAAAACTTTGTATTAAATTAACTGTATCTAATGCGACACAGGTCATGTCTGTTAGATTCATAATAAATAATAACAGTTAATAATAATATCTTAGGACAACCAACACACCGTTATCTGATCCCAAACTAGGCAGAGCCTGTATTATGGAAACCAGACAACTGATAAATATACTTATATATTTCTAAATACATACATATTATAGATAAATTACACCCAGACACAGAACAAATGATTGTGCTCATCACACAAAGATTTGTCCTGGGTGGGTTCGAATCCACGACCACATTCTTAGCAGTCAGGGTCACTAACCACTAGACTAACAAGCCAGTCTAATTAGATATTGTTTTTATGGCAATAAAGAATTAATTTCTTTATTGCCATAAAAACAGGTTAAAGAAAATGTAAGACCCTCCCTGGCTCTAGAGATAGGTTTAAGTACCTGTATTTCATCATCATCGTCATCATCAGCAGCCATGTTCCCACTGCTGGGACACAGGCCTCCTCTCGGTGAGAGGGAGTGGGCCATAATCCACCACGCGGGCCCAGTGCAGGTTGGTAGATGTCACATGTTTTTTTTTTTTTTTTAAATCTTTATTTAAAGGGCTTTATCAGTGCTCGCTCGTACGTGCTACCGTGCGCACACGATTTCTATGGTCGGGTGTGTAAATAGTGAAAAATAAAAAGAATAAAAAAAAAATGGCGTCTGACGTCGTTAAATGTAATACGTGTAATATTGTCATAAATGAATTGCTAGCATTCATACAAAATAAAATGGATGTGATGGATAACGTGAGCTTAATTCGCATTTGCATCAGTGCTTTTTCGGAGGAGGACATTGTAAAGGCAAAGGATCTTTTGTTTGACTCGGTTAAAACAAACAAGCGAAAGGTGCAGAGAAAGAAGGACGGTAAATCACAGAGAGATATTGAAGATATTATAAGTGTAATGAACCAAACTGATCAGGATGAGATACCAATTTTTGTCGCTCGTAATCTGACAAAACTACCGCCGGTCACATTTGATCATGTCGACGTGACTAGGCTTTTAAAAGACATTGTGTTGCTGCAACAGGAAGTTACTACAATTAAGCAAACTTATGCGAAAGCAGAGGACTTAGATGTCGTGCAAAATGAGATGGCATTGTTCAAGAATGTCCAACAGATAAAATTAAATGAAAACAAAAATATTTGTGAGGGTAGGTCATGTGAGGAATTAACATGTCTTGATGAGTCTGACCAGCAAATTCTTCCACCTAATGATGTTGCTACGGCTACAACAAATAATTTGAGATGTGAACAATCCAATGAAATTGTTTTAATGAGTCAGTCAGAAAAAACAACTCAGGAATGTGCGTCGATCTCGGCGACTGATAAGAACGTACCAAACATAGGCTCCCATCCAGTGAAGAAATCCTTCGCTGGTCTCTTTAGTGTCGGTGGAGTTTGGAAAAATAAGAAAGAGGATGACAACTGGCAGGTAGTCCAAAGACGGAGGTTAAGAAATAGATTTCACAGTGAGAAAGGTCAAGCTACCGTTGAGTCTGATGGAAACTTTAGAGCTGCGGATATCAAAATACCTTTGTTTATAAATAAAGTGTCTAAGAACGCCTCAGCCGAAGATATCTCGAGTTATATATTTAAAAGGACTCAAGTACGGATATCCTCGGAAAGAATTACAATGAAAAGAGAAAAAGATTATGATGCTTACAAAATACTTGTACCACTAAGTAAATTAAATATATTTATGGATGCGAAACTATGGCCTGATGGAATTACATTTAGACGCTTTGTTCATTTTTCAAAGCGAAATGTGTTTGAGAATAAAGACAGCTGTTAATGGATACAAAACTTGTCACATTTAACTGTAAATCTATCAAGAGAAGTATGGATGGTGTGCGAGCATTATGCAGATCAGCAGACATTGTGGCCCTGCAGGAGACCTGGCTCATGCCATTTGACGTTCCACTGCTGGGCACAATTGATCCTGACTTTGGACATACTGGGACTTCGGCGGTGGACACCTCGACTGGTATCCTGTTAGGGAGGCCATATGGTGGGGTCGCCTTACTTTGGAGAAAAAGTGTTTTTCAATCGGTGTCTGTCGTTAGCTGTGACAATGTGCGGTTATCAGCGATTAAAATCGTGTTACCTCACAGATCGGTCTTGGTGTTTAGTGTGTATATGCCTACGAATAGTGCCGAGAACTTAAGTGAGTTTACTGAGTGCTTGAGCCGGATTAATGCCATTATTGAGGAACAACAGGTAGAAGTTTGCTTTATTCTAGGTGACTTTAATGCCCAGCCAGGTGAATTGTTTGGTAACGAGTTGCAACAATTTTGTTTAGAGCAAACCTGGAAGTGTGCTGACGTACAGATGTTAGGTACAAACTCAGATACTTTCACTTTCATTAGTGAAGCACATAATTGTAAAAGATGGCTTGACCATTGTGTTGTCACGGAGTCGGCTTGTAGTACTATTATTAATGTGAGTGTGAGTTATGACATGTTGTGGTCTGACCATTTTCCTTTGGTTATAAAGTGTAATTTTAATGTAATTAGACCTAAAGCGTATCTCAAAGATATCAGGGATAATAAAGTAATATGGGGTAATAGGCATGATGAGCAATTAGTTAAATATAATAAACTGTGCAATGACAAATTGAAGCTCATTGATTTTCCAGACCAGTTCCGCCTCTGTGCTGATAGTAGTTGTCATAATTTGGAACATCGTGCAGTCATTGAAAACATGTATCAGTGCATCATTTCTATTTTGAGTAATGCGGCGTGCCATACTTATGACAAGCCTCGCTGTTATAGAAAAGGGGGCTATGTTAGGGGTTGGAATAGGCATGTTAGTGTGTCGCACAGGAAAGCTAGACTTAGTTTTCAGTTGTGGCTGGAAGCTGGCAAACCGTTGGGTGGCCAGCTTTACAGAAATATGGTGGAAACAAGAAAGGATTTTAAGTCTAAATTAAAATGGTGCCAAGACAATCAGGAACAAATAGTGATGGACAAGATAGCTTGTCTCCATAGCAATAGTAATTTCAAGAACTTCTGGAAGAGTACGAATAACTTAAATCATGGGTCTAGCTTTCCTGTAAGCGTAGATGGTCTTACTGATAAGGCGGAGATCTCGAATCTGTTCAAAGGTCTGTTTACCGTGAAATCACCATTGGGCCCGTCGTGTGGCGAGGGAGAACTTGACCGGACTCTGATACCAGACTTTACAATCAGGTTCACAGCTAAGGAAGTCAAAGACGTAATAGTACGCATGAAGCGAGGTAAGTCCCCAGGGCACGACGGGCTCAGTGTGGAACACCTGAAGCACGCGGGTATTCATTTGCCTCGAGTTCTGGCATTATTTTATAACTGTTGTTTGTCCCATGCTTATCTGCCAAGGGAAATGATGAGAACTATTGTCGTTCCAATTGTTAAAAACAGGACTAGTGACATTTCAGACAAAGAAAATTATAGGCCAATCTCTTTAGCCACGATTGTAGCTAAAGTTTTTGACTCTCTGTTGGATAAAATTTTGAAAAACAACATTAAGTTACATGATGCTCAACATGGTTTTAGAGAGGGTCTATCTACTGAAACTGCAGTACTATGTCTGAAAAAAACTGTTAATTATTATACAGGCAACCGAACTCCTGTGTTTGCCTGTTTCTTAGACATGTCAAAGGCTTTCGACATGGTGTCTTATGACAGGTTGTGGTCTAAGCTCTGTGGCGCAAATGTACCTAGTGAGGTCATAAATATTTTTAAATATTGGTATTCCCATCAACTAAATTGTGTAAGGTGGGCTAATGTGTTGTCTGAAGAGTATTTTATGGAATGTGGAGTTAGGCAGGGTGGGTTAACCTCCCCTACCCTGTTTAATTTGTATATAAATGACCTCATTGTCGAGCTCAGCAGTTTACATGCTGGCTGTTACATAGATGGGGTTGCGTTTAATAACATTAGCTACGCTGATGACATGGCACTGCTGAGCCCGTCAATGGTTGGCCTTAGAAAACTGATTACAGTATGTGAGTGCTATGCTGAGCGACACGGTTTGAGATACAATTCGGTAAAGACGCAGTTGATGATCTTTAGGGCGGCTGACAAGATCACTGAGAGCTACCCAGATATCTTTTTGAGTGGTTGTGTCTTAAACCGTGTTGGTCAGTTTAAATATCTGGGGCATATTATTACGGAAGATTTGAAGGACAATCTAGATGTGGACCGGGAGCGAAGAGCATTGGCGGTTAGGTGTAATATGCTGATCCGAAGATTCTCACGCTGCACTGGTTCAGTTAAAATAACCCTTTTCAAAGCTTACTGTCAAGTATTTTACACGTGCAGTCTTTGGTTTGGCTTTACTCAAAAAGCCGTTAATGCTCTTCGAGTCCAGTACAATAATGCATTCAGGATGCTGTTGGGGCTGCCACGCTTCTGTAGTGCTTCAGGGATGTTTGCAGACGCCCAGACTGACAGTTTCGCTGCAATCAGACGCAAGCGAGCAGCGTCCTTGTTGCGCAGGGTGCGTGCCAGTAACAACAGTCACCTGAGTGTCATTGCCAACAAACTGGATTGTCCTCTTATCTGGCACTTAAGTCAGCTTCATGCTCCTGTATATATTAATAATGTCCACTAACATAGTTTTTTAAGTTTTTATGTTACTAACATCTTTGTATTGTATTATTTTATAGGCTAACATAGTGTTTAAGTAGTCCTTTACTAACAAATATTTCAGTTATGGAATTTAATTCTGAAATAAAGAGATAATAATAATAATAATAATAATTTATCGCTGATCGATAACGTCGCCCTGTAACATCATCTAGCTATTAACAATCAACTTAACCTAACACATTAACCACTTATTTTAACACAAAAAATGCCAGTTTGTACAATATTCTAGCTTGTTCCGACACAGGACAAGCCAGGACAGCATTACACTCTCCAACATTATACATATTTATTGGACCAAGTAAATTAAACCGCAATGCCTCATTCCGCACACACTCCATCAAAATATGTTGTACATCTTCGACTACTCCACATTCGTCGCAGTTTGGTGACGTAACCTTTTTCATCAGAAAACCAAATTTTTTTTGATGGAATGTGACCGGATCGAAGTCTTAGCGCCATAACTAAATCTCTTCTGCTAAGCAAATTTTGATCCGTCCAATTAAACACTGGAAGCTGTGGTTGGATGGTCTTGTACCAAATTCCCTTTTCTTTTGACCTCTGGTTAAAATATTCACTCCACTCATCCGTACACTGCTGTTTTATTATTTTATTATTTTTATATAATCTGTGTATAAAGGAGAAATATCTATAGGAATGCCTTCTGACACGGCTTGGTTGGCCAAAAGATCTGCTTTTTCGTTATCATGAATCTGAACGTGAGACGGGATCCACTGTAAAACTATGGAATTCGATTTTTGACCTAATTTTAATATAGACTCCAAAATCATGTAGGCTATCGGTACTCCTCGTACGGACGAGGTGCACCGAGCCAAGTGTTACAGCGAACTCTTTGAGTCTGTTAGAATAACAAATTTCTTGTGATTAATTGAGTCAATATACGAAAGAGCCTGTTTGTATGTATGTTTGTATGTTTTCATGTCGAATTTTTGGTTCTAAGACATGCCGGTTTCCTGACGATGTTTTCCTTCACCGGTTTGAGTGCAGTAGTGAAGAAATAATTTATAGAACGTAAAGCGCCTGCTTGGGTTCGAACTAACGACCCTATTACTTGTAAGTCGCCGCTACCACTGGGCAACCACTGCTCTAGCTGTATTTCAGGAGCCAGTAATATTATGCTGTAAGGTAGACGATATCTGCCAGGGTCGCGAGATTCGTTCGAAAGAGTTACCGTGGCCCTGGCATATTGGCAACTGAAGGAACACGGGTGGGTTTTAGTCAGTAAAAGTCTGACACGCCCTCCCGTTTCGCCCAAAGCGGGAGACGTCATTTGATGATTTGCCATCCAAAAAAAAGGGGCAGATGATATTATGAGATTCTTAAATCAAAAGCAATGCTTTCTTTCTGGTACAGTCAACCTCACAAAACATAATTATTACATCAGGTACTCACTTAGTTGCAGCTGCATATTGATTCAATGACAATGTAGTAAATTTTAGACACTGACATGGGTATTTGCCGATGCTTGTAATTATAAAATCTTTAAATTTGAGTAAATTCAATAATAATAATATTATTCAATAATATTATTTGTATGCCCATGTGACGGTAGATCATGGAAGAGTCATAAAATAAAACATCTATGTACTGTATTATCCATGTTTGCAAACCAATTTATGAGACTGTGTCTAATAGTCTACTCTATGAACTACCGATATACTTTCTTAGTATCTCCATCACATTACATGAGTATTGTTAATTGGACATTAATCCTAAAGAATATGTGTTTACCTAGCACTTATCTTTAATTTATTTCATCCCAACATACAGCTTCAAACCGTGCAATAAGAAAATCTAAAAGAAAACCACCATAAAGCAAATAATAAACACAAAAATTATGCAAATAGGTTCACCGTGAAACTTAATAGACATAAAAAAAAACAAGGCATTCAACAGATTCCATTACACACTATATTTAAGCGTAATTCAAAAAAAATAATTCAATTGTCGATGGCAGCCGGCGTTCCGGTCCCTCGATGGTGGATAATTAGGGGTAATTTGACACTTCACTGTGGCAACCCAGCGGAAACGCGCCAACCGCCATTGAAACAGATAGGCGTTTGAAAATCATTTGTGTGAAGCAAGATATCTGGGTTTTATTTGAGGAGTTTGAATATGTTTGGTTATTTCCATGGCTTAAGTTCCAGCCACTCTAAAATGGGATAGGTGCTTAGTTCGCTTAATATTGATACCTATATTTATATTGTTTAAAGAGATTAACAGAGTGTCCAACTATCCATGGAGTTTCTTGTATGTTCTTCTGCATAGGAACGTACTACTCTTCAGAATGGACAACTAGCTTCCTCTTTCTAACTGGTAAATTCCTTGCCAACCAATTACTACTTATGAATTATTTGAAACGAGTAAATGCAGTGATTAAATTAAATGGTATGAGACTATGACATTACCTTTTTTTTTTTGGGTGGCATATCATTAAATGACGTCTCCCGCTCTTGGGCGGAGTGGGAGGCCGTGTCAGACTTTTACTGACTTAAACTCACCCGTGTTCCTTCAGTTGCCCATGTGCCAGGGTCACGGTATCTCTTTCGAACAATCTAGCGACCCTGGCAGGATGACATTACCTTAGTACTTAGATAACACAGTTTAACAAAACTGCATAAAAAGGATCTGGAATCTATGTAGCTATGTATACAATCAATGACAGATTAAGAAGGTAGTTATTTAGAGTCTAGATAGATAGTTTGATCTAGATAGATCACTTTATATGACTATTAATAATTTTTTAATACTTTATTGACATAATACGTTAAAGAAACTTCTTTGAAGCCTCTGAGTCCTGAACGAGGTGTATGCCAGGAGTCAGCGCCATCTCCCATTTTATTTGGCGTAGATACTTATCTCAACATAGGAATACACAAACATATGTGTTACAAAATACAATAAAAAAAATTAAAAACAAAATAAAATTCAGTAAAGTACGTAGGTACGAAGATAGTTTCATTTTTAAAACTGACATTCTTATTTTTTCAGTAAACAGTATACCTAGGTCTGAGAATAAGAAAGTAGGTTCCATATGTTTAAAAGAAACCACATAGTCGTAAGTAGGTTACGAAATTTTCTTTTAAAGAAACATAATGACAGAACTCAAACTCTACTTTTCGACGAACCGATAATAAGTGACATTACTAACCCACAAATCATCCTTATTTACATAAAGTAGCATATCATTGTGGCTTGTCAACGACACACGTAAATATCAAATTAATAACGATTTAAAAATGCTCCTTTTCCACCCTATTATTACCATTTTTTTTCTGTTGGCAACACAGATTTCGAAAATCGAATTTAACATCTGTCGTCACTCAATACGAGTGTATTGTCTGATTTTTTTTCGAAATGACAAAAGCGTTCGAATAGTCATTGTGCCTGTTACGTATTGCGTTTAGATTTTCTTGGATTCTTATGTATTCTTTCTTTGGTTCACTGTATTGGGCTTAATTGCAGTTTCAATTTCAACTAAACATAGAAAATGTAGTACCTAAATAATATAGCATCCTACTTATATTAAAAATGTAAAAGTTGTTTGGATGTTTGTTACTTAATCACGCAAAACAGCCGAATAGATTTGGATCTATCCTCTTTGGAGTATCCTCTGTGTTTACAAAGGATACATTGTATCCTGCACCCTAATTGCGAAACGCACAATTTATCAGAATCTGAATGGGATTGAACATTATTTCTAAACCATTGCGTCATTTGTTCGAATAAATTGTAGGCTCAGCAACGTAAATAACGCAATGAATGTTGTTTAACTATGAATATTAAACCAATTCCAACCGATAAAAAGTTCCGCAATTACCCCTCTGGTAATACGGTCTCTTGGGATGATAAAAGTTAGTACAGATTGAATGTTTATCATCCAATCAAGCATAAATGACCCAACAGATTTTGATGAAATTAATTCACACTAGTGTATGTACGTGGATTAACACAGGATACTTGTTATTCCAGCAATACGTTCCCTGGTCCCTATAATACAGTTAACACTAGTATAGGGACCAGGGGATTCACGTTTGTGTTAACATTCTTGTCAATAAACTTTTTACTTACTTGGGAAAATTTCTGATCTCCACGTGGGCGAAGCCGTTGGATAAAGCTTATCTATAGATACAAATAAATAAAATTGGTGTGTTTGTATTTAATATTAAGATAACCACTTTTTACTAAGGGTATAATTATGGATGACATTATTTACAATTTTTGTCTGTCTGTCTTTTTGTTCCGGCTAATCTCTGAAATGGCTGGACCAATTTTGACGGAACTTTCACTGGCAGATAATTGATGTAACAAGGGGTAACTTAGGCTACTTTTATATTAGAAAAAATAAATAATAGTTTAAAAAAACTAAAAAACACGCTGAATTTTGAGACGTATGTCAGCGTAGTTTGTGACGTATGTCAGCGTAGTTTTTAAAGACAGTTTTTATGAAAAACTTTTTGTTAAATACCACGCGGATGAAGTTGCGGGTAACACCTGACCTGAATTAACACATCTTACCGCGGTAGTACGTCCTCCTGCGTTAATTTCCGACATCACGCGGGCGAAGCCGCGGGCAAAAGCTAGTATTCTATAAACCTGTAGTCTTTTTTTTTTTTTTTTTTTTGGATGGGAAATCATCAAATGACTTCTCCCGCTCTGGGCGGAGCGGGAGGGCATGTCAGACTTTTACTGACTAAAACCCACCCGTGTTCCTTCAGTTGCCCATGTGCCAGGGTCACGATATCTCTTTCGAACAATCACGCGACCCTGGCAGGCATCGGTCCTAGCAGACCCCTTCAGTGCTGCTGACATCTCTTTGAGGCGCGCGTGGAACACTACGCGCCGTCGACCCGAGCCTGGTCCTTACCGGGCGGCGAGCTACCCATTGATCGCCACCCGCAAGCTCGCGCCTACGGTGGCCGGTAGTCCGCAATCGACTCCCGGCGCCCGGGGCGTCTCCTCCTGCGGCGGCTAGGGACGTGAGGGCGCAGAGACTGCCATTCCCTCACGCGCCCCGCCTCCTCCTTCGCGAGCATTACTGCTTCGCAGAAGGAGGTGACGGCTTCCCATGCCCTCTCGCTCCGTACCATAGCTCGCACCAGGGCCGGACGCGAGAGGTCGCCGCCGCCGATCGCCTCCACGAGGACACGGCGGTGCTCCGCCCAGGCAGGGCACACTTCCACCGTATGCTCCACCGTGTCCTCTAGACGATCCTCACAATGGAAACACCCGGGCGTTTCCTCCCGCTTTATCCTGAACAGGAACCCACCGAAGCACCCATGCCCGGTGAGAACCTGCGTCAGGCGGAAGGTGAGGACGCCGTGGCGCCTCTCTATCCACTCCTCAAAGAGGGGACTTACCGCCGCAATTGTGGCGTGCCCTGCGCTGGGTTGCGACAATCGTACCCGCCATGTCGCCATGAGATCCTGCCGGAGCTCTGTCCGCCGTGCCGCGATTTGTCGCGGCAGCGGAGTTTCGCCCCGGCGTTTCGCATCCTCGCGCCACTCCCACATGTGGGCGAGGACCTTTGCCTCCAGATCCCATGGCGGCACTCCGGCCCCATGGCGGCACTCCGGCCCCATGGCGGCACTCCGGCAAACCTGTAGTCTTGTGCTTCTAAAGTAACCGATCCAAGAATCAATAGACTCGGGAGGTTGGCTGCCTCATTGGTCAAATGGTCGCAAGCGTTATTGTTAAGCAGGAGGTCCTGGGTTTTTAACTAATTTTACTTTGCCCCACCTGGGTGTCGAAGTACCCAGGTTGGGCAAAGTAAAATTGGACTTTTTTATCTGGAATTTCTCAATAGCAGCTCGGAGTTTTGTTTTGTGCCCGCTTGATGGCAAAAGGCTCGTTCCCTATTATATGGGACTTGAATATGACTGGAAAAATGTTGGCTATACATAACTCTGCCGAACTCTTTGGGTAAAGAAGGCGTAATGTTTAATTGCGTAATATAGACCGGCAGGTTTCTAAACCCATAATTTACCTGGAGACCTAAAACTAAGATTACATTTCAGTAACCAATTCTTAAAAGGTAAGAATCAACTGAGTTAGTCTCAACACAACACTATTTTTAATCACATCAAAAATTGATGCTTTTTCAAAAACTTCATCCTTCTCTCTTAATAATTATGTAAAAAAGCGCATTAAAACACAAGTACTTAACATAAGCAGAGGATTACATGTATATATTCGGCTTCGGTTTGTCAGCAGTGTTGCGTTACAGATTCGGTCGGGGCGGCGTCGATATATCGAATGTCTTAAGAACATGACGCTTGGAAAAAAAACGTGTGGTTTTCTAACAAAAAAGGAGAATGAGATTGTTAGCTGAGAGGAAAGTTTGGGTTCTAACTATAAAAAAAGCTTATAAATAGTTAAGGAAATTTGTTGTTAATCAAAGTGACAGCTTACGTCAATTTTCTGTGTCATGGTCATTTCACTAATATATGAACTTATGAATGCCAATACCACTGAGCCACCCCTGCTCTAAAAAAACATATCATTATCATCATTCTGCAGAAAGACGTCCACAGCTGGACATAGGCCTTCCTCAAGCTCCACCACTTCGACTGGTTCTTACCTTTCCGCATCCAGCGGATTCCTGCCACCTACACAAGGTCATCAAAAAGACATATGCTATTATTTAATTGTAGGTACTATAATAAATGACGTCATTAGGCCTGTCCTTTTATATGGCAGTGAGGCGTGGCCAGTACTTGAGCGGCACAAGCAAGATGCGTGTCACGGAAATGAAAATATTGCGCTGGATGTCCGGAGTTACGCGGAGAGACCGTCAAGAACTCACGCATTCGCGGCAGCCTTCATATCCGTGATATAGCAGACAAATTGCAGGAGTGTCGCCTACGTTGGTACGGGCACGTATTATGGAAACCGGCTAGCTATGTGGGGAACAAATGTCTGGCCATGCCGCCTCCGCCGGGTCCCTGTAGAAGTGGCAGACCCAAAAAGTGCTGGTTTGACGTCGTAGCGGATGACATGCGTACCAACAAACTCACCATAAGGGATGCACAAGACCATCCGAAGTGGAGAGCTAAAAGCAGGAAAGCGGACCCCGGGCTCCGAAAGGATGCAACCGGGATAACGCAAGGATGATGATGACTAATAAATGACGTATTTATTTTAGTTTTGCTACTAAATAAATAAAACAACTATTAAAATATCAACCATCCCGCCCTTTCTTAATTCAAATTCGACTTAATGTTGCCAACATGAAAAGTAAATTCCGCCAGATATGGCGTCTAATTGTTTGACATTAAACATGGGTAATTACAAGTCGGTAACATATTCCATTAGTTATGGTCTATGGGCAATGGATGCTACGCACCGACTTTTTATTATCCTTAACTAGCTGAACAATTTCTTTTTTTTCCAAAGGATGTTGTCAATTTGAGTTAGTGCGTCAATTTAATTATTGCCAGTGTTACTGTCGTGGAAGCTTATTTTTTTATGAATACGCACTGGAACGCGTGTTTAATGTACATTGATAGGTTTGTTAGAATTTTGAAAATGTGATGGATATAAATGAGGCTTTGGACGTTTAAACTTGTGAGTTTGAGTTTTTTTGTTTGTGCGTTGGTATAATGTAAGTAGTGAAGGTCAATAGCTGTCTACTGAGAAAATAAAACAATTAGCGCTACCCCCTACTGATTAAATGCTATTAATTTACGCTTAGTTCTTAAAACATTTAAGTTACCTACATTATTCTATAAGATCTAAAGTTAAGGCAAATAGCAACGTACTATAATTATAAAAACTGCGGGGTAATTGCGTAACACACTAACAGTAGCAATGGCTTTCATTTTGGCAGTTCAACAACATTTATTGCGTTATTTACGTTGTACAGCCGACGTATGAAGCAATGGATTAAGCAATTCATAATGATTCTGATGAACACTGTGTTATGAAATTAGGGTGCTGATTCAGCCTTTTTTGAGAAAAGGGCAGACAAAGAGGCAGACAGTAATTGTTACCCTTTTTTGTGTATAACCTTTAATCTTACTTTTAGAAATAACAATAGACAAAAAACCAAAAGAATATCAATTCCCACCCACGAGAATTAGACAAAAAACCGTTTCTCGTCGAAAAAATTGCTTAAAAACCGCAACTGTCAAAATATATGAAATCGATTAAAATGCGAGTACCTACTCGATGCATCCTGTCTGCATCGTATGTTTTGAAAGGAACAATAGAGAAGGAAGCGGTGACCGCAGTGGGAATTACGGCCGCATCCCTAATTATATGATTTTACTATAATTTTGCGGCCACATGGAACTAAGGAGCTGGTTAGGGTTGTTGCTGCGTCATTTTTTTATTCTTTAATGTGATGTGCTTTTACGTAATCGTTTGCTTTCCGATTTTATTGTTACCAGCTGCCAAGAGAGACAACCGTTTTGAGTTCTGCGTCTTTGATTATGTAACCTGTACGAAAATGGTAAATTCCCGATCTGCATCCAAATAAAATAACTTTTAATCAAATCTGTCAGTTGCAAATCAAATAAGTAACCATTTGACTTGATTTTGAACTGAAAATTTGATTAAAAGTTAGGTATTTAACTTGGATACAAGTCGGGAATTTATTAAAAAATGTATTTTTTCACACACCAACGCTTTTTTAAGGTGGCATCTATGGAAATCTTAGATATTTACTGTTTATTTATTTAAGGAATACGTCCATCGACAACCCTGTTCCCTTTAAAATCATCAGTTCCATCGTAACGGTAGGCAACTCCAAATCAAATAACATTAACGTCCATTCAAGCCCTTTGTGTTGCCATTGAAAAAAAATCGTTCCGTTGCGTTTTTAAAACATCGTAAATTATCAGTAAGATTGCTAGTGGTGACCACTTGTGGTGCCTAAAAGTAACGGTTCTTTAAGCGTATGTGAAAATTACGATGAATGGTATCGTTAAATAAATGACCGGTTTTCCTGTATTATTTAGTACATACATACTTAAAATTATATACGGGCAATTTTGGTTTATTTAAATTGAAGACTTAAAAGTGAAAGAAGTACCGTGTCAGCTGTTGTTTTGCTGGATTCGCACTTGTATAACTTTAGAAAACTTTTAGTGTCTCCATCTTGACTTGGCTCGCGTGGTTGTCGGCATGTGGGTCGTGGACTCAGTATTATTGTGCTGATATTCGAAGCCTCGATCCTCGTTACCCTCGATCAATACCTGAAGAGGCTCTCATTGGCTAGCTGAATCGAGGGCTTGATACAGCAAGTGGTACAATTGGACACGGTTCGTATTGTTAGGAGGTTCCTCTCTCTGGAACCTTGACCACCACGTCGGTAGCTTGGACCCTGTTCGCCGGTATACCTGTGGGATACTTAACTATGTTTAAGATGCTTAACTTTATTTAATATTGATATGAAAAATAAAATAATTAGACCTTGCACTGTTCAAAAATACGAACCTATTGATATTTGAGAACCTATTTAGATTAATTGACAACCAGATAACATAATTATTAATACATATTTTCGAAGAATCTACATCGGCAGATTAAAAATGCACGATACAAATCTTTACAGCCAACCTTAAAAAAAAAATATCTGTCATATCTTTTAAAATAAGAATTCAAAATTCGTTAACGTTTTTCCCATGTCTGGCGTGGGAGGAAGGGAGGGGGCAATGTCACGGTAAGACAGCAGTAGATTCATTTCATACAATTCTCTTATTCTTTAAATAACTAGCACTTCTATACTACATCATCAACATTTTAGCCACAGGCACAGTTTCAGGGAAAAAAAATATGATGGTGTACATGTGTACATCATAATTTTTTTTAAACCTTTCAAAGAAATCTTTGACTGATATACATTTCTGTTATGTTGGTCAATCACGATGGCACGCTTTCACACCAACCTAGACTTGATTGCTCATATTCTCAACCCTTCACATTACTACAAAAATCATTCATCACTCATCCAAGTCTTATACCATCGCCGTACCAACCTGAAAACTACACAATTTACCAATCATCATCCGAATTAAGTATGTATACTTCTTATACTAAAGCACTTTTATGATGTGGATTTTCTGTGCGTCATTATCTAGTGGCGCTAGGGAGGGGGGAGTGTTGAGGTTAGTCGATCGACAATTAATATTAAGTTGGAATCTGTGGGATTCCGCGCCGCTGTCCGAATTTTATAGCGGCCGGCGCCACCCAAGCCGTGGAACAGGAACCGTGGAGCTGTCTTTTGTCTTAATAAATTGAGTGAATGTAGGTACAATCACAATGGGAATATTAGAAGGCTGAAAGTCACTCAAAGGGCGATGGAGAGGGCTTTCCTTGGAGTTTCCCGCCGTGATCGATTCAGAAATGTAGAGATCCGTAGGAGAACCAAGGTAACTGACATAGCCCGAAGAATTACCGAACTTAAGTTGCAGTAGGCCGGGCATATTGCTCGCGCAGGACAGATGGCCAATGGGGCCGAAAGGTTCTGGAGAAGCGATGGTGTACTGGAAGACGTAGTGTTGGAAGGCCTCCCATAAGGTGGACCGACGTCTTTCGGCTGAAGTGATGATGATGAGGTACAATCGACATCAATCAGCTTATGAAAATCGTTACACATTTTAGGAACAAAAAGGCCTGCCTTGATAAGTTTAGCTTAGTGCAACAAGACACGAAAGAGATAAACATTTTTAGTTACGTAAGTAATTCAGTTTTTCTTAATCTTTGTGCGTAACAGCAAGCCGTATGCAAACATGGCAAACTTTTATCTCCCTTTAGAAGATGAACTTTGAAAAACCTATCTATATAGTACTTAGCATTGCTATAATACAGGGTAGCAGAGACATTCAAACAAGTTATTTTCCGTCGGTTATCAAAACAAAACTCGATGATTCATAGAAAAGTGTAAACATATCTACACAGTCAAAATATACCGAACATTTTTTTTTTAATGATTGACGAAAGATTGACCAAATCATGTACTGAATCCACTATAACAGGTTTTGTATCAATGTCCATGCCACCCTGTATAATTTTTAACCAAAAATAATAAGTAAGTTTTACCTACCATAATTTTTCAAGTCATAACAGCGACTCCACAACTGTGTTCGTCCCGCGGCGCCTAGACCGCAGCGAGTGGCGCGTTCCGACCGCGCTACATTATTTATGCGACAGACGGGCAACACTACGGACAATCACATTCTTTATTTAAATAATAAGCATGTACACATCTAGTTGGATACCGCCTGTTCCTGACGAATGTATGGGAGAAGAGAAAAAATTATACTGGCACAAAATAAGTTTTTTCACCCAACTCACTTTCATATCACTTCATTTTCACGAGATAGGTTATAAGACAGTGGTGGCCTAGTGGTAACGGCCGCGATTTACGTGTTGTCCGTCGTAGAAACTCGGACGGGCGCTTTCTTCTGAGTGAATAAGTTCATCACCACTGCTTTCAGAATGGTGAAAGAAAACATCGTGAGGAAACCGGCATGTCCTAGAACCAAAAATTCGAAGACATGTTGCGTCTACCAAACCGCACTGGGCCTGTGTGGTGGTTTACGGGCCACTCCCTCAACCCGAGAGGAGGCATGTGACCAGTGTGTCCACGCAGTGGGAACATTATACGCTGATTATGATGGGATAGCTTTAGAATTGACAAATTAAAAACGACTGCAGCGCTCTTGCAAACTTCTCTTGTTTCAACAGAATACAACTACTGTGTCGGAAATTAAAATCATCTAAGTATTTTCAATAGAAATTGCATTACGAAGAAAGGGGAAATGGAATATTCAAATCACTAGTGGAATTAAGTCCTTATTTTTTCTTAAATTTCTACCTTATTTTAAAATGAGAACTATTGAGAACTTTACAAGAACCCGCCAATGTTGGTTGCTAAACATTTAAACAATAATATTCTTGTAACCTACTTATTTTTGTTTCAAACTTAGAACGTCAACGTTCGCAAGACCCAAGGGTCATTTTCAACAAATGACAGTGACAGCTGTCAACAATGGAGGTTCTTTGAGTTTATTCTTTTAACAGGAAACACCCACGTTGAGCAGCGGTAGGTAAAATTAAATTGTACATAAAATACAGGTGCAACGTGAATATATCGAATACCGAGCATTAATCGAATGATGGATATTCGATTATTGACCCGTTAATCGGACTGCACGCGATGATGTTACGTTTAATTACTTTTTGAGTAACTTAATTTATACTTAAAATAACTTGACAGTCATAAAAATACTGTTGTAGATATTGAAGAATTTGTCAGCTTTTCTTGCGACATGCAAAAGGAGTTTTTTTTAAGCCGCACTATTAATTAATAAAGGAACAAACGTCAATCAATCGTTGTTACAGCCGAATGACATCCACTACTGGACATATGCCACCCTCAAAAATGGGGGCGTTTGCCATAATCACAACGCTTGGCATGAGGGATAGCGATCGCAGTAAGGTGGTAAAAAGCATAAAGAACGCTACTGCCCATTCTCTAGTAACTCCCTTAGTCGCCTTTTACAACACCCACGGGAAGAAATGAGTGACGATCAATAATCAATAATAATTATTTGAATGAAACCTATCAATGAGTAAAATAATCTGATGAAAAAACTATTAAAATCTACTTACGATATACCTACTGATATTTTATTGGTAACATCCCACGCCAGGCAACGTTACTGTAAAATGATAGCTGGAAATAGATATCTGATGCCGCTGTCGCCGCCATGATGTGGGAAAATTAAAAATATATCAGTGCGTTGGCGCGTAAATGTGACAGTTGGCGGGAAATTGATGTAGGTTTGTAATGTTGGCAGTCTTGGCGTGCTGACACGGCGTGTTAAAATATATTATTTTAGTCGATTTTTTTATTCGAAAGTAGGTTTTTTACTTTTGTAGGCAGGCAGTACCTACTTAGGTTTTAATGCGTAATTTAATTATAGATTTAAGACCTGGTATTTACATTAAATTTTTGTGTATTCGGCGAAGTAGATTTTAAGAAAAATAAATTTTCGTAAACCTTACCAAGTGGGTTAATAACAGCAGGCGATTGTTTTGACAATTATTGTAGTAAGTATGTAATATTTCAAGTCAGAAATCGTAGTTATTTTTCATAAAAGTACGCAGCTGCATAAACTGTAAATATCTAACCTACCTATGTAAGTATAATATGACATGCATTTATAGGCCTACACAAAAACTCCTCGGATTATCTATCGCGCTCCAAATATCCCGAACCGACCAATAGGAAACTGTCGTTGCATCAACAAATAGCACTCTAGGTGTTAAATTTAACACCTACACCTACAAACCAAAACAAATCTTATACAAACCACACATGGTTCAATATCATACAAATCAGAACTATCCCTTAAACAATACGTTATAAACGCACATTCGAAAATAGCCTTTAATTCCACCACATAAAGCACAACAATATCGCTGGTTATAGTGTGGCTATAGGCGTCAATTTTCACACCTACTCATACAAGCTAATGTCAACCGTATTTTTAGGAACACAAAGTTTAATTTCAAATAAAGAAAGAAGTTTAGTTATGATATTATTTGAATGCGTTCTAAAAAGGTGTCGAGTTTCGCGCCTCGGGCGTTAAGGGTCGCCATGCAGGTCTCTGATTGGTGGACAGTGCCTCCACACCATTCGCTAGGTGTTGATTACCACAGATAACTGTCGAACAGATAAAGACTGGTACTGACATACAACCTTGTGTTTTTATTTTTAGTTGTATACGCTGCAGAACTAAGGGAATTCTCGAAAAAAGGAGAAACGCAAAGAAATAATCATACCAATTGTATGTAGTTGAAAAGAAAATAATATTTACCTATTTGCTACTGCTACGTAGGTGTCGTGGGAGTCGTGGGACTCGTGGGTGTCGTAAGAGGCGACTAAGGGACTTACTAGAGAATGCGCAGAAGCGTTCTCTATGCATTTTACCACCATACTGCGATCGCCAACCCGCCTGTCAAGCGTGGCGATTGGTAAAGTATATACCTATGTCTCTGTTTAAACTAAATTAAAGATTTGAGTCGAAAAAAGTAATAGGATTCCCGTTTGAAGATCCAATGACTTACATTTGTCGCTTTGAATCTGCGTGCCATACAGATAAGTTCCGCTTGGTATCGCACGGCATTGCAGCGTATCGCATCACGCTTCATGTGTTAACCTATCTTTATAGCTCCTTTAATATATCGTGACGCTCTATTTGCGAAACGATGGTTTTAAGGTTGTCAAATTAACAATTATCTAGGTTCTTTCATACTTCCATACAGAAGATCGGTACGAGTCTCTATAAAGTAAACTAACTTCCAACTATTCTACATTATATCCTAATCGAGGTCATGGTCGACTATGTGTCAAATTTCATCCAAATCCGTTCAGCCGTTTTAGCGTCTAAGCGTAAGAAATACATACTAACATGCAAAAATCAAATCTTTTGTCTTTATTTTTATAACTAGCTTCTGCCCGCGATTTCGTCCACGTCAAATTTTTGCTCCCTTGACCCTCCCGTCGCATCGAATTGCCTGCCAGTTTTCGTCCATTTTTCATTGCTGCTTCGCTCCTTTTAATTGTAGCGCGATGTTATATGGCCTATAGCCTTCCTCAATAAATAAGCTACCCAACACAAAAAAATCTTAAATTCGGATTTTTTTGCTCCATACAAACTTTCACCCCCCATTTTAGGGAAGTGGGGGGTTAAAAAGAGACAAAAAGTAGCCTATGTCACTCTCCATCCCTTCAACTATCTCCAATTAAAAAATCACGTCAATTCGTCGCTCCGTTTTGCCGTGAAAGACGGACAAACAGACACACACACTTTCCCATTTATAATATTAGAATGGATATTAGATTAGATATGTCCAGGTTCTGGAGTAGCAATCGTGGACTGGAAGACGTAAAGTTGGAAGGGCTCGAAGATGGACCGATGACCTGGTGACGGCCGCAGGAATCCGCTGAATGCGAGAAGCACAGAACTGGGTGCTTACTCTCGAATATAATTCCAATAGATCGACATTGGAATTGTCAGTCAAACGTCAGTGATTGGCTGGACTCACTGAGTCTAGCCAATCACTGACGTTTAACTCAACCAACTGACGTTTGACCAATGTCGATCTATTGGAATTATATTCGAGAGTAAGCACCCTGCACCCTAATTGCGAAACGCACAATTTATCAGAATTTGAATGGGATTGAAGATTATTTCTAAACCATTGCGTCATTTGTTCGAATAAATTGTCGGCTCAGCAACGTAAATAACGCAATGAATGTTGTTTAAATATGAATATTAAACCAATTCCTACCGTTAAAAAGTTCCGCAATTACCCCTCTGGTCGAAGTGGCGGTGCTTAGGGGAAGCCTATGTCCACTGTTCAGCAGTGGACGTCTTTCAGCTGAAATAATGGTTTCTCCTTGGCGCTTTCCTTCACCGATGTCTGTACCTATTGTCTAAGATAAACTTAGAAAGTTCATATGAATTGGAAAAGTAACATTTTACCTTACATCTTTCTAAGCTTTTTCAAATACATAGTTATTTCTGAAACTACTAATTTGTTGCTCTCATAATTCTATGATCTCTGCCAGCCCTGCTAATCAAGATGGCGTGATGTATTTAGAGTGGTCCGCGTAACGCGAGCGACATGACACGACGACGCGACGGATGCGGAGCACGATACGTGCGACCGAGATTTATCGCAGTCGCAAGTCGCGGCTTTTGTGAATGTCGCGACTATTTATAATTTTATGGCTCGTGAAATCTTGATGTTTTGTTTGTAGGACTGAATTTAGTTAAGCTACGCTTGCTGCGGTGGTTCGTGGATGGGTGATGAGGGATGTGTGGTGTGACTGTGAATGTTAGGCTGAGGAATGTTGTAATAAGACAACGGTGCGGTAAAAACTTAAAGGAGTTTGCATAGATGGTTTTGGTCATGTTGAGACGATGAATAAAGGATGATTTACAGAAGGTATTTGCAAGGCAAATGTGAGTAAAAGTGCCGGGGGAGACGTCATAAGATGACATATAGTTTATCTTATTGATGATTTTATGTTATCTTTATATCCTCCTTTAGGCCCGGCGCTCACTATCGGTGGGCATCAGTGCGGCTCGGTATAGCTCGGGCGCCTTACGGCGGCTTCGGGCGGCTTCGGGCGCCTCTGAGCTGCGTCGGGCGACTTCGGGCTGCCTCAGCAGCCGTAAGCATGGCTAGTAGTAGTATGGAGCAATCCATGTAAAATACGAGTACTTAGTTGCATCTGGTAAGACTGGAATCCAACCCCAACAATTTTGGGAAAAGGTTAGGCAGATGATTATGATAATTTCAGGATAGTCAGACCTACCTAGACCTACTAAAGCGGAACCATGATTCCCTCTCTCAATTAATGGAGCTATCATAAACTCTAAAAGCTGGTTAATATTGTACAGACGCCAGCACATCGCGCTACCCGAAACTGTCAAATTTTGCCAATCAATCTTGAACCTTATACTTTAGCGATAAAGTTGAAAACCTATTAAAGAAATATGACAGATTGTAATAACTTTTTGTGCTAGCGTCTGTACATAAAGTGAAGTGTCAAAAGATTATCTACCAAAGTCAGTATAACTACTCACTTATAACTTTCACCTTTATTACGGTACGCCCCGACCACAAACCCAAAACAAAACTCAACCAAACAAAGACTCATAATTCGCGTGAAAACGCACACTCACTAGCGCACACACACACACACACAAACACACACACAACGCTAAGCCTACGGCTGCGGCCAGGCCACATTACGACACTAAAGTCTACTAAGGCGATTACACTACAGGCACCCGCTGAAATTGATCCCCCGGGGACTCCCACCCTTGGGGGGGAGGCTCCTTTGTGATGGCCCTTTATCCCCCGACTGGCCAGTGAGTTACACGTACGTCTTGGAATTTAGGATAGTGCTGGTATTTTTGTGGAATTTTTCGCGGTGCAATTCTTCAGTTGTGTATGTTTTCGATTTTTGAAAAAATAACGGTAAATAAATAGTTTCCGTTCGTTTTGGTTAGGTTTCGTTTCATTTAATACTATTTAGATTAGATTTAACATGGTGTCTTCGAAATTCTTCTGCTACGCATAAACGTTTTTTTTTAAAAATTAATGTGTTTTTAATCTTTCCGTTTTGATGCAGACAACAACATACGAGGTCTCTTATTTATATGGAATGAACCGTTTTTTCTTTTCCTTGACCTACACCATGAAAACTTACTTTTCAACCATATAAACAGAAATTACGGTCCTGAAGACGCCAATCTACACAAAATCAGAGCTCCTTTTCCCAGAACTCCAACTTTCTAAGTATTAGAGCATCTATTTCTAAATCAAAACACGAACAAATGAACAATCATAGCCCCCATGCCCATACATTAGCCAGTTGACACTTGCAGATATACACCGATCCTATCTACATATAAAACTGTACTGGAACATTTCCCAACTTACTTCTACACAAAACCAACGAAAAACCACCCTTAAACCTTTGCTAAAAAGTCCATAACATCTGCAAATCAGATTTGTTTTCTCGCAAGATTATCTACTTACATATCTGAGTTGAAACAAGCGACAAACGAACTTAGGGTCACGCAACAAAGTTCAAGACGGACGCAAATTGAATTGGTTTTCTTGCAACGTTAACTCTGAAGTTGGGTATGGGAAAATCAACCGTAGGGGGTTGAAATAGAGTGGTAATGGTCTGCAAAATTGGAAGTAATGCGGAAGGCGCGCGAACGTCAATATTAGGTGGACAGACTAGGCGAAGTAACGATGTAGTTTGAATAAACCGAAGGGAAGTGGGTACTTTCTTGTGTAAGTAATTTTGTACAATACAACATGTAGTAACGCTGGCGTGTCGGTTAAGTGGTGTTCTGTATTTGGGGTGTTTTATTGTAAGGGGCAAGTGGCCCAACGGTTTGGGTTTGATTGATCTACGAGTTTCAGGCTATCTTGTGATATATAACTTTCGGATCACAATTTTGTCAGTGTTTATCCTTTTGTTTCATAGCAATTTGCTTTAAAATATAACATGACGCCTGTATGGTCTTTGAATGGCTAGGCAGAGCTGGGACTCAGATTTTGCCAGTTATGTTTAATTCCCATATAATAGGGGTCGAACCTATTGCCATCAGTCGGGCACAAATACAGATTCGGAGCTGCTACTAAGAGAATTTTCTAACTGAAAGTCAGCAAACTCCACTTCTATCTCACTAAATAGCTATTATTCTGGGGTTATGAAAAATAATTAGGATCATCTTTAGGAACATAAACATGAATATAAACTCACGCCATTTCCCTGTGGAGTTAGGCAGAAACTGCAGAACGCCACATGCTACGATCATTAGATACTCCGTTTGTTCATACATCTGGTCATACACGACAGTTGCGGGTACTACGCTCCTGACCTTTCTAAAGCACATCACCATGAGTTCACAAAATGTTCTACTACGTCTTCGCCCGGTGTTTCAACTCACATCTGCCCTGTATTAGTCGCCCTTCATTCATCCTCTCAACATGACTAAACCATCTAAGCATACTCGTTTCAACTTCTACCACTACATCTTCTTTTAAACAGCACCGTTGTCTCATCACATCATTCCTCAGCCTATCATTCTTAGTCACACCACACATGCTTCGCAAGGCACGCATTTCCACAGCATTTATTCTGCATTCATGCTTCTTTTGCCATACCATTATTATTATCATCATCATCATTTCAGCCGAAAACCGTCCACGGCTGGAAATAGGCCTCGCCCAATATGGGGGGTTTGCCGTAATCGCCACGCTTGGCAGGCGGGTTGGCAATCGCAGTATAGTGGTAAAATGCATAGAGAACGCTGCTGCCCATTCTCTAGTAAGTCCCTTAGTCGCCTCTTACGACACCCACGGGAAGAAATGGGTTGGTGTTATTCTTTGCGTCCACGGCACCATTATTAACCACTATTAAATTACAGTAGTGTTGCCTTAAAAGCCAAATGGTACAGAGTTGAAATAACTTTCCAAACTTAAGTTTCAGTTAAGCAAACGTTATAAGCTGTATACTTACTCACCTGTGTCACACAGATATGTAGTACTTAATATAAGTAGGTCACAAGTTTAAATGGATTTACTTAATAGCCTGTGTAAGTATCTGCTTTTAAAACTTTTACCGATGGTAACTGGATACTGTGAAATATTAGGTTGTATTGATTTTTAGTGGAAACGTGTTTTGTCGTATGTATAGAACACATAGAGAATTTCTGTGATATAATATGTGAATTTCTATAGTATTGACTTAATGAAGTGGGAAGTACACATGCATACCCTCAGCCAGGGAAGTCCGGAGCCTGCCAGGGTCGCGAGATTTGTTCATAAGAATTACCGTCGCCCTGTCATAGGCAACTGAAGGAACACGGGTGGGTTTTAGTCAGTAAAAGTCTGACACGCCCTTCCGCTCCACCCAGAGCGGGAGATTTCATTTGATGATGTCCCACCCACAAAAAAAAGGGAAGAACCGAGGGTTATTTCGGGCTTCTACCGATTTAAGATGGGCACAAACAGGCAAGACGCGATAGCACCACGCGCCTTTCGTAGAACAATTTCAACCTAAACTTCATGGAAATTGTTCTAAAAGAGTCGCGTCGCGCCAGTCTGAAGAAGACTTAAAACCGCCCTGTTCACACTCACCTTTTAGGACCACGAGTTCAGAGCCTAGAGGTTTTCAGTTCACTTGGGACTTTGTTGTTTTAAAAGTAGATCATCGCAAATTCATGTTTATTTTGTAGAAAAAACTGTTGCACGTAGTAGACGTGTAATCGTTTTTTCTATAAAATAATCAAAATGTCAATAAAATTAAAACAAATTATTAAAACTCGCTTTCGCATTGGATCCGGTCATTTGAGTGAAATAGAGGTCGCGAACTGTTATGGCAAAAAATATATGGTTACACTAACCTTCCGACAAATGCTTGCACTGACTGCTTTGATGTACTCAAATATATGTGGGTATTTTCTCAAAGAACTATTAAAGACACTACAGACATAACAAGACCCAAGACGTAATCTACATGTTCCTCAAATGATCTGACCAAGATAATACTTTAAGCAAGGGTTATAAGCGGAAAAATTTAAAAGGCATCACACATCTTACTTACTTGTCTTGCATACGTATAAGTTCAATAATAGTTCCTAGAAATAATTCTACAGTATATATGACTTTTCTCTTGTGCTCTTGGATTGTTAGCTCATCTGACGCCTACTGTTTTTTCTGATACACTTATTCATTTTAAATTAATGTTTGTTTCGTAATTCTTGCAAATTTTGTAACGCGAACTAACTGAGGTTGCATGTAAGCATCAATTAACATACAATCTCTTCAGTAAGCAGCCTACAATGTTCCCACAGCTGGGACACAGACCTCCTATCTTTGAGTGTTCCGTAATCGAACACGCGGGCCTGGTTGGTAGATGTCACGTGTCTTCGAAATTTCGGTTCTAGGACATGCCGGTTTCCTCATGATGTTTTCCTTCACCATTTTGAGAGCAGTGATGATGAAATAATTTACACTAATGAAAGCGCCTGTCAGTGTTCGAACCGATGAGTTACAACTCGTAAGTCAGGGCTGAATCCACTGGGCTATCACTGCTCAATCTCTACAGTACTTATGTAGGTACTTCCAATTCAAGACAGAAGAGTTTAACTTTGTTCTTGAGCCAAATACAAACAACTTCACGTGTTTATATCCCAAAGGGTTTATTAGAACTGTATGTAGAGAACAGCCCTCCACATTCGGCCAGTTATGTCCACCAAAGACTATGAAGAAAAATGCAAAGAATTAATATGTTTTAAGCTTTCTAAAACCCAATTATTTCACTTAGAAACTTAACAGTTTCAAGTTCCAACGGGCAAACGGCCCCCCCATTTATAATAGACCCAACATTCAGTTTAATTTAAAGCCATTTGCTGTAATTTAAGGCTAACACGTTCGCGTACAGTCGCGTGCAGAAGCCGCAAACGGAGGAATCTGGTGGAAGGGGGAGTGGGGGAGTCCTCCTGCTTCTCCCCTCCTCCCTTGCCTCCGTGCGACGTCCTGTCACTGACAAATGGCCCGGAGGAGAGCTCGACCCCGACACCCTCTCCAGGCTCGCAGTGAAGTTCAGAAGCACTTGGATTAATTGTTTTGAATAATATTTTTTCTTTATATTGATTGGTACAAGATTTTTTTTATTCCTTCTAGCCTAGTTTTTATCCTCCTTATTTGAACGGTTTCGAACAGTTACCATATAAAAAACCTTCTTTTATTTGACTCTATTTCTAATTGTCCCTTTTTTGCGTGAGGTGCTGTTTCTAAAAAAACTACGAAAATCTCTTGTAAATTTGTCGGATTGTCGCCTGTGACCAGTCTGTTATTTTAAATAGTCCCTTAATGACGAGCCTCTTACAATTAACAATCATTATTGAGTGATTACCTTGCTGTAGTCTACTCGCTATACCCAATATCTACTTTGCCAACGACCTCTGCTTCAACATCATTAACGTAAACCTACCGTTTTCCCAACTATGTTACCGGTTTACCAGATGCAGCTGAAAACCAGTATTTTACATGGAACGATGGCCTTTCTCACTTCTATAACCCAGTTACTGTGTAATACGATTCCTGAAAAGGCACCATCTAACCTGAAAAATATCTCCTGAACTGCTGTACTGCACCGCGAGCCGCCCCGAGGGGTGCTATAATTTCATAGGACGGGCGTCGCCGCGCTTATCTCGGGCGCGGCTGCAGGCGCCGCTGCCAGCGCCTCTGCCTACCCCCCTACCCTATTGTATCGGGAATTTTCGATAAACCACATTCTTAGTACAGTTGTAAATCATGGGACGTGTTTGTGGTCTTTGTTTTCTCAATTGGTGTTGGGTTTTTCAGGTTTTTTATAAAGGTGGTGCGTTTTGTTAATTTCTTGTTCGGTTTGAGTGTTTAGCTTCCACTGAGTTTTTGTAGGATGTTGAGAATTATGTTTTTCTTCGATATATATTTCATAGGCCGGACGTAATGAACAGCATGATCCCATATCTTCCCGTGGGTGTCGTAGAAGACTAGGGGACTTACTAGAGAATGGGCAGCAGAGCGTTCTCTATGCATTTTACCACCATACTGCGATCCCCAACCCGCCTGCCAACCGTGGCGATTATGGCAAACCCCTTCAAAATGGTGGAGGCTTATGTCCCGCCGTGGACGTCTTTCGGCTGAAATTATGATGATGATAGTGATTTCTTTATAATGTCTTGTACTTAAAGGAAGAATAAAGCTGAAAACGTGCCCATCTTGTGACACTATCCTAATTGTCATTTTACGACAGACCCAGAAAAGAAATGTCTCCACAATAAGCCTATAATGTTCAACCACCTATAAATGTTCATGGATGTCCATTGTCTTCGAATTTTTAGTTCCTAAGTCCCGTATTACAGAACCTCACTCATAACTGTTGACTGGCCTGTTATTCTAGTGGTTAGTGACCCTGACTGCTAAGACTGAGGTCGTGGTTCCGATTCCCACCCAGGACAAATCTTTGTGTGATGAGCACAATCATTTGTTCTGTGTCTGGGTGTAAATTATCTATAATATGTATGTATTTAGAAATATATAAGTACGTTTATCAGTTGTCTGTCTGGTTGCCATAGTACAGGCTCTGCTTAGTTTGGGATCAGATAACGTTGTGTTGGTTGTTCTAAGATATTTTTTTATTTTTTATTTCTTTTATTTAACTCAAGAGTTACTTAAAACTAGTTCCAACCAATCAAATGACTGTAAACTAGTTTTAGGTGATGCTTGAGTCTTGAGTAAGGTTCTGAAATACGGGCCTAAGACATGTGGTGCAGGCAGTGTTGATGAAATGAAATACACAAAGTAAGTTGCCTTATTGGGTTCGAACTCAAGGTCTACAACTCGTGTCGGAGCCGAAAACACTGCTCTCATGATTGCATTTGCTGATCGTCTCGAGTTACAAACATTGAATAAACCACGGGCTCAAAAGGCGTAAAGGCGCAGGTCTACAGCAGTCCACGGGTAAGCTACGAACGAAAACGTAGCTGGGGTCGTCCACTGCGACCCACGCGGCGATCACACTTTGCACGGACGCGTGGTTTGGTTGCCAAACAAATGACTCGCGCAGCTAACGTGCCAAATTACTCCATACTCCGTGGAACCGTGGAAGACATGCTTAACGCTACCCTCTTTACGCCTGTGAGCTGACCATTAATTCGTTGTCCGTCGGTTGTACGCGATAGTACGCGTGCGCGCGACATTGAGTAATGTCGCCGAATGTTACTAGCCTCACAGAAACATCGCTATATGTATCTAACTTACTAGCTAAGCGTTTAAATGTTAGAGGGCAATCAAGAGTGTATGTAGGGTACGATGGAATCTAAATTTTGACCTAAAGTGTTAGAGGTCAATCAGGAGTACCCTTATATATATGGTTCTTGTCAGTAACCTTGTCTGCCGGCAGTTTTATTTTTCTATAAGCCCCCTGAATAGTTTTTTTAAAGCTCATCATATCACTATAGCTTTACGTACGTCTTAAGAAATAATTTAAATACCCTCATCATCATCATCATTTCAGTCGTAAAACCTCCACTGCTGGACATACGCCTCACCCAATTTGGGGGGCTTTGCCATAATCGCCACGCCTGGCAGGCGTATTAGCGATCGCAGTATGGTGGTAAAATGTATGGTGACCGCTGCGGCCCATTGGTAAGTAGTAGTAAGTCGCCTTTTATGACACCCACGGGAAGAAATGGTATGATGCTATTCTTTACGTCCGGCATCATACGAGACCTCACTTATAATACCCTACTTGATGGTAATACCACTTGTAATTCTACTCTTTAGATGGTAAGTGAGATAGATGGTCGAAATTTCACCATAATTCATGTAAAACTTAATGTATTTCTGATGCATTAATATATTAAAAGTTTATCTTAATTCATTCCTGCTCCATATAAAATTTAAATGTTCCTAACATACTCCTCCGTCCGCGTAATTTTCGTCAAAAGGGGTACAAAGTTTTTGCATCACGTATTAATATATAGATTAACTTTTTGCACTCCTTCTTCATATAAACTATAACGGTGCCAAATTTTATATTCCTCCGTCCGCGTAATTTTCGTAAAAACGCATAAAAGTTAATACTTTATTATCATGATCATTTTAGCCGAGGAACGTCCAATGTTGAAAATATGCCTCACTCAAAGGGAGGTGTGGTTTGCTATAATTACCACGCTTGGCAGGCGGGTTGGCGATCGCAGTATGATGGTAAAATGCATAGAGAACGCTGCTGCCCATTGTCTAGTTAGTCCCTTAGTCGCCTTATACGACACCCACGGGAAGAAATGAGATGGTGCTATTCTATACGGCCGTTCCCACTGGGATCTCTGGCCCCTCACGGATCCACACCATCGAATGTTTTTGGTTCACGTATATTAAATAGATTACCATTAATGACAAAAAAATCAGTATCAAGTTAGGATACCTTAGTTTTATCTGACCTAGTCTTTGTTCTAGAATTTTTGTCTCTTTAGAACGTCCAAAGTAATATAATCTTTTCATATTGCAAGGTGTCCGTCCAATTTTCTTGGCACAACTTTCGCAATTCCATAAGATCTCAAATTCAGCTATACAATAAATGGAATAGCACACGAAATAAACCGCATTTTTTATCTACCACAATAACTGTGAAAGCATCTCGTAAAGCATAGTACTTGTACAGATAGCTGATGTTGGTCATCACAGATTCCAAATCTCATGTCATTCAGAATCGCTGATTTGACGAAAAGACGCGAATATGATTCTATATAAACGACCAGTCTAGTCGAGGCTGTAAAAATACAGGCTGGATAAATAAAAATATAAAATAAGATATGGTATGAAAGTGGCGCGGGGCACAAGAAACTCGTGATCCTTTTGAATGTGTACTGTGGGAATAGAGGCGGGGAGGAGTCGGCTTGTCACTGTTTTTATTTCGTTTCTCAGGTGTGGAATTAAACTGAAACGGTTACGTCTTTTGTGAACTGAATAAGAACTTAGGTAGGTTTGTAAAAATACATAAACAAGTCAATCAATCAAAGTGAGTAAATGGTGATGTTCTTTATTGCTAATGTTCTTCAGAAACGTCAGGTGCGTAGTACTTGCAACCGGTGTGCGTGTGTGACCAGACGTATGATAATAAGTGAAGCAAACGGAGTATGTATGGACTGTAGCAGGTGGCGTTCTATAGTTTCTGCCTACCCCATGAGAAGAAGGCTGAGTGTGTGTATGTCATGTGTGTATGAGATAACTAAAAGTACTGCAAGTAACTAAAAATAACTAAAAGTAAATGATTTAATTCGACTAATAATAATTGAGCATTCTGAAGAGTTTTCTTTCACACTCTGTGCACATTCTTCGTGAATTTTATCCATTATTATAGTTATGGTAAACATCAGTGATAAAGAAAAAATATATTTTTGCAAAAAATCTCTTTTAAAATATTCCATACAATTCTTGACTACTCCACTTCTTTAGTCTCAGGGAGTGTTTCTTTGGCCGTAACAATCTGAGGCGGCGCCACGGGTCAGCGACGACCCCCCAGCTCCCCCCCTTGTATGTGTGTGTGTGCATATCATAGATAGGTACGTGAGAGGCAGAAAATTCGCCGTTTTGTACTACGTATAGACGTAGAGTATGCGATAGAGTGTGTTGTGTGTGACGTTATTATGACGTCAGGTGTGAACTGAGCGAGCTAAGCTGAGTTATAGTAAGCGGTAGAATGTTATGCAAATTTGAGCTTTACCCCTTATTTATAAAGTGTAATGATTAGCGTCTGCTTGACTATAGGTTGTTCCATGTGTTACAAGACGTAAAGAATAGCACCACCCCATTTCATCCCGTGGGTGTCGTAAGAGGTGACTAAGGGACTTACTAGAGAATGGGCAGCAGCGTTCTCTATGCATTTAACCACCATACTGCGATCACCAACCCGCTTGTCAAGCGTGGCGATTATGGCAAACCCTCCCAAATTGAGGGAGAACTATGTCCAGCTGTGGACGTCTTACAGCTGAAATGATGATAATGATGATGACCTTCGTTACCCAAACCAATCTTTCCACCCGCTGAAGATCTCCGACCTGAACATAAGTTGCTTTGGGTAACCTTGAAGTGCTAAAATATAGGTACTCAGGACCCAGGTTGGACGAAGCAAGAAAATCATATGGAGATTCATCGGCGACTCCGCCTTGGAGTGTAAATATGGTGCTTCTTAGTTCTACTGATTTGACATCTGCATGTTAGAGGAAAAGATGGACGCTAGTGATGACACTAATCATGTCTGCGTTCAGTCCATTAAGATTGCCCTCTACATGCTAAGAAAAAGATGAATTTCTACCTCGAAGTCTCGAAGTCTTAAGTTTCTCTTTCAGCTCAGGTTGTTCTTGCATATGTCTCGTTTTATCATTTTAATTTAGCGTCCTTCGTTCCGTCTCATTATACCACAGGATTGGTGACACTGACAGTTCTTGAACGCGATTTAAAAGTGCTGATTGCGTTCAGTTTAATTAGTGAAATCCGCCCTAATGAGAGTAGCTCGCGAAATTCAAATTTTCTAACGTTTTTTTTTTGCAATTTGCAGGTCAGTGTTAGGTTGTATGTTGATTAAAATATGATTCGTGACTGTAATTAATATGGCTTTATATAATTAAAATCATCAATACAACTCTCTAGTGCATATGATCCCATTAAAATACTGGCTTAGCTCTCTAATGTTATCAGTTTTTAACTATGCACACTTGCTTTTCCAATGTACTTTAGACATTGACAAAATAGTCGACATCGAAAATTAGTACAGAGAATAGACCGTATGCATATTTGCTTTGCCAATGGACTTTAGACATTAGCAAAATGGTCGACATTAGCCTTGCTTGCCTTAATACGAAAGAGTGCCTATAGAAAAAAAAACATCAAAATTCCTTTCAATATCTGTCGCATCTGCGTCAACATTACTCTGTGCGCTAGAGACATGGTTCCTTTGTCCGAGTCGAGGGTGGTCAAGTTATTGGGACCGTGTTGCCGCGCCTGCGACCTTTGGAGCCGTATCATTCATCCGGGGAGGTAAGCAGAGATGGAGCTTGACTCCATGTCGCTATTTATTGGAACTTTGTTGCGTGTTTTACCTGAGTGATCGTTAGGAGATTGTTGATGGTACAATTGCTTGTGAGGTTGTCTTAATTTTAGTTTGTCATGTGTAAAATATATCATCATCAGCAGCCTATAATGTTCCCACTGCTGGGAAACAGGCGTCCTCTTGGTGAGAGGGAAGTATATAAAACAATACATTCATAGAAAAAAAATCATATAAAATTTTACAAAGCTTCTTCAGAGAATTCATCAGTCAATTTAGATTCACAATTTCTATGTTCCTAACTACAAATACATATTTGTAGAAGTAATGTATTCAAGTTCATAAGTTTCGATGTAGGAAGTAATCACTGGAAGCATAGATTCAATTTCGGAAATTCTTTCAGACAAGGAATATAGTTTCGAAACTCCAAAGTATGGGAATTCACGGGCAGACAAAGTCGCTGGCAAAGTGCTAGCTAACTATAAAATAATATTTATTATGGAAACAATACCACCAAGTGTCTTTTGGTTGCAAGATAACGTTGTTCTTGGCTAGAAAAATCGATCTTAACAGCCAGACGTTATTAGAAAATTCTTCTTGAAATCAATAGTGACAGTCCTATTAAAAAATACCAAGGAACAAACTTTGCCAATCAATAAATCTGCCTATCCTTTTCCCAGCTGTGTAATAGTCAGTTTCCAGTCTAATCTAACCCTCCTCTTGAATCACTCTGTCTATCGGTGTAAATCGCAATACAATCCGTTGCGTAATTTAAAAGATCTAAGCGTACAGACGCAAGAAGCGATTTTTTTTTGTACTACGTAAAGATTACAACATTTCATCCATGAAAAGGAAGTAAATTAATATTATCATCTGGGCTACCTAGCCTTTTCCCTATTATGTTGGGGTCAGTCTCCAGTCTAACAAGATGCAGGCATGCAGCTGAATACTAGTAGCAAGTAGTACCGTGTGGTGCTGGACGTAAAGAATAACACCACCCCATTTCTTTCCGTGGGTATCGTAAAAGGCGACTAAGGAACATACTAGAGAATGGGCAGCAGCATTCTCTATGCATTTTACCACCATACTGCGATCGCCAAACCGCCTGCCAAGCGTGGCGATTATGGCAAAGCTCCCCAAATTGGGGGAGGCCTAAGTCCAGCAGTGGACGTCTTACGGCTGAAATGATGACTAGTAGCAATACCAGTATTTTACATGGAACGACTGTCTATCTCTCTTTTGAATGGCCTGTTAGTCTAGTGGTTAGCGACCTTGACTGTTAAGACTGAGGTCGTGGGTTCGATTCCCACCCAGGACAAATGTTTGTGTGATGAGCACAATCATTTGTTCTGTGTCTGGGTGTTATTTATCTATAATATGTATGTATTTAGAAATATATAAGTAAATTTATCAGTTGTCTGGTTGCCATAGTACAGGCTCTAGTTTGGGATCAGATAACGATGTGTTGGTTGTCCTAAGGATATTATTATTATATTATTATCTTACCTGAACTGGGAGCTCCATATCCCTTGGCGAGACTGGATGTGAATTTTTTTGCGATTCTGACTACCAGCAACGACTGGCAAAGATCTATGAAAGACAGCCGGGACCAACGGCTTAACATGTTTTCCAAGGAACAGAGATCCTAGATATGTAATGAATGGTCACCCATCCACGAACCAGCCCCGTAGCTTCCCTTCGCTCGATCCGGGCGGCTGTTACCATTTGCCACGAGCCCCTCGAACAAAGTTTGTCATCTTTCTTGACAATATTTCTACCAAAGAAGTCAACTTGCTAAGTTATAAGTGACCGTCCGTATAATTGCTTTCTTCCTGAAACACTTCGTAATTCTCGCGCCCTAGTTAAAAACTTCGCTTGATGAGATCACCCTTCAGAGGAAAAGTTCTTTCTTGAAGATTTGGGACATTAAGAGGCCGTTTACTTAGGAAATTCTGTCGATTTCGCTGATTTACTTGATTTTACTGTTAAAATACTGTATTTCTATACGTTTTAATGAAGAACATGAAAGATGAATTTATTATCTAATACAACCAAAAAGTACGTCGAAAATAAAATAGTAGCTCATTAGCAACTATTTTATTTTCGTCGTACTTTTTGGTTTTTTCAATCCGAGATTTAGGTTATTTTAAAAGATTATTTACTACAAATGTATTTATTATTTTTGCAATTTTTGAAATGGATTGATTTTGAACTGAAGTTAATTTCTGTTGCTTTAATTTTATGAACGAGAGTTCTGAGTAGCCGAAATCAAAACCAATTCATTGCCCTATTTCTCTAAAATTTTACGGGTAGGTATTTATTTTTTTACTAACTTTTGAATGACTTTCACAACAATAAATTGTACATACCGTGTAGTAGTGAAAGCGTTTCGTAAATATGTGTTAATGTAAAACTCTTACCACAAAATTTACAAAACAGTGGTCTGTTTAAGGTCGGTTATTCTAAATAAAATGGTAAATATATGACAATAGCTCATTCTTTTGATCAATATTGAAATGATCCTATATAATATGGTGCATGTATTTTTAAACTCTACAAAGGCGTCTATAAAATCAAGTTAATCAGCAAAATCTAAAAAATTTCGTGTACGGTCCCTTAAGTATCTTGTTTTTCAAGGCATTCATAAAACTATTGCACAAAATTAAATGTTTACTAACAGTGCCTTCCTGGCCAAGTCATTTGAAGCCAAAAAATCAATTAAACAGTTTACGATTTTACCAATGGAGTATCAGTGGTACGGCAATAGAAAATCATAAGAAAATCTTAGGAAATTACCAAAAGTGTCAAAATAAACGGTGTCAATGATCGGCCATTTTGACACAATCGTGTCAGACTCTACTCTTATCTTTCCTAATCCACTTTTGCTTACCGTGTTAACATCCTCCCCAATCTCTTCGAGGAATTATCTCTTTACCTTCTCCGTAGTCCCCCCACCTCCTTACCCCACCCCTTTTCAGTTGCTTGAAGATGTCGCATACAGGTCAAAGAAAACTGCGAGAAATAACCTTGAATTTATAAAAGAACTCTATTAAATCACATTAAATAGTTTTGTTTTTTTAACCTCTATTGTTCCACTGCTGGGCAAAAGTCTCCTCTACAGCTTCCTGTTAAGTGTTGTAGAATTTGTTAATGTATTTAGAAACTAATAATTTAGTTACAATACGTGATATAAGTAAAGGTTTAAAAACTGAAAGAAAATACAAAATACCCGTTTACCTACCTAGGCACCAATTCGCGATGAAGATTTTTATTAGAAAAAAAAAAAGTTCATTAATCAAGTTTCTTGCTAAATCTGTATTAAGGACCAATTATTTTACAGGACAAGTTTTGACGTTGCGTAATGCCAACCAACCTAGTATTAATATATTAATTTTAACACTTCACATGTTCTCAAAATACAGGAAGTAAAAACCTATCACACGAGTAAATACACAACAAATAAAAAAATAACAACTGACATAAAGCCTAGCACACACTAGCAGTAAGCCCGGATTTTAATACAACACGGCTTTCACGGGCGGGCGTAAAAGGCGGGCGTAGAAGGGGGTATTATTACACCTACGCGGGGTGCGTATCTCGGCTATTTTCCGGATAATTTCCCACAGACTCCTGTGGGCAAGAGACCGTGTTAAAGACAGGGGGATGCGGGATACGGCGGCCTCGGGTGACGTCAGACATGGAGTATACACTTAGCTTTATAGTTTAGATTATTTTTATGTAGGTTATATTTTGTTTAGATAAAAAGATGGAGGATGGGTGGGTGTCATGTTTGTTAAGCGTTAGCGTTAAGCGTATTTCATATAGGTTGGGGAAAACGTTTTATCGTATTTTATAGGTGTCAAATTGTAGAATAATATCTTTGGCTGTACTGGTTGTATCTGGATAGTTTTGATATCATTTATAACATTAAATAGATGAGATTTCAAAAATGAAAAATAATAAGTAAAACGATTTCCCGCCATTTTTCAATTGTTTTTCTGTCCTACAAAATCTATCGGAGAAATTTTAAATATTTTGAAGTGTTATTAAAAAAAGGGAAAAATACGACACAAGCTGAAATCAATAAGTGACGTCTCTGGACTTAACGCAGTGTCAGTAACAGTAAGTTGGTTCAAGGATATTCACTCTGGGAGTGATGGTGTCACAGATGCAGTTTTGTTAGTTTACAAACAAAGTTGATAAATGTTAAGTATTTAATTGTGTGATGATAGACCTAAGAAACAACCTAATAGATAACAATGGTTCTGTTAATTTCTAACACCATTATCATTAGTTGTCATACTTTCGGGCTTCTGATGACCCGTAAAAGGACAATAATTACTGAAGACGAGGCGGTATGGTCTAAGACCTTAGCCTGCCCAAGTAGGGCGAAGAGAAGAAAAAAAAAAAACTGATGACCCGTAACTTCTCTCGAAGACCTACGAATGACAGCCGGGACCAACGGATTTATGTGCTTTCCGAGGCACGGAGGGCTCTTTGATATTTAAATATGATCTCCCATCCACAGACCAACCGCGGCATGCGTAGCTTAACCTGATCAATCGACACGTGCAGCTGTTATAACTTAGCCACAATCCCCTGTAAATTTCCTACAATGATTATCGCTTTTCTTCAAGATTTAATATCTATACTTAATGTAGAATGACGTCGGTTCGAGTTTTGAAAAGTATTCCTTCATAATATTTATATTGTAATCTAGCTATAAGTATCGCTACTCATGTAGTCTGAAGTTGGTATTAGCCTGTGAACCTGCCTAACTGTATTACCTGTAAAATAAAGAGTTTCTTTCTTTCTTTTCTTTGTTCCCAGAAACTAATTTCCGCAAAACGATTGCAAAAAATACTCCCAAACAACAACTCTAGTTTACACTACAAGTCTCGAATCACCAACTAAAGGTAGGTCTACACAATAGGGCTTTTTTTTCCAACATCGAAATCCCAATCCGAGAAACTAGTTTCCTTCCAAATGACGAATTAATCTCTTGAAAGTTGCTGGCCGGATATTTTTTTGAATGTTTTCTGAAGTAGCGAGTCGGAACAGATTGTTGTGACATTTTGGTAGTTAGTAAAGATACGTCCATTTTGTGTACGATTCACGTCGGGATAGTGAAGTAGCACTAATATTTTTTGTCATTTAATTTGATTTGACTACACACAGAAAGAGACACGTTGCGCCGGCCCAAATAAGTTGGAATAAGAGCAGGAGAGTGGCCGCGATTTAAAGATATTGCTTGATTAATAGATCATTAAGTATCCTGCGTTCACAATTTATTTCCAAATACCGTAAGTTGGTTCTACTTTGCTCCAATATTTGCTCCAAATGTTGAAAATTATGAATATTTTTATAACAATCAACTATAAAATTTACTAGATGTAATCTCCATTGTTAAATCAGTTGGGGCAAATTAATGCTTTCCTAATTCAAACTCTGCTCCAGTTATAATATGTTCTGCTATCATGGATGATATAAATTGGTGAGATATGGATATGATATGAGATATTCACAATTTAATGAAATGTTGCAAAATTTTCAACGTAGAATAGGCGAAAACATTTTACAGAACAGGAGCATAATTACCCGAAGAGGAGCAAAGTAGGTCCAAATTACGGTATGTAAATAAATACGTATATCGTGGTATCGTATTACTCAGTAACGGGGTTGTGGAGGTCAGATAGGCAGTCGCTCCATTAAAATACTGGTACTCAGCTGCATCTGGTTAGACTGGAAGCTGACCCCAACATAGTTGGTAAAAGGCTAGGCAGGTGATGATGATGTCAATAAATACGTGTCTTTAAATAATAACTTGAATAATCACATAAAGTTCGTAGCGTAAACTGGATATGTTTGTTTTTTAACCGACTTCAAAAAGGAGGAGGTTCTCAATTCGGGTTTTTTTTTATGTATGTTCGGCCATAACTCCGTCATATATAGACGGATTTGCAAAATTCTTTTTTTGTTTGGAAGGGATTTATTCCGAAATGGTTCCATATAAATTTCATATAGATTTGATGGTGAGTTCCAGAGATAGACACCGGAACTCTTTAAAAACTGACAGCAAATCAACCGCGATTTTTATGACTTTTAGACACACCTACACTTTATTACACTCTGCAGAGAGGAAAATTCGCTTAATACTTTTGCAATTTATCCACAGGCAAAGCAAAAATTTGTAAAAAAAATCCAAGGAGTTGACTAGCAGTGTACATCCGCCTTTACAATAAAAAATTTAGGCACAGAGTTGCAGCAATTTTGTTCAAATTTTACCGAATTTGAACGCATGGAGTGCTCTTTAAACTTTCTAAAATTACTGCGACGCCAAATCGACGGCTTGTGTACTTTACTTAGCTTTGGATTGCTTCCCAGACAAGCGCTTTATTTTGTGTAAATTATTTCATCACTACTGGCTCTTAAAACGGTGAAGGAAAACATCGTGAGGAAACCGACATGTCCTATTTTTATTTTTTGTGGGTTGGAAATCATCAAATGACGTCTCCCGCTCTGGGCGGAGCGGGAGGGCGTGTCAGACTTTTACTGACTGACCCGTGTTCCTTCAGTTGCCTATGCCAGGGCTACGGTACCTCTTTCGAACAAATCTCGTGATCCTGGAAGAACCGACATGGCCAAGAACAAAATAAAAAACGAATACTTGTGACATATTATATTATACCCACTCGCTCTGGGCCCACGTGGAGGGGTATAACCCTCTCTCTCATCGAGAGAAAGCCGGTGAGCCTATAATGTTCTCAGCAGTGGAAACAGCAGTTGCAAGATTGGTAGTTGCTTCACGTAAAATACTGCTATTCAGCTGCATCTGTTCAGACTGGAAGCCAACCAAGATCAAATTGACCGTCTGATTGAAGTCCAACTCAGCAATATACACGTCAAATACAAAAATACACAGCATTTTAATCCCTTAAACGTTTAAAAGGACATTTAATTTTAATCCTCCGTTTGCCATTTGTGAGCTACCTGAACATCCAAATGGCAATGACGCAAATTATTTGACATATTGGTTAACGGGGCAGAAACTTGCGCACAAAATGGTGGCCGCCATATTAGATCTCTATAGGATTGGCATAATCTGCAAAAAAATAAATACAATGCACACTTTTGGCATTGCAAGCAATTACGTATTTAAACGTTTCTCAATACTCTGCTTGTTCGAGTGGAAAATGTCAAAGATTCTTTTGGGATTTACTGGCAATTGGGTCCAGGTAGGCAGATGATACAATTATTAAGGTAAATAAGTGATTGAAAGCATCCGTAGCGGTCACACGGGTAGGTTTCTTTAATCCCATTTTTGGCAATTGCTGATGTTTGAGATAAGACTAAGATTTGCTACCCGTGAAGTGTCGGCAAAAACAATAAGTAAGTACCCAAATTACCTGAATAGGGACATGGACATGTTCACTGTAAGCTTCTTAATAATTATATTCTACAACAATAGACATGTGTTTTTCTTACTAAATAAATAATAAGAGAAAGTAAATTAAAATTCGTGCGAAAAGACTTGAAATGAGCGCCTGCGTAGGCAAACACCATGATTCAAAATACAGAAAGGCCTAAGAGTTCCTTCTGGAGATATGTGAAATAAATTATCTATGGGAAGCTTAGATACTTACATATGTACCAGTATGGTGGTAAAATGCAAATATAACGCTATTGCACATTCTTTTCGTGCAGCACCACACGGAACCGTCCGTACAGTTATACCGGCGTTTTAATGGTGATTAAACATACGTAATGTGGCTGCGAAATTACCAAAAAGGCTGCCAGGCTAAATGAAACTGGGCGGGTCACACCCAGCGCATGTACAGTGACCGCTGGGCAATAGTCTCCACACAGTGGGTGCGTGAGGATGGATGGCGCCGCCAAGGACGGCCCAAGAAGAGGTGAGACGACCTTGATGCGTACTGCACGGGTTGCATCGAGGTGGCCCTGGAAAAGGATGACTGGAGGGATTTGGGAGAGGCCTTTGCTCAGCAGTGGGAAATTGTTGGCTGGTAAAAAAAAAATATAGGGTTATGCATTATTTTTGTTAGACCAGTAACTTATCCGTCTGTCATAGAGATTTTGCTCGAGATCTTTGCTACATAGGAATTTTAAGTTTGGTGTAGTTTGGAGAAACGTTAGGTTTCGATGACGTAGACAGATCGCCTGCCAAAGACTAGAGCTACCGAGTAATACAGTGCCTCAAGCATTAAGTCCGCCTTTGTACAGTTTTTTTTTTACTTGTCATAAAGTTTTAATAAATAAATAATGCATTTGCTTGAAATACAAGAACTTTCTTCAATGATCCTTAAAAGATTTTATTCATATCTCTGGTCTAGTGGTCTTAAATATATAGCTAAGATTTTAAAAGGGGTTTTCACGAGATGCAAAGTATGTTAACGTAGGATCTTAATTTTGGCATACTATTAAAGTCTCGGTTGACGCGCATACAGATCCCCAGTCGAAGACTTTTATATTGTATTTTATTTTATGGGCCAAAAACCAAAAACATACTTCAGTCAGTTTCTAAAGAACTTAGTGAATATTGCCACAAGAGTCAGGCGGTAGCGCCAGCCCCGTGCAGCCGGGTCAAGTCGGGTGGTCCACGTGCACGCGGCGCCCCGCTGCGCAGTACCACCAGCCCACCACTGCTGCATCCGCTATATCGTAACTCATACGCTGTCATCGGCTATCAAGAAATCGAAAGTCTTTACCGAATTATCTTTATATATTTAGTTTCATTCGTATAAACGATATTGTTGTTTCAAATATTATTTTATTTTATACTTGGTTTTGCCAGCGTATTCGCCCGAGTGGAGGTTGGAAATTATCCCACAGGAACGTAAGTACTAAGTACTGAGATAAAAATATCCTACTATTCCTTTCAGGATAAACTATCCGTCTGCCAAATTTTATCCTAATCTGCTTGGCCGTTTTAGTATGATTGAGTAACATACATCCAAATATCTAAACATCAAAACTGGGTGTGTGTAGTAACTTATACTAGGTACTAAAGTAACTAACAATTTACACTAGGTAGGTACTAGGTAAGTACTGAATTAAATGGTTAACTAATTGTCCTTCCTTCAAAAACCTGTACAGGTGGAGATTCATAGACGACTCAGACCTGGAGTGTAAATGTGGTGCTGTCTCGCAAACTATATATGTCCTGCTGTTTGCACGCCACAGGAGTTGATGGACGCTACTGAAAATGCTAAGCTCGTAGCCAAATTCTGGGCTAACTCTATTTAGATTGCTATCGACACGCTAAGAAGATTGTCCTATTTCTGTACAGTTACTAACAAACTAACCACACATACTGAATACTATATCTACAAAAATAACAGGATTCTAAGGCGTCAAAGAACTCCTCCACATCTATGTCAACGGGAAAAGTGTTCACAGAAGACTGAGAACATTGCCACGTCCAATGACAATCTTTGTTCTTTAGTCAAAGAACGAGTCAGCCCAAGTCACAAAGTGACGACCAGTCGGCGAGAAATTTCATATTTGTCGAATGTCGATATTCTCCTTCGGCGTAGTTCGTCTTTTATTTCATGTCTAGAGATAATTGATTAAAACAATCCGTGCTTCTAATAGGATCTCCCACCGGCAAATTCCAGGGTTTTCATTTTTAATTCATCTTTATCACTTCTTTATCTTCTTTACAAAGTATTAAAAAAAATCGCTACCCGCGTCTTTACGCTTAGATATATTAAACTACGCAACGGATTTTAACACTGTTTTCATCAATAGATAGAGTGATTCAAGAGGAAGGTTTACTGTATACGCGGGTGGAGCTGCTGGCAAAAGCTAGTTAGTTATATAAGGAAGTCTCGTGCAAAATTGCATGCTTCTAGACCTATCGGTTTAGACTGTACGTGTCTTTCAGTGAGTGAAGTTTAAGACTTTTACTAAGTCGAATCTAAATAGTACCTATCTTGATACATAATTATTACTTTATTTAATCGTTTATTTTGTTTTCATAAACGGCCGGTACCCTAGTTAATTAGCGGTATACAACCTGACATTGTGACCTCCACGCTTGATCCTCAGCAAATTGAATCGTGGTCTCACTAAAAAAAATAAAGCGCGGAACGTTGGCGCCAACGCGCTGCGATGCTCTTTATTTAAATGTCTGCCGTTCTTTTTAGGTTATCTTTTTTTTATTTTTTCAAAAGAATGTTCTCGTGTGTTCATGTTTTTTCTTGCTGTTTCGACATTTTGTCAACTCACCGACGATTGTTTTATTTGTGTTCTTCATCTATTTTAAAGGTTCGCTGAATTCATGTCTTTCATTTCTATAATTCTATCAAAGAAAGTTTCCTGATTTTTTTCTTTTTTTGTCCTGATGAAAAAATGCGAGGTGGAATTCGTTACAAGCGATTTCCATTGTAAATGTTAAACCCTTGGTTTGCCTAATCGAAACACTCCTATTTCTCCTATTTATTAAGCGATTTTCAGGTTTTTTTTTTTGTTGTGTTTGACGCCGTCTAAAACATTCTTATAGATTAAACCATAGAGTAACGAAAACGTTCGAAGAATCAAATGATCTTACTTAGGTGAAAAGCTTTCGTTAGTAAGCACCTATTTCTTTTGTTTTTCAGCAATTGTGACATATTCTTAAACTACAATAATTGTCCGGTGTTGTTATTATTAAAAATTGTTTATCCATCCTTAGATAAAATAATTCTGGCCGAGGCCACCCCAAGAAGAGGTGACGAGACGACCTAGATGCGTATTGCACGGGTTGGATTGAGGTGACCCTGGAAAGTGATGACTGGAGGGATTTGGGGGAGGCATTTCCTCAGCAAAAGAAACATCCATAGATCAAAATGACCCCTGCAGCTGAGACCAATAAATTGCCATCTACATATTCTGCAAAGAACACACTTTACTTAAAGCCTAAGTTATCAAAAAATGGGAGAGGGGTGGCTATTCTTAATCAAAAGAAATTTTCATTGGTGTTTAGTCAGATCTGAGCAAGTTCACGATAGGCGCCGAAAGATTACGTACGTAGTTATGTTATCGGAGTGTGGCGGGATGACGCAGCAGGAGACCCTTTGATACTGGACCACCCGACTATACAGGGCTGGCAATCATAATCATAATTTATCAAAATCTTTTAAATTCACTGATAGACAACATCATCTGCCTAGCTTTGTCTCAACTTTTTTTATGTTTGGGTCGGTTTCCAGTCCAACCAGACGCAGATGAATACCAGTATTTTACATGTGGCGATTGTCCATCTGACCTCCACAACCCAGTTACTGGGTAGTACGATACCCTAGGTAAGAATGGTTGTCAGACTGTCGGGCTTCTGATGACCTGTAACGACTGTGAAAATCTACAAATGACAGCCGAGGAGAAGGGGTCTTGATATGTAAACATGGTTAGCCATCCACGGACCAACCGTGGCAAGCGTGGCTTAACCTGACCGATCAACCCGTCAGGCTGTTATTACTCAGTCACAAGCCCCTGCACTAACGAAGCCTAAACTGCAGAGTCTAGATGTACGAAATTTCATACAAATTCTATAAAACAAAGGCGAAAAATGACGCCTGATGGGAAGAGATGGATGAGGTCTATGGGCGTACCCAGAATATGCCTGTTCACTCTTGCTTCGAAGACAGACGGGTTAAAGGATATTCGTAACTGCCGATGTAAGTGCAATTCTATGTGTGGCGAACTTGAAGTTGTAGCACAACCAATTTATAATGTTCTCTACAGGCACAAAGGCGTCTTCTCTGTGAGATCCCCAATGTGAGATCCGGAAGTCTGAGTGGTTATCTAACATGTTTTCGTTTTTTTTTTCTAAGACATTTCGATTTTTTAACGATGTTTTTACCGTTGCAGCCGTACTCTATATATACCTAACTTATAGGGGTACCCGACCCCAAACCTGTCTTTATATCACAAAGCAGCCAGTTAAACCATCGTCCAAATAACATCTTCAGACACCAACGTTCGCCCATAATCATAACGTTTCAAGTTTTTGACACCCCTATTTCTTTATAACTTAGTAGCTATTCTCCAATAGGTCATAATTTTATAGATCCAAAGATAACGTATAATTAAAGCTATCTTAAAGAGGCGCCGAATAATTTGTACATCCAAAAGATGGACAGGACTTCCCAGGAATATGACTTGTTAGAGGATCAAATAATGAGCTAGCGAAACTGCGCAGACGTAACGGGTATTGAAATCTTTACATCATAAAATAAAAAATAAATTAAATTTATGAGTTTTTTTTTTGGGTCATCAACCGTAGGGGCTTTAGCCACTTGAAATATTAGTTTAAAAAATAACCACTTAAAATATTTATTTATAAAAATCAGTTATAAACACAATAACAAAAAAAAAAAAAAAAAATTACTCTACTCATACTTCAAGTAACCAGCGATCTTTATCCCAAAAATCATCAAATCTGTTTTATTCTTATCTTATTATATTTACATATCGATACCCATCACAATAACGTCTGCGGAGCTTCGCTAGGTAATTTAATTTGATCCTATAGTATTAAAAACATAATTAATGACACATGGTTCGATGATCATCGGCCAAGTGTTAGACTACACTTGCTGATGAAGACCATAGAACAAGAACAAGTATACATATTTTGAATGGTCAAAATGAAAAGAATTTTGATTTTGTTACGCAAACCTAATTTCGGTATTGACTGCGTCCAACATTTGGTGATAGACATCTTACATCATACATAACTCTAGCTCACGCCTTTTTCCATGGGGTAGCCAGAACCTACAGAACTCCACCACGGTTCATTCATCACCTTGTTCGATCCTTACATACTCCTTTTGCCTCGTATACGTTCATACATCTGGTCTTACACGCCCGCCGGTTGCGAGTACTACGTACCTGACCTTTCTGAAGAACATAACCAATTAGCCTTGACTTCCTTTCCTAGTAATATCACAGTACCGAGAACATGCAAGCATCACGTTTGTGTAGGCCAGTGGAGGTGCTAAAAGAATTTCAACTTACGAACGTTTAGTCCTCAGCCGCACAAAAAGAACCTGATCTGTAAAAGGCCTTATCATTTGTCAGTTGGTCTCTTAAAAAAAAAACAATTATCTGCCTAACTTTTTCCCAACCATGTTGGGGTCAGCTTCCAGTCTAACCGGATGTAGCTGAATACCAGTATTTTACTTGAAACGACTGCTTATCTGACCTCCACAACCCAGTTGTTGGGTATTACGATACCCATTGTCAGACTTTCATGCTTCTGACGACCTGTAACGACTATCGAAGATCTACAAATGACAGCAACTTGCCCTTGAGGTCACCTTCACCATTTACCGTATGCATTTCTCTTCACGAAGGAATGTTGCCCTCCATTTAAGGTAAACACACAAATATAACTCCTAGATATTAAATAAAACATTGTATGTATTTATTACTTACAACTCTTTGGTCCTAGTATAGTGGTCCGTATATTAGAAACGGTTTCTCTAAATGGTGTGAGGGCAAGTAACCGTTTCCTTTAACAATTTTTCATAAGGGAAGGTTACCGGTTCAGTTTCAGTGGTAATAAAGTTGAAAACATGTTTTTTGTAACATACTACATCCTAGGAGTGTTGCGTGAATGAACGGCTCGTGCGGTAGGTGGCATCCGGTTCTAATATTTTCCGGATTGTTTATTTTAACTAATCTAGTTGTTTAGTATTGCCATACTAATTTACAGTCACATTCATCCATCCCTCTCTCTCTCTCTCTCTCTCTCTCTGGTACGGCCATTTGTGATACATGAACATAAGTTGTGCTCCGTACAAATTATATTAAAAACAGATAGCTAAAAGAAGTGTTTAAAAGTGAAGTATAAATATATAACAGTGTTTGTGGGTTACTGATTTTATACCAGCTTCATAAATACCACCCATGTGACTGGCGAGAGGTATTGTAAATTTATAATCAATCGAAACATCAGTTATAGTGTGTCATAGAAATAAATGAAATTGAAGTGTCAGTTTGTTATGTCAAAATAACAGCTTTTTACTAAATACCCATGACAGTATTTAGGGTACTTATGTTTAAATTTTAAAAAGTTAGAAAAAAATAAAATAAAACATGTCTGTTTGTACCAGCTAATCTCCGAAACAGCTAGACCGATTTTACCTATGAATTAAAAACAAAGAACAATATTTTAAAAAATAGTGTGGGGGACTGGCCTATGTAAACCGAAGCCTGTATTTCCAGGCCTCCAAAGTTTATGTCAATTGCCTCACCCTGAGACATGTATCACAGAAGTGGGAAACCATATAGAGCGCATGCCTAGGTCAACATCATTAAAAACAATAGGTGTATCTTGTCCCAGACCACACATCACTGAACATACTCACGGAACTGCAAGTCCTGCCTACCCCCGTTCCTGGTACAGCCAGCATCGCCACGTGGTCCGCTAGCGGCGTCTTTGTCGGCGGATCAAACGCCACGCGTGGCCGCGCGCGCCGTGCACCGACCCGCGCCGGCGCAGCGTCGCCGACATAAGGGATGAGCGAACAGAGATTATGGAGGCTTTCCTGATGAACTGTAAGGCTTATAGAAAGAAATAAAGAAAATTTGTTTATTCTGCACAAACAAAACGCACAATATGAAATATAAAAAGTAAGAACAAAAAGAAAAATGCACACGTACAAGGTAGTCAAAAACCCCGTTTTTCAAATTAGAAAAAGTTGTACAATATTAATAATAATAATATTCCACAACTATCACACAACGCCATCTAGTCCCAAGCTAAGCAGAGCTTGTGTTATGGGTACTAGACAACTGATAAACATACTTATATATTTCTAAATACATACATATTATAGATAAATTACACCCAGACACAGAACAAATGATCGTGTTCATCACACAAACATTTGTCCTGTGTGGGAATCGAACCCACGACCTCCGGCATAGCAGTCAGGGCCACTAACCACTAGACCAACAGGCCTGCCGAAATATTATCCATGGCTTGTTGATGTCACGGCTACGGACCAAAGACAATACAAATACTTACAAGGAGACGGTAAGAGTGTGTGGTCCTTACATCAAACGGAGGTTCCGCGTGTAGTTAGTACCTACTCAGTGAGTGTATTCATAAACTCAAATCATAGAGCGTACTACTTCGTCATTGCCGAGAAAAAAGATCCTGAAGTTTGAAGAAAAACAGACTTTTTTAAATTAAAATTTAAAAACTTATTATAAACAATTCCTTTCAATCACTAAGCATTAGCATTACACAAATATGGATGATATTTATCATAAAATCAAGAAAAACACAAATTTTGTCGACAACTTGCACAACAAATAACAACTTTTTTCAAACTTCAGGATTATTTTTCTCGGCAATTACGAAGTAGTGCGCTCTAGGGTTTGAGTATATGAATACACTCACTGAGTACTAACTACACGCGGAACCTCCGTTCTATTTAAGGACCCCACACTTTTTCCGTCTCCTTGTTAGATCAGCGTTACGACACTGACTAAACTGAAACTGACTAACGTTAAAAACTGAGATGGCTAAGTCTTATGGCTAAATAATAACAGCCCCTCGGGTCGATCGACCAAAAGTGCATTTCTCGTAATTTTAAGAACCTTCACAGTCTGATCTCAGTCTCAATCAGTCAAAAATACCTCGAGTTTCCATACACTTTTGAAAAGTTTTTGACATTTGATGGTCGCCAAGATAAGACTGCGACTAGATTATGAAAGTTTTTAATTGTGAGAAGCCTTTATGTTTAACGCTTGCCGCAGAAGATCTGTGGATGGGTGACTATCTTACTTAATATTATAAACGCGAAAGTTTGTATGTATGGATGTGTGGATGTTTGTTCCTCTTTCACGCAAAAACTACTGAACGGATTTGGAAGAAATTTGGCAGACAGATAGTTTATAACCTGGATTAACGTTCCCGCTGGATAATTTCCGACCTCCACGCGGGCGAAGCCGCTGGGAAAAGCTAGTATTTACATAGTAAGACCCCTCCGTGCCTCGGAAAGCACGTTATAGCTGTTGGTCCAGGGTGTAATTCGAGGGTCTGTGACAGACAGAAGCCCGAAAGTCTGTCAACCAGTCTAACCAAGCGGTACTGTTTAACAGTAACTGGGTTGTGGAGGTCAGTTAGGCGCTCCATGTAAAATACTGGTATTCAGCTCCATCCGGTTAAACTAGAAACCAACCCCAAGAGAGATCGGAAATGATTATTGATTAAGTTTAACTGTTGTTATAGATAAAGTGTTACTAGGACTTTTGGGGATTGAATGACGTTGTAAAGGTGGCGCTGTTCCTGCCAGGGTCGCGAGATTTGTTCGAAAGAGGTACCGTGGTCCTGGCATATAGGCAATTAAAGGAACACGGGTGAGTTTTGGTCAGCAAAAGTGTGACTCGCCCTCCCGCTCTGCCCCGAACTGGAAACGTCATTTGATGATTTCCCACTCCACAAAAATAAGGGTGGAGCTTATGAAGATTCGGAGCTCGTTCTTTTCAAAGCATTGACAGTAGGGAAGCAACATTGCGAGATTTAAAATAAGTTTTTTGTTTCCACGCTGATACGTCTACTTTCCTATTTCTTCCTGCGGGTGTCGTAAGAGGCGACTAAGGGACTTACTAGAGAATGGGTAGCACCGTTCTCTATGCATTTTACCACCATACTGCAATCGCCAACCCGCCTGCCCAGCGTGGCGATTGTGGCCGACCCCCACATTGGGGGAGGCCTATGTCCAGCAGTGGACGTCATTTGCCTGAAATAGTGATATCAAACGCATTCATAGCAAAGTAGCATATAGCTGTAACTTATGAGTGAGGTCGGGTATGTCATACCCAAGAAGTTTTTAAACGCAGATTATTAATGTATATTTTGATATTTCAATAAAATTTACGCTTTTTGTACTTACTGCTGGTATCTTATTTACTAATCTTGTTAAATGGATACTATTATTATTATATCTTAAGCATAAATGCTAATAGGGAAGATGCAAATATAATATTTATGAAAATTTTATGATTAAAATGTTAAAAAAGTATAAAAGAAGGGCCACTGCAATGTTTTTATGTTACATAATGTTCATTTTTAACAATAATTACGAGTTAAAAATGACTTGAAACAAAACGTATTTCAAAACACCAATCAGCGTTTATAACAAGAGTGACGTCACCTCACTCCTGTTATGACAACTTATTGAGGCTATGGATGTAAAAGTTAATATTATTTTATGGGAATATTAATTGCATTTTTATTGTAAAAAATGGAAGGTAAAAGCAGATTCCAGGAATTTACTTAGAGTTATTTTTCAGAAAAAGTTTTCCTCCACCCATTTTAAACTTTAATCCAATTTTTGACGTCATTCTCCAACTATAAATGTAATACATGTTATAGACAAGTTTGTAAGTATTAGGTAGGTTACTAACGTGTTTTCACGTACAAGCAGATTTACTAAACATATAACAAGTATATTCGCTGACTTATTACACACACAGTTCACAGCATCGAATAATGCAAAAAGGAAAGAAAGCTATGCAATGAAGAATGAATGATGCATGATGATGATGTGATGTATTGTGGATTGCAATAAAGTTTTGAGTATTGAAATGGTGTTTGGAGAAAACTGAAATTTCTTTTCGCAGTTTGAAACCAACTTTTTCTCGGTTTTGGGTCTCAAGGTCCAGTCAAAAACAATTTATTTGGAAACTTTGTTTAAGTATACACGGACTCACTGGCTGGATTATTAGTGGTATTGTTATGATCACCTGATGTTGACGGATAGTCCATTTTAAATTTTTCAAAAAAAAACTGTCTCAAAAGTCGAAAAAATATGCAAAAGTATGAAAGCCGACCAACAAATACAACCAGTGACAGACAAGAATGACGTCATCGGAACTATAGGTCCGTTTTCGCGGGAAAATTTAAACTGTCAATTTAAAACCTCATTTTTTCCGATAAATTACAATATTTTATTTTTTTTATTTATTTGTGGTCTATGCTACATGGAATTCTTTAAAGTGAAAACAAAAATAAAAATATTGCATGTTGCCTATTACACAATCATAGCATCAAAAATTGAACATCAAAACTTTGGGTATCTCCTACCCGCCTCATAGTTGGTGTAACAATTTCTCACCTCATTCACGCCGGGTTAAGTCCGCCTCTGTACATTTATGTGTACACTAGCTTCTGCCCGCGACTTCGTCCGCGTCAAATGTTTGCTCCCGTGACCCTTCCCGTCGCATCGAATTGCCTGCCAATTTTCGTCCATTTTTCATTTCTGCTCCGCTCCTTTTGATTGTAGCGTGATGTTATATAGCCTATAGCCTTCCTCAATAAATATGCTACCCAACACAAAAATAATTTATCAATTTGGACCAGCAGTTCCTGAGATTAGCGCGATAAACCAAACAAATAAACTCTTCAGCTTTATAATATTAATAATAATTAGTATAGATTTGGAGGATGTCTTCAAGGTTCTGGACTGGAAAGGGGCTGGCATCAACATCAATGGTGAGTACATCACTCACCTTCGGTTTGCCGATGATATAGTTGTCATGGCTGAGACTATGGAGGGCCTCAGTACAATGCTCGATGACCTCAGTAGAGCTTCCGAAAGAGTGGGTCTCAGGATGAACATGGACAAGACAAAGGTCATGTCCAATGCTCGTGTGATACCCACTCCAGTGAAGATCGGAGGCGCTACACTCGAAGTTGTGGACGAATATGTGTACCTAGGACAGACTGTCCAGTTAGGTAGGTCCAACTTCGAGAAAGAGGTCAATCGTCGAATCCGACTCGGCTGGGCAGCGTTTGGGAAGCTACGCAATATCTTCTCGTCCCACATACCGCAGTGTCTCAAGACGAAAGTCTTTGACCAGTGTGTGTTGCCAGTGATGACATATGGAACCGAAACGTGGTCGCTCACAATGGGCCTTATTAGAAGGCTGAAAGTCACCCAAAGGGCGATGGAGAGGGCTATGCTTGGAGTTTCCCTACGTGATCGAATCAGAAATGAAGAGATCCGTAGGAGAACCAAGGTAACCGACATAGCCCGAAGAATTGCTAAACTGAAGTGGCAGTGGGCAGGGCACATAGCTCGCAGAACAGATGGCCGATGGAGCCGAAAGGTTCTGGAGTGGCGACCGCGCACCGGAAGACGTAGAGTTGGAAGGCCTCCAACAAGGTGGACCGATGACCTTGTGAAGGCCGCAGGAACCCGCTGGATGCGGGAAGCACAAAACCGGTCGAAGTGGCGGAGCTTGGGGGAGGCCTATATCCAGCAGTGGACGTCTTTCGGCTGAAATGATGATGATGATGTCATCATCATAGTATAGATTTGTGTGCGTAAAGTATTAATTAAATAATCTCTCGTCTCCGGTAGAAAAGCACAGTTATGCATTATCAAAGTTTAGTGCAGTCGGCTTTAAGAGCCCGGCTTCTACAACTTGTACCAGCTCTTAACTAAAGGAATGGAATGTGATGTCATACGGTGCCGGTGAGGTCTTCTAATCGATTGTAGGCTGAGCGGGTATGTAGGAGGACTGCCTTTGTTTTTATGCTGATCAGCAAAGGTGGTTATCTTAGCTGGGTTGTATTGACCAAACGGCTAGGGAATCATGCATCCTCCGCTACTGGAGTTCGGGATTTGCTGTTTATCTGCCGATACTCCAATCGGTGTAATGCTCTGCATTACTGTCGAGTTGTGTCGTATATACGGGTATAGGTAATAGCTTTTGCTCGCAGATTTTTCCAAGTAACCTAAATTATTTTTCTAAAATAAAAGTACTTGAGATATTCTTTATAACATCAGCTATCTGCCATTGAAAGTCCCGTTAAAATCGGGGTCCACCTGTTTCGGAGACTAATTAAGACAAACAAACAGACGTATTTTTTTTTTTCTGATTCTATCGTATATATTTGTTATTTTGACATAACAAACAGAACCTTCATATTATTTATTTGGAGGGATGAATGTAGAGATGTAACGCAGAATAAATTGAAAAATATTTTTTTGCGAGTTATTAACTTTTTTTTCTACCCTAGGATAAGATAAAAATAAAAACTAGTTTAGAACTATTGATAACTTGGTTACTGATTGGCTAATCAAATTATTAAATTATAACATATTCAAATCAATTTTGACAATCCTTTTACCCAAAACGTGAACTGCCTTCTTCGTGTTTTCCCATCGATATAGAAATTGCAGTGTCCTGTCCCTCCTAACTATAAGGATCCTGCCACATTTACGCACAAAATACCGAGAACACATCGGCATCGCGACGATACGGTCAATTAGTGCGGAGGCCACACATGCGTATCGCGACGCAATCGAGAATCGAGTCGGAGAAACGCGGCGTTCAGACGTTCTGTACTTGCACGAATTACGAGTATAGTAAGTGCAGACGTCAGCACATCAAGCTACCCGAAATTGTCAAATTTTGCCAATCAGTCTTGAACCTAATGTTTCAGCGATAAAGTTGAAATCCTATTAAAGAAATTTGATAGATTGTAGAAACTTTCTGTGCTGGAGTCTGTGCCTACATGTTCCGTGTGGTGTCGGACGTAAAAAATAGCACCATCTCATTTCTTCCCGTGGTTATCGTAAGAGGTGACTAAGGAACTTACTAGAGAATGGGCAGCAGCGTTCTCTATGCATTTTACTACCATACTGCGATCGCCTAACCGCCTGCTAAGCGTGGCGATTATTGAAATCCCCTCTAATTGGGGGAAGCCTATGTCCAGTAGTAGACGTCTTTCGGCTGAAATAATGATGACCTATACGTCATACAAAGATAAAAGGTATGGATAGGAAATGAGGGCTGGTTTTCCTTGAAATTTGTTTATGTTTTCGGTTATGGAAAAGGTTTTCTTAAACAATAAAGTACAAAAGTTTTCGTTTTCCTAGTACGACGGGCTGTGCTGGGGCGGCTGCTGCAGATGTGAAGAATAAAAAATGAGATGCTGCAGAAAGAAAGAGAAAGAAACATTGTTTATTTTGTCAAACAAAACGCACATTACAATTAATAAAAACGTACATAAAATACACACAAACACCGTAGCCAAAAGCCTCGTATTTAAATAAATTAAAAAAAACAGTTTAACACTAATATCCATTGCTTGGGAGATAAATCATTCGAGCTGTTGGTGGTGGAAACACTAGGGCCATAAGAAAATTCGAATTCTTGGCTACTTTAGCGTTAACGTTTCCGCGGTTGTGTTTGCGTAAATGTTGTAATTTTTTGTACCTACATTTTAATCAGCAGATTTTTTTTCGATTTCAATGAGCGGCATTTAAAAGCCATAAATCCAAAATTCAACTGACCACACATTATCGACATAAATATTTTACATCTAAACTACACGGCGAAACCTGTGGGTCTGTATACGAAAATGAATTAATACATAAATAAGGTCAGACGAGGTATAAATAAATAAACACAAATGGAGGCTACTGGCGCCACGCTCGCCGACGCGGACGATCCTCTTATTGCCCAATATGTGGACAGGAGTACCATGGAGTCGACAGTCACAATTATTTTTTCGGACACCTCATACATCATCATCACCCTAGCCTTATTCCAACTACGTTGGGGTAAGCTGCACGTAATGGGGGGTACCCCCAGAGGTGGGTCCGGTGATGGACAGCCGCGGAGAGTTCGCAGATGAGGGTTTACGCGTGCCTGTGTTCCCTCCATAAGCGGCACAGGAGGACACTGTGGAGTTCTGTGGGTATAACTGTACTTCCTACTCTTGTCCCCTGTTATATAGTTATTGGAGTCCGAGCAATACGTTTTTCTTCCATTCCTGTCAGCCGTCATTCTCTCATTCGATTCGTTTTCTTCTATTCATCGCCACAAAATCCATCCTTCTTTTTTATTTTTTTTGGAAAATAGAAAAACAGGAAGAAATTATGCGATATGATTATGTGGGTAAGGATTTGAACATCTAATTAATGTTTTAAACCTTGTTCAAGTAGGTTCAGCAGTTAAAAAATATAATGTTAGTAAGAACGTTCGGCCATATTCACAGTAAGGCTAAATGCACTTCTTGATATTTTCATTATTACTAACTTGTGTATTTTGTTAAAATCATCAATAGGGAATGATCAGGAAGGATGAGTTTTTAACAGTTTAGGGACTATATAATTTAAATGATAATAATAATATAATATGATACAAAATAGAAACATTAAAAATACCAAGTATCAATTAACCAACCTACATTGAACGTACGTTTAATGTAGGTTGGTAGACTATCGAAGGTTGATTTTTAATTGGTTGGTTTGTTAGTACGTAGAAGATACGGTCTACTATCTCTCACAGACAGGAGGAACTTTATCCCAGTGGTGGGACCAATAGAAGCTGCTCACAATGCTTGAACCAAATGAAGGAAATAATATTCAACTCATCTTGCTTGTAAAAGAAAAAAACATTTTTAATAAAAAATAAAAAATAACATCGACTCCATGCCATCCTGTCACATAGGCTTATCCGATTTATAAACGCAATATTGTATTTGTATAAAACAATAGGCTTATTATAGGTGGTTCGCAGTCGCGGTTACATATTGTTTTTATTTTATTTTGTCGCTACGGAACCCAGGCTAAATGTTCCCTTTGTTATTAATATTTTATATAACGAATGTGGTTTTAACTGATCGTGAATTTTGTGTAAATGGGTTAATGTGGAGGGGAGTTGGTTGTGTAGGGTTAATTAAACGGGTCAAAGGTGGGAACGGAAAGAAAAAAAAACTAAAGAGAAATGCTTTTTCGATGCAGTAAATGCAAGGAGTGGCAGGGCACGCAGAGCAGTGGTGGCCCAGTGGTAACGGCCGCGACTTACGAGTAGTAGGTCGTGAGTTCAAACCCAAGTAGGCGCATTACTTTGTGTAAATTATTTCATCACCACTGCTCTCAAAACGGTGAAGGAAAACATCGTGAGGAAACCGGCGTGTCTTAGAACCAAAAATTCGAAGACATGTGACATCTGCCAACCCGCACTGGGCCCGCGTGGTGGATTATGGCCCACTCCCTCTCACCGAGAGGAGGCCTGTGTCCCAGCAGTGGGAACATTATAGGCTGATGATGAAATGCAAGGAAGATTTCAACGTACGAATCTACTTAGGCTGAAGAGTTCGTTTGCTTGGACGCGTTAATCTCGGGAACTATACATTTTGAAATGAAAAACTCTTTAAGTGTTAGATAGCCCATTTATTGAGGAAGACTATAGGCTCTATAATATCACGCTAGAACCCTTAGGAGTCGAGCAAAAAGATAATAAGTCACGAATTAGAAGTTCTCGTACGGGTAGGTGATTTGATGCGACGGAGTGGGTCAGGGTAGCAAGAAATATGGCGCGGGAGAAGTAGCGGGTAGAAACTAGTAACTAAAATAAATTAAAATATAGGATTATGTGTGCGTTTATGTGTGTGTAAAGTATGTGGGAGGACATGAAAGAAACTAGCAAATATGACTATTTCGTGTGACCATACTTCTTACGAACCGTAGATAAAACTGTTCTCTCGTTTCAGTATTTATTTGTGTATTTATTTATTTTGACCTTTTTTGTGTGCGAGAGGTTTAAAAACTTCTCGCTTACAAAAAAAGTACAAAGGCGGACTTAATGCCTTAGGCATTCTCTACCAGTCAACCAGGGGTGGTGAAGAGATTAGATGGCAGGTGCTTTCATTGTGAGGAACATTTATTGAAAAAAAAAAACTATTAAAATACATCCTATATTAAATTATAAATAATATGTATGGAGGGCGGGAGAGGGGGGTTGTTTGATCTATTATAAATTCAAGCTTACGCAAATTGTGAGACCGTTCATGCCGATGCAGCCCATCCCTGGCTGCCCTCTACCAGCGATGCCCTAAGCCGAGGTCCGTACCCCACAGGAGGTGCCCTTAGCGAGTAGTCCCTCTAGTTTTAAATTTTTAAGCCCTGGTTGGAGACCTTAATTTATTAAGGTAACAGGCAAGTCCGGTTGAGCAGCCGACAACCTCATTGGTTGACCTGCGAGAAGTCATTCCCAATTTGTTTATAATTGTGAGGCTGTAGTAAGTGTGTATCCACGTTTTGACGTCGCCGTTTGGACTTACTAAAAATCGCGTCGACATTTTCGCGCACTCGATCTTCGACGCAATGCTTAGCGCCGAGAGTTCAAAATCGAATGCTGTGTTTTATGAAGCAAGGATGCACTTTGTTGGATTCTCAATCCTCGCTTCAACACCGAGAATCGAAAATTCAGTGCGCGATAAAATACCGTTGCGATAGCTTTACGTCCGGGAGACGACTTAGTCAGCAGACTGGTTGTACAGCAGTACAACTGAATTTGGTAGCGTTATCTCAATATCATCATCATCATCATTTCAGCCGAAAGACGTCCACTGCTGGATATGGCCTCCCCCAATTTGGGGGGGTTTGCCATAATCACCACGCTTGGCAGGCGGATTGGTGATCGCAGTATTGTGGTGAAATGCATCGAGAACGGTGCTGCCTATTCTCTAGTAAGTCCCTTTTTAGGGTTCCGTTGCCAAATGGCAAAAAACGGAACCCTTATAGATTCGCCATGTCTGTCTGTCTGTCTGTCTGTCTGTCTGTCCGAGTATGTCGCAGCCACTTTTCTCCGAAACTATAAGAGCTGTGCTATTGAAACTTGGTAAGTAGATGTATTCAGTGAACCGCATTAAGATTTTTACACAAAAATAGAAAAAAAACAATAATATTTGGGGTTCTCCATACATAGAACTGAAACTCAAAATTTTTTTTTTCATCAAACCCTTACGTGTGGGGTATCTATGGATAGGTCTTCAAAAATGATATTGAGGTTTCTAATATCATTTTTTTTTAAAACAATAATATTTGGGGTTCCCCATACATAGAACTGAAACACAAAAAAAAAAAATCATCAAACCCTTACGTGTGGGGTATCTATGGATAGGTCTTCAAAAATGAAATTGAGGTTTCTAATATCATTTTTTTCTAAACTGAATAGTTTGCGCGAGAGACACTTCCAAAGTGGTAAAATGTGTGTCCCCCCCCCCCCCCGTAACTTCTAAAATAAGGGAATGATAAAACTAAAAAAAATATATGATGTACATTACCATGAAAACTACCAACGAAAATTGGTTTGAACGAGATCTAGTTAGTAGTTTTTTTTTAATACGTCATAAATCGTAAACCACAATTTACCTTTCATTCAGTCAACACAAATATAAAAATTAAAAAAAAAAAACATTTCATTTCATAAACGATGATGACGAATGATGATGATGATGACCTGCAGGTTTGTACGGAACCCTCGGTGCGCGAGTCCGACTCGCACTTGGCCGGTTTTTTATATTATTCTCAAAACAAATATGACTTTACAGAATTATAATCATAACAACAATCATCAATACAACCCTCTTTTTTGTGGGTGGGAAATCATCAAATGACTTCTCCCGCTCTGGGCGGAGCGGGAGGGCGTGTCAGACTTTTACTGACTAAAACCCACCCGTGTTCCTTCAGTTGCCCATGTGCCGGGGCCACGGTATCTCTTTCGAACAATCACGCGACCCCGGCAGGCCTAGTAAGTCCCTCAGTCGCCTCTTTCGACTCCCACGGGAAGAAATGGGGTGGAGCTATTATTTACGTCCAGCACCACACGGTAGCGTCATCTATTTACAGAAGAACCAAAAAGCCAATATAGTGACGTCATTATCAAGCAAAGTTATTCACAGCAGGTGAATATAAAAATCATGTTCAATATCCATGGCATAACTCCTTCACCTTCAGAACACCCATGGTTAACTATAGGGTGGTCTTAAAACCGGTAACCATGTACCAAATAACCCGTACAACCAACGGTTAAATAACTACATACAACAATTAAAAAAATCATTGATGATCAGAACGCACGCGTCAGTCTTTTGATCAGCCGCCCGCTGCTGATTGGTCAGCGATTAACGGCAATAGATTCGTATTGGCCCATTCAAATTTGGAATGATCAATGTGACTAATTGAGAGAATTCGTTCGCCGTGTACGCATCGTTTAGTAATTGATTTGACGTGTTCACTACTTGATTTAAACTGGTTTTGTAATATTTAGTTGCTATCTTTATAATATATGGAAAGATCTACAAAGGAGCCGTTTGATTAAAGAATTCGTTCGACCTGTTCAAATTGACAGTGTAGTAGTAGGTTCAAACCCAGACAAGCGTTTTCCTTTGTGTAATTATTTCATCACCACTCCTCTCAAAACGGTGAAGGGGACGTGAGGAAACCGGCGTGTCGTAAAACCCAAAATTCGAAGACATGTGATATCTACCAACCCGCACTGGGCCCGCGTGTTGGACTGCGGCTGACTTCTCCTCACATAGAGGAGACCTGTGTCCCAGCAGTGGGAATTTTATACAGTGATTAAGATTACTCAAAGTCGGTCATTATAATCGTCTGCCTTTTTCCAATTATGCTGGGGTCGGTTTTGCAGTCTAACCGGATGCAGCCGCCGCAGGAAGAGACGCCCCGGGCGTCGGGAGTCGATAGCTGACTCCCGGCCATGGTAGGCAAGAGCTTGCGGGCGGCGAGTAATGGGTAGCTCGCCGCCCGGTAAGGACCAGGCTCGGGTCGACGGCGCGTACGCGCGCCTCAAAGAGTTTTCAGAAGGGGTCTGCTAGGACCGACGCCTGCCAGGGTCGCGAGATTGTTCGAAAGAGATACCGTGACCCTGGCACATGGGCAACTGAAGGAACACGGGTGGGTTTTAGTCATTAAAAATCTGACACGCCCTCCCGCATTCGTAAGTTAATTAAAAAATTGTAAGTAACTTGCTGATTTCCCAGCAAAAAAAAATAAAAAAATAACCTGATGCAGCTGTTTGTGAGATTTTCCATGAAAGACAGCCGGGACCAACTGCTTAACGTGCTTTTAAAGGCACGAAGGGATCTTGATATCTAAAACCACCCATTTACGGTCCAACCATGGCAAGCCCGATTGATGACCCTATGCAACTGTTATAACTTAGCTGTAAGCCTCTGCCAGTACATTATCGACTATGTAATAATAAAATACTATTACCAGCCCATTATTGGCCCACAGTAGGGCAACCGCTTATCCAGAGATAGCACGAGTATACATAGAACACCACGATTGCTCAAAACGGATTGGGAATTCCTGGCTTATACATTAACCTCTAGAGTCTAGCTACGCCCCGCGCTTTTACCAACATATTAAGCTTCTATCCCGTGGTAATATCGGGATAAAAGTAACCCAAGTCCTAATCCAGGTCATGGTCTACCCATGTGCCAAATTTCATCCTAATTCGTTTACGCGTTTTAGCGTGAAAGCGTTACAAAAAAACTTACAAGATATCATTTTTTTTAAAGAATATTAGTATCTATAGATAGGTCTAAGTTTCCTCACAATGTTTTCTTTCACCGATGTCAGTGATAAAAAGACACATTGGTACTTGCCCACTGTGTCTTTTCTCCATTTCGAACCCACAACCTCGTGACTAAGAGACACGGTCCTAACCACTTGGCCATCATCGAACAAGCCGACAAGTTTACAAACGATGACACAGAATAAACACGTATCCCCTTAGAAATTAATCAAACATTGAAACTCCGGACGGACAAAACTTGACAAAAAATAAAGTTTCTTCGAAAAACTTCCTAAAAATAAAACCGTATAATTTGGACCAACTTTGCCTTCGAACTGGCCATCAGGTCATTTCAGTATCAATAATAAAAAACCTTGTCATTCTTAAAAATACACTTAACCCGACCCTTCATATATAATTCACAATCCCTTGGGGCGACAATGTCACGCCTCCAGCACGTACTTATAACAACAAAACTAACAATCAAATACCACAAATAACGAAAAACACACTTTAAAATGATACCTCTAGAGAATCATTTACTTTGACAAGAATCTAGCGTAGAACGGGGTAATATGGCACGCTAGTTTGAAGAATAAGACTTCAGGTGCTTTGCAAAATTTCTGATGCAGTTATGCTCACACTTATTTTTATTTGTATAAGGTTCAAAATTGTATGAAAATCAGGTTAAAGTAACCTTGTTTGAGGTTAGGTGACAATCGCGACGCCATGTTGGTTTAGTGGGGAAGTGGGGGGAAAATATGGGGTGACTAATAAGAGGCTTATGGCACTTTAATTGGGTCCGCGATGGAAATTGATACGATAAATACAGGAAAATCGATGGTTTGTGTTTTATTCAAATTATAAGGACTTTTGTCCCTAGTTCAGTGATGTGTGATTAAGAGTTTATTAGTGAGAACGTGCTTTTGTTAAATAAAAGTCAGCGGTTTATTGGGAATGAAAGAATATTGTTTAGTAGACCGACAAGTTCTGGGGATGTGGTATGACTTTCGAGGAAAAATGCTATTTTCAAATCAAATCATCAAATCAAATCAAATCATTTTATTTGCATAATATGGGTTTTTCAGGAGATGTTACATTGTTTGTTGTTTCACCATACTCAGCCTATATATAAGCATGCAAAATTTGGTTAATCTTACACTTATGTTAAAGTTCTCAATTGCATTAGATTAGTCATAAGATTAAAATTAAATTAAAATTAAATTAAGATGAATTTAGATTATTAGGTATACATATTTAAAATAAAATGATGGTGAGTTTTACATTACATTACATTTACATTAATCCTTTACATTTGTCTGTCTTTATCATTCATAAATTCGCTTAAAGTATAATATGCTTTATCTATGAGAAAACAGTGTAGTTTCTTCTTGAATAGCCTAACCTGATTGATATTTCGGATGTTTAGGGGTATATTGTTATAAATTTTTGGTCCCATACAAACAAAACTTTTGTATAAGAGCGCTGTTTTGGAATGTAGAACGCACAGCTGGTCTGCATGACGACGCCTTGTACGGTACTCAAATAATTCTGGGTGTGATTTAATAAATGCTGCAGTTTCATATATATAGATACAGGTTCAATTCAGGTTGCTTTGTTTTATGTGTAAATATCTTTGCCTTATATGGTTCAATTGGTTCTTAGTGTATTGGTTATTGGTTCTTTGTACCTAATACAAATGATACATGATTTTCTTTCTATGAGTAGGTTTGTAAAACACGTCAATCAAATTTTTAAAACTAGGTACTACTACGAGAAGTTCCGTGTGACAGACGAGAAGAATAGCACCTTCCTATTTCTTTCCGTGGGTTTCGTGGAAAGCAACTTACTAGAGAATGGGCAGCAACGTTCTCTATGCACCTTACCACCATATTGCGATCGCCAACCCGTCTGCCAAGCGTGGCGATTATGGTAAAGCCCCCTTTGGGAGAGACTAATGTTCAGCAGTGTATGTCTTTCGATGTCGATGATTCTGAAAAAAAAAGGCCGAAATAAACTCAGAAGTCACAGTCTCTTTTAAAGTCTAAACATAATCTTGGTCAGATCATGGTATTTAAATACCTACCCATAATATTTTTCTCCTAAGCGTGTTGCTGGCAATCTAAGTAGAGTTTAGGACTACCCTCTACCTTCACATACTGATATACGCATTCAATATTATATAGGTATTCATATTGATAAAATTATAAATAATGCTTTTCGTATGTACGGTTTTGTGATGAGATCAGCCACAGAATTCGTTCGCCCATATACATACTTACATCTCTACAAATCGCTAATAAGGTCCCAGTTAGAGTATGCTGTGGCGGTATGGAATCCCTTCTATAGTAAATACTCAGGCGCAATAGAAAAGGTTCAGAGTAAGTTTTTGAAAGCCATGCATTTCCGTTGTTTTCGTACTTATGCTTCTTATTTCGATCTTCTGAATAAGTATACGCTACACAGCCTCAAAGCAAGACGTACTATTTTGGAGACAATGTTTTTATTTGATGTATGTAATCTATATATATAAAATTCAAAGTCCTGAGTGACTGACTGACTGACTGACTGACTGATATATCAACGCACAGCCTAAACCGCTGGTCCTAGAGACATGAAATTTGGAGGGTGTATTGTTTGCGAAGAGTAGGTATCCACTAAGAAAGGGTTTTTCGAAATTCCATCCTTAAGAGGGTGAATTGGGGGGTTGAATTTTCACGCGGGCGAAGCCGCTGGCGGAAGCTAGTAGCTTATATGATTGTATGGATATTACCAATAAGATAAGCTACGTTGTACCTAGAACAACCATAAGCCGTGGGGTGCGCGCACGACCTCTTTTTGCCGTATCATCTAGTCGTACGAATGCAGGCTTACGAGCACCCCTACGTCGCATCACTGGTCAATATAACAATCTCTTCCAGAGTATTGACATCTTTGCTCTAGCAACTGGACAATTTAGAGACCTTGTTAAGGAAACGATTTTGAATATTGCTTCCTAGTATCTGACGTTGAAACTGTATTTTTTTTCTTATGTTGTTTAGTTTAAGTTTAATTTTATCAGTAACACTTAATGTATTTTTTTTGTTGTACCTATAAACTGTAAGCGCACGTCGCATTAATTTTATAACTTGTTTTTATAATATGTGGAAAACGTTGTGGGTTACACATTTACTCACTCTTTAGATCATATTTTGTATAATATTGTAGTGTGTAACTGTTTGTTTTCCCAAATAAATAAAAAAAAATCAAAAAATATTGGTGATCCTACAAGCAGACGCTTTTAATACTGACTAGCGTCTGCCACCGACGTCATGGGAAAATTCTTGTTTTAACATACTTAAAATTTATGCTATAACATCGCAATTTCTGTCCGCAATATTACTTCGTTTTTTAGCGTTCTTTCAGTGTTTTTCTGTTTACCTACTCAGCTCCATATGGTCGTAGTGTGATGTTAAATCCTGTCAGGGTCGTGGATTTGTTGAAGAGTTACCGTAGCCCTGGCATAGGCAACTGAACGAATACGGGTGGGTTACAGTCAGTAAAAGTCTGACACGCCTTTCCGCGCCACCCAGAGCGGGAGACGTCATTTGATGATTTCCTATCCAAAAAATTGCTTGATGTTAAATAGCCGACTTTTCTCAAGATGCAAATTTTACTTCTTAATAACATTAGTATAGAAGACAGTAACAATATTCTGGAATGTCGCCATATTTGCAGTTTCATCCTTTTTCTTCAAGACCAATAAGTACATTTCAAGTTAAGTATTTCTGCGAACCAAACAGTATCAGATATTGCTTCAACAAAAACACAACTAGGTAGGTACTTCAGCCTAAAAAACCAAGAGACAATATCAGACAAAGGGGCCATACAAAAGCATCTAAAAAAATAACTAGAGCATGTACAAACGAAAAATATGGCCCGAAAATACAGGAACACAAAGAATTTCATATTGTGGGCTTGAGAATTTCAAGTGCTAATTTCGGGCTCTTCGCCTCAAGTTGGGTTAGCACTTAAGGGCAATCGGGGGTTGAGGGGCTATATTAGGCTATATTGGGCTATATTAGAGGCCACCTTGTGCGAGTGACTCGTCTCCATGACACCTTTAGATGTCCGGTCGGGAGCGTTACTACTGGTCTATTCGAGAGATGGTTAGAAAGGGAGCAAAAATAGATTTTGTTTAACAGTATGAAAAAAGTTTGAGGTGGAAAAGTGGGGACGTATTAATAATCTAGTTCTAGATTTGCACAGTAACAAACAGGTACTTTAGCATTTAGTAGTTATGCCATGGCCTTTTCTTGGCCTTTTCACTTACACCATGATTTAGATTCTTTTGTTCTTTTTTTGTGTTTTAAATATTTTAACTTTTTTGAATGGTTGGCACAAAATCAAACAAAATTAATTGGATCAATCGTACATAGTTATTATTTGTATTTGGATGTCGAACATTTGTAACAATGTATCTAAATAAGTTTCATCTGTTTATAACTACTTCTATGGTTAATGCAAGCCGTGGCAGCCTTTAACTAAGGCTACGCTATATTTTGTCGAATATAAGTGCTTGATAACATGTAGTTTAGTGTAAGGTTTGTTGGTTGTCCTTAAATAAATAAATAAAGAAATGCCATTTGCCTAGCCTATTCTCGACTACATCGGGGTTGGATTCCAGTCAAACCGGATGTAGACCACACCAGTATTTTACATGGAGCGACTGCCTATCTGACGTCCATAACCCAGTTACTGGGTAATACGACACCCCTTGGTAAGATACTGGTTGTCAGACGGGCCTCTGACGTCACGTAACGAATGTCAGCCGGGACTAACGGCTTAGCGTGCTTTTTGAAGCACGGAGGGGTTTTGGTAAATTAAGATTGTCGTCACCAATCCATGGACCAACCGTAGCTAGCTTAAATTAACCTAATTGATCGACCCGTGCGACTGATATTACTTAGTCACCTGGGTCATTTAGCGTAGTGAAAAACTTGAATGAACGAGGCAGCATAATATATATTTTGTAAAAGCACACAAGACCTGCCTGTAGAAGCCCTTAACAAGATAAACGATTTTTTTTTTACGTTTTGCCAGCATCGGCATAACGTTAGCTCAAAATTTTGTGAAATGTGTCGATCCATCTAAAGTAAACTGTCCTTCAAGATACAGGATTCTCCTAGTTTGAAGGGCAGGGGTCTTACTCGCTATGTAATAGCCATACCTATCTATAACTGAGACAATACTGATGTTACCTAGCTCTGTCAGGGTCGCGAGATTGTTCGAAAGAGATACCGTGGCCCTGGCATATGGGCAACTGAAGGAATATGGGTGGGTTTTAGTCAGTAAAAGTCTGACACGCCCTCCCGCTCCGCCCAGAGCGGGAGACGTCATTTGATAACTTCCACCCACAAAAAAAAAACTAAGCTGTCTTTTTATTAAATAAATTGATTACTTACTTATTTACTTAATCTATTCATTCATAGATAGAACATCCTGTTTTTTTCAGAACAGAAGCGACAGTCGATTAAAAAAAATCGCTGATGGATGTCATACAAAAACGAATTAATTTAAACTGACGAGTAAGTTTTTATGACACTGACTTGTAGAAAGGAAACATTAAAAAGTTAAGAGTCCTTGATACTGTAATAAAATAACTTTAATTCGAATACCTACGTACTCAGTAAATGATCGTCCTTTGTAATGCGCCGACAGAAATTATAAACTGTGATGGGAAATTGACACAAATAAGCTAAGAGTGGGTATTTATTTTTAAAGGCTTGTTGGATAAATCTTCTTCTACGTGGTCGTGTTTTGCTAGATGCAAAATTTACTCTTATTGAGTTCCCATTTCTTCCCATGGAGGACTTACTAGAAAATAGCCGCAGTGTTCTCTATGCATTTTACCACCATACTGCGATCGCCAACCCACCAGCCAAGCGTGATGATTACGGCAAACCCCTCCAAATTGGGGGAGGCCTATGTCCAGCAGTGGACGTCTTTTGAGCGAAATGATGATGATTGATTTCCAGGGTATCCGACGAAATTCAAATTTACTTACGTTTTTGCAATTTGCGGGTCAATTCCATGTTGTATGTTGTTTAAAATATAATTCGCGACCGTACCAAATATGCATAGTCAGCCGTTAATGTTCCCACTGCTGGGACACAGGCCTTCTATCTATGAGAGGGAGTGGGCCGTATTCCACCACGTGGGCCCAGTGCGGGTTGGTAGATGTCACGTGTCTTCAAATTTTTGGTTCTAGGACGTGCTGGTATCCACACAATATTTTCATTCAAAGTTTTGAGAGTAGTGGTGATGAAATAATTTATACAAACTGTAATGCCTGTTTGGGTTTGATTATTGGGTAATACAGACTTTCGGGTTTCTGACGACCCGTAACGACTTTCAAAGCCTAGAAGGGGTCTTGGCATGTAAATATGGTCACCCATACACGGGCCAACTGCGACAAGCGTAGTTTTACCTTATTGATGGAAACCATACGGTGGTTATTACCTACTTATTGTTAGCCACAAGCCCCTCACTCGTAGCCAAATTATCTGACTCATTTTATATTGCCATTGCCGTGCTAACAAGAAGATTGTTAGAGAAAAACTGTTTATTCTGCACATTACGACAAAAAAAAAAAAAACTCATAAAATGCACATAATACAACTTAGCCAAAAGCCCCGTATTTAAGTCAATAAAAAAAAAACAGTTTAATCTATCTCACACACTTCTCGATTACGGAACCGTGGTAAATTTTCTTTAGCAACGGTCAGTGGGGTGGCAAGAAGGGGGGGTGGCAGGGGCCGAGTGGCTCGGACACTCGAGGGAGAGCCGACATTGGCTTTTGACAGTCCGCATTGCTAAGGAGCCGTTGGAATTCTGGCGTTACATTACCAGGATTGTGTTCTATGTACTTTGATTGTTATATATACTCTTCAATTGGAATTGAGATTGTAGCTGTAGATCTGCTTTAGTGGGCTGCGTTTCAATGAAATTCTGGGACTAGGTGATCTTTAAAGTGAAGAGATGTTGTTTTTTGTGACGTTCTTGTAATTATTTTGGGCATAAAATGCCTTATACATTGTCTTCAAGTCTTTATTTATCTCAACTTCATTTATATTAACAGGCACTGGTTTATCCTACTAACATTATGCAAATGGGAATATTTGTGGGGATGGAGGGATGCATGTTTGTTACTCAATCACGCACAAACTGCCGAACGGGTTTGAATGAAATTTGGCACACAGATGTTTGTTTATTTATCCCGGTAGTACGATCTTGGCACACAGACAGTATAAAACCTGGATTTTTTGGTACGCTTTCGTGGGTTAAATTTCGATTTCCACGTAGGTGAGTGAGGCTGCTGGCAACAGCTACTAAATTTTTAACAGCACAATCTTAAACAGAGGTAGGTTTCTGAGTAGGAGAGTCATCTAAGTGATAGTATTGTGTTACTGTTTCTTTAGATAAAGATTTACAGGGGTTGGACACCAATTACTAATCCAGAATCAAAGTAATGAAGCATTTTACATCGATAGTGAAATTGTTAATCAATAACTTGACTTGAAATTGATTGTAAGCGCTACAGCTGAGCATGAAGTCCAGGTTCGATTCCCTGATCGGGCAAAGTGTAATTTGGATATATGGAATTTGTCAGTAGCAAAACGTGCCCTAAAATTGTGCCCGGTCGATGGCAATACGTTCGCCTCCAATTACATGGAACTTAAACATAACTGCTCAACCCTTTGGGCAAAGAAGGCGTGGTGTTAAATCGTTGTTGTTAATCAATAAAATAGTGTGTGCTATGCGGTAACAATTCACAAACAGAACACCACACTTTGCTATTAACCAGTAATAATCCCCTCTTTCCTTCAATGTCATTTTGTGCGCTACCTCTTCAGAACTGTCCACTCGCCTAATTCCGTACGTGTGTGGTTTCTCACGAGCCCCAGTCCCACCAGGGTGTACTTAATCACACAGTAGGCTGGTTTCTGTAATGATATGGTGTCCGAGTTGACTCTTTTGAGTACTGCGGGAAACGCCATCTGCGGCCCTGTTGTCTTTACAATTATTTATGCCAATGACATTATCGATTTCCGTTGTGTGTTCTTTTTTCTTTGTAGTTTTATTTTGTGAAAACTGACTGTGAACGTGAGTACTAGTAATGTGTCGAATCGTTAAATATGTATATTCGCGGATACGGATCCAAATACGGATATTTGGTGTTAAGATCGGCGGACATGGATACGGATCTTAACTTTCTTGCTTAATTGGTGTCCATGCGCGTGGTATTGAAACGATAGTAGTTGACGCCACTTGACGCTTTGCTTGACAGGACACGTTTCGACTTGCATTGCGCAGGTCTGTCTTTTATTTGGTTATAGTTTAGTCACTAAATATATAATTTTAAGACTTAAAAAACATATCTTAATAGTATTTAATAGTTTTTCATTGCTACTTTCGAATTTCATCTATGTATTGAACATTAATAAGGTAAAAGATCCGTCTAAAAAGTAACGGATGCTGATCATTCTTCTCCCTCGGATATCCGCGGATAAGGATACGGATACGAATATCCGGCACAACATTAGTGAGTACCATGTAGGCTAGATTGAATACATGCATTTATAACTGGCTGGCAGTTTTCAGTATTTTGTATAAATGGCCTACGCAAATGTCCTGCAGATCTGGTAGCGTCTTGTGACGGCTCGTTGAGCTCCCTAAAATAGGGTTGAGCTACACGATGACTGAAAGATACATGCCGTCTGTTGGGATAGGTCAGTTGCAAAGGCCTTTCCAGACATGGCCTCGTATTTTTAAACTCACATAAAATTTTAACAATATAATGTTTGGACTAAGACCATTTTTTTTTTGGTGCCGTCATTTGATGATTAATCAAATAACTAACTCTTTCGAACAAATCTCGCGACCCGGCTACAAGAGAACATCGGTTAAAAGAGATCATGACCTCTGAGTTTGTTTTGGTATTTCTTCTTAGGGAACTAGGCTATGCCGGCGCTATCTACCTTTAAAAATATTGACCAACAAAATATTGACGTGTAATCGATGTCTGTGTTAGAAGATCTACTTACATAAATAAACATTTCAGTTCATTTTATTATTCTGTAGGATTTGGTGAGATTTTTTGAGTTGGCAATTTAGTATTTTTCGTATGTCATAATTCTTTACGGAGTAACAGTGGCCTAGTGGTAGCGACTTACGAGTTCTATGTTGTGGGTTCTAACCCAAGCAGTCACATAACTTTATGTAAATTATTTCATCACCACTGCTCTCAAACGTTGAAGGAAAACATCGTCAGGAAACCGGTATGTCCTAGAACCAAAAAATCGAAGGCATGTCACATGGGCCCCCATGATGGATTACAATCCACTCTTTCTCACTGAGAAGATGCCTGCATCCCAGTTCCAGCAGTGGGACCATTTTAGGCTGATTATTATAATGTCTTATAAGAGTGTGACCGTGTGGTGCCGGACGTAAAGAATAACACCACCCCATTTCTTCCCGTGGGTGTCGTAAAAGGCGACTAATGGACTTACTAGAGAATGGGTAGCAGCGTTCTCTTTGCATACTGCGATCGCCAACCCGCCTGCCAAGCGTGACGATTATGGCAAAGCCCCCCAAATTGGGGGAGGCCTGAGTCCAGCAGTGGACGTCTTACGGCAGAAATGATGACAAAAGTATGGGCAGCAGCGTTCTCGCCAACTCGTCTGCCAAGCGCGGTGATTATGAGAACCCCAAATTGGGGGAGCCCTATATCGAGCAGGAGACGTCTTTCGGCTGAAATGATGAAGAACATGGACTGATAACGGTTGTGGTGGTGGATAACTAACCATGTGTATAAAAATAACTTTCTAAGAATAGGCCTTGATGTGGGCTAACTCAATACTTACCTACTTGTATTTGTTTTAACTAAAGGGCTCTAAAGTCTAATAAATACGTGCACTGATTGAACAGGTTCACTCAATCTGTGTGGTTCTTGCTTCAAAAGACCATTTCAGACACCAACCCACATGATCTTCACAAGATCTGACCAAGATTATGTCCGGACTTTAAAAGAAACTGTGACCTCTGAGTTTGTTTCGGCCTTTCTTCTCAGAGCAGTCAAATAGGAAACGCCGACCTCATCTAGTTTAAAAAAAAATATGCCTATGCTCGTCGCGTAGAAGGGTTTGTACAAACCGACTTGTAAATATAAAATCATTTATCAAAGTGTCCCGCCAAAAAGCACAACGCGTCTTTCGTAGCACAATTTCAATGAAATTTTCATTCTAGGTTCTACAAAACTCACATCGTGCCTGTCTGAAGAAGCCTTAAGCCTTAATATGCTCACACGGTCTTATTACAAGGTAGTAGAATAATTTAATCGCATTTAATTTATCATACGTACGACAAGTATTTAGTAGTAAAGAAGGTAATGTAAACGATAAATTAAAGCCAAATTAGGTAGTTTTTGCTATATAAGTTTTTAGGGTTCCGTTGCCAAATGGCAAAAAACGGAACCCTTATAGATTCGCCATGTCTGTCTGTCTGTCTGTCTGTCTGTCTGTCCGAGTATGTCACAGCCACTTTTCTCCGAAACTATAAGAGCTGTGTTATTGAAACTTGGTAAGTAGATGTATTCAGTAAACCGCATTAAGATTTTCACACAAAAATAGAAAAAAAAACAATAATATTTGGGGTTCCCCATACATAGAACTGAAACTCAAATTTTTTTTTTTCATCAAACCCATACGTGTGGGGTATCTATGTATAGGTCTTCAAAAATGATATTGAGGTTTCTAATATCATTTTTTTTTTAAACAATAATATTTGGGGTTCCCCATACATAGAACTGAAACACAAAAAAAAAAAAATCATCAAACCCTTACGTGTGGGGTATCTATGGATAGGTCTTCAAAAATGAAATTGAGGTTTCTAATATCATTTTTTTCTAAACTGAATAGTTTGCGCGAGAGACACTTCCAAAGTGGTAAAATGTGTGTCCCCCCCCCCCGTAACTTCTAAAATAAGGGAATGATAAAACTAAAAAAAATATATGATGTACATTACCATGAAAACTACCAACGAAAATTGGTTTGAACGAGATCTAGTAAGTAGTTTTTTTTTAATACGTCATAAATCGTAAACCACAATTTACCTGTCATTCAGTCAACTCAAATATAAAAATTAAAAAAAAAACATTTAATTTCATAAACGATGATGACGAATGATGATGATGATGATCTGCAGGTTTGTACGGAACCCTCGGTGCGCGAGTCCGACTCGCACTTGGCCGGTTTTTTTTAATCAATGACATGTGGCGATAATTAATTCGTATTTTACTTTTTATTCATTTGTAACATATTACGGAATAGTTTTTTTTTAATGACATAATTTTTTTTTTACGGGTTAAAGTCTTTATTAAGACACTAGCTTCTGCCCGCGACTTCGTCCGCGTTAAATTTCTTGGTCTCCGACCCTTCCCGTCGCGTCGAATCGCCTACTCGTGAGATTTTTTCCGTTTTTGCAACATTTTTCATTACTGCTCCGCTCCTCTTAGTTGTACCGTGATATTATATAGCCTATAGCCTTCCTCAATAACTACCTAATACAAAAATAATTTTTCAATTTTGACTGATAGTTCCTGAGATTAGCGCGTTCAATCAAACAAACAAACTCTTCAGCTTTATAATATTAGTATAGATTACTGCGATGTTTATACAGTATGAAAACCACTAAACTTTACATAGTATAAAACATAGTCGCATTTCGTGTTAACACAATAAGACTTTGCCAAACCTGAGAATCGAACCCAGAATCTCATGCTCAGTAGTAGACCGACGAGGTAAATTAATCAGCCTATAACGTTCCCACTGCTGGGACACAGGCCTCCTCTCGGTGAAAAAGAGTGGACCGTAGTCCACCACGCGTGCCTAGTGCGGGTTGGTAGACGTAACATGTCATCGGGTTTTTGTTTCTAGGACATGCCGATGCCTCACGATGTTTTCATTCACCGTTTTGAGAGCAGTGGTGATGAAATAACTTACACAAAGCAAAGCACCTACCTGAGTTCTAACCTTCGATCTGCACCCTAATTGCGTAACGTACTATCTATCAGAATCTGAATCGTAATGAAGATTATTTCTATTCCATTGCGTCATTTGTTCGAATAAATTGTCGGCTCGACAATGTAAATAACGCAATGAATGTTGTTTAACTATCACCATGAAACCGATTTCTACTGATAGCAAGTTAGGTAATGACCCCTCTAGAACACGGTAAGTCACGGCTACCACTGCCCTCCAGAGGCAAATAAAACAGAGCGAAAAGGAAGCAAAAAAACTCAACTAACGTCAATTGTAAAGTCAGTAGGGGTACCTATAAATGGTAATTTACAATGATGAATATGCGGATGCCTTGAGTACATGGGTGGTCCGTTAAATAGGAAGCGATGGGGTCAATCACTAGTTGACAGCGACAATTAACAGACAAACGGTCGCGACTTGTGTGAACAGAATGCGCGTGCGCTGACGGAATCCATCTTGGAATTTGTAGGGAGGTTGAATTATGTCTGTCGTGAACGTTTGGAAATGATTAGACGATCTTCTGAGTTTCGAATCTTTGTAATTTTTAACTGACTTTAAAAAAGGAGGAAGTTCTGTCTTCGTGTATATCTTTATAGATATACTTACACAGAAGACAGAACTTCCTCGACGAACGATGTATGTTCAACGGTTTCTCCGCCAACAGTAGACCGATTTCAAATAGTTTTTTTTTTTTATAGATAGGTTATGCTGTACAAATTTTATTGACGTTGTTTTGGTAGTACTGCGTTAACTTCGATAATACGTATTTAACTTACTTTGTTTATCGTGATGATATTCTAATAAATCCTGTTACTGCTGTTGACCTGGCCAGTAGTGGTATCCTAGTGGTACAAAAACGAAAAAGTGGAAAATAAACACTCTTTTCCCAAAAAATCAACCGACTTTCAAGAACACACTACAAAGTGAAAAATAAATTTAATTTCGGAATTCGGTGGCCAAAAACTAAAATATCCATCAGATCCAAAGACACCGACTTCCGAAGCTAAAGTAATTTTAGAGTTTGTGGTATTGCCTCAAATGATATCTATTTAATTAATCCGCCTAGCCTTTTCCTAACTATATGAAAAAGAAAAACCGGCCAAGTGCGAGTCGGACTCGCGCACCGAGGGTTCCGTACAAACCTGTAGGTATATAAGTAAAAGTTCACCCATCACGACAATCGAGTCGTAGTTCTGTTCTGTTTCTTGGCTTGGTTTTATTTCTGTCTGTGTTTTGTTCTGTTTATTATATGATGTAACTAAAAATTTACGGTTTTCGCAATTTTTCCTTTACCTGTGCTATAAGACGTTGCTTCGTACCAAATTTCAAAATTCTAGATCGACTAGAAGTACCCTTTAGGTTTTGATTCCCTTGCGAGTTTCGAAAATTTGTGGAAATTTGCGGTATAAACGGCTATATCTTTTGATTACGTTAGCTTAGAAGTTTGGTTTTTTCACAGCTCCAAGAGACAGTAGATTTGAGTATTTGATATAAATTTCAGCTTGATACCTCCACGCGTTCCAGAGAAAAAGGGTCTTGACAGACAGACGGACGGACGGACGGATGGACGGATGGACGGACGGACGGACGGACAACAAAGTGCTATAAGGGTTCCGCTTTTTCCTTTTGAGGTGCGGAACCCTAAAATAGAAAAAGTGTTTATTCACAATGTTTTGAATTTTTACAAAATATATTAGAACTTTCACCCTTATTGCGTATTACATCTGAATTATTTTGAAGGGATAACCGTGAAGTTTCTTGTCAGCTCTTCGCATCGCATCGTATCCCATCGTCCGCCCGCGCTATTACTTCGTCTACACTTAGTGTTCTTTCCTTTTTGTTACATTTCTCCCAGCTTCTAAGGGTCGTAGCATGGTGTTAATAATGCCTATAATTTTCCTCAAGAATTGGGCTATAAAATGCAAAAAAAATATATCTTAGGACAACCAACACACCGTTATCTGATCCCAAACTAGGCAGAGCCTGTACTATGGCAACCAGACAACTGATAAACATACTTATATATTTCTAAATACATACATATTATAGATAAATTACACCCAGACACAGAACAAATGATCGTGCTCATCACACAAAGATTTGTCCTGGGTGAGAATCGAACCCACGACCTCAGTCTTAGCAGTCAGGGCCAGTAACCACTAGACTAACAGGCCAGTCAATTCAAGTCAATCAAGAATTTTTCACTTCGACTGATATGCAGTTCCAGGGTTTAACTTCTTACCAAAACACTCACAAACATTACTTTTTACACGCTTTATATTAGCTTCACTTGTATGTTTGTATATTTGTGTGTTTGTTTGTAACTGACTCCTTATAGCGCGATTTTGACCCACTTTAAACGACCAGATTTCATTCAAACTTTGCACACCTGTCAAGGACCGATGACAATGCAATAATTTCATAAATTTGTGCCATTATCCTTGCCAGGGTTACCAGGACAGCAAAAAACTGTCACAAACTACGCTGACATATGTCTCAAAATTCGAAACACCCTAAAAAATAGAAAATAATTTAAAAAAAAAAAACTAAAAAACACGCTTCCATTGAAAACCAAACTAAAAAGTACAAAATAATAGGAAAAAAGCGTGGGGTGCCTGATATCAATAAAAATACCTTAAAAAGCACCCCACGCTTTTTTTCTATTATTTTGTACTTTTTAGTTTGGTTTTCAATAGAAGCGTGTTTTTTAGTTTTTTTAAACTATAATTTTTTATAATTAGTGTAGAAAGGTAAACTTGTAGGATCGTTTCTACAGCAATATCCTTTTCATTTTTTGTAATTATTTTGACAGAAGTCCGTATCTAGTTAATTAAAATTTTGGGTTTTAAAAAAAAAACGGAGAACAAGAAACCGTAGCCAATTCAATTACGTACCGATACCGTATTAAAAAGAACACCGAAACGTTATAGGTTACAACCAAAACAAACAAAAAAAGTATCAAGAAAACTCGATCACATTTCAATTTATTCTGCTCCTAACCAAACCAGAAACCTCTTTTAAATACATATATCTATTACAAACCTATCACTTTCAATAAGTGGCCACATGACATCATATCATGACATGACACTACAGAAAAAACATGACAGTTAACTCCACCTGTGCCTCCAGCCCTCCAAATTAAGAAAAAAAAACTCATTCTTTTTTTGAATGTCAAAAAAGTTTAAATGTCAAAAAAGTTCGGTTACTTTTTTCGGCCTTCTCTAAAAGTCAGTGAGCGTGAATGTAATAGTAGTGGAACATAAAGGATCTATGTTTTTAACAGTTGACTGGTTAATCGGGTAATCTACAAGATGGCGAGACGTGATTTATAAGAGATGCGCAGGCGCCGCCGACGTTTTCCAGTCGCCGCGCGCCTTTTGGTGCTCAAAGTTCATTTTGGAAAAGGTTTTATTTAAAACTGAGTTTCATCACTTATCGTATAGGACTTGGGCTCAATTTCAACTGATTTTCAGAATCAAAGTTTGTTACAAAATCAAATTTTGCGAGGTTCCTCAAAACCCTCTTCAATAGGGGTTCTAAAACTTGTATTAATTTATTTCAGTTTGTAGGCCTTATTTTTAAACTTATTTAATATGGGTTACTAAAAATTGGGTTATTTTAATTTAATTTGCAGATATTCTTTTGATACTCATCTTATAATAAGAATAAATAAAAATGATGTGTCTATTTCTAATTTCAAAAGAGAAAAAAACATGTTTTATTAATTTTTTTCTGTTTATTATTCCAGCTAAACTCTGATGAAACAGTAGCGCCGATTTTGACGAAACTCAAAAGGAGAGAGCTGATGTTATAAGAAATAACATAGGCTATTTTTTCCGTTACCACATTCCCGGGCATCCTCATAACCTACTACATTCTGCTAAGCATTAAAAATCTGTCCAGAATTTTAAAGAGACAGAAAAAAATGCTCCAATAACGGTTACAAAAGAAAAAGACCACGCTAACCATTCCGTCAATCAAAATCAAAAGTCATTTATTCAAACTAGGCTGAGGTTCAGCACTTTTCAAACGCTAAAATTTCATAAGACAATCCCCCAAAACGCCAGCAATTCACCACTTCCTAGTGCTTAAGCTGGGAAGAAGAAGTGACGCAACAAACTTCCCAGCAGAAATAAAAAATGGGTAAAGAACAAAAAGAATCTATATTATTTATAATGTCTTTTTATGTTCTTAATCAAAACTCAATAACGTGGGCCGTAATCAAACCTAATTGGCTTTTAGGGACGGTCTGATTCGGATGTTACATCTAATAAATGCCCTCTAAAAGTCGTTAGGCAAATAAAATTTAATACTTTTGGTGATAAGTTTGATGAGTTTAACGGTACAGTTACAATGGACATATTTGAGACTGATACATCATCATTTCAGCCGTAAGACGTTCACTGCTGGACTTAGGCCTTCCCCCAATTTGGGGGGCTTTACCATAATCGCGTCACGCTTGGCAAGCGGGTTGGCGATCGCAGTATGGTGGTAAAATGCATAGAGAACGCCGCTGCCGATTCTCTAGTAAGTCCCTTAGTCGCCTTTTACGACACCCTCGGGAAGAAATGGGGTGGTGTTATTCTTTACGTCCGGCACCACACGGTACTACGTCCGGCAGACTGATACATACACATTTACATTATAACATCATCATCTGCCTAGCCTTTTTCCCAACTATATTGGGGTCGGCTTCTACTCTAACCGGATGCAGCTAAGTAACAGTATTTTACATAGAGCGACTGCCTATCTGACCTCCACAACCCAGTTACTGGGTAATACGATACCCCTTGGTAAGACTGGTTGTCAGACTTTCGTGCTTCTGACGACCCGTAACGACTGTTTAAGATCTATGAAAGACAGCCGGGACCAACGGCTTAACGTGCTTTCCGAGGCACGGAAGGGTCTTGGTATGTAAAGATGGTCACCCATCCACGAACCAACCGCGGCAAACGTAGCTTAACCTGAACGATCGACCCGTGCGGCTATTGTAACTTCGCCTATTATAAAATCCTTCATTATTGTCCAAGTGTACTTATTTTTCATTATCTGCCTATTCTTTTCCCTACTACCTAATATATGTGTCGGCTTCCAGTCTAACCGGATCCACGGATCAACCACGGCAAGCTAAGATTAACCTAGTCAGTCGACCCGAGCGGCTGGTATTACTACACACAAGCCCCATTTCTCCCTCCTACGAAATTAATTAACATATGTTAACTAATTGATAAAAAGGCTACTGTAATGGTCAATAAAGAAAAATATACCCTCAACTATGATATAGTAGATCTTCCTTGTAGAACAAATTGGCGAAATTATATATTTTTATTCTAGTAAAATATTACTTCTTCAAAGTAAATATTGAGGGAGCCAAACTTTGAGGTGCGCACGCGCCTAAACGAGATCAAAGCACCGAGATAGTCGCGACATCGATTCCACTCGATTTAGAACTAAAAACAACGTTCAAAATTCCAACAGAACCACGTATTAATGTCGGACAAATTCATCACAGAATGTTTCCCAAACGAATTTGTCAACGGAATCTTCTTAAGCCTTTGATAGGGTTAATTGACCATTTTTTATATAATTATGTAAGTATACCTAGAAAGAATGATTTTTATCCGGTTTTCCGGGACTTTGTTTTTGCATCGAAACTTGGCAAAAAGTTCGACATCTTTTAAGCCTTTAATTACTATAAGGACCATAAAAATTAAACAGGTGATGTTAAAGAAACAAAAGAAAGAATTAACAATCGGAAACCAATAAGGATACTTCTTTCAAATAAAAATCGAAAATCACAACATAGTCACTAAACATCTTATGAACTCGTGACGAGCACCAACTTTCTTCACTTGCCATAATCACAAGAAAGAGACAGCAGACACTCCTCACTGGTAAGAAGGAGACGGAAAATCCTGAATCCGTCAGAGCTCGAGTAGACGAAGATAGTGTTATTGGTATGATCACTAGAGTGAAGGGTTTGAACAACGGTCTGGGTGGCCACCCCCCACAGTTGGTCGATGACCATAAAAATGGGTATAAAATTGAAACATCAATATAATAAGCAATCAACCGTCTGACCGGACCTAATTATACAGGGCGAGTGTATGTTATAAATTATTTCTTGACTGGAAATACAGATTGCTTCAAAATTGGGATGGGTTCTGTTTCTTGGTTTAACTTTTTAAGTGGGTTTAACTCGTTAAGTGGTCAGTTGTGGTAATGCTGTTTGCTTGTTAATTGGCTGTTGACGTATTATTTTGTTATTTGATTGGGTGTTTATGAGGTTTTAAAGTAGATTGTGACATAAAATGTTTTACGTTTATTTTTTAACTTTTTGTTTGTAGTGGTTTTTCTTTAGGTAACACGGTCGTCTTTGTAGTTGCTGATATTTAAGCACCATTCATAGTTCATACCAAAATTTTGAAATAAGAATATAAAGTTATTTTTTGAACTATAATTCTAATCTGTGGAAAATGTAGGTACTGAGTAGTATTTAATTGTTATTTCCGTATATTTTCAATAAACAAGTGTTTGCTTTGCCTTATGAAATAAAATACCTATAAACTGATAGTTAGCAAAATTATTTATCACTGAATAAAGTATTGATAAAATATTGTCACAGCTCAGCGGGGTAATTAACAGACAATGGGTTTCATTTTGACAGTTCAACAACATACATTGCGTTATTTACGTTGCTGAGCAGACAAATTGTTTAAACATATGAAGCAATGGTGTAGCAATAGTCCTTGAAAATGATTCCGATTTTGACTGATAATGTCATACGCAATTAATTTACTCAGACAAATTGATGAATGTATTTTCGACCCTAGTTTTATCACAAACTCAACTACCACCATTATCTGCCTAGCGTTTTCCCAAGTTTGTTTGGGTCAGCTTCCATTCTTACCTACTGCAGCTGAATATCATATTTTACATGGAGCAACTGCCTATCTGCCCTCCACAACCAAGTAATTGGCTAAAACTATACCTCTTCTACTGGTTGTCAGATTTTTTCAGACAAACGCAATAATATAGGTACAAAACAAAATGAACCGTCGCGTCGGCTGTTTAGTGAACCCGCTATATCTGTCGGTGTTGCCTGTCATAACTGGATAATAAGTATGATTAAATTTCGGCTGCCCGGGGCCTGGTGCCGTGATCTGTTTGTTTAAGACTTTTGCTTTTTTTAGGCCAATTCCAGTGTTGGCTTAGTGTGGATGTGCTGAGAATGAGTTTTTTGTTTATGGCTTTGAGTTTGTTTGCATTTTTAGGGTTCCGCACCTCAAAAGAAAAAAGCGGAACCCTTATAGGATCACTTTGTTGTCCGTCCGTCCGTCCGTCCGTCCGTCCGTCCGTCTGTCAAGACCCTTTTTCTCAGGAACGCGTGGAGGTATCAAGCTGAAATTTATATCAAATACTCAAGTCTACTGTCCCTTGGACCTGTGAAAAAATCAAACTTCTAAGCTAACGCAATCAAAAGATATAGCCGTTTATGCCGCAAATTTCCGCCAATTTTCGAAACTCGCAAGGGAATCAAAACCTAAAGGGTACTTCCAGTCGATCTAGAATTTTGAAATTTGGTAAGAAGCAACGTCTTATAGCACAGATATAGGAAACATTGCGAAAACCGTAAATTTTTAGTTACATCACATAATAAAAATATTTTTAATAATTTTAAACTTACTACCCCTTTCCTCATGAACGCGTAGAGGTATTAAACACTACAGGTTTGTACGGAACCCTCGGTGCGCGAGTCCGACTCGCACTTGGCCGGTTTTTTACTGCTTCGTCGGTACATGAGGTACTAGGTTGGATTTCTAGTTTGGGTAAACTGTTATTGGGTGTTTCTATTAGAAGTTTCTGAGTAGCAGCCTGGACTCTGGATATGTACCCGGTTGATGGCAATACGCTCGCCACCTTACCTACATGAAACTTAAACATACCTGGTTAAATGTGAGTGTACTCTAGGTACCTATACCTTTGCCAAGTCCTTTAGGGAAACTGGTGTGATGTTACATGAATGTAATGTCTTTACATTTTTAAGGATACTCACGAGTCCAGACTCCGGGCTGCTTCTGAGAAATAAAATGCTGTTAAAGATAGAAAACGTAATAACACTGCCTGATCTGGAAAATGAACCTAGGACCTCATGCTCCGTAGTAGTGCCTGCGACCAATGCACCAATTAGGCAGTCAAACATACAGTTACAGAATTAAACACACTTTAACAAAGAAGAACAAAACAATTGAAAACGTAAGCAGTTTGAAAACTATTTGGCGTACTGAGACAATCAATGAGTGGTGGCACTCAAAAAGTATTTTACGTAGGTGCCATTCGGGAACTAAAACAATATCAATAAACTGTTCCACCGAGCAGTACGTTACTGAATTTTGTTTCAGTGCGGTTAGTGGAAGTGCTCAGGTACGGTTCGGTCAAGTGCTATTGAAATCAGTGCTCTTAGTGGAATACCATCCGTGTGGCTCCGAACGTAAAGAATAGCACCATCCCAGTTCTTCCCGTGGGTGTCCTAAAATACGACTAAGGGACATACTAGAGAATGTGTAGCAGGGTTCTCTATGCATTTTACCATCATACTGCGATCGCCAACCCGCCTGCCAAGCGTGGCGATTATGGCAAACCTCCCCAAATTGGGGGAGGCATATGTACAGCAATAGTCTTTCGACTAAAATGTTGATAATGATGATTCTTTCTTTCTTTTCTACACGGTATACGATTATACCAAAACAACATTTTTTACAATTTTTGTCTGTCTGTCTGTTTGTTCCGGCTAATCTCTGAAATGGCTGGACCGATTTTGACGGAACTTTCACTGGCAGATAGCTGATGTAACAAGGAGTAACTTAGGCTACTTTTATCTTAGAAAAAATAAATAATAGTTTAAAAAAACTAAAAACACGCTGAATTTTGAGACGTATGTCAGCGTAGTTTGCAAAGACAGTTATTATGATTTTTTTTTCGTTAAATACCACGCGGATGAAGTCGCTCGTAACAGCTATTACCTATAATATAACCTGAATTAACACATCGTACCGCGGTAGTACGTCCTCCTGCGTTAATTTCCGACATCCACGCGGGCGAAGCCGCGGGCAAAAGCTAGTCTCTCTAAAAAAAAGAAGAATGTCCATATATTTCTGTCGTCAAAGAGCCACAAATTTGGCAGTCGCCACGATGTTGTTTTCCCATAATTTACGGGCACCATTGGTGATAATAACGTGGCGAACTAACAGCACTTCGTATAGCGTGGGTGGTACTTTTAGTGGCATTGTACTTAACTAATAGTGTTCTTGTGGTGACAGGCGTGGATGAGTGTTCTTAGTACTTTTCTAAGCTTATAACTCAAACTCAAAGCTTTTATTTCAAACTAGCTTTTGCCCGCGGCTTCGCCCGCGTGGATGTCGGAAATTATCGCAAGAGGACGTACTACTGCGGTTAATGTATTAATAATGCATTAATCTAGGTTATATAGGTAATTACCCGCGACTTCGACCACGTGGTATTTTTAACAAAAAAGTTTTTCGTATTTTTTTCGTGAGATTCTATTTTTTTTTTCTAAAATAAAAGTAGCCTAAGTTACTCCTTGTTACATCAGCTATCTGCCAGTGAAAGTCCCGTCAAAATCGGTCCCGCCATTTCAGAGATTAGCCGGAACAAACAGACAGACAGACAAAAATTTAAAAAAATGTTGTTTTGGTATATGAACCGTGTATACATCCATATACACTTAGTAAAAAGCGGTTATTTTGATATTACAAACAGACACTCCGATTTTATTTATTTGTCTAGATAAAACAATTACAGTCACTTTTGGTCTAGATAACACAATTACAGGCACTTTTGAATTGTCAAGTGGCGGTGAGGCAGAAAAATAAAGCTTGTGGCCTATTCCATAGCGTTGGTACCTATGGAGAAGAACGGGCAAGAAACTCCATGTACACTCTTACCTATACCTCTGGGTTTTCAAAATCTTCTATCATCATCTGCCTTATCTTTTTCCAACTATATCAGGCGCAGATTCCCCCTGACTGTCAGCAGCTGAAATCCAGTATTTTACGTGGGTGACTGCCTATCTGAGTCCCTTGGTAAGATTGCTTGTTGGATTGTCGGACTTCTGACGACCCGTCACGACTGTCAAATATTCACGCATGACAGCGCGGACCAACTGCTTAACGTGCTTTACGAGGCACGGAAAGGTCCTGGTAAGAAAAGAAGGTGACCCATCTACGGACTGACCGCGGCAAGTGTAGAGAGACCTGATCGATTAACCCGTGCGACTGATATTATTTAGCCAAAAGCTTAGAAATCTATATTTTTAATAAAAATTGCAATCTTTTGCAAATCTATACTAATATTATAAAGCTGAAGAGTTTGTTTGTTTGTTTGATTGAACGCGCTAATCTCAGGAACTACTGATCCGAATTGAAAAACTATTTTTGTGTTGCGTAGCCTACTTATCGAGGAAGGCTATAGGTTATATAACATCACGCTACAGCCAAGACGAGCGGAGCAGTAATGAAAAATGTTGCAAATACGGGGAAAATCACACGGGTAGGCGATTCGACGCGACGGGAGGGGCCCGGAACAAAAAAATTTTACGCGGACGAAGTCGCGGGCAGAAGCTAGTTTGTAATAAAAAAATTCGATAATCCTGCCGACAAACTGTTACGCAGTTTGGCAGGTTTATGAAATGTACACTAGTTTGGTCAAAATAAATGAATTATTTATTATTTTTAGCATATCCACTTATTGGGTTATGGATGTTAGCTAGGTTGTCGCTCACTGGTATTCAGCTACAACCGGTTAAACTAGAAGCTAACCCCGACATAGTTGGGAAAAGGCTAGGTAGGCCATTATTATTTAGTTAGGATAAATAAGTGTTTTTTCACCATTGAATTACCAGACTAAAAATTTAGTGGGAGTAATGGCAATAATTATAATTGAAAAAAAAAAACCCGTTCGTCCCATTAAAAATATCAATCAGAGCAGGTTTTTTTCTAATGACGTCACTCTTTTCATTCTCTGAGATTTTCGGCTGCTTAACCGGACTTGCCTGTGGCTACCCCAGCAAGGGCTTAAAAAACTTAAGACTTGAGCGAATACTCGCTATGAGCAACCCCTGTGGGGTAGTAGAGGGCAGCAAGGGATGGGCTGGATCGGACCGAAGAGACGAACATATATAAATTCAATGTTATTCATTTAATTCCTGTTCGTCTCAAAAGTGGGACTACGGCAATGAGACGAACGGGAATACCTACACGATAATAGAGACACTTTGCTCCTTTGCCTTTTGCGCAACCATATGAGAAATATTACCAAATAATTTATTTTTTATAAAGTTAAAATCTTGGCTACTGGAAAAACGATTTTATTCTGTAAATGAATTTATAAATAATGTTAATAATCTATTTTAAATGAATATAACGATAATAATAATGAATGTATTGTAATGTATTAATTAATAATAGAAACATTTAAAGCATGCCATTGGATTATTTGAAATATTAAATTTAAGCATTAAATACATTGTAATATTTTGCATGTCAAATGTCTGACTTTGTACTATGAACTTATTACTGACTATAAGATCAACACTGTACCAATACTTATTGCAAATAAATGATTATTATATGAGGATATTTGCGGTTCAAAGCGGTACTTGGTACTTGAGTGATAATTACGCACCTTCTACTATCATGATTGCAACCAGGCTGTGGGTGGTATATGTAGGTGGACCACACTCTTCAAACAAACAGAGACATTTCCTAGAAACGATAACGAAACTGTGACTTACAGGTACACAGTAGCTACGTTTATAGTGGAAATAATGAACAATTAAAATAAAAAAATAAAAATGCATTACGAGACATGAGACTTTTTTTTTGTGCGTGAGAAATCTTCAAATGACGTCTCCCGCTCTTGTGCGGAGCGGGAGGGCGTGTCAGACTTTTACTGACTAAAAACCCACCCGTGTTTCTTCAGTTGCCCATGTGCCAGGGTCACGGTTTCTCTTTCGAACAATCTCGCGACCCTGGCAGGAGACATGTGACTTAAATAGTTTATTATTGGAAGGCATTTATAGACTTATCTAAATCACTAGTATCATGTACTATTTTATAGCTCGTGTGACAAGAAACCGCACTTAGTCACACTTTTTAACCGACGAAAAAAAACGGAGGAGGTTATCAATTCGACGCGTATATTTTTTTTTGTTTTTTTTTTTATATATGACCACGCATAACTTTTTACATAGTAGGCCGATTGTGATAATTCTTTTTTTATTGGCCTCCGAGGGAGGTCCCATATAAATTTATAATTTCCATCTTTTTTCATTGGATGGGTATACCTTGCCAAGTATTATTAGTACATTAAAGCCACAAAAAATTACAAAATGAAAACTATTTAACAAAAAATTTAACCGCCGAAAAAACAGAAAACCAAAAAATAATAAACCTTAAAATTTTGAGTCGGCGCTGAAAAATCAATGAACTAAGATCACTCAAAGCGCCGACTCATAATTTTAAGATTTATTATTATTTGCTTTTCTGTGGCTTAAATAGTGAAAAAATGCACTACTTAAGTCATAAAAAATTGTGGCTTTAAGTCACATAGAGCTGTGATTTATAGCCTATTACGAAATTAAAATCTGAAACACTAGACGAATGGTTATACTTCCCCCTTTTTTTGAAGAATCGCAGAAATCTGGTGGATTCCGTTGATTGGTTGGTGGTTGATGTGGCGGAGTTTGGAGGAGGCTAATGTCCAGCAGAGGTCTTCTTTCGGTTAAAATGATGATGATGATGATGATTCTAAAAAACATCAACTTTTTCATCATCATCAACATCTTCCTGCCCTGGTCCCATGTCTCTTGGGGTCAGTGCATTACTTTTTCATCTTTCATTCTCTTCTGTCAATATGCTATCATTCACTCCCTTCTATTTCATATAATTCTTCACAGAAGCTAACCACGTTTTCTTTGGTCATTCTCTCCATCTCCATACCTTTCCTATATTCTCATACAAAAATCCGTCCCAAAGATTTGGCGATACTACAATAAGGCTATTGATTGCCATCAAATTGCCAGTTCGTGACTTAGCTTTCGAATGGCTAATGTCTCTTTTTACGTAACTGCACTGTAATGTCCTCATAATTCGCTGTATGATGGTCATCGTAATTACTTTCAATTCTTGAACTACGTACATCATGCTGTATAATTTTTTCGCTCGGCTCTTCTGTTGGTACATGAATGGAAAGGTACGTTAAGGTTGAATCTATACTAATACACTTATCATCATCATCACCAGCAGCATATAATATTCCCACTGACACAGGCCTCCTCTCGGTGAGAGGGGGAGTGGGCCATAATCCACCACTCGGACCCAGTGCTGGTTGGTACATGTCATATGTCTCCGAATTTTTGGTTTTAAGACTTGTCGGTTTCCTCACGATGTTTTCCTTCACCGTTTTGAGAGCAGTGGTGATGAAATAATTTACACAAAGTAAAGCGCCTGCTTGGGTTCGAACTCACGACCTACTATGTTACTCATGAAATAGGTAATGACAATAATAAGGAGAAGAAAAAATATAATTTATAAGTTTTAAAAATGAATAAAGGAGAAGAAAAGTGTACGTTATCTCTATAGTTCTCTCCACGACTGAAGTTATGTCCAGCCATCTTCTCCGTAGATATTGATAGATTTATAAGACTATAAGTTAAGATTTAGTCTCCTAATATAGGCATTATTTGCTTAAAAGGAGGCGCCAAACACATCTAAATGTACTGTAAATGCTAATTGTGACCAATTAATTATTTTGTATTTGTATTTCCTTCACTGTTTTGAGAGCAGGGGTGATCAAATAATTTACACAAAGTTAAGCTTGTCTAGGTTCGAACCTACGACCTAAAACTCGCAAGCTGCAGCCGTTATCACAGAGCCACCACGGCTCTCTGCGAGTTACTCTATCTATTCGCATTTATAATATTAGTATGAATAGTTCATGTTGGAAGAAAAAAAAAACGATATTAGCCTTTAACCACTCATGGGAATATCCAATTTCTCCGCCGGAACCATTCAGTCAGAGCACCATACCTTTAAAAATAAAGGGGCGTGCACACGTAAAAGTGAATGAATCCGTGTCGAGTGCTGTGTGGTCAGAGATAGGATAATCGTGTGTAGCCGGCGGCTGTAGCGACATTGCCACATTATCACCTGCGTACTAAGAACAGAGGTGGTCGTGGAGAGGCTGTGTTTATATATTGTTTTTCTTCATTTATCTTGGATGTTATAGACATTACTGAAGGAAAAGCATTTTGAAGAAACCCGAAATTATGGTTAAGTGGCTTCCGATAAAAGAAATTATCCTACGGGAACGTACTAACCTCTTCTGATAATAAGAAGACATGATCACTGTATACCACGTTTGCTCAAGACTGTTTGGGGATTTCAATATCATATCCATACTAATATACTGGTAGCAACCGGATCAAAAAGCAGTCTACGTCCTTCTCCAGGATATCATCTAGCTCGTTGACAATTTTTATCGAAATCAGGTCAATGGTTTAAGCGTCAGAAGGTGACAGACTAAACTTTCGCAAGCGCCAAAAGCACGTCATCAATTTAGGTAGAATACGATTACGATGACTTGGTTTCGTTTCTGTCTGAAATTTAACAATAGGTTCGACTATAGCTATAGCTCAGCCACTTAAAGAAAAACTCTAGCTTTTTAACCCTTCTACGTAAGTCGAGATCAGTCTAAATCGTTCATTAGACACAATTTACAGGTTCTTTTGAGCTGTCAAAAGGCAATCGGGAATTGCCTAAGACTCAAATTACAGAATGTCGGTCTGTTCTGTAAAATTCTCAGTGTCAATTTAGGTGAAGTGAGTTTGAAGTTAGCTGTCATTCCGATAACGATTGACACTATTGATAGCTCACTTCACGTTAAAAAATCTCAGAATAGGTCGGTTAACCCATAAATAGTTTAGTAATATCACTCTCCCATTTTTTTCCTTCCATTTTCGAAGTCAAACGTGTGTTATGCATAAAATGGAAATCGATCACAATGCTTTTCATTTTGATAGTGCATCCACGTTAATTGCGGTAGTATGCTGTTGAACAGACGAAGTTTACAAACCTATGAGGCAATGTATGTCAAAATGATTAATTGCGAACACACAACACACCACATCACACACACAACAAATATACCAAAATAACTCAATAACAGCTCTGTAACCACTGTCTCACAATAAAGAATTTTGACTTTGACTTTGAACAAATTACTTTATAATGTTCTTCAACCTAAATTTTATGATAGCAAAAATACTTTATTTAAAAAATATTTAGAACCTCTTCTAAACAGTCGACTCGACGGCTCTGTTCTCTAACTCGAAACTCAAGTTCGTGATACACAAGCTCATTATCGAGTTGGTTGCTCGTTTAAAAAATATAAATAATGATGGCGGACTCAAATTGACCTGTAATCATAGCTTTACCGTGATTAGAGCTAAATATAGAGATTATATTGCTTGCTGGGTGGCGAAGGGACAATCCAAAGTGTTCGTCTGTTGGTTCAGGCGGAATTATGTCGATAAATCATATTTGGAGATGATGTGTGGTCCACTTTTCTTCTAAACTTGAACGTAGGTACATCACTTCTGTTCTGTGAATGACATGAATTCATTTTTAGGGAAAATATTTGGTAAATTTTAAATGAAAACGCGTTTTTTTTTTTCATAAATGAACCTTTATTTTTTTTTGAGTCAATGGTATCATAGGTTTTTTTTTAAATCAATAATTCAATTCTTATTATTAATTAACTAAGCTAGGGCTACTTGATACTTCAAAAGTTAATCACCTTTTGAATAAATGAGCCTTTAAAACTTTTTGCTTGTAATGATGTAGGTAAGTACCTACACTTTTTTTTAAATAAGGCTCTTTTCAACTTCAAAGATTATCGTAGTAACTAAGCTAAGGCTAGGCCATTCAAAACTTCTAAAACTAATCGGTTTTTAGGGTTCCGCACCTCAAAAGAAAAAGCGGAACCCTTATAGGATCACTTTGTTGTCCGTCCGTCCGTCCGTCCGTCCGTCTGTCAAGACCCGTTTTCTCAGGAACGCGTGGGTGTATTAAGCTGAAATTTATATCAAATACTTAAGTCTACTGTCCCTTCGAGCTGTGAAAAAATCAAACTTCTAAGCTAACGCAATCAAAAGATATAGCCATTTATGCCGCAAATTTCCGCCAATTTTCGAAACTCGCAAGGGAATCAAAACCTAAAGGGTACTTCCAGTCGATCTAGAATTTTGAAATTTGGTACGAAGCAACGTCTTATAGAACAGATAAAGGAAAAATTGCGAAAACCGTAAGTTTTTAGTTACATCATATAATAAAAATATTTAAAAAAAAATTAAACTTTATACCTACAGGTTTGTACGGAACCCTCGGTGCGCGAGTCCGACTCGCACTTAAGCCGGTTTTTTTAAATAAATGAGCCTATAAACATATTTTGGACGCAATAATATTGTACGCCCTTTTTAATGAATGACCCTTTTTAAATTTTATTATTACTAGAAGCTAGGGCTAGGCTATTTGAAACTTCTAAAAATAATAGATTTTTTAAATAAATGAGCCTCTAAAAACTTTTTAGTCTTAACGATGTACGCTTTTTGCCATACACGTCCTTCTCTCTGCTGCTTAGCTCAGAGACCCTTAGTCACTAGGTATTGTAATTTAAATTTAAAAAAAAAAACAATTATCTTACCGTCAAGTGGGGATGTTCTTTTTTGTCTACCCCATGGCGTGGAGTGTCATTGGATAGGTCTTTCAAAAATATTAAAAACTTATCGATTAAAGAATCCGTTTGCGAAATAAGTATTAGGTTTTAAAGTGCAAAATTTAGTTAGAGTCAAGTGCCCCTGCCAGCTGTGAGGAATTAGTTAAAAGAAAACTATCATGACTAAGTAGGTTTTTCAACCACAATGTTGAGTATATTCTTGGGATAATTCATCACACAAAAAAAACACAAGCCAGTTGATTTTTTGACACGGTCTCATTAAAACCCTAGAGTTATGTTATATCAAAAGGAACACCTTGTATAAGTTAACTACGTATTGGCAAGTTAAGGTACTCTGTTCTGTGACCATTTTGCCAACTTTAATAAAGGACTAGCTTGTGCCCCGCGACTTCGCCTGCGATAAATTTCCTGCTCCCCCAACATCTTTTCCTATAATTTTCTTTATCTTTTCTCCGTTTCTGCAACGTTTTTCATTGATGCTCCGCTCCTATTGGCCACAGCGTGATGTTATTATAGCCTATAGCCTTCTTCGATAAAGAGGCTACCAAACAATAAAATATTTTTTCAATTCGAACTAGTGACTTGAGATTAGCGCGTTCAACCTAACGAACTCTTCAGCTTTATCTATACTATAGGTACTATAATACAAATATTATAAAGCTGAAGAGTTTGTTTGGTTGATCGCGGTAATCTTAGCAACTAATGGTCCGAATTGAAAAAATATTTTTGGTTTGGTTAGCCTATTTATTGATGAAGGTAATAGACTAATAACATCACGATACGAAAATGAGCGAGGAAGCAAAGAAAAATGGACGAAAACTGGCAGGCAATTTGATGCGACGGGAAGGGTTAGGGGAGCATAAATTTGACGCGGACGAAGTCGCGGGCAGAAGCTAGTGTATAATATTAATAAGTATGGATTAAATGAACTTGAGAACCGCGGGCTATCTTACCGCATCCTCCATAATGAACTTTAGAGTATTGTGAAAACTAGTAAACCCATTAAGAGGTCCACTATACTTACTTACAGTCGTGTAGTATACTGATATGTGTAACGTGGTGCATGTGACGCGGGGGTGGGCAGTATTGTTCGATCGCCACGCACCATGACCGGACCATTACACAGTAGGGTCTACAAACAATAATAGAGCATCGATGTTTTTTTGGAATGAGAGAATATTGTGAACGGAAAAGTGAAAATCAAAGTAAAACCATATAAATACGTGAAGTAAAATCTCTGTACCCATATTTAGGAAAATTAAATTGACGATGGAGTATGGGCAGAGTTAAAGTTTATATTGAGAAAGAGTGCAGAAAGCAATTTTTTTTTAAATTATGGTATAATTTCGACCACTGTACGACCACTAGATTATATAAATAGATAAATAAAACGCATTTTTGAATGTCAAGAAAATAAAACTAGTTCTAGTTACGCTTTCCAAAAAATTCGTTTCTTATGATGAATAATGTCAATTAGATGAGAGTGACAATAAATACTTCGAAGTTTAAGAGATAGGTATATGAAGACGTTTCATCTGTGATACGCCAATTCGAATTTTTTGGTTCTAGGACATGCCAGTTTCATCACGATGTTCTGTTTCACCGTCATGAGAGCAGTGGTGATGAAATTAAACACACAAAGTAAAGTGCCTGCTTGGGTAAACGTAAAATTTGTAAGTCGAGGCCGATATCATCTGCTCTCGAGATTTTAATACCTCAAGTAAAAACTCTAGATACAAAACATAATAAAACTCAACATAAATTCCAGTAAACAAAGTAAAGTGTCTGCTATGGGTTGATATCACGACCCACAATTCTTTAGTCGGCGCCATAACATCTGCTCCTGAGATTTTTCTACTCCAAGTAAAAACTCCAGATACAAAACTTAAAAACATGGAAATTCCACCTCAACTTCTCTGCAAACCGTACTAAACAATCAGCGCTTATTTTCACTCACATTAGTTTAGTGAAGGATAGTATCAATGAATTATGTGCATTCGCGTGATGTCTTCATCCCCTGTGGGTGGGGAGCTCCTCTCACCCCCCTTTTATCCCCCACGCTCTACTTAGGTGATTGGATTTTTTTATAAAAACGCTTCTTTGCAGCATATTGCAGGTCTCTTTGATGTTATGTGTGTGTGTTAGGTTATATGTGTATAAGTGATAATTAAGACAGAACCGGTAGTACTTTATGTAGTGGAATTTCAGCCAATGGTGTGGCAAGATTTTTTGTAAAAGGGTTCTGTTACAATTTCGATGGGATGAGCTTTGATGTCAACAAGTTCGTTTGATGTTGATGGTGTTGATTTGAGGTTTGCGTGGAGGAGTGGTTCAAAGATAGGTAGCACACATTTTTTTTCCAATGTTTACGCTCTACTCGTAGAATAGCTCCTTATTTGTGTTTCCATTTTAATGGTGAATATTATTTAGCTTTAGTAGCATTCTTTTAGTATTTCAATAGTGACTGAATTACCTCATTACTTAGGTAAAATCTGTTTTGCTTCAATGCGTCATTTAACTAGACACAGGCCTTTGTCTAGCCGTGGGACATTAATGGCTAATATCTCATAATTAACTAACTTAAGAACATTTATTTTTATACATATACGAGTACGTTATCATTTTATCCAATACAATATGATAATAATAATTTAATCACACTGAAATCAAATCATACAACTTCCCTTTAAACTAATATCTAGCTACAAATTAACCACTCCATCACACTAACCGCTTACATTCGTAAATCACGACGCAAAGGGAACTTACAATAAATCCAAATATTTATAATGTTACCAACGTTAACTTACAAAAGTTCGCGAAAGGGTGGCCGAGACACGTGTCCATACCTAGAGGGACACCGCGCCACACTACGTTGACCTGTCCCAGCCTTTCGACACGGTCGAACACCCGACCAGAGAGGGGGGAATGAGACCATAGTTGAAGACCAACAAATTCTGGTCTTGTCATAAGAGATTTTATTTAATACGTTTAAAATTTATTACTCAGCTTGTTTGTTTGGCGGTCGAAAACAATTTCAGTTATGAAGTGGTTTTTTATGATCCCTTCATCAATAAAGTTTATTATGTTCGTGGTTATTGAATTATCATTGCGGTGATAAATTAATTCGTAATGCGATGCGTGGGAATGACCTAAGCCGTTTTATTTTTCAATATTTTATAATGAAAAATAAGCTGTTACTGTTATTGCCTAACCTCTGAAATAGAACATATTGTAGATTTAGAGGTCAATGTTATGTTTTTAAAAATGAGAGTTTCTTTAAACTGAATGGTTTTCTTTTGTGGAGTGTCTGCGAAGGTCAAATATGGACTAATAACAAAGGGATAAAAAAAAATACAACTATTCAAATTGAATGATGCTACGAGTGACATTTCCTCAACTTTGTTTAACTAAATTTGACCATTTCAAGTCGTAGACCCCCAATACAAAGTTAATCTACCATAACTACCAGCAAAAAAAGCAAAGCGCAAACTATTGTACTCCCCCAAACCTCTAGGGGAGAGGAGACAAATTATTATATTCCATAATATCATCACACGACCATTACGCGTCGCCAGTGATGCGTGTCCAAAAATTATTAGAACATTTTTGCGTTTTTTCGCACGTCCGTTGCCTCGCGCAGTTGGGGAGATACTGAGTTTTCCGGAAGTTGTAAAGTAGTGATTTGTAACGCACGCGCCACGGCGCCTGACGCCACTTCCGTTACTACGCCATAATGACGCTGCAGGCAAGATACACTGTCCAAATGTCTTATGGAACTCATCCCCTTATTCTACACCCTCTATGGTTTTATTGTTAGCATCGAAGCTTTTACTTTTATGCTCTGTTTAGCTAAATTTCTCTTTCCATTTAATTACAGCGGGAGTTGTAATGTGTTTGGCAGATGACATGGCCCTTAATGACTCGAATAAACGTGTTTTTCCACTGGCCGTTAGGATGTCTGTGCTACTGGAATTTATTGGTCGATCACACGAATTTACTCGCCCAGATCGGGTGACACTATTAAATACTATATTCCTTTCTATAGGTGACCGGACGAAGCTAATATATTTGTCGAATCGACAAGTCTAGAAATATGGCACATTATGAATTGTTTGCAATAAAGTTATGAAGCCAATGTCCAGCAGTGGACTGCGATGAGTTGATTGAAAGTTATGAAATAAGGTCACAGCACATTATATGCAATGCAGTGTGGAAAAGTCGCCTATAGAAAATAGTAAGTGTCGATTCCTTCAAATCGAGTGAGTAAATTCGTGTGAATCGACCAACAAGCTGTTGGAAGTGATCAGTGCGAATACAAAAAACCGGCCAAGTGCGAGTCGGACTCGCGCACCGAGGGTTCCGTACAAACCTGCAGGTATTCACGGTCTATGCATAAGGTTTATGTTAATGAAATTAAATGTTTTTAAATTTTTATATTTGAGTTGACTGAATGAAAGGTAAATTGTGGTTTACGATTTATGACGTATTAAAAAAAAAAACTACTTACTAGATCCCGTTCAAACCAATTTTCGGTGGAAGTTTACATGGTAATGTGCATCATATATTTTTTTTAGTTTTATCATTCCCTTATTTTAGAAGTTACGGGGGGGGGGGACACATTTTACCACTTTGGAAGTGTCTCTCGCGCAAACTGTTCAGTTTAGAAAAAAATGACACTAGAAACCTCAATATCATTTTTGAAGACCTATCCATAGATACCCCACACGTATGGGTTTGATGATTATTTTTTTTGAGTTTCAGTTCTATGTATGTGGAACCCCAAATATTATTGTTTTTTTTTCTATCGGACAGACAGACAGACAGATAGACATTACGAATCTATCAGGGTTCCGTTTTTTGTCATTTGGCAACGGAACCCTAAAAATAGGTATTCTTCTGTTTTCTGAATTCTTACAAGCACTTGATTGATTATGTTATGTCACGCCTTTGTCTACTTGAGAAGCAGCAATTTCAATTTAGATAACTTATAGTGCTTTTACTCCTTCATTATCATCCATCACTTTATTTTCGTTTATCATGGTTTGACTCGAAAAGGTCGCTGTAAATGACAACAGAAGAGTTTAACTTTAATAAAAGTCAATCTTCAAAGTCTCTTTGCTTCATATTGTGCCATGCGATGTAGACTGTAAAATATGAATTTTATATTAAGTCTTCTACACTAAAAGTACTTTAAACATTTTAAATTTAAGTATATCTGGGAGCAATAGTGGCCCTGTGATATAAGCCCCGACTTAATGAGTTGTAGATCGTAAATTCGAACCCAGGCAGGCGCTTTGTGTAAATAATTTCATCACCGCTGCTCTCAAAACGGTATTGGAAAACATCGTGAAGAAACCGGCATGTTCTAGAAACAAAAATTCGAAGACATGTGACATCTACCAACTCGCACTGAGCTCGCGTGGTGGATTGTGCCCACTCCCTCTTACAGAGAGGTCTGTGTCCCAGCAGTGGGAACATTACAGGCTAATTATGATGTAAGTAACTTACTAGAGAGTGGGCAGCGTTCTCTATGCATTTTACCACCATACTGCGATCGCCAACCCGCCAGTCAAGCGTGAAGATTATGGCAAACCCATCTCTTTGGAGGAGGTCTATGTTCAACAGTGGAAGTCTTATGGCTAAAATGATGATGATGATAATGTTGTAAGTACCTATATCTATAATTTTTATGATGTATATAATAAAGAGTATAGTATTTACCTATACTCATCTCTATGTAAATTTAATAACGTTTACACCAACTCACACATCTCTCATGCATATATCCAGACTCGTGATAGGTTTAGTATCAATGTCGTAAAGTCCAAAGGTTCGTCCAAGAGTTTGAGCAAATTGCTCAACTAGACTCTACTTCTGTTATTTGAATTCGAGATTAACCTGCTTGTGTTTTGTGAGCGAGGCTTCATTGAGAGCGATTTTTTTCACGACTTCCCAAAAAAAACGAAAACTACTGTTGGTCTAGTTGCAAACGCTATAGCCAAGCATGAGGTTCTTTTTTTCGGGTGGAAAATCATCAAATGACTTCTCCCGCTCTGGGCGGGGTAGGAGACTTTTACTGATTAAAACCCACCCGCAGGGCCACGGTAACTCTTTGGATCCAATTCGCGAGCCTGGCAGGGAGCATGAGGATCTAGATACGATTTACATATCGGACAACGTGTTATTGGGTTTTTCCATCTGGAATTTCTAAGTAGCAGTCTGGTGTCTGCATCTGTGCCAGGTTGATGGCAATAGGCTCGTCCCTTATTACATGGGACTTATTTCTTTGTATATATACAATATCTTACAATATTTACATAATTTAAAATCTAAGTTTAAATCGAAAGAAAAAAAAAATATGTACATGTGTTTTTAAAAATAAATAATTACAAAGCATCAAAAAATTCTTCTGCATCGTTGTCAACAGGAAACGTGCCCAAAAGGCTGGCAGCATTGCCACGTTGTATGGCAATGCTGATTCTTTGCCCAAAAAATAGGCCAGTCCTCTGGTCACGTGAAGAGTCGACTAGCCGCTTGGCAATGACTCGGTATATTATGCGGGCACTCGGACCCCATGGCCCTAGAGTTTCAACCCCAAACGGCTCGAACATGTAATTTCCAATTAGGTTGGAGACGACTATCATGGGACTTAACCATAACTGGCGAAATCAGAGTGTACTATAAGTACACCTCTACCCGACGCTACGGAGAAACAAGCTGTAGTGTTATGTTATGTTCTCAAAACAGGTGTGTTTTGTTTTTATAAGTTTTCTCCAACTTATCGGAGAGGGTAAATTCAAAAGGTCAGTCATTGTATGTATGTATTAATAATATTTTTCCAATCATATTGATTATGAACTTGTTTCTTTTAAAACGTATTTCTCAAGACAACTTTTTGATTTTCGTCAACTTTTAGTGACCCGGCGCGGCGGGGCGAGCGCGGCGTCGCGCGTCGTGTGATAGGCTGAGTATGACATATTTTTATCACAGTTTGGGAGCAAAATCCGTGATAAAATGCGTGACTCAAGCCTATCCCAGAGACCGTGCTCTCTCCGCTGAAAATGTTTCGGATTACAAATCTATACTATATATAATATACTATACTAATATTATAAAGCTGTAGAGTTTGTTTGTTTGTTTGGTTGAACGCGCTAATCTCAGGAACTGCTAGTCCGAATTGAAAAAAAAAAATATGTTGGGTAGCCTATTTATTGAGAAAGGCTATAGGCTATATAAAATCACGCTACGACTAAAATAAGCGGAGCAGCAACGAAAAATCGGCGAAAACTGAAGAGTCACTGGAGCAAAAATTTGGCGCGGAAGAAGTCGCGGGCAGAAGCTAGACAATTATATAAATTCTATGGCCATTTCTACATCAGTTTTTACCATAATTTCATATTACGTATCACTTAGCTCGCTCCTACAGCCACCACACCTCACCACCTAACTCGATAGAGTCCACAATCAAATACTCTCAATTCCTGAATTAAAACATGCAATTGTGCCATAATATACCGCCGGCCATCCAGCCGTCCATCCATCGCACAATTTATGGTGGCTACTGGCACTCTTTACGGCGACGCGATCGTGTTAAGTATAAAAAAGGTATAAGAGAATTCTCTTTTGAAGTAAGTGCGAAACTAGTTTTAAGCCAGTTTGTTGTAGAGATAGTATTAATTGGTTGATGGTAATGGAAGGTGGTTTGGGTGGGTTTTTAAAAATAATAGTTTAAAAACTAAAAAAACTGAAGAACATGCTTTCATAGAAAACCAAACTAAAAAATCGGACTACTCTGTATAAAGTTACGCGTGGTTATATAATACATTACAATCACTGAGTGAACAATCAATCATCCCCTGTTTTCCGACCCTTAGGGTTCGATTTTGTTTTTCAAATTTATACGGGACTACCTCCGGAGTAAACACTTTCCAATAAAAGAAGAATTATCACAATCGGACCACTATGTAGAAAGTTACGCGTGGCCATGCATAAAAATAAAAATAGCGTCGAATTGAGAACCTCCTCCGCTTTTTTTTCGTCGGTTGAAAAGTAAAAAAAGTGTGAGGTGCTTCATATAATTTATATAATAGTTCGTCAAAAAGCACCCCACGCTTTTTGTCATTATTTTCCACTTTTTAGTTTAAACAATTTTTATTCTCGCAGGATTTAGTGTAGCTTTAATTATCATCATCATCCTAGCGCTGATCACTTTTAATGTCATTGGTGAATTTGCACTAAGAAAGGATACAGAAGTGGACATCAAACAGTAAAACCAAGTAAGTAGCCCAGAGGCATCGGTTGAAAATCCTCATAGCTGTAGATACCTACCTGCTTATTACCACTGTAACTGTTCGATTCAGTGGCGCCGGCGCCGGCGCATACATTTGCGCAATTACGGCTGATCCAGATGAAATGTCACCAATTGTACATTCCGACTGTAATTTATTCGATCCTGTTTGTATTGATGCGGTTTTTTCTCTATTTTTGGTGTCATTGGTCTAGAAATGAGCTTGTGTGTCGCGAGATTGATTGCAGAGTTAAAATGTATACTTATCTTAGAAAAAAAAAAGTACTAGGGGCGGATTTCACCATTACCACTGAACGGGATTAGTCTCGTTATCTTAATGATAGATATAAATTTGGATCCCTGCCTGTCAAATATCACTGTTTAAGACATTACATTTTTGTTGAGGCTGGTGTGTAATTGGTTTTTAGGTAGCATCTCTGAGTGTGGAAATTGTGACTACATTGTTGTATCTGGTCCCACCTGTATTAAAAATTTACGTAAATAATTAAATGGTAATGTACATGATTATATAAATAAACTTAAACTGCGTTCAAGAGCTGTCAGTGTCATTATTTTAATTATTGTCAGTGACTGTTCTTGATGTGCCAAGTACTCAAGCATCTTGATTATTATTCCTCTTTTGTTTCGAATGTGTGAAGTCTTTGGTATTTTGTTAATAATAATGACAGCAAGGAAAGTAAACAATCTCAGTAGAAATGTGGGTTTATACAGGGTGTCCAAGAACCTGGCGTCCAACTGGATTCCCACGATGCCCCAAGTTCTAACAGTACTCAGAAAAATATTTTAAAAAATCCACCCCATGTACTTACAGAATTATACTGATTTCAAAAAAAAAGGGGAAATGAGCACCCTGTGACATACTTTTGAATGCTGTGACTGCTAATGCTGATAATTTCGATATTTCTTGGAGGTTTTGTAATCTAGGGTATTGCTGTGTCTAAATAGAATGTAAAAATAAAGTACTTATTGTACCATTTTAAAATAAAATATTATTTTAACTAAAGGTGATATGGAAAACTATTGAATTTCGCAACTTTGACCGACTGTAGTGTAAAAAAAATGTACCAAAATAGTATGGCAAGTGACGTCAAATTTTGACGCGTTTATTCCTCTTTTAAAAAAGGTATAATACTTACACATTAATTTGAAAAAAAAATTTTTTGATAATATTTTTACTCAACAACCCAATTTTTACGATGTCTTACAGAATTCTTAGAAAGAAAAATTTACTACGAATTGAATCTAACCTCTAAAGAATTACTATTGTATGCTCATAAAAATAACAACAGGCCTCTCAAAAAACAGGTTAGACCGTAAGGGACGGTATGTGCATGCATCTCACCATAGTGATTCGTTATTACAACAGGAGGGAGCAAGACAGAAACTATCTTTGCGATTTGCTGGTTCTTCTTTATGGTACCCCATTATTCAGGTAAGAGTGAGGGAGAAAAAGGTTAGAGGTGCGAGTGAGATAGATAGTGACGCTATCTGGGATCGTGCTATTTAGGATAACAGTACGGTCAGTACGCGTCACTGCCTCCTGCCGTTACTACGCACCTCTCTCTTATTGTTACCATTGATCACGTACTACGATTTAAAGCTTTGTTTATTGGACTCGATTACTCTTTGTGCTCTGGACTTTGAAACGAACTCTTTACGACGACCTTTGCCTGTGTTTGGACAGTTTGTGTTTTGTGTGTGCTACCATGGCGACCTACACTCCGCAAGAATACGCAAATATGCACTACATTTATGGAGAATGTAGAGGTAATGGACGAGCTGCAGCGAGACTTTACAGAGAAAGGTATCCGAGGGCTACGCGATATCCCGACCATCGAGTTTTCATTAATGTGCACAGATCACTATGTGACGGGCGGTTCCCCAATCAAGTAGCTGGTGAAGGACGACCCGTAAATGATTTCATACGCGATGAAGTTTTAGAGGCGGTGTCGGCAAATCCAAGCATCTCTGTGCGAGGAATAGAAGCTGATACGGGGATACCGAAGAGCACAGCACACAGTATTCTCCAAAAAGAAGAATATCATCCGTACCACGTACAGCGAGTACAAAGTCTTTTACCTCGAGACTATCCGAGCCGAGTCGCGTTTTGTGAAACAATCCTGCAAAAACATCGAGAAGACGAAAACTTTATCGACAAAATTTTGTGGTCAGATGAATCAACATTTAAGAAGGATGGCTACATGAACCTACACAACTTGCACGAGTGGCATGTGGAAAATCCGCACTTGATGCGAGAAGATAGATCCCAGTACCGGTTCAAAGTGAACATGTGGACCGGTATTCTCTGTGGGAATATTATTGGTCCATTTGAGATGCCCGAGAATTTGACTGGCGAATCATATTTAAATTTTCTTCAAAATGATTTGCCAAACTTACTAGAAGAGACCCCACCAGATATGTGGTTCCAACACGACGGCTGTCCAGCACATTTTCGCGTATCCGTTAGAGAGTTTTTGGACGAGCAATACCCGAACAGGTGGATTGGGCGATCAGGAACAATCCCGTGGCCAGCCCGCTCACCTGACTTAAATCCGCTGGATTTTTTTTTTCTGGGGAACTATGAAGGAGCTCGTTTATGCGAAGCCCATTAATGACATCGCTGACCTTCGTGAGAAGATAACACAAGCAGTGCAGGTGATACGTCAAAAAAGTTACTCGCGAAACATAAAGCGGTCCTTTTTAAGGAGAGTGAGAGCTTGTATTGCCGCGGGTGGTCAACATTTTGAACATTTATTGTAATAAAATATCTTTAAACTAACATTCTTTGCTTTTATTCTACTGGGAACCCATCTACCTGTGTGTATTTCCTTCTTGCTCACTCTTGGAACCGAAGTAAATAATAGTAGTAACATAACAGTTTCTAAGATAAGAAAGGGTCCGACAGTTACCGTTAGTAGGTAGGCACTTCGTAAAAATTGGGTTGTTGAGTAAAAATATTATCAATTTTTTTTTTTCAAATTAATGTGTAAGTATTATACCTTTTTAAAAAGAGGAATAAACGCGTCAAAATTTGACGTCACTTGCCATACTATTTTGGTACATTTTTTTTACACTACAGTCGGTCAAAGTTGCGAAATTCAATAGTTTTCCATATCACCTTTAGTTAAAATAATATTTTATTTTAAAATGGTACAATAAGTACATTATTTTTACATTCTATTTAGACACAGCAATACCCTAGATTACAAAACCTCCAAGAAATATCGAAATTATCAGCATTAGCAGTCACAGCATTCAAAAGTATGTCACAGGGTGCTCATTTCCCCTTTTTTTTTGAAATCAGTATAATTCTGTAAGTACATGGGGTGGATTTTTTAAAATATTTTTCTGAGTACTGTTAGAACTTGGGGCATCGTGGGAATCCAGTTGGACGCCAGGTTCTTGGACACCCTGTATAATAAATAATGAAACTGAGTGGGTGTTACATGAGCCTCGTGTAAAAGTCTCACAACAGATTCTTCCACCCTCCAAGATGTTCTAAGTGCCTTTACAGGGCAAAATTAAATTAGCTAGCAGAACTTCACAAAAAGCCCAAAAAGCATTAGTTTATTTTATTTCATCCTGTTTAGACTTCGATACCCATCACGTCTGTACAGTTTTGCTGGCAAATTTAATTTAACCCTTAATACTCAAACTTGTTAAAAATTAAAAGAGATTATTTTTACAACAATCCCTTTATCACTCTCGGCAAAAATCTCGACAATTGATGAACGCTAAATCCCGACCCCGAACCCGAAACCTCCCGAACTCGACACGAACACTATTGACACATAAACTCCAAATTCAATTACCAACAGTATCAACCGACGGACCAGGGTTGGCAAGTAAACAAAAGTATAACAAACCCCTGTATTTGTTGACATTGTTAGTGGTCAAATAGCAAAAATGTTCTGCGTAACGAACCCGTAATCCGATTCCGAGTGGTCAGTTCTGTAAAGTTTCGATCGGCAATCAACTGTGCCAACAGATCTATTTCGTGGGCAAACAAAACAAGCTGGGGCAACCCTACGCACACTCGGGTTGTTTGTGCTGTTTGCGTGTGTGTGTGTGTGTGAGTGTAGATGTGCGGAATAGAAATGAAAAAAAATGTTTTAATTTTTTTGGTGGAATCGGCCTTATAGTTTTCAAAATAAGAATTTTAGAGTTCTTAATTTAAAAATGTTGTCAGTTACGTAAATCACTATTCTTTTTCTTCTCGAATAGATGATACAATATTATTTAGTTGAGTTCTTTATTTAAAACCGATATAGTAATTTGACAGATGTAGGTAATGTCAAAATCATAGACTAAAAAGCAAACACACAAAGGCTTGAAATGTCTGATTACTAACTGGAATTAAAAAAACAAATGTTAGACGACTTTCTTCGCAGCTTCATTTACAATAAAAAACTATAAGTACTAAAGTATTTTAAGGGTGTTCTTTATTATTGAATAAAATTGAAATTACCAGGCGGCTACTGAGAAAATAGAAAACCTATTAAAACTTTGCTCGAACTGGGAACAGAACCAGGACCTCTCAGCAGTAGCGCTTGCAACTACTAGACCAACGAAGAAGATATTTTGTGGAATTGGCTTCAAGACAACAATTCTAGAGGTCGTTATTAAAAAATGTTGCCATTTAACCCCTTTGTTCTTCTTCTTTTTGAGTTGATGATACAGCGTTCGTCTAAAATCTGATTTTTAATTTTCTAGACCAAACATGACAGCTGTTACTACTGCTTAGCTTTCATGTTGACAGAAAGGTAGACCGCAGCTGTCAAATTAGTCTAGCTACTTAAAAATCTGAGTATAGTTAACTAGATTACCTACTTTGGTCCAGTAGGTGGTCACGCTGATCGTAGCTACAACTATAATGGAAAAACTATACATAAGTACTTCTAAATGTGTTCTTTTACATCTATACAAATTAATAAAATCTAAGGTCTGTGTGTAATCTATAGAAATAAATAAAATTGAATTGTCTGTTTTTAATGTCAAATTTTTTAATAAAAACATCTCTCCACTTTGTCATAATTGCTCATGAATGTTTTTATTTCAATTACATTATTAGTATAATATATATTTAGTGATATTTATTCTAGAAGTATTTATGTATGTTTGTATGTATGTATATTTTTATTTTGTATGTTTATATTTAAATTATAGTATTATTTTTCTTCTACTATTACACACGTTGTCTACATCTCTTTGTATATTCTCTCCTATTGCAGGTATGCTGGAAGAGATTTCTATAGAAATAAGCATTACCTTTGTACATATTTTTCTGTTCCTTTCTTCTTGTCTATTTATATGTGTGCATAAATGGTTAAATAAATAAATAATAAATAAGTAAATAGGTACTTTCTCCAAGATATATAGTTTTTAAATATTGTCAGCCTGTTTGTCTGTTTGTCCCGGAAGAAGGTTCCGTGGGACCAACCAACTTCCAGAATAATCCAGGGTACGTACCTACTTACGTCGATTTCTTGCTTTTGAAAGTTGACAAAAACAGATGACATTTTAGCAAACAACTTCTTACATTACTCTTCTACTTCTTACAGCTCATGAATATTTCACAGATATAATACCTGCATACTTGTATATAAAATTTTAAACAAAAACTTACACAAATAACTCTCACAAAACAATCACAATTAAAAAACAGATACAGAACTAGACAAGCAAATGACATAGTGTTACGGGTACCTAGAACAAACTACGGCAGGACAACTATTCTGTATGAAGGAGCACAGCTTTACAACAAATTACCTCGAAATGTAAAAGATCAAAAATCCATGTATGGTTTCAAAAAATCTCTAAAGAAACACATTTTAGCGGATTTAAAATTTTAGGCTATCTTCGGTAATAAATTTTTAACCATTTTGTTGTGTAACCATCGCGTCGGTTAATATATCTTATTAGAAATAAGTTTTTTCTCATATAAGTGAATGTAATTCTTTTTGAGAAATAAAGTTCTTAAACCATAAACCATTACTTACGACCAACTTAAGCCTTATTAAAAAGCGATTGCCGCACAGCTCTAAAAACGAAAAATTTACATAACAAAAACATACCGACTTTATCCTTCAAAACGTGCAATTAATTCCACAAAACAAGATGTCTGCCTAAAAAGTGACATGAGCTTCCCGAAAATAAATAATCGACCCAGGAATACATTACTATTCATCGGTTTCATCAAAAACATTCTTAATAACGCAAAAAACTTTAAAAGGGAGATGGATATATCCGTCTAATTTGCCTACGCATTGGGACTTACAATAAATCTGTCATATCATATGGCCCTTTGTACTTTATACCTTTGTGCTGCCAACCTAATAAAAACAATCTTTTAGGCTGAATGGCGTATTTCCTGTGCATAAAATTGAGCACTAAGATCCTGCCAATTAAAAGGTTCAAGTGATGTGGGTATATAGTCGTCGTAAATCAGTTTAGTCGATTTTAATTATACTAATAAGGATGTCCCTTTCAGTCTTATTCTTTTTAAATTGTATTTTTGAATTCGTATGGACTGCCATCGAGATTATTAATTGAGATTTCGTTTAATCGGAATTCGTGGGGTATGTTGTTATCATTATTTTATAGTCACTTTTGTTAAGTGGCGTAAAATAGTTATAAAAGATTTTAGTGTTGTTTCTTTTTTTAAGGTTTATTGGGGGCAATTAATGGTCTGCTAAGTATTTTGAAAGAGTGGTTCCATTTATGATAGGGTAAAAATAGTTTAAAAAAAAAACTAAAAAACACGCTTCCATTGAAAACTAAACTCACACCAACCACCACTTGACACCTGTCAAGGACCGATGACAACGCAATAATTTCATAAATTTGTGCCATTATCCTTGCCAGGGTTAACAGGACAGCAAAAAAAAACTGTCTTCGAAAACTACGCTGACATACGTCACAAAATTCGAAACAACCTAAAAAATAGAAAATAAAAAATAGATTAAAAAAACTAAAAAACACGCTCCCATTGAAAACCAAACTAAAAAGTACAAAATAATGGAAAAAAAGCGTGGGGTGCCTGATATCAATAAAAAAATACCTTAAAAAGCACCCCACGTTTTTTTCCATTGTTTTGTACTTTTTAGTTTGGTTTTCAATGGAAGCGTGTTTTTTAGTTTTTACACGCTTTATATTAGCTTCACTTGTATGTTAGTATGTTTGTATGTTTGTTTGTAACCGACTCCTTATAGCGCGATTTTGACCCATTTTAAACAACCAGATTTCATTCAAACTCTGTAGACTTATCGAGGACCGATTTTTTTTTTTTTTGGATGGGAAATCATCAAATGACTTCTCCCGCTCTGGGCGGAGCGGGAGGGCGTGTCAGACTTTTACTGACTAAAACCCACCCGTGTTCCTTCAGTTGCCCATGTGCCAGGGTCACGGTATCTCTTTCGAACAATCTCGCGACCCTGGCAGGCGTCGGTCCTAGCAGACCCCTTCATTGCTGCTGACATCTCTTTGAGGCGCGCGTGGAACACTACGCGCCGTCGACCCGAGCCTGGTCCTTACCGGGCGGCGAGCTACCCATTGCTCGCCGCCCGCAAGCTCGCGCCTACGGTGGCCGGGAGTCCGCTTTAGACTCCCGACGCCCGGGGCGTCTCCTCCTGCGGCGGCTAGGGACGTGAGTGCGCAGAGACTGCCACTCCCTCACACGCCCCGCCTCCTCCTTCGCGAGCATTACTGCTTCGCAGAAGGAGGTGACGGCTTCCCATGCCCTCTCGCTCCGTACCATGGCTCGCACCAGGGTCGGACGCGAGAGGTCGCCGCCGCCGAGCGCCTCCACGAGGACACGGCGGTGCTCCGCCCAGGCAGGGCACACCTCCACCGTATGCTCTACCGTGTCCTCCAGACGATCCTCGCAATGGAAACACCCGGGCGTTTCCTCCCGCTTTATCCTGAACAGGAACCCACCGAAGCACCCATGCCCGGTGAGAACCTGCGTCAGGCGGAAGGTGAGGGCGCCGTGGCGCCTCTCTATCCACTACTTAAAGAGGGGACTTACCGCCGCAATTGTGGCGTGCCCGATCGAGGACCGATGACAATACTATAATTTCATAAATTTGTGCCATTATCCTTGCCAGGACCACAAGTTGGGTTACCAGGACAGCAAAAAAACTATCTTCATAAACTACGCTGAAATACGTCTCAAAATCCGAAACACCCTAAAAAATAGAAAATAAATAATAGTTTAAAAAAACTAAAAAACACGCTTCCATAGAAAACCAAACTAAAAAGTAGAAAATAATGGAAAAAAAGCGTCTTCTAGTATAACAGATCCAGCTGATAACTTACCAGTATTTTACATGGCCCGACTGTCTATCTGACCTCAACAACCTAGTGACTGGGCAATACAATACCCATTGGTAAGATTGGTTGTCAGACTTTCAGGTTTCTGACGACCCGTAAGGACTGTCAAAGCTTCACAAATGACACCCGGGACCAACAGCTTACCGTGCTTTCCGAGGCACGGAGGGGTCTTGGTATATAAAGATGGTCACCCATCCACGCACCAACCGCGGCAAGCGTAGCTAAACCTGATCGATCGATCCGTGCAGCTGTCATTACTTAGCTACAAACGTCAAACAGAATTTTGTATGAAATCCACGCCACGGGTCAAGAAAAAATGGTCGCCGCGTAGTTACTAAGAAAAGTATATCTAGCGTTACCGTGAAATGATGGCCATAATTGACCATAGTTAGTTACCATAGGTCCCTTGCGTTATGGGAGTGCAACACTTAAGAGTACATATCATGGTTGGCAGTAAATACATTAGTTTCGCTTCGAGGCGTAAGGTGTGGGGCGAAAAATTCAGCGCGTTGTATAGAAATGTGAACGTAGAATGTCGTACGTGGGTTCTGCAGGTTTTAAAGATGTTCTGAGTTAATTCTGGTGTTTCTTCTCAGGTTAGTCGGACCTCTTTCAAATAAAAAAAAACAACCGAACTGGCTGATTATGTACAATCCCAATGCCATCATTTGTCAATTCGACAATATTCATTGTTTCATTTACTCTATTCTCAAGCAGAAGATTATAAATAATAAAAATTACGTTTCTTGTATGTTCCCTTAATTTATTTTTTATAATAGCGGCACTATAAATACACACTCTGTGAAAATTTCAACTGTCTTCCTATTTCGGTTCATGAGAAACAGTCTGCTGACAAACAGGCGCACGGACGGACAAGAAGGCTTAATAATAGAGTCCCGTTAACACCTCTTGGGTACGGAATCTGAAAATGTTTAATATTTGTTTACCAAATTACCTACAGTAATAAATATAATTTATCCTTTTCAGGTAGTTTTTTTTTTTGTTGGAGTTTTTCGGTGATCCATACCCCAGAGGCCCAGAGTCCCCAGTAGGCGGCACAGGACCTTTGTATAAAGAATAAACAAACAAAATAAATAATGAAAAGATCTTAACTAGTTTTCAAAATTTTATCGGAGTTCTGACATAACGTTCATTACTTAAGGTATTTTTCTTGTTGCGAAATACATATTACACACATAAACTCACGCCGTTTTCCCATGGGGGTAGGCAGAAACTACAGAACGCCACTTACTACGATTCATACATCTGGTCATACACGCACGCTATTTGCTAGTACTACGCACCTGACAATTCTCAAGAACATCACTAATATGATTTTTACCTTGTTTTCTTATAAAAAAGGCGTTTCCCTCCTACGACAATATAACTTTGCGTCTCTCGTAATTTTAACAATATTTAATACCATAAAATTGAGCGTGACTAATAACAACAAAACACCATTATTAAACAATATAACTTAAAAAATAGATATTGCCCAAGAACAATTTGACAGCAACAATACAGACTGACCCCTAATTCAAACTAAAAAACAACATAATTTTATTCCTAATAGCGTTATAATAACACAAATAGATTATGTTAGCACAAATTCATTGATAATTACATTTCACGTCATCTTTCTACCATAGCGGCCATGACAGGTAATTACAAAGCATTACTACTACCAACATTATAATATTTTTGCATTTTTACTATAAAATAGGGGAGAATGAGAGTGTGTGGTGAAATAGTTAAGTTACGGGGAAAAATGTCTTGATGTCATGCGTTTTTTAGGGTTAAGTTTAACACAGGTTAAGTAGGAATGCTTGATAGTAATTAATGGCTTTTTGACGTGAGATATTTTAGTATACAAGTATTAACCCCGTGGCGTATAACATACAATGCTTGCATTGACTGGACTTGTCCACTCAAAGCCGTGTGGTTGTTTCTGCAAAATATAATTTCAGGCACTACTCTACATTGTCTTCACATAATCTGAGCAATATAATGTCTAGACCTTAAAACAGAATTGCCCATGAAGTTTGTTTTTCAATTTCTATTCAGGAGTACCTAGTCAGATAGACAGGAAATGTCAACTCCATCTAGCTTATTTATTAAAAAAAAATATCAAGTGTAAAAGTGATTCCTATATCCTATTTACAGAATAAACAATTTCATTTCATTTTCATTCATCCACGAGACTGAAGCCTATTCCTATTGCTTTAATCACCACGCATACAATTTTGAAAAGCTTTTGACTTCCCAAAGGGTTGAGCAGAGGTGTAGGTACCCGTATCCAGCAGGTACCCACATTTTGCAGTTATATTTAAGTCAATAGTAGGTGAACTTATTTCCATCACAAATCCAGACTCCGGGCTCATCATCATCATCATCTCAGCCATAAGACGTCCACTGCTGGACTTAGGCCTCCCCCAATTTGAGGGGCTTTGCCATAGTCGCCACGCTTGGCAGGCGGGTTGGCGATCGCAGTATGGTGGTAAAATGCATAGAGAACGCTGCTGCCCATTCTCTAGTAAGTCCCTTAGTCGCCTTTCACGACACCCACGGGAAGAAATGGGGTGGTGTTATTCTTTGCGTCCGGCACCACACGGACTCCGGGCTGTTACTGACAAATTATTTTATTTATTTATTTTATTTATTAGGGAAATCCAACAGTTACACACTATACATGGATACAATAGCTTATAATCTAGGCATATCAGTGCGTAACCAACTACGTAATCCACATGTTACAAAATTATATATGGAAAAATCCAATACCACTTTGCCCGACCTGGGAATCGTACTCTGGACCTCATCTTCAGACCACGAGATCAACGAAGCAGTCAAATGCAGTATTTAATTTTATTTTGCTCAATTAAAATGTATTACATTTTTCTGTGATGGATGACAAACATAAATAAGATAAATGTTTATCATATTTTTTGGTTATGACATGTAACTGTGGTTTTTTTCATAGCTAGCCGTTACCATCACCAGCTAAGCGATTCCCAGACTTCTGGTTGCTGCTGATAATATTCGTGTTCCCAAAACATGAAGATATTCTGTTTAAGTGTTCTCTCTACGAGCCTGCTGTTCAATAGTTATATTGTCGACACCATGACCATTTTAATATGTTTCTATCGGCTTCTACTCTTCCAAAACAACTTCCTCTCTCACCAAAAATGTCACATCACTTACAAACTACAAGTCTATTCCAACACACTTTGGACACACACGACAATGATTGCGCAAATCTAAATAATCCCTTTGTCACAGCATCCCTTACCATAAATTATACGTTAGCGAACTCTCGGCACCCTCTAGCGTCACTTCCTGTTCTAACCGGAAGCAGACAGCCGCCATTTTGGCGAGCACGCGGCAGGAAGCAGGCGCACGCGCATCTCCGTCATCATTTCCGTTTTGTCTATGACTTTGGGATTTTAGAGAAAATATTTTGAAAATTCGTTGTGTTGAGTGTCCAGTGATTGTTTGAGCGATAAGATTTATAGTTATCTGTTATCTAGGTTTGACTTTCGATCATTATCAAACAGTCACCATTCCGTACAATCATGTTGGTTAATTTATCTCCCCTGATTTATTTATTTATTTGCGTCCAAGTTATTATAACAGAGTTGGCCCTATTTTTAATAGCTTCAAACGTATGTTAACTTAGTATGTGCCTATGTAAAGGAAACTATGAACATGAATTTGACCCCCTTGAAAACGTCGGATTAACTCGAAATTTGGCATACTTATCACGGACTGATGACAATACAATAATTTTATAAAGTGCCATTATTCTTGCCAAGGTTAACAGGATAGCCCAAAAAAACTGTCTTCGAAAATTGCGCTGACCTACGTCACAAAATTCAAAACACCGTAAAAAATAGGAAATAAATGATTGCCTGATATCAATTAAAAAATACCTCAAAAAGCACCTCACGCTTTTTTCCATTATTTTCTATTTTTAGTTTGGTTTTCTATGGTAGCGTGTTTTTTGGTTTTTTTTAACTATTATTTTTCGGGCTGGACACGTCACGTGAATATATATTGGACGCCTTAGGCAGAACATCACCGCCGAGATAGACCACGGTGAAGGTGGTGTGACGATCTGATAAAGTTTGCAAGGCCAACATGGTCAGAGAACACAAAACACAGGGAGGTTTGTTCGTGCAAAATAAACAATTTTTCTTTCTTTCTAGGTTGGGAAGGAAAAAGGGGAGGTCTTTGCCCAGCAGTGGAACAAAGTATAGAATAACAAGAAACAAAAGATATCCGTGGAATATTGCTAGCTAATTTGAGTCGGAATAGTGGCAATTTTCACAATGAAAGAGGACATTTTCTTCGTACAGATATTTTAAAGTCTATACCCATGTAAATGAAAATAATTGAATCTATCTTGAGAAAAATACCTCAATGTCTTCCTCTACAATGCGAGTCATTTTTTTTCTGATTAAATGAGAAAATGGAAGCCAGGTTTTTTCACTACAACAGCATGAGGTGTAGGAATCCATCAATTTTATGTGAATCACGTTACTTATACCATATACGTTACATCGTATATGGCCTAAGACTCTACAAGTGGCAAGTCTCAGGGTCTGTGAGCATTTTTAATTATCTTGTTTCCCTTATTTGACGTTTACAACGTGATGAGAAATTAAATTAGTGTGTGCGTGAGACGCCATTTTAATTTAATTCCTAGGATTACATTGTAATGTGGAATATTACGTGTCTATCGTAATGTGTGACATTTGTAATGTAGATTATGTAACTTTGATACATATTTATTAAAAAAAATCCTTCCTATATCTTCCAGTGGGTATCGTAAGAGGCGACGAAGGGACTTACTAGAGAATGGACAGCAGCGTTTTCTATGCATTTTACCACCATACTACGATCGCCAAGTCGCCAACCACCTGCGAAGCGTGGAGATTATGGAAAACCTGCACAAATTGGGGGCGGCCTATATCCAGTAGAGAACGTCTTCTAGCTGAAATAATTATTGAAAAATTGAGGAAACGAATAGATTCTGAAATGTTTTACTCTCTTTATATTATTAGTTCTATAGGTACAGTTGTTAGCCTGACTTGACCAAAGTAAGAACAGCGCACCATATCAATATTTTATTTTCACAATATGTAGATTTTGTTACTTGTTTCAAGAACCGAACAGTTTTGGAACGGGGAGCTTCGTGAGATCATGAGAACATAAGTCCAGATGCAAACAAATTTAAATTTTAAATCTATTACTGCACTGGGCCTGTTTTGTGCGGGTGTCACAATGAGGAGACCTGGACTCCAGCAGTGGAAACATCACAGGCTGCTTATGCTAACGTTTAACTAAACTCTCTCTCTCTTATCTTACCGAAAGATACACTTATTTACTCTCATCAGTTGCCTATAAAAACATATTTATTTACTTCATCAATTCATTCTACTTGGCTCACATGGACGCAGGATAATTAGTAAGCAATCATTCAATGGTGGAGATTTACCAGAATAACTGAATCAACATCAATTCAAGGCGAATAACGTGCGGTCATTATGAAGATTGACGTCCGGCGCAGTCTAGAAATCCATCAATTCTGACCGGGTAGGGTGGCCAGCACTGTGGTGTTTTACAGGACAGTCCTGGTACTTTGTTATGTTTGGATGTTTATTTAGACCAACGATAGAAAATTTTCCTAGAATACCGGTAAAGAACCGGTACAGCAACCTGAATTGGCACCTTTATTTTACCGGTTCTTCTTCAAATTAAATCAAATAATTTCTTTATTTGTATAGAATGCAGGTGTTACAATAGAGGTGTTACTTTCGGATATGTTTCCAGTACATTCTGCCTGTTGGCATACAAAAATTTACAGATAATTTATAAACTTAGTAATTATATTTAAAATGAGATCATGGATCAGCTAAGTCTAAAATTATTAACATAATAAATGAGATAGTGAAACAAATATTACAATTCATCCTTTATAAAATCTGTAACAGAGTTATAACATTTATCTATCAGCAACGACGTCAGGAGTTTCTTGAATTTTATTAAAGGCTGATCCTTTATGCAATTAGGCAATTTGTTAAATATAATAGGTGCCATAGCTAGTCAAAGCGAGTAGGAACGAATTCATACGGTGCTACAGTAAGTGTAGATTATTCAAATGACTAAATATAATTAATTAAATATTAATTTGCGCCACTGTACTGTACAGACTTGTACTCGCCAATATTTCGGAGACGATCTGAGAGAAAAAATGCGCCAGACACACGCCAAATATAGTCTAGTAGTAGTTCTTCCTTAGAGAACCTTTAAATTGGGTGAGACGGAACGGGTATATTGGAACCTTTATTTGAAAGCGGTACTATGGAAACAAAACCTAACTCTAATTGGAACCGAGCTGGAAACAAAAACCAGAGTGAAGAACCTTATCACAGTTTACAAAATCACGGTATGTAAACCTATGTTCAAGAAAATAAGTGATTAGATTTTTTTCAGTTCGCGCAGTTTTTTTGGGCCAAAGATGATTTAACTTTTCGCCATTTTTAAGCTAAAAAGAATAAATGCATGAATTCTATAAAAGATAATATGGCTTTGAAGGATGTGCCTTAATGCCCTTATGGCCAATGACGGCATTTAGTGAACTAAGGAACAAGATAGGTTGTGCGGACGAAGTAATTACTAGTTAGGTATATTATAAGCCCTGCCCCTGCTGTTGCTACAATAGTTAACTAAAAGAGAATCGGTACATAAACATATAACTTAAAACTAGAATCTTTCAACTGCACGGGACTTATAATAATAACTTTAGGTATAGAGTCTGTATGTGTACCAGGCAGAAAACATTCAATGCAAAGGTGGTCTTGCAGCTATTTTAAAACATAGTAGCTACCTCATCATCTTCACTATTACAGCCAAAAAACGACCACTGCTGGACATAGGCCTCCCCCAAACACTGCACTTCGACTGGTTCTGTGCTGGTCGCATCCAGTGGATTCTCGCGGCCTTCATCAGGTCATCGGTTCATCTTGTGGGAGGTCTTCCAACCCTATGTCTTCCGGTGCCCGGTCGCCACTCCAGGATCGTTCGGCCCCATCGGCCATCTCCTCTGCAAGAAAAGTGCCCTGCCCACTGCAACTTACGTTTGGAAATTCTTTGCGCTATGTCGGTTACCTTTGTTCTCCTACGGATCTCTTTATTTCTGATACGATCACGTAGGGAAACTCCAACCATAGCCCTCTCTATTGCCCTTTGGGTAACTCAGCCTACTTATGAGACCAATTGTACCATTCTTCGTTACTTATATAACAAGTTTGAATAGTATCAGAACTCTTGTGACCTTTCATTAGTAGAAAAAAGCTTTTAATACACTTATTACATTTTGTTTGCTATATTTTATTGTTTTATTTTAGTTTAAATTGATAAATATCCCAGTGTAACAATTATTTGCCCCATCTTAACCCCTTACGACTCACCCCCTGATTATCCTCACTTGTGTGCGATCATGGCTCCCCTAGCCAGCAGAGATAAGTCATGGTGGTGTATAGGATTACATCACAAATTGTGTGTAATGCTTAATGTGCTTATGTAACGTATGGAAATCTAATCTAATGCTTACATCGATCAGCGTTTTTCGGTTTAAAGACATTTATTTCTCAAAAAATAAGTACATTACAGTTGGCTTAAGGTATTGAGAAATGTAATTATAAAAATAAAAGTGCGATTCTCTGTGCTCACAATAAGAAAATTAGGCAACAAAGGTGACAATCGATATTGTTAGTAATGTTTTCTAACGTGTTCTTCTAGGGCTTTTTTAAAAATTTATACATATATGGTGTCACTATTAGTTATATCATCAGGTAGTGCATTACCTATACAGTTTTGCTCCCTCCTACAGTATATTTTTCCTTTCATAGTTGGTTCTGGGTTGTCTCAATTCTAGTTTGTCTCGACTTCTTGCGTTGTATGTGACTGGCCTGTTAATCTAGTGGTTAGTGACCCTAACTGCTAAGACTGAGGTCGTGGGTTCGATTCCCACCCAGGACAAATGTTGTGTGATGAGCACAATCATTTGTTCTGTGTCTGGGTGTAATTTATCTATAAAAAATTTGTATGTATTTAGAAATATATAAGTATATTTATCAGTTGTCTGATTACTATAGTACAGGCTCTGCCTAGTTTGGGATCAGATAACGGTGTGTTGGTTGTCCTAACATATTATTATTATTTTATTTGTTTTCTTTTTAAAGTTTTATTGTGAACTTTTCAACTAAAAATACTGGTATATTTCTTTAAGAAGCTACTTTGAAACATTAAAATGGCGTTTAACTTACCTATAATAATTCATCAAAGAAAAATTTCGCTACAAAAAAAATCTAAATTTTTTGTTTGATAAAAACGTTAAATCTGATTCGTTAAAATCCTTTATCTTCTACTCATTAGATTGCAATGCTCAACTCGAAGACGTGTGACAGCTACTAACCCGCACTGGGTTCGCGTAGTTGATTACGGCCCACTCCCTGTCGGAGAAAGGAGGTGTCTGTCCTAGCTGTGGGAACATTACAGACAATTAAGCTGACTAGCTTTTGCCAGCGGATTCTCCCGCGTGGAGGTCGAAAATTATTCCTCGAGAAAATACTACCGGGATAAAAAAGTATCCATAATCCAGAGGGGTAATTGCGGAAGTTTTCATCGGTAGGAATTGGTTTAATATAGATAAACAACATTCATTGCGTTATTTACGTTACTGAGCCGACAATTTACTCGAACAAATGACGCAATGGTTTAAAAATAATCTTCAATCCCATTAAAATTTTGATAAATTGTGCGTTTCGCAATTAGAGTGCTGGTTGGATTAACACAATAGAGATAGACTATCTCTGTGCCAAATTTTATCCAAATCCGCTCAGTTAATTTGGCGTGAAAGAGTAACAAACATCTATCCCTCCATCCAGCCTCAAAAACTTTCACATTTATAATATTTAGTAGGAAGTACTCGTAGGATGTTTCGTGTGGTGTCGGACTTACAGAACTACACCACCCCATTTCTTCCCGTGATTTGTAGAGGGCGACTAAGGGACTTACTAGCGAATGGGCTGCAGGGTTCTCTATGCATTTTACTGCGATACCTTATCCACCTGGCTAGCTTGGTGATTATGGAAAAACTCCGCTTTTGAGAAGGTCCAGCAGTGGACCTCTTACGGCTGAAATGATGATGATGATTATTTGGCTTTGGCTCTTGTGATACCTGTAGTCCTAGTACCAGAGCCAGGGCTGCAAAGATCGCCCAGAGCGGGAGACGTCATTCGATGATTTCCAAATCGCACAAAAAAATTGGGCTACAACTGTCTGTAACTTGAAGTGAAAAATAAATAAAAAATAAAAATAAAGCGATGCGGACGAGTTTTTTGAAGCCCTCTGATTCTTTTCCTCTGTTTTTATAAACTTTATATACTTGTACATAATATATTAATTTTAGTGTTAAATAAGGAATTGAAAAATAATAGTTTAAAAAAACTAAAAAACACGCTTCCATAGAAAACCAAACTAAAAAGTAGAAAATAATAGAAAGAAAGCGTGGGGTGCTTTTTAAGGTATTTTTTTATTGATATCAGGCACACCACGCTTTTTTTCCATAATTTTCTACTTTTTAACCGACTTCAAAAAGGAGGAGGTTATCAATTCGGATGTTTATATGTTTTTTTTTTTTTTTTTTTTTTTATGTATGTTCGGCCATAACTCCGTCATATATAGACGGATTTGCAAAATTCTTTTTTTGTTCGAAAGAGATTTATTCCGAAATGGTCCCATATCATTTTCATATAGATCTGATGATGAGTTCGGGAGACAGACACCGGAACTCTTTAAAAAATGACAGCAAATCAACCGCGATTTCTGCTATCGCATAAATATGCATTGTTTGTTTGGAATTAGTGCAGGGTGAATACCACAACTAAAAATTTTAAAATAAAAACTTTTTTGCAAAAAAAAACAACCGACTTCCTTAAAAACACTACAAAGTGAAAAATAACTTTAATTTCGGAAGTCGGTGGCAAAAAAACCATAAATACAGATCCTAAGACACCGACTACCGAAATTAAAGTTATTTTTCACTTTGTAGTGTTTTTAAGGAAGTCGGTTGTTTTTTTTTGCAAAAAAGTTTTTATTAGTTTGGTTTTCTATGGAAGCGTGTTTTTTAGATTTTTTAAACTATTATTTATTTTCTATTTTTTAGGGTGTTTCGAATTTTGAGACGTATGTCAGCGTAGTTTTCGAAGACAGTTTTTTGCTGTCCTGGTAACCCTGGCAAGGATAATGGCACACATTTATGAAATTATAGTATTGTCATCGGTCCTCGATAACTCTACAGAGTTTAAATGAAATCTGGTCGTTAAAAGTGGGTCAAAATCGCGCTATAGGGAGTCGGTTACAAACAAACATACAAATGAAGCTAATATAAAGCGTGTAATAAAAGATTAATGCTTATGAAGCTACACGAAGAAGAAGTTATAGATATCATGTAGTTATATGAATTGCTTGATATCCTGTATCATCATAATATTATTAGTTAATCTACCACTCAATTGAGAAACGCATCTTAGACAATTGGTTGAAGTGGTCCTTGTGGGCGACTGGTCGACACAACTCGTGCGCAATTGTCATCTTGACCAATGAACGTCTCTCTATGATACCTACCTAATTGCTTTTGATAAAGTTTTTAGTAAAGTTACTATAAAAATAAATATCTTACACGTATACAGTGAGTTTTTGAACAGCTCCATTTTTTTTTTTTGGTTTCGAAGTCATCATTTTACGTCTCCCGCTCTGGCTGGAGCAGAAGGGCGTGTCAGACTTTTTACCGTCTAAAATCCACCCATGTTCATTCAGTTTCCTATGCCAGGGCCACGGTAACTCTTTCGAACGAATTCGCAACCCTGGCAGGTTTAGGTCCTAACGGACCCCTTCAGTTTTTGCTGACGTCTCTTTAGGCGTCCGGCACAACGCACCGTCGACCCGGGCCTTGTCCTTGCCGCCCGCAAGCCTACACCTACGGTGGCCGGGATTGAACAGCTCCCGAATTGCGTATAATAAAAATAATCTATATACTCTATATACATACAAATAAATAAAATTGGAGTGTCTGTTTTTAATATTAAGATAACCACTTTTTACTAAGTGTATATGGATGTATACACGGTACATATACCAAAACAACATTTTTTACAATTTTTGTCTGTCTGTCTGTCTGTTTGTTCCCGCTAATCTCTGAAATGGCTGGACCGATTTTGACGGGACTTCACTGGCAGATAGCTGATGTAACAAGGAGTAACTTAGGCTACTTTTATTTTAGAAAGATTCTTTTATTTTAGAAAAAAATAACTGTTTTCGAAAACTACACTGACATACGTCTCAAAATTTGAAAAACCCTGGGTGAATCCTACGGAATAGATCAAAATAATGTACTACAGTATTATACACCTTAAAAAGGCCTACAAAAATGTCCGCAATGGTATATGTCTAGCTCTTAGGGATAACCCATAATAACCATTTTTTATCCTTTACATTTTACGAGAAATAAGGGCTTATTTACGAAGCGATTTTAAGCAATTCAGCACTAATCCTTATCCAATTAAGTACCTTAAATACATTGTGAATTTAATGTAGATCAATATGGCCCTTTACACCATGTAATTTAAATGAATATCTTAGAAGATATTAGAGATTTAAAAAGCGGGCGCCGTCCCGTCCATCCGTTTGCAGCGGCCGGGTAGTACAGGATCAGTAGGATTGTAATTCATATTAATTTGGCTTCATAGTAATTGCGAATATCATGTGTGTTCATTATAAGAGACCGCGAAATGGCTTAGATGTTTAGATTTTTGGATGTTTGTTTCTCAATGATGCAAAGACGGCCAACGGAATTAGATTGAATTTGGCACAAAGAAATGTTATATCTAGATACGTAACAGATAGGATACCTACTTTATCCCGGTAGTAGGTTCCCGGGTGATATTTTCCGACAACTATACGGGCCAAGCCACTGGCAAAAGTACTATTCCTATAATTATGTTCGGTGTCTGGTAAATGATTGAGTGTCTGTATAGGTAAAATAGGAGCGTTAAGAAAAACCAGGAAAACTTATATTCAACTAAACCAAGCCCTATGTCGCAGTCTTCTTACTCTGAATACTATTACTCTTATTTTAAAAACACCAACACACATGATGTTCTCATAAACTATGAATCCTAAGTAATATGAATTATAGTCCTACTACTACTATAATATCATAAATGTGAAAATATGTATGGTTGGGTGTTTGTTTCTCAATCACGCAAAAATGGCTGAATGGATCTGGATCGAAAATAGCACACAGTCTATATTACCTATATAACCTGGAATAACACATTCTTATCGCGGTAGTACGTCCTCTTGCATTAATTTCCGACACCCACGCGGGCGAAGCCGCGGGCAAAAGCTAGTAATAATATAAAAATAAAATTAAATTAAAATAAAATCTGAATAAATTTTAGGGATATTGCCAATCCATTACTTCTTATATTCAAAAATTTGTTTGCTCAATAAAGTTACATATACAGGATCAGTTATTATCCAGTGCGCAAACCGTAACCATGAATTCAGCATATCATTCTAGACCCCCAGTAAAAATGTAGAAAATTTTTCGTTGGTCATACAAAAAAAAAAAACAGCTGTTCCATACATTTTGACCCTGTAGTTATTGCATTTTTTCTATGAAACAAATGATTTTTTTTTTAACCGACGAATAATTTCTGCGCATAGGGGTCTAGAATAATATGCTGAATTCATGGTTACAATTTACGCACTGGATAAAAACTTATTCTGTATACAACTCAAATTCACGCCACCTTCCCATGGGGTAGGCAGAAACAATAAAACGCCACCTGCTACGGATACGGGGCTTTGGCTACGTTGTATATCTACATTTTATGTATCTTTAAAAAAAAAATCTCTTGAAATGTGCGTTTTAAGTATTTGTGCAGAATAAGCAATTTTTTGTTCTTTTCATTCTATGATCCTGACATACACCTTTTACCTCGTTTCATACATCGAATAATAGGTCATATAAAATATTGTAAAACTGTACATCGTTTTCTAACATCATTACATCGACAAAGTCGAACATTGACACTGCCCAGCGGTGTAATGACGTCACACGCTAACAGAAGCATTATCTTTCATTTTGAAAGTTCAACAACATTCATTACGTTATTTACATTGTTTAATAGACAAATTTTACGAACTTATGAAGCAATATCCTTCAAAATGATTCAGATTCTGACTTGTTACGTATTTTCACTCATTTTGGTAAAACGGTGTCCAATTTTCTTCACAGCTTTACCAAAAAATACCCACAGAGGCACTATCCTTGACTTTCATACCCCAATCACTCCTTCCGTGCACCTCCACCATAAAGATACCGTAGCGTCCCATAACTATAAACCATGTAATCTTAGTAAAACCACCATAAAAGCCGGGCTCGGACACTTTGCTTGTGAATAGAATACAATTACCGTTCGGAAGGGGACCGGGGACAATATGGTGCCGGTTTACAAGTTTAACTTTTAGAGTAGATTTAAAGTTGATTTTACTTAAAGTTTGTTTTGTTAGTCAAATGTGTGATTGTGTCGGAGCCAAAAAAAAAAAAAAAAGAATGACCAATTGACAAACCTAAAGAAGACTTTCTATTCGAAAGAAAAATGTTTCTCGCGAAATCGGGCATTCGTCCGTTCTTCTACCAGCAGCAACGCAACAGCTACCTTATTCTAACTACAGTAAAGGTCACTGTGATATTGACGGACTTGCTAGTGGCATCAACCCAAAAGCAACATTATCGTAACGTGACCAAATATGAGTAACTCAAAATCAGCAGTAAAATAAGTGTGGACAGACTGAAAAAAAGAAATATTTACAGATTAATTCACCTAATTACGTAGTATTCAGACAAAGGTAACTACTTAAATAGGACTAGGTACCTACCTACATTGATATAAGGCCCTAATACAAGCTTCTCTAATGTGTAAAGAAGATTCCATACAGTTTTCATCGGTTTTCAACTCGTTATAGTCCTTATAAAGTCAAAATTCCCTTGAAATGTCGTTTACCTAACTATGTGGTCTCACATACATACGTGTTCTACCATTCTTCAAATTGTTACGTCATCACAACAAAAACCAATCCACCAATCAATGCAGCTCATCTTCTTCACCACAAATAAAAGAAAAAAAAAACACAGAATGCCGCGAAAACGGAAAAATGGCGTTCCGTACGTTGGCGCCAAATTAAACCGGGTTCTGTATCATATCGCGCTTTGATCTCCGCGCACAGGAGTGTTTGCGAAGCGCTGTCTGTCTGTTTGTCCTGTGTCCGTTGAAAAGACCCCGTGAATGGGCGTCGGGACTTCTTTCAATAGTAGATTTATATCGGTGAGGATGGCAACTATACCGCGGCAATTTGTGGGTAGAAGATACTGTGATAAAGTAGGATGTGGAGTGATGTATGGGCCGTAGGATGGAAGGAAATGTGTATGGGATAGCGAAGAAATGGAAGGGAAGGTATTTACGACGGAGAAATGGTGACCGAATTTTTGAATATGTGAATATGAATAGGTGCGTAAAAATGGTTGCAAATGTCAAATGGAAAGAAAAGAGAGTAAATAATAACAATATCGTGTATGACCAGATGTAAGAACATAAATAAAGCAAAAAGAGTATGTTAGGATCGTAGTAGGTGGCGTTCTGTGGTTTCTGCCTACCCTCATGGGAAAAAAGCATGAGCTTAGGTATAAATATATGTATCGATACTTAATTGTCTCGACTCATTAACCTAATAAAAACTTACCTACTTGAACACACTTGAATAAGTGACTGATTAGTATTTAAAACCAACAAACAGGGAAAGAAAAATTGTGTGTGTCCACTCCGACGCACAACTGGAGTTTACTCCTAACGAACGATTATAAAATACTAGCTTCTGTCCGCGACGTCGTCCGCGTTAAATTTCTTGTTCCCCCGACCGTTCCCGTCGCGTCGAAGCGCCTACCCGTGTGATTTTCCCCGTTTTTGCAACATTTTTCATTACTGCTCCGCTCCTCTTAGTTGTAGCGTGATGTTATATAACTTATAGCCTTCCTCGATAAATAGGCTACCCAACACAAAAAGATTTTTTCAATTCGGACCAGTAGTTCCTGAGATTACCGCGATCAATCAACCAAACAAACTCTTCAGCTTTATAATATGTATTAGTATAGATTAGTAAAAATAACATAACGCATAGTAACGTAACGGAGAAAGTTTGATTTTACTCCCCATCAATTTGCGAACCTCGGGCTTGTTTGAAAATCGATTCACAAGGACTAAACTCCCTGCCGGGGTCGCGTGATTGTTCAAAAGAGATACCGTGACCCTGGCACATGGGCAACTGAAGGAACACGGGTGGGTTTTAGTCAGTAAAAGTCTGACACGCCCTCCCGCTCCGCCCAGAGCGGGAGAAGTCATTTGATAATTTCCCATCCAAAAAAAAAAAAAAAGGACTAAACTCCAAAAAACTATTTAAAAGATATCATACCATTAAGAACTATTTAGAAGGCTAATCAATAGAATCTGTAATTTGTTAGTTAGATTAATTGACATCGCTGATTGTGAATATATTTGCAAGCTTTGTTACAGGCGCGGTCGCAGCCTAAGATTTTGGGGGGATCACCATGAGTGCCGAGAAATATTTTAGGAAGGTATACCTAGCGGGCCAAGCGAGCTCGAAAATTTTAACAACCCGCCTCGTACAGGCTAGGTTTTGTTTTATATTTTATGGCTTAAGTAAGTAGAGTTACAAGTATATTTATTTATAACGGTTGTGTATCATTCAGGCTCTCAGGCAACTTCGATGCTGTGGAGGGGGGGGGGGGGTCATGACCCCTAGGACCCCCCCCCCCCCCCTCGGACCGCGCCTGCTTTGTTATGGCAGGATAGGCTGAAACAGATTTACTGTAACACCTTATGTACCATTTTGTAACAAAAAATATTTTAGATTTGAAAAAAATAATACAAGTTACAACTCACCAGAAAATCTCACTAGAAAATGTAAAATCATTACACACCTAAAATTTATCATTCATCAACTAGGTATATGATATTTTAAAGAGGTATATATAATAGTAATCATTCTGGTATTTTGATTTTAACAAAGTCCACCTCGGAAAACAGTTGACTTTTCCCTGATTGTCAAACTCAAACTCAAAGTATTTGTTTCAAATAAACCAATTACAGGCACTTTTGAATTATCAAGTGGCGGTGAGTCCGAAAAACGAAGCTAGTTGCCCATTTCAAAGCGTAACTACCTATGGAGAATAACGGGTAAGAAACTCCACGGACACTTTTTTCAATAAAATATTTTGTTGCAAAATGTCCACTATTATTTACCGATTATTCCAACTTGCCACATAGGGTAGCATTAGGGTTGCCAAATATACTGTTAAAAACAGTATTATACTGTTTTTCACTACATTATACTTTTTGCTGTTGAACAAAAATAAAGTATACAAAAAACTGTTTTCAGCATCAACATGATTAACATTATAAGTGTTAGACTTTGACGCTCTAAAACACTGTACATTAATAAGTTGTGCGAGTAGGTCTCAAAAATATGTATTTAAAACATTAAATAAATAAAATACTGTTAATTTTTCTAAAATACTGTTTAATATTCTCTCAGGCCTTAATATAGGGTAATTCCAGGATAGGTGCCCCACTTTTTGATAGGGAGCCATAACTTATTAATTAAAAATCTATTGGCAATACGTCTTTTGCATATGGTAACTATGATCTTTAATTTATGATTGTACCTCTTTTGTTTTTACATAAGTTTTATAGATTTTGAGGAAATTGTGTCTTTTTTACCCTCTCAAAAGTAGGATAGATGCCCATCGTGAGGGATAGAAGACTCGTAGTAAAAATGCTTCAAGGGATAGGTGCCTAACGTGAGGGATAGAAGACTCGCTGCATGAATGCTTCAATATTATATGCTAATTGAAATAAAACATACTAGTTTCAATAATCAGTTTGTATTCAATATTTAACATTAATTTGTGACATCTTTTATAATTATGTCTATCTAAAATTAGTGAACATAAGAAGCATTTTTTATTGGTGAAATAATAATCATCTTATACATCTAATTAACGTAATCAATATAGTTTTCAGAACTAACGAAAGATAATTTTATCAGTCTTATTCTTCTTAGGTATCTTCGTTAAACCGCAATCAATAGTATTAAGTTATAGCTTAAGTTCAGTCTGTGATGTAATAGCTTTTAGTTTACCACATCTCGAACAGTAAATTTGGAATTGTGTGCATGTCTCATGTAGCCATTGCTGACACGTGACACATTTAATCCAATCTGATTTGGATTTAGTCAAATTGTAGTTTTCATAACATTCTACACAATAATTATCAACTGAATCATACTCGTTTATCTTAGTATAATATATTGTTGAATTTGGGTCTATAATATGTAAGGTATTCTCAGGGATTTGAGCCTTATTGACTAACTTGCTTTTTCTTATTAATATTCCTTTAGTGGCTTTTCCTTTGTCTGATGTTAAATTACTTCCATCATGTTCATTTTCGCTGTCAGTACTGTAAATTTTTAATGGTCTCTTTCTCAACCCTCTTCCTTGGCTCAAGTTTATGAAAACAGGATCTAAATCCTCATTTTCACTGCTGCTAGAACTATTTAACTGTGTCTGTTTCTTTGCCTTCACTTTTTCTCTTTTATTGATATTTTCTTTATTTATAATTTTGCTACCACTTGGTATGCTTTCCGTTTTCTTTTTTATGTCTTGTTTCTTTTCTGTTTCTTTTCTGTTATTTTCCTTTGTCTTCTTGGCTTTCTTGTTATTTACTGCTGTCTTCTTTTTGTCAATTTTTTCGCTTGAATTCAAAACTTCTGCAGATTGTTTAGCCCTTTTGGACATGGTCAGTGGAATTTTCGGTATGGGAGACGATTGCTGCAGAAATTTTGATGGTGTTTCTATACTCGCCATTTCAATTTTGGCTCGCATTTTTTGAAATGTTGGCTTGCGAGGTTTCATGAACTGACCTAAATGATGGAAATGATAGGTCAGTACCATCAAAAATATAATTTTCAATGTTAATATTTAATTGAGCAAGGCATTCTTGAGAAAGGTCTAAAAGACTTGGAGATCTTCTTGGTGGCGTGTTATGTTGGTCTTCGCACTCATACGATATAAGCTGATTACGTTCTTCAAACTCCATGCCTTCATCACGGTTACTCAAAGCAGGCTCCCGATCGCCTTCAACCAATGTAAAATTTTGTCTTGGCTCACTAAGTGTAAGTTGTTTTTCACGCTCATCTAACCCAGGACTTCGGGCAGATTCACACAAGACGGGTTCAGGTTCACGTTCGTCCAAAGCAGGCTCCTGTTCGCGCTCACCCCGTGTAATTCCTTGTCTTGGCTCACCAAATACAGGTATTTGTTGGCGCTGATCCAACCCAGGACCTTGCTCAGGTTCATTTGAAGCAGACTCTTGTTCGCGCTCACCCAACGCAATATCCGAAATTGCAAATTCAGAATCTGGTAGTGCACTTGAGTTAAGTGGGTAAATTCTGCTGCCTCGAAAACCGCTCATAGCATTGGCAGGAGTAGCTGCCCGGACCCATGCGTTGGCTATCAGCTTTCCTGAATTATATCTGTTCAATTTTTTATTAGGATTGGTGCGCATAAAATGGTTTGTCTCAGCGTTATAAAATGTTTTGAAGGGTCCAAACACGGCTCTGTCTAGAGGCTGTAAAGCAGATGTTGTGTGACTAGGCAAACATAGTAAAATTACTCCATTGTCGCGGGCGACTTCTAGCATGTTAATTGCACTTGAATGTGACGCATGTCCATCCAGAATCAACAATACCTTTCCGTGGGGCTTGTGGGCGATAAAATGTTCTGTTAACCATTTGTAAAACAGATCTTTATTAATATAAGCTGATTTCTTCTGCATATAAACTTTGGAACCAGGTGGAAGGCCCTCTTCGAATTCTGGTTTTTTATTCACGCCTTTTAATATAAGAACTGGTGGAAGAAAATTGCCAATAGCATTGCAACAAGCAACTATAGTAATTGTCTCGCCTTTTTCGGCCGAAGTAACTGACTTCACGACCCTTGCACCTTTTTTTGCCACCACTTTGCCAGGTTTGTTGTTAAGTTGTACACCTGATTCGTCCATATTGAAGATTCTGTCCGGTTTATCTAGCAAACTATTCTCAGTTACAACCGTTGTCAACAGGGCGTAAAAGTTAGTAACTTCCTCCCTGCTGAGACCCTTTGCTCGTGCAATTGATAAGCCTTCGGCTTGTCTAATAGTTATAGTAGGATTTCTCTCTATAAAACTTTGGAACCACGAGTGTCCAGCCATTTCAATTTCATCGTCAAAGTTATGCTTCAACCCCAATTTTTTTGCGAACTGATATGCTAACTTACGTATTGCTGTTCTGTCAGGAGGAAATCCCGCTTCTCCTAGCTTGAGTATATGAGCCACCAACCGTTTTTCATTCTCAAATCCAAGAACAGGGTGTTTTCCTGTAACAAATAAACCAAATACATACTAACTAATAAACATTGCCCCACTTTTTGCAGTCGGGTACAGATCTCGGCACGTAAGTTGAACCAAAATGGCAGTCGTCCGCGCAGGTACAATTATGGATTGAGACCGATTGAGACAGCGATCTTTTTGAATCAATAATAAATTAATCTATTTATCACACTTATATTATAAAAAATAATCATTAAATGTTTTAAGTAGGTACCTAAGGTTAACTGCTCCTTGTTATTTTTTTCAAATCGTCGTCTCAATGTCCGTGAGGGTATTCCGTAAGTTCTGGCTATTTCATTTACACCTTTCTCATTTTTGGTCATTTCTTGGAAAGCCTTTTCCAAGTTTTCTTCAGTCCAACTAATGTGACGGGGGACCACCCCCGGTTTTCTTTTATATTTTCGAGGCATTTCTTCCACCTGCAATATGAAAACATTTATAGAAATAGTTAGGGATAGATGCCCCTAAGGGCATCTATCCCGGATAGCAGATGGGGCAACTATACTTTTAGCACAGGATAGATGCCCTTTTTAATTAAAAAAAAGTTAAAAAGAAAACTATAATTTATAGCGTTGATTCGTGTACTTTAAACTGTAATATCAGCAAATAAATTTTTAAAATATAGAATTTATAACATAGTGAAAAGATATTCGATAGTGAGTACTTACGATTATAATTTCAACGCTTGTAATGGTCTCGCCGCGGAAGATTTTTACACTCACGGGCAAAACGCGTGCGCTCTCGCGTGCGGTTGGCGCTGCACTGGGGTCTGCGGGGGGAGCGCTTCCTATTACGTAGTACAATTTTAGCATAAGATATTTCTAACATAGAGTATTAAAAGCTGCGGCACCTATCCCATTGGGGCACCTATCCTGGAATTACCCTACTTTATTTCTTGTAAAAAAAGTTGGCAACGCTAGGTGGCATACACATACATTCATTCGTATTGTCATTCACACATATTGTCTCCAATATTTGTGGACTCATCCTCGCCAGGGGTGCTGGAGTGTTTATGAGTTTTCATTATTCATAGGTACAGGGGGTTAGAAGTGGCTTAAGGCAGTACTTCAGGCTTTGGAGGTGATGGCGGGGCTCGTTTCAATTTGAAACGCCGAATTGTTGAAGAGATAAGTGTCTTACTTTTGACTCGAAACACTTGTGTATGTAGTTAGCTATCTACTTTATCGTTGTATGACTATTTATATGCTTCTTATATCTGTAAAAATACATATGTATGTCTGTTTGTAATGTATCAATGTCAAAATAACAGCGTTTTACTAAATGCTTATCAAAGTTTATTACAGTAGATAATTATAACCCTGCCAGCACGCGTAGCATGACCACCATAGAAACGGGGTTTGTCAACGGAAGAATAGACAAAATGGCAAGATTAAGTACCGTCTTACGCACGGCGATGGTAAAACTGAAGAGAGGAAATATTTCTATTCTTCAGTCGACAAAATTCTACGATGTCGAGCATGGCGACAAATTTTTCTCTACTTTTAAGTTTGAGTTTCAGTTGGGGGTACATTTTTTTTACAGAATTATATTAATTAAAATCATCAATATAATACTCTAAGATCGTTTATTCCTACTGTATGACTATTCAATGTAAAAGTCCTTAGCAGATCCACCTTAATTACATTAGTTACCACTCTCTTGCTATGGAAAGAATAACTGTCTTTGTCTACATAGAAACCCGAGTCTACGGGTCGCCCCGTGCTCGGGCCGAAGAGATGTCGAGTTGAATAGAAAGAACTTTGTCTTTTCTTGGTAGAATAGAGATAGAATTGGTCATGCTACGCCTGCAGGGTAGCGAGATTTGTTCGTAAGAGTTACCGTGGCCCATATAAGCAACTGAAGAAACACGGGTGGATATTAGTCAGTAAAAGTCTGACACGCTCTCCCGCTCCGCCCGGAGCGGAAGACGTCAATTGATGATTTCCCACCCACAAAAAAAAGATAGGTAATTTTAACAAAATAAATAAAAATAATGTTTTGTTCGTCTGTTTGTTCTGGTTACTCCTAAATGGCTGGACGGATATTGAACAAATTTGGTAAGATGACACTTTAAGCCCCAGGGATTAAAATTTCAAATTTGATGAATGATGGAGTTTGAATGTTTTTTTCATGAAATAGTCATTCAGTGAGATTGATCAAGCCATTTTTGTGACGGTCGCAAATAACAATTATTATATTTAACATACATACATCCTGACACTGACATGCAAATAGCAAAAGCTGAAATAAATTGAATTTCGATATAATAAGTAGACCGCGAAATGTAAATTTTCTTCCAGAGGGGCCAGGCTGATCTCAGTCGCAATCTGACAAAAAAAAACCTCGAGATTCCATACATTTTGACAATTTATGACATTTGACTGTCGCCAGGATGAAACTGCGACTAAATTTTGTATGGCCTTCTAATGTCGTCACGATATTTCCTTCAGTAATACATAGTAAGGTGGAACAATAATATTAACGCGACACAAACAGACTCGTCCAGGGTGGCAATGAATAATTCAGCAGACCAAACACTTGGGGTGAGCAGGGGTGATGTCTAGACCAGTGTTTTTGTACCTACCAGCTGTAGGTACTATGTGTGTTTGTTTGTTTACCTAATAATGTAACACGGTTCGGAGATACTGTAGGAATCACAAAAGTCTCGATACAATATTTATGGGTCTGCAGGCTAATTCCATAACACACTAAAAGTAGGAATTTCTTTTATTTTGACAGTTCAACGACATTTATTGCGATATTTACTTTGTTGAGCAGAAAAATTTTTGGAACATAAGAAGCATTAGATTAGCAATGTCCTTCCTTGTTACGCAATTAGGGTACGGTTTGTTGATAAATAAATAAATAAAAACGGTTATGATTTTCATGAACTGTGGTTTTAAAAAATAAAAACTTTTTAACAAAAAAATAAACCGCCGAAAAAACTGAAAAGCAAAAAATAATAAACCTTTCAGTCATTTTGAGTCGGCGCTTTGAGTGATCTTTGTTCATTGATTATTTGCTTTTCAGTTTTTTCGGCGGTTTAATTTTTTGTTAAAAAGTTTTTTTTTTTTGTGAGTATAATCTACTAATTACATAAAACAGGGGATGATTGTTTGTTTACTATTGCAAGCATGTAGCTTACAAAAGTAAACAACCAATCATCGTTCACACTATGCTATAATTTATATTACATCCTAAACTATAATTATGCTTTTGACAGACTGAGCGATAGTTAAAACAGTAGCACACAAGGTTTTTTTAGGTTACAAAATAATGAAATTGTCAGCTGAATGCTATCTTCTGAGATACAGGCCTCGCCTAGTTCAGAAGATAGAGTCTATTTTCCAAAACCTCTTTTTACCACCACAAATGCTGCTGGATTATTTTTTGTTTATTGTATACGACATTAGTATTAAGTTCGTTTAATATGTAATCGTGGTTGCTATGCTGGTGAGAAATAAACTTTTTTTTATTTTATTATTATTTATTTAAAGATGTATATTATAATCTCATGTCCCCGGACACCACGCCCCTGCTTCGCCCTCAGTTTGAATAGTCACCATCTAATAATCTGTGGTCAAAGTACTTCTTACAGTGTGAACAGCAATCTCGGGATGTAATATATGTATAGCTCAAGATGTAATATACATTATATTCCATAGTCAAAAGCCGGCTTAAATGTCTATAACCATAAAACAAATGAGGTTCAAACTGAACTACAGAATAACGCACACTAGTTGGTTAGCTTTTTTGCACCATGTTGGATCAGCGTCCAGTCTTACCGGTTGTGTAATAACTAGTGTTTATTTACAGGTCTAATAATCGTCTCATCTTAAATCATTAGGCCTACCTACGTCTCCGTACGTCTCGTAAGGCCTAATGTGTAATAGGCCTTAATACCTAATTAATTAGATATTATTTAGGGTTCCGTAGATACTCTTAGGGTGAGCAGCGGTGGCATAGTGGTAACGGCTGCATTCTTACAAGTTGTAGGTCGCAGTTTCGATCCCAGAGAAGCGTTTTACTTTGTGTAAATTATTTCATCACCACTGCTCTCATCAAGCAAAAACTGGCCAAGTGCGAGTCGGACTCGCGTACCGAGGGTTCCGTACAAACCTGCAGGAATTCACGGTTTATGCATAAGGTTTATGTTTATGAAATTAAATGGTTTTTTTTTTAATTTTTATATTTGAGTTGACTGAATGAAAGGTAAATTGTGGGTTACGATTTATGACGTATTAAAAAAAATCTACTTACTAGATCTCGTTCAAACCAATTTTCGGTGGAAGTTTACATGGTAATGTACATCATATATTTTTTTTTAGTTTTATCATTCCCTTATTTTAGAAGTTACGGGGAGGGGGGGGGGGGGGGCACACATTTTACCACTTTGTAAGTGTATCTCGCGCAAACTGTTCAGTTTAGAAAAAAATGGTATTAGAAACCTCAATATCATTTTTGAAGACCTATCCATAAATAACCCACACGTACGGGTTTGATGAAAAAAAAAAATTAGGTTTCAGTTCTATGTATGGGGAACCCCAAATATTATTGTTTTTTTTCTATTTTGGGTGAAAATCTTAATGCGGTTCACAGAATACATCTACTTACCAAGTTTCAACAGCATAGCTCTTATAGTTTCGGAAAAAAATGGCTGTGACATACTCGGACAGACAGACAGACAGACGTGACGAATCTATAAGTGTTCCGTTTTTTGCCATTTGGCAACAGAACCCTAAAAACATAGTGAGGTCACCGACATGACCTAGTACCGAAATTCCGACGAAATGTTTCATCTACCAACCCGCACTGTGCCCGCGTGGTGCGGATTACGGCCCACTCACAGAGAACAGGCCTGTATCCCAACAGTGGGCATATTATGGGCCGATTATGTTATGTACTTTATGGGTGAAAAGGAGACCTTATTACATAATCTATGCCGTTTGTTTTTTCACAGGATAGTATCTTTTAAAACGTATTTGAAAACTTTACAGAATACGTGTCACTATTGCCTCTATCGCGGCAAATAAAAAGTATTGGTGGTACAGAACCCGTATGTGCGAGTCAGATTCGAACTTAGCAAAAATTTTTCTAACGTCTAGGTATCGGTAATGTCTCTCATTAATTAGTCTTTAAGGCCAAAACACATTAAATACTAATTACAGTGGTGGCTATGTTCACACGCTATTAAAATCCTTATTTAGTCAAAGACCTAGATTTTTTCCCCTACTAATTAGAAAGTTGGGAGACGCCTATGTTTCACATCGTCATCATAATTTCAGTCAAAAGATGTCCACTGCTAGACATAGGATAGGCCTCCCCCAAGCTCCGATACTTGGACTACTACTTGTCTCTGTGCCTCATTTACCGAATCTCTCAGGTATCTGGTTTAAAAAAACAAAAAAACACGCTTCCATATGTGTTAACTAGCTTTTGCCAGCGGCTTCGCCCGCGTGGTGGTCGGAAAATATCCCGCGGGAACGTACTACCGGGATAAAAAGTAGCCTATGTCCTTTCTCAGGCTCTAAACTATCTGTGTACCAAATTTCATTTAAATCGGTTCAGTAGTTTTAGCAGGAAAGCGAGACAGACAGACAGACAGATAGACAGAGTTACTTTTGAATTTATAATATTAATAGTGTGGAAGTGTGGATAACAGTGAAAACTTATAAACTAATGTTAGTAAAAAATATTTTAAGCTGTTGGAGGCATGTCGATGTTGGGGAATGTCTACTTGACTGCGTGCAGTCGTCCACCGCCCCAAGATCGGAGAGTCCCACCTATCAGCCAACGCTTTAAGATTGGTGTTGGGTCTGGCGCGAACACGGTAGCAGTGTGACCATTTGTGGCAGGATCCTGCCCTTCTGGCAAGTTTAGCACTTTATTTTAACATCTTAACTCGGTTAACATTTTTCTAATCTGGTAGTAGGCAGGCTAGAAATATTTTGGCACTATTTTGGCATTTTGAGCTAAAAGATTTGGCAGAATTTGGCAGTTTTCTTGCTTTTAAGTCAGACAAGATCTTTGAAGTTGGTCACACTGCACGGTAGCAGAGATGCGCATCTCTTCGCCCCCTATTACAATGGAATTTAACCAAACAGGCAGAGGTGTACTATAAGTAGGTACTTACATCTCTGCCTAACTCTTCAAAGATTACAGGCATGATAAAATTTTAGTTGCATTTATACGCGTTACACAAAAAAATCGTCAGTGCAGGTAACTTTATAATAAAAATAACCAAGCTGAAGTTTTCACTTCATACTTAGCCTTATTTATTACCTCCTAAATTGTTACATAGTAGGGGCCATTACGATTTAAATGAACGGCCCTACCATTTTCGTCAACGTATAGCCTACAATGTACAGACACCATCAAGGTACCCGAAACTGTCAAGTTCTCCCAATCAAACTTGGACCTAATGTTTTAGCGATAAAGTTGAAAATCTATTAAAGAAATATGACAGATTGTAGTAGCTTGATTTGCTGGTGTCTGTACTTTTTATGCTCAAGCATGCGGTTTCGTTGAGGCCTCGTGTGAGTACCTACATCAGTGTTAATTGGTTGCCGACCCAAGCAAGATGGCGGAGCGATTAAACTTTATTTATCTTGTGACATAAGAAAATTTTAACTGACTGTAATATTTTCTAACTTACGGTAGCTTTTCGTCATTACCTGAGTATTACTGATATCGGAATATATTTTCTTTGCTTTTTTAAAATAAATTTTATAATTCATCTTTCTTCCACACTTCTCTATTAGTCAACATCTCAGTATTCACCTCCTTGCTAACCATATCCTCATTCACACAGTCCATACATCGTTTCTTTGGTCTCCTCCTACTCTTATTGCCATTGACATTCATATTCAATACTTTCCTCACGACATTTCTTTACCATGACAACTGATTCCCACACAACTTTTCAGCTATCGGTGCTACTTTCAGACTTCCTCTTATGTGTTTATTTCTTATTCTATCCATATTCGTGTAATACCACACATTCCTCTTAATATTCTCATCTCAGCCGCATGCAATTGCATTTCATTAATTCCTTTTGTGGCCCAACATTCGGATTCATACATGAGAGCAGGTTGGTTTTATATATCTTATCTTTAAGTTTTGGAATGCATATCGATACTAAAAGAGTCAAAGCTGTTTGCTACTAAGTTTTTGAATATTAATATTTTCACGAAAAGATTTATTTTCTTATTTCTGTTTAAGAAACCCAGTTTGTCTTTCGGAAGACAGAAGACTTGTGGAAATGATCCTCTAGAACTTTAAGTTTTTCAGCACCAAAAATATATTTTTCTTGTCACTAAAATAAAATGGCCATCGACACGTTTTCCCACATACATTACCTTCTACACATAACACGAACAAGTACACAAAAAAACACGTTTCTATTTTAAACTCTAACCTCTTCAAGATAGAGTATATTTTCCATAGTTTTCAAGTGTTTCCTGGGCACGCCCACTTGATAATGATGGCTGTGCCACCAGTTTTTACGCTGCGAGTGTGACAATGGTAGTGTTGTCATGGTGGAAACTAATGGGGGGGAGAAACTTCCCTTATTAGCATTTTGTGCTATAAATAAAGATTTTCTTTTGAATGGGCCTTTGAGCCGAAGAAATGTAAAGGGAATTATTTGTCTACATACAAAAAGAATGTGTTCGTTGCCTGAGTTTTATTAGTAACTATTCCTCTTATGTTCCGTGTAGTGACGGACGTAAAGAATAGCAGCATCCTATTTGTTCCCGTGAGTGTCGTAAGAGGCGACTAGGGGACTTACTATGGAATGGGCAGCAGCGTTCTATATGCATTTTACCACCATACTGCGATCGCCAACCCGCCTGCCAAGCGTGGCGATTATGTCAAACACCTCTCAAATTAGGGGATTTTAAACTAGATGAGGTCGTCGTTTTCTAACTGACTACTCTGAGAACAAAGAGTATATAGTCTTTGTCTGAGAAGAAAACCGAAACAAAGTCAGAGGCCACAGTTTCTTTTAAACAGTTTCTTTTAGACGTAATCTTGGTCACATCATTTGAAGACCATGTATATCGGTGACAGAAATGGCCATTTGAAGAATGAACCACACAGATTGAGTGGACCTGTCCAGTCAGTGCAAGCATTGATGTTGATGATGATGAGGGAATTATAACTAGTACTCTTATACTCATAGCGACTTCCTGATGCCAATGATGAAGAAGTAAAAATCTCATCCTTTATTTTGCATAAATGCTAATATACTTTATAGCTTATGAAACTGTAGCATAATACCTAGTAATGTGCACTTCCATACACTACTTTATCTTCTCTCATACATTGGGACTGAACCTAGTAAACAAAAGATCAATGTTAAAAGAATAAGAAATAGTTTCGTAATGCTTTAAAAATAGCGCGCCTCGCCAAAATAATACGCGTTACATTAGAAAAAAACCAGCCAAGTGCGAGTCGGACTCGCGCACCGAGGGTTCCGTACAAACCTGCAGGTATTCACGGTTTATGCATAAAGGTTTATGTTTATGATATTAAATGTTTTTATTTTTTTATATTTGAGTTGACTGAATGAAAGGTAAATTGTGGTTTACGATTTATGACGTATTAAAAAAAAAACTACTAACTAGATCTCGTTCAAACCAATTTTCGGTGGAAGTTTATATGGTAATGTACATCATATATTTTTTTTAGTTTTATCATTCCCTTATTTTAGAAGTTATGGGGGGGGGGATATACATTTTACCTTGGAAGTGTCTCTCGCACAAACTATTCAGTTTAGAAAAAAATGATATTAGAAACCTCAATATCATTTTTAAAGACCTATCCATAGATACCCCATACGTATGGGTTAGATGAAATTTTTTTTTTGACTTTCAGTTCTATGTATGGGGAACCCTAAATATTATTGTTTTTTTTCTATTTTTGTGTGAAAATCTTAATGCGGTTTACAGAATACATCTACTTACGAAATTTCAACAGCATAGCTCTTATAGTTTCGGAAAAAAGTGGCTGTGACATACACGGACAGACAGACAGACAGACAGACCGACAGACAGACATGACGAATCTATAAGGGTTCCGTTTTTTGCCATTTGGCAACGGAACCCTAAAAAGGATGGAAACTTATTGTTGATTTAAACTAATTGCATTCGGCGTGTGGTCCCGGTTCCGTGTGGTACTTACTAGAGAAGGGGCAGCAGCGTTCTTTATGCATTTTATCATCACACTGCGATCGTCACCAACCTGCCTGCCAAGCGTGGCGATTATGGCAAGACCCCCAAAAAATGTACCGGTCAAAATGGCGGTGCATGGGGAAAGCGTATGTCCAGCAGTGGACGTCTTTCGGCCGAAATGATGATGATGATGATGATTCTTAGTATATCGTATTGTTTAAAACGCGTTATAACATTATTAGATTTTTAATTTTCGGTATTATGTTTATAAATTATGTCCATATAAACTCGTTTTGAAGTTTTAAGTTCGAATTATATCGAATTTTATATAGGACTAGCTGACCCGACAGACGTTGTCCTGTCTCTTTGATGATATTTGAGCACGCATTCTGTCAATTCTATGTCAAATGTCATAACGTTACATTAAAAAAAATTACATTGTCCTATTATATGGTTGTTAAGTATTCTTAAATAAGTGTTCTTAAATTTTCTAATTTTCCGCGCAATTTTTTAATTTTTTTTCTTTCATAAGAACCTTCTCCTGACAATTACAAACACAACAACAACAAAAAAAGTGAAATCGGTCCAGCCGTTCACGTGTGATGGCGTGACCAAGGGAAATAGGGATTCATTTTTATATATATAGATATGAAAGTAGATAATATTATTTTTAAATCTTAAATTGCGTTAACAAGATGTATAGCCACGTCTTTCGGGTGTTTCAGGCTAAAGAGTAGCTTTGACAAATACGCGAGACCTTATTAAATAAATAAATATGTTAGGACAATCAACACACCGTTATCTGATCCCAAACTAGGCAAAACCTGTATATGGTAACCAGACAACTGATAAATATACTTATATATTTCTAAATACATACATGCTATAGATAAATTACACCCAGACACAGAACAAATGATTGTGCTCATCACACAACATTTGTCCTCGGTGGGAATCGAACCCACGACCTCAGTCTTAGCAGTCAGGGTCACTAACCACTAGACTAACAGGCCAGTCAAAAGAAGATGTCACGTGTCTTAGAATTCTTGGTTCCTCCTTGCCGGAGTGCCGCCATGGGATCTGGAGGCAAAGGTCCTCGCCCACATGTGGGAGTGGCGCGAGGATGCGAAACGCCGGGGCGAAACTCCGCTGCCGCGACAAATCGCGGCACGGCGGACAGAGCTCCGGCAGGATCTCATGGCGACATGGCGGGTACGATTGTCGCAACCCAGCGCAGGGCACGCCACAATTGCGGCGGTAAGTCCCCTCTTTGAGGAGTGGATAGAGAGGCGCCACGGCGTCCTCACCTTCCGCCTGACGCAGGTTCTCACCGGGCATGGGTGCTTCGGTGGGTTCCTGTTCAGGATAAAGCGGGAGGAAACGCCCGGGTGTTTCCAATGTGAGGATCGTCTAGAGGACACGGTGGAGCATACGGTGGAAGTGTGCCCTGCCTGGGCGGAGCACCGCCGTGTCCTCGTGGAGGCGATCGGCGGCGGCGATCTCTCGCGTCCGGCCCTGGTGCGAGCCATGGTACGGAGCGAGAGCGCATGGGAAGCCGTCACCTCCTTCTGCGAAGCAGTAATGCTCGCGAAGGAGGAGGCGGGGCGCGTGAGGGAGTTGCAGTCTCTGCGCCCTCACGTCCCTAGCCGCCGCAGGAGGAGACGCCCCGGGCGCCGGGAGTCGATTGCGGACTCCCGGCCACCGTAGGCGCGAGCTTGCGGGTGGCGAGCAATGGGTAGCTCGCCGCCCGGTAAGGACCAAGCTCGGGTCGACGGCGCGTAGTGTTCCACGCGCGCCTCAAAGAGATGTCAGCCACACTGAAGGGGTCTGCTAGGACCGATGCCTGCCGGGGTCGCGTGATTGTTCAAAAGAGATACCGTGACCCTGGCACATGGGCAACTGAAGGAACACGGGTGGGTTTTAGTCAGTAAAAGTCTGACACGCCCTCCCGCTCCGCCCAGAGCGGGAGAAGTCATTTGATGATTTCCCATCCAAAAAAAAAAAAAAAAAAAAAAAAAAAAAAAAAAAAAAAAAAAGGGTCACTAACCACTAGACTAACAGGTCAGGCAATTATTGCCTTACTTTGCCTTACCTTGTCCGGCATACCATGGGCTTGGGTGGTCAGCAGCACTATCTTGACTTGTCTGACTAATATTTCTAGAATTAATCATGGGAATTGGCTAAATTCAAGAGAAGAATTGATTGCCTACTTGTCTGATATTCCATAACAGTTTTAGTTTATTGAAATCGTGCCACTGTAAGCCAAACAAAATGTTAAGATTAACTTCAATTAAAAGAATGATTTTTATAACTATCTACGTATTTATTTAAGGGCGAAGCGCCAAGGTAGACCTTTAATATTCAAGCGTTTTTCCAATTTGTAGGTCAGGCTGTATGTTGAACAAAATATGATTCGCAATTGTATGAAAAATGGCTTTACAGAAATAAAATTATTAAAATCATCAATATGACCCTCTAATTTAATCCCATTGACTGTCTTTTTTATGAAATAGTCATATCATAAAATTTATTTCAAATAGGCACATAGCACTTTTGAACGTCAACATTTACATTAAAATAGAATTGATTCTAGTCGCCCCTTTCAACATGTTTATGAAAAGAATATGAAAACTCCTTTAAAACGTTTTACTATATTTTACTCAGGTAGTCGTATACTATATAATTATAAGTGAAAACGATGCACCTAGAATTAAATTACCATACGACATTAAAAAAAGTTATAATTTTATGATAAACTAGCTTTTGCCCGCGGCTTCGCCCGCGTGGATGTCGGAAATTAATGCAAGAGGTCGTATAACCGCGATAAGAATGTGTTATTCCAGGTTATATAGGTAATATAGACTCTGTGTGCTATTTTCGATCCAGATCCATTCAGCCATTTTTGTGTGATTAAGAAACAAACACTCAATCATACATATTTTCACATTTATAATATTATTATTAGTAGTAGGATTATAACTCATATTACTTAGGATTCATAGTTTATGAGAACATCATGTGTGTTGGTGTTTTTAAAATAAGAGTAATAGTATTCAGAGTAAGAAGACTGCGACATAGGGCTTGGTTTAGTTGAATATAAGTCTTCCTGGTTTTTTTTAACGATCCTATTTTACCTATACAGGCACTCAATCATTTACCAGACACCGAACATAATTATAGGAATAGTACTTTTGCCAGTGGCTTGGCCCGTATAGCTGTCGGAAAATATCACCCGGGAACCTACTACCGGGATAAAGTAGGTATCCTATCTATTACGTATCCATGATATAATTTATCTTTGTGGCAAATTCAATCTAAATCCGTTTGGCCGTCTTTGCATCATTGAGAAACAAACATCCAAAAATCTAAACATCTAAGCCATTTCGCGGTCTCTTACTTGGAATAATACTACCTATTAGGTTTATTTTGAGTATAACGAACACACATGATATTCGCAATTACTATGAAGCCAAAGTAATATGAATTACAATCCTACTTATCCTGTACTACCCGGCCGCTGCCAACGGATGGAAGGGACGGACGTACGACCTGCTGCTCAGCGCCCACTTTTTAAATCTCTAATATCTTCTAAGATATTCATTTAAATTACATGCTGGAAAGGGCCATATTGATCTATATTAAATGCACAATGTATTTAAGGTACTTAATTGAATAAGGATTAATGCTGTATTGCTTAAAATCGCTTCGTAAATAAGCCCTCATTTCTCGTAAAAAGTAAAAGATAAAAAATAGTTATTGTGGGTTATCCCTAAGAGATAGACATATACCATTGCGGACATTTTTATAGGCCTTTTTAAGGTGTACAATACTGTAGTACATTATTCTGATCTATTTCGTAGGATTCAGCCAGGGTTTTTCGAATTTTGAGACGTATGTCACCGTAGTTTTCGAAAACAGTTATTTTTTTCTAAAATAAAAGAATTTTTCGAAAATAAAAGTAGCCTAAGTTACTCCTTGTTACATCAGCTATCTGCCAGTTGAAGTCCTGTCAAAATCGGTCCAGCCATTTCAGAGATTAGCGGGAACAAACAGACAGACAGACAGACAAAATTTAAAAAAAATGTTGTTTTGGTATATGTATCGTGTATACATCCATATACACTTAGTAAAAAGTGGTTATCTTAATATTAAAAACAGACACTCCAATTTTATTTATTTGTATAGATAGGTAAATGGTGGTCACGTATTTACAAACATTGTAAAAGTAAGTATACGATTTAACGAGAATATTAACAAGTAATAAATACGTCAGTGTCATACAAATAATGAATTATACAATGCAATTAGCAACCAGATTGATTTGACTAGATTTTATATTGCCTTATGCAGCAGGACCAGCATTTTAGACGTAGGCCTTCCCAATGGCACGCCATTCAGCTCGATCCTCGGCAACTCTTATCCTCATTAGCCTTAAAATCATTGATTCATCATCATAATTTCAGCCGTAGTACGTCCACTGCTTGACGTAGGCCTGCCTCAATTTGGGCTTGCCATAATCACCACGTATGATAGGCGGGTTGGCGATCGCAGTATGGTGTTAAGTCACTTAGTCGCCTTTTACGACACCCACGGGAAGAAATGGAATAGTGCATTTTTTTTTTGTTCGGCACCACACGGAACTTCATAACAATAAACGTAAAAAAAAAATAATTTGGCGGGCAATCTTAGCACACCTACCCTTAAATATTATAACCTAGCTTTTTATTCTAAATACGAAATTTGAAAAAAAAAAAAACATTTTTTAATTCTTTTACAGGTTTTTATTCATTCCGTGTTTTCTAAGGAAATTGGCTTTCTCTATGTAGAACACATTCGCGTGTATAAGTTCTTTGACCTCAGACCGCCATGTAGTAGCAATGGCGGCCATTTTAACATCCCATGTCGGCAGTAAAGCCTTCCAGTTATGAAGTTTATTATATTCCTGGCTGTCGTTAATTGTAGCCTAGCTTTGAATGGCGCTTGATATATTATAGCTTTTTGTGTGGTAGCAGGTTCATGTGGGCATTGGTTTATTTGTTTTGGTTTATATAAGGCGTTGATTTGCTTGATCCATGGGTTAGTAGAATCAATAAATTATAGGTAGATAGAAACAGGGAAACTAATCTATATATTTAAAATTATAAATTCTAAAGCAACTCTGCCTGTCTGTGTGTCTGTATGTGTTTACCTTTTACACCAAAACCACTGAACGGATTTCGATAAATTTTGCCAAGAAGATAGATGGCATCCTAGGGAACGAAATAGGACCTATTTCCCGAAATTATATAATCCTAAAAGGGAGTTATACAGGTAGGGGATGAAATATTGTATGGAAAACTAAGCAATTCTTAAGTTAGACTTTTTTTTTTGTTTAGACTATACTGTCCCACTGCTGGGCAAAGGCCTCCCTCAATTTCTTCCAGGAACTCTTGTCCCGCGCCACCTCAAGCCAGTCATCGGAATTCAAATTCGGAAGACCACGCTGCGTTTCAAAACGGGTATAACAAACGTAAGCAAGGCTGCCAGGCTCCAATGGGATTGGCCGTATGCAAGATGACCGCTGGGCAAAGGTCTGCACTCAATGGGTGCCTGAAGATGGACGTCGCCACCGCGGTCGGCCCAGAAAGCGGTGGCGAGACGACCTAGATGCGTAAGTTAGAGATATCAACATTTGAATGCTTTCAGTTAAAGAACTTTAAGCCATTACTTAGTATATTGTCATTATTCGATTTTGTAATATGTGTTGTTATTTTGGTGAATAAAATTATGTATTTAATAATCAATCAATCAACTCAGGCCATCGGAGTCCACTGCTGGACATATGCTTCTCCCATGTTGCGTCACAACACCCAGTCTTCCGCCTTCCGCGTCCACTCTGTCCTAGCCACCTTTTTGAGGTCGAGCTGGAGGACATCCCACACTACGCTTGCCCATACGCGGTCTCCACTCTGGGACTCGTCTGCTCCAACAGCCATCGGTTCATCGACAAACATGGCCAGTCCACTGCAACTTCAACCTGCTTACTCTGCAAGCTATGTCGGTAACTCCAGTTCTTTTCCTGATAACTTCATTCTTGATTTTATCCTTCAAAGAGACATCGAGCATAGCCCGCTCCATAGCTCGCTGAGTGAACTTAAATTTGCGTAAATATCATTACAAAAAAAAAAAAACTGTCTTAATTATTCTCAATGTCGAAATTTCCAAATATCAGTGAAAACACACGCCAATACTTTCGGCTCACGTATTGAGGGTTGATTGCAATCAGTCGTAACCACCCTTATTTAATTACGTCGATTCGGAACATACACTGTGCTCGTTTGAGCACACTGTTTGTGCGAGATATTATAGCGGGATGGTAAGCGGGGTTGATTTGCTGGATAGTGCAACAGTTCGGAATATTTTTTAATAAATTCAAAGTCGCTCAGTGAACTATGGAACGAGCTATGTTTGGAGTCTCTCTGAGGAATAGAATCCGAAAGGAAGTGATCCGGCCAAAGTTGTCGACATAGCTCACAGAATAAAGAAATTGAAGTGGCAATGGGCCGGCCATATTAGCCCTAGAACCGATGACCGTTGGGGTAGACGTATTCTTGAGTGGAGACAGCTAATCGGCGAACGTAGGTAAGGTAGGACGCCCTGATGCTAGGTGAAGCGACGATCTTCGCAGGCTGGCTGGTAGCAGCTGGATGAGAGTTGCCGAGAATCAAGCTGAATGACGTGCAGTTGGAATGACATATGCCCAGCTAGTTATAATTTCCATGATTTAGTGCTGGTTTAATTCAATACAGATTAGATAAACTAAAATAACAAAGTAAGGTTTTTTTTAAATAGTTTCTGGATGAATACTCTTAAGGTGAAAACGGAACCTTATCACTTTAGCTAGGCCGTTTTTTTTTCATTGAACTGTATCCTTTCAAAAGTAATAGGGTAGGTAGGTACTCGGCCACTTGAAAATTTCACAGAATATACCGTGATGGAGGTCTCTACGGGTCACCGTAGAGACCTCTATCACGGCAAATATATATGTCCCCCCAACAGTGGGTACGTCTAATTATGACAACGTAAAGCGCCACATCCAGCCCAACATACTCCTTGTAACGAGGAGCTAAATTATCTTTATCAGATAATTTATCAGCTTTTATTTAGTGGTCCCCAGTATGTATAACAATTTGTATGATTTGCTGTATGTTCTTTATATTACACTCTGTAACTGTTGTTTATAGTATAGTGATATTAGGAAAGTAAGACTAAACATAACTAATAACAGTATCCTTTATTTGCGTTTCTGTGGTGTTAAGTAGTTCGTGGACTCACCCTGTTTATTCTGAATATTTTATTTTTATCGGCTGGTTTTAAATATTTAGGGCCCTTAGGGTTATAGAAGCTCCTGATTAAATAAATTACTATATATACAAATTAAAACAAAAACAAAAGGACACTTAGGCGTCGAGGTACTCGTCTGCATTACTGTCATCCGGAAACGTGCCCAGAAGACTGGCAGCATTGCCACGTTGAATGGCAAGGCTAATTCTTTGGCCAAAGAAGGGCCCAGCCCTCTGGTCACGTGAAGTGTCGACCAGTCGAAGAGAAATTTAAATGAGATTCTTACCTCATCATAATCCGCAGGCGGAGATGCCCCGGGCGTCGGGAGTCGATTGCAGACTCCCGGCCACCGTAGGCGCGAGCTTGCGAGCGGCGAAAAAAACTTCATCATAATTATGTCGTTCTTTTTACCGAGCAAACAGAACATATTTCTAACGTTTTCAAGGGTTTTCCGATGTACTCATTGGAAAACCCTGACTTAGGCCGTTCAGTACGTGTTAGGGGCTTGTGGCTAAATGTTAGCAGCCGCACGGGTCGACCGGTCTGGTTAAGCTACGCTTGACGCGGTTGGTCCTTAGATAGGTGACCATCTTTACATGTTAAGACCCCTCCGTGCCTCGGAAAGCACGTTAAGCCGACGGTCCTGGCTGTCAATCTTGGCTCTTTGGCAGTCGTGACGGGTCATCAGAAGCCCGGAGGTCTGACAACCAGTCTTACCAAGGGCTATCGTGTTACATAGTAACTGGGTTGTGGAGATTAGATAGGTAATCACTTCATGTAAAATAGGTCAGACTCCGGTGAGACTGGAAGCGGACCACAACATAGTTCGGCAAAGGCTGTTCAGTGTTCACCCATCTAAATGACAACTTCACTCACACACGCTTAACCTGCATCCAACACTAACTCAATATTATGATTTCCGAGCAAATTGTGTAAAATTCAATTACTGTAACGAACATCAGTAACCATTCGTAATTCGTTTGGTAAATCAGCGCCTATCGAATGAATCCCCACATCGCTGATATTCCCTTTTTGCATGCGAATTTGAACCCTAAAATGAGGTAGATAAGGTTGTTAAGTTTTGGGATGGGGTCTCCAAAAATTGGGTTATGGAGTCAATACACTGATTTGGTCTCATTACTGGGAAATGTGATTTGCTGTTTATGTCTGTTGGTATCACTTGCAAACGGTCTTGTAACACGGTTTCTTTTAGATTCTCTTCAAAAACATGGCAATTACTAATGTTTATGAATTTGGACATTTTGTGAATTCCAATTTTAGATTTTTTGTGGCATATTGAGTCTATAATGTTCCCACAGCTGGGCGACAGACCTCCTCGCGAGTAGCTCGTATTCCACTACTAATATGTCATCATCATTATTTCAGCCAAAAGACGCCCACTGGTGGAAAGATGCCTCCTCCAATTTGGGGGGTTTTAAATAATCGCCACGCTGGGTAGACGGGTTGGCGATCGCAGTATGGTGGTAAAATGCATAGAGAACGCTGCTGCCCGTCCTCTAGTAAGTCCCTTAGTCGCGTCTTACGACACCCACGGGAAGAAATGGTATGGCCCTATTCTTTACGTCCGGCACCACACGAAACTACTTATATGTAGGTACCATTTTTCAACTTCATATTCAAATCCATTTACTGCATTCCAGGTTGAAAAAAATATGTTACTTAAACTAAACTTAATTGGTCCATTAGATTCAGAGCGAATAGACTACGGCAGACGGAGAGGCAGACCCGCGAGTGATCCTATAAGGGGTCCGTTTTTTCATTCGGACGTACGGAACCCTCAAAACAATTGAATTCCTCGTACACTTAAGTGACGTTCAAGATAATCTTTACAAAACTACAGTCTCAGATTAAGGAGACACTCTTTTGATTTCCTAGACCTTTACTCAATACTTGACCTAGGTACTTGACCTTATATTTGAAGTCCGCTCAAGTGGTAAAGTCTTCTTAACTTAGTCCTAACTTAACCATAACTTGTCCGTTAACTTAAGGATACAAAAAAACAATACCACCGCCAGACAATAGTGCGAGAACCGTTACTAACCATATGTTCAAAAATATGATGAGTCCAACCGCAATTTGTGCTGCGCAAGCGCAAACTTAACCGCATGATACGTGCCAATTACTAATTACAGTTACAAAAAAACTTTACCCCAGTATTAGACTGTTTTTTTAAATAATAAGATCGCGTGCTGGTTCATTTTTTTTGTATAACATTTTTTGGTTGTTGAGAAAATTGATTATAGATTTTGTGGGGTGGTTTGGTGGTAGAAAAAGTGGTTTCCGATGAGTGATGGTGTTGTTAAATAATGAAAAAAAATTATATTTTATGACATAAAGAAGGCGTGATAAAATCTATTAAAACTCTGACTCCTGACCTAGGTGGTACCTGTGTTACAGGAGTCGGTGTCTTCACCAGTTTGTGGAATAATACAAAATCTAAAGGTACAATAAAAAATATATATACATGAAAATAGAATTTAGTGTATGCTTGCTCTTGTGTGGTATGGTGTTTGTAATAAGGTATGATGGGACTGCCATGTATTTTTATATGAAAGCTCCGAATATAAATAAAGAAAAAAAAAACTTCTATCCAATCACACATTTTCCTATCAAAATGAACAACACTCTCTAGTTACCTACTTCTTATTACAAAACACGATCTAATTTTGAGTCTAGCCCTAGCGCCTTTGAGTGTAGGTGTTTAAGTTTTAAACCAGTTATAGCATTTTTAACTTTATTTCGATGCACATAAAGTTTATAAAAAAAAATGACAACTTAGCACCTATTAAGTTGTCAGTTTAATAAGACCGTGTTAGTTCATTTAATGCCATTGAATGAATATTTAAGGAAAAATACTTGAAATAGCCATAGGCTACCATAGAGCATCCCCCCTGAACTAGTTTTGTTTCCACTGACATGTGCTCGACTTCTTCTTTCTCGGCTCCTAAAAGTAGCTCCTCATGAATTATGCTACCAAATACAAAAATAATTTTACAAATCTGGTTGTTAGTTTCAGAGATTATCACGTTCAGACCAACTAAAAAACCAATCTCTTCAGCCATAGTAAGTCAGTGTATTGCCAACGTTTGCTTAACTACACATTTTTGACGTTAAAACGACTCTTCACTAAGTATGATTTAAGTATAAATAATCTCTTCTATATAAATAATCACAATCCTATTAAATCCTTTTCTTCGCGAATCAAACACAACGCGACAGTTGGCACAATTCCTATAACGAGCTACTTATTGTTTATATTTAAACCAAAATAACGGACAGACCCCATTGTCCTTACCGCAGCCACAGGAGACAGTTGCTAACAATTATCATGGGGCACAAAAGACCCCATGGTTATAGGAATTAATAGTTCTTCAAGAAATAAAACAGTCTTGTGACAAATGTTGTTTTAAGATGGTTGTATTTTCTACATTGTTTTGGTGGAATAATTGTAGGATCCGAAAATAGAATGAAGGTAATCAGAGGTCTGTTTTATGTTCTGTGATGTATGGACGTAAAAATGTCGCGGCTGCATTTTATCGCGCACTGTATTTTTCAAATTTCGATGATGGACCGAGCAGTGAGAATTCCAAAGACTGTATAGAAACGCATTGTAAACACATTGTTCGTTTTTGAACTCTTACGCTAAACAATGCAATATATGTAACTACTTCTTTTTATTGTATCATCATCATCTGCCTCTTCCCTATGTTGGGGTCAGAGAGATACCAGTCAAACTGGAGGCAGCTAAATTTGTTAACATTTTGAAAACAGATGCGACAATTGACAAAATCTTTCAGATGGTAATAGAGAGTTTAGTACACAAAGGAATTGCTTCTGTAGGAAAAGAATACCTATATGTATATGTCATGTGGTTCTTGATAAGACGAACAGATATTAAAAAATGTGCGCAAACTGAAACCTTCATGGTTTCCGCCCATGATTCTAAGCCCCCTAGTGTACAAATTGTTCGTCGGTTTAAAAAAAAATCTGCTCGAAGCGGTCAAAATGAACACCTACTTTTTTTGTATAATGGCCGAAATGTTTATCTTCTAGAATCATATACCTACTAAATATATATAAATAGGATACAATTTACTGTAACCATGAAAAGTAAATTGTATCTTGATTATGTATCTAATATTACGTATCAATATCAATCAAAAGCTGTATGCGCTCACATGACATTGTGTAAAGGAAAGCTGCTTAAAACGGTATCTTTTTTCAAACTCCATAATACAATTGAGTTCCTTTCTTCACTCCCGTGTTGTCAAAACTACCCTACAATTTGCAAATCCGATTAAAAACTACCAATTTCCAGAACATACACAAAAACAGATGAAAACCACAGATTCTTTATATTATAACAACAATACAATGACGACATGTTGCAAACGGGAGCTCACAGATTAATTTCTTACCAATCACCAACTTATCTTTACTATTCATTAACCCATAATACTTTGAAAACAGTCCCTGTTGCTTTGAGATAAGGTTGGTCACTGCAAATTTGGGGAGTCAAGATAAAGTTGTATTTCTCAAAGTAACAAATCGGTCGGAATCGCTTGAAAAGGCTCGTTTTTTGTCAATTATTGGGGCTCATTAGGGCGCTTTGGGAGGATGTGGTACACTGATGATGCTTCGTGATCATTGTATCGTCACTCCGTGTCAATGGCGGCTCGTTTGAGGAGCACGCGATGGTCTGAGGTGACCCCTTCCTTGATGGCAGGTGGTTATTATGTACAATTGGAAGAATTAAAGTTTAAACAAAAAAATATCATTGAAAAAAAATATATATAGAAACCTAAAGTTGATTTTTAATTAACTATTCAATGAGACCCCTATTGACATAATTTGTATGGCGTCTTGTTGTCATCATATTGAATTTGATTATTGTTATGTCTTTAGTGACACTCGCAAGATTATGACAAATCGATAGACGTGAGAATCATCAAAATCGGCTTACGCGTTTGGTCTGTAGAGTGCCACAAGGGAACAAACATACATACTTACACAGGCTGAAAAAACATTACCCTCCGCAGTCGGGTAATAAAAACAGAAGTGACTAGCTTATACCAGCAGCTTTGCCCGCTTGAAGATCGCAAATTATCCCACGGGAACGTTCTACTGGGATAAAAATCCTATGAGTTAATTCAAGTTATAATCAATCTGTGTGCCAAATTTCATTCAAATCCGTTCAGCCGATTTTGCGTAATAGAGTAACAAACTCACAAACATGCAAACTTTCACATTTTGAATACAGTATTAATAGGATTTCCAAATCCATCATCATCTGCCTAGCTTCCCTTTTTCTAATTTAGGGTTTTTTTTTTTTTTTGGATGGGAAATCATCAAATGACTTCTCCCGCTCTGGGCAGAGCGGGAGGGCGTGTCAGACTTTTACTGACTAAAACCCACCCGTGTTCCTTCAGTTGCCCATGTGCCAGGGTCACGGTACCTCTTTCGAACAATCGCGCGACCCCGGCAGGCATCGGTCCTAGCAGACCCCTTCAGTGTTGCTGACATGTCTTTGAGGCGCGCGTGGAACACTACGCGCCGTCGACCCGAGCCTGGTCCTTACCGGGCGGCGAGCTACCCATTGCTCGCCACCCGCAAGCTCGCGCCTACGGTGGCCGGGAGTCTGCTATCGACTCCCGACGCCCGGGGCGTCTCCTCCTGCGGCGGCTAGGGACGTGAGGGCGCAGAGACTGCCACTCCCTCACGCGCCCCGCCTCCTCCTTCGCGAGCATTACTGCTTCGCAGAAGGAGGTGACGGCTTCCCATGCCCTCTCGCTCCCAACCATGGCTCGCACCAGGGCCGGACGCGAGAGGTCGCCGCCGCCGATCGCCTCCACGAGGATTCTAATTTAGGGTTAGATTCTGGTCTTTAAAACGGATGGAGCTGTATATAGTTAAATCTTACATGTACTTAGCGACTGATAATTTACTGTATCCATCTTTTGTAAAATTAGAAACAATCCTAAAATTTCCTGATGTGTGTTCTAAAATGTGTGTGTGTGTGTGTGTGTGTGACCATCATTATAATCAGAGGGGTGATTGCGCAACTTTTTATCGCTAGGAATTGGTTTAATATTCATAGTTAAACAACATTCATTGCGTTATTTACGTTGCTGAGCCGACAATTTATTCGAACAAATAACGCAATGGTTTAGAAATAATCTTCAATCCCACTCAGATTCTGATAAATTGTGCGTTTCGCAATTAGGGTGCAGATTATAATGTTGCCATCGCTTGGACACAAACCTCCTCTCTGTGAGAGGGAGTGGGCGGTTACACATGTCTTTTTGGTTCTAAGACATGCCGGTTTCCTCACAATGTTTTCCTTCACCGTTTTATGAGCAGTGGTGATGAAATAATTTACTACTAAGTATAGCGCATATAGTAGTACTGTGTGGTGCTGGACGTAAAGAATAACACCACCCCATTTCTTCCCGTGGGTGTCGTAAAAGGCGACTAAGGGACTTACTAGAGAATGGGCAGCAGCGTTCTCTATGCATTTTACCACCATACTGCGATCGCCAACCCGCCTGCCAAGCGTGGCGTTTATGGCAAAGCCCCCCAAATTGGGGGAGGCCTAAGTCCAGCAGTGGACGTCTTACGGCTGAAATGATGATGATGAAAGCGCATATCTGGGTTCGAATCTACGACCTACAAATCATTAGTCGCGGTCGTTACCACTGCTCTATTTTTCGCACCTTTCATGTGCTAAATATTGTTCGATTTTGTCAAAAAGTCACAAAACTTGTTAAGATCCAAATCAGACGTATGTACCTTCATAGGAAATTCCCAAACATTCCAATTTTTCGTGTGTGTTGACCACGGAATAAAGAATTGTTCTGTGGTGTTGACTGAATATTCGATTTGGAAGCGAAATCATTCTAGAGATATCTGTCAGTTCACGCTAGGTTGTACATTCCTCCAACAGCTCAACAATATGTAGGTCCACGCTGCTCTAATATCACCAAACCTAAAAACAGTAGAAAAGTGCTTCCCATCTGAACATCTCAATCAACACAATTTAGGATCTTTTAACTTTATTTACTTAGTATGCAAATATTGACAAGCGTATATGGGGTGGGGGGCGTCACAAAGGGCGCCGCTTCCTTTGATCTCGCCGCTCTCACCTGTGCCTCGAAGATTTATGACTGGCGTCTCCCACAAACGTATTGTATGGGGACAACTGTCTTTATTGGGGGCAAAAACACTGATGAATGGGATTTCGGGTACTCAGGCTGTAGGTTCGCGTTTAAGTTGTCCATCATTTCGAAAGTACTCGTGTATGGGCTGTGTTTGAATTTGGAATACTATTGTACCGACTGGCATTTGTTTTTTGTTTTTGAAAATGGAATTTTAAGTAGGTAATGTTAGTGAATATTGGATAAGATGTTTATTTGAGGTGTCATTTTACTAACGTGAATGAAACATTCGCCGAAATTCGTCCATAATTCATTTAAATTTAAAGATTGAACGTTACATGACATTCATTTAATTATTCCGTGTGGTGCCGAACGTAAAGAATAGCACCATGTAATTTCTTCCCGTGGGTGTCGTAAGAGGCGACTAAGGGACTAGAGAATCGGCAGCAGCATTCTCTATGCATTTTACCAAGTTAGTTTCGGATGGAGAAGAATGGGCAAGAAGTTGTACCTACCGTTAGTTTAAAAAAATGTTTTACAATATTTTAGACGAGCTGCTGCCTGCGGCTTCTGCCGCGTGGATATTGGAAATTATCATATTCATATTTATTTATTTATAACAATAAACAATCACAATCGATAAACATATCACAGGTGAAAATACAGTTCTTATAATTAGCATGATAGTATGCGGTATTATCACTGAAACATACCCATGGGGTGTACAATATTTGTCTGTTATTCAATGTTATCGGCTATGTTATAAATAATTATTAATAATAAAACAGATACTCTCTTAATTGTTGGTAGATGGTATAAGTAGATGCCAGTGAAAGTCCCGTCAAAATCGGTTCAGCCGTTTCAGAGATTTCCCGGAACAGACAGACAGACAGACGGACAAAATGTATAAAATTGATTTTTTGGTGGAAGTAATTGAACTTACAATTAAGCACCCAATATTCTTCCTCCTCTCTCCTACTTGATCTTGCTGTGCCCGACAGGGTCCATAATTGTGACTAAATAATGATTGCCGTTCCAACTATGTTTTAACATTATGGTATGCAATAAAGAATTGAGAATTATGTATATTATAGATACAAGATGCTTACATATTTAAAGCCAATATAATACATAGGTAATAGGTAGAACGGGCTGGTGTCCACAACTCCACGTCTGAGCGCGTATTTTGCGTACGGGTGGGAAATCGGTTATTCGATCCACCCCAGCTCCTCGCGAAAGGCCAGCAACGCCTTGATGTTGCTGACTATCTCACGTAGAGTACCTGGGTTACAGAAGTACTTGGCCCTGTATGTGGCGATCGCCGGGCCGTTTAGAAGCACGTGCGCTGCAGTCTCGTCGTCCTCAATGCAGGCCCTGCACAGCGGACTGTCTGTAACTCCTATGACAAATAGATGTTTATTAAACGACCCATGTCCAGTTTAATTTAAATTGCTGCCGTAAGTGCTGTAACCATACGCAGCTGTCGTGTGTCTAACCGGAGGACCTGTTTTGTGAGGCGGGCATCGATGGTAGGAAGTGCTTCCTTGGCCTGCCTGCACTCACTTTGATCCACCCAATATAATACTTTTACTAATGTGGCTTTAATAAATGAAATTATCATTGCGCATCCTTCGACAGACATCCCTACCGTCGATTTGAGGATAATAAATCCAAAAGCATCGAAATATCAAATAATATCTGATCCAACCAACAAAGAAATGGCTATAACCATCAAAAATCAAGAGCTTACACAAACATCACAAGCCAAAACGAATGTCAACCGTACAGTTTCCCCTAAAATACTTTAATCCAACAATACATACATCCCATTCATTCATTCGGTCCCCCGACAATCATTCGGTCAATTTGACAATGGCAGCTGGACCCCACTGTTTTGAAAATATTTGCTTGCGGACCAAACAATTTGATGTAAGTGGCCCCGACCGAAATGAAATGAATGATATGAATTGAATAATGTATCCAGGGACAATTATTTTAAATTCTGGGTATGGATTGATCCGGTTGTTAGCGTCTGGTCGTCTTGAATGTTGACGGGTTGTCTGTTGAAGTGCATCCTACTAGTCCTACTATCTCTACACAGTATAAAACAAAGTCGCTCCCCGCGTCTGCACACTTAGATCTTTTAAACTACGCAACGGATTTCAATCCGGTTTTCATCAATAGACAGAGTGATTCAAGAGGAAGTTTTATATGTATAATACGCAGGTGAAGCTGGCGGAAAAAGCTAGTAATTTTATAGATGTGAAAGTTTGTATGTTTAGATATTTGGATCTTTGTTACTCAATCAAGCAAAAACAGCTGAATGGATTTAAATGAAAGTTGCCTCTCAGACAGTTTATAACCTGGATTGACACAGAAATCACTTTTTATTGCGGTAGTACGTTCCCATTGGATAATTTGCAACCTACACGCAGGCGAAGCCGCAGGCAAAAGCTAGTATGATTATACATATTGCAATTGGGGGTATGCAATGAGATTAGTCTTAAAGGAAAGATACAGGATAACTTATCAACCAATTTAACACGGCGACATAGGTCCGAATATTTTTAATTTACACAATACCATCTGCCTAGATTTTTCCCAACTATTTTGGGGTCGACTTCCATTACAATCGGATGCAGCAAAAATTTTTAAACTACATACTTAACTACTGTTAGATTCATACCTACTTACCTAACAATAAATAAGTATGTAGGTCCCATTTTTTTTCGTTTTCTAAAACACGTAAGTACCCTTATTTTAAGAGTACTAAGAGACCATATAGGAAATTTTGTCGATTTTGCTAATATACTTGATTTTACAGTCGTACTTGTATAGTTAAAATACTATATTCTTATAAGTTTTAATGCACAACATGAAATATCGTTTCAGTTATTATCTAATGAATAAGCTGCTTTTTATTACATATTATTTGTGAACATAAATATACGATCACCCAAAAGACATTTCCACTCCTTAAACATCTATCTCTTATATTACCATTTCTTTATCGCAAATCACTCACGCTTTTGTGGTAAGCAGAGTTCCAAGTCCCAACGCATCTCCTTGAACCGTCACATCATTGTCACGACTCTGACCTGAGATGACCCGCGCTGATATAGCCCTTATTACAACAGTGTAAGAGCTATAATTGGGCAAAAGAATTGCTCCGTCGTGACGCACTTTTTGGGAGACGGTTGACTAAATCTCAGATTTTAGTTTCTGATAAGTTTTAAAGATGCTTGTACAAATATTGTAAATTCACTTGTGTTAGGTACTTTTTACCTAAGGTAAAAAGACTAGAAAGACTAGGTAGGAAAATGGGTCTTTTCTTCTAAAAGGAAAAGAACCGGGCTAGTTATTTAACACTAGCTTTTGCCAGCGGCTTCGCCCGCGGATTATACGTATAAACCTCCCTCTTGAAACACCCTATCTATTAAAAAAAAAACCGCATCAAAATCCGTTGCGTAGTTTTAAAGATCTAAGCATATATAGGGACAGACAAAGGGAAGCGACTTTGTTTTATATTAGTAGTGATACTAACAGTAGAAAAGGCTTTAATTTTGACAATTCAATGACTTTCATTGCGTTATTTACGTTGTTAAGCAGACAAATGTTTGAATTAATGAAGCAGTAGATTATCAGTTTTCTTCAAAATGATTCAGATTCTAATGAACAGTTTGTTACGAAATTAAGGTGCTGGGCTACACTTCCTGAGCTGTGCTACTTGATTTTTATCTTCCATACATAGTATAAAATAAAGTCGTATTTCGTGTCAGTACGCTTAGATCTTTTAAACTACGCAACGGATTTTAATGGTTTTCATCATTAGTGTGAAGTGATTCAAGAGAAAGATTTATATGCAATACGCGGACCGGTGGAAGCCGCTGGCAACAGCTAGTATAAATTAAATATAAGTTGCATCCATGTAAAATCGGCCTTTTGGAAAAATATTTTGTAAATGGACTTAAGATTTTTCTGAAAGCATGTTTTATAGATATTATATTCCTAACTACTCATTTATATCGTGAATCCATTTACGCTAAACTAACCCTTAGTAAATTGCCTGGTAAAATTTTAACACATTCCTATCAAAAGGTACTGAAATCGAATCAGTTGCCAATTCTTCACAAACAACTTACAGGACTTACATTTATTCAAATACGTCTTAATTTTTCTTCAAGTTCGAAAAATAACATTAAGACATTATGTATCGGGTGAGTTACTTCAACTTTAAATTCATCAGTATCTTTCAGTTTAATAGTACCTGCTACTCGCACCTAGATGGCGCTAAGTACGCGTGAGCTTGAACAACGTTGGGTATAGTAGCGACATCTAGTGATAAGTAGAGGCAAATACATATAAATAAGAACGTAAACCGTTTTTAAGACTAAGAGAGAACTAAGAAACTAAGTTTATTTATTATTGTTTGAACACGTTAGTCTCCATGGCATAATTTTGATTTTAAACATAAACAGTAGGTAAGTAACTTATGTTTAGTAATGTTTCAATGATAGCAATAATATACAGGGTGTTTGGCAGAATGTTGAACATATGAAAATGGTGGATAGGTGAGGTCATCTGCTACTTACTCAGTCGTAATTTATTTAGCCCTGGCCCCCTGTATATATATTTTTTTAAATTTATTTTGCTTTAAAGTGTAATTTTTATTAAAAATGGGTAAAACAGGCAATATTTTCGTTTTTTTTTTATCTTTAATGTTGGCAGATTCTTATAAAATTATATTGCTTTATTCAGATGTTAGCTAGAAAAAAAGTTATGAGTCCTCAAACTTCTAATAATTATAAGAATCTGCCAACATTAAAGATTTAAAAAAAAAAACAAAAATATTGCCTGTTTTACCCATTTTTAATAAAAATTACACTTCAAAGTTAAGAAAGTGGTGAAACTAGAAGAAAGCAACAATTATTTTTTTTTAATATCCAGGGGACCAGGGTCAAATAAATTAGGGCTAAGTAAGTAGCAGATGACCCCACCTATCCACCATTTTCGTATGTTCAACGTTCTGCCCAACATCCTGTAGATACCTACCCATATAGGTTGGTATGCCTTTTTTCATAAAATGTGTTTAAAACAATATTTATTTGTTACTAAAGGCATAATCTCTTACCTCTTAGTCTTTCCCAACTACGTTGGGGTCGGCTTCCAGTCTAACCAATGCAGCTGAATACTGGAATCTTACATGGAGTGACTGCCTATTTGACCTCCACAACCCAGTTACTGGGTAATACGATAAGACTGGTTGTCAGACTTTTGGGCTTCTGACGACCCGTAACGACTGTCACCGGGACCAGCGGCTTAACGTGCTTTCCGAGGCAAGAGGGGTCTTGGTATATAAAGATGGTCACCCATCCACGGACCAACTGCGCAACTTGCTTATATCTCGAAAATGGCGTGTCCTATCGCAAAAATAATGAAATTTTCATCCCCCTTTATGAAACTCCGGAATATAGAAATCTCAACACGTGGGTAATATTTTTTTTTTATATTTTTAAACAAAAAGTGAAAAAATCCATATTAAACACGTCCAGGCTGCCCCCTTGCGCGCGCCTTCGTCTCTAAAAAATTCATTGCGTAGCACACACAAGTACCACGTTGCGAAACCAAAAGAAAAAAAACCACGTTGATTGTCAAATTCGTTTTTAGTCGTGACAAAATAATTTTTAAATTTAGAGATTTTTTCTTACAGAATAGCGTTAAAACTCTCATAGCCAAAAGTAAGGAATTTTAGAGATAGTTTAGTTAGTTTAGTTCGGTGTACAACAGAATCGGCACCAATATCTAATATATATAAATATAAAAATTATACAAAAACTAGCTGTAACTATAAATAAATTAACGATGCAAAGATAACCATTATTAATTATTAGAGTCAAGTATCGAGACATGAAATAATTAGGTGATCTCGCCAATACTAAACTAATTACTTGTGTTTATATGATAAACTATTGAACTTAAAACTAAGTCACACTGTGCACTGACTTAGAAGTGAGACCGAATACTGTAAATAATAATGTATATTTATAATTACTTTATTATTTTGTAAACAAGTTTGTAATTGCTCGTATTTTTAAGTAATAGTACTTAAATCTTCTCACACTATTAACGTGTGTTGTGTAAATACACTCAAAATAAAAGTGGAAAAATAAACATACGAGACTTCCCGCTTAAAAAAAACAACAGCGTTGGGTCACATAGAGTTCAAAAGTGAGAGATCAGTAACATAATTTCATAATTAGACACTACAAATCTCAATAATTAATTAGAATAATTAATAAATAAATAACTATGTAGAATACTTATGTAGAATATTGCTAAACCATTGCTGATTTTTGTTTTAGTTATCTGTTTCAATCAACTCAGCCTATCGCAGTCCACTGCTGGACATAGGCCTCTCCCATGCTGCGCCACAACACCCTGTCCTCCGCCTTCCGCATCCAGTCTGTCCCAGCCACCTTTTTGAGGTCGTCGGTCCATCTAGCTGGGGGGCGTCCCACGCTACGCTTGCCGATACGCGGTCTCCACTCCAGGACTCGTCTGCTCCATCGGCCATCGGTCCTTCGACAAACATGGCCAGCCTATTGCCACTTCAACCTGCTTACTCTGCAAGCTATGTCGGTAACTCCAGTTCTTTTCCGGATAACTTCACGCACTTCACTTTATGTTTATTGTAAAATTTTATGTTTCAGTTTATTTTATAATATACTAGCTTTAGCCAGCGGCTTCCGCCTATAGCCTTCTTCAATAAATAGGCCACCCAACACAAAAATAATTTTTCAATTCGGACCAGTACTTCCTGAGATTAGCGCGTTCAATCACACAAACATACTCTTCAGCTTTATAATATTAGTACCTATAGATATAAACCTTCCTCTTGAATCACTCTGTCTATTGATAAAAACGGCATTACAATCGGCGAGTAACATAGGCTATATAACATCACGCTACAACCAAGAAGAGGTAAGCAGTAATGAAAAATGTTGCAAAAACGGGTAAAATCGCACGGGTAGGCGATTCGACGCGACGGGAAGGGTCGGGGGTACACGAAATTTAACGCGGACGAAGTCGCGGGCAGAAGCTAGTAATTAATATAATCCTGTAAAAAAAATGTACCCCCAACTCCAACTCAAAAGTAGAGAAAAATTAGTCGCCATGCTCGACATCGTAGAATTTTGTCGAATGAAGAATAGAAATATTTCCTCTCCAGTTTTAACATCGCCGTGCCATTTTGTCTATTCTTCCGTGGACAAAACTCGTTTCTATGGTGGTCATGCTTCGCGTGCAGGTCTTGCCTCGATTTTCGTGCGTCATTTGTTGATATTATTGATGTATTTCTAGGTAGGTATTTTAATTTCGTGGCGCCAAAACAAAAGCTTATCACTCTGCGTCACTCATAAAGAGTCCCTCTTGCACATAATAAACAAATATTACTTATGTATAGATAGTATGGATGGCTATGAAAATAGGGGCAGCTCAAATAAACGATGGATGGACTGTGTAAAAGAAGATATGGCACAGACAATTTTTTACGTAGTACAGTTTTTTTTGGGAACAAAACACTGTGTGCCAAAACCAAAGTCACAGACGTTACCCAGAAAGTTGCTCAGTTTTAGTGGAACTGGACCGGACATGTCTGCCGGATGTCAGATGACTAATGGGCTAATAGAACCACCGATTTGCTCCCACTAAACGTAAGACGCCATCACGGTCGGCCGTGACGAAGATGGCGGGACGAGCTTGACTCCTACCGAAAGGACTAACAATCTAGCAACAGACAGAATTCTGTGGAAAAGGGAGAGGGAAGCCTTTGCCCTACAGTCCGACAATACAGCCTAGTTAGATTAGAATAATAGATTTCACTTCAAAACAACTTTTTAATACAGTGTAGCAGGGAAGTCGACACACAAACTGTTACCATACATTCAGTACATGATTCATAACGGATTTGGATGAAAATCAGTATCAGATAGTATTTAAGCTGGATTAAACATAAAATGTGGCGTTGGAGAAAAATGCTTCGCATACCATGGACCGCCAAGAGAACGAATTAATCTATCCTACAACAGCTGCGTATAAGAGATAGATTACCAACTATCTATTACCAAAGGATTCTCGGTTACTTTGGTCACATTGCCCTTCAGCAATGGAGAACACGACTTAGAAGAGAAACATAAAATTCCTGTTATACCAAGTAATACGTTCCCGTGAGATAAATTCCGACCGCGATGCGGGCCAAACCGCTGGCTAAAGCTAGTACATTAAAATTATCATTAAATTACACGCAAAATAGGTAAATACATCTTTAAACTTCAAAACAGAATCGTTTGGTGTGACATATTACAAGGAAAATAACATGCAAAATACGCATCATTTTGTACAACAAAATACATACACATAACGTAGGTACTATTTATACAACTGTTATAAATAGGTGCTGGACGTAAAGAATACCAACATCCCATTTCTCCTGGATGGTGTCGTAGAACTTAGGGACTTACTAGAGAATGGGCAGCAGCGTTGTTTAAACACTTTACCACCATACTGCGATCGCCAACCCGCCTGCCGAGCGTGGCGCTTGTGGCAAACCCTGGGAGGGTTTGGGGGAGGCCTATGTCTAGCAGTGGACGTCTTTCGGCTGAATATGGTGATTATAAGCAGGTACTATTCTTCAAAATTCCATAATCAAACTTCCAGTTTCTGTTAAAGATGCATCAGAAATGACATCTTTTACAAACTTGTCTCTCTTGGCAGTTTGATTTGACTTTAAAAAAGAAGGAGGTTACGTATTGGATGAGTATCTGCTACTATCTTCATCCTCTGCCTCTAATAATAAAATAAACCAGTGGTTGTATAGACACTTTCAAGATAGATCATGTTATGATACAGAGTAGTGTAAATTCTTGAAATAAGGCTTACTATGGACACATCACTTGTCTATACTTAAGTTAGTGTTTAGAGAGGTTATAGTTGCATTTATTATCAACAACAGGTACCAAAATAATAAGCCATAGAATTGCGGTTTTTCATTAAAATCTTTCACGCTATCAGTATTAAGAAACACTCAACAAAATTACGAAATACTAAGTAGCATCTAACAAAGATTCATCAGAAATAATATCTTTCACAAACTTGTCCCATCGATCGTTAAATACTTTGAAAAGTCTCGCTTTACCTTCATCTTCCAACGCACTATACGTTATTGAGTTGAGAGCCAGTTGTTTCAGTAATCTCAAGTCAGCATGTTTACTTGCAACTCCCATGAACGCCACGAAAAAGTCATGAGACACAGGCTCTGAACTCCACGCACCAGGGTCATCACTAGACAACACTACAGGAAGACCCATAGCTAAATACGAAGCTAAGGGATGATTCCTCACATCGTGCACTAAGGATAACACCACATTTGATATCACATTCACTTCCAAAGCAATGTCTTTTTTAATAACTGCAGACATCAGACTCGGGTGTTTCGTCAGAGCGTAGCCGTGTCCTATCCTCTTTGAACCTAGAAGAATAGCATCGACTAAATTCTCGTCTGCTGAGGTTCCTAACCAAGCAGTTTCTCCAGCGTGTAGATACAAGTTTATGTCATCTTTAGCCTCAGATAATATAGGAAGGAAATCTGTCAATGGTCTACCAATGTCTTCTTGACCGACAAGGTCAAATCCTGCTATCATGTCTGGCATTTCTACTTTAAGTTTTCTTGTCAGGTTCATAGCTTCTTGCACCATGTCGATATTTCGAGATCTGCTTTGTGTAATTATCAGTTTCACACCGATGAAGTCTGGATGTTCCTCGATAAATTTATCAGTAACGTTTTTATAGAGTTCTACTAAATACTTCTTATCGTGTTTTGTGCCATCCAGTTCATGTATGCTGAATAAGCCCAGACGGATTTCTATATACATAATATTGTCATTGTAATACTGCTTCAGTATTTCATAACAAAACTTTTCTCTTACCGGTCTGTACTCAGTCAAAAATCCGATGGCCTGATTAACTTTGCGGAATCTCTTCCAAACCGTGTTGATGTCTACAAAGTCATGATCTTGTCCGTCATCTTTGTAAAGTGTGAAATAGTTCTTTAATTGAGTATCAAAAGCGACTGCATCGCGGGAAGAATTCCTGAGATCGCTGACAAGAGCCCACTCAGACAAACACGGTTGTTCGGGAGTTGCCTCCGAGAAATGTAATTTTATTCCTTCGTTTTCGTAACACGCATACAAATGGTCTTCATAAGTGAACTGCACTAACACATCTGGATGTAACATTAAAGTACTATGCACATGTAACACTGCACCTTTCGGCATTCGTTTTATTATTTGATACACTTTCGACCTTTCGATATCTTTCTTGTACGAAAAGTATTGTTTCGAGAAGTCGATATGTGAGCCTTCGTTTGAAGGGTCGAGTTCTTTCATCTTCCATCTCATTAAGATATTGTTTGCTATCGTTTCATTTGCGTTTAAATGTAGTTTTCCGCCTACTGCTGTGAGTATTTCTTCCTCCAGTAATGATTGTCTTTCTCTGTTGTACTTTTCTGAGATGATTCTTGCTTCGAGTGTGAGAAAGAGACACACGACAGTGGCCAAGCGTTGTTTGTTCATGTCTATGTTCGTTATTGTTTTTTCATCGGTATGTGTTCGCGCCTTGACTGACACAATTTAACTGTGGGCATATGAGCTGATACTAACAATACTTCACACTATCGTATCAACTGTTTTATTATAATACGTTACACCACGAATTTTTGTAGCGTCAAAGGTCACCGTTTACAGATGATCTCTTTGTATAACTTGTTATAGGTACTAGGAATATAACAAGATAACTAGCTACAAACATTTTATTTACCTGTTGGAGTTTTTATCCTCATAATTTTATGGGTCACAAAGTAAGAAACGATCTAAAATATGCCTAATTTTAGATGTTTTCACCACAACAGTATCTAAGTTATCTTAAGATATAAAAAGATTTTTGAATGTCTTGGGAAAAAGGGGCTCATGGCTAAGTATTAACAGCAACACGGGTCGATCGATAAGGTGATACACTTACCGAGATTGTTCCGTGGATAAATGATCATCATGTCTGTGATCATAATGAGACCCTTCCGTACCTCGGAAAGTACGTTAAGCCGTTGGTCCGGCTGTTATTCCTAGATCTGTGACCATCTTTACGGATCGTCAGAAACCCGAAAGTTTGAAAATTAATCTTACTAAGAAGTATCCTATCACCCAGTTACTGAGTTGTAGAGGTCAGACAGGCAGTCGCTCCACGAACAATACTGATATTCAGTTGCAGCTAAAAGGAAAAGGCTCGACGGATGATGATGCATTATTTTTTATTTGATTTTTTAATGGGATCTATAACAAATAGTCTATTAACTGACTGACTGGTTTGACTTTTTCTATTTTTATTTAATTTTAATTATGTTTTCGATTTTAATTTTGATTTTATTTCATTTTGTTTTACAGTAATTTTTAGTACATGGGTATTTTGCCTGAAATAAAACACTATTTATTTTATTATATATATATGCACTAGCGAATTTTTAGCAGTATTTCTATCGCGCGGCCCTTTCTTCGCCCCTCTATAGCCAGCCGTACATTCCGTTGGGTGACGCTCGCCGCGCCTCAAGTAGCATTTAACGGAACTTGAGTGACCACTAGACCACTACAGAGTAAAGACACAATCATGTTACACTGTTTGAAGTACGCGGATGGTTTGTTAGATGGCGCTGTTGACAGCAAACGTCCAATCTTCTCATAATTCGAAGCTTATCCAGTATTTTTACTCAACTGCAGGAAAGACAGGTTGTTTAGTTATGAGTTTGGTATACCTTTTACTTGAACTTGTATGCCCTTGATAACAAAACTTCTAAAATCATCATCTGTCTAGCCTTTTTCCCACCTATGTTGGGGTCGGCTTCCAATCTAACCAGATGCAGCTGAATACCAATATTTTACATGGTGCGACTGCCTATCTGACCTCCACAACCCAGTTACTGGGTAATACGATACCCCTTGGTAAGACTGGTTGTCAGACTTTCAGGCTTCTGACGAACAGTAACGACTGTCTAAGATCTACGAAAGACAGCCGGAATTAACGGCTTAACGTAAATGAATGTACGTAGTTTATTTCGGCTTCTCATGCCCTCTCGCGTCCGGCCCTGGTGCGAGCCATGGTACGGAGTGAGAAGGCATGGGAAGCCGTCACTCCTTCTGTGAAGCAGTAATGCTCGCGAAAGAGAGGCGGGGCGCGTGTGGGAGTGGCATTCTCTGCGCCCTCATATCCCTAGCCGCCGCAGGAGGAGACGCCCCGGGCGTCGGAAGTCGATAGCAGACTCCCGTCCACCGTAGGCGCGAGCTTGCGGGTGGCGAGCAATGGGTAGCTCGCCATCCGGTAAGGACCAGGTTCGGGTCGACGGCGCGTAGTGTTCCACGCGCGCCTCATAAAGATGTCAGCAATACTGAAGGCGTCTGCTAGGACCGATGCCTGCCAGGGTCGCGAGATTTGTTCGAAAGAGTTACCGTGGCCCAGGCATATGGGCAACTGAAGAAACACGGGTGGGTTTTAGTCAGTAAAAGTCTGACACGGCCTTCCGCTCCACCCTAGAGCGGGAGACGTCATTTGATGATTTCCCACCCAAAATAAAATACTTCCCATGTGGTCCCATTTAAATTTGGTCCAATTCTGACATGGCATCTGAGAAAACCAAAAACTATTCCTTTTTTGCCGAATTAGTGGGGGTAGATACCATAACTAAAAAGTTAAAAACAAAAACTTAAAAAAAAATTAACAACCGATTTCCTTAAAAACACTACAAAGGCAAAAAACTTAAATACAGACCCTAAGACAATGACTTCCGAAATTAAAGTTATTTTTCACTTTGTATTGTTTTTAAGGAAATCGGTTGTTATTTTTTTTAAGTTTTTTTAGGATTACTTTGCTAGTTGGGATGTTGTTGAACTATCAAATTGAATTCTCATTCATTCCTTCTGTTAATGTGTTACGCAATTAACCTGCTCGACACCAACGGGGCACCCTATCGGTAGGTAATTATGAAGAACTCAGCATATACTCGGAAGACACTGTTTGTTATAATGTCCTGGAAATGTTTTTAGTCACTTATACATATAGCGTTGCCAGGCGTCCGGATAAAGCCGGACACAGTCAGGCTTTTTAGTTGCGTGTCCGGCCAAATTAGAAAGTGTCCGGCCTGTCCAGCTTTCATAAGATTTTTTAGTATTTTTGGGATATTGAATAATTAATCATAACTGTTATTTCATTCGAATTTAAGAAGACTTTAGGGTAAATGTTAAAAAGCCTTGTTTCACTTTTTTAGTATGTTCTAAGAAAAATTCAAAGTGTGTCCTGTCCTGCCTTTTTACCCAAATGTCCGGCTGAACTGGCTGGTCTGTCCAGCTTTTCGGTTTTCGGACCTGGCAACCCTATATACATATGTCTCATTAATAGTGGCGCGTATGTTGAATTCAAATTCAATTCTTTTTCAAATTCAATTAATTTATTGCAGAACATAGAAATAAATACATTTTGAGATGTTGAGTAGATGCGCAGTTAATTATGCCCTACCAATTAAGGCATGCAAAATATTATTTATAATTATTAATAGGAATTGAACCATTTAGTTCCCTACAAATTGGTTGAGCAGAATGGTCCTGGTCCACCCGTCAAGTTCGTGAATGGTCGCCGTCGGTTGAGACTAGTCATCTCCCAACTTCCAGGGCTTATATTTAGAATTGTTTCTTCAACACAGTTGTCACATAGAAGCAACAAGAATATTGTGACCAGAGGGGTAATTGCGGAACTTTTTATCGGTACGAATTAGTTTTCATACTTAAACAACATTCATTGCGTTATTTACGTTGCTGAGCCGACAATTTATTCGAACAAATGACGCAATGGTTTAGAAATAATCTTCAATCCCATTCAGATTCTGATAAATTGTGCGTTTCGCAATTAAGGTGCAGGATTTTGTAATATCTTGATTTAAAAGAGTGTCCTTGGAGTTTCTTCTCCGTTCTTCTCCATAGGGATCTATCTACACTTTGGAATGGAAACTGGCTTCAAGTTTTTGACTAACTAATCGACTTTTTGACGGCTCAAAAGTGTCTATAAATGGTGTAATTGAAATAAATGCTATGAATTTGAGTCATTTTAGACTTAGAAGACATTATTCACTGATACTGACACAATTCTCATAAACTTGGCGAAATGGTCATTTATTATTTTCCGGGTTCAGTGGGATAATTGCGTAACACACTAACAGTAGCAATGGCATTCATACTTTTGACAGTTCAAAAGCATTCATTGCGTTATGTTCACGGTTTAGCAGACAAATTTTTCTAACAAATGAATTAATGGATTAGCAATACACATCAAATGATTCAAATTGTGATTGCAGATGTGTTACGTAGGTAATTCCTTGACACTTGTTTTCCAGTGTGTGATGTCCAATCATCGGAGTAGGTAGATTGATTTTACGTACTCGCATCATAAATAGTCATAGAAATCATAACATGGATAAGCCTTTTTTCCGGGTTTTTTCATTGGTACTTACGGGATTGAATTAAATATTGTGAAAGCAAGGATTTTTAAACTGTAAGTAGTTTAAAAATCCTATATTAGAAGTTTATAGACAAACATTTAAAATTGTTTTTTTCTTACTGTAGAAGGCGGATCACCTAAATACTATTAAAAAGCCAGCAAAAGTGTTAAATATTTCTTATTCATATTGATGTATTCTTCATTCTACACATTGCAACAGTTGAAATTATTTTCAAAATCTCGGAATCCCGGAGGCCTATCTAATATATACGTGCCAGTTCATTGATCCCATTTCAGTCTACCTACTCCGACCACTGGTGATGTCTTTATTCTGTCTGGTCCAACACACAATGAAGGAACGTTATGTTATGAAGAGATGTGTTACATCAATGTTTGTTATTGTTTACTAATTTCACGTCATCGCTCTTATCACAGCTACACAGCGTACGTAGTGTAGGTCATCATTATCATTTAAGTCAACTCATAACACGTCCACTGTTGAACATATGCCTCCCCAAGAGGCAATATAGCACCCCCCGCGTTGCCAAAAACGCCACGCTTGGCAGGCGGGTTGGCGATCGCAGTATGGTGGTAAAATGCATAGAGAACGCTGCTGCCCATTCTCTAGTAAGTCCCTTAGTCGCCTTCTACGACACTCACGGGAAGAAATGTGATGCAGTTCTTTACGTCCGACAAAACATGGAACGGTACCTCAACCTAGTAAAGGCAAAAAAACCGGCCAAGTGCGAGTCGGACTCGCGCACCGAGGGTTCCGTACAAACCTGCAGGTATTTACGGTTTATGCATAAGGTTTATGTTTATGAAATTAAAATGTTTTTTATTTTTATATTTGAGTTGACTGAATGAAAGATAAATTGTAGTTTACGATTTATGACGTATTAAAAAAAAACTACTTACTAGATCTCGTTGAAATCAATTTTCGGTGGAAGTTTACATGGTAATGTACATCATATATTTTTTTTAGTTTTTTTGAGTTTCAGTTCTATGAAAGGGGGAAACCTAAATATTATTGTTTTTTTTTTTCTATTTTTGTGTAAAAATCTTAATGCGGTTCACAGAATACATCTACTTATCAAGTTTCAACAGCATAGCTCTTATAGTTTCGGAAAAAGTGACTGTGACATACTCGGACAGACAGACAGACATGACGAATCTATAAGGGTTCCGTTTTTTGCCATTTGGCAACGGAACCCTAAAAAAGTGCGTTTAACAAAAAAAGTTAAAGGCCAGAAAAATCAGTCCATAACTATAGAAACGCATAGTAAATAACATCACGCCTTCTTACGCAAAGTTGGTGAAGTAATATTCACCTTGAATTTCACCCTCGCTCGAGTCTTGCATAACGGTCTGTTTATTTAAACAATTTATTGGTTTAAGAATATTCTGGAATTCTTGCTAAGTTTATTGACCGACCTCCTTTTAAGAACGAGGTCGCAAAGTTTGTTCCAAATATAAACTAGTAAAAGTGTAAACTAGTAATGTTCGTGTTTATATTCTTAAGCAATCACTTGAGAAGGTATAAACTTTATATCCCACCAGTATTTTTCACTAATTATTGTTTGATTAATAAATTATGGAAATGGAAAAAATCGAAACATAATTTGAAATTTGAATTTCTAAAGGGTTGGGTTGTTAAAAGATGACCAAATCAAAGCATTCAGTTATTATTTTATAGGTGGCAGTTTAAATGGAGCATTCACAGGTATGTGTTCTAATCGTTATGAGTGTAATGAGAGCAGTGGTGTTGAAATAAAATACACAAAGTAAAGCGCCTGTCTGACCTAGAACTCGTAAGTCACGGCTGTTACCACTGAGCAACCACAGCTCTTATGTGTATCAATCACGGAAAATTGAAAATTGCATTGATTGTTTCAGGATATGTAGTGTACCTATTTCATAGATATGTAAACACTATCTCATGCACACAAGCGAATGCAGCTGCTGTCACTAATGTCATCTGTCAGTCAGGAGCAATGGCGGGAAACAGAGACGGTGAAGCAGATCTGCGCGGTCGCGCTTGATGTGGTAATGAGCCAGTGAAGTGATATTATTCAACTTAAATACGGAATCAATAGGATTCTACAGGATAGATATAAGAAGGTACTATAGGAGTCTTGAGAGGTCAAGGCTCCTATAAAACCTTCTTATATCTATTTCCGAAGTTCCATAGTTTCTTCGCTTGTGAGATTTATCCAGCGAAACATAAGAGTAATTACTATCGGAATATAATTTAACTGAATGAGTTAAATTCTAGTTTCGCACTATATTCAATTGACGGATGCAAATGATTATTATTTAACTAAATTGTTATTAAATTATACTGTTCAAATTAATAGTTCTGCCATTTGTCAGTTTTGTAAATTGTGGAGATAAATGATGTGTCAAAACTGTGCACAATGGTTATGGTTCCCATAAGAGTTTTATTATGAACGTTTAACATCTGAACTTCTTGCCAAATTGTACCTACCTCATCATCATCATCATCATATCAGCGGAATGACGTCCACTGTTGCTTGCCGTAATCGCCACGCTTGGCAGGTGGGTTGGCGATCGCTGTATGGTGGTAAAATGCATAGAGAACGCTGCTACCCATTCTCTAGTAAGTCTCTTAGTCGCCTCTTACGATATCCACGGGAAGAAATGTGATGGTGCAATTCTTTTACTCCAGTACCACACGGTATCTACCTACATGAGTTTAAAGGCTTGTACAAACAGGCGCGACTTGTCGCGCGACCTGTCGTGGAGCCAACTCTGCGATTTATCGCGACGCAACACCTTTCACACTGGCGCGACCACGACCGACGAAGCGCGCGCGACGAGAAGCGCGACAGCTTGTGGTACATTTTGTATGGCGTGGCGAATTCGCGAATTCGCGGCCGCGACGCCACAATCGCGGCGCGACGAGGTCGTCGCGGCTGCGAACCGACGTCACACCAGGCCTGTCTCACTTCCATACAAGCGGCGCAAAATCCCCGAGATATTTACCTACTATTCTGGAAAACAACCTAATTTCAACCTTTTGCATTGCGTATAGCGTTCATAGTACAATAACTGTCTGCCGTCTCGCTTCAATCTGCTAGGGCTGTCAGAGAGGTAGAATATACAATAGTAGGTACTTTACGGTAGTAACAGTTTACTTTTGATCCGCGGATGCGTGCGCTGCGTGTGCGACAAGTCGAGCGAGTGCAAGCCTATTGAGACTAGTACGGTGGCCGGACGCTTGCGTTTATCATACCTAAACTCGGGAGTGAAACTTCTGTACCGTAAGGTACTAATATATATTCTGTGGCCACACAAAATGTACCTTATGCTGTCGCGCTGCTCGACGCGGAGCGACCGTGTCGCGGCGCGACAGGTCGCCCCTGTGTGAAGGGTCGCGCGCGTTTTCATAGAAATTGTTCTACGGATATAAATCGGCGATTCGCGCGCGACCGTCGCGTCGTGCTAGTCTGCACGAGCCTTAATTAATTTAAGAACTTGTTACACATAATTAATTCATAAGTTTTTGCGGTGGCTCAATGCGGACGAAAATCAGGTTTTGGTACCAAAGTTGTTGACTAATATGTTAATTATAGATTATTGATTGAATGATTACTATTTTTGTACAGACACTTAAAGCTACTAAAATCTGTCAAATTTCTTTAATACGTTTTCAGCTTTAACGCTCAAAATTGATTGAAGTATTAAGTTCTAAATTGATTGGGGAAATTTGATGGTTTTGGGTACCTTGATGTGCTGGCGTCTGTACTTCGTCGTAGCTCGCCTGCTAAGTGATGACCAGCAATTGCGTAACAAACTTACAGAAGGAATGGCTTTGATTTTGACAGTTCACCAACATTCATTGCGTTATTTACGTTGCCGAGCAGATTTTTTTTTCGAACAAATGAAGCAATGGATTGGTAATCCGTAATATCCCTCAAAATGATTCTGGTCGTGATTGATAGTCTGTTACCTAATAAGGGCATTGAGCACTTGGTGGATAGTATGCTTACGCCGGGAGCAGCAAACACTGCGTTACCGCCCCTTTTTTCGGGTGGGAATCATCAAATGACGTCTCCCGCTCTGGGTGGAAAACCCAACCGTGTTCCGGAGTGTAAATATGGAGCTGTTCCACAAACAATGGACATTTAATATCTTGTCCAGCGTGTCCTACTGTCTGCACGCTACAGCACGCGTAGCAAGACCACCGTAGAAATGGGTTTTGTCGACGGAAGAATAGATAAAATTAAAGATTGTAGAAAGATTAAAGACAGAATTAAAGATTGTAGAAAGATTTGTACCGTTTTATGCTGGCGTAGAATGACAATTCTATCTCTATTCTACCAAGAATAGATAAAACCCATTTCTACGGTGGTCATGCTACGCGTGCTGCATGATGTTCTATCTCTATTCTACCAAGAATAGACAAAATTCTTTCTATGGTAGTCATGCTACGCGTGCAGGAGATGGATGCTATTGAAAGTGCCAAGCTCGTAGGCAAATTTCTGGCTGACTGTATTTAGGATGCTGAGGTATCAGAAACCCTCTACCAGCACTAGTCAAATCCGTGTGTATAATGTCCCTTTATTCATTAATATTACTTCCTTAACTGATTTTAATCAGTCAATTACGAGTTTGACATGTTTTAGAATGATATTGATGTTGATAACTCCAATTTAATACACGATTTCATAATTAGATACCTACCTATAATTTAAACTAACCTATACTATCCTACATTATATTACTAATGTGAATGTTTGTTTGTTACTTAATCAAGAATAAACGGCTGAACGGTTTTCGGAGAAATTTGGCACACCGATCGTTTATATTTACACTAGCTTCTGCCCGCGACTTCATCCGCGTCAAATTTTTACTCCCCTGACCCTTCCCGTCGCATTGAATTTCCTGCCAGTTTTCGTCCATTTTTCGTTGCTGCTCCACTCTTTTTGATCGTAGCGTGATATTATACCGGATGACATTTTTTACCGTCTCGACCTTCATATGGTGTGTTGTGTAACTAGAATAGAAGGCAGGATGGCCTTCAGATTTATCGTAGGTGACTAAAAGAGAACGGGACACGGGCGGAAAGGGATGCGGGTGCGGCTCGTGCGCCTGCGAAAGATCAATGAGGCCGCCTATTGGCCGGCTTCAAAGGGTAGGACCGTGCTACGAAATCATTAATACATGCCGCGCATTGAGTAGGGTGCATGTGATTTGAGTTTCGATAGGTTTTTAATTGTTTTTTTGTTTTTTTTTTTCCTAATTTCTGTTTTTGTTGTTCTAGTATGAAAATGTTACGTTAAATGTGTAATATTTATTGCTAGATCAATTTCATTACATGTTATTCAAAAATAAAAATATCAAAAATTTCTATGCCAAAGGCTTCTACTCCGTTCACCTATTACCCCCATTTTTTTTCAAGACGTTAAAAAATGTCACCCGGTATAGCCTATAGCCTTCCTCAATAAATAGGCTACCCAACACAAAAATAATTTTTCAAGTCGGAACAGTTGTTCCTTCAATTATCGCGTTCAACCAAACAAACAAACTCTTCAGCTTTATGAAATTAGTATAGATTTCATTTATTCATAAACAATGTACATTGTGTTGAATATAAACACATGCAATTAATATAAAAGTACAGAGAACTATGAACTATTAATTACAACTACTTATTATAACCTTGTAAATAGTCGTTTGTACGGTACTAGTTCCCGTGGGTATTTTTTTTTTTCCTCACGGGAGATGGCGCGAACATAAGCTAGCGTGTATATAAATGACTTCCACGTAGAAATAAGTGACTCCAATAGCCCTATCTATAAATAAAGTTTTATTATTTATGAATATTTAAACGTGACGTATATTAAAAGAAATTAAAATACTTGCTATCAAGGTCGACGAGTTAGAATATCCACTATAACGTAATCCTTTTAGTGTGGCTAAAAAAACATAGAGACATCCAGATTTTTACATATTGAACAAACAAAACAAAAGTGCATGGCCATTCAAAAATATTGTATTAATACAAAAAGAAGTAATATTACTGACACAGTTTTTAACAGCACAAAAATTGGCAATGCTCTCGTCATTTCAATTTTTTTTACCAAATATAAAATCACAACCAACGATCATTTCTGCGAAACCAAACGTTCATTAATTCCAGTACTTATCCACTCAACAGTAAATGTTTAACGACATATATAAACGAGCGCTACACACAGTGCTGTAGTATCGGTCGAGACGCGAACACTTACCGGCTTAGTGACGAACGCACGGAAATGATTAAACTGGCCGCTTACACTATCGCGTGTCTTGTTATCTCACTTGACGCACGCCTCATAACAGACAACTACAGTAAAGAAAGAAGAGCTTTATTGGACGAAGAAACACTCACAGCTGTAGGTGGAAAACAACATTTGAACGAAGAAGAAACAATAGCAAACGATATCTTGATGAAATGGAAGATGAAAGAACTCAACCCTTCATACATCAATCCGCAGCACTTCAACTTCTCCAAACATTACTTTTCGTACAAGAAGGACATCGAAAATTCGAAGGTGTATCAAATAATTAGAAGAATGCCAAAAGGTGCAGTGTTACATGTGCATAGCTCTTTAATGTTACATCCAGATGTGTTAGTGCAGTTGACTTATGAAGACAATTTGTATGCGTGTTACGCGAACGACGATTTGAGATTACATTTCTCAGAGTCGACCCCAGAACGACCTTGTACGTCTAAATGGGCTCTTGTTAGCGATCTCAGGAATTCTTCCGGCGATCCAGACGCTTTTGATTCTCAATTGAAGAACTATTTCACACTTTACAGAGATGACGGAGAAGATTATGACTATGTAGACATCAACACGGTTTGGAAGAGATTCAACAAAGTTTATTACACTATCAAATCTTTGATTTCATACCGACCGGTAAGAGAAAAGTATTGGTATGAAACGCTGAAGCAGTTTTATGAAGATAACATTATGTACATAGAGATTCGTACAGGTCTACAAAACTTATACGAATTGGATGGTACTAAACACGATAAGAAGTATTTAGTGGAACTCTTCAAGAAGGTAACTGATAAGTTTATCGAGGAGCATCCAGACTTTGTCGGTGTGAAACTGATTGTCACAAAACACCGGGCGCTCAGTATTGACCAGGTGCTAGAAGCTTTAAATCTGACAAGAAGACTTAAAGAAGAAATGCCAGACATGATCGCAGGATTTGACCTTGTCGGTCAAGAAGACATTGGTAGACCACTGACAGATTTCCTTCCTATGTTATCTGAGGCTAAGGGCGAGATAAACTTCTATCTACACGCTGGAGAGACTGCTTGGTTGGGAACCTCAGCTGACGAGAATTTAGTCGATGCTATTCTTCTAGGATCAAAAAGGATAGGACACGGCTACGCTCTGACGAAGCATCCGAGCCTGATGTCAGCTGTTATTAAAAAAGACATTGCTTTGGAAGTGAATGTGATATCAAATGTGGTGTTATCCTTAGTGCACGATGTGAGGAATCATCCCTTAGCTTCGTATTTAGCTATGGGTCTTCCTGTAGTGTTGTCTAGTGATGACCCTGGTGCGTGGAGTTCAGAGCCTGTGTCTCATGACTTTTTCGTGGCGTTCATGGGAGTTGCAAGTAAGCATGCTGACTTGAGATTACTGAAACAATTGGCTCTCAACTCAATAACGTATAGTGCCTTGGAAGATGAAGGTAAAGCGAAACTTTTCAAAGTATTCAACGATCGATGGGACAAGTTTGTGAAAGATGTGATTTCTGATGAATATTTATTAGATACTACCTAGTATTTCGTAATTTTGGTTAGTGTTTGTTAATATTGATAGCGTGAAAGACTTTAGTGAAAGCCTGCTATTTTGCGTCATATAATTTTGTAATCCGTGAAAAATAAGGCTATTGTAAGCTCTGTAAATACTTAGTTTAAGTATAGACAATAGATGTGTCAAAGTAAGACTTATTTAAATAATTTTCGGAACTCTGTATTATTGCAGGGCCTAATAATAATGGTCTTTATTAAGTATTCCAATTTAATATCGTCAACAGCCTACACACTAACTTAATCGAGCCGTCTATGTTTTCAATAGGGAGACCAGTCATCCCAAAGCGGCATCGGGTTCCTGGCAAACAAATGCCTTTGTGACAATGATGTGGAAATCTCCATTGTCTCGATTTAATATACGATTTAATCATTAAGTACCTACCTAGTAATTGTATTTAACCGATGCTAAAAGCACACTACTTATATATAGTGAACATGTGTATGTATATTATGGCTAGCAAAGATGATACCAATCAATGGATGACCTGCAGAAGAGGTAGGGGCTCTTGATGGTAACAGATATACATCGAATTCATAGCCTTCCTGCCAGAGTCGCGAGATTTGTTCGAAAGAGATACCGTGGCCCTGGCATATAGGCAACTGAAGGAACACGAGTGGGTTTTAGTCAGTAAAAGTATGACACGTGCTTCCGCTCTATCCAGAGCACGAGACGTCATTTGATGATTTCCCAGCCACAAAAAAAAAAAAATGCATAGCTTCTCCTTATTTAAATTCGATTAAAACTTCCAAGAGTCTCCTCGCTTTGTCCTTTGACCTGCGGGGTAATTGCTACATTACCAATAAGAATCACTTTCATTTTGACAGCTGCACAAAATTCATGGCGTTCTAATAGATTAGTAATGATAAGTAATCAAGATGATTTAGATTCTGATAAATAGTGTGTTACAAAATTAGGGTTCTGCGCCCTAATTACGTAACTCCTAATTTATGTTCCTAAGAATTGTTTACTTAGTAACGTAAACAACGCCATGAATCTTATGGAACTGACAAAATTGAGGCGATTCCTACTGATTGTGTATTACGCAACTACCCCCCAGAGTGACAAGTAGTTTTCAGACTAAAATAATTATTATTCATATTAAGTCGTTTGTATGAACTAAGATAATAATTGTTTTGTAAATAATCGTATGTGTGTGTGTGTGCACAAAACAAAATAAAACCGTAACTGCGCTGATTGCTGTCAGTACCTAATTAAAATAATATAATACCTAAATAAAACCTTAATTAAATCACTGAATCGTTCGTCTAGTGGGCTCAGCGCCACTGATGAACATGAGGTCCTGGGATCGATACAAAGGTTGAGCAAAATGTTATTTGTTTTTTTTTCCATCAGAAAGTTCTCAGTAGCAGCTCAGACTCTCGATTTGAGCCTGGTTAATAAGTCTCCCCCTGTTACATGGGACTATAACATCACTGGCGAAATGTTGGTGTACTTACAAGGTACACCTCTGCCTAACCCTTTAGGGTATATAACCGTGATGTTCTGTTATGTAAACATTTGTATCTATTTTGTAAATTTGTTTATGTTTTTTTTCTGTTACCCATTGAAAGTATTAGACCACGATCGTAAAAACGTAAAAATATCGCGACGAGCTTTATTGCGCACTGGAATTCCAACTCTCAGTGTTGAACCGAGCATTGAAAATCCAACAGAGTGCATCTCAGCGCAAAAGAAAGAAAGAAAATAAAGATTAGGCTAGCTAGCTACCTGCCAGGGTCGCGAGATCAGTTCGAAAGAGCTACTGTGGCCCTGGCATATGAGCAACTGAAGGAAAACAGGTGGGTTTTAGTCAGTAAAAGTCTGACACGCCCTTCCGCTCCACCCTAGAGCGGGAGACGTCATTTGATGATTTCCCACCCACAAAAAAAGTAGAGCGTTGAAGATACAGTGCGCTAATAAATCCAACCGCGATATTATTACGTCCATGTGAAAGTCGACTAAGTGTCTGCGTATTATTATTATTATAATATTTAACAGGATTGTTGTACAGACGCCAGCACATCAAGATACCCGAAACAGACAAATTCTGCCAATGAACCTTGAACCTAACAATTTAGCGATAAAGTAAGTAGCTGGCGTATGTACATTTATAATATGTTATTAACATTATTTTGAAAGGTTGCTCAATGTTTCTACCGAAAATCACCTCTCTAGTTTCCACTCTGTAATTCGTATCCTCAGCCCCAAGATACAGACTAACTGTCTAGTTTGGGGCTCACTGGTAAATATAAACTGTAACTAGCTTTAAGTAATATTTAAGCTACTCATGTCGTCTCAACTTGATGTTAACCTATGTTTGCTTATTGTATAAGAAGATAAATAGAAAATAGAAAAATATTTATTGTCCAGGACAATAAATATTTTTCTATTTTCTATTTAATGATAATGCAATGCAGGAGAAATATATTAAAACAGTTATAACAAATTAACACATCGCGTTTTATTAGTACGACTAAGAATAGTAAAACACTGAAATAATCAATCATATGAAGCACATGATGCTATCACCCCGGACCTCTCAGAGAGGAGGCTTATGTCCCAGCAGTGGGAACATAATAGGTTGATTACTAAGTGATATATAGTTTTTTTTTATTGAGTCATTTATTTGTTCATGTTTGTATGCTTCTTGGCAAAACACAGAGAATATAACTAAACATATTGTAACATCTCACACACCTGTGTTTACAAATAAAAGATTTCTTATTCTCCTAATTATCCTTAGTAGCATGCCAGCAGTGAGAACATTATGGGCTCTTTATACTTAGTGGAATATCAGCAGTGGGAGCAATATAAATAAATAATTAACAATATAAATAAAGGCTGATCATGCTAACTGTCATATCAGCAGTGGGAACAATATAGGCTGATTATGCTAAGTGATATCCCAGTAGTGGGAACATAACACACGCCAATTATACCAAATAACAACCCAACAGGTATATTGTGGGCTGATTATGCTTAGTGGCACCCCAGCAGTGCAAACCTTGTAGGTTGATAATATTTAGCGACATCCCTGCAGTGGGACAAATATAAATAAATAATTTACAATACAGGATAAGTTTTTAACCACTGCGCAAATGTTAACAAATTAAACTTAAACGAGTTATAATAACCATGCAATTTTTATTTTGATATATCTTAGTATAAAAAAATTAAGTTATCGTTAACGAAAGATGTTTATTTTGAAACTGGTTTTTATGGTACACTTACGCGCGGCGCTGGCGCGGCGGCGAAGGTGAACGACCGAGCGTAGCTACAAGTACCTACCAGCTGTTGATCAGCCAAAATTCTAAGAAGTTCGAAGTACCTACGCCGGCACGCGGTTACTGACCTATTCCTATTATCGATATCATATTATGAAATATGTAGGGTGTCCACAGTTTATTGATTTAAGGTCGAATAAAAATAAAATAAAGTATTGAAAAAATAGTTGAAATGTGTTCTATTACTGATACTGAACCACCAAAAAAATTTGTGCGCTGGTAAAGAAAAAATCCAATCCTGTATAAATAACGGCTGATCATGCTAAGTGGCATATCAGAAGTGGGAACATTATAGGCTAACTGATGAAAATATAGTTTATTTCGCATTTGTGGCAGTCTTTCTGGGGTAAAAAGAATATTTGAAAATGTCTGAGGGTAGGTATCTAAAACTCTGAATTAAAGTTCTTTTCGTGTTGAGTATGTAATTTTTTTAAATGTTTAGCCCAACAAGGAATATCTTCTGTATCATTGTGGGATAAAATCTCGCATAAATACTCGTAACAACTACCAAACATTGCGTTTATGTATGAAACAGCACACCATATTTTCAATATTTCAAGGTTGAATTGTCAAGTCGTCGCACACACGGACTTTTTTCGACGGGCTAGGATGCACTCTTTTGATTTTTCAGTGTTCGGTTCAACACAGAGTTTATAAACCAATGCGCTATAAAATCCCCTCGCAATATGCGTCCGTGTGAACGTGGTCTACGTGCAGTTATAAAATATGATGCAATAACTCATCTGTAAACATTTTGACACATTTGCAAAGGTTATCGATGAACGCGTTTTATCTCATAATAATAACTATCATTAAAAATACATGAGATTAAAGAAAGCCCAGAGGGTCATATATGCCATCCATTATCAGTTGATTTCCTTTACTTTAGAGTTAAAAATCGAACACGGTGTTTTGTCGATGCACTGAGACTCACTCGTGCTGCATTCTATTGAATTCTCAATCATCGGGTCTACACCGAGATTTGAAAATCCAGTGTACGAAAAAATGTCGCCATGATTTTATTACGTCCGTGTATATGAATATCTACTTAGGACTTTGCGCAGAGCGGTGCGGCATGAAACCGCAGCGACACAATAGAATGGTATAATCACAGAATACATATACTCCTGGGTATGATGGTATACACTAAGCTACTCAACTCAAATATTTGAAACCCGTGAAACTGTCAATCGACATTCATCGATTATGGTTCAAAGAAATTTGTTGCGAAGCTATATTCGTTGACGAAAAAACTTTTTACAAAAAAATAACAACCGACTTCTTTTAAAAAGCACTACAAAGTCAAAAATAACTTTAATTTCGGAATTCGGTGTCTTAGGATCTGTATTTAAGGTTTTTCGCCACCGACTTTCGAAATTAAAGTTATTTTTGACTTTGTAGTGTTTTTTTTAAGTAAGTCAGTTTTTATTTTTTTTGTAAAAAGTTTTTATTTTTAACTTTTTAGTTATCGTAGAAACCCCGCACTAATCTAATCGCGTTATTCGTTCATTTGTCGCGCAAATACTTAATGCAAATTTAAAACTTATATGGTTTTCACATGGATTCCATTGTCCGAATGAAACCAAATTAAAATGGGACCGTTCAGGAAGCACCAGCTTTCAAATAAAAAAAGAATCATCAAAATCGGTTCACCCAGTCAAAAGTTATGAGGTAACAAACATAATAAAAAACGAAATACAATCGAATTGATAACCTCCTCCTTTTTTTGAAGTCGGTTAAAAAAGCGACGGGAGGTTACTTTACAGCCTAGAGTTCGTCGACCATCGTACGTTAGCGAATGCCGTTTGAATCAGCTCGGTCGATCTCAAGGCTGTCCCGACGACGAGATCCTCGTAGAGTACAGCCAAGACATACTCTTAGAGAGCAATAATGGCCCAGTGGTATCGGCCCAGACTTACGAGTCATGGGTTCGAATCTAGTCAGGCGCTTTACTTAGTATAAATAATTTCATCATCATTGCTCTCAAAATGGTGAAGGAAAACATCGTGAGGAAACTGGCATTTCCTAGAACCAACAATTCGAAGACTTGTGACATTTACTAACCCACACTAGGCCCGCGTGGTAGAATACAGCCGCGGCAGGAGCACGCGTAGCACGACCACCGTAGAAATGGGTTTTGTCTATTCTTGGTAGAATAGAGATAGAATTGTCACGCTACGCCCGCATAAAACGGTACAAATCTTTCTACAATCTTTAATTCTGTCTTTAATCTTTCTACAATCTGTAATTTTGTCTATTCTTCGGTCCACAAAACCCATTTCTACGGTGGTCATGCTACGCGTGCTGCAGTGGGAACATTTATTGGTTTATTATGTTATACTCTGAGAGAATAGCATAGCTGATCTACGTCAGATCAAGGTCAAATGGTTTTGCACCGAGACGCGGTTGACTACAATGCTGATTACAAAAGTCTACGTGATCTATAAAAAAGAAATTGATTGCATTTTTTGTAGTCGTATGATAGATAATAAATCAATTCACGAATGTTAATAAAAAGTGTTGTGTTTAATATTGCTTCAATTTGAAGAATGTTCTCGAAGCTCTAAGTTAGTTTGTTATTTGACCGTGACAGTGTAATTGTACCACGTGATACTTCTGTGTATCGCATATGTATCTTCGTAGTATCATATTACTAGCGACTGCGTCCACATCAAATTTTTCCTCCCCTGACCCTTCCCGTCGAATCGAATTGCCTGCCAGTTTTCGTCCATTTTACGTTGCTGCTCCGCTCCTTTTTATCGTAGCGTGATGTTTTGTAGCCTATAGCCTTTCTCAATAAATAGGCTATCCAACACAAAGATTTTTTCAATTCGGACCAGTAGTTCCTGAGATTACCGCGTTCAACCAAACAAACATACAAACTCTTCAGCTTTATAATATTAAGTATAGATACATTTAAGTAGCTTTTCGTATCTGCCGGTGTGACCGAGTTGTTCTTCTTAACTAAGCAACGGATTTTAATGTGGTTTTCACCATCACTAGAATTTATTTCGGAAATGTTTTAATTAAGTTAATTATCTCATTTCATCACTAGCTTCTGCCCTCGATTTCGTTCCGTCGCGTCGTATCCCATTGCTCGCCCGCGCTATAGCTACACTGAGCGTTCTTTCCAACTTTTTTTCATTTTTCTCGGCTCCTAAGGGTCGTTGAGTGATATTAAATAGCCTAGAAACTTTCTTAAGTACTAAGCTATTTTTTTTTAATTCGAGTGGTACCTGCTTCCGGAGATTAGGTACTTCCTACAAACAAACTCACAAAAATACAAAGTTTACCTCTTTATAATTAGTATAGAAGTGTAAATTAATGGGCTTGAGAAAAGTCTCGTAAAAACTGTGCAAAGCAGGGACGAGTCGCTAGTTTATTGTTTACTAAGTGCTGTTCACGTCTTCGTCCGCGTCATCATCAGCAGCAGCCTATGTCCGAGAGGAGGCCTGGGTCCCAGCAGTGGGAACATTTTCCCACAGCTGGGACACAGGCCTCCGCTCGGTCGTCGTCCGGGTAAATGTCGGAAATTATCCGAGGAAAGTGATACCGGGACAAAGTAGCCTATGTTACTCCTTATAACATCAGTCCCGTCAAAATTCATTCAGCCGTTTCAGAAATTAGCCGGAACAAACACACAGACAGATATTTTTTTTGTTTTCAGTACCGCTTGTAGTAACTTTCTTAAGCATTTAGAAAAAGCTGTTATTGTGACACTACAAACAGACACTTCGATTTTATTTATTTGTTATTTAGCAGAGACGTCATAATTTAACAGCTTGAAAATTTTGGAGGTATTTCTTAGAAGATCAGTAGAATTTTTACGATTTGATTTCTAGGTAGGTATAATATGATTAGGATGATATGATTATTCATAGTTTATTTTCCTCAAAACATTTATCTTTGACGCAAGTTCTGATTAAAAGATATTATTTGTCTGTTATAATTATTTGATTATCTGTAAAAGAAATGCGTACCTACCTACCTACTTTTATCTATTTATGTCATTCGTTGAACTGATGACCCGTTCGTTGAACGGGTCATCAGTTCACAGTATACAGGGTCAAATTAAATCTATTCTAAGTATTATTATAATATTATAGAGAAGAGTTTGTTTGTTTGGTTAAACGCGCTAACCACAACTACTGGTTTGAATTGAAAATTTATTTAAGTGTTGGATAGCCCATTTATCGATGAAGGCTCAGGTTACATAATATCACGCTACAACCAATAGAAGCGGAGCAAAAAGAAAAAACGTCACCAATACGAAAACCTCGCAAGTGCCGGCGATTCGATGCGACGCGACGGGGTGGGTTGGGGGAGCAAGAAAAGTAACGCATGTGAAGTCGCGGGCAGAAGCTAGTTATCTATACTCTATACAAATAAATAAAATTGGAGTGTCTGTTTTTAATATTAAGATAACCTCTTTTTACTAAGTGTATATGGATGTATACACGGTACATATACCAAAACAACACTTTTTAAAAATTTTGTCTGTCTGTCTGTTTGTTCCGGCTAATCTCTGAAATGGCTGGACCGATTTTGACGGAATTTTCACTGGCAGATAGCTGATATAACAAGGAGTAACTTAAGCTACTTTTATTTTAGAAAAAAATAATATTCGTTGAAAAAAACTAAAAACACGCTGAATTTTGAGACGTATGTCAGCGTAGTTTTCAAAGACAGTTTTTATGAAAAACTTTTTGTAAAATACCACGCGGACGATGTCGCGGGTAACAGCTATTACCTAAAATATAACCTGAATGAACACATCTTACCGCGGTAGTACGTCCTCCTGCGTTAATTTCCGATATCCACGCGGGCGAAGCCGCGGGCAAAAGCTAGTACATATATATAGCAAAAGTCGGCTGCGAGTTGTACGTCAGTTCGAAACCAGATAGGCGCTTAACTTTTTGTAAAAAATTCTTACCACTGCTCTCAAAACGGTGAAGGAAAACATCGTGAGGAAACCAGCTTGTCCTAGAACCAACAATTCGAAGACATGTGACATCTACCAATGCGCACTGGGTCTAGCTCTCACCGTGAGGAGGCTCGTGTAGGCCAGCAGTGGAAACATTATTGGCTGATAATGCTGTGTGATTGACTGCACAGTCAAGGAATTAAATATTAATCACCTGAATTACATTATGTACATTTTCACTTGAATCAGTCAATCAATCAACTCAGCCTATCGCAGTCTACTGATAGACATAGGCCTCTCCCATGTAGCTCCAGAACACCCTGTCTTCCTCCGCCTTCTGCATCCAGTCCGTCTCAGCCACTTTTTTAGGGTTTCGTTGCCAAATGGCAAAAAACGGAACCCTTATAGATTCGTCATGTCTGTCTGTCCGTCCGTATGTCACAGCCACTTTTTTCCGAAACTATGAGAGCTATGCTGTTGAAACTTGGTAAGTAGATGTATTCTGTGAACCGCATTAAGATTTTCACACAAAAATAGAAAATAAACAATAAATTTTGGGGTTCCCCATACATAGAACTGAAACTCAAAAAATTTTTTTTCATCAAACCCATACGTGTGGGGTATCTATGGATAGGTCTTTAAAAATGATATTGAGGTTTCTAATATATTTTTTTTCTAAACTGAATAGCTTGCGCGAGAGACACAAAAAATTCATAACATAAACCTTATGCATAAACCGTGAATACCTGCAGGTTTGTACGGAGCCCTCGGTGCGTGAGTCCGACTCGCACTTGGCCAGTTTTTAAGTCATTGGTCCTTCTAGCTGGGGGGCGTCCCACACTACGTGTGCTCCATCGGCCATCGATCCTTCGATAGACATGGCCAGACCACTGCCACTTCAGCTTGCTTACTCTGCGAGTTATGTCGGTAACTCCGGTTTTTATCCAGATAATTATATGTATAAATTTTCTCTTTTACCGTGATATTTATTATGAATGAAAATGATAATGCAATAATAAAAGTTAAAATTACGTCAAAAAGCCTTCTAAAACGGTAAACAAGAGATCATAGTCATAAAAATTAAAACACCGGTTTTCGTAGAACCGGAGTCATACGTCATTATGTTATGTTATCATGTTAATAAGGCATAAATGTTATGGGTCACATGGTTTTTTAGGGTTCCGTAGCCAAATGGCTAAAAACGGAACCCTCATAGATTCGTCATGTCTGTCTGTCTGTCCGTCCGTATGTCACAGCCACTTTTTTCCGAAATTATAAGAGCTATGCTGTTGAAACTTGGTAAGTAGATGTATTTTATGAACTGCATTAAGATTTTCAAACAAAAATAGAAAAAAAAACAATAAATGGGGTTCCCCATACTTAGAACTGCAACTCATTTTTTTTTCATCAATCCCATACGTGTGGGGTATCTATGGATAGGTCTTCAAAAATGATATTGAGGTTTCTAACATTATTTTTTCTAAACTGAATAGTATGCGCGAGAGACGCTTCCAAAGTGGTTAAACTGGTGTAACTTCTAAAATAAGACAATGATAAAACTAAAAAAAAATATATGATGTACATTACCATATAAACTTTCACCGAAAATTGGTTTGAACGTGATTTAGTAAGAAGTTTTTTTTTAATACGTCATAACATAAATCATAAACCGCAATTTACCTTGCATTCAATCAACTCAAAAATAAAAATAAAACATTTGATTTCATAAACATAAACCTTATGCATAAACCGTGAATACCTACAGGTTTGTACGGAACCCTCGGTGCGCGAGTCCGACTCGCGCTTGGCCGGTTTTTTTTTTAATAACAATTTTTTCGACCGCTTAAAGAGGCCGTATACTTATCACCGCACAGCTGTCTATTCAGTTAGACAAACTTGATTCAATATAATAGTATGTCGATCGTCAACATTCTAACAAATACAGGGTCAAATTAAATTGGCTAGCGAACGGACCTGCCTACCAGTGATGACACTCGCCTGGTCGGAAGATCTTCTGTTTTCTGCGGAGGTATGCGTGAACTTCACAGCCTGTTCCTCATACCTTTAAAATGGCATGGTCTCTACCATTGCAAGGAGTAGATCGAGGGGTATCGTTATGGTAGGGAAGACGGGCCCTTCGGATAGGAAAGTTTTGCCAGACGAATCGTATATGCATTCTAGCTTAGAGTAGGCATTCCCAAAAAAAACATAAAATAAGTATTTTTAAATTTTATTCTATTGTGTTTAGATATCGTAAAATCCATCACGTCTGCGAGCTGCGGCGTTTCGTTAAGTACCTATCTAATTTGTCTGTAAGTATTTAATATATCCTTTTCTATTCCAAACCAAATTGTACAATATCTGAAATGATTTCTTCGATGGAAACTCCAAACCACTTTAGATTAACCTAATTAATCACGTTTGAAGTCATTCTGTGGTTTTATGACAGTCACGAGGTACGCTAGTAAAACTCGTCTGATTGTAGGTAGTTCTGACGTGACGTCACGACACTAGTTCAACGAAAGATGGATGTAAAAATATCGCTCACTGGATTTTTAACTCTCGGTATTGAACTGAGCATTGAGAATGTAACAAAGTAGTAACCAGCGACTATAATATAACATAATCAGTCCATAATATTCTCACAGCTGGGACACAGGCCTTCGTTCGTTGCAAGGCCATAATCAATGGTTTTATTCTCTTTGGCCATAATCCAACTCGCACTGGGTCTGGGTCATAAATTGGTTCTAAAACGTGTGCGGCTTCCTCACGATGTTTGACTTCACCGTTTTGACAGCAGTGGTGATGAATTAATTTACACAAGGTAAAGCCCGTTTCTTTCCGTGGGTGTCGTAAAAGGCGACTAAGGGACTTACTAGAGAATGGGCAGCAGCGTTCTCTATGCATGTTACCACCATACTGCGATCGCCAACCCGCCTGCCAAGCGTGGCGATTATGGCAAAGCCCCTCAAATTGGGGGAGGCCTAAGTCCAGCAGTGGACATCTTATGGCTGAAATGATGATGATGATGAAAGCGCCTGCCAGACCCAATGGATCGCACCAAAGGCGGTGCCCAAAAGTAGGACACCGTAAAGGTTCCTACACACGATGCCGGCGGGCATGTCGCCGATCAACCCGGCGGCCATCGACTATCTCAAACTTCATGGCGGCTCGGAACAGAAGGCGAGTCGCTGCGCAGTACCAAATTCACGTATCAGCGGGGGTGAGGGGTGCGGTTCTGCGCAACGAATAACACACTTCAGAGCTGCCATAACCTTTTAATCGAGCTGTGCTACCGGAGCCGTAGGAACAAAGCCAAAGCGTCTCAGTTACCTGTCATTCATAACATTGCCACTCATAATTTGATCCGCTTCAAGTTCCTGCATGATCATAATATCTTTGTAAACGGATTCCAGTGAGTTGTTTTGTTAATGCAGTATACTGATAAGCGTCCATGAGGCAGGCAGGTACGTATTGGGCCTGCCAAAGAAAGAAAGAGAAAGAAAGCATTTATTTGTGAGAATATTGTACAAACCAGTGTGAAGTGCCAGGGTTGCGGATTTTTACGAATGAATAACCGATGCCCTGGCACAGGCAACTGAAGGAACACGGGTGGGTTTTAGGCAGTAAAAGTCTGACACGCCCGTCCGCTCCACCCAGAGCGGGAGACATCATTTGATGAATCCCCAAACAAAAAATAACAATTAGGTATTGGTATTAAAGTATATTATCAACTGGTAAGTGTTTCCTTCCCAGACAAGCGTGGTGATAAAATAATTTACATGACATAAAGCTAATTTCATTACAAGTTAATTTCATCACCACTGCTCTCAAAACTGTAAAGAAAAATCAGTAGGAAACCGGCATGCCTTAGAACAAAAATCCGAAGACTTATGACATCCAGATGTTATAAATTATAATGCAGTTGTAGTGAGAACGAGGCTAGCGGAAAGGAGCGAAGAAACTCACCCTGAGGGTGATATTGGAAAAGAGGTGACACTCGAAAAGACAACAACGCTTTACTACTATTGTACAACTGCACCGTTGGTCTCCCTGGTCGGGCAAAGTGTAATTGGGTTTTTTCAATAGATATTTCTTAGTAACAGCCCGAAGTTTGGAAGTTGGCGGTGTCATACCCCCGTGCCTCGGAAAGCACGTTAAGCCGTTGGTCCTGCGCCTGATTTCTCTCCAGTCGTGTCGGACTATGACAGTGAGGGAAGAGTGAGTGCCCCTGTGTCTGCGCACACACTTGTGCACTATAATATCTCCCGCGCCGATGGCTAGTTTCCGTTGAAGTGGACCGCCTTGGGCGAAATACGGTCTGGAGGACTATACTATTGTATAGAATCAAGTCTATCTAACTAAACAGACAGCTGTGTTGCTAGGGAGCAAACTCCCTAGCAACACAGCTGTCTGTTTAGTTAGACGTTTAGTTGCGCCACTTCTTCCCAGCTAAAGCGCCCGCCCTTCACCACTTCCTAGGGCGCGTTTTGGGAGACTGTCTTATGTAATTTTGACGTTCGAAAACTGCTCATTCTTAGCCTAATTTCAATAAATGACTTTGATGTTTTTTTTTTGGATTGCTACGAAAGTAAATGTCCTGAAAATGTTGTCATCGTACATTTTGTGACTTGTGGACTTTCTTCCCGTGGACGTCGTAAAAGGCGACTAAGCGACTTGCTAGAGAATGGGCAGCAGCATTCTCTATGCATTTTACCATCATATTGCGATCGCCAACCCGCCTGCCAAGCGTGGCGATTATAGGAAACCCTATATGATGATGATGACACACTTTGTCGACGATCTACGGCAGCCACTAATGAGATAATTATCAAAACACGGGTGGATACAGACAGATGCTGGAGATCGGGACCTCTCCCTCCCAGATCATTAACACTGACTACGATAAGGGATTATCTGATTTGTATAAATAGGGTACTTCCTAGGAAGACATGATTAAAGCGAACTTATTGGTGATTTTCTTTAGAAAGGTCAGGTCCGTAGTACACGCAACTGGCGTGCTTATGACCGTAAACGAGACAAAAAAAGTATGTAAGTATCGTGGTGTTCTGTAGTTTCTGGCTACGCCCATGGGTAGAAGGCGTGAGTTTAAACAAGGGCAAATTAATAAGTTGCCAATACTTTACCCACGTGTTGGGTATCGATATCGAAAATAAATGAATGACATTAAAACAATAACCAATAGTAGCAAGAGGAGACGCCTCAGGCGTCGGGAGTAAATTGCGGACTCCCGGCCACCGCAGGCGCGTTTTTGCGGGGGGCGAGAAATGGGTAGCTCGCCATCCGGTAAGGACCAGCCCCGTGTCGACGGCGCGTAGTGTTCCACGCGCGCCTCAAAGAGATGTCAGCAAACTGAAGAGGTACCCTAGGACCGATGCCTGCCAGGGTAGAGAGATTTGTTCGAAAGAGATACTGTGGCCCTGGCATATGGGCAACTGAAGGAACACGGGTGGGTTTTAGTCAGTAAAAGTCTGACACGCTCTTCCACTCTACCCAGAGCGGTAGACGTCATTTGATGATTTCCCTCCCAGAAAAAAAAAATGGCAATCAAGCGTCTGATATTTTATGGTTATTGGAAATTCGTAAAAAATATCTGTGTTCCACGTAAAATTACAAAACCAATTGATCGATTAGGGTCATTGACCTTCATGTACAAATTGTTTTTTGTTCCATTCGTTTTCAATATCGCTACCCAATATGTGCTTTTGTGTGTAAAATTCAACACTTTTAGAGGATATCTAATCTAATAGCCCTACTCTATGAACCTTTCCAACACGCCGTGGTTGTAAAATAGCTAATAACTCATCATCTGCCTAGCCTTTTCCCAACTATGTTGGGTCGGCTTCCAGTCTAAACTGATGCAGCTGATTACCAGTATTTTACATGCAGCGACTGCCTATCTGACCTCCACTACCCAGTTACTGGGTAATCCGATACCCCTTGGTAAGTCTGGTTGTCAGACTTTCGGGCTTCTGACGACCGGTAACGACTGTCTAAGATTTACGAAAGATAACCGGGACTAACGGCATAACGTGCTTTCTCAGGCATGGAAGGGTCTTGGTATCTAAAGATGATCATCCATCCACGGACCAACCGAGGCAAGCGTAGCCTTAACCTGAGCGATCAACCCATGCGTTTGTTATTACCTAGCCACAAGCCCTTCTGATTTCAGGAGAAGACGCCCCGGGCGTCGCGAGTCGATAGCGGACTCCCGGCCACCGTAGTCGCGGGCTTGCGGGCGGCGAGCAATGGGTAGCTCGCCGCCCAGTAAGGAACAGGCTCGGGTCGACGGCGCGTAGTGTTCCACACGCGCCTCAAAGAGATGTCAGCAGAACTGAGGTGGTCTGCTAGGACCGATGCCTATCAGGGTCGCGAGATTATTCGAAAGAGACACCGAGATCCTGGCACATGGGCAACTGAAGGAACACGGGTGGGTTTTAGTCAGTAAAAGTCTGACACGCCCTCCCGCTCCGCCCAGAGCGGGAAAAGTCATTTGATGATTTACCATAAAAAAAGCCTTTCTGATTTAAATAGTTAAAAACTATGGTGGAAAATGGGACCCGACTGCTCAGTAGCTTATTGGTCCCTACGTCGTCCACGCAAACCATCTTGGTGACAATTGACAACGCCTACAGAATACATCTAGCAACTTTGTTGAATTGCGTAAATTTTAAATCTGAAGTTCCAGTAGGTACTAGTTCCAACTCCGATTTCGTTAAGTAGTTTTTATAAGAACTGGAAACACAGTCTACAACTTTTTGGCTGAGTATGAGGTACTAAGTTCGATTCTCAGGTGAGAAAAAGTGATATTCTGTTTTTCCATCAGTAATTTCTCAGTAGCAGCCCCGAATCCGGATTTGTGTCTGTTTCATGGCAATAGGGTTCGCCCCTGTTGCATGGGACATACCAGCGAACTTTAACCTTATTTGTATGTTAAAATAAGGCTCTGAATCGTTTGAAACGATGCGAGCATAACGTAGGTAATTAGGGATAAAGAGGTTGTAATTGACGAAATGTGAGTGTAGTATAGTTACATCTCTGCCTAACCCTTAGTGGAACACGGGTGTAATGTTATGTTCTGTCAACGCCTGTTGAAAAATTGAATAATAAGCGCCTATAGTAATGGGACTGTTGCAAAATGCTTAGCGTAATCCGATAAAAAAAAAACTTATTAAAAAAAACTGCTACGAACTAAAAATAAAGTGGATTTTGGAAGTGGTTTGGTCGCAGGCTTTAGTCTTGTATTTTCTATTATTTTGCCACCGACTTCCGAAATTAAAGTTTATTTTTCACTTTGTAGTCCAAGTAGAGAAATCAGGTGTTTTTTTTTAAATTCAAATAAACTTTTCACTTTTAAGCCTACCTACCCTTCATAAATTTCATCGCTTGCATAGTAAATAACAGTGAAATAAAATTATTATAACATCATCAACAAACACAAAAATACGTATTATTGAAGCCACATATCAGAACATGACCAAATTTCTATGGGACTACTCTATGAGTATATATCCTTCAAAAACAGGTTCGGATTTTCCGAGTCTTCTTCTGCTAAGGTATAACACATTTAAAAAAACACTTGAACTGAGAACCTCCTCTTTTTCTTAAGTCGGTCAAAATATTCAAAAACCATTAAGAATAGCTGTAAGAATGATCTAAGATAAAAACACATTTTTGAGGATTTCTAAGTCTAATAATCAAATGTTATCTAAATAATTTGCCAAAGATAATACTGATACTTACTCATAATCAATCGAAATATTATAAGTATTCGGTAATAGTAGAAAATATTGTTCCGTGTAGCCCAGCACCCTAATTGCGAAACGCACAATTTATCAGAATCTGAATGGGATTGAAGATTATTACTAAACCATTGCGTCATTTGTTCGAATAAATTGTCGGCTCAGCAACGTAAATAACGCAATGAATGTTGTTTAACTATGAATATTAAACCAATTCCTACCGATAAAAAGTTCCGCAATTACCCCTCTGGACGTAAAGAATAGTACCATCCCATTTCTTCCCATGGATGTTGTAAGAAGCGACTAAGGGACTTACTAGAGAATGGGCAGCAGCGTTCTCTACGCATTTACCACCGTACTGCGATCGCCAACCCGCCTGCCATGCGTGGCGATTATGACAAACCCCCCAAATTGGGGGAGGCCTTTGTCCAGCAGTGGACGTCTTACGGCTGAAATGATGATGATGATGGTAAGACATTATTGAGAGTAAAATGACATGAATTCTGAGACAATATGCATACTAAAATGTTAAAATTAACGTCACTAATGGCTGCCTATAAATAACACAATTAGTTCTATTCACAGTTGAGCAGTATTTCATCACAAAGTAGAATTATAGTCCCGAAGGGAAACTCCAAACAAATACTTAATTGTGAAAGAAAATTAGTTGTCCTTGTTCTTCGGATAAATAATCCTGCATACCGATCCGTTTCAACAAAAATATCCTCTATATTTATTTAGCGCACCGGCAAAGTTCCACACTTTGTCGGTGGCACTCCGTGCCAGCGTCATTTTGGGATTTACATCTCAGCATCATTTGCATCACACACCATCATCACAGCATTTGCATCTCAGCGACTACTCGCTAAAGCATTCCCCCCGACCTCAGCTTAGGGCATTGCTGGTAGAGGGCAACAAGGGAAGGGCTGGGTCGGAATGATCAGCCAGCGTCTGTGTTCTTTTCCACATGTAATGAGCAGGCATCTTTTGGACACGCTCGTTCCACCATAGACCTTATCCATCGCTTTATGTTAGGCGTCATCTAGGTCAAGAAAACATCCTCAAAGAAAAACACACCTAGAGACTATACAAATATTTTCGTGTTTTTGTTAGAACATTCCAGACTGATTGCAAAGAGAACTTTTGTCATACGTTCGTTACATCGATTTTCTAGACGTTACGGGTAGTCAGAAGCCCGAAAGTCTGACTTTCAGTCTTACCAAAAGGTAGCGCTTACCCAGCAACTGGCTTGCAGAGGTCGGCAGCAAAAGCAGTCACTCCTTGTAAAATACAGATACTCAGCTGTATCTGGAGGTTTAATCTTTAAGATTCGTCGGGAACTAAGAATGGAAGACAGCACGATATGAGAGTTAGTGTTCTTACTCCCGATGTGTTTTGGTTGTCCGAAAATGAACTAAGTAATCGGGAGTAGAATTCACTCCGAAGTATCGAACAGCTTTTGAACAGGTCCATATCTTCGTTTGCGGACTTCGAGAGTAGGCCCCTGGTTAGACTGGAAGCCAAACCCAATAGATATACATAGTTGAAAAAAGCTGGACAGGTGGTTAATTGCTCATGGGCTAACCTAACGCTTGCCTTGTTTATCTATTCCCCTCTCACTCAGCTTGCGCTTATCGTGTATTACTTCTGTATTTTCCTGTAGCGTGGTACATTTTATATGACCTGAGTGTCGGCGGCGCCGCAATCGCTGCGTGAATGTTCACAGTTGTGCACCATTACGTCTCTGTCGACCCCCTAATTAGTTGCATTTGCTGCGATGTAGGTACAAGTGCATATCCCTCATAATACAGATTTTTAATTTTTCAAATTTCGAATTTGTTTAAATAATAGCCTCTTCCATATGGGCTTCTTCAGACAGGCGAGATGCAACATTTGTTGAAGTTTCGATGGATTTGTCATAGAAATTGTCCTACGAGAGTCGTATCGCGCCTTTTTGTGGGAGCCTTAAAGCGAAAAAGTACTGGGTAAGTTTCTAAAAAGCGAACTGAATTTTTTGAGGCAAAGTGTTTCTAGAAAGTAAGTTATGTGTGACCAAAGTTTTATAAACATAGGACGCATGTAAGTACTTAGGTACTTACTTCATCTGCAACATAATCCTTATCGAAACAAAACAATGTGAGGAAACCGGACACGTGATATCTACCATCCCCCATTGGGCCCACTGGCCCACATTGAGGAGGCCAGTATCCCAGCAATGGGAACATTTTAGGCTGGCTAACCATAACATTGTGAATAAACACTTTTTCATTTCATTTCATTTCTTTGAAAAATGTCAAGCGACAAACCTGTGGGTCCATCACGTGGGTCATATGTGGCAGCTTGTATTTTTGGGTACCTGTGATACTTTCCTACCTAGGTACTTACTGTAAGTTTCCTGTTACATTTATTTCAGCCCGGAATCACCCACCTCTTGGGTATCCCTCATCCAGCGAAGCGAGCACGGCCTCTGTCAATAACGCATTTTGTCACGGGTTTTGCTCCCAAACTGTGATAAATAATGTGTGACTCAAGTCACAAACTGCTCGCCCCGCAGGTGTTTCCCGCGACTTTGACAATATCATCAACCCATCTCGCTTTTGGATGGCCCTTTTGACCTCTTTGGACGCAGTCTTTCTCCATCGCCCATCTCCTCGTCTAATGTTCTACCCAGCCCCAGTTGTGGCGCATCACCATGTCAGCGATGTGGTGGACTTTTAACCGACAGCGGTCTTCACTATTTTACTACAACTTAATTACGTCTTGGTTAACAAGTTGGTCAATTAGCGTACATTTTGATTTATTATCACATCAGAAGCCAATTCTAATAATAAAAATAGCACAAAATCACGCAGTCTCACCTCGGCGACAATGAAACGTCAAAAACTTGTTAAAAATATATGGAAACTAGACGTATTTTCGACAGATATCTGACTGTGAATGTTCTTAAAATTACCAGAATTAAATTACCTCTGAGAATCGAATTTGGAATTTTTCAAAATTCCATATTCAAACTTACCCCACTCCCGAGCACGGCCGTTAATCTAATTAAGCTAAGTTCACACTGACGCGGTCTCGGGCCGTTTGCATTCGTAATCGTTAGCTGTTCACACTAATTGGTGTCAGCCGCTAGTGGCCACTAAGATTTATGAACAGGGATATAGACCACACAGGTTTTATTTGTTTGTTTATGTGGGGTTTAATTGCTTGCTGTCTGAAATATGGTCAGTAGTATCTTCTTAATTAATAATATCATCATCTCAGTCGAAAATTTTCTTATTGTTACGTCGATCGATCAGGTTAAGCTAAACTTACCGCGGTTATTACGTGGGTGGGGGACCATCTTCACATACCAAGCACACACAATGCCTCGCAAAGCACGTTAAGCCGTTGGTCCCCTGCCAGGGTCGCGAGATTGTTCGAAAGAGATACCGTGACCCTGGCACATGGGCAACTGAAGGAACACGGGTGGGTTTTAGTCAGTAAAAGTCTGACACGCCCTCCCGCTCCGCCCAGAGCGGGAGAAGTCATTTGATGATTTCCCATCCAGAAAAAAAAAAGAAAAAAAAGTCGTTGGTCCCGGCTGTCATTCATCAATCTTTGACAGTTGCTCGTTCGCTACGGGTCGTCAGAAGCCCGAAGGACCGAAGGTCTGACAACCAGTCTTACCAAGTGTTATTTTTATCCAGTAACTGGGTTGTTGAGAGTTCCGATAAAATCCATGTCAAATACTTGTGTTAGTGCTTAGGTACCTACGCACTCTGGTAGGGGAACGAATCAGCGATCAACGTCATAAACTATGGTTGGACCAAGGTGAGTGTAGGCCCGGCCGTGGTCGAGTCGATGGTCAGCAGCGAGGAGTCCTGGGACGCGGTGGTATCCTTCTGCGAAACAGTTATGTCGCAGAAGGAGGCTGCGGAAAGGGAGCGGGAGATATCTTCCGCTCACCCAGCCCGCAGCAGGCGCACCGGACGTCGGCGGAGGGCGGACAACGCCCTCTTCCAGCCCCCCTAAATGGGTCCAGGGGCGACAGATTCGGGGACATCCGTCTCCCCCAACTCGTTAGGACCCGAGATGGTGGCGCGTAGTATTCCACGCGCGCCTCTCTGTGATGTACGGGGGGGGGGGGGTTTACCGGGCGGGCCGGGCACCAGTCGGGGATCGCGGGAGACATATTGGTTCCCGTGGTCCCCGGCGTAGGTGTGGGACGGAACACCGGGGTGGTTTTAGTCAGTAAGAGTCTGACAGACCCCTCCGCCCACCCCAGGGTGGAGGACATCCATGAGGATTTCCACCTCGAGATCAAAAAGAAAAAACCAAGGTGAGTGTAGGCAGACTAGAGAAGCACTTCCTACTATCGATGCCCGCCTCACAAAACAGCTGGTTCTCCGCATAACTAAACAAAGTTGCGTACAGTTATATCAGCTATAACTAGCCACGGTTCATTTAATAAACACCTATTTGTCATAGGAGTAACAGACAGTGTGCTGTACAGGGCCTACATCAAGTGCAAAGAGACAGCAGCTCATTTGCTGCTAAACTGCCCGGTGGTCATCACATATAGGACAAAGTACTTCGTTATCCCAGGTATCCTACAAGACATTGTCCGTAAAATCACGGCGTTGCTGCTGGCCTTCCTCAAGGAGCTGGGGTGGATCGAATAACCGATTCTCGCACCAGTACCCATAATACGCGCTTTGACGTTCGATTTGCGGACAGCCCGTATGACCTATGATGTACAGCTTAAGGCTGGGAACAAACAAGCAGGTCGCGACTCTCGTAGAACTACGAAAACTTTATGGAAATTGTCCTACAAGTTTCACGTCGCGCCTGTCTAAAAAAGCCTTTATCATGAAATCGTGGAGAGAAAAAATCTATTCCTTTGCTTGTCCGTAAAATCAAGGCGTTGCTAGCCTTCCTCTAGGAGCTGGGGTGGATCGAACAACCGATTCTCGCACTAGTACCCAAAATACCACGTTGACGTTGAATTTGCGGACAACAGCCCGTATTACCTATTATGTACAATTTAAGGCACCCATTTTATGGAAATTGTCCTACAAATTTCGCGCTGCACCGTCGCGTCGCGCCTGTCTGAAGAAGCCTTTATCACGAAATCGTGGAGAGAAAAAATCTATTCCTTTGCTTGCACGTGTCAAGTTAATACGGAAACGCTGTTTTTTACGGATACAGGAAAGTTGAGAATTTTCCTTCATTTTGTTTCAAAGTTTTTCGGGTATTTCCCACCATTTCTTATCTAGGTAGGTAAGTATGGTATCTTACATCGAATATTGCGATTATATAAGAATTCTCAGAAACTTATTACTATTTAATCTTAGTACTATGGAATATTTATCATTCGAATTACTTACAAATACTGTCATATTGTAAATTATTAATTTGATAACGATAGCCTACTAAACGATACCTAACTTTGCCCTGACAACAGTCAAGTCATAAATAAAGGTCAGGTTTTATTGCTCTGTACGAAAATTTAATTTATGAACGAGATAATGACTTTTTTGTAAACACAATCAACCTACACAGTTCCTACTGCTGGGACTCAGAGGGGTAATTGCGGAACTTTTTATTGGTAGGAATTGGTTTAATATTCATTGTTAAACAACATTCATTGCGTTATTTACGTTGCTGAGCCGACAATTTATTCCATCAAATGACGCAATGGTTTAGAAATAATCTTCAATCCCATTCACATTCTGATAAATTGTGCGTTTCGCAATTAGGGTGCAGGCTTCCTGTTTGTGAGAGGAAGCGGGCCGTAATCTACCACGCGGGTCCAATGCGGGTTGGTAGATATTGCTATTTGCAACAGATTTTCTTACGGCTCCTGCCCCCCTAGCCAAGTTATAACCTTTTCGTGTCGAATTCCGTTCTCCAATCGGTAACGCCTCGGTGTCAGAAATTGTACAAAACGATAAGTTGGTAGCCATGTTGACGCGCCTCAGTAGGCCGCTCGTTCTACAATGTCATTAGAAAAACGACATTATAACAAAGGATGTAGCGTTGAACATTGTACAAATGATAACAATTCATTCTATCATTTTGAACGATGTGAACTTGGCTACGAACTTTCTATTCGTTTGTTCTAACCACGTGATTTAACGTTGAGATGATTTCATTCCCATACATTTGATTAGATTATCAACTTGGCTAGGGGTGCTGATGACACTGCCGCATGCCGTAGCTATTATATTTACTAGGATTACATTTTTTAGGCTCATTACGTTCATTACGATGCAAGCTTTCTTCAGTTGGGATTCCTGATCAAGTGATCATATTAACGGCTTATATGAGACGTCTGGAATTATTTTGATATTGTATGATTAACTAATTTTGTGGCTAACATTGTTGTTGTTTCTCTAGTTCCTAGTAGTACTTTGACAAAGTCAAACACAGACGACAGTCACTTGGCACACTAGAGAATAACTAGGTAATTGCGGAACTTTTTATCGGTAGGAATTAGTTTAATATTCATAGTTAAACAAAATTCATTGCGTTATTTGCTGAGCCGACAATTTATTCGAACAAATGACGCAATGGTTTAGAAATAATCTTCAATCCCATTCAGATTCTGATAAATTGTGTGTTTCGCAGTTAGTGTGCAGATTCACTGTTTAAACAAGCTATCGCGTTTTTTTTTTTTCTAGTACTAATTGGAATTTCGACGCATAGTGAAAAAGAGAGGGTCGCGCGCACGCGATGTGACTCATACACAAATTATGACCTGCGCCCTAATTTCGTAACGCAATATAGATCAGAATCTGAATCATTTTGGACAATATTTCTAATCCATTGCTACACATGTTCGAGAAATTTCAGCAACGTAAATAATGCATGAATGTTGTGGAAATGTCAAAGTGAAAGCAATTCTTACCGATAGTCTGTTTTGCAATTACCCCTATGCATAGTTTTTTTCTTTTTTAATGTTATCTTTCTTTTTAATTTTCAATCTTTACTTGTTGAAATCTTACATGGTTTTGTCGGTTTCCACACACCGAAACATCGCGGATGAAAGTGCCCTAAGTCCTTTTGCTTTCCTCCAAATTCTATTAAAAGCGATTCGGAAAAGCCGAGAAGGTGAACAAAAGATATAAAAAAGTGGCCAAGTGCGAGTCGGACTCGCGCACCGAGGGTTCCGTACAAACCTGCACGTATTTACGGTTTATGCATAAGGTTTATGTAATTAAATGTTGTTTTTTAAATTTTTATATTTGAGTTGACTGAATGAAAGGTAAATTGTGGTTTACGATTTATGACGTATTAAAAAAAAACTACGTAGTAGATCTCGTTCAAACCAATTTTCGGTGGAAGTTTACATGTCCATGCACAGTTTTTAATGTACATCATATATTTTTTTTTATCATTCCCTTATTTTAGAAGTTACGGGGGGGGGGGGGGGGGGGACACATTTTAAAACTTTGGAAGTGTCTCTCGCGCAAACTATTCAGTTTAAAAAAAAAATGATATTAGAAACCTCAATATCATTTTTGGAGACCTATCTATAGATCCCCACACGTATGGGCTTGCTGAAAAAAAAAAAATATTATTGTTTTTTTTTTCTATTTTTGTGTGAAAATCCGCAAAAGTAACCATGTCAATTCCTCAAGGTAGTGTTTTAGGGTGCCTATTGTTCCTAATATATATAAATAACCTCCCTAAAGAAATAAATTCATACGGCGTCCTATTTGCTGACGACATTTCAATAATTTTTCCTTATGATAATAACGGGACCCTAACTGAAATCTTATATGACATTCTTACTAATATAGTGGCATGGTTGAAAGACCATAATTTAGAAATTTTCTCGAAGACGAAGCTGATGCAATATAGACCATATCATATAATAATACAAAATTACAATGTGTAAACGACTTTTCACTGCTAGGCCTGACTGTCGATACAAATATAAACTGGAAAGGTCATATACAAACCCTATGAAATAAATTGGCTAGCTTTACATAGGTACGCCTTAAGAGAACTAAAAAAAGCAACCGACTTCAAAACAGCTCTTTCAGCCTACTACGCATACGCATATTCGTGGCTAAACTTTGGAATTCTATTGTGGGGAAATAGTGTAGATATAGAGCGACTATTTATTTTACAAAAAAAAAATGCGTTCGAATCCTAGTAAATATAGAACGTACGGAAAGTTGCAAACAATACTTTATAGAACATAAAATTCTTACGCTAACAGGTATTTATATCCTAGAAGCTAGTAAATTTGTGAGAAAATACCCATCGCTTTTTCCGCTAGCAAAACAGCAACGCCCACAGCAACGCAGTCTTAGAAACCGATATCTAAACGAATTAGCGGTACCAACTTCAAGACTAGCTATGTTTCGTTCTGGGCCTCTGGCCATGTGCGTTAAAATCTATAATAAACTCCACTCATTAAAAACATCACGGAAGAAAGTGCCCTAACTCCTTTAGCAGTCCTCCAAATTCTATCAAAAGCGTTTCCGTAATTTAGCCGAAAAGGTGAACAAAAGATATCAATAAGAGAGACGTAATAGGATTAAGATATTACAAATAATAATTGATACGTGTCTTGTTGGTACTTTACCTAGGACATGATAATAGAAGGATTAACATATTTCTTATATTAATAGCAAATGCGCAACAAATGTATCTGTCATTGCTTCATTTTTTTAATTTACCTATCGTGAAAAGGCTTGAATTGCGCACAACTTCGATTAAGATGATCATTTTCTTTCAAGATGTTTCTGATACTTTTTTTTAGAAATTACTAGGACCCTTAGGAGCCGAACAAAAAGAAAAAATAACAGAAAGAACGCAAAGCCGAAAACGACGTAATGCGCGGGCAGGTGATGCAATGCGACGGGATCAGGGGAACAAGAAATTTCACGCGGACAAAATCGCAGGCAGAAGCTAATACTACTTAAAGATCTGAAGAGTATTTTTATATCTGTTTGTTTGTGTCTCTGTTTCAGCGCATATGCGAAACGGCCGGACCGATTTAGACGGGATTTTCACTGGCAGAGCTGATATTATTAAGACTAACATACTTTCTCCGGTACCACATTCCCTGGGTTAATTTCCAACATCCACGCGGGCACAGCCTTCTCCAATAAATAAACAAGCTATCTTGGGGCACTTTTAGAAATAAAACACTCAATGCAAAAATTCAAAATGTTTATGTAAACAATATTCAACATGATTAACAAAAAAACAATCAGATATTACAAAAAGTTGAGATTCCAAATTACCTACCATTTATCTTTAACAATTCCGTCGATGAATTTTGTCCAGCGAATTTCAAATTCATGCACTAACTTGTCCTTTTCAGGGTATGAACTATAGTATAGAGAATTCAAAGCTAACTGTTTCAACACCTTGAGGTCTGCATGTTGACTAGCAACTGCAACAAACGCAACATAAAAATCGTGGGAAATGGGATCAGCCTCCCAGACTCCTGGGTCATCACTTGACAGTACTACAGGCATGTCCAGACTCAAGAACGTTGCTAAAGGATGATTCCTCACATCCTCAAGTAGCTTTAGAACACAATTTGACACAACATTGATTTCCAGAGCAATTTGTCTTTTCTTCACTTCCTCCATTAGCAAAGGATGTTTTGTGAGAGCGAATGCATGGCCTATACGTTTAGCACCCAGAACTATAGCGTCGAATAAATTCTCGTCAGAACTAGTGCCAGACCAGTTTGTTTCGCCCGCATGTAAATATAAATCTAGGTGCTCTCGAACCTCTGATAGTTCATTTACAAAGTCTTTCAGAGGCACTCCCAAGTCTTCCTGACCGACCAAGTCAAAACCTACTAGAAAATCTGGCATCAAAGTTTGGATTTCCAAAGCGATCCTGGTATATTCCTTCAAAGTGGCTTTATCTACTAGTTTTAATGGAGCATATATCAATTTTACTCCGAAGAAATCTGGATAATCCTTCATGAATTGTTCAGTAACTCGCTTGTAGGTCGCTGCAGTTGCCGCAGCGTCATATACATTCCCTTCCAAGTCATACAATGACGGCAAAACACTTCTCAATTCAAGGTACATGACTTGATCTTTCCTGAATTCCAGTAATGTATCGTAAAAATATTTTTCCCACACAGGTTTGTAAGTTAACAGTTTTCCTGTACAAATGAAATAGTGCTGGAACGTAATCCACACAGCATTCACATCGGTGTAAACTTCATTTGGATTGTCAATCACCAGAGTGAAGTGTTTTCTCAGATCCGCATCGAATTTCTCAACGTTTTTAGATGCATTTCTTGCATCCTTCATGAGTTGCCATCGAGCGGTACAGGGACAAGGTGTTTTAGGAGCAACTGCAGAAAATTGAAACTGGATATCTGAATTATCTTCTGTGAAACAAACCCACAGATCATCCATGTAAGTCACACTCAGCACATAATCTGGGCTTAGTAATCCTGTGTCATGGACGTGGAGGACAGCACCCTTAGGCATACTCTTAATAATCTGGAACAATTTTGCATCCTTCACTGCGTCCTTATATTGGAAGAAGTGCTTCGTCAGGTTAAAATGTTTTGGATGAGCAAAACCCTGCGCAACCTCCTCATTTTTAAGATTCATTATGATTTCGTTAGCCTTTAGTTCACTGTCACTTAGTTTGATTGAGCTTCCGACCATCATAGCAAGTTCTCTTTCAAGGAGATCATTTCTTTCTTGGAGCACTTCATCTACACTTCGAGAGTAAGTTACTATGCTATTAGTTAACAAGAAAAATATAGCTAGTAGCCACATTGTCACGGTCCGTGTTCTATCGGCGTACTATCACGTAAGATTGGTATAGCAAACCTGATACCTCAGTAGATAATGTATTTGTAGGTGAGATATGACGCAATAATCAATTCGCTCAGTGCCAACGATTTTTATTTACAATATATATGACTATACTTGTATCGTCAGCAGTATTTTGTTCTGCTGCTTCGCTTGGATATTGTGAAGGCAGTCGGCTTGTAGTTGCGAAGTTGGCAAAATCTAAAACAAAAGATAGATGACAATTAAGAACAGAATACCTCCGTAGGAATCTACCTATACCCAACTACGGTGAGGATAGGATTTTGACCAATTTATCTATTCGTTTGTATGTAGGTATGGGTACATGTGTGTGGTTTTTGTATATGGGTATGTACATGTGTGTCCCTCATAACTTCTAATTTACTTATCACCATTTGACAAATTAGGTGTAGTTGGAATTATCAGATAAGAAAAATATTCTCTATTCTATACAAAAGTGGAACCAATGTGTATCTCATCGTATGATCGTGAACAACGATAGTTTATAATCGATCTTGTGAGATTGTAAACTGTCGATAAATTGTGAACAGAACCATACTGCTTACAAAATAATGTATTGATTTGTTTATAATCTCTCCATGTCAAACCGTGAAATTGTAAACACACCTACACTTACCGACAGAGTTCAGATTCTGTCCGACTTTGTAACCCGTAAAATTATGAACCACCCCTGATTTGTTGATCTAAGGCCCAATCTGGTCCAAACGCCTCCTGCCGGAGGCTCTACACGGGGGTCGTGCGGTCCATGGCCCTCTACGGGGCACCGGTGTGGGCGCCCTCATTGAGGCTGCGCCCAGCACGCCGGTTGAGTGCGGCCCAGAGGGTCATGGCCATCCGGCTAATCCGGGGATACCACACGGTCTCGTGCGAAGCGGCGAGCCTCCTTGCCGGAGTGCCGCCATGGGATCTGGAGGCAAAGGTCCTCGCCCACATGTGGGAGTGGCGCGAGGAGGCGAAACGCCGGGGCGAAACTCCGCTGCCGCGACAAATCACGGCACGGCGGACAGAGCTCCGGCAGGATCTCATGGCGACATGGCAAGTACGATTGTCGCAACCCAGCGCCGGGCACGCCACAATTGCGGCGGTAAGTCCCCTCTTTGAGGAGTGGATAGAGAGGCGCCACGGCGTCCTCACCTTCCGCCTGACGCAGGTTCTCACCGGGCATGGGTGCTTCGGTGGGTTCCTGTTCAGGATAAAGCGGGAGGAAACGCCCGGGTGTTTCCACTGCGAGGATCGTCTGGAGGAGACGGTAGAGCATACGGTGGAGGTGTGCCCTGCCTGGGCGGAGCACCGCCGTGTCCTCGTGGAGGCGATCGGCGGCGGCGACCTCTCGCGTCCGACCCTGGTGCGAGCCATGGTACGGAGCGAGAGGGCATGGGAAGCCGTCACCTCCTTCTGCGAAGCAGTAATGCTCGCGAAGGAGGAGGCGGGGCGCGTGAGGGAGTGGCAGTCTCTGCGCCCTCACGTCCCTAGCCGCCGCAGGAGGAGACGCCCCGGGCGTCGGGAGTCTATAGCGGACTTCCGGCCACCGTAGGCGCGAGCTTGCGGGCGGCGAGCAATGGGTAGCACGCCGCCCGGTAAGGACCAGGCTCGGGTCGACGGCGCGTAGTGTTCCACGCGCGCCTCATAGAGATGTCAGCAGCACTGAAGGGGTCTGCTAGGACCGACGCCTGCCAGGGTCGCGAGATTGTTCGAAAGAGATACCGTGACCCTGGCATATGGGCAACTGAAGGAACACGGGTGGGTTTTAGTCAGTAAAAGTCTGACACACCCTCCCGCTCCGCCAAAAGCGGGAGAAGTCATTTGATGATTTCCCATCCAGAAAAAAAAAAAAGGCACCCCGACCGAAAAGTGTCATTTATAAACATAGATTTTTTATACGATTGAAAAACAATGCGTTAAATTGTAGGTAAATGGTTTTTGTAATTCACAATGTAATATTATTATTTTAATATAGGTATACATATTTATTTGATAGTGTATAATCTCGCGAGATAGATTATAATAAAACGATGTCTATAATGTTACGATGACATATACACGATCAAAATTATACAGGGTAAGTTTTTATCCAGTGCGTAAATTGTAACCATGAATTCAGCATATCATTCTAGACCCCCTTGCGCAGAAATATTTCGTCGGTTTTACAAAAATAAATCAGCTGTTTCATAGAAAAATGTATACCTACGGGGTCAAAATGTATGGAACAGCTGACTTTTTTTGTATAACCGACGAAAATTTTCTACGCTGGGGGATTTAGAATGATATGCTGAATTCATGGTTACAGTTTGCGCACTGGATAAAAACTCATCTTGTATACATTGAGAAGATGTTTTTTTTTTTATATTTCGGGTTGGTTCCATTGTGCAAAGTTGTTCAAATTCACTAAGACCTCAAATTTGGTACTAGGTATCACCTGCACCCTGTACACTATCAATCACAATCTGAATGATTTTGAAGGCTTTTATCCATTGCTCCCTAAGTTTGAAAAAGTATCTGTTCAACAAAGTAAACAACGCAATGAATGTTGTTGAACTGCCAAAATGACAACCTTTCCTATTGTTTGTGTATTACCCAATTATTCAGTAAAAGTTTCTACAAATATTCTGTTTCAATTTTTTTTTATTGTTCTATATTCTACAAGCAAATCAACAAAAGACATATATTGGGTTGAAGTGAAAGTTATGCACAATTCTGTTTACGATATTGACAATAAGTCTTGGACCAATTACACGGTTGGTTAGGTTAGGTTGGAAAATGGCCACAACATAAGTAGAACATAATTCTAATTAGCTTCATATGCAAAATATATTTTCTTATATAGGATCAGTTTTTATCCAGTGCATAAATTGTAACCATGAATTCAGCATATCATTCTGGCCCCCTCGCGTAGAAATTTTTCGTCGGTTTTACAAAAAAAAAAAAATGATCTGCTGTTTCATAGAAAAAATGCAATACCTACAGGGTCAAAATGTAATAATAAATAATAATAATATTCCACAACTATCACACAACGCCATCTAGTCCCAAGCTAAGCAGAGCTTGTGTTATGGGTACTAGACAACTGATAAACATACTTATATATTTCTAAATACATACATATTATAGATAAATTACACCCAGACACAGAACAAATGATCGTGCTCATCACACAAACATTTGTCCTGGGTGGGAATCGAACCCACGACCTCCGGCATAGCAGTCAGGGTCACTAACCACTAGACCATTGTATGGAACAGCTGATTTTTTTTTGTATAACCGACGAAAATTTTCTACGCTGGAGGGTCTAGAATGATGTCCTGCATTCGCGAGCGCTTCCTTATGGTGCTGGACATCCAAAATAGCATCGTTGTCAATTTCTTCCCGTGAGTGTTGTAAGAGGTTAAGGGACTTACTAGGCAATGAGCAGCAGCGTTCTCTTTACATTTTACCACCATACTGCAAGTGGTTACTTACAGACAATAGCATAACCCTCTTTGTACTTGTAATATCATTGAGTGTAATTATGAGTTAAAAATCAGTGCTTTTATTTGGGCGTTTGCTTAAGTGTCGTTTAGTGTTAATGAAAACAGGCTTACATCTTTTCCAAGTTTAAAGAACTTACATAAAACCGCGTTACACTACATCATATTTAGGTGATGTTTTCTTTAATATTTAATATATCCGTTTCTCTTATTTCGCCATCCGAATTTAGGGGAAGGGTCCCTGAATATCGCACAGTGTAAGAAGACTTTTGGTGCACCTCTGGTGGTTAAAAATATGTTAACGATCCATTGAAATCTAAAAGTTTAGTCTTGCACCTTAAAGGTGGAGACGGACTTGCAACGTATGTTTGTAATGTATCGAGGTGAGTTTGGTTACGTGTGTGAATTTACTTTGGAAAAATATATTTTTAACTATTTTGAAAAAGAGAGTAAAACGAGATTCTTTGTGCTTGCAACGTCGCCCTGACGTGCGCAAATCCGCTCGTTGTACTGACTACTGTAACGCGTTCCAAAGGGATTCACGATAAAGCCGGCATTCTAGTAAAGGATCCGGGGCTGTTAATCGGCTCTCTGTACTGACGTTCATCGAGCCGAGCCGCTGCTGTAACGCGTTACAAAAACTCGATACATTACAATCAAATGTTACAAGTCAGTCTCCACCTTAAGAAATAGGCAAGTCTGTGACAAATCTATGACATATGTCGCGGTATGCGGACATGCGGTATACACGAAAAGCAATACTCGCTAGAAACGTGACACAATGTGCTGCCAATAAAGACGCAGTCACGAACATAAATACCTTACAGTGACGCGACAATCCGCGACATACACAAGCTATATCCTCGTAAAATAAGAATTTCAACTTGAAGAAAAGACCCATCTCTAAATAGTATAGTAAAAAACAAAGTGTAAACCGTATCAAAATTTGCGGCGTAGTTTAGAAGAAATAAGCAAAGAAACAGACCAACGAAAACAGCTACTATTTAGATAAAGAGATTAGAGATGGTTACGTGAATAATATGATCGTAACACCATAAAATATCTATTAAAACTTTCGGAGAAAGTCTATTTGAATATTGCATAAAAGTATGGTATTTATGCTCGTGCCTACTGTACTGCATTGCAAAACATTACAGCCTTTTTTTTGTGGCTGGGAAGTCATCAAATGACGTCTGCCGCTCTGGGTGGAGCGGAAGGGCGTGTCAGACTTTTACTGACTAAAACCCACCCGTGTTCCTTTAGTTGCCCATGTGCCAGGGCCACGGTATCTCTTTCGAACAAATCTCGCGATCCTGGCAGGGAAAACATTATAGCCTGAAACCAATATGTCACTGGTAGGTTATAACGGTTCGAAATTCAAATTAGCCGTGGCAGCTTAGAGATGACCAGTCCCTACTGATGGCGCCCGTTCCCGAACATGACGTATGGATCATATTACTATTATAATATTTTTATCCTTTAATATATACTAAATTTTTAAATATAAAAATAAAAACATTTTAAAATATTTTAAAAAATAGTAGCCCACTCGTATTGGGAACAGGGTCCAAGCTACCGGCGCGGCGGTCAGGGCTCCAGAGAGAGGAACTTCCTAACAATACGGGCCGTGTCCAGAAGTACCGCTTTCTGAAGCAAGCCCTAGATCGAGCTGCCCAACGAGAGCCTCCTCAGATGTTGGTCGAGGCTCTTGGCTATTAAGCCATTGGCAGTGACGACTATCGGCACAATGATCGCTGAGTCCACATCCCACACGTCGATAACCTTGCGAGCCAAGTCAAGATACTTGATTTGTTTATCTTTCTCGGCTTTCACGAGGTTCCCGTCATGCGGGACTGTTATGTCAACGATCATTGTACGCCGCTTTAGTCGATCCACCACCACTATATCAGGCTTATTTGCAACAATAGTCATGTCAGTGATGATGGATCGATTCCAGTACAGTGTGATATGCCCATTTTCAAGAACTGGGTCGGGCACACACGTGCACTATTATTTATTGTTACAAATACTTAATAATATAAATATAGAACACTTTAATCTACCTTTATTTCCAGCAATTTTCAATTGTGTCGAATCCTTTAGTATTCACAGTCACAGAACTAATGACTACATTTCTGTATTACGTTCGATTTTATCAAAAGTATTTTTTTTTTTTCAGAATACCGTCCATTTATAAATTATACTATGTTTTTTTGATTTCTGTACACTCAAGTCGTTGTGTTATTTACATCGTTATAAGTAATTGTTTACGTAAATTATTTTCTATCTGCAAGTAGGTACCTGCGTTTGTACAAACACTTTTACATGTCTAAGTAAATTGTTTTATAACTAGATGAGTTTGTGGGTTTCTATCTGACTAATCTGTGACGATTGTGACGAAAGACCGAGATAAACTCAGACTATTCAGAGTACAAGAAAACCGTTTATTTCGGTTTTTTATTCATGTGTTCAGAGGACACAGTCTCTTTAAACTCCAGCTTACTTGGTCAGATTATGTGTAGACCATGTAGATTGGTATTTGAAATGGTCATTAGAAGAAAGAACAACACAGATTTGTGTTGAAAAAACTTTCACCATTTAATTTAAATATTAATATGGGTACCCATTCAAGAAACCGTTTTTTTTTAATGTAGGGTTAAATATTGTACGGTGGTACGGAATCCTCCGTGTGCAAGTCCGACTTTCACTTGGCCGGTTTTTTCCTTCCACCTCAAAAATACTAGATTTACACAAAATTAACAAACCAAATACACAAAACGAAAGCCGATAGTTTGTCTAAAGTGAATTAGTTCCAAACAAAATTAAATAGATGATTAGCTGTATGAACTGCACTCTTAAAAGACGTAGTATTTAATTTGGCCGCTTATTCAGGTGGCCATAGACTTTTTAATTTTATTAATTTCCTATGTCACACTATGATGTCAGCAACAAGAAAGTTTTGTCGCGCCGCAAGATTGTGACAAATTATGAGACATGATATAATTTACCGCGCCTTGTCACAAATCTCTTGAGTACGCCTGTGATCACCCCATAGAAGAAGACCCTTAATGTGACAACGGAAAATATGGTTCCGATGATGATTTTGTATAAAACTTTTTTTGTTTTTTTTGTTTTTTGTGGCTTTAATGTACTAATAATACTTGGCAAGATATACCCTATCCAATGAAAAAAGAATTATCAAAATCGGACTACTCTGTATAAAGTCATGCATAGTAGTCCGATTTTGAAAGTCTCATAAAAAAAAAAACAAAAAAAAAAGCTCCTCTGTTTTTTTTCGTCGGTTAAAAAAAGGATATGGGTGTAGTTGTTTACCGCCCTAAAGAGAACTCGCAAATCTAAACACATGACATTTTATTTATTTATTAAAGCGCCTTAGATTAACTATGTAGAACCATAAATATATAGCTCAAACGATTATTGAGATAGTATTGTCTAAAATCCGTAGGCAGATATTTTTATCACGGACTGAGTTGACTGACTGACATATAGATTAAAAATCTACCCACCACTACCAACGCACTTCCTTGTAAGTTAAAGTCTAGCTGAGTAATTGTAGGTATGAAAAGAAAAACATAAAAAACAGTGATTTTTTTACGATTTTAAATATTTTCCAAGCAATCGATTTTTATTAAAACCTTGCGCCTTTCGAAATGATAATAGCAAAACCTCTTTCTTTCGTAGGAAAATAGAGTTCATAATGAAATGTGGCTTTTATCGTTTCGTATAGGTACCAAATTATTGAAGTGGAACTAATGTTTACAGAAAGTAATGATGACATCCCACCAAAAACATAAATGAGAAAATGGGTGCAAAGTTCAAAATTAAGAATACGCGTGGTTGTTGACTTCGCCGACAAAAGAATAAGATCTAAATGGGTGCCAAATTCTGTAGTTAATCCTGAAGTTTATTTATTATATACAACATTCTAAAATAAAATGAAAACACATTCTTGACACATTATTATTATCTTTCTATATAATTCTACTGTACGTGTGTATGTCACTGAACTCCTCCTAAACGACTGGACCGATTTGAATGATTTTTTTTGTATGCGTTTGGGTGGCATTCTGGATGGTTTAGATTTACAAATCAGCCCGACAGATGGGGCTGCTATTGAGTTCTAGGAAACAGGACAACGTCTCTACGGTCAGCTAGTATTAGTATATATTTCGTAGTTTCAAACAGAAATGATAAAACAAGTGACATACGATATGATAGGTATAGATACCTACATTAGGTACTGAGTTGGCTTCCATATGGACGGAAGCCTTGGGCAGTAGCTAGTTCTAGATAAGGTTTGTTTATTTTAAGGACAGTCATTTATTATTACTTTAGTTATCACTGGTGCCTCAGTGGTAACGGCCGTGATTAGTTGCAGATCGTGAGTTCGAACCTAGTCAGACGCTTTCTTTACTTTGTGTAAATTATTTCATCACTACTGCTTTCAAAACGGTGAACGAAAACATTGTGAGGAAACCGGCATGTCCTAGAAGCCAAAAATTCTAAGACTTGTGACATCTACCAACCTGTACTGGGCCTGTGTGGTAGAATACGGCCCATCCCCTCTCACTGAGAGGAGGCTTGTGTCCCATTAATGCGAATATTTATGCTGATGATTAATTGTTATTATGATTATAAAGTAATATTTCTTAAGAGCTTTGTTTTCGTATTATAGATTTAAGTCAGGTACATAATATTGCATCTCTTTTTCCCTAAGGGTATTTCATCATCATCATCATCATTTCAGCCGTAATACGTCCACTGCTGGACATAGACCTCCCCCAATTTGGGAGGCGTTGCCATAATCGCCACGCTTGGCAGGCGGATTGGCGATCGCAGTATGGTGGCCAGATGTATAGAGAACGCTGCTGCCCATTCTCTAGTAAGTCCCATAGTCGCCTCTTACGACACCCACGGGAAGAAATAGGGTGATACTATTCTTTACATCCGGCACCACAAGTGTATTTAGAGGTGTACTTATAGTATTTTAAATCACATTTCACGACTTTTGTCTAAGTCCAATGTAACAGGGAGCGAGCCTAGAATGCAAACTGGGGGTGCTGCTAAGAAATTTCTGTTGGAAAAATACAATAACACTGCCCGAGCTAGGAATCTAACCTAGGACAGGCATATATGCTAACTCCGGGCTTCTATCTATACAAACATATAAATATTTAAAAAAACACGCTTCCACTGAAAACCAAACTAAAAAGTAGAAAATAATGGAAAAAAAGCGTGGGGTGCTTTTTAAGGTATTTTTTTATTGATATCAGGCACCCCACGCTTTTTTTTCATTATTTTCTACTTTTTAGTTTGGTTTTCAATGGAAGCGTGTTTTTTAGTTTTTTTTAAACTATTATTTATTTTCTATTTTTTAGGGTGTTTCAAATTTCGAGACGTATGTCAGCGTAGTTTGTGACGTATGTCAGCGTAGTTTTCGAAGTCAGTTTTTTTTGCTGTCCTGGTAACCCTGACAAGGATAATGGCACAAATTAATTTGTGACGTATGTCAGCATAGTTTTCGAAGACAGTTTTTTTGCTGTCCTGGTAACCCAGGCAAGCATAATGGCACAAATTTATGAAATTATTGCATTGTCATCGGTCCCTGACAGGTGTGCAAAGTTTGAATGAAATCTGGTCGTTTAAAGTGGGTCAAAATCGCGCTATAAGGAGTCGGTTACAAACAAACATACTAACATACAAACAAACAAGTGAAGCTAATATAAAGCGTGTAAAAATTGAAGTGTCTGTTTGTAATTTCAAATTAACAGCTATGAAAGTTTATAAGGTACTTACATCAAAAAATCAATTATTGAAATTTTTGTCTATCTGTCTGTCTTATTTTTGTCTGAATTTTTGTCTGTTTGTTCCGGCTAATCTCTGAAACGGCTGGACCGATTTTGAGTTTTTGTATGAGGAGCACGTTCCTGTGTGATAATTTTCGAACATCACGCGGGCGAAGCCGCTTGCACAACTAGCACTTAATATACTTTTTATGGAAACACCCAATATATCTTTGACCGAACTGGCAATGAAACCCAGCGGTATTGTAAACCTTTTAGCACAGCATAAAGAGGCTTTCTGATGACCACTTCTTGTCTCCTATTTCGTATCTAATCCATTTTGTCCCTCCCTTTTATGTTTTTGAGGCAATTGTAAATATAATAAACAATTTAAGGTGTAAGAAAACGGTATGATTAAGTGCATGGGTAAACATTTTATGTAAATAATAAGTTATTTCGAGTCCTAAGTAAATAACACAACGCTTACTTGTAAATAGTTTGTCAAAAAGTGACATTTGGAGAACAGCTTTCAGAACTATTCAGAACAGATGATATTGTTGTTCAAAAGAATCTTATGAAGGAGGTCGAAATCACAGAGTTTTAATGGTTATTACAAGACTACTTCAGGAGGGGTGATTAAAGAATTCATTCTAAAGTTACACTAAACTTTAGTCGCCTTCTCTTTTATAAACTAAAGTTTTTCTTTAGCCTATTTTTGAAATAAGAACCTTACAGAAATGTAGTTATTTTTACAAAACTAACAATTAACACCGGTGCTAAGTTGTCATTTTGTATTAAGTACTTTAACCGAATTGAAATTAAGTTGGGAATGCAGAAACTGGTTAGAACTAAACTTCAAAATTAGCCTATATTGTTCCCACTGCTGGGACACAGGCCTCCTCTCGGTGAGAGTGAGTGGGCCGTAATCTATCACGCGGGCTCAGTGCGGGTTGGTAACAAAAGTTAGTTTGCGTTTTTTGTAAAAAAAAAAGGGAAGAAGATATGGTCTATATGACACGTGTTATGCCTTCAAAGAACAGAGGGGTAATTGCGGAACTTTTTATCGGTAGGTATTGGTTTAATATTCATAGTTAAACAACATTCATTGCGTTATTTACGTTGCTAAGCCGACAATTTATTCGAATAAAGGACGCAATGGTTTAGAAATAATCTTCAATCCCATTCAGATTCTGATAAATTGAGCGTTTCGCAATTAGGGTGCAGTTTTAATGCTTAACTTAGGTAGGTACTATTTCAACTAACTTACCGTTTTATTGTAATTAATCCTTGCAGACTTGATAGTCATACTGACTTAATCTTCTTTAATTTAACTGAAGCATATCTGAGTTTCAATTAATCTCATGGTATTTTGTAGCTTACCTTCAAAGCTCACTCATACCTCCGCTATCACTTCTTAAGATCTCTAGAAAGACATGTCATTGTTCTGCAGAGAATAACTGATACACCACACAAAATAAAACAAGCCAATTTTTAACTTAAAGAGTTTGTACCTATCCAGAAACCTCGTGAATACTTCACTGCATAAACTCAAAATTCCCATCCCCATTGAAAGAAACGTCAAACCACACGCACGAAAAAACGCCTTCAAAACTAAAAGAGCAAACTCTAAGCTAAGTTTCTCACAAACCCTCTTGCAATTATTTAAAAACACACGAGACGATATTAATAAAGAAAGAAGAAAAAAAAGGAGTCCTAAAAACTCGGGTATGCATTACAGAAATCGGTATCGCGAACAGAGGGTTCGCTTTCAAAGTGGAGGGAAAAAAAGAAATGCTAAAGGCCGCCATTGCTCGCCTACCGATTTTCCTGCGAAAGGGTTGGACGGATTAAGTGGCACTTTATAGTACCGCCCTGCAGTTGAAAAAAAACATGGCGGCTCGACATGTTGAGACGGGGACCGTGTCACCTATCCCTTTAATCTTCTGATTGCGGGAGCTCGTTAGATGTTAGACGTTTTAGGAATATTTTAAAGTGAGATAGTGGTGCCGATTCTGTTGTACAAAATTCTCTAAACTAAACTAAAAATCACTAAAATTTGGTTTATTCCTGTCAAACTTCGATTTCCTATTCTGAAATAGACTAAAGTGACACAACTTGACTATATTTTAGTTTGACAGCACTAAGTTTGCACTGACTTATTAGTTTAGTGAAAATGACAATTTTGCTATTCTGATTTGCTATTTAGACTATAATAATTTATTTTGCCTAAATCTGACTATTTTTAATCGCGATTAATTAAGGTGTGGAATAAAACTAGTGGTCATGAACAAAAATTCACACCAACGCCTCGCCTTCACGTGCAAAAACAATGCTGTATTTTTTCTGTTTTCTTTTGCTTATATCTCGAAAATGGCGCGTCCTATCGCAAAAATAATGAAATTTTCGACCCCCTATACGAAACCCCGGACCATATAAATCTCAACACGTGGGTAATAATTTTTCAAACAAAAAGTGAAATCTATACATATAATAAATCTGTAGAAAAATAATTTTTGTACATTGAAGAAATTGAAACAAAAAATAGCCAGCATGTGAAAAGATAAGTAACAGAACCCATTTCCATCATTTTTGAAATTTTTGTCTGTTTGTCTGTTTGTCGGTTTGTCTGTTTGTCGGTTTGTCTGTTTGTTTGTGCGCACATCACGTAAAATCTACGAATTCAATGCTGATAATGTTTATATACAAACATTATACGCAACTTGAGGTTTAACTTAGTTTTTGTTTCATCGAAATCGGTTCACTCTATCAAAAGATATGATTAATTTAGTGAGTTCAAGAAGTAAAATATTACGTTACGCAATTCAGTATAGTACTAATGTTGATAGTTGAAATCCAAATCCGATAGATGGCGTTGTGCAAATGACGTCATTTTCTGAATCGCGGTGTATTTTCCGCGTGAGAATGACGTCCACCGTGTTTACTAGGCAAATTGGGTTTTGTTAGGTGTCTTAGAAGTTCTTGCGTGTGTCGTAAAAGTTCTTTGGTTGCTTGGTTTATCGATTTTCTAAATTGGTCGAAAAAAAAAGTATTGGCTTATCTTATTGGTTTCGTTTGGTCAACTTTGGTCATTGGTTTGAAGTACGAAGTAAAGATTGTATACGAAGTCGCGGGCACAGCTATCTATACTAATATTATAAAGCTGAAGAGTTTGTTTGTTTGATTGAACGGGGTAATCTCAGGAACTACTGGTCCGAATTAAAAAAATCTTTTTGTGTTGGGTAGCCTATTTATCTAGAAAGGCTATAAGCTATATAACATCACGCTATAACTAAGAGGAGCGGAGAAGTAATAAAAAATGTTGCAAAAACGGGGAAAATCGCACGGGTAGGCGATTCGACGCGACGGGAAGGGTCGAGGGAACAAGAAATTTAACGCGGACGAAGTCGCGGGCAGAAGCTATAATTAATAATTATGATTGGCCCGTTAGTGTAGTGGTTAGTGACCCTGACTGCTTTTTTTGTGGGTGGGAAATCATCAAATGACTTCTCTCACTCTAGGGTGGAGCCGAAGGGCGAGTCAGACTTTTACTGACTAAAACCCACCCGTGTTCCTTCAGTTGCCCATATGCCAGGGCCTGACTAAAACCACCCCGGTGTTCCGTCCCACACCTACGTCGGGGACCACGGGAACCAATATGTCTTCCGCGATCCCCGACTGGTGCCGGACGCCTGGCGCGCTAGGCCAACCGTGCATTGTGAAAGAATTTCAGTTGCTTGGGATCGAACTCGGGACACTTGGCGCGACTTTCAACTCAGTGTTGATACCGCTACACCAAATCGACTATGACCTTGACTGCTAAGACTGAGGTCCTGGGTTCGATTCCCACCCAGGACAAATCTTTGTGTGATGAGCACGATAAATTATTTGTTCTGTATCTGTGCGTAATTTATTTATAACATGTATTTAGAATTATCCACACTATCCACACTAATCCACACTAATATTATAAATGCAAAAGTAACTCTGTCTGTCTGTCTCGCTTTCCTGCTAAAACTACTGAACCGATTTAAATTAAATTTGATACACAGATAGTTTAGAGCCTGAGAAAGGACATAGGCTACTTTTTATTGCGGAAAAGGGGTTTTAAGGGGTTGAAAGGGAGGATGAAATGATGTTAGGAAGTATTGTCATTTTTAAAGCTAGAATGATGAAACTTTTTTATTTGGCTTTTATTACATCCACACTAATATCCACACATATAATATTATAAATGCAAAACTAACTCTGTCTGTCTGTCTCGCTTTCCTGCTAAAACTACTGAACCGATTTAAATGAAATTTGGTACACAGATAGTTAAGAGCCTGAAAAAGGACATAGGCTACTTTTTATTGCGGAAAAGGGGTTTTAAGGGGTTGAAAGGGAGGATGAAATGATGTTAGGAAGTATTGTCATTTTTAAAGCTAGAATGATGAAACTTTTTTATTTGGCTTTTATTTATATTTATGAATTATATTTAAAGTTTGTTAAATTTTTACCCTTAAGGGGATAAAATAACAATAGGGAATAGGGGATGAAAGTTTGTTACATATAAAATAATAAAGTCACTTTGCAGTCTGTCTGTCCCTATGTATGCTTATATCTTTAAAACTACTCAACAGATTTTGACGCGGGTTTTTTTAATAGATAAAGTGATTCCTGAGGAAGGTTTATATGCGTATAACATGCATAATGTAGTAAATAAACGCTGATAATTTTAGAGGTTTCTAATGTGATGTCACTAATAAACTCATTTTTTTGCGCTTACGTTGCGAACGCTGGCTGAACCCTACAAAATAGATCAAAATAATGTACTACAGTATTATACACCTTAAACAGGTCTACAAAAAAGTCCGCGATAGTATACGTCCATCTCTTAGGGATAACCCACAATAACCATTTTTTATCCTTTACTTTTACGAGAAATAATGGCATATTTACGAAGCGATTTTAAGCAATGTAGCATTAATCCATATCCAATTAAGTACCTTAAATATATTGTGCATTTTATATAAATCAATATGGCCCTTGACAGCATGTAATTTAAATGAATATCTTAGAAGATATCAGAGATTTAAAAAGCGGGGGCGGAGCGGCTTGCAGGCCGTAGGTACGTCCGTCCCGGTTGGTAGCGGTCGGGTAGTGCAGGATAAGTAGGATTGTAATTCATATTACATAGGCTTCAAAGTAAATGCGAATATTATGTGTGTTCGTTATACTCAAAATACACCTAATAGTATATATTATTCCAAGTAAGAGACCGCGAAGTATGGCTTAGATGTGTAGATTTTTGGATGGATTTGGATTTTCGGTTATCCTGGATACTTACCATATAGGATACTTTATCCCGGTAGTAGGTTCCCAGGTGATATTTTCCGACAGCTATACGGGCGAAGCCACTGGCAAAAGTACTGTTCCTATTATTCCTATGATCGATTTGGTGTCTGGTAAATGATTGAGTGTCTGTATAGGTAGAATACGAGCGTCAAGAAAAACCAGGAAAACTTATATTCAACTAAACCAATCCCTATGCCGCAGTCTTCTTACTCTGAATACTATTAGTTTTATTTACACACATGTATTCTCATAAACTATGAATCCGAAGTAATATGAATTATAATCCTACTTACTACTATTAATACTATAAATTATGTGAAAATATTTATGATTGGGTGATTGTTTCTCTATCACGCAAAAATGGCTGAATGGATCTGGATCGAAAATGGCACACAGAGTATATATTACCTATATAACCAGGATTAATACATTCTTACCGCAGTAGTACCTACGTCCTCCTGCGTTAATTTCCGACATCCACGCGGGCGAAGCCGCGGGCAAAAGCTAGTTTTCCATATAAAACACGTCCAGGCTGCCCCCTTGCGCGCGCCTTCGTCTCTAAAAAAATCATTGCGTAGCGCACACAAGTACCACGTTGGGAAACCAAAAGAAAAAAAAACATGTTGATTGCCTAATTCGTTTTAGTCGTGTCAAAATAATTTTTAAATTTAGAGATTTTTTCTTGCAGAATAGTGTTAAAATTCTCATAGCCAAAAGTAAGGAATTTTAGAGATAGTTTAGTTAGTTTAGTTCGGTGTACAACAGAATCGGCACCAGTGTCTTTCGTGGGTTTAACGTTGCCTTTGAAAATACAGTGAGTATTTTTTTTTATGATGTTCTAGGCATACATTAAAATGCATGCATATTTCGAAGCGGAGTTGTATTAATTCTTCTTACTTAGACCTATATAAGTATACTTGCATAACCATTGTTTTCATGGTTATGCAAGTATACCGTATAGTATAGGTACAAAATATCTTACTACAAACTGCACACTTATATGAATCATATTTTGTAGGTATGTACTTAAAGCAAAGGTAGACATCAATTCGACTTTTTTACCATAGACATACCACCACCTGGGTTATAATTAATAATAATAATAATAATATCTTAGGACAACCAACACACTGTTATTTGATCCCAAACTAGGCAGAGCCTGTACTATGGTAACCAGACAACTGACAAATATGCTTTTATATTTCTAAATACATACATATTATAGATAAATTACACCCAGACACAGAACAAATGATTGAGCTCATCACACAAAGATTTGTCCTGGGTGGGAATCGAACCCACGACCTCAGTCTTAGCAGTCAGGGTCACTAACCACTAGACTAACAGGCCAGTCAATCAGTCAATTTTTCAGACTGAGAGCATTTATTTTTTTAAAGTACAGTATACTCCATGCAGTTTATTGTTAGGGAAAATGTTGACTGCTTGTGTGCCTATAGTGAAAGATTTCAGAAGCACAATAAAGTACGAATAAGCAGCTAGATTTTCAGTATACTCCCATACGTAAAGAATAGCAGTATCCATGGGCAGCACCGTTCTCTATGCATTTTACCACCTCACTGCGATCACCAACCCGCCTGCCAAGCGTGAAGATTATGGCAAAGCCCACCCCAAATTGGAGGAGGCCTATGTCCAGCAGTGGACGTTTTTCGGATGAAATGATGGTGATGATGATGAAGCAGCCAGATTTAAAAATAAATGGCTAAATGATAAATAATTTTATTTCTGTAAGTAGGTTTGTACAAACACTTTTACATGTCAATGATATTTTTGGAACGAAGTTCCTTATCGCGCGTTGTGCAAGGGGGCTAGACGGAAAAAAATCTTACGAAAAGTTGTCACGACATGCTTTAACCGACTTCAAAAAAAGGACGAGGTTTCTCAATTCGACCGTATATATTTTGTATGTTGTTGTTTTTTTTTCGTTGTGAGTAGAGAGGGAGAGAGGGGGAAAGGGGGAGATGGGGAGGGGGCAGAGGGGGAGAGAGACGGGGAGAGGGGGAGAGGGAGAGAGATAGGGAGAGAGAGAGAGAGAGAGAGAGAGGGAGAGAGGGAGAGAGAGAGCGAGGGAGAGAGAGAGAGGGAGAGAGATGTAGAGAGAGAGGGAGAGCGAGGTAGAGAGAGAGGGAGAGAGAAGGAGATAGGGAGAGAGAGAGAATATTTTTGTTGAGTGTATACAGGTTTTTTGTAGGTACTTACATAATAAATAATTTAAAAAATATTATATAACTATTATGAATCCTTCTACTTCGTTCCATCCGGGTGTCCCTTGACACTTCTAAAGTTTTTTTAAACTAGATGAGTTCGGCGTTTCCTAACTGACTACTCTGAGAAGAAAGGCCGAAACAAACTCAGAGGTCACAGTCTCTTTTAAAATCCAGACATAATCTTGGTCACATCTTGTGAAGACCATGTAGATTGGTGACTGAAATGGTCATTTGAAGAATGAACCACACAGATTGAGTGGACCTGTCCAGTCAGTGCAAGCATTTGTCATTAATCGTTTAGCTCAACTCCGAACTTAAGGAGCTCAACGCTTTGACGAACAATACCAAAGAAGCTGTACTATAACTTTCAGAACAATTTCTGTGGGCGTCCAGTCTCTGTTTCTGATATTAGCCTGATTTGGTGCACCCTAATGGTTTTATTCGCTATCATGTTTTGCTGAAACAGGTATAATTTATAATGTCGTTTAATACTAGCACCACGTGTAACCTAATCATGTATATCTAACTAGTTGCGCCTCGCGGTTTCTCTCGCATAAGTCTCGATCTCGTGGGAATATCCGGATATATGAAAAGCATCCTTTGTCCTTATCTCGTTTATGGTCTCCTTATGTGCCAAAATACTTTAAATACGTTCAGACGTTTAAAAAACCGTTGTACCGTGTGGTGCCGGACGTAAAGAATAACACCACCCCATTTCTTCCCGTGGGTGTCGTAAAAGGCGACTAAGGGACTTACTAGAGAATGGGCAGCAGCGTTCTCTATGCATTTTACCACCATACTGCGATCGCCAACCCGCCTGCCAAGCGTGGCGATTATGGCAAAGCCCCCCAAATTGGAGGAGGCCTAAGTCCAGCAGTGGACGTCTTACGGCTGTAATGATGATGATGATGATGTTTAAAAAAATGACTTTTAAATCAGACCCATAATACAAACATCTACCAGAAAATCACTATATTTATTACTTACTCCATTTTGACTGCTTCGGATAGAAAGTACCCTATGTTTTAATCCACATTATAAGCTATCTGCGTGTAACATTTTATCCAAATTCTTAAGCCGTTTTCGCGTGATTAGTGAGTAACAAACATACAAACATTCACATTAATTATGTTAGTAGGATTACGCTACAGTGGCGCATGTAGGCGTATCGCATGTCGATGTTCCAGTATGGGGCTGTCCACCTCTATCTTGTAAAGTATTCATTCAAGATGCTGTTGGGGCTGGCGCGTACCATGCGCATGAACGAGGAAACAAACAAACAAACAATACAAAAAATCTAATCTTTTCTCGTTACAATAATAGTTTAAATTACACCAAACAATAAGAATTTCATAATGTGCAGTGCAGTCTGCTAATGACAGACACTGTAATACACAGATGTCTACCTATCTATGAATGTATTTCATATTTGACCTTGACAATAAGTTTAATTACATTCATCCGACCAGCTAACAGCTACAATAACACTCTGGTTCTTCCGTAGTACGTACCTACAATACAATAAATTGAAATCAATTATTATGCCATTGTTAGCATAAACGTGCCTGGCTTATCGCCATCTCATAAGGTCGATGCTCCTCTGAGTCCTCAGTAGCAACTTGACGCCGAATCACGGCGGGCGTGCGATGACTACAATGTGGCATTTAATTTTTATATCACTATTTGTTTACGCAAAATGTGACGATAACTACAGTGAAAAACGAAGCCGGTTAATTGAACTTGAATTACGGTCCACTCTCGGAGGGAATCTGACTCTCAACGATAAAGAAAGTGTAGTGAACAATTGCTTGATGCAGCATAAATTTAACGAGCTTGACTATGGATTTGATCACCCGGACCACTACAAGCTGTCGCACCACTTCTTCTCTTTCAAGAACCAGATTCAGAAGTCCAAGGTCTTCAAGATCATCAAGAGCATGCCTAAAGGAGCCGTGCTTCATATCCACGATATGGCGATCATCGGACCTGACTACCTGATGAACATCACTTACATGGACCATCTTTATGTTTGTTTTGGGAAACCTGTCAAGTTCAGGTTTTCGAACAACATTCCTAACATGACGTGTGATGTCCCGTGGCAACTAATGAGTGAAGCTAGGGCTGCTGCTCCAAAGGTTGCCGAATTCGATGCAGATCTCCGCAAACATTTCACCCTGGTTTGTGATAACCCTGACGTGGTTTATCCTACCATCACAGAAACTTGGACAAAATTCATGCAATTTTTCGAATCAGTGATCGGTCTGCTGACTTACAGACCAAACTGGGAAAAGTACTTCTACGATGCTCTCACATTCTTCAGAGAAGACAATATTATGTATGTGGAAGTCAGAAGCCTATTGCCCTGCCTTTATGAGTTAGACGGCACTGTGTATGATAAGCTGATAACAGCAAAATCTTACAGGAAAGCCATAAACAGGTTCGTGAAAGAGCACCCAGATTTTATAGGAGTTAAAGTTATATTTGCTCCGTCGAGGCAGGTAGACAGAGATATGCTGGACGAATACATACGCACAGCGAGACGTATAAAAAGTGATATGCCCGAACTTTTCGCAGGATTTGATTTAGTCGGACAAGAAGATTTAGGGAATCCGTTAATAGAATTTGTACCACAGTTACTTGAAGCTAAAGATCTTAATTTCTTCTTCCACGCTGGTGAAACAAATTGGTTCGGAACACTGACTGATGAGAATTTGGTAGATGCTGTATTGTTAGGGGCTAAACGAATCGGTCATGCGTACGCGCTTGCAAAACACCCAGTGCTTATACAAGAAGTGATTAAAAAAGACATAGGTTTAGAAGTTAATGTGGTGTCAAACACTGTGTTGTCTTTAGTCAGGGATGTGAGGAATCATCCTTTGAATATTTTCTTGAGTTTGAATTTGCCTGTAGTGCTGTCAAGTGATGACCCTGGTGCCTGGGAGGCTGATGCACTCTCTGATGACTTTTATGTGGCTTTCGTCGCGGTCGCAAATAGGTTATCAGATTTGAGAATGTTAAAAACTTTAGCTCTCAACTCTTTGAAATATAGTGCTTTAGATTCTGTCAATAAGGTGCGGGCGATTCGTGAGTTTCATAGGCAGTGGAAACATTTTATTGATAATTTTGATTGTAACTCATATTAGATTTTATTATTTCATTTGTATACATTTTTGTATTAATTATAAACTATATAGTGATCCACCTCTTATTGTTGAATGGGTGACTTTTGACCTCAATCACGACTGATGAGGTCGATGCTATGATGGAACAATTTATTATATATTTTTATCGATAATTTCCATGTATGAATGTATTTTACACACAAAAATTCCGGAATAAATGTTCGAAATAATGATGGAGAAAATCATACTAAAATCCATTGCGTAGTATTAAAAGATCTACTTAGAAACACGGACAGACACGATAAGTGAGTTAGTATTATATTATATAGGTATTAACTGTATAGTAGAAAAATAATTAAGTATAAGTTATTAATTATAACTACTAAAGTTTAATATAAAGCGGTTTTATTTTTCCACTTCCAAGACATTATGAAGTAGGTGTTATGGCTTATTAGTCGATTCGCACGAATTTACTCCCCTGAATAGGGCGAATTTGATACATTGTTGGCGAATCAACAACTCCAGAAATACATGATACGAGGCAATTAACAATTCTTGAATTTTATGCACTCTGTTGCATGTACTTACAGTGACCATTTTTCATAACTTTGTTGCTAAAGTTGACCATAAATCTTAAAAAATGAACTAAATCATTAGTTGTTTGGTAATTTATATGTATGACTTGTATCATGACGTCATCACAGCAGTTATTTTTCCTTTAACACAGGCGTTTATAGCGATAGCGTATGCGCGTGCGTTTTAAACAATGAACTATTATATCAACAATTTACCTACCTAGTACACTTGTATTAATTATTGTTATGAACTTTACTTTTAGTAGGTATAGTTGTAAACTGGTGCGATACGACATTTTTTTTTTTTTTATACCTCTCGCATGTCCACCTATGAGGTTGTCCGCTGCTTAACCTGGATTTTCCTGTGGCTACCTTAATAAATTATGGCCTCCAAAACTTAAAACTAGAGCGACTACTCGCTAAGGGTACCCTGTACCGGGGTCGCGTGATTGTTCGAAAGAGATACCGTGACCCTGGCACATGGGCAACTGAAGGAACACGGGTGGGTTTTAGTCAGTAAAAGTCTGACACGCCCATTTGATGATTTCCAATCCAGAAAATAAAAAGGGTACCATGTAGGCTACGGATCTCGGCTTAGGGCATCGCTGGTAAAGGGCAGCAAGGGAGGGGCTGGATCGAAATAATTATTATTTAGGGACAAATTTAAAGCTACAGGCTCAGCGGTACGAACTGGCTCGAGCAAGGGTCAAGGTGTGGTGATGTTCCACAAACAATGGGGCACTTAATATCTTGTCTTGCATGTCCTGTTGTTTGCAAGCTACAGGAGTTGATGGACGCTACTAAAAGTGCCCAGCTGGCCAGCTCGTAGCCATATTCTGGGCTGACTGTATTCAAATTTTTATCGACGCACTTAGAAGAAGAAGTTAATATAGTTTATGTCGAGGAGAGCGACATACCACAAATAAGACGACCCAGTTCCATGTATTCTAGTTATATCACCATCCCATTTCTTCCCGTGGGTGTCGTAAGAGGCGACTAAGCTTACTAGAGAATGGGCAGCAGCGTTCTCTATGCATTTTACCACCATACTGAGATCGCCAACCCCCCTGCCAAGCGTGGCGTCTATGGCAAAGCCCCCTAAATTGGGAGAGGCTTATGTCCAGCACTGGACATCTGTCGGCGGAAATGATGGGGGGCCTGCCTTTTTTTTTTTTTTGATCACGAGGTGGAAATCCTCATGGATGTCCTCCGCCCTGGGGTGGGCGGAGGGGTCTGTCAGACTCTTACTGACTAAAACCACCCCGGTGTTCCGTCCCACACCTACGTCGGGGACCACGGGAACCAATATGTCTTCCGCGATCCCCGACTGGTGCCGGCCCGCCTTTGCGGGCCTCCTCACGTTGGGGGGGAGTGAGGTGTTAAACTCCCCCCCATACATCACAGAGAGGCGCGCGTGGAACACTACGCGCCACCATCTCGGGTCCGTAGCAATAGGGGGCGACGGATGTTGGGGGGCCTGCCTGGACCAACGTCTACAAGTTGGCAGGGACTCAAACTCAAAGCATTTATTTCAAATCTAAAGATGTAGTAGTAGCAAAAAGGAATCTTGTGCCGCAATTTATCTGAAACATCTGCTTTGTGTAAAGAATTTTGTTTTCGATAAGTTATATTTATAAATAGTAAAAAAAAAATAGGAAGCGTGTTTTTTAGTTTTTTTTAACTATTAGGTTTTTTTTCTATTTTTTAGGGTCTTTCGAATTTTGAGACGTATGTCAGCGTAGTATGTGACGTATGTCAGCGTAGTTTTCGAAGACAGTTTTTTTGCTGTCCTCGTAACCCTAGCAAGGATAATGGAACAAATTTATGAAATTATAGTATTGTCATCGGTCCTCGATAAGGCTACAGAGTTTAAATGAAATATAATCGTATAAAGTGGGTCAAAATCGCGCTATAAGAAACAAACATACAAACATACAAGTGAAGCTAATATTAAGGGTATAATTAGTAGTACCTAAGTATCAGAAAAAGACAAGAAACATCTTGTCTTTCAAATGTATTTGTTCCGTTAGAATGTTGTGTTCCGCTTATAATGTTCCAATTGCTGGGACACAGGCCTCCTCTAGGTACATGGGCGTGGGCCGTAATCCACCACGCGGGCCAGATTTATGCTTCTCTAGCTGAAAGTGCCTCAATCTATATAAAAAAAGACCTGTATCCATATAGACATCCGTATCGGATACCCATCTACAAACTGACCGGTATGTAATTCAATTCAATTCAAAACGTTTCTTACGTAGGTTCAATAACAATCCATATTTTGCTAGGAGGTCCAGACAGTATTTTAAATTATGTTAGTACTCGTTATACAGGATAAGTTTTTATCCAATGCGTAAATTGCAACCATGAATTCAGCATATTTTTCTAGCCCCCGTTGTGCAGACATTGTTCGTCGGATTTACAAAAAAAAAAAATTGCTGTTTCATAGAAAAATGGGGTCAAAATGGAACAGTAGATTTTTTTTTTGTTTATAACCGACTAAAAATTTCTATGCTGGGGGGTCTAGAATGATATGCTGAATTCATGCTTACAGTTTGCGCACTGGATAAAAATTGATCCTGTATAAAATGGGACCAAAATGAAATCCACCCGACCATCCAATATATCGAAACCCCTCTGTTCCTGGGTAAAAGCACGGTAGGCCGTTAGCACTCGAACACCACTGCTGCCTAGAAAACATGCTAATGATGAGCCATCAAAGTAAATTTCGTAAGAAGTAGCTAGGTGATCGATGCTCTTCTCTTCTTTGTATGAAATGAAGCCTTTGTTCTGTAGAAGGACAATGCCTGATAAACTACCTAAATAATCATTCGGTATTAGTCATAGCCATAGTTGAAACGCCCACAAAACAAATCATGTTACATTGAAAAGGTATATTAAAATAATAACAGTAATGAATATTTTGACCACTGAGTCATTAACGATAAGGAAGGAAGGTATCGTATTTCCTGCCGGTCGCAAGAATTGTTGGAAAGAGATACCGTGGTGCCGTGGCCCTGGCATATAGGCAATTGAAGAAACACGGGTGGGTTTTATTCAGTAAAAGTCTGAAACGCTCTTCCGCTCCACCAGAGCGGTAGACGTCATATGACGATTCCCGCCCAGAAAAAAAGGTGTCGTATTTCAATATTAACTACTGCCTGCGATTTCATCCGCGTAAAACTGCTTGTTCGGCCCTCCAATCCTGGCGCATTGCATTGTCTTCGCTGTTACCTACTTCATTTACTCGTTCATTTCATAAATTTCATTTAATTTTTCTCTTTGTTCGTCTAGTTAGGGTTGTAGCAATGATAAATAGCTTACCTTCCTCAATAATTGGATTATCAAACGCAAAAAGCATTTCTCAAATCTAACTGGTAGTTGAAGAGGGGTAATTGCGTAACTTGCTATCAGTAGGAATTGGTTTCATATTGATAGTTAAACAACATTCATTGCATTATTTACGTTGCTGAGCCGACAATTTATTCGAACAAATGACGCAATGGTTTAGTAATAATCTTCAATCCCATTCAGATTCTAATAGATACTGCATTTCGCAATTAGGGTGCAGAGATTAGCGTGTTCAAACAAATAAACTCTTCAGCTTTGTTATTAGAATAGAATAGAATATTTTTATTTCAGACCGGAGTCCATAGGGTTAGTAACACTTTTTCTTAACGTCTAGTGTTAGTAGATTACATACACAGTTACAAATATAAAATTTCAATTAAAATTCAGAATGAAGCCGCATCCATCTCCGCAGCATCGGGGAATCCCACCGATCTGCGAATATACTGAGAATACTGTTGGTGCTGCCGCGAACACGAGTCATCAGGGATGCACACCTGTTTCTAATAATGGCGGCAAAACCATCAATATTATTATCTGCAAACATCCCTGACGCACTACTACGCCACGGCAGCCGCAGCAGCACTCTCAGTGCATTGTTATATTGAACGCGTAGGTCGCTATATATCCGCTGAGTGAAGTTGACCCACTGGCTGCACGTGTAGAAACACTGACAGTACCTAAGCTTTGAACAGCGTTACTTTCACTGGTTTCGTACAACGCGCAAACCTGCGGGCCAGCATGTTACAACGGACAGCCAGCGACCTACGTTCCCTTTCAATGCTACAATTATCTTTAAGATCTTCAGTGACCCAGTGGCCCAAATATTTAAACATGTCCACCCTTCGCAGTGGTTCTCCACAAAGTGCGACAGTTGGAATACTCGCATATGTGACACTGCCTGCTTTGCATTATTAGTAGGTACTAGCTTCTGTAACTTGGTCCGCGTAACATTTCTTACTCCCACCTCATTCACCTCATAACATGCCCTGCCCGCACTATAAGATACTTCGTTATCAGTCATTTTTGACTGCTTTTCTTTTTGCCCGGCTCCTCAGAGTTGTAGCGTGAGTAGCGTGACGTTAATAGCCTATAGCGGTCCTCAAGAATTGGTCTATCAAATGCAAAATGAATTCTCAATGTGAACTGGATGTTCCAGAGATTCATAATTTCAGCCGGTTGACGTCCACTGTTGGACATAGGCCTCCTTGGAGACGAGTTGGCGAACGCAATATGATGGTAAAATAGATAGAACATTCTGGTGGCAATTCTCTAGTAAGTCCCTTAGAGCGCCTTCACACTAGCGTTTGTCCAGCGTTGGCGTTCGATAAACGTATGCACGATGCAGATGTTACACAATTGCGTTGTCGTTTCGGAAATATCATTTTAAGTTGTACCTACTAGTTCAGGCGCTTGACAAACAAACTACAAATCAAAGGTAGCATAGTAACGCGGCGCATGCGTCGCGCATCTGCGGCGCTAACGCAGCGTATTCATTTACCCATGCACTGACGCCGCGACAACGCGACGCCTGCGCCGCGTAGTCGCGGCGTCTGCGCTGCGCATACGTTTATCGAACGCCTACGCTGGACAAACGCTAGTGTGAAGGCACACTTAGTCGCCTCTTACGACACCCACGGGAAGAAATGGGATGGTTCTATTCTTAACGTCCGGCACCACACGGTACAGAATTGGTTGATTAAAATTACGGAATTACGGATTAGTTGATTAGCTAAAGAATATTTATATGTCAAATCTGGCCAATTTTCAAAATTATACTTAAGGCGAGGTGATTCAACACTCATACAGATTTGAGGGGGTGAGGTGCGGGGAAATCCGCAGGGCGCCTCCCGCGCGTCCTTCTTGTCGAACTCGTTAGCGCGCCAAAAGTTCGGGCGGCGCGGCGGCGGCGGCGGCGTAGCACAGACAGGTCATAGTGTAGCGACATCAGTATGTCCACAGTATTAGAAACCACAGAAAAAAAGATAATACGAGAATAAATATGTTTATTTATTTGTTTCTAAAACTATTTACATACTTAGTTCTTGATTGAATCCTCGTTGGAACATTTGTATACAGCTGCTAATTCTATCAAGTGTATCCCACTAATATTAAAAATGCGAAACTTCGTGAGTATGGATGTATGGATGGATATTTGTTACTCTTTCACGTAAAAATACTGAACGGATTTGGATGAAATTTAGCACGCAGATAGTTTATAACCTGGACCATCATTATAAATGCGAAAGTTTGTGAGTGTGGATATATGGATGGATGTTTGTTACTCTGTCACGCAAAAACTACTGAACGCATTTGGATGAAATTCAGCACGCAGATAGTTTATAACCTGGACTAATATTATAAATGCGAAAGTTTGTGAGTATGGATGGATGTATGTTACTCTTCAACCAAAACTACTGAACAGATTTGGATGAAATTTGGCACCCAGATAGTTTATAACCTGGATTAACACATTGGGTCCTTTTTACCCCGGTAGTACGTTGCCGGGCATAATTTCCGACCTCCAAGTAGGCCCCCATCCTTGTCAAAGCTGGTCACATTTGTGAGAGACCCTCTCCCTTGTGTAACGTCACATATTGTGCAATTTAACATCTAGACATTGAAACAGCAGTTCCAAAATTGGTTTTACTTCCATTTCAAATCAAACATTTGTTTCAATCAAAACAATCACGTAATATGTTAAAAATTGCAAAATGGCAGAACTATATAAAAATAAAGAAAAAAAATTTGCCAGGGTTACCAGGACAGCAAAAAAACTGTCTTCGAAAACTACGCTGACATACGTCACAAAAAACGCTGACATACGACATAAACTACGCTGACATACGACATAAACTACGCTGACATACGTCACAAACTACGCTGACATACGTCACAAACTACGCTGACATACGTCACAAACTACGCTGACATATGTCACAAACTACGCTGACATACGTCACAAACTACGCTGACATACGTCACAAACTACGCTGACATACGTCACAAACTACGCTGACATACGTCACAAACTACGCTGACATACGTCTCAAACTACGCTGACATACGTCACAAACTACGCTGACATACGTCACAAACTACGCTGACATACGTCACAAACTACGCTGACATACGTCACAAACTACGCTGACATACGTCACAAACTACGCTGACATACGTCACAAACAACGCTGACATACGTCTCAAAATTCGAAACACCCTAAAAAATAGAAAATAAATAATAATTTTTAAAAAAACTAAAAAACACGCTTCCATTGAGAACCAAACTAAAAAGTACAAAATAATGGAAAAAAAGCGTGGGGTGCTTTCTAAGATATTTTTTTATTGATAGTCAGGCACCCCACGCTTTTTTTCCATTATTTTGTACTTTTTAGTTTGGTTTTCAATGGAATCGTGTTGTATGTCAGCGTAGTTTATGACGTTTGTCAGCGTAATTTGTGACGTATGTCAGCGTAGTTTATGTCGTATGTCAGCGATTTTTGTGCCGTATGTCAGCGTAGTTTTCGAAGACAGATTTTTTGCTGTCCTGGTAACCCTGGCAATTTTTTTTTCTTTAATTTTATATATTTCTGCCATTTTGCAATTTTTTCATATAACGTGATTGTTTTGTTTGTGAAACTACGCTGACATACGACATAAACTACGCTGACGTACGTCACAAACTACGCTGACATACGTCACAAACTACGCTGACATATGTCACAAACTACGCTGACATATGTCACAAACTACGCTGACATACGTCTCAAAATTCGAAACACCCTAAAAAATTGAAAATAAATAATAGTTTAAAAATACTAAAAAATACGATTCCATTGAAAACCAAACTAAGAAGTACAAATTAATGGAAATAAAGCGTGGGGTGCTTTTTAAGGTATTTTTTATTGATATTCAGGCACCTCACGCTTTTTTTCCATTGTTTTGTACTTTTTACTTTGGTTTTCAATGGAATCGTGTTGTATGTCAGCGTAGTTTGTGACGTATGTCAGCGTAGTTTGTGACGTATGTCAGCGTAGTTCGCGCTATAAGGAGTCAGTTACAAACAAACATCCAAACAAACAAACATAAAAACATACAAGTGAAGCTAATATAAAGCGTATAAAAAAAAACCCGACGTCGATCGTTCCCTCCGCGAAAATAAATTGTCAAAAAAATAGAAACATTGAAATTACATCACAACAATTCGCGGTGCATGTGGCGGCATTTATCAAAGAGGTCTCAGGCGGTCCGCGCGGGACACTGTGGATCGTGTGTAAACTCGCCCACAAAATAATTAGAACCTTATGCTTACAAAAATAAGGTTAATAGTTTATATTTCGTGTTTTATTAGTTACTTTTGCGTTTGGTCACGTGATCGCACGGAAAGCACTGACATAGGTCCACCGTCTAAGAGCGCCAACGCGCGACTAACGGACTGAAATTGGCAAGGAAAGTGGATGATCTCCCGATTTTGGTAGGTATTTTAACATAGCAATTATTTTAATGATTTTATCAGGACAAACTCAGCGCCTAGACCTAAACAATCTTATTACCTTTTCATTCACATAAGAAATAATAAAAAAACGTTTGGTTTGTAGCTATAAAATTGGTTTTAAATTACGATAAGAGGTATCTTTGGGTTTTTTTTCTATCGAGCAAAGTTAACTTAATCGTGTTTCTGAAAGTAACCACACATCCGTCAGATCCTTAAATTTGACATATATTTTTTTCACAATTGTATAACACTATTTTCCATGTTTTTCCATTGATTCAAAAACTAGTGAGCGCGGACTCTGTTGGATTATAGCGTCTTAAGTATTCTACAACTACGTTCTTTGCTAAAAAGCATAATACGTGTATTATAATGGTAGGACATTTTATTTTATCCCTACTGTATGTATGATCTTTCACCCTTCTTCAAGTCAAATATACGAAGGTATACTATGTGGTATAAATATAGCTGCTTATATAGGTAAGTACCTAATAGTTCCTTTTTACTTTCAAGATTTCCATGTCAAAAAGAGACAAGTAAACCTAGATAGATAAAAAGGAAGGCACTTTCATCCACAGAAGCACTTTAGTTTTCCTCCAAGTACAAAACACGTTAAAATCACAGTGCAAAAACAATATCTTAATCCAAAATGGACTTTACTTCCTCGTTATAAAGATGATTGTGTATTGAAAGGATAGTAAAATGTATTTGTTGTGGTTTTCGCAACAAACTTGGAGTGACACCCTCAAAAGGAGGGTACTCACGCCTAACGAACTCATTGTCTGTCTCAACTAGCTCCTCGTACATTCTGCTAGCCTGGTACATAGATGTAAATAGTTGGGGCACTTGTTTTGACATCTCATCATCAATCTTGTGTTTTTTTAATCTATTATGTATATCGGGCAGTACGTTAAAGCCACAAAAAGCCAAAAAATCACGTTAGAGTGATAAATGATTTTATTTCTGGAGGGAAGGTTTGTACGAACAATTTTATACATAAATCAAATTTTAAAAACTCGTTGAGGTCAGCGTTTCCTATCTGACTACACTGAGAAGAAAGGCGAAACAAAACACTGAGGTCATAGAGCACAGTCTCTTTTAAAGTCCGACCATAATCATGGTCAGATCATATGGATCGGTGTCTGAAATGGTATTTTGAGAAAAGAACCACACAGATTGAGTGGACCTGTCCAGTCAGTGCAAGCATTTATCAGTAATTAGGCACCTCAACTCTGAGCTGAACGATTCGATAAACAGTACCAAAGAAAGGACATTTGGGTAGGCCGCATAAATTCCTAATACTGTCCGACCATGATTAAAAATAAGTAAATAAGAAAAAAAAACAGAAAAATCAAATAAAAAAATGACTACATAGTCTTCACATTCACAATAATCAAAAAACTTTTTACAAAAAAAAAAAAAAAAAAACAACCGACTTCCTTAAAAAAACACTACAAAGTCAAAAATAACTTTAATTTCAGAATTCGGTGTCTTAGGATCTGTATTTAAGGTTTTTTGCCTCCGACTTCCGAAATTAAAGTTATTTTAAACTTGTTAGTGTTTTTTTTGAGGAAGTCAGTTGTTTTTTTTTTGTAAAAAGTTTTTATTTTTAACTTTTTAGTTATGGTAGATACCCCGCACTAATCTAATCGCGTTATTCGTTCATTTGTCGCGCAAATACTTAATGCAAATTTAAGACTTATATGGTTTTCACATGGATCCCACTGTCCAAATGGAATAAAATGGGTCCATTCGGAAAGCACCAGCTTTCAAATAAAAAAAAAATCTTCAAAATCGGTTCACTCAGTCAAAAGTTATGAGGTAACAAACATTTAAAAAATATACTCGAATTGAGAACCTCCTCCGTTTTTTGAAGTCATTTAAAAATAGCTAAGAGCTATGCTAGCTCGGAGAGTAGTGGTGGCCCAGTTGTATAGGCTTCGACTTACGAGAAGACCGTGGGTTCGAAACCAGACAGGCGCTTTAATTTCTGTAAAATAATTTCATCACCACTGCTCTCAAAACTAAGCAGTGCGTTGTAAATCCAATGCGCGTAAAAATTCCCCGCGATTTTATGACGTAATGGAACGTGGGCTACAATTACTTTACGTTATGAAATCGCGTGAGGATTTAATTTTAATTATTATGCATAATTTTGTAGTAAGTATGCTTACTCTACGCGAGATATGGCTAAATAATTTCATGCTTTTTCCGATATCATTAAGTCAACAATACCAAAATTAACATTGCTTAATCAAGTGTCTTTAACGCTTTGTTTTGATAAAGAAATCAAAATTTTCTAGAACTAAAGTCAACCAACGATGACGTTTGTTTGCGTTTTGTTACAGCCCGATTCAAACGTTATGTCTGCTCGGAACACGAGGCGTGTTGTTGCGTGGGGAGGTACTGCGCAACGAGTAGCGTACTTCAGAGCCATCATAAAGTTTGTATCGGACTGTAGGTGATTGACTGTTGGTAATTCAGAGGGGTAATTGCGGAACTTTTTATCGATAGGAATTGGTTTAATATTCATACTTAAACAACATTCATTGCGTTATTTACTTTGCTGAGCCGACAATTTATTCGAACAAATGACGCAATGGTTTAGAAATAATCTTCAATCCCATTCAGATTCTGATAAATTGTGCGTTTCGCAATTAGGGTGCAATTTAAATATTACAGCACCTTGGGTCGACGTTCATCATTTCAACCGAAAGCCGTCCACTCCTGGACATAGGCCTCACCCAATTTGGAAGGGTGTGCCGTAATCGCCACGTTTGGCAGCCGGATTGGTGATCGCAGTATACTGGTAAAATGCATAGAGAATGCTGTTGCCTATTCTCTAGTAAGTCCCTTAGTCGCCTCTTACGACACCACGTAAAGAAATGGTTAGTGCTATTCTTTACGTCCGGCGCCCACGTAATGACTTTCATACGGGCGAAATAAAATCGCAGATGGGATTTTTTGCGCACTGAATCTCCAACACTCATTGTGCATTGAGAATCTAAGACCCAGCGCACACCGCTGGACGCGCGGCGAAGCGCATTTTTTTGAAACGTGCAGGCGGATTCCGCGGGCCCCAAGCGGTGCCAAGAGCCCTTGAGAGCCCTCGAGAGTGGTAGTTCGGCGGAGCGCAGAGCAGCACGGCGGCGACTGGAGCAATCGTGCGCATGCTCTTGTAATAGCTTGAAGGCGCTCCGACCACCGCGGCACCGCATGCAATTTATTATTTTATAGACCGTATGTCAAGGTAGTTAAGGTTTATATTAAATTGTTGTCTTCAATTGCGCTCCGCCGCGCTTCCAGCGGTGTGCGCTGGGCCTAAGAGTACACGAAAACACAGTGTTCAATTTTCAACTCTCGATACTAAGAAGTGAGTTGAAGGTCTTGCGCGAAACCCCGGTCACCAGGGAGACTGGAACCGGCGAGAGATGTCGTGCGGTGTCCCACAGGGATCGGTCGTTGGGCCGCATCTGTGGGACATCGGGTACGACTGGGTGCTGCGCGCCGACCTCCCTAGTAGTTTGCTACGCTGACGACACGCTGGTCCTGGCGCAGGGGAGGTCGCACGAGGCGGCGGCCGAACTAATGACACGCGGGGTTGCGACAATCGTCGATAGGATCCGGCAATTGGGACTCGAGGTGGCCTTGCACAAGTCCGAGGCCATGGGTTTTCATGGTCCTCGGAACGCGCCACCTGCGGGTTCCCAACTCACGGTAGGAGGAGCATTTCCGACGTTTGGCCCCCAGACTGGAGCGGGCTGGGGCTGCGTTAAAGCGGCTCCTGCCCAATCTGGGGGGTCCAAACACCTCCTGCCGGAGGCTCTACACGGGGGTCGTGCGGTCCATGGCCCTCTACGGGGCACCGGTGTGGGCGCCCTCATTGAGGCTGCGCCCAGCGCGCCGGTTGAGTGCGGCCCAGAGGGTCATGGCCATCCGGTTAATCCGGGGATACCGCACGGTCTCCTGCGAGGCGGCGAACCTCCTTGCCGGAGTGCCGCCATGGGATCTGGAGGCAAAGGTCCTCGCCCACATGTGGGAGTGGCGCGAGGATGCGAAACGCCGGGGCGAAACTCCGCTGCCGCGACAAATCGCGGCACGGCGGACAGAGCTCCGGCAGGATCTCATGGCGACATGGCGGGTACGATTGTCGCAACCCAGCGCAGGGCACGCCACAATTGCGGCGGTAAGTCCCCTCTTTGAGGAGTGGATAGAGAGGCGCCACGGCGTCCTCACCTTCCGCCTGACGCAGGTTCTCACCGGGCATGGGTGCTTCGGTGGGTTCCTGTTCAGGATAAAGCGGGAGGAAACGCCCGGGTGTTTCCATTGTGAGGATCGTCTAGAGGACACGGTGGAGCATACGGTGGAAGTGTGCCCTGCCTGGGCGGAGCACCGCCGTGTCCTCGTGGAGGCGATCGGCGGCGGCGACCTCTCGCGTCCGGCCCTGGTGCGAGCCATGGTACGGAGCGAGAGGGCATGGGAAGCCGTCACCTCCTTCTGCGAAGCAGTAATGCTCGCGAAGGAGGAGGCGGGGCGCGTGAGGGAGTTGCAGTCTCTGCGCCCTCACGTCCCTAGCCGCCTTAGGAGGAGACGCCCCGGGCGCCGGGAGTCGATTGCGGACTCCCGGCCACCGTAGGCGCGAGCTTGCGGGTGGCGAGCAATGGGTAGCTCGCCGCCCGGTAAGGACCAAGCTCGGGTCGACGGCGCGTAGTGTTCCACGCGCGCCTCAAAGAGATGTCAGCCACACTGAAGGGGTCTGCTAGGACCGATGCCTGCCGGGGTCGCGTAATTGTTCAAAAGAGATACCGTGACCCTGGCACATGGGCAACTGAAGGAACACGAGTGGGTTTTAGTCAGTAAAAGTCTGACACGCCCTCCCGCTCCGCCCAGAGCGGGAGAAGTCATTTGATGATTTCCCATCCAAAAAAAAAAAAAAAAAAGGTCTTGCGCGAAAAAATCTCAGTGCGATTTTATTACGTCCGTGGGAACGTGGGTTTAGGGCCAGTTTCTCCTTGCCAGGGTTGCTGTTGCTGCCGTGGCCCTGGCATATAGGCAACTGAAGGAACACGGATGGGTTTTAGTCAGTATAAGTTTGACACGAAGTCCGGTAGACGTCATTTGATGATTTTCCAACCACAAAACAGGGGCACTTTGATAAATGACTTTATTTTTGCAAGTAAGTTTGTACAAACACTTTTTTACACATCAATCAATCAGATAGGAAATGTCGATTTCACTTAGCTTATTTTTTCAAAACACACAAGTGACGTGTAAAAGTATTCAATATATCCTATCTACAGAATCCTATCCCGCTCCGCCCAGAGCGGGACACGTCATTTGATGATTTTCCACCCAAAAGAAAAAAGGGCCAATTTCTCGAACGAAAATTATCGGAAAATTAATGTGACAAATTTTCAAGCGCGCGTAACCTGTGCGATTGGCTGTTGTGTTGTTATCACATGTTATAGCATTCAACCAATCACTGCAATTGGTCACATTAATTTTGCGGTAATTTTCTTTCGAGAAATGCACCCTTATTGCGTAACACACAATTATTAGTAGCATTCTTCAAAACCATTTTGCAGAATATTGCTAACCATTGCTTTGTATGCTCGTAAAATTTGTCTTCTCAACAACGTAAATAACGCAATTAACACGGTAACTGCCATGACGGACTATGTGTCCCACACTTTTTGTTTCATTCAGGCGTTGTCGGAGACCGACAACACATACAAAATTTGAACATGTCGTTGCTGCCTGGCGACCATGTTTTTGGAATAAATAATGTATTTATGGAATAAACAATCTATTTAAAGTGAAATAACACTAAGTTATTTTTTTGACTTTTTCTGATTTTGGCCATGGCAGTTAACGTGTTAACATTAACACGTTAACTGCCATGGCCAAAATCAGTTCATCATTCTCCTACCCTTATTCCAATTTATTTGGGGTAGCCGTTGTGCCGGCCTCAAATAAATTGGGTTGGCTTTTTCTTTCACACTTCTCTAGAACTGTCAAAATGAAAATCATTCCTAGTGTTGCGCAATTACCAATACAAAAAGGTAGGCCCTTAGAATGTTTATAGGCCAATGCGCGGGTAGGTACTTATAGACCAATGAGCGAGTGAAAAATAAACAAAAAAATAAATAAAACTGTAATTTTCCATGTAAAACTTGATACTGATAGCTACATCCTATCGAACGGCTCTCAATCCTTGAACGTAGAGATTGCACTTGGCTATTGTTCCCTATCGACAATCGTAATTAACGATACGCTGCACATGCTGTCTGGATGTCTATTACACCGTTGTGTAACACTGCCTATCGATAGACACAGAATCTAGAATAATAATTTGAAGAGAGCCACAGTCACTTCTAAATATTCATGAATGGAACAGTTTTTATCTCAGACTAGCTAATATCCGTTGCAAGTCCTTATTCATAACTCGATCTCGGTTGACATACTCGACTGACAGACATCTCGCAGATCTTCTACAGTCGTTACGGGTCACCAGAAACTCGGAAGTCTGACAGCCAAGGGTTACCTAGAAACTGGGTTGTGGAACTGATATAGGCAGACGCTCCATGTGAAATACTGGTATTTATAAATGTGAAATACTCGAATTTTTAATTAATTAATTATTGTTTTTCTAATGGAATAATTATATTGTATTGTCCATGACCTCGAATTTTTAATGTTTGTTTTTCTATTTATCTTCGGACCACGATTTTGTATTTCTTGTATATACTGTTACTGACAATTTTAATTTAACATGGGTATAATGTAATAAGTTGATATTTTTAATGTAAATTTGAATTTTAATAATTTTATTTAATGAGAATGACATAACTAATTTAATGTTCCAATAAGAATTTAAATTTTAACAATTTTATATAATGTAAATGTTTGCATGCCGAATGGTGAAACATGGCAGAACTCTGGTGAAAACTTACTAATACCTACTTATGTATAACCCATATTTGCAAATAAATGCTATTCTATTCTATTCTAGATGCATCTGGTGAGAGTGGAACCCGAACCTAACATAGTTGTGCAGAGGCTAGGGAGATGATTATATATTTTTCTTAACCTCTGAAAATTACACTAGAATCCTATAAGTACTGCAGTCTTGGTTACAGTTTGCGCATCAATGCCCCTCATCATCATTTCAGCTGAAAGACGTCCATTGCTGGAACTAGGACTCTCCCAATTTGGGGCCGTTTGCCATAATCGCCACGCTTGGCAGGCAGGTTGGCGATCGCAGCATGGTGATAAAATGCATAGAGAACGCTGCTGCCCATGCTCTAGTACAGGGCTGTCTAAACTACATACCTTCGCGGGCTAATTAAATTTACTACAAAAGCGGGAGGGCCGCAGAAACAGATATTTTCAGTTTTCAAGTAAAAAAAATACAAGGTAACCATTTCTTTATACGATTATTGGTCCTTCGTTAATTTATCTTTAACAATGATATCGATATCAACGTCAACATTCGTTGTTGCCAGACGCATTGCATGAAGAAGTGACTTATCTGAACAATGAAGATCTCTACTTAGATTTTATAAAGTTCATTGTTGAATACGTACTTTCACATAAATAAGAGATAGGACTATAACTAAAGAAGTAAAACTATTTTCTGATTATTTTACACTTTAAAACATCCGTCGTGGGCCGCATGAAAACAAACCGTGGGCCGCATGCGGCCCGCGGGCCGTTGTCTGGACAGCCCTGCTCTAGTAAGTCCCTGAGTCGCCTCTTACGACATCCACGCGAAGAAATGGAATAGTGCTATTCTTTACATCCGGCATCACACGGTACAATATCCCTGCCACCTTTTATATGTTGCTAACTGGCTAACATTTTTGCCACGACATGAGCTATTCATTTAGCTCACAGTTTAAGAAAGAAGAGTAACCTCGTCGTTCGGTGTAACAGACATCCAATCGGTTACGGTACAATACCCGCGCTTCGAGAGCAGTCGAAGTCTCTCAATTGTCACTTTGCATGTAAAAATAGACAGCAACCAGATTCCCCTTCAATTTCTAGTTGTGCTATGTACATTATTTTACCATTGTTGGTTTGATTTTCAAGTTTATTGATTTGTGTTTGAGTTGGGAATTGATTGGCTTGTTTGTGAATTATGGTGTACAACGGTTCTGTCGATCAGTTCAAACTTGGCTTGCCACCGTTGGTCCGTGGATGGGTGACAATTTTTTAATACCCAGACCTTGGTGTCTCGGAAAGGTTTCCTGATTTGATCCAGCCTTTCCCATCTTGCTGCTCAACCTCGGCTTAGGGCGTTGCTAAGGAGAGGACTCCTTAGCAACGCCCTAAGCCGAGGTTCGTACTCCACAGGAGGAAGCGTGCAGTCGCTTAGTTTTGTTAGTAATATTGCCCCGGGCTGGCAGCCACAGGATACCTAGCCTGATTGAGTAGTAACAACCTGTCAAAATCACTACATGATACCATTAAATCCTGCCAGGATCGCGAGATCTGTTCGAAAGAGTTACCGTGGCCCTGGCATATGGGCAACTGAAGCAACACGGGTGGATTTTAGTCAGTAAAAGTTTGACACGCCCTTCCACTCCGCCCAGAGCGAGAGACGTCATTTGATGATTTCCCACCCACAAAAAAAAAACCTCGGAAAGCACGTTAAGCCGTTGGTCCCGGTCACAGAACACGGTCGTCATTCGTAGATCTTTGACATTCGTAACGGGTCGTCAGAAGACAAAAGGTTTGAAACCCAGTCTTACCAAAGGGTACCGTTTTACTTAGTAACTGGGTTTTGGCGATCAGATAGGCAGTCGATCCATGTCATCATCAGCCTATAGCAGTCCACTGCTGGACATAGGCCTCTCCAATTGCACGCCATTCAGCCCGATTCTCGGCAACTCTCATCCAGCTGTTACCAGCCACCCTGCGAAGATCGTCGCTCCACCTAGCCTGAGGGCGTCCTACCTTACGTTTGCCGATTCGCGGTCTCCACTCAAGAACACGTCTACCCCAACGGTCATCGGTTCTACGGCTAATTTGGACGGCCCATTGCCACTTCAGCTTGCTAATTCTTTGAGCTATGTCGATAACTTTGGTTCTCTGCCGGATCACCTAATTCCGGATTCTGTCCCTCAGAGATACTCCAAGCATAGCTCGCTGAGCAACTTTGAACGTCGATCCATGTAAAATACTGGTATTGAGCTGCATCCAGTTAGACTGGAAACTGACCTCAGCATACTTTGGAAAAGACTATACAGACTGAATGATTTTATGTGAAGGAAACTGATATTTTGTTGTTTGGAAATTCAACAATTGTTTCAGTTTGTTTTTAGCATAAAGTATTGGCCCTCCCATTAACGTAGAGGTAATCATAATTTTTACTAACTTTTCAACGTGTTTATTTATTATGTTATCAGACCAAAACAAATAATTTTTTCTCGGTGTCTAATTGAAATTTTGAGCTCAGATTGAAATGAAAGAACATCAAATTTTGCGTAGGAATAGAGGTAGGTATTGCATTAATCTTTTGGTCCGTTAACATAATAAATAAACACGTTGAAAAGTTAGTATAAATTCTGATCACCTCGGCGTTAATGGGTTAATCAAAATCTAAAAACTTAAGTGGATGTTATAGCCCGCCTTGCTGGTAAGCTTACTTAAGTGACAGCAGAAAAAAACAAAGACGCAATTATAAAGAACAGTAATTTAACTTTTAATGCCGATTACACATATTATAAAAAAAAACAAAGTTGTTTTATTAATATTATACTCAGATAACAGTCTCAATAAGGGCCAGTTTCTCGAATGCTAACGCAAAATAAATGTGACAAATTTTCATGTTGAGTGCGTAAACTCCTGTGATTGGCTTATAATACACATAAACACGTTCACACAACGTTCCCTGTGTTGTCAGACGTAAAGAATATCACCATCGCTTGTATTCCCGTGGGTGTCATAGAAGGCGACTAAAGGGACTTACTAAAGAATGGGCAGCAGCGCTCTCTAAGCATCTTACCACCATGCTGCGATCGCCAACTCGTCTACCAAGCGTGGCAATTATGGCAAATACCTCCTTTGGGATAGGCTAATGTCCAACAGTGGACGTCTTTCGGCTGAAGTGAGTGAGGGAGTGACACATAAAGAACATATAAACCAGTCACAACAGTGAATGCACGTTGTACACGTTTCAGGTTTCCGTACTCAATAGCTGCCAACGGGACCCTAAAACATGCTCCGTCCATCTGTTACATGGGATGGCTGTATCTTCTAAACCGTTATAGGTAGACTCTTGAAATTTTCACTGTGTGTAAATTTACATAGTACCTACTATGGTATGTATAACAACAAATAATAAAGAGATAACTATAGAAAACGAAAGTTATCGCAAAAAACCGGCCAAGTGCGCGTCGGGTACGCAGGGTTTCGTCTAAAAACCCCGAAAACAAAACACGTTCGTAGTATCTTCCCCAAATCAGAAACGATTTTTTTTTTTTACTTTGTTTGCCTTTTATATGTTACTCCAACTTGAACTTGGCCGTTTTTTTGCAATAATTTTCGTTTCGAGAAACAGGCCTTAATGAGTATAACTTACACTAAAATGCAATTAAATAACTATGTGCAAACTAGCCTTATTGAATTATTTATCTAACATAAAAAAGCAAAGGTATAACCTAACCTAACAATACGCTGTAAAGTTGATAACATATCTAACAGCGATATAATAAAATATAATTATTTCTAAGACAGTAGGTACAAACATAGATCTTAGATATTTACCTATGCAATAATAAAGACGAACTTACTAGAGAATGGGCAGCAGCGTTCTCTATGCATTATACCACTATACTTCGATCGCCCATCCGCCTGCCAAGCGTGGCGATTATGGCATACCCCCTAAATTGGGGGAGGCCTATGTGCAGCAGTGGACGTACGTCGGCTGACATGATGATGATGAATTAAGACGAAAGAAAAGCTGGATGGCATTAAAACACAACACAGGTGTTAGGTATACCTAAATATACAGGATAAGTTTTTGTCCAGTGCGCAAACTGTAACCATGAATTCAGCATATCATTTTAGACCCTCCGTGTAGAAAATTTTCGTCAGTTATACAAAAAAAAAAAAAACAGCTGTTCCATACATTTTGACCCTGTAGGTATTGCATTTTTCTATGAAACAGCAGATTTTTTTTTTTTGTAAAACCGACGAAAAATTTCTGCGCTAGGGGGGTCTCGAATGATGAAAAACTTATCCTGTAGATGGGCACGCCACTATTGCGGCGGTAAGTGGTTGGAGAGGCGCCACAGCGTCCTCACCACCCGTCTTACGCAAGTCCTCACCGGACACGGCTGTTTCGGCAGGTTCTTGTTCCCAATAAGCCCGGAGAGAACGCCAGGGTGTTTCCATTGCGTGGTTTGCCTGGAGGACACGTAGGAGCATACGGTGGAGGTGTGTCCTACCTGGGCGGAGCACCGCCGTGTCCTCGTGGAAGCGATCGGTGACGGCGATCTCTCGCGTCCGGCCCTGGTGCAAGCCATAGTTCGGAACAAGAGGGCATGGGAAGCCGTGACCTCCTTCTGTGAAGCAGTAATGCTCGCGAAGGAAGAGGCGGAGCGCGTGAGGGAGAGGCAGTCCGTGCATCCTCACGCCCTTAGCCGCCGCAGGAGGACACACCCCAGGCGTCGGGAGTCTATCGCGGACTCCGGACCACCGTTGCATCAAATCGCCTGCCCGCCTCCCACGGGCAGGCGATTCGATGCAACGGGGTGGGTCGAGGAAGCAAGAAATTTGACGCGGGTGAATTCGCGGGCAGAAGCTAGTTAAACTGTATTATTTTCGTGTTTTTTTTTTCTTTTTGCTCGGCTCCTAAGTGTTCTAGCGTGATATTATATAGTCTATAGCCTTCCCCGATAAATGGGCTATCCAACACTAAACGTAGTTTCTTAGATTAGTACGATCAACCAAACAAACTCTTCAGTTTATAATATTTGTACAGATTTAGATTTGATTATATATCAAAAAGTTATAGTGACCCAACATTAAAAGATACACATATGCTATCGTGAACTGTGTTTTAGAATTTTTAAAGAGTAACAATTCCGTCATACATGATTGTTTCGCTACTTTAACCGTTTACGCAGCGCGTGCAACGGGAGCCCACAAAAGGAATAAATATTCCCCATTTTTGCAATATTTTTTAAGATTCGCTCCTGTTAGTCGTGTATCGCGGTGTTATATAGCCTATAATCTTCTTCGATAAATGGGCTACTCAACACTAAATTTCTCAAATCGAACCAGTAGTTCTTGAGATTAGCGCGATGGGGACGTGGTATAAGCAATGAACTTTAGCAAAGTCCATTGCTTAGACGACGTTCCCGTATAAAGGGGATGCATTGATTTAGGTAAGAGGGCATTCAAAGGCATCTAAATGTCACGCTTGCCAGACCTACGCTCTTCAAGCTTCCGAAAGAAATAATTGTCTTCATATATTTTAGTTTATAGGATTTCTTCGAACGTATAACAATAGAATATGACTAGTCTTCGCCAGCAGGTACTGCATCTTCTAATCTCTTGATGTATTTCACTCTCAGTTCTGTTACAGCATCGCCTTTCAATTGGTCCTAGAAACAAAAAAACATTTATAAATAAAAATAAAAAAATCTAACAAATTAAACCGTAACTCAAGGAAATAGATTTTGTTGAAAATATGTTACACTGCTATCTGTATTTTAACAGCGGTACTAAAGTTGTTTCAAGTTAACGATGCTCGTTGTTAGGCGGCGTTTTTGTTAGTAGACACTAGATGGCGTTATTCGGAACTTTTCCGAGATGCTGAATATTATTGAACTGTAAAATATAAATAACACAAAAGTATTCCTTAGTTGATATTACTGCGCCTAAGACAAGTTAAAAACTCAAGTATTCATAAAAAAAACCGGCCAAGTACGAGTCGGACTCACGCACCGAGGGTTCCGTACAAACATTGTAGTACCTTTGAAATTATTAAAAATATTTTTATTATATGATGTAACTAAAAATTTACGGTTTTCGTAATTTTTCCTTTATCTGTGCTATAAGACGTTGCTTTGTACCAAATTTCAAAATTCTAGATGGACTAGAAGTACCCTTTAGGTTTTGATTCCCTTGCGAGTTTCGAAAATTTGCGGAAATTTGCGGCATAAACGACTATATCTTTTGATTGCGTTAGCTTAGAAGTTTCATTTTTTCACAGCTCCAAGGGACAGTAGATTTGAGTATTTGATATAAATTTCAGCTTGATACCTTTACGCGTTCCTGAGAAAAAGGGTCTTGACAGACGGACGGACGGACAACAAAGTGATCCTATAAGGGTTCCGCTTTTTCCTTTTGAGGTGCGGAACCCTAAAAAGGAACTTATTCACAGAGAGACATACTCTGGTCTACTCTTTGGAGACAGGCGGAATCTTGATGAAACTAATTAAAAAAAAAAAAAACAAATTTAAACATAATAGCTACCTGCACAAACCAGCATTGTACTTCAAGCTGCACCATCTGCAGAGCTCCTCTGATGGCTCCTGGAATAAGTGCGCAGTACTTGAGCCCATTGTTGGGCATCTCAACCCATTCACTGAGGGCACATTGGTCCCAGACCAGGGAGAACTCATCTCCAGCACTGCTCCAGCTTGTTACTGTGGGCTGCATGTTCAGGTAAAGTCTGGAAATATATTTTGAGAAGGTTAACAGATTAGATCAATGATCAATGCTTTTAGCAGTGTGTGAAGATTCTTTTGCCTCATTCAGGCTGATGAACATCAACTTGTATTGTTTATGAAAAAAAAAAACACCTTTTTCATTGATTTTAAACTGATATATGTCGGTTTCCTCAGAATGTGGCAAACATTGTGAGGAAACCGGCATATAATCACAGTTTTGTAGTAGTAGTGGTGATGAAATATTTTTTACCAAATCAAGCACTTGTCTGGGTTTGAACCTGCAACCAACAACAACTGATATATCCTAGAACCTAAAATACGAAGACTGGGCCCGCAAAGTTCAATCTATGGAAGAAAAGAGGTCTGTGCCCCAACAGTGGGAACAATATAGGCTGACTATGCGTACTGTTGTACAGTTATAAATTGCAGATAATCTTTTCATGTGGAGCAATAATGCCAAAAAAACAGTATGCAGCCGGTTACCGGAATTAATATTAATGTTTTTCTCTCATAAAAACACCAACCATATGAATGTAACTAACCTGAAAGCCTGCTGAATCTTATCAGCCGTCTCCCTCATCTCCAGACATCTTGTAGACGTAGTCCTGGCCAGGAAATCTTCGATCAGTCTGACGCCCATGTTGTAGCCTATTCTTTCTAACTGCTTGTTCACATCCTCCGGATTCTCAGTCTCTTTCAGCATTTGAGACACTAGAGCGCCGTATGTGAGCGTCAGTAGCTCGGAATTCTACAAAAAGTATTTAGTGAAACCGTCGGCGTCGTAAAATCTGTGCATAAGATTATTGTTCATTATTGGTAGATGTGTTAACTTACAACTTTCTTGGCGTCGAGTCTGGAAGTCTGTCTAGACATTTTCGATGATTTATTGTAGCAGAAACTGGAATTAGGACAAAATTATTAACAAAATACTCCCCTTTGCGGACTCATACAAATCACGAACGAAATTTACAAGTTTATGTCACTGTCAAGTTGTGTCTTGGTTGTGTCTAATGTGTCAATCAATTGCGTTTTATTTTGCGTGTATGTTGTATTGATTTTATCAGGCTGAGGTTTTTTCAAGAAATTGTTATTCAATGGGATATAATTAACTAAAAGGCAACTCTCTTCTATTGATGATTTAAATGATAATAATTCTGTAATACCGTGTGGTGCCGGACGTAAAGGTACCGTGTGGTGCCGGACGTAAAGAATAACACCACCCCATTTCTTCCCGTGGGTGTCGTAAAAGGCGACTAAGGGACTTACTAGAGAATGGGCAGCAGCGTTCTCTATGCATTTTACCACCAAACTGCGATCGCCAACCCGCCTGCCAAGCGTGGCGATTATGGCAAAGCCCCCCAAATTGGGGGAGGCCTAAGTCCAGCAGTGGACGTCTTACGGCTGAAATGATGATGATGATGATGAATTCTGTAAATATAAACATATTACGATCGAGAATCGGATTTTAATCAACATCCAGCCTGACACTGACCGTCAAGTTGCAAAAAAAGCATAAGAATTCATGAATTTCATGGGCCATTCTGGAGCTTTCACTGTAAATATAAAGATCTAATAAGTAATTAATTTAATTACTAATGTTGTTAAATAATAATGCAATGATGATTTAAAACGTATGTGAAAGTTGAATTATGACAAAGTGAAGATAACCCAAAAACCCACATATTCCATGCTTAAAATAAAAATAAACTGTCATCATTTGTTTTGTTGTTTTCAAAACGTCAAATAATTTTGAAAATGTACATTTATCGGAGCCGTTACACAACGTAAAAACATGCAATAAATTGTGATGTTTTTAATAAAAAAACAAGTAAAAAGTTTGCTGCGTTGCTTTAATGAATTATGGAAAGAGATGAAGTTGACAAATCATGTGTTGTGGGCACCTCAGACGATGTTGATTCCCGTGGCGCTGTGAATGCTACAATACTTGATTACTACAAAAAGTTTGGTAGGAAGAGGGATTTGGAGCAATTCTTTTCGCTATCGACAGCTCAGAGTGATATTAAAGACACGAGTGGTTTGTTTTGGCGTAAAATGAAGAGTGAAAATGACTCGTCGGATTCAGGGGATAGAAAAAGTGATTCTTCACACGAAGTTTGTCGAATCTCTATTCTTTGTTCACTGCCTGATCCTTCTAGTTCGCAGGTGAACTTACTTTCCTTATTTTTGACTTTTGTTTTTTTTTATTTTACTTTCATATGTCAGTGACTAAAATATTTGCTCTGGACGACTATAAAATACTATTTATTACATTTACATATTTCTTTTAAAATTTATATCAATTGACTCATTGTTATTCTAACCTGTGTAAACAAGTTGGGTAGTTTAGTTAATATTTTATCTCTTTATAATTAATTAATACCACATGGACTCTTCTCAGAAATATTAAACTACACAACAAAAAACACAATAAGTATCATGAAAAAAGGTATTTTATTAATTACTAGGTTTTGACTGTGGCTTCGCCTGCATATACTACATACAACCCTTCCTCTTGACTATTGATGAAAAGTGCATAAAAATCCTTTGCATAGATTAAAAGACCTAAGCATAAAATAATGTGGAAAGTGACTTTGTTTCGTACTATGTAAAGATATTAAAAGATTTGCACCCAGCAAATCATTTAATAAAAGTTCAAAGTATTTTCAATCAGTGTTGATTGAATATTTCTTATAATTTTTAGGATGACGATGATCAAAAAACTAAGACTGACTCCCCAACCACTGAATCTCCACCGATCATCACTGAGGAAGTGCCTGCAGATGTATCAATGAGAAACACGGACGATGAGTCCATCAATTTTGACGATAACAACTCACAGAAATGTAAGTTTCATCATCATCATCATTTCAGCTGTAAGATGTCCACTGCTGGACTTAGGCCTCCCCCAATTTGGGGGGCTTTGCCATAATCGCCAAGCTTGGCAGGCGGGTTGGTGATCGCAGTATGGTGGTAAAATGCATAGAGAATGCTGCTGCCCATTCTCTAATGTAAGTTAACGTTGTTATAATTTTACTTAATAAACCTACACGCTTTTATTTAATTAAGTTGTATAAGTCATCATCATCATTCACCTGCCCTTAACCCAATTTTCGGGTCAGTGCAACATGTTCTCTTTTAGTTGTTTGACAGTTGTATTCATAAAAGAGTAACCATGGAGTTTCTTGCCAGACTTCTCCATAGCTTCTAGCTTCTGACGTTTTGTTAGTGCCCATGTAGGTTTATGTGAAATAAAAATATTTTGATTTGATTGATTTGTTATCTTAGTAGTCACCTCCATTATATCCTTTAAGATGTACGCACAACGACAAATCAAGCTATGCATATCCAGTATAAGCAGTTGTGTCCTTGTACAGAAAGCCTAATGCGAGGTCTGTCAAAACTGAAAATTTATAGCCTCATATGCAGCTGTGTGTACATTTTAATAATGTGTAGGAAAGGTAACTTTTACTAGTCAACACAATTTTGTTTTATTTCATAAAAGTTCATCTAGAATATTAATATTATTCATTGTGTATTTGTCCATATTACCGAGTAGAATAACTCACAATATCTTGGTAGTCACTGTGGTATTTGTAGTTTATCAAGGGCTGATTTTCAATGCATAATTTTTTTAATTTTAGCAGAAAATGTGACTTTTTGACAGCTTTAGTAATAAAAACATGTCAAACCATTATGTTTGTTGTTCAGATAAAGTTTGTCCGACAGTTGAAAAATCATTCCTAAGATGAATAATTATTTTACTTGCCACATTTAGAAAAGGAATACTTTAATTATCATTGCAGTTAATTGTACTAATCATCACAATTCTTGATATTTCAGCATTAGACGCACTGTTAGACTTATCAGCTCATAAGCCGCTCTCCCCCACCAGTAGTATCACTTCTCAAAGAAAACTAGAATGGGATTCTCTCGCTGACGTAGGCTATGCTAACGAAAGTGACCGAAAAAATTCTGCATCCAGCCTTAGTACCTTAGAAAGACTCGCTTTAAAACAACAATATTCTAACAATGATTCGAATCAGGATATTGGAGCCCCTACCTCACATTCCACACCTCTAGACGAAAATGATAACAAATCTAAACCAAAGAAAGGTTTGGGAAAGAAAACCACAAAGATTTACAAAAAAGATAGTGATTTTGTTGAAGTTAATGTACCACAGGCGAATCAGGCTCCATCTATCAATGTTAATCTTACAAAGCATATATCTTTTAATGTTGAAAGAGATGGTGGAGTAACAATTGATACTGTGAAAAATGATATTACTGTTTCTCCAGAAAAAGCAACTATAGATACAACTCCACATTTGAGTATGGATAAAGAAATACAAACTTCTCTGACTAAAGACAAATCACCCAGACAAAAATCAAATAGTATAGATGAACCACCCAAGCCTGTTAATCCATATACACAGAAGATTCCTGTCATGATTAGCCTCAACACATTACGCAAGAGATTACGAAGAAAGAAATCCAGGAATATGAGAAAAAAATTGAGACCTAAAAAGCAAGTTGAAGCAAAAAAAGATGTAACACCACAAGAAAAGAGTGGAGAGCAGCTGTCAGAAGCAGAAAGTTTTGAATACATGCCTGGACATATGTATCACCAGAATCAAATGGGAGATAATGAGCCTAGACATGACAACAGCACAGCCGGAAATAAGTCCAGTTTAGAGTCTAGTGGACCTCTAACCACAGACTCAAGTAAAGGATCACATCATTCACTAACCAGAGACTTAGAAAAATGTGTGGACTTACTAAAAGTTACTTTACAAAAGAGGTATGATGATGGTAACACAAAGAAAAAGTTAATCAAAGATATAGTTCATAGATTAATCAATTCAAAATATAGAGATGACGAAACTACGACAGAATTTCTGTCTGGACTCACATTTGACAGCAAGAAGTTGGGCAGTAAAGAAAATACTACCACAACAAGTACTTCTGATGCTAATAATACAGAAGACAGTGAAATTAAAAAACCAAAGAAATCTATTCTAAGGAACGAAAAGTTCAACCCCAATGTTGTTGCTTCGACATCACAAAGTGCCCCAAATCTGTTCAGTGCTAGTAGCGAAAAATTAAATTCTAATTTGATGAAGACATTAGCTTCTAACACAGACTCGGATGTCTCTAGCAGAGGAAAGACATCCTCGGAAAATGGGTTCCCCAAAACATCTTCTGAGGAGTTGTACTTAAAATATCTAGAGGCTCTCAGGCGCGAAGAAGCGTACAAAAGACATTTGAAAGACAAAGAAGTATTCTTAAAACAGAAACTCGTAAGTTCCGAAACAGCGTTCAAAGTACCAGTACGTCAGGAGGCTAAAATTAGCAACAGACTTAAAAATTTGATGAAAGACTTGACTAGGAACAATTACGATGACGGATCGGGTGATGCTAGCAAACTAGAAGGAGGCTCCTCCAATATGGACTTAGGGAGATTCAATGCAATGAGAAACCAAAGAAGCCACTCCGTTTTCACTCTCTCTTCAAGTCAATCGGAATGCCAAAAACGGCCGAACTTGAAGAAAAAGATGCAAGCCGAAAGGGAGATAGGTGAAGCTGGTCCAAGTAAACACCATTACTGTTGCTGTCCACACCATTATTTAAATTCTAAGGTGGATTGTGTCGACAGTTCCGTACAGGTGAGTATTAAACAGTGCGAAGAACCAGCAACCAATGTTAGCCCTTGCCAAACAAAACCGCAAGAGTGTACACTGAAGCCCTGTGAATGTAAAAAGTGTAAACCATTGTCTCCTAGAAACACTCGCGTTGTCCCAGATAAAAAGACGGGCGAAATAAAGTACGTGTGCCTTTGTAACGGAAAACGAGTCTCTTCTTCAGATGTAGGTGACAATTTTATGATTTACAAATGCTGTAAATTGACAAACCAAGGTGTGCAGCCCGAAGATCCTAACAGATTAGGCAACACAGGCATACAATGTGGAAGTATTTGCAAGTCTGTTAAACATGAAATAGACCTTATACAATCTCCTTGCCAGGCGCAAACTGGAACAGAAAGCAGTAATTCGGATAACACTTCAAAACACGCAAGAAGGCATTCGAAGTCGTCCCAAACCAATATGGTCGTCAATATGTGCCTAGGCGTGAAAAATTACTCTTCTTCTGGTTCGGAATCCAAAAATTTGCACGAAACTTCAACCAAATGTATGCTGGGTCCGAGAAATAGGGAAAAATGTTTTACAGTTTGTGCTACAAGGTGTCTTCAGACTGAAATAAGTATCAACCCTCAAATTGCCGATCCCTCACTATCTGATATTAACATCATAGATGATTGCGCGATATTGATCTGTGAGAATCTTAGAAAAGTGTCTATTCCCAGTTCTGATTTTGAAGGAGGAAAGACTTTTAGCGACGTTTGTACTAATAGCACATCTGAAAAGCTTCTAATTCAGTCGTCGGGGAACCTTTGTACGGAAGTAAAATCTATAAGAGGTGGAAAAGAAACGCAGGCTTCGAAGGAATCATCCTCATTGTGTGGAAAGGACTATACAATACCCATTAAAGGCACAAATATGTGTCTCACAGTAAACTTGACAGAAACAGACAATAAAAAAGTCGAACAAGTAAACGAATGTGTTGTCACAGAAAAGATATGTATTGCTGATGAAGCGACATCGGCCATTGAAGAGAATAAATCTACACAATGTTTAGGCAGCATCTTCGTTGATAAAAACAAAATCTGCATGACAGAACCAGCGTCCAAAAAATCTTGTTTGTCAAAAAAATGTTTGATAGAAAGTAGCACTAATTGTAATACGTTCCCTAAAACCGACGTCGCAAAGGAAAAACCGCCTTTTAAACGATCAAACACTGACACAGAGAAATTATTAATATGTTCTTGCATCCAGACCGATTGTATAAAAACAAAGGAAGTCGAATGTAATCAACCTGTTATAATTTGTGATGAACCAACTCAAATTGTAACTTGCGAGAACTCTTGTCAAGTAGAACAATGTGACGAGACGACCACAAAAACGTCAGAAAAAGAATGCGAATGCAAGGATACAAATACCGATAGCATAGAAAGTAACAAAAGCGGAACATGCAATCAAACAATAAAAATAAATATAGGAATACAAAAAGATTTTTCAGATGAGGATGCTAAATGTGTTTCTGAAAAACCAAAAACTAAAATATGCTGTACCAACGATGTTGGTGTTGAGGCTGAGGTCGAAGACAAAACCGATAAAGGCTTATGCGTAGGCTGCCAAACTGATGTTATTACAAAAGAAAAGAACCAAGAAGCTGATTGCAAACTATCTTGCTCGGACAATGAACCAAAGAAGACACCCAGACAACCAGAAACATGCTGTTATAAGGTCTGCTTTCCAGGAAAATCGAGCAAAGGCCCTGTAATAGACATGATACAAGATATAACTCGACGCTATTCCAAAACAGAAATGGTAAAGATTAAAAAGAATAAATGCTTTTCGGAAATAATCACTGTTTTGAACTACCTTCTTGAGACTGACGATAGTACCGATCCGGAACCAAAGGCATGTTGTAGCACAAGCACTGACACCAAATCAAGCTGTAGCCCGATAAAACGGAATAAAATATCTGACGGCGACCGCTTTTCAGACAAACTTATCGATAAAAGTGTCCAACTTTCATGCACTAAATCTTTTAATGACAACAAAGTCTGCCCAGAATCTTCTGACCTACCCTGCTCCTCGGATAGGCCTACAACATCTTCAGGTTCTGCCGCTTGTAAAGTACTCAATAAAATTAAGAAAGAATGTGAGAAATACCATCAAAAGGTCAAATGTAGGGGTAGGAAATGCGAAGTTTCTAGTAGCACTTCAGCTAATTGCGAAAAATGCAAGAAAGTACATCATTGTGCTTGTAGAAATCACAAGTGCAAGCGCTCAAAGGCTTTCGAGAAGCTGCAGAAAAAATGCATTGCCTACAATCTTATAATACAGACTTCAGATAGTATACTAAGCGAAGAGACGGTTTGTGAGAAAAAGGAGCGTCCTTTAAAAAATATCATTGTGAAAGTCCCAAAACGTAAGGGCGATGGAAAGAAAGAGGGTACATGTAGGGAGTCAGGGCGTTCGAGCCCACGCTGCAGTCCCAAATGTAGTAAAAACAGGTCGAGGAGCTGTCCCGATGAGTGCGAGACGTCTGATGAGTATGCCAGGAGGGTCGAGGTGGCCACTGTTAGGGAGTATTTGGAGCAGAACCGACCGGACTTCGTGGAGAAGACCTCGCAACGGCAGAATTGTTTGAAGTTCATCAGTGAGAGGAGGTAAGGAATCATCTAGAATCAAAACTTTTTAAATTAATTTACAGAAATAAATATACTATATTTTTTTATGTACGACACGTATGCACAGAGTTTTAGCTAACGTCCCGCGTCCGGATTTGTAGAGCGTTGTCTCTGTCAAGTCTGTTGTGTTGTCTGTTTGTATTTTATTCCTACGGCTACATCGTTAATTTAGCCGTATCATTAGAAAGAGACTTATACAAAACATTCTCGTTCTAAAAGTCCGCTGAAGCGCCCACAGCAGGTGGAATATAGTGAGAAATACAGTTAGTTATTGACTATTTAGCTCACTGTGTTATCAATAAGTACGAATGCGGGCGCGGTGAACTTTCTGTTTGCAGTAGGGTTATCTTACTAGCAATCGTAAGCCCTTTATGGCTACAATTTTGTAGCTACCTCAGTTTAAGTACGCATTTCAGTAAGCATCATTATCCGTTTATTACTAAGGGCGTTTGCCGACCGTAGCCGTCAACGGTAAGTCACCGAGATTCGAGATTATTTGACCCGCGACCGAACTCGGCTAAGAGACTAAGACCACGTTCGTACGGACGTAAAACTATCGTAACGGGGTTTTTCGCGTACTGGATTTTCGACGCCCTGCTTAGCGCCAAGAGATAAAAATCGAACGTTTGTGAACGCTGCAGAAGCGCTTGGATGCACTCTGATGAATTCTCAAAACTCGGTTCAACGCCATGAGTTGAAAAACCAGTGCGCGATAACATCCTGCCGTATTTTTTTTTTGTGTGCGACGGTAGTGTATGGACAATATCACATCGGCCCGTCACAATCTCTGGCTGAGTTCTAGCGGTCGCGCCAGAACTGTTCGAAAATTCAGGAGCCGGCCATTCCGCCGTTTGGGTGCCGTTTTAAATGTATGTATGTGTAGCTTCTTCGGCTTCTTTCATCGTCTCGTTATCTGACGTCCCGTTGACATTGGTGGTGGACCAATGGCCTTAGAGCGGAATTCAGCTCCATTTAATCTTACCAATACAATTTGAAAGATTGGTTCTTCTAAGTATAATTATTAGTCCTGAAATACAAATCTTTCAAATCAAAGAACTCACCAAGTTTTCTCGCTTCAGAACTCAAGCCCGATACGCTCCAAGTTTGAAAATGGTCGTTGTACATAAACCTAGATGCACGGGAAATGTAGCATCGGCCCCTGTCTATTGTGGAGGTACTTTATCATTGTAAATTGAACCTTAAACATGTATGTTTAAGATTAGATTTTGCTTAGTTATCTTCCGTATTTTTGACATTTAAAAAAGTTGCCAGTAGTAGTATCCTTAATTTAATGATAATTATTAAACGTGATAATTTTGTAGGTGTATGCTACAAACGTTGCGAATCAGTCGAACCTTGCATTCCCTTTACAAGAGAGCCATGCAATCCTTGCAATACCGACCCTTGCAGACCATACATGTCTTACAACCCTTGTGAACAGAATCCTTGCAACTCATACATGGATTCTTGCAACCCGTGCGTAGATCCTTGCAACCCGTGTAACGATCCTTGCTTTGATCCTTGTACGCAGTGTGTCGATCCTTGTAACATGCGTTCGGTGCACAAGAGATTTGGTGAGTTCTTAAATATTGACTATGGCAATTGGAGTTAACTGTCAGGTCTAATTTTACTTTGTCATATGTATAGCTGTATACAGATATTTTGGCGGGTGACCAAAATCGAAACTAAGTTCGCCATCTTGTTTTTTCAATTTCACAAATTAAAAAAATTAAAACACTGCAAATAAATGACAGTTGTCATTAGCATCGGTCACTTAGCTCCAGTTAATTAATCATTCGACTATGTCAGGCACCATGTCAAGATCTTTGTGTAGCTAGTCAGAGGGCGCTTCTCTACGTTAAAATTACAATTTCTGAAAGAATCATCACAAAGTGTCTGGGCCGTCGCAGATCTGATGAAGCCCGTTTTGCCCTGCCAAAGAAATATCAACATTTCTTCTCATAAAATAAACTCTAAAATATTAACCTTAACCGTGTACCCCTATCCGCTTTAATGCTGTCTCAGACATGAAAGGTGATTTTTCAACTTTATTTCAATGGGTACAAAATTTATATTTGTTTGCCAGGGATAACCAGGTTTGCTGCGCTTCATCACACAATTGTAGCCTCTATTCTTACTCTGCTAACGTTTTGATTTGCAGAGCAAACGAGCGTGCTGCCCAACGGGACCTGCTATCACTGCACGTGGAACAACAGCCAGACCTAACGAACCTCAGCTCGGACGAACTGCGACTACTGGCCAAAGAGATCGGACTCGACTTGCGAAGGAAAAAATGTAAGGACTTTTATTACAACCTGATTTAAATTACAGCAGCAAAAACACACGTCTTTGGAGTATGAGGATAAAGATAGGAGGGGTATAAAATTCACTCAATCTCTGTAGAAAAGGGAGCATACTCCGACTAGACGGGTGTCGTGTCGTGTAGGTAAAAATAATTTAAAATGAAGCAATGACAGATAATTTAAATCGATTTTGGAGGGATGAGGAACCAACCTAAGTTATTTTGTTATCCATGTTTATATTAATTATTGTATAGTTAGATCTTAATAATATGCTCACCTATAATTGGCCGTAGTTAAGCGAAAAGTATCCAATCCACACCCAGTTGCTTTTGAAATATCGACCTTTGTATTTCAAGAGGTTTATTTTTTTTTTGTCAGTGAAATATTAACATGTTTTTTTTTATTAGTAATGGTATATTAACATGTTCTGTTAGAAATACTAGTTAAAAACCAGAATGTTTGAATTGATTATGCTGAAAAAAAAGAAGCGCCATACCATTGGTTCTAAAGTTTAAGTAAGTATACGAAACATAAAGCTATTTTTAGCTAGGTAGAAATTTAAGTATACGAAACATAAAGCTATTTTTAGCTAGGTAGAATAGTAGATACCAACCCATATCTTCCCGTGGGTGTTGTAAGAGGCGACTAAGGGAATTACTGGAGAATGGGCAGCAGCGTTCTCTATTATTTACCACAATATTGCGAACGCCAAGCGTGGCAATTATGGCAAATCCCCCCTCAAATTAAGGACTCCCTTAATTTGAGGGGTATGTCCAGCAATGAATGTCTTTCTGCTGGCATGATGACGATGATGTATCTATTATATAACTAAATTATCTATCATTGGTTCATTTTAAATGCTTTTTAGGGTTCCGTTGCCAAATGGCTAAAAACGGAACCCTTATAGATTCGTCATGTCTGTCTGTCTGTCTGTCCGAGTATGTCACAGCCACTTTTTTCCGAAACTATAAGAGCTATGCTGTTGAAACTTGGTAAGTAGATGTATTCTGTGAACCGCATTAAGATTTTCACACAAAAAAAGGAAAAAAATAACAATAATATTTGGGGTTCCCCATACATAGAACTGAAATTAAAAAAAAAAAAACATCAACCCCACACGTGTGGGATATCTATGGATAGGTCTTCAAAAATGACATTGAGGTTTCTAATATCATTTTTTCCTAAACCGAAAAGTTTGCGCGAGAGACACTTCCAAAGTGGTAAAATGTGTGTGTCCCCCCCCGTAACTTCTAAAATAAGAGAATGATAAAACTAAAAAAATATATGATGTACATTACCATGTAAACTTCCACCGAAAATTGGTTTGAACGAGATCTCGTGAGTGGTTTTTTTTTTAATACGTCATAAATCATAAACCACAATTTACCTTTCATTCAGTCAACTCAAATATAAAAATTAAAAAAAACCATTTAACTGCATAAACATAAACCTTATGCATAAACCGTGAACACCTGCAGGTTTGTACGGAACCCTCGGTGTGCGAGTCCGACTCGCACTTGGCCGGTTTTTATCTTATGTGGTATCCTCATTTTATTCTGCGCGCATCGTTTTCATCCTACTAAAATTATAAATGTGAAAGTTTGTGAGGATGGGTGGATGTTTATTTGTTACTCTTTCACGCAATTGACGGCTCTAAGTGACAGAAAGAGATAAAGATACCGAAAAATATACTCTTGAATATGATTTAAATATTTTTGAATTTTTGAGAAGGCAAAAGTAACACCACATTCCTAAATGTGTTTGTTATAGTGGAGTTTCTTATCAATACTTTGTTAACATTTCAGCTGCCCCAAAATTTATTAGTGAACGTGAAATGAAGAAGCATTCTGAGAAGATATACAAAACGTTGCCAGAAGTCGTTCAGAAGAAAGAAGAAAAGAAAAAAGAAAATATCAAGAAGACTAATTTATTGATGGCTAATCTGTTCAAAAAGGTAAGCTTGATTAATCTACAGTTCTACATTAATCCATGTTTATTTAACTCCTAGTTTCCATTTCATGTTTTATGCTACTTAGAGCAGATTTTTCAAAAGTGAGATAACTTTTATTTGACAGTCAGATAAAAAAGTATTGTAGTTAATATACAAAACTAGCATCTGCCCGCGACTTCGTCCGCGTTAAATTTCTTGCTCCCCCGACCCTTCCCGTCGCGTAGGCTCGCGATATCCGTGCGATTTTCCCCGTTTTTGCAACATTTTTCGTTACTGCTCCGCTCCTCTTCGTTGTAGCGTGATTTTATATAGCCTATAGCATAAATAGGCTACCCAACACAAAAATATTTTTCAATTCGGACCAGTAGTTCCCGAGATTAACGCGTTCAATCAATCAAACAAACAAACACTTTAGCTTTATAATATTATATAGTATAATAATATAGTACAGTAGAATCCGGTTATAACGACGGTGAAGGGACCGGTGATATTACGTCGTACTAACCGGACGTCGTACTAAAGGAAAAGACAATTTTTGATTTTTATTCAAATCACATTCATATATACACATACATACATTATGTATTTAATTATATTTACGTGACCAACAGAAAAAAAACATTTGAATCAAAATATTTATTTATTTCACATAATGTACGTATAATCTATATACAGGCTGTCCGGTAATGAATGGATAACCTTGAAATGTCTCACACACTACGATCAGAAATGAATGCATTCCATCGGTTTGTTGTTATTTTATTATTATACACGAACTATGCTAATAGATAAACAGTGAATAGTATGACTAGCTATTGCACTTTTTTATTAAAAAATTAGCAAATTAATTAATTTTAGAAAAACTTTGCAAAATTTATTTTTTAAACAATGTTTAAACATCTTGGGTATAAAAAAATGTATGAATACATATATTTTGTTTCATTTTTTTTTTCTGAACGGCCTTAAGTTATACTATAAGACATTTCAAGGTTATCCATTCATTACCGGACACCCTGTATATAAAAATGAATCCCTATTTCCCTTGGTCACGCCATCACGCGTGAACGGCTGGACCGATTTCACTTTTTTTGTTGTTGTTGTGTTTGTAATTGTCAGGAGAAGGTTCTTATGAAAGAAAAAAATAAAAATATTGCGCGGAAAATTAGAAAATTTAAGAACACTTATAAGAATACTTAACAACCGTATAATAGGACAATGTAAACTTTTTTAATGTAACATTATGACATTTGGCATAGAATTGACAGAATGCGTGCTCAAATATCATCAAAGAGACAGGACAACGTCTGTCGGGTCAGCTAGTCTATAATAATATTGACACTTTTTTCTTCAACAGAGAAACTTTCGTTTTGTAGAAGCCATTTTCTTGTACGCGAAATCACGCATCACCCGCAAAATAACGCCGTAAACTAAACAGTCGCATTCGAATCAGTGACGTGCAGGCAAGGGGGAATCGCGGGGCGGAGATGGTTTCTTACCTACGATTTATTTGTAAACACGTCAACGCTCGTCGTCGTTGTAACCGGACAACTTGTGTGAAATTCCGTCGTTAAAAGCGGTCGGTCGCTGTAAGCGGAGTCGTAATAAACTGATGTACTTTCATAGTGGCTCATATTAAAACCAAACATGCCCCTATACTTAGGTCGCTAAAAGCGGTTGGTCGTTACATGCGAAGTCGTACTAAACGGATTCTACTGTATATAGTATACAGGGTGTTTGGCAGAACGTTGAACATACGAAAGTGGTGGATAGGTGGAGTCATCTGCTACTTACTCAGCCCTAATTTATGTGGCCCTGGCCCCTGGATATTAAAAAAAAAAATTTTTTGCTTTCTTCTAGTTTCATCTTTAATGTTGGCAGATTATTATAATTCTTAGAAATTTGAGGACTCATAACTATTTTTCTAGCTAACATCTGAATAAAGCAATAATTTTATAAGAATCTGCCAACATTAAAATATTGCCTGTTGTACGGATTTTTAATAAAAAATTACACTTTAAAGTTAAGAAAGTGGTGAAACTAGAAGACAGCAAAAAAAAAAAAAAAAAATCCAGGGGCCAAGGCTAAATATATTAGAGCTGAGTAAGTAGCAGATGACCTCACCTATCCACCATTTTCGTATGTTCAACGTTCAGATTCAGACCTTAAACAGATATCATCTTTATGTCTGTGTAAATAAAGCTGATTTCAGAATGACAAGTATTATTGAAAAAGTAAAGAAAACGGAACTTAACGTGTAGATAAAATGATAATAATTATTCCACAAACTTATTTGTTTATCAGGTTGAAAACATGACGTCTGCTGAATATTTTGTTGTATATAAGGTGTATCTTTTTCCTTCTATAGCTTCTTTACCACCTACAGGTGTGCCTCTTAAAATATTCGGTGTATGAATAGATACACCTTATATTGGTTAAGGGTGCACCGAACTTCTGACGCTAATTTAAGCGTGGCGGTTAAGGCTAGAAATTGGCACTTCGCTTGCTAATTTATTTCCTTAGTATTATTATTAAACCAAATACATTATGGAAATGTAAAACGCATAGATTACATCAATTGCAGTCCATTGCTGGGCATAGGCCTCTCCCATTTTGCGCCAGAATATCTTGTCCTCCGCCATCCGCATCCAGTCCCATAGTTACATATAACATATGTAGTTTTATTATCATAGAATAAATATAAATAAATAAATATCTTAGGACAACCAACACACCGTTATCTGATCCCAAACTAGGCAGAGCCTGTACTATGGTAACCAGACAACTGATAAATATACTTATATATTTCTAAATACATACATATTATAGATAAATGACACCCAGACACAGAACAAATAATTGAGCTCATTACACAAAGATTTGTCCTGGGTAGGAATCGAACCCACGACCTCAGTCTAGCTAGAAGAACTGTTGACTTTCCGTGAAGTATATACGCCGTTACTGAGGGGTTAATTTGTTTTTTTATAGATTACTTTGGATTTTGTTTTCCTATCAAGAAAACTACAAGTAATCGTGATTCGAAAGTGTACGATTTATAGAGTGCATCCTTAAATATCGTACAAATTAATTGCATACCAAAAGGTTAAGTAATAACGATGCAACAAGGGATCAAACGTGCGCAGTTATTGTTTGAACGTGATTACCAAAAGTATTCTGAACCGGCATCAAAGAGTCATCATCATCATCATCATCATTTCAGCCGTAGGACGTTCACTGCTGGACTTAAGCCTCCCCCAATTTGGGGGGCTTTGCCATAATCGCCACGCTTGGCAGGCGGGTTGGCGATCGCAGTATGGTGGTAAAATGCATAGAGAACGCTGCTGCCCATTCTCTAGTAAGTCCCTTAGTCGCCTTTTACGACACCCACGGAAAGAAATGGGGTGGTGTTATTCTTTACGTCCGGCACCACACGGTACCAAAAGAGTATCAAAGCATAAAAGGCGACTGATGGGCAGCAGCGTTCTCTATGCATTTTACCACCATAGGGTTCGTTCGAAGTTTTGTGTTGGCCTATATGTGACATTTACAGTCCTACACTCGGCCCACGTGATGGGTTCGGCTTAGTCCCTTTCATTGAGGCCTGTGTCCCAGTCGTGGGAACTTTATTGATTGATTATGATAAATTATTTTTTGACAAACTAACATTAGCATGACGAACCTTCTCAAAAATAAAGGAATTGCGTCTCTGATTTACAAAATAATCAAAATTCTTAATTCCTTTCAGAATCTCCAAAAGCAAGCGCTGCGAGGGTCGGTGAACCTATCAAACTACAGCACAGTTATAAAGATTTGACGTTGGTTAGTATTATTTAATGTTAAATTTGACGAAATGAACTGTTTTATGTCCGTTACTTATCAATTGTTGTGCTTTCACGCTGTTTCACAGAATTTATGAGGGTAGCTTACACCCTATTTTTAATTATTATTAATAAAAATTTCTATTTTTAATATGGTGTTTGGTTTTATTTAGGTTATTGCGTAGAACCAGTCATATACAGGATATTTTTTTAACCAGTACGCAAATTTTAATAAATTAAACTTAAACAAGTTATAATAACCATGCAATTGTTCTTTTGATATATCTTAGTACAAAACATTAAGTAATCGTTAACAAAAGATGTTTATTTTGAAATTGGTTTTTATGGTAAATTGCGAGCGGCGCCGGCACGGCGGCGAAGGTGAACGACCGAGCGTATCTACAAGTACCTACCACTTCGATTGGTCAAAATTCTAAGAAGTTCGAAGTACCTACACGGCGGCGAAGGTGAACGACCGAGCGTATCTACAAGTACCTACCACTTCGATTGGTCAAAATTCTAAGAAGTTCGAAGTACCTACACGGCGGCGAAGGTGAACGACCGAGCGTAGCTACAAGTACCTACCAGTTCGATCGGTCAAAATTCTAAGAAGTTTGAAGTACCTACGCAGGCGCGCGGTTACTGACCTATTCCTATTGTCGATATCATATTACGAAATATGTAGGGTGTCCACAATGTACTGATTTAAGGTCGGATGAAAAAAAAAAAAAAGTATTGAAAAAATAGTTGAAATGTGTTCTATTACTAATACTGAACCACCTAAAAAAATGTATAGGAAAAGAATTATAGGACATCAAAAAAAAAATTCATCCGCATCGCTGTCAACAGCAAAAGTGCCCAAAAGGTTGGCAGCATTGCCACGTTGTATGGCAATGCAACATTAATAAAACAACATTTACCAAGTATCAAAACTATATTGCGACTTGTTCTTTCGCTCGTTCAATGACGATCTCCTTCAGCTTTCGCCTATGAACCTTAGTTGACGAAGTCAGCGGGAACTCCTTGAAGAAGAACACACCGCCTCTCAGTTGCTTGGTGTCTGCCAGGTTTTCTGCAAATTTAACCTTCTTTTTAAACTCTGTAAATTCCGTATTATCCGTTTCTGAAGAGATCCAGTGGAAACAGTTATTTCTATGAGTAAAGAATCGTTACACAAATAACCACCATTAAGTCCACATTCGAACAGATGTACAAATATCGCGGAAGTATCTTTTCGCGCACTGAATTTTCAACGTACTGCTCAGCGCTGAGAGTTGAAAATCGAACAATATGTTTTCGACTCAGTTGTATTCTCAATGCTCGGTTCAACATCGAGAGTTGAAAATACAGTGTGCGATAAAACCCCGCCGCGATATTTATACGTCCGTATGAGCGTGGTCTCACTTGATCTCAGAATTTTAGATAATTATCATGTTTAGGAACTACGAATTCAATTTCATACAAAACAAAGTTCAGATTCTATTGCAATAAAAAAAAAAAATTAAGAACTCAATCCAGAGAGTTTCGTACTCTAGTATTTTAATAAGGCCCTTTATACCTTTAACCAAGTCCTTGATCTCCTCCTCGGTGAGGTCAGCCCCTGGACGTGGTATTACGCAGGCCACGGGCAGGTCGCCGAACTCTGCGTCAGGGAGACTCGTCACTGCCACATCTAGAACACCGGGGTGCTGACGGATCACGCCTTCTAGTTCCACTGGCGATATCTGGAAAAGTAAAGATTATTATTATTTGATTAGATACATTTTTGACAACCTTGACCTTGGAGAACCAAGGTAAACGACATAGCCCGAAGAATTGCCAAATTTAAGAGGCAGTGCACAAGGCACATTGCTCGCAGAACAGATGGCCGATGGGGCTGGAAGGTTCTGGAGAGTCAACCGCGCACTGGAAGACGTAGCGTTGGAGGGCCTCCCACAAGATGGACCGATGACTTGGTGAAGGTCTCAGAAATCCGCTAAATGCGGCAAGCACAGAATAGGTCGAAGTGGCGGTGTTTGGGGGAGGCCTATGTCTAGCAGTGGACGTCTTTCGGCTGAAATGATGAGATATACTAAGTACCAGCTATCTAGATAATTCGTGTGTGCAAATAACTATTTAAACTATCCAGTCCATTTTTGAAACAGTTCAGTCTGGGACCCAACACAACATTTTTCGGGAACCTATTCCATGCTGTTACAACTTGGTTGAACAAAAACTGCTATAAATGCTTAATTTCTTAATTTCTTCCAAACTCCTGTGCTTTGCCGACGATATGAAGATCTTTGCCACAATATCATCACAAGTGGACGTGACTGCACTTCAGGATGATTTACGTCGTCTGGAGGCTTATTGTTGTGAGAGTAAGCTTGATCTTAACCCTGCTAAATGTTCGGTTCTAACGTATTCTCGAAAGCGTGTTATTATACCTTCATCGTATATCTTTGGCGATCAAGTACTACCTAGAACGAATTGCATCCGAGATCTGGGGGTAAATCATGATTCTAAGCTTACATTTGAGTTTCATGTTGATGCTATAGTCGCTAAAGCCTCTAAGGCACTGGGTTTCATAATGCGGCTGTCCAAGTGCTTCACTCAAGCCAAAACTTTAAAAATTCTATACTGTACTTTTGTTAGAAGCCACTTGGAATACGCGTCTGAAATCTGGAATCCGTGTTATCACAAGTACATAGATCGTATAGAGAGCATTCAGAAAAGGTTCATCAAATACCTGTGTTATCATCAGAAAGTTACCGGTCTGAAGATTACCTCAACCTCTGTAAGAGGTATCATTTATATTGCCTCTAATTAATCGGCGTGCAATCTCTGACTGTACTACATTATTTAAAATTTTCAATAATTCCATTAATAATTCGGATATAATTATCTAAATTTTATTTTAAGGTCCCCAGTAAGTCAAAGCGATGGAACGCACCGTTGCGTGTCCCATTTACCTCTACAAATTACAGACAAAATTCATTTATAGTGCGTGCAAGTAACAACTTCAATAAAATGTGTAAACAGCATGATTTCGATCCTTTTGTAACGAGTGTGTCCTCGGCCAGAAAGTGCTTCAGCCTTGGTTTTTTTAAATTAAAATTTTGTATATCCTGGTTTTGATTCTTGCTTCGATTATAAAATGTGAATTTAGTTTAAGCATTAATGTTATACTGTTTTTTTTTTCTTTCTTTATATTCTTTTTTGGTAACTGTGTTGTAATGTTCACACTCTTTTTTTCTTTTCCTATCTGTTCCTATAAGTGATGACTTGCTTGTAATTGGCTGTCAGTCTCACACGCAATTTTTTATTCTGTTTGTTTTAGCTGTAAGTCATCCAAAGTTATTAAATAAATAAAATAAAATTAAATAAAGCCGACTTTAGGGTGTGCGTAGTCCCAGCGGAAAAGTGTCGAATTTCTTAATTTCAGTTTAGCAGACCTACCGTTCAGAAGATATACACGTAAAAGTAAAATAAGGTTATTAGGTCCAAGTCCTTAAAATAGGAACTCTAGAGCCTAACTCATCTCGTTTATTTATATCTTGTAAAGGTCTACAATGTCCTGCCAAGTTTCATTCATGTGCTCTTAGTAATTAATCGTAGTCCCAGCGGAAACAGTTTTTGTTGAATATCTCCGCAATGGTTGGATGCACAAATTTTTATTTACCATACACAATTACACGAAATATCACTAAATATCTGCTAAACTGAAATTAAGAAATTCGACACTTTTCTGCTGGGACTACGCACACGACTTTAGGGAATATCCACGCATGTGTTTGTCGGCATTCAGAGTGTGAAGGTCTTGAGGTTGGGCCTCACTTTATAGTGTTCTGTAAGTATTTGTACGTTTCAATGAGGCTATCCCTTTGTCTACGCCGTAGACGGACTATTGTATAGACAAGACATCAGCGTACACAGTATGAGATAGCGAATGATCGACATAACTTCATAATGTATATCTATTACAGTTTTAATTCATTCAAGATTGCTTATTATTGATCAAAATACACATTCAAATGAATAATTCTTGAACAAACTTACTGAGTCGTGACAACATAATCTACTTACGAATGAAAGGTTATGTTTGGTTCTTTACGTTCACTACGGCTTTTACAGTCAATTATGCAACAATTCACCATGGATATGGTTCGCTTTAGATACCTACACCTCTCTAACGTTAACACTAACATTTAAGTCTTAAAATATGGGTTTCACCTTGGTTTCTGCCGTAAGCGTTGAAACTTGTTTGACACCAAGAGGGCTCGGTGGCATACAAATAAAAACTGATACGCTAATAGAGACAAAAAACTGATACTCTGTTTCGCTCGCATTGAAGTATTTCATGTTAATGCCTTCTCTCTTTAGTTATTATTGTTATTTTAGTAGCTCAGCTAGTACTATACTCTATCTACGGTCTACGCTGTTCCAGAGTGAACAGACCACGCTGTTCGTACGGTTGATTACAATGATTACGCATGGTGCAAACGACGTTCGTTGCCCCCAAAGATGATGGGTTACAAAGTGGAAGATAAATTAGCTCTAAGGAGTTGCTTATGCGATCTTGTGTGGTAATCTTTATTTTAGCATCATCATTACTTTGTCTTCTGCGGGATATGAGCGTTCAAATGATAAGTTTAAATGTTCATAGCGTATATTTAATTAAAGAAACGCCACCTGCCGCGCAGAATCTGCACGGAGAATCTATCTAGAGAAAAAATATGTCATCGGTAAAATGTACTGTACTAACGGAGTTGATTTAAAACCCTAACTTCAATGACAAGCTATTTTTTGTGTCGGAGCGCTGCTGCCAAAAATTAGTGATGACCTTTAGTCTTTTTTTTTTTCTCGATGGGAAATCATCAAATGACTTCTCCCGCTCTGGGCAACGCGATAGGGCGTGTCTGACTTTTACTGACTAAAACCCACCCGTGTTCCTTCAGTTGCCCATGTGCCAGGGTCACGGTATCTCTCTCGAACAATCACGCGACCCCGGCAGGATGACCTTTAGTCTTACTTATACAAACAAAAACTGCTATCGATACTCTGTAATTCACCTGATGATTCCTGTACTTGAGCAGCAGTTTAATGCGTTCCATGAAGTAGAAGTTCCACTCCTCGTCTCTCATCATCATGTCACCGGTCATGAACCAGCCATCCTTGGATAGAACCTCTGCTGTCGCTTCTGGGTTATTGCAATAGCCCTGAAAAAGAATATACTAGGTAAAGTCCGTTCGCTCTCATATTACCTCTGATTATGCGTAACTGTCAAATCAAAGTGATCTTTGTTGTTAACGTTACAATAAGCTGGCTTTTTGTTTGCTGCCACTAACAAGTCTGTCAATGTCGCAGTGATCTTTATTTTTGTTATAATAAGGTCGCTTTTGGATTGCTGATGTCTTTGCTTTCAAAAGTTAATAAAAGAACGATAGTCGTCCTCGTAATTGCTTTATATGCAACGATTTCTGGTAAACTGAAAATTGAATAAGGTTGAAAGGATCTGTTACTTAACCTCTCGAATGTCTTATGTTACACAGTGCGACATAAGCAATTGTCTTTCTATTGTGTCTCTAATAGGGTATTTTCCACTTTTTTTTAAACTATTTAATTTTGAAGACTGTGAAGGAATATTTAACAGAAAAATATTTTTTTTGTAATTAATCTCCATTTTCTGCATTAGAAGTGATTATAATCTAATTTATTTTCAATGGTTTTAAATTTACCGCCAAAACGCTCCGTACGATAACGTGACGTCATCTTTGTGTAAACAAGTTGTAAACAGTATTTCGATCAAGTAATTTCGTATCACAAATGGATAGAAAATGTTATTACTGGTGTGTGGTGCCTCTGTGTACAAATACTTTTAAAAATGCGCCACATAAACTATTTATACCTACTCCGTAGCACAAAAATCGGGGTTGTTTGCAAAGAAATTTCCAACTATAAAAACATCTACTGTGGGCAGATTTGCACTATCGGCTTTTATAAAACCAGCTTCCATTGTATTTCCATTAATCCATTCCAAAAATCCTAAATATATCCTAAATCCACTCCGAGATTTACAGATCGAGCACAGATCACATACCTAAGTCAAAATTCAATACACACAAAAGTGACGTCACACGGTAAACGTCAGCGCACCGAGCGTTTTGGCGGTAAATTCAAAACCATTAAAACAAATTAGATTTTTTTCACTTCTAACGCGTAAAATGGACATTGATAAGATAAATTTTATTTTTCTGTTGAATATTTCTTCCCAGTCTTCCAAAAGAAAATGTTTTAAAAAAAACGGAAAATACCCTATTAAGACATTCGACGAGTTAAAACCATTGGCACCACATATAACTCGATGCGTTTAGTGCTAGACATATGTATTTACAAAATCTGCCTGTTTATATCATTTGGCTCATGGCTAAATAATAACAGTCATTGCTTTCGCTTATAATGCAGAATACCCACGCGGTATAAGAGTGCCGCAAATTGTTTCCTTCTGTTTTCTTCCCCGCAGATTCTGGGAGCCAAATTTCCATGGAGTTTTCATAAAAAAATGTTCTACTGGATTTGACTCAAACTGTCGCGCCGCGCCTGCTTGCGGGAGTCTTAATTTGCTTGCGCAATATAGAAATTGCGTTAGTGAGGCATCTGTGGTGTGGTGCTTTGTCGGACTCCTTAGCAAATACTACAGACTTTACACCTCTACATACCTTAAATCCACCTGGTGATTTTATCCACAATTCTCCACGTTGATTGGGCTCCTTTATTTCCTCTCCAGTTTCTATGTTTACCAGCTGGAATCAATTAAGCATTGATTAGGAATGTAACAGTTAGGAGGGAGGGTAGAACTCAAACGCCTTTTGAAAAGACTTTAGTCGGGCAGGGCAATTATTTTTTGAAGAAAATGGCACCCCCTTTTTTTTTTTTTTGGATGGGTAATCATCAAATGACTTCTCCCGCTCTGGGCGGAGCGGAAGGGCATGTCAGACTTTTACTGACTAAAACCCACCCGTGTTCCTTCAGTTGCCCATGTGCCAGGGTCATGGTATCTATTTCGAACAATCTCGCGACCCTAGCAGGCATCGGTCCTAGCAGATCTCTTTGAGGCGCGCGTGGAACACTACGCGCCGTCGACCCGAGCTTGGTCCTTACCGGGCGGCGAGCTACCCATTGCTCACCGCCCGCAAGCTCAAAATGGCACCCCTCATCAATTGTTTACGTCAGTAGACAAATCATAGAACTCTCAAAGAATGACAGTTGTGATTTGAATTTATGGATAATTTAAGCTGGTAGTCAATTTGATTCGATCTATTATAACTTTAATTCTAGCCAAAATCCCTGAGCCAGTTTTTTTCATTTCAATCTTATTTCTATTTGGGTAAAGTTTTTAATACAAAAAATGGTAGGTAAATACGAGTAACTATCGGACTAAGATGTCAGTGTTGTGAAAGAACTGCATTTCTATACTATATTGGGTTCTTAATTCAAAAACTAGCTTGTTGGTTTAACCCTGATCTAAATAAAAACTTGTTTCGTAACATGATTTAACCCCCAAGACTTAATCCCCCTTATTAAGTCTATAATCTTCATGTACCTACTTAATCATGAACTCGAAACGTAATATTAATGCCATAAAATTACCTCCACGTGCTAATGACCTCCTAATTTAACAGCGCTTTAGATTGTAAATAATATCTAACAAAATGTGATTACCGAGACTTCGTTGATTGCTTATCGGTCAGCTGATTATGATGTTCCATAAATGCCATCTATACGGGTTGGGTCGCATAAAGGAGGTATGGCTTTTATGGTGCAGATTCTATGGTATCAGCATTTGACATTCCGGGTTCACCAATGGAAGGAGATCGTACTAACGAAGGAGAGAAACCTACCTTGTATTGGAAATGAGCGAATGGTTTCCCACACGACCCTACTGGAGAGTCCACGCTATGAAATATGATGGAACCCATCTCACTCATTCCGTAAACATCAGTCACGATTGATTTCGGCGTCATACTCTGAAAACATAAAATAAAATAAACTCTAACTCAAAGCATTTAATTTAAAAAAAAAACCAATTAAAGGCACTTTTGAATTGTCAAGGGGGTAAGTGTAGCTCGCCGCCCGGTAAGGACCAAGCTCGGGTCGACGCGACGGCGCGTTGTGTTCCACGCGCGCCTCAAAGAGATGTCAGCTGTACCGGAGGGGGCTGCTAGGACCGATGCCTGCCAGGGTCGCGAAATTTGTTCGAAAGAGATACCGTGGCACTAGCACATGGGCAACTGAAGGAACACGGGTGGGTTTTAGTCAGTAAAAGTCTGACACTATGAAACCAGTTGCCCATTCTGAAGCGTAGTAGGTACCGCAAAACGGCGCTACTTTGACTTCCAGGGTTACTTTGACAGATTTTGGGGCTACTTTGACAAAGCGCCAAAATCGGTGTTCACGTGTGCTCAACAAGTGTGCGTGACCTTGAGTAATATTGCGCGAGGCCCAGGGTGTGGGGAACGCGTCATAGTTTGTTGTCATTGTTTTCATTTAAATCCATGTAGTTTTCAATAAAATAATAGTTTTTTTGGGCAAAATGATGTCAAAGTAACCCATGCTTTTACTATCTTTGACGTCAGTTGCATTTCGATGCCCTGTCAAAGAAACCCCACTTCTGGGGTTACTTCACATTTAATAAATTAAAAAAAGTAGGGAGTTAGGGGGGTGGTAGGTTTTAAATTTGCCATAGATCTTATAACCAAAGGACACGTTCTGTTTGCGTAAAAAAAAGTGAAATTCGGGCCGTAAAAAAAAAGTTACAATACAAAAACCTCCAAAACCTGTTCAAAGTAACCCCGTTTTACGGTAGGTACCTATGGAGAAGCACGGGCAAGGAACTCTATGGACACTCGTTTCAATCAAAATGTTGCTACAAAAAGTGGGTAACATCAACATCATTTATTTTATGTTGAATAAATTATTTACCCTCTTCTTCCACGTTTCATGTGAACTAACGTCCAAGAATTGCTACGGAATTTTTACGCGTACTGAATTTTCAACGCTATACGGGGCACCGAGAGTTGACAATCCAACTGAGTGTGTTTTCGACGGGGTCGGATCTTACTCTATTACATTCCCAACCCTCGGCTCAACATTGAGAGTTCAAAATCATACCGCGATAGTTTTGGGTCCTTGCGAACATGGGCTTGACTGTATTGAATTTAATTTTGTCCAAGATAATATTGTACGAATATGACACATCTTTCAGCCATTTTACTTGACAAATAATAGTTATTACCCCCGAAGGGTTAGACAGAGGTATACCTACCTAGTTCATTCACATTTCAACAGTTATGTTTAAGCCCCATTTCATAATTGGGGCGAGCGTATTGTCCAGCCAACGGAGCACAGATTTAGAAGCCGCGCTGTTACTTAGAAATTCCTTATAGAAAAAATCTAACAAAATAATACTTCTCGACTCAGGAATCTAACCCAGGATGTCATGCAATAAATCGGAAACAAATCCAGGCTCTGTGCTAATTTAAAGACATTCGTGAGGAAATACAAGGTTGCTAGCGTGATCTGAAGACCAGGAAACATTATAGGATCACATACCTTCAATTCCTCCACAAGGGTCCTGGGCACAGCGCTTCCTCCAAGGTATAATACATCGAAACAGGACAGATCGCAGTTTTCTTTCTTAGCTGCCTTTAGCAATGTAGTCATCATGGTTGGGCTGATTATCATGTAGGCTGGCTGGAAAAGAGCAATAATTTAGTTAGCTATATGACAAATGTTTTTTGCCCATCGATATCTGAGCATGGACCTAAAAAAAAGAGTGCAAAAGCCGTTTTTATCCGCTAGAGGATAAAGTAAATTGAATTTAGAACATCGTGTGCACTAAGTTTGTGAATTCAAAACATCGTTAAACCTATTTACTTCTACCTCCATGGTGCCGAATTTATCATACAACCTTTTTTAATTTGTTAAAAACTCAGACTCGGAACCTTCTTGGTGTACTTTTTTTAAATTTGCTTTGCGCGCGCCATTTTCTTTTCACGTCATATTGTTAAAACCTTAGGTTAAAAACTTGAAAACTGGTGAAAAACCTAAAATGAGTAATTTTAGCGACGAGGAAGTTTATTTGACGCCAACAGAACTGACTGAAACTGATGCGCAAATGAGCATTTTGCATTTAGTAATTTCCTCGCTGAGTTGGGATGAAAAGTTACGTGTTGCACTCGAGTGCAAAGTTTTTCACCTCGTGCTCTTTTGATTCCCTCATTAGCACTCAGGAAAACTCCTTCGCTTGCTCGGTCATCAAAATTGAGCACGCGGTTAAAAAGCAACTTTGCACTCTTGTATAACAAATAACTATTCTATAACATTTTCCTGCAAGAATGAATGCTTTTATTTGCCTCATACTTTAGTATGAAGTGGGCTACCTGTACCAATATGAGTTTACCGCGTCAAATTATATTAAGAGGGAATACTTTACCACGTTTTGGATATCGATAATGAACTAAGTAAATAGAAACAAGTTGAGATAAGGTCTGGAAGATGAAGACTCTTTATAATGACTTAAAACTAACCTCATATTTCCCAATCAGTTCCAAGATATGTTCCGTAGTAAGAGCATGAGAGGATTGTATCCTCGTAAACTTGTGAAATGGTGACATGATATAGCTGAGGAGTGCTGTCAGCCATTGTAGAGGAGCCACGAGCAGTGCTGATCGAATTGGTGGTAATTTATTGGCAAAATCACTGGAACATAAAGAAAAGGCCGCCCATTGTATATTTTGTAGTCATTATAATGTTTTTTTTTTGTTTTGTATTTTAATGGTGTACAATAAATTATTTATTTATATAAATAAATAAATAAAAGGTGCGTTATGTCAATGTAGAAGAACTGTATAAGGTTGTAGTCTAAGAGCTCATCATTCATCATCATCATCATTACAGCCAAAAGACGTCAACTGCTGGACATAGGCCTCTCCCAAAAATGGGGGGTTTTGCCAAAATCGGAACGATTGGCAGGCGGGTTGGCGACCGCATTATGGTGATAAATGTATAGATAGGGCTGCTGCCCATCCTCAAGTAAGTCCCTGAGTCGCCTCTCATGACACCCCCGTTAAGAACTGGGATTATGCTATTCTTTACGTCCAGCTCCACATAGAATAAGTCAGTATATATTCAAATACAAAAAAACTGGCTGCAAGACTTGAGTTTAGGCCAAATTTGGAATCCATTTTCTGGTAAAGTTGCTTCTGTTTTTGCAAATGTCAATTGTCATGATCAGTACCACATATACGGTCCACTGATCACCATGTTCATATGAGACAAAGAGGCAGATTTGGGCAGTCCTGTGGTACCGCTTGTCGATACTAGATAAGCTATCGTCACCTCAGGGTCGAAGTCTGCAGGCCTGAAAGAAAGAACAAGTCCAATCAGTTCAAGATTTTATAGCTACTTAGAAAAAGTTAAATAATCAACCCTGAATTGTTTTATCTATAAGAGTTTTCAAGACAGCAATTCAGCACCAAGTGTGCGAATAATCGTAACGATTAATAAACTTTGCTACAAGGTTTCTAGTTTGTTACTACCTAGGGCTAATCACAAACTGATTCTCTAAATATTAAGCATAAATTGACTATAATAATACCACTGCTGGGACACAGCTGGCCTCCTTTTGGCGAGAGGAGTGAGATGATCCACTACGCGGGCCCAGTGCGGATTAGTAGATGTCACATGTCTTCGAATTTTTCGATCTACGACATCTGTTTTTCACACAATTTTTCTTTCACCGTTATGAGAGCAGTGGTGGTAAGATAATTTAAACTAAGTTTTGTCTGAGTTCTAATCTACAACTCGTAAGTCGCGACCATCTACCACTGTTCGCGAGAGTCCAACTTTACAAATTATAACAAGTCTTCGCATGAGTCTTTTTCTATGTACTATTTTTGTTTTTAAATTTTTAAAATAAAGGTAGATTTTAATTTTTATATTGAATTTATGACCAAGATATTAGAAGACAAAAGTTTTACACAAGAGAAAGCTTCAATTTGTCCACGCAAAAAATCGTCTAGTATCTCTCGTATGCACAATACATGTCAACGTTAATGTTGCATCTCGACTTCTTTCTACTTGGTTCAAAGTGAAGGTTGGTCTGCTGCGAATTAGAAGCCTGTTGTGAAGCTTCGTGTTTCAGTAGGCTAATAAATTGAAATAAATTTGGCTTTTTCCCGAAGATTTTTTATTCGAGAATGCCAGCCCTTTTTTTGTGGATGGATAATCATCACATGACCATGAGATCCCGCTTTGGTCGGAACGGGAGGGCGTGTCAGACTTTTACTAACTAAAACCCACCCGTGTTCCTTCAGTTGCCTATATGCCAGGGCCACGGTAACTCTTTCGAACAAATCTCGCGACCCTGGCAGAGAGTGCCGTCCCTCTAGGTCACATGGAGGAAGGATCACGTTTAGCCGTCGAAAGTTTCATAGGCTTGATTTGGCGTGCGCGGTGCAATTACCTTTATACATAGTATAAAACTACGTCGCTTCCCACGTTTGTACGCTTAAATATTTTAAACTACGCAAAGGATTTTAATGCAGTTATCATTAATAGACAGAGTGATTCAAGAGGAAGGTCACCGTGACATTTTAGTAGTCTTACAAAGGTTTTCCACTTAATGTATCCGACATAATATACCTCTGGGCGTGGTTAAAAAATTGTTCCCATTAATTAAGATAATAGATCTAAGAAAAATAAATAATGCATTAGAATTATGAAACATCCTGTTATTAATGTTTACGTATCCTACGGTAGAGAACATACCTATCCAGCGCACGAGTCGACTAGATAATTCCATCTCCATTTTCCATAAGAGAAAATATTAATCTCTCGCTACGTCATGCGTCATCATAATGAATAAAAAAAAATATTTTTTAGTTATACATTTTTTTTTTTAAATTTCTAATGGATGTGTAGTAGTCATTGGATACATGAAGTGGGCTGCCGTTGTAAGACGATTAAAATGTCATGGTGTATAGGTGTATAATACGCGGGCAAAGCCGCTGGCCAAAGCTTGTTTAATACAAGTATCTCTAATATTTAATCTTTCTCATCTGGTGAATAAAAAAAATAATATAAAAGAATGCAACATTTTCTTACTTAAAGTTCTTGATGGCCGTGTCAGTTAAGTCGCTATGTTTCTCCATCATTTCGGAAAGGCTGGTCGTGTCTGGAGTCTCATCAAAACTGACAACTTTAGAGTCCAAACCTGCGAGGCCTACAGCTTTTTGGACATCTTGTACTTTTTCACTTTGGCAGAATACAATTTTGGGCTTGCATACGTCAAAAGTATGTTTCAACTCATCTGTAAGAAAAAAGGTTAAGTTAAAATAAGTAGTGGTCGCTCAGTGTTCGAAATTCGACCGTAGTTCATTATAAATGCATTATTTAAAAAAAAAATAGGTTTCTGCAATCTTTCTCCATATGAGAGGTTTGTGGCTAAGTTATAACAGCCGCACAGATCTACGTTTGCCGCCGTTGGTGCATGGATTAGTGAACATCTTTAGATGCCTCTCCGTGCCTCGGAAAACATGTTAAGCCATTGGTCCCAGCTGCTATTTGTGGATCTTTAGCAGACTTTCCAGGTCGTCAGAGGCCAGAAATTCTGACAACCAGTCTTACCAAGGGGCATCGTATTCAAAATCAAAAGTTATTTATTCAAACTAGGCTGAGAGTCAGCACCTTTTGAACCTCAAAGTTACACAAGAAAGTCCCCCAAAACTCTCGCCCTTCACCACTTCGTAGTGCTTTAACTGGGAAGAAGAAGTGGCGCAACAAACTCCCCAGCAGCACAGCTGTCTGTTAAAACTATACATATATTATTATATTATACTCAGAAACTGGAATGTGGAGGTCAGATCGACGGTCGCTCCTTGTAAAATACAATTATTCAGCTGTATCCGGTAATACTGGAAACCGACCCCAGCATAGTTGGGAAAACGCTAGGCAGATGATACCAGCAGTCCAGCACCCTAATTGCGAAACGCACAATTTATCAGAATCTGAATGGGATTGAAGATTATTTCTAAACCATTTCGTCATTTGTTTGAATAAATTGTGGCTCAGCATCGTAAATAACGCAATGAATGTTGTTTAACTATGAATATTAAACCAATTCCTACCGATAAAAAGTTCCGCAATTACCCCTCAGTTTCGCGATTTAAACTTAAAATTGTGTCAAATTTCATTCTCCTCCGTCCTCGTAATTTTCGTCAATAGGGGTACGAAATGTTTCCTACCCGTATATACATTGTAGATTATAATTATTGACAGCTTTCTAATCTACGTTTCATGAGTCTGATGGGAATGGGATAGATCGCTAACAGAACTATACTCCATTTGTTTAGGTAGTTAACTAAAGGTAAACAATCTTGATATGTCTTTTTATATAAAATAAATCGTATAAAAGACCAACAAATATTATTTAAATTAAGTTACTTACCTAACATCGGTTTAAGTAAATACCTAATTGTAAACATTTTTAGATTCAATTTTAGACAGTTTTTTAGATAAAAGACATGTTAAGATTGTTTACATTTAGTTAACTACCTAAACAAATGGAGTATAGTGCCTTCCTGGGCATTTATTGCGTTTTTTACGTTTTTGAGTAGGTACACAAAATCGAAGTTATGAAGTGATGGATTAGCCATGTTTGAAAAGACTCATATTCTGATTGATAGTGTGTTCATTGTGTGTTGACTGGCCTGTTAGTCTAGTGGTTAGTGACCCTGACTGCAAAGACTGAGGTCGTGGGTTCGATTCCCACCCAGGACAAATGTTTGTGTGATGAGCACAATCATTTGTTCTGTGTCTGGGTGTAATTTATCTATAATATGTATGTATTTAGAAATATATAAGTATGTTTATTAGTTGTCTGGTTGCCATAGTACAGGCTCTGCCTAGTTTGGGATCAGATAACGTTGTGTTGGTTGTCCTAAGATATTTATTTATTTATTATTATTTTAATTATGGTGTAGGAGTGAGTTCATCCTGCCATGGCCGCGAGGTTTGTTCGAAAGAATTGCCGTGGCCCTGGCCTATAGGCAAATGAAGGAACACGGGTGAATTTTAGTCAGTAAAAGTCTAACACGCCCTCCTGCTTCGTCCAGAGCGGGAGACGTCATTTGATGATTTCCCACACACAAGAAACAAAGGTGTGCGTTCTTTCTATTATAACTGCTACTGCATCAGCCCAAACGTAGAGACAATATAGATAATTATTATCAGAGGTCGGAGTAGGTAGATTGATTTTACGTACTCGCATCATGAATAGTCATAGAAATCACAACATGGATAAGCCTTTTTTCCGGAATTTCATTTTGGTACATACGGGATTGAATCAAATATTGTGAAAGTAAAGATTTTTAAACTAGGTACTACATTAGAAATTTATATGAATGCGATAGATAAACATTTAAAATTGTTTTTTTCTTACTGTAGAAGGCCGATCACCTATATATTATTAAAGAAACAGCAAAAATGTTATACATTTCTTATTCATATTGATGTATTCTTTATTCTACACATTACTACATTTGAAATTAATTACAAAATCCCTGAATCCCAAAGGCATATCCATACTAATATATTATACGTGCCAGTTCATTGATCCCATTTCAATCTACCTACTCCGACCTCTGATTATTATCATCACACCCACGAACTAAGTCTTGTCACGCCACAGCTAGATTCTCGGCCACACGTATATAATAATTAGATAGATAAAATACTTTTATCATGTGCACCATAAAAATTACAGCAGGCGTGGCCTCTGAGATAGGCTCTGGGCGGCGCAGGATGGAGTGTCTGACTTTTACTGACTAAAACCCACCCGTGTTCCTTCAGTTGCCAATGCCAGGGCTCTGTAACTCTTTTGAACATCCGCAACCCTGGCGGGCTCTGTGATAAGCTTGAGTCACACATTTTATCACGGTTTCTAATCCCAAAATGTGATAAAAATAATAAAAAATAATAAATAAATATCTTAGGACAACCAACACAACGTTATCTGATCCCAAACTAGGCAGAGCCTGTACTATGGCAACCAGACAACTGATAAACATACTTATATACTTCTAAATATATACATATTATAGATAAATTACACCCAGACACAGAACAAATGCTCGTGCTCATCACACAAAGATTTGTCCTGGGTGGGAATCGAACCCACGACCTCAGTCTTAGCAGTCAGGGTCACTAACCACTAGACTAACAGGCCAGTCAAAAATCAAACTCAAGGCCGTTTTTGCCCCGCATTTGTCCCCGCAATTGAGGGAAATATTACATAGGATAACATAATGGGCGGTCTTATCGCTAGAAGTGATCTTTTAGGGCTCCCACAAACAGAGGGGTAATTGCGGAACTTTTTATCGGTAGGAATTGGTTTAATATTCATAGTTAAACAACATTTATTGCGTTATTTACGTTGCTGAGCCGACAATTTATTCCAACAAATGACGCAATGGTTTAGAAATAATCTTCAATCCCATTCAGATTCTGATAAATTGTGCGTTTCGCAATTAGGGTCCAGGTGCGTCGCGACTTACGTAGAACAATTTATATGAAAACTTTTTAGTCACAGTCTCTTTTAAAGTCCAGACATAATCTTGGTCACATCGCATCATGTGATGATCATGTAGATTGGTGACTGACTGGTCTTTTGAGGCAAGAACCAAACAGATTGAGTGAACCTGTCCAGTCAGTGCACGCATTTGTCACTAATCGTTAAGCTCAACTCAGATACTTCATTTTTAGGGTTCCGTTGCCAAATGGCAAAAAACGGAACCCTTATAGATTCGTCATGTCTGTCTGTCTGTCTGTCCGAGTATGTCACAGCCACTTTTTTTTATGTTGAAACTTGGTAAGTAGATGTATTCTGTAAACCGCATTAAGATTTTCACACAAAAATAGAAAAAAAAAACAATAATATTTGGGGTTCCCCATACATAGAACTGAAACTCAAAAAAATTTTTTTCATTAAACCCATACGTGTGGGGTATCTATGGATAGGTCTTCAAAAATGATATTGAGGTTTCTAATGTAATTTTTTTTTAACTGAATAGTTTGCGCGAGAGACACTTCCAAAGTGGTAAAATGTGTGTCGTCCCCCCCCCCCGTAACTTCTAAAATAAGGGAATTATAAAACTAAAAAAATATATGATGTACATTACCATGTAAACTTCCACCGAAAATTGGTTTGAACGAGATCTAGTAAGTAGTTTTTTTTTAATACGTCATAAATCGTAAACCACAATTTACCTTTCATTCAGTCAACTCAAATATAAAATTTAAAAAAAAACATTTAATTTCATAAACATAAACCTTATGCATAAACCGTGAATACCTGCAGGTTTGTACGGAACCCTCGGTGCGCGAGTCCGACTCGCACTTGTTTTTTATTTGTATATAATACCTACTATATGCCACTTCGTCTCTCAAAAATGTTGTAACATTCCTCGAATGAGATACTTACTAACTCCAAGAGTTCTATCAATAGCAGCGGTTGCGATTCCAAGGTACATAGCAGCATAGAACGGAACAGCTTGGTCCAAATGGTTGGGCGCCATCAGCACCATGGCATCACCGGTCTTCAGCCCCATGCTCCTGAAGCAGGACGCGCATTGTATGCTTCTTCTTAACATGGATCCGTTGGTTTCAGATTCACCGGTACCGCCGTCAATCTGTTGAGAATATCAGAACTAAACGAAATTTATTAAAACATAACTACATCGTCATATTTGATAGTTTTTATTTCGTCTGTTTTTTGGCGCTTAAATCTTGACGAAGGGGTCAAAATAATTCACTGAACAGACAAATCCTTAAAAAAAAACCTGCTACTAGTTATCAGTCATCCCCGGTCATTTCCGTTTATTTTTTTTTTCTAATTGTTTGTTGCTAATTTTAAGATAGTTATATTAATATAATTTACTATACATGATGTCTGCTTAGTTATACAGTCAGCGTGAAAAATATCGGAACGCACAAACATTCTTAATGATCTCGACAACTAAGACAATTAAATTTTATCTCAATTGGATAAAATTATCACTGCAGGCGTAGCATAAGCACCGTGTTGTCGACGGAAGAGTAGACAAGAATGACGTTCCGTGTAGACAGCACGACGGCAGCAAAGTAGAAACAGTCACTGCTCTTTTTATGAAATTCAGAATACTTTGTTCTGCCATAGGATTTTTTTTTTTTTGTTTGATTCTCAATTTTTACTAATTTTAAGTCACGTATATTGTTGTAGTTGTATAGACAATTACTTTTTATTTCTGAAAGTGTCGAAGTACCGTATTTTGAAACAAAATATATTACAGTAATATTGGCCATAACCATTTTCTTGGTTATGCCCTATTAACTAAGTTATGTAAAATAGGAGAGGATAGCGTTGATCTTCTATTAATTATAATTATAAAGCCAAACTGTGATAATTATCTCAGTTTGGCTCACGATTTTGTAAATAACCGTTATATTTTCTAGCCGTCGAGTAGAATTTATTCTACTGTCTTTAGTATGGCGATTACAAAACCAAATTGTCATCACTATCAAAGACAACTAATAGTTGTCAGTGGGATTTTGACAGTTATAGTAGATTTTTTTTTGCTATATGTAGTCTTCCATAGCCATGTAGACAAAGATCGTGAGAAACGAATGACAGCATGACAGATTGTAGAAGGATTTCTAAGGTGCAATGTCTAAAATAGAGAAACGAACTGTCACTTTGTATAGAAAGAGCTGTGTCTATTCTTCGTAGAAATAGAAAGCGTCATGTTAAGCCTGGAGAATAACAAATGTCGTGCACTGTCTTCATTCTGAAACATTCCTTGTATCATCGAGTTAATATTTAATTTTTAAAGTTGTCTGATCATTTTGAACAGTCTGTTTGTCCCAATATTATTGACGCTGAGTGTACAGGCTGGCTAAAAATAACTTTAATCACATTCGAATTGTCTAGCTAATTAAAAATAAGCCTCCGAATACAAGGTGTATCAGAATAGACGCTAGTCCTGACAGCAGTTTGTCCATAATTAACAACTGAATCAATTACAGTTATTTTTAATAGATCTCAGTAAGTTCCTCTACAGAACAACGAGAAGGGGAATACAAACAACGTATGGAAATAGACCTGGCGACCAGAGAAACCAACGACCTTCTACAGAGGGGAAAGGATGCTTGGAAGCGGCCGGTAACATAAAGAGGGAGTGCAAGGCCACAGCCCATGAGTGCTTGCGACTTCTACGAGATGGCTCTGTCGCTGGCGCAATCGAGATCACGCCATAAAGCCAACCTCGAGAAGGAGCGCGCAAAAGAGTTTTTGCGGGTCGAGAATTATCTCACACTCGAGAATTTTTGACGTTAAAGATAGCGCTCTTCCTCATGCGGACAGACAAAAGGAATCCGGGAATGTCTCCGGCACGAGAGCCTTGAAGCCTTCAAAGGCATCAATAAGGATAAAGACGAGGTTCACAGCGGTCACAACGGCGATTTGCGTAACCTGAGTTGTTGTGTAATCACAAAATAGGCTTATTAGTCGATTTCACTTGAAGTTTTGGATAATCCTGTCGATTCGCCCACACTTAAATTAACTTCGTTTGAGTTGCTATATTATTTAAAAGGGTCGATACGCTCGATCAAGTAATAAGCTCCAAAATAATCTTTATTTTTATGACGTTACGTAATCTAGGCTCGTATGATGTCTGGCAATGTTTACACACATGAGATAATGCTGTCTAGATTAATAGTTTGCACTTTGTACTAACGCTTTATTGGGTTCCGTACCCTAGAGGAGCATATTACCAAGCCTCCACTGTACGTTTGATACGTCCGTCTGTCTGTATCATAAACCGTAATAGGTACACACAATAGGACAGTTGAAAATGTTTGCAGAATGTGTATTTCCTTTTGCTGCTTCAGGTCTTTCCCCCATGGATCGTGCAATCCATAGCAGATCGTGCAATCCATGGTGGATCGTGCGATCCATGGCCCTTTATGGGGCCCCGATCTGGGCGGCTGACCTGACGGCCGGTAGCATCGCTGATCTGCGAAGACCGCAACGAGCGATGGCCGTCAGAATCATCAGGGGATATCGCACGATCTCCTACGAGGCGGCCTGTGTACTGGCTGGATCCCCACCATGGGACCTCGAGGCGAAAGTACTCGCGTCACTGTATCGGTGGCGCGAGGAAGCGCGGGAGCGAGGCGAGCGACTGACTGAGCGACACATGGAGCTTCGTCGGTCGCAGCTCCGCGCAGCCCTGGTGGCAGGCTGGCAGGACAGCCTTTCACACCCTACCGCCTCGCCACCATCGAGACTGTCCGGCCAGTACTCGGCGACGCAGGTGCTCTCGGGGCATGGTTGCTTCGGGAAGTACCTGTGTCGCATAAACAGGGAGCCGGACGCCCGGTGTCACCACTGCGTCGACTGCCGAGAGGACACGGCGCGGCATACGCTGGCAGAATGTGCCGCTTGGGAGGAACCACGACGTGCTCTCGTCTCAGAAGTAGGCAGCGACCTATCGCAGCCGGCCGTGGTCGAGTCCATGGTCGGTAGCGAGGAGTCCTGGGACGCGGTGGTATCCTTCTGCGAAACAGTCATGTCTGCTGCGGAAAGGGAGCGGCTAAATGGGTCCAGGGGCGATGGATCTGGGGACATCCGTCGCCCCCTATTCCTTAGGACCCGAGATGGTAGCGCGTAGTGTTCCACGCGCACCTCTCTGTGATGTCCGGGGGGGAGTTTAACACCTCACCCCCCCCTAACGTGCCGGCCGGTGCGGGCCGGCACCAGTCGGGGATTGCGGAAGACATATTGGTTCCCGTGGTCCTCGACGTAGGTGTGGGACGGAACACTGAGGTGGTTTTAGTCAGTAAGAGTCTGACAGACCCCTCCGCCCACCCCAGGGCGGAGGATATCCATGAGGATTTCCACATCGAGATAAAAAAGGTCTTTCCCTCATGACTTTTAGCTTTTGCCGCTATTACAACACATAACATAATCAGTCTATAAGGTACCCACTGCTGAAGACTCAGACCTCCTGTCAGTGAGAGGAGCCATAGTCCACCACGCAATAGATGTCACATGTCCTCGAATTTTTGGTTCTAGAACATGCCGCATGCCGCTTTCCTCACGATGTTTTCCTTCACCGTAATGAGAGCAGTGGTGATGAAATTATTTACATTAAATAAAGCGCTTGGTTGGGTTCGAACCCACAATCTAATATTCCTAAGTCTCAGGGTTATTTACACTAGGCTACCATTGCTCTAATATTATTACAAAATTAAAAGAAATAAATTGTTTAAGAATCTCTACAGTGTTGGTACTGTAGAGATTCTCAAACAACCTCTTTCTTTTCTGCAGTTCAGAGGGGTAATTGCGGAACTTTTTATCGGTAGGAATTGGTTTAATATTCTTAGTTAAATATCTATCTTATAAATAATAAATATCTTTGTACAACCAACACACCGTTATCTGATCCCAAACTAGGCAGAGCCTGTACTATGGCAACCAGACAACTGATAAACATACTTATATAATTCTAAGTACATACGTATTATACATAAATTACACCCAGTTAAACAACATTCATTGCGTTATTTACGTAGCTGAGCCGACAATTTATTCGAACAAATGACGCAATGGTTTAGAAATAATCTTCAATCCCATTCAGATTCTGATAAATTGTGCGTTTCGCAATTAGGGTGCAGGTTAAACTCAAGTCAACTTCAAACTGTAGACAGACTGTTAAACAATCTTATCGCGATAATGTGGTTGTGTAACCCGTTATAAAAAGATACTCGTAACATTAAAAGATTAGGTGCAACGCTACTGCTTACTCATAAAAAATATGTAGGTCTTAAGGAAACGAAAATCAGCTATTACGATACCCCTTGATAAGACAGTTTTGTGTTTTGTTTGTTTCGGGCATATAATTTACACACGTGTTTGGTATCAATATTGAAAACTTATGAAACAAATAAAATTTCATTCAACTTAGTAAAAAACCTTAAATGACACTGACATCTTATATTATGACAACAAAACGTCTGTTAGCTGACCGATTGTTTTAAGTATAAGGTCTTTGCGATTGCGGGCTTGACATTCGCCCATCGAGAGATGAAAGAAAAAATGTACTTTCATATGTTGACTGACAGGATCTAAATTTATTCCTGCCGAATTACTTGCATAGTTAGTTATCAAGTCCCTAGTTACGACTGAGTACTGGCACAAGTCGTATAGAGGTCAATATATTAAGTGTCACTCTCTGGAATTCCGCCAAAGAGTAGAATCGCAGAGGGATGCTGTTGAGCATCTTAATTGCCCGATCCACCGGTACACACTTTAAGAAATTGGTACGGGCCACCGCGACTCTAAACAGCTTCTCTGTATACCCTTCCCTCCCTGCTCCCTGCTATCAAAGGGAGCTTCGGAATATTCAGCATACCACGAAAAACCATAAAAATATACTTAATCAGTGCGACATTACATTTTACTTCCAACTTTTACTTACAAACCATCCCTATTACAAAGAGGTTGGGATACATAAGTGAATAGAATTGGTGGGCGCCAATCTGTTCCTTGCATAAGAACTGGGTAAATTTATTTAACTATATTATTTTTCTACCATAACACAATATTTTGCTTTATAAAGCAACTTTTCAACTGCTGGTTTAGTAAACTCACGGATTTCACGCATTATAAATGCAAGATTTTTTACAACGATTGACAGCGAAATAACAAGTGAAGAAAGTGGTCAGACATTCCGACATTAGGATGTCTGGACTACACTACAGGTTACCTAATGCGATAGTGCGGTCTTATAGGAGCTCTATGTGACTTCAATGTGGATTAGTAGAATATAACCCTAAACATTTTCAATTTTCAACAACAAATAAAAAACAAATGTTTACCTGCATAACAAAGTCGGGATCATCCTTGATACTTTGCAATATAATTTTACCGAGATGGTACTTATCACTTGGAACCCCAGTCTCTGAAACTATTCGCGATGTAAACTCGCTGATATAATTTTCGATAATTTCGTTTTTGTAGGAATATTCCGCCATGTTTTGTTTAAACTATCAAGACGCGTCTAGGTATTAGCTACACTAGTTAGAACTGATAACGAACTGCGGCGACCAAATATTTTATAATTTATAATATTTAGATTTTATCAGTTTGCCCCTTCCCCCACCTCTCAAGTCATACTCTGCACTGTTCACACAAAAAAATCATCTTAGAAATCTCCTCAATTCCCCTCTCCTAAACTGACTTCTACTCCTACTCCTGTAGTGCTATTCTGTAAAAATCTTACCGTGATAACTTGGGTGAAGTGAGCTTAAAGTGAGGTGTCATTAGTGTTAATTCCTAACATTAGAAGAACTGACAGCTCACTTTTAGGTCACTTCACCTAAGATCTCACGGTGAGATTTTAACAGAATAGATCGGCTTCACTATGCACGCGGTTCGGTTGTAGAATTCACTTCTGTCCTCCTGACATAAGGGACTGCACTACTGTTGCAATATTTGAAAGAAGAGTGAAAGAATACTATCACTCCACTTTGTCATAATTGTTTATGTATTTTGATTTAAATTACATTATTATAATATACTAGCTGACCCAGCGAACTTCGTATCGCCTAAGATTCAAAATGTTGTAATAAACCTTCCAAGTTTGACAACCTGGTACGCGGTGGTGATCTGGTAAGCGTTTTCTAGCTGATACTCATATGTTTGGGTAGCTCCTACTCGGTTATGATAACCTGTTACTTCGAAGGCATAAAGCGTTTTCTGGCTGACACTGCTGTTTAATAAGCTCATACCAAGTTATGACCGCCTGGTACCTCGAAGGCAAAGTTTTTGTCATACCACGTTTTATAGTGAAATGTATTCTCTTTGACGTTTTATGTCACATCACACGAGAACGCGGTCGAAGGGGATAAAAAGTAACCTTTGCCAAAAGCAAAAAAAAAAAAAAAAAAAAGTATCCTATGTCCTTCTCCTGGCTCTAAACTACCTCCCTGCCAATTTTCAGCTAAATCGGTTCAGCCGTTCTTGAGTTATAAGTGAAGTAACTAACACGACTTTCTTTTATATATATAGATTTAGTGATATTTATTCTAGAAGTATGGTTGTATGTTTGTATATTTTATTTTGTATTTTTATATTTAAATTAGAGTATAATTTTTAATTTTATGTTTTTCATTCTACTATCTACTGTTACACACCTTGTCAATCACCTTGTGATCTCTTTTTATAGTCTCTCTTATCACATGTATGCTGGAAGAGTTTTATGTAGAAATAAGCATTACCTTTGTACATATTTTTCTGTTTCTTTCTTCTTGTTTCTTTATATGTATGCATACATGGTTAAATAAATAAAAATATATTTTTAAATATAAAAATACTAAAAATAATTGTAGCCCACCGGTATCGGGAACAGTGTCCAAGCTACCGGCGGTCAGGGCTCCAGAGAGAGTAACCTCCTAACACCGCGAGCCGTTTCCAGAAGTACCGCTTTCTGATTCAAACCCTTGATCCAGCTGCCCAAAGAGATCCTCCTCAAGTGTTGATCGAGGTTCTTGGCTACTAAGCCCTTGGCTGTTAGGTCAATCGGCACAATAATCGCTGACTCCACATCTCACATATCAACAACCTCGCGGACCAAGTCATTTGTTTATCTTTCTCGACTTTCAAGAGGTTCCCGTCACGCAGACCAGAGGCGTAATTGCGGAACTTTTTATCGGTAGGAATTGGTTTAATATTCATAGTTAAACAACATTCATTGCGTTATTTACGTTGCTGAGCAACAATTTATTCGAACAAATGACGCAATGGTTTAGAAATAATCTTCAATCCCATTCAGATTCTGATAAATTGTGCGTTTCGCAATTAGGGTGCTGTAATATAAATAAAAAATTGTGCGCTGTTCTATTCGATCCATCATCACTATACCAGGCTTATTAGCAACAATAAATAGTCCTAATACAATGTGATATTTCCATTTTCGTGAACTGTTTTCGGCACCTGTTGGTAGTATGGCACTTCTGATTCCACAAGGTAGATGGTTCAGAGAACTAGTTTCTGATGCATAATCCTGTCTATACGAAGAGGTTGTTTTCGTAATATTTTCGGTAGCTAGACGAGAACACCCGTAGATAATATCCGATTGATGCCTCCGGACGGTGGCATGCACAACAGATGTCAGCCATGCCGTTTTCACAATAAAATCCGGTAGTTGTTCGTCATCATAACTTCGTCCACACAGATATATACAATATCTTCGATTTCTCCCTCCATACAATTATTAGTGTCTAGGCCTGCGCCAGTTTTCTTCTCTTGCTTACATGCTGCATGCCTGCTGCAGGCTTACATGCATGCTGCATGCCTGCTGCATAGTCATAGCACAATCAGTCAGATTGTGCTATGTCACCATGCGCTGTTTATAATTATTATCTAGGTACTTGTAAAACGCAAGTTATTATACTTACTTACATTTAACTCTTGCTACTGATAGAAATAATATTATCTTAATGATTTTATTTCTGTAATTACTTTTGTACTTTACTTTTGAGGTGTAGTCAGTCAATCATGTTTTATCTCAAAGATCACCAGTCTTATACCTACGCAGAATTTTATGCCATTCATTCACAAACTCATCACGTTCAGGGTTGGGAGTCAAAAGAGAAGTTCACCATCTAACAAAGAATAACACCATCCCATTTCTTCTCGTGGGTGTCGTAAGAGGCGAATAACGGATTAACTTTAGAATGGGCAAAAGCGTTCTCTATATACTGCGATCGCCATCCCACGCCAAGTGTGGCGATTATGGCAAACCTCCCCCAAATTGGAGGAGGTCTATGTTCAGCAGCGGATGACTTACGGGAGAAATTAAATAACGTTTTGAAAACTAAATAAGGTCGGTGTTTCCTAACTGACAATTCTGATTCACAATTACAATTCTGCACCCTAATTGCGAAACGCACAATTTATCAGAATCTGAATGGGATTGAAGATTATTTCTAAACCATTGCGTCATTTGTTCGAATAAGTTGTGGCTCAGCAACGTAAATAACGCAATGAATGTTGTTTAACTATGAATATTAAACCAATTCCTACCGATAAAAAGTTCCGCAATTACCCCTCTGGTTTGTGAAATCTACATTGTACCTAGGTAATATTAAAGTTTTTCTGAATAAATGAAAAAAGAACACGTACTCAACCAAATGAGATAAGGGGCTCGTGACAAAATGATAACAGCCGTTCGGGTGATCTAAGGTTAAGCTACGCTTGCCGCGGTCGGCTCGTGGATGGGTGATCATCCATTACATAGCGAGACCTCTTGGAAAGCCCTTTAATTTATTGGTCCCAGCTGTCAGTCGTACGTTAATCCTTGAGAATCGTAATGGGTAGTCCATAAATGGGTTGTGGAGGTCCAAATAAAATGCTGATATGCTGCATCCGGTCAGATTGGAAGCCGACCACAACATAGTTGGGATAGGCAGATTGATAGATTTTCATGAATTTTGAATAGTAATATTTGTTTAAGTTTCCTTTCTTATTTGGGACTGGAGATTTTGGACGGCTTGTCAACGAGTGCATCCTAGTTTTCTTTATTCCGTGAGTGCATCACATCCACCCCGGTCGTCCCGCTCCGTTAACGGGGCAGTTGGGAAAAATTGTTGCATCGACCTCGGTAGTGCCGACCCCTTCGTTTAACGGGGTGGAGGGCACCGATCTAGTCTCATCCACCCCGGTGTGAATATAACGAAGCGGACAGCACAAATTGAGTAGCATACGCAGTAGTGTTTAAAGACAAAAGTGTCGGCGCATTATTTATTTTTACCAAAAAATACACCTTATAAATAAAAAAGTACGAAACGCGAAAATGTCATATCAGACCGAAATCTAGAGTAAAGGCTCGTTCAGACTAGCGCGACGCGACGGTCGCGCGCGAATCGCCGATTTATATCCGTAGAACAATTTCAATGAAAACGCGCGCGACACTTCACACAGGGGCAACCTGTCGCGCCGCGACACGGTCGCTCCGCGTCGAGCAGCGCGACAACATAAGGTACATTTTTTGTGGCGTCGGTTTGTAGCCGCGACGACCTCGTCGCGCCGCGACTGTGGCGTCGCGGCCGCGAATTCGCCGTGACGCCATTCAAAATGTACTAAAAGCTGTCGCGCTGCTCGTCGCGTCGCTACAAGGACGTCGCGCGCGATTCGCGCACGAGTTGTCGCGCCAGTGTGAAAGGTGTTGCGTCGCGATATATCGCAGAATCGCCTCCGCGACAGGTCGCGCGACATGTCGCGCCTGTCTGTACGAGCCTTAATATAAAACCGAACATTGTGGAAATTCTTAACCATGCCATGGTAAAAATCAGAAAATGTCAAAAAATGAACTTAATGTTCTTTCACTTTAAATAGATTATTTTTTTCATAAATACATATATCGTTTCGCAGTAAACTGGGTTCTGGGTTTGAATCTTAGGTCGGGGAAAGTGTTTATTGGGTTTTTCCATTAGGAATTTCTTAGTAACAGCCCGGAGTCTGAATTTGAACGGAGTCGAAAATGTCTTGCAATGTCAAAAAAATAATAATTAAAACAATATAATTAAAATGTCAAACAGCTTTGAAATACGATATCTAAAAAGCTTTAAATATAATGTCAAACAGTTTTAAATATGATATCAAGAGATTTCAGATTTTAAATGATGTCAAAGTTTTCATAATCATCAAAATTTAATTCCATTCTAAAATAATAATATTATGGTTGTCGTTTATCATCTAGGTACTCATTGCTCAATAAATATGTCTTCACTTTGTTTTTAAATAAGTTAGCGCTATTTATGCTTTTAAATTCTAAGGGAAGCTTGTTGTATGTACATGGACCGTATGTAGATGTAATAGCGTCCGTAGTCTGATTGCGATCCGGTGATTGCTTTGGAGAAACCGGAGGTTTTGTTTGTGTCTGTGTGGATGTTGTTATGATGACGAACAACTACTGGAGATTTATTGTGGAAACAGCATGGCTGACATCTGTTGTTCATGCCACTGTCCCGAGGCATCAATCGGACGTTATCTACGGGTGTTCTCGTCTAGCGAACGAAGAGTTTGACAAAGACCTCTTCGTATAGCCAGTATTATCCATCAGCAACTAGCTCTGAAATACTACATTGTGTAATCGGAAATGCCGTACTATAGGTAGTGTAGCGAGACGGTTGAAAAAAAAACACCAATTCACCACTTTTAAAAATTACTGTATAATTTTGAAAAATAAGAAAAACAATAGTATATAAAAAGGTATATGTTAGACTGTAGATTGAGAAAAAAATGGATTTTAAAAAAGAGGGACGAGTCAAACTTAGTGGTTAAACAGATATAACGGAAATTATCTTCGCGCACGACCTATCCCTAAAACGATTGCAATCGATTCAAAATATAGGCCTATGCACGTAGATCAATATGATCCTTTTTGTAACGTACACTAAGTTAAACCGTAAAATACACGTTATAATTATTAGTATGCGAAGTTAGATAACAGAGTAGAAAATAATTATTAGATAATCTACTACAGTAAAATGAGAAAATAGGTAATGTAAAGAGGTCCCTTAAACTAGCTGGATGTGATGCTCTGGAAGGTTGCCGTTGGTGCCGATGTCTAGCGACGCCAATGGATCGGTGTCAGCGAGGTCACCAAAACTCTGCGACGGGAGTCGAATGTCCGCAACTATGTTACGACGACGTCGACTGGACACGTCGTAGACCTCACAATGAGCCGGTTCCCAGAAGCCCGTCGGGGAAAAGCCGAAATTCGGCTTGTATGGTCGTCGTCTAAAGACAAATAAACAGAACGATCAGACCAAGGTTACAAGCAGAATTTTCGATATAGCTAGCGAGAATCGCCGGTAGAACAGATTAGAATAATAAAAGGAGAAGAACTGAAGTAATACGTACCAGCTAAACGGATGAGTTGCACACAGAACTTTTCACTTTGAGCGGATAGCACTTAATACAACGTAGACTTATTTAAAATATAGGGCTCAATAATAGAAATTTAGGCCTGGAGGTTCCGAAAATAAAAAATTCATCTGATTCGTTCGGATTCAATCTGCAGTCTGCCCGTTGACAAGAGAAAATTTTCGCCTTCAATTTTTACAGGTTCGAAATTTAAGGTAGAACAAAAAATATAAAGGCCAGTGTTTCAAAAAAAGGTTGATTTAGAAACCAAAAAGTTTCGTCCGCAGCGGATTTACGCTGCAGTACCCCTTTTCCAGCAAAAAAAAAAAAAGGTGTGTGGCAACCCTTAAAGGAAGTGACAACCATATATCAGAGTGCCAAACCTACAAGACTGTCAAATGTATAAGTAGGAGACAACCCTACAGGGGAGGACTAGAATTAAATAAACTAACTTAAATAACCTAACTTAATAAACCTATAAATAATATGACTCAACAAAGGAATTAAAAACTAACAACATCGCAGTGCAGCTGATACAGAATAAAATTGAAAGTCGACCTTCACTTAAACGTTATCAGTGCGAGCTCCAGATGTGTCCACTAAACCTAACAATAACAAAAGACATAAAATCTAGGAATTAATGAAAATAACGACCTAATTAAATCCTGGAAATCCCCTAAATATATACATCAGACATAACGACTTGCAGTAAGACATAACGACATGCAGTCAGACAAAACGATATGCAGTCAGACAAAACGACATGCAGTCAGACAAAACGACATGCAGTCAGACAAAACGACATGCAGTCAGACAAAACGACATGCAGTCAGACAAAACGACATGCAGTCAGACAAAACGACATGGTCAGACAAAATGATATGCAGTCAGACAAAATGACATGCAGTCAGACAAAACGACATGCAGTCAGACAAAACGACATGCAGTCAGACAAAACGACATGCAGTCAGACAAAAAACGACGTCAGTCAGAAAAAAAATGACTTCAGTCAGACAAAAAATGGATACTAAGAAGAAAGGTTAAATACATGTAATTAATCATTTAAGAATATATTTTATATGATATTTGCCGGTATGAGAGGAATCACAGTCTTGTAGGACATATGTAAGTCCTAGAGACGACCCTGATCACTCGGCATTTAATAAAACGAGGAGCAAGCTTTCCAGAAAAATATTCACTAGCTGAAGACTTTGAAAAATTACGCCTCCATACAATGTCACCAGTGTTAAGTGTAATTGCTGTCCGGTTTGTATTATAAGTTCGAGAATTTCGTAGGAAAGCAGAAGAGAGATTGTCTGCCACTTTCGCATAAATCTCAGCCAGTGAAGTCAGATTCTTCGCGTGTTGTTCCCGACTTTCAGCTAAATTAGTGCTTAGAGTCTGGCTACTAGCGCGAAATGAATCCATACAGACCTATCACCAGAAAAACTAACGTGCCATTTCATAGGTGAGAATCTTTTTTGGGGGTAAGGCGGACAATCTTCAGATTTCATAGGAGATGGAAGACTAGAACCTGGAGTTGCCCTAGGTGGGAGCGGTGGTGGTCTAGAAATAATCGGGCTTTCGCGAAGGGGTGTCTCACTAATAGAAGCTTCTTCTGCCATGTTTATAACGCAAAGGAAAAATCAGGAATAAATGTCAAGTCTGCTGAAACTAGCTGGAACGCGTTAGATACCAGTAGTATCAATAGGGAAATAGGACGACAAATAGACGACAAAGGTAACAGCTGGGCTCAGAATCTAAAAAAAGAAAAATAGACACTAGCAAACCAACATTCAAAAAACTTACCTTATTATCGCGACGCCTAAACATCCATACATCAAACACACACTACGGGAAACTAACTACAGCTACCTATAGGAATGGAATAAAACACGGGTTAAATATGTATTTCTTTGGGGGAGAAATAAAAGAGAGATATTGGGTATGGTTACAAAATTATTCTTTGAAATAATAATGCACAAACATCACATTAAAACAAGGAAAATAAACTTCAGTAAGCAGTTCCGTAGTCCACACGCGTATGAGGTATATTCAACGAAGCATCCGAGACAAAAATCCTTTCTAGTTCCACACCGGTTTCTGCCGATTGTAAAATCTGAAACTCACAATAAAATTAAAATTTGCTCATATGGAGCAACCACACACAAGGTAACAAAAAAATTAAATTATTAGTAATGAACTTACCTTTAGTTCGGGCGCCATTTTGTAGCGAGACGGTTGAAAAAAAAAACTCCAATTCACCACTTTTAAAAATTACTGTATAATTTTGAAAAATAAGAAAAACAATAGTATATAAAAAGGTATATGTTAGACTGTAGATTGAGAAAAAAATGGATTTTAAAAAAGAGGGACGAGTCAAACTTAGTGGTTAAACAGATATAACGGAAATTATCTTCGCGCACGACCTATCCCTAAAACGATTGCAATCGATTCAAAATATAGGCCTATGCACGTAGATCAATATGATCCTTTTTGTAACGTACACTAAGTTAAACCGTAAAATACACGTTATAATTATTAGTATGCGAAGTTAGATAACAGAGTAGAAAATAATTATTAGATAATCTACTACAGTAAAATGAGAAAATAGGTAATGTAAAGAGGTCCCTTAAACTAGCTGGATGTGATGCTCTGGAAGGTTGCCGTTGGTGCCGATGTCTAGCGACGCCAATGGATCGGTGTCAGCGAGGTCACCAAAACTCTGCGACGGGAGTCGAATGTCCGCAACTATGTTACGACGACGTCGACTGGACACGTCGTAGACCTCACAATGAGCCGGTTCCCAGAAGCCCGTCGGGGAAAAGCCGAAATTCGGCTTGTATGGTACCGCTGCAGTCGAAACTTTTTGGTTTCTAAATCAACCTTTTTTTGAAACACTGGCCTTTATATTTTTTGTTCTACCTTAAATTTCGAACCTGTAAAAATTGAAGGCGAAAATTTTCTCTTGTCAACGGGCAGACTGCAGATTGAATCCGAACGAATCAGATGAATTTTTTATTTTCGGAACCTCCAGGCCTAAATTTCTATTATTGAGCCCTATATTTTAAATAAGTCTACGTTGTATTAAGTGCTATCCGCTCAAAGTGAAAAGTTCTGTGTGCAACTCATCCGTTTAGCTGGTACGTATTACTTCAGTTCTTCTCCTTTTATTATTCTAATCTGTTCTACCGGCGATTCTCGCTAGCTATATCGAAAATTCTGCTTGTAACCTTGGTCTGATCGTTCTGTTTATTTGTCTTTAGACGACGACCATACAAGCCGAATTTCGGCTTTTCCCCGACGGGCTTCTGGGAACCGGCTCATTGTGAGGTCTACGACGTGTCCAGTCGACGTCGTCGTAACATAGTTGCGGACATTCGACTCCCGTCGCAGAGTTTTGGTGACCTCGCTGACACCGATCCATTGGCGTCGCTAGACATCGGCACCAACGGCAACCTTCCAGAGCATCACATCCAGCTAGTTTAAGGGACCTCTTTACATTACCTATTTTCTCATTTTACTGTAGTAGATTATCTAATAATTATTTTCTACTCTGTTATCTAACTTCGCATACTAATAATTATAACGTGTATTTTACGGTTTAACTTAGTGTACGTTACAAAAAGGATCATATTGATCTACGTGCATAGGCCTATATTTTGAATCGATTGCAATCGTTTTAGGGATAGGTCGTGCGCGAAGATAATTTCCGTTATATCTGTTTAACCACTAAGTTTGACTCGTCCCTCTTTTTTAAAATCCATTTTTTTCTCAATCTACAGTCTAACATATACCTTTTTATATACTATTGTTTTTCTTATTTTTCAAAATTATACAGTAATTTTTAAAAGTGGTGAATTGGTGTTTTTTTCTCAACCGTCTCGCTACAGTAGGTACTATATGTGCCCAGCCCAGTTCACGAAAATGGAAATATCACATTGTATTGGAATCCATCCATCATTACTGACAGGACTATTTATTGTTGCTAATAAGCCTGGTATAGTGGTGATGGATCGAATAGAACAGCGCACATGTTTGTTTTACATACGTCACGCGGGACGTCGCGTGACGGGAACCTCTTGAAAGTCGAGAAAGATAAACAAATGACTTGGTCCGCGAGGTTGTTGACATGTGAGATGTGGAGTCAGCCATCAATGTGCCGGTAGTCGTTATAGCCAATGGCTTAATAGCCAAGAGCCTCGATCAACACCTCAGCAGTCTTTCATTGGGTAGCTGAATTTGTTGATGGTTTGATTCAGAAAGCGAGTTACTCTCTCTGGAGCCCTGACCGCCGATAGCTTAGACCCTTAACCCAATACCGGGGGCTACACTTTATTTTAATGTTTTTAGTATTCTAATATTTATTGCATTCATTATATCGTTTCAGCCGCAAGACGTCCACTGGTGGGCATGGGCCTCCCCATATTTGGGGGGCTTTGCCATAATCGCCACGCTTGGCAAGCGGGTTGGCGATCGAAGTATGAGGGTAAAATGCAGAGAAGATAAAAAGAGATGTAGATAGCGTGCGTATTAGTAGAAGGAAAAACATAAAATCAAAAATTATACTCTAATTTAAATATAAACATACAAAATCAAAATATATAAACATATAACTATACTTCTAGAATAGATATCAATAAATATATTATAATAATAATGTAATTTAAATAAAAATACATGAATAATTATGACAAAGTGGAGAGATTATTCTTTCACTTTTCTTTTAAATATTGCAACAGTAGGGCAGTCCCTTATGTCAGACGGAAGTGAATTCCACAACCGAACCGCGTGCACAGTGAAGGAGTAGGAGTGGAAGTCGTTTGAAGTGAGAGGGGAATTGAGGAGATTTCTAAGATGATTTTTTTTTTGTGTGAACAGTGCAGAGTATGAATAGAGAGGTGGGGGAAGGGGCAAACTGATAAACTCTAAATATAAAAAATATCTAAAATTTGGTCGCCGCAGTTCGTTATCGATTCTAACTTGAGCAGCTAATACCAAGACACGTCTTGATAGTTTAAACAAATCATGGCAGAATATTCCTACAAAAACGAAATTATCGATAATTATATCAGCGAGTTTACATCGCGAATAGTTTCAGAGACTGGGATTCCAAGTGATAAGTACCATCTCGGTAAAATTATATTGCAAAGTATCAAGGATGATCCCGACTTTGTTATGCAGGTAAACGTTTGTTTTTTATTCGTAGAAGTTTTGGGTTATATATTCTACTAATCTACATTGAAGTATCAAAGAGCTAAAGGGGTCTACTAAGACCAGTGCCTGCCAGGGTCGCGATATTAGTTCGAAAGAGGTACCGTGGTCCAGGCATATAGGCAACTGAAGGAACACGGTTGGGTTTTAGTCGGTAAAAGTCTGACACGCTCTTCCGCTCCACCCAGAGCGGGAGACGTCATTTGATGATTTCCCACCCAAAAAAAAAAAAGTATCATAGAGCTCATATAAGACCGCACTATCGCATTCGGTATACACCTATCATGATAGTTAAGGGAGATTTTAATAAATAATAATGGGGATTTGTGGAAATAGAGCTCACAGATCCCCATCAATTTAAAAAAAATTAACCGCCGAAAAAACTGAAAAGCAAAAAATAATAAACCTTAAAATTATGAGTCGGCGCTTTGAGTGATCTTTGTTCATTGATTTTCCAGCGCCGACTCATAATTTTAAGGTTTATTATTTTTTGCTTTTCCATTTTTTCGGCGGTTAAATTCTTTGGTAAAAAGTTTTTATTTTATAATTTTTTGTGGCTTTAATATACTTATAATACTTGGTAAAGTATACTCTATCCAATGAATAAAGAATTATCAAAATCGGACTACTTTGTATAAAGTAATGCGTGGTTAAACATAACAATCAGTGAGTGAACAATCAATCATCCCCTGTTTTCTGACCCTTAGGGTTTGATTTTGGTTTTCAAATTTATATGGAACCACCCTCGGAGTATACCCTTTCCAATAAAAAAAGAATTATCACAATCGGACTACTATGTAAAAAGTTATGCGAAGTCATACATTAAAAAAAAAAATATATACGCGTCGAATTGATAACTTCCTCCGTTTTTTTTCGTCGGTTAAAAATAAAATACAAACAATTATGTATTAACAAATTTTCAAATTCATTTATTAATTTTGTGAACATAGGGTACAATGATATTATATAAAAAATGTTTGGTCGATCCTGTGTTCCGTCGCAAGGCATACAAAATATTGTCACTAACACTATCAAAATTAAATAAATTATAAAAGTACAAAATCTCATAAAATTAAATGTCAGTACATGAAACTGAATAAATAGTACAAAAAAATCGTAGAAAAAATCAGTCTTGCTTATAAAAATTACACACGACATATACGGGAGTTACAATGCTTACCTCTGCAATTCAGACTCATGAGCATGCTCCTGCTACTGCATATCTTTTGCAGCAGAAGTTCCCCGACTTCACGATTATAGCATGGTCAGGCATGTGATACCGCGGGTCAATGTCGTTGGTCTCACTTTTTCTAAAGACTTGTCGTTTCACATTCATATCTTACACGTGTATAAAAAAGTACCTAAGCGTCAGCCCCTGGACCAATTGAGATATTTTATGTTTAAAGAATACCAAAATGCACTACCTTTTCAAATAGTTCAACTATTTGATACCTCACTTTAAATATAATTATATTACCACGATTGACAGCGTAAAAATCTATAATTTCTAATGCGTGAAACCCGTGAATTTACGGAAACAGCAGTTGTAAAGTCGCTTTATAATTCTTTGGTGAGAACTGCCCTAGAAACGAGTACGAGCATCTGGAACGATTTTTCCGAACCTGACCCGAAATCCTAAGCCGGTCACAAGTTCGGTTACGAATATTAAAAAAAAATATGGTAGTGCTTCCGAACGTAACCCTCTTCTTAACCTGACCCGTTGTAAGGTTCCTATCATAACCCAAATTGCGATTTGGCTTTTTGCATAAAGTTACATAACCAGGCTTCTAACTCTACACGCCCTAAATTCACAAACTCTACACCTTTTTTTTTTTTGGTCGGAAATCATCAAATGACGTCTGTCGCTCTAGGGTGGAGCGAAAGGGCGTGTCAGACTTTTACTGGTTAAAACTCACCCGTGTTCCTTCAGTTGCCCATATGCCAGGGCTATGGTAACTCTTTCGAACGAATCGACCCTGGCAGAACTGTACTCCTTGAGTCAAAATATGTGGCTTGGCCGTTTCGCTACCGTCACATCAGCGTAAGGTGAACAATGTTTTCACTGTTCATTACTTTTCTGTTTTACAATATTTATTGTAGTAACGAAATGGCCAAGCCACATATTTTGACTATGGTGTAGAGTTTGTGAAGTTTGTAGAGTTAGGGCGTGTAGAGTGAGAAGCTTGACTCTACATGAGATCTGATATCTTTTTGACAGTGCGAGCCATATGGTCTCGTCTTGGCTATATTTTACATGAACATGTTTTTGGTGGAATTTAATTTTTAGGGTTCCACACAGAGGGTAAAACGGGACCCTATTACTAAAAATCCGCTGTCCATTCGCCCGTCCATCTGTCACCACACTGTATCTCATAAACCGTAATAGACAATTGAAATTTTCAAAGAAGATGTATTTTTGTTGCCGCTATAACAACAAATACTAAAAAACAGAATAAAATAAACTTTGCATTTATTGGGGATAAAATATAGCCTATGTTATTTGTTGATAATGTAGCTTTCTATAGGTGGTAAAAAAAAATTGTTTTAGTAGTTTACGAGTTTATCCATTACAAACATACAAACAATCAAATCTTTCCTCTTTATAATATTAGTTTAAATGATACGGAACCCTTCGTGCGCGAATCCGACTCGCACATGGCCGGTTTTTTTTTAAATTCTTTAAATCATTTTGAACAGTCTGTTCGTCGCGATACTATTGACGCAAACTGTACCCTTTTTTATGAGTAAGCAGGAGCGTTACACCTAATCTCTTAATGTTAGGTGTATCTTTTTATGTAACGAGTTACACAACCACATTATCGCGATAAGATTATTTAACAGACTGTCTACCTACAGTAGCTTCAAGAAAGATCAACCGCCTTAAAATCGATTCATCTTACTGAAAAAATTGCAGGTTTAAACTGTAGAGATTCTCAACAACCGCTTTCTTTTAATTTTGTAATAATATTAGAGCAGTGGTGTCCTAGTGGCAATGGCCCTGGAACACTTAGGATTTTTTGGTTGTGGGTTCGAACTCAACCAAGCGCTAAATAGTGTACATAACTTCATCACCACTGCTCTCATTACGGTGAAGGAAAACATCGTGAGGAAAGCGGCATGCGGCATGTTCTAGAACCAAAAATTCGAACACATGTGACATCTATTACGTGGTGGACTATGGCCCCTCTCACAGACAGGAGGTCTGAGTCTCCAGCAGTGGATACTTTATAGACTGATTATGTTATGTGTTGTTATAGCGGCAAAAGCTAAAAGTCATGGAGGAAAGACCTGAAGCAGCAAAAGGAAATACACAATCTGCAAAAAATTTCAACTGTCCTATTGTGTGTGCCTATTACGCATATGTACAAACAGATGGACGTATCAGACGGACGGACAGTGGAGGCTTAGTAATATGCTCCAGTCCTTTATTGGGTTCAGTACCCTAGGGTATGGAACCCAATAAAGCGTTAGTACAAAGTGCAAACTGTGAATCTAGACATCATTATCTCATGTGTGTAAATATTGCCAGACATCATACGAGCCTAGATTACGTAACGTCATAAATTAAAGATTATTTTGAGGCTTTTCTTCTTAGCGTGTCGATAGCAATCTAAATAGAGTTAGCCCAGAATTTGGCAACGAGCTTAGCATTTCCAGTAGCGTCCATCAACTCCTGTGGCGTGCAAACAGCAGGACATATATAGTTTGCGAGACAGCACCACATTTACACTCCAGGTCTGAGTCGTCTATGAATCTCCACCTGTACAGGTTTTCCCTACTCCGGCCTGCCGGAGTCCGGAGTCTATTTCAAGACTTCCATGAAAGCCAAGGCAATTCGTGTCCAGTTGCGAGATTTTCAGCAGGTGGAACGAATGGATTTGGTTGGGAAGCGCCTTGTCGCCACAGGCCTAGTCTTTCCTTAAGAAGACTGTTCTCCAGTAAGTGGGGGAAAACACTTCAGAAAGCTGTTGCGGCTTTTCAGTCTTTGTGACACGAGGATGTTGTCGTGCATAGGGTGTCGTGTGTTAGAAACCATCTTGGCTCTTTCAGTTGAAGCTTAACATTTGATTTGCACGGATTAACCTGTAACGAGCGTATCGACCTTTTTTAAATAATATATTATTTTCTGAAGGTGACTGAAACGAGGTATAATTTAACTGGGGCGAATCGACAATATTATCCAAAACTTCAAGTGAAATAGTCTAATAAGCTTATTTTGGGATTACACACCTACCCAGGTTACGCAAATCGCATATAGGTTTAATTAGGTTTTTTTTTCTACATGGTGTGAAAGCCCGGCCCACAATGTATCACGCTTGGGATCCCCCGGGGCTCTTATGCTTTCTGTCTCGTCTTTTCTTGGTCTTTGAGGTTCCTGAGGCTCACCGTTGTGACCGCTGTGAACTTCGCCTTTGGCCTTCTTGATGCTTTTGAAGGCTTTAAGGGTCTCGTGTCCGAGACATTCCCGGATTATTTTTGTCTGTCCGCATGAGGAAGAGCTCTACCTTTAACGTCAAAAATTCTCGAGTGTGAGATAACTCTCGACCCGCAAAAACTCTTTTACGCGCTCCTTCTCGATGTTGGATTTATGGCGTGCTCTCGATTGCGCCAGCGACAGTTCCATCTCGTATAGGCCCTGCAAGCTGTCATGGGCTGTGGCCATAGACTCCCTCTTTATGTGACAGAACAAAGTATTCTGAATTTCTTAAAAAGAGCAGTTGACTCTTTCTACTTTGCTGCCATCGTGCTGTCTACACGGAACGACATTCATGTCTACTCTTCCGTCGACAACACGGTGCTTATGCTACGCCTGCAGTGACAAAATCCAATTGAGATAAAGTTTCATTTTCTTAGTTGTTGAGATCATTTAGAACATTTGTGTGTTTCGATATGTTTCACGCTGACTGTATATAAATGATAAAATGATAAATGATTTTATTTCTGTAAGTAGGTTTGTACAAACACTTTTACAAGTCAATGAAATGTTTTTTTTAAACTAGATGAGTTCGGCGTTTCCTAACTGACTACTCTGAGAAGAAAGGCCGAAACAAACTCAGAGGTCACAGTCTCTTTTAAAAGTCCAGACATAATATTGGTCACAACATGTGAAGACCATGTAGATTGGTGACTGAAATGGTCTTTATAACGTAATTTATAACGTAAGCAGACACACTGTATAGTAAATTATATTAATATAATTATCTTAAGATACAATATAATATAATATATAGAGCAAACAATTAGAAAAAAAAAACGGTAATGACCGGGGATGACCTATAAATAGTAACAGATTTTTCTAAAGAATTTGTCTATTCATTGAACTAATTTGCCCCCCTTCGCCAAGATTTAGGCACCAAAAAATAGACGAAATAAACTATCTATGAATATGATGATGAGATGATGAACAAGTTTTGTAAGGTTCTGATATTCTCAACAGATTGACAGTGGTAGCGGTGAATCGGAAACCAACGGATCCATCTTAAGAAGAAGCATACAATGCGCGACCTGCTTCAGGAGCATGGGGCTGAAGACCGGTGATGCCATGGTGCTGATGGCGCCGAACCATTTGGACCAAGCTGTTCCGTTCTATGCTGCTATGTACCTTGGAATCGCAACCGCTGCTATTGATAGAACTCTTGGAGTTAGTAAGTATCTCATTCGAGGAATGTTACAACATTTTTGACAGACGAAATGGCTTATGGTTGGTATTCTGTCTGAAAGTATTCCGAAAAAAAGTTTTTTGTATGAGATACTGGCCAGTTATAAACTATTATAAAATAATGATTATTTGTAAGTAAAAATAGGTACGATCTAATTTCAAAATTTCCCTCTACATTTTTTGCGAGCTCATTAAATTATGGTGTCTCATTGGAAAATGGATTTGCGCCAGAAACATTTTCGCGCTATGATTTTTTACGATTTCAAGTATCGCCTGAAACCGGACGAATCATACGATAGACTTCAAATTGCACTCATGGATGAAGGCCCTTCCAAGGCAACTGTGTATCGTTGGTATAACGAATTCAAACGTGGTCGACTAACTTTGGGGGATGAAGAAAGAAGTGGTCGCCTGTTGACGGCTGTTACGGAGGAAAACGTGCTAGCAGTGAAAAATATAATCCAAGACAATAGGCGAATTACGTATCAGGAGATTCAACACATACTGCAGATTGGATCGGGAAGCCTTCACGAGATTCTACACGTGCATCTTCGCGTGAGGAGGATAGTTTCAAGCTGGGTGCCGCACAACCTCACCGATGCTCAGAAGCAGGCCCGGGTAGAATGGTGCCGTGCTATGATAAACAAATTTGAAGCAGGCTCGTCTTGGCGAGTTTACAATCAAATACATCAATACGATCAATACGATCCAGAAACGAAGCGCCAGTCGACGGTTTGGGTGTTTCAAAACGAATCAACGCCTACCAAAGTAAAGCGACTAGAAGCGGGGGGAAGATTTTGATCGCGAGCTTTATCAATTTGACTGGCTACTTAGTGCCAATCTCATTACGGAACCAAAGAAGCACGAACGCCGAATGGTATACTACCAAATGCTTGGCAGAAGTTTTTTCTGTTGTGAGCAACAAGCGTCCAAACACAGGCCTCCTCGGGCTACTGCTCCACCACGGCAACGCGCCCACGCACACCGGGCTCAAAACGAGGGACTTCTTGGACAGCACACTGGTCAAACTCCTGGGTCACCCTCCTTACAGCCCTGACCTACCACCGTGTGACTTCTTTTTATTCCCAAAAATAAAAAATCAGCACAAAGGGATACAATTTTCGTCGCCGGAAGATGCGCTGTCAGCGTTCGAGCAGGCTGTAAACGATGTGTCTGCGGCGGACTGGTACAAGTGTTTCGAAAACTGGTTCAGACACATGAAACTTTGCATAGAGGCTAGTGGAGAGTATTTTGAAACGATTTAATAAAAAAATATTTACCTATAGAACACTTCTTTTTATTTTCGCTAAACTTTCTGAGTGTCCCACGTATAAATAAAATTGAAGTATCTGACTTAAGCTGCACGATTATAGTCTTTTCGCCATAAGATGAGTTCCCTGACAGTTCTTGTCTGACAATTGTAGTGACGTGACCTAACGATGATTAATCGATTTTTTTATAATATCGATTCAGTTGGCAAAGAAAATGGAATCGGATTATCGATTTTAGATTTTCAAAATATTTTTTTAATAAACTGGTTATCCTACTTCCTACTAATATTATAAATGTGAAAGTTAGTACGTGTGTGTGTCTGGATGTTTCTTACTCTTTCACGCATAAAGTGCTGTACGGATTTTGATGAAACTTTACAGTAATATAGCTTATACATCAGAATAAGACATAGGCTACATAACATCACGGGAGTAGAGCAAAAACCTGACATAACGCACTCGTACTGACGCGACGCGATCGCGATTAAAAAATGGCCGCTCCGATTCATCTATTTTTTGTCGATTAGTGTATTGAGTAGTGGCAATCTCTATTGACCGACGTTCCGTTCAACGCATTAGGCATTTTTAAGATTTATACTTTTTTATTTTATTTACTTAATTTATTAACAGTTAATTATAACTACAATAATTTACTTAGTAATTTACGAAAGGCAATATTTTTTTTATCATTTCTTTTTTTATTTTTTTGCCAGTTTATTTTTTATTCGTCTAAAGTAGTATGCGTGCCACGAAAAAAAAAAGAACTGTCAGGGAACTCATGTTATGCTGAAAAGACTATAGTGACAAATGCGTGCACTGACTGGACATGTCCACTCAATCTGTGTGGATCTTTCCTAAAAATACCATTTTAGTCACCAAACTATATGGTCTTCACATGATGTGACCAAGATTATTTCATCATCATCTGCCTAGCCTTTTCCCAACTATGTTGAGGTCCGCTTCCACTCTAACCGGATGCAGCTGAATTTATGTCTAGACTTTAAAAAAGACTGTGACCTCTGAGTTGGTTTCGGCTTTTCTTCTCAGAGTAGTCAGTTACGAAACGCCGACCTCATCTAGTTTAAAAAATATGATTGATGTGTAAAAGTGATTCTACAAACCTACTTACAGACGATGTGACGGCGCGACATGACATTTGTAAAACAATTTCCATGAAGTTTTCATAGTAATTGTTCTACGAGAGCCGCGTCGCGCCTGTTTGTGGCAGCCTTAAAATATCAGTTCTAGCGATAAGACCGCCCATTGTGTCAACTTATGTAAAATTTCCCTCAATTATATCTGCGGGGCAAGAACGGCTTCTGTGATAGGCTCACACATTTTTATCACAGTTTGGCAGCAAAAACCATGATAAAATGTGTGACTCAAGCTTATCACAGAGCCTGCCAGGGTCGCGAGATTGGTTCAAAAGAGTTACAGTGGCCCTGACATAGGCAACTGAAGGAACACGCGTGGGTTTTAGTCAGTAAAGTCTGACACGCCCTTCTGCGCCGCCCAGAGCGGGAGACGTCATTTGATGATTACCCAACCACGAAAAAAAGCCTATTTCAGAGGCCATGCCTGCTGTAATTTTTATGCTGCACTTGATAAAAAGTATTTTATTTATCTAATTATTTGATGGGTGTGCCCGAGAATCTAGCTGTGGCGTGACAACACTTAGTTCGTGGTGTGATAATAATTATCTATATTGTCTCTATAGTCCAAGAAAGTAAAAGGTTGTAAAAGGTTTTAAAATAGTTGTCTGGTGGACATATATAAAAATGTAGAATTTACGTGAAGTTAAGTAATTATTTTGGGACCTTTAAAGCGTCTGAAAAACAATACGGCTGACGGAAAGTGTCTGGGAGTATTGGCGATTTATTTTTAAGGATATTGCCTAAAATATACGTGAAAATCAGCTTGGAGAATTCACGTGAGGTAAGGAATGTTTCTATGAATTGGCCGTCCCAAAATTCTAGCAGCGGCATTGCGTTCTTAGTACCTACATACTAACACTACTCAATCGTCCACATTTCGTTCGTCAGAAAATACGTGACGTCTGGTGGCCCTGGGATCTTGGACTATAGAGACAATATAGATAATTATTATCACACCACGATAAGTGTTGTCACGCCACAGCTAGATTTTCAGCCACACCCTATCTAATAATAATTAGATAAATAAAATACTTTTTATCAAGTGCAGGATAAAAATTACAGCGGGCATGGCCTCTGAGATAGGCTTTTTTTAGTGGGTGGGAAATCATCAAATGACGTCTCCCGCTCTGGGCGGCGCGGAAGGGCGTGTCGTTATGATCGGTTAAATAGATTTCGCGTGAAAGTGTAATAAACTAACTTAGAGCTCTTACACACGAGCGGCAAGTTGCCAACGGCAGCCGTCGGCGTCGCGTCGACGCGTCGGCGCGCGGCGGCAGCCTATAGCAAAACTTGCAGTTGTAGTGTGCCGCGTCCGCCATTGTCTTAGTCGAATGAATGCAAATAGTTCAAGAGCGCGCATGCGTCGCGAATTTGCAAAATGAGTACCAGTGACGAAATTGATGTTGAATTGCTAATTGTGGCAGTAAAGAACAATGCTTGTATTTGGAATTATAAATTTAAAGATTACAGTACTAAAACAATAACAAACAACCATCTTTGCTCAGCTAAAAAACGCTTTTCCGCTTTATGGTATCTTGACAGATATTGAACTTTTTAAAAAAGCCCTTAGCTCATCAAAAGAAGCAATCGAAATTAACTGAAAAACTTTGCTCGTTTCTTCGTAAAAATGTATAGAGTAAAAGAATCCCATCTTGATCTCCATTGATTAATAATTCTTGAATCCACAATGAATGTGTTTTTTTTTTCGTTTTTCCCGCGTCGACGCAGTAAAAACAATAACATGTGAGAATGATTCTTTTTCGGAATCCATTTTGTAACTGACTCCTATTCTAAGAGTGCTGACGACGGCTGCCGCTGGTCTTTGAAGTTGGCATGTCGCCGGCTGCCGTCGACTCTGCCGTTGGCAACATGCCGCTCGTGTGTAAGAGCTCTTACATTCACATTTATAGTATTAGTATGATGTAGGTGTTTAGGGGCAGGATTTTTTTTTACCCCTTTTTTCGTAAATTACGAGGACAAAGGAGAATGAAATTTGGCAGAGTTTAAAGTTTACATGGTGAAAGTGGCATCATGTCGGGGACGGCTTCCAGTCTAACCGGATACAGCTGAATACCTGTATGTTACAAGGAGCGACTGTCGATCTGACCTCCACATCCCAGTTCTGAGTAATACGGTACCGCATGGTAAGACTGGTTGTCAGAATTTTCGACCTCTGACGACCCGTAAAGACTGCCAAAGATTCACAAATGGCAGCTGGGACCAATGGCTTAACATGATTTCCGAGGCACGAAGGGGCCTTGGTATGTAAAGATCTTTATCCATCCACGCACCAACCGCGGCAACCGTAGCTTAACCTCATCGATCGATTCTTGCGCTTTTACTTTACTTGTGCCATTACTTAGCCACAAGCCTCTCATATGGAGAAACCATGAAGAAAGCTAATATTTTTATTAAATAGTGCATTTAAAATGAATTATGGTCGAATTTCGAAAATGGCGTGCACTAGTTATTTTAGTATTGCCTTTTCTCTTACAGATGAGTTGAAAAATGCTTTCGACGTATGCAAGCCCAAAATTATATTCTGCCAAAGTGAAAAAGTTCAAGATGTCCAAAAAGCTGTAGGCCTTGCAGGTTTGGACTCTAAAGTTGTCAGTTTTGATGAGACTCCAGACACGACCAGCCTTTCCGAAATGATGGAGAAACATGGCGACCTAACTGATGCGGCCATCAAGAACTTTAAGTAAGATAATGTTGCATTCTTTTATATTTTTTATTCTACCAGCTGAGAAAGATTAAGTATTAGAGATACTTTATATAATTGCACCGCGCACGTCAAATCTAAGCCTATGAAAGTGTCTACTTCTAAACGAGATCCTTCCTCCATAAATTGACCTGGAGGGATGGCACTCTCCGCCAGGGTCGTGGGATTTGTTCATAACAGTTACCGTGGCCCTGGCATAAAGGCAACTGAAGGAACACGGATGGGTATTAGTCAGTAAAAGTCTGGCCCTCCTGCTCCGCCCAGAGCGAGAGACGTCATTTGGTGATTTCCCACTCACAAAAAAAAGGGATGGGACTCTCGAATTAAAAAATCTTCGGGAAAAAGCCAAATTATTTCAATTTATTAGCCTGCTGAGACACGAAGCTTAACAACAGGGTTTTAAATTGCAGCAGGCTTTTTTTTAGTAGAAAAAGGTCGAGATTCAACATTAACATTGACATGAGTGCATACGAAAGATAGTAGACGACTTTTGGCGTGGACAAATTGAGGCTTTCTCTTGTGTAAAACGTTTGTCTTCTAAAGACTTTTTCATAAAATCATTACAAAAATTAAAATTCTTCTTTATTTTTAATATTTAAAAACAAAAATAGTGCATAGAAAATAAAATTTGGACTCATGCGAAGACTTTTTATAATTTGTAAAGTTGGACTCTCGCGAACAATGTAAAGGCCGAGACTTACGAGTTGTAGGTTAGAACTCAGACAAAACTTTGTGTAAATTATTTTACCACCATTGCTCTCATAACGGTGAAAGAAAACATCGTGAGGAAACCACCATGTCCTAAAACCAAAAATTCGAAGACATGTGACATCTACCAATCCTCGTTGGGCCCGCTCGGTAGATCACCTCACTCCTCTCGCCAAAAGGAGGCCTGTGTCCCAGCAGTGGAATTAGTATAAATAGATAGTCAACTTATGCTTAATATTTGGAGAATCAGTTCGTGATTTGCCCTACCTAAGTACCTAGCAAACTAGAAACCTTGTCGTACAGTTTAATAATCGTTACGATTATTGGCACACTTGAAGCTGAATTGCTGTCTTGAAAACTCTTATAGATAAAGCAATTTATGAGTTGATTAGTTAACTTTAGCTATAACATCTTGAACTGATTGGACTTGTTCTTTCTTTCAGGCCTGCAGACTTCGACCCTGAGGTGACGATAGCTTATCTAGTATCGACAAGCGGTACCACAGGACTGCCCAAATCTGCCTCTTTGTCTCATATGAACATGGTGACCAGTGGACCGTATATGTGGTACTGATCATGATAATTGACATTTGCAAAAACAGAAGCGACTTTATCACAAAATGGATTTCAAAGGAGATGTTTCATTTTTATATGGGACTCCGGCCATAACATGTACCTTTCAGCGATGCTGGGAAACTTACCCCTGAATAGAATAAAGTAAAAAATTTTCAACAATATCAAATGGCTTATAAGTACAAAATAAAAATGTTTGACGTTTGTCCTAAGAGTTAGCAAGCGGTTATTTTGAATTCGTTTAGAAACACACTTCAAAAAATGAAACTGAAGTTTTTTGTAACGGTGAAATGGTCACACTTAAAACTGTTTAGGTACTCAAAAATATGTATAAGAGAATAATAGTAGTTTATTTTTAACACTACAAGAATGCACACATTTTTTATTATTTTCTACGTTACACTGATTTGATGAGACATGATTTCAGAACGAACGAAGTCTGCAAGCAAACGAGACGCCATGTTGAATAAAATATGGCAAAAATTGAAAAACTATTATTTTTTGTACACAACAAATCAGGCTCAAATTCACCAGAGAATAATTTTTCCCCAATTTGTGGTATTTTTTCCTTTTTTTCGATAAATGTACATCTGATGGCCGAAAATGAAACATCTCCTTTGGCCCAAACTCAAGCCGTGCATCCAGTTTTTTGTATTTGAATATATACTGACTTATTCTGTGTGGAGCCGGACGTAAAGAATAGCATAATCCCAGTTCTTTACGGGGGTGCTATAAGAGGCGACTCAGGGACTTACTTGAGAATGGGCAGCAGCCTTTTCTATGCATTTTATCACCATACTGCGATCGCCAACCCGCTTGCCAAGCGTGGTAATTATAGCAAAACCCCTAATTTTTGAGGGAGGCTTATGTCCAGCAATTGACGTCTTTCAGCTGTAACGATGATGATGATAAATGATGAGCTCTTGGACTACAACCTTATACACTTCTCCTACATTAACATAACACACTTTTTCTTTATTTTCCAGGGATTTTGCCAATAAATTTCCACCAATTCGGTCAGCACTCCTCGTGGCTCCTCTACAATGGGTGACAGCAATCCTCATTTATGTCATGTCACCATTTTATAAGTTTACGAGGATACATTCCTCTCTTGCCCTCACTACAGAACATATCTTAGAAATGATTGGGAAATATGAGGTTAGTATTCAGTCATATTAAAGAGTCTTCGTCCTCCAGCCCTTATCCGAACTTATTTTTATTTACTTAATTAATTTTTCACCACACCAGATCATTAAATTTGACCCTGTATATACTAATATCGCTACAGATAGCCATATTCTTACCGAAGTATGAGGCCAATGAAAGCTTTCTTTCTTACAGAAAAATGTTATAGAAAGATATTTGTCATATAGCTAACTAAATTATTGCTCGTTTCCAGCCAGCCTACATGATAATCAGCCCAAACATGATGACCACATTGCTAAATGCAGCTAAGAAAGAAAACTGCGATCTGTCCTGCTTCGATGTATTATACCTTGCAGGAAGCGCTGTGCCCAGGACCCTTGTGGAGGAATTGAAGGTATGGGACCCTAATATGTTTCCTGGTCTTCAGATCACGCTAGCAACCTTGTATTTCCTCGCGAATGTCGTAAAATTAGCACAGCGGATTTGTTTCCGATTTATTGCATGACATCCTGGGTTATATTCCTAGGTCGAGAAGTATTATTTTGTAAGATTTTTTCTATAAGGAATGTCTCAGTAGCAGCGCGGCTTCTGAATCTGTGCTCCGTTGGCTGGACAACCAGCTCGCCCCAATTACGTGATAGGGCTTAAACATAACTATTGAAATGTGAATGAACTAGGTATACCTCTGTCTAACCCTTCGGGGGTAATAACTATCATTTGTCAAGTAAAATGGCTGAAAAATGTGTCATATTCGTACAATATTATCTTGGACAAAATTCAATTCAGTACAGCCAAGCCCATGTTCGCAGGGACCCAAAACTATCGCGTTATGATTTTATCGCGCACTGGATTTGGAACTCTCAGTATTGAGCTGAGGGTTGGGAATCTAATAGAGTAAGAGCCGACCCTGTCGAAAACATACTCAGTTGGATTGTATACTTTCGGTGCTCAAAAGACCGTTGAAAATACAGACATCTCGTCGCTAACTTGAATGTTGGTTCACATGAAACGTGGACGAAGGGGTAAAATAATTCAACATAAATGTTGTTACCCACTTTTTGTAGCAACATTTTGATTGAAAAAAAAAGACAGAAAAGCAAAAAATAATAAACCTTAAAATTATGAGTCGGCGCTTTGAGTGATCTTTGTTCATTAATTTTCAGCGCCGACTCAAAATTTTAAGGTTTATTATTTTTTGCTTTTCTGTTTTTTTCGGCGGTTTAATTTTTTGTTAAAAGTTTTTATTTTGTATTTTTTTGTGGTTCTATTGTACTAATAATACTTGGCAAGGTATACCCTATCTAATGAAAAAAGAATTATCAAAATCGGACTACACTGTACAAAGTTATGCGTGGTTATACATTACAATCAATGAGTGAACAATCAATCATCCCCTGTTTTCCAACCCTTAGGGTTCGATTTTGTTTTCCAAATTTATATGGGACCACCCTCGGAATATACCCTTCCCAATAAAGAATTATCACAATCGGACTACTGTGTAAAAAGTTATGCTTGGTCATACATAAAAAAAAAATACAAACAAAACAAATATATACGCGTCGAATTGATATCCTCCTCCGTTTTTTTTCGTCGGTTAAAAAGAGTGTCCATGGAGTTTCTTGCCCGTACTTCCCCATAGGTATCTACTACGCTTTGGAAAGGGCAACTAGCTTCATCCTTTTCACTTATGGCCCCTTGACAATTCAAAAGTGCCTGTAATTGGTTCATTTGAAATAAATGCTTTGAGTTTGAGTTTATTTTTAACCCCCGACGGAAAAAGAGGGGTGTTATAAGTTTGACGTGTCTGTCTGTCTGTCTGTCTGTCTGTCTGTCTGTCTGTGTGTGTGTCTGTCTGTGTGTCTGTCTGTCTGTGGCATCATAGCTCCCGAACGGATGAAGCGATTTCAATTATTATTTTTTTGTATTAAAGGTGACTTATGTGCGAGTGTTCTTAGATATGTTTGATGAAAATCGGTTGAGCCGTTTAAAAGTTGTGGGGGGTGAAAGTGGGGAAGAATAACCGAATGTCTACAAATATACTCGAGTGGGGTCTCAAATGAAAGCGCACTGAAAGAGAATGATGTTCTTAACTTCGCTTGATGACTAAATTGGTGGTGGGAAAATTGGGACATGGAAATCCGATTGTCACGTGAGAGTATCAATGACTACATCTCAGTCTTTGCAATTCTGCTAAAGATGATTTGTCATGTGTGTTATTAAATAGTTTTGTTTGGTCGAGCTCACAAATTGCTACACCATCCAAGGAAAAGGCCAAGCCTATGTAGCCTTAAGCAGAGTAAAAATTCTCTACTTAAGGCTACATAGGCTTGGCCTTTTGCGAAAGTACTTTTACCTAAGTAAACCACAGCTTTTTCAACTGTCGTCCCTTGCAACTTATAAGTTGCGGTGATTACGGCATATATGCCGTAATCGCCCAACATAAAATGATAAGAAACATTGTTCTTTCAATATTTCCATATCCTCTAAGACCTTGAAAAGTTACATTATGTGGCCTTATCAGAATCCATCCATTCTCGTCAACACAACTCCGGCCGATAGTGGCATCATCAAATTGAATTGATATTGTTTTTGGAAGCTTCCCATCTTCCTGTTGGCCACGGCGAAGTTCTATGTATTTACAACTTAACAAAATCTACATTATAATAAGTATACCTATAAAAAGTATAAAATAAAAAATAAAATTAAAAATTTAAAAAACCCCCGACACAAAAACCTAAGATCCCTTTAAAAAGTAAAAAATAATAAAAAAACTCAATCTTAAAGTACCTAAGTATGTATTAATAATTTTAAAAAAAATACGTCGCGTTGGGGGACCGCTCTGCAAGGGCAGACGTCGTTGACGATCGTATCCTAAATGCAATATTTAGAAGTAATTTTATAAAAGTTTTCTTCAGTTAGGTAATAGACTATTTGTAATTAAATTGTTAGGTTTGGAGCGGTCCCCCAACGCGACGTATTTTTTTTTAAATTATTAATACATACTTAGGTACTTTAAGATTGAGTTTTTTTATTATTTTTTACTTTTTAAAGGGATCTTAGGTTTTTGTGTCGGGGGTTTTTTAAATTTTAAATTTTATTTTTTTATTTTATGTTTTCAGAGTATGACACCGAAATCAATCGTGACTGATGTTTACGGAATGAGTGAGATGGCTTCCATCACATTTCATAGCGTGGGCTCTCCAGTAGGATCGTGTGGGAAACCATTCGCTCATTTCCAATACAAGGTAGGTTTCTCTCTTTCGTTAGTACAATCTCCTTCCAATGGTGAACCCGGAATGTCAAATGCTGATACCATAGAATCTGCACCATAATAGCGTAACACACTATTCATCTGAATCTGAATCAATGATAAGCTTTTATGAGCTTTTTTTTTTAACCCCCGACGGAAAAAGAGGGGTGTTATAAGTTTGACGTGTCTGTCTGTCTGTCTGTCTGTCTGTCTGTCTGTCTGTGTGTGTGTCTGTCTGTGTGTCTGTCTGTCTGTGGCATCATAGCTCCCGAACGGATGAAGCGATTTCAATTATTATTTTTTTGTATTAAAGGTGACTTATGTGCGAGTGTTCTTAGACATGTTTGATGAAAATCGGTTGAGCCGTTTAAAAGTTGTGGGGGGTGAAAGTGGGGAAGAATAACCGAATGTCTACAAATATACTCGAGTGGGGTCTCAAATGAAAGCGCACTGAAAGAGAATGATGTTCTTAACTTCGCTTGATGACTAAATTGGTGGTGGGAAAATTGGGACATGGAAATCCGATTGTCACGTGAGAGTATCAATGACTACATCTCAGTCTTTGCAATTCTGCTAAAGATGATTTGTCATGTGTGTTATTAAATAGTTTTGTTTGGTCGAGCTCACAAATTGCTACACCATCCAAGGAAAAGGCCAAGCCTATGTAGCCTTAAGCAGAGTAAAAATTCTCTACTTAAGGCTACATAGGCTTGGCCTTTTGCGAAAGTACTTTTACCTAAGTAAACCACAGCTTTTTCAACTGTCGTCCCTTGCAACTTATAAGTTGCGGTGATTACGGCATATATGCCGTAATCGCCCAACATAAAATGATAAGAAACATTGTTCTTTCAATATTTCCATATCCTCTAAGACCTTGAAAAGTTACATTATGTGGCCTTATCAGAATCCATCCATTCTCGTCAACACAACTCCGGCCGATAGTGGCATCATCAAATTGAATTGATATTGTTTTTGGAAGCTTCCCATCTTCCTGTTGGCCACGGCGAAGTTCTATGTATTTACAACTTAACAAAATCTACATTATAATAAGTATACCTATAAAAAGTATAAAATAAAAAATAAAATTAAAAATTTAAAAAACCCCCGACACAAAAACCTAAGATCCCTTTAAAAAGTAAAAAATAATAAAAAAACTCAATCTTAAAGTACCTAAGTATGTATTAATAATTTTAAAAAAAATACGTCGCGTTGGGGGACCGCTCTGCAAGGGCAGACGTCGTTGACGATCGTATCCTAAATGCAATATTTAGAAGTAATTTTATAAAAGTTTTCTTCAGTTAGGTAATAGACTATTTGTAATTAAATTGTTAGGTTTGGAGCGGTCCCCCAACGCGACGTATTTTTTTTTAAATTATTAATACATACTTAGGTACTTTAAGATTGAGTTTTTTTATTATTTTTTACTTTTTAAAGGGATCTTAGGTTTTTGTGTCGGGGGTTTTTTAAATTTTAAATTTTATTTTTGGATTGGATATCATCAAATGACTTCTCCCGCTCTGGGCAGAGCGGGAGGGCGTGTCAGACTTTTACCGACTAAAACCCACTCGTGTTCCTTCAGATACCGTGACCCTGGCACATGGGCAACTGAAGGAACACGGATGGGTTTTAGTCAGTAAAAGTCTGACACGCCTTCCCGCTCCGCCAGAAGTCATTTGATGATTTCCCATCCAAAAAAAAAGGTGTTCAACTTTTCTAGGAAACATACGATTTAAAAAAAAATATCTAAAAATAATTCCAACGCAGGGTTTTTGCGCATGTTCTGAATCCATGGTAACAGTTTGAGCGTCTATATCACAGTGACCCACCCCGTATAGGACCTAGATGGTATTTATGGAACATCATAATCAGCTGACCGATAAGCAATCAACTAAGTCTCGGTATTAGACATTCTCTTAGATACTATTTACAATCTAAAACGATGTTAAATTAGGTCATTAGCACGTGTAGTTAATTTTATGGCATTTATATTACGTTTCTTAATTATGATTGTGTACATTAAGATTATAGACTAAATCCGCCTTATTACGAAACAAGGTTTTTATTTAGGTCAGGTTAAAACCAACAAGCCAGTTTTTGAATTAAGAACCCAATACATATAGAAATGCAGTTCTTTTACGATACTTACATCTTAGTTCGATACTTAGCGTTAGTTACCATTTTTGTTTTAAAAAACTTTACCCAAATAGAAATAAATTTAGAAATGCAAAAACTGGCTCAGTGTTTTTGGCTAGAATTAAAGTTATAATAGATCGAATCAAATTGACTACCAGCTTAAATTATCCATAAATTCAAATCACAACTGTCATTCTTTGACAGTTCTATGAATTGTATTTTCTATAACCACAGACTACAAAATTATATCTATAACGTAACCAAGTGATAAGGGGCGCCATTAACTTTAACGAATAATTTCCCTGCCCGACTAAAGTCCTTTCAAAAGGCGTTTGAGTTCTGCCCTCCCACCTGTTACGTTCCTAATCAATGCTTAATTGATTCCAGCTGGTAAACATAGAAACTGGAGAGGAAATAAAGGAGCCCAATCAACGTGGAGAATTGTGGATTAAATCACCAGGTGGATTTAAGGTATGTAGAGGTGTAAAGTCTGTAGTATTTGCTAAGGAGTCCGACAAAGCACACATCACAGGCATCACAGCTGCCTCACTAACGCAATTTCTATATTGCGCAAGCAAATTAAGACTCCCGCAAGCAAGCGCGGCGCGAAAGCGTGACTCGAATCCAGTAGAACATTTTTTATGAAAACTCCATGGAAATTTTGCTCCCAGAATGGGCGGGGAAAAAGGAAGAAGGAGGAAATTTGAGGAGATATTATACCGCGTATTCTACGTTATAAGCGAATGCAATGACAACCATGACTGTTATTATTTAGTCATGAGCCAGATGATGGAAACAGGATGATTTTTTAAATATGTCTAGAGTTAAACGCGTTGAGTATAATGGTGCAAGTGGTTTTAAGTAACATATCCTTTCAATCTTATTGAATTTTTAGTTTACCAGGAATTGTTCCGTGGTATCGAAATCTATTTATTTAACCTCTGACAACAAGGACAGAATCAATCTAAAAGCAACCTTATTTTAACAACAATAAATATCACTGTGATATTGACAGAGTTGCTAGTGGCAGCAATCCAAAAGCAAGCTTATTGTAACGATACAATGTAAACAAATAAAAGATCACGTTGATTTTGACAATGACGCAATATCAAAGGTAACATAAGTGTGAACGGTCTTTAATTACTGTATTCTTCTTCAGGGCTATTACAATAACCCAGAAGCAACGGCAGAGGTTCTATCCAAGGACGGCTGGTTCATGACCGGTGACATGATGGTGAGAGATGAGGAGTGGAACTTCTACTTCTTGGAACGCATTAAACTGCTTCTCAAGTACAGGAGCCATCAGGTGAGCTACAGAGTATCGATAGCAGTTCTTTGTTCGTATAAGTAAGACTAAAGGTCATTACTAATTTTGACAGCAGCGCTTCGACAGCAAATAGCTTGCCATTGAAGTTAGGGTTTTAAATCAACTCTGTTAGAGTACATTTTACGATGACATATTTTGTCTCTAGATAGATTCTCCGTGTAGATTCTGCGTGGCAGGTGGCGTTTCTTTAATTAAATATACGCTATGAACATTTAAACTTATCATTTGAACGCTCATATCCCGCAGAAGATAAAATAATGATGATGCTAAAACAGTGACTACCACACAAGATCGCATAAGCAACTCCTTAGAGCTAATTTATCTTCCACTTTGTAACCCATCATCTTTGGGGGCAACGAAGGTGGTTTGCACCATGCGTAATCATTGTAATCAACCGTACGAACAGCATTTCAAACACCGTGGTTTTTTCACTCTGGAACAGCGTAGACAAAGGGATAGCCTCGTTCAAACGTACAAAATATTTACAGAACACCACAAAGCGAGGCCCCACCTCATGACCTTCACACTCTGAATGCCGACAATCACAAGCGTGGACATTCCCTAAAGTGGGCTTTATAACAGTTTTTGTTCAACCAAGTTGTAACAGCAGGAATAGGTTCCCGAAAAATGTTGTGTTGGGTCCCACACTGAACTGTTTGAAAAATCGACTGGATAGTTTAAATAGCTATTTGCACACACGAATTGTCTAAATAGCTGCTACTTAGTATAACTCATCATTTCAGCCGAAAGACGTCCACTGCTGGACATAGGCCTCCCCCAAGCACCGCCACTTCAACCTATTCTATGCTTGCCGCATTTAGCGGATTTCTGAGACTTTTACCAGGTCATCGGTCTATCTTGTGCGAGGCCTTCCAACGCTACGTCTTCTAGTACGCGGTTGGCACTCCAGAACCTTGCGGCCCCATCGGCCATCTGTTCTGCGAGCAATGTGCCCTGGTCACTGCCACTTAAGTTTGGAAATTTTTCGGGCTATGTCAGTAACCTTGGTTCTCCAAGGTTATTATATCTTACCAAATAACAATAATATTTACTTTTCCAGATATCGCCAGCGGAACTAGAAGGCGTGATCCGTCAGCACCCCGGTGTTCTAGATGTGGCAGTGACGAGTCTCCCTGACGCAGAGTTCGGCGATCTGCCCGTGGCATGCGTCATACCACGTCCAGGGGCTGACCTCACCGAGGAGGAGATTAAGGACTTGGTGAAAGGTATAGAGAGCCTTATTAAAATGCTAGAGTACGAAAATCTCTGAATTGAGTTTTTACTTTTTTATTGCAATGGAAATTCAACTTTGGTTTGTATGATATTGAATTCCTAGTTCATAAACATGATACTTATCTAAAGTTCTGAGATCAAGTGAGACCACGCTCGGACGTATAAATATCGCGGAGGGATTTTATCGCGCACTGGATTTTCAACTCTCGATGTTGAACCGAGCATTGAGAATACAACTGAGTCGATCCCAACACGTCGAAAATATATTGTTCGATTTTCAATTCTCGGCGCTGAGCAGTACCTTGAAGATTCAGTGCGCGAAAAGATACTTCCGCGATATTTGTACATCTGTTCGAATGTGAACTTAATGGTCGTTATTTGTGTGGCGATTCTTTACTCATAGAAATAACCGATTCAACTGATCTCTTTAGAAACGGATAATAGAGAATTTACAGAGTTTAAAAAGAAGGTTATATTTGCAGAAAACCTGGCAGACTCCAAGCAACTGAGGGGCGGTGTTTTCTTTTTTAAGGAGTTCCCGCTGACTTCATCAACTAAGGTTCATAGACGAAAGCTGAAGGAGATCGTCATTACACGAGCGAGAGAACAAGTCGCAATATAGTCTTGATACTTGCTAAATGTTGTTTTATTAATTTTGCAACGCCATACAACGTGGCAATGCTGCCAGTCTTCTGGGCAGTTTTCCTGTACAGCGAAGTGGATGAATTTTTTAATGTCCTATGATTCTTTCCTCTTTTTTATATACAAACAATACATACAAACTCATGCATTTTCCTATGGGGGTAGGCAGAAACTACAGAACGCCATCTGCTACGATATATACATACTATTTTTGCTTGGGTGATGTTCATACATCTGGTCTTACACGCACGCCGGATACCAGTACTACGCACCTGACCTTTCTGAAGAACATCACCAATAAGGTCACTATATACAGTCCCGGTCACTTGAATAGAACCAGCACAAAAGTATTGTGATTAGCTGTAATTTTAAAAGATACAAGTAATGTATGATTACGTGTACCGAAACCAAGCTCCCAAGTGTAGTGTGTTTTTATGGTTTTTATAATTATGTATGTTAGTCTTTAAGGTATTTATATTATGGGTCTTTGTTGCCTGAATTAAATGATTTATTATTATTATTATTATCTCCCTATGTAAAAACTGTACATAACCCAATACGCGCATCTAGAAAGATATCTTTCTAGAATTATCATGCGTGCGCCCGAAAGCGCGGTCACTTGAATAGAACCAGCCAGTTTAGATTGAGCTTTCGTCGCGAATAGATGATTGTATTTACAAAATCAGTTCGCTATCATATTGTTAACTCTTGTTAATAAATTTCTGTAGCAAAGTGTAACGCTATTCTAAAATAAAATGGGACGTGGGAAGAAGTTAACTTCAGAAGAAATGATAAGAATTAAAACATTAAAAGAAGAACATTATCCGCTGCGTGAAATAGCTCGACGACTGGGTAGATCGCATCATGTGATCATGAAATATTTAGAAGATCCAGAAAACTATGGTAAACGATATCAAGGAAGAACAAAACGAGCCACAACAGAAAGAGAAAGGCGACGTATACTTCGTGAAGCGTCTAATTCTTCTCTAACTGCTGGTCAAATCGCGCTCAAGGTGGGCACGCAAGCATCTGTACGTACAGTGCGTCGTATAATACACAATTGTTCAACAATAAAACGTTTGAAAATTAAAAAACGACCTGTTTTAAATCGACGACATTATTCGTTACGTTTGGAATTTGCACGACAGCATATGACATGGAAATTAGAATGGTTTAAAGTAATATTTACTGATGAAAAAAAAATTTAATTTGGATGGTCCGGATGGCTATGCATATTATTTTCACGATCTTAGAAAGGAAGAAAGGTATTTGTCCCGTCGACACAGCGCTTTAGGAAGTATAATGGTGTGGGGTAGCTATCTGTGGTGAAGGTGTATTAGATCTAGTTGTACTCGAAGGTAAACAAAATGCAGACAAATATATTAAATTACTAGAACGACAGACGATAATTATAAAATCAAAATTAGAACATGTCACTTTATATTTCAACACGATAATGCACCTATTCATTCAGCAACGCTTGTGAAAAAATGGTTCACGGATAATAATATTGAAAATCTTGAGTGGCCTTCGGTATCACCCGATCTTAATATTATGGAAAATGTATGGGGATGGTTCACGAGAAAATTGTACGCAGATGGAAGACAATTTGATAATAAAGAAGCACTTAAATTAGCTTAAATGAAAGAGTGGTCGGCGATACCTCAAAATTACATTCAATCATTGTACGATTCAATGCCTAGTCGATTATTTGAAGTTATTAGAAATAATGGAAAAAATACGAAATATTAATACACTTTTCATAATTATTTGTTGTTTTATTTTTTTTAATCAGCTAGTGGTTCTATTCTTGTGACCGGCCAAAATAAATAGTACTTCTATACATCCATTCTTTATTGAAATAATTAAATAGAGTAATGTTTAGTAGTATAATATTTAATGAGTACACGTAACCGTGTTTTAAAAACTGAGAAAGTCATAGTTTTTTCATTAAAAAATTATCTCAAATATCTGTAAACATCTGTGGTTCTATTCAAGTGACCGGTACTGTATATATTATGTTCTCCTAGGGCGGTCCCCTTCCGGCGTGTCTAGTCACATCTGCCTTGTGTTAGGACGCCCTTCATTCATTTGTTAGCTTCTATATTAAGAATTACATTGTTTGAAAATAAAAACCTTAGAGGTGTCAAGGGACACCCGGATGGAACGAAGTTCCTTTCCAGGATTCATAATAGTTATATTTTTTTAATTATTTATTATGTACAAAAAACCTGTTTACACTCAACAAAAATATTCTCTCTCTCCCTATCTCCTTCTCTCTCCCTCTCTCTCTCCCTCGCTCTCTACCTCTCTCTCCCTCTCTCTCTCCCTCTCTCTCTACGTCTCTCTCCCTCTCTCTCTACCTCTCTCTCCCTCTCTCTCTCTACCTCTCTCTCCCTCTCTCTCTACCTCGCTCTCTCTCTCCCTCTCTCCCTCTCTCTCTCTCCCCCTCTCCCCCTCTCCCCCTCTCAACACAACACAAGCATATGTGCCCAAACCAGTTCACGAAAACGGAAATATCACATTGTATTAGGACTATTTATAGTTGCTTATAAGCCTGGTATAGCGGTGATGGATCGAATAGAACAGCGCACAATTTTTTATTTATATTACTGGCCCACGTGACGGGAACCTCTTGAAAGTCGAGAAAGATAAACAAATGACTTGGCTCGCGAGGTTGTTGATATGTGAGATGTGGAGTCAGCGATTATTGTGCCGATTGTCCTAACAGCCAAGGGCTTAGTAGCCAAGAACCTCGATCAACACTTGAGGAGGCTCTCTTTGGGCAGCTGGATTAAGGGTTTGATTCAGAAAGCGGTACTTCTGAAAACGGCTTGCGGTGTTAGAGGTTACTCTCTCTGGAGCCCTGACCGCCGGTAGCTTGGACCCTGTTCCCGAAACCGACATGTCTTAGAATAAAAATATCGAAGACATGAGACAGTAGATGTCTCATGTCTTCGACTTGGCCCTCGTGATGGTCACAGTTCTATTTACTGGCGATTTTCGCCAAACACTGGAACCGCGAGGGACTAGGTCTGACGAGGTAAATCAATCAACTCAGCCTGTCACAGTTCACTGCTGGACATAGTTCTCTCCCATATTGCGCCACAACACCCTGACCTCTGCCATCCGCATCTAGCCTGTCCCAGCCACTTTCTTTTGGTTGTCGGTCCGCCGATCTGGGAGGCGTCCCACGCTACGCAAAATGAACAATTTCAGAAATAAAACTATCCGGAAAAGACTCGGAGCTCGCAGAGTAAGCAAGCTGAAGTGGCAGTGTGCTGGCCATGTCTGTTGAAGGACCGATGGCACCGGCCATAGGTCCTTCGACACTTGAGCTCCACTCCAGGACTCACATATCGGCAAGTGACGAGGTGAATGCTTCGTTGAAAAGGTCGAGCCTCTTGTCGCAAGTTTATAGACTGCATTTAAACATCAACATGTGAGCTCGGTTTGGTGGGAATTCTCGTGCTCAAGAACTCTCCGACGTTCTTCGGAAAGTTTGCTATTCTCCTCCCTAGCAGAAGAGAGTGGCTAGGTAGGCCTGCCAGATCCGGTTGCTAGAGAAGTTCCCACTTTAGAAGATCTGATTCGTCTAGTGTACGGGGACATCGGTTGTATACAGTACCAAGAAAATAATAAGGTGTGTTAACAGATCATCTGCACCAGTTTGCATCAATGGAGCAGGCAATAAAGCTACTCAACAGCGTCTCTCTGCGATTTAATATCTTTACTTGCTCTTTGGCGGATTTCCAAAGGGTGTCACTGAAATACTTTGTATAATTTGTGCCAGTACTTAGAGTCGTTACTTGAGACTTATTGTTAACTAGTTTTTGCCAGCGGCTTTATCCGCGTATTATACATATAAAAGTTCCTCTTGAATGTCTCAATCTATTGATGAAAACCGCATTAAAATCCGTGGCATAGTTTAAAAGATATAAGCGACAAGACGCGGGACGCGACTTTTTATACTATGTAAAGATTAATCATCTCATAAATCGACAAGTATACATTTGGGACCTGTCAGTCAAAATATGCCATTTAAAAACATTAAATTTTTTCTTTTGTTGGTCTTGGTAATGAGAGGAGAAAAAAGAAAACTGCCGTACCAAGGGGTATCGTCTTATCCGATTTTTGTTTCCTAAGTACTAATTTTTTATGAGCATGCAGGAGCGTTACATCTAATCTTTAAATGTTAGGAGTATCTTTTTATAATGGATCACACAATCACATTATCGCGATAAGATTATTTCATAGTCTGTCTACCTGCAGTTTAAAGTTCAAGTAACATGAACCGCCTGGTAATCGGTTCATCTTAATTGAACTTTAAACTCCAAGAATGCACAGGGTGACTGTAGGGATTATTTCTTGAACACTGTGCCGTTTGAAATCCACGATGGGCCCGGGCCTTGAAGTACTCCAGGATGTGTTAGAATAGTCAGAAAACTGCTGTGCATCAATAATTCCCCTTAACTACAGGTAGGTACTGCAGAGATTCTCAACAACCTTGTTCTTTTAATTTTGTAATTACATTAGAGCAGTGGTGGCTCAGTGGCAATGGCCGTGGGACTTAGGAGTTGTAGGTCGTGGGTTTGAACACAGACAGGTGCTTTACTTTGTGTTAATAATTTCATCACCCTTGCTCTCATAATAATTAACATCGTGAAATGGCAAGAGGTATGTCCTAGAACCAAAAAATCGGAGACATGTGACATCTATCAACCCGCGCTGAGCCCGCATGACACTAACAGTAGGTTCCACCGAAGAACACATGCGATGAGGACGGCTTCATCAAGATGAAGAAAAAGCAGAGGAAGCCTACTTATCGCAACCAGTATGGAGGATCTTACATACTATTACGTCCTGCAGTACCGATGACGGTGCTTTACGTGTCCAGTTTGCACCACTCTACGTAGACTGACGACATCGTACAGTACATATTGGTGAAGACTAGCTGGACCTTGAGGGTGGAGAATTTGGAGGCACACCGTGACACCAATTTCAAGTCGTTTGTTGTGCGCTTCTCGACTCACCATTTGATCTTCTTCAAGAAACAGGTTTCGCCAAAAGGTGTGCTGCATCAATGTTACCGCGTCCAGCTACACGACACCTCGCAGCGTAACTCGACGTCGCGCCGCCGTCACTTCGTGTGCAGTAGTTTTGTTTTTATAAGTTTGTTTATAGTTACTGTTTTTTTTTTACTTATATATGTATTGTGACTTAAGAAGGGATAAATTATAGCCCACTCTCTTTGCAGAAAGGAGGGTTGTGTCCTAGCAGTGAGGATATTGTAAGTTATAGCGAATAACCTTTTATTTAAAGCCTTGCCCTTAATTATATTTCATTCTCTTGGCATAGTGAGGACCACTTCTTTAAGTTTCTTCCTGTCTATCTTAGAAGTGCTGGTTGTTGGCAGTTCTTTCATGAAGATCACACCCCCTCTTAGTTGCTTGGAATCCGTCAGTGAATCTGAAAAGAAATACATATTGAAGTGAAAACTTCTTTAGCACCGTTGGATTTGAAAATCTATGAAAAGAAAAAGCGACAGTAAAAAGAGACGGACGCATAAATTCATAAGATTTAACGTGGGAGAAAATGAGATAGGAAGCATTATACAGTGTTTCTTATGTTCGTCGTTCTCTTTGTGCTCTGCTTCGTACTCGTGTTTACCGTCTGAATAAATCTTTGTAATATATACGAATAAAATGTAAAATAATTATCAAACTTTGTATCACTGTGATCATTACTAAAACCTACAATTATCCTCTTCCCGAAATTTTACATTCGTCTCAATATCTTGAAGCCAACATTTTTGAAGGTTTCACTTCTACCACGTGTGGATTGCACACATGTTTTTTTTTTAACTAATTGAGTTTCATCATTATCATTGTATTTCTTTAAGTGGGTTTGTACCCACACTTTTACACGTCAATCATATTTTAGAAAATAGATGAGGTCGGCTTTTCCTATTTGGACTTTAAGAGAGACTGTGACCTCTGAGTTTTTTTTTTGGCCTTTATTCTCAAGTCAAAAAAGTCAAAGCATTTATTTCAATTAGGCCCAAAAAGGCACTTTTGAACGTCAACTGTTACATGAAAAATAGAATTGATTCTAGTTGCCCCTTCCAAAAAGTAGATTCGTATGGAGAAGAATGGGCAAGAAACTCCACCGTTACTCTTTTAAAATAGTTTTCAGTATTTGTATACAATATATGTGAAGACGATGCACCTACAATAAAAATTACCATACCACAACAGGTAAATATTGGTCAGGACATATGAATATCATGTAGATTGGTATCTGAAATGGTCATCTGTGGAAGGAACCACACAAATTAGGTGGACCTGTCCAATCAGTGTACGCATTTGTCATCAGCGATCATGTTCATGTATGTGTCATCGATTGTGTTTGATCATTCAGCTCAAATCGGGTCTTAAGGAGCTCAAGTAAGGCAATCAGTTTCTACCTTTGACCAGATCCTTGATCTCTTGAGCTGTAGGGCTGCATCCAGGCTTAGGAACAACACACGCCAAGACCAGGTCCCCGCAGTCTCTGTCAGGTATACCTGTCACTGCCACGTGGAATACTCCAGGGTGTCGCATTATGACCATCTCGATTTCCATTGGAGACACCTGTAACAATTTGGTGTATGTATATATTTGGTTATGTAATACATAACTTGGTCCAACATTATCCAGAAACAATGCTTAGTTATCATAAACGTCAATTTATAAATCGACATTTATGATAACTAAGCATTGTTTGCACGCCTGCTGAAATTCAATTTTAAGAACTTCACGGGGCTGTTTTGGTAATTCTTAATTATTGGCAGGCTGTGCTGGCACTGCTGCTGCGGCTGCTGAGACCCTCAAGCGGCGCAAATACTGTAATCTTATAAGGCAACTACAGTTATGAGCCGTTTGGGGTTGAAACGCTCGGGTCATGGGGCCCGAGTGCGGGTCTCCTTTTTAAGGAAATTTCTCATCGACTGGTCGACACTTTACGTGACCATAGGACTGGGTAATTTTTTGGCCAAAGAATTAGCATTGCCATCCAACGTGGCAATGCTGCCAGTCTTCTGGGCACGTTTCCAGATGACAGTGATGCGGACGAGTACTTCGACGCCTAAGTGTCCTTTGTTTTTGTATTTATTTTAATAGTTGGTTATTTATTTTAGTATATCTGTATTTTAGTTTTTTGCCTTCTGTAATAAATGGATCACTGGGAGTTAAGATATTTTAGAGCGAGGGTAGCCTCTTACAACACAACTTGACCTACAAATTGTGAGAAACGTAAGAAAAAAATGAATTTTGCGGGCGACATCTTTAGCGCCATCAAACCCACCTGGTGATTTCTGTACTTCAACAATAGTTTGTACCGATCAACAAAGAACAGGTTCCAGGATTCATCCCTGTAGAAAATGTCTCCAGATTTGAGCCAGCCGTCTTCTGTTAAAGCCGCCTTTGTCACTTCAGGATTGTTGTGGTAACCCTGTGAATGGATTCCGGTCACTTTATCCCAAAATAAAAAATAAACTGACCATTACATACATATAAATACTTGGGCCACCTAGTGACAGATTCCCTGAATGACGATTTGGATCTGGATAGGGAGCGCAGGGCATTGTCACTCCGGGTGAACATGCTGGCCCGCAAGTTCTCTCGTTGTACAGTCGCAGTTAAAATAGCCCTTTTTAAGGCATATTGCAAAACAATGTGCTTCAGATATACCCAAAGGGCTGGCAATGCTCTGCGTATCCAGTATAACAATGCGTTCAGGGTGCTGTTGCGACTGCCACGCTTCTGCAGTGCGTCAGCAATGTTCGCCGCCGCGCACACCGACAGTTTTGACGTAGTATTGGGCAAGAAATCTGCTTCGCTACTTCGCAGGTTGCGTGACAGTCCCAACATCATTCTGCACTCGATAGCCGCTTGGGTAGATAGTCCGCTTGTGTGGGCGTTAGCCAATCGGACGAGATCTGTTTTAGTTATTAAGTACTAACATAGGCTAAGTAAGATTGTTACTAACACAATGGACCACATTTTGTTGTGAGAAATAAATAAACAATAATAATAATAACGGATCATGGGCATCCAAGGGTAAGGGACAGCATGACCTACTTTACCAGCTGGCAAATGTAGCCGTAGAGTTTATGCGGCTATACCGAGTGACATTTTTTAACGTCTTGAAAAAAAATGGGGGTAATAGGTGAACGGAGTAGAAGCCTTTGGCATATAAATTTTTATTATTTTTATTTTTGAATAACATGTAATGAAATTGATCTAGCAATAAATACTACACATTTAAAGTAACATTTTCATACTAGAACAACAAAAACAAAAATTTGGAAAAAAAACAAAAAATAATAATTAAAATCTATCGAAACTCAAATCGCATGCACCCTACTCAATGCGCGGCATGTATCAATGATTTCGTAGCGCGGTCCTACCCTTTAAAGCCGGCTGATAGGTGGCCTCATTGATCTTTCGCAGGCGCACGAGCCGCACACGCATCCCCGTCCGCCCGCAACCCGCGCTCCTTGAGACACCTGCGATGAATCTGAAGGCCTTCCTGCCTTCTATTCTAGTTACACAACACACCATATGAAGGTCGAGACGGTAAAAAATGTCATCCGGTATAGTAATAGTCATAGTAATTAGTTTTATTGACATGAATATAGGTAAACACAAATGTGAATCCCCTGATCCCTAAACTAGTCCCTAATATAGTTCTGCAGACCGTATTTTGGCGTAGGAAATCATCACAGTCCGTATTTCGACAGCAGCGTACTTTGGACCCTGCGGATAGCGAAGTGAATAGAACGTTCTAGAATTTTCGGAACCGTACTGCGCTCTTGGCGCCTTCGCTCGTGTATCGAAGTAAACAAACATGAGGCTCTAAGCGACAAGTCACCAGTCAGTACGTACACTAATAAATCATACCTTGAACATCGATGGGCCTCTAATCCATAATTCTCCGAGCACGTTAGGTTCAGTGATGTCTTCATTGCTTGTAGGATCTACCAACTGAAACATTAAAATATTCCAAATTTAAGACGACGATTCTCCATATGAGATTTGTTCGAAAGAGCTACCGTGATTCTGGCAAAGGTAACGGAAGGAACACGTGTAGGTTTTAGTCAGTAAAAGTCTGACACGCCCTCCTGCTCCGCTCAGAGCTGGAGACGCCATTTAAAGATTTCGCACCCACAAAAAAGCACGTACTTACGTATTTACAAAAATAAAATTAACAATGTAACCCGCGAAGTTCATTTAATCCCATTGAATTACTATTTCATGAAATGGGATTAAATGATAATCAACGTATATCTGACACTGACTTGCCAAAAAAGTAAGAAAATTTTAATTTCGCGCGCTATATAGCGCACCTCAAGCTAGCCTTAGTAGTTTCCCAAAATTACCTCCGAAACCTCACCCGGTTCCCAGGTAAACTGCGATCAATAGTCAATGTCACTGTTTATGAAAAGGTGCTTAACATAAATGGAGTGAGGGTTTATTTTTAACCAACTTCAAAAAAAGGAGGAGGTTCTCAATTCGACTGTTTTTTTTTTTGTTTGTTTGTTACCTTAGAACTTTTGACAGGGTGAACCGATTTTGATGATTCTTTTTTTATTCGAAAGTTGGTGCTTCTCCTATGGTCTCTAATTTGGTTCAATTCTGACAATGGTATCTATGAGAAAACCATATAAGTCTGAAATTTGCATTAAGTATATGGAGTGTAAATGTGGTGCTGTCCCACAAACGATGAGGCACTTGATGTCTTGTGTGTGAAAATGCTAAGCTCGTAGCCAAATTCTGGGCTAACTCTATTTAGATTACTATCGACACGCTAAGATGAAGAAGATTAAGTATATGCGCGACAAATGAACGAATAACACAATTAGATTAGTTCGGGGTAGGTACATACCATAACTAAAAAGTTAAAAATAAAAAGTTTTTATAGGGTACCTACTCTGATGAAAACTATTTAATTATTGTATTACCATGATCTACTCACTCTTGATTCTACGCAGCCAACTGGTCTTCCACAGGACCCTGGCGTCGGTGGGAAGTCGTGTTGGACAATGATGCCACTCAATTCGCTCATGCCATATATAATGTATACATCTTCAGTTTTCGTAATTTGCTGAAAAAACAAAACAGCAAAATGTAATATCATCTATAATCTATACTAATGTTATAAAGCTGAAGAGTTTGTTTGTTTGTATGTTTGTTTGATTAAACGCGCTAATCTCAGGAACTACTGGTCGGAATTGAAAAATTATTTTTATGTTGGCTAGCCTATTTATCGAGGAAGGCTATAAGTTATATAACATCACGCTACAACCAAGAGGAGCGGAGCAGTAATGAAAAATGTTGCAAAAACGGGTAAAATCGCAAGGGTAGACGATTCGACACGACGGGAAGGGCCGGGGGAACAGGAAATTTAACGCGGACGAAGTCGCGGGCAGAAGCTAGTTAGAACTATTTTAACCTGCTTTTGTTAGCTTCATACGTATGTTGGTATGTGCAGTGCAACAGAATGGCTCAGTAGGCTGATATTGATTCATGATGATGAAGTGTAAACCATTAAGGGTACCATTTTTTTTTTTTGCTGGGAAATCATCAAATGACTTCTCCCGCTCTGGGCGGAGCGGGAGGGCGTGTCAGACTTTTACTGACTAAAACCCACCCGTGTTCCTTCAGTTGCCCATGTGCCAGGGTCACGGTATCTCTTTTGAACAATCTCGCGACCCTGGCAACCTCGCGACCCTGGCAGATTAAGGGTACCATGGCGTTCAATTTTAAACGGTTACCTACACAGTATAGTCATCATCGTCTGCCTAGACTTTTCCCAACTATTTTGAAGCCAGAGAGAGCTATTGCAGCTTTGAGATGACCTGTACCAACAGACGGCATGCTTGCATCAATCATCGTTTACTTGAACCCTACTAAAGGGAGCTTAACGACATATCACATGGCGCTACTAGATCTACAGGACATTTGCGTATCTGAACTCCTTAATTTTTATCGTTATAGATTTACCTGGTCTACATCTCATTATCACATGATGTGACCAAGATTATATCTGGACTTTAAAAGAGACTGTGAGCTCTGAGTTTCTTTCGGCCTTTGTTCTACCTTCAGAGTATCCAGATAGGAAACACCGACCTTATCTAGTTTTTAAAATAATGTTTGACGTGTAAAAATGTCTGTGGTACAAACCTACTTACTGCAATAAAATCATTTATTATTTACCTTTACTTTATCCACTAGCTCTTGCGACACAGCGCTGCCTCCTAATGTGACGTATTCGAAGCAACTGAAGTCACATATAGCATTCGAAATCATGGTCGTCATCAGAGTAGGGCTTATTAAGATAAATGTCGGCTGAAACAAACATGTAAGAAACACATTACATAATTTATTTTAGCTAAATCTTTTAAGAGCGCTGCCGTCATTTGGATCGTTCTTATGTATGTTGTGTCCTATTGCCGCTGGTTGTATCGTTCTAATGTACGTGGTGTCCTGATGCCGCTGTTTGTATCGTTCTTTTGTATGTAGTGTCCTATTGCCGTTGTGTGTATCGTTCTAATATATGTTGTGTTCTGTGGCCGCCTTTAGTATAGTTCTAATGTATGGTGTGCCCTGTGGCCGCTGTTTGAATCTGTATAATGTATGGTGTATCTGTCTAATGTATGTGCAATAAAGGGTGTGGTATCTATTTTGTCAAATCTTATGTTTAACTAGCTTCTGCCCGCGGCTTCGCCCGCGTGAATGTCGAAAAATATCCCACAGGATCGTACCACCGAGTCTAAAAGTACCCTATGTGTTAATCCAAGTAACCAATGTTTTATCGCACTGCTTGCTTTGTGTTATCCGAGGAGCGGCGCTCGGATTGATAAATGATTGCTGTAGGATAAATAAATCCTAAAACCTAACAATAGTAACGGAATATATAACGGAACGGCAAATTACCTACTTGCATGCCAAATTTGAAGGCAATTTTAAAGCGAAAATATGAATCCTCTTTATTCCCTACATTTTTGTTCACAGGCAGTGTACAGGTTACTATATATTTTTGAGTTTATTCTTAAAGTACTTCTTTATATACTACTCAAGAAGTTCTGCCCTCAGGTGTTGATACAACCAGACTGCTAGATGAGCTCACTCTCGAGCATGCCACGGAAAACTGGCCGTGCGAGTAGTAGTCCCCTCTAAGATCATATCTCACTGTTTTCACGCAACCTGGTCGCATTGCACCACTTGGCCGGAATATATGCATGTAATATAAACAATTAATGTTGTTTACAACGAAATAATATACCTACCGCAGTTTTCTTTGTAAGCATTATTTATTGTTTTTCCTTCAGGTGCTAGAATCACCAGGCTGCTCCGTGAGCTTACTCTGGAGCAGGCCACGTATAACGTACCATGTGAAAAACAGTTTCCCCTTAAGTATACAGGGTTATTTGTAAAACACCGGCAACCTCTCAGGTCTATGTTACTAACATCATAATCAACAACTTTTGTTCTATGACTTTTAAAAATTCATCATATTTTAGTGCATCAGATTTTCATACAAAAATCGGCTGCCTGTAAATAGGTCAAGTTCAAGCGCCCCCACCGCCCTAACCCCGCTCCCCTTGCTAATATACTATCGCTTTCTTTTGCTTCGCATAGACTCCGTAACATTTAGAGCGTTCAATTTAAATATTTTTATTTTTGTTTGAAAATCTGATGCACTAAAATATGATGAATTTTTAAAAGTCACAGAAGAAAAGTTGTTGATTATGATGTTAGTAATAGAGTCCTGAGAGGTTGCCGGTGTTTTACAAATAACCCTGTATAGTTCTATGGTCATGGCAAGCAGACTTTGAAGAGAAACTGCACGCTTCTGAACTCGAAAGGGTAGTTCGATGGTGTTAGAGGAATCCCCGGAATAAATACAGACTCCTCTCGGGAACAACCTGTCAGTATAGTTGCCTCGATAACGTTGCAATGTTTTTACTCATAACCTGGTGTCATTGCATAATTTTGGCGGTTTTAATTTACGCAGCAACATAACTGGGCGCCAATTCTCAATTTTAATATGTGAGTTGGGTGACCAGGGGGCTTCAATGTGTTAAGAAATTCAACCGGGTAAAGTATGGTACTCCTGTGTCCCAGCAATGGAATCATTATCGGCTGATTATGAAAGTATGGCGTCATTGTTGTTTATCACTGAGTCCACTGATTTATAATGATTTTCAACTCCTTCGAACGATCTCAAAATAATTTAATTGTTGATTGTGGCCTTGTCGCTTATGGTGTTATGATGGCACGCTCTCACGACCAGGTCTGCAGGTTTATCTATACTAATATTATAAAGCTGAAGAGTATATCTAAAACTACTTGAATTGAAAATTTCTTTAGGTGTTTGGTAGCCTATTTATCGAGCAAGGTTATAAGAAAGAAAAGAAAGAAAAATACGTTTAGCTATATAACATCATGCTACGACTAATAGGAGCGGAGCATCAATGAAAATGTTGGAAAACGGGGAATACTTATCCTTTTGAAAGCTACAGATGCATGCGCTGCATAAGCGGTTAAAGTAACACAACAATCATGTATGACAAAATTGTTTCTCCTAAAAGTTCTAAAAAAATCCATGATAGTATATGTCTATCTTTTAGGGTTGGCTCACTATAACGTTTTTAATTGTGATCAAATCGAAAAAATATAACGCTGAAGAGTTTGTTGGGTTAAATGTTCTAATCTCAGAAACTACGTTTAGTGTTGGATAGCCCATTTATCGAAGAAGGCTATATACTATATAACATCACGATAGGACCCTACGGAGCCGAGCAATAAGAAAATGTCACGAATACGAAGACCTCGCCCAGGCAAGCGATTCGATGCGACGGGGAGGGTCGGGGAGCAAGAAATTGTACGCGGACAAAGTCGCAGGCAGGAGCTAGTCGTGAATATTACTAATATCTGGGTAGATTTTAACTATTAGCTCTTCTATAATGGTCAGAATTGTGCCTAACTCTGTAGGGAGAATTAGTTTATTATCCACATCTTCGAAGCCCTATTTGACTCTGTAAGGGGATGATTTTGGAAAAACTGTGATACACTTATCTCATAACTATAATTGAAGAGTATGTGTACCAATTTTTGTGTCAATCGACCCACAGAATAAAAAGTTTTACAGAAAATTCAACCCCCCATTTCACCCTCTTAGGGGTGGAATTTCAAAAAACCCTTTCTTAGTGGATAGCTACTCCTCACAAAGAACACACCCTCCAAATTTCACGTCTCTAAGACCAGCGGTTTGGGCTGTGCGTTGATATATCAGTCAGTCAGTCAGTCACTCAGGACTTTGAATTTTATATATTTAGATGTTAAATACTGAGTTTGATCATGTTTGCAGAAAACCCTGGCGAAATAACCTGTCGAAAAAGTATAAAAAATTATGAACGAATGTGCTCTGCATTCCTTTCATATTTTCGTTTACTTTTCGTTTACCGTATTCCTGCATACTAATAAAAGTAATTGCGACCAACAATTCACGTGCCAAGTAAGATTCTGGCAATAACATCGTTCACTGCAGCGGTTACTGAAATGTTCTTACAGACGATGAATTTTCACAGTTTCATTGAGCTCATACCTTATACGTATTTAGAAGTTCTCCAAAATGCTCTGGAGTGACCGGTGACGATGTTTGCAGCCGTACATACTTCAAGATCGAGGAGAAGAGATAGTGGAACCCAGCTGAGAGCCACTGCGCTGGTGATGTCACTATCACCATCCTTGTTGGGGTCGGAAACTTGGAGAAACCTGACCTAGAACACAGTTGAGAGTTATGCTAATACAAAAGAAAACCAAATTCAAGCAATTCCTTTTGTATCAGCGAACTGTTAAAAAAATATTAACTATGCCGTCGTTGTACAGACGCCAGCTCAAAAAGCTACTAGTCTGTCAAATTTCTTTAATAGGTTTCAACTTTATTAGTAAAGGCTGAAGATTGATTGGGAAAATTTTACAGTTTCGGGTAGCTTGATGTACTGGCGTCTATACATCTATGAAACGTATACACGTTTCATAGATGTATACACGCCAGTACATCTTTCGTTCGTCTAAAATTATTTACATTTTGCTCGAGTAACAATTCAGCGCCGTTGTGATCGGTTACAAACAGTAGGATCTAGTACTGCATTGTATAGAAACAGTATCTTTGTGATGGCTCCAAAGCTCTATAACAATCTAGCTTCTACCCGCGACTTCGTCCGCGTTAAATTTCTTGTTGCCCGACCCTTCCCGTCGCGTCGAAACGCCTACCCGTGCGATTTTCCCCCCTTTTTTTTTGTGTGTAAGCATGGCAGTTTGTGGCACTCCTGTTGTCCCACTTGTTGAAGTCAGATAAGCTACCGTGTCTTCTACATCGAAGTCCGTTGGTCTGGAAGGTCCAAAGGTTAAGGTTTTTTTAAAGATGAAGCTGGTCTATGGATATATCTATTTAGACAGCTGTGCCACTGAGGACTTTCTTGCGCCACATCTTCGACCCAGCTAAAGCACTGGGAAGCGGTGAATGGTGGCTGTTTTAAAGGATGACTGTCTTATGGAATTTTCACGTTAAAAAGTGCCGACTCTAAGCCTAGTTTGAATAAAAGACTTTTGATTTCACCAGCATTTATCCTATTAAAACTTAGCCGCTTTTGCGTTATCTACTATCTGTACTAACTAACAATATGGCATAATGAAAGATTCTTTAATTATGCCAAAAATAACTTTTCTTATTTTTCAAACACAGCCTTGGTGCCGATTTGGTCTTTTGTTTACCATATTGCCATCCACAAGTGACGCTTTAAAAATGTCAAACGAAATTACGTGTCGATTGCGTTGAATTTGCCGTGTTTTTATGCATTATAAATATTGTTATTCGTGGTTGCGTCAAAGAAAATCGATCAAATAAATTTGACAGCTCTTATTTATTTTTATCTCTTTCTTGTTTCATTGGAAGGAAAAAGACAGCAATAACCTAAATTAAGATTAGTTGGTGCACAACAGAATCATCACCAATAACTAGATTAAGTCAAAATGTTACTTACTTGAAACTCCGGACTGCTTCATCGTCTGTATCGACCAATAGTTGTGCCAGTGTAGTGTAGGTGCCATCTTTATCAAATGTCACAATTTTTGCGTTTACCTTGGCCAGATTCAATGCTTTCTCAATGTCTGTTACCTTTTCACTTTGACCAAAAATTATATTTGGGCGATTCGTATGGAATAGATCTTTTAGCTCATCTGAAACGTGAAAAGTATTGTGCTTATTTATCATGCTTTTTGTGTCTTCGTCCTCATGTTATGTTATTTTTATTTACTTAGAAATGTAACATTTTTCATTTTCACTCCTTTTATGTCATACTTACATAAAACATACATAAAATCAGTTCTGTTTCCACTTCTGCACTTGAGTATGACCACCATAAAAAGAACCTTAGATGTCAATGCTTGCGGTAGCGTCGGGGGTCGGGTTACCCCCTTCCCTCAAATATGGCGAGGGGGGCAATGGCTGATCTTTGCGTTATGCTCGTGAACGGGTGCTGCTTGTGGTGACTGGTCGTTTTGCTGACTTTGATGTTGATATTATTATTAATATTACTTTCCTGTTTATTTTACGTCGATGGTCCTAGTTTATCATTTGTGGCCTCGACTTGTAACTCAGGTCATAACAGTATGTCGTTCAGCACTGCATATGTAAGCTGTCACGCCATTTATGTCAGGCTTTTATTTTTGCAGCCATGTTTCTATATACATATTTTTTTTTGCTTTTGCTTGAGTATAGTCTTCATTTTATTTGTTGGTATATTGGGTTGGCTAGCTGGCATATAGCAAATCATTTAATTTAATTTGTGTCTCTTAATGTTTTACTATATACCATTGTATAGAATCAAGTTCTTCTAACTGGACAGACAGCTGTGCTGCTGGGGAGTTTGTTGGCCACTTCTTCTTCCCAGCCAAAGCACTAGGAAGTGCGCGACGGGTGGGCGTTTTTGGGGGGACTGTCTTTTGTAATTTTGACGTTCGAAAAGTGCTGATCCTCAGCCTAATTTGAATAAATGACTTTTGATTTTGATTTTGAACTTTGTCTATTCTTGGTAGAATAGAGAAAGAATTGTCATGCTACGCCAGCATAAAACGGTACAAAACTGTCTACAATCTTTAATTCTATCTTTAATCCTTCTAAAATCTGTAATTTTGTCTATTCTTCCGTCGACAAAACCCCTTTTCTACGGTAGTCATGCTACGCATGCTGGGACACCGGCCTACTCTCGGTTGTGTGGTGAAGTGTGTCGTAAATTCGGACGCGGGCCCAGTGCGGATTGGTGGATGTCACATGCTTTCGAATTTTTGGTTCTAGGACATTCCGATTTCCTCACGTCCGAATTTTTGGTTCTAAGCCCCGCCGGTTTCTAAGCGATTTTTTCTTTCATCGTTTTGAGAACAGCGGAGAAGAAATAATTTACAGACAGTGAAGTGCTTGTCTGGGTCCAAACGTACGACCTACAATTCGTTTTTCGCGGTCGATACCATTGGGCTACCACTATCGACGCCTAACTTTTTAAATCATCTTGACAAATCGACAATTATACTTACTGACACTCAAAGCTGCATCAATAGACGCCACCATAATCCCAAGGAACAGCGCAGCATTGTGAGGTATGCAGTAATCTAAGTGGTTCGGTCCCATCAGTACCATGACGTCCCCTTTCTTCAGTCCCAAGTTCGTGAGAGAGACGGCACATCGAATGCTTCTGTTTAAAACCGAGCCATTGGTTTCAGATTCGCCTGTTCCTCCATCGATCTGTTAAATACTGACATAAATTAGGAAAGGAAGTGTCCTTATCTACAACTTTGAGTGTAAACTGAGGCATAACATTACACTGGGCCAACCCGCAATGGGCCAGCGTGTTGGATTACGGCAAACTCAGAGGGAGTTAAGCGGCCCCGGAAACTATCGCTAGAACGTGTCGTAGCGACAAGGGGCCAACGTGACCTGAGATGCTTCAGAGGAGTGGAGAGGTATTCAATGGCTGTCAGGACAACTCTGGAACAACGGCCAAGATCCCTACCAGCATCTTACTGAAATACTTTTGCCTCCGAAAATATTATGATATAAATACATATCACCTATAATATTCACACTGCTGGGAGACAGGTCTCACTCAAATGAGGGGAGGGGGTTCCAAAAAAGGCCCAGTTCAGCAAAAATCACAGATATCGGGCCTGACGCTGTATTTTGAGGTTCTGTATCATAACAGCCAAAGCTTATAGTATACCTACTAAAAAAGAGTAATGTACTGTGTACTAAATAGCTTGTTTGACTGTACAAAATCAAAATCAAAAGTCATTTATTCAAACTAGGCTGAGAGTCAGCACTTTTTGAACGTCAAAGTTACATAAGACAGTCCCCCCAAAACGCCCGCCCTTCGACACTTCCTAGTGCTTTAGCTGGGAAGAAGAAGTGGCGGAACAAACTCCCCAGCAGCACAGCTGTTTGTTAAGTTAGAAGAACTTGATTCTATACAGTATTGTGTAAGTTATTAATATTATAAAGCAAAACATACATTATTCGCAATATGTCAGCTAGCACACGCCAATATACCAACAAAACATTGAAAACTAAACTCAAGCTGAAATAAATAATAAAACAAAATCGTAAACAGAACTTAAAACCTTAATAAAGCCTCCAGGCATAAAGGGCGTGCCCGCTTACATATACGATGCAAATGATACATATACACAATAAATGAAATGAAAAGAAAATAAAAATAAACTAACAAAAGCAGTTAAATAAAAACAAAAAAAAAAGCAATTATATGAACTACCCATATAAACCGTCAGTAGGAAGACTAATTCTGGATTGAAAGAACATAAACATTGTCTTGAGTTGATCACAGCGCCCAACTATTCTTATCGTTTAAGTAGTCGTTGATAGAATAGTATGCCTTTGAACAAAGGTTGGATTTTACTTAAGCTTTAAACTCATTAAACTGCAAATCTAGCATAGCAGAGGGAAGCTTGTTATAAAAGGTAATACCAAGACCAACAAAAGAATTATGAACCTTATGAAGCCGGTGAAAGGGAGCACGTAGTTTATCCCTACTTCTACGTACGTACCTGTGACACAAAGTCAGGGTCATCTTGCAAGCTGTGTAGCATCATCTTCCCGATGTGGTATCTGTCTGAAGGAATCGCGGTCTTCGCCACCACACGGGCCCCAACCTCGGCCATATACCAGTGCACTGAGTCGAATGCGTGTTTAACCATATTATTAGATTTTCTGTGCTCAGATTTTCAAAATTAAGTAGACGATTTTCTGAAAAGAATAATCTTATCAACGTATGTATATTAACTAAATTAAACCTATTAATATAAAAAAAAAGTTTTTATCAGTCTGTTTGATTTAACAATCTTTCCCTGAATGCCAATTACAGCCCACAGTTTTTTACCTCTGACAGCAGGAACCAAACAACAACCTTACAATAATGACAATAAAGTTCATTGTGATATTAACAGGCTTGTTAGTCGCAGCAAACCAAAAGCAACCTTATTTTAACGTAAACTAAGATCACTTTGATTTTGACAGTGACGCAAAATCAGAGGTAAAATAAAAGTGAACGGACTGTTAGTCGAAAAATTTAAGTCAACCATGGAATTAGTGTGTACATACACCAAAAGAGACAGGGTCGTCGGAAATGGTTGAAATTCAATAAAACACCGATGGATGTTTTCGAATGAAATTTAATTTGGTAAATGAATTGTTTATTACAATTTATTATATTTTATTCGAAAACATCCATTGGTTATTCGGTTTCTTACTGGTTATTTTTCTCTATTGATGACCGTGCTATAGAGGTTTCGACTATGGGATTGAAGATTATTTCTAAACCATTGCGCCATTTGTTCGAATAAATTGTCGGCTCAGCAACGTAAATAACGCAATGAATGTTGTTTAACTATGAATATGAAACCAATTCCTACTGATAGCAAGTTACGCAATTACTCCTCTGATGCAGCTGGCATCAAGTTAGACTAGAAGCCAGCCAACATAGTTGGGAAATGACAGATGATGATGATGATGATTTTTTTACCTTTATGGGTGTTGTTAGTAACTAGAAGACAAAACAGACAAGTAACCATTGTCGTCAGATACTCCTTAGTAAGAAACCGATGTAATATATGTTTTCGAATAAAAAATTATTTGACAAATGAATTTGTTTTTTATTAAACAAATTATTTTTTTAAACATTCATCAGTTTTTTAGCAATCTTCATCTATATCCGACGACCCTGGTACGATCTCGTTTGGTAACTGCACATTATTCCACAAAACTATTAAAACAAAAGGTATTCAAACAATACAAGTACTTACAAAGTGTAATTCTGGGAGCAAAGTGCCACGCTACTTTGTCAAATGTATGATATTATAAAATAATAATGTCTTATAATTATCTTAATGTAAAGTAATCTTTAGTGTAGGTACATTTAAGGCAATAAATGAAATGAGTACAGGTGATACTCAAACTCATTTTTTGTGGAGTCATCTAGATATTGCCAAGACAGTGTTTATACTCCTAATAAAACGATTAGATTAAAAACTACAGTAAAACAGTGTAGTGGACTAATTGTGTAATACATTAACAGTAGGAATAATTTATCCATAAAATTAGAAATTACAAAAATACAATTAATACAGATATTAAAAATTAAAATTCAAACACATAAAGTTATTATAGGTTAGTAAAATCTTATGCAGTATGTTAGTCAATACCCATCACAATACGCATCCACTTGTTCTGGATAGGGTAATCCGCACGTGATACAACCATCTGCAGGATACTGTTGCTACTGCCTCGCACACGGTGCAACAAGGAGGCTACTTTCTTGCGTATCATCGCATGAAAGCCGCCCGTTCTCGCTTCGGCAAACATTCCGAACGCACTACAATAGCGAGGCAAGCGCATCAGCATCCTGAAGATGTTGTTGTATTGGACCCGCAGAACACTAGCAGCCCGGCGAGTAAAGGTTACCCACAGACTGCTCGAGTATAAGGATTGGCAGTATGCCTTGAATAGTGTAATTTTCACTTTCATTTTAATAGTTCAACAAAATTCATTGCAGTTTTGACGTTGTTGAGCAGACACGTGTTTTGAACATAGGAAGCTATAGATTAGGAATATGCTTCAACATGATTCAATTGTAATTGATAGTGTGTTACGCAATTGGAGTGCAAGTTGCAGTTATTGAAATTTACGATTGCATTGTTTGGGTTGGGTGTAGGGACCGAGATGCAAGACGATGCACTTGCGACTCCCTGGCTTCAAAATAAAATAGAGGTGTTATAAACATTCAGAACTAAAAATATCCTAAAACGCCCGATCGAGAACTCAACATAGTCGAAAAGAGATTCTATATTGTCAGGCCTGTTGGTCTAGTGGTTAGTGACCCTGACTGCTATACCGGAGGTCGTGGGTTCGATTCCCACCCAGGACAGATGTTTGTGTGATGAGCACGATCATTTGTTCTGTGTCTGGGTGTAATTTATCTATAACTAGCTGACCCAGCGAACTTCGTATCGCCTCAGATTCAATAAATGTTGTAATAAACCTACCAAGTTTGACAACCTGGTAAGCGGTGGTGATCTGGTGAGCGTTTTCTAGCTGACACTCATATGTTTTGTTAGGTCCTACCCAGTTATGATAACTCATACCAAGTAATGACCACCTGGTACTTCGAAGGCAACGTTTTTGTCATACCACGTTTTTATAGTGACTTGTATTCTCTTTAACGTTTTATGTCACGTCACACGGGAACGCGGTCGAACGGGATAAAAAATATCCTATATCCGTTTCCTGGTTCTAAGCCACCTCCCCACCAATTTTCAGCCAAATCAGTTCAGCCATTCTTGAGTTATAAATAGTGTAACTAACACAACTTTCTTTTATATATATAGATATGTATGTATTTAGAAATATATAAGTATGTTTATCAGTTGTCTAGTACCCATAACACAAGCTCTGCTTAGCTTGGGACTAGATGGCGTTGTGTGATAGTTGTGGAATATTATTATTATTATTATTTCGTTTATTTAATTTTACAAACATATAAATTATATTTTTAAATATTAAAATCATAAAACATTTAAAAATATAAAAAATAGTAGCCCACCGGTATCGGGAATAGGGTCCAAGCTACCGGTGGTCAGGGCTGCTGAATGAGGAACCTTCTCACTATGCGTGCCGTGTCCAGTAATACCGCCTTCTGGATCAAGCCCTTGATCCAGAAGCATTTATTATTATATTGTTTTCATTAATTCTAGATTCTCTCAATTTTAAAAACTCCTACTTCCGAAAATCTAATCGCCTCTAAGCGGAGTGCTGTCATTGTCGAGTATGCTTCGTTAGCCTTTGCATCTTCAATCAACTCGGCCTATCGCAGTCTACTGCTGGACATAAGCCTCTCCCATATTGCGCCACAACACCCTGTCCTCCGCCTTCCGCATCCAGTTTGCCCCAGCCACTTTCTTCAAGTCGTCGGTCCACCTAGCTGGGGGGCGTCCCACGCTACGCTTGCCAATACACGGTCTCCACTCCAAGACACGTCTGCTCCATCGGCTATCGGCCCTTCGACAGACATGGCCAGCCCACTGCCACTTCAGTTTGCTTACTCTGCGAGCTATGTCGGCAACTCCAGTTCTTTTCCGGATAATTTCATTTCTGATTTTATTCTTCAAAGAAACTCCGAGCATAGCCCACTCCATAGCGCGCTGAGCGACCTTGAATTTGTGGACTAGCCCAACTGTCAGTGTCCATGTTTCGGCACCGTATGTCATTACGGGCAGGACGCACTGGTTGAAGACCTTAATCTTCAGACATTGCGGGATAGGCGACGAGAAGACTTTGCATCTTGCTTTATCTTAATTCTAAACCTTCTATATACTTGTAAATCGACACAGTTGGTCCTCTTCCTATGTCATCATCTGTCTAGCATTTTCCCAACTATGTTGGGCTCGGCTTCCAGTCTAACCGGATGCAGCTGAATACCATTTACATGGAGCGACTGCTTATCTGACCTCCACAACCCAGTTACTAAGTAGTACCCCTCGTTAAGACTGGTTGTCAGACTTTCAGGCTTATGATCGGATCCACAAATGATAGGCATGACCAACGGCTTAGTGTGCTTTCCGAGGCACGGAGGGGTCTTGGCATGTAAAGATGGTCACCCATCCACGGACCAACCGTGGCAAGCGAAGCTTAATGTGATCTATCGATCCGTGCAGCTATAGAAATCGAAACGAAAGTGAAAGTACTGACGTCATTTTTCGATTTTTTTATTGTTATTTTTTTTTAAGGTTATGAAAATATTTGTACCTACGGCTAAACATGATTTGACTCAAACAAAGTAGTATCTTGCATGCCCTTGTTTGTATACATGTTTAAACAAATAAAGAAATCTTATCTTATGTTATCTGATACCTATGTCGTGCAAAAATTATCATCGCTTCGTGGAGCTGACGATGCACTCTGAAAATAAACTTGCGGGCACCCATGTGCTTGAATAGATAGATATTCTGAAATAGCACCTACTTCCTACCTTTTGATTAGATAATGATGGGTCAAATCAAGGAAATTAAGTATAAAATAAATGAATCATCATTCTCCGCATTTATCCCAATTTATTTAGGTTTGGCGCAACATGTCTTTATCTTCCACACTATTAGTCGTCATCTGAGAAGCACTCCCTTTCTATCCATATCTGAATTCACACAGTCCATCAAATGTTTTTGCTCTGTCTGTACCCTTATAGTCATCGACGTTCATATTCAATACTTTCCTCAGGACATTTTTCTCATTCCTCCGTGTCCCATGACCCTACCATGACAATAATACAAATTGATATCGAACTTAAATTATATGTACACTAGCTTTTGCCAGCGGCTTCACCCGCGTAGAGGTCGGAAATTATCCTGCGGAAACATACTACCGAGATAAAAAGTACCCTATGTGTTATTCCAGGTTATAAACTATCTGTGTGCCAAATTTCATCCAAATTCGTCCAGTATTTTTTTCGTGAAAGGGTAACAAACATACACATACATCCATCCTCACAAACTTTCCCATTTATAATATTAGTAGGTTATGTGAATCAGTACATTCACAAAACACACGAGGTATCTTAACATCTCATCTTAACATCTCATCTCAGTCACTGGTTAACGGCTTCACAACCACATTGAGCCCAAACGTGCTGCCCCCATGTGCTACCACTGAAAAGAAGAGCTGTATTCTGCAAAGGCATCTTCTATGTAATATCTTCCCATTTCGGAGAACAAGGTCACAAAGGACATTAATGTAAATGACAAATAGAGAAGGTCCAAGGGTGCTACCTTAAGGAACTCCGTATATAGATGGGAAAGTCGTCACATAATCAATCGCCAAGTCTGACACATTAAAATCTGTTACGAATGTAGTCTGTGAAGAGTTTGAGCTGTAACCTGGGAATAGATTGTATGAAAAGCCTTTGCCAAATCGAGATAATTGCCAGAAGTTTATCTTTACTATCAATATTACTCATAAATAAATCCGTGACTTCATGAACTGCATCAAGAGTAATTTTATTACATCTTAATCGGTAATGGGAATTCACTAGTTGTAATTGAACACGATTTTTTTTCATGGTAGTGTTGATTACAAATTTACGGTTGAAGATATTTATTTTCTTAAAAGAAGTACTGATTCACTTATAAAGAAAACATAAGTGTAAAATAATGATATCCGCCTGTAAACGTAGATAACAAACATAAATACGAAACTTACAAACTAATATTACACTAATACAAAATAAACACTTCAGAACGAGACAGGCTACACACAAGGACCGGCACGATAGTTTTGAGCGATGAGGATAGGGTGCAATTTAACAGCTGTTGCGTGTTTACTAAGGCCTACGACACAGTGCAGAACATAAGCGAGTCATTAAATGGTTTAATTATGCACATGAATATGGTGAATGACGCAAGTACCGACAATTTATTTTGGGGTATTGGTGAGTCATATGCTATCTTTCACCCGTAGACCCCATGTCCTATAACATAAGCCTGTACTATTTCATCCCAAAGGAGTTAGGCAGTGGTGTACCTAAAGTGCACCCACATTCCGCACGTTGTTTTAGTCCCATATAGCCTAATTTTACTTCTTTTGCGACGAAAAACAACAACAAAAATTATTTATTATAAAGAAAGTGTTATATTTAATTTTGCACGAGTTACAAAAATTATCTGCGAGTTGAAAGATAGATAAGATATGTTTGTTACATAAATATAAGCGTTTATGTATGTTAAGGATTTCAGAACGGATCATAAAGATTTAGCGAGGACACCTTGCGTGGAGCACCCGTGTTTTAAAATACTGTAAGTTAGGAAGAATTTCGTTAAAGTCCTTTATAATATAAATTTAACGGGTAAGTCCAGTCAAAGCTATTCGAGTTAGTGTGACCATAGCTTTACGGTCTATACTCAGTTAGACATTTCTTTCAGTCATTTAATTTTGTGTTTATTCATGATTAAAAATTTATTTCACTATTCCGTGATTTTTTGGATTTATTTCACTATGTCGTGATTTTCGGAATTTATTTTACTGTCTTGATTTTCGTGATTTATTTCACTAATTCGTGTTTTTCGGGATTTACATTTAGTATTTTAAATCAACATTTGTTTGACATGAAAAGGGTCATAATTTTATCTAAAGTCGTAATTATTGATTATTTATTCGTAATTACTTACTTTAAAAATTTTCTGAGATAAATTCGAGCGTAGTTTAATTAAAAAATCTCTATGCTTAGCTTCAAACGAAAATATTCTGACAATGTCTTTCCGAAAATCATCATAATCATTTACGCCGAAAGACTTCCATTACTATACTCCATTTGTTTAGGTAGTTAACTAAAGGTAAACAATCTTGATATGTCTTTTTATATAAAATAAATCGTCTAGAAGACCAACAAATATTATTTAAATTAAGTTAATTACCTAACATCGGTTTAAGTAAATACCTAATTGTAAACATTTTTAGATTCAATTTTTAGACAGTTTTTTAGATAAAAGACATGTTAAGATTGTTTACAGTTAGTTAATTACCTAAACAAATGGAGTATAGACGTAGGACTCCCCCGATGTGAGTCCCTTAATCACCGTTTACGACACCTATGCGAAGAAGTCTGATGGTGGTATATTGTTTGGACCGGTGCGGAACACGGCATTACCTAAAATGGCGGACACTAATTTTGAAGCAATTAGGAAAACAACAACGAATTGGTCTTCTTAAGTTCCGAGTTGAGCTGCATGATTAGTAACAAATTCTTGTACTGACTGGACAGGTCAACTCAATCTGTGTGGTTCTTTCCTCAAAAGACCATTTCAGTCACCAGTCTACACGGTATTCACGTGAAATGACCAAGATTATGTCTGGACTTTAAAAGAAACTGTGACCTCTGACTTTGTTTCAGCCTTTCTTCTCAGAGCAGCCAGGTGACGGCGCCCTCATCTAGCTTAAAAAAATATGATTGACGTGCAAAAGTGCTTATACAAACGATAAAGAAATAAAATCATTTATCAATCTTTTTTGGAAAAATAAAGGTTCTCGCCGGTTACGGCTGTTTCGGGAGGTTCCTGTTCCGAATAAGGCGGGAGGAAACGCCTGGGTGTAACCACTGTGTGAATCGCCTGGAGAACAGAGTGGAGCATACGGTGGAGATTTGCCCTGCCTGGGTGGAGCACCGCCGTGTCCTCGTGGAGGCGTTCGCCGGCAGTGACCTCTTGCGTCCGGCCTGGTTCAGGCCATGTTACGGAACGAGAGTCACCTCCTTCTGCGAAGCAGTAAAGCTCGCGAAGGAGGAGGTGGAGTGCGTGAGGGAGCGGCAGTCTCTGTGCTCTCACGCCCGTAGCCACCGCAGGAGGAGATGCCCCGGGCGTCGGGAGACAAACGCAGATTCCCGGTCACCGAAGGTGCGGGCTTGCGGGCGGCGGGAAATGGGTAGCTCGCCGCCCAATAAAGACTAGGTCCGGGTAGACGCCGCGTTGTGTTTCACATATGCCTCAAAGAGATGTCAGCACAAATTGAAGGGGTCCGCGAGGACCGATGCCTGCTAGGGTTGCGAGATTTATTTGATAAGAAAGGAAAGGAGAATTTCCAAAAAAAAACAAACATAGTGTTAAAAAAAAACTAAGTAGAGTGACATCTGCATGTATTTATGACTACTTTTGTACGCCCTAGAGGCAAAACATAGCGCCCTCAATGTTTACCAAATAAGAACTAATAATGTACCTATGTTTTACAATAAATAAATGAATGAATGAATGAATGAATGAATCTGGATGCCGAAGGCGGAGGACAGGGTGCTGTGGCGCAGCAAGGGAGAGGCCTATGTCCAGCAGTGGACTGCGATAGGCTGAGTTGATTGATTGATTGAAGTAGAGTGACATCCCCGTACTTCGTAGAGACACGTAATAAACTCGTTAGTCCCGCGGCCTAACTTTCCCGGTCGTGTCGGATGCCGCGGCACTCATCGCACTATGAGAGTAAGGTAAAAAAGAGAGTGCCCCTTGGTTTTTGTAAAAAAACTATCGTACGTAGTTAGCTAGTCACCGTTGAGGTTTGCGACTGTGATCAAAATTCGGTCAGTCTGATATTCATATCATAGGGCACGATAGACAAACACCTTTATCATAGATAAAGATGTATGATTTATCTATACTAATATTATAAAGCTGAAGAGTTTATTTGTTTGTTTGTTTGGTTGAACGCGCTAATCTCAGGAACGACTGGTCCGAATTGAAAAAATATTTTTGTGTTGAGTAGTCCATTTATTGAGGAAGGCTATATAACATCAGTCTAAAATCAAAAGGAGCGGGAGTAAAAATTTGACGCGGACGAAGTCGCGGGCAGAAGCTAGTCATAGATAACGATGTATGATTAGTTACGAAAATAATGATTATCGTTGAGTTGAAAGACAGATATAGATATGTTAGTTACATAAATATAAGCGTTTGTGTAAGTTAAGGATTTGAGAACGGATTATAAAGATTTAGTGAGGGCACCTTGCGTGGAGCACCCGTTCTTTAAAATACTGTAAGTTTGGTGGCATTTTATTTTTCAAGTCCTTAGACCTAAAATTCAAATTCATATATTTGCTGGAATATATATAATGGTTTACAATGTATGGTCTTATAATGGCCACTTTACATTCTACCATTTAATATGGTGTGCAAATATTTATTGTCATCCTGCACAAAGAAACAACAGATAAGAGCCCATGCATTATGATTTTACGGAATAAATTAATTCATTGATGTCAAGTTATACTTATGTCAGTTCAAGAGTCTAGATCTCTACGGTCTATACTCACTTAGATATTTCGTTTCGTTATTTAATTTCGTGTTCATTTATGATTATGGATTTATTTCACTATTTCGTGATTTTTGGGGATTTTTTAAATTTTAAATCAATAAATACTCGATATTTGTGGAAAGTGTTTTATTTAAACCTAAAACCGTATTTATTGCTTATTTACTTCTAATAGTTTTCTTCGATTTTTTTCTGAGATAAACTCGAGGGCTGTTTAGCAAAAAATTCTTTACGCCTAGCTCCAATTCAAAATCTGGACGTAGGCCTCCCCAATGTGAGTCCTTAATCACTATTTACAAGACTTTTTTGTAAAAAGTGTGATGGTGGTATATTCTTTACTATCGTTGCGGAACACGGCATTTCCAAAAATGGCGAATACTAACTTCGGTGCAATATGGAAAATAAATAAAATAATACCACCTCTGACCTTGTATTATTATCTTGTGTTGAGAACTAGCTACGACAGCACCATTTTGCTCTCTATTACTTACTTCATCCTTCACAACCCAATTATTGGGTACTATGATACCCCTTGGTTAGATTGGTTGACAGACTTTCTGGCTTCTGAAGACCCGTATAACGACTGGCAAAGATTCACGAATTCGAACTTGCTTTGGTACGACAGGGTCTTGGTATGTAAAGATCATCACACATCTTCGGATGACTGATCGATCGACCCGTGCGGTTGTTATTATTTAACCACAAACCCCGTTACCTAAGCATCTTTGCTATTTGATCGATTTCAGGAGTAAATAACAAGAAACATGACGAGACACGCTTTCGACGCAGTACACTGGTATATGGCCGAGGTTGGGTCCCGTGTGGTGGCGAAGACCGGGATCCCTTCAGACAGACACCACCTCGGGAAGCTCATACTAGACTGCCTGCAAGATGATCCCAACTTTGTTATGCAGGTAGGTACTTATTTACTTTTTAAACTAGCATCTGCCCATTGCGTGGTCTGCTTGCTAATTATCCCAGGGGAACGTAGGTACTAGAGGGATAAAATGTATACTGTATCTTAACCCAGGTCGGTCTAAATCGCTAATTGGCTGTCTAAATCACTTCAAATGATTGATCATTTTAAAGTAACCTTTTCGTCTCTGATTTCTTTGCAAAATCAAATCACAAGCAGGAAGTCTGTAAGTTTCCTTACAAAAAAAAAAAAAAAAAAAAATTCATCAAATACGCAGGTCTGCGGTCTCTTGGAGCTCCAAAAAATTCAAGGTTCTAAGTCAACCCATTAAAAAAAATCAGACATCTATGAAACATATTTTGAATAAAATATTTAAAATATTTTGAAATATTTTGAAGAAAACAAAAACGCGGCAAATTCCTAGACTAATATTTTTTTGTCGGAAAAGTAAAGGCATCAAGCTCATACGGCCTCGTCGGTTTTCGTAATTTTATTTAATAATCATAACTGCATAATAAATGCGTATTCCTTTTACAAAAAGATGTATAATGCTTTATATATGTCGTAGGATAATTTGATACTTCGAATCTTCGCGAAAATCCTAGGGGTTTTGCGAAAACGCGGATAATTAGACATAGGCGAAAAATTATCAAATCTTACTGGACAAAGTCAGGATTTTTGCGAAAATACTCGTTATTATAGCAATATTGCGAAACGAAACGCTGGCTGTTATAAAATAAGAACGCTGATTGGTCGGTCAGCGCGTTCAATAAGAGATCGTCTCTGATTGGTTGACGTCTTAAATGTCAATCATTTGTTGCCGCACGTTATTTGTTTACGTTTGTGTCTGAGTTAAATTGCAGAAGTGTTTTGTTTTTTATCGTAAATAGTGTACCTACTTCGACTTAAATAAAGTGGTAAAATCAATTTAGTGATTTTTCTTTCTCACCTATTCTAAACCTTCATAACTCTATGATACAATACTTGAAGTTAATCATCGGCAAACTAGGAACCAATTAGAAGTCAGCCAGCAAAATTGTAGCCAATCAGTGTTGAGCACATCAAATCTTACTATAGTAACGAGTATTTTCGCAAAAATCCTGACTTTGTCCAGTAAGATTTGATAATTTTTCGCCTATGTCTAATTATCCGCGTTTTCGCAAAACCCCTAGGATTTTCGCGAAGATTCGAAGTATCAAATTATCCTACGACATATACAAACTCAATGGTGTAAACACAGATGTAGTTCAGTATAAATTTCGGTAAGTATTCCAAATTTAAATCACATTCTCCCCCTAGAGGATGAATGAAATTCAGTACAATTTCCTTTCCCTGTTTTTAACAGATTAAAAATGACTATCGTTATGTTCGCTTTTTGTGGCATAGAATGTCACTTTTTTTAGCAAGTGGTACGAAAAAGTCTGTTATGCGTTTATTATCTCACATAAAATAAATATTCTTTCAAAATTACAAACTTTTGTTTACAGTTGTAGAATTGACTGTGACGTATATTATAAGCCTTGAGCTTTGTTATGTCCGTTCCCCATAGTACCAGTGAATTAGGCAACACGCGTTTATTCAACCTTTATTTGATTCAACAGATCGACGGAGGAACAGGAAAATCAGAAACCAATTGCTCGGTTTTAGACAGAAGCATCCGATGCGCTGTCTCTCTCACAAACTTGGGGCTGAAGAAAGGCGACGTCATAGTGCTGATGGGACCGAACCACATCGATTTCTGCATACCCCACTACGCAGCGCTGTATCTTGGTATTATGATAGCTTCTATCGATGCTACTTTGGGAGTCAGTAAGCTTTTTTAATTATTTTGATAAACTTTTTATAGATTTTTGTGACTCGTGCTACCAATAGCCCGCAGAAGACAGAAATATCAAGCAGAAGAGCTCTCCTACTAGCAATTTTCTTTATCTATATATATGAAAGCGAAAGGTTACTTTTTCATATATTCATTCACTGATTAATCACAAAATCTCAAGAACTAATGGACCTACGAAGATAAAATTTGGCACAGAGGTAGAATATGAGTAGGAGATGTCAGCTTAGAAATAATTTTAGGAAACTCCCCCGTAAATGGGTGGTTTTTTTTTTGACAAATCGACCATTTGCTTAACAGACAGTTAATTTCCTTGCCTTTTTTACGTTCGTTCAGAATGTAGGTAGATTAATATGAATCACACTCAGTATTTGAAGCTCTTTTGCATTTTAGAAATGATTTCAATTTAATTTCATGAATTGTTACAATCTTTTATTTAAAATAGTTTAGTATGTGTTACAATTTATAAAGTGAGTTTGTACAATATTCATTTACCGTAAGTAATATGATAAGTACCTACCTCTGATTCAAAACAACCAAGACGTTTTGATACATTACATAATTTATGTATTCGTAAATGTTTTATATAGGCGCCATAGTCTGCAAAAAATACCCAATATGAATGTATAATGCTTTTAGAATAAGATCTGTATTTCATTTATCTGTTTTGTTTATGTAAAAAAGATAAATTTCTAAATCAAAATCAATCAATTTCCCTGCCTGTACGTATAAGAATTTACTATAAAAGTTAACTCTAAACAACGTGAAATGTTCACATTTCAGATGAATTGAAAGACTTATTTCACACGAATCGTCCGAATATAATATTCTGTCAAAACGACAAGGTGACAGACATCCAGAAGGCCTTAGAATTGTCTAAAGTGGTTGCGAAAGTTGTGACCTTTGATAGTGATGGTCAATATACTACATTAGCAGACCTACTGGAAAATGAAGACGAGAAAGCAGTTAAAGATTTCAAGTAAGTTCATTCTTGTATGTTTCTTTTTTAATTACTCCACAAACCATAAACTGGCATCCATAAAATCACTTCTTCTTTACATGGTGAAAAACCAACAAACCAGAATTCAGTTTGTCAATTTTCGTACCACTCATACAAAGATTTTCTTTTCGTGGTTGTATTCAATACTGGAAACAAAAATGTCTTCCATTAACAATTTATCGTTAGAAGAAGAATCATTTTAATTACCAGAATCTTCATAAAATTCCAGACCAACAGACTTGGATCCAGCGGATGCCGTTGCATACCTAACATCAACAAGTGGAAGCACAGGGGTGCCAAAAACGGCCATGCTTACACACAAGAACTTGACTATCTGCACACCTTATTTATGGTAAGTATTTCGCCTTTTTTTGTGTTTTTTTCTCGAAGAATCCTCATGGATGCTTTAGGTCCCAGTAGTGGACACCTTAAACTTCATCACATTTCTTCTGCTAAGACGGTTCCGAGGAGCGAAATAATCCCAGATTCACAAGGCCGCTTCTCGCGCATCGTCGGTGTTTCAATTTACCTACTGCTTAGTGTCAAGAGTTCAAAATCCATTTTTTTTTTTTATGCACTCGGTGGCACTTTGTTGCATTTTCAATGCTCGGCTCAACAACAAGAGTTGAAAATAAAGTGTAAGGACTAGTATTCCAACATTTAGCGCGCCATATTCTTCACCAAGATTGGTTTAGAACAAAAGAGCGAAAGTAAATTCTATACCCACTCCACCAAATTCTTTCATGTAAACAGGGATAGAGTATTGATATTTTGATCTATCCATACTAAAATCTCGAGAATATCAAGAAAATAATACTCTTGCTCTTGAGTTTGGTTTAAACCCTAAACAGAAGGCGGCGCAAGAGTGAGGTTACTCAAAAGGAAGATTATGCAAAAGACCTCAAATATTGTGCGGAAACTCATTGTTCTTTTCTGATCATGCATTTTATTTTTCAGGGCAGCTTTCTCAAAGTTCCCAACGCCAACAAGGATGGTGATAGTGACCTCGCCAGCGCAGTGGCTATCAGCTGGCTTCCACTATCTCTTCTCTCCGATCCTGAAGTATACGCGGCTGCAAACATCATCACTTCTCACCCCAGAACATTTCGCGGAACTAGTTAATAAATTTAAGGTACGAGCCTATTTACTAACAAACTGGGGTCTCGTTAGCAATTTACAATGAAGGAAGGCCTATGGACCTGAAAAGAGAGAGACTTCCACAAGGTAGACGATGACCCGGATTTAACGATTCTGGACTGGTAACCGCGTACTGGAAGGCGCAACGTGGGAAGATCTCTCACAAGGTGAACTGATGACTTGGCGAAGTCGGCGGAAATCCACTGGATGCTAAAATGCATGGAGCCGGACCGACGGATGTGATGACGGACATGAAGGACACTATTGCAAGGCTTAGGGTCAGCTGTCTCGGCTGAAATGATGACGAATGAACAATGATATTGCCACAAATGATCCCGTAGTCCAATCCCTGTCTAGACTTCATTTCAGTCACAGTTAAACCTCATTTCTCAACCATGATCGATTCCTAGACTTGTTACTTCAAACTTTTCGTATTTACTAGAGATAGCATTTTTTCCCATTTCTTCCCGTGGGCGTCGTAGAAGGCGACTTAGGGACTTACTATAATCATACTGCCAAGCGTGAAGATTATGGCAAATCCCCTTTTGGGGGAGGTATGTCTAGCTGTGGACAACTTTTGGCTGAACGGACTGTGAGTCTAAGTTTATTTCACCGGAGTCTGCTCACCCTGGGTCAGTACATCGTTGATTCTTCTATATTAATATTGAATTCAAATTCCCACAGCCTACCCTGATCGCTACTAGCCCTACAATGATGATAACTATGATGGCAAGTGCTAAATGCGACTTCACCTGCTTCGAGACTGTCATGTTAGGTGGCAGCGCTGTTACGACAGAGGTCGTCGAGGAAGTGAAGGTAATTTTCTTTATCTTCTCTTAGTATTATAAAAGCAACTCAGTAATCTTGTATGTTCTTTAGTCGGTGTCAATAAAGTAATCTTAGAAGATTGTCCCGGGTAGTGCCAGACGTAAAGAATAGCAACATCCCATTTCTTCCCGTGGTTGTCTTAAGAGGCGAAAAAGAGACTTACTAGAGAATGGGCAGCAGCGTATTCTATGCATTATACTGCCATACTGTGATCGTCAACCCGCCTGCCAAGCGTGGTGATTATGCCAAACCCCACAAATAGTAGGAGGCCTAAGTCCAGCAGTGGACGTCTTTTGGCTGAAATGATGATGATGATGAAGAACACTTTTCCATTTTCATCCCTGGGATGGCTGTGGGACTATTTCTATCTAGATCAACCGTGATCGATGGAAGATGGAGATCTGTGTCGGTTGGTACAACTTGGGAAGGGCCTATGTGTTGTAATGGACTGCAATCGTCTGAGTTTATAGATCCATCGACCCTGGAACATTTTTAAAGACGGTTTCAGTTTGTACAAAGGATGGTTTTCATCTCTGTGTCTCTCATGACAAGAACCCTGGAGGTTCATACTAATATTTATTAATTTTGTCTTCCAGAAAATTGCTAAAATAGATGTCGTGTACGTTATGTACGGCTCGAGTGAACTGAGTGGAATTGTTGTTCAACACGACTTCCCACCAGCACCGGGATCCTGTGGTAGACCAATTGGTTGCGTTGAAGCGAAAGTAAGTAATACTTATCGTTCAGCAGAGATCTACGCTCGAGGTTTGCCAGAGAGCTATAAAACGATGTATTCTGGGAAGTAAACTTGTGGAACGGGTTAACAATACAACAATCCATTCCATGACTAAAATAACTGATGTCACTCGTAAAACTGCCATATTTAAATGGAATTGAGCTAGACACTTCTGCCACATGTTAAACGATCAATGGGCTTAACTTACGACTCAGTGGGTATAATTAATAGCACAGGACATAGCGGCAAGCCCAGACGGAGATAGTGGGAAGAGCTAGACTTTTTTAATAAGAATTGGTCCTTAGCAGCTCTGGACAGAGAGAAGTGGAAAGGGAGAAGTGGAAAGGGAGCAGGGAGGCCTTTACCCAGCAGTGGTACCTTAAAGGCTAATAACAAAATACAAACAGATTAATAGGTATCGGGGGACGCCCTAGAAAGGCATTTATCGATCTCATTGAAATATATGCTTCGCCAACCTCCATTTAGTTGGGTTTAAGGTCATATCTAAGAAGATCATGATGTTCTAACATTTAATTTTGTTTCAGTTGGTGGATCCTGATACCAATAAAGATATCACTGATCCTAACACCTTGGGAGAATTATGGTTTAGAGGCCCAATTGTGTTCAAAGTAAGATTTTGTTTATTTATTTATTTTTAGAAAAGAAAATGTCTTCTGTAGCCTTAATTTTACCGGAAGCCATTTAGCCATCCAAAAATGCTGAATGATGTTAAACAGGTCAATCTTACTAGTTTGCTATCGAAATTCTGGGTCCGTAGTAATCAAAAACTAGCTATGGTCCGCGTGGTCGATGATTATTCCACGGGAATGTACTACAGGAAAAAAATGTATTCTATGTGTTAATCTAGGTTATAAACTACATCTGGGCCAAATTACATCCAAATCCTTTTGGCCGTTTTCAAGTGATTGAGTGACAAACATCATACTTTTATATATCTGAATAAGATTATTCTTTTAGTTGTGCCAGAGCCGTTGTGCTGAAAATAATGATGAAGAATTAAAATGTCTTCTGTAACATTAGTTTCACCAGAATTCATTCACCCATCCAGAATTATGAAATGGGGTGAAACAGGCCACAATTCAATTAATTAGTTATCGAAATTCTGGGGAATAATTAATAAAAATAAAGTATTTGGGCGTGGTAGGATGATCATGGAGGATCTTATCAGAACAATGTCTACCCTCATACTACATTCAATTCGTGTATATTTTCAGGGATACCACAACAACCCAGAGGTGACAAAGCAGACGATAACAGAGGACGGCTGGCTTAAGTCTGGCGACATCTTCTACCGGGATCACTCCTGGAACCTGTTCTTTATTGAACGGTTAAAGTTATTATTGAAATACAGAAATCATCAGGTGAGTTACCAACATCTTATTAAGAATTTTACGACCGAATGCTCACATGCCACGGCGGTCATATGGTCATATGGTCTATGGACCAGTCGGGCTATGGAACGTTGAACGGTTTCTCTCATTACAATAAACCTAGTGATTTGCATTTGGTTGGTATTCGCCCAGTAATTTTTATATTAAAATATATCCTATATAATATTCTCTATATAATTATAATAGCTTTTGCCAGCGGCTTCGCCCACGTGGAGCTCGGAAATTATCCCGCGAGAACAAACTATCGGGATAAAAAGTACCCTATGTGTTACTCCAGGTTATAAACTATCTGTGTGCCAAATTTTATCTAAATCGGGTTAATAGTTTTTGCGTTAAAGAGCAACAAACATCCAAACATCTATACATCCATACATAAAAACTTTCGCGTTTATAATATTAGTAGGATTATATAATACTAGCTTTTGCCAGCGGCTTCGCCCGCGTGGAGGTCGGAAATTATCCCGCGGGAACATACTACCGGGATAAAAAGTACCCTATGTGTTATTCCAGGTTATAAACTATCTGTGTGCCAAATTTCATCCAAATCTGTTCAGTAATTTTTGCGTGAAAGAGGAACAAACATCCTTACATCTACACATACAAACTTTCGCGTTTATAATATTAGTAGGATTCATAAACATATACAGGGTGTCCAAGAACCTGGCGTCCAACTGGATTCCCACGATGCCCCAAGTTCTAACAGTACTCAGAAAAATATTTTAAAAAATCCACCCCATGTACTTACAGAATTATACTGATTTAAAAAAAAAAGGGGAAATGAGCACCCTGTGACATACTTTTGAATGCTGTGACTGCTAATGCTGATAATTTCGATATTTCTTGGAGGTTTTGTAATCTAGGGTATTGCTGTGTCTAAATAGAATGTAAAAATAAAGTACTTATTGTACCATTTTAAAATAAAATATTATTTTAACTAAAGGTGATATGGAAAACTATTGAATTTCGCAACTTTGACCGACTGTAGTGTAAAAAAAATGTACCAAAATAGTATGGCAAGTGACGTCAAATTTTGACGCGTTTATTCCTCTTTTTAAAAAGGTATAATACTTACACATTAATTTGAAAAAAAATTTTTTTGATAATATTTTTACTCAACAACCCAGTTTTTACGATGTCTTACAGAATTCTTAGAAAGAAAAATTTACGACGAATTGAATCTAACCTCTAAAGAATTACTATTGTATGCTCATAAAAATAACAACAGGCCTCTCAAAAAACAGGTTAGACCGTAAGGGACGGTATGTGCATGCATCTCACCATAGTGATTCGTTATTACAACAGGAGGGAGCAAGACAGAAACTATCTTTGCGATTTGCTGGTTCTTCTTTATGGTACCCCATTATTCAGGTAAGAGTGAGGGAGAAAAAGGTTAGAGGTGCGAGTGAGATAGATAGTGACGCTATCTGGGATCGTGCTATTTAGGATAACAGTACGGTCAGTACGCGTCACTGCCTCCTGCCGTTACTACGCACCTCTCTCTTATTGTTACCATTGATCACGTACTACGATTTAAAGCTTTGTTTATTGGACTCGATTACTCTTTGTGCTCTGGACTTTGAAACGAACTCTTTACGACGACCTTTGCCTGTGTTTGGACAGTTTGTGTTTTGTGTGTGCTACCATGGCGACCTACACTCCGCAAGAATACGCAAATATGCACTACATTTATGGAGAATGTAGAGGTAATGGACGAGCTGCAGCGAGACTTTACAGAGAAAGGTATCCGAGGGCTACGCGATATCCCGACCATCGAGTTTTCATTAATGTGCACAGATCACTATGTGACGGGCGGTTCCCCAATCAAGTAGCTGGTGAAGGACGACCCGTAAATGACTTCATACGCGATGAAGTTTTAGAGGCGGTGTCGGCAAATCCAAGCATCTCTGTGCGAGGAATAGAAGCTGATACGGGGATACAGAAGAGCACAGCACACAGTATTCTCCAAAAAGAAGAATATCATCCGTACCACGTACAGCGAGTGCAAAGTCTTTTACCTCGAGACTATCCGAGCCGAGTCGCGTTTTGTGAAACAATCCTGCAAAAACATCGAGAAGACGAAAACTTTATCGACAAAATATTGTGGTCAGATGAATCAACATTTAAGAAGGATGGCTACACAACTTGCACGAGTGGCATGTGGAAAATCCGCACTTGATGCGAGAAGATAGATCCCAGTACCGGTTCAAAGTGAACATGTGGACCGGTATTCTCTGTGGGAATATTATTGGTCCATTTGAGATGCCCGAGAATTTGACTGGCGAATCATATTTAAATTTTCTTCAAAATGATTTGCCAAACTTACTAGAAGAGACCCCACCAGATATGTGGTTCCAACACGACGGCTGTCCAGCACATTTTCGCGTATCCGTTAGAGAGTTTTTGGACGAGCAATACCCGAACAGGTGGATTGGGCGATCAGGAACAATCCCGTGGCCAGCCCGCTCACCTGACTTAAATCCGCTGGATTTTTTTTTCTGGGGAACTATGAAGGAGCTCGTTTATGCGAAGCCCATTAATGACATCGCTGACCTTCGTGAGAAGATAACACAAGCAGTGCAGGTGATACGTCAAAAAAGTTACTCGCGAAACATAAAGCGGTCCTTTTTAAGGAGAGTGAGAGCTTGTATTGCCGCGGGTGGTCAACATTTTGAACATTTATTGTAATAAAATATCTTTAAACTAACATTCTTTGCTTTTATTCTACTGGGAACCCATCTACCTGTGTGTATTTCCTTCTTGCTCACTCTTGGAACCGAAGTAAATAATAGTAGTAACATAACAGTTTCTAAGATAAGAAAGGGTCCGACAGTTACCGTTAGTAGGTAGGCACTTCGTAAAAATTGGGTTGTTGAGTAAAAATATTATCAAATTTTTTTTTTTCAAATTAATGTGTAAGTATTATACCTTTTTAAAAAGAGGAATAAACGCGTCAAAATTTGACGTCACTTGCCATACTATTTTGGTACGCCAGGTTCTTGGACACCCTGTATACAGGGTGTCCAAGAACCTGGCGTCCAACTGGATTCCCACGATGCCCCAAGTTCTAACAGTACTCAGAAAAATATTTTAAAAAATCCACCCCATGTACTTACAGAATTATACTGATTTCAAAAAAAAAGGGGAAATGAGCACCCTGTGACATACTTTTGAATGCTGTGACTGCTAATGCTGATAATTTCGATATTTCTTGGAGGTTTTGTAATCTAGGGTATTGCTGTGTCTAAATAGAATGTAAAAATAATGTACTTATTGTACCATTTTAAAATAAAATATTATTTTAACTAAAGGTGATATGGAAAACTATTGAATTTCGCAACTTTGACCGACTGTAGTGTAAAAAAAATGTACCAAAATAGTATGGCAAGTGACGTCAAATTTTGACGCGTTTATTCCTCTTTTTAAAAAGGTATAATACTTACACATTAATTTGAAAAAAAAAATTTTGATAATATTTTTACTCAACAACCCAATTTTTACGAAGTGCCTACCTACTAACGGTAACTGTCGGACCCTTTCTTATCTTAGAAACTGTTATGTTACTACTATTATTTACTTCGGTTCCAAGGGTGAGCAAGAAGGAAATACACACAGGTAGATGGGTTCCCAGTAGAATAAAAGCAAAGAATGTTAGTTTAAAGATATTTTATTACAATAAATGTTCAAAATGTTGACCACCCGCGGCAATACAAGCTCTCACTCTCCTTAAAAAGGACCGCTTTATGTTTCGCGAGTAACTTTTTTGACGTATCACCTGCACTGCTTGTGTTATCTTCTCACGAAGGTCAGCGATGTCATTAATGGGCTTCGCATAAACGAGCTCCTTCATAGTTCCCCAGAAAAAAAAATCCAGCGGATTTAAGTCAGGTGAGCGGGCTGGCCACGGGATTGTTCCTGATCGCCCAATCCACCTGTTCGAGTATTGCTCGTCCAAAAACTCTCTAACGGATACGCGAAAATGTGCTGGACAGCCGTCGTGTTGGAACCACATATCTGGTGGGGTCTCTTCTAGTAAGTTTGGCAAATCATTTTGAAGAAAATTTAAATATGATTCGCCAGTCAAATTCTCGGGCATCTCAAATGGACCAATAATATTCCCACAGAGAATACCGGTCCACATGTTCACTTTGAACCGGTACTGGGATCTATCTTCTCGCATCAAGTGCGGATTTTCCACATGCCACTCGTGCAAGTTGTGTAGGTTCATGTAGCCATCCTTCTTAAATGTTGATTCATCTGACCACAAAATTTTGTCGATAAAGTTTTCGTCTTCTCGATATTTTTGCAGGATTGTTTCACAAAACGCGACTCGGCTCGGATAGTCTCGAGGTAAAAGACTTTGCACTCGCTGTACGTGGTACGGATGATATTCTTCTTTTTGGAGAATACTGTGTGCTGTGCTCTTCGGTATCCCCGTATCAGCTTCTATTCCTCGCACAGAGATGCTTGGATTTGCCGACACCGCCTCTAAAACTTCATCGCTTATGAAGTCATTTACGGGTCGTCCTTCACCAGCTACTTGATTGGGGAACCGCCCGTCACATAGTGATCTGTGCACATTAATGAAAACTCGATGGTCGGGATATCGCGTAGCCCTCGGATACCTTTCTCTGTAAAGTCTCGCTGCAGCTCGTCCATTACCTCTACATTCTCCATAAATGTAGTGCATATTTGCGTATTCTTGCGGAGTGTAGGTCGCCATGGTAGCACACACAAAACACAAACTGTCCAAACACAGGCAAAGGTCGTCGTAAAGAGTTCGTTTCAAAGTCCAGAGCACAAAGAGTAATCGAGTCCAATAAACAAAGCTTTAAATCGTAGTACGTGATCAATGGTAACAATAAGAGAGAGGTGCGTAGTAACGGCAGGAGGCAGTGACGCGTACTGACCGTACTGTTATCCTAAATAGCACGATCCCAGATAGCGTCACTATCTATCTCACTCGCACCTCTAACCTTTTTCTCCCTCACTCTTACCTGAATAATGGGGTACCATAAAGAAGAACCAGCAAATCGCAAAGATAGTTTCTGTCTTGCTCCCTCCTGTTGTAATAACGAATCACTATGGTGAGATGCATGCACATACCGTCCCTTACGGTCTAACCTGTTTTTTGAGAGGCCTGTTGTTATTTTTATGAGCATACAATAGTAATTCTTTAGAGGTTAGATTCAATTCGTCGTAAATTTTTCTTTCTAAGAATTCTGTAAGACATCGTAAAAATTGGGTTGTTGAGTAAAAATATTATCAAAATTTTTTTTTTTCAAATTAATGTGTAAGTATTATACCTTTTAAAAAAGAGGAATAAACGCGTCAAAATTTGACGTCACTTGCCATACTATTTTGGTACATTTTTTTTACACTACAGTCGGTCAAAGTTGCGAAATTCAATAGTTTTCCATATCACCTTTAGTTAAAATAATATTTTATTTTAAAATGGTACAATAAGTACTTTATTTTTACATTCTATTTAGACACAGCAATACCCTAGATTACAAAACCTCCAAGAAATATCGAAATTATCAGCATTAGCAGTCACAGCATTCAAAAGTATGTCACAGGGTGCTCATTTCCCCTTTTTTTTTGAAATCAGTATAATTCTGTAAGTACATGGGGTGGATTTTTTAAAATATTTTTCTGAGTACTGTTAGAACTTGGGGCATCGTGGGAATCCAGTTGGACGCCAGGTTCTTGGACACCCTGTATTATATGTTGTAATTTGGCATTTTGCTGAACAACGACCTGTTATTGCACAGATGCGACGCACCTCAAAGTTATTAATATTGTAGTTTGTTTGTTACAAAAGTAGTCATTAATGCACTACTACAATCGGCATTTTGTTTTTGTTTTGATTGTTATTATATATCAGGTCACTCAGAAAGTATTGTGAAAAAAAGTTTTTTGTATGAGAGACTGGCCAGTTATAAACTATTATAAAAATAATGATTATTTATAAGTAAAAATAGGTACGTTCCGATTTCAAAATTTCCCTCCACATTTTTTTTCGAGCTAATTAAATTATCGTGTCTCATTGGAAAATGAATTTGCGCTGGGAACATTTTCGCGCTATGATTTTTTACGATTTCAAGTGTCGCCTGAAACTGGACTAATCATACGATAGACTTCAAATTGCATTCATGGATGAAGGCCCTTTCAAGGCAACTGTGTATCGTTGGTATAACGAATTCAAACGTGGTCGACTAACTTTGGGGGATGAAGAAAGAAGTCGTCGCCCTTTGACGGCTGTTACGAAGGAAAATGTGCTAGCAGTGAAAAATTTAATCCAAGACAATAGGCGAATTACGTATCAGGAGATTCAATACATACTGCAGATTGGATCGGGAAGCCTTCACGAGATTCTACACGTGCATCTTCGCGTGAGGAGGATAGTTTCACGCTGGGTGCCACACAACCTCACCGATGCTCAGAAGCAAGCCCGGGTGGAATGGTGCCGTGATATGATAAACAAATTTGAAGCAGGCTCGTCTCGGCGTGTTTACGACATTACTACAGGTGATGAGTCCTGGATTTATCAATACGATCCAGAAACGAAGCGCCAGTCGACGGTTTGGGTGTTTCTAAATACACCAACACCTACCTATGATCCACAACAAAGTTTGAATTGAAACGAATCAACGCCTACCAAAGTGAAGCGATCTAGAAGCGGGGGGAAGATTTTGATCGCGAGCTTTTTCAATTTGACTGGCTACTTGGTGTCAATCCCTATAAGGAACCAAAGAAGAATCAACGCCGAATGGTATACTACCAAATGCTTGGCAGAAGTTTTCTCAGTTGTGAGCAACAAGTGACCAAACACAGGGCTCCGCGGGCTACTGCTCCACCACGACTTCTTGGACAGCGCGTCGGTCAAACTTCTGGGTCACTCTCCTTACAGCCCTGACTTAGCACCGTGTGACTTCTTTTTATTCCCAAAACTTAAAAACCAGCTTAAAGGGATACAATTTTCGTCGGCGGAAGATGCGCTGTCAGCGTTCGAGCAGGCTGTAAACGATGTGTTTGCAGCGGACTGGAAAAAGTGTTTCGAAACCTGGTTCATACGCATGAAACTTTGCATAGAGGTTAGTGGAGAGTATTTTGAAACGATTTAATAATAAAATATTTACCTATAGAACACTCCTTTTTATTTTCTCAAAACTTTCTGAGTGTCCCACGTAATTGCCAGTGTCGTAACATGTATCTGTATTGTATTTGGTCTTAGCCCGGACATCACAAGCCATTGGACAATATTGGTGAAGGTTTTTTTTTTACTAAGTTAAATACAGGGCTTTTGGCTACGTTGTATATGTGCATTTTATGTTTCTGTTTTTTATTTTTTATCTCACAATGTTAATTTTGTTTGTTTAGAATAAACAATTTTTGTTTATTTCTTTTTCTTTCTATATTCGCACAAAGCACTTCTGTGGACCTAAAAACGCCACTGATATCGCAATTGGCGTAGCCACTTATTGGACCCAATGATAGACCGCAATATTCTAATTCATTTTCTTCTGTTTTTTTTTGTAATTTACGGATCAGTGTCAGCTTGTATGTTGATAAAAATATGATTCGCGATCATAACGAACATGACTTTACAGAATCATATCTTTTAGAATCAGCAATACCAGTCCATGAGTTAGAATTGGCCTTCATTCGAATAATCTATACTAAATTATAATATTATAAAGCTGAAGAGTTTGTTTGTTAGGTTGAACGCGCTAATCTCAGGAACAACTGGTTTGAATTGAAAAACTCTTTTTGTGTTGGATAGCCTATTTATTGAGAAAAACTATAGGCTATATAACATTATGCTATGATTAAAAGGAGTGGAGCAACAACGAAAAATGGTCGAAAACTGGCTGGCAATTCGATGCGACGGGAACGGTCAGAGGAGCAAAACTTTGACGCGGGCGAAGTATGTTTGTTATGACCGCGAATCATATTTAGATCAACATACAACCTTCTTTCCTTCTTCTCTTTCGCCTTAACACTTATAATTATGTACATTTACTAGTGGCTCGAAAAGAGAAGGGAGTTTGGGGGCTAATGTTACCAACTACGACATCTAAAGAGCGTTTACGTTTTATCCGTTTCACATCCTGAAAAAAAACATTGTGATTGCAGGTGTCTCCAGTTGAAATTGAGACGGTGATAATGAGACACCCTGGAGTATTCCACGTGGCAGTGACCGGTATACCTGACAGAGAGTGCGGGGACCTGGTCGTGGCTTGCGTTGTTCCTAAACCTGGAAGCAGCGTTACAGCTCAGGAGATCAAAGATCTGGTTAAAGGTAAGCTGCTTATACCTCCAATTTAGTAGTGGTAAATAGGTTTGAAGAAACATATTTACACGTTAATCATATTATTTTAACTAAATAAAGTTGATATTTGCTGTTTGACTACTCTAAGAAGAGAGGCCGAAACAAAATTAGAGGTCAAAGTTATTTTTAAAGTCCTGACATAAACTTGTTCAAATCGTGTGAACACCATGTAGATTGGTGTCTGATATAGATTTTGAAGAAATCTATATCAGACACCAATCTAGTGAATTCACTAATAGAAGACATTATATTGATTGGGGCTTGTCGAGTCAGTGAACGCAATTGTCAGTAATCGCGCCGCTCAACTCAGAACTTAGGCGGTTCACCCACTGAAGATGCGTCCCGCCGCGGTGCGCGGAGTGACGTATAACGCACGGGCGCCTTCCCGCGCATTTCCGCGTCGGCAGTGTGTTGTGCTAGGCGTGATTTCTATACAAATTGAGATACTTGCATACAATGGTAAAATCTGCCATCCCGCGCTACGCGACGGGGCGCGGTGCAGTGGGTGGAGCGCCTTAAGGTAGAACCTTTGTATAGCAGCTGTTCCGAGAAGTCGCCTTAATTATAAAAAGAATTAACTATTACCTAACCTATTTGCTGTGTCCAAGTAACAAAGCAGTAGTGACCTAGTGGTGACGACCGCAACTTACGGGTTGTAGGTCCGAACCCAGACAGGTCCTTTTTACACGCTTTATATTAACTTCACTTGTATGTTTGTTTGTAACCGACTCCTTATAGCGCGATTTTGACCCACTTTAAACGACCAGATTTCATTCAAACTTTGCACACCTGGCAAGGACCGATGACAATGCAATAATTTCATAAAGTGCCATTATCCTTGCCAGGGTTACCAGGACAGCAAAAAAAAAACTGTCTTCAAAAACTACAGTGACATACGTCACAAACTACGCTGACATACGTCTCAAAATTCGAAACACCCTAAAAATAGAAAATAAATAATAGTTAAAAAAAAACAAAAAAACCGGCCAAGTGCGAGTCGGACTCACACACCGAGGGTTCCGTACAAACCTGCAGGTATTCACGGTTTATGCATAAGGTTTATGTTTATGAAATTAAATGTTTTTTTTTAAATTTTTATATTTGAGTTGACTGAATGAAAGGTAAATTGTGGTTTACGATTTATGACGTATTAAGAAAAACTACTTACTAGATCTCGTTCAAACCAATTTTCGGTGGAAGTTTACATAGTAATGTATATCATATATTTTTTTTAGTTTTATCACTCCCTTATTTTAGAAGTTACGGGGGGGGGGGGGGACACACGTTTTACCACTTTGGAAGTGTCTCTCGCGCAAACTATTCGGTTTAGAAAAAAATGATACTAGAAACCTCAATGTCATTTTTGAAGACCTATCCATAGATACCCCACACGTATGGGTTTGATGAATTTTTTTTTTTGAGTTTCAGTTCTATGTATGGAGAACCCCAAATATTATTGTTTTTTTTCTAGGTTTGTGTGAAAATCTTAATGCGGTTTACAGAATACATCTACTTACCAAGTTTCAACAGCATAGCTCTTATAGTTTCGGAAAAAAGTGGCTGTGACATACTCGGACAGACAGACAGACAGACAGACAGACAGACATGACGAATCTATAAGGGTTCCGTTTTTTGCCATTTGGCAACGGGACCCTAAAAACACGCTTCCATTGAAAACCAAACTTAAAAGTACAAAATAATGGAAAAAAGCGTGGGGTGCCTGATATCAATAAAAAAATAACTTTAAAAGCACCCCACGCTTTTTTTCCATTATTTTGTACTTTTTAGTTTGGTTTTCAATGGAAGCGTGTTTTTTAGTTTTTTTTCTTGTGGAAATTAGTTCTCCACTTGCTTTCAAAACTGTGAAACAAAACCGGCAAGCCCTAACAAGTTAGTCTAGTTAGGCTAGTTTTTATTTTGTAATTTTTTGTGGCTTTAATGTACTAATAATACTTGGCAAGGTATACCCTATCCAATGAAAAAAGAATTATCAAAATCGGACTACTCTGTACAAAGTTTTGCGTGGTTATACATTACAATCAATGAGTGAACAATCAATCATCCCCTGTTTTCCAACCCTTAGGGTTCGATTTTGTTTTCCAAATTTATATGGGACCACCCTCGGAGTATACTCTTTTCAATAAAAAAAGAATTATCACAATCGGACTACTATGTAAAAAGTTATGCGTGGTCATACATAAAAAAAAAACAAACAAAAAAAAAATATATACGCGTCGAATTGATAACCTCCTCCGTTTTTTTTCGTCGGTTAAAAAATCGAATTTATATGACAGCCACCAGCCCGCAAAAGGCCTCACAAAGAGGAGGCCTGTAGCCCAGCAGTGGGAACGTTATGAGTTGATTATAACAGTAACTAAACAAGTACACGACACATTTTAGCTTCTTGTTTAGGACGCCAACGTACCTGCGATGCTTCTGCTATTGCAGAAGTCTATAGACCGCAGTGACCACTCAGCACCAAGGTAGCCACTTAGTACCACTTACTGCTTGTTTCCACCCAGTTACATGAAGAATCCCCATTTCTTCCCGTGGGTGTCGTAAAAGGCGACTAAGGGAATTACTAGAGAATGGGCAGCAGCGTTTTCTATGCATTTTACCACCATAATGCGATCGCCAACCCGCCTGTCAAGCGTGGCGATTATGGCAAAGCCCCCCAAATTGCGGGAGGCATAAGTCCAGCAGTGGACGTCTTACGGCTGAAATGATGATGATTATGACATGAAGAATAGAAGTTTGGGCCAGCATAATTCGATAAACTGGCATTGTGCCATCGTCACGAAGAAGCAGATATTAAACTAATTATAAAGTTTGAGTCAATACTCTCTAAAAGACAAGACTTGCAGAAGGAAATATACTTGTGAAAGTAGTAAAAAATCTAATTCTCTTTTCAGATTCACTGACTGACTCCAAGCAACTAAGAGGGGGCGTGATCTTCATGAAAGAGCTTCCACAAACCAGTACTTCTAAGATAGACAGGAAGAAACTTAAAGAACTGGCCCTCACTATGCCCAGAGAATGAAATTCGAATACCCATATCGCACCCCTAGATCTAAAGGGAACTAACTCAAAATTCTTAATTTATGAATTATGCACACCTTCGAGTCTGTCATTTCAATACCTATCGACCAATAAACCAGTTTCAAAAGTATTTCCAATATTCGACTCCAAATATTTATCCTCCAAATATATTTTGAGTTAGTTCCCTTTAGATCTAGGGGTGCGATATGTAAAAAAAAGACTTGCTAATAAATAAAGACGATGGGAAGATTTAGCAATAAATAATAAACCCCTTGGCGCTTTTACTGAACCATCTGGGAGCCTTCCGCATTGGCACGCGTTACCGATTCGGAAACTTTAAATAGACTTCGAACTAGGGTTGCCACCAGTAAGTACTTAATAATAAAGTATTGTACGTTATTTCACATAATTGTACTTTATACTTTATGAGAACAATAAAGTACACGGAAATACTTTATTTTGCAAGATTTGATTTTTTTGGGATTTTGGAAATTTAGTCTTAAGTACTTTTTCGTTAAAAGAAATTTATGTGATACAAACTGGAAAAATCAGTAAAAATTTAGTTTTTAAATAAAGACAAATAAATCATACTTTATTTTAATACTATGTACTTTTTTTTTTTCTTACCTATAATAACCAATGAACTTTAATTGCAAGAAAAAAGGTGGCAACCCTACTCCGAACCCAAGTTGGCCGGATCAAAGGCAATCTCCTTAGATAGAAATTCACGGACGGCTCATATCTCAAGAGCCAATGTGGCATCTCCCCACCGGCGATAGCCCACCTTCCATCCTGCGCTACCATTTGATGATCTTATGACTGCGTTAGTCAGCGGAATTTGCTCAGCTGAATTTTGAGCCGAAGATCTCTCATCATTTCAGCCGTAATACGTCCACTGCTGGACTTAGGCCTCCCCCAATTTGGGGGGCTTTGCCATAATCGCCACGCTTGGCAGGTGGGTTGGCGATCGCAGTATGGTGGTAAAATGCATAGAGAACGCTGCTGCCCATTCTCTAGTAAGTCACTTAGTCGCCTTTTACGACACCTACAGGAAGAAATGGGGTGGTGTTATTCTTTACGTCTGGCACCACACGGTACCGTCCGATCTCTCAATTATAATATAATAATATCTTAGGACAACCAACACACTACTATCTGATCCCAAACTAGGCAGAGCCTGTAATATGGTGACCGACAACTGATAAATATACTTATATATTTCTAAATACATACATATTATATTATAGATAAATTACACCCAGACACAGAACAAATGATTGTGCTCATCACACAAAGATTTGTCCTGGGTGGGAATCGAACCCACGACCTCAGTATTAGCAGTCAGTGTCACTAACCACTAGACTAACAGGCCAGCCAAATTTTTGCATTATTTGCCATTGATACGTGAAGAAGGCGTAATAATTGTTTACAAATTTGGATTACAAAATATTCGTCCCATGGCTAAGCTATCCGACCACATCGGAACTACCAAATTTAGGAATTCTGCAACCAAACCTATATGAAAAGTACGATAGCAAAATTAGTAATAACGTTACCGGTTTCTTATGAGAACGCCACTCAGTCTTCACCAGAGATATGCTAAAAGTAACTACATCATCTGTCTTACCTTCTCCCAACTATGTCACGGTCAGCTTCCAGGCTGACCAGATGCAGCTAATACCAGTATTAGCTGCCGTATAACGATAACAATGCCAGTGTTGGATATTGACCTTCTAAATTGTTAATCATATATTTAAAATTGCATTATAATCCTACTAATACTATAAATGCGAAAGTTTGTGAGGATGGATGTATGTGTATGTGTATGTTTGTTACCCTTTCACGAAAAACTACTGGACAGATTTGGATGAAATTTGGCACACAGATAGTTTATAACCTGGAATAACACATAGGGTACTTTTTTTATCCCGGTTGTATGTTCCCGCGGGATAATTTCTGACCTCCACGCGGGCGAAGCCGCTGGCAAAAGCTAGTTGTTAAATAATTGCCGGATACAATTACCTATAGTTTGTGTGAATTCCACTGAAGACCCAAGACGGATTTTTTCTTTGTTCACATCACGCATCACATCACACATCACATCACATCACGCATTCTAAATTCGAAAGGCACATATCATCAACTCAGCCGTACGCAAAATACGCGCTCAGACGTGGAGTTGCGGACACCAGCCCGTTCTACCAATTACCTATCATCAACTCAGTCTATCGCAGTCCACTGGTGGAAATAGGCTTCTCCCACGTAGCGCCACAACACCCTGTCCTCCGCCTTCCGCATACAGTCATACATGTTTGGTGTAACATGTATGGTGTACATATAAAACACTCATATTTCACCAGTTATGTTAGACTTTCGTTATCAACCAGGAACAACCCCAGACTCTGAACTGCGACTGAGAAATGTCTGATACAAAAAGCAAATTACACAGCCCGACGTGACTCTTGCTCCTTGAATGAGAGTAGTCATTCCCCGTAGATTTTGAGTCACTGAATTCAAATTCGGCCTCGGAATTCCTCCATCATATCACATTTTTTAGATATTCTTTACCAAAAAGTGCAAAAAACACGATTTTAGCGTGTTTTCACGGTTATGTATTATCGCAACAAATTTAGCTAACGAAAAAATACATACTATACTTGAAAGTATAAGCATTGTTCTTCCAAATGGAGTTGAGTTTGCGCAAATATCTTTTTTCATCATCGAGAAATTTGATTTTGAAAATTTCATATTTTTATATACATGAATTGTATGAAAAAATGTATATCGAATGTATGTAAACATTTTCTAAGGATATCTAAAAAATGTGATGTGATAGAGCAATTCCGAGGCCGAATTTGAATTCAGTGACCCAAAATCTACGGGGAATGACTACTCTCATCCAAGGAGCAAGAGTCACGTCGGGCTGTGTAATATATTGCCCGACCTGGATATCAAAATGATGCCCAGTAGCACTTTCACCCACTTTAAAAAAATACCATAATAATCCACAACGCGAGCCCAGTACGGGTTGGCGGACGTCATATGCCTTCGATTTTTTTTATTCTAGTACATGCCGGTTTCCGCACGATGTTTTCGTTCACCGGTTGTTAGCAGTGAAGATGAAATTATATTATTAACACAAAGCAATACGCCTGTCTGGATTCGAACCCACGACCATCATACATCTCGTCAGTCGCAGCCGTTAATCCTGGGCCACCACTACTCTCGGTATTATTTCCCTATATTTAAATAAAAACGAAATTTTGCTGAAAAATATGTAATTTATTGCAATTGCATCTCCTACATAATTAACAAAAAAAAAAAGTTTAGATATTCCATTTTTATTCTCTTGGTAGGGTGAGGGCCATTTCTTTAAGTTTCTTCCTATTAATCTTAGAAGTGCTGGTTTGTGGTAGATCTTTCATGAAGATCACGCCCCCTCTTAGTTGCTTCGAGTCTGTCAGCGTCTCTGGAAAGGGAATTCGAGTTTCATTACTACGTTCACAAGTATATTTCCTCCTGCAAGTCTTCTCTTTTGTATTAACTCTAGTTTAAAACATTATCTTCATATCTCTCTTCTTCGTGACGATGGCCGAACGACAGCGATTCAAATTATGCTGCCCCAAAACTTCAATTTACTTCATATAACTTGGTGGAAAACATGCAGGCTGTGAGTGGTACTGGGTGACTAACATTGTGGTAAGTGTTTAAGGTGGCCTGCAAACGTCTGCAATAGCAAAGGCATCGCAGGTCCGTTGGCATCCTAGAGTCTGAGGTCGAAGAGTCAATATGTGTCATGTGCCTGTTATCCTTTTCAATGAAAAACAAGAAACGCGAAACAGGTATACTGATAGTATTAGACTGACCTGGTAGTGGTTAGTGACCCTGACTGCTAAGACTGAGGTCGTGGGTTCGATTCCCACCCAGGACAAATCTTTGTGTGATGAGCACAATCATTTGTTCTGTACCTGGGTGTAATTTATCTGTATGTATTTAGAAATATATACATATATTTATCAGTTGTCTGGTTACCATAGTACAGGCTCTGCTTAGTTTGGGATCAGATAACGGTGTGTTGGCTGTCCTAAGATATTTATTTATTTCCTAGAAGAGCCCTTCACTAATAGATCTGTAGCGGCATCTACATCGCCACATGCAAACTACGCATCACACTGTCGTCATGCAAAATCCTGCATCACGCGAGTTTACCGCGCAACTAGCATATTTACAACGTCCCAACTTCAATCGTCAGAATCATCAAAGACCATATCTGCATGGTAGGAGAATCCCTTTTTCAATGGAGAATGTGGGAACTTGATATTCTGTTTCTTAGACCTCTAAGTTCTTTTCAACTAAATAGGTGGTTACCAGTTCTTACCTTTAACCAGGTCCTTGATCTCCTGGGCTGTAGGGCTGCATCCAGGTTTAGGAACAACGCACGCCACGACCAGGTCCCCGCACTCTCTGTCTGGTATACCTGTCACTGCCACGTGGAATACTCCAGGGTGTCTCATTATCACCGTCTCAATTTCCACTGGAGATACCTGCAATCACCATATTTTTTCAGGATAATAAATGGTCAAAACTGAAATGCTCATAACTGAAATGCTCATAACTGAAATGCTCATTGGACCGTGGTTGTTAATTTTAACCCCCAAACACGAGTTCCTCTTTTTGAGTTGAATGTAAATATACACATTGTGTTAGTTGGACACAGTTTAAGACCACTGTGGCATCAGTGGCGTTATTAGGTCCTTTTTAGGGTTCCGCACCTCAAAAGGAAAAAGCGGAACCCTTATAGGATCACTTTGTTGTCCGTCCGTCCGTCTGTCAAGACCCTTTTTCTCAGGAACGCGTGGAGGTATCAAATTGAAATTTATATCTAATACTCAAGTTTACTGTCCCTTGAAGCTGTGAAAAAATCAAACTTCTAAGCTAACGCAATCAAAAAATATAGCCGTTTATGCCGCAAATTTCCGCAAATTTTCGAAACTTGCAAGGGAATCAAAACCTAAAGGGTACTTCCAGTCGATCTAGAATTTTGAAATTTGGTATGAAGCAACGTTTTATAGCACAGATAAAGGAAAAATTGCGAAAACCGTAAAGTTTTAGTTACATCATATAATAAACAGAACAAAACACAGACAGAAATAAAACCAAGCCAAGAAACAGAACAGAACTACGATTCGATTGTGGCGAAGGGTGAACTTTTACTTATATGCCTACAGGTTTGTACGGAACCCTCAGTGCGCGAGTCCGACTCGCACTTGGCCGGTTTTTTTTTGTTTCTTGGTAAATTTTCAAATGACGTCTCCCGCTCCGCGGGAGGGCGTGTCAGACTTTTACTGACTAAAACCCACCCGTGTTCCTTCAGTTGCCATTGCCAGGGTCACGGTATCTCTTTCAAACAAATCCGTGATCCTGGCAGACCAACCCGCACTGGGTCCGCGTGGTTGATTATGGCCCGATCCTTCTCACACAGGAGGCCAGTGTCCCAGCATAGGGACCATTGTTCGACGCCAATCCAAGACCTTGACCATAGGATTTGAATAAGTGGAAGCGCGTATGGTGGGCCTTGGGCAAAAGTGGATCGAACCGTCCGCCGTGTGCGGAGCTGATTAACAAATATTCAAACACTCACCTGGATGAGGAATTCAGGGGTCTCGATTCCGAGCCTACCCGGATTTATGTATGTAAATGAGTGTATATTGTATTGTGTAGTGAATCTGTAAGTATTCCAGGATTCAGGCCGCTCAAGACGCTAAAGATTCTCAGAGCATGCGGCGTTCTTACGGTCACACTATAACCTCAAACTATTTCAATCAAATTCCGAAATAAAACCCGTTCAATATCGTCAACAGGGGTTGTTTGCACACAAAACAATCGGATCTCAACAAATTGTCCGCAAAACTATAGATTCAACAAGATTAATCAATTAGTATTCTCAAAAACAAATAGCCAACCAACCAACCCAAAATCAAGAACAAATTCAAGTGACAAAATCAAACTGACAAGTGACAGACGTCACTCCGCTACACGTCAAGATGCGCAGACGCACAGACTAAACAAAAAAACTGTCGTACGGTCGGCTGTCTGTGGTCACGGGACGGAACAACCATTATAGGCTGATTATGCCCCAAAGTCCTTTGACCCAACCGTTCCATAAGGATGACCGTCTTAAAGTGGCATTTGAGTATTCAGGGGTCAGATAGTCAGGTCCTTTACAAAATTTTGGTAACTCACCTGATGATTTCTGTACTTCAGCAGTAACTTGTATCGTTCAACAAAGAACATGTTCCAGGAGTGATCCCTGTAGAAGATGTCACCTGACTTGAGCCAGCCGTCTTCTGTTAACGTCTCCTTTGTCACCTTGGGGTTGTTGTGGTATCCCTGAAAATAATATACAGGAATTGAATGTAATATGAGATTGAACATAATTCTGATATCAACCTACTACGCCCAAATATGGATAGGAGTTGTGTCTTGTGATTATCATTATCATCATTTCACCCGAAGGACGTCCACTGCTGGTCATAGGGCTTCACCAAGCACCGCCAAAACCGATTCTGTGCTTCTCGCATCCAGGGGGTTTTCACCAAGTCATTGCTCAATCTTATGGGAAGCCTTCCAACGCTAAGTCTTCCAGTACGTGGTCGCCACTGCAGAATCTTCTGGCCTTATAGGCCATCGGTTCTGCAAGCAAGGTGCTCTGCCCGCTGCCTCTTAAGTTTCGAAATTCTTCGATTTCTGAGTCTTGTGATATAGTAACTTTTTTTTTGTTACTTTATTTTTATATCTAAATAAAATTCTATAAAAAAATTATCAGGATAGGTACTTTGAACCCTAGTACAAAGTAGTATCTCGGTAAATTTTATACTAATCGGTCCAGTCGTACCGGAGAACAGCCGGGATGACATATAGACAGACAGATATAGCCGTCGTGTCGGAAGGTTGCTCGTTAAAAATTATACGCAATTTTGATTCAACTGCCAATTTCTCTAGTTTAGTCAAACAATAGTTACATTTAAAGAAAAATTTTACCTTGAAAACAGTTGGCCCTCTAAACCATAATTCTCCTAAGGCGTTAGGCTCAGTGACATCTTTATTCGTCTCAGGATCCACCAACTAAAACAGAAAAAGAACATTAAATGTGTGGACATCATCGTCTTTGGCCTAAACTTATCCTAAAAAAAATGGGATTGTAGCAACAAGTCATTATCAATCAAATCAAATGTCATTTATTCAAACTAGGCTGAGAGTCAGCACTTTTTGAACGTCAAAGTTACATAAGACAGTCCCCCCAAAACGCCCGCCCTTCGACACTTCCTAGTGCTTTAGCTGGGAAGAAGAAGTGGCGGAACAAACTCCCCAGCAGCACTGCTGTCTGTTAAGTTAGAAGAACTTGATTCTATACAATATTGTATAAGTTATTAATATAATAAAACAAAACATACATTATTCGCCGTATGTCAGCTAGCACACGCCATTATACCAACAAAACATTGAAAACTAAACTCGAGCTGAAATAAATAATGAAACAAAATCGTAAACAGAACTTAAAACCTTACTAAAGCCTCCAGGCATAAAGGGCATGCCCGCTTAAATATACAATGATGCAAATGATACATATACACAATAAATGAAATTAAAAGAAAATAAAAATAAATTAACAAAAGCAGTTAAATAATAAAAATAAAAAAACAATTATATGAACTACCCATATAAACTGTCAGTGTGTGAGTTACAGTAATTACAGAATGTAAAACAGTGTCATAGAAGAAAAAATAAATATTATCTACACAATTAAGTTAGCAACTAGTTTGATAAACTCTAAGACTGTTCTATCGAGCGAGACCAGCATGTTTCCAAGCGTTCTTATCTTGAATGTAGTCCTCTAATTTGTAATAAGTTCGTTTACAAAGTGTACTTATAATAATAGGTTGGGGAAAAAGTTTCTTCGCATTTTTTAAGAAAATTCAAAACATTTTTTAATAAAGTTTATTTACATTTAACTAAAGTATGTAGGTACCATTTTGTTCGATAACTTTTTGCCATCTTGTAGGTAGGGACATGATCCCATTGCTATAGAAATTTTGGGACTTCTGGTCAAAATACCGCGACAAGTGGTTTTGGCAGTCCTCTCGTGATGTTAACCTGACACTGCCTAAAGAATTCTGAAGAGACCGAAACAGGTGGAAATCTGAAGGTGCAAGGTCAGGACAATACGGCGGATGCATTAACACCTCCCAGCCAAACTCTCTTAATTTTTGTTGGGTGGCTAAAGATGTGTGAGGTCTAGCGTTATCATGATGAAAAACCACACCCCTTCTGTTGATTAATTCCGGCCGCTTTCTCTCAACTTCTTGCTTTAATCTCATCAGTTGTTCGCAGTAGACTTCAGAATCGATGGTCCTGCCTGGTGGTAACAGCTCATAATGAATAATGCCCTTCCAATCCCACCACACACACAGCATCACCTTGTTGCGAGTTAACCCGGGTTTCGCCACAGTCTGTGAAGCCTGACCGGCCTTTGACCACGACCTTTTTCGCACGTTCCTGTCATACGTGATCCATTTTTCATCACCAGTTATCAGCTTCTTCAAAAATGGTTCGGTTTCATTATGTCGTAATAAAGAATCACAAATGAGTACACGGTTCATTAGGTTTCTTTCAGTGAGCTCGTGAGGTACCCAAATGTCGAGCTTTTTTGTGTACCCAGTTTTTTTCAAATGCGCCAAAACTGTTTTGTGGTCAATTTCCAGTTCTTCAGCTACGTCGTAACTACTGGTATGCCGATCTTGCTCCACTTTTTCAAAAATGGCATCAATTTTATCCGTAATAGGGCGACCAGAGCGACGTGCATCCTTGACATCAAAATTTCCGGATTGAAAACGCTTAAACCAAATTTGTGCTACTCTCACAGACACTACACTAGGTTCATAAACATCGCAAATTTTTTTCGCGGCTTGCGTTGCATTTTTACCTTTTTTGTAGTAAAATTTTAAAATGTATCGAATTTCTTCATTAGATTCACTCATCTTGACGGTACGAAAAACAAATGAAAATCATACATTTTCCTAATTTGAATTTGGAATTATGGTCTTTAAAATTTAAACTTTCAATGATACCAAAACCAGCCAGATACAAATAGTATAGCCAAAGAGATTTTATTACAAGTTCATACATACTATAAAGCGAAAAGACTTTTTCCCCAACCTAATATGATTTTTAAACCTCCTTTCATTTAATTGCAATATATCAGAAGGTATTTTGTTGTAACATTTAACACAGTACCCCATTGTACTTTTGCTAATCTGAAAAATGGTTGATCTATCTTGTCTTTATTTCTAGTATTAAAATTATGTCTATCGCTTATTTTATTTAAAAGATGTAGATTTTTTCTTACATACATAATATTTTCGTAAATGATTTAGCAAGGTACCGTCATAATATTAATCCTTTTAAATAGTTCCCTGAGGAATTCGCCGCGACATAGATTATAAATGGCTCTGACAGCTCGTTCACTGGCGCATTCATTCATGTGACCGACTTAAACACGTTTTATTACATACAAGTTCTGCCCAAGACTTCGTCCGCGTCAAGTCTTAGCCCCCCACTCCCGAGTGGCATACCATTGCCCCCCGCGCTATTTCTCCGTTTTCATTTACGAGTTCTTTTTGTTTTTATTTTCCTCACTTACTCGGCTTTTAAGGGACGCAGCATGATGTTAAATAGCCTATATTTTTTCTCAATAATTGGGGTATCAAAGGCAAAATGATTTTTTTTAATCTGAGGGGGAATTCTAGAGATTTGCGCGTTCAAGCAAACAAGCAAACTCTTCCACTTTGTTGTTAGTACGGTATAGATATTTAATAAGGCCCGAAGGCTTCTGTTACCCGAGGCAGAATAGCCCACATGAATTAACGTAAGAAAGAAAGGAACCTTCATCCTTCATCAGCACAAAGATGTCCAAAGCTGGACGAGGCCTATCCAAGCAACAGCCATCCAGTGCTGCCTTTATCTTAGAAACTCTTCGCCTTGCTCTTGACAAAGCGGTAGTGGGTAGGTTGAAAAAGTCGTTGACAAATGTAAGAATTATACATTGTATACAAACATACATCAGCTCAAGTCTTTTGCCCATGTAAGATAGGAATGAAACGTCACCTGCCGAGAAATGTATTTTTATACACTCTTTCACTTGCTTCATCCACGTTCATATATCTGGTCGTACATGCACGCCAGTTGCAAATGGTACCACCTGTCCATTCTGGAGAACACTACCAATATATCAGGCATACTTCGCATGTTATTTTATACTTACTTTCAATTCAATACAGCCAATTGGTCTCCCGCAGGACCCCGGTGCCGGTGGGAAGTCATGTTGAACAGCAAGCCCACTCAATTCACTCATGCCGTACATAACGTACACGTTATCTATTTTCGCAATTTGCTGGAAGACAAAATTAATAAGCATTAGTATGAACTCTCAGGGGTCTTGCCATTAAAGACAGACAGAGACGAAAAATTTGAGGTGTCAAGGGACACCCGGATGGAACGAAGTTCCTTTCCAGGATTCATAATTTGTTATAATTTTTTTTATTATTTATTATGTACAAAAAACCTGTATACACTCAACAAAAATATTCTCTCTCTCTCTCTCTCCCTCTCACCCTCTCTCCCTCTCTCTCTCCCTACCTCCCTGTCTCTCTCCCTCTCTCTATCTCTCTCTCTCCCTCTCTCCCTCTCTCCCTGTCTCTCTCTCTCTCTACTCACAACAAAAAAAAACAACAATATACAAACAAATACAAACAACAAAATATATACAGTCGAATTGAGAAACCTCATCCTTTTTTTGAAGTTGGTTAAAAAGTGTCGTGACAACTTTTCGTAAGAATTTTTTCCGTCTAGCCCCCTTTCACAACGCGCGATAAGGAACTTCGTTCCAAAAACTGTCCTTATTTACATAACAATACAATCTGCAACCTTCTCTAAAATGTGCCAGGGTCGATCAATCAATCAACTCAGCAGATTACAATCCACTGATACACAAAAGCCTCTCCAAAGTTGCATCAACAGACAAAGTTATCCATCTTCGTCCGATCATGAACAATCTAGCTAGGAAGCGTCCCAGAGCCACACTTTTTTAAATGATTTTTTTTATGGGAAAGCATCAAATCACCTCTCCGGCTCTGGGCGGAACGGGAGGACTTGTCAAACTTTTACTGACTGAAACCCACCCGTGTTCCTTCAGTTGCCTGTGCCAGGGCCACGGTAACTCATTCGAAAAAATTCCGCCACCCTGGTGATTGAGTATAGCCAACATTATCGTAATGCACTTGATGGCACCGACAAAGTCAACATTATGCTGAGTGATGGCCGTTTTGCGTGGATGTGACGTATGTTTCCCCACACCTTATTTTTATGTTTGCATACCTGAGGGTGCTTACTCTGGAATATAATTCCGATAGATCGACATTGGTCAAACGTCAGTTGGTTGAGTTTAACGTCAGGGATTGGCTAGACTCAGTGAGTCCAGCTAATCCCTGACGTTTGACTGACAATTCCAATGTCGATCTATTGGAATTATATTGGAGAGTAAGCACCCTGGTCTTTCTGTGCGTCATGTTTGCCGCAAACAAACGTATTTTCTATCTTTCTTTACAAAGGAACAAAGTCGAATATTGATTAGCTTTATAAAACTAGCGAAGATTAAGAAAATTACCTTCACTTCATCAACGACCTCCGTCGTAACAGCGCTGCCACCTAACAAGACGTTCTCGAAGCAGGTGAAGTCGCATTTAGCACTTGTCATCATAGTTGTCATCATTGTGGGGCTAGTAGCGATGTAAGTAGGCTGTGGGAATAAGAAATCAATGTTATGATAGAAGAATCAACAATGTTCTTCCTAGGCAGGCGGACTAATCATATGCTGACTGACCTAAAGCGAGTAGATGGATGAAATAAACTGAGGCTAGCTTTAGTGAATACGAAACTGTTTAGTTTGAAGTAACAATTCGAGGAATCGATTAGGCTTTAATATTAATGAGATATAATGTAACTGAAATCGTAAGTCCACGCAGTAATGCAACTGCGCTATAAGCACGTTCTTTTTTTGGCAATATCCTCGTTCATCCGACATCAATTCAACTGAAACATATATCTCCACTGCTGGCCATAGGCCTCCCAAAGACAGTCGGGATATCAATCTGTCTCGTGCCTTTCGGAGCCAGAGGACTCTCGCGACTCTTTTGTGGTCACTGGTCCTCCTTGTGGGAGGTTTAACCACGCTGAACCTTCCAGTACGCGGTCACTAGTCCAGAACTTTTCGGTTCCAGTGACCTTCCTTCATTGTTCATCGCATCTTGTTCATGAGTGAGTTGCCTCTTACCTTAAATTTATTAACTAGTTCTGCGAAATGTTCCGGTGTGAGAGGTGATGATGTCTGCAGCCGCGTATACTTCAGGATCGGAGAGAAGAGATAGTGGAAGCCAGCTGACAGCCACTGTGCTGGTGAGGTCACTATCACCATCCTTGTTGGCGTTGGGAACGTAGTGAAACTTGCCCTGAAAAGATGAAAATATATTGTTGATGATGTTAGTAAAAACAGGCTTCCTATTTTTTATTCCTATGGAACAACCTCATTTTTGACAAATAAGGGTAGCAGAAAGAACACCTTGTAATATTAGTTGTTCAAAATAAAAAAAAACGTTAAGTATCTTTTTAGTAAATCAAGGTTAGAGGTGAATTACTTACCACATATACGGCGTTCCAATTGTTAAGTTCTTGTGTGTAAGCATGGCCGTTTTTGGGACCCCCGTGGTTCCACTTGTTGATGTCAGATACGCTACGGTGTCCACGGGATCTAGGTCTGTTGGTCTGGAAATGAATAAAGATTATCTTAATTCATGACGTGTAACAGTCTTGCTAAATGTGACTGCGAAAATGGTGCCTAACGATTTTATTGATTTTTAAAGATCGCTATTATCGCTCAATATACTGTATTTTGAATTTGTTTCGATCTATAAGAGCTTTTGCACATTTACTCGATTTCATAAATTGGTAAGCTATCAACTGTTTTTTTTTTCTGTTGGTTGTATATTTGCATGTAATTTTAAAGCTTCAGTTGAATATCCAATAAATTAGTAAAATTGAGATAGACACATAATTTTGTTGATGGTCTTCTGTAGCTTATAAAACTAGAATTTCATTGAATCAAGCTATTGAAACGGTGTACCTAGCTTCTGACGTTTCATAAGAGCCCATGTTTGATCACATAGTCACGTTGTGTCAAAAATCGTGCAAGTTAAAGGTAACAGAACTCCAAAAGTTACTCACTTAAAACATTTAATCGCTTTCTCATCTTCATTTTGCAGAAGGTCCACTAATGTAGTGTGTTTACTATCCTTATCAAAGGTAACAATTTTTGCAAATACTTGGGACATTTCCAGCGCCTTCTGGATGTCAGTTGTCTTTTCGCTTTGGCAGAATATAATATTCGGCCGATTCGTGTGGAATAAATCTTTCAATTCATCTGAAATGAAACTTAAACTTCATTTTATATCCTTTAAGTACCTGGCAAGGCTTTGGAATGTAAGACGTAAAGAATATTCGTACGGTCTTAAATAACCTTATGGTTTAAAATCTTATTGATTAAAAAAAATACATATTAATACTAGTATCAAAATCTTTGGATTTGGATGGTTTAGGGAAATATTGTGAAGAAATTTTCTTTTACGGATAATGATTTGATATTGAGAGTCCGCGAGTAGGTACCAAGCGTGGTGAATCCTTGTTGATATATGAAGAGCCTTCCTTGCCATGGGACTGCTACATGGCTATATTATTATATTATAGTCCGCTAGAGTTCGGCCAAAGCGGTCAATCTTAACGGAGACTAGCTATAATATCTGCCACACCAAAGGTGGCAGATATAGTGCATAAATGTGTACGCAGACACAGGGGTAGCCACTCTTCCTGCACTTTCATAGTCCGATGGCACCGGAGAGAGATCAGGATCAGGACCAACGGCTTAACGTGCTTTCCGAGACACGGGGGTATCACACCGCCAACTTCCAAACTCCAAGCTGTGTGTTACTAAGAAATAAGGAATGGAAAAACCATATAACACTTTACCCGTCCAGAGATTCAGACCCCACACTTGCGTCCACGGATAAATGGGGTCCATATTATTACGATTATAAAAAAGCAAGAAATACATAAGAAAGAGAGCTTTCTTTGTACTAGCTATTCCAACAACGAAAAAAAATTTTATGCTCTAAAAACACGAAATAAAAACTCACTGGGTCCCAAAGTAGCATCGATAGAAGCTATCATAATCCCAAGATACAGCGCTGCGTAGTGGGGTATGCAGAAATTGATGTGGTTCGGTCCCATCAGCACCATGACGTCGCCTTTCTTCAGTCCCAAGTTCGTGAGAGAGACAGCGCATCGGATGCTTCTGTCTAAAACCGAGCCATTGGTTTCAGATTTCCCTGCTCCTCCATCGATCTGAGAGAAATAAAGGTTAAATTTATGCGTGTTTCTTGTATCCAAGTATACCTATAAATATTTATTTATTTTATTTTATTTATTTTAGGAAAACTTACAGCTAAATAAATACAGTGAGTAGGCGTTTTTTATAAAATAAGACCAATTACAAGTTTCCACATGTACATAAACTTACCATCAAGGTAACATTTTGCTGTTTCTGGCTCGAACGGTTGGACTCGTCTATTGTGTACGTGGAAAGGAAAACTAAGAATTTATACACGTTTCTTTGTTTTGGATTTCGACCACGGCTTTCAGATGAGAATATTTTCTTGTTTCATACTTTTAAGCATAATTATATTTCAGTAGCCTGTTTTTAGTTTTAGAACTTAATTTTTATTTAAATTTATTTCCTTATCATCATCATTTTAGCCATAAGACGTTCAATACTCAATACTCAATTCTTTATTGCATTCCATATGTTACAAAGATGGTAAAAAATAAAAATGGTACAAGATCAAAATATGGACCCTGTCGGGCACGCAAAAAAAAATTAGGAGAGTGGAAGAGGGCTGAGTTACAATTTAATTAAATCAATATTCTCATTTACTGTCTTTCATTTGGTATATAATTATATTGTATTATATCTAATATTATTATGTTTGTGCATATCAGTTGTTATTATATATATTTGCACGAGATTTCATTATTACTATTAAATTCTTACAAGTTTTCGCTTTTATTATGTACTCAACTAGATTAATTATTATAAGTATTTGTACCATATACATTTATTTTAATAAATTATGAAAATTATTTAAGTACTCATATTTTTATATTCTTTACTTGATTATATTCAATATTTAATTTAATATTTTATCTACCTATTTATTTTATTAATATTTATTTTATTTTATAATGTTTTGTATCAGAGAGAGTATTTTATTTTTCAATAGATTTATCATCTAGAAACTCCTTTACGGTGTAGTATGCCTTGGATTCAAGAAATCTTTTCAATGTATTAATAAATATATTTGTTTTGTTTTCTTCTCTAATATTATTTGGTAATTTGTTGTAAATTTTGATGGACATAATTAAAGGGCTGGTTGAGTGCATTTTGATTCGGGATTGGGGTTTGTTTATTTTGTTTTTGTTGTGTCTAAAAGTGTATCTTTTTTGTGTCTCTTCGCAAGTAGTGTAGAAATCTTGATGTTTAAAGGCTTCTACTCCGTTTTTTTTATACCTATTACCCCCATTTTTTTTCAAGACGTTAAAAAATGTCACCCGGTATATACAGGATATTTTTTTATCCAGAGCGCAAACTGTAACCACGAATACAGCATATCATTCTAGACCCCCCAGCGTAGAAAATTTTCGTCAGTTATACAAAAAAAAAAACAGCTGTTCCATACACTTTGACCCCGTAGGTATTGCATTTTTCTATGAAACAGCTGATTTTTTTTTTGTATAACCGACGAAAATTTGCTACGCTGGGGGGTCTAGAATGATATGCTGAATTCATGGTTACAGTTTGCGCACTGGATAAAAAAATATCCTGTATATACCGGGTCACATTTTTTAACGTCTTGAAAAAAAATGGGGGTAATAGGTATAAAAAAACGGAGTAGAAGCCTTTGGCATAGAAACTTTTATCATTTTTATTTTTGAATAACATGTAATGAAATTGATCTAGCAATAAATACTACACATTTAAAGTAACATTTTCATACTAGAACAACAAAAATAGAAATTTGGAAAAAAAAAACAATTAAAATCTATCGAAACTCAAATCATACCGACCCTACTCAATGCGCGGCATGTATCAATGATTTCGTAGCGCGGTCCTACCCTTTGAAGCCAGCCGATAGGTGGCCTCATTGATCTTTCGCAGGCGCACGAGCCGCACACGCATCCCCGTCCACCCGCGTCCCGCGCTCCTTTAGTCACCTGCGATGAATCTGAAGGCCTTCCTGCCTTCTATTCTAGTTACCCAACACACCATATGAAGGTCGAGACGGTAAAAAATGTCATCCGGTATATATATTTAAATTAGGTAATTGAGCTCTTTCATTTAATTGCTATTAATATTGCTTTCGTTATTACGTCAGCGCCGGCTGTCACTGAAAACCAGCGCTGGGGCTCTGTCTCGCATAGGGTCACAGCATAATGCTGAGTGATGGCCGTTTTGCGTGGATATGACGCATATTTTTCCACCCCTTATTTTTTATTTGTGTATGTTTCTGGTCTTTCTGTGCGTCATGTTTGCCGCAAATAAACGTATTTTCTTTCTTTTTTCTTTCATTAATAAACACGACGTACAGATTTTTTTTTAATTCATCACTTTTTATCCTCTCAACGGTGCCATGTTCAATTTAATGTGATAACACATAGCCAGCGGACAATTAAGACGCTTCTAACGATATCTCATTCTTCAAATTATGGTAAAAAGTTTAGAAGTTATGAGAGAATCGATGAACATACATACATACTGGTCAAAATCATAACCCTCCTTTTTGCTTCGCCGTACTTGGATAAAAATAAATAAAATAGTAAATACCTGCATAACAAAATCGGGATCATCTTGCAGACAGTCTAGTATGAGCTTCCCGAGGTGGTGTCTGTCTGAAGGGATCCCGGTCTTCGCCACCACACGGGACCCTACCTCAGCCATATACCAGTGCACTGAGTCGAAAGCGCGTCTCGTCATGTTTGTTGTTCTCTTCTGAAATCAATTTACTTACGGTATAAAAGATGTAATGTCTGTTTCTCACGCCCCATAAATATCTGCTTGACCGAATTTCGGTATGACATAGACCTACAGTCATCAAAAGATATAAGTAACCAGGATTATCGGATATTCATAGTTGAATTTTTTAAATAAACCAACGGTTTTTTTGGAATGAAACGGAATTTGATAAATGAACTGTTTGTTTTGTTTTAATTAAATTTAATTTAATTCGAAAACATCCGTCGGTTTCTTACAAAATATCAACTATATCCAACGACCCTGGCAACTCATCTCGTTCGGTGATCGTACCATAGCTAAAAAGTGAAAAGTAAGGAGAGATTTTTAGAAAAAAGTTAATAAACAACCTACTTCCAAAAAAAACACTTAAAGTTTTATATCATCTTATCATCTACTTACTCGTCAAACCAGTTATACCCAAATCGGGATTACAAGTCACGTCTCGTGATCATGCTCATGAGACCATCGGTTGAATCGGTCAGAAACAAAACAACGTTCCAACAAAATGTAAATTAAAATGATTAAAGTTGGTACCTACTTATGTTGTATAACTGTGTCCAAGATATTTTTAAAATAAAAGAGACACCACTTACTTTTGTAACACTTAAATAAGTAATCAATAAACACAACACAAAAAGTTTTAAAAACTTAAAACAAATTGTCTTCACACTTACAGTATTTGAAAACACGAGTGATTCACGCGAGGCGTCCTTGCCAAATGTTTATAATTCGTTCTCAAATCTTTTACACCCATAAATGCCTTTGTATACCTCCTTGTTTTTTAATTACAGATAATTTTACACGAGATACGAAATAAAATTATCGTTTAGATATAGATATTGATACAAGTTCACATTGAATACAATAATAACACTCTTTTTATTTTAACATACAAAAATGTATATGCGATATATTCCACCGAAAATTGGTTTGAACGAGATCTAGTAAGTAGTTTTTTTTTAATACGTCATAAATCGTAATATCGTGAATACCTACAGGACTGTACGGAACCCTCGGTGCTCGAGTCCGACTCGCACTTGGCCGGTTTTTTCTCTTGTGTTAAAAAATACAGATAAACCACTTAGGTATTTGTTACACACATAAAGAGATTGGCGTTTTTGCGTATTTTTGTCCTGTTTTTTTTTTTTTTTTTTTTTTGAAAATGAAATCAAGTGCTCGAAGATGGGAAAACGATTAATTGATTTGATTTACAACACCACTAATAAGATTACATGTAAAAACTTGACATCTACACTTCCTTATTAAACATCGCGCTTGAAGATGGTGTACAGTGCCCACTAGTAAATTAGTAACGTTGTTATACTTGTCCTTTTGCACCTAATATTGTTGTAACTGCACCAGGCAAGATTTCCATGGTAGGTGCGGATCTATACGAATATAATTAAACCAAATAAAATTGGAACAATCCAAAAAAAAAAACTCTATCTCACTTTTCTGCCAGCTTCGAGAACAGGGTCCCAAATAACCGCTATTCTGGATCAACGAAGGAGAAACGTTCTCACAATAAGAACTGTATACTCCTGGAAGTTCTGTTTTCAATATCAAACACTTGATCAAGCCGTCCCAAGGAGAGCCTCTTGAGATGGATGTTACTTGTGGCACTTAGCTATCAGACCATTGACTGCAACAATAACCGGCATGAAGTCAGCCGGCCACTGCTGTGTGTGAGATGTGCAAGGAGAGGTTGTCTACGTTAGCTGCGGCGTTCATTTGTTTACCAGCCAAGCATTCGCAGCGTAAATTGCGTTATGATTATACAAAGCAAAGCTAAAAACACGTGTGTAGCTTAGCCGTGGGCTGCTGTGGCGCAGTCTCCTAATGATTGCAGACTACACTTTGATGTACGTCTATGTCTATCTTGATCTTCAAGTTTATTTTTTTTGTATGATGCCCGTGTCCCCTAAATGGTAAGGAAGAGGGTATCTTACGTTGGCTGCACTTAGCCAGGTTTGTATTACGAGCATATGTATGGTATGGCGCTGTAGTCGAGATACAGGTTTTTCACCTAGTTCGGCTACAGATGCACCTATGTTATATTATTTTCATTATAGCCTACAATTATTATTTTTTTCTCTACGCAAAATGATTGTTGTAATGTTAATATTTTTGGTGTTTTTGGTGTTAATAAATATTTTATTGCCATTAATCTGGTTCCAAATCCAGACTCCGAATTGAGAAACTGAACCTGAGAAATTCTTATTGGCAAACCAAAGAAAACTTTGTGCTAGCTACATCAGCGTACACGTGCGTAGCTTAGCCGTGGGCTGTTGTGGAGAAGTTCCTTAAATTGTAAAGTACACATCTCATGTACTTGTCAACCACTTCGAGTGCTAAATACAGATGTTTGATGGATGGCTTCTTCGTCTATCTTCATCTTCAGCTACATTCTTTTTAAATGACATTTTATGACGCTTGTGTCCCCGCAGGATTTGTTAAAAGTATGTCGTTCGTTGGTTGCACTATGCCAAATTTGTACTACTAGCATAATGCCAGTAACCCCAATTAAACTTTGCTTAACTTGAGGATCGAAGCAAGAACCCCATGCTCAACAGGTGTGCTTGATGTTACGCAACGAAGATCGAAGCTAGGACCGTATGATTCGTATTGCTCTGCAGTAGCGCTTAGAGCAGCCTTTCCCAAAGTGGGCGATAACGCCCCCCTTGTGGGCGCTGCAGGCCTAAAGGGGGGTGGTAAGAGACCCAAAAAAGACTGTGTGGGGTGTGTAGACTTTACACAAAACCCCTTTTTTTTCTGGGTCTCTTACCACCCCCCTTTAGGCCTGCAGTGCCCACAAGGGGGGCGTTATCGCCCACTTTGGGAAACACTGGCCTTAGAGGAACGCAATTAATGCGCAGCTCCTCATCTACCAAGCCTTCTCCCAATAATATGATGGTCGGCTTCCAGTCAAACCGGGCGCACCAGTTTTTTACATGGAACGACTGCCTATCTGATCTCCATAACCCATAGTTACTGAGTAAAACGATACCATTTGGTAAGACTGGTTGTCAGACTTTCGGGCTTCTGACGATCCATAACGACTGGCTTAACTTGCTTGTCTTGGTATGTAAAGATGGTCACCCTTCCACGGACCAACTGCGGTAAGTGTAGTTAACCTGATCTATAGACCTGTACGGCTGTAATTACTTCACAAGTTTTGTACTAAGACTCAGACTTAGACAAAATCCCCTCCAATACATACATACATAAACTGACGCCTTTTTCCCATGGGGTAATCAGAAACTACGGAACGCCATCTGCTACGATCCTAACATACTCCTTTCGCCTCATTTAGGTTCATACAATTGGTCATACACACTCGCCGGTTGCGAATACTACGCACCTGACCTTTGTGAAGAATATCACCAATAAGGTCATTGTATATCCTATTTCCCCTCTGATAATGGTGCAGTTATCAGGTATAAAATCGTAATCGCAAATCGAAATCGAACTGCCATTATGCAAATCATCGTGACAGTGCGCAAAAGTCAGGAATTAATTCGTGTTTATATCGGATCAGTAAGATACATTGATTCTGCCTAACAATGTATACATACTTATTTACATACAGTTAAATAAAATTGAAGTGTCTGAATGTAATGTCAAAATAATAGCTATTTAGTAAATGAATATGAAATTTTACAAAAAAATATTTTTTAAGTTTTTGTACGTCTCTTTGTTTGTTCCAGTTATCTCCAACGGCTGAACTGATTTTGACGGGACTTCACTGGCAGGAAAAGAACCCGACCCCAACATACATAGTTTGGAAAAGGCTAGGCAGATGATGATGTAGCCATGTCACATGTGTGGATGTCTTGTCATGATTTATACCTGCATTAGTCATAGTATAAAAATATCAGGATTATCCACATTAATTTGCTCAATCTTTGGCTAAACAGGGTGGGAAAGACATCGATGCACAACCTGTTACCATAGATTTAGAATATTTCGTCGGTTATAAAAAAAAACGGTTTTTGTCTAGAATTATGTGTTGAATTCAGCTTGCGAGTCATGTCCCTACCATCATATCGATACTTCTATACTAATATGATAAAGCTGAAGAGTTTGTTTGTTTGTTTGATTGATCGCCGTAATCTCATGAACTACTAGTCCGAATTGAAAAATTATTTTTGTGATAGGTAGTCTATTTACATATCGAGAAAGGCTATAGGCTATATAACTTCACGCTACAACTAAGAGGAGCGGAGTAGTAATGAAAAATGTTGCAAAAACGGGGAAAATGTGCCCGTGCGGGGCAGGCGATTCGACGCAACGCGGACGGGAAGGATCGGGGGAACAAAGGAGACGGATACGCTTTCATACAATCTTGGGCCTGGATGTAAAAAGATGAAATTGGTGTCTATTGATAGGTACTATATTATTAAACAATCACTGAAAATTTTGCAGGTTTTGGCAATCTGAGAACCGAGTTAAATAAGATTTAGGAAAAGTGAGGTTACGTAACAATCTACACTTAACAGCTGATTTTTGAAGTGCGATTCTCATTCTTTAAAATACAGTTAGGATGTTAAATATAAAGAATATTATTATAATTCATCATCATCATCATCATTTTAGCCGAAAGACGTTTACTGCTGGTCATAAGTCTTCCCCGATTCGGGGGGGTTTGCCATAATCGCAACGCTTAGCAGGCGGGTTGGCGATCGCAGTGTGGTTGCAAAATGCATAGAGAACGCTGTTGCCTATTCTAAGTCCCTTAGTCGCCTCTTACGACATCCACAGGAAGAAATAGGGTGGTGCTATTCTTTACTATTCTTAGTAATAACAGCCGCACGGGTTAACCGATCATGTTAAGCTACGCTTGCCGCGGTTGGTCCGTGGATGGATCACCATCTTTACATACCAAGACCCTTCCGTGCCTCGGAAAGCATGTTAAGCCGTTGGTCCCAGCTATCTTTCGTAGATCTTAGACAGTCGTTACGGATCATCAGAAGCCCAGTCTGACAACCAGTCTTACCAAGGGATATCATATTACCCAGTAACTGGATTGTGGAACTCAGATAGGCAGTCACTCCGTGTAAAATACTGGTACCCAGCTGCATCCGGTTAGACAGGACGCCGACCTCAAGATAATTGGGGAAAGGCTAAGCAGATGATAATTTATATAGGTATTTCTAGAGTGAGGGAGAGAAAATAAAAATGTTCTTTAGTAATATTTTTTATTTATCTTCAATTATGATTAAATTGTCATCTAGAAACTGTGCAGGTGGTACTATATTATCTTGGTACCTAGCCCAACTAAGGTACCATATTATTTTCATAACAAGAGGTGGTCTTTGATCCAACTACCAGCAAGCTTGGCAAACATGGTCACTGCATTTTACCTGAAAGATGTAAAAAGTGGTTAATAACAGATAACATGATTAAGTACTTTTAAAAAATCTTGGTCTGATAGTTACTTAGTTCTATATAATGTATCTACATGGGCGTTTTAAATGTTTACCTATACTTTATTATATTAATTAATACCGAACTACCTGCTAAATATCTCAAATATTATGTTCACTGATAGCATGTGTGATTATTGGAAAGCGAGGAATACTGTCCTACCGTGATACAGTTTATACTATGATGTAGTACAGAGGTCAGTGTGAATTACTCTCTAACAACCAAACAACCATTTACGTTTGATATGAGATCTTATTTTGTTTTGTATTTGTTTTTTATACGTACATATAACTCATTGTACCTAAGGTTGTTATTATGCTACTAGAAATAAGAATGTTGCCCCTAAAACGACCCACTGACCTTTTATTTTTATTTTGTTAGTATAATGGTGAAGGAAAAAATATTGTAAAGATTGCAAGCCAGCGTGATAGACGTTGGTGAGGTAAACAAGAAGTGAGTAAGTACTTACAGATTGTGGTGTACGCGATTGACGAATTACTGCTAATATCATTTCGTCATCCAAATCTCGACGATCTGTTGTATTACAGCGATTAGTCGCTATGCGACAATTTACACAACGATCCATGGTGTCGCTTTCCAATCGGTAGGCTGTTCGTAGAATCCAAAATGACAAGTCCAAGTCCAACGTTTAAGCGGGGTTCTCCGTGTTGGGTATGGTGGCAAGGCAAGGGTTATACAAGAAAGTAGCTCCGAAGTCCGTAGAATGAAAGCAGGGGTTGAGGAAACATCAATAAAACTATGGGTGGAAACACGATACGCACATGCAATAAACAATATGAAACGAGTGAGTGTCAGCGTTATGTCATGCATGTCATGTCAGAGTTAGCACAGACTAAACATACATTAATCGATTAACAAACGTGGATCAATTTATGTTCATTATATAAATATTTAATTGGTTTAAGCTGTGCAGTATGTTATTTCTAATAGATTTAATTATTTTAATTGAATTAATCATCTGGTGAAGGCATCTTCTTAAATAGTATGAACGTTAATCGATTATAATTAAATCGATATTCCATTTACTTGGGAACCTGAACATAATTTTAGGATTTCTCATTTTCCAGATTGTAAATTGAGTTGATTTTTCAGATTTTGATATAGAATAATATAAGCTTTTTTTTAAACCATTTCTCCACTTATTACATTTTGGCCCAGAAATGCCCGTCTCCTTTAACGCGGACGAAGTCGCGGGCAGAAGCTAGTATAGTATAAAAACGATTCTTATTCTATGCCAACCAAAGCATGTGCATAACATTATGAGCAAGTGATCCATGTCTCAGTATAAATATGGACAGTACGGAAACTACGAAGAGTGGTCGAAACGGCGCACTAACACAGACGCAGTCTCTCAACGAAGGTCGCGGTGTTTTCGGCTCTTAGTGGCCGTACTACGATATGACGGACTTTTGATTGCCATCGTGGTGAAACGATTTGCCAGTCAGCGTGGAAACTCGCTGACTGCCCAGGGTGCGCCGGACGTATAATGGCTCAGTTGATACGTCACTCGGGGAGGCTCCTTTTATGCACCCCAATATAGATTGACGTGACGATTCAATCAGTCAATTGTTTCAAAGAACTTCGCTCTAATAAAACACTTTTCAAATTTAGAAGCACTAAGAGTGACAACCCTAACGCTCCGAGGTGGCGTAGGTATTTATTTCAACCAATAGTGGCCTAGTTTCTGTACAGTTCATATTTTTACTGCGTACATGTGTAACATTATCTTGAGTGGAATTCACGCAAAATGTAGTTAATTGCATCCTGCAATTATTCAACAATCAGTATTGCAATTCCAATTAATGGGTTAACAATTTAAAGGCTCGTGCAGACAAGCGCGACTTGTCGTGCGACGTGACGTGACGGCGATTCAGCGATTTATCGCGACGCAACATCTTTTACACTAGCGCGACCACTCGTCGCGCCGCGACGACCTCGTAGCGGCCGCGACGAACAGCGCGATAGCTAGTGTACATTTTGTATGGCGTCGCGTCGCCGCGATTTCGAGGCCGCGACGATACCGTCGCAGCCGCGGCGCGTTGCTACACAAGAGAGTATAAACGCCATACAAAATGTACCTGTCGCGCTGCGACACGGCCGCACCGCGTCGAGCAGCGCGAAAGGTCGCCCCTGTGTGTGTGAAGGGTCGCGCGCGTTTTCATATATATTGTTTTACGGATTTATATAACAGAATCGCGCGCGAACGCCGCGTCGCGCTAGTCGGTACAAGCCTTAAGGGGTTAAAAAATACGGTTAGGCAGATGATGATGATGATGATGATGATGCTATTGATATATGCATGTCTCTGAAGACTAAGCAGCGTCCACAATAGAAACCGGTAGCTTTATTTATCTAATTCTATCTATCTATTTATCTAATTCTGGGATTGTTTGTCCATATTTTTTTACGGCCCTTAGTAAACTGCATATCATCGTGTCTTGCACGATTCCGTTAGCGATAAGACCGTCATATGTAAGTCTCATGTCATATGTAGGTCTGTTAAAAAATTTGGTATAAAAATGTAAACAACGTTACTGTGAATGGCAATTTGTGGTGCCACACTCTCCAAATATGTTGAAAGTACCAGAGCCAGTACGCTACCTTGAGTAGCCTATGTTTTTGGGCTCACCATCACTTCTTTGTTTGAACAGTTATCTGAAATCATTGATTACCGAGCAGTTCTCTAAGAATACGTGTAAACTTGAGATCCACCGAGAGATAGGTGGCCTTTCGTAGCAAGTGTTTAATAATTACTGTGCCGTATGCTTTCGACAGGTCCACGAATACTGCGCCCGTCACTTTTTTTGTTATATACGTTGAGTGAGCTAAAGGATCTGGATGAATGTGTTACTAGTTGGGTAATTGCGTGAGAAATTATTTTGTTATATATATATCTTGTTAGTGAAAAATACCTTAGAACTAATGTTCGTAATACAAAACACACAATCAACACCAGCATAATGTACACATTAAGTGTCCGAGGCTGGTTACGCAGAGACCGATCAAGCAAGAAATCAGCTACCTACCGAGTTTACCATCCATTCCAGATAATGCCTAAGATCAGGAAAATAAGGACTTTCCGCCAGTAATTGCATGATACTATATTGTTATTGACTCGCGTTCGATGCATTGCATTGGAAGCAACTTTTTGGCGTATGACTGCGTGGAAACCGTCATTTTGGTTTTGCGAAAACATTTCTGATGAACTACAGATACGGGGTAGTCCCAACAGACTACAAACATGAGACATTTATTTATTTATTTAAACTTCTCGCACACACAAAAAGGTACAAAGGCGGACTTAATGCCTTAGGCATTCTCTACCACTCAACCAAGGGTGGTGAAGAGATTAGATGGCAGGTGCTTTGACATTTAGCCTGAACCACAGATTACTAAATAGTTACTACGTAACAGATACTTCACTCAGTAGAAAATTTCCAATACCTACTGCTATAATAGCCTACTCCGTCGCGTCAGCAACCGCTGCATGCTAAATTGTGCCTAAATGCTCAAGCGTACAAACGGATGGAACGATTAAAATTGAACAACGGGCGTGCGCTTCGCTTGCGAAAACCGCATTGAAAATGGTCCGCAAACGGCCCGAGATCGCTCAGCCGGGCGGTAGGTAATTATAGCGCGCAAGTACATGGAGTGACGGAGGCCTGCCTGAACTGTGTATCTATCACTAGCATATGATATTCGAATAAACTACAGATATTTCTGCTCGTCTGTTTGTAAAACATTAACTTTTCTGTTTAAGTATTCTCCGTTACTGGATTCGATAGGTTCAGGTAGAGAAATCAGTGGACCTACGATGGCATGACGTGCTTTTTGAAGTACTGAGGGTATCACATTATCAACTCCTTAACTGTGGGCTGCTGTTTTTTATGGAATAACCGTCTTGTCAGTCTAAATAATAGCAAACTAACAACATGGAAACAAATTATCATGTCATTAAAACAATATTAATCTACATAATTTACTTAATTATCTATATTACCTTTGTTTTTGCATTTGTGATTATTAGGGTAGAATTGTTTGTAAATGCGATTATAAAATAATGAGTATCAATTAAGTAAGTACGTATTATTATATAAGCAAAATATTACCTTCCAAGATTGCCGTAGTCCCTACCAGGGTCGCCGATTCCTTTGAAAGAGTTACCGTGGCCCTGGCATAAGCAACTGTAGGAAGACGGGTGGGTTTTAGTCAGTAAAAGTCTGACATGCCCTCCAGCTCTACCCAGAGCGCGATACGTCGTTTGATGATTTCCCACACAGAAAAATCATTTGTCGTAAGTAAGTCGTAGTCGAAATCACTTTTAAAGCGTCCCGTATTTGTACAACGACTTTCGACTGGATTGATAATATTTTGACTTTACCAAAATCACTATCGCTGACAGAATATTGCTTACTCTAGACCCAATAACCTGTCCCGTAACACACCATCAATCACAGTCTCAATAATTTTGGAGCATATTGCTAATCCATTGCTTTACATGTTCGAAAGATTTATTTGCTCAGAAATTTAAATAACGCAATGAATGTTGTTGAACTGACAAAATGCCATTGCTTCTGTTCATGTTTATCCAATAACCTCGCTGGTTACGTTACACAGCCTGGTTGTGTGCCTGTGCATAAGTTCTGAGCAAATTGTTTCTTTTGTCTAACTTTGCACAGTGCGGAATATAGGCGTAGCTCTCAAATATTGAAATACTTTTAATGTTACTACTGTCTAGTGTGACATCTACCATCCCGCACTGGGCCTGCGTGGTAGATTATGGTCCACTCCCTCTCACCGAGAGGAGGCATATGTCCCAGCAGAGGGACAATATAAGCTGATTTTGATGATGTTATCTGTCTGTTCAATTCAATCAATTTTAATATTTGTTGATCATATTTTCATTCATCTTAATTTCATCTTTATCTTTATCCCGTGTGTTTATTTTATGAAGTAACTTAATTTCTCAATAACTTACTGTTTTTTTTTTCACAAAGTAAAGCGCCTCTCTAAGTTCGAATCTACGACTAACAACTCTTAGGTCGCAACCGTTACCACAGGGCTGCCACTGCTCTCAGCACAATGTAAACAATGATTTAATTCCAGAAATGCTTGCATACTGGTAGGTACTTGCTTAGCTACACTGATCAGTTCTTTTGGAAATAGATGACCCATCTACTTCTTATTGTTTCGATAGCAATCCAAATTCCAGCACCATAATTGCGAAACGCACAATTTATTAGAATCTGAATGGGATTGAAAATTATTTCTAAACCATTGCGTCATTTGTTCGAATAAATTGTCGGCTCAGCAACGTAAATAACGCATTGAATGTTGTTTAACTATGAATATTAAACCAATTCCTACCAATAAAAAAGTTCCGCAATTACCCCTCTGGTTAGCACAGAATCTGGCTAAGAACTTGGCACTTTCAGCAGCGTCCATCAAGTCCTGTAACGTGCAGACAACTGGTTACGCTGGACAATATATAAAAAATGCCTCATTGTTGGTGGGACAACATCACATTTCCACTTCAAGGCGGTAAAAAAAAAAAAATTAGGCTTTCTACATACATTAATTGGTCCTCGTGCCACAAAGGCTAAAAAGCCGCAATAGTTTATAAGGTGAGTCCTCCAACTCACTGGCGAACGCTCTAAGTTAAGGCCTGTGGCGAGATGGTGCTTCCCCACCAAACCCATTCGTTCCACCAGCTGAAAATCGCACAGCTGAACATGACTTGCTTTGACTTTCCTCGAAGTCGAAAGACGAAGACTATCCCACCACAGACCATCTCGCCACAGGCCTTAACTTAGAGCGTTCGCCAGTGAGTCCAGTGACTCTTTTTCAACATTTAATCCAAAATTTGTGCTATTTTGTTGGCGGGCAAAGTTATCTGGACTTTTAATAATAATAATAACAGACCAGATATAACCCTACAGGACAAAATAAGTAAAACCACTTACCTCATAGACATTGCAGTTCCCAACACCCATAACCTACAAAAAACCATATCTGAAAAAATAAGTAAATATGCTGACCTTAAAGAAGAAGTCAAAAGAATCTGGAGACAAGACAAAGTATACGTTATCCCTATAGTTCTTTCCACTACAGGCGTTATCCCCAACCATCTTCTCCGTAGCCTAAAATTTTTAGATTTAGAAGAATCTGTTTATATTAATCTTCAAAAAGCTGCCATCCTAAACACCTGCAGAATAGTAAGGAAGTTCATGCAATTAGAGGAAGAAAACACACCGTCATCATAAATACACACCACACGCTGCTTTTACTTGGCTTTGGCCCGTAAATGCAGCAGAAACCAGCCTGAGAGCTGAGCAAAAGAACACTCTCAAAATAATAATAATAATAATAACATTTATTTCAGAATCATAATCCATATTTCAACACACACATTTTAAAAACACACATCTTAAAAACATACAATCTAAAAACAACCCACTAACATTAGAATAAACAGAACAAAACACAACACGTAAAAAGTAAAATAAATGCCAACATTGATTTTTGACGCAAGTAAGGCTTGTAAACTGATGACATAAAAACCAGTACAAGAACTATGTTAAAGATAGCGTTTACTTTAGGAATGTAAACGCCACAATCAAAAGTTTCTTACTAAAATGACTGGGCAATGTTACCCTGACATTTTTTTATCTTTTTCATACAATCCATATTTTGCCTTTTAAAAGTGCTAGGGTTGGCATATGGTAAAATTATTCTGATTTTTTTTTCCTATCTACAAAGAATATGTATTTTGGTAAATAAAAGTAAAACGTTGAAAATGTTTCGCGCTTATTAGTATTGTAAGTGTCTCACACAGGGCTATCTGACCCCAAACTAAGCAGAGCCTGTATAATAGGTACCAGAGCCAGAGCCAGAGCTGATATACATACATATATAGATAAATAGATACTTTTAAAGATAAACAACATACAGACATAGGTAAGACCAACGCCTGCTTAAACCACAAAAATGTGTCCTTTTTACAAATAAACGATTTAATTTATTTAAACACAAATGCTTCTCACAGTACCCTATAACTAAAGTCATCTTTGGTTTTTTTTTAGTGAAATACATATGTTTAAAATTAAATAAACTTCGCTATAAATAAATAAAAAAACATCCGAATTCAGAACCTCCTCCTTTTTGAAGTCGGTTAAAAAATACTAAGTTTCGTAATGTGCCAACCCTAAGCCTTTTTTGATGGCGGGCAATGTTGTCAATCGTAGGTTGGAACTTTACTAGATAACTTTGCCCATCAACATAACTTTCGTTTTGAAAGACCCTGAGCAATGACACTACTTTAATACAATCTACAAATAATTTTCTACATGTGATATAAAGCAAAGTAACCTGTGTTTTCACCATCTCGCAGAATTTACTTTCAAATTTGCACTAAAATTGGCCCGCAAAAACACACACCTCATTCGACGAGTTCCCACGAGTTACTAAGCCACACTAGCAACAAACACCTTAGTCAGTATTGTCATACATATAACCTATTTTCGACCTAAGTCAATCAATATTGACATTATATTAAGATATTTTCACAAATCAAAGATATGTTTAAAAATGGTCCTTCGGGAAAAGTTCCCCTTGGGGGCAATGTTGGCATATTTCACGGTACGTTATTTTAAACTCTATTGCGGTTGCAATTTAGTTCATTATAAAACCTCACACTACTGTTGGGTTTTCCCGATACAAACACAGCAAACTCTTTGTAAACATAGGCAATGTGACATCAGACTGTCGACTGTCGACTGTCGTCCTATGATTTGTAGATAATACCGTAATCATCATTGTTTGGGAAGCAATTAATTTGATTGATATTTTTATCTCCGTTATATTACCGTTTAGAACCGGTTCTATCTGCTTTCCAGAAGTTGTTAGATGATTTTTCCTACGTGACTTATCAAAAATGGCCGCGGAATATGGTCTTTTGATCCAAAAAAAATATGGAATGGCTAACTACGTTCGAAATTTAAATATTATTTGTAGAACAACGTAAGTCTCAAACATATTAATAACAGTTGAAGACATGAATTAATAAACAATACTAAGTAAATGACATAGATACTATTGTACCCCATTGACAAGACATGGCATGATGATAGCCTGTTATAACCCATCCCTACTAATAGGTTATAGATAAAATAAATAAGTAAGGAAAAACTTTAAACGTTTCCCATTAAGAATTCATACTTAGTTATATTTAATTATGTAGGTTATTCAGAGGTCAGATAATGCTGGAAGTACTTTTGATGTTAACCATGTCAGTTTCGCCTTCGACGGAAATACGTCATAGGTATCAACTCAGCCTATCGTATTCCACTTCTAGATATAGGCCTGTCCTAGGCTGCGCCACAATACCAAGTCCTCTGCCTTCCGCATCAAGTCTACCTCAGCCACTTTCTTAAGGTCGTCAAGCTCGTCTATCAAGCTGGCGTTCCACGCTTCACTTACCGATACACGGCCTCCATTCCGGGACTCGTCTGCTCCACAGGACATCGGTCTTCCGACAAACATGGCCAGCCCACTACCACTTAAGTTTGCTTACTCTACAAGCTATGTCGGTTATTCCAGTTCTTTTAGAGATAATTTCATTTCTGATTTTATACTTTATAGGAACAGAGCTATTGAGCGGACTTTGAATTTGTGGACCAGCCCAACTGTCGGTGTCCACGTTTCGGCAACATTATGACCTAACAGGCATAATAGAAACCTCCTTGGGACTGTTGACCTTACGACCCTAGTTGGGTTATATTTATTATATATGGAAGTTTCAAACGTCCAATGATTCGTAATTTTTTTTGTCAGCCTCGTTATTATAAGAGCAATCAACTAACTAAAAACTTCTAAATCTAATAACAATTTTGTTCGGATGAATACACATAATACTTTGCCACCACACGCTACGTACAAGGTCCATGTTTTATCTCATTGAGTGCCAAACACAGATTGATGGTTAATCCCATATGGCCACAGATTTAGAGCGCATACAAAATTGTTAGTAGCAAGCACGCGATATCGCGAGGTCGGCCATATTATGCAGAGCCGACGAATCACGCGATATCGCGTGATCGGCACTCAACGTGTTAATGTAATTTCATCTTAATTGTCTTAATCCTTGAACCACTTAGTGCTTAGTATTAGCCTCCTTCGTTTGTAGGCTTATTTTCCTGGTCTTTGTGACCCTCATCCAGGTCTTAACTGCACACAACACCCTCTCCTACAGCTAAGGCCAACCATTTAGTTAGTGCTCTACTCCTTGCTCTCACCACGGATTTACCACGTCATGTCCATCTCTCTCTCTCTCTTTCTCTTTTTTAGCCTGTATGCACCCAAACAGAAGGCGGCGTCGCTGCTAAATAGACTCCGTGGCAGCCCCAACAGCATTCCACGCGCTATAGCCGGGAGACATGACAGCCCGTTGGTGACGTCTCTTGTCACCTATACACTGTCTGTGTTATTAGTTAAGTACTAACATCATCATCATCATCATTTCAGCCGTAAGACGTCCACTGCTGGACTTAGGCCTCCCCCGATTTGGGTGGGCTTTGCCATAATCGCCACGCTTGGCAGGCGGGTTGGCGATCGCAGTATGGTGGTAAAATGCATAGAGAACGCTGCTGCCCATTCTCTAGTAAGTCCCTTAGTCGCCTTTTACGACACCCACAGGAAGAAATGGGGTGGTGTTATTCTTTACGTCCGAACCCACACGGTACTAACATAGTTTAAGACTATTGTTACTAACCCAATGGATTTTTGCTATCCGATCAAATAAATAAAATAAAATAAATAATAAGCCTTTAACGTTCCCACTGTTGAGACACAGGCTTCCTCTCTGTGTGAGGAAGTAGACCATATTCCACCAGATGGGCGCAGTGCGGGTTGGTGGATGTTTTCGAATTTTTGTTTCAAAGATATGTCGTTTCGAGAGTATTGGTGATGAAATTGATTACACAAAGTGCAGGCAGGCGGGTTCGAACTCACGACCTCATAAGTCGAGGTCAAACCACTGGGCCACCACTGCTCTTCAATGCTTAGTGTTACTTGTTTATCCTCATCCACCGCACGCCAAATTCTCTTCACATCTTGGACCTTCCACATCCAACTCCTGCCTGTTACTTTTACTTGGTCGTAGCTTGATATTAGGAGGATACAAGGATTGGGCTACCAAATCCAAAAAGATTTTTCAATTCCGACTGGTAGTTCCAAGGATTAGCGTGTTCAAACAAATAAACAAACACTTTAATTTGGTTATTTTTATAGTCTAAGATTAAAACTAACAAAACTGTGAAACCGACAACAAAATACGAAGACTTCTGCGTGGCCTAAAAGGCTCCTAACTTGGCATGCCATCCAAAGAAGCAAGCCAATCAAACCTATCGACTTTCGACGTTCTTCTTTTTTGCCAGCCTTTCGCGCTATACGCAACTTTTATTGGTAACAAATTTAAAAAAAAACGGAAAACTTTTATGTCATCCATACAGGTGGAGCGCGCGAGGAAGAGGCCATCTCTGCGCCTTCACGCCCTTAGCCGCTGCAGGAGATGCCCTAGGCGTCGGGAGTCCATAGCGGCCTCCCGACCACCGTAGGCGCGGGCTTCTGGGTGGCGAGCAATGGGTAGCTCACCGCCTAGTCCCAGGCCCGGATAGACGGCATGTCGTGTTCCACACGCACGTGCAACTGAACGAACACGGGAGGTTTTTAGTCAGTAAAAGTCTGACACGCGCTCATGCTCCGCCTAGACTGGGAGACGTAATTTGAAAACCATGCAGATCAACGTATTATTTTCTTCTGCATGTGCGCAATGCCAACCATTATCGTGGTCACATTATTAGCCATTACAAGGTGAAATTTAATACACGTCCTTGAAAACAATTGTCAAAGAGAACTAGCTAGTAATTTTGTCCCACAAAGAGGGGCCATTATCTGCGAAATAATTCATAACCACTACTTCATATTTGAACGAGAACGACGAGTCGATCGTTTGTGGAGAATAAAGATGGTGGCACACAAGAGTTTAGAGTTACCGACAGTATTTATTATATTATTTTAAAAGAAATGATTTGAAATTATTTTATAATTCTTGACATTTTGTCATGTGATTGGAAAAGATAATTTAATTTCAAGGATATGCTTAAACATAATGCTAAGTAATACTAGTGACTCACTTAGCTTTGTACGGTTTAACGATTTGACGAGATTTCTATATTATATTTATCATACAAATGTGTTATTTGTTTAAACCTTCCAAAATCAATTATATCTATATTACAGTGGAAACTGCATTTAAATCGATTGTGTAATTAAGAAGACATAAGCGTTCTAAAAAAAAGAAAGATACATGACTGGTTAAACTGAGGATCAAAACCGGTAAATGACAATAGGGTTCTGTCGAGCTGATAATAGTTTGTCTTTCTCACCTGACGCAAGTTATCATCATCTGCTTAGCCTTTAACCAACTATCTTGGGGTCCACTTCCAGTCTAACCGGATTAAGATATTTAGATCCGGAGATTTTACAAGGAGTGCCTGTCTATTTGACCTCCACAACCCAGTTACTGGGTAATACGTTAACCCTTGGTAAGACTGGTTGTCAGACCTTAAGGGCTTCTGACGACCGGTACGACTGTCAAAAATCCACCGACTGTCAAAAATGACAGCCGGGACCAACGACTTAACGTGCTTTCTGAGGCAAGTAAGTGGTAAGCGAATAATATATGCAGAAGGGCAGTTGTATATCTCCGTGCTATCCCGTTCCATATAGTTGATAGCATGGTTTATATCTATGTAACCGTATCCTTACATTCAATTGAAGCTGTATCAAATTGTCCTGTGCGCAGTGCAAAATTAGGCCTTGCAAATGGTTGTACTAGTTACATGACACAAGTAAATCTATAGTAACAGTTCTAGGCTAGGTTTTAGTGTGTGAGAAAGAGTTTAATGCTTAAGCAATGGATCTGATTATTGGATTTTTATCATAAGTAATTAAGGTAAGTTACTATACTAATGCATACTTACAGATACTCACAAAAATCAAAGATCCATTAAAAAAAACAAGCGATTCCCAAAAACAAAAACCAACTTACGCATTGAAAAATATGGTAAATTTTGGTAGTCGGTGTCCGACTACCAAAATTTACAATATTTTTAATTTTTTGGGTTTTTTATTTACCATATTTGTCTTTCGATGTTTCTGATTTCCGAAATAGGAAGTTGGTTCTTTTATTTTTAATTTTTGTTAAGACAGAAGAGTTATTCGTTTTAACATTTTAGTTGTCGTAGTATACGAATTGGTATAGGGTAGGTACCCTATACCAATTCGTATACTACTACTTGCTATGAAAATAACAGTAACCGAAACTATAATATTGGAACTTCATTAAGGTACAGAAAGTGGATTAAATACGAATTATTGAAGCTAACGCGAAAACGACCCAAGTATAAAATAAAAATCTGAAGCTTACTTTAATGCACTGGTAAAAAACAAACTTTGTAAATCGATCCCCATTTGCCGGAGATATCACGCGATATATATTATGTAGAAAGAACTTTTATTCTAAAGTAGAGCCATAAAATAAAATCTATTGCACCCTTTCTCCTCAAGTGTGTCAACAACTTTATCAATTGTGTCTAGTGTAACTTATATAATGAGGTATGAGTCCACTTGCAGACCTAATGACGGAACAGAGTACTCCTGAACTCATAACGGATAACACATCTTTGTGTTAACTATATATTATTAAACTACAGTGGACTAGTTAATATTAATAGTGTCGAATGAGCAGAATTTGTTGACAGCTATTTTTATTAATAGTGTCGAATGAGCAGAATTTGTTGACAGCTATTTTCTTCAAGAAGTTTTGTTAGTTCTAAAGTTGGATTTTAAGTTATTTTTCTTTTCGTGGGAAATCGAAGCTGCCTGTTAAACAGTAAGTAGACCGTCAATTTTGTTTTACGATATTGGTCTCGATAAAACTTGATAAAGACAAGTGTATTTGTATTATTAATAAATCGTTGAAAAAATAGTTCGTTATAAGTATTTGAGCATATTGGTCATGGAAAATATTATTTTTTTTATACAGTTGTCGATAAAGAAAAGTGATTAGTGTTTAATATTAATTAACTGTTCGGACTGGCCTTGTGTTTCAGTAATCACAACCGCACGGGTCCAAGCTACGCTTGCCGCGGTTGGTCCATAGATGGGTAACCATCTTAATATACCATGACCCCTCGGCTCTCGGCTTTTAATCTTATCATTCATTGACAACTGTTACGGGTCGTTAAAAGTCCAAAAGTTTGACAATCAGTCTTACCAAGCGGCATTCTTTTACCCAGTAACTAAGTTGTGGAGTTCGGATATCGTATCAAAATCAAAATCAAAAGTCATTTATTCAAATTAGGCTGAGGATCAGCACTTTTCGAACGTCAAAATTACAAAAGACAGTCCCCCCAAAACGCCCACCCGTCGCGCACTTCCTAGTGCTTTAGCTGGGAAGAAGAAGTGGCCAACAAACTCCCCAGCAGCACAGCTGTCTGTCCAGTTAGAAGAACTTGATTCTATACAATGGTATATAGTAAAACATTAAGAGACACAAATTAAATTAAATGATTTGCTATATGCCAGCTAGCCAACCCAATATACCAACAAATAAAATGAAAACTATACTCAAGCATAAGCAAAAAAAAAATATGAAGAAACATGGCTGCAAAAATAAAAAACTGGCATAAAGGGCGTGACAGCTTACATAGCATAAGTATCACCCAGTAACTGTCTTGTGATGGTCAGATAGGCAGCCGCTCCATTTAAAATTTGGTATTCGGTTTCATGCGGTAAGACTAGAAGCCAACTCCTAAATATTGAAGTGGGGACTAGGATAGGCAGATAATAAGGATCAAACTTACTTGATCAATTTGCTGTTTAACCGACTTTTAAAAAAAAATTGGTTGCCTGTAAAGTCGGTATACGGGCGAAAGTTTTACGTGACAACGACTTTGAGTGGTAAAATAATTTTAATGTGAATATTAAAATCACAATAGAAGCGCAAGACATGAACCGGTGTGTATGCCTATCTCTCTCACTCTCTCTCTCACTCTCTCTCTCTCGCTCTTAGGCGGGCTAACCATGCCCGAGTGGAAGGGACGCGTGCCTCTCACTCGCTCTCATTGTGAGCGCATAACGTGAGCGGAGCGTAACGCAGTTTCTTGAAGTGTCACCCGGCAAACCAATTTATAAGACGTTGTCACGTCAAAAGATGAGGTTCTCAATTTGTCTGTAAGTTTTTTCTTCTATATGCATGTTCCGCGATATTTCCGGCAATCGAGGATCGATTTTGCTTGGTAGTTTTTGCGTTAGCTTCGATATTACGTTTTTATTCCACTTTAGTTCTACGCGCGTCTTCGTTTATCAAAATTCAGAGCCTTTGCCTAATAGCTTTTTGAATCTGACCTTAGCAAAACTATTATAATGAATAGAAAGCCTAGTTTTCAATCGCTGTCAAGATAATATAAGCAATCATTTTCATTGATAAGCCATACAGTGGTGATAGGAAAGCTAATCCAAACAGGATTGATAGTTTAGATATTATCACTATTCTGAAAGTGGAAAATATAAAAGTATATTTAGTAGTACTGTAGGCGAAACCAAATGTTTTTTTCCGTCTAGTTACAGGTACCAAAGGCTATTATTGAACCGACTGCGAAAAAAGGGGAGATTCTCAATTCAATTTTTAACGTTTGTTACTACAGATCTCCGTCATTTATTAGCCGACTTAAAAAGTTCGTCTTTTATTGAAAACGATTTCAAATTAAGTTTCATAGGGATTTTAAATTAAGTGAAATAGGGATAAGGATTTTAAATGAAATTAACTAGGAATAAAGATTTGAAATAAAGTGAAATAGGGATAAGGATGTTAAATGAAGTTAACTAGGAATAAAGATTTGAAATAAAGTGAAATAGGGATAAGGATTTTAAATGAAGTTAACTAGGAATAAAGATTTGAAATAAAGTGAAATAGGGATAAGGATTTTAAATGAAGTTAACTAGGAATAAAGATTTGAAATAAAGTGAAATAGGGATAAGGATTTTAAATTAAGTTATGTAGGGAGAAGGATGTTAAATTAAGTTAAATAGGGGTAAGAATTTTAATTAATGTTATAGTACCTGGATGCCCGAGCTCTGCTCGGTTTTTTTTGGTAATATGACATTTTCTAAAAATGACTCCTAGCTAGATCGATTTATCGCCCCCGAAACCCCCTGTATACTAAATTTTAAGAAAATCGTTGGAGCCGTTTCCGAGATTCAGATTATATAGATACATATAATATATATACAAGAATTGCTCGTTTAAAGGTATAAGAAAGATTGGGATAGGGATTTTAAATTTAGTGAAATCTCAATCAGGGAGGAATAAGGTAAGTTAAATAGGGTTAGGGATTTTAACTTATGTTAAATAGGGACACTGATTTTAACTTAAGTTATATATATAAGATAGGGATGTAAATAAACTTAAATAGAGATTGGGATTTACAATAAGAAATTGATAATTTTGATAAGAACTTTTCTTGGACTGCCCAGCTACAGGAAGTTAGCCGCAAGCTATTTGCATCCGCTGCGTCTTTGAAGAGATTACGTAACTTTCTTCCGACTGCCACCAAGATTGCGCTTGCACAATCACTTCTACTACCCATCCTTGACTATGCTGATGCCACCTATCTTGACCTTACCCAAGACCAACTGAACAAACTTGAGCGCCTTCAAAACTTTTGTATAAGGTTCATATTTGGTTTGCGGAAATATGACCATGTTTCCGAATTTCGAGTGAAGCTCAAGTGGTTACCAATTCGCCTTCGCCGGAATGCTCATATTCTTTCTCTTTTGTATAATGTGCTATTTACGCCCTCTACTCCTCTCTATCTCAAAAAACGTTTTCAGTTTCTTTGTGATTCCCACACGAAATTCTTAAGGTCATCAGATAACTTGAAGCTTAAAATGCCTATGCATTCCACAACTTTCCTCGACCATTCCTTTACTGTCCAAGCCGCTCGGTTGTGGAATGCATTGCCTGTTGAAATTAAACGCGCGCAGACGTTACATGTTTTTAAAAGACTCGTAAAGGAACACTACTTGTCGTTGTGATCTTGTTCTCCTAATCTAACTGTAATTTTCTATGTACTGTCTTCATTTATTTTTGTGCCTTATATATTTAGTATGTATGTATATATGTATCTATTATTTAGAATATAAATATCTGTGTAGCAATTTTAGTACATTGTATGTTTACACCATTGACATACCCATTTTATGTCCAGACTTATTACTGTCCATTCCATGGTTGCCTGGAAGAGATCGCATAAAGCGATAAGGCCGCCCATTGTATATTTTGTAGTCTTTGTAATGTTTTTTTGTTTTGTATTTTAATGGTGTACAATAAAGTATATATAAATAAATAAATGGGGATAGAGATTTTAAATAAGTTAAAAGAATAGTAAAGGATAGTTATGAGGATTTTATATAAGTTAAATAGGGAGTGTGACTTTAAATAAGTTAAATAGTGAGTGGCATGTTCAAAAAATTAAATATAGAAAGGGATTTTTAATAAGAAAATGTAAGCATGCTAATAGATAATGGATGCTCACTGAAAGAATTCTTTGAATATCAACTTATCCTGAAAATGTCATTTAGCTTCAAATCTGTAGTTCTGATTTTCTGACTTACATTGGTAAGATAACTAGTAAAATAACTAGGTAAGTATCCACGAAGATATTATATAAAAATAGTTAAGTAAATGATCTAATGTCACAATAATTATTCATAACTAGCTGTGCCCGCGGCTTCACCCACGTGGTGTTCAGAAATTATCAGACAGGGACGTGCTACTCAGACAAAAAGGAGCCTATGTTACTCCTTATAACATCAGCTATCTGCCAGTGAAAGTCCCGTCAAAATCGGTCCAGCCTTTTCAGAGATTAGCCGGAACAAACAGACAGACAGACAAAATTTAAAAACAATTATTTTTTATATGTAAGTACCATATATACTTCCTGCCAGGGTCACGAGATTGTTCGAAAGAGATACCGTGACTCTGGCACATGGGCAACTGAAGGAACACGGGTGGGTTTTAGTCAGTAAAAGTCTGACACGCCCTCCCACTCCGCCCAGAGCGGGAGAAGTCATTTGATGATTTCCCATCCAAAAAAAAAAAAAAAAAAAAAAAAAAAAAAAAAAAAAAAAAAAAAAAAAAAAAAAGTACCATATATACTTTCATATGCATTTAGTGAAAAACTGTTAATTCGAAATTACAAACAGACACTTCAATTTTTTTTATTTGTATAGATAAATATGGTTGCTAATACATTGCCTTGATACCTACCAGGAAGTCACACTTATCTAGCATAATAACTTGTAAATGATAATCATTTACTTGCAAGAAAAAATATGTATTACCTAAGTATAAATTCACTCATCATCGACTTCCAGTATAACCAGCTGTAATAGAATGCTAGAATTCTATTGCAGCTAGTTTATGGCTTGTTTTTGAGTATTTTTAACCGACTTCAAAAAAAGGAGGAGGTTTTCAATTCGACTGTATTTTTTTTTTGTTACCTCATAACTTTTGACTGGGTGAAACGATTTTGATGATTTTTTATATTTGAAAGCTGGGGCTTTCCGAATGGTCCTTTTTTAATTTGGTTCTATTCGGACAATGGGATCCATGTGAAAACCATATGAGTCTTAAATTTGCATTGAGTATTTGCGCGACAAATGAACGAACAACGCGATTAGATTAGTGCGGGGTATCTACCATAACTAAAAAGTTAAAAATAAAAACTTTCAACACAAAAATAACAACCGAATTCCTTAAAAAAAACACTACGAAGTCAAAAATAACTTTAATTTCGGAAGTCGGTGGCAAAAAAACCTTAAATACAGATCCTAAGACACTGAATTACGAAATTAAAGTTATTTTTGATTTTCTAGTGTTTTTTTAAGGAAGTCATTTTGATCCAAGATTGTTATTTTTTTGTAAAAAGTTTTAATACAGGGAGCGACTATCTGACCTCTAAAGACCTGTTGGTAGGTAACAGGATACCCTTTTATAAGACTGATAGTCAAACTTTTGGCATCTTGTAGGCTTCTGATGACCCCTTACGACTGTCAAAAATTCACGAATGACAGCCTGGACCATTAGCTTAACGTGGTTTCCGAGGTACCGAGTAGGGTGATGGTCAACCATCTACGGGCCAACCGCTACAAGCACAGACTAACCTGATCGATCGATCAGTGCGGCTGTTTTTACTTAGCCATAAACCTGTCAATCATCTTTACTAATATTATAAAGCTAAAGAGTTTGTTTGTTTGGTTGAACGCGGTAATCTCAGGAACTACTGATCCGAATTGAAAAATTATTTTTGTGTTGGGTAGCCTATTTATTGAGGAAGGCTATAGGTTATATAACATCACGCTACGATCAAAAAGAGCGGAGCAGCAATAAAAAATGGACGAAAAAAGGCGGGCAATTCGATGCGACAGAAAGGGTCGGGGAGAAAAATTTGACGCGGACGAAGTCGCGGGCAAAAGCTAGTAGTAATATTACTACGTTTTTATAACTTGTTAATTTACAATTTTACGAGTCACGACCCTGGACTTAAAAGTAATTGATTTTTTAACAACGTAATTTAAAATAGAACAGTAAAAAGTTTGCGTCTACCCACTTATATCTAAAAAATATAATAACTCGTAGTTAAATTACAATTTACATCTGTCTATAGGTATCATATTTATTCTCGCTTCGGCCAAAGTCCAGCAAAGGATATCAAATATACATTCGATGCATGTAGGCCAAATTCATTATTGATCTGCTTGTACTGGCCCGTAGTCTTGAAGACCTATAGGTAGGATACAAAATTGAAGCAGCCAGTTCCGTTGACTATGTCTTTACGCTAAGTTTGGTAAAAAAAAAAGAATTTGAAGTAATCTAAGAATGAAATTTTATAAAATAATCATTAAAATCATCGAAGTTTATTTCATAATTTCAGCCGTAAGACGTCCACTGCTGGACTTAGGCCAGTTTGGGGGGCTTATTTAATCTCAATTTAAATAATATTAAGGGCCGATTTTTCAATCCTGAGATAAATAGACGAATAGGGTTTATTAAATACATAGCCCAACAATCTGTTTGTTCAATCATTGCTTAAAATCGAGATACTCAGTGCGCGAAATAATCTCACCGCGATTTTATAACGAACGTCGACTTACGTTTTCTAAGTACTTTCCGGGCAATGTCCTACAATACAATTATATTATTTTGTTTATGTTATAAAATTATCAATGTAGATACATTGCTTATTAAATTGAATCAATTGTCATATAAATTATATTAATGACATTTTATTTATATTAAGGGATCATTCAACAATTACGTGATCACCGAAGGGGGGGGGGGGGTCGGGTGCTTGTATATACATCTGGATTATTTGGGGGGGGGAGAGAATCCATGATTACGTCATCATTTATATAACTAAATATTTAAATATTTACGTCCAATTTTGAAGTCTATACTGGTAACACTAACTATTAGATAGATGGAACGGGATTTCCCCTGCTATAGACAAACTGTGGAACAGTGTGACCAGATTCAGTATTTTTATACTTTTTCGGCATATTTTATCGACTTTTCCAAGCATCAGTATTTTTATAGGTATATTGGATTAAGTAAGTATTTTGGATATATTTTAGGTAAAAAGTTATCAAAACTGTAGCGATCGTGCCCGCAAATATTGATGTTCAGCAGATTTCCCTGATTTAGCCTGTAATGGCACTTTTAAATACAAAAATATAAATACTAAATATGTACATTCATCTAACAAGTTTTAGTTAGATGAATGACGTGATGATTAATACGTACGGACGAAGATTACGTAATCAAGGCGAGGGGGGGGGGTTAAACCAAAAGATTACGCTGTGATCACATAGGGGGGGGGGGGGTTAAAAAAACGGCCAAAAATGATCACGTAATTGTTGAACGATCCCTAAGTGGTAATTTATGTTTAAAAGTTGTGATTGAAAACGTACTAATGTGACTTACTTATCCATTGTGTGTATTTTTAACAAGTTTTTGTTAACTTGGTATGTATGTATGTATGTATCTATGTAACGGATTATTTGAACGTGATTTTAACCCCCTTCAAACCGTCTGATGAATTTGGCACACAAGGACCGATGACAATATAATAATTTCATAAAGTGTTATTATCCTAGGCAGGATCACCAGGATAGCAAAAAAAAAAAAAAAAAATTCGCTTTTCAAAATAGAAAATAAATAATAGTTTAAAAAACATGTTTTCATAGAAAACCGCGACATCATAGAAAAACACTCCTTTTTCCATTATTTTCTACTTTTGACTTTGGTTTTCTATGAAAGCGTGTTTTATGTTTTTTTTAAGTATTAAATGTAATATTTACAACAAAACTTTATTGTGACTAATTTAAATTATTACTAGCCTGTAAATTATGAATCTAATGGCTTTTAAAATAAAGTTCTTTATCTAATAGTAATCTTTTCCTGTATCCCGCTACCTTCTATGTATACGCTTAATCAGATGCAAGATGCTCATGTTTCTAGGTCCACCACCATATAGAAGTGACAAGGCGAAGTGGAATCGACGGTTGCGTCAGTCAAACTTCTAAAGAGGTTGACGTTGTTTACAACCTCTTCATTTGGAGATGACTGCGTTGCTTCGATACGGAATTTAAATGCGTAACTCAGGACCAAAAACTTCCACAACAACAACAAAAATTTAACTTGGTATAAAAAATAAATAAATATCTTTGGACAACCAACACACCGTTATCTGATCCCAAACTAGGCAGAGCCTGTACTATGGCAACCAGACAACTGATATACATACTTATATATTTCTAAATACATACATATTATAGACCAGTCAGGTGACCTAAGTTTCTGGTCCTATGTTTTTAAAACGATGACCAACGACGCTGTGATTAAGAAGTTTATTTCAAAAGTCATTAAACTCAAAATATAAAAGCAAGTAGTATTCTGACGTCCCAACATAGTCGTGTTGTAAATAATATTGACAATGATAATTATGTAAATATGTGCATTGTTCATAATTCCTAAGATACTGATATCTTGGATCGTAAACGCATTATTGTTATTTATTAATGAAGTACTGATAAAATGTCTCTGCCTCTTATATACATATAAGTATAACAGACAAAGATTATAATAGAATGCAACGCGTTTTATATTGTCATATTTTGATGTATGCTTTCAAATCGATAGTACCTTCTAATATTTATGTAACTTGGTGTCTAAGTAATTATAACCGCAAGGCACGTGTTGATCGATCAGGTAACTACACTGCCGAGGTTAGTCCTTGGATGGATGACCATCTTTACATATCGAGATGGTCACTCATCCCTCGGAAAGCACGTTAAGTCGTTGGTCCTGGCTATATTTCGCGGATTTTTGACAGACATTGCGGGTGGTCAGAAGCCTGAGAGTCTGATAACCAGTCTTACCAAGAGGGATACCTCTTACGTACTGTTACGTAGTTACGTACTGGGTAATACGATAGTAGTACGTAACTGGATTGCAATCGCTCTATATGCAAGACTGGTATAGCAGCATTTGGCTTAACTGGAAGACGGAAGCAACATAGTTGGAAAAAGGCTAGGCAGAAGATAAGGTATCATTAAGTACCGAACTTAATTCCGGCAACAATTACGTACCTAGTTAACATTATGCTTACTTATATATAATAATTGAAAATTAGTAACTTAACTTTCATTGTTCGTGTGGTGCCGGATGTAAAGAATAGCACCACCCCATTTCTTCCCGTGGGTATCGTAAAAGTCGACTAAGGGAGTTACTAGAGAATAGGCAGCAGCGTTCTCTATGCATTTTACCACCATACTGTAATCACTAACCCGCCTGCCAAGCGTGGCGATCTCTGTACAACAGTGGACGTCTCGGCTGAAATGATGATGATAGAGGCATGAGGAACAGGGTGTAAATTTCACTTATCCTCCATAGAAAATGGAGGATACTCCGCCCAGACGGGCATTGTGTCTTGTGGGCAACTGCCAGACGATGATTTCGGGACGTCGCGCGTCGTCTATACTAATATTACAAAACTAAAGAGTTTGTTTGTATGGTTGAATGCGATAATCTCAGAAACTACTGAAAAAAAATCTTTTGGTGTTGGATTTCCCATTTGCCAAGGAAGGCTATATAACATCTCACTAGGACCCTTAGGAGCCGATCAAAAAGAAAAAAGTCACAAAAACCGAAGACCTCGCGGGCAGGCGATTCAATACAACGGGATGGGTCGGTAGCAAGGAATCTGACGCGGACGAAGTCGCTTGCAGAAGCTAGTATGTGATAATATACTATTTCCGCGGTAAACTCTGTTTGCGCGATTCAGGGTTTTACGTGAGGTCAATGTGGAATAGTTCGCTACACATTTTTAAACTCGTATTTTTTGTTTCAGGCTGAACAAACCCTTTAGGACCAAAACCCGAATTCAAAGGACCAAACATGACGCTACGGAGGATGGCCAATGACTCTGTCCACTGGTTCATAGGGGAGTTGACCTCACGAATAGTGGCCGAATCAGGGATCCCTTCAGACCGATACCACCTTGGCAAGATTCTTCTACAAAGCTTTAAGGACGACCCAGAATTTGTGTTGCAGGTAAATTTCCGTGAAGACATTTTTCAAAAGGGTAATTGTGTAACAAACTAACTGTGGGTATGGCTTTCATTTTGACAGTTCAAAGACATTCATTTCGTTATTTGTTGGGTAGACCAACTACGCAATCAACAATGCGTCAACGGCTTGCATCTACATTAAAATTTAAAGACAATTTCATTGATTATTAACAGTTGCTTCATTTTCGGACTGATTAGTAAAGGGTGTATATTTTTAGATAAATTCAAGATTTCTTAACTGTAAACCTTCTCCACAGATTGACGGAGCAACAGGCGAATCAGAAACATACGCTTCAGTCCTAGAGAGGACAGTGAGATGTGCCAACAGCATGAAGAACCTCGGCCTGGGACATGGAGACGTGCTGATACTGATGGCTCCCAACCATCTGGATGTGGCTATTCCTTTTTATGCTGCTCTTTATCTTGGAATCATCGTTGGTGCGATTGACAGGACTTTGACTACAAGTAAGTATGCCTTATCCGTTTAATTCATGTGGTGCCGTAAAGAATAGCTCAATCCCATCTCTTCCCGTGGGTATCGTAAGAGGTGACTAACCTATAGAGAATGATTAACCAATAGAGCTGGCATATAGCAAATCAATTAATTTAATGTTTTATGTCTCTTAATGTTTACTGCATACCATTGTATAGAATCAAGTTCTTCTAACTGGACAGACAGCTGTGCTGCTGGGGAGTTTGTTGTGCCACTTCTTCTTCGCAGCTAAAACACTAGGAAGTGGTGAAGAGTGGGCGTTTTGGGGGACTGTCTTATGTAATTTTGACGTTCAAAAAGTGCTGATCCGCTGCGTAATTTGAATAAATGACTTTTGATTTTGATAATGGGCATCAGCGTTCTCTCATACTACTCCGCCTGCCAAGCGTGGCGATTTTGGCAAACCCCTATGGGCAGGCCTTTGTTCAGCAGTGGATGAATTATGGCTGAAATGATGATGATGTTGATGAGTATGCTTTTGTTTTGTTTGAAAGCCTTCTTACTCTCTTTTATGTAGGCGTATACGGTTTCCAAGGGATTGGGCAAATGTTTACTTTTATTACTTAGGTAAACATAACTAGCGAAATGTGAGTGTACTTTAGGTACACCAATGGCCGACCGTTCGAGGAAACAAGGCGTGTTGTTATTGTTATGTCTATTTTTTCTATAAATCGATGACCTGGTTAGGGTTGCCGGAATCCGCTGTATGCGGCAAACATAGGATGGGTCGATGCGGTCGCTTGTGAGAGGCCAATGTCTAGAAGTGACCTTTGATTGGAGTGGTCATGATGGGTAAATTCTGTCCAAGGAAAACAACTTGTCTATTGCATTCATCGAACCGATCACCGTAGTGGTGAACTAGTGAAAACAGCCGCGACGCCAACCCAGACAGATGCTTCACTTTGTCTAAAATATTTCATCAACACTGCTCTCACAACGGTGTTTGAAAACACCGTGAAGAAACTGGCGTGTTCTAGAAGCAAAATTTCATAGTCATGTGCCGTCCACCAGCCCTCTGGGCTTGCATGATGGACTGCGGCCCACTCCATTTCACAGAGAGGAGGCTTTTGTTACGTTATAGGCTGGTTATCTGAACCGAGCACTAATACTTTTACTAAGTGTGGATCATGACGGTCGACAGTAACTATTAAAGAGTCATCCTACTGTAGATGCTTCCGGAATATAATATACTTCAATATAACGGACAAGGAATTTCCTAAAAGATTGAGTATCTTGTGAACTTTATGCAGTCAATTTATCAAAGCATTCTTTTTCTTCTTGATAAGTATATAGTCCAAAGTCTTTTGTGAAACATTGGACTAATGGGCGCTTTTGTGAGTGCTGATCCTGGGTTCGATATAAGAAGTCATATGGGTTTTATTCATTGAGGGAATTCGTGGTAGTAACCCGAAAAGTCGTAAAAGGCGACTAAGGGACTTACTAGAGAATAGGCAGCAGCGTTTTCTATGCATTTTACCACTATACAGCGATAGCCAAACTGCCTGCCAAGCGTGGCGATTATGGAAAAACCTCCCTTTCCTAGTGCCGAAATGATGATGAACTCGAAAAATGGATTTATGCCCAGCTTATGGCAATATGATTGCTCGAGTCCTAATTTTCACTTGTTAAGCATACACTCCTTGAAAGTACGTAGTCTCTGCCTACGATTTCTAGAAATAGTCCAAATGTTGTCTTTTATGTCCTAGATGAACTGCAACAAACTTTCGCTTTCTCAAAGCCAAAGATAATATTCTGCCAAAGCGAGAGAGCGTCAGATGTTCAGCTGACCCTGAACAACTTGAACTTGAACGCTCAGATAGTGAGCTTCGATAAGGGAGATTACCTCTGCAGCTTTAAGGATTTCATGGAGCAGTATGGAGATAACTCACCGGTGGAAGATTTCAAGTAAGGAAACTGTTCTAACACTAGAATTGCTGTTATTTATCCTTCCACAGAAATAGCACCATCCCATTTCGTGAGAGTCGACTAAGGGACTTACTAGAGAATGGGCAGCAGCGTTCTCTATGCATTTTATCACCATACTGCGATCGCCAACTCGCCTGCCAAGCATGGCGATTATGGCAAACCCCACCCAAATTAATAAAAATAATAAAATAAAATAAAAATAGCCTTTATTTCCTATTACAAGTTTTTTTTTTTTTTAAATACATATTGCTTTTTATAGTATAGATAGATATTAATGTTTGCATGCATTCTTAAATATTTTTTTAAATACTAAATTAAACTTTATTTGTAATAGTCGCCTCCGCGGCGTAGGCCTCTCCTAAACCTTTCCATACATCTCTTTCCCGCGCCAATCCCATCCAATACGGGCCACATCTCTGTTTAAAGATGTCTCTCCATCTTTTAATTGGTCTCCCTCGTTTCCTTTTCAGGTCTCTTGGTAACCATTCTGTTTTTTTTTTGTTACACATTCTGCATATGTGTCCTGTCCATTGCCATTTCAGTGATCTCGTTCTTTTTCTTATATCTATTATCCTTGTTTCCTTTCTGATGTTATCGTTGCTGACCTTATCTGCAAGTTTTATGCCAAGCATGCTTCTTTCCATTTTACGTTAGCAGATAGCTATTTTTTCTTCGTCTTCATTTCTTAATGACCACGCCTGGCAACCGTAGGTGAGGCATGGTAGTATCACTACTTCGTAGAGTTTTTTCTTGATGTTTATGTTTATAGAGCAGCCTATCTATTCTGTTAAAATATCACCGTGAGAACTTAGGTGAAGTGACCTAAGAGTGAGCTGTCATTTCATCTAATGTTAGGGATTGACATTAGTGACAACAAACTTTAAGCTCACTTCACGCAAATTATCACGGTGAAATTTTTACAGAATAGCACTACTGTTCTTCATAATTTCTTTTAAACTCCAATACTTCCGCCAAGCTAGAGTTATTCTTCTCTCTACTTCTTTTCTTGTATGGTTTTGTAATGATATTAGCTGTCCCAAGTATACATATTCCTTCACATATTCTACGTTTTCGTTTCCTATTTTAATATCTCGGGGTGTTCCATTGGTTAAAATTTTTGTTTTATTTATGTTCATAGATAGTCCCACCTTTTGACTTTCTCTATCTAGTTCAGTGACCATACTCTCCAATTCTAAAGCACTTTTTGAAAAAACGACAATGTCATCCGCGAATCGTAGATGATTCAGGAGTTCCCCATTCACCTTTATTCCCTTTGTTTCCCAATCCAGACGTCTGAATATGGATTCTAGTACGGCTGAGAAGAGTTTCGGGGAGAGGGGGTCCCCCTGTCTTACTCCCTTTTGTATGGGGAATTCCGCACCATCACGTTCTAAGCGTACTTTCGCGTGGCACGTTGAATATATATACTATGTATTAAATTTATGTATTTCTGGTTAACATCCTGCTGTCTTTGTGATGCCCATATAGCTTCAAAATGTAAAGAGTCGAACGCTTTTGTATAATCTATAAAGCATAACCGCAAGCAAGCAGTACCGTCTTTCCATATTCCTTTACTTTTTCTATTAGTTGTGTTATGACTTGTATGTGATCTATAGTCGAGTAACTTTTGCGAAAGCCCGCTTCTTCGCGCGGTTGATTTTCATCGAGGCTGCTTGTTATCCTGTTTAATATGATTTTTGAGAAGACTTTTTATAGGTTTGTCATGAGACTAATTGGTCTATAGTTTCCCAGGTCGGATCTATCTCCTTTTTTGTGCAGCAGTATGGTTGTAGATTTTGACCATTGTTCTGGAGTGGTTTCTGTTCTGAGGATGTTATTGAATAATGCTTGGAGAGGTTTCAAAAGTGAGGTACATAACGCCTTAAGGACCTTCCTTAAGGCGTTATGTACCCAAATTGGGGGAGGTCTATGTCCAGCAGAGGGCGTCTTTCGACTGAAAGGATAATAACGATGATCCACAAATTTGGTCTCTCTTTTTGAGTTATTTTTAACGTATTCATGTTTCCTATTGCTTTATTTCGTTCTTACGGACGTATGGTTCGTAATATTTTTTCGAGCACTCTATCTTCAACTCACTGCCTAGCGTCGAGAGTTCAAAATTGAACAGAGTGTGTTTTCAACGTGATGAGATGCACTCGTTTGGATTCTCAATGGTCGGTTTAAAACCGAGATTTTTATATTTAACGTACGTACGACGACGAGTAAATAATACCCTATGTTGTTATTTTTATGTATAACTGTGGATAATGTTTCCGCTTTTTTGACAAAGTACACAAATAACAGTTTTAATTATGAGGAGGTAATGGTATGCTTTTAACGACCATCGCGATCAATTCTCTCTTTTTATCCTTTTCATGATGGGATGATTTCCGTGACCTTATCATCTTCCTGCCCTTGTCCCATGTTACTTGGGGTAATAATAAGAAAATGCGATATATATAAGCGAAAAGTTACATTTATACATTCATTCACTCACTGATTAATCAGGAAATCTTAAAAACTACTGAACCTACGAAGATGAAATTTGAGAAAGAGGTAGATTATGGGTAGGAGACGTAAGCTAAGAAAGGATTTTAGGAAATTACTCCCTTAAAGTGGTGATATAGGGGATGGCCAAAAAAAAGAAGCTGAAAAAGGGGATGATTTCTCTGTTACATTTTCACGCTTTAGATAATTTCCGACATTCACGCGGATGAAGTCGCGGGCACAAGCTAGTTTACCTATATTTGCTTGTTGCATTAAGTTCTTTATTCTCTGCTGTTTCATGTTGCTATAGAATAGACCACAACTATCTAGTTTATTTCCAGGTGTACAGACTTTGATCCTGAAGACTCTCCTGCTTTCCTTATAGCCACGAGTGGTACAACTGGCCTGCCGAAAGCTGCTGCAGTTACCCACAAGAATTTTGCTATCATTACGCCTTATGTGTGGTAAGTATTTTAGATACTACTATTTATTTTGCTATTGTTGGTCGAGCAAATAGTTTAAGACAGGATATCAGGATGTGGTGTTATTAATTGTGAGAAATGGGCGTGAACACAAGTTGTCTATGTTACTTAATTGTCGAGGACCTACAACATTTATAAATGGAATGTGTCCAATATGAGTCCAGTAGAAATAATTTAGTGAGATCCTTGAATTGGAACAGAGCTGATGTGCCATGTTCCATGTAATTCTATCCCAACCGAATGGCGACGATGCGAAGAGTCTGTTCAAATTCATGGGCCACGTCTTATGAAAGTAGCATTGTTTAGGATACGATGGGACTGACATACGCTATGCACAAAAGCCCCTAAAAAAAAAATAATTAAAAAAAACTTATTTAACTAATATTACAAAAATTGCGAAAGTAAGTTTGTTTGTTATGCATTCGCGCTAAAAGCGGATGAACAGATTTCGGTGTTTGGCACACAGATAGACCATAACCTGAGTATGAGTAAGGATGTAGGCTATTTTCATCCTTGATCGTAGACAAAGTAACGGGCAACAGCAAGTCTGCTATTAATTTTACTACCTTTTTAAGTTTCCAATGTCGCTTATTAGTTATTGTCATCATCATAAACATACACTGGCAACCCCCCCCCCCCCCCCCCTATGGCCTATGTCTAGCAGTGACAGTCTTTTGGCTGAAGTGATAATTATTAAAATACACTAAAAATAAGTGGAAAAAGTGCGAATATTTGAAACTAAATCCAAATCCCTTTCAAATAAAAGAATAATTTTCGAAATCGGTTTATAACTATCGGTGATCTGAGGTAACAAACATTTAAAAAAAAAACCGGCCAAGTGCGAGTCGGACTCGCGCATCGAGGGTTCCGTACAAACCTGTAGGTATATAAGTAAAAGTTCACCCATCACGACAATCGAGTCGTATTTCTGTTCTGTTTCTTGGCTTGGTTTTATTTCTGTCTGTGTTTTGTTCTGTTTATTATATGATGTCATAAAAACTTTACGGTTTTCGCAATATGTCCTTTATTTGTGCTATAAAACGTTGCTTCGTACCAAATTTCAATTTTCTAGATCGACTGGAAGTACCCTTTAGGTTTTGATTCCCTTGCGAGTTTTGAAAATTTGCGGAAATTTGCGGCAAAAACGGCTATATCTTTTAATCACGTTAGCTTAGAAGTTTGATTTTTTCACAGCTCCAAGGGACAGTAGACTTGAGTATTCGATATAAATTTCAGCTTGATATCTCCACACGTTCCTGAGAAAAAGGGTCTTGACAGACGGACGGACGGACTAACGGACAACAAAGTGATCCTATAAGGGTTCCGCTTTTTCCTTTTGAGGTGCGGAACCTTAAAAACAACGGAATTGAAAACCTCCGCATTTTCTGAACTCGGTTAAAAAAAGAACATCTACAAGAATACAAAATGCTTACGTGCTAAAGTCAATAAAAGCCTTTTCAAATATTTTTATTTTTTCCCAATAGGTCTAGGTTCACGACATTCCCGACTCCGACCCGCCTCGCCATGATCGGTTCACCTCTGCAATGGCTGACGGCCATCTTGAACTTCATCATATCTCCAGTATTGAGGTTCACCAGGCTACAAACTTCGCGGACACTGACGCAGGAGCATGCTTATGAGCTGATTAACACTTATAAGGTATGAAAATTCAAATGAAAAAGAATCTTATAGTTTCCTACTTTAAGACACAATGCACAAATGGTTTAAACACACTTATGGTTTAGCCATTGTTTGATTTCTATCTTCTTCTTCGAGTTCTAGAGTATCGATGGCAAAATGTTCAAACATCTTTGGCCGAAATGCACAGGTGACAGGGCATGCAGCGCAGGATGGAAAGTAGGCAGTTGTCTGTGGGGAGGCGCTGCATAAGCACTTGAGATCTGAGCCGTCCGTGAACCTCAATATGTAGAGATCAAGAGAGATCTGTCGAGATAGTCTTGGCTCCGGCCGACTTGGGTTCGAAGTCATTTTAGAGATTTCCAAATAGACCAAGATAAAGCACTGAGAAATTGTGTCGGGCGGGCGTTTGGGGCCTGTCTTATGTAATTTTGACATGCAAAAAGAGACTCTTCAGACTCTTAGACTAATTTGAATACATTACTTTTGATTCGACATGTAAAAAGACACTTTTCAGACTCTTAGACTAATTTGAATAATTTACTTTTGATTTAGTTTAACTCTTGTAGACTGCGCTGTCATGATGTATCTTGAATTTGATTTTCTTATTGAAACACAAAATTATTATACACTATGTTGTTGATGGATACGTGACCACCATCACCATAATGAACCTTTTATGTTCCCACTGCTGAGACACAGGCCCACGCTCTGGGACAAAAAGTGGATCGTAAACTACCACGCGGGCCCAATGTGGGTTGGTGGATATCAAAATGTCTTCTAACTTTCGGTTCTAGGACAAGCGAAGTTTTCCCGCGATGTTTTCCTTCACCGTGTTGAGAGCAGTAGTGATAGAATAATTAACACAAAGTAAATTATCTCTTAATCGTAGAACCCCCCGTTTCCACAAGGCCACTACTGCTCATAAATATGTGGCCGTATAATGTCAATGGAGTAGTCAGAGCTTCTTAGATAGTAATCACCTTTGCAGGCTGACCTTGGACGTTTTCTTGCAGCCCACCTACACAATCTTCAGCCCCACAATGATGACGACGCTCATAAACCCTGATACACGTGATCAGTGCGACTTCACAAGCTTGGAACTGCTCATGTTGGGTGGAAGCGCTGTGGATCAGTATTTGATCGATGAATTGAAGGTTTGTATTGCTGATTGTGCCGAGTTTACATTGGACTGGTCTGATGCTTGCCAAGTCATAAGAAATAAACAGGTCTAGTCAAGCATGCTTTATTGTCGACCATATCATACAAGTAAGGATTTTATCTTGGACATTATTGACATCGGTAAGGAAACATATTAATCAAGATCTGCCCAGCCTTTTTCCAACTATGTTGGAGGTTGGCTCCCAGTCTAACAGGAAGCAGCTGACTACCACTAAATATTTTACATGGAACAATTGTCTATCTGACCTTCACAACCCAGTAACTGGGTAATGTATCGTATTACCCAGTTACTGGGTTGTGGAAATACCCTTGGAAATACGGGCTGTTGGACCTTCGTCAATTTCTCGAATGACAGCCGAGACTCCAAGGCACGGAGGGGTCTTGGTATGTAAAGATGGTCACCCGTCCATGGACCAACCGTGGCAAGCGTGATCAATGTTTGAGTCTTCTCTATATCAGAAGAGGCCTTTGCCCTGCAGTAGGATATTATTACTGGCATTATTATTATTTAATTGAGTTGAGGCAATATCAAATAAACAAGTGTTTGATGATAATAGCCGTTTCTTGGAATACAGAACACACAAATAGGACTTTGATAAGTGTTGATTAATTGAGCTGCAATTAACGTGACCACCCACTCTGAGTTCAAACGGTATAACAGTCACCAAAAGAGACAAATATCAAGGTCATCGGATAAAGATGAATTTTATTAACTAATAACTAGCTTTTGCCAGAGGCTTTGCCTGCGTATTATACATATACACCTTCCTCTTGAATCACCCTGTCTATTGATGAATACCGCATTTAATCCGTTGCGCTGTTTAAAAGACTTAAGCGTACAAACACGAAATGTAACTTTGTTCTATAATAAGTAAAGATAAAGCTAACAGTGTTTGACAGTTGGATAACTTAAGAATATCGAAAACGATTAAACAATAGTTTACAAAGGGGATGTCCTTTGTCCATAAGAAACCGTAAAATGTCCGTTCCTCGGAAAGCACGTTAAGCCCTTGATCCCGGCTAACATGTGGGGACCTTATACAGTCGTTTTGAGTCGTAAAAGCCTGAAAGTCTGACAACCAGTCTTACCAAGGAGTATCATATAACCCAGTAACTGGGTTGTGAAGGATAGAAAGGCAGTCGCTCCTTGTAAAATACTGGTATTCAGCCGCATCTGGTTGGATTTGAAGCCGACCCCAATATAGTTTGGAAAAGGCTAGGTAGGTAGATGATCCGTGCATAAGAAAACCGTTTTTTGTTTATGTCCGGCCCCTTAAATTTTTAGGTAGAACAGAACTTGAATCCTATTTGAATTTAGCAAATTCATTTTCAAAATCTCTAGGTGTGTAAGCTGTTCCATGAAAACAACTGCCGACAAACTGTTATGCAATCTTGCAGACTTTATGTACTTTATTGTTAATACAGATTTCATCATCATCACCATTGCAGCCGTAAAACGTCCACTGCTGGACATATTCCTTCCCATTCTTCCATAGAGAAAGCTGCTGCCCATTCTCTAGTAAGTCCCTTGGTCGCCTCTTACGACACCCACGGGAAGAAATGGAATGGTGCTATTGTTTACGTCCGGCACCACCAGGCGCGGTCGCAGCCTAACATTTTGGGGGGGTCACCATGAGTACTGAACAATATTTTTAGGGAAGGTACATCCTCTTTGGTCTAGTAGTCGCAAGCGCTACTGATCAGCATGATGTCCCGGGTTATGTCTTGGGGGGGGGGGGGGGGGGGGGCAAGACCCCTAGGACCCCCCCGCCTCGGACCGCGCCTGGGCACCACACGGAAATACAGATTTAGAATATACAGTATGTCTGGTCACCGGTGTCCGACCCGTTAAGGCGAAGCAATATGATCAATTTTATAGACAAATCCACCATAATAAGGCATTTTTCCCCTACTGTTTTGAAATGGCGGCCATTTTATTTTTTATTTTTACTGAGTGCGGTTGGGTTCATTTATTTTGCCATATCTACCGATATTAGAAGTCCTACAGGCAGAAAAGTGCTTTCGTTCGATAGCTACAAAAGTAGGCAATAAGTTCACACTAAAAAGTTTATCAAAAACTACCATTAAAACGTAAAAAAAAACTGGAAACTAAAAAAGTGTGAAAAAATTTGGTTGTTTTTTAATGTTTTGAAAACAGTAGGGGCAAAATGCCTTATTATGGTGGATTTGTCCATGAAATCGATCATATTGCTTCGCCTTAACGAAAAATTTTTTTTTTTATTCATTTTAATTCCAGTTTCTCACATTTTACACCTTTATCATCGGCTATAATAATAAAGAGGGTGGGCGCTGATACCTATAATTACAAGATATTAAGTTATCTTAGCTTAGGTATTGGCTGCAACTCCAATATTCAACCTTAAAGGTACGTTTACACACGCTTGCCAAGGCTCGACAAGCATCCACAAGCACAATCGTGTAAAGAGGCCGTTTGGCTTGGCTTGCGTGAACTTGCGGACGCTTGTATCCGATCCGGACTAGTGTCGGTTTTTTGACACAGATCAAAGGGCGTTTGCGGCAAGCGCTTGCGACGCGTTTACACGTTGGCGCGCGTTTATTAGCCGCTGTGATTTCTTATGTTATCTTATTAGTTACCTGATACGATTTCTGTGAACCTTTTTCATCCACCATCATCGTGATCTTGCTTTTGTTTGAGATTGCTTGTATTTGAAATAAAAGTAAGTTAAACCGAACGTAATAGCCGATACAAGTTCAGTGTCCGCCAAGCTTGGATGTCCGTAGCACACTAGGCATGAGTTCGATATATCAAAACGTAACTTATATCGGATATGTGTTTAGTAACATATCATATCGATACCTAAATTTACATAACCGATATCACAAAAACTTTATCGAGTCGTAAGTTATATCAAAACTGCAATATTAGGAACGTACGAAGTACGAACAAAACGCAAACTTCACATCACAAGCGATATGAAATCGAAACAGATATTCGCTCTGTCTCTGTCTAAGTATTTAAGTTTTTACTGGTGTAAAAGTGATGAAGCGAATATTTCGTAACTTTGGCTAGTGTTTGCTTGGTTATTTGGTTAATGCTACGCGTGCGTAATATATCTTAAAGCTCTGGCAATAAAGTCTACTTTCTATTTATTTAGTTACAACAACGAATCCATAAGATGGCGACTTTCTGGCGTCTACTCGATATTAGTGAGAAACTTACTTTATAAAATAGAACTACGTGTTACAAGTAGCCAAACTGACAAATAATTAAAAAATAAATATCTTAGGACAACCAACACAACGTTATCTGATCCCAAACTAGGCAGAGCCTGTACTATGGCAACCAGACAACTGATAAACATACGTAAATATTTCTAAATACATTCATATTATAGATAATTTACACCCAGACACAACAAATGATTGTGCTCATCACACAAACATTTGTCCTGGGTGGGAATCGAACCCACGACCTCAGTCTTTGCAGTCAGGGTCACTAACCATTAGACTAACAGGCTCATCGAAATTAAATAATTTTAAATATCTAAAGTACCTATATCGATTTACTAACGGTAAAAGTGTAAGTTTGCGTTTGTCGTCAGTTTGCGGTCCCCTTGAGTTTGCTCATCTAAATATCACGGTGACGTGAGCAAACCGTACTACTGATATCGACATCTGAAAACTGTTTTTGATATCGATATGAAAACTGAATATCAGTTACATATCCGTTTGCGAGAAAAACTGAAAACGCCCATCTCTATAGCACACTGACGCATTCGCAAGCGTGTAAACGACTTCCAAATGCCAAGCGACATTTGTGAACGCTTGGGGCTTGTGGATGCTTGTCGAGCCTTGGCAAGCGTGTAAACGTACCTTTATAACCTTAAGCCTGTTGCTAATTGTGTATATTTTGTTTTACTTAAAGATGCAAAATAAACTATTTTATTTATTTTTATTTTATTAACGGGTCGGACACCGGTAGACACACCGCATAAATCTTTAATGACACTAGGACTGGTGAATTTTGAGCCGTATCCCTACCAACTGAGTATCTTAGCTGGTGGATGGGTATAGTATAGATTAAGATTATAATTACAACATTATCGTTTTGAAAGTGCTACCTCATTGTGAACGGTGATTTTTAAATAATAATTATTTTTCACTCACACTTACGGTTCATCAATATTGCATCGATCATACGAGTATATCTCGATGCATCGATTAATTTGACAGGTGATAGGTATTATCAATGAGGATTTCATTGATAGTCTTATTTCAATTAGCACACCTAGGCTTATTGTAAAGAAAATAAAAAATCGATTGATTAATCATAAAGTCGATTTCCTCACGATGTTAATCTCCATCCGTATTTGTGATGTCCAAGAAAACTTATCATAATCTTACAAAACTATTCCCGCTGCTGGGACACAGGCCTGCTCGCGGCAAGAGGTAGTAGGCCGAAATTGATCAGGCGGGCCCAGTGTGGGTTGGTAGTTATCACATGTCTTCGAATTTCTGGTTCTAGAACATGCCGGTTTCCTCACGACGTTTTCTTTTCACCGTTTTGAGAGCAGTGGAGATTAAATTATTTACACATAGTAAACCGCCTGCCTGGGTTCTAGCCCACGAGCTACAACTCGTAAGTCGGGGCCGATACCATTGAGCTACCACTGGCCATCGAGCCACCACTGCTCATCAAGCAAACTTATAAAGAACATATTAATTGAAGAAGACACATTGTTCTGAATCAGAAACCTCATGCATAAGGTTCTCATCCACTGGCACTGGCATTTAACTATCATCATCATCACCATCCACAGGCTGAGTGCCCCCATTGAAGACCTCCCTTTTCTTTTGACCATCCCCACAGTTTCGTGCAATAAGATGGGTTGCCGACATTGTAGTCATCGCAGGCAAAACACAGATGAGGCGTTCAAGTATAGCTTCTTTTATTTCTTCTAGATCATATCGCCAGACACGGAAGTCTTGAACGTATACGGCATGAGTGAGCTGGGTGGTGTTGCGTTCCACGGAGACAATCCTGCACCAGGGTCATGTGGCAAGCCTATGGGGTGCTTCCAATATCGGGTAAGGAAAAACCTACACTGTCCTCCTGTACCTATTAACACTGTAATTTGAAACAATTGGCTTCGTGCCGGCTCTTTTCTATAGGAATCAACAAATTGTAACAGTGCACCTAGCTTCTGACGTTTCCTCAGTGCCCATGTAGGTTTATTTGAAATCAAATATTTTGATTTTGCAACTATAGGTTATATTTTTCTTCACCATGTCCATGGCACAACGTGGACTTTTGGAAAATATGACGGGAATGATGATTCTTAACTAATTTATTTCAATTTTAACCATTTATAGCCATTTTTGGCAAGGTGTCTACCAGTCAGAAAGATGAAGCTAATTGCTAGTTCCAAAACTTAGTAGGTTCTTTTTGAGTAGAACAGGCAAGACTCACAACTTAGTTAAAATTCTAAAACTGTAGTGCCATCTATACCACCACACGCGAACTACGCTTCAGATTGACGTCAGGCAAAATCCTGCATCGCGCAAGCAAAGTTTTCCGCGCAATTGTCATATAATCAATGTCCCGACATCAGTCTGGCTGTTGCCCAGTAGACACAACACCCATCTGATTGGAAGATCTTCCTTTTTCTATAGAGGATGAGTGAACGTTACTCCTTCACCCTCTTCCTCATACCTAAATGTTTATAAAAATCAATGTTTTGTTCATGCGTGTGTGAGCTGACTTAATTATGGCAAATAATTTAATTTATGTTTTGTTTCCGTAATATTATTTGATTACATATTTTTGTACAGAATCAAGTTCTTCTAACTTAACAGACAGCTGTGGGTGGGGAGTTCGTTGCACCGCTTCTTCTTCCCACCTAAAGCACTAGGAAGCGGTGAAGGGTGGGAGTTTCGGGGGACAGTCTTATGTAACTTGGACGTTCAAAAAGTGCTGACTCTCATCCTAGTTTGAATAAATGACTTTTGATTTCGATCAAAAGAAACAATTTAATTAAAATGTATTAGCTATTATTTACATAAAGACGTAATATTGCCTGCCAGGGTCGCGAGATTGTTCGAAAGAGATACCGTGACCCTGGCACATGGGCAACTGAAGGAACACGGGTGGGTTTTAGTCAGTAAAAGTCTGACACGCCCTCCCGCTCCGCCCAGAGCGGGAGAAGTCATTTGATGATTTCCCATCCAAAAAAAAAAAAACAGACGTAATATTGCAACGGTTGATAACATTATCTTCTGTTGGTTGTAGATTATTGATGTTGAGACGCAGGAAGACATTTATGAGCCCAACGTGCCGGGTGAGTTGTGGATCAAAGGACCAAGTGTTTTCAAGGTAAGAGTCAATGTCCTGTAGCTGACATACAATCGTCATTCTTTTTTTTTTCCTTAATAATTATATGTCACAAAATGGTGATACTTTATATTTACAACGTGAATAACGCCATAAATACGTTTGAACTGTCATCTGCTACAGTTAGTGTGTTACACGATTACCCGCAGGCTCATAATATTATTATGATTATATAACAGGAATACTACAATAACGTTGAAGCCACAGAAGAGACATTCGCCCCAGACCGCTGGTTCAAAACTGGTGACACTTTCTATAGAGATGAGAACTGGAACTTCTTCTTTGTGGAGAGGATCAAATTGCTGCTGAAATACAAGAGTTATCAGGTATGAAATTTATCTTTCCTCACACACAACCTCTCTTTTTGACCCATAATCATCATTTCAGCTGAAAGACGTCCACCGCTGGACATCGGCCTCCCCCAATTTGGGACTTTGCCATAATCGCCACGCTTGGCAGGTGGGATGGCGATCGCAGTTTGGTGGTAAAATGCATACAGAACGCTGCTGCTCATGCTGTAGTAAGTCTCTTAGTCGCCTTTAACGACAACCGCGGGAAGAAAGGGGATTGTGCTACTCTTTACGTCCGGTCCACATGGACCTGTTTTTTGACTGTAGGTATCTAACAAGGGGAGGGCACGGTGTGGGAAATTCACTTCGGGATGAGACTCCGTGTGGTAGTAGTGTCCCATAAGCGTATGCAAACCGTAAAATATTATTTCAGAATGGCCAGTAGTTTCGAAGTTTTTTTTTTCTTTTTTAAATGAGTTCAATCGAAAAAAAACGTTAAGTATTAAATTAATTTTAATTTACATTAACTATCATACTTTCTAAATTGTAAAACAGCTAATAATTATGGTAGGATCTTATAAATAGTTAACACAACAAGTAAAAAATTTTAATTGTATTTTCTTTATTATTAATCCAATCATTTTATTCGTGCACCCTGTGGATCATCTGTACTCAGCGGACAGTCAATGCCCTTCGTGTACAACACAACAATGCTTTTAGAATGTTGTTGGGGCTCCCGAGATACTGTGCGTCTGGCATGTTTATGGAGGCTCGGACTGATGGTTTTCATGCCATCATTAGAAAGCGAGCGGCCTTCATATTGCACCGTATCCAATCAAGCTCCAAAAGCATTCTAAAAGTAATAGCAGATCGGTTAGATGGTCCTTTTATTAGACGCTGGATTGCACTCCACGTGTCTAATTGATTTGATTTGATTTTTTATTTTCAATTTTATTATTTATTATTATTGCTGTTCTTTTTTGTACTTTACTAACTTAGTTATTAAGTACTTACTAACACAAATATGGATTATTTAATCTGAAATAAAGTTAATATATACAGGGTTATTTGTAAAACACCGGTAACCTCTCAGGACTATGTTACTAACATCATAATCAACAACTTTTGTGCTATGACTTTTAAAAATTCATCATATTTTAGTTCATCAGATTTTCATACAAAAATCGGCCGCCCGTAAATATTTCAAGTTCAAGCGCTCCCGCCACCCTAACTCCGCTCGCCTCGCTAATGTACTATGTGCTTTTTTTGTTTCGCATAGACTTCGTAATATTTAGACCGTTCAATTTAAATATTTTAATTTTTTTGTTAATGTCTGGTGAACTAAAATATGACGAATTTTTAAAAGTCATAGAACAAAAGTTGTTGATTATGATGTTAGTAACACAGTCCTGAGAGGTTGCCGGTGTTTTACAAATAACCCTGTATATTACAAAATATTTTTTTTTTTTTCTACAAACAAGAACCTGGATGATAGTTATCGTAAAAACATATGAAACAATATTTTTTTTTACATCTCGCACAGTTAATGAACGAAGAATTATTACAAGAACAACGTTCTTTAAGTAGTTCATTTGGAAAGCATACATTATTCACATTAACAAATATTTCTCTCTCTCTTCAGAGAGTTTTGCAGCATACCAAGCATATCGTATCATTTCACAAAAAATTCGCAATGATAAATTGATGATGTATCGTAATTCGCCAATTTTTTGTTTTTAGTTTTCAACCATAAAATATTCAGAAGGTACTAAATTTGAGATAAGATTACAATTTTTGTTCAAGTGTGACCGCAAACACAAAAAATGTAACAAAACAAAATGGCCGCCCACCGATAAAGTTTGGTATACACAGGGAATTTTGTATCGGTCAAAATTTATGAAATGAACTGAAAATTATTTTTGTTTATATTTGTATCGTAATTATTTTTCTTATTTTGAATTATCCTAAAAAAAATTATTGAATGTTTTTCGAGTTATTGAAGATTTTTTTTAGCTTTTATTGTTTATTTTATTGAGTTTTCGTGCTTTTTACAATTTAGAAAGTATAATAGTTAATGTAAACTAAAATTAATTTAATACTTAACAACATTTTTCTCGATTGAATTCATTTAATTATTAAAATAGTTACTTAAAAACAAAAAAAAAAAATCTTCGAAACTACTGGCCATTCTGAAATAATATTTTACGGTTTGCATACGCTTATGGGACACTACTACCACACGGAGTCTCGTCCCGAAGTGAATTTCCCACACCGTGCCGTCCCCTTGTAAGATATAACAGGAAATCACTAAGGCCAAGATTAATAGAGATTAATAGCAGCTTTCCGCCTCTCCCCTTAAACACCACTTTTGGCGTGAAAACGCCTTTTCGCTCGGTGTACTCAATAGTGAGTTCAACATTTATGACCGACAAAAACATGTACGATTTCAACTGCTAATTTAGTACTGATTTACTGAGAGTTTTAGTGCTAGACGATTGGTTTAGCGTTCAAAAGATAGGTTTAGTTTAGGATTTTTATTTAAAAAATAAGCAGGACATAATTTCAATATGACGTCACATTGCGTGTGGACGCCCATGCGTGTGACCCTCTATTTTTTTGTTCTTTTGCAATTATTATTATTTATTGTTATAGATACTTATGTATAATATGTTTAACGGCTGTCTATTTTTATTGTAAACAGGGTGGCAGCGATCCATGTACGACCTTTTACCTGGATTCAGTACATTTATCTAAACTGCGTTGAAATCGACAGTTATTTAATAAAGAATTGCTGTTTTCCATGAATAGAGGGTCAAAAATCCTGTGCTGAATTCATGGTTACAATTTGCACGTCGATGTTCTTGCCTCCCTGTAAACCTGTAAATGGTACACTACAGTCTACTTTCTATTGCCTCTCCTTCCCCTTTAATCTGTCCAAAAGCTGTCTTTAAAACATATCTTTTAGCGATTATACTGCCCATTTAGCACCTTTGTAATATTTTTATAGGAAACTTAATGAAGAGTATTCTATTTATCTATAACACTAAACACGCACTTAACACGGCTAAGTATTCTTGTCACCGTCGGTCAACTGTCAAACTACAAGTGCATGATAGGGGAATATCATCATCATCCAGCTGCTGCCTATAGCAGTCCACTGCTGGACTTAGGCATCTCAAATTGCAGGCCATTCTGCTCGATTCTCGGTAACTCTCATCCAGTTGCTACCAGCCACCTTCCGAAGACCGTCGCTCCACCTAGCATGAGAGCGTCCTACTTTACGTTTGCCGATTAGCGGTTTCCACCCAAGAACACGTCTACCCCAACAGTCATCGGTTCTACGGCTAATGTGGCCGGCCTATTGCCACTTCAGCTTGCCAATTCTGTGAGCTATGTCGACAATTTTGGTTCTCAGCCGGATCACCTCATTCCGGATTCTATCCCTCAGAGATACTCCTTGCATAGCTCGTTTCATAGCTCACTGAGTGACTTTTAATTTATGAACCAGCCGTACCGTGAGTGTCCACGTTTCGGCTCCGTAGGTCATAACAGGGAGGACGTACTGGTTGAAGACTAGAGAAGAGTCTTAAGGGTTTGCGGAATACGCGACGAGAAAAGTTATCTAAAGTGTGAGCAAACAGCTAAATAACGTTTATTATCCTCAGCAAGAGAAAGCAAACATAAAGTAATTTTGTTGCATCATATGATTTGGTGCCTCGTTATAAGCAAGTAAATGCTTATAAAAGGAGACTATAATTCACATAATGACCATTTTCCTTCACCCAGATATCGCCAGTAGAGATAGAAGGAATAATCCGCCAGCACCCGGGCGTGTTAGACGTAGCGGTCACGGGCGTTCCAGACCCCGAGTGTGGCGACCTGCCAGTCGCGTGCGTCGTGCCACGTCCAGGGGCTGAACCAAGTGCCGACGAGATCAAGGACTGGGTCAAAGGTAACGCTTACTAGAATAATTTATCGTACCCACTGAGTTGTTGGGTATTTGGTCTTTCGGTACACTTATTTTTAATATTGACCTAATTTTAAATGTACAGTCACACGTTGTTAGTACCTAACATTTGACCTACGACTACGGCTTGGCATCCTTGAAGCTCCTGCAGACCGACGCGACGTGAATGTGCGGCGACAGTCTGTGAAAATTTCAAGTGTCTACCTGTCACAAAGTTGTCTATTTGTGACAGACGGACGTACTAACGAATGGCCTTACCACCTTCGTACTTAATGGGTCATTGGCACTCTTTGGGGGCAAAATAAACAATGATCTACAACCTAACATATAATACCTTTCTATCTTACAGAATCTCTCTCAGACTCGAAGCAACTCAGAGGTGGCGTGATTTTCGTTGAAGCTATACCGATGACCGCGTCCACCAAGGTGCACAGGAGGAAGCTAAAAGAAATGGCTTTAGAAATGCCTAGAGAATAAACTATTTAATTAATAAATGTTTAGCACAAGTTTAGTTAAATACACATTGTCAATATGGCCTGATTTTCACGTATGCACTTCGTTGGATTCTCAATGCTACGTTTAACACTGAGAGTTGAAAATCAAGCTATGTAAATTAGGCTATTTTATGAAAAAGCTAGTAATAAAATAATCAAACTAACTCATATTAGTAGGAAGCAGGTTTAATAGACAATAAACATATCAAAAAGTATTTAATACATTTTGCAATAATTTATTATGACAACTGTATGTGAAAGTGACAGATGATGTAGTTCTAACTTATAGTGATAAATTAAGGTTACAAAGAACAATAATATCAATATTCCTTTAGTTGAAACTAATCGTTTGCACTGACACCAATAATGTAAGTAGAAAAATATGTTTTCGTAGAGATAAAATCAATAATATAGGTACGCCATCGCCAGTCGTAAGTAAGGGTCAACGTTCGGGCGCTTCCTCTTTAGGAAGGTCTGGTTATTAATATGCTTGGAAAGGAAAAAAATAACAAAAAGAATTTTATCATAGAAGCAACTGATATTCGTAGTTTTATTCATAAAATAAATGGATGGTTTATAAACAATTAGTTAATTGAAGCTTTCTGTAGTACAATGCTAGACAACGATCACGCTAATATGCCATTTGACTACGGTAGGCTGTGTAGAAAATCTCATCATCAGCAGATATTATTATAGTAGGAACTTGCAATTAAATGATGGTGTTTACACGTTTTCAGTGTTTAGTAGAGCGTGAGCTACGGAAACCATAAAAAAAATGTCATTCTTTACTAAGGACCGGACGTGTGTAAATCATCTTTAGATTTAGTAAAGAAACTCAAAATTTGATCTATTGTAGGTATATATTTAGATGTATTGTATTTTGTAGTTGTTTTATTAGTTGAGCAAGGTAAATAAACGTTATGCTATTAGAATTGTTTCTCTCACTTTTACATTACCTACCCTACTCCTTACGTTTTAAAAACAAACACTTTCAAGGGCGTTGGCTGACGTAAGGTTTACATCTTCTTAAATGGTAGGATCATTGATATGTTACTCATCACATTGATCGGCAAATAAGTACCTACCTAAGACAGCGAGGTTACAGTAGGAATGGCTTTAATTTTATTTAACATCATTCATTACGCTATTTACGTCGAAGTGGCGGTGCTTGGGGGAGGCCTATGTCCAACAGTGGACGTCTTTCGGCTGAAATGATGATGATGATTACGCTATTTACGTTTTTGAGCAGATAATTTTTATAAACATATGAAGTAATGAACTAGCAGTAACCTTCAAAATGATTCAGATTATGGCTAATAGTGTATTACACGATTAGAATGCTGCTCTATTTATGTCTGCAACTCGTTTAAATAAGCACTAAGTTGTATGTCAAGGTACGTGTATTGTACGCCTACTCAATATTTAATAGCAAATCGGAGGCAAGCGTTTTGAACATAATTTATTCACAGGCTATATAAAATAAAGACACATTCTGGAATGTAATAAATATATTGATTTATAACCCTTACAAATAACAAGAGAGCGCATTAGTGGCCCAGTGGTGGTAGCGACTTATAGCAGGCCTGTCTCACTTCCATACAAGCGGCGCAAAATCCCCGAGATATTAACCTACTATTCTGGAAAACAACCTAATTTCAACCTTTTGCATTGCGTATAGCGTTCATAGTACAATAACTGTCTGCCGTCTCGCTTCAATCTGCTAGGGCTGTCAGAGAGGTAGAATATACAATAGTAGGTACTTTACGGTATTAACAGTTTACTTTTGATCCGCGGGTGCGTGCGCTGCGTGTGCGACAAGTCGAGCGAGTGCAAGCCTATTGAGACTAGTACCACAGTATAAAAACTTACAGTAGGACGACGCCTTTGATCTCCTTGTAAATGCCGACAACGTGTAGGCATTGTCGCAAGAGCTAGGGTTGTCTCAAGTAAACTTTTTTAAATTTATTTTAGATCAACATTATTGCCTAACCATAATTTGCATCTGAAATTTATAATACAGGAACTATTATATTAATGTGCTTCGTCTATGGTCTGACACGCAAAAATATACAATTCTAGATTGAGGTTGAGAAAAAACACATGTCACAATCCAAGATGGCGGATATTTCTCTAAATTAAATTTCATTTAGAGAAATATCTGCCATCTTGGATTTGAAAATTGATGTTATTTTCATAATCTTCACCCCAAGAAATCACAAAATTGACACGAATAACTATTTTTTTTTTTTCAAAAAATGTCCTCCATCCTGGGTCAGGTACACTTGCACGATAGACATTTCCGCGAAAGACACTTGACCTCATTTTTATTTGTAAGGATTTCGTAAATCTTGAAAATGACACCCATGACGAAAAATTTGCAAATTTTCGTTGCGCCATCTTGGATTTTAATTTTGACCCCATAGTCGGTTTTAGCGACCTCTAAACCCATGAAAATGATACCCATGACGAAAAATTTGCAAGTTTTCGTCGGCGCCATCTTGGCCGCCGCACAATAAATAAATATCGGCTACACGTCGCGCCGCCATGTTGGCTTTCTATTAAATAAACAATATTTTATTTATTTGTTTACCTTTCATCCATGCGCGGCAATTGATGAAATCGCAATTCTTTATTAATGTAAGATGACGACTTGCAATCCTTCACAGCACACGTCGTATGCACCATTTTAATAAAATTATTTTTAATTAATTAAAACAAAAATAAAGTGACACACGATAGCCCTGAAAGTTTTATCCCGAACTACTAACACGGTAGCGTATGCAGTTCGGGAGCGCCCTTCCCCCGTCTCGCCCCTCACACCCCGCACGATTGCCCTGCCTAGACGTCTTCGTCGGACGACTGTATGATTTTTAGACTGTGCTAGTACGGTGGCCGGACGCTTGCGTTTATCATACCTAAACTCGGGAGCAGAGGCGTAGCGTGCCCTGGCGGGGCCCCGTATAAAAATTTGTTTGGGGGCCCTTATGAAGGGTAACGATTTCTCACAATAGGAAAAAAAAATGTTTGCATAAAATTAAAAGAAAAATGTATTCATCATAATTGTCTATCTGTCACTTTTTCCAAAACTTTTATAAACAATTCAAATTAAATAACTCTCCTTGCCTTTTTTCGGCAAACTGGAGATAATACATAATTCTACTGTTATCCAATTTTAATAAGTTATTTTACCAAGTGTGTATATTTTTAAAACCGAGAAAACAAAAAAATACTTAAGCGTTTGATGCGTGAAATGAGCCGCCCAGTAATAGAGATTGACGCACCATAATCGATAAAAAAAGATCGGCTATTTTACGAGTGCGTCTGCTTCGAATGCTTTCCGTGTGTTTCTTATTGTGCAAGTTGTTTAAATTGAATGCTGTTAAATTGTCAAGTTTTGTTATCTGTGCAGGACGACTTTACTAAAGCGGAGATGAGTTTATTATTGACTTAGGTGATTCGGATGACTGTTCGTCTTTGCCAATGCAATCTGACAACGAATTAGACTAAAATTATTTTTATGAATTGTTGTGTTTTTCTTTTTACATCCATAATCTTTATTAGAAATTATTTATAATTAACCAGATCTATTTAAAAAAATCGATTAATGTTCAATTGCAAAACTTATCGATTTTTGCTAATAGTCGCAAGGAGACCTCACTATTTAAGTCATTTGACTAAGTGTCACTGTACCCATCCTATGTGAAAAAGACTATAAACGGGGAAATCCCGCAGCCCGCGATAACCGATGTAGGGTGTTGCCAACTTTGGAACGCACGCTTTACGCGGGAAAAAGAAATTGATTTTGTGAGTTTTGTCATTTCTGAAATAAAAAAAAGGGAAATTTTTATGAATTTTTGCTTACGCACGTTGGGGGCCCCCGTGGCCCGGGGGCCCCGTATAATTGATACGGCAGATACGGCGGTAGCTACGCCCCTGCTCGGGAGTGAAACTTCTGTACCGTAAGGTACTAATATATATTCTGTGCTTATAGCGGCAAGTTTAACACGTTAAATGCCATGTCGGACTATGTGTCCGACACCTTTTGTTCCATTTAGGCCTTGTCGGACTATATAACCAACAACACATACCAAATCTGAACGTGTCGTTGCTGCCTGGCAGCCATGTTTATTACTCTTTCAGCTATATTACGTGTCCCGTAGAGCACAAAAATCACCGTGTCAATATAACTTTTGTTAACATTAACTCTCATACACTTTGTGTAAAGTATGAAGTTAAAATAAAAGTAACGGAATAAATTATAAAAATAGGCTGTATATCTATATATATAAAAGAAAGTCGTGTTAGTTACTTCACTTATAACTCAAGAACGGCTGAACCGATTTAGCTGAAAATTGGCAGGGAGGTAGTTTAGAGCCAGGAGAAGGACATAGGATACTTTTTTTTTTTTTTTTTTTTGCTTTTGGCAAAGGATACTTTTTATCCCCTTCGACCGCGTTCTCGTGTGATGTGACATAAAACGTCAAAGAGAATACATTTCACTATAAAACGTGGTATGACAAAAACTTTGCCTTCGAGGTACCAGGCGGTCATAACTTGGTATGAGCTTATTAAACAGCAGTGTCAGCCAGAAAACGCTTTATGCCTTCGAAGTAACAGGTTATCATAACCGAGTAGGAGCTACCCAAACATATGAGTATCAGCTAGAAAACGCTTACCAGATCACCACCGCGTACCAGGTTGTCAAACTTGGAAGGTTTATTACAACATTTTGAATCTTAGGCGATACGAAGTTCGCTGGGTCAGCTAGTAATGTAATAAATGTGGCGTTCCGCGCATAAAGGTACCAGATGTCGGCATTAAGTTTCCGAGTTATTTGCGTTTTTGTAAAATCGTGTGAAAATATGACATTTTGTGATTTTTACTGATTATTTGTTCTACAACAAATTTGCTACAATTTGATACAATTAACATCTACAGACAACATTTCTAAGCATTTTTTTTTTAAAGAAAATGTTAAGAAAAAAGGTACCAGATGTCGGTAGGTCTTATAAAATGTCGATATTTTTATAATTATTATGTTGAGTTTTGAATTTTAATACAATTTATTATATACTGTTTATGTTAGTGATACATTGATGCATATAATGTGTTGAGATCTATGTGGAAAAATCTATGTAACAAACGAGTAGAACATTGTTTTTTTGTAACCTTACCTTTCAAACTCCATTTTCTCGAAACAAGTTTTTTCAGAATTTCAACTTTGGATGTCTGTTACAAAAAAAGTATTAGGTTTTTTTTTTTGTAATCAGCATAATAAAGGGACTCTTTTAGATTCTACACCCGGCTTTAACTCAATACCTCCCTACTGGTACCTTTATGCGCGGAACGCCACAAATGCGATATATATGTATGTATGTATTTATGGAATTAACAATCTATTAAAAGTGAAATAACACTAAGTACAATTTTTGACTTTTTCTGATTTTAACCATGGCAGTTAACGTGTTAAAAGTCCACCCAATCAGACACTTTATGTTTGTGTAATTATCTCATCACCACTGTTCCCAAATAGTTGTGACTTTTTCATCACAAACCACGGACAAAGTGTAATTGTGTTTTTATGTTTGGAATTTTTTAGTAGAAGCCCGGAGTGTCGATGTGTGCCCGGTTAATGGCAATGGGCTCGCCCACTATTAAATGAGACTTAAATATAACTGGCGAACTGTGGGTGTGCTAAGATTAATCACTGCCCAACCCTTTGGGAAAAACAAGCTGTGATGTTATGTTATGTATTTGACTGGCCTGTTAGTCTAGTGGTTAGTGACCCTGACCGCTAAGACTGAGGTTGTGGGTTCGATTCCTACCCAGAACAAATGTTTGTGTGATGAGCATAATTATTTGTTCTGTGTCTGGGTGTAATTTATCTATAATAAGTATGTATTTAGAAATATATAAGTATATTTATCAGTTGTCTGGTTACCATAGTACAGGCTCTGCCTAGTTTGGGATCAGATAACGGTGTGTTGGTTGTTGATGTTATTATTATTATATAGTAACAGCCTCCAATCCTTGAGTATTTTGTTACTATACTCCATTTGTTTAGGTAGTTAACTAAAGGTAAACAATCTTGATATGTCTTTTTATATAAAATAAATCGTATAAAAGACCAACAAATATTATTTAAATTAAGTTACTTACCTAACATCGGTTTAAGTAAATACCTAATTGTAAACATTTTTAGATTCAATATTTAGACAGTTTTTTAGATAAAAGACATGTTAAGATTGTTTACATTTAGTTAACTACCTAAACAAATGGAGTATACTATATGTTATCGAGACAATCGAGACATGTTGCGTCCCACACCAGAGGCCTGTCTAAATTCCAGGGCATTATGGTCATTCTGTCTTAGTTACCTTAGCAAATGCGTCATCTTATCCATTTACAAGTAATTGCAGTAGATACTTAGATTCTAGTATAAACTAGGTAAAAGGGCGTGCATGACTGGCTGCAGGCAAACTAGTCAGACAACATTCTACGAGCTACCTTCCTGTAGATGGTCTTGGACATTTTGTTTTTTCTTGTTATCAGTATGTTTTTCTTTAAACATTTTCTAGCTGTCTGTTCAGTAAACAGTTCAACTTGAGTGTCATTTTATAGGTTTAACTCATATCAAAACTCTAGCTTCTGACCCTTTGGCTTGTTATGTTCAGCACTGGGCGTCTTTCGTCTGAAATGATGATGATGAATGATGAGCCTTTATATTATGTAAGTGCAGTTAACTAAATGATGAAAATGAGTTGCCAATTTGCAATCTGCAGCATAACGATTTGGTTATGTAGTTTTTGTGGATAGTTTATGGTTACCGGTTTTGATGAGTCAGACCTTTAACGAGTATATGGCTTTGGAAAACAAGCAGTTTTTGTTTAGGTTTGGAAAAAGATGTGTGACTCTGAATCAGCCAAAATGTTCCCACGGCTGGGATACAAGCCCCCCCCCCCCCCCCTTGTCCAAGGGAGTGAACCATAATCCTTCACGCGGGCCCAGTGCGAGTTGGCGAATGTCATGTCTTTGAATTTCGGTTCTTGGACATGCCGGTTTCCTCACAATGTTTTCGTTCACTATTTGGGAACACTTTGTCCGTGGTTTGTGATAATTTACTCAAAGTAAAGTGCCTGTCTGGGTTTGAACTTACGACCTGTTTCACTCCTAAGACTAGACCAGAGATGTACTCTTAAGTAGCGGCAAGTAATCAACTGTAAACAAGTCATGGAGTTTGTGATTACAAAATATATAAGATGGTTGAGACACCGATGCCCAACCTGTAACTAGTGTTGCAAAGGACTCGAGAATTGTATCTAGGTTACTAGGTTCAATCATCGGGCACACTACTGACAATTATGATTTAAAGAACCTTGTGCAAAGACTATATAACCACTTGACTGCGCATACAGTGCCCCGACGCTCGAAAACTATTAGTATTTTGTCGCCTATGCATAGGCTGCGGTTCAAGTAGCCATTTTAGTTGTGACCAATTGTTAGACCTCTGTGCACGCTAAATTATTGCAAATAATATAACTAAATCTGCAATTATAACGCATCAAAGTACCTTCATGCGCGGTGAAGTGGTGTGAAAAACATTCCAAGACTTCTAGTTACAAAAATGATCACATAACTTTTCATCAGTAAATAAACAGTACGAAAAATTATTGTGATTTAATCAGATTACGATCCACCGTAGGGGTCTATTTAAAATGGTGGTTGGGTAAACCAGCACACTGTGTGAGTCCCGCGTTGATGTCTTTTGGAAAAGTCTCGTTCTTTCATTAGACAATTCTAATGCATCTATCCCTTACTTTCACTTTGTATTTTTATCGTAAAAATTAGTGCTGTTTCCTTTAATAGCTGAAAGTCTTTATCGAAAATTTAAATTAAAATGAATGAAAATTTTATTGAATTGAAATACTGTGGCTTCTTTAGCTTCGTCTTGACAATCCGTTTGTAAACTGGCGCCAAAGCTACCGTGGCCATAGTACCTTCTGCCTTGGGGATGATATTCGACACCGTTTCTGATTGCTATTTCGTCGAATATGATAGTGGCGAAAGTTTTGTTCTTGGATTCTCTAGTTTTCATTTTATTAGTGATCGATTTTGATTAAATATGATTTCTTTGACTTTAATTGAGTATTTATCACAATTTTAAAATCCATTTTATCGATATCGACTATTTTCCCTTAATGAAGTATAGCAGCCCTACGATGGGCATACCTACGCAACTTGACCTTGAATTGACCAATTGCAGCCGCACGTTCTTCCTCGTCCCCCGGCCCGCAGTGGTGAGTCGTGTGCTAAGCAGAAATCGGCCTATACGCTCTCTAGTGGTTTTATTCTCTTTGACCTTGTGCAAGGCCTAATTTGTCTATGAACAGCGACGGGAGGTTCCCGGCTTTTTAGGGTTCCGTTGCCAAATGGCAAAAAACGGAACCCTTATAGATTCGTCATGTCTGTCTGTCTGTCTGTCTGTCCGAGTATGTCACAGCCACTTTTTTCCGAAACTATAAGAGCTATGCTATTGAAACTTGGTAAGTAGACGTATTCTGTGAACCGCATTAAGATTTTCACACAAAAATAGAAAAAAAAAAAATATTTGGGGTTCTCCATACATAGAACTGAAACTCAAAAAAAAAAAAAACATCCAACCCATACGTGTGGAGTATCTATGGATAGGTCTTCAAAAATGATATTGAGGTTTCTAATATCATTTTTTTCTAAACTGAATAGTTTGCGCGAGAGACACTTCCAAAGTGGTAAAATGTGTCCCCCCCCCCCGTAACTTCTAAAATAAGGGAATGATAAAACTAAAAAAAATATATGATGTACATTACCATGTAAACTTCCACTGATCCACTGAAAATTGGTTTGAACGGGATCTAGTAAGTAGTTTTTTTTTTAATACGTCATAAATCGTAAACCACAATTTACCGTTTCGGTTTCGGGGTAACTACCCCGAAACCTAACACTGCGAGCAAGCACGTGAGCTCACTCAGTGGGCGGACAGAGAACCAAATTGAACGCCCGCGATTCCAAATTTCCTTCTGTCTTAAATTATGCAAGTAGGGTTCCAGCGTTTGAGGCGTCGACGCGGTTACCTATCTGACGCCTTCTTCTTCTCCGAGCAGAGCTCCTGTTCACGTTCCCGCTTGGCTTCCTCCTTCTGGACTATAACAGTCTCACAGAAGGACGCCATTTGCGTCCAATTCTACGACTTCGCCAGCATAGACACAACTACTGCTAGTAGAGACAAATCTCGACCAATCCTCATGACCAGGACCTGTGTTTCAGCAGCCCATATCCCCTGCTGTGCAGTATTCAAGCCCGCTTCCACAATGGTAGCAATTTGCCGTAGCCTCTTTCCCAATCTTATCCAGGTACTTACCGAAGCAACCGTGCACGGTCAGCACCTGAGTGACCCTATAAGAGATGCGCTTCTCTCTTTTCAGCCGGGTTTCGAAGTTCGGTAGGAGGACTTCGATAATGTGCTTACGTAAAGGGAGGTTACAGCCTATAGTTCGTCGACGACCATTCTACGTAAGTGTTGAATCAGCTCGGCACGCTTGGTCGGTCTCAAGGCTGTTCTAACAATGAGCTCATCGTAGAGTTCAACCAAGACATGAACTCTTGGAGCATAGCATAGCTGTTATTGCCCAGAGATAACTAACGAAGTTAAGGTTAACCCACTTACTATGATTGAAACTACAAGCTTTCCCTACTATAAGCCAGCTATTTGATAGCTGATGGCTGATAGTGGATAGCTTTCACGTGGTTTTTATGTTATGGTAGGTAATTATTTTGCTGCACCATGCGGTTGGTGATCTAAGTTGCAGATCATAGGTCTTTTTAACCGACTTCAAAAAAAGGAGGAGGTTATCAATACGACTGTATTTAAGAAAAAAAAAAATGTTTTTTCCCTCATAACTTTTGACTGGGTGAACCGATTTCGATGATTTTTTTTTTATTTGAAAGCTGGTGCTTTCCAAATGGTCTCATTTTAATTTGGTTCCATTCGGACAGTGGAATCCATGTGAAAACCATATAAGTCTTATATTTGCATTAAGTATTGGCGCGACAAATGAATGAATAACGCGATTAGATTAGTGCGGGGTATCTACCATAACTAAAAAGTTGAAAATAAAAACTTTTTACAAAAAAATAAAAACCGACTTCCTTAAAAAAAAAACACTAGAAAGTCAAAAATAACTTTAATTTCGGAAGTCGGTGGCAAAAAAACCTTAAAAACAGATCCTAAGACACCGAATTCCGAAATTAAAGTTATTTTTGACTTTGTAGTGTTTTCAAACATCGCAATGATCATTCTCCTGCCCCTTATCCCAATTTGGCCCTGGCCTGGCCTGTTAGTCTAGTGGTTAGCGATCCGACTGCTAAGACTGAGGTCGTGGGTTCGATTGCCACCCAGGACAAATCTTGTGTGATGAGCACAATCATTTGTTCTGTGTCTGGGTGTAATTAGAAATATATAAGTATATTTATCAGTTGTCTGGTTACCATAGTACAGGCTCTGCCTAGTTTGGCATCAGACCATTGGTTGTCCTAAGATATTATTATATTTATTTGGGGTCGGCGCAACAAGTCTATTTCTTCTTCTCTATAAGTCGTCATCACAGTAGTCACCCCCTTTCTATCCATATCATGATTCACACAGTCCGTCTATTGTTTCTTTGAACTCCTTCTACCCTCCCTCTGTTTTAAAAATCGCAATGTTCATGAAAATAATTCGCATATTCTTATGGGTTTTTTCTACGGTCAAAACGCACCCGTTATTACCAAAATAAATAAACAGACGTAATAATGTGTATATGGGCTTCTTTCGTTCTATTTAAAGATGAAAAATAAATAAGTTTACGCACTCAATGTACCTAGCTATTAGGTAGATTCGGTTACATATCAAGCTATACATTTCCTGTATAAACTGACCTCACCTTGTACGGGATTTCTGTATAATGAGAAGTCAGCTTAAACTGGAAATATATAGCTTGATATGTAGCCATGTGTACTTCCAATATCTTAATAAGTCCGTTGATCCCTAGCTAAGGCTGTGTCTAAATCGGCGCATACGCTTAAACCTAATGTCACGGACATGGATTGTCATATTTCAATCCCAAAAATAGGTAAAATTCAAGTAAGTAAAATCTTATATCATTTTGCTTTTGGCAGATCTAATTAAATAAGCTGACAATGCCACGTGTTGGGTATCGATACCGAAAACTAAAATTAAAAAAACAAAAACAAAAAAAATATAAACATTATTCGATGGGCGAAGGTAATGCCCGCAATCGGTCAATGAACTACGTCGATTGATCGCACGTAGATCGCTCAGCTCAGCTGATGTTATAGATTTTGGTATATATTAATTTAACAAAAAATTTTACGGTTTTAACATACTAGTCCGTTTTTTGCCTTAATTTCAGAGTGTTATTTTAAGTTTTAAACAAAGTTCAAATGATGAAAACCATTTTTTATTTCATTCATCTACGTCCTGTGTGTATTCCACGTTATAAACTAGTTGAGTGCAAAATCCAAACCGATCAGCCGTTTTTGTGTGATTGAGTAACAAACATACAAACTTTCACTTTAACTCTAAAGTAATATAAAGAGAAAATATTTGATTTCTTGCTTGTTTGTTTGTAATGGATAAACTAAAAAATATTAAGCCGATTATAAAAAAATCTTTCACTAAGAAAGTTAAATTATCAGCGTGTATTATGGGCTGTATTATTTTATTTAAGAAATCAGCTGTTTCATAGAAAAGTGCAATCAATAGGAATGCTGTAAAAATGTATGGAACAGCTGCGCTATTTATAGAAGTTTTTTTTATACTACAAAACCACGCTTAACATTTTAAACCGTGATTCACCTAATCGTCACAATTCTAGGTGCGATCAAAATAAAAATAAATGATCTGAATGTTAGTTCAAACTTCAAATACCATGTGATCTAGCACCTGCCAGCGGACTTTGATTTCATCGACTAATAAGAATACTAGCTTTTGCCAGCGGCTTCGCTCGCGAGGTTGTCGGAAAATATCCCACGGGAATGTACTCCTGCACCCTAATTGCGAAACGCACAATTTATCAGAATCTGAATGGGTTTGAAGATTATTTCTAAACCGTTGCGCTCAGCAACGTAAATAACACGATGAATGTTGTTTAACTATGAATATTAAACCAATTCCTACCGATAAAAAGTTCCGCAATTACCCCTCTGGTTATAAACTATGTGTTTGTCAAATTTCATACAAATCCGTTTTGTAGTTTTTGCGTGAAAGAGTAACAAACATCCATTCGTCCATCAATACATCCATCCTCACAAAATTTTATCGTATATTTATAATTAACTCTTTATTTCTTGGAACGAAGCTATAATGAGCTCTAAGTAATTCAACCTAAAATATTATTTCTAACGGCACAACTCTAGTTAGTTTGACAGCTCAAACGTCAAACCTGAACGATAACATTTTTTTAACGCATAGTACCGTCAACTGCATCTTCAATGATGACAATGAGACTTTGACAACGCCTTTATTTCGTAGCAGTAAAGTTAAAAGTAAGGTTTTCGCAGGTCAAGTCCAAGTACTGGCAGTTGACCTTAATTCTATTACATTGTCCTTAACATGAAAAGGTCACTTCAAACCGCGAAGTGTTGTCCTGCCAATACTGTGTTACTTTCCAAACATGTTTACAAATAAACGTCTTTGGAAAACCAACGTTTATACCCACACACAAAGTTCAATTTGCTCTGCAACTTCAAACTTTTTTTTTACTACTTTTCATTGTAATAGTCATTCTGAAACCAACTTAATCTACACGAAATTAAGTTGATATTCGTATAAGTGGCAAAAAAAAATCAATTGGAAACAAGGATTTTAATAGACTTTACTACTAGCACATGTCATGCGCGAGCGCACAGTTCGCATGCGCGTGGGCAGTGTAGTAACCGCTTTATTATAAATCATACCTTCTTACTACACAGTTGTGTTGCGTAAACAAATGATTTTGTAGACATTGAGCAATAGATTAGAACAGAGTATAGTGCGTACGATTAGATTTTTGTTTTGGAGGGAAAATAATTGAAAATATTGTGATTTTGAATTGGTAAGTATTATTGGATTAATATCTAATGTTTTGGATTGTGTAATTTGCTGTGTATTTCACTGCTTTAATTGGCAAAAATTAGTAGGTAAATACGTTATTGCCGGTGTCGATTTTAGCAGATAAATAATTATTTATCAGGTATTTACTTGTATGATTAGTGCGAAACGACTAGAATTTCGTATTGGTTTATTGTTATTTTTGGAAGTGTTAATTGAATTCGAATAGTGCGTGTTCGTCTTGAAGTTATTTACTTACCGGACTTACCAACGATTTCATTTGTTATTGTAAAAAAAACTTAATAATAAATAGTTTTTACTTGGCACTAACATGAATGGTAATATTCTGAGTACGGCTAACGGTGAATTAGTTTAATTAACAATATGGTGCAACAAAGTATGTTATAATATCACGCCTATACTCGAAGTGTTAGACAGAAGTGTACTCTATATTACGGCCGCATGCTCACCGGTTTGGGTTATTTGGCTCCCATGTAATAGAGGTGAACCTATTGCCCAACCGGGCGTATATCGCGATCTTTGTAGGCTGGCTGGTAGCAGTTGGATGAGAGTTGCCGAGAATCGAGCTGAATGGCGTGCAATTGGAGAGGCCTATGCCCAGCAGTGGACTGCTTTCGGCTCAACATAATGATGATGGGCGTATATCGGTCTACTACTGAGAAAATCCTGGTGGACAATCTCAATAACATTTTGTCCGACCTGGGAATTGAACCGACGACCTTGAGCTCACCAGTAGTGGTTACGACCACTAGACCAATGACGCAATCTGCAAACATAGGCTGAGCTTACGAAATAACGGGATAAAGAGATGTCACGTTATCACGTACGATGCTTTTAAAGTTTGGAATGTATGTATACTAGGTACTTATGTTTGAAGTGCAGTGCAATTATGGAGGAATCATTTGGGAACTCACATTTCGTTTCCACAGTTAAAACCAATTCCATAATATAGATATACAATAATATGTATTTTTAACCGATTTCAAAAAGGAGGAGGTTCTCAATTCGGATGTTTATATGTTTTTTTGTTTTTATGTATGTTCGGCCATAACTCCGTCATATATAGACGGATTTGCAAAATTCTTTTTTTGTTAGAAAGAAGTTTATTCCGAAATGGTCCCATATAATTTTCATATAGATCTGATGATGAGTTCGGGAGACAGACACCGGAACTCTTTAAAAAATGACAGCAAATCAACCGCGATTTCTGCTATCGCATAAATATGCATTGTTTGTTTGGAATTAGTGCAGGGTGAATACCACAACTAAAAATTTAAAAATAAAAACTTTTTTACAAAATAAAAACAACCGACTTTCTTAAAATCACTACAAAGTGAAAAATAACTTTAATTTCGGAAGTCGGTGGCAAAAAAACCATAAATACAGATCCTAAGACACCGACTTCCGAAATTAAAGTTATTTTTCACTTTGTAGTGATTTTAAGGAAGTCGGTTGTTTTTTTTTTTTTGTAAAAAAGTTTTTAGTGGCATGTTGCAAGCTAACCTAGGAGGTAGTTGCTTGCCTAACTGGGCTATACGGTGGGTGCTTTGAAAATGCACTACAGAGGCGACCTCTGAGAGGTTATCACTTGGGAGGGCAGCAAGGGCTAGAGCGGATTATTAGAAAATTAAACCTTTCTTAATAAATTTAATTTAATTGGAAAACTGGGCCTTGATGACGCGCATCACGATATAGGCAAGACTCCATGTGATCCAACTCCATGACAATGTTTATGCATTATTAATTTACTTTGTATTTAAATAATAATAAATTAACATAACAGGTGTCATGCAAGTGTAGATACTGCGACTGTATAGACAACTAGCTGTTGCCCGCGACCTCGTTCTTGTGAATTTCGAACTATCCCCTATTTTTTTCTCATGTTTTTTGCTTTTTATTCAGCTCCTAAGGGTCATAGCATTGTAAATAGCCTTCTACCTTCCAAAAAAATGTGATTCGGTAATTCCAGATATTGCATCGGAGCTAGCTAGACTTGTGAAGGGGAAAGGGATCCGGGTACAAAGATTAATTGTCCGTCAGGTTTTTCAAAAAGCCCGAGAATTTAACAAACTGACTTATATTAGCTTCTTTGACTTCTCGAAAGTGTTTGACTTAGTGAAACGTGCCAATACTGTGAAATACCAAACTAATAGCAGTCACGCCAAAACACCTAGGACGTCCTCTGAGAGAGCTATACGAAACAGGCACAGCTTCAGTTGGGACCGACAAATTCTTGTCGAACAATTTTCATCCTAGATGAGGTGTCCGTCAAGGCTGCATAATTTACCCTCTCCTTTTTAGTTACTCTGAAGTAATCATGCACATTACTCTGGAGTAGAATACTCGACAGATGGTTTGTTAATCAGTGGCTATACAGTTGAAAATCCGCAATAAGCCCATGCCACAACGCTATTTGCTACTAGCGCTACTCATCTAGAAGGGTTACTTTTTAAAATGGAGAGGGTGACCGTCGAATTTGGACTAAAGATTACTAAAAATACGTTTATAATCGTGAACAAATCGCTCGAAGTCTCCTAAATTGGATGAGTGCACTAAAATACCAAAGATCGTAATAGATAGCGAGAAATCGTGCGGTGGATCACATAAGCCCCTGGACAAGAAATGAAATGAACACCACAACCGTTCTGCCAGGAGTGCTACGCAGAAGTAGTTCCAGAAATTAGCGCATTCAAACAAACAAAAAACTCTGTACCGTGTTATTATTTTGGTATTAAGGAAAATTGTTGATTTATATTAAATTAATTGGGTCAGACTAACGGATTAGCTTGAAAAAAAAAACGAGTATAAAAGTACTGATTTTCCCGGTTCATCTATATCTATATATATATAAAATTCAAAGTCCTGAGTGACTGACTGACTGACTGATATATCAACGCACAGCCTAAGCCGCTGGTCCTAGACACATGAAATTTGGAGGGTGTGCTTTATGAAGAGTAGGTAAGAAAGGGTTTTTTTTAATTCCATCCGTATGAGGGTGAATTGGGGTGTTGAAATTTTTGTGAAACTTTTTATTATCTGGGTCGATTGATACGCGGATGAAGTCGCGGGAGAAGCTAGTAAGCCATATAATGGTATGTATGCCAGAATGGTCCAGTGTCAAAGAGTGGCCTTTTCAACGTAATAATTAAAAAATAGGTGGGTGCAATAAAAATAAGATCAGTTTTTTTTTTCAGATTTTCCATGTTTAGTCAAAACAAGAAGATGAAAATACTTTTTAATTTTTAAGTCGTCACTAATTTTATTGCTAACTGTACAGTGTACTATCTATTGTCTGTGTCAAATAAAACCAAATTGAATAATGTGGTGTAATGTGGCCATTTGTGGTGCAGTCTTAGCAGTCAGGATCACTAACCACTAGACTAACAGGCCAGTCAAATGAATTCGATCCAGCGTGTTCCTTGCAGCTCAGCGACTTGTTAAGCCAATGTCCGTACTCCCAATGTGTAGTTGCTTAGTTTTTAAGTTTTTTTGGAGGTGTTAATTTATTGAGGCGGCTACAAGCTAGACCGGTTAAACAGCCGACAACCTTCTAGCTTGACCTGTGGGATGCGAATTAAATAAAAAAATTGCACTCCGGGAGTGCCGGCAGAAGTGAAAACTTGATTATTAACGTTGAGCATGTTTGATATTTTGGAATGGTTAGGGAATAATTTGTTGTTCAATTTCCATATTTTAAGCACTTTATATTCACGAATTTTACGAATACACAACAATGTGATCACTACACAGACGGTCGAGCCATCAGCTGTCACCATCCATGGATGCGCGTGGCACGCTGTAACATAGACGAACATTCGCGCAAGCGCCCTGCGCCGCCTAAACGAAACAGTAGGCCCAGGCATACATTTTCGCCGCGCCGTAGAGAGTAGCTGTCTACTCTCCATCCGTCCTACGCTTTTTCGATCAGGTCACGTGTCCTGACGCGAGTTTAAGATTTATACCCATTACAGAAAAAGTGCTCAACGCCGCTAAAGAAGTTTTCACTTCAAAAATAAAACAAAGTTCGATCGTCGGTCGTACGGGTCTATCTTTAGAGAGATCTTTGCTCAGAAGTCGCATATAGTGTAGTCGGAGATAGCGTTAGAGCTCTTACACACAAACGACCTGTTGCCAACGGCAGGCAACTGCAGCCGTCGACACGCGATGATGACGCTGATCTTTGAAGATGGCAGTTTGCCGTTGGCAACATGCTGCTCGTGTGTAAGAGCTCTTAACCCACGTCCTAATAGAAAGCAAACGCTGTGCGATACGCGAATGACGCGTTTATATGTCACTTTTTATGCGACTATCGCGAAATCGCGTTTAATGTTACATTTTGTTGAGTAAACCAGAACGCGTGGTTGGCAGACAGAGGGCGCATATAGTTGTTTAGTAAGAAACCGATGGATATTTTCGAATACAATAAAATTTAAATAATAGAAAACAAAGTTAATTTATCGAATTAAATGTCATTGAAAACATTTATCGGTTTCACACTAAACTTTAACTAAATCTGACGACGCTGGTTAAACAAGTCTTTTGGTGACTGTACATGACATGCTTCTATCATCCTTTAGTCATTCTATTTAGATTCTGATTGTTAGTCACGGAATTGTTTTCCTTTGCATATGACATGGAAAAGTTTTAAGTTTTTATAACAATAAGTTGGTACTCAATATACATAATGTTTAGCAAGGAGCAAGTTTTAGTAAGACTTGCTTGAACAATTTTTATAATCTTTTTGTTATTTAATTTCGATTTCGGCACTTCAAGAAGACATGCACACGTACAAAAACACACAGACTCCCAAACACACATCCCAACACAAACCCTGTTTAAAATAAGACGCACATGCAGGTTCACGTAGTAATAGAACTGCATTTATACAAAAAGTTGCAGATTAGTTTATAAGTCACTTAATATTATCTTTCTTTTAAAATTTTATTGGTTATTTTAGTTACTGGGGATGTCTCATTTATAATCCATGTAACTGATTTGGGACAATTAAACATTTATTTTCATTTTCACATATTCATTCCAGTAAAAAGGATAAAAATTTATAAATCGAGTTTCTTTCGAGAAACCGTAGAACCGTCCGGTGTAAATGAACCTTAAAGATTTTTTTTCATTACGCTAACCGAGATTTTTATTCACTTCCAGAGCTTCAAGTTGATTACTAAGAAGAACTACTGCATCATCCCATACATACAACTGCAGCCACATAGTTATTGGTTTTGAAAGCGTTTAGTCGTCAACTGACTGCGTTAATTACAGTCCACAAAATGGCCAGTCCAATAGACAAATATGTGAATGTCAAATACAAGTTGAAGTCTTCCAAAAATTTTGAGGAGTATCTAAAGGTTATTGGTGAGTATTTTTTTGATGTTTTGTCGAGTTTGAAAATATCGTGGTGGGATTTTAATGCGCTCTGGATTTTCAACCTTCGGGTGTTGAACCGAGCAATGAGAATCGAATTGACAAGGAGACGGCAAAAGTGTTGGGTTCTTAAATCGAACGGAGGTTCCGCGTGTAATTAGTGCTCAGTGAGTGTATTCATATACTTACTCAAACCCTAGAGCGCACTACTTCGTCATTGCCGAAAAATCCTGAAGTTTAAAAAAAGTTGTTATTTGTTGTGCAAGTTGTCGACAAAATTTGTGTTTTTCTTGTTTTTATGATAAAATATCATCCAGGTTTGTGTATTGCTAAAGATGAATGATTTAAAGAAATTGTTTATCATCAACTCAGCCTATCGCAGTCCACTGCTGGACATAGGCCTCTCCCATGCTGCGCCACAACACCCTGTCCTCCGCCTTCCGCATCCAGTCTGTCCCAGCCACCTTTTTAAGGTCGTGGAGATGGCCGATGGAGCAGACGAGTCCTGGAGTGGAGACCGCGTATCGGCAAGCGTAGTGTGGGACGCCCCCCAGCTAGATGGACCGTCGACCTCAAAAAATTGTTTATAACGAGTTATTAAAATTTAAGTAAAAAAGATTTTTTTTGAAACTTCAGGATTTTTGAAAAAAATAATAATAATATTTATATAAATTAATTAATTCATTTTTTTTTTGATACGTAATAATACCGTAGTACAATTTTTTAATGCATGAAAAATCCCACTACGATATTATTACGTCGGTGCACACGTGGGCTTATGGTTTGCCAGCAACACATGTGAGTGAAGACAGCAGAATCCATCCCATTTCTTCCCGTGGGTGTCGTAAAAGACGACTAACGAACATACTAGAGAATGGGCAGCAGCGTTCTCTATGCATTTTACCACCGTACTGCGATCGCCAACCCACCTGCCAAGCGAGGCGATTTGTCAAACCCTCCCAATTTTTGGGGAGGCCTAAGTCCAACAGAGGACGTTATTAGTCTGAAATGATGATGATGAAGTTTAGTTTATTATTTATCACACCCTACCTATTGTATTATGTTCTAAATTAATTTAGGTAAGCAGGTTCATGTACTTAAAAAAAGAGTAATTTAAAAGTGTAACGACTAGGGGTTTAATTTAAATTTAAATTGGTACTTTGTTTCTATAAATTTGTTGGGAAACTAGAGTTTGGACTGTTGGTTAAAAATTCATGAATGACGCAGGTACGGCAACGTGCGTCGGAAATGAATATTTATATACACACTTCTTTTGTTGTTTATGTTTAATTCCTTTGGAGCTCATGGTTAAACAATTACAGCTGCAATGGTTGATCGAAGGTAACTACGCTTATCGCGGTCTGTTGAATCGGTAGGTACATCAATATGTATCAAAACCCCTCCGTCCCCCGGAAAGGTCGTTAAGGCTAGGTGATTCGACACTCATACAGATTTGAGGGGGTGAGGTGCGTGGAAATCCGCGGGGCGCCTCCCGCGCGTCCTTCTTGTCGAACACGACAGCGCGCCAAAAGTTCGGGCGGCGCGGCGGCGGCGCACAGTGGGTCGAAACTATGATTTTAGTGACTTAGGGCTCAACTTTGCTTTTTTACTTTTTTCTTCATGTGGATGGATAGAGCTCATTAACCTCAACAATAATTGTTCTGATGTATTTTTTCCTAAACTTTATACTTTGGGTAGAAAAATGTGTTTTGTTATTTTTTTGTATGGAGCGGATCAAATAACCTTAAATTCCTGCTAAGTAGCGTGTGATCCCGCGTTGAAACTTTATTTTTCATATACCTTGTCTAGTCTATTATCATTTGATGCTATTAACGTGTGCATAAAGTTGCAACTCTGCCAAATAAATGGATCGAAAAAAATGAAAAAATATATCGAATAAAAAGCTACATTTTTTACTTTCGTAAGTTCTTTTAAGTTAAATTTGATATGGAATAGTAAGTAAAAGCACGTAATAATACACATAGTTACTTAACAACTAACAACAATACATTTAAAAGGTCCCTAATTAGCTTAAATTTACTAATATATGTAGTATTAGTAAATTTGTAAATTTAAGCTAATCACACTAATCATAATACATTTAAAAGGTCCCTAATTAGCTCAAATTTACTAATATATGTAGTATTAGTAAATTTAAAGCTAATCACACTAATCATAATACATTTAAAAGGTCCCTAATTAGCTTAAATTTACTAATATATGTAGTATTAGTAAATTTAAAGCTAATCACACTAATCATAATACATTTAAAAGGTCCCTAATTAGCTTAAATTTACTAATATATGTAGTAGTAGTAAATTTAAGCTAATTAGGGATCTATGAATTTCAATTTCTTTGTTTTAATGACTTTAACATGTTTATGAAATGTTATTTTAAGTTAGATTTAATACTGAATAGTAAGTAAAGATAGGTACATAATAATACAAATTAGTAAAGGTAAACTAACATTACTACAACTAACACAAGCAAACTAAAAACTAACTATAAACAACATCAAACATTACTATTTCCTTTCAATTATGAGTTTGACATTTATAAACTAATAAAAAAAACAAGAAACTTACAAACTACCAAAAAATCTTATTCACTATCGCTATGACTATCTTGTAAATTATCTACATCAATAAAATCTATATCGGATTCTGTGGGAAAAATCAGCAGAAGCTCTTTGACTTTTGGAGAGAGAACCATTATATTTTGTTTCACCATTCGAGGTCTTAGACTTGTGATCTTTGGATCAGAAGACAAAAGAAGATTGTGTATAATATCCTCATTTGTCGCCGTTCTACTTACCTTTCTAGAATGACTCTCTCTATATTTCCGGAAATCTTTATTACGAGCTTCCGCTGCCTCTTCCGACAGTTTACCTATAGGTATGGCACCAAAGTGCTTAATTATCTCACTCCCATGTACTAACAATTTATGTATACTGGAAGGCATATAATACCAGGGATATAAGTGAACGTACAATTGTGCAGTATCTCTACAAAATTCGGAAAACTTAGAAAGATCCACGCTCTCTCCAGATGCAACCGTCTGAAGAATCACATGAAACCTTTCTATTAAATCTTTATCTATTCCTGTTATGCGAGCTGTTGTTTCTGCATCCCTAAAAAATCTTCTGGCAGTATTGCCATCATTGGTTGTGCCTACTCCTTGCTTGACTACGTCAATAAGTAAACCGCATTCTTTCTTAAACGCTTGCTGTATAGCGCTCTTTCTGAGTGACATTTTTTCTTTGTCATCGCCCCTGCAACTCCATTTTTTGAAGTCCAAACGATAAGCTGCAAACAAAAAGAAATATCACTTAAATAAAAATCTCACAAGTAACTATATAACGTGAAAAAAATTATGAACTAATAAAATTATATTTACCGATATGAAGTAAGCACTCCATGCTTCTTATCCAGGCATGTAAAGATGACATTCCATACTGGAACACTTCTTCGTTGTTCTCTTTTTGAGCAAGTGACTCTAAATTGTTCATCTCTGACGGTTTTGCTTTGCAGATATCACAGACAGCTGAAGATGTGTCTGACAAATATGACGATATTTTGCCGTCTATCATCGTCAAGTGCAATTGATGCTTAACTTCAACTTGATTGAACTTGATTGGCTGAAGTCTTTCTATTTCTTCGGTTATGCTAGCTTTTATAGTTACCACTGTTGACTGCGTTTCTTTGGTAAATTTGAACATTATCGGACGGCAATAGAAAGTTGATGAGGGTCGATCGTTTTCCCAAACAATTGTTCCATCACATTGTTGAAGCCTTATAGGAACTAGACTGGCCATGAAGATAGTTGAGTCATCAAACTCTGCTTCAGTCTTTTGTTTATAATTACTTTGACCTGAGGCTCCATCAAAACCCCATTTGCTTATTAGCAGTAACTCAGTTGGCGAATCCAAATCTAAAGTAATCACTTCTAAAAGCCTAGATACCGTCAAGTTGAGTAAAGCTTGCAGTTTAATAGCAGCTCCTTCTTCAGTTATAATTATGTCTTCTTTCCCTGGATAACATTTTGCCTTCGCTTGTTTTATTTTATAATAAGAAGGGTATAAATCAGACCTATTTTCACTTGCTGCTTCTCTTAGGCTTATATACTGCCACTTACTTAATTTAAGTGAAACTAATAAAGACAGTGCCTTATCGGGTGAATATGTACTACTTTTCGGTTTACTTGTACTTAAACACTCTTTAACTTTTTCTAGATCTTCGGGGTGATTTAGTAAATGGTTCATAAATTTTCCTACATCTTCATTTCCGGTGTTTCTTAAACTAGCAATTGTAGTAGCTTTAAGTTCATCCGGGGATAACGAAAGCGATTGGTTAATTTGATCAACGCGTCTTCGTTTTTGCCTGGAGCCCAATTCCTCGAAAGGTTTTCGAGGTGTAAATGTAGATGTCGAAGCTTCTGTAGTAGATGGTGGTAGATTTTCGACATCTTCAGTATTACAAATCTCGAGCCTTTCCTGTTCAGTGTTCACAGCTTCAGGTATCATTCCTTCGGGCCAGTTTATTGCACGTTCCAACCAATCACCATTTTTTCTTACAAACTGTGCTAACGTGCGACTACTTCGTTCCCATCTTGCACTTATATTTGAACAAAAGCGCGTACAGAATTTTTGGAGCTCAACACTGTTCTCTTCGGTCACGTTTATTTTATGTTGTAGGAATTGAAAGAATTTTTGACTATCCGACAGTGACTTGACCTGCTCTCTTAAAATCATAAATAAATCTAAATTGTTAACTAAATTATCCATTATAACGAAAAAGGGACGATCAGAATCACGAGATGTTAGTAGTAGTACGAATAAACGAACACTAGTTAGTATATAATAAATTATGGTCATTTTATACTTCCAGAATCCAGTGACAAACAATGTTTACTAATTTTTCTACTACCCTCATTAACTAATTATCCTAATTAATATTACAGTAATGACTAAAAGTGAAAAACATTGTTTTTTTATAAGGTAAAAGGTTAAGCTAATTACAGTAATTAAACACACAAATAGAAATTAATTGATTTCATATCCACATTTTTAAATAAAGGTCCCTAATTAGCTTAAATTTACTAATATATGTAGTATTAGTAAATTTAAGCTAATTAGGGACCTTTTAAATGTATTGTTGTTAGTTGCTAAGTAATTATGTGTATTATTACGTGCTTTTACTTACTATTCCATATCAAATTTAACTTAAAATAACTTACGAAAGTAAAAAATGAAGCTTTTTATTCTATGTATTTTTTCATTTTTTTCGATCCATTTATTTGGCAGAGTTGCAACTTTATGCATTTGTTTATAGCATCAAATGATAATAGACCAGACAAGGTATATGAAAAATAAAGTTTCAACGCGGGATCACACGCTACTTAGCAGGAATTTAAGTTTATTTGAGCCGCTCCATACAAAAAAATAACAAAACACATTTTTCTACCCAAAGTATAAAGTTTAGGAAAAAATACATCAGAACAATTATTATTGAAGTTAATGAGCTCTACCCATCCGCATAAAAAAAAAAGTGAAAAAGCAAAGTTGAGCCCTAAGTCACTAAAATCATAGTTTCGACCCACTGTGCGGCGGCGGCGGGCGTAGCACAGACAGGTCATAGTGTAGCGACATCAGTATGTCCACAGTATTAGAAACCACAGAAGAAACGATAATACAAGACTAATATTATAAATGCGACAGTTTGTGAGTATGGATGTATGGAAGTAAACGGATGGCTGTTTGTTATTCTTTCACGCAAAAACTACTAAACGTATTTGGATTAAATTTAGCTTGCAGATAGTTTATAACCTGGACTAATATTATAAATGCGAAAGTTTGTGAGTATAAATGGATTTTTGTTACTCTTTCACGCAAAAACGAATGAACGGATTTGGATGAAATTTAGCACGCAGATAGTTTATAACCTGGAATAATACAAAACACACAAATAACTTACTTACACAAAAGACTTAGTCACACAAAAAACAAAAAAAATAATTATAATTGCGAAAGTTTGTGAGTATGGATGTATGGATGGATGTTTGTTACTCTGTCACGCAAAAACTACTGAACGCATTTGAATGAAAAAAAAAAAAACTTTAGAGGTGTCAAGGGACACCCGAATGGAACGAAGTTCCTTTCCAGGATTCATAATTGTTATAATTTTTTTATTACCTATTTATTCTGTACAAAAAACCTGTATACACTCAACAAAAATATTCTCTCTCTCTCCCTCTCTCTCTCTCTCCCTCTCTCTCTCTCTCTCTCTCTCCCTCTCTCTCTCTCTACTCACAACAAAAAAAACAACAACATACAAACAAATACAAACAACAAAATATATACGGTCGAATTGAGAAACCTCGTCCTTTTTTTGAAGTCGGTTAAAAAGTGTCGTTATAACTTTTCGTGAGATTTTTTTCCGTCTAGCCCCCTTTCACAATGCCCGATAAGGAACTTCGTTCCAATTAGCAAGCAGATAGTTTATAACGTGGACTAATATTATTATGAAAGTTTGTGAGTATGGGTGTATGGAAGTATGGATGGATGTATGGTGGTGTGTGTCTCTTTCACGCAAAACTACTGAACAGATTTGGATGAAATTTTGCACCAAGATAGTTTATAATCTGGATTATCACATTGGGTCCCTTTTACCCCGGTAGTACGTTGCCGCGGAATAATTTTCGACCTCTTTCTATTCACGCCTACCAAGATACTCATCAAGACGAATCAAACGAGCCCAAATTTGATGGGGTTACGTCGTTTAATTACGGAGTTACTATAGCCACCTTCAAGTTCCATCATCAGACCCTGGTTACCATATAGTATCAAAGTACTCGTCAAGACGAATCAAACGACCCCAAACTCGATGGGGTTGCGTCGTTTAATTACGGAGTTCCTATGGCCCCTTCCAACTCCATCATCAGACCCTGGTTACCATATAGTATCAAAGTACTCGTCAAGACGAATCAAACGAGCCCAATCTCGATGGGGCTGCGTCGTTTAATTACAGAGATCCTATGGACAACTTCCAGCTCCATCATCAGTTTGTGAGTATGGATGTATGGAAGTACGCGGATGGCTGTTTGTTATTCTTTCACGCAAAAACTACTAAACGTATTTGGATTAAATTTAGCTTGCAGATAGTTTATAACCTGGACTAATATTATAAATGCGAAAGTTTGTGAGTATAAATGGATTTTTGTTACTCTTTCACGCAAAAACGAATGAACGGATTTGGATGAAATTTAGCACGCAGATAGTTTATAACCTGGACTAACATTCTAAATGCGAAAGTTTGTGAGTGTGGATGTATGGATGGATGTTTGTTACTCTGTCACGCAAAAACTACTGAACGCATTTGAATGAAAAAAAAAAAAAAAACTTTAGAGGTGTCAAGGGACACCCGAATGGAACGAAGTTCCTTTCCAGGATTCATAATTGTTATAATTTTTTTATTACCTATTTATTCTGTACAAAAAACCTGTATACACTCAACAAAAATATTCTCTCTCTCTCTCCCTCTCTCTCTCTCCCTCTCTCTCTCTCTCCCTCTCTCTCTCTCCCTCTCTCTCTCTCTCTCTCTCTCTCCCTCTCTCTCTCTCTACTCACAACAAAAAAAACAACAACATACAAACAAATACAAACAACAAAATATATACGGTCGAATTGAGAAACCTCGTCCTTTTTTTGAAGTCGGTTAAAAAGTGTCGTTATAACTTTTCGTGAGATTTTTTTCCGTCTAGCCCCCTTTCACAATGCCCGATAAGGAACTTCGTTCCAATTAGCAAGCAGATAGTTTATAACGTGGACTAATATTATTATGAAAGTTTGTGAGTATGGGTGTATGGAAGTATGGATGGATGTATGGTGGTGTGTGTCTCTTTCACGCAAAACTACTGAACAGATTTGGATGAAATTTTGCACCAAGATAGTTTATAATCTGGATTATCACATTGGGTCCCTTTTACCCCGGTAGTACGTTGCCGCGGAATAATTTTCGACCTCTTTCTATTCACGCCTACCAAGATACTCATCAAGACGAATCAAACGAGCCCAAATTTGATGGGGTTACGTCGTTTAATTACGGAGTTACTATAGCCACCTTCAAGTTCCATCATCAGACCCTGGTTACCATATAGTATCAAAGTACTCGTCAAGACGAATCAAACGACCCCAAACTCGATGGGGTTGCGTCGTTTAATTACGGAGTTCCTATGGCCCCTTCCAACTCCATCATCAGACCCTGGTTACCATATAGTATCAAAGTACTCGTCAAGACGAATCAAACGAGCCCAATCTCGATGGGGCTGCGTCGTTTAATTACAGAGATCCTATGGACAACTTCCAGCTCCATCATCAGATCAGCTCTATGTCATAATAATATTGCATTGGATTGCAACATTGTTTTTAAAGTTTTACAAATATTTACACAATGAGAACCACACACAAAACAAAAGCTTAACCAACTATGGTCTAAATAAATTCTTGAAAACAATATTTATTTACAATTTATTTTGTTTTCTCTTATTATTACTTACGCAGCAGAAAGGAAGCGCGCGCGCAAAAATTTGTCACAGGTCTCACCTCGATAACGTCTCGCAGGACACTGGCAAGTAGTGGCAAGCGACGCGCCGATCAGAAATCACTTGAACGATCGATATTTTTTTTTAGAAATAAAATGAGAAAAATTGATCGGGTTCAATCGATTCTAAAATAAATTACCTATACATTGATACTAATTATAGAAAAATAGGAGTATTAGTACTTCTTTAAAATGAAATTAGGCTTGTTAAAAAACTGCAAATCAAAGTAAGTTCGGCTTTTTTTTCTATCGAGTAAATTTGATTGTATCGTGTTTTGATCGGGTACAATCTAAGGAGAAAGAATGTATCTTAAATATATATTTTTTTCAGATTCTGGACGTAATGATTTGCCTATTAAAAACCAATTCTAAAACAGGTGAAAACGGTGCCACCCGGCCTTAACCCGTTGGTCCAGAGGGGTAATTGCGGAACTTTTTATCGGTAGGAATTGGTTTAATTTTCATAGTTAAACAACATTCATTGCGTTATTTACGTTGCTGAGCCGACAATTTATTCGAACAAATAACGCAATGGTTTAGAAATAATCTTCAATCCCATTCAGATTCTGATCAATTTTATTGTGAGTTTCGCAATTAGGGTGCAGGCTCTCATTCGTTGCTCTGTGACAGTCAGTTTGGCTCGTCAGAAGCTGAAAACTCTGATAACCAGTCTCATCAAAGATTATTGTGTTACCCAATACCTACCTAATTGGGCTGTGGAGGCAGTCGTTTTATATAAAACTAGCTTCAGCCCCCGATTTCGTCCGCGTTAAATTTCTTGTTCCCCGATCTTTCCCGTCGCGTCGAATCGCGTATCCGTGCGATTTTCCCCCGTTTTTGCAACATTTTTCATTACTGCTCCGCTCCTCTTAGTTGTAGCCTAATATTATATAGCCTATACCCTTCCTCGATAAATAGGCTACCCAACACAAAAAGATTTTTTCAATTCGGACCAGTAGTTCCTGAGATTAGCGCGTTCAATCAAACAAACAAACAAACTCTTCAGCTTTTTAATATTAGTATACTAGATACTGGTATTCAGCTGCATTCAATTACTCTAGAAGCCGACCCCAGCATAGTTGGAAAAAGACTAGGCAGATGATGTTAAATCATTGGATTAACCTTCAATACCCTTCAATGTTATAAATTAAATAAGTTATATAAAATTCGTATTTTGCGAATTTGCGATTTTTTTTTTGTGATTCGTCACGTTTTGAATAAAATGCAAGCAACGAAAAGTTAAGGGAAACGTAGACAAACTTCATTTTAGTAAATTTCAAGAATTATTGATTCGCCCACAAATAAATTAACTTCGCTGCGAATTTCCTACAGAAAATAATATAAGTATAATTGAAAATGGTCGATTTGCCCGTTTCGGGCGAGTAGATTCGTCCTAATCGATTAATAAGAACGTTTACCTTTATCGGTGACATATATATCTCATTGGCGGTGGCGGTGAAGAAACAGTCTTAGACTAAATAAAACTGTCCGAATTAGATACCAACAATTTTTTTTTTTTCAAACACATCAGTCCAAAATTTGTAAAATCATTTCCGTGGATAAAAACACGTGGAACAAAGTCGAATAGTAATTACTAGTTTTGTTTTCAGTAATAAAAAAATTCACGTATTATACGTATAAACCTTCCTGTTGAATAACTCTGCCTCTTAATGATGACCACATTAAAATCCGTTGCGTAGTTTAAAAGATCTAAGCGTAAAAACACGAAATGTGACTTTGTTTTATACAAAACAAAATTATAGCGGAAAAAACAGAACAGTTTTAGTAAAAAATCTAGTCTATTCAACATTAACCTGCTTGGTTGTTATAACCTTGAATAAACAATGCCAGGTAGTCATAACATACTTAATTATGTTGCTTCATTTGCAATTAATTATTACCACTATTAACGCTAGAAATATATCGTGCTAGGATTAACGCGCATCTTTTTCACTAGCTTCTACCCGCAACTTCGTCCGCGTTAAATTTATTGCTCCCCCAACCCACCCTGTCGCATAAAAACGCCTGCTCATGCGAGGTCTTTGTAGTCATGACTTTTGTTCATTTTGGTCGGCTCCTAAGAGTCTTAGCGTGATGTTATATAGCCTATAACCTTCCTCAATAGATAGACTACTCAACACAAATAATTTTTTTCAATTCAAACCAGTCGTTCCTGAGATTAGCGCGTTCAAACAAACAAGTAAACTGTTCAGCTCTATAATATTAGGATATCAGCATCTTCTGAACCTTTTCTCAACTATGTTGCAGTCAGCTCCAGTCTAACCAGATGCAGCTGAAAACCAGTATTTTATATTGAGCCAATGAATATCTGACCCCCACAATCCACTTACTGGGTGATACGGTACGCCTTGGTAAGACTGCCTGGTTGTTAGACTTTCGGTCTTAATACTCGTAATGACTGTCAAAGATCTATAAATGACAGTTGGGACAAAAATACGAACCAACAGCTTTTTTTTTTTTGGACGGGAAATCATCAAATGACTTCTCCCGCTCTGGGCGGAGCGGGAGGGCGTGTCAGATTTTACTGACTAAAACCCACCCGTGTTCCTTCAGTTGCCCATGTGCCAGGGTTACGGGATCTCTTTCGAACAATGTCGCGACCCTGACAGGCATCGGTCCTAGCAGACCCCTTCGAACCAACGGCTTGAACTGCTTTCCGAGGCACGGATAAGTCTTAGGGTGTAAAGATTACCCTTACACGGACCAACCGCGACAAGCGTAGCTTAACCTGATCGAACAATCCTTTCGACTATTTTTACGTAGCCACAAGCCCGCACATACTACTTACATAAAACGATAAAACATAACAACATCAGACCTGTAAGGCTTGAAGAGTTACACAGAGATATACCTATAGTACCTACACCCAAATTTAACCAGTTACTTTGATGTCCTATCCAATAGGGGCAAGCTTACTGTCATCATCCGAGCACACATATTTCATCATTACAATTCAATTCAATTTTATTTCACGAACAATTCACATTGTGTTTGAAAACTATAAAATACATGACATAATAAATTAAAAACTTTTTAACAAAAAATTAAACCGCCGAAAAAACTTAAAAGCAAAAAATAATAAACCTTAATATTTTGAGTCGGCGCTTTGAGTGATCTTTGTTCATTGATTTTTCAGCGCCGACTCAAAATATTAAGGTTTATTATTTTTTGCTTTTAAGTTTTTTCGGCGGTTTAATTTTTATTAAAAAGTTTTTATTTTATAACTTTTTGTGGCTTTAATGTACTAATAATACTTGGCAAGGTATACCCTATCCAATGAAAATAGAATTATCAAAATCGGACTACTCTGTATAAAGTTATTCGTGGTTATACATTACAATCAGTGAGTGAACAATCAATCATCCCCTGTTTTCTGCCCCTTAGGGTTTGGTTTTCTTTTCCAAATTTATATGGGACCACCCTCGGAGTATACCCTTTCCAATAAAAACCGGCCAAGTGCGAGTCGGACTCGCGCACCGAGGGTTCCGTACAAACCTGTAGGTATATAAGTAAAAGTTCACCCATCACGACAATCGAGTCGTAGTTCTGTTCTGTTTCTTGGCTTGGTTTTATTTCTGTCTGTGTTTTATTCTGTTTATTATATAATGTAACTAAAAATTTACGGTTTTCGCAATTTTTCCTTTATCTGTGCTATAAGACGTTGCTTCGTACCAAATTTCAAAATTCTAGATCGACTGGAAGTACCCCTTAGGTTTTGATTCCCTTGCGAGTTTCGAAAATTTGTTGAAATTTGCGGTATAAACGGCTATATCTTTTGATTGCGTTAGCTTAGAAGCTTGATTTTTTCACAGCTCCAAGGAAAAGTAGACTTGAGTATATGATATAAATTTCAGCTTGATACCTTCACGCGTTCCTGAGAAAAAGGGTCTTGACAGACGGACGGACGGACGGACGGACAACAAAGTGATCCTATAAGGGTTCCGCTTTTTCCTTTTGAGGTGCAGAACCCTAAAAAACAGAATAATCACAATCGGACTACTATGTAAAAAGTTATGCGTGGTCATAAAAAAAATAAAAAAATATACGCGTCGAATTGATAACCTCCTCCGTTTTTTTTCATCGGTTAAAAAACAAACTCATTAAAATTATAAACTAAAACATTCATAATACAACAAAATCTCTAATATGATAAATAAAAATTAAAAATCAATACAATTAAAAAGTTCAATATCATTACAGTTGCTATTACATATGGACTAATATTACCCAGTCTCACATTAACTAATATAAAAAATTTAAAACGTGGATAAGTTATCGTCTATTGATACAGCCGAATGACGTCCACTGCTGGACATAGGCCTCCCCCAATTTGGGGGTTTGCCATAATCGCCACGCTTGACAGGCGTGTTGGCGATTGCAGTATGGTGGTAAAATGCATAGAGATCGCTGCTGCCCATCCTCTAGAAAGTCCCTTAGTCACCTTCTACGACACCCACGGCAATAGATGGGATGATGCTATTTGGATGGATTTTATTTTTCATAATGTGCGTTTAGTTTGTGCAGAATAAACAATTCTTCTTTCTTTTTAGGGTTCCGCACCTCAAAAGGAAAAAGCGGAACCCTTATAGGATCACTTTGTTGTCCGTCCGTCCGTCCGTCCGTCCGTCCGTCCGTCTGTCAAGACCCTTTTTCTCAGGAACGCGTGGAGGTATCAAGCTGAAATTCATAACAAATACTCAAATCTACTGACTCTTGGAGCTGTGAAAAAATCAAACTTCTAAACTAACGCAATCAAAAGATATAGCCGTTTATGCTGCAAATTTCCGCAAATTTTCGAATCTCGCAAGGGAATCAAAACCTAAAGGGTACTTCCAGTCGATCTAGAATTTTGAAATTTGGTACGAAGCAACGTCTTATAGCACAGATAAAGGAAAAATTGCGAAAACCGTAAATTTTTAATTACATCATATAATAAAAAATAAAATAAAATTTTAAACTTTATACCTACAGGTTTGTACGGAACCCTCGGTGCGCGAGTCCGACTCGCACTTGGCCGGTTTTTTTTTTCTTTCTATTCCTTACGTCCGACACCATACGGGTACTTTAAGATTGAGTTTTTTTATTATTTTTTTACTTTTTAAAGGGATCCTTAGGTTTTTGTGTCGGGGGTTTTTTAAATTTTTAATTTAATTTTTTTGATATCAGGCACCCCACGCTTTTTTCCATTATTTTGTACTTTTTAGTTTGGTTATCAATGAAGCGTGTTTTTTAGTTTTTTTAAACTTTTATTTATTTTCTATTTTTCAGGGTGTTTCGAATTTTGAGACGTATGTCAGCGTAGTTTGTGATGTATGTCAGCGTAGTTTTCGAAGACAGTTTTTTTTACTGTCCTGGTAACCCTGGCAAGGATAATGGCACAAATTATTTTGTGACGTATGTCAGCGTAGTTTTCGAAGACAGTTTTTTTGCTGTCCTGGTAACCCTGGCAAGGATAATGGCACAAATTTATGAAATTATTGCATTGTCATCGGTCCTTGACAGGTGTGCAAAGTTTGAATGAAATCTGGTCGTTTAAAGTGGGTTAAAATCGCGTTAGAAGGAATCGGTTACAAAGAAACATACTAACATACAAGTGAAGCTAATATAAAGCGTGTAAAAAGAATCTAGGTATTTAAATTAATATAAAAAGTGAAATAAAATTAGGATATAAGGAAATTAATTACAATCATGTCAAGTTAATTATTAAATTGAGTTATGGTATGTCATTCTACAATAGTAGCGCGTCTTTAAAAATGTAGGCCCAGAAATTATTGATTTTTATTTCTATCTGGTTAAAGTAATCGACTATTAGCTGGCGACTGGTAGGTGAGGCGTTAAAGAATGCATTTCCATGCTCATTAATAAATGTCCATATTCAAATCATTATAGTATTCTATGACGCTTCAAGAGTTAATGTCTTTGTCTTTATAATGACAAGTTGATTAATAAAATATTCCATGACTTATTCAGGATCATAATTATAAACTGGTTTTAAAATTGCAAGGAATCCTTACTCGATTTGTGTACACACGGCAACATATTGAGTGATATATTTCCAGTTTTAGATACACTCGCTTTGTATACATTTTCGGCCAATGAGAATTCAGCTTATACTGGAATTTTATAGCTGGATTGGCCCCGTGCTTACCTATGTCATGTACCTTTTATATGTTGTTTTGTTTTTAATAATAAGATACAAGGCGCGTTGTTAACACGCTTGTATAATTAGCTTCACCTGTATATGAGGCGTTTCACGTCAACTCTCCTAGCTCGGCGCGCGAGCGCCAAAACATTTACTTTTCAGCTCACGATTACAACAGTAAAATGAACTCATATTTTTTTTGTTGAAAATACGTTTCCGCTGTATTTTTTCCTCAGCTTTCCGATTCAACCATCCGTTTAAAAAAATACAGATTTCCTAACCTCAAAAAAATACAAAACATGTTATATCTCAAAAACGGCATTTTTAATATTTTTTGATAGTCTAGATCAAAAGAGCACCTTTTTTACATCGAAACAGCTATTTTCCAGACAGGATTTTTTTTTGTTTTTGAGAGTAATACGGTGCCGAACAGTAGGTATCGCGCCGCGCATCGGCGGCTATCGGTCCACTAACCACTAAACTCATTTATAAATTATGAATTCATTCAACCTAGCCTCTTTTCTATATTATACTTAAATATAATAAAATTAATACTTTTACTGTTGTAATCGTGAGCTGAAAAGTAGACGTTTTGGCGCTCGCGCGCCGTGCTAGGAGAGTTGACGTGAAACGCCTCATATTTGTAACCGACTCTTTTGGACTCGATTTTGACCCGCTTTAAACAGTCAGATTGCATTTAAACTTTGTAGACTTATCGAGGAGCGATGACAATATTACATACTTTGTGCTATTATCCTTGCCAGGGTTACCAGGATAAAAAAAAAATGTCTTCGAAAACTTCGCTGACATACGTCACAAAATTCGAAACACCCTAAAAAAATTAGAATAAATAATAGTTAAAAAAATCAAAAAAAAAACACGCTTCCATAATGTGGCCTCCTTTTGTCATTCTTCTATAGTTTGTTGGTCTGTAAAAATATCAGTGAAAACTTAGATGAAGTGTGCTCTCCTTCCGCTTGATGCTAGGAATTGACAATATATACAGGTCACTTTAAACTTATTTCACATAAGTCTTCAGGGGGAGGTTCATACAGAAAAGGTCTACAGGTCAGAGAGGTCTCTTTCACACTCAAATCCTAATCATTTTCTATGTCTACTTTCCAGGAGTAGGCCTGATATCCCGCAAAGCCGCCTGCGCAGTGAGCCCGATCGCCGTCCTGACGAAAGAGGGCGACACCTATACCTTTACTATGACCACCACTTTTAGAACGATCACCTTTAGCTTCAAGTTTGATGAAGAGTTTATTGAGGAGAGGCCCGATGGGGTCAAGGTGAGGACGTCTTTTCTTGTCTTATTCTTCTTATCGTGTCAATAGCCAACTATATATTTATAGTTAACCTATAATTTGTCTACAAGCTTGGCATGTTCAGTAACGTCCATCAACTCCTGTAGCGTGCAGACAACAGTACACGCTGGACAAGACATGAAGTGCCCCATTGATTATTAAAACAAGTCCACATTTACACATATTTCTTGTTTTTGTTCTAACATTTCGCACCACATCTTCTATGTATCTTCTACGTATAACTATTATATATTCGTTATAAAATTCATGTTAGAATTGGACTATGCATGTTAGAATGAATGAAGGATGGTTTACGTAAAGTATTTACAAGACCGATGTGAGTTAATTTGTCAAGAATTGACAAGAATTTTGACAAGAATTGCTAATCTGAAGTGGCAGTGGGCAGGGCACATTGCTCGCAGAACAGATGGCCGATGGGGCCGAAAGGTTCTGGAGTGGTGACCGCGTACCGGAAGACGTAGAGTTGGAAGGCCTCCAACAAGGTGGACCGATGAGCTTGTGAAGGCCGCAGGAATCCGCTGGATGCGGGAAGCACAAAACCGGTCGAAGTGGCGGAGCTTGGGGGAGGCCTATGTCCAGCAGTGGACGTCTTTCGGCTGAAATGATGATGATGATGATGATATGAGTTAAAACGCCCTAGGAGGACATATAGTGACTTTATTGGTGATGTTCTTCAGAAAGTTGAAGAGCGTAGTCGCAACTGGCCTACGTGTAGGACTAGATGTATAAACCTAAACGAGGCAAAAGGAGTATGTAAGGACCGTAGCAGGTGGCTTTCCGTAGTTTCTGCGTACCACCATGGTAAAAAGGCGTAATTTTCTGTATGTGTGTATGTTTGTATGTACGTTTGTATGTATTAATGCATGTTAGAGAACTAATAAAATAATTAATCTTCTTCAAGAAGCCTTAATGGCTAACTTTCAGTCCATATTCTACCATCTTTATTCTAAGTGGCGACCATTACCTACGCCGATGCATATTTTCTCAGCAATTTTCCTTTTTCGAATGCGCAAGCAACGATTACGCGAGCATTATTGCTTTCGAAGAATTGCCCTTTGTATATCAATCACTGCCCCGATTCTTTGAAAAACAGAAACGAAAGAAATTGGCATTTTTATTGCAGTTCACTGGGTCATTAGTTTAAATATTTGATAACTTTGTATGAGGTCGAGGAATCGTGAATAATTCATCATTGTTTAAGGCTGCTATATTGATTGATTCGTTTCATATTTTATCATACTGATAGTCATAAATAATAATATAGTATTAATCATACAAAATTAAGATGGCCTAGTGGTATCAGCCCCGACTTACGAGACGGGTCGTGGGTTCGAACCCAGACAGGCGCTTTACTGTTTGTGTAAATAATTTTATCACCACAGACTATTCTCAATACGGTGAAGGAAATCATAGTGAGCAAACCGGTATAACCTAGAACCAAAAATTTAAAGAAATGTGACATCTACCAACCCCGTGGCCCCGTGGAAGATTACGGCCCACTCCCCTCACCGAGAGGAGGCCTATGTCCCATCAGTGTGAACAATATTGACATATTATGGTGATGAAGATCATATAAAATTGATGTGGTCATATTTCGGTAGGTCTCGAACATGGATCGATCAATAGGCTAACAGCGGACTATCAGAATCCAAGCATAATCAAAATAACAAACGAATCTGTGATTGCAGTTTTTTTTTTTTGTTAGTAGACTCAGAAGGGAATTTTCCTCTATCTTCTTGAAGCTAGACATAATCCAAGAGCAGTATTTTACTAAACACATTGACGAAAACAAAATCCCACTTCAGGATGAATAAATTATATTCTATGGGAATCTGCAACAAACGATTCGCCGATACTTCATTCAAAATTCTGAAGTCTCACGTGCCACCTCCTACTCCTACCAAGTCCTGCCCTCGAACTCTTACAAAGGAGTATCGGAGTACCCAGTAACTGGTTCATGGAGGCCAGATAGGTAGTCGCACCATGTAAAATACTGGTATTCACCTGCATCCGGTTAGACTGGATGCTGACCTCAACGTAGTTGAGAAAAGGTTAGGCAGATGACGATGATGACCTGCAACACAGACTCAGCATTTGTTCCTGTACTTCCCTCCAGGAACCCTAACATGACCCTTTTGACAGCTTTATCTTTATTATAACATTATTTCTTAATTACATAAAACATCACCATTCCTGAGTACACCCATAATTCCCCCCGTTGTCGTTCTAATCATGTTTAATACCTATGAAATGAGGACGAGCCTATTGCCATCAACCTGATGGAAATGGTTCCCTATCCATTTGCATAAAATTTTAAGACCTAATATAACTTAGCATACTTTTTTTTCTCCTAATTATATTTTCGCATAATATTATTTACGCATAAGAGCTTACGCCTAATATTTTTAAGCATAATTTCTTTAATCATAATAATGATTAAGCATAACATTCTAAAGCATAAAATATTTACGCATAATGATATTAAAACATATTTTTTAAAGGCATAATAAAGAAGCATAATAATTAACTCCTAAAATGTTAGACACTAATAAACATGTAAACATGCATACAGTACGCATGCAGCATGCAAGGAAGCATGCAGCAGGCATGCAGCATGCAAGGAAGCATGCAGCAGGCATGCAGCATGCAAACAAGCATGCAGCATGCATGCAAGCATGCGCCATGCAGCAGGCATGGTTTCTGTCACGGCTCCGGCGCTGCGTGGCTCCGGCGGTCCCATGCGAGCTTATCGTCGCAGATGTGTTTCACGCTCGCCACCGCGGCTGAGGCTGGGCGGCGAAGCCGGCCAGCTAGCCGAAGCTCAAAACCACGTGCTCCTCAGTTCGCGGGCCGCCTCGCCCCTCCGCGCCTACGCGGTTTTAAATTACACTCTAAGGGTAGGGCAGATAAGACTACGTGCAGTCGGTTTTGCGATTCGTTTCTGTCACGAAATTTTGTAGCACAACATATTGAATTTTTAAGACTATACTTTAACTTTAATTTAGGGTCAAAAATTTAATTTTAAAAAGTATGCCTAAATAATATTATGCTAATAGTTTTTATACCTAGTAACATTATGCGATTTAAAATTATGCCAAAACAAATTAGCCTTCTAGATCATTATGCCAACATACTGTATGCCAAAAATAAATATGGCAAAGTATTATTATGGCAAAACAAATTGGCATACTTATGTGAAAAGAAGGGATCCCGATGGAAATACCTTGCCCGACCTGTTAATGCGAACCCAGGACTCCATGCTCAGCAGTAGCGCTTGCTACCACTAGACCAACGAGGCAGTGGTACCGATGCCCCTATTCACAAACTAAACTAAATTTGAGTTCAGTGCATCTTTTTCTTTGTATTTCATTAGAAGAGGACAAAAGAAAAAATTTAGTTTAGTCCTGTCAAATTAATCAGCGCTTGTCACTACTCCATAAGTTTAGACGTCATTAAAAACTTGCCACTAAAATTACGTCAATTTACATCAAGCGCTGATTAATTTGACAGGACTTAACTAAAATTTATCTTCTGTCTTTTCCTTAATGAAATAGAAAGAAAAAGATACACTGAACTTAAATTTAGTTTAGTTTGTGAATAAGGGAATCGGGACCAGTGTTTATTTTACTAAATTATATTTCGGTTCCGTGTGGTCCCGGACTTGCAGAATAGGAGCATCCTATTTCTTTCCGAGGATATTGTAAGAAGCGACAAAGGGACTAGTAATTTCTTCCCGTAGGTGTCATAGAAGGCGACTAAGGGACTTACTAGAGAATGGCTAGCAGCGTTCTCTATGCATTTTACCACCATACTGCGATCGCCAACCAGCCTGCTTAGCGCAGCGATTATGACAAATCCCCCATGTTCGGGGAGGCCTATGTCCAGCAGTGGACGTCTTTCGGCTGAAATGATGATGATGATAATAATTCGTTTTAAATCATTTGTTTTTATAATTTTCCAGTTAAAATCTCTAATGGTGCTCGATGGAGATACAATGACACAAACTCAAACCGAGGACAATGGACGAAAATCGACACATGTGCGGACTTTCACACCGGAGTTATTAACTGTGGTAAGTTTAGACTTTATAATCATAGACTTAAGGCTTATAATACTAGTCCTAAGGCTATCATTATAGACTTAGGGGCATTAAATGGTTCTAAGACAATAGCCTTGGATGGAATTAATAATGTTCAAGTAGTTATAATTGGTGGGTAATGGGAACGGTAAGTGGTATGCCTGTAAAATGGTCGATGGGTGAAGGTAGAATTATGGTGAATTATGGAGTTGGTCTGTAGAACTAAAATTAAATGTCTGTAAAGTTTAATACAAGGCTTTGGGTACATCGACGCGCATTTAAAATACATGGTGCTAAACCTCCTTTTTTTTTGGGTGGGAAATCATCAAATGACGTCTCCCGCTCTTGTATTGGGCGTGTCAGACTTTTACTGACTAAAACTCACCCATGGTTCTTCAGTTGCCCATGTACCAGGTTCACGGTATCTCTTTCAAACAAATCTCGCGACCCTGGAAGGCATCGGTCCTAGCAGACCCCCTCAGTTCTGCTGACATCTCTTGAGGCGCGCGTGGAACAGTACGCGCCGTCGTTCCGAGCCTGGTCCTTACCGAGCGAGCTACCCATTGCTCGCCGCCCGCAAGCCCGCGCGTTTTAAACCTCCTTGCGTGTACATTTTTCGTAGTTTATTTAAAAAAAAAAACATCTTTTTCGTAGAAAGGTGCAATCTTCGCAAACACAATGCATGGAATAGCTAATTTAGAAGTCAAAAACTGACGAATAATTTAACCGAGGGAGTTTTAGAATTATGTAACAGAGACAGCACAAAAAAATATGCATGAATTGTGCGAAAGATTTCGCTGGAAAGAAAGTGATCTTTGAGTTTACTAGCTACAGAGATGAAATTAATTCGCTAGGTATGCTTCCTTTGTTTGGATTTTTACAAGCTTTTATTTACTTTCACCTGTCCCGTTGTCTGCAATCAAATCTTGCAAGTTAAATTTGATCCACTTCCCGGTTTCCGATTGAGCTGAAATTTTGCAAGCATGTATAAATTGGATGACAATATAATATTATTATGACATGGAGCTGATCTAATGATGGAATTGGAAGGTGTCCATAGAAACTCCGTAATTAAACGACGCAACCCCATCGAATTTGGGCTCATTTGATTAGTCTTGACGAGTACTTTAATACTATATGGTTAAAAATAAATTTAAAATTGATTTTAAATTAATTTAATTTTAAATTTAAAGAAGAATACACAATTTTTTAAAATAACAGCCCAAGATCAATTAATTGATGGAACAAAAAACAATGATCAGATTGATATTAATAATATAATACACTCGGATATTAACAAAACAGGAGGTCTTCCAAAAGAACTAGAAATATTTGTTGGTGCTAAAGTTATGTTGAGGTCTAACATTGACGTTGCTAAGGGACTTGTGAATGGAGCAATAGGTCACATCACTGAAATCATATGGTCATATTACAGACGTGCTCAACTATACGATAGCGATATACCATCGGTTCGCGTAGATTTTGGTAACTATGGCATTCACATAATAAAGCCTAAATCCAAAATCAGCCTAAATCAGTTCAATTTCTGGCTAAATTTAATCACGGCACAGCTGAAAGAAGAATGCTTCCGATTGTCTTGTCCTGGGCTTCAACTGTGCACAAAATGCAGGGAACTACTGTAGATCATGCTGTTATTTATCTGGGCTCCAAATTGTTTGCTGCTGGTCAAGCTTATGTGGCTTTAAGCCGAGTTAGGTCTTGAGCAGGTCTTCGAATCGAAGAACTTGACTGCTTCAAGTTGACTTCGAAGAAACCTTGTAATGTTGATGCATTAAAAGAAATGGATAGAATGAGAAACGTTACAAATAACTAACTAGTGATTACATAACCAATTTTAACATTATTTTACCCTACTACAAATATATAAAAATGAGATCTTTAAATTTAAATAAAATACATAAACTTTAAGTGCTCAAAGCAGCACATATTATGTGAACATACTACGGACTACATAACGGAAAAACGCTGCTACGCGCTACGAACTACATCGTAGTAAATCTTGAATTAAAAATACTAAAAAGTTAAAAATAAAATTTAAGAAAAAAAAACCTTTTTTAAAAACAAGCTTTTATTATTTTTTAATAAAATGAACTAAAAAGTTAAAAATAAATTAACTCTAATAAGAAATATAACACTATATAAGTTCATTGTAACCTTTAACGATAATTTAAGCTTCAAGTCTACGACAAAATAATTCCATATTGTACATAATTATATATTTTTATCACTAAAACTTTACACCATAATTATTAAATCTTCCCGTTTTTATCACAGTTCCGGTTTTATAAGTAAAAGCGTATTACATTTTGATGGTATAATTAAGAACATTTAGCCTCTAACATTTTCCCTCTTGCTATCAAAATGTAACACGCTTTTGACAGTCGACCTCAACATAATTGGGAAGAAGATTATATTATCATCATCCTAACCAGCCTATATTTTTTCCATTACTGGGGCACAAGCCTCGTCTCGGTGAGAGGGAGTGGGCCGTAATTTACCACGCGGGCCCAGTGCGGGTTGGTAGATAATAATAATAATAATCATTTATTTCCAAAAGTAAATTACAAAGTAGTTATGCGCAACATTTGCAGCTTGTCAGATGCCAGATGTGCGGGTTATAGCTATTATCTCTCATGCATCTAGCAGATGCATCTCAATAACTACATATCTCAAATGCCTAATCCAAACTGTCTATATCTACACTAATATTATAAAGAGGAAAAATTCGTATTTTTGTTTGTTTGTTTCACTCAAACTCAAAAACTACTGGACAGATTTAAAAAAATATTTCACCATTAGAAAGCTACATTATCTGCAAGTAACATAGGCTATATAACATCACGCTACAACCAAGAGGAGCGGAGCAGTAATGAAAAATGTTGCAAAAATGAGAAAAATGACACGGGTAGGCGATTCGACGCGACGGGAAGGGTCGGAGGAACACGAAATTTAACGCGGACGAAGTCGCGGGCAGAAGCTAGTGTTTACTAACAATAAAACCCCTTATCTCATTTCATCAGTATTCGGTATCCAGTCATCATGTAGTGAATCAGCGATAAGATAATCTTTCTGAATCTAATCGGTCTTTGGGAAGTACGTGTCTTCATGTGTCATAGGCTTAATCATATCTGCTGGATACGTGGCTGGTTTGGAGATGTCGTGGGTATAGTGACAGGTCATATGGCCTTGTGATAGGTAGAGGTCGTCGAAGGGATTTTTATCATAGTAGAATGTGGATGGATCCGAACTACAACATTTCGCAAAGTTGCTAATATTCAACATATATTTGTTTGCGAACACGCTGACGACACGCAAATCCTGCATGGCGCAAGCAGAGTTTACCGCGCAACTGGCATATACAGGGTAAGTTTTTATCCAGTGCGCAAACTGTAACCACAAATTCAGCATATCATTCTAGACCCCCTTGCGCAGAAATTTTTCGTCGGTTTTACAAAAAAAAAAAAAAAACAACTGTTTCATAGAAAAATGCAATACCAAGGTCAAAATGTATGGAACAGCAGATTTTTTTTTGTATAACCGACGAAAATTTTCTACACTGGGGGGTCTAGAATGATATGCTGAATTTGTGGTTACAGTTTGCGCACTGGATAAAAACTTATCCTGTATACAACGTCAGCAATAGTCGGCAGTTGCCCACCAGGCAAAATACCCGTATGGTCGGAGGATCCTCGCCTTGAGTTTGAGTGAACTTTACACGCTGTTCCTCATACCTCCTCCTAATAATTTTCAAAACAAGCTGTCCGAGCAATTTACCAGCTAGGTGCTAGTATTTCTCTGAGAGTTTTTTTGAACGAAGGTCCTTATCGCGCGTTGTGAAAGGGGGCTAGACGGAAAAAAATCTTACTAAAAGTTGTCACGACATGCTTTACCCGACTTCAAAAAAAGGACGAGGTTTCTCAATTCGACCGTATATATTATGTATGTTGTTGTTTTTTTTGTTGTGAGTAGAGAGGGAGAGAGGGGGAGAGGGGGAGCGGGGGGGGGGGGGGGAGGGGGAGCGGGGTTGGGGGGGTAGGGGGAGCGGGGGAGAGGCGGAGGGGGGGGGGAGAGGAAGAGAGAGAGAGGTAGAGAGAGAGAGAGAGGGAGAGAGGGAGAGAGAAATAATATTTTTGTTGAGTGTATACAGGTTTTTTGTACATAATAAATAATTAAAAAATTATAACTATTATGAATCCTGGAAAGGAACTTCGTTCCATCCGGGTGTCCCTTGACACCTCTAAAGTTTTTTTTTAAGATACTGGTACTCTCGCTGTGCCATCACAAGTTATCCTCAATAACATTCCATATTATACTAGTGGTCGCCCAGTCCTCCTTTTTGAAGTCGGTTAAGTTTGTTTTTTCATTTATTATTAACATAAACTATTTATCTAATGAGTTGTATAGCAATATCTACCTACATATATATTTTTCTTGTCTGAGCAATCGGCAGCAAGTTAAATAAATTGTATTTGTCGATTGCAGTAGTGTCGCGCATCGGTGTTCAGATATTTCACAATGGCACAAAGCGCCAACAAATACGGTTCAAAACAACTTGCGATGCGTTCAATGTTAGTTAAATCGAATGACCAAAAAACAATGAGCATTTTACGGTGTCCTACGTTTGGGTAGCGTCTTGGTAAGAGTTAAATTTAAAATTTTAAAAACCCCGACCAAAACCAAAACTTCTAAAAATACCTCTACAACCAGACAACAAAGATCCTCAAGAAATATACATATTGGCCCTTTAACATTACTAAGAAATTGTAGGTAATATTTTGATTAAAGGATCGTAGTGTCGAAATGGCTGAACTGAGTTTGTCAAAACATATCTAAGAGTCACCCCTAGAAAGCCTACTTTTAAATAAAAAAACCGCACTTAAATCGTTTCACCCGTTTAAGAGCCACGGTGCTCTAGATAGACATACACACATATCGGGCAAATTAATAAGACCCCTCTTTTTACGTCGGCGCTTAAAAATGATGGAAAAGAACATATTGTGTTCTAGATCACCATGCTTATTATTTTATATTTATTTTACACATTTTTGTTACAGGTAACGAAAGCCGATGGTTGGGAAGGAGAGTGTATCAGAATTTATGAAGTAGTTAAAGATTAAAACATGCCTATAATTTAGTTAATTTAATAAATTTGTTATACGGGTGGCCGTCGTACGTTAAAATTATAATACATACAGCTGGTTCTGATAAGAATAATATGTTTTATTTTATATTTAAGACCTTTTTATCATTTAGGTGGCGAGCCTTTTGCCATTAAGATGTATTCTGAAAGTTCGCAACATCGGAAATTGCTGTCAAATATTTCGCTGTTTTTTACCGACTTCAAAAAGGAGGAGGTTCAATTCGGCTGTTTTTTTGTTTGTTTTATGTTTGTTACCTCAGAATCGGGATGCCCGATTCTTTGCTTTGAATTGATCTTCTGAAACGTAATGGATCGTAACTTCGTGAATCGATTCACGATCTTAATCGTTTTGTATTGAATCGATCTTACTCGATCTCAAAAGATCGTATCGTAATTTTATAATAATGAAAAGTTTATATGAAAAGCACAGTATACATGCAAAATTATTAATTTCAATTAAATCTACATATTCGATCTATTAGATAGTACGCAACGGACGCCTTCATGATCATGACAGATAGCTGTAATAGGCGATTCAGACAGTGAATCGTATCAACTAAAACCTAAACAACGTACCGTAAGAACTACAACTTGTCGAGTATGTTAGCATTCCCTTCCGAACGTCTGTTTTCTCTAGCAGGAAATACTTTGACAGATAGCCGTAATTGGCTAGATCCAGTGCATCTGTCCAAATGATTTTTTTTGAAAAGTTTAAATGTAGATAGCTGGAATCTGTTTTGTTAAAACATTTTTCAAACTTTTCAAAGTTAATTATTTAATAGATAAAACAGAAATTCGGTAGGGATTGCTAACATACCAGACAAGTTTTAGGTTGTATTGTTTAGGTTTTAGTTGATACGATTTCTACATACGATCTTCTAGGCGCATACGATTCAATCTGGACGAAGATCGTATCCTTTTGAATCGATTCAAAAAATCGTTAGATCGTATGGCCTTGAATCGGTCTTTGGAAAGGTCGATTCAGATCGGGCATCCCTACCTCAGAACTCTTTTATTTATAAACCGTATTGAAACATTATATTTGGTTTGAAAGGGTATTCTTGGAGACTGGTTCCATATAAGTTCTGAGAGACAAGTCTCGACAGATGATGATAATGAATTATGCGAAATACTTATTTGACAGCTAAGTATTGGCGATGTTTCGTCAACATTCAGAACTACTCTCTCTTAACTGGACAAATCCAGCGGGCTCCACAAAGAATCTCTAGATTCCGATCAAAAATATCTGTGATAAAACTTCAAAATGTATTCAATACTAGCTTCTGCTCGCGGCTGCGCCCGGGTCGATGTCGAAAATAACTCCAAGGGAACGTTCTACTTCATGCTACCGGGACAAAAAGTATGTTTTTCCCTAGGATGCAAATTATCTGCTTGCAAAATTGTATTGAAATCTGTTCAGTGGTTAAATTTTCGTGGAAAGGTAACACACAGAGTTACTTTCAAAGTTATTTTCAAGATTGCTTGGGGACCTAATGCCATACAAATTCAGACTCCAGAATGCTTCTGCCACCACCTTCCAGTTTGACCAACCCAGGAATCATACTTGCGACCCTATTCAGAAGCCGCGGTTCCCAGCATTAGGAGCCTACTCTACTACAACAAGGAAATCTTCGAGGTATATTACAGTCAGGAATATTAATTGTTAAGCAATTATAAACCCTATGACAATTTGCCGTGATATAGCCATTTCATACATCATCATCATAATTGCAGGCGGTCTATCGCCTGCAATTATGATGATGATGTATGTCCACTGCTATATATGTTGACTGGCCTTTTAGTCTAGTGGTTAGTGACCCTGACTGCAAAGACTGAGGTCGTGGGTTCGATTCCCACCCAGGACAAATCTTTGTGTGATGAGCACAATCATTTGTTCTCTGTCTGGGTGTAATTTATCTATAATATGTATGTATTTAGAAATATATAAGTATATTTATCAGTTGTCTGGTTACCATAGTACAGGCTTTGCCTAGTTTGGGATCAGATAACAGTGTGTTGGTTGTCCTAAGATATTTATTTATTTACTGCTGGACATAAGCCTCCCCCAATTCGGGTGGGTTTTCCAAAATCGCCACGCTTGGCAGGCGGGTTGGCGATCGCAGTATGATGGTAAAATGCATAGAGAACGCTGCTGAACATTCTCTAGTAAGTCCCTTAGTCCCTATTACGACAGTAATGGGAAAAAATGGTATGGTGCTATTCTTTACATCCGACAAGACACGGACTGATCAGACCTTTTCATACAACTGATTTTTAACCGACGAAAAAAAACGGAGGAGGTTATCAATTCGACGCGTTTTTTTTTTTTTTTTTGTTTGTTTTTTTTTTTTTTATGTATGACCACGCATAACTTTTTACATAGTAGTCCGATTGTGATAATTCCTTTTTTATTGGAAAGGGTATACTCCGAGGGTGGTCCCATATAAATTTGAAAAACAAGATCAAACCCTAAGGGTCAGAAAACAGGGTATCAGTGGCGTGCAGTCCATATAGGCAAAAAGACACTGCAGACCCTAGGGTATAGACCCTAGATAAGGACTAGTTACTAATATTTCAAAAATAAAAGAATTATACTAACAGTAAGTAATAAAACCATTCAAAAAGTTTAAACGCCTAATGTAAATATAATAGCTACGTTCATACCGTTCTATTTACTACGGCAACGCATTCATAATAGATCGTAACGTAAGCAGGCAGCGAACGATCGTGTCTTTATTTCATTCATAAATGTACTCATGTAGTGGTAATTTCTTCTACATTTTCGTGTCTATACATTGCACACATAAAGCGAAGTCGTGCCGCAGGATAACCAATCACAGGCTTCCCTGCGCCATTCAATAATGGCGCATGGGCGCCTGTGATTGGTGAGTATTATCACAGCGCGCTGTGAGTATTATGCGATCAAGTTGAATATGTACGTAGCCTCAGGAACATTACGATTCGCAATGATGCAATTTTATTTGTCAACGTTTTAGTTATCAAAATTTAGAAATTGTTTGTTTACGAAAGGATCCATATTGATTTCGTACATGTGAAGCGCGCTGTTTTATGTTTTTATTTTGATTGAGTTTTCTTGTGATTAATTCATTTACAAACGTTAATATTTAGGTAGATTTGTTGTTTATTTCAATTAGTTTTTTGAACTGTTTTAATTTTTACTTACTACGCTGTTTGTTTGTTTTTTTCAAAATGTTGTTCGATTGTGAGGTTTGTGTTGAAAATGTGTGTTTGTTAAAAAGTGTATCTAAATGGAAATGTGTACCTGAGTAACGAGAATTATAACCCAGCAAAGAGGTAATGCAACTCGTAAGTTTCATAGTAATAATTAAGCAACTAAAACCGGCTATGTTTTTGTTTACACACATTTTTTTTTTTCCTTGCTATTTTAGTAGTTCGAGTACAGTGTGGAATTGTTCGGGATTTGCAGATTTACATGATTACTATCCCACGGCTTGCTCAAAGATTTTGGTAATTATCGTATTGAGAGAAGTATTACGAAGAAGTTTTTCATTAAAACGTATTCTTACGCACCTATTTAAGAAACACAAAGTCAACAACAAGTACCTACACATCTTTCTGTGCTTTCGACGGAAAAAGAATTATTGGTCGAATGAAGACGCATACCGACTATTTATGACGATGGTTTAAAATCATATTTAAAAAAGATAGACGCGTAGATGTCATTTATAAATGAGTTTGTTTACTTTATTATTTTTGCTGTTACCCGTACTTAATTTACCTATTAAATATATTTACATATACGAATCACATGAAGGGCCTTTTTCAACTATCACTCACCTGGATCAGATATTTAAGGTGGCCGAAATCATTTATTGGCATTATCAGGAAATCGCCATTTCAAACTTTTAAACCACCTAGTGAGTTTTTCTTCACTAACTTGAGCAATTACGAAAGACGTTTTTTTTTTTTTTTTTGAACTGCCTACCCGATCATAAAACCCTGTGCACGCCACTGCAGGGTATGATTGCAGTGGCGTGCACAGGGTTTTATGATCGGGTAGGCAGTTCAAAAAAAAAAAAAAAAACGTCTTTCGTAATTGCTCAAGTTAGTGAAGAAAAACTCACTAGGTGGTTTAAAAGTTTGAAATGGCGATTTCCTGATAACGCCAATAAATGATTTCGGCCACCTTAAATATCTGATCCAGGTGAGTGATAGTTGAAAAAGGCCCTTCATGTGATTCGTATATGTAAATATATTTAATAGGTAAATTAAGTACGGGTAACAGCAAAAATAATAAAGTAAACAAACTCATTTATAAATGACATCTACGCGTCTATCTTTTTTAAATATGATTTTAAACCATCGTCATAAATAGTCGGTATGCGTCTTCATTCGACCAATAATTCTTTTTCCGTCGAAAGCACAGAAAGATGTGTAGGTACTTGTTGTTGACTTTGTGTTTCTTAAATAGGTGCGTAAGAATACGTTTTAATGAAAAACTTCTTCGTAATACTTCTCTCAATACGATAATTACCAAAATCTTTGAGCAAGCCGTGGGATAGTAATCATGTAAATCTGCAAATCCCGAACAATTCCACACTGTACTCGAACTACTAAAATAGCAAGGAAAAAAAAAATGTGTGTAAACAAAAACATAGCCGGTTTTAGTTGCTTAATTATTACTATGAAACTTACGAGTTGCATTACCTCTTTGCTGGGTTATAATTCTCGTTACTCAGGTACACATTTCCATTTAGATACACTTTTTAACAAACACACATTTTCAACACAAACCTCACAATCGAACAACATTTTGAAAAAAACAAACAAACAGCGTAGTAAGTAAAAATTAAAACAGTTCAAAAAACTAATTGAAATAAGCAACAAATCTACCTAAATATTAACGTTTGTAAATGAATTAATCACAAGAAAACTCAATCAAAATAAAAACATAAAACAGCGCGCTTCACATGTACGAAATCAATATGGATCCTTTCGTAAACAAACAATTTCTAAATTTTGATAACTAAAACGTTGACAAATAAAATTGCATCATTGCGAATCGTAATGTTCCTGAGGCTACGTACATATTCAACTTGATCGCATAATACTCACAGCGCGCTGTGATAATACTCACCAATCACAGGCGCCCATGCGCCATTATTGAATGGCGCAGGGAAGCCTGTGATTGGTTATCCTGCGGCAGGACTTCGCTTTATGTGTGCAATGTATAGACACGAAAATGTAGAAGAAATTACCACTACATGAGTACATTTATGAATGAAATAAAGACACGATCGTTCGCTGCCTGCTTACGTTACGATCTATTATGAATGCGTTGCCGTAGTAAATAGAACGGTATGAACGTAGCTATTATATTTACATTAGGCGTTTAAACTTTTTGAATGGTTTTATTACTTACTGTTAGTATAATTCTTTTATTTTTGAAATATTAGTAACTAGTCCTTATCTAGGGTCTATACCCTAGGGTCTGCAGTGTCTTTTTGCCTATATGGACTGCACGCCACTGTATGATTGATTGTTCACTCACTAATTGTTATGTTTAACCACGCATAACTTTATACAGAGTAGTCCGATTTTGATAATTCTTTATTCATTGTATAGGATATACCTTGCCAAGTATTATAAGTATATTAAAGCTACAAAAAATTATAAAATAAAAACTTTTTACCAAAAAATTTAACCGCCGAAAAAACTGAAAAGAAAAAATAATAAATCTTAAAATTATGAGTCGGCGCTGGAAAATCAATGAACAAAGATCACTCAAAGCGCCGACTCATAATTTTAAGGTTTATTATTTTTTGCTTTTCAGTTTTTTCAACGGTTAAATTTTTTGGTAAAAAGTTTTTTAATTAACGGACAGCTGTTGTAATTTTACAGTCAATTTCCTTAGTAATTATATTCTATGAATTGCATACATACATAAACTCACACCTTTTTCCCATGAGGGTAGGCACAGAACGCCACCTGCTACGATCCTTACATACGCTTTTTGCCTCGTGTTTGCCTTACTTCTGGTCATACACGCACGACGGTTACCAGTACTAAGCACCTGCACCCTAATTGCGAAACGCACTATTTACCAGAATCTGAATGGGATTGAAGATTATTTCTAAACCATTGCGTCATTTGTTCGAATAAATTGTCAGCTCAGCAACGTAAATAACGCAATGAATGTTGTTTAAATATCAATATGAAACCAATTCCTACCGATAAAAAGTTACCTACGCTATTACCCCTCTGACCTTTCTGAAGAACATCAATAAGGTCACTATATGTACTCCTAGGGTTTCCCCTTCCGGCGTGTCTAAACTCCATTTGTTTAGATAGTTAACTAAATGTAAACAATCTTAACATGTCTTTTATCTAAAAAACTGTCTAAAAATTGAATCTAAAAATGTTTACAATTAGGTATTTACTTAAACCGATGTTAGGTAAGTAACTTAATTTAAATAATATTTGTTGGTCTTTTATACGATTTATTTTATATAAAAAGACATATCAAGATTGTTTACCTTTAGTTAACTACCTAAACAAATGAAGTATAGTTCAGTCACATGACCCTTGTTTCATCCTCTCAACATGACCTATCATACTATTTTCAATTTTTCTGACTACATTTTTTTTTTCGAAGAATTGATCTACTTAATAAAAGAGTTGGCGCCAATAATAACCGTAAAGTGCAATTTATTCTCACCAATAAAAATGCTGTCATACAAAATATATTGAAGAGATAACGTGACACGTAGTCAGTTTGTATAGCAACGATAATTTTGTGATAATTTAGTGTTCGATAGTATCTGTAGCGCCCATAGCAACAAGAAAAATGTGGAATGTAATATTTTAGCTTCTGCCCGCGGCTTCGCCCGCGTGTATACCGAAAAATTATCGTACGGAAACGTGCTACCGGGACACAAAGTAGCCTATCTCCCTCCCCAGGATACCATCTTTCTCTTTGATAAAAGTCATCTTCATTTTGTAGGTATCTAAAAATTAAAGTGCCGGTTAGAAAAAAAAAAGATATTCGAGAAAAGGCTTTTTTTTTACTACACAACGAAAGTCTGCAATTAAACTTCTTGCCACTAAATATTTGTTACTGAAAGTACAAAAAAAAAAACAACATATATTTTCATACATTCGTTTAAAAACGTGTTAATGTCTACACGGTATGAAGAAATTACAATGTATTTTCGTGAATGTCATCTATTCAATGTTTGGAATCACTTTCTACCACTTCATATTAACCCTTCCTCCACCAGCACAATGGAAAACTTAAAAGAAAGTAGTACAATTTTAGAGAAAATGGGCGTTGAATTGGTTATCAGCTACTCACAACTCTCGTTATAAAATTAAAACAACAGAAATTAACTTCAGGTCAAGATTAATCCATTTCTCGAAAAATAATTAAAATTAAAAAGTATTGGAAGTAATATTCTCGACAAAAATAAAAAGGATCTTATTCATTAGATGGGTAATAAGTAATAACTGTGGACGTCTTTCGGCTGAAATGATGAAGTAATAACTGAAACGATATTTTATGTCGTTCATTAAAACTTATTGAAATGCAGTATTTTAACAGTAAAAGCACGTCAGTAAATTGAAGTAAATCAACAAAATTTCGTTTACGGCCTCTTAAATCCGATGTATTAGGGGTGAGCGTATTGCTATCAACTAGGCACAAATCAGGACTCGGGCTACTATTGAGAAATTCATAACTTACGTCAATAACTTTTCTAAATACATAAAACACATTTTTCCTTAAACATCAAGCTAAAACTACACTGACTGTGGCCATAACATTACATTCATGGTAAAATCAGAGTTATCAGTAAGCTCGATAGATGGCGTTGGCGTCGAATTCGATCTCGCTATGGTTTCGTTCCCAAAACTGCATAAGTAGGGGCTTGTTGAGCTGATTTGTTCGAAGATCGCCAACTGATCACCGACTACCTTCGAGCCTTCGGCCCTTGAGGAAATTTTTGAAAGAGCCGGTCCTGGTATGTTACGCCTTGTCGACTCTTATTATGTACTAGCTTTAGCCAGCGGGTTCGTCCGCGTGGAGGTCGGAAATTATAGAGATTTTTATGGAACGGAGGTGAGCACAAAGGAAGGTTTTATAAATTTCATTTCTTTGGTAATGGAGTTAAAATTTCGACTGGTTTTGTGGTTCTCACATCCAGTGGATTCCTGCGGCCTTCACCAGGTCCTCGATCCACCTTTTGGGAGGCCACGCTACGTCTTCCGGTACACGGTCATTGGTTAGAGCAATATCATTATCTTATAAATCAAAGCTGTTAATTATCATATTCTTAATTGAAATATCTGATGATAAGAGATAAATATTATCAAACATCTTTGCTATCACCAATTATTAATTAATTCATCATCCATTTTGTTAATTCTGAATCCGTTTACATCACTCTTATTTTCAGACATTATTTCAAAATTTTCTTTCTAGATTTTTCTTTTGGTGCCAAATTAAATTATAATACTTATATTTTTGTTGTATGTACTATCGATAACGTTGTTATCAGGTACGTGTTGATAAGAAATTATCGCTTTGATATAACGCAGACTTCATACTGATATAAAGTGCATATCGCGCCCCCTCGAAATCAAAGATAACCTTTTATACTTTGATCTGTGTGTACCATTCATACCTAAAATACAGGGTCAAATTTAATTAGCTGGTGTACCCACGTAATGGGGAATGCCGATATCGAAAACAAAAAAAAAAAGTATTTTTCTTCATTTGATTGGTGAATGTAATAAGGCCCGTCATCAATCGAGCAGTTGTGTTTGTACATTTTTCGAGGAGTATTCATATTTTTACCAATTTCCAAAAACCGAAACATATTCGTTTGTTTACATCAATGGCAGTGTAATTTAAAGATTTCAATAATGTTGGATTTACCTGTGCGTTTTTTTTAAATTCGTTTTTTTTATATCGATACCTAACACGTGGGGAAAGCATTGCCAGCTAAATGAATTTGACTCTGTATATAAATGCGAACGTGTACCTGTTTGTATGTTACGTTTTCACGGCTAAACTCCTAAATCGTTTAACGTTTTAATCTCAAATCAACCCCAAAGTGTGAAATAGATAGTCTTTGTATCGCAAAATTCGAAATCCATGCGAAGAAAGTAGAGGGCAATGTTCTACATAGTTTATCCACCGTTATCTGTCAGGTATACTGTTATCAGTCAGTTAGTATTCGGTGCTGATAACAAACTTCTGCAAATAATCGCACTGCAATATTATACAATTCCACTGCCAATATAGCTAAACTATTTTTGTAGGTCAATTTTAGCAGCCATTCTGGCGAAGAGTTCCGCTAGAGAACCAAGGTAACCAACATAGCCAGAAGAATTGCAAATTGTCCATCTGCTTAGGCCATCTGGCCGGTGTGTGGTGCCGATTGTCTCGGGAGTGGCCGTCGTGCACCGAAAGATGTAGTGTTGGAAGGCTGACAAAGAAGACCACAGGAATCCGCTGGATACGAGAAGCACGGAACACGTCAAAGTGACGATGTTTGGGCGAGGCTTATGTCCATCAGTGGACGTCTATCGTCTGAAATGATGATGATAATGATGAATCCAGTGAAGCATTTATTTCTTAAGCATCTGCAATAAAAGATACATTCAACTCATGATATACAAATAAAGAACAACATGATATATTTAGTAGGTGTACTCCGTCACTTATAGGAGACCACGACATTAACAATATAGTTAAAAATTTTGCTAACTATATACTCGTAAGTTCAAATCTTACCTATCCTTTTTTACACGCTTTATATTAGCTTCACTTGTATATTTGTATGTTTGTATATTTGTATGTTTGTTTGCAACCGACTCCTTATAGCGCGATTTTGCCCCACTTTAAACGACCAGATTTCATTCAAACTTTGCACACCTGTCAAGGACCGATGACAATGCAATAATTTCATAAATTTGTGCCATTATCCTTGCCAGGGTTACCAGGACAGCAAAAAAACTGTCTTCGAAAACTACGGTGACATACCTCACAAACTAATTTACGCCATTATCCTTTACCAGGACAGCAAAAAAAAACTGTCTTCGAAAACTACGCTGACATACGTCTCAAACTACGCTGAAATACGTCTCAAAATTCGAAACACCCTAAAAAATAGAAAATAAATAATAGTAAAAAAAAACTAAGTAAGGTGCTTTTTAAGGTATTTTTTTATTGAAATCAGGCACCCCACGCTTTTTTTCCATTATTTTGTACTTTTTAGTTTGGTTTTCAATGGAAGCGTGTTTTTTTAGTTTTTTTTAACTATTATTTTTTAGGACAGAATACAATAGAATTCCAATACATAATATTATATACCTGTACAGCATTCGAATTTCAGATATTTTTATAAATGTATACATTTTGCAAAGGGTGACATTAAGTGGCGGTCTTATCGCTAAAAGCGATATTTTAGAGACGTCCTTTGATGACCTTTGGTTGGCGAGATTAAGTCATGCATATGGATATTGTAGATTTCTGGAATCCAAACATAAAAAGTGATATTTTCCGTAGCGAGGCCTATTATCTGTTTGTGAGGTATGTATAAAAAATGCAGCCACAACATCCCAAGCAGTATAAGGTCTTCAAATCCTGTAGATATATTAATGAAAGTGTCTCAGTGGGGAAACTGTTTTAATAATAAATTATTTCCTATTCTTATTTCGCAGCCAAACCAGTCAAAAATAATTAAGACTTAGAATAATAAGTCTTATTACTCTAAGAATTAAGACACCATTTTTTTTAAAAGAACACTAAACAAAAGTAGGTAAATTCTCGTAATAAAATAATAGTTTAAAAAAACTAAAAAACACGCTACCATAGACAACCAAACTAAAAAGTAGAAAATAATGGAAAGAATAATAATGGAAAAAAAGCGTGGGGTGCTTTTTAAGGTATTTTTAGGGTTCCGCACCTCAAAAGGAAAAAGCGGAACCCTTATAGGATCACTTTGTTGTCCGTCCGTCCATCCGTCCGTCTGTCAAGACTCTTTTTCTCAGGAACGCGTAAAGGTATCAAGCTGAAATTTATATCAAATACTCAAATCTACTGTTCCTTGGAGCTGTGAAAAAATCAAACTTCTAAGCTAACGCAATCAAAAGATATAGCCGTTTATGCCGCAAATTTCCGCAAATTTTCGAAACTCGCAAGGGAATCAAAACCTAAAGGGTACTTCCAGTTGATCTAGAATTTTGAAATTTGGTACGAAGCAATGACGTATAGCATAGATAAAGGAAAAATTGCGAAAACCGTAAATTTTTAGTTACATCATATGATAAAAATATTTTTTTAAATTTTAAACTTTATACCTACAGGTTTGTACGGAACCCTCGGTGCGCGAGTCCGACTCGCACTTGGCCGGTTTTTTTTATTGATATCAGGCACCTCACGCTTTTTTTCCATTATTTTGTACTTTTTAGTTTGGTTTTCAATGGAAGCGTGTTTTTAGTTTTTTTTTAAACTATTATTTATTTTCTATTTTTTAGGGTGTTTCGAATTTTGAGACGTATGTCAGCGTAGTTTTCGAATACAAGTTTTTTGGTATCCTGTGGTAACCCGGGCAAGGATACTGGCACAAATTTATGAAATTATTGTACTGTCATCAGTCCTCGCCTACGAAGTTTTGAACGAAATCTGGCCGTTTAAAGTGGGTCAAAATAGCGCTATAAGGAGTCGGTTACAAACAAATATACAAAAATACAAGTGAAGCTAATATAAAGCGTGTAAAATGAAATCATACTATTTATCAAAGGATACTAAGTGCTCAGGAGATATAAATATTAAAATTGATTACTGTAGGAATACCACCTGATGTGCTATTATTAATAGTAATCAGATAATGTATTGACGAAACAACCATTACGATTGGAGAAAATAATGTAATATTATGTAATAAAAAGTGTTTCAGTAGATGTACATAATGACCGTAATTACCGCAATGAGTATGATGATAATACCAAATCATTGTCACTAAACTTGTAATGTTTTGTAAACAATTTCTGATAATATGACAGAGGGAACCCTTTTTTACTTATATGTCTTAAATTGTACGCTATAGAAAGCGACCACAAGGTGATATCGTCCATATACATAGATATTAGGTATCTCACGCATCGCTTACAGCCCATTTCATCCCGTGGGTGTCGTAAGAGGCGATTAAGGATTTACTAGAAAATGTGCAGGAGGGTTTTCTATGCATTTACCACCATACTGCGATCGCCCACCCGCCTGCTAAGCGTGGCAATTATGGCACCCTCATCCCCCAATTGGGGACAGCCTATGTCTAGTATTGGACGTCTTTCGGATGAAATGATGATTGGTTATAGACAGCCTTTCTTGTATCTGGATGTAGGCCTCCTCCCATGAATTCTAGTTGATCCTGGTTACTGATTGTTACCTACTGCTTACAGACCGCCTGTAGCATCTTAGTGCCTGGATTAAGGCCTCCTACCATGACTTCTAGTTGTTCGTTGTTGTTCAAGACAACGAATATAATACCAGCGGACCAGGACAAAGGGAAATGGTTTTCAGTCGAGTTAGAACACGGTACAAAATATTGATTTTTAAAATCACTATGAAAATGTCTATGAAGCCACCAACAGTGATGAAATTCAAGAAGTTAGCTCAGTGATATTAATATCTCAATACAAGACAGTGAATAATTCCATATAGCAGATGATGTTGAATCAAACTTTAATCTTAAACCAAATGCAATGATTCACCATAGATCCAAAAATACGGATTACTAACCAACCCTAAACGAAACCGAAGTAGGTAATGCTAAGTCGATAACATAAAACACACCTTAATATAGATAAAAGGAAAGCCGACGCTGGCGTGAGATCGAGATGCAATAAACCTTATCATTTATACCGCGAACGTTACTTTATCTAAATCCAGGGATTACAGCTCTGCTATATAACACACTATCATACCCCCTACGCCCTTTAGTTTGAAATTCTCACGAGTCCACAAACCAGTAAAAATGGCATTCTTAGGAAAGGAATACAAGTTTGAGAAGCAGGAGAACTTCGAAGCCTTTGTGAACGCTTTGGGTAAGTGGAAATACAAATTTGCGATTAATATTTAGACCTTGACCGTAGCCACTGCTAAATTGGGAGCTGTAATCAACTTCAACTGATTATCAGTATACATTATGTCAAAACCCATAATACAAAAAGTTGAAGGGTCGGGCCCACATATACAGATTTACCGAAAAGCCTAAGACAAAATTATAACGTAGCGTTGATATTAAGAATTTTTGTTAGAATTATTCCTGTAAAAATCCAGTCTGGAAACCACATATATGCAATAAATGAAACCACAAGTCATATCAGTCCACAGAAGTATACCAAAACTAATAATTAAATTAAAAACCGTTACTTGAAAACAGAAATTTTCAAAGAAAATTATATCAAAATAAATACAGTATGTTTGTTCTTGTTTGTCTCTTGTTTATTTGTGTATCACGAACTGTGTCCAAATAGATAGTATTCTTTCTATGTGTAATAAAGAATTTGAGTTGTTCCAAATTCTCTCATAATACAAAGTATAGATATGTACCGTAAATGGAGCCTGATATAAAATACTAGGATCAAAATTGAGACAGGGAAAAACCTATTGCAATATTTTTCCTAGAGTTGCTTAGATCTTCTTTGATAGTACGAGGGTTGCATTTGATGAAAATGAAACGTTATGATATACTATTGTACACTGACAATTAAGATCACTTTGTTTAGCGGTCACAATTTATTTATTTTTAGTGTTATCTAGTCCATCAACAATTTTGCTGACTTCCTCCAAATTATTCGACTTGTTTGTTTAAAATAACTCTGTTGAATTGTCAATCCTTATCCTGAGACATATTGGCTTTGTGTCTGAGATGGCAACACATCTGCGATGCCTGCAGTCCATGCCCATAGTTGGCTATGACAACTTATGATAAGATGAACCGACCGGCTTGTTTTATGGTAATAAACTTTAAAGTTTGGTTGTAAAGTTAATATAGTGATGGCTACCTAGAAGCCTTATTTTCTTATTCGACTCTCATAAATCGCCCGAATGGGGCAAATTGTCACTAAATTAATAGGTTGGGGAAAAAGTTTCTTCGCATTTTTTAAGAAAATTCAAAACATTTTTTAATAAAGTTTATTTACATTTAACTAAAGTATGTAGGTACCATTTTGTTCGATAACTTTTTGCCATCTTGTAGGTAGGGACATGATCCCATTGCTATAGAAATTTTGGGACTTCTGGTCAAAATACCGCGACAAGTGGTTTTGGCAGTCCTCTCGTGATGTTAACCTGACACTGCCTAAAGAATTCTGAAGAGACCGAAACAGGTGGAAATCTGAAGGTGCAAGGTCAGGACTATACGGCGGATGCATTAACACCTCCCAGCCAAACTCTCTTAATTTTTGTTGGGTGGCTAAAAATGTGTGAGGTCTAGCGTTATCATGATGAAAAACCACACCCCTTCTGTTGATTAATTCCGGCCGCTTTATCTCAACTTCTTGCTTTAATCTCATCAGTTGTTCGCAGTAGAGTTCAGAATCGATGGTCCTGCCTGGTGGTAACAGCTCATAATGAATAATGCCCTTCCAATCCCACCACACACACAGACCACACATCACCTTGTTGCGAGTTAACCCGGGTTTCGCCACAGTCTGTGAAGCCTGACCGGCCTTTGACCACGTCCTTTTTCGCACGTTCTTGTCATACGTGATCCACTTTTCATCACCAGTTATCAGCTTCTTCAAAAATGGTTCGGTTTCATTACGTCGTAATAAAGAATCACAAATGAGTACACGGTTCATTAGGTTTCTTTCAGTGAGCTCGTGAGGTACCCAAATGTCGAGCTTTTTTGTGTACCCAGTTTTTTTCAAATGCACCAAAACTGTTTTGTGGTCAATTTCCAGTTCTTCAGCTACGTCGTAACTACTGGTATGCCGATCTTGCTCCACTTTTTCAAAAATGGCATCCATTTTATCCGTAATAGGGCGACCAGAGCGACGTGCATCTTTGACATCAAAATTTCCGGATTGAAAACGCTTAAACCAAATTTGTGCTACTCTCACAGACACTACACTAGGTCCATAAACATCGCAAATTTTTTTCGCGGCTTGCGTTGCATTTTTACCTTTTTTGTAGTAAAATTTTAAAATGTATCGAATTTCTTCATTAGATTCACTCATCTTGACGGTACGAAAAACTTTTTTGCAAAAAAAAACAACCGACTTCCTTAAAAACACTACAAAGTGAAAAATAACTTTAATTTCGGTAGTCGGTGTCTTACGATCTGTATTTATGGTTTTTTTGCCACCGACTTCCGAAATTAAAGTTATTTTTCACTTTGTAGTGTTTTTAAGGAAGTCGGTTGTTTTTTTTTGCAAAAAAGTTTTTATTTTTAAATTTTTAGTTGTGGTATTCACCCTGCACTAATTCCAAACAAACAATGCATATTTATGCGATAGCAGTAATCGCGGTTGATTTCCTGTCATTTTTTAAAGAGTTCCGGTGTCTGTCTCCCGAACTCATCATCAGATCTATATGAAAATTATATGGGACCATTTCGGAATAAACCCCTTTCGAACAAAAAAAGAATTTTGCAAATCCGTCTATATATGACGGAGTTATGGCCGAACATACATAAAAAAAAAAAAAAAAAACATATAAACATCCGAATTGATAACCTCCTCCTTTTTGAAGTCGGTTAAAAAACACATGAAAATCACACATTTTCCTAATTTGAATTTAGAATTATGTTCTTTAAAATTTAAACTTTCAATGATACCAAAACCAGCCAGATACAAATAGTATAGCCAAAGAGATTTTATTACAAGTTCATACATACTATAATGCGAAAAGACTTTTTCCCCAACCTAATATATAATCTTTTCTATAGGCGACTCGCATGAAGTTAATTTAATTGTGAGCGAATCGACAATAAATACTTATTAGGCAACTGTCAGTTTTGAAAAATTTAGGAAATGTACACTTAAATATTTCTGGCATTGTCGATTTACCTCCAAATAATTTGACTTAGTGTAAATATTATTTACAAGTGACAACTCGGCCGAATAAATTCATCTGAATCAACTAACCCGTGTAAGCCGCAGTTGTATGGATATCTACGGCTTATATATCACCGACTATGGAATCGGCGACGACCGGCTTGTTTTAATAATATTAAACATTAAAGCTTAGTTTTAAAAATGCAATGATGTTATATAATGTCATTATTTTAGAAGCTCTTATTGTGAGAGCATTACCAGATAGTGACTAATCTTTATGATATAATATTTTATTATACAGACCAAAGTCAACAATATTTATATTATTATTTATATCACCAAGTGCATTAAGATATCTTTATAAAGTATTATGCTAATCTAATGGATGGCTTTTCTGATTAAAGGCAGTAATTTGTTCGTAACTACCTTTATCATAAAAGCCCTGAGCTTGACCGATTGACATTGAAATATACAGTTCAAGTAGTATAAATTATATCATGATTTTATTGTTTTATTATTTGATACCTGGTCATCAGGTATCGTGACAGTATCATAATTTCTATGCTTATGTAACGATAACAGTTTCATAATCCGGATAGGTACTATATATGGCAGATAAGTTAAATGAAAGTTTTTCAAAAGTAAGAGTAAGTCAAGCAGAGTTACAAAGCACAATAACTTCAAATCAGACAGCGACGTCATTTGCTTATCCCAATTTAGTTATTTATTTATTTATCCTGGTCAGTGTAGCGTGTCTTCTTTCTCCAAATGTCTTGTTATTACATATATTATATATATTTTGTATAGAAGACAGTGCAGCTCCTTAAACTAAGTCTAAATCCCATACCATTGCCTCTCCAGGTCTGAACGCAGAGCAAACTCAGGGCTACCTCAACTACGCACCCTCCGTCAAGTTCACCAAGGATGGAGACTCCTACACCGTGACCACCGCGACCTCTCAGACCAAGAACGAGACCACCTTCAAGTCTGGAGTCACATTCGACGACAAAGTCGCTGACCGCCCAGTGAGTATATTTCATTATAATTTAACGATTTATGGAAGACTTCAGTAGTAGATCATAATACTTTCTGTGAAGGATTGAGTTCGTCCGAGGAAATAGTACCATATATTTCTTCCGCCAAAAAGCGTAGACAGTGTTCTGGTAAGCAGGATATGGAAGCAGGTGTAATCAAAGACACATAAGACGATTCTACTTTATCTCTGAGATGGGAACACAACTGCAACTGGTATTCAGCTACACCCAGTTAGACTGAAAACCGACCCCAACATGGTTGGGAAGAGGCTAGACTGATGATGATGGCAACGCATCTGCTTATCTTTAATGCCTGTGGTCGCAAAGTCGTAGGTCCCGAGGTCAGACCTAGGCAGGCACTTTGTTTATTAATTTCATCACCACTGCTCTCCAAAGGGTGAAGGAAAAATCGTGAGGGTACCGGCACATCCTAGAACTCAAAAAATCCAAGACATGTGAATTCCACCAACCCGCCCTGGGCCTGCGTGGTTATTCCCTCTAACAGAGAGGAGGCCTGTGTCCCAGCTGTGGGAACAATATAGGCTGATTATGATGGTCGTGCAAATATTGGGCCATAGACTAGTTTGCTGCCCAATAACATAAACAACGCTACTGTTAGACATTTTTCAATTCTCAAAGATGGAAAATATGTTTTAGAGCGACAGATCATTTTGTTATTTCTATGAATTTCGTCTGTTTTACCTTCGTATATGTAATATCCTTCGTCGTATGAATTCCGTCTGTTTACTCCACATATGAGGCTCTTTGTGAAGGCCACAGGAATCCGCTGGATGCACGAAGCACAGAATTAGTCGAAGAGGCGGTGCTTGGTCCCAGGCTTTTGTCCAGCAGTGGACGTCTTTCGGCTGAAATGATGATGATGACTCCATATCTAAATCTGTCTGTGTATGTATCTCTAACGGTTTACTGATGTATTCTTTCAGTGCAAGACCACCATCACCGTTGACGGCGACACGGTCACCCGCGTGCAGAAGTACGACGATGGAAACGACCTGACCATCGTCAGGCAGTTCTCTGGCAACGAGATGACTGTGGTAAGGATATTTGTACATATTCTTCTTTTTTTCGTGTCGATGGTACTCGTACATTTTTTAAATATTTATATAGATTAAGTCCAGTAGGTGGCTAAGTTAATTGCGGCATCACTGGCATTATTAAGACCGTCTGAGTTGCAGGCAAACGGGCACTTAGGACACTCCAGTAACTGGTGTATGGTCTGATCAGAAGGGTCCGCAATCTCACTGGGTGTTCCATGAGTCTATAATCCCCCATTTTGACAAATTATGTCAGCTGCGGCCTACTTGGGTACGCAATCTATTGAGAGCTGATTTAATTAAACCCAGTATTGAACTGGATTTCAAAATCCACAGATTTGTAAAAAAGCAGTGCTTGCAAAACGTTTCTACTTTCCATCACATGGGCCGTTAAGTCGTTGCTTACGTAAATGTCGAAGTTTTCGTAGAATTTAGATATGGATTTTATTACTTTAGATAGATATATTATACTATGTAGGTGACGTAAGATATGGCTTAAGGGACACACCTTGCCACGGTGATAAAAACAAGGTTAGTTTTCGCAAGTAGGTAATGCTCCTTATTTAAACTGTTATCTAGCTCAAATTACGCCGTCAAATATTAGTTTTCTTTTTGTATATTTTTGGGCTCCCAAATGCCCCTGATCCTTAAACAGCTAAGTGGTTTTTCCATAGCTGTTCGTTATAAGATATATTTTGATTATACTCTAGATGTTCTTCTTTATTAGGGCTAATAAAATACATATCATCTTTGTCAAAAGCGTCTAATTTATCCGATCATCACTGGGCCTGTGCGATGCTAAACTTGAGTAGCATGCTTACAAAGAACAGTTAGGAATAATATAACTTTCAAGGGTAGGCGGACGTCACCAGCTAACTCATTATCTGCCAGTTTTTATTTAAGTCCCTTGTAATAGGAGGCGCTTCTATTGTCACTAACCGGACACAAACCTAGACTCCGGGCTGCTACTCAGAAATTCTTAATGGGAAAACCCAATAACACTTTTCTCGACCTGGGGATTGAACACAAGACTGTTCAGCTGTCGATGACCACTATACCAATGAGGCAGTCCAGTCTACAGTATTAAAGTTGAAAAAAAAAGGACCCATCCTCTAAACGCGGATTCACTAAAAATCCTAAGACATACAGGATAATTTTTTATCCAGTGCGCTAACTGTAACCATGAATTCAGCATATCATTCTACACCCCCCAGTGTAGAAAATTTTCGTCGGTTATACAAAAAAAAATCAGCTGTTCCATACATTTTGACCCCGTAGGTACCTATTGCATTTTTCTATAAAAGCTGATTTTATTTTGTATAACCGACGAAAATTTTGTACGCTGGGGGATCTAGAATGATATGCTGAATTCGTGGTTACAGTTTGCGCACTGTATAAAAAATTATCCTGTATATCGGAGCGATGATATTAAGAATGACTACCGAAAAGATTCTTGCAACAAAGGTTTCGAGTTTTTTTTTCAAATGCTCTCACAATACTAAATATTTATATACAGTTAATAAAGAGGATTCTACCGTAAATAGATCGCGACGGGGTAAAATTGTCGCAATCCTTTCTGTAGAGTAGCTTAGCACTTATTTGATAGTGCATAGTGCATTTGATGAAAATGAAATGTTACGATTTGTTATCTTAACCAGGGACTGTTCAGCTGTCGAAGACCACATTACCAATGAGGCAGCCTATTTGTATCTAATCTAACCTCTATTATTCCGACCATTTGGCCTCCAAATCTAATAGAATAAATTGATTTAATGTTGTATTTTTCTCTTGTTTCAGACCCTCACCACCAGCAAATGGGACGGCGTCGCCCGCAGATATTATAAGGCTTAATTTATTAACCCACTGTATGTAATAAGTATTAACAATATTTCGGACATAAATAATTTAAATTTTTAATCAAGTTGTTTTATTTCTGACAGCCTTTTTTGTGGGTGGGAAATCATCAAATGTCGTCTTCCACTCTGGGCGGAGCGGGAGGGCGTGTCAGACTTTTACTAAAACCCACCCGTGTTCCTTCAGTTGCCTATATGCCAGGGCCACGGTAACTCTTTCGAACAAATCTAGCGACCCTGACAGATTTGTAACAGCCTGTGGGTTTTAGCGTTTTAACATTTACTTACTTTAGCACCAAATGGAATCAATATCGACTCGGTAGTTTAGTAGTTAGAAGAAACCAACAAACTCACTTTCACAATTACACAAGACATGTGAATGAACGCATGACACTGACTAGATGAACATGATCAGAATATCAATTGATTCAATGAATTGATGTCGGCAATGTAGTCACAACAATGGAAAAGAGTATGCTTTGACGATTTGGTAATGTTGAAAGGATGAATGAAGAGCCACTAACAAAAGGTATTTACAGGGCAGATGTGAGTGGTAACGCCGGGAGGTCCTAAGAAGACATAACTATAGAGAACTTATTGGTGATGTTCTTTTTTTGTGGGTGGGAACTCATCAAATGACTTCTCCCGCTCTGGGCGGAGCGGGAGGGCGTGTCAGACTTTTATTGACTAAAACCCACCCGCGTTCCTTCAGTTGCCCATATGCCAGGGCCGCGGTATCTCTTTCGAACAAATTTCGCGACCCTGGCAGTGTATATTTTGCATCGAACCTAACTCAATTGACTAAACGCAAATTAAGAAAGCGAACTTCTATTTGTTTATTATACAGCATATGTGAAGTGATATTCTATGTATGGGGAGAGCTGATATTTTTTCGTGAATACGATGTTGGTCCATAGAGAAAGTTGTTTAGTTTGATGATCTGCATCACACCCTTAAAGAGGATGCGCTAATGTAGCCCGGGAAATTAAGTTTTTTTGCAATGTACATGTCGGTGTCCGAATTTACATTGATTAAAATAAGATTCGAGACCGTAAAAAATATGGTTTTCCATTAATTATAATCATTAAAATCATTAATAGAATTCTGTAGGTTCATACAACCCCATTGAATGACTGTGTCATGAAATAGGCTGCCTGTCAACCATATAGGCCAGCCTGGTTAGTGTCAGATCTGCAAATAAAAAGAAAATCGCAAGAAAATTTGAACTCTTTTTTGGAAGAGTAGATAGATCCCGCCAGGGTGGCTACCCTGGCAGTTCCCCCTTAAATATGTCCACATAACTCTGATACACGCTGTATAAGTCATTCAAATCAGTGAGAGAGAGAGAGTTAACTATCTAACTTATCTTCCAAATTTTCCAGAACATTCGTTTCAGTTTTATGATTAAATACCAAAATAGGGATTAACGTTTAACATTTGATAACGCTGCCATTTTAAGCATTGGTAGCTCAGTATAAGGGTTGTGAGAGCGAGTTAAATTAATTTCACCAGTAAGCTAAAAATATTCTATGTGTTAACCCAGGTTATTAACTAACTGTCTGCCAAATTGAATCCAAATCCATTCAGCTGTTTTTACGTGATTGAGCAACTAAAATTCAAACAATAAAACTATGATATTTTGAATATTTTTTACTAATATTATAAATGTGAAACTTTGATTCCATCCAAAGTCTGATTACAAGCCATCTCGTCTTAAGATAGTGATATCCTGCTACCTACAGTAGGAAGTAGGATTTGACTCAGATAGCTTAAATGGGGATAGGTAGAACTAAATATTCGAAGACATTTGACCCAAGACCCAAGCAATTGGAACGTTCTAGGCAGATAATGCTAATGATTTGTTTTCATTCATGGCATGTTCCTACAATACAGCCTTTCCCAAAGTGGGCGATAACGCCCCCTTGACTTACTTAGACCCAGAAAAAAATGGGGGCGTTGTGTAGACTCTACACAACTAAAATAATGAGAAAGAGAAAGTGACAACAAACACGACAGCATCTTTTTTCATGCGTGGATAGAGTAAATATGTCGAGAGTCTCAATGACTATTAGCCAAAAATAGTCCCACCACAATCATTATATTTTATTTTAAATATTTGTTCATCATCTAGGTGTCCCCACTGAAGGAATAGAAAAGCTCCTGAATTTCAACCCAGACCAGAAACTGGTGAGGGAAGGTGACAGCTACATTTACTTCACAGCAACACTCGATGGTCCTAGAGAGATCAAATTCCAATCCGGCGTAGAGTTCGACGACGTTATTGGACAAGCGAAGACGCCTGTAAGTAATTTTGAATTCTGTACTTAAGGACCAGTTAAAGTTTCATTGCTACACAGCCTTGGAGCGTCACTTATAGTTTTATCAGTATGTATAGACCATGCCGGATCAGTAAAATAAACATCAAGGCGAAACTGAATTTTGACATATCAACCTGTTTGCTTTCGTTTCCTCTCTTTTTCTTTCTTCCTTCCAACTCATTTCTAAGTGCACTTTTGGCCTGGAAACGTTTTTAGCAAATTTTGGTTTGATTAAAAAACGATTACAGGTAATTCAATTTGTAAAATGTCTACCGCCATCAACCCATTTTACACTGTAAGAAGTTGTCACGTTTTACTCAGTTTTTTTTTACTGAAAACATTTTTTCTACTTTCAGGCCAAAACGACCTATGTTGTTAATGGTAACACAGTGTTGCAGACCATCAAAGCTCCTCAGGGTACTATTACCTTTAAGAGAGAGTACAACGGCAATGACCTCGTTATCGTAAGTTCGAATATCCTTTTTATTCTTCAAGGATGAAATAGGAAAATATTCTCATCTGAAAGCCTTGGACGTATGCCATTTTGCTCTAAAGCTTGCTACTGTTAGAATGTATTATTTACGTGGTATACGACCAGGGTTTTCAGATGAGGATATTTTGTTGTTTCATACTTTTTAGAGCGTGATTTTTCAGTAGTCGGGTTTTAATGTTTGAACGTTGTATTTAAATTATTTTGGGGTTAACTCACAATATATATATATTTCTTATAAATGTGTTATTTAAGCCCTTTCATTTGATACCCAATACAGCATCACTTTTGAATATTTTTGTAGTTCAGTTAGAAGTTGTGACTTATGAGGGAACAGATGCACTAAAATACGTACTGGTAAAAATTATAACCCTTTTTTGCTTCACCTAGTCGCGTAAAATTTGGCTGAGAACCAGTTTTTGAACGTTGTAAGTTACAAAAGACAGTTCCTGAAACGCTTATCCTCCGCCACTATTTAGTGTTCAAGCTGGAAAAACAAAGTAGTTTTAATTCTATCGTATGAATAAATGAACTGTAACAAGTAACAAACTAACTGTTATACTAAAAAAAAAGAAATAAATAAAAAAAATACGTTTATTTGCCGTAAATATGACGCAAAGAGAGACAGAACACAAAAAAATATATAAAAGCTGGAGACAACATGCGCCACATCCATGCAAAATACTATTACTATTACTATTACTAAAATGGCCATCGCTCAGCATAATGCTGGAACCATATGCGAGACAGAGCCCCAGCGCTGGTTTTCAGCGACAGCCGGCGGTTATCGTACAAAGAACATTTTGTAAATTCCGGCGCCTATGAACGATATCTAAAAATGTATTCATGAATCACTGAAAATTACCAAAATGTTTGATGATTTCATATTCATAGTACCTAATCTAATTTTTTACTGTAACTCTACAGTTCACGTCAACAGGGTTGTCGCGTAAATTCAAATTGGGAAGGGACCATTATGCTTGAAAAGAACTTTGGTTTAATAGATATTTCTTGATCTTGATCGGACCTTCGCCCAAAGGTTAGAACTTCCTAAAACAATAACTGCATTCACAAAATTTCTGTCGTGGTTCTTAGTGTTTAGTTCGCACAGTTGGTGTATTGGTGCGTTATACAGCCACATTTTTTTGTATTGTCAAATGTTCAGGAGATTTATTCAAAAATATTCCATACAAATAAAATAGTACCTATTATGAATTCATGATATATCAGTCCGGAAATCGAGACCAACCAATTTTTAGTTTCAGCGTTCTTTCTGATTTTTATTATTTTTGCTTGGCTACTAAGGGTTAAATTGTAAACCTCAAAATATGGGCTACTAAATGCAATAAATGATATAAAAAATGCAATATTATGAATCGTATGATACATTGGTACTAGAAATGTTTGGTTTATTTTTTGCAGACCCTCACCATGAACACTTGGGACGGCGCCGCCAAGAGTTTCTACAAGGCTGTATAAGTTAATGTTTATTAAATAAAAATATATTTAAGACGTCTTTACTTTCTCTCAGGCAGTAATTACAGCGCAATGTTATGTTAAGAATTTGTGGATGTCGAAGGCCTATTCAACAGTGAACAGTGACAGGCTGTGTTGATTGATTGATTTAATCTTTGATTAACTTTATTGATTACATAAACGTGGCATATCTTACAATCCTACTAATACCTATTAAAACTGTCAAAATTTGTTAGTATGGATGCTTGATACTCTTACACGCAAAAACGACTGAACGGATTTAGATGAAATTTGGCACACAGATAGTTTATAACCTGGATTGACATATAAAGTACTTTATATTCTGGTAGTACGTTCCCGTGCGATAGTTTCCGACCTCCACGCGGACGAAGCCGCTGGCAAAAGCTAGTATTAACATTATTTAAAAGTTAAGTCTTAAAGAAAAAATACGTACATATATGTACATATAAAAAAGTCTTAATAATTAAAAGGGTACCTAGTATCATTGCCACGTTGTATGGCAATATAGGCCAGCCCTCCGGTCACGTCAGGAGTCGACTAGCCGCTTAGTAACATTTCGGAATACTATGTGGGTAGGTACTCGGACCCCATGACCCTAGAGTTTCAACCTCAAACGGTTCGAAAATATAATTTCCAATTAGGTTAGAATTTTTGCGCCATTTGGGAAGAAGATGGGTTGGTGCGAGGGTGTCGACACATGTTACATCCCACACCAAAGGCTGGCCGAACTTCCAAGGCAATATGGTCATTCCTTCTGGTCTCTTCCCATCGTCGCGTGCTAAACCATTGGTTCTAGAACAGCTGGCACCACGGTGAAGACAAGAGCACGACAGATGATGTCATTGGTGCTGGAATGCCGTGTTTTCCGGCCTGCGCTCCTACTAATAGGTAATAGGTAATAGGTAGAACGGGCTGGTGTCCGCAACTCCACGTCTGAGCGCGTATTTTGCGTACGGGTGGGAAATCGGTCATTCGATCCACCCCAGCTCCTCGAGGAAGGCCAGCAACGCTTTGACGTTGCTGACTATCTCGCGTAGGGTACCTGGGTTACCGAAGTACTTGGCCCTGTATGTGGCGATCGCCGGGCAGTTTAGAAGCACGTGCGCTGCTGTCTCGTCGTCCTCAATGCAGGCCCTGCACAGCGGACTGTCTGTAACTCCTATGACAAATAGATGTTTATTAAACGACCCATGGCCAGTTATTGCTGCTGTAACCATACGCAGCTGTCGTTTGTCTAGCCGGAGGACCTGTTTTGTGAGGCGAGCATCGATGGCAGGAAGCGCCTCCTTGGCCTGCCTGCACTCACTTTGGTCCACCCATAGCTTAAAGTGTAGATCCCTGGTACGTTTCCTTACCAGAGAGCGTAGGAACCCAAAGGGGAGCGGCACGATGGGTTCTGGTCCCACCGGTGTCATGCTCGACCCCCTTCTGGCAAGTTCATCGGCGGCATCGTTACCTAGCGAACCGCTGTGTCCTTTTATCCACTGAATGGTTATATTATTGAGGCTACCCACCTGGTTGAGGCGCTGGTGGCACTCGTATATTAGCCCAGAGTCAATCGAGTGACTGTCCAGCGCTTGCAGAACAGCCATACTATCAGAAAGTATGCGGATCGAGTGGTCTTTAACCGCCCTGGCCATAATGGCTGAAGCGGCAAGAGTGATCCCAATGCATTCCGCCTGGAACACTGTGTTGTGGGCTCCCAACGGTGTGGCTATATGTATGTTGAAGTCCTGCGAGAAGACTCCAGCACCTGTGCCACTGTCTGTTTTTGATCCGTCCGTGAAGATGCGCAGCTCAGTGGGGCGCAGACCCTCACACCGGCGATCTTCGTGAAGCTGGATTCTGTATTTTTTATCAAAAATAAATTGTTTGGGTACCCGGTCATTTATAGCCTTAGTGATGGGGAACTCATTGTTGAGTTCCTTAAGCAGCGCGGTGTGTTGTGTGTCTCTCTTTCTCCAGAGGTTAGTTGCGTCCAGACGCGCTGCCGCCAATGTGGCTTCCTGCTGTATGAACAGGTGGAGCGGTGGTAGTCCCAGCATGGCGTCCATGGCTGCAGTCGGAGTCGTCCTCATGCAGCCCGTGATCGCCATGCAGGCTAGTCTTTGCATGCGTTGCAGTTTGTTGCAGGCTGTAATAAGCTTGGTGCGGGGCCACCAGACCACGGCCCCGTAGGTGATCATGGGTCGGATCACTGCGGTGTACAGCCAAAGTATGATTTTGGGGGATAGGCCCCACTTCTTACCTATCATTTTCCTGCATTGCCAGAATGTGATGCAGGCCCTGTTTAGTTTGCTGTCTAAATGACTACTCCAGTTTAGCTTACTGTCAAGAATGACCCCGAGGTACTTGACTTCGTTGGCCAGCTGAAGTTCTGTATTGAACAATTTCGGTAGGCAGAAGGGACCTAAAGCTCGTTTATGGGTGAACATGACTAGCTCAGTTTTAGTGGGGTTCACTGAGAGGTCATATTCTCTGCACCATCTCTCTACGATACGTAGTGCTTGTTGGGTGAGGTTGAAGATCGTGCTCGTCACCTTCCCTGAGACAAGGATGGCGAGGTCGTCCGCATAACCTATTGTGTAGTAGTGACTGGCATTGAGTCTGGCGATTAACTCGTTAATCACCAAATTCCATAGGAGGGGTGACAGCACCCCTCCCTGGGGGCAGCCTCTGGCAATCATGGCCAGTTGCTGCTCATCCTCTAGGCGAACCACGCGCTTGCTTAGCATGTTTGTGATCCAGTCTATGAGTACCTGTTCAACTCCATGTCTGGAGAGGGCGCTGCTGATGCTGGAGAAATTTGTTTTGTCGAAAGCTCCTTCGATGTCTATGAAGGTACCCAGGCAGGTCCCTTTCTGATGTATCGCTTCCTCTATCTGGCTAACTACCAGATGAAGTGCCGATTCGGTGGACTTACCCGAGCTGTATGCGTGTTGGTTACCGTGCAACGGTAGGGTTTTCAGACCGCCGTCCCTCAGCTCCCTGTCGCACAGCCTTTCCAGGGTCTTTAGCAGAAAAGAGGTCAGGCTGATTGGTCTGTGGGATTTGGCGTTTGTGTAGTCGCCCTTACCTGGTTTAGGGATGAATATTACTTTCACTTCCCTCCATCCTTTGGGAACGTATCTAAATGCTAGACACGCTCTCATCAAAGGCACCAGTCTTGTTGCGATGAGGGTTCCACCCCACTGTAGTAGGGCGGGGAACACCCCATCCGGACCGGCGACCTTAAACGGATGGAAGCTCCGGATGGCCCATTGGAGTTTCTCCAACGTGATCACCTTGCTAGCATAAAACCAGTCATTATCTGATGGTGTTTGAGTTTCATCTTGCCAGTCGATAACATGCGAGAAAATACATCCAGGGAAGTGTGTTTCGATAAGGACGCGTCTCGTTTCTTCTGGCGAGGATGTGAGTGTATTGTCTGGTTTGCGGAGGGTAGTAGGCCCAGGTGTAGTTTGTTGTGCCAGTACTTTCCTTACCCTGTTTGCTTCCTGGCAGGACTCAATGCTACCCGTGTATTTGCGCCATCCCGAGGTGCTCCTGAACCTGATGCATTTTTTGTAGCAGGATTTGGCTGCGTAGTACTTATCCCAGTCCTCATCCGCACATGTATTCATGGCTCTGTTCAAAGCTTTTCTTACCTTCCCGCGTTTACGCTCCAGATCAGCACCCCACCAGGGTTGCTTGCCTGGTGTACTACGAGGTGTCGTCTCTGGGCAGGCAGTTCGGTAGCTGTCTAACATTGATTTAGTGAGGTATGCTACTTGTACCTCAATCTGTGTAGTGTCCGCAAATGACGTCGGATCGCTTGATGTCGCAAGTTCGGATACAAGGCTGCGTGTGTAGGTACCACGATCTGTGTTGCGCGGTTTGCGGCGCGGAGCTGCTGGCGGGACAGAGGCCTGGATGTCGAAGCGGATCCATCTGTGGTCGGAGCAGGAAGCCTCCCTAGAGACCTGCCAACCAGTGGTAATTTCCGCCGCGGCCTCTGTTGCCAGAGTGAGATCTATGATTGTGCGGCTTCGTCTGGTTACGAATGTCGGTTCGGAGCCAGTGTTAAGTAGGGATAGGTTAGTCGAGAATAAGTAATCAACCAAGGCCTTACCCCTTTCGTTTTGCGTGTCCATACCCCACAGCTGGTGATGAGCATTGGCATCGGCGCCGATGATGACCTCAAGCCCGGATCTCTCGCAATAGCTCACGAGGCGGGCGAGGTCATGCGGGGGCGGCGCCTCCGCTTCAGGCATGTAGGCCGAAGCGAAGACGATTGTCATCTCCATGGCGCCGTCACGCTGTATAAGCAGCTTTACTGCAGAGGTATCTCTGCAACAGAATTCAGTTAGAAGCTGTGTTTTAAGGTTACCTGTGACATAGATACACGACCTGGGTTGGTCATGATCAGTAGTGACCAGGAGCTTACCGCCAAGATTGGAGAGTCCTTGTATGCGGCCCGCTCTGATCCACGGCTCCTGGATCAGGGCGATGGCCGTGTGTTGAACCTCCAACCACTTCCGGAGCTGAGCCGTTGCGGTCTGACTGTGGTGGAGGTTTGCCTGGAGGATTTTACATTTTGACGAAGAGGACGCCATTGCTGGTCGGTTCCTCCTCGTCCTCCAGATTGAGCCCGGCAAACAGGCCGCCCTCGTCGAAGCCATCCTCCTCCTGGCGCGAAGCCGGGGACAGGGTTATGTCGTCCAACTCCGCGCCCGAAGAAGGGGCAGCGTCCAGGGCGGCAGCCGATTCCGCTACAGCGGGTTCGGCCACGGTTGCTACCGGGTTGCTTGCAGGGGGAGTCGACTCACCCGCTGGTGTCTCTGGCTGCTGCGCCAGAGTCTCTGCTATGGTGCCCGTGGCGGGGTCCCATCCCTGGGGGACGTCGGTGAACCTGCCGTTCCTACCCTGGAACTGCAGGTACACCTTCCCCGCCCCCAAAGATAGACGGCGCCCCGCGCCCATCAGGGTCGGGATTTGGTCCACCGGGACACCGACCACCACGAACCATGCTGAGGCCTGTTTGTCGGCATGCAGCAGCAACCAGCGCTTGATGTCGACCCATGGGTTCTGGTAGCTGAGAGCACGGCCTATATTGGTCGGCTCTCCGAGAACCCCCTGCTCGTCTGGGATCACGATCCCACAACGTGCCCGTTTTAGGATCTCCGACTGACTCTTGACTACTAACGTTAAGTCAGTAGGGAGAGTCATGTCGGAGACTGTTTTCCTTAGCCAGGCTAGGGTGTGGTCGTTTTCGCACCACAGTTTAAGGACACCACCGGCGAACACCGGCTTTGCGTTGAAAGTCGGCGCCGTGGTGTCCTGTTTGGGGGAGCAGGCCTCGAGTAAGATCTGCTTCTGGATTGCAGCGAGCACCTGGTCCGATACGTCCTTGCTGATGACCCCCGTGCGGTCACAAGTGACCGCGACGTCGAGGGTAGCACTGGCAGCTTGGGCGTAGCTTCTTTTAGCAACCCGTTTGGATTGATCAAGACGCGGCCGCTTATGCTCTCCACGAGGTGTGATGGTCTCGTTGAGAGCTCGCTTGGCCGCGGCCTGATCCTTCCCTCCGGGTTGCTGTGTCTTTGCCGGATTACTGGACGACGGTCGGCTGGTCGCGGGACGGTTCAGGCCGGCCTCTGCCTGCGACCGTTTTCCAGCGGCAAAGTTTAGCTGCCCGCTACTCGGTTTGACCGAACTAGCGGCAGTGGCCTGGTTGTTTAGAGGCCCTTTACCTTGCCTCCTGCGAGCCTGGCGGCGCTCCTTACGTGTCATACGCTGTGCTGTGGCAGCAGGAGCGCATGAGGGGTTTGTGCAAGGGCAACGGGCTTGTTGAATATTTTTACCCTTGCCCTTGCCCCGCTTCTGTGCAACCTTCCAGACGCGAGAGATCGCGTCCTCGTGGCTGTCTGCCGTGGTGGTGTCCTCCTTATGGGAGGAGGCTTGAGGAGCCGCAGAGGTGGGAGGGTGTTTCACAGTGCCAGCAATATCTGGCACCGGTGTTAGTGTGGGGTGGGTCGGACCGGCAGCGATGTTAGTCTTCGCTGTGGTCCTCCCCTGGTTTATGAAAGGGGCGGTACTGGTCCCAGTCAGCGCCGACGCCCTTTGTTTCTTTTGGGACTTGTTTTGTTTGGTCTTGCCTGTAGCTTTCGCCACAGCCAGACCAGCGCCCGCGCTGGTACCCGCGGCGTTAGCTGCAGGGTGTCCAGGGGCAAGAGAAGTGCAGGCACCTCTCTTGGGAGCATCATCGGCTTTCGCCTCCGCTCCGGGTTGGTTGGTTTTAACGGGGTGTAATTCATCCATGTTAAATGTTGTAAAAGGATTCATCTCTCTGGCTCCCACCCTCCATGGAGCCCGCAACTGGGAACGTCTCGCTATGAAAAAGCTCGAACGTTAGGATTACCAGAGAGATATAGGGGCGCAAGGCTGGTTTACAGTGCGACATCGGGTGCTCGATCAGGTTGGCCCCCAACGAGCTGAACAACCCTCACTTACACCGTCAGCATGACCTTTACCTACCGCTTCGGTCATCCGGGGACAACCTCCGCGGACCTCACGCACCTCGCCTGTGGCCCTCTGACGGGACACTGTGGCCATTTCCCTACCCCTGGCTAGTGGGTAGGGCCACCGTTTCGCTTGAAATCCAGACCAAAGGGGGCGTGTTGCCTCACGGACACATAACAACCAGCGCCGTTCGGCTCAACCCCCCAGGACTCCTTCATCCCCGCTCACGGCGCTCAACTGCGCAGGTCCTAGCGCAGGTGACTGTTTCCTCCTAACTCGCCATCAGCTGCTTTTAGTGACAGTCGAGCCCGCCACCACCCAGTCACAGGGTGGTCACGTTCCGGAGTGGAAGTTGGGCAGGTGGGAGTTGTAGGAAGTGAGGATTTGGGTGGGATAGCGTGAGGAGGGGTTGTGGGATTTGGGGCGGGGAGGTAGTTTGGAACAGGAAATGGGGGGGGTTATGCGGGAGTGGGGAGGGGAGATAGGTGAGATAAAGTCGCCTGGCGGTTTCAGTTACGTCTATTTCATAAGGAATTAGACCAAGAACGGGGTGGCAACCTCGTGAAGGTGTATCCGCCAGACTTGCCTTGAGGATCTACACGACTTCAGCGCTCTCCCTCAAGACCCCGCCACCCTGCCGCCTCTGAGGGAGGCGGCAGAGTAGGCCTGCATCTATACTACCAAGCAAAGCCAAGCCAAGCATGTCGTTGTGCAACCGCAAAAGCATAAATTCAGACCCCCCCCAACTAAAGGATAGGCCATGGTGTTCGAGGCAGTCGACACCTTCACCGCATTGGTAGCAATACAGAGCCACGCAAGGAGCGCCCAGACGCAGGCAAGCAGCAAGCCGTACATAAACTAATTGGTTTGCTATAACAAGGTATGCATTGGACGACGCACAGGGGTGTGTCAACATTTTTTCAAGAAGAACAGAATTATAATTAATTACTGATAACAGTCAAAGCAATATACAGTCTGTCCCAGAAGTCGACGTCAACCCGAAATCGGGTAATAGGCCAAGTCATAATAGCTATCGGAAAAAAAAAACTGTGTACTTATTTAAAAAAATATTGGCATTTACTGACTGTACCTATTGCAAAAAAAAAAAATACAACTTAGATTCTTTAAAATATTTTTTCATAACTATACATAAATTAGTTTAAAACAATAACTATAAACTAGTACAAATTTTATCAAAACGAACTTAAAAACTACTGCCCACGAACTGACGTCATCGTGTTACGCTGCGAGGTGTCGCGTACCTGCCCGCGGAAACGCCAATACAGAACGCAATGAAAAGGTCAGAAGGCGCACCACGAGCGTCTGCAAATTGGTGTTATGGCGCGCCTCCAACTTCTCCACCCTCAAGGTCCAGTTAGTCTTCACCCGTATGTACTCAACAGTACTCTGAGTAGAGTGGTGGGTGGTGGAGATTATGACTATATTACCAGATTCCGGCTTGAAGTTGGCTTCTAGAACACCATGTATAACTTAATGGGATTATCTACGGCCAGCAATGGACTTCAACTGGTTGATAAAACAATAATTGTATTAATCAAAGTTCATATAAACAGGACCTTCCACACAAAGATTAATGGCTTATTAGTCGATTCGCACGAATTTACTGGCCCAAATCGGGCGAATCGACACTTTTATATGATAAATAAATGATTTTATTTCTGTAAGTAGGTTTGTACAAACACTTTTACACGTCAGTAATAATTTTTTTTAAACTAGATGAGGTCAGCATTTCTTATCTGACTACTTGACACACTCTACTATATCATCATCATCATCATCTTTCTAGCCTGTTCCCAACTATGTTGGGGTCGGCTTCCAGTCTGACCAGATGCAACTGAATTTTACGCGGAGCGACTGCCATCGGACCTCCACAATTCAGTTACTGGGTAACACATTACTCCTTGGTACAACTGACTGTTGGATTTCTGGCTTCAGATAATGAAAATTGCATAACCTCTTAATTTCGTGTGAATTAAAAATGCAACGTATTAAGGTTTACTGGTAAACCGATCGATGCACGACTCATTAATACATATTTCTGGAGATGTCTATTTGTCCACAAATAAATTAACTTCTTACGAGTCGCCTACAGAAAATAATAGATAACTTTATAATTGTTGTTCCCTCGTTTCGGGCGAATAATTTCGGGCGAATATATATTCGTGCGAATTAACTAATAAACCAGATTAATAACGACACGTAAGTTTATTTCCAAAAATGATTCACGTTTTCAATCTACTTACCAGACGGTCATAACTTTTCGTATTAGCGTTATCATATCGGGCAGATTACGGTACAGTTATAAGCCTAGGTGGGCGAATTCTATGTCATTAGATCGTCTATCGAATATACAGTCAAAATGTCTTTCCTCGGTAAGAACTACACTTTCGTCAAACAGGAGAATTTCGATGGATTCCTGAAAGCAGTCGGTATGTTATAATTATTGTATATCACATAAATTTAAGCATAACTTTTATTATATTTAGTTTACACTTAAAAAAATATCTATAAGTAACTATTTATATTCTGATTTAAAATTAGAGACAGTTTTGGAAGTGGAGACTCTTATGAACCTTTTGTTTCAAATTACTCAATTGAAAATAGATGCCCAATATTATAAGACTATACAAAAATTTTAATCTAACAATTTTAAATGATTATAACCATTTTCAAATTAGTTGAATTAACAGTTGGTTTTATTAAATCTTTTAATCTTTTTACCCTTTCTTGTAATCCAATTAAAGACTTCATAATATGGAAAACACTGCGAATTGAGGTGCCATACTAACCGTTATTCCGATAATGAAGAGAAGATGGGAACTGTAACGCAAAATCCTTTTACATGAAAAGGCTTCTAGGCGATGAGCGAGACGTGATTGAATAGGCCTTACATCTCGGCTCATCGACGTAATGTTGCTTGTTTTTTTCAATAATCCAGGTGTCCCCGATGAAAAAATCGAAAAGATCCTACAGTTTTCCCCTGATCAGAAGCTGGTACAGGATGGAGACACCTATACATACATCACACCAACACGCGACGGTCTCAGAGAACTCAAATTCAAGTCTGGAGTAGAGTTTGATGATGTCATCGGCCTGGACAAGACCCCCGTAAGTATTTTTGAAATCTAAGGATTGCTTAAGGATCAATAAGAATTCATCTCTTAATTCTTATGAGGACCAATCAAAATCTCGGTAAAAAGGTTATGGTCCCAAATCTAAATTTTATAAAATTGTTTCTTGTTATTAGTAAATTAAAAAGGTTTGTCCATCTCTAGTGTACTTATTGAAATTCATAGCTCGTGTGGCCCCAGGAAAATCTAGTGTAATACTAGCCTGTATTGTACTGCAGGGCAAAGGTCTCTCTCTCCCTTATCCACAGGATTCTGTCTTTTGCTAATGCTGGCCATTCCTTTCGGTAGAAGTCAAGCTCGTCCCGCCATCTTCGTCTCGGCCTGACGCGACGACGTCGTGCAGTTAGTGGGATCCAATCGGTGGGTCTCTTAGCCCATTAGTCATCTGACATGTGGCAGAGATATCCTGGCTAGTCCCACTTAAGCTGCGCAGTTTACTGGGTATCGTTCGAGACCTTAGTTTTGGCGCCCAGTGTTGTGTTCCTTATACGGTCACAAAGTTGAAGCCCCCAGAATAAGCGCTCTATGGCTCTATAGCACACTTCCGACGAGCTCCGACCTCTGCTAAAGTGTGAAAGACCAGAGGGGTAATTGCGGAACTTTTTATCGGTAGGGATTGGTTTAATATTCATAGTTAAACAACATTCTTTGCGTTATTTACGTTGCTGAGCCGACAATTTATTCGAACAAATGACGCAATGGTTTAGAAATAATCTTCAATCCCATTCAGATTCTGATAAATTGTGCGTTTCGCAATTAGGGTGCAGGTGTGAGCACCATATGTGAGAATGGGAAGAAAACACAGCAACGTGGACTCTATTTACTATTTATATTTTTTACTAAAGATAACGTTATTTCTTTCAGATCAAGAGTACCTACGTCGTTGATGGCAACACAGTAACACAGACCATCAGTGCCGATTCAGGCAAAGCCACCTTCAAGAGGGAGTACAACGGAGATGAACTTGTTGTGGTAAGTTGAGCTATATCTTTTATTTTAATCACTCGTAACGGTCATCATATAGTTCGTCTTATGAGAATCATTCATGGCTAGCCAGCGAGCTATAGAGTTTAGAAGACAAAAAAAAATACAAATTACATAGAGGAATGAGGTATAAGTTCACAGTCATAGAAAAAGGAGGATCTAATAATATCTTAGGACAACCAACACACCATTATCTGATCCCAAACTAGGCAGAGCCTGTACTATGGCAACCAGACAACTGATAAACATACTTATATATTTCTAAATACATACACATTATAGATAAATTACACCCAGACCCAGAACAAATGATCGTGCTCATCACACATAGATTTGTCCTGGATGGGAATCGAACCCACGACCTCACTCTTAGCAGTCAGGGTAACTAACCACTAGACTAACTGGCCAGTCAAAGGATCCTTCAACCCGACTTTTGTTGTATCTGGTGAGCAGACGCCCAACGATTGAGGTCGCCACGTTGTATATAAGCTAGTTGCGCGGTAAGCTCTGCTTGTATGGCATGTTATACAAGCAGAGTTTACCTTGACATGTGAAATTCACAATTATGAACTCAAGTGGTAGATTACAGCTACGGGTCCCTTCGGCAGAGAGGACCCTTAATCCCAGTATTAAAAGAAATATATGATTCTGAATATGTTACGTAATATAGCGAACTAGTTTTGTAATAATGAACGATTAAATGTACTCATTATCTTTTCGGATCAATAGTACTTATATCTCGATGTTTCGGATTAACGGATTCATATAATCGTGTGTGTTTTATAAAGCTTGTGATATTTCACGCAAGAAGTAGGTATTGAAAAATATGAAAGAGAAATAAAATGGATAATTTTATTTATTTCTAAAATTATATGTGTTACTTTTTTCAGATCATCACTACAGACAAATGGGACGGCGTTGCCAAGAGGTTCTACAAGGCTGCATAAGTTAATTTTTGAGTAGTTAATATTTTAATTTATTTTTTTGTAACAAAATTAATTAATTTAACTGTCTCATTTTATTTATTCGTACGTACGTCCCTAACAACTAAAAAGCACTTAAATAATCTCGAACTTACAAAGAAATAACGGTGTAAGATATCTGCCTAAATCAAAATATACGCATTTTAAAGAACACCGCAGAGGTCATTTATGTCGATTATGAGTGAGCTTACTCTCTCTCTAAGTTGTTAAATTTTAGTAACATATTTCCAATATTCCCGAGATTATATAGAATTAGGTGAACAACACTTGATTGTTTTAAATGAAATTAGGATTTTTTCAAGTCACTAATTTAATCAGAGTCAGCCATGCTGATGAAAGAGCCATGAAAATAAACCAGATTAATGAATCTTTGAAAGGAGACCGCCAGTCACAAGCATAGCGTAGAATGCCCCACAAGGTTGCCTCGAAGAGATCGCAGAAAGCGAAAAGGCCGCCCATTGTATGTTTTCTGTGTTAAATGTTCTTGTTGTTATGTATTTTCTGGTGTAATTAAGCATATATAAATAAATAACTAATAGAATTACATACTGGTGACCTTCTAACAGGCGCCTAGGACAGTTAGGATCGAAGGCGGAGAAAGCGCGCAAATTCAGATGATAGGTTCGGCGAATTGATTCATATTATGAGTGATTAAATTTATAATCAAGTTCGAAGAACAAGAAACATGAAATTCGAATTAATTCAATTGAGGAAATCAATTTACTGACATCGGAGATATCGAAAAACATGTGACGTAGAATAAAAGCCTTTTGAGAAACTTGTCCTATTTAAAAGTGACTAACATGCAGATAGCTTTATCTTGTTGTAGTTTTATTAATATATGGTAGACCGATGACCTAGACAAGGTCGAGGAAATTTCATTAGGCTTATATATGCCATGTGGGGCTGAAGTGGGCAAAAGTTTTCGCGGTTTAACGTTCAAAAAGTACTGACTCTCGGCCTAGTTTAAAATGACTTTTGATTTAAAAAATCTTTTTTACAAAAAAAAAAAACAACCGACTTCCTTAAAAACACTACAAAGTGAAAAATAACTTTAATTTCGGAAGTCGGTGTCTTAGGATCTGTATTTATGGTTTTTTTGCCACCGACTTCCGAAATTAAAGTTATTTTTCACTTTATAGTGTTTTTAAGGAAGTCGGTTGTTTTTTTTTGTAAAAAAGATTTTATTTTTAAATTTTTAGTTGTGGTATTCACCCCGCACTAATTCCAAACAAAAAATGCATATTTATGCGATAGCAGAAATCGCGGTTGATTTGCTATCATTTTTTAAAGTGTTCCGGTGTCTGTCTCCGGAACTCATCATCAGATCTATATGAAAATTATATGGGACCATTTCGGAATAAACCCCTTTCGAACTTTGCAAATCCATCTATATATGACGGAGTTATGGCCGAACATACATTAAAAAAAAAAACATATAAACATCCGAATTGTGAACCTCCTCCTTTTTGAAGTCGGTTAAAAAGCCTCCACTGACAGGTGTCTCATCATTAGAGGTCTGACAGCTGAAACAATGTTGATAAAGATAAGCTTGTCTAAATTGGATGTTATGTAAAAGTTAAGTATCGTACTGGATCGTTGTAAAGATAACCGATAAAAGAAACATAGTTACGATGAAATCCTGGCCTGTTAAGACGATACCTCTTTGGATGACCGACTTCGTCAAGCTGGACGAAGCCGTTCGGAATTATGCAGAATGGCAGAAAAGAAAATAGGTGCATTGGGTGATTCCGGTCTGAAATGGTGATAATGAATGGCACTTTACTGGTTGTGACCACATTCTCATGTTTAAGTAGCAAAAAACGCTCTACGATGATTTGGAATTTAAGAACCTGTGGTGCAGTGTTTTTTTTTTATGTGGGTGGAATATCATCAAATGACGTCTCCCGCTCTAGGCGGAGCGGGAGGGCGTGTCAGACTTTTATTGACTAAAACCCACCGTGTTCCTTCAGTTGCCTATGTGCCAGGGTCATGGTATCTCTTTCGAACAATCTCGCGACCCTGAACGCTCTACGATGATTTGGAATTTAAGAACCTGTGATGCAGTGTTCATTTTCCAATTAATTCAGAAGTGAAATCGAAACTATGTCGAATAGATTAAGTTTAACTAATTAGTAGGTGCCGTCTCATGCCGGACGGAAATAATAGTACCATCCCATTTCTTCCCGTGGGTGTCATCAAAGGCGAATAAGGGACTTACTACAGAATGGGCAGCAGCATTCTCTATGCATTTTATCACCATACTGTGATTGCAAACCCGCCCCAAAATGGGGGAAGCCTATGACCTGCAGAGGACATCTATCGGCTGAAATGATGATGATGAATAAGCAAGTGATAAATAGACGGAACATCCTGGTTTCCCCGAACAATTCGGCAGAGGCATACCCATGGTACTCCTATATTTCGAGAGTTAAGATTAAGTTCCACGTAATAGGGGACAAGCCTATTGCCATAAAGCCATTGATAGAATGCATATCACATGTATGTAAAAATCAGCTGTCATGAAGCGTAAGCTTTTTGTCCAAAGTAGATCATGATAAAATTATGATTTGGCTTATAGTTGCATTAGCCAAATCATAGTTTTATCATGATCGATTAGACTATCGACTATAGACTAGATGGACGATACAGAACGATTAGCATTAATATGCTAACCTGCAGGGAACACACTAACCGTAGAAATGGCTTTAAAGGAGGTGGGTAAAGCTTAGAACATTTTTCGCCTATCATAGTCATAAAAATTCAAAGTATTTATTGACGTCATGTTATTGTATTTATGTGAAGTTTAGGTATCGACCTTTACATCTGTTCTTAAATAGTAGGACAGAAAAATAGCAAGTCGTATTAAAAAAAAAACATCATACTTGGCAAATTTGTTGAAGTTTTGTTATTTTAAGCAGTTTTTTAAACTTTCATCACAAAATAAACAGTTAAGCGCTTCATGCACTTGTCTCGAAAAACCACGTAGGTATACAACTTCCAATAAGATTGGAATGTTTACGCAAATCCTCCAATATGATTCAGATTGATATTATTATGAAATTAAGATGCTGGAAGATAATGGTGCCGATTTGTTGTCACAAAATTCTCTAAACTAAACTAAAAATCACAAAAATTTGGTTTATTCCTCTCAAACGACGATTTCCTATTCTGAAATAGACTAAAGTGACAAAACTTAACTATATTTTAGTTTGACAGCACTAAGATTATACTGAGTTATTACTGTTATTAGTTTAGTGAAACTCAACAATTTTCTACTCTTAGTTTGACGGTTATTACCAAAAATTTTGACAAAAAAAATACCACGTTGAGTCGCGATTGTCAAATTCGATTTTAGTCGTTTCAAAATTATTTTTGAATTTAGAGATTTATTTTGCAGAATAGCGTTACAATTCTCATAGCCAAAAGTAAGGAATTTTAGAGATAGTTTAGTTAGTTTAGTTCGGTGTACAACAGAATCGGCACCATTGGCTCATTAAATGCTACATAGTCTTGTTCACCGTCTTCATGAGTTCTAACTTCCTCCTGATTCTGATGTGCCTAGCCTGACCATCGACTCGACCACAGCCGGCAGCGACAGGTCACTGCCTACTCCTGAGATGAGGGCACGGCGTGGTTCCTCCCAAACGGCATACTCTGCCAGCGTATGCCGGCACCGTGTTCTCCCGGCATGGCGGCAGTCGACGCAGTGGTGACACCGGGCGTGGTCTGACTGTATCTCTTGAAAAGGCTGCGGTTGTCATCAATGGGTTTTATTATTATTAATAGGTTGATAACCGTAAAAATATTAAACCTGACTTTATAGATTGCACTTCATGATGACTCGAAAATAGTATTTGGTCATAAATGAATTAGGTGGTCATAATTTTTCTTGTTATCATATCAGTCGTAAAGATTAGCCTTTACTTAAAAGTCTGGGTTAGCGGGTTCCTCGTCATTGAATCGCCTTTCCAAACCACAGTTAACATGTCTTTCTTTGGCAAGAATTATACTTTCGTTAAGCAGGAGAACTTCGATGGATTCCTGAAGTTTGTCGGTATGTATAAGTTCTGAAAGTATAGTATATGAAAAATTGGATTTAATTTTCTTTGCACGTAAAGAATCAGTGGATATCGTTTTAAATTCAAAACAGTGACATAATTTTGAATAGTGGTGATGTGGATAATGTGATAATAAAAATAACTAGTATAATTGTAGTTCTATATTGAAACTGTACTACAGAAACTGTAGCATAATGAGGGGTAATAAAGTATGAGTGTCTTAATAACCATCTAGTTATGTGCAGTTTCATACACTAAGTTATCTAATCTGAAACATGGGGATTGAAACCACTAAATAAAAGATCAAAGTTTAAAAGAAATAGTTTTTCAATGCTACAAAAATGGCGCGCCCCGTATATGCGTTCCGTTAGATAAAATAATTGATCCAAGCATATTGGTGATATAACTTTTTGGATCTGAGCAAATAATTTTGTATTAATTTGGTATAAATCGTTTTTTATCATTATTTTGTCCGACAATTGTTATATGATTATTTTATAAAATTTCGGTTTTGTTTTTATGAAGTATGTGAATATAAACTCGTATTGAAGTTTATAATTCGAATTTTATGATATGAGAGAAGCTAAAATAATTTGTGTTTGAATTAGGTGTCCCCGACGAAAAAATTGAACAGATCCTGAAGTTCTCCCCCGACCAGAAGTTGGTGAAGGATGGCAACAGCTACACCTATATCACCGCAACACCCGAGGGTCCCAAAGAGACCAAATTCACCTCCGGTGTGGAGTTCGAGGATGTCATTGGCACTGATAGGACCCCCGTAAGTAATTTTGAATTTCGTAATTTAGAACCAATGGACGTTGTATCACTAGCCTTGTTACAGTTGTGCCAACCTCAATAAAACGTTTTAGAATCAATGTTTTAAAATTGTGTGTTTTTAATAGTTGGCAACCTGTATATAAAAACTGTTTTTGCGATTCTAATCTAGCCTTCGATGGCTCGATCTGCATTTTCCCAACTATGTTGGGGTTGGCTTCCAGTCTAACCGTGTGCAGCAGTAGAATATCAATAATTCAGTATGTGTAATTAGGCGGCTGGCACTTTATTTATTTTGATGTATTAAACATAATTTTTCGTCACCACTGCTCTCAAAACGGTGTAGGATAACATCGTTCGGAAACCGGTGTATCTTAGAACCAAACATTCGTAGATATGTGACAGCTAAAATCCTGCAGTAGGCCCGCGTGGTAGATAATGGCCCACACCCTCTCACCGAGAGGAGGCCTGTGTCCCAGCAGTGAGAGCATTATAGGTTGCTGATGATGATGATGTCGATGATTAAAAACGATTAACTTTAACAATTTTATAAATATAGATCATGACTACATACACCGTCGATGGTAACACAGTGACGCAGAAATTCAATACCAAGGGCGAATCGACCGTAGCCACCTTCAAGAGGGAATATAACGGCGATGACCTCGTTGTGGTAAGTTCAGTTCTATACTTACCTCTAAATTTTGGCATAGGAAAGAAACGATCTGTCTCAGGCATTTAACACACTAAGGCACAATGAAATCATACTTAAGTTTTTAAGTCGTTTTGTTATTTATATATTTTTTAAAGTCTAAAAATAAGTAAGTCTGTAGTTTAGTTACTCTAAACTTTAGAGTAGCATCCGGCAAACAATAAATTAAAGATTAAATCAAAATTACCATGATAGATAGTCGCTTGGGATACCGCAGGGTTTCATATTGGGACCATGATGCCAAATTAATTCTGTGTTGGCCGGACATTATTGATTCTCAGGGCTTAAGTGTTAACAGGATTTTAGACTTTCCCTCTTCGAAAAGATCAAAGGGAAAGTTTACCCGTCATAAATTGTTATTTTACATGGAATTGATACCAGATTCTGTTTAGCTAAACACGTGGACATTATATGTATGTATATCAAAACTAGAAACTAACAACTTTATATCTTGTTTAAGGCAAATGAAGACTTATCTAATTTTTGTTTTCAGACCATCACCGTGGACAAATGGGACGGTGTTGCCAAGAGGTACTACAAGGCTGCATAACTTGATATTTAGTTGAATAATTAGTTATTGTTTTAATTTATTTCAGTAATAAATTACTGTTTTTTTAAGTTTATGCTTTTTTTTGTATATTTAGTAGCCGTACATTTACCTCCCCCACTCCTGAAATGACAAAATATGAATAGAAAAAAAAAATTATGAACCCTTTTCTTCCCCCTCCCTAAAACTCAACCAAACGACTGTTACGATTCGGTTTTTTGAAATTCGTAAAAAATATCTGTTCCACGAAAAATTACATAAACAGCTGATTGTACGGGCATCGCATTGTATATGACCTTCGCTCATCGAATGATGTTTTTTTTTTCTTTCATTAGTTTTTCACCTACATAGATGTTAATAACATTTTAACACCAAAGCACACATGATTAAATATTGTGTTTGAAAATAAAGTAAAAGTCTCTTTAAGAGATGAATTGCCAGATTAAAGAAAGAAGAAAGAGTTAGTTATTAAAGGAACAGTTAGTCGTAGTGTTTTATTTCCAATGTTTCGTTTATTCCAAGTGATTGTGTTTACACTTCAACGTATTGATTCCGCCATTTTTTATCTAAAAAAAAAAAATCCAATTCATTTGACAACTTACTCTAAATCGACTTGACTATTCGAATGCAATTAGAGTTATTTTACTGCCAGTCTTTATAACATAATCGACTTTTGCAGACAACGTTTACTTTGCAGACAACCTTTTTCACTACAAGAAATGCGTTATGGTTATGCTTCTGACGTTTCATAAGTGCCCTTGCTGGCCGCCATGGCCCACGCACAATGGCCCACTCACCTGCCAGGGTCGCGAGATTGTTCGAAAGAGATACCGTGACCCTGGCACATGGGCAACTGAAGGAACACGGGTGGGTTTTAGTCAGTAAAAGTCTGACAAGCCCTCCCGCTCCGCCCAGAGCGGGAGAAGTCATTTGATGATTTCCCATACAAAAAAAAAAAAAAAAAATGTTCCACTCAAAGGACTAAGCGCGGAAACCAAATCCCCATAACATAGAACAAAGAACAGAGTGCCCTTGCTGGTTTATGTGAAATAAAAATATTTTGATTTTGATCATCAACTACGTCTACAGTTAAAAATAACAGCCTGGAACTATTCTGGTGCAGTACAAAAATTTCTACTAAAGGGTAATTCCGGGGGAGATGGCCATAGTAACTTTAGGACTCTATTGTGAAGGAATTATGAAGAATGAAACATCGAATTAATATAGAACATAAACTTTATTTATTACTCTTATCAACGATATCTAATTAACGATAAATCACGTTAAAGAATGCAAACAATGTAATTTTAATCTTAAAAAAAAAAAACTAGGATTGGCCATCTCTCCCAGAGTGTCCGGGAGAGATGGCCAGAACTCTTTTTCCTTTTCCCTTTGCCCTTGAGGTCGAATAATTCCTTTTTTTTTCTTATTACCCCTGTAAGAACACATGTCCTCATACTCGGTGCAGTTTTCATGCACCCAGAACATACAAGTATTGCATTGTATCCAATCTTCAGCTAACTACCTATGTCCTGTAATAATTATCACGATAACCTCTGCAATTATTAACACTGAGAATCCTCTAGCATTTCAAAATAGGCGTAAAACAAAATTAAAAAGTAAAAAATTGTAAGGGTCTCTTCCGATTGTCCGGGTGAGATGGCCACATTACTTAATAAAAGTAGCTTCTCAGTTTTGTAGTTAATTTTGAGGTTACAACACGAGAAAGTTTGTTACTTCAAAAAGAAAATATGAATACGGCCAAAACTTTCAAAACTTTTTTGTGATTATTTGATTTGTGAACCCCTTAGTTTAAATCGAAATAAAATAAATAGAAAACATACAAACAACATACAAACACACAATAATTAAATAGAAAAAAAAAAACAAAGTCAAATTACTCACCTTTCCATATTTTTTTCGCAAAGAATTCTACTAACACTTGTTTCCCGTGCCGAAACGAATTGTACTAAATTAAAGTAGTGCCCATCTATGAATAATTACTTGATTTTTTTCTATTGGCTATCTCTCCCGTACGGCCATCTCCCTCGGAATTATCCTACTAAGAAGAAACCAGCCTTAATCACGAATCCTCTGTAGCCTTCTAGCTCTGGGCGTCAACGTTGATTTTAGCGTATTGATTGCGGGTCCTTCGATAGCTATGTTGGCATGTATAATCAGTTTTTTTTTATATATATATATAGGGTAGGAAGTCAGTTTGTAGGTTTATTTTGTTGCAGAAGTGTCAGTTCAGACTGAACGATCAACAATCGATCATGCGTTGGCGGCACACTTCGCCCTTGCGCTAGCGCAGTAAGAAATTTCAATATAATAAGAGGCCAGCGTATACTGGTTCTGATTACCATTTTATATTTCTAATCACCGTTCGCCAAAATACGAACGGGAATAATGGTAATTATATGAACAGTAATTAGATATATGTACACTTTTTTAACATTAAACGTTCTTTATAAAAGATATAGTATATACTTAAGAATTTAATCAAAGTATAGGGTTATCCTATGGCGACTATAATAGTGCATAAAAGTTATAAATAAGAATAATACACTTACCGCGGGAAACACGGTAAGGAGATTTTTTTTGCCAAACCCGATTTCTTGGCGATAAACATAGGTTAGTCGGTACCAAAACAATCCTCAACATTTGACCCGCACGAATCGTGACGCGGAACTGAGCGCAACGCTGAGTTGTCCCTTTCAGAAATCATACACTACGCGGGAAAAAATTAACCCTGCGACTGTGTGAGCAAATGGTAATGAGTACAAAGTTGTGGGACAATTTTCACAGTTACAAATTACTGAAAAGTGTTCTTTAATGTGTATTGTTTTGCTCATTGGTAAATTATGTCGTGTACTCTCTAAATTACTACAAAAAAATACGATCTTCTGGGTATATTTATTACTTTTTGAGCACGAACTGCTAAAATTTGGAATTTGGGACACGAATGGTGATGAGATTTGAGGAACGTTTCTGAATATAACTTAGTTGTATATAACAATAGAAACATATTATGTACATCTGTATATAGTGCTAGAACTATGTTTAACGTGAAACAAAAAAAAAACATAGCTTTATATCTTCGTAAGTAGTTATTTGGGGAGTGCCGACGTAATATGCACATGTTCAAAGAATCACCCGGGTACACTTCTCGCAGAACAGATAGCCGACTTCTCTTAGCGGCAAAAACTTGTTTTCATTTCTGAATTGTTTGTTTTTTATGGAAGATTTTAGGTAATCTGCACGTTTTTTTTTTATAGCGTTCTCGCATGTAGATACAATTCAACATAAATGATGCAATAACGTCATTTTTGGTAACAATATGGAGTTTTTTGTACTTTCGTCTCCATAGGTTCTATTGCGCTTTGGAATGGGCAAAAGCTTTATCTTTTGACTAATCGAAAGTGCTTATAATTGGTTTAAAAGAAGGAAAGTAAGAAAGAAAATCCGTTTATTTGCGGCAAACATAACGCCCAGAAAGGAAAAAAATAAACAAAAAAAAAAAAATGATTTTAGTTTTAGTTTTGCGTGGCGACCGCATACCGCAGGACGTAGCGTTGGAAGTCCTGCTAAAAGGTGGATCTGGTGAAGAGCCCAGGAGTCCACTGGACGCCAGAAGCACAGAATTACTCGCACTGGTGGTATTAGGGGAGGCCTATATATCCAACAGTGGACGTTTTTTGGCTGAAATGATGAGGATGATGAAATAACTAGTAAAGATGTCACCTAATCAAATCGACTTTATTATTTCATCATCATGACAAATCAGCAACTTTTTCTCTAAAATCAAATACATTTTCTACTTTTTCATTCATTAATGTTATCATATCTGGCAGATTAGCTACCGTTTATAAGCCTGTGGTAGCCTATTTCTTGTCATTAGATAGATTGCTTGTCGAATCAATATTACAGTCAACATGTCTTTCCTTGGCAAAACATACACCTTCGTCAAACAGGAGAACTTCGATGGATTCCTGAAATTTGTCGGTATGTTATTGGTCCTTGAATTCGTTTTCTTTGCTTAGAGAAATTAATGCATGATGTCCGTTGTAACTAAATTAGAATCAGTGATACAGTTTTCAATAATAGTGAATTTTGTGGATCTCGTTCGTTTGTCCCTGGTATATATGTGTTTGTAGTAGTTTGTGTGTGTAGTTTGTGTGTGTTTGTGTTTGTGGTAGTGTTGTTGTGTTTGTGATAGTCGAATCACTTCCAGTATTGTTTGATGTCGGCGGTATAGGAATTTATAAAATAAGAAATTGTGTGGTGCCGGACGTAAAGATTTCATTTCTTTCCGTGGGTGTCGTAAGAGGCGACTAAGGGACTTACCAGAGAATGGGCAGCAGCGTTTTCTTATGCATTTGAACACCATGAAGCGATCGCCAACCCGCCTGCCAAGCGTGGCGATTATGGCATGCCCTCCCAAATTGGGTGAGGTCTTTGTCCAGTACTGAACGTCTTTCAGCTGAAATGATGACGATGATAAAGTGCAAAATTTTTGTTAACGTTTCTAACCTTTTACTTTAAAATGCTAATTTTAAATAATTCTTCATTGTCTTGTGTGATTGACACCAGGTGCCCCTGCTGAAAGTATCGAAAACATACAGAAGTTCTCCCCAGACCAGAAGCTGGTCAAGGATGGTGACTATTACATAAACATTACAGCGACACCTGGAGGTCCCACTGAGACCAAATTTAAGTCCGGCGTGGAGTTCGATGACGTCATTGGCCCTCAAAGGGCTCCCGTTAGTATTTTTAGAATCTATATCTTAAGACCCAAAGATAAATGTACTTTGATGCATCTAAAAATAAATTTTAACATCAGAGGTACTTTAGTACATCTTACCTTTAAGCATCTAAGGAATAAAGTTTAATTTTACAACACTATAAAGCACCGTCGTTTTTAGTTCAATCATAAAAAAGTTAAAATATTTAAATTAAAAAATAACCCCTACCAAACCCAAAAAGTCTAAAGTTAAAAAAATATACGTATTCACACTGTAAGTTTAATAAGAAATTGTAGGTAATGTTTTGATCAAAGGATCGTCGCGTCGAAACGGCCGAACCAACTTTGATAGAACAAGTTTAAGACCCACCTCTAGAAAGCCTACTTTTACTATCAACTCAACTCAAATCGGTTCACCAGTTTAAGAGACACAGACAGACACACAAAGCGGTCAAAATCATAACACCCCTCTTTTTGTGTCAGAGGTCAAAAATATAATTGCCTTTTAGATCTAATCTTTACACATTATTTAAAGGTTGTTACTTGATGAGAAAATTTAATCATTTTCAGATTAAGACCACATACACAGTCGATGGTTACACAGTGACTCAGAAAATCACAGCCAAGCCCGAACAAGGCACAGCTACCTTCAAGAGAGAATATAACGGCAATGACCTCGTTGTGGTAAGTGCAGCTATCTTTCTTGATCTTCCAAAAGCATACAGCACACTGAAATTATACATAATCCTGAAAATGCATGGACGCCTGCGCCCCCGCCTACATGTACCCCTATCTAGACTATAAAAATAATCATGACAATTAGTGGTTCTTCAGTGCACTTCCACAGCTCTCTTTAATTAAAAGTCGCAGGAGTGTCGCAGGGTTCTATACTGGGACCATTCCGTATATGTGATTCCAGTTCGATCCAATCTTAATTTATTGATCAGAAAAAATGCCCATCAAAGGCTAGGTTCAATCCAACTTAAAAATAATTAAAAAAGCATATTTTCTGGCATCATAGGAGTATTTTTTAAGTAGTTTTATTTTATTTGTAATGACTAAAATGTTTACTCATATCCGTTTTCAGACCATCACCATGGACAAATGGGATGGCGTTGCCAAAAGATACTACAAGGCTGCATAATTTTATTTTAGATTAATTTGTTAATCATTTAAGTTATTTTTGTAATAAATACCAACGGTTATTATTGAAACTTTAATTATCATAGCCTCTAAGCCCTACCCTCATTTTCTTAGAAATATGTACCTGAACATGACAGATTTTAACATATTTTAAAGTATCATAATATACAACGACGTATTAATTACATTTTCAATTTTTATGACCATAACAAGGTGTAAATGAACCCAATTCAATAAAAAGCATGAAGTGAATGAGATTATAATCGGATTTAAAATCAAAATATTTGATTTCACATAAACCTACATGGGAACTTATGAAACATCAGAAGCTATGTGCAGATTTTGCCGGAAAGCTAAAGAAAGGTAGTCTGCTCCAATTTTTACATACTGAATGTTGTTGTTTTTTTTTGCGCTTTGATATTTGATGATATACACAAGGTCGAATGAAATTAGCTGGCAATACTTTGTTCATGTGTCGGGTATCGATATCGTAAACTAAAGATTTTTTTTTCAGAATTTCCTCTTTGTTCAAATCTTTAAATTACATTGACATGTTCATTAAGGCATTAAAAGGAACAGTCCTTTTGTTCCTTTTGCTTCTTATGTTTTGATTTTAGGAAATTCAGAAAAAAATATCCATGTTCCACGAAAAATTATAAATACCAGCCGATCAATTACGAGCTTATTATTCCTTATTATAGCCCATCGAACGATAAAATATGAAATAAGGTATTTGCTGTTGTTGTTTCATTAGTTACCCTACACGTAGGTAAAATACCTAGTGCCAGCTAAATTAATTTGGCTCTGTATACATTACGACATGACTATTTATTTTGAGAGGTATAATATTATTATTTTAAGTATTGTGAATGTGACATCTACGTGGGTCATGTTTTTTTTATATCTTCCTAAGTCAGTTTTAATGACTATCTGGCAGTTTGAGTAATTCAAGCGGCAATGTCATTTCTTTGGTATTGTTCGTCAAAAAATTGAGCTCCGAAAGCTCGGAGTTGGGATGCATGATCACTGATTAATGCGTGCGCTGACTGGACAGGTCCACTTAATCTGTGTGGTTCTCTCTTAGAAAAGAAGAAAGAAGAAGAAAGAAAAAATGTTTATTCTGCACAAACAAAACGCACATCTAGAAAGATCATTTTATACACCAAACCACATGGTCTTCATGGTCTTCATCTGACCAAGATAATGTTTGAACTTGAAAAGAGATTGTGATCTGTCAGTTTGTTTCTAACCATAACGTAAGTTATATTATGTTACTATATTTAGCAATGGACTTTAATTACTACAAGTAGACTATACTTGGAGTGCCTATAATTGGTTTATTCAAAAAAATGCTTTTAGTTTAAGTTTTGCGTGACGATCGCATACCGCATACCGCGGGAAGAGCCCAGGAGTCCACTGGACGCGAGAAGCACAGAATTATTCGCACTATATCCTACAGTGGACGTTTTTCGGCTGAAATTATGAGGAAGATAAAATAATATATCTTTGGACAACCAACACAATGTTATCTGATCCCAAACTAGGCAGAGCCTGTACTATGGCAACCAGACAACTGATAAACATACTTCTATATTTCTAAATACATACATCTATATATAAAAGAAAGTCGTGTTAGTTACACTATTTATAACTCAAGAATGGCTAAACCGATTTGGCTGAAAAGTGGTGGGAAGGTAGCTTAGAACCAGGAAACGGACATAGGATACTTTTTATCCCGTTAAACAACGTTCCTTCTCTTGTGACGTGACTTAAAACATCAAAGAGAATCACTATAAAACGTGGTACGACAAAAACTTTGCCTTCGAAGTACCAGGTGGTCATAACATGGTATGAGCTTATCAAACAGCAGTGTCAACCAGAAAACGTTTTATCCTTTCGAAGTAACAGGTGGTCATAACTTTCTGCCAGGGTTGCGAGATTTATTTCAAAGAGTAACCGTGGCCCTGGTATAGCCAACTGAAGGAACACGGGTGGGTTTAAGTTAATAAAAGTCCGACACGCCCTCCCGCTCCGCCCAGAGTGGTAGACGTCATTAGATGATTTCCGACCCAAAAAAGGTGGTCATATAGCTTGGTATGAGCTAGGCAGAACGGGCTGGTGTCCACAACCCCACACGCGTAAGGTATGTGCTATTATTAACCAGAAGTTCCAGCTAGCAAACGCGTTGTCTTTAAAATACCATAAGCATAACTGGGTAGGACCTCACATAACCCGGCACTCCAGCAAGGAGGCTCGCCGCCTCGCAGGAGACCGTGCGGTATCCCCGGCCTAGCCGGATGGCCATGACCCTCTGGGCCGCACTTAACCGGCGCGCTGGGCGCAGCCTCAATGAGGGCGCCCACACCGGTGCCCCGTAAAGGGCCATGGACCGCATAGGTTGTCAAACTTAGTAGGTTTATTACAACATTTATTGAATCTGAGGCGATACGAAGTTCGCTGGGTCAGCTAGTATTATAGATAAATTACACCCAGACACAGAACAAATGATTGTGCTCATCACACAAAGATTTGTCCTGGGTGGGAATCGAACCGCACGACCTCAGCCTTAGCAGTCAAGGTCACTAACCACTAGACTAACAGGCCCGTCAAAACTAGTAAACATGTTACCTAATCAAATCGACTATACTATTGAATCATCATGACAAATCAGCAACTTTTTCTCTAATATCAAATACATTTTCTACTTTTACATTCATGAATGTTATCATATCGGGCAGATTAGCTACCGTTTATAAGCCTGTGTTAGCCTATTTCTTGTCATTAGATAGATTAATTGTTGAATCAATATTACAGTCAACATGTCTTTCATTGGCAAAACATACACCTTCGTCAAACACGAGAACTTCGATGGATTCCTGAAATTTGTCGGTATGTTCTTGGTATTTTTAATTTTCTTTCTTCTTTTTTTTTTTCTTTCTTTTCTTTTCTTTTTTTTTTTTTTTTTTTTTTTTTTTTTTTTTTTCTTGGTCTTTTTTTTTTCTTTTCTTTTTTTTTTCAGTGGTTTCCGTTGTACCTAAATAAGAATCAGTGATACAGTTTTCAATGATAGTGAATTTTGTGGATCTTGACCGTGTTATATTTGTGATGTCACTTGTGAATTGGCTCCAGTATTGTTTGGTTTCCGCGGTATTCATCATCATCATTTCAGCCGAAAGACGTCCACTGCTGGACATAGGCCTCCCCCCAGCACCGCCACTTCGACCTATTCTGTGCTTCTCACATCCACCGTATTCCTGCGGCCTTCACCAGGTCATCGGTCCATCTTGTGGGAGGACTTCCAAGTCCAACGCTCCGGTATTGGAAGATATATATTTAGAAACTGTGTGGTGCCGGACGCAAAAGAATACCACCATCTTATTTCTTCCCTCGGGTGCCGTAAGAGGCGACTAAGGGACTTACTAGAGAATGGGCAGCAGCGATCTCCATGCATTTTACCACGATACTGCGATCGCCAATCCGCCTGCCAAGCGTGGCGATTATGGCAAACCCCCCAAATTAGGGGAGGCCTACGTCCAGTAGTGGACGTCTTTCAGCTGAAATGATGATGATGATGATAATAAGAAATTTAAGGGCAACATTTTCGTGAACGTTTTAATTTAAAATGCTACTTCTAAACAATTCATAATTGTGTTCTTCTCTTGTGTGATTGCCACCAGGTGTCCCCGTCGAAAGTGTCGAAAAGTTACTGAAGTTCTCCCCTGACCAGAAGCTGGTCAAAGAAGGTGACACATACACAAACATCACAGCAACACCCGAAGGTCCCACTGAGACCAAATTCAAGTCCGGCGTGGAATTCGATGACGTCATTGGCCCTCAAAGGGCTCCTGTAAGTATTTTTAGAATCAGTATCTTAAGACCAAAAGTAAAATGTACTTTGTTAAATCTAAGAACAAAAGGTAAGTTTTTTGAAACATCGGATGTACTTTAGTACATCTTACCCTTAAGCATCTAAGAACAAATAAAGTTTAATTTTACAACATTTTTAAGCGCCGTCGTTATTAGTCATCATCATTTTACCCGAATGACTTCCGCTGCTGGACAAAGGCCTACCCCAATTTGGGGGCTTTGCCATAATCGCCATGCTTAGCAGGCGGGTTGGCGATCGCAGTACGGTAGTAAAATACATAAAAAATGCTACTGCTCACTCTCTAATAAGTCTCTTAGTCACCTTTACGATACCCACGGGAAGAAATGGGATTGTACTAGTCTTTGTGTTCGGCACAACACAAAACTCGTTTTTAGATCAATCATAAAAAAATAGAATTTCCTTTTTGAACTCTGATCTAATCTTACCACATTATTTAAAGGTTGTAACTTAAAGAGAAAATTTAACTATTTTCAGATTAAGACCACATACACAGTCGATGGTAACACAGTGACTCAGAAAATCACAGCCAAGCCCGAACAAGGCACAGCTACCTTCAAAAGGGAATATAACGGCGATGACCTCGTTGTGGTAAGTTCAGCTATCTTTCTTAATCTATACTTATTTAATACTAAGCTTCTACCCGCGACTTCGTCCGCGTCTAATTTTTGCTCCCCTGATCCTTTCCCTCGCATCAAATTGCCTGTCAGTTTTCGTCCATTTTTCGTTGCTGCTCAGCTCCTTTTAATTGTAACGTGATGTTATATAGCCTATAGCTTTTATCAATAAATAGGCTACCCAACACAAAAAGATTTTTTCAATTCGGACCAGTAGTTCCTGAGATTACCGTGTTCAACTAAACAAACAAACAAACTCTTCAGCTTTATAATAGTAGTATAGAAATGGTATAGATTATAAAGCTGCAGAGTTTGTTTGTTTGGTTGAAAGCTCCAATCCCAGGAACCACTGGTTCGAATTAAAAAAATATTTTAGTGTCGAGTAGTCCATTTATCGAGGAAGGCCGCTATAGGCTATATAAAATCACGCTATGACCAATAGGAGTGGAGCAGTAATGAAAAATATTGCAAAAACAGGGAACATTTATTCCTCTTGAGAGTTTCTATTGCGTGCACAGCGTAAACTGTTAAAGTAACGCAACAACAATTTACAGCAGAATTGTTCTAAATAAAAAGTTATTAAAAAAAACCGCGATAGCATATGTTTATATAACGTTTTTAATTGTAATGAAATCTAATATTATAAAACCGAAGAGTTTATTTGGTTGAACGTACTAATCTCATGAGATTAGTACGTTCAACCGAGAGATACGTTTAGTGTTGGATATTCCATTTATCGAGGAAGGCTATAGACTATATAACATCACGCTAGAACTTTTAGGAGCCGGCCAAAAAGGAAAAACTCAGGAATACGAAGACCTCGCACAGGCAGGCGATCCGATGCGCGGGGGAGAGGTCGGGGAGCAAAAAATTAATTGCAAACGAAGTCGCATGCAGAAGTTAGTCATGAATAAACGATCTTTCAAAAGCATACAGCACACTGAAACTATAAAAAGTCCTTAAAATTAATGAACGCCTGCCTATAGTTTCAATGAAACCTGAAACCATCTAAACCATGAAAATAATCATGACGATTGGTGATCCTTCAGTGCACTTCCACAGCTCTCTTTGATGAAAAGTCGCTGGAGTGTCGCAGGGTTCTATACTGGGACCATTCCTTATTATGATGTGATGCCAATCCAATATCTATCTTAATTAATTGTTTAGAAAGTCCTTTTCAAAGGTTAGGTTTCCAACTTAAGAATAATAGCATATTTTCTTGCATCATAGAAGTATTTCGTATTTACATTGTGACTAAAATGTTTACTTATTTCCGTTTTCAGACCATCACCATGGAGAAATGGGACGGCGTTGCCAAAAGATACTACAAGGCTGCATAATTATAATTTAGATTAATTTGTCAATAATTTAAGTTATTTTGTAATAAATACCCACGGTTACTATTTAAAACTTTGATTATCATCGCTTCAAGGCCCTACACTCCTTTTCTCAAAAATTAGTTCCTAAACTTGTGATAAATATTTAAATTTCAACATTTAAAATATCATTTATTATATTTACATATTTACACCCAATTAATGACATTTCCAATGTGTATAACTATAACAAGGTCTAAGTATATCTCATTGAATAAAACGCATAGTTTGTTTGTTTGGTCGAACGCGTTAATCTCAGGAATTACGTTTAATGTTTGATAGCCCTTTATCAAGGAAGGCTGGACTATATAATGTCTAAGACCACTAGGAGCCTAGCAAGAAGAAAAAAAAATTAAGAATATGAAGACCTCGTACGATGCGATGCGATTCGATGCGACGGAATGGGTCGTAGGAGTAAGAAAGGGGTTCGAAACTTTTTGTATGGAAGCTGGCATATCGACCTGCCTCCATTTTGTTTTTATTTCGAAATCACGGTGCACAATGAAAGTGATATATATGGGTAGAGAACACATAGACGAACAAAAAATGTCATAATTCCGAGATATTTGAAGGTTAACATCGACATAAGTACAACGACAATCATTAAAAATAAACTTATTACTTTATTTTATTTTATTAAGGGACAATAAACAGCTGCAATATATCATAGCAAAAAATTTGGTACAAATAACAATATTGCAGCCCACTGCATTATCCACATATTAAAAAAACAGAATATAGGTAGGTAAAGAGTGCCACCAAAAGGCATTATTAAACATAGTGCAAATCAACATTATTACATCATTCACAACAAAAAACTAATAAATAAATAACTTAATGACAAGACAAAACAAAAATTAAAATTATACAAAATAGGATTAGATCTATTATTAATTATTTTACATTCATTTCATTGCATTATTATTAGATAAAAGTTTCATAACATTCGATTTAAATTTCGATTTGGAGCATACAAAAATGTCAATATCGATAAAAAATACGTGTCTATAGACGTCAGATTATCCAAATAATCGTTCCTAGGCTTATTATTATTATTAAGGTTTATTAGAACAGAGTAGGTACATTATACAATACTACTAGGAGCACGAGAAATATGCTGCTATAATTCATTATTTGTCAACTAAATCGCATCGCAATGAAACGCAGTCGACATGTCGCTGTCGCATCGCGTTGGTTGCAATCATTACTAAGCTTGAAAACCTTTTTTTAAGTAGGTAAGTATTGCAGCTAGTTAGCTATGTAGTACCTACTTAACACTTATTGTTAATTTCATAATGCGGTAGGATGAACGACAAGTCCGCACGCGATATTCTTTGCCATAATATAGCGTTTCATTCCGATGCGATACGATTTATTTTTTAAATAATTGTCTTTGTACACATGTTATTTACCTTCAAATATCTCGGTAACGTGACTTTTTAGGGTACCTTTATCCGATACTTTTTGTTCGCCTATGTGTCTTCTACCCATACATAACAGTTTCATCGTGCGCCACGATTTTAAAAAAAATGGTGGTGGGTCGATATGCCAGATCGGTTCTAAGCCCTTTGACGCGGACGAAGTTGCGGGCAGAAGCTAGTCCTTTATAAAACTGACTTAAAATACCTAATTATTTAACCATAACGCCAGCTCTAGGTATAATTATTTTATGGAGGTTAATTAATATTTCATAGTTCTCTGATAATGAAATAAAAATGATGATTTCGCACAGTTATCCGAAGTTCATACCTAATTATAAATGTGTGAACTTGAATTTTCGGAGATATAACATCTATTGCTCAGTTTCTGAAAAGACACAATTCAAAACTCGTAATTACAAACTACGTATTTTGGAAAATCAGGGGTAGCAAAATTGCGATCGAAGATTCGAAATTTTAATTTGCGAATTAATGATGATTCTTCAACAGCAGCTTCCTAGCACAATAAAAGTCTGGTTGGAGATACGTACATCCCAAAAATGTTCTGAGAAAATTATCGATTAGAATCTTTCTTATTTTAATAATGTCTGTTTAATACATTTAATAATACGTGAAGCAAAAACTTCGTACTTACCCCTTTTTACAAAAATTACGCAGAGATATGAGTATGAAATTTGGCACAGTTAAAGTTAATATGGCCAAGAATTACAGATACTAATATTTTTTAATTATGGTCAAAAATCGTATTTTTAGGGTTCCGTACCAAAACGGTAAAATGTACCTAGTTTATGGTGAGAGTCAGCTTGTCTATCCGTCTGTCTGTCACAGCTGGATAACTTAGGAACTTCTAATGCTATCAACTTGAAATTTGGAATAGTTTTAGATGATGTTTACTCAACCGTTTTGCAATTAAGAAATAAATTAAAATAAGTTTTTTTTTTTTAAACAGGCCTAACGATGTCTTTAAAATCATGGTGGGGCTACTAGAGCACATGGGGTGTCATACTGAAGACTGCTATTTGCACATTCTCAAACATCTTTCTTTTTTTGAGACCGTATAATATTCGAATGTTGATTAAAAAACCGTTCCCCCTTATCTCCGAAGTTTGTATAGAGTAAAATCTGAAATTATTCTATGTGATAGAAGTTTATGTAAAGATTACAGGAAAATTAAAACGATCTCTCTTATGCGCCCAAAGTGACTTTTGTCCCTTTTTTGTCGTTTTATTGTGTAAACAAACGCGTGCTACAGTCGTAAAAAAAAACGATGCGCCATATGGCTGAGCGCGCACAAAGTATTTTTTATTGCCTTATCGGTAACATGAGCCACCTTGAGTGATTTTTTTTTTTGTTTAAGTTTATGAACGGCTCTTTCATCGTAAAAACTGTTTGTTTACACGATAAACCGATGAAAAAGTGCACTTAAGCGTGTTGGTGCTCAACCGGTTATCACTAGTCTCAGAAATTATCAATAAAAATTACATTCATTCCAGGATCGGTCAAGAGATGGCGCTGAGCGAAAACTGTAATCACTCACTGATTGTATCATTCACTCTTCCTTCTTTGTCCAGTCTATCTCTCTGTGGAATGCGCTCCCCCAAGAAATCAGGATGGCACCCAACCAATTGACTTTCAAAGTTAAAGTTCACGAGCACATTCGCAAAAAGTTGGCAGTTTCATTACAACGGTAATGTTTCTTCATTGTTTGTCTTACTTGATTTTAGTAAGATCATTTATTTATATATATTTATGTGTGTATATATAGTTAGGTATGTATATTGTATTTATGGTTTAAATAGGTTTACGCGTTTATATTTTAAATATTTGTTCACCAAATTTATTGCACCTACCACTGTTTGTCTCTGCACCACCCAAAGGTTGACTGGTAGAAAATGCCTATGGCATTAAGTCCGCCTCTGTACATTTGTGTGCGTGAAGTATTAAATAAATAAATATAATACTATAAAATATCTCCCATATTTTCTCTCGGGTATCCTAAGAGGCAACTAAGGGACTTACTAGACGATGGGCAGCAGCGTTTTCTATGCATTTCATCACCATACTGCGAGTGCGATCGTCAACCCTCCTACCAAGCGTGGCGATTATGGCAAACCCTTCCATTTTTTGGGCAAAGCCTTTGTCCAGCAGACGAAATGTTTAGGCTGAAATAATGATGTTAAAATATTTATGATGGTACGGAACCCCGGCGAGCAATGAGTAGCTCGCCGCCCGGTAAGGACCAGGCTCGGGTCGACGGCGCGTAGCGTTCCACACGCGCCTCAAAGAGATGTCAGCAGCACTGAAGGGGTCTGCTAGGACCGATGCCTGCCGGGGTCGCGTGATTGTTCGAAAGAGATACCGTGACCCTGGCACATGGGCAACTGAAGGAACACGGGTGGGTTTTAGTCAGTAAAAGTCTGACACGCTCTCCCGCTCCGCCCAGAGCGGGAGAAGTCATTTGATGATTTACAATCCAAAAAAAAAATGGTACGGAACCCTCGGTGCACGAGTCCGACTCACTCTTGACCGGGTTTTTTAATTCATGGTCGATTTTCGACCACTGAGCGACCACGACGATTTATTAATAATACGTGAAGTAAAATAATACGTTGTACCCCTTTTTACGAATTCCACAGACGGAGGGAGGAGTATGAGATTTGGCACAGAGAGAGATACTTGCAGTGCAGAAATTTTTGTATAAAATGCATTGGAAATACATTAAGTTGTAAACGAATTATGGTCGAATTTCGAGCACTGAGAGACCACCTCTAGTTACCGTAGCTCTAGTTATTATAATTAGCTCTCGCTTGATCATTTCAAATGCCTATAAAAAGTACTCACTTTTTATTATTTGTCAATGTCCCACTGCTGGACAAAGGCTCTTTCCACCTCTCTTTGTCCAGAGCTGCCAAGGACTTTTTTCAAGCAGTCCGGCTCATCCAGCTATCTCCATCTGGAGCTGGCTTATGTGCCTATTGATAATTGAATAAGAGATGATCAGTAATTAAATATTCGTAAGCTATATCATAAGGGGGTGTACCTTGAATGATTTTCAGGATAATGTGTGTCAATTCCTTAAATTATTTTTTACTACTTTTTGTAAGCGGCTTCGCCTGCATGGTGGTAAAAATTATCACTCGGGACCGTACTACCGGGATTAAAAATATCCTATGCATTAATCCAGGTTAAAAACTATCTTTCGGTCAAATTTCATCTAAATCGAGTCGGCCATTTATGCGTGATTGAGTTACAAAGCATACAAACATTTAAACTTTCACATTTAGGTATAATATTATGAGGATAGTAGGACTTCATTTTGTTAGCCCCTAGACCAATCTGTTATTTTGTTGTCCCACTGCTACGTTGCCAGCGGTTTCACTCGATTATACACACATAAACCTCCCTCTTGAATCACTCTATATAAATGAAAACCGCATTAAAATCCGTTGCGTCTAAAAATATCTAAGCGAACAGACGTAGGAAGCGACTTTGTTTTATACTATGTAAAGAAAAGATGCGTCGTAAATTAAAATCAGGCTACTTATATTGCAGCACTGGACTTTAGCCAAATGATAATCTAGTTTTCCAATAAAATAAACATGACCTTTGTCCTTAGATAACCAATATTAGATGACCCATCACGACACGTCAGCGATTTTTCTATATGAATCACTTTTCGTCCAGGCGGTTATAATTTTTCCTGTTTCTCTTATCATATCAGGTAGATTAGCGGTCAGATATAAGCCTGGGCTAGCCGGTGGCTCGTCATTCGATTGCCAAGAGTCCACTTCACCATGTCTTACCTTAACAAGACCTATAGCTTTGTCAAGCAGGAGAACTTTGATGGATTCCTGCGTGCAGTGGGTATGTTCCATATAATGTGTTTTGTGGTAGTATAATATCTTGATTTTAGTCTACTTTGCTGGGTATGTGATGTGAGTCAATCAGTGGTTTCCGTTTCGGATTTAAATCAGTGATTCGGTTAAAGTAGTGATAAGAAAGATTTGTAAAAATCGTTCGATTAATTTTAATCAAAGTTGTTTTCGAATTGCTGTTATCTGTTTGATTAGTCTGAATTAATATTGAGTAACTGAGATTTTTCTGGAAGTAATTTAAACTGATGGTTTAATCAACCGCCATTGGGTACCAAATCAAAATATAGACCTACTGAAAATCTATTTTGTGGTTTCTTTAATGAAACTTGTCTTTACCCAGCATTGGACCAATACAGGCATTTACTTAATATTTTTTTTCTTCCTTAATCTAGGTCTCCCTGAAGACAAGATTGAGCAGGTCTTGAAGTTCTCCCCGGACCAGAAGCTGACCAAGGATGGTGACACTTACACCTACCACACTCGTGGGTTTGAGGGTCCCAAGGAGGTGAAATTCAAGTCCGGTGTTGAGTTCGATGACATCATCGGCGCTGATAAGACCCCAGTAAGTATTATTATATATCACTTATTTTTTTATTTCACGTTAACCTACATGGGCTCTTATGAAACGTCAGAAGTTAGGTGCACGATTCCAATTTGTTGATTCCTATGAAGAAGAGCCGGCAAGAAACTCCATGGTTACTCTTTTAAAAATAATTGGCTTTTACAATGGTTTCAAATTACAGTGTTAATAGGTATGGGAGAACAGTGTAGGCCTGTAGCTTAGGAACAAATAGGTTTGGTGCGCCTAACGAATGCCTTGGTAAATGCGACCCATGTCCATATATAGGGCGGCAGGAACATCGACGTGCAAACTGTTACTATAAATTTAGCACATGATTCTAGAAATAGCGTAGAAACTTTTCGTTGATTATAAAAAAATTCGCTGTTTCATAGAAAAGTGCAATAAATGCGCAGTCAAAAGGTATGGGACAGCAGTTCTTTTTTATTGATAAGTACGAATACATATTTTCATTCAAACCACTAGTTCAAAAAAGTTTAGAAAATGTGACATTATTATATTTCACGTTCGGAGGTTTTAAATAATACAAAAAATATATCCCAGTTGATTCTGTGGCATGGTCTCATTAATACCCTAAAGACAATATCTTTGGCAGACAGACAGGCACACCGAAAAATCATTGAACAAAGATCACTCAAAGCGCCGACTCATAATTTTAAGGTTTATTATTTTATGCTTTTCAGTTTTTTCGGCGGTTTAATTTTTTTTTAAAGTTTTTTTAAATATAGATTGCTACACTTCCTTTATTTTGTACTAAAACAAATTCTTTTACCTCCAGATCAAGACCACCTACGTGGTCGATGGTAACACTGTGACGCAGACCATCACCGCCGCCCAGGGTTCCGCCACCTTCAAGAGGGAGTACTCTGGAGATGACCTTGTTGTGGTAAGTTCAGCATATAGTTTTAAAACTGTTATATATCGTTCATATTTGACTGACCTGTTAGTCTAGTGGTTAGTGACCCTGACTGCTAAGACTGAGGTCGTGGGTTCGATTCCCACCCAGGACGAATCTATGTGTGATGAGCACGATCATTTGTTCTGTGTCTGGTTGTAATTTATCTATAATATGTATGTATTTAGAAATATATAAGTATGTTTATCAGTTGTTTGGTTGCCATAGTACAGGCTCTGCCTAGTTTGGGAGTTTGGGATCAGATAACGGTGTGTTGGTTGTCCTAAGATATTTATTTATTTATAGGTGTCTTAAGCCGTTGGTTCCGGCTGTCATTTTTGAATCTTTGATAGTCCTTACAGGTCGTCAGATGCCCGAAGGTCTGACAACCAGTCTTACCAAGGGGATATCGTATTACTCAGTAACTGGGTTACGGAGGTCAGATAGGAAGTCGCTTAGTGTTAAATACTTGTATTCAGTTGCATTCGGTAAGACTGGAAGCTGACCCCGACATAGTTGGGAAAAGGCTTGGCAGATGATGATGAATCATGGGTAAATGTAACCTACATAAATATATAAAAGCAAAACATTAATAACAATATGGATTGCGTACAAATGATCATGATCACAGGCTCGGTCCGAGGGGAGGGGTCCTAAGGGTCATGACCCCCCCAAAGCATTCAAGCTGTTGAGAGCCTGAATGATACACAACCGTTTTTAATAAATATACGTGTAACTCTACTTACTTGTAACTCTACTTACTTATAACTCTACTTACTTGTAACTCTACTTACTTGTAACTCTACTTACTTGTAACTCTACTTACTTGTAACTCTACTTACTTGTAACTCTACTTACTTAAGCCATAAAATATAAAACAAAACCTAGCCTGTACGAGGCGGGTTGTTAAAATTTTCGAGCTCGCTTGGCCCGCTAGGTATACCTTCCTAAAATATTCTTCGGCACTCATGGTGACCCCCCCAAAATCTTGGGCTGCGACCGCGCCTGCATGATCATTGCTTATGTATCGTCGTTATTGAGTTTTTCTATTATGAATTTCTTAGGAACAGCCCGGAGTCTGGTTTTGTACCGGGTTGATGGCAATAGGCTCGCCTTTATTACATGGGACTTAAACAAAACACATCGTGTGGTGCCGGACGTAAATAATAACACCACCCCATTTCTTCCCGTGGGTGTCGTAAAAGGCAACTAAGGGACTTACTAGAGAATGGGCAGCAGCGATCTCTATGCATTTTACCACCATACTGCGATCGCCAACCCGCCTGCCAAGCGTGGCGATTATGGCAAACCCTTCCATTTTAAAGCCCCCCAAATTGGGGGAGGCCTAAGTCCAGCAGTGGACTTCTTACGGCTGAAATGATGATGATGAAACAAAACTGGCGAAATGAGGGTGTAACTACATGAGTGCACCCCTGCATAATCCTACTGATTGTATCTACTTATAATTAACTTTATCTTTGTCACTGCATAAACGATTAATTTATTAATTAACAGCACAACAAAATGATTGATTAAGATTTATCGATACACGTCATTTGTGAGTGGGAAATTTAAAAATAATCATTACATCATCAGATGACTAGCTTTTTCCCCAATCATGTTAGGGCCAATATTTTACATGGAGAAATTGCCTCTCTGACGTCCACAACCCAGTAACTGGGTTATACGATACCCCATGGTGAGACTGGTTGTCAGACTTTCGGGCTCCTGACGACCCGTAACGACTGCCAAAGATCCACGAGCGACCAACGGCTTACAATGTTTTCCTAGGCACGGAGGTGTCTTGGTATGTAAAAATGGTCACCCATCGACGGATCAACCGCAGCAAGCGTAGTTTAACCTGATCTATCTACCTGTACGGCTGGTATTACTTAGCGACAAGCCCCGCAATAAAAATGACTATTAAAAAATTAAAAAGTTGTAGCAACTTATCAAAATAACAATGATATATTATCAGCCCATTACTGTTAACAGCAAAAAATACTTTAGGTTCTATTATCATTCGATACCTACTGATATATAATCATAGGGTACTCTAAGCGTTTTTTTTTTAATTATAATATGTTTTTCTTTACTTTCAGACCATCACTGGCGATAAATTCGACGGTGTTTCCAAGAGGTACTACAAAGCTTCATAAGTTAATGTTTAGTTAATATTTTAATTTATTTTTGTAATAAATACTATTAATAATTAACATTGTTTTTAACTCATTACCTATCTCCCGAGTTATGACCTACTAAAAAGAATGTTTAAGATTTAAATAGCAACCCTATCCTTACGATACAAGGTCGCAAAACGAGTATATTTACTATGTAGCCAAAAAGTTACATTTAAAATTTCAAAACTCCCGACCCGAACAAAAACCTCTAAAAAGTAAAAAAAAAATATGTACATATTAGACTGGCCTGACTGGACTGGCCTGTGATTCTAGTGGTTAGTGACCCTGACTGCTAAGACTGAGGTCGTCGGTTCGATTCCCACCCAGGACAAATCTTTGTGTGATGAGCGCAATCATTTGTTCTGTGTCTGGGTGTAATTTATCTATTGGGTCATCTGGAAAGTTCGTGCCAGTTTCAGAGCCGCTCTGGTAAATTCGTATTTCTTCGGGTAGCAATCGCAAATGCAACAAGCAGCAACTTGTTAGTATTACGCAGATAGTTTTGCTTGACATACGTCTCATACTTCTTAACATAGTGTTTGAAATAATATTATTTTCGTAAATTACGATGAACAATCTAAAGCAACATTTACGACACGTCATGTTATGAGTTTAAAAATGGTACAAGTGCAGCCGACGCAACGAGGTATATTTGTAGTGTTTATGGTGATGATGCTCCTTTTGTCAGAACCTGCAGAAAATGGTTCGCTAGATTTCGAGAGGGAAATTTTCTTTTTCTTTAGAAGATGAGCCTCGCTCCGGTCGACCCGCGTGTATTGACGATGAACTTCTCCAGCAAGAAATAAAGCGAAACCCGAGGCAGACAGTCGAAGAATTAGCAGCAACTCTTGGGTATTCCAAATCCACTGTATTCGGCCATTTGAAAAAAATCGGGATGGTCAGCAGGTATGATGTGTGGATACCACACGTATTGACACCAATTTCCATCTTTTTAGATCTCTACAAAACTTTTTTTCGGGAAAAACTTTTGAAAAATTAGAACATGTAGAAAATCACCTCAATCAATCAAATCATTTATTTGCAACGAATGTAGGTTAAATTAAAATACAGGTGGAGTAGATAAAAGTGAGCCATGTACATTCTGCCTGGAAATAGGCACGCAAAAATTTATATACAATAATATATATTTAGAAGCTATCCTATTAACTTATATCAAATAATTAAATTACAAATTAAATTACAAATTTTATCACAGTTGGAATTATTATATAAATTTAAAAAAAAAAATGTCACAGAATTATTACAAATACACATACAAAAATTAATATTGAAAATTGTCAAATCGAAATATAACTTTAAAATAAAATAAAAAATTAATGTAGATTAATTAGCATGTGATATTAAAAAGTTTTGTCCATTAAAAAATCATTAATTGAATAATAACATTTTTCTATTAGGAAGGCCACTAATTTCCTTTTAAAGTTTTTAATTGTGTCAGTTTTCATAGCATCTGGTAATTTATTGTATATGGTAGGACCCATACAAATAACACTTTTTTTCAATAACGCTGTACTACAAGACTCGATGTGTAATAAATTTTTGTATTGGTTTCTGACAGGTCGTTTTCTAGTTTCTGTAATCGTGGTAAATAGGCTTTTATTGGTTTTTACAAACATGGCCGTTTCCAGAATATACAATGACGGAAATGTAAGCACTTTAAGGGATTTAAACTTCGGTTCGCAACTGTCTGTAGTCTTCAAGCCACACATCGCTCTAATGCATCGTTTTTGCGCCTTGTATATGTACTCCCTTGAGCTACAATTTCCCCAAAAAATAACACCAAATCTTAGAATTGATGCAACCAGACCATGATAAGCTACTAAGATAGTTTGAATGTCAACTTTTTTGGACAATTTTGAAAGGACATATGCCGCCGTATTCATTCGTTTGCAAATTTCTTCTGCTTGTGCTTGCCAATTTAGTTGTCTGTCAATGTAAATTCCTAAAAATTTTGCTACTTTAACTTGGTTAATTTTTTGTTTATTGTATTCAACAGTTACTTCTCTTAAAATTGTACGTTGATGGAAGTGCATTATGTTAGTTTTTTGTAAGTTTATAACCAAGTTGTTTTTGTCAAGCCAATGTATGATATCTTCCAGGGTCTTATTTATGTCCTGTTCATAGCTATCTGGATGTTTACATTTTACTAACGCGGTGCTGTCATCGGCAAATAATACCATTGGATTATCAATATGACGTGGCAAATCGTTGATATAAGTTAAGAAAAGGGGTGGCCCTAGGACGCTGCCCTGTGGTACACCATACTTTATTGTTCGTCCCTCGGATCGGTATTTTCTTTCACACTTCGTCTTAGGGCAAATTCTAGTTATTTCCGTGTACTGTTTACGATCGCTAAGGTATGATTTAATAAGTTCGAGCACATTTCCCAATTTTGTGATCGACTCTATCAAAAGCTTTTGACATATCTGTGAAGATTGCGCAAATAGGTACTTTTTTGTCTACGTTTTTTATGAAAATATTAAATAAATCGAAAATAGCTGCATTAATGTTTTTATCTTTCCTAAAACCTTTTTGTTTATTACACAAAATGTCACATTTAGTTAAGAAATTGTTAAGTCGTTCGTAGATTAACTTCTCTACTACTTTGGACAATACCGGAATTAAGGCTGTTGGTCTGTAATTAGATATTTCTTCTTTTTTATTCTTCTTGTAAAGTGGTTTAACTATAAACACCTGCAACTTTTTTTTGATTCTCAGAAAAAATCATTTTACGAAAGCGGTATTTATAAGTTAGTAGAAAGATGGGAGCAAGTGAGAGAGCAAAATGGTGAATATATAATTGATTGAAATAAATTATATGCAAAAAAATATTGGTGTTTTTATTCATACTAAAAACGGCACGAACTTTCCGGATGACCCAATATAATAAGTATGTATGTATTTAGAAATATATAAGTATGTTTATCAGTTGTCTGGTTACCACAGTACAGGCTCTGCCTAGTTTGGGATCAAATAACGTGTTGGTTGTCCTAAGATATTATATTGGCCCTTTACGTTTAATAAGAAGTTGTACGTAATATTTTGATCAAAGGATCGTAGTGTCGAAACTGCTGAACCGATATTGATAAATCATGTCTAAGAACCACTGCTAGAAAAACCTACTTTTAAATAAAACACACCCAAATCGGTTCATCGCTTAAAGAGCTCCGGTGCCACAGATAGAGCCACAGTCGGACACACATAGCGGTCAAACTTATAACACCCCTCTCCTGTCAGGGTTGCAGATTAGTTCGAAAGAGTTACCGTGACCCTGGCACATGGGCAACTGAAGCAACACGGGTGGGTTTTAGTCAGTAAAAGCTTGACACGCCCTCCCACTCCGCCCTGAGAAGAAGTCATTTGATGATTACCCACACAAAAAAAAAAATGCCACTCATGTTCCCGGTATAAATCAAGTTTGGGAGCTACGACCTACGTTTAAGATAATAAATGTCATTTGTCTGAAACAATGTTTTCACTTACTCGAAATACAGAAAAGAACAGTATAGTCAGTGTTTTATCATAATATCTCGCCTGCTTCCCCCGATGGATTAGGAAGGGCTGTGAATGTTATCGGTTACAATTTTCAATCACCCTAATTCCGTAACAGACTATTAATCAGAATCTGAAACACTGACGGATATTAATAACACAGGCCGACAAAAATTTTACCCAGAAACCAGACTATACTTTTCCGAAGGATTTTGACGCGTTGAATTCTAATCTGGCCACAAAATTGCTCCATCACGTCAGAGTTTCGAGATATCCAATATATAAAAGTGCAAAAAATACCCTTTTTTCTAATTTTTGAGGTTATGTAGCACGGCCGATCATCCTAGTTATTTTCAAAAATTATTGATAGCATCTCAAAGGACTAGTCTTCTTCTTTAAAATGACGTTGAGTTTACTCAAATATCTTTTTTTTTTCGCTGAGATATCGCATTTTGAAATTTTCATATCAAAATCCTTCGGAAAAGTATAGTCTGGTTTCTGGGTAAGTGTTTGTCAAATTTTGTCGGCCTGTGTAATCCATAGGTTCGTGTGTTCAAAAAAATTGTGTGTTCAACAACATAATTTACGCAATAAATTTTGTTAAGTCTGATTTTGTGTCACTGTCACAATCAAAGTGATCTTTATTCCCATTACTATAGGGGTGATGGAATAAGTTTGAGGCCTGGACAGTCATACTTGTCAATATGAGATACCGTGGCTCTGGCATATGGGCAACTGCAGGAACACAGGTGGGTTTTAGTCAGTAAAAGTCTGAAACGCCCTCCCGCTCCGACCAGACCGGGAGACGTCATTTGATGATTCGATCGTAATTTGAACCACAAAAAAAATATACTGGTCCATATTTCACTAGGGATTTTGTTTGTACTTATACTCTGTGCAGCAGTGAGGCCCCCTACTATGTAACTACTATATACTCATTATTAGTCCTGTCCTGTTCTGGCCTGTTAGTCTAGTGGTTAGTGACCGTGACTGCTAAGACTAAGGTCGTGGGTTCGATTCCCACCCAGGACTAATCTTTGTGTGATGAGCGCAATCATTTGTTCTGTGTCTGGGTGTAATTTATCTATAATAGGTATGTATGTATTTAGAAATATATAAGTATGTTTATCAGTTGTCTGGTTACCATAGTACAGGCTCTGCCTAGTTTGGGATCAGATAACGTTGTGTTGGTTGTCCTAAGATTTTATTATTATTTATTATTAGCATAGATCTCTTCGTCTGGGTAATATTTTTTTTCAGATCGGACGTGGTCCTCGTGTACTTTCTTTTCAAGGGGCTGACGTCTCGTGATCGTCTCACGCCATCTAACTCTCGCTATCTACTCCGACTTTGTGGTATTTTTGTGCACTCATACAAGGCATAACCAACTGCTATTTTAATTTGGTCAGTCCATCACATGGGTGAGCGTCCGCGTGGTGTAATTCCCTCTACTCTGCCCTGCATGATAGAGTGATCATCATGATAAGGTGATCTATAGAGTCACCGTCACGCCACGAAACATGTCTGAAGTATTTGAGAACGCGCGTTTAGACTACCACAGATGACGCTTTTTGATTTCGAGTTCTTGACGTATCTTCAGAGGTGTTAGTGTGAAACTCGATCTGCGATACCTAAAGCAGTTTTTCCAGCACCACTTTTTCAGAACGTCTATCTTGTCTGCCTTGTCTTCTCGATGTCACGCAGCTTCCGCGTCTCAGCAGCGTAAAGGAACATAGAGAAAACCGATGTTAGAACAAAATGGATCTTGGTGGCTTTTGCAGGATGTATCCAGACTGATTTCAGTTTATCCATCATAGATTTAGTTATCACTAAACCATAAATTATTGAGGTTATAAGGACACGCAATCTCGGTGCTCATCGTCAAAATATTGTTGCCATGGGGTTCTTGATATCAAGTCCATTTGCACCAAGCAATCAGTAAACTGACTTACTATCAATAATGACCACACCTCGTGATATTTTCATGCAGGTGTTTGTCTGATTACATTTATCTTCAAGTGGCTAGGTACTTTTTTTCTTTTTAATGTGGGCAGGTATCTATCAACGTTTTAAAAGAACGGTGAGCAAGGCGTGGGCAGATTCTAATCTTGATAAAAATTAAATGGTAGTAAGTAGGACACTATGTAGATAGATAATTTTGTAGAGCACTATGGATTGATAAAAAAGGTAGGTAAAAAAACTTTTAACAATAAATTAAACAGCCGGAAAAACTGAAAAGCAAAAAATAATAAGCCTTAAAATTATGAGTCGGCGCTTTGAGTGATTTTTGTTCATTGATTTTTCAGCGCCGACTCAAAATATTTGGGTTTATTATTTTTTGCTTTTCAGTTTTTTCGGCGGTTTAATTTTATGTTAAAAAGTTTTTATTTTATATTTTTTTTGTGGCTTTAATGCACTAATAATAGTTGGCAAGGCATACCCTATCCAATGAAAAAATAATTATCAAAATCGGACTACTCTGTATAAAGTTATGCGCGGTTATACATTACAATCAGTGAGTGAACAATCAATCATCCCGTTTTCTGACCCTTAGGGTTTGATTTTGTTTTCCAAATTTATATGGGACCACCCTCGGAGTATACCCTTTCCCATAAAATAAAATAAATATCACAATCGGACTACTATGTAAAAAGTAATGCGTGGTCATACATAAAAAAAAATATGCGTCGAATTGATAACCTCCTCCGTTTTTTTTCGTCGGTTAAAAAGGTAGCAGTTTATAACCCTATAAGAAAATGCGGTAGAATAGAGATAAATCAAAAGAATCTCTATTCTACCGCATAGCTAGGTGCATCTATTAATCAATTAGTTGGGTTCGGTTTCTAGTCTAGTCGGATGCAGCTTTTACCAGTATTTTACAGCTTGATTATGAGTATTTTATATGGACAATTATTTTAGCTGACAACCCAGTTACTGGGTAATACGATAGGCACCCCTTGGTAAAACTGTTTGACAGACTTTCGGGTTTCTGAGTACTGGTAACGACTGCCTAATCTAGAAATGACAGCCGGAACCAATGGCTTAACGTGCTTTCCGAGGCACAGACTAGTCTCGATATATTATAGATGGTCACCCATTAAGGAACCGAAAGTGGCAAGCGTATTTTAACTTTCGATCGACCAGCCACGAGCTCCTTCAGCCATCAATCTAAATATCTTCTTTTTTTTTTAGCCTATACTGTCCCACAACTGGGCAAAGGCCTCCCCCAATTTCTTCCAGGATCTCTTGTCCCACGCCACCTCAAACCAGTCGTCGCGGTACGCATCTCGGTCGTCTCGCTGGCGCTTTCTGGGCCGACCGCGGTGGCGACGTCCATCTTCAGGCACCCATTGTGTGCAGACCTTAGCCCAGCGGTCATCTTGCATACGGCTAATGTGACCCGCCCAATCCCCTTAAATATCTAAACATAGTATAAAACAAAGTCGATTTTCGTGTTTGTACGCTTAGATCTTCTAAACTACGCAATGGATTTTAATGCGGTTTTCATCAATAGACAGAGTGATTCAAGAGGAAAGTAATTTATTTGTATCATATACGGGCTAAGCCGCTGGCCAATCTAGTCTAATATAAATAAAAATAAAATTTTGTTCATTGGTTATCAAATGGCTGACAGATTTGGCCATTTTTAAAGTAAAAACCTTTAGCCGCGTTGAGCGATTTTTGGTAGGGGCAAAAGTTTTGGTATCACGTCACCGACAGGCTAATATGACCGCGTGACCGATATGCTAAGATTTTTTTTCAAAGTTTTAAGTTTCCTCTTGTCGGCAGTTTCCATGACTGCTTATTATTCTTATATGTTCGTAATAAACCAATTGGTTTTTAGGGAAACAAAGATTGGAAAAGTTTCCCGGAAAACTGAACGTCGTTTTTCTATGGCATTTTCTTTTTCTTCTATTGGAGGCGAGCGTAAAGCCATCAATTGGGCAGAACTCCAGAATGACCGTTTTATCCTTTGGCCAGTTTGGGGACTTGCCCAGGGTTCCACGATCCATGAGCGCCACCTACATAGTTGTCACCATATTTTTCGCTAGTGGCGGTTAAAAAAAACTTATTTTCCCACGAAACAGCAGAACTCTCACTTCTCCCGAGAAAGCGAGATTCAAAAATCGAACTCGCTACGGCCACTCTTGCATCCTCTTATATTCTGTTCTCCAGCGTACGTTGACAAAGTAACTCCTATTTCTGTATGACTCGGTAGAAGAAAACCCATTCGAGGCGGGAAATACTTATATGAGAACACTTCGCTTGGTAAAAGACATCCATGATCCTGTTAGGCTGCTGCTGAAAATTTCCTGACAGAAAAAACCCGAATTGAGAATAGAACGCAGGCCATCAAGCGCGGGAGCGTTTGTGACCACTAGGCCAACGAGGCATTGAAGATAGCGTGATCAATTATTGAAAATATCGCAATGTCATTATGATTTCGCCTTTAATCTACTATACAGTCACCATAATTACGGCTGGTGACAAGTTTGAAGTCCTCGTGACTTAATCACTCCGATAAGATAAACCTACGTGGAACATTAAATCATCGTTTAAAAATAAGGGCTTGACTCTTTTTTACATGTACCTGTCATGCTTGTTTTCCTGATTTTAGAGTCGAGTTTTTTTTTTTTGTACAGTAAAAAATATTTGCATAGATTGCAGGTACAGTAAATCCTCCTCCTCCTTGCTTAGTGCTCACCTTCGATAAACAGGTTAGCGTTTAGGCTATCACCTTAATTGAGACCACGTATCTACACTAATATTATAAAGAGGAAAAATTTGTATTTTTCTTTGTTTGTTTGTAATGGATAAACTCAAAAACTACTGGACCGATTTTAAAAATTCTTTCACCATTAGAAAGCTACATTATCCGCGAGTAACATAGGCTATATAACATCACGCTACAACCAAGAGGAGCGGAGCAGTAATGAAAAATGTTGCAAAAACGGGGAGAATCGCAAGGGTAGGCGATTCGACGCGACGGGAATGGTTCCCCCGGAACACGAAATTTAACGCGGACAAAGTGGTGGGCAGAAGCAAGTTGATTATATATCAGCATAAAACGTTCCCACTGCTGGGACACATGCCTCCTCTCTTTGAGAGGGAGTGGGCCGTAATCCACCACGCGGGCCCAGTACGGGTCGGTTGGTTGTAATTGATTGATTCTGATTAAATATAACAGTATTTCTATGGTTTTAATTGAATATTTATCACAATGTTAAAATTCATTTTATCGATATCGACTATTTCCCCTTAATGAAGTACATCAGCCCTAACGATAGGATACTACGCCATTTGACCTTGAACTGACCAATTGCAGTCACGCATTCTTCCTCGTCCCCCGGCCCGCAGTGGTGAGTCGTGTGCTTAGAAGAAATCGACGTATACGCTCTCTAGTGGTTATATTCTCTATGAATAGCCTATAACCTTTCTTGAGAATCGGGCTATCAAGTATAAAAATATTTTTCAAATCCGACAAGTGATCATCATCATTTCAGCCGCAAGACGTCCACTGCTGGACTTAGGCCTCTCCCAATTTGGGGGGCTTTGCTTTTAATCCGACAAGTAATATCAGAGATTAGCGCGATCAAACAAACTCTTCAGTTTTATTGTAAGTATACTAGCTTCCCCGTGACTTCGTGGGGCGACTTCGTCCGCGTCAAATTTTTGTTCCCTGACCCTTCCCGTCGCATAGAATTGCATGCCAGTTTTCGTCGTTTATTCGTTGCTGCTCCGCTCCTTTTGATCTTAGTGTGATAAAATATCCTATAGCCTTCCTCAATAAAAAGGCTACCCAACACAAAAATATTTTTTCAATTGAAAGAAAATACGTTTATTTGCGGCAAACATAACGCACAGAAAGATCAGAGGTATACATAAAAATAAAGTGTGGGAAAACATGCGTCACATCCACGCAAAACGGCCATCACTCAGCATGATGCTGTGACCCTATACACAGACAGAGTCCCAGCGCTGGTTTTCAGTGACAGCCGGCGCTGACGTGATGACGTCGACCGGTGCAGCAACAATCATTATATAAATACTGGTACATAAATTATCCTTAGATGAAATAATTATATTTATTTAACAAAAGAAAAAATAATAATAATAAGAGTGGCAACATTCCGTCCCGACTGCAATCTGACGCAGGCGCCGCCAGCTTTAGTAATCTGACAGACAGCGAATTTGACAATGACGTAGGTAACTACAGTGATACAGTCTATTGATTACGTAAGAAATTACATCATGGCGGCGGCGCAATTCGGACCAGTAGTTCCTGAGATTACTGCGTTCAACCAAACAAACAAACTCTTCAGCTTTATAATATTAGTATAGATAATATAATTAGTAAAGATCAATTATTGTTACTATAGATAAAGATGTTACGCTAGCAACGCCTCCAATTCAAGGTTCTCCTTGCCGGTGATGAATTACTTTTAAGTCTAGTACAAAAAAATAGAAAGAATATGGGACTATCAGCTTCGTTTAGAATCCTTTTACACCCGATATACAAATAAATAATCCTTATAATTTCAAATAACATTTATTTACAATATTTACAGGCAGAAAGGTATATATTTTACATTAAATTTTTATTTCAAAGGCGGCCAATACAAGCTAACCTCGTTGTGTGCTGACTCTGGCACCCATTTCAGATATTCGTCGAGTAAAACTGAAAGAAAGAAGAGAATATTATTTATTGTTGCTGCATAATTAGCCTATAATGTTCCCACTGCTGGGACACAGGCCTCCTCTCGGTGAGAGGGAGTGGGCCGTAATCTACCACGCGGGCCCAGTGCGGGTTGGTAGATGTCTCATGTCTTCGAATATTTGGGTATAGGACATACTGGTTTCCTCACGATGTTTTCCTTCACCGTTTCGAGAGTGGCGGTGATGAAATAATTTGCTCAAAGTAAAATGCATGCCAATCTGAGTTCATACCAATCACTATCATTACACAGCACGACGTGACTCTCGCTCCTTGAATGAGATTAGTCATACCCTGTCGATTTTGGGTCACTGAATTCAAATTCGGCCTCGGAATTGTTCCATCACATCACATTTTTTAGATATCCTAACCTAAATGTGCAAAAAACACGATTTTAGCGTGTTTTAACGGTTATGTAGCATCGCGATAATTTTGCTATCGAGTATAAGCATTGCTCTTCCAAATGGCGTTGAGTTTGCGCAAACATCTTTTTTCATCATCGAGAAATTTGATTTTGAAAATATCTAATTTTTATACACATGAATTGTATGAAAAATTGTACATACAGGGTGTGGCATAAGTAGTGGTCCACTGTTCAGGATTCGATGAACCAGATAATTAACTATAACAATTAAAAAATTTAAACATTTTTACCCAAGGGTTCCGAAAATATTTCATTTTTGTCTTCTATTTACGAAATTTCTACTTTTTATTGCATATTTGTTTGTAGTTTCAACAAAAACCATTATTTTTTAATTTTGATTTCTGTTAATTACTGCTGAATACTAGAGCTATCATGATAAATTATGATTTTTTATGTAAATTCAGCTCTTTTGAAGAAAAAGTTGGTTTGGAAAATTTTAACCCCAACTTATAACACACCATCAAGTTCAAGAGCAATTTTTGTAAAAAAAAAAAAAAAAAAATTGGGTAAAATGGTTAAAAATTTTAATTGTTATAGTTAATTATCTGGTTCATCGAATCCTAAACGGTGGACCATTACTTACGCCACACCCTGTATATCGAATGTATATAAAACTTTCAATTTGCAAGAATGCAAGAGTCACGTCGTGCTGTGTTATCATTACAGTCATGGCAGATTATAGTGGCAGCCCGCGTGGTGAATTATAGCCCACTATAACTCACAGTTTCCGTGTGGTGCCGAATGTAAAGAATGACACTACCACATTTCTTCCCGTGGTTGTCATCAAAGGTGTCCAAGGGATTTACTGGAGAATGGGCAGCAGCGTTCTCTATGCGGTTTACCACCATACTGCGATCGCCAAACCGCTTGCCAAGCGTGGCGAATATGACAAATCCCCCCAAAATATGAACTGGTCAAAGTGGCGGTTCTTGGGAGAGGCCTATGGCTAGCAGTGGACGGCTTTCGGCTGAAATGATAATGATCAATAACAAAACCATGGTCAGCAAGATGACCAGTCACCACAAGCAATACTCGTTCACGAGCATAACGCAAGGATCAGCCATTATCCCCCCCGCCATATTTGACTTTACTCAAAATATTGTATTTTTTACTTACAAGTGCTTTGTTCTTCCCATATATTCTTCAATGCTTCTCTAGTCCCGGCGCGCTTCGCTATGAGCGCTTTCAGAAGCACTTCGGTCCTAGGTTGAAGCTTGGCCCAAGTCTTGATCATAGTGGATGGAGGAGAAAGAAGAGAACTGGTGTATTTCTTCAGTTTCGGGAACACAGCGCCCTCTAGGAGGAAACGGGCGAACCATCTGTAGGAGAGAAAATGTTTTTATTTTATTTAGCTGGTGTAAGCCGTGAGTGAGCTGGTGTTCTGTGTGGTACCGGACGTAAAGAATATCCCGTATCGATGCCTTATTTCACAATTGCACTAACTACAGAATAGACAATTTTGAGGAGAGAGCTTTAAAGTTTTTTAAATTTTAGACAAGAACAGTACAAAAACAAATATGCATCTATTCATAAGACTAGTCCTTTAACTCCATCATAATATCTCACAATTGTAATATAAAATTTAGTGTGTTTGGCATTAAAAAGTGAAAATTTTGTAGTTAGTGCAATTGTGAACTAAGGCATCGCTATACACTATCCCATTTCTTCCAGTGGGTGTCGTAAGAGGCGACTAAGGGACTTACTAGAGAATGGACAGCAGCATTCTCTATACATTTTAACACCATACTGCGATCGCCAACCCGCCTACCAAGCATGGCGATTATGGTTAATCCCCTCAAATTAGAGGAGACTTTTGTCCAGCTGTGGACGTCTTTCGGCTGAGTGATGATGATGTTAATGAAGCCGTGAGTGCATCCTGTTACCTAAAATTTAAAGTCTATTCAAATTCTCGTTTCTAATTGACGTTATATCAGTGTTTCTGTGGATACAGGAAAAAAATATATAGTAGTAATATGCATAGAGAACTTGGGTGCCCATTATCTAGTAAGTAATAAGTCCCTTAGGCGCCTCTTAAGACACCTACGGGTAGAGATTTTTAAGATTTATAAGATTTATTTCTCGCCACAATATAAAATACATTTAAGGTGAATGCCTAGATAGCCCTCGCCATACATTTTTCAGGTGTGGAAATCTCGGTAAATAAACAGTTTCTGCAGAATAAAAGCAACTGTAATGAGACTTTATAATGTATTATGTTCGCGTATAGCCCAAATTTTATAAAAAAAACAGTATTTCTAGGAGAATTAGACCGAATAAAAAACGAAAAATCTTTACATGTGTGAGTGACCTGAATCGCGCCATCTGACAGAAATTTATAGAACCACTGAGAAAGTTGGTTGCTGTTGTGTTACGAGTTTACGATTAGTAAACATTCATAATAGATGGCGCTGTTTGATATTCGAACATTTTAAAAGAATTTATCTTTTAAATTCGATAATGCGACGTTGCCATTCTAGAGGCAGCGCGCGCACACCGCGTTGTTGCCATACCGTCAATGCGTGATTACTTGAGTCTTGAAAACTTGCGAATCGTTTCCAGAATATTGTGTTTCTAGCAAGTTAGCGCCGGGCGCGCGGGTTTGCCCGCGGAGTTAACATTTTATGATTGATAAAATGTTTTTTATTATGGAATGAGAAAGAATGCTTTACATAAAGTGAAAAAAATATCTCTGCGATCTGCCCTTGGTTCACACAGATACAATACTAATGTAATTATTGTATTATCTAGTTTAAATATGTAGTAAGTAGTTACTAGTACACGACTTTCCAGATTTAAAAATCTTTTTAATGTATGTAAGTAGGTACTGATAACATTCTGATACGCTTAGGTACTAATCCATTGGTTTGGGTTGAATAAAATCAGAGAATAGAATTTGATGTATAAGTAAGTTATAACTAAATCAGGCGATCAGCGAAGCTACCTACACAATGGTGAAACGTAGGTACTACGTACATCTATTGATTGAATCATATTTATTCTTCTATTCTTTTATAATTCATGTGAAACCAGCAAGATTAGTGAATACACAGACAAACCACTTTGATTTTTCATAATTGCTTATTTTACTAGTATTATTAGCACACACAAAATGCGTCAAGCAGGGTTGCCAACTTTATTTTTTAGAAGATCGTACCATACATTTTAAAAGATCGTACTTTGCTAAGAATTCAAAAATAAAAATAGTACGCATTGAAATTTCAATAAAATAAATGGTAAACAAATGTGGTGGGTGTTACTATAACTTCAACGCAAAATTTAACATTTTGGTATAATATTTAAGAATCTGGACACCAATTTAGCAACTAAACTTTACGACGAGGTTTTTTTATTAAAGAAAAGGGGCTCGGAAGAGACTTTGTCATGAAATCCACACGAAACAATAAACACCAGTATCATTAGAACTTAAAACGAGATATTTACCATGTTTATTATTACTTAAAAAAAACTGTGCTACCTACTACTGAGAACCATTCAAATGAGTGCCATCCGTGAAACAGTTTTCATCAGGGCTTGTTAACGTTACCAAATTCACACTATAAGTATCGTTAAGTAACGTTATTTTCATAAAGTTAATATTTTAACGGTAAAACGGGTAACGATACTTTGGTATCGAATCTATAAAATAACGTTACCAATTAACGTTACTAGTATCGATACTTTTACATACATACATACATAGAATCACGCCTTTTTCCCATGGGGGTAGGCAGAAACCACGGAACGCCACCTGCTACGATCTCTACACACTTCTTTTGCCTCGTTTAGGTTCATAAAATTGGTCATACACACACGCCGGTTGCGAGTACTACGCACCTGACCTTTCTGAAGAATATCACTAATAAGGTCCCTATATGTCCTCCTAGGGCGTCCCCTCCCGGTGTTTCCACTCACATCTGCCTTGTAAATACCTTTTGTGAGCCGACCTTCATTCATCCTCTCAACATGACCAAACCATCTAAGCATACTTTTTTCAATTTTTGTCACTACATCTTCTTTTACACCACACCGTTCTCTTATCACATCGTTACCTAATGCGTTGTTGTCAACCTGCGCAACCTAAGCGGCACGCCATGGGCGGCGGCGCTCTACGGCAACATCGCCAATCAAACGGTGCAAATGCAACTTCAATAATGTAGACGAAAGAAAGAGATGAAAGAAAATAAATAAAAAATTAACGGTACTCAGTTACCGGTAAAACGTATGCCAAGTATCGTTACCAAGCATTACGTGACCTCTACTAATAACGTTATCTTCGTCCGATGAAAGTAACGATACCAAATTTTTAACGTTATTCAAAGCCCTGGTTTTTATTCAAAAGTGAAGCGTTTTTGTGTTTTATTGACGGTAAGTGTTATTTTTATGTGCAATGAATGATTTTCAAGGTGATATAGAGTATTATTATAATGGTAATTAATTACCCTTAAAACTTTACAAAAGTGTAAGATTTAGAAGATGAAATACAAAATCAAACGTTAGCAACACTCGTTGATTGTCGTCACATGACATACTACAAATTTCAGATATTCTCTCTGAAAACAACAGCTTGATGGTGGTGTTATTTCTGTTTCTTGAAACATTTCATAAATAAGATACATTTGCTGTTGTTTGTAATTATTCTTTTTGATTTCAGATTGAATTGCAACTGAACTGCCTAAGATGAACCCGACTAATAAACTTGCATAAATGTATACGACATGTGTATTCAGGACCGCGAAAATCACGGAAAAAAGTGCAAGCTGTATTGAAAAGACATCATGGAAGTTCTTTTAGTGATCTATAGTGAGTAAATTAGATTCCCATAAGATTTCGAATCAGATTTACGTGAGTGGAGGTTATTTGATACTCGTTGGTTCGTGTTGTAGTCTTCGTTTACAGCCATTTTTCCTTGCAGCCGAAAGCAAGCGAAGGAACAACAAGCATGCAAGCATGGCGTAACAAGAAACAGAAGGTAGTGGAAGAAACCGCGGTTTGCCCTGTTGTATTTAGGTACCTACAGACCTATCAATATTTTTCTGTCTCTCAACACTGTTTTTTTAACATATCTTTTATTTCAGTCCACATTCAACTCAAGATCGTCATCAGCTGTCCAACCTTTCGACAGCTTAAGATACGCCCTAAACCTATTCGCGTGGTATACCAGAAATTCGATACGAAGCCATAGCCTGCAGCTCTAGCTTCAATACAGTTGAATCTGTTACAGAGCAAGTAGAGACTGTTGATTTTGATTGGCCACAACCCGATTCAGAGACTGAAGCTTATCAACTAACTGTGGAAAGAACATCAAGTGACAACTTATCAGGTTTGGTAGGGTACCGTATTGTTGACTTGAAGAAGGTCATATGGTCACAACTTTGATTCTTCATCTGGAATGGTAAGTCCCAACTTGATACCATATTTTTGTGTTCATTACATTAGTACGCTTTTGCTTGTTTGTTGTGATGAAGTTTATGTTTGACAATACCAAAGTACAACATATTTTACACAATGTTCAGTGTAACAAATATCATTATTTCTTGGTATGTATGTATAAAAATAATGTATTTCTTGGATTGTTTCTTTTTAACAGCTATTATTATTTTGATTCTAGGTCCAGGGTCAATTGCGAATTACCAAAATGAATAAATGTTACTTCATTTGCTTTATATCTGTCACCCAACCATTGACTGTCATAGAAGTTAACCGGGATGAGGAAGTTATCAACGCTATGATGCCGAAGTTGGTAACATTTTTTAAAACGTGTACTGCCAGAAATTATATTGAGAAGAGTTGAGAAAAATGCTAAATGTCTAGACATCAAGGAATTAAAAGGTATAAAAATATAAGTCTTACTCATTTCCTAACTTATTCCGCAGGTCTCTGAGGTGTGGGTTCAGTAAGAATAGTCTAACAAAACTGTGTAAATTCATTTGTTGCAGCGAAAACTGCGTCTTCCAGCATTTGATTCAGATCGCACGGAAATTATATAAATGGAAGTAAAAAGTGACAAGCAGAAGACTGATACGGCGCGGCGGCGGCGGCGACTGCAAAAAGTAGCGCGTAGAAAAGAAGATATTTTATTATAATATTTATAAGTATCTTTGTATGGTGGTACGAGTCGATGGTTCGAATCCAAGCCGGCACTTTGCTGAGTGTAAATTATTTCATCACCACAGTTCAGAGGAGGCCTGAGTCTCAGCAGTGGGAACATTATAGAATAATTAATAAGCTATTTTTGCACGTAGCGATGTATAGTTTGTGTTATTTTGTTAGTTCATAAGATTTTTCTGTGTAGATAAGTTTCACTCATGTATTTAGGTACCAGCCTAACAATTCAATTGTAAAAGAATATTTATTGCAGTTCAAAATTGTATCATAAGTAGGTATTCTTGAAACATTAATAAATGTTATGGTTAGCTAGCAACCCCTTTGTGTTGTTATGTAAGATACATGTGCCGTTATATATAGTTACGTATGATGTTATTTATATTGTAATCTACATACATAATTCTTTCTAATACTAAATTCAAAATCATAATTGTAAATATCAAAATATTTAAAAAAGTATGTTATCTTTGTATGGTGGTATGACTCGATGGTTTGAATCCAAACGGAAACTATCTAAGTAAATGTAGTGAGAGTAAATAAAACATTATTTTTATGAAAATATTAACCCCTTTTTACTAAATAAATATTATTAATTTATAGTAGGGTACAATAAAAAGCTTTACAATGTAATAAATAGTCTTTTATTTATTTAGTACACGTCACTATTTACACTTCCATTCCTTCTTCTGCCTTACATTTCTTCCCGTGGGTGTCGTAAAAGGCGACTAAGGGATTTACTAGAGAATGGGCAGCAGCGTTCTCTATGCATTTTACCATCACACTGCGATCGCCAACCCGCTTGCCAAGCGTGGTGATTATGGCAAAGCCCCCCAAATAGGGGGAGGCCTATATCCAGCAGTGGACGTCTTGCGGCTGAGATGATGACTATTTACACATTACAATTTAGGTTCAGTCACATTACTACAACTTATAGGGACAGTGTACCTATATTAATTTCATTTTAAACTGTTTGAATAAAACGACATCTAGTGGTGTCGAAAGTTACTACTATTTACTTTGCATGTGTGTGTAAAGAGTAAAGTCAAGCGGCTAAATCTTTAGAATGTACAAATCTTTGTATGAGACCAGTTAACAAGCACAGTGACTATCTAAAAAAATCAAGTTAATGCCCTAGGTTTCGCATATAATAAAGTTATCTATTAAAGATTTCTAAGTTAGGCGTAAAAATTGAAAATGTTCCAAATTGTGGATCTAGCGCCATCTAGCGACAAAATGGCATCTGAGATAATCATCCATCCACCTTAACACAGTATACATAACTACTACATTTCAATAATTATATTGCGGGAGACTGGTGCCTAAGCTAGACGTAAGGCCTGTATTTCAGGACACCAGGACTCCCCCCATTCTGAGATATATTTTGAGAGAGAGATGGGATGATGCTATTCATTACCAGCGCTTCGGTAGTTGTTTTCTTTTACAAATATCGCAGCATTATGCTGTGATAGGAGCCTTTTTGGCCTCGCACAGGTCTTACTATTTTAATTTTATATCTTTTACCATTTTGTTATTTGTATTAATCCTAAAGTTTCTTTGTTCTTTTTAACCGACTTCAAAAAAAGGAGGAGGTTATATGTTCGACTGTATGTATTTTATTTTTTTTATTTTTTATGTATGTTCACCGATTTCTCCGCCAATTGTCAACCGATTTTGAAAATTCTTTTTTTATTCGTAAGGGTATACTCCTGAGGTGGTCCCATATTAATTTTGTGAAGATTTGATGTATACTTTGGGAGATAAACGAAGGAACTCCTCAAAAACAAACAGTACACGTAATGTGATTTGGATATTGTACTAAAGATCAAAAATAATTGCTGGTTCTATCTATCCATCCGTGGTGAACTAATTATAGTCTTCGAAGATACCGCATGGAACTCCTCATCGGTGAACAGTACATATAGGAACTTACAGTGAAAGGTTAGAAGGTTAGGGGATAATTCTTTGAATATTATAGGCACGTTTAGACCGTTACTTGTATTCTTATATTCCGTTGAGCTGATGATGGAAGGTACAACTCCTTATCGATCAGGAGTTAGAAGATATCTTGTCCTAGATAGACATACTCGTTGACATCGAGAATTGATGCCTCAGCAGACACTAGAGTGGGCTCTTACCCACTCTACTGTCTGCTTAATAAAAAAAAAAGCAGCCTTAATCATTTTGGCCTTGGTTGGTTTTTTTTTATGTATGTTCGGGCATAACTCCGTCATATATAGATGGATTTGCAAAATTCTTTTTTTGTTCGAAAGGGGTTTATTCCGAAATGGTCCCATATAATTTTCATATAGATCTGATGATGAGTTCGGGAGACAGACACCGGAACTCTTTAAAAAATGACAGGAAATCAACCGCGAGTTCTGCTATCGCATAAATATGCATTGTTTGTTTGGAATTAGTGCAGGGTGAATACCACAACTAAAAATTTAAAAATAAAAACTTTTTTACAAAAAAAAACAACCGACTTCCTTAAAAACACTACAAAGTGAAAAATAACTTTAATTTCGGAAGTCGGTGGCAAAAAAACCATAAATACAGATCCTAAGACACCGACTACCGAAATTAAAGTTATTTTTCACTTTGTAGTGTTTTTAAGGAAATCGGTTGTTTTTTTTTGTAAAAAAGTTTTTATTAATGTTTTTATGTCCTATGCGTGTCGCAAATAAAATATTTTTCTTTCTTTCTTTCTTTACGTCTGGCACCAAACGGATTCTACCTTTATACTAACTTACCTGTATCTCTCAATCTTTTCAGGGAAATCCACTTCAGCCAAAGGTAGCTCCCACCCTGCCTTCCCGAATGTGCCTTTGAAGTGACACTTGATTCGGCCTGACATCTCGTCATATCTCGGAGGTGGGTCATCTAGGGGCTCACCTAGAAATAAAAAAGATAAACACTTAGAGATCATTGACTGCACCCATATTCTAAGTCAAAACCTCATGTTTTCCTCGACTCGAGTCAACCTCACTTAGGTAGTTTGATATTTATAGTTGTAATGGTATACATGAGTCTATGCATGGTCTTTCAGGCCAGAAGAAAATGTTTGACAGTGATATCTGCCATCAATTTTTTATTTTATTTATGTGGAACACCACTGAAGCGGGTGGAACAGTTTAAATATCTTGGACATATGATATCCTCTGATCTGAGAGACGATGCAGACATAGAGTCAGAGCGCAGGGAGTTGTCTGTAAGGGCGAATATATTGGCCCGCCATTTTGCTCGGTCTACCAATGAAACGAAAACAACGTTAATTCGGTACATTTCGCTATTTATATTTTAATCACATCATCCCCTAAAATAAGGGGGAGGCTTTTTAAGCACACACCAACCCAGACATCGAAATTCCTGATAGAATGATCAAATAAGACAGCCCAGCCAGGGATTTGAAGGCAAAACTCTATGCTTAGTCTTCGCGCTTACGACGACTACATACTCACGCTTTTTTCCCATGAGGGTAGGTAGAAACTACGGAACGCCACCTCCTACGATCCTTCCATACTTCTTTTTTCTCGTTTAGGTTCATACTCACACGCCGGTTGCATGTACTATGCATCTGACCTTTCTGAAGAACATCACCAATAAAGTCCCTATATCGCATCTCCGATGCAACAACGTCGCTTATGCAAAAGATGTAATATTTCAGGAGAAGGGTTTGAAAATTCCACATCCTATTATAATGTATTAACTAAAGAAATTAACCGGTAATATTTAAACTACAACTTTGAACTTCATATTAAAGTTCGCTACTTTTTCTCATACTCATTGTCAGATCAATTTTGACAAAAATTGCATAAGTGACGTTGTTGCACCGGAGGTGCGATATGTTCTCCTAAGGCATGGGCATGGCAGGGGGCCAGCGTTTCCACTCACATCTGCCTTGTAAATATATTTTGTAAGCCGTCCTTGATTCATCGCTTTGACTGACCTGTTAGTCTAGTGATTAGTGACCCTGACTGCTAAGACTGAGGTCGTGGGTTCGATTCCCACCCAGCACAAATGTTGTGTGATGAGCACAATCATATGTTCTGTGTCTGGGTGTAATTTATCTATAATATGTATGTATTTAGAAATATATAAGTATGTCTATCAGTTGTCTGGTTGCCATAGTACAGGCTCTGCCTAGTTTGGGATCAGATAACGGTGTGTTGGTTGTCCTAACATATTTATTTATTATTTATTTTATTTATTTATCCTCTCGAAATGACCAAACCATCTAAACATAATCTTCTACAAGTGTCACTACATCTTCTTTTAAACCGCACCGTTGACTTATCACATCATTCCTCAGCCTATCATTCATAGTCACACCACACATGCTTGGCAAGGAACGCATTTCCACAGAATTTATTCTGCTTTCATGCTTCTTTTTGTATAATGTGTAAAAAATAAACAAAAAAGATTACCTAAGTTACACAACTGTGGTACCAACAAAGGCAGCCACTCCGGTTCAATAGCGGTCACATTCCTCATGACCATCTTCCTGCGATCCTCACCACCAGTCTCATACAGCTCCTGGAACACCACCCATTCTGGTATCGTCTTCCGAAGTATGGATTCCGAGTGGAGGTGTACTGGCTCTTCTAATTCGCCGCAGTGGTACGCATATTTGAACTTGCGTTTGTCTTCGCCTGTTGAAAATAATATAATCTATATATATATAAAAATGAATCCCTATTTCCCTTGGTCACGACATCACGCGTGAACGGCTGGACCGATTTCACTTTTTTTGTTGTTGTTGTGTTTGTAATTGTCAGAAGAAGGTTCTTATGAAAGAAAAAAAATTAAAAATTGCGCGTAAAATTAGAAAATTTAAGAACACTTATTTAAGAATACTTTACAACCATATAATAGGACAATGTAAACTTTTTTAATGTAACATTATGACATTTGACATAGAATTGACAGAATGCGTGCTTAAATATCATCAAAGAGACAGGACAACGTCTGTCGGGTCAGCTAGTACATAAATAAAAACCATTGCTATGAAAACCGTAGAAAACAAAACAATGTTTTATTGACTGGCCTCTTGGTCTAGTGGTTAGTGACCCTGACTGCAAAGACTGAGGTCATGGGTTCGATTCCCACCCAGAGGGGTATGCGGAACTTTTTATCGGTAGGAATTGGTTACATATTCATAGTTAAACAACATTCATTGCGCTATTTACGTTGCTGAGCCGACAATTTATTCGAACAAATGACGCAATGGTTTAGAAATAATCTTCAATCCCATTCAGATTCTGATAAATTGTGCGTTTCGCAATTAAGGTGCAGGATAAATCTTTTTGTGATAAGCACAATCATTTGTTCTGTGTCTGGGTGTAATTTATCTATAATATGTATGTATTTAGAAATATATAAGTATGTATATCAATTGTCTGGTTGCCATAGTACAGGCTCTGCCTAGTTTGGGATTAGACAACGTTGTGTTGGTTGTCCTAAGATAAGATATTATTATTATTTTTCGTTAGATATAGTTTAAACTATCGAGTCAGTTCTTGTGATAAGAACCTAATTGTGATCGAAATACAGTCCCTATTCAAAAATGTCAATTCAGTCAAAGTTCTTAATACAAAACTGACAGCTTAATTTCAGTTTTGTATTAAGAACTTGACCTTGGTCAAAATGAAGATCAAAATACAAAAATTTGAAAGTTATATTTCCTTTTATAGTTAGAAAATAAAGAAGACTTTGTCCAAGTGTTTTTCTTTGTTAAAATTTAAATCCTTATGACGTGTAAGTTTAATTCAACCTTATGTCCGCCCTACAAAAGGCTAGGACTCAAGCGTCTTCTAGTATCCTAAAAAGCCCACACTGACCTCAGCTAGTGAGAAAGATAGTTAGACTAGCTTTTATCCGCGGCTTCGCCTGCGTGGATGTCGAAAAATTCACCATTGCAACCCCCCATTTCTCCCTCTTAGGAATGGAATTTCAAAAAACCCTTTCTTAGTGGATACCTACTCCTCACAAAGAATACACCCTCCAAATTTCATGTCTCTAGGACCAGCGGTTTAGGCTGTGCGTTGATATATCAGTCAGTCAGTCACTCTGGACTTTGAATTTTATATACAACATGTAACGTAATTAACGCACACCCTCTTAAGGGGTCATTGTACTCATCATTATGAACAACTTTTACTATGGGACCAGACCTGAAATCGCGACAAAAAAATCAGCTGTTTCATTCAAAAGTTCAATACCTACTCGACCAAAATGTATGATGTAGATTTCTATTATTGAGATAATAGCGCCCACCACCACTGATTTTTACTATCCTGGCTTGTGTACTAGCCGCAAGTGGCTGACTAACAATTTATCGTTAAGTAGCTACTAACCTTGCTTGACCTCGTCAAGAGCTATCTTCTTCCCGACCTGGTCCCCTAGTCCACTGAGTACCAGCTGACGTAGTAGACGAGCCTGGTTATCATCAGGAGGCCTCATCTCTGGGTCTACCGCCACATCGACTCCAGCAACACTGAGGTTTATCTCCGAAGTCAACTGTTTGCGCAGCTTACGGATCTCTTTGATACCCTGGTGGAGAAATATGGATGAATACCTGGTCTTTATTGGGCTCAGTTATGCCTTAGTGAACCAAATTCCACTTCCACGCGTGATAGGGCAAAAACTGGTCTATGAATTGCAAAAAAAAAAAAAAAACTAATCCGAATCAAATCCGTGGCATAAGTATAATCAGCCTATGATGTTCCCACTGCTGGGACACAGGCCTCCTATCGGTAAGAGAAAAGGGGCTATTACCCACCACGCGGGCCCAGTATTGGTTGATAAATATCACGTGTTGTAGAAAATGACGGTCTGCTCACTATATTTTCCTTCACCGTTTTGTGTTCAGTGTTGATGAAAAAATTTATAGTTTACAGTAACACGTAACCCTACCCAACTGTCACCCACCGATCAGAATGAAACTTTGCACATCGATATAACACTAAAAAATATTGAAAGCGTGTTTTTTATTTTTCCATAATCCACGTTTTAGGGGTAGAAACCACCTCTAATAACCCCTAAGTAGGCTAACCCACGTAACTCTATTCATATTCATACTCTGGGTAGAGTGAGTTTATTCGCCTGCTTTCCAATGAGAACATTACGATCTTAACCACAGATAGGCTAACCTTTTTTTTTTTTTTTTTTTTTATCGTGGAGAAATGCTCATGCATACTGCGCTACTAAGGGGAAATAGCGCAGTTATGTGGGACTCCAACCCACTAAAACTCCACGGTGTCCTCCTACACCGCTTATGGCGGGAACACGGGAACGAAAAAACTCTTCCGCGAACCCGCCGCGGCTGTCCGTCGCCGGACCCACCTCTGAGGGATACCCCCATTCACGGCGCGCATGAACACATAACACGCCGTGACCACCTCGGGGACCAATTAGCATATAGGCGCCAGACGACCCCTTGAATGACACCCTTGGTCCCCCTGCGACGGGTCAGGACTATGGCCCCGCCGCCTACCAGTTTTCGGCCGCAGGGGATAGGGAGAGTGGCCAACGTTATACCAACACTCCTCTTCCCCTGCGGCCCCACCGCGTTCGCCATCGGACGGTGGCGACCCCGTTCAGGCCGCGGTAGGTAGGGAGAGCGGCGCACCTCAATACCGGCACTCCTCTCCCACCGCGGCCTCCAACCCTCGCGATGTCGCCAAACGACACCGCGTTGGCCGCTACGTCGTCGGCTTTGAGCGGAAAAGCCCTGACGAGCGGCCCCTCCTCGGGTTCCTCTTAGCTTCACCGTGGGGTTCTAAACCACGGCTACTGAGCCCCCCCGCCTCGTCAATGCGGGAACCCACTGGGGGGGACAGATAGGCTAACCTACCTTAACCCTAATATAACTTATCCCCACAACCGTTACAACCCTTATAGACCACCCCTAAGCAGCCTAACCTAAGTTACGTGGGTTAGCCTACTTAGGGGTTATTAGAGGTAAAATAAAAAAAAACCGGTCAAGTGCGAGTCGGACTCGCGCACCGAGGGTTCCGTACAAACCTGTAGGTTCCGCTTTTTCCTTTTGAGGTGCGGAACCCTAAAAACACGGGTTCAATATTTTTTAGTGTTATATCGATGTGCAAAGTTTCATTCTGATCGGTGGGTGACAGTTGGGTAGGGTTACTAGTAAGTAAACCGCCTGCTCGGGTTCGATGCTAGGACCAACAAGTCGGAAGATGCGGCCGTTAATACTGGGTCACCAGTGCTTCATCATTATCATGATTTCAGACGAAAGACGTTCACTGCTGGATATAGGCCTGCACCAATTTGGGGGATTTGTCATAATCGCCACGGTTGGTAGGCGGGTTGGCGATCGCAGTATGGTGGTAAAATGCATAGAGAACGCTGTTGCTTATCCTCTAGTAAGACCCTTAGTCGCTTCTTACGACACCCACAGGAGGAAATGGGCTATCATGCTTAGCTGACCAGTGCTCCGTCTATCTCTAATTTAGTTACCTTCTCTCTGAGCCCATATTTGGCACAGAACAGTTCTTCTTCCCCCTTCACATAGGCGAACTCTGCCGCGCCGATGGCACGTAGCAACACGCCCGGATCGCCCAGTAGTAGCACGTTGCCTGTCGCCGGCCAACTGTCTGGTTTACCTGACATTACCTGTAAACGATCATTGCATCAGCATACTATATAATATAAAAACTTTTTTACAAAAAAAAAAAAAACAACCGACTTCCTTAAAAACACTACAAAGTGAAAAATAACTTTAATTTCGGAAGTCGGTGTCTTAGGATCTGTATTTATGGTTTTTTTGCCACCGACTTCCGAAATTAAAGTTATTTTTCACTTTGTAGTGTTTATAAGGAAGTCGGTTGTTTTTTTTTTTTATAAAAAAGTTTTTATTTTTAAATTTTTAGTTGTGGTATTCACCCCGCACTAATTCCAAACAAACAATACATGCGATAGCAGGAATCGCGGTTGATTTGCTGTAATTTTTTAAAGAGTTCCGGTGTCTGTCTCCGGAACTCATCATCAGATCTGTATGAAAATTATATGGGACCATTTCGGAATAAACCTCTTTCGAACAAAAAAAGAATTTTGCAAATCCGTTTATATATGACGGAGTTATGGCCGAACATACATAAAAAAAAAAACATATAAACATCCGAATTGAGAACCTCCTCCTTTTTGAAGTCGGTTAAAAATAAAATTGGCACATGTCACAAGAATGTTTCGACTCAAGTTTGGATGAAGTTCGAAATAGATACAGTGGCCCTGGCATATAGGCAACTGAAGGAACACGGGTGGGTTTTAGTCAGTAAAAGTCTGACACGCCCTCCTCAGAGCGGGAGACATCATATGATGATTTCCCACCCAAAAAGAAAACGGTTTCGACGAATCTGACTCTAAATGCGTTTAAAATATTTTTTTTTGTAAAATGATGGTTTCACAAGCTAACGAGACGATGTGTGTTTTAGGAATGGAGATCGTATGAATGTATGAAAGAACGTGTGGACGAATGAATGGTCGCGGTGCAGGTACGCTTCTTTGTGACGCGCTAAGACATCGCACAATCAGTGCGGTGCACGGACAAGAAATATTAACATAACATCACACATGGAATATTCGAAGGGTTAGGTAGATGTGTGCCAACTAAATAGCACACCCACATTACGTTCACGTATATATGTTTACCTCCCATGAACAACTTGGAACAACCAACCCTCTAGGGAGTCGGGAATTGGTAGCTCTGTCAGTTTTTAACTATTGTAGTGAGTGCTAGTCTACGTTGAGATTGTCCGCCGTGGCCGAAATGCGATCTGAAAGACTATATACATAAATAATACTAGCATAAACTAGGGTAAAAGCAACATACCTCAGGTACAGTTAATGCAGAGACGAGTGCGATAGTATAAGGCAGTAGGTTCTGTTGATGACTCAGCGCCAGCATTTTGCCGTAGCGTGGAAGCAGGGGGAATGCAGACACCGCCTTGCCAAGAGGTGTCACTTTCAGTACCTAGGGAGAAAGTAAATGTATGTTAAAACTGGTTGTCACCTTTGGCTATTCAATCAAGTTGATTTGAATAACTTTCGGGTTTCATTTGCGTGGATATCAGGAACCACGGGAATGTGCTACCAGGACAAAAAATAGCACTAGTTACTCCTAATAACATCATCAATCAGCCCGTGAAAGTTTCGTTGCAAAATCGGTCCAGCCGCTTCGATGATCAGCCGGCACAAACGGAGACAAACATTCAAAAAAACTTTTTTCAAAAACATTACAACCGACTTCCTTAAAAAACACTACAAAGTAATTAAATTCGTATCATCGAAGCTAACGCAAAAACTACCAAAGCAAAGTCAATAAAATTTAAATGGGACCACACGGAAAGCACTACCTTTCAAATAAAAAAAAGAATGATCAAAATCGGTTCACCCAGTCCAAAGTTCAGAGGTAACAAACATTTAAAAAAAACTTTCGAATTGAGAACTTCGACCTTTTTTTGAAGTCGGTTATTTTTTGTTTTTTTTTTTGGTTTAAATACCATATTTATTACGCGTTTAGTAAAAACGCTGTTATTTGCGGAACAGATTATTTTTATTTGATGAATAAACATGGCAATTTGACAGCTTTTGTGTAAATCACTTCTTCATTATAGGTCATTATTCTATTCGGTAACTGGCGCCAAATACACATTTCAACACTTCGAACTAACCTCTTCTTCATCTTTCCGGATACTCTTCATGGGAGGCTTCTCAAGTATACCGAGAGCTTCCAGTCTCTTTTCAGCCAATCGTAGTTGCATTCTGTCTGGCGCCGTCGGAAACGGGAAGTTCACTACCTGTGTGTAACAAATAATGAAACAACGTTAACAATTTGGTGATTAAAAGCAGTATTTAAAACTCGTAGTTTTCACTGTCAAACAAATACCTACATTACGCCTCAAAAATAAGGTAAAAAATAAAAAACCTTAACCGTGTATTTCACTTCTACTTCAGTCCGCGTTGTTGCTTTCCCAGATTGATAATATTTATTTTCAACTTTATTTAAACAACTGTAAGGTTGATTTTGTGAAAACCGCGCTGCGTTTTTTGCGGTCTGCGTCAGCCCTAATCGATGTAGGAAAAATCTAATTTTTTAGACCCAGCCCTGGGTGCTTACTCTCGAATATAATTCCAATAGATCGACATTGGTCAAACGTCAGTTGGTTGAGTTAAACGTTAGGGATTGGCTAGACTCAGTGAGTCCAGCCAATCCCTGTCGTTTAACTGACAATTCCAATGTCGATCTATTGGAATTATATTCGAGAGTAAGCACACTGTTCTTAGAAACCGACTGGTTATGGGATAAAGAGTCTATGGGATAAACATTGTGACGGGGATATTGACGCCCAACTTCTTACTCTTGATACAGTACATGGCAATCCACCGACCACCCAAAAGCCAGTATTGTGCGTAGTCTTGATTAACAGCGAAGAATTCTTCCGATGTCCACCGCAAAACTCACAGCGGCATTATTTGCATCCAAGAGACCTATAGAGATGGAACCCATACCCAGACACAAATCCCTGGACTTACACTAATCGCCGAGATCTGTCACCCGAAGCAAGATAACGAACTGCTTACTACTCCCTGCGTAAGGATACCATCTACCAGGTGAGCTCCTGGTTGTAGTCAATTATTTACTCAATACTAAATATCTTTATACCATAATGTGAACTTAGGTGGTATCTATATAATTTAGATCATTGTGGACCTTGTAGGGCACAGCAAGAGGATAGGAGAGAGGAAGCTCTGTTTTTGAAGATCATTTGGTCAGGAGATTGCGTAAGTACACTAACATATCGCTTATTGCTATTTGCTGGATTCGTTTTCTCCTCTGCCGATCGTTAATTCTCCTGACACAGTTTATTTTGTTTATATGTATGTATCTATGTAATAATATTTATTCTTGTTTTTTATAGTGGATTCCAATATATCTATCCCTTTTGTTGCACCTGCCATGTTTTATATCTGCATCACCCTAAGGTTGATTGGTAGAAAATGCCTCAGGTATTAAGTCCGCCTTTGTACAGTATACTTGTGCATAAAGTTATAATAAATTTATACTAATATTATAAAGCTGAAGTTTTTTTGTTTGGTTGCACGCGATAATCTCAGGAACTACTGGTCAAAATTGGAAAATTATTTTTGTGTTGGGTAGCTTATCTATTGAGGAAGGCTATAGGCTATATAACATCACGCTACGATCAAAAGGAGCGGAGCAGCAACGAAAAATGGACGAAAACTGGCAGGCAATTCGATGCGACGGGATAAGGGTCAGGGTAGCAAAAATTTGACGTGGACGAAGTCGCGGGCAAAAGCTAGTAAATAAATAAATAAAATGTACTTTGTAACTTACCTTATCAATGCCCATACACTTCATAGTGAGCACGAGATCGTCGACGGGTCTCCTGCACAGATCTGGGGGGTGTTGGTCGGGACACTCGTGCTGGTACACCGCACTGCTGTACAGTCTGTACGTGTGTCCCGAACTCACTCGCCCCGCCCGTCCCGCACGTTGTTCTGCACTCGCTTGGGATGTCCATACTATGCGCCAGGCACTTGCGCCAGTTACGTGGTCGTATATGCTGTAATAATGAAATTATGGCTTGGGTTTTGTTTGAAAGCGGTGCCGTCATATAACTGCCGCAAAATGAGGGTTGTCTGCTGTCATTACATGATTTCGCAAACTACGTTGACACACGTCATAAAGTACGCTGACATACATCTCAAAATTCGAAACACCCTAAAAATTGTGAATAAATAATAGTTTAAAAAACTAAAAAACACACTTCCATAGAAAATCAAACTAAAAAGTAGAAAATAATAGAAAAAAGCGTGGGGTGCTTTTTGAGGTACTTATTTTTTAATTAATATCAAGCATCCACGCTTTTATTATTTTTTGACGATCACCCTCACAGATCGAGTGGACCTATCCGATCAGTTCGTATTTATCAGTAAAAATATACAATAACTTCTTTCTTTAGGTGGGAAGACAGTTTGTTTGCAATTCAATAAAATAAATAAAGCCCTTTTTAGGCGATGCAAGTTGAGGCAACAAATGACTTGCGTTTAGATGATACAACTTTTATTGTTGACCTTACGATATGTAACAGGGAAACTTATAGATCAGACTTCAGACTTACCGCATCTTCTTCTTCCCGCTATCCACAACGTATCTGACAGCTGGTATGGTAATGGATGTCTCAGCGACATCAGTGCTGATGACACACAGCCTGGCCCCCGGTGGGGCCGGGTGGAACACTCGGGACTGCTTGCTGTGACTCAGCATGGAGTATAGAGGAAGCACCCATAGTGGCTGCCGGCAGGATTTTATTGAGGGAGTTAGCGAGTCTTCTTCCGTATCTGGAGAAAATATAGACAAAAAGTAAGGTTGAAAACTAAAACCTGACTACTGAGACTTCACACTCTAAAAAGTATGACACAAGAAAATATTCTCATCTGAAACTCATAATAGTATGCCTTAAAGCTTATGATCGCTTACTACTGTTAGAATGAATCATTTAAGTGGCAAACGATCACGGCAATTTTAATGTGACGTACATACAAGGCGGTCAAAATCATACCCTCCTTTTTGTTGCACCGTAGTCGGGTAAAAATAAAATATAATTAGCTCTGTAATTCACTGAAGGTCTGCAGGGCATGTATTTTGCAAGTTATGTGTAAAGTTAAACAAACTTTCGTTTCCGCTACAATATTAATGTTATTAGGCCTTTTTCGTAAAACGACTTTTAACTATGTAATAGGTGAACGGAGTAGAAGCCTTTGGCATAGAAATTTTTATTATTTTTATTTTTAACAACATGTAATGAAATTGACCTAGCAATAAATACTACACATTTAAAGTAACATTTGCATACTAGAACAACAAAAACAGAAATTTGGAAAAAAAAACAAAAAAAAACTATTAAAATAAAATCTATCGAAACTCAAATCATACGCACCCTACTCAATACGCAGCATGTATCAATGATTTCGTAGCGCGGTCCTACCCTTTGAAGCCGACCGATAGCGGCCTCATTGATCTTTCGCAGGCGCACGAGCCGCACACGCATCCCCGTCCGCCCGCGTCCTGCGCTCTTTTAGTCACCTGCGATGAATCTGAAGGCCTTCCTGCCTTCTATTCTAGTTACACAACACACCCTATGAAGGTCGAGACGGTAAAAAATTTCATCCGGTATATTTGAGACAGCAGTATTTGTCAAAAATAATATTGGCATGTATAATTACTACACACGTATACGGCGTAAGGACAAATTGCGCACAGTAGCTAGCAAGACGCATCTAACGCATGAAAATATATTTTGTATTGCTTCATCCATCTTTAATAATATTCCGGGGCCTATAAGAACAATCACGGAAATGAGAAAATTTAAAAAGGATCTCCATGACCTACTAGTAAACAAGTGCTATTACTCTATAAAAGACTTCCTATCAGACAAATCTCTGCTCCGATATAGTTCCCCTCAGTCATGATGCGTTCAGTAACCTACCTCTATTCGTTCCGTTTTGTATTTATCTTTTTATTTTAATTTTTTTTATGTGACATTTTGAATTTATAATAATAATGTAATTATAATTGTATGTAACCGTGGTATGTGGTACCGTGTGGTGTCGGACGTAAAGAATAGCATCACCCCATTTTTTCCCGTGGGTGTCGTAAGAGGCGACTACGGGACTTACTAATGGGCAGCAGCGTTCTCTATGCATTTTACCGCCATACTGCGATCGCCAATCCGCCTGCCAAGCGTGGCGATTATGGCAAAGCCCTCCAAATTCGGGGAGGCCTATGTCCAGCAGTGGACGTATTACGGCTGAAATGATGATGATGATGAATTGTATGTAATTATTGTATGCCCTAAGGGCGGGTCGTAAGCGTCGTAGCTGATGTTAACTTAATTATTATTTAAGACCTGTGTTATGCACCAACCTATGATCCACAATAAAGTTTGAATTTAAATTTGAACCAATTCCAGACAATAAAGTGATAAAAGAGCTTGTCTATTAATCCTTTCTAGTTATGTCACCTTCCATCTACCGTTCATAATTTCAACCAAAAGACGTTCACTGTTGGACATAGACCTCCCCCAAGCTCCGCTACTGCGCTCGGTTTTGTGCTTTCCGCATCCAGCGGATTCCTGCGGCCGTCACAGGGTCATCGGTCCACCGTGTGGGAGGCCTTCCTACTCTACGTCCTCCAGTACGCGGTCGCCACTACAGAACCTATCGGCCATACCGGCCGTATGTTCTGCGAGCAATGTGCCCCGCCCACTGCCACATTAGTTTGGCAATTATTCAAGCTATATCGGTAACCATGGTTCTCCTACAGATCTCTTCATTCCTGATTCAATCATCGCAGGGAAACTAATCGCGGGATACCTTAGCGCATACTCCTAAAGGGTATTTTTACTCACTTTATAGCTAAAATCAATAGAAAAATGTACCTGAATCGCTAAGATGTCCTTCGCTATCATCATCGCCATCCACTAAGTCAGCCTGGCCATCATCTTCAGGCATGTCGTAGTCATCCAAGTTGATCTTAGGCAGAGCTTTTGACTTCTGCTTAGCCTTCCTGCGCGCTTTGCGGGCGCGTTTCATTTCTCTTTCTACCTGAAACGGATAGGTAAGTCAGGTATATTAGTATAGCGGTATATTTGCGGAAAAATATGCTACGAAATTTCAGCACGTAATGTTTTTTAACCGACGAAAAATAACGGAGGAGGTTATCAATTCAACGCGTATATTTTTTTTTGTTTGTTTTTTTTTTTATGTATTACCACGCATAACTTTTTACATAGTGGTCCGATTGTGATAATCAAAATCTTTTTTTATTGGAAAGGGTATACTCCGAGGGTGGTCCCATATAAATTTGAAAAACAAAATCAAACCCTAAGGGTCAGAAAACAGGGGATGATGGATTGTTCACTCACTGATTGTTATGTTTAACCACGCATAACTTTATACAGAGTAGTCCGATTTTGATAACTCTTTATTCATTGTATAGGGTATACCTTGCCAAGTATTATAAGTATATTAAAGCCACAAAAAATTATAAAATAAAAAAAAATTACTAAAAACATTTAACCGCCGAAAAAACTGAAAAGCAAAAAAATAATAAACCTTAAAATTATGAGTCGGCGCTGGAAAATCAATGAACAAAGATCACTCAAAGCGCCGACTCATAATTTTAAGGTTTATTATTTTTTGCTTTTCAGTTTTTTCGGCGGTTAATTTTTTTTTAAATGCAAGTGGAATTTGGCAATAGTGTCCTCCATGCATTTAATTATAAAGTGATCCTTCTATCACTATGTTATTTAAAAACATCACATATTCGCCAAATTATAACTAAGAGATTTGTCGTTGTGATTATAATGATTATTATATTTTCTTACTAGCTTCAGCCCGCGGCTTCGCCCGCGTGGATGTCGAAAAATTCACTATTTCAACCCCCCGTTCCACCGTCTTAGGAATGGAATTTCGAAAAACCCTTTCTTAGTGGATACCTACTTCTCACAAAGAATACACCCTCCAAATTTCATGTCTCTAGGACCAGCTGTTAAGGCTGTGCGTTGATATATCAGTCAGTCAGTCAGTCACTCAGGACTTTGAATTTTATATATAAAGATTTACAAAATTAGTTACTGCCATCGATCATATTTTGATCAGTATTAAATCAATACTGTTGCAAATAAAAAAAAGTGTTAGAAAATTTTCAATCACCGGGCAACCTTATTGGAATCACCTTGAACAGTCCTTTTTTTGTGGGTGGGAAATCATCAAAAGACGTCTCCCGCTCTGGGTGGAGCGGTAGGTCTCAGACTTTTACTTGTGATGTAGTAGTTGTAAGGTATATAACAAGGTATCTTTATTCCAATATAGTCAGTGTATTCTCGAACCTCATTCGTTTCATTTGTCTCCTAAACAGCCGACCTTACATGGCGACCCTGCCAGTAACATTAGTCGGCACGGGCCTGCGCAATTGTGTACCATAAAAGGACAAAATATTATAAACAATCAGTGCAGTTAATGTGGACTTTAAAATGAAGCAAAAATACACTGGGCTCCCTAAGCACAAAACGTGTTTTACTGTAGCGTATTCGTGCATGATTAATAATTTTGAAAAATGGGAAACACAAGCAGCAAAGAAGAAGTAGTGATTGCTCAGATCGCTGGAGTCGGTAGTAATACGGCTCGAACGCAGCAGCTACAGGAGACCTCAAATACAATTTTGGTGGTAATATGTACTATATTGGCGATCGGACTTTTAATAATATTATAGAAGCTGTATAATCGTTGTCACAAAAAGCAAATACAGCGTTGCATAGATGAGGTGACATTGAAGCGATACTCCAGTATTCTACGCAGGCAGCAGGCATACATGGGTGCTGTGCCGCAGCCTGGCAAGGCAGAAGTTCTCGACTAAAACCCACCCGTGTTTCTTCAGTTGCCTATGCCACGGTACCACGCCACGGTGGGCCACGGGAACTCTTTCAAAAAAACCCCGGCAGGAATCGGTCCTAGCGGAAGCCTTGAATACTGCTGACATCTCTTTGAGGCGCGCGTGGAACACTACGCGCCGTCGACACGGGCCTGGATCTTACCGGGCGGTGAGCTACTCATTGCTCACCGCCCACAACCCCACGCCTACGGTGGCCGGGAGTCCGCAATTGACTCCCAACAGTCCTATACTGCTTACCTCATCGTCATCAGACTCAATATCTTCAGGTTCCGAATCCAATGCAGCATCAGCGTCAGATACTGTCTTAGTCTTCGTTATCAGCTTAGTGTAGTCCACGTCTTTACGGTATGGGAAAGCAGCCCTTAATTTTCGAACTAAATAGTGTACCTGAAATGATTTAAATTACATACAATACACATATACATGTCCCATTTCTTCCCGTGGGTGTCGTAAAAGATGACTAAAGGGACTTATTAGAGGATGCTTTACTATACGATACTTTACTTGGATTACTATTAACACTGTAATTTGAAACAATTGTAAAAACGAATTATTTTTAAAAGAGTAACCATGGAATTTCTTGCCGGCTCTTCTCCATAGGAACCAACTATTTGGAACCGTGCACCTAGCTTCTGACGTTTCATAAGTGCCCATGTAGGTTTATATGAAATAAAAATATTTTGATTTGATTTGATTTGATGATCAGTAGCGTTCTTTACGCATTTTACATTTCAAAATACAACTAGAATATTGAGTTAAAAGCATAACTCAATACTCTAGTTGAAGTGTATGACATCTTGCGTTAGTTATGTTCCACATTGTAAATATCAACCGTCTGGGTGTATTACAGTGAAAAAGTTATAGCCCTATGACACCCAGAAAGGGGTTTAGTAATAAGGTCCAGTTAGCATCCCTCATGTTATGATCATCTGCTAAGCCTTTTATCAAAATGTTGAGGTTAGGTTCCAGTCTAACTGGATGCAGCTAAATACCAGTATTTTACATTTGACCTTCACATATAATTTACTGGATAACACTATACCCCTTGGAAAGACTGGTGGTCAGATTTTATGGCTAATAATTACCCGTACCCACGAGAAATCCGTGACAAGCGGAGCCTAACCTTCCATTGACCCGGTTAGCTGTTATTGCTTATCCAGAAGCCCCTCAAAAAGTCCAAATCAATATACAGGGTGTAAGGGGAACGCTTCCGAAGCCAGAACATAGGTTATATACAACCTAAATGCAAACGGATACCAATAACCTTTCGCCTTAAATTGATTATTTACAAGCCTTCATTTTTAATTACTCAGCAATGAACACCATACAAAATGTAAGGTCACTGGCACGCAGTGCACCAGCGGCGCCCGTCGCGACGGCGCGACGCGTGCTCCGAACCACGGTCTCCGTACGACAACTTCCCGGATTTTATAGGAAATTTACAAGCACCACTTTCAATATTCATAATTTTGTAAAGTGTGTAAGGGTGGCACTCTCACACTTTACAAAATTCATCATCTGCCTAGCCTTTTTCCAACTATGTCGCCGACCCCAGGCTTCCAATCTAACCGGATGCAGCTGAGTACCAGTATTTCACATGGAGCGACTGCCTATCTGACCTCCACAACCCAGATTGGTAAAAATTGTAAAAAAAAATACAATTTTTTTTATGCATAAGTATCGAGAATAACTAGCCCTATCACCTGTCTTCGTTTTCGGAAGCGTTCCCCTTACACCTTTTATAGTATTACCTCTTGTTGTCCCGTAACAAATATGAGTATCCCTCCCTCTGGCAGCCTGGTGTGTATTTTGACAGCTTTCTTATAAGCTTCCTTCAAATAGTCACTGTTTGTATTTTTATTGAAGTGCGTTGTCACTGGGAACTGCCTGGAGTCTATCTGTAGAAACAGAACAAGTTAGTTAGATCATCAACAACTGCCTATAATGTTGCCACTGCTGGGACACAGCCCAGGCCCCATTGCCCCACTGACTCTCACAGACCTACTTGCATAATCGACCACGCGGGTCCAGTGCGGGTTGTTAGATATCACATGTCTTCGAATATTAAGTCTAGGACATGTCGGTTTCCTCACGATGTTTTCTTATACTATTTTGAGAGCAGTGGTGATGAAATCAAGGCCTTTTTGGGTCCGAACTCGCTACCTACAACTCGTAATTCAGATACCATTGCTCAGAAGTAAAGGTAATATAAGATTTTTTTAAACATATCCACTAAGGCCACACAAATCGTATTATGACTATGCAAATGATGTTGACTTTGGCTTATATGAATATGAACATCAGTTTAAGAATAAAGTTCATATGTGTATGAAACGCTAACTTCACTTTGCTTAAAACGTTGTCTACGAAAGTCGCTCTAATTAATCAAGTCAATCAACAATCTTCATTGTTCTTGGAAATGTTGGCTTTGAGATTGAAAAGAAAAATTGCGATTTCAATTTTACCAGCAAGGGTTGGTAAAAATTGGTTAAATCTTTTCTACTCGATTTATGTTCAAGCAGAAGAATCATTTCGATTTTTTGTAGGTTTCAAAAACAGTTAAACGACATTTATATCACAAAAACAAAATACAAAGTGGCATGCGCAAATGGTAATTATGAATTCAGCACATGATTCTAGCTTTTTGTGGATAATAAATTGCAATACCTTCAAAGAAAATTGCAATACCTACGGTCAAAATGTATGGAATAGCAATTTTTTTTCTAACAATAACCGACGACAAATTTTCAACGCAGTGGCGTTCAGAATCATATACTGCATCCTTGGTAACAGGTCCCTGCCCATCTGTATATGATGGTATTATTTGGTAAAAACAGTCCTAATAATGCTAAATTATGAAATTAGGCCAAGAGGTGGTTAGTACGGTCGTTACTCTGCATTACCAAACCCCTCTTACAAAGAAGAAGACAGGTTGGGTTATTCAGATCACTGACACACACTGACTGAACCGTCACATGAACTAAAAAAAAACGAATATGTATAAACCCTACCTTTATAACAGGTGGTGGTTGCTTAAAAAGCCTGGTATTCTCAGTAAAATCCTCGACCCTGAGGGTGGCAGACATGATGATAAGCCTCAAGGGGGACCCTCGCTTCCTCCTCAAAGGCACTATCCTGGAGAGCAGACCAAGGAGGATGTCGGTATACACACTCCTTTCGTGAGCCTCGTCTATTATGACTACGGAGTATTTACTTAGGAGGAAGTCCGATTGGATCTCTTTGAGAAGTACACCTGAAATGCAAAAGTAAGTTTTTTTAAGTGAATTTTAGGGTTGTATGATAATCTACGCAGTTTGTTAGATTTCAAAGAATTTGTGGTACGGAAAAACCTCATATTAAGGTGAATGCTCCAAACCAGCCCGCGAAATTCAAAATTTCTTACGTTTTTTGCAATTTGCAGGCCAGTGCTAGGTTGTATGTTGGAATGAACTTGGAGGGTTGTATTGGTGATTTTGATGATTATAATTCTGTAACTACATACGTCTTACAGTCGCGAATAATATTTTAACCAACATACAACCTAGCACTGGCCTGCAAATTGCAAAAAACGTAAGAAAATTTGAATTTCGCGGGCTGATTGAAGCATTTACCTTAAGAGAGCCCTTCCCGGTCCGTCTATCTTCAACGCGAGCATGATTGAAAAGCTTGTTGTTTCATCCAAACGCAATGGAAGCGAGTGAGAACGCGATAAAATCAAACAAAAATTGGTCTGCGAGGATTTCACAAATTTTGTTCCAGGAAACACGTGATTTTGAAAAAAACAAAAACCTTACAAGTTTTGGAAACATTTGTGCCATTTGCGAGGATTCTATTAAGATAATTTCCGTACTTTTCAATGTATGAGTAGATTTTGCAGGACCACGGCGTTTCAGGTTTAATTTTTATTTTAAATATAGAAACTTAGATTTAAACCACAAGATACCTATTTGCTCATAATATCTGTAGGACAATTTGTTTTAACGCCATGGTGAAGTCGGTAGAGTTTTTATGAGAATTATGACGGTATGGCCGCTCCTAAAGCTGTATTTTAGATGCTGATAGGTGCATTTTTTTTTTGGATAAATTTAAAACAGCCCTGTGACAAACAGACAGATGTCATAGACTTTTTATAGGGTCTTGTTGGCGCGCTTCAGTGCTAAAAACATCCTAGTTTAAATTATCCGAAATTAAAGTATTCGAAAACCAAAACATAATTTAAAAGACACATTAATTAGCCAAAAAGTTTTCACACTCACCATCAGTCATAAACTTGATCTTAGTATCCTTGGTAACGTTTCCCTCGAACCGCATGAGGTACGACACCTCCTTGCTAGTCAGACCCAGCTCGTACCCCACTCGTGCCGACATGGCGACCGTCGCAACTCGGCGCGGTTCGGTCACGGCTATCATTTTGTGTTCGGCGTACCCCGCTTCATAGAGAAACTGAGGTATCTGTGTTGTTTTGCCACTGCCTGGAGATAAAAGGACGGAGAAAATCAAAAGTCATTTATTCAAACTAGGCTGAGAGTCAGCACTTTTTGAACGTCAAAGTTACATAAGACAGTCCCCCCAAAACGCCCGCCCTTCGACACTTCCTAGTGCTTTAGCTGGGAAGAAGAAGTGGAGGAACAAACTCCCCAGCAGAGAGAGATTTTTTTTTTAAATAAGCATCACCTCTGTACCTATTTTTTAACCGACGAAAAAAAACGGAGAAGGTTATCAATTCGACGCGTATATTTTTTATTTTTTATTTATGACCACGCATAACTTTTTACATAGTAGTCCGATTGTGATAATTCTTTTTTTATTGGAAAGGGTATACTCCGAGGGTGGTCCCATATAAATTTGGAAAACAAAATCAAACCCTAAGGGTCAGAAAACAGGGGATGATTGATTGTCCACTCACTGATTGTAATGTTTAACCACGCATAACTTTATACAGAGTAGTCCGATTTTGATAATTCTTTATTCATTGGATAGATTATACCTTGCCAAGTATTATAAGTACATTAAAGTCACAAAAAATAATAAAATAAAAACTTTTCACCAAAAAATTTAACCGCCGAAAAAACTGAAAAGCAAAAAATAATAAACCTTAAAATTATGAGTCGGCGCTGGAAAATCAATGAACAAAGATCACTCAAAGCGCCGACTCATAATTTTAAGGTTTATTATTTTTTGTCTGTTGTTTACTTCTTGTGTGTTTATACACCGTCACATTTTAGTCGTCTTACAACAGTTGTCAACTCAATGTATCCGACATAGTATACCTCTAGGCGTGATTAAAAATTGTTACCTTTAATTAGGATAATAGGTACTAAGAAAAATAAATAATACATTAGAATTATGAAACATTTTGTTAATAATGTTTACGTGTCATACGGTAGAGACCGTACCTATCCAGTGCACGAGTCGACTAGATCATTCCATCTCCATTTTCCATGAGACAAAATGGGTCATTTTCACCTTAATTTTCAAAAATTTTGGTAGGAGGTACCCATTTTAGCGCTGTCCTACTACCAATTTCAGTAAAATAACGTAACTTTAATGTATTTTGTTGACTTATATATAATAAAATGTGTGATTTTTTGGAAAGTATAGTTATGCACAATTTGTTGTACAATTACAAAAATAGCCTAACTTCCCCCAAAACATTTAAATAATTTTATTTTTGTGAGGACACAATTCGGTTAAAGTGGAAAATTCCCTTCCGAAACCGTAATTTTTGCGAGATAATGCAAACAAAACGACCATTAATTAATATTTATTTTCGACCGTCAAAATTTTTGATACATTCAACGGGTCCCGACAAGTAATTCTGCATTTTTGACGGCGACCGGCGGACTAACAACACACATCTCAGTAGTGGTCCGATTTTGATCTTCCAGGGCCGCAACCAATTCCTAGGTGAGTTTAAATGTTTCTTTCGTGCAAATTATTTTAAATACTATATTAGCTTACAGAGAATTTAATTTGCTACGAAGCTTGTTGATTTGATGAGTAAGGTTGAAATAATTAAAACAAAAGAGTTTCAAGTAAGGGTTCCGATACTTCCGTTCCGTAACCAAAACGCAGGTAACGTAGAAATGGAATTGAAAAGTTTCGGAATGGAATTCTTAGGAAGACGATACATTATATTAAATACACCTAAATTAACCACACATACACATACATTCATATACATACATTCTTACGCCAGTTTTGTCAACAATAGTCAACTATAACTTGTAACTATGTATCCATGATTTTGTTTATTGGTGATCTCGAAACTGCCGCAAGACACAAGCCTCGTGCAATCATTATAAACAAATTTTACTATAGGATAGACTCTGAAATTGCAATAAAAATATTTCCTTCATTTTTTTAATGACTCCTTACTAAAATTTGGTCATGGTAAGAGCATTCAGTTACATCAATTTTACTTGAAATATCTATGTTAGAAGAGAAGATTTGATAAAAAAATAAAATGATTTCATATTTTTCTTAATTTCATTTTTCATTCATTTCATTTATTCATTAACAATTTTTAAACTGTGTCTGAATGTTTTACAATAAAGAAATCACATACAAGTTAAAACTAATTCGCAACTAAGATCTATAACATTAAAAAACAATAAAAATATAAAATAATAATAGTCTTAGCATGTCAGTTCAAGAACGATTATTTAAATAAAATAAAATGTAATAAAATGTCAACAAACTTCAATAAATAATCTAAACATGTCATAGCAATCTTCATATAAATGATGTAAAAATGTCTCAAACCACTGTAAATCAAACTAATTCGATACATGTATTAACAAACTTCAACAAAAACTATAATATAAAGTAATAAGAATAATGTGCAATGGTCTTAAGGATTCTATTCCGTTATAGGAACAGTCTATTCCGTGACTGTTCTATTTTATATTTTGACAAAAATATTATTTTTAGAGCGAAACGCTATCTAATTGTTAGAAGATTTTGTCATTTAGAGTGTAATAATTTGATGAATGTAATTAAAAAACGAGTTCCTATCTTGTATCCGTATTGAGAAACATACTGAAAAGTATTTAACTAATTTGGTACAAAGAGTAACGTAATGAAAATTAAAATGATGATTATGTATATTTGCTAGTGTTGATTTTATTTTTTATCTATTTTATATTGAAATACAAAAGATCGTTAACGAATTATACTAATTGATTAAACCCAAACGAGTTTTATTTTATTTCTAAATCCAAAAGCTATTAGTTGCGGAATGGAATAAATTTTGATCCCCAGGGGCAGTTAATTAGTTATATTTCAGTAAATAATCCTGATTAAGAGGTTTTATTAGTATTTTCAGATAGCGAAAAGACTATCCATTGTAAATATAATTTAAAAAACCATTTACAATAAAAAAAACGGCATATTTTCAACAGTGTACAAATTTTCTGAAAATGACCCAAATATCAAATTTCAAACTACGTCATGCGTCATCATAATGAATAATATTTTTATTTTTTAGTTATTCAAATGTAATTTTTTTTTTATGGATGTGTAGTAGTCATTGGTTACATGAAGGGGGCTGCCGTTGTAAGGCGATTAAAATGTCATGGTGTATATGTGTGTACATGAATAAATAAAAGGGGTTTTATATAAGAACTGCCTCGTTGGTCTAGTTGGTCGCACTACTACTGTGCATGAGGTTCAATTCCCAGCTCGGGTAAATGTTATTGGATTTTTCCATCTTTCATTTCTCAGTAGCAGCTCGGATTCTGGATTTGAGCCTGGTTGATGGCAATAGGCTCGCTCCCTATTACATGGGATTTAAACATGACTGGCGACATGTGAATGTACTATAGATACTATTTTGCTGCTCGCTTTTCGCCCCGTGGAAACAAATGACGTGGTGTGTGGCGAGCATCACCGCCGCCTCCGAGTTTTATATTATTATTTAGACTCATTTAGTTCCCACGAAAAGCAGGGGAATACAATCTGTCGACACCCTACAGAGCCCCGCATGTAGGGGTAAGGGTGGTTAGTGTCTGGGGGCGCCCGATCCCAGACAACAGGCACGCTCGCGACTAGGCTCCCCCCTAGTCATGCAGCTCTCGGCACGGCAACCTTAGCTTGGGCGTGAGGAAACTAATGGAATCCTCCAGCAGCTACCTTAGTCGCCTTTTACGGCACCCACGGACTGTGATGGGGTGGTCCTATTCTACTACCTGGAGACCACACGGGGGATGAGATAAGAGAACGGTGTGGTTTAAAAGAAGATGTAGTGACAAAAATTGAAAAATGTATGCTTAGATGGTTTGGTCATGTTGAGAGGATGAATGAAGGACGGCTCACAAAAGGTATTTACAAGGCAGATGTGAGTGGAAGCACCGGGAGGGGACGCCCTAGGAGGTCATATAGTGACCTTATTGGTGATGTTCTTCAGAAAGGTCAGGTGCGTAGTACTCGCAACCGGCGTGTGTGTATGACCAATTGTATGAACCTAAACGAGGCAAAAGGAGTGTGTAGAGATCGTAGCAGGTGGCGTTCCTTGGTTTCTGCCTACCCCCATGGGAAAAAGGCGTGATTGTATGTATGTATGTTATTTACGAGAATTGGCTTTCTGATGGTGAAACCTTGTTCCTCGTTTCCTGTTCCCTGCCTAAGCTTTTTTTTTTTTGCGGGCGGGAAATCATCAAATGATGGCTCCCGCTCTGGGCGCAACGGGAATGCGTGTGAGACTTTTACTGACTAAAACCCACCCGTGTTCCTTCAGTTGCCCAGGTTTTCATGCTCAGCAGCAGCGTTTGCAACCACTAGTTGGTTCTTAGAATAAAATGCTTGTGCTTTCACTTCATTGGCCATTTTCACCCTGTATTCTTAAACTAGTACTAATGTAAATACAGATAATGTATAAATGTTGATTACCTGTTTCACCAGCGACAATAAGAAATTCATTCTCATTGATTAGTTCCATAATCCTTTGCTCTTCACCTAGTATTGGCAATTTCAACCTTGCTACTTGTATCTTAGGGTCCCTTTTCACTTCCACGTGAACCGTTGGATGTTCTAGGAGTGGCTTCTTTTCGACCTTAATTTCTTTTTCCACTTTTTTATTAAAATCTTTGTTTTTCTTCGCTTTGTTTGATTGTTTGTCATCTTCTATTGATATTACGTAATTTTTGGAAGTATTTACTTCTGCTACCTCAATTTTATTTTCTGTTTCAGTAATTTCAACTATATTGTCAGTTTTTAGAATTTCATTTTCATTGCTAACGTGACCATTAACGATTTCCGGTTCATCATCACTTGCTTCGTCATCAGATTCGGAAGAACTTTCTTCAGATGACTGTTCTAGACCAACTACGTTGGGATCATATTTCTTCTTTTTAAGTTTTTCTGCATTATCCATTTTCAGAAGGCGTAGGCGTTTTTTAGCTCCTGCGAAACAAGATATTAAACATTTAATTTCTATACCGCATATTAATGTGCTGCGACATTTATCTTTACATAGTATAAAACAATATCACTTCCCGCATTTGTATGCTTAGATCTTTTAAACTACGTAACGGATTTTAATGCGGGTTTCATCAACAGACAGAGTGATTCAAGAGGAAGGTTTGGGTTTATACGCGGGCGAAGCCGCTGGCAAAAGCTAGTTACTTAATAAGACCGAAACGTGTAATGGAGCGGAGTACTCTAAGCGTCAAATTAACAGACCATATTCGCAACACCATAATTATTGCGCTCCAAACCACAGATTACTGACGTTGCTCAAAAAGCCGTTAAGGTGAAAAGTGACGGGACTGGCCACGTCTGCCGTATGTATAATGAGCTGTGAGATAAGTAACTAGGGTGTTTTCAAATTAAAAATAAATTTACTTAAAAAATCAAACAGTTCTTTAATCATATTAAGTTTCACTGGGCAACAAACAAGGTATCATTCTAATAGACGATGACCCTCATTACTTATCACTTCAGGTGACTGTAGGTAGGCAGACTATATTCGGCCAGATAACTGACTAAACGGCTCACAGGTTAGCTGGATTTTCGAATTTTGGTATCTGGCCAAATAAACATCTCACTTTCCAAAAACCAAATCAATTGCATTATTAACACAAACACACCAGCGATACTGCTGAACTTCTTATTCTCATTCTCCTCGGAAACTTCTGCAGTTGCCAGTTCTGATTTCAGCTCATTCAACTTCCTCAGGCCAATAGTTTGGACCGCTGATATACCAGTCAGCTGCCTTGCTTCCTCTGCTGTGGCTTGCACTTGTGATAGAGATTCTAGGAGGGATGCTCGCTGAGGAATTAGAAAATAATATTTTATTGAGCGTGGCAGACAGGATGTTGTGGCGCAACAGGGGAGAGGATTATGTCCAGCAGTGGACTGCGATATGCTGAGTTGATTGATTGATTGAGTAAAATAGTTGATGCTTTACTAACTAGCCTTTGCGTGAATGCACCTGGAGAGATGGGCAAAGACCATTGCAAAGGCTAGGCAGACGATAAGTTTGCTGATTAAAAATATTACATTATTTTCACTGTGGATAATATTTAAAAATGTAAGTAAACTAAGTATTTGGGGACTTAAAAGAAATTATATATGGTACTGTAATGTGAATGTCATAGAAATATTTTGATGCAAGGATTAAAGCTATACTTGGCTTGTCTTAAATATTCCAATGTTGTAGTCAAACCTATAGAATCTTTAGTTCAGTCATCAAAAATATTGGGACGAACAGACTGTTCAAAATGATCTCAACAACTAAGAAAATTAAACCTTATCCCAATCGGATAAAGTTCTTGTCAGAATGACAGTTGTCATGTGCTGTTTTCATTTTGAAACATTCCTTGTGTCATACATACATTGCCTCGTTTAAGTTCATACATCTAGTCATACATGCACACCGGTTACCAGTACTACACACCTGACCTTTCTGAAGAACATCACCAATAAGGTCACTATATGTTCTCCGAGTGCGTCAAGATCATTTTAAATAGTCTGGTCGTCTTAATATTATTTACACTGACTGACCATTTGTTTTATATAAAATCTTTTTTACTTCTTTATAATGAAAATTAAAAAAAATACTTACATTTTCCTTCTTCTGTTTCTTCTCAACAATCTTTTCTAATCTTTTCCTCTGTGCTTTGGACAGGAACCTAGTGGTTTCTTTCTTTTCTTTGACAACTTTAGTGTCTCGTTTCTTTGAAGGCAATGCCAGCAGGTTGGTAACATCACTGGCTCCATACTCACTGGTAGCAAACTCTAGTTGAATCTAAAAAAAAATGTTAAACACATAATCTTTTCTTCTAGGACATCAGAATAAACGAATTATTATTTTTCTTAATTCTTTTTTTTTGTCTGATTTTTTGTGGGACAGAGATATAGAAATGAGGTTTTTTTTTTGTTGAAACCCAACTTAATTATAAAAATACAAAAAATAGTAACATGGAAATTGGTTACCTCATTTGTTTGCGAATTATCGATACTCGTCTTCACGACTTGCCGCGCTTTAGCATTGTAACGTCCTTTCCCCATCTTTGTAGATTGTCTTCAAGACATCGAATACCATGAATAAATTAAATTAAAACTTAAACTGATAATCAATTAAATTTAATAACTTTTTATCACACGAGACCAACAAATCAACGTGTTTTTGTTATGACTTTTTTTTTTTTTTTTTTTTTTCTTCTCTTCGCCCTACTTGGGCAGGCTAAGGTCTTAGACCATACCGCCCCGTCTTCAGTTTTTTTTTTTTTTAATGTTTTGTAGTTTGACAATTCGAGTTATGAGTTTAAATATAGAACGTTTTAGTCATTAAATATTATATCGATGAAATATTATAAATTCTGTTATTCTAGGCTGGATGCCTGATAAGCATGTTTTATTTATATTATCGTTCAAAATGTTAGTGGGTGAGACTATGCATAGGTACCAAGCCAATATTGAATATTAGCAGTTTTTCACAAACTATCATCAAGGCATTATCTTTATTGTATTAAAACACGTCTAATACTCTAATGTATATTATATTCTGTGGTTATGTCAATGTCAATTTCATTTCATTCATGTGGGACTCACGTTTTAGCGGAATTCTATTTAGACATGGGCAATATGTATCACTAAAATGAAAAGATTGATATGTATCTTTCGATCACTGGGATATGTATCACTCATTTATATCTTTATATCCTTTTGAATCCGCGCACGACACGAAGCGACGATACACTGATGCGCTGCTCAGCGTGGATCGCTTCGTTCAATTCAATCTAACGACTCCATCTGGGATATGTATCACTCATTCATATCTTTATATCCTTTTGAATCCGCGCACGACACGAAGCGACGATACACTGATGCGCTGCTCAGCGTGGATCGCTTCGTTCAATTCAATCCAACGAATCAGTAAGAGCATTGATGCATGTGCTGTGCCCATAGCTGCTTGCTCTTTACCTTACGTATGTTTCTGTTCTGATTTATTGCACTACTCGTTTCGTTCTTTTTAGGTATCTATTTTTATGATTGATCACTAGATACCCGAAATAAATGAACTTTAATTTTTAGTTTATTATAATTATATTACAATGAAATTAATGACTAACGAATACAACATTGGTAGATTAGGTAGGTATTGTTTTTATTTATTTGAAGTAATAAAGCGAACAGACTACAGATTTCCCTTCATACTTTTCCAGGCTTAGGACTGGCATTTTTTTCTATCTTGATCCTAATAGCAATATCTTTATAACCGAAATTAGTTTGCATTGTTTACTAAAACTTTAGGCACTTTTAGGCAAAGTGCTTTACAAAAGGAAACCAGTATAATACTTGCAATGTTCACGTACCGCTTTACGACTTTAAGTCCTACGCACCAGTAATAGAGTTATTTACTTATATTTTTGTACTGGCGTATATCAGTTTATAATGGTCAAACACTTATTCTCGGTATTGAGAAAGTGCGACAGAACATTCTAAGTAGGGAGGTGCGAAAGAGATGTCTGGACTTTCCGAAGAGACACCGTGTCGCCAGCCGCTCATGCTTGTTTGTGCGACAGCGACACAGATACAAAAGGACGACGATTGAACGAGATGTAAAAGATACAGTGATACATTCGGATTTGAACTGATATAAAGAGTGAGTGATCAGAACGGATTGATACATATCATTTTTATCTATCACTCCTGAGTTACCCATCTCTAATTCTATTATTTATTTAGTTTGGAAAACAATGTGCGTTTTAATATCTTTTGATTGAAAGGCATTAATAAAATGGCTAAGGAAACGTACTTTGAACTAACCAAGCGACCTGTACCCATAATCAAGAACGAAACTGCCTACTTATCATGGCGCAATTCAATTATAGCTGTACGCACTACAAAACGTGTGAATTTTCTCGAATACTCCTACAGTTTAGAATGTTTGGAAAGAAATATAGATTTTATAGAAAGTTTAATACTTAGTCCGAAGAACAGTCCTGCTTCAGAGGTGTGTAATGCAAATTTTTTGAAGTCTGAAATGCGGAATGTTGACTACACGGAAATGATAGTGAATTCATCATTTTGGCCGCACAATTCCGCTCTGACTCAAGAAATGACCAGTGTGATCATGTGTAAGTGGTCACCACTAAATTTTAGTAAGAGCGACTGTGTTCTCGCAGTGCTAAACAACATTGGAGGTGTTGAATTCTTTGTTAAAAAACATTTACAATGGATAAGTATTCTGAACTTGTCTCCTTACGTCACAAAGCTTCTACAACACAATAAGACTCCATTGTTCTTCGAGGACTTGAAAGAATCTGTGTTTATTCTTGAAACATCGGCTATATGCTGGGCACCAAAATTAAATTCAGACAATTCTTGCTTCTTTGTCACCGCACAGAAAAATGGTACCGTATTGTTTTGGCAGATGTTTAATGATATGGACGTACCAAAACTGCGAGGCCGTATTTTTACTGGTATGGGGGAAATAACTGAAATTAAATGGATACCGAAATGTGTTAATAACTTTTACTTAATATGTACTGATGTTTTGGGTACAATACATGTCTTTGATATGGAAATAGAAATTGGATTAATAAGTCTTCTACGGCCCCATGTACTCTGGCCCCACAAAGATAGAATGATGGCTGTTCACTTAAAGTACACAGTTATAGATAATCATATTGTTTTCTTTTGCAGTAAACATAGACATTTATTAATACAAGTTATTGATGATAATGGAAGAATATTGTCCCAATATCTCAACAATGTAAATGATCACCGTATAACAGACATTGCTTACACAGAAAAAGGCATTTATTTATCAACAGTTAATGTTAAAATATACAAAATTAATATAACTTTAGTAAATGGTGTTTTAAATGTGGAACTTGATGAATTAAATATTAAAGATCCGTATCCAACTCATGAACTGCATGGTGTCCGGTTTTCAATAAACAATGTGGTGTGTGCTTTGGCTATGGTGAACCGAAGAGTGCTCTGTAGAAAAGAGGCCCATAAAATGGAAGTGATCTTCATAAGCACAGAATCTAAGCTAGAATCAATATTACCAACATTACTGAACAATCCAACAAAGAAACTAACTTATTACTGGGACTGTATAGAACTTTTAAGATTTCAAGCAACAAAGTTGAAGGTATTTCCAAAGCTAGACTATGAAGAATTTTATGCAGCAGCATCGCAAGATGTCTATAAACTCAAGATCTATTATATTCTTATGACATACTTTGCTGGCTTGAAAAAAGTTTTGAGAGTATGTTCCGGTGTGACTTTACCAGAGACATCGCCAGAAATTGTAAAAGAAAAAATATTATATTTACATGCCAAGTCATTGCTAAATAGATTGTGTGAGAAATGTCAAGTTGACGGACAACTAAATGATTTGGACATGGAATCATTGTATGGTAGTAAAAATTATATAGAATATTATTGCAAAAAATATAAAACTGTAATAGAATTTGACCGAAATTTGCTGAACGCTTTAGACGATAATTGTGAATATGTGTGTCAGAGCTGTGATGATAAAATTCGAGGATTTTCATGTAAAAAGGGACATTTGAACATGTTTTGTATGGAGAGTTTTACTCCAATTATGACTGATGATTATTTAGTATGCAGGTGTTGCGGCTCTACAGCTCGGTCTGATTTAGATGTAGGAAATCTTTTATGTGTATTTTGTGATTTATACTTGGTTAAACCTGATTAAAGCTATTGTTTACTTTTATTTGTGAAATAAAAACATGACTACATATGATTTTTATATTTAATCCAATCAAAAACACTACAGTAACATACCATGACATCACGCCGAGTTAAGCAGATTTATCTTAACTTATAAAGAAGCAAAATCTGTTAGTATGTATGTAGAGGGTAATCTCTAGAACCAGTACCAGTCGCATTTCAAAAATTCTATTCGCATTTGATAGCCCTATTCTTAACCTGCCAGGGCCGCGAGATTTGCTCGACAGAGTTACCGTGGCCCTAGCATATAGGCAACTGATGGAACACGGGTGGATTTTAGTCAGTAAAAGTCTGACACACCCTTCCGCTCCACCCAGAGCGGGAAACGATTTTTTGATTATATTTGATGATTTCCCAACCACAAATAAAAGCCCTATTCTTAAGGAAGGTTATAGGCTACTAACATCATGCTAAGACCCTCAGGACTTGGCTAAAAAGAAAAAGTCGGGAGGAACGCTAAACGCCTGTTAGAAACTGTATAGCAAAAAATATTAAATAACCGAATAAAACAAGAAATTGTCAGGCGTTTACAAATAAATGAAAAAATTCATCAATCATGGCTTAGGTATATGTATTTCTCAAATAAAACGATTTGACATCATGTGCCCCCCATACTGGTTTTTCCATGACGTCACTTAGCCTATTGATTTTAGATACAGTCGTGGTTATATTGAAAATGGGTCATGACAGCGATGCATTGTTACAAGCCAGACAAATTTACGAAAGTATATGATTTTCTACAAGTAAGTAGGTATTTCAATTTCCTGGTTTTCCACTAAACAAGAGAGTGAGATAAAAACACGGTTGCATCTATTCCCGAAAGGAATGGGACATCTCCCATCCGTTTCGGGTATAGATGCAATCGTACTGACTACAGATTGCACCCGTATTACCTAGTTTTGTTGAGGGACAGGTTACCAATTGTGATATCACTAACCAATTCCGAACTGCTTCTGAGAAATCCTCATGGAAAACCTAACAATTCTTTTCTGGACCTGGATCCATTTATCTTTGGGTTTTCAAAACGTCCAAGACCAATACATAGGAAACAACAAGATTCATCATCATCGTCTGCTTAGCTTTTAGTCTACTACGTTTGGGTCGGCTTCCACTGTAACTGGATGTAGCTGAGTACCAGTACTTTACATGGAGCGACTGCCTATCTGACCTCCAAACCCCACTTACTAGGTAATTCGATACCCCTGGTAAGAGTGGTTGTCAGACTTTCGTGCTTCAACGACCCATAACAACTGTCAAAGATCTATTGATGACAATAAATAAGTATTTTCTCATTTCAAATTTTTAATCCCATTAGTGACTTCCCGTGGAATTATTTTCAACGTCCACGCCGGCGCGGCGGCGAAGCCACCGAAGTGATCCACCGCTGATACGAATTTTCAGCGTTTTATAAACAACTAGTAGGTACTTATTTGAATGTTTTTGTCAGTAGGTAACTACCCTTTCTGCTTCCTACAATGATAAATAAGAACCATTTCAAGGATCGCCAAGAAAGCATTTTTTAAACAGAACCTGGAACGCAAATTATTTTATGGGAAGAGGTCAAAACAAGGGTCAAAGTACTGGTGAAGGAACTCCTTTTATAAACCTTTTTCGATTCTGCGCGACAGCAATGTCAAAGTTGTCCGGTCCCGTGATTTTTAATCGTATCCTAAATGGAATAATATATTGAGCTAATGTCCTCAAACAAGGACAATGTTGGTCGAACGTCCTACACTCAAAAGTTTTCAGTAAAGTTCAATAATAGACCGTCAACGTCCGACAGAAGGTTACTGTGTAGGCTGTAACCGTGGTTTCGATCAATACATGCCACTCTGTCACAGGCGTCGACCTAGGAAGCTAGATAAAAAGGAAGGGGAAGAAGATATCCTCATTTTGAAGCCTGTTGCATACATAGAACAAGTCTATCCTTGCGCATTCAGAAAATTACATCAATAACTGGTTTGTGCGCCCCACCTAACCTTAACTCAACGAACATCAGTACCACAGAGCATGTAAATAAGAGACGGAACTTAGAACATTCAGTTTTAGAGCAATTGTTAACCTTCTTTAGCCAACCACTAGGAAAAAAACAAAACTACCAACATGAAAATTCGAAGTAGCTCTGACAATGACAATCATGACCTTGAAAGGAAGAACTGTCATAGATAGGGATGCGCAACGTATAGTAAAATTATCGATATTCAGAATGCATCGATATCGATAAAATGCATTATTGTTGTTATAGGGGATCCTAAAACTGACGTATTTATTTTGAAAACTGGGCAAAATAAAACAAATTTATGATCTTATTTCATGTTTTTTATACATTTAATAGTTTAAAACATACAAAGTTACAGAAGCTGTTTCTTTTAATGCCGCTTTTCTACCAATCAACCTTTGTACCTCATTTACTTCGGTATACATGAAGATAATCTATATATATAAAAGGAGAAACTGACTGACATATCCATGCACAGCCAAAAGTGCTGGGACTAGGAACGTGAAATTTTGCATAAGGCTTCTTTTTACGACGTAGGCCAGCACTTAAGTTTATTGAAAATTCAACAAAAACAACAAGGCCCTGGTCACAAATAGTGGTTATTATATGAAACCCGGTATCTTCAACAACCATGATAATTTCTTTTATAAATGATGCTAGTTTTTGGGATGACACTGTTCCCTTAACAAAATAAAAAGCTATTGGTTGTTTGAACTTTGCTCTTATACCTTGCAACATAAATACTAATGCATGGTCAGCCAGTTGAGACCCACGTCCTGCTTCTAGGCCAAAGTCTTTGTAGCCCTCAACTTTGTCAGTGCTAACACATCAAACAAAAGACGCCGTTTTAAAGCAATTTCATCAAATATTAAGCCACAGTATTTGTCTTTCATATCTTTTTTTAAATATTCTATCACTGCTTTATTAATACCAGTGGAAACTGGTTTTTTTTTTTAAATATTGTATAAAGTTTTTATACTTGGTAATGGCATGAGCTGCTGTAAATATCTATAGGCTTTTGGAGACCTCTTAAATATAGCCAGGGCTGATATTTTATTTTTGGTTGTCCAACGTTGCCAAGCGTGGCGATTATGGCAAAGCCCCCCAAATTGGGGGAGGCCTAAGTCCAGCAGTGGACGTCTTACGGCTGAAATGATGTCCAACGGCGACCTTTAGGCTTTTTATTTTGGTTTTTGAGCACCGACGTCACAATTTCTTTTAGTACACCTGATTCCAATTTTTCCAAGAGATTGGCACAGCGTCTAAGTGATGTCAGGCTGCATTTCGTTTTCTTTAACTGTTTCATCAACTGCATTTCTCTTGGTGTTAAGTCTGTAAATATAAATAAAATATTTTAAGAGACTTGTTAACATTATTCTGTATCTAAAACGATTTTAAATAAGCAATAGAGCACAAATTAACTTAACAATGTCAAGGAGTTCTTTCAATCTGTCTATTTGTTAATAATATCATCACATTGAATGTTTAATGGATATTTTATTAAAGCCAACTTAGAAAACTAGGTAGTTGTGTAGCAAACCAGCTGCAATCATTTTTGTGAAATCCAACTGTTTGAAAGTGGAATGTTGACTGGAAGATAATTATTGTCACTTAGTTGTTTGTATGTTAAAATCTTCGCATATTTTATGAGGAGTTATAATAATGTGTAGTTAAGTATAATCATAATGATAAAATACTTACTTGATTTTTTCTCAGATAATTTTCCAAAAGTGGCTTTAGTTTTAGAAATGTTGCCACATCTCTTCTCAGCCTGGGTATGCATTCCTTCTGAAAAGTAAATGTAAGAAGTTAGTACAGGAGTAGAAAATCGAAACTTAGAAACAAATACTCTCAATACATCTTAAATAATCTCAATACATCTCTCTGTTAATAACTCATTTCTTAAAAATTATATTGATAATATCTTATTCACAGAATCTAGTACTTTATTTAAAAGTAGCTTTACCCGGCACGGCTTCTCACGGGTAACACTAAGTACAACCTATCCTACTTTACCCTTCTGGTGGATTTTCAGAAAATAATTGTCAAAAAAAAGAATTTGGTAGTCAATTAGATGCAACTGTTTTGAAGTGACGCATGGACATACATTTTTGGGAACTGTTTTTTTATTTTTATAGATACTAACCATTTCGAGACAGCTCCATAGGAATTTGTCTCAATTGCTGGCTTGTGGTTGGCACTGCTTCATAGAAAAGATCTGAAATGATACATTAGGATTTGAAACTAGTTTGGTAACCACCAGATATGCCATATGATATGATAGGTCCAAATTGTTGTTTAAATAGAACCATTTTATTTAATTTCTTCTTCATTCTCATCAGCTTGCAGCAGTCCACTGCTAGCGTGGTTGATCAAAAATCAATACTAACCAACATACCTACAGAGTTTCACATAAACACACACTAATAGGATTTAGTAGCATACAATACCATTTTGAGTCAGTTCCATAAGGATATGTCTTGATTGTTGGCTTGTGGATGGCACAGGCAGTACTTCAGGTAAAAGATCTGTAAGATAAATTATGATTTAAAACTAGGTACATAGTTTAAAACTGCCAAATATTCAAGTATCACTAATTGTTTAACTTTTAATCTTCTTCTTCCTCTTAGACCCTATCCCATTTACTTGGGGTCGGCCTTTTACTATTATTAATAGAAGTATCTTAATTTTTTATTCATTCAAATTCAATTTGATAATTTTTTTAGATAACGCCTCACTCATGTGGATGTTGGAAATGATCGCACTTTTCATGCATCCCAGTTTAATATTTCTCCTCAGATCGTCTTAAGACTATTTGCTTATGATAATTATATCTATAACTATTATTTGCTTTAAATGTTGAGAATTTAGGTATTAATGACATACCTGATTGCACCGCCTGGATATTTTCTTTCTGTTCAGTAGCTGGTGGATGTTCTAGAACAAAAATAAAGCAGTTTTGGTGTTATATATAACAATGTTTTGAGTGTGCTTACAAATTATTTGCGAGAATTTTTAGAGAAAACTGTCTGTCTGTCAGTCTGCTTATGATTTTTTTTCTCAATAACCTTAATTGACAGTTAAGTGGATGTGAACTTATAGTACTTAATATGAATAAAATAAGAATGCAATTACATTAAAATTTATACATTATTAACTAAACTCTAAGCACCTCATCACTTATAGAAAAGCACAGCTTGCTCTACATTATGCGCAGATAACATAACATCACCCCTTGTTTCCTCGAAAGCTTTGGCAGAGGTGTACCTATAGTAAATCAACATTTCGCCAGTTTTGTTTAAATCCCATGGAATAAGGAGTGAGTTGGGCCTATTGCTATCTATCAGGCACAAATCCAGGCTCCAGGCAAAACTGAGAATCGAACCTAAGATGTTATACTCAGCAGTAGTGCTTGCGAACAAAGAGGTAGTCAGAATAATAATTTGACAGATGATGTTAACAGACTTTACTGTAAATATACATATTATTGTAATAGAAATAAATTACAATGTTTATTAAAGTTACCTTTTGACTCTGAATGCTTATAAATATATTGTGGAAATTCTGCCAATTGTGCATCAGTGAGAGGTAAGGCCTTCAAATTCAAAGTTGGTATTGCATGTCTTTTCAGACGATTGCCTTTTTTGTTGAAATACTTTTTTCCAAAGTGGGTAGCACAAACATTTCGCTGGTCATGCAGCTTTTCTATTGGTAGATGCAGCTGAAAGACAAATAAATAAATGTTTACTTATAACTATGTTTGACTGTGAATTTCTTTCATACTAGTTTTAGACAGTGGCTTCACCTGTGTACATAAAATAGCCTTAATCATTCAGGAATAAAGCAGTTTTCTATCAGTGAAATTTTATTCGCAATCATATGTGTATATGTATAAAAACTCAACTGTGGAAGGACAACGGTGGTCCCCTGAGTCTTACGTCAAAATATAAGAGAGAGAAAAGGTCGTCCCACAGACAGATATTCCCAGACAGACCCAGAGCGGGTACGGCTACATCATATATGACACTAAATGTACAGGTAGAGAATTGAAGGAGTCAAGTGTCGAGTTACACATCAAATTTAATGTTTTGAAACATATAGCTTTGAGTTTCAGCTAATCTTGATCGATGGCTCGAGGGTCGCATGAATTGAATTATGCTATTAATTTACATTAGCAAAAGGTTTTTACTTTAACTCACCGGTTTAGATCCAGTGGAAACTTGGAAAAAAGCAATTTCGTTCCAGCATGCCAAGCCTCCTTGATACCGCAAACTTCACATCTTCAGTGGCCTTTACCCATGATGGTTTACAAACTTGAGAACTAAGAGCCACTGTTTTGTTATAATATGTAGTAATAACAGCAATAAAAGAGTCAAATATCTCGCGAGAATCACTTACACTATCAGAGTCAATATCTCGATAAAACCACATGAGGATGGAACGGAGGAGCAGGTGCTCGATTCAACGTTATACATACAATCACAGAACTTATTCTGATAAGTTATATTCCGAAACCTTAAAGAAAAAGGAAAAACAAACAGAATAATTACAAAACAAACATAATTCCACAAAGGCAGCCATGTTAAGTCTTTAAGTACCACAGATTAAAAAACCCGGTAAGTTCGTTGTGTAATGTTGGTCACTTTGAGTTTTCCTGAATGTTGGCTAAAGAAGGTTACAAATTTCATAGAAAAAGTAATTTGTTCGGAGTTTCACAAGACTGCTGATCAGTACATGATTAGTTGTGGAGGCGAACGCACGCGCGCCTGCTATGTGAAAATAAATACAAAAATAAATAAACTCGATTGTTAAAAACTGTAACATGTTTGTTTTGTGCTGTTTCACGTTCCTGTTTGGGTACACCTATGGATTTGCGTTGCCGTTCGAGGGATTGTACAAATTGGATATAATACATTATAATGATTTTCATGCTAGGTAAGTTTAATAATATTTTTTTTTATTTCAGGTTTTATTAGGATTATTTTGTTATTGATTGTGTCTATGAAAAGTGGAATTCACGAGCTCTAAGCATATTTTTTTTTTCACCTCTTGAAAATCCCCTTTTTCCCATACTGAAAGATAGTAATTTGGTTTGGTTACTGAAAAAAGCATGGTAACTTCTTCCAGTGAACCGTTCTAAAGATACAAGATACAAAATATTTATTTTGCTAAAACATGAGTGAACACATAAAATAATGCAAGATGTTACCTACATAAAGTTCGGTCAAGTCGCTGTCATGTTTTGTCATAATAGCGTACAAAATATAAATGACTAGCTTTTGCCAGCGGCTTCGCCCGCGTGGAGGTCGGAAATTATCCCGCGGGAACGTACTACCGGGATAAAAAGTACCCTATATGTTAATCCAGGTTATAAACTATCTGTGTGCCAAATTTCATTCAAATCCGTTTAGTAGTTTTTGCGTGAAAGGATAACAAACATACACATACACATACATCCATCCTCACAAACTTTCGCATTTATAATATTAGTAGGATTAAGAAAAAATAATCATCACAACACTATTTACTCATACATGCATTATTTAATAACACTCTACTATTATCGTTTTATCAATAAGTACCTATTTTATGAATTATATTTGCTCCAATTAGGAATTGTAAACACCTACTCAACATTATTTTATAGCAGTTTTATCGATTTCAATAAGAGATTGAGATTGATTGATTGATCGTTTTTTTTTTTTTTGAAGTGATTTCACTTGAGTGAGTGCTATTTTTAATAATAAATGAGTTTTATTGTCAACTAGGTACTTTTTAATGACCAATCGATTTATGGAACCTTTTCGGAATCGATGATCTTATAAATATTTTAGTACATCGATATTGAGCTTCAAAATACATTGAAGCTACTACTGAATTCTCTTGTCTTTTTAACCGACTTCAAATAAGGAGGAAAGAAAGTATATATATAAGTACAGTTGAAAATGGAACCTTCTATGTTCAACTGTATTTATATATTTTTTTGTATATTCACCGATCATACCTGTCTTTTGTGGATCATTGACAGTCGTTGTGGGTCGTCAGAATCCCGAAAGTCTGACAACCCGATTTACCAAGGGTATTGTATTGCCCAGTAACTGGGTTGTGGATGTCAGATAGGCAGTCGCTCCTTGTAATATACTGGTATTCATTTGCATTCGGTTAGACTGGAAACTGACCCCAGTATAGTTGGGAAAAGACTAGGCAGATGATCATGATCATGGATGTTCACTGATTTCTCCCACCAGATCGATTGTGGACCGATTTCTTTTTCAATGGATAGGTTATGGTTCAGCCGGCGTAGCATGACCAATTCTATCTCTATTCTACCAAGAACAAAAAAAAGTTCCTTATGTTTTTTAATTCTGTAAAAATGTTTCTATCTCATCAATAGTCATCAACATCATACTTGACATCGCATTCTTGTCGACTGAAGAATAGAAACATCTCTTCTCTTAAGTTTTACACAATTTTTCTACAACAAATCATTTTGTCTTCTCTTCCGTCGACAAATTCCGTTTCTATGGCGGTCATGCTACGCGTGCAGAAGGCTGAAGCACGTATTTATATCAAGCCCGCCTAAAGAAAAGTCATAAGTGATCAAGTCGGTAGTGACCGGTGTCAGCCAGGTAGGTAGGTAGGTCTTCCAGCGGTGGATAGGGCAGCTCGTAGGTTGTCCATGCCACAATCCTTGCAGCGGCATTAGTTAATGTTCCTTCCGGTACGGAAAAACGCTGGAATTCACGAATTGGGCACTTAGTCCGAATTCATTTTACTGACTGCAACATCCCGACCACCTAGAAAAGATGATGGAAAGCGGTGTTCCTAGCATCAATTAGCCACTTCTTTGTTGGTGTTGTGGTCGAAACCTCCAGGGCTGAGCGACAGACCTTGTCTCCTCGTACTTAAAAATATCGCGATGAGATTTTATCATGCACTGGATTTTAAACTTTCGGTGTTGAACCGAGCATTAAGAATCCAACAAAGTACATACCAGCGTGTCGAAAAAACACGTTGTTCGATTTTCTACTCTCGGCGCTTAGCAATGTGTTCAAGATCCAGTGCTTGTAACAATACTACCGAGATATTTATACATCCTTGCGAACGCTGACATACGATTACGCAGTCCTAAAGATCCTCATAATCAGCATTTCAGCCGAAAGACGTCCACTGCTGGGCAAAAGCCTCCCCCAAGAACAGCCACTTCGACCGGCTTATGTTTTCTGTTTGCCATAATCGCCACGCTTGGCAGGGTTGTTAGCGATAGCAGTATCGTGATAAAATGCATAGACAATGCTGCTGCCCATTCTCTAGTAACTCCTTTAGTCGCCTTTTACTACACCCACGGGAAGAAATGGTATGGTGATATTCTGTACGTCCGTCACCAGACAAAACAAACTTGTATAGATAATTTGTTCTTATCTCTTCATTGATAACGACAGTTTATCAAATAAAGTCTTATCTAGGAACGTGAAACGCATGTTATGATGTACAGTGGTTGTTTAAATTAATATCGTTTGTTTGTTAATGAAAGCGATCTGTTCTCAGATTATCTAGCGTTAATTAAAAGTATCGACCCAAAGATAATAATTCCACTCCAAGGTTAAGCATCGGTTGCCTAGGTGGATCCGTGGATGGTTGACTGTCCATTAGATACCGAAGCCCCTCTGTCTCTAGGAAAGCATGCTAAGACGTTGGTCCCCCTGCCAGGGTCGCGAGATCTGTTCGAAAGAGTTACCGTGGCTCTGGCATATAGGTAACAGAAGGAACACGGGTGGGTTTTAGTCAGTAAAAGTCTGACACGGCCTTCCGCTCCACCCAAGAGCGGAAGGGCGTGTTGACGGCGTCATTTGATGATTTCACACGCACAAAAAAAAGCCGTTGGTCCCGGCTGCCTTTTGTGGATATTTGAAAATCATTACAGAAAGAAGCCCGGAAGTCTGACAATCAGTCTTAGCAAGGGGAATCGTATTTTCCAGTTACTGGGTTGTGGAGTTTAGATAGGTATTGGATAGTGTATTTTACATGAAGCAACTACACATTCCATGTACCTTCTGGGTAATACGATACGTCTAGTAAGACTGGTTGTCAGACTTTCGGGCTTCTGAGGACCCGTAACGTCTGTCATTCGTGGAATCGTACCTTGAAAAGCATGTCAAGCCGTTGGGCTTGACATGCTTTCCAAGGCAACGAGGGGTTTTTGTATGATATAACCTATCTGCTTGATCACCCAGCTGTTATTACTTAGCCACAAGCCACTTTATCCATTTATTTTTTCAAATACAAAATATTAATCTACCTCTCTGTCAAAGAAACATCAAAATCACTTTTTAATTTATTAAAAAAATTATAGCAAACAAATCAATACTTTCTTTTTTATTATAGTTGGAAACATTGTTGTATATTATACACGTGTTGTGTTATGAATGATAATTTTTTGAAATTTAATTTGTGTCCAATATCATGCTGATTACGTATTCACGCCTTTCCATTCTTTAATCAGCTGTCATCGCATGAGCACTTGAATAAATAAGCTACAGAGACCGAACCTCAAATATTGAGTTAAAACTGTTACACGTCCCATCGAATTTTTTTCGCGCAATGGTTCTCCACGTACTCCTTAGCAACGAGAGTTAAAAATTGAACTGTGTGTTTTTTCGACTTGCTGTAGAGTATCCTGTTGGATTCTCTATGCTCGGTTCAACACTGAGAGTCGAAAAGCCAGCCGCGAATTTGTAAATTCGAGTATTGATTTCTACGGGTACTGACCTGGGGACTTACTCTTCAACCTAATTTTAATTCCAATCTAAAGCCAATACGATTCCAATGTTAATTTAGCATACACGTGATTCGGTACTCTTAAAAACAATAGTGTCAACATTGGAACGCAACGCCCGATCTCGATTCCACTTAGTTCTCCAAAATAGACACCCAATTTAAACACATTTTGGCGCTAGCGTCGAACTCAAGAATACGAAACTTCAAAATTCTAATGTCAATCGATCGGAATTAAAATCAAGAGTAAGTACCCTGACTCGGGTACCTTGTTATAGAGAAAGATGGGCAAGAAACTCCACCGTTACTCTTTTAAAATGTTTTATAATATATTTTGTACACCATATAATCCTGCAGATTAAGCTTTTGTTTGAAGTTCTGTCTCTGTCAACTATTTACTCATGTGTTTACAATTCGGTACAAGTTTCTTGTGTGTGGTTGAGTACGACCTTGATACCATTCTCACAAATTCATATAATGTCAAGATTGTCGAAACCTGACCGGTATTTTGCGATAATTTCGTTTCAGAGTAACAGTGTCAGTATCTACATCAATAGAAGGTAGATTATCAACGTGGTTTGGAGTTGTTTTGTTGACTATACCTTATACAGGGTAGCATGGGACATCGACGCCCAAACTATCCAGGAATTCAACATATGATTCTAGACCCTATAGCAGGACTTGTTCATTGGGTGTCAAAAAAAGCGGTTTCATAAAAAAAAAACTACACGATTGAAACATAATGGAACAGCTATTAAACAAAAAATCGACGAACAATTTATTGGGCGGTTAAGAATCATGTTCTATATTCCTATGGCAACAGGTTGCGCGTCGATGTACTGCCACCATGAATAGAAAAGTAAGTGTAAAACGTCAGTTTTTGTTTACTTAACATTAATTTGTAACTGGGATATTGTACACATTTAACAACCTTTACAAAGGGACATAACCTAAAATCGCGAAACATACACACACATTTCAACACCTTTTTTGCTTAAGAAAATTGTCAAAATGTAGCAACAGTTTTTTTTTCAATATTAGTAAAGATATCAAAAATCATACCAGCTGTACGATAGACCCCATTTCTTCAAGTGGATGTCGTAAAAGGTGACTAAGGGACTTACTAGAGAATGGGCAGCAGCGTTCTCTATGCATTTTACCACCATACTGCGATCGCCAACCCGCGTGCCAAGCGTGGCGATTATGGCAAAGCCCCCCAAATTGGGGGAGGCCTAAGTCCAGCAGTGGACGTCTTACGGCTGAAATGATGATGATGATGATGTACGATAGACCAAGTTTAGCAACCCTTGCCGTGGTTGCCGCACTTGCCGTGTTTGAGCGGTCGTGGCTCCGGGCCTCAGAACCTCCCGGCTGTCATTCGAACATTTTTGACAGTTGTAACGTCGGGTCGTCCCTGTCGTCGTCGGTCGGAACCCAACCTCAACATAGTATTTGGAAAAAGGCTAGACAGATTGATTGGATAAAGTGGAAGTTATTGACCATTTGCTTTTTCACTTCGCCGTTTTCCTGTAATGAATATGTTGATAAAAACAACCGAATAAAATGAATTACATAGAATAAAATAATATCACGCGATTGTTGAGCTCACAAAATGATTTCGGCTTAGTAGCCAAAATCAGAAAACAACGACAAAAACGCAACTGTTAGGCAAATTGCCAATATCATCTGTGCCCTCCAAAAAAGAAAATGGCTAATGTCAAATTCGGGACGAATTTTAAAATCTGGAAATTGTTTTGTAAAACTGCGAAGGATGTTTAATCAGTCTTTTAAAGGTCACTGTTTAGATTGAAATTTTATATGAAATTGACACAGTGAACCTTTAGCTAATATCTCCGCTGCTGGGACACAGGCCTCCTCTCGGTGAGAGGGAGTAGGCCGCATTCCACCACGCCATACGGGCCTGGTGCGGATTGGTAGATGTCACACGTCTTCGCATTTTTGGTTTTTAGACAAGCCGGCTTCGCTCACAATGTTTTTTTCACGGTGTTGAGAGCAGTGGCGATGAAATAATTTACACTTGACAAATTAAAGCGCTTGTCTAAGTACGAACCTAAGACCTCAAACTCGTAAGTCGCTGCCATTACCACTAGACCACCACTGTGTCCTAAACAAAATTAGAATCAAGATAATAAGGTATCTATACAGTTAAAAAGAACCAAAGTGTCTGTTTGTACTTTACTTTACTAAATGATGATTATGAAAATACTATACGTATTTATATCAAAAAATATATTTTTACAATTTTTGTCTGTCTGTCAATGTTAAGCAGGGACTGTACTTGGCACCTTTCTTTCCTTTCTTTTTTTTTCTTTCTTTCATCTAAGCGATTTCTAACGAATTCAGAAAGGAGGTTCTCAATTTGGAACTTAAATTTTTCATCGGCTGCTTTTCTTACTGGCCTATTCTAAAAATTTAGTGTGACCCAATATCGGTCGGTATAGCATCCATTATGCGGATATTAGTCACGTTAAACGAGGTTAGGCATTATTTGAAGGAAAATGGTCTACACCACATAGTTTATAGTGTGTGTAAATGATGATATTGGCTTATTCACTCACTTAACGTGAGGCAATGACCTGTGAACAGTAATGTTTCTAAACTAGTACGACTTACATTGAAATTACTAAAAATCTACATAAAGGTTAATCACCTTACCTTTTAAGTACTAAGTTAGACTTTATTAACAGTTATAGGTTAGGTTGGTTTCTAAAGAATGCACTATTATCTAGCTGATACATTTTAATTGCACTACTTACAACTGAATTTCCATTACATTTTAGATACCATTTTAAATTACTTTCACCGAACTCAGAAACAACGATAACGATGATTATTTTAAACGTTATTTTTAAGTGTTGCCAACTTACAATAAAATAAATAGAAATAGAAATATATTTAAAAGTTTGTTACAATATAGGTCATCTGTTTTACTTTATAATATTATTTATTCAAGACCAAAGATACACGTCTTTTAGTCAAAAAAACTTTTTAAAAATTTTGAGTCGGCGCTGAAAAATCAATGAACTAAGATCACTCAAAGCGCCGACTCATAATTTTAAGGTTTATTATTTTTTGCTTTTCTGTTTTTTCAGCGATTTAATTTTTTGTTAAAAAGTTTTTATTTTTTATTTTTTTTTAATATACTAATAATACTTGGCAAAGTATACCCTATCCAATGAAAAAAGAATTATCAAAATCAGACTACTCTGTACAAAGTTATGCGTGGTTATACATTACAATCAATGAATGAACAATCAATCATCTCCTGTTTTCCGACCCTTAGGGTTCGATTTTGTTTTCCAAATTTATATGGGACCTCCCTCGGAGTATACTCTTTCTAATAAAAAAAGAATAATCACAATCGGACTACTATGTAAAAAGTTATGCGTGGTCATACATAAAAAAAAATATATACGCTTCGAATTGATAACCTCCTCCGTTTTATTTCTTCGGTTAAAAAATAAAAGTATTATTTATTATGATGACGCATGACGTAGTTTGAAATTTGATATTTTGTCTCATGGAAAATGGAGATGGAATGATCTAGACGACTCGTGCACTGGATAGGTATGTTCTCTACCTTATGACACGTAAACATTATTAACAGGATGTTTCATAATTCTTATGCATTATTTATTTTTCTTATTATCTTAATTAACGGTAACAATTTTTAATAACGCCTAGAGGTATATTATGTCGGATACATTGAGTGGACAACCTTTGTAAGACGACTAAAATGTCACAGTGTATAATAAACACAGGAAGTAAACAACAGAAAAAATAATAGTTTAAAAAAACTAAAAAACACGCTTCCATTAGAAAACCAAACTAAAAAGTACAAAATAATGGTTGTTGTTCCTGTTCACCTGTTCAATCGGTCAAAATTCTAAGAATTTCGAAGTACCTACGCCGGCGCGCGGTTACTGACCTATTAGTACCTACCCAATGTTCGATCGGTCAAAATTCTAAGAATTTCGAAGTACCTACGCCGTCGCGGTTACTGACCTTTTACAATTGATCGAAAATAGTATAACGAAATATGTAGGGTGTCCAGTTTACTGATTTAAGGTCGGATAAAAATTAAAAAAAAATGTATTGAATAAATTGTTGAAATGTGTTCTATTACTGATACTGAACCACCAAAAAAAATTTGCGCACTGGTTATAAAATTATCCTGTATATTATATTGCCTACAAAATATTGACCATGTATTCATATTCTAATCACCACTATCGTTCTTTGACAGTTGTATGAACACGGCAAAGTGAGTCAATTCGATAACATTTCGTATTTTCACAATATCATGAAACGTGTCTGATCAAATACATGGGAACTGTGGAGGTGTGGGACAAATAACATCACGCCCGTGTCTCCCGAAGGGTGAGGTAGTACCTACACCTACATTTCGTCTGTTATGTTTAAGTCACATGTAATAGGGGGCGAGTCTGTTGCCATCAACCGGGCACAAATCCAGATTCAGGCTTGCTACTGAGAAATTCCAGATAGAAAAAACCGGCCAAGTGCGAGTCGGACTCGCGCACCGAGGGTTCCGTACAAACCTGTAGGTATTCACGGTTTATGCAAAAGGTAAAAAAAAAAAAAAAAATCATAAACATAAACCATGTTTATGTTTTTTTTTTTTTAATTTTTATTTATTTGAGTTGATTGAATCTTATTAAACGAGCAATTCTTGTATATATATATATATATAATCTGAATCTCGGAAACGGCTCCAACGATTTTCATGAAATTTAGTATTCAGGGGGTTTCGGGGGCGATAAATCGATCTAGCTAGGATTCATTTTTAGAAAATTTCGTTTTATACGTGTTTTCAATAATCAACTTTATCGAAAATCAACTTAAACATAAACTTATGTTTTTCTTGTTTTATAGGAAGAAAAATCACAAAAATGTAATTTGTATTTAAATATAATTTAAAAAAAACACAATTTACCAAAAAAAAAACATACCGAGCAAAGCTCGGGCATCCAGGTACTGAACGGTAAATTGTGGTTTAAAATTTATGACGTATTAAAAAAAAAAACTACTTACTAGATCCCGTTCAAAAACCAATTTTCGGTGGAAGTTTACATAGTAATTAGGGCTTGCAATCCGGATATCCGTATTATCCGGATATCCGCCGATTTTAAAATCCGAATTTTACTTGCATCACTATCCGGAGTTTTCGGATGTTACGGATAGTTGTTTTTATTTTTTCAAATAAAAAGCTGCCAACTGTGGAGTACATAACTGTTTTACGTTATTTATTAGAGATGGGCCAACTATGACTTTGGCCGCCTAACCGACTTGTCAGCTGCAAAATAGCCGACTAGTCAGCCAAGCCGATCATTGATTTCAGTTGAGTTCGGTTGACATCAGCTTTGTTCAAAATGGCAAACCTACTTCTTGCCAGTTGTTTGCTATAGACTTTCTTCCTTTTGAAAATCCTTCAAAGGAATCTGTGAGACTGATGATTGTTAAAATTAATTCTACATTTTTTGATGAACAACAACCAGATCAAACAGTCATAACTTCAGCGGACAATACACAAGATACAGTAGGTTGTTCTTCTTCAACTGTAAGCGTATCAATTAAAACGCAAATACGACAAGAAGTAATCCGGTATATGAGTCAGCCATCTTCTGCGCAGCGACCGACTTCTTCAACAAATGATTTAGACACCACAATTCGAGTAGAGATGGCGCTATTTGATGAGAATGGTCAGAGAAGCAGGAATTTAGAAAGGGTTTACAATCTACTTTTATCAATACCACCGACCAGCGTTGAAGCAGAAAGAATGTTCTCTGCTACAGGATATTTATGTAACCATTTAAGAACTTCCATGAAAGAAGATTCATTAAACAGTTTTAGCTTTTTAAGATCGTATTACCAGAATTTGTATAAAAAAATATTTAAGAATTACGTAATATTATATTATGAAGGGTTATTTGATTATTTTGAGATATTTTGTTCATTTTTGTTTTATTATATTTGATTTATACTATTGTTTAACAATTCAGCTGATTTACCAGGGAAAGTGATATTTTTATTTAATTATTATGTTTTAAATAGGTTGATTTGATTGAGATGTTGTGATTTGTAGTGTGCGGTATCGGTGTTTTAAGGGTCGTTCAGACTAGCGCGACGCGACGGTCGCGCGCGATCGCCGATTTTTATCCGTAGAACAATTTCTATGAAAACGCGCGCGACACTTCACTGGCGTCGCGGCCGCGAATTCGCCGCGACGCCATACAAAATGTACTAAAACCTGTCGCGCTGCTCGTCGCGCCGCTACAAGGACGTCGCGCGCGATTCGCGCACGAGTTGTCGCGCCAGTGTGAAAGGTGTTGCGTCGCGATATATCGCAGAATCGCCTCCACGACAGGTCGCGCAACATGTCGCGCGTGTCTGTACGAGCCTTTATTGTATAGATAAGTTTAGGAAGTGAACTAGTTTTTTTAAATGTGATTGTTACTTGAAATATTGGTATAGTTTATTATTTCTTTGTCATTTTGCTTGAGAGACTGATTATAACTTGTTACAAAAACTAATCAGATTTATATATTATATATATTTTACAAAAAAAAGCAAAAATAACCGTATTATCCGCATTATCCGGATACTCCGGATAGTAAAATATTAATATCCGTATCATCCGGATAGAAAAATGAACGGATATTGCAAGCCCTAATAGTAATATACATCATATATTTTTTTTAGTTTTATCATTCTCTTATTTTAGAAGTTACAGGGGGGGGGGGGGGAGGGGACACACATTTTACCACTTTAGAAGTGTCTCTCGCGCAAACCATTCAGTTTAGAAAAAATGATATTTGAAACCTCGATATCATTTTTGAAGACCTATCCATAAATACCCCACAAGTATAGGTTTGATGAAAAAAAAAAAAATTGTTGAGTTTCAGTTCTAAGTATGGGGAACCCCAAAATTTACTGTTTTTTTTTCTATTTTTGTGTGAAAATCTTAATGCGGTTCACAGAATACATCTACTTACCAAGTTTCAACAGCATAGCTCTTATAGTTTCGGAAAAAAGTGGCTGTGACATACGGACGGACAGACAGACGGACAGCCATGACGAATCTATAAGGGTTCCGTTTTTTGCCATTTAGCAACGGAACCCTAAAAACCCAATAACACTAAGCCCGATTTCGGAAGAGAACCCAGGACCTCAGCAGCAGCGTTTGTGACGACTAGATCAACGAGGCAATTAAAGGACGAGGGGTGAGGGACACATTGCAGGATTTGCCTACTTAGCTACAGGTAGTAGTGACAAAATGTTGATGATAAGGGGGTGTCCATTAATTACGTGAGGTGTTCTAGGGGGCGAGGGGGGGTCTTGGCAAATATCACGTAATTATTTTTCTCGCAGGAAACGGTGTAAAATTGCGTGAAAAATTATTTCTACAATAAAATATGGCTAAATCTGAGACAATAGTACACTGATAAAAAAATTACTTGACTCAAGAGCCAAAATCTTGAACCAAGAATACTATTTTGAAGAAAATGATTTTCTTGAGTCAAGAGAATAAATTCTTGGGTTAAATTCATGGACTGAATTAGAATAAATCTTTTCTTAATTTTTATTTGATATTTATTATTTAATTTTATGATTGTGATTTTAAATTACGGTAATATTCACAAATACTAGTTTTCTGTCCTGTCTTTTTGTTTTTTTTTTCTAGGGACTAGTCATCACTTAGCTGCCACGCTGTATTTAAATTTATAAATTTTTACTCTAATTTTATTACGGACGTTTTTAATGTGCACGACTTTTTACATCGTTCTCTCGGACTCGACATGTATTGGATGGTAACACATACCAGAACCGACTGTGGCAGACTTAGCTTAACCTTCGATCGACCCATGCGGCTGATTAAACATCGTGGGGACTTTTAATACCGTATTCTGTAGTCTCAACCTCGTGTATATAATTGGTACCTACTGCCCACAGACACCTGTGGGCTTAATAATAACTGCAGGAAAAACATATTTTAGAATAGTATTCTAGACCATGTTTTTCCTCTATTTATTTTTGTGTTGTAGTTTTGTTTGTTGTCTGACCCAACAGACGTTGTCCTGTTCGAATTTCGATATGTTCTTGAGTTCATACAAAATCTCATAGAAAAATAGACGTTAAGTTTATCCCGGATTTGAGTATTTTTCAGGAAGATTTTCAAATTTTTCTTTCCATATAAACCTAATTAGGAATATGATGAACATTTTAAAACAAAAATTAACCAAATTGGTTCCAGAAATTCGTACTAAAGTGATGTGCTTAGCAACGAACAGCATTTTTATTTCATTTTTATTTTTGAATTCAACATATTTATTGTATATGATGTTTATACAATTGTACAGTCAAGGCAATTAACTGTTTATTTTGGCATTATCGCTGCGACTATTTGCCATGTTATAGCCATTGTAGTCCACGTCGCGTTGACACGTTGCTGTCACTAATTAAATACAACAATATATAGAAATTTTAAGAGTATATTTTATTTTAAGGTTAAAAAAATGATTTGATAGAAATGCTAAAATGCCTGGAAAAATTATTCCAAAAATACTGCCATCTTCACAGTACTTATATCGTAATTCGGGTTATGATAGGATTGATACTTCGGGTCAGCAGGTTAGGATTCCGGGTCAGGTTCGGAATAATCAAAAATATCGCAGCGGGACTTTTACGCACATTGTATTTTCAACGTTCTGCTATTTACCGAGAGTTGAAAATCGAACAATGTATTTTTTCGACGTATTGGGATGCTCTCTTTTGGATTCTGAAGGCTTGGTTTAACACCGAGAGTTGAAATTCCAGTGCACAACAAAATTCCTGTATTTGTGACTTGTGACTCGGTATTTAAGAATCTTTCACTTAGGCGGATTTAAAAGCTCCAAATATTTCAAATAAATGTCAAACATAGAAACATAATTATGAACTTAAATAAATACTCGTATATTTGTTTTTATATTGGTTGACATCACATCACTGCCAAGTTTCGCAGAAAATCCTAGTTGGGGCTCTATCTCGCACAGGGTCTTACGATTATGCTGAGCCGATTATGAGATGGCCGTTTCGCGTGGATCTGACGCATACCTACTTATTTTCCTCCAACTTGTTATTTTTTCATGTTAGTGTGTTTTTTTGCGTCATGATTAGGTACAACAAAAAAAACGTATTTTCCTTATTTCTTCTATGTTGTGGAGGTCTGTATCTTACACCCTGTATAAGTGCCACGTCGCCTACCTACCTATTTAATAGATGTGTGTCATTCACACAGCTGAGCAAAAGACGCGTGTGGCGTGTGCCGTGTGTGGTAGTGCCCACCACAAAGACGCTTTCTATGTGACTGAGGGCTTACCATCCTAATAGCATACGCTTTCGTATTATCCCGGACAACTTCCGTGTTGGCACAAATGTTTGTACAATCTACATAAATGTTGGTGTCATGGTGACAACTTATTAGGGTCAATGGTGTCGGTTTAATTTAGGTCTTGGACTAGGACTTTTGGGTTGAATTCTCGCATATTTTCGATCACAACGAAGTATCACATTATTTTGATTTTAACAGAGAAAGTAGGTACTTATGTATGACGCAAGAAATGTTCGTTAATATTGCTTTGAGACCTTTTTTTATCTAGCAGCTTCTTTTGCTTGGATGAATCCCATGAAAACGTTTTACTGGGACATAAAGAAGCCTATACTACTCCTAATATTATCAGCTATCTGCCAGTGAAAGTCCCGTCAACTTTGGTCTAGCCGTTTTGGAGTATGCTCCAAAATAGCTGGACTGATTTGGACGTTGCAGACAGACAAACAAAATTCGTGCAGTCAACTAATATGTCAATAGATCAACGGTACACTTCCTGGCTGCTGCAACTGAACACCAGAGTCTACTAAGCGAGTAAATTCGTGCGAATAAACTTATAAGTTGATCTATTCTTCTGTTGGCGTTATAATAACAAGTATTTAATGATGTCTAATCTTTTCCAGATTCGAAGAGACTTCAGTAGATACACCAACCTGCAGATACAACAACAACTCCTGCATTGGCGGCTTCCCTCGCCTCTACCAGGAGATCCACACCCTGCTGGAACAGAAGCCTCACTCCATAGTCCTGAACGCTGGAGACAGTTTCCAGGGAACCTACTGGTATACGTTGCTGAAGTGGAATGTCACCCAGGAGTTCATGAATTTGATACCGCATGATGCTCATGTAAGTTGATATCGTATTTTGTTATGTCTTTTGTTTTTGTAATGCTGACACGAGACACTAATTAAAATAAATGTAGTTAAAGGTATAGGAATGTCTCATGACGTAATCAAACGTTATAGTTTAAGATCGTATAAACAAGAAACTAGGTTCAAAAACTAAAAAGACGAATTCTGAAAAATCACGCTCTTAGAATATTTTCATCTGAAATGCCGTGGTCTTAACCACTTTGTTGATAACCTTGTTATTGCTGTCTACTGTTACAATGTGTTGTTTGTTTAGGGTAAGTGTAGGTGTCCTCGTGCATATGAGGCAGTGGTTCAGGGTTCAAAAAACCACGTGCAGCTCGGGCTAGGGTTGATGCCTACCAGGCTCACGGATTTGTTCGGAAGAGTAACCGTGGTCCTGGCACAGGCAACTGAAGGAACACGGGTGGGTTTTAGTCAGTAAAAGTCTGACAGGCCCTCCCGCTTCGCCCAGAGCGGCAGAAGTCATTTGATTATTCCCCACCCAGAAAAAAAAGGGTAACTTATAGTAGGCCATAAATTCTACTTAACTGCGTTATTTGCAAAAGGCTAATAATTTAAACAATAAGATAAGACGTAACAATACGTACATAAACTCAGGCCTTTTTCCCATGGGAGTAAGCAGAAACCACAGAACGCTACCTGCTACAATCCTTACATACACCTTTTGCCTTGTATACGTTCATACATCTGATCATACACGGACGCCGGTTACTAGTACTACGCACCTGACCTTTCTGAAGAACATCACCAATAAAGTGACTAAGGGGGGAGGGGGACGACGAATTGTGACATTATGTGACAAGGGGATGGGAGGGGACCTAAATTTTGTGACGTCACATTTCAAAATTGAATATACATATTTAAAGTACTATTAAAACACGAAATATGAACTATGAAAGAAAAAAATAAAAAATTTCAATGTCTAGATGTAAAATTGCAAAATATGTGACGTCACACTAGGGAGGGGGGGTCTCACAAATGTGACCAGCTGTGACAAGGACGGGGGGGGGTTTAAATCATGTAATTAGTGTGACGTAATTTATGGAAGGCCCCTTAGGGGATCGCTGGTAGAGGGCAGCAAGGGACAACCTGGATCGGAATCATATGCTGAATTCATGGTGTCATTTTGCACGTATGTATGTCCCTGCTACCTCTATACCATTCTTACCCCTTCATTTTCATCCCATGAATATTTAGGATTGGAAAATACTCTCGAGTTCCACAAAGTTTTCAAATAAAAAAAAACACAGAAAAATTGTCTGTAGCCAGAGTCATAAATCCAACTAAACTGTGTTATTTAAAAAAAGCTAATTTATTTAAACAAATACATAAGACGTAACATTAAAAGATAAGTTTTATTGCATATTGTTGTAGTGATAATTTAGTACATTGTTCAATATGTGTATATATCATTCTCTCAACAAATGTTATGAATAGTTTCTTATATTTTCATGGTTAATAAATCCTTCAGGTACATACCTAATCAGTTATTCCATAATTAGTTACAGTCCTATTCGTATTATTAAATGTAAAACTTGTATGATAATTGCGTAATAGACAATCAGTAGAAATCGCTTTCATTTTGACAGATGCACAACATTCATGGCGTTGTATATGTTGCTAAGCAGACAATTTTATTCGATCATATGAAAGAATGCAAAAGCAATAAGCCTCAAAATGATTCAGGTTCTGATTAAAAGCGTGTTACGCAATTAGGGTGCTGAATTAACATACTTTTAATAGCGGTAGTATTGGCGGCGGTACATTGGGGGTGAGGAGATTACATATGTCCAAGACTATATCTGGGCCAAATAGTGTCCTTTCAGGCGCGGCAAGACAAAGAAGTCAACCGACGCACTGAGAGCGCCTGGAGGAGCTATTGGTCAATGAAAGATCTTCTGAAAGGAGATCTACCACTTTGTCTCAAACGGAGAATTATGGACATGTGTATTCTCCCCATTCTCACATATGGTGCTCAAACCTGGTCTTTGACACTTCAGCAGAGGTCCAAGCTCGAAGTTTGCCAGCGAGCCATGGAGCGCAGTATCCTGGGTGTTCGACTATCAGACCGTATAAGGAACACAACACTGCGCGCCAAAACCAAGGTTATAGATGCCACTCAGAAAGCTGCGGAGCTCAAGTGGGACTGGGCCGGACATGTCTGCCGGATGTCTGATGACAAATGGGCTAAAAGAACCACCAAATGGATCCCACTAAACGCTCGACGACATCGCGGCAGGCCGAGGCGAAGATGGCGGGACGAGCTTGACTCCTACCGCAAGGACTGGCCAGGACTAGCAAAAAACAGAATTCTGTGGAAAAGAGAGAGGGAGGCCTTTGTCCTGCAGTGGGACAATATAGGCTAATTAGATTAGATTAGTATGTTCAAGTGAGATAGTAACGCAGGGGAAACCACGAACAAACACTAGTTTACAACAATATAATTCAACTTAGGTGCATAACGGGGAATAGTCGCTATCGCATTACCTAGCCCTTGAAAATCCAAAGCTGGACATTAGTATCAAAGTAAATGAACATTATCGGAACTCTCTTGTATATCTAAGGTCACTTGTCTACCGAATCGGAACAGAGATGACAAAAACAAGACGAACACGTGACGTATATGTAGACAGGGTTGCCGATTTTTACTGAAAAAAGTAGAGTATTTATCTAATCATATATGCACACATATAAACAGACAATAAAAAAGGAACAGAAAATTACGTGCAATGGTAATGCTTATTTCTACAGAAATCTCTTCCAGCATACCCGCGATAGAAGAGAAGATAAAAAGAGACGTGGACAACGTGTGTAATAGTAGAAAGGAAAACACACAACAAGTAAAGAAATTAATAGTAGTACCCTTTATTCAATTTTATTTAATGTATAGCAGTTTTGCGCTACATAATATTTTAATTCATTTTACAAGAATTGTGGGAATCCAAACATCTTAGTTCTGCGTTAAAATTAGATCAGAAACTCATTTTAATTACTAAAAAGCCCTATTTCTCTCTTTTCGCTACTTCACATTCATAACTGACAAATAATAATTAAGTCTCACAGTAGAAAATGTAGAAAAATCGCGGAAAATTTAACCCAATTGCGAGTGTTTTAGCGTACTCTATTAGTGTTATAGATTATAAAGTACATCCATATGAAAAAGAGTACAATACTATATTTTATAATACGGTGGCAACCCTATGTATAGCTGATGTAATAATTCTAGAATCTTAATGGTTGATTTTTGGTGTCTCTGGTTCGGTAGATATATTTTTTCGATTTCATTTATTTTCTTGAAATACGGTATTTATAACTGTAAAAGGATGTCTGTTTACATTCTTTTATAGTAATAAGACTGTATTTCCATAAATGCACAACATGACATATCGTTTCAATTATTTTGTAATGAATAAGCAACTTTTTTATTGTTGTCGTGTATTTTAATGCGATATATAGGTAGGTTGTTTCAAAAGATAATTTACTGCCCCTTCTTTTGAATTTTTCGTATTTTCTTTTTAGAAGATGTACTGATTTTGAACTGAAGTTGATTTCTTTTGTTTTAATTCTATGAACGAGACTTCTAAGTAGCCGAAATCAAAAACAATTTTTGCCCATTTTCTCTAAAGACTAAGTTAAATATTCATCTACTACTTAAAAAAAAAACCGGCCAAGTGCGAGTCGGACTCGCGCACCGAGGGTTCCGTACAAACCTGTAGGTATACAGTTTAAAATTAAAAAAAAATATTTTTATTATATGATGTAACAAAAAATTTACGGTTTTCGCAATTTTTCCTTTATCTGTGCTATAAGACGTTGCTTCGTACCAAATTTCAAAATTCTAGATCGACTGGAAGTACCCTTTAGGTTTTGATTCCCTTGCGAGTTTCAAAAATTTGCGGAAAGTTGCGGCATAAACGGCTATATCTTTTGATTGCGTTAGCTTAGAAGTTTGATTTTTTCACAGCTCCAAGGGACAGTAGACTTGAGTATTTGATATAAATTTCAGCTTGATTCATCGACACGTTCCTGAGAAAAAGGGTCTTGACAGACGGACGGACGGACGGATGGACGGACGGACGGACGGACGGACAACAAAGTGATCCTATAAGGGTTCCGCTTTTCCTTTTGAGGTGCGGAACCCTAAAAATGCTAAGAAGTAATTCACACATTGGATCCGTCTTTCACAACAATACATTGTATTTTTCCATACCGTTTGGCGTCAAAATGATTCATAAAAGGTACATGCTATGTAAAACCTCTTACTACAAATCTTACATAACACTCGCCGGTTTGAGGTCAACTAATCAAAATTAAACAGTAAAAAACTAGCTCATTAAGTATTTAATTTTTATTAAGTGATCCTTCATGTTGTGCATTAAAACTTACTTATAGAAATACAGTATTTTAACTGTCTTCTTTTTCTTCGTAACACTTGTCAGAGCGGTCGTGGTGCTCACGAAATTTCTTGTCTAGGGGCTGATGTGTGATTTGCCTCACGATTTCTCGCCATCAAATGCGATTTTTGAAATTGTGTGTGCACTTATACAATGGATCGCCTACTGCGAATTTAATTTGGTTAGTCCATCTCATGGGTGATCGTCCATATGGTCTAGTGCTCTCCACTCTACCCTGCACGAGAAGGCGTTCTATAGAGTCACTGTCACGCCTCGAGACGTGACCGAAGTATTTAAGTATGCGCGTTTGGGCCAGATCACATAGACGCTTTTTGAGGTTGAGTTGTTGGCGTATCGAGGTGTTCGTGCGAAACTCGTTCCACGATAACCCAAGCATTTTTTTCCAGAACACAATTCCAGAGCGTCTATCTTTTTCTTCTCGATGTCGCGAACCATGCACATCTCAGTAGCGTATAGGAAAATAGAGAAAACCAGTGTTTGAACAAGCCGGATCTTGATGGGTTTTGTTAGATCTCTGTTCCCCCAGACCTAATTCAGAGTGTTCATAGATAATAATAAATAAATAAATCCATGATTTGATTATTGCCATACGTCGCTTAATTTCGTCAATGCACCCATCTCCGATTCGAGATTAACGCTCCAAGATAAATATAGGACTGAACTTTTAACTGTAAAAATCACGTAAATCAGCGAAACGAAAATATTTTCTAATCGGCCCCTTAACTTAGTATTCATATATACGAGCGACACGTGTCAACGGCAGAGCATACTACAGCCTTCAATGCGTGTTGGCGGCAGCCCTTGACAATATGCCACCCGTGAATTTGAGCATCGTACTCAAATTCACGCACGGCACTTGGTTGACGGGTGTCGACGATTGCAGTTGCTTCTGCCGAGGACGCGTGTCGGTGGTAGTTGTCGATAATATGCGGTCGACGCGCCGACGTCGGGCGCCGACGGGTGTCTACAGTTGCAGTTGCCTCTGCCGTTGACGCGTGTTGGTGGTCGTACCTTCAACGTCATTCTGCTCATGTATTTGATTGCTTATGTACTTACATGATTGAGTGTAATTAGTGTTTGGACAGCCGTAAACTTGTAAACTACTATTGACTCTATCTGTTCTTGATTCAGAATATCACAGATTGATTACAAATTAATGAACCCTCATATTTATTTATCACGCTTTTTTAATTCGTACCTCCGGTATGAGGGCTATGACGTCATGTTCGATTAAATATCAATTAAGTACTTGTACTACAAGTTAACAATCACCGTCATTCGTTCATTACCCATCCACAGATCATTTAGTCTCTCTGCGGGGCAATTCAGCCATTTTATACCATTATTAATCCCTGTTTTGTCCCGACCTTTTTCTGGGTCTTCCCCTATAAACAGAATTATAAAATAATGACGTTGGCCCATATTGACATCCATCTTCCTTCTTACAAACTTACCATCGATGTCTGACTTCTGTAAACTAAAATATTAATTAGTTTTCTTTTCTTTTGTTATCATATACTGTCCCACCGCAATATCACACATATACACTCGAAATCCTTCAAAGAACTCTTTTCCGCGCCACTTCGAAGCAGCGCTCACGCTATGCGGTATGCGGCGGCACCGTTCATCTTCAGGAACCCGTTGTGTGGAAAGTGTTGCCCAGCAGACATCGTGCATGTGGCTGATGAGATCCACCCGATCCCATTTGCCCCAGACAACCCTAATTCTATATCTAGTATGAACCCGTTTTGGATCGCAGCATGGTGGTCCGAATTCTGTCCTGTTTTTTTTTAAACCCAGAATGCTGTGTTCCATCGCTCTTTGGGAAACTCCAAGATTGAACTTTTACGACTCGGTGAGCAACCAGGTCTGAGGACCGTAGTTTAGGATGGGCAGGATACACATGTCAATGAGTTTGAGCTAGGAGGTTGGCAGATCAACCTTCATAAGCATCTTCATGGACCAGTAGCTTATCCAGGCGTTTTTACTTCGGCAATTGGCTTCCCTTTCCTGCCTGCTTTTAAAAGTAACTAACTGGCCCAAGTAGATTAACTCATCGATATAAATTATTAGATTTTATGGGTTTATTATTATTTGAGAAGTTTGAAATGAAAGCCAATCACAGCAAAGTTTGTAATATAAAATGATAAATGAAGATATAATACAAATTTGAATGAATTGTTTTCAATTGTAACATTTTTGTTCCACAGGCAATCGGCAACCATGAATTCGATGACGGGCCAGAGGGTCTAGCACCTTACCTCTCAGCCTTGAAGGCACCGGTACTAGCAGCCAACATGGACACCAGTGAGGAGCCAATGCTGCAAGGACTGTACAGGCCTCATCATATCGTGAAGAGGAAGGGAAGGAAGATCGGACTGATTGGGTTGATTACACCCGATACTGCGGTAAGCAATATAATCTTACTAATTGATAGACTCGTAGATAAAAACATAGAATGCTTTTTATTATGTACACTATAAAAATTGCAGCTATAAATATATATAATACTAACTCGTTAGTCTAGTGGTCCAACTGCTGAGTTGAGCTTTGGTTCGGGCAAAGTGTTATTGGGTTTTTCTATCTGGAATTTCTCAGTAGTGGCCCAGAGTCTGGATTTGTGGCCGGTCGATGGCAATGGGCTCGCCCCTATTACATAGGACTAAGACTTATCTGGTGAAATGTGAGTATACTATAGGTACACCTCTGCGGATAGAAATATAAAAAAACCGGCCAAGTGCGAGTCGGACTCGCGCACCGAGGGTTCCGTACAAACCTGCAGGTCATCATCATCATCATTCGTCATCATCGTTTATGAAATTAAATGTTTTTTTTTTAATTTTTATATTTGAGTTGACTGAATGAAAGGTAAATTGTGGTTTACGATTTATGACGTATTAAAAAAAAACTACTTACTAGATCTCGTTCAAACCAATTTTCGTTGGTAGTTTTCATGGTAATGTACATCATATATTTTTTTTAGTTTTATCATTCCCTTATTTTAGAAGTTACGGGGGGGGGGACACACATTTTACCACTTTGGAAGTGTCTCTCGCGCAAACTATTCAGTTTAGAAAAAAATGATATTAGAAACCTCAATTTCATTTTTAAAGACCTATCCATAGATACCCCACACGTAAGGGTTTGATTAATTTTTTTTTTGTGTTTCAGTTCTATGTATGGGGAACCCCAAATATTATTGTTTTAAAAAAAAATGATATTAGAAACCTCAATATCATTTTTGAAGACCTATCCATAGATACCCCACACGTATGGGTTTGATGAAAAAAAAAATTTTGAGTTTCAATTCTATGTATGGGGAACCCCAAATATTATTGCTTTTTTTCTATTTTTGTGTGAAAATCTTAATGCGGTTCACTGAATACATCCACTTACCAAGTTTCAATAGCACAGCTCTTATAGTTTCGGAGAAAAGTGGCTGTGACATACTCGGACAGACAGACAGACAGACAGACAGACAGACAGACATGGCGAATCTATAAGGGTTCCGTTTTTTGCCATTTGGCAACGGAACCCTAAAAACAACACAGTCAACACAACAGTCCACAACTTGTTTCTTATATCTATGCCTCTGCTCAACCCTTTGGGGAAACATGGCGCGAAGTTATGTTATAAATATTACCAGGGGCGTCTCTTTTGGTGGTCTTATGTGTAAAAGCGATCTTTTGAAGACAGCCTTACGAATCTACCCACCTAAAAACAACTGTATTGATTAATTTCGCAAATCCACAATCTTTTAACCCACTTCATAAGCAATCATTCCGCCATGTTTTATGCCAACATTTAATGTGTTTTTCTGACAAACCAAATTATTTTTAAATATTCAATGAATCTTGGACCCTAATCTCGTCCTTTATTTCATCCACCGGTATAATTGTATTCTGAGAGTTAGCAATGAAAATGTATTCTAGTGAAGGCATATTATTACAGATAATGATTTTATTTCTGTAAGTATATTTGTTTTTACACAAACACCTTTATGTGTCAATCCCATTTTTAAAACTAGATGAGTTCGGCGTTTCCTGTCAAACTACTTTGAGAAGAAAGGAAAGAGCGAACTCAGAAGTCACAGTCTCTTCTAAACTCCAGACATAATCTTGATCCGATCATGTGAAGACCATGTTGGTGTCTGAAATGGTGTTTTAAGGAAAGAACCCCAACGAATGAATAGACCCTAAGACCCTAAAAACCAAACTCTTCTTTATAGTAAATAAGTGTAAATTTATACCGTAACCCCTTTCTAATTTCGTAGTACGTCGTCGTAAAGAATAGCATCGTCCAATTTCTTCCTGTGGGTGTCGTAAAATGCGACTAAGGGACTTACTAAAGAATGGATAGCAGCGTTCTCTCGTGCATTTTACCACCATACTGCGATCGCCAACACGCCTGCCAAGCGTGGCGATTAAGGTCCAGCAGTGGGTGTCCTACGGCTGAAATAAGTATAATTAAGTAAGTTTAAGTATAATTTATTTAACAAAAAGGAGAAGAAGGAAGGAATATTACATTTATGCTCAAGTTTTGTGAATAATGACCTCGATGCTAGGAAAATCCTGTGTTATAGGGGCCATCCATTCGTCCGTTTATTTTTACAAAATTACGGAACTAAAACGTGTAACAGCGGCAGTAGTGTGTGAGTAAGCGCGTGTAATGTGGTGTACTGGGGAAAGTGTATGTGTGTCTGTGATATGTGTAAACGTGTGTGATGTGTGTGAACGCGTGTGTTGTGTGTGTGATGCATGTCGTGTGTGTTTAGAGAGGTGTGTGTTTGTGATACTAAGCTGAAAGAGAAATGATGATGAGGTTAACAAATGAAAGTGTTACTTAGTTCCATTGTAGATAATAACAACTATCTTGTATATTGTGAAAACTGTTATGACTATCCATATCTTACTTTGTCTCGATGCAATCCACAAGAAGTTATCTCATATGACACAACATTACTATAGTACTAGGTAATGTTACAAACATTTCTAAGACGATGTTCGTTTGGACATAAAATACCGAGTGGAATTTTATCGCGCACTGGATTTTGAACTGTCGGTGTTCAACAGAGCATTGAGAATCCCACAGAAAGCGTCCCAGCGCGTCCAAAAAATAAACTGTTCGATTTTCAAGTCTCGGCGCTAAACAGTGCGGTGAAGATACAGAGTCTCTTAGTCGCCTCTTACAACACTCAAGGGAAGAAATGGGATGATGCTATTTTTTACGTCCGGCATCATACAGATAGTACATACATACAAACACATACACTTGCACATCGTGAATGTGGCACATTCATACGTTTGTATTTTAGTACCAAATTTTATATGGATTCCCAAACAAGCATGCTTAAATTGGTATTCCAGTAGCTCAATAATTTTTCATCCTACTACAGACTTTTGTGTTCAGATAATTTAGTCGTCCCTAGTGTCCGTAACAACAGGTTAATTCCTAGGAGGGAACTGGGTTCTGCGGCGCTATTCACTGTAATATTTCTATCCGTCACTAATGTTGTAGTATTTATGTACTCAAAAATGTTTAAAACAAATTTTAATTTGATATGATTTACTGTGATTTATAATAATTAATGTTGTAAAAAACGTGAAACAAAAAAGAGCTTCAAAGTTTTCTTGGTATATTATAAACATGGTAAGAATATGTCACATCATGATATCAACGGTATCTATTGTTCTGTCATCTTCGTCGAGTGAGCACGTTATTGTTTGACAACTATGATATATGTGATAATTTTATGTGATAGCTATGTAATTTCACAACTGTCGTATATCTTTCACGTTTCATCTCTTATCGTTATATCTCCACTTCTCCAGTCACAGTGAATGCCGAACGCTGTCTCGTGTCAGTAGTTATTTCAACATGATGTAATGTCACCTATCTCTATCTCTGTCCATACATTGTTGAAGTCTCGTGGCTAAGTAATAATTGTACGGGTCAATCAATCAGGTTAAGCTACGCTTGCTGCGGTTAGTCCGTGGATGGGTGACCATCTTGACATACGGTATGTAAAGGTGGTCACGCCTCTGTGCCTCGGAAAGCACGTTAAGCCGTTGGTCTCCGCTGTCAATCGCAGAACTTTGACAGTCGTTTTTCAGACTGGTTATCAGACTTTTGAGCTTCTGACGACGACTGAAGCCCGTAAGTTTAATAACGAGTCTAACCAAGGAGTTTAATGTTACTTAGTAACTGGGTTCTCGAGGTCCAACAAGCAGTCCATGGCTTCATGTAGAATATTCTATCTTGCATACAGTTAGATTGGAAGCCGAACCCAAAAATTGTTGGGAAAAGGCTAGGCAGATGATGATCCACGCACGCGACAGTAACACTCCTTAAAGGAGACTCCCAAGTACCTTTTTACGCCTTAACGGCTGAATGGATTTAGATGTAATTTTTCACACAGTTAGAGCACAACCTAGGTTAGGATAAAGGATACTGTGAGGATTTTGCTATCACGGTAGGTAGGTTTAGGTGGGATAATTTCCGAACGAAATTCAAATTTACTTACGGTTTTTTTTTTATTTGCTGTGGTCAGGTTGTATGTTGAGTAAAATATGATTAGTTATATTTGTAGATTATTCAATTATTTTGAACATTTCAATATTTCGCTGACCATTTAGATCATAACCTTTACACAGTTGTCTGCGACCATGGCACGCGTAGACACGCTGTCTACCTTGATTGCACAAGAGGTGCCTTGCCGTCTTTCTTGCGAGAGTTTATAGACGGAGAGAGAAAGTATGGCTTTTCCACTTATAAACAATTGAATAGTTAATGCACAAAATAGGGTCCAATTACGAGTATATAACAGACTTTCCGTGTGTTGTCGGACGTAAAGAATAGCACCATACCTTTTCTGCCTGTGGGCGTGGGTGTCATAAGAGGCGACTAAGAGACATACTAGAGAATGGGCAGCAGCGTTCTCTATGCATTCAACCACCATACTACGATCGCCAAACCGCCTGCAAAGCGTGGCGATTATGGCAAACCTCCCCTAAACTGCGGGAGGCCCATGCCCAGCAGTGGACGTCCGGCTGAAATGATGATGATTAAGTAAGAGACGTTAAGACGGAATGACTTTTTCACGAAATAGTCATTCAATGGGGATTATCTTAGAGGGTTCTGTTGATGATTTTAATGATTGTAAGTCTGTAAATTCATATGGGCTGCGAATCCCGAAGGATTCTACGCAATATCTTCTCGTCCCACATACCGCAGTGTCTCAAGCCGAATGTCTTTGACCAGTGTGTGTTGCCACTGATGACATATGATACTAAAACAAGGTCGTGCACAATAGGCCTCATAAGAAGGCTGAAGAGTCACCCAAAGGGCTCTACATACTTTGAGTCACTTTCAGTCTTTTACCCCTCTGGCTATGCTTGGAGTTTCCTAACGCGATCGAATCAGAAATGAAGAGATCCGTAGAAGAACCGACATAGCCCGAAGAATTGCCAACCTTAAGTGGCAGTGGGCAGGGCACACTGCTCGCAGAACAGATGGCTGATGAGGCCGAGAGGTTCTGGAGTGGCGACCGCGTACTGGAAGGCGTAGCGGTGGAAGGCCTCGCACAAGATGGACCGTTGACCTGTTCAAGGCCGCAGGAATCCGCTGAATGTGAGAAGCACAGAATCGGTCGATTCTGTGGTACTTGGGGGACACCTGTGTCCAGCAGTTGACGTCTTTCAGCTGAAATGGTGATGATGAAATTCATACATATTAAGGTCCTGAATCTTATTTTGTTCAACATATCGATGCCGGAAATTTGAAATGCCGTAAGGGACGTTTAAATCCCTGTCCCTTACGGCATTTCAAATTTCCCGCATCGATATGGCCTGATGCCCGACCTGTAAATTGCAAAAACGTGTGAGTGGAAATTTGACTTTCATTGGCTTCTGTGGCGCTTTCCCCTCGATACACTGTGACACTTTTTTTTTGTGGGTGGGAATTCATCACAGGACGTCTCCTGCTCTGGGCGGAGCGGGAAGGTGCGTCAGACTTTTACTGACTAAAACTGACCCGTGTTCCTTCAGTTGCCCATATGCCAGGGCCACGGTAACTCTTTCGAACAAATCTCGCGACCCTGGCTGGCAACTTTGACACTTAATAAATAAAATAATAGTTAAAAAAAACTAAAAAACACGCTTCCATTGAAACCAAACTAAAAAGTATAAAATAATGGAAAAAAAGCGTGGGGTGCTTTTTAAAGTATTTTTTTATTGATATCAGGCACCCTACGCTTTTTTTGGATGGCAATGGAAGCGTGTTTTTTTAGTTTTTTTAAACTATTATTTATTTTCTATTTTTTAGGGTGTTTCGAATTTTGAGACGTATGTCAGCGTAGTTTGTGACGTATGTCAGCGTAGTTTTCCAAGAAGTTTTTTTTGCTGTCCTCGTAACTCGAGCAAGGATAATGGCACAATTAGTTTGTGACGTATGTCAGCGTAGTTTTCGAAGACAGTTTTTTTGCTGTCCTGGTAACCCTGGCAAGCATAATGGCACAAATTTATGAAATTATTGCATTGTCATCGGTCCTTAACAGGTGTGCAAAGTTTTAATGAAATCTGGTCGTTTAAAGTAGGCCAAAATCGCGCTATAAGGAGTCGGTTACAAACAAACATACTAACATACAAACATACAAGTGAAGCTAATATAAAGCGTGTAAAAATAAATAAATATCTAAGGACAACCAAACACCCTGTTATCTGATCCCAAACTAGGCAGAGCCTGTACTATGGTAAGCAGACAACTGATAAATATACTTAAATATTTCTAAATACATACATATTATAGATAAATTACACCCAGACACAGAACAAATGATTGTGCTAATCACACAAATATTTGTCCTGGGTGGGAATCGAACCCACGACCTCAGTCTTTGCAGTCAGGGTCACTAACCACTAGACTAACAGGCTAGTCAAGTAGTAGTCAGTCTTAAGGCGGAAGTGCGTGTACGATCACATAATGCTGAAGCGTGCAAGTTAGTGGCGTGTTAGCCACATGTATAGCGTGATCCTAACAAATTTGGCGTAAATGCTAAAGTCACAAATAAAGCTTTTATGTTTGAAATTTTATAATGGTGTTCGTGTATAAAGATATTATTTTAAAATAGTCATGCATAATAACAGCTATTAACTTACTGCGTGTGAAATAAAAGAAAGAAAGCCTAAGAAGAAAGAAAAACATTAATTTAGCACCAGTTACTAATTTTACTACTTATTTAGCACATTTATTTATTTGGCATTTATTTAAAAGGCACACAATAAATAAATAAAAAATAAATAAATAAAATAAAAAAATATAAATAAATAAAAAAAAATAGAAAATGAAAGAAAATACATTGAAAAAAAAGGGTAAAAACATAGGTAATAGGAAGGAGTTCCTAAAGGAACCTTTTCGTTTGAGTGTTGCTAAAACCGACTGTAATGTACATGGGTTAAATTAAATTAGGTAGCGAAATGGATATCGTTATCTAAACGTGTTAAAACAAATAAATTAATTTAATGAGATTTCGTGGGGTTATCGACCGCAGTTAATGTTATCACTAAGTCTCTCCTAGAACCGAAAATTCGAAGACATTTATTCGGTTGGTAGACGTCACATATCTTCGTTTTTTTTTTAGTACATGTGGGTTTCCTCACGATGAGACTCAGGATGAAACTATGTTTCGTTTTCAGAGCATTGGTGATGAAATTATTAACACAAAGTCTGTGTGTCTGTTTCCAACCCACGACCTACAACTTGTAAATCAAGACGGTTACCACTGGGCCACCACTGATCTTCCTCCTTCCTCAACAATATGTTGTTAAATATAGTCCTCTAGAACGTATTTCGGCCATGGCGGCCAATCTCAACGGAGAGTAAGCCTTTGGCGCGGGAGATATTATAGTGCACAAGTGTGTGCGAAGACACGGGGCAAACTCAGTTCTCATAGTCTGATGGGACGGCAATACGACACGACCGGAGAGAGAGCAGTACCAGCAGCTTGACATACGTTCCGAGGCACGGGGGTATCACACCGCCAACTTCCAAACTCCGGGCTGTTAGTAAGAAATTCCTAATGGGAAAACCCAATAACACTTTACCCGGGAATCGAATCGAACTCAGGACCCCACGCTCAGTCGTCGCGCTTGCGACCACGAGACCAACGGGGCATTGTTATTAAATAACATCGGTTATCGTATTATAATAGTCATCCGTCATTAATTAACGCACAAATCGTACAGATTACTTGTATTATGTACAGAAACCCAGCACATAAAGCTACTAAAATCTGTCAAATTTCTTTAATAGGTTTTCAACTTTATAGCTGAAACATTAGGTTCAAGATTGATTGAAAAAAATTAACAGTTTCGGGTGCTGGCGTCTGTACCTATAACAAATTCGTGTTGTTGCAACCTCGTTGTTCCGTGTGGTGCCGCACGTAAAGAATAGCCCCATTCCATTTCTTCGCGTGGCTGTCGTAATAGACGACTAAGGGACTTACTAGAGCATGGGCAGCAGCGTTCTCTATGCGTTTTACCACCATACTACGATCGCCAACCTGCGTTCCGATTATGACGATGTCAGCGTGACGATTATTCGGGAGTCGATAGCGGACTCCCAGCCACCGTAGGCGCGAGCTTGCGGGTGGCGAGCAATGGGTAGCTCGCCGCCCGGTAAGGACCAGGCACGGGTCGACGGCGCGTAGTGTTCCACGCGCGCCTCAAAGAGATGTCAGCAGCACTGAAGGGGTCTACTAGGACCGATGCCTGTCAGGGTCGCGAGATTGTTCGAAAGAGATACCGTGACCCTGGCACATGGGCAACTGAAGGAACACGGGTGGGTTTTAGTCAGTAAAAGTCTGACACGCCCTCCCGCTCCGCCCAGAGCGGGAGAAGTCATTTGATGATGGCCCATCCAAAAAAAAAAAAAAAGCGTGACGATTATGGCAAACCCTGGGGGGGAAAAATATAACTTCTAATTAAGCACCCAGTGTTCTTCCTCCTCTCTCCTACTTGATCTTGCTGGGTCCGACAGGGTCCATAATTGTGACTTAAAAAATGATTTCCCTTCCAACTATGCTTTAACATTATGGTAAGCAATAAAGAATTGAGAATTGAGAATTGGGTTTTCGGGGGTGGCTTATGTCCAGCAGAGGACGCCTTCTGGCTGAAATGATGATGATGACAACCTGTGTGCATATTTGGATTTCGCATGATGTGACAAAGATTATATCTGGACTTTAAAAGAGACTGTAACCTGTGAGTTTGTTTCGATCTTTCTTCTGAGAGTAGTCAGTTAGGAAACGCTAACCTCAGTTTAAAAAAAAATATGATTGACGTGTAAAAGTGTTTGTAGAAACCAACTTACAGAAATAAAATCATTTATCATTTCAAACTTACCGAATCCCAGATAAACTCTGGTCTCTGCCAGGGTCGCGAATTCACGATTTGTTCGAAAGAGATACCGCGGCCTTGGCATATAGGCAACTGAAGGAACACGGGAGGGTTTTAGTTAAGAAAAGTCTGACAGGCCGCTCCGCCTAGAGCGGGAGACGTCGTTTGTAGATTCCCACCCACAAAAAAAATCTCTGGTGGAAAAATTCTACTAAAAATAAATACTCTTTACAGAAACTATCATCGCCTGGTAAGGTGAAGTTCACTGACCCCAAAGCAGCAGCGAAGCGTGAAGCAGCAGCGTTGTGCAAAAAGGGAGTGGACATCATTGTTCTACTGTCACATTGCGGACTTGAAGTTGACAAGTAAGTTGAAATTCAAGGTTTTTTGATAATTAAAAGATTCTTAAGGCTCCTAAACGGAGCCTTTTTTTTCAGGGTAGGAAATTCATCAATTACTTCTCCCGCTCTTCATGTCAGACGTTTACTGGCTAAAACCCACCCGTGATCCTTCAGTTACCTGAGCCAGGCCCACGGTATCTCTTTCAAACTAATCCGAAGCTGAATACCAGTAATGTACAAGGAGCGACTGAACGGATATGCATGGCATATAGATAGTTTATAACCTAGATTAACACACTGGGTACTATTTATCCCGGTAGTACATTCCCGTGGGATATATTTCGGCCTCCATGCGGACGAAAACTCTGGCAAAAGGTAGTACTCTAGAACTACAATCATGAACAGATAGGAGATAGATTTAGTCACAACAAGACACGACAAGATAACCACTTCCCATTTTAGTTTAAATGATTTTATCAAGCGTTGCATCTGGGAATCCATTGTCCTGTCCACGTTAACGAGACGAAACGATAAAATTGCTCAATTAAACTATAAGTACCGGACTTTATGTCGAGCTATGTACCAATGTAACGGTACATTGTACCATTGTTTAGTTGAAGACGAATGAAGACTGATGATGCAACGGTCTGGTGATGGGTTGATGTAAATTCAGGACAATTGTTACGCGAATTTACTATCAAAACTGTCCGTACTAATATTCCAACTAGTTTTTTTATTGACAAAAACTAGTTGGAACATTAGTACGGTGTACCCATGCGGGCGAAGGCATTGGCTTTCTTGGACGTAGGAAATTATGCCACGGGAACGTACTACAGGGGTAAAAGTGTCATCATATGTGTTAATTCAGGTAATAAATTATGTTTGTCCCAAATTTCAATCCAAATCCGTTCCAAAAACCAAGATAGCGTCTGCGAAAATTTACGAAATTTCCATCATGGGTGTCGTTTTCATAGTTTTCGGAAGTGTTAAAACCGATGGTGGGGTCGAAATGAAAAACTCCTTTCGCGTAAATGTGTTTTCACGCAAGTGGGTTTGCGCAAGTGTCTTTCGTGGAAATGTCTTCCGCGCAAGTTATTTTCCTTCAAAATGTTTTACGTAAAGAAAAATTTAAACAATAGGAGATGTTTCATTTTTATATGGGGCTCCGGCCATAACGTGTACTGTTTAGCGAAGCTGGGTAAATTACTCATGAATAGAATAAAGTAACATTTTTTTCATAATATCAAATGGTTTTTAAGTACAAAATAAAAATTAAAAATGTTTGACGTTTGTCCTAAGAGTTAGCAAGTGGTTATTTTGAATTCGTTTAGAAACACACTTCAAGAATGGAGACTAAAGATTTTTGTAACGATGAAATGGTCACACTTAATTATGTTTACTCAAAAATATTTACAAGAGAATAATAGTAATTAATTTTTAACACTACAAGAATACACACATTTTTTGATTATTTTCTACTTAACATTGATTTGATGAGATATGATTTCAGAACGATAGAAGTCTGCAAGCAAACGAGACGCCATGTTGAATAAAACATGGTAATAATTGAAAAACTATTATTTTTTGTACACAACAAATAAGGCGCAAATTAACCAGGGAATATTTTTCCCTAATTTGTAGTATTTTTTCTTCTTTTTTGATAAATGTACATCTGATGGCCGAAAATGAAACATCTCCTTTCGAATAGATACATAGCTAAAACCATTTATCCAGTACACACAAGAGATTGCTATCTAACCGTTATTATTAGCTATGGGTTAACCCACAAAAGCACAATTAAATGATAACACATTCCATGAATATATTAAGTATATCTAAAAACAAGGTGCCAATAAAAAAATTATGCTAACATAATTCTAGATACTTAAATATAATTAACTTTGCTACATTCGTTGCAAGGTTCTAGCAAAACCAACTCTGTTGGTATTTGGGTCGTCTCGCTTGATAGACTAGCGCATGCCGATTTCATTGTGTTAGCTGTAGAAATTATGCTACACCAGCTACGTCTCATTTTCAATAGTTTTTGGATTACCTAAGTACAAATTATGCATTGCTTAAGCATCAGTACTCAGAGAGGTATCTACAAGGCACGTGGCAACGCTAGGCGAGAACGTCTTCGATGGGCATGTACACTGATCTTATTGTTGAAGTCAAAAAGGTTTAAAAAAAGACAGTTGCGTAGTAGGTACTGGCAATCTAGACAAATAAATAAAATTGGAGTGTCTGTTTGTAATATTAAAATAACCGCTTTTTACTAAGTGTATATGGATGTATACACGGTTCATATACCAAAACAACATTTTTTACAATTTTTGTCTGTCTGTCTGTCTGTTTGTTCCGGCTAATCTCTGAAATGGCTGGACCGATTTTGACGGGACTTTCACTGGCAAATAGCTGATGTAACAAGGAGTAACTTAGGCTACTTTTATTTTAGATTAAAAAAATTGAATCTCACGAAAAAAAAACAAACGAAAAACTTTTATGTTAAAAATACCATGCGGACGAAGTCGCGGGTCGCGGGTAATTACCTATATAACCTGGATTAATGCATTCTTAATACATTTACCGCGGTAGTACGTCCTCTTGCGATAATTTCCGACAACCACGCTGGCGAAGCCGCGGGCAAAAGCTAGTCATAAATATAATCAACCTATAATATTCCCATTGCCGGGACACAGCCTTCTTCTCGGGGAGTGGGACTGGGTGTTAATCCACCAGGCTGGCTATTTTTGGTTCCACGACATGCCGATTTCTTCATGATGTTTTCCTACACTTATTTTGTGTACTTCTTTGTACTCATTGTTGCTTCACCGTTCGACGTCACACGTCAGCGCCGGCTGTCGCTGAAAACCAGCGCTGGGGCTCTGTCTCGCATAGAGTCGCAGCATTATGCTGAGCGATGGCCGTTTTGCGTGGATGTAGCGCATATTTTCCCCAGCTTTTTTTAAATATTTTTGTTGTGTTCAGTCTTTCTTTGCGTCATATTTACCGCAAATAAATGAATTTTCTTTACACCGTTTTGAGAGCAGTGGTGGCGAAATAATTCGAGTGGGTTCGAAACCACTACCTGTAATGATGACTTTACAGTAAACTTGCATTTCGCTAGTTATGTGGAAGTCGACGTTGATACAGACGTAATAATATCGCGACGCTGGATCTTCAACGCAGTGCTTTATCCCGAAAGTTGAAAATCGAACAGTGTCTTTCTTCGACGCGTTAAGATGCACTCTATTGGATTCTCAGTGCTCGGTTCAGCAGTGAGAATTGAAAATCCTGTGCGCAATGAAATCTCTCCGTGATATTTTTACGTTCTCATGTCCTTCGATTAAGTCTCATGTAAAAGGGTGCCTATTGTCATGAAACTGGCTTAAACCCTACTCCAGACTGTTACTGATGAATTCCCAATAAGAAAAATCAATATCACTGCCCATCGCAGGATTAAAATCCAAGAAATAACCCTGATTGCCAGTTTCTAAACAATTTTTTTTTCGTTTTTCAGAGAGATTGCCCGTGATTCTGCAGAGCATATTGACATCATAGTAGGAGGACACACTCATTCTCTACTGTGGAACGGAGAAGCTCCTAGTGGGGAGCCGGTCGCCGGACCTTATCCTGTCTTCGTGGAGAATTCTGCTGATAAGAAGCATCAGGTAATATACAAAGATTATGAAGCTATCCCTACTGGCAGTGGCCTTCGATATGATCGTTACTGATATGAGGATCTGATGACTAAATTTAACTCGCCAAGAGTTCATGTTATCAGCCATACGTTCGCCATAACCTAAACGCCGTATCACTACCTACGTTGAAGTCGTAGTGGGGGTGTTCGTGCTCCTGAACTCCAGGTCTGTACTAGTAGAGATTACTTTGCCGAAACAAGTCTAGGGTGAAGAGCTAGATCAAAAGAGATACAGAAACTCTCAGGGCAGCATGTAGTGACTCTAGGTACCCTATCTTCTGGGAGAATGTTCCTTACCTCTGGCTTGTTTTTATTGGCTAGCTGGAATGGCAAGAGTAATTGCGCTCGGAGGAAGGAAGTATTCTAGTAAATACACGTAGATTTCTCTGGCATTCTCCCGATAGCTATAGAATACTTCTCCACTGCTCTAAGTACCTCAGGACGTGTTGCCCTCTTTTCTCTACCATATTATGCACTAGCAAATCTTTTTCGGGGCCCATTATTGAGTGTGCAAATCGCCCCCTACCATTTTATCTTTGTATTTTGTAAATCTGGTCAGGGCCAACTGGCCATAGTATTCCGATAGTCCTAGGTAACCAGTATATTTATGCTACCGAAAATCCATAGTCCAATATCTTTGTTTCCATATCCTGCAATAGTCAAACACCAACCGAGGGTAATTCTTGGTTGCTCTTGCATATTCCGAACAGGAATAATCGTCGGTTAGTGCCTCATTTAATTAAAAACGTCTAACGTCGTTCTTGCTTTGGGAGTTGGCCTCTGCTGCTCGTGCGTCTTTCAAGGGTCCGAGAGCCCCGTCCCGACAAATGATAAGACATCCTACTTAATATTATAAATTTGAATGTGTGTACATTTGTTACTCAATTACGCAAGAACGGCTGAACGGAATTAGATTTCAAATTTGGCACACATAACAGCCTTATTTATTAAATACAAATCGAGTTAATCACTGATTAGCTACTGTTTGGCTTAGCAATTAGTTAGCTCTTAAGATAAGATTAACTTTTCTTTATTTATAAACGCCAGTTAGCAGGTGATTAGTAGCGAAACGAATTAAAGGTAATATTATGCGTAAAACAGTCGGCTTATAAGCAGAATTAAACAATAAGTTAGACACGACAAATACAAATATCGTGATTATGACAACCACGAGTTTTGTATTGATCGTGTCTTTAGCATTAGCCGATAATAGCTATGTATTTGCATGTCCCTTATGCTTGTTTACATGAAAATACTCTTTTAGAAACATGGACGTACTTGTGTCTATTCTACATTACCTTCTATTACTTTTGCACTAGGGTTTCAGTGAATTTGAATAACAATTAGTAAAATTGTTTACAGTTGAAAATAGACTACTGCTATGAAAGCCACCTAGCTACATTACTACATTATAAACCTCGCAAAGACGGCGAGGGAGGAGAATATGCTACGTGAATAAGATGAGGAATGAGAGTGGCATGAGAAAAGAATGGCAGATGTTTTTAGAGGGAGAATAATTGAAAATAAAAAATAATGAATACATAACAATTATGTTACTTTATTACATAAATTTAATTGTTTCTTATAAAATTTATCTTGTTATTTGTGTGTGATTACCATACCTTGGTTTTTCTTTAGTGCTGTGCCTTAGAATTGACGTTATAGAATGACGGGCACATGGGATAGTCACTATCTCCGATGAACTTGCTCGCAAACTCACTCTCTTCAAACCTACTGAACCTCTTCCTGATTGTGCTTTCCCTATAAATCCTTTTATCATGTTTACTTTGAATAATAGGTAATAATTCTTGTAGCGAATTTAAACGAGCCTTGTAGATCTTCCTCCGTCTGATTCTCGGCGGTCCGTGGCGTTTCAGAATTATTTATTTCTCCTGCATCGTTCCGAAATCTCGTATAAGATTATTGAAATTCATATTTACTATACTCTGTTTATTATAACATTAGAAAAAAGAGCATCGCAGAAGCAGGAGTAGGAAACCTTTTATTTCAAGTTAAGTTCAAACAATTTAAATAAATAATGTGAGCTTTTTTGTAACAATGTATGGCATGCATATAATAAAGCATTTACTATCGATTTACTCGTCACAAGGCTTGGATAGGTACATGAAATGGAACAATTTTTAGTAACAATCAGTTTATTAAAAAGTCACTGTTCTTTTTTCTGTAGAACGAAGCGGTGTTCGTTTAATTCTACTTTTCTTGGGAGACAATATTTTATCCTCATGGTCAACGTTGGGGCCACGTTTTTTTCGCTGTTGACACTGATCGGCGCCACCAGCAGTTTCAGAATGTGCATGTTGCGCTTACATGCCACTCGGGCCTGCATCGGGATCCATAGTTCCACAAAACGTACCAGTTTGTACGAACAACACAAAACTAACAATTATAACGATAACAAAAAAATAACAAAAGAAAAAACAACAAAATCTCGAAAATTCAGCAATAACAATGAGAAAAGGCGTAGCATTCACAAGTACTAAGTGAATGACAACACAATTGACAACTGCAGAAAATTTACGCAATTTGACGGATGGTTGATAGCATAAATTGACCAAATAAAAAAAAACACGTGCTCCCATAACTTATGGAGGGAATACGTAACATTTTAGATTTGGTAGAATTATAGTGACGTAAAAAACATTCCCGGTACTGTTCACCCCTGCTTCTTTTAGATTTTAAACATTAACACGACAATATAGAATGTAAAATCTAAACAATATTAAATGAAAGCCTTGTAATTTCAGAAGGTAGCTAGGTTAAATAAGTACAATTAAGTGTGACAGCTGTTATATGTACTTCTCAATATCACAAACTCACACAAACAACATATATACACCATACAACAAAAACAAATTATCAAGCGTACACCTAATTTTCACATAACAAGTATGAATTTGGAAATATGCACTTATGCATTGGACCAGTTTCATAAATATATCAGTTTTACAAAAGAACTAATGATTAAATATTCGAAATCATTCAATCATTATCTCATAAAAAAGACATACACCTTTAGAAATATTAACATAATTAGCTTGTTACTTTATCTCATAGTATACTTCTATTATTTAATATCTCAATATGATAATTGCGACTGCTTTGTGATGACCTTAATAATATCTGGTATCAATTATGAGTAACACATTGCAAACTATTAATGACACAGACAACATTGAAATTTCGAATACAGTTGAATGTGATCCCTCAAATCTTACTGAGCATATAAACGTTAAAAAAAAATGATTTCACTGTTATAGCCCAGAACATAAGGAGTATGTATATAGTTGCAGTATTGCAACTTTGATGATTTCGTCATTATGATGTCTACTTTTAAATTCGAAACAGATGTGATAGTAGATATTAACAGAATGTAGATTAAATAAGAACAAACATATACCTCAACTCAGTAACTATCAGACTTTTGTATCAACGCGGCAGATGAATCAAAATGATGGAGTAGTCGTATTCGTTAAAAAAACATTAAAATCAAAATTACAAGAAATTCAGTTAGACTAGGCGACCTGTCTACAATTAGACATACTAGATCACACTCTTCTGTGTATATACCGGTCTCCATGCACTACCAATCTTGATAGATTTATGGATTCACTCAGCCAGCACTTTAGAAATTATACATTTGTGCCTCGATCTTAAAAAAGCATAAGACACTATCATATGACAAAAAAAAAATATATTAAAAAGAAGAAAGGATATTATTGCGCAAGTCCCACAATCTAAAACCAATTTTGCTGCCACACAGTATAAAATTCAATCGGCACGGTTATATAATAAAGTGAACAAATACTTATACATTTACACTGAACATCTTCATAAAGGTAAGAAAATGCTAATAGAATGGTTAAAATCACGCACTTATGCAGATACTGAATATTGCTACAATAAGTGAAAATTAGTTATACTGGCACCACCACACCCACATCCACATCTTCCCTCATACACACATCCACATCACCTTCACACATCACACACCACACACACTACACACCTCACACACCCGCCACATATCACACGAAAATAGTGTACTACTCTAATTATAAGATAACAAAAATGTATCTCCAAAAATAATAATAAGTTAGTTTTGTAAGTTTCAAAAATAGCCAAAGCCATGGAAGTGCGGAGTCTCCTAACACAGGCGTTATCATGCTTAAAAGGAGGCTCCAATCATAAACTAATGTATACTAGTTTGTATTGAAATAAACATTTTTTTATATTTTTTTTTAATATATAAATTGATTATATTTAACTCCACATCAACCTTGACTGTAATAATGTTTGTTGTAATTTTATTGAAAAGTGTGCACCTAAAAGAGCCTTTTTTAACTTCTGTCTAATAGTACAATTAGATCATCAATTAGATCGTCTCCTGCCCTTATCCCTATTTATTTGGGGTCGGCGCAACATGTAATTTTTTCCACACTTCTCTATTAGTAAACTTCTCGGTAATAGAAAAAAAAATATTGTCCAGGTAATACAGTAAGCAAACATAGGTTAACATAAAGTTAAGACGACATGAATAGCTTAAATATAACCTACAGCTAATTACAGTATATTACATATTTGCCAGTGAACCCCAATGTAGGCGAAGCCCAATAAAACAAGCTATAGTTAATGTTATTCTTTCATTGTTATTGTGGGCAAAGCCCAATGAAACTAGCTATCCATTGACACCAATATTTCCATTCTAATGTAAAAGGTAACTAAGTTATAGCCCATGTAAAATACCTAAATAAATACCTAAATGTTCTTTCGTAACCAGTAGTAGATATCTAAGACAATACTGACTTGAATACCGTAGAATGTTAGTAATAACAATGTATTGACTTATGTTTTAGCCTGTTGAATGCAAAATAGCTTGTAGGAACAACCTGTTAGAATCTAATTAGACTGTAATGCCAGTGTCATTGTTTACTTAAGACTAATTACCGTTTGGATACTTTAATTGTAAATGCCTAACCATTAAACGTGTAGTTCAGTAATCATGGTGCAAGAATGTATGCTCCAATAGGACGACGTCTATTTGTTAATCCAATAAGAAACTAGGAGCCTTGAACTTCCTTACACGTGTTTTAGAATTCTCGACAGGTCGAGACCTGCTCCTTTGGGAAAGTCCATTTTTATCAGTTGTAATTGGCGGAGCGCCCGGGAAGTAAGGAAGTGCGTAGGACATTTGCACTATGCGGTAAAACCTATATAAGGGCCGAGTGTCTATTTTTAGTTTAGTCTTCTTACATTTTCGCATGCGTCAACAAGTTACCACGTAGTGTTTGTGAAGTAAGGGGCTCCGTTGTCCACTGCTTAGTCGCGATGTACCCTATAACTAGTTAGCCAGTCTTCAGTAATGTGTAGCTAGGATTTAATTGTGTGTACTACTTATTCTGACTGTATTTTATATTGTGTGCTGTGTATCTACTATTTCTTATAACCATTTTATGTGTAATTTTCTATATCATTTCTGTGTACAAATATAAGCAAAGATTGCGACATTCTGACTGGTTTAATTTCACTCTTTCGTCAAGGGAACACCGTCACCCCCGCCTACAACACCTGACTCCCGTTTTAATAACATTTTGGTCCTTGCGAGCCGGATCAGGTTCAATTAGAATAGAGTGAACCAGTCAGAATCATGAGTCACAGAAGTGAAATCACTACACGCAGCAAGCTACGAAGACTGGCAGAAGAAAAGGGTACGCGACAAGCAGAGGACATCGTCTCTGACTCAGGCCTACCATCCGAGAGGGCTCCAGGTTCTCCGTCCGTAGCACCGACATGGGCATCGACGTCCGCTCGTAATATTCCGCTCACAGGTGGCCGATTAATCGACCACAGCAAATTGACGTCAGAGAGAGCGCACGGGGGGCAGGCAGCGACCAAGGGTCGCCACACCTCGCCGCGCAGCAAAATATCGTCAAGAAATAGCCACAGGAGCGTCGATTATTTACGTAAACGAATCGAGTACGAAGCGGAGCGCGAGTTAGTGCAGTTAAAAGAGAACCTGGTCAAAGACAAGGAAAACCTTGTTAAGAAAAGGATGGAGGCAGAAATAGCTGAGATAGAGGCGGCCGCTGAAAGCGATGGTTCAAACTCAGATGTGAGTACGACACAGCGCGTCGAAGAGTGGGTGAAAACTACGCCCCAAGTCCCCCAATTGATTGAAGTATTGGGGACGCCGGCTGTGTCAGGCGCACCCGTTGAAAGGGCTGCCCCCCGTGAAACATCTGAGTCCCGTGATGAAACCGTAAGTAGAGTGAATCTTGTGAATAACCACCGTGGATCGTCAGTGTTGTGTGATCTAGACCAGTCCCAAGTACCTAGGGCATCCGCGTCTGTACCGTTACCTAACATAACGGCACCAATTACGCCCAGGTACATGCCAGAAACGTCAGATGGTGTAAGGTTCCGGTTACCCAGCCGTTATCCCGTCTTTACCACTCCGGCCGCAAGTGTACCTCGAGTAGGCAAACTCGAGTCGGATACACGGCGGCAGATGCAGTACGGAGCGGATGATAAAGAAAGGCGGAGAGAATCGTCAGGGGACAGAGACCGGACGATAGACAGACTGGCAGAGGCTATCACGAACATGGCACGACCACCACGACCGGTACCAAGACAGGCATATGAATTGCCATACTTTAACGGTGACCCCGCCGACTGGATATCATATCGGAACATGTACTGGGAAACATCACAAATGTATAATTTCAAGGCGCACGAAAACTTAGCACGATTAAAAACCTCGTTACAAGGCGACGCAAAGGTATCAGTAGAGGACTTACTACGAACGTCAACTGATCCGACCGAGATAATGCGCGCGCTAGAGGATGAGTACGGTCACCCGATCGTAGTGCTACAGTACGCCATACAAAAGGTCAAAGAATTACCTAGAGTAACGGAAAGTGGACGCGAACTAAGGAAATTCTCGTCAACTGTTAGAAATTGTGTTTCGTTACTCAAAAATATTCGGGCGGATGGATATATAAATAATCCACAGCTGGTGAATGAACTGCTGAGCAAGCTGACCCCTTTACAACGTGCGCAATACGGTGACTTCGCAATGGGCCTGGACAACGAACAGGGGGTGGACTTAAGAGTGTCTCCGAACCTAGAAATATTATCTCATTTTCTAATACACTTGACACGCTCAACGTCGTACTACACTCAGGCGAGCATGTTTGAGCCCAGTCCATCAAAGCCCCCTGCCAAGCAACAGCAGAAGTACGGCGGGACTGGTCAGTCCCGACCAGCCAACGCCGCGCGCTCGGCCGCCAGCAGGCCTCCGTTGACACAACGAGTGAACACGCAGAGCGACGAGTCTACCGCTCCTGAAGAATGTGTTATATGTCAACGAAAGCACAGCATAGAAGAATGTGACCAGTTCAAGAAGCTTACCGTTCAACAGCGTTGGGACACGATAAAGGAAAAGAACACATGTTTCAAATGTCTCGTGAGTAAACATCCCAAGAGGTTCTGCCGTGCGAACAGATGTAAGAAGTGCGGGTTCGGACATCACCTGCTGTTACACGCGGATAAGCAGCCGAAAGAAAAAGAAAAAACGGCTATTCCAGCAGAAAATAAGACGGAAAGCGTCACTAATATAGGCGAGTGGCGAGCTACGGCCCTACTAAAAATCATTCCAGTGACGGTCAATAGTGATAATCAATGTTACGCGCTACTGGACGATGGTGCGACCGTTTCACTCATCGACAGCTCACTCGCCACCGACTTAGTGGGTCCGTGTGTTCCCCTCTCGATAAAAACCGCGGGTGGCTACGGAGTAACAGACTCAACGTCGCGAGTGGTACAAGTGTGCGTTAAAGGGCTTAACGGTCAGTGTCATAACATTACGTGTCGGACAATAGTAGACATAAAACTGCCCACGCAGACAGTGTCCACCGCAGTGATCGACGACAACGCGCACCTACGCGACTTGGGCTGCGTAGAGATGAGGGGAGCCGAACCGCTGCTGCTGCTCGGACAGGACAACTGGGAGCTGCTCGTCAGTCAGGACATCCGCCAAGGAAAATCCGGTAAGCCAGTTGCCTCACTCACTAAGTTAGGTTGGGTCATACATGGACCATTTAATAATAATAATAGTAAAGAATGTGTTAATTGCATGACCGTTTCCCTACCTGATTTGCATAATTTAGTAAAATCACAGTTTGAGCTAGAAGCAATAGGCATTTCAGATAATTTAAGAAAACATAAAGATGTCGAAAGGGTATTAGCCGTGTTAGACAGCACTAGCCATCGTACCCCCGACCAGTCACAGTGGGAGGTCGGTTTGTTATGGAAACATGACAATATTCAGTTGCCTGATAATTACAATCAGGCAGGGCAAAGGCTGTACGGCATTGAGAAACGTATGCGTAAGGACGCTAGTTTCGCTGAGGCATATTCAGCTCAGATAGGTAGGTTAGTAGAGGAAGGTTACGCGCGCAAAGTAGACGGTAACATAGACAGCTCGCAGGTTTGGTACTTACCGCATTTCGGGGTCGTTAACCCGAACAAACCGGGCGAGCTACGTCTAGTGTTCGACGCAGCCGCCACGTCTCACGGGACGTTTTTAAATGACAACCTACTAACCGGACCTGACTTGCTGAATTCCTTGCTCGGCATATTAATTAAGTTCAGGATAGGCCCCGTCACATTTTCAGGGGATATCGCTGATATGTTTAATTGGCTTCATAATTTATATCGATTAGATAATTTAAAAATACCGCGGTGGTACGGGTTAAAACTCGATAACTTAGAGTTACACGCGTTCCGGGACGCCAGCGAGCTGGCTTACGCCGCGGTAGTATACCTAGTGGGCTCTAACTCTGAAGGTAGGAGGGAATCGGTTATGTTACTAGGGAAAGCGCGAGTAGCTCCACAAAAAGTAATATCCATTCCCAGGCTAGAGTTACAAGCAGCAGTGTTAGCCTGTCGTTTAGCAGACACCGCCCACAAAGAGCTAGGTATACGAATCGATCGGAAATTCCTGTGGACCGACAGCGAAACTGTACTAAAAGGGATAAATTCCGATGCACAGGAATTTCAACGATTCGTCTCGCACAGATTAGCCGAAATAGATAGGCTGTCAGACAGAGGCAACTGGCGCTGGGTACCCTCACAGGATAACCCAGCTGATAAGGCCACCAGGTTGTGCTGGCCCGATGACCACGCAGAGTGGCTCTCGGGCCCCTCGTTTCAATGCAATCCACAGGAGCTGTGGCCTGCGTGTCCCGAGGCTGAGGCGTCGGAGGCGGACCTTGAGAGCATCCAGCGGGTCCACGCCGCCGCAGCACCGGTGGCGCCACTCCTCGAGTACGAGCGCTACTCATCGTGGAGACGCCTTCAGCGCGTCATGACGTGCGAGCGCGTCTTTACTGCCAACTCTCATCGTGGCATCGAGTGGCATTTCAATCCCCCGGCGGCCCCACACATGGGTGGCTGCTGGGAGCGCCTGGTGAGATGCGTGAAGAACGCTCTTCGCAGTACGCTCAAGTAGCGTGCCCCTCGTGAGGAGGTCCTTTACACCCTCCTCACCGAAGCCGAGCTGATCGTAAACAGCCGGCCACTGAGCTACGCGAACGACGACCACGACCAGCCCGTGGTCCTGACGCCGAACCATCTACTCCTGGGCACTGCGTCCGGGAGTACTCCGTCTGCACCGAGCGACGCCAAAAACATCGACTCTCGCCGGCAGCGGCGGCGCGTGAACGCGCTCGCCGACATGTTCTGGCGGCGCTGGCTGCGAGAGTACCTGCCTACGCTCCAACGTCGGGAAAAGTGGTTGAACAATGTGCCGAACGTACGTGTCAGTGATGTTGTAGTGATTATAGACAACAATAGACCGCGAAGTGCGTGGACCAAAGGCCTCATCAAGGCTGTGTATCACGGCAACGATGGTATCGTCCGTGTAGTAGATGTTAAGACTGTAAATGGGGTCCTACGTCGACCCGTAGCGAAGATTATTGTGCTTCCCACAGACCAAGAGTTGTAAGTCGGCTGAACCCTGTTACAGGGGGTGGAATGTAGGCGAAGCCCAATAAAACAAGCTATAGTTAATGTTATTCTTTCATTGTTATTGTGGGCAAAGCCCAATGAAACTAGCTATCCATTGACACCAATATTTCCATTCTAATGTAAAAGGTAACTAAGTTATAGCCCATGTAAAATACCTAAATAAATACCTAAATGTTCTTTCGTAACCAGTAGTAGATATCTAAGACAATACTGACTTGAATACCGTAGAATGTTAGTAATAACAATGTATTGACTTATGTTTTAGCCTGTTGAATGCAAAATAGCTTGTAGGAACAACCTGTTAGAATCTAATTAGACTGTAATGCCAGTGTCATTGTTTACTTAAGACTAATTACCGTTTGGATACTTTAATTGTAAATGCCTAACCATTAAACGTGTAGTTCAGTAATCATGGTGCAAGAATGTATGCTCCAATAGGACGACGTCTATTTGTTAATCCAATAAGAAACTAGGAGCCTTGAACTTCCTTACACGTGTTTTAGAATTCTCGACAGGTCGAGACCTGCTCCTTTGGGAAAGTCCATTTTTATCAGTTGTAATTGGCGGAGCGCCCGGGAAGTAAGGAAGTGCGTAGGACATTTGCACTATGCGGTAAAACCTATATAAGGGCCGAGTGTCTATTTTTAGTTTAGTCTTCTTACATTTTCGCATGCGTCAACAAGTTACCACGTAGTGTTTGTGAAGTAAGGGGCTCCGTTGTCCACTGCTTAGTCGCGATGTACCCTATAACTAGTTAGCCAGTCTTCAGTAATGTGTAGCTAGGATTTAATTGTGTGTACTACTTATTCTGACTGTATTTTATATTGTGTGCTGTGTATCTACTATTTCTTATAACCATTTTATGTGTAATTTTCTATATCATTTCTGTGTACAAATATAAGCAAAGATTGCGACATTCTGACTGGTTTAATTTCACTCTTTCGTCAAGGGAACACCGTCACCCCCGCCTACAACACCTGACTCCCGTTTTAATAACACCCAAACTAGACAGTTAGTCTGTATCTTGGGCTCAGGATACGAATAACAGAGTGGAGACTACAGAGGTGATTTCAGTAATGGTATAAGTGTATGTGTAAAGTTTGTGTGATGTGTGTGTGATGTATATGTGTGGCGTGTATGTGTGTACTTTTGATTCAGTGTCAGATTTTCCCCCTTTTCTATCCATATCATCATTCACACAGTCCATCCATCGTTTCTTTTACACAATTAGATATTAGCAACAAAATAAACTTAAAGCACAACAATCCTATTGAACCGATCAGCTGATTCAAATAAAATCCGCCATCTTGCCTCTTAGCATCTGCTCTACAGTGCCTCGGTACCTAGTGTTTCATTTTGAAAACTACGAATCAATAATTGGTTAACACGTTGAGTGGCGATCAAGCAATATCGTGTGATTCGTCGGCTCTGTATTATGGCCGATCACGCGATATCGCGTGCTTGCTACTAACAATTTTTATGCGCTCTAAGTCTGTGGCCATATGGGATTAACCATCAATCTGTGTTCGGCACTCAACGTATTAAGATTTGAAGCTCTGACTCCCTAATCTATTTGGTATTTCCTGTTAGAAGAATCAGTTTCATACCCGATTTTGCAGCTTTTACAATTATTTATGTCACGTGTACACACTTATACACATTGTATTGGAACTGAGCCTTAGCCGCTATGAAACAGTAAATGCGGCGCTTCTAGTTGCAGATTCGATCCTCGTACGGAAAAAGTCTTTAGAATGTTATCGAGGGGATTTTCGTTTTGTCCACGATATAGGAAAAAAAAACATTGTAGATAACTAAAACACTTGTGTTTATTTTATGCTGACACAAATTCGTTTTTATTCCAGGTGCTGATAGTCCAAGCCTCAGCTTTCACCAAGTACATGGGGAATTTAACGGTCTACTTCGACTTCCGCGGAGACTACGTGAAATGGGAAGGGAACCCATTGTTCCTGGACCGATCTATACCTGAAGGTAAGTTCTCTCTCTCCTAGCCTCTATAGTACATAGAATAATCAGTGTATAATTTTCCCATTGTTGGGACAGTCCTTTCTGTGAGAGGGAGTGATTCCGGGTTGGTGGATGATACTTGTCTTCGAATTTTTACCGCCCAGTAGGTGACCAAAAAAGGTGACAATTAAATATGGCCCCTTTTATTGTCATAATTGATTCATGAACAAATGATCATGATGATTTAGATACGGTGTAATAATTGTTAATGACTAAATGAAATGTGTGTGTACTCGTAACATTATTATCAATGATAAGTGAGAGGTTAAAAATAGATTAACCTTAAAATAATAGTTTGCGTTGTATATAATTAATATAAATAAACCGTTGATAACCTTTTGCGAGCGGTGAACTTGATATTACACGCTTTATATTAGCTTCACTTGTATTTTTGTATATTTGTATGTTTGTATATTTGTATGTTTGTATGTTTGTTTGTAACCGACTCCTTATAGCGCGATTTTGACCCACTTTAAACGACCAGATTTCATTCAAACTTTGCAAACCTGTCAAGGACCGCTGACAATGCAATAATTTCATAAATTTGTGCCATTATCCTTGCCAGGGTTACCAGGACAGCAAAAAACTGTCTTCGAAAACTACGCTGACATACGTCACAAACTAATTTGTGCTATTATCCTTGCCAGGGTTACCAGGATAGCAAAAAAAACTGTTTTCGAAAACTACGCTGACATACGTCACAAACTACGCTGACATACTTCTCAAAATTCGAAACACCCTAAAAAATAGAAAATAAATAATAGTTTAAAAAAACTAAAAAACACGCTTCCATTGAAAACCAAACTAAAAAGTACAAAATAATGGAAAAAAAGCGTGGGGTGCCTGATATCAATAAAAAACCAATACCTTAAAAAGCAAACTATTATTTATTAAATTGTGACACGTCATGAAATAAATGCCAATGCGGTCGACAAGACGACTAATATACTGATTCTTCTATTTTACTAGCTTTTCTCAGTGGCTTCGCCCGCGTATTATACTTACAAACCTCCCTCTTGATTCACCCTGTCTATTGGTGAAAACCATGTTAAATCCTTTGCGTAGTTTAAAAGATCTAAGCATGTAAAGAAGATGTTTTAGAAATTGAAACCCACGCCATCTATTAGGAATTCATAGAACTTACCAATAAACACACATTGTCCTATAAAACAACATTTAATTTGCAAATATTGAGATCAGTAATTGAGATAAAAACTATCCTATCTTTTAAGTTGGATCAAACTGCACACGGTGTGCAAATTTTATTGAAATCAGTTAAGTAGTTTTGGAGTCCATCCCAGACAAAAAACGTGACGCGTAATTTATATACTTATATTAAGATTAAGTACCAGGTACTTAATCTTAATACTTTTTGACAGGCCTACACTGTTCTTCCATACACTGTAATCTGAAAACATTGTAAAAACCAATTAGATTAGATTAAAAGAGTAACCGTGGAGCTTCTTGCTGGCTCTTCTCCATAGGAATCAACAATTTCGAACCGGGTATCTAGTCTCTGACGTTTCATAAGTGCTCATGTAGGTTTAAGTAAATCAAAAAATTTTTGATTTTCATTCTAGTGAAATTCAGGGATATTTTTGTTTAATGTTTTTGTATGGACCTTTTACTCAAAACAACTTAGTTTCAGTACGAGTCGTGTTGTCCAATAACTGAGCTCCATTTAAATACTTATTCAGCTGTATACTATATATCGAAGCACAACCTGTTACCATAGAGTCAGTAGTGCTATTCTGTAAAAATCATACCGTGATAACTTGGGTGAAGTGAGCTTAAGGTGAGCCGTCATTAGTGTCAATCCCTAGCATCAGATGAAATGACAGCTCCTTTTTAGATCACTTCACCTGAGTTGTCACGGTGAGATTTTTACAGAATAGACCGGCAGTTCATGAATGTCGACACCGGTGCGTTGAAATATTTTGTCGGTTACCAGAAATATTATCAGCTGTTTTATAGAAAATTGCAATATCTACGCGGTCAAAATGTATCAATATTATATCATATATTACACGCTTTTATTATCTTGGTAGGTATCTATGTAACGGAGCCTTTGAACGTGATTTTCAGCACACTTATCAACGACCGATGTCAATACAATAATTTCATAAAATTTGTTTGTGTCTATTATCTTGGCCAGCATCACCATGATAACAAAACAGCGTCAGGTGCTTGATATCAATAAAAAAATACCTCTAAAAGCACCCCTCGCTTTTTCTATTATTTTCTAATGTTTAGTTTGGTTTTCTATGAAAGCGTGTTTTTTAGTTTTTTAAACTATTATTTATTACAAGCTTCCAGCAGCGACTTCGTCCAAGTCAAATTTTTTACTCCCTTGACCCTTCCCGTCGCATCGAATTGCCTGCCAGTTTTCGTCCATTTTTCGTTGCCGTTCCGCTCCATTTGATCGTAGCGTCCTCAATAAATAGGCTATCCAACACAAAAAGATTTTTTCAATTCGGACCAGTAGTTCTTGAGATTACCGCGTTCAACCAAACAAACAAACAAACTCTTTCGCTTTATAATATAAGTATAGATATTGAATAATACCTACTAAGTATTGTTCCGTACATTCCAGACCCCAAAATTAAAGCGAAACTGGCCCCCTACGCCAAGAGAGTGCATGAAGCTGAGAACGTTCCTGTGGGGTCCACCGAGAAAACTATGCGGTTTGATGACTGCGTGTTCGGGGAGTGCACCCTCGGGGACATGCTGGTCGATGCTCAGCTCGAGTTCGTGAGTATAATTAAACACCTACTATCAAGTAGTTATAGCATAATCAGCAGGCCTCCTCTCTGGGAGAGGAAGTCGGCTGAAATCCATAAAACGGGTCCAGAGCGGGTTGGTAGATGTCACATGTCTTCGAATTTTCGGTTCTATGATAAGGCGGTTTCCTTACGATGTTTCCTTTCGCTGTTTTAAAAGCAGTGGTGATGAAATAATTTGCACCACGTAAAGTGCCAGTCTGGGTTCGAACCCCCGACCTCGTAAGTCGCGTCCATTTCTACGTTATGGTGGAGGCCCCATAACGTAGTCGTTATCCATTAACAAAATCATCTACATTGTAGATTTTGCGGCATCTACATGGTCACATGTGAACTAAGCATAATACTGACGTCATTCAAAATCGTGCCTTACGCAGGTAGAGGTATTGCGCAAGTAGTATTCAACGTGACTTCAGTTGTCAGGTAGATGCACACCAAACGCAGCACCCGCTTGGTTGGAGGATCCTCTCTTTTGTGACCTCGTCATGGTGGTTGGTGCTGTGGATAGAATCTCGCTTCCTGGCATGGTTCAGTACATGCTCGGGAGTGAGAGCGCGTGGAACGCCGTCTCTTCCTTCTGCGAGGAGGTGATGGCCACGAAGGAAGCGGTAGAAAGGGAGAGGGAGGATCTCCCTTTCAATCCACAGAAGGGTAACCGGCGCCGGAGGGCGCGAAATGATCTCCGGCCGCCTTAGGGTGAGGCCTGCAGGCAACAAACTTGGGGAGTTTGCTGCCTGAACAGAGAAAGGCCCGTGACGGCGGCGCGCCGTGTTCCGCGCGCGTCTGTCTCTGAAGGAACTGCGGCCATTCGTGGCAGTTATGGTGTCGAGGTCCGCATGTATTCATGCGGGCTAACACCTAGCCGGGCGTGACGAAATACGCAAGCACTCCAGCACCCCGGCTAAAAGTAGCTGCAGAACACCGTGTGGTTTTAGTCAGTAGAAGTCTGACAGACCCCTCCACCCACCCCAGGGTGGAGGACATCCATGAGGATTTCCACACGAAAAAAAACAAAAAAAAAAGGTAGGTGCCCACCAAACGCAGCACCCATTTGGTCGGAGGATCCTCTCTTTTCTTTGGACAATGAGTGAACTTTACACCGTGTTCCTCATACGTCTACACGGGAATCAATATTTATTTTTTGTATGAAAAATCGCTATCTTTGACAGCGAGCAATGTAACATACACAAATCTTTGTGCATCTGGGGCATACATTTCGAGTAACCTAAAGTTAATGGTCTAGATTCCGAAGCAGGCCGTGGTCAACTATAGAAGATGTCTTTTTAGCCACTGACTGAATTATACAGGGTGGCAGGACATCGACGCCCTAGCTGCTACCATGGATTTAGATCACGGGTCTGAATCCCCCAACGTTGAAATTGTTCCCTACATTTTTACCAAGAAACAAAGATATTGCACTTTTCTTTGAAACAGTCGGTTTTTGATAGACGAAGAAAATTTTCTACGCAAAGTGGTCTCGTATTATGTGCTGACTTCATGGTTACAATTTGCTTGGCTCATAATAATAAAGATTAATACTAAAGATTTTTTTTTTCAGGGCAAAAAGGCGGTACCTTCTTCTCCTTATAAGTATTTATCGTTCATCCAACGCGGTAACATCAAGTCTTCTATAATGCAAGGCAGTAAGTATTCTTTTTATTGACGTATAATTTGCTAAAAATTGACAACCTTAACAAAAATTTACCACTCACTTTTGCCTGTGGCTTAGCCCACGTGGAGGTCGGAAATTATACTACGGTAAAGTACTATGGAGATAAAATGTATCTTATGTGTTAATCCACGTTATAAACTATCTGTGTGCCAAATTTCATCCTAGTCCGTTCACCCATTTCCACACGATTGAGGAACAAACATCCTTCACATTTATAATACATGTAGGTAGGAATAAAAGCCTGAGTTCTTGAAAAGGACTTTTACCTATTTAAAGTGACTAATACACAACCATAATTTGTATGAACTCTAATAATTCCTGCTCATAAAAAAAGTTAATTCATAAACTAAAACCACGCTCTAAAATGTATGAAACAAGAAAATATTGTCATCTGAAAGCCTTGGTCGTAAGTTTAGTTTATAACTTTTTGTTCTCTTGAGAGCGCCTTTTTTCAATTTAATGTGACGTCACATTGAATACAGCCGACCAACAATACTCTACGCTTCTAATGATTCATCATTTTTCAAGTTATGATAAATTGTTTCGAAGTTATGAGAGAACGGATGAACATACATTCCGGACAAAATCATAACCCTCCTTTTTGCTGGGCCGTAGTACGCTAATTATACCATGTAACTGATAGTGACAATAAAAGGATTTAGAAAAAATAAATAATAGTTTAAAAAAACAAACAAACACGCTTCCATAGAAAACCAAACTAAAAAGTATTATTATAATTGAAAAAAGCGTGGGGTGCTTTTTAAGGTATTTTTTTATTGATATCAGGCACCTCACGCTTTTTTCCGTTATTTTCTACTTTTTAGTTTGGTTTTCTATGGAAGCGTGTTTTTTAGTTTTTTAAAACTATTATTTACTTATTCATACATACAGCTATTACGAACTTTACCCTATTAGGGTCACAGCACACATATCAACTCGGAAAGGGATCGTCACCGTATCCCCTTTCGAATTATTTACTTAAATTTTTTGTTTCGAATTTTGAGACGTATGTCAGCGTAGTTTTTGAAGACAGATTTTTTTCTGTCCTGGTAAGGGTTACCAGGTTAATGGCACAAATTTATGAACTTATAGTATTGTCATCGGTCCTCGATAAGTTTACAGAGTTTAAATGAAATCTGGTCGTTTAAAGTGGGTCAAAATCGCGCTATAAGGAGTCGGTTACAAACAAACATACAAGTGAAGTTAATATAAAGCGTGTAATATTAAGTGGCATACGGAATTGAAATTTTAACCATATTTATCTTCTGTCTTTCCAGTAATAACAGAAGGCTCGATATTCGAGCTGCTCCCCTTTAACGACCGCATGGAGACATACGAGCTGGAAGGCAAGTACGTGCGACAAGCGCTGGAGAGGAGCGTCAGCGATGCGTGGGCGTTGTCTCCTTTTAAAGGACCCTGGGTACTGCAGGTTGCTGGTGAGTTATTCTGTTTTTAAATATATGTATAGTCTTCCAGATCGTAGTCCTGGAGGACTAGCCATCGGCGCGGGAGATATTACAGTGCACAAATGAGTGCGCAGACACAGAGGCAATCACTGTTCCGTCACTCTCGTAGTCCGATGGGACGGCAATCCGACATGACTGGAGAGAGATCAGGCACAGGATCAACGGCTTAACGTGCGCACCGAGGTACGGAGGTGTCACACCGCCAACTTCCAAACTCCGGGTTATTACTAAAAAAACCCTAATGGACAAACCCTATAACACTTTGTCTGACCTGGGAATTGAACCCAGGGCCCCACGCTCAGCAGTCGCGCTTGCGACCACGAGACCAACGGGGCAAATATAAATTTTACTCAGACAATATTTTTTCTCTGTTGGGCCAACGGCCTTCTCTGTGAGAGGAAGTGGATCGTACAGGGCCGGATTTAGAGGTCTGGAGGCCCTGGGGCAAGAAAGGAGTGGAGGCCCCTAATAATTTTCCAAATTGATGAATAAATTTTTTGGATTGTAGTGTTTCAATAATTTATTACAAGACAAATAATTAAATAATAAGAATATATTACTCTTAGTAGTTAGTGGTAACATGTTTTTTTTAAATTCTCACTGTGGGGGCCCCTCACTTGTGGAGGCCCCGGGGCTGTAGCCCCGGTTGCCTTCCCCCAAATCCGGCCCTGGGATCGTAAAATACCACGCGAGCTGTGCTTATCAGAGTTCTCATGAATACCCACCGAATGGAGATAACGAGTGTTTTGCAGAATTCCTACCGACTGAAGCCCACACGATGTGCCTTCTACTATATAGGGTCCAATTAAATTAGCTGGCAATACTATAGCCACGTGTTGAGTAAAAAACTTGTCAGCTAATTTAATTCGACCCTATATATGTAAAGATCCACGAATGAATATAAGCTTATAATTTTTGTCATTGCTGCAATATGAGAAATCAGACATTAAATCTGCCTCGTTACATTTCTGTGTGTGATGTATTAAATATACCGGGTGACATTTTATAACGTCATTAAAAAAAAATGGGTGTAATAGGTGAACGGAGTAGAAGCCTTTGGCATAGTTTTTTTTTTTATATTTTTGAATAACATGTAATGAAATTGATCTAGCAATAAATACTACACATTTAAAGTAACATTTTCATACTAGAACAACAAAAACAGAAATTTGGAAAAAAAAAACAATTAAAATTTATCGAAACTCGAATCAAACGCACCCTACTCAATGCGCGGCATGTATGAATGATTTCGTAGTGCGGTCCTACCCTTTGAAGCCGGCCGATAAGCGGCCTCATTGATCTTTCGCAGGCGCACGAGCCGCACACGCATCCCCGTCCACCCACGTCCCGTGCTCCTTTAGTCACCTGCGATGAATCTGAAGGCCTTCCTGCCTTCTATTATAGTTACACAACACACCATAGTAAGGTCGAGACGGTGAAAAAAGTCATCCGGTATTAAAAAAAAAAACAAAGGTATCCAATACCTTTATAAAAACGTAAGATACAATTTTCGTCCATCACAAAGGAACACACAGAACTCGAAAACTCTGTCAAACAACAAGTGTACTCCTTCAAGGTATTTTTACCCTTTCTCCAAAACTTACCATACTTTTCCACCTTTTTCCAGGTCTGCGAGTGACGTACAACATATCCCTCCCCGAAGGGCAGCGCATGACGTCCGTGGTGGTCGGTGAGAATGCTGTACCGCTGGATGATAACGAAATATATCTGGTGACGGCACCAGCATATCTTGCTGACGGAGGGGACGGTTTCTCTGTGAGTATTTAATTAAGTATTATAGAAGAATAAGGGCTTAGTAGTATAGGTTCTTGTGGTAGAATATCTCCACACGTATACAGGGTAACTTTGAAAATAATCCTACTAATATTATAAACGCGAAAGTTTGTATGTATGGATGTATGGATGTGTGGATGTTTGTTCCTCTTTCACGCAAAAACTACTGACCCGATTTAGATGAAATTTGGCACACAGATAGTTTATAACCTGGAATAACACATAGGGTACTTTGTATCCCGGTAGTATGTCCCCGCGGGATAATTTCCGACCGCCACGCGGGCGAAGCCGCTGGCAAAAGCTAGTCAACAATATTTATAAGGTGTGTGGTGTGACTATGAATGATAGGCTGATGAATGATGGGATAAGAGAACGGTGTGGTTTAAAAGAAGATGTAGTGACAAAAGTTGAAAAAAGTATGCTTAGATGGTTTGGTCATGTTGAGATGTATGAAGGACGGCTCACAAAAGGTTTTACAAGGCAGATGTGAGTGGAAACACCGAGAAGGGACGCCCTAGGAGGACATAGTGACCTTATTGGTGATGTTCTTCAGAAAGGTCAGGTGCGTAGTACTCGCAACCGGCGTGTATGTATGACCAATTCATCATCATCATTTCAGCCGTAAGACGTCCACTGCTGGACTTAGGCCTCCCCCAATTTGGGGGGCTTTGCCATAATCGCCACGCTTGGCAGGCGGGTTGGCGATCGCAGTATGGTGGTAAAATGCATAGAGAACGCTGCTGCCCATTCTCTAGTAAGTCCCTTAGTCGCCTTATACGACACCCACGGGAAGAAATGGGGTGGTGTTATTCTTTACGTCCGGCACCACACGGTACCGTGATTGTATGTATGTATATACATACAATAAGTATTTATAAGGCTGTTCTACTCATTAACATGAACAACTGTTACTGTATGACCCACTACAAAATGGTCCTTTTTTTGGAATGGCATCTAGCAGTTCATACTATGAGGTGGTCGGCTGCTTAACTAGCTTTGCCTGTGGCTACTTTAATATTTGACAACAGACTACCTTGTTGGACTTCTGGTGATCAGATCATAAATAGTCTGCTGTTCATCATCTTGGCCTGGTCTTTAAGCTTGTCAAGACAGCACAAAAAAGACGGTCATAGTTTTGTTACTGCAATCAACATAAATTAAAGCATCACAGTAACATTAATTTCTATTTCCAGATGTTCAAAAACAAACAGAACTCACAAGACATCGGACGCGACCAGAAGATTCTGGAAGCCTACATCAGAGCTCACTCACCCTTGAACATCAAAACTGATGGCAGAATTGTTATAAACAGTTGACTGCGTTAATTTAAAAATTAATTTGAATCACACAGAGGAGTGAAATAATGGAGTGCCAAGGTTCACCATTGACCTATTAACTTTATTAAAAGCTAAAGAGGCTCATTTTACAACTTATGATTTTGTGTGTCCGATTTTATGGAGTGTGCGTATTAGTGCTTCATTTGTTTTCTCCTCTGTGGTAAATTCTGACTCCTGGACACAGTGTGTTTTTTTATTGATAAATACGGTACGGTCTAGCATAAAGCTCCAAGCCAGTTTTTGAATTTCCAGCTTTATTTCGGTTTGGGTAAAGTTCTTAATACAAAAATGACAACTAGGTATTGGTCTAAGCTGTCAGTTTTGTAAAAAGAACTGTATTTCGATTCATGTAAGGTTCTTATTTCAAAAGCAGGCAAGAAGATAAAAGATCGCAAAAATCGATTTTAACACCTTTCAGTGACATTTAATTTATCTTCTACGACCCCTGTCAAGGTCATCCGACCGTCAGTGTCAGGTACACTGGGTTTGGGAAGTCGCCGTAAAAAAACAACTACCTACTAAGATTATTATATAAATCTTTTACCTAAATGTTACCTCGATATTTTTTCTTCACCTAATGCTACGGCTACATTGTCGCGGTAAAGTAAACTACACTTCGTGCGCTCTCTATTTCTAATGCCACGGCGAAATTGACGCGTCGTCACTTGGGCTCTCTTTGTGGTACAGCGAGACGTCGACCGGTGTGCGATAGACAGCGCGCGAAGTTAAGTTCGCCTTATCGCGACTATGTGGCCCATGCATTGTAGACCAAATACGGAGTTACCATAACCATCTAAGCTAGATAATAATGTAGATGTATCGTATCTATTCGATCATTACCCACTGTGTGCACGAGTCTCTTTAGGCACCTGATTTTGAACCTAGTTACATTAAGACAAAGTATAATTTTAAATGTTGTGATATTTTCATCCTTTGGTACTGAGATTTTCATGGAATCGCTGTCAAACAGTGCCTTTTTTTCTTGTATTTCGTGTTTTTATTACTTCCTTTTTTTTGCGAGTATAACTCGCGTTTTTTAAGAACTTATAATTGTCATTGCATTCTCTTTTTAGCTCTTGTAACACATCAAGTCCTAGTACAATACCCAGCACCTTATTTGTGTAACACACTATCAAACGCAAACTGAATCATTTTAAAATTGCTAATCCATTGAGTCATATATTCGAAAAGTTTGTCTGCTCAGCAACATATGTAACGCAATGAATGTTGTTGAAATGAAAACTATTCCTATTATAAATGGGTTACGCAATTACCCCGCTGGTCTACACCAAAGAACTCAGACGTACATAGAAGCACAGTTCTTATGGCTGGGGTTGAAGACAAACTTAAGGCGACCCAAACAACCGTTTGGGCAGCGCTGCAGTCGCACTGCGGTGTGGGGTGCGGGCCGGCGTCTAAATTCGTTGCTTGAGCCTACGAGAGTGAGTGAGCGCGAGAATACGAGAGTGAGTGAGCGTAAGAATGATTCTGCCGTCAGCGGCGCTAAGCGATAACTAGCCGTGGGGACATGTCCCGTGTAGAATCGACACAAATAATCCTGAAGAATTGTGCTTCTATGTACGTCTGAGTTCTTTGTCTACACAGATGTTGTGTATGATGATGTGAATTTATACTTTAGGCTATTGTATACGGTCCTATTTTCAATGGAGTACGTAAAATGCTCGGCCATTTTTCCGTTCTTTCTGAACTGCTCAACCTTCTCTGATTGGCTGAAATTAATAAGGTCGTAACCGTTATCGAATTATTATTTTAAATTGTTTTGTCTTTAATGTACGTATGTATTTTAGCTTTTAGGAATAAACTTTTTCAATGTCATTCTTTTCTTTTTAAAGTGAATTAATCGAATGTATCTCGTGTGTTTTCTGCTTTCTTTCAATAATATTTTTCTTTTTAATTACGGTGCCATTTTTAGTCAATTGCATGGCTTTTGTTAACTACAGGGAGTTTATTTAAAATGTTTGTTTTTTTATTCATTATTAATTTTAATGTTCAAAATAAATTAATTTCGAAAAAAAAATATTGTTTCATTCAATATCCTATTGCCAAAAGCAATTGAAGATAATTCGTGGGACAAATTAACGTCTTCCGATTTCGAAGTTGTAGTCCGTGACTTCAATCCATTGTTTTGTGCTACTCATTTCATCACCACTGCTCTCAATACGGTAAGAAAATCACCGTGAGGGAACTAGAATGTACGGGCATGTCCTAATACCAAATAAACTAATTGAAACAAAAAAATATTAAACAAGCTTTTAATAACTTAGCTTATCCAAAAAATACTCATCAAAACAAAAAAAAAATGAGCCCAAACTCGATCTTGTCTAGTTACAAAGTTCACACGGCCGTCTTCCAGGTCCATCATCAGATCAGCTCCTTGATATCATATTATCGTATTGTCACCGAAGATACGTACGTACACAAAATTTGAGCCCAATTGGACATCGGAAAGTGGTTCTAATTTAGTTTCAAAGATTTGTGCCGAACACACATACATACAAACATCGCAAGTTAAATAAAGCAAATTCAAACATGGCATGTAACATCCACCAACACAAACGGAGCCCTTGTGGTTTGCTTGCATGCTTTCTGTCACACAGAGGAGGTCTAAGTCTCAGCAGTGGGAACATTCAATACTAAATACTCATTCAATACTCTCTCTCATTAACGGTGAACTAAGCCCAGGTAATCTGTATGTTTTTTTTAAAATGTATGTTCATCAATATTTTCGTCAAGTAATGACCAATTTGAAAAAATCAGTGTCCATTTCAAAAATAAAATTTGTAAAAAAAAATAAAAAAGATAAGTTAACTTTAAATAAGAAATTATAGTTATTTTTCATTTTGTAGAGTATTTTTTTGGAAGACGGTTGTGTTTGTAAGTATATCAATGGTTGCAATATATTTTAATAGCATGGAATGACCCATTTCTTAAAATACTTAGCAACGAGGATAAGCCTTTAAGATTCTAAAACAAAAGCTCCAGATTCTCTCGTAATGATTTACTCAAGCAAGACTATCTCGTTGGACCTTGTTTTATTTAATTCTTTAACAAAGATAAGGAAGATTTTATCTCTTATCTCAGTATTTGCTTAAATTAATTCGCTCCTGTCTATTGTTTGAACTTCCCAGTAGAGCTCTAAGGCGAAAACTGGTGGCCCAGTGGTAAAGGCCGCAACTTAAGAGCGTGTAGGTCGTAGGTTCGAATCCAGACAGGCGCTTTTGTCTATTTTAACAACTCTCAAATCGGGCAGGAAAACATCGTGAGGAAACCGGCATGTCCTAGAACCAAGAAATCGAACCAACCCGCACTGTGGTAAATTATGGCCCAATCCCTCTCACCTAGAGGAGGCCCGTGTCCCAGCAGTGGGAACGTTATAGGCTGATTATGTATATTTGTAAGCGATCACATGAACTTACGTTTATATAATTACATGTGTTTTACTGTAATTAACTTGCGTTGAATACACATGGTACAGAATACACATGTCGGTGTTTTCTTCCACATTACACATCAACGCCCCCAACCAATAAATCTGCAATATACTATTATGGACTTCTTGCTGTTATGGCAAATTTAGTATCTGTGTACTAGAATACACCTTAGTAATTTTTTTCAGATTTTTCTAATGATAATTTACAAAGATATCATGCCATACATTTTTATTGTTGGGTTTACAAACAAAATTATGTCGGCAAAAATACTGTTATAGGTCTGTACAAAGAAACATTTTATTTTGGTAACTAGCTCTTACTGGATTATCAGCATTTTATCTTCGTAAGGTTTTTGGTAAAATCAAACACGGCGTTTTTCTTGAAATAATTTGAAATACACGAATTCCGTTGTAATAAACGAATTGTTTTTAAATTTTAGTATTGGTATCCCTACGATAGATATAAAATAACACTGAAGAAGTCCGTAATATAATAATACGAAATATATTATTTCATAAATTTACTCTAATAATTCCCTAAGTACTATAAACTGTAATATTTTAACTACATAATTTCGGGTGTTATTTATTGTCTGAAATTGGTAGGATATTAATGTAAATAACTTCATATTAATATTACAGTTACATTACGGAATAAATTAGCTTTAATTTGATTCATCAATGATTTGAATATCCCACTGGCAGAAAAGACATTCGACAAAAACAGTCAATCTTTTCTCGTGTGAAATTTGGATGTTTCGATTGTCGACTTAAAGCTTGGGGGCGTCGACATAAAAATTCCCGGTACACATCACTCCTCAGCGGTAGGACTCTACAGCTGCCAATACTAAGACATTAGAGTTTTTTGAAACTATATATCCCATAATGGAAATGCTAAAACAAGATATACAACACACACATACACAATATTAAAAAGTTTATGGACCTGTAAAGTTTTTAATATTGTGGTGAGAAAATAAATAAATTGATTGATTGATTGATTGATGACATGTATCATGTCACTAAAAACAAATAATCCAACAGACCTCATACAATAAAACATTTCAAACAAACTAAAGACAGAAGGGCCAACCTTGGGTATTGTCAATCTTCTACTATTTATAGTAACTAAACTATTGGATAATGTGATCGCATTTTCGTAGGCAGACTGGGAACGAAATAAGATATCATCATCATCATCACCATTTCAGCCAAAAGCCGTCCAATCGTGGACATAGGCTTACCCCAAGCAGTGCCACTTTGTCTGGTTCTATGCTTCTCGCATACAGCGGATTCCTGCGGCCTTCACCAGGTCATCCGTCCATTTTGTGGGAGGCCTTCCAACGGTACTTCTTACAGGAAGAAGTGGGTCGCCACTTAAGGGGAATGCTCCAAACCAGCCCGCGAAATTCAAAATTTGTTGCGTTTTTTGCAATTTGCAGGCCAGTGCTAGGTTGTATGTTGATTAAAATATTATTCGCGACTGTAAGACGTATGTAGTAACAGAATTATAATCATCAAAATCACCAATATAACCCTCCAAGTTTATAAAGGCCTAGGAACAAAAAAAAACAGAAAAAGTAATTCCTATAGCTTTATGAACTTAGAGCGTTGTATTGATGATTTTGATGATTATAATTCTGTAAATACATATGTCTTACAGGCGCGAATAATATTTTAATCAACTTACAACCTAGCACTGGCCTGCAAATTGCAAAAACGTAAGAAAATTTGAATTTCGCGGGCTGGTCGGAACATTCACCTTAAAAACCTTTCGGTCCCATCGACATACTAATTAAAGCACAGAATCGGTCGAAGTGGCGGAGCTCGGAGGCCTATGTCCAGCAGTGGACGTCTTTCGGCTGAAATGATGATGAATGACGAGAATTGGCCTTCAAGTTAAACATTTATTTAATTTTCACATAATGTTGACGAGCCCAAAAAATTCTGCTCGAACTAAAATCCACGATAAACATCCATATTCTGTAAATTACCAAATCAGCGTCCGCTCAGTATTTAACCAGTACACGTATAAAGGTTCAACACGGAACTCACATCGCCTTTATTATCCAAAAAACCGGTCAGGAGCAAGTCGGATTTGCACACCGAGGATTCTGTACAAACTATTCAGAGACCTCTAACGTAAAGATCGTAAAGATCACACGGCTACATATTAAGCTATACTTTTCTAGTTTAAACAATCCTCGCATATAGGCTTTCCGTATAATGAGAAGTCAGCTTGTACTGGAAACGTATAGGTTGATTTGTCGCCGTGCGGGGGGTGAGGGACATACTTAACTTTGCCGTTGGAAAACTGTTTTCCCAATACGTCGTTTTCCCAGTAAGTCGCGGTTAGTTTACCAACTGCAAATAAATTTATAATCGAAAAAAAAAGGAATTATTTTTTTTTTATTTTTTTTTAATTTTTTTTATACGGTTTTCGGAGTTTTTCCTTTACTTGTGCTTTATACCATTGCTTCTTGCCAAATAACAAGATTCTATGTCAATGGGAACCCTATAAGGGTTTGATTCCCTTTTGAGCGCCATAAACTGAGCATAAATGAACGTATCTTATTATTTACGTTATCTTAGAAGTTAGATTTTTTCACAACTTCAAGGGACTGTAAACTTGAGTAAATTAATTTCAACTCTTTATTAAGCATTCCCGTGATACAGGGTCTTGACAGACGGATGGACAGACACACGGACAACGAAGTGATCCTACAAGGGTTCCGTTTTTTCCGGGTATAGGGTAGTGTAGGGTACGGAACCCTAAAAAGCCAAAAAAATAACGCCACGTCCCATCAAAAACGCTGGCCATTACCGTAAAAAAGAATCTTTTCCCCTTTCTAAAAGGCCTGTTTCGGTATTTTCCATCCCACCCGGAGTAGTGAGGTACGGCGTATATTTATGCAAAAATACGAAAAAAAAAACTCCATCAGGTAAATGGTGGGTGTCGCGGCTCTAATGAGAGTGAAGACGCATCCATATTTGACACCTTTTCCCATTGTGTTTTCTGAGAGAACAGTTGGCGTACGGAATGAGAAATAGGCTCCGGTGGGACGGAATTTTTAGGTCACTACGAAAAGATAGGTCGTGGTGATAATCAATGGGGTTGCTGTGAAATGTGGGTTGATTTTAGCGTTCGCGTCAATGTCTTTGCCAACCTGTAAATATTTTTAATATATACATGGTGCTTATTTTTAGTATATGCAAGGTGTAACAGACGGACGTCCTGTACGTAGTTTGTTAAAAAAAAAAAAAATTTGGTCATATCTATCGCCGATGGAACCAAAGAAAATTAATATTTCGAGGCGATTTTAAATGCATACAGTAATTCGCATCAACACAATTTTCATAATAATAACAGTTAGCTTTATAAAAATAGTTTTGGTCATTGCATTATACTTTATATTAATACTCTAACGGAGGTGTCTTGCGTAAATTATTTTACACGTTGATTTTACGCCTTTTCACATGTAGATGAGGTAGCGTTTCTTGTGAAACCTCTAATAAATATCCTGTTTAAGGTCAATTTTAGCTTTTTAGATGAATAAGGGCTAGACCCTAATTTATCTAATAAGAACCCAGTTGACTATGAACATCCTATATCTATATCTCAATGAAATATCGGAAGAAATTATGAAGAACTTTCCCTTCCCTTGCTGTAGAAAATTCTATTCATAACTTATCTATTTTAATTTAAAAGGCCTTGACCTAATAAGTACAATGCGAAGCTAATTAAGTAGGATGATAAACTCCCGTCTCCAAAAGGAGCTCTTGCTACTATATTTTCTTAGGAATTTTAATTTTAGAGCACAGTCCGTAGTGCGGGACTCGTAAAAATTCACACTTCCTTCTAAAATTTAATTATATGTTGCAATAAAGAACAGTTTTGTCTGTGGATCGTCGAAAGGAGGAAATGCTAAAGAAATAGTTCATATGTCACTTACCTCACCAATTTTTTTTGTCATTGCCATTTTTTCTTTGAGCAAAACTTATGGGTGAATTCGTTTATTTCTTGTGGGTGTATGCCGTTCCAACATGCCTAATTTCAAAGATAAGTTCTTTGATCACACTCCTGGCCCAGTTTGGCCCTGCCAGGGTAGCGGAAGAAATACGAGTGGGTTTTAGTCAATAAAAGTCAGCCCTACCGCTCCGCCAAGAGCGGGAGACGTGATTTGGCGATTTCCTACCCCAAAAAAAAGGCCCAGGTTGGCCGAAGTAAGGAAAACCTATTCAGGTGGAGATTGACTGACGACTCTGCCTTGGATGTAATTGTTGTGAAGTCCCACAAACGATGGGATACTTACTGTCATGTCAGCCTGTCCTGCCAGCTGCACGTTACAGGAACTGATGGACGCTAGTGATGGCGCCAAACATGTAGCCTAAGTAAGTGATACGCTAAGGAGAAGAATGACGCGTCCGCTGGTATAGGGATGTGTGACGAGATTACTAAGGATCGAAAGCCACCATCGGTCACGCTCTCACCTACATTTCAATCCTCACTCAAACCTTTTTCTTATGTACATCATTCATTATTTCAGCCGTAAGACGTCTACTGTTGGACATAGGCCTTCACACTTGGTAGGTGGTTTGGCGATGGTAGGTCGTATTGTGGCAAATGCATAAAGACTGCTCTTTCTCTAGTAAGTCCCTTAGTCGCCTTTTACGACATACACGGGCTGAAATAGGGTGATGCTATTAATTTAGGTCCGGCATCACACGGACGACCTTCGATATTCATGAGAAATTCGTTAATTCTAGTAGTGGTGACCTGTGGCGGCTTGTGGTGGCAACTTACGGGGGTTCAAACCTCGATGGTCGGTGTTCTATTTTGTGTTAATTATTTCATCACCATTGCTCGTCAATCGGTGAAGGCATCGTGTGGCAACCTGCATAGCCGAGAACCAGAAATTTGAAGACGTGTGAAATCTACCAACCCACTCTGGGCCCGCGTGGTGGATTTCGGCTCACTCCCAATACTGTGAGGAGACCTAAGTACCAGCAGTGGAAACATCATAGGCTGATTATGCTTATTTAATCCCAATATTACACTACCAGCTGCAGTAAAAGAAAGTCAAATAGGTTTATTCATCTCAGAAACACGTGCATACAAAAAGACAAGTGCTGTGCAGCTCAATGCACTACTTCTTCGTCCCAGATAAAGAACTGGGAACTGATGAAGGGCGGTCGAGTTGGGGGACTGTCTTATGTAACTTTGACGTTCAAAACTGCTGACTATCAGCCTAGTTTGAATAAAAGACTTGATTATGATTAAGATAATACATATGACATTATAAAGACAAAACAAAAAACACAAAGGAGAAAAAAAAACTCTTGTCCTTCCGCGAGTATGGTACCCAAAAAGCATTGAGGAATGTTAAAGTATCAGATGGTCAATCATGGTGGTATCCAATTTGACGACTGTGGTTTAAGTGGTCTTCAGAGGGGCAAGTTAAGCTACGTTTGCTGCGGTTGATCTGTGGATCGGTGACCATCTTTACATACCACGGCCCGTTTGTCTGCAGCCGTTGGTCCCGGCTGTTATTCATAGATTTTCGACAGTCGTTACGGGTCGCCAGAATCTTGATAGTCTGACTACTGATCTTACCAAGGGTATTGTATTACCCAGTAACTGGATTTTAGAGATCAGATAGGAAGTCGCTTCATGTAAAATACTGGTACTCAGCTACAACCAGTTAGACTGGAAGCTGACATCGACATAGTTGGGAAAAGGCTTGGCAAATAATGGTGTAAGTGGTCTTTTAAGATATCATAATTTCATACCACATCCACCATCCTTCTAAATTCCAAGGCTTTTAATGTCTACTTATTATTTTTTATTCGCGTTTTGTGGACTCGGATGGTGACAATTTCTCTTAATGCTCTCCGCTATGAATTTTGTATGAAGTATGAACATTGCATTCATGTTTTTAAAAGGAGCTTGTTATGGCTTATGTTCTAGATTTGAACGCAAGAGGGAATTGTACGCGGTAGGGTTGGTTCTGAATTTATTTTAGTTCTATCTTCTAGATTTTTCTATTGGATTTTAGTACCTTTCTTAACCGTAAGATGATAGCTATGCCATTTCTATATTATATACGAATACTAATATATACGTACGTATACGTATGTACTTTATAATATTATAAAGCTGAAGATTTTATTGTTTGTTTGGTTGAACGCGGTAATCTCAGGAACTACTAGTTCAATTTGATACATTATTTTAGTTTTTGGTAGTCTATTTATTGCGAAAGGCTAAAGGCTATATAACATTACGCTAGTTAGTTAGTTGTTTCTTTTGAGAGCTTCCATTGTGTGCGCTGCGGAAACGGTTAAAGTAACGCAAAAATCATGTATGGCGGAATTGTTCCACTTAAAGGCTCGTGCAGACTAGCGCGACGCGACGGTAAAATAGAAAAAAATAAAACAAACAGGAGAAAACAAATGAAAAGAGCTATAATATACTCCCATTTTAGTTCTGTAGTCTACAGACCGATAAAATACGGAAGTTGGGTCATCATTACCATCAACCTAGGTCACAAAAATATTACACGCTTATCCTGATAACTTATCCGTAGGTTATCTCTTCCGTAAGTCAAAAATATAAAGGTTCTTTGTCAGACACATTAGCATTCGTCTCGGCCATCAGATCGAATCAAAGGTCTTTGTGGTAGTGTTGTCCTTTTTCCTTTAAATACACGTGATCGGCAAGCGTAATGTGGCAGAAAATGACTTTAAATGAATATCGTAATGTTTTTGGAGGAAAGGGAGACGTGGACCTGAAAATTGCAAAAAATATATTATAAGAATATTTTAATTTTGCGGGCTGTACTGTCGCAGTCGGTTAAAGTCTTGTTTGTAGATTTGTTAACATAATATACAAACTCTGTAGACTGAGATGAATTATACCAAATACCTACACCTCTTAATACGTAATATAGTGACTCGGGAAAATATCTGCTGATCTAAATGACTTCCGTCCGGGAAGCCACAATAATGTTCACAGTCCACACTGTTTACATACATACATGAAGCAATTTATCGTCGATTTTGAAATTGTTATATAGTGCAAACAGATAATGGTGTGGGCTTTCCGAAAGAAAGCATGTTATTATGCTTCTGCTAATCTTAAGAACCCTTTTTTTTCTCGCTGGGAACTCAACAAATGTCAGTCTTTTACTGACTAAAACCCACCCGTGTTCCTTCAGTTGCCTGTGCCAGAGGGGTAATTGCGGAACTTTTTATCGGTAGGAATTGGTTTAATATTCATAGTTAAACAACATTCATTGCGTTATTTACGTTGCTGAGCCACAATTTATTCGAACAAATGACGCAATGGTTTAGAAATAATCTGATAACTTGTGCGTTTTGCAATTAGGGTGCAGGGCCACGGTAACTCTTTCGAAAATATCGTCTGCCAGATATCGGCCCTAGCGGACCCCTTTAATATGTGCTGACATCTTAAGTATTCTGTACATTGTAAATCCATTGCTTCATATGTTCGTAAAATTTGTCTGTTCTACAACATAGATAAGGCAATGAATGTTGTGGAATTGTTAAAATGAAAGCACACGTCAATTACCCATCTGTTATTCCTTCCATCATATTTGCTTTATTTACCAACTTTGTTGGCCTCAATTATCTGTCTAACCGGATGCAGCTGAATCCAGGTAATTTACATAGCGCGATTGCCTCGGTAATTGCTTCCATTCTTTTTATTTGCATAGGTAAACACTTCAGCTGCACAGCTGTCTCCTTGCAGAGACGGCTAAATCCTTTAACCTCTTACCATTAACACCACGACTGATTTGGGTATGATGTTTTACTTCATACTTAGGGACGCCATGTCCATCGCCTGATCTTTCTCTTTTTGAGGTCATGTCATTGCTCTATGTAGTTGGTCTATCATTAGGCAATTAATTGTTAAAGGTAATGTGTTTAATGCAACTTACATTTAGATGAAGCAAGTAAGTCATGTCCAGATCACTGTTCTCCCAATGTAAGGTACCTTAATATAATTTGGAAGTGAAATCAAGACCTTGATGCTAGAAAATAATTTAGAAATTAATGAGACTCTAAATTATAATAGAGTCACGAATCACGAATTCAATAGGGTATCTGTCAAAGTCATTTTGTTCGAACTTTGAAAATTGCAAAAGGCAGAAGTGAAGTCCCGACCAGAAATTGCGAAATTGTCTGAACTGAGGTGTTAAGATTTGTACACCTGGCATATACCGTGATCAAGAAGGTAGCTCCTAAGCGTGGCCTTCCTATCGCTATGCTATTGGGATGACGCCTTTTTTTTGTGTCGGAAATCATCAAATCACGTCTCCCGCTCTGAGCGGAACGGGAGAAGTCAGCTTTTACTGACTAAAACCCACCCGTGTTCCTTCAGTTGCCTATACCAGGGCCACGGTAACTCTTTCCAACAATTACGTGACCCTGGTAGGTTGGGTTGACGCCTGCTACAATTCTGTAGCAGGCGTCAACCCAACCTGTCATGCCACTCTACTCCCCTGCCCCAAAGTAGAGTAACAATGGTCGGCTGTATAATATCGCAGTAGGATTTTATCGCGCACTGGATTTTTAACTCTTGGTATTGAACCAAGCATGGAGAATCCAACAGAGTGCATCCCAACACGACAAATATTCACACCGTTCAATTTTCAACTCTCAGCGCTAAGCAGTACGATCAAGTTCAGTAAGTTTTCCTTAAGTTCTGAGTTGAGCTGCTTGATTACTGATAATTGCGTGCAAAGTTTGGATAGGTCCTCTCAATCCTGTGTGGTTCTTTCCTTAAAAGACCATTTCTAACACCAATCCACATGGTCTTCACATGATCTGACCAAGATTATGTCTGGGCTTTAAAAGCGAGACTGTGACCTCTGAGTATGTATACATAGGCCTTTCTTCTCTGAGTACTCAGATAGGAAACGCCAACCTTATCTACTTTAAAATAATATGATTGACGTGTAAAAGTACAAACCTACTACCAAAAAAAAAAAAATTATCAGTAACATCTAGTGTGCAAAACAATCCCGCCACGATATTTTAGCATACGTGCCAAAACGTTACATAAGCTACCTGCTATTGGGCACGCCACAATTGCGGCGGTAAGTCCCCTCTTTGAGGAGTGGATAGAGAGGTGCCACGGCGTCCTCACCTTCCGCTTGACGCAGGTTCTCACCGGACATGGGTGCTTCGGTGAGTTCCTGTTCAGGATAAAGCGGGAGGAAACGCCCGGGTATTTCCATTGCGAGGATCGTCTGGAGGACACGGTGGAGCATACGGTAGAGGTGTGCCCTGCCTGGGCGGAGCACCGCCGTGTCCTCGTGGAGGCAATCGGCGGCGGCGACCTCTCGCGTCCGGCCCTGGTGCGAGCCATGGTACGGAGCGAGAGGGCATGGGAAGCCGTCACCTCCTCCTGCGAAGCAGTAATGCTCACGAAGGAGGTGGCGGGGCACGTGAGGGAGTGGCAGTCTCTGCGCCCTCACGTCCCTAGCCGCCGAAGGAGGAGACGTCTCGGGCGTCGGGAGTCGATAGCGGACTCCCGGCCACCGTAGGCGCGAGCTTGCGGGCGGCGAGCAATGGGTAGCTCACCGCCCGGTAAGGACCAGGCTCGGGTCGATGGCGCATAGTGTTCCACGCGCGCCTCAAAGAGATGTCAGCAGCACTGAAGGGGTCTGCTAGGACCGATACCTGCCAGGGTCGCGAGATTGTTCGAAAGAGATACCGTGACCCTGGCACATGGGCAACTGAAGGAACACGGGTGGGTTTTAGTCAGTAAAAGTCTGACATGCCCTCCCGCTCCGCCCAGAGCGGGAGAAGTCATTTGATGATTTCCCATCCAAAAAGGTACCTGCTATTTAGAACCAGCACCTTAATCAGGATCTGAATCATTTTGAACCTTATTTGCCATCCATTCTTTTATATGTTCGAAAAAATTGTCTTATTACCAACGTAAACAACGCCATGAACCAAAGTCAAATAGGCACAAAAGAGGCATTTTAGACGTCAATATTTAAATAAATTAAAATAGAATTGATTCTAGTCGCCCCTTCCAAAAGGTAGATTCGTATAGAGAACAATGGGCGTGAAACTCCACCGTTAGTCTTTTAAAATATTTTCAAAATTATGCAATATTTATACAGTTATATGTGAAGTCGATGTACCTAAAATAAACTTACCATCAGGTAAAATAATCACTTACCAACAGGTAAAATAATTGAAACTGACTCAATGACAGATAAATTAATGACATGATACATGGTGCTCACATATTTACAAATATGCAAAGGCAAGTATACGAATGTTGCGGAACTATCCAAATGAAAGCGATTTCTTCTGAGAGTGTATTACGCAATTGCCCCTCAGTTTAGCAATATCTTAGTGATTGATTGCTAAGTCATTAGAGTAATGGCTATGTTGCATTAATATTAAATACCTGTTACTTCCAGTGAAGGGACAGAAGGGTTATCTCAAGGTTCGCCACGCAGTCATTATTATTTTATCTGGGAGCATCTGTTAGACCTTGGATTACTAAGCACTTAGAGGTAATTGCATGTTGCATTATTAATTGCATTAATAGGTATGTACAACACATGTGTTTGTAAGACTTTCGGGGTTTTGAGGACAGCCAGACACGGTGCGGTTTTGGTGTGGAAAGATGCCATCCATCCACGGACCAACCGCGGCAAGTGTAGCGTAACCAGCCCCCTAATTGCGTAACACAGTATCAATCAAAATCTGAATCATTATTAATATAGTTTCTAATCCATTGCGTTATATGTGCGAAAAAATTGTCAGCTCAACAACGTAAATACCGCAATGAATATTGTTGAACTTCAAAACGAAAGCAATTCCTACTGTTAGTAAGTTACTCAATTAACCCTCTGATCAATAGTTCCGTGTGGCTGTAACTAGTTAGCAACTAGCCCCTCAATACAATACAACTGTAACAATACAACTGTAACATTTGACTGGCCTGATAGTCTAGTGGTTAGTGACCCTGACTGCTAAGACCACAAGACTGAGGTCGTGGGTTCGATTCCCACCCAGGAAAAATCTTTGTGTGATGAGCACAATCATTTGTTCTGCGTCTGGGTGTAATTTATCTATATTAAGTATGTATTTAGACATATATAAGTATATTTATCAGTTTTCTGGTTGCCACAGTACAGGCTCTGCCTAGTTTGGGATCAAATAACGGTGTGTTGGTTGTCCTAAGATATTTATTTATATGTACAGACGCCAGCACATCAAGCTACTTGAAACTGACAAATTTTACCTATTCATTTTAAACCTAATGCTTTAGCGATAAAGTTGAAAACTTATTCAAGACATTTGACAGATTGTAGTATTGTAAGCGCTGGTGTCTGTACTTGATAAGGAAGTTTATGACTACATCTTGGCATCGAGGCTTTGTCGAGAAAAGGACGTGGAAAACTTTGTCTCGGTTTGAATTGAAGAACTTACCTTCCCTGTGACACCATAATTTCGCGTTAATCTGAGGCAAGTGATATCGTGACGGTTCGGAGGTTAAGCGAGAATCATCTCAAGAACGAGGTTGTGGTATCGAAGGTGGCTAAGATCGCTAATTAGCAGTGAAAAATAATAGTTTTAAAAAGTAAAAAACACGCTTCCATAGAAAACCAAACTAAAAAGTAGAAAATAATTGAAAAAAAAGCGTGGGGTGTTTCATCATCAGCAGCCTATAATTTTCTCACTGCTGGGACACAGGGCTCCCCTCGGTGAGAGGGAGTAGGCCATAATCCACCACGCGGGCCTAGTGCGGGTTGGTAGATGTCACATGTCTCCGAATTTTTGGTTCTAAGACCGACCGGTTTCCTCACGATGTTTTCCTTCACCGTTTTGAGAGCAGTGGTGATGAAATAATTTACACAAAGTAATGCGCCTGCTTAGGTTCGAACTCACGACCTACTACTCGTCGTAAGTCGCGGCCGTTACCACTGGGCCACCACTGCTCTACACTGCACTGCACTGGGGTGTTTGACACCAGTTAAAATACCTAAAAAAATGTGTGTTTTATTAGTCTATGATTTATTTTATATTTTTAGTTCGGCTTGCTACAAAAACTCTTTTGTAGCAAGCCTATCAGTATTTTTTTTTTGCTATCCTGGTAACCCTAACAAGGATAATGGCGCAAGTTAATGAAATTATTGTATTGTCATCGGTCCTCGATAAGCCTACAAAGTTTTAATGAAATCTGATAGTTTGAAGTGGGTCAAAATCAAGTCCAAAAGGAGTCGGTTACAAACACGGATATCGAGGGATATGCCTTGGGGGCGTGGCACGTGCCGCCTCAATACTATCAATTTGATAGTATTGTCGAACGGCGGCTGTACGCTTCATTCAGTCGCTTTGCAAATGCGTACAGTGCACTATTGATGCGTAAATAGCCAAAATGCCGAGTTGTGTAGTAATTATTTGTAAAAATAGACCAAATACCATCAACCTGAAGACAAATGGCATGTCCTACCACCGGTAAATAAACAATTAAGTCACTGTTTTATATTTTAAATCAATTTTTAAATGATTTACTAACTTACGTGCGGAGCGACACGAACTAACCCGAACTAGCCCGAATCTTCCCGAACGAAACGAACGTTTTCGACTTAGAGAGGTGCAATCGTTTGCGTGCGGCTGATTTTATCGATATGCGTATTATTGCAGTTGAATATTTTTTACAGAACTCAATGGATATCCTCGTATTACTTGTATAGTAAAACAGTTAAATTACTTATTAATTTAATGTTGTTTGAACCAAATTAAAACATTATAATTCCAATACAGTTAAGTGTGTGTGTTACTTAAAGTAATATTATGCCTAAAGATTTTCACAAATTAACAGTTTTTAATTTATTGTACAATATGATAAGTAATATGATAAATAAATATTATATTTCATCCAATTATTTATATTTGGTAAAAAAATTACAATAATTTGTTTTCGAAACACAAAAATATTAAAATAAAATTAAATTTGCTATTTGGTGGTTTCGTAAGGTGGGCTGGTTTCATAAGTTGGCCCACCTTACGAAACCACCAAATAGCAAATTAAAAACTATTAATAATATTGCGCAATATTATTGACAGATTAAGATTAATATTGAAGATCATCATCATCAGCCTATATTGTTCCCACTGCTGGGACACCGGCCTCCTCTCGGTGACAGGAAGTGGGCCATGATCCTCCACGAGGGTCCAGTGCAGGTTGGCAGATGTCACATGTCTTCGAATTTTTGGTTCTAAGACATCCGGTTTCCTCACGATGTTTTCCTTCACCGTTATTGAGAGCAGTGGTAATGAAATTATTTACACAAAGTAAAGCGCCTGCCTGAGTTCGAACCCACGATCTACAACTTGTAAGTCGAGGTTGATACCACTGGGCCACCACTGCTCTGAAAAATAATAATAAATTTTGAAGATTGCGATGGTAAAATATTGTTGAAAATAAAAATATATTTTCTGCAACATTATTGTATTGATCACTAAATCGCAAGCCCATCTTAGTCAATCATGAGGCCGACGATCTAAGGTTCGAAGTTTAAATTAGAAAATTCGCGGTCCGTCGCTATTTTGTCAAATCTTTGTCTATAATACTGAGGGTTTCACATTTTATTTTATTTCTATACAAATGTGTTAAAAATGTCGTATAACTTGCGTGAACATTGTATTATTACGCTCTCGGCTCCAATCCGGCCTCTGACGTAGTAACAAACTTAGCCCATATAGATATAACATAACGTATTATATTAAAATATCCTTAGTAATAATAAAATTTTTTTAAGATTAAGTAATATATTATTTTTTATACGGCATGATATGTAACAGAGAGCGTTCCCTTTTACCGATAATACAAAATTTTAAAAACATATTCCCATTTTATTTGAGTAAAAGTAAACTATATTTTGATAGATATATAAAACAAAATATTTGAATAAAATTAAACGAAGTTATTATAATACAATAATGTGTTAAAATTAAATATCGATAAAAATAATCGACCATCGCTTTCGACTCCCTAATTGCATGCGTGTGCATTGGATGTTCGCAAATAGCAAGTGTTTACAAGTGAATGCCCCGCCCATTCTATGTATGTGTGCTATTAGCAATTGATTTAGTGTGGCTGCTTTCTTTTTGGTGTGCGTGTTTAAATTTTAAGTGTGTGTCGTCAGTACACTATTTGTTAATGTTGTAATTTTTTGGGTGGGAGATAAGCGGCGACACTAGGATTCCTTACTATTCCGTAATGAAGGCATATCTCTGGATATCTATGGTTACAAACATAGTTACAAACATACAGGTGAAGCTCAGAAAAACATGATAAAAATGCCAACACCATCATCTGTCTAGCCTTTTCCCTAATATGTTGGGGTCAGCTTCCAGTCTAACCGGATGCAGCTGAGTACCAGTATTTTACATTTACAAAAGATAGCCGGGACCAACTGCTTAACGTGCTTTCCGAGGCACGGAAGGGTCTTGGTATGTAAAGATGGTCACCCATCCACCAAACAACAGCGAGAAGCGTAGCTTAACCCAAACGATCAATTCGTACGGCTGTTATAACTTAGCTACAAACTCTTGTTACAAATGCCAGCACCAGTGGTGTTAAATTATTATAAGTAACAATGTCTAACCAATTCACTTTCTAACCAGGGGTCAGGGACAGATGCCCAACTCACCCTGTTACCATGGATTCAGTACATCATTCTGACGCCCAACATAGAGTTATGACTAAGACCGCGTACCTGCCAGGGTCGCGAGGTTTGTTCGAAAGAGATACCGTGGCCCTGGCATATAGGCAACTGAAGGAACACGGGCGGGTTTTAGTCAGTAAAAGTCTGACACGCCACTCCGCTCCACCTAGAGCAGGAGACGTGATTTAATGATTTCCCCCAACCACAAAAAAAAAAAACACGGACGCCAAAATATCGCGGTGGAATTTTATAAGGCACAGCATTTTCAACTCTAGACGCTTAACAGTGCGATGAAGATCCATTGCCTAAAACAATGTCATCACGATATTTCGACGTCAATGCAAATGTGAACAAGTAATAGATACTTATCGTACTGCTTTGTAAATTAATTCTAGACAAAATAAGCAACACTTTTTGTTATTTCACAAACAGTTAAGTACTGCATAGATATTTAAATACTTCTCTAAAGGAAATACAAAAGAGTTTTTGTTCATGAAAACTATTGTCTTGTTACGCTTCAGAAGGCATTAGTTTATAATTGCCAATACTTACTTTTCAGTACCAAGGTAAACTATATTCAGACACTAAAGAACGTGGAGTTATTTAGTTTGTAATTTTTTTGCAAGGGAACTGGAACAATTGCAGTTCGGTCAATAGTTGCTTGTTTGATCGAAAACTTCAAACACGTTGGTTGTTTTCACGCTGTTTACATCTCTATTTATCTTCTCTCCTATCGCAGGTATACTACAAGAGATTTCTGTAGAAATAAGCATTACCTTTGTACATATTTTTCTTTTCTTCTTGTCTGTTTAGATCCTACAAATCCTACTTCCTACTAATATTATAAACGCGAAAGTTTGTATGTATGGATGTATAGATGTATGGATGTTTGTTCCTCTTTCACGCAAAAACTACTGACTCGATTTAGGTGAAATTTGGCACACAGATAGTTTACTACCTTGAATAACACATAAGGTACTTTTTATCCCGGTAGTATGTTCCCGCGAATAAATATGAGACGGAAAATGACATTGACGTGCAACCTCATAATCAGCCTTTAATGTCCCCACTGCTGGGACACAAACCTCTTCTCAGTGAGATCGAGTGCGCCGTTTTCTACCACGCGGGCCAAGTGCGAGTTGGTCACATGACTTCGAATTTTTGGCCCTAAGATATGTCGGTTTCCTCAAGATGTTTTTCTTCACCGTTTTGAGTAGCTTTCAATATTAAATTGATAAGAAAATGTTATTTTCATGAAATATTAATGCAATGGCAATAAATGACGTTAGAGGGTTGTATTCATCATTTTGATGAATAAAAAAGGTTATTATAAAATTTTCTAACAACCTTCATCATCAGGCCTTTCCCAAACTATGTCGGGGTCGGCTTTCAGTCTAACCGGATGTAGGTGAATACCACTATTTCACATGAAGCGACTGCCTTCCCGACTTCCACAACCCGGTTAATGGGTAATACGACACTCCTTGGTAATACTGGTACATCCACACACTCACACACCCATACACTACATCTACTAAAATTCTTATCATAATTTATATTATCTATCTATATGTATAAAAGGAGAAACTGACTGACTGACTGACTGACTGTTGATATATCAACACACAGCCCAAACCGCTGGTCCTAGAGACATGAAACTTGGAGGGTGTGTTCTTTGTGAAGAGTAAGTATCCATTAAGAAAGGATTTTTGGGAATTCCACCCCTAAGAGGGGGGGTTGAATTTTCTGTGAAACTTTTTATTCTGTGGGTCGATTGACACAAAAATTGGTACACATACTCTTCAATTATAGTTATGAGATACGTGTATCACAGTTTTTCCAAAATCAACCCTTTACAGAGTCAAATAGGGCTTCGAAGATGTGGATAATAAACTAATTCTCCCTACAGAGTTAGGCACAATTCTGACCATTATAGAAGAGCTAATAGTTAAAATCTACCCAGATATTAGTAATATTCACGACTAGCTCCTGCACGCGACTTTGTCCGCATACAATTTCTTGCTCCCCGACCCTCCCCGTCACATCAAATCGCCTGCCTGGGCGAGGTCTTCGTATTCGTGACTTTTTCTTTTTGCTCGGCTCCTTAGGGTCCTATCGTGATGTTTTATTTTATTTTATTTATTTGGCTTACTTACCAACAATTGAATACACTGATACAATGTTACGAAATACATTCATTACACTTATGGTCTAGTGTACCAATTTCTAACAGGTAAGCACAACATGCATCACTTTTCTGTTGATTAAAATTGGGTGCCTACTTAAAAATTAGATTTAGATAGTTTTCAAACTTACTTAAAATCATATCACAAACATGTTATGTAGTATATAGCCTTCCTCGATAAATAGGCTATTCAATCTATATACAGGGTGTCCAAGAACCTGGCGTCCAACTGGATTCCCACGATGCCCCAAGTTCTAACAGTACTCAGAAAAATATTTTAAAAAATCCACCCCATGTACTTACAGAATTATACTGATTTCAAAAAAAAAGGGGAAATGAGCACCCTGTGACATACTTTTGAATGCTGTGACTGCTAATGCTGATAATTTCGATATTTCTTGGAGGTTTTGTAATCTAGGGTATTGCTGTGTCTAAATAGAATGTAAAAATAAAGTACTTATTGTACCATTTTAAAATAAAATATTATTTTAACTAAAGGTGATATGGAAAACTATTGAATTTCGCAACTTTGACCGACTGTAGTGTAAAAAAAATGTACCAAAATAGTATGGCAAGTGACGTCAAATTTTGACGCGTTTATTCCTCTTTTTAAAAAGGTATAATACTTACACATTAATTTGAAAAAAAAAATTTAGATAATATTTTTACTCAACAACCCAATTTTTACGATGTCTTACAGAATTCTTAGAAAGAAAAATTTACGACGAATTGAATCTAACCTCTAAAGAATTACTATTGTATGCTCATAAAAATAACAACAGGCCTCTCAAAAAACAGGTTAGACCGTAAGGGACGGTATGTGCATGCATCTCACCATAGTGATTCGTTATTACAACAGGAGGGAGCAAGACAGAAACTATCTTTGCGATTTGCTGGTTCTTCTTTATGGTACCCCATTATTCAGGTAAGAGTGAGGGAGAAAAAGGTTAGAGGTGCGAGTGAGATAGATAGTGACGCTATCTGGGATCGTGCTATTTAGGATAACAGTAAGGTCAGTACGCGTCACTGCCTCCTGCCGTTACTACGCACCTCTCTCTTATTGTTACCATTGATCACGTACTACGATTTAAAGCTTTGTTTATTGGACTCGATTACTCTTTGTGCTCTGGACTTTGAAACGAACTCTTTACGACGACCTTTGCCTGTGTTTGGACAGTTTGTGTTTTGTGTGTGCTACCATGGCGACCTACACTCCGCAAGAATACGCAAATATGCACTACATTTATGGAGAATGTAGAGGTAATGGACGAGCTGCAGCGAGACTTTACAGAGAAAGGTATCCGAGGGCTACGCGATATCCCGACCATCGAGTTTTCATTAATGTGCACAGATCACTATGTGACGGGCGGTTCCCCAATCAAGTAGCTGGTGAAGGACGACCCGTAAATGACTTCATACGCGATGAAGTTTTAGAGGCGGTGTCGGCAAATCCAAGCATCTCTGTGCGAGGAATAGAAGCTGATACGGGGATACCGAAGAGCACAGCACACAGTATTCTCCAAAAAGAAGAATATCATCCGTACCACGTACAGCGAGTGCAAAGTCTTTTACCTCGAGACTATCCGAGCCGAGTCGCGTTTTGTGAAACAATCCTGCAAAAACATCGAGAAGACGAAAACTTTATCGACAAAATTTTGTGGTCAGATGAATCAACATTTAAGAAGGATGGCTACATGAACCTACACAACTTGCACGAGTGGCATGTGGAAAATCCGCACTTGATGCGAGAAGATAGATCCCAGTACCGGTTCAAAGTGAACATGTGGACCGGTATTCTCTGTGGGAATATTATTGGTCCATTTGAGATGCCCGAGAATTTGACTGGCGAATCATATTTAAATTTTCTTCAAAATGATTTGCCAAACTTACTAGAAGAGACCCCACCAGATATGTGGTTCCAACACGACGGCTGTCCAGCACATTTTCGCGTATCCGTTAGAGAGTTTTTGGACGAGCAATACCCGAACAGGTGGATTGGGCGATCAGGAACAATCCTGTGGCCAGCCCGCTCACCTGACTTAAATCCGCTGGATTTTTTTTTCTGGGGAACTATGAAGGAGCTCGTTTATGCGAAGCCCATTAATGACATCGCTGACCTTCGTGAGAAGATAACACAAGCAGTGCAGGTGATACGTCAAAAAAGTTACTCGCGAAACATAAAGCGGTCCTTTTTAAGGAGAGTGAGAGCTTGTATTGCCGCGGGTGGTCAACATTTTGAAAATTTATTGTAATAAAATATCTTTAAACTAACATTCTTTGCTTTTATTCTACTGGGAACCCATCTACCTGTGTGTATTTCCTTCTTGCTCACTCTTGGAACCGAAGTAAATAATAGTAGTAACATAACAGTTTCTAAGATAAGAAAGGGTCCTAAAGTTACCGTTAGTAGGTAGGCACTTCGTAAAAATTGGGTTGTTGAGTAAAAATATTATCTACATTTTTTTTTTTCAAATTAATGTGTAAGTATTATACCTTTTTAAAAAGAGGAATAAACGCGTCAAAATTTGACGTCACTTGCCATACTATTTTGGTACATTTTTTTTACACTACAGTCGGTCAAAGTTGCGAAATTCAATAGTTTTCCATATCACCTTTAGTTAAAATAATATTTTATTTTAAAATGGTACAATAAGTACATTATTTTTACATTCTATTTAGACACAGCAATACCCTAGATTACAAAACCTCCAAGAAATATCGAAATTATCAGCATTAGCAGTCACAGCATTCAAAAGTATGTCACAGGGTGCTCATTTCCCCTTTTTTTTTGAAATCAGTATAATTCTGTAAGTACATGGGGTGGATTTTTTAAAATATTTTTCTGAGTACTGTTAGAACTTGGGGCATCGTGGGAATCCAGTTGGACGCCAGGTTCTTGGACACCCTGTATATAAAATTCAAAGTCCTGAGTGACTGACGGACTGACTGATTTATCAACGCACAGCCTAAACCACCGGTCCTAGAGACATGAAATTTGGAGGGTGTGTTCTTTGTAAAGAGTAGGTATCCACTAAGAAAAGGTTTTGGAAATTCCGTCTCTAAGACGGTGAAATGGGGGGTTGAATTTTCTATGAAACATTTTATTCTTTGGGTCGATTGAAACAAAAATTGGTACACATACTCTTGAAGTATAATTATGAGACACGTGTATAGCAATTTTTTCAAAATCATCCCCTTACTAAGTCAAATAGGGCTTCGAAAATCCTACGTGGAATGGTAGACATACGCATGGCATGCGTGGCAGCCCGCGTAGCGCATTGTCGTCACAGGTGTCCAATCTCAACCAAAGTATCAAGAAGTATCACATATGTAACTGATATTAATATGAACTAAGCTTTGGCCTGCGACTTCATCCGCGTAAACTTCATCCGCGTAAATGACGGTTATCGTGGACGAAGACGAAATCTCGAAATAAAAATAGGCGTATGTCCTTTCTTGGGGTTCAAATTTACCCGGTACCAAATTTTATCTTTCGTATTTTTTTTTTCATGAAAACTATCTTACGTTACTTCCAATACTTCCAAGAATATGTGTACAAAGTTTCATGATGATCAGTTCGGTAGTTTTCGCGTGAAAGCGTAACAAACAAACTTACATTCACATTAAAATGTATAATATGTTTTAGTAGGGATATTTGCAATATATAACAGCCGCACGGGTCGATCGTTCAGGTTAAGCTACGCTTGCCGCGGTTGGTCCGTAGATGGGTGACCATCTTTACATAATAAGACCCTTTCGTGCCTCGGAATCTCGGCTGTCTTTCGTAGATATTAGACCGTCGTTACGGGTCGTCAGAAGCCCGAAAGTCTGACAACCAGTCTTACCAAGGGGTATCGTATTACCCAGTAACTGGGTTGTGGGGGTCAGGTAGGCAGTCACTCCATGTAAAATACTGGTACTCAGCTGCATCCGTAGACTGGAAGCCGACCCCAACATAGTTGGGAAAAGGCAGGCAGATGATGATGAAGTGACACTAACTATTCTTTAATAGATACCTATGCAACTTTATAAATAAAAACTAATTGGGCACATACCTACTATAATACTTTACGCACTAACATCTAAATCTGTACGTTCAGTGAGCAATAGTGCGACTTTAGTTTATACATTAAAGTAAAACATAACGACCAAGCTACAATCATCAATGAAATTCCTTTGAGATCGTTTGAAGGAGTTGAAAATAATTAAAAATCAGTGGACTCGAGTGATAAACAACGATGACGTCATACATTACCCGGTTTAGTTTCTTAACACATTGAAGCTTCTCGGGCTCCCAACGCACATATAAAAATTTTGAGTTTGCGCCCAGCACGCGTAGCATGACCACCATAGAAACGAGTTTTGTCGACGGAAGAATAGGCAAAATGGCACGGCGATGTTAAAACTAAAAGAGAGGAGATATTTCTATTCTTCAGGCGACAAAATTCTACGATGAACATGGCGACCAATTTTTCTCTACTTTTGAGTTGGAGATTCGATTGGGGGTACATTTTTTTTACAGGATCAAAATCAAAATCAAAATCAAAAGTCATTTATTCAAACTAGGCTGAGAGTCAGCACTTTTTGAACGTCAAAGTCACATAAGACAGTCCCCCCAAAACGCCCGCCCTTCGACACTTCCTAGTGCTTTGGCTGGGAAGAAGAAGTGGCGGAACAAACTCCCCAGCAGCACTGCTGTCTGTTAAGTTAGAAGAACTTGATTCTATACAATATTGTATAAGTTATTAATATAATAAAACAAAACATACATTATTCGCCATATGTCAGCTAGCACACGCCATTATACCAACAAAACATTGAAAACTAAACTCAAGCTGAAATGAACAATGAAACAAAATCGTAAACAGAACTTAAAACCTTACTAAAGCCTCCAGGCATAAAGGACGTGCCCGCTTACATATACAACGATGCAAATGATACATATACACAACAAATGAAATTAAAAGAAAATAAAAATAAATTAACAAAAGCAGTTAAATAAAAAAACAATTATATGAACTACCCATATAAACTGTCAGTGTGTGAGTTACAGTAATTACAGAATGTAAAACAGTATCATAGAAGAAAAAATAAATATTATCTACACAATTAAGTGAGCAACTAGTTTGATAAACTCTAAGACTGTCCTATGGAGCGAGACCAGCATGTTTCCAAGCGTTCTTATCTTGGATGTAGTCCTCTAATTTGTAATAAGCTCGTTTACAAAGTGTACTTTTAATATGACTTTTAAACCTCCTTTCATTTAATTGCAATATATCAGAAGGTATTTTGTTGTAACATTTAACACAGTACCCCATAAAAGATGTATGTACTTTTGCTAATCTGAAAAATGGTTGATCTATCTTGTCTTTATTTCTAGTATTAAAATTATGTCTATCGCTTATTTTATTAAAAAGATGTAGATTTTTTCTTACATACATAATATTTTCGTAAATGAATTGGCAAGGTACCGTCATAATATTAATCCTTTTAAATAGTTCCCTGAGGGATTCGCCGCGACATAGATTATAAATGGCTCTGACAGCTCGCTTTTGCAAAATAAAAATGGATTCAATGTCAGCAGCCCTACCCCACAGTAAAATGCCATACGACATAATGCTGTGGAAGTAGCTAAAATAGACCAAACGCGCGGTTTCTACATCTGTTAACTGTCTTATCTTTCTAACAGCATAAGCGGCCGAGCTCAACCGCCCCGCAAGAGATGTTATATGAGGTCCCCATTGTAATTTCTCGTCTAGCGTGATTCCTAGGAAAACCGTTTGATCAATAAATTCCAGTTTTTCCCCATCATATCATATTAATTATAATCATCAATACAATACTCAAAGATCGTTTAATCACACTGTTTGACTATTCAATGAAAAAGTCCTTAGCGGATCCACCTTAATTACATTAGTTACCACTCTCTTGCTATGGAAAGAATAACTGTCTTTGTCTTCATAGAAACCCGAGTTTACGGGTCGCTCCGTGCTCGGGCCGAAGAGATGTCGAATTGAATAGAAAGAACTTTGTCTAATCTTGGTAGAATAGAGATAGAATTGCTCATGCTACGTCTGCTGTTATGTTGCTGCGTAATTTAAACCCGCTAAAATTATGCAATGACACCAGGTTGTGAGTGAAAATATTGCAACGAAATGTTATCGAGGCAACTATACTGACACGTTGTTCCTGAGAAGATTCTGTGTTTATTCCGAGGATTCCTCTAACGCCATCGAACTACCCCTTGAGTACAAAAGAGTGCAGTTCCCCTCAAAGTCTGCTTTGACAAGTTCATAAATAAATCTCAAGGCAAAACACTTAATTTAACAGGGGTAGACTTAAGGAGAACAGTCACTGAAAACAGCGGGATATGATCTTAGAGGTGACTTCTTCTCGCTCGGCCACTTTTACGTGGCCCGCTCGGGAGTGAGCTCATCTAGCAGCCTGGTTGTATTAGCACCTGAGGGCAGAACCTATAAGTAGTATTTAAGGAAATACTTTAAGTATAGACTAAAAAATTAATAGTCTTAAACCCCTGTGTACAGCAAGTTAAGTAAAATCTTCATTTAAAATTTTTTTTCGAAATTCCCAGGGAATAAAGAGAATTTATATTTGCGCTTTAAAGTTGCCTTCAAATTTGTCATACAAGTAGGTAATTTGCCGTTCTGTTATATATTCCGTCACTATTGTTAGGTTTTAGGATTAATTATCCTACAACAATCATCTATCAATCCAAGCGCTGCTCCTTGAATAACACAAAGCAAACCGTGCAATAACACATTGTTTACCTGGATTAACACATAGGGTACTTTTAATCCCAGTAGTATGGTCCTGTGGGATATTTTTCGACATCCACGCGGGCGAAGCCGCGGGCAGAAGCTGGTAATAAATAAACTATAAGGCTAAGAACTCACGGAGCGATTTTCGCCCGCGTCCGCTGCGGTTGCGGGCCCGCAGCTTCTGTAGAATGCAAATATTTATATAAAAAATTAAAGCACATTTCACGACACGTTTTACGCCCGCGGTGTACGCGGTTGTATGCGGCTCCCGCTGTACCGGCGGGCAACTAGTAGAATCGCGCGGGCCGCGGTTACCCGCAGCCTCGGCGGGTGGCGCCCGCGCGCTTTGCGATCGGTTGGCGGGCGACCACGGGGGCCTCAACTGATCGTTAACCGCCCGTCTTGCAATCTTGCGATCATCGCCCGCCACGTTTGCGGGCGATGATCGCAACCGCGGCGGCCGCGTAACCGCGCGAATAACCGGTCTCGTGAGTTTTGAAATAAAACCGCAGATCCACGACCGCGGCGGTTGCGGGCGAAAATCGCTCCGTGAGTTCTTAGCCTAAATGTCGTATGATTCCTTACATACTGTCAGCGCGCCTAGTACATAATTAATGAAACGAAAATGTAAAGGGGTGGGATCCTGGTGTCTTGAAACACAGGCCACGAGCCTAGCTTAGACACCAGTCTCCCACAATATATACTTACCTGAATTGTGTATCATTGTCGAATCTGACATCTGGCAAGCGTAGCTCTTTATTTTCGTAAATAAAATAATTGGCGCATTCTAAATTACAGTATCGTACTAACGCTATGTGCATACGTAATTTAAAAGAGAAATCGCTGCACAGACTCTAACGACTTTTAAATAATTAATTAATAAACATTACCACGTATGTATACTTTATTTTTATTGTTTTATGAAAGTTTCTTTAAAAAACTCTTCTGTATAGTTTGGTGTCTATACTTAGGGGCTATCCATATATTGCGACCACACGTTAAGGGGGGGAGGGGGGGTCAACGAATTGTGACATTGTGTGATAGGGGGGGCGGAGGGGCCCCACGATTTATGAACTAGGTAGGTATGAAAGAAAAAAAAATCAATGTCTGTAGATGTAGGTATAATTGCAAAATATGTGACGTCACACTAGTCTAGGGAGGGGGAGTCTCACAAATGTGACCAGCTGTGAAGAGGACGGGGGGGGGGGGGGTCAAAAAGTCATGAAATTTGTGTAACGTAATTTATAGATGGCCTTATCTGATGCATTGCAAGTAAAAATAACAGTTTTAAAACTAAATATACTACTGAAGTCTACTCTTGGTTCATACTATTGAAGAATAAAATCAAAAGACATTTATTCAAACTAGGCTGAGAGTCAGCACTTTTTGAATGTCAAAGTTACATAAGACAGTCCCCCCAAAACGCCCGCCCTTCGACACTTCCTAGTGCTTAAGCTGGGAAGAAGAAGTGGCGGAACAAACTCCCCAGCAGCACAGCTGTCTGTTAAGTTAGAAGAACTTGATTCTATACAATATTGTGTAAGTTATTAATATTATAAAACAAAACATACATTATTCGCCATATATCAGCTAGCACACGCCAATATACCAACAAAACATTGAAAACTAAACTCAAGCTGAAATAAATAATAAAACAAAATCGTAAACTGAACTTAAAGCCTCCAGGCATAAAGGGCGTGCCCGCTTACATATACAACGATGCAAATGATACATATTCACAATATATGAAATTAAAAGAAAATAAAAATAAATTAACAAAAGCAGTTAAATAAAAAACAAAACAATTATATGAACTACCCATATAAACTGTCAGCAGGAAGACTAATTCTGGATTGAAAGAATATAAACATTGTCTTGAGTTGATCACAGCGACCAACTATTCTTATCGTTTAAGTAGTCGTTGATAGAATAGTAGGCCTTTGAACAAAGGTTGGATTTTACTTTAGCTTTAAACTCATTAAACTGCAAATCTAGCAAAGCAGAGGGAAGCTTAATATAAAAGGTAATACCAAGACCAAGAAAAGAATTATGAACCTTATGAAGCCGGTGAAAAGGAGCACGTAGTTTATCCCTACTTCTAGTATTAATATTATGAATATCACTGTTTTTAGTATACAAGTGTATATTTTGCCTAATATATAAGATGTTGGCGAAGATGAATTGTGATGCCACCGTAAGAATACCAATATCTTTAAACAAATCTCTCAGAGAAACTCTAGCACCTAGTTGGTAAATCGCATAATACGCACATTGACATACCTACATAAAGTAACACCTTCTTCTTCTTCATAGGGGTAGGTAGAAACTACAGAACGATACCTGCTACAATCCCTCAATCACATAATCCTTTTGCCTCGATTACGTTCATGTCATATACGCACGCCGGTTGTAAATACTTCGCACCTGACCTTTCTGAAGAACATCACCAATTACAAGATCAATAAGGTCACTTTTATGTCTTCCTAATAATCCATTAATCTTCTTTATTCCTATATACTATACGTTCGTGCTCAGCATAGCCTGTATGTGAATTTTGCGGATTTTACAGGGAATTTTTCAAAAAAAGAAACGTCTTACCTTATTCTGACGCATTACAAATACTACAAAAAAAAAAAAAAAACTGTCAAATCGGACGGGCCATTCTCACGTGAGAATTTTTCACACATGGACAATAGTTTTTTTTTTTTTAACAATTCTTTCGTACAAAACTGCGTTCAATGAACATGATTGGCCTCGCAAAATGAAATGTATAGTGTACATTTCGTGTTGCGATAGTGATAATGTTACGTCAGGTATATAAATAAAATACAGTAAATGCAAATTGTGTAAAAGTATAAAAGAATTATACCGGTCAGTAAATCATGAGACTCATTTATTGTTAACAAAGTAGGTACATTATCGAGTAATCCATAATTATATTTAATCAGTGAATATATTTGAAACTGTGGGCCAACACTTTTATTGAAATATTAATTAGTTACCATTTAATTGCAAACTTTAATATTTTAGAACACAATCAACCAGAGTTTTAATCAATCGTAAAGACAATGCCTAGAAATAATGCGATACGAACATTATTTCTGGCGGATACCTATAAGTTACACACGAATGTAAAATGACCCGGAGTGATGTTGCCTCGGCGACGGTGTTCCAGAGAGAGCGTCTTCACCGTCGTTACTCATTGAAGTTTTCTAAAACTCCGCGCCGCGCCTTAGCTTCCGATGACGTTCGCGCGCTTGCCACCACCGGAAACGGCAGTAGCGACAACAGTTTGTTCTAAAACTCCAATGGCGCGCTCCTCCTTAGTTTCCGATGACGTTCGCGCGCTTGCCGCCACCGGAAACGACACTAGCGACAACATCCGGCCGTCCTGCTCACGCGTTCGTCCTCGAACAGCGTTTTGGTCCAATGTAGAAGCTGAAACATTATAAATAATAATTAATTTAAGCCGTTTATTAGACTCTGTACATTATGTGGCCAGCTTTAACATCGGATCGTTGATAAGGTGTTCGAACTACACAACAGTGTTCACGACGGATGCCTGTTGGTCCAGGCCTTCAACAGCTTTCACAATGGATGCCTGTTGGTCCAGACCTTCAACAGCTTTCACAACGGATGCCTGTTGGTCCAGGCCTTCAACAGCTTTCACAACGGATGCCTGTTGGTCCAGGCCTTCAACAGCTTTCACAACGGATGCCTGTTGGTCCAGGCCTTCAACAGCTTTCACAACGGATGCCTGTTGGTCCAGGCCAACCCCCATAAACACTTATAATGTTTAAAGCGAATGCATTTGACCGTTTCAATTATTACAGTAAAACAACAGTAGAAAGAGTGAAAAAAAGGAATAAGAAAATAAAATTGTGAATACAAAATACCTTATTGTCGCTCTTAGGTACTTATATATTTTTGACAACATCCGGTCCTTCAGCAACGTGGATCCAAGGCTTCATATTCTCCACGCAAGCAACACCATCATATCTTTTCGACGATCTTTCAGCTCCCCTCAGATCCGCCACTTGATATCTATCGTGTCCCATGATGTTTGTTACTTGGAAGGGCCCCTTGTAGAGAGGCATCAGTTTAGTGCTTTGACCATCATTTGTGTGACTTGGAACTTTGAGCACCACTAAGTCTCCGACCTTATAAATAGGGGCCTCTTTCCTTTTAGAGTCAAATGACGCCTTTTGCCGTTCAGCGTTCCTCTTTATGTTTACGTCGACCGTATTCCTCAACGCAGTAACGTCAGTAGAATGCTCATTATTATCATCAGTGATCGCATCATTATTCATTCGAATTCTGAACCCAAAAAATACCTCACTCGGCACAGCAGACGTGGTTTTATTAATTGTGCTATTAATGCCTTGTTGTATACTAGTTATGTGCTGATCCCACTTATTATTATCAGTGTCAGCACTCATACTGCGCAATGCTTCTAAAATTGTCTGATTATAGCGCTCCACTTGGCCATTTGCACGTGGAACCGCAGTAGCAATTATGTGAAGCCTAATGTTTCTATCTTTGCAATAATTCGTGAACAGCTTGGATGTAAAAGCACTACCAGCATCACAAACAAGGCGTCTTGGATTTCCAAATACTTTAAATATCTTATTTAATTCGTTAGTAACAACTTTGCTTTTAGTGTTTTTTACAGCCGAAATAAAAACAAATTTGGTAAACGAGTCAACTATCACTAATAAGTAATTGTTTTGCTGCGTAGTCTTGACAAATGGACCAAGGTGATCAACGTGAAGTGTGTGGAATGGCCTGGCAAATTTTGGGATCGGATATAACTTGCCTGGTTTCTTGCCATGTATGTTTTTATAATAGATACAATTTAAGCAACTTTTTATATATTTTGAAACAGTTTTCTTTAAACGGGGAAACCAATATTTTGACCTTATTCTTTCGACCGTTTTGTCTACTGCAAAATGCCCTACATCATCGTGGTTAGCACGAATTATGTACCATATACATTTTTTTGGTACTAACCAACGCCTGCCAAACTCAGTCCTACGATATACTTTGTTTCCTAATAACTCGTATTCCTTGAATATTTGTTTGTTGGTCTCGGCCTCCCCTGACTGTAATATGTCTCTTATACTACATATACTGGGGTCTTGTAACTGAACTGCTAGCAACCAATCGCCTTCAGTAATTGTGTTTACACTTACTACCTCATCAGATAAATTATTCATAGAACCAATAGGGTTCCTGCTCAATGCGTCAACGTGTTGCATTTGTGACCCAGCTCTATGAACAACTTCAAACGTAAATTCCTGTGTATACAATACCCACCTACTTATTCGTGGAATAATCTCTTTCTTACTTAATGCGTATCGTACTGCATTGCAATCTGTAGTAATTTTAAAATTCGTCCCTAATAAGTAATGTCTAAATTTTTGTAACCCGGAAACTATTGCTAATAACTCTAATTCAAAGGAATGGTATTTCTTTTCATCATTACTTGTTTGTCGACTATAAAAATACACAGGCTTTTCACCGTTATTAGTTACTTGAGTTAAAATACATCCTATACCATCACGACTGGCGTCAGTATATAAATTTATTGGTAATTTGGGGTCAAAAACACTAAGTACTGCATTTTCTATTAATGCAGTTTTTACACATGCTACAGCCTGGTCTTGTTGGGGGCCCCATTGCCAAATCGCACCCTTTTTTAATAAACTAGTCAACGGTTTGCAGAGAAGCGCACAGTTATTAATAAATTTCCTAAAATAATTAACCAAGCCCAAAAATTGTCTTAATTGATGAACTGACTTTGGAGTTTGGTATTTTGATATAGCGTCAAGTTTTCGGGAACAAGGTCGAATGCCTTGTTCGGAAATGTCATAGCCCAAAAACGTTATTTGATGTCTGAAAAATGAGCACTTATCTAAATTTATAGTTAACCCATTTTTGACAAAAATATCCAAAACCATTTCTAAACAAATCATATTTTCTTCAATAGTTTTTGTGGCTATAAGTAAGTCATCCATGTAACATATTACCCTTCCGAAGCGTAGATTGCCCAAAACTGTGTTCATTAGTCTTTGAAAGACAGCCGGTCCATTAAATACTCCGAAAGGCATTCTTAAATATTCAAAATGGCCGTCACTTGTTATGAACGCAGTTTTGTGCACATCTTCAGTTTTTATGCTAATTTGATGATAGCCACTTTTAAGGTCTAGGGAAGTATAGAATTTACAACCCTGCAATCTGTCAATGAGATCCTCTATCATGGGCATTGGGTATTTTTCTTTAACAGTAATTTTATTTAGCTGCCTGTAGTCTACGCATAGCCTTTTAGTCCCCGATGCCTTGTCAACTAAAAGAGCTGGGCTAGCATAGGCAGAGTTACTGTTTTGAATTATACCATTTTTTAAAAGATCATCTATTATTTCTCGCGTGATTGCTCTTTCCGACTCTGACATCCTATAAGGTCGTTGGTAAATAGGTTTATTAGACGTTAGTTGTATTTCCAACTCTACACATGAGGTTTTTCCTAAAGTTGATAAGTCTTGGGAAAAAGATTGAGGGTATTTTGATAAAATTTTATTCAATATCATTTCGTATTCATGTGATACGTTATTAGTAACCTTAATACTGCAAACATTCAATGATTCAACTGATTGAAAAGTTAACGTTTCTCCGACACGAACATACATTATATTTTTATCTTCGGTAAAATTTCTCCCTATCAAAATATCACAGCCGGATAGAGCGTCAATAACGTACAGTGTTACAATTAATTCCACATAATCGACTTTAAGTTTAACTGCGACAGCCTCAGTTACTTTAGCAGATAAATCATTAGTAAATCCTACTAAATTAATGGGATTATTTAATGGGATAGGTTGTAACTTTAAATGGCTAACTAATGTATATGTAATTAAAGAACAGTCACTGCCCATATCAAAAAAAGCACAACATTCCATATTGTTTATCAAAATTGGTTTGTTAAACTTTTGTTTAATTTTTTTATCAGTAATCAATTTCACCTCAATATCCTTCACGGCCTTAGTTTTCGATTTGAGCCTGCAAGCTGCCTCTAAATGCCCTACTTTGGAGCAGAAGGAACACTTGACGCTGTCTTTTACGGTACAGTTATTTTTTCGGTGGCCCGTGTCCCCACATCGGTAGCAAGTATTCGATGAACTACTATAACTCACACTAGGTTCAACTGTGCCATCAGATTTATTTGATGTATTATGGTGCCCATGTTGAAATAGTCGAGAATGTTTTGGTGGCAACGAATTTCTAGGAAGCACCTCATTTTCCGTAGGTGAATACATTTTGCCATGTAAAAAGGATGCCAAATCGTCACAATACCTAAAATTGCCTGCTTCGGCAGCTACACTAATGTTTTTATCACCTATTGAACCTACTATTATGGATATTATATCTCGGTCTCGAAAACCTAACTGCAACCGATCGATTTTCGATTTTTGATTAAAATAAAATTCGTATAAAGACTGATTTGCTGAAGGTTTTGCTTCGATTAACTCTTTGAGTGATCTAAACATATTACTTTTAACTTGAAAGGTATCCGATAATGTTTCGCGCCATTGCTTCCACTTCCACGTGGTCCACCTGGTTTCATTTTTCTGCAAACCATCTAGCCAAGTTTTCGCGGTATTGCGTAATTTCTGAAGCGCCTGATACTTGGTCATATTATCGGACCATCCAAAGGCATTAGAATTAGCCTCCACAACATTAATCCACATATCTACACTGTCTATAAGCGGGTCGAATTCGGGAATCACTGACGATAATAAAACATTCTGACTCACGGTTTGCGAATCCTTACGGCGGCGGCGGCTTCGCTTATTGCGCTTCTGGTTATTTGAACTACTGCTGCTCGTGCTGGAACTCGTCGATGGCACTCTTGACCTTCGTTTGTGGCTTCGCGGCATATTTGTGAGCGTAGTAGGCACGATAGCACTTCTGATAAAAGAATTATACCGGTCAGTAAATCATGAGACTCATTTATTGTTAACAAAGTAGGTACATTATCGAGTAATCCATAATTATATTTAATCAGTGAATATATTTGAAACTGTGGGCCAACACTTTTATTGAAATATTAATTAGTTACCATTTAATTGCAAACTTTAATATTTTAGAACACAATCAACCAGAGTTTTAATCAATCGTAAAGACAATGCCTAGAAATAATGCGATACGAACATTATTTCTGGCGGATACCTATAAGTTACACACGAATGTAAAATGACCCGGAGTGATGTTGCCTCGGCGACGGTGTTCCAGAGAGAGCGTCTTCACCGTCGTTACTCATTGAAGTTTTCTAAAACTCCGCGCCGCGCCTTAGCTTCCGATGACGTTCGCGCGCTTGCCACCACCGGAAACGGCAGTAGCGACAACAGTTTGTTCTAAAACTCCAATGGCGCGCTCCTCCTTAGTTTCCGATGACGTTCGCGCGCTTGCCGCCACCGAAAACGACACTAGCGACAACAAGTATAACTTTCTATTGACGTACGTACGACGTAGATGATTGTGTGCTTAGGTCGTGTTTGTGCTACATACATATTAACCGGCACTTTTTGTATACCTTCTTACTTCGTACAGTGGGCCTCATAAGAAAGCAGAAAGTCACCCAAAGGGCAATGGAGAGGGCTATGCTTGGAGTTTCCCCACACGATCGAATCAAAAATGAAGAGATCCGTAGCAGAACCAAGGTAAGCGACATGTATAGCCCGGAGAATTGCCAAACTTACTGGCAGTGGGCTCGCAGATTAGATGTCTGATGGGACCAGGTTCTGGAGTGGCGACCGCGCTGGAAGGCCTTCCACAGGATGGACCGATGAGCTGGTGAGCAGCACAGAACCGTTCGAAGTGGCGGTGGTTCGGGGAGGCCTATGTTCAGCAGTGGACGTCTTTCGTCTGAACTTATGATGATGATGATTAATAATTATGGTCGTAAAGCATATTTTGATCACCATACAACGTAATACAGACCTGCAAATTGCAAACACCTTTTAAAACTTTTTGACAGATTATTATTTAACGAAAATAAAAATACCAAATATATAATAATTAAATTTAACGAAAATAAAAAAAAAACATAGCAAACGATTAAAAAAAAATTTTGTTTCAACATATTTGTCATATTTTTCTTTTATCCCTGTTTATACTTACTGAATCAAATAAAAAATTATAAAAGATCAAACAAAAATTCAAAAAATTTAAATAGTTTTTGATAAAATAACACGTGGATTTGTATAAACAGTGCTATTTTGTATGCCCTTTATCCCCACATTATACCTATACTATTTTTTGTATTCGTGCCAGATTTTATATTTAGTGTTTTGGCATTGCTCTTGTAGTCGCTTTCGCGTCATAAGCAGTCGTTTTAAGCGTGATCTAATTTATTCCAGTTACTTCCTAGTTTCACTGAGCTAATATTACCAAATTAAAATACTTAATAAATAAGAAAAAGTAACATTCTTGTTACTTACGCGTTAACTTTCTAAATTTTAAACGGAGATTTTTTTGAGACCATAAATAAACAACGCGAACGTATTTCTAATAATGAACCATCTTTCAAAAGCTTAGCATTCTTAATGAAATGAACAATCAAATATTTTCAATAGCAGTTCGAATACGATAATTTTTTTTTTTCCTACTTAATTACACAACAAAATTGTTTTCGATTTTCAACTTTATATCTATTAATATAAAGTTGAAAACTGGCGCGTATGTAATGGTCAGCTGTTTCACAGATAATGTCGAATAGTGGCATAATGCAGAATGATCGTGCAGTAGTATTTAAACTTCGAATGGTGAATGTCGTGGCAAAAATAGTACTTACTTCAAATTAAAAATAGACAACAAACATTCTTTTTACAATTTTAACTTTTTTTAAATAAGTTTTAGTGTTTTTTTTTGTTTTCTTTCTTTTGGAAGTTTTTCCAATGTTTTCGTTGTGTAATTATTTGTTATGTGTGTGTTTACTAGCAGTTAGTGCAAATGTTTTGCGCGGGAATGATTTGTACCAATTGGATATTGTGCATTACAATGATTTCCACGACAGGTGAGATATTTATTTACATTATTCTTTTTTAATACATTTCGCTTTTCAATGTTAGGCAAAGGAAGTATTTGGTGGTAACAATCTATTTTATTAAACATTATTATACTCTTTAATTTATAGTATTTATTTAAACTGAGAAGGAAATATGTCTGGTTATAAATCACCATAATTATTATAATAACAATCAGTCAGTGTTTTCAAAATATTTTAAAGGTTATTCTGCCAAACGTCCATTAGACCGATATTTGCATATTTTTGTATGAAAATCGTTGTAGACAAAAATCTTGACAAACTCGTTCATACAAAATGTATACTTAAATACAGCAAAAAATAAACAGGAAATAGTGAAAGGCAAAAATGTTTTATCTTTTAGTGACGGCGCGGTATTCTAAAAATAAAATGTGTCTAATTCTATTTCGAATGAACGAGTCTTTTCTTTCATTCTATCATTCATTCATGACAGAACAGCAACGGCCTTAGTCACATGCGAACTGGGGATGCCCGAGTGGGCTCGGCCTTGACCGGCGCTTATTCATGAGCTGTGCCCATTAAAGTCAGGCGCCGAATGCAGGTCAATTTGTTGTGTTCGTTGATATGCCAGTGTCACAGACGAAACTGTTGATCGATCAAAACCACTTTCGACTGTCAATAATACTTTTAACCTGTGAAAACTATTTTGAAGTATAAACATTTATATAGCAATGTTTTATTTGTGAAGATGCATATGCGGTACGGCTTGAAATCCTTTTCTTTTCCTACTAAGGGTACGTCTTCCCTGCCATTACAGCGTTCCCAGAGGGGTAATTGCGGAACTTTTTATCGGTAGGGATTGGTTTAATATTCATAGTTAAACAAAATTCATTGCGTTATTTACGTTGCTGAGCCGACAATTTATTCGAACAAATGACGCAATGGTTTCGAAATAATCTTCAATGGCATTCAGATTCTGATAAATTGTGCGTTTCGCAATTAGGGTGCAGGTCTACTCCTTGATAATTAATCAATGGTGTCTGTAGTGTTTCGTCCCGTGACCACAGACAACCGACCGTACGACAGTTTTTTTGTTTACTCTGTGCGCCTGCGCATCATGACGTGTAACGGAGTGACAACTGTCACTTGTCAGTTTGATTTTGACACTTGATTTGATCTTGAAAAATGGTTGGCTGTTTGGAAATTTGTCTTGAGAATATTAATTATTAATCTTGTTGAATCTATAGTTTGCGGACAATTTGTTGTGATCCGATTGTTTTGTGTGTAAGCAACCCCTTTTGACGATATTGAACGGGTTCTATTTTGGAATTTGATTGAAATGAGGCGATAGTGATTCTTTGGAGAACCGCGTGCTTGAATAAATCTTTAGCGTATTGAAGCGGCTTGGAATCTTGAAATACTTACTTCACTACACAATACAATATACACTCATTTACATACATAAATCCGGGTAGTCTCCGGAGCCAGTTTTCCTCAACCAGGTGAGTGATTGAATATTTGTTAATCAGCTCCGCGCACGGCGGATAGTTTGACCCACGCTTACCCAAGACCCGCCCAAAGTTGGCCTATTTGTTGTCTGTCCTGGAAGGTGAGGCCTGGCGTCGAACATGTAGTATGAAACATGAAGCCTCAGGGGCTATTGCAAATTTTGGGGTTAATTTTATTAATCGAGTCTGGTCAAATCACGCTTGGATCGGTGTATTTCATTATTTCATACTTAGCACACCTTCTATTTGTGACCCTTTTGTAAAAAAAAAAAAAATGTTGTACGGATTCTATTTCGGTTTATAGTAGATTTTTAATAGAGAAAACGTTCCGAAACCGAGAAACGGTTTTGATAGTAACGGATAAGTACAATACTTATTATACTATAATAATAAGATGCCTAGTTTTTATATTTTTGTACTCACTTAATATTCATAGGATTAACAATTAGTATTTTATTGTTTTTTCTATAAGCATTAACATTTCAGTTTTGCTCATTATGAGAAATAATTAGATACATCCTATTATTAATATATTGTGTAGGTACTTACTTACGTCATTGTATTTTTTTCTTTAATGTGAACTTAAGCGCACAATTTAACTTAAATTTTGCATTAATATCCAGTAAAAATAATTATCATTATTATACCACAAAAACGAATATAATTAGTGTTTGACTTTTTGTTCTAACATAAAACAGCCGTACAATTAATATTTACAACTACAGGTATTATAAAATGGCCATAAACACAGAGTATTAAGAAAATGGAGTACGCAGTCGATTTTATACATATCATATATCAATCTCAACAGAGACTAGCCATTGACGAGATATTAGATATAGTGCACAAGTGTGTGCGCAGTCACAGGAGCACTGACTCTTCCCTCACCCTCATAGTCTGATGGGACGGCAGACACGACTGGAGGAGCGCAGGACCAATAGCTTAACGTGATTTCCAAGGCACGGGGGTATTACACTTCCACATTATAAACTCCGGGCTGTTACTAAGACATTTCTAATGAAATAACCCAATAACACTTTGCGCGACCTGTGAATCGAAACCAGGACCTTGGACCCCACGCTCAGCAGTCACGTTGGACCACGAGAGCAACGTAACAGTTAGGTATACATTTATCATACACTTGCTTCTGCCCGCAACTTCATCCGCGTAAAGTTTGTTACTCCCCCGGCACACCCCGTGGAATCAAATCGCCTGCCCGTGCGAGTACTTCATATTCGTGACTTGTTTTCTCTTTGATCGGCTCCTAAGGGTCGTAGCATGATGTTATGTAGTCTAAAACCTTCCTCAATAAATGGGCTATCCAACACCAAAAGTTAAAAAAAAAATCGAATCAATAGTTCCTGAGATTAGCGAGTTCAACCAAATAAACTCTTCAGCTTAATAATATTATATAAGCATAGATAGATCATAAATTAATAACACACGTCGACTTTGACGTGGAAACGTTAATTACCATCTTCAAATTCAAAACCAATTTGCAATGCACGGAAGCACGAGTCTTATATTATTATTCTTCACGTGACGATGGCAATTATAATTATTAGATACAGTGACTATCTAATTTAAATAATATAGGTATATAAACAAATTGTCTATGCAAATTAGTAACACAACGGTGGGACGTCACAATGAGTTTTAAAGCACTATGTTACTTGGACAATACCATGGAGAATTAAAATTGGATGTTGAACAAATCAATTCAATTGATTTTTTTTTAACTGATACGATATTTTTGGTGTTGATTCGTCAAAGTCATTGGAGCAAAACCCAAATATGTAGTTAAGTTTTTTAATTTTCATCATTTACTTTGTCGTGAAACTCTTCCGTGTCCCACAATTTGGCGGCGTTTGCCATAATCGCCACGCTTGGCAGGCGAGTTGGCGATCACAGTATGTTGGTAAAATGCATAGAGAACGTTGCGACTCATTCTCTAGTAAGGTCATTGTATTAAGCTTTTAACTCAAAATTCCAACTGGGTTATATGAGGCTTTGCGTTAATTATGTTACATCCTGTACTAGGTATTAATAATCCAATTACTAGCTACTCTGTGACAGGGAAATAAAAAGTTCAGTAAAAAGTCAAGCCATTTTAAACCGACCTTGGATGGAATAAAGGTCAAATGTATTATCCACTTATTTTTATAACAGCAATAGTGGAAAATCTAAACCATTGTGACATTTGATTTTAATGGCAGGATTGAAAACTGCGGTTTATGTAATTGTTGTATGTTGGAAATACTTATCACTAGCTTAAACTTTATAATTGCAAAACGCAATTATGAAACGCACTATTTATCAGAATCTGAATGGGATTGAAGATTATTTCTAAACCATTGCGTCATTTGTTCGAATAAATTGTAAGCTCAGCAACGTAAATAACGCAATTAATATTGTTTAACTATCAATACGAAACCAATTCCTACTCATGGCAAGTTACGCAATTACCCGTCTGGTCTCTTCCGTAATGACCCTCACTCCATTTTACTATTTAAAATGTATTTTGTATATGTATTTTTTTTTTTTTGTGTATGTATTTTCTGTCTCCACCCAGAAATAACGACATCGCCGTTATTTTCAAGTGTTGCCATTGTGCAATAATACATTTAATTGCCTAAGTTGTCATAATGAAAACATACACTGTTACAAATCATGATAGTAGGTACTGAATTACAAAATCCACTGTGACACTGTTAGTTTGTTAAGGTGTATACTTTATCTTGAATCTCTCTCGTCTATCTAATCTATTCTTTGTCTATTGATGACAACTGTTTCAAAATCTGTTGCGTAGTTTAAAATATGTAAACGTTCAAATGGCGGGTAGCGACTTTGTTTTGTACTATGTAGAGATCTATACGTTTAACAAAAAAAAAAACTTTTTAACAAAAAATTAAACCGCCGAAAAAAGTGAAAAGCAAAAAATAATAAACCTTAAAATTATGAGTCGGCGCTGAAAACTCAATGAACAAAGATCACTCAAAGCGCCGACTCATAATTTTAAGGTTTATTATTTTTTGCTTTTCACTTTTTTCGGCGGTTTAATTTTTTGTTAAAAAGTTTTTATTTTATAATTTTTTGTGGCTTTCATTAACTAATAATACTTGGTTAGGTATACCCTATGCAATGAAAAAAGAATTATCAAAAATCGGACTACTCTGTGTAAAGTTATGCGTGGTTATACATTACAATCAGTGAGTGAACAATCAATCATCCCCTGTTTTCCGACCCTTAGGGTTCGATTTTGTTTTCCAAATTTATATGGGACCACCTTCGGAGTATACCCTTTCCAATAAAAAAAGAATTATCACAATCGGACTACTATGTAAAAAGTAATGCGTGGTCATACATAAAAAAAAAATATATATGCGTCGAATTGATAACCTCCTCCGTTTTTTTTTCGTCGGTTAAAAAATCTAGATAATTCTTCAAATTGCATAAGCCGTGCAGTTCAATAGCATCACGTCTTGTTTCATCAGGCATTGACGGAGGTGTATCTTTAAAGTACACCCACATTTGCCAGTTATTTTAAGTTAAATGTAATAGGGGCGAGCCTATTGCCATCAAACGGACAATAATACAGACGGAAGTTCCTTATAAAAAAATACTAAAACACTTTTGCCGACCTGCGAATAGAAATCAGTACCTCATACTTAGTAGTACCGCTTGCGACCACTAAACCAAACGGTAGCCGAATAGGCATTATATCGATACACCAAAAAAAAAAAAATGGACAGTGCTCTAATTGTTTTGTCAAAATACTTACGTCAATAGAATTATAAATCAATCGTGACCAACGGAATGGGAAAAATTTCTCGCAAAATTCATAACAAAACTGGATTTCTAAAACAATGATGAACAACACAATACTGGTGAAGGTCGACTCGAGTGTTTGTCGTCATCGCGCATCCGTTGTGATTGAATATACGTAAAGCTGATCCCAGATTTATTCGACATAATCCTATTTACACATAATCCTAACATAATGTCACGTTTATAATTCCGGATGCGTTAGGCAGATGTGTCCCACACCCAGCATCGTATCTAAGTGCTGTTAAGGCAAGAGACTACCAGGGCCAGACAAATTGACCTTCCATAATAGTACGAACTTTTTGGATGAATAGGTAGATATTCCAAACTTAATTTTTCAAAGTTATTTCGTTTTTCTTCCTAAAAACATGTATTGGGGGCGCAAAATTCAACTTTTACTCGAGATGGTCGTGACCTTAGCTGCAACGCTTTTTTTTTTTCTGGATGGGAAATCATCAAATGACTTCTCCCGCTCTGTGCCGAGCGGGAGGGCGTGTCAGACTCTTACTGACTAAAACCCACCCGTGTTCCTTCAGTTTCCATTGTGCCAGGGTCACGGTATCTCTTTCGAACAATCTCGCAACCCTGGCAGGCATCGGTCTTAGCAGACCCCTTCAGTGCTGCTGACATCTCTTTGAGGCGCGCGTGGAACACTACGCGCCGTCGACCCGAGCCTGGTCCTTACCGGGCGGCGAACTACCCATTGCTCGCCGCCCGCAAGCTCGTGCTTACGGTGGCCGGGAGTCCGCCTACGGTGGCCGGGAGTCCGTAGCTGCAACGCTGAATACACCCACATTTTGCCAGTTGTGTTTATGTCCCATTTAATAGAGCGCGAGTCTATTGCCCGTAATCTAGGCAATGACAAGATAAATAGGAGATGGGTTAGACAGATTTAGGGCGTCAAAAATGAGCGTAGAGTCCGTCCCAGAGAAGAAATCTCGCTGACGCGGCGCTATGGGCATGCGATGGAGTATTTTTTTTTTTTTTGGTAATTTAAGAAGGATGGCGGCTAGTTAACCGGATTTACCTGTGGCTGCCTCAATAAATTCATACCTCCAATCAAGGCTTAAAAACTTAAAACTAAGCGACTACATACTAAGGGCATCTCCTGTGGGGTACGGACCTCGGCTAAGAGCGTCGCTGGAATAGGGCAGCAAGGTATGGACTGGATCGAAATGAGACGTAAGTGATACATCAATCTTTATTTAGGTATATATGCAGCATTCGAGTTTACCTGAATGATTCGCGATGTGACAAAATTGCTTGTTCAAACGTGTCGTGACAACGTAAATCTTCGCTTTATCGCGAAATGCAATGTAGCCGTAGTGCCTCAAATTATAATTTACATTTTTATAATTTACCATGCTATATTTATAAATAGATACATTTGTGAAACGTAGACACTCACGGTATGACTGGTCCATAAATTCAACGTCGCTCAGAGAGCTATGGAACGAGCTATGCTTGGAGTATCTCTGATAGATAGAATCCGGAATGAGGTGATCCGGCAGAGAACCAAAGTTGTTGTCATAGCTCACAGAAAAAGCAACCTAAAGAGGCAATGGGCCGGCTGTATAAGCCGTAGAACCGATAATCGTTGGCGTAGACGTACGTTGTATGGAGATAGCGTCAAACGTAAGGGAAAATGTTCTCAGGGTAGGTGGAGCGACGATCTTCGCAGGGTGGCTGTTAGAAGCTGAATGAGAGTTGCCGAAGATCGAGCAGAACGGCGTGAAATTTGACAGGCCTATGTCCAGCTGTTAGCTGTTAATGATGATATTTGTGAAAACTTTCTCACTGTAATTAAATCCTCAAAGAAACAAATTATTATCATGTGAAGAACGCCGCGAGTAGGAATGAAAAATATAATAACTCTCTTGAATTTTCACAAGTCACTTACAAAGTTGCTTGACACTTCAAAGCATATTCTTTAATTACCTAGTTGGTAACTAGAAATTGCTTGTACCCACGGCCACACATCAAGCTATAAATTTCCAGTATAAGTTGACTTCTCATCACACAAAAAATCTACACAATGCGCGGTCAGCTAAAACTGGAAATGTATAGCTTGACCTGTCGCCGTGTGTACAAAATAACAACATATTATTATTGGATAATTACTTTTCGATGCATAAAATTAACGATAAGATAAAAACTTTTTAACAAAAAATTAAACCGCCGAAAAAACAGAAAAACAAATAATAATAAACCTTAAAAATTTGAGTCGGCGCTTTGAATGATCTTTGTTCATTGATTTTTCAGCGCCGACTCAAAATTTTAAGGTTTATTATTTTTTGCTTTTCTGTTTTTTCGGCGGTTTGATTTTTTGTTAAAAAGTTTTTATTTTGTAATTTTTTGTGGCTTTAATGTACTAATAATACTTGGCAAAGTATATCCTATCCAATGAAAAAAGAATGATCAAGATCGGACTACTCTGTACAAAGTTTTGCGTGGTTATTACATTACAATCAATGAGTGAACAATCAATCATCCCCTGTTTTCCGATCCTTAGGGTTCGATTTTGTTTTCCAAATTTATAACGGACCACCCTCGGAGTATACCCTTTCCAATAAAATTAAAAATTTAAAAAACCCCCGACATAAAAACCTAAGATCCCTTTAAAAAGTAAAAAATAATAAAAAAACTCAATCTTAAAGTACCTAAGTATGTATTAATAATTAAAAAAAAAATACGTCGCGTTGGGGGACCGCTCCAAACCTAACAATTTAATTACAAATAGTCTATTACCTAACTGAAGAAAACTTTTATAAAATTACTTCTAAATATTGCATTTAGGATACGATCGTCAACGACGTCTGCCCTTGCAGAGCGGTCCCCCAACGCGACGTATTTTTTTTAAAATTATTAATACATACTTAGGTACTTTAAGATTGAGTTTTTTTATTATTTTTTACTTTTTAAAGGGATCTTAGGTTTTTATGTCGGGGGTTTTTTAAATTTTTAATTTAATTTTTTATTTTATACTTTTTATAGGTATACTTATTATAATGTAGATTTTGTTAAGTTGTAAATACATAGAACTTCGCCGTGGCCAACAGGAAGATGGGAAGCTTCCAAAAACAATATCAATTCAATTTGATGATGCCACTATCGGCCGGAGTTGTGTTGACGAGAATGGATGGATTCTGATAAGGCCACATAATGTAACTTTTCAAGGTCTTAGAGGATATGGAAATATTGAAAGAACAATGTTTCTTATCATTTTATGTTGGGCGATTACGGCATATATGCCGTAATCGCCGCAACTTATAAGTTGCAAGGGACGACAGTTGAAAAAGCTGTGGTTTACTTAGGTAAAAGTACTTTCGCAAAAGGCCAAGCCTATGTAGCCTTAAGTAGAGAATTTTTACTCTGCTTAAGGCTACATAGGCTTGGCCTTTTCCTTGGATGGTGTAGCAATTTGTGAGCTCGACCAAACAAAACTATTTAATAACCCACATGACAAATCATCTTTAGCAGAATTGCAAAGACTGAGATGTAGTCATTGATACTCTCACGTGACTATCGGATTTCCATGTCCCAATTTTCCCACCACCAATTTACTCATCAAGCGAAGTTAAGAACATCATTCTCTTTCAGTGCGCTTTCATTTGAGACCCCACTCGAGTATATTTGTAGACATTCGGTTATTCTTCCCCACTTTCACCCCCCACAACTTTTAAACGGCTCAACCGATTTTCATCAAACATGTCTAAGAACACTCGCACATAAGTCACCTTTAATACAAAAAAATAATAATTGAAATCGCTTCATCCGTTCGGGAGCTATGATGCCACAGACAGACAGACACACAGACAGACACACACACAGACAGACAGACAGACAGACAGACAGACAGACAGACACGTCAAACTTATAACACCCCTCTTTTTCCGTCGGGGGTTAAAAAAAAGAATTATCGCAATCGGACTACTATGTAAAAAGTAATGCGTGGTCATACATAAAAAAAAAAAAATATACGCGTCGAATTGATAACCTCCTCCGTTTTTTTTCGTCGGTTAAAAAATATAGTAACATGGGGAATACATAATAGGCATGTCATTGAACTCACGTAATTATGGAATGAATGGCTAAATCTAAGAAGCATTGATGGTTCTGTGAAGTGTACTGGAATTCAGAGACAACTGTCAGATCGTGTTCTCATTAATTCATAGTTCGGCCTTCGGCCTAATTTTATATGCCCGAAAGTGATACGGAGTATAACTGCCTGGTCGTTATTAGGTTTTTCTATTATTGGATTAATGGAAATAGGCTCCCTTTTACATATAATGATAGGACTTAACGAAAATGTGGATGTACACAAGGCTACATATAAAGCTATACCTACAAAACCAGTTTTGGCTGACCTTACTTTGTATAGGCTTTTCGTACAATGAGAAGTCACCTTATACTGGAAATTCATAGTTTGATTTGTCGCCGTGCGTACATATTAAGGTACACAAGTAAGTTGCAGTTGTATATTTGATAGATGCACCATTATTAGAGGGGCTTGTGTCTAAGTTAGGGGTCAGCCATAAATTACATCACACGTTAAGGGGGAGGGAGGGGGTTGACGAAGTGTGACATTGTGTGACTAGGGGGTGGGAGGGGTGCTAAATTTTGTGATCACATTTTAAAATCTATTTTAATCTAAGTGTTAAGTAAAACACCAACTAGGAACTATTAACGAAAAAATCAAACACATTTGCAACTCTGTCAGTAGAGATATAAAGTTCAATTTTCTTGCAATGTTTGATTTGATGTTAATTTTATTAAAAAATCATTTAAATTGAAATAAAACTAATTTCAGAACTGCTGTTTTAATTTAATAATTATTTTTAGATGTAAATATGTGACGTCACACTAGAGAGGGGGGTCTAATAAATGTGACCAGCTGTGACAAGGACGGGGGAGGGGGTCTAAAATCATGAAATGCGTGTGACGTAATTTATGGATGGTCCCTTATAACAGGCGTACAGGTCGACAGATTTAGCTATACAGGTTAAGCTAAACTTCCCGCGGTTGATCCGTGGATGATCTTTGATTTCGGCTGTCATTCCTGGATATTTCACAGTCTTTACGGGTCGTCAGAAGCCCGAAAGTCTGACGACCAGTTTTACCCAGTAACTGGGTTGTGGAAGGTCAGCCCCCAGGTGGATTCCCGCATTATCAAGCTGCGCCGCTCTCCCTACCTTCCGTGTCCTGAACGGAGTCACCTGTCGCTGGGGGACCAAGGGTGCCTTTCACAAGGTCATCTGGCACCCATGTGCTTTTTGGTCCCCAGGGTCGTCAGGGCGTGCTATATGTTTTGGTACGTCAGTGATAGGGGGTATCCCCAAAGGAGGGTTCGGTGACGGACAGCTGCGACGGGTTCGAGGAAGAATGCTTACACGTGTCCGTGATCTTGCCATAAGCGGTACAGGAGGACACCGTGAAGTTTTAGTGGGTTGGAGTCCCATATAACTGCGCTATCTCCCCGTGGTAGCGCAGTATGTGTAGGCGAAGCCCAATAAAACAAGCTATAGTTAATGTTAATCTTTCATTGTTATTGTGGGCAAAGCCCAATGAAACTAGCTATCCATTGACACCAATATTTCCATTCTAATGTAAAAGGTAACTAAGTTATAGCCCATGTAAAATACCTAAATAAATACCTAAATGTTCTTTCGTAACCAGTAGTAGATATCTAAGACAATACTGACTTGAATACCGTAGAATGTTAGTAATAACAATGTATTGACTTATGTTTTAGCCTGTTGAATGCAAAATAGCTTGTAGGAACAACCTGTTAGAATCTAATTAGACTGTAATGCCAGTGTCATTGTTTACTTAAGACTAATAACCGTTTGGATACTTTAATTGTAAATGCCTAACCATTAAACGTGTAGTTCAGTAATCATGGTGCAAGAATGTATGCTCCAATAGGACGACGTCTATTTGTTAATCCAATAAGAAACTAGGAGCCTTGAACTTCCTTACACGTGTTTTAGAATTCTCGACAGGTCGAGACCTGCTCCTTTGGGAAAGTCCATTTTTTATCAGTTGTAATTGGCGGAGCGCCCGGGAAGTAAGGAAGTGCGTAGGACACTTGCACTATGCGGAAAAACCTATATAAGGGCCGAGTGCCTATTTTTAGTTTAGTCTTTATACATTTTTACACGAATCATCAAGTTAACACGTAGTGTTTGTGAAGTAAGTGGCTACGCTGTCCACTGCTTAGTCGCGATGTACCCTATAACTAGTTAGCCAGTCTTTAGTAATGTGTAGCTAGGATTTAATTGTGTGTTCTGCTTATTCTGATTGTATTTTATATTGTGTGCTGTGTATCTACTGACTATTTCTTATAACCATTTTATGTGTGTGATTTCTCTGTAATTTTCTATATCATTTCTGTGTACAAATATAAGCAAAGATTGCGATATTCTGACTGGTTTAATTTCACTCTTTCGTCAAGGGAACACCGTCACCCCCGCCTACAACACCTGACTCCCGTTTTAATAACAGTATGCATAAGCATTTGACTGGCCTGTTAGTCTAGTGGTTAGTGACCCTGACTGCTAAGACTGAGGTCGTGGGTTCGATTCCCACCCAGGACAAATCCTTGTGTGATGAGCACAATAATTTGTTCTGTGTCTGGGTGTTATTTATCTATAATATGTATCTATTTAGAAATATATAAGTATATTTATCAGTTATCTGGTGGCCATAATACAGGCTCTACCTAGTTTGGGATCAGATAACAGTGTGTTGGTTGTCCAAAAGATATTTTATTTTATTTATATTCATTTCTCCACGTTAAAAAATAATAAAGATGTTGACATAATAAGGTTCACTTCTACCTAACCCATCGGGGAATAACAGGCGTGATTTTACCTATGTACTCGATGAATATCGTCATAAGGTTAAACCACGAACATACAAAATGACAAAACATTTAAAACTTTCCTTATTCACGGTAAAATTCTTGTAAAATTATTATCATTTCGGTTTGTTGATTTTGTGCCAACTCAAAACAATATTTGTATTTTTTTTCCCTATTGTTATTATTATACAAGGTAAAGATATATTTTTCCTCCAAAAAATCACCACTCTGGTACGGTAAACCTTGAAAAGGAATGCACGAATTATAAACCCAACGGCCATCGTTCACGTTGATAGAGCACAAATTGTTTAAAAATAACGGTCAAGAGCGAGTCGGACTTGGGCACCAACGGACGGTACAATTCCAACAATATTATTGCATATAGTATTGCAGTTTTAGGTCGGCGCCATCTCTTGACCTATAGTGGAACTAATGTCATTTTTGTTGATGATTGCTGAAAAAGTGGACTTTTAAGAGACATCGTTTTATTTATCTTGTAATGTTTCCATAAACTTCTATTAAATAGAATAATTTCTGATTTATGCGGTACATTTTTCGTCAAAAGTCGAAACAATGCGGCCTAAAACAAATGTAATATACATTTTTTTCTTATTGGCATAACAATTGGGAAAACGTCATCTAAAACTATTCCAAATTTCAAGTTGAGAGCATAAGTAGTTCTTAAGATATACAGCTATGACAGACAGATGGCCAGACAGACTGACTCGCACCATATGGGTTCCTACCATTTTGTTACGGAACCCTAAAAATTCACTAAGTAGCTACCTAGGTTGTATCTGTTCAATGAGTTATCATTGGCACAGATAATAATCAACCTTTGACGCTACAACATCTAAGGGAGATGGTCAAATATAATAATTGAAATCGACTTATTAGATTAATCGATTCCCACGTACTTGCAGTGACGTTTATTCATAATTTTGGTCCATAAAATTGCCTTATACGTATTTCAAGATTTGTCGATTCGCCCATAAATAAATTTCGTGCAAGTCTACTATAGAAAATAAGAAATTATTTAAAAGTGTTGATTCACTAAATTCAGGCGAGTCAATTCGTGTGAAATGACTTGTCGAGTTTCCATACATTTTTGACAAGTTTTGACATTTGATTGTCGCTGAGATGAGACTGCGACTAGAATTTGAATCTTTTTAATTATGAGAATTGGCCTTTAGGTTAATGGATACATATATTATTATTATTAGCCGTTTCTGTCCCACTGCTGGGCGAAGGCCTCCCTACTCTCTTTCCACGTCTCTCTGTCCAGAGCTGCCAAGGACCAGTCTTTATTAAAAGAGTCCAGCTCATCCCGCCATCTCCGTCTGGGCCTGCCGCGATGTCTCTTGCCATTAAGCGGGACCCATTGGGTCGTAAGTTTGGCCCACTGATCGTCTGACATACGGCAGATGTGTCCAGCCCAGTTCCATTTAAGCGTATATTGATAAAATATTATTTCTTCTGTCGTCACGCAAAATCCTTATAGTACGTTTATACAACAGTAGCAGTAAAGTATATACAACATCCAGACATCACCTGACTGGTCTGTTAGTCTAGTGGTTAGTGACCCTGACTGCTAAGACTGAGGTCGTGGGTTCGATTCCCACCCAGGACAAATCTTTGTGTGATGAGCACAATCATTTGTTCTGTGTCTCGGTGTAATTTTTCTATAATATGTATGTATTTAGAAATATATAAGTATGTTTATCAGTTGTCTGGTTACCATAGTACAGGTTCTGCCTAGTTTGGGATCAGATAACGTTGTGTTGGTTGTCCTAAGATATTATTTTTTATTATTATTATTATCAATCGTCGGGCAGTTGCTCATCAAACACAACATCGTACTGGTCGGAGTTTCCTCCCTTTTCTAAGGAGGATGAGTGACAATTACACCCTGATCCTCAATCCCTGTTTAGCAGCTATCAATAACTGTATTTCTTCTTACACAGATTTGAAGAAACTTCAGTAGTGTACCCAATATGCCAGACAAACGACACCTCCTGCCTGGGTGGGTTCGCCCGCCTCTACCAGGAGATCCACACCTTACTCCATGATAAACCAGGGGCTCTCCTCTTGAATGCAGGAGACACATACCAGGGGACGTACTGGTATACCCTGCTGAAGTGGAATGTCACGCAGAGGTTTATTAATATGCTGCCGAATGATGCTCATGTAAGTATATAGGGGTTACTGGTGTACTTTGTAGAGTTTATTTCCCTGGGAAGATAATTAATTGAAACAGTTACCCGCCATAGGAGCTGTCAGTGTCAAAATTGTTGTGGAATATTGTCACCAGACTGACAACTCTTGAACGATGTTCAAAAGTGCTGGTTGCGTTCCGTTTCTTTGATGAAATGCGCACTTAGTGTCTTACGAACTATAAAATCTGCTGGATGCGGGTAGCACGTAACCGGTTGAAGTTGTGGTGCTCTGGGTGCTAAGCATGGCAATTATTGTAAACCCCCTAAAAAATGTAGCGGTTAAATTGGTGGTGTATGGGAGAGGCATATGTTCAGCAGTTGACGTTTTTCAGCTGAAATTAATGAACGATAAAAATATGTTACTCGTTAGTTTTATCAAATGGTTTGATAATTAGATAAGTCGTGATTTGTAATTATTTGAGTATGTAACGGTAATAAGAAATTTATAGAGAACATTACTCACTTTCGAGGACTTCGTATTAAAATTATAGCCGCCGCAGGAGGAGACGCCCCGGGCTTCGGGAGTCAATCGCGGACTCCCGGCCACCGTAGGCGCGAGCTTGCGGGCGGCGAGCAATGGGTAGCTCGCCGCCCGGTAAGGACCAGGCTCGGGTTGACGGCGCGTAGTGTTCCACGCGCGCCTCAAAGAGATGGCAGCAGCACTGAAGGGGTCTGCTAGGATCGATGCCTGCCAGAGTCGCGAGATTGTTCGAAAGAGATACCGTGACCCTGGCACATGGGCAACTGAAGGAACACGGTTGGGTTTTAGTCAGTAAAAGTCTGACACGCCCTCCCGCTCCGCCCAGAGCGGGAGAAGTCATTTGATGATTTTCCATTTAAAAAAAAGTTATGCACTCTGGACCGAATTCTTAGCGGTTAGGTTAGTCTATCTCGGTTTGGAAGTCAAAATTGTACCCAATGATAACAATAATTAGCTTAAAATGTTGCCACTGCCTGCGACATAAGCCTCTTCTCGGTTCAATCCACCACGCGGGCTGGTAGATGTCATATGTGTTTGAATTTTTGGTTCTAGGACATGTTAGTTTCCCAACGATGTTTCCTTCAGCGTTTTGAGAGCAGTGGTGATGACAAAAATTATACAAAAGAGGATCTGTATTTAACCTTTTTTTGCCACCGACTTCCCAAAAAGAATTTTTTTAAAATTTTTTAGTTATGGTATATACCCCGCACTAATCTAACCACTTTATTCGTTCATTTGTCACGCAAATCTTATAGGTATGGTTTTCACATAGACCCCATTGTCAGAATGCAACCAAATTAAAATGAGACCACAGGGAAAGCACCAACTTTCAAATAAAAAAAGAATAATCGAATTCGGTTCACCCAGTCAAAACTAATGACATAACAAACATAACAAAAAAAAAAAAAAATACAGTCGAATTGAAAACCTCCTCCTTTTTTGAAGTCGGTTAAAAATGGAGTGCATGTTTTTTTTTGGATTGGAAATCATCAAATGACTTCTCCCGCTCTGGGCGGAGCGGGAGGGCGTGTCTGACTTTTACTGAGTAAAACTCACCCATGGGAGCGCATGTCTGGGTTAACGAACTACAACTCTTAAGCGGCCCTTCCACTGTGCCACCACTGACTATCACATAGAACGCAAGCATTTAATTTCCAGCTTCAATTTTTCTGATAAAACCTTTTTGTTTCAAGGCTTTAGGCAACCACGAGTTCGACGATGGCATATCAGGTCTGGCTCCATACATGAAGGCCCTCAAAGCGCCAGTAGTTGCCGCCAACCTGATCAGCAGCAAGGAGTCGCCGCTAAACGGCTTGTACAAGCCCCATGTGGTGGTGGAGAAGAATGGAAGGAAGGTTGGAATCATTGGGCTTATTACTAAGGCCACTGAGGTGGGTGTAGTTGTATTTTTGAAACGATGTATGTAATTTTTTTAATGCAGCTTGCGCTAGGAGTAAAATTTTAGAAATTGTCACGTAAAGCGCAGCACCTCCGCAGTGCAACTATAAAGTATAAATAAGAGAATAGAGAGACAGAGACAGAGAGAGAGTGAGGTAGTACCTATTCATGATTTTCGAGGGTGCTGAAGCGAGAAGTCAAGTTAAAATGGAAATCTAAGATGGCGACTTCGTTTTAGAAATTTTCTATCATGGCTGTAATTTTCATTGTTTTCAGGGCTATGGTCAAAATAAATTTTGAGTGTTTTAAAGATAGAGTCAATGGTCTTACATTTTGAGTAGAGGAAATGCGTAAGGATCTCTGGGGGTCCTTTCGTTTATTTAGATTAGAAACGAGCGTTGATTATCACTTAATACTAGAGCTATTTGTGAAGGAACTTCTCCGGGGAAGTACTAACAAAATAGTTGTAAGCCTATTCCTGTAGCCAAAGACTGTTTCTGTATTGCGGTTTGAAGGGTATGCCAGTGTAATAACAGGCACACAAGCGGCTGTCTGCGGGAAGGTAATTAATACATTTGCAACAACTCAGGTATTGCAGATGTCCATCTTCTTAAGTTTTATAATAAAGACGTTTATTGCCTCTGGCTGCACCCAGTTAAAATTATTTTTACGTTGATAAGACCTATTTTACAATTAAGTTTGTATATAAAATATTTAAGTGAGAATTGATGCTAACCCACTTTTTTTTTGGATGGGAAATCATCAAATGACTTCTCCCGCTCTGGGCGGAGCGGGACAGACTTTTACTGACTTAAACCCACCCGTGTTCCTTCAGTTGCCCATGTGCCAGGGTCACGGTATCTCTTTCGAACAATCACGCGACCCCGGCAGGCATCGGTCCTAGCAGACCCCTTCAGTGCTGCTGACATCTCTTTGAGGCGCGCGTGGAACACTACGTGCCGTCGACCCGAGCCACCCACTTTAAATCGTTATAGATCCTAAATAGTCATTCAAAATAAAAAATGACATGAGAAATATAAAGGTGATTTTCAAAGACCTTTATAATTATAGTTTGACATAATTCTAGTAAGACTTGACATACTTTGTCGACTATAATTAATTTCTTTTTACAATATTATGTCTGGATTTTGCTACATTAAATTTTGATTACTGGTATGTCTCAAAGTTCATCGTTTATCATGTGGATGTGTGTTGTTTAATTAAATTGATTGACATAAAAATCATAAAAATCAACCTCCGCGTTTGGTCTCTAGAGTGCTTCAAAGTAACAAACATATATACAATCATACATAGTTAGGATGGTAAAGACATTCTGATAAACCTCCTTTGCATCGCGCAGTCGGGTAAAAAGCAAAACTTTATGGGCGCATTTAACAGATTAATGGTTTTCTCACAGTATTCGCTACCAAAGTCAATGTTAAATTTTAAATAGTAGCAATATTGATATTTGCGCCATTTTTCGCACGGAAAATTGTCATTATCTCCGATTTCAAGCTTCAAGTTAGTAAACACTAAACATAGATATGTTGTCACATCAAACAGTAGAATGTTGTATGATGTGCGGTAAATCTACGACCACCAATGCACGACTGAGCGCTAAATATGTTATATCAGTCAAATCAAATCAAAATATTTTTATTTCACCTTGACCTACATGGGCACTTATGAAACGTCAGAAGCTAGGTACACGGTTCCAATTTGTTGTTTCCTATGGAGAAGAGCCGGCGAGAAACTCCATTATTAACTCTATAAACAAACTTAGAATACCTCTATGAGCGTATAACTGACAGTAAAAGTTGTGGAAACCCCTTGAATACGCGAAAGACGGAGCTAGCCAAATAAAATAAAAATACAAATCAGGCTGAGAATCGGCGCGTTTTAAGGCTCGTTCAGACTAGCACGACGCGACGGTCGCGCGCGAATCGGCGGTTTATATCCGTAGAACAATTTCTATGAAAACGCGCGCGACACTTCACACAGGGGCGACCTGTCGCGCCGCGACACGGTCGCGCCGCGTCGAGTAGCGCGACAGCTTATTAGTACATTTTGTATTGAGACGCGGCGACGCCATACAAAATGTACTAAAAGCTGTCGCGCCGCTAAAAGGACGTCGCGCGCGAATCGCGCACGAGTGGTCGCGCCAGTGTGAAAGGTGTTGCGTCGCTATATATCGCAGAATCGCCTCCGCGATAGGTCGCGCGACATATCGCGCCTGTCTGTACGAGCCTTTAAACGGCAATTTTTTTTAAAGCCAATCCTCCAAAACGCACGCCCTTCACCTCCTCATAGTAGTTAAGCAAGGAAGAAGTGGCGCAACAAACTCCTTATCAGCAGATCGATGTGCGGAGGCTTGAGTGCAGTCCAGCACGCTTAGCATGACCATCATAGAAAGAACTTTGTCTATTCTTGGTAGAATAGAAATAGAATTGTCATGCGACGCTAGCATAAAACGGTACAAATATTTCTACAATCTTTAATTCTGTCTTTAATCTTTCTACAATCTGTAATTTTGTCTATTCTACCGTCGACAAAACCCCTGTCTACGGTGGTCATGCTACGCATGCTGTAGTGGTAGTCTATCGACTCAACGATAACGATGACAATTACCTCATAAGCCAACATTCAGTTGACTGGCCTGTTAGTCTAGTGGTTAGTGACCCTGACTGCAAAGACTGAGGTCGTGGGTTCGATTCCCACCCAGGACAAATCTTTGTGTGATGAACACAATCATTTGTTCTGTGTCTGGGTGTAATTTATCTATAATATGTATGTATTTAGAAATATATAAGTATGTTTATCAGTTGTCTGGTTGCAATAGTACAGGCTCTGCAAAGTTTGGGATCAGATAACGTTGTGTTGGTTGTCCTAAGATATTTATTTATTATATTTATTCAGTGGAAGCAGCGACCATTGGAAGATATTTGCGTAGTATCTCATTAGTTTGTATATTACGTTTATCAATGTGTGCCCTAAAGCCACATTTAAGTCACGCCTTTTTGTGACTTAAGTAGTTTATTTTTATGCAGAAATGCGTGACTTAGGTTTGAGTTTAGGTCACACGTGCTGTAAAATACTATACGATACGTGTGATTCAAATACAAATTTTTGCACGCATTTAGTACCGTGGTTACCTTCGAACGCTAATTTTATGCCGGCAATAAAAATTATATAAACACTTTCGAAATTCAAATTTTAAATCAAAGTCTTTGTTTCAGCTTCTATCAAATGCAAAAGGCGTCACATTCTTGGAACCAATTCCGGTAGTACAGAAAGAAGCAAAGTTACTGACAGAACAAGGAGTCGATATTATTATAGTGCTATCTCACTGTGGACTGGGTGTTGATAAGTAAGTATTATCTTAACAATCAGTTTTCAAATGACATACATCAGAAAGGGGAGTATAGTCAAGTAATAATAGCTGCACGGTTCAACTGTTCAGGTTAAGGCGAGGTTGCAGTACTTTTTAGCTTTTTTAAACCTCCGTAAATCTAGCAAAATGGCTAGTTTCCGTAAGCAAAAAATTATTTAGGAAAGTTGAACATATTGTTAAGCGCTGTGTGAAGATAGAAACGTGAATTAAAACAATTGGCTCGATAAAAAATAATCATAAAGTTGACACTAAATCGCCATTTAAAACGTGTACCTTGAAGAGATTCCATCATTAAACCATGTAAAACTCATACCAAAAGATAGATTTTATTGTTGTTTAGGGCATGCTGAGAAAATATTTTATAATTTCCTTATCATTTTGTCTCCATGAAACAATTAAACACAAAATCTAGCAGCTTAAGCGCTCGCAACGACCGGCCAGTGTTCGCCGAAACGTCTTCAACTACTAAAGGGCCTTAAGCTACGGTTGTCGCGGTTGGTCCATGGATGGGTGACCATCTTTACATATCAAGTCATATCATTTATTTGCATGAATAGGTCTAGACGCCAGCACATCAAGCTTCCAGAAACTGTCAAATTTTCACAGTCAATCTTGAACCTAATGATTTTGGGATTAAGTTGAAAATGTATTAAAGAAATTTGACAGATTGTAGTAGCTTTTTGTACTGGCGTCTGTAAAGGAGGTGATACTTAATTCCAATAAAAGTTCTTGGAACCATATCCTACTTTAATAGGTATGCATTTATAATAAAAATACTTATACAAAATTCACGCCTTCCTCGCATGGGGTTAGGCAGAAACTACAGAAGACCCGTTCGTGCCTCGGAAAGTACATTAAGCAGTTGGCCCTAGCTGTCATTCGTAGATCTTTGAGAGTTGTTATGGGTCGTCAGAAGCCAGAAAATCTGATAACCCAAAACGGATTGTCCAACAGGTTGACCAAGGGGTATCGTAGTACCCAGTAAATGTGTTGTGGAGGTAAGATATGCAGTCGCTCTATGAAAAATACTGGTATTCAGCTGCATCTGGAAAAGGATTGACAGATGATGGCCTGTTACTTTTATAAAATGGCAAAACAACAATAACTCATTAAGGCTTATACACCGTGACATTTTAGTGAACTGTAATGTTCTTTGAGAAATAAATGTCTTTAAACCGAAAAAACACGCTTCCATTGGAAACCAAACTAAAAAGTACAAAATAATGGAAAAAAAGCGTGGGGTGCTTTTTAAGGTATTTTTTTATTGATATCAGGCACCCCACGCTTTTATTCCACTATTTTGTACTTTTTAGTTTGGTTTTCAATGGAAGCGTGTTTTTTTAGTTTTTTTTTTAAACTATTATTTATTTTCTATTTTTTAGGGTGTTTCGAATTTGGAACGTATGTCAGCGTAGTTTTCGAAGACAGTTTTTTTTGCTGTCCTGGTAACCCTGGCAAGGATAATGGCACAAATTAGTTTGTGACGTATGTCAGCGTAGTTTTCGAAGACAGTTTTTTGCTGTCCTGGTAACCCTGGCAAGGATAATGGCACAAATTTATGAAATTATTGCGTTGTCATCGGTCCTTGACAGGTGTGCAAAGTTTGAATGAAAACTGGTCGTTTAAATTGGGTCAAAATTGCGCTATAAGGAGTCGGTAACAAACAAACATACAAGTGAAGCTAATATAAAGCGTGTAAAAATTGAACATTTGAATAACTAAAAAAATTAAATATTATTCATTATGATGACACAAGACGTAGTTTGAAAGATATTTTGTCTTATGGAAAATGCAGATGGAATGATCTAGTCGACTCGTGTACTCGGTAGGTATGTTCTCTACCGTTTGATACGTAAAGATTGTTAACAGATATTTCATAATTCTAATGCATTATTTATTTTTCTTAGTGCCTATTATCTAAATTAATGGTAACAATTTTTAATCACGACTAAAGGTATATTATGTCGGATACATTGAATGGACAACCTTTGTTAGACGACTTAAATGTCACGGCGTATATACCGCGTCCTTCCACATAACTAAGTCTATAAAATTTTAAATCCTAATTAATTACGGCCGTGTTTGAATTAATTTTGTTTACAGATATGAATAAACCTAATTAGTGTTTTACCCGTTTTATTCAACTTCATGCGATTTCAAGTGACATGAAGCAAAAAATTCAGGTTTCGAAATTTTAATTAATATGATTATTAATTCACTCATTGTTTACAACTATTCCAAATAATTAACTAACCACAAAAACACATGGAATTGGATAATTTTGTTTTGGTCTACATGCATTCGATGGCAACATGGAGCGTTTGCCTGTCTTACCTCCACAACACAGTAACTGATCACATTTAGAAAGAAGTACCACTACTACTTCTTTCGAATCACTTAACAATGTCATCTAAATACATTATAAACTAGGTTCTGCCCGCGTTTCGAAATTTTAATTAATTTAATTATTAATTTAATAATTGTTTACAACTATTCCAAATGATTAACTAACCACAAAAACACATGGAATTGGATAATTTTGTTTTGGTCTACATGCATTCGAGGGCAACATGGAGCGTTTGCCTGTCTTACCTCCACAACACAGTGACTGATCTCATTTAGAAAGAAGTACCACTACTAATAAACTAGCTACTGCCCGCGACATCGTCCGCGTCAAATTTTTGCTCCCGTGACCCTTCCCGTTGCATCGAATTGCCTGCCAGTTTAGTTCATTTTTCATTACTGCTCCGCTCCTTTTAATCGTAGCGTGATGTTATATAACCTATAACCTTCCTCGATAAATAGGCTACTCAACACAATTTTTTCAGTTCGAACCAGTAGTTCCTGAGATTACCGCGTTCAATCAAACAAACATACAAACAAAAAAACGAACAAACTCTTCAGCTTTATAATATTATAGTATAGATTATATATTATAGTATAGATTAAAGCAGAAGACGCATAATCAATAAAACTCAAGTACTTAACTTACGATTATATGCTTTCGTTCATCTTCGTCAAATTCATCTTCTACCATTATATGGTTACGTTCCGAAATAGCATCCACAAATATTCACTGTCATAATGCACTCTACAAAACTATCACATTCCGACCCCGATCACGATAAACTGTCTTACATATTAAAATCCTCTATAATACGGACGTCATCTCAAGCCATTATTTTCACCATCTTCCCGATTCACTGCTAGACGGTATTTTATCAGTACCTATATATTGGAACACCCGTCTTATGCAGTGCTTCATCTGCTGACAACTTTATTAGAAAATATAGTGGATAGTCGCTACCTATGCATTTAAATCGTCCATAACTCGATAGAGTAACTCTGTCAGGGTAAAATCCTGATGTATAGCTTATTTCTAAGGTTTAAAAGGATTTGGCTGTGTATTTAAGTAAGTGGCTGCCTCGTTGGTCTAGTACAAGTGCTACTGCTGCTCATTTGGTCCTGGGGTCGATTCCCAGGTCGGGCAAAGTGTTATTGGGTTTTTAGGGTTCCGTTGCCAAATGGCAAAAAACGGAACCCTTATAGATTCGTCATGTCTGTCTGTCTGTCCGAGTATGTCACAGCCATTTTTCTCCGAAACTATAAGAGCTATGCTGTTGAAACTTGGTAAGTAGATGTATTCTGTGAACCGCATTAAGATTTTCACACAAAAATAGAAAAATAAAACAATAATATTTGGGGTTCCCCATACATAGAACTGAAACTCAACTCAATTTTTTTTCATCAAACCCATACATGTGGGGTATCTATGGATAGGTCTTCAAAAATGATATTGAGGTTTCAAATATCATTTTTTTCTAAACTGAATAGTTTGCGCGAGAGACACTTCCAAAGTGGTAAAATGTGTGTCCCCCCCGCCCCGTAACTTCTAAAATAAGGGAATGATAAAACTAAAAAAAAATATATAATGTACATTACCATGTAAACTTCCACCGAAAATTGGTTTGAACGAGATCTAGTAAGTAGTTTTTTTTTAATACGTCATAAATCATAAACCACAATTTACCTTTCAATCAGTCAACTCAAATATAAAAATTTAAAAAAAAAAAACATTTAAATTCATAAACATAAACCTTATGCATAAACCGTGAATTCCTGCAGGTTTTGTACGGAACCCTCGGTGTGCGAGTCCGACTCGCACTTGGCCAGTTTTTTTAAACTGGAATTTCTCAATAGCTGGCCTGAGTTTCGAGTTGTGCCCGGTTGATAGCAATAGGCTCGCCCCTATGCCATGGGAATTAAACATAACTGGCGAAATCTAGGTGGACCATAAGTACACCTCTGCCTGATTTTTCGACGAAACAGTGCATTATGTTATAACATTATTCTAAAAAGGTTTGTCTATTTTAGAGTGTTATTATGTCCTCTTGTGCAATTCATTATAATATCCATATCTTTACTGCACAACGCACTATCTATCAGAATCGGAATCAATTTATTGGGTATTGCAAAGTCATTGCTTCATCATATTTTCAAGAAATTTATCTGTTCAGCAACGTAAATAGTAGTAATATGAATTCATCCAGTTTTAGTGAATCATTTGGGTGGTTTTATATCAAGAAGATTTTTCACTTATATATGAAACGAAATGTTTATGTGTGTGATACGGTGGCGACGGCCTTGCCTTGCTGACTGTTCCCTGTAAAGAAATGCCGAAACAAATTCAGAGGGCAGGGTCTCTTTTTAACCGACGAAAAAAAACGGAGGAGGTTATCAATTCGACGCGTATATATTTTTTTTTATGTATGACCACGCATAACTTTTTACATAGTAGTTCGATTGTGATAATTATTTTTTTATTTGAAAGGGTATACCTTGCCAAGTATTATTAGTACATTAAAGCCACAAAAAAGTATAAAATAAAAACTTTTTAACAAAAAATTAAACCGTTTATTATTTTTAGCTTAACAGTTTTTTTCGGCGGTTAAATTTTTTGTGTAAAAGTTTTTTAAAGTCCAAACATTACATTACTAAGATTCTTTGTGAGTCTAACAATGGAGAACATGTTTGGAATGCCATTTGAAGAAAGAAAGATTAGGTCAGCTAACTTAGTGAAAATCTATTAAAACAAAATTTTGTGTTTCATTATCTGGTTGATATATCTTTGAAAATATATGAGCTGCAATCAATCTTCCAATTCCCATCGGGGTCGTTAGAATCGATCTAAATACTACAATAGAATTATTTATAGGATTTTCTAAGTTAAGAAGTTAAAAAATAAGCAAGTTCTTAATATTTAAGTTAATATTGCTTAAAGTCGTTAAGGTGCAAAAGTATTGTTGTGAATTGCACCATTAAGTTGGAAAAAAATAAAAAGTAACAAGGTTGTTTCCAAAAGTATTTCTTACTAAGTAGGTAGTTTTGTTGAACGGTTTGACTTTTGTGTTAAAAATACAATAATATTCTTTGTTTCTCTAGATCCTAGTTGCTCATGACCAGAGGTCGGAGTAGGTAGATTGATTTTACGTACTCGCATCATGAATAGTCATAGAAATGACAACATGGATAAGCCTTTTTTCCGGAATTTCATTTTGGTACATACGGGATTGAATCAAATATTGTGAAAGTAAGGATTTTTAAACTGGGTACTACATTAGAAATTTATATGAATGCGATAGATAAACATTTAAAATTGTTTTTTTTTCTTACTGTAGAAGGCCGATCACCTATATATTATTAAATAGACAGCAAAAAGGTTATACATTTCTTATTCATATTGATGTATTCTTTATTCTACACATTACTACATTTAAAATTAATTACAAAATCCCTGGATCCCGGAGGCCTAACCATACTAATAATATACGTGCCAGTTCATTGATCCCATTTCAATCTACCTACTCCGACCTCTGCTCATGACCTATCTTTTTGAAAATTATTTGACTTACACGAGGTTAGCAGTTTGTTGGTAGGTACAAGTTTTGGTAAAATTTATGTACCTAATGAGATATTTCGGTTTCTTTCTCTGTAAAAGCGTAGATCTTGAAAAAAAAAGGCAATAATATCGGTATAATTTCTCTAGCTTTTCTCCGCGACTTCGTTAAATTTCTTGTTCCCCCGTTCCTCCCCGTCGCATCTTATCGCCCGCCCGTGCGATTTCTTCGTTATTTTTTATTTCTTTTTTATTTTTGCTCGGCTCCTAAGGGTTAGGACCCTTCGGAGCCGAGCAAAAAGACATAAATTAAAAATTTAATAAACCCCCTACACAAAAACTTAAGTTCCCTTTAAAAAGCAAAAAAATATTTAAAAAAAACTCAATCTTAAAGTACCTAAGTACGTATTAATAATTCAAAAAAAAAAAAATACGTCGCGTTGCGGGACCGCTCCAAACCTAACAATTTAATTACAAATAGTCTTTACCTAACTGAAGAAAACTTTTTTAAAATTACTTCAAAATATTGTATTTAGGATATGACCGTCAACGACGTCTGCCCTCGCGGATCTTTAGCAGAATTGCAAAGACTGAGATGTAGTAATTGATACTCTCTCTTGACAATCGGATTTCCATGTCCCAATTTTCCCACCACCAATTTTTTCATCAAGCGAAGCAAGGAACACTCTCGATTAAGTCATCAATATTCTTTTTCAGTGCGCTTTCATTTGAGACCCCACTCGAGTATATTTGCAGACATTCGGTTATTCTTCCCTACTTTCACCCCCCACAACTTTTAAACAGCTCAACTGATTTTCATCAAACATGTCTAAGAGCACTCACACATAAGTCACCTATAATACAAAAAAAAAAAAAAATTGATTGAAATCGCTTCATCCGTTCGGGAGCTATGATGCCACAGACAGACAGACACACACACACACAGACAGTCAGACACGTCAAACTTATAAAACCCCTCTTTTTGCGTCGGGGGTAAAAAAAGGATGTTGCGTGATGATAGGTATATAACTTATAGCCTTCCTCAATAAATGGGCTACCCAACACTAAAAGATTTTATCAATTCTAATCAGTAGTTCCTGAGATCATAGCGTTCAACCAACGAAACAAACAAACTCTTTAGCTTTATAATATTAGTATAGATAATAAAATAGTTAGCCTTGTAGAAATAACTTAGAATAGTATAGATTTTACCTTTATTGGAGCCGTTTGTGTTACCAAATAATTGGGTAAACTACGATACCTACAGATCCTAATAATTTTTGACGGAAAAATAACATCATTATACCTTTTTTTTTCAGGCAAATCGCGGAAGAAGTGGGAGAAAATATAGATATAATAGTGGGAGGCCACACACATAGTCTTCTTTGGAATGGAGAGGCTCCTAGCAAGGAGGTAGTAGCGGGACCCTACCCAATAATTGTTAAGAGCAAAGAAAAGCCTGAACATCAGGTCAGTCTTATTATGTTCCTATCATTATACAGGATCAGTTTTTATAACCCCCCAGCGCAGAAAATTTTCGTCGGTTATGCAAAAAAAAAATCTGTTGTTCCATACATTTTGACACCGTAGCTCATTGCGTATTGCATTTGTCTATGAAACAGCAGATTTTTTTTTTGTAAAACCGACGAAAAATTTCTGTGAATGGGGGTCTAGAATGACATGCTGAATTCATGGTTACAATTTCCGCACTGGATAAAAACTGATCCTGTAGAACATTTTTAGATAACAAAGGATTAGCCATATGGATACATTTTATGTACAGGTATACCGACATTTCACTGGTTTTGTGAAAGTGGGGACGAGCGTCTTGCCATGAAACTGGGAACAAATCGGAACTCAGCATGCAACTGAGAAGTTCCCGATATGAATTATTTAAATCTAAAAATATAATACGATTAAGTATTTTATAAGTAACTCTACCCCTAAAAAGTGGATTACGGAAGAATAAAAAAACACGGGTTCAATATTTTTTAGTGTTATATCGATGTGCAAAGTTTCATTCTGATCGGTGGGTGACAGTTGGGTAGGCCGTACGTGTCAGTCAAAAGATCATCAAATGCACAGGTCTGTGTTGTCCGTGAAACTCGAACTATAGAGATTGTCTTTGCTCCGGCCGACTTGTGTTTGAAGTCTATTGAGATTTTCAAGTCAGCCACGGTTATGTGTGCTCAGGTGAAAGTCTCTAAGATGGTTCGATAACTTTGTCATAGGGTTTATTCAGCTCCCACCATTGATTACATCTTCAGTAACAACCAGTTATACTAATGACTGATGTTTAAAAGCAGTGCAGTGCAGCTATAACTGAATATTGCTGTTTTTACGGCAATTTTATAATTTAAACGGTTTTATAATAAATGTTGCCGTCTTGCTGTTTTTGCTACAAAATTATTCGGCCTTGTTACAAAACACGGTTTTTCTGTGGTAATGGTTTAAACCATCGATCTACATTTGAAACTCGAACGTGACTCTGACGCAAATACAGTTCTTTTTACAAACTTAACAGCTTAGTACGGTACTAAGTTATCAGGTTCTGTATTAAGAACTTCACCTTTATCAATGATTTAAACTTGGGTCTGACGATAAACTATGATTCTTATTCTAACCAAACAATGAAGTGTATTTGACATTGACAAACTATATTCAAAGTTACTATCATTGAATTAAAATAGATTGTTGCTGCCTTTGCACCAACATAACTAAATTATTCACAAGTAACATGACCGCATTACTTAGCTGTTCATGGTGGCTGCTGGTAAGGACGATCTACAGTTTTGTGTCAAGTTCAGTGTATTTTAAAACTAATTGGTACCTACCATGTTTTGCCGCAGTGCCGCAGTGAACTCGTACTTGGAAACGCGATCGTCATTTTTTATCCTTAGTGTTTTTGCGTATGTTCGTTTTATAATTGAGACTATATAACTGAGAAAAAATGATTAATTACTTGCTTTTTGCTAAAGCAGATTTCGAGTACAACATGTAGGCACCTCACAGTGACCGCTAAAATGGTAGGTTACATGGAATATTTTGCAGTTAGTAGGCGAGGGGATGATTATTATAAAATATTAATATTTTCATCATCACTGCTCTCAAAATCTATCTATATATCCCAGAACCAAAAATTTTAAGACGTGTGACATCTAGCAACCCGCACTAGGTCCGCGTGGTAAATAACAGCCTACTCCCTCTCGAAGTCAACAGGCATGTCTCCCAGCCATACATATAGATACTTATATATCTTAGGTCCCAGCGGTGGGACTATTATAGGCTGATTTTGTATAGACACATAGTGTAACTTATTTGCTTATTTTTTTTTCTTTATTTATTTATAGGGGCTTTTACGCATAGCGTATGGCAGTCCCATCGTATCCTAAACAAGGCTACTCCTTTGCTTATTTGAGCATGATAATATATTTTGATCAAAGAAAGACGATTAAATGGTTTAGTCATGTTGAGAGGATTGAAACGCTGCTTACAAGACAGATGTGAGTTGTAATGCCGGAAGGGTATGCTCTCGGAGGACAGAATATTACAGGTGATATTCTTCAGAATGTACGTAGTACCTATTGGCAACTGGGGTGCGTGAATGACCAGACATATGTATGTATGAACGTAAATGAAGACAAACGGAGTTTGTAAGGATCGGAGCAGGTGCCGTTTCCGCCAGGAGAGTTTCTTTTGAAGAATGCGTGAGCTTATGTATAGACAATTAAGAAAAGTAATCGGCAATTAGAGACCATTGTAAAGTAGAAATAGATTAATTTTTAAATAATCTTATCACTTTACACGAGGCAAGTTTAATTCAATGTGTTTCTTCTAAGATTATTTTAAACTAATTCGACACGTGTCACGTTTTGCCTTAGTCAAGGTATAGTGAGGTTAATCACCCATTCAAAAATTAATGGTGATACGATATTTTACATATACGTAACACAATGGCAAGGATGAAGTACCTACCTGTATTCTTGCCACTTGTAATGCGTCATTGCACGTCATTATTCATTGTTGAAAATGGATTTATTACAATGACATTGTCCCCTGTAGTGCTGGGCGTAAATAATAAGCAATACGCCATTTCTTCCCGTGGGTGTCGTAAAAGGCGAATAAGGGACTTATTAGAGAATGCGGCGCAGCAGCGTTCTTTCCTAGTGTTTCCTAGTATTTCCTAGTGTTTTAGCTGAGAAGAAGTGGCGCAACAAACTCTCCAGCAGCACAGCTGTCTGTTAAGTTAGAAGAACTTTATTCATGCGTCGTGGACCGTACGATTCCGACATAGAGCTTCCCACAGGTGGTATTAGCTCCCCCCTCCCAGATTACGTAGCAATATTGAGAGTGCTTTCGCGGTGCTATCATTCGGGGATCCAACCGCTGAAACCGAACCGAATTGCTGACCAGTCTTACAAAGGGTATTTATTGTGTTACTCAGTAACTGGTTGTGATGGTGAGAGAATCAATCGATCTATCTATACTAATATTATAAAGCTGAAGAGTTTTTTGTTTGGTTGAACTTGCTAATCTCAGGAACTACTGGTCCTAATTGAAAAAAAATCTATTTGTTTTGGGTAGCCTATTTATCGAGAAAAGTTATAGGCTATATCGTCGTTGCAAATTTAAAATCTCCTATGTAACAATTTTCACAAATACGAGCTATGCATATATTTTAAAAGCGATTTTGTATACCTACCTATTGCAAAAACTCATATGTGAATATCTTAATGTATCGTTAAAATATTCGCTAATTTAATAAAATCTCATGTTTATTGACCATCGAAAACTCCTATGTGCCTGATGTAATAAACTGTAAAACCACTTATGTGACAAAAAGTTGCAACTTAAATCTCCTATGTGCAGAAAAATAATTAAATTTATATAAATATACGCTGAACGACACATTGATATAAGACAAATTCTATCTAAATACATTATAAGTCCTTTACACTTAACATCTAAAAAAAAATAAGAATGTTTCCTCAGTTTCTTTTTCAGGAAACAGTTTTTTTCGTTTTTCTCGAAAAGTTACTTTTTACACATAGGAGATTTTAAATTTGCAACGACGATATAACATCACGATACAATCAAAAGAAGCGGAGCAGCAACGAAAAATGGACGAAAACTGGCAGGCAATTCGATGCGGCGGGAGCAAAACGCGGGCGAAATCGCGGGCAGAAGCTAGTGTAAAATATTGGTATCCAGCTGAATCCGGTTAGACTGGAAGCCAACCCAAACACAGCTGAGTAAGGGTAGGTAGATTGGTTGCCTGTCTATAAAGAAATATATAAAAGGACTATTGAATTTATAATACTTTTTTTGAATAATAACTACAATATTTTTACAGACAGTCTTTGAACCTTCTGTCTAGGTAGATAATGTGATTTAAGGTTGTCTAAGTAACTAGTTGCCTCGTCTATCAAGGAGCAAGGGCACCGCAATTTGTGATTTTATTAAGTTTTATTAGATTTGTTTTTAGAAATAGTTTTAATATTGGTATAAGAACGTGAGTTTTTCTTTTTGTATTTAATTTAAAAAATGAATAGAAATCATCAAATGACCTCTCTTGATCTGGGTGGAGCGAAAGGGCGTGTTAGACTTTTACTGACTAAAACCCAGCCATGTTCCTTCAGTTGCCAGGGCCACGATAACTCTATCGAACAATTCCGCGACTCTGGCAGGCTTCGGTCCTAGCGGACCTCTTCAATAAGGCTGACATCTCTTTGAGACGCGCGTGGAACACAACGCGCCGTCGATCCGGGTAATTGCCACGCCTGGCAGGCTGGCGATCACAGTATGGTGGTAAAATGCATAGAGAACGCTGCTGCCCCTTCTCTAGTAAGTCTCTTAGTCGCCTTCTGCGACACCCACGGAAAGAAATAGGTTGATGCTATTCTTTACGTCTGTCACCACTCGGATAAGATGCGATGGATGCGTTACTGGCTCTCAATATTGGCAAGATAATTTACTTTAACACTAGAAGCGCGGAACAAACCGACTGAGGTAAATTTGGATAAAAAAATATGTACATATATTGCAATTACGTGGTTGAAGTCTCGTATAACCAATAAATAATAATAATCATCATATTTCATGAAAAGTCATAAAAAGTTACCATTATATGCATAATAAAATAATAGTAATTAGAGCAGGAAGAATGTCGAAATGGGACAAATTTGGGACGCCCGCACTTCTAGTGTTAAACAGTCAGAGAAATCAGTGACTACACAAATAGACACCCTGTTTACTTATTAATTGATTTCCCTGACTGTTTTAAGGTTCTAACCGATCCTTTAAAAATATCTTCATCTTCAGGTTCATTCCCGAGGTTCATTCCCTAAGGTGTTAGGGACGGATCTTCTTCCCCTCTGTGCGCCTTACAGAGTCAGCAGAAAACTTCAATTAAGTTAGTAGTAGCGGTCAACAAAGAATTAAATTGGATAGCCTGGTGCTATTGTTAGGTGAAGACAGAAGGTTGAATTTCAATTATGGTGAATGAAAAATAAAGGGTTGACACTTTCACAGTGTGTATTTCTACTGCGGTTTTAATAATAAGATAAAACATTTAAAGGGGTCTCCATAGAAGAAACGTGTTTATCAACGTATTTTGCTTTACGAAAGAAAGAAAAGAAAAAAAAAAGAAGAAAATACGTTTATTTGCGGTAAATATGACGCAAAGACAAACTATACACAACATAAATATAAAAAAATTGCTGGGGAAAATATGCGTCAAATCCACACAAAACAACCATCGCTCAGCATAATACTGCGACTCTGTACGAGATAGAGCCCCAGCGCTGGTTTTCAGCGACAGCCGTACGAAACTGTTCGTTTGCGCGTCTGACTCGCATTTGGCTAGTTTTTTTAGGCTTTTTGTCCTATTTTCGATAAGAAACCAACATTCAATTATCAGAATATCGAAATATTATATGGGTACTGTTAGTAGTACCGATGACCGTTGGGGTAGACGTGTTCTTGAGTAGAGACCGCGAATCAGCAAACGTAAGGCGCCCTCAAGCTAGGTGGAGCGATGAACTTCGCAGGGTGGCTGGTAGAATCTGGATGAGAGTTGCCGAGAATCGAGCTGAATGGCGTGCAATTGGAGAGCCCTATGTCCAGCAGTGGGCTGCTATAGGCTGATGATAATGATGATGATGACTGTTAATAGATGCTTCCACCTGGCCTAGTATATATAGAATCGGTACTACATTACGGGCTTATAATATGGGGAAATAGTACCGATATAAACCGAGCATTTGTAGCTCAAAAAAAGTGCATTAGGGAAATTTATGGGATGCACTCGGAGGAATCTTGTAAACCCATACTTAAGAAACTAGGTTTGTTACCGCTGCCGTCGCTTATTATATTTGAAATATGTATGTTCGTTAATAAACATAAAGACCTGTTTATATCAGCCAATGATATTAATCCAAGGAGCCGGCGTGATCCACAGAGACTCGTCCTGCATGATCTTCCCAAGCTTGCTAAATATAATAAAAGCTGCTTATATAATTGTTTTAATATATATAATAACATACCGAGTAGCATAAAAAACTTAAACTCCAGATTATGTAAGGGAAAATTGTTTGACTGGTTAAACTTGAAAAATTTCTATAGTCTTAAAGAATTTATGAATAACAAATTCTCATGTTAGTATTAAGTGAACATATGCATGCTAAGTACAATTCTGGCAAAACATGTAAGATCTTTATTGTAAGTTATTGTAACACCATGTATACCATGTATTATGAAAATAAATACTTACTTACTTATACTTTATGCGATTCCGTCTTCTGAGGACCCATTCGCTTACTGACTATCATTACACCACGTTCACAAAGACGTAAAAATATCGCAGCGTAATTTTATCGCGCACTAAGATTTTCAACTGTCGATATTAAACCGAACGTTGAGAATCCAGCGTTTGTTGGATCTCAGCGCGTCGAAAAGACATACTGTCCGATTTTCAAGTGACCTGGACTGTTAGTCTAGTGGTCAGTGACTCTGACTGCTAAGACTGATGTCGTGGGTTCGATTCCCACCCAGGGAAAATCTGTGTGATGAGCACAATCATTTGTTCTGTGTCTGGGTGTAATCTGTCTATAATATGAATGTATTTAGAAATATATAAGTATGTTTATCAGTTGTCTGGTTGTCATAGTACAGGCTCTGCCTAGTTTGGGATCAGATAACGTTGTGTTGGTTGTCCTAACCCTACATTTACACAATCGTGTTCGCCACTCGCCTCGTCACTCGACGAAAATTCGACGACACATTCGTAAACGAGTGCTGTCCCGAACTACTGTTCACACATTCGCAGTGTGAATTATTTTGTCATTCGTACACGAACATGGAGGACGTGCGACGTGTGACGTCCTGTTAAGTCGGGCACTAGCTTGTCAACTGTGTAAACAGTAAGTTCGTGTTCGCCATTCGTGCCCTTTAATGGGGGTCCGAAAAACTGCTCTCAACGCGAATGCTCGAATCGCGAGGCGAGGCACGAGGCGAATAGCGAGCGACCCCTAGCCAAGTTTATAATCTGTAATCGTTAACGCTAGTCCAACGTTAAGTCACGTGGTTAGAACAAACGAATAGAAAATTTGTAGCCAAGATCACATCGTTTAAAATTAATGATAGAATGAATTTTTATCGTTTCTTCAATGTTCAATACTACATCCTTTGTTATAATGTCGTTTTTCTAAAGACGTAGAACGAGCGGCTGACTCAAGCGCGTCAACATGGCTACCATCTTATCGTTTTCTACAATTGCTGACACCGAGGCGTTAATGATTGGAGAACGGAATTCGACACGAAACAACACTTGGCTAGGGGGGCTGTTTACATATCGCCGTGTTAAAGGCAAAACCGACTATCTGCGATTTTTTGAGTTTTTCACTTTAATATACCATTCGATTCGCCATTTGATTCTATACTTAATGGTAAAACAAACTAAACCGTAGGACTTACCGTTTCCGAGTTACCGAATGTAAAAACCGGTTATATAATTATTACTAGTAGTTAATAATAATTATTATTAGACTGAATTAAAAAAACAAATAGCAAACTTTCTAAATGCGCTCACGGATGACTTTTTTGGACTAAATAATTGGTTTTGCCTTTAACCCGGCGATATGCGTGTTCGTTATTCGCCTTGCCATTCGCCTTGCGATTTGCACGAATGTGTAAATGTAGCTTATGATTTAACTTCTCTTGTGGGACACGATCAGTTGACCTTCTGAATTTTTTATCCCGTCAATCCGCATTCCGTTCAATCATGAAAACCACTTTTTAGTTCATACACCTTGATTCTTTAACCGTCTTTGACAAAAAATTGGTGTTTCAAGTTTTTAATCAGTTGACTTGTTGAGCTAATCGGTATATCTGGACAAATAAATAAAATTGGAGTCTCTGTTTGTAATATTAAGATAACCACTTTTCACTAAGTGTATATGGATGTATACACGGTACATATACCAAAACAACATTTTTTTAAATTTTTGTCTGTCTGTCTTTCTGTTTGTTCCGGCTAATCTCTGAAATAGCTGGACGGATTTTGAAGGGACTTTCACTGGCAGATAGCTGATGTAATGAGTAATTTAAGCTACTTTAATTTTAGTTAAAAAAAAATAGGATCTCACGAAAAAAAATAAAACTAATGAAAAACTTTTTTGTTAAATGCCACGCGGACGAAGTCGCGGGTAACAGCTAGTATTAATTTAAATTGCAGTCTTTATTATTTGAGACAAAAAAATAACGAATGTGAAGTTGATTTAAATGTGTCTGGCTCCAGTCACTATTGACTTCCTTGTATCGCCAAAAACGTGACCTAGCGAGCTCATCATCTGCCTAGCTCTTTTCCAACTATATTAGGGTTGGCTTCCAGTCTAACCGGTTGCAGCTGAATACCAGTATTTTTTCTGAAGCTACTGCCTATCTGACTTCCACAACCCAGTGACAGGGTTAAGGCTCCCAAACAGGTGCAACGCGACAGCGCGACGCGACTTTCGTAGAACAATTTCTATGTAAACTCCATGGAAATTGTTCATGGAAATTGTTTGCCTTAGTTTCTGTTGTCCTCGTTTCGTTTTGTCTTGTGTTTGTGAGTAAATTTATATGATTAATGGCTAGTTTATTTATTTATAAGTATTAAATAATATATGTTGAAACTGTTTTGTACTCCTCGTTACTTGTCCCTATAGGTTCATTAGAAAACCAGCGTCAGGCAGCATCTGTCTGGCATTAATGCTGAAATGAACCTTTTTGGCGCAGCCGTGAGGCACACACATGTTGTTTTTTTTAAATGAATCTTTTCATGTTATTTTATTTTGTGTTTTACGAACTATGTCCAAATAAACGGTATTCTTTCTTTCTTAAAAGAAGTCTTAATATGATACGATACCCCTTGCAAGACTGGTTGTTAGAGTTTCGGGCTCCAAATGACCTGTAACGACTGTCAAAGATTCACAAATGTCAGGGATCAACGGCTTAACGCGCTTTACAAAGATGGTCACCCATCAACGGACCAACCGCGGCAAGGGTAGCTTAACCTGATCGATTAAATTAACCTACCGAGGTATAGTTATAGAATTTAATACTGCATCATTCTGCGAAAAAATAATAAGATAAAAATATATAATAATATCTTAGGACAACCAACTCAACGTTACCTGATCCCAAACTAAGCAGAGCCTGTACTATGGTAACCAGACAACTGATAAACATACTTATATATTTCTAAATACATACATATTATAGATAAATTATACCCAGACACAGAAAAAATGATTGTGCTCATCACACAAAGATTTGTCCTTGGTCGGAATCGAACCCAAGACCTCAGTCTTAGCAGTCAGGGTCATTTACCACTAGACTAACAGGCCATCATGTTAACATACTACTTAGGTTTAAAATAATACTATTCTCGTTTGAGCACTTGGTGGATGGTACTTGATATCTTGTCCAACGTGTCCTGTTGTTTGCACGCTACAGGAGGTGATGGAAGCCAAAATCTAGGCTAACTATATTTATACATATATATAGTCCTCCAGACCGTATTTCGGCCACGGCGGCCAATCTCAACGAAGACTAGCCATCGGTGCGGGAGATATTATAGTGCTCAAGTGTGTGCCCAAACACAGGAGCACTCACTCTTCCCTCATTCTCATAGTCCGATGGGACGGCAATCCGACACGACCGGAGAGAGATCAGGCACAGGAACAACGGCTTAACGTGCTTTCCGAGGCACAGGGGGTATCACACCGCCAACTTCCAAACTCCGGGCTGCTACTAAGAAATTCCTAATGGAAAAACACAGTTGCACTTTGCCCGACCCGGGAATCGAACCCAGGACCCCACGCTCAGCAGTCGCGCTTGCGACCACGAGACCAACGGGGCAGTTATATTTAGACTGCTATCGACACGCTAAAAAGAAGAAAATAATACTATTATTATATACCATTTAAATACAGGCGTTGTATATCGATACGCTTACTGGAAGACGTAGCGTTAGAAGACCTCCCACAAGATGGACCGATGATCTGGTCAAGGCCGTAGGAATCCGTTGGATGCGATCACAGAACCGTGAAATGGTGGTGCTTGGGGGAGGCCTATGTCCAGCAGTGGACGTCTTTTGGCTAAAATTAATGAATGAAAACTAGAACTAGAGATATTTAATGTTAATCACAAAGTGTGGGTTGCACTATGATTCAGTACCACAATATGAATGAGAAACGAACCCATTAATTAGAATTTAATGCAATCTAATTAGGTCAAGTCAATTATAACGTATTAATAATTAATTAAAACGGTTAATTACGCTACAATCATGTTGCCAAGAACATTATAGGCAATATTAATTTGCGATCAGTTAACTGAAATTAAGCAATTTAATTGGAAATAATTATTCCGATGTACACCTAATATAACAGTAAACTTACATTTCACTAGTTATGTTAAAGTCTCACGTAACAGAGGGCGATGCTATTGCCATAATCAAAGACAGTAACGACATAAAAAAAACTACACTACAAAAATAAAATTACTAGATCAAATAATAAAGTTAAGACAATGTGGAGCATAGTAAATGAACGTACAAACAAAAAAATTGCAAGTGAGAAATGTAACATAACCCTACCAACGAATAATAGTGTAACTTCTGACCCCAAAGAAGTTGCAAATATATTTAACAATTTTTTTGCTTCTATTGGAGAGGATTCGAACAACTCAACAGGCAAACCGAAAGGATCTCCAGTTGTATGCCCCACAGAGAATACAATCTTCTTAAGTCCAATTGATCCTTACGAGGTAAATACATTAATAAAAAATTTGAAAAATAAAAACAGTCACGGCGTTGATGATCTTCCACCTAACTTACTAAGACAATGTGCAGATGAATTAACCTTACCATTTTACATATTATTAAATCAATCATTTGAAGAAGGAGCTTTTCCTAATCTCTTAAAAAAAGCTCTTATAAAACCCATTCACAAAAATAAATGTAAAACAGACCCGAATAATTACCGCCCTATTGCCCTCTTACCGACAGCTTCCAAAATATTCGAAAAAGCTATGTGTAATCGAGTTTATGCTTTTTGTGAAAAATATCATATATTTAATGACTGCCAAAATGGCTTCCGAAAAAACCGTTCCACTACCTTACCCGTTTACTTTATCCAAAAAGCCATTGACATTATTAATATTAATAAAGTACGCGATAGGACTTCTACTTGATATGACCAAAGAATATGATAAAGTTCAATTTTAAATAAATTATATGGTATGGGACTCCGCGGCAAATGCTATGACTGGTTTGTATCTTAGTTAAAACATAGAGAGCAAGTAGTTGAAATTGAACATTACAACAACAGCAAAAACGGAATAGAAATTATCAGATCCGACAGCAAAATAACCACCGCCTCCATTCCGCAAGGAAGCGTAACAGGATGTTTCTTATTTCTTGTTTATGTAAACGACTTTCCTTATAGTATAAACGAGCCATGTGTCCTTTTTGCGGATGACATATCTATAATAACCTCATGTGAAAATAACACCAATTTAAATGACAAATTAAATTCCATCCTAGATTCTACATTAAACTGGATGACTGAACACAACCTAGAAATTAACTTCAATAAAACTAAAATAATGTCATTCCACCCTCATCAAAAAAAAAAAAAAAACCAATAAATAAAAAAATATAATAAATTTGAAGTAGTGGATAACTTCACCCTATTAGGCCTGAACATTGATACAAACGTAAATTGGAAGTCACACATTCAGAAAGTAAGAGCAAAATTATCGAAATTTTCATACGCCCTCCGCGAGATCAAAAAATCTACAGATCTTAAAACTGCACTAACAATGTATTATGCGTACACCTACGCATGGCTCAAATACGGTTTCATATTATGGGGCAACAGCACTGACGCGCCCACGCTATTTACCCTGCAGAAAAAACTAATTAGAATCTTAGTAAATATTGAAGTCACCGATAGTTGCAAACCCCACTTTCAGGAACTAAAGATTCTATCCCTACCCTGTATTTATATTTTTGAAGTTTGTAAGTTTGTGCGTAAGTACCCAGAATTCTTTACAAAAAGAGAGGACACACAAACAAAAATTACTTTAAGGCATAAAAAGAGACTAAACATACCAACATCGCGTCTAAAAATGCACTCCAATAGTACCTTTGTCATGGCCATAAAAATATATAATAAGTTACCCGAAATAATAAAGAATCTAAATAAACATAACATCTTTATCAATAAATTGAAACTTTTCCTTGGAAGTAAATGTTACTATAGTATAGGCGATAAATACGGCAGTATAATTAACATACGCCTGCCAACTTATAGTGCATATGTGGAGCATTCCAATTATATATACTTACCATGAATAATAAATAATGATTAAATACGCAATAAATTATAATAGTGAATTAAACAATAATTAATCATTTAAAAATTTATTTTAAATATATTGTTTATTTTTTAAACAGTTTACAGTTACTAATTGAACAAGTGTATAAAACAATAATTATAATTCTTAAATTCTATATATTATTATAAAAATTGTAGGTATAATATTATTAACTAAAAATATAATTTCCAATTAAGCACCCAGTGTTCTTCCTCCTCTCTCCTACTTGATCTTGCTGTGCCCGACAGGGTCCATAATTGTGACTTAAATAATGATTTCCCTTCCAACTATGCTTTAACATTATTGTATGCAATAAAGAATTGAGAATTGAGAAAAAAGTCAGAAAGAACGCTAAGCAAAAGCGAAGAAACAGGCGACGGGGTAGATCCGGTGACCAAGAAACTTCACGCGGATGAAGTAGCGGGTAGAAGCTATTAAAGTATAGAATTAATAAGTATTGAACATGCCTAAAACTACAGAGTAGATAAACAATTTATTTAGCCTATAAGTAAAAATACAGGCGTTATGTAAAGTTACCGCAGTACCGTGGTACCGGGTACCGTCGTGTCGGACGTAAAGAATAGCGGCACCCCATTTCTTCCCGTGGGTGTCGTAAGAGGCGACTAAGGGACTTACTATAAAATGGACAGCAGCGTTCTCTATGCATTTTACCACCATACTGCGATCGCCAACCCGCCTGCCAAGCGTGGCGATTATGGCAAATCCCCCCCAAATCGGGGGAGGCTTGTGTCCAGTAGTGGACGTCTTTCGGCTGAAATGATGATGATGAATGTACAGTTAAAAATTTATGTTATAACCATTAAAGTGACATCAGGTGGGTCCTTGGCTTTTGCCATTCGTATAAGTTTCAGAACTTAATTATTTTCTTTCTTTCTCTCAGGTCCTAGTAGTAACAGCATCTGCGTACAGCAAGTACCTCGGGAACATGAGTGCTTATTTCGATAAACATGGGGAGCTGCAGTCCTTTGACGCATCACCCGTCTTCTTAAACAGGTCTATACCTGAAGGTATGTATGATGATTATCTTATCGTGCAGTGGTGACTCGGTTGTGGTTCGAACCCATACAGGCGCTTTCATAATTGTCATAATTAGCCTATATTGTCCACACTTCTGGGATATAGGCTTCTCACAATGAGGGAGAGTGCGCGGGCCCAGTGCGGTAGGCGCTTCATTTAGTGTGAATTATTTCATCACAATGGTGTCTACGCTTATTTACGGATGTGAATGTTGGATGTGGCAAAAGAAGCATGAAAGTAGAATAAATGCTGTGGAAATGCGTTCCTTGCAAAGCATGTGTGGTGTGACTATGAATAATAGGCTGAGGAATGATGTGATAGGAGAACGGTGTGGTTTAAAAGATGTAGTGACCTTATTGGTGATATTGTTCAGAAAGGTCAGGTGCGTATTACTCGCAACCGGCGTGTGTGTATGACCAGTTGTATGAACCTAAACGAGGCAAAAGGAGTGTGTAGAGATCGTAGCAGGTGGCGTTCCGTGACTTCTGCCTACCCCCATGGGAAAAAGGCGTTATTGTATGTATGTGTATGTATGTATTTCATCACCACTGCTCTCAAAACGGTGAAGGAAAACATTGTGAGAAAACCGGCATGTCTTAGAACCAAAAAATCGTAGACATGTGTCGTCTACCAACCCACGCTGGGCCCGCTAGTGGATTTCAGCCCATAATTCTCTCTTCGAAAGGGATCGAAGAGAGAATTTTGTCCCAGCAGAGGGAACATTATGGGCTGATAATGTAACATGTTAATTTTTATCAGTGTTCGTCTTGAGGAAACCACCATGTTACTTTTAAAGAAAAGAAGGTTTTTAAAAGTAGGCAAAGTAGGATTTTTAGGTTTTCCCGTCTGGAATTTCTAAGTAGCAGTCCAGAACCCATTTCTTCCTGTGGGTGTCGTAAAAGGCGACTAAGGGACTTACTAGACAATGGGCAGCAGCGTTCTCTATGCATTTTACCACCATACTGCGATCGCCAACCCGCCTGCCAAGCGTGGCGATTATGGCAAAGCCCCCCAAATTGGGAGAGGCGTAAGTCCATCAGTGGACGCCTCGCGGCTGAAATGATGATGATGATGAGTGCGGAATCTAGATATGTGCCCGTTTGATAGCAATAGGTTCGCCAAAACTCACCTGACTGGCGAAGTGTGGGTATATCTTTAACAAACCCAATTTATAAAGAGCAGTTAAAGATGATTTAACGAACATACATTGCGAGAATTGCTGGCGTAGTAGTGAAATCCTCTAGTATGTTAATAGCAGTAGGACAATAGTTGTCATGCTGTGATTAAGACAGTAAACCAGTTCCTGATCTATCTGCCTATCAAATTTCATTAAAGCAGTCTTTATCCTCGTTCATACTAATGGTCTTTGAGAAGCCTTTGTCATGACTTTACGTCTTTGTCCTCAGATCCAAAAATCAAGGCTCTCCTCGAGCCATACGTAGAGACACTCCACCATTTGGTCGGTGAAGTAGTGGGGTATGCAGATGGAGATATGGCTATGGAAGGGTGTACATCTCGGGAGTGTGAGCTTGGTAACTTCGTCGCTGAGGCATTTTTAAATGTTGTGAGTATTGATGTATAACATCTTTTCTCTAGCTTTCCTCCAGTCTGTGGGTGAGTTCCGTGTGGTGCCGAACGTAAAGCATAGCATCATTCCACTCCTCTCGTAGAAGGTGACTAAGGGACTTAATAGAGAATGGGCAGCAGCGTTCTCTATGCATTTTACCACCATACTGCGATCGCCAACCCGTCTGCCAAGCGTGGCAATACTGGCAAACCGCCAAAATGCTGGGGAGTCTTATGTATTGGAAGTCTTTCAGAGTGAAATGGGAGTATTTTTTAAAAAAATAGACGGAAGTGTGTAATAGGAAATTGGAACGTGTGCGGCATTTGCTTTGACCAAGCGTGCGCGGTCGTAGAGTTGGTCGTCAGATGGCACTAACCCATTTTCCGAAAGGTTGGTACAGTGTTGTTTATTATAAACACTAAACTTCATATTTGACTACTGTAAGGGTCGTTTATACTGCTACATGTCAGAATATTCAAAATAAAAATATTTTGTTTCACTTAAACCAATATGGGCATTTATGAAGTGTCAGAAGCTATTTGCTCGGATCGAATTTGCTGATTCCTATGGAGATGAGCCGGCAAGAAACTTCATGGTTACTCTTTTAAAAATAATTTGGTTTCACAATTGTTTCAAGTTACAGTGATAATAGGTATGTGTGGACAGTGTAGAGCTGTCAACAAGGACAGGTACTTAATAAAATTGAAAATGGTCTACGGTCTACAAGACCTACGTTCTCACATTCACAAAATATAAAAGATGAAATACTAGATAAATAAAATATAACAACCTATTATTTTAATGGTATTATAGGTACTTGTATCACAACGCATAGAGACGTTTCAAGGGTCGCTGCCCTGCCAGGGTCGCGACACTTGTTCGAAAGAGTTACCGTGGCCCTGGCACATGGGCAACTGAAGGAACATTGGTGGGTTTTAGTCAGTAAAAGTCTGACACGCCCTCCCGCTCCGCCCAGAGTGGGAGATGACATTTGAAGATTTCCCACCCACAAAAAAAAAGAAGGCGTCTGTGGTCAGTAGAGTGGCTTTCCACTTTTAGCAGCTATATTCTTACTAGCTTGGCTCAGTAATAACACTCATCATAAAAACCAAGCATGAAATAAATGACATGAAGACGATGACGATGATAAGCAGTGAAGATGACGATATATTGCGATATAGACAATGCAGTTCCGGTGCCATGAAATTTATTGTATTAGTCGAGTCTAGACTACCGACGATCTACGAGTCTAGACTAGACTACGACCGCGATTCGATACTCCGTCGATAAGTCATTGCACGGATATTACATACGTTTTATATACAACTAAAAACACGTGTGTTTTTATTGAAATAAATGCTTTATTTTTGACCTGGACTTGCGACTAAATCATAGAAGAGAGCTCAAGCCACTGAAAAAAAAGACGAAAAAGTTACATGATTTGTTAAATTAATTTATTAAGCTTAGACATCTAGATATCCCTTGTACGTATATATTATAGTATTTTGAAACTAATATAACACTTTTTTTTCTTTTCCAGTCGCACGAGTTACATCCAACGACACTTCCTGCCATCTCCTTCATTCAAAATTCAATGTTACGCAGTTCTATGTTAAAAGGAGGTGAGTAATTTAATGTTTAGAGGTCTGTGTCCCTGCCAGGGTCGCGAGATTTGTTCGAAAGAGATACCGTGGCCCTGGCATATAGGCAACTGAAGGGTGGGTTTTAGTCAGTAAAAGTCTGACACGCCCTCCCGCTCCGCCCAGAGTGGGAGATGACATTTGAAGATTTCCCACCTACAAAAAAAAAGAAGGCGTCTGTGGTCAGTAGAGTGGCTTTCCACTTTTAGCAGCTATATTCTTACTAGCTTGGCTCAGTAATAACAGCCGCACGGATCGATTGATCAGGTTAAGCTTCTCTTGCCGCGGTTGATCCGTGGATGGGTAACCATATTTACATACCAAGATCTCTCCGTGCTTCGGGAAGCAAGTTAAGCCGTTGGTCCCTGCTGTCAATTGTGGATCTTTGACAGTCGTTACGGGTCGTCAGAATGCCGAAAGTCTGACAACTAGTCTTACCAAGGGGTATCGTATTATCCAGTAACTGGATTGTGGAGGTCAGATAGGCAGTCGCTCCATGTAAAGCCAGTACTTTTTCAGCTGTTTCCAGTTCGACTGGAAGTCGACCCCGGCATAGTTGGGAAAGGGCCTGGCAGATGATAATGATGACTCTTACTAGCCCAGCACGCGTAGCATGACCACCGTAGAAATGGGTTTTGTCGAAGGAAGAATAGATAAAATTACAGATTCTAGAAAGATTTGTACCGTTTTATGTTGACGTAGCATGACAGTTCTATCTCTATTCTACCAAGAATAGACTAAGTTCTTTCTATGGTGGTCATGCTACGCGTGCTGTCAATCCATGTTGAACACTGGTATTCAGCTGTTTCCAGTTCAACTGGAAGCTAACCCAACATAGTTGGGAAAAGGCTAAGCAGATTTATTTTAAAGTCCTACTAGGCCACGTGTGAAAGAAAGAAAGAAAGAAAGAAAGAAAAAGTATTTATTGGGACACGCACAGAAACTACACAAAAAACAATACTTAATAAAAATAAAAATCAATTATAAACAAAAAAAAAAACAAAAACAAATAAAAAACAAAATTTAAAAGAAAAAAACAGAAAGTCCTGTGCGAGGCCAAAGGGCCCCTATCTCAGCATGATGCTGCGACATTTAAAAATAAGTATCGCAGCGCTGGTATTCTGATAGGACCCAGTGTGTTGTGATGTCACGAACGAATACAGAAATAAATAAATTATAATAGGATAACGTATGTGTGTAAAGTAACATAAAATAAAATAAATAAATAAAAAATATGTCATGAATGATACATTGAGCTCATTCATCATTCATCATCATTGAGCTTCATTGCTTGTGTGCTTGTTATCGTGTTACCAAGTAACTGAGTAGCGGAGTTCAGATACGCATTCGCTCCATGTAAAACAATGGTATTCTTATAGATTAGAGACTAACCTCAAATGTTTTATGAGCCTGTTTTTTTACACCATAGCAGCAATGTTGCTCGGTGGTAGAATAGGTGAGGTTGTAGAATTTTCTAAGATGACACGGGACATTACATCAGGCTTTGTTCCCTCGAAGAGTTCGGCTGAGGCCCATACCTACCACACATATTGCGGTATACCTACACGTTGCCAGCTATGTTTAAGTCCTATGTTATAGAGGACGAGCCTATTGCCATCAACCGGGCAGGAATTCCGATTCCGTGCTGCTATTGAGAAATTCCAGATTGGAAAACCGACTTTACCTCATTCTACCCGAACTCAGAATCGAACCCAGGACCTTATGTTCAGCAGTACGTGTGCGACCACTACACCAACGACCAACACGAGGCTTTTCGAAAAGAATTCTAAAACTGCATTTATGTGTTATTTGTCCGTGTGCTACCTAGCTACCTAGTTAAAAAATAGCACCATCTCATTTCTTCCCGTGTGCGTCATAAAAAGCGACTGAGGGACTTACAAGACTATTGGGAGCAGCGTTCTCTATGTATTTTACCACCATACTGCGATCACTAACCCACCTGCCAAGCGTGGCGATTACGGCAAAAACCCCCAAATTGGGGGAGACCTATGTCCGGCAGTGGACGTCTTACGGCTGAAATGATGACGATGATGATTAATGTCTATTGTTTTTTGTTTCCAGATATCACAAAGGGTTCTATAATAAATATGTCACCGTTCGAGAATAAAATAGTGACCTTCGTTATCTCTGGTAATTCCATCGTAGAAGCGTTGGAGCACTCGGTTTTATTCCCATGGAAGGCTAAACCGTATACTGGTTCCTATACACCACATTTTGCAGGTTCGTACTTTTTTTTAACCACTTATTTTGAAGTGAGAGTGCTTAAGATATTATGCAGGGCTTCGGTGGATTCCTATTGGATAAAGACACTTCATAGTTTTATTATTGGACATTTTATACTTAGGTACCTGTTAACAAAATGGCATTTTCTTTGTTCACCTGTTAGTAGGTACTAAGATGTCTAAAGACAGTTAGTCAAGAGTTGTTTACTTTTGTTCCTGACAGAAGTCAAACATTTTTACTTTTCGAGTGATTATAAAACGAGGCTGTTAATAAAAATCTTAAATTCACTCACTGATAACAGCCTCAGATTTAAAAGCCTTGACTTCGACTTGTCTTTTGACGTTTTCCTTCCTGCCCTTGATAAAATCCCACGAACTTGCACCTAGGCTTCATGTGGTGGTGTTTTAATTGTTGTAAATTGGTCTCACTATCTCGTCCTGGAATGAGTACGTCAAATACCTGATAAAATACGTAAAATATACAGATTGACTTGTTAGTCAATCTGTATAACGAAAGTGAGCAGTACAGAAAGTTTTATGAAAATTAATTCCTCAAACGAGTTAAATAGACAACAAAAATGTGTAGGGAATTTTGACAATTCCGCCGATGGGAATTCCGTACCATAACGGTTGTGTAAGTAGCAGACTGACATAAAAATAATATTGTTCCAGGTCTCAAAGTGACAATAGATACGAGGATACCTAAAGTGGTGGAAATTCTGCTGAAAGATGGAGATGAGTACACAGAATTTCACCGGGATAGAGATTACCAGGTCACGACCCTGGACTTCCTGACGAGGGGAGGAAATGGATTTACGGTAAGCATAGGATCTATCTTATTCAGAATTCTAGTTTTAGACCATGGCTTCGGCCGCTTGGATGACAGAAAATATCCCGCGGGATCGTTATACCGGGGTAAAAAGTACCTTATGTTTTAATCCAGTTTATTAACTATCTGTGTGCCAAATTCCGTCTAAATCCAATCAACCGTTTATACGCCAATCCGGAACATACAGCCAGACAAACATACAAATGAAAAACAATTCTTCGTTACTATTTTATAACACGTACATATATTATGTTTAGAAATGGATTGAAATGGGTACATTAGCTTCCAGAGGAGAAGGTACTTAGTAGGTCAAGGAAATTAGATAGGTAATACGGACAACTGCCCACCGGTGATCCTTACCTGCCCACCGACGAATTTCCATCTCGGGTTTAGTTTATCCCGCGCTAAACATGAGGTATTGAGATTCTCTAGAAATAAATTTAAAAAAAGCAAACAAAGTTAATAAAAAACACGACAAAGTACAAAATAACTTTAACTATTTTGGAAGTCGTTTGATTTATTTTTGTAGAAATATTTCTTTAAGAATACCAGCCGTTTTAAGGAACCTTGCTTCAAGTGTCATTTATTCTTTCCAGATGTTCAAAGAGCACGCCAACTTGACAATACTAGGCGTCGACAGGGAGGTCATAGAGGGCTACATCAGGAGAGCGTCACCGATCAAACCTCATCTAGATAACAGACTTACTTTAATTAGCTGATAAGAACAAAATAAACTAGGTAGCTACGCATCTACCAATTAAATTATTTTCTATGAAATTTGTGTAGTTTTTTTTTTGAGCTGTGGTAACCTTACGAATTGTAGGCGTTTTACTTTGTGTAAATTATTTCATCATCACTGCTCTCAAAATGCTGAAGGAAAACATTGTGAGGAAACCGGCATGTCTTAGACCTAAAAATTCGAAGACGTGTGTTATCTACCAACCTGCACGGGGCTCGCATGGTGGATTATGGCTCAATCTCTCTAACCGACAGGGGACATAAAAGGTTGTTTATGTTTTTGCTGTAGTTTTGTTATTTTTTATAACCTATATTAAAAGTACGTGGGTGTGTGATAGGCTTGCCCATGGGCAGCAGGAAAATCCTTTCTGGACATATAAACGCTTTAATTTGCAAATCAAATAAAACTGTAAGCACTCAAAAACAACGAGGTAATTACGCAATTACCTCGTTGTTATTGAGTGGCAGGGTAATTAATTGCATAACACACTATCATAGGAGTGAATTTCATTTTGGCAGTTAGAAAAAGAAAAGAAGTAAAGAAAGAAAAAAGTTCAGTTATTTACGTTAAGGCTCGTACAGACAGGCGCGACATGTTGCGCGACCTGTCGCGGAGGCGATTCTGCGATATATCGCGACACAACACCTTTTACACTGGCGCGACCACTCGTGCGCGAATCCTTGTAGCGGCGCGACAGCTTTTAGTACATTTTGTATGGCGTCGCCGCGTCGCAGCGAATTCGCGGCGAAATCGCCGCGATATCGCCGCGACGCCATACAAAATGTACTAATAAGCTGTCGCGCTACTCGACGCGGCGCGACAGGTCGCCCCTGTGTGAAGTGTCGCGCGCGTTTTCATAGAAATTGTTCTACGGATATAAATCGCCTCTTCGCGCGCGACCGTCGCGTCGCTCTAGTCTGAATGAGCCTTTATTCAGACGTTTTTAACCTATGAAGCAATGGTTAAGGAATTTCCTTCAAAAGTATTCAGATTCTGATTAATAGTATTTTCCGTAATTAGTATCCAAATTATGAACATTGACCATTTGTGCTGAGTGATGGGTGCTCACGTAGTTTTTCATTGATGGGGTATCTTCATGATTCACGATCAGAGCATTATGCATTCCATAGTATTTAGTTTTTTTAGTAAGTACTAAAACAACTAAATACTATGGAACTTGAAAAAAACATTGTAAAATGAGCTTATCATTTTCAATTCAGTACTCACAACTTAAATTAAGTCCAAAATAGTAAAAGACGATTCCCTGAGTCGTATGATTTCTTAAGCTTGAGCATGTTTTCAGCTGTCCGTCACATGAAAGATGATTTAAGATTTTATTTTGTCTAATAGCAACATAACAACAACGAATAAATTGTACCGATCTTAGCGTGATTTGACCAGACTCGATTAATCGAATGAACCTCGAGATTTGCACTAGCCCCTGAAGCCTCATGGTTCATGGTGCTACATAGGCCATTGCATATCAAGAAGTAAACCAATTATCTATTATTCTTTAATATAATAGGTACATACACTTACTCAGTATAATAGCAATTGCCTTCACCGACATCAGTTGGAGATAAAGATCTACGTTCCAAGCGCCTTCGCCGATTTACTGACCATCCTTCAACTACCAAAGTTCACAAAATATTACCAAGTCAAGTGACCAATCTCCTCTATAGCCCAAAGATTACTAAACAGCTGACCAGTAAATCGCGAGCTCAGACCTTGTTATCACTTAAGAAGTTTATTTAAAGGTCTCCTTACATTAGAGTGTAAGTTCAATAGCGATCATTCAGACGAATTCACCTAATTTATTTTGTTTATCCACCCCAAAAAAATCCACCCTGAATTTACGTAAAAACGAACTAGGCCTAGTCGCATAAAGGGAAATTATAGGCTTAGCGTGGATTCTTGAACATGCATTTTCACAAATTCACCTTAAGGTAGATTTTTTTCACATGAGCAACTGAAGGAACACGGGTGGGTTTTAGTCAGTACAAGTCTGACACGCCCTCCCGTTCCGCCCAGAGCGGGAGAAGTCAGTTGATGATTTCCCATCCAAAAAAAAAAGGTAGATTTTTTCCTTTACCTAAGATCGAATGATTCGTTATAACAGGAGTTTGTAAACGTCGTTTATTGAACACTAAGTTTTGCCAGCGGCTTTACCGCTGTGGAGGTCGGAAATAATGCCGCAGGAACGTACTACCGGGACAAAAAGTACATACATACATGTGTTAATCCAGGTTATAAACTATCTGTGTGCCAAATTTCACCTAAATCCGATGAGTCGTTTTTGCGTGAAAGAGTAATAAACATCCGTATCACAAACGGCCTCATTTTGTCATCCTACTTTCTACTAATTTTATAAACGCAAAAGTTTGTATGTATGTATGTTTATTCCTCTTTCACGCAAAAACTACTGACTCGATTTAGACGAAATTTGGCACACAGATAGTTTATAACCTGAAATAATACATAGGGTACTTTTTATCTCGGTAGTATGTTTCCGCGGGATAATTTCCAACCTCCACGCGGGTGAAGCCGCTCTCAAAAGCTAGTAATTAATATGAATGAAATTCATCTTGGAGCCCGGAAGATGATGTTGTTTGACCTTTAGACATATTTAAGCCAAAGACGACATCGTCAAATAAGACGAATAAAGATTCTGCAGTTTTTTTTTTAAGACATTTGTAGCGGCCATCTAAACCACCACGCGAACTACGCATCACACGAAACGTCATGCAAAAATCCTGCATCGCACAAGCAGAGTTTACCGCGCAACTAGCATGATACAACCTCACGACATCAATCGTCGGACAGTTGCCCATCAGACACGACACCTCAGGGTCGGAGGCCCTTTTCTATGAAGGTTGAGTGAACTTTACACTGTTCTTCAAAATAACAGCATTCATGCAATCCATTATTAACAGAACCTTCAATAAGGAGTTGAGGACCTAACACAACTGTTTAGTCTGCAGCTCCATGTCAACGCAAGGGTCTTGAATCAACGGTATCCTCGGGCCGTGGGGTCCGAGTGCTCATGGTCTCTTTAAGGAAATCTCGAAACAGCTGATTTACAGTTCCTATTGACCCAAGGGTTGATTTTTACCTTAGGCTTAGCATTGCCATAAAATTTAGTAATGCCACCAGTATTTTGGGTACAATTACTAGTCGACAGCGATGCGGATAAAGTTTTCGACGCTATATTTTAGTTTGTGAATAGTTTTATATAAATTAGGATCTCATTTATTCTCGTGGGTGTCTTAACAACCTTCTGTAAGAGACTTACTAGAGAATGGAAAGCAGAGTTTTCTATGCATTTTACGATCACCAACCTGCCTGCTAAGTGTGGCGTTTATGACAACCCCTACAAATTGGGGGAGGCCTAAGTCCAGTAATGGACGGCTTTCGGCTGAAATGGTGATTAATTGAGGATATGATTTTGTTATTTTTATTCATTCGCATTTATTCATTGTTATTTACATCCAACATTGTGGTCGTTTTATTATATTAAATAAATTATGCAACGATTCAATGTTGAAAAACAAAAAAAACTGCACTTTGCTCTTCTAGATAAAATTGCCTCTAATGTCGATTTTACCAACTTGTTATCAAACAGAAATGTTACAACGCATGCTCGCCCCGAATGGATCCAAAACTGTTCGCTGCTTCAGTTGGAAGAAACCTTTAAATTAAAATTCGCTGAACACAATTCCAATCTGATTCCATTGATTATCTAATTTATGATTCATTGAGTTGAAAACTTAAATCATTTCAAATAATCCCTATCTCGGGAGTTTTGTAGGTTTAATTGCGATTCTTTTTGAGCATCAGCTATTCTATAATGAGTAAAAGTAACTGAGATTTTGAAAGCATTTCTTTGAGATTCGGTAAATACAATAGTAAATGATAAATGGTTTTATTTCTGTAAGTAGGTTTATTCAACAGTTTTACACGTCAATTATATATTTTTAAACTAGATGAGGTCGGCGTTTTCCGTCTGACTACCCTGAGAAGAGAGCTTGATAAAAACTCAAAGTTGATAGTCTCTTTTAAAGTCCAGGCATAGTCTTAGTAACATCATGTGAAGACCATGAAAGTAGTTGCTGAAAATCAGCGCTGTTGACGCTAGGTTCTTCTGAAGTCACAGCATATTGCTGAGCAACGACCTGTTCTTGCACAGATGCGACGCACAGCTTAATTGTTATTTAATATTGTGATTTGTTCGTTACAAGAGTAGATAATTAATTCAATCTACAATCGGCATTTTGTTTTTGTTTTGATTGTGTGATGTACCTAATTGTCAATGTCGTAACATATTCTGTTTTGTCTATGGTCACTAGTCCTATCATCACAAGCAAAGTCAATATTGCTAAATTGTTAATTTTTTATTGACTTGAATACGGGGCTTTTGGCTACGTTGCATTATATGTATCTTTTTTTTTAAATTTTATCTTGTAATTATCTATTCGTATAGATGTGCGTTTTATTTGTGCAGAATAAACATTTTTTTCTTTTTTTCTTTCATGTAGATTGGTGTCTGAAATGGGCTTTTGTGAAAAAAAACCACACAGACTGAGTGGACCTGTCCAGACAGTGCAATATTTTAGGTTTATTGAGCAATGTTTGGAACTACTCGAAAATTATGAGCTTTGACATAAACAGCGTGTTACAAATATGTTATTTATCTCCTATTATGTTCAGACAAAGTAGGGGAAAAAACCCGATTTCATGCCTTTCCTCAACAAGTTTGGATCAGCTTCCAGTCTAACAGGATGTAGCTGAATGCCAATTTATTTGTGAGATACTACCTATCTGAGCGCCATAACCCAGTTACTGGGATACACAATTTCATGGTAAGACTGGTTGTCAATCTTTTCGGCTACTGACTACCCGTAACGTTTGTCTAAGGTTCACAAATAAAGGCTAGTGGGGCTTAACATACTATCCAAAGTAGGGAGGGGTCTCAATATCTAATAATGGAAATTCACCCATCAACCATCTGACCGCGGCAAGTGTAGCTTAACCTTCGATTCACAAAGCTGCTGTTATTATTTACCCACAAGCCCCTCAATGATATAAATAAGAGCATCTAAATTAAATAAAACGTTTCAAAGACATTGACCGAATGCTTCCATCAGTCCTGTCCAACTGGGACGTACCTATATAAATATCTGGCGCCGATAAAAAATGGCGCTGCCATCCGAAGCCGAATGGTGTTTTAGTAGAGATCGTTTAAACTTTTCGACTTTTTCCCGAGGTGAACCACCACTTTGCTCGATGTCCAGTTTCAGCAGGAACTAACTGCTAGCACTGATTGTGCATTTTATTTATTTTTTGTATTACAATACATTCGTTATGGTGTTCATGTAATTTTCAATTAATTGAAATGACGAGAAGTATGTTAAGTTCTACATTTTTTTATTTAATTTTTAACTTGTAAATAACATATATTAAATTAAAAATGTTAAGTACTTATTTCTCAAATAATAAGATGTCGGTGTGAATCTTAAAATTCTAAATACTCATTCACAGAATATGTCGATTATTTTACAAGCCATTTGATAATTTTGTTTTAAATCAATAATGATATAAATGGCTTTTCATTTCAGGAATAATTAATCTACCAGGATATCTTGTCGTAACGTAACAGTGTCTCTAGGACGAAGAAATAAATTGGAGTGCATTTTAATAAATTTGCAATATTCAAATATCTAGATACCGGGAGCAGTTAATATTTTTAAAAATAAGTGTGTAAAATACAGTGTTGATGAAATTATTTACACAAAGTAATGTGCCTGTCTGGGTTCGAACCCACGACCACGAACTCGTAAGTCGGGGCCGATACCACTGGGCCACCACTGCTCTTATTCATCTTTAATTCCTATTTGTAATATATTCCTCCCATATCACAATGCCGTATCTAATGATACAAGCTTCGAAACCATGCTACGCTAAGTCGAAGTTTCGACGGACATAATTATATCGCATCGAGATTTTTTCGCGCACTGCATTTTGAACTCTCGGTGTCGAACCGAACATTGAAAATCCCTGTTGGATGTTGGAGTGCACGTATACAATAACAAATGACACTCAATGGTTGTTCACTCCAGGGTCGCGAGATTTGATCGAAATAGATACCGTGGCCCTGGCACATGGGCAACTGAAGGAACACGGGTGGGTTTTAGTCAGTAAAAGTCTGACACGCCCTTCCGTTCCACCCTAGAGCGGGAGAAATCATTTGATGATTTCCCATAAAAAAAAAAAAAAAAAAAAAACAGAGTGCACATCAGCGCATCGAAAAACCATACTGTTCGATTTTCAAATTCTCGGCGCTACAGATCGTACGTCACCGATGTGACTTTGTTTTCTACCCTATTTTCAATCAATTAAGGTTTAAAATGTGCATAATGAAGACTCGTTTAAGGTAACAGCTGATAGTACAAGGAGCTTTGCGCATTTTTAATATTAGAACATGTTGACTTAATAATGAGTTGAATCTAATTAATATTATTCAAACAAAAACAGATGGTGATCACTAGAGTGACCAAAATTTTCTGGGTGTTAGGATAAGTGAAAGAAAGTGAGAGTGAAGACAAAAATCTGCGATATAGATTTATGTCTTATGTATGTTTAAGTTTTGGGCAATAAAAGAGGCACTTGAGCAAAAAAATAGTACAAAATACTGTGATTTCTTTGACTTTGTTCACGAACTTTTATTGCCTATCTTTTTGATCACTTGCTTTTACCTGCGGCTTCGCCTACGTATAGATCATAAATAGTGTAATTGAATACATTGTACTGATAACAAAAAATCTCTCAGTTGCGTTGCCTGTCACTTGTTATGCTTTGAAATCGTTTCAAGGCACAAATCCAGGCTATACAAAGCATATCGCAATGGATAAACAGAATATTGATGGACCCTGTGCTCTGCAATCAAGCTTATAACTGCTATAGACCCCGTAAGTTAGTCTATAATTATGCCATAATTGGAGGATTATGGATTAATTGACTTAATTATAGAATGCCCTATAATTAAGTCAATTAATCCATAATCCTCTAATTTCTAAGAGGGAACCTGGCATCACTACTTTTCCCCTCATTGCTATTCCTTTCCTCCAAATTTGTTGGAAATCTAATTCTCTTTTAGTTTTAACAATTAATTTTAATATATGGTAATGAGTTCTTGGTGTTTCTGAGGTAATCACGACCGGGTGTCGTACTGTCCACCTGGCTACAATTTTCAAATCCAGTCAGGTAAGAATTTGTTTGGGTCAGAGATGTTGGCTTGCTGGATGTGGTCAGCAGGGATAAAAATAGTGAAAAGGGATATTCACGATTTCTAAAAAGTATATATGGAATTCCACTGAAAGATGACAAATTTACTCAGCCACGTATAATAAGGAAATTTAATATCACCACCATCAACATCGGCCTAGCTTTTCCTAACCATTTTTGCTACGCATGGCGGACAAGCTGGTTCCCCTATGTGTTTTCCTTCACCGTTTTGAGAGCAATGGTCATGAAATTATTTGCACAAAGTAAACCACCTGCTCATCTGTCTCGTGTGGTGCCGGACATAAAGAATAGCACCATCCCATTTCTTTCCGTGGGTGTCGTAAGAGGCCACTAAGGGACTTACTAGAGAATGGGCAGCAGCGTTCTCTATGCATTTTACCATCATACTGCGACTGTCGAGCAGCCTACCAAGTGTGTCCATTATGGCAATCCCCCGCAAATTGGCGAAAGATCCAGCAATGGACGTCTTTCGAAAAGATGATAATGAAAGCACATGCCTGGGTTCGAACTCTCGACATATAACTCACTAGCTTCTGCCCACGACTTCGTCCGCGTTAAATTTCTTGTTCCCCCGACCCTTCCCGTCGTCGCGTCGAATCGCCTACCCGTGCGATTTTTCCCTTTTTTGCATTATTTTTCATTACTGCTCCGCTCCTCTTGGTTGTAACGTGATGTTATATAGCCAATAGCCTTCCTCGATAAATAAGCTACCCAACACAAAAATATTTTTTCAATTCGGACCAGTAGTTCCTGAGATTAGCGCGTTCAATCAAACAAACATACAAACAAACAAACTCTTCAGCTTTATAATATTAGTATAGATAAGTCTGAGCCCTTACCACTGGCTTCAACTGCTACCTCTTCCAAAGCAACAACATCTTCGTTTTAGAATTTTTTATCACGAAACTTGGGACACGGCAATGGGCGAGTTCCTTCAGCAGATTCAATTGAACACGCCAGCTTTGGGAAACGGTCCGCAAAGTTGTTCGAACGAGCGAGTCTCTGATTATGCTAAGTGGGCCCTTGTTTCTTGTATACTTTGTTTATACTTCATTAAGTAGGATTTATTGTTTAGCTGTTATTTAGGATAACGGTATGCGAACATCGAACTAGATTTTAAAGATTGTGTTTTTAACGTAGACACATCAAAGAGGCACACATTTTTAACCACAATAATTTTAAATACTTAGTTATGATGACCTATCGATCAATAAATCAAGTCAGCCTATCGCTGTCCACTGTTGGACATAGGCCTCTTCCATGCTGCGTCACAACACCCTGTCCTCTGCCTTTCGCATCTAATCTCTCTCAGACCTTTGAGGTCGCCGGCCCATCTAGCTTGGGGCGTCCCACACTACGCTTGCCGATACGTGGGCTCTACTCCTGCTCCATCGGCATCATTCGTGAAACTTCGTTAAGCCCTATGGCTTAGCATAAGTTGATACTTGTTGTAATTGATGCCGATCACGCTATTGATATGTTCAAACGTGTAAATGTTAAAGTGTATTTAATTAAGGGTAGGCGCCAGAGTAGTTCGTGAACTCGAATTTTCTTACATTTTTGGAATCTGCAAGTGAGTGTCAAATTTTATGTTGATTCAAATACGATTCGCGACCGTAACAAATATAGCTTTATTATTAGAACTAAATGCGTACTGGAAGACGTAGCGTTGGAGCCACAAGACGGATTGTTGACCTATTGAAGGTCGCAGGAATCCGCGGGATGCGACAAGCACAGAACCGGACAAAGTGGCAGTGCTTGGGGGAGGCCTATGTCCAGCAGTGGACGTCTTTAGGCTGAAATGATGATGATGATGATTAGAATTAAAATGATCGACACAACCCTCGTAGTTAACTAAATCCTATTAAATTATTATTTCATTAAAAAGTATTACGTGTTATGGTCGTGAATCAATTTTGTTAAATATAGCATACAGCTGGACCCTGACGGGAAAATTGCAAAAAAAAAATGGTGGGCCCAAAATCAAAATCAAAATCAAAAGTCATTTATTCAAACTAGGCTGAGAGTCAGCACTTTTTGAACGTCAAAGTTACATGAGACAGTCCCCCCAAAACGCCCGCCCTTCGACACTTCCTAGTGCTTTAAAAATACCCTGTTTTATTATTAAATAAAGTGTACATAGTACACAATTGATACCAGTTAGAAGAAAGGCTTTGAAATCTTCGAATATGTATTTGCAGTTGCGAGCATATCCTAGAGCATAATGTATACACATATCCAAAATCAAAAGTGGTTTTATCTTTTTAAATAACGATTGCAACTTTGAGATGAGGCCTATTTCATAATATTGTGTGTTCCAAAATACTATATTCGTAATAATAACATAAAGTTTCAATCAGTACATTAGGAGAAAAACCTATTTAAAAGTTGCTAAGCGCATACATAAGTGTTTGTACACATTCTAAGATTTCAAATCCTTTTATACAAATGCTACTTCAAAAATTGCGGTTCATGAAGCCAAATAAACCAACTATTTTACAGCTTAGTACCTCGTACGTGATTTCTAGAGATTTTCTACGTGTTTCATAGGATACCGTCGACTCACTACCCTCGTTACATACTTACGTGACATCATTTTGATACTTCCTGACTCTGTACTACTTCCTTCCATGTAAAAGGAGTATGTAGCGTTGAGAATGTTTGTGTAAAATAATTATGGTGAAGAAAATACGAAAATTATTTTGTGCTTTTTCAGCTATTCCTATGCAAAGGGTCTTCACTGTCAACTAATTTTCTATCCTATTTGATATCCCCGCTAGTTTGTGTATTGTTATGCTACTTTTGGTGTAATTAAATGATATGTCCAGACAAAACCATTTATTGTAAAACCGGCCAAGTGCGAGTCGGACTCAAGCACCGAGGGTTCCGTACAAACCTGAAATGTTTATGAAATTAAATGGTTTTTTTTTTAATATTTGAGTTGACTGAATGAAAGGTAAATTACGGTTTACGATTTGTGACGTATTAAAAAAAAAACTACTTACTAGATCTCGTTCAAACCAATTTTCGGTGGAAGGTTACATGGTAATGTATATCATATATTTTTTTTAGTTTTATCATTCCCTTATTTTAGAAGTTACGTGGGGGGGGGGGGGGGGACACATTTTACCACTTTGGAAGTGTCTCTCGCGCAAACTATTCAGTTTAGAAAAAAATTATATTAGAAACCTCAATATCATTTTTGAAGACCAATCCATAGATACCCCACACGTATGGGTTTGATGAAAAAAACATTTTTGAGTTTCAGTTCTAAGTATGGGGAACCCCAAAATTTATTGTTTTTTTTCTATTTTTGTGTGAAAATCTTAATGCGGTTTACAGAATACATCTACATACCAAGTTTCAACAGCATAGCTCTTATAGTTTCAGAAAAAAGTGGCTGTGACATACACGGACAGACAGACAGACACGAATCTATAAGGGTTCCGTTTTTTGCCATTTGGCAACGGAACCCTAAAAAAATTAATGTCTCTGTTTTTCTCCATGATATGTTTTTCGTCACAGGTCACTTTACCGTACCGTGTGGTGCCGGACGTAAAGAATAACACCACCCCATTTCTTCTCGTGGGTGTCGTAAAAGGCGACTAAGGGACTTACTAGAGAATGGGCAGCAGCGTTCTCTATCCATTTTACCACCATACTGCGATCGCCAACCCGCCTGCCAAGCGTGGCGATTATGTCAAAGCCCCCCAAATTGGGGGAGGCCTAAGTCCAGCAGTGGACGTCTTACGGCTGAAATGATGATGACGAGGTCACTTTAAATATCCATGGAGATAGATAATTTTGCACAAAGGCGATTAAGCTGCAGGGAATACATAGTCACAGTGTAATTTTGTAGAACACTGTCTCATAGGTTTCCATGGCAGATGTCAATATTTCCTGAACAGACAGAATCGTCCCTAAAACGTTGCTATTTGACTAATAAACAGGAAACTGCGGGCTTGGTAGCTAGATAAGGAGCATAATCCACCGAGAGATTGCTCTCGATGTGATATTGGAACCAAAGTTTTATTTGCAAATACCGGTCACAAACAGGCACAGGTATTATAGTCTAGTTTGACTGGTCAAAAGGTTGAATCAGTGAGAAATTCTCTTGAAAATTGTTGTTTAAAAAATGATTAAGTTTTTATGTATACGTATTTATTCTAATACGAGATACGGTTTTGATAGGGTGTGAGAAAGATTCAATTGTTAATAATGAGGTCTTCTGGGGCAAATTGAAACAGTTCGATTTCATATTGATAAATTGATAACAATGTGTTCCAGAGCATTTTGAAACAGTAAGGTATATCTCGTATTGATGGTTGATAACGAGGATTTACAGGGCAATTTGAAACAGTTACATCTCGTATTGATAGTTGATATCGAAGTCTTGCAGGGCAATTTGAAATAGTTCGATCTTGTATTGGACTTAGCAACGCTAACCTACGGCAACGCTACACTTCCAACGCTAGCCTACGGTATACAGCAGCTGCGATATGAAGATTCATTCATAATAATTTTTCTTGGCAGTGGAAAACACGTTAACTGCCATGGGTGAAATCAGAGAAAGTCAAAAATGCACTTAGTTTTATTTGACTTTAAGTCGATTATTGATTAAAAAGTGCCGGACACATAGTCCGACATGGCAGTTAACGTGTGTAAACTGAGTTAATCGTTGAAGAGAGAAAGTAACTAGTATTTGTACACCTGTCGAAACAGCTTCGAGTGGACTAAGTGGAGGATACATAATTGTCATCTGCCTTTTCCCAACTATTTATATGAGGTCGATTTTCAGTCTAGCCAGATGCAGCAGAATATCATTATTTTACGTGAAGTGACTTCAACACATGGTAACACTATACCCAGTAAGACCTTAGTAAGCGTGAGACTGTCGGGCTTTTGACGACCTTTTTTTTGTTGGATGGGTAATCATCAAATGACTTCTCCCGCTCTGGGTGGAGCGGAAGGGCGTGTCAGACTTTTACTGACTAAAACCCACCCGTGTTCCTTCAGTTGCCCATGTGCCAGAGTCACGGTGTCTCTTTCGAACAATCTCGCGACCCTGGCAGGCAACGGTCCTGGCAGACCCCTTCAGTTCTGCTGACATCTCATTGAGGCGCGTGTGGAACACTACGCGCCGTCGACCCGAGCCTGGTCCTTACCGGGCGGTGAGCTACCCATTGCTCGCCACCCGCAAGCTCGCACCTGTGGTGGCCGGGAGTCCGCTATTGACTCCCGACGCCGGGGCGTCTCCTCCTGCGGCGGCTAGGGACGTGAGGGTACAGAGTCTGCCTCACGCGCTCCGCCTCCTCCTTCGCGAGCTTTACTGCTTCGCAGAAGGAGGTGACGGCTTCCCATGCCCTCTCGCTCCGTACCATGGCTCGCACCAGGGCCGGACGCAAGAGGTCGCCGCCGCCGATTGCCTCCACGAGGACACGGCGGTGCTCCGCCCAGGCAGGGCACACCTCCACCGTATGCTCCACTGTGGCTTTTGATGACCTGTAACGTCTGTCAAAGATTTACGAATGAAGGCCAGGACACCAACGGCTTATCGTGATTTCCGAGGAACGGAGGATACAATGTCCGAAAAATATCGCAACAAACAGCGCTACATTGCATCGCTATAGATACTCCTCCCACCTAATTCTATTTGATCGCATCGCAGGCTAATACCCGCGGGTGCAAAATACACGATGCCCCGCTGTCAAATAAGATCGCAGCTTCATGAGGGACCGCGGAGCAGATACTTATTGATGTTTGACTTTACAATGGTTTTGACGCAAACAGTTTATATGGTTTGTGAATTGAATTTTGAGAACAGCGTGTGTCAGAAAGATGTGGTTAATGTGGCATGAAACTGAAATTTTTTCTCCAAAAAATCAGCCGCGTCATACATTTACAGGGTCGAGTAAGTATTGAAATTTTATATGGGATAGTTGTGTCGTGATTTCATTGATTTAATTTAAAAATATTTATTTTAATATCGAATTACAATATACACTGTGGCAACACTATCAAAGTAAAATTAGTTTAAATAAAGTACAATAACCTTAAATGTATTTTCATTATGACAACTCAGGAAATTGAATGCATTATTGTATTTTGATAACATTGGGAAATGTTGTGTGTCGTTATTGCTGGGTGGGCTGGGCTATATTTTAGCTCTAAGCCGACGTCATTCGATGTCATTTCAATTTGAATACATTACGATCCTTTTACAAAACCGTCACATATCCAATTCTATTATAATGTCGATACGTCAATTTTAATTTTCCATGTATTTTAACTACACCATTTTGAACAATGCTTCTTTAAAAGCCTTGGCATATAAAAAGTTACTGAATATTCAAATGTATAGATTTATTTGTCAATATACCTACTTGCAATACTAGAAACGACTAGATTCAGTGTGTCGCACAAGCGTGCATTCGAACTATGGTGAGTCGCACATCCATTTGTCGAGCTCACGTAGTACACTCATTTCATGGGTGTACTACGTGAGCTCAACAAATGAATGTGCGCATAACCCTTGTGCGACAAAACTGTACTGCGACTCACAATAGTTCGAATGCACGCTTGTGCGACACACTCGAGCTCACATAGTACACTAGGTTAGGTTGGGTTAAAACTGTGACCTCGACTGTGACTGTGACGAGCGAAGCGAGCGGTGCCGCGGCAGCGGCCGGCGAGTGCTAGAAACGACTAGATTCAGTGTGTCACACAAGCGTGCATTCGAACTATGGTGAGTCGCAGTACAGTTTTGTCGCACAAGTGTTATTCGCACATCCATTTGTCGAGCTCACGTAGTACACTCCTATTTCATAATTATGTAGGTCCGTGGGTACATTACAAAATATGATGCTTGTATTCTCCAAAGTGTTAGACAGATATGTACCTAAACTATCAACTCAGTAGTATTTTTAGGATCCACATAATAGAGGGTGAGCCTATTGCCCTCATCATTATCATCATCATTTCAGCTGTAAGACGTCCACTGCTGGACATAGTCTCCCCCAATTTGGGGGGCTTTGCCATATTGCCACGCTCGGTAGGCGGATTGGCGATCGCAGTATGGTGGTAAAATGCATAGAGAACGCTGCTGCCCATTCTCTAGTAAGTCCCTTAGTCGCCTTTTACACCCATGGGTAGAAATGGGATGATGCTATTCTTTACGCCCGGCACCAACATGCAAATGATGTCCGTGTGCTACCGTACGTTAAGAATATTGCCATCAACCGGGTAAAAATCTAAGACATCAGACTGCTACTGAAGAATTCCTGATGGAAAAAATCCAATATCATGTAGCAAACGCTATTGTTGATCATGAGGACCCATCAGGACCTCATGATCAACAATAGCGTTTGCTACCACTATACCAATGAGGCTAAAATATTTGACTAATTATGCTTTTCATTACTAATGATTTCGAAACTCTTTTTGTCAGCACAAAATTCAGCATACTTTAGGGATGGGGCACATTTTATTGCTAGGCCAAATATTCCATTGATTTATTCGGCCAATTGGAAATAATTAATTTTGGTATGCGATGCAATAGGTTTTAACTAGTTTCAGCTGTTTTCAGTTTTTGCTCATATTTTATTGCTAATTGTGATTGGGATTTTGTAAACTGGTAATTTAATTACATAGTTCAAAGTTATTCCCAGTACCTATTTTATTAAAAGTTGACGGAAATCTCCGTGAATCGATCATTGCAGAAATGCAAATTAATTTGTTAATGTTATTGGATGGTGGCTCAGTAATGGCCTTGCCTTACGAGTTCTAGGTTCGAACCCCAATTTGTAGGTGCTATACTTTATGTAATTTAAAGACTTAAATAGGGGATGTAAGTTTACATGGATATTGGTAATTTTTTTCGATGGAAAGTTCCATCGGCCGCACTGCTTGTAGAAAGATAGAAACCGGCAGAAAAAAATATGTACGATAAGTACCTATTAATCTTTTTGGTCACATGAATTTTAGATTATGAATATGTGTAAATAGCGTGGCAGGGACATTGACTGGCCTGTTAGTCTAGTGGTTAGTGACCCTGACTGCAAAGACTGAGGTCGTGGGTTCGATTCCCACCCAGGACAAATCTTTGTGTGATGAGCACAATCATTTGTTCTGTGTCTGGGTGTAAATTATCTATAATATGTATGTATTTAGAAATATATAAGTATGTTTATCAGTTGTCTGGTTGCCATAGTACAGGCTCTGCCTAGTTTGGGATCAGATAACGTTGTGTTGGTGTCCTAAGATATTTATTTTATTTATTTATTGACGCACAAACGGAAACCAGATTCAGCACATCATTCTAGATGTATAAAATTTCGTCAATTCTAAAAAAATTGGCTGTCTCATAGAAAAGTGTAATGCCTACGCAATTAAAATGTAGAGAACCGATTTTATTTTTTAATTCATCGGCGATTTGTTTTCAGTCATGTACAACGTCCATTGTACAATAGTTCCATGATCGAGGGTTGAGTTCCCTGCCACCCTGTAGGTACATTTCTATATTCATCTACCTTTCAATCTTCTTGGCTCATAAAAGGACAAAGGACTCTAACCTGCGTGGGCGGCGATTTAATAAAATAATAACTTACGGAAAATTGGAAGCTTTTTTAAGGAGTCCTAGGCTGTTAAATCCTCTGACGTGAGAGTCCTAAAAGGCGGTAACATGATTACATTATAGGCTCTTAGATATTATGCAAATTCCTACATCATTTTTTGAATATTCTTTTAGTTTTAACGATGAAGAAAGTGAGCTACATTTGTCAATGGGTGAAAATAGACTGCTTCTAATGCTGAGCGAGAAGTGATCCGAAAATAAAGTGTTCGAGGAGTTTCGTGTGGTGCAAGACGAAAATTCGGTATGGTGTCGGACGAAAAGAATAGCATCATCTCATTTGCACCCGTGTGTGTCGTAAAAGGCGACTAAGGGACTTATTATAGAATGGGCAGCAGCGTTCTCTATGCATTTTACCACCATACTGCGATCGCCAACCCGCCTGCCAAGCGTGGCGAACACGGCAAACCCCCAAATTGGGAAGGCCTATATCCTACAGGACGTCTTTCGGCTGAAATAAGTGATGAGTGTGAGGTTGAAGGTTTGATTCCCAGGTGGGGAAAAGTGGTATTGTGTTTTTCCATTAAGAATTTGTCAGTAGCAGCCTGAAGCCTGGATTTGTGCCTGATTGACGGCATTAAGTTCACCCCATATAACATGGGACTTTAAACATAACTGGCGAGATGTAAGTATACATCCTAAGGTACTCATCTGCCTAACCCTTTGGGAAATTACAGGCGCGATGTTGAGTCATATTTGGTAACTGTAACTTACATTTTTGAGATTGTTCCATTATATGTTCAATATCCGTTCTATTAGAAAAAATATACATATGCGGATATGCGGAGCGCGCCATTTTTAGGGTTCCGTTGCCAAATGGCAAAAAATGGAACCCTTATAGATTCGTCATGTCTGTGTCTGTCTGTCCGAGTATGTCACAGCCACTTTTTTCCGAAACTATAAGAGCTATGCTATTGAAACTTGGTAAGTAGATGTATTCTGTGAACCGCATTAAGATTTTCACACAAAAATAGAAAAAAAAAACAATAATATTTGGGGTTCCCCATACATAGAACTGTAACTAAAAAAAATTTTTTCATCAAACCCATACGTGTGGGGTATTTATGAATAGGTCTTCAAAAATGATATTGAGGTTTCTAATATCATTTTTTTCTAAACTGAATAGTTTGCACGAGAGACACTTCCAAAGTGGTAAAATGTGTGTCCTCCCCCCCGTAACTTCTAAAATAAGGGAATGATAAAACTAAAAAAAAAATATGATGTACATTAACATGTAAACTTCCACCGAAAATTGGTTCCACGAGATCTATTAAGTAGTTTTTTTTTAATACGTCATAAATCGTAAACCACAATTTACCTTTCATTCAGTCAACTCAAATATAAAAAAAAAACATTTAATTTCATAAACATAAACCTTATGCATAAACCGTGAATACCTACAGGTTTGTACGGAACCCTCGGTGCGCGAGTCCGACTCGCACTTGGCCGGTTTTATAGCATTACAAAACTATTTCTTACTCTTTTTACATTGTTCTTTTATTTAGTAGGTTCAATCCCAATGTATGAAAAGATCCTGCCAGGGTCGCGAGATTTGTTCGAAAGAGATACCGTGGCTCTGGCACATGGGCAACTGAAGGAACACGGGTGGGTTTTAGTCAGTAAAAGTTTGACACGTCCTCCCGCTCCGCCCAAGAGTCATTTGAAGATTTCCCACCCACAAAAAAAATGTATGAATAGATTAATTAGTGTATGAAAACCTAATTATTAAATACACTCTCGTGTCGAAATACTCCTCATTATGCAACAGTATTATAAACTACTATTATTTCTAGAAAGATGGTTTCTATTAAGAAGCTATTGAAAAATGCTTTTACAGTGTACATGAGTTTTTGGATTATAAATTGTCATTTCAAATAATTATTGTGGCGAACCTCTCCCATTATTGACATTATTATTATTGACATTTATGCTTATTACTTTTTCATTATTATATAGTCATTTATTTAATTCTATAATCAATATATATAAATAAATTGAGAATGAGCTTTTAGGTTATAAATTGTAAGGTTTGCAAACTGCACAGTCATTTTAAATTATTTTTGTTATATTATTGGGTGGCGAATCTCTCCCATTATTGGAATAATTTTGATTGACATTTATGATTATTACTTTTATCATTCTTTTGTTATTATTTTGACATTTATTTAATTCAGTAATACAATTTTAATGTGATTATTTGCTTAATGACAGCATGATTGTGATAATATAATTAATTTAAATAAATAGGTAAGAAATGTGTAAGTTTAGCCTGTATTTGCACGCCGAAATTAAAGGCAGAATAAGAGAACAAATTCATATATTTTACCAACCTTCTGTACCTTATTTACGCAATTAAATGATTTTTGATTTTTTTACTCCAACAAAAAATCAAAATATGACTTATCCAGTTTCCTTACAGCATCGCCAATGAAAATAAAAATTTCTTCATTGCGTTTGGTGTGGTAGCTGTCCAAATATTTGTGACGTCTTTACAGAAGCGGTAAAGATATCATTAGGGCTACATTATAAGGAAGGAAACGGGGGAATTACGCTCCCTTGTGGTTAGGGGGAATGATGAAAAAATATTGTAAATACTTTGCAAAGTGACGTACACAGAAAGAAGGAATTTGAAATTGGCTTTTCATTTAATATACTCTCAAAAATAAGTATACTTGGAAAGTTAGGTCCATGGCATTCGTTTTTTAATTTATATTAATATTATTAAGCTGAAGAGTTTGTTTGTTTGGTTCAACGCGGTAATCTCAGGAATTCGGACCAGTTGTCCGAATTAAAAAAATCTTTTTGTGATGAGTAGCTTATTTACTGAGAAAAACTATAAGCTATATAACATTACGATACGCTCGAAAGGAGCGGAGCAGCAATGAAAAATGGTCGAAAACTGGCAGGCTATTCGATGCGACGGGAAGGGTCAGGATAAAAAATTTGACGCGTACGAAGTCGCGGTCATAAGCAAGTATTAAATAAAATTACTTTAGTGGTGGGCTTGTAATAACAGCCGCAGGGTTTGATCGTTCAGGTTAAACTAGGCTTGCCGCGGTTGGTCCGTGGATGGGTGACCATCTTTACATACCAATACCCTTCCGTGCCTCGGAGACCACGTTAAGCCGTTAGTCTTGTCCGTCTTTCATAGATCTTAGACAGTCGTTACGGGTCGTCAGAAGCCCGAAAGTCTGACAACCGGGCAGCGAACGGGAAACTACACAATATCTTCTCGTCCCAAATACCACAGTGTCCCTCCAAAGATGAAAGTCTTTGACCAGTGCGTGTTGCCAGTGAGGCATGGCACTGAAAACTATAACTATGGGCCTAAAGGCTAAAAGTCACCCAAAGAGCAGTGGGGAGGGTTCTGCTTAGAGTTTCCCTAAGTGATCGAATCAGAAATGAAGAGATCCGCAGAAGAACCGAGGTAAGCGACATAGCCCGAAAAATTGCTACACTTAAGTCACCGTAGGCAGGGTCATACTAGCTCTACCTAGTCCTAATGAAATGGATCCTTTGCCTACTAATCATTTAGCCCGTAGTTAATAAATATTTTCTTAGAATTAAAACAAGGTTCAAAGACGGATGGGTGGATTCTAAACTATCCGTTAAATAATAAAATAGGTGCTTATGTATACGTTCAGACATATCCTTTCATTAAGAGTACAAAGGTGAGTTTAGAGGAGGATAAACTTAAAACTAAGCCAACCTGTTTAAAATGACAACCTTAACTTTAGTTTAAAACCCTGAATTTAAACTTAGGTTACGTTAGGCGAAGTGACGTTATTGTACGTAGGTGGGCAGCTGACTGAGAATTTTTAGACTATGATAATATTTTTAAGTTTCATCAGTCTTGTTATTGGCAGAGCAGTGGGTAGGGCACATAGCTGGCAGAACTAATGGCCGATGGGACCGAAAGGTTCTTGAGTGGTGACGTACTGAAAGACGTAGCGTTGGAATGCCTCCCACAAGTTGGATTGATGACCCGGTGAAGGCCGCAGGAATCCATTGGATGCGAGAAGCACAGTGCCAGCCAAAGAGGAGTTATTTGGTGATGGCCTTTGTCCAGCTGTGGACTCCTTTGGGCTGAAATGATGAATGATGAAGTTTCATTAGTTTTATTGAGTGAAATGCATCATCTTTAACTATAATACAATTGCGTACAAAAAAATTGGGGCACCTCATCCTCTCTTATTCTGTCTCTGCCTCGTCCATTTGAGAGAAGATTTCTCAAACATGTTAATGAATATAATTTATTATTTATATTGTGTGAAAGAAGGCCAGGTACAGTTTGTTTGCACATTCACAATATTTCGACTAAAGTAATATTCTCGACAAGATCGAACACGAATCTTCAGTTGTCCTCATCACTCACTTTCGCTTAGTAAAAGTGCGTGTCTTTTTTGGCAATAAAAGTAAAATGTTGTTTTTTTTTGTGTTATTTTGATGAAAACTACAATATGAAGGAGGTTCAAATCAAATCAAAATATTTTTATTTCACATAAACCTACATGGGCACTTATGAAACGTCAGAAGCTAGGTGCACGGTTCCAAATAGTGGATTCCTATGGAGAAGAGCCGGCAAGAAACTCCACAAGTTCATTACTCGAATCTCATGTTCGTAAGTTCGCGATTTTCCCAAAAACCAATGAATTCGTTTTTACAATTCTTTCACTAACGTAATCTTTCAGGGGATGTTTTATGTTATATTAGTCTACAATATATAAGGTTATTGATACTAAAACTTGTTGAGTTTTATTGTTTTAAATTGAAGAGCACGAGGTGGGTCGACATGTGAAGACAATGTAGATTAGTAGCTGAAAGTGCTCTATTGAGGAAAGAACCACACAGATTTGAGTCGCCTAATCCAGTCAGTGCAGCAGTGCAAGCATTTGTCAGTATTTGTGTAGCTCAACTTAGATTTCGAAAGCTCAACGACTAGATGCATAATACTAAAGATACGAAGTTTAGATTAAATACAATGTTTATACTGTAAGAAAATTAAATCAAGTACCTACCTTAGATGTTCAAATTATATTGAAGACAAATCAAACTTCAAACGACAAATTATTATTTTCTGTTGTACCGCTTGGATTCTTTTACACAGAAAAATCTGAGAAATTTGTTCCGGTATTTACCCGGACCCGGAACGAAATATTTGTTTCTTATGAAAACGGTTCAACCAGCAACCCGTATCCAATGGTCCCCATTTCATATCAAGGGAAACGCATTCAAGCAAGTTCATTCCACGTTTTTTCAAACGTAAGAAATGTTTTCCCAAAAATCTTCATTTTCTTCGCATTTTCCTTCAAATATGTTTTATATTTTTTAAAGTTAGGTTTGCTTACAGCTCACAAGTTTAATATACTGTAAACCAAAAATCGTTGTTGTAAATTCCGCTCAAGATTTTAAAGAATATTTTGAGGGCGTTAAGATGAGTAAAATGCAACAAGTTGCTGTTGCTCAAAATTGCATCCTAGATGCTTTGGGAAGAGTATAAAGATTTAATATTGAGAATGTCTGAAATACCGATAAACGAGGCTAAAGTTTCAAAGTTCCGTATTTAAAACCTGTCAGAAGCTTTAAGGAGATTCTGACGACTGTTGTCTGTCACAGGGCCATATCACGGAAAGAAAAAGTTTTTGCTCACTGGTAATTATTATAGCATCAATCGTTATAGAAAATACAATAGAAGGGCTTGTGGCTAAGTAATAACAGCCGCACGGGTCGATCGTCCAGGTTAAGCTACGCTTGCCGCGGCTGGTTCGTGGATGGGTGACCATCCACGAACTTTATGTTCTAATTTAATATCTTCATTTATTTAATTAATGTTATCAATTACTTTGCATGCTAAGTTTAGCGAATTGTATTAGATACTGTAAAATAACCCGACCATCTGTAACGTACTACAATTCTTGCAAAATAAATTTCATTTCATTTCATTTCATTTCATTTCATTTCATTTCATTTCATTTCATCTTTATATACCAAGACCCTACCGTGCCTCGGAAAGCACGTTAAGCCGTCCGTCCCGGCTTGCTTTCGTAGATCTTAGACAGTCATTACGGGTCGTCAAAAGCCCGATAGTCCCCCGTCCCCCGTATGCCCCAGTACCACCTACTCGACCTAAATATGACACGGCACCCTAGGTATGGCTGGTTGTCAGACTTTCGGGATTCTGACAACTCGTAACGACTGTCAAAGATCCACGTATGACGGTTTCCGAGACAGAAAAGGGTCTTGGTATGTAAAGATGGTCATCCATCGATACCCCAACCGTGGCAAGCGTAGCTTAACCTGATCAATCGACTTATGCGGCTGTTATTATTTAGCTACAAACACCTGCAAGACTAGGTACCGTGTGGTGCCGGACGTAAAGAATAACACCACCCCCTTTCTTCCCGTGGGTGTCGTAAAAGGCGACTAAGGGACTAGAGAATGGGCAGCAGCGTTCTCTATGCATTTTACCATCATACTGCGATCGCCAACCCGCCTGCCAAGCGTGGCGATTATGGCAAAGCCTCCCAAATTGGGGGAGGCCTAAGTCCAGCAGTGGACGTCTTACGGCTGAAATGATGATGATGATGATGACCTGCAAGACTGCTCATCATATTTTTGCGATTACGATGTTTGTTCTTTGGAGAAAGTGTGTATGTTGTATAACTCCGGTTCTTATTAAAAACAAACTTACCCAGCAAATTTTTATTAATCAACCCTGTTGCATTTACCGTGGCATGAGCTAAGTGTGCTATCAACCCCTCGTCTACAAACTCTTTTGAGCGTACATAATTATTCATGCAGTGCGTATTACGTGTGTTAAACACTCATCAACCCTCGTTGGGGGTCTCAAAGGCCCCGGACAGTTGCGGTTTCACATCTTTGTGACCCTGTTTTTGCAGCGCACAGAGGGTTATATGGGGTACTTTATAAATATTAGGAATTTCTGGTTGGAAAGTGACCGGTTTAATTTAGTAGATGGGAGAGGTCGGGAAAATAGTTTAAAGGTAGTGTGGTTTACAATATCACAAATAATTACACACAGAAATAAGACCAGAATCGGTCGAAGTGGCAGTGCTTGAAGGAGGTCCTATGTTCAACAGTTTATCTGCCCAGCTTTTCCAAGAAAAGCAAAATCAGCTAAATCTTACCAGTGCTGGGACACAGGCCGCTTCTCTGTGAGAAAGCGTGGGCCGTAATCCACGCGGACCCAGTGCGGTTTGAAAGATGTCACATGGATTCGATTTTTTAGTTCTAGGACTTGTCAGTTTTCTCACGACTATTTCGATACCTCCCATGTAAGTTGTTGTATCTTCAAAATTGTAACTTGCAATCTAAAACCGTTGCGGAGTTGGATACAATGTTATACGCCGCCGTTGTAATAATGATACAACTTTATACGTCTGGTAAATAAAAAAAACTTTTTTACAAAAAAAAAAACAACCGACTTCCTTAAAAACACTACAAAGTGAAAATTAACTTTAATTTCGGCAGTCGGTATCTTAGGAGCTGTATTGATGGTTTTTTTGCCACCGACTTCCGAAATTAAAGTTATTTTTCACTTTGTAGTGTTTTTAAGGAAGTCGGTTGTTTTTTTTTTTTTGTAAAAAAGTTTTTATTTTTAAATTTTTAGTTGTGGTATCCACCTCGCACTAATTCCAAACAAACAATGCATATTTATGCGATAACAGAAATCGTGCTTAATTTGCTGTCATTTTTTAAAGAGTTCCGGTGTCTATCTCTGGAAGTCATCATCAGATCCATATGAAAATTATATGGGACCATTTCGGAATAAACTCCTTTCAAACAAAAAAAGAATTTTCCAAATCCGTCTATATATGACGGAGATATGGCCGAACATACATAAAAAAAAAAAAAAAATATATAAACATCCGAATTGAGAACCTCCTCCTTTTTGAAGTCGGTTAAAAAATAAAAATAATTTTTTTACTCTTAACATATAAAGTTTGTAAAAATAGGCGGTTTGGTTTAATAAACGTAAAACATGCATATTGTGGGTTACAATACAACAACTTACGTGGGAGGTATCGATTTCCTTCACCATTTTGTGATCAGTGGTGATGAAATTATTTACAAAAAGTAAAGTGCCCGAGTTCGAACCCATGACCTCAGGCGGCAACAACTAATTCGGGGCCGTTTCTAGGACACAACTGCTGTTTCCAAGTATGTTCCAGTCTAACTGAACACAACTAAATACCAGTAGTTAATGATTTCCATAACCCAGTTACTGAGTAATTAAAACGATTCCCCTCGGTAAGACTGGTGCTTAGTTATCACTTTCAATAAATTGAAATAAATTCAATCTGCATTATGCAGCGACTGCTTATCTGACCTTTACAACCCAGTTACTGGGTAATCCGATACTGTTTCGTAAGACTTGTTGTCAGATTTTCGGGCTTCTGACCACCCCCCTTAACGCCTGCCAAAGATCTACAATTGACAACCGTTGCTGGTTGTCGGGACCAATGGGTTAAAAAAGTAATCGTGAGAATTCCATGTGACATCTACCAACCCGCACGAGATATATATAGATTATGGCCCACTCCCCCTCTCCGTGAGGAGGCCTGTCCCCAGCAGTTGGAACATTATAGGCTGGTTATGAGAAGTACCTCGTTATATTTAAATAGTAAAGTTGATATTTGTTTCGTTACCTCTAATAGCTTCTGCCTGTGATTTCTTCCGCAGGAAATTTCTTGTTTTATCATAAAATTATATATCCTACTAGCTGACCGTACAGACGTTGTCCTGTTTCGTAGAACTCGATAGCAGCGCCACCTACCGGGTCCAATAGTTAATCTAAACCATCCATCTAACCATCGTTTGGGTGCCACCCAAACGCATACAATTTTTTTTATTCAAATCGGTCCAGCCGTTTAGGAGGAGTTTGGTAACATACACTCTTACAGTAGAATTATATATATATATATATATATAAATAACGCTGAATCGTCAGCCCACGATATTACTTCGTTTTCTTTAAGAGTTCTTTCTGACTTTTTACTCAACTCCTAGGCATAGCGTGGTTAAATAGCCCATTATATTTGTTAAGAACAGCACCCTAATTGCGAAACGCACAATTTATCAGAATCTGAATGGGATTGAAGATTATTTCTAAATCATTGCGTCATTTGTTCGAATAAATGGTCGGCTCAGCAACGTAAATAACGCAATGAATGTTGTTGAACTATGAATATTAAACCAATTTCTACCGATAAAAAGTTCCGCAATTACCCTTCTGGACTGTCAAATGCAAAAAGATTTTTCAAATCTGATGGTAGTTCCAGAGATTACCCCCTACATTTGTATATAGGGTAATTTGTTTGCTTGTAAGTTTGTTCTTGCAATCAAACAAACTTTACCTGTTTATAACCTATGCCTGCGACTTCGTCCGCGTCAAATTTTTCTCCCCTGACCCTTCCCGTCGCTCGAATTGCCTCAGTTTTCGTTTATTTTTCGTTGCTGCTCCGTTCCTTTTGATCGTAGCGTGTTGTTATATAGGCTAACCAACACAAAAAGACTTTTTAAATGCGGACCAGTAGTTCTTGCGATTACAGCGTTCAATCACACAAACAAACAAACTCTTCAGCTTTATAAAATTAGTATAGACTAGCACTTCACTCGCAAATTCGACTGCATGAAATTTATAGCTCACTAGCTGTGGCCGCGGCTTCACCCGCGTGGTGTTCAGAAATTATCACACAGGGACGTGCTACTCAGACAAAAAGTAGCCTTTGTTACTCCTTATAACATCAGCTATCTGCCACTGCAAGTCCCGTCAAAATCGGTCCAGCCGTTTCAGAGATTAGCCGGAACAAACAGACAGATAGACAGACAGACAAAATTCAAAAACAATGTTTTTTTCATGAACTTACCATATTACTTTCATATGCATTTAGTGAAAAACTTTCAATTCAAAATTACAAACAGACACTTTCAATTTTATTTATTTGTTTAGATGTTACTCCAGAATAATTTAGCTTTCCATAGGTGAAATAACTTTTAAAATCGGTTAAGTCATTTTTGAGTTTATCCATCACAATTATCATAGTATTCTCTCTATAATACAATACGCGAAGCAAAAACGTTGTACCCCGTTTTACGAAAATATTTAGGCGGAGGAATAGGACACTGTTAAAGTTTTTATTGTGAAGAAATGCAGACAACCATTGATATATATGTTACACTAGATTAGCAATTACCGCGGCAAAGCGTTGCCACTGGACATAAGGCCACAGCCTTATGCGTAGCTGACGTCAGTTCAGTGCTCTATGTGACGCCAACCGAGTGACACGTGACAGAAAATATCCCCAAAATGGGTAAATGCGTTGTGAAAGAGTGTGATTCAAGATCTCAAAAACATAATAAATTAACCGGAATTACTTTCCACACGTCAGTTTATTGTTTCAGTGTTTATATCAAAGTAAAAACGCAATAAAATGTAAAATTTTGTAAATTAGGTTCAGTGTTACCACTAAAAACTTAGTTTTAGTTTCCCACATTTGTGGGAGTTTTTAATTTATTAAATAAAGGATTTTAAATATTTTTTTAAATAATAAAATCGTTGCAGGGTGCCTAAAGATGCAGTACGGAAATAAATATGGCGGTTAGTTAGTTTGTTTCCTGTTTTAAGCCCTTCAATTTCTTGTAAACCATTTACATACTTCCATTCTATTTTATCGTTATTGTTGTTATAAAACGTTTTCTTTGATGCTAACCATTGCGAAACGCACAATTTGTCAGAATCTGAATGGGATTGAAGATTATTTCTAAACCATTGCGTCATTTGTTCGAATAATTTGTCGGCTCAGCAACATAAATAACGCAATGAATGTTGTTTAACTATGAATTTTAAACCAATTCCTACCGATAAAAAGTTTCACAATTGACCCTCTGTTTCCCACTAATTCGAGCATGTGACAAGCGTCTAATAAAGCAAATTATTCACTTACAAAAAACGAGTCTAAAAGGCAATAATATACAAAACTAATGTTACATAGCGGAGTATGATTTCACTATTATTGAATAAATAAAACATATCCAAAAAGAAAATGTCTTAATTATTTTCATTAGACATAAACTTCTGACGCACATTCAATAAGAAATACATAATTCAAATATTTTAAAAATAATTTAACGAATAACGTTTCATTAAACGTTTTTATGGCTTAAAAGTTGGGTAAAATTTCGCATGGGTAGGCAACCCCATCCCGCCATTGCATGTTTATATTGCGATCTTTTTCTAATCTAAGCGCCAGTATTATTCTTGCGACTTGTGTGAGTGAGACAGATATATGTTTACTTTAAATGTTTAGTAGTGTCAAAGTTACGTCGTCGTGTTTAAATAGTGGTAACAGTTTTTTGACACATTTTATTGAGGTTTGCATCTCTAGTTATTTAACTCAATGCAGACAACTAATAGATTTCATATAATACCCAATGCATAAGAAATACATTAAATGAACGTTGTAGAATTTTGACGACTGAGCGACCACTCGGCTTTTTAATTAAGTATATTTATAAGTAAGAAGTATAGTTAAAGTATGCGGCTTTTGTCCCTCAGATGTTATGCTAAAGTCTCTCATTACTCTCTAATGAATCCTTTCATATAAACATTCCTCGAGATCCGTCAAAAGATCCGTCTTCTATATTCATAGCGAGATGTGCATTTAATCTTTCATACACGTGTAACCAAAAACAATGCCATTTTTATTAATATTTCATTTCATCCCTGCACGCATGCGTTAGCTCCCGGTTCGACGCATGCGTACTAAGCCAAGCAAAATGGCCGTCGCTCCAAGATTTGAGAGCAGCAACTAAAATATTTTGCTAATAAAACTTGAATTGCGTTCTAGAATCCGAATTTGAATTAAAATAAGAACATTTGAATGTTCGTTTGATGACGTAGCGATGACAGTTTGTAAAGTGTGTAGTGTAATATGGATTTGATTTTGGAATCGTCAGTGTTGACAGTTCAGTGCGAATTATTACAGATGTGCGAACACGGAATTTTATAAAAAAATACTCTGTACTATAAATTACTAGATATCCTTGTGTTGGTGTAAAAGAATTGAATCGAAGCATTCTAAATACGATTGGCGAAGAACATTAATGTTGAAAAGGATAAATGAAAATGTAATCAAGAATTATTTCTGGGACGTGATCAACCCAGACTATGAGATTATAAGGTAAGTTCAGTTTCTTCAGTATCATATATTATTATTATTGTTTCAAATACTTATTACTTTCAGGAACATTCTAACGAATGATTAGGACATTCAAGAGCTTGCATTATTTTTGTACAAAAAACAATGACGCTGACTAATCCACATTTTATTTGTATTGTTTATTTTACTTTATACAGTTCAATCAATGAGAAAATAATCACTGGATATATCGAAAAATGAGTTCTTAAATAAGTTAAGTATCTACAACATTTGTTTCTATCCAAATTAAGCGTTTCTTTTCGCCTTGACAACAAGGTTTGTTGACACCATTCTCAGCCCATCAAGAATATCAGTGATCAATTTATGTCCTAACTTACTAAGACACGATTGGTTCTACGTCATAGTAAGTAATGATATACTTACATAGATATAGAACAGACTTCTGTTTGCTTCCTGGCAGTAAATAGGCCACCCTTTGTGTTGTAAAAGGCGACAATGGGATTATGTCAAGAGGATGAGCAGTCACTTGTCTGTGACTAACAACATCTGTCATTAGGAGGGCTTAACACTGGTTGTATACAGACTGAGGAAATAGAAAAAGATGGTGGCGGGCGGAAAATATTTAAAAAAATCTTTTTTGTTTGTTTTTTTGTTATCATATGATAATTATATAAGGAGGTGATGCGATGTTCATCATTATTTTATACTAGCTTTTGCCCGCGGCTCCGCTCGCGTTAAATTCGGGGTAACACAGGGGAACCCCTTTCCTGATTTAGAACACAGTAGAGAACTCGGAACAGAATGTTATTTTAATACGCTACTGTAGACAATATTATATGTCTTTCCATTTATCTTTTAAAGATTCTGGGCTTCGGACACACGCGAACATGTTACATACAATTGTCCATGGGAATAGCACGGCTTTTCTAAGTTCACCCCAGCCACCTAAAAAAGAAAAAAAAAAAGTAGCCTATGTCACTCTCCATCCCTTCAACTATCTCCAATTAAAAAATCACGTCAATTCATCGCTCCGTTTTGCCGTGAAAGACAGACAAACAGACACACACACTTTCCCATTTATAATATTAAGTATGGATAGGGTACATTATATATATAGGGTATTTTTTTTATGAAACTATATATATAATATATATAATATTCTTGATAGGTAATCATCGCCTTTTCCCTACTTTGTCGCGGTCGGCTTCCAGTCTTACTAGATGTAGCTGATTACCAGTATTTTACATGGAGCATCTGATCTCCACAACACAGTAACTAGGTAATACGGTATACCTTGTTAAGACTGGTTCTCAGAGTTTTGGGTTTCTTACAACCCGTAACGACAGTCAATCCCCGAATGATGGAATCAAACCCAGGATTTCATGGTTAACAGTGACCACTACATCAAAGATACAGTCAGGGAAATATTCTGTACATACGAATCATAAAGAACTAGGTTCTGCCTGACGCTTCGTACAATCCCGATCTACTACGTTATATCACGTTACCCGCCCGCACTATTACATTTTGTTTTTGTTTAGTGTACTTTGTCATTTTTCCTGGGCTCCTAAAGGTTAATGATGATAGAGTTGTTTAGTAACCTATAATTGTCCTCAAGTATTGGGCTATCAAATGCAAAGATAAGTTTTTCAAAGAAACAAACTCTTCAAAGGAGATGTTTCATTTTCGGCCATTTAATGTACATTTATCGAAAAAGAACAAAAAAAATACCAAAAATTGGGGAAAAATATTCTCTGGTGAATTTGAACCTGATTTGTTGTGTACAAAAAATAATAGTTTTTCAATTATTGCCATGTTTTATTCAACATGGCGTCTCGTTGGCTTTCAGACTTCATTTGTTCTGAAATCATGTCTCATCAAATCAATGTTACGTAGAAAATAATTTAAAAATGTGTGTATTCTTGTAGTGTTAAAAACTACTACTACTATACTATTATTACTATTACTCTCTCTCTCTCTCTCTTTGTTACTATTATTGTCTTATACATATTTTTGAGTAAACATAATTATGTGTGATCATTTCATCGTTACAAAAATCTTTAGTCTCCATTTTTGAAGTGTGTTTCTAAACGAATTCAAAATAACCGCTTGCTAACTCTTAGGACAAACATTTTTAATTTTGTAGTTACATAAAATCCATATAATATTATGGGAAAAAATGTTACTTTATTCTATTCAGGGGTAAGTTTCCCAACTTCGCTAAAAGGTACATGTTATGGCCGAAGCCCCATATACAAATGAAACATCTCCTTTAATATGGTGTGGCAATTGTGATTCGCATAAATGTTGGTATTATAGACAAATTAAGGTTGATTAATTTTCTAAATGTCATTTTTCCGTAGCTCTATATTACTGCACATATTCTCCCCCAATTTGAGGTTTACCATAACCACCACGCTTGGCAGGTGGGTTGGCAACCGCAGAATGGTGGTAAAGTGCATTAAGAACGCTGCTGCCCATTGTATAGTAAGTCCCTTAGTCGTCTCTTACGACACCAACAGGAAGAAATTTGATGGTGCTATTCTTTACTTCCGGCACCACACGAACATAATACATAATAGGGTGTTATCTATACTAATATTTAAAGCTGAAGAGTTTGTTTGTTTTATTGAACGCGGTAATCTCAGGAACTACTGGTCCGAATTGAAAAAATATTTTTGTGTAGGGTAGCCTATTTATCGAGGAAGGCTATAGGCTATATAACATTACGCTACGACCAAGAGGAGCGGAGCAGTAATGAAAAATGTTGCAAAAACGGGGAAAATCGCACGGGTAGGCGATTCGACGCGACGGGAAGTGTCGGGGAAATAAGAAATTTAACACGGACGAAGTCGCGGGCTGAAGCTAGTAATACATACTTGTTGATAATGTTGGTGTCAGCAATACTTTTGGTGTAAACAATTCTATCAAGGTGTATTTCAAATATTGTCGGAAAAAGATTTGGGTGGCCTATTCCCCAGTGCGGTTATAAAGCTTACCTTACATAAGGGTAAAACACCTTAATAAAATGATCTAGGTATTCATGAATAAGCTCGTAAAAGTGATCATAAAATATTTCGTTATAAAATAATTTTATGAGATTTTTTTTATTAAATCAGAAACAACTTTATGCCTTTCCATGATTTTCGAAAGAGTAAGCACCTTATTAAAATTGTTCTTTAGTGTTTCCCTCATTATCTGCCTACCCTTTTCCCAACAATATTGGGGTCGGCATCCAGTCTAACCGGATGCAGCTGAGTAACAGCATTTTACATGGAGCAACAGCCTCCACAACTCAATTACTGGGTAAGACTGGTTGTCAGACTTTCGGGCTTCTGACGACTCGTAACGACTGTCAAAGATCCACAATTGACAGCCGGGATCAACTGCTTAATATGCTTCACGAGGCACAGAGAGGTCTTGGTATGTAAAGATGGTCACCCATCCACGAAATAACCGCGGTAAGCGTCGCTTAACCTGATCGATCAATTCGTGCGGCTATTATTACCTAGGCATAAGCCCAAGCCCTCTTTAATGCTCCTCTATCTAGTAAAAAGGATGTCCAAGAGATGCTGTTTGCATCTATAAGGCATTCTAAGCCCCTGCCCCACCACCCACCTTTTGTCCTCAAAAGACTAGCTATCAACGATTTTCTCGCCCAAGAAAGAAACAAAAGATTGTAGCTCACGTAAAAGTGAAAGAGATACATATTATATTAATAGTTAATCGCTGACTGCTCACAATGCCGCTGCCGGCGAGTACTCGTTTATCGCTACGACTAGACCTATCGAAGAGAATACTAGTTCAGTGACGCTCACTTAGCGAGCAGAACATTTGTGAGATTCGCGCTTCCTGCCAGGGTCGCGAGATTTGTTCGAAAGAGATACCGTAGCCCTGGCATATAGGCAACTGAAGGAACACCGGTGGGTTTTAGTCAGTAAAAGTCTGACACGCCCGTCCCGCTCCGCCCAAAGCGGGAGATGTCATTTGATGATTGCCCACCCACAAAAAAAACACGCGCTAAGTACCTGCATACGTATAGCAGAATCAGCCAATAATGTTCCCACTGCTGGGACACAGATCTCCTCTCTGTGAGAAAGAGCAGGCTGGCACCACGTGGGCTCATTGTGGGTTGCTAGATGTCACGTACATGTCCTAACGGTTTCCTCACGATGTTTTCCTTCGTCGTTTTTGAGAGCAGTACTGAATGCATACTAGCGAGCTATTGCTTGTATTTATCGCGTACTCGCCGATCGTTGCTCGCCAACCGTTTTATAGTTAACTTGCTTAAATAGAGACTAAAGGATTCTATTAAGAACTCGTTGCTAATGATGTCAAGTAATTGCAACATTGTTCACTGAAGTAAATTATTACTTTGTTCTGAAATCAATAGAGTAGGTAAGTTAAGAATGAAAACTTTCCAATACTTAAATGTAGTTTATTACTTATCAACTTCATTATATACTTCATTATTCGAAACTAATCGCATTCATTTCCTTATTTTCTTGCGCTCGGGATCAATTTGTTTCATGTATTGAAACGATATGCTTTGTCGGAGTTCTTTTTTATTTATTATAGCAAACCTTCTGAAATAGAATTTATTTTCAACCTCGACCTCGCTAAGTGAAACTTTCTATTAATTCAAATCACACTAGGTTTTGCCAGCGGCTACGCTCGCGTGGAGGTCGGATATTATCCCACAGGAAAGTCCAAGATAAAACGTACCCTATAAAATATCAGTGTGCTAAATTTCATCTAAATCCGTTCAGTAGTTTTTGCGTGAAATAGTAACTAATACATACATTCATAAATCCTCACAAACTTTCACATTTATAATATTAGTAGGATAAAAAACATATTTTTTTTTTAGTGAGGAGGCCGCAAGACTTCTACTGCTAGACAAGTCGACGTCTTGCGGTGGAAAATTATGACGATGATGTCGATAATTTTAAATAAGTAGACACACTTTGCATAAAAGCACCATATTCCACCAAACCTCTGCCACACGCGTGAGTGTAATTTGATTGTAACGCTTCGACGTTACAATCAAATTACACTCACGCGTGTTCCCTAGCGTAGCAGTAATTAACAATAAAACATACCCATCATACTGTTATGAATATATTAATTAATATACATGTAAATGATGAAGACAAATCCCTGAGTGGCAAATGAGTAACAGGGCGGGAACACGTGATTTTAAACTGATCGTGAGACCGAAATAACTCGCTTACATTGGTCTTTTGTAGATCGGTCCGTTTACTAAAAGGCCGTTAAGTGACATTTGATGAAATGTCCCTCATTTCATCAAATGTCACTTAACGGCCTTTTAGAAAAAGGACGGCAGCTGAACAGGCGAGAGCAGTGGTGGCCCAGTGGTAACAGCCGCGACTTACGAGTGCAAACTCAAGCAGGCGCATTACTTTGTGTAAATTATTTCATCGCCACTGCTCTCAAAACGGTGAAGGAAAACATCGTGAGGAAACCGGCATGTCTTAGAACCAAAAATTCGAAGACATGTGACATCTACCAACCCGCACTAGGCCCGCGTGGTGGATTATGGCCCACTCCCTCTCACCGAGAGGAGGCCTGTGTCCCAGCAGTGGGAATGTTATAGGCTAATGATGATGATGATGAGATGCAACAGGGATGGACCATTTTTGTCCAGAATTAGAAAGTATTATTGATCACCACATCTTTATGTTAGGAAAAAATATACATTACTAGCGCTAAACTGGAGACAATAAACTTTATTCTATTCTTTACCTATCCGATTTCCAACTTGCTTGAGGTCAGCTTGCAGTCTATTCGAATGCAACTGATTACTAGTATTTTATATGGAGCGTCTTGGTAACATTGTGACCCTGGCACATGGGCAACTGAAGGAACACGGGTGGGTTTTAGTCAGTAAACATCTGACACGCGCTCCCGCTCCGCCCAGAGCGGGAGAAGTCATTTGATGATTCATCATCAGCAGCCTATAAATGTTTCCACTGCTGGGACACCGGCCTCCTCTCGGTGAGAGGGAGTGGGCCATAATCCACCACGCGGGCCCAGTGTGGGTTGGTAGATGTCACATGTCTTAGAATTTTTGGTTCAAAGACATACCGGTTTCCTCACGATGTTTTCCTTCACCGTTTTGAGAGCAGTGGTAATGAAATAATTTACACACAGTAAAGCGCCTGCTTGGGTTCGAACTCACGACCTACTACTCGTAAGTCGCGGCCGTTACCACTGGGCCACCACTACTCACACACACACTACTACACTACACTATTTGATGATTTACCATCCAAAAAAACAGCGTCTTGGTAAGACTAGTTGTGAGATTTTCTGACTACCCGTAACTACCTTAGTTACAGCGTCTTGCCAGGATCGCGTGATTGTTCGAAAGAGATACCGTGACCCTGGCACATGGGCAACTGAAGGAACACGGGTGGGTTTTAGTCAGTAAAAGTCTGACACGCCCTTCCGCTCCACCCATAGCGGGAGACGTTATTTGATGATTTACCAATCAGAAAAAAAAAGCTATGACAGCATTTTGACGGCTTAAGATAACTTTGTACGATGGAATGAGATGTTCTTTTTCAAGATGAGGCACTGGACTCTAATATTTCATCATCATCATCGTCATATCAGCCGAAAGATGTCCACTGCTGGACATAGGCCTCCCCCGAGCACCGCCACTTCAACCTGTTCTGTGCTTTTCGCATCCAACGTATTCCTGCGGCCTTCACCAAATTCAAATTCAAAATTCAAATTCAAATAATTTTATTTCCTCTTCACAAACAATGACATAGAAGCTTAAAGACTATATGACACTAGTTTGTGAGAGACTGGTGTCTGCACTAGGAAAACCTGTATAGCAGATCACCAGGGTCCCACCACAACGGTATATTAACATTTTCAGTTATTTGCTAAAATGTGAAGGGCTAGTGCATAATATAAATATCAGTGATGAATAAATTAAAAAAACAATAAATCAAAGATAAAAAGTGGTAAAACTAGCGGGATACACTATTTAGGATAAGTTAGTAATTCCTCAGTTGCTTTATAATCTAGATTTTGGAGCCATTTAACTAGAGTACTCTTACATGCCTTTTTAGTTAGGTGATAAATTTTTGTAACACGATTTATTTTATTATATAAGTGGGAACCTAAGAAAGTAAAAAATCTTTGAGAGAAGCTCGTTCTTAGACCTTTAGTAGTAATGCATACGGAGTATTTTCTGCGTTTTCCTGATATAGAGAGGGGGTCAAATATTAAGGAGGAGTGCTTCTTGAGAACAGTGTATAAAATAAAAAGTTGCCTTACTGATAAGACTTTGAAGTGTTTGTAAAGATTTGCGGTAGGAAATAAGTATGGCAGAAAACAAGCCACCTTAAGTACCACCCGTTGGGCTCTTTCCAATTTTAGGATGTTAGATTTTGGAGCACCACCCCATGAAGTTATGCAGTATGTCAGAAGAGACTCACACATTGCACAATATACCCACCTAATAACTTCCACGTCAGCTACGTGCCGTAGATTTAAAAAAAGAAATATTAGTTTGCGAATTCGCGACGTGAGGCTGTCTATTTGTGGTTGGAAAGTTAATTTGTTATCTATTATAATTCCAAGATATTTAATCGAGGTAGACTTTTGGAGAACGGGACAGGAGCAGGTGTTAGAAATTGTGTCAATGCAAGAGTGCGCTTTAATATGGAAATGGGATAGCAATTCATTGGATTTGTTAGTGAGGGAGAAAGCTAAATACTTAGTTTTATCAACATTAAGGGTAAGGACATTATTTTTTAGCCACGCCAGGACCGTATCAAAACCTTTTTGTGCATAATTGTAGACATCAGCCCATGAGTCCGCTGTGAAAAGTAGTGCCGTGTCATCGGCAAAAGAAATGATTTTACCATGGTGTAGTTGTAAGCTACAGAGATCATTAATGTAGGCAAGGAAAAGGGAGGGCCCGATCACACTTCCCTGAGGCACACCAAAAGTAACAGGCAGATCATCACTAATATAGTTTCCTATTTTAACCCTCTGGAATCTGTCAGACAACCAGGTCATCGGGCCATCTTGTGGGAGGCCTTCCAACGCTCCGTCTTCCAGTACGCGGTCGCCACTCCAAAATCTTCCGGCCCCATCAGCCATCTGTTCTGCGAGCAATATGCCCTGCCCACTGCCACTTAAGTTTGGCAATTAAAACATTGAATATTGATTTCCAATATTTAATTAGATAGAATTCGTAAAATCAGAAGGAACACTTTGATGTGTTTAAGGTTTCAAAGATATCTGTCACTGACAATTTTCTTGCAGAAGTAACACAATTCTGTGTAGAATTGTTACGTAAAGAAAATATAGAAGGTTCTAAACAATCTCTCTTTAACTACCGACTGCCAGACGTCCTGGAAGAGAACCATCCGCACTCATATCCCGACCAGTCGTGCACAGCGCTTCTCCTCTACATTTATTATGCACACAGACAAAGTGTGGAACACTGCCAGCGTCTGCGTTCTCTTCCACATATAACTGGTAAACCTTTAAAATAAGACGACTGATTTACTTAAAAAAATATTCCACCTATCTTATGGCAATGGTTCCACCGATCATTCATCATCATTTCAACAGCAACAGTCAAAATACGTCCACTGCTGGACATAGCCCTGCCCAATTTTGGGGGGTTTGGTTTGATCGCCACGTTTGGCAGGCGGGTTGGCGATCGCAGTATGGTGGTGAAATGCATAGAGAACGTTGCTGCCCGTTCTCTAGTAAGTCCCTTAGTCGCCTCTTACGACACCCACTGGAAGAAATGGGAAATGGTTCCACTCAATATGATTATAGTAAAGCTCCATCGAAAATCGACCTCTTACCACAAATTACGTTAAATATCGCGCTAATGTTTTTACAAATAATTTGCAAAGAAAACTCAAAGATTAAAAATTTCCCATTTTCCTTTGCCAGTAAAAGCTATTACGCCCATCAATTTATATCATCAACATTAATATAATAAATAGGGAAACTTTGCTCGCTCGTAACGTTTAAACGCGGAAACTTTCGGTTCAATACAAAACTCCGGCTTACCTGTATTTTATTTGAATGATGAACATTGAGCATAAAACTTTAGGAACGGCCCGTTTATTGCGCCTTTTGATGTTAATAGCTGTTGCTATAGAGGAAACTGGGAATTTCAGAATTAGGTTGGTTGTAATATTTTGTAAACTGTGCCTGAAGAGGTCTTTAATCAGTAAAAAAACATTTTGAGACTGATAAATAGTTTTGTTTCTCTGAGGAGGTTCATACAAACACTGTTAGAAAGAATGAAAAAAAATATATATTTGCGGTAAACATCACGCAAAGAAAGACTACACACCACAAAAATATAAAAAAAGCGAGCTGGTACACATCAATCATATTTTTAGAACTAGATAAGGTCAACGTTTTCAGCTGACAATTCTGTGAAGAAGGGCCGAAACAAACTGAACACCGGCTTTTAAGATCTTGGTCAGATCATGAGAAGACCATATAGATTGGTCTTTAAAGAAAAGAACCAAACAGATTGAGAGGACTTGTCTTGTCAGTGCATGCATTTATCATTAATCATGCCGCTCAATTCAGAACTTCCGGACCTCCACGATTCGACGAACAATAACAAAGAAAGGACATTTTGGTAGGCCGCATAAACTACTCAAATTACCAGGCAAAGGTATAAGGTGAAACAATGACCCACATAATCCCAATGATAATGCTGCTGATATAATGATGATGATGAATTGGCAATATCCTTCAAAATGATTCAGAGTCTGATTTGTCTTTTTTTCCTCATGTGTAGATTATGATCTATGTCAATCAAGCAATCATGATAAAAATTCACAATAAAATACACCGTTTACTATTTATTAGGTATATATGTCGCAGGTTTTTCATAAAATTAGGTTTTTGATCAAAAATCTAGGTTTTTGATGAAAAACCGGAAGATGACACATTTTAAACTCAATTTCATCATAAACCTGTAACAATCCAGATTTTTTATCAAAAACCTGAACTAGTTTGGGTTTATCGACAGGCAGATGGACGTACAGTAGACGGATGCTCAGACGGACAAACAGATGGATATATACACTTACTTTCGCATATATAATATTAGTTTAAATATAATATTATTTCCCTTACACTCAACAAAATCATATATTCTTCCATCATATAGTTACTTACTAGTATTTCTAAGTATTTTTCAAATGGGATCATAGAAACCCCTCCAGGTACTTACCGGTCCATCTCTGCTTTTACATTACTTTGAGCTTGTTCAATCCTATTTACAGCGGGCTTTGGACTTTAAAAGTTCTGCATATATTTTATATCTGCTTTGATGGTGTTTTTAGAGGTATGACTTGTTATAAACCAGTTTTATCAAGGGGTAACGCGTTCTACATTAACTGGGTTGTAACAGGACACTGCAATACCCCAACCCCAAATTCGTTCTGAAATGGTCAAGCAGATTTTTTTTACTTGTTATAAACATAGTATTTTGAAGGGCCCGTATATATCAAACATTAATTAAAACTAAATTCAAGCCATTTGATTGGTTGTGAAACAAGTCTTAAATAATGCTTGAGTATTGAGTGACCTGCTGTAAAACGAGACTTAGAGTATCCAGTGTATTTGTTCCCAAATTTTGCCCACAAAGCCCAACAGAAATGACACTGTATTGACCATAACGATGATGACGGAAAAGTAAAAAACTAAAAACGAAATCAATTACCTCCTGTCTAGACCTCGAGTCGAGAAATTACGTGATGATCTCTGATATATCTTGGTAATATCTGATTATAATTACGAATTATATACGACTGCGCGACGTAACAAACACACCCCGACGTGTTTGTATTTATCAGCTTATAAATGTATGTTTGTTCCTTTGTGGTGCTCTACAGATCATACGCGGTATGGTTCTCCTTTGGGGCGATCTAGAGACCAAAGGAGTTGGCCGATTTTGATGATTCTTAAGTCAATCGATTGTTTTATGATCTTGTGAGTGCCTCTAAAGACAAGACAGTAATTAAAATTCAAAATGGCGGCAACTAAACGCCATATTGTGGAAGAAAAAATAAGTCGACGAACTATGTCACGTGGAGTATTATTGACTCAGTTTTTGAACATCATCTTTAGGTTTGTGTACTCATTTTTTATTTTGAATAACCGTGTAAGATCTATAACGATTATTTAAGTAAGAGGTGCTTATGGCGGCTTAAATTTTTAACGAGTGAAAAACCAGTTGCGTAATTCAGGGAGCTTAATCTTTTACGGTTTTACCATCCAAAAAAGGTTGTTAGCGTTAATGTTGTCCTCAAATCCTTATCCATGGCTCCAAATGACACCCAGTAATAATAACCTTTCCAAAATAACAATCCTATATTAATCACCATCGTACCCTTTCAGCGACAAAGATAACCGATCACCATCAACATTTACGATCCCCACACACTCTCCCTTATCCCAGTCATCCGCCATTTTAAATTTACACATCAGTAATTCTATAAAAAGTAACGACCTTCCAGACTATCTGAGCGACACCGCGCGTCTCGAACCGGTGAGAGATTATCAATTTGACTTTCATAACAGCCCAAAGTAATGTCCTTAAGCTGAGTAAATGGACCGAAATTGATAATAAAATTAATTTACTTGCTCCCTGAAACGAGTTTTGGAGGAACAGGGCGAAATTTATTCGTCTTTATTTTAGCGTTGTCGTCGATACAATAGCTTTTGTTGCGTGCTCGTATTGTTTTGGTGGCTGTCTGATGCTGCCTTTATAGATTGTGTGCGCTCCTAATAATAAATTGCGTGTTTTACTTTAGTGAACAATGGGTTTTGATATTGTGTTTTGGAATTACAGTATGCCAAAGTTAAAAGAGTTAAGGTAGAAATTCCTCTGACAAATCGAGGTCTTCATCATTGATAGAACAGTGAATACGACAGCTACTTTAATGTTCTAACGTACTTAACAATATTTCGAACGGAACCGCGATGGGACTCGCACGACTAATTGGTCAGGACTCCAGATTTTTTTTTTGTGTATGTCGTCTCGTATGTCAACCTAAGACGCTGCTTAACCAGATTTGCCTGTGGCTACTTCGTATGGCTAGAGTACTTTGTGTTCGTGTTTTTTTTTTTTTTTTTTGCTCGACTCCTAGGGGTTCTATCGTGATTTTATATAGCCTACTTTCTTGATAAATGGGTTATCGAACATTAAACAATTTTTCAATTGGAACCAGTAGTTCGTCAGACTAGCGCGTTCGACCAAACAAACAAAGTCTTCAGCTTTATAACATTAGTATAAATAACAGGATGTTTTGATGTAGGTATCAAATGTGTGTACATTACACAAATACTTACAAATCACCATACATTTCGAACAGCAATTTGTTTGGAAAATCTGACCACACCTCATTTCGCTACATTATATGTCAGTTCATCCTATGATATGTCCCGCGGGAATCAAAGTCGTTACCACAACACGTGACCACTGCTTACGTCACCCGGTCGTCTGATGGAAAACTCTCCTTATATAACATAGCATAACATTACGCCTGTAATTCCCAATGGGTATGGTAGAGATGTTCATACTATATACGTAGCACACCCACATTTTGCCAAAGAATCTTTTGATACATTAATATTATTCGTGCAGGTGGTAGATCTTTTTCTCTTGCTCGCAAGCGTCACTGCTGAGCGTGGGGGCATGGGCTCGATTCCCAGGTAAGGCAACGTGTTATTTGGTTTTTCCATAAGGTATTTCTTAGTAACAGCCCGGAGTTTGAAAGTTGGCGGTGTGATACCCTCGTACCCCGGAAAGCACATTAAGTCGTTGGTCCTGCGCCTGGTCTCGCTCTCTCCTGATTGTCGTCCCATCGGACAATGAGAGCGAGGGAAGAGTGAGTGCCCCTGTGTGTACAAACTTGTACAATATAATGTCTCCCGCTCAGATGGCTAGTCTCCGCTGAGATTGGCTGCTATGGCCGAAATACGATCTAGAAGACTATATTATTAGATCTTTTTCTCAATCTCAAAATACATGACTTAATTTATCCATCAGCGGGATAGTTGCATAACACTAACGTGAGGAATGACTTTCACTTTGACAGTTCAATAACATTAATTGCGTTGTTTACGTTTTTGAATATTTTTTTTCGAACATATGAAGCAACAGAGGAAAGAATACGCTTGCGAGAAGCACAGAACAGGTCGAAGTGGCGGTGCTTGGGGGAGGCCTATGTCCAGCTGTGGACGTCTTTCGGCTGAAATGATGATGATGATGATGAAGCAATAGAGGTGGCGAGATGGCCTAGATGCGTTTTGTAAGGGTTCGATCGAGGTGGCCCTAGAAAAAGATGTCTAGAGGAATTTGGGGGAGTCCCTTGGTCAGCACTGGGACAGTATAGGCTAGTTAAAAAAATAATGAAGAATTACAATATTTATAACCTATAATGTTCTCAGATGTGTTATTCAGATCAGAATGCACTATTCTAGCAAGATCGATTTGCACAGCAATGCTAAGGCAAATAGAGCTTTCTTTCATTCTAATTGACTCATTTCTCTTTTGTACATACTATAAAAGCATTTGCATAGGCTAACCCTAACATTCATGTCATCAAAATGTAAAGCAAGGGACAACATACAAAAAACACATTGCTTTACAAAAAAATCCACACACCCATTTGAAATATTTTCAATTGTTACAAAATCTGGTTATAAAAGGTCGTTTAAAATCGTTTTTTCGGCATCCCGGGGTCCGAGTTCGCACGGATAACGGATGCCCTGGTGGCCCCAGTTAAAACTTCGCCCTATTTCCTGTAATATTTTTCTTTCGTATCGGGATAATGTTTTAAATGTACGACTTAGTTAAGTACGTGTAAACTGAATTACTTTTTGTTTCATATCGACAAGAATTTGAGGGCAAATTCTTGTTGGAAGTATAATCTGAATGTTTTTTTGTTTCATTAAGTCATCATCTGCCTAGCCTTTTCCCAATCCTGTTGGGATCGGCTTCCAGTCTAACCGTATGCAGCTGAATACCAGAAGCTTACATGAAGCGACTGCCTATCTGACCTTGATAACCCAGTTACTGGGTAATACCGTAACGACAGTTAAAGATCCACAAATGACAGCCGAGACCAACGGCTTAACGTGCTTTCCGAGGCACAGAGGGTCTTGGTATGTAAAGATGGTCCCACGCCATCCACGAACCAACCGCGGAAAGCGTAGCTTAACCTGATCGATCGTTCCGTGCAGCTGTTATTTATAACTTAGCCACAAACCCCTTATTTAAGTACTAAATATAAGTAAGTAAGTAGGTCGTACGTTCAAGCCCAGACAGGCACTTTGTGTAAATTATTTCGTCACTACTGCTCTAACAAGGATGAAGGAAAACGTTGTGAGGAAACCAACAAGTCCTAGAATCATAAATTCGAAGGCGAGTGACATTCGCCAACAAGGATTATGGCCTACTTCCTCTCTTAGAGACGAGGCCTGTGTCCCAGCAGTGGAAACATTTTAGACTGATTATGCAGTGACTAAAAACCGCAATAAAATATGCCGTGTGTTTACGTTTATCAGACATTAAAAGAATGCACCAAGAAAGAAAAAACAAAACTTCTTTATTCTGACGACAAACAAAAGGCACATTACAGAAAATAAATATACAAAAAATGCACACAGACAACGCAGCCAAAAGCCCCGTATTTAAGTCAATAAAAAAAAAAGTTTAACAATATCGTCCACTGCTTTTTGATGTCAGGGCTAATCTAATGACCAAAGATTATACAAATACATGTTACTATACTGACAATAATCTTATTACAATTAAAACAAAAACAAAATGCCGATTGGAAACCACAATAATAAATAAAATAAAGTAATAAAAACAGCTCAACTCTTTGTCAAAATAGGAGCTTATCACCACTTTGTGTGAATAAGCTCCAAAACCACTAAACTCTATAATACGTAGTAAAGTCCGAAACTAAAATAAAACGCCGATTCAATACGCCGTATAGTACGCAATAATACGAATCTATCTCGTTTTACAGTCCATTCAGGACCAAATTAACCAATATCACTTCATTAGGACCATAAAATCTCCCGATAGCTTCTATTCAGTCTGTGTGTAGATTAAATTGTTGTCTATATTTATTCAGTTTAAATATACTGAGTTAATTTCTAATTGACAAGTAATGGGAAACGCCGATCTTATCTAGTTTTTAACCGCCTTCAAAAAAAAGAGGAGGTTATCAATTCGTTGTATTTTTTTTATGTTTGTTCCCATATAACTTTTGACTGGGTGAACCGATTTTGATGATTGTTTCTTTATTCGAAAGCTGGTGTTTTCCGAATGGTCTCATTTATTGTTTTTTTTTTTTCAATAATATGGTTCCGTTCGGACAATGGGATCCATGTGAAAACTATATAAGTCTTAAATTTGCATTAAGTATTTGCGCGACAAATGAACGAATAACGCGATAAGATTAGTGCGGAGTATCTACCATAACTAAAAAGTTAAAAATAAAAACTTTTTACAAAAAAATAACAACCGACCTCCTAAAAAAAGACACTACAAAGTGAAAAATTATTTTAATTCGGAAGTCGGTGGCAAAAAACCTTAAATACAGATCCTAAGACACCGACTTCCGAAATTAAAGTTATTTTTCACTTTGTAGTGTTTTAAAAAATATGATTGACGTGTAAGTGTTTGTATGAACCTACTTGCAGGAATAAAATTATTTATCATTTATCAATGCCTACCAAATTGGTTAATATCCCCAAATTGTGGTTAGCATCAAATATCAACGTGTGAAGAACACTTTTTTAAATTATTTTTCTGCACATGAGCTACTTTATAAAAGTAAGTGTTCATCGGATTAAGAACCTTCGGGCCAGTAATCATAGTTTAATTTACGTTGCTAGTTTTCACAATATTTTTCAGAATTAATTTTAATAATGAGCTGTATATAAGGTTCCGTGTGTTGTCAGACGTAAATAATAGCACCATCCCAATTCTTCCCGTGGGTGTCGTAGAAGGCGACTAAAAGACGTAATAGAGAATAGGCAGCAGCGTTCTCTTTGCATTTTACCACCATACTCACAAATCTGTCTGCCAAGCGTGGCGATTATGGCAATCATCCTCTTTGGGGAAGACTTATGTCCAGCAGTGGACTTCTTTCAGCTGAAATGATGATAATGATGGATATAAAGTTCACTATAGTTTATTTAATGGCAGAAACTACACATATTATTGTGACATTTACATCAAAAAAGAACCTACCCAAATTGGGACGTTTGACCTTTTAAGACCTCTGAAAGGTCAATGATCAGAAATAAAATAGCCAGGAGAAACAATTGCCATTACTGTTTATGGAAACAAAATAAAATAAGGTTATTAGGAGTGGAACGTTGACGATTTAGTCCATCTGTGCCAGCGACTTAAAATTCTCGAGTAGTTTGAATAACGTTTCACATTCAAGTTTGTCTGAAATGTTGTTTAAATGTTTACCTGCTCGACATCGTATGATGTGTCGAGTATGTAAGTTGGATTAAATTCAATTAAATTAAAATAAATTTATCGCAACATTTGTGTCGATACCTTTGCACCATCCCATATTCCCTGTACGATGGGCTGTGCTGAGGCAGCTGCTGCAGATGCAGAAAATTTCAAACGGCGAAAATTTCCAATCTTATTGGGAGTTATATATTCAAGCCGTTTGGGGTTGAAACACTGAGGCCATGAGGGCCACTAGGGCTAAAGTTTAAAGTATTGTATGATCAAAAGAAGAAAGAAAGAGTTTCACAAAAGCTAATAGGATTATTAAGTCCTTTTGATATTGTAAACCCAAAAGTGTTCGGACATTTCACGTCCTTATCATATGTTTTACGACGCAGATTCTGCTACGAATGAAATAGAATATAGTTAACGAGGGTACTATAAAATGGGCAGTCAAATGGAGTTATTGACTGAGAATTTAGTGGTAATAAAGTAGTTGTTAATCTCAGATTATACTCATCATTTTCCTAACAAGTCCTAACTATGTTGGAGTCGCCTTTTCAGTCTAATAAGATAATAAATAATATAAATAAATATCTTAGGACAACCAACACAACGTTATCTGATCCCAAACTAGACAGAGCCTGTACTATGGTAACCAGACAACCGATAAACATACTTATATATTTCTAAATAAATACATATTATAGATAAATTACACCCAGACACAGAACAAATGATCGTGCTCATCACACAAAGATTTGTCCTGGGTGGGAATCGAACCCACGACCTCAGTCTTAGCAGTCAGGGTCACTAACCACTAGACTAACAGGCCGGTCAAGCATGTGTCAAGATGCAGCTTCTTGGGGGTTCATATGCAGAATTATTTGAATATAAAAGGTTTCCGATGTTTTTAGAGCTATATTCCGTGCAAAGACGGAAAAAATTAACAAGGTAAAATCGTACAAGGTGGTAACCTGTTACAATTTTTGTTACTTCTTCAAAACAAGTAACAATAAAAATACCTCAAAAGCACCCCACGCTTTTTTCCATTATTTTCTACTTTTTAGTTTGGTTTTCTATGGATTCATGTTTTTTAGTTTTTTTAAACTATTATTTTCCTCTTTATCATTAGCCATGTACCTACTGGTAGGAACTTATAAAATAACTCGATGAGTGAAATGTAGATCTAAATGATCGATCGGCCCATTAATTGGGTGCTTTGATTAAACATTGTACGTAGCTAATAATGAACAATGCACTCTACGAAATACATTAACGAAAATGTATTTAAATTTTACCATTAAAGTTAAAATTGTCACTTGATTTTAACCGTCTCATTAACAAATAGTCAAAGACACCCATTTTCTTATCTCACCATTCAATACTAAAGGGTTTCAGCAACTCGTTTCCTTTGATTTTGGTACAGAAGGCTGAACATGATTTGAATTTTGACAATAGGCATGTCAAAGGGGTTAAATTAATTATAGCCGTTGTCAGTGATTCGTGTTAGGGTTTAAGTTCGGAGGATCAGAACAATGGGGGGCTAAGAGGTTGAAGGAAGAAAGAATGGATGTTGAAGTATGCTGTGTGAAGCTTGCTGATTAATTTATTATTTACTAACTGTTGCCAGTGGCTTGGTCCGCGTATTATACATATAACTTACTCACAATATACTTCATCTTGAATCACTCTGTCTATTGATTAAAATCGCATTAAAATCCGTCGTGGAGTTTTAAAAATCTAAGCGTACAAACACGAAATTCGACTTTATTTTATACCATGTAAAGATTTGTGATCGGAAGACTATTTTTGAGATTCAAAATAAAGGCTTGTTACAGTAATCTACACTCTACATGTCTAGTAATTATCTTGTAAAACATTATGTTAGCCGCGCCCTGTAGTTCTAGTCTCGGTCCCGCAGGAATATTGGGATAAATTCCTTACCTATGTCATAGTTTATTTGGTGCCAAATTTCATCTAAATCTGTTCACATGTTTTACATTAAACAAACGTACATTACGAATATTTTCTCTTTATTGTAATATTTGTTTCGATAAAAAACGTTATTGGTAAAAAATATTACTATTGTGATTTTATACTTGCCCTTGTTTCATATTTGAATAGCTTTGTATTCAATAAATGATTTAAAAAAAAATAAGTTGGGCTAACGTTAAAAGAAAACCTAATTTAATAAAACATAGTAAATATTGAAGCAAACTCCATCCACTATCCACTTTAAATTCACATTCCCACACCCAAAAAAAATATATTTAAAATAAAAAAACTTGAAACGAACCCAACAGCTTAATACTGGAGGCCCCACTTCCACGAGTCCAATTTCGGAATACTACACAGTTTCGAGTGTCCGGTGGCTACTGTTCAATTAAATTGAACCCTGTCTAGCATTCCGACGCCGCTTGTCCAACATGAAACTTCGTGCATCGCCACGCGAATATTCCGCAAGGTACTCCGGAATTTCTGCATTTAAACGTTCTGTGTTTTCCGGGATGTTCCGTGTTTTCTGTGAGACATCGTCGGAAGGGGACTTTACACTGATATGGTGGTAATTGAAATAGTCGACATTTTTGGAATGGTCTTACATACGTTTTTATTTTTTTGTAGAATCGCCATTTTTTTTTCATAATAGTCTCTTTGCCCTGTAATAGAAACAATACAGACTGATTTAATTTGATAAAAAATACGAATATCTATATATTTATACAAGAAGCAAATTTTTTTTATCCTTTTTACGAAAATTATGTGGATGGAGGATTACGGGCTCAGTTACATTTTTATATGGAGAAGGAGTGCAGAAAACTAATATTTAATTTATATAATTTTAAGATAATTTTATTTAAAAAAAACAAAATCTAATTTCGACCGCTAGTATTAGAAAAAAATAATTAATCAGCATTATTTGAATAGCGCGCAATCACCGTCCGTCTCTCACTCTTTCATGTTCAGACACTTAAACAATCACACACACAACATACAAGCTTTACTAGTCTTGTAAACCGACAAAAATATTTATTTCTGCTCATTCGCTCAGTCTACGGTAATACTTAAAAAAAAAACTCTCTGTCATCCACATGAAATCATCCATCACCATTTACTTTTAGGGTTTAAAACTTTTTGGTTTTTGAAGTCCTACCGAAATATAAAAATACATTATATAAACCTACTGTATTTATAATAAAGGCCAGAACCAGAACATTGTTTCAAGGAGAAAATTACCGACTCGAAAATTATATTTGACGTACAAATGTGTGTCAACAAATATCAATTTGGAAGCAATCAGTTGAAAGTTAAAATTTCAAATGAACTGTTAAATTGAAATAACAATGACTTCACTGCGTCATAAGTGTCGAAACTGTAGACAATAAAATAGTAACATGTCCATGGTCACAATTATTCGGTAAGTAGACAGACATTCTCATTTGACGATTCCATATGTTGGTCAATTTGTTCATGATGACTTCATTTTAATGACAACATTTTGATTTATAAACGGCATATTAGTTAAAGAACGTTTATTTTTTAATTTATTTGCATCAGACACAACAATCCATAACTTAGTTTATAAACACACTCAAAATAATGTTACTTGGAATTCAAATAATCAGAGACAAAATACACACGACACAATACTAAAATATACTAGACAAAATAAAATTTAAATTAATACAATATTTTCTTGTCAACTAAAAATATAAAATGTCATGTCGTTTATGATTACAAAATTGTAACAAAGGTATTTTAGGCTTATTGAACACTTTAAGTAATGATTATTTAAAACTTCGATACGCTTTTTTATGAATAAGTCAGTTAAAGTATAGTTAAAACACCTGCTGCTTGGAAAACTTCAGAAAATCTCCGTACCTACAGCGTTTTCTGCAAATTTTCAACTCCATATGAAACGTGATAAATAGACGAAAATTCAAGACATTCCCAAGAAAATTAATCACAATTTCAACTCAAACAAAATAAATGCAAATACTACTGTAAATACAAAAGTGGATGCGTCGAGAAGTGGTGTGTGTCAGAAAATACAATAGGCTTTGTATCTTGAATACATAATGTTCTCGTTGCGCTGTCTCACTAGAGGCAGCCTTGCGAATACACCCTGTATACGTAAGTAGTATAGGTACATCCTGTATAGTACATCAGTAATGTAGGATGGTTTATAGTGCTTGTGTAAGGAGTATTGGAGACAGTATGAAAGGTTAAGTAATTTTTGGCATTAGGTACTTTCTTGGAAGAGCCTTCTACTGTTTTAAGAAGAAAGTGTTTTTAACTCAAATCTTGCCAAAAATCTGGTGAATAAATAAATAAATAAAAATAAATAAACCTTAGGACAACCAACACATCGTTATCTGATCCCAAACTAGGCAGAGCCTGTACTATGGCAACCAGTAAACTGATAAACATACTTATATATTTCTAAATACATACATATTATAGATAAATTACACCCAGACACAGAACAAATGATTGTGCTCATCACACAAAGATTTGTCCTGGGTGGGAATCGAACCCTCGACCTCAGTCTTTGCAGTCAGGGTCACTAACCACTAGACTAACAGGCCAGTCCAAATGATCCTAATTTTACTGTTCACTTGTAAGCTCCAATTATCTTGCCTTGTTGCTAGCTATTTTGGAGTCGGCTATCAGTCTAACCTGATGCAACTGAATATTCACCTCAACAAAGTTAATGAGTATAGCTCCTGCCTACAACTTGGTCCATGTCAAATTTTTCTCCCTTGACCCTTCCCGTCGCATCGAATTGCCTGCCAGTTTTCGTTCATTTTTCGTTGCTGCTCCGCTCGTGTGATCGTAGCGTGATGTTATATAAGCTATAGCCTTCCTCAATAAATAGGCTACCCAACACAAAAATGATTTTCATTTCATCAATTCGGATCAGTAGTTCCTGAGATTACAGCGTTCAACCAAACAAACAAACAAACTGTCCAGCTTTATAATATTAGTATACATTACTATACACTTTGGTAATACTGGTTGTCAGAATTTCGGGTTTCTGACTCAAATGACAGTCCAAGATCAACTCGTATACTTGTCACCAGCGTGGTGAACAATATCAAACTCTTCTGCAAGATAAATCTTTTTTTGGGAGATGCATTTTGCCTGAACTTTTCAGTACAGTCTGTTTTACACGTTCATAATGTTCCCATTGCTGGGATTCAAGCCTGCCCTCTGTGAGAGCGAGTAGGCCATAATCCACCACGCGGGGCCAGTTCGGGTTGGTAGATGTCAGATCTCTTAGAATGTTTGGTTCTGGGACATGCCAGTTTTCTTACAATGTTTTCTTTCACCGTTTTGAGAGCAGTAATGATGAAAAGATTTACACAAAGTAGAGCAAAGTAAACTATTGAATATAATATCCCTATCGACATCATTTTGGTGATACTCGATGCTCAATCTGTTTTTCGAGATAAAATCTTAGACTGCATCTACAGCCTACAATTGGTTAGAACTTTCAAGGAATTCTGACACCAAATTCATCCAGCAATATAAATTAATTTCCCATCTCCCAAAGTACAACATTAAACTGTGAACAACTTTTTCCTCACACGTATTAAACGGAGAAGCATCCGAAGTTTTGCGGAACTTGCCGATTAGTTCCGAGTTCAAATCCGGAACTGAAGTAAAAACGGTGTTCCGACAAGTAGCGAAGTTCAGCGGAAACTTCGGCTGGTTTCATAACGAGTTTGATGCGGTTGTGTTGCTAAACAGGGTACCGAAAATAGATGGAAGTTTACAGCGATTGTCGATATATCAGGGTAATAGATTTCATAAGGCCTCACCGCTCGGTCCCTTCCTACCTCACCACTGACACCAAAGTCATTAAATTGTTTTTTTATTTTTTTAAACATGTGTACACATACAAGAATAAAGACATGCATGCAGGATATTATAAAGGGAAATAATATAGATTCTGACATCTTTGTCACATAACATGGCGTGCAAATATGAATATTATTGTGATTGTTTATAATTAATTTCAAGTCAATATCATTCATGTAAAAATTATGTCATCAAGCAATAATAAGTTCAAAAATGTCAACAGTAAAATAAAAATAATTAATATTATAGTACAATTATGTCATGCAGTCAAAAATAGAATTCATTATTACAAATTATTTAAATACAATTTAAAAACAAGTATTTAATGCAGACTGTCAAAATTTGTCTGGTAAAAAATCTGAGACACTATAATAACATTTTTGACATAACATAGCTTTAAATTTTTGCTTAAACAAGATAACATGATTATTTTTTAGCTCTTTTGGCAATTTATTATAAACGACTGTTGCCATATGAAAAATACTCTTATACATTAAAGCAGTATTCGTTTTACGAACACATAGACGAGTTTCATCTCTTTGGGTGCGATTAAAAGCTTCAGATGCTAACACAAAACGTTCAGGATTCAGTTTCACGAAGACAGCTACTTCAAATATAATATATATAGTGAAGGCAATGGCAAGATACCGTACTTTTTAATTTAGTAGGTGTCAGTAAGATTTTATTAAATCTCTTTGACTGACATTTACCAGTATGGTCTGCACTCCCGTGTCGTCTGCACTGTTCTTTTATAAAGATACTATCGCTGACGATACCTAAACAGTCACCATATCATTCTGAAATTGTCGTTTTGACGTTGACATAATTATGTTCCACGATAAAAATGAAGTACATCACTATCATCAGCATTTCAGCCGAAAGATGTCCACTGCTTAACATAGGCCTCCCGTAAGGGAAGGGGGGGGGGGGGGTTACCATAATCACCACCTTTGGCAGGCGGGTTGGCGATCGCAGTATGGTAGTAAAATGCATAGAGAACGCTGTTGCCCATTCTCTAGTAAGTCTTTTAGTCGCCATTGAGCTTCTTCAACATAGTTGGGAATAGGCAAGTGAGATGATGTCCGGAAATGATAAAAAAATTACTAACATAGCCCGTCAAAGACCCGTGCCTCCCATTAACATTGATAAATAACTTTTTGCCCAGTCGCTCGTCCAAGTTTAATCCACTTACTGAAAATGGAGCGACCCACACATTGTTTACTTACTGTGTACGTTGAGCAAAAAGGACGAGAGAATGTAATTCTTGTTAAACAGTTATCCTGATGTGGTGAAAGAAAAACAATTAAGCACTTGGTTTCCTTTTTATAGTCCCGTACCCAAAGACTGTCAACGGGACCCTGTTACAAAGGCTACGGTCCGTCCGTCTGCCTGTTGCAGGGCTCTATCTCTTGATTCGTAATCGGTAGACACTTGAAATTTTATTTTTCTCCAAAAGTTCCAGTTTAAAACATGTCTATTTCATTTCGACTTTCCAGCAAAAGCACTATAGTCTGTGCCAGATGTGAAAAAAATAAAAGTCGTTGACACCCGCCTACCAATGTATTCAAATTACCGTTTTGACCGTGCTAACGACACTTTCTTTACATTTTTTTCGTATCGTTTTGAAATATTTGAATACATTGGAAGGCGGGTGTCAACGATTTTTATTTTTTTCACATCTGGCACAGACTATAGGAAGTGGTGAAGGGCGGGCGGTTTGGGATGTTATTTGGACGTTTAAAAAGTGGTGACTCTCAGCCTAGTTTGAATAAAGGACTTGTGCTTTAATACTTGAAGTGAAGAAGTTTCATATTATCTGGGAGCTGGGCTGTGGAGGTAAGATAGGCAGTCGGTACTAGTCGGTATTCAGCTGTATCTGGTTAGACTGGAAACCAACCCCAACATAGTTAGGGAAAGGCTAGGCAGATGATGATGACTTTACTGAAGAATCTTTTGCAATATTCTGGGTGTAAATGGCTGCTTAGTTGTACAGCAGAATAATTGAGCTCCATCAAATCTATCTACATATAATTATATCCAATGGTATTTCAGTAATTTTCCCAATTTCAAAATTTCATTAAAAAATGGAAAAGGCAGAAAATTCCCAAATTCCTTCCACAACCCACAAAACCCTTTGTCCAACACACAAACCCCTGAAAATTCACATTCACAAACACAGCACCTATCTACCCACAAATTCAAACGATTGAATATAACATTGAACATAATGCGATCCTACTAAAATTTTATTATCAATTTCTAAATTTATGCGCGCAGCTCGCAGATCCCAGAGAATCCTCTCGCACAAAGCGTAATGAAATAAGTCATTTAAATTGAAATAGAGTATTCAATTGCTGAACATTAGGTATGGGTGTAGGTAAAATGCGGTGTTATAGGATTAAATCACTGATTTATGCAAAGTCTTTATCGATGTCACCTGGAATTGGATTTGGGTAGAATTACATTACTCTCTGGCGATTGGATGGATTTTTCTGGGTGATTCTTTGGTTCTGAATTAAATTCGTTCTGGTTGAAGATGATTTAATATTGAACGGTTCTTATTGAATCTTTATGGAAACTGCTTCGCCTGGCATTTAAATTTGTTTAGTGTCTTCATTCCATAGAGTTTTGAAGCATTTTTTTGCTATGTTTGGTTCTTTGACTAAGTGACGCTGTGGCAGCTTAATATTTGCCACTAATGTCCCTCTGCTAGGTAAAGGTGTACGACCTCTCTCTTTCCACCTTTCTCTGTCCAGAGCTGCTGCTACTGCTGTACAGAGGACCAATCATTATTAGATGAGTCCAGCTCAACCCGCCTTTGGAAGATTGTTTGTTTCAAATAAATAGCTAAGATGAAATGCTACTAAAAGTACTTTCTTTTCGATTTACTTAGATTTAACGACTTTTTCAACTCTATAGAGAATTCAAAGAAATCTGTTATTTTCATGAAAAAATAAACAATTTCTTAAGATTCTAAGGACCTAAGTAATCCATTTCTTTCACAGTCCAATACCTTTGTTATTTCATTCTAAAAAATACTTGGCTAGAAAAGACTTGAATAAGCAAATACACAATTGCGAATAAACGATTTTCTAAGAATACATTTCTTTAAATTAAATTTTAATATTCCCTAGTCGTGGCTTCTTTTAACAAAAACTAAAGGTCACCGTGTATATCTTAGAGAATAAAAATAATATCTTGTAATACGTTCACAGAAAAGTGCATTAAAAATGTTTTATTCTCAATTCATATAAAGATTTTAGACTTTGAAATATTTAGTTAAATATTTGTCGCCACATAGTTTTCGATAAGCGAATGACCCACATAGCAATGTTTTAACAAAGTAAACAAATTCTTCCCGCTAGGATTTCCTGTGTAGCGGTATTGAGACACAATGGGAACACAAATCTCTTACATATTCCGATTCGGAACAACTAATAAGGCAAACAAATATTTGTTTTGATGTGAACACGAAGCGAACCTGACCTAATTCCGGACTACATTTTTGATTCGCTTAGAATTCGTATTTTTTTACACGCATTACACCTTGTTTCTCCAAAGGGGTGAGCAGAGGTGTACCTGTAGGTGTAAAATTAAATTAGCTGTCAATAATTTACTTACGGGTTGGGGGTATCAATATCGAAAACGAATAAAAACATTTTTTTTTAAATTATTTTTTTATGACTAATGTACTGACAAACAAACAAATGACTTAGAGGCAGCGTTATTGATTATTTTATTTTACTGTAATTTATTTTACTGTTAATTTTAATTTAATTGTATTAATTTTTATTTTGTTGTATAATTTATTAATTATTTTCAAATATATTTAGTGTAATCAAATTGTAAAAACTATGATCTCGATGTGGATTGAAATAAATTACATTCATTCATTCATAATCGTACTTTTTCAACATTTTTTAATGACACTGTGACAAGAACGTTCAAGCAACCAAATGACTGTTATGTTGTAGTTTATGAAATTTCGAATAAAAATATCTATGTTCCATAAAAAATCACAAAACAGCTGTTAGATTACAGCATTAGACCTAAGAATTGACAAACTGGCAGTGGGCAGGGCACATTGCTCGCAGAACAGATGGCCGATGAGGCCGCAAGGTTCTGGAGTGGCGACCGCGTACTGAAAGACGGAGCGTTGGAAGGCCTCCCACAAGATGGACCGATGACCTAGTGAAGGCCGCAGGAATACGTTGGATGCGTGAAGCACAGAACAGGTCGAAGTGGTGGTGCTTGGGGGAGGCCTATGTCCAGCAGTGGACGTCTTTCGATGATGATTAGACCTTAGCCCATTTAAATATGTTCCTTTTTATTTTCTTTCGTTCCATTACTTTTCAATATCGATACCCAATCCGAGGGTAACGTATTCCCAACTTATTGGACCTTGTAAAGATTACTACCGTCGCCGGTACAAATAGGTATGCTCAGCTTTCCAATGCATAGGTACGAGTACGTCTGATGCAATCATTACGGCGCCTGCATCTTATTCACGACAAGGGCCCTCGATATGCCAGGAGCTAATGGCCTCGTTGCCAGCCCCTACGATTATTGCCATCTGCCTCCACGCTGCATCGCTCTTGGGGTGGCTTAATTGATTTTGGGCTATATGTCATCAAATCAGTTCAATCACCCGGATTGCGAATTGGTTTTAAAAAAACTTTATTCGTCTTTATAATAAAAAATCTCCTTATTGTTCGTTCTCTTTTTAAAAAATATACCCGAAAATAAAAAGTATAAATAGGTTTTTTTTAACTAAATGTTGTTGTCTCAACATTCTGCATTCAAATTCTGCGCAGTGAAGTCAAAAAAATGTAATTTCTAGTTGCTTTCTGTTGAATTTCGAATGAGTTTTTTCTTTTTCTTCTAAACTAGACGCCTGCCTCTTTGCACTAAGCTAAGGCCATATCCCCTACAATTGTCCTCCAAAATTCTCTCCAACATTTCCAGAATAATCTTCTCCAAAATTTAATTTCGCCCAAGAACGTCAAAACTGTCCACTTAAAATGTATCTGCAGCAAAAATAAGCTTAACCGTTGCATTTTTAAAGGTCCAGTAGCCTTACTGTTGGTTATGGAACATTGAAGAGATAGTTCGGGACTTCAGCGACGTCTAATAGCCCTCGATAGAGGGAGCTGCCGTAGAATGTCGGGAATGGTCGCAAGGTATTCGTAGTTACTGTTGGTTATGCCATAAAAGCGGTGAGTTTAGAAGGTTTACTAGTATGTGAGAATTTCACACACATAAAAACATGCAGACTTTGATTGCTTATTTTAATCTCAGTTTGCATATACACGAGCAATACGTGTCAATGACAGAGGCGACTGCAGATGTCGACAAGTCGCGACGGCAGTCGTCGGCACCCAATAACGTGCCGCTTGTGTATTTGAGAACGTTGCTCAAATACATGAGCAGCATGTTGTTGACAGCTGCCGACGATGCCTCGGCAGACGTTTTGTTATCATTATTTCAGCTGCAAGACATCCACTGGACATATGCCTCGCCCAATTTCCAGGAGTTTGTCATAATCGCCGCGCTTGGCAGGCGGGTTGGCGATCGTAATATAGTGCTAAAATGTATAGAGAACGCTGCTGCTCATTCTCTAGTAAGTCCCTTAGTCGGCTTCTACGACACCCACGGGAAGAAATGGGGTGTGTGTGAGCACTTAAACAGGTAGTATTTGTCAAGAAATTAATCTCTACTTCCTTTCTGTATTCGATATGCTTAAACATACATGAAGGTTTCTATTTTAGGTTATTTACTGTAGTTAAGTTTACTTTATTTATTATGATAGTCCTCTTGCACATTACATCCTTTTTCTTTCTTCAAAGCATTTTGGTGTGTATAAATTTTTAAACATTCTAACTTTCTGTTATCTTCATCTGTATTTTATCCTTTTTTCATGTATTTGAATTGTTCGTCTTTTCTTTTATTTCATTCATGACTTCTGCAAAGTGGATTTTCTGCTCTATAACTTCGTACTGTCCTGATATTTTGTTGTGTGCTTTAGACTCTGGAGAGGTAATGTTTCTGAGGGTGCTTGGTTGCGAGCGGGTAGGTGTAATTGTGATCTAGGAATGCAGCACCATATTACTACTACATACGACGTAGTTTGGGAGCTTAGAATACGTAGTGAAGATATTGTTAGTAATATTGGAGTTTAATGTAGAGAACTTTGGAGACTGTGTTTTTATTTTGGTCGCCTGCGATCAAGGTGGCTGTGGAAAAGGGATGTTTTGAAGGATTTGGGGGAAGCCTTTGCTCAGTAGTGGGACAGTGTATGAAAATTACATTTAGTGCTTTTATTATCAATGTTTAGTTATTATTTAGTTAACACCTTTTCACTCAGGCAGGCTTGGCAGTATCTATAGTTGAAATCAGCTTAGTTGTTGAAAGGAAAAAAAATAATTAAAATATTTATTAATAGAAAATAGTGTGGCCAAATGGTCAGCGACTCTCACTCAAGTAATTCACTACACAGGTACATTCATTCACAGGTACTGGACCTTAGCGTGTCAATGTAAAATACAAAAATAGTACCTCATTTTTTTTAAATATTCAATGGCAACGAAAATTCCCTAAAGCGAATACCGTTTGCTGACGCAGTCATTGGGTCCTCACGTGTGCAGGTGACAGGACATGCTGTGTAAGATGGGAGGTGAGCCATGGTCTGTGGTGATATGCCACATAAACATCGGGGGTTTGATCCGTCTGGTCGATTTTAAGATTTTAAGCCCAGGCTGGAGGCATTAATTTATAAAGGTGCCACCGGCAGAGGGCAGTGATGATGATTTTTTATTTTTTTATATGCTTGAGTATAGTTTTCATTTTATTTGTTGGTATATTGGGTTGGCTAGCTGGCATATAGCAAATCATTTAATTTAATGCTTTATGTCTTTTAATGTTTTCAAATCAAAACAAATCAAATAAGTTATTTACATTGTTTTACTATATAGTAGTGTAGTGTGCACGGTCCCCTAGAATGGTACTGATAAGAACATTGGCGCACTTGACGCGCAAAGCTATGTGAGTGATGATACTTTTTTACATCTACCCACTCTTTTTCTACTTTTGTTTAATTATAAATTTACTAAATCTTTCCTACGCAACACATTAGTTAATTTAAAAAAAAAAATGTTTGCTACGCTTTGGACGTTTATTATTGTATACATTACTATTATTAAACTTTGTTTCTCGTTAAGTGATTGATGTAAAATCTTTTGAGAAATAAATGATATATTTACCGTATATACCATTGTATAGAATCAAGTTCTTCTAACTGGACAGAGAGCTGTGCTGCTAGGGAGTTTTTTGGCCACTTCTTGTTCCCAGCTAAAGCACTAGAAGTGGTGACGGGTGGGCGTTTTGGGGGACTGTCTTTTGTTATTTTGACGTTCGGAAAGTGCTAATCCTCAGCCTAATTTGAATAAATGACTTTTTATTTTGATTTTGATGGCCAAGTGGTATCGGCCCTGACTTAGGAGCATACTTATGGTCGTGAGTTCAAACGCAGGCAGACGCTTTTACTTCGTGTAAATTATTCGATCATTACTGCTCTCAAAATGGTGTGGGAAAACATTGTGAGGAAACTGGCATGTCCGTAGAACCAAAAATTCAAAGATATGTAACAACTACCAACGCGCACTGAGCCTGCGTGGTAGATTACGGCTCACTCCCTCACAGAGAGGATGCCTGTGTCCCAGCAGTGAGAACAATATAAAGGTTGGCCTGCAAGATGTCATTCGCAAAAAACATATTGAACTTTATCGACATTTAAGTAGATAATATGCATTTTTCACTCTTTTCTCTGGTTTTTTTTTTTGAGAAGTGAATTGAAATAGCTAAAACAAATTTTCCATAAGAGACGTCTCTTTTATTTATTTCTTCAGAATCCCTTAAGGTTTCTGGCAAAGGGTCTCGGTGTTGGATGACGCTGAAAGATGATATTTTTCATGAAAATACGGCACGGTAGAGTTCCTTACTTTATGTGTCAAGGATGTACCAATATCCTTACCCTTTCGAGGTAAATGAAATATGGTTTCCAATTCAAAGGAGTATGGTTTTCAAGTATTTCAGTAGGTACTATATACTTACATGTTTTTTGACATCTACAACTAGGGAGACGCTCGTGTCTAAGTCACATCTGCGCGAGTCGATCAGCATGCGTAGCATGACCACCGTAGAAAGGGGTTTTGTCGACGGAAGAATAGACAACATTACAGATTGTAGAAAGATTAAAGACAGAATTAAAGATTGTAGAAAGATTTGTACCGTTCTATGCTGGCGTAGCATGACAGTTCTATCTCTATTCTACTAAGAATAGACAAAGTTTTTTCTAAGGTGGTCATGCTACGCGTGCTGGTTAAACTACGCTTACCGCTGCTGATCTGTGGAAAGCACGCTAAGCCGTTGATTTCGACTGTCATTGTTGGATCTCTGACAGTCGTTCAGGGTCATCAATAGCCCGAAAGTGAAATAGCCAGTCTTAAAACCCAGTAACTGTGTTGTGGAGATCAGATAGGCAGTTGCTCTTCGTAAAATACTAGTAGTCCCTGCTACCCCTAAAATTGTTGGGAAAAGGCTAGACAGATGATGAGATATGATCAGCCAACGTCAGAGATCAGTAAGGTCAGAAGTGCTAGGCAAAGTCATCATTATCTTCCAATTTGAACTATAAAACCTTCCTTATATATACCAATTTAGAATCCGCCTTCGTCAGAATCTTTGTATAATAAAATAATGAAAGAGTTCTTTCAACCTCACAGATTAAAAAAATGAATAATACGTTACAGAATTATTAATTCCTCACCACTGGGTTCATATAAATTGCATCACAAGACCATTTCATTCCACCCGGAAACCGTTAAAGACCACGAAACGAACGAAGCAATGATAACATTAATGAATGAACCAATGAATCATGAAAACAAAAGTAACAACTTTAAAATATTCATTCCAATAACCTTTTAATAAAATGCTTTTAAGGTGCGACGACACCGCGGGCGCGCGTAATGAGCATTCGGCTACGAGGTTTTAACGTTGGCTACGTGAACCAAGCTTTATGTGGTTTGCCAGCTGGCATAAAGCTAGTGAGTTTTTGGTGAGAACACTCGAGGTCCACCCTTTTTGAATGGCTCTAATGATGTTATAATAATTTCCTATCACCGTTATTTACTTAGCAAGTGAAAGTATACACATTTGTGTTGGGTAGGTACTAAAAAGTGAAAATTAATTATGTTAAGTAAAAGCAACCAAATTACAAAAAAAAAAAACAACTTTAGAAACTGAAAAATTACTTAAATTTTCTGAAATCGGTGTCTTTGGTTTTATATTGTTTTTGCCACCGATTTTCGAAATTAAATATTTTTCAGTTTGTAGTGTTTGTTTCGGAAAGCGGTTGTTTTTCTTTTATAATATACTTTAACTCTTTATTGACATCGCAAAATCAAACAGAAACCGTCATTTCAGGATAATTTAATAAATGAACTGTTTCCATACGAAATCCAAGCTTTTCGGCATCATCCTGGCTACGTACGTATGTATCATTTCAGAATTCGTGAGTATAATTTACGAAACAATGTGAACGCTCACCTTAGAATGTTCGCGAACGAATGCTCGCAGTATGAACGCACCGTTACAGAAAATATCTTTTGAATTTAATGTAGTGGAATCAAAGAGATCCCCAGGACATTGATATAAAGCGTTTAATGGTTGAACTTGGTAAATTAGTTGCCTCTTAATAAATACCGAGGTGATTAAGTAGGTTTTATTTATGACCGCGCTCCGCTAAGTTATGGTCTCAATTTGTTGGGAAATGTTGAATTTTCACAACTATTTATGGGAGGTTCTGCAGGGAGGCTAATGAAAGTTACTGTTATTTTACTAGGTGTTTGTAATTTAAATTTTACATTGTAGCAATAGGACTGTTAGTTATATAGGGTCAAATTAAATTATCTGCCAATACCTTTAACTACCCACATGTTGAGTATTGAAAACGAAAACTAATGGAACATAAAAACGTACAAAATAATAATTATTAAAAAAAAAACATTATCATTCGATGGCCGAAGGTCAATTACAGAACTTTTCGAAGCCACAGAACAAAATTTTCAAGGAACTTAAATATTGTTTATGAATTTCAGAAAATGTTATGTTACAGTCCTATGCAACTGAGGCGAGCCTGTTGCCATTAACCGGGTACTAATCCAAACTCTGGTCTGTTGCTGTGAAATTAAATTGCACCCAGAATTTCATGCTCAACGAGGCAGTTGAGGTAGTGTCTGTGTGAAATTAAAATGTTAGGAGTATTTTTAGACAACTGCATGATTTGTATTGTTTAACAAACGGTAATTCATAAATTGACCAACCGTAGTATCATTACCAAATCTATACCAATCTACAGATTCCTTCCCATCCATCTTTTATTTATACAAGTGTTTAATTTCACACTTGAATATCTTTTACTTCATCATCATGATCATTTCAGCCGAAAAACGTCCACTGCTGGACATAGGCCTCCCCCAAGTACCGCCACTTCGACCTGTTCTGTGCTTCTTGCATCCGGCGGATTCCAGCGGCTTTCACCAGGTCATCGGTCCATCTTGCGGAAGGCCTTCCAACGCTACGTCTTCATGACGTACTTCAGTGATCATTTAAATAATTACAAAAATGTAGTCTTCGAACTAAAGGCATCTAAATCACGACCTCCCCCGTGATATTTGCACGATATCTTCACACAACAATTTGCACAGTGACACAGTGTTCACACAGTATACAGAACTTGGACGACTATCACACAGTTCTGTAATTGTGTCGGTAACGCTGATATACGCGGTAATATCGTGCCAAGTTGTGCACTAAAGCAACTACTTGTTATGCTTTGTAATAAAGTTGTAAGTGCCGCGTTATGTACTGGAAATCTGTTGTTTGTATTATTATGTATAGTAAAACATAGCATCACGCCTTGATTTCCAGAAGGGTTATCAGAGGTGTTCCTATAATACAGGATGTAAGGGTAAACACCGTTATCCTTGAAACCAGTGAATTGGTTTCGTTAATAGAACGTAAAATCAATGAAAAAAAAAAACAACCTTTTTTTTAAAGAAAATCTGCTTTTTTCCACTAGAACATTTCACCTTATGCGCGAGGGCAACAAACTTGCGTCTCAATACGCCACGTTGCCCGACGCCGACGCACGGGTCGCGACCCCAGTCAGTCAGTTGTCAATCTCGCTAGCGAGCGCACGTAACGCCGCGTCATAGCGTTGCTCATTTCTCGTGCGTAAATTCATTCTAAACCTTTTTGGGAAAATATTTTATTTTTATTTTTGTAACTCGCTTTGTTATTTTATATTTAAGTCAAACTACCAATCGGTTAAGTGACAACGGTGTTTACCCTTACATCCTGTATACCCACATTTCTCCACAATGTTTAAATCCCATGTAATTGGGGGCGAACCTATTGCTATCATCATTATCAGCATCATCATTTCAGGAACTCGCCACGCTTAGCAGGCGGGTTGGCGAATCCGGGCTGGTACAGAGAAAATAAATTTTACTTTGCTCGACACAGGGATCGTACCCAGGACCACACGCTCAGTAGTAGCGCTTGCTACCACTGGATCAACGAGGCAGAACTCCTTTATAAATTTAATAGTGTTTAATTTATTTTCTTTCTTTATGACAAGATTTTTTCACAAACTGATACTTTTGATAATATCTAGATCTGTTATCCGGCTGTAAGTTTGATTCTAATTCAGTCAGATCTTGGGAGATAGGATACATCCGGACAATGAAACAAAAACCTCTTCAAGTAACAAAAATAAAGTCACGATCTTTTTCAATTTTATTTAGTCTACGCCTATAAAGTCTCGAAATCTTATTTAGAACACTGATCTGTACACTTAAGTCGTAAAATAAAACTAAGCCTAGGCTAAAATAAAAGTAGACAACAAAAACAAATCCAGTACAATGTCAGCTCAAAGCCGGAGACACAGTCTAAGAAAAACATTAACTCTATCGCGAAAAATAAGCAGTATCACAAACAATGTTTTATTGATATCGCTCTTCTACATAAAATACAATACTGTTTTCACACATTTGGATATAATCAAAAAGGCTTAACAAAACATTCGGACCTGTTTCCTACATATTTTTCTACCATATGATAATATATCTTACTTTATATTTACCGTTTTTATTTTATCCCCTCTTTTCCGTTTATTACGCCCGCCTTTTTCTGGTAAAGCAGTTTTATTCTGTCGAATTTGGGTTTATATAGACTACCGAGCCGAAAGCTCATTCGAAACTAATAAAAATCCAGGAAAAGTAAATAAACGTGGTCTCGTTTGTTTCAGATGGATTTCTGTCTGTGCCTATCCATAAAGATCACGAGAAGATTCTTTAAAGTTAAAATCATCCTAATTTTCTTCACGGAACCCGCGCATTTGCACCCATGAAGACGAACATGGACAAGGGTTTAAAGAAAAAGAACCATTCGAATGGCAAGTACAAGAAGAATGGAAAATCTGAGAATTACAGGATCGACGAAGACGTCATTACGACGTGTTGTCTCTGTGTTAAGACAAAGAAGAGCAAGAAGAAGAGTTTTATCGCTGGATGCGTGACAAATCTGGGAATTTTCACACTACTTCTAGCTTACACATTGGTTGGTGCTTTCATATTCCTGGCTATTGAAGGGGGAGCAGCAAAGATCCACCAGAAAACTCTTGCCACCACATCGTATCAAGCTTCTGATAATCAGAAGTCAGTACCTCTGTCAAAACTAAACGCAACTTTAAGCCAGGCGAGTGCAGAACTGAGGTCGCAGACCGTGGAAAGTATTTGGGAGATCACTGTGTCTTTAAACATATTGTATAAAGAGAATTGGACGAGACTGGCGGCTCAGGAGATAGCTAGGTTTCAGGAGAAGCTGGTGGCGAGAGTCGCGGCTGACGTGTCGGCTCAGTATGGAGGGGCGAGGGCGCTGGAGTCTGCGCCTGCGTTGGTGGTGGATGACTACGAATGGAACTTTGCGAAAGCGTTTCTATATTCTCTGACTGTCCTCACTACTATAGGTAAGATTTTACTTTTTTTAAGTATCGCTTGGTAGAAATAAACATCTTTTTCTGTACAATATACAGGTAATCATGGAAATATCCAATTTTTTCTAATGCAGGCCCACACGTAAGGATAAAGGACTTGCATATGTTTGCAATGAAGTGTGTGGGCCAAATAAGAACAAAAATCTTTTGTAGGCGTAGGAACGCCGTCACGCAAACGAGTAAATTGTATGGTGTGTGGCTGCCACAACATTTTTTTATTGTTGTCGTCAAGCTACGTAAAGCGATTGCCGCAATAGGTATTTAGCTTATTCAGAGCAAAGCGGTTCTGGCAAAGCATGTCAAGCAGCAAGCAAGTACTTCATAAACCACACCCAAATAACAGCCAAAAAATCGGTCAGTGTCCTACATTGACCAATTATAGAAAAACCCATGAGAAGCACACCTAATCAGCCTATAATCTTGCCACTGCTGGGTCAGCAATATGCCTAAGGGAGTGGGCCGTAATCCACCACGCGGGCACAATCTGGATAGGTGAATGTCACTTGTCTTCGAATTTTTGGTTTTAGAACTTGCCGGTTTCGTCACTATGTTTTCCTTCACTGTTTTGTGAGCAGCGGTGATGAAATAATTTGCACAAAGTACAGCAACACCAGGTGTGTTGTGGCGCAATATGGGAGAGGCCTATGTCCAACAGTGGACTACGATAGGTTGTGTTGATCGAATAACAGCACTTGTCTGGGTCCGACCTATGAACTACAACTCTTATGTCATGGCCATAACCACTAGGCCACCACAGGTCTCAATGTATCAGCAACGTGGTCTTAATTAAACAATTTCCACTGTTCTAGATTTTTTTTTTACTTATTTCACGTTTTGTTCGCAGGTTACGGCAGCGTGGCGCCAAGAACAGCTCTAGGTAAAGCAGTCACCATAGGATATGCTGTCATAGGCATTCCTCTGACGCTCCTTTACCTCTCCGTAGTAGGAGCTCTTCTATCAAGACTAGCCCGAAGCGTGTTCAGCAGAGCATTATGTTGCTGTATATGCACAAAATGTGGGTACTGCTGCCTCGACGAAAGAACTATGACCAGTAAAGAGAGAAAGGAAAAAGTCAGAAGGCAGGACGATTACAGACATCAAACGTTACATCTTCAAGAACCATATTACGTCAGATCTCCATCAGGGACAATAATATCAGCATCACAAGCGCACAGTGTTAGCACAAATTCTGTCAAGGATAAAACTCAAGGGTTGAGCTTCCTAAGAGATTGTGATTCTATGAGTTGCACTGATACGGATTCTAAAGTGTCTCTAAGAGGATTCTCAATTCTTGCTCCTATTTCATTATGTTTGGCGGCGATTTTTACGTACATTTTCTTTGGAGCTTTAGTTTTGTACCAGTTGGAAGGCTGGAGCCCTATAGACGGAGTTTATTTCTGTTTTATGAGTTTAAGTACGATTGGTTTTGGACATTTGGCTCCAGGTGCCACACAGAAGAATGGAGCTTCGTCTGGCACTGTGTGGTTCTGCTCAATATACATCATGACCGGACTTGCGCTCACTGCCATGTGTTTCAATGTTCTTCATGACGAGATTGTGCATCGACTAAGACACCATGAGAAGGTACTCAAAGCGAATAACCAGAAGGTTTTAACTTCGGAGTTTCTTCATAGATCTTGACGAGACGAAAGCGGGAACCTGACTGATGAAACAATGATGCATTCTGACGGGGAATCATTGCCAGAGGTTTTGCACCATGTCTCAAATGCCCGGTACGAAGGAAGTGCGATTCGAAGGAGTGTATATACCTTAAAGGAGGTGAAAGAACCAGAAAGAGTGACTCCTATGTAGGTTACACGTAATTACGTTCCCGACAATGTAGTACGGTATGATTTTGAAGACATTGTAGAATTGAAGGATTTGATAATTGATAAACAGTCTCAACCAAAACTTAAGTAAAAGAAATGACTGACCTTATGCGTTAATTATTTTAATTAGTTGAATAAATATGAAATAGGACTTATATAGGACAGTATACTTGTGTTTTAAAGTAAGTTATTACTAAGTGAAGTTACGGAAGTGTAAAATTAGAATTAAGATTTAAATAATAATTAAAAATGAAAGGTTTTTTGTACGTAGAGATTATACATTAGAGCGTTTGAATGATTTATTGTATTGTTGTAATAAATAGAGATATGGAAATATGCCAAATTATATTGTACAACGTATAATACTGATAGTTTGTATAACTAATGCGTATCATATAAAACTATGTTATATGAGGCAGTTGTTAAACGACTGTTTAGCTGTTCCTGAAAGCTGCCTCGGTTTGAGCAAAATGGTTAGCGAAATGTAGATAAAATTCCTTTGTTGAGATGCATACAAGGCGATGTATATTCGGGCGTGCGTTTTAAACTTTTACCGAGGCAGCCTCGAAATAAGCAACAGCTCTAAAAGTTAATTTTGAATTTAATAATGAAGTGGCAATTTTACTACTTGTATATTTTTATGATTTGTAAATGAGAGTTTGCGTGAATATAAAGAAAACCCTTGCCATGAGTAAAAATAGAGTGTTAATTATTAAAGTGTGAGATAACTATTTGTCAATATTTATTTTGTTTGGGAAATTGTATGAAATGTAAAAATAACAACTTGAAAATAGAAAAATAAAGACTTCAAAATTATTTATTATTTGGTTTGTTTTGTCCTGGAATTAATAATTATTTATTTATTTATTTACATCAATAAGTAAAACATCTTACAGTAAGTAATAATATTCCACAACTTCACACAACGCCATCTAGTCCCAAGCTAAGCAGAGCTTGTGTTATGGGTACTAGACAACTGATAAACATACTTATATATTTCTAAATACATACATATTATAGATAGATTTATTTTTGTAATTTCCTACCGACTAAAACCCATCGGAGTTTGAGCTACCATTTATTCCGTACCCATGACATTATCGAAACTTAGTCCGGACGTCACACGAAATTAATAATCAAAATAACGTCACATTTTGATTATTTATTTCCTTCAGATCCCATCATATGAGGCCATACCGAAGGAAGTAACACAAGAATTAAGGGCTAAAGAGAAAATAGAGCATGAAATAACAAAAACAAAACGAAATATCACACACGATTTGCACAAGAAACCGAAACAATATGAAACCATTAGAACACGCGAAATTGATAGCTTAAATTAGTAAGGTCCTGTTATTACATGTCAGGGTATTTTCGACCCGGGGTAATTAGTACCCCGGGGATGAAATGACAGCCATAAGCGCCCATTGTCCGGAACCCCAGTATTTTGATTTATCTTTTGAGGGTTGGGCGTACTTTATAATTGAAGGTACTTAATGTATGTTGTTGCGTTTTAAGGATTTCAGGGTCAATGAGGTATTTGGAATTGTAGGTTTTGGGAGAACTTGTATTTCCAATAATTGTGGAGATTCCTGAAATAAATAAATATATAATAACAGTTGATTACCACCAAAACATGCACCGATGAAGCTCCACCTTTTTTTTTTTTGATCACGAGGTGGAAATCCTCATGGATGTCCTCCGCCTTGGGGTGGGCGGAGGGGTCTGTCAGACTCTTACTGACTAAAACCACCCCGGTGTTCCGTCCCACACCTACGTCGGGGACCACGGGAACCAATATGTCTTCCGCGATCCCCGACTGGTGCCGGCCCGCCTTTGCGGGCCTCCTCACGTTGGGGGGGAGTGAGGTGTTAAATTCCCCCCCATACATCACAGAGAGGCGCGCGTGGAACACTACGCGCCACCATCTCGGGTCCTAAGGAATAGGGGGCGACGGATGTCCCCAGATCCGTCGCCCCTGGACCCATTTAGGGGGGCTGGAAGAGGGCGTTGTCCGCCCTCCGCCGACGCCCGGTGCGCCTGCTGCGGGCTGGGTGAGCGGAAGATATCTCCCGCTCCCTTTCCGCAGCCTCCTTCTGCGACATGACTGATTCGCAGAAGGATACCACCGCGTCCCAGGACTCCTCGCTGCCAACCATGGACTCGACCACGGCCGGCAGCGATAGGTCACTGCCTACTTCTGAGACGAGGATACGACGCGGCTCCTCCCAAGCGGCACATTCTGCCAGCGTATGCCGCGCCGTATCCTCCCGGCAGTCGACGCAGTGGTGACACCGGGCGTCCGGCTCCCTGTTTATGCGACACAGGTACTTCCCGAAGCAACCATGCCCCGAGAGCACCTGCGTCGCCCGAACGTAAGGGAGCCGTGCCTCCTCCCGAGCCAGGGTCCCAGTACTGGCCGGACCGCCTCGACGGTGGCGAGGCCGGCGGTAGGGCGTGAAAGCCTGTCCTGCCAGCTCGCCACCAGGGCTGCGCGGAATGAAGCTCCACCTGGATCAACATGCCGAGGACGTCTTGAAAAGATACCCTTCTATAGATAAATACCACCCGTCTCTCCACTAGTCCAAAGCTTACTCTAGGCTTGCAACCCTTGCCTACCCTAAGGGCACGTTATCCCTACCATTACAGCGCCCCCCGATCTATTCCTTGATATACAACGGCCTATACAGCACCATGGAACATGAGGCTTCAGAGGCTATTGCAAATATTGGGTCTCATTCGATTAATCAAGTGTAGTCAAACCACGGAGTCCACCGGAGTCTAGATTTGTGCCCGGTTGAGTGCAATAGACTTGCCCCTTATTACATGGGACTTAAACATAACAGACGAAATGTGGGTGTACTATAGGTACACCTCTGCCCAACCCTTCGGGGAAATAAGGCGTGATGTTATACTACGTTATGTATGTTAAACCACGCTGGGATCGGTGCATTTCATCCGTAATCTAGCATGTTCATCTACAATAGTCACGTCCTTCACTTTTCCATCTAAAGGCCCATTTACAAACTAATTTGTGTATTTGGAAACTATAGATTCGGATAGTGGTGTTAAGTCAGGTAACTACCAACTCAAATTGTCCCTGTATGGAAGTCACAAGTACTGTCATTGTTTCACAGTATAGTTGTATGAAATGGTTATCATCATCATCATTTCAGCCGTAAGACGACTGCTGGACAAGTGCCTCCTTGGGCTTGGCCATAATCGCCACGGTTGGCAGGCGGGTTGGCGATCAATATGGTGGTAAACTGCATAGAGAACGCTGCCGCCTATTCTGTAGTAAGTCCCTTAGTCGCTTTTTACGACACCCACGGGAAGAAATGGGGTTATGCTAGACTTCACTTCCGTAACACAAAAACTGGATGTAGGTTGTCAATCTGCTTAACAACGATTTTCCTGGCTGTACATGCAAGTCTTTAGTAAATAAAAAAGACTCTTCAGTTTTGAAGACAGACAATTGTCATGTCTGATTATGGACGGAATACCTGAAGTTTCGGAGAGGAATATTTTAAAGGATGGTATAACGCTTCTAATGAGTAAGTATACGGTAAGTGACATAAGGGATTTTCTAGATTAAAAGAATATTTCTTGCATGAATGTGGAGGCGCTGATTATGACAATAATTTGAATTTTGTATGTACCTGCATAATGACGTGTTCGGTCTGCTTATATTATAAATTAAATATTTTCAATAGTTACTTAATCTACTTATTTGGTTTATCGGCAAAACCCATAGGCAGCCCATCACTACTATTTTACAAGTTTTTATTTAACTTGCAATGTTTGTATGTATGTGTAATCGGTACGAATCTTGAAAGCTCAGTTAGAACAACTTCCCGATATCCATCTGGGCTCAAGTTTGGTATACATATGTATCTTCAGTGACAATAATATGGTACAATAGACGGACCCATTTTTGGGAGACCCACGTATTTTAGGGAGCCCAACGACCCATCGCAAGGCGCTACCAGATCTGCAGGTAATTTGTGTAGACCATAACAAAAAACTCAAAATCCCAGACAGTCAAAAAGGCATGTATTTAATCTATCCTGCATGGTACTCACATTCACAGTCAATCATATGGACGAATTAGGTAATTATCTCATCACCATCATCGTTTCAGCCGAAAATCGTCCACTGTTGAACAGGCCTCCTCTAAGCACCCCCACTTCGAAATTGGGTTTGCCATAATCGCCAGGCTTGGCAGGCGGGTTGGCGATCGCAGTATAGTGGTAAAATAGATATTAAACGCTGCTGCCCATTCTTTAGTAAGGCCCTTAGTCGCCTTTTACGACGCCAACGGGAAGAAATGAGATGGTGCTATTTCTACGTCCGGTACCAAACGGTAGTTATCTCAGTTTGTACAAAATTTGCACACAGAGCTACTGTTATTCTTGACAAACTCTTCATTACCAAATTACCGAAATGTTTGATATTCTCGTATAGGTACATTGTGATATTGAACGTAAAATGTTAGTACCTAACTTTCTTGAAGTAGGGAATCAATGTTAAAAGTGTATACCACAGTTTTATTTTCTTTTAAAAGGTTTTAATGGAAAAATATTGCTTGTGTATTAACACTCAACCTTGTTAGTAACTACATATATACCTATGTAGGTAGATAGGTATATTTGCCTAAAATTACAAATGTGTTTTTGCAAACATGTCTCAAGGACTAACATTATTCACACGCAACACGACAAAAGAGCACAAGTCTAATTTTCTCTTTGACAATACACAACAAAATAGACAATTTAAGACAGAACACACAAAGTTCGGGAAGCCTTGCTTTCAAGCCAGCCACACGTATCTAATTATTGCACCAGAGGCCTCGGTCAGGGTGAGGAGTTTGAGCGGGTGCTGAAGCGAGTGCGGAATAAAAACATTACCTACATAACACCGCGTCACGCCTTTATTTCCCGGAGGGTTTAATGGACATGTGCACAATTTAGCAGTTAGTTCCCAGTTCCATTTAATAAGGGGCGAGCATATTGCCTTCGCCCGGGCCCAATCCAGACTCTAGGCTGCTACTGAGAAATTCCAGGTAAGAGACCCGAATAACACTGTTTGACCAGGTAAATTGAATCTAGTACGTCAAGCTCAGCTGTTGTAGCGTTTACGAACACTAGACGAACGAAGCAATAACAGTATAAATCACTGTAAAATTTGAATGCATTCAGAATTATGTACTAAATTCACGATTAAGGTATTCGTGTCAATGTCTCTGTATCCAGGGATGCATATGACATACCTACATAATCTATATATATAAAATTCAAAGTCCTGAGTGACTGACTGACTGTCTGAGCGACTGATATATCAACGCACAGGCTAAACCGCTGGTCCTAGAGACATGAAATTTGGAGGGTGTGTTCTTTGTGAAGAGTAGGTATCCACTAAGAAAGGATTTTTTGAAATTCCAACCCTAAGAGGGTGAAATGGGGGTTGAAATTTCTGTGAAACTTTTTATCCTCTGGTTGATTCACACGCGGACGAAGTCGTGGGTAGAAGCTAGTCAGATATGTATATAAAACCGAGCATAGAATCGCCTCGCCGGTAGCGTCTTACGAAATCGCGTTGGGCCCGCAACTACTATCACGGACCACCATCAAAACCGTCAATTTCTATACGTCATTTGTGTCGTAGTGCGGCAGAGGCAGATGATGATGACTTCTAGCCATATCATCATTCACACAGTGCACCCATCGTTTTTTGGTCTTCCACTACTCTTATAGCTCACATTCATAACTCACTTCACTCCAAACTTACTTACTGGGCGACTATTCAAGGAAATTAAACGCATGATCAAAATCGGAATCAACACCACCCCCGCCCCTAAGATGACCCACTGACCCCTTCTTTTAAATACATTTCACAAAACATGTTTACCAATAGCGACTCCTGTACGCCGTCATTTGTCATCATTGCGTTCGTTCGAACGCTACAAGATCCTTGTAGCGAGCGATTGTCAATTGTTTTACACTGTGGAAACACGTCTGCTGCCCGCTACAACTCGCTATATACACTGTCGCCACTTAATCACGACCGCCTCCACGCCCGCTACCGCCTCCGCGCCCGCTACCGCCCCAGTCACCGCGGTTCCACCCTAACCGATGCCAGAAAGTAGGTAGCATAACAAAAGTTGAGTAAAACCAGATGCTTTGTTTATACCTACGTTTGTTGAGATATCTTAGCGGTAACATGAAACAGTTCAGTGATTTAATAAGGCTATGAAATTATGTTTTGTTTAGGGATTTTCATGGGGGATGAATATTTGTTGGGAATAATGGTTAAAGAAAGTGCTCTAAAGTATTGAAGTGAATAAATTCCCATTTTTATTCGATTTTATGGCAAGTCCATCATCAATTTAGATAACTTAGCTAAAAATACCTCCATTTCTTTCCATGGGTGTCGTATGACGCCGTAACTAAGGGACTTACAAAAGAATGGGCAGCGGCGTTTTCTACGCATTTTTCCACCACATTGCGATTCTCCCAAATTGGGCCTATGTCCAGCAGTGTGGGTATGTCTTTTGGGTGATATGATGAGCCGAAAGGTGGAGTGGCGACTGCGTACCGGAAGACGTAGAGTTGAAAGGCCTCCAACAAGGTGGACCGATGGCCTGTGAAGGCCGCAGGAATCCGCTGGATGCGGGAAGCACTAAACCGGTCGAAGTGGCGGAGTTTGGGGGAGGCCTATGTCCAGCAGTGGACGTCTTTCGGCTGAAATGATGATGATGATGAGCTTACATTGAATAATATTATATCATAAAAAAAACATAATATCACGCCTGTAACCTCAAAGGGTTAGGCAGAGGTGTAGGTACCTGTAGTTATCCACATTTCACGAGTTATGTTTAAGTCCCAAGTAATAGAGGGCAATAGCCTATTGCCATAAATCGGGCACAACTCCGGGTTTTTGCGACTGGAAGAACTTGGGACTTGGGAAGTGCTTGTGACCACTAGATCAACCGAGCAGAACAGTACTATAGCCTGCAAGTATAAGTTGTTAGAAAATGGTGGACAGTTTGTGTAAAAGATTATTATGGCGAGAAAGGGTGTGACTCCTGAGATGACGTATGAAACACAGGACATATGACTTGCTGCATGCCACCAAATAAAATTCAATAGTTCAATAGTTGTAAGGTAAAGAGGAAAATAATGTTTAACCCATAAGTGGTTACGTAGGTTTGTCGCGCTTTCTTGTGAAAAAAAATGTACCTGGCTTAGTTGAAACGTTTTGGCGTTCCCAGTAGCTTCAAAATGCGACTAAAAGATTATAGTTAAGCACCGATTAGGATACTGCAACTGGAGGCTGCGTCACTGCTCTCTTGAGCCGTGAACCCGTGAGAAGGTACTTTTTTTTTTTTCGTTCCAGAAATTAATTTAATTTTATATAATACGCTTCCATGTGTCCTGCATCCGTATAGATTCGAACATCAATGACTGGCTTGTTAGTCTAGGGGTTTTGACCCTGTCTGCTAAGACTGAGGTCGTGGGTTCGATTCCCACCCATGACAAATGTTGTGTGATGAGCACAATCATTTGTTCTGTGTCTGGGTGTAATTTATCTATAATTATGTATGTATTGTATTTAGAAATATATAAGTATATTTATCAGTTGTCTGGTTGCCATAGTACATGCTCTGCCTAGTTTGGGGTCTGATATCGGTGCGTTGGTTGTCTCAAAATAAAAAATAAAAAATCAATTAATGTTATCCTAGAAGTCGTATAAACGCTTTTCACAAATTCAGAAATGTTGTCAATTTAAATCAAATAGACGACTATTCTTCCGACAGCTGTTTGCTGTCGAGGGCAAGGGCAATCTGGTTATATCTATAGCCTGCCAAATACTGGTAAATAGCTATGCTGGTTTTGGGTTAAATTAGTCACGATCTTATGACACATATCGGGAATCAAATATCCATCCATAAGGGTGTTTTTCAATGAGAAAACATCAATCCGAACCGCAATATTCCCAGTACCACGCCAAATACTTAAACGTTCACCATTTTTTGGCTTCCAAAACGCAATAATTGCGCGTCCATCAAGCTTTATACCGGAATAATATCCTCAATATTTTTTTACCCAAAAAACGTAAAAAACACAACAATTAATGACTGTATACGTATAGGAGGTACAACGAGAGGAATCAACGAGAGCGGACGTCCATCATTACCGGAATCACCTTCGAGTGGGGAAGCAAGGGAGAGGCGCCAAAATCGAGATTTTCTTGTACTTTCGCAGATCTTTTAACTGGTCAGGAAATCAATTAAAATAATCTGTGGGATGCTACCTTCGCTCCATTCTTTTTTCTTAGCATGTCGGATTGTGCTAAGGCGGTTGCTGTTGGTGCAGAAAACCTCAAACGACGCAAATATAACAACTTTATTGGGTGCTATATGTTTGACAAATTTGGGGTTGACGCACTAGGGCCGTGGGGTCTGAGTGCTTATCGAGTATTTCAGGACATCACCAAGCGAATGTTCAACTCTTCTTGTGACCAGAGGGCTTGTCTATTCAGTATTGCCACCCAACGTGGCAACGCTGTCAGCCTTTTGAGCACCTGTCCCACTGACAGTTGCGGACGAATTCTCCAGCTTGACCGGTTTTCCATCAGTTCTCTTTATTACGAGTGAAAATGATCATTGATCAATAACAAACTTTTCTCAACGATGGCATGATGCAGGATGCAAAAGCAAATGGTCAATTTTAAACATTTCAAAACTACGTAAGCACGTCCAAATTTCTTTAGGTGCCAACGTACCTACAAGTGAAAAACAGTTATGACTACCAAAAAAGGTTGTGAATTTTGGATTTTGATATGAGACTCTTGTGACTGACCTTTGGGACGCGTGATCAATACAATTAATGACAACAGCTGCTACAAACGAGGCCATATGGTGCATAATAAAGCCAAAGCCTCCATTAAGCTGTAACAGCATCTAATAAAGTTGGAACAGCTTCAAGCTTCAGAACACATCTCCCAAATTTCTGTAATCCTAGGTAACAACACCAAAAATGTGTGGCAAAAATATTCGAGTACAACGTTTACAAATTGAAAATACAGTAGCGTTATTGTTGGCACGTCACGTTGCAATTTCGAAAATCAGCCGTAGTGTGGCATTGTAGATGCTAACTGTAGACCCCTACTTAGGGTCAAATGCTTGAACAAAGGAGCGAATTTTGGTGATATTTGATCACAGATGACGTATATTAAACACACAGAAGGAATGAAACAAGAAACTACATTAATTTAGCAAAAAATTAATAAAGATCAAATAACAACACCCCAACAGATGATATCAGAAAGGCCGGAGTTTGCGGTCTTAGGGTACGACGAGTACTACACATCTGATCTTTCTGAAGAACATCACCAATAAGGTCACAATATGTCCTCCTAGGGCGTCCCTTCCCGGTGTTTCTAGTCACATCTGAAGCAGAAGAAGAACCTCAGTAGTAACTAAATGCACCAGAACACTCCAGAACTTTCGTATCAAAACACAAAACACGTTTCAAACCACTCCTCGTCCAAAAGTGTGTTCGAGCACAAATAGTACGTGAAATGTGGATTTATTGTAAACTCGCTGGCGATTTTCACGGCGGAATAGCCTCAAATTGCTCCACCACCGATGTAATAGCTTTCTGAGCTCTTGTTATTGCCCCGTTTTGGATATTGTGCCGTGTTATTAAAACATACGCTTGTTTTATGCTGATCTCGGGAAGCAGCTGGTCGAGTTTGAATTTTAAGAAGGAAATAAAATGAAATAAAAATGCTGTTTTTATTATTGGTTGGGCTAGTTAGGTAATATAATATTGCAGCACTTTCAAAAAAATATTTCATCTAGAAATCACTGAAGTGATTTTAACAGATACACAGTTACATAAATTTACAACATCAATTGGCAGAAAATATATTTTAAAAATAACGATCGGCTGATTCACTGTCCGTACCTGAAAAAAAAATCACCCACGCCAATTGAGGGCTGGTCTCCGCTGATTGGTCACCATTTGGTCTCGAGGACTATCATTAAAATATCTAAAAAAAACCTAACATTATAATAATGCAGCGGAACGTTTCTACCTGCTTCGTCTTTTAATGTTGAATTAATCAACCGAGCTAATCAAAACAAGAGATTAGGTAAAGTAAGACCGCAATTATTCTGATACCCTCTGGTTACATATCACTCTATGTCATAAAATGACAAGGGTATTGAACTATTTTTACAGTTAGATAGTCTCAACGTTAGTAAATGAATTTACCTTAGTGAACTTTCAATTTACTGAGAATAGTTGTCCAAAATTATAAAGCAATACTATAGGTTGATTATAACAAGAAAAATTAGGAAAACCTTATCAAGAACTGAGTTGTTAAGAGCGGTCAACCCGTAATTGGTAATTCTCACACAAACACGCGTGAGTGATTCTGGCGTTACAACAAACTTTCCTCCAGATATTTTGAATATTCAGGTATCTTGTGGTTCATAAATAGGTTTCTATTAAATAAAATGATGATAAAAAAATGAGAAAAAAAGTCAAACAGCCGACCTGATCTAGTTTTAAAAATATGACTGACGTGTAAAAGTGTTTGTACAAACCTTCTTACTACTTAAATAAAATCATTTATCAAATAAGCTGATTTTCTGACGTCTGTTTGCACAAATTTTATCAAAAGTTTGGCCGCTTATATTGTGCTCATATATTGACAAACTGAAGAAAATATCAATATAGATTTTAAGTACAATTCATGGCAATTCTAAATGACAAATATTTTTCTAGAACATTTAAGGTTTCTTTAAAGACACGTATTTCCTGCAACAAAAAGGAGATTACGCAAACTTACGCTTGCATTGTGTAGGATGAAACAAAAAGCTTTTAAATCTTGCTCGTGTTGACAATAGACAGGATGGAACGGGCCCTCTTAATAAGTTAAAATAGTATCTATCTTTATAATGAAATTTACAAGTAACACGATATCATCTACTTGTTTACCAAGGAAATATTCCAAGAACTATTTTAATTGAATCAAGTTGGGTAAAGTTACATTAATTAAAGCAAGCAATCCTATCTCTTGAAGCCATGGTTGTTATTAGTTGTGTTTTGTTTAAAAACTATTGAGATAGAAATAATTTCGAACTAATCTGTTATAGTGTTAGTTATTTGGTGGCAGGATAAGACATTTCAATTTGTTGAAATTTTGTCTAAGAAAAATCGTCCCATACTACCCTTGCAGATACGTGGTATACACTCCAGAACTCGTCTGCGTCACCGGCCATCGGTTCTTCGAGAAATACGGTCATTCAATTCCAGAGGTCATATTTCAAAACAGTACAACAACTGAATTAAACAGTAATATTCTGTGAAAGGAATATTTTGCGAAAGGGCCATTTTGCGAAAGGGACATTCTGAGAAAGGGACATTTTGCTACCTGTAGTCATTTTGAGAAGTGGTCATTTTGCGACAGACCCTATTTAACTAGATCTATTTAAACGTTTTTATATTAATTGGGTCCAAACTCATCATGACCGTGCAATTGAAAAAAAAAAACCGTTTCGGTTAAAGCATCCAACACAAAACCCCCCTAATGTTTTTATACACACAGCGAGTTTTATAGTAACAAAGGTGCCAAATTCAGGGGTTTATACTGAAATGATTTAAAGCTCGGAGTTTTCAAAGTGTGAACTTTAAATATTGTTTTGAACGTGAACGCGTGAGTTAGTTTAATGATTTTTTTGAAAACTGACGTACTCTTTTTCTTTGTAAACATTTTGGTTGCAAACCATTTTATTAATTTAATTGGTAAAGTCTGCCCAACTTAGCGCAGAACTGGTGCCCTGAGACAATGAGGCGAGGTCGCGGCAGACTACGTAGGAGATGGCGGGACGAGTTAGAAAGATTCCATGAAAACTGGAAGGAGCACGCACGGGCTCGCAAAACATGGAAGGAGTGGAGGCAGGACTTTGCTCAGAAGTGGGACAATGGAGACTAAAAAAATTGTACTTATATGTATGTTGTAGGGCGTTTCAGTCTAGTCTTCATAATTTTGGATTTTGACATTTTCATTAGTTCTTTTTTTTTTTTTTTTGATATTTGGTTTAAAAAGTTTGCCTAGAGGTCATCCATTCATAATTTAAATAAAATTAAGTGTGCCTAGTTTTTGGGTAGGTATGGTATAATGGCCAAACATAATTATAAAGTTTTGAGACAGACGTGCAGATAACACTAGGGTCTAGCTGAGTAATTATCTCCCTTTTAGCATATTGCTTTCTAGAAATAATATATCAACCATTCTAATATCCTTCAAATTAATTTCCAAAAACTCTCGATCAATTATAACGTTCCACAAAAGCCAATACTTATTACAGATTTCTATTAGGATCGTATGAAAATAACAAAAAGGGTTGGAATTATCTCGATTCAATAAAGATGGCCGCCGGATCGTGTGTCGAGTATTCCCATCCATTTCTCGATTAAATGATAAAACGTGTCGATCTTAATGATTTGGAATGTACGTGTTATGTACAAGGGTGATACAATATAATACCAATTCAAAATGGGGGCAAGTAGTACTTGCGACCTCTAAGCCAACGAGTCAAATTATTTAATCTTGTTATTCTTAAGACTAACTACTCGTGAATTAATGAAAAAATAAGTACCTCCTGTAAATTTTTGAATTATGATCAAAATTTACTTCTTAATGCGATATTTCTTCGCTGATTTTAGTTTGCGTTTCTCTGAAAAATACGTAATTTTAGATGTAAAATTGCCTCTATATCGTATATTTTTCTCTTATCCCATTTTGCCAAAAATCTTACCTGAAACAGAACCTCCAGTCATATTTCACATGAAAACTTAACTCCACTTGGAAATAACTTGAAGAGAAACTTGCTACCGTTCACAAGCTTTGCATATCGTATTCCGTTCATAAGTTCTAAGCTCCAACTTAAGCACTAAGCAGGTAGATTGAGATTCACTTAACTGGCCAATTTATGGGTTCATGAATTTTAAGTTATTGGCGAGTGGTCGTGAGTTAGGGACTGGGTTTTAATGTGATTTTAGAATGCTAGAGAACGATGTAAGCCTTATACACGGTAATAATTAAAGTCTTTATCATTCTGTATCTTTTCATTGTGATACTCATGTCGTAATTACTTTGATTTAATCTAAAAAGAATGTATACTTTTAATTATGTTAGAAGAACTTGATTCTATACGATAGTAGGAAATTAACATAGTGAAACACAAAACATTGCATTTAATTATTTGCCTTATTTCGGCTAGTACACGCCAATATACCAACAAAAAATTAAAAACTCAAGCTGCTCAAGCAAAAATAAATAACAGAAACGTATACAGAACTTAACACCTAAATAAAAGTAAATAAAAGCCTACAGCCATAAAGGACGTGCCCACTCACTTACATAATGCTGCATAATGTTTATATATTTTTGATAAACGTCTGATATGGAATGAGAAACTGGGAAATATCATTATATTAGCTCATAATGTTCCCACTGCTGGGATACAAGCCCACTCTCTATAGTCAATAGAGAGAGAGAGAGAGAGAGAGAGAGAGAGAGCTAGAAAGCTTATAAGAGTTGGCTACTATCGGCCACGCGGGCCCGGGATGTCAAATGTTTTTGAATTTTTGGTTCTACGACAAGCCGATGCTTGAAGTCAGATGCGCGCCTTGCAAGTCAGATGGTAGCTTTAACATGATCAGAATTTCAACTTTCAAATTTATTAATGACTGTATAATCATACAGTACAAGAAGCGTAGACGGTGACCCCCAAACTAGGCATTTATCTGTATCTTGCGGGTCGGAAATGCAACATTTTCAGCGTGTGGTACAGAAGATGATAGCGTCAACATGATCACTGAAACACACTGCTACAATTTCCCTACCAATTAGCCCCCATAACCATGAATCTATTCAACAAAACAACTCCACGCAAACGGTAAAAAAATTCAAAACTCGCAGTCATAGCCAACCCTTTCAATGCTATTCAAAACCGTTTCTCGATGCCATCTGATTATGTTAAGTTCTTGGTACACGGTGGCAGAAACGCTACGGGAAACAATAGCATTCGTTCTTGAGCTTAGGATACACGAGAGTAAAGTCAACATGGTTTGGAAAATGTGTAGGAAGAATTTTTCGAAAAGGTTTCTGAAGATTCGGTCTGGAAATTGTGGAGTGAAGTACAGAACTGTGTTACAGAAATATGTTGAAATGAATATAGAATGGAGAAAATTTTACTTAAAGTGTAGGTACATTTTTGAATTCGTCTAGATAATAAATTTTAAAATGGTTTAGTAGTCGCTGAAGTGACAACATAGTAAACCCAATAAATCAAACAAACTTATTCGAAGGTTTATGTAAAAGCCAAAAGAGATTATAATATGATGAATAGTAAACTTAAATCCAGGTGGTCTATTCTATTAACCGTAGATTACTAAACTATCCTACAAGTGACGTTGTTACTAAACATTCGTAAAAATACGACAGGAAAATAAAACAATAAATCTACGAATTATAAATTTTAATTATTTTAGAAATTACAATTACTTATTCTTTGGGTTTAAGAGATCACATAATAATGAAAATAGTTTAATTTATTTTTACTCTACAGAGTTTAAATGGGTCGCGGGAACGACGCGAACTTTGTTTTTTCCAGGAATCATGATTTTGCCGTCGTAAATTTTACGATAGTTTAGTAATCTAGGGTTAAAATGCTACCGTGAAAACTAAAGTGATATTTTCATTCCGATCTAGCCCGTCTCTTGTCGATCCAGGTCCACAGGATGTCCTTAGTGAGTAATCGCTCTAGTTTTAAGTTTCTTAAGCCTTGGTTGAAGGCCTTAATTACCTAAGGTAGCCATAGGCAAGCCCGGTTAAGCGGTCGACAGCCTCATGGGTTGACCTGCGTGATGACTGATGACATTTACAAAAAAAAAAAAAAAAACTAAAGTGAAATGAGCTGTCATTCCATTTGGTGCTGGTGTGACTGTTGTTGTGTAAACCTAATTAAAACCAAATTATGAGAGTTTATTTCTTATAATGGTGGGTGATTCCATGGGTCCCAAGTCTGGTGACGAGTCCTACAGAAATGTGCAAAAAAAAAAAAAAAAACAAGAGCAATTTATTCAAATAAGGTTGTTATTCTGCACTTTTCGAACGTTAAACTTACATAAGGTAGTCCCCCGAAAACACCCGTCCTCCACCAATTCCTAGTGCTTTAGCTGTGAAGAAAAAGTGACGCAACAAACTCCTCAGCAGCACAACTGTCTGGCACGCAGACTGCAGAAGGACTTTCGCGTTCCCTTTATCTCACAATCAGGGAAAGTCAATCTTAATACTTATGTTATATAATATATAATTAGAAAACTTGAAAAGTGTATCAGCCTAGGGTTATTAAGAAAAAATCTCACTAGAAATTAACACTAATTGACAGCTCATTTCACCTACATTTTAACGATCGCAAGTATAACAAAGATAAAGTGTTCTACTGTAATAGAACTTAATAAAAGCTTTACATTTCATAAGATAAAGTGTCTGCTATTTAAACAGAAAATTTTAATTGGAAAACATTTACATATTCATATGTTTAAACTAACCCTAGCTTAAAGTACTAGCGTGCTTCTTCAATATTTACAATCCTGCAAAACGCTAACCTCGCCTCGCTAGCAACTAAAGCATCATATACTATTCTAGGCTAACACAGCCGGTGTATCCCAGACTTTACGGATTTTATGAGCTCCCACCCGAGCTAGTGGTTTGTGGGACGAATATTTTACCGATAAATATCTTTAAGACGTTTCTTTTCTGTTTATCGTTTGGATTTTGCTGATTCTCTTAACAGTTTTTCTTTTAAACCGCTTTTTATGGAGGGAATATTGTCTGCATTGAGCAAGATTGCGATTCGCAATCTTCCCTTTTAGTTTTGTTTTTTTTTTTCGGGAATGGTGACATTAGTGCTACCGTTTAGGTAAATTGCTGATTTTTAGTATTTTGTTTTCCTGTCGCAATGGAGGGTTGAGTCAGATCTGCAGTACCGAATAGATAAGGTTGATTTTGTTTGTTTTGATAATAAGGGCTACAAACACAGTCATTTTATTAGAGAAACTAGCTTTTGTCCTCAGCTTCGCCCGCGTAGAGGTTACAAATTATCCTAAAGGATACACTACCAGGATAAAAAGTATCTAATATGTTAATCCCGGTTATAAATTGTCGGAGTGCAAAATTCGATTCATATCTGTGCTGTAATATTTAAGTGATTGAGTAAAAATATCCAAATATGCAAACTTTCACATTCATATCCTACCTAAAGTATCAGCACTTTATACCGTGGCCCTGGCACATGGGCAACTGAAGGAACACGGAAGGGTTTTAGTCAGTAAAAGTCTGACACGCCCTCCCGCTCCACCCTAGAGCGGGAGATATCATTAGATGATTTCCCACCCAAAAAAAAAAAATATATATAAAAAAAAGTTTTTACAAAAATAAATAACAACCGACTTGAAAAAAAAAAAAAAATCACTACAAAGTGAAAAATAACTTTAATTTCGAAAGTCGGTGTCTTAGGATCTGAATTTAAGGTTTTTTTTTGCCACCGACTTCCGAAATTAAAGTTATTTTAAACTTTGTAGTGTTTTTTTTGGAAGTCGGTTGTTATTTTTTTTGGATTTTTTTTTTATTTTTATGTTTTTGGTTATGGTAGATACCCCGCACTAATCTAATCGCGTTATTCGTTCATGGGAAATGGGACTATTCGGAAAGCACCAGCTTTCAAATAAAGAAAGAATCATCAAAATCGGTTCATCCGGTCAAAAGTAATGAGGTAACAAACATAAAAAAAATACAGACGAATTGATAACGTCCTCCTTTTTTTGAAGTCGGTTAAAAATATCAGCACTCTGAGAGGTTGATTTAAATAAAACTCTTCTATTTATAATCTATTAACATAACCGCACATCTTCTAATGGGGTATGCAGAAACTACAAAATGCTACGAACCTTCTTTCTTTTTTTTTTTTTTGTAGGACATCTCGTAGTTAATCTGAAAAAGATTCTGACTACTTAAACGGATTATCGCCCGGCGATTTCTAAAAAGTTAAACTTTTTAGACCTCCAGCCGGGCCACTACGAACCTTCAAGCAAACTTTACGCACCTGACCGTTGTGTAAATAATTTTATCACCACTGCTTTCAACACGGTAAAAGAAAATATCGTAGGAAACCGGCATGTTCTAGAACCAAAAATTTTAAGACATGTGGATTACGGTCCACTCCATTCCACCGAGAAGATGCCTGTGTCGGAACAGTGGGAAAAATATAGGCAGATTGTGAATATTATGTTTACATTTCACTGTAAGTAAATGAAACTACGGCTAAACTAATATGTTTAGCAATTATAACGTGCATGAAATAAAATACGCCTAACAAGGATTATTTACTAAATAGAAAACGGAGACTAATTATTTGCTATGAACATCACTAATTAAATCAACCCATTGCCACCATATTAATTAATTCACACTCAATATTTTAGACCACAAACTAGACCAGAAAATTAGTTTCAAAATATAATTTAAACTTAAGCCTCAGAATATGGAGATAATCCTTTCAAATCCAGGCCAATTAATTAATTTTAGATAGAACATCAATAGTTATTTGCGACTAGTATACTGTTATGGCTCTATATAAGCCTGAATTATGTTCGTGGTAATGTATTTAATCTATTCTAGGTAATATACGTGTTGTAAGACTATTGAACATTTTATTTAAGATGGTTCATTTTGCATGGAGCAGTAATGGCGACTAGTCAAAGTCACTGCACCCGCAGGAGGAGACGCCCCGGGCGTCGGGAGTCAATTGCGGATTACCGGCCACCGTAGGTGCGGCCTTGCGGGCGGCGAGCAGGGGGTATCTCGCCACCCGGTAAGGACTAGGCCCGTATCGACGGCACGTAGTATTCCACGCGCGCCTCAAAGAGATGTCAGCAAACTGAAGGGGTCAGCTAGGATCGATGACAGCCAGGGTCATGAGATTTGTTGGAAAGAGTTACCGTGGCCCTGGTATATAGGCAACTGAAAGAACACGGGTGGGTTTTAGTCAATAAAAGTCTGACACGCCCGTACGCTCCACCCAGACCGGGAGTAGTCATTTGAGGATTTCCCACCCACAAAAAAAGGCAGTCACTGATGCAGTAGATAGTCAGAAAGGCACCTCCAACATAGTTGGGAAAAATCTAGGCAGTTGACGCTGGGATAGTTTTTGAGTTATCTTCAATATAACGTAGGTTAAATAAACCCATTTTGTGCATCTTGTTGATGTTATGGTTAATGCAATTTAAAGAACTTAATACTATTTACATTACATATTTTTACAATTTCCCCTAAGCTCATCTTTTCAGCTAAAAGGCATCCATAGCTGGAAATAGGCCTCCCCCAATTTGGGGGGGCTTTGTCATAATCGCAACGCTTGGCAGGCGGGTTGGCGATCTCAGTATGGTAGTAAAATACATAGAGAACACTGCTGCCCATTCTCTAGTAAATCCCTTAGTCGCCTCTTACGACACCCACGGAAAGAAATAAGGTGGTGCTATTCTTTACGTCCGGCATAACACGAAACCCTTAAGTTGGTTTCAAGTATTTTTAATATTTCACCAAATGTAGGTATATATTGTTCATGTTTACAGTTCCCATTATAGCAGTTCATGGGATAAAAACCGTGTTTTTTTTCCTTTTGACCAGAAAACAACGGAAAATGGGTGTAATAAAAACTGAAAAGATGCAATCATAGGAAGGGGATGTTCATTGTTAGATAAGCTGCCTCTTCCGTGACTTTAGACCATCAGGGGTAGGCAGTGAAAGTGAAGTAGGTTTGCGTATTTTTTTTCTTTATTTTGTGACGTGTTGTAACTCTCTGCAACGTTAGCATTTGAGAATTTCAATGTTAAGTCAGCAGGCTAGCATTTCTAAAGAGTGATATAAAATATCACGCTTTTAAAAACTTAAAAAAAAAATAACAACCGACTTCCTTAAAAAAAACACTACAAAGTCAAAAATAACTTTAATTTTGGAAGTCGGTGTCTTAGGATCTGTATTTAAGGTTTTTTGGCCACCGACTTCCAAAATTAAAGTTATTTTAGACTTTGTAGTGTTTTTTTAAGGAAGCCGGTTGTTATTTTTTCGTAAAATCTTTTTATTTTTAATTTTTTAGTTATGGTAGGTACCCCGCACTAATCTAAACGAATTATTCGTTCCTTTGTAAATACTTAATGCAAATTTAAGACTTATATGGTTTTCACATGAATCCCATTGTCCGAATGAAACCAAATTAAAATGGGATCATTCGGGAAGCACCAGCTTTCAAATAAAAAAAAAGAATGATCAAAATCGGTTTACCCAGTCAAAAGTTATGAGGTAAAACATAAAAAAAAAAACAGTTGAATTGATAACCTCCTCCTTTTTTTGAAGTCGGTTAAGAAGTATGATAGGTACACAAAAAATATTCTCATCAGAAATCCGTGCTCGTATGACTGGCGGAGCTTGGGGGAGGCCTTTGTCCAGCAGTGGACGTCTTTCGGCTGAAATGATGATGATGATGATGCCACTGTGCCCTTAAGCGTATGATTGCAAACTATTGTCAGAATGTATTGTTTGAATAGGTGAAGAATGGTGAAAATAATTTCTTGTTTCATACTTTTTAGAGCGTACTTTTTCAGCAGTCGTGTTTTAGGTTTACGTACGTTACTATGAATTTTACCACCACACTGCGATCGGAAACCCGCCTGACAACAATGGCGATTATGCCAAAATCGGGCGAGGCCTTTGTCCAACTGTGGCTAATTTTGGCTGAAATGGTGAGCTTAAGGGAAATCGTAAATAATTATGTAATGTAAATAAAGGTCTTTAAGTTAGTAAGTAAATTATAACATCATCAAGATGCAAAAAGTAGGTTAAAAAAGTTATGACGAAGCTAACTCAAAAACTACCCAAACATCTTCTGCCAAGACTTTCCCAACTATGTTTTGTTTGGAAAATTCATGTTCCGCTGACCCAAGCTGTCACAACGCATCGCTTGCCCGAAACATAACATCTTTTTCGCTTAGCATTCTCTGTGATTTGCGGCGCTCCTATGAGTTGCAACATGATGTGGAATTACTTTAAATAACATTAATACAGATTTGGGCTATCAAATGCAAAACAAATTCTTGAAATCCGCCTGGTTTGGAGATTAGCGCGTTTAAACTAACAAACTGTTCTGCTTTTTTATAAATGTATGTATATGGATATAAACCTCAAATACAACAATGTTATTTTCAGTCTGTGTGTATATTATTTAATTTTCTTTAATCTTTAGGTAGGCACTTAATGTGTTTCAAAGCATCAAATTGGTAGGAGACTATATAATACGATGGATTACTTGTTCTAAAAAGGCTTTTACTTGAATTTCAAATGATTCTCATTTTGCTTTACAAAATATATTATTGAACACTGTAATTTGATGAGTTGCGCTCCTCTTTGTAAACCTGTTTTAATTTCTATTTCAAGGTCCTAAACATACGACATAGCCAAGTAAAAGCTACCAACTATAGGAAATGATTATGGCCTTAATAGAGGCCTTATAAAAATTGTGCATAATATGTATTTAAAAGCCCATTAAATGTTTATAAGTTCACTAGCTGTACTCCAGACTTTGTTCGTCTTAAATGTCATGAAACAAGAACGTGTCTCTTTACTAAGTCGTTTTCTAAAACAATAATACTTTATGTTACCTCGTATACCATCAGGTATCTGCAAAATCGCCAGCCATTTCAGAGATTGGATGGATCAAACAGGCAGACCGACAGACGAAAATTTAAACAACTGATTTTTTTAAAATAATTTCCAATCCTTTTAATTTGCAATTTGTAAAAATTGACTTTACTAAAACATACTTCTATTTTATTTATTTATATAGATTAATTATAAAAAGCGTACATCATTAGAAGCCCTATAGAGGATCATTTAATTTATCAGCCATTAACACTAGAAAACAAAGGCCTCCATGCCCTAAGTTCTACATCAATTAAGTAACTTCAGACCTAAATCTTACAGAACTGCCATCAGTTCCTAGCATCAATTGAAGTCAATGACTGCAAATGACCATCTTGTTTTATTCAACCTTGCGTTTCCCATCTCTTTCCTACAACCAAGTTTAAGTAGGAGTGAGCAAGATGGCAGGACTTCGCACTCCCATGTAAGGACTATACTGAGTATGTCTACGGGTTCCCTCCAATTATGGCGATTTACGACTATGGCAAATTGTTCCGTGGTGAATGTTTGTATGTAGAGTTACTAGAAGAGACTATACCTACACCTTCAAAGTCAAAATCAAAGCAGTTATTTCAAATAGAGACATAAAAGGCACTTTTTAACCGACGAAAAAAATGGAGGAGGTTATCAATTCGACGAGTATATATTTTATTTTTTTTATGTATGACCACGCATAACTTTTTACATAGTAGTCCGATTGTGATAATTCTTTTAAGGAAAGGGTATACTCCGAGGCTGGTCCCATATAAATTTGGAAAACAAAATCGAACCCTAAGGGTCGGAAAACAGGGGATGATTGATTGTTCACTCATTGATTGTAATGTATAACCACGCATAACTTTGTACAGAGTAGTCCGGTTTTGATAATTCTTTTTTGTACGTTAACATTTACATTAAAATCGAATTGATTCTAGTCGCCCATTCTAAAAGGTATTTCTATAAGAAATTACATAGCATAACATCCTGGCTTCTTTCCCCAAGGGATCAGCCAGCATTTTGCCGATTATATTAAAGTTCCATGTAATAGGGGGCGAGCTTATTACCATCTACTGGTATCAGATCTAAACTCCGGGCTGCTACTGAAAAATTCCAAATAGGACTACCTGTTACAGCTATTGTACCTCCCTCCAAGACAGGACACCTCAGAGAAAGGTCCACGCTTATTTGAGAGGCTCAACCATGTAAAAAATACAGATTATTATACCCTAACTGTGTAACATACTTTCAATCACAAACCGCGGGTATCAAAGTAAATTCCTAAGTCATTGCTTCATAAGTTTGAAAAAATCGTTTGTTTTGTAACGTTAAGAACGCAATGAACGTCGATCATCTATCAAAATGAAAAGACATCGCGAACAATTGTCATTTCGTGTGTCACGCAGCTGAACCCCTTCCAGTAGAATCTACATCTCTGTCATGCCAACAGCAGGTACAAATTAAGGGCGTCGCGGTGTACAGCTTTATTTATTTACTTTAATTTAAGGATACGATACCATAATGACCCCACTTGGGTTTTAAAAGGTCTTACCTTCGTTTATTGCGCTTACATAAGCGGTGAGGTGTTTTCTAATAAATTTTATCCTATTGTTTGGCATTCTGAACAATTATTCTCTTGCACACTCCTCTATTAGTCGGCATCTTGGTAGTCACCATCTTTTTATCCATATCGTCATTCACACAGTCGATCCATCGTTTCTTTAGTCTTCCCCCTTTTCTTATAGCTATCGACATTTAAAGCAAAGTTTTTTCGCGGCGTTTTCCTCTTTCCTCCGCATTTCATGCCCTTTTTTTTGTGGTTGGGAAATAATCTAATGAAGTCTCCCGCTCTGGGTGGAGCGGAAGGGCGTGTCAAACTTTTACTGACTAAAACCTACCCGTGTTCCTTCAGTTGGCCATATGCCAGGGCCACGGTACCTCTTTCGAACTGATCTCGCGACCCTGGCAGGATTTCATTCCCATTGCTCCTAAAATAGAAGTCATAGTTTTGAAATATGAAACTTTTACTTGCATTTTCGGGCTCTGATTACAATTTCGAGCCAATTTGACATACTGTAGACGAAATATCAGAGGCGATGCTGGGGAAGATTCTCCCATTCGTTCATCAGTGGCGATATGAGGTGGTCTGTGGCTTCTGACCAGCTTCCCGAGCTTATCCCAGAAGTGCTCGATTGGGTTGAGATCTTCTTGATGGCCAAGTCATCAAGTTGATACTAACCTCCTGAATGTACTCTTGTACGATCACGACGAGTGGTGTTTGATGGGGCGTTATCGATCCATCATACTGAACGTATGTTTCCGCAGTCAGGGTGCCATTTTTTATGGCCACTAGCTTTGTGCGACCTTCCGAAGAGATGCCAGCCCATAAGTGTACAGAGCCTCTATCGTATATCTTTTTGTGTAAATAAATGCAGCTTACGTTCTAAACAGATGCAGCGTAATACTATTATTTTACATAGCCTGCCTATTGACCTCCACAACGCAGGGTCGCAGGGTAATACGAAACCCTTTGGGTAAGACTGGTCTGTTAGACTTTCGGACTTCTGTCGACCCGGAACGACTTTCAAAGATCTACGATTGACAGCCGGGACCAACGGACTTAACGTGTTTTCGGAGGAACGGAGGGGTCTTGATAAGTAAAGTGGGTCACCCATAAACCACGGCAAGTCTAGATTAAACTGATTCATCTACCCATACTCCTCCTCTTCTGCGTTGCCCTCACCTTTTCCCGTTAAGTGGCGTCGGCTTTCTTTATTAAGCGGCGCCATTCATTTCGGTGGTAAGCATCGCCATCTGTAAGTCCAAGCTTTTGCTTGTCCTCTGTTTGTGTCTCTGTCGTGTTTTCATCTACCCGTGCTGCTATTATAAAATGCAATAAACGTGAAATCTGACATGCAATATCAAGTATATTGTGGTACATTTAAAATCAGCATCAGTTTCTCATGAATTTCTATTTCTAGACAGCTCTTGTGTCCGGAGGATACTAAGATGGAGCTAGGGTTGGCGGTAAACGATATTTCATATCTACTTGATTTTCTTGTTTCAGCTTGCAATTTTGCTTGTCCATACTTATATTATCCGGTTGAATATACCAAGTGACCTTTGTAATTTTTTCGTATTTTTCGTATTTGATATTGTATTTCTCTACAATGCTTATGAATCGAACCCAGTGGGGTAGGTCAACCAGCGCCAGATAAGAACAAGCGTGACGTTCGATTCCCGTTGTTACATTGATGATTTGTTAAACCGCTCAATACGAAAACGGGACAAAATTCACTTGTAGCACATTGGCGGTTAGAAACAGGTAAAATTTGTTAGTTTGTATGTAGGAGGTAATTTTTGGAACTAGCAGTTGTATAAATAAAAATGTTTTCGTGTTTGATAGCCCGATTCTTGAGAAGGGTTATAAAATATTGAAAATTACTATTAATATTTGCGTTAAAGTAAGAATTTCCGAAGACAGCTCAGAAAAAGTGACATACATACAGCCGACATTTTCTATAAGCAAATATCGTAAGGCATCCCTGCACTCTCAGATATTGAAACTCACATATTTAGATGACGTACGAGAGGTTTTATTCTTATATTGTTTGTCTGTAAGGCCCCGTTCGCGGCCTCTAGCGATGCGATTTGCGACACGACTTGCGTCAAGCGACACCTGGGGGCCTACTCCTTAAGTTCATCAACGAAGACACGGGGCCCTCCGAAATTAATTGCGATCCGTCAAAAATGTGTCAAATATATTTCTGGACTGGCACATACGGGGGTCATACTGAAAGTTTTTAGAATATGCCAGTACAAAAACCACGCTTTGAAAAATTTATTCAAATTTCGAATTTAGAACTCTCTCGGAATTGTCATTTGTTTTTATAAATTGGTTGTAATTTAAGAAATCTCTGTTGCGCTTCGAATTGTCTATGGTGCCATCATGCGGAAAGGAACGGAGACTACTTCGAAAAGCAATAAAAATATTTACAGGCTTCTACTTTATTCCATCTTTAATTTTCTTCAAACGTCCATATCGATACAACAGGCAAATTGTATGTCCATTTATTTTTAGTTCGGGGCCCGAACTGATCGTATGTCCGTAAGTAACTTTAGGATTGAAAACGTCCGTAATTTCGCCCTAAACTACAGAGTTTCTGCTTTGGAAGTAGACCCACTATTTCCACAAATAACTAGGTTCACGCGTTGCGTGGCGGTGACTCAAACAACTTCTTGTTGCTTTAAACAACTTGTTTTATTTGTTTTCTACGGAGATACTGCCACAAGACCTGTGTCGCTTCAGCATGTAGCTCGGGCGGCTGAGGTCGAAGAAACACAGCCTTCGATACTACGCATTTGTACGTCCTAAGCTGCGTTTTTACCCATCCAAGGGAATGTAAAAAGGAAAGGTAGCTGGTTTATATGTGGCTATGTATGTATGTTCATCTGTTCCTTCATAACTTCTGTACTGCTTTTCATAATTTGAAAAATGATAGTATCGTTGGAAGCGTCTTGATGGTCTGCTGGTTGTGTAATGTCGCATTTTAATATGGCGTCTTCCAGAGAACTTTAATTCATAATTTTTTTGATTCCTACCTATCCTAAAAAAAAACGATATGTTATAACAGTAATGACTGTAAGTATTAGGGCAATCTCGCATATGACCACGACTTTCAAACTTGAATATTTTATTGTTTCATACTTTTTAGAGCGTGAATTTTCAGTAGGGATAATGTAATGCGTGGATGACGTAGACAGCCTCTCCTTGTGCATGCTATAACGACTAATCTATGCATTGGTTTGCTAGAAGCGTGTCATTTGTAAATTTACTGGGCTAGCACGCATCGTAGCATTTGGCACCTGTCCCACTGCTGGTTATTCAAGAGCAGTTCATAGAGCATGCATTAGAAACCGCATATTCCTGGTCATCACCCTCAACCTCATCAGCAACTTTGGCGTGGAGCACTGCACTTTCGGCCAGAAGATTTCTTATCTAGTCGACGCCAGAAATCAGCCTTAACCCAGCGCTGTATCATAAGGCAGCGCCACCTCCACTCACTGGTGAGTCTTTTCAGATAGTTACTACGGAGTACTCACCGAAAACTATTATGATACCCGGTTCCGACTCACTGGAATACAACTGGCCCTTTCAAGCATACCAAGATACAAGTCTCAGCCCACTATCGGCCTGCGGTCTCCGGAGGTAAGTGCTATTGAAAATTTCAGTTTCGCGGGCTTCCCAGACTCTTTCGCTTTATATAGCAGACCGTAATTCGGCCACGGCGGCCAATTTCAACGGAGACTAGCTATCGACGCGAGAGATATTATAGTGCACAAGTGTGTGCGCAGACACAGGAGCACTCACTCTTCCTTCACTCTAAAATTCCGATGGGACGGCAATCCAACACGACCGGAGAGAGATCAGGCGTAGGACCAAGGGCTTAACCTACTACGCCACAAGATCGCTAGATGCCTTACGCGTCCAATATAATAATGTTTATAGGATGCTATTGGGACTGCCCCGTTTCTGTAGTGCATCGGAGATATTTACGCAACACCGAACTGACGGGTTCCACGCCCAGATACGCAAAAAAGTTGCTTCACTGATGCATCGGACGCGGGTCAGTAACAATAGTATCCTGAAAACAGTGGCGGAGAGTCCTTACTCCCCTGTTCTGAGGCATTTTGTGGAGAGGATGGTCAACTAGGTAGCTGTTCTCTTGCTTGATCATTCTCTGCACAACCTGCCTCTGAAACTTAATTCATTATGTGTTGCCAATATTGTTTGTGTGTTGTATTACTAACATTAGTTATAAGTTATTTTTTCACTAACAAGATGGATTTTATTGTTGTCCGAAACTGAATAAATAAATAAAATTAAATTAAATTAACGTGGTGTCCGTGGCACGGGGGTATCATACCGCTAACTTACATACTCCGGGCTGTTACTGAGAAATTCCTATTGGGAAAACCCAAATCAAACCCAGGACCCCACGCTCAGCAGTCGCGCTTGCGACCACGAGACCAACGGGGCAGCTAACTTTTGCTTTAAGCACTAAGCGAAACATCAAGCTGTGTGTCTTCAACCTAAGAGACGCAACTACGGGATTCTTCAATAGGTAGTACCTATGCTCTTAAGTGCTTGCGGACAAAATTTCATTACACTTGGACTTGAAGAATTTCACTTACATAAAGTGCTTACGGCGCGAAACATATGTGCTTGGAGTATTTGGCATGCCAATGGAAATATGACTTTTCGATTAATGCATTTTGTACTTTGGTTAGTGGAATTTAATTTTTAGTTTTTATTATAGTACAGCGACCGCTGGGCAATAGTCTCCACACAGTGGGTGCCTGAGGATGGACGGCGCCCGCGAGGCTGCCCCAAGAAGAGGTGGCGAGACGATCTAGACGCGTACTCCAAGGGTTGGATCGAGGTGGCCCGGGAGAAGGATACTTGGACGGATTTGGGAGAGGCCTTTGCTCAGCAGTGGGACAGTGTAGGATAATATATAAAAAAAAAAACAAGTATTAAGTTGCGACTTTTTGTCAGAGATTGACAAAATATTTTAAAGCAATTAGGGTGCTGTATTTTTTCTGTTAATTAAGCTAAATTTTATTCGAAAACACACATCGGTTCTCAGTAATTTTCAACTACATCTGATGACCCTGGTTACTGTGTGGTACTTATGTAATGCTGTTTTACAAAGAGTACTATCACAGCTTCATTTTAACACATTTTCAACAACTTTAAAGCCGCCATCATTTATGGCAATCTCATGATGGCGTCATATCAAAACGATTTGCACTACAGCAACTGACAAAATTGCTCTGATATGATTTACTGTTTAAACATAGAGTAAGTTTGGTAAAACAGATATTCAGGTAGGCCCAGCTTTGGATCGTCACAACAACCTTATATTTGCGGTGGATGCTCTAGGCTATGCAATAAAATTGTTAATGCGTCATTGTCATTGGGTTGTGGAGGTCAGACAGGAAACCGATCCCAACATAGTTGGGAAAAGGCTGGGCAGATGTTGATGATGACGTATACCTACATACATCTTTGTGTTAATCTGGATACTCTGCAATCATTTTTAGATCAGCCGTAATATACTTTCCTGTATTACAAACATGTTTGTCTCGGGATTGCTAAAACGAACGATTTTTTGTTAATTTGATAGTCATTAATTCATAATCAGCCTATAATGTTCCCACTGTTGGGACACAGGCCACCTCTCGGTGAGATGGAGTGAAGGGAGTAGAGGGAGTGCCAGCGCGGATTGGTAGATGTCACGTCTTAATTTTTTTTGTTCTAGAACATGCCGGTTTCCTCACGATGTTTTCTTTCACCGTTTTGAGAGTAGTGGTGAATTAATTAATAATTTACACAAAGCAAAGCTGATCTGGGTTCAAATCTCGATGAGTCACGGCAGTTACCACTGTGCCACCACAGCTCAGTCATTAACTCGTACAGTAACAAAGTAATAATGCAATTTAACACCTAATATCACTCTACTTTGTATGTAAATCATTTGGCTACTAAAATTTAACCTTTCCCAACCACGTCGCACTTTGAATCTTCTCGAAACATCGCAATTTGCCAACAGAGCCGCTAAAATGTAGCTAAGTGTCCGAACACACTACATCACTAATTGATACTAAAATTTACACGGCACGTTGGTAACGACATTTTAGCGCCTCTAATGCACTTGCTGAGCAAATAGCCTGGACCTATTTAGTCATTAATGGGCAGCTCGAGCCAAAAATAAAGGGGGATGGCTTTTTGCACTTTGCTGCGTGGAAATGACCACATTTCTTTGGGTAAGGTGGCGAATTGTACAGTTAAAGGTAACTGAATTATTTCTAACTGACCAATTTTACTTACAGGTTTTATTGAATTCCCAGAATGAATGTTCCAATTGTTAATTTGATACTAGAAGTGAGTAGAACTAGAACAGATCAGTGGAAGCCCAGTAACGGCCCCGACTAACAAGTTTCAGGTCGTAGGCACTAACTCAGGTAGGAGCTTTATTTTGTGTAATTTATCACCACTGCTCTCAAAACGGCGAAAGAAAATATCGTGAGGAAACCGGAATATCCTAGACCCAAAAATCTAAAACATGTGATATCTTCCAGTGCGTACGGGCCAGAGTAGTGGATTCGGCCCACGCCCTCTCAGCGAGAGGACCTGGGTCCCAGCAGTGGAAAAAGTATAGGTTGATTTTGATAGAAATATGAGTAAAGCTAGCAGTGAGTGTGCGACATCGACGGGCGATTCTTCGCTGATATGGGTATGTACCAAGCGTTAGTCTCTCGGCGAGTATTTTGTCTGACAAGTGAGTGGCGCTGAGTGAGTATTCTCTTTGATAGCTCTCGTCACTGCTGCAAAAGAGTACTCGCTGGCCGTGTGTCAGTGATTAACTATTATAAAGAGTAGTTTTCTTTATGTTAGAGGGTTCAATAATATTTTGAAAACAAATGAGAATTATGTGAGGTTCATAATTTCAGCCGCAAAACGTCCACTGCTGGATATAGGCCTCCCCCAAAAGGTTTTAGCATAATCGCCACGCTTACCAGGCGGGTTGGCGATCGCAGAATGGTGGTAAAATGCATAGAGAACGCTGCTGCCCATTTTCAAGTACGTCCCTTAGTCGCCTTTTACAACAGCCACGGGAAGCAATGGGATGAAGCTATTCATATCCACACGGAATAATGAAGGAGGTTACATACAAGCCAATACAATATGCCCTCTGAGAAATCATGACTAGTCTTTGCCCGATCACGGTTCATTGGCAATTTGGGCATATAAATCAAATTTAGCCGAACTGTCTATCGTGATGCGGTTTAATGCATCCGATAGAATTACCGATGATAATGCTGTATCATTGGCAGCTAACTGTGAGCTGTTTAAGCTGAATTTAGGGAATAATGTTCGAAGTGTCGATGTTGGTGTATCGGTTCCATGTTCTGTTTACGTGGCGTGTGTTTGTTGAAAGCTTGTTGCGTAATTGTAAAAGTACAGGTGTAAGTAAGAATTCAGGGTCAAATTTAATATAACTGGTAAACTTTACGCACGTGTCTGGTATCGATATCGCACACGAATGAGTAAAAGTGTCTTATCAGATCTATATCACAAAAAAAAAAAAACATCATTTGATGGGCGAATGTCAATGTTGTAATCGATCAGCTAAAGACATAAATACATTTTACCAATATCCAAAAACCAAAATACTTACCTACCGTAGTCGTTTTAAATATTTAAACAAAGTTGGAACGACGACAAAACCGAAAGTTATGTACTTTGTATGTATGTTTAAATGTTCAAAAGTATCAAATACCCAAAACACATTATCTACATGCATTTACTCATCTATCAATTGTTAAGTACATGCAGACGACGAAGTCGCTAGCAAAACCTCAAAATGTAACAGACAGTCATCTCTGTCTGTTACATTTTTACGCCTTAACGGCTGAACGGATTTGTACGTACTTAGGATTATTTTTATTTCGGTAGTCTGTACGTCCCCTTGAGTAAATTTCCGACATCTACGCGGGCGAAGCCACGGGCAAAATCTTATTATCGTTAGGAAACCAGCTTGTATCAGAAATTCGAAGACCAACTTACCAACCCGCCCTGGGCCAACTCCCATTATTTTAATTTCATTTATACAACCAACAAAGCTTACACTAAACTACATATTTTATAGCATTTATATTTTAAAATATTATAGTGTAGCTGCCACGGGATGCATTATACATAAGAGTAGGAAATTGAGTTATAAATAGATTAAATTTATTTAGATAAATTGTTACATAAACAGAGATTATTGTTACAAAAATCCGACATTCAAATACAAATGAAAATTATGTTCGATTGATCTAATCAATTTTGTTCGAAGTTGTGCCAACCAATAAATATTAAAAAAAAAACTAAATGTAACTGAAAAAGCGTAAAGAAGGTACATTATCCTTTTGTTTTTGAATGTTATGATAAACTCCTATGCAATACAAATTTGACTTAAACTCTATAACAGACAAGGCCTGTATTCCAGCAGTGGGAACATTACACGTTGATAATGAGTCACCCATCTTTTCCTAAACCTCAACAAACGATACTTGCCTTTCAAAACCGTACCTTCTACCCATAAAAGGTCCAATTCATCAACCGATCACCATAATCTATCCACGAAAATTACCAAAAATAGTGTCCGTAGCAAAAACTACCATTATTTGCGAAACAAATGCAGTGCGCGAGGAATGATTTATAGTCGGAAGCAACTTTTAATATTGTTTGTAACAATAAAAATTACACAGGGAGCTATTTGATGGTTGGCGTTTTAAAATATGGTCTGGTTTAACTGTAGTTTATGAGGAAAATGTGTTTTTATTCGGTTCGCTTGAAGTACAAACACAAATTAAGTAATCTGTTGACAAATTGTTGCTTTCGTGTCTGCTCGAGCTATACCAATATGTTTAACCTTTTCACGACCATGTTGGGATTAAATGGTATAATAAATAAATAAATATCTTAGGACAACCAACACACCGTTATCTGATCCCAAACTAGGCAGAGCCTGTAATATGGTAACCAGACAATTGATAAATATACTTATATATTTCTAAATACATACATATTATAGATAAATTACACCCATACACAGAACAAATGATTATTTATGCTCATCACACAAACACTTGTCCTGGTTGGGAATCGAACCCACGTCCTCAGTCTTAGCAGTCAGGGTCACTAACCACTAGAGTAACAGGCCAGTCAAAGTGGAGTATAATGTTCCCACAGCTGGGATACACCCTCCTCTCTGTGAGAGGAAGTGGACCATAACCCGCGTGAGCGCAGTACGAGTTGGTAGATGTTACATTTTTTCGAATTTTTTGGTTCTAGAACATGTAAGTTTGCTCACGATGTTTTCTATCACCGTTTTGAGAACTGTGGTGATGAAATAATTAGCCTCTCTGGGTTCAAACCAACAAGTCACGGCCGTTAAAACTGCTCCAAAATCAAATACCAACTGCTGGAAACCAGTATTTTACACTGTCTATCTGATCACATTTGATTGGGTAAAACGCATGATACACCATAGTGAGACTGGTTGTAAAACATTTGGTATTTTGACTAACCGTAATAACTCTCAAAGATTCACGAAAATCTACCTGGACCAAAGGCTTAACGTGCGTTTCAAGGCACGGAGGGGCCTCGATCTGTAATGGAAGAGCACCTATCTACGAACTCAACATCGCGAGCATAGCTTAATCTTTAATCAACCCGTGCGGCTGTTCTTATTTAGCCACAAGCTCTTTGTTGTGCTACGAGCTCACCAACAAGTCAAGCAAAATTACCGATGCGATAATCCGTCTACTTCTACGGTTGAAGAAATCTTCACTTACAAAGAAACCAAACACAATGAAACGGATTAGCCTTAAAACCTTACATACAACAATGTTTCACATGACTGATCACAAATTGGTGATTTTTACACGCTTTATATTAGCTTCACTTGTATGTTTGTATGTTTGTTTGTACCCGACTGCTTAAAGCGCGAATTTGACTCACTTTATACGACCAGATTTCATTTAAACACTGTAGACTTATCGAAGACCGATGACAATACTATAATTTCATAAATTTGTGCCATTATACTAGCCAGGATTACCAGGACAGCAAAAAACTGTCTTCGAAAACTACGATGACATACGTCTCAAAATTCGAAACACCCTAAAAAAGTATAAATATATATAATAGAAAAAAAATATTATTATTATTCGACTTACATATGGATAGAATATGTGTGAGGAATTGTAGGTCGTGGAGCAAGATGGGTTTTTAAGGCGTCTGTGAAGATTGAAGTTTGTAAGCTTATGTTGTTAAAGGTAATAGAAAAAAAATAGTTTAATAAAACTAAAAACACGCTTCCAAAGAAAACCAAACTAAAAAAGTAGGAAATAATGGAAAAAAAGCGTAGGGTGCCTGATATCAATAAAAATACCTTAAAAAGCATCGCACGCTTTTTTCCATTATTTTCTACTTTTTAGTTTGGTTTTCTATGGAAGCGTGTTTTTTAGTTTTATTAAACTATTTTTTTTCTATTACCTTTAACAACATAAGCTTACAAACTTCAATCTTCACAGACGCCTTAAAAACCCATCTTGCTCCACGACCTACAATTCCTCACACATATTCTATCCATATGTAAGTCGACGGAGCAGGCGATTACTCCAGCCGTCTGGACCCACCTTGCTAGTCGCTGCCACGCCAGCAAGCCATTCGTTGCCAGTCCTGTCTGGCATTTGTCTCTGACCACAGGCTATGTTGACGGTATTTATCTTTATCTTGAACACATCTGGGTATGGTTTGTCATGTTCTGTGTTATATTTATAAAATACATATGTAACACGCAAGAAATAATATTGATGGAGCAAAAACTATGTCCTACAAATTTTATAAATGTGAAAGTTTGTGAGTATGAATGTTTGTTACTCTTTCACGCAAAAACGGCTAGTCAGATTTAGATGAAATTTGGCACACAGATAGTTTATAACCAGGATTAGGACATAGGGTACTTTTTATTTCGGCCGTATGTTCCCGCGGGACAATTTCCCACCTCCACGCGGGCAAAAGCTAGTTTACGATTTGCGATCTGACATTACGCGGTCGTGTCCATTAATGCACGCACCTTCGCACGTATTTTATACCACGTGGGACCTAACTCACACTGCGGTTATGCTTTTCTGTGTAAAAATGAATTAATTCTTCTATGTGGAGATATACCTAGGTCTCGTTCTAGTACGGCTACGGTGCTAATATGTTATATACATACTCTCAATTACTAGCCCAGAAATATTTGTTATGGATGGTATTCTACTGGGCAAAAAAAAAATGTAACAGAAAAGTGCGTGGTTAGGTCATACAAGGCTATAAAATTGTTTTAAACAGTAATGTTGCGTTCAAAATTCTACGTCTGCATTGAAACATAGACGTAATCGTTTGTCCACTAAATACAATTCTTATTTCGTAAGAAATCTGAAAACGAATAGTTAGAATCATGATACATTGTACAGATGCCAGCACATCGAGCTACTACAATCTGTCAAATTTCTTTAATAGATTTTCAACTTTATCGCTAAAGCGGTTGATTGGGAGAATTTGACAGTTTCGGGTACCTTGATATGCTGGCGTCTGTAAATTCCCAGCAGAACTTAGAATTAAAAATATTTTACGGTAAGTTTTACATTAAATTGTCTTTAGTTAATCTTAATACCAACAGGTTTTAAATATCATCTACCCAACCTTTTCCCAAGTAAGTTGGGGACAGTTTCCAGTATAGCTGGATGCAGCTAAGTACCTTTATTTAACATGGAGGGACTGCCTATCTGACCGCACTGCCCAGTTACTGGGTAATAAGGTACCCCTTGGTACCTTGGTACTGGTGGTCAGACTTTCTGGTAAACCGTAGCCACTGACAAAGATCCACAAATGGTAACCGAAACCAACGGTATAACGTGCTTTTTGAGGCACCATTTTTACATACCAATACCCCTCTATGTCGACCTGTGTGGCTATTATTACCCAGCAACAAGGTCCGCCAACAACTTACAAGTTTATAATAATTAAAACAATAAGAAATAAAATAAAAGCAGAAGAAAAGCTTTAATCAAAATCCTCTCACAAAAACCAAGGCAGAGTTACAAAAAATACCTTTAAAAGAAAAGAAAAAAGTCTATTTCTAACACTAAAAAACTCCACTAAATATCTCAGGCGGCCGCAACAAAGTTTAATAAACACAGGTCGGACAGAGGTTGGCGGTGACATCAATTGATTTATATCTGACGAGGCGAGGCGCTGATCTTTGTGCCTCGTTCGACAGTACTGACAGATGTCCTACGCTAGTACAGTTCAGGAGCACAGGGCTGCCACAAAAAATGTTTGTTTGGAAGTACTGATTATTATTTACTCTGTGGCGTCAGACTAAAAGAATAGCACCAATCGCATTTCTTCCCGTGGGGGTCGTAAAAGGCGACTAAGGGTCCTACTAGACAATGGGCAGAAGCGTTCTCTATGCATTTTACCACCATACTGCGACAACCCGCCTGCCAAATAGGACGATTGCGGGAAAACCTCCCTTTTTGTGAAGGCCTATGTCCAGCAAGTTTTTATTTTTTATTATTGCTACTTGTTGACACTGACATGACCATTAAAGTAACTGAACTACTGATAAATTTTGTTTTTTTTGGAAATTGGCAAATAAAATCTATGTCCCACGGAAACTGACAAAAATCCGCCACCTTCGCCCACATAACGACGCAAAAACATGTTGTTTTTTTATGTTTCATACGTTTCTGATATCGATACCAAACACGTGGATGGAGCCTTCTAATTTCATTTTATCCTGTAAATAAAATCAAAAGTGTTCGTTAGTTAAAAGGCTCAACCAATTTGTTTTGTTCACTGGAATAATCTTATTTGAAATAAATTTTATTGTTTAGAAAAAAGAAAATTTGGAAAAAATACAGAGGATTATAGTATGGAAATTTGGGCAGGACGACGTTTGTCGGGAAAACTAGTCTGCATTAAAACAAAGGTGAATTTTTTTACCCAAAAGCACAGCTCGCCAGCCCTACTCTTAGATGTGTGTAAACGCAGCACGCACCCTGTTGGCCGTTGCTTATCGGACGCGCGCCAACTTCATGTTTTATGGACTAGACCCGTTGGCATACTACGCGTATTGTCGTTTTTTTTGGCTTTAGGGGCGCACGACTCTGCTACTCAGTCAAGTGATGGAGGGACTACTAGTCAGTGTTTGTTTAAAAAAGATAGCTACAACAACTTATTAAAAATACGTAATACTTATAACCTCACATAACTTCACGAGGCAAAAGGAATGTGTAAAGATAGTAGCAGGTGGTGTTCCGTGGTTTCTACCTACTCCAATGGGAAAAAGGCGTCAATTTATGTATATATAACTTCACAATTAGTTTTGCCGAAGAGTTGGGCAGAGGTAAACCCTCGATTCATGTTTAAGTCTCATATAATAAGGGGTGAGCCTATTGTCATCAACCGGGTAGAATTCTGGTCTACGGGCTACTGCCTACTGAAAAATTCTAGATACAAAAACACAATATCACTTTGGCCGACTTGGAAAACCCAGGACTTCATGCTCAAAAGTAGCGCTTGTGCCCACTAGACCAACGAGGTTGTCGGGCAATATAACCTCATAATTATTTATCTCAGATATATTCCGTCACCATCAAAGTGGCTGTGGCCAATTATTCGATAGACAGTAAGTTATTTTATTGTTATTTTTTTTTCACTGAAACTGAAACCGAGAAAGGTGGCGCACTTCAATTCACAAAGCAACTGAATGCTTTGAAACGAATCGTCTTGAAGATTTAGACAAGAAGTGCCAAATACAAAAAAGTCGCCCGAAGCCATCATACGTATAACGATGTTGGTCAGTTCATCTGTGTCAAGTTTGGTTTTGCCAGCAATCAAAGAGCTTATGAAAGGAGAGAGAAGTACTTTGGGTCCCTGTCACTGGACACGATGTAGAGGACACTACATTTTTTTTTTTCACAAATAACCTTCTATTGATAGAGGACTTCAAACATATAAAATAAATAAAATAAAAAGCCCTATATTTCTTGCCAACCTTAACTAGTTTACACAGTTTAGAGAATGAAATAAAACTTAAATAAGTGTTAGTAATTATTGTCTAAGCTATGTTAAAGTGCATTTATATAATGTTATTCGTTTCTAACCATACCAAAATTGTAATTTTTTATTCTCTACAGGTGAAGGCCTCCTCCAAAGTTATCCAGTCTTCGCTAGACTGGGCTGTTCTTATCCAGTTTGTTCCATTTATCTTTTTTAGATCGTCTTCAAACAAATAATCCGCAATAATATACGGACCATCTATGCCACTAAAAAAAACCGGCCAAGCGCGAGTCGGACTCGCGCACCGAGGGTTCCGTACAAAACTGTAGGTATTCACGGTTTATGCATAAGGTTTATGTTTATGAAATTGAAGATTAAAAAAAAAATATTTGAGTTGATTGATTGAAAGGTAAATTGCGGTTTACGATTTATGACGTATTAAAAGAAACTGCTTACTAAATCTCGTTCAAACCAATTTTCGGTGGAAGTTTACATGATAATGTACAACATATATTTTTTTAGTTTTATCATTCTCTTATTTTAGAAGTTACGGGGGGGGGGGGGTGGACAAACGTTTTACCACTTTGGAAGTGTCTCTCGCGCAAACCATTCAGTTTAGAAAATAGTGATATTAGAAACCTCAATATCATTTTTAAAGACCTATGCATAGATACCCTACACGTATAGGTACTTTGATGAAAAAATTTTTTTTGGGTTTCAGTTCTAAGTATGGGGAACCCCAAAATTTATTGTTTTTTTTTTTTTTTGTGTGAGAATCTTAATGCGGTTCACAGAATACATCTACTTACCAAGTTTCAACAGCATAGCTCTTATGGTTTCGGAAAAAAGTGGCTGTGACATACACGGACAGACAGACAAACAGACAGACAGATAGACAGACCGACAGACATGACGAATCTATAAGGGTTTCGTTTTTTGCCATTTGGCAACGGAACTCTAAAAGCAGACGCTCCGAAGTGCTACGATTGTTCAGTCAGAAAAATGTTCCAATCAATACATCAAGGATTAAAAGCATCATAAATACATACTTACATAAACTTACACCTTTTTCCATGGCGGTAGGTAGAAACTAGGAAACTACGGAACGCCACCTGTTAAGATCATACACGCACCTGACATTTCTGAAGAACATCACCAATAAGGTCACAAAATATCCGCCTAGGGCATCTCCTCCTGGCATTTCTACTCTTATCGGCCTTGTAAAAGTACTTATCAATTTATCTTTTAAAATCAAAGTGAATTTTAAGAGCAAGAATATATAAAATAGTAAGTTTTTCTTACGGGAAGCGCTATAAAATTCCACGTACCGTATCGGGAACAGCCCGCTGACGTGATATAGGAGGCCCCACATTTCCTCTATCGAGAAGGGAATTTAAAACCGATTCCTAACGTTTTCTTTGTTAAGAGTTCAGTTTTTATTCTTGAAAGAGAAAATGTGGAGAAATTAAAGGAGAATTAAGATATCATTGTTTTTACATTTGTCTAACTTAAAACTGATTTCATAACACACAATTTATCAGAATCAGAATTATTTTAAAGGATCCCCAATCCATTTCTTTATAAGTTCGATACATTTGCCTGTTAAACAACGTACCTAAATAACACAATGGATTTTGTTGATTTGTCAAAACTAATTAGCTACGTAAATAATGCAATTAATATTGTTAAACTGTCAAAATAAAAGCCATTCTTACTGCAAGTGTGTTACGCTATTACCCTTTGTGATGCGGAAGGCAAAGGAATGTTGTTAAACTGTCAAAATAAAAGCCATTCTTACTGCAGTTGTGTTACGCTATTACCATTTGTGATGCGGAAGGTAAAGGACAGTGTATTGTGGCGCACCTAGGGAAAGGCCCATGACCACCAGTGGACTGTGATTTCTATTATTCTTGCGTGTGGAGAAGCTACTTTGAAAAGATTTGGCAGTCAGCAGATTCAGACGGAGATCGGACTGTGAACATTCTTAAAATAACAAAAAGTGCCCCTCTGGTAGCAGGAATCATTCCTACATTTCATCTTGAATACTTTTTTTTTTTTTTTGGATGGGAAATCATCAAATGACTTCTCCCGCTCTGGGCGGAGCGGGAGGGCATGTCAGACTTTTACTGACTAAAACCCACCCGTGTTCCTTCAGTTGCCCGTGTGCCAGGGTCACGGTATCTCTTTCGAACAATCTCGCGACCCTGGCAGATCTTGAATACTTAATGTCAGATTCGGCACATTTTCTATTATTCGTCCTCTAAAACTAAAGTAAATGTACACATGGCTACTATCAAGCTATACATTTCCAGTTTTAACGGACCTCGCATTGGATAGGCTTTACGTACAATGAGAAGTCAGCTTATACTTGAAATGTATAGATCGACTTGTCGCCGTGCACACAGAAAATAGTGCACATTCAAAAAGTGGTCTCGATAGCAAGAAACTGCACTAAGATAATAATATTCGCTATGCAGGAAGCGACAGCACAACACTTAAGGGCAACGATACAAAAAAAAAAAAAACATAATTTTAACTTCAATTCATATTATAATTTTAAACTATCTCCACAACTAACCAAACTACAAAACAAAACAGCTTTCTTTCAAAGAACAACGATACAAAGTAACCGCAATTCTTTTAAAAGAATAGCGGAAATATCTCTGAAAGTTTCAGCGGCATAAATATTTATAGACGGTCCCGACTCATAACGACTATTGTTTATTGGCCAGATAAGGGTGGGAGGTGATGTAAGCGGGAACGGACTGTGGTTGTACCTGCATAGTGGATGTGGGAATATATCATCTAAATTTATGTCATATAATAGAGAGCTCGAATACCGTAGCCATCAGAAATATCGTAGGTGATATTTCTGTTTATTAATGTTAAAGGTACGGTTTTCATGCGCATATATGAATTATGCCCGAATTTCTTACTTAATTAGTTCTTCCCAACTATATTGGAGTTCGATTCTAGTCTAACAAGATGCAGCTGCATACCAGTAGTTTATATGAAGCGACGGCCATTCCGACTCTCTTTGAATTTCTATAAATTCTTTTAATACAACGTACACAGCAAAAGCGATATTCTAAAAAACTAATTGACGATTTATGTTATACCACAGTTCTAAGGGATGGATGCCTTAGAACTGTGCTTTTTTGTGAAATTTTTGTCAATGATATCAGCAAAATCACTCATCTTAAATAGAAAAATTTAAATCTATTTACCCGCTCTAGCCCGCGTGGTGGAATGTGTTCCAGTCTCTATTCACAGAGTAGAGGCCTGAATTCCATCAGTGAGAACATTATACGTGCATTGTGCTTAATAGAACACAGTTCTAAAATAACCATTTAATGTCATATCAATAACCTATCATAAACAGTGTAGACATAGTTATGGACTCCGAAACTCTTCATGATCAGCGCACGTAGTAAGCTCGTAAGCTAATGGCTAAATTTAGAACTCGACCGATGGTCAGCGTTGACGTCGGTCGCGTACCGTAAGACGCTGACGATAAACGGATGCTTCCTCATCATCATCATCACTTCAGCCGAAAGACGACTGTTGGGCAAAGGCCTCCCCCAAGCACCGCCACTTTGACCGGTTCTGTTCTTCTCGCATCCAGCGGATACCTGCAGCCTTCACCAATACAATGCAATGGGCAATGGAGAGGGCTATGCTTGGAGTTTCCCTACGCGATCGAATGAAAAGATCCGTCCGTAAGGTAACCGACATAGTCAGAAGAATTGCCAAACTTATGTGGCAGTAGGCAGGTCACATTGCTCGCATAACAGATGGCCGATGGGATCGGAAAGTTCTGGAGTGGCGACCGTGTGATGGAAGACGTAGCGTTGGAAGGCCTCCTACAAGATGGACCGATGACCTGGTGAATGGACGTTTATAATGTACGATTGACGATGACCGCTGGCATCGGTCGCGTACCGATTTACAAGGACTTACACTATAAGCGTCCACTTATCGCCAGCATCTTGATACGCGTCACCGACGGTACGCGACTGACGGCAGCAAAATACTCAGTCCAACCCTTACCTACCAAGGTCGCGAGATTCGCGAGTTCGAAAGAGTTACCGTGGCCCTGGTATATGGGCAACTGAAGGAACACAGGTGGGTTTAAGTCATTAAAAGTCTGACTCACGCCCAGAGCGGGAGATGTCAATTGATGATCTTCCACCCACAAAAAAAAAAACCATCCCTTACAAAGTTTGAGACACTAATTCGGCATTCCTGAAAGTACGTGAATCGTTTACCTACATTCTAAACAAGTGTATAGTCTGAGTTTTAAATGAAAATTGTTCAAGATCTTTGGCCAGCCTTTGAAAAAGAGAATGGAGAAGGTAATGTTGTGCAAACAAAACGTCGAAAAACGTAATAATATTATTGAGATACTTGGAGATTCTCGATCTCGAACATCCAATCGATTGGTCAGTCCTGTATTACGTCGATGTAAGGTATTCTACATTTTAAATGTACTAGCTTCAGCTCACGAATTCAACCCCGTGAATTTATTTTTTCCCTCGACCCACCCGTCGCAACGCATCGCCACACAGATATAAAAATATATAAGATGTGATATATGTACCATATGCGAGTGATATGGTACATATATAAGCGGTTTCAAAGATCTTACAATTTCTCTATACTGAATATTTCTTACGATACCAACGTTTCAATTCCATTGCACGCTGCACACATCTGCCTACACCCATCTTTAAAATACCAAAAATTGCAATCCAATTACCAGTTACGTCCGTTCAAAAAAACCAACGTTCGACGTTCATGTCTTGTGAATATATAGGCTGAAACGTAAAATGGCGGCCGTGCTACAAATAACTATCCTCAAGTTATGATCGAAAATATTCGGGGTCTAACTTGAGGCTATTTTAGTACTTTACCTTTTTCATAAGGTATTGTCTGTTCAATTATTACGATTTACTAGCCTTAGGGGAGGCTCTGACAAGTTTCTATCAAGTCTTGTAGGCTAGCGGCTAGTTGTAACAGAATTTATTGTTTCTTTTCGTAGTTACTAAAATTAGTGGCCTAAATTACCATTACCATATAAGTCTCAAAACGACTTACAATTTTTAAAGCTAAATGAAGTCATGTCCGATCCATTATTATTATATTGTTGGGGCTTCAGAGATCTTCAATGAAACTCCCGTATATATGGTTGTTTTAATTGGTTTTAACTATGTTTTAGGAAATAAATATGCGGAGCGTCCAAATTGGTGACGATGGTGAAAATTTAAAATAGCAAAATTTAACACACACAATTTCTGAACATCTTCATAATTATCGCGCAGGCGTAAACACGTGATCATTTTATTATTATTGAAGGGGTTTTTAGGTAAGTAAGTAAACAGCTGTACGGGTTGTGTAATCAGATGGGTAATTGCTGAACTTTTTATCGGTAGGAATTGGTTTAATATTCCTAGTTAAACAACATTCATTGCGTTATTTACGTTGCTGAGCCGACAATTTATTCGAACAAATGACGCAATGGTTTAGAAATAATCTTCAATCCCATTCAGATTCTGATAAATTGTGCGTTTCGCAATTAGGGTGCAGGTTAAGTTTCCGCGGTTGGTCCATGGGTGAGTAACTACGTTTACATACTAAGGCTCTTTCATGCTTCGGAAAGCACGTCAAACTATTGTTACCGGCTGGCATTCGTGGTACTTTAACAGGCGTTACAGGTCATTAGAAGTCCGAAAGTCTGACAACCAGATTTACCTAGGGGTATGATATTACCCAGTAACTGGGTTTGGGAGGTCAGATTGGCAGTCGCTCCATGTAAAATGCTGGTATTCAACAGCAACCAGTTTGACTGAGCCGACCTCAACATAGTTGGGAAAAGGCAAGGTAAATGTTATTGAGGATAGGCTTTCACAACCCGCGTGCAAGACTAAGAAAAATCTGCCAGGGTTGAAGAATTGTTCGAAAGTGAAGGAACACGGGTAGGTTTTAGTCAGTAAAACTCTGAAACGCCCTCCCGCTCCGCCCAGAACGCGAGACGTCATATGATGATTTCCCATCGAAAAAACAAAACGGACTAAGAAATATCCCAGTTCAAGAAGCACAAGATATAATGATCAAAAATAAAATTATTCAAGAAGATAGACTACCTACCACATTATCTAGTATAATTGTCTAGAGGTCCAATTATAAGAATTTAGTAGTCCCCGAGCTACGCTGACGGGCTGCTAACATTTCAATTTTTCTAAGTTCAGGGCTAAAATTGAGTCACCAAAAAATCTATGAAAATTATAACCTATTTGTTCCCCAATTTATATGCTAAATTATATTTAAGTCGTGCTTAAAATAAACATTAATTTTAGTTAAGTATTACGACATTATTATTGGAGCACATTCGTTAAAGTAATTATCTTAGTGATGTTTTTATAGACAAGCTGATTTTTAATACCTGTGGGTAGGTATTTTTTGGTTTATAAAAGGTAACTGTTTTTACTCTGTCAGCTTGATGTCACGTAAAATTCGTATGACTGGTCTCAATTATTATGCTCAATAAATCAGATTAATTCGGCAATCGCATATCGACAAGAGTAGCGTGGGACGCTCCCCAGCTTGGTGGACTGACGACCTAAAAAATGTGACTGAGACAGACTAGATGCGGAAGGCGGAGGACAGGGTGTTGTGGCCCAAAATGGGAGGGGCCAATGTTCAGCAGAGGACTGCGTTCGGCTGAGTTGATTGATTTAATCAGATTAAATGAGATGTGCACATACCAATCACAGATCTGGCGTTCAGAAACTGACTCCAAATCTAAGAAACTCCTCAAGAAATATCTAACTCACATCATATATGAACAAAATAAAATTACTCAAGCACACATACTAACTAGCAGACTATCCGGTGTTGTCTGGAGGTTCAATTATAACAATTTAGTAGCCCCCCGGGCTTCGCTGACGGGCCGCTAGCAAGTCATAAATTTTGCATCCCCCGTTTTAAGAGATAGAAAATCTATTAAGTTTTCCTTTGTTATAATGAGGTGGAAATTTTTATACGGTTGTACAAAACTATTTTATCGTTTCCTTTGTGATAAAAACTTGAGTAACATATTTTTTTCTGGGTGCTGTGTCATTGTACTAAAGATTCAATTAATTCTAATTAGTGATGGGTTGTCAACAATATACTCGTAAATAGATTAAAATAAATGCAATAAAATTTGCCTCTTTTAGTTTCAGATATAAAAATACAGAAAATAACAGCTTCTTATTAAATGCATTTGAAAGTTCAAACAGTACTATTAGCAAAAAAAAATAACCATATTATATATATAACCATATTATCTTTAAAAAATCTTGAAATTTGACAGAACTTAGCTAATTTTATTTTAGAAAAAGAACACTAAAATACGTAATAACTAAATGGCGCTATAGCTAAAAACTAAATTGGTTATTTTCGAGATTCTTCTACGATTGTCATATATATTTTTAAAGTAACCTTTTACGTCATTTGTTCTTGAACACCATCAAACATAAAAATCCCAAAAAACCTTTTCGATATGAATTGCAGTTACTACCAAATAAATCTTTCATTTGTAAACTGCTACACACTTAAACCGATCAGCACTTTTGTTACTGAAAAAGCTTCAATAACTCAATTTATAGTTACCATTACTGCATCAGTACGAAATGGGGAATATTTGCTATAATACGAGAAAAAAGTAAGTTAGTTGGACCGACTTTGACTAATGACCGCACATTCGGGAGGTCCGACGCATATTTCGCTGATGTGGTAAAACATGCTGTGGAGTCGACTTTGGTTTGTCAGGAATTGTAACTGCGTCTTCTGAAAAAAGCGGGCATTTTGGGGGACTGTCTTATGTAATTTTGAAGTTCGAAAAGTGTTAATCCACAGCCTAATTTGAATAAATGCCTTTTGATTCTGTAGACTTTCTTTTGTTTCCGTGTAAGTAGCAAATATAAAATTGTAGATACAATTGCGATAGAACTCTGAGGATCTAGATTCGACAAACTGTGTGAAAGAATTTTGTACCACCTCCTGGGAAGATTTTTTTTTACCACGTATAAAATTGTCCAAATCACGATAAAAATGGTAGTCAGTTGTAGCAATGTCTGGCGAGTACGGAGGATGACGTATGGTTTCTAACTGCAGCTCCTATAGATTAACAACGGTGTCCCGTGCAGTGTGAGATCTTGCGTTATCATGGAACAATAATGGTGAAGATCGATTCACGAGTCGGGGCTGTTTAACTGGCAGTTTTGCCATCGCTGTTCGAAGTTGCTGAATGTCAACGGTAGCTTATTAATATATTTTTGATTATACGTATTACGTAAACATAATCGAACCTTTTATTTGAATAATCGTTGACTAAACTTACAATTAAATTATCTTTGTCAACTCTATGCCTTCTTCTGTCCTATCGGAACATGTATAAGCAGAATTTCGCACCACGCGCGCTGTTTTCATTCTGATCAGTCATTCCATTTATCAATCTTTATGTTATTGTCTTAAAAAGCTTTTTCTGTTCGATTGTAATAACTAATGTAACTGTTATAATGATATAGATGGATCTAGAGTGGAAAATTACTTATTGGCTTCATTAGTAAAGTATTGGCGTTATTCGGGGAAAAATAACTAAAAATCTTTGCGTAGGCGAAAAATACAATTGCTGAACATGGATTTACTAGAATTATTAGGTCTTTAGGGACCGCTTTATCAGCTGTCATGATTGCTGCTTCTATAGGAGCGTACTTTTTTATCTATGAGGTACATAAGGTTTAAGGTCCTACATGCGGACGATGCGGGCTGTTAGCTAGATTAGAAAATTGATAAGCTAAAATACTTTAAATAACGCTTATCGCTGTCATTTCTTCCCGTGGGTAGTTGGAGCTTGCTCGAAACCGTGAAAGGTGGCGCAGTTCAATTCACAAAGCAGCTGAATGCTTTGAAACGAATCGTCTTGAAGATCTAGCCAAGAAGCGCCAAATACGGAAAAGTCGCCCGAAGCCTTCATATACTTATAAATATGAGGATGTTGGCCAGCTCATCTGTATATAGTGTGACCGGATTTTTAAGACCAAACTTGGTTTTGCCAGCCATCAAAGAGCTCACGAGAGGAGAGAGAAGTAGTCAGGGTCGCTGTCGCCGGACACTGTGAAGAGGACTATTTATTTCCGTGGGTGTCATAAGAGGTGAATAAGGGACTAACTAGAGAATGGGCAGCAGCGTTCTCTATGCATTTAACCACCATACTACGATCGCCGATCCGTCTGCCAAGTGTGGCTATTATGGCAAACCTCCCCACCCCCCAATTTGGGGGAAGCCTATGTCCAGTAGTGGACGTCTTACGGCTGAAGTGATGACGTCAGGATTATTTCAGCCACGCTATTAAACCCTCCTCTCTGGCCTATAAGCACGAACTTCATGGTTGAATTTCTCAGTGGTAGCTCGGAGTCGGGATTTGTGCCTGGTTAATGGCGAAGGCTCGCCATCTTTTGTATGGGACTTAAACATAACTGGCAAAATGTAGGTGTACTATAGGTACACCTCTGTTTTGACCCTTCGGAGAATACGAGCGTGATGTTTTGTTATTGTTAAATACGGTAAAAATACTGGCCACAGCAGCGATGGTTAACGTCCACAGCACACAGAGGGGTAATTGGAATAGTAAAAGAATGGCTTTCATTTTGTCAGTTCAACAACATTTTTTAACGTTATTGAGAAGTGACAATTTTTTTCAAGGATATAAAGCAAATGGTTTAGCAATATTCTTCAAAAATATTCGAATTCTTAATAGTGTGATACGCAATCAGGGTGTTACACCACTAGTTTACACCACTCCCATCTTGCGGACTGGCTATTATTTTGAGCATGGAATATGCACCAGCCAAAATGAAAGAATAAGATGACGATGCTGTTGCAATGATCTTCGATATTTAAATAGAGAAGAAAGAAGTTTACCTCTCCTTTATCTTTATAGCACACATTCATTAGTAAGGTACAGGAAAAGGAAAGGAGGAGTACAGGAAGATTTTGTAGTCACCGTCCAAATTATGATATATTACTATTTTGCAAAAATCATTTAATACGTGTTTTTTCTTTTAGAATATTGAGATGATTCTGGACACCGCCGCGCGCTAGGTAATAGTGCGGGCGTATGCACTGCGCTAGGTATTAATTTCGGCGGCCCACCCCGCGAGCCGCCGAAATTAATTGAAAACAATAATAAACAAAGTTGCAAATGTTCCCTTCATACTCTCACGGGCGGCAAGTGTAGTATTATTAAAGTTTAACTTAATGACCACGCAGAGCGGATAATTCTTTCGAGAAAATGATTTAAAATGAAAATTTTATATATCGTTTTTTTTTTTCAAAAATGGATTTATTGAATGATACCTAATGCCTAGAAAAAAATTGGACGGTGACTAAAAAATCTTCCTGTATGTAACGGAATCTTTGATCGTGATTTTCACACACTTCAAAACTTCACATTAATTTGAAACTTTGCACACTTTTCAATATAACAATTTGTGCCATTTTTCTAGCGATCCTGTCACCACAATAGCAAAATAAAAATACTAAAAACCCGCTTTTATAGCTAGCCGAACTGAAAATAGAAAATAAATAATAATTGTAAAAAAACCATTTCATAGAACACGTAAACGTGTCTGTAGCATCGTAGCTCCATATACTCCATGGAACCATTTTTTAAAAATCTTACAATTCAATTTCCTCACTTAATACATTGACGTACAAAATTGTAAAGTTCTGACACAAGGCGAGCCCACCTGTCGGAATTGTTCTACAATTTACAAAATATCATCATCATCATGTCAGCCGTAAGACGTCCACTGCTGGACTTAGGCCTCCCCCAATTTGGGGGGCCTTTCCATAATCGCCACGCTTGGCAGGCGGGTTGGCGATCGCAGTATGGTGGTAAAATGCATAGAGAACGCTGCTGCCCATTCTCTAGTAAGACCCTTAGTCGCCTTTTACGACATCCACGGGAAGAAATGGGGTGGTGTTATTCTTTACGTCCGGCACTACACTGTCACAAAATATGTAAATTTGTAATTAAAATTATGCGTTCAATAAAAAGTAGAAAATAATAGAAGAAAGCGTAGGGTGCTTTATATCAATAATAATAATAACTCAAAAAGCACCACGCTTTTCCCATTATTTTCTACTTTTGTTTAGTTTTCTATCAAAGCGTGTTCTTTTCAGTTTTTTAAACCATTCATTTTTTCTTTTTTCTTGAAGATACTGTTAAACTATCTAGCCAGCGTCTTCAGAATATCTGTAACAAACAATATGGCTTTATAATGGTATCAAGTTCCTAATTGGTCTAGAGAGATAGCTGTCACTTTGTATTATACTATCTCACTCATTTGGATAGTTATTATTATCTAAAGTGAGTAATTTATTGTTACAATAATTAACACTTCAATACAAGCAAGTACAATAGTAGTAAACTAGCATATTACATAAATAGAACCCCACTATCGTATACATTGGTACCAAGGCGGTTAAACCACGCGTGTGTTCAGCCCATTTGTCTTATGAGCCAGCAATGGACCTTGACGAGAGGCAATGCATCAATGTACCTATCTATATAAAGGTAGGTGCGTCCGTTCCTTCGATACACGGTCGACTGGTTAAGGATATCCTGAAGCAAGTGCTTTTAGTATTGCTGGGTGTACTTGGAAGAAGTATAATGGGTTCTGAAAATATATTTGAAATGTTGAGTGGTTTTTTACGTTGATTTTCTTATTAAAATATTCTAGTAGATAATTAAAATTTAAATCATTGGCCTGTCTGCGGATTTAATACCTCATAATATTAAACATTGAAATTTTTATCATTTTCGTTTCAGCAGAAAGACGTCCACTGTTGGACATAGGCCTTTACCAAACTGAGGTGCCATAAAGGAAGGGATAAATCGTATAATATATACCCATTTTAAAATCGAAATTGGCGTCATTATATAATAAGAGTTGCGAACCATGAATATGATGATTTAATAATCCTACTAATATCCTACTTATCCTACTAATATTATAAACGCGAAATTTTGTTTGTATGGATGTATGGATGTTTGTTACTCTTTCACGCAAAAACTACTGAACGGATTTGGATGAAATTCGGAACACAGTTAGTTTATAACGTGGAATAACACATAGGGTACTTTTTATTCCGGTAGGATGTTCCCGCGGGATAATTTCCAACCTGCAAGCGGGCGAAGCCGCTGGCAAAAGCTAGTGATGATATAAATTCAGAATTGGAAAGCCCTTATTCAATCTAGACTACTTTGACTTTGAGTGATAAGAATAATATATCCCTCAAAATGATTTAGATACTAATCGATATTGTGTCACGCAAATACGGTGTTCATATTTTCCAACACTCACGACAAAAAATACACATACTTTCCAGGTTCAAAATAACAGTTACAACAATTACTTTTAAAAAAGTACGAAGATAACTACCATTGTAATACTCCCTATTTTATTCCATATATCCCGGGCTTTATTCAAAGGCTACAGAACAAGTTATTACAGTAGTATTAATTAAGATTCCGTTGTTATGATAATAGCCTGCAATTATTAAGATGCAGGTATTAAAGTAGTAATACAGAATGGTAATATGAGATTTTGCAACGAGACATTTACATAATTAGCCAGGATGTGGTGTTGTAAAAATGGTTTGTGATGCAAATACAATGTTGGTTACTTACATGTTTGTAAAATTAAGCTTTCCACTGTTTTGTTTTACAAAAAAAGTAGTGATGGCATACGACCTGGGATTTCACATGAGAATATTTTCTGGTTTCATAGTTTTTAGAGTGTTTTTCTATAGTTCATCATCATCATCATCAACATCATTTCAGCCGAAAAATGCCCACTGCTGGACAAAGGCTTCCCTCGAAGGGAGGGGGGTTTACCTAAATCGCCACGCTTGGCAGGCGGGTTGGCGGTCACAGTATGGTGGTAAAATGCATAGAGAACGCTGCTGTCCATTCTCTAGTAAGTCCATTATTTGCCTTTTACGACACCCACGGGAAGCAATGCTATTCTGTACGTCCGGCACCTCACGGCACACACACGGAGACATTCAGTATACTGGGAAAATCGTAGTTAGTTAATGCATTTAATTAAAACTGTTTAAAGGGCCTCTGTGAGTTTGGCTTCGGTCCCTCTTACTCCATCTAAAAGAACCACTGGGATACGAAATGATAAAAAGTATAATGCCTAATATTACCCTTTTTTTACTGGAATTGCATCCATACATATAACAAACCAATCCAGAGGAAATAAAGTGTCTAAAAATAAACATCACAATAACCAATTCAGACACAAATGATTCGAGAAACCTCACGGAGGCAACCACTATGTCAGATTGCTTGCACTGAAAGTTTAATAAGCTGTGCTGAAAATATTTACTGGTGCTTCCGAACTGCATACCTACATAGTATTTTTGGAACAGTTCTTCGTTCGAGTGTTGTAACCGTTACAGTATAAGGAGTTATTAGGTATGTTTAAAATCGAAGAAATTATAGGCACAATAACACTGCTGTACACCTGTTGTATCATCGGCGTTGTTTTAAATCGAAGTCATAGTCAAGTGAATTATTTCTAACTAGCTTCTGCCCGCAACTTCGCCCGCGTCAAATTTTGCTCTGCTGACCCTTCCCGTCGCAACGAATAGATAGGCACTTATACGTAACTTTTGAATGGAAAAAAAAATGATTCTAGTCGTCCCTTTCAAAAGTAGTTACATATGGAGAAGAATGGGCAAGAAACTCCATAATATTTTCTAATGTTTATTATTCGATGCTCTGTCATAACAACAAATATTTGAAAACTTGAAAAACGTCGTACTAACTCTTATTTGAAATCCATCAAATCTTGTCTCAATTTTAAACTGTTATTTTTCCGGTGCTGTAGCGTTCCAAAAATAATAGTGATATTCCCATCCCTACTGCTACATTATGTTATGCAGTCTATAACATATCCGCGATAGCATTGCAGGCAGTTGCAGGTTTTGCTTTGATTTTTATTACCTAAGATATTGCAGTAACATATATCTAATCTACTAACTAGCTTTTGCCTGCAACTTTATACGCTGGAAATTTCTTGTTTCAACATTAAATATTATATCGTATAGCATCGCATCGCCCACCTAGCGTTCTTTCTGGCTTTTTTCTATTTTTACTCGGCCCCTTAGGGTTTTGGTGTGTAGTTAAATAGCTTATATAACTTTTCCCAAGAATTGTGCTACCAAATACAAAAAGATTTTATTTGGATCCGAATGGAAGTTCTAGAGATTCTTTATATAAACTTACGAGCAAAACATTTTACCTCTTTATAATATTAAGTTTAGATCTTATTTAGATACAAATTTCAAATAGAAATCAGGTTTAAGATTATTTTCTACTGCAGTCTGAAGTTAGATATGAGGAATATTGAGGTTATGTGTAAATATTTTAGTTTAAGACTTCACATAGTTCACATATTTATATTTTCTCTTCTTGGTCTCACACACTACTGTCTACATTTATTTTTTATTTCTCCTTTCGGGGGTCTGCTGGAAGAAATTTCTTAAGAAATAAGCAGTACCCTTGTACTCATTTGTTAATTATGTCGTATCTATACTTTACTGTGTGTACATAAATTATTAAATAAATATATTTTGTTCTCTTTATGCTATGCTATGGAATGTATGTATTGTATTTTCAAAACTTATTAAAAAAATAAAATAAAAAAACAATACTTATTAAAATAACGTTAAACTAACATTATGGTGAACTGGTCATGGCACTGTTGATTTTTTAACCCCCGACGGAAAAAGAGGGGTGTTATAAGTTTGACGTGTCTGTCTGTCTGTCTGTCTGTCGGTCTGTCTGTGTGTCTGTCTGTCTGTGGCATCATAGCTCCCGAACGGATGAAGCGATTTCAATTTTTTTTTTTTTTTATTAAAGGTGACTTATGTGCGAGTGTTCTTATGTTTGATGAAAATTGGTTGAGCCGTTTAAAAGTTGTGGGGGGTGAAAGTGGGAAAGAATAACCGAATGTCTACAAACTCGAGTGGGGAATATTGCATTTAGGATACGATCGTCAACGACGTCTGCCCTCGCAGAGCGGTCCCCCAACGCGACGTATTAAAAAAAAAATATTAATACATACTTAGGTACTTTAAGATTGAGTTTTTTTTTTTTTACTTTTTCTTAGGTTTTTGTGTCGGGGGTTTTTTAAATTTTAAATTTAATTTTTTTGACATTTATTGAATGTATCTTTAGTTGAATACATTTTTGGTTTTTCGTCACGTCACGTCATCACGTTTATCCCCCGAAGGGTTGGACAGAGGCAAGCCTATGGCCATCAAACGGGTACAAATCCAGGTTCCAGGCTGTTACTGAAAAAATCCTGACCGAAAAACCCAATAACACTTTGCCGGACCGACTGGGAATCGAACCCACAATCTCACGCTCAGCAATAGCACTTGTGATCTCTAGACCAATGAGGCATTTTACAAAATACAAATAAAACACAAATAGAAACTGTTAATTTGTAAAACAAAGGGATAGTAGTATGATAAGTGTCGCGGCACAAACTTGTGACCATTGGCCCTTCAACGCAAACACCGTCGACATACACGACACTTGAAACTGAAAATGAAACTCAAATAAATGTACCCTCATTTACACAGGGACACACTGCAGGATAAGTTGTCTGACTTTTGTTGGACTAGAGATTAGTGTAGTAAGTAACTTCTGCCCGATATTTACACTGTGTTAAATTTTGGCTTATGAAAATAAGCCAAAATTATTTTATTATTATTTATTTAAATTATTTTTATTATTATTTTTGTTCCGCGTGTGTCTAGTCGTAAAGAATAGCACTATTCCATTTCTAACCGCAAATGGAGATTGGAGAATAGGTAGCTGCGTTCTCTTAGCATTTTATCACCGTACTGCGATAGCCTATCAAGCGTGGCAAACCACTCCTAAATTTGGGAGGCCTATGTCCAGAATTTGCGTCTTGCCTGTTATGACTTACGGCGCTGAAACGTGGACACTCACAGTACGGCTGGTCCATAAATTCAAGGTCGCTCAGCGAGTTATGGAATGAGCTATGCTTGGAGTCTCTCTGAGGGACAAGATCCGGAATGAAGTGATCCGGCAGAGAACTAAAGTTATCGACATAGCTCACAGAATTAGCAAGCTGAAGTGACAATAGGCCGGCCATATAAGCCGTAGAACCGATAACTGTTGGTGTAGACGTGTTCTTGAGTGGAGACCAAGAATTGGCAAACGTAAGGGGGGGACGCCCTCAGGCTAGGTGGAACGACGATCTGCGCAGGGTGGTTGGTAACAGCTGGATGAGAGTTGCCGAAAATCGAGCAGAATGGCGTGAAATTGGAGAGGCCTATGTCCAGCAGTGGACTGCTATAGGCTGATGATTATGATTGATGTCCAGCAGTGAATGTGTTTTAGCTGAAATGATGATGATGAATATTTTCTATAGGCGAATGACACGTATAGATAAAACGTTTAAAAACAACAAAATTTAAGAAAAAGTACACTAACTTTATTACATAAAATACAAACGTGTCATTTCTTTAGCCGGCAAAAAATTTACGTCGTGCGGGTCGCCTACATAAAATGTTATATTATTGCAAAGGGACGATTTTACCTATTCGGGATAGCCAATGCAACATCTCTGTTGCTTCCATACTATTCTCTTTTAGCCGTCATCTCAGTATTCACGCCTTTTCTACACATATCATCCTTCACGTGGTCCATCCACCGTTTTTTAGGGTTCCGTAGCCAAATGGCAAAAAACGGAACCCTTATAGATTCGTCATATCTGTCTGTCTGTCCATCCGTATGTCACAGCCACTTTTTTCCGAAACTATAAGAGCTATGCTGTTGAAACTTGGTAAGTAGATGTATTCTGTAAACCGCATTAAGAGAAAAAAAAAAACAACACATTTTGGGGTTCCCCATACTTAGAACTGAAACTCAATTTTTTTTTCATCAAACCCATTCGCGTGGGGTATTTATGGATAGGTCTTCAAAAATGATATTGAGGTTTCTTAAATCATTTTTTTCTAAACTGAATAGTTTGCGCAAGAGACACTTCCAAAGTGGTAAAATATGTGTCCCCCCCCTGTAACTTCTAAAATAAGACAATGATAAAACTAAAAAAAATATATGATGTACATTAACATGTAACCTTCCACCAAAAATTGGTTTGAACGAGATCTAGTAAGTAGTTTTTTTTTAATACGTCACAAATCGTAAACCGCAATTTACCTTTAATTCAATCAACTCATATTTAAAAATAAAAAATAACGTTTAATTTCATAAACATAAACCTTATGCATAAACCGTGAATACCTATAGGTTTGTACGGAACCCTCGGTGCGCGAGTCCGACTCGCACTTGGCCGGTTTTTTTTTTTGGTCTTCAGCCATCCACATTTATACTGAAAACTTTACGACATTTTCCTCAGTTCGACGCACGGAGTATTTTCTCTAATCCCAAGAGAACCAGTTTCCATACATTTCTTTTTGAAGAAAATAATAATTATGTATTGCATAACTGTGCACATTTGTTAAAAGCTACTTCTAGCTTATTCATTAGAAATTAAATTTTAACTAAACATTCTTAGATTTTTTTTTAATAAAATACAAAAATGTTATTCGCCATCCTTCCAAACCGTGTTTCTGTACCCATTCGTACGATATTTGCCTCGCGTATCCCTATAGAGCAAATTAACAATTGAAACTAGAAATTAATTACGGCTAGTGAGCTTATAACTAGCCAACCCTTTCGGATGGACCTTCGGACCTCAGACCCTGGCCCTTGTTTGTTTTACCCTTTCAGAGTCCGATACTAGAAAGTTTAACTGTTTATTAAAAGGTGAAATGTTTTATTGATTTACTAGCTTTTGGTGTAGTTATTTAATTTTGGAGTAAATAGTTTTGGGAGTTTAAATGGAGTATTTTTGACTTTGACTTTTGTTTGATGAATGGATTAACCCTTGTTTGTGTGTGGGTTATTTTTGTATAAGCTTTATTTAATTTTAACCTTCGACTGTTTGTGCTCGCCAGTAAATAGTGTTAGGCATTCGAATAAATAATCAGTGCATAATATATCACTACATAATATAAAACAAAGTCGCTTCCCGCTGTCTGTCACTATGTATGCTTAAATCTTTAAAACTACGCAACGGATTTTGATGCGGTTTTTTTTTATAGATAGAGTGATTCAAGAGGAAACTTTATATTTATACTAATATTATAAAGCTGAAGTGTTTGTTTGTTTGTTTGTTCGTATGTTTGTTTGTTTGATTGAACGCGCTAATCTCAGGAACTACTAGTCTGAATTGAAAGATTCTTTTTGTGTTGGGTAGCCTATTTTTTGAGGAAGGTTATAAGCTATATAACATCACGCTATGAACAAAAGGAGCGGAGCAGCAACTAAAAATGGTCGAAAACTGGCAGGCAATTCGATGCGACCGCAAGGGTCAGGGGAGCAAAAATTTGACGCGGGCGAAGTCGCGGGCAGAAACTAGTGTATAACATAATACGCGGGCGAAGCCGCTGGCAAAAGCTAGTATATTGATAAACATAAGTGTACCCGTAGTTGTAGTGGTGTAACCTACATTTGTTTAACTTGGCTTTTATGGACCCACCGCAAGCTCCGCCACTTTGATCGGTTCCCGTATCCAGCGTATTCCCTGCTGACTTTCAACTCTACGTCTTTCGGTACCCAGACACCACTCCAAAACATTTTTGTCTCATCGGCAATCTGTCCTGGGAGCAATCTGCCTTGCCCACTGCCACTTTTCCAGGGATTCATTGCATCCCTTGCCACACCGTGCCCTTGACCGCTACCGTAGCCAAGGGTAGGCGGGCGACCGAGCACTAGGGGCCTTTTGTTTTTGGTGCTTATCATTTTTGGGGTTTTCTATAATCGCTACGCTTGGCAGGCCTGGATTGGCGATCCAACATACAAACATCCATACAGGTTAGGCCCAATGGGATATTGTAGTACACTTTTTTCTTTTCTTTATTTATTTATAGGGGCTTTTACGCATAGCGTATGTCAGTCCCATCGTATCCTAAACAATGCTACTTTCATAAGACGTGGCCCATGAATTTGAACAGACTCTTCGCATCGTCGCCATTCGGTTGGGATAGAATTATATGGAACATGCCTACATCAGCTCTGTTCACATTCAAGGATCTCACTAAATTATTTCTACTGGACTCATATTGGACACATTCCATCAATAGTAGTACACTTAAAAATAAATAGTTCCACTGTTTGTACAAGTTCTATAGGTCCCTATTCCTTCAAATTCATCCAAACGGCAACAGAATATGTCGACGTCATCAGCAATGAGGTGAGAGTGTGGAGTATATAGAGAACGTTGGTGCCCATTCTCTAAAAAATTTCTTAATCGCCTTTTACGACACTCACGGGAAGAAATAGGGTGGCGCTATTCTTTACTAAAACAAGTTAGTCTGTGTTAAATAAATGTTTTTCATATCTTTTACTAAGTTTTCCCATGATCATAGGGTTTTCTCAAAAAACCTATATGACGTCTTTCTTAAATAAATTCTCATTTAAGAAAGACGTCATATAGGAGTGACTTTTTTTCAACAAAGGCGGTACTTACGCAATTTTACTGCCTTAGGTTGTGCTATTACATTTTAATAGTTTATTTGGGATTTTACATCAGTAGTACTACACAGTTTTGTTCAAAAATTCACATCGCACTGTAACTTACCAATTCACGAAGCAAATCCGACGATCGATCCCTTTGAAAATTCAGCTTAATCCTCAAAACGAATATCGTTTTCCATTGCCACTATCGCATTCAATATCAAACGGGGCTGCGCTATAAAACAGGCAATGTATATCACGATTCAGCTCTGTTGTATGCAAACAGAATCCGTTCAGCTTATTTGTATTCTAACTGTTTTGCGCGATTCAAATTGTAGTATATTGAAAAATAAATGGTCAAGTGAATGTGGGGATTTTCTTGGGTTCTGTAGGTTTAAGAATGGTAGGGTTTGTTTGCGGATTACGCTTATTGACATAAGATGGGCTGTAGAATGTCTTTATGGCTGGTTATTACGTTTCCATTTCTTTTAATGAAGTTTTATTAATGATACCATCTTCAACTTCTCTATTTAATTTTGTTGGGGACGTCTTGTCAGAAATGATTGAATTTGCTCATGATTTGTACTGAATAATCTTGTAACTGTAGCTCAATGTCAAGTCTATTATACAGATCTAATGATATATGACACACTTGCTTAGTAATTAGATCGATCCTATCTTGTAGTATGGTAAGTTTATTCTAGGTCGTCTTCGCATATAATTATATAAAAATTGTATACTTATATTAAAACATATTTTAAAAGGGTAACGGTGGAGTTTTTTGTTCATTCTTCTCTTTACGAATCTACCTTATGGAAATGGCGACTAGAAACAGCTCAATTTTATTGTAAATAGGGACACAAAAGTGCATTTTGAGTCTGTATTAGAAACAAATGCTTTGACTTGGCCTTATTTCGACGAAAGCCGAATAACGAAAACACTCCGAGATAAGAACACCATGAGCGATGCATGTTTAATTCAATTAAAATTCAAAACGCTACCGCTTGTTTTACAATACCCAAAACTACTGCTATAGTGTTAAATAAATCTACCTGCCTTTTCACAACTATGTTCTATGCTCCAAGTCTAATAGGATGCAGCTGATTACTAGTATTTTACATGGAACGACTGCCAATCTGACCCTCCGTCTCTGCTCCTTGGTAAGACTGTCAGACTCTTGGGCTTCAGACTACCAGTAATGTCTGTCAAAGATCTTAGAATGACAGCCGGAATCAAAGGCATAACGAGGTTTTCGATGCAAAAGGTGTCCTGTAATGTAATGTAATGTGTATTAATGTCACACATCTGAGGAACGTTTACAGTCTGATCTTAGTGTCAATCTGTCAAAAATGCCTCGATTTGCCATACATTTTTGACAAGTCATTGACATTTGATTGTCGCTGAGGTGAGACTGCGACTGAATTTTTAACGATTTTAATCACAAGAATTGCCTTCTGATCGATGAAAGCTTAGCTTTAGCTTCGGTCAACCCATACGGTTGCCTATTTAGTCAAGAACTCTTCTTACACGGTATCATAAGGAACCCTTTTTTTTTTTTTTTGGATTGGAAATCATCAAATTACTTCTCCCGCTCTGGGTGGAGCGGGAGGGCGTGTCACACTTTTACTGACTAAAACCCACCCGTCTTCTTTCAGTTGCCCATGTGCCAGGGTCACGGTATCTCTTTCGAACAATCTCGCGACCCTGAACCATAAGGAACCCTAAAGTACATACAGAATTAAATACGCCAAGGCAAAGCGCTGACCAAATCAATACGATGGCAAATGGTTAGATTTTTATCTTTTATTGCCACTGTTTAGTGTTCGCGTCGGTTTGCTTAGGGATATTATGTTAGCTTAGTTCTTAATCTGCATTTTTTGTTTACAGAGTTTATTTGGTTTCGTTGCCAAGGGTGCCAACGGAATCATTTGATGACCGTCCGTTTATCTGTCAGTGGGATGTATCTCATAATTCGTAATGGGTAGGCAGGAGATATTTTCACAGTGTGTATCTATACTTAATATTATAAATTTGAAGAGTTTGTTTGTTTGTATGTTTGTTTGATTGAACGCGCTAATCTCAGAAACTACTGGTCCGAATTGAAAAATTATTTTTGTTTTGGGTAGCCTATTTATCGAGAAAGGTTATAGGCTATAAAACATCACGCTACAACTAAGAAGAGCGGAGCAGTAATGAAAAATGTTACAAAAACGGGCAAAATCGCACGGGTAGGCGATTCGACGCGACGGGAAAGGTCGAGGGAACAAGAAATTTAACGCGGACGAAGTCGCGGGCCGAAGCTATCTATTTATATAATTTTTCCCACTATTTACAACAAATATAATGAAATAACATACAAGGAACATTTTTTTTTGCGTTTTATGCCTTCTGGTACGTTTTTCGTGATTGAGTATCAAGCATCATAGACCTGGACAGATGTACACTCACATTTCGTGAGTTATGTTTAAGTATCAGGTGACAGAGCCTATTACCATCAACCGGACACAGACTCTGACAGGTATTAAGAATGTTTTCATAGAAAAACCCAAAAACAATTAGCCCGACTTGAGAATTGAACCCAGCACCTCATGCTTAGCGACCACCAGACCAACAAAACATGAATCACTTATATAATTACAAACATTCATGAACAGTATATTGCGTACACTAATTTAGTGAGTGTTTCAAAAGTAGAGCTCAAAAATGCTTCTACGTAAAATTGTAAAATGAATTCCAAACCGTCTTCTCATTGCAAATGTACAATATGTAATAGAATTCTTTTACATATTCAACAAAGGAGTGCATTTCTTTGTTCTCAAAGAATCGCAGAACATAATAATATTGTACAAGATAGTGATTACTTAGAATATCTTTTAGATGCAGATAATTAAGTTTGTATTTTTAATGAGAAATAAGTATTTTTCAAATTGCAATTTACTCTTAGACGTGGACTGGATTCAAACTTTGATAACCAGCAACAGTATTTGTTATCTTCATTCCGTTTTTATAAAAGCTTTTATTTAACTTGCTATGTTTGTATGTACATATGTGTGTTTGGCACGAAACTTTGAAGCTAAATTAAAATGATGCCCTGATGTCCAATTGGGCTCAAATTTGATGTACGTACGTATATTTGATGACAATACAATAATATGGCACCATGTCGCTATTCTGATGATGGAGCTAGAAGGCAGTCGTTGGAACTTCTTTACTAAACAAACAATATAAACCCATCGAGTTTGGGCTCATTTGTTTTATTTTGGTGAGCATTTTTTGGTCAACTATTAAACGCTTGTATTTTTTACAATTTCCTTATTTGTTTTTCTTTCCAGTGGGCATGTACGCCCAAGATTATACTCTCTAAATCCGTTAACAATCGTAAAAGTCCGTCCATAAGTAGTTGTTTTATACAAAAGTCGTTTTTTTTTTTTGTAAGGGCACATTCACTGAAGTGTTTTACAAGAAAATTCACGATTATTTGCACAGCTATTACATGTATTTAAGATTACTGTGTTGATGAAAGATTTACCAAAGAATATTCTTGTCATATCCGATATTCTTCCTTAACTTTCTTTTTGTTATGTCTAAATCTCCCAGAAAATCAAAATCTTAACATTTGACTATCACCGAATGTTTCAAGTTTTATCTCTGTATTTTTTCTTTGTTTATTTTTTATTATTGTTTTTAAATTATCTTTTAAACCTAATTTAATATTGTATACTTTTCAAACTACACCAAATCACATACAAACTATACATGCAAAATCATACACTCTCAAGCACACAATATTTTATCCCATCATTTTGTCACCATCTAGACTATTACATACTTGTAAAACTATAGCTTATCTTACAATACTGTTACCAATAATTCATACATCGCTTGCTCACCTTCGTTATTACACACCAATAGTATGTCACTGTTTTGTAGAACAATATCAGTTATAAATGGCTACCATAAATACTATTAACAATGAACTTGATGATCCACAATTAGATAACTCCTATACTTGTGAACCAGAAGATTGCCTCAAATATATCAACATATCAGATAGCAACATAAACTTATTACATATAAACATACGAAGTGTTAATAAAAACTTCAACCATCTTCAAATTCTCTTGAATCTGACAAAAATAAATTTCGACATTGTTATTTTGACGGAATGCTGGCTCAGTAAAGTCACGAACCTACCTGTTTTAGATGGATTTGAGCCTCATTCTACAGCTATCAACAATAATCAAAACGATGGAATCATCATCTACATGAAACGAGGTTTAAAAGGATCTGTGTGGGAGCCGATTTTTGAAGGTGGGAATTGCCTTGTTTGTCAAGTTGAAAAAAAGTTAGCTGTTATTGCCGTCTATCGGTCTCCATCGCTTAATTCTAAGGAAAAATTCGATAACTTTACGGCAAGCCTTATTAAAACCTATGATAAAATATCTTACTGTCCTAGTATTGTTCTCGTTGGAGATCTCAATATTGATATAAATCCAAATAACCGAAACGACCGGAGCTTTGATTATCTCACAATAAATGCTACTTACGGGCTTATGCCAACACACCTATTTCCTACTCGATTAGACCACTGCATTGACCATTTACTCCTTAAATCAAACCTACGTGCAACCACGCTAGTTCTGGAATCACATGTTACAGATCATAAACCTATCCTCTTATCTATAGCTAACGTTGCTCCACCGCGGAAAATTTGTCAGGTCGCTAACCGTCTTGATTACGAAGCCTTCATGCTTGAACTACAAGATACAGACTTCACTGTAATTTACCAAATTGAAGATGTTAACGCATGTATGAACAAATTTATAAGTATTATTAAAGCAGTAATGTTAAAACATACAAAACTGGTTAAAATCCCCAGACAAAAAAGAACATTAAAGCCATGGATGACTACGGGGCTATTAAAATGTATTAAAAATCGGGATAAAATGCACATGAAAACAAAAAAGGCACCAAATAATCTAATATTGAAAACCTCATATACACGCTATCGGAATTTTTGCAATAACTTGCTTCGCAACTTAAAAATAGCTTACGAAAAAAGCGAGTTAGAAAGAGCTAAGAACGATCCTAAAGCCATGTGGAAAACAATAAAAGAAATCACGAACACAAAAAAGACAAACGTTACTCCTTCTGAGCTACTCAAGTTACGAGATGACCCTAAATCATCAATTGACGATGTAAATCACTTTTTTAGTAACGTGGGAAAAAATTTGGCGGCAAAAATCATGTCACAAGTTCATACACAAACCACTTGTCCTCCTAATGTAGTCCACGACAGCTCTCAAAGCCCCCCAGTCGACTCTCTTACCATATTGGAGACTGATGAAGAGGAAATCGAGTCTGTCATACTTCAGCTACGAGATGATTGTGCCGTGGGATGGGACGGAATATCATCTTCCTTACTAAAAAAAAATCGTCAAGTACTGGTCCCTCCATTGACTTACCTCTGTAACCGTTGCTTCCAAACGGGTATATTCCCGGATGCTCTTAAAAAGGCAATTATACACCCTATTCATAAGGGAGGGGACAGAAGCTGTGTTAACAATTATAGGCCAATATCAGTATTCCCAGCAATTTCCAAAATTTTTGAAAGGATTTTAAATAAACGTCTAGGGAGCTTTTTAGCGAAACATAAAATAATTGCGGAGAATCAGTACGGCTTCCGACACGGAATGTCGACCGAGGATGCCGTTTTAGATCTCACGCAACAGGTAGCTAGAAATCTAGATAGTAAAACTAAATGTATGGCCATCTTCTTGGATCTTGCTAAAGTATTTGACACAGTTTCTGTTCCCAAACTTATTGATAAATTAGAACTCATCGGCGTACGTGGCTTACCACTTGAGTTGTTTAAAGATTACCTCAAAAACCGAACGCAACTGGTCAAAATCGGCTCGTACTATAGTGACGAGGAACCAGTAATTTATGGCGTCCCTCAAGGAAGCATACTTGGGCCTACACTTTTCCTAATTTACGTGAACGACCTATGTAGGATGTCCCTGACTAACTGTAACATTTTCGCGTATGCTGATGATACCGCGATTCTTGTTTACGGACCTACTTGGGATATGGTCAAAGCTACTGCAGAAGAAGTCTTGTACAAAATAATGACATGGCTCAGTTCAAATCTCTTGACACTTAACTTGATTAAAACATCTTACATACCATTCGCAATCCGACAGAACACTGCACCTTCTCAAACTTTCTCCGTAATTGCTCACTCGTGCTCAAATTTACTCGGACCCTGTGTCTGTCCAGCTCTCACCAGAGCGGACAATGTAAGGTATCTTGGAGTGCAGATTGATAGCCGACTAAGATGGGACAAGCAGATTGAAGTCGTTACCACAAGAACATTACGACTTATACACATCTTTAAGTCCCTTAGAGACTCTGCTAGTCCTGATACACTGAGGATGGTGTATCATGCTCTTTGTCAGTCAGTTCTCGGGTATTGCATAAACGTATGGGGCGGTGCAAGTAAAACTAGTGTTTTGAGGGTGGAAAGAGCGCAAAGAGCCGTACTCAAGGTACTATCTAAAAAACCTTACAGGTATCCAACCACGCAACTGTATTCTGACTGCAAAGTTCTGACAGTACGGCAACTCTTTGTGCTAAGATCGATTCTTAGAACTCATGTTGGTCTTCCTCCGCCAAACCCAAACAAGCGAGTAAATCTCCTTCCGAGAACCCAACACAAAACCACCTTTGCACAACGCCAATTTTACATATTAGGTACACACATATACCAAAAAATTAATCCGCTATTAAATATTTTAAACTTTAACACATATAAAGTTAAATCTGTAGTAACTGAGTGGCTATTACAAAAGGACTACGCTTACACGGAGTCTTTGCTCACATATATCACCTAGTAATCCAGCACAGAGGACAGTAGTAGACTTACAGCTTTTACATCAAAAACGCACACAATTGGGCACTTACACTCTCCAATCATAAACACAAACGTGTATGTGACACGATATTACATTTAAACTCATTTAATTTGCACTTTACTACACATAACAAAATTACAGACACTTAATAACATCAACACCGTTCATTTGTTGTAATAAATCATTTTTAAACAATCAATTGGCCGAACACTGTCTCCTAAAATACAGGCTATCCTAGTTTAGGTGACAGGGTTATATATATTTTGTACAGATTTTGCAACTTGCAATGAATTGTATTGTCCATTATGTGTTTCTGTATTTTTTGTGAATAAAGTTATTATTATATTATATTATTATTATATGTTATATTTCAGACAACATAATGCAAAGATAAAACTCAAAAGCGCCTGTCTAGAAAGGAACAGATAAATTCGATATAGTAGGGACGTCAAATTGTCTGATATTCATTCTTATGTTCAGAAGTGCTCGGGAGTTGATTGGATGATTTCATACTTAGGAAGTAGATCCCCCAGATGTATATTATATGAATATAAACGAAGAAGTACGTAAGAATCGTAACAGGAGGTGTGCTGTAGTTTCTGCCAATCCCAAAAAGGCGTAATTTTATGTAGAAGAAAGACAGTAAAAGAAGAAAGTAAATACGTTTATTTGCGGTAAATATGACGCAGAGAACGACCAGACAAACACAAAGAAAAAAGAAAAAGCTGGGGGAAAACATGCGTTACATCCACGCAAAACGGCCATCACTCAGCATAATGCTGTGACCCTATGCGAGATAGAGCCCTAGCGCTGGTTTAAGCCGCGCTGGCGTGATGACGTCGACCGGTGCAGCAAGCAATGAGTCAAATAGATACAAATACTTAACGTAATAAACATAATATTTAAAAGTAAGTAAATATACCTAAGTAAAGACATACTCATTGTAAAATATGACCTGAAGATCCTTTTAGAAACCAGGGTTAGGGTCAATAGCCGAATCAATAAAAGCTTCACAAACGACAAGTTGTGAGTTCATTTGCCTTAAAACATATTGCATAGCATATTGAACTCAGTTGGATAGATAGGAATATTGCATATAATATTCCTCCAGGTCATGGTGGCCAATCTCAAAGGAGATCAGCCAATGACATAGGAGATATTACAGTGCACAAGTGTAGTGAGACACAGCACTCTCTCTTCCCCAGGGGCGCGCGTTGCTTTTCTGTACAGGTATGCACTAGGCTAGATGAGAGTTGCCGACAATCGAGCTGAATGACGTGTAATTGGAGAGGCCTATGCCCAGCAGTGGACTGCTATATGCTGATGATGATAATGATGATGCACTAGGCCGCCTGTTTTATATAATTTAGTTAGTTTCTTAAACGCGTCGGCGACGACCCCTGCTAGCTGTGGCTGGTTGCCGCACCCGTGCCACAAAGAATGAAACTACTCGACGTACTCTTACGGTCCTCAACTCGATATTATTAAGGCGCGGTGTTACCTCAATATTCACAAAACACTGGTGTCTTTGACAATCGAGTATGACGTAACGCAATGAAAATATACGACACAAAAAATACAGTGGACAGAGAAGGGTTTAAAGAAAAATTCTAACCGAATAGAATAGTGAAAAATTGTTTGATATTCCCAATAAAAATTGTTTCACAAAAAAAACTTTGACGTCAAACATCTCTGTATTTTCAGCGATAACAACTTTTTTTTTTTAAAGAGTTCAATAGAATAAACATTACTTTAAAACTTTAACCAGACAATTATTTAATTTAATGTGTGTAGTCCGAATAATCTAAATAAAAACGTAAAATAAATGCCAATTCGCAGCTTAGTCACATCGTCAATCCAAATATTTATTCAATTTTCAACCTTATTTGTTGGACCTGTAGCATGTAGTTGTAGCATTTAAAATCGTAGTCAGTCCGCGCCTTAACTCAAGATGTGGACCTATTCACTGACAAACTACACACAATTGTATCTGCGGCGAATGTCCATCTTACATACTGTCACAAAAGTTAACTCACCTTATCGATGTAACTAGGTCTGGGTTGTATTTGGTAATAAGCTGTATTTAGTAATAAGTAATAAGGTTGTAACTGTAAGTTAGTAGCTAACACCACTATGCAAATAATAATAATATTTTGGCAACAAACTGTAATGTACGTGTATACTACTAAAATGTACTTGTTTGTGGACGCCTTGGGTTTACCTGTAAGTCTACAATATGTTTAATAATAAATAAATAAATAAACATTTCGAGACACACATCAAAATGTAATTGACAGATATTTGGTGATTTTTCGAGGTATGCGCTGCTTATCTGCAATGCACGCCATTGCTCTTCCCTTACTCTCATAGTCCGATGGGACGACGATCCGACACGACAAGAGAGAGATCAGCACCCTATTATGAAATAAGGGTGCTGATACATACACACTAATGACATTTTGAATAATTCTGAAATATATTACTTATCCATTGTCTTAATGTTCGAACTTTGGGTTACCATCGTGGTGAAAGGATTAGCCAATTGTAGTGCTGTCCAACAAGGAATGCAGCATTTGATATCTTGTCCAGCGTGTCCTGTTGTTTGCACGCTACAGGAGTTGATGGACGCTACTGAAAATACTAAGCTCATAGCCAAATTCTGGGCTAACTCTTTTTAGATTTTTTACTCTTTTTAGAAGATAATGTTGGAAAAAATTGTCTGCTCGATAACGTTCATAACGCAGCGAATGTTTTTAAGCCCCGTCGGTAAGTAAAGTGTTACCAACATTCGTCTAAAACCAAACCCTTAATTGCAGTTAAGTAAAAACTGGAGCGGTCTATTAAATCAACAAAAAATATTTAATTACTCCCAACAATAATTTCATAAAATATTCCCATAAACATGGAGATGTCTTGTAAAAATAGAATATATATCGCAGGCACGTGAAAGTCTCCCTTCTTCACCGTATCATCAATCTTCACTACGCTAAGGGAATTAATTAAATTTGCCACTGACTCAGTTACGTGTGCACAGGTTTAAAGTTATGGAAGGGACATGCGTGTGGATTAAGTAATTTGTTCGATAAAGTGTTTCAGGTAATGTAAGAAGTTTAAAATTAAATCTATTCAATGATAAAATGATACTATTGAAGTTATGTTCCGTGTAGTGCCGAAGGTAAATAATGGCACATCCCATTTCTTCATGTGAGTGTCGTAAGAGGCGACTGAGGGATTTACTACTGAATGGGCAGCAGCGTTTTCTATGCATTTTACCATCATACTGCGATCGCCAACCCGCCTGCCAAGCGTGGCGATTGTGGCAAACCCCCCGAAATTGGAGAAGACCTTTGTCTAGCAGTGGACGTTCGTTGGCTGAAATGTTGATGATAAAGATTGAAATTATGGTATTTGGTAGATGATGAGTCTACGAATAGATATTGTTCATCATCATCATCATTTCAGCCGTAAGACGTCCACTGCTGGACTTAGGCCTCCCCCAATTTGGGGGGCTTTGCCATAATCGCCACGCTTGGCAAGCGGGTTGGCGATCGCAGTATGGTGGTAAAATGCATAGAGAACGCTGCTGCCCATTCTCTAGTAAGTCCCTTAGTCGCCTTTTACGACACCCACGGGAAGAAATGGGGTGGTGTTATTCTTTACGTCCGGCACCACACGGTACCAGATATTGTTGTTGTAAGAAATCCAAAAGTTCTAGCTGTTACAAAAAGTGGGGATGACAACGAAGTGCCTCCGAAAGTAGAAGATTCTGGAGCCAATCTTCTTGCATTCAGTTAGGGTGGGAGCCTGAGTCAAACTCTGGAGAAATAATCCAAAAAACTTTAAATAATACTATTAATAAAATTTGACCAACTTTGTATGGGACTACTCGCATAGTATACCCGTTCTAACAAAAAATAATAATTTCAAAATCGTTTATAAATTATTGAGTTCTGAAGCAGCAAACATAAAAAAGAACCGATTTCTGGTCTCAACCTTCTTCTTTTTTGAAGTCGATAAAAACACAGCCACGCACTTCAAGCTTGTAAAATATATTAGGTTAAAAATAGAATAAAATATACTACCTATTATTCGCCGACATGTATTGCTAAACCGAAGAACAGTACCGCTTCGATTGTTTTAGTTAAATGTAGAACGCGTTCTTACAATATGATGTCGCAGGATCAAATAAGACGTCAAGAGATATTTTTCCGTTGCCAAGTTTTTGTTCAAAAGATACTTTAACATAACATCACACTATCTTCCTTAAAGGTTGGGCTGAGCTGTTTCTATATTACACCCACATATCAGCAGAAGTCCCATGTACTTTGGGGCTGGCCTATTACGATCAATCGAGCACAACTCCAGACTTGCGAAATTTTAAATACAAAACTCATTTATACTTTGCTCGACGTGAGTGTAGTTGTGGGGTGGAATGGATGTTCCATTTCGTTTTTAACGTTGTTGAGCAGAATTTTTATCAAACATACTACGCAAAGTATACGTAAAATCCTTCAAAATGATTCTGATTGACAGTGTGTTACGTAATTAGGGTCCTGAGAACCGAATCTCAAACCTCATGCTCAACATTATCGCTTGCAAGCATTAGACCAACGAGGCAGTTTAAAGATAATCTCAAGTTTAATCAGCGTAGCGGCACTTCCAGTAAATCTTACGGCACACATGAAGGGCTTACAAAGTACCCACCTCAGTAACGCCGTAATTAATTTAAAAATAAATTAAACTAGATTAGACGGGAGTGCGACAGTCTGGTTCTAGTAAATTGTCTAACGCAATCCGAACTTGCTAAAATAATGTGTGGTGATTACATTGAGAATTCAAGACGTGCTACTTGAGTAGGTACCTGGCTGTGTGTCTGGTGAGTAGAAATTTAAGTAAATCGTGATTGATTTTTGTTTTTGTTTCAGTTTAAATGAAATGAAAAGTGTTACTAATCAGTATGATATGTTTTGGTGTATTTTATTTTTATTGATAACTAGCTGTTACCCGTGACTTCGTCCGCGTGGTATTTTAAACAAAAAAGTTTTACCTCCGTTTTTTTTTTCGAGAGATTCAATTTTTTTTTTAAATAAAAGTAGCCTAAGTTACTCCTTGTTACATCAGCTATCTGCCAGTGAAAGTCCCGTCAAAATCGGTCCAGCCATTTCAGAGATTAGCCGGAACAAACAGACAGACAGACAGACAAAAATTGTTAAAAACATTGTTTTGGTATATGAACAGTGTATGAACATCCATATACACGTAGTAAAAAGCGGTTATTTTAATATTACAAACACACTCCAATTTTATTTATTTGTGTAGACATGTCTAGATATTTCATTGTTAGAGGATAGGCGCATAATCGCAGTAGACCAGGAAAAGTGGACAGAGGGATAGGAGGCCTTTGCTTTTTCTTATTTTTTTTCTGAGCTGGAAGTCATCAAGTGACGTCTCCTGGTCTAGGCGGAGCGGGAGAGGTGAGTATTGGTGGTGACTAAAACCTACCCGTGTTCCTTCAGTTATCTGTGCGAGTGCCACGATAACCCTTTCGGACAAATCCGCTACGTTGGGAGACATCGGTCCCAGCGGACCCCTTCAATACATGCTGACATCTCTTTGACGCGCGCGTGGAACACAACGCGCCGTCGACCCGGGCGTGGTCCTTACCAGGCAGCGAGATACCCATTGTATGCCGTCCACAAGCCCGGGGCTGCTGAAGCTGTTATTATTTTGCCCTCCATTAACGGTCTCAGTTGACATCACGATCACGCATTACAGCAATTTCGTGAAAGCCGTGAACGATAAACAAATCAAGTACCCTGTCGCAAGATTATCGGCATATGGTATGTGTGATTAAGCGGTCATTGTGCCGATAGTCGTCACTGCCGCTGGCTTATTAGCCAATAGCGTCGACCAACACCTTAGGAGGCTCTCGTTAGGCAGCTGGGTCAAGGGCTTGATTTCGAAAATGGTGCTTCTGGACAAGTCTCGCATTGTTAGGAGGTTCCTCAATTTTGAGCATGCTTTTTTGTTGACGTTGTCTTTTTTTGCACGTATTTTTTTATATTGTGAATTAGTCAGACAGTAAGCTTTTTTTTACGGAACAATATTTTTGCTCTGTAAATTCCTGTTAGAACAAATTGGTATTTAATTACTACAATCAGTAGGTAACTGTTTAAAACACTTTTTAGCTTATAGGTTAGGTACTCGTATATTTTAATGTGAATTAATTACTTATCATCAAAAAAAGTAGGTGTGGAACAAAATTATACCTTAAATAAATACTTACATTACTTTGTCTTTAGGTTTACTTAATATAGGTGGGGGCAGATATCATACTAAAACTTTTTTATCATGGATTCAGTATATGATTCTACCTCCCTGCATTGAAATTTTCCATCAGTTTTATATAAAATAAAAAAGCCATTTATTTCATGCAATATGAACTCAACATCATCATTTCAGCCGCAAGATGTACACTGCTGGACAAGGGCCTTCTTCAAAGGGATTAGCCATAATCGCCACGCTTGGCTGGCGGGTTGGCGATCGCAGTATGGTGGTATAATGCATAGAGAACGCTGCACACCTATTCTCTGGTAAGCCACTTAGTCACCTTTTGCGACACCTACGGGAACAAATGGCATCGGGATATTCTTTACTTTGGACACCACACGGACGGGGTAAATCTATATACATTTAAATGAATAAAATTGAAAAATCAAAACAATTGAAGGGCTAAGGGGAAGAATTGGATAAATCACACTTTTTAAAATTGATTTTTTAGTATCTCTGGTCACAAAAATCCACATTTAACCATACGCGTATCTAAAACAAGGCAAGAACTCGCTGGGTAACTTAAAAAATTGGGCTACATTTTGGATGTAATAGGGAATACTTAGCTTAGTCCATGACTAATTCAAATCTTCACTGCCAAAGCGAGTGTGTTAATTTTATGGAGATGACGATCCCAATATCGATAACATACCATATTTTCTTTATTTTTAAGTTACTATAAAATTATATGATACTGACTGGCCTGTTAGTCTAGTGGTTAGTGATCCTGATTGCTAAAACTAAGGTCGTGGGTTCGATCCCCACCCAGGATTAATCTTTGTGTGAGGAGCACGATCAGTTTGTTCTGAGTCTGGGTGTAATTTATCTATAATATGTATGTATTTAGAACTATATAAGTATATTTATCAGTAGTATGGTTGCCATAGTACAGGCTCTGCCTAGTTTGAGATCAGATAACGTTGTGTTGGTTGTCCTAAGATATTATTATTATATCAAAACTTTAAATGTCAATACTGACAAATATGGTGAATGTGACTAGCCCAGTTCTCCTCCCTCCCTTCAACTGCTATTTATGAAATCCATATGAACAGAAATACAATATATAACAAAAAATTGAATATCGTCATCATGACCATACCAATGTTTGTTAAAATTGTTAATACAATTTTGAAACCGACTTTATTTACATTTTTGTCTGCCCGTCTTTTTGTCTGTTTGTTTTGGCTAATCTTCAAAACAGCTCGACCGATTATGACAGAACTTTCATTAGTAGATCGCTGATGTTCTAAGAAGGAATATAGGCTAGCCCGGTAGAACGTTCCCGTTGAATAATTTCCGACATCCATGCTGATCTCTCACCCTGAACTCATATTACATGCAAAAAATCCCCTTGAACTCACTTTTCTACGTCCTTGTATGTATACAAACAAACGCAGTACATCCTGCCACCTTCCAAACTCATCGGTACATTCATTAACAGTTTCATAACGCGCTCATTAGTCACAAATGTACTTACGACAAACCTATATCTGCTATATTAAATTGCGCGGAAGCGAGAGACGTGCTTCGTTTGGTAATCCTGTAACAATGTACAAGTTTTTTTTTTTTTCATTAAAATATTGTGACGTGACTTTAGTTAGTGTAAATACAATAATTTCTCACAACTGCTCACAAAACGGTGAAGGAGAATATCTTGAGAAATTCGAAGACATGTGACATCTAGCAGTAAGCTCGCGTGTTAGATTACGGCGCACTCCCATTCTATCATAGAAGAGGTCTGTTTTCCAGCAGTAGTAACATTATAGGCTCAATGTATGTCAATAAAGAAACACATAGACAATCTGAACTCACTCGCGCCGACACAACGGCAGCGATCGACTTATTTACTGATCACGTACAATCGGTCCTGAATGAATGTTTAAGGGAAGTTTCAATTACCGGACAATGTATGTGAACTGCTAAATGAGAAGAACGCGGCTGGTTGTGCCTACAGCAACTTTCCCTGTGACGCGAACAAAGCCCACATGCGTTAATTAAAGCGTACTGTAAGGACACGCGTGGTGGAGCTGCGTACGCCAACTGGTACAAGATGCTAAGTGAACTCGAGCCGACTCATCATCACTGGCATTCTGGGAGCTTCATTGGAAACTCAAACCTAAAGAAGTAGTCTCTATGCCCCCTCTGATCCCCGATAAGAACATTCGTTCGCGAAATGCCGACAAGGCTGAATGCTTAGCCGACAGTCTCAAGTCCCAATGCTCACCCAGTACACTATCAGTAGACCAAGCTTATCTCGCTGAGATTGACGCGGAAGTCAAACGTAGAGCCTTACTCCCGCCCGTCAAAGACCCTGATGACCCCCACCTCCAGTCACCCGTGACGAAGTAGGTACACGAGCTCATCAAAGGTCTCAAACACCGTAAATCCCCCGGATCAGATGGAATCACCAATAAGGTGTTCCAATTGTTCCCCGCGCACCTGATCATGCTTATGACCACCATCTTCAATGGAGTCTTGAGTAATAACACTTTCCCGCAAGCTTGGAAAGAAGCCACCCTCACCACAACCCACCAATGTCCTCTACAAAATCTATGAGAGACTTATTTATAAGCGACTTAGAGATTACGCTGAGACAAAGGGCCTTATTCCCAACGAACAGTTTGGTTTTCAACCCAACACTCGTGTGTCCATCTAGTACACCGTAACGTCGCACATATATGCTGGCCCCCTCGGTCGGTGCGCTCCGTAAGTTCAGGACAAAAAGAAAGAAAGAAAATACATTTATTTCAAAACAATTCCAAGCGTCAATTCGGCAATATTGTAAAGACTCAAAATGAGTAAAAATAAAATAACCCAATTAATAAAAATACCTGAAGAAAATGACGTTACTTGTAAGTAATTTAACAGTGAAACTACTACCTCGATAATTTATCTCTTGAATATAAATTAGCCAATGATAAGATAGTAAGTAGGTATTTAGCCGTTATAAATACAGTTATTATGTGTTTTGTGAGTATACTTAACAAAATTTATTTACTAAAACAATTAAGTGCTCTACAAGTGAAAGAAAGAAAGAAAGAAAGAAAGAAAGCATTTATTTGTCAGAATATTGTACAAAGTTGTTATGTGGATTATTACGTTCCAAATATTCTGCCGTTTCCGGCGTACAAATATGGTTTTGGAATTATGGGTAATCATTACATTGAAATTTAGTTATTAATCATTAAAATTATGGGTCATCATTACATTAAGATTTAGTTATTAATCATTAGAATTTATTTAAATTACGAAACATTTTTTATGTAAAAGATATTAAGCATGAATTCAATGAGATAAAATATGATTTTTACAGAATAATGTCAAATCTTTAGGTAAATTTTTCATTCATAAAATCTTCAGTCGAGTAATAACATTTGCTTAAGAGTGGCCGCGGTAGTGCCCACAATTCAGTTACTACAAATTCTTTTTGGTCTTCTTTCAAAAAGTTTTGATTCATCTGAAGACTATCCGAGGCAGGCTGATGTCCAAAGTAAGTTAAGCAAAAACATTCTTTAATATTTAGGCGTGTGCTTCAACAAAAATAATAGTATCATTATCATCACTTGCTTGTCTTTATGGCAGTTAATTTGAGATATAGTCAATTCATGTTTTCTTTAGTTTTCCCCTTCTCTTATAGCACACTAGCTTCTGCCCGCGACTTCGTCCGCGTAATTTTTTTTGTTCCGGGCCCTTCCCGTCGCGTCGAATCGCCTACCCGTGCGATTTTCCCCGTTTTTGCAACATTTTTTATTACTGCTCCGCTTTTCGTGGCTGTAGCGTAATGTTATATAGCCTATAGCCTTCCTCGATAAATAGGCTACCCAACACAAAAAGAATTTTTCAATTCGGACCAGTAGTTTCTGAGATTAGCGCGTTCAATCAAACAACCAAACAAACAAACAAACTCTTCAGCTTTATAATATTACCATAGATTCATACGCCATATATTCCTCACGACATTTTTCACATTCCTCCTATATTTCACTGAAAATGGATATGTTTGTGATACAGTGTTAACGGATTTTGTTTTCCTCCTATTATGTGTCTGACTTTTGGACTTCCAAACACAAGATGTACGCATGGTACCTAGGATCAACGGCTTAACGTACTATCCGAGGCATGGAGGGGTTTTGGTACCGATGGACACCCAGCCACAGACGTAACACCTGTCAATGGACCCATACGTCTGCTATAACGTATCCGCAAGCCCTTCCTATTTTGTTCAACTCATACTTTCAAGTACACAAAACTTTTTGGTCGTAGAAATGTAGGTCTTCCCCTGGCACTGGATATTTTGACATCTTCTCGAGATTATAATCAAATCAAATTAATTTATTTCGGGCCACAAAGACTCATATCATAAATACCTAACAGACTAACATACATGTTACGTGCCCTGCCTACACCAAAGCATCCGAATAGCGAAATGATAACCTAATTACGTCAATCGGATATTTGCACATAAAATCGTAGTTTATCATTTTGCTGAATCAACGAATCGCCGAACGCTCACCTACTTTAAAATCTGCTGATCCACGTTTAGGAATCGGTAGCATTGTAATTTTTAAGATAATTAATTTTAGACACTTCGGTACTAGCATCGTCCGAATCTAGACTTAGGAATTAACTTAAGTTTATATTGTAATTTTTACCTTAATTAAACCCTTATTAAAATAACTTCGGTTTTCTTTAAGTCCTCCGGCTGTCACCTTCATAATTTACATACAAATAAAAAACAATGTAAACATAAAACTTATTGTACACGAAGTGACGGTGTCGTGTATAATGATTACCAATACGTTGATTACTATTTCAGATTGTCAAACATTCGACTCCATAGTGGTTGGTGCTGGGTCTGCAGGATGTGTGCTAGCAAACAGACTCACAGAGATCAGTGGCTGGTCTGTGCTGCTCATAGAAGCTGGTGATATTCCGCCTATTACATCCAATGTAAGTAATTTATTCGCAACGAGTTCATTTGACCAAATCCATAAATACCTTGGGTACATTGCCGGTCGGCAGCGATGAGGATGAATTTTTCAACGCTTTATTTTAGTTTGTATATATATAGTTTTAGTTAAGTTAATATATAATTTTGTTATTTTTTTAAATAAATACCTAAGAAAAAACTCCAACTCCCGACATCAATCGTTGAGCGGTTTTCCAACATACACAACAACTGTCTGGTCGGAGGATTCTAACTTTTCTATGGAGGTTGTGTGAACTTTACATCCTGTACCTAATAACTCTAAAGCCTAATTATAATCATATCACTACAGGAGGCCTATGTTCATGTACTGGGATGAATAGTTGCCAGTAATTTTAACTCGAAATGGATTTCGAGTTAGAATGACTGGCAACTTCACATGACATAGGAAGTTGCAAGGACTCTGGCAGTCCAGAAAGATGAAAACATTTGCCCATTCCTAACAGTAAGCCCTTATAGATCAGAATAAGTTACATAACTGAAATACTAATCACCATTAATGTACATCTTAAATATTTCTAGGTCCCCGGCCTCTACTCCCTACTTGACTACACTTCAGTAGATTGGAACTACTTTACCGTCAATAATGGCTACTCATGTCAGGCGCACAAAACTAGAAACACACATCTCACTAGAGGCAAGATGCTGGGTGGCACCAGTAGTCTCAACTTCATGCAATACGTCAGGGGTAATAAAGTTGACTACAACAGTTGGGTAGAACAAGGGAACAATGGCTGGGACTGGGACAACGTCACCCAGTACTTTAAGAAAAGCGAACGTTTTGAGGACAAAAGAATCCTTGAAGGTGATTCAGCAGATTTGCACAGCAGTAAGGGATTGCTCGGAATTACACAACCGGATTGAAAACATAAAACCGAACCTTTATTTGAAGCATTTAAAGAGAACGGGCATGGATATACTTAGTGATACTAATGGGCAACAGCAACTTGGATACTCCGTTGCCCAATTAACTATAGCCCAAGATACGCGCCAAAGCACAGCTGTATCGTTTCTTAAGCCCATTAAAAATCGATCTAATTTATATCTTTTGAAGAACACTTTAGCAAAAAAGATTTTATTTAATGAAAACAAAAGAGCAATTGGTGATGAATTAACTTTATCATTTCCTGGCCCATATATTAAAAAAATCTAGTAGTTACGTTATCCCAGCCAGGTGCACTATCAGATTTCAGACTCATCAGAATCTTAGCCACTTCGTGAGGATCTGTTTCTAAAAGAACAAATGAGTTTCCTTGAGTTGCCAATTTTTCTGCTTGCGGAGAGATGTTAACGTTGGTTAATGAAGGTTGAATTTTTTAGGCCAGATCTCTGCCAATGTATACAAAAAAAAAAACATTTATATAATTTACCGATTCAGTTGGATTTGCTTTAAATTGCAGTAGTTCTGTGTTGGGACTTTTACTGTTATTCGTGTAGGTTATTGTTTTAATATTTTTCCAGAATAATTTATTATTTGTGACTGATTTTGATAACATTTCCCTATCAAATTTTATTTTTAATTTTTTATTAATATGTTACAGTTGTTACGGTATCGGCGATGATTTTTAGAGTATCGTTAAAGGGATCATTGCGATTGCGATTTTAATGCATCTTAATATACCAGCAGTAATCCACGGTTTAATGGTACGCTTGCTATTGGGAATTGTTTTGGTAACAGTACTGTTATTTATAGCGTCAGTTAAATTATATAATAGCAGGTCAGTTAATTTATCTGGGTCATTACAGAACAGCAGTTTGGCTATTTTGTTTTTCCGAAGGTATTCTAGTGCCTGTTCAAAGTTAATAGAGGAGGTAGTTTTATTTGCAGTGTGTCTAGTCTTGAGTTTTGATAATGCCATAAAGGTGGTATAATGGTCAGTGATGGTAGTATGGAGAATAGCAATAAATGCTGAAACTTTTTTTAAATTTATTTTAATCATAAAGTTGTCTAAGCAGTTCAATTTACGAGTTGGTAGAGAATGACCAGAAAGTATGACATGTAATAATAACATGTTCAAATAGTTTACTCTATTTTTATATTCGTGAATCGGTTCATTATGTTTAGTGGTGAGCTCTCACATCCTTGCCCATATCGTCGTATGAAACTGATTCCATTACTCACTTGAAGAAGAATAGAGGCATTACGTCAACACTTCTGGTCGAGGTGGAATAAAGAATACATCTCTGAACTAGGTCTTCAAAGGCGGCCTTAGAGACTGATGGCCTTGTATTAATAAAGGAAGACAATCTACCACCATTGAAATGGCGGTTAGGCCGTATCTCAGCAGTCTACCCTGGACGTGACGGAATCCATCGTGTGGCCGAAATTAGAACTGCGACTGGACCCATCCGGCGTGCATTCAGCAAGACATGCCCACTGCCATTAAACGAAGGTTCTGGTTGAAAGATTGAACTTTCAACGCCCGGGAGCATGTTTAAACTATCAAAGGCATTACACTAATAATTAATTTCGTGCAACTCAGTGTATGTGTTAAAGGCTTTATCAGGCGTTTTTTGTGACGGTGAATTAGTTTTAAGTCTACCTAAATGTTTTGGTGTCATTCGCTTTGTTTATCGGAATACATATGCATTTTACAGCTCCCAGAATTATTTCTGTTACTTTAGGTTTAATTAAAACTAAAGGCAATCATCATCTGTCTAGCCTTTTCACAAGTATGTTGGGTCGGCAGCTGAGTTACAGTACCAGTAAAGTAGTAAGAAAAGGCAATGAAGTAGAAAATAATTAAGGTGAATAAAATAAAATAGATTGTTATAAATAGTTAGATATATGATTTATTGTTATTTTAAAAACTGGAATAAACATGACTTTCTAAAAAATCCCAGTTGAGGTTATTCACTGGAGTTTGTTAAATACGATTTTAGCAACGTTATTTAAAAAGTTTATAACAAAAATAGGTACGAAAAAAATGGCTGTTATAGGTCTTGAATACTAATTTTCTGCAAAAAATCGTAAAGATTAACGTCAATTTTTGCAATTCATCCGAAAACTTTGCAAATAAATTTCCAAAAATTTGTATAGCATGCATAGTTATAGAGATGAAACACTTTGAAAATATCATACTAACTTGTAATATAAATACATTTTTACCCACGATCAACTTTTAACAAGCATATCCAACGCCCAAATAAATATAATCCAACTAAGAAGTTTTTAATAATATTGTTTTCACAGACAACTCCTTATTTTCCAGTCTGAACTCCATCGCCCGACTAGAACAAAAGAAGACAAACATGAAAAATTTGGATTATAAAACAATAAGGTAGTAGATCATAGGTGCAATGAACAAAATGAAGAAATTTCCTTAGAAAGACCTCTAAATAATTCTAAAATCCTTGTCCTAGGATGCTACAGAAACACTTTTGGTAAAGTAACACATAAAAATTCCTGTCATAACAACACATAAACATCCCTCACTCACCCTCACACTCACTACTCACATACTATTCAACAACTACTAAACACTGAGAGATACTAAAATTTAATTTAATCTTTATTTTTTAATCATTTCTTTCTTTTTAATTATTTATTAGTCTGGAGCAAATGCACCATGTTTAGCTGAGTCACAGTTTTTCTTTTTGTAAATGTGTGTCCTCTAACTTGTTCCAAATAAACATATTATTTTATAAGGTTAAGGGAAAATACCGTGTTCTGTAAAACAATATACAATTTGAATAAAATATATAGCTGTTGAGTTATTTCTGTTCGTTGTAATCAAAACTTTTCCATTTCTTCCCATGGGTATCGTAATATAATAAGGGCAATAAATAATAATAATAAAAAATGGGCAGTTAGCGTTTTCTACGCATTTTTTTTGGATGGGACATCATCTAATGACTTCTCCCGCTCTGGGTGGAGCGGGAGGGCGTGTCAGACTTTTACTGACTAAAACCCGTGTTCCTTCAGTTGCCCATGTGCCAGGGTCACGGTATCTCTTTCGAACAATCTCGCGACCCTGGCAGGCATCGGTCCTAGCAGACCCCTTCAGTGCTGCTGACATCTCTTTGAGGCGCGCGTGGAACACTACGCGCCGTCGACCTGAGCCTGGTCCTTACCGGGCGGCGAGCTACCCATTGCTCGCCACCCGCAAGCTCGCGCCTACGGTGGCCGGGCGTCCGCTATCGACTCCTGACGCCCGGGGCGTCTCCTCCTGCGGCGGCTAGGGCCGTGAGGGCGCAGACACTGCCACTCCCTCACGCGCCCCGCCTCCTCCTTCGCGAGCAGTACTGCTTCGCAGAAGGAGGTGACGACTTCCCATGCCCTCTGGCTCCGTACCATGGTTCGCACCAAGGCAGGACGCGAGAGGTCGCCGCCGCCGATCGCCTCCACGAGGACACGGCGGTGCTCCGCCCAGGCAGGGCACACCTCCACCGTATGCTTCACCGTGTCCATCTTCTATGCATACCAAACAACCAAACTGCGATCGTCAACCCGCCTGCCAAGCGTGGGGATTATTGCAAACCCAACCTTTAGGCGAGGCCTATGTCCAGCAGTGGACGTCTTTTGGCTGCAATTATGAAACTTAACTTTAGAGGTCTAAGGTCCATAATTTTGTTGCAATTTTTTTTCATAACAATAGTGCGTAGATAAATTATAGGTAAATATTATTCGTAATTGTGGAAGAGAGAATCAACAAAATCTTTGAAGGTGGTTTTTGGCTACCTGATCAGAAATAGTTTTCTTTCCTTGCAAGAAATTGTCCATATTCATGAAAATATGTCGTGAAAACGAATAGGTAAATCAGTAAATTCAAAACACAATTATATACAAGCCTAAATCCAGACAAATAAAGTTTGTGTGTGTATGTGTGTGTGTGAGTGTCTGTTTGTAATATTAAGATAACCATTTTTTACTAAGTGTATATGGATGTGTACACGGTACATATAACAAAACAACATTTTTTATAATTTATGTCTGTCTGTCCGTCTGTTTGTTCCGGCTAATCTCTGAAATGGCTGGACCGATTTTGACGGAACTTTCTCTGGCAGATAGCTGATGTAACGAGGAGCAATTTGGGCTACTTTTATTTTAGAAAAAAATATAGATACTCACGAAAAAAAAAAACGTATGAAAAACTTTTTGTTAAATACCACGCGGACGAAGTCGCGGGTAACAGCTATTACCTATATAACCTGTATTAACACATTCTTACCGCGGTAGTACGTCCTCCTGCGTTAATCACGCAAAAATGCGTAAATCCGAGATCCACGCGGGCGAAGCCGCGGGCAAAAGCTAGTTTGAAATAAATGTAAATTTGGAGTTCCTTACCGAACGCCAGATATTTGAGACCGAGGTGGCCAGTTCACTGCTATGGTCGCGAGATTTGTTCGAAAGAGATGCCGTGACTCTGGCATATAGGCAACCGAAAGAACACGGGTGGGGTTAAGTCAGTAAAAGTCTAACACGCGCTCCCGCTTCGCCAAGGGCGGGAGACTTCATATAATGTTTTCCCACCGACGAAAAAAAAAAAACGGTGGCCAGTTTGACAAAACACCAATTTCATATGTGAAGAATGTGTTAATCCAGGTTATATAGGTAAAAGCTTTTTTTTTTGTTCCCTTTCATATGAAATACTTGCTTGCGGTCTGTGGATTTGCCAAAGCCAACCAAAGATAGAATTCTGATTTCTAAATATTTTAAGCCGCAGAATTTCCAGGCAAAATATCCAACGTCAAAAGTTTTTAAACAAAACTGTTTGAAACAAAAAAACAAAATTTAAAACACCATAAGAAAAAAGTGCCCTTACCAATTCATCGTTATTTCCGGGTGGTCCAATAAATATCCTGATGACAGAATTTAACATTTCCCTCGCATTTTCAATATTAATGATAAAAGAAAAAGGTTCGTGGTTATTTTGCCCAACACAAAACGAAATAAATAGACAAAGTTGAAACAAGAATAATAAATTACGAATACAATACATTTTATACAACTAAGAAGGCGAATGATGATCTGTGGCATTTACTTGGTTTCGCTGCTTATATAGTAGTAGAGGAAAGTGGTACAAAATGAGCCCTCGTGGTAAAACTATTATCAACAGTTTCATCGAATTTAGTAATGTCATTTAATTCTTTGAGTGAAAAGTCTTCGTGACAACGGATGAAGCATTCTGACAAAGTTTCACGGTAGCGTGAGTATTATGGAAGATTTTATTAAAACAAAATGGAAATGCGTTCCTTGCGAAGCATGTCTGGTGTGACTATGAATGATAGGCTGAGGAGTGATGTGATAAGAGAACAATGTGGTTTAAAAGAAGATGTAGTGACAAAAATTGAAAAAAGTATGCTTAGATGGTTTGGTCATGTTGAGAGGATGAATGAAGGACGGCTCACAAAAGGTATTTACACCGGGAGGGGACGCCCTAGGAGGACATATAGTGATCTTATTGGTGATGTTCTTCAGAAATGTCAGGTGCGTAGTACTCGCAACCGGCGTGTATGTATGACCAATTGTATGAACCTAAACGAGGCAAACGGAGTGTGTAGAGATCGTAGCAGGTGGCGTTCCGTGGTTTCTGCCTACCCCCATGGGAAAAAGGCGTGATTGTATGTATGTATGTAAAATAACAATAGTGTTGTTTGATGTATGTTAAGCAATTATTATCAGTTAAGTAATAGGATTGTTTACTTCCGTATGGTGCCGTAAAGATTAGCATCGTCACATTTCTTCCCGTGGGTGTCGTAAGAGGCGACTAAGGGATATAATAGGTAATGGGCAGCAGCGTTCTCTATGATTTTTACAACAAAACTGCGATCGCCAACCTGCGTGCCAAGTGTAGGGAGCCTTATGTCCAGTAAAAGCATTTTTTCCAAGTTGTCTTGTTTGCAAGTGAAAAAATTAAAGGTGTCAAGGGACACCCGGATGGAAAGAAGTTTTTTTATTATTTTTTATGTACAAAATACCTGTATACACTCAACAAAAATATTCTCTCTCTCTATCTCTCTCTCTCTCTCTCTCTCTCTCTACTCACAACAAAAAAGCAACAATATACAAACAAATACAAACAACAAAATATATACAGTCGAATTGAGAAACCTCGTCCTTTTTTTGAAGTCGGTTAAAAAGTGTCGTGACAACTTTTCGTAAGAATTTTTTCCGTCTAGCCCCCTTTCACAACGCGCGATAAGGAACTTTGTAATACTGTGAATAAGTCAGACAGTAAGGTTATTTTTACGCAATAATATTGGCAATTGGTATTCATCAATTAATACAATCGGTACTCACCGTATTTAAATTTCTTTAAAACTAATAGGTTAGGTGCATTGCGGTGTGTATTAATTACTTATCACTAAAAAAAAGTAGGTGTGTAACAAAATTATACCTTAAAATAAATACTTCCATTACTTTTTTTATAGGTATATATAAGGCAGGGTGGGAGGGTTATCGACCCACAACTTGTTGTCATGAAATCAGTACTTACATAATTCTAAACCTCGCTGCGTTGAAATTTTCCATTAGTTTTATAAAATAAAATAGTGAGCCGTCGCGGGACGCCTGGCAGATGTGAAACATCGAAAATATTTTGTAAAGATAATATTTAAAAGCTGTTATGTCATACTCGCGGAACCCTAAATACTACCGCCTAATCACCTACCGCATTGAATGACCCACCGCGTTGCGCCCACCGTGTCGGCACCGTGCGATTCGCCTCCTCAGCATTCCGTTGGCGTGGGAACGAAGATTGTGCAGTGATCGACATTGAATTAGTGTATTAAAAAACCACTCTTGTTTCTCACATCGAGCAATTGTCACGCATCTTAGTTTTACCAATTTACTTGTAATATTTTTTATAAATTAAATTCTTTTTAAGCAAATTATATCGGTATCTTTTGTATCCTCCTGCAGCCGAACGTAATTAAGCATACTTTACGAAAGGAAATAAATATGGTATAATCAAAAATAACATATTAATTATATGTTAATTATCAAAATTCGGACTACTCTGTACCACCCGAGTCTGAAGCACCAGCTTTCAAATAAAAAAAGGATCACCAAAATCGGTTCACCCAGTTGAAAGTTCTGAGGTAACAAACATAACATCATATAGCGTGGCGATACGTCGCCATGGCCATTATCGCCACGCCAAAACTTAGGTTTACCCTCGCCTATAGATGTTTCACATCAAACAAAATTGGTCCATCTAAAGGCTGACCTTGAGAAATGTAGCTTAACCTGAAGAACCTGCGACACAAGGCAAAACAAAAAGTACATGGCCACTCATCCAAAGGCTGACCTTGCGAAGTGCATCTTAACCTGGCGAACCTGTGATAAAACGCAACACATAAACTAAACGGTCACTCATCCAAAGGCTGACCTTGAGAAGTGTAGCTTAACTTAGCGACCCTGCGACACAAGGCAAAAGAAAAACTAACTGGTCACCCATCCAACGGCTGCTGAAACAATTTATTTACCAATATACAAACTGGACTAAAACATACGTGCATTACAAATCACAGACCTTAGAACATCATTCTGTCTTTGTCAACTTCAAATGATAGACAAATATACAACGTTGTTAATTCGTTTCACTAATTGCATTTAGAAATTTGTCTCAATACACTCACAAGTGTTCGCAGGGGTGTGAATCTTGCCAGGCGCTTTACTTTATGTAAAGTAGTTCATCACCACTGCTCTCAAAACATCGTGAGAAAACCAGCATATCCTAGAAGCAATAAATCGAAGATATGTGACGTCTATCAACCCGCACTGGACTCACTAGGTGGGTAGCCTAGTTCCAATAACTGAAACGTTATATACTGTTTATACAGGGTTATTTGTAAAACACCGGCAACCTCTCAGGACTATGCTACTAACATGATAATCACCAACTTTTGTTCTATGACTTTTAAAAATTCATCATATTTTAGTTCATCAGATTTTCGTACAAAATCGGCCGCCTGTAAATAGGTCAAATTTCAGCGCCCCCGCCGCCCTAATCTCGCTTCCCTCGCTAATGTTCTATCGCTTTCTTTTGCTTCACATCGAGTTCGTAACATTTAGAGCGTTCAATTTAAATATTTTTATTTTTGTATGAAAATATGATGAACTAAAATATGATGAATTTTTAAAAGTCATAGAACAAAAGTTGTTGATTATGATGTTAGTAATATAGTCCTGAGAGGTTGCCGGTGTTTTACAAATAACCCTGTATTTATGTTTTTGCTTCTCGTAAGTGGCTCTTAATAGAAAAAAACCGGCCAAGTGCGAGTCGGACTCGCGCACCGAGGGTTCCGTACAAACCTGCAGGTCATCATCATCATCATTCGTCATCATCGTTTATGAAATTAAATGTTTTTTTTTTAATTTTTATATTTGAGTTGACTGAATGAAAGGTAAATTGTGGTTTACGATTTATGACGTATTAAAAAAAAACTACTTACTAGATCTCGTTCAAACCAATTTTCGTTGGTAGTTTTCATGATAATGTACATCATATATTTTTTTTAGTTTTATCATTCCCTTATTTTAGAAGTTACGGGGGGGGGGGACACACATTTTACCACTTTGGAAGTGTCTCTCGCGCAAACTATTCAGTTTAGAAAAAAATCATATTAGAAACCTCAATTTCATTTTTAAAGACCTATCCATAGATACCCCACACGTAAGGGTTTGATTAATTTTTTTTTTGTGTTTCAGTTCTATGTATGGGGAACCCCAAATATTATTGTTTTAAAAAAAAATGATATTAGAAACCACAATATCATTTTTGAAGACCTATCCATCGATACCCCACACGTATGGGTTTGATGAAAAAAAAATTTTTGAGTTTCAATTCTATGTATGGGGAACCCCAAATATTATTGCTTTTTTTCTATTTTTGTGTGAAAATCTTAATGCGGTTCACTGAATACATCCACTTACCAAGTTTCAATAGCACAGCTCTTATAGTTTCGGAGAAAAGTGGCTGTGACATACTCGGACAGACAGACAGACAGACAGACAGACATGGCGAATCTATAAGGGTTCCGTTTTTTGCCATTTGGCAACGGAACCCTAAAAAGACGAAAAAAAGGAAAATTCAACATTTTAATATTCAGCTATTTTTGTTAAGGAGGTTATCGTTGCGACAAGGAAACGCAGTTGAGAAAACAGTATCAAGTGAAAAGCTAATGACTTTAAATGAGTAGAAATAAAATAACCCAATATAGAAAAATACGTGAAAAAAATGAGTTTACTTGTCAGGAATTTTGCAGTAAAACTACTGCCTTGATATTTTATATCTTGAATATAAATTAGCCAGTGTAAAAATAGTAAGTAGGTCTTTAGCCGTTATAAATACAGTTATCATGTGTTTTGCCAGTATACTTAACAAAATGTATTTACTGAAACTTGTGTAATTCATTTTTAAATTTGTTAACATCGTTACAGTCCATTAATACTTCAGGTATTTTATTATAAATCTTTGGAGTCACACAAGGTCGAGTATACATTCAACGTGATAACAAAAATGTTTAGTTATTAACTTATTATTCGACAGGATTGTTCTATTGTTCCGTGTGTTACCGAATGCAGAGAATAGCAGTATCCCATTTCTTCCCGTGGGTGTCGCAGAAGGCGACTAAGAGACTTACTAGAGAATGGGCAGCAGAGCATTCTCTATGCATTTTACCACAATACTGCGATCGGCAAGCCGCCTGCCGGGCGCGGCTGTTATGGCAAACCTCACAAAATTGTGGAAGGCCTATGTCCAGCTGTGGACATCTTTCGGCTGTAGTGATTCGACTTGTCAGAGGAAGTTGTCAATTCATCTCCGCTTTTATTTATTTTGACTGGCCTGTTAGTCTAGTCGTGGGTTCATTCCCACCCAGGACAAATCTTTGTGTGATGAGCACAATCATTTGTTCTGTGTCTGGGTGTAATTTATCTAGAATATGTATGTATTTACAAATATATACCTAAGTATGTTTATCAGTTGTCTGTTTACCATAGTACAGGCTCTGCCTAGTTTGGGATAAGATAACGTTGTGTTGGTTGTCCTAAGATATTATATTATATTATTATATTTGTTCTGCGATAAGTCGATCGAATTTTTTAAATTATTTTTATGTGTTAATGTATGCCTTAAAAGTGGTATAAATTTAATAAACCTTGCTTCGGTAATTTTTGCTTTAGTTTCGATAGTACGTATTTAATCCACTTTGTGTATGTTAACGATGTTCTTATATTTCCTGTCACTGTTGTTTATATGGCAAATTGTGGTACGTATACAAATTAGTGTGGGGTATGTATAGTCACGAGCACTAATAAATATATGTATACACTTAGCAACTTTAAAAACCTTTTTTCTCCCATTTTACTCATAATATTTTATGTTACTACGCACATAGTATTTTGGAACCCACATATATTAAATATAACCTTATCTCGAAGTTACTAGCGTTATTTAAAGAGATAATGGCCTTTAATTTTGACCATAACTGTACCATCTATACTTAAGGGGGTATACTAGTCTAGACGCCCGAATTTTAGGTGATTTTGGAAGTGCCGTAAAAAAAGGCAATCAATATTTTTAGCATCCATTTTTTTATGAGTTATTTATTTATTAACATTACAAAAATACAGAAAAAAATTAAAACGTTGAAAGTTCAAAAAATAGCAGCTGATGAAGTGGGGGCTTCAAAAAATTGGCACGTGATCATTCCCACGATTCCAACCCAACTAGCAATCTGAAATAAATAAATAAAAAGATTATTAGTCTAGCTAGAGTAATGTCGCTATATCCGGAACTGTGGGAAAAGTTGAAAAAAAAAAATCACAAAATGGCCGCTGCCTGAAAAAAAAAGCAAATTTTTGTAACACTATTTTTGAAATTTTCGATTTTTTTTTTAAATAGTAAAAAATGAAATGTGTAGATGCGGCTAGTTCCGTACATACAAAAGTCTATAAAGATGACTCTCTAAAAATTTCAAATGAATCGGTTCAGTAGAACTTGAGAAATCGTAGGCATCATATTGAAAAAGAAAGTTTCGAAAAAAAAAACGCGTTTAAAGTTTTGCGTCAAGTTCTTCGCAGTCTAAGTTATCAAAATGATATTTTAGATTTACATTTATTTAATCTGCCATTCCTGCTTCATACATCGGACCTTCCTCTTCTTCGAAAAAAACCATTTTTTCGAATCGATTTTTTGTTAATTTCTAGACTAGAATACCCCCTTAATATTAAAAAGCTGAAGACTTTGTTTGTTTGTTTGGTTGAACGCGGTAATCCCAGGAACTACTGGTCCGAATTGAAAAAAATGTTTTGTTTGGCTATAGGTTACATAACATCACGTTACGATCAAAAGAAGCAGAGTAACAACGAAAAAAGGACGAAAACTGGCTGTAAATTCGATGCGACGGGAAGGGTCAGGGGACTAATTTGACGCGGACGAAGTCACGGGCAGAAGCTATTTAAAACTAAAATGCTTTTTTTATAAAAAAACAAACAAAAGAGAGAAAAAAAATCAAAGACACCAACTTCCGCAATTAGGTTTATTTTTCACTAGCTTCTGCCCGCGACTTCGTCCGCATTAAATTTCTTGTTCCCCCGACCCTTCCCGTCGCGTCGAATCACCTACCCGTGCGATTTTCCCCATTTTTGCAACATTTTTAATTACTGCTCCGCTCCTCTTGGTTGTAGCGTGATGTTATATAGCCTATAGCCTTCCTCGATAAATAGACTACCTAACACAAAAATTATTTTCAATTTGGACCAGTAGTTCCTGAGAATACCGCGTTCAATCAATCAATCAAACAAAAAAACTCTTTAGCGTTATAATATGAGTATAGATTTTATATTGTTTTTATTGAAAGCCGGCTGTTTTTTTTTTATGAAGTACATAAACTCACCTAGCATTTTTTTGGGGTTGCATCTTTCAATTTCTCTTTAGCATCTTTACATGCGTCTTTAATTTGTTTCTTATCTGGCTTGTCAAGAACTATGGGTGGTGATGCTTTCTTAGGAGCACAGTCCAGTTCCTCAGACTTGTCATCTTCACAAGTATTAACTAACGTTGCAAATACACAAAGAACGAATATTGTAATAAAGACTTTCATGTTTCTAACACGTCGTAGCCCTTTATATCGTTAAACTAGTGTGCGTTTCTTAGCAGTGAACCTGAGAATACACTGTTTATATAGGTACATATTCATAAGCCAGCGGCTTACAAATGCGATGCGATACAATGCTATGAACTGTTAAATTAACCTATTAAGTTAAACAATACTTTGATAACAGATCGTTTTATTTTCAGCAGAAATACGTCCACTGCTGGATATAGGCCTCCCACAATTTGGTCGTTAGGGTGACGGGATCTGCATGTATTCATGCGGGCCACCCCCAGCCGGGGGAGCGTGACGAAATGCGCAAGCACTCCAGCACCCCGGCTAAAGGTAGCTGCAGAACACCGTGTGGTTTTAGTCGTAAAAGTCTGACAGACCCCTTTTTTTTGGATGGGAAATCATCAAATGACTTCTCCCGCTCTGGGCGGAGCGGGAGGGCGTGTCAGACTTTTACTGACTAAAACCCACCCGTGTTCCTTCAGTTACCCATATCCCAGGGTCAAGGTATCTCGTTTGAATAATCTCGCGACCCTGACAGATCCGTCCACTCACCCCGGGGTGGAGGACATCCATGAGGATTTACATACGGTAAAAAAAGGTTTAATCCTCTTCCATAATCAGTTTTTGCGTTCATCATCATTATCATCATCATCATTATCATCATCATTTCAGCCGCAAGACGTGCACATAGGACATAGGCCTCCACCAATTTGGGGGTTATTTCCATAATCGCCAAGCTTGGCAAGCGGGTTGGCGATATCAGTATGGTGGTAAAATACGTAGAGAGCGCTGTTGCACTTCTCTAATAAGTCCCTTAGTCGCCTCTTACGACACCCACGGGAAGAAATGAGATGATGCTATTCTATACGTTCGGTACCACACGGAACTTCCACTTAATCTTCGAAAAATATATATGTATAAAACTGAAATTAGCACATGCGTAGCCCCATGTTGTTTTGTGTTCAGTACGCTCACAACTACTTTACCTCTGATGTTCAGTCACTGTCGTACTCTAAGTTATCTTGAGGTAGTGGTCCGACCGCCGCGCGCCGGCGAGAAAACGACTAACTATCGGCGATTTTCTCTCCCAAGAAACGTACAATAGAAATACATTCCGTGTCAACAAAAGAGATGCATATATTAATAGTTGATCGCTGACTGTTCACACTGCCAGCGAGGACTCGCTTCAGTAGTTTGTCGCTGAGCCTTGTCGCTCAAACATAATACTAGCTCAGCGATACTCGTTCATGGATGCTCGCTCGCTTGATCATTTCTTTACAGTGCGGCATTGAAAGTAGACGTATAATAATAATAATAGCTTTATTTGTTCCTTACAATTTACATTTTCTAAATGTTGTTAGTTGTGTTAATAATTTTCTTATCTAGTATGTTAGTATAAATTGTTAGTACCTATGTATGTATTGTTGTTGTTGTAAGGACCGCTCAGGCGGTGAAAGCCTCCTCCATTTCCTTCCATTTTTCTCTATTTCTTGCCAGTCTGTGCCAAGTGATTCCAGCCGTGGCAACTATGTCAAACTATGTGAAAGTAGACGTATGGATACCAACAAATCATTGCTACTCTCATTGTTGTCTAGCTCAGACGACGACGATGATGTATTTTACTATAGTGTTTGTGTAGTGGCAGTGGCAACTCTGAAAAAATCGAAGAAAATTAGAGGGAAAAAAAACCGGCCAAGTGCAAGTCGGACTCGCGCACCGAGGGTTCCGTACAAACCTGCAGATCATCATCATCATCATTCGTCATCATCGTTTATGAAATTAAATGTTTTTTTTTTAATTTTTATATTTTAGTTGACTGAATGAAAGGTAAATTGTGGTTTACGATTTATGACGTATTAAAAAAAAACTACTTACTAGATCTCGTTCAAACCAATTTTCGTTGGTAGTTTTCATGGTAATGTACATCATATATTTTTTTTAGTTTTATCATTCCCTTATTTTAGAAGTTACGGGGGGGGGGACACACATTTTACCACTTTGGAAGTGTCTCTCGCGCAAACTATTCAGTTCAGAAAAAAATGATATTAGAAACCTCAATTTCATTTTTAAAGACCTATCCATAGATACCCCACACGTAAGGGTTTGATTAAATTTTTTTTTTGTGTTTCAGTTCTATGTATGGGGAACCCCAAATATTATTGTTTAAAAAAAAAATGATATTAGAAACCTCAATATCATTTTTGAAGACCTATCCATAGATACCCCACACGTATGGGTTTGATGAAAAAAAATTTTTTGAGTTTCAATTCTATGTATGGGGAACCCCAAATATTATTGCTTTTTTCCTATTTTTGTGTGAAAATCTTAATGCGGTTCACTGAATACATCCACTTACCAAGTTTCAATAGCACAGCTCTTATAGTTTCGGAGAAAAGTGGCTGTGACATACTCGGACAGACAGACAGACAGACAGACAGACATGGCGAATCTATAAGGGTTCCGTTTTTTGCCATTTGGCAACGGAACCCTAAAAAGACGATTTTGGATGGAAAATTTTAATTATTTTAGAAAACAGTACAGTGAGATCAGACTTTTCTATGAATTGCAACATAATCAATTATAAGAACTCAGTTTTTTGTCCAATAGACAAGGATATTGTCGGACACATTCAACAAAAAACTCCTCCATAGTGTCTTGGAACTTGCAACTAAAGTTGTTTGTAAACACGTGTAACGCGCGCGCAGGTTTGCACAGGACTGAGAAACCGCGGCCGAGTGGCGCGAGTAATCGCTCGTCGCACTTGCACACTCGCTTTAGCCCAGCGACAAAATTATCGAAACTAACACTCGCTTCCCGATCATCGCCAACTCGTTTCTAGTTCTAGTTGTTTCTCGTTCATCGTCGGTGGTCGGACCACTGCCTTATGGTCGTTGATATTTATTTGTATGCCTAAAAACGCAGAAGGAAATCAACGGATAAACGACATCCTGTATGGTTTAGTCATGATACCATCCGAGATCTAAGGATCATAAAAACTGGAAACGCACCAACTGTGATAGCGCGTATCTGTTATTTTCTGACCTCAGGGAAAGATTAAAGATCACTATTGCAAATGCTTCTTCGTCGTACATGAGACATATTGAAAATAAAATTCTCTACCTCTCCCTCTACCTCTCTTACCCTCTACTCCCCGTAAATTCTGGTCACACATTTCCAGCCTAAGGTCCAAAGGCGGTTTTGAGCCTAACATTACATACACAGGTATAACTTTTTCAGGAGCCAAAGCAGCAGGTGCGTTTGCTGAGTTTTTCTCTAATGTATTTTTGCCTGAAGTCCCGCTGCTGAATGCTGACCATATCAGTGCAAATGACCCTACTACTGACAGCAATCCTTTGTGTCCTACAGACATTGTTAAAGGCTTAAATAAACTAAGACCTAACAGTTCCATTGGCCCTGATAACATTCCCCCCTTTATTATTAAGTGCTCAAAAATTTTCATTGATCCTCTTTGTCACATTTTCAATCTAGCTTTGCAGACTGGTACATATCCCTCTCAGTGGAAAGTTTCTAGAGTAACTCCTATTCCTAAAACCCACGATAAAAGTTCTGTTGAAGATTACCGCCCTATCGCAATTTTATCTTCCCCGGCGAAGGTCTTTGAGAACATCCTCCATAATGCCATACACGAGCAAGTGAACAAATATTTATGTAATGAGCAGCACGGTTTTAGAAGCAAGAGGTCAGTTGACACGAATCTCCTGACACTGGTCGAATATATCTCCTCCAGCTTGGACTGCGAGCGTCAGGTAGACGTACTTTATTTTGACTTCCGGAAGGCGTTTGATAGGGTTAACAACGACACGCTGCTGATCAAACTTAGTAAAATGGGTTTCGCACCATCTCTCCTCCGTTTCTTTGCAGACTACCTACGTGATCGTCAGCAATTCGTTAGGCTCGGTATGTATGAATTAAACACCTACCACACGCGCTCCGGAGTAAGTCAGGGCTCAATTTTGGGACCTTTATTATTTTTAATCATGATTAATGATCTTCCCCAAGTTCTCCACCATGCAAGGTGTCTATTGTATGCTGATGACTTGAAACTGTACCTCGAAATAAACTCCGAGCGTGACTGTTCAGCAAGACATAGATGCTATATGCAAGTGGAGTTTAGACAATAAGATGGAATTTAATCCTTCCAAATGCTTTGCAATGACATTCGGTCGAAAACGGCACCCAAATAATTAGGAATACTATTTAAACAATAATACTATAAAGAAAACAACAGCCATAAACGATCTGGGAGTCACATTCGACGGAAAGCTCACCTTCCACGACCACATTGCCACGGTAGCTAAGGAGTCCTACCAAAGGTTGGGTTTTGTGCTGCGTAATTGCCGCGATTTTCGCTCCGCACATGCCATCAAATTATTATTTAATGCACTCGTACGTAGCAAACTAGAGTCTAGCTCCTGCGTATGGAACCCACACGAAAGTACCTATGCTCTTTTATTAGAGAAGGTACAAAAAGCATTCCTTCGGTTTCTCTACAAGCGTAAACATGGCTATTATCCTTAGCTCTATCCGACTAAATTTCTACTGGGATGCCTTGGATATAGCTCGTTAGAGGTAAGGCGATCTAAAGACCAGCTCACTATAGCCTGTAAGACGCTCCGTGGCACTATTGACGCGCCTGATCTGCATGCTGTGCTGGCTCGTTTTTTTTTGTCCCAGACAATTACTGCCGCGGCAGAAAGCACAGGCTATTTGCTGTGCCTCCATGTCGCACCGTTGCGCGTGCTAAGTCCCCAGTACCACGTACTCTGGCTGCGCTTAATTATCTCTTGGACACTTATCCAACAAAAGATCTGTTTGCGGACGAATGGACGAAGATTTTATCGGCATGTCAGAAGTACTGCGAGAGGGATGTATGAAAGTGTTGTTTACCTTATCTTTATATACATTTTTGAAATATTATTTTGTCTTGTTTTTGTGCACGTGTCTTTAATTTCTGTAATTGGTTGTAAACCGTTTTAATTAAAGAAAGAAAGAAATAAATAAAAATAAATAAGGTTGCTAACAACTGCACGGTATCGTCGATCAGCACCCTAATTGCGAAACGCTTAATTTATCAGAATCTAAATGGGATTGAAGATTATTTCTAAACCATTGCGTCATTTGATCGAATAACTTGTGGCTCAGTAACGTAAATAACGCAATAAATGTGTTTAACTTTGAATATTAAACCAATTCCTACCGATAAAAAGTTCCGCAATTACCCCTCTGGTTATGCTTCACTTGCCGCGGTCAGTCCGTGTATAGATGACCATATTTACATACCGAGATCCTTTTGCGCCTCGCTCACGCTAAGCCGGTGATCCTGGCTTTCATTTGTGGACCTCTGACAGTCGTTACGGGTTGTCAGAAGCTCGAAAGTCTGACAACCAGTCTTCCCAGGGTGTATCACATTACCCAGTAACTGGGTTGTGGAAGTCAAATAGGCAGTCGCTACATCTTAAATACTGCCAATGTCATTTGGAAAAGTCTAGGCAGATGATTACTGTATTTACAACTCTCAGTGTAAGGCCGTTTATCAAAAACAGAGTAAGTAGGTACACCTCAGTGCGTCTAAAAAATACACTATTCGGTTTTCAACTCTTCTCGTTAATCAATGTCGCATGCTCGGAGTTTCTTTGAAGGATAAAATCTGTTACTGACATAGCTCGCGAAGTAAGCAAGCTGAAGTGGCAGTGGGCTGGCCCTGTTTATCGAAGGACCGATGGCCTAAAGACCACGTATCGGTAAGCATAGTGTGGGACGCCCCCAGTTAGATGAACCGACGACTTTACGGAAGTGGCTAGGGCAGACTCAGAATTAGTTAGTACGCGAAAAATTAAAAAAAAACACGTTAGAAATTGCCTGCGGGAATGAAGGCTGAGATAATTTCATCTTTATTGAAGTGGATTTGGATTTGTGGTCAAGTAAATATGTGGTCGACTTTTGGCTTCAGTACTATTGCCAACCATTCAGTTATTTTTGCTGCATCGACATTACATTATCGCTTAGATCGCCCATGTAGGACGGATATCCTTCGGAATTGTATAGATACTATTGTTTTATAATAAACAATGATATTTTTTTTTACAAAATAATATATTATGTTGTTCGTTAATAGTTTCTTTTTATTCTGTTTTCATTGTTAGGTATTGCTTCAAAACCTCTTGTGTAAATAATAAAAGAGTTTACGTTGAATCACATAAATTTAATGACTGCAGCTGCATACATAACGAACTCATTTATAATAATTACACTAGTTTACAAAAAAAAACATTTTTTTTATGTCCATGACATGAAACATGTATCATTTATGTAGGCTATGAATGGTAATTAAATTAACTTTGTTTAACAAAAACTCTTGATTTCAACAAAAAAAAAAAACAAAGATAGTATAAAATATGAATATGTTCCAGGTAAGATGAACGTAAAGAATACATGTTTAGTTGACCCAAAAAAAATAAATGTTATAACCGCTTTACATTAAGTTGGGTTTGATGAAAAATTTAACCAAAGCTTTGGATAAATCTAAGTCTGCATTTCAATATCTCTGCTCTGTATTTATGAATCTTTCTGCGGCTAAATTAAAGCAAGGAATATTTGTGGGTCCTTGAATCAGGAGAACATTGGACGTTACAAAATTCCAGAGCCTTTTAACCGAGGTAGAAAAAGCAGCCTGGAACTCTTTCAAAAGAGTCGATAATAATTTTTTTTGGCAATAAAAAAGTGATAATTACAAAGACATTGTTGAAAATCTATGGAAAAATTATGAGCATATGGGTGTAAATATGTCACAAGAAATCCTTTTTTGCATTCCCATTTAGATTTTTTTCACAGAAAATCTTGGTTGGGTGAGTGATGACCACGTTAAACGATTTCACCAAGATTTAAAATCATTTGAGCAAAATTATCAAGGTTTTTGGAACCAAAATATGCTAGATGACTATTGTTGGTACTTTATGAGAGATACAGATGAAAATATTTATAACAAAAGAGCAAAAATTACCCATTTTTAATTGTCAATTGTTTATTTAGATGTAGTTTTCTGTAAAAATCTACTTAACAAATATTTAAAAAAACTGACGTGCTGGATTTTTTTAAGTATTTTTCCGAGTTGTTGATAGCTAAACTAACGTAACCATATATATTCCATTTCATGAACACAACTCATTTATAGTTTTATTATACTTTTATTGTGTAGTCAAATCGCAGAAACAAAATCCTCATAATTTTGTCATGTCAGTCTGCACGTTTTCGTCCATACGTCACACGTATTTTTTTTTGTAGTCAATTGAATTTTGCTGTTTTTTTTTTTTTTGCTTTAGCTTTTTTTACTAGCTTTTGCCAGCAGCTTCGCCCGCGTGGAGGTCGGAAATTATCCCGTGGGACCGTACTATCGGCATAAAACGTACCTTGTGTTAATCCGGGTTATCTGTGTTCCAAATTTCATCCAAGTCCGTTCAGTAGTTTTTGCGTGAAAGAGTAACAAACATCCATCCATATATCCAACCTCACAAACCTTCGCATTTGTAATATTATTACTAGGATTATATTTTATACACTTTTTCTTTTAATATATTAAATACTAGTTTCTGCCAGTGATTTTGCCCGCGTACTATACATATAATATAGTCCTCTTCACCGTGTCCGGCGACGGCGACCCTGACTACTTCTCTCTCCTCTCGTGAGCTCTTTGATGGCTGGCAAGACCGAATTTGGTCTTAAAAAAAAAACTGCATTCCGTTGCGTAGTTTAAAAGATATAAGCGTACAAACACGAAATGCGACTTTGTTTTATACCAAGTAATATAATAAAAGTAAAGAAGATAAAGACAGTTAAGTATTGTGTCTTTGTCATTTTAAGTCATTTTTCATTAAATTCTGCTCAATGCAACCTCCAAAAGACTCATTAAGAATCCAGAGTTTTCCAGATAGAACTTTACGTTACTACTACTAGTTTATAAGATATTAGCCATTTATAATTTGTTTTTGCAGACCTTTGATAGTCGTTTCATTTTTCATTTTTACGATGAATTTTTCACACAATACTTCTTACGTCTAAATACGTAAATATAATCACGCTGAGAGATTTTCAGTTGTATTTTTCGGAAACCAGTCCTCATTTTCTAGGTCAAACTGCAACTCCAGGCTAAAACTAAAAGAAAAACAAATTAATATATGTATGAAAATAAATTAACTAACCGTCATTTAAACTAGCAGAACATGTTATGACATTTTATAACATACAACTGACCAGGGTGGTAAATGTGGTAATAAATTACGAGGTCGAGTATACATTCGACTTGTTGATGAAAATGTTTAGTTATTAGGTAATTATTATTTGACTATTATTTGGATGTTTTTCCGCAATTACTGAGCGAGAACGATTACAGTGAGTTCAACTACCACACGTATGGGTGAAGCACAATTTCACGTGTGAAGACTGAGCTAAGCGATCTCCTATTTGAAGTAATAGCGAGCAATCTGTCAAAACTAGTGAGCCGCCTCCTTCGATCCTCTCTCATGTGACGAAAGTAAGCTCGCTTCGCTAGCTCGGCTTTAGAGCCCTCTACTCGCTTGTCTTGTAGAGAAGATTCTGGTGTGAAATCTGACGCATGGTGTAGGACATGAGTCAGATATGTGATTCACATACGTGAATATGCTTGTGTTGCTCTTATTTGTACTTGGGGGGCTCACTTCGTTTGCTCCTTGTTTAAATAGGCGCATTCTAATCCTTTGTATCGTCTGCGGGCTCGCTTCGCTCGCTCGTCACGAATCTTACCATGATGAGAATGTGACCACCTTTCATTAGCTTGGCGTAAAAGAAGCTGGCAAACTGCTAGCACTGACTACTGATTGTTTAGGGAGCTCCTCTCACTAAGTTTGGTCAGACTGTGACCAAACAGGCGCTTACTTAATTTAAATACAGAAACCTCACCTGGCATTTAATAGGGGTTGCAGCTTTAAGCTAAAATCTGCATTTAATGCCCGTTCAGATTTTTTGCTATCGGGCTTGGCAAGAACTGCTTCCATAGGAGCAGTGCCCATAGCCACAAACTTGTCAAGTTTGTAAGTTTCAACTAGCGTTGCAAAAACCGAAAGAAATAATGTTGTAATAATGAATTTCATTATGCTAACGTGTCGTAGCCCTTTGTGACGTTAAACCAGTGTGTCTTTCCTAGCCGCGAATAGTGAGGTGTCCTGAGAATACACGGTTTATATATTCATAAGTCAGTATTCTATAAGGCTTATAAATGCGATGCAGTACAATACTATAAACAGACAAATTATGTTAAACAATACTATCAAAATGTATCGTTTTATTAATAAAATAATATATACAGTACAGTACAGTCAACCTAGTAATTAATTTACCACCCTAATGTTGAATGTCATTTGCACGACGTATTTCTGCAGGTCTAGTTATCTTTATGACAGCTAGACTACTTTCACCCAGCCGGCTTTAAACGCGACGGCCTGTTAGTCTAGTGGTTAGTGACCCTGACTGCTAAGACTGAGGTCGTGGGTTCGATTCCCATCCAGGACAAATCTTTGTGTGATGAGCACAATCATTTGTTCTGTATCTGGGTGTAATTTATCTATAATATGTATGTATTTAGAAATATATAAGTATGTTTATCAGTTGTCTGGTTACCATAGTACAGGCTCTGCCTAGTTTGGGATCAGATAACGTTGTGTTGGTTGTCCTAATATATTATTATTATTTATTATTATACTGCAGTGTACTAACAAATCTCCGATGAGCTCGTGGCTAAGTCACAACAGCTGCACGGGTTGTTTGATCAGATTATACTACGCTTGCCCCGGAGCCGAGCCGAGGATCAAAAACGAGTGCACCTCAGTACGTCAATAAAACTCTCCGCTTAAAACAGTGTGTTGAAAACTATAAAATTGCCACGTTCAAAATCAACCGCAGGTACGAGGCCTCAGAAAATTTCAACCTTACTGAAGTCTGGAATTTGTGGTCAATAGTGGTTAAGTAAATAAGAGGTCGAACATTGACTCCAACTTTTGTCAACCATTTTAATCGTACATCGTATTATCGCTATTATAGCTCATACAGGGCTGCTAACAATGGTTCCTATGTTTGAAACATATTGTTGTATGTTTGTTTTACAATTTTTTTATTTTATTTACAATTACGTTGTTCCTTAATATAAAAAATATTTCTATTGATACGTAAGGTTAGAAAACATTAACAATAGTATTGATTAAAGCGAATAGTAGCGACACCGTGTGGTGCCGGACGTAAAGAATAACACCACCCCATTTCATCCCGTGGGTGTCGTCGACTTACTAGAGAATGGGTAGCAGCGTTCTCTATGCATTTTACCACCATACTGCGATCGCCAACCCGCCTGCCAAGCGTGGCGATTATGGCAAAGCCCCCCAAATTGGGGGAGGCCTAAGTCCAGCAGTGGACGTCTTACGGCTGAAATGATGATAATGATGAAAGCGAATAGTGGCGGCCCAGTGGTCACTGCCGCGACTTACGAGTAGTAGGTCGTGAGTTCGAACCCAAACAGGCGCTTTAATTGTGTAAATTATTTCATCACTACTCATCTCAAAAAGGGTGAAGGAAAACATCGTGAGGAAACATGTCTCAGAACCAAACATTCGAAGACATGTGACATCTACCAATCCGCACTGGGCCCGCGTGGTGGATTATGGCCCAGTCCCTCTCACCGAGAGAAGGCCTGTATCCCAGCAGTGGGAAAATTATAGGCTGCTGATGATAATTTATAAAATAATGATGAAGACTATTGTTTTACAATAATATATTTTTTACAAATACGTTGTTCCTGAATATTTAAAAAAATATTTCTTTTGATAAGTCAGGTTAGAAAACACCTGTGTAAATAATAACTAAACACTATACACTTATTTTAATTGACTAATTTATATGTATTTATTGATTGCAGGTTATTAAACGTCTTCAAAAAGGAGGGAGTTCTGTGTTCCACTGAGTAAATATTTTTTCTATTCACAGATTTCCGCGCCAACTGTGGATTGCAAAAAGTATTTTTTTGATGGTTAGGTTATGCATCAGAGACCACCTTTTATCAATTTTATTGACTTTGTTTTAGTAATTTTTGTGTTAGCTTCGCTAATACGTATTTAATTTACTTTGTGTATCGTGATGTCATTCTAATACTTCCGTTTGCTCTCGATGCTCCCTGACTCCGTTTGCTCCCATTTGCTCGCTCACTGCTAAGAGTGAGGTCGTGGGTTCGATTCCCACCCAGGACAAATGTTGTGTGATGAGCACAATCATTTGTTCTGTGTCTGGGTGTAATTTATCTATAATATGTACGTGTTTAGAATTATATAAGTATATTTATCAGTTGTCTGGTTACCGTAGTACAGGCTTTGCCTAGTTTGGGATCAGATAACGGTGTGTTGGTTGTCCTAAGATATTATTATATTTCGTTTTCCTTCACCAATACCACTGGGTCATCACTGCTCCCTAGTCTATAGTAACGTACACTCAAATGCATATTAGTATACGTATTAGCTGTCTGTCATGCTCATAGTACAGGAATAAGTTCAGAATTTTATTATGAGTATGAGGAGTTTGTCCCGTGTGGTACCAGACATAAATAATAGCATCACCCCTTCTCTTCCCGTGGGTATCGAAAAGGCGACTAAGGGATTAACTAGAGAATGGGCAGCAGCGTTCTCTATGCATTTTACCACCATACTGCGATCGCCAACCCTCTTGCCAAGCGTGGCGATTATGGCAAAGCCCCTGAAATAGGGGAAGGTCTATGTCCAGCAGTGGACGTCTTGCGGCTGAGATGGTGAGTTTAAATGGGGTCTTCACATTTTCTTCAATCGCATTTTACGACTCCCCTAGGGGGAAACGGCCTTATCTTGCTCGGAATTATAAATGAATACAGACTGTTTTTAAATTGTAGACTTTGGCACAACAAAAAAACTAAGCAATAATGTCGACTTACTAGAACCTAACAGAAAACTGCTGATTCTAAAAACATTCACAATTAAAAGTACAGGTACGGTTTTAGGGTAATTTTATATTTTTGCAAGCTGACCCGTCAGACGTTGTTCTGTCCAAATTTCACAAAACAAATTACGAAAAAATACAAAATTTGTATAGAAAATGCATTTTCTGTTTTCCTGATTGTTTGGCTGTTCCTTTGTGTTTCAGATAGTTTTCTTTTTTGTGAACCCACGCCTGGTTTAAAAAAACAGAACGGTATTAAAATTCAAATGGGTTAGGTAAGCCATATACCAGTGTATAGAATCAAGTTCTTCTAACTGGACAGACAGCTGTGCTGCTGGGGAGTTTGTTGCGCCACTTCTTCCCAGCTAAAGCACTAGGAAGTGGTAAAGGGTGGGCGTTTTGGGGGACTGTCTTTTGTAATTTTGACGTTCGAAAAGTGCTGACTCTCAGCCTAATTTGAATGACTTTTGATTTTGATTGTTGAGCTTCACCGAGACTGACACACAGCAATGGACATAATTAACATATAAGTACAGGTACAAATCAAAATTAGCTGGCAGTACTTTACCAACGTGTTGGGTATCCATATAAAAAAACCCAAAATTATATATTTTTTTTTCATACCGTAGTGAAAACATCAGCCAGTAGGCAGGTCAGTCATAGAGGCATTAACCATGTTTCTACAGTTATAACCTACGTAATGGGGTCGGCTTCTAGTCTAACCGGACGCAGCTGAGTACCAGTACCCCCCCCCCCCCCCCCCCCTTCAACCCGTAGCCGTTTCACATTTGTGTTGGGGTCGGCTTCTAGTCTAACCGGATGCAGGTAAAATCTGTATTTTACATGGAACGACTGCCTATCTGACCTCCACAACACAGTTACTGGGAGATACTATATTCCTCTTAGAAATACTGGTTGACTAGGTTTCTGGCTTCTGACATCCCGTTACGGCTCTCAAAGAACTTAATGTATGTTCTGTCTAAGGATAACAGCCGGGACCAACAGCTTAACGTGGTCTTGTGATGTAAAAATGGTTCCCCATCCACGAATCAACCGTAGCAAACGCAGCTTAACCTGAACGATCGATCTGTGCAACTGTTATAACTTAGCTACAAACCTCTTTAATTAATGAGTAATCCATGGAATTTACTTCCAAGAGATCCTTATGCAAATTGATAAATCCACTGGGGGCTGAGCTCACCCCTTAATTAGGTAAAAAGAGAAGAAATAATACCTAATTAAAAACCAAATTGTATTAGAACGACCTTTCGTGTCTTGCATTTTAATTCGATCTATGCTTTCGCGGCAGACCCCAAAGTCGTTCTTTGCATTTTAAATTGCGCTGAACTATTTATTAGGTAGGTCTTTCAACTTTTGATATTTTATTTAGATAGTGGACGAAATCGTCAGATTATTCCATGTTTTCACGTTCGTACTGGAGCCAAATCATAGTGATTTACTAAAGATAATTTTCCTTTAAAATTACAATCAACTGGATCCTTTTGGTTGTCACGTGGTACAACAAACATCCTTTACGTTTGTTGTACCACGTGACAACCAAAAGGCAAAAACTTATGGAATCTCTAAAAGGTTGGACTAGGAATTTTATCACTTTTCAGGCTCCATAATTGAAGAAAAAAAAAGTCTGAAAGGCTTACTTCAACAGGTCAATGTGAACACTGCTTTCTAATTTACTATTGTATAGTTGATCAAGGAGCATGGCTAAGCTGAGTGACAAAAATGAGTTACTATTTTCTTAAGACGAATATATACGACTATAAAGTAAAATTCACTCCATATTCTTGCATCCGAGCCTGTGCTCTCCGTACGTATGTGCAGACCGAAGTAACATTTTGCATATTAATGTATGTAAATAATTGGCGAATTCAATCGGCACATATTGAAGGCAGTCGGCGCACTGTATGATTATTACGATCCATCGGAACTTTATTCATTCTTGAGCGAATCTTTATTTTTTAATTTCAAGTGACATAAAATGTTAACATTATGTTGTTATTTTGTATATTGCAACATTATTCTAAGGAGTTTTTTAGTTTTTAACAAGGTCAGTATTAAATACACAGGAGATATATTTTAAATAAACTTCTTAATATATTTTAAACAGTAAAAAAGAAATTGCAAAACATCCTACTCGTCTTCCTCCGTCGAGGAAGTTTCTTCACTCATATTCGGAGCCTTCAGCAGCGCAATTGTTTCAGAAGGAAGAGCATGGCGTTTTCTATTGTGCACTGTTGAATTGGAGGATAGAAGTGGATCCGAAACTAGCAGAAATCGGTTAAGTACATCTCGATTGGTGTTTATTCTGCTCGTTTTCCTGGTGAAGAACTCGCGATTCCTCCGGTATTCCTTATTGTTAGCTTCTTGCGCTTCTTCTGCTAATTGACCCAAAGGCAAAACGCATGATTCAATTATTTCTTTTGAGTGTTCAAGGATTTTATGGATGCTGCATGGCATGTAGTACCAGGAATAATGTACCAGATAAAGTTTTTTTGTTTCTTCGGCATACATCTTGAATTTTTCAGGGTCTATTTCTAAGTCACATGAAAGTGCCTCCAAAATAACGTGGAACCGTTTAATTAAATCCAGATTTATCCCTGTTATGTCTGCTGTTAGCTCTGAATTTCGAAAAAATCTACGTGCAGTATTGCCGTCATTCGTATTACCAGCAGACTGTTTTGGCATATCCACCAGTAGACCCATTTCAGCGAAGAAGCGATCCTGTATATGTTTCTTTCTAGAAGCTACTGATTCTTTATCTTCTTTGGTTCTGGCCTGCCATGTTTTTATATCGGATTTGTATGCTATGTGTAGAAGACATTCATAGGAACGTATCCATGAATGCAAAGGTGATATTCCAAATGAATACATGTCTTCATTTGCTGCACGAATAGTATTTGTGTTCATCTCCTTTGGCGTTTTTCCACAGATGTAACACTTTTGAGTCGAATCGTATTGTGATAAAGTACTACATATTTTTCCGTCGACCATGGTAAATACTAAGTCATGGGTGCAAATCAGATTAATGTCATGTATATTTATTTCACTTGGAACTAATTCAGAAATTTGACTTTTCATTTTGTTCACCTCTGATTTGATTACTTCTTTGGTTTCCTTTTTAAAAGAAAAACGTATCATCCTACAAAACCTTGTGGAATTTGGCCGAGGATTTTGCCAAATAATGTTGTTCGAGTCTTCTTGAATTAGACGTAAAGGAACTAATGAAACGGAAAACATATGTTCGTCACTATATTCCGAATCTTTCCCTGATATTCTTTGTTTATAGCGACTTTGTGCTGAACTCCCATCGCATCCCCATTTCGATGTAAGTCGCAGCTTTTTACCAGAGTCAGAAGTACATATCTGCTCAATTACATCTTTCTGTGCTTCACATAGTCTTTGTGAAGTCAGATTTAGTAGTGCTTGCAGTTTGATCTCCGCATATGTGTCTGTAACTTTGATACTGTCTTCTGGCGGGTAACATTTGGTTTTAGCCTTTTGTACTAAATAATATGCCGGGTAAAGATTACACCTTACAGCCTTTGCTCCTTTTCGCATAATCTTATATTGTTCGACGCTTAATTTTGCATCCACAAGGATACCTAAAGCAGCTTCTGGGGAAAGTTTTGGTTCAGATTTCGTAAAGGCAGCTCTTGCCATCTTTATTTTCGTAGCACGTGAAGGAGAGGCAAGAGATATTTCTTTCACAATATTAGCTGCATCTCTTTTGCCAGAAGAAACAAGTTTCATTTCCATTGCAAGTGCCAATTCTTCTGGAGATTTCGACGAAACCAACTCTTTTAACTTCCTTTTTTTTACTTTTAAGTGACAGTTTTGAAAAGGTTTGTCCGGCCGACCAATACGTCCTATTGTTGGAGTGGTAGATCCGCTGCAAGAGGGCATCATGGACAGAAATTCTGATGGGAACAACACCTCTTCTTCCAACCAATCTGCATTTTCTGCCAAGAATCTTGTTTTGTTTCGCTTACATTTCTCCCATTTAAATTGTATTCTTGCGGTGAGACTACTTATTAACATTTGAAGTGATCGTGGAGGATTTTCACAGTCATATATGTCATAATTATTCAGAATTTTATTAATTATAAGGTTATTTCGACCCTGTCGTCCAATCAACCATATATCAAAAATATCTCGTCTTTTCATTGTGTATCAATCTGATAGAAAACAAAAAAAATGCATGAGCGGGGCAAACAGGAGCAAGAGATTTCAACTAAATTTAAAAGAATATTAACCGTAGAATGGTATAACAGTGATTTCCGGGTGTATACACATGTATACATTTTTAAAAGTCAACTCTAATACAAAAAAATATATTTTTCAAGACTACCACAAAAACTTAATGTATTAAAAACATTCAATATAAAAAAGGCTCAAACCTACCCTCAACGTATGCTCGATGATATAACAAACAATAAAAATTACCACTTATAGCACTTTAAAAGACAAGAACACACCAGTTCGCATTCAGTAGTAAATCAGTACTAAACAATATCGCGCGTGCTAATACACACAAACATGTTTCGGGACTTTCCCTGAGTTATGTGGTGTTGCTAACTTATTAATTTGGTCAAATATCGGTTATATACATAGATAACTGTGCAATGAAGGGAGTTTTAGGAATATTTAGAAAAATATTATTTTTGAATTAAGTTCCGCTAGATCTCGATTATAATACAGGGTGGCGTGCGGGCGACAATGCACCTCAATTAGAATCAACTGGTATTGTGCAGGAGTTCTATTGTGGTTGGAAGAAAGGGTTTTCTTTTTAGATAGATGAATTATTGGCGACGGACTTGTGGTTAAGGAATAATAGTCACTCGCCTCAACAATCAGGTTAGGATACGTTTGTCGCTGTTGGTCCGTAGGTGGGACCTTTACACCTCTCCGTGCCTCGGAAAGAACATTAAGCCGTTGGTGGTAGTCATTCTTTGCGGATAGTGGCTCTTTGACAGTCATAACGAGTCGTTAGAAGCCAGAAAGTTAATCAGTCTCACCAAGGGGTGACGTAGTACCCAGTAACTGAGTTTTGGAGGTCGAACTGCGTCTAGTTAGACTGCAAGCCAACCAAAAGCTAAAGCATCTGGTGATGTACAGGATGTCCCAAAAGTAGTTGCTGAAACTAATCGCTGTCCTTTTTAAGCGTTTGGAGATTTAAAAAAAAAAAATGATAGCGTTTGAAAGAGAAAAGATGGAGGTTTTATTTGGGTATACCTAAAGTAAAACAGGCACTTCTGTAAAGAGATATTGGATTAATTCATTGATAGTCATAGATTCTCTCGACATTTTCATCTGCGGTCACTGATATGGGTCGGCCTGATACATTGTGTTTACGGTCTTGTACGGTTTCATATTCTATAAAATTATCGAGAATCCTGTAAAAAAACATAATTTAAAAAAAAAGTAACAAGGAAAATGTCAAATAGTGCCTTGGCTCCGCGGGATGAAATACATGTAAATATGTGCATGTAATACGTTCTCACCTTTTTTGAGTGTTTTCACTTGCAACTCTATGCGTTCCATACTTAGTGCGAAATCCCCTATAACCAGCGCTATACACTTTTCCTCTAGAATAGAAGCACTCGTCAAGATAAACCTTTTCTTCCATCGTAAGATCACTCATTTTGACTCGATCGTTGTTGCTTCTAAAAAAGCTAGAATAAAACTGCAGGGTCTCAGGTATGTTAACCTCAAAAGTACAGTCACTACTCAAAATGTACAGGGGAAAAATATACATTAAATTTTAGTTTCAACAACTACTTTTGGCACAACCTGTGTGATTGTGAGGTTTTCTATGCTTTTACAGTACAACATGAGGTCTTGGGTCCTTGATTTCAGTTCAGGCGAAGCCAGGTCAGGGCTTTTCTCGACAGGAATTCTTCTGTAGCAGCCTGTTGTCTTTATTTGTGCTCAATTGATGGCAGTAAGCTCGACCCTGTGACATGGAACCTCATATAACTGACAAAACCTGGATCTAAGTATATTGTAGATACACTGTTTAACCTTCCGAGGAATAAAGGCATGATACTAGGCTGAATGTTGTATGAAGATATAAAACGTCTTAATGATGGTGACTTTAAGAAATTGGTAACGAAATCTGATGAGTTTTTATCAGGAAGATGGGAGAGGGTCAATTATATCATCTTTTTTTTTTGTGTACTAATAACGTTTTGACGTTTTGTAATCTTTGACAGTTGTTTATCTCATCTTTCTTTCAACTTCATTTAAGAAACTTTTTGCACAATAAAAAGGAGTGTATTGTGTTTATCAGCGCATGTATGTTTGTTCCTATGGGGGGCTCTAGAGACAAAACAAGTTGCTCGATTTTGATTATTCGTATGTCGATCAATTTATCTTAACTTTCTGAGTGTCACTGAAGACATAAAAGGAATCAAAATCTAACATGGAGACAACCAGGCTCCATAATATAGTTATAAGGAAAAAATATGCGAAATATGTCAAGTGTGGTAATAATGAATAGGTATTTATTGTTAAAAAAAGGAAGAGGGGTATCTTCCTTTTTTTAACAATAAACTGCATGAGACCACATTTTTATAGTTCACTTTTTATGCAGCCAGCTTTTTTTCAGAAACCAAAACAAAGAAAAAACGTCCTCGCAATAATTCCCACACATCCTTTCCAGGCGATTGTTGCCGGTGATCAGACAAATGGATCGCTTGCCTGATTGCTTGCTGGGAAACCCGGCAAGAATGGAAAATGTATGCATCTGGGGCACCAGTGACTACTGAATATTTGCGGCTTCGAAGAGAGGATTGTCGCTTTTTAGAAAGTTTAGTAAATTTGCAGTTTTATGAACAGACAACACAGCATTACATATACAACGTGTTCTTATTGATATTCCATAACTCTATGATATTAATGAGTCCCTGTGTAGAGATAATTGGCATCTGATTTATTTTAAAATAAAGTACTTAGTGGGTCTCTTTTTCTTGATTATGTGTCAGTTTTATTGATAAGTACAAGTAGGCAAATCATTTTCATTGAAACCAATCATTAAGATTTAAAGCTAATAAATTTTAGGTTTATCTATTCTACAGAAATTGGCTCCGATTTAGATCTTAATTCTTTTGTCGCTCCAGTAGGCAACCACGCATAAATTATTCTTAACACTGTTCATGTCTTCCATTTTCACTTTTGTGTTTTGTATGAGATGTTAGGAATATAGACGCTCAAATTGTTACCTTGTTTATAGTAGGTACGTGATTCTGAACACCATTTTTTTTTTTGTGGTTGGGAAATCATCAAATGACGTCTCCCGCTCTGGGTAGAGCGGGAGGGCGTGTCAGACTTTTACTGACTAAAACCCACCCGTGTTCCTTCAGTTGTCCGTGTGCCAGAGCCACGGTATCTCTTTCGAACAAATCTCGCGACCCTGGCAGACTTCTGAATCCCTTTCTGAACATTTGCGTCGATTATCAAAAATCTATTGGCTCCATACAGTTTTAAGTACGTAAGTACTGAATTTTTCTGTGATATAGTTTTATGTTTAATAACCGACGGAAACTTTTTACGGTCCAGACTCATGTGCTGAATTCATGATTACAGTATGCGCGTCGTTGTCTTTGCCACCTGTTTAAATATAAAGGAGGAAAAAACGCAATATTTTGGTAAATGTTATCCATATTTATACTTGCAACTATCGTACCACAGAATCACTTTGTCCTATCCCCCTATCCCCCAAACTCGATATCTATAGAAGAAAATAGTAGATTCCTACGTTTTGATTTCTAAAGCTATATTCAAACCAGGCCATAAATAGATGGATCTAGGACGTGCATCACGCCCGGTTGAGCTGTGAGCTGTACGCACGTGTCTGTAGAATGTTTGGAGCTTTTCAGACATACCTAGATACCGATTGAGAGATGTCCAGTCATTTTGTAAAGTTTAGAAACTAGTGAGGCATTTTATTCAGAGCAGTGGAGGCCCAGTGATAACGATTGCGGGTTGGTAGATGTCACATATCTTCAAATTTTCGGTTCTAGGACACGCTGGTTTTGAGAGCAGTGGTGATGAATTTATTAACACAAAGTAAAGCCTTTGCCTGGGTTCGAACCCACGACGTACTTCGGGGCCGATACCACTGGGTCACCACTGGTCTCAATCTCAGATTTGTTGCACCACAAACTGTATTTTTTTTTTAAGCTATTGGATAGCTTTTATCGCGGGCTTTGAGCGCGGCGACCGAATCAAGAAGTACCGTGACGAAAAAACCTAACAAAGTCACTTCCCGGTCTGTCTGTCTCTATGTAGGTATGCTTAGACCTTGAAAACTACGCAACGGATTTTAATGCGAGTTTTTTTTATAGATAGAGTGATTCAAGAGGAAGGTTCATATGTATATAACATGCATAATATAGTAAAGAAACGCTGATAATTTTAGGGGTTTCTAATGTGATGTCATAAATAAACACATATTTTTGCGCTTACATTGCGAACGCTGGCTGAACCCTACGAAATAGATCAAAATAATGTACTACAGTATTGTACACCTTAAAAATGTCTACAAAAAGTCCGCAATGGTATATGTCTATCTCTTAGGGATAACCCACAATAAACATTTTTTATTCTTTACTTTTTACGAGAAATAAGGGCTTATTTACGAAGCGATTTTAAGCAATACAGCATTAATCCTTATCCAATTAAGTACCTTAAATACATTTTGCATTTAATATAAATCAATATAGCCTTTTACAGCATGTAATTTAAATGAAAATCTTAGAAGATATCAGAGATTTATAAAGCGGGGGCAGAGAAAAAATGCTATGCAATTATTGCTTTACCACGGCCAGTCCCCGAATGCCACACGTCAATTTTTAGGGTTCCGTTGCCAAATGGCAAAAAACGGAACCCTTATAGATTCGTCATGTCTGTCTGTCTGTCTGTCCGACTATGTCACAGCCACTTTTTTCCGAAACTATAAGAGCTATGCTGTTGAAACTTGGTAAGTAGATGTATTCTGTAAACCGCATTAAGATTTTCACCCAAAAATAGAAAAAAAACAATAATATTTGGGGTTTCTTAAAGGTTAAAAAAAAAAAAAATTGAGTTCAGTTCTATGTATGGGGACATACATAGAACTGAAACTCAATTTTTTTTTTTCATCAAACCCATACGTGTGGGGTATCTATGGATAGGTCTTCAAAAATGATATTGAGGTTTCTAATATCATTTTTTTCTAAACTGAATAGTTTGCGCGAGAGACACTTCCAAAGTGGTAAAATGTGTGTCCCCTCCCCGTAACTTATAAAATAAGGGAATGATAAAACTAAAAAAAATATATGATGTACATTACCATGTAAACTTCCACCGAAAATTGGTTTGAACGAGATCTAGTAAGTCAATCAATCAATCAACTCAGCCTATCGCAGTCCACTGCTGGACATAGGCCTCTCCCATATTGCGCCACAACACCCTGTCCTCCGCCTTCCGCATCCAGTTTGCCCCAGCCACTTTCTTTAAGTCGTCGGTCCACCTAGCTGGGGGGCGTCCCACGCTACGCTTGCCGATACGCGGTCTCCACTCCAGGACTCGTCTGCTCCATCGGCCATCGGTCCTTCGACAGACATGGCCAGCCCACTGCCACTTCAGTTTGCTTACTCTGCGAGCTATGTCGGTAACTCCAGTTCTTTTCCGGATAATTTCATTTCTGATTTTATCCTTCAAAGAAACTCCGAGCATAGCCCGCTCCATAGCACGCTGAGCGACCTTGAATTTGTGAACCAGCCCAACTGTCAGTGTCCATGTTTCGGCACCGTATGTCATTACGGGCAGGACGCACTGATTGAAGACCTTAGTCTTCAGACATTGCGGGATTGGCGACGAGAAGACTTGACGAAGTTTCCCAAACGCTGCCCAACCCAACTGGATCCTCCTGTCGGCTTCCTTCTCAAAGCTGTGTCTACCGCACTGGATGACTTGCCCTAAGTAGACATACTCCGTCACAACTTCGAGAAGCGAACCCTCGATGTGGATTGGACTCGGCAAGACGTGCGAGTTGAACATGACTTTCGTCTTATCCAAATTCATGCCGAGGCCAACCCGCCGGGAGGCTTCATTCAGGCTATGCAGCATCTGGTCCAACTGTTCCAGCGTCTCTGCCATTACGACGATGTCATCGGCAAAGCGAAGATGTGAGATGTACTCGCCATTCACATTGATACCCTGTCCAGTCCAGTCCAGCGTCTTGAATACGTCCTCCAACGCGTTGGTAAACAGTTTCGGGGATATCACATCCCCCTGTCTCACCCCCCTAAGCAGTTGGATTGGGCTGGTTTTCGTATCCTGGATCTGAACAGTCATCGTGGCAGCGTCATACAAGCATCTCAGCACTTCGATGTAGCGCCAGTCAATGCGACATCGTTGCAGAGAGGCCAGAACTGCCCATATTTCGATAGAGTCGAAGGCTTTCTCGTAGTCCACAAATGCCATACACAGCGGCTGGTTGTACTCCTCGGTCTTCTGTACAATTTGCCGAACAGTATGGATGTGGTCTACGGTACTGAAACCTTTTCGAAAACCGGCTTGTTCTGGTGGCTGGAACTCATCAAGTCTCCTGGCGAGACGGTTCGTGACGACTCTCGAGAACAGCTTGTATACGTGACTCAGAAGTGAGATGGGTCTATAGTTCTTCAGCAAGGTTTTATCACCTTTTTTGAAGAACAGAACCACCGCACCTCTGCTCCACGCTTCGGGCGTTGTACCCTCTTGGATGACGGAGTTGAAGAGACTCGCGAGCTCTCTCAAGACTGGAGCCCCGCCCGCTTTAAGGAGCTCTGTCGTGATTCCGTCATCCCCTGGTGCCTTGTTGTTCTTAAGCTGCTCGAGAGCCGCCCTAATCTCGCCCTGGTCGACATCTGGGATGTCCTCCGTGTAGTGGCGCGTTAATTCGGCTCGATGGTCATTTGCACTATGTCCCGCTGGTCTCGCCGTCCGCGCGGAGTATAGGTGCCCATAAAAATTCTCGACTTCCTCAAGTATCTCGGACTTTAAAGTCACGATTTTGCCATCCTCAGTTTTAAGTTTCGTCAGATGGGACCTCCCTAGTTGCTGAGCGAACACTTTCGACCCTCGATTTTGCTCAATCGCGACTTCAATGTCGCGGGTGTTGGAGCACCGAAGGTCGCGTCGCGTCAGCTTCCTGATCTTTAAGCTTAAGGCCCTCTTATCTGACGAAGACGGCTGCGTGGATGGCAACTCTCGTCTTTCCCTCATAAGTCCGAGAGTCTCCGAGGACAGTTTGGACACCTTACATTTCCGCTGCGACGGGAAAAGTTTGCGGGACACGTCGCGCAGTGCTTTGACCACCTCGTCGGCCTTCTCGTCAACAGTGCCAGTGGTTTCCAGTAGGGCGAATCGATTTTGGAGTTCCAGTTGGAACTTTTCGGACCCTAGCACGGCTTGGAGCTGCGTAGGTCGGAGGGTAGGCCTCATCATGCGGATTCTCTCAGCTCGGAAATTGATATTTAGAGTGCCTCGGACAAGTCTGTGATCGCTTCCGGTACTAAACCTACTGATCACAGAGACATCTCTAAATATGTGCTTTTTATCCGTCATGATGAAGTCTATCTCGTTCCTTGTCACGTTATCGGGGCTCTGCCAGGTCCACTTCCTTTGGGGTTTCTTTTCGAAGAACGAATTCATCAAAAAGAGCCCCTGTGACTCTAAAAAGTTGACCAGCATTTGCCCCCTGTGATTTCGGCGCCCCACACCGAACGGTCCGATTTTCGATTCGCCGCGTTCCCGTAATCCCACTTTGGCATTGAAGTCCCCCATAACAACGTTGTAGTGGGCCTTAGTCGTACTATGCATTGCCTTGGCAACATCCTCGTACATGGCCTCAGCTATGTCGTCAGAGCATGTCGAAGTCGGCGCATATACCTGTATTACTTTCAGGTAGTACCTGTCCGTGAGTTTTAGTACAAGGTACGCTACCCGTGTCGACACACTACTGATTTCTACAACGCTGCTAGTGAGTTCCTTGTTGACCAGGAAGCCGACACCGCCTTGGGAGAGCTGATCACCTTCGCGGAAGTAGAGTAGGTGGCCTGACTCCAGAGTTATCGTATCCTCCCCCTGTCTTCGGACTTCGGATAACCCTAGTATATGCCAGTTAGTGCGCCCTAACTCTACTTCAAGTTCGTCCAGCCTCATCGAACGTCCATTATACGTAGCCAGATGTAGTCGTCGTTGGTAGCCTGCCGTAACCCGGAGATTCTTCGCACCCCCCGTCCCGCCGTTACCGTGACCGCTACCTTGACCAGGAATAGCGGGACCACCGGGAACTGGGGGCCGTTGATTTTGCACCTTTCTCATTTGGGAGGATTAATGCCCGTAGTCACCACGCTGGGCATGCGGGTTGGTGACCGCAGAGCCAATCCTTTTGCAGCGATGACGCTGCTGCCCGCCATCGCTCTGGAGGATTTAGGTTGGCTTCTTGGATGGTTATACCGCCATCAGTCGGTCGCCAGCGCCTCGTCTGTCAGTGGCAGGGTGTACCGCGTGCAGGTGAGGTTGACATTTGGGGAGTCCGGATGTTGTGTGCCCCCCCTTACACCCCTTACACCCCGATCTAGTAAGTATTTTTTTTTTAATACGTCATAAATCGTAAACCACAATTTACCTTTAATTCAGTCAACTCAAATATAAAAATTAAAAAAAAAACCATTTAATTTCATAAACATAAACCTTATGCATAAACCGTGAATACCTGCAGGTTTGTACGGAACCCTCGGTGCGCGAGTCCGACTCGCACTTGGCCAGTTTTTTTCTTTGTAGCATTCATTGGAAGGCCCTAGTTTAGTAGCTTCAAAAATCATGCCTTTGTAAAATATTGGCCCGGAGTACCCCCACAAATTGGTCAGGTGGGGGTAATCCGATGAGCTGCAAAACGACTGTTGAGCCACATCGCAAACTATGCCTCACTTAGCGTGGACTTTATGCACTAACACCTGAACTCAGGAAGATCTTTGCGAGGCCAACGGCAACGCTGTCAAAGTGGCTGAATTCTGATCAATGCTTAATTTAAACGAACAATTGGAATCATCGACGTGACGCAGAAGAAGAAGTAAAAAATTAGCCATTCACTTAGATTTAAGTGGCGAAAGCGCTGAACGTACATACAGACGCCAGCACATCAAGCTACCCGAAACTGTCCAAATTTCCTAATCAATTTTGAACCTAAAACTGTAGCGATAAAGTTGAAAATCTTTTTAAAAAAATTGACATATTGTAATAGCTTTTTGTGCTGGCGTCTGTACATCGAAGTAACGCCATTTGATCTGCAAATTTTATTTATCATGAAAAATTGTATAATCATACAACAAATAGTGGTTCGAATGGTCCTTGCAAATTACCTGGCTTTTAACATGATGGTCACAAAACATGAGATTCATGGAAAATTCATCGGCACCCACTTTGCATGCATCTATGCATTTGGGACGTTCGAGGCATACTGCAATTGCATAGCATACGTAGGTATATGATCGAGTTAAAATTATTACTTGGGCCTATGATAGACACGTGGAAGCGTGTTTGATTCTCACACATTCCCACAAAAATATATTTTTCTAGTTGAAACACACCTTCTTATTTCAAAACGCGATTTGAACCAGTATTTTCATTTACAACTTTATTTCAATTTAGATAACGTTTTTTAAACAAAAACAATAACCGAGTAATGGAATATGTACGCCCACCCTTACATACGTCGCGTAAGGCCGCAGTAATGTTAAGAGTGTGACAGTACATGAAAATATATGATAAATTAAAGAAAGGCTTAATAGCCTAACAGTCCCTACGATCCTGAAACCTATAAGCCCTACAGCCCTAACTTACCATATACCTAGTGTGCAATAAACAAATATATAGATAAGTTCAGGATGTCTGAGGTAAACAAATATATAGATAAGTTCAGGATGTCTGTCCTTAGGTCGCATGGTGCAGACACGAACGACGGATAGTAGGCAAGAATTCCAAGTTTGGGAGGGGTACACTCACTGCCAGTCCAGCAGACTCACGACACTGATCAGAAATGACTAAAGGTGTTTTGGCCACAGACAAGAATATAAATTCAAATCCCATTTATTAACAATATTTTACAACTTATATTCTATTTTGTCTTAATACACACTTTTGTACTTTATCTGTGTTCTATGTGTATAAGATGTAACCAAACAGTATTTCTGGGCTGCGCGTCAGCCGGGCCGAGTGCTGAGTCAATGTCCAAAAGTAACATTGAACAGACTAAATTGTCAGTTTATATCGTGGTTTATTTAGATAATATTTCGATAACTGTTGGGTTCATAATTCAAAAACTTGGCTGGATGGTAAAACGTAGCGCGTGCGCCTTTCACTCTACATTAGCAATCAATTGCGTCAATGTGATTGAATTCAGAATTTTTGTGTAGTATTTATTTATACAAAATGATGTCCCCAGTACTTGGACAATAGACCTCCTCTTTTTTGAGAGGGAGTAACCCGTGATTCGGGCCCAGTAAGGGTTGGTAAATAACACATGTCTTTGAAGTTTTGGTTCTACGACTAGTCGGTTTTCTCACGATGTTTTCCTTCACCATTTTGAGAGCATGAGAGCAGTGGTGATGCAATTATTTACAGAAAGCACCTGTCTGGGTTGGAACCTATGACCTACGACCTCATTATCTGCCTAGCCTTTTCCTAACTATGTTGGGGTCAGCTTCTAGTCTAACCGGATGCCTATAATCTATACTTAATATTATAAAGCTGAAGAGTTTGTTTGTTTGATTGAACGCGCTAATCTCAAGCACTACTGGTTCGAATTGAAAAAATATTTTTGTGTTGGATAGCCTATTTATCGAGGAAGGCTATACGCTATATAATATCACGGTACAACTAAGAAGAGCGGAGCAGTAATGAAAAATGTTGCAAAAACGAGGAAAATCGCATGGGTAGGCGATTCGACACGAAGGGAAGGGTCGGGGGAACAAGAAATTTAACGCAGACGAAGTCGCGGGCAGAAGGTAGTATTTCATAATTTATCTCACCCCATAAAAGATAACCATCAAATTCAAAGTTGCCCTGTATACAACGCGTACTACTATCTTCCCACTGTGCCCAGTGATCACCAATTATTCAACAACCGCGGTGATTACTCACTATACGTCAAACTGCATCTTGCATGTTTAAAAACTTCATTACGAAATGGGGTCCATAAACTACGAAGCTACCCGCGGAATTGGAATTTAATATTAATTAGAAAATGCACTCGCGTCACTGTTTTTGACATTGTTTTTCGGTGACACTGGGATGAATATATAAAGGGTAGTTGCTGGTACTGACTCACCGAAATTAGTATGGTTATACCAACTTATTAGTGGCTAAGACCAGCGGCAGCCTTATGGAATCGACTGGGATATTTATGTGTTTGTACGTCATGTATTCGAATTAAGGCAGGCGTTTTACTTTGTGTAAGTACTTTCATCTCCGGTGAAGGGAAATCTATTGAGGAAACCATAGCATATCATAGAACCAAAAATTCAAAGACATGTGACAACTACCAACCCGCACTGGACCTGAGCGTATGGTAGATTTTAGCCCACTTTAGTTGAAAAGAGGAGACCTGTGTCCCAGCAGTGGGAACATTATAGGGTTATTATGCAGTGGTACCGTGTGGTGCCGGACGTAAAGAATAGCACCACCCCATTTCTACCCGTGGGTGTCGTAAAAGGCGACTATGGGACTGACTAGAGAATGGGCAGCAGCGTTCTCTGTACATCTTGCCACCATACTGCGATCGCCAATCCGCCTGCCAAGCGTGGCGATTATGGCAACGCCCCCCAAATTAGGGAAGACCTATGTCCAGCAGTGGACGTATTAGGCTGAAATGATGATGATGATAAAATATAATAGTTTTTTTTTTTTAAGGAATATGCTCCAATATAGTCCGGAAAATTCAAATTTTCTTACATTTTTTGCAGTTTACAGGTCAGTGTGCTTGTATGCATTGAATGACTGTTACAAGAAAAGGTCAATCATTGGGATTAAATGAACTTAGAGGGTAGTATTGATAATTTAATTACCATAATTCTATAAAGCCATATTTTTGAACGTGTGTTGCTGGATGTAAAGAATAGCACCATCCCATTTCTTCCCGTGGGTGTCGTAGAAGGCGACTAAGGGACTTACTAGAGAATGGGCAGCAGCGTTCTCTATGCGATTTACTACAACTCGCTTGCCAAGCGTGACGATTACGGCAAACCCCCTTTTTTTTTGTCCGGCTGAAATTATCATGATGATGATAGGTCTTCTACAGCCAAGAAAAAACAAAAATTGGGGTAGGCTAGCGTTGGAAGGGAACTATTCTGTTGTGTCGTTCTGTATCTGTTGCAGTGGTCTCGAACGTCATAGAGCGAGATCGGTAGAATTGCCAGCTAAAACGGTATATTTGTACCCAAAATCGGTAAAGAGAATTTCCATGTGTACTGTGAAATTGTAGAACATTCGTTATATTTTGGTACTTCGGTAGAACAGAGCCCATATCGGTAGAAATACCGAAAAATCAGTAGGTTCGAGACCACTGGTCTGTTGTAACGATCGTGAATCATATTTAAAAATCAAAATCAAAAGTCATATATTCAAACTAGGCTGAGAGTCAGCACTTTTTGAACGTCAATCTGACATTGACCTACGAAATGCAAAAAATATATGAAAATTTTAACTTAACGGGCTAACTTTGCACATCCTACTTAAAGTATATAATAATCTATGTATTAACGAATGTATGTCACGTAAATACATTTCAAACATTGACACAAAACGTTCTTTGTACCCAGAATAAATTAACTTTGAATAATAATATATTGACTTTAGTAAGTGTTTAAATAGAATAAACTAAACTAAGTAAAATAAATTGCATTTAACAGCGTGTTACATACTTAATCGTCAGTCTGGTTATAGGGGGATTTCCAGGTTATCTCGCGAATGTCGTTTTCAGGAATAGTGGAATTAAATGAATTTAGAGGAGCGTTTTGATGATTAAAATTATTATACATAGTTCTGTAAATAAATACATAAATACGTATACGACCAGCAAAATTGCACTAAAAAAACTTAATTAAATTTGAATTTCCCTGGCATTTGATTAATCATAATCAACCTCAAACCGGCGACTGTTTTGTGAATTTTGCTGTAAAATGTAAAGAATCCATACTAATATTATAAATGGGAAAGTGTGTGTGTCTGTTTGTCCGTCTCTGTTTGTCTTTCACGGCAAAACGGAGCGACGGAACGACGTGATTCTTTAACTGGAGATAGTTGAAGGGATGGAGAGCGACATAGGCTACTTTATTTTTTCTTTTTTAGGTGGCTGGGTTGAACTTAGAAAGGCTGTGCACTTCCCATGGACAATTGTATGTAGCATGTGCGCGTGTGTCCAATGCCCAGAATTTTTACATTCTATCCCCAAATGGAAAGACATATAATATCGTCTACAGTAGCGCATTAAAATAACATTCTGTTCCGAGTTCTCTTCTGTGTTCTAAATCAGGAAAGGGGAACCGTGTTACCCCAAATTTAACGCAAGCGAAGTCGCGGGCAAAAGCTAGTATCACATAATTTCGAAACGTTTTGACATCTCAGCTTACTGCGCTTGGTTCGTGGATGTCGGACCATCTTTACATACCAAGACCGCTCCTTACCTCGGAAAGTACGTTAAGCCATTGCTCCCGGCTGACATTTGTAGATCTTCGGGTTGTCAGAAGCCCGGAAGTTTGTCAACCTGTGTTACTGACGCGCCACGTAAAATACTAGTATTCAGCTTCATCCGGTAAACTGGAAACCGACCCTAACATGGTTGAGAATTGGCTAGGCACATGATGATGATTATTACGGTCTGAAAAAATTACAATGTACTGTTGTGTTAGTATCCAATGGAAATCGTCCAAATTTCATATACGGCCCCTTAAGGAACTTCTCACACCACCGACGATTAACGAGGAGGTAGCATGTGTTGCCGGACTTACAGAATAGCAGCATCCCATTTCGGGTGTCGTAAAAGGCAACTAAGGGACTTACTATCGATAGCGGACTCCCGGCCACCGTAGGCGCGAGCTTGCGGGCGGAGAGCAAAGGGTAGCTCGCCGCCCGGTAAGGACCAGGCTCGGGTCGACGGCGCGTAGGGTTCCACGCGCGCCTCAAAGAGATGTCAGCAGCACTGAAGGGGTCTGCTAGGACCGATATCTGCCAGGGTCGCGAGATTGTTCGAAAGAGATACCGTGACCCTGGCACATGGGCAACTGAAGGAACACGGGTGGGTTTTAGTCAGTAAAAGTCTGACACGCCCTCCCGCTCCGCCCACAGCGGGAGAAGTCATTTTCATTTTTTTCAAAAAGTTCTGCACCGATCGAGCTTAAATTTTAGCATGATATATAATCCGCATCAAGGATTGTTTTTTTTATCAATTTTTTGCATCAGTCGCATATCCGCTACCGCAAAAAAACAGTATTTTTAACGATCAGCTGTGTACCAGTGACCGCGTCATCTGCCGGAAGTGAGGAAAACACTCAAATGTGCCACGGCGAAGCGTGGCAGGGTACAGCTAGTTATTAATAAAAATATCACACAGCCAAAACAACAAACTTTCAACGTAAAAAAGGGACAGTTGATGCTGCCGATTGTTTTTTTTTTTAATATTGACAGCAAACAATGAAATAGTCCAACTGCCCTACCGCGCGGCCACGCAGTTGTCTTAAACGGAGCTTAAGAGTCCCATTCTTTTTGTTAACCACTGATACGATTTCGTAGAAAATGTAGATGGTAAGAATAAAGTCTTAAGAATGGGACCTCTACTAAGCTCTTTTTAAGAGAACTCCGTGGCCGCGCGGTTCTCCATGTGCCGACCGGGCGGCCATGGTTAAACCTGTGTAACTTTCTGAATATTGTTTCTACAAAGGAGGATCGGATAAAATGGTCCCCACTACCAATAACAACCGCATATACGTCATGAGATAGGTATTTTCATACAGAGCAATAACTTCTATGGCGATTTGTTTCAAATCGTTGTGTGAAAAAAGTTATGGCGATATTTTGCAGGACGTACTGGACGCTAGGTAAAGAAAAACTTGAATTCAATAGTTAATCACTTCTAGTGGTCTTTGTTTGAATTTTCCAAAATGTAAGCATTCCGATGATAATAAAATAATATGGTACCCTCCAGCTGGTCTGATGATGGATCTGAATGCTAGATAACGGAACTCTTAAATAGCTACTAGAAAACACATCGAGTGTGGTCATTCAGCGTCCAGGTCAGTTACCAGGTCATTGTCATCAGGCAAAATGAACAGGACTCGTTAAGACACATCTAATGAGCCCAGACTCTATGGGTTTACTAAAAGCTCCGTTATCCAGCGTCCAGGTCAGTCACCAGGTCATCGTCATTAGGTAAAATAAATAGGACTCGTTGAGACAAATCTGATGAGCCCACACTCGATAGGTTTACTAGTAGCTATGCAAGGGTTTCGTTATGTAATGACCATGTCCATAATCAGACCATCTCGATAGTACTATATTATTGTCTTATCATTGGAATTAGTACATTTGCAAATATACAAACCAAGACCACCACAAGTGATTTACTCTTCAACTGCTCCATTTCGTCGCCGTCCAATACCTACGTTCTACCAAACGTCGCCACAACTTTTTCCACACAGTGAATGGATATGAGCTGCCATAGTAGTTATGGTTATTCATTAAAATACCTATCTAATGGCGTATGTGTGGTTGTTATTGGTACTGGGACCAGTTTCCATACATCTTTGCCGATTCTCCTTTGCGACTTTCACTGTTAGTGTTTTACAAATTCCTTCGTAATGTTGACGTAGTCGTTTTCCTTCAACGACACTATGTCCGAGCAATCGAAACGGACATCTTTTTACACGCTTTATATTAGCTTCACTTGTATGTTTGTATGTTTGTATATTTGTATGTTTGTATGTTTGTTTGTAACCGACTCCTTATAGTGCGATTTTGACCCACTTTAAACGACCAGATTTCATTCAAACTTTGCACACCTGTCAAGGACTGATGACAATGCAATAATTTCATAAATTAGTGCCATTATCCTTGCCAGGGTTACCAGGACAGCAAAAAAACTGTCACAAACTACACTGACATACGTCTCAAAATTCGAAATACCCTAAAAAATAGAAAATAAATAATAGTTTAAAAAAACTAAAAAACACGCTTCCATGGAAAACCAAACTAAAAAGTACAAAATAATGGAAAAAAAGCGTGGGGTGCCTGATATCAATAAAAAAATACCTTAAAAGCACCCCACGCTTTTTTTCCATTATTTTGTACTTTTTAGTTTGGTTTTCCATGGAAGCGTGTTTTATAGTTTTTTTTTTCCATCAGAGGTTAAAAACAAATATTTATTTAACTGGACACTACAATACATCAAAACCAACTTGTGGGTAGTCCGAAAATAAAATGCCATAATGACTATTTTTTTTCTTTTTCTTATATGAGCCTATATCGTCCAGTCTTAGATGTGATACCTATAGATTAAAAAAGGGTTTGCGTTTAGTTATTACAACTAAATAAAACAATATAAAATTCTTGACTAACTAAAAGACTTGTACTGGACATTGACAGTGTGGTGGAGAGACTGAAGACCGGTAGTACCCAGGGATAACGGCTGAAGCTGTTGGTTGTCGGATCGAACCCAGACAAGCGCTTACTTTGTGTTAAAAAACTTCACCACTGCTCTCAAAATGGTGAATTAAAACATCGTAAGGATGTTCTGGAACCAAAAGGAGATGTTTCATTTTTATATGGGGCTCCGGCCATAACGTGTACCATTTAGCGAAGCTGGGTAAATTACTCATGAATAGAATAAAGTTACATTTTTTTCATAATATCAAATGGTTTATGAGTACAAAATAAAAATTAAAAATGTTTGACGTTTGTCCTAAGAGTCAGCAAGTTGTTATTTTGAATTCGTTTAGAAACACACTTCAAAAATGGAGACTAAAGATTTTTGTAACGATGAAATGGTCACACTTAATTATGTTTACTCAAAAATATTTACAAGAGAATAATAGTAACTAATTTTTAACACTACAAGAATACACACATTTTTTAATTATTTTCTACTTAACATTGATTTGATGAGACATGATTTCAGAACGAATGAAGTCTGCAAGCAAACGAGACGCCATATTGAATAAAACATGGTAATAATTGAAAAACTATTATTTTTTGTACACAACAAATCAGGCTCAAATTAACCAGGGAATATTTTTCCCTAATTTGTAGTATTTTTTCCTCTTTTTTGATAAATGTACATCTGATGGCCGAAAATGAAACATCTCCTTTCGAAGACCATCAGTGCCACTTGCACATAGAGTCAGTCCACGTAGAGGATTACGGCCCATTCCTTCTCACTGAGAGGAGGCCTGTGTCCCAGCAGTGGGAACATTATAGGCTGACTATGATGATGAGTATGATGACTGAAAGGACTGAAACATTGAAAAAAACAAGCGTCGGAAATTATTGTTTATTACAAAACAATATATAAAATAAATATCAGTGACTTTAGGTAATGTTTAACTGCAAACACATAATAAAGACTGTGTTACACCTTTTTTTTACTTGAAAACTTTTGTCTACTTTCCGTTAAAGTGTGACACTAAAATCCGTAAAAAAATCATCCGGAAATTTTCACGATCAATAATTTCATTCTGTTTCATAATCATGTGAACAATTTTATTTCAAGCAATGTGAAATTTTCAAGTTGTTTCATTATTTCCAATATCTTTTATAATATAAATAGTTCAATGTTTTTAGTAATTGAAGCATTGTGACGGTTTCAGAATATATTTCCGACGTTGCTATGTTCGATGGGGTTCCACAGGGCAGTACATCTACTTCATTTTAACAGCAATCGATTGGTTTGTCCGCAGCCTTAATCTGTTGTGTAGCTTTGTCGCCTTTCCAGACGACATCATAATCCTCGAAAGAAAGCTTTTTCGTAAGAGCTGCATCATGTATCTTGACTTTGCTGTATTAATTTCAGCTCCGTTTTTATTTGATGCAACGTCCCGTTTCCGCTCGACGTAAAAATTACGCCGGCAGGCTTATTAAGTATTTGCACATATATGTCATAACTATCAGCAAAACGACAAACGAAAATACGGTGACAATAATTTGCCCGGGATCTACGTTTATGGACTGTGTGCTAAGTAACATGTTGATCAGCAGCCACACGCCTTGGAAACCACGTTGCAAATGAAGAAGAAACAAATTATGAGAAGGACGGCCGATCCAACAATTGTCAGAAACTGGTTCAAGTTGAACACTAACGCACATGAAGCTTCGGCTGCCTTTGCCATGATTGCAGTTTACTGAGCCTCTATTAATCCTCAAAATATCTATTAGGAAATTCTCGTCTATGTCCCTTGGAAATACTTGCACATCCAGCTCATAACAATCAGTAAGGTAACAAATGCAAATGCGATCATAAGAAGTTGTATAATATCAACGTTATAGCATGCACCAGCGTCGGATTGGGCTGCCTTTGCCATATCCTTACTTACCACTCGTTATATGGCAGACGACTAAAAACAGCAGAACTAATATCACGACAGAGCCAATGACCATAAGAAGTTGGTTCAAATTGAACGTAAGTCCACAGTTAGTAGGACCAGGAGCAGGTTTTGCCATTCTTCATCCCCTAGCGCAAAACATCGTCGGCACTCGTTGAAGTACTATTTTCCCATTATTCCAACATTTTACATGTTCTTTTTCTGTATTTTGGTTAACTTTTAATTTGTTTTATAATTTTACTATTTTTTGAACGGCAGATTGGATTTTTGACATTGTTGATGTTAAAAACGAAGAAAAACGTTTGACAGTTCTCCCTCTTTGGTTTTTATGAAAAAGAGTTCTTGCTTGAAAACTAAATTAAGAAGTTCATAAAATTAAAATGAATACAGAATTTTGGTAAAACAAACATTTATTGGAAATAAATAGATTGATGAAAGGAACTAAGTACGTAACTAAATTGAAGACGAACCTAAACTTTAGCTAACATTAAAATATCGTCAGGCCTCCAGTTTTGTATTCCTGTAAAAGAAACAAAAAATGTGAGACAAGTAAATAGAGTGCTACAAGGAAATTTTGGCGACTGCATGACATTGACATTTTGAAATAGTGTCACAGAAAACAAGATGGTGACGTGACGTTAGTTCTAATTTTGGCCACGCGCCACTAGAACCATGTAGCGTTGTAGATTATATATTTTTTTAATCCAATTGAACTTTTTGTGGGAAAGAAAAACCCAAACAATGTCCAAGTAGTTTATAAGTTAAAGGGTTCATATAAGGGCCATATTCAGATATATGTTTTATTAGATCATCTATTAGGTATCCGTATATGACAGAATCCCTGATCTCTGTCAGTTCGTCCACCTGTCAGGATGTGATTCAACCGCTTTAGTTGAAGACTATTTGCACTATGTATTTGCACGTTGTCCTTCAAGTAGTCATTTTTGAAGCACTATTTCCATTCTTTTGTAATATTTAGGTCAAGAAGTATCTACTAATATTATAAAGAGGATTTTTTTTTGTTGTTAATGTTTGTATGTAGGTAGGGGTAATCTCTAGAATTATCATACGGATTAATAAAAAGCCCCATTTTTGAGGGTGGTTATAGCCCTTCACTTCACGGTACAACTCAGAGGAGCTAAGAAAAAAGAAAAAAGACGTCGTAAAGAACGCTAAGTGAAAACAAAGTATCATGTAGCACGAGCGGGCGATGGAATGCAAAGTCGTCGTCAGGGCCCAAAATTATACGCGAGCGAAGGGATAGCGTATAAAAATAAAAGTTAAAAAAAAACTATAAAACTCGCTTCCATAGAATACCAAACTAAAAAGTAGAAAATAATGGAAAAAAGCGTGGGGTGCTTTTTAAGGTTTTTTTTTTTATTGATATCAGGCACCATTTTCTGCTTTTTAGTTTGGTTTTCTATGGAAGCGTGTTTTTTAGTTTTTAAAAGCGTGGGGTGCTTTTTAAGGTATTTTTTTTTATTGATATCAGGCACCATTTTCCACTTTTTAGTTTGGTTTTTTTATTGAAGCGTGTTTTTTAGTTTTTGTGAACTATTATTTATTTTCTATTTTTTAGGGTGTTTTGAATTTTGAGACGTATGTCAGCGTAGTTTGTGACGTATGTCAGCGTAGTTTTCGAAGACAATTTTTTTGCTGTCCTGGTAACTCTGGCAAGGATAATAGCACAAATTAGTTTGTGACGTATGTCAGCGTAGTTTTCGAAGACACAAATTTATGAAATTATAGTATTGTCATCGGTCCTCGATAAGCCTACAGAGTTAAAATGAAATCTGGTCTTTTAAAGTGGGTCAAAATCGCGCTATAAGGAGTCGGTTACAAACAAACATACAAACACACAAGTGAAGCTAATTTAAAGCGTGTAAAAAGGCATTTACGGTAAAAAAATTGTAAAGATCAGTGAAACGATTTTCTTTATCAATTTTTTTTTCCGGTGGGTTATCATCAAATGACGTCTCCCGCTCTGGGTGGAGCGGAAGGGCGTGTCAGACTTTTACTGACTAAAACCCACACGTGTTCCTTCAGTTGCCCATTTGCCAGGGCCACGGTATCACTTTCGAACGAATCTCGCGACCCTGGCAGTTCAACTAACTATTAACTCACTTACTTCTTCTACTACTACTAATTCAATATTTGCTTCCGTTCACGACTTCTTCCCAGTGGAAGTCAATTTTATCATTAAACATATCCAATGTCTCTCGACAAAAATAAAGTTCAATAAGTGAAAGAACTTTGGAAATCGGTTCAGTAGTTCCAAAGAGTATGAACCTCTTCGAAAGAAACTGACTGGCCTGTTAGTCTAGTGGATAGTGACCCTGACTGCTAAGACTGAGGTCGTGGGTTCGATTCCCACCCAGGACAAATCTTTGTGTCATGAGCACAATCATTTGTTCTGTGTCTGGGTGTAATTTATCTATAATATGTATGTAATTAGAAATATATAAGTATGTTTATCAGTTGTCTGGTACAGGCTCTGCCTAGTTTGGGATCAGATAGCGTTGTGTTGGTTGTTCTAAGATATTAGAAACAAATACAGTGGACCCCCGGTAATCCGGCCCCTGTCTAATCCGGCACCCCCTGTAATCCGACATGTCTATTATATTATTGAACATTTTTTTGACAGTCTTCGCTAATGTAGATAATGCATGGCTGAACGGGAACTGTATCTGTAATTTGTCGGATTACAAGGTACTCTTTTGTAAAAAAAATCCAGACTATACCCCGGGGTCTTCTTTGGCAGTTCTCTATAATCCAACAAATTCGATAGTCCGACGCTGCCCTGCAAAACGTTGGTCGGATTACCGGGGTCCACTGTACTTAATCGATACTGATATTATAAAGCTGAAGAGTTTGTTTGTTTGTTTGATTGAACGCGCTAATCTCAGGAACTACTGGTCCGAATTGAAAAAATATTTTTGTGTTGGGTAGCCTAACTATCGAGAAAGGCTATATAATGCTACAACTAAGAGGAGCGGAGCAGTAATGAAAAATGTTGCAAAAACGGGAAAATCGCACGGGTAGGCGATTCGACGCGACGGGAAGGGTCGGGGGAACAAGAAATTTAACGCGGACGAAGTCGCGGGCAGAAGCTAGTTTTACATACTTTTAATATTAATTTAGGCTAGCTTCCAACCTTGGCATTGCCCACGTGGTATATCGATAAAATGTAGTATGACTTGCCCCCTTATTGCGTCACACAGAATCTTAATCATTTTGAAGCTTACTGCTTATTCAATCTTTCATATTTTGGTTACACATGGAATGTTGTGGAACTGTCAACATAAAAGCGGTTATTATTGATAGTGTATTACACAATTACCCCTCTGCCCTCTAATTCCGAAACACTCTATCAAATAGAATCTAAATCATTCTGAAGGATATTGCAATCGATAGTTTCATATGTTCGAAAGAATTGTCTGCACAATAACCCAAATTACGTGACGAATGTTGTTGAACTGTAAAATTGAAAGACATTTTCACTGTTAGCGTTACGCAATTACCCCTTTCATAAGGCTTAAAGTATCTCTATATCAAATTTCGTCAAATTCGGTCGTTGTTCCGGAGATTACCCTCTACATACAAAGTCATTTTACCTCTTCATAGTATTATAGATAAAATCATTTTCTGTTTTAAAACTAATATTAGTTCCAATAAAAAAAACCCACACCACGTTTTTTAGTTTTGTTTTGTTTAGTAAGATACAGGATAATTTTTTAATCCAGTGCGCAAACTGTAAGCATGAATTCAGCATATCATTCTAGACCCCCAGCGTAGAAAATCTTCGTCAGTTATACAAAAAAAAATCTGCTGTTCCATACATTTTGACCCCGTAGGTATTGCATTTTTCTATGAAACAGCTGGTTTTTTTTTGTACAACCGACGAAAAATTTCTGCGCAAGGGGGTCTAGAATGATATGCTGAATTCTTGGTTACAATTTACGCACTGGATAAAAACTTATCCTGTATATCTACAATGAAGACCGTTGGTTCCGTCATTATATGCTAAAAGTGTTCCTAAAGAAAGTTATTTAAGAAATAGTTGAGTTTTTTGTTTAACTTCATTATTTACAAAGATTCTTTCATTTTTTAAACTGGAGTCATTCAGGGTAACTGAGCGCAGTGGGTAAGTGTGCGCACGGCCGGTATCTCCAGAACGGGGTGCGAAAGGAGGGTAGTTTGTTTAAGTCGATCGGAGGAGCCAGAGGTGCGAAATAATTGCGACATGGCCGTGCTTCGCTTTGCTGACACTCTTGAAGATTTTCTTTCAAGTCACCTCCGACATTTTTGCGAGTGCATGTCTGTACTCTACAGTGTGCATAAATTAATACTGTCGAATAATTATTAGAATAATGTACACTTTTTGTAGAACTGTATGAATTCGCTCTGACTCCCTTTGAAGAAGAACCGAAATAAAAGTTCATAAAGGTTCCAATTTAGGTACATGTTCCGGTTCTGGTTCTAGAAACGGAACCACCAAACATATCCGTTCTTTACCGGTATTTTACGGACCTTTCAGGCCCTGGTCCTGGCCCGATATCACGTTAATTGCTCATAAGTTAGCTTACACAGTTTTGCATGCTTATGATGGTGGTTTACATAAATAAAACGCTTATGACTGTGTTACCCGGTATAAGTATCCATGATAAGTCCAAGAATCAGATTTCACCTTAAAATTATTTAAATCCTTTAAAAGCACTGTTACATGTAGGTACGTATAGCAGCACGCGTAGCATGACCACCGTAGAAATGGGTTTTGTCTGTTCTTGGTAGAAAAGAGATAGAATTGTCATGCTACGCCACCTTAAAACGGTACAAATCTTTCTACAATCTGTAATTTTATCTATTCTTCCGTCGACAAAACCCATTTCTACGGTGGTCATGCTACGCGTGCTGTAGGAGATTTGCAAAGATATACCAAACGAAAGTAAGAATTTGGACCAATTTTCGGAGGGGTCTTGGTACCTATGTCGAGATGGACTTATCATGTATACCTACTCATACCATACACTAAATATATACACAAACTAAATCCCACCACCAAAGGTTAATTAAAGACTAGTTATATTCATTACCAAGTTTATTAAATCCAAATATATACATTCCCAGTCTATTCTATCGTACCAATAATAATGTATCAGTCAGCGAAATATACAGAGCCGACGCCATCTCGTAAGTTTGTTAATAACAATTTCGCAATCACAATAATTTTGAGTACATTTACGATACATGACTATAATTACCACGTTTACACTTACAATTAGCTGTGACACAAAAGTCGAGCATTGAGCATTTAGCATTCGAAATACTCGAAACTCGGTGCATTCACAGAAATAAGGTCAACGTGAAAATGACTACTTTTTTATTAAATTAGATATCTTTGGTTATTGAGTGTAGTAAATCTACTAGACAGAGAAAAGAATAAAAAGATAAATGCAGCGCAAGATAGAAGAAGAAAACTTAAACTTATCGTATTTATATAGTGTGTGATTTGATGCCAGAAGGACTTAACATTTCAATCACCACAAAGAAATATACAAATCTTGCGCTGGAATGGAAAAGCGTAAAACTAAGAAAGCATTTAAAGACCCCCCAGAATACCAAAAAAAGTGTCAATTATTTACTGAGCCTTGATCTTCTTTAGATGTCTTCGGCGGCTGTTCTCCATCGAGCGACTGACCACCCACACGCTAAAACCTCTACACGTACTCTGCATGAGTCGAATGACATTTATGAAGACGGCATGAGGGAGGTAGCCAGTGGTCCTTGCGACAACTCCAACCAGGCCGATAGCAGACGTTACGAAGTCTTTAGCGGTCGGAGCGAAGAGGGTACTTTTGCGAATCCCAGACATGTTGGAGCAGACGAAACCGGGCATGACGCATTGGACAATGATCCCTTTTTTGCTATATTCCATTTCAAGGCCCTCGGTGAACTTGTCAACGTAAGCCTGTGGGCGAAAAGGGTATTGAATATTTACATTATTGTCATAATGGCTGGATAAAGTTCTTCAGCGTCAGACGGCCCGACACTAAAAACAAAATAATCAATCGGTGCTTCTTTAGTGATTTGTTTGTATTATACCAACGAAATAACGTATCTTTTCCTATTACAAAACAGAGCGTATAAATACTTTAATAATTATTAGAAAAGCTAGTAGAAAATGATAGAGGACTTGTATATCCACTAGACAAATTGCAATCGTAGTTAGGTCTCTTGAGACATAAGATGAAACATTGTTTGCCTTTGTTGCTTGTTTATTCTTTACTGATCTCAAAATAACTCTCTAAGTGAGGGAGCAATTTGTTACCAGTTCTATCGAGTTCCACTTTAATAGACTACTGTTTATTTGCTTTACGCTAATGTGGAAAAAAATGATTTTGAAGCTTTGAAATCTTATGGCTGACAAATGAGAGTCCGATATTGCTCTAATATTACGTGACCTATCAACAGCGTATTTATACAATTTATCTAGTTTAGTTGGGGAGGTCATTTTAGGGACACAGAAAACAACAGTATCGACTCTAACATTGTTTGCAATATCATTTCTGCATATACTAAAGTCAAGGCTTTACAACTCTGAACACCTAAACGCCAATGGGACTTTTAATTTTATGTGTTTCATGTTGTGTTTCTATTTGTGTGTTTGTGTTTGCTTTTGAGTTTTGTTCCATTGTGCATGTGTGTCTTTTCATTATGTGTTTGCCCCAATCCCAATTTATCATCGTCATGAACTTCCACGTAATTCTTACACCCTTTTTGTGGTCTTTCTCTGTGAATGTAGGTCTTACCTTAGTAGCAGCATACACGGTGAGTAGGGGGCTAGGTATCATCGAAGAAGCGGATCCCATGTTGATGACGACGCCCTTCTTCCTCGCCACCATGCCAGGCATGATGAGTCGGGTCATGCGAGTCACTGACACCACATTAGCCTTGATCAGAGTCGTTGTTAGCTTATCCCTGTTGGAGAAGGAAACATGTTGAAGTATTTGGATCACATTATTTTGGTTCCCATTGTTCTCTGGGACCGTATTGTGAAGTATTAATCTAGTCATGATTCCAGTTCGCGGCTAAATAACTGTTTATGTAGTCCATAACATATAGAGACTCCTCCGTACCTCGGACATGTCGTGACGAGGAGTCAAAAGCCTGAGTCTGACAACCAGTATTACCAAGGGGTGTCATGTTACCCAAAATCTAGTTTGTGGAGGTCAGATAGGCAGTCACTCTGTAAAATACTGGTATCAGCTATATTTGGTTAGACTGGAAGCCAAGCTCACCATAATTGGGAAAAGGCTAGACAGGCGGTGACTCTTATTGGGGTGTATGGGGTCTTGCTTTAATTATGTTACACGTTGTGTAGTTATTTAATCTCCTCGACCAGACAAAACACGTGGCTCACAAAATTATTGCAAACGTGTATTTAAAACAATAAAAATGGAAACCACTTAATCTGTCCTAGCTAGGACTTTACGACCTGTAATAAACAATATATCGCTTACAACTTTAAAAATTATTTTACACAAAAAAATACAATTTGAACATCAAAATAACGAGACTTGTACCACCATTTATTACGTTTTATATTTTTTATAAAAATTCTCACATCAGCAACTCATATTTCATTTAAAATAATTGGAACAATAATAATATGGCTACGAATCAACAACATAATATTGGTCCAATATATCGCTTATTGGAAAAATTAAACAGATTAGGGTTTAGGCAGATTATCGAATTTTCACTTAACATTCGTCATAAGATACGAGTAATGTGGATGGCGTACAAACTCAACGCAAAACCTAAATGTGTTCAGCTGCGAGAAGCTTAATGTTCGCGCTGAAAACCGACAGCTGTTGGATCGCCAGCCCAAGCGTTACATCTTCTTCTGGTAGTGCTATCCACGCGCAAAATTCTTCTCTAGTAAATCCCTTAGTCGCCTTCTACGACACTCACGGAATAAAATGAGATAAGAATTTCACCTGATTCTATTAATGCAGGCCCATCTCTGGAAGGGCCTTATGAAAAAAAGAGTCATTGCAGCTTCTTGCTGACTTGCTCCAACTGACGGCATAACGCAAAAGTAAACCACCAATGGTAGCAATTATCGCCAAGTCTAAACAGGCATTTAACATTTTCTAACCGATCTCTTGAATTGAATTCGCTCACCTGAATGAACCCTTTGAGAATTCATAAGTGCTGAAATATTTATAATTTTAAACTCAACGTTAAAATGATTATTCATAAAATTCTTATTCTGGGTCAATAAGGTCGTTTCGTTTTAAAGGTCAATTTTAATATGAGGCCCTCGAAGCCGGTTTTCTTTTTGTGTTTTATAATAAGCAAGACTTATAAAGGGTTTCTTTCGTAGGTTGAAAATTCAAGGTGGTATTTAAATTGAAGTGAGGTTATTATTAAAAACGATTTCAGACCTCCACGTTGAAATACTACGTTTGTCGTCAACGTCGACCCACTGTAAGTTTTGCTTTGACTCTGACTGACATTAAAAATACTTAATAGGAATATATATGCGGAATCCGACTGTTGGTCCGTATCAAATCAAATCAAATCAAAAGTCATTTATTCAAATTCGGCTGAGGATCAGCACTTTTTAAACGAATATCACCCGTAGTATTAGGGAAAGTTCGGCTTTGGATTCTGTCTATCACTCATAGCTATGTGACCGCCTTATTTCACATTTGGATTGGCCATATAGCTATATGACAATAGTATTTTTCAGATTATCTAAACTACAAACATTTTTCGTGGGATACTATGTTAAATATGACAACAATATACCTACCTTGTGAAATATAGCAAATTAAATGAAAGAAAAATTACAACTCATATTACAATAGGTAAGCTACGTTTTGTTTGATTAGTTTTCGATAACGATACCCAACATGTGGGTAAAGAATTACCCGCTAATTTAATTTGACCCTGTTTAGTACTTGGTACATAAATTCACTTTGGATCCCTAAACCTCCGGTACATCCTTGCCACGTTCTAAAATTACAAATTGATACAAAGAATTTACATAGCAAAGCGACACAACTACATTTTTCTCAGTAGGAACCATGTACACCTACAATACAGCTAGGAACATTGTCAGCATATTACGGTACTTCAACATAGGTACGAGTATATTACGTAGAAGCCATCTGATGCGGCAATTAAGCTCAAACCATTAACTGTGACGTAACAACTTGCTGCTACATATATTACCTAACTCTGTAGAGGAACTATGTTGACTCTCCTGGGTACGTATATAAGTATGAAGGTACAACAATCTATAACCCAAATAGATAAAAACCAGAAAAAAGACATATACATTAAATATATCTAACGTCGCCGTCGCTGCATGTCTCAATTCACAAACCCCAACATTTTTGCTCAAAAATATTCACTTCCGATTCTTCAAATATTTCTATTACTCCAAATGTCATATAGTCAAACCAATTCTATGCTACATCAAATCCACCGCCCTGTCACAAATAATCTTATACCAATAACGTGGATTCATAGAATATTTCAATCCTGCACTTATATAGCACCTGCCATCGGTTCGGCTGCATTCAGTTCACAAATGTTCAGGTTTTCCGCGATATTAGCCGAGCCAAACTCCGGATTATTGAAGTCGAGAATTTGAAGGCTTCTAGCGTTATTATATTTTCTTGAAACTCGCTTTTGATCGTTTTTGAAAAGATATTTGGTGAGTTTTGTGTAACGGTGGAGAATTATATAAATGAGGTCACGTTTAATGGTTTGTTAAGTTGATACTATTAAAGGGCTGGTGTTCATATGATTTGCTCTTCAAATTTTTACTACTAGCTTTTTAGCGTGGAGGTCGGAAATTATCCCACGGGAAAAAACTGCAGGGATGAAAGGTACTTTATGTGTTAATTCAGGTTACAATCTATCTGTGTTCCATTTTTTATCCAAGCCCGTTTATCCGTTCTTGCTTGATTGAGTAACAATCATTCAAATTTTCACTAGTTTTTTGGGATTTCATCAAAACATATGGCTGTCATTATGTGATTGAATAAGCATCCTTACTACTACTTAACCTCAATTTGACCGTATAAAAACTCCTCCATAACTTAGTTACTGGGTAATAAGATACCCCAAGGTAAAACTAGTTGTCAATTTTTCGGACTTTAAGGTCGACCCGTAACGACAGTCAAAAACTACGAATGCGGCACGGAGGGGTCTCAGTATGTAAAGATGGCCACATTGGCCACCCATCCACGGACCACACTCAGCAAGCATAGCTATACCTGATCTATAAACTGATTAATAAACCCGTGCAGCTGTTATTACTTAGCCACGAGCCCTCCTAAATTCCAGCATACACTAAAGATCAATATTGCCATACCCATTCTATACGTAATAAAATTTCTGACATTCCTTAAGCCGTGTTCTACGCAATTCGGAATCAAAGCCCCGGTATTTCCAGAATTTAACTTGTCAAGGGGAATAAAACGGATGTCGCCGTCCGCCATGTTGGATTAAGTGACGTCAGGAATTTTATGATACGACACTAGTGGGATTGGAAACTGTTCCGTTTTTGAATTGGTGGTAGGGCGAATCCAGACTGCGGTTAATCAACGACAAAGGATTATTTCTACTGTAAGGTGACAATATTTTGAGGCAACGGTTTGGAGACTGCAGTCTGAGTGCTCCCCTTACTTAGGAAGTACATCTCACTGATGCAATAATAAATGTTGTATGCAAAAATTATTTCAGTAGTATCCCTCTTTCTATCCATATCATCACTCACACAGTCCATCCATCGTTTCTTTGGTCTCCCACCATTGTTATTGCGATCGAAATTCATACTCAATGCTTTCCTCACGACATTTTCCTCATTCCTCCGTATTACGTGCCTTTACCACGATCACCAATTTCCACAAAACTTTTCAGCTATCAATGCCACTTTCAGACTTTCTGTAATGTACTAATTTTTACACGGTTTATTACACGCTTTATATTAGCTTCACTTGTATGTTTGTATGTTTGTTTGTAACCGACTCCTTATAGCGCGATTTTGACCCACTTTAAACGACCAGATTTCATTCAAACTTTGCACACCTGTCAAGGACCGATGACAATGCAATAATTTCATACATTTGTGCCATTATCCTTGCCAGGGTTACCAGGACAGCAAAATATTGTCACAAACTACGCCGACATACGTCTCAAAATTCGAAACACCCTAAAAAATAGAAAATAAATAATAGTTTAAAAAAACTAATTATATATTATTTATTTTCTATTTTTTTTAATCTATTCATTCGTGTAACACCACACATCCCTCTTAACATTCTCATCTCAGTTACATGCAATTGCCTTTCATTCATCCCTTTTGTAGCCCAACATTCTGACCTATACAAGACAGCAGGTAACATGCACTAGTTCATTAAATACTTACACTTCTGGTATGTCAAGGAAGTACTCTGGGTAGGAGTATGATACTCCCACATTGTTGACTAGTGTACCGATCTCCAGTCCATCGATCTCCTTCTTAATAGTCTCGTAGATCTCTTCTCCGCCGCAGAAGTCTACCTGGATGATCTTTGTTGCAACCTTGAATTTCTTTTCTGTAGAAAGAATAGTAATTAGTTGCGCAGTTGTAGTTGGAATTGGTGGTTAGTTACGTTGGCCTAAAAACCCATTTTACATTTTTGGTAGCTTATCATCTTGGATTTGCAAGGATACTGAGTATATAAAATTGTATTATCATTAGAATCAAAATAGTGTACTAAATTTCAGATCAATTTGACAACAGGAAGAGGGTGAAATTACAAAAACGAATTTTGACCTAAGAAACATCAAGAAATGGACTAGCTAAATTAAACCGTTTAAAAATACGTATTACTTCACAACTCACTCAAAAACTACTAATCAGAACTTGAGCAAAGTTGTGTGAGACCAACCTTTCAAACAGAGGATTTATTTATCTGTTAATAAATGAGAGAGGTCTAAGGTAACAAACAATTTAAAAAAAAAAAACGAATTGAGAATGTCTTCCTTTTATGAAGTCGATAAAAAACACTATATTTTTATGCAAGAAAACTGGGAAATGACTGTTATGAAAAATAGTAAATTCTCAAAGATTACATACGAACAGAAATGACTAATTAAGTATCTAGTTATTTACCTATTTCCTGAGCCGTCGCCTGCAGTTTTTCCATTGAACGGCTGACTAGAACAATATCACAGCCACGGGCGGCCAACTGTAACAAAAATATTGTAAATTAATATTGTAAAATCCTGATCCAATTTTAATGAATGGACATAGTAATAAATATTTCTGCTCTTTGAGCGAATGGAAAAGCTGAACGTTGAATCTTTCTGATTAATTAACTTCCACTGTCAATCTTTGCTCTTCGTTGAGATTTTATTGTGTTTACTGTGAAATTATCCTGTTGTAAGTATATATGATAACACCACCCCATTTCTTCCCGTGGGTGTCGTAAAAGGCGACTAAGGGACTTATTAGAGAATGGGCAGCAGCGTTCTCTATGCATTTTACCACCATACTGCGATCGCCAACCCGCCTGCCAAGCGTGGCGATTATGGTAAAGCCCAGCAGTGGACGTCTTACGGCTGAAATGATGAAGTATATATATGCAAAACCAACATAATAAGTTAGTAAGTTTTGCAATAGGAGCGAGCCTATTGTCATTAACCGGGCACAACTTAGGACTCCGGGCTGCTACTGAGGAATTTCAGACATAAAACCAAATACCACGTAAATCCACCTGTATGAAATAATGAAGTAGGACGACTCATTTATATGCATTATGTCATTATCATTTATATTATTAACTTCTGCCAACGATTTCGTCCGCGTCAAATTTTCTTCTCCCCCCACAAGCCCACGTCGCATCCAATACCCGTGCAAGGTCTCGTATTCGTATTTTTTTTTTCTTTTTGCTCGTCTCTTAATGTTCCTAGCATGATGTTTTATAGTCTATTGCCTCAGTCCAACAAAAAAAAAAAAAAAACTCAGCATCACCTTCATAATACTGTAGTATTTAGATTTGATTACAATTAAAAAAAGCTATACTGAGTCCACCGACACTATTGTTCTACCAGGAAGCCAAATCCAGTGTTTAAAAACGCAACCTCATATAAATAAATATAAAAATACCAAAATATTAAATTATGGATATCTCTGATGGATTACGAATGGGATTAGAATAAAAACTACGGAAATTGCCCGTCTGGTATTTCCCTTTAATGCCTCTCAACCAGCTAATACTGAATAAACAAATACTCGCAGATTGTCATGTTCTAGTCTCGATATTCAAACATTAAATATTTGTACCGCGACTGTTAGGGTTGTCACTCAAAACTCGAGAATCGTTGAAATTAATTACAGAGTAGTTGTATTAATTTGTAGGCACAATACTGCGTCGATTCTGTACAATTTATTGATGATTAGGCTGTGTTTGAATGGTTAGTGCTTCAATTTGCGATCTTACGACCCAATTAATTAAATTGAATGTTGAACGTGAAGTTTCAAATTAGAGTACAGAATATTGATGTGGGAAATTACTAACTGGCATCGATTTATATAATTTCTTTACCTTGGTCTTGTTACGACTCGAAACCTGCTCGTTACCCTTTTGAGGATTTATAAATAGCGTTTTTACTATAAGACTCTCGCAGACAAGCGCGATGGCACGAAGCGATTCTGGTAGAACAATTACCATGAAGTTTTTACCGAAATTGTTCTACTAAAAGCTCGTCGCGCTGGTTTGCACTGGCCTTTATTTTGGGTGTCTGTGGGTCTATCTTCACCCACCTACACCACAAATTACTACGTGTATAAGTAAACATATTTATGGTATCATCTGTGGAAATCCCTGCCAGGGTCGCGCGATTCGTTCGAAAGAGATACCGTGGCCCTGGCACATGGGCAACTGAAGAAAACACACGGGTGGGTTTTAGTCAGTAAAAGTCTGACACGCCCTTTCGCTCCACCCAGAGCGCGAGACGTGATTTGATGACTTCTCATCCAAAAAAAAAAATCTGTGGACTTACGCTGGCTTTGTTAGCCAGAACCCTCACGTAAAACGGTCCGAGAGTCAAAATGCAAAAAAGGGCGTCATCATCACAACATCATTTTGTCTCTGTCACTGTCAAACGATTAACAGAAACATAACTACGTATAAAACTTCGTTTAGCGCTACATGTGTTGCTCGTGTGTATGCAAACTTAGTACTCATACAGACGAGTGACACGCGTCAACGACAGAGGCAAATGTAGCCCTCGACGGCTGCCGCTGACGCATATCTGAGCATCATATTCAAATAAACGAGCAGCACGTCGTCGACGGCGTGCATTGACACTAATCAATGGCTGCAGCTGCCTCTGCCGTAAACGCGTGCTGCACGAGAATTTGAGCACCGTACTCAAATACACGAGCGGTACTACGTCGACGTCGAGCATCGATAGGTGTCGACGGCTGCCGTTGACACTCGTCAAACGTTGCAGTTGCCTCTACCGTTAACGCGTGCCGCTCGAGTATTTGAGTACAGTGCTCAAATACACACGAGCGACACGTCGTCGACGGCTGCAGTTGTCTCTGCCGTTGATCAGCCTATATTGTTCCAACTGCTGGGACACAGGCTTCCTTTCGGGGAGGGGAGTGGGCCATAATCTACCACGCAGGCCCAGTGCGGGTTGGTAGATGTCACATGTCTTCGAATTTTTGGTTCTAGGATATGTCGGTTTCCTCAAGATGTTTTCTTTCACCATTTTGAGAACAGTGGTGATGAAATAATTAGCACAAAGTAACCGCCTGCGTGAGTTCGAACCCATGATCTACAACTCGAAAGTCGGGGCTGATATCACTGGGCCACCACTGCTCTCAGGGATGGATGACGTCTCAACTCAACAGGGATGGATGACGTTAAACGAAAAATTGCATTCTTTTTGATTTAGTTTGAATTAAATACAATATTTCATTTATTTTCAAATTGATTCGAAAGAAGATTCAGAAACAAAACTTTACAGTATTATAGTAAGTATAATATTAACAAAATAGTAAACAAGTGACAACCATAAACTTGCACTGTGTTTTAGGAAGACAACCTGATGGCGTATATTAATATTGTAATGGATCGGGTGTTTATGATGTCTATGAGAATTAATGACGTCATGTTGACTCTCAGTGAGGGTAAAGCTACGGATATACAGGATGGCACGAACATCCATGCGCTTAATGTTACCATGAATCCAGCATCAGTTTTAAGACACCCTAGCGAAGAGTTTTCGACGGGTAAAAAACATCAGTTGTTTCATAGAAAAGTGCAATACCTACTCGTTCAAACGTATGGAACAGTTTTTTTTTTAAACGCCAAAAACATTCAGCCCTATTCTGAATCATTTACTGAAACATTAGTAATAGGTTGTACGTCAATATGTCAATCCGTTTAGGAACTAGAAGTTTTGCTTTTGAGGGATTTAGTAATTTTTTTTATGAAACTAAGAGTCAGCGCTTTTTTATTACGCTGGTTAGTAAAGAACGAGTCGGACTCGCGCACCTAGGGTTCCGTACAAACCTGCAGGTATTCACGGTTTATGCATAAGGTTTATGTTTATGAAATTAAATTAAAAAATATATATATATACATATATATTTGAGTTGACTGAATGATGAAAGGTAAATTGTGGTTTACGATTTATGACGTTTTAAAAAAAAACTACTTACTAGATCTCGTTCAAACCAATTTTCGCTGGAAAGATAAAACTAAAAAAAATATGTGATGTACTAATGTACATCATATATTTTTAAAAGAATACGACTATACTTATTTTAGAAGTTACGGGGGGGGGGGGGGACACAAATTTTACCGCTTTGGAAGTGTCTCTCACGCAAACTATTCAGTTTAGAAGAAAATGATGTTAGCAAACTTAATATCATTTTTAAAGACCTATCCATAAGTACACCACACGTATGGGTTTGATAAATTTTTTTTTTTTAGTCAGTTCTATGTATGGAGAACCCCAAATATTATTGTTTTTTTTTTTCTATTTTTGAGTGACAATCTTAATGCGGTTTACAGAATACATCTACTTACCAACTTTCAACCGCATAGCTCTTATAGTTTCGGAAAAAAGTGGCTGTGACAATATACACGGACAGACAGACAGACCGACACACGGACAGACAGACATGACGAATCTATAAGGGTTCCGTTTTTTGCCATTTGGCAACGGGACCCTAATAAATGTTATAGTCGCTAGAGCGAAGTGATTGTTTAAGGTACTTGCCTTAATCAATTACTTCGCAGCTGTGTGTGTTTTCGGACAAATTGTCACTGTGATAACACACTAAAGTGGCTGAAGTTGTTAGTCTTAGTGTACAGCTTTTTCTGAAATTTAATTATTCTGGAAATGCCCTACAAAACTGACATCAGAAGTACTATAAATACCCATATTTACCTACTATTGAGTAAAAAATGAGTAACGTAACTCGGCGATTTTTGCTTTTTCGCCGAGTCCATTAGCCGTCCAGAATTCGATAAGGCCAAATTTTTAAATAATGATTACGCAAATACATTGGTATTAGCATAATCTGCCAATAATTTCCCCCTGCTGGGCACTGGCCTCCTCTCAGTGAACCGTAATCCACCATGCGGGTTCACTGCTTGTTGGTAGATGTCACATGTCTTCCAATTTCTAGGTTCTGGGACATGACGGTTTCCTCACAATGTGTTTCTTCACCGCTTTAAGAGTGGTGGTGATGAAATCATTTACACAAAGTACCTGACTGGGTTTGAACCTACGACCTACAACTCGTAAGCCGCGGCCGTTACCACTGAATATAACATCACGCTACGACCAATAGGAGCGGAGCAGCAATCAAAAATGTTGCAAAGACGGGGAAAAGTATTCCATTTTAGAGCTTCCTTTGCGTGCGCTGCGTAAATGGTTAAAGTAACGCAACAATCATGTATGACGGAATTGTTCCTATTAAAAAGTTCTAAAAAATGGCAGCGATACCATATGCCTATCTTTTAAGGTTGACTCACAATTTTTGTTTTATTGTAATCAAATCTAAATTGTATAAAGCTGAAGAGTTTGTTTGGTTTAAAGTACTAATCTCAGGAACAAGGTTAAGTGTTTGATAGCCTATTTATCGAGGAAGGCTATAGACTATATAACACCACGCTAGGACCCTTAGGAGCCGAGCAAAAGGAAAAAAGTCACGAATACGAAGAGCTCGTACGGTCAGGCGATGCGATGCCACGGGATGAATCGGGAAAGCAAGAAATTTGACGCGCACGAAGGCGCGGGCAGAAGCTAGTTAGTATTAATGATGGTCGCTAAATGAACAATACGGAATTTTACCTCTCCGTCAATTTTTATCACTCCTAAACAGGTTCCTACTCATATAAACCAATATGTGCTTTACGTTCATTACTATACGGTGTGTTTGCTGTTTTAATTTTACATACATATAAAGGCTTAAGTAAATACCCGTTAGTTAATATAATAAACCAGAAAATAAATAGGAATAACTATCGTTTTCATTAAATGTAGATGTCATGGTGGTGATGTCAAGGCGTAGACAAAAATTACGATTGGAGCCAAAGATTTACTAAAGAGTAATTGCGTAATAGACCAAAAAGGTCATAGAATTGAACCCAAGAATTGGAAAAAGACGTAGAGGAAGACATATGAGAAGGTGGGAGAATTATCAGCAAAAAGATTGGCGGAGAATAGCTTTAGACAGGAGTAAGTGGAGGGAAATAGAGGAGGCCTATATCGCAAGACAGCCTGATCTGGAAGCTGATTAACTAATCTGCAGAGATAAAAATAAAAATTATAGGATTAAGCAGAAATACTTTAAATTAAATAGGTATGCTTTTTTATTTTTATAATTAGTAATTAGTTATAGGAAAAATTATTAGTTTATAAGAAATTGTGTATGGAGGGCCAGAGGAATTAAAGGCTATTTTTATTTATTTATTTTAATTGCGTAGTACACAATCAGTAGATAGTGCATTCAATTTGACAGTTCAACAAGACTCATTACGTTATTTACGTTGTTAACTACACACATTTTTCAAATATGTGTAGCAACGGATTAGCAGTACCCTTCAAAATTATTCAGATTCTGATTTATACAGGATTTTTTTTTAACTAGTGCTCAAATTTTTTTTTGGTGTTTCAGTATCAGTAACATTTCAACTATTTTTTTAATACTTTTTTAAAAATTTTATCCGACCTTAAATCAGTAAACTGTGGACACCCTACATATTTCGTAATATGATATCGAAATAGTAATAGGTCAGTAACCGCGCGCCGGCGTAGGTACTTTGAACTTAGAAGTTTGACTGATCGAACAGTTGGTAGGTACTAGTAGCTACGCTCGGTCGTTCACCTTCGCCGCCGCGCCGGCGCCGCGCGCAAGTTACCATAAAAATCAGTTTTAAAATAAACATCTTTCGTTAACTTTAACTTAATTTTTTTGTACTAAGATATATCAAAATAAAAATTGCGTGGTTATTGTAACTCGTTTAAGTTTAATTTGTTAAAATTTGCGCACTTGTTAAAAACTTATCCTGTAGTATGTTACGCAATTATGGTGTGCTGGTTCTTTTAGTAGGCGGTAGGGAGGTACACTAGGTACACACGGCTACTTATCAAGCTTTAGATTTCCAGCTTTAGCTGGCCTCATATTGTATAGGCATTTCGTACAGTGAGAAGTCAGGTTATACTAAAAATGTATAACTTGATTTGTAGCCGTAACAATCTATGTAGATACTACACCTATCCCGACTACCTACGGCGGCGTGCAAAAATTTGTTCGGGCCGGTATGATACGGCTCAGCTGCTGAGCGGCAAAATTAAATAATATAGAAATAACATAACGCCTCTACTCGAACGGGATAGGTAGAGGTCTATCTTTATTACACCCACATTTCGCCCGTTATGTTTAAGACCCATGTAATAGGGGGTGATGACCCTATTGCCATCAATCGAACACAAATCCGGACTAAGAGCCGTTACTGAGAATTTTAAGATGGAGAATCTAGTAACACTTTGCCAAACCCGAAAATCAAACCCAGGCCCTAATATGCTTAGCAGTGGTGGTAGCTTTGCATTAGACCAACGAGGAGAGACACATAATAATCTATATATTTATAAATGAATCCCTATTTCCCTTGGTCACGCCATCACGCGTGAACGGCTGGACCGATTTCACTTTTTTTGTTGGTGTTGTGTTTGTAATTATCAGGAGAAGGTTCTTATGAAAGAAAAAAAATTAAAAAATTGCGCGGAAAATTAGAAAAACTAAGAACACTTATTTAAGAATACTTAACAACCATATAATAAATAGGACAATGTAAACTTTTTTAATGTAACATTATGACATTTAACATAGAATTGACAGAATGCGTGCTCAAATGTCACCAAAGAGACAAGACAACGTCTGTCGGGTCAGCTAGTAATAAATAAATAAATTGTTTATTAATAAAAAGGGACACATTAACAACAAATAAGTTTAACAATTAAAATAGAGCAGATTTGCTAATTTGCCTGAAGTAGGTGGAACCTGAGTTTCAGGCTACAAATGCACAAATTCTTAATGTAATGAATTAACAATGTGTAGTAACAACTAAAATTAAAACTTAGGTAACAGAAGTAAAATAGCGTGTTAGCGGTTTTATTTGCAGACAACTAGTAAATCTTCTGTCTGTGCATAATCTATGGTTAGTAAATATTGAAGTATATTTTTTTACAGCTATAGTAGTTTAATTTAAAGATACTTAGTTTTCTATTTAATCTATTGTACAGAAATGGGCCTAAAAATGTATAGAATCTTTCTACAAAGACATGTTTTGAGGTCTCATTTGTTATACATACTATATCATTCCGTCTCTTGGTAGTATTGTCAGCAGTGTAGTTAATCATGGTGTGCTGTTTGGAGTATTATTTAATGTATTTGGAGAAAAGCTGCTCGGCTAAGCTCTAATTGTGCCGAGCCGACCCAAAATGACTCAGCGAGGATAGTATGGTAACTGAAGTTTGCCGATCGACACGAACCAAATAAACGTCTATATTAATAGTTTAATTGACGTGTCTGTTCGTATTGTCAAAATAACAACTGTTTATCAAATTTATAATTAATATGAAAGTTACTACTAAAAAATATTTTGTTTGTTTGTCTGTCTGTTTGTGCCGACTATTTATCGAAATGGCTGTACCGATTTCGACTGGAGTTTCAAGGGGAAAACGGTGAAGAAAAACATCGTTAAGAAACCAGCATGTCTTAGAACCAAAAATTCGAAGACATGTGATATCTACCAATACGCACTGGGCCCGCGTAGTAAATTACGGCCCACTCCCTCTCACCGAGAGGAGGCATGTGTCCCAGCATTGGGAACAATATAGGCTGCTTATTTTTAATTATTATTATGAAGTATTATGACAAAGAATCTGTGTAATTAAATAAATTAAAGGTAAATGAGAACAGTACGTTTGTTTTTGTTACCAACAAATTTACGAGTTTTTTAAGGCTTCATCAAGCCTTAAAAACAAGTAACAATAAAAACGTCTAATATACTTTCACTAATAAATAATATGAACCTGAAAAGTTAAATATTTACAACTTAACACCTAAGTTTTATTTATTATAATTAAGTTCTAAAAAGTCTGGTACTTAAATGTTTATCAAAATTTATTCATAGTAACACGAAAACTTCAACAATTGTTGTTTTGAATTTATTGTAATAAAGAACTTGCTGAAATATAATATATTTTTTACTTTTTAGGGTTCCATGCTTATAGGGTGCCAACGGGACAGTGTTATTTAAGCACCGCTAACCGCATATCACATAGCTGTCACAGAGCTGTATCTTTTAAACCGTAATAGGTAGTACTTGAAATTTTAAGTATGGCTGCTATTAGATCAAATATCCTAATCCCTACCATCTATACTTATATATGTAATTATTAATATTATAAATTCGAAAGTAACTCTGTCTGTCTGTTACGCTTTTACGACTAAACCACTGAACCGATTTTGATGAAATTTGGTACGACTTAAGTTTAAACCAAGAAAGGACATAGACCACTTTTAATTCCGCGATTTCGTCTGCGTCCGCGGTTACCAATACTAACGCGAAGTCACGGGTAAAAGCTAGTACAAAATAAAATGATGTTAAAATTTTACATGTAAAGTGTTATTTACTAAGGAACTTATTTAAAAAATACAGGGTCACAGGGAGATTGCCGAACAACCTGATATTCATGATTTTGAACGCCGTTGTGTTGAAATTTTAAGTCGGTTGTTAAAAAAAAAATGCTGTTCAGTAGGTATATTATTGCTGTATACTTTGAATGCGTAATTGCACTATTCTATGAAACGACCGATTTTCTTCTTTCTTTCTTCTTTTTTTTCAATGTGCTGAATTCATGGTTTCAGTAACCGTGTCTATGTGTCAGCGACCCTGCATATTAGCGTTAAATATTATACAGTCACACGGAACTCTTCTTGAGCGTGTCCGACTCGCACTTGGCCGCTTCTTTTCTTATTACAGCTTGCCTCGCAATTTAATAAAAGAAAACATGCCATTTGATATTATTCCGAATTTCTAAGTTTTTTTAAGGATAAACTTTGCAGTTGGTATTGTTGGCGATCATTACCTATTAAAAGAAAAAAAAATTAAATAACTGTACTTAAGTAGATAAACAGAAGGGTTTGTGGCTAAGTTACAACAGCCGCACGGGTCGATCGTTCAGGTTAAGCTACGCTTGCTGTGGTTGGTTCGTGGATGGGTGACCATCTTTACATACCAAGACCCTTCCGTGCCTCGGAAAGCACGTTAAGCCGTTGGTCCTGGCTGTCTTTCGTAGATCTTAGACAGTAGATACGGGTCGACAGAAGCCCGAAAGTCTGACAACCAGTCTTACCAAGGGGTATCGTAGTACCCAGTAACTGGGCTGTGGAGGTCAGATAGGCAGTCGCTCCATGTAAAATACTGGTACTCAGCTGCATCCGGTTACACTGGAAGTCGACCCCAAGATAGTTGGGAAAAGGCTCGGCAGATGATGACTTAAGTAGATCAACACTTAATTTCACACAAAGAAAAGTTTTCACTATCGAGAAATTCAAAAAAAATATTACACAACATAATCAACATCATCTGCCCAGCCTTTTCCAAAGTATATGTTGTGGTCAGCAGCCAGTCTAACCGGAAGCAGCTGAATACCAGTATTTTACATGGAGCAACCGCTTAGCTAACCTCCACCAAATAGTTACTGGGTAATACGATACGGTCAGAGATCTACGAAAAATAATAGTTTAAAAAAACTAAAAAAAACTACGCTGACATACGTCACAAACTACGCTGACATACGTCTCAAAATTCGAAACACCCTGAAAATAGAAAATAAATAATAGTTTAAAAAACTAAAAAAACACGCTTCCATAGAAAACCAAACTAAAAAGTAAAAAAGCGACCAAGTGCGAGTCGGACTCGCGCACCGAGGGTTCCGTACAAACCTGTAGGTATATAAGTAAAAGTTCACCCATCACGACAATCGAGTCGTAGTTCTGTTCTGTTTCTTAGCTTGGTTTTATTTCTGTCTGTGTTTTGTTCTGTTTATTATATGATGTAACTAAAAATTTACAGGTTTCGCAATTTTTCCTTTATCTGTGCTATAAGACGTTGCTTCGTACCAAATTTCAAAATTCTAGATCGACTGGAAGTACCCTTTAGGTTTTGATTCCCTTGCGAGTTTCGAAAATTTGAAGAAATTTGCGGTATAAACGGCTATATCTTTTGATTGCGTTAGCTTAGAAGTTTGATTTTTTCACAGGTCCAAGGGACAGTAGACTTGAGTATTTGTTATAAATTTCAGTTTGATACCTCCACGCGTTCCTGAGAAAAAGGGTCTTGACAGACGGACGGACGGACGGACGGACAACAAAGTGATCCTATAAGGGTTCCGCTTTTTCCTTTTGAGGTGCGGAACCCTAAAAATAATGGAAAAAAAGCGTGGGATGCCTGATATCAATAAAAAACACCTTAAAAAGCACCCCACGCTTTTTTTCTAATATTTTCTAATTTTTAAGTTTGGTTTTCTATGGAAGCGTATTTTTTAGTTTTTTTTAAACTATTATTTATCTTCTATTTTTTAGGGTGTTTCGAATTTTGAGACGTATGTCAGCGTAGTTTTCGAAGACAGTTTTTTTGCTGTTCTGGTAACCCTGGCAAGAATAATGGCACAAATTTATGAAATTATAGTATTGTCATCGGTCCTCGACAAGTCTACAGAGTTTAAATGAAATCTGGTCGTTTAAAGTGGGTCAAAATCGCGCTATAAGGAGTCGGTTACAAACAAACATACAAACAAAGCTAATATTAAGCGTGTAAAAACAGCCGGGATCAAATTTACGTGCAAGGCACGAAAAGGTCTAGCTGTGTAAAGATGGTCACCTAAGCACGGGTCAACCCTCGGGAGTCGATTGCGGACTCCCGGCCACCGTAGGCACGAGCTTGCGGGCGGCGAGCAATGGGTAGCTCGCCGCCCGGTAAGGACCAGGCTCGGGTCGACGGCGCGTAGTGTTCCACGCGTGCCTCAAAGAGATGTCAGCAATACTGAAGGGGTCTGCTAGGACCGATGCCTGCCAGGGTCTTTCGAAAGAGTTACCGTGAACCTGGCATATGGGCAACTGAAGGAACACGGGTGGGTTTTAGTCAGTAAAAGTCTGACACACCCTTCCGCTCCACCCTAGAGCGGGAGACGTCATTTGATGATTTAACTCCCAAAAAAACAGCACCGTTCAACCCAGACAAGAGTAGGTTATCGACTTGTACAGCCATTATTACGCAGCCACAAGGACCTACAATTAACGATATGGAGGAAATGATATATCACCTGTCTTGCGTACTGCTTTCCGATACCATCGGTGCATCCTGTCACCACTGTAACAATAGAAAAGAGTTGGATTAGACAAATGTAGAATCATCATCATCATTTCAGCCATAAGACGTCCACTGCTAGACGTAAGCCTCCCCCAATTTGAGGGGCATTGCCATAATCGCCACCTTTGGCAAGCGTGTTGGCGACCGCAATATGGTGGTATAATGCATAGAAAATGCTGCTGTCCATTCTCTGGTCTTTTTTTTTTAAATGAGAAATCATCAAATGACTTCTCCCGCTCTGGGCGGAGCGGGAGGGCGTGTCAGACTTTTACTGACTAAAACCCACCCGTGTTCCTTCAGTTGCCCATGTGCCAGGGTCAAGGTGTCTCTTTCGAATAATCTCGCGACCCTGGCAGGTCTGTTCTTCCCTTAGAGGGGCTTAAAGAGGCGATCTTTTGACACCCACGGGAAGAAATGGGATGGTGCTATTCTTTACGTCCGGCACTATACGGAATTGCAAAATGTAGAATCAATAATAATGAAAAATCTCTAGGCTATCAAATAATGAAGTTTCAATTTACAAGCAGTGTAATTACGCAACACACTGACAGTAGAAGGAATGGCTTTTATTTTGACGGTTCAACAACATTCATTGCGTTATTTACGTTATTGAGCAGACAAATTTTTCGAACATATTATGCAGCAATGGATAAACAATTTTTCATACAAAATGATTCAGATTGTGATCGACAGTGTATTAGGTACGCAATTAAGGTGCTGGTCAGTGAATAATGAAACATTTTTTTTTTATTTGTATTCGTCAGCTGTCGATTCCTTTATGCATGAGGAACTATGGGTGTAGTTTATTCAGCCTCTAAAGAAAAGGGAGGACTCTCCGACCAGACGGGTCTTGTCTGGTGGGCAATTGTCCGACACCTTGTATACAACGTGCCAGCATCATATGCTGGCACATTATATACAAGGTGTAACAGATTAGACGCAAGTTCTGAAAGTATTATTTTCATAAACAACTGTGAATCGAATTCAGTCATTTTTAATAATTTATTGTGTATTTCACCATACTTACTCCCGATTGAGCCATAGAAAATTCAATCTTATTTGAAGGCAATAAATAACATAAGACTAATTAATATCCATACTAATATTATAGATGGGAAAGTGTGTGTGTCTGTTTGTCCGTCTTTCTAGGCAAAACGGAGCGACGAATTGACGTGATTTTTTAAGTGGAGATAGTTGAAAGGGATGGAGAGTGACATAGGCTACTTTTAGGTTCTTTCTAACCCCCCCACTTCCCTAAAATGGAGGGTGGAACGCGCTAATCTCAGGAACTATTGGTTCGAATTGAAATATTCTTTTTGAGTTGGGTAACCTATTTATTGAGGAAGGTTATAGGCTTTATAACATCAAAGTGCGATCAAAAGGGAGAGGAGCAGCAACAAAAAAATGGACGAAAACTGGCAGGCTGCGATGCGACGGGAAGGGTCAGGGGAGCAAATATCAAATAATAATATCGCGTCAAATTTTGACGCGGACGAAGTCGCGGCAGAAGCTAGTATTTAATAATAACAGTTAACTTATAACTCAATTACTCTAATTGAGGTGTATGAAGTTTTGCGTTAAATATGTTACACGTTATATATTTTAGTTGCGCGGTAAATTCTGTCTGCGCGATGCAGGATTTTGCGAGACATTAGTATGATGCGTAGTTCGCTCGTGGCGATGTGGATGCAGCTGACGCCTTTTTTAACACGGTTTTATTAGCTTCAAACGTATGTCAGTATGTGCCTATGTAACGGAAAGTTTGAACATGATTTTGACCCCCTTTAAAAGGTCGGATTAACTCGAATTTTGGCATAATTATCAAGGACTGATGACAATACGATAATTTTATAAATTTGTGCCATTATCCTTGCCGGGGTTACCAGGATAGCCAAAAAAAAACTGTCTTCGAAAACAACGCTAACATAGTCAAAAATTCAAAACATCCTAAAAAATAGAAAACAAATAATAGTTTAAAAAAAAAACTAAAAATAAAACAAGCTTCCATAGAAAACAAACTTAAAAAGAGAAAATAATGGAGAAAGCGTAGGGTGCTTGATATCAATAAAAAAATACCTCAAAAAGCACCCCATGGAAACGTGTTTTTTAGTTTTTTTAAACTATTAATTTTCCATAGGAAAACATTATCTTTTAGCTTCCTTTTCAATAGTCACCAACTAATATTAAATTAAAAGCCGTACCGGCCACATGTTCATACCCAAACCAAACCGTAACCCTGCAAATATTTCGCCTTCCATCCTACGTAATCATATATTCGTGGATAGTGCTGAATCAACGCGGGATGCTGCGGTATTTGCATAATTTGTAATTGATACCGCGCTCACTGAGGTTGAGGTAGTGGGTAGACCGCGTGAGTATGCATTATTAATGGAGAACATTTCTGTTGCGTTTGGAGGTTAAATGTAGGGGATTATAATTCGTCATCATGAACTGACAACCCTGTTAGTCAAGTAGTTAGTGTCCCTGTCTGCTAAGACAGAGGTCGTGGGTTAAATTCCTATTCAGGACAAATCTTTGTGTGATGAGCACAACTATTTTTGTTCTGTGTCTGGGTGTAATTTATCTATAATATTTATGTATTTAGAAATATATATACGTAAGTATACTAGGTGTGCAGACGTTGTCCTGTTTCCTAGAACTCGATAGCAGCGCCAGCTGTCGGGCTGATTTGTGAATCTGAACCATCCAGGGTGCCACCCAAACGCATACAAAAAAAATCGGTCTAGCCGTTTAGGAGTTCAGTGACATACACACGTACAGTAGAATTATATAAATATAAAGATTTATTAGTTATTTGTTTGCCATAATATAGGCTCTGTCTAGTTTGTGATCAGATTCCTGATTCCAGATGCTGTATATAAACATATAAAACTGATTTACATCCGTCACTTCACACTTCAGGTCCAGTAGAAAACCAGCGTCAGGCACTAGTTGTGTGGCATTATTGCTGAACTGGCCCTTTTTGGCGCAGCCGCGAGGCACACTCTAATACTAGTTTGTCATCACACCCTACACTTTTATGTTTGAATTGTTTTTTTTTTTTTATATCCTCTTTCTAGCCTATATATTGTGTGCCTTTTAGTGTGTGCTGAATAAATGTATTATTTTTTTCTCTTTTTCTTTTTTAGGGTTCCGCACCTCAAAAGAAAAAAGCGGAACCCTTATAGGATCACTTTGTTGTCCGTCCGTCCGTCCGTCCGTCCGTCTGTCAAGACCCTTTTTCTCAGGAACGCGTGGAGGTATCAAGCTGAAATTTATATCAAATACTCAAATCTACTGTCCCTTGGAGCTGTGAGAAAATTAAACTTCTAAGCTAACGCAATCAAAAGATATAGCCGTTTATGCCGCAAATTTCCGCAAATTTTCGAAACTCGCAAGGGAATCGAAACCTAAAGGGTACTTCCAGTCGATCTAGAATTTTGAAATTTGGTACGAAGCAACGTCTTATAGCACAGATAAAGGAAAAATTGCGAAAACCGTAAATTTTTAGTTACATCATATAATAAAAATATTTTTTTCAATTTTAAACTTTATACCCACAGGTTTGTACGGAACCCTCGGTGCGCGAGTCCGACTCGCACTTGGCCGGTTTTTTTTAAATTCCTAACGGTGTGTTTGTTTGTTCTAAGATTATATTATTATCATCATTATCTCAGATCTTCGCGGGGGGTTTTGCCATAATCTCCAGGCTTGTCAGGGTATTATAATTATTTTGTTTAAAAATAAATCTAGCTCGGCCTAGCAGGTCAGATCGTGAGTTAAAAAGCATGCAGTTAGAGACTTTCTTAAGGCAGCAACAAACAGTTTATTTATTTACTATGGCTGTCAGCATCGCTGTCACTGTGGCGAAGTTGTCACCAGTCTAGGACACCACGGCCTGTCTTGCAGCCGAAGTGCGGGTCGATTAGCACGGCACGCAAACATTAATGACATAATCCGACGAGCTCTTGTCACCGTCGGCGTCCCAGCTGTATTAGAACCCAATGGCTTGGCACGCGACGATGGCAAGAGACCGGACGGTATGTCTTTATTTCCATGGAAGGTGGGTAGGCCTTTAGTGTGGGATGCGACGTGCGTCGATACTCTTGCGCCATCCCATCTTCCTGGCACGGCGTGCTGTGCTGGTGCCGCTGCTGCGGCTGCAGAAAACCTCAAGCGGCGTAAGTATAGTAACCTTATTGGTCATTATATTTTTGAGCCGTTTGGGGTTGAAACGCTCGGGCCGTGGGGTCCGAGCGCTCTTATCCTATTTAAGGAAATTTCTAAACGGCTGGTGGACACTTCCCGTGACCCAAGAGCTGGTTTTTATCTTGGCCAGAGGCTAAGCATTGCCATACAACGTGGTAATGCCGCCAGTCTCTTGGGCACACTACCAGTCGACAGCGATGCGGATGATTTTTAGACGCTATGTTTTTAATTTGTAAATAGTTTTAGTTAATTTAGGTTATAATTTTTTTTTCTTTATTAATTTAAATCTGTAATCCAAATAAATAAAATACAATTAATTTACTATGGCACTCCAACAACTAGTTCACTTAAACATTAACAGAGAGCTTAGTTTTCACGTTTTATAAAGTACTAGCTTTTGCCAGCGGCTTCGCTCACTAAGTGGTCGAAAATTATCCCAGGGGAAAGTACTACCGCGATAAAGTATGCTGTCTTAATCCAAGTTATAAACTATCTGTGTAAAAAATTTCATTCAAATCCGTTAAGCCGTTTTTTCGTGATGGAGTAACAAACATACAAACAAATTTACATTTGTAATATTAGTAGGATAATATCATCATCATTATTTCAGTCGTTAAACGTCCACTGCTGGACATAGGCGTCCCCCAATTTTGGGGTCTTTGTCATAATCGCCACGCTTGGCAGGCAGGTTGGCGATCGCAGTATGGTGGTAAAATGCATAGAGAACGCTGCTGCCCATTCTCTAGTAAGTCCCTTAGTCGCCTCTTACGACACTCACGGGAAGAAATGGAATGGTGCTATTCTTTACGTTCGCCACCACACGGAACATGCACATTACATATTGTGTTAATTTTCAAGTTAGAGGTTATTTTTTTATTTACTTATTTATTTAATACTTCAAGTACACAAATGTACCAGTGACCCTTTTTTTTGGATGGGAAATCATTAAATGAATTCTCCCGCTCTGGGCGGAGTGGGAGGGCGTGTCAGACTTTTACTGACTAAAACCCACCCGTGTTCCTTCAGTTGCCCATGTGCCAGGGTCACGGTATCTCTTTCGAACAATCTCGCGACCCTGACAGGCATCGGTCTTAGCAGACCCCTTCGGTGCTGCTGACATCTCTTTGAGGCGCGCGTGGAATACTACGCGCCGTCGACCCGAGCCTGGTCCTTACCGGGCGGCGAGCTACCCATTGCTCGCCACCCGCAAGTTCGCGCCTACGGTGGCCGGGAGTCCGCTATCGACTCCCGACGCCTGGGGCGTCTCCTCCTGCGGCGGCTAGGGACGTGAGGGCGCAGAGACTGCCACTCCCTCACGCGCCCCGCCTCCTCCTTCGCGAGCATTACTGCTTCGCAGAAGGAGGTGACGGCTTCCCATGCCCTCTCGCTCGGTACTATGGCTCGCACCAGGGCCGGACGCGAGAGGTCGCGTCGCCGATCGCCTCTACGAGGACACGGCGGTGCTCCGCCCAGGTAGGGCACACCTCCACCGTATGCTCCACCGTGTCCTCCAGACGATCCTCGCAATGGAAAGACCCGGACGTTTCCTCCCGGTTTATCCTGAACAGTAACCCACCGAAGCACCCGTGCCCGGTGAGAACCTGCGTCAGGCGGAAGGAGAGGACGCCGAGGCGCCTCTCTATCCACTCCTCAAAGAGGGGACTTACCGCCGCAATTGTGTCGTGCCCAGCGCTGGGTTGCGATGATCGGACCTGCCATGTCGCCATGAGATCCTGCCGGAGCTCTGTCCGCCGTGCCGCGATTTGTCGCGGCAGCGGAGTTTCGCCCCGGCGTTTCACCTCCTCGCGCCACTCCCACATGTGGGCGAGGACCTTTGCCTCCAGATCCCAGGGCGGACCAGTCAACCTTTGGGTGGTGCAGAGACAAACAGTGGTAGGTGAACAAATATTTAAAATATAAACGCATAAACCTATTTATACCATAAATAAAATATACATACCTAACTATATATATAAATATATACACACATTTATACAAATAAATAAAATTGGAGTGTCTGTTTTTAATATTAAGATAACCACTTTTTACTAAGTGTATATGGATATATACACGGTACATATACCAAAACAACATTTTTTGACAATTTTTGTCTGTCTGTCTGTTTGTTCCGGCTAATCTCTGAAATGGCTGGACCGATTTTAACGGAACTTTCACTGGCAGATAGCTGATGTAACAAGGAGTAACTTAGGTTACGTTAATTTTAGAAAAAAAAAATAGTTTAAAAAAACTAAAAACACGCTGAATTTTGAAACGTATGTCAGCGTAGTTTTCAAAGACAGATTTTATGAAAAACTTTTTGTTAAATACCACGCGGATGAAGTCGCGGGTAGCAGCTATTACCTATAATATAACCTGAATTAACACATCTTACCGCGGTAGTACCTACGTCCTCCTGCGGTAATTTCCGACATCCACGCGGGCGAAACCGCGGGCAAAAGCTAATAATAAATATATATAAATAAACGAATAATACGAATAACGGTTAATGTCCGATTAAGCTATTCGTTGCGCAGTAAATTCAATGACGACGGTCATACATATCTTATTTGAAAATAGAACCTAATAAAACTGACACTGATTCTTTCTTCCAATTCTGAAACTTGTTCGTTTTAAGTATGTCAAAATTTATAATGAGCCAGATGGTGTATTTTGTAACCTCATTCCGGATTGAACATTTTTCAACTTTCAAAGTATTGACAATTTCGGATTTCAAATTAATACATGACTATTACTCCCCCCCCAAGAGGGGGAAGACTATGTCCAGCAGTGAACATCTTTCGGCTGAAATGATGATGTTGATAACATGCCTATTCGCTAAAGTAAAAAAAATACATAGTAGATGAAATCAATTTGTTTACGACCTTAAAACATCCCGTATTTTCTATAAAAACACGGGTCCTTTTATAATGGATCTACCAGTGAGCCTCAACATCATAAAACATTTTTTTTTCTTTAATAACCAAATAATTGAATAAATATCATAAAAGAATTTAAAAAGCCTACTGACCACAATGCCACGGGAAGTTAAATAAATTCGCTTACATAACACACTTTCTCACGAAACACGTTCTTATAATACATAGGACGTCTACATTGCAAACTGAACCTTAACTTGAAATGTTAAGTCCTAAATTACAATGATTTAATTGCACGAAGGTGAAAGTTATCGGCGCGGCAGCATGTTATAATGATTCACCGTGATTGTTGTACGTGTGGGTAATCCTACTTATATTATAAACGCGAAAGTTTGTATGTATGGATGTATGGATGTTTGTTCCTCTTTCACGCAAAAACGACTGAACGGATTTGGATGAAATTTGGCACACAGATAGTTTATAACCTGGATTAACACATAGGGTACTTTTTATCCCGGTAGTACCTTCCCGCGGGATATTTTCAGACCTCCACGCGGGCGAAGCCGCTGGCAAAAGCTAGTATATTATATTTCTTGAATAATGCTTTTTTTTTCGCTAAAATATTTTATTTTTTTAATAAATATACTCTATATCTATATCTATCCTACTAATATTATAAATGCGAAAGTTTGTGAGGATGGATGTGTGTGTATGTGTATGTTTGTTACCCTTTCACGAAAAAACTACTGGACAGATTTGGATGAAATTTGGCACACAGATAGTTCATAACCTGGATTAACATATAGGGTGTTTTGTATCCCGGTAGTACGTCCCCGCGGGATATTTTCCGACCTTCACGCGGGCGAAGCCGCTGGCAAAAGCTAGTATACTATATATTAAAATTCAAAGTCCTGAGCGACTGAGTGACTGATATATCAACGCATAGCCTAAACCGACCGTCCTAGAGACATGAATTTTAGAGGGTGTGTTCTTTGTGAGGAGTAGGTACTCCTCACAAAGAACACACCCCCCAAAATTCACTAAGAAAGGGTTGAAATCTCATTCCTAAGAGGGTGAAATGGGGGGTTGAAATGGTGAATTTTTCGACATCCACGCGGGCGAAGCCGCGAACAGAAGCTAGTAATGAATATAATTTTTATTGTTCCAAAAGCAGTGTAAAATATTATTTTTTTCACTAGGTTTTGATACACATGACAATATAGTTCTAAAAATTGGCAGAAAAGAGATCACCTGTATCCGGTACTAGTTTAAAAAAAAGCTGTATCACAGGAGTAATGGCCTACCGTATAAATTGTCACACTAGTATGTTCCAAAGAGGTAACTGAAATGATGCCGCAGATGCGATGGGTATCGATATTGCGATGCTTCCATTTAACCGTTACATGACGAAAATAGCCAAAATACGGACTCTTTCTCTAAATCTTCAGGTCTTTTTTTGGGGTCCATACCTCAAAATGAAGAAAAACGAAACCCTCTATGTCTATTGGATAACTACGTTATCCGTCTGTTTATCAGTCTATCAAGATTATTTTTCTTAAGAACGCGTGGAGGTGTCAATCTGAAATTATTATTAATTAATACGCTAGTGTATCTACCCTTTACCTGGAGCTAGAGCTCTAAAAAATTCAGCGTCTAAGTCAAAGCAGTAAAGAAATACGGTCACTATGCGACATATCTTGATACTTGCAAATAAATCGATACCTATAATTGGGAACTTCCCGTTAACCTAGAATCATGAAATTTGGCGGAAAACGAGGTTGCACTGCAAGTGGACACGAATACAGTTGACCGCTATAACCTATAAATAAATATTTTTGTAAAGCACAAGGTAAAGGATTATAGTCCGGAAAAACATCCATTTGCAGTTATATCACAAAAAAATAATGTATGCGACCTACTTTTGTGGTTGGAGAACTGACCGTGACGTATATCGATTATTATTATTATTATTATTTATTATTGGAGAATATCTTTTTCGACGGCAGTTATTTCAAAAATGAACTTAACAGTTTGTTTTTGAAATATTTTGATCCGAACACCGGATCCCTTCATTCTTAGCCGGCCTTTTTTTAACACGTTAACTGCCATGGGTAAAATCAGAAAAAGTCAAAAATTAAATATGTTATTTGACTTTAAGTCTATTATTGATTAAAAAGTGTCGGACACATAGTCCGATATAGCAGTTAACGTGTTAAACATAATGGCTATTGGCTGCCGGTAAGTACCAAAAGTGATTTAAATCTAGCCCTTGTGGTCTGTAGTAAGAAATTCATCTGCAACCAACAACCCTTTTTTACACGCTTTATATTAGCTTCATTTGTATGTTTGTTTGTAACCGACTCCGTATAGCGCGATATTGACCCACTTTAAACGACCAGATTTCATTCAAACTTTGCAAACCTGTCAAAGACCGATGACAATGCAATAATTTCATAAATTTGTGCCATTATCCTTGCCAGGGTTACCAGGAGAGCAAAAAACTGTCTTCGAAAACTACGCTGACATACGTCACAAACTACGCTGACATACGACACAAACTACGCTGACATACGTCACAAACTACGCTGACATACGTCACAAACTACGCTGACATACGTCTCAAAATTCGAAACACCCTAAAAATAGAAAATAAATAATAGTTTAAAAACACGCTTCCATTGAAAACCAAGCTAAAAAGTACAAAATAATGGAAAAAAAGCGTGGGGTGCCTGATATCAATAAAAAAAATACCTTAAATAGCATATAACGCTCCGTTTAACTTCACCGTAGTAAAAAAAACCATCTATTTTATCTATCATTAATTTTACAATTCTAACATGAAACACAAAAGACTTGTTTCTAACGAGTCCTCCAATTAACTTAATCGAAACAATTAGAAATTAATTGACACAATCGCTAAACGAACCCCTTAATATATAATTATGTAAGTGGGTCAGCCAACTCACACATAATCATTTTGTTACTACATGTAGTGACAAGTGACATACGTCACTGTCACTTTGACATATACCCTTATCAGCTGATCTAAAGTTAGTGTTAACTAATCAGTTAACGAGGGGTTAATTTGTGAATTATTTGACGTGTTACCATCTAAGGTCTCGGTTTCAGTTTATATCATAGTATCACCCCTATTCCCCTCAAAAGGATAAATATAGGTTACTATAGAACAGTATGACTTACTGTTTGATTATATCAACTCTCTGCACTAAACAAAAACATAGTGTTGAAGATAGAGGTGTGCGAAAAAAGTCCGCCGCGTTTTTATTTTCGTGGGTTAAGGATTTTTTTTTCCAAAGCAGGTCGTGTAAAAAATACGTTTAGGCAAACCAAACAAGTACAAATTTTAATAATACATCGTCGAACTCCACACTGACAAGTAACCGCAATATTTTAATTAACTAAAAGCCTAAGCATCTTAAATACTAAAGAATATTAAAATATTCAGAGCAAAACTTCTGTCTGAGACTTACAGTGAAACAAGTGAAAAGCGAGGAGAGTAGTTTGACATCTGCAACAAGAAACGCTAACGTCTACCGCCCGTAGGAAGTGTTGAAAAGTTTAAATACCCTCTATGTGTAAATAAACTTAGTTACAAGGCGGGCTGTGAAATGAGCGAAGGGTACGTAAAATTACATCTTGTGTTTCTTCGATCTACCAAAGAAAGCAAACCAGAGAGGTTTAATTTTCTTTATGGAGATTCATTCATCTTCCCATCTTCGTTAGGGTAGTCATCAGCCAATATTTCTGACGCTACATGTAAAATACAAATATTTGGCTAAATCCGGTCTTACTCGAAGCCGACCACAACATACTTGGAAAAACGCTAACGATGGTCATCGACGTCAAAATGACATACATACAAATTGTGCAACTTTTTATTGTTTACAGACCTACTGTAATAGGTTTGTAGGTCACAACGAATAACTACAGAATAGATTGATTGCTAAGCATTGTTATATTTAATGAGTCGACATGTCGCTTTATTATACAACTGAATCGAAATAAATAGCCTAGATTTGAAAAACTAAGTGAAGTGGATGCACAGGTTTACAAGTCAAATTATAATATATTCTATCCTTAAATACATTTTTCACGTTTTTTTTGTGAGTTATAAGTTATAATTATTATTTGTTCGTCAAACTATACTCTTAATTTATTACAGGACTCTGTACAGATCATTTGAAAGACTTGCTAGTTTAACAAATAAATGAGTCTTAGAATTCTTAAGGAATATCAAAATAATATTTATGGACAATGTCCTTCATTACAACCTGTAACTACCGATTGAGAAATATGTTGTGTAGAAAACATTGAAAAGATTACTAGGTCCAATCCTCTGCCATAAACACTATCAATGCGTTCATTATCTGCGGACTCCCGGCCACCGTAGGCGCGAGCTTGCGGGCGGCGAGCAATGGGTAGCTCGCCGCTCGGTAAGGACTAAGCTCAGGTCGACGGCGCGTAGTGTTCCACGCGCGCCTCAAAGAGATGTCAGCAGCACTGAAAGGGTCTGCTAGGACCGATGCCTGCCGGGGTCGCGTGATTGATCGAAAGAAATACCGTGGCCCCGGCACATGGGCAACTGAAGGAACACGGGTGGGTTTTAGTCATTAAAAGACTGACACGCCCTCCCGCCCAGAGCGGGAGAAGTCATTTGATGATTTCCCATCCAAAAAAAAAACCTCATCATCATCATTTCAGCCGCAGGACTTCCATTGATAGACATAGGCCGTCACCAATTTGGGGGGGTTTGCCTTAATCGCCACGCTTGGCAGGCGGGTTGGCGATCGCAGTATGGTCGTTAAATGCATCGAGAACGCTGCTGCCCATTCTCTAGTAAGTCCCTTAGTCGTTTCTTACGACACCCACAGAAGGAATGGCACGCTGCTATTCGTTACGTCCAGCTCCTCAAGGACGGATGTGTTCGCTAGGACCAAATCTTTATCCGCGATCGCTTCCTCTACACCCCACGCTTATTTCCTAGCCTATAACTCTCCAACTCGTATATAACTTCAACAGCAAAGGTAACATTACTTAGTTTTAAGCCAGAAACAAGTTTTACTTAACTCTAGTAACGAAGTCCTCATAATGACGCCTTTAGTCCTTGAGTTCGTCGTCTTACTTTACTGATTTATATAATTAATGTTATAGTAAAAGCTAAAGTTGCAAACATCGGTAAGAAAATGAAAAATAATTTTCAATGGAGTTTCTAAGACGAGGGCCAGGGTTTTTTTTTTCTGGTTGGGAAATCATCAAATGACTTCTCCCGCTCTGGGCGGAGCGGGAGGGCGTGTCAGACTTTTACTGACTAATACCCACCCGTGTTCCTTCAGTTGCCCATGTGCCAGGGTCACGGTATCTCTTTCGAACAATCTCGCGACCCTGGCAGCTCGCGACCCTGGCAGCTACTAGGGAAAAGAACCGTAGTTACCGACATAGCTCACAGAGTAAGAGGCTGAAGTGGCCATGGGCTGACTATATCTATTGAAGGACCGTTGGCAGATGGCTTAATGAATCAAGCATTACTATAATTAAGTAGATGTTACTGAAATAATCCTGAATTAAATAAACACAGGGCATTAATAATGGATTTTCATACACTTTTTGACCCGTAGAATAGTAATGACATTCTGCCGTATTTTGGGCAGCCGTGAGACACTGTTGTTGTTTTTTATATTTATTTTCATGGTCTTTTGTTTTACGAACTGTGTCCAAATAAAGATATTCTTTCTTTCTTTCGTTTTAAAAAACAATAACGCATTTTCCGAGCACATATATTACAAAAAATTATTGCGAAACTTAGGATTCCACCGGAAGTTTAAGTATAAGCTTACAGTAGCATTTTTGTAAAATTTCCAATGCAACCATATGAGATCTATAAATTTCACACCACCGTTTTTGGATAGTCGTAGGGTATAATTGAGTACCTTCATCATTCATTATCATCATTTTAGCTTGAAAAAGGCTCACTGCTGGACACTTAGGCCAGAATCAATGAACATACCTACTAGATGTTGCTTTTTAAAGTCATCTCAGTTTATTTTTGGAGTGACATCTCGCAGGTCAACCCATGAGGTTGTCAGCTGCTTAATCGGACCTTTCTGCGGCTACCGTTATGAATTAAGGCCTCCAGCCAGGGCTTAAAAACTTAAAACTAGAGCGAAAACTCGCTAAGGGCACTCCCTGTGGGGTACGGACCTTGGCTAGAGCATCGCTGGTGCCCCTAACAAGCGATGGACTGGATCAGAATGCTTATTATTTAGGGATGAAGCTACAGGCTCCGTGGCGCAGGCTGGCTCGAGCAAGGATCGGGGTGGACATGGCTTGGGACGTCGCGGCGGGCCTCCGCGGCGAGGACGAAAGGATGGCGGTCTGTGACGGTGTGTCTTGAGAGTGCTGGTGAGTTTACTGCTCTCCTGAAGGAGGGTTGTAGCCTCTTATTTGACATCTTTTTCACAAAATTACCTCCAAAGCGGCAAGTGATATTTTCCAGTAACACTGAATTTTAAGACAAGCTCTAACGCAAGTATTCTAGAAATTCTAAGTAATAGTTTAACACAACATTAGCTTCCTAACAAAATGACAAAGTTCTTAGTTTCAACAAAAAAACGCGAAGAAAATTGAGCAATAAAAAGTTGGTCCCGACCCATACCGGAGTTAAAACTCGGGACAGTTTAAGACCAATATAAGAATACCTTTGTGACCAAAGAACAAGCATTTGCATATTTAAATAACCGTTTAAATAGCAGTTTGTACTTGAATATTGTGCAAAAAAGGAGAAACATTTCTTTGAAACAAAGCTGAAACTCTTAGAGGGAATACGGTAAGATAGCCCGCAAAATTCAAATTGTATTACCTCTTTTACAATTTGCAGATCAGTGTCAGGCTGTTTGTTGAACAAAATGTGAACGCAACCGTAACACGCATGTATTAAAAAATTAAAGAAGAGAATTTAAATCTATACTTAATATTATAAAGCTGAAGAGTTTATTTGGTTAAACGCGCTAATCTCAGAAACTACTGGTCCGAATTGAAAATTATTTTTGTGTTGGGTAGCCTATTTATTGAAAACGGCTATAGACTACATAAAATCACGCTACGATTAAAAGGAGCGGAGCAGCAACGAACAATGGATGAAAACTGGCAGGCAATTCAACGCGACGGGATGGGTCAGGGGAGCAAAAATTTGACGCAGACGAAGTCGCGGGCAGAAGCTAGTCATTAATACAACCCTCTATGTTCATTTCATCATACTATAATGAATATTACAAAACTAAAAACAGTAATAAAAAACAATAGTTAAAAAACTTGCGTATTGTATGTATCTGTTTATTGTTGTTTAGTTTTTATTTGTTTAAAGGAAAAGGTGTCAATATAATATTATTAAAAAAATATTGGAAAAAATGACCTACATCTGGCAACAAACTGCCTTGCAGTTTGGCAGAAGTAATATATTTTGTAAAAAGCCAAAACATTGTGAATTTAAACACTTTTGAATTATTTTTTTTACATGAAAATTCCAGCAGCAGCCTACAGCAGTCGAGCGATAAAAAGAACAGCTATCAAAACTACCTACGAGTTACTTGTTCGGTCTCTCCGTGATATTTACATAACACACTAACAGTAGGAATGGCTGTCATTTTGACAGTTCAACAACATTCATTGCGTTATTTAAGGCTAGGTGATTCGACACTCATACAGATTTGAGGGGGTGAGGTGCGTGGAAATCCGCGGGGCGCCTCCCGCGCGTCCTTCTTGTCGAACACGATAGCGCGCCAAAAGTACGGGCGGCGGGCGCGGCGGCGGCGGGAGTAGCACAGACAGGTCATAGTGTAGCGATATCAGTATGTCCACAGTATTAAAAACCACAGAAGAAACGATAATACAAGACTAATATTATAAATGCGACAGTTTGTGAGTATGGATGTATGGAAGTATGGATGGATGTTTGTTATTCTTTCACGCAAAAACTACTAAACGTATTTGGATTAAATTTAGCTTGCAGATAGTTTATAACCTGGACTAATATTATAAATGCGAAAGTTTGTGAGTATGAATGGATGTTTGTTACTCTTTCACGCAAAAACGAATGAACGGATTTGGATGAAATTTAGCACGCAGATAGTTTATAACCTGGAATAATACAAAACACACAAATAACTTACTTACACAAAAGACTTAGTCACACAAAAAACAAAAAAAATAAAAAAATAATATAATTGCGAAAGTTTGTGAGTATGGATGTATGGTTGGATGTTTGTTACTCTGTCACGCAAAAACTACTGAACGCATTTGGATGAAATTTAGCACGCAGATAATTTATAACCTGGACTAACATTATAAATGCGAAAGTTTGCGAGTGTGGATGTATGGATGGATGTTTGTTACTCTGTCACGCAAAAACTACTGAACGCATTTGAATGAAAAGAAAAAAAACTTTAGAGGTGTCATGGGACACCCGGATGGAACGAAGTTCCTTTCCAGGATTCATAATTGTTATAATTTTTTTTTTATTTATTCTGTACAAAAAACCTGTATACACTCAACGAAAATATTCTCTCTCTCTCTCCCTCTCTCTCTCTATCTCCCTCTCTCACTCCCTGTCTTCCTCTCTCCCTCTCTCTCTCTCTCCCTCTCTCTCTCTCTACTCACAACAAAAAAAACAACAACATACAAACAAATACAAACAACAAAATATATACGGTCGAATTGAGAAACCTCGTCCTTTTTTTGAAGTCGGTTAAAAAGTGTCGGTATAACTTTTCGTGAGATTTTTTTCCGTCTAGCCCCCTTTCACAATGCGCGATAAGGAACTTCGTTCCAATTAGCAAGCAGATAGTTTATAACCTGGACTAATATTATTATGAAAGTTTGTGAGTATGGGTGTATGGAAGTATGGATGGATGTATGTTACTCTTTCACGCAAAACTACTGAACAGATTTGGATGAAATTTTGCACCAAGATAGTTTATAATCTTTGGGTTTTAAATAAAATTGGGTCCCTTTTACCCCGGTAGCACGTTGCCGCGGAATAATTTTCGACCTCTTTCTATTCACGCCTACCAAGATACTCATCAAGACGAATCAAACGAGCCCAAATTTGATTGGGTTACGTCTTTTAATTACGGAGTTACTATAGCTACCTTCAAGCTCCATCATCAGACCCTGGTTACCATATAGTATCAAAGTACTCGTCAAGACGAGTCAAACGAACCCAAACTCGATGGGGTTGCGTCGTTTAATTACGGAGTTCCTATGGCCCCTTCCAACTCCATCATCAGACCCTGGTTACCATATAGTATCAAAGTACTCGTCAAGACGAATCAAACGAGCCCAATCTCGATGGGGCTGCGTCGTTTAATTACAGAGTTCCTATGGACAACTTCCAGTTACATCATCAGATCAGCTCTATGTCATAATAATATTGCATTGGATTGCAACATTGTTTTTAAAATTTTACAAATATTTACACAATGAGAACCACACACACAAAACAAAAGCTTAACCAACTATGGTCTATATAAATTCTTGAAAACAATATTTATTTTGTTTTCTCTTATTATTACTTACGCAGCAGAAAGGAAGCGCGCGCGCAAAAATTTGTCACAGGTCTCACCTCGATAACGTCTCGCAGGACACTGGCATTACTGGCAAGCGACGCGCCGATCAAAAATCACTTGAACGATCGATATTTTTTTTTAGAAATAAAATGAAAAAAAATGATCGGGTTCAATCGATTCTAAAATAAATTACCTATACATTGATACTAATTATAGAAAAATAGGAGTATTAGTACTTCTTTAAAATGGAATTAGGCTTGTTAAAAAACTGCAAATCGAAGTAAGTTCGGGTTTTTTTTCTATCGAGTAAATTTGATTGTATCGTGTTTTGATCGGATACAAGCTAAGGAGAAAGAATGTATCTTAAATATATATTTTTTTCAGATTCTGGACGTAATAATTTGCCTATTAAAAACCAATTCTAAAACAGGTGAAAACGGTGCCACCCGGCCTTAAGTTGTTGAGCGGAAAACTGTTTTGGACGTTATGAAGCAATGGATTAGACGAATTAATTTCTGATTAAAAGTGTGTTCTGCAATTAGGGTACAGGGACTGTGTCTCTTGAATAAAATATGATTCGTGTCTTAAACACACGAGTATTTCAATAAATGAATCTGTGTGTATAAACCTCTAATTCATCTGCCTAGCCTTTTCCTAGCTATGATGGGGTCGGCTTCCAGTCTTACCGGATGCAGCTGAGTACCAGTTACACATGGAGCGACTGCCTATCTGACCTCCACAACCCAGTTACTGGATACGATACCCCTTGGTAAGACTAGTTTTATGACTTTCGAGCTTCTGACGACCCGTAACGACTGTCTAAGATCTACCAAAGACAGCAGGGACCAACGGCTTAATGTGCTTTCCGAGGCACGGAAGGGTCTGGGTATGTAAAGATGGTTACCCATCCACAGACCCACCGAGGCAAGCGTAGCTTAACCTGAACGATCAATCCGTGCGGGTGTTATTACTTAGCCACAAGCAATTATAATCATTAAAATCACCATTAAAACCCTCTAAGTTAATTTAATCCCAAAATGACTATTTCATGATGACGTCGCAACATGACCCTGACATGAATATTACCAAAAACGTAAGAAAAATTTAATTTCCCTGGCGTTTTATTCATCACCAGCCCAGTCTATAGTGTTCCCATTGCTGGGACACAGGAGGGCCTTCCAACGCTACGCTTTCCAGTACGCGGCTACATTGGCTATCCATTCTGCGAGTAATATGCCCTGCCCACTGCCACTTAACGTTGGCAATTCTTCGGCCTATATCGGTTACCTTGGTTGTATAATAAGCAATGGGGGTGCAGGCTACAAACGTTGTAAAAGATGGCCATTTTCATACATAACTTAGTTCCCCGTAGACTAACAAGACAGTGTGAGTAATGTGATATAACAGACACGCATGATAACCGCGGTATGAGCACAATGCTTATCAGATAGCCACGCGGTCACGTTGATAACGATAAGAAACGTCAGGAAACTTAGAATTAGATTTCATACGATTTTTGCCAGTACATATTTGAATGTTCTTTTTTAAATTCCATACTCAAAAGGTGTACCCTCCTTTTTGATTCACCGTAGTAGGGTAAAAATACTTTATATTTGAAATAATGCTTTTGGACTAATAACTAAGTTATAATTATCGTTAGCATGATGACTGGCGACCAGACAAGTTCCTAAATGCTGTTTAATAAAAATTAACTAATTAACTAACCTGCACTTGTGTATCATTAACGTAGGTACCTGAATCTGAATCTTTTTGAAAGAAAGAAAGAAAGAATTTATAATCTGTCAGAATATTGTACAAAGCTATAAGACCATGAGTGAAACCTAACGTGATCCAAGTAAATAGTAAACCATGTCAGGTAATGGCTGATAACGCATACGAATATTAAGTAGGTTTTAATCACTTAGCTCGCTGAGCGTTGTCTGGTTTCCTTTTCATGGTCAAGGTCATGGTCATCTTCATCATCATAATTTCAGCCGAAAGACATCCACTGCACAGCCACACACAGTCGTGTTATCGTATTATAATTCAGTTATGAATTGTTTTGTTAACAAATATACTTAGACATGATCCTCATACTCTCCATAAGTTTATTTACAAACATATTACCTCAATGACAAGTACCTTGGTACCAATACCTTCCGAAGTCCTTAGGATTGCAATGTTCTGAAAAAGGATGATAGAGGAAGGACTTTCATCATCACAATCATTTCATCCGAAAGACGTCCACTGCTGGACTTAGTTCTCTTCCAAAAAGGGTGTCACATAATCGCCACGCTTGGCAGGCGGGTTCGCGATCGCAGTATATTACACGCTTTATATTAGCTTCACTTGTAGGTTTGTATGTTAGTATGTTTGTTTGTAACCGACTCCTTATAGCGCGATTTTGACCCACTTTAAACGACCAGATTTCATTCAAACTTTGCACACCTGTCAAGGACCGATGACAATGCAATAATTTCATAAATTTGTGTCATTATCCTTGCCAGGGTTACCAGGACAGCAAAAAAACTGTCTTCGAAAACTACGCTGACATACGTCACAAACTCATTTGTGCCATTATCCTTGCCAGGGTTACCAGGACAGCAAAAAAACTGTCTTCGAAAACTACGCTGACAGACTAGCGCGACCGTTACGTCGCGCTAGTCTGAACGAGCCTTTAAACGACCAGATTTCATTCAAACTTTGCAAACTAAAAAGTACAAAATAATGGAAAAAAAGCGTGGGGTGCCTGATATCAATAAAAAAAAAACCTTAAAAAGCACCCCACGCTTTTTTTCCATTATTTTGTACATTTTAGTTTGGTTTTCAATGGAAGCGTGTTTTTTAGTTTTTTTAAACTATTATTTTGATAAAATGCATAGAGAACGCTGCTACCCATTCTCTCGTCACTCTCTCTATCGCCTTTAACTACACCCGCGGAAGGAAATGGGAGGAAAAGGAAGTGGTTTGCCCAACTGTAATACCTGATACAGTATTGGCTCACCTTTACTTGAATGACCTGAATTAAGGTCTTCATTGAAAATCAAAAGTTGTTTTTATTGAGACATCGAATACTGTCTGTACTTGATGGTTAAGTAAAAAGGTTTTCAACTTTTTGCAATCTCGAACAATTTTGCTTTGTTCACAAAAATTCTGACTAAAGTCATCGAGTTTTTGAAAAGCAAGGTTTTCAACTTATTTTTATTTTGTTCACAAAAATATCTGGTTAAGTCTTCGAGTTACTGTTAAGTTATAGTTAATGTACTCATACATATATAAACTCACGGCTTGTTCCCGTTGGGGTAGACAGAAACTACAATACGCTACCTACAACGATCCTTACTCCTTTTGCTTGTTTACATTCATTCGTTCAAAACTCTAAAATGATTTTTTATCGTTTCTACAATGTTCAACGCTAAATCCTTTGTTATAATGTGTCGTTTTTCTAAATACATTGTAGAACGAGCGCCCGACTCAGGCGCGTCAACATGGCTACCAACTTATCGTTTTCTACAATTGCTGACACCGAGGCGTTACCGATTGGAGAACGGAATTCGACACGAAACGGTTGTAACTTGGCTAGGGGGGCAGGGGGTAATTGCGTAGTACACTATAACGAAAGACTGGATAAACAATAATCATAAAATGTGTTTCACGCACGCCGTGATGTTTTTACCTGCTAGCACTAGCGCCATCTTAGGTCTGATACATCCACTCCAGACCTTCCTGAGAATATCACCAATAAAGCGACAGTGGTCACCTCCCAGCGTTTCCACAAGCATCTTTCGACTTATCAACACATCGACTTTAGTTATAGTAATAATTATTATTTATTTATTTCCGAAACACGTAACCTATTATATTTTACAAATAATTTTAGCCACATAACGAAAATCTCTCAGGGTTTATCTGTGTGATGGCGAGCCGGTCATTACAATCCTTAAAACGAATTAAATTACAATGCTATTTCGTTTACTATACGCGATGTTATTACCTTATTTGACTTATTTTGATCTGACTGGCCTGTTAGTATAGTGGTTAGTGATCCTGACTACTAAGACAGAGGTCGTGGGTTCGATTCCCACCCAGGACAAATCTTTGTGTGATGAGCACAATCATTTGTTCTGTGTCTGGGTGTAATTTATCTATAATATGTATGTATTTAGAAATATATAAGTATATTTATCAGTTGTCTGGTTGCCACAGTACAGACTATGCCTAGTTTGGGATCAGATAACGGTGTGTTGGTTGTCCTAAGATATTATTATTATATAAGTAAATATTATTTCCAAAACACTTATTTACATTTAAATTCCCTCTCGGGGTGTAGGTACTTGTAACTTTTCGAACTCGCTTTGTATAGCGATCGGAAGTATTATGAAAGGTTATTTAGAAAAAGAAGGTATTAATATTTTGCAACCTTCATAATATCCCAGGTTAAATTCCCACAAGCCATTATAATCTAACAAAGAACATAAATCTTTGTGTAATTTACATAAATTACGCAAAGATCCCATTACCCAAGAAAGTAGGTAAACTTTTCTACCAGCTCTGATTTAAAATCAGCAAGTCACGTAAAATACCAAAAACGTATTGTTCGTAATCCAAGGTTTTGAATGACTAATTAAATGCTAATTACACGACGAAACAGCAAACCAACATTTATAGGTACAGTAAGCATAATATACATTTCTACATCGACAAGAATTCCCTTGACTGTTTACAATGTTTATTCCATAATACTGTCCCCATTTCATTTATTCATTTATTTGCGTAAAACATGGTATAAAAGGGTCTTATGGTAACAAAAAAATTAAATTTAAAATTTAAAAAACCCCCGACACAAAAACCTAAGATCCCTTTAAAAAGTAAAAAATAATAAAAAAAACTCAATCTTAAAGTACCTAAGTATGTATTAATAATTCAAAAAAAAAGTACGTCGCGTTGGGGGACCGCTCCAAACCTAACAATTTAATTACAAATAGTCTATTATCTAGCTGAAGAAAACTTTTATGAAATTACTTCTAAATATTCCATTTAGGATACGACGGTCAACGACGTCTGCCCTCGCAGAGCGGTCCCCCAACGTAACGTATTTTTTTTTTGAATTATTAATACATACTTAGATACTTTAAGATTGAGTTTTTTTTATTATTTTTTACTTTTTAAAGGGATCTTAGGTTTTTGTGTCGGGGGTTTTTTAAATTTTAAATTTAATTTTTTATTTTATACTTTTTATAGGTATACTTATTATAATGTAGATTTTGTTAAGTTGTAAATACATAGAACTTCGCCGTGGCCAACAGGAAGATGGGAAGCTTCCAAAAACAATATCAATTCAATTTGATGATGCCACTATTGGCCGGAGTTGTGTTGACGAGAATGGATGGATTCTGATAAGGCCACATAATGTAACTTTTCAAAGTCTTAGAGGATATGGAAATATTGAAAAAACAATGTATCCTATCATTTTATGTTGGGCGATTACAGCATATAAGTTGCAAGGGACGACAGTTGAAAAAGCTGTGGTTTACTTAGGTAAAAGTACTTTCGCAAAAGGTCAAGCCTATGTAGCCTTAAGTAGAGTATTTTTACTCTGCTTAAGGCTACATAGGCTTGGCCTTTTCCTTGGATGGTGTAGCAATTTGTGAGCTCGACCAAAGAAAACTATTTAATAACCCACATGACAAATCATCTTTAGCAGAATTGCAAAGACTGAGATGTAGTCATTGATACTCTCACGTGACAATCGGATTTCCATGTCCCAATTTTCCCACCACCAATTTTCTCATCAAGCGAAGCTAAGAACATTTTCGATTAAGTCATCAATATTCTCTTTCAGTGCGCTTTAATTTGAGACCCCACTCGAGTATATTTGTAGACATTCGATTATTCTTCCCCACTTTCACCCCCCACAACTTTTAAACGGCTCAACCGATTTTCATCAAACATATCTAAGAACACTCGCACATTAGTCACCTTTAATACAAAAAAATAATAATTGAAATCGCTTCATCCGTTCGGGAGCTATGATGCCACAGACAGACAGACACACAGACAGACACACACACAGACAGACAGACAGACAGACAGACACGTCAAACTTATAACACCCCTCTTTTTCCGTCGGGGGTTAAAAATAGAGCAGACATGTTTTGCCAAGATTAAACATAGCATGCAAATATTCAACATTATAATAAAATTATAGTAACAATTTCCTAAGCATAATTATTACTACTACTACTAGAACATTACAACAATACTATTTTCGCTCGAGGAATTGCTTTATACTGTAGAAGTTGTTATCATTTAACCATACATACAATTTATTCTTAAAAGCATATCTCGAGTTTAACATTTTCAGATCAGTAGGTAATTTGTTATAGATTCGTACACACATAGTAAAGCAGCTTTTATTGTACTTAGCAAGCCTGGGAGCATTCTTCCCGTGAGTGTCGTAGAAGGCGACTAAGGGACTTACTAGAGAATGGGTAGCAGCATTCTCTATGCATTTTACCACAATACTTCGATCGCCAATCCGCCTGCCAAGCGTGGCGATTAAGGCAGATCTCAAAGTGGGGGAGGCCTATGTCCAGCAGTGGACGTCTTACGGCTGCTATGACGATGATGTTGATTGTATCAGTGTGTGGCCAATTAGCCACAAAAGATTTTTATACAGTTAAATGAACTGTTGTCGATGTATACCTAGGTACTTACAAAGTGGCAGGAATTTTGTCGTACAACTGTTGTCATTGATTCAGTAGGTACATGGTTGGTAGACCCCTAACGTAGAAATTTGTCGTCAGTTATCAAAATAAAAATCAGCTGTCATCCTAGAAATGTGCATTTAATACCTACGCGGTATGGCACAGCATTTTTTTTTTAATAACCCACGACAAATGTCTTACAACTGTTGTCATTGATTCAGTACATTATTGTAGACCCCTAACGTAGAAATTTTTCGTCAGTTATCAAAACAAAAATCTGCTGTTTCCTAGAAATGTGCATTTAATACCTACGCAATATGGCACGGCATTTTTTTTTTTAAATTAATGTAAACCCATGACAAATTACAATGTAAAGGTGGTTTGGAATTATGTAGGCACTAAATCTATAGTATCAGGTTGAGCGCCAATCTACTTGCAATTCTGTAAAACATTTTGAGGCTGACTGTACTTCTCATTCAATCGGAGGATTGTCATCTGTTACGTTCATTGAACGTACGATTAGATTTTGACTAGCCATTAGCAGTCCGCACTGTTTTTATGTTCTATATATTCATAGTGCGCCTATATCGTTCCCACTGTTGGGCCACTGGCCTCCTCTCTTCGAGAGAGAGCGGGCCGTAATCCACCACGCGGGCCCAGTGCTGGTTGGTAGATGTCACATGTCTTCGAATTTATGGTTCTAGGACATGCCGGTTTCCTCACGATGTTTTCCTTTACAGTTTTGAGAGCAGTGGTGATGGAACTATTACAACAAAAAGTAACGCGCCTGCCTGGGTTCGAATCCACGACCTACAACTCGTAAGTCAGGGCCGATACCACTGGGCCACCATAACTAGGGCTGCCACCTTTTTTTGCAATTAAAGTACATTGGTTATTATAGGTAAAAAAAAAGTACATCACAAATAAAAAGTATGATTTATTTTTCTTTATATTATATTCAAAAACATATTTTTTTATTGCCTTTTGCAGTTGGTATTAAAAAAAACTTCGTGTAACGAAAAAGTACTTACGACTAAATTTTTTTAAATCCCAAAGAAATCAAATCTTGCAAAATAAAGTATTTTCGTGTACTTTATTTTTCTTCTAAAGTATAAAGTACAATTTTGTGAAATAAAGTATAATACTTTATTATAAAGTACGGGTGGCAACCCTAACCATAACAGACATAAAACCTTCCGAAATAAATTCTCTAAATTATGGTCAAAACCGCATCAAAATCCGTTGCGTAGCTAGAAGAACCACGCGGTGACACCGGCCGACACGAAATGCAACGCTCAACAATATGTCATAACAATTTTTGTTACAATATGTCCGGTTGTATAGATTATGTTAACAGTGTATAAATCGCCCCACTATCAGACAGAAATAAATAATATTCCTCTTCTGTTACAAAGAAGCACATTTATGTCAATTCATGCTCACCAGGTGCCGGCGTTTCACTTTCATTCAGATTTAAAAAAGAAAGTACAAAAATACCGTAGTTTTAAGATCAACAAAGGTCTAAATAGTCATCGCCAGGTTATTAACCCAATGTCTAGGCCTACAGCCAAGTCCTAGGGTCCCTATATTTCATAACAGTCTCACGGAACAATATCGATCGATAGAAATTGTATTCTCATTGAACTTAACCTCGTTAAGGTCAGCGACTGACCTCCGGAAATTAGGAAGTTTAATTGCAGACTGATCTAGTTATAACACAATAATTTACTTGTCTAATAAAAAGAAGGTTTAGGAGTAATTATAGCTAATATAAGGCAAAAAACAAACACTTACATGCCCATTTTCCTTGTTCCTTGAAATTCACTTTATTAATCACTGGACCCACAGCGTAAATATAGAACGTATCAAAAATTAATTTTGCTAATGATATAAAACAATATCCCACAAACACCCATCCTACAACATTAATAGGGCTATACGACATTTTTAACTAATATTTATTGTTTTTTCGATAAATAAAAGTGAGAGGTTAGGAGAGAGCGACACCGTCACCGCTTGACACAATTCACGCATGCGTACTAGCGGTCGAAGAAAGTTGCCATGCGCAGTGAATGAACGACGTGCCGGAAAGCGAGTGAGTGAATAGAAGTAATCGAGTAGCCGGCCGAAAATAGTCGAGCGGCAATCGAATTATGTGAAAGAGATGGGAATGAAATATAGTGCTGTCTCGTTCTCACAAGCTGATAAGTGCGACGTTGTACGGGAGTTTGTAGGTCATCCTGATTAATTTTATTGCTGGAAGCAATATGAAATACAAAAAAAATATGAAGAATTTTATTACAAAATTAACCTTCTTATTCAATTGCTCGATCAAATCCCTGCAATCTTCCGGATATCACCGGCTAATTCCCGCCAAAAAATGGGCGCCATGTTCAATGAAAAATCGCTTAGTGAGGCGAAATTTAAACCCTTTCACAACTGGTACCGTAATCAGGGATACCGAAACCGAAACTTCGGTACTCAGAACAATCATTAAGACGATGTAATTCCTCTAATTAGTTTCCGATGTCCGATATAGCCATTTGTGTAATCAGTATACCTACGTTAGACGGTAATTGATTAATGTTTAATGTATGAATCATGGCTTGGCACAGCTTGAGGGTATGTTAAGTCAAGCGTACTAAGCTTTGATTTGGATGGGTGGGCATTAACATTAGCTGTTATTATATTACTTTGGTTTTAGCCAGAGAATATTCGACTTATCATCCTTCCTTTGATATTGTTCGTCGAATCGTTGTCCCTTTTTTAGGGTTCCGTTGCCAAATGGCAAAAAACGAAACCCTTATAGATTCGTCATGTCTGTCTGTCTGTCCGAGTATGTCACAGCCATTTTTTTCTGAAAATATAAGAGCTATGCTGTTGAAACTTGGTAAGTAGATGTATACTGTAAACCGCATTAAGATTTTCACACAAAAATAGAAAAAAAACAATCAATTTTGGGGTTCCCTAGAACTGAAACTCAAAAAAAAAAATTTCATCAAACCCATACGTGTGGGGCATCTATGGATCGGTCTTCAAAAATTATATTGAGGTTTCTAATATCATTTTTTTTCTAAACTGAATAGTTTGCGCGAGAGACACTTCCAAAGTGGTAAATGTGTCCCCCCCGTAACTTCTAAAATAAGGGAATGATAAAACTAAAAAAAATATATGATATACATTACCATGTAAACTTCCACCGAAAATTGGTTTGAACGAGATCTAGTAAGTAGTTTTTTTTTAATACGTCATAAATCGTAAACCACAATTTACCTTTCATTCAATCAACTCAAATATAAAAATTAAAAACAAAAACATTTAATTTCATAAACTTAAACCTTATGCATAAACCGTGAATACCTGCAGGTTTGTACGGAACCCTAGGTGCGCGAGTCCGACTCGCACTTGGCCGGTTTTTGGATGGGACATCATCAAATGATGTCTCCTGTTCTGGGTGGAGCGAGAGGGCGTGTCAGACTTTTACTGACTAAATCCCACCCATGTTCCAGCAGTTCCCTATGCTAGGGCCACGGTAACTCTGTCACACAAATCCACAACCCAGTCAGGATCATTATGTCCCTGAGTTGAGCTGCACGAATACTAAGTCGTTCTGTGTAGTACCGGCTATCAAGAATAGCACCATGCCATATCTTCCCGTGGGTATCGTAAAAGGCGACTAAGGGACTTACTAGAGAACGGGCAGCAGCGTTCTCTATGCATTTTACCACCATACTGAAAAATAAACCGGTCAAAGTAGCGGTTTTTGGGGGAGACCTGTGTCCACCAGCAGTGGTCTTTTGGCTGAACTGATGAACACTCAATCTGTGTTTTCTTTCCTCAAAAGACCATTTCAAACACCTGATACATTGTTTTCATATTCAGACCAAGATCATGTTTGAACTACAAAAGAGCTCTGACTGTGTTTCGGCCTTCTTGTCAGAGTAGTCTGATAGGAAACGCCAACCTCATGTATCATTTAAGATAATGATTGACTTCTAAAGTGTACAAACTACCTACTTACAGAAATAATTGTTTATCATAGGTATATAAAAATAAAAAATTACAACCTTAATTAAACCTTAAATAAAATATTTATAATGAATGATCGAAAAAACACAAATTATCATAATCAATTTTTTTTATTTCACATAAACTTAAATGGGCACTTATGAAACAACAGAAGCTAGGTGCACGGTTCCAAATTGTTGATTCCTATGGAAAAGAGCCGGCAAGAAACTACACTGTTCAAAATAATTGGCTTCTATAATGGTTTCAAATTAAGGCGTTTATAGAAATGGGAGGACAGTGTAAGCCTGTCCACAAGTACCTACCAGGTAAGTACTTAATAAAATAGAAAAGGGTTTACAGTCTACACGGCCTACAACGCAACGTTCGCACATCCACAAACTATGTATAAAAGAATCTACATAAATGAAATACTTTACAAATAAAATATAACAACCTATGAAATGTCATGCCAAATGTTATGTTTTCCATGAAAATCAATGGTAAAGAGTTTAAATTAGAATTGTAACTAGGTATTTATTGGAGACCGTGAATCGGCAAACGTAAGGTAGGACGCTGTCAGGCTAGGTGGAGCGACGATCTTCGCAGGGTGGCTGATAGCAGCTGGATGAGAGTTGCCGAGAATCGGGCTGAATGGCGTGCAATTGGAGAGGCCTATGCCCAGCAGTGGACTGCTATAGGCTGACGATGATGATGATGATATATTGTCAAATGATGCAATCATACTTTTCCTAACCATATCTAGAGAATCCTCTAACAAGTTCCTTCTCCAAGACAAGAAAGTCATTCCAGGGAACAACAGAACAAGCCTCAAGTATAGAATAAGAGCACTAAATAGAAATGTCAATACAATTCACTCGAACACTGCGAGAGTTTCTTCGTCAGTATTTCAGACTTTGCCACAAACTACTTGTTTAGTTAAGGCCTAGGTTCTATTGACAGCGATTCGTATAGAAATATAAAATATCGAAGAAATTGCAAGTTTGTATCGGAACAGTCAAGAACTCAAGAGTACGCGATATCAATTGACAATGAAATTCAAGTGTGAAGTTGGCGCGCTTTGACAGAGTCAGCATTTTTTTGAACGTGGAGAAATGCTCAAGCATACTGTGCTACCACTGGGAGATAGCGCAGTTATGTGGGACTCTAACCCACTAAAGCTCCACGATGTCCTCCTGTGCCGCTTATGGCGGGAACACCGGGCACCCGTAAACATTCTTCCGAAAATCCGCTGCGGCTGTCCGTCAGCGAACCCTCCTCCGTTGGATACCCTCCGTCACCGACTAGAAACAGCACGCCGTGACTACCCTAGCACCAAATAGCATATTGGCACCAGACGACTCCGCGTATGGCACCTTTGGTCACCCTGCAACGGGTCAGAACATTGGGCCCACTGCCTACCACTTTTCGGCCGCAGGGCGAGCAGCCAACGCTAACCCGCGTTTTCCATCGGACGGTGGCGACCCCGTTCAGGTTGCGGAAGGTAGGGAGACCGGCTCACCTTAATACCCAACTCTCAGTCGCGATGCTTCCCATACAACATCACGGCCTACCTCAGTTGCAATGTTCACCGCAATCTATCGTATCCAGAACATTTGGATTTGTCTTGCAGTAAGAGAACAGGCCATATAGCTTGGCACGCCAGAATTAATGACATCATCCGTCGTTCTTTTATCCCAACGACTTGGCAAACGATGATGGGAAGAGACCAGATGGAATGACCGCTACGCAGGCGTTTGATCGAAACGCAGGGCATTCAAATTTGTCCTCAATACATTTTGACCGCGTGCGAGGTAGTGCATTTTTTAATGAAACATTCAATTTTGTTTTTAAACTGACAAATAAAAATCTACGTTAAAGGGGTCTAGAATCAATTTATGGTAAAAATCTGCGCATCGATGTTCCTGCTACCCTTTAGTTACTCCGACCTCGTAGACAGGCTGACCCTACTATGTGACCAAGACAGACAGAAGACAATACAACAATACATTGAGCTGCTGATTCGCTTCTTGAACTACAATGAAACCGCATCTTTACTTTGACTAGAAACTTAAACGCTATCGAAGTTATTAAGTTCTCGAGTTGCCGCTGACGATACTGAGCTGCTTATACGGAAATTTTAATTAGCTTTTAAAGTTTCCTCTAGTTTGAAACAAGTCAATCAGACGCTGTGTTTATTGAGTATTGACTTCGCCTGGTAACATGTGTGGTGGTAAACTTGGTGGTAACTGGCTGAAACTTATGTTTAACAGCTACCACCAAGTCAAATCAGTTGTCGGTTGGTCGCTCAGTTGCCCCCTTTCAAGTCTTGAACATTCAGAGGTTAGATCAAATATGGATTAAACTAGTAAGGAATGCTTAAAAGCTTTTATATTTTATTTATTTAGTATGCAGTTATGGCTCCAGAAGTATAATTTTTGATCTCTCTTTAGGACTATTTGCATGTTGATTGTAATCGTGAAGATTCGCTCTTAGCTGGATTTGATTGATGACGAATGGTGGACGATAGATATTAGTTTCTCACAATTTTTCATTTTTGGAGAGAATATTAAAGGTAGTAATAATATAGATTTTAATAATAAATTAACAGCTTTTCACTAAATGCATTTGAATGTATATACGGTTCTTACGAAATAAGCTTTTTATCAATGTTTGTCTGTTTGCTTTCTGATTGTTCCGGTAAATCTCTGAAACGGCTGGACTGATTTTGATGGTAGATTCACTAGCAGATAGGTTATGTAACAAGGAGTAACGTAGGCTACTTTTTATCTGAGTATCACGGCCCTATGTGATATTTTTCGAACACCATGCGGGGAAGCCGCAGGCACAGCTAGATTAACAATAATTTGAGTCAACTTTAAATATATACATCTATCCAAGTTGGGTATAGTATAATTGTATAGTCAAATTATAATACCACACATCGTCAACGGAGTAGAGCCACTTATTTAATAGGAATGCTTGAATACTTGTTTTAAACATTTGAACCTTTTGAACCTTTTCAAAATTTGTTTTTAATGGTTGGTTTGGTGGGTTTGATGCTGACTGTATCTAGTTGTAACACACTGATGACTGCGTATCAAAGTTTTTGTTTTCTTAAAGTATTGTTCTTTTAAGGGTTCCGCACCTCAAAAGGAAAAAGCGGAACCCTTATAGGGTCACTTTGCTGTCCGTCCGTCCGTCTGTCAAGACCCTTTTTCTCAGGACCGCGTGGAGGTATCAAGCTGAAATTTATATCAAAGACTCAAGTCTACTGTTTCTTAGAACTGTGAAAAAATCAAACTTCTAAACTAACGCAATCAAAGCTGTTTATGCCGCAAATGTCCGCAAATTTTCGAAACTCGCAAGGGAATCAAAACATAAAGGGTACTTCCAGTCCTGCCAGGGTCACGAGATTGTTCGAAAGAGATACCGTGACCCTGGCACATGGGCAACTGAAGGAACACGGGTGGGTTTTAGTCAGTTAAAGTTTGACACGCCCTCCCACTCCGCCCAGTATAATTAAAAAAAATGTTTTCGGAACTCTCGGTGCGCGAGTCCGACTCGCGCTTGGCCGGTTTTTTTTCCATTAAGATCATCATTTCAATGTATGCATGATAAATGTATGCACATTAATTAAAGTTATTAACAAAATAATTTGCAAGTCTATGAAGGTAAAGAATTTCCTGTTTTTTTTTGTAATATATATTCCGTTTCATAAGCAGGCTATGATTATGTAGATCAGGGCTGTCCAGACGACGGCCCGCGACGGATGTTTTAAAGTGTAAATTAATCAAAAAATTGTTTTACTTCTTCAGTTATAGTCTAGTATCACTTATTTATGTGAAAGTACGTATTCAACAATGAACTTTATAAAATCTAAGTATAGATCTTCATTGTTCAGATAAGTCACTTCTTCATGCAATGCGTCTGGCAACAACGAATGTTGACGTTGATATCGAAATGACTCTTAAAGATAAATTAACGAAGAACCAATAATCGTATAAAGAAATGGGTACCTTGTATTTTTTTTACTTGAAAACTGAAAATATTTGTTTCTGCGGCCCTCCCGCTTTTGTAGTAAATTTAATTAGCCCGCGGAGGTATGAAGTTTGGACAGCCCAGATGTAGATCATTGTAAACAGTTTGCAAAGTCAATGCGGATTTTTATATTTGATTAAGTTTATGGTTCTTAATTTCTGTGCGAGTACCAATAAATACTATATCGTTCTATCTTTCCTTTGTTAAAAACCTGGCAAGAATCTGGTTTATTTTATTCTCTTATGCGCGACATTTCACCAGATATGTTAAAGTCTCATACAGTAGACGCAAACCTATTGCCATCAATAGGCACAGAGCCAAACTCCAGACTGCAACTGAGAAATCCAACAGAAAACCCCAATAACACTTTGCCCCACCTGGGAATCGAACCCTGGACCTAATGCTCAGCAATAGCACTTGCTACCACTAGACTGAAGTTCAATAAAAGGCTCCTGCAGACTAGCACGACGCGACGGTCGCGCGCGATTCGGCGATTTATATAATAATATAATATAATAATATAATATCTTTGGACAACCAACACAACGTTATCTGATCCCAAACTAGGCAGAGCCTGTACTATGGTAACCAGACAACTGATAAAGTTACTTATATAGTTCTAAATACATACAAATTATAAATAAATTACACCCAGATACAGAACAAATGATTGTGCTCATCACACAACATTTGTCCTGGGTGGGAATCGAACTCACGACCTCAGTCTTAGCAGTCAGGGTCACTAACCACTAGACTAACAGGCCAGTCAACAGAACAACTTGTAGAACAATTTCTATAAAACCGCGCGCGATACTTCACACAGGGGCGACCTGTCAAGCCGCGACACATTCATAGAAATTGTTCTACGAATATCGCCGAATCGCGCGCGACCGTCGCCGCGTCGCGTCGTCGCGTCGTGCTGGTCTGCATGAGCGTAAAAGCAAAATAATGAAGATGAGGCCAAATCCCAAAATGTCCAGAGACATCTCCCTCCATTTACTAATGACTCTCGAGAACATTTAGTTGTGCGCTATTAATTCTTACTACCTACCGCCAAAGTCTCGGTTGGTTGTCCAACAATGACCTTATTTGGACAGACAACATTGTGTCCTTGTGGATCAAGGTCGGAGGTTTATTTTTGTGAGTAAACTTGTTTTTTGTTTTGTGACCTGATTCTACTATGTTTGGGAATTTCCGGGGTCAACTTGGTAGGACAAAGTTATCCAAGTATACATATGAAATTATTTAAAAAGAAGTAGTAGGAAAGTAGATGTTATCGTGATTTTGTTTGAATCGAAACTTCGATGTCTCATTTATAAAGGGTCCTTGAAAGTTCTTACAACTGTTATTTAAACATTAAAATATCGAATAATAATTTGAGAGGACAGTAAAAATGTTAAAATTAAAAGGAAGATAAACAGATAATATCGGCAGTGTATAAGTTAGTGGAGAGAGGTTAGAACTGTGAATAACCACGCGCGAGCCGAATTGGATGCAGTAAATAAGCCAAGGCACCCGAACCAAACGTGTAGGGTGAGGGTAGAAATGTGATCAACCACAAATACCAACCACAATGTGAAATAAATGCTAGATGGAGTCGAAATTAGGATAGAGTAGTGGTGACCCAGTGGTAACGGCCGTTTTTACGAGTTATAGATAGTGGGTTCGAACCTAGTCAGGCGCTTTACTGTAAGCAAATTATTTCATCACTACGCTCTTAAAACTGTAAAGGAAAACATCGTGAGGAAACCGGCATGTCCTAGAAAGAAACATTTGAAGACATGAGACATCTACCAACCCCTACTGGGCCCGTGTGGTGGATTACGGTACACTCTGTCTCACAGAAAGGAGGCCTGTGTCCCAGCAGTGGGAACATTGTAGGCTGCTGATGAAAATGATGATGATGGAGTCAAATTTTCTTCGGACTAGGTAGGTACTTTGAGAAAAAAATGTGAAACAATAAGTTCTCTTTTAAAGTCCGAACATAATCTTGGTCAGATCATGTGAGTAATATGTAGATATAAAAAACTTAAATAGTATAGTCTTCAGCATGCGTAGCATGACCACCGTAGAAAGGGGTTTTGTTGACGGTGTGTTTTTCTTGCAGGACAATGCACCCGTTCATAAGAGTCATGTTGCGATGGCTGCCGTACACAGATGCGGCTTCGGAACACTGAACCACCCCTCTATAGTCCAGGTTAAGCCCTTTCAGATTATTATTTATTTCCAAAACTGAAAAAAGAGCATCGAGGAAAAAGAGTTACCGATGATGAAGAAGTGAAGTCGGCTATTTCGACGTATTTTGAAGGCCTGGACAGAACATTTTTTTTTCGAAGGTATAAATAAACTTTATTAAAGATCTGAGAACTGTATTAGGCTTAAGGGAGAATACATCGAAAAGGAAAAATAAATTTGTTTTTAATTTCTCGCCCCTTCCTCTCCATTCCGCGAACTTTTTGACCTCCCCTCGTATGTATGTATTTTCATCTGTTTTCTTATAACTTCTAAACTGCTTATCATTATTATGACAAATGAGCTAACGTTGGAAGCATTTTGATAGGCTGCTGGTTACAGGCTATGAATATGAAGTACTTGCACGGGCAAGCGATTCGATGCGATGCTTGGGGTGGGTCGGGGGAGCATGAAATTTGACGCGGACGAATTCGCGGGTAAAAGCTAGTTACATAATCAAATAATAATATTGAATCCAACCCCTTTCTCAGTAGTCGCAGTTATTATCTTTTGAATAAGGTACCTAAATATTATACAAATCCATAACTTCTACGAGAATCAAATCCGCAATCCTTAACTTTGAAGCTACCGATTAAACTTCTGCACCAAGCGAACTGCAAATGACAAGATTAATAGACACACGTGCACTAAAGACGATTATTCATCACTACTGAGTCTCAGCAAAGCATGTAAAATTATGATAAAATAACACTGCAGGAACAACTTTGTTCCAAACTAATAATAGGTGTTTCCATTAGACATAAACCCGCTGTGTTGATTTCAGAGTATGAATAAGACGAGGTGTCCAACAGTCACCGTCGCACACTTTTTCTTCCCGGACGTACAGACAGACGCCAGCACATAAAGCTACTACAATCTGTCAAATTTCTTGAGAATGGGCAGCAGTGTTCTCTATGCATTTTACCACCTTACTGCGATCGCCAACCCGCCTGCCAAGCGTGGCGATTATGGCAAAGCCCCCCAAATTGGGGGAGGCCTAAGTCCAGCAGTGGACGTCTTACGGCTGAAATGATGATGATAGTGAAGAAATGCCTAGGTGACCGCCACAACCCAGTTAGGGGGTAATATCGTTATGTTGTATGTAATCGTTATGTCTCCAGACAAAGTTCATTTTCGTTATATGGATGTATGTATGTATTTATTATTCATTGTTTTTCGAGTTATCTGTCCCTTATGTTGCACCTACCATGTTTTTCTCTGCAAGGTTAATAAGCTGCTAAGGTTGACTGGTAAAAAATGCCTCAGGCATTAAGTCCGCCTTTGTACAGTAGTTTTACTTGTGCATAAAGTTTTAATAAATAAATAAATAATATGATACCCCTTGCTAAGACTGGTTGTCAAACTTTCGGGATTCTGACAACCCGTAACGACTGTCAAAGATCTCCATCAAGACACAAGTCAATCAATCAATTATAGTCTTTATTTGTAAGCATAGGTTACAACAGTGTGTAAAATGTAATAGTCAACCAACCAACAACTACAACAACAACTATTACCAAACAACTGCAACCTAAATGTTATTGCTTTATTGCCATGAAGATAAGCAGCTCCACACAATTGTTTTTTTAGTTATAGTATGTTACGCTTTCTGGTATAGTGTTGGTCCAGGGAAGTATTACTTCTTTCCCGATTTCTGACACCAAACCGCATTGCTATTGCCAGTGAGAAGCGTATGTGTACAGGTGGAGTTAAAAGCATAAAATATTTTAAATGATTAATTTAACAGATAGTATACATCTTTGAACGTACATTTTAAAACTAAATTTGTATCAGGCACGTAAGATAATTGCCTCGTTGGTCTAGTCATCACTATTGCTAAGCATGAGGTCTGGGAGCCGATTCTCAGGTCGGGCAAAGTGTTATTGGGTTGTTCTGTCTGGAATTTCTTAGAAGCAATCTGGATTCTGGATTTGTGCCCGGTCGATGGCAATAGACTCGGTCCCTATTACTTGGGACTTTAAACATAACATTCTATATTATGTAGGTCTACTATAGCTACAGCTCATTCTACTCATAAACCGAACTTCATACTCAGCAACCGAACATTTCGGGGAAACAGGGCGTGATTTTAAAATTTTTCAGCCGAGAGACATCTACTGCGGTACATTGATCTCCCCCAATTTGGGGGTTTTTCTACAATTGCCATACTTGGCAGGCCGGTTGGCGATCGCAGTATGCTGATAAACTGCGTAAAGAACGCTGCTGCCCATTCTCTAGTAAGTCCCTTAGTCGCCTCTTATGACACCCACGGGAAGAAATGGGACTTTATGTTATATACATACATTAAAATAACACAAGTAATAAATGTGTCATTTGTACAGACATTATAGACAATGCCCACGGTATAAAATGCTTGTTTCATTCATACCCTTACGAGTGTAACTTAAACAGCTCCAGTTTGATTCACAGTGGAATCCGACGATTTAGTTCATAACTAGTATTATTGTAAGTTAGTCATTTTCTATAGTAATTGGGATTGTTTGTTTGTTTGTTGTACTTATTGTTATTTTCATAAATTGATTGTGTTAAATGAAGATGAATGGAAAAAAAAAGATTATAATTTTGTTCTTCGTCTTCGACGACAAACAGATTGGGATAAAAATTAAGGAGAATAGAGGTTACCAAGTATATGTCACCGTACCATTATGAACATCGTAAGGTGGTCATGACGGTTTGACGGATATATTATGTAGTATAGAAAATGAATACGTTAAATTGTAAGGAGTAAGGTGTACAGTTTAACAATTCATCGACAATTTTCAATCTCGCAAGATAGATTATAATCTAACGGTATTTACAATTTTACGGTGACATATACAATCAACAATGAATGTTACACAATATACAATAAAACTACCACGGTACAGGATAGATATGAATATCAATCTGAATTCTCGTATGAGCAAAAGAGACTCGAATTCTATGTAACAAGGATTTCTATTTTATTAAATTGTAGCCATCTTGTTGATTCAAATACGGAATAGACTGCATCTCAGGGCTTCGAAACTCGAAACAAACAGCGGGCTTTACCGTTCGATTTTCAACTTTGGCGCGTTGAAAATTTAGTACACGAAAAAATCCCGTTGCGCTTTTTTTACGTCCGTGGAAACGTGGGTTGATTGTCGCTGACTAGATTTTGAACTTTCTTTTTTTCATACGGAAAATGTCTCAAATATAGATTTTTTTCCGTGACCAAAGGGCTGGGTCATTTTCCTTTGGCCAAAGAATGATCATTACGATTAAACATGGCAATGCTGCCAGTCTTCTGGGCACAATTCCTGATGACAGTGAAGCGGACAAATTCTTCAACGCCTGAGTGCCCTTTCGTTTTTGTAGGTATTTGTTTGTATAGTTAGTAAGTTTATTTATTACGTAGTGCATTATTATAGATTTCAATTTCTATATGATAAAATAAAGTCTGTGTAGTCTTTATTTATTTCTTCAATACAAGCCATTATTATTTCCCCTCATAACCCTTTCGCGGACGGTACTCGATCACGTGGTATATGTAGAATGACACATCAATTCTTCGTACAAAATGGTTAGACGTTTATTGACGTCGAGTCGAAAAAAAAAACAGAACAATTTTGAAATTTTCTTGCGTTGTGTGTGGCGGAAAGACGTAGCTATATAGTACAATTTTGTATGGCGAGTCAACGTGAGTACCTACACGGTCTGCTTAAAACAAGTAAATTAAAATAGACGTGGTAGTACGCGTTCTGTCACCACTCGTAGCTGTCTTGGAACGTATATACACGCCACCACCCATGACAGGGTTAAACCCGAGCGAACCAGTGAGTCCACACGCTATCTTACTATGATATAGATATATCCCAGTAGATAACGCCCTCCAGTTCGAATCTCCTCAGTTGGACTACGGGTAATGGATTGACTTTAAAAACAATTTTCATTAGCTCCTTGACAGTTACAGAATGGAATCTAGGGATTTAACAGACATTTACATACTGTCGCAAAGCGTTTTAAGTACGGGGTCAGTTGGTTTGTAAGTGGTTTGAATTTTATGTTGAATGGTTGATGTTTTCTTTATTTTTACCAATAACGCTTCTTTTTGTTTATTGTAGCCCTTTTCTAACTAGTGTTATCACACTTCACACTAATATTATAAATGAAAAAGTAACTCTGTCTATTCTGTCTCGCTTTCCTGCTAAAACTACTGAACCGATTAAAATGAAATTTGGTACACAGATAGTTTAGAGCCTTAGAAAGGACATAGGCTACTCTTTATCCCGGTAGTACGTTCCCGCGGGATATTTTCCGACCTCCACGCGGGCGAAGCCGCTGGCAAAAGCTAGTAGACAATTAAAGTTGTCAAAAGTTAAATTGAAAATTTTAAAAACGCCTGACCAAAACAAAAAACCCATAAAAACTTTAAAAAAATATGCGTATGGACTCTTAAAGTTTAATAATAAGTTGTAGGTAATATTTTAATCAAAAAATCGTCGTTTAGAAACAGCTGAACCGATTTTCATAAAAAATCTAAGAACCACCGCTAGAAAGTTTTTTTATAAATAAAGAAACCACACCCAAATCGCTTCATCCGTTTAAGAGCTGGGTGCCACAGACAGACACATATAGTGGTCAAACTTATAACACACCTCTTTTTGCGTCGGGGATTAAAATGACACAAAACCGAGAGTCACTTGTACATACTCCCTGTCATTGCTGTTTTTTTTTTTTTGTACTTTGCCATACCTTAGTGCACCTTCTTGTTATGGATGCACTGAAAATTGAAAAACCAAATTTTTCTGACATTTTACGAACCCACTACCCCAAAATAGCGATGTAGGGTTCTACAAGATGTAAAAATTAACGCAAAACCTCTTACACCCCAATTAGAGTTTTGAGTTAAAAGCATGATAAAAAAATGTTCAAACTTAAATTTTTAAACCTAAATAAAAACATTTATATTTTTTAAATCGTGTTTACCCTATCATTACTTGATGCCTTTAAAATTGAGTCTTATTGCCTATTTAATAAGTATTTTCAGGACTTGCGTGTATTCTTTTACACCTTGTTTGTACTCTGTTTTGCGTGCCGATACATTGTGCACTACCGTAAAAGCAAATTATCACACCTATAATGATTGTTTCCTTTTCCAGAAATTCTTTTTGTGCAAATTTACTGGTGATCAAAATGACGACTATTTTATGAGTCGTTTCATACCCTGTATTTAACACTAGAAGCGCTGAACATACCGACTCAGGTAAATTTGGATAAAAAAATATGTATATTGCAATTACGTGGTTGAAGTCTCGTATAAATAATAAATATAATAATCATCGTATTTCATGAAAAGTCATAAAAAGTTACGATTATATGCGTAATAAAATATTAATTAGAGCAGGAAGAATGTCGAAATGGGTCAAATTTGGGACGCCCCCACTTCTAGTGCTAAGCAAAACAAATGTACACGTTTATCCGTTTTTAATACACATCTAGTGTGAACAAAGATTTACATTTGTGTCAATTTCGTTTAAAAGAAAATGGAATTTCGTTTCAAAAAAGAATAAGTTGTTTTTAGGGACACCCGTGTCCTTAAAACAACTGATTCTTTTTTATGTTTTGATAAAAAAACATTTTTCTTTAAACAAGGAATTTTTTACCCCTTTTTCTCTATTTCCTAAAGTTTCAGTTTTCTTATTTCCATTGTGTTGGTCCTGCAATCTCATTTCAGAAACTCATTCTTAACTTTGCACACGAACAAACCCGGGGCACAGTCAGTATATTCTTCTAGGGCGTTCCCTCCCGGCATTTCCACTTACGTCCGCGCTTCAAACCACTCACATTGTTAGCATATTTCACAGAGAATATTCTACTGTAAAATCGTAGAAATTCCAGTGAAATTAAATTCTAAAAACATTTGGCAATATCGTCAAGTATTTGCTTGTTTGTACTAATACGTGTTATAGTGCGACAAAAAAATGGCCACGTGTTGTGTGGTTTGATAAGTTTGGGCAACGCTAGAAGCTGTCAAAAATTGCGAAGAATATTATACAAAATCCTCAAAAATGAATGAACTACGTTTGATTTGTATTCCTATAAACACAAATCAAACGTGGCGAGGTTGCAGTACTTTTTAACTTTTTTAAACCTCTGTAAATCTAGCAAAATAGCTAATTTCCGTAAAAAAAAAAATATTTAGGAAAATTGAACATACTGTTAAGCGCTGTGTGAAGATAGAAACGTGAATTAAAACAATTGGCTCGATAAAAATAATCATAAATATGACACTAAATCGCTATTTAAAACGTGTACTTTGAAGAGATTCCATCATTAAACCATATAAAACTCATACCAAAAGATAGGTTTTATTGTTTTTTAGGGCATGCTGAGAATCCTTTGGTGTGGGATGCTACCTGTGTCGACACCCTCGCGCCATCCCATCTTCTGAGCACGGCAGGCTGTGCTGGGGCGGCTGCCGCAGGTGCAGAAAATCTCAAACGGCGCAAATATAACAACCTTATTGGGAGCTATATTTTTGTGCCGTTTGGGGTTGAAACACTAGGGCCGTGGGGTCCGAGTGCTCATCGAGTATTTCGGGACATCGCCAAGCGGTTGGCTGACTCTTCATGTGACCAGAGGGCTGGCCTATTTTTAACCCCCGACGGAAAAAGAGGGGTGTTATAAGTTTGACGTGTCTGTCTGTCTGTCTGTCTGTCTGTCTGTCTGTCTGTGTGTGTGTCTGTCTGTGTGTCTGTCTGTCTGTGGCATCATAGCTCCCGAACGGATGAAGCGATTTCAATTATTATTTTTTTGTATTAAAGGTGACTTATGTGCGAGTGTTCTTAGACATGTTTGATGAAAATCGGTTGAGCCGTTTAAAAGTTGTGGGGGGTGAAAGTGGGGAAGAATAACCGAATGTCTACAAATATACTCGAGTGGGGTCTCAAATGAAAGCGCACTGAAAGAGAATGATGTTCTTAACTTCGCTTGATGAGTAAATTGGTGGTGGGAAAATTGGGACATGGAAATCCGATTGTCACGTGAGAGTATCAATGACTACATCTCAGTCTTTGCAATTCTGCTAAAGATGATTTGTCATGTGGGTTATTAAATAGTTTTGTTTGGTCGAGCTCACAAATTGCTACACCATCCAAGGAAAAGGCCAAGCCTATGTAGCCTTAAGCAGAGTAAAAATTCTCTACATAAGGCTACATAGGCTTGGCCTTTTGCGAAAGTACTTTTACCTAAGTAAACCACAGCTTTTTCAACTGTCGTCCCTTGCAACTTATAAGTTGCGGTGATTACGGCATATATGCCGTAATCGCCCAACATAAAATGATAAGAAACATTGTTCTTTCAATATTTCCATGTCCTCTAAGACCTTGAAAAGTTACATTATGTGGCCTTATCAGAATCCATCCATTCTCGTCAACACAACTCCGGCCGATAGTGGCATCATCAAATTGAATTGATATTGTTTTTGGAAGCTTCCCATCTTCCTGTTGGCCACGGCGAAGTTCTATGTATTTACAACTTAACAAAATCTACATTATAATAAGTATACCTATAAAAAGTATAAAATAAAAAATTAAATTAAAAATTTTAAAAACCCCCGACACAAAAACCTAAGATCCCTTTAAAAAGTAAAAAATAATAAAAAAACTCAATCTTAAAGTACCTAAGTATGTATTAATAATTTAAAAAAAAATACGTCGCGTTGGGGGACCGCTCTGCAAGGGCAGACGTCGTTGACGATCGTATCCTAAATGCAATATTTAGAAGTAATTTTATAAAAGTTTTCTTCAGTTAGGTAATAGACTATTTGTAATTAAATTGTTAGGTTTGGAGCGGTCCCCCAACGCGACGTATTTTTTTTTAAATTATTAATACATACTTAGGTACTTTAAGATTGAGTTTTTTTATTATTTTTTACTTTTTAAAGGGATCTTAGGTTTTTGTGTCGGGGGTTTTTTAAATTTTTAATTTAATTAGGTCAAAGAATCAGCATTGCCATCCAACGTGGCAACGCTGCCAGCCTTCTGGGCACTTTTCCCACCGACAGTGATGCGGACGAATTCTTTGATGCCCAGTGAGCTCTTCCCCCCTCCCTTATTTTTTTTTTCTTTACCTTTATTTAATTGTATATAATATATTTATTTTAGTGTTATTTTGTGGATTGTATTTAAGTTAAAATAAGTAGTTCTAATAAATGTATATATGCTGAGAAAATATTTTATAATTTCCTTATCATTTTGTCTCCACGAAACAATTATACACAAAATCTAGCAGCTCAAGCACTCGCAACGACCGGCCAGTGTTCGCCGAAACGTCTTAATCCATTTTTACAATAATATATTCAGAGCTATCTCTCAATATAGTATTGTAAGCAATTGACATGGACTGGTCATATCTTAGCTTATTTTATTTATTTTAGGAAAACTTACAGCTGAACAAATACAGTGAGTAGACGTTTTTACAAAATAAAAACTTTTAATAAAAAAATAACAACCGACTTCCTTAAAAAAAACACTGCAAAGTCAAGAATAACTTAAATTTTGGAAGTCGGTGTCTTAGGATCTGTAGGTATTTAAGGTTTTTTTGCCACCGACTTCCGAAATTAAAGGTATTTTTCACTTTGTAGTGTTTTTTAAGGAAGTCGGTTGTTATTTTTTTGTAAAAAGTTTTTATTTTTAACTTTTTAATTATGGTAGATACTCCGCACTAATCTAATCGCGTTATTCGTTCATTTGTCGCACAAATACTTAATTGTTCCTTACCTAATTGACCCCATTGTTCGAATGGAACCAAATTAAAATGGGACCATTCGGAAAGCGCCAGTTTTCAAATAAAAAAAAGGATCATCAAAATCGGTTCACCCAGTCAAAAGTTATGAGGAAATAAATATATTAAAAAAATACAGAATTGATAACCTCTCCTTTTTTTGAAGTCCGTTAATAAGGCCAATTACAAGATTCCACATGTAGTAATAAACCAGATGCAGAAGACAATAGACCATCTTTATACGGTACAAAAAAGCTGCTTCCCGCGTCTGAAGTTAATTAAATTAATTTACTATCTTAATGGTTTACTATGGATACTTTTAGCGTGCACGTCTTTCTATATCATTTCACATGTATTCCAACATTAAAGATGTAATCAAAACTTTTACAAAGTATAATCAGTTGATTAAAAGAGTGTACATGGAGTTTCTTTCCCGTTCTTCTCCAGAGAATCCCTCTGCACTTCGGAATAGGCAACTAGCTTGATGAAGCTAGTTGCCTATTCCGAAGTGCAAAATGATGATTTTCACTGACTTCGACTCCTTGATGATTCAGTGTCTATGGTTGGACTTTTAATCCTATTCAGTAACTTGACAGTTCAAATAAAAATAATGATACCATACTAAAACTAATAGTTTTGGGGTAGTGAACGATTTCACGTAAAGAACGCACTTTAAAAATGGTTTAATAATTTAAATAAAACTTTAAAATTTTCTTTTTAGGATGTGGAATATAAGAATAATTTATGATTTTTAATAACAGTCCTTTCCTTTTATTTTCTTCTAATGGAAATAAAAATAAATATAAAATTCATGTAATTTTACTTTTTTTTACTTTAGTAATTTTTTTACCTCTGGCAACCATACACGATGCTTAAATCGATATAGTATATATCGTGTTTTAAGAGAATTTATTTTTAAAATAAACATTTGTATGTTAGTACATTATTTCAAGTTCATTCAATTTCATTCATTCTTTCACCACATCACTATCTTTTTTTTTGTCAAAACCTGGTATTCCTCCAACTTTCAAGTTACTGAATAGGATTAAAAGTCCAACCTTAGCTATGTAATTGGTTTAACTAAAATAAATTCTGTTGGTTGAAGTTCATGTGTCATAATGTACAATGTAGGATACTAACATTCGTTTTTAAGAACATTGTTACGAATTCGTTATGGACTTTATCTGAAATAAATGTTTATTATATAATAATATAAATCCATCATTACTCAGGATCAAAATGCGTCTAAATTGTCAGAAAATATGATTTTTTCAATTACACTTTTCATAATTGGTCGCTGAAGATCGCTGGGCCAGCGTTTCAGTCTCGACAATTGAAATTCATGAATAACAATGACTTCACCCCTTAGAGCGGGTAGCGTGAATATTCTTGGGGAGACTCGTAAACGTTTTGTGACTTTAATTCGTGAATTTTTTAAGAGCTTACCTTTTTAAATTATTTCTGACGAATTGGAGGAGAGGTTGTTTTCTCGTGAAAAGAGGTGTGCTCAGAATATAATTTTTATTGTGGGTGTTTAATATTTATAATATATTTTATATATTTTCTATAAGCTTCTTCTAAGCGTATCGATAGAATATATTCAGCCCAGAATTTGCATTTTGTAACTTGGTACATTCAGTAGCGTCCACCAACTCCTGTACCGTGCAAACAACAGGACACGCTGAACACGATACTAAGTGGCCCATTGTTTGTGGGACAGCACCACATTTACACTCCAAGGTGCTTACTCTTGATTTTAATTCCGATCGATTGATATTGGAATTTTGACGGTTCTTGAATTCAACGCTAGAGCCAAAATGTGTTTAAATTAGGTGTCCATTTTGGAGAATTAAGTGGAATCGAAATCGGGTGTTGTTGTTGTTCCAATGTTGACACTATTCTTTTAAAGAATACCAAATCACGTGTATGCAAAATTAACACTGAAATCCTATTGGCATTAGACTGGATTTAAAATTAGGTTGAAGAGTAAGCCCCTAGGGCAGAGTCATCTATGAATCTCCACTTCAGCAGGTTTTCTTTACTTCAGCCTACCTGAGTCTGGAGTCTGAGTGACGGAAGCGGGTTCCGTGTGGTTCCGGATGTAAAGAACAGCACCATGCCGTTTCTTCCTGTCGATGTCGCAAAAGGCGACCCAGGGGCTTGCTAGAGAATACATAACTGCGTTTTCTATTTATTTTACCACCATACTGCGATTGCCAATCCACCTGCTAAGCGTGGTGATTATGGCACACCCCCTTAAAATGTTTGAGTCCAGAATTGGACGTCTTTCGACTGAAATAATGATGATGAGTTGTATGAGTGAAAATCTTGGTTAGGCAAGAGTCTCGTCGTTATGCAAACCCGCAAATCAGCGTCGGGTGGCAAACCTTGTGATGTCATCTGACATTATTCTGAGATGAGGCCCTTTTGGCATTATTATCATTGTTTTTGCCTTATTTTTTATTTTTAAGTTTTTACTTTAAAATGATATAGTGCCAATAAACGCAATTTTTTTTCTTTCTTTCTTTCTTTCAAAGACTAATCACCATGCTTTTCAAATGGACTTATGATTGCAAATAATTGTTATTAGTAGATTGTAGGACAACAGTTCCTATCATATTTAAATCCATAGCTTCAGTCCTACAGGTCTGCTATGCCCATCCGGTTGGGCATTATCGAAGATCATTTATTTTTTAACCCCTGCTGCAAAAAGAGGGATGTTATAAGTTTAACAGCTATGTATATCTGTCTGTAGTACCGTAGGTCTTAAACGGGTGAACCGATTTGGGTGTAGTTTTTTTTTTAACTAGCACACGACATGTTTAATCAAGATCAACACGACGAGCCTTTGATCAAAATATTACATACAACTTCTTATTGAACGTAAACCAATACGTACCTATATATTTTTTTTTAACTTACTAGAGGTTTTTGTTTTGGTCGGTGATTTTTAATTTTAAATTTATTTTTTTATAATCACCATTACTTACAATTACACATTGGATTGAATAAACCTTTCAATACATATTGAACTTTCTTAACAGCCAAATAGAATACGAATTTCTTACCAATATCCCAACGACCTTCAACAACGCGATCGGCTCAAATCGTCTTCAAAGTAAAAGAATTTCCCTCAACACGTACGATCAGCGTGTAACATGTCGGCACGTGTCGTATGACTACTTTGACAACGTTGCGCACGTGTTGAGCTGTTAGGTACCTTGACAACGTTGCACGCTTGCCAAAGGTGAGATGGTAGCTTTGAGTGGTTCTTGGCTATTTTACGTGTATTTCGTGATTCGGATTTGAAGGATAGGTGGATTACATTTTTGTGAGACTGTGGGAGAGCTATCATGTATTGTACAGTTTCTGTAACAATGTTAATACGACTAGATATTGTATAATTAAGTAAAGAAAAAAAAAAACATTACAAGCGGTGAATTAATATTTTGCTTCTGTCTACGATTAAAAGGCGGTATGGTAATAAGGTTTATGTAGAGCATGAGTTTAGGTATTCAAAATTTCATAATTTTCATATCAAACCGAGGTGCATCACGCCAATCAGCGCGTAGCGTGGTGGCACGTGTCGACTAACTTCTAGACAACTATGCACGCTTGCTGAAGGTGGAATGTTAGCTTTGGAGACGTAAAAGCTACACTGAAGTTACTTTAAATTTCTATATTTGAAAAACTGATTTGGATTTATGTATAGTCAGCATCAAAAATATCGGGATGAACAGACCGGTTAAAATGATCTCACGAACTAAGAAAGTTAGAAATCTGAATTGGATTATGTTAGAAGTTAGTTTTTTGTGAGAATGACACTTGTCCTGTACTATCTTCGTTCTGAAACATTCCTTGTGACATTGAATTAATATTTAATTTACAAAGTTCTTTGGATAATTTTATACAATTTGTTCTTCCCGATTGCGATATTATTGACGCTGACTGTACGTCTTTGATTTTTTTCTTTATTTAACTCGCACACTATAAGGCATAAGAACGAAGTCAATGCCTTAGGCATTCTCTACCAGTAAACCAAAATCAATAGTCATTTATTCAAACTAGACTGATAGTCAGCACTTTTTGAACGTCAAAGCTACATAACACCGTTCCGCAAAACGCCAAAGCCGCCGCCCCAAGGGTGGTGAAGAGATCAGATGGCTACCTACTCTGTTTGAGAGATTATAATGATAAAATAACATCAATCAAATCAACTCAGCCTATCGCAGTCCACTGCTGGACATAGACCTCTCCCATGCTGCGCCACAACACCCTGTCCTCCGCCTTCCGCATTCAGTCTGTCTCAGCCACCTTTTTGAGGTCGTCGTTCCATCTAGCTGGGGGACGTCCCACACTACGCTTGCCGATATGCGGTCTCCACTCCAGGACTCGTCTGCTGCATCGGCCATCAGTCCTTCGACAAACATGGCTAGCCAACTGCCACTTCAGCCTGCTTACTCTGCAAGCTATGTCGGTAACTCAAGTTAAAGTAACAAAATAAAATCACATTACAAAAAAAATATCGTGACGTAACGTGTTAAAATAACACCATTCACTCTTAACAGAGAGCAGTGAGAGCAGTGGTGGCCCAGTGGTAACGGCCGCGACTTACGAGTAGTAGGTCGTGAGTTCAAACCCAAGCAGGCGCATTACTTTGTGTAAATTATTTCATCGCCACTGCTCTCAAAAATGGTGAAGGAAAACATTGTGAGGAAACCGGCATGTCTTAGAACCAAAAATTCGAAGACATGTGACATCTACTAACCCGCACTGAGCCCGCGTGGTGGATTATGGCCCACTCCTTCTCACCGAGAGGAGGTCTGTGTCCCAGCAGTGGGAACATTATAGGCTGCTGATGACTCTTAATAAAATGAGTAAACTAGTGCATAATAGGATACACAGATTGATTTACTTCAATAGCACATTACATCTTCTAATTGTTTTAAATGGCATGTCTATGCACGAGACGATGATAGTCATTAATTTATAATGCCACATCGAGTTTAGAAAAATTTTAGCTTTGTACAGCTTCGTCTTGTCTTTACAACCCATATGGCAGTTTTTTCAAAAATTAAATATGCCATTAATAAAAAATATTTACATTCCTTAAAAGAGATTGTGACCCGAGTTTGTATCAGCCGTTCTTCTCAGAATCTTCAGTTATGAAACGCCGACCTTATCTAGTTTTAAAATGATTGACGAGTAAAACTGTTTGTACAAACCTACTTACTGAAATAAAAATAATTTGTCATTTATATATCAGCTTTTGCCAGTGGCTTTTCCCGTGTGATATTCATAAAAACCTTCCTCTTGATTCACTCTGTATATTAATTAAAACGGCATTAAAATCCGTTGCGTAGTTTAAAAGACCTAAACGCACAAACACGAATTGTGACCTTACTTTATACTATCTATACTAATATTATACAGCTGAAGAGTTTGTTTGTTTGTTTGGTTGATCGCGGTAATCTCATAAACTACTGGTCCGGATTGAAAAATTATTATTGTGTTGGGTATCCTATTTATTGAGGAAGGCTATAACTACTATAGATTTTGCCATAAAAGAGCTATAAGATAACGGTAGGTAAATTTGAGCTGTTTTTCGGTTCTCCAGTGAAGTTGTCATTTTGCCCTTACGCTACTCTAGTTCTTAACCCCAAATTGATGCGACGGGAAGGGTCAGGGGAGCAAAAATTTGACGCAGCCGAAGTCGCGGGCAAAAGCCAGTGTAAAGATAAAGAAGAAAAGAAGATCATTCTACTTAAAATCCAACGTATAGTAATGAAACTGTAGTTTGCAACTAAACGATCTACCTTTTCCCAACTACGTTGGGTTCAGTTTCCAGCTTAAAAATTGTCGCAAAATTTACTCTAAAAAGTTACCGTGGCCTGGTATAGGCAACTGAAGGAACATGGGTGGGTTTTAGTCAGTAATAGTCTGACACGCCCTCCCGCTCCGCCCAGAGCGGGAGATGTCATTTGGTGATTGCCCGCCCACAGAAAAAAAGTGAAACATTGTATAGTACTTATTTGTCTTCCTTTTAAATACATGTATACATAACAGTACTAGTAGCACATAGCCTAACACATATTTTACAAATATTCCAATGCCTAGCAACGCTGCTCACCCCACAGACGCGACTCGTGTCACTTTGTGAAATCAGGCGCTTCCTGCGAAATCCTGCGGCGATGTCGCAGTGAGCTCTCCACTCATGTAAGGAGCTGACTGTACGTGATCTCAATTGTAAGAAGAGTTCCTTACACGGAGGTTCCTTACTATGGAATAGTGTTGGGTGTGCTGTGCGGGTGTTGTATCTTCATAAGATAGTACAAAATATTCTGTTCTAAATAATAAATCAATATTTATTTCACTCATTCTGATTTTTAATGTTTTGTACCCTTTTTACGAAAACTAAGCGAACGGAGCAATATGAAAGGTGCAGTAAAAGTTTATACAGACAAGGATTACAGACCTGCCCGGGTCGCGAGATTCGTTCGCAAGTGTTACCGTGGCGCTGGCATATGGGCAACTGAAGGAACGTGGGTGGGTGTTAGTCAGTAAAAGTCTGACACGCCCTTCCGCTCCACCCTAGAGCGGGAGACGTCATTTGATGATTTCCCACCCAAAAAAAAAAAAAGGATTGCAGATAGCTGATCTTTACATATATCACTACATAGTATAATCTAATATATAAAATTCTCGTGTCACAGTTTTCGTTGCCATACTCCTCCGAAACGGCTTGACCGATTTTGATGAAATTTTTTGTGCTTATCCGGTATCTATGAGGATCGGCCAACATCTATTTTTCATCCCCCTAAATGTTAGGGGTAGTCCACCCCTAAATTTTTATTTTTTAGACAAAATTTTTAATTTCTATTTTTTTATGATACAACATACAAAAATACATACAATCCTCAATTTTTTTATATGGCAAAACAACGTTTGCAGGGTCAGCTAGTCTATATATATAAAAATGAATCCCTATTTCCCTTGGTCGCGCCATCACGCGTGAACGGCTGGACCGATTTCACTTTTTTTTTGTTGTTGTGTTTGTAATTGTCAGGAGAAGGTTCTTATGAAAGAAGAAAATTAAAAAACTGCGCGGAAAATTATTATACCAATTCGAATTAAATATTTATCGCTAAGACAGGACAACGTCTGTCGAGTCAGCTAGTATAGTATAAAACAAAGTCGCTTCCCGCGTCTAGAGTTGCCAGGTCTTAAAACCGAAAAGCCGGACTGACCCGTCAGTTTAGCCGGACATTTGGGTAAAAATGTCTGACACCTTTAAATATTTTATCTTAAAACAAAATTAAACAAAACACTAATGAAATAACGTTAAAATAAATAAGTAACATAAACGAATTAATATTTCTGATTGGCAGACACATGCTTTAAAAGCTAATTTTCTTTTTAAATTGAGTAGTAATAATAAGGCGGGGACAGTGCTAGTTCGCTCGCTTGCGCTAGCGACACAAGGAGAGGCGGGTGGAGCGGAAACCAAGGCAAAATGATCAAATTTGAAAAGCGTAACAAAAAACCGGACAGGCCGGACACCGTCTAATTTGGCCGGACAACAACCAAAAAGCCTGACTGTGTCCGGCTTTATCCGGACGCCTGGCAACACTACCCGCGTCTGTACGCAGACCTTTTAAACTACTCAACGGATTTTAATGCGGTTTTCATTAATAGACAGAGTGATTCAATAGGATGATTTATATGCAGGTATAACACGCGGACGAAACCGCCAGCAAAGGCGAGTTAATGATAAAGCGGAAGAGTTTGCTGTTTGTTTGTTTGAACGCGCTAATCACTGGAACTACTTGGAACTACCGGTACTATTATTAACACAAGTTTTGTATAATACTTATATTTATGTTAGTTTGTAAGGTATATGTCTATGGGTCACAGTAACCTGAAAATAAAATGTTTATTATTATTATTATTATTAAAAAATAAATTGCATTTTATTGCTCAATTCTTGAAGAAGCCTATAGGCTATTGAACATTACGCTACGTATCTACGACCCGTAGAAGCCGAGCAAGTAAAATAAGAAGTCAGAAATAAGGCGAAGGCTAAGCGGGCGAGCAATGCAATTCGGCGCAGTAGGTCGGGGTATAATAAATTTCACACGAGTGAAGTCGCAGGCAGAAGCTTGTTTCTCCATAAAATATCCAGCTAGGTGTCCAGTACTGTACCTGACTGCGGCGGTGCCCAAAACGAAGGTAAAATTTTATTTGGTTTAATAAAATATAGAAGTAATTGTTTGAAGAAAAAGCTCTTTGTTTGTAATAAAAAAAAATATTATCAGTTGGTATTTGTCTAAATAAATACTATAAAAATGAAATACTTTATGTATTTTATTTTGTCAAAACAAGTCCTATGACCTGACTTAAAAATTATGTAGAACCAAATTCACCTCAATAAAATGTGTGTTACTTTGTGGAACATAAAGAGAAAAATGTAAATTAAAAGTACGCAAAATAGAACGGTTTCGCGTCTACATTACTCTCAACCTAAATTGGCAATTTGGTACTCATAATGAAAATCATCTTACACCTTTGAAATGTAGATCTTTTTTTTTTATCTACGCATAAAAAACTAGTTTTAAGACCGAAATTGTTTCATTATTTTTTTTTGTACCAAAAAGATGTTCCGTAGGTACTTGCTTTTTTTTTGTAAAGGAGTTCGTCCATTACCCAGTACTCGCAACTAGTGAGTGTGTATGATCAGATGTATCAACATAAACGAGGTAAAAGAGTATGTATGGATTTCAGCTGGTGGCGTTCCGTAATTTCTGCCTACCCCCATGGAAAGAAGGCGCTAGTTTATGCATGTGTGAGTGTATGAGATCGTCCGTAAAGAGGGTTGCCAGGCGTCCAGATAAAGCCGAACACAGTCAGGCTTTTTGGTTGTTTGTCCGGCCAAATTAGACGGTGTCCGGCCTGTCGGGCTTTTTGTTAGGCTTTTCAAATTTGATCATTTTTGCCTTGGTTTCCGCTCCACCTGCCTCACCTTGTGTCCCTAGCGAGCAAACTAGCACTGTCCTCCCCGCCTTATTAGGTACTACTCAATTTTAAAGGAATCCAAGCCAATCAAAAATATGAATTCGTTTATGTTACTTATTTATTTTAACGTTATTTCGTCAGCATTTTGTTTAATTTTGTTTTAAGATTAAATCATTAAAGATATCAGACCTTTTTACCCAAATATCCGGCTAAACTGACTGGTCTGTCGGCTTTTCAGTTTTAAGACCTAGCAACCCTATCCGTAAAAATATTAACAACCAGAAAAACTTTTCTGTTATTACAACAAGCTTTTATATGACTTCCTTTATTAGTTAGTGTGCATGGGTCAAATCTCGCAACTGCATTTTACAACAGTGTTCTCCAACCGATTGAGCTGAAATTTTGCATACACTTTTGGTTTGGATGACAATGTACGGTTAACTTAGTAAAATGGTAGACTCCCAAAGATGGCGGACCAATTATTTTTTAGTACAATTGGAATATTGATTGCTCGATTTAAAAAAAGTTTTTTTCTTTATAAGGCTCGTTCAGACTAGCGCGACGCGGTGGTCGCGCGCTAATCGGCGACTTATATGTGTAGAACAATTTCTATGAAAACGCGCGGGACCGCGCACACAGGGGCAACATGTCGCGCCGCGACACCGTCATAGAAATTGTTCTACGGATATAAATCACCGAATCGCGCGCGATGTCGCGTCGCGCTATTCTGCACGAACCTTTAATTGGAGTTTTATTTTAAAATTCAAAACGGTGAAGGAAAACATCGTGAGAAAATCGTCATGTCCTAGAACCAAATATTCCAAAGCATGTGAAAACTGCCAATACGCACAGGTATTGGCCCGCCTATTGGTTTATGGCTCAGTCCCTCACACCGAGAGGAGACTTGTGTCCCAAGAGGGGGGGGAGGGTTATAATACTTGAGTACAGATTTTAACATAGAACCTGATAATCATGTATACAATGTGTTTCATAACGAACCACCTAGATTCCCATCTGTATTTTTTTTATGGCAAATAAATTTACTATTTATTTATTTATTTTCCTTCTTTTTTTTACTGTTTCCATACGGGGGTCTGGGTGTCGCTATAATAACAGGCACATATGACTTTTCAAGTTGGTCTGTGGGATGACGACGCTCCTATGTCTATGGAAACTTTTTTACTATTTTTGGTATCACAAACAATGTTCTAACCTTCATATTCATAGCCTTTCAAAAGTTGAAACTGAACAGTAAGTATTTTTTCAACGCTTTTTTTCTTTTCTTTCATGAAAACTTGTAGGCACCTACTAACAAAATGAGTTAATCTGACTAAATATTCAGGTCTCTCCACGGTTCTAAAAACCTAGCTAGTGGCGTGACACACTAGCGAGTTATTCTCATCTAACATTTAACAAGTATGACGGTAGTTCAAAATTCCATCTCAAAGTTAATAAAGTGAGGAGGAGCTTTTACTATATTAATTTCCTAAAAGCTACATGGAAATAGAATGACTTTGATCCTTATTTGATGGGGTAAAATATCCCTATCCCCAAGTAAGTACCTATAAAACGGAAAAGGAATATTTTGCTATACGTACATACCAAAAATTTGAGGTAAATACCTATGTATTGCCCTTTTTTTTGTGACTGAGAAATTCCTCAAATGACGTCTACCGCTCTGGATGGAACGAATCTCGCAACCCTGGCAGGCATCGGTCCTAGCGGACCCCTTCAATTATGCTGACATCTCTTTGAGGCGTGCGTGGAACACAACGAGTCGTCGACACGGGCCTGGTCCTTACGGGGCGGTGAGCTACCCATTGCTCGCCACCCGCAAGCCCACGCTTACGGTGGCAGGGAGTTCGCAATCGCCTTCCATGTATTGGCCTGCTCCTATGTATTGCTCTGTCTGAGAATGATGTCTCGCAGGTCAACCTATGAGGTTGTGAGCTGTTTCACTGGACTTGCTTGTGCCCTAACCTGAATTCAATAAATTGAGGCCTCCAGCGAGGGCTTAAAATTTTGGGACTAGTGCAACTACACGCCAAGGGCATTTTTGTACGGACCTCGGCTTAGGCCATCGCTGGAAGAGGATATCAAGGGACGGCTGGATCGGAATAATGAATTACTACCCTGTGCTTAACATGATTTGCTAAACAGTAGGTAGTGTAGGTATCTACAAAAGAAATCAATAATTTTAGATATACAAGGTGCAGTTTTGGAACTGCAAAACATTTCAGGAGGTAATTATGTTAGTGATTCTCGACCCGAATCAACAATAATATGAGTAGGTATTTTTTTTTTCATTTCATTCTTATTTACGAAAATCGGTAAGTGTGAACTCCCTTTTTTAAAACGCGGCCAGTCTGTACGTGTCCTTAAACTGCGCTTTCACATACACAAACAAACGCAACCGACATTTCTTTCATAGATCCAAAGCCGCGCTCCCCATACAGAGTTATTCTGAAAAACAATAAAATTGAAAAACCTAAAATAAAAAATATAATTGATTATTGACTTGGTATCGTATTGTTATATGATTATTTACGAGTCTCATAACAACCTCCTGAAATGTTTTGCAGGTTGAAAACTGCATCTTGTATAATGAGTCGGCCTCAACTTGGTTGGGACTTGGCTAGGTAGATGAGTGGAAATTTATTTTGAGGTGATGTTGTATGGACCCCTAGTCTTGTCTCAACTCATGCATTCACTATACGTTTGGTTACTTGTTTATCGATAGCTAAACATCCTTTATTTTATAGAGTAACGACCCTGACTTACACTTTGTTAATAATGGATTCGAACTTACTTGAGTTTTACTTGTGTAAATAATTTCATCAGCAATGCTCTCTAAACAGTGAAGAAAAACATCGTGAGGAAACTGGCGTGTCCTACAACCAAAAATTCGAAGGCATGTGACATCTACCAACAACTGGGCCCGCGTACTAGATTATAAACAACCCTCTCTTGAAGACAGGAGGTCTGTGTCCCAGCAGTGGGAACGTTATAAGCTGCCTATATTCAGTTTTAATCATCTTATTAATGTGGAGCTCATCCAGTCGAAGGCATTATCTCAAAACAATTATTATACTGAGTGAATTTTTTTAGCGTCTTGAAAAAAAATGGGGGTAATAGGTGAACGGAGTAGAAGCTTTTGGCATAGAATTTTTTATTATTTTTATATTTGAATAACATGTAATTAAATTGATCTAGCAATAAATACTACACATTTAAAGTAACATTTTCATACTAGAACAACAAAAACAGAAATTTGGATAAAAAAAAACAAAAAAAATATATTTAAATCTATCGAAACTCAAATCATACGCACCCTACTCAATGCGCGGCATGTATCATTGATTTCGGAGCACGGTCCTACCCTTTGAAGCCGGCTGATAGGCGGCCTCATTGATCTTTCGCAGGCACACGAGCCGCACACGCATCCCTGTCCACCCGCGTCCCGCGCTCCTTTAGTCACATACAATGAATCTGAAGGCCTTCCTGCCTTCTATTCTAGTTACACAACACACCATATGAAGGTCGAGACGGTAAAAACTGTCATCCAGTATATGTTTTACTTCCCTTTTAAACCTATTTATTAAATAGGAAAGGCTATTTAATAAAGGGGTTCTATGTTCTATGTTATGGGGGTTTGGTTTCCGCACTTAGGCCTTTGAGTGGACCATTGTGCATGAATAAAGGGGTTTATAAGTGAACTATAATTTGGTCATGATACCTACTTCAATCAATTCTCAATTCTCAATTCTTTATTGCGTACCATAATGTTAAAGCATAGTTGGAAGGGAAATCATTATTTAAGTCACAATTATGGACCCTGTCGGGCACAGCAAGATCAAGTAGGAGAGAGGAGGAAGAACACTGGGTGCTTAATTAGAAGTTATATTTTTAGTTAATAATATTATACCTACTATTTTTTATAACAATGTATAGATTTTAAGAATTATAATTATTGTTTTATACACTTGTTCAATTAGTAACTGTAAACTGTTAAAAACAAAAAAAAAACATATATTATATATTTTTAAATGATTAATTATTGTTTAATTCACTATTATAATTTATCAATCAATCAACTCCGCCTATCGCAGTCCACTGCTGGGCATAGGCCTCTCCCATGTTGCACCACAACACCCTATCCTCCGCCTTCCGCATCCAGTCTGCCGCAGCCACTTTCCTAAGGTCGTCGGTCCATCTAGCTGGGGGGCGATACCTACTTGTTACGTCCCAAATTCGCCATAAATAACCAAGGTATACAACTCCAAAATACCTTAACTTTCCTTCAACACCTCTAATAACATTTCAAAACTCATAACATTTAAGAAAACACCTTGCGCCTTAATTAAAATTGAACGCAAACATTTTGCAGAAGTTTGGAACTGTATAGCTATCTGTACGGGGGTAGGAACGACTTGGAGAATGAATGATGGTGATGCTATTAGCCATTTAACGAAGCCATGAATTCGTTAACTTGTAAAGAGATAAGGGAATTCGTAGTTTGCAGAGATATTTTGTTGAGTGACTGATGGTACAATGACAAATGAAGGTCAGAAGCCTTTCGAAAAGGAGCTTGTGCTGCTTGATCAAGTTAAGCTAGAATTGCCATGGTTGGTCCGATGGGGACTATCTTTACATACCAAGACCAGTTCCAGTGCCTCAGAAGCACGTAAAGCCGTTGGTCCCGGCTGTCAATCGTGGATCTTTGACAGTGTACCTATGGGTTGTGCCGTTAAGTTGTGGAGGTCAGATACTGTCTCTCCATATTAAATTCTAGTACTCAGCTGCATCCAGTTCGACCGGAATCTGATTCAGTCATAATAGGGAAAGGCACCGTGCACCTGCACCGTGTGGTGCCGGACGTAAAGAATAACACCACCCCATTTCTACCCGTGGGTGTCGTAAAAGGCGACTAAGGGACTTACTAGAGAATGGGCAGCAGCGTTCTCTATGCATTTTACCACCGTACTGCGATCGCCAACCCGCATGCCAAGCGTGGCGATTATGGCAAAGCCCCCCAATTTGGGGGAGGCCTAAGTCCAGCAGTGGACGTCGTACGGCTGAAATGATGATGATGATGATGAGGGAAAAGGCTATGGAGATTGATTCATTGAAGCCTTCCGATTATATCTCAGGGATATCGTGTTATCTAGTTAGTGGGTTATAAAGGTCAGATAGACATTTACTCCGTGTTGAATACCTATTTTTATTTATATCAGGCATGGTGTTCTGCTGCATCTGGTTGACTGGAAGCTAACCCAAGTTGAAAAGCGCCTGACCGAATAGTTATAGCAAACTGCATGATGATAACTTTGCTTTTCAATTTCAACAGAAAATAAAAATCGTATCATTTTTAAGATTATCAGACGCTGTAACTTACGAAACTTTCATAAACTTATTGTAGATTCTGAACGAAGTATTAACTAAGTCATTTTAAACTGAAAATATATTCAGTTTTCAATCAGTAAGTCAACATTACTAAATCAACCAATTAGGTTTATCTTAGACACTGAGTTTTAAGTTTGCTAACTTGACGAATTTCAATTAGACTGCTTAGTCAGTTATAAGTACCGTTTACGCTTAAAACTCAAACTTTCTAGACTAACCTAGTGCATACTTGATTGCAAGGATAATTAGTACCTACTGTACCTTTTTTTTTATCGTGGAGAGATGCTCATGCATACTGCGCTACTAAGGGGAAATAGTGCAGTTATGTGGGACTTCAACCCACTAAAACTTCACGGTGTCCTCCTACACCGCTTATGGCGGGAACACGGGAACGAAAAAACTCTTCCACGAACCCGCCGCGGCTATCCGTCGCCGGACCCACCTCTGGGGGATACCCCCATTCACGGCGCGCATGAACACATAACACGCCGTGACCACCCCGGGGACCAATTAGCACATGGGCGCCAGACGACCCCTTGAATGGCACCCTTGGTCCCCCTGCGACGGGTCAGGATTGTGGCCCCGCCGCCTACAACTTTTCAGCCGCAGGGGATAGGGAGAGTGGCCAACGCTATACCAACACTCCTCTTCCCCTGCGGCCCCACCGCGTTCGCCATCGGACGGTGGCGACCCCGTTCAGGCCGCGGAAGGTAGGGAGAGCGGCGCACCTCAATACCGGCAATCCTCTCCCACCGCGGCCTCCAACCCACGCGATGTCGCCAAACGACACCGCGTTGGCCGCTACGTCGTCGGCTTAGAGCGGAAAAGCCCTGACCAGCGGCCCCTTCTCGGGTTCCTCTTAGCTTCACCGTGGGGTTCTAAACCACGGCTACTGAGCCCCCTCGCCTCGTCAATGCGGAAACCCACTGGGGGGGTACCTACCGTACCTAACCTATGTTTGATAAGGGTTTAGGCATATTCCTAACAATAATTATATGGGTAGTCTAGCATTGTTTACCGGTCTTAAATATATGTAGAACTAGCTTTTGCCAGCGGCTTCGCCCGCGTGGAGGTCGGAAATTATCCCGCGGGAACTTACTACCGGGATAAAAAGTACCCTATGTGTTAATCCAGGTTATGAACTATCTGTGTGCCAAATTTCATCCAAATCCGTCCAGTAGTTTTTTCGTGAAAGGGTAACAAACATACACATACACATACATCCATCCTCACAAACTTTCGCATTTATAATATTAGTAGGATAGATATTTTTTAAACAAACTGTTATAAGTAACTTAACATAATTATATAACTTAAAAAATATTCTTTCCATTACACTAACGTTTAGGTACTGTAGTCAGGGCAAAGTCAATTAAATGAACAAAAAAAAAAATACACAACACTTCTTCGTATATTGCTGTCTGTGCTGTGCTTTCTACGCGTTCTAAAATAATAATAATAATAATTTGCTTTAAGCATACTAAATCTACTGCTTATAAATCTCTCAGAACTTTTTTTTTTTAAGTGTTACGGTTAAGAAATAGTATTCCAATATTATGATTAGTGATCAGAAGGTACCCAGTAGTATCAGCCGCGACGCGACCCTGAGATTTTTACAGATTAGACTCGCAGCGTTCGGCAGCGCCAATTCGTGTGGTGCGGTCGTAAAGCCACCATCCTATTTATTCCTTTCTTGCGACTCCCACGGTGTCGTAAGAGGCGACTAAGGGAATTACTAGAGAATTGTCAGCAGCGTTCTCTATGAATTTTACCACCATGCTGTGATCACCAACCCGCCTGCCAAACGTGGCGATTTTGGCAAGATCCCCTAAATTGGGGAAGGCCTCTATCCAGCAATGGACGTCTTTTGGCTAAAATTATGATGATACACTGGACAGCTGCTGAACACAGCGCCAAGGGGTATCGTATTACCCAGAAACTGGGTTTTGGAGGTCATATAAGCAGTGGCTCCATATTAAATATGGGTATGCAGCTGCAAGTGGCCAAACTAGCAGCCGACACCAATCTTGTTGATTCTTGATCTTTGGGACAATTATGCAGATTATAGATATGAATGTATGAATGATTTTTTTTTTTTTTGTATCGGAAATCATCAAATGACTTCTTTCGCTCTGGGCGGAGCGGGAGGGCGTGTCAGACTTTTACTGACTAAAACCCACCCGTGTTCCTTCAGTTGCCCATGTGCCAGGGTCACGGTATCTCTTTCGAACAATCTCGCGACCCCGGCAGGATGTATGAATGATTGAATGAATATAATTTTTTATTTCAATCCACATTGAGATCATAATTTTTACAATTTAATTACAATAAATATATTTAAAAATAAATAATTGAATAGAATCAAAATTAAAAATAATTAATTAAAAAATAGAAATAAAAGAAAAGAAAAAAAAGAAAGAAAAAAAAGAAAGAAAAAAAGAAAGAAAGAAATTATGAAATTCTACAGAGGGTGACTTAATGGGCAGTTCTCTCGCAAAATGCGATCTTATAAAGATAACACTAAACATTGATCACATAGTGTTTTGAACTTTTGAAAGAAAAATCGCAGATGTTAGATTGAAAACTGTTTTAATGATAACTATTTTGTAAACTCAAACTTATACACTCAGCATTAAAAATAAACGATCCTTGCATACAAAATGGTCCTTATGTACACTCAACCTCAAAACTAAGTGATTTTTATTCTTCCAAGCAAGAAAAAGGTTCTCAAAAATATTCTAACTTAAAACAAATATGTACGTTAAAGCTTGTTTTGAACCGCTCTGCACTCTTTGAGTTAAGTTAGCCACCTGTTGTATTATGTATTATGTAAAATACTTACTAACGACTCAACTTTACAGCTGACTTGTGCATTAGAAGGTTTTTAAGTTACCAACTTTATTTTGTAACGGGATTGTGGAAATGCACTTATCTTCATGTAACTTACTAGCTTTTTCTACCGGCTTCGCCCGCATGGAGGTCGGAAATGATCTCACAGGAACATATGTACTGCTGGGTTAAAAGTATTCTATATTTGATATCCAGGTCCAAACTATTTGTATGAAAAGTTTCATCCAAATTCGTTCGCCCGTTTTTGTGTGATTGAATAACAGACATCCAACATCTAAACATTAGTATGATTACTTTAAGAATTTGCTTATGTAGAGGCTTGTGGATAAGTTTATTTAATAGCTGCATGAGTCGATCGAAGGTTAAGCTATGCTTGCCGAGGTTGATTCGTGGATGGGTGGCCATCTATATCGAGATACCTATGTGTCACGGAAATCACGATAAACCGTTGGCCCCATTTGTCATTCGCATTCCGCCAATAGAATTTTGAATATCAAACAGTGGTAAGGCTACATAACTATGGAATCGATTTATTTATATCCTATTCGAAACGAAATAAAGCTGAAAATTTTTGAAAAAAATCTTTTGCATTTGCAAGAGAAAATAAACAGAAAGAACATAGGGCGAAAACGAAGTAACCGCGCGCAGGCGATGCGATATAACGGGGCGGATCGGAGAACAAGAAATTTCACGCGGACGATGTCATTCTAAGAAAAGAACCATAACAGCTTCCCGGTACTAGGGAATCGGTCGACGGTTTCCGTTCTAAATTTCTTCCTTATTTCAAAGCCACACACTTTCTTTATGCTTTTCACAATTCCCACTATTCTAACAAAGCGAAAGCCAGCAGAAAACCCCGAAACAGCATTAAGCATCATTTACTTCTGTGAAAGTAAAGTGCGAAGGTATAACAGAGCTCAGCTCGAGAAAAACGTCGACACGAGAGCCCTACAGTCCTGCTGCGAATGAGACAGCCTTTAGTGTTGTATATAGTCCCGGGATTTAAATAAATAAACATTTGTGAGATCCCGGGATCATAAATATACCATTCGCCATTATTTCGAGACAGCAGCATTTTAAGTTATTTGTCTGTATTCGAAAGCAATCAGTTTAAATTAATCCATCGAATCTATGTGCCTATTTGATGGAGTGAGCAAAATGAAAGATATAAATATATGACACTGAAAAGCAGGCTCATGGACATGTGTTTTCTTCCCGTCTTAATCTATGGTGCACAGATTTGGTCTTTAACTAACATTCAGAAGTCCAAACTCAAGGTCTGCCAAAGAGCAATGGAGCGCAGTAAACTCGGCGTTAAATTAACGGATCGTGACCGAAACACAATACTGCGCTCCAAAACAAAGATAGCTGTCGTGGCTCAAAAGGCTGCCCAACTAAAATGGGACTGGGCAGGACATGTTTGCCGCATGCCGGCCAAACTGTAGGCCCAAGTAGCACAGAACTGGTGTCCTGAGACAGTGAGGCGGGGTCGCGGCAGACCACGTAGGAGATGGCGGGACGAGCTGGATAGGCTCCATCAAAACTGGCATCAGGACGCGTGGCTTCGCGATAGTTGGAAGAGGTGGAGGGAGGCCTTTGCCTAGGAGTGGGCCAGTGCAGGCTAGAAAAAAAAATACCTTAATAGGCTCCTTTAAACAGCCAAGACGTAACAACGCCGAGATTTGCGTCGTCGTGCGAGAGATTTCTATGAAAACTTTTTGAAATTGTTCAACAAAAGTCACTACTTATGACTAGTTGTTTGACCTCCACAGTCCAGTAAATAAGTAATAGGATACCTCTTTGTAAGTATTGGCTGTCGGACTTTTGGGCTTCTGACGACCCGTAACGACTGCCAAATACTTACGAATGAAATCCGGGACCAAAGAATTAACCTGTTTTCCGTAGCACGGAGAAGGGTTGGTCTGTAAAGAAAGTCAGCTATCCTCGGACCAACAGCGTTTAGCGTAGCTTAACCAAAAAAAAAACTGTCTGTAATAAAAATAAAAGACACAAAAGCCATATTGTGTGTAATTAAAACCGGATAAGTACAAAGTTTGGTTCTATGTGTTACCAGCCGTAAAGAATAACACCATCCAATTTCTTCCCGTGGGTGTCATAAGAGGCAACTAAGGGACTTACCAGAGAATGATCACCAGAGTTCTCTATGGATTTTACGAACATACTGCGATCGAACAACCCTCCAGCCAAGCATGGCGATTACGACGGCGCGTAGTGTTCCACGCGCGCCTCAAAGAGATGTCAGCACACTGAAGGGATCTGCTAGGACCGATGCCTGCCAGGGTCGCAAGATTTTTTTGAAAGAGGTACCGTGGAACACGGGTGGGTCTTAGTCAGTAAAAGACTGACACGCCCCTCCGCTCCATCCAGAGCGGGGGATGTCATTTGACGATTTCCCACCCACAAAAAAAAAGCAAGGCGACTATGTCAGACCGCCCCAAATTGGTTGAGGCCTACGTCCAACAGTGGACGTCTTTCAACTGAAATGATAAAGTACAAAGCTGAACTTGAAATTCCGGTGCATCGTCTCTTCGCGGGATTCAGAAACTTTCTCCCAACACTAAGTTCACAGTACAAGGGTGCTGTGACGCAAAGTGGTGCACTCTGCCCGCTTTGTGGTGCACGTAGAAAAAGTAGTACATTATAATTTTTTCCCTCCCTTCCCGTTTATTTTATCTTTTCATAGTAAATGCTATTAGATGAAGCTCCTTCATTTTCAAAGGAAGTCGGCAGATTTAGTTAGGGCAGCACTTTATCTATTGGTAATGCCATTTTGTGAAGATTTAATAAGGCAACCGGACCTCTTACATTTGAAGGGCATTTGTAACAATGTATCTAAATAAGTTTCATCTATATGTGTATATATAAAAACGAATCCCTATTTCCCTTGGTCACGCCATTACGCGTGAACGGCTGGACCGATTTTACTTTTTTTGTTGTTGTTGTTGTGTTTGTAATTGTCAGGAGAAGGTTCTTATGAAAGAAAAAAATTAAAAAATTGCGCAGAAAATTAGAAAATTTAAGAACACTTATTTAAGAATACTCAACAACCATATAATAGGACAATGTAAACTTTTTTAATGTAACATTATGACATAGAATTGACAGAATGCGTGCTCAAATATCATCAAAGAGACAGGACAACGTCTGTCGGGTCAGCTAGTCTGTTTATAACTACTCCTATGTTTAATGCATGCCTTTAATTAAGGGTACGCTATATTGTGTTAGAATATAAGTGCTTTACAACATGTATTTTAGTGTAAGCTTTGTTGGTTGTCCTTAAATAAATAAATAAAATAAAATATCGATGAAGGAGGTTAAGCTGCGTTGATGCGGTATATATGTGGATGGGTTACTGAAAATCTTTCACTTTAAAAAGCATATTATACTATAATACTTACTTACATAAAATAGTAGTATGTATTTCTATTTAGTGGTTGGTAGATATTAAAAAATTAAGATGTGCAACCAATTGTTCAGATTTGTTTTTTTTTTTATAGAATTTTCAGCCTTTGTTATGCATACATAATAAACCTTTCTCTTGAATCACTCTGTCTATCGATGATTGCGGAGTTTAAAAGATCTAAGCGCACAGACGCGGGAAGCGACTTTGTTTTTAACTATGTAGAAATACAGTAGACACTTCTGCCCACCAAAGTTGTTTCACACATTTACAGAATTTACTATTGTCACGCCTATTTATTGGGTAAACATCAGGTAGAAATTCAAAACAACTTGGATTCTACTCAGAAACTTTTCTTTACCGTAACTAAAATAAATAGTAGCATAGTATATGTAAGTTCCGCCTTTCACCTGACAAAACCCTTCAGTCGTCTTTGATCACACCCACAGATATACAAAGATCTCTCTACTAACGCCTACCCTATAATCCGTCCTCAAAGAAGTACTCTAGAAAATTCAATACCCTACAGGCAGCGCTGAACATAAATAGAATCACAATAGCTGCAGCGCTGAGCTCTCTTGACCTACCGAGGTGATGTCACTAAACACTGGAAGAGCAGAAGTCTTAGCAAACGAAAGCAAAAGAATGCCCACTAGGTTGTGAATGGGAGAATTCAAAGATGAAAAGATACTGTAAAGTTTGTCTGCAAAAGACGACCTTGTGTAGTACAGGGGGCTTACTCTTCAACCTAATTTTAATTCTAATCTAAAGCCAATACGATTCCAATGTTAATTTTGCATACACGTGATTCGGTACTCTTGAAAACAATAGTGTCACACCGGATCCCGATTCCACTTAGTTCTCCAAAGGGACACGCAATTTAGAGACATTTTGGCGCTAGCGTCGAACTCAAGAATACGAAACGTCAAAATTCCAATGTCAATCGATAGGAATTCAAATCAAGAGTAAGCACCCTGGTTGGCGACAACTAACTTTAATGACATTCGAACTTAATTGAATATAGAATAGAAGATAAAACAGTAGATTGGACTGATAAGACAAAAGGAAGAAGATTATATTTCCAGATCCCTGACATGTGGGTCTTCTTGTGTTTTCCGTGTGTGATCGAACAGTGATCTCAGATATCCTTATTTTCTAATAAGTAAACGCTGTTGTTTTTTTACACGCTTTATATTAGCTTCACTTGTATGTTTGTTTGTAACCGACTCCTTATAGCGCGATGTTGACCCACTTTAAACGGCCAGATTTCGTCCAAACTTTGTAGGCTTATCGAGGACTGATGGCAATACAATAATTTCATAAATTTGTGTCATTATCCTTGCCCGGGTTACCAGGGTACCAAAAAACTACACAAACTACGCTGACATACGTTTCAAAATTGGAAACACCCTAAAAAATAGAAAATAAATAATAGTTTAGAAAAACTAAAAAACACGCTTCCATTGAAAACCAAACTAAAAAGTACAAAATAATGGAAAATAAGCGTGGGGTGCCTGATATCAATAAAAATACCTTAAAAAGCACCCCACGCTTTTTTTCCATTATTTTCTACTTTTTAGTTTGGTTTTCTATGGAAGCGTGTTTTTTTAAACTATTATTTATTTTCTATTTTTTAGGGTGTTTCCAATTTTGAAACGTATGTCAGCGTAGTTTGTGTAGTTTTTTGGCACCCTGGTAACCCGGGCAAGGATAATGGCACAAATTTATGAAATTATTGTATTGTCATCAGTCCTCGATAAGCCTACAAAGTTTGGACGAAATCTGGCCGTTTAAAGTGGGTCAACATCGCGCTATAAGGAGTCGGTTTTAGTTTTTAGTTTTTTTAAACTATTTTTTTTTAAATTTGATTTACGTTCAATATAGAGGTTTATTTGATTACATATCAGTGGCCTGTCACCAGTACCGCAGCTTCATATGGGCTTTTATTTTCCTTGCAGATCATCGTCACCTGCCTAGCTTTTTCTCAACGATGGAGCTTATCTGTATAGCCGTCTGTATAACTCATCATCATCAGGAGCTTATAATATTCCCACTGCTGGGACACAGGCCTCCTCTCGGTGAGAGAGAGTGGGCCATAATCCACAGCGCGGGACCAGTGCGGGTTAGTAGATGTCACATGTCTTTGAATTTTTGGTTCTAAGACATGCCGGTTTCCTCACGATGTTTTCCTTCACCGTTTTGAGAGTAGTGGTGATGAAATAATTTACACAAAGTAAAGCGCCTGCTTGGGTTCGAGCTCACGACCTACTTACTCGTAAGTCGCGGTTGTTACCACTGGGCCACCACTGCTATAACTTATCAGACCTCCACAACCCAGTTACTGTGTAATACGATACCTCTTGGTAACCGACTTGTAATGACTGTTAAAGATTCTTGAATGGTCATCATCATCATCATCATTTCAGCCGTAAGACGTCCACTGCTGGATATAGACCTCCCCCAATTTGAGGGGCTTTGCCATAATCGCCACGCTTGGCAGGCGGGTTGGCGATCGCAGTATGATGTTAAAATGCATAGAGAACGCTGCTGCCCATTCTCCAGTAAGTCCCTTAGTCGCCTTTTACGACACCCACGGGAAGAAATGGGGTGGTGTTATTCTTTACGTCCGGCACCACACGGTACGGTCTTGTATGGTAGCCGGGAATTATGGCTTAACGTGCTTTCCGAGGCTCGGAAGGCACGGTAGGTTCCTTGCATTCCCACTGCTGGGACACAGACCTCCTTTCCGTGAGAGAGAAACACGGGCCCAATGCGGGTTGGTAGATATCACTTGTCTCCGAATATTTGGTTTCCTCACGATATTTTCCATAACCGATTTGTCAGCAGTGAGGAAGAAATTATTTACACAAAGTGTTCGAGCACCGTCGGCTTTCTTCGTGACAGGGCGGCAGCACGGGCGTACGGGACGTGGTACGGAGATCCATGAGCGGGTCCGTAGGGCGATCCATGAGCGTTTAATATATAAGTTAGTTTTAAAGTATATAAGTTATTTAACAAAATTTGAAATGTTGGCTAAAAATCTCCCAGTACGTTATCAGAGAGATATGGCGCTGTAGTCGAGACACAGGTTTTTCACCTAGTTCGGCTACAGATGCAACCATGTTATATTATTTTCATTATAGTTTACAATTTTTTGCGCAAAATGGTTGTTGTAATATTCATATATTTTTTTGTGTCAATAAAATAAATTTAATTAATGTCCGAATTAGGTCCAATCCCAAAGTAAAGCATCAGCTTGGGTTCGAACCCAAGCCTTACAACTCGTAAGTCGGGCCCGATACCGTTAGTTCACCACTGCTCCGTATGAACCACACTTAATATGCAATATGTGAAATGTATTAGCAATATTTCACAACCACAAGTCGGTAACCAAAACTTTATCCCACAGTTCAAAACTTCTGAAGTTCGCCTGTCGTGCAACAGGTGAGACGGAGGGAAATTTCCTTTTTAAAATTCATGAGACGAAAATGTCGATGTAGGTGTCGATGATATTACTTGGTGATCAGCTACTTGATTATTTACTGAAATATATTTGAGAGAAATAAGTAAGTACACTGTACCGTGTGGTGCCGGACGTAAAGAATAACACCACCCCATTTCTTCCCGTGGGTGTCGTAAAAGGCGACTAAGGGACTTACTAGAGAATGGGCAGCAGCGTTCTCTATGCATTTTACCACCATACTGCAATCGTCAACCCGCCTGCCAAGCGTGGCGATTATGGCAAAGCCCCCCAAATTGGGGGAGGCCTAAGTCCAGCATTGGACGTCTTACGGCTGAAAGGATGATGATGATGATGATGATGAAGTAAGTACATACAATAAATATAACGTCTTGTGTGTCATCTGTGTGGGGTTAAGCACAGGTGCACGCCAGCTAGTTTCACTGGCCGGTGGCGGCATAAAAAATCAAGGGGCTATATTATTTCCACGTAAGTATTATTTTATAGGATCTAGCCATATTTTAGTGGAAAAATATGTTTTAATTTAACTGGTTTACTCGCAATTTTACATTGATTTTTGTGGAAAAAACAAAAATTACGTGATATTTGCCAAGTCCTCCCTCTCCCTCACGTGAGATAGAGTGAGATTTGGCTTGACCTGCTCCCCCTAAACACCTCACGAAATTAATGGACGCCCCCTTAGGCCTTGAAATGGTACTAAATACCATGGCCTATGGCCAGAAAATCAAAATGACACAGAAATTGAGCCAGATCACATAGCCAGAACTTCTCCAAACGTGGTAAAACAGGCCACCGCCCACGAGCCACCAAACTCAAGACATCTCGTTTGCAAACCACATTTGCAGCCACTATACCAAAGGTCTTAGTTTTAAGCAAAGCTTTGCATGAAAGATTTACTTTAAAGTAACTTAACTAAGATATTTCGTTCAAGTTTCATAGTGAACTGGGGACTGAGAATATTACTGAATTTGTGATGCAAAATACTTCTGCACGAAAATACGAGTGTGAGGATCAAATTAGAGCTCTTTTTTAGTACCAGACGAAGCGAACTTAAGTGCAATTTAAGCACACTGTAAGATACTTTTTTAAAACAGACTGTTTTGTAATATCTCCAAAATTTTCGTTATTTCTTAACTCTTAAACCTACCTCCTACCTCTCTTTAACCTTTACTATGGTTTGAAATCGCTACCAAATAAAAGTAGAATTTTGCATGGTTGAATTGTTGGGGCAAGTTCAGTGTTGGGATAAGACCTTGCAAATTAAATTCCCACCAAATTTCGCAATATTTTTTTAGGCAGACAATGTTGTGAGATACGGTCTTATGCCAGTGCTAAATTTACCACAACACAGGGTGACAGGGACGCGGAGCCTCCTGCCAGGGTCACGAGATTTGTTTGAAAAGTTACCGTGGCCCTGGCATATAGGCAACTGAAGGAACACGGGTGGGTTGTAGTCAATAAAAGTCTGACATACCCGTTACGCCCAGAGCAGGAGACGTCATTTGATTTCCCACCCACTAAAAAAGGGACTCGGAGCATGTAACCATGGATTCAGTAGATCATACTGAAATACCCTGCGTTGACATTATTTTGTTTTCAGTTACAAAACAAAATTTGCTGTTCCATAGATATTGACTGCGTAGTCTTGCACTTTTCATGAAACAGCTGATTTTGTTTATTTGAGAACCGACGAAATGTTTCTACGCAAGCGGGTCTAGAATCATGTGCTGAATTCATGGGTACAGTTTGCGCGTCGATGTTACATCAAAGCTGTTATTATGAGCTCTATTGGAGACGATTGCCCAGAGCCCAGCAACCAAGAAGAATACCAAGACATCAGCTAGAGTTCGCAATAAACAGAATAACAATAAGTCTCAATTCTTCACTCAAAAGCTTTATAAATAATAAATATTGTTCAGTACATATTTTCAGACTAAATACTACTATTTACGATAAAGTTACTGCAAAGCGGAATCAAGAGGCATTTAGAAGCATTTGCCTTGCAGAACAGTGGTGTAAAAAAGGTTGTGCATATATTCACTGACAGCGTTAGTTACAAGTTAGGCGCAAATGCATTTTGTGAAGGAACTTTATTTAGAAGGATTGGAGATTAAAAGCGTATTCGTCTCATAGGAAATGCGATGAGAGGGATTATTGCAATGTCGCCCAAAATAAAAATATTTCATTTCATATAAACCTACATGGGCACTTATGAAGTGTTAGAAGCCAAGAGCACGGTTCCAATTGGTCATTTCCTATGGATAAGAGATCGCCAGAAACTCCACAGTTACTCCTTTTATCTTCTTTTTCACAATACGGCAACATCATTAAATGATTATTGCACTATTTGTTATTGTGCTTTATTTCGTGTAGATCATTTTATCACCACTGCTTTCAAAACGGTGAAGAAAATCATCGTGAGGAAACCGGTATATTCTAGAACCAAAAATTTTAAGACATGTGATATTAACTAACCCGCACTGGACCCGCGTGGGAGATTATAGCCTACTCCCTCTTGAATAGAGAAGGTCTTTGTCCCAGCAGTGGGAACATTATAGGCTGAATATGGTATACTTATGCATTGAGCTATTGATGTTGTCCAACAGACGAATTTTTCCTACATATACAGCGGTTGTAATTGTGTTAGAGTTTTATAATTGGATTGCTGTGTACAAAATTTTTATGCTTTTTTGAATCAAGTAAATTTTGCTTGTGTTAATGTTAATCCGTGTAGTAAAAACTTTGTACTTCTCTTTACGAAAATTACGCGGAAGGAGGAGTGTGAAATTTGGCATAGTTAAAGTTTATATGAAGAAAGAGTGCAGAGAGCTAATATGTTTATATAATAACGAATTAGAAGTAAATGAACGGCTGAGATTTAACCTCCTGGCCACGACACGTTGACTTAAGCCTTGTTGCAGCAAAGCCACAACTTGGGCCGCCTCAGCTTCAGTAGTGTCCATTATTTTGATACAGAATTAATCAAAACTCCAGCCTCAGCAATTAAACTTAACGATATGCACATGAATTCCCTACAAATGTCTGTTTCTGACTGGAAGAACGGGTCGATTTGTTCCGATGTAAAACCGTCAAATCAGCACTCAACAGTATTTCTGTATAAAAAAATTGTTAAGTACCTTCAAGTGCAATAAGATTTATGACAAACAAGACGTCAATCATCATATCGACCCTCAAAATAAAAAACAAACATGTGAAACAGCTTATCAGTGAAACAATCGACTAATATTAAGCAAAAAACGGGTGGGTCGATTTTTTTGATGACCAGTGTAGTACATTAATAAAAAAAAAAACATGACCAGCCGCTGGGCGACCCCTAGTTTAAATAAAATAGCTAAGGTAAAAGCGGAAAATTGTTTTTTTTTTTAACGTAAACTCTAAAATACTTTCCTATGTGGGTAAAGTCACAAACATCCCTAATATTTTATATTACCTACATCGTCTTAAACATTCCCATATTCTAAGCTCTAAAATCTATTAAGTACTCTCACCTATGCATTGTTAACACGATCCTCCATTGTTCGAGCCAACCCTTTGAGCGCACAGATTTAACGAGAAAACGCAGAGCTGCTGCAATTATAGGCGTTGCTGAACCCCTATACCGAAGGAATTGTTGGTATTGTGGTATGCATCAATTAATTAGTGCAAGAAGGTGCTGATAAAGATTTCTTGATAGTGCCAGTGCACCTCTGGATACTAAGCCGGCGCATATCGCAAAAAAATATTATTTTGGTACTACCTACACTTTATTTAGATGTATTTTTTATGTTTGCATGGCTAGTAGACGCAGGAAAAATTATTTAATTTAATGCTCTCGGTCTCATAATGTTAAGTACTTTCTTGCGTGTTGTGTTAAAGACTGTCTTGCGTAATTTTGACAATCGAAATGAGCTGATTTTCAGCATAATTTCAATATATGACTTTGATTTTTTATTTTTTTTATTTAACGTGGACGTAACTAGGTTTTGCCCGTGTCTTCGCCCACGTGGAGATCAGAAATTATCCCACGGGAACGTACTACCGGAATAAAAGTAATAAATACCTAATTGGTAGGTAATAACAGGTACTTATCAAAAAATAAATGTTTAGTATTTAAAAAAATAATACAAGCATTTTATTAAATAGCATTTATTTTAAGGACAGGAACCTAATAGTATCTACTAATTAGGTAATATATATTATTAGGTATATACTTGTAATAAGAATTTCAAGAAATAACTACTGACAAACGACATCGCGGTGATGTCGGAATGAGCTGGATTCCTTAAATAAAGATTGATCATTAGCAGCTCTGAACAAAGAGAAGGAGGGCTGTGCCCAGCAGTAGGACATTGAGGGCTAATCCTACTAATATTATAATGTAAACTTACAAGAATACACGTTTATAAAAGTTATAAAAGCCCAGCAAAACGAGTGCTCTGAGGAAGAGCATATTTAGTTATGTAGTTTCTACTTATCTCCATGAGGAATAAACGTGACATATATTATATTTTTAAAAACCTACTCACCTGCTATGAGTTGCCATGCCAAATGGATTATAATGAACTAAACAAAGTAATTTAGCGCTATTTATTTTATACACGAATATTTTTTGGCAAAGTCTTACCTGGCATACAAAATATTGTCCTCTAAATAAGGCTTTATTTCACCTAAAAACATACAAAAAACAAATTACCCTCAAAGTCTCAACTCCCAACTTTTAATTGAAGTTTCCAAATAAAATATTTATTTTTATAAGCCAAAGAACTTGAAAGATGTCCTTAGGTAAATTAGCTGAAGAAAATGAGACGAACTTGCATCGTTTTTATTTTATGGGTGCTTTAGTTTATGACCTTTATTTATGGTATTACAACCCATAAAGTATCGATGTCAACAGTTTTAGTGATTAGCTTTGTTATTACCTATTATAGTATCTGTGATTTGCGATTCCGGCTGTCTGTAAAGTTTTAATGTCCACTGTATTTTCCGTTTGGAGACAAGTTTATTTAGTGACTACTAGCTGACCCAAAAGACGTTGTCCTGCGAAAGTTTTACATTCTCATACAAAAAACCCATAAAAAATCCAGTGGTATTCGCCCTGTGTTACGATATGTAAGTGGTGAATTCGTATCCTTTTTTTTACACGCTTTATATTAGCTTCACTTGTATGTTTGTTTGTATGTTTGTTTGTAACCGACTCCTTATAGCGCGATTTTGACCCATTTTAAACGACCAGATTTCATTCAAACTTTGCACACCTGTCAAGGACCGATGACAATGCAATAATTTCATAAATTTGTGCCATTATCCTTGCCAGGGTTACCAGGACAGCAAAAAAACTGTCTTCGAAAAACTACGCTGACATACGTCACAAACTACGCTGACATACGACACAAACTACGCTGACATACGTCTCAAAATTCGAAACACCCTAAAAAATAGAAAATAAATAATAGTTTAAAAAACTAAAAAACACGCTTCCATTGAAAACCAAAAAATAATGGAAACAAAGCGTGGGGTGCCTGATATCAATAAAAAAATACATTAAGAAGCACCCCACGCTTTTTTTCCATTATTTTGTACTTTTTAGTTTGGTTTTCAATGGAAGCGTGTTTTTTAGTTTTTTTTAAACTATTATTTATTTGTGGGGAAGTCATGAAATAACGATCACAGGAGGGCGTGTCAGACATTTACTGACTAAAACCGACCCGTGTTCCTTCAGTTGCCTATATGCCAGGGCCACGGTAACTCTTTCGAGTGAATTCGTACCAAGGCAGGAATTTTACTAGGTGTATTTAATTTCATCAATACTGCTCTTGAAAAAGGTAAAGGAAAACATCAGAAGGAAACGGGCAGACACCAGAAATTAGAAGAAATGTGACATCCACCAACCCACATAAGGCCTACGTAGTGGATTATGGCTCACTGTGTGTCCCAGCAGTGGGAACATTACCTATAGGCTGATTGTGATATTTCCTCGGAGCTCCTACGATCTGGGTAAATAGGAAGCCATGTCTACTGACTGAAACTTGCTGATTCTTAATTCATTAAAATCATTGGAAAAAGTAACTTTTAAGTACCATCCACTCATATTTCCATCTCTCGCCATCCAATAAAAAAGTCCATTAATAAAAATAAAGCATGCACACTTCGTTCGATACTCGATAGTCCGACAGGCACTCTTGACGTACAAAATTGAATATTATTCGCAAATTGAATCCGTCGGTAGTTCGGTACCTGTCAACTGGATTCATATTTAGTTTACTGCTACTTTTGCTACTCGATTCAAACTCACTTAACTTATCATAATTTTATGGTTTTCAGACTTGAAATATATATATATATATATTTTATAACTGTTAAGTTCACGGGCAAAAATCTCAAACTTATTGTGGTGATTCACAATAGATTTTAACGTCTTTTTGGTTTAAAAAACATTGGTCTTAAATGTTTTGGTAGAATACACCGAGGCTTCACAAGAAGTGATCTAAACCACAACTACTCCCTGATTTAGGATATATCTGGTGTGGATAAAATATAAAATCAAATACGTAGACATTATAAAAATACAGTGGCTGAGTAAAAACATAATCAGCTTTTTATTGGTACTTTTGTAGGCTACTGCATATTTATAAAAATATATCTTATATCTTTGAACGAGCAATTCTTGTATATATATTAATCTGAATCTCGGAAATAGCTCCAATGATTTTCATGAAATTTAGTTTACAGGGTATTTCGGGGGCAATAAATCGATCTAGCTGGGATTCATTTTTAAAAAATGTCATTTTATTCGTGTTTTCAATAATCAACTTTATCGATAATCAACTTAAACATAAATTAACTGTTTTTAAACACAATTTACAAAAAAAAAAAGGTAGGTACTATTCTAATAAATACGCATATTCAGATTGTTTTCCGACCGTCACAAATTTGACTTTAAGTTTAAAGAAAATGAAGACCGGTTCACTCAGTCTGGGTGGTTCTTCTCTCAGAAGACCATTTCAGAAAACAATTTACATAGTCTTCTCATGATCTGGCCAATATTATGTCTGGCCTTTAAAAGCGACTGTGATCTCTGGGTTTTCTGTGGCCTATCTTTTCAGAGCAATCAGATAGAAATCGCTGACCTCATCTAGTTTTTAAAATATGATTGATGTATATGGTTTAAAGATAAAAATAGTACACGTTTCAATCAGTCAACAGGACTTCATCAAATACACAACAATATAATGACTTCAATACCACGATTAATACTCTTCTAACTACTCTTCTTCTTCGGGTCTTTTGCTTCTAATAGTTTTAGTTTCAATAACACCTAGTACACACATTAGGGTTTAATACACATTAAATGTAAGGACGGTATAGAACAGCTCTGCCGCTGACCATTATCTTACTGCGTAGCTACGGATCCCCCAATCATTCATTCATCCGCCCTATGCATTTGTATACCATTATTCACTAAAGCACTATCAATTTAATTTTATGACATAAACATAAAATGGAGTACTTTCTAACTTAGAAATCTCGTCAAACAAGATCATAGTAAGGTCTTCGCCCACTTTACACGGTCAGGGGGCAGTAAAACGTCCTCTACATCAGCAGGATTTTATGCCCACTGGCTTCACCAAGTTTTTGCATTGCATGAGGTTTTATTTATGGCTCAGCATTCCCTTGTGACCGCGTGTTGGGTGAGTTGTGACCTTGTGTACAAAATTCGTTGGACATTTTCATTTCTTACATTTCACTGGTGAAGTTAGTTTTTGTGATTATTTTTTTTTCAGATGATCCGATGAATACGAAATTAGAATGGTTTTCAAATAGTTGCGTTTAGAATCATTATTTAAATTGGAAGTTAATGCTGAGTTGTGTGCTGACTACACCAGGTCTGTTCAGACTTCTAGTGTCTAACTTTTTTTAAAGACTACAGCGTGCCATGGAACGCTACCCTGGGGATTCAAATTTCAGACCATACATGGAACAAAATGCTGCACGTCAAATCCAACATCACGAAGTTTACCCACATAGCTGCTCCATTTAAGTGAGATTTGGTCGGACATGTTTGCCGTAATTCAGATGACAAAGGGCCTAAGAGAACCATCGATTGAGTACCAGAAAACGCACGACGCCAAAACGGCAGAGACGAAGATGGCGGGACGCGCTGGACGGCTACCTAAAGGACTGGCCAGCACTAGCATAAACAGAATAATGCGAAAAAGGAAAGAGAGGCATTTGCCTTGCAGTGCAACAATACAGGCTACTTAGATGATATTTGACTTAATAAGATATTTCGAGTGACAAACGTAAGTGCATTTTGGTTTAACAAAACGGTTGCATTCGTGTAAACATCTTGGGATGTAACACTCACATTTTTTTACATTTCAATTTCGTTCATTTTTAGGGTTCCGTTGCCAAATGGCAAAAAACGGAACCCTTATAGATTCGTCATATCTGTCTGTCTGTCTGTCTGTCCGAGTATGTCACAGCCACTTTTTTCCGAAACTATAAGAGTTATGCTGTTGAAACTTGGTAAGTAGATGTATTCTGTAAACCGCATTAAGATTTATACACAAAAATAGAAAAAACACAATAATATTTGGGGTTCCCCATACATAGAAATGAAACTCAAAAAAAAAAAATTACGTGTATACGTGTGGAGTATCAATGGATAGGTCTTCAAAAATGATATTGAGGTTTTTAATATCATTTTTTTCTAAACTGAATAGTTTGCGCGAGAGACACTTCCAAAGTGGTAAAATGTGTGTCCCCCCCCCTGTAACTTCTAAAATGAGGGAATGATAAAACTAAAAAAAATGCATGATGTACATTACTATCTAAACTTCCACCGAAAATTGGTTTGAACGAGACCTAGTAAGTAGTTTTTTTTTAATACGTCATAAATCGTAAACCACAATATACCTTTCATTCAGTCAACTCAAATATATAAAAATTTAAAAAAAAAAGAAATTAATTTCATAAACATAAACCTTATGCATAAACCGTGAATACCTGCAGGTTTGTACGGAACCCTCGGTGCGCGAGTCCGACTCGCACTTGGCCAGTTTTTAAAAACTGTTGTTTTTCTTTGTGGAAACTTTAAAGATGTTGTAGGAATCGATATCTAAATACAAAAAAAAAAACCTTAGTCAGTACATTATTTCAAGTTCATTAAATTTCGTTAATTCTTACACCACATAACTATCTTTTTTTGTCAAAATTTGCCCTCCAACTGTCAACTTACCGATACGGAAGTATCGATAGTAAATGCTCATCCCAATATTCTACGAGTATCTAGATTCACATCCTACTATTAACTATAATAAATGTGAAAGTATGTATGTTTGGATGTTTGTTACTCCATCACGCATATTTAGTCGAACGGATTCGGATGACATTTGGCACGTATCTAGTTTATAACTTAAATTAACACAAAGTATACTTTTGTCCCAGTAATACGTTCCCAACCGAAGGTGGACCGTTAACCTTGTGAAGGCCGCAGGAATCCGCTGGATGCGGGAAGCACAAAACCGGTCGAAGTGGCGGAGCTTGGGGGAGGCCTATGTCCAGCAGTGGACGTCTTTCGGCTGGAATGATGATGATGATGAATACGTTCCCGTGGGTTAATTTCTGACCTCCACCCGGGCGAAGTCGCTGGCAAAAGCTAGTGTTATTATATTTCTAAACATAACCCCCCTAACCTCCACAGCACAATACATAGCCATGTCAACCAATTCCAGATAAGACCAACATTAGAACGGCGAACGATTCCTCCGGGACCTCGGGACCAAAATGCACAGTTACTCCCGCTACTATTGTAAATTTGTTAAGAGGTGTTATTTTAAACATGATAATGTGTCTAGTTAACTTCTGAAGATGTCTGTAGCGTTGTATTTTAAGAGGGTTTAAAGAACAAAGAGCTGAGGGTGAGGTACTCAGTGGTTAGTGGCAGAGAATGGACCATTATCTAAACTGGATGGCAATAAATGGTCAGCAGTGTCTTCATATCTGATTACTATCTTCTTCCTGCCCCGTTGGTCTCGTGGTCGCAAGCGCGACCGCTTAGCGTGGGGTCCTGGGTTCGATTCCCGGGTCGGGCAAAGTGTTACTGGGTTTTTCACACACTTGAGCACTATAATATCTCCCGCACCGATGGCAAGTCTCCGTTGAGATTGGCCGCTGTGGCCGAAATTCGGTCTGGAGGACTATACTATACTATCTTCTTCCTACTCATATTATGAATGTGAAAATTTGTATGTTTGGATGTCTAAATGTTTGGATGTATGCTACTCAAAAACGATAAAATGACCAAACGGATTTATGTCACATTCGGCAGACAGAAAAATTATAAAGTAGGATAATTTTGCGACCGCTATGCGGCTAAAGTCACTGGTAAAAGCTACGAGTAGTATATAATATTATATACTAGCTTTTACCAGGTTGGATTTTGATAAATTTTGACACACATAGTTTATAACACATAGGAAACTTTTTATCCCGGAGTACGTCTACGTGGGATAAATTACGACCTCTATGCGGGCCAAGCCGCTGTCAAAGGTTAGTCTGCAATGTAACTATAACCCACGATGCCTTGGATAGCAACATTCCCTATGTTGGTTACATAATTCACAATGTCTTTTCATACAATTCAAGGGCAAAGGTTTTGAGGGCAATCTTTTATTATGTTGGTCTACAAAAAGTGCTGTTTCAAATATTTACATTTCGATTTCGAATTTTAATCAAGTCTAGACTTAAACACAGATTTTTCACCTGAAGCCGTCAGAATATATTTTGTAGAATTCAGTTTTTAGTAAAAAATACTGAAGTCTCTAATTAATAACTTTGAGTATAATAATCAATTTCATAGACCAGTGATCAATTATAGTAAAAAGTATGAGATGCAAACTTTTATATTTTTCATAACTTTAGACTTTGATTGGAAATCTTTAACAAAAAATAATTGTTTAATTCAATAATTCTTTTCAACTTTCAGATAGTTGAAGATAATGTAAAAGATGACTCATTAATCTATTTATTCACTCACTCATTAATCACTCAATCTCAAACGCTACTGAACCAGAACTTCTGAACCTACGAAGATGAATAATAATATATTTCCGACATCCACGCGGGTAAAGTATTGGGCAAAATCTACATAGGTACATACATACATACAATCACACCTTTTTCCCATGGGGGTAGGCAGAAACCACGGAACGCCACCTGCTACGATCTCTACACACTTCTTTTGCCTCGTTTAGGTTCATACAATTGGTCATACACACACGCCGGTTGCGAGTACTACGCACCTGACCTTTCTGAAGAACATCACCAATAAGGTCCCAATATGTCCTCCTAGGGCGTCCCCTCCCGGTGTTTCCACTCACCTTGTAAATACCTTTTGTGAGCCGACCTTCATTCATCCTCTCAACATGATCAAACCATCTAAGCATACTTTTTTCAATTTTTGTCACTACATCTTCTTTTAAACCACACCGTTCTCTTACCACATTATTCCATCATTCCACATCAATGATAGGCAAAATCTAGTAACTAATAAAACTACTTTGGTCTACATAAATGAGGTTGATAATAGTACCACCCTGGCCTTGGTTCCGGGTGGGACAATCATATCCACTTCGTCATAGTTCTCAGCAATTTCATTTCGGAACAGAATTATATCGTGAATAGGTTGAGATATTTATTCTCATAAGAATTACATTCACTTACATGAGAATAACTAAAGCTAGACATATAATTAAAATAAACTAAATAGATGTTGGACGTATTACATACAGGCGCAGTCGCAGCCTAAAATTTTGGGGGGGGGGGGGGGTCACCATGAGTACTGAAGAATATTTTTAGGTAGTAATACAGGCAAATCGTTCAGGGTTTCGACAGAAAGACTGTCTTTGGGGGGGGGGGGGTCATGACCCCCTCGGACCGCGCCTGATTACAAATAACTTCGCAAATACATATTCCGTGTGGTGCCGAACGTAAAAAAAAGCAACATTCCATTTCTCTCCGTGTGTTTTGTAGAAGTCGACTAAGGGACTTACTAGAGAATAGGCAGCAGCGTTCTCTATGCATTTTACCACCATACTGCAGTCGCCTACCCGCCTGCCATCCGTGACAATTACGGCAAAGCACCCCAAATTAGGGAGAAACCTAACTCGGCTGAAATTGATGATTAGATTTAAAAGCAAATCGGTTGTCAAAGTTAATTTATGTTTCGTACTTAAAATAACTAAAGAATGAAAAATATATACGTGACCATTTTATCGTTTTGAATTTCTATTGCAGCAATGGACGTCTTTCGGTTGAAATGATAATAAATAATAATAATATCTTAGGACAACTAACATAACGTTATCTGATCCCAAACTAGGCAGAGCCTGTGCTATGGTAACCAGACAACTGATAAATATACTTATATATTTCTAAATACATACTTATTATAGATAAATTACACCCAGACACAGAACAAATGATTGTGCTCATCACACAAAGATTTGTCCTGGGTGGGAATCGAACCCACGACCTCAGTCTTAGCAGTCAGGGTCACTAACCACTAGACTAACAGGGTGATAATGATGAGGGAGAACTCGTGGGAAGAATGCTATTATCTCATATTAATAGTCGCCAAGAAACTTAACATGAGACTTGAAACATAAACCCAAGATAGCAATAGAAAATTAAACTGTAATTTCAAGTTTATAATTTTCATCTTGCAATGTCTACTAAGACGTAGCAACTTGAGGTCCTTAGAGAAATGTAATAATTATTATCTACTTAGGAGGAACAATGAGCTCAGTACATAATAACAGTGCCTTCACTAGTGATGGCACTGTGCAATCAACATCCTAATTGCGGAAAACACTATTAATCTGAGTCTACATCATTTGAAGGACATTGCAATTAACTTCTACATTGTGTTCGAAAAATTCGTCTGATCCATAACGTAAATAACGCAATGAATGTGCTTGAACCGAATTAGATTCGACCAGACCTTTCTGAAGTACATCACCAATACGTAACCGGCGATAGGGTGTCATCTCCCAGCGTTTCCACTAGCATCTGACTTCAGTTGGAGTGGCGTCGCTGAGGTGCCGGACAAAAGAATAGCATCTCCTCATTGATTCCCTCCATCATCATCAGCAGTCTATAATGTTTCCACTGCTAGGATTCAGGCCTCCTCTTTTCGAGAGGGAATGGGCCATAATCCACCACGCGGGCCCAGTGTGGGTTGGTAGATCAGATCTCACTCACATATCTCAGATTTTTTTGTTCTAGGACATGCCGATTTCCTCACAATGTTTTACTTCACCGTTTTGAGAGCAGTTGACATTAAATTATTTACACAAAGTACAGCGCATTTTTGCACATTACTAGCAAAACAGATGGCAGATGGGGCCGAAAGGTTCTGGAATGGCGACCGCGTACCTGAAGACGTAGAGTTGGAAGGCCTCCCACAAGGTAGACAGGTGACCTTGTGAAGGCCGTAGGAATCTGCTGGATGCGGGAAGCACAAAATTGGTCGAAGTGGTAGAGCTAAAAGGCTCGTTCAGACTAGCGCGACGCGACGGTCGCGCGCGAATCGCCGATTCATATCCGTAGAACAATTTCTATGAAATCGCGCGCGACACTTCACACAGGGGCGACCTGCCGCGCCGCGACACGGTCGACGCGATATATCGCAAAATCGCCTCCGCGACAGGTCGCGCGACATGTCGCGCCTGTCTGTACGAGCCTAAAGGGAGGGCTATGTGCAGCAATGGACGTTTTTCGGCTGAAATAATGATAACGAACGCGGCTGACTGGGCTAGAACCTGCTACCTGCTTGTAGTTCGGGGCCGTTACCACTGATCTCTCCTCGCCCCTCTGCTGCTGTTAGTGAGTTTCGTATTTACTCCTCTGTAGTCATCATCATCATCATTTCAGCTGAAAGACGTCCACTGCTGTACATAGGCCTCCCCCAAGCTCCACCAGTTTGACCGGTTTTGTGCTTCCCGCATCCAGCGGATTCTTGCAGCCTTCACAAGGCCATCGGCACACCTTGTGGGAGGCCTTCCAACTCTACGTCTTTCGGTACGCGGTCGCCACTTCAGAACTTCTGTAGTACAAACAAAATTTTCTAGCTATTTAAAGTTTAACTATAATATACCCTTGATACCTACATAACACTGTTTCCCTTGAACAAGTTATGAATTCAATTCTGAAAAGCGTCCCCCTGTTTTTATATTCATATGAAAACCGCTTGGGGCTTCGCTGTAGTTTGAAATATTCCTGCGAGGATGAAAAAACAATATAAGTTTTGTACTATTTTTGTACTGCGTTAGTTTTTCTGTAAGGCGTCGAAAAAAATCACAGTGGTTTTGATTTTATACGAAGAATAGGAAAAACAAGATAGCACTCAATCTTCTGGGTTAGAGAATCACTCTAAAATGCCTTATACTGGGAATAGTTGAGCACGTAGGTTCAATAAGTTTATTTTTAGTTTTTATAACTGAATGGGTCCATTTACGCCCTCGATCACGCCTGATGGAAAGCGATGGGTGAGGTCTATGATGGAACGGACGTACCAAGAAGATGCCTGTTCACTATTGCTTGACCATTTTATAATGAAATGTTATACCTACGTATCCAGAAGATGCCCTTTGCCCAGTGAAACCAACAACAGTGACTTACAATATACGCAAAAGCAAAACAGCTTTTTCGGTTTTAATTACCTTAATCGTAGCTTATCAGCACAATCACGCTAGGTTCCATCATCATCTTTTCAGCCAAAAGACGTCCACTGCTGGCCATAGGCTCCTCCAACTGGGTGGGAAGAGGGTCGCAATAATCGCCACGCTTGGCAGGTGGGTTGGCGATCGCAGTATGGTGTAAAATAGGTCCCATGTAGCCTAAAATCCCAATAAAAAATAACCCTACCTGGTTATAAGACCAAAATATAAGACGGTTTCCTCAAGGCTTGAATCTAATATCACTCAACACCGAAACTGCTCGACAATTGCCTCTCATGAATTTTAAAAAGGCATTTTCTTTGACGAGAACTGCGCTTAATCTTTCGAGAGGGATTGAGGATAAACATGAGTAGTTATCTGTTGAGGAGGAGGTTTATTTATTTTTCCATAATAGCGTTTTGCAGCCTTTTGATGAGTTTGCTGCTGGATTCTGTTGGAAAGAGGTTGCTAAGACACTTAGGAAAACTGATGTAATTGGTGTGAATTTAACTCATCTTCCATAGAAAAGGGGGGAGACGAGTATTGTGACTGTTTGGCTGGCCGACGATTGGTTACGAGACGTTGTATAGGTATATGTTGAGCAAGGAGGTTATCGACTGTTCAAGCGGACTGAAAAAAAAGCTGAACGAATTTAGATGAAATTTTAAACACAGTTTAAAACCTAGATTGAGGCATACAAAACTTTTATTCCGGTATCTAGTACGTTCCCGTGGAATAATAACGATCTCTTTGCGGGCGAAGCTTGTGGCAAAAGCTAGCAATATAATATAATCATCGTGTACTGTCCTACTGCAAGGGAAAAGCCTTCCTCTCCTATTTCCACTCAACTCGATCCTGACCCATTTTTAGGGTTTCGCACCTCAAAAGGAAAAAAGCGGAACCCTTATAGGATCACTTTGTTGTCCGTCCGTCCGTCCATCCGTCCGTCTGTCAAGACCCTTTTTCTCACGAACGCGTGAAGGTATCAAGTTGAAATTTATATCAAATACCCAAGTCTACTGTCCCTTGGAGTTGTGAAAAATTCAAACTTCTAAGCTAACGCAATCAAAAAATATAGCCGTTTATGCCGCAAATTTCCGCAAATTTTCGAAACTCGCAAGGGAATCAAAACCTAAAGGGTACTTCCAATCGATCTAGAATTTTGAAATTTGGTACGAAGCTACGTTTTATAGCACAGATAAAGGAAAAATTGCGAAAACTGTAAATTTTTAGTTACATCATATAGTAAACAGAACAAAACACAGACAGAAATAAAACCAAGCCAAGAAACAGAACAGAACTACGACTCGATTGTCGTGATGGGTGAACTTTTACTTATATACCTACAGGTTTGTACGGAACCCTCGGTGCGCGAGTCCGACTCGCACTTGGCCGGTTTTTTTTTTTTGGAAATGACATATCACCTAAAATGTTATCAGCTGCTGAACTGGACTTGCCTGTGCATGCCTCAATACACCGTGACACTTTAATCGTCTTATCGTCTCGCCCACTTCATGTATCCAATGTAGTTAGTACACAACTAAAAAAAAATGAAAATTTGAATGACTAAAAAAATAAAAATATTATTCATTATGATGACGCATGACATAGTTTTAAATTGATATTTTGGCTCATGGAAAATGGAGATGGAATGATCTAGTGGACTCGTGCGCTGGGTAGGTATGTGCTCTACAGTCTGATACGTAAACATTATTAACAGGATGTTTCATTATTCTATTGCATTATTTATTTTTCTTAGTATCTATTATCTTAATTAACGGTAACAATTTTTTAATCAAGCCTAGAGGTATATTATGTCGGAAACATTGAGTGGACAACCTTTGTAAGTTGACTTAATTGTCACGGTGTATATTAAGGCCTTCAGCTATGGCTTAAAAACTTAAAACTCGGCGACTACATGTTAAGGGCACCCCCTGTGGGTTCCGGACTTCAGTTTAGGGCGTTATAAGAAGGCAGCACGGGACGCGCTGGATCGGAATGGTTATTTTTAGGGACATTTTTAAAGCTACAGGCACAGCGGAGACGTTGGAACGTCGCGACGGACCTCGGTGGCGAGGACTGAAGGACGGCGGTCTGTGTCTGTATATTTTAATCGAGCTGCTAGAACTGAAATTCTCCAGGATGAGGGTTATCTAAGATAAGATAATGTTTTTTCTTCCAAAAAAAGAGCTTTACATTTCCTTTCTTTATTTGTTTATCATCCTCGGGAATGTCTAGGTTATGCCTGGATCAGCGAATCCTACTAATCCGGATTGTGTGTGAGTGGTGCGTATTTTTTTATTTTTTTGGATGGGAAATCATCAAATGACTTCTCCCGCTCTGGGCGGAGCGAGAGGGCATGTCAGACTTTTACTGACTAAAACCCAACCGTGTTCCTTCAGTTGCCCATGTGCCAGGGTCACGGCGTTATAGCAGAATCGATGAAACGCTTAGAAAGGTCTTTCATGAACTGCTGGATGGTGGGCACTCTGATGCACAGCATCTTCATCTACATAGATGAAGATTCTCATTGTGGACAAAAAAGAGGGCTCCCGTAAACTTTCTAAGGAAACAGTTTTAAAGGGGCCTGTCGATTGATGTCTTGGACGTTGTGTATATTATAGTGCGCGGTAAACTTTGTTTGCACGATGCAGGATTTTGCGTAACGTCATTGTGATGCTTAGTTCGTATTTGACTATGTAGATGCTGGTACACACTGTTTTAAAAAAATATGCTTTATTACACGATATGTTAATGTATTTTCAATAAATGCCTTATCTTTACTAATATTATATAGCTGAAGAGTTTGTTTGTTTGGTTGAACGCGGTAATCTCAGAAACTACTGGCCCGAATTGAAAAATTCTTTTTGTTTTGTATAGCCTATTTATTGAGGAAGGTTATAGGCTATATAACATCATGCTACAATTAAAAGGCACGGAGTAGCATAGAAAAATGGACGAAAACTGGCAGGCAATTCGATGCGGCGGGAAGGTCAGGGGAGCAAAAATTTGACGTGGACGAAGTCGCAGGTAGAAGCTAGTATCTAATAAAATAATACCTGATCTCCAATTACGTAACTCTCTCAAAACCACAAAAGCCTTAATTTTATAGTAGATTTTGTAATCATGTGTCTGCTCTTCTACGTAAATAACACAATGAGTATTGTTGAATTGTCAAGATGAAAAGGACTGTTATTGTGAGCGTGGGTGTGTTACACAATATGGCTGCTAGCTCCTACCACTCATTATACGGTTTTAAAACCTTTGGCTGATTTCTTTTTAAGCAAAATTAAAACGAAATGAAATCTTATTTTACTTGACTCCAATTTATTATATATAACGAAATTCTTCTCATCCAATTCTCTGAGTCTATAATTACGTACTCACATTTCATTATATACCCTTCTATTTATCTTTTATGTCTGTTACGACACAATGGGTTGAATCATCGAGAATTTGATTACTATGAACTTTTAGAAATTACATTAATTTAGACGATATGTATAGGCTAACTGACAAAATAATATGAATGATTAAGTATATGTAGGTATATAATAACAGAGAGTAAAGAATCACAGGGCATCAAAAATTCGTCCGCATCGTTGTCAATGGGAAGTGTCCATAAAGCTGATAGCATTGGCACGTCGTATGATGTTGATTGTTTGGCCAAAAATAGGCCAGCCCTCTGTTCACGTGAAGAGTCGATCAACCGCTTGGCAATGAATTTAGTTTAGATAAATTACAAGGGTCAGAAAAATAATTCAACCTCTCGTGCATCTGACAAGTTACTTACTTGATTGAGTGGTAAGTACTAATACTACGTAAAATAAAAGAATATTTATTAAATAGCTGTGTCCGCAGCTTCGCCCGCGTTTTCCGCGGAAATTAGCTCACGGAAAGTAGGAATACCCTGCTACTTCTTATAACATCAGCTATCTGGCGATGAAAATCCTGTCAAAATCTGTTCGCCCGTTTCAGAGATTAGCTGAAACAAACAAAACAAAATTGTTATTTGGCTATATTAAGTACCTACCGTTTATATATACTTTTAATAAATAGTAATAGCTGTTATTTTCATATTACAAAAAAATAATTAATTATTTTGAATTATTTGAATTTATGTTAGGTAGTATGTACTTATGTCTGTATTGAAGATTTTGAAATGTTTTATTTAACAGTTGAAATGTAGCTTTCCAATAATATTTCATGACAAATTGAAGTTTTAAAGTAAATGATGAATGTCTATGTTTGTACAGACTGTGTGTGCCAAAATGTGTAGCAAATGGTTCTATCGTTGACATGTATTTGATTTATTAAGTTAGTATCTCTTATATAACGTCTCGCTAAATAATGTTTCAAAGCTAAACGGCACACGGGTTTATTTATAAATGTCGAAACGTTTAAACATCATAACTTTAAGTACCGTTTATAAATAGACCCCTTTTTATTAAACAAATTATTTTCGTATTTATAAATATAGGTACTAGTACTTATTTCGGTTTCCTCACGATGTTTTTCTTCAACGTTTTGAGAGCAGTGGTGATGAAATTTTTTACACAAAGTAAATCGCCCGTCTGGATTCGAACTCACTACATAAAATTGTAAGTCGTAGCCGATACCATTAGGCCACCACTGATCTCGCCCTGTCTATACGTTTTTGTTAAAAAAAATATTGTCATGAACAATATGATCCTATTTTTAAATTTAAGCAATGTATGTAGCAATGTAATATATTTATAAAGTATATTAATTTAAATTAATATACTTTATAAATATATTACATCTACTAGCTTTGAAGTCCATAATTCGAATTTTATAATCTGAGAGAAGATTTTTTTTTTTTAATGAAATGACAAATTACATAACATATAAACTGCCACCTACATCTCCAGTCTCCCACACAATCAAACCTATGTACATACAATACACTGTGAGACAAACAAACTGTATACACAATACGACTTGATACTTGTTTATGTAAAAAGAAATGACCCAGTGCATTAGTGAAACGGATGCCTTCCCCGTCTGTGTAGCAGATGAGACCTAGCTAGTGTTGGGAAAGAGATGTGTTCATCGATAACATTTATATTGGAGAAGCTGACTGTTTATCGGAATAGGATGTTTTACTGTTGCTTATACAGATTGTTTTACGGTTCAAACTGTTTAATTTAACTAAAACTGAACACAAGAAAAATTGCGAAATTTAGGTGACCTTACCTCCTCCTCCTCCTCCTCCTCCTTACCTCTTGTACCATAAATACAACATTTTTTTTTTATTGTGGATGGGAAATCATCAAATGACGTCTCCCGCTCTGGGTGGAACAGAAGGACGAGTCAGACTTTTACTGACTAAAATCCACCCGTGTTCCGTCAGTTGCCGACATGCCAGGGCCACGGTACCTCTTTCGAACTGATGAAATGGTATATCTGGGTTTTAATCTGTAAGTCTTAATTTAATATCCTAACAGTCATTTTTATGAAAAAATACGACTATCATAGAGATGCAATCAATCCGAATCCATACCATCGAAAACAACAAATTCACAAAACATCGATATTCATTATTCTATCGACATCGAGTCACGCACTATCAAATGTCGTGCCAGAAGATTATTATCCCAGAGATTACCATTCCACGAGGCACAGCCAAAATACTAAAAAGAGTTGCAAATCTGCATCGCTGACTTCGGAATTAGGTGAAAGCTTTATCTTCAACCCTTTTTTGTTTTATAGGACAAGTAGAGGCTGAAATGTTGTACTATTGTATTGCAGTTACCGCATTAGAATAGTATTTATTTATTGAATACTTCACGCACACAAATGTACAGAGGCGGACTTAATGCCATAGGCATTTTCTACCAGTCAACCTTTGGGTGATGCAGAGACAAACAGTGGTAGGTGCAATAAATTTGGTGAACAAATATTTAAAATATAAACGCATAAACCTATTTAAACCATAAATACAATATACATACCTAACTATATATAAATATATACACACATAAATATATATATAAATAAATGATCTTACTAAAATCAAGTAAGACAAACAATGAAGAAACATTACCGTTGTAATGAAACTGCCAACTTTTTGCGAAATAGTATAGTATCCTTTTCCTGACTGTTGGGATCAGCTTCCAGTCCAACCAGATGCAGCTAAATACCTGTATGGTCGGATAGGCAGTCAGTCGCTTCATGCTATCCACCATCTGGTAACGAAGTTCTGGGTTAAACGATACCCCTTGGTAAGACTGTTTGTCAGAGGTTTGGGATTGTCAGAATCCCAAATCTCTGACAAATATACACTGGCGTATAGTAATATACAAACAAACATACAAGTAAACAAACAAACAAACTCTTCAGCTTTATAATATTAGTATATCGATATAATATTAGTACATTTATAATATACTAATATTATAAAGCTGAAGAGTTTGTTTGTTTGTATGTTTGTTTGAACGCGGTAATCTCAGGAACTAGTGGTCCGAATTAAAAATTCTTTTTGTGTTGGGTAGCCTATTTATCGAGGAAGGCTAAAAAGGCCACACGCACGCACACACGCACACATTACGCTATAACCAAGAGGAGCGGAGCAGCAAAAATATTGCAAAAACGGGGAAAATCGCACGGAGCAGGCGATTCGATGCGACGGGAAGAGTCGAGGGAACGTGAAATTTAACGCGGACGAAGTCGCGGGCAGAAGCTATACAATATAAAGTATTCTTGATGTTTCGTCAAACTAGAAAACCGTACGAAGCTGGGTCGGGTTTATAGTTATTAAATGAATAAATAATTGTACCGTGCTATTTAAAATATCTCACTTTTAATTATGATTATGACTCGGTGTTTATGTCATTATTATGTATTGATTGATGCACCTATTCAAGTATAATTATAAAGGTATTCTGAAAACTACTTGCATAGATTAAAAACCGGCGAAGTACAAGTTGGACTCGCACACGAAGGGTTCCGTACCGCAAAACAAAAACGCAGACATAACACGTTTCTTGCACGAGACCTCCGTTAAATCTTAACTTAGTTTTATTTGTTGATGTTATAACGGCAATATAAATAAATAAATACATATCCTGTGCAAATTACAACTGTCTCTCTATAACGGTTGATGAGATGCAGCCCGCTTGCTGACGGAAGGCCAGACGGACGGACGGACAGCGGAGGTTTAGAAATAGGGTCCCGTTGACACTTTCGATGAATTGCTAAACTGAAGTGGCAGTGGGCAGGGCACATTGCTCGCAGAACAGATGGCCGATCGGGCCGAAAGGTTCTGAAGTCGCAACCGCGTACCGGAAGACGTAAAGTTGGAAGGCCTCCAACAAGGTGGACCGATGACCTTGTGAAGGCTGCAGGAACCAGATACCGTGGCCCTGGCATGTGGGCAACTGAAGGAACACGGGTGGGTTTTAGTCAGTAAAAGTCTGACACGCCCTCCCGCTCCGCCCAGAGCGGGAGAAGTCATTTGATGATTTCCCATCCAAAAAAAAAAGCCGCAGGAATCCGCTGGATGCGGGAAGCACAAAACCGGTCAAAGTTGCGGAGCTTGGGGGAGGCCTATGTTCAGCAGTGGACGGCTTTCATAAGTCATAAGTCATAAGTCATTTAATCATTTGTTTAACATAGGTACAATAATGAAGATGTTTAAAGAAAATAAAAAGTGCGCTATGCCATGCCATTGGGCGTACAAATGTTTGTGATAAAGTATAAAGCCAGCCAAGTATCGATGATAAAATAAATATGTTAAGCCTGAACAATAAAACAATTAAAAAAAAAATGAATGAATGATGGCACTTTGGTATGAAACCCGAAAGTAGGTACAAGAATCTAACCATGAACATAGGTAGTTTCCAATTGCCTGATAATTCACATCAACGAGTTTCTTGTATTTCCTAACTCTATGATGTAGTGGTCGCAACCGCTACTACTGAGGATGAGGTCCTGGGTTTGAATCGACTGGGTCAAAGCGTTATTGTCTTTTTATATCCGGAATTTCTCGGTAGCAGCCCGGAGTCTAGATTTGTCCACGGTTCATGGCATAAGGATCGCCCCCTATCATATGGGACTTAAACGTAAATTACGAAATGTGGGTTTACTGTAAGTAAACTTCTGCCCAACCCTTTGGGGAATCAGGGCATGCAGTTATATTTGTATTATTACTAGCCCGCAACTTCGCCCGCGTCAAATTTTTGTTCCCCTGACCCTTCCCGTCGCGTCGCATCGAATTGTCTGCCAGTTTTCGTCTATTTTTCGTTGCTGCTCTGCTTTTTTTTATTGTAGCGTGATGTTATATAGCCTATAGCGTTCTTCAATAAATAGGCTACCCAACACAAAAAGATTTTTACAATTTGGACCAGTAGTTTCTGAGATGTTCGCGTTCAACCAAACAAACAAACAAACTCTTCAAGCTTTACAATATTACTAGTTTCTGCCCGCGACTTCCTCCGCGTTAAATTTCTTGTTTCCCTGACCTTTCCCGTCGCGTAGAATCGCCTACTTATGCGATTTTCCCCGTTTTTTGCAACATTTTTCATTACTGCTCCGCTCCTCTAGGTTGAAGCGTAATCTTATATAGCCTATAGCCTTTCTCAATAAATAGGCTACCCAACAAAAAATTTTTTTTCAATTCAGACTAGCAGTTTCTGAGATGACCGCGTTCAACCAAACAAACAAACATACAAACAAACTCTTCAGCTTGATAATATTAAGTATAGATCAGTTTTTTTTTACACTTTAGTTAAAGTGACGGTTTTTGGGGGAGGCCTATGTCCAGAAGTGGACGTCGTTTGGCTGAAATGATGGTGATAATACTGTAGTTACTTGCTAGCATCGTGTGCTGATATGAACACACAATACAACAATGTGGGCTTGGCTGTACGCTTCTGTCTACCCCCTGTAGGCAGAACCGTAAAGCCAAGCCCACATTACAGCTGTAACGCGTCGCAACGCAAGCGCAACGAATTTCACTTTCACTTTAATTTCTAATCTAATATCTTTAATATAATCACTTTAATTTTGGTAGTGACGCAAAAGTAGGTGAAATGATGACGAAGACGATGGTTCGATCACATAGGGAAACTCAAAGCACAGCCCTCTTCATTGCCCTTTGGGTGCCTTTAAGCCTTCTAATAAGGCCCATTGTGAGCAACCACGTTTGAATGCCATAGGCAACACGCAAAAACGTAATAAAACAATAGACAAACATTAGGGACCATCCATAATTTACGTCATACAAATTTCATGATTTTTGACCCCCCCCCCCGTCCTTGTCACAGCTGGTCACATTTGTGAGACCCCCCTCTAGTGTGACGTCACATATTTTGCAATTTTACATCTACACATTGATTTTTTTTTCTTTCATTCTTCATATTTCGTGTTTTAATAGTACTTCAAATATGTATATTCAATTTTGAAATGTGACGTCACAAAATTTAAGGGTCCTCCCACCCCCTTGTCACACAATGTCACACTTTGTCGACCCCCCCCCCCCCTTAACGTGTGACGTAATTTATGGACGGCCCCTTATATCAATCACATATACATATCTTTTCAGTCTACAGCACACAATGCGGTCGCCTGGATGTATGATTTCACATTAAAATTGAATGAATATTTAAACACCACTTTTATACGTCGCTGTCTGATTGAGTGAATGTTAAAGCTTTTATTTGCATTTCATTCATTTTAATAGGTAATATGTTTGTGTTGGTCATCTGTTGTTACCGCAATGTTTATTTTGGAGAAGTATACTGTTTACGTGCGAAACATTACAAGCAAAATGTGGTACATTAAAGCTGGTACAAATTAGGGCAGCTCTTACCAGTAGGTCGAACGTTCAAACATAGACATACAATTTTACTTTGTGTGTAAATTATTCCATCACTAATGCTCTCAAAACCATGAGGAAACCGGCATGGCCTAGAATAAGGAATTTAAGAAAAGTGACATCTACCAACCCATACTGGGCCAGCGAGGTGGATTATGGCCTCACAGAGTGGAGGCCTGTGTCCCAGCAGTGGGAACATTATAGGCTAATTATGTATAAATAAAGACTCGTTCAGGTAAAGCTACGTTTGCCGCGGTTGGTCCGTGGATAGGTGACCATCTTTACACACCAATACTCTTCCGTGCCTCGGAAGGCCCGTTAAGCCGTAGGTCCTCAGAAGCCCCAAAGTCTGACAATTAGTCTTACCAAGGAGTATCGTATATAGGCAGTCACTCCATGTAAAATACTGGTACTCAGCTACATCCGGTTAGACTGGAGACTGACCCCAACATAGTTGAGAAAAGGCTAGGCGGATGATGATGTGTAAAGACTTTGTAATCCAAGTCAATTGACCCGCTGCTCACGAGATTAATAAGTAAGACTTTCAGTTCCTCTGAAAATCCCTGTCCTTATTTTCTAGATAACCAACTTCAAAGGCATATTCACAAAGGACCCACAGTAATGAAAATTTCAATATCGTTAACAAAAGCAGCTCCGCCGAAGGTCCGGAAATATTCATATGTAGCTTCTGAGGACAAGCATCGAGTGGTTCTTGGCAGAAATTAGTAACATACCCACCTTTGTTTGAGGAACTACCGTTATTCTGCTTAAAATAACATTCAACAGCATTCACTTATTTTTCCATTTATTTTTATTTTAACCCCTGTAATATAAAAGTGTAAAACTGGGTATTAATCCAGATTCCGTGCTGCTACTTAGAAATTCCAGTTAGGAAAACTCGATCACAATTTCCGATCGATTCGAGAATCGATTCCAGGACATCGTTGCTCAGCAGTGGCGCTTGCACCGAGGCAATCAATTTAAAAAAAATATTATTATTAAAATGAAATTCAAACTTAATAATATTAATTTTATTTTTATAGAGTTTCATCACCGTTAAGTTTAGGTATTTTTAACTATAGTTTAACGGTACAGCTCAACAGCTGAATGTCCATGGTAAGTTGAGAACTTTGCAGGCCTTGTAGACTGTAGGCAATTTTCCATTTTATTAAGTACTTGGTACTTGTTGAAAATCCTACACTGTTCTCCCATACCTATTAATACTGTAATTTAAAACCATTGTAAAAGCCAATTATTTTTAAAAGAGTAACCGTGGAGTTTCTTGCCGGCTCTTCTCCATAGGAATCAACTATATGGAACCGTGCATCTAGCTTCTGACGTTTCATAAGTGCCCATATTGGTTTAACTATACTATCTATCTATACTAATATTATAAAGCTGAAAAGTTTGTTTGTTTGACTGAACGCGGTAATCTCAGGAACTACTGCTCCGAATTGAAAAAATATTTTTGTTTTAGGTAGTCTATTTATCGAGTAATGCTATAGGCTATATAACATCACGCTTCAGCTAAGAAGAGCGGAGCAGCAATTGAAAACTGGCAAGCAATTCGATGCGACGGGAAGGGTCAGGGGAGCAAAATTTGACGCGGACGAAGTCGCGGGCAGACGCTAGTGTGAAATAAAAATATTTTAATTTGGTATGAACAAATTTAACAGGGATACTGTCAAATTTTAAAAGCGGGTCACTATGAGTAGTTCTAATCGTGGGTACTCTGTAACAGCTTAGTTTCCAACCTCATCATCTGCCTAGCATTTCCCCCAACTATTTTTGGGCCCGGCTTTTAATCTAATCCGGATATAACTGCGAGAAGTGACTGACTCCACAACCGAGTTACTGGGAAACACTATACCTACCCCTTGGTTAGACTGGTTGTCAGACATTCAGGGTTCTTTCAACCCGTCTCGTCTGTCAAAGATCCGCCAATTACAGCTGGGAACAACGGCTTACCGAGGCACATAGGGATCTCGGTATGAAAAGATGGTCACCCATCCACGGACCGACCGCAACAAAGGTAGCTTAACCTAATGGTAATGGACTGGCCTGTTAGTCTAGTGGTTAGTGACCCTGACTGCAAAGACTGAGGTCGTGGGTTCGATTCCCACCCAGGACAAATCTTTGTGTGATGAGCACAATCATTTGTTCTGTGTCTGGGTGTAAATTATCTATAATATGTATGTATTTAGAAATATATAAGTATGTTTATCAGTTGTCTGGTTGCCATAGTACAGGCTCTGCCTAGTTTGGGATCAGATAACGTTGTGTTGGTTGTCCTAAGATATATATATATATACCATGTCTGACCCATGCGGCTATCATTATTTAGCCACGAGAAACCTGCTCAAATTTTTCAACGAAAAACATACAAAAAACAAGTAAAAAATTCTGCCGCCGTATTTTGAGCGGACATTAAAATATTTCGCGGCAGTAAACAAAATGGGGGCAAAAGTTAACTCATATTCAAACTGAGATTACTTTTTTGATTAACTACGCAACGGCTATTTTACAACTCGTTAAAGGGCCTCTTCATTTGAACTTGTATTAAGGTGTCTCACAATTTGTGACTGTTTTGAGCAATTCTGCGAAAATCATGTTTTATTTTACTTGTTTGGATACTCGTTTGGAACTTTCGGGGAGTCTAAATAGGTTTGTTAAATACTTTTGGTGTAGAAAACGAGGATATACAGCTGTTTTTATTATTATGATAAATGGACGTTGAATTTATGTTTTAATTTTGCAACAGGTAATAAAAACCATTAATCCTTGTAATGCAATTGTAAGAAAAAACAAGTTTTAGAGAAATCGCAGATGCATTGTCGAAACTGCTGCTTTACAAAACCGCTAGTCGTTTTACATGCCAGCTCCGTTTTGTAAAACAGCTGAACGATGTTTCGCGGTTTCACATAATTACTAGACTTGAACGCGCAGGATTGACGTTTTGCATATTTATTTATTATTTATTTATTTATTTATTTATTTATTTTATTTTAAATAGAACGGCCGAAGCCAATTACACTATTTAAACATATAGTAAAACTATTTTGATATTTACAATGAATTTAGCAGTCATGCATTCTTCTCACAAAAATTCAAACATTCTGACAGTATCATCTTCCATTCATTTGCAAACATATCTATATCTGTGTTTGAGTTCAGGAAAGCGTTAGTAGCTGCTAAAGTCCGAGGAATAGGTGACTTGGAGTGCGCAATAGTACGGCAAGTTGGAACAGCCAGCAAGCGGTGTTTTCTGCCACGACAGTAATTGTCTGGGACAAATAGTTTACAGATATCATTGTGCAGATCAGGAGCATCAATAATCCCCCTAAGAATTTTAAATATTACAGTCATCTGATCGCGCGACCTTCTTACTTCTAGAGAATTAAAGCTTAAGCAACCCAACAGAAACTTTGTGGGATACAAGAAAGGATAAAACCCGTACAAGCGCTTGTAAAGGTATCTAAGGAATGCTTTTTGAACTTTTTCTAAAGCTAACGCATACTGCTTCTCAAAAGGATTCCATACGCACGCACTAGACTCAAGTTTGCTACGGACCAATGCCCCAAAAATAAGCTTGATAACGTGGGGGTTATGAAAATCACGACAGTTCCTTAAGATGAAACCAAGGCGCTTGAAAGACTCTTTAGCAGTGGATGTGATGTGGTCGTGAAAAGTGAGCTTACTGTCGAATATGACTCCCAGGTCTTTCATGGAATCCGTTCTTGTGATTGCCTCTCCATTCAGCTTGTATGTAAAGTTGACTGGGTGCCGCATTCGACCGAAGGACATCACGTAGCATTTTGATTTATTAAATTCCATTTGATTTTCTATGCTCCACTTATATACTGAATCAATGTCTGATTGCAGAGCTTGGCAATCGAGCTCAGATTTTATTTCATAAAACAGTTTTAAGTCATCAGCATATAAGAGGGATCTGGCATTCGCAACTACGTCAGGGAGGTCATTAATCACCAAGATGAAAAGGAGAGGGCCGACTACCGAACCTTGACTCACACCCGAGCGAGTGTGGTATGGGAGTGACTCATATAAACCTAGTCTGACAAATTGTTGTCGGTCCCGCAAGTAATCTGCAAGAAGCCGTAGGAGACCTGGAGCTACACCTATAGCACTGAGCTTTGACAGCAAGACGTCATTGTTGACTCTGTCAAACGCCTTTTGAAAATCAAAGTAAAGAACGTCTACCTGGCGTCTGCGATCAAGACTAGTAGAGATATAATTAACTAGTGTAAGTAAGTTAGTATCGACGGACCTTTTTTCGCGAAAGCCATGCTGTTCATTGCACAGGTACTGGTTCACTTGCTTATAAATTCCTCGATGTAGGACATTCTCGAAAACTTTCGCGGGAGAAGATAGTATCGCTATTGGACGATATTCATCGACTGAAGATTTCTTTGATGATTTTGGTATAGGAGTCACACGCGATATCTTCCATGGTGGTGGGTAGACTCCAGATTTTAGAGCTAAATTAAAAATATGGTGTAGGGGCTGAATGAGAAATTCCTTTCCCTCTTTTAAGAACCATGGAGGAATATTATCGGGACCAATAGAACTGTTGAGCTTTATTTTATTTATTCCGGTTCTTATATCACTTTCAGAGAAGTTAAGTATATTAATGTAATTACTAATATTGCAGTTGGTTGGATTGGCTATATTCTCGTGGTCTAACTTTGGTACTTCAGTTTGGAAGACGCTTGCGAAATATTCTGCAAACGCTTCAGCAGCAGCTGCACCACTGTGAATTTCACCTTTATGGGTTATGTTAGGCTCAAATCCGCCTTTTGATCTTAGGTTAGAAATGTGCTGCCAGAACTCTTTGGGGTTTTTCCTAATATTCCCTTCGATCCGCGTAATATAAGTATCATAGGCAGTAGATATACGAGACTTTAGGCTAGATCTATACTCGGAGAATTGCTTATATATTAGTTCACATTTGCTCTTTTTCCACGCAGAATGTAATTTGACTTTTTTCTGGATATCCAGAATAATATCTGACGTAAACCAGGTAGGATATCTTTTAGTCACTCTTTTTCGGTGTTTTTTAGGGATACAAGCGTCAAATAGGCTGTAAATAATATCATAGAAAATCCGAGTGCTAGTGCTAACGTCATTGGATGATATAACAGCATCCCAAGATACCTCAGAGAGAAGTTCGTAAAGAAAATCGCGATTACATTTTTTGAAATTCCAGTCCCTACTACGGTTGACATTACTGGGTTCAAGTGCTTCACTTTCATCAGATGACTGTAACCTTACCTGGATGTCCAACGGCGGATGGTACGCATCGGGGGGTACCAAGCCTTCAACTGCTGTTACAGAAACGTCACGTAGACTTGCGCTTTCCTGAACTAAAACTACATCCAACATTCCCCCATGCATGTTCTCAACAATATTTCTTTCACACATATTGGAAAATGTTAGAAAATAACCATAATAATTGCGAACATTTAAGGAAGCACTGTTTAAGTTTATATCACCTAAAATGATAACTGTTCCTTTTAAGTCATTTATAAAACTTTCCACTTTTGTAAACCAGGTCATATAATCGCTGTCAGTGGCACTTGGTTTTATATACACAACGCACACATAAACAGGGGAACCATGCCACGTGAAACTCGACCAAAGATCCTCACCACAGTCCGTCTCAAGTTCACGTCGACGGCGCAGGGCTATGGGTGTGCGTGCCATAAGCAGCACGCCTCCACAAGGTGAACCTCTGTCGCGCCTTAATACATTCCAATCACCATTGACGAGTTCTGAATCGTCAACCGAGGTATCCAAAAAAGTCTCTGTTGCCGCTATTACATCTTGTTCGGCTATGTGTAGATTGTTGCGCCACATCCGGAGCTTTGATTTAATTCCACGAACATTCTGGTATACACAATCAATTGTTTTTTTAGATCTGGTGCTTGCTCTGAAAGCTGCTGGAGGGCCGGTCACAATACCAGCACTATGCTGCCTTATCTCTCTGTGTAAGCTGTTCGTGAAAGGGCTGTGGGGCAACTACACGCTGGCTGTTAGAATGGACGGAGAACGGTTTCCTATAGTTAATCCAAGCTTTAATTCTTGCATTAACTGGCCACACATCTGCGGAATAGCAGCGCGTATAATATGCAATGGGAACGCCAATTTTGAATGACTTGTAGTTTCCTTTTGGAGTGAGTTCATCAATGGTACAAGTTTCAGTGCCACATAAAGTACGAAGGTATTCTCTAATTTCGTCGGCTGTAGACTCCATGTTCCATAGGTGTAAGTACTTACGAGCTTCAACGGCCCTTAAAGATGTTACACTGGGGCCAGCAGCTCCTTGAATTGACACTGGGCGACGGCTTTTGGATTTTTTTGTTATGCGTGTCCATTCTTGGGAGTCTGATGATTGTGAATTAGAGGAGGCAGTCTGCGACACCATTTCAACTCGCGCAGAATCGGTATTGACTTTAATAGAGCTGACACAAGGGGGAGCTGGTTCAGAGAGGGGCTTAGCTGAGATTTCCAGCTCTGTACTGCTTTCAGATGCCAGTGGCTTACTGTGAGAGCTTTGTTCCAGCCGCAGTAGTCTAGTGCTCAGATCCGTGATGGTATGCTGCATAGACGAGTTTTGAGTCTTCAGATTCTCCATAGCTAATTTAACCTCTACGTGCTCAGTGACGATGTCCCCAATTTGGGTTTTTACAGCATTCATAGAATCTTTTGCGCTTTTGAGTTCCTGTTTCACTGATCGAAGTTCCTCACTCATTAAGATGCTTATGCTTTCATTGATTTTTGAGAGCAAACTGCTTAGCTGATCTTGCAGTACGTTTTCTACAACATTACGGATGTCGTCAGTTGTCAAGGTATTACAGGAATTTGGTGGCGAGTGCAGTGCTTGTCTTTTAGCACCTCTCACGGTAACATTAGGATTGAACCGAATAGGCGTATTATCATCCCTGGGCACTTTAGGATTTTTGCTGGAGCAGGACGGACAATTCCAAGCTTTGGAGGCGAGGAACTCTTCGTCATAATTTGTTAAGCAGGCAAGGTGAAATGCCTTTTCACAAATCGAGCAATTACGATAATTTCCTTCATCCAGTCCTCCATCGCAGCATCCCCAAATCATTAATTTGTCAGCCGAAGAAGACATTATTTATCCAGGTGGGGAGTAATAAATACGTTTAAGCACGCTAATAAATACCCAACACGTAGACTAGCGAAGTAACAAGCGAGCGCTAACTCGCGGTCAGCCAGTTATGTATCACAATAATGCGCTCAGTGACACGGAGCGACACAGAACGCGATCGTTTCCAACTAGGGGACACAGAGCGTCACCGTGTACAGTGGGCGGAGCGATCTCGCTACGTTTGACACAGAACGACACAAAACGCGACTCTTTCCAATTAGTTAACACTGTGTTTTTTCTATGAGTTCGTTATTTAAATTTGAGTTATAAAAATGGTTATAACTGGAGAACTACTTGTTATTTTAAGTTCTGTTTTCACTGTTATAGAGTACACTTGTAGTGGAACTTCACAGTATATTTACTAAAAGGTTTATATTGGTTTTGCACGTATCTCGAATTTAAAACACGGAGCTCGTTTCGACACAACTCACTCTGACTTTGCGTACGCTATTTTTGCTCAATATATCAATACAGCTTGTCGACCATTAGACATTATGTATATCAGCGTCAAATGAAACTTCAGTTAGTAGATTTTACTTCTAAGTCTGCCAAGTATTGCCTATAAGAACCTGGTTACCTTATCATCTTCATTTCAGTCGTAAGACGTCCACTGCTAGACATAGGCCTCCCATAGGAACCCAAGCAGGTGCTTCACTTTGTGTAAATGATTTCATCACTACTGCTCTCCAAAAACGGTGAAGGAAAACATCGTGAGGAAACCGGCTGACCTAGAACCAAAAATTCGAAGACATGTGACATATACCATCCCGCACTGGGCCCGCGTGGTAGATTACGGCCCACTCCCTCTCACCGAGAGAAGGCCTGTATCCCAGCAGTGGGATTGGTATAGGCTGATTTTGAGTGTTCTGACTACCCTAACACTTTGATTAAGACGGTTGTAAAGTAAGTATTTCTAATTGTATTTCAAGTGGTAAAAACCCTCGTTTATGCTAGTTACAAGAATTATGATAATTTCACTGTTTCTCTTCGTTAAAAGGTATTGACATTGAAAATGGCACTTAATAATATAGTAATTATTATAAGTTACAACCTTTGCCCTTTATAATGGTAGGTATTAGACGACCTTCCTTGTTACCCGGCTACACGACGCAAAGGAGGGTAATGTGTTTCTAAAGATTTAATTCTATTGTCTTTTTTAAAAGGTTTCATTACGGTAGTATTCTAATAATAAATTCTAAGCATATAGACTGTCTTTACCATTGCAAAATATATTTCGTCTTGTGTGTGAGATGTCAAGATTGGTTCAAAGACTTCATAAGGGGGATGTTTTCAATTCGTCTACATTTTTTTTAATATACATTGTCTGCGATATCTTGGGCAATTATGGATCATCATCATCATTTCAGCCCTAAGTCGTCCACTGCTGGACTTAGGCCTCCCCCAATTTGGGGGGCTTTGCCTTAATCGCCACGCTTGGCAGGCGGGTTGGCGATCGCAGTATGGTGGTAAAATGCATAGAGAACGCTGCTGCCCATTCTCTCGTAAGTCCATTAGTCGCATTCGATGACACCCACGGGAAGAAATCTGCCTCTAATGGTTAGGGTATGTTTCAGGAAATGCCCCAGACACATTGTAATATCTTTGCTTGATAAAATTTGGTAACTTGGGTAATTTTGGCGTAAGTTTAGAAAATACGTGTATAATACACTTTGTGTATGTTGATGGTGATCTAATGTTTCCTGCTACTGATTCACCTGCTACTGGTTTACATAGTAAACAGTGGTATAAGAATTGATGTGTGGTAGGTAACATAAGGAAAACGTAAAAAATATTTTAAAAAAACTGAGTCCACGGGTTTCTGAGAGCCTGGATCAAGCCTTTGATCAGTAAATCTAACTTTCAAATCTCGTCAATCGTCTTGAGGACACGGTGGAGCATACGGTGGAGGTGTGCCCTGCTTGGGCGGAGCACCGCCGTGTCCTCGTAGAGGCGATCGGCGGCGGCGACCTCTCGCGTCCGGCCCTGATACGAGCCATGGTATGGAGCGAGGGGGCACGGGAAGCCGTCACCTCCTTCTGCGAAGCAGTAATGCTCGCGAAGGAGGAGGCGGGGCGCGTGAGGGAGTGGCAGTCTCTGCGCCCTCGCGTCCCTAGCCGCCGCAGGAGGAGACGCCCCGGGCGTCGGGAGTCGATAGCTGACGCCCGGCCACCGTAGGCGCGAGCTTGCGGGCGGTGAGCAATGGGTAGCTCGTCGCCCGGTAAGGACCAAGCTCGGGTCGACGGCGCGTAGTGTTCCACGCGCGCCTCAAAGAGATGTCAGCAAAACTGAAGGGGTCTGCTAGGACCGATGCCTGCCAGGGTCGCGAGATTGTTCGAAAGAGATACCGTGACCCTGGCACATGGGCAACTGAAGGAACACGGGTGGGTTTAGTCAGTAAAAGTCTGACATGCCATCTCGCTCCGCCCAGAGTGGGAGAAGTCATTTGATGATTTCCCATCCAAAAAAAAAAAAAGCCTTTGATCAGTAAATCTAACTTTGAAATCTCATCCTTTTGAACAAAATTCTGCCAACTACGATATTAGTTAAACCTAATTGTAGAGCAGTGGTGGCTTAGTGATAACGGCTGCAACTTACGAGTGTAGGTCGCAGGTTCGAACTCAGGCAGGCGCTTTACTTTGTGTAAGTTATTTCATTACCACTGCTTTCGAAACGGTGAACGAAAACATCGTGAGGAAATTCGCATGGTCTAGAACCAAAAACTCGAAGACATGTGACATCTACCAAACCGCAGTGGGCCCGTGTGGAGGATTACGGCCCACTCCCCTCTCACCGATAGGAGGCCTGTGTCCCAGCAGTGGGAACATGTATAGGTTGCTGATGTGTTGAACTGAGCACTGAGTATCTACCAGAGTATCTCAGCTCGTCAAAAAAACACACTGTTCAATTTTCAACTCTCATTGTAAAGAAGTGCGTTGTAGAGCCAGTGTGCGAAAAAATTCCACCGCGATTTTTTTAAGTCCATATAGACGTTACGATAAAATAATGTTTTTAAATAGTAAATACCCTTCAGAAATATTATTTTATCAAAATCTCACGTGCTATTATTCGAAAAGGCTTTTTAAACACTGTTTGGACTCGCATTTTTCGTCATACTCACCTGATAGTATGAAACCTACGGAAAAATATGGCACAAAGTGGCCTAAAAGAATCTGTTTATTCAGAAAATCAAAGACTGTGGTTTAACCCACAAAGGTTTAATTTAATCTGTACTTATTAATTTAATCTATACTTATTAATTTAATCTATACTTATTAATTTAATCTATACTTATTAATTTAATCTATACTTATTAATTTAATCTATACTTATTAATTTAATCTATACTTAATATTATAAATGCGATAGTAATTCTGTCTACCTGTTACGCTTTCACGACTAAATCACTGAACTGATTATGATGAAATTTGGTTCGGGGTCAGTTTAAATCCCAAAAAAGGACATAGACCTATTATTATTCCGTGACTTTGTCTGCATCCGCGAAAACCGTCATGTACGCGTAAGAAGTCGCGGGCAAAAGCTAGTTTTTAATAAAGCAGATACTTACCTAAGGTAATCTATAGCCTTAAATACAATAGTAAGTATCCACTTAATAGCGAATGTCGTAGTTGTTGAAGGCGGAAAAACAGAACAAATATTTGCCACTCACACTGTACTTGGAAGGTGTGTTCACAGCTACATGTTAGACCATAGACTATTAAATATTGGAGATGCGACATTACAGTAAATCGGACAATTTATGAAGTACAGTAAATCGGACAATTTATGAAGTACAGTAAATCGGACAATTTATGAAGTATCATCATCATCATTATTTCAGCCGAAAGATGTCCACTGTTGGACATAGACCTCCCCAATATGGGGGGGGGGGGGGATGGCCATAATCGCCACTCTTGTCAGGCGGGTTGGCGATTGCAGTATGGTGGTAAAATGCAAAGAGGACGCTGCTGCGCATACTCTAGTACTTTGATTGTTTTTTTATTTTTATTGTAAATTCAAAGTATCATCGACATGAGAAGATGGAAACAAAAATTTATTTAATAATAATAATAATAAATTGTTTATTAATAAAAAGGGTCACATTTACAATAAATTTGGTTACGGGTTGGTTTTATACTGACTATTCCAATTCAGGGTCAACTTTAATTAGGTGGTAATACATTATCCATTTGTTGGGTAACGATATTGAAAATTAATGGAATAAGAACAACGAAAAAAAAAAAACATCATTTGATGGGCGAATAAGTTATCGGATAAAATGTTCAACGGTGAAGAATTCAGTCCCAGTCGGCCTCTTGTCCAGACATATTATACACTTCGCAACAAATCATAGTTTTAATGAGTTTTATAGTAAATAAAAATTAAAAATGATTAAATAAGAATAGCCTTTATTTCCTATTACAAGTTTTGTATAAATACATATTCGTTTTTATAATATAGATATAATATTAATGTTTGCATGCATTCTTATTTTTTTTTTATGAATAAATTAAACTTTATTTGTAATAGTCGCCTCCGCGGCGTAGGCCTCTCCTAAACCTTTCCAAACACCTCTTTCCCGCGCCAATCCCATCCAATACAGGCCACAGCTCTGTTTAAAGATGTCTCTCCATCTTTTAATTGGTTTCATAGTAAAATAGCGTGAAATCGGGGTTTAAATGCAAGTGGTCCTAATAAGTGTGTAGCCTCTTCAAAGCCGTTGGTAAATCTACCAGTTTTGACATTTTTGATAGCTTGACGGGTAAAGGCTATAACAAGCCTTGGTCACAATCAGGCATTGTTGGGCTCACGTATTTATGTGTGCCTCGGCCCACATTTTTACGTTTGTCTAATAATCCCCATACTGCATGGCACGGCGGTAATTTACCATTTCCTGACGGAATAATGTAAAAATAATTATTTTAAAAGTTATTAAAAAAAAAAAACCTATAATTTTACACTAAACGCGTTGAAATGTAAAATCGTTTTCAGTTCAATGGCTTTTCTAAAACGGTAAAACCAATCACGATCAAGAATATCTTTAACATGTTTGTTGAAACTGAATACGGTTTTAAAGTTTAAATTAAATAAGATCATGCACAAAAGTACAAACCTACATCATTAATGTTCATTTGATCTTTTTTATTCTCTTCCGTCCCTTTTTTTGAGAATTACAGGCAATTAATTAGAATTAAACAATTCACATGAGATTTGGCAACAGATAAAATTCATTATTATATTCCACTTGACCCCGGGATTAACGCACAAATATATCCCATTAGTGCCTATAATATGTTACAATCATAATACACACACTACATTTTTAACCGACGAAAAAAACGGAGGAGGTTCTCAATTCGACGCGTATATATATATTTTTTATGTATACCTCGCGTATATATATTCTTATGTATATGACCATCCATAACTTTTATAGGTGAAGGTTTGATTGGAACTGTAACATCCGCGTTCGATCTGAGTGAGCGAAGCGAGCATGCCACGGCAGTTACTGGTGAAAGTTTTGCACCGATTAGCCAGGGATTATTCAGCTGGCTTATACCTTCCTTGGTAAGACAGGTTGGGTTCAAAGTGTGAATACTTATTCTTCTTCTTCGTAGAGAACGGAGTGCCTTTTCTCAATAGAAGAATGAGCGAAGCGAGCTCATCTTACACACTAGTGAGCCAAGCGCAACTTACATACGACTGAGTCGAGCGAGCGAAGAGAGCTTTATGACGTGAGTCATATATGCTTGCATGTTGTAGTTGCTTGTCTTATGGGAGGACTCCGTGCCCCTCTCTCATTGCTTGGATTTTCGAATTCTGGTCAGTGTAATCGTTTGTGGACTAGAATGTCATAAAACTGTGCTTGCTACGCTAGGTACGGTTTGAAAATCCTATTGTTAAGTCAGCTTATATAGCTTTATGTGAATGTGTGACGTGACAGTAACTACCAAATGGCTTAGTCTGACTAAGGATTCTATAGGGAATTTGTCTTTTTTTTTGCATGGGAAATCATCAAATGACTTCTCCCGCTCTGGGCGGAGCGGGAGGGCGTGTCAGACTTTTATTGACTAAAACCCACTCGTGTTCCTTCAGTTGCCCATGTGCCAGGGTCAGGGTATCTCTTTCGAACAATCTCGCGACCTCGGCAGGAGGGAATTTGTCTGCTAGGTTAGGATTACCGAACGTTTTCACGAAAGGAAATAGCGTGAACTCGATTTGCGCCTACAATTTTTTTTTTCTTTCATTAGCTTTCAATATCGATATCGAACACGTAGGTAAAATATTGCCCGCTAATTTAATTTAACCCTGTATATTGATATAGATAAGTATTTCTTCAATATAGGTATGAATTTGTTTAGTGTTTATTATAAATTATGGACAGACTACCTGCTGAACTTTCTCTCCATTTCCCTAAATCAACCCAAAACCGAGTCTTTTAAATATTACTTTAAGCGTTAAGACCGCCCATTGTCCTTTATACAATTTCTACAAAAATTATAGCTGTGACATTCATGGTATACGTAACACAATATGACATATACGGAGTATTCTATCCATCTATCTAAAATTCAACAGCCTCTCAGAGGCAATGGCACATTGAAGTCCGTTCACAATTATTTTACCTCTTACAGCAGTGCCAGCAGCAACCCAACAGCAACCTTATTATAACGAGCATAAAGAGCATTGTGATATTGACAGACTTATTACTGGCAGCACAGAAAAGCGGCAATATTGTGAGGAGGACATAGATCACTTTGATTTTAATAGTGACGTAAAATCAGAGGCAAAATAAGTGTAAATGGACGTAAATAATTTGTCGTGTCTGCCATTTTAATCTTTAAATCTTTCATTGTAGTGACACGTTGTTTGGTCAACATTGTAATAGTAATCTTAGTAGACTTCACTCGCATACGTAAAATCAGGTGAGTGATTTGTTTATTTTTATTTTGGTGGGAATATTTTGTGCACTTGGAACGATATTGATTTTTTTTCTCGTAAGTACATTAGTGCTTTTAATTTTTTTGTGCTTTTGAACTGGACTTGAAAAGTGACTGACCGCAGAGTTTGTTTCGTTATTTCCTCTCAGGGGTAGTCAGATAGGAAATGTTGACTCCATCTAGGTTATTTTTTTAACCGACTTCAAATAAAAGAGGAGGTTCTATGTTCGACTGTATGTATATTTTATTAATGTATGTTCACCGATTTCTACGCCAACTGTGGACTGATTTTCAAAATAGTTTTTTTTTTTGTGGATATGCTAAGCAAATGGGCCCACCTATATTTAATTTTATTGACTTTGCTTGGCGTGTTAAGATGATTCTGTTCACAGAAAATAACATTTCATTTAATTTATAAAGAAAGAAGAAACGTTAATTTGCGGTAAACATGATGCAAAGAAAGACTAAACCCAACAAAAATAAAGAAAAATACATTTTTTTTATTGATACAATTTCTATATAATAATTTCGGGATTATTTCGGACCTCCATGCGGGCGAAGCCGCTGGCAAAAGCTAGTATGTTATAACAGGGGTCAATTTTTTTTTTACTTGCTCGAATTTCGACCACTAGTTCAAATAAATAGGTTTATACCTATTCCAAATACTACTACACATTACATACACAGTGAATCAATAGTCATTCAAAAAAGTTACTGTCAACTCAGCCTATCACAGCCCACAGCTGGACATAGGCCTCTCCCATGCTGCGCCACAACACCCTATCCTCCGCTTTCCGCATCCAGTCTGTCGTAGTTACCTTTTTGAGGTCGTCGGTCCATCTAGCTGGGGGGTGTCCCACACTACGCTTGCCGATACGCGGTCTCCACTCCAGGAGTCATCTGCTCCATCGGCCATCGGTCTTTCGACAAACATGGCCGGCCCACTGCCACTTCAGCCTGCTTACTCTGCAAGCTATGTCGGTAACTCCAGTTCTTTTCCGGATAACTTCGTTCCTGATTTTATCCTTCAAAGAAACTCCGAGCATAGCTCGCATTAGCCCAACTGTCAGTGTCCACGTTTCGGCACCGTATGTCATAACGGGTAGGACGCACTGGTTGAAGACCTTACGGTATCGGCAACGAGAAGACTGGACTAAGTTTCCTAAATGCTGCCCAACCCAACCAGATCCTCCTGTCAGCTTCTTTCTCGAAGTTGTGTCTACCAAGTTGGATGACTTGCCCTAGGTAGACATACTCCTTCACAACCTCGAGAAACGGCTCTTCGATGTGGATTGGCCACGGCAAGACATGCGAATTATACATGACTTTCATTTTGTCCAAATTCATGCCAAGGCCTACCCGCCAAGAGGCTCCATTTAGGCTATGCAGCATCTGGTCTAACTGTTCCAGCGTCTCTGCCATTACGACGATGTCGTCGGCAAAATGAAGGTGTGAGATGTATTTGCCGTTCCCATTCATTACTGTGACCCTGAGAGTTACTGTGGCCCTGGCATATAGGCAACAGAAGGAAAACAGGAGAGTTTTAGTCAGTAAAAGTATGACACGCCCTCCCGCTCCGCTCAGAGCAGGAGACGTCATTTGATGATTTCCCACCCCAAAAAAAAGGGTCTATAGTCATCTATAGACCCTATGTACGTGCAATAAAAGTGTCAATAACGCACACATAACTTCACGACAATAACTCCCGCGGAGTTAGGGACAGTTGTATTTATAGTGACGATATTAAAAGTGTCAATCATAGACTATTATCTAACACTTTGCCCGACCTGAGAATCGAACTCAAGACCTCATGCTCAGCAGCCGCGCTTGCGACCACGAAACCAACGGGGCAGTTATTGGGTTTTTACATTAGGAATTTCTTAGTAACAACCCGGAGTTTGGAAGTTGGCGGTGTGATACCCCCGTGCCTCGGAAAGCACGTTAAGTCCTTGTTTCTGCGCCTGATCTTGTTCCGATCGTATCAGATTACCGTTCCATCGGACTATGAGAGTGAGGGTATATAAGTGCCCCCACGTATGCGCACACACTTGAGCACTATAATATCTCCCGCGCCGATGGCTAGGCTCCGTTGAAATTGGGCGCCGCCGTGGCCGAAATACGGTCTGGAGGACAATATATTATATAACAATACTTTATTTTAATTGTTTGAATGATGTTTTTCTTTGTTTAGTTATTATTGCAATTATTGTAATTAACCTGTCATAGATCAATTTAATTAAACATGGTAATACTTAATTAAAAGCACCATAAAAACTAATCGTTCTTAGTTATGTACATAGTTTACTATTGCGTATAGTAATTACTATTACCATAATTTACTAGCATACTAGCATTTATTACCAGATACGGGCTCGTGTGTAAATAATTATAGCCGCACGCGTCGATCAAAGGTTAAAGCTACACTTGCCGCGGTCTGTTCGTTAATGGGTGATCACCCATTGCATGTTGAGAACCTTTTATGCTCCGGAAAGCACGTTAAGCCGTTATCGGTAGACAGAAGCAAGAAATCCAGACACCCTGCTTTGCAAGGGTCTTCCAGTGGTCTCAAGTGTCTCCCAGTAACTGGATGATAGAGGTAAGATACTCAATCGTTCTATGTCAAATACTGGTATTCAGCTGCATCCAGTTAGAATGGAAGCCAACCCCAAAATAGTTGAGAAAAGGCTAAGCCGGTTGACTAGCATAAAATACCAAAGACTAAGGCAAAAATGGCATTCACGTCATCTGCACAAAAATGCATCACACGCCCTGCATTTTGCACAACCTGCATTCTGTGAAATCGTGTAACTGTCATGTCAACATTAAGACGTCCACTGCTGAACATAGGCCTCCCCCAATTTGGGGGGGTTTGCCATAATCGCCACGCTTGGCAGGCGGGTTGGCGATCGCAGTATGGTAGTAAAATGCATAGAGAACGCTGCTGCCCATTCTCTAGTAACTCCCTTAGTCGCCTTTTACGACACCCACGGGAAGAACTAGGGTGATACTATACGTCCCGTACCACTCAGAACTGTCTTAGTCAAACTTTATCATTAAAGATTCACCATTGACGCTCTCAACATGACCAAACCATCTAAGCATACTTTTTCAATTTTTGTCACTACATCTTCCTTTAGCGTTACAACTAAGGGAATAAATGTATTCTATTAATTCTGGTACCGTAAAACAATTCTAACTTCATAAACAATTTTAGAATAGTTGTTGATATATTTTGCAATATCAGGATCAAAATTATTGAGTGTTGGTGGTATGTTTGTTATCTAATTCAAAACTATGCAATTACCACCCCAATTTGACTGACCTGTTAGTCTACTGGTTAGTGACCCTGACTGCTAAGACTGAGGTCGTGGGCTCGATTCCCATCCAGGACAAATCTTTGTGTGATGAGCTCAATCATTGGTTCTGTGTCTGGGTGTAATTTATCTATAATATGTATGTATTTAGAAATATATAAGTATATTTATCAGTTGTCTGGTTACCATAGTACAGACTCTGCCTAGTTTGGGATCAGATAACGTTGTGTTGGTTGTCCCAAGATATTATTATTATTATTTAAGAGAAAAAAAAAATAGGTACATACTATCCCTAATCACTCGAAAATGGAGGTCCAATAGGCAGTTTTTCTATATCAAAAGTGTTATCAGTTTTTTATGATAACGCTGTTTTTTTCATAACAGATTAATTCCGAATAATTTCAATGTAGAGGGTTTCAGAATCATGTAGATTGTAGTGAATTGGTTTTACTTTATTCGTCGAGGCAGTGATGTCACCCTTTATAGAATATATTAGCTGATTTCCACGACTTCGTTTCCGTGTATTAGGTATTTTGATACAAACATCCAGTAAGAAAAATAGCCTAAGTCCTTGTCCAGGTCACAAGCTACATATTTGTCCAATTTCATAGTGATCAGTTTAGTCGTTTTGGGGTGAAGGGATAACAGATGGACAGACAAAAGTCAAAACATTTATTTCAAATATGCACATAAAAGGCGTCGGCGGCGTTGAACGTCAAAATTAACATTACAATAGAAATTATTCTAGACGCCTCTTTCTAAAGATAGTTTTGTGTGGAGATGAATGGGCAAGAAACTCCACCTCCTCCACTATTTTAAATTATTTTAAAAACATTAATTATATTATTTTAATAATATGTGAAAACGATGCACCTAGAATAAAATGATTATACTGCAATAAATAAAAATAATTAAGTAATGACAGATAAATTAATTATATGAAAGATACATGATGTTCACATATTTACAAACATTGTAAAGGTTAGGACCTATACGATGTTCCAATAACATTAACAAGTAATGTCAGTGTGTGAGTTTAAGTAACACAGAGTGTAAATCTATATTATCATTAAAATAATGAAATTACACAATTCAATTTGCCACCAGTTTTATTTTGTCTAGAATCTAGATTGTCCTATGGAGCAGGACTAGCATGTTTCCAAGCATACTTATCTTCAATGGAATCCTCTAATTTATAATACTGCTTGTTTACAAAGTGTTCTTTTTATCTGAGTTTTAAATTTTTAACCGACTTCAAAAAAAGGAGAAGGTTATCAATTCGACTGCATTTTTTTTTAAAGTTTGTTACATCATCATAACATTTGACTGGGTGAACCGATTTTTATTTTTTAACTAGCATTAATTTGTTTAGGTGCATAAAGTGCTTAACAGTTTATTTTGTAATGAAAGATAAAAAAGTGCTTAATATAACAAAACTTCAACGAATTTGCCAACTTTGATGATTTTTTTATATGACTTGCTATTTTGTTCTTACTATTTTAGAATAGATGTAAAGGTAAACTTCACATAAACACAATAACATGACGTCAATAAATACTTTGAATTTTCATGACTATGATAGGCAAAAAATGTTCTAAACTTTACCCATCTCCTTTGTCCTTAAATAATAATCATTTCGATCCAGTTTGACCCTTGCTGCCTTCTAACAGTGATGCCCTAAGCCGAGGTCGGTACCCCACAGGGGGTGCCCTTAGCGAGTAGTCATTCTAATTTTAAGTTATTAAGCCCTCGTTGGCGATAACTCATAAAGGTAGCCACAGGCAAGTCCGGTTAAGCAGCCGACAACCTTTTTTTTTTTGTTGGGAAATCATCAAATGACTTCTACCGCTCTGGACGGAGCGGGAACTCAGACTTTCACTGACTAAAACCCACCCGTGTTCCTTCAGTTGCCCATGTGCCAGGGTCTCTTTCGAACAATCTCGCGACCCAAGCAGGCAGCAGCCGACAACCTCATAGGTTTACCTGCGAGATGTCAAACGAAAACTATTTTATTTTCTTGTTGAGTTCCTGGAAGAAATTGGGGGAGGTCTTTGCCCAGCAGTGGGACAGTATAGGCTAAATAAAAAATAATGAAAAAAAACTTTTTCTTCCACACTTCTCTATTACCCGTCATCTCATTAGTCACTTCTTTTCTATCCATAATATCTTCATTCACACAGTCCATCCATCGTTGCTTTGGTCTCCCTCTACTCTTATAGCCATTGACATTCATACTCACACAGACAATATTTGATAGATTTCCGATAAAAATGCTAATCACTTAATCAATTTTATATTGACGTCATAATTCTTTTCGCACTATACAAGGTGTTAATTTGAACAGTAACATTCGCTTAGGAGGCAATCCTATGATATGAAAAATATTTCACTAATGGAATCCAAATAAGTAGGTGCGAGTTGCTAAAATCAGCCGATTAGTTTTTTATTTTTTTGAGGTTCTGTTGTTTAGGAGTTAATAAAAAATATTTTCTTGGGAATGAAAATTCCTTTTTTGAAAATTTCTTTTTGATTCCCCTAATCAGTAGACATTTGACAGTCCCGGCTGTCACTCGTAGAGCTTCGACAGTCGTTCGGTTCTGTTGTTTTGAAGTTAGTAAAAAATCTTTTCTTGGGAATGAAAATTCCTTTTTTGAAAATTTCTTTTTGATTCCCCTAATCACTAGACCTTTGACAGTCTCGGCTGTCACTCGGAGACCTTCGACAGTCGTTACTGGCAGCCAAACGCCTAAAAATCTGACATGCAGTCTTAGATATCGTGTTACTTAATAACCGGGTTGTGAAAGTCGGGAAGGCAGTCGCTACATGTAAAATTTTGGTGAATATTCAGCTGCGTCGGCTGATCTGAAACCCGACCACAGTATACTTGGGTAAAGGCTAGGCGGATTGAAGCATGAGGTATAATCATCTACACTCGTTTACAGGGTGTGGAGTAAGTAGTGGTCCACCGTTCAGGATTCGATGAACCAGATAATTAACTATAACAATTAAAAAATTATAACATTTTTATCCAAGGGTTCCGAAAATATTTCATTTTTTGTCGTTTATTTACGAAATTTCTACCTTTTATTACATATTTGTTTGTAGTTTCAACAAAAACCATTATTTTTTCATTTTGATTTCTGTTAATTATTACTGAATACTAGAGCTATCATGATAAATTATGATTTTTTATGTAAATTCAGCTTTTTTGAAGAAAAGTTGGTTCTTCCCTAATTTTAACCCAAATTTTTAACACACCATCAAGTTCAAGAGCAATTCTTGTAAAAAAAAAATGTGGGTAAAAATGGTTAAAATTTTGAATTGTTATAGTTAATTACCTGGTTCATCGAATCCTGAACGATGGAACATTACTTACGCCACACCCTGTATACTGATACGAGGGAAAAGGTATCAATCATTTCAGTTGAAAGACGTCCATATCTGGACAAAGGCCTCCCCCAAGCTCCGCTACTTCGACCAGTTTCCTGGATCCCGCAGCCAGTAGATTCCTACGGCCTTCAGAAGGCCATTGGTCTACATTGGAGGCCTTGTAAATCTACGTCTTACGGTACGCGGTCGCCACTCCAGAACCTTTCGGCCCCATCGGCCATATGTTCTACGAGTAATGTACCCTGCCTACATCCACTTAAGTTTGGTAATTCTTCGGGCTATATCGGTTATCTTAGGCCACCTACGGATCTCTTCATTTCTGTCACGTAGGGAACTCCAAGCACAGCTCTCTTCATTGCCCTTTGTGTGACTTTCAGCCTTCTGATAAGGCTCATAAACGGTATCATCATCATCATCCTATAATGTTCCCACTGCTGGGATACAAGCCTCCTCTCGGGGAGAGGATGTGGGCAATATTCCACCACGCGGGCCCAGTGCGGGTTGGTAGATGTCATATGTCTTCGAATTTTTGGTTCTAAGACATGCCGTTTTCCTTACGATGTTTTCCTTCACCGTTTTGAGAGCAGTGGTGATGAAATAATTTACACAAAAATAAAACGCTTGCTTAGGTTCAAACCACGACTCGTAAGTCGCGGCCATTAGTTACCACTAGGCTACCGCTGGCCATAAAGGGTATAGGTAATGCTAATAAAATGATGACGTCAAAATGATCTTTGTCTTGCTAGTGCGGTGTCGTAACACTATTTCAAAGTTCCGTAACATATTGACAACAACCGGTCATATTGTTGACAGTGCCATTAGACACACATGCCACGGTCAAGCATAAACGGTATGTTTGCTTTCCAACTAACGTGAGCACGCAAATGTTTGCGATACATGACAAACATTTGACGTACTATAAAGCATGTTTCATATTGAATTATATTATTTTGCTTTATAGACAGGCAAGTAATAAAAGCAGCACTGGTCGAACGAGACAAGCGAGTAATAATAGCTACACGATTCAATCGATCGGGTAAAGCTACGCTGGCGCGGTCAGTGTCTTGGATGGGTGACCATCTTTACATATCAAGACCCCGCGGTGCCTCAGAAAGCACGTTAAGTTGTTGTCTCGGCTGTCGTACGTCGTTCTTTGACATGTGTGGTGGGTCGTCAGAAGCCTGTAAGTATTACACCAGGTTTTTCCAAGAAGTATCGTGTTAGGACCCTGCAACTGCGTTGTGCACGTCAGATAGAGTGTCACTCCACAATAATCGTCAGCTGCATCCAGTTAAACTGGAAGCCAAGCCTAAAAATAGTTAGGAAAAAGCTTAGCAGATGGTATAGTAATAATATCTTCTATAGGACAACCAACACATCGTTATCTGATCCCAAACTAGGCAGAGCCTCTACTATAGTAACCAGACAACTGATAAATATACTTATATATTTCTAAATACATACACATAATAGATAAATTACTCCCAGACACAAGACAAATGATTGTGGTCATCACACAAAGATTTGTCATGGGTGGGAATCGAACCCACGACCTCAGTCTTAGCAGTCAGGGTCACTACCTCTAGCTAACAGGCCAGTCAGGCCAGTCTTGGTATCAGCCTATAATGTTTCCATTGCTGGTTCACAGGCATTTTCCTATCTCTTCGAGAGAGACTGGGCTGTAATAAACCGTGCAAGCCCACTGCTGGTTTCTAGCTATCACAAGTCTTCGAAATGTTGGTTCTAGGAGATGCCACTTTTTTTTACGATGTTGTTCTTTACCGTTTTGTGGGCAGTGGTGATTAAGACCCAATATAGAAGAAGCATAAACTTTGTACCCCTTTTTATGAAAATACTGTGGCATTATGAAATTTGACACAGTTAAAGTTTATGTGGAGAAGAATGCCAAAAAGCTAATATTTTTATATTACAGTGATGCGTTAGAAATACCTTAAGGTTTAAATGAGTCATGTTCGAAATTTGACCACTGGCCGACCCCTAAAAAAACCTTTATTTCAGGCAGGTACTACTTACTAGAAAATAACTTTAAAATTATCGAATCATAAATACAAAATCACACATGAATAAAATAAATACAAACGAAGAAATAAATATAAATACAAACGTCAACAAACAAATTAGATAAATCAAATTCATATTTTACAAGTAATGGTTCTATCTTATCCTCTACCTTTACCTTAAGCCATACTGTTGACAAATGACATTGAAAAATTGTCATTGACGGTAACCAATCTGATAATATTTGTCATAGTCACGGTTAAAACATCATCGATATATCGTTAAAAGTACATCCTCAAGAAATACGAAAGTTTGACCACCAGTCTTACCAAGGAGTATCGTATTACCCAGTTACTGGGTTTTTGAGTTCATATAGGTAGTCGCTTCGTGTAAAATACTGGTACTCTTCTGCATCCGGTTAGACTGGACGCCGACCCCAACATAGTTGAGAAAAGGCTGGGCAGATGATGATGTACGTCCTCGATAACCTAATTTAAAGTGACTCTCTTAGACCAGTCTAATCTATCTATACAATAATATTAAAAAGCTGAAGAGTTTGTTTGTTTGTTTGATTAAACGCGCTAATCTCAGGAACTACTGGTCCGAATTGAAAATTTTTTTTTGTGTTGGGTAGCCTATTTATTGAGATAAGCTATAGGCTATATAACATCACGCTACAACTAAGAGGAACGGAGCAGTAATGAAAAATGTTGCAAGAACGGGGAAAATCGCAAGGGTAGGCGATTCGACGCGACGGGAAAAGTCGGGGGAACAAGAAATTTAACGCGGACGAAGTCGCGGGCAGAAGCTAGTTTAAAAATAAACAAAGAGCAGTTAAGAAGGTTGTATATCGAAAAAATATTGAATTCATTATTTTGTCCGTTCGTCCCGATATTATTGACGCTGACTGATGTTAATAATTATCGGGTGTCGGGACGAACAAACAGATAAAAGTCATCCACACAAATATAAAATGATATTTTAACTCTATGACACAAGGAATGTTTCAGAATGAAAACATCACCCGACAACTGTCATTCTGACAAGAACTTTATTCAATTGAAATGAAGTTTAATTTTCTTAGTTGTTGAAATCAATTTGAATAGGCTATACGACCCGATATTTTTGACGCTGACTGTAACTCCAGGACAATTTAGCTCTATCGTGGATGAAAATGAATCTAAGCTACTGAGCGATCAGTGTTATTAAAATCCTATAATTTCTTACATCAAATCATTTGGCGTTACTGACGCTCACGCAGTGATGTTGAATCAAAACGCTGATGCGATTATCCGATTAATCGCACAGTCTCCTTACCGTACCTTCAAGTGAACGCACCGTTGTCAATTAAGGTAACAAGGTCACTGTCATCAACATATTCACATCACTGACTGTTCGTCTTACAGGTCAAGTTGACAACTTGACCATTATTCAATGTGTAGACAGATTCAGATTCATATTTATTTGCGAATTATGTAGGTACAGAGGGGTTATTGCGGAACTTTTTATCGGTAGGAATTGGTTTAATATTCATAGTTAAACAACATTCATTGCGTTATTTGCGTTGCTGAGCCGACAACTTATTCGAACAAATGACGCAATGGTTTAGAAATAATCTTCAATCCCATTCAGATTCTGATAAAGGGTGCTGGTATAAGATGGTACCATCTACAACAGCTGGAGACAGACATTCTCGTTTGAAGATTTAGTGTGTTGGTCAATTTGTAGGATGACTTCATTATAAAGGCATCATTTTGATTTATAAATGACATATTGTTTGTTATAGAACATTTGTGGCAGTTGTTACGTGTGCCGGATGTAAGGAATAGCACCATCCCATTTCTTCCCGTGGGTGTCGTAAGAGGCGACTAAAGGACTTACTAGAGAATGGGCAGCAGCGTTCTTTATGCATTTTACCGCCATACTGCGATCGCCAACCTGCCTGCGAAGCGTGGTGATTATACGCAAACCCCCCCCAAATTGGGGGAGGCTTATGTCCTGCAGTGGACGTCTTTTGGCTGAAATAATGATTTAAGGCGCGTTTTTTTTTTTTTTTACGAGCCTCCATTGTCCCACTTAATGGCAAAAGCCTTCCTCCACTTCTTCCATCATTCGCGAGCCCGTGCGTCCTCCTTCCAGTTTTCAAGGAATCTATCCAGCTCGTCTCGCCATCTCTTATGTGGTCTGCCGCGACCCCGCCTCACTGTCTCAGGGCAGTTCTGTGTTAGTTGGGCCCACAATTTATCCGGCATGCGGTAAACATGTCCTGTTCAGCCCCATGTAAGTTGGGCAGCCTTTTGAGCCACGTCAGCTTTGTTTGTTTTGGAGCGCAGTATTGTGTTTCGGATACGATTTGTGAATGTAACGCCTAGTATTCTGCGGTCCAAAGCAGTTCCTGCAGTGGCACGTGTATGAATAGAAATTGATATCGACGATTTTATTAGCTTATGTATGCACTTTAACTAATAAATCTATACTAATATTATAAAGCTGAAGAGTTTGTTTGATTGAACGCGCTAATCTCAGGAACTACTGGTCCGAATTGAACAATTCTTTTTTTATTGAGTAGCCTATTTATCGGGCAAGGTTATAAGTTATATATCATCACGCTACAACTAAGAGGAGCGGAGCAATAATGAAAAATGTTGCAAAAACGGGGAAAATCGCACGGGTAGGCGATTCGACGCGACGGGATGGGTCGGGCTAACAAGAAATTTAACGCGGACGAAATTGCGGGCAGAAGCTAGTGTCTTATATTTTCTATAATCTTTTTATACATTCTGTTAATGTATACAATGCGGCATGCGTAGCTTCACGCATTATCGGTCGGCCCGTACGGCTATTATTATTTAGCCACAAGCCTCGAGATACTTAACCGAGACTTACTTCCTATTACGTACCCACGACTGGGGCTCTCGGTGAGAGGAAGTGGGCTAAAATCCACCACGCGGGCCCAGTGCGGGTTGGCAGATGGCACATGTCTTAAAATTTTTGGTTCTAGGACATGCCGGTTTCCTCACGATGTTTTCCTTAACCGTTTTGAGGGCAGTGGTGAGGAAATAATTTACACAAAATAAGGTTACGGGTAGGGTTACGGTAGCCTGGATTCGAACTGACGACATACAAATCGTAAGTCGGAGCCGATACCATTAGGCCACGACTGCTCTCACCCTGTATCGTACTTATTGGTAAACAATTTGTTATGAACATTCTGTTGTTATAGAAAGTGTTATAAGCACGTGTCGGGATTCGAACCTACGAGCTACGATTCGTAAGTCGCGGCCGTTATCACTGGATCACCACTGCGTTCTATATAATAATTAGAATCGATACCTATCTAATGATTTTTACAACTTCCTAGTGTCTACTTGCTTTGAGTTATATACCTGCATGCGTTGCAAGTCACAAGGTGAACTTCTAGGTATTGTAAGTCAGAGATATAAAGACTAAACCATAATAATTGACGCCTTCATTTCCCGAAAGGCAGTAGTGTACCTATAGTACATCCACATATTTCGCACCACAGTTATATTTAAGCCCAGAGTAATAAAGGGCAAGCTTTTTGCCACTGACTGAGGAATTCCAGATGAAAAACCTAATAACTACATTGTCTGACCTGGAAATCGAGCCCTGACCTCATACTCAGCAGTTACAGCTACTTGACCAATAAGGCAGCCAAAAATTTGTTATAATTACAACCGCGGGGCGCAAGGATATTTTTTTTTTTAGATGGGTAATCATCAAATGACGTCTCCCGCTCTGGGTGAAGCGGAAGGGCGTGTCAGAATTTTACTGACTAAAACCTACCCGTGTTTCTTCAGTTGCCCATACGCCAGGGCCACGGTACCTCTTTCAAACTAATCTCGCGACCCTGGCAGGCATCGGTCATAGCAGACCCCTTCAGTTTGATGACATCTCTTTGAGGCGCGCGTGGAACACTACGTCGACCCGAGCTTGGTCCTTACCGGACGGCGAGCTACCCATTACTGGCCACCCGCAAGCCCGCGCCTACGGTGGCCGGGAGTCCGCAGGGGTGCAGCTATCAGTTTTATTTGTCTCCTAATGTGAGTGAAAACGGGCATGATTTTTTTCTTGAGAATCAAAGTCTTTGTTTGCACGGACTTACAGATCATCTTCAACTGCAATTCTTAGAGCCTAGAGTTGAAAATCGAACAGCGTTCGATTTTATCAATGGTCGGTTCAACACCGAGGTTGAAAACCTAGTGCACGATTAAATCCCCTCACGATACTTTTGGTGGCTGACTAAGCCTAAGGTCCTTCGATGCGACGAATTTATAACCGAAATTTGTATCAAGTACGACGTTATATACATATAACCACCTAACATATTTTGCAACTAACTGCTTAGCCAAGCACAATAAGGTGACATGCCAAAAATATTTAGCAATAACTCTTTGACAAATGCTTATTTTTATTACAACAATATGGCATGAAATGTGTTGCAAGGTAAACTAGTATTATTAACTTGTGTTTTCTTGACGTGTCATATTGCAACAGTAGGTATTTACACGTATGATTTATCCTGCATCATTGAGTTATGAGATGTAGGTATTGCCTTGGCCTTGTCTTCGTTTTAATTCATTGTGCGAAGGATTTAAAAGTTATCAAATAAAATGATGATATTTCTATTGCCTTTCGACTTCATTTTGCGGTACATAACGATTTTAGTCGACGTTTTACCAAGCTTAAGTTATTTTTCCATCACAGATATTTTTACCGCAGTGTCGCAAGATGAAAGTCTTTAACCAGTGCGTTTTGCCAGTCAATCACACAATTTAACTTATTTAAAACAGTGGTAGTTTACCTTTTTTATATGGATTCCACTTTTTAACCGACGAAAAAAACGGAGGAGGTTATCAATTCGACGCGTAAATTTTTTTTTTTTTGTTTGTTTTTTTTTTTATGTATGACCACGCATAACTTTTTACATAGTAGTCCGATTGTGATAATTCTTTTTTTATTGGAAAGGGTATACTCCGAGGGTGGTCCCATATAAATTTGGAAAACAAAATCAAACCCTAAGGGTCAGAATACAGGGGATGATTGATTTTTCACTCAGTGATTGTAATGTATTACCACGCTTAACTTTATACAGAGTAGTCCGATTTTGATCATTCTTTTTTCATTGGATAGGGTATACCTTGCCAAGTATTATTAGTACATTAAAACCACAAAAAATTGTAAAATAAAAACTTTTTAACAAAAAATTAAACCGCCGAAAAAACTGAAAAGCAAAAAATAATAAACCTTAAAATTTTGAGTCGGCGCTGAAAAATCAATGAACAAAGATCACTGAAAGCGCCGACTCATAATTTTAAGGTTTATTATTTTTTGCTTTTCAGTTTTTTCGGCGGTTTAATTTTTTGTTAAAAAGTTTTTACCTAATTTAGCTGTTGATCAATTTAGATGTTCCTTATTCAGACTTACGCATCAAAACACCCAGAGGATGAGAATCACAAATTGACATTCTGTCGCTAATTGGCTGAAACGTGGTCGCTTACAATGTGCCTTATAGTGTCAAAATCACCCAACAAATAATGAATAATAGCTATGCTTGGAGTTTTCCTACGAGATCGAATCAGAAATCGTGATCGATCCGCCGGCGTACTAAGGTAACCGAAATAGCCCGAAGAATTGCCTAATATCTGGACCAGGGCAGGATACATTGCTCGCAGAACAGGTGGCTGATGGTACCGAAAGGATCTGCGGCGACCGCGTAATGGAAGACGTAACTTTAGACCTCCCACTAGGTGGACCGATGATCGTGTGAGAACCACAGGAGGCCACTGGATGCGGCGAGCACAGATCCAGACGACGTAGCGTAGCTTAGGGGAGGTTTACGTCTAGCAGTAGACCTCTTTCGACTGAAACAATGACGAAAAATATTTCATCAAGTGACTGACTAAATCACTGTCAATTAATCTATCAAAAACATTTCGTCATTAAATTATTTAAATAACCAAAATCCCCACCAACTTACCCATCAAAAGTATGTCGTCATTAACTAATTTAAATCAACAAAATCCACCAAATTTTCCCTTATCTAAACTTCAGCAAGAACTTTACATGAAAAGACAAATTGAGCAACACTTTGATAAGAAATCATTGTGGTTGAGATGTCCCATTGATAAGGGTAAAGGGATGTTTCGGTACTCCGATCAAGCGAGAAGGAAGGATTTATAGGGTAAATGTTAGAGGAAGTAAGACTGTAACCTTACCTAAATGGTTATTTATACGTTACTGTTGATGTCCTTAAATGAGGACAAGTTCAGTTGAATTGAAAGACAAATAAGTATAGAGGAAGAAAATAGTGTAAAGGTGTATCATCAAATCATCAAATCAGCCTATCACAGTCCACTGCTGGACATAGGCCTCTCCCATGCTGCGCCACAACACCCTATCCTCCGCCTTCCGCATCCAGTCTGTCCCAGCCACCTTTTTGAGGTCGTCGGTCCATCTAGCTGGGGGGCGTAAAGGTGTATACTATGTGGTAATGCTGGTTTAACCGCATCAGAAGGTCTATATACAAACTGACATTATGTTATAGAAAGATGGTGGAAAAGTCGAAAATATATGGGATTGACATTAGCTACGGAAGCGTGAATGTCAAGTCGTCATAAAATATTAAACGCTTGGAATGCGACTGCCAGGTTTAGGCCCTAGAGTAGGCCAGGGTCGCGAGATTTTTTCGAAAGAGTTACCGTGGCCCTGGCATATAGGCAACTGAAGGAACACGGGTGGATTTTAGTTATTAAAAGTCTGACACGCCCATCCGCTCCGCTTACAGTGGGAAATGATTTTCCACACACAAAAAATTAGGTCTAGGTCCTCCGAGGGGTAATTGCGTCACTTACTATCAGTAGGAACCGATTCCATTTTGCAGTTCCACAACATTAATTGCATTATTTACTTTGTTGAGCGGACAACTTTTCAAACATGTCCCGCAATGGATTGGAAATAATCTTCAAAATTATTCAGATTTTGATTTATAGTGCCTTTCGTTATTAGGGTGCTGGTAATGCAAACGTTTATATCCCGGTATGCGTGGTCCTAAACATATCTATACTTAATATAATAAAGCTGAAGAGTTTGTTTGTTTGGTTGAACGCGGTAATCTCAAGAACTACTGGTCGGAAATGAAAAAATATTTTTGTTTTGGGTAGCCTATTTATTGAGGAAGGCTACATAAAATTACGCTACACTTAAAAGGAGTGGAGCAGCAACGAAAAACTGGCAGGCAATTCGATGCGACGGGAGGGTCAGGGGAGCAAAAATTTGACGCGGACGATGTCGCGGGCAGAAGCTAGTTTAAAAATAAACTTCAAATCCACGTTAGTACGGACGTAAAAATATCGCTACTGGATATTCAACTTTCGGTGTTGCACCGAGCACTGAGAATCCAACAGAGTGCATCCCAGCGCTGTTCAATACCACACTGTTCGATTTTCAAGTCTCGGCTCTAAGCAGTGCGTCGAAACTTCAGTGCGTGACAAATGTTTGCCGCTAAAAATGTTCATCTTTGTCGGACCTGCAATCCCACTTTTGATTTCCATGGAACTACATATGTGAGGTCACGACTTACGAGTTGTAGGTCGTAGGTACGAACCCAGACAGGTACTTTATTTTGTGTAAGTTATGTCGTCATCACTGCCTTCAAAACGGTGAAGGAAAACATCGTGAGTAAGCCAGCATGTCCTAGAACAAATATTCGGTGACATGTGACATCTACCAACCCGTCTTGATTCCGCATGGTAAATAATGGCTCACTCCTTTTTACGTAGAGCAGAGGGGTAATTGCGGAACTTTTTATCGGTAGGAATTGGTTTAATATTCATAGTTAAACAACATTCATTCCGTTATTTACGTTGTGAGCCGACAATTTATTCGAACAAATGACGCAAGGGTTTAGAAATAATCTTCAATCCCATTCAGATTCTGATAAATTGTGCGTTTCGCAATTAGGGTGCAGGCCTGTGTCCTAAGAGTGCACACAGCTTGAAAAAGAAAACAAAAAATACTATTATTTATTTGTAACCTTTGTTGTTGCTCTTTTGTTAGTCCCACTGTAGGGCGAAGGCCTATTTTTCTCTTTACTCCTTTCCATTTCTCTCTGTCTTGACCTAGTGTGGACCAATCCTGCTTGTATGTGTCTAGCTCGTCCCGCCATATTTTCCTGGGTTTATCTCCTAAAAAAGATGTCATCTAAAAAGCCAAAATCAGAGCTTTCTCTGCATTTTATACCGGTCAACACCCTTGAAGGGGTTAAGCCCACATGTTTGCTAAACAACGTATTGTTGAGGCTAAAACTCCTAAATTAGGGTGCAGGCCTGTGTCCTAAGAGTACTATTATTAAAGTAAATACTATTATTTATTTGTAACCTTTGTTGTTCTTTGTCCCACTGTAGGGTGAAGGCCTATTTTTCTCTTTACTCCTTTCCGTTTCTCTCTGTCTTGACCTAGTGTGGACCAATCCTGCTTGTATGTGTCTAGCTCGTCCCGCCATATTTTCCTGGGTTTATCTCCTAAAAAAGATGTCATCTAAAAAGCCAAAATCAGAGCTTTCTCTGCATTTTATACCGGTCAACACCCTTGAAGGGGTTAAGCCCACATGTTTGCTAAACAACGTATTGTTGAGGCTAAAACTCCTAAACTAGTTCCGAACGTAATTAAAATTTGAATGCAATTTAACCAGATTTCAGGGAAACCAACTGCAAACGGATTATGATGCAATTATAAGTTCAAAATGTACTGGCTTTGTTAAAATTATAGCAGGTATTATGAGCATGCCATTTCCAGCTTATTTATATAAAATAACTTGTTCATCTTTAACACGCTTTTATATTAGCTTCATACATAATATTGTGTTAGTTTTTTGTTGGGAAATTTTGAACATGATTTTGACCCCCTTTAAAACGTCGGATTAACTCGAATTTCGGCATACCTATCAAAGATCGATGACAATACAATCTTTTTTTGAATTTGTTCCATTATCCTTGCCGGGTTTTCCGTGATAGCAAAAAAAATTAACTATATTCGAAAACTACGCTGACATACGTCTCAAAATTCGAATAAAAATGGAAAATAAATAAAAGTTTATTTTTTTTATCTCGAATCAACCTATCTGCCAAGACTCGTGATAACATTGCGGTAGACAGGAATGTTGCAATCACCACCATTGTGACAGAGCAGTAATGGTCCAGTGGTACCGGCCCGACTTACGAGTCATGGTCTTGGGTTCGAACTCACACAGGCGATTTACACTGTGTAAATAATTTCATCACCACTACTCTTAAAACGGTGAATGGAAATATCGTGAGGAATCCAGTATGTCCTAGAACCAAAAATTCGAAGACATATGACATCTACCAATCCGCACTGGGCCCGTGTGGTAGATTACGGCCCACTTTCTCTCACCGAGAGGAGGCCTGAGTCCCAGCAGTGGGAACAATATCGGCTGATTATGAAGTCACCATCTTCCTATCTTTATGCTATGGTATCTTGGGGTCGGTGGAACATGTTTTTATTCCATTTTCTTCCGTCAGCCATCACTCTATCTTACCGCAGGTTCATAAATTGTAATATCTCATTTTTAGGATTCCTCACCCAACGGGTGAAATGCGAGGATTCTATTACTTAGTCACTACTGTCTAGCCGTCCATACATCTGTCCGTCTATCTGTCAGCGAGCTGTATCACTTAAACCGTAATAGGTTGACAGCTGAAATTTTTACAAGGTGTTTTGTCAGTCTAACAACAAATAATAATAAAAAGTAAAAAAAATAGGGTCTCCATTAGAAACGTATTTTTTTCAGCGTTTTTGTGCGAGTTCGACTAACAATTGATGGCTTTTTTAAACGATATGTTTGTTCTTTCATTCCAGATCAAGATGGAAACGATACCTCACCATCCGCTAATCACGGTGACCCAAGAAGCAATGAGGAAAGTCCGGGACCAATATGACATAGCTGACGTGCGGAGAATAAACGAGGCATTGGATATCGTGGAGGAGTGGATCAAGAAGCAAGACCATTTGGTGGAAGCCAGCCAGTATTTGAGTGAGTTTAATAATTAGTAGGAGAACCAAGGTATAGATATAGCCCGAAAAATTGCAAAATTTATGTGGCAGAAGACAGGGTCCATTGCTCGTAGAACAGGTGGCCTATGGGTCGGAAGGTTCTGGCGTCGCGATTGCGTACTTGTGTACGTTAAAGAGCCTCCCACAAGGTAGACGGATGACCTGAAGAAGAGCGCAGGAATCCGCTGAAATGATGATTATGGTGATGGGCCAATAGTTGGTCCCCCAACCAACTATTAGCACATCATAATTATCATTTCAGTAGCAACCTTTGACAAAAGTACCATAATTTTTGTTTCATAATATGTGTAACCAAAGTTATGGTCAGTGGGTGGGGTGGGTTATGGTGGTTAGTTATGGTGTGGTATATTATATGTAAACTGCAAAAAGTCTTCTGCTCCCTGCATAATAAGCAGTTCCTAAACTGGGCTAAAATCATGGTTGTCTTATGCTAGCAAATTGACCGAAATAGTTCTTGATTTTCGTTGAGAATAATATTTACTTTAATTTTTTAGTTTAACAATTACAAATATATTTCTATATATTTCTCAGTGTAATTTGAGCACTGTAAAAAAAAAAGTTTAAAAAATGTAAAAGCGTGGGATGCATTTTGAGGTATTTTTAATCCACGTTTTTATCCATTGTTTTCTACTTTTTAGTTTGGTTCCATAGAAAAAGTATTATTTTTATTTTCAGTTTTTTAGTGTTTAGAATTTTGTGACATATGTCAGCGTAGTTTTCGAAGACAGTTTTTTTGCTATCTTGGTAATCCTGGCAAGGATAATGGCACAAATTTATAAAATTATTGTATTGTCATCGGTTCTCGATAAGTTTACAAAGTTTAAATAGTAGTGATAATGAAATTATTTACACAATGTAAAGTGTTTGCCTGGGTTCGAATTCACGACCTTTTTTAGTCGAGGCCGATACCACAGGGCCATCACAGCTCTCTGTTCCTTAAGAATAATCAATTTTTATCAAATCAGCATCTGCCAAAGTATTCCCTCTCTTCATTTTATATTGGTGTCGGGATAAATCAGTGTTATCAAATTACAGTTATAGTTTTTTTTTTGTTTTTCAGGCCGAGGTCTTTTAGAACGAGTATTCTTAATAGCAAAGGGATCAGTAGAAGACACAAAGAGGAGAGTGGAAAGGCTGCTGACGTCACGAGGAATGATGCCGGAACTGTGTGCGAACAGGACCGTAATGGAATTTGAGACTCAATGGGATGTTGTGTAAGTTATCTCATCATCATTATTTTAGTTGAAAGACGTTCACTGCTGAACAAGGGTCTCTCCAAGCACCATCACCTCGACTGGTTCCGGAAGACGTAACGTTGGTGTGGCTGAAAGGTTCTGAATTGGCGACCGTAGCCGTCACTTCAGAACATTTCGGTTCTGCGAGCAATGGGCCCTGCAAGCAATCTGTTTTGCGAGCTATTGGCCCTGGCCCCTGCCACTTACGTTTGGCAATTAAAAAGTTACTTTGGTTCTCTTCATTTCTGATTTGATCGCGAAGGGAAACTCCAAACATAGTTCTCTCCATAGTTTTTTGGGTGACTTTCAGTCTTCCTATGAGGCCCATTGTCAGCAACTACATTTCAGTGTCATAGGTCATAAGTTTTGACGGCTACTTTTGCATGGATGTGATGTGATGCATGTTGCCTCCAGCGTTTACTTTTGTTCAATAACAAAAGTAAAAGCTGGGCTGGGCTGGGCTGTGTTTGATCTTTCTTTGCATCATGTTTACCGCTAATAAACATATTTTCTTTCTCCCTTCTTTCTGATTTAATTTGACCCTTTATAATGTGTAAAATAAAAAATTGTGAGTTTAATATATTATCTAATAATACTTGGGAAGGTATACCCTATCCAATGAAAAAAGAATTATCAAAATTGGACTACTCTGTACAAAGTTATGCGTGATTATACATTACAATCAATGACTGAACAATCAATCATCCCTTGTTTTCCGACCCGTAGGGTTCGATTTTGTTTTCCAAATTTATATGGGACCACCCTCGGAGTATACCCTTTCCAAAAAAATAAAAATTATCACTATCGGACTTCTATGTAAAAAGTTATGCGTGGTCATACATAAAAAAAAAAAATATACGCGTCGAATTGATAACCTCCTCCGTTTTTTTTCGTCGGTTAAAAAACAAAAGCCACATCCATCAATCCAGAGATTACATTGCCAGTTTTTTTTTTTTGGAAAAAAATCTGTCACTCTGTGCTAAGCTTTATTTATAGCTGAATTTGAATTATGGCTTATTAGAGGTTTATGACTGAAGTTCCACATGTGTTTTGATTAGGAGTAAAAAAATGATGGCACAGTTAAATGTACGAGTTATAAACTCGCTATTGACATTCTTAACTAATCATAACAACATTGTCGGTAGAAAACACTCAATCAAGTGAATGAAAAATATAATCTAGAAAGTCTACCTGTTTATGTAGAGTTACTGAAAGGAATTATTAATTGAAAGCCACAGTTTGAAGTGGCTCTTTAAACATACAGTAAGAATATTTATTGTGATTCATTTTAGAATAACACGTAGAAGCCGTTATATTAATAATTTTGCGCTTCGGAGACTTGACTGATTTTTTTATGGAGACTGCTCAAGATACGAGTGGGGTCGAGGTCCCCCGTCAGGAACAAAGTTGGTTAGGCTTTAACTCCGAATGTAACGTCATTTATTCTATTTATCAAATACGCGAACTAACGACACCCATGATGAAAAATTTGAATATTTTCGCAGTCGCCATTTTGAATTTTCATTTCGACCTTCGAAACCGTGAAGGCTATCTCTCTCTCGCTTTCTGTCTCTTTCAATTATCATATGTGCCAATTTCTACAATTTTTGTTACGTGACGATTTCCACAAGCTTGTACTCCAACCGCAAGCTGCGACAACTTCTTACCAAAAATTAAACATTTTATGACATATTTTCTTACTTTTTTTTCATTTGATCATAGAGACGTCACACTACGCTACGCTACAAGACTTTATAGATAAGATTGACAGTTAACCTGACTACCGATCGGCTTTTGCCCTTCCAAAAAAAATAATTAGCTGTAGGATTCACTCGAAGTTTCGAACTACTTTCGGATGTTGAAGAAGATAGGGAGACACACAAAGACTTTCAGGCTTCTGAAAACCCGTAAAGACTATGAAAAATCAACTTATTAAGTGTTAGTATATAATCTTTGATTGTTTGATTTCAGTAACTATGTGCCCCTCCCAAAGCTGCATCCAACTGACCAGACCAGAGTAATGGTGACTCAGTTCCTGACAGAGAAACTGGACGCGTTCAGCATCCTGTCTTACTTCAGATATTGCTTTTTGGTAAGTTACCTATAATAAGCAACACAAATGGTTTATGGTTAAGAAGAAAATTAACACTATAGTCTATGTGTTACGAAAATAGTGTCTTATCGTTATCACTCAGCTTAGCCACGCCCCTTGACGAATTACACATTAAGCCAAGTGACGTTTTAGAACTGTCAAATTAAATTACGTCTCAATTGCTTTAAACTTGACGTGAAATTAAGCATAATGGGTTTGTTGTAGTATCCTTTACCTTAATTCAACTAAACTTGCCAGCTCTAATTTATTTCCGTCTCTTTCTTGTTTCATTCGAAGGAAAAAGATAGCAATAGTCTAAATTAAATTTAGTTGGTGCACATCAGAATCATCACCATTTTCTTAGAATAAGGATTCTGTTGGAAAAGTCTTAATTTTTTTCGGTTTTATAAAAGAAACTAGCTGACCCGACAGACGTTGTCCTGTCTCTTTGATGATATTTGAGCACGCATTCTGTCAATGCTATGTCAAATATCATAATGATACATTAAAAAAGTTTACATTGTCCTATTATATGGTTGTTAAGTATTCTTAAATAAGTTTTATTAAATTTTCTAATTTCCCGCGCAATTTTTTAATTTTTTTCTTTCATAAGAACCTTTTCCTGACAATTACAAACACAACAACAACAAAAAAAGTGAAATCGGTCCAGCCGTTCACGCGTGATGGCGTGACCAAGGGAAATAGGGATTCATTTTTATATATATAGATGAAATGTATTTTTCCAGATCGGAGAATACAGAATAAACTTTGACTACACTCCTTCGGAAAGATTCGTCATTGACCTCACCAACATACACTTGGGCCTGCTCGGTAAACTCAATCCTATTGTCATCAAGAAAGCTGAAGTCCTATGTACTGTAAGTATGAAAACCATACAAGTAAATATTGTAGTATAGATAGAGCATTCATGAGACTGGATCATGACTCCTATGCCATTTTCATAAGGTTTAAATTAGAATGATTGACGCGCGTTCGTAGGGTACAGGGTAACGCCTGGTCATTTTGTAATAGAACGCAATACTAACACTATTAGGCTACTCAAAACTAACTTCGGACGTTATTGGTTGAAATAAAGACTCTTGTATCTGTAATGGAGTAAAGAACCTCAAAGCTGCAAAGCTTTGAGGTTCTACTATGCAAATAGTAGACCCTATATAGAAGTAGCTATAGAGGCATGAGAACCCAAGGTGTAAATTACAGTTAACCTCCATAGAAAAGGTAGGAACTCTCGACCACCTGCCAGGGTCGCGATATTTGTTCGAAAGAAATACCGCGGCTCTGCCATATGGGCAACTGAAGGAACACGGGTGGGTTTTAGTCAGAAAAAGTCTGATACGCGCTCCCGCTTCGCCCAGAGCGGGAGACGTCATTTCATGATTTCCCACCCACAACAAAAACCTCTCGGCGGGTGTTGTGTCTGGTTGGCAACTGCCCAACGATTGGTTTAGGGTAGTTGTCCATATATATGCTAGTTGAGTCTACTACTGATATTCATTTTGCGTGAAGTTAGTTTTATGCGTAGTTCGCATGTCGCAGTGTAGAAACGGCCACATAACAATCACAGTTAAAATTAGCTTACAAATCCATGTAAATGCCCAGTTCGGCAATAAAAATGCTACCATTGGTTAGCAAAAGGATTCGTTTTTGGTTTTAGGAACCGATAATTATAAACACATACAAAATACCAGAGAGTAGCCAGAATGCCTAGCATTAAGTAGTATTTTAATTTTAATGGCTTTTGTATTGACGCCTGATCAATTAGAGGCCGCAAAGAAACATTTATCAAAATTTCTGCTATTGCCTTATTTATTACAGTTGTATTATACTTTTTATGGCACATCATTTAAGTTAATTAGGAAATTCATTATACTTTTTTAGTATCTTTTCCCAACCAACTAAGGATGTAAACTTTTACATTTCAGGAAGGCATCGGTACAAAAATAAAGGGTATTCACATACTGAACGCACCTCCTTTCATTGACAAGCTGATATTCCTGCTAAAGCAAGCTCTTAGAGAGAAGGTGGCTAGCAGAGTACATGTGCACAATAGTTACGAAGACCTACACAAGCATATACCTAAAGAAATTCTGCCTAAAGACTACGGTGGTGATGAGGTGTCGGTGAATAAGTTGGCTGGTGAGTAAAATAATAGTTTAAGAAAACTAAAAAACACGCTTCCATTGAAAACCAAACTAAAAAGTACAAAATAATGAAAAAAAAGCGTGGGGTGCCTGATATCAATAATAAAATACCTTAAAAAGCACCCCACGCTTTTTTTTCATTATTTTGTACTTTTTAGTTTGGTTTTCAATGGAAGCGTGTTTTTAGTTTTTTTAAACTATTATTTATTTTCTATTTTTTAGGGTGTTTCGAATTTTGAGACGTATGTCAGCGTAGTTTGTGACGTATGTCAGCGTAGTTTTCGAAGACAGTTTTTTTTCTGTCCTGGTAACCCTGGCAAGGAATATGGCACAAATTTTTGAAATTATTGCATTGTCATCGGTCCTTGACAGTTGTGCAAAGTTTGAATGAAATCTGGGCGTTTATAGTGGGTCAAAATCGTGCTATAAGGAGTCGGTTACGAACAAACATACAAACATACAAATATACAAACATACAAGTGAAGCTAATATAAAGCGTGTAAGAAGCGCCTACATTAAACATAATAAATAAAAGCGTTTTATTTCACATAAACATATATGATCACTTATTAAACGTCAGAAGTCCCGTGCTGTGGTTCCATTCGGTCGTTTCCTATGGAGATGAGCCGATAAAAATGTTTGCTGTTACTCTTATTAAAATAAATTGGCTTTCAAATTAGTGTGACAGAAAAATAATGACCTAAATAAAAAGAGCCAAGGTTTTGAGCGCCTTTTTAAAATGAGTGGCCATCCACCCTTTGGATATGGAGTTTTATTCATTGCTTAAGTCCTGGCCTTGAGCTGCACGCTAAAGCCATTTGGGTCTTGTGACAGCGATTACGCAGAAAACTAATGAAAGTTTGGAGCATGCCTCGAATCACTGCAACGCGACTGTGGGGTGTCGGATGGAAATAAGTGACTTGCGACAGGCGTTTGTTGCTTGATGCAAGTCGCGTTGATGTTGTATTGATCGTAACTTTGAATGGGGCCTGGAGGACAATGTTTTAACAGTATCTATCTTGGCAAGAAACCGGATTTCATTCTTTTCTTTATTTTTACGAAAAAGTTTTCTGGAATTCGACGAAAAATGCCTTATCATCATCATTTTAGCCAAAAGACGTCCATTGCTGGACATAGGCCTCCCCCAAGAGGGACGGTTCGCCATAATCGCCACGGTTGGCAGGCAAGTTGGCAATCGCAGTATGGTGGTAAATTGCATAGAGAACACTACTGCCTATTCTTGGAAAGTACCTTTGTCGCCTTCTTCGCTATCCATGGAAGGAAATGAATGTTTACGTTTTTTTTGGGATTGTATACGTTCGGCACCATACGGTACGGCTAAAAATGCCAGCCGCACCATATCTGTTTAATGTATCGGTAAAATTAACCATAATTTATTTTTCTACAGAGCAATGGAAGGAAACTCTAAGAACAGAAGAAGCAAAGAATTTGGTAGAAAATGCTGAAAAGTTAATCAGCGACGAATCGAAGAGACAAACTTCCAAGTTCAATGAAGAGTACATGGGAATGCCTGGATCTTTTAGAAAATTAACAGTAGATTAGACCAGGTCATATGAGGGGTGACAATATTTCTTATGGGGTGTACTACGTGAGCTCGACAAATGAATGTGCGAATAACAATTGTGCAACAAAACTGTACTGCGACTCACAATAGTTCGAATGCACGCTTGTGCGATACACTCGAGCTCACATAGTACACTAGTTTAGGTTAGGTTAAAACTGTGACCTCCTAAAAACGACTAGATTCAGTGTGTCGCACAAGCATGCATTCGAACTATGGTGAGTCGCAGTACAGTTTTGTCGCACAAGTGTTATTCGCACATCCGTTTGTCGAGCTCACGTAGTACACTCAATTTTGCGGATATATGTTGTCGACTCGAAATCAATATTTTTTTTATGTTTTGTTATTCATATATGGTTTCGATCGAATCTACCATACCCCTTGAAGAAATTATTAATATAGATCTTAACTTCGTATCGCCTCAGGTTCAACAAATGTTGTAATAAACCTCTCAAGTTTGACAACCTGGTACGCGGTGGTGGTCTGGTAAGCGTTTTCTAGCTGACACTCATATGTTTGGTTAGCTCCTACCAAGTAAGGGTAACCTGGTACTTCAAAGGCATGAAGCGTTATCTAGCTGACACTCCTTTGTTTGGTAAGCTTTATTGAACTTTACAACATTTATTGAACCTGAGGCGACACGAAGTTCGCTGGGTCAGCTAGGTAGTCTATGAATAATTTCAATATTGAAAAGAGTGAGCAGACATATCATGCAATATAATATCATTTCTGTGGCAGCAAGTCACACTATCTGTGTTACAGGTGTCAAGAAGAAAACAAAACTTGACGCAAGAGTCTTTTGACGCAGCGAATATCACGATTTAAATGTTTGACGACTGTCATAAGAAAGAGTGAGTACCAGGTTGTCAAACTTGAGAGGTTTATTACAACATTTATTGAACCTGAGGCGATACGAAGTTATGAACTATATTAATAATTTCTTCAAGGGGTACGGTAGATTCGATCGAAACCTTATATGAATAACAAAACATAAAAAAATATTGATTTCGAGTCGACAACATATATCCGCAAAATTCGGATTATGGAGAATTTCGTTAAATTCTAATGGCACTGACAAACAAACCGCAGTCGCCATCTTGGGTTGACGTTTCGCGAAAATATTGTTTTTTACACTTTTTTATGATATGAGTAGGTATATCATAAAAAAGTGTCAAAAACAATATTTGTTATGTGTTCTTTCGCCTCAGGTATATAAAAGAAAGTTGTGTTAGTTACACTATTTATAACTATTTATAAGCCAATGCTTTTGTCACACCCAAGTCATACCACGTTTTATAGTGACTTGTATTCTCTTTGACGTTTTATGTCGTGTCCCACGGGAACGCGGTCGAACGGGATAAAAAGTATCCTATGTCCGTCTCCTGGTTTTAAACTACCTCGCCACTAACTTACAGCCAAATCAGTTCAGCCATTCTTGAGTTATAAATAGTGTAACTAATACAACTTTCTTTTATATATAGATGGCAAACCTAAGGACTTAAATCTTTGTTGCCGGTTATCAAATCTATACCTAATATTATAAAGCTGAAGAGTTTGTTTGTTTGATTGATTGATTGAACGCCCTAATCTCAGGAACTACTGGTTCGAATTAAAAAAATATTTTTGGCTATATAATATCACGCTACAACTAATAGGAGCGGAGCAATAATGAAAAATGTTGCAAAAACAGGGAAAATCGCACGGGTAGGTGATTCGACGCGACGGGAAGGGTCGGGGAAACAAGAAATTTAACGCGGACGAAGTCGCGGGCAGAAGCTAGTAAAGGATATTTGTGGCAGGATTTAAAAAAATAAATAATAGTTTTTTTAAACTATTATTTATTTTCTATTTTTTAGGGTGTTTAGAATTTTGAGACGTATGTCAGCGTAGTTTGTGACGTATGTCAGCGTAGTTTTCGAAGACAGTTTTTTTTGCTGTCCTGGTAACCCTGGCAAGGATAATGGCACAAATTAGTTTGTGACGTATGTCAGCGTAGTTTTCGAAGACAGTTTTTTGCTGTCCTGGTAACCCTGGCAAGCATAATGGCACAAATTTATGAAATTATTGCATTGTCATCGGTCCTTGACAGGTGTGCAAAGTTTGAATGAAATCTGGTCGTTTAAAGTGGGTCAAAATCGCGCTATAAGGAGTCGGTTACAAACAAACATACAAGTGAAGCATTAGCTTTATAAAGCGTGTAAAAAAGGGTAGTTTTAATATAAATTTATAAATATTTTACGTGGATTAGTACATTATTTTTAAGAGCTTTTAGATTTAACGAGGTGTAACAAAGTATTCATAGACACATAAGCACAAGTATTTATTATTCATTAAGAAAAATCTGCAGAATAAAACTCATTATAAATTCAAATGTAGTTGTTATTTAAAAAAATGAGGTAATTTAAACGTTATTTTCACAGAGTTAACCATTTTTTGTTAATAAATAAAATTAGCCATTGTTTTATTTTTGAATCATTTTTATGGGCAGAACAATAAAATAAGTATTTCCAAACCATTCTAAATGTGCCAAAGATGTAAAAAACAAGATCGCTACGGTATGTCGATCATTTTAATATTAAAATGACATTTATTGCTTTCACGCCATAACTTCTTCTCGGATATGGATGAAATGTGGCACATACATAGGTAGTCCATAACCTGGAGGACACAGGCTTTTAATCCTAGATCGGAGAATGCACGATGTCACGAACAATAAATATATTTATGAAATATCACTAACACTATGAGTCTTGTTGCTCGAATTAAATGATTAAATAAATAAATAAATTATTCATACATACATTCTAATCAAACAGTAAAAATCAGTAATTTCTTTGACTTTCGATATTTTTTAAACGTATTGCACCTACTGTATAGATACTTCGTCCTGATATAATCATTAGATCTACTACTTTTCATCCTGAAATGCGAATGAAATCGCGGGAAACAGCTACCTTCAAATAATAAAAAATATTTACTGTTTCATTTTTGACTCATTTTTATGGGCAAACCAATCTATGAGTACTAACATTATAAATATGTAAGTTTCTTGAGTTTATTTGTAGGGGGTAATTTTTGGAAATACAGATCATTTTCCAAAAAATATTTATTAAGATGCTACAATACTGCCGAGTGCCATAGGATATAATGTTTTTTTTTTTTTTTGTAACGGCTAGTGTTCACGAAGCTACGCAACATATTCTGGTGACAAATATCACGATGTCTTAAGACGAAAGTCTTTGGTCAGTCCGTGTTGCCAGTCAGATCTTCGGTACCGAACGTGGTCACTCACAATGGACTTTATTAGAAGGCAAAAGTCACCAAAAGAGCAATGGGTAGGGCTATGCTTGGAGTTTCTTTATGTTATCGAATCAGAAATGAAAAGATCCGTAGGAGTTCTAAGGGTACCGACATAGTCTAAAGAATTGCAGTGGGCATGGCACATTGCTCGCAAAACCGGTGGCCGATGAGACCAAAAGGTTCTAGAGTGTCGGCATGCTATTTGCCTGCGTCTGGGTGCTCCTTGCGTGGCTCTGCATCGCTGCCAATGTGGTGAAGGTGTCAACTGCCTCAGTCACCATGGCCTATCCAGCAGTACAAGCGCAGGGCGGATAGCACGGCACGCCAGCATCAATGACATCATCCGTCGTCCTCTTGTCGTCGCCAGGGTGCCAGCTGTTCTAGAACCTAATGGCTTGGCACGTGACTATGGAAAGAAACCAGATGGAATGACCATAATGCTCTGGAAGTTAGGTCAGCCTTTGGTGTGGGATGCAACATGTGTCGACACCCTTGCGCCATCCCATCTTCTTAGCACGGCGGGCTGTGCTGGAGCGAGTGCTGCAGGTGTGGAAAACCTTAAACGGCGCAAATATTCAAACCTAATTGGAAATTATATGTTTGAGCCGTTTGGGGTTGAAACTCTAGGGCAATGGGGTCCGAATGCCCACATAATATTCAGAGACATTGCCAAGCGGCTGGTCGACTCTTCACGTGACCACAGGGATGGCCTATTTTTTGGCCAAAGAATCAACATTGCCATACAACGTGGCAATGTTGCCTGCCTTTTGGGCACGTTTCTTGTTGACAACGATGCAGACGAATTTTTGATGCTTTATGATTATTTATTTTATTTACACCGTGAGATTTTAGTTGTCTTACAAAGGTTGTCCACTAAATGTATCCGACATAATATACCCACCAAAAACATTCTGTAAAAAACTAGCCAAGTCTCGATGGAGCTGCTTGTTTATCTCTAAAAAGTAATGAAATCTAGGCAAAGTCGTGCCAAGTCTAAGGTTAAGTAAGGGTAAGTAGTTAGGTTAGGTAAGTTGATATTTGTTTTTAAAAAGTTACGCCATATTGCTGACCCAAAAATAATTAGACAAGTTTACTTTGCTCTATGCCAATCGATATTAACTTACTGTATTACCACATGGGGTGGAGCGGGTAAAACATTGTTATTAACTATCGAGAGAGCTCAGAGAGCGATACTCAAAGTCTCTACTTCCCGCCCTTTCCTTTTCCCTACTAACCTACTATACAAATCTTGTGAAGTATTAACAGTTCGACAGCTATTTATAATGGGGATTGTATTAAAACAACACGCAGCTCTACCCTACAGCACTGAATTTACTAATAAAAGACGTAAAGATATAGTCTGTCCACAAAATAGAACAAAACATGCTTTTATATCCAAATTTTATCTGTACCTCGGCCCTCTCCTCTATAATAGATTAAACTCTATAGCAAAAATTTTTTCACTAAACTATGCAAATTGTAAGAGAACTCTCAATGACGCTCTCCAAAGTATGTCTTACGAAGAAACAGAGAATTTACTAACTGTGTTAAAGTAAGTATTCACCTACGTTAAGTATTTAATTCTATAAAATTTTAGAAACTATTTTATAAGCTACTCAACATTTGTACAATAATTTGTCTATTCACAACTTTTGGTTATTTATTTATTTTATAAGACTATTTAGGCTCTTCTTGCCTGAAACACAGGATAACCTAGTTCAGGCACGTAAATATTAGAATATAATTTACATATAAGCAAACTGTACATATTTTTAAGCCTTTTATTTTTTGAATAAATATTATGTTATGTTATGTTATGTTAAGGTTCCTTACTGCGATTTCTTTATTATTATAGTTAATGTTGTGTGACTTGGCCGTTGAAAGGTACACAAGGGTACAAAACCAGGTGCTCCATGACACCATTGCACCAATCTGTCGCCAGGACCGCTACCCATTGACGATGGAAAATTGCCACTTGGAAAACGTTAATTCAATAACCAGTCAATTGTAGGCTTGATAAAGCTGCGTATTTCAATAATACTTATGTATAGGCGAGCCTGAAATAAACAGTATAAAAAATTCTGATGATCATGAGTGAGTGAGTGAGTGTCATAAATGCGAAACTTTGCTTTCGCATTTATGACTAACTGACCTGCAGACTTGAAATTTTGGATTATTTTTATAAGTACTTGATTATAGTTTACTGGATGACGAACATTTCTGCGTTCTAGTTTTATCCAGAGGTTCTCAAAAAGGGGCCTGAAAATGCGGTGAAATGGTTCCAGTAAAGGATGGTACGGCAGTGTTCGCTTCGCGCTCGACTTGGCGGGGGCACTGCCGTATCCCCCGATCTCTAGCCGTGATTAAAAATGTGTTACGATTAATTAAGATACTAGGTACGAAGACAAATAAATAATACATTAGAATTATAAAACATCCTGTTAATAATTTTTACGTGTCAGACGGTACAGAACGTACCTATCCAGCACACGAGTCGACTAGATCATTCCATCTCCATTTTCCATGAGACAAAATATCAATTTCAAACTACGTCATGCCTTATCATAAAGAATAATATATATTTTTTTTAGTTATTCAAATGTTCATTTTTTTCTTATGGATGTGTAGTAGTCATTGGATACATGAAGTGGGCTGCCAAAACTATTAAAATGTCACGGTGTATACATGTACATATTTTTTTCTTTGGATTTAGACTTAGATTTTAAATTACATAAATATTGTAAATAAAAAATAGTTTATTCGCACTATATGATAGATACATGGTGCCCTCTGTCTTTCTGTCTGGAACAGGCATCTATTATGCCAAATCATAAAAAGAAAGTTATCTGTGTAATGGGTACCTATACTATTGTACCAGTTTTGGCAGTGGAGTCCACCTCGCAGTATCTAGGTACAAAGGGGGGTGTCCTTGCATTTTAAAATAAAATAAAAGAGCTTTTATACTTATTTAATTTGGCACGGGCTGAAATCTCCTCTCTTCAGCGTAGGTTTCCCCCGAGTCACAAATGTTTTCTGTTTCGTGCTGCTTCCTTCTAAAACTCCAGTGTTGACATAACCATTGGATCAAAACGTTCTGCACATTTACTTAGATAATATCTAGTTATTATATTTTTGCCATTAAAGAATTTTTTACACGCAATCAGCGTGGAAACATCTTGTTTGCATCGGATTTCAAAGTAAATTTAATTTATTTTTTGTTTTGTACGCAACACAAAAAATAAATTAAAACTACTCAGACTTCAGAACTCTGAGAATACTAAAGAAGTAATTAATTTTAAAAAAACATTAACTTATAAGGTATTTTAAACACTTTGTAGATAAGACTTTAATAAGGAGGAGTTTAATCTTTCAAGTTATCTATAATATCAACACCTCACTCCAGCATTGACATGAGGTGGCCTGCAAAGGTGGGCCACCAGCCAAGGATCGTGGAAGTCGCAATAGATCCCGTGATCCTCGACGTACGTGTGGGTACACCGGGGTGGTTTTAGTCAATAAGAGTCTGACGGAGCCCTCTAACCGCCCCAGGGCGGAGGACAGATATGAAAATTTCGATGTACCTCGGCGTGACCTATAGCGTCCCGTGCCTAGCATATAAACAAAGGAAACGCGCCCGAGGACCGAACAGGCCGCGCCTATCGGCATCTTTATACTTGCCGACCCGGTGACGACGGATTCTATGGCCTGTCAACCTACCGAGGCGCTGCGAGGGCAGTCAGTTACCGAGCCGTGGGACTGTAGCTTAAGAGATATCTACGGCTTCATCCAAAAATTGCACCAAGAACGAATGTTTAAAATACAAGACAAACAAATGCATAGGACATTATTATTTCTTGTGACATAACTACCAACAGCATTTACAAAAAAATGCCTTTGGTGGGGCGTAATCGCGCTACATAAGATGCTTTTAACCTTACAAACCGAAAGCAAGAAATAAAAGCTATTATTAGGTCGTTGATCTAGATCAGCCTTGTGTAGACTAGTGAACGCCCCCATTTTTTTTCTGGGTCTCTTACCACCCCTTTAGGCCCTGCAGCGCCCACAAGGGGTCGTTATCACTCACTTTTGGAAAGGCTGCTCTAGAGGTTGCAAGCGGTACTGCCAAGCTTGAGGCCTTGGGTTCAATGTCGAGAAAGTTTTATTGGGATTTTCTATCTGGAATTTCTCAGTAGCAGTCCAGAGTCTCGATTTGTGCAACCATTAAATGAGACTTAAACATAACTAGCGAAATGTGGTTATATTTTAGGCACACCTCAGCCCAACTCTTCGGGGAAACAAATCGTGATATTATGAGTTTATAATAATCTACACTAATCTATATATATAAAAATGAATCCCTATTTCCCTTGGTCACGACATCACGCGTGAACGGCTGGACCGATTTCACTTTTTTTTTGTTGTTGTGTTTGTAATTGTCAGGAGAAGGTTCTTATGAAAGAAAAAAAATAAAAAATTGCGCGGAAAAGTAGAAAATTTAAGAACACTTATTTAAGAATACTTAACAACCATATAATAGGACAATGTAAACTTTTTTAATGTAACATTATGACATTTGACATAGAATTGACAGAATGCGTGCTCAAATATCATCAAAGAGACAGGACAACGGCTGTCGGGTCAGCTAGTATAAAATATATATAATATCATAAAGAGGAAAAATTTGTATTTTTGTTTGTTTGTTTGTAATGGATAAACTCAAAAACTACTGAACCGATTTAAAAAATTCTTTCACCATTAGAAAGCTACATTATTTGCAAGTAACATAGGCTATATAACATCACGCTACAATCAAGAGGAGCGGAGCAGTAATGAAAAATGTTGCAAAAACGGGGAAAATCGCACGGGTAGGCGATTCGACGCGACGGGAAGGGTCGGGGGAACACGAAATTTAACGCGGAGGAAGTTGCGGGCAGAAGCTAGTAATAGATATTTTTTAATATTTCATTTTACCAATAACAATTTACATTGTGTCAATTTACAAAGATAATTAAAATAATAACAAGTTACACATAGGACTAAATTAGATCCACACAAATACATTTTACTAATAATATATTAAACAGATAACCATACAACTCTGCCCCAGTTACATCAATCAGTCCATTCAATACTCAAGACAAAATAGTTTAATCACAAGTGGAACTCTTAATTTATTAACAACATAATAAAACTAGAATAATTTAAAAACCAGTTTGTTAGGTATAAAAAAGAACGAGTTTTCCTGTTCATTATGTATTATTTAGTTACCTATAGTTCCTGCTTTAAGTCAGGCCTATTTCACGCACGTGCTTTTGAATAACATAATAATTATGGAAGTTTTAAAAAATACGCCATGTCTGAAATTCAGCCCTAACACCCTTGAAGCAATTAGGGAAGAACTCAATTTAAGTCGTGATGGGATTATTAATATAGTGGACAATTTAGAAGAGTGGATTTCTAAGCAGCAACACTTTACTAAGAAGGATTTTAGTAAGTTAATTTATCGTTTGTAATTGGTTGGTAGTCTATCTATTGTCGATGGTGGTCAGATATATATGATTGGCGATGGCCAATGGACCTCAGAAGACCAGTTCTCGTAACCACACCATGTTCAATGTGTTTTTGTGATAGACTGTAGCCGATCTCATTAATTTATGTATAACATCTTATACCTGTACCTTCATTCATACTAAATAAAGTACTGATTCTGATTCAAAATGTAGTCACCGCCTCATCTCGGCGACAATCAAATGTCAATAACTTGTCAAAAATGTATACTGGAAGTATTTTGACAGAATAAAACAGATCAGACTTTGACGTTCTCAAAATTATAAAAATTGACCCTCTGTTGTGGTCATTCATTCATTTAACCCTGGAGTAGTCGCGTGAACTACATAATTATATGTAGCCCACTCATACAAAGAGTTTTTTACAAAGAGTTTTTTTACAGAGGTTGTGATTAGTTTATGTTGATCATATTTAGTTAAGAAAACTGTACTGATAATATTTTCATATATTTATTAAAACGTTAATGCTTATAAGTTTATTTATTTCAATTTGACATTGGACACTCCCGTTACTTTTAGGTGCGCGACTACTGTAGGGTTAACACGCTAACTGCCATGGTTAAAATCAGAAAAAGTCAAAAAATGTACTTGGTGTTTACTCACTTTAAATAGATTATTTATTCCATAAATACATTATTTATTCCAAAAACATGGCCGCCAGGCATCAACGACACGTTAAGATTTGGTAGTGTTCTCGGTCACATAGTCGATTTCCATCCGAGTATTTTGCTGGTGGGATTCCTGAAGTCGCAATTTTTGTCTGAAATCATCACATTCATCATCATTTTGTTAACAACATATTTCCCAAGAATATGAACCTAATTATTATAAAAAAACTGGCCAAGTGCGAGTCGGACACGCGCACCGAGGGTTCCGTACCGCAGCCGTTAGCTTTTTATTAAAAATATTTTTATTATAATTATTTAAAAAAATATTCGGTTTTTGCAATTTTTCCTTTATCTGTGCTATAAGACGTTGCTATGTACTCGTACCAAATTTCAAAATTCTAGATCGACTGGAAGTACCCTTTAGGTTTTGATTCCCTTTCGAGTTTGTTTCGAAAATTTGCGGAAATTTGCGACACATAAACGGATATATCTTTTGATTGCGTTAATTTAGAAGTTTGACTTTTTTACAGCTCCAAGGCACAGTAGACTTAAGTGTTTGATATAAATTTCAGCTTGATACCTCTACGCGTTCCTGAGAAAAAGGGTCTTGACAGACGGACGGATGGACAACGAAGTGATCCTATAAGGGTTCCGCTTTTTCCTTTTGAGGTGCGGAACCCTAAAAATTAAAAATTGCATGTTTTTGAGGTGTTTTAACACAATGTCATGTTTTTATACCATATTTTTACATCTTGTTTGGAACAACATTCTTCATTTCTTTAGAACAACATATAAACCTGCAAGCGATCATGTTAGCTCGATCGTTAAAAAAGTCTTGGAACCAATTTAAAAAAAAATGAAAAAAAAATAACAGTCACCCAGAACGCAACCATAAAATTGGATATATCAGCATACCTTAATGTCTTCTGAATGTCCAGAAAAATTTCCGTCATGATTTTTTTTTCAGACAGAGGTACTTTCACGAAAGCGTGTATACTCATTTTTCTCTATAATCTCACGTTTTAAGAAACTGGTTGTACAAAACAATTTATTGCGTGCGAACAAACGAAATTCATCAAATGACACCTGTTATAAATATTATGTGATTAAAACTCTTTAAAAGGAATATCAAACTATCCCCAAAATACCTGTATTCGCAATCTAAGCCGATATATCGAAGGCTTTTGACTGTGTGAACCATGATACCCTTCTAACAAAACTTGAAGCGTACGGTATTTGAGGTAATGCTCTTAATTTAATAAAAACATACCTAAAAGGTCGAAGACAATGTACAGAGATTTCAAACTTGTGTCTAGGATCTAGATAGGAGTTAAAATATAAATCGTCTCTTAGAGAAATAAAATATGGTGCCCCGCAGGGCAGCGTCCTCGGGCCTTTATTATTTTTGTTATATATAAATAATTTGCCGCGTCATATACTTTATCCTGTGGTATTATTTGCAGATGATAGCACAATAATTGTTACTTGTATTAATAAAGAATCATACGTAAATGACATTAACAATACAAATAGTAGTTTAATAAATTGGCTCGACAATAATAATTTAATAATTAATCTCCAATAAACTAAAATCATACAATTTTACCAACGAATATTCACGGGAGATATGGATGTAAATTACAATGCTCAAACTTTAGAAAAAGCTAGCATTACAAAATTTTTAGGAATCATACTTGATAGCCAGCTAACTTCGAAGCCACAAGCAGAAGAAATATGTAAACGTTTAAGCACAGCCACGTTTATGTTACATAATCTATCAAAAAAAGTAAATTTACCGTAGTCGCTTACCATGATCTAGTAATCTCCATCTTAAGATTTGGTATAATATTCTGGGTTCATTGTAGTGAACAAGAAAGCATTTTCAGAGCTCAAAAGAGCTATATTTGGTTTAAGAGTGACAGACAGTTACGTACCTATATTTAAGTCTCATAAATTACTAACCTTCCCATGCCTCTATATTCTTGAGATAGCAATATTTGTAATAACAAATGGATGTCTATTTGCAACTTCAATAGAAACTAGAAAAGGAAGTACAGCTATGAGATCTCAATACCAGAACCTATTAAGCACGGGAGCATATAAAGCTAGTTTACTCAAAAGAAATGTGATTTGTATGGCTCCAGTAATCTTTAATAAAATACCTGACCAAATTAAAAATTAACCGTTGCAAAAATTTCAATAACGTTTCAGAGAATTACTTTTAGACAAATGTTAATATTCTGTGCAGGACTTCTTAAATAATAATTTTGTGTAATATTTTTATGATTCTCTACTTTGTATGACATTTGCATGCTTGATTAAGGCAGATTGTACATGGATCCTATTATTTAATTTAACAATTTATATGTACCTATGTACATACATTCTATGCAAATAAAGACCTATTCTATTCTATTCCCAATAGGAGTAATGGTGGCCAGTGGTAACGGCCATTACTTACGAGTCGTAGGTCCGAACCCAGGCAGGTGCTTTACTATCTCACCGAGAGGAGGTCTGTCCCAGCAGTGGGAACATTATAGGCTGATTATGTACGTGTCATTTATTTGTATTGAATTCAATTTCCAGGTCGTAGGTTCTTAGAAACCTGTTTAATACATGCAAAAGGATCAATAGAAAGAACGAAGAGTAATTTGGACAAATTATGCACTTTGAAGACTTTGTTACCAACTTTCTTTGAGAAACATAACGTCAAAAAAGAAGTCAAAGACACATCTGGTGCTATGTGAGTATAAAAACTTACATCAACAGCATAAATATTCAGAGGAAAACATCATCTGCCTAGCCTTTAGCAGCATTCCAGTATTTTCCATGGAGCGCACCTATCTGACCTCTACCGGGTGGTTCTCTATTGTGTGACCTAACTTTTTTATCCATAATCTAAAGTGACTTCTCCCGCTCTAGGCGGAGAGGGAGGGCGTGTCAGACTTTTACTGACTAAAACCCACTCGTGTTCCTTCAGTTGCCCATGTGAAAGGGTCACAGTATCTCTTTCGAACAATCTCGCGACCCCGGCAGGCATCGGTCCTAGCAGACCCCTTCAGTGCTGCTGACATCTCTTTGAGGCGCACGTGGAACACTACGCGCCGTTGACCCGAGCCTGGTCCTTACCGGGCGGCGAGCTAGCCATTGCTCGCCGCCCGCAAGCTCGCGCCTACGGTGGCCGGGAGTTAGCTATCGACTCCCGGCGCCCGGGGCGTCTCCTCCTGCGGCGGCTAGGGACGTGAAGGCGCAGAGACTGCCACTCCCTCATGCGCCCCGCCTCCTCTTTTGCGAGCATTACTGTTTCGCAGAAGGAGGTGACGGCTTCCCATGCCCTCTCGCTCCGTACCATGGCACGCACCAGGGCCGGACGCGAGAGGTCGCCGCCGCCGATCGCCTCCACGAGGACACGGCGGTGCTCCGCCCAGGCAGGGCACACCTCCACCGTATGCTCCACCTTATTCTCAAGACGATCCTTGCAATGGAAACACCCCGGCGTTTCCTCCCGCTTTATCCTGAACAGGAACCCACCGAAGCACCCATACCCGGTGAGAACCTGCGTCAGGCGGAAGGTGAGGACGCCGTGGTGCCTCTCAATCCACTCCTCAAAGAGGGGACTTACCGCCGCAATAGTAGCGTGCCCAAGCCAGCCCCCTTCAATTCAATTCAGACGTAATGATGTGACATGACGACGGTGGAGTTTAAAAGACGATGAGGTGACAAACATTGTGAAATGGTGATTCATGGTCATGGTGAAAGGATGAGAGGAAGGCGACTAACAAAATATATTTACAAGGCAGAAGTGAAGCGCCGGCAGGAGACGCCTTAGAAGGCCATAATAGTGACTTAAGTAGTGATGTTCTTCAGACAGGTCAGGTGCGTAGTACTCGCAACCGATGGTGTTTATGAACAGCAAGTTAATTGCGTAACATACCTACTAACAGAACGTATGTTTTTCATTTGACAGTTTAACAATATTCATTGCGTTATTTATGTTGTTTAGCAGACATCTTTTTCGAACATATAAAAAAAAAGGATAATGTATAATAATATACTCCAACATGATTCAGATTGTGACTGATCGTGTGCTACGCAATTACTTTATCTAGGAAAGCGCGTAACACACTCAGATGCAATGGGATGTGGTGGGTTGGGACCAAATTTTCACGAGCCCAAAGTCACATGTAGAAGCTAATACAATAAATATACAGGGCATTTACACCGCCACATATAAACTACCCATCACACGGATGTTACGTAAAATCTTGCATCACGCCAGCAGAGTTTAACGTGCATCTAGCATATACAGGGTTATTCGTAAAACACCGGAAACCTCTCAGGACTATGTTCCTAACATCATAATCAACAAATTTTGGTATATGACTTTTAAAAAATCATCATATTTTAGCACCCCCGCGCCGCCCTAATCCCGCTCCCTTTGCTAATGTACCTACTATCGCTTTCTTTTGCTTCGTATAGACTTTGTAACATTTAGAGCGTTCAAATTAAATGTTACTTTCAGCCTAGTTTGAATAAAGGACTTTTCGATTTTGACTATTTGATTTTGATAAATTATTTTACAACATTTCAATGTAATACTTTTCGATTTCAGCCTACATGGAATCATGCCAACGCTTTTGAAAAACTATAGGATATATTTTGCCAAACTGGTGTCTTCAGACTTCGAACCGGACATGTTACTTGAGTATAATAGATTTGTTATACTGGTAAGTAATAATTTTACTTGACTCTTTTCAAGTTTTTCAATAGGCCAAAATACAATGCTGTCAAAACCTATCTATCAGGCGTCGACGAATAAGACTTTTTATTATTATTCTCTTCAACAAGCCCTGGATAAACAAGATGCATCTTTTTAAATTTGTCAATAAGGACCAATATTGCCTTCAACTGCATGTGATCGTTTATAATATCAAGTTTAATAGCCAATCTCCGAAACTTACTTTCGTGCTAATATAAACGTGATGTTGACTGATGTCAAAAGGAATAAATGTATGTTTTGTCTCTTTCAGATGAATGAATACGCGAAGATATATGACTATAATTTGGGTTGTACCTGTGTTGTGGACTGCAGAGACGTCAACTTGATAAGTTTTGCTACCAAAATTAATATTATTGATCTCCGTAATACCATGTCCGTGATGATGGTAAGTATTGAAAAGATTAATTCTCTACTTCAATTTTACAAGCAGAAAAACTAGACCCAGGAAAGCTATTCTGTAGTGAGGTCGACTTTTGTTCCAAAAGCAACTGAAGTAAACTGCTCAGCCAGAACGTCAACCATCAAAGTATGATCAAAAAGTACAAAATTAACTGGATATGAAACAGAATGATGCAATTTAGGAGACGCGGGTTATGCCCTGCTGTCATCTGTGATTTTTTCTCCTGGACGATTTCGCTGAAGATTTTTCAGTGTATCCATAAAGTCTTAACCATAACCTGACCGTATTCCTCTGAAACAAAAGAAAAAACGTATTAACATTTTTGGAAACGTGCAGCTAACTTGTAGGGATTGGGTGTAATGGAATAATAGTTAAATACAAGATTACTAGGCTATAGGAAAATATTAAGGTCAATTTTAAAGAGTAAAATTAAAACACTTACCGATATATTAAGAGTACGAACAATCTCTTTGATTCCAACATTCTGCTCATGTAAACGTAATATTTTTTTATATCTAGTATAATCAGTAAATTGCGACATGACGCTTTGGTTACTTCAACAAAATCAATAAAAACATGTCTTATGTTACTTTTCACGATTTACGTCAAATGTTTTACACATGTTTTGCTTTGTCACTGCTATTAGGCGTAGACTGACTTGTGTCCCTTAGAACAACTTAGTTCCATCTACCCCACGAAGTTAATATATTTTACTTCCTTGGCAATTATAAGTTCTGTGAACACAAATATTTCTTTATTTACCCACTTGTTTACAAGATATGTTCGTTAGGCGAAAATCATATTAGAAGTTCTATAATAATGCAAGAAATATGGTAGAAATCATAAATGAAAACAATTTTAAAAAGAAATCGTTAACAGGCGGGGTGTGATTTCGAACTCACAGACCGTTCATCGTCAATCCAGCATCGACCTGCGAAGCCACAGTAACTTGTTGAGAATAAGCGAAATTAACGATTAGATAGTAGCCGTGTAAACACTAAAAATATTACTTGTTAATACGCAATTCAATCTTAACGCCAACAAGATAATGATAATGATGTACCTCATCTCAAGTCAAACACCTGATTTAGATGAATACATGATGTTTGTATACAGAGTCGATATGACACAGGGGCATTAAATTACACTTCGTATACTATACGTGTTTAGTTTTGCTATGACTGTCACTCTCGTTATGAAAGTGCAAGTGTGTGTATTCATTGCTTCCTCGTTTGCATTGCCATTTTTTTGCGAAAATATTTGGTTGTACTTGTGGCTTGCGTCAGAGCGGCAACAACGCATCTCAGATTTATCGTTTTAAGGTGAATGACCTATGCATAGACATAATCAGGTGTTAGAAAAGATACATCGTGTTCAAACGAGACAAAAACTTAAAAAATCATTTGCGACTAAACTACTGCTCCTGTTTAATTGATTTTTGGTACAGAACTTGAAAATGGTACCTAGTATAGGCAGTTTAAAGGAATGCTCCTCCCTCTGTTGTATCAACTTTGTATACCTATTTGACTTCCGATTTGAAGGTTATAAGAACCTGAAGCAAAAACATGCGCATAACTTGAAAACATTTAGTATAAAATTGGAGAACCATGTCAACCGCTTTTTTATAAAAAAAAAAAAATAAAAAAAAAATACAAAAAAAAATATTTCAATAATTTAAAAATACGTTTACAAAAGGTCTTTAGTGAATTTCCATTTAAGTAAAAATAATACTTGTGTTTGGAAGTTTCGCTCTTCCACTAGTTACAACTTTCTGATCACAGTAAACCCCTCTAGTATTGTAAAGAGAACCTATATTTAAGCAGTAACAAGTTCTGGAGTGGCGACCGCGTACTGGAAGACGTACTGTTGGAAGACCTTCCACAGAATGGACCGATGCCCTGGTGAAGGCCGCAGGAATCCGCTGGATGCGAAAAGCATAAAACCAGTTGAGGTGGCAGTGCCTTGGGGAAACCTGCGTCCAGCAGTAGACGTCTTTCGGTTGAAATGACGATAATGAACCACTTTCCACAACATACAAAACATTATTTTTAAAACTCAGAGCAAACCATATTTTTTCCAGGAAGGTTATGGCGTAAGAATCAACGCCATTTACGTGATATCAGCTTCGAAAACAATAGATGTATTTGTAATGCTACTGAAACAGGTGCTCAGTGCTAAAATAGCTGGGAGGATCAATGTAGTCAAAACTTTCGAAGATTTACATGAACATGTGCCCAAAAAATTACTGCCTAAAGATTATGGTGGTGAAGAAAAGACGTTGAAGGAAATTAATGGTATGTATCTTACCTTGTAATGAAGTGCGATTAAGCATTAAGCAGCATTAGGCATTAAGTCCGCCTTTGTACAGTATTTTTTTTACTTGTGCATTAAGTTTTAATAAAATAAATAAATATCCGACACACAAAGTTTGTTGGAGAAATTTATGGTATCTATGTATCTTGTCTTCATATTAAGTGCGATTCAAATCTGTCTGAAAAAATTTGTGGGAGAAATAAATGTTATGTGTCTTTTTTTGATTTTAGTGGTGATCTATCCTTGGTTGGCATAGAAGTTAAGTTCTGCAGTTTTATCTCCCCCTCAACAATGGACCACCATGTAGCAGTGGTTCTTCCCCTTCTCAGGAGTTTCGTAGGGATATTCAAGACTATTTTAACGGAAAAAATATTATTTCTTCTGGCCATGAAATCTAAGTTTGCTTTCTTTTTAACCGACTTCAAAAAGGAGGAGGTTCTCAATTCGGATGTTTATATGTTTTTTTTTTTATGTATGTTCGGCCATAACTCCGTCATATATAGACGGATTTGCAAAATTCTATTTTTGTTCGAAAGGGGTTTATTCTGAAATGGTCCCATATAATTTTCATAAAGATCTGATGATGAGTTCGGGAGACAGACACCGGAACTCTTTAAAAAATGACAGTAAATCAACCACGATTTCTGCTATCGCATAATTATGCATTGTTTGTTTGGAATCATTCCGGGGTGAATACCACAACTAAAAATTTAAAAATAAAAACTTTTTACAAAAAAAAAACAACCGACTTCCCTAAAAACACAACAAAGTGAAAAATAACTTTAATTTCGGAAGTCGGTGGCAAAAAAACCATAAATACAGATCCTAAGACACCGACTTCCGAAATTAAAGTTATTTTTCACTTTGTTGTGTTTTTAGGGAAGTCGGTTGTTTTAGTTTATCTATTCTTGGAACAACTGGAACTTAAGACTGAAAATTGAAGTATAGGAAATAATACGAATCAGGCTCGAACCTAGTAATAGCGAAGAAACCAATGGAAATGACTAAATACTGTATTGAAAATTATTCTAATAACTACCTGATCTTCGTCAGCATAGTGTTACCATATAATTTTAAATTTGTCGGTCACTGGTCGACACTTTGCGTGACCAGAGTGCTTGCACGTTCTTTAGCCAAGAATTAGCATTGTCATTTAACGTAGCAATGCTGCCAGTCTTCTGGGCACGTTTTCAGATAATGGCGATTCGGACGAGTGCTTCGACTCCTAACAAAAGGACACTCTTTTTGTATTTTACATTGACTGCATATGTGCATGCAATGCAATTAGTCATAGTAAATTAATTTAATATAACGTATTTTAATAAATTCGATAATTTAAAATTTCTCTTTTTCCAGAAACCTGGGTAAACGATCTTAGCACGAAAGAAAACGTGGAGTACTTCAAGGTAATGTCTAAAGCCAAAACTGATGAGAAGTACCGACTGCCTGAACAATACAACCATCAGGTCTTGGGGATGTCAGGCTCTTTTAGAAGCCTGTCAGTGGACTAGTTTGTACAGGATGCTTTCGTCACCAGCATTCATCAAGACATACTCGATAACTTCTATCTAAAAATTATACCAGAATCGTGAAAAAAAATTATACTCCTCTAGAAATACACGTTCCTTGGAAGTAAAAATATCGCAGAGACTGTTGTCCCGAGAATTGAAAAACGTACATTGCGTTTTATAGTCCGCTCTGTTGTATTACAATTTAACACCGAGGGTCGAAAATCCTCAGAAAAGAGCAGTGGTGGGCCAGTGGTAACGGCCGCGACTTTCGAAGCGAGTTCGAACCCAAGCAGGCGCTTTACTTAGTGTAAATTATGTCATCACCACTGCTCTCAAACTGTTGAAGGAAAACATCGTGAGGAAACCGACATATCTTAGAACCGTAAATACGAAGCCATGTGACATCTACCAACCCGCACTGGGCCCGCGTGGTGGATTATGTCCCACTCCCACTCACCGAGAGGAGGCCTGTGTCCCAGCAGTGGGAACATTATAGGCTGCTGATGTTGAAAATACAGTGAGCGAACTTGATCTACGGATTTTGGCGATCTAATGTTGCTGACAAGGGGAGCTATTGATAGACACTTGTGCAATTGTTTTGTGGAATGTCTTTAGAAATTATTCTCAAAAACAAAATTGCGTTAGTTACGATTATGGCCAGATGCTAAAATAATCATTGTGCTATGTTTCGGCGCTGTAAGCTGAAATACAGCTTCCTCTTAGTTCGGCTCCGGGTGGTAAAACTTATTGTATGCATAATATTGTTCAAAGCTTCTATATATAAGTTCTAAAAAGTACATTTTGTGACAGATGTAATTTTTATTTTTATTATTATTGAAAATCAAAACAGTATAACGGTTGTTAATTCTTTTTAATCATGTTAAAACATGAATTAGTCGTAACATAAATTATACAGATACTAACAATTATGTTTTTATTTCTATGAAAAGTGCAAAGTACACAGGCTTTTAATCCTGGATCGGAGAATGCACAATATCACGAACAAAAACTATATTTATGAAATACAATAAATAAACCTATTATTCATATATACATTCTAAACAAACAGTAAAAACCAGTAATTTCTTTGGCTTTCGATATTTTTTAACCGTATTGCACCTACTGTAGAGTTACTTCGTTCTTTCCTGGCAAAACGAAACTGAGCGCCGACAGCGGCAGCGCTTAGTTTCGCGCTTACTTTTGTAATGGCATCCGGCAAGTATATTGTGTTCTAGAAAAAAAAAACTGGCCAAGTGCGAGTCGGACTCGCGCACTGAGGGTTCCATACAAACCTGCAGGTATTTACGGTTTATGCATAAGGTTTATGTTTATGAAATTAAAAGTTTTTTTTTTTAATTTTTATATTTGAGTTGACTGAATGAAAGGTAAATTGTGGTTTACGATTTATGACGTATTCAAAAAAAACTACTTACTAGATCTCGTTCAAACCAATTTTCGGTGGAAGTTTACATGGTAATGTACACCATATATTTTTTTTAGTTTTATCATTCCCTTATTTTAGAAGTTACGGGGGGGGGGACACACATTTTACCACTTTGAAAGTGTCTCTCGCGCAAACTATTCAGTTTAGAAAAAAATGACATTAGAAACCTCAATATCATTTTTGAAGACCTGTCCATAGATACCCCACACGTATGGGTTCGATGAAATTTTTTTTTTTGAGTTTCAGTTCTATGTATGGGGAACCCCAAATATTATTGTTTTTTTTCTATTTTTGTGTAAAAATCTTAATGCGGTTTACAGAATACATCTACTTACCAAGTTTCAACAGCATAGCTCTTATAGTTTCTGAAAAAAATGGCTGTGACGTATTCGGACAGACAGACAGACAGACATGACGAATCTATAAGGGTTCCGTTTTTTGCCATTTGGCAACGGAACCCTAAAAAGGATTGGTTAGTATTTGTTGTAAATTGTGATTGGTATATCTAAGCATATTACTCAGTGAAAAGGTAAGTTATAATTTTACTATGTCGTTTATTAAATATATCTACAGTTACTTATCAAACGATGAAGTTACGAACGCGTTAGGTTTTGACGTTATTTTGCAACAAATACATCTTTTTTAAATCTCTTAGTTTGATAAATCGGACTATCAGTACTTATCTAAATTGTACTGGTACAATTTACCCGACGAGATGTGTGTTTTTTATTCAGATGGACTGTGAAAAATTATAGGGTGATAAACTTCAAATCCAGATATTTGCGATTATTGTTTAAATTAAACCAGGGTAAAAGAAAAAAAAAATATTGATCTCACTACAAAATAATAAGTGATTGACCAAATTATATTTTCAAGTTATAAATGTTTATTTCGTTTTTATAAAAGGAATCATTTAATTTTATTAATAAGAAGGTTAAGTTAAGAAAAAGGTTAAGTTTGATAAATTGTTTAAACTTTTTTGTTTTTGATGCTTTTATTTATTTTTTTATAATTATGAATGTTACTATTATATTATATAACGTGTTACTGATTGAAGAAAAAATTGTTTAATTTTTGTTAAGACTTTTATGGTTTGAGATAACTTTATTCTCATAAGAATACATTTATTCACTTACATGAGAACATACATAAAATAATTTTGTTGGGCGTATTTCAAAAAGTAAACATAATTAAATATTTTAGTGTAGTCTTAAAAATCATGCAATGTTGGTTCAAACACAAAGCGATAATATCTATTAAGATGCTACAATATTGCCGAGTGCCATAGGATATATTGCATTTTTTTTTTGTAATGGGTAGTTTTCACGAAGCTACCTACGCAATATATTCTGGTGCCTTAAGACGAAAATCTTTGGTCAGTCCGTGTTGCCAGTCAGATCTTCGGTACCGAACGTGGTCACTCACAATGGGCTTTATTACAAGGCAAAAGTCACCCAAAGGGCAATGGGTAGGGCTATGCTTGGAGTTTCTTTATGTTATCGAATCAGAAATGAAAAGATCCGTAGGAGTTCTAAGGGTACCGACATAGTATAAAGAATTGTAGTGGGCATGGCACATTGCTCGCAGAACCGGTGGCCGATGAGACCAAAAGGTTCTAGAGTGGAGACCGTGTACTAAAAGTCATAGAGTTGAAAGACCTCAGAGGCATTCATATCGGACTCTCACAAGATGGACCGATGTGAATGCCTCCAAGAACGATTCGACCACTGAAATGGCGGTGTTGGGAGAGGCTTATATCTAGTAGCACTAAGGCTTCATCAGTCGCTTTCGACTGAAATGATGATGATGATTATATGTTAAAAAGACATTGCGGGCAGAAGCTAGTCAAAAAACTTTTTAACAAAAAATGGTTTAATTTTTTGTTAAAAAGTTTTTATTTTAAATTTTTTTGTAGCTTTAATGTACTAATAATACTTGGCAAGGTATAATCTATCCAATGAAAAAAGAATTATCAAAATCGGACTCTGTATAAAGTTATGCGTGGTTATATATTACAATCAGTGAGTGAACAATAAATCATCCCCTGTTTTCTAACCCGGGTTTCTAAGGGTTTGATTTTGTTTTCCAAATTTATATGAAACCACCCTCGGAGTATACCGTTTCCAATAAAAAAAGAATTATCACAATCGGACTACTATGTAAAAAGTTATGCGTGGTCATACATAAAAAAAAAAACAAAAAAAAAAAATATGCGCGTCGCATTGATAACCTCCTCCGTTTTTTATCGTCGGTTACTTATAAGTTGATAAGAGACTATAATTACTAAGAAAAAACCTGTCTTACGCAGCAGTAGTGTAGCTTTTAATCAGGGAAACTTTTTTTGTAGTCGGATCAGCCCACCTAGCCAAGTTACAACCGTTTCGTGTCGAATTCCGTTCTCCAATCGGTAACGCCTCGGTGTCAGCAATTGTAGAAAACGATAAGTTGGTAGCCATGTTGACGCGCCTGAGTCGGCCGCTTGTTCTACAATGTCTTTATAAAAAATACCCATTATAACAAATGATGTAGTGTTGAACATTGTAGAAACGATAACAATTCATTTTATCATTTTGAACGATGTGAACTTGTCTACGAATTTTCTATTCGTTTGTTCTAACCACATGACTTAACGTTGAGATGATATTTTCATTCCTATAAATTTGATTAGTCTTCGACTAGCGTTAACGATTGCAGATTATCAACTTGGCTAGGGGTGCTGCGCTTTCAGATATCGCAATACAGACAAAAAAAAAATGAAGTATGTTAGTTAAATATACAACTCAATGATATACGGCATGATAGTTAATTTTTTGTAGTTCCGTAATTAAAAGTTGATTACGGGACCCTATGGCTCAACGTCAACACATTTATTTCAAATAGACACACAAAAGCACTTTTGAACGTCAATATTTAAATAAAAATAAAAATTGATTCTATCGTCCTATCAAAAAGGTAGATTTGTATGGAAAAGAATGGGCAAGCAACTCCACCGTTACTCTTTTAAAATGTTTTTCAATATTTATTATACGTTATTTATATTATTATAAATAATTATGTGAAGACGATGCACCTAGAATAAAACAAAACCTTTCATTGGCAGTGGGTAAAAATTACAATACCACAATAGCCCTTATTAGTTGGGTAAAAATTATGATACCAAAACAAAGTAAAAGAATTGAAAATGAAGCAATGAGAGATAAACACTAACCACGATCTAAAGGGGTTTGAACTTTTTTGTATGGAAGCTGGCATATCGACCCACCATCATTATGTTTTTTTTTTTTTTTTGAGATCGCGGCGCACGATTAAAGTGATAGGTAGAAGACACATATATGAACAAAATATGTCATAACATGGTATCACAAAGTGTCACGTTATCGATATATTTGAAGGTAAACATCGACATGAGTAGAAGGACAGTCATTAAAATAGACTTATTTATTTAATACTTCAAGCACATAAATGAACAGAAGCTGACTTAATGCCGTAAGCATCAGAAGAAGTCAACCTTTGGGTGATGCAGAGACATACAGTGGTAGGTGCAATGACGAGTGCGAGTGTATTACGAGTGCTGAAGCGTCAGATTGTATCCAGATAATAGTTCCCACATTAATTGTTTATTATCTATATATTAATACGTGAAGCGAAAACTTTGGATCCCTTTTTACGAAAATTGGGCGGACGGAGGAGTATTAAATTTCGCACACTTATAGTTTATACACAGAAAAAGTGACGAAAGCTAATATTTTTTTTAAATTATGCGTAAAAATACATTATTTTCAATAAATAACACGTTACACACACTACTATTTATTACCGTGTAATTAATACATACATGCATAGATATTCTTTTATTTATGGTCCAAATCTGTGGTCCAATCGAGAATATCTGAATCGAGAATGAGTCTTTAATATTTTGTGTCCATAGTCAATGTCAAGCAAGGAACTTATGGTTGGATTTAAGTTCCGTGATGTCAAGTTATCAAGTATAACCATAGGTAATAAATTTATTTTATAGATATATAACCTATTTCATTTTTTAAATCTATGATCATATCGAGAATATTTGTCTTTAATACTATTTGTACTATTTTGTTGAGTCGGCGCTGAAAAATCAATGAACAAAGATCACTCAAAGCGCCGACTAATAATTTTAAGGTTTATTATTTTTTGCTTTTCAGTTTTTTCGGCGGTTTAATTTTTTTGTTAAAAAGTTTTTAATCTTTGTCGTCGTACTTATACGTCGATGTTTACTTTCAAATATCTCAGTAACGTGACATTTTGGGGTACCATGTTACGGACATTTTTTATTCTTCTGTATCTTCTACCCATATAATTATACCACTTTAATCATGCGCCGTGATTTCGAAAAAATATCAAAATGGTGGCAGCTCCATATGCCAGATCGGTTTTAAGGCCTTTCGAGTATTCGACATTAGATACCATTACATCAACACGTTTTTCACATTTAACGTAAATTACATCTGGTTTTTTTATAAGTTTTGCTTTAAATCATTTTTTCACACACAATCAGCGTGGAAACATCTTGTTTGCATCGGATTTAAAAGAACTATAAATGCATTTTTTGTTTTGTTTGACGTCTTTTGTTACAGAACTCTGAGAATAATTCATTCTTAATTAATAAAAAGTCACTTTTAAAGTATTTAAGACACTTTTTTGTTCATAGATAACTCTTTAAAAAAGAGGAGTATTATTTAATCATTCAAGTTATCTATTGTGATATAAGGATAGATACCACATACATAAGACAGTGGCAGTCCAAAGACCCGTTAACTGATGGGCTTGTTTTTTTTTTGGGTGGGAAATCATCATTATGACGTCTCCCGCTCTAGGGTGGAGCGGAAGGGCGTGTCTGACTTTTAATAACTAAAACCCACCCGTGTTCCTTCAGTTACCCATGTGCCAGGGTCACAGTATCTTTTTTGAACAATCTCGTGACCCTAGCAGTAACTGATGGGCTGCGGTAGACAATCGCGGTGGTATCCTTCTGCGAAACAGTCGTGTCACAGAGGGATGCGGAAAGGGAGAGGGATATTTCGTCCGTTCACCCGGCCCCCAGCAGGGCCACCGGGCGTCGGCACAACCGAAAATAAATAGGTCCAGGTGCGATGGATTCTGGAACATCCGTTGCCTCCTATTCCTTAGGACCCAAGATGGCGGCGCGTAGTGTCCCACGCGTTCAACACCTCACTCCCCCTCCCCTGACTTGCACGCGGGTCGTCAGTTAACGGGCCGTGGGCCAAAAAAGAATGTTTAAAACCCAAGATAAATAAACGCATAGGACAAACTTTTTGTGAGACACCAACCGAAATTATGCTACGAAAATTCGGCATACTTGCGAATGCAGATTGCGATTCGACGTAAGTACTTACGCGTTAAAATCAGTCAGACCATTTTCATTTTGTAAAATAATAAGACACGTGATTTTCTACAAGGCGTGTAGTGTACAAACAAGTATGTCAAAGCGTACATTTGATTACTCTTTGCACTGAATTACCCGACGTAATTGTCAGCTATATCACAACATAACATCAAGTTTTTAATTGTTTTGATAGTAACGTTATTACGTAGTAATTGCTTATTTAATCAGCTTGTCATCATCTGCCTAGCCTTTTCCCAACCAAGTTAGGGTCGGCTTCCAGTCTAACCGGATGTAGCTGAAAGCCAGTCGGGAGTCGATAGCTGACTCCCGGCCTCCGTAGGCGCGAGCTTGCGGGCGGCGAGCAATGGGTAGCTCGCCGCCCGGTTAGGACCGGGCTCGGATCGACAACGCGTAGTGCTCCACGGGCCACGCGCGCCTCAAAGAGATGTCAGCAACACTGAAGGGGTCTGCTAGGACCGAAGACAGCCAAAAAATAAAAAAAAACATGGATCGTCTGCCTATAGAACCTTCACAACCCAGCTTTTGGGTAGCACGATACCCATTGGTAAGACTGGTTTTAGAACTTACGGGCTTCTAAGTACCCGTAAGGACGGTCAAAGATTTACACATGACACTCGGGACCAACAGCTTATCGTGCTAGGCGATGCACGGAGGGTGGACGGAGTAGGAGGAGAGTAATCAATGTGGTTCTTTGTTGTGCCGGACGTAAATAATAGCATCAAGCCATTTCTTCCCGTGGATGTTGTAAAAGGCGACTAAGGGACTTACTAGAGCAGCTATTCTCAAAGTGTGCTCCGCGGAGCCGTAGGGTTCCGCAAAGCCTGTGTGGGGGCTCCATGGATCCATGGATATTTCGGGCTTTACCAAATTGGGTAAAAAAAAACTTTTTTACCCAATTTGCAAAAGCCCGAAAGTAGATCAACCAACATTTATATGAATCGGTTTTAGAAATGTCAACAGACACTAGTATGTAGTCACTGTTCAAAACGATGCCTCTCAATTATTTTTGGTGCAGAATCCGTGATGAATATCTACTTCTTGCCATAATGGCTCTGAATGTTCTTCTCCGGTTCCCAACAACATACTTGTGCGAAACCGGATTTTCGACGTATGCAGCTACAAAAACAAAATGACGAACAGGAGTCCTACCATGACCTAATTAAAAACAATTCAAAAGCAAGACATTTCAATTTAGGTTCCTAAACTGCAACGCTTCAAATTCGTACCATGACGTCAAATACGCTCAGCGGCTTTTGGATCGTCAAAAGTGAATGAAAGATCGCAATTTGTAGCTGAACCGTGTTTGAAACCTTTTGGTGAGAAAGAGACAACGCTATTAGTATCGTCTATGTTTGTTTCGCGCACATTGGAGTGTAAGATACGTTCAGGAGCAAGTAACATTTGATTTGTTCTCAACTTAGTATCATTACGTGAAAGTAAAAAAGACACTCAACTGTTTTTTTTAAGATTCCATGTTAATACGGTAACTATTGTTAAAATGTCTAAGTTTATATTTGCTTACCTTTTGCTATTTATTATACGTTTTTTTTTATTTCGACGTAATAAAACGGCACGTTTATTATGTTTCTGTTTCGAACGTACCAGAGTAAAAAAGTAATGTGTGAGTTGTGACGGTCAGTGTCAGTTTGACTGATTGACTCAGTGCTGCCAACTTAGGGTAATTTACCCTAGAATTAGAGTAAAACTAATACAGCATGGTAATTTTTGGGGTATTCATTGTTTTAGTGTAATGTCTGTTTCGAATACAAGACTACAATAATATTATTTCGGAATGTACCTAGTGTGTATCCAATCCGAAAATACAGGCATGACGTACAGAATGACCAAAGAACTTTTGGATTTATGAAGGAAACGTTTATTGTGATTTGCAAATAATATATAAAATGAAAAAATAACTAGCTGTTGTTTTATTTATAAAGGAAGAAAAACTGATGGAATTAATTTAGGGTATTTTTTCTGTATCTCGAGTAAATTGAGACTAAACCTGGGGTAAAGTGAAAACCAGACCTGGCAACACTGTTGACTAGGTAATCTGCGGAAGTGCTGAGTTGTGATTACGGTGGGAAAGTTTAAGTGAAGTGTAGTAAGGTAGTTTTGAAAACGTTTGATAGTACACAATTATTTCAAGGAATGCCGTATGTATTTAAACATTGTATAATTTGTATAGGTACTGAAACTAAACAACTCCTTCGAGAAGTCTATAGGTAAATCTATTATTGAAAGGGAGTAAACGTATCATGCGTCGAGAAGCCACTTAAGTTTTTGTGACAAGCATCTCAAGTGCTTTTTTTTCAAATGCGATTTAAAAAGACATGTAAAATAGGCATTTTAGACTTTATAGGAAAGATTAAAGTACACTTACACTGGTTTTTGTAAAATTCCACAAAAATAGAACTAAATAACTTTGTTTTCGTCAATAATTCACCAAACGATTCAGTTTATGTTAGAGAAATATTAACTTTTAATGAATCACTTATTTTGACAGTTGAGCGTTTCAGTTGAGCTGCCTATAGACGTCATGGTACCAAACAAGTACAAAATTGAATGAATGAACCCAAAACTTGCGACTCAGTTTGGAACAATCGCTGTCAGATGGCATGATCTAAATTGAATCGCTAAACTGAGGTCATGGTACGAATAAGAACAGTTCAGTTTAGGTCCTAAACTGGATCGCGTTAAGAGCTCGTGGTAGGCCTTCAGATCTTTGTTTATTTTAGGGCTCCGTCAAATATTTCACTTTCAAAAAGTTTGAGAACCGCTTTACTAGAGAATGGGCAGCACCGTTCTCTTTGTATTTTACCACCATACTTCGATCACCAAGCAGCCTGGCAAGCGTGGAGATAATGGGAACCCCTGTATGATGATGATACTGGGTAGGAACAGTAACGAGGAATCCGTTCCCATGAATTCATCAAAATCAGCTATCTCATTGAAAAATGCAATATCTACTTACGTGGTCAAAATGTATAGAACAGCTATATTTTTTAAATTACCGACGTCAAAGGAGATGTTTCATTTTTATATGGGGCTCCGGCCATAACGTGTACCGTTTAGCGAAGCTGGGTAAATTACTCATGAATAGAATAAAGTAACATTTTTTTCATAATATCAAATGGTTTTTAAGTACAAAATAAAAATTAAAAATGTTTGACGTTTGTCCTAAGAGTTAGCAAGTGGTTATTTTGAATTCATTTAGAAACACACTTCAAGATTGGAGACTAAAGATTTCTGTAACGATGAAATGGTCACACTTAACTATGTTTACTCAAAAATATTTACAAGAGAATAATAGTAATTTATTTTTAACACTACAAGAATACACGCATTTTTAAATTATTTTCTACTTAACATTGATTTGATAAGACATGATTTCAGAACGAAATGAAGTCTGCAAGCAAACGAGACGCCATGTTGAATAAAACATGGTAATATAATTGAAAAACTATTATTTTTTGTACACAACAAATCAGGCGCAAATTAACCAGGGAATATTTTTCCCTAATTTGTAGTATTTTTTCTTCTTTTTTGATAAATGTACATCTGATAGCCGAAAATGAAACATCTCCTTTGTACGTAAGAGACCCAGAATTATGTACTGAATCCATGCAACAGTTTGTGTGTCCATGTCCCTTCCAACCACTGTAATGTATGGTCACCCATCCACAGACCCACCCCAGCAAGCCTTGCTTAACATAATCCGACTATAACGTGCCCACTGCTGGGGAGCAGGCCGCCTTTCCGTCAGAGAGAGATGGCAATAATCCAACATCATCTTCATCGGTCCATGATTTCTTAGTTGTGTTTATTACGGATGAGTAAAGCCAAATCAACTAGCTTTTGCCAGCGGCTTCGCCCGCGTGTAGGTCGGAAATTATCCCGCGGGAACATACTACCAGGATAAAAAGTACCCTATGTGTTATTCCAGGTTATAAACTATCTATGTGCCAAATTTCATCTAAATTGGGTTAGTAGTTTTTGCGTGAAAGAGGAATAAACATTCACACATCCCATACATCCATTCGTAGTAATAAAATAATTGTAGCTGAAGCAGTTTTTGCAGGATTTTTCTTATAGTAACACAACAGCAACGACAAATTAATATTCTTGCAAAAAAAATGCGTATATTTTTCCTATAAAATGCCAAAAAAATGGGGACTTGAAACTCTCATTTATTTATTTATATATGCTTTATTGTACACCAGAAATTACATTTCAACTAAAAACATTTAACAATAAAAACATACAATGGGTGGTCTTATCGCTTTCTGCGATCTCTTCCAGGCAACCTTGGAATGGACAGTGATTGCGTGGACATAAAAATGGGGTTGTCACTGGTGCAAAGATACTTTTAACCTTACTTACCAAAAGCAAGAAATAAAAGTTATTAATAGATGGTTAATTTAGAGGTCGCAAGCGCTACTGCCTTGAAGCCTTTTTTTTTGGGTGGGAAATCATCATATGACGTCTCCCGCTGGGTGGAGTGGAAGAGCATGTCAGACTTTTATTTACTAAAACCCACCCGTGTTCCTTCAGTTGCCCATAAGCCAGGGCCACGGTAACTCTTTCGAACGAATCTCGCGACCCTGGCAGGAGCTTGAGGCCTTGGGCTCGATTTCAGGAATGTCTTATTGGGGTTTTCTATCTGGAATTTCTCAGTAACTAAAATAAATATACATTTTTATACTTCATTTCAATAACAATTCAATTAACATTTTGTCTGAATGTTTTACAAAGATAATTAAAATAAAGCATTTACACATAGGATTAAATTAGATCCACGCTAATACATTTTACTAATAATATAATAAGAAGATTACCATACAACTCTCTTTCTATACAGTTCCTTAATCCATAAAATAAATAAACTCAAGACAAAATAGTTTATTCTCAAGTGGAACTCTAAAACAACACAACAAATCTAGAATAATTTAAAAACCAGTTTGTTAGGTATAAAAAAGAACAGGTTTTGCCGTTCATTATGTATCATTTAGTTACCTATAGTGCCTGCTATAAGTCGGCCCTATTTCATAGAGTGTATTTCAATAATACAATAATTATGGAAGTTTTAAAGAATACGCCCTGTTTGAAATTCAACCCTAACACCCTTGAAGAAATTAGGGAAGAACTCAATTTAAGTCGTGATGGGATTATTAAAATGGTGGACAATTTAGAAGACTGGATTTCTAAGCAGCAACATTTTACTAAGAAGGATTTTAGTAAGTAGTTATTTTTTTTTTTGACTGGTGGTTAGTCTGTCATTTGTCGATGGTGGCCAGTTATCTATGCATGATTGGCGATGCCCAATGGACATCAGAAGATTAATTTTCGTAACCAAATATGTTCAATGTGTTATTTTAGTAGAATAAAGCCGATCTCATTAATTTATGTACAACATCTTATACCTTAATTCATAGCAAATAAAGTACTTTTTCTGATTCAAAATGTCACCGCCTCATCTCGGCGACAATCAAATGTCAAAAACTTGTCAAAAATGTATAAATACTGGAAGTATTTTGACAGAATAAAACAGACCAGACTCTGACGTTCTCAAAATTATAAAAATTGCCCCTCTGTTGTGGTAATTCATTCATTTAACACGCTAACTGCCATGGTTATAATCAGAAAAAGTCAAAAAATTTACTTAGTGTTTACTCACTTTAAATAGATTATTTATTCCATGAATACATTATTTATTCCAAAAACATGGCCGCCAGGCATCAACGACACGTTAAGATTTGGTACCTATGTGTTGTCGGTCACATAGTCCGACCAGGCCTGAATGGAACAAAAAGTGTCGGACACATAGTCCGACATGGCAGTTAACGTGTCGTGAAAGGGCGGTTATTTTAGTGTCCCTGATTTGTCAAGGTGTCATTCACACAGACGTAATATTATTGCAGCGGGAATATTTCGCGCACTCAATCTATAATGCGCAGTGCGTATGCGCAGATAGTTGATAAATCGATCAGTGAAACGAAGTTTTTCGGTTTTTTTGGTTTTTAAACTATCCATAATTGTGGTTTCTGTGTGGGTTTAAAAAAAAATTGCATCCGTCTTTTCATTAGGACTAATTGAAATTGTCTTTCCCGATAATATATATATTTTTAATGTTGTTTTGAAAAAAAAAAAATGTGACAAAGTGGCCTTTTTCTTTGGAGGCCACATTTCGGCTTACCACTCTGTCACGGCATTCTACGGGAAAAAGACGTATTAAATATGCTGGTTAGAGAAAAAGAAAAATGACATAAAATGAATAAATAAGAAAAATACGGACGTTTATTTGAACCAAATTAAAAAAACCGTAAGTATCAATACTCCAACGAGATGCCATAACAAGACGAAGGACAGTAGAACGACCCATCTACGTTTATTCTGTTCAAATGTTGAAAATCCAGTGCACGATATAAACCGGCCGTGTTCTTTACATCCGCGCCAATGTGGTTACAAAATGATGTAGGTACTATTTTTTATGGGAACTGGTTTAGTTTATGTATATTTATGACGTAGAGTCCAACTTAGTTCCGTGTGACGACGAACGTAAACAACAGCACCATTTCATGTCCTCCCATGGAAGTCATAAAAGGCGACTAAGAGACTTACTAGAAAATGGGCAGCAGCGTTATCTATGCATTTTATCAACATACTGCGATCGCCAACCGGTCTGCCAAGCATAGTGATTATGGCGAAACCCCCTCTTGAGGGAGGATACGTTCAGCAGTTGACGTCTTTCAACTGAAATAAAGATGATGACAACTCGAAGCCATCGACCCAGATCAATGTTTATATAGATTTTTATGTGGGGTAGTTATTATAAAAGGTGAAATCAAGAAAAAAATCTGTTGCTCCATACGCACATTAAATTATCTAGATAAAAGGTCTCGTGGCTTACAAAGACATACTGGCCCTGCGTGATGGATTTCGTCCCACTCCCTCTCACAGAGAGGAGGCCAGAGTCCCAGGAATGCATGCACGCGACACAAGCTTCAGCAAACATCCCAGAAGATGCGCTTTAGAAGCGGAACAGCCCCATCGATACCCAAAACGCATTATTGTATTGAAAGCGAAGGGTGCTGTACGACTTTTTAGTGTACTCTACCCACAGGCTGCACGTGTTAAATGAGGTGCAATATGCACGAAATAAGCTTTTCTTTACTTCTTTAGATCAACATATAAACCTGCGAGCGATCATGTTAGCTCGTTCGTTAAAAAGTTCTTGCAATCAATAAAAAAAAAAACAAAAAAAAAATAACAGTCATCCAGAGCGCAACCACAGAATAGGGTATATCAGCATACCTTAATGTCTTCTGAATGTCCAGAAAAAAATTCGTCATGATTTTTTTTCAGACAGAGATACTTTCACGAAAGCGTGTAAACTCATTTTTAGGGTTCCGTTGCCAAATGGCAAAAAACGGAACCCTTATAGATTCGTCATGTCTGTCTGTCTGTCTGTCCGAGTATGTCACAGCCACTTTTTTCCGAAACTATAAGAGCTATGCTGTTGAAACTTGGTAAGTAGATGTATTCGGTGAACCGCATTAAGATTTTTACACAAAAATAGAAAAAGAACAATAATATTTGGGGTTCCCCATACATAGAACTGAAACTCAAAAAAAAAAGCATCATACCCATACGTGTGGGGTATTTATGGATAGGTCTTCAAAAATTATATTGAGGTTCCTAATATCATTTTTTTCTAAACTGAATAGCTTGCGCGAGAGACACTTTCAAAGTGGTAAAATGTGTGTCCCCCCCCAAGGGAATGATAAAACTAAAAAAAATATATGGTGTACATTACCATGTAAACTTCCACCGAAAATTAGTTTGAACGAGATCTAGTAAGTAGTTTTTTTTTTAATACGTCATAAATCGTAAACCACAATTTCCCTTTCATTCAGTCAACTCAAATATAAAAAAAAAAAACATTTAATTTCTTAAACATAAACCTTATGCATAAACCGTGAATACCTGCAGGTTTGTACGGAACCCTCGGTGCGCGAGTCCAACTCGCACTTGGCCGGTTTTCTCTATTATTTCACGTTTTAAGAAACTCGTTGTATAAATCAATTTATTGCGTGCGAACAAACGAAAGCCATCAAATGACACTTGCTATAAATATAATGTGATTGACACTCTCTAAAAGGAATATCGTAGTATCCCCAATCCCCGTAGGAACAGTGGTCACGGCCACGAGTTACGAGTCGTAGGTTGAGCCAAACCCAGGCTGAGCTTTACTATCTCACCGAGAGGAGACCTGTCCCAGCAGTGGGAACATTATAGGCTGATATGTATGTGTCATTTATTTTTGTTGAATTCAATTTCCAGGTCGTGAGTACTTAGAAACCTGTTTAATACATGCAAAAGGATCAATAGAAAGAACGAAGAGTAATTTTGACAAATTATGCACTTTGAAGACTTTGTTACCAATTTTCTTTGCGAAACATAACGTCAAAGAAGAAGTCAAAGACACATCTGGTGCTATGTGAGTATAAAAACTTGCATCATTAGCAGTGATCAGATTATTCGGATGCATATTTACCTAATGTTACTATTTAGCTGAGGAAGCACGGCGCTTCGTATTTTTTATTAAAGCCGGGTTTCTTGAATCATCATATTTATTTAAAATTAATGTTTAACCCCAGATTCAAATACATATGTGTGTAGGGTGGTATTTGTTAGTTAAAACAACACACAAAACACGGTAAAAATGCGCATTCCATATTAGCCAACATTTCAAATTTAGGTGAATATGCATCTGAATATCCGATCTCCAATCATCAGCATCAACATTCAGAGGAAAACATCATCTGCCTAGCATTTTCCCAACTATGTTGGGGTCGGCTGCATACCAGTATTTTCAATGGAGGGAGAGACTATCTGACCTTCACTGTGTAACTGGGTTAGCCAGCTACAGACTTTCGGGCTTGTGCCAACATAGTCATTTATTCATAAACAAGTACCTTGTATCTGAATTTACATACAAAATTACACAATTACAGTACATTATAGACTAAAATGCATTTGAGTTTAATAAATTTCATCACCCATTTAAAAATAATAAATTAACTGTTCTTCAATCGACATGTAAATTAAACAATATGGACAACACCTTAAAATTTAAAATAATAACAATAAATTAATTAAAGACAAATTAGCATAGATTATGTAAGAAAATCAATAAAAAATAATAATATAAAAATTTATAGTCACATTATTAAATCAGAATGAACAAAAATTTAAAATCCATGATGATAACTATTCAATAAAATTACAGTTTATCTACAGCATACAGACATTTTTATTCAATAGGATTTTTTTTAGATTTGTTTTGAAAGCGCTACTATAGACAGCACTTTTTATGTCTAAAGACAACCGGTTAAATAATTTAACAGAGTGGTATCGCGGACAGTGTTTAACAATTTTTAAGTTATGACCAGTTATTTATTTATTTTTTTCAAATCCAGTCTACGGGTGCTTTCCCTTATCTGCCGTTCTTCTATTGTCTCATAGTCTTGTATGTATTTGGCCAAATTACTTAAGAGTACCAGTACATAAAGACTTGGCACTGTAAGTATGCCTAAACTTATAAAATGTTGTCGGCAACTTTCCCTTTGTGAGACATGTAACGACTGTCAAATATCCACATATGACAGCCGAGACATGTACATGTAACATCAAACAACTGCACTAGGCCCGCGGTGAGAACTTTGGCCCACTCCCGGCCACAGAAAGAAGGCCTGTGTCCCGGCGATGATTACACTCTGATAATTATTCTAAGTACCCCAAATCCTGCCAGGGTCGCGAGATTAGTTCAAAAGAGTTACCGTGGCCCTGGCATATGGGCAACTGAAGGAATACGGGTGGGTTTTAGTCAGTAAAAGTCTGACACGCCCTTTCTAGTAGAGCGGGAGACGTCATTTGATGATTTCCCACTAAAAGAAAAAAAAAACAGTACCCCAAATTAATCAGTATAATGGCGTGTACTAGCTGATAGTGGCAAATAATTTAATTTAATATTTTTTGTTTCGTTATGTTAATTACTTACATATTATTGTGTAGAATCAAGTTCTTCTAACTTAACAGACAGCTTTGCTGCTGGGGAGTTTGTTGCGCCACTTTTTCTTTCCAGCTAAAGCACTACGAAGTGGTGAAGGGCGGGCGTCATGGGATACTGTCTTTAGTAATTTTGACAAAAAGTGCCGAATTTCAGCCTAGTTTGAATAAAGGACTTTTCGATTTTGATAAATTATTTTACACCATTTCAATGTAATACTTTTCTTTTACAGCCTACATGGAACGATGCCAACGCTTTTGAAGAACTATAGGATATATTTTGCCAAACTGGTGTCTTCAGATTTCGGACCGGACATGTTACTTGAGTATAATAGATTTGTTATACTGGTAAGCATTAATTTTCTTGACTCTATTCAAGTTTTCCAATAGGCCAAAATACAATGCTGTTAAAACCTATCTAAAAGGCGTCGACGAATAAGACTTTTTATTATTATTCTCTTCATTATCCCAATTTATTAAGACACTAATAATAAGACAGAAAAATAAATAACTGGCGATTATCGCAAACCCTCACGAACTGGAGGAGGCCTACATCCAGCAGTGGACATCTTTCGGCTGAAATTATGATAATGAGTCAGATGTATCTTCCCAGCCTGTCCCTCGAATTGCTCATAAGCCACTAAGCGCCTGCAAAAACATTGTTAGCAATTATACGACGAAAAGACGTAATTATCGATGCACAGGCGTTTTAATCGCTTTTATTAATAACTTTATATAGGAGTTCCTTAAAGATGTGTAAAAAATATATGTTAAGGTAGCAAATAGGTAGTTAATTATGATATTAACAACGCGGTTTTACAACGCTAAAACTATGAGAACTTGGATGTGGTCAGCCAACCTGACGTCAGAATGACTGACCACTTTCTTTAATATACAGTGTATCTATTCATACACGAAATATTTTAAGAGGCACACCTGTAGGTGGTAAAGAAGCTGTAGAAGCAAAAATAATTTTTTTATCTAAGCGTTTTTTGAATTTTCGTAATTATTATAATTTTAAAACTGCTTGAGATGTTTTGCATAAAATCTTTACTCCAAATTCTATAAATGGCTCGCCTGACGCTGCGAGGGCGGCGACCGGACACCGCGAGCGCGGCCACTATAGAAACTAGAGTAATGGATGTTAAAAATGAGAAGGAGCCAGTATTTCTTATGTGCGTCAAATAATTTATAAATATTAAATATTGAAAAAAAAAAAACATTTCGACAATTTTTTTTGTTGCTATAGCTTCTTTACCACCTACACGTCTACCTCTTTAAATATTTCGTGTATGAATAGATACACCTTATATATTTCTCACCGCAAAGGTAGCAAATATTTAATTATAGGTAGCAAATAGGAACTAAATAGTGTACATGGTCTCATGTACATATCTCGTTTGGTCCAGCCATCCTGACGGTCACCCTAACCCCACAAGGGTGCCCTTCCCGTGTAATCGCTCTAGTTTAAGTTTTTAAGCCCTGGCTGAAAACTTAATGTATTAAAGTAACCACAGGAAAAATATAACAGGTTGACTAGCGAGATGTTAGTCCCAGAAAAAAATATGCATATTTTTAAATTTGTCAATAAATACCAATATTGCCTCCAACTGCATGTGATTGCTTATAATATCAAGTTTAATAGCCAATCTCCGTAACATAAACATTCGTGATGATATAAATGTGATGTTAACTGATGTCAAAATGAATAAATGTATGCTTTTTCTCTTTCAGATGAGTGAATACGCGAAGATACATGACTATGCATTGGGTTATGTCTGTGTTCTGGACTGCAGAGACGTCAACTTGATAAGTTTTGCTACCAAAATTAATATTATTGATCTCCGTAATACTATGTCCGTGATGATGGTAAGTATTGATTAATTCTCTACTTTAGTCTCACACGCAGCAAAACTAGAGTCAAGACAGCTGTTCTGTTGTGAGGTCGACTTTTGTTCCAAGAACTACTGAAGTCAGTTGAATTCAGGACGTCAACCATCAAAGTATGATCAAAAAGTTCAAAATTGACTGGATATGAAACACATAATGATGCAATTTAGGAGAGGCGGGTTATGCCCTGCTATGATATGTGATTGTCTACCTCAGCTCAAGTCAAACACCTGATTTAGATGTATACATGATGTTTGTATATACCTACTAGCTTTTGTCAGCGGCTTCGCCCGCGTGGAGGTCGGAAAATATCCCGCGGGAACGTACTACCGGGATAAAAAGTACCCTATATGTTAATCCAGGTTATGAGCTATCTGTGTGCTAAATTTCATCCAAATCTGTCCAGTAGTTTTTTCGTGAAAGGGTAACAAACATACACATTCATCCATCCTCACAAACTTTCGCATTTATAATATTAGTAGGATTTGTCTTTCGATTTGAAGGTTTTAGGAACCGGAAGCAAAAACATGTGCATAACTTGATAACATTAAGTATAAAATTAGAGAACCATGTCAACCACCTTTTTGATCAACCCTTTGGTGTTGTAAGGAGAACCTATTTTTAAGCGGTGACAAGTTTTTGAGTGGCGACCGCGTACTGGAAGACGTACCGTTGGAAGGCCTTCCACAGGATGGACCGATGACCTCGTGAAGGCCGCAGGAATCTTCTAGATGCAAGAAGCACAGAACCGTTCGAGGTGGCGGTGCTTTGGGGAGAGTCGAGTCCAGCAACAGACGTCTTTCGGTTGAAATAACGATGATGAACCACTTTCCACAACATACAACACCTTATTTCTAAAACTCACATAGAACCATATTTTTCCAGGAAGGCTACGGCTTAAGAATCAACGCCATTTACGTGATATCATCCTCGAAAACAATAGATGTATTTGTAATGCTACTGAAACAGGTGCTCAGTGCTAAAATAGCTGAGAGGATCCATGTAGTCAAAACTTTCGAAGATTTACATGAACATGTGCCCAAAAAATTATTGCCTAAAGATTATGGTGGTGAAGAAAAGACGTTGAAGGAAATATATGGTATGTATCTTATCTTGTTATGAAGTGCGATTGATATCCGACTCACAAAGTTTGTTGGAGAAATTAATGGTTCCTATGTATCTTGTCTTCATATTAAGTGCGATTCAAATCTGTCTGAAAAAGTTTGTGGGAGAAATAAATGTTATGTGTTTTTTCTTGATTTTAGGGGCTATCTGTCCTGGGTTGTCATAGAAGTTAGTTTCTGCAGTTTTATCTCCCCCTCAATATTAGACTACCATGTAGCAGTGGTTCTTCCCCTTTGCAGGCGTTTCGAAGGGATATTCAAGACTATTTTAACGGAAAAAATATTATTTCTTCTGGCCATGCAATCTAAGCTTGCTTTCTTTTAGTTTATCCATTCTTGGAACAACTGGAACGTAAGACTGTAAATTAAAGTATAGGAAACAATACGAATCAGGCTCGAACCTAGTAATAGCGAAGAAACCAATGGAAATTACTGAATACTGCATTGAAAATTATTCTAATAACTATCTGATCTTCGTCAGCATAGTGTTACCATTGTCGGTGACTGGTCGACACTGCGTGACCAGAGTGCTTATACGTTCTTTGGCCAAGAATTAGCATTGTCTTTTAACTTAGCAATGCTGCCAGTCTTCTGGGCACGTTATCAGATGATGGCGATTCGGACGAGTGCTTCGACGCATAACAAAAGGACACTGGTTTTGTTTTTTGCATTGATTTGTATATTTAGTTGGTTTTAGAAATTAAATCTAATTTAACGTTTTTAAATAAATTCGTTCATTTTAATCTCATTTTAAAATCTATTTTTTCAGAAATCTGGATAAACGATCTTAGCACGAAAGAAAATGTGGAGTACTTCAAGGTAATGTCTAAAGCCAATACTGATGAGAAGTACCGTCTGCCTGAACAATACAACCAGCAGGTCTTGGGGATGCCAGGGTCTTTTAGAACCCTGTCAGTGGACTAGTTTGTACAGGATGCATTCGTCACCAGCATTCATCAAGACATACTCAATAACTTATGTTTAAAAAATATACCAGGATCGTGAAAAAAAAAAAATTATATACATCTACATATAAGTCTACGTTCCTTAGACGTAAAAATATCGCAGATACTGTTGCCCCGAGAATTGATAAACGTACATTGCGTTTTTTCGTCCGCTCTGTTGGATTCACAATGCTTCTTTTTGGATGGGAATTCATGAAATGACTTCTCCCACTCTAGGCAGAGCGGGAGGGCGTGGCAGACTTTTACTGACTAAAACTCACCCATGTTCCTTCAGTTACCCATATGCCAGGGCCACGGTATCTCGTTTGAAAAATCTCGCGACCCTGGCAGGCATCGGTCCTAGCAGACCCCTTCAGATTCACAATCCTTGATTTAACATCGAGGGTTCAAAATCCTTAGAAAAGAGCAGTGGTGGGCCAGTGGTAACGGCCGCGACTTTCGATGCGAGTTCGAACCCAAGCAGGCGCTTTACTTTGTATAAATTATTTCATCACCACTGCTCTCAAAATGTTGAAGCAAACATCGTGAGGAAACCGGCATGTCTTAGAACCAAAAATTCGAAGCCATGTGACATCTACCAACCCGCACTGGGCCCGTGAGGTGGATTATGTCCCATTCCCTCTCACTGAGAGGTCCCTGCAGTGGGAACATAGGCTGCTGGTGTTGAAAATCCAGTGCGCAAACTTGATCTACGGATTTTGGCGTTGGAATGCGTTCATAAGGGGAGCTATTGGTGAACACTTGCGCATTTGTTTTGTGGAATGTGTCTTGAAATTATTCTAATAACAAAAAACTTTTTTACAAAAAAGAAACAACCGACTTCCTTAAAAACACTACAAAGTGAAAAATAACTTTAATTTCGGAAGTCGGTGTCTTAGGATCTGTATTTATGGTTTTTTTGCCACCGACTTCCGAAATTAAAGTTATTTTTCACTTTGTAGTGTTTTTAAGGAAGTCGGTTGTTTTTTTTTTGTAAAAAAGTTTTTATTTTTAAATTTTTAGTTGTGGTATTCACCCTGCACTAATTCCAAACAAACAATGCATATTTATGCGATAGCAGAAATCGCGGTTGATTTGCTGTCATTTTTTAAAGAGTTCCGGTGTCTGTCTCCCGAACTCATCATCAGATCTATATGAAAATTATATGGGACCATTTCGGAATAAACCCCTTTCGAACAAAAAAAGAATTTTGCAAATCCGTCTATATACGACGGAGTTATGGCCGAACATACATAAAAAAAAAAAAAAAAAACATATAAACATCCGAATTGATAACCTCCTCCTTTTTGAAGTCGGTTAAAAATTGCGTTAGTTACGATTATGGCTAGACGCCAAAATAATCATTGTAGAGCTATTTTTTGGCGCTGTAAGCCGAAATAAAGGATCCTCCGAGTTCGGCTCCAGATAGTAAAACTTATTGTGTACATAATATTGTTCAAAGCATCTATACGTAAGTTCTAAAAAGTACTTTTGTGACAGATATTTTTTTTTAAAATTATTATTAAGAATCAAAACAATCTGTGTAACGGTTGTTAATTCTTTTTATTCATATTAAAACATGAATTAGTCGTAACATAAATTATACAGATACTAACAATTATGTTTTTATTTCTAAGAAAAGTGCAAAGTAATTGAAGACTAGATTAAATCACAATTCGAGTTAATTACTTTAATTAAGTAATTCTGAGTTAAACTCACTCTTGTACATTGTTTTTTTTTGTACTGTAATCATAATTGTTCAATAAGGAATAAAGGCGTTTGTCCACTGCGGCCCACGGCTAAGTTTTGCTACAATTTTATCTTCATTTTGTATGAAAATTTAGGTGAGACCAGCCACTGTGGCTCACGGTCACGTGGATGCGTGGCGTGCAACAAATAAAAAAGAAACCGTGCACTTAGCTTCTGGCGTTTCATAAGTGCCCATGTAGGCTTTTGTGCATCGCGCAGTTTTAGCTACGGTTTCCTAGAAAAGCGGTGGTCGAGACATAGTGTCGCTATAGATGGGCAAAAGACAACACTGTGACATTAATTATGAAAGTGAGTTGATGTGTTGTCTTTGGAAGCGACATCGTAAAGTCAAAAACACACACACACATGTATGGTACAACATGTATATGATTATTTTATTCTCTTAATTTGTTTTACAGACACACAGTTCCCATGTGTTTATTATTCTAACGTATGGTACTCGAGGGTCGCATTTGGCAATCGATGTCAGGTGGCACAATTTGTGTTGTCATCGGACATTATGTTGAGCTGAGACCCTTTTGGCATTGTAATAATTGTCTTCTTCTTTTTTAGAATGCCCATCAACGTAGTTATCTTTCTATCTGTTCTTCAAATTTCACTGCAATCATATTTATAACAGCTGTCACTACGGGCATTTTGTGGTGGCCATTGCACTTCTAGTAAACCGTAGCTTAAATTAGCGTTTAGGTAATTATGTCCCTGCACAACCTACGTAGCAGTGGACGGTCGACTTTAGTTAATTATAGCAAACGATGCAAGAAGCTGTTTCTAGCGACACTGAAAAAGTAAATATGTGATATAATTTATATTTAATTGGTTGATGATTTCAATGGGGTTAATCTTATTTTTTAACCGACTTCAAAAAGGAGGAGGTTATCAATTCGGATGTTTATATGTTTTTTTTTTTTTTTTTTTTTTTTATGTATGTTCGGCCATAACTCCGTCATATATAGACGGATTTGCAAAATTCTTTTTTTGTTCGAAAGGGGTTTATTCCGAAATGGTCCCATATAATTTTCATATAGATCTGATGATGAGTTCGGGAGACAGACACCGGAACTCTTTAAAAAATGACAGGAAATCAACCGCGATTTCTGCTATCGCATAAATATGCATTGTTTGTTTGGAATTAGTGCAGGGTGAATACCACAACTAAAAATTTAAAAATAAAAACTTTTTTGCAAAAAAAAACAACCGACTTCCTTAAAAACACTACAAAGTGAAAAATAACTTTAATTTCGGAAGTCGGTGGCAAAAAAACCATAAATACAGATCCTAAGACACCGACTACCGAAATTAAAGTTATTTTTCACTTTGTAGTGTTTTTAAGGAAGTCGGTTGTTTTTTTTTGCAAAAAAGTTTTTCTATATTTCCATCTCTGGGATACCAATCTGTTAGTTCTTGAGAACGGAGGAAGACCACTTCAAAGATGGAAAAACGACTTCAAAACTACTGCGGGAGGACACGGAGCAGAAAAACTCACGACTGTAAACTAAAGAAAAACTTTTTTACAAAAAAAAACAACCGACTTCCTTAAAAACACTACAAAGTGAAAAATAACTTTAATTTCGGTAGTCGGTGTCTTAGGATCTGTATTTATGGTTTTTTTGCCACCGACTTCCGAAATTAAAGTTATTTTTCACTTTGTAGTGTTTTTAAGGAAGTCGGTTGTTTTTTTTTGTAAAAAAGTTTTTATTTTTAAATTTTTAGTTGTGGTATTCACCCTGCACTAATTCCAAACAAACAATGCATATTTATGCGATAGCAGAACTCGCGGTTGATTTCCTGTCATTTTTTAAAGAGTTCCGGTGTCTGTCTCCCGAACTCATCATCAGATCTATATGAAAATTATATGGGACCATTTCGGAATAAACCCCTTTCGAACAAAAAAAGAATTTTGCAAATCCATTTATATATGACGGAGTTATGCCCGAACATACATAAAAAAAAAACCAACCATGGCCAGGCCAAAATGATTAAGGCTGCTTTTTTTTTTTATTAAGCAGACAGTAGAGTGGGTCAGAGCCCACTCTAGTGTCTGCTGAGGAATCAATTCTCGATGTCAACGAGTATGTCTATCTAGGACAAGATATCTTCTAACTCCTGATCGATAAGGAGTTGTACCTTCCATCATCAGCTCAACGGAATATAAGAATACAAGTAACGGTCTAAACGTGCCTATAATATTCAAAGAATTATCCCCTAACCTTCTAACCTTTCACTGTAAGTTCCTATATGTACTGTTCACCGATGAGGAGTTCCATGCGGTATCTTCGAAGACTATAATTAGTTCACCACGGATGGATAGATAGAACCAGCAATTATTTTTGATCTTTAGTACAATATCCAAATCACATTACGTGTACTGTTTGTTTTTGAGGAGTTCCTTCGTTTATCTCCCAAAGTATACATCAAATCTTCACAAAATTAATATGGGACCACCTCATGAGTATACCCTTACGAATAAAAAAAGAATTTTCAAAATCGGTTGACAATTGGCGGAGAAATCGGTGAACATACATAAAAAAAAAATTAAAAAAAAAAAATACATACAGTCGAACATATAACCTCCTCCTTTTTTTGAAGTCGGTTAAAAAGTATAGGGGAGGCCTGTGCTAAATAGCAAAGTAATATGTAGTAAGGAGTAAATTTCTTTTCAGCTAGTAAAGCATTTATTATGATGTGAATGATTTTTTATGGGAATCATGTTTAAATTGGCATGTTCTTTTACATTTTAACTGAATCTGAAATGTATGGCAACAATGATTTTGACAATGATGTTTGTATTGAATATTTTGGACCTTATTTTGTTTTTATTTTTGATGAATATTTGTATTTTTTTTATGTAACTCATATCTATTTCCATGTGAATTAATTATGTAATCAACCAAATTAATTTATTTACTTATGTCAGCATTGTCAAGTTTAATGAATTATTATTTAATTTTTTTTTTAAATTTTAAACTTGTATTAATATTTGCACACCATGACAATATGGTAAACATGTTAGCACAACTACATGTAATTATAAAATCAAACATAGATTTTTATTTTATAACTAAACTACTTCTGCGCGAGACTTTGTCTGCGTCAAATTTTTGCTCCCCTGACCCTTCCCGTCGCATCGAATTGCCTGCCAGTTTTCGACCATTTTCGTTGCTGCTCCGCTCCTTTTGATCGTAGCGTGATGTTATATAGCCTTTTTCAATAAATACGCTACTCAACACAACAATGTTTTTTCAATTCGGACCAGTAGTTCCTGAGATTACCACGTTCAACCAAATAGACAAACAAACTCTTCAGCTTTATAATATTATAGTATAGATTTTATGTATACAAATGTTTCAGCAAATAAAGTAGCTGATTATTAATCTAATTCTGGAGATTTCTGATGTAGACATTGGACTTCAACCTTTAATTTTAATAAATTGTAAAATAGAATAATACTAGTGAAGATTATTTGAGATTTGAAAAATCCATTTCCAGCGTAATCCAAACACAAATGGCGTACTCGTTTTTGTATATAGTGTTCAAATAGCTTGTGGAATATTTTTCTATATTTCCTTAGAGTTTTCCCTTGGCAAAATGTTATCTGTAGTCAATATAAATTACTCGTTTTGTTATCTATTTTTTAATGTTCTTGACGGATGGCACCATGAAACTTTTCAACTTGCACAGTGTTTCGTCATACGTGGACAGTAGTCACTCTCCAATACATTAGTCCTTATCATTTTTGCTAATTTGTAAAATAAAAAAGAACTACAAAAAGTCCACTAAATCTATTTACTTTTAAACGTCTGAGTGATGAACAAATAAGTAACTTTATTGAGTGTTCAATTGAATTTTACAAATCGGTTTGATTATATTGATGGTCTTTTTACTAATCGAGTTTTTATTTATCCAAGCTTATAGATAGATTATGTATTTCAAACCTTACTGAGATATACTTATTAATATTAATTGGCCTTGTGGTAAGTAATAACAGCTGCACGGATCGATCGATCAGGTAAAGCTACGCTTGCCGCGGTTGGTTTGTGGATGGGTGACTATTTTAACATACCAAGACCCCTCCGTGCCTCAGAAAGCACGTTAAGTAAGTCTGACAACCGGTCTTATCAAGGGATATCGTATCACCCAGTAACTGGGATGTGGAGAGGAGATAGGCAGTCGTTCCATGTAAAATTCTGGGATTCAGCTGCATCCGGTTAGACTGTAAACCGACCCCAACATAATTGGGAAAAGGTAGATGATGGCATATTAATATTAAAGGAGATTGGGCGATTCTATTTTGAAATAGAAATAATATTTATTTGCATAAACGTAAAAAAAAAATGATTCCCGTCAGTAAATTCATTGATACTGTATTTTTTTTTAGTTTTTAACCATTCAAATAGTGTTTTTTACACGCTTTATATTAGCTTCACTTGTATGTTTGTATATTTGTATGTTTGTATATTTGTATGTTTGTATGTTTGTTTGTAAGCGACTCCTTATAGCGTGATTTTGACCTACTTTAAACTACCAGATTTCATTCAAACTTTGCACACCTGTCAAGGACCGATGACAATGCAATAATTTCATAAATTTGTGCCATTATCCTTGCCAGGGTTACCAGGACAGCAAAAAAACTGTCACAAACTACGCTGACATACGTCTCAAAATTCGAAACACCCTAAAAAATAGAAAATAAATAATAGTTTAGAAGCGTGTTTTTTAGTTTTTTTAAACTATTATTTATTTTTAAATAATCTGAGATCCAAAGTTTTAAAATAACTTGGAATTTTATTCTAAATTAGAATACACATGGCTAAACAGCTTTTACTATATTAAGCTAGTCTCGGTAAGTCACTTAAAACAAGCCTATGCGGATCTCGCCGGTTTCGAGGACATACATCCTCTGCCTTTTTGAATAGTTCTTTATGCTTCTTAACAAACATACATACTTCATAGATATAGAGAGAAGTTAGGGGTAATAAACCAAGTTCTTTAAATATTGGCCTGCAAGATTCATCAGGTTGAAGCCCATATATGGCACGAATACACTTTTTTTGGGCAACAAAAACCCTATTCCTATCGGTACTATTACCCCACATTATGAACCCATAGCGTATTAATGTTTGTTATATTTTTAATCTTTCGCAGTGCGTATACGAATTTATTTTTTCTTTTAGATATATCATCGACTTGCGCTTTCCAATTTATATCCTGATCTATTATTACTCCAAGAAATTTCGTTTGTGTAACTGCGTTTAGTTTTGGTATGTCAAGTTTCAAATTGTATTTATTATTTTTCGATTTATTAAGTTGTATGTAAACAGATTTATCTAAATTAATTTTTAAATTATTCATGTCAAGCCATTCAATTAATTTATCAATTATGTTGTTGATTTCTGTTTCATGGTCGAGAATGGTATTAGTCTTTTTATCGAAACTCACTATAATGGAAATATCGTCAGCGAATAGTATGCATTTATGATTTGTTATGTCTGTGATTGAATTTACATGGAGTACGAACAATATTGGGCCCAAAACACTTCCTTGTGGGACGCCATAATGGTTGCATTTATACTCGGATGAGTATAGTTTCATGACATTGTTATTATCTAATTTTGTAATAATAACACGTTGCTGTCGGTTATTAAGGTATGACGAATAATATAATATGAAGTCCAATAAGTAAGCATTTTTTTTTTGTGGGTGGGAAATCATCAATTCACCTCTCCCGGTCTGGGTGGAGCGGAAGGGCGTGTCAGACTTTTACTGACTAAAACCCACCCGTGTTCCTTCAGTTGCCCATATGTCAGGGCCACGGTACCTCTTCCGAACGAATCTCTCGCCAGGGTGGCAGGTATTTCGACTATTTGGCATGATTGTTCGTACGTAAGTAGCTACAAAGGTTGAAATGTGAGTAAACAAACATGATTAAATTCCTGGTATTTTGTCAATGAATTAACTTTAATTCTTTGCCTTAAAATCATCATTTTTAAATCTCTAAACTGTTTTTTTAATTGCTCTCCTATACGCCGTTTTAGGACCAATGTGTTTTAGAGTCGTTAGGCTAAACAGCTCTTTAGAACTGCCGCATTCCCCTATATCGTTAAGATATTATATGCAAATGGAAAGAACATTCAATGAGACCTTTTTTTACAAACATGACCTTTTCCAATTGTTAGGCAGTTTGGAATTAATGACTGACGTAATTGCAACAATTAAGTTTTTCCAAGTTCCTTATGTTGTATTTTTAATTATGTCAGCACTTATTTCTCATCAAAATTGTTAACCGAAGGTAGGTACTATTTAAAAAAATAAAATAAAATAAGATTAAAGGTCCTTTGAAAGTATATTTACATCATCATCATCATCATTTCAGCAGAAAGACGTCCACTGCTGGACGTAGACCTCCCTCATTTTGGAGGGGATTACCGTAATCGTCACGCTTGGCAGGTGGGTTAGCAACGTATGGTGGTTAAATGCAAAGAGACCGGAAAAAGCTGCTGCCGATTCTCTAGTAAGTCCCTGAGTCGCCATTCACGACACCCGCGGGCAGAAATAGGATGGTGCTATTATTTATTTCCGGGAACACACGGACCATTATTAATAACCCTTTAGTGAAATGATAATGAAATAACACCTATATTTTTTTTTTAAGTAGATACAATCAATTTATAAAAAGTTGAAGAGTTGGCAAAATTATAAAACAGAATACTTAAAGTGGACTGGTAGAAAATGCCTCAGGCATTAAGTCCGCCTTTGTACAGTATTGTTTTACTTGTGCATAAAGTTTTAATAAATAAATATTTTTGAGTGATCTTCAACAAAATTTGAATAAGACCAAAAAAGGAAATAAAATTGATACCTTGATAACAATCAGCGTGACTGCTGTGAACCACTAAAACGCAAAGAAAAACCTTTTTGTATGATGTCACTTTTATTTATTTTTTCCCGACTGCACGAGGCATAGGAGTATATTATTATTAATCATTTATTTCAAAACATAATACATTCCATTTAATTTTTATAATGTGTGGTGTGAAAAAGCCGTTTTTAAGGCCTTAATATTCACTGTAAAAAACGTAGGTACATGACGTGAGGCAATTTCAATAATTACGTTTTTCTGAGTATTGTTTACCTGATAATCATCGTTCACATCTATATAATGCTAAACGAAGGTAGAAATTCACTCATAAATCAAAATTAAAGGTCGTTTGAAATTATATTTGCATACAGAATTAAAAATCCTTTACTGAAATAAGAATGATACAATAACAATAACATATTTTTTTAAATTCATAAAACTGCCTATCGTCGCTAGAGAAACCATCAATTAATAAAACTTGGAGAGTCAGCTTGATCTCCAATACGATATTTTCGTAAATATTGTGTTATTTTTGTAACAGTATGTGCGTCGATGTCCGTGATATCGTGTTTAACGCCTTAATATTTACTGACAATGATGTGCGTGACGGGATGTTTTAGCGTAGCTACTTCGAAAATATTTTATACTAGCTGACCCGACAGACGTTGTCCTGTCTCTTTGATGATATTTGAGCACGCATTCTGTCAATTCTATGTCAAATATCATAATGTTACATTAAAAAAGTTTACATTGTGCTATTATATGGTTGTTAAGTATTCTTAAATAAGTGTTCTTAAATTTCCTAATTTTTTAATTTTTTTCTTTCATAAGAACCTTCTCCTGACAATACAAACACAACAAACAAACAAAAAGTGAAATCGGTCCAGCCGTTCACGCGTGATGGCGTGACCAAGGGAAATAGGGATTCATTTTTATATATATAGATAGATAACCTTTTTATAAACCACATTAAAAAGTAAGATGCCAGTTTATGTCAGTTAAAAGTAAAATAGATACCTACTCGTAAGTCAGTTTTTGAGTGATGTGGAATGTCATCCGTTTTTACTTTTCTGTACTCCTGGTTTCGCCTTCTGTGTGTCGTAAGACAATATATTACATTCTTTAGAAGCTGTTACATTTATTCATTCACTATAACCCTGCATCGCTTCAATGTAATGTGAATAATTAAGTTTTTCTAAATTTGCTAACTGATAATTATTCTTTAAGCACTTTTTTCCCGTGTGGTGCCAGACATAAAGTTTAACATCACCCCATTTCTTTCCATAGGTGTCGTAAAGGCGACTAAAGGAATTACTAGAGAATGGGCAGCAGCGTTCCCTATGCATTTTACCACCATACTGCGATCGCCAACCCGTTTGCCAAGCGTGGTGATTATGGCAAAGCCCCCCAAATAGGGGCGGCCTATATCCAGCAGCGGATGTCTTGTGACCTAGAAGCACTTATTTCTCATCTATATATAATGCTAAACGAAAGGAGGAACTCATTTTTTAAATAAAAATTAAAGGTCGTTTGAAAGTATAATTACATATGGCAAAATTATTGAAAACCCTTTATTGAAATAATGATAAAACAGTAATAACATTTTTTTTTTTACTAATTTAACTATCATAACTAGAGAAACAATCCATTTATAAGAAATCGGGGTATGGGCAAAATGTCAAACACAATATTTTTGAATGATCTTAAACAAAAATAGAATATGACCAAAAAAGGAAATAAAATCGATACTGTAAAATCGGCGTGACCGACCACGCACGCAGTACAATATTGATTTTATGCCGTTAAAACGCTAAAAAAACGTTTTTGTGTGGTGTCCCATTTATTTATTTTTCCTGACTGCACGCAGCATAAGAGAATAATATGTTGTCAGAAAGGACCGTGTTTAACGCGAGGAACTCATTCTTTAAGTCAAAATCAAAGGTCGTTTGAAAGTATATATTTATTTACATATGGCAAAATTATTAAAAACCCTTTACTGAAATAGTGATACAACAGTAATAACATTTTTTTTTTTTAAATTAATTTAACTATCATAGCTAGAGAAACAATCCATTTATAAGAAATTGGGGAATGGGCAAAATGTCAAACACAATATTTTTGAATGACAATGATCAAAAAATTAGAATATGTCCAAAGAAGGAAATAAAATTGATACCTAAAAATCGGCGTGTCCGACCACGCACGCAGTAGGTACAATATTGATTTTATGAACGGCTAAAACGCAAAAAAGAAACTTTTTGTTTGTGTGTCCCCTTAATTATTTTTCCCGACTGTGCGACGCATAGGAGGTCAAAATGTTGTTAAGTCTGTGTATGCTTGAATCTATGTTTGTTTGTTTGTGGCACTCTAGAGACCAAACGCGTGGATGGATTTTGATTATTATTGCGTAAATCGATTTGTTTTAAGTTTGCGAGTGTTTTTAATGATTTGACAGTAATCAAAATTCAATATGGTGGCAAACAGATGTCATATTGCGAAAAAGAAACAAATTAATAACATGTTTACGCAGTCGGGTTTTTTTTTATTAACTTAATAATAATAATTTTTCACGTAAATAAGACATATTTATTATACAAATATATAATAGTTTTATCAACAATTAATAAAAGTTTTGATTTTTGTTAGTTTTTTAAGCTATTGCATAGCTTTTATCGCGGGCTTTGAGCGCGGCGACCGAATCAAGATATTCCGTAACGAAAAAACCTAACAGAAGTCACTTCGCGGTCTGTCTGTCCCTATGTAGGTATGCTTAGATCTTTAAAACTACGCAACGGATTTTGATGTGAGTTTTTTTTTAATAGATAGAGTGATTCAAGGGTAGGTTTATATGTATATAACATGCATAATATAGTAAAGAAACGCTGATAATTTTAGGGGTTTCTAATGTGATGTTATAAATAAACACATTTTTTGGGCTTGCTTTGCGAATGCTGGCTGAACCCTACGAAATAGATCAAAATAATATACTATAGTATTGTACACCTTAAAAAGGTCTACAAAAAAGTTTGAGATGGTATGTCTTTGTCTTAGGGATAACCCACAACAACCATTTTTTATCATTTACTTTTTACGAGAAATAAGGGCTTATTTACGAGGCGATTTTAAGCAATACAGCATTAATCCTTATCCAATTAAGTACCTTAAATACATTGTGCATTTACTATAGATCAATATGGCCCTTTACAGCATGTAGTAATTTAAATGAAGATCTTAGAAGATATCAGTATCAGAGATTTAAAAAGCGGGGGCAGTGAAAAATGCTATGCAATAGCTTTACCGCGGCAGTCCCCGAGTACCACACGTCATTTAAAAAAAAAAAAATTCTATGGCCATTCAAAATGAAAAATAATTAGAGAAACTTAAAATAATTTTCCAAGACCTGTTCAATGATGCCCCACATGACATAGTTCGTCCAATCTTTTTTGCCTTCGACTGCATGAGACTGCTTGCTTGTACCTAGTATTTAGTACCTATATCATTAGTCAACCGCAAGAAAATAATTAGCTCACGTTTTACGTAGTCGGGTTTTTTGATTATTGTGATTTGCTTCATTACTTATTTTAGCGGCCACATTACATACCTATTCTATCAAAATTTCAAGTGTACCTATTACAGTTCAAAAGATACAGCCCTGTGGTAGAAGGACGGTCGGACGGACGGACCAGCACCCTTAGCCAAGTTGATAATCTGCAATCGTTAACGCTAGTCGAAAACTAATCAGATGTATGGGAAATGAAATCATGTCAACGTTAAGTCACGTTGTTAGAACAAACGAACAGAAAATTCGTAGCCAAGTTCACATCGTTCAAAATGATAGAATGAATTGTTATCGTTTCTACAATGTTCAACGCTACATCGTTTGTTATAAAGGTCGTTTTTCTAAACACATTGTAGAATGAGCGGCCGACTCAGGCGCGTCAACATGGCTACCAACTTATCGTTTTGAACAATTGCTGACACCGAGGCGTTACCGATTGGAGAACGGAATTCGACACGAAAGTTACAATTGATTTGGCTAGGGGGGCTGTTCTCTGTCCCGTCTACACCGTTTGAGAACCCTAAAACCCGAAAATCAATATTACTAAAATCTTTAATACGTCTACTGACGTCAATCCATATTATTAAAGTGTTTATCCATGTCAAGACGGTGTTTTTTTGGAAGGTCGTAATAATAATTCCAAAGTTATTTACAAATGCTTGACGAATACGAGTGGCCGAATCTTGAGGCCAATGACGTCAGTAAGCCTTATAATATGGCGTGAAGTAAATGATATAAAATTTAATAAACAATCAAGCTTTTAAGACTAAAATTAATTCTTTATTAATTAAGGTCCAATAAATGTAACCACTTTTACTTTTGAGTTTCAAGTTTATAAAGATCGGTGTCTGGATTTCTTTCCTGTTGATGGCAATAGGGTCGCCCCGTTACTTTACAATAGGAGACTGAAATGAAATGAAATGTTTATTTATATAAGTAGATCTTATAAGAAACTTTTTAACCGACGAAAAAAAAACGGAAGAGGTTATCAATTCGACGCGTATATTTTATTTTTTTATGTATGACCACGATAATTCTTTTTTATTGGAAAGGGTATACTCCGAGGGTGCTCTCATATAAATTTGGAAAACAAAATCGAACCCTAAGGGTCGGAAAACAGGGGATGATTGATGCATAACTTTATAAGAGTAGTCCGATTTTGATAATTATTTTTTCATTGGATAGGGTATATCTTGCCAAGTATTATTAGTACATAAAAGCTACAAAAAATCATAAAATAAAAACTTTTTAACAAAAAATTAAACCGCCGAAAAAACTGAAAAGTCGGCGCTGAAAAATCAATGAACAAAGATCACTCAAAGCGCCGACTCATAATTTTAAGGTTTATTATTTATTGCTTTTCAGTTTTTTCGGTGGTTTAATTTTTATTTGAAAAGTTTTTACACGACAATATTTTAAAAACTAGATGACGCGCGCATTTCCTACCTGACTGTTCTCTGAGAAGAAACGCCAAAACAAATTCAGAGGTCATGGTCTCGTTTAAAGTCGAAACTTTATATTATTAGAATTGTATGAGAGTGTAACAATGCAGGGCCATGACTAAATCAAAACTGAAAAAGACAATGTCATGTCAACATTTTGATGTACTTATCTTCTTCTTAGTGTGTGTTGGTCTTGGTTAGTAACAATTTTTTTTAACGTCTAGTGTTGGTAGGTTACAGATACAGATACAAATATACAATTACAATTATACAATTAAAATTCAGCATGGAGCATCCATCTCCACAGCATCGGCTGTTGGTGCTGCCGTGAACACGAGTCATCGGGGATGCACATCTATTTCTAATAATGGCGGCAAATTCATCAATATTATTATCAGCAAACATCCCTGACGCACTACTACGCCACGGCAGCCGCAGCAGCACTCTCAGTCAAAATCAAAAGTCATTTATTCAAACTAGGCTGAGAGTCAGCACTTTTTGAACGTCAAAGTTACATGAGACAGTCCCCCCAAAACGCCCACCCTTCGACACTTCTTAGTGCTTTGTTATATTGAACGCGTAGGTCGCTGAATTGTCGATTCACCTATAAATAAATGAACTTCGTGCGAATTGTTTCTAGAAAATATTAAATTATTTAAAAATGACGATTCGACCGAGTTAATTCTTTGGAGTCAAATAAAAATTCAATCTATTTCATAGTGAGGTTATTTGAGATAGACCCGTCTCTAATTTTAATAATTTTCCTTTTCTACCCATGGGTGTCGTAAAAGACGACTAAGGGACTTACTAGAGAATAGACAGCAGCGTTCTCTACGCATTTTAGCACCATACTGCGATCACCAACCCACCTGCCAGGCGTGGTGGTTATGCAAAGCAAACTCCCCAAATTGGGGGAGTCTTATGTCCAGCAGTAGACGTCATTCCGCTGAATTGATGATGAGGATAATTTTAATAGTTTTAACTGCTACGGTTCAACAGCTTTTTCTTTCTAGAAAAGACTCAAAAGAACCAACATATTGCTAAGAAGAACTCAATATATTGCTAAGTGTAGATCTGCAATTCTTGGACTGATCACGAAGTCTAAGCAAGTTTCAAAGCGCTTTGCGATGTGTCACAACCCACCTGGCAAGCTTGAGATGTTTCGTGTCTGTTCCTCAATGAACACGGAATTGCTTCTAAGACTTGGAGAGAATTGTGAATGGTGGTATATACGGTGGTAAGAACATCGACGTGCCGACTGTAGGTGAGCATGTATGGCACATAATTCTAGACCCTCAACGGAGAAAATTTACAGCAGTTATAAAAAAGCTGTTATTTCATTTTAAAGATTCATTGTTATATTTTGACCGCGTATGTATTGTACATACCTACGCGGTCAAAATGTATGGAACTTAAGTACCTACATACATACATATATTAACTCGAACATTTTTTCCATGGGGCAGGCTGAAACTGCAGAACGCCACCTGATCACCTGATACGATCCTCACATACTTCTTTTGCCTCATTTCCATACAAACATCTAGCCATACACACACGCCGGCTGCGAGTACTACGCACCTTACCTTTCTGAAGAATTTCACCAATGAATTCACTATACTTTCTGCTAGGACGTCCTCTTCCGGCTTTTCCAGTCATATTTGCTTTGTAAATACCTTTTGTTAGACGCTCTTCATTCATCCTCTCAACATGACCAAACCATTACATACTCTTTTAAATTTATGTCACTACATCTGTATCTTCTTTTAATCCGCAACGTTTTGAAAGCAGGAATTAGTAGGTACTGGACATGGTAAGGTTTCTTGTCCATGTCTCTGCCAGCCTGTTAACTTTGATATAATATACCGTTTTGTATAGCGGAAATGGTTTGTTCTTAAAAAAATCTGATTGGAATTTTTCACATACGCACCTATTAGGACGAGTCCTAACCAAACGTGACCGTAGCACGAACACGCGCAGGTCGAGTTATCTATACTTCTATACTAATATTATAAATCTGAAGAGCTTGTTTGTTGGTATGTTTGTTTGATTGAACGTGCTAATCTCAGGAACTACTGGTCCGAATTGAAAAATTGTTTTTGTGTTGGGTAGCCTATTTATTGAGGAAGGCTATAGGTTATATAACATCACGCTACAATTAAAAGGAGCGGAGCAGCAACGAAAAATGGACGAAAATTGGCAGGCAATTCGATGCGACGGGAAGGGTCACGGGAGCAAAAATTTGACGCGGACGAAATCGCGGGCAGAAGCTAGTTTTTAATCAAATTAAAAAAAAAGGAGTCGGTCCTCATTTTTCGTTTATCTTTTTAACACGATTTTATTAGCTTCACCTGTATGTACGTATGTAACTATGTCTGTAACCGACTCCTTTGGCCTTGATTTTGACCCACTTCAAACTGTCAGATTTCATTTAAACTTTGTTGACTTATCGAGGACCGATGACAATACGTGATTTCATTTTGTGTCATTATCTTTGCCAGGGTTACAACGATAGCAATAAAAAAAACTATTTTGTAGCTAGCCGAACTATAAAGTGGAAAATAAATAATAGTTTAAAAATCACGCTTCCATGGAAAACCAAATTAAATAGTAGAAAATAATTGAAGCAAAGCGTGGAATGCTTGATACCAATTAAAATACCTCTAAAAGCACCCAACGCTATTTTTTCCGGAAGATTTTTTTTGATTTTTCGTTTTTTAAACTATTATGTTTACATCAGAGCTCCGTCATGTATAAACCGATTTAAAAAAAAAAATGTTTGAAAGGGTCTTATAATTATGGTGATCCCATAAAGGAAATTTGGCCATGTTCTGATTAATGGTTTTTGAGTTAGCATCAATAATACTTCCGTAATTTTTCTACTGTGTATGTTGATGATGTTATAATAAATTAAATTATTTATTTGAAAAAAAAAAAACAACCGACTTCTAAACTACAAAATAACTTGCGGAAGTCGGTGGCAAAATTACAAAAATACAAAACCATGGACAAAGACTTCCAAAATTAAACTTATATTTCAATGGTATCGGCTCCAACTTACGAGTTCGAACCCAGGCAAGCGCTTTACTTCGTGTAAATAATTTCATCACCAAAGCTTTCAAAACGGTAAAGGAAAACATCGTGTGGAAACCGGCATGTCCAAGAACCAAACATTCTGCCAACCCGCACTGATTACGAACCACTCCCACTCATCGACAGGAGGCCCGTGTCCCAGCAGTGGGAACAATATAGGCTGAAGGTGATGAGTGTTTTTTTTAAAGTCGGTTGCTTTTATTTTTTGTTTACAAACTCAAACGCGTCGCGCCTCTTGAGGGTTAATTCCGTTGTTCCAAACGAATGAGTGACGTATGAACGGGTCAAGCGTATAGTTACGCTATCAATGTCTTTAGTTAGAACAGGGGAAGTCTATAAATCATCTTTTAGGTCAAGGTAGTTATTTAAATTATATGCTAAGACATCATAAACTTAATTACCAGTTCACTTTATAGAATAACTAGATTCTGCCCGCGACTTCATCCGCGTGTCAATCGACCCAGAGACTAAAAAGTTTTACAGAAAATTCAACCCCATTTCACCCTCTTAGCGATGGAATTTCAAAAACCTTTTCTTAGTGGATACCTACTATTCACAAAGAACACACCCTGCAAAATTCACGTCTTTACAACCAGTTTAGGCTGTGCGTTGATATATCAGTCAGTCAGGCAGTCACTCAGGACTTTGAACTTTATACTGGGTGACTTTTTTTAGCGTCTTGAAAAAAAATGGGGGTAATAGGTGAACGGAATAGAAGCTTTTGGCATAGAAATTTTTATTATTTTTATTTTTGATTAACATGTAATTAAATTGATCTAGCAATAAATACTACACATTTAAAGTAACATTTTCATACTAGAACAACAAAAACAGAAATTTGGAAGAAAAAAAACAAAAAAAATAATTAAAATCTATCGAAACTCAAATCATACGCACCCTACTCAATGCGCGGCATATATCATTGATTTCGGAGCGCGGTCCTACCCTTTGAAGCCGGCCGATAGGCGGCCTCATGGATCTTTCGTAGGCGCACGAGCCGCACACGCATCCCTGTCCACCCGCGTCCCGCGCTCCTTTAGTCACCTACGATGAATCTGAAGGCCTTCCTGCCTTCTATTCTAGTTACACAACACACCATATGAAGGTCGAGACGGTAAAAAATGTCAACCGGTATATACAGGAAACATATCTTGTGTAATATTTTATAACGTTTTATATACCACAACACTAGCGATTTAGGGTCATCATCCTCAGCAATGAGGTTTGCAATGTTGGATCGAGAGGATTAATACTTTACACACATTTTAAAAAGAAATTAAAAGATTCTTAATCAGGTTAGTCAGCTCTTTTGTGCCGATTAGTCAATTCGCACGAAATTAATTTAGGTGGCAGATATTTTTTTATAAAAATAAAAAAAACAAATTTTAACGCAGGGTGTTCCAAATCATGTACTGAATCAATGGTAACAGGTGGTCCATCGTTTGTCGGAGGTACCTATCGCGGCCTATACGACTTGTACTGGCATGTTTCTTTTGTTTTGTTTATATAGAAATGCTTAGCATGGGCCACGACAGGCCTCGACAGGCGCACCGATGCCTGGGCCGACCTGTCAGTTAATGGGGCGTGGATAGGCCTCGACAGGTGTACCAACGACTGTCGTTGCAACATAAGGCTGACTAAGACTTCATACAGGCACCTTCACAAAGAACTCTTGCGTTGTCTGGGTGCTTGGATCCGAGTACATCGGGCTATGGCCTTCCATGCTGCCAGAACAGAGATGTTGATCGTTTAGCTACAAGCAATTTAACCTTAAACTTCCTAAAACAGAATACACATTACATGCAACTTTAAAATCAATAAAACTATTTGCTCACAATATTTCAGTCGTGTTTACTTAGTTCTTAAGATACGGTTTGAAGAGTCGATTTTTTAATACTTATGTAACAGAAGGTAGTGCGGTATTTTAGAGGTCGGATTTGGAAACGATGGATTAAGTAGTCATTAGTATCCGTTTTCTTTTGCTAGCGTCAAGCAAATCAAGGAAGGGGAGGACAAGATGTTGTGATGACTGCGGTAGGCTGAGTTGACTGTGTATATATAATGTTAATTTTATTATTGCCCATAGAAAACTGTTTCCTTAGCAAGAACTTGTTTTCATCTATTCACCATTTGTTTACGTGTCTATCTGCTAGCTATAGAAGTTGGTATTCAAGCTTGTGGCTTCAGGCAGTCCCGTCATCCACAATAATCGCAATGATACGTAGAAAACCGAAACGATGAGTCATATTCATCGTTTCGGTTTTCTACGTATCTCTGCTTGGCACGCACCTTCATTCCGCACAGGCATTACTGCCGTGAAGCCATCGACAGTCTCAGGCATCTTAGTCTGTTCTACTGCAGGATCGCAGGTCACATAACACGGCACGCCAGCATCAACGAGTTTTTTCGTCGAGCCCTTGTCACTGACGGTGTACCAGCGGTATAAGAACCAAACGACTTGGCATATCACAATGCGCAAAGAGACCAGACGGTAAGACGTAGTTGCATTGAAAGGTGGGTAAGATTCTGGTGTGGAACGTTACCTATGCCGACAATTTTGCGCCGTTGCGTTATCTGAGCAGGGCTGACTGTGCTGGTGCCACTACTAGGGCTGCTGAGATTCTAAATTTGCGCAAATAATGAAACCTTATGTTTAACTACAGTTTCTAACACGTCTCCATTTTATGTGATTTTTTATCGCCGACAGATTGATACTTCACGTGACCAGAAAGTTGGCTCGATTTTTGGCCAAAGAATTAGCATTGCCATACAACGTGACAAGGCATTAGCCTTACCATAAGGATTAACTTCTGGATACATTTCGAATGACAGCAATGCGGACGAGAACTTCGACGTATATGTATTTTAACTGTAAAGGCAGATTTTATTTTATTAAAACTTTAATACTATACGAAGGCGGAATTTAATGCCTGAGGCAATTTCTACCACTCAACCTTAGGGTAATGTAGCAGCAAAACATTGCAGGTGCAACATAAGGGACAGATAACTGTGAAACAACTACTTTTAAAATAAAAGAATGAATTCTAATAATTAAATAATCATCATCGTTTGCAGCCGAAAGACAACACAAGCTTACCCCAACCTGCCAGGGTCGCGAGATTGTTCGAAAGAGATACCGTGACCCTGGCACATGGGCAACTGAAGGAACACGGGTGGGTTTTAGTTAGTAAAAGTCTGACACGCCCTCCCACTCCGCCCAGAGCGGGAGAAGTCATTTGATGATTTCACATCCAGAAAAAAAAGGCTTAACCCAAGCACCGCCACTTTGACCGGTTTTGTGTCATAAATTAGTTAAAATATAGTCTCGAGGTTTTGTCAGGTTGTTAAAAAGGTGCAAGGTAACTCCTCACTATTTTCTAACCGCGACTTCTCCCGCGTGATATTTTTTATGGGTAAGTAATAGATGATATAACAACATATAACAACGAAACCTATAATTTTATTTAATATAGCGATTAGTTAATATAATGAACGATTGATATAATTTTAAAATAAGTAATTTTTATAAGCATAACATACATTAAATATAACATCGTTTGACATAACATACATTAAATATAAAATCGTTTGACATAACACTCAAAAGACATAAAACTTATTTGGTCTAATATAAGTTCTATCGTAGTAATAGTAACCTTAGTAGATATTAAACATAACTAGTAACTGATTACCACTTGCGCTAAGATAGATCGACGGAGCTCCGCTTCGCGAGGCTCCGTCGATCTATCTGGGTGGTTTAAAAAAAATAACCACGAAGGCTAACCGTTCCGAGTCGGGGTACTCTGAAACAGGGTGTTAACCATAATGACGTTTTTTTTATATAAATTAAACGTTAGACCTAATGATTTTCGATTAAATAAACAATATACATATTAAACGTTAGACCAAATGATTTTCGATTAAATAAACAATATACATATTAAACGTTAGACCAAATGATTTTCGATTATATAAACGTTATATCAAACAACATTATACTAATTAAGTTTTGGAATAAATAAATGTTATATGTAAAGAAATTATATCAACAGTTGGTATATCTCACGTTGATTATATCTTATATACGATAATAAAATGAAATTAGACCAAATGACAAGCCTCTAGTCTTTCTCATCAATTTGTCTATCAAACGCAAGAAGTGTTTTTTTTTTAATACAACTGGTATTATATGGGTTTATTATTAGTGATGATATATATATTTAAATATATAAAGACTATAATAATAATAATTGGTTGTTTTTATAAAATCAACCTTCGAAGAAACGATGGCACGAGTAAAGGATTTATAAATCATAATTGATTCGTCCTTAGATAACAAAAATTTCACGCCAGATTTAAAAAAAAGTGACCAAAACAACAAAAAAAAAATATCTGAAAACAAGGTGAACATTTGTATGATTGATCTTCGTAAACATTATTATTTAATCAATGCCAGCCTCGTTTGTCTTTTGATCGCATGCGGTACTGCTGAGCATAAGGTTCTCGGTTCAATTCCCGGGTCGGGCAAAATGTTATTGGGTTTGTCCATCTAGAATTTCACAGTAGCAGCCCGAGTCTGGAATTGTGCCCAGTTGATAGCAATAGGCTCGCCCCCTATTAACAAAACGGGCAAAATGTGGCAGTACTAAAGGTGCAACTCTGCCTAATCTTATCGGGAATACAGGTGTTATGTTATATTGTGTTTCGATATTTAATTAATGACATAAATCAAAATCAAAACAAAAAAAGAATTAACATAGTGATATCGTTTTTAAATTTTCTCATCTCTTCACGTGGTTGTCGTAAAAGGCAAAAAAACCGGCCAAGTGCGAGTCGGACTCGCGCACCGAGGGTTCCGTACAAACCTTCAGGTATTCACGGTTTATGCATAAGGTTTATGTTTATGAAATTAAATGTTTTTTTTTTTAATTTTATATTTGAGTTGACTGAATGAAAGGTAAATTGTGGTTTACGATTTATGACGTATTAAAAAAAAAACTACTTACTAGATCTCGTTCAAACCAATTTTCAGTGGAAGTTTACATAGTAATGTACATCATATATTTTTTTTAGTTTTATCATTCCCTTATTTTAGAAGTAACGGGGGGGGGGGGGGGACACATTTTACTACTTTGGAAGTGTCTCTCGCGGAAACTATTCATTCATTTTATTCATTTTTTTTTTTTTTTATCATTTTTGAAGACCAATTTATAGATACCCCACACGTATGGGCTTAAGGATTTTTTTTTTAGTTTCAGTTCTATGTATGGGGAACCCCAAATATTATTGTTTTTTTTTTCTATTTTTGTGTGAAAATCTTAATGCGGTTCACAGAATACATCTACTTACCAAGTTTCAATAGCATAGTTCTTATAGTTTCGGAAAAAAGTGGCTGTGACATACTCGGACAGACAGACAGACATGACGAATCTATAAGGGTTCCGTTTTTTGCCATTTGGCGACGGAACCCTAAAAACGAACTTACGAACGGGCGGCGAGCAATGGGTAGTTCGCCGCCCGGTAAAGACCAGGCCCGTGTTGACGGCGCGTAGTGTTTCACGTGCGCCTCAAAGAGATGCCAGCAGAACTGAAGCGGTCTGCTAGGACCGATACCTGCCGGGGTCGCGAGATTTGTTCGAAAGAGATACCGTGACCCGTGGAACACGGGTGAGTTTTAGTAAGTAAAATTCTGACACGCCCTCTGCTCCACCCAAGAGTGGGAGACGTTATTTGATGATATCTCACCCACAAAAAAAGGGACTTACTAAAGAATTAGCAGCAGAATTCTCTATGCTTTTACCACCATACTGCGATCGTGAAATCGCCAGTCATATTTGGCGATTATGGGCATCTCCTCCTTTTGGGGAACGCCTAAGTGCAACCCTAGACGTCTTTTGGCTGAAATGATGATGATGGTGCCGTTTTCAATGATCTTCAAATAAAATTTGACCTGAAGCATAGGAAACCTGTGCAGGTAGAGATTCATAGATGACTTCGCTCTGGAGTATAAATGTGGTGCAGCCCACACACACTGGGGTACTTCATATCGTGTTGACCGTGTCCCGTTTCTTGCACGTGACAGAAACTGATGGATGGTTTATAGATACAACAAGAAGTGAACTGCAGGTGGCAAACTCGAAGCCGAATTCTGGGTAGAGTTAATTTAAATTGCAATCGATACGCCAAATTAGAGAATGCAAAAAGCATATCCTTTAATAATAAGTTATCTACGATAAAAACAAAACATCAACACTAAAGGCTCTTGCAGATCGGCGCGACGTAATTCTACTAGAACAATTTCTATATGAACTTCATGGAAATTGATCTACTACAGTTGCGTCACGCGGTCACGTCGCGCCGGTCTGTGGGAGTTTTAACACTATATTTTTTACTTTCTTTATAATTACGTTTAGTATAATTATGTATCGACTGACTGGTAAAACTGCATATGGCGAATTAACATAAAATTAGCATATATCAGAAAAGTGTGGTGGGGCTGAGTACCTAATAATAGTCACACGGATCGATCGATCAGGTTAAGACACTCTTGCCGAGATTGGTCCGTGGACGGGTGACCATTTTTGTATACCCCTTTGTGCCTCGGAAATCACGTCAAGCACAAATCATCATTTCAGCCGTAAGACGTCCACTGCTGGACTTAGGCCTCCCCCAATTTGGGGGGCTTTGCCATAATCGCCACGCTTGGTAGGCGGGTTGGCGATCGCAGTATGGTGGTAAAATGCATAGAGAACGCTGCTGCCCATTCTCTAGTAAGTCCCTTAGTCGCCTTTTACGACACCCACGGGAAGAAATGGGGTGGTGTTATTCTTTACGTCCGGCACCACACGGTACCAAGCACAAATGCCAAACACAAATGACAGTTATTACGGGTTGTCAAAAGCTTGAAAGTATGACAACCAATCTTACCACGGTCATCGGTCCACATTGTGGGAGACCTTCCAACTCTTCGCATTCTGGTACGCCGACTTTAGGCCTCATTGACTGTCTGTTCTACGACCAATGTGCCCTACCTACTGCCACTTCAGGGTCTCAATTCTTCGGGCTATGTCGATTACCTTGTTTCTCTTGTGGATCTCTTCATTCCTGATTAGATCACGCAGGGAAACTCCAAGCATAGCCTTCGCATTGCCCTTCGGTGAATTTTAGCCTTATTTTTCCAATAAGGCATAAGTACCGTGTGGTGCCGGACGTACAGAATAACACCAACCCATTTCTTCCTGTGGGTGTCGTAAAAGGCGACTAAGGGACTTACTAGAGAATGGGCAGCAGCGTTTTCTATGCTTTTTACCACCATACTGCGATCGCCAACCCGCCTGCCAAGCGTGGCGATTATGGCAAAGCCCCCCAAATTGGGGGAGGCCTAAGTCCAGCAGTGGACGTCTTACGGCTTAAATGATGATGATGATGAATAAGGCATATCGTAAGCAACCACGTAGATTCTATTTTTTATGAATATATTCATTGTTATTGGAAAATCGACCTTCAGAGAAACGAGACATTATCGTGTAAAAGCAAAATTTTGTTCGCAAACGCATCGTGCTATGAAGCATTGTACAAGTTTAAGCAAAGTATAAAAAGTGACGCAAATACCTAGTAATATTATTTGCGCTGGTCGCAGAGCCAGTTGACATAGAAAAAAAAAAAAACTATTGGATTAGTTACATAGAGTTCTACAAGTAATTTATAAATTAATTTGCTTCATATAGGTATGCATCCGCATTATCCTCAACCATTTATTTTGCGACAAAGTTATATCAAGGTTATAAAGTCCGCCCTTGTTCTCTGAATGTGCTAGTTTTAATACAAAATTTAAAAAAATATGCACAAAACGATCGTACAATTTTATGCCTTTTAAAATTATTTCGGGGTACTAATATCATCATCATCATTTCAGCCGAAAGACGTCCACTGCTGGACATAGGCCTCCCCCAAGCACCGCCACTTCGACCTGCACCCTAATTGCGAAACGCACAATTTATCAGAATCTGAATGGGATTGAAGATTATTTCTAAACCATTGCGTCATTTGTTCGATAAATTGTCGGCTCAGCAACGTAAATAACGCAATGAATGTTGTTTAACTATGAATATTAAACCAATTCCTACCGATAAAAAGTTCCGCAATTACCCCTCTGTTCTGTGCTTCTCGCATCCAACGCATTCCGTCTACGTCTGTGTAATACATCTGTCAGTGTAATGCCGGACGTAAAGAATAGCAACATCCTATTTCGTCTCGTGGGTGTCGTAAAAAGCGACTAAGGGACTTACTAAAGAATGGGCAGCAGCGTTCTCTATGCATTTTACCACCATACTGCGATCGCGAACCCGCCTGCCAAACGTGGCGATTATGGCAAAGCCCTTCAAATTGAGGGAGGCCTCTCTCCCGCAGTGGACGTCTTACGGCTGAAATGATGATGATGAATAAATAATTGGATAGGTATTTTTAAGCTGAAGAAAAGTTTTTTGGCGCCAAGTGGCCGAGGTTTAGGTATTCAGTCCAAATAGAACTGAATAAAGTTCCCTCCTTGCTAACACGGGGAAAGATCCTTTTTTTCTGATCTCTCCTCCTAAGGGGACAAAACAGGGTGACGGATCGGAGTAATTCCTGTGTTCGAACCTACGACCCACAACTCGTAAGTCGGACCCGATACCACTGGGCCACCACTGCTCGCTCATTGTATTATTTAACGTGACGATTCGTTCGATTCGGTTCGTGCGAGTCGACTAATTAAACTTGATTAAACTTGATTTCATTTCATTTTATTTTATTTTACATTGTTGGTTTTATTTAATTATGTAATGTTATTTTATCTGTAAAATGTTATGTTAATTAATTTATGTTTTGCTATGGGTGCTTATTTACCTGAAATAAATGAATTTATTATTATTATTAAACACTTTGGCTACGTGAATATTTTTTGCGAGAGTTTTAGCCTTCATTGTTTCACCTAAAAATAGTCTTAACCGATCTCCGAAGGGGTTTTTTGACTGCAACTTTTGTTTCGCCCTTTCATCCAATTCAGAAGGTTATTACTTAAATGCTGGTTTTACCAGGAAGGCAGTGACGTCATACATGTGTCGACTGATCCTGATCACTTTTTGCTTGTCGCATGTGAACTAAGGGGTAGTTCAGATAGAACAGCAAAAATCCCGAGCAATTTACTGGCTCCATTGAAAATACGACCGCAATAGGTACTATAGCCTAAAGTATTTTTAACTGACTTCAAAAAAAGGAGGAGGAGGATTATTTATCAATTCGACTGTTTTTTTTTTTTTGTGTTTGTTATCTCATAACTTTTGACTGGATGAACCGATATTGATGATTCTTTTTTTATTTGAAAGCTGGTGCTTCCCAAATGGTCCCATTTTAATTTGGTTTCATTTGGACAATGGAGTCTATGTGAATACCAAATAAGTCTTAAATTTGCATTAAGTATTTGCGCGACAAATTAGCCAATAACGTGATTAGATTAGTGCGGGGTATCTACCATAACTAAAAAGTTAAAAATAAAAACTTTTTTCAAAAAAAAAAAATAGCAACCGACTTCCTACAAAAAAAAAACACTACAAAGTGAAAAATAACTTTAATTTCGGAAGTCGGTGGCAAAAAAACCTTAAATACAGATCCTTAGACTCCGACTTGCGAAATTAAAGTTATTTTCCACTTTGTTGTGTTTTTTTTTAGGAAGTCGGTTGTTATTTTTTTTGTAAAAAGTTTTTTCTTATGAATATTGAAACAGTCCTTATGAGAGAATGGGCAGCAGCGTTCTCTATGAATTTTACCACCATACCACCATACTGCGATCGCAAAGCCGCCTGCCAAGCGGGAATGGTCGTGATTCGTTTGCTAGCGGTTTGAAATGCGGCCAGAGATGTCTCGAGCCTTCGCGAGGATTTTTACCGTTCTGTCTGAACCAACCTTAAGGCAGGTAAGTACCTTTTCTGCGAAAAAGCTCGAGTTGACGTACCGAGTACAACTCGACTTGATTTTTAGGAATGGAAAAGTACGAACGCCAATATAATGAATGCAATATGCGCGCTATTACCGTTCCAGATCTTTCGCTTCGTGTATTTTAATTTATGACAAATTGTGATCCTCGCGAGGGTTCAATTTCCAGCGGCAGACGTGTTTGGCTGGAATTATCCGAAGTTAATTCTACTCATCATCATCTGTCTAGCCTTTTCCCAAATATGTAGGGGTCAGCTTCCAGTCTAACCAGATGCAGCTGAATACCAGTATGGCCTGTTAATCTAGTGGTTAGTGACCCTGACTGCTAAGACTGAGGTCGTGGGTTCGATTCCCGCTCAGGACAAATCTTTGTGTGATGAGCACAACCATTTGTTCTGTGTCTGGGTGTAATTTATCTATAATATGTATGTATTTAGAAATATATAAGTATGTTTATCAGTTGTCTGGTTACCATAGCACAGGCTCTGCCTAGTTTGGGATCAGATAACGTTGTGTTGGTTGTCCTAAGATATATTATATTATATTAGTATTTTTTCCATGGATCGACTGCCTATCTGACCTCTACAACCCAATTACTGGATAATATGATACCCCTTGGTAAGACTAGCTGTCAGATTTTCGGGCTTCTGACGACCTTTAACGACTGTCAAAGATCGACAAATGACACACAAACGGTTTAACGTGATTGCCGAAGGAGCTTTTGGTGTGCAATGATGATCACCCATCTACGAACCAACCGCGGAAAGCGTAACTTAACCTGATCGATCAATATATACAGGGTGTAAGGGTAAACACCGTTATCCTTGAAACCAGTGATTTGGTTTCGTTAATAGAACGTAAAATCATTGAAAAAAAAAAAACAGCCTTTTTTTTAAAAGAAAATCTGCATTTTTCCACAAGAACATTTCACCCTATGCGCGAGGGCAATAAACTTGCGTCTCAATACGCCGCGTTGCCCGACGCCGACGCACGGGTCGCGATCCCAGTCAGTCAGCTGTCAGTCTCGCTAGCGAGCGCACGTAACGCCGCGTCGGCGTCGTAGCGACGGTCATTTCTCGCGCGTAAATTCATTCTAAACCTTTTTAGGAAAATATTTTATTTTTTTAACTCGCTCTGTTATTTTATATTTAAGTCAAACTACCCATGGGTTACGTGACAACGGTGTTTACCCTTACATCCTGTATAGTAAAAAATAGTAGTTAATAACGTGACGGAGCATTTCTATATGAGAGTCACTAATAAGTATAAGAATAATAAGTAATCTGTATTCCGTGTGGTGCCGGACGTAAAGAATAACACCACCCCATTTCTTCCCGTGGGTGTCGTAAGAGGTGACTGAAGGACTTACCAGGGAATGGGCAGCAGCGTTCTCTATGCATTTTACCACCAAATTGCGATCGCCAAGCCGCCTGCCAAGCGTGGTGATTATGGCAAATCCCCCCAAAAAATGTACCGGTCAAATTGATGGTGCATGGGGTAGGCCTATGTCCAGCAGTGGACTTCTTACGGCTGAAATGATGATGATGAAGTAATCAGTGTAGGAGGAAAATTGCTGGCCGGTAACTTAACTATCACCACTAATCCACATCAAAGCATATCACAAACTCAAACCATTTATTAAAAAAAAAACCAATTACAGGCACTTTTGAATTGTCAAGGGGACTGTCGGTCGGAAGGATGAAGTTAGTTGCCCCTTCTAAAGCGTAGTAGTTACCTATGGAGGAGAGTGGGCTAAAACTCCACAGACAGTCTTTTAAATCAAAATAATGTTACAAGAAATTGGTTGCATCATTCATCAGTGGCCTGTTAGTCTAGTGGTTAGCGACCCTGACTGCTAAGACTGAGGTCGTGGGTTCGATTCCCACCCAGGACAAATCTTTGTGTGATGAGCACGATCATTTGTTCTGTGTCTGGGTGTAATTTATCTATAATATGTATGTATTTAGAAACATATAAGTATGTTTATCAGTTTTCTGGTTGCCATAGTACAGGCTCTGCCTAGTTTGGGATCAGATAACGGTGTGTTGGTTGTCCTAAGATATTTATTTATTTATTTATCAGTTGAAATTATGCATGTGACAACAATGTAAAAAGACAAGTAGATTTAAAGCGTCCGCTCTAATAAGATAAAAAAAGCAATTCATATAATTAAACTAAGACGTAGCAGCTAAGAGATGACTAGTCCCTATTGACGACGCCCGATCACGAATATGAAGTATGGGTCCGCACTATTCACCTCATTGTAAAGGATACTTAAAGATCCAAAAGACACGCCACCTCCAGAGAGACATTTGAGTGAGCATGACATACTTATTCTCAGCCGCCAGGGCACATTCAAGTCATTGAAAGACATATCCAATAAATGCTAGGTAACTTTAAAGTTGGTACATAGGGCTCACACATTTACTATCTAATTATACAATACTAGCTTCAGCCCGCGACTTCGTCCGCATTAAATTTCGTGTTCCCCGGACCCTTCCCGTCGCGTCGAATCGCCTACCCGTGCGATTTTTCCCGTTTTTGCAACATTTTTCATTACTGCTCCGTTCCTCTTGGTTGTAGCGTGATTTTATATAGCTTATATTACTTGCAGATAATGTAGCTTTCTAAGGGTGAAAATCGGTTTAGTATTTTTTGAGTTTATCCATTACAAACAAACAAAAATACAAATTTTTCCTCTTTATAATATTCGTGTAGATAAAGAGATTGAATTGGTGACAATGTTTGAAATAATTGTCAAAAAATTATAAATGAAACCATTCTTATCAATATTAAGTTCCTCGTTTATTAGCATAAACAAAGGTTACTAACATTTGATGAATAATTCGTGGCGCTTGCAACATAAAACAAATTAAAAATATACGCAAAAATGGCTTGTTTAAAAATTAAATGTATAATGGTACCGATTCCCTTGTTCACAAACAAAACTAAATTTAAGTTCAATGCATCTTTGTCTTTGTATTTCATTACGAAGAGGACAAAAGAAAATTTTTAGTTTAGTCCTGTCAAATTAATCAGCGCCTGTCACTACTCCATACAAGTTTAGACGTGATTAAAAACTTGCCTACTAAAATTACGTCAATTTACGTCAAGCGCTGATTAATTTGACAGGACTAAACTAAAATTTATCTTCTGTCCTTTCCTTAATGAGATAGAAAGAAAAAGATGCACTGAACTTAAATTTAGTTTAGTTTGTGAATAAGGGAATCGGCACCACTGTCAACCTCTTTAAAACCGCTCCGGTTACGATCCGCTTGACTAATAAGAACCCAGCTTTTAAAAAGTTCTAGAAGATTTGTCAGAAATATACGACACGCACTCTTCTTTTGTACCGTGTGGTGCCGGACGTAAAGAATAACACCACCCAATTTCTTCCCGTGGGTGTCGTAAAAGGCGACTAAGGGACTTACTAGAGAATGGGCAGCAGCGTTCTCTATGCATTTTACCACCCTACTGCGATCACCAACCCGCCAGCCAAGCGTGGCGATTATGGCAAAGCCCCCCAAAGGACGTCTTACGGCTGAAATGATGATGATGATGATGATGATGACTCTTCTTTTACGGGGGTCGTCTGGCATCCGTCAACTGGGCTGCGCATTAAAACCTATAGTTTACTATTCAACTCCTTTTTTTGGCGTGGGACATCATCAAATGACTTCTCCCGCTCTGGGCGGAGCGGGAGGGCGTGCCAAATTTTTACTAGCTAAAACCCACCCGTGTTCCTTCAGTAGCCTGTACCGGCTACGGTAAATCTTTCGAACAATTCCGCGACCCTGGTAGGGTTACCTTCATCCCTGACCCTACTGTTTTATATCCATTAAGCCATTGTACACGTCCAATGAGAACTCGTATACATGTACGTAAAAAACGTGAATTTCTATTTCTGTCAATCGTTCGAAGCCGACTGAGAAATAATGATGTTTTAAATATAAAAGCACAAAAAAATAAATAAGAGTTAAATCAGACGACTTATTTTTAAAGCAGCATTTAGTATTGACGATCGGCGACAACTTCACAGCGTTTTGAGTCCCGCTTCGTTCGGTTTGGCGATCGCTTTTAGTCAGTCTCTGTACCCTTAACTTCCGAAAAACGCAACCCATTACCTGCCTAGCCTTTTACGAACTATGTTGAAGTCGGTTTCCAGTACAACCGGTACCAGGTGCAGAATTATTTTATCATAACTCAGTTACTTGGTAACACAATACCCCTTTGTTAGACTACTACACAGATTTTTGGGCTTTTCCAAACGTCAGTTTGAGATATACAAACGATAGCCGGGCCCTACGGACCTTCCGAGGCACGGAGGGATATCGTTATTATATGTTTTTTTTTTAAATAATTTACATTATGATGGTCTATCCACGTGATCCACAACCTGATCGATGGACCCATGTGGGTATAGTTATCAAGCCACCAGCTTTTTAACCTTCTACGCGATACCTTTCAGAAAATCGCTAGTCGCCGATTCGATCTGGTACTCGTATCGTCCTTAATGATCAGTGACGTAAAGCGAGTCTTAAAATTAATGATTCTCTCAATAAAAGTAAATGAAAATTTACATTGCGTTCAGTTTTTCGTTAACAGTTAAACAGTGCGGTCGGTCTCAAAATGGAGTATTTGAAAGACGATAAAATGCTGAAGTTTCGACCGGATACTTTGGAAGCTGTGAGGAAAGAACTTAATTTGGAGAAACCTGGAAGAATTGCTGAAGCTGTTGATATTTTGGAGAATTGGGTAAAAATGCAACCGCATTTTGCGAAGAAGGATTTTTGTGAGTTTTTTTTTGTTTGTTATTTCGTGGAAAAGGTCGTTGCCAAATAATATCAGCTAAACAGGTTGATCGAAGGTTAAGCTATACTTGCTGCAGTTGGTTCGTGGATGGCTAACCCATAACATATTGAGAGTCTTTCGTGCCCCGGAAGGCACGTTAAGCCACTTGATCTGGCTATCATTTGTAGATTTTTGACATAAAGTAGCCCGAAAATCTGGCAACCAGTGTTACCAAGGGATATTAAGAGTACCCAATAACTGGGTTGTCCACAACCCAGTTATTGGGTACTCTTGTCAAAAAGGAGCTAGGCCACTTCTCATGACACTTGTGAAAAAAAAAATTGAATAATGGAATTTCTCAACGCAAAAATGATAAACAGCGCGTGGGCGTCTCTTTTTAAAGAAATTGCTCATAAAATGGATGACACTTGGGTAATTCTTTATCCAAATAATTGCCCATTAAACGTGGCAATGCTGCCTGTCTTCTGGGTACGGTTCCGGATGACAGCGATGCGGACGAGTAGGTACTTCGACACCTAAGCGTCCCTTTGTTTTTTTTGTATAGTTAGTAATTTATTTTAGTACCCTATATAAGTTTTAGAGGATACATTTTCAAATATTTCCTTTGTACTCACAATCAGTATATGTATAACAAACTCTTGTTCAAAGTTTAATGCCTCTAACCCCAGTGATTTAGGCTGTGCATTGCATATTTATTACATAATCCCATGTATATACATAGATAATGAAAAAGATAAAATAATAAAGTGCGTAGTTTCACAAATGTTCACTAACTTATTACGTATTCAGACAAAGTTAAAGTGAAATAATTTATTTAAATATAGGCACATACAAATCTCTATTGAAAGTCAAAATTTATAAAAATAGAATTGATTCTAGTTGCCGCTTCCAAAATATAGATTCGAAAAAACTTTTTACAAAAAAATAAAAACCGACTTTCTGAAAAAAACACTACAAAGTCAAAAATAACTTTAATTTCGGAATTCGGTGTCTTAGGATCTGTATTTAAGGTTTTTTTGCCACTGACTTCCGAAATTAAATTTATTTTTCAATTTGTAGTGTTTTTTTAAGGAAGTCGGTTTTTATTTTTTTGTAAAAAGTTTTTATTTTTAACTGTTTAGTTATGGTCGATACCCCCACTAATCTAATCGCGTTATTCGTTCATTTGACGCGCCAATACTTAATGCAAATATAAGACTTATAATGGTTTTCACATGGATCCCACTGTCCGAAAGGAACCAAATTAAAATGGGACCATTCGGGAAGCACCAGCTTTCAAATAAAAAATCATCGAAATCGGTTCAACCAGTCAAAAGTTATGAGCTAACAAACATTAAAAAAAACAGACGAATTGATAACCTCCTCCTATTTTTGAAGTCAGTTAATAAAAAAAAATACAGACGAATTGATAACGTGCTCCTTTTTTTGAAGTCGGTTAAAAAGAGGAAGAATGATACAGAAATTGACCTTTGCTCTTTTAAAATGTTTCACAATAATTATATTTGAAGACGACGTATCTAAAATAAAATAAACACAAATAGGTATATAAAAAGAACTAAAAATAAAGCGATGACAGATAAATTAAATATACGATAGGTTAACAAAGGTCTGTGTAACAAAGGTCATTAAACAATTAAGAATGCGTTAGTGAATTAATTTATGCTCAGAAGGCTGTGTGGTTTTTCAAGAATTGAAAGAATAAGATAAGGAATGAATATATTTATAAGAAGTCTGAAACTGGCAGCGATTGGTACTTGGCAGTCATCGGATGAGCATATGATGTACTGATTGAAACGTATAACGATACGTGACTAGCTTCTGCCCGCGACTTCGTCCGCGTCAAATTTTTGCGCCCCAGACCCTTCCCGTCGCATCAAATTGCATGTCAGTTTTTGTCCAATTTTCGTTGCTGCTCCACTCCTTTTATCATAGCGCGATCTTATATAGCCTATAGCCTTCCTCAATAAATAGGCTACCCAACACAAATAGATTTTTCCGATTCGGACCAGTAGTTCCTGAGATTACCGCGTTCAATCAAACAAACAAACTCTTCAGCTTTATTATAATATTAGTATAGATATACGCCGATAAAGCCTGATTACGTATTGGGCCTCCAGACCGAACCTCAGTAGAAACTGGCCATCGACGGGGAAGATAATAAAGCGTAACATACTACCACTATCGGGGATGAGGTTAGGACCAACGGCTTAACGTACTTTGCGAGGCATCACATGGCCAACTTCCAAACTCTGTTCTCATCATTCAGCCGAATGTCCACTGCTGGGCATAGTAAGTAAGTAAGTAAGTAAGTAAGTATATTTATTTGTTTAAACATGGTATACATACATTGCATGCAAGATATTACAGTAGAAAAGAAAGTTCAAACATGTTCAGCCGCGTGACGTGGCGTACAAATTGTTGAGTGGCGTACAGTTGCTGGGTTTTAAACCGGGACTACACTTATTAAATTCAAAATGATAAAATTACTATAACAATCGTACTACATTATCAATACAATTCAATTATCAATTCTATTCAATGTTAGTTCAATTATCAATTCAATTCAATGTCAAATTAATTATTAATTCAATTATGTCAAGTTAATTATTAATTCAATTCAATGTCAATTCAATTTAATTATCAACACATTATACAATAAAATAAATTAAAATACATAATCATCAAGAAAAATTATCCTCTTTCATAAATTCCGAAATACTATAATAAGATCTCTCTATTAATAATTTTCTCAATTTCAATTTAAGGCCGGATACATCCAATAATCTCCATGACTTGGGCAATTTATTAAATATGGTCGGAGCCATGTAATAAATGCTCTTATGCAAAAGAGCAGTTTTACCGCCGCGAACACAGAGTAGAGTATTGTCACGTCTATTCCTTGGCACAGCATCAGACAAACGTTGGAATAAGTTAGAATGACTTACAGTGAACATTACCGTTTCCAAAATGTATAATGAGGGTAATGTCAATATTCTATGCTCTTTAAAATAGGGTTTGCAGCTGTCTGTTGTTTGAAGTCGAAACATCGATCTGATGCATCTTTTCTGGGCCCGAAACGCTACTTCATTGTCCGCACTATTTCCCCAGAAAATAACTCCGTATCTAAGAATGGATTCAGCCAATCCATAGTACGCAGTAATTAATGCATCTTTATTGAGAACCGCTGCTAGTTGTTTCAAAGCGTAGGCTGCACTACTTATTTTCTTACTCAGAGCTTCTATTTGGGGCTTCCAACACAACTTATCATCAATTATAAGTCCCAGAAATTTTGTTGTGTCAGTTGCATTTATATTAATATTATTATACTGGACATTAATATTGTTAGCTGTATGTGTACGTTGTCCGAAATGAATTACATTAGTCTTTTTTAAATTAATGATTAAATTATTATTATTAAGCCAATTTATGATAGATATAAGCGAATTATTAATGTCATGTTCATACGTACTTTTGTCATTACAAGCTATAGTCACAGTGCAATCGTCAGCAAAAAGTGTCATTGGGTGGTCAACAGCTTTAGGCAAGTCATTTATATATAAAGTGAACATCGGAGGGCCCACCACACTGCCTTGCGGTACTCCGTATATTATTTCTCGTTCCTCGGATCTTACAGTTATCTCACGTTTGTTGCAAATTTGACTTATTTCGGTAACCTGCTTACGTTTGTGAAGATAAGATTCAATTAGTTTTAAGACGTTACCCCTAATACCATATGCCTCCCCCAATTTGGGGGCTTTACCGTAATCGCCACGCTTGGTTGGCGGGTTGGCCTCCAATTACACTCAGGGCCCTAAAACACTCCCTCATAGAAGAATCTCCAACATCACCTCCGCAACCTTGTCTTCAGTTTACAAAACCGGCTCGAAGCTATGACCAGAGTTGAAGAAGCAATACCAGTTACTAGAATGCAAATAAGGCGTAAAACGTACTGAAAAATAATACCTAATATTTAATTTTTTTGCTAGTTTTTGTTAATTTTGTCTCTTTTTTGGTTCTAACTTTTTATAAGTTAAAATGTTACCAATCTACATACATTAATATGAAGAAAAGATTTGAATGCTTGTCACATAGTTAGTAATGGATAAAAGCTACATTATTCTATGTCTGTCTATCCTCATGGATATGTAGTTCCAAAGACAGTTGATGAAATTTTCTATAAAAAAGTTTTTTCTTTAATACTATTCTATGGTTTAGGTGAAATTTCAATTTTAAAAGTGTCGTAATAAGATTACAATATTAAATTAACCTTTAAAATAGTGTAAATCAAAGTCGCATTTCGTGCTTCACGCTTTGCAACGGATTTTAATGCGGTTTTCATCAATAGACAGAGTGATTCAAGAGGGAGCTTAAAATTTATAATACGCGGGCGAAGCCGCGCTGGTAGACTCCTGGCCACCGTAGGCGCAAGCTAGTGGGCGGCGAGCAATGGGTAGCTCACCGCCCGGTAAGGATCAGGCTCGGGTCGACGGCGCGTAGTGTTCCACCCGCGCCTCAAAGAGATGTCAGCAGAACTGAAGGGGTCTGCTAGAACCGATGCCTGCCAGGATCGCGAGATTGTTTGAAAGAGATACCGTGACCCTGACACATGGGCAACTGAAGAAATACGGGTGGGTTTTAGTCAGTAAAAGTCTGACACGCCCTCCCGCTCCGCCCACGAGCGGGAGACGACATTTGATGATTTCCCATCCAAAAAAAAAAAAGCCGCGCTGGTACTTAGTAACTAATAAATTCATGCGAAGACTTATAAGTTAAGAAGACTAATAAGTTTTTCACATAGTCATTCAGTTTCGTATGCATAATTTTACTATTAGCAGGATATCAGTTTTAAGGAAACAAGTTTAACTGTTGGCTGTCGTCTGGGTGAGCTAGATTACATTGAAATAATTAAATATTAACAAGGTAACTCACTTCTAAAGCCAATGCTAAACTAAAGCAAATTCATCCGGATGCAGGACGAAACTCACGCGCGGTGATCGTGTCTCCCAACTTGTATGCAGTTGTTCTACGTGGCTGCATATGTCGCGTAGTTCTCCAATCATTAAAAAAAATCACGCTCTAAAAAGGATGAAAACCGTCATCATCATCATTATTTCATCATCATTCTTTAGCCATAAGACGTCCACTGCTGAACATAGGCCTCCCAGAAAAGTCCGGGCGGGTATGCCATAATCGCCACGCTTGGCAGGCAGGTTGGCGATCGCAGTACGGTGGTAAAATGCATAGAGAACGCTGCTGCCCATTCTATAACAAGTCCCTTACGTCCCTTGTCTACGACACCCAAGGGAAGAAATGGGCTGGTGTTATTCTTTACGTCCGGCAAGTCTATAGTCCTCCGAGATATTGTGGGTGGCGGTCTAAAATGTTGCAAAACACATTACTATTTGTTTAATACTGAGCTTAAGAGGTCACACCGCCCATGTTGTGTCCTCGAGAAAATGATATAATATATGCACAAGTACGCGAGACGGTACTTATCGGTATTTACATAGTTACTGCCAATATTAATTTCATGCTTGTATGAGAGCTTTTTATCAATTCTTACTAACTTCTTATACAGCATTTTTTGTAAATAATTGATCTAAGTAGTCGATCTACTAGTCATAATAGTATAGGAGATAATAACATACTTATAATGTTAGTGAGAGCAATGGAAAGGGCTATGCTTGGAGTTTCCCTACGCGATCGAATCAGAAATGAAGAGATCCGTAGGAAAACCAAGGTAACTGACATAGCCCGAAGAATTGCCAAACTTAAGTGGCAGTGGGCAGGGCACATTGCTCGCAGAACGGATGGCCCATGAGGCCGGAAGGTTCTGGAGTGGCGAACGCGTACGTAGTGGAAGACGGAGCGTTGGAAGGCCTCCCACAAGATGGACTGATGACCTGTTGAAGGCCGCAGGAATACGTTGGATGCGAGAAGTACAGAATAGGTCGAAGTGGCGGTGCTTGGGGGAGGTTTATGTCCAGCAGTGGACGTCTTTCGGCTGAAATGATGCTGATGATGATGAATGTTAGTGAGAACAGTGGTGGCCCAGTGGTCTTGGTCGTGATTTACGAATTATAGGTCGTGGGTTGAAACAAAGCAGGCACTTTACTTTGTGTTAATTATTTCATCACTACTGCTCTCAAAAGTGTAAAGGAAAATTAAACCGCCAAAAAAACAGAAAAGCAAAAATTAATAAACTTTAAAATTATGAGTCGGCGCTTTGAGTGATCTTAGTTCATTGATTTTTCAGCGCCGACTCAAAATTTAAGGTTTATTATTTTTTGTTTTTTCGGCGGTTTAATTTTTTGTTAAAAAGTTTATATTTTGTAATTTTTGTGGCTTTAATGTACTAATAATACTTGGCAAGATATACCCTATCCAATGAAAAATAATTATCAAGATCGGACTACTCTGTACAAAGTTATGCGTGGTTATACATTACAATCAATGAGTGAACAATCAATCATCTCCTGTTTTCCGACCCTTAGGGTTCGATTTTGTTTTCCAAATTATATAGGACCACCCTCAGAGTATACGCTTTCCAATAAAAAAAGAATTATCACAATCGGACCACTATGTAAAAAGTTATGCGTGGTCATACATTAAAAAAAAATATACGCGTCGAATTGATAACCTCCTCCATTTTTTTTCGTCGGATAAAAAACACCGTGAGAATTAGAATTAGAAGACATGTGATAACTACCTACCCGTACTGGGCCAGTCCCTCTCACTGAGAGGAGGCCTGTGTCCCAGCAGTGGGAATATTATAGGCATGAATGTTAGTGATACAGTCAATGAAATTTTTTTGAAGCAGTCATATCAACTTTGACCTTATACATAGTTTCAGAGGCACGTTTCTATTGTTTAATGTACTATGGCATCTGTCTCCTCAAATTTAGCAGCCAATATTAACAGGAATTTATATAAACATGCAAACAACGTAATCGTACGTCCATTGCCAATCAACCAATTAACTTGCAACTTAGTAAGTACTTAAGTAGTAGATTCCATAACATAACCTTTACCTAATGACTAATAATTACAATTGATTGCAGCTCGAGATTACCTGGAAAGAACTCTGATCACGGCCAAAGGTCTAGCGGAAAGAGCGAAAGAGAAGCTGGATAGATTATGCACCTTCAAAACGTTGATGCCAGAATTTTTTAAAGTCACAGATATCAAGAAAGATTTGGAACCACTTCAGGAATTTATGTGAGTACTAACCTCTGCCCGCGACTTCGTCTGCGTCAAAGTTTTGCTCTCTTGACCCTTCCCATCGCATCGAATTGCCTGCCAGTTTTCGTCCATTTTTCGTTGCTGCTCCGCTCTTTTTGATCATGACGTGATGTTGTATAGCCTTCCTCAATAAATAAGCTACCCAACAAGATTTTATCAGTTCGGACAGTAGTTCCTGAGATTACCGCGTTCAACCAAACAATCATACAAACAAACTCTTCAGCTTTATAATATTAGTATTTATATGACTACTAACTTCTACCTACGACTTCGTCCGCGTTAAATTTCTTGCTCCCCGACCCTTCCAGTCGCGTAGGCTCGCTTACCCGTGCGATTTCCCCCGTTTTTGCAACATTTTTCATTACTGCTCCGCTCCTCTTAGTTGTGGCGTAATGTTATATAGCCTATAACCTTTCTCGATAAATAGGCTACTCAACACAAAAATATTTTTTCAATTCGGACTAGTAGTTTCTGAGATTAGCGCGTTTAATCAAACAAACAAACTCTTCAGCTTTATTATATTAGTATAGATTAAAATCAAAATCAGAAGTTATTTATTCAAATTAGGCTGTTTTTATTGTTGTGGGTGGGAAATCATGAAATGACGTCCCTCACTTTGGGTGGAGTGGAAGAGCGTGTCAGACTTTCACTAATTAAAACCCTCCCGTGTTCCTTCAGTTGCCTATGCCATGGCTGGTAACTCTTTGGAACAATTCCACGACCCTGGCAGGATTCAAATTAGGCTGAGGTTCAGCACTTTTCGAATGTCGAAATCCTTTCAATCAGGAAGTCATGAAGGGCAGGCATTTTGGGGGATTGTCTTATAGTCCTCCAAAATGCCTGCCCTTCACCACTTCCTAATTGAAAGGATTTTAAATTAAAAAATAATAATACTTTAGTGATATTGACAAAGTAATTAAACAGTGAAATCTTTGAAAGCTATTTGCGACGTTGTCAACATTCAGAATGCATACTCTTAAAGGAGAGAGTGCATACACCTAAAAATAAATAACTTCTGTCATTTATTATTTGGTCGGGGAAACAGTAGTTCCGTATTTTATTTGTATAATATACAAATCGATTTTTACTATAGATTTTTTTTCTCAACCTATGGAAAAAAATCTACTGATTCCTACATTTTAAATCATACCTACGTGATTTAAACTGTAGGAATCAGCATATATTTTTTTGTAGCGAAAAGTTGGTCTTCTTTATCATATTTCAGGGTTGGTCCCACTGGTTAAACTTTTTAATTTTAACGCCCCCCTGAAGTATATCTTTTATTTAACACAATATAATGTGTACCTTTTGTATATAATTATTAGGTACTAATAAAAAATTGGTTACCACTTTCTGCTCATATATCCGGAGATATTATCATTAAAAAAATTAATTCTTGCATTTTTTAAATTATTTTGGTGTAATATATGTTTAACCTTTCTCTAATTATATTTATATTTTAATTTACAGACATACAGCGCATATGCCTCAGATAACACCGCTGCAGCATCGAGTTTTAATCGTAAAATTGGTTTCAGAAAATTTTGATTCAGATGCTATCTTCAATTTCTATAAGTACCTTATTATGGTAGGTTTAGATTATTTCTGGTATGTTGGGTAAATAAATATGTACGTCACTTTGAGGGAGAGATAAACTGCTGTATTTAAAATCACTGTCAATATATAATGTTAACTTGATTAACCCGGCACTATTAATATGGACCGATCATTATGTATAATGACCAAGGCGTCGGTCAAGTTGATACATTTATTGCTTTGACCGGCCCATATTAATAATGCTCAACGTTCCGAGGTCTATTTAAAAAGCAGAGTTTGATATAACCTGAATTTGTCAGTTGGTCCGGCCAGTATGAATACTTCCTACTTCTAGCCGAGCGATATGAAAACATTCTTTGGAATTCAACATGTCACAAAAACTTATCTTGCAAGAATAAATATTTCTAATTTTAAAAACACACTTGCACAATCCTAAATCAACACCACGCAGTTTTAATTACATTGCCCACTCGATACGGATGTTATGTATACAGACCGGTTATTATTCATAGTAACCGGACGTCTCAAGTTGCCCGTAACATACAGGGTGTCCAGTAAATAGCACGACATACTGCAGGGGGTGATAGCTTGGGTCACTACCTATCAATACAACACAATATATGTTCAGCAAAATCTTACTTATTTTTTTTTCACCACTGTAGGTTAAACTTAAGTGATAAGAAAATAGTTCTGTGCAAATTTAAACAAAAAATAGTATTTCTTGAAAACATTCTTGTCTTTGATAGCAAAAAGACTTATCAATGAGTAAAGTAACTATTCACGAATAATTTGATGTAAAAAAAAGTACTAGAAAAGGATTTTTTCATTACGAGATGCTTAAAAATCTGTTTCAAGGTAGAGATTTTTCGGTATTTCGGAAAATTTTGTAAAACTGTAAATCCGTAAGATTTTGCTGAACATATATTGTGTTGTATTGATAGGTAGTGACCCATGCTATCACTCCCTGCAGTATGTCGTGCTATTTACTGGACACCCTGTATATACCAAAGAACATGGAATCACCGTTTAGAATCGGAAGTTTTTGTAAATTATCAGGTTTCTAACAAATGCTGTCTTTTTTTCAGCTCAGCGAATACTTCATGCGAGTTGAATACTGCACCGGTTTTCATATAGTCTTGGATTATAGCGACATTAATGTTTTAACCTTCGTCACTAAGGTCAACCCTATGGAACTTAGACAAATTGTTACTTTAATGACTGTGAGTAATTAGTATACTATTTTGATAGTTAACACTCGTCTGTAAACCAGACTCGTCCATTTTTAAATTATTATGTTTAAAGGTATTGGTTTGAACATCAAACAACACGCAACTAATATCTCCTTAAGACGCCTTATATGAGATTTTTCCCAATTTGCAAAACAAAGGCAATGAAAAATATCAAAAATGTTTATTAAAAGGAGGATCTACGAAATTTTGCTAATTTACGTGATTTTCCCGGAGTGGGAGAAGTCATTTGATGATTTCCCATTAAAAAAAAAAAAACAAACAAAAAAACGTGATTTTACACACGTAATTTTACAGCTGAAATATTATATTACGTATGGAAAAGTTATGAAAAAGTAAAGCTCATTCAGCTGATCACAATTGAAATGATCTTTCGTTTTGTGCAATAAAACTTATAGAAATTCAGAATTTTAATTGTAAATCACGGAAATCGGCAAAATTTTGGTAAGCAAATTTTAATAACCATTTTTGATTTTTGTTTTTTTTTACTTGTTTTATGATTATTAATGTATTTATGTGAATGGAGCACGACAGACTCCCTGCAGTATTATCTCAAATCGTGCAATTGTGTCTGTCAGCCCTTGTGTAATGCCTACATTTATTTATATCTGCAATTTTTGTAGTGAACATAGTTAAAAGTATTTTATCTATCCATTTTACCGAGGAGTACCGTGTCACGCAGTGACAGGGTTGTGAATCTCAAATCAAATCAAATAATTTATTTGCATAATACATGGTAAAAAAGGTGTTACTGGTATAAAAACTACATTATATTATAACGTAATGAGGTGTGCAAATTAATATAGGTGTGTAAGTACAAAAAAACATAAATTTAAATTTGAGTTACATTAAAAAAAAACACTAAAATAAAAATAATAAATTAATAGTCATTGTATTTGTGGTGCCATGTCAGATAAAAAAGTCATCTTTCATTTAAATAAGCATTAATTGAAAAGTAACATTTTGGAACTTCGTGCAAAATTAATTTGAATTTGTCTATTTTGTGTAGGTCTCTGATACTATTTGGCAGTTTATTATATATTTTGGGTGCCATGTCTAAGAAATGTTTAATAAACACGGCTTTTTTATGTCGTCATACGCATATTTTATTTTTGTGTCGTATCTCAGATATACAGTCGCTCTATATAACATACAGGTATTCAGCTGTATCCAGTTAGCCTGGAACCCCTCCGTAATTGGGAAAGGGTAGGCAGGATTATTCTATGATAGTGATACTCAACTATAAGGCTTTTTTTTAAATGGGTAATCATCAAATGACTTCTCCCGCTCTGGGCGGAGCGGAAGGGCGTGTCAGACTTTTACTGACTAAAACCCACCCGTGTTCCTTCAGTTGCCCATGTGCCAGGGCCACGGTAACTCTTTTGAACGAATCTCGCGACTCTGGCAGGCAACTATAAGGCTTAGGACTCTTCTCATTGATAGCTGAAAAATCGTATGCAATAAATTGCTGACAATAATTTTGCTCACAATGTTTGAATAGGCACTTGGCAGTCTTTTAACAGGCGCTTATTATAGTACGCACGGCGAAAAATCAAGCTATGTGCACATTTCCAGTGTAAGCTGACTTCTCAGTGTGCGAAAAGCCTATACAATGCGAGGTCAGCTAAAACTGGATGTGTATAGCTTGAAATGTAGCCGTGTACTATAAGCGCCTGTTAAAATACTGCCAAATGCCTTTTTCAAAAATGGCGTAAAACGCTTACAGAATGAAAGACTTTTATTTTTAAAATTTAACAATATTCATTGCGTTATTTACGTTTCTGAGCTGATAAATTTAACGAACATAGGAAGCAAAGAATTTCTTTCCAAATTATTTAGATTGTGATTGATAGTTTGATACGGAACTATGGTGTATTCAACAATAATAAATCTAGTAGGTATAGCATCAATTAATTCTATTATTGAGTGTATGTACGTCCCGGGCGTCGGGAGTCAATAGCGGATTCCCGGCCACCGTAGGCACGATAGCGATGGCCGAAGTGGCAATGGGCCGGCCACATTTGTCGTAGAACCGATGACCGTTGGGGTAGACATGTTCTTGAGTGGAGATCGCGAATCGGCAAACGTAAGGTAGGACGCCCTCAGGCTAGATGGAGCGACGATCTTCGCAGGGTGGCTGGTAGCAGCTGGATGAGAGTTGCCGAGAATCGAGCTGAATGGCGTGCAATTGGAGAGGTCCATGTCCAGCAGTGGACTGCTATAGGCTGATGATGATGATGATGATGTAGGCGCGAGCTTGCGGGTGGCGAGCGATGGGTAGCTCGCCGCCCGGTGAGGACTAGGCTCGGGTCGACGGCGCGTAGTGTTCCACGCGCGCCTCAAAGAGATATCAGCAGCACTGAAGGGGTTTGTTAGGACCGATGGCTGCCAGGGTCGCGAGATTCGTTCGATTCAGTCGGCGATGACACGCTTCCCGCTCCACCCAGAGCGGGAGGAGTCATTTCATGATTTCCCATTAAAAAAAAAAAGTGTATGAATTTTGTATAAGTGCCCCGCTGTAGTAAATTAAAAGAGAATAAAAAAACCCTTTACTTAGACTTGGTTGCCTTTAGTACATACAATGAGAATGTTTTTAATTATGTCAGGATTAAACCACCAAGACAGTTGAGGGGGTTAGGAACAAAAAGTGTCATTTACAGTTTTTAACTTTTTGAGTAAATTGAGAAAATAAATACTCAAGTTGATCTAAGCAATTCTTATTATTTTACATTAACCATTTATGTGTCAATTATTGTATAAAATTGTATGTATTATAAGGTTATCTGCTGGTTTTGAAATTTGTAAAAAAAAATACTTATCAAATTACACCCTTTGATCCAATAGCTTGTAAATGTCACAATTTGATTCAATAATTTTGTAAAATGTTATCTTTTGAAACTTACTGTCTAAAAAATGTTACCTTATAAAACATTCAGTATGAAAATAAACAAAAATAGATTCACACAAAATATATTTATTTCTTATACATGTAATTCTCCACAATCTGTCACTTTTTGAATTCAAGTCTTAAATTAAGACTCTTAATAATCACTGTGATTGAATAATAATTTATTTTTTTGTTCTAGAAGCAGTAGTTCAGATCGAGTTTTCTATAAAACCAGTCACATTTTTAATAAAATCTTGGGAGTTACAGATAGAATTTAATATTTGGAGCCAATAAAAAAAAAACGAATTGAGCAAAATATGTAAATGTCACTTTTTGTTCTTAACCTCCTCAGTTTTTGAATTAAGGACCCAATATTTATAGAAATGCCCGGTTCTCCAGAGTTAGAATAGGTCAGATAGGCAGTCGCTCCATGTACAATACTGGTATACAGCTGCATCCGGCTAGACTGGAAGCTGACTTCAACACAGTTGGGAAAAAAGACAGACAATGACAGACAGGGCAGACAGACCATAATGTAAATAAATGCAGTTTTATTTACAAAAAACAACTTAGTCCGGTATTAAGCAGTCATTTTTCTATTTAGAATTTTACCCAAGTTGCAATAAAGTTGAAAATAGAATAGTGGCTCAGAGTTTCACACCAGAACTAAAGTTAGATCGCGACTTGTAATAAGATGGATTATCATTTTTCTATTAAAGCTCATGCTACACTTACCTGTGTGAGTGTTAATGGATAGGTACCATAATATTTTTTTATCATCCGAGCGAAATGACAGTTTATGTTCTTATTTTATTTTCAAATGAATATAAATACCAATAATTTTATTTTTATATACTAAGATAAAAAAAACAATAAATTAAAGCTACTAAGCTTTAATTTAATTTTAAGTTTATCGTTGCGCTAGGGCACAGCGCAACGATAAACTTAAAATAAAATTAAAACTTAAAAAAACAGGTTCCATATTTTCATACCTAGCTTTAAGCCCTGTTTACCATTTTTTCTTTCAATATGGAATGCAGTAAATGAATATGAATCTAAACGTAACCATTGCTTATCATGAGAACTTCTTCATTATTGTCTATTAAAACATCTTTTTCATGTTTTCAGGAAGGCTACGGCTGCAGAATAAAAGGCATTCACGTGATTTCATCGTCCAAGATGGTGGACACGCTGATAACTCTGCTGAAGCAAGTGTTCAGTGCGAAGCTGGCTGACAGGATACATCTACATAAAACTTATGAAACCCTAACAGAATACTTTCCCAAGGAGATGTTGACATTTGAATATGGTGGTCAAGAGAAACCTTTGTTGGAAATGAACAGTATGTTCCATTTATTTACTTCATTTTTTTAAACCCCGCGACATTGTTTGGGCCTACCGTGCTCATCATTTCAGCCTGAAAATTCCCACGTTCACAATCGCCACGTTTGGCGGGCGGGTAGGCGATCGGAAATGGTAAAATATTTGTCCGTATTTATGCAAAATGGAACCACACGACAAATTTTGTTTTTTTTTTTACTTTTTTGAAGAATACTAATTTAAAAATGGTCTAAATTCTTATACAAAAAATAGTATACCTTGTTTCCAAGGCAAAAATCATGTGGTTCTTCTTTGTATAAGAATTTAGACCACTTTTAAATTAGTATTCTTCAAAAAAACTAAATTTGTTGTGTGTTTCCATTTTGCATAAATACGGACATATAGAAAATGCTGCTGCTCGATCTCTAGTAAGTCCTTTGGTCGCCTCTTACGACACCCACGGGAATAAATAGGATGGTGCTATTCTGTACGTCCGGCACCACAAGGTACCTACCATCCTGACACGTTGTACATTGGAGGTGTGCCCTGCCTGGGCGGAGCACTGCCGTGTCCTGCGCGTGATTTAATTAGCTATAGTCACATTTTTCAACCGTCATTCTCAAGTAATTCGTGCCCATACAAGAGCAAAACAAGTACAGAAAATTAATACCTATCTTTTCAACTTCAAGCGTTAGGCAGCTTTTCCCGTGATTAGATTTGAAGCTTTGATTCTTCGGCATAGCACTTTGCTACCGCCACCACGTTTTGAAAATGGATGATGACGTGATGTTTTGTTGACAGGTCTAAATGATTGTATGTATTGTATTATATGACGGTTTTCCCTCAATCTGTCCTTCTGTTATTTTGGCTTGAGAAGAGTTAACTCATATACTTTCAAGTTTTTGATTTTAGTCCTTATCAACATCAATTCAGTCGAAAGACGTCCATTGCTCCCCCAAGCACCGCTACTTTGACCCTTCTCGCATCTGGCGGACTCGTGCGGCCTTCACTAGGTCATCGGTCTATCTTGTGAGAAGCCTTCCAACGCTACGTTTTCCAATACGCAGTCACGTCGCGGTTTGCTTTTAGTAGTTACAGCAAAAGTATTGATAATTTGCAATGCGGGAAATGTTGAAGAGCCAAATCAATCGTTAAAAGTTTTTTTTTTTTTCTCATTACAGAAGCCTGGTTAGAAACCCTTAGTTCCGAAGAGTTCCTGGAGTACATGACTGAGATGAACAAAGCAAATACAAATGAGTCTTGCAGACAATCAGAGAAATTCAACGAGCATTATATTGGCATGCCTGGTTCCTTCAGAGCTTTGAGCGTAGATTAATTTATAGTAAGAAGGGGACTGATTGCTTGTATATTAGTGTTAGGGGTTTATGCTACGCCATGCCAGGTTCTAACCAAGGATTGACAAATTACAGACTATTCGAGAATCGAATTACGGAGCCTTGGATAAATATTTGGACCAACCACGTTCGAACAAAAGTACAGTTCATGCTACAAAAGTATGCGCATAGGCAATCATCGTCTATCAACCGAAATACGAGCGCGCAATGATCAGATCTAATATAGAGGTGTAACTTTGGTTCTAAAAGTGGGTGTTTTTAAGCTACTCCATTTTATAAGTCGTCATTATTATTTTACTACATATAATAATTATTTGATGGAGGATGTGGGTACAGGTGAAAAAGGGCTAATGAGCAATATTAGACTGCCTAGACAAAGTGACATTAGACATTCAATCAACGTTAATGATGATAGAAAAGTCAAAATTTATGGAATGTATGAGTTGCGGAAAACATGACACACAGAAAACAAAACAAACAATAAAAAAGAAAAAGCTGGGGAAAACATGCGTCCCATCCACGCAAAACGGCCATCGCTCAGCATAATGCTGTGACTCTATGCAAGACAGCCCAGCGCTGGTTTTCAGCGACGGCTACCGAAAAGCGTATGTCAAAGTTATTGTAAAAATACGAAAGGCTTTCAAACAGATTGTCACTTGTCTAGACATTCAGCTTTGTGGTAGAAAAATCTTACTATTTGCATTTTGTAATAGGTAAACATTTTATAGAAAATATGTAAATAAATAATGTAATTGGAGAGGACGCTATTCATAACATTGTAATTGAGTATAGCCAAATAAAAATAATTTTGTACAGAAAACTGTGTTTCATTGACATTACAATACATTACCAATCAATATTGGTCCCTTTAGCACGAATAACCCTCACTTCCGTGGGGGACAGTAAACTTGGGTTTGATTGAAAGATCTCAACTTTTCCCCATGTATGTTTTACTAGCTTTTGCCCGCGACTTCGTCCGCGTTAAATTTCGTGTTGCCCCGACCCTTCCCGACGCGTCGAATCGCCTACCCGTGCGATTTTCCTCGTTTTTGCAACATTTTTCATTACTGCTCCGCTCCGCTTGGTTGTAGCGTGATGTTATATCGCTGCCCTAGTTCAACAGTAAGATATCTTAAAAAAAAACAAAATTGAGTAAAGTTATGTTTCATGTGAAAAATTTGCTCTTCTGTCCGGTTCAAAAATCGGATATTTGTAAAACGCAACCAAAGTGCCTAAATTTCAATGTCTCCCTGAGACATTTAAGAATATTTTTACCGACCAGTTCAAGATTCTGACATCTTAAGATATTTATAAAGTCAGGGAAGATTTTCGAAACACATCCGTAACACATAAAACTAAGCTATAGTTTTTAAAAAATCAACCACATTTCAATTAACAACGCGTGAATTAATGACACTAAAATCATAAAAGTATGAATAACTCAAAACATACTTTGTTCAACATATCTTACTGTTGAACTAGGGCAGCGATATAACCTATGTTACTCGCAAATAATGTAGCATTTCCATAACCTATGTTACTCGCAAATAATGTAGCATTTCCAGTATAAGCTGACTTCTCCTCGCACGAAAACTCTATACAATGCGAGCTCAGCTAAAACTGGAAATGTATAGCTTGATGTGTGGCCGTGAGTACATAATTATTCGAAGAAAATTTTATACTTGCTGCAAATATGTGAGCACCATGTTTCTATCATACAAATAATGTATCTGTCATTTTTTTATTAGACTTTATTCTGATTTTCATATATAAGCCTGGGGTATAAAAAATATGGGGAGTAATATAAAACCTTCTCCGTTATGTTACGTTATGCGTTATGTTATGTTTACTAATCTAAATATCGCTGGCTTGCGAGAATAACGACGTAATTCAAAATTCTGTCACACTGAATACTGTATGCCAAACGATCCTAAATCTTTGATGTTTTATCGTGAAGAGAGATGCAGCGAACGATTTCAAAACGGCGAACTAGCGAACATTGACTCGCAATCGGCGTTGCATCTCTGTTTGATAAAATATCAAAGATTTATGATCGTTTGCCATACAGTACTCAATTTAGCAGAATTTTGAATTACGTCGTTATTCTCGCAAACCAGCGATATATTGATTAGTAAACATAACGCATAACGTAACGTAACGGAAAAGGTTTGATATTACTCCCCATATTTTTTATACCCCAGGCTTATGAAAATCGATTCTTAAGCGATATTTAATGTAATCGTTCGTAAGGAGTAAATTCCAGTGGTACGTCGGAGCTGACACACACAATTTCTTGTTTTAACCTATTGTGCTATGGTAAGTTTATTCTCTGTGCATCGTTTTCACATATAATTATTATAGGTATGTAAAATATTTTGAAAAATTAACGGTGGAGTTTCTTGCCCATTCTTCTCCATACATAAACACTTTCGGAAGGGGCGACTAGAAGCAATTCTATTTTAATATAAATGTTGACGTTCGAAAGTGCCTTTTATGTGAGTTATCATCATCCTCATCATTTCAGCCGTAAGACGTCCACAACTGGATCTCTCTGAACTGGACTCACCCAGTGTGGAGGGCTATTTTACGTGACTATTTGAAATAAATGGTCCGTAGATGGGTGACCACCTGGTGTAACGGCGTGTAAATAGCCGACAACACGCGGGGAGCTCAAATGTGAAAAGTTATGGTTTGATAGTAATTATATTGATCCCTATGAAACCCACCCTGTGACCTGAAGAATGATAAATAGTTTCGACGTCAGCACTGCAAAACTATTGGCCCACTAACCTTCAGACCAGCCCCGGGACGCCTCACCAGCAACTGTCAGCAGCTCACACCGTGAAGCACTTTCACGAGACAGATTTTCAGATCACTGTTGGGTATTTATAACGAGTTTCTTCAAACTTTAGCTGTCCATCACGGTGAAAAAACCAACTTTTCCTCAAAATTACAAGAATAGCACCGACCGAGATTTTAGATTATTGCTAAAGAAATGACCTAATACTTAGGTATAACAGAAATAAGTATTAACAAGTCAATTTGGGTCACTTAAGGTGCCCAACCACCACCTTTACATACCAAGATTCTTCCGTGCCTCGAAAAGCACGTTAAGCCGTTGGTCCCGGCTGTCTTTCGTAGATCTTAAACGACGTTACGGGTCGTCAGAAGCCCGAAAATCTGACAACCAGTCTTACCAAGGGGTATCGTATTACCCAGTAACTGAGTTGTGGAGGTCAAATGCCTAGTCCCTCCATGTAAAATACTAGTACTCAGCTGTATCCGGTTAGACTGGAAGCTGACCCCAATATAGTTGGGAAAAGATGATGATATTTCACAAACATACTTATGTATGTAAATTTGTTAAATAATAACAAATTTAGCGATTTTTCTTTTATTTAATGAGCAGTTCTTGAACCATGACTAGACATGCAATTTATTTGTAAAACAATTCAATTCCCTATACTTTTATTACTCACTTATTACAAGGATGCCGATGTAATCTCAAGTGTTTTGTATGTCATATAAATTAACTTTATAAACAATATATACAATATAAAATAATAGTTTAAAAAAACTAAAAAACATGCTTCCATTGAAAACCTTACTAAAAAGTACAAAATAATTGAAAAAAAGCATGGGGTGCCTGATATCAATAAAAAAATACCTTAAAAAGCACCCCACGCTTTTTTTCCTTTTTATTTATTTTGTATTTTTTAGGGTGTTTCGAATTTGGAGACGTATGTCAGCGTAGTTTGTGACGTATGTCAGCGTAGTTTTCAAAGACAGTTTTTTTTGCTGTCCTGGTAACTCTGGCAAGGATAATGGCACAAATTAGTTTGTGACGTATGTCAGCGTAGTTTTCGAAGACAGTTTTTTTGCTGTCCTGGTAACCCTGGCAAGGATAATGGCACAAATTTATAAAATTATTGCATTGTCATCGGTCCTTGACAGGTGTGCAAAGTTTGTATGAAATCTGGTCGTTTAAAGTGGGTCAAAATCGTGCTATAAGGAGTCGGTTACGAACAAACATACAAACATACAAATATACAAACATACAAGTGAAGCTAATATAAAGCGTGTAAGAAGCGCCTACATTAAACATACTAAATAAAAACGTTTTATTTCACATAAACATATACACTCCGCGCCACTTGAATAATATAAAGCGTGTAAAAATAGCAATCTAGGTAGACTGATGAAGTTGCGGTCCGTTGTGCAATTACAAGAATAAATAGTCATTTATAATCTTTTCATCCGTCATTTAACATTAGTAATGAATACTCGTAAAGACTGCGATCCTTTTGACCTTTGACTGACCTTCTGTTTAGTTTCACCATTACAATACTGGCAGTTGAGTGTATGTTATCATCATGATTTCAGACAATGATGTCCACAGCTGGACATAGACGTCCCCCATTTTATGGGGGTTTGCCATTATCACCACGTTTGGCAAGCGGATTGGCGATCGGAGTATGGTGATATATATAGTCCTCCAGACCGTATTTCGGCCACGGCGGCCAATCTCAACGGAGACTAGCCATCGGCGCGGGAGATATTATAGTGCTCAAGTGTGTGCGCAGACACAGGAGCACTCACTCTTCCCTCACTCTCATAGTCCGATGGGACGGCAATCCGACACGACCGGAGAGAGATCAGGCGTAGGACCAACGGCTTAACGTGCTTTCCGAGGCACGGGGGTATCACACCGCCAACTTCCAAACTCCGGGCTGTTACTAAGAAATTCTTTATAGAAAAACCCAGAACACTTTATCCGACCCGGGAAACGCTCAGCAGCACTTTCCATGCTCAGCAGTCGCGCTTGCGACCACGAGACCAACGGGGCAGTTATGGTGATAAAATGCATAGAGAACGCTACTGCCAGAGTTACCACCATCATATTAATTTCAGCCAAAAGACGTCCAGTGCTGGACATAGGAACTCCCCAAGCAACGCCACTTCTCGTTTTGTAGCGGATTCCCGCTTGGTGCATCACAATACAAAAGACGATTTTAATTCATAATATACGTTCTTCCAATGACCTTGTGAAGCCCGCAGTAATCAGCTGGATGTCAGAAGCACAGGACCAGTCAATACGAGGACGCTTGAGGGATGAATATGTGCAGTAGTAGACGTTTTTCAGCTGATGTGCGACCGCCCAGGACACCCTTTTTAACCGACGAAAAAAAAACGGAGGAGGTTATCAATTCGACGCGTATATTTTTTTTTTGTTTTTTTTTTTTTATGTATGACTACGCATAACTTTTTACATAGTAGTCCGATTGTGATGATTCTTTTTTTGTTGGAAAGGGTATACTCCAAGAGTAGTTCCATATAAATTTGGAAAACAAAATTAAACCCTAAGGGTCAGAAAACAGGGGATCATTGATTGTTCACTCCCTAATTGTAATGTAGAACCACGAATAACTTTATACAGAGTAGTCCGATTTTGATAATTTTTTTTTCATTGGATAGGGTATACTTTGTCAAGTATTATAAGTACAATAAAGCCACAAAAAAAAAACTTTTTAACAAAAAATTAAACGGCGGTTTAATTTTTATAGAAAACTTGTTATGGATACCCTCCATCTTCTACGATTTTTCCCTGCTAACAAGAGTTGGGAGTACGGGATTCCGTTACACAAGCAAGCATGCAACGCACCCAATGGATCTTGTGCATTTTGAGAACTGGGAAGTCAGCCACAATCAGAATCAGAATTTTAATTTGTAAACATAGGAGTTACACAGTGTGTGAGACGTGACAACATTTGCATAGATTCTCTATATTTTGCCGTTATGCGTACAAATATTTTTATTGTTAAAGCGTCAGTTCCAGTACCGTTGGCTCAAGTTAACTGGGCGCAATTTGTAGATAATAAGAAATTAACTATAAGTATTTTATAAGGCGTTTCGCTTACTGTCATTTAAAAAAATCTTTTTTGAAGGTGAGGTTGTTCAATAATTATTACATACACATTTTAAGTGTTTCGCTGCGTACAAAATCCTGAGTTTTTTTTATATTCCCAAAATTCCTAAAAGTTCCTCCAGTTTTGTACAATTATCAAATTAAATTCAAATTAATTAAGTTAATATAATTTTTAATGTGTACCGTGTGGTGCCGGACGTAAAGAATAACACCACCCCATTTCTTCCCGTGGGTGTCGTAAAAGGCGACTAAGGGACTTACTAGAGAATGGGCAGCAGCGTTCTCTATGTATTTTACCACCATACTGCGATCGCCAACCCGCCTGCCAAGCGTGGCGATTATGGCAAAGCCCCCCAAATTGGGGGAGGCCAAAGTCCAGCAGTGGACGTCTTACGGCTGAATGATGATGAATTTTTAATGATCATTCATTGTTCTATCAATGAATGATTATTAAAAATTATAGAATACGATATCTTGCGGATGGGCAAATATTTTGGAATGATGAACGTTTTACAGTAGAAATGTCAATAATACCCACGCAATTTTATTTTCGTCTACTGAAACGATGTCAAAATTGGCTGTTTTCAGAATTCAAAAAAGATGCCACTTCTTTTAGAAGCCGATGATGCGAGACAAAGGGTCGCCTTAATATAGGATGAGGTATATTTTGGTGTCACTTATCTAGTTAGATAGTTTTGGCGTTCCTTCGGTGTCACATATTTGTGCAACCACTTATTAGGGTTCCGTTGCCAAATGGCAAAAAACGGAACCCTTATAGATTCGTCATGTCTGTTTGTTTGTCTGTCTGTCTGTCCGTGTATGTCACAGCCACTTTTTTCCGAAACAATAAGAGCTATGCTGTTGAAAATTGGTAAGTACATGTATTCTGTGAACCGCATTAAGATTTTCACACTAAAATAGAAAAATAATAATAATATTTGGGTATCCCCATACATAGAACTGAAACTCAAAAAAAAAATTTCATCAAACGCATACGTGTGGGGTATCTGTGGATAGGTCTTCTAAAATGATATTGAGGTTTTCAATATCATTTTTTTTCTAAACTGAATAGTTTGCGCGAGAGACATTTCCAAAGTGGTAAAATGTATGTCCCCCCCCCCCCGTAACTTCTAAAATAAGGGAATGATAAAACTAAAAAAAATATACGATGTACCTTACCATGTAAACTTCCACCGAAAATGCGTTTGAATGAGATCTAGTAAGTAGTTCTTTTTTAATACGTCATAAATCGTAAACCACAATTTACCTTTCATTCAGTCAACTCAAATATAAAAAAAAAATACATTTAATTTCAGAAACATAAACCTTATGCATAAACCGTGAACACCTGCAGGTTTGTACGGAACCCTCGGTGCGCCAGTCCGACTCGCACTTGGCCGGTTTTTTATATATGCCATCCACAAAGATTATATGTGTTTGCCATTATCTTGACGGAAGATTGAAATCATTGGAATAAAATCTAGTAATATTGCCGAGCTGTCCTTAGAGTTATATATTTATGTTCGTACCTACAGTCATTAACAGTTACTTTACCTTGAAGCCATCAACAACCTTATTATCACTAAAATTAAGACTTTTATTTTTTAGCAGAATCGTCAACGACAGCAATCCAATAGTAACCTTAACCATAATAGAGTATAAAGATCATTGTAATTTGGACCCTGAAGCAAATTCTGAGGTACAATCATTGTGAAAGGACTGTCTTTGGGATTTGTAGTATATGGATGCAAGTAGGACAAGTTTTTCAACCTGTTGTCATCAGGTCTAGCCACAGAGAGGTCTGGTCAGGCAGGCTTCCTCTGACCAGGACAGGACCAGACCTCTCAGACTCTCTCTCTGTATCTATGGAACTCTGAGGTTAATTTGGTCCGTGGCCAAAATCGAAACAATTGCCGCCATTTTTTTTTCCAATGTGTTTCAGATGCCGTTCACAAAACAATCAAAGAGAAAGAAAAAGGGACGTTTATTTGCGATAACGTGACGCAGAGAAAGAACACTAATACAAAAAACAAACGGCCCTCGGTGTGTGAGTCCGACTCGCACTTGGCCGAAGTGCGAGTCGGACTCGCACACCGAGGGTTCCGTACAAACCTGTAGGTATAGTTTAAAATTAAAAAATAAATAATTAAATGATGTAACTAAAAATTTACAGTTTTCGTAATTTTTCCTTTATCTTTGCTATAAGACGTTGCTTCGTACCAAATTTCAAAATTCTAGATCGACTAAAAGTACCCTGTAAGTTTTGATTCCCTTGCGAGTTTCGAAAATTTGCGGAAATTTGCGGCATAAACGGCTATATCTTTTGATTGATTTAGCTTAGAAGTTTCATTTTTTCACAGCTCTAAGGGACAGTAAACTTGAGTATTTGATATAAATTTCAGCTTGATACCTCCACGCGTTTCTGAGAAAAAGGGTCTTGACAGATGGACGGACGGACGGACGGACAACAAAGTGATCCTATAAGGGTTCCGCTTTTTCCTTTTGAGGTGCGGAACCCAAAAAAGAACAAGTTGGGAGAAAATATGCGTCAATTCACGCAAAACGGCTATCACACAACTTAATGCTCCGACTCTATACAAAACAGAAACGCAGGCCTGGTTTTCAGAAAAAGCTGGCGAGATAGCCCCAAATATTTACCAAGACAAACGTGAGCAGTGGTGCTCTACTAGTATCAGCGCTGACTTACGATTTGTAAATCGTGGGTAACTTACCCAGAAAGGCGTTTTAGTTAGTCTAAATTATTTCATCACCACAGCTCTCAAAACGGTGAAGGACTACATCGTGAGGAAACCGGCATGTCTTAGAACCAACAAATCGATGAAATGTGACATCTATTATACCAACCCGCACTAGGTCCGCTCTCTCCGTCAGTGAGGAGACCTATGTCCCAACAGTGGGAACGTTATAGAGTGATTATGCATAGGTTTACTAACACAACACCCCTGTCAACGTCATTCGGATGCCAAAACCGAGTACTGCACCTTTGTTGACCATTTTGAATGATTCCAAATTTAAAACTCTACCATGAACAAGGTGCTAAACAATTGCGAAACGCATTCGACAGTATCTAAATAATAAAAACATAAATTCAAATTTATTTAATCATAAATCAAGTTTAATAAAAAAATAAAATATAAGTACGCGCATGCATTACGTAGTTGATAAAATGTTTTTAATGTGTTAAGGTCCTTACACACAAGATCGATGGATTGTGAGAGAGGTAATGATGACAGGGAAGAATTGGAGAAGAAACTTTTTGCACTGATCACAAGTAAAATATGGGACACGGGTAGGAAGAAGTTCGTTACACACTTGTTTAAATGATCAATCAATTTTGATCGATGCACTTGAATCAAGGAGAAAGCTGCAAAATTTTAAAGATGGCCCCAGGTCATTCATCATAATCAGCCTATATTGGTCCCAGTGCTGGGACACAGGCCTCCTCTCGGTGAGAAGGAATGGGCCGTAAGCTACCACGCGGGCCCAGTGCGGGTTGGTAGATGTCTCATGTCTTCGAATTTTTAGTTCTAGGACAGGTCATTATGAAAATGAATAAAATAATTCCTGATTTTTTATTTGTCTTTGCTGTCTTTTTATTTGTTTCCAAAATGCATAATTTCATCAAGATACTGCTTCACATTAAATACAACTCTTGAAACAAAGCTTTCAAAAAAAAATATGTGTACTTTTGTTCATGATGATGAAATGATCAAGTGAAAAAAGAAAAACGTGTGTGTGTGTGAGAGAGAGAGAGTGACTGAGAGAGAGTGTGTGAGTGTGTGGTAATCAATCAAAATAAAACTATCGACTATCAAGATTCATCAGCGTCATCAGCCTATAATGTTCCCACTGCTGGGACACAGGCCTCCTCTCGGTGAGAGGTCGAGATTAACGAGACTAAAATAATTCGTAATTTAAGAACGTCCACATCTTAGTATCAATATTTTAAAAAAAACCGCTAGTTTCCCTAAATTTTTGACAAGTTTCTGACATTTGAGTGTCAACGAGGTGAGACTGCGACTAGATTTTGAACGTTTTTGATTACGAGAATTGACCTCCTGATACTATTAGCGATTCTCATAAGTGTACAGGCATCTTTATACAAGAATAAAGTTTTGAATAAAACCCATTCAAAATTTTTATCTGCTTCAGTTGATTGCTGTTTCCCAACCAAGTGTGTCCCTTAATAAAATGGTAGTGTTAAAAGATAGAATTCTGGAATTCCACCCAGACACCCTGGAATATGTGAGGAAAGACGTTAATTTGGAGAAGGAAGGTAGAATGGAAGAAGCCGTGAATATTTTGGACGATTGGGTGAAGAAACAGCAGCATTTTATCAAGAAAGATTTTTGTGAGTATATTTTTTATGTGTTTTCATTTCGTTGCTAGATCATCATCTGCCTAGCCTTTTTCCGACTACGTTCAGGTTGACTTCCAGTGCTACTGAATGAAGCTGAAGCGACTGCCTATCTGACCTTTACAACCCAGTTACTGAGTAACACGATACACGGTTGTCAGACTTTCGGGTTTCTGACAACCCACAACGACTGTCAAAGATGATACGGATGACAGCCGGAACCAACGGGTTTTCATGCTTGCCAAGACACGGAGGGGTGTTGGTAAATAAAGCCGGGTGATGGGTCACCGGACCTGCCAGGATCGCGAGATTGTTCGAAAGAGACACCGTGACCCTGGCACATGGGCAACTGAAGGAACACGGGTGGGTTTCAGTCAGTAAAAGTCTGACACGCCCTCCCGCTCCGCAAAGAGCGGGAGAAGTCATTTGATGATTTCCAATAAAAAAATAAAATAATGGGTCACCGACCCATCTACGGACTAACCGTGCCGAGTGTTGCTTAACCTGAAAGATCGACCCGTGCTGTTGCTGTTATAGGTTTCTTATATGCCTCTTTTAAATTTCGTTGGTTGGTGTTGCTCAAAAAGTAAGAAGTGTTTTTTAGGTCAAAGCGTAAGAGATTCTACAACTGGCCAGTGTGACTTCTTCGATGATGTTGAGAGTCGAGTTGAATAGCGTGTAATTGGAGAGACTTATGTCCAGCAGTTGACTGCAGTAGGCTGATTATGATGTCTTTTTAATTTGCCATTTTTAAAAGGGGTTTATTCTTATACAATTAGTATCCGTGACTTCGCCTGCATGGATCTCGGAATTTATCTCACGGGAACGAGCTTCCGCGACAAAATATTGCAAAACATCAAACCGGGATTTCCTAGAGCAATAAATTCGATATATGACTAACGTGACCATTAATTTTTTGGCTCAAAACGGGACATTGGTTTATTTAGGTCAATTAACAGGCAGTCAATGAAAAAAAAAAAAAACACTTTTTAAAGTTATTTATTCAGAAAAACTCAGTTAGCTTAAAAGTTAAGAATAGCAAAATATATAAAATACCCGAAACGTTTAGTTATATTTATATTTATGAGAGGAAAAAATTGCTTTAATATAGCTGGTGATGATTTTAAGTAAGAATGAAACTCTTGACACGTTTTTTTTTATATCAACATCGCTTTTAGAACTGAAATTTGCAACTGCGTTTTCAGAAAACGGGACAATATCGAGTCCTAGACATCTTTTCAGGGACACCGGGACTCGTAACTAAAAAAAGGGACAGTCTCGTTCAAAACGGGACGTCTGGTCACGTTATATATGACATTTCTCTGGCCCACTCCCTCTTATAAAGAGGAGACCTGTGTCCCAGCAGTAATGACTTAATATGCATTTGTGTTATGAGTACGATAGACTGCACGTCAGTCTTGGCATTTGTTCTACAAAAACCACCCTTACTACTACGAAATAAGAGCGTTGTTAATAAGGCAAACTATTGTTACATGTCTAAACGTTTCACAGACTACGCCTAATGTTGTGACGAGTTTTGGACCCAGAAAATAAATATTTAAGTAAGTAGGTATGTGAATATTGAAAGAAGTGTAGTGTAAAGATTTATCTATGTTATGAAAAGCAGACAAAACAAAACCCAGGTTATCTTAATAATATTATGATAAGAAAAAGTAATACAAAACATATGAGTGCAGTGATCCCCATTTAAATATAAGTACCGTAAGTAGCAGGTTAAAAAGAGAAGTAACTGAACTAGTGGTCACAGTCTTGACATACGACTTGTAGGTGGGTTCGAACTACAAAGTTTGAACCCGGGCCGGCTATGCACTTTGTGTAATTTCGAACATTACCACTGTTATCAAAACGGTGAAGGAAAATATTGTGAGCAAGGGTCATGCCTTTTTTTTGTGGGTGGGAAATCATTAAATGACGACTACCGCTCTGGATGGAGCGGGAGGGCGTGTGAGACTTTTACTGACTAAACCACCCGTATACCTTCAGTTGCCTATATGCCAGGGCTACGGTAACTCTTTCGAACAAATCTCGCGACTCTGGCAGGCATCGGTCCTATCGAACCCCTTCAGTTTTGCTGACAGCTCATTTTTGGGTCATGCCTGAGTTTCAAAAACTCGAAGAAATGACGTGAGATCCACTATCCATCACTGGGGTCGTTTGGTGGAACACAACCTCCTTCCCTTCACAGAGAGGAGGCTTGTGTCGTAGCAGTAAGAACGATTTAGATTGCTAATGTAGAAAAAAATTCCCGTCAAAAGTGCACCTCAGAATCTGCCTATCATGTCCATGTCCACACAGACCTCCTCTGCGTTTAAAGGAGTGGCTCATAATCAACACGGGCCCAGTTCAGGTCGACGAATATAACATGTCGTCGAATTTTTGTGTCTAGAACACGCTGATTTCCTCAAGATGTTTTCCTCTACCGTTTTGAAAACAGCCATCATTCATAATTTCAGCCTAAATACGTCCCGTAGGCCCCAATTTTGGCGGGTCTGCCCTAATCACCACGGTTGGCAGGCGGGCTGGCGATCGCAGTGTGGTGAAAAAGTAATGAAGAACGCTGCTGCCCATTCTCTAGTAATCGAGAACAGTAGTGATCGAACCCACGACCTACAACTCGTCAGTCACGGCCGTTACCACTAGGTCACCACTGCCCTTGAAAGTACACCAGCGATCGAACATACAATCTTTTGCTCACCAGTCTGTGTTTCAATGTGCTGGATATTATCATTCCAATAAGGAAGACGGAAACCCATTGTTATTCACATAGCATAATATTTTATGATCATGATCTTTAACCCAACACGTTCTTATGTATATTAGTTTGAGACAATCATTCATAAATAGGTTGTGGCGACAGTTTTTATGTAATTATGGAGGTGGACTTTGGAAGTCTATGAGGTGCCGGGGTCATAGGGTTTTGTGGAACCAGACCTTTCTGTATGCTGTTTTCCAAGAAATTTTTAACACTTTTAGAGGTACGATAACCTATCGTACCTCTAAAAGAGAGAGACCTAATGATTCCGGAGTCGCAACCACGTACTGGATGACGTAGCGTTGCCAGTAGGAACCCGCTGGATGCGAGAAGCAGTCAAGGCGGTCGAAGTAGCAATGCTTAGGGCAGGTCCATGCGCAGCAGTGAATGTCTTTCAGCTAAAACCATGATGATTATGTGGTCAGCTTATCTGGTTATGTTTCCCAATGGTAACATAACCAGATAAACTCTTAATCTCTTTCCAACGCATTATGTTTATAGATTTATCTTCCTGTTTCAGCTCGAGACTACCTTGAAAGAACCTTAATCAACGCTAAAGGGATGGTGGAACGAGCCAAACAAAGGATAGATAAGTTGTGCACCTTCAAGACTTTGATGCCCGATTTATATCCTGGTACAGTGTCAAGGAAACAGTTTGAAACCTTAGATAAATTTATGTAAGTAGCTTACATCATCGGCAGTTCACTGCTTGACGCCATTCCACTCAATTTTCGGCAACTCCCATCCAGCTGCTCGTCGCTCAACGTAGCCTGAGGCCCATTGCTGGGTCACAGGCGTCCTCATTCTGATGTCTTCGGATTTTTCATCATAGGATATGTCGATTTCCTCACTATGTTTTTCTTTACCGTTTTGAGAGCTGTTCTGATAAAATAATGTTAAGAAAGTAAAGTGCCTTTTAGGTATCTATCAACCCTTAAATCATGGTGGTTACCACTAGTCTACCACAGCTCTCCTCACCTCAAGATTACCGATATACAGATGACACCTTCCTTTCAAATTCAACTAGATCTTCTTCTTATCAAGTCGATAGTCTTCTTCAATATTTCTATATTGTTTGAGGTCAGTTGGTCACGTTGACCATGGCTTCAGTAACATTTCATAAGTATTTCAAGTGAAGGGACACTTAGGCCACTCCAGCAAGTGGAACATAGCGTTGTCAAAAGCACACGTTGTTATACGAGACTGCTCGACTATAGAGACAGGACACCGTTAAGGCCTTTCTTAAATGTGTGCTCTATTCAAGCCTGAACGGGCCTCATTCATCAGCAGCCTATAATGTTCCCACTGCTGGGACACAGGCCTCCTTCGATGAGAGGACGTGGGCCATAATCCACCACGCGGGCCCAGTGGGGGTTGGTAGATGTCCTTCCAACTCTACGTCCTCCAGTACACGGTCGCCACTCCAGAACCTTTCGGCCCCATCGGCCATCTGTTCTGCGAGCAATGTGCCCTGCCCACTGCCTCTTCAGTTTAGCAATTCTTCGGGCTATGTCGGTTACCTTGGTTCTCCTACAGCTCTCTTCATTTCTGATTCGATCGCGTAGGGAAACTCCAAGCATAGCCCTCTCCATCGCCCTTTACAAATAATGATGTTAAATTATAAATTTATCTTAAATTTCAGACGGTACTGTATTTTACCTAAACTGACAAAGGAACACTACAGGGTGTCGTTTTTGAACTTGAAGTCAGATGATTATCAATCTTCGGACATTCATAATTTCTACAATTATAATACTTTGGTAAGATATCATTCAATACTTGACGGGCGGACAGACAAAATGGTAAATGAAGTAGAAAGTTGCTTATCTCTTGATTGTATTTTTTTAACCAACTTCAATAATATGAGGAGGTTCTCAATTCATTTGATTTTTTAATCGTTTTCTACCTCAGAACTCCGAGATTTATAAACGGATTTCTGAAAATGTTCTATCGTTTGAAGGGGGAATATTTATAGAATGGTCCCACATAAATTTGACTTACCTTTTAACAATACGAGCCATGCCCTTTAATGATTTGAATACATTTAAAATACACATGGAGGCATTTCGATGCAAATAAAATACAAAATAACAAAAGATTATTATTTGAAAAGTGCGACTGAGTGCAACTGTGTCTAATGGGCTTAGTTCAGAAGGACTGCGCGTTGTGTGTAAGTAACATATCTTCCGCTTAACTTTATGTAACTGTATTTCCCATTTTTTCAGCTAAGCGAATACGTCAGACTAAATGATTACAACTGTGGCCTCGTGGTAGTTCTGGACTTCAGGGATGCAAACATTATGAACTTTCTCACTAAATGCACTCCCTTGGAACTAAGACAAATTATCACATTGATGACAGTAAGTACCAGACCTATTAATTTGAATAATACTAGTTGATTATAGTTCTGCAAAGCAAAGGCGTTTGCTCATACAAATAAGCTTTTCGACACCCTTGTGCTAAGGCGGCTGCTGTAGGTTTCGAGATATCACCAAGCGGGTAGTCGAGTCTTTGTCTCACCAAGCTGTCCTATTCTTTGGCCGAAGCATCAGCATCGTCATCCAAAGTGTAAATGCTGCTAGCCGTTTTAGCACTATTCAAACCCACTTTTCCTTGGCGAATTTATCGATGCCCTTTGATTCTCTTTTTAATATAAATGTACAGATTATTAATATTATTCAAAGTCTATTAGCTTATTAAACAACAGCGACAATCTTTACATATTTATAAGGTAATGTGAAGACTGTCTTATGTAATTTTGTCGGCCGAAAACTACTAGTACTCAGCCTAATTTGAATAAATGACTTTTTATTTTGCTTTTGGTCACCTCGGCCTAACATTTCGGGGAATACGGCCGTGAAGTTATATTATGAATTATAAAGAAAACAGGTACAGCTCCTCAGAGCTGCGATCACTAAACCAACAAGTCAGTCATTCATGATTGACCAATTGATCTATAGTCTATTTGCGTTAAGAAAATAGTGATTCATCGCTGTCACTCAGGTTAGGCACGCCCCTTGCCCAATTAAATCATGATAAACTGGCAAAAAGACGCATCCGTACTGTCTGAAGGGCCTAGCTCAAATGGTCAATGTGCACGGCTTTCTAATTTACTATGATCTAATTGGTCAAGGGGCGTGGCTCAGCTGAGTGGCAACAGAGAGTCACTATTTTTTTAATGTGAACAGACTATAGTTAGGCAAATGCTACTGCCGAGTTACTCGGGTTTGATACCCAGGTAGGTCATTTTGGTATTTAGAGCAGAAAACTATTGAGCCCAGTTATTAATTAATTTATTTGTTAAAGTAGAAAATAACTAACAGCTTTAAAAGAAGGACAATCAAGAATTACAGGTAACATACTGTACCCGCATACATAAACTCACGCCACGCTCGCACCGACAGGTAGGCAGAAAGTATAGAATTCCACCTGCCAAGATCTTTACTACTTTTGCCTCGTTTACGATCATACATTTTGTCATACATGCACGCCAGTTGCGAGTACTACGCACCTTACCTTTCATCCTCCCAATTTCGTTAATTCTGATTCTTTTTAAGTACGAGTATGTCTAATTCTATTCTACCCATTTGTATTCCAGGAAGGCTACGGAATGAGAATAAAACAGATACATTTAATAACAGAATCCAAAATGGTTGACGCTCTTGTCGGCTTCCTCAAACAAGTCCTAAGTTCAAAATTAGGAGGGAGAATACATTTGCACAAAACTATTGATACCTTGTACGATTTTCTGCCGAAAGATATACTACCTGAAGAGTATGGAGGCAAGGAAAGGTCTATGCAGATACTTAGTGGTGGGTATTTTGTTTGGTTATGATTTTAATTGCATATGATGCCAGACTTAAAGAATAGCAACATATCATTTCCACCCATGAGTGTCGTAAAAGGTGAGTAGGACTTACTAGAGAATGGGCAGCAGCACTCTCAACATATTTTACTATCATGTTGCGATCGCCAGCCCGCCTGCCAAGCGTGGCGATTATAGCAAAGTCGCCCAAATTAGGGGGGGGGGGGGGACTATTTCCAGCACTGGATGTCTTTCGGCTGAAATGATGACGATGATTTGAGTAGTAGAACAAGTTTACAGCGCGCTAGGAGTTAAAAGTGCAGGCAAATTAATTAAGAACCTTACCCAAGTCAGCATAAAAGCAGGCCGACTCGTAAACCATAACCGTGAATTCAGTACAGGTGTCAAACCGGGTTTTCAAAAAAAACAATCTGCTCTTTCATAGAAAAATGAAAAAAAAAATGTTCTGTGTCTGGGTGTAATTTATCTATAATATCTATTTAGAAATATATAAGTATATTTATCAGTTTTCTGGTTGCCATAGTACAGGGTCTGCCTAGTCTGGGATCAGATAACGGTGTGTTAGTTGTCGTAAGACATTATTATAATTACCGCGCTGGATAGAAATGCATATCCTTAAGATAAAAAAATAGCCAGTATTTTGGGTCATAGTAAGTGTAATAATATGGACATACATAGCTAATTATACATTTTTAAGACATAGCTAAGTAATGACATTGGTATAACAGTCAGGTTAAGCTACGCTGGTCGAGGTTGGTTCGTGGATGGGTACATACCAAGACCCCTCCGTGCCTCGGAGAGCCCGTTAAACCATTGGTCCCGGCTGTTATTTGTCGATCTTTGGTTGTTACAGGTCGTCAAAAGCCTGAAAGTTTGACAACCAAACTAATCTAGGGGTATCGTATTACCTAGTAAATGGGTGGTGGAGGTCAGACAAGCAGTCGCTCTATGTATAATAAAAGTTTTCAGCTGCATCCGGCTAGACTGGAAGCTGACTCTAATATAGCTGGAATAAGGCTAGGCAGATGATGACATTTTTTAAAACACGCTCTTTATTGTTTTCAGATGAATGGCAAGAAATGGTAACTTCAAAAGAGTTTGTGGAATACTTTCATGAAATGAATCAGGCGAAGACTGATGAGTCAAGTAGACAAGGAAACAAGTTTAATGAGCAATACGTTGGAATGCCTGGTTCTTTTAGGGCTTTAAGTGTAGATTAAGCAATTTTTAATGTAGTTGATATATAATCTACTCACGAAATAGTGACTCATCGTTGTCACTCAGCTTAGCCACGCCCCTTGACCAATTAGATCATAGTAAATTAGAACGTACTGTCTGAAGGGCTAACTTCAACTGGTCAATTTGAATACCGCTGTGTAATTTACGATCTTATTGGTCTAAGGGCTTGGCTAAGCTGAGTGACAACGATGAGTCACTATTTTCATATCGCGAATAGACTATGTTTTGATAAGGTTTAGGACCAGTTTCACGAGTTTCGAATAAGTTCCCGCTAATTAACATAATAAATAATTTCATACTTATTCTGATCCATTTTAGAATTTAATCGGAGAGTAGTTAAAGATTTAACGGGTGTGATATTAAATTGTCAGGGACATAACTTGAAGTAACAATAAAAGTTACACCTAGACGGTGAAACTATTACAACAACAGCGTTTAAGACATTTTGTGGATTCAAAGAAGATTGCATCGTTTAAATGAAGCTGTAGAAGCTGTTCAGACATCGTGAAACAGGCCTTAAGAAGGCAAGGATATGCTGGAAAATACATTGATTATTTAGGAATATATTACCAACTAAAACAAAAGTTACAACTTCTTAGCTGAATCTTCTTTCTGATTTTCTGCACTAAGATCCAAAGGATCCTATCGTGGTCCTGTCAGTATTTATCAGGAAATCGTATTTGACAATGTCTGTGTTAAAAATAAATTCATAAAACATTATAGACTTGTACGGAAAAAATATTGTTGCAGTAGCATCCATGTTCCCTGTTACCTGTGCATTTGATGTTCTTATGACTGCTCAGTAAAAGGGATTGACGCAGTTAGCATTCTCGGTCAAAAATGTTTGAACTGCTTGCTATACACAAGACGAAGAATTAGAACCAAAAAATTAAAACTGAAATTACTGATTTAATTTTGTTTTATTTCTTCCAAACGATAATATAAATTAGACGCCTTGAAAGCCTCGCTAAGCACACACATTTATTATAGAGGATTTGTCTCTAATTAATCTATACTTCTTTATATTAATAAAGCTGAAGAGTTTTATTTGTTTTAACACACCTATCATCATCATCATCATAATTTCAGCCAACAGACGTCCATTGCTGGATATAGGCCCTAGGTCATAGGCAAGTGGCTAAGTATTTGTTCCGTCCCGTGACCACAGACAGCCGTACGGCAGTTTTTTTTTTAGTCTGTGCGCCTGCGCATCTTGACGTGTAGCGGAGTGACGTCTGTCACTTGTCAGTTTGATTTTACCACTTGAATTTAATCTTAAAAATGGTGGGCGGGTTGGTATTTTGTCTTGAGAGCCTTGTTGTTAATTAATCTTGTTGAATCTATAGTTTTGTGGACAATTTGTTGTGATCCAATTTGTTTTGTGTATAAGCAACCCCATTTGACATTTGAACGGGTTTTATTTTGGAATTTGATTGAAATAGTTTGAGGTTATAGTGTGACCTATTGGAACCGCGTGCTGGTGAAAATCTTTAGCGGCTTGGAATCCCGGAATACTTACTTCACTACACAATACAATATACACTCATTTACATACATAAATCCGGGTAGGCTCGGAATCGAGACCCCTGAATTCCTCATCCAGGTGAGTGTTTGAATATTTGTTAATCAGCTCCGCGCACGGCGGACAGTTCGATCCACTTTTGCCCAAGGCCCACCATACGCGCTTCCACTTATTTAAATCCTATGGTCAAGGTCTTGGACTGGCATCGAACAGTAATAATTACCACACGGGTCGATCAATTACGTCTTGGTAAGCTTGCCGCGATCGATCCGTGAAAGGGTGACTATATTTCAATACCATAACCCCTCCGTGCCTCGGAATGCACGTTAAACTGTTGGTCTCCACCCCATCTAATAACCAGTCTTAACAAGGGATATTGAATTATCGTAGCTAGGCTGTAGAGGTCAGATTTGCAAATGCTCCATATAAAATAGTTGGATTCAGCTGCATCCGGACAGACTGGAAGCCGACCGCAATATATTATGTAGTTGAGAAAAGGCTAGGCTGATGGATTGGAACTTGAAACGAAATAAGGATTAAGAAAACGATTAAGGCCCTCTTTTAATTGAAGACGTTTCGGCAAACACTGGCCGGTCGTCGCGAGCGCTTGAGCTGCTAGATTTTGTGTATAATTGTTTCGTGGATACAAAATGATAAGGAAATTGTAAAATATTTTCTCAACATGGGCTAAAAACAATAAAACCTATCTTTTGATATAAGTTTTACATGGTTTAATGATGGAATCTCTTCAAGGTACACGTTTTTAAAGGCGATTTAGTGTCATCCTTATGATTATTTTTTATCGAGCCAATTGTTTTAATTCATATTTCTATCTTCACACAGCGCTTAACAGTATGTTCAATTTTCCTAAATATATTTTTTTTTACGGAAAGTAGCCATTTTGCTAGATTTACAGAGCTTTAAAAAAGTTAAAAAAACTTTTTTACAAAAAAAAAACAACCGACTTCCTTAAAAACACTACAAAGTGAAAAATAACTTTAATTTCGGTAGTCGGTGTCTTAGGATCTGTATTTATGGTTTTTTTGCCACCGACTTCCGAAATTAAAGTTATTTTTCACTTTGTAGTGTTTTTAAGGAAGTCGGTTTTTTTTTTTGTAAATAAAGTTTTTATTTTTTAATTTTTAGTTGTGGTATTCACCCTGCACTAATTCCAAACAAACAATGCATATTTATGCGATAGCAGAACTCGCGGTTGATTTCCTGTCATTTTTTAAAGAGTTCCGGTGTCTGTCTCCCGAACTCATCATCAGATCTATATGAAAATTATATGGGACCATTTCGAAATAAACCCCTTTCGAACAAAAAAAGAATTTTGCAAATCCATCTATATATGACGGAGTTATGCCCGAACATACATAAAAAAAATACCAGCCATGGCCAGGCCAAAATGATTAAGGCTGCTTTTTTTTTTATTAAGCAGACAGTAGAGTGGGTAAGAGCCCACTCTAGTGTCTGCTGAAGAATCAATTCTCGATGTCAACGAGTATGTCTATCTAGGACAAGATATCTTCTAACTCCTGATCGATAAGGAGTTGTACCTTCCATCATCAGCTCAACGGAATATAAGAATACAAGTAACGGTCTAAACGTGCCTATAATATTCAAAGAATTATCCCCTAACCTTCTAACCTTTCACTGTAAGTTCCTATATGTACTGTTCACCGATGAGGAGTTCCATGCGGTATCTTTGAAGACTATAATTAGTTCACCACGGATGGATAGATAGAACCAGCAATTATTTTTGATCTTTAGTACAATATCCAAATCACATTACGTGTACCGTTTGTTTTTGAGGAGTTCCTTCGTTTATCTCCCAAAGTATACATCAAATCTTCACAAAATTAATATGGGACCACCTCAGGAGTATACCCTTACGAATAAAAAAAGAATTTTCAAAATCGGTTGACAATTGGCGGAGAAATCGGTGAACATACATAAAAAATAAAAATAAAAAAAACATACAGTCGAACATATAACCTCCTCCTTTTTTTGAAGTCGGTTAAAAAGTACTGCAACCTCGCCTTAATTCCCACTTCCCAACTCCATTTCTACATAAATCATAAAAGAAATTGCTACCTACTGAATAGCGACTGACCGATTTTGAATGAAATTGACACTGTATGTAGAAAGTTGCCTGGACACAAGAATGAAGACCACATAGGCTACGTTTAATCCTTGCAGTACTATCGCGTGAGTTATCTTCCAACTCCCGCGCGGGCAAAGCCGCAGGCAAAAGCCGGTTTACAATAACTGGGTCCTGTTATGAGAGTGGCTACTTTTAATTCAAAAACGGCAAAAACGTAACAAACAGATTATTTAGCAAACAGAAGTCTTACCGGTTTTTAATGCTATTTACAAACTGCAAGGCGCTGCAGCTGCTGTTTACTTTCATAATGTTGTCTCGCAGTTGCTATGATATTTCAGATACAATACGAATGGCCTGTTAGTCTAATGGTTAGTGACCCTGACTGCTAAGACTGAGGTCGTGGGTTCGATTCCCACCCAGAACAAATCTATGTGTGATGAGCTGAATCCAAATGATTTGAAAAATGTTCCTCCTTATATCCAAATGAATTGACGAATTTAAAAAAAAATGTTCTGTGTCTGGGTGTAATTTATCTATAATATGTAAGTATTTAGAAATATATAAGTATGTTTATCAGTTGTCTGGTTACCATAGTACTGGCTCTGCCTAGTTTGGGATCAGATAACGTTGTGTTGGTTGTCCTAAGATATTATTATTATACTAGCTTTTGCCCGCGGCTTCACCCGCGTGGATGTCGGAAATTAACACAAGAGGACGTACTACCGCAATAAGAATATGTTAATCCAGGTTATATAGGTAATATAGACTGTGTGTGCTATTTTCGATCCAGATCCATTCAGCCAGTTTTGCGTGATTAAGAAACAAACACCCAATCATACATATTTTCACATTTATAATATTAGTAGTAGTAGGATTATAATTCATATTACTTAGGATTCGTAGTTTATGAGAACATCATGTGTGTTGGTGTTTTTAAAATAAGAGTAATAGTATTATATACAGAGTAAGAAGACTGCGACATAGGGCTTGGTTTAGTTGAATATAAGTCTTCCTGGTTTTTCTTAACGCTCCTATTTTACCTATACAGACACTCAATCATTTACCAGACACCGAACATAATTATAGGAATAGTACTTTTGCCAGTGGCTTGGCCCGTATAGCTGTCGGAAAATATCACCCGGGAACCTACTACCGGGATAAAGTAGGTATCCTATCTGTTACGTATCCATGATATAATATCTTTGTGCCAAATTCGATCTAAATCCGTTTGGCCGTCTTTGCATCATTGAGAAACAAACAGCCAAAAATCTAAACATCTAAGCCATTTCGCGGTCTCTTACTTGGAATAATACTATTAGGTTTATTTTGAGTATAATGAACACTCATGAAATTCGCAATTACTACGAAGCCAAAGTAATATGAATTACAATCCTACTTATCCTGTACTACCTGGCCGCTGTCAACGGATGGACGGAATGGACGTACGACCCGCCACGCGCTGCTCTGCGCCCGCTTTTTAAATCTCTACTAACTTCTAAGATATTCATTTAAATTACATGCTGCAAAGGGCCATATTGATCTATATTAAATGCACAATGTATTTAAGGTACTTAATTGGATAAGGATTAATGCTGTATTGCTTAAAATCGCTTCGTAAATAAACCCTTATTTCTCGTAAAAAGTAAAAGATAAAAATGGTTATTGTGGGTTATCTCTAAGAGATAGACATTGCGACATTTTTGTAGGCCTCTTTAAGGTGTACAATACTGTACTATATTTTTTTGATCTTTTTCGTAGGATTCAGCCAGGGTTTTTCAAATTTTAAGACGAATTTCAGTGCAGTTTATGACGTATGTCACCGTAGTTTTCGAAGACAGTTATTTTTTTCTAAAATTAAAGAATCTTTTTAAAATAAAAGTAGCCTAAGTTACTCCTTGTTACATCAGCTATCTGCCAGTGAAAGTCCTGTCAAAATGGGCCCAGCCATTTCAGAGATTAGCCGGAACAAACAGACAGACAGACAAAATTTGTAAAAAAATTGTTTTGGTATATGTACCGTGTATACATCCATATACACTTAGTAAAAAGTGGTTATCTTAATATTAAAAACAGACACTCCAATTTTATTTATTTATATCGATATTTCAAATATAAGTCTTTATTTGACTATACTACTACTCTTTATTTTCATAAGATGACTTACGGGGAGCCTGGAGATCCGTCACACAGGGTTTCCCTAGTACCTACAGTCTCTAGCAAAACATCTTTTGTTTACATTTACTGATGATGACTAGTCCTAAGATGTTAATTCTAAGCCAACCTTTGTGGAGAGAGAAATAAATTTATATTATTATTATTAAGAGGGGCTTGTGGCTAAGTAATAACAGCCACAACGATCAGGTTAAGCTACGCTTACCGCGGTTGATCCGTGGATGGGTGACCAACTATACATAACAAGATCCTTGCGTGCCTCGGAAAGTTCATTAAGCCGTTCGTCCCGGCTGTCATAAGTGGATTTTTGACAGTTGTTTCGGGCCGTCAGAAGCCCGAAAGTCTGACAGCCAGTATTACTACAGGTTATCGTATTACTACAGGTTATCGTATAACCTAGTTACTGGGTTGTGGCGTTCAGATAGGCAGTCGCTCCATGTTAACTACTGGTATTGAGCTAAACTAAACGATGGTCATTTACGTCGGTTTAAAAAAAAATCTTTTTCTTGTAACAGTTTTTCTTGTTCCCTGAATTTTTAGTACGGCAGCACGATTATGAAAAAATATTAGGAACTATAGAACTCACCACTAATTGCTTTATACAATTTTAAATTTGTAATTTTGTAAAAAAATATCTGTTAAAGGAAGAGCATGTTTTCGTTCGACCTTTTCTCATGTCGCCAGATGTGAGTGAATTTGGCAATGATTTGCCGAATTCACTCACATACCCGACATACCGACCGACATAGTCGGGAAAAGGCTAAACAAATTGAGTCCTTAATAAGTAAAAATCACTTTTAAAGACATAATGGAACCAATTCGGGTAGATAAGACGTTTCCTACCCGTTTAGTTCATATAAATAGGTACTGTTTTGTTTGTTTCCTTATACCTCTTATAGACATCTATTATCCTAGTATTCTTGCATAGATGCTGATGTAAAAGGATTACATAATGACTCTTTTAAGAATTCTTATTGTTTTTCTTAGATATATACAATAATAAACACATAAATAATGTTAATGAGCACTAAGTGGTCGCCATGTAGGTAAATATTTACATAGTTATGGCAAAATCAATTCATCATATTGTTCGACGAGGTGCATTATTACTAACTAGCTTCTGCCCGCGACTTCGTCCGCGTTAAATTTCTTGCTCCCCCGACTTTTCCCGTCGCGTCGAATCACCTACCCGTGCGATTTTCCCTGTTTTTGCAAACTTTTTTCATGACTGCTCCGCTTCTCTTGGTTGTAGCGTGATGTTATAAAGCCTATAGCCTTCCTCGATAAATAGGCTACCCAACACAAAAAGAATTTTTCAATTCGGACTAGTAGTTCCTGAGATTAGCGCGTTCAATCAAACAAACAAACAAACTCTTCAGCTTTATAATATTAGTATAGATAATGTGTGCACTGACTGGACAGGTCCACTTAACTTTTGTGGTTCTTGCCTCAAAAGACCATTTCAGAGTCGCAGTACAGGTGCGGTCGAAGTAGCTATGCTTAAACTTTGGCATCCCCAGGCCTAATTGATTTTTGTCCAGCAGTGGGAATCTTTCAGCTAAATTACAGTAACTAAAGCTACTATTACTTAGTCTGCGGTTAGTGGATTTCACATAAGACATCTAGTTTTGCTTAAAATTAATTAATTAAGAGATATAATAATAACAATTAGTCTCAATCTAACAATAAGTTTTTTAACCATATTATTTTTTTATGAATTTGCGTCATTCTGAAAATGACGCAAATAGATAAAAAACAGTTATTCCAATTTGTAAAGGTATAATTACGAGCCTTCATATATAAGGATAGGCTGTTAAGTCGTTTATTATTAGGCTGATATACAGGAAAAATGTTTAACCAGTGCACAATTTTTTTTTGGTGTTTCAGTACCATTCATATCATATCATATGTCTATAGTTACATATCATAGTCAGAACAATTTTCAAAAAAAATTCATAACTTTATTTTTATCCGACCATAAATCAGTAAACCCTACATATTTTGTAATATGATATCGACAATAGGAATAAGTCAGTAACCGTGCGCAGTAGGTACTTCGAACTTCTTAGAATTTTGACTGATCGAACAGCTGGAAGGTACTTGTAGCTACGGTCAGTCGTTCACCTTCACCGCCGCACCGGCGGCGGCGCCGCACGCAAGTTACCATAAAAACCAGTTTCAAAATAAACATCTTTTGTTAACGATAACAATTTTTTTTTTGTACTAAGATATATCAAAATAAAAATTGCATGGTTATTATAACTCGTTTAATTTCTTAAAATTTGCGCACTCGTTAAAAACGTATCCTGTGTAGATCGATACAAACATTAAAATATAACTCCATCTGTTGGAAGGATAAATAAAGCTATTATAAATAAATAAAAAGATCGATACAGATATAATACAATGACTGGTCTATCAACAAAATGAGCGTAGTCTCGTATAATTTTAATATGACTTGTTTTAAAAATGAAAATGGGTGTCCTACCAGACTCGGTTAATATCAAGCCTTATGGGATACCTACCTATTTTAATTTTTCCTTTTAATTTTTATAGTAGTAAATATTAATAACACAGGCCAACAAATAATGGGGTCATGTCAGTTGTTGAAAAGTGGAGGGTCATTTCCGAAGTAATATTTTGCGTAGAATCCGAATCCGGAGTCAGAATTGGCCCATCACGTCAGGATTTTGAGGTATTTGAGGTTATATACCCAAAAAATAACGTTTGTAGCTACTTTTGAGGCTATGTACAGAAGACACAATTTTTTTTGGGGTTTTTTCTTCAGTTGTATCATATAGTACTACTCTTCTTCTTCAATTAAAGAGTCGCAGAGTTCAATTACGATTTTTCTTCACCAAGTAACGCCAATTTCAAATTAAAAAAATATTTTCTCTTGAAAATTTGTATTCCGGGGGTGTTCGAGGTTACCAATTACAAATTTGAAGTCGAGATATTAAAGATTTAGGAAATAACCAGTAGAAAACGTCTGTCTCAAAGTTTTTAATGCAAATAAATACTCATGACATTAATGGGACATATCTCGTAATTTGAAATTTGGCGTAACTTGGTGAAGAAAAATCGTAATTGAACCCTGCAACTCTTTACTTGAAGAGAAAGAGTAGTACTATATGATACAACTAAAAAAAAAACCCCAAAAATTCTGTGTCTTCTGTACATAACCTCAAAAGTAGCCAAAAACGCTATTTTTTGGGTTTATAACCTCTAATATCTCAAAATCTTGACGTGATGGGCCAATTCTGACTCCGGATTCGGATTTTACGCAAAAAATTACTTCAGAAATGACCCTCCACTTTCCAACAACAAAACCATGTTGGCCTGTGTAATCTACCCCATGTTTTAAAAAACAACCCCAGATGGTGTAATTTGCTGATAATCCTTAATTTTATGATAAATAGACGTGCAAAAAATCTTGACGACGTTACTAACGCCCTACTGCAGGTACAAAATTAGTTCACTGCTAATAATTTAGTATTATATGGAAAAAAAACGAAATGCATGAGATTTGATTTACCAGTTGTTAAAAGTTTAGTATTGAGTGTGATCTAGTTTTGAATAATGATGAACAATAATTCGTCGATAAAACTATTTTACTGGGGATCACGCTTGCGTGAAAATATATGAAAAATAGTTAGGATAGAGTCAAGACTCAAGGCTGCAATGAGGTCCTCGTTTAACAGCTCTTGCAGGACGGCTTCAGCAGCATATACTGTAAGGAAAAGTCATCAATTCGATTATTTAGATACTTACCGCGGGGCTGATCTCTTTCATAGTACCATGTCTTACGGTATTTTAGTCAGGTTGAGAATATACCATAATACGCCAACATTCCGACAGTTATGTTTAAGTCCCATGTAGGAGAGGGTGATCTTATTGCCACAATTCTGGAAGGTCACTGTCGTAATAATTACACTTTGTCGGGGTCAACGATTGCTGAGCAATAGCGTCGTCATCCCCTCGATTTCCTACCAGGGTCGCGAGATTCATTCGAAAGATTTATACAATTGGGTAGGGAAAATAACACGTAACACATTTTGTCATTTAAAGGTACACCACACACCTCATTTATTTCAAATAGGCACACCTTTAAATAGAATTGACTCTAGTTGACCGTTCCAAAGAGTAATCACACGGTTGGAGAAGAAGGACAAGAAACTCCATCGCTACTCTTTAATAAATGTTTTACAATTTTAAAAGTACTTTATATTTAAGAATATTGCAACTGAAGGAACACGGGTGGGTTTTAGTCAGTAAAAGTCTGACACGTCTCCCGCTCCACCCTAGAGCGGGAGACGTCATTTGATGATTTCCCATCCAAAAAAAAAAAATCCTTCGATTTGGTGGTATGGAATCCATAGTGCAGGTTTACAATAACACACGATGCTACAGCTAATCAGTGTAGCTAGTATTTCACTTCAGAATAATTATATCACAGCACAATACTAATAACGGTCATGCACTATTTTTTTAGTTCGGGCAAACCCAAAGTTTCTCGTAGAAATGGAAGTAGGTTGTCTTCACAAGACTGACTAGTCTTGCAGTCACTTCCCCTCACTCGACTCTGTCCACGTGCGGCCCTCTCCAGTGAGCGCGTCTCGTCGTTGCGTTTAGTTACCCTCACCTGGTACTACAATAATCAATTGAGAGACTATTATCACTCAACTTTTATAATCTATACATCTATACATACAAATAAATAAAATTGGAGTGTCTGTTTTTAATATTAAGATAACCACTTTTTACTAAGTGTATATGGATGTATACACGATACATATACCAAAACAACATTTTTTACAATTTTTGTCTGTCTGTCTGTCTGTCTGTCTGTTCGTTCCCGCTAATCTCTGAAATGGCTGGACCGATTTTGACGGGACTTTCACTGGCAGATAGCTGATGTAACAAGGAGTAACTTAGGCTATTTTTATTTTAGAAAGATTCTTTTATTTTAGAAAAAAAAATAACTATCTTCGAAAACTACGCTGACATACGTCTCAAAATTCGAACCCTGGCTGAATCCTACGAAATAGATCAAAATAATGTACTACAGTATTGTACACCTTAAAAAGGCCCACAAAAATGTCCTGAATGGTATATGTCTATCTCTTAGGGATAACCCACAATAACCATTTTTTATCTTTTACTTTTTACGAGAAATAAGGGCTTATTTACGAAGCGATTTTAAGCAATACAGCATTAATCCTTATCCAATTAAGTACCTTAAATACATTGTGCATTTAATATAGATCAATATGGCCCTTTACAGCATGTAATTTAAATGAATATCTTAGAAGATATTAGAGATTTAAAAAGTGGGCGCAGAGCGCGTTGGCAGGGGCCGGGTAGTACAGAATAAGTAGGATTGTAATTCATATTACTTTGGCTTCATAGTAATTGCGAATATCATGTGTGTTCATTATACTCAAAATAAACCTAATAGTATTATTCCAAGTAAGAGACCGCGAAATGGCTTAGATGTTTAGATTTTTGGATGTTTTGTTTCTCAATGATGCAAAGACGGCCAAAAGGATTTAGATCGAATTTGGCACAAAGATATAGGTATTATATCATGGATACGTAACAGATAGGATAACTAGGTACTTTATCCCGGTAGTAGGTTCCCGGGTGATATTTTCCGACAGCTATACGGGCCAAGCCACTGGCAAAAGTACTATTCCTATAATTATGTTCGGTGTCTGGTAAATGATTGAGTGTCTGTATAGGTAAAATAGGAGCGTTAAGAAAAACCAGGAAGACTTATATTCAACTAAACCAAGCCCTATGTCACAGTCTTCTTACTCTGAATACTATTACTTTTATTTTAAAAACACCAACACACATGATGTTCTCATAAACTATGAATCCTAAGTAATATGAGTTATAATCCTACTACTAATAATATTATAAATGTGAAAATATGTATGATTGGGTGTTTGTTTCTCAATCACGCAAAAATGGCTGAATGGATCTGGATCGAAAATAGCACAAAGAGTCTATATTACCTATATAACCTGGAATAACACATTCTTATCGCGGTAGTACGTCCTCTTGCATTAATTTCCGACATCCACGCGGGCGAAGCCGCGGGCAAAAGCTAGTCAACAAATATAATGTATACATTTAGACACGAGTAAGTCATTACTTACTCGTGTCTAAATAATTATAGCCACACGGTTGAAGGTCAAGTTACACTTGTTGAGGACGGTCCGTTGATGCATCATCCTTACACTGCGAGGCTTCCGTACATCAAAAAGCACGTTCAGCCGTTGGTCTAGGCTGTCTTTCGTAGGTCAAATCCCGAAAAGTCAAACTAAGAGCATTTATTTAAAACCAGGTTTTGCCAGCGGCTTCACCCGCGTGGAGGTCGGAAAATATCCCGCGGAAACGTACTACCGGGATAAAGGTACTCTATGTGTTAAACCAGATTATAAAATAACTGTGTTCCAAATCCGTTCAGCAGTTTTTGCATGAAAGAGTAACAAACATCCATACATCCATACTCACAAACTTTCGCGTTTATAATATTAGTAGGATAAACCAATTACAGGCTTTCGAATTGTCAAGGGGCGTCGAGTCAGAAAAATGAAGCTAGTTGCTTATTCCAAAGTATCCAATGGAGAAGAACGGGCAAAAGACTCCACGGACACTGTTCGCTATAAATATTATTACAAACAAAAAATAAATCGTTACATCATTTACGTTGAAATCATCAATGTGAGAATAATGTTAAAATATGTGCACATTAAAAGCGTCCGTAATTAAAACATAATTATAAACAAAACAATCAAGAAATTTAAATAAGACGTGGCGACTAGAAGATGACCCGTCCCTACTGACGGCGCCCGTTCTCGAATATGACGTATGAATCAGCGCCGTTCAGCTCAACCATTTTGAAGGAGACTTAATGATCCAACACACACGCCACCGCCAGCGAGACATTTGAGTAAGCATGACATACTCTCAGCTACCAGGGGATATTTAAGACAAAATCTGAAAGTCTGACAATCAGTCTTACTCAGGGGTTGGTTTCGGGTTGCCGTTTATCTCAGTAGTGGACGTCGGGTAGGAAGTCCGTTTCCTCACGATGTTTTCCGTCACCGTTTTGAGAGCAGTGGTGATGAAATAATATACACAAAGTAAAACCCCTGTCTTTGTTAGAATCTATGACCTACCTGTAAGTTGCTGGGGCCAAGAATGCTCTAGAAATAGCAATAACAAGCTTTAATTGCATCTTATCTCAGCCAATTATTGTTATACCAGCAAGAAATTATAACAAGAAGTAATTAGGTAATAAAGAATATAATAAAAACGATTTGTAACCATGCAAAGATCAAGTTGGAAGGTTTAATTACTAGTCTTGTGAAATAATATACAACGATTTAATTGTCTTGTGGGTATTTATAAGTTTTATAACCTGACAACCCATAATGAGACTTCAACTATATTCACAACAGCATAAATAATAAAATAGGAAGATGAGTTGACCTTTGGGTCACCACAGGGGGTGCCCTTATCGAGTAGTCGCTCTAGTTTTAAGTTTTTTTAAGCCCTGCCTGGAGGCTTTAGTTTTTTAACGTAGCCACAAGCAAGAACGGTTAAACAGTCGACAACCTGGGTAAGTGGGTCGTCTTAAAGGCGGAGTTGGAATATTCGCTTAGGGGCACTATTAGCAGCAAAAAAACTAATAAATAAATAATTTGAAAATACGGCATGACATTTTTTACCATCTCGATCTTCATATGGTGTGTTGTGTAACCAGAATAGAAGGCAGGAAGGCCTTCAGATTCATCGCAGGTGACTAACGGAGCGCGGGACGCGGGCGGACTGGGATGCGTGTGCGGCTCGTACGCCTGCGAAAGATCAATGAAGCCACCTATCAGCCGGCTTCAAAGGGTAGGATCGCGCTACGAAATCATTGATACATGCCGCGCATTGAGTAGGGTGCGTATGATTTGAGTTTCGATAGATTTTAAGTGTTTTTTTTGTTTTTTTTTTCCAAATTTCTGTTTTTGTTGTTCTAATATGAAAATCTTACTTTAAATGTATAGTATTTATTGCTAGATCAATTTCATTACATGTTATTCAAAAATAAAAATAATAAAAATTTCTATACCAAAGGCTTTTAAAAAAGTCCATTCACCTATTACATCCATTTTTTTTTCAAGACGTTATAAGTTGTCACCCGGTAAATTTCTCAGTACCTACTTATTATGTCGTATTTTCTTTCGAAATTTTCCGATTTTATTGCAATATCGGGTTGTGGTGTGAGGTTGGACCATCTGGTTCGATAAAATTATCCAGGGGTTTGCACAACTCCCGCCATAGATTACATCTTGCTGTGGAACATCAACAATTGGCTGGAATAGGCAGAGCCACGTACTCTAGAAAACTTTTATCAATATAGTTTGTCATTAAAATACTTACTAACTGTATAATACGTCTTGGTAATCAATAATTTAAAAAGCTTACGTTTTTTTTTGGATGGGAAATCATCAAATGACGTCCCCCGCACTGCGTGGAGAGGAAGGGCGTGTCAGACGTTTACTGACTAAAATCCACCCGTGTTCCTTTCGTTGCCCATATGCCAGGGCCACGGTACCTCTTTCTAACAAACCTCGCGACCCTGGCAGGTGGACATAGGCCTCCCCCAAGCTTCGCTACTTTGACCGGTCTTGTGCTTCCTGCATCCAGCTGATTCTTACGGCGTGGGAGGCCATCCAACTCTACGTCTTCCCGTACGCGGTCGCCACTCCAGAACCTTTCGGCCGTGAGGCAAAGGTCCTCGCCCACATGTGGGAGTGGCGCAAGGAGGCGAAACGCCGGGGCGAAACTCCTCTACCGCGACAAATCGCGGCTCGGCGGACAGAGCTCCGGCAGGATCTTATGGCGACATGGCGGGTACGATTGTTGCAACCCAGCGCTGGACACGCCACAATTGCGGTGGTAAGTCCCCTCTTTGAGGAGTGGATAGAGAGGCGCCACGGCGTCTTCACCTTCCGCCTGATGCAGGTTCTCACCGGGCATGGGTGCTTCGGTGGGTTCCTGTTCAGAATAAAGCGGGAGGAAACGCTCGGGTGATTCCATTGCGAGGATCGTCTGGAAGACACGGAGGAGCATACGGTGGAGGTGTGCCCTGCCTGGGCGGAGCACCGCCGTGTCCTCGTGGAGGCGATAAACGGTGACTTCTTGCGTCCGGCCCTGGTGCGAGCCATGGTACGGAGCGACAGGGCATGGGAAGCCGTCACCTCCTTCTGCGAAGCAGTAATGCTCGCGAAGGAGGAGGCGGGGCGCGTGAGGGTGTGGCAGTCTCTCCGCCCTCACGTCCCAAGCCGCCGCAGGAAGAGACGCCCTGGGCGTCGGGAGTCGATAGCTGATTCCCGGCCATCGTAGGCGCGAACTTGCGGGTGGCGAGCAATGGGTAGCTCGCCGCCCGGTAAGGACCAGGCTCGGGTCAACGGCGCGTAGTGTTCCACGCGCGCCTCAAAGAGATGTCAGCAGCACTGAAGAGGTCTGCTAGGACCAATGCCTGCCAGGGTCGCGAGATTGTTCGAAAGAGATACCGTGACCCTGGCACATGGGCAACTGAAGGAACACGGGTGGGTTTTAGTCAGTAAAAATCTGACACGCCCTCCCGCTCCGCTCACAGCGGGAGAAGTCATTTGATGATATCCCATCCAAAAAAAAAAGAACCTTTCGGCCCCATCGGCCATCTGTTCAGCGAGCAATAAGTCCTGCCTGCTATTACAAGTTTTGGAGCCATTGCACATTTTATAGGTAGGTATATTTGATTGTAGAAGAATATGGATTGCCATTTAGCAGATTTAAATTAAAATACAAAGTTATGGTACAATCATTTTATGAGGCATGTTAATTTAGTTAGGCTACAGAATTTAAAATAACACTATATATAGCTAGTATAATAAATCAAAAACATTGAGCAACAGATCTAAAATAAGAAGTTACCTATGTGTGATACCTAGGTATGTTTGTTATTTATTTAATTAGCGACTTCTTCTTAGTGTCTCGTCTAGACAATCTAGACAAATAAATAAAATTGGAGTTTCTGTTTGTAATATTAAGATAACCACTTTTGTTCCGTCCCGTGACCACAGACAGCCGACAGTACGACAGTTTTTTGTTTAGTCTGTGCGCCTGCGCATTTGACGTGTAGCGGAGTGACGTCTGTCACTTGTCAGTTTGATTTTGCGACTTGAATTTTGATCTTGAATAATGGTAGGAGGTTGGCTTGGTTTTGTTTGGAGATATTAATAATTAATCTTGTTGAATCTAGAGTTTTGCGGACAATTTGTTGAGATCCGATTGTTTTGTGTGCAAACAACCCCTGTTGACAATATTGAACGGGTTTTATTTTGGAATTTGATTGAAATAGTTTGAGGTTATAGTGTGACCGTAAGAACGCCGCATGCTGTGAGGATCTCTAGCGTCTTGAGCGGCCTGAATCCTGGAATACTTACAGATTCACTACACAATACAATATACACTCATTTACATACATAAATCCGGGTAGGCTCGGAATCGAGACCCCTGAATTCCTCATCCAGGTGAGTGTTTGAATATTTGTTAATCAGCTCCGCGTACGGCGGACAGTTCGCACCACGTTTGCCCAGGGCCCTCCATCGCGCTTCCACTTAATTTAAATCCTATGGTGAGGCCTTGGTCTGGCGTCGAACAACTTTTTACTAAGTGTATATGGATGTATATGTTACCGGCCAAACCCGATTTCAGGAAAAACTAGTTTTGCCTAGGCTAAACTAGTTCTACCTATACGCATTAGGATTAACTAGTATAGCCTAGTCCAAACTAATTTGTCCTAAGCCCGATAGGATAAACCAGTTTAGAGTAGTCCAAACTAATTTTTCCTAAGCCCGATAGGATAGACCAGTTTAGGCTAGGCCAAACTAGTTGATCCTGATATAAATACGCACACTCTAGGATAAACTGGTATGGCCTAGTCTAAACAGTCTAAACAAGAAAATTTTGTAGAGTCGAAAGAAACATTATCTCCAATGTTGGCAGGTGGATGAGACATGTTAGAAGTAGCATTAATTTTCTTAGCCTGTTTCACAAGATTTTCTGCTGCAGTTGTTCTAGCTTTATGAATGTCATTTTGGTTACTAACTTCGGCAACGTTATCATCACTGTCTTCTGTCAGGTTAACATTGCGATCATCTTCTGTTACCTTCCTTAAATCATCTTCATCCTGAATATGATTTATGATTTCTTGCGGCAAAGAGGAAGTCGAAAGTCCTACTCTGGGTTCTATTCCAAATAATGCCTTGTATGGTGGTTGTTTTATCCCTGAATGGTAGGCGCAGTTTTTCATGAATTGAACATATCTCAAGCTTTCTGACCATTTCGCTGAAACGTTGTACTTCATCCAAGAGCCTATCATATTCTCAATATCTTGACTGGCACGTTCAAGAGAGCCCTGGCTTTGACTGTGCCTGGGTTTTCCGTGCACAATTTTGAGTTATGGCCACAGACTGGCAAGCTTACTTATAGCATTGACGCGACGAATGGCGAGCGAGGAGCAGCGCGGGGCGCTCGGGGCGTGATTTGGGAACTCCCGCATGTACAAGTCTTGACATGTTTGCTCAATTACTTTTGGCTCTGCAAAATTTTCTTATTTAGACTGTTTAGACTAAGCCATACCAGTTTATCCTAAAGTGTGCGTATTTTTATCAGGATCAACTAGTTTGGCCTAGCCTAAACTGGTCTATCCTATGGGGCTTAGGAAAAATTAGTTTGGACTACTCTAAACTGGTTTATCCTATCGGGCTTAGGACAAATTAGTTTGGACTAGGCTATACTAGTTAATCCTATCGCGTATAGGTAGAACTAGTTTATCCTAGGCAAAACTAGTTTGTCCTGAAATCGGGTTTGGCCGGTAACATATACACGGTACATATACCAAAACAACATTTTTTACAATTTTTGTCTGTCTGTTTGTTTGTTTGTTCCGGGTAATCTCTGAAATGGCCGGACCAATTTTTACGGTACTTTCACTGGCAGATAGCTGATGTAACAAGAAGTAACTAAGGCTACTTTTATTTTAGAAAAAAATAGGATCTCACGAAAAAAAAAAAAACGAATGAAAAGCTTTTTTTTTACCTATATAACCTAGATTAATGCATTCTTAAAACATTAACCGCGGTAGTGCGTCCTCTTGCGATAATTTCCGACATCCACGCGGGCGAAGCCGCGGCCAAAAGCTAGTCTTAAATATTATTGAAGCAAATAACTAAGGAATATCAGCTGCATAGATCGATCTATCAGGTAAAAGTACGCTTGCCGTGGTCGGTCCGTGGATGCGCGACAATGTTTAGTTACCGAGACTCCTCCGTGCCCCGGAATGCACGTTAAACTGTGATCCCACCAGTCATTCGTAGATCTTAGACAGACTTTACGGGTCGCCAGACGCCTGAAAGTCGGACAACCAAGTTTACCAAGGGCTACCGTGTTACTCTGTTACTGGGTTATGGAGATCAGATACGCAACCACTCCATGTAAAACACTGGTAGCTGCATCTTGTTTGATTGAAAGTCAACCCCAAAAACAGTTGGGAAATAGCTAGACAGATGAACATGGCAGTACTCAGCAACGTTAACAGTTTTCTTTCCGCAGGCACTGACATTAGATCCTCATGTGTACAGGTAGCAGGAAAGGTTGAAGAACAAAACTAGACGAGATACCCTACTTGTGGAGGTTGTCTTAACTGCGGCTGCTGTAGGTGTGTGGACAGGCAGGCAGGCGTGTTGTACCTGGATCACAGGCGACATGAGCTTAGATATAGTATATGGTGGTTGAATGATAATTCAATTAGTTTATTTATTTATTTATAATAAGCACACCAACAGCACGATCACTTACAATTCAAATAACAATTTAAAATTGGCACTTCAGTAACCATGCAAATAACAGGAGTGCATGACATTAGCGTATGAATATTAGAGACAATAGAGGAAAAACTTAAAAGTAAAAAGTGTATCCAGAAAATTTAACATTAGAAGGCATGAAATAATTAATTAGGGACTGGTTTCATCAAAATTTTTCAATTTTCAGGAGTGATTCCAGAAGTAATTTATTTAAAAAAAACAATTAACAGACACTTTTTAGTTATTAAGAGGTCGATCAGTCTGAAAAATGTAGCTAGTTGCCCATTCCAAAGTGTAGTAGATACCTGTAGATGCAGAAGAACAGGCAAGAAACTACATGGACACTCTTCTCAATAAAAATGTTTATTCAAAAAGTTGGTTACATATTTTTTTGTTGTGAATAGAAAATCACCAAATGACGTCTCTCGCTCTGGGTGGAGCGGAAGGGCGTGTCAGACTTTTACTGACTAAAACCCACCCATGTTCCTTCAGTTGTCCATATGCCAGGGCCATGGTAACTCTTTCGAACGAATCTCGTGACTCTGGCAGGCATCGGTCCTAGCAGACCCCTTCAGTGCTGCTGACATCTCTTTGAAGCGCGACCCTGGCGTGTGGTTACATCATTTATGTTGATATTATCATTGAGAGAAAGATGTCAAAAGACATTCACATAAAACGCGTCCGTAATAATCGGCGCTCGTTCACTAAGATGACGTATGGTGCACCATTCTGTTAATCATTTTTAAGGGAACTCAATGTTCGAGCCCACACGCCACCATCAGCGAGACATTTGAATGAGCATGACATTCTCTCAGCTGCCAAGGCATATTCAAGTCAAAGAAAGCCGTACCCAGTATATTGTAGCTTTATAGTTGGCACATAGTGCTCACACATGTGCTTTGCAATTATAAAGTGCCGAGCGATTGAATTGATGAAATGCAAAGATATCTAGTTTATGCTATACAGGAGAATAGTTCTTATTCATAAAAAACCGGCCAAGTGCGAGTCGGAGTCGCGCACCGAGGGTTCCGTACAAACCTGTAGGTATTCACGGTTTATGTTTATGAAATTGAATGTTTTTTATTTTATTTTATATAGCCGGGTTAAAGGAAAAACCGATTATCTGCGATTTTTTGAGTTTTTTACTTTAATATACCATTCGATTCGCCATTTGATTATTTACCTAATCGTAAAACAAACTACATACAACCGTAGGACTTACTGTTTCCGAGTTACCGAATGTAAAAACCGATTAAGTATATAATTATTACCGATTATATAATTATTAGACTGAATTAAAAAACAAATAGCAAACTTTCTAAATGCGCTCACGGAAAATTTAATATTGACTTATTTGGACCAAATAATTGGTTTTGCCTTTAACCCGGCGATATTTGAGTTGATTGAATGAAAGGTAAATTGCGGTTTACGATTTATGACGTATTAAAAAAAACTACTAACTAGATCACGTTCAAACCAATTTTCGGTGGAAGTTTATATGGTAATGTATATCACATATTTTTTTAGATTTATCATTCTCTTATTTTAGAAGTTACAGCGAGGGGGGGGGGGGGGCACACACATTTTACCACTTCGGAAGTGTCTCTCGCGCAAACTATACAATTGAGAAAAAAATGATATTAGAAACCTCAATATCATTTTTTAAGACCTATCCATAAATACCCCACACGTATGGGTTTGATGATTTTTTTTTTTTTAGTTTCCGTTCTAAGTGTGGATATAAATGAGTATAAATTTATTGTTTTTTTTTCTATTTTTGTACGAAAATCTTAATGCGGTTTACACAGTACATCTACTTACCAAGTTTCAACAGCATAAAAAATGGCTGTGACATACGGACGGTCAGACAGACAGACATGACGAATCTATAAGGGTTCCGTTTTTTTGCCATTTGGCAAAGGAACCCTAAAAACCTTAAATTTTTCTATTCTGACTGGTAGTTCCAGATCGCGGAGTAAATAAAACACATATTATCTCTTTATATCTGCCAGGGTCGCGAGATTTGTTCGAAAGAGTAACCGTGGCACTAGCATATAGGCAACTGAAGGAACACGGGTGGGTTTTAGTCAGTAAAAGGCCCATCCACTCCACCCAGAGCAGGAGATGTCATTTGATGATTTCCCATTCACAAAAAATACCTATTTACCTACCTTCTAATATATAAAATTCTCGTGTCACAGTTTTCGTTGCCATACTCCTCCGAAACGGCTTTACCGATTTTGATGATTTTTTTTGTGCTTATCCGGTATCTATGAGAATCGGCCAACATTTATTTTTCATCCCCCTAAATTTTATTTTTTATTTTTTAGACAAAATTTTTAATTTCTATTTTTTTATGATACAACATACAAAAATACATAAAACTCTAAATTTCACCCTTTTTTACTCGGCAAAACAACGTTTGCCGGGTCAGCTAGTATACAATATAATTCGTGTAGTTGTATGATAATATTATCTTTTACTTTGACATTTAAAACATGCCAATCCACGTCAGTCGACTAGTTTTTTCTGCGTGTGAATTTGTGGGTTAACAACAATAAGATGCGGAACCTGCCTGAAGTACAGTTAAAAGCATAAATCGAAAGGTATTTCGTATTTTGTTGTGTCACTTTTTGACTCGTTTCAATCTAATTTAAACTAATATTGTATAGAGGAAATGCATGTTTGTAATAGATAAACTCGAAAACTACTGAACCAATGTTAAGAATTCTTTCACCTATAGAAAGCTACATTATCACCAAGTAACATATCAACTCAGCCTATCGCAGTCCACTGCTGGACATAGGCCTCTCCCATGCTGCGCCACAACACCCTATCCTCCGCCTTCCGCATCCAGTCTGTCCCAGCCACCTTTTTGAGGTCGTCGGGCCATCTAGCTGGGGGGCGTCCCACACTACGCTTGCCAATACGCGGTCTCCACTCCAGGAGTCGTCTGCTCCATCGGCCATCGGTCCTTCGACAAACATGGCCAGCCCACTGCCACTTCAGCCTGCTGACCCTGCAAGCTATGTCGGTAACTCCAGTTCTTTTCCGGATAACATCGTTTCTGATCTTATCCATCAAAGAAACTCCAAGCATAGCCCGCTCCATAGCGCGCTGAGCGAGGCTAACATAGGCTACATATAACCGCGGATGAAGTCGCGGGCGAAGTACTAGTGAAAAATTATTTTATTTCTGCAGGTAGGTTTGTACAAACACTTTTACATGTCACGCCCCCTGGGTGTAGTGGTGAACTGTTTTGTGAAAAATTTAATCGTTCTCCAGAAGTTTTATTTGTGACAACGAAAAAACTTAGAAATTCAGACTTGTATGAGCATTTTTTTTTGTGTGGGAAATGATTAAATGACGTCTCCCACTCTAGGATGGAGCGGAAGGGCGTGTCAGACTTTTACTAACTAAAATCCACCCATGTTCCTTCAGTTACCCATATGCGAGGGCCACGATAACTCTTGTGACCCTGGTAGGCATCGGTCCTAGCAGACCCCTTCAGTGCTGCTGACATCTCTTAGAGGCGTGGAACACTACGCGCCATCGACCCGAGCCTGGTCCTTACCGGGCGGCGAGCTACCTATTGCTCGCCGCCCGCAAGCTCGCGCCTACGGTGGCCGGGAGTCAGCTATAGACTCCCGACGCCCGGGGCGTCTCTTCCTGCGGCGGCTAAGGACGTGAAGGCGCAGAGACTGGTAAATACCCCGCACGAATCTAATCGCGTTATTCGTTAATTTGTCAAAATTTAAGACTTATATGGTTTTCACATGGATCCCATTGTCCGAATGGAACCAAATTACGGGGAATTAAATGGGACCATTCGAGAAGTACCACCTTTAAAAAAAATGAATCATCAAAATCGGTTCACCCAGTCAAAAGTTATGAGGTAACAAACATTTAAAAAAATATACTCGAATTGATAACCTCCTCCTTTTTTTGAAGTCGGTTAAAAAAGTAGAAGGTTCTTAATTATCTAATCAACATTCATGTCCTTGTCCTAATTTATTTGGTGTAACATGTCTTTTTCTTCTATACCAACTTCTCTATTATTCACAATCTCAGTAGTCACCACCTTTCTAGCCAAACAACCTTTCACTCAGTTCACCCATAATTTCTTTGGTCTTCCTCTACTCTTATAGCCATTCACATTCTATCCAAAACTTTCTTTATGACATTTTCCTCATTCCTCCGCATCACATGCCCATGATAAGGATAACCGATTTCCACATACATTTTCAGTCGTCCTTGTCACTATCAGACTGCCTCTTACGTACTCGTTTCTTAGTCTATGCATTCGCGTAACAGGTATTTTATTAAGTAACGAACAGTTCATATTAAACATTGTCGATGCTGACTGTACCCTAGCATCATGCAATGATTTTAATTAATAATAATGACAAAGTTTATAAATACACAGGACTAAAATAATTGTATCCAGTTACAAACAGAACATCAGTGCATGCTGTTAAAATATTATAGTGTTTACTTGAAGATTTAAAAAAGTGTCAAGATCCCCACTTATTTATTAATCATTCCTTTTTTAAACAAGAAGAAAGTGTTGTGAAAAAATATAATATTCATTAACGATCATCATGGAATCAATTCCAGAAAATCGCCTTTTAAGACTACCGCACGGTGCTATTGAGAATATAAAGAAAATACATGATTTGGATAAACCAGGAAGACTTAATGAAGCTATCAAAATTTTGGAAGACTGGATTCAGAAACAGGATCATATCATCAAGAAGGATTATAGTAAGTATTCCTAGGAATATGATATCTTCTGTTTTATATTAAGAGTGATGGGTGCGCGTTTTGTGTGACCGTCTTATGTAATTTTTAACCGACGAAATAAAACGAAGGAGGTTCTCAAGTCGACGCACATAACTTTTTACAGAGTAGTCAGATTTTGATAATTCTTTTGTTATTGGAAAAGATATACCCCGGAGTTGGTCCCATATAAATTTGGAAAAGCTAACCCTAAGGGTAGGAAAACAGGGGATGATTGATTGTTCACTCATTGATTGTAATGTATGACAACGCATAACTTCTTACAGAATAGTCCGATTTTGCAAGCAGGTAGTAATTAGTGGATTAAAGCCACAAAAAAATCATAAATTAAAACTTTTTAGCAAAAAATTAAAAGAAAGAAAGAAATATAGAATACCATTTATTTGTCACAGTTCGTTAAACACAAAATAAAGTAACATGAAAAAAATAAGTTTAAAAAACCAACAAGTGTGCCTCACGACTGCGCCAAAAAGGATTAAACCACCGATAAAACTGAAAAGCAAAAAAATAAGAACCCTACGTAATTTTGAGTCGGGCAATCAATGACCAAAGATCACTAAATTACCTTAAATTTAGAAATAACCAAATCAATTTAGACTTCTAATTTTTTGCTTTTCAGTTTTTTCAGTGGTTTATTTATTGTTAAAAAGTTTTTGACATTCAGAAAGTGCTGATGCTCAGCTAAGGAAATAAATTATTTATTTATTTTATTTTAATTTAATTTACACTATTATAGACTTATCTTTATTAATATTATAAAGTAATATAATCTCTGCTTTTGTAAGTTTGTATGTCCTACGTACAAACTTATAAACATCTTTGTAACTCCTAGTAAGATTTGAAAAAATATTTCTGCATTTTATAGCCCAATTTTTGTGGAAGGTTTTAGGCTATTAATCATTCATCACGCAGCGAGTCTAAAAAAGTAGAATTGGAACACGAATGAATAACAGTTATTTTTAGTTAATTTAAATAGAAACAAAAAATATCATGTCCTGATTCTTTGACATGGTAAAAAAACTAAAACCAATGAGAGTATCCTAGCTTTTTTATTATTATTTTAAAATTACTCCTTATTCCTTTGTATCATTCCTCACAGAATCCATTCCTCTTTCACTGACACTCCTCTCCCTCTCCATCCATTTACATTTATATTCAGCACTAACTGTAGTCATTTTATTCTTTACTTTATTGACGTTGTTGCATTGCAGCCCAATTTAAATAAAATTTGTGCAACAATAAATAATACACGTAGTTAAGGGTTAAGTTAGAAATAGCAGATTTTTTTTTAAATCTGCGGTATCTTAGAAAAACCTTTTTAACAAAAAATTAAACCGCCGAAAAAACTGAAAAGCAATAAATAATAAACCTTAAAATTTTGAGTCAGCGCTGAAAAATCAATGAATAAAGATCACTCAAAGCGCCGACTCATAATTTTAAGGTTTATTTCTCTTTGCTTTTCAGTTTTTTCGGCGGTTTAATTTTTTGTTAAAAAGTTTTTATTTTATATTTTTTTGTGGTTTTAATGTACTAATAATACTCGGCACGGTATACCCTATCCAATGTAAAAAGAATTATCAAAATCGGACTACTCTGTATAAAGTTATGCGTGGTTATTATACATTACAATCAGTGAGTGAACAATCAATCATCCCCTGTTTTCTGACCCTTAGGATTTGATTTTGTTTTCCAAATATATATGGGACCACCCTCGGAGTATACCCTTTCTAATAAAAGAGAAGAAAAGAATTATCTAAATAAAGAATTATCACAATCGGACTACTATGTAAAAGTTATACGTGGTCATACATGAAAAAAAAAATATATATACGCGTCGAATTGATAACCTCCTCCGTTTTTTTTCGTCAGTTAAAAAGTAGAATAAGTTTCTACGCAGACTAAATGTATGTAACAGCTATTTTTGTCATCATGTAGGTATGGTCACCAAAAATGTTTTTCATTTTTATTACTTTTATTATGTGTCTGTGTTGTCCTACTGCAGGGCAAAGGCCACCTTCCTAGTTTCCGGTCTACTGCGATTGTGAGGCAATCCTTTTAGAAGGAGTCCAGATCATCTAACCATTTGTTTCTGAGTCTGCCACGAAGTTGTTTTCTGAGCTTTGGAATCCAATGAGTTGTGATTTATGCGCAATACTGTTCCGACATACGACAGATGTGGGCAGCTTAGTTCACCGTTAGTTCACCAGCTGCATAACCAGCGTCCGCTATATGTTTTTTTGATAGTATAGAATTCCTAATGTGGTCTGTGAGTCTGACACCTAGTATACTTCTTTCCATAGCGTTTGCTTTTTTGTGCTAGCTACGACTGTCCCACTCCTGGGCAAAGGCCTCCTTCATTCCTTTCTTCTTTTGCGTCCTCCTGCCAGTTTTGACGGAACCTATCCAGCTATCCTATCCCGTGTGTATGTATATCAGGGCACAATGCACTTCTGTGCTACTTGGGCCCTGTGCTTGGGCCCATCGTTAGTCCTGTCTAAATGGCAACGCATCCCCCACCCCCTACTTCAAATAAAATTTTATTCGAAAAAATCCATCAGTTACTAACTTTTTAATTATATCGGAAGAGTTTCTTATCTCTTTTGGTGATTTTACTAAATCTATCGCAACAGGTTGATGCACGTTTGTTTAACTTGTGAAATATGAATGTAAAAAGTTTAGACAACGTTGTTAAATAAACCCTGTTATTATTATGCTAAAAAACAAACCTGTCAAGGTCAAAATTTGCGTTTAAACAATGTCTATTCTTATACAATCTCAACAGAGTTTGTCTATAATAAATTTAAACGATTATTCGCCTACTAACTAAACTAATATTCCGAGTATTAATAGAAAAGATTTAATTTTTTTGGATCTTTGTTTGTGACTTGAATAACATTTTGCACATTAGTAGACCATGACATGTTTTAGAAAATAGGATGCTTTTATACTGATATTCTTACGGGATCGAGATTTATGTGAGTGAAACCGTGGGTTGTAGCTAGTGTATGATAACTTTTTTATAGGATGGTATAGTAAATATATTGTGATCTTTTACGTCTTAACGGCTAAACAGAGTTTGATAAAATTTGGGGCACATGTAGGTCACGCCCTGAGTTAGATACGGGGTTACACGGGATAAGTTTAATTGCGGTAGTACGTTGCCGTGGGATATTTTCCGACATATTCGTAGGCGTCGCCGCGTCGTCGCGAGCAAAAGCTAGTTCATCTATAATTAAATACTAAGTTGTCGGTGGAATAATATCAGGAGTTTCGGAGCTAGAATAAAATGAATATGGATGAGCTCTCTTAAAATCCTAGGATTTGAAAAATAACTGATTGAATAAGATAGTGTTTTTGACGTTTTGACGTCGTATAATTCGATGGAGCCGGCTGCACGCACGAAAAAACATGACTCATGCGGCGTTACCTCGCTCTGAGGCGTTCCATTTAAGGCTTTTTTTTTTGGATGGGAAATCATCAAATGACTTCTCCCGCTCTGGGCGGAGCGGGAGGGCATGTCAGACTTTTACTGACTAAAACCCACCCGTGTTCCTTCAGTGGCTCATGTGCCAGGGTCACGGTATCTCTTTCGAACAATCTCGCGACCCTGGCAGGTTCCATTTAAGGCTTGAAGTGCAAGCGAGAGCGCGCATCAGTATTTTCTTATGATGTTGTCACGTTCAACTATCGTCAGTAAACCGACTTTACAGACAACCGATTTTTTTCTACAAACTTATTAGTCATCATCACACTTCGACCGGCTCTGTGCTTCTCGCATCCAACGGATTTCTGCGGCCTTCACTAGGAGTTTAGGGGCGGGTTTGCCATAATCGCCACACTTGGCAGGCGGGTTAGCGATCGCAGTATGGTAGTGATAAAATGCATAGAGAAAGCTGCTGCCCATTCTCTAGTTAGTCCCTTAGTCGCCTCTTACGACACCCACATGGGAAGAAATGGGGTGGATGTGCCAAACAAACAAGCTTATATTGATTTAGTTACAACGAACGTACCGTGTGGTGCCGGACGTAAAGAATAACACCACCCCATTTCTTCCTGTGGGTGTCGTAAAAGGCGACTAAGGGACTTACTAGAGAATGGGCAGCAGCGTTCTCTATGCATTTTACCACCATACTGCAATCGCCGACCCGCCTGCCAAGCGTGGCGATTATGGCAAAGCCCCCCAAATTGGGGGAGGCCTGAGTCCAGCAGTGGACGTCATACGGCTGAAATGATGATGATGACAACGAACGTGCTGTCTAACCATTTCTTAACCATATTGGGGTTAGCTTTCAGTCTCATCGGGTGCAGCTGAGTACCAATATTTAGCAATAAACGACTGCCTTTTAGACCTCAACAACTCAATTACTGGGAAGTACGATACCCTATGACTGGTTTTCTGACGTTCCGTGACGACTGATCTACAAATGACAGCAGACAGACAAACTGCACCCTAATTGCGAAACGCACAATTTATCAGAATCTGAATGGGATTGAAGATTATTTCTAAACCATTACGTCATTTGTTCGAATAAATTTTCGGCTCAGCAACGTAAATAACGGAATGAATGTTGTTTAACTATGAATATTAAACCAATTCCTACCGATGAAAAGTTCCGCAATTGCCCCTTGGGTCTTGTCTACATATACGTAAAAATGGTCACGCATCCATGGATCAACTGTAGCAAAAAGCTTTATTCCTACCTCACAAAATATTCGACTAAAAATCCATCGATTTTTCTTGCACTTATTAAGTAAATGATTTACAATATAAAACACCATAAAAAAACTCTAAAACTGAAGAATTACCGTTCAATTTCCGACATTTTCAGGTAAGGACTATTTGGAGAAAACGTTGATATCGTGCAAAGGTTCCGTAGAAAAGTCAAAGAAGCAAATAGACACATTGTGCACGATGAAGACGCTGTTACCGAAGTTCTTTTTGAAAACCAATGTGAAGACGGAACTGCAAAGTATTTTGGACATAGCGTAAGTACATATTATGGGTCTGTACTCTTAAAGGTGTGGGAAGAAATGAGAAAAATGAGAAATGGTGTGACTCTTAACCGTGTGGTGCCGGACGTAAAGAATAACACCACCCCATTTCTTCCCGTGGGTGTCGTAAAAGGCGACTAAGGGACTTACTAGAGAATGGGCAGCAGCGTTCTCTATGCATTTTACCACCATACCGCGATTGCCAACCCGCCTGCCAGGCGTGGCGATTATGGCAAAGCCCCCCAATTGGGGGAGGCCTAAGTCCAGCAGTGGACGTCTTACGGCTGAAATGATGATGATGATGATGACTCTTAAAGGTTAACCAGCCTTCAGCAGTCCATCATTTTGCAGAGAATTCATTAATCCGGCCAGGGTTGCCGATTTATTCGATAGAGTTACCGTGGCCCTGGCACAGGTAACTGAAGGAACACGGGTGAGTTTTAGTCAGTAAAAGTCTGACAGCCTTCCCGCTCCACCCAGAGTGATTTGATGATTTCCCACCTAAAAAAAGAGGGAAGTCATTAATAAATAGAGAGAAAGGAAAGCTAAACTAATCCTACTAATATTATAAACGCGAAAGTTTGTATGTATGGATTTATAGATGTATGGATGTTTGTTCCTCTTTCACGCAAAAACTACTAATCCGATTTAGATGAAATTTGGCACACAGATAGTTTATAACCTGGAGTAACACATAGGGTATTTGGGGCTTTATTATAGGGCTTTTTATCCATGTATTATGTTCCCGCAGGATAATTTACGACCTCCACGCGGACGAAGCCGCTGTTAAAAGCTAGTTCAAGTATATTTGCAGACGATTTTCTATTTTATTAAGTACTTGACATGTGGCATCTGGCAAACCGTATTGTGCCCATATGGTAGATGGAGGGATATTAAGAGGGAGTGGCTATACCCATTCCTTCTAAAAAGGGAGGAGCCCTGTTTCCCAGCAATGGAATCGCTATGCTGATTATGCTTGGAGCAACTTAATGAATCATTATGTTTTAACAATTACTTATGATGGGATAATCTTTGAAAAATTCGATCCAATAAATAAAAATAGACAATTAATTTTATATATTTGTTGTTTTTGTAATTCAGTTACATTTAATTTTCTTTTTTATTGTTTACTAGCTTTTGCCAGCGGCTTCACCCGCGTGGAGTTGGGAATCCTACCGAGATAAAAAAGTATCTTATGTGTTACTCCAGGTTATAAACTATCTGTGTGCCAAATTTCATATAAATCGGGTCAGTAGTTTTTGCGTGAAAGAGGAACAACCATCCATACATACAAACTTTCGCGTTTATAGTATTAGTAGGATAGTAGGATTTTTCCTCGGCGACCCAAATAAATTATTTTTCTTTTTTTCTATTTTCAATCGTATTTTTTTAATTTCACGATGTTCAGAAACTATATTTTACGTTCAAGTATTTATAGTTAATATTTCGTATATAATCGTATTTATTTGTATAGTTATTTATTTATTTTACTAAAATATCTGTATTTTTAGTTTTTAGCCTTCTGCATAATAAATAAAAAACTTTGTAATGATGTTACTCATATTTCTTACAGATACCTGATTCCATTGCCAAAAGTAACAGAAGACTATTACAGAGTCCTAATCATTAAAATAAATAACAAGAACTTTACGACTGAGACTTTCTTGCAGTATTTCCAGTATAATGTAATCGTAAGTGAAATTTTTGTTTACTTTATTTAACCGAAGAAGAAGAAGTTCTTAGGATACCAGCAGCGTCCGTAGATGGCAGAGCTAAAAAAATTGGTTGCCTGTAAAGTCGGTATACGGGCGAAAGTTTTACGTGACAACGACTTTGAGTGGTAAAATAATTTTAATGTGAATATTCATTCGTATAGTAGGAAGAAGGATGAAACTGTCTCTCTCGCTCTTAGGCGGGCTAACCATGCCCGAGTGGAAGGGACGCGTGCCTCTCACTCGCTCTCATTGTGAGCGCATAACGTGAGCGAAGCGTAACGCAGTTTCTTGAAGTGTCACCCGGCAAACCAATTTATAAGACGTTGTCACGTCAAAATATTTGTGGCATCGAAAGTATGTTTAGTGAATAAATTCCATCACGGATCGCTATCAGATCGCTTCCAGTCGCTTAAGTTCTGAGTTGAGATGCATGATTACTGATAAATGCGAGCACTTATTGGACAGATCCACTCAATCTGTGTGTTTCGTTCCTCAAAAGCCTATTTCAGACACCAATCCACACGGTCTTCATATGATGTGACCAAGATTATGTATGGACTTTAAAAGAGACTGTGACCTCTGAGTTTGTTTCGGCCTTTCTTCTCAGAGTAGTTAGATAGAAAACGTTAACCTCATCTAGTTTAAAAAAAATATCATTGACGTGTAAAATTATTTGTACAGACCTACTTATAAAAAAATAAAATAAAATCTTGGTCCCATCATATGAAGACCATGTAGATTGGTTCATTGGTGACTGAAATGGTCATTTGAAGAATGAACCACACAGATTGAGTGGACCTGTCCAGTCAGTGCACGCATTTGTCAATTATCGGACATTCGTTTTTTTATATTGATACCCCACATATGGGAAAACTATTGTCAAATAATTTAACACGTTAACTGCCATGGCTAAAATCAGAAACAGTCAAAAATGTACTTAGTGTTATTTCACTTTAAATAGATTATTTATTCCATAATTACATTATTTATTCCAAAAACATAGCCGCCAGGCAGCAACGACACGTTCAGATTTTTTATGTGTTGTCGGTCATGTAGGACAAGGCCTGAATGGAACAAAAAGTGTGAAATAGCAGTTAACGTGTTAAATTTACCCTTTATTTATTTTCATATTTTTGTTTCAGCTCACTGAATACATCAAGGCAAATGATTATGTCAACGGTTTTGTCTTAATAGATGACTTCAGTGAACTCAATTTATTCGACTTAATGACAAAAATGAACACTGTGGAGTTGCAACAGTTTATTTCTATTTTAATCGTAAGTATTTTTAGAAGAATCCTCTAAGTCCCTGGAATACCATATTTGGTTCGCCGCGTACCAGCTAACTATAACCTTATTTGTATGATAAAATAAGGCTCTGAATCGTTTGAAACAATGCGAGCATAAAGTAGGTATCCGGGATAAAGAGGTTTAAATTAGCTTTGCAGTCCACTACTGGACAAAGGCCTCTCCCAGGCTTCGCAACACCCTCTCCTCCGCCTTCTGCATTTATAATACAGATTTCTGGAAGTCCGAAAGTCTGACAACCTGTCTTACCAAAGGGTATCGTATTACCCAGTAACTGAGTTATGAAGGTCAGATAGGCAGTCGCACATGTAAAATACTGGTATTCAGCTATATCCAACATAGTTGGGAAAAGGCTAGGTAGATGAAGATTTCTGGAAATTTTGTTTCGCCCACAAATAAATACGCAAAAAAAAAATGGGATTCGCCTACAGAAAATAGTATATTGATTGAAAGTTTCATGTCATATTAGTGCGAATCGACTGAAATGTCTTTAGAACTGAAAATTATTGTGTTAAAAATATATATTTTCCTCAATATTACAGGAAGGTTACGGCGCAAGACTGAAGAGTATACAAATACTATCAGACTCCAAAGCCGTAGAACTGTTTGTTAAAACTATTAAACAAATTGTTAGTGAAAAGATAAGTAATAGAATAAAAGTACTACCGACCATAGAAGATTTACATAAACAGGTGCCTAAAGAAATTCTGCCGGTTGAATACGGCGGTACCGAGAGGTCTATTCAAAAATTGCAAGGTAAGGCGAGAGTCATCATTATTTCAGCCGTAAGACATCCATTGCTGGTCATCTACCTCTCCCAGTTTGGGGGGCTTTGCCATAATTGCCACGCTGGGCAGGCGGGTTGGGATCGCAGTATGGTGGTATAATGCATAGAGAACGCTGCTGTCCATTCTCTAGTAAGTCCCGTAGTCTCCTTTTACGATAATCACGAGACGAAATGTGATGGTCCTATTCTTTACGATGGAACCACACGGACAATGCTCGATGGCAATCTCGATACTCGATTGGTGATCATATTCGATATAATTTAAAAAAAGTTATTTTACTAATAAATTGATACGGCAATGGTGATGATTCTGTTATGGGCGAAATAAACTTAATTCATGCTATTGCTATCTTTTTTCTTCTAATTAAACAAGAAAAATATTAAAGCAGTCAAATTTAGTAGAGCTACGATTTCCTTCGACACAAGTGCGACGAACCAAATTCAAAGCAATTGAAAAGTTATTTAGATTGACAGTTCCAAAGCGTCACTTGTCTTTTTCTTTCATGGTCAATCAGTAAGTGCTAGCTCTACTCTTATTTTAGTTTATATGGTTAACTACAGAATTGGCACCAATGACTAACAAAATTCCTGCAACTTCGTCGTTACTACATACGTACTCGAATCTGCCGGGGTCGCGAGATTGTTGGAAAGAGATACCGTGACCCTGGCACATGGGCAATTGAAGGAACACGGATGGGTTTTAGTCAGTAAAAGTCTGACACACCCTCCCTCTCCGCCCAGAGCGGGAGAAGTCATTTGATGATATCCAATCCAAAAAAAAAAGAACTACTAACTCAACTCAACTGATTTTGATGAATGATTAAAAAAATCCGTTTTATGGGCCCAGTTCTATTACTTTTATTCTCTGGCACATCATCTTTATCCTGAGAATGATCCTTCATCTTCGTACTATTATCATATCGTTAGTCACCTTCTTTTTTGTCATTATCATCTTTAAGGCAAAATCCATCCTAATTTTTTTGGCTGTATCATGAAGGGACTCAACATGTCTATACAAACAGAAAAGTTCAAACAATATTTCAGTTCAAACTGAAAGTAAATAAGTTTCTAAAATAATTGAAAATGGTCAAATTATTTTAACGGAGACTTCCTCGTTGGTGTCTAGTGGTCGCAAAAGCTGAGCATGAAGTGACTGTGACCTCGTGAGTTTGTTTCAGCCTTTCTCAGAGTAGTCAGATAGGAAACGCTGACCTCATTTAACTGAAAAAAAATATTATTGACTTTTAAAAGTGTTTGTAAAAACCTACTTACAGAATTAAAACCATGTATCATTTAAGTCTTTTTTTTTTGGATGGGTAATCATCAAATAACTTCTCCGGCTCTGGGCGGAGTGGGAGGGCGTGTCTGACTTTTACTGAGTAAAACCCACCCGTGTTCCTTCAGTTGCCCATGTGCCAGGGTCAAGGTATCTCTTTCGAACAATCTCGTGACCATGGTAGATCATTTAAGTCTTAGGTTCAATTCCCAAAGTTTGGTCAAGCAAAATGAGTCTTACCAGAAATTTCTCAGTAGTAGCCCGGAGTCTGGATTCATGCCCCGTTGATGGCAATAGGCTCGCCTCCTATAACATAGGACTTAAAAGTAACTGGCGAATTGTAGGTGTACTATAAGTAGGGCTCTGCCTCACTCCTCCAGGAATACAGGCGTGATGTAATGCTATATTTGTGTTCATAAATTAAACTTTCTCATTACAGCGGAATGGGTCGAAGAATTAAGTTCAGAAAAACACGTGGAGTATATGAAAATTATGAATAAAGCTTGCTCTGATGAAACGAAAAGACATGCTGGGAAATTCAATGAAGAATACATGGGCATGCCTGGATCCTTCAGATGTTTAAGTGTAGACTAATTGAAAAAATAACACAATATAGTTTATCATATAGACAAATATCACGTTTTATCGATTAGGACGACAATGGCGTAGGATACATTTCACAAGAAGTGCTCATATACGAGTATAAATAGTTCAACAGCTTCAGTATCATAATTATATTTGTAAATTATTAATAATCACAACTCTACAGGGACAAATTAAAATAAACAACTAGGGTCAAATTAAGTACCTGGTAATCGTTTTCGACATTAATGAATAAATATCTTAGGACAACCAACACACCGTTATCTGATCCCAAACTAGGCAGAGCCTGTACTATGGCAACCAGATAATTGATAAATATACATATAAATTTCTAAATACATACATACATATTATAGATAAATTACACCCAGACACAGAACAAATAACTGTGTTCATCACACAAAGATTTGTGCTGCGTGGGAATCGAACCCACGACCTCCCTCTTAACCGTCAGGGTCACTAACCACTGGTCTAACAGGTCAGTCAACATTGATAACCAATACGTGGGTGTGTACATAATACATAATCTTTTACGAAAAACAATAGTTGGCTAAGCCTGTTTCCCAGCCAAACATAATAATAAATTGTAATTTAACAGCCTTGTGAACAATGTCAACAGGAAATAAAAGAATGAAATAATTATCTACACGACATATTATTTTATGAAGCAAAAACTTTTTATTCCTTTTTACGAAAATCACGCGGACGGAGGAGTGTGAAATTTGACACGGTCAAAGTTTCTGTGGAGAAGGAGCGCTGATAGCAAATTATTATTCTAATTTCAGATATCTTAAATATTAATTCTAAATTTCTACAAAATGTTTCAATGTCATAAAAAAATAAACTGTTAGGAGGTTAATTCTTCAGCCTAAAAAAACTAAAATAATACACAATAGTACAAATACTTAACTATTTCGAATAATGTGCTGACAAATAGAATTTATTATGTATGCTAAGTAAATGTAGCGTTGTGTCAATTTTAGTAAATTGTAGAAAAAAATAAGTGATTATCGAATTCTGTTACTAACGATATAAAATTGAAAAAAAAAATGGTACAGGTTCAGGCAGGTACATACATACTGATACAAAAAAAAAAAAACAAAAAAACAATGTGATGTTCTAATTTGGGTTACAAAAAATTGCTGTCGTGATATCCATTAGGTTAATTTCTCATTATTGTATTAGCTGTGATGGTAGTTAATAATTAACTAATTAATAAAACATATTATTATACAAGTAGCTGTGTGTGTTATTTTACAATTTTGTAAGTCATTTTAATAATAAAATAAAAATAAAATGTGTTGTGTAAAACTTACCCAGTAACCGATTTAAGAGCTGTATTGAAACAACAAAAAAAAAACAATAACTATAAAATGTCTAATTATTAAAAAAAAAACCTTGTGATTAGGCTGCTCGCTTTTTTAAACTGACTGGACTGCTCCTCTGAAATATGCGTGGTCAAAAGACCATTTCACGCACTAATCTAGATTATGTCCGCACTTTAAAAGAGACTGTGTGGTTTGGCCGGGCGTATTAGCCGTAGAACCGATGGCGTTTGGGGAAATTGTAGTCTATGTGTCTTTACAAGGGCGACCACGAATCGGCAAACGTAAGGCAGGACGCTCTCGGACTAGTTCGAGTGACGATCCTGGCAGGGTGGATGATAGCAGCTGGATGAGGGTTAGCTAGAATCGAGTTGCGTGTATTTGGAGAGGTATATGCCCAGCTGTGGACTGTTGTAAGCTAATGATGACCCCCGTGGATCTCGACCCCTTTCACAATCGTGATCACTTATATTATCGTTAATGTCAAAAAGTCGGTCATTCAAAAAACTACCAAAGACGATAATTTTTATTTTTTGTATGGGAAATCATCAAATGACTTCTCCCGCTCTGGGCGGAGCGGGAGGGCGTGTCAGACTTTTACTGACTAAAACCCACCCGTATTCCTTCAGTTGCCCATGTGCCAGGGTCACGGTATCTCTTTCGAACAATCTCGCGACCCTGGCAGGCATTGGTCCTAGCAGACCCCTTCAGTGCTGCTGACATTTCTTTGAGGCGCGCGTGGAACACTACGCGCCGTCGACCCGAGCATGGTCCTTACCGGGTGACGAGCTACCCATTGCTCGCCGCCCGCAAGCTCGCGCCTACGGTGCGCTATAGACTCCTGACGCCCGGGGCGTCTCCTCCTGCGGCGGCTTGGGACGTGTGGGCGCAGAGACTGCCACTCTCTCACGCGCCCCACCTCCTCCTTCGCGAGCATTACTGCTTCGCAGAAGGAGGTGACGGCTTCCCATGCCCTCTCGCTCCCTACCATGGCTCGCACCAGGGTTTGCACGTAAAATCAGATACAAAGCGCCTTTGTTTCGCGTTGTGTGAAGTCTAGGATTGAGTATGGTGTCCGATACGCATGCATGGAGCGAAAGTGATCGTTTAGACGTGGTCCTGACACATACTAGCATAGGAACTGCTCTGTTTCTTTTTAAGTTCAGAGATTTTTTAGTATAGTAGGTAGTATTAGTAAGCGACTCTGTAACCAATCATAAATCAATAAACTGGATAGAAGTTAAAGGAGCTATTTCTCTTGTTTGACCGTATCTGCGCCCAATACTGTATGATCTGATCTGTGTATGTCACTAAGAATGTCTGATTAGAATCCTATGTATTTTCTTTGTTAAATGTAACAATGGCTGACCCTTGTTTTTAGTTTGATAAAAAATCAGGAAAACAGATGAACTTTTAAAATGAAACATACACTATGTTTTAGCTTTTATCGATGTCTGAAAGCGAAAATTTAAAAAATATATATAATTTTAGCAGCGGGTATTACAGACCAGTTTTTTATTATAATCTAATGCAGGCGGATACCACTGCTTTAAAGGACAAAGAAAAAATAAAAAAAAACTATTCAAATTATAAAACAGGATGTTCCGTTCCGTGACCACAGACAGCCGGTACGACAGTTTTGTTTAGTCTGTGCGCCTGCGCATCATTACGTGTAACAGGGTGAAAACTGTCACTTGTCAGTTTGATTTTGACACTTGAATTTGATCTTGATATTGGAGGTTGGTTGGGTTTTGTCTTGAGACCATTAATATTGTTAATCTTGTTGAATCTATAGTTTTGCGGACAATTTGTTGTGGTCCGATTGTTTTGTGTGTAAGCCACCCCTTTTGACGATATAGAACGGGTTTTATTTTGGAATTTGATTGAAATAGTTTGAGGTTATAGTGTGACCTATTGAACGCCGCATGCTGTGAAAATCTCTAGCGTCTTGCGCGGCTTGGAATCGTGAAATACTTACAGATTCACTACACAATACAATATACACTCATTTACATACATAAATCCAAGTAGGCTCAGTACCTGAGACCGGGATTTTTCTCAGTCAGGTGAGTGTTTGAATATTTGTTAATCAGCTCCGCGCACGGCGGACAGTTCGACCCACGCTTACCCAAGACCCGCCAAAGGGGCCTATTTGCTGTCTGTCCTGAAACGGTAGGTCTGGCGCCGAACACAGGAAGTCCATAAAAATGTATTTTTCAATAGTTTTGTTTAGTATAAAATTGCTATATTTAAAATTAATGACATAGGGAATGAAAGTATTATGTTTTTTTTTTTAAATAAAATAACCCTAGTTTTTCACGTGTGTTCAGTTCTGGTCCGGCCACGGTGTAAAACAAGGTCGCGGTTATGGCGGTAGGCTGTCCGGATATGTATCTTTTCGCACTAGAAAGAGAAATAATAGTCCCTAATATTATTTCATGACTTATACACCATTTTCATTCGCCGGGCTTCAGCGTATCCGTCCTAGCATGACCTCATTTAGATCAGCTAAAATCTACAACTTTAATGGATGATTCGTGTATGAGATTAATACGTGTTATGTACTATAAAATAGTCCTACTTGTATTTCAAAGGAAACCTTTCATAGTACATTACGATATTAGTGCGTTATGATGGTTATAACATGCGAGGCGGAATTTCAGCCCGAGCCGAAGGCGACGGCGTAATTGAGCCGAGCATGTTATAACTAATACGCACGTATATCGTACGACGTTTTTTTACACACTTGCGAGGAAACAGAAAAAAAAAAAAAACATTTAAATAAACTCAATCTGTGAATGCACACTGTTATTTTAACAACGCGCTAGCGCTGCCTACTGACTGGCGCCGCGCGGCGATTAGTTCGAAATTTGAATAGCAACAGCGCGCTGCTCACTAGCTGGAATCGTGCGGCGGCGATCAGTTCCATATTTGAAATGGCAAATAATACTGTTATGGAATTTGTATGGACTATAACTTAACTATTTGCTTTGATAACACACGCGTTTTTTATGACCCGCTTTACATATTTAAAACCGGTGGAATTACATCAGCTTTACGAGCAAGGGTGTTAAAAATTCTATTTAACAGTGACGTCAATTCTTCAGGTAGAATACGCCTGACCGTAATTCAATAGCAATACTTGTCAATTTACAATAATTATTCAAATGTAGGCGCTTAGTACGCAAAAGGAGGATTCCGTTTTTAATTTTCAATTTACTTACAGATAGTTACATACTTATTATAGTTCTGTTAATATTTAATAAAAACTTCTCTTACTATTTCTCAATTCTTGTAAAATTTTATCTAAGTACTCACAATAATTATGATTTTACTGGTATTATTTTCCGGAGAATTCATTTTGCTTCATTCATTTCGTTTTGATTTTTTTCTGCACCAAATGCCTGAAAATTTTGTGCACTTGGAACAATATAATATGTAGTGGCTATATGTATAAGTAAGATTCATTGTTATTAAAAAGAGCGCCTCTCGCCACCAAACGTAAAAGTTTGGTGAGTTTAGAATTAAGTAACAGTAGAATCAAGTAACCTCTGTATTTTATGTGTACTCCAGACCGTATTTCGGCGTTGGCGGCCAATTTCAACCGAGACAAGCCATGGGCGCGGGAGATATAGTGCGCAAGTGTGTGCGCAGACATAGGGGCACTCGCTCTTCCCTCACTCTCATAGTCTGATGGGACGGCAATTTGACATGACCGGAGAGAGAGATCAGGCGCAGGACCAATACCTTAACGTGTTTTCCTAGGCACGGCGAGTGTCACACCGCCAACTTCCAAACTCCGGGCTGTTACTAAGATTCCTGTTGAAAAAACCCAATAATACTTTGCCCGACCTAGGAATCGAACCTGACTTAGCAGTTAACGACGACCACGAGATCAACGGGGCAGTCAACCACAACACACGTCATGGCGATAACACTCTGCGTAGTATCCAGAGCGATTACCACGGCACGTTGCCGAGAAGCATCTTTTAACATTTCCACGGCTCTGATCATGTCTTCTCGGCTCAATTGACGTCTTCTATTCATAAAATCGTCCTTTTGTATTGATTTTGCTGTGATGTATAGCAGAGTTTTTACTGATTTGGCCTCGCAACCTTTTGCAGGAAAATACAGGATCTAATTAAAATAGCTTTTATTACCAACATGTTGGGTATCGAAATCTAAAACGAATGGTAATAAAAAAAACATTTTTTTTTTAAATGTTCATCACTACAATATACGTGTAAGGTCAAAATTGAAAACGAATGAAACAAAAAATTTACCACAAAAATCCTCTCAATGGCCAAATGTCATTGATCATAATTCAAAGTCAAAGTCAAAACATTTATTTCAAACTGGTTTTCTACCCGTGATTTCGTCCGCGTCAAATTTTTGCTCCCCTGACCTTTCCCGTTGCATCGAATTGCCTGCCAGTTTTCGTCTATTTTTCGTTGCTGCTCCGCTCCTTTTAATCGTAACGTGATGTTGCCTATAGCTTTCCTTAATAAATAGGCTATCCAACACAAAAATAAATTTTCAATTCGGACCAGTAGTTTCTGAGATTTTCGCGTTCAACCAAACAAACTCTTCAGCTTTATAATATTAGTATAGATAGGCAGATAAAAAGGCAGTTTTGAACATCAACAGTTACATGAAAATAGAATTGAGCACGTAGTTTTGTAATTTTTCGTAGAACAAGGATATTTTTTACGAATTTCCAAAAACCATAACGTAAAATTCGTTGTGTGTATGCGTCAATGTCATTTATTTTGAACAAAGTTGGAATGATGAAAAAGATTTTCGTTGTATTTTATTTTTGTTGTTTGTTAGTTTTTTATATCGATACCTAACGAACGAACGATTTTTTAGATCGATACGTGGTTAAAATACTGCCACCTATAGAACCTTTTTGATTCCGTATTTAAGTTGAATAACATCACTTCACTGGATCACCACCACATCAAGCACTACCGTGCAGACCTGCTTCACCGTCTCTGTTTCCCACCATTCTCTTGACTGATAGATGACATTTGTGACAACAGCTGCATTCACTTGAGTGCATGAGACAGTGTTTACATAATTTTCTATTAAACAGATACACATACATACACAAGAAGGATACCCACTTCAATGAAGATTGGAGGCGCTACACTCGAAGTTGTGGACGAATATGTGTACCTAGGGCAGACTGTCCAGTTAGGTAGGTCTAAGTTCAAGAAAGAGGTCAATCGTCGACTCCGCCGCGGCTGGGCAGCGTTCGGGAAGCTATGCAGTATCTTCTCGTCCAATTTATCGCAGTGTCTCAAGACAAAAGTCTTTGACCAGTGTGTGTTGCCAGTGATGACATATGGCACTGAGACGTCGATGGTCGCTAACAATGGGCTTCATAAGAAGGCTCAAAGTCACCCAAAGGGCAATGGAGAAGGCTATACTTGGAGTTTCCCTACGCGATCGAATCAGAAATGAAGAGATCCGTAGGAAAACGAAAGTAACCGGCATAGCCCTTTACCAGTATCAGGAGATAAATAAAACAGTATTCGGATCGAATGAATCTATATTTGAACAGCTAGCTTATATTTATAATTACACAGTTATGTTTGTGGTTGGAGCGCTATGATACTATATTTACATACACCAATCACAGGGGGGCAGGTGTAAACCCGCTGCTTGTTGCTCGCAGTATAAATACCGCGCGTCGCGTCGATAACCTCACACTCGGCCTATCATTACCTCCGCGGACGTCGACAGGACAGCGTGCGACGTCACTGCTTGCATACAGAGCGCCTTGAGCTCGGCGACCACCGAACAGCCGCGGGGGGGGGGGGGGGCTATTACCGCCCCTACCTCCGCGACTGACTAGGTTGATCGCTGAAAAGAGGCGTCTTCGCAAGCAGTGGCAGCAGCTTAGGTGTCCGTCCCTAAAGACGCAGCTGAACCGTCTCGCGGAGAAGGTCAAGGCCGAGTTACAGGCCCTGACCACCGCGGACTGGGAGGAACGTATTGATTCGACGACGGATAGCTGGCCATCAGTTCACAAACTCTGTAGCCAGCTGTCGAACACCCCAGCCCCGGTGCGTCCATTATTGAACAGCGACGGGGCGTTTAAGTACGTAGCGGAGGACCGGGCGGAGGTCTTCGCCGAACATCTGGAGCGTCAGTTCCGCCCCAACCCGACCAGCGACACGGACCATGTCGCAGCGGTCGAGAAACACCTGGGAGACTACTTCGCAACGCCGATAGCTCCCGATGAAGACCCTGTTTTCTTCTCGCCCAACGCAGTACGACGCGCCATCCTGAGGACGAAGCCCAGGAAGGCCCCCGGTGCTGACGGTATCACCAATACAGCGCTGCGCCACCTGCCGTACCGTATGGTAGCGGCACTGGCGCGCCTGTTCACGGCGATACTGCGCACCGGCGCCTTCCCTGATTCGTGGAAGGAAGGGCGCGTCATAATGCTGCCGAAGGCGGGAAAGAACATACTGAAGCCGGAGAGCTATCGGCCGATCACACTGCTGCCGACGGTCTCCAAGGTGTTCGAAGCACTCCTGCTGCGACATCTACTCCCACACATTGTGCCACGTCCGGAGCAATTCGGGTTCCGGGCGGAACATAGCACGACGCTCCAGCTGTCGAGGGTGCTGCACCACCTCGCAGCTGCCCTAAACAGGAAGGAATACTCGGTCGCAGTATTCCTCGACATGGAGAAGGCCTTCGACCGCGTATGGCACGACGGCCTAGTTTACAAGATGGCCACCTCCGACGCGCCCCGTCGCGTCGTAAAAGTGATCTCTACCTTTCTCTCCCACAGAACTTTCAGGGTGGTGGTTGATGGGGCGCTATCGAGCGTCCGACCAGTGGCCGCGGGCGTACCGCAGGGCAGCTGCGTCTCGCCAGCGTGTTACTCACGTTACACCGACGACATCCCCACCACTCCGGACGTGATGCTCGCGCTGTATGCGGACGACGCCGCGTACATCTCTACCTCGCTTAATGCGAAGTACGCGGCCGTCAAAATGCAGCGAGCGCTAGAGCTCCTTCCCGAGTGGCTCGCCAAATGGCGTCTATCGGTGAACGTGGGTAAGACGCAGGCGATGGTCACCGGCTTCGCGCGCCTCCCACCACCCTTGAGGCTACAAGGAGTCGACATCGAGTGGTCGCCCCGGGTCAAGTACCTGGGGGTAACCATCGATCGTCGACTCACCATGGGTCAGCACGTCCGCCAGGTCGCGGCTAAGGGGAGGGTTGCCCGCAACCTCCTCCGACCAGTGCTCTCGTCTCGAATCCCGGCGCGCGTCAAGCTGGGCGTGTACAAAATGTACGTGCGCCCAGTACTGACGTACGCCGCCCCTGCCTGGTTCGCCCTCACGAGCGAGTCGAGCCGGAAGCTGCTCCGCACGCAACAAAATCAGGCGTTGCGGACTATCGTTGACGCTCCTCGCTTCGTGAGGAATGACGTCATCCAGAGGGACCTCGGGATCGAGAGCCTGGATGACCACGTGCGGCGCCTCGCGAAGGGGATGTTCGCGCGTGCCGGCGCGTCTGATTGGCCTCATGTCAAACAGATCGCGCCCTGGCATACGCGGCCCCCTGACGCGAGGCCACTGCCCCGCGACCTGGTAAGGGACGACTGACTCTATTACCGGACTTGACTCCCGGGTAAGCCGCAACCAGGTTACACGCGGCTTACCTGAACAACATGACTCTACATACATAACATACACTCGTTGCGTGATGTGTTCTAAGTTAATATAGGCATGTCACGTAACGGAAATCAGACACCCACCTCTCTACAGGCACCCAGATTCACACGCGCACGCGAGCGGGCTCGCGCGGTCGCGTATACATGGGCGGTGTTACACAATACACTACCGCCCACACGCACATACTGCCCCTTAGCTTAGACCGCTACCGGCTCGCTCTGGGAAACGGGATAAGCGGGGGCGCGCACCCTACTCTGTGGGAGCGTCGAGTCAGCGTCTTGTCGCTGGTCGTCTCTCGCCGGGCCTCCCCCGGGCAACCGGGGGTCTCACCTGGCGGGGACTGACCGCCAAGGCGCTGTGAAGAAAGCGGCGTTGATAGAATTCAACGCCGCGGCGCGCTCACAGAGACACAAATAGCAACCACACACAGGGACGCGTTAAACTAACGCGTCCCAAATTATCTATGCCTATATAAGGCCACACATTGAGGGGCCCGTATTAGCGGGCCACCGTGTTCCATCCGCGGCCGGGGAGCTGAGCTCCGACGCCGCTCGCCGCGCCCCCTTACGGGGACGTCGCGAAAACCAAGAGGTCATAACCTCACATTCCACGCTCGACCTCCGCCGCGAACGGACGTGTTGTTGTCGCGCTCGCCGCTCCGCCGCGCTCGTGCCCCCACCACTCCGCCGCTGTGCAAGTCAGTTTAGTGTTGTGTCTGCTGTGCAACGCTGCTCCGTAGTCGCCCGACTACATCGTAATTTGCGATTTAAATTTATTTAAATCGTAAATTAGATAAAACTGTCTTTTTCAAGACAAATCTGTTTCTTTAAGCGGAAACCGTCTAAAACGTAGTGGCCCCTTCTGGGTAAATCCACAGTTTCGTGGTCCTCGGTTGAAACCTCACGGTGTCAACGAAGCCGAGTGGGTGCTGACCCAACGCACCCGCCTATCCCCTTCAGGGCTAGGCGTAAGTTTGGACGGGTCCCAGATCACTGGCCTTGGGGGCTTCCCTCGTCAGTCCTGGTGACAGTTTTGCTTCCACAGCCGCGTACTAGTGCCGCGGGTATTTCTATACCCCCCGCACTAGACTGGTCAGGGTATCTCTATACCCATCCGCACTGACCGGTTAGGGCACCGTCGCACAATAAGATTGGCGACGGTACACAAGCTTAGGGCTCACGTAGTAGGTCACACCTCCCTGTCTATACCCGACAGGGAGTGCTACACACCCCCGGGTTCACCCACCCGGGGATTAGGGTTGTTAGGACCATGGTAGGCGCTCCGATGAGCGATTAGGGTTTTCCCCAGCAAAATGAGCTCGAAGTTCGCCGCAATGAACCAAGCGGAGCGAGAAGCTTACTTCTCGCTCTGTGCGGTTTTTTGCGACGACCCCGAGTACATTGCGCTATTTACTCGCTTGTCTAAGCGCAAGCAGTCTGACCAAGCTCAGGCTGCGTTAAAAGCCGCCGCCGGGACTAGCATCGCTACCTTTAGCGATGCCCTAGAGTCTCAGGCGGCCGCCGGATCATCGACTCCCGTACCCAGCTCACAGGTGTCCGAATCTATGGACACCGAAGAGGTCCCCTCTGCCGAGGAGGATATTCGAGCAGCAGACTCGAATACCTCCCCATCGTCGGACACTGACACCTATACGCTTGTTGCCCACGGCAAGGGAAGCAAGCGTAAAAAGACCAAATTTAGCGCCGCCCCGGCCGCTAAATTCATTGCGACAGAAGAAACATCCCCTCCCTCGCATGCCCCGTCACCGCAGGCGCTCGCCGCCGCGCTCATCCCCACCCCTCCGGCCCGCGTGGCTGATGCAATCCCTGGCCCGATTTCGTCATCCTCCGCCATTACCCCCACCCCTCCGGCCCGCGTGGCTGATGCAATCCCTGGCCCGATTTCGTCATCCTCCGCCATTACCCCCACCCCTCCGGCCCGCGTGGCTGATGCAATCCCTACCCCGATTGCGTCATCCTCCGCAAATGCCCACTGCGCCATTACCCCCACCCCTCCGGTCAACAAAGCCGCCAAAAAGATCCCTCCCCCGCCTCCTGTATTTATACAGGACAAGGCGAAGTGGACGGAGATCTCAAAGTGGTGTGTTGACCAGAGAATAAATTTTACTAATGCCCGCTCTACCCAGCAGGGCATTAAAGTCATGACGCCGACGTCGCGAGACTTTCGCGACCTCACCAAACTCCTCACTGCACGTAACGTGAATTACCACACGTACGCACTGCCTGAGGAGCGTCAAACCAGGGTGGTGATCCGGAGGATGCCCTGTGAGATCTCCACCGAGGACATCAAGGCCGACCTCGAGGCACAAAACGTGCCTGTTGACGAGGTTCACAGAATGCACCGGGCCAGGCGTGGCCCGGCATTCGACATGGTGCTCGTAGTGTGCCCTCCCACCGAGGGTCACCACCCGATTTTTAAAGTGAAGGCTATCTGTAGCCTCTCTGGCATCCGAATCGAGAAGCCCCGTAAGACTGGCAACATTGGCCAGTGCCATAGGTGCCAGCTTTACGGTCACTCTCAACACCACTGTTTTGCGACCCCCAGGTGCGTCAAGTGCTTGGGCGATCACGGAACAGCGGATTGTACCCGTCCCAAAGACCGAGCCCTCTGCACAGAGCCACCTAGCTGTGTACTCTGCGGAGAGGCCGGCCACCCTGCCAACTACCGGGGCTGCCCGAAAGCCCCGAAATCCTCCTCCCCGAAACTGGCGAAGCGCGCCGACGCTCGCCAATTAAGGGAAGCCCCCTCCTCCAAACTTCCAGAAAGGTTGAGTCCCCAGAGACCTAGCCCCTGGAACCAGTGGAACCAAGGGAACCACATGCAGGCCTTCCCTGCACTGGGCCCACCCAAACCCAACCCCGCTGGGATCCCCGCGCTAATGGACCCGCGTCTATGCGCCCCAGTGCCCCCCATTGCGCCTCCCGCAAAGCCCGTTAAGCCCATGGCCGCTCCCGCCGCCAGAGCCGCGCCCCCTGCTACCCATCCCGTAGCACCCGCACCAGGGAACTCGGTAAATCCCCTAGATGCATTTAATATCATCTCGGGGACGTTTACCACGTTCTTTTCCCCCAGAGCCCAACGTATGGCCCAGGAGCTAGTTGCCGCTACACGCGCCGGCAACCTGCCCCAAATCCAAGCCATCTACAACGCGTACCCGGAGATTACGCAAGCCCTCGTCTCCTTCACTACCCAAGCCCCCCATTATGGATAGTCGAGATATATTAGCTAGATTAAAACCCCGTTCCCTAAAGATAGGTTTCTTTAATGCCAATGGCATACTAAATCAACGTGATGAGATCGCCACGTTCCTCCGCGACCATCACTTAGACATTCTACTCATTCAAGAGTCTTTCCTTAAGCCCCAACATCGCGACCCGAAAATTGCGAACTATCGTATAGTTCGCAATGACAGGTCGCGCTGCCACAAAGGCGGCACCCTCATTTATTATAGGAAGTCCCTGCACTGCATCCCCATGGACCCTCCTCCCCTCTCCCGTTTGGAAGTCTCGATCTGTCACTTAGGCATGACAGGTCATCGGCCGGTCACGCTAGTGTCGGCCTACCTTCCCCCACAGTCCTCGACGGAGAACTACCAACTCCTCACGGACGACATCGACTCGCTGCTTGGCTTGAGTGATTCCGTTATAATAGCGGGCGATCTCAACGCCAAGCACCCAGCTTGGAACAGTTCCAGGACATCGACCAGAGGGAGACACCTGTTCAACCTCTGCTCCACCCTCCACTTTGACGTCATCGCCCCGATGACCCCAACTCACTTCCCCCACGATCCCACCCACGTCGCAGACGTCCTCGATATAGCACTTCTTAAGAATATCAACCTCAGGTTGGATTCTATAGAAGCTATAAACGAGCTCGACTCCGACCACAGGCCGGTCGTCATGCACCTGGCCCCCCGCTTAGGTTCCCACGATCCCACCCTACCCCCCGCCACCAAAGTGATCACGGACTGGAGGAAAGTCAGCGAAAAGCTGAAAGCCACCACGTCCCCTCACTTGGATTCCATTCCGGATCATTTCGACTCTATCGCTGACACAACGGCCGCGATCGGCTCATTCACAGAGCACGTACAATCGGTCCTGAACGAATGTTCAAGGAAGGTTCCAGAGATGGATGACCATCGATGGAAACTTCCGGACGATGTACGTGCCCTGTTGACTGAGAAGAACGCGGCCGTTCGTGCTTACAGTAACTTTCCCTGCGACGCGAACAGGGCTCACATGCGTCACTTACAGCGTGCTGTAAGGACACGCATCGAGGAGCTTCGTTCCGCGGGCTGGGAAAAGTTGCTGGGCGATCTAGAGCCTACTCACCAGGCATTCTGGGAACTTCAGAGGAAACTCAAATCCAAAGAGGTCACCACAATGCCCCCCCTGATCCGCCCCGATGCGACACTCGCATTCGAGGATGCCGACAAGGCCGAGTGCCTAGCCGACAGCCTCGAGGCGCAATGCTCGCCCAGCACACTGCCAGTAGACCCAGACTATCTCGCCGAGATAGACGCTGAGGTCGAACGCAGAGCCTCACTCCCACCGGTCGAAGACCCTGATGAGCCCCTGCCCCCCGTCACTCCTGACGAGGTGCACGAGCTCATCAAGGGTCTCAAACCTCGCAAGGCCCCCGGATCAGACGGTATCACCAACAAGGTGTTCCAGCTGTTCCCCGCCCACCTGATCATGCTCATGACCACCATCTTCAATGGTGCCCTGAGCAATAATATCTTCCCACAAGCTTGGAAGGAAGCCACAGTCATTGGCATCCCAAAGCCCGGCAAACCCAAGGCGGAGCCCTCGAGCTACCGCCCCATCAGTTTGCTCAATGTCCTCGGCAAAATCTATGAGAGGCTTATTTATAAGCGTCTCAGAGATTACGCCGAGACAAAGGGCCTCATTCCCAACGAGCAGTTCGGTTTTCGAACCCAACACTCGTGTGTCCATCAGGTGCACCGTATCGTCGAACATATAAGCGTTGGTTTCCAACGTGGCATGTTCACGGGTGCAGTATTCTTCGACATAGCGAAAGCTTTCGATAAGGTCTGGCACAACGGCTTGTTATACAAGCTGTACCAACTCGGAGTGCCCGACCGTCTCGTGCTCATCCTACGAGACTTTCTATCGAACCGCACCTTTCGCTATCGCATCGAAGGGGCACTGTCCTCCCCTCATCCTATCCGAGCAGGAGTCCCTCAGGGCTCTGTCTTGTCCCCACTCATTTTTACGCTATTCACTAGCGATATCCCCAGAAGTTTAAAGGCTCAGCTGGCTCTGTTCGCAGATGACACGGCCATCTACTTCACGGGGCGTAGTCAAGACGCCTTGATTCGCTACCTCCAGGCCGCAGTCGACGATCTCGCCGACTGGTTCGAGAAGTGGCGAATCGAAGTCAACCCCGACAAGAGTCAGGCGGTTCTCTTTACGAAACCGCGACTCAAACCCCGCCCCCCGACCCCCCTATCCATGTTCGGCAAGCAGATCCCTTGGGAGAAGCGAGCCAAATATCTAGGCGTGATCCTCGAGCAGCATCTCTCTTTTTCTGAGCACATAAAGAAGGTCCGTTCGCGGGCCGCTTTCGCTCTCGGTAGGCTCCACCCCGTTCTAAACGCAAAAAGCAAAATGTCACTCCGGTGCAAAAAGCTTATCTATACCGCGTGCATAAGGCCAATCATGACCTATGCAAGTGCAGTCTTTGCACACGCGAAGCCACATCACGTCCATAGGATGCAGACCCTCCAGAACCGTTTTCTCCGTAACGCCACAGGTTCGCCTTGGTATGTTCGGAACGCTAACCTCCACTTAGACCTCAAACTCCCGACTATCCACCAGTTCATGAAACGCATCTCGAAGCGTTTCTTCGATAGGGCCGCAACCCACCGCAACCCCTTGGTTGTCGCGGCAGCTAATTACATCCCCTCCCGCATCAGCAAAACCCGCCGTCCGCGGCACGTTCTGACCGATCCTGATGACCCCATTACCCTCCTCCAGGAGAGCAATAGGGCCACCAGTACCCTACGTAAACCGAAACGTCCGTCATACCGACCTCGCCGCCGAGGTCAGTCGTCGCGACACTCCCGACTAGAGAATAGTCCTCCCCGACCCTTGCACGAGCCAGCCCGCGTAGCTGAGCCTGTAGATCCAAATCCGTCCCTAAATCATGATAACCACTCAGATCCAGCCCGTCCCTTGCTGACCCCCCCCGCCAGTGACTCCCTAAGCCGAGGTCCGAACCCCACAGGGGGTGCCCTTAGGTCTTAGTCGCTTAGTTTGTAGTTTTTTCTTTAGTTTGTAAGCCCTGGCTGGAGGCCTTAGATTAACGTTTAAGGTAACTAGCAGGAAAAGCCCGGTTAAGTTGAAAAAACCATTAGGTTATCAACGAGAAGTCATTGTCAAAAAAAAAAAAAAAAAACGATAACCTCAGTTGTATGCCCGCGCGCACGGCGCGCGGACCTTTACTGTCATCTGCTACATAGCTCCTCCCCAGCGAAGCGCCCCGTGATGCCAGTGGTGTCACACACTGCGCTAGCGACCGCGTATGTAGTACAAGGTGGTGCCGCGGCACGGTGTCAGCGGCGGCCTAGCTCTGCGGTGACGTCAGTTTATTCGGAGATGCGTGAACGCAGTATTCGCGCAGTGTGCCTTTCACTTTTGCTCAGTGCGTGGCCTTGCTCCGTCGCAGCCGGACGTTAGGTCTATATGGCGAAGCGTACGGAGGGTCTTGAGATGCGGCCAGATCGCGTAACGTATGCCGACTGTTCCTTAGGTAAGCTTGTTGCTTCTTCGTTGTTAGGCAGGAATGCAGGCTTCAGTCGATCTATGCTTATGTTTACTTGGCGATCTTTGATGATTACGGTATACACCTTGGGCTGTCTCTTCACAACACGATACGGGCCTTCGTAGGTCGGCGTCAGCGGTCGGCGGTAGGCATCAGTACGTATGAATACATGCGTACATACATGGAGGTCGTCATGTACAAACATTGCGCGGCGATCAGTGTTGCGGCGGACAGCTTGCATCTTTTTTATTGCGTTGGTTATGACGTCGCTGTAGTGTGTATTTGTGTTTGCGAATGTTGACTGTTCGCCACACATTTCCCCGGGCAGTCGTAGCGGTTTACCGTATAGCGCTTCTGCTGATGACACGTCGGTGTTTTCTTTTATTGCAGCGCGAAGTCCCAGTAATACGGTTGGCAGCTCTTGCGTCCAGCTTGAGTTGTGTAGTCGTGCTGTTAATGCTGTTTTGAATGTTCGATGCCATCTTTCGACCATCCCGTTCGCCTGTGGGTGATACGCGGTGGTCCGTGTTTTCTCGATACCCATTCTATTCATGAGTGTTTTGAATAAATGAGATTCGAACTGCCTCCCTTGATCGCTTGTGATTCTTTCTGGGCAACCAAATCGCACTATCCACCCTTCGTAGACGACCGTGGCGATAGTGTTGGCTTCCATGTTGCTGACCGGGAATGCCTCTGGCCATTTCGTTGCTCGGTCGATGATAGTAACACAATACCGTTTTCCATCTGATATAGGTAATGGTCCAACGATGTCTATATGTATGTGAGACAGTCGATCGGCTGTAGGGTACTCTTCTAGCGGCGATACTGTGTGTCGCTGCACTTTCGTTCGTTGGCAGGTTAAGCAGCATTTGGTCCACATACCGACGTCTTTATTCATGCTCGGCCAGAAGAAACGTTGTGTGATCATCTTCCTAGTTGCCCGGGTGCCGGGATGACTCAAGTCGTGAATGGCGTCGAAGGCTTTTCTTCGTAGGTCTGGTGGCAGGTAAGGTCGTACGTGGCCACTTGATGTTTCGCACATAATTGGTTTACTCGCATTGTTGGGGCGTAGCCGTTCGAATCTGAGTGATATGTTTTTCGTGACGGTTGTCATTTGTTCGTCGCTGTGTTGTAAGCGGGCCAGCTCGTCGTAGTCTATTGGTGATGGAATGGATATTGCTTCGATTCTTGATAATGCATCGGCCACAATATTGTCCTTCCCCTCAATATGACATATCTTCATTGTGAATTGACTGATATAGTGTAAGTACCTCGTGCGTAATGGTGTTTCGGTCTTGCTGTTAAGCCGCAATAGTGCATGTGTTAACGGTTTGTGGTCCGTGTAAACCGTTATTTCTCTACCCTCAAACATGCGTCGAAAATGCCGTATTGCTAGGTAGATCGCCAGTAGCTCTCGGTCAAACGTGCTGTACTTTCTTTGCGCCTCTGTTAGTTTTTTTGAGTAAAAACCGAGTGGTCTCCAGCTGTTTCCGACACGTTGCTGTAGCGTGGCTCCGACACAGGTGTTTGAGGCGTCACACATCAGTGATAACGGAGCGTGGACTGAAGGGTGTGACAGGGTGACGGCGTTCATGATGCTGTTCTTACATGCTTGAAATGCTTCTTTTTCATCACTGTTAAAGTTTACATTGGTTTTGTCATTTTTCTTGGATGTTCGTAGATATTTATATAGCTGTTCTTGAACGTGCGCTGCATGCGGTATGTTTTCTTTATAGAAGTTTAATATGCCGAGGAATCGTCGCAATTCTTGTATTGTTGTTGGTTCTGGATAGTCAGATATTGTCTTCACACGATCTTCTGTTGGTTGTATACCAGCCTCGGTCAATATGTAGCCGAGAAATTCCAGTTTTTTCTGACCAAAAACGCATTTTGAAACGTTTATTCTTAAGCCGTGTTCTTTGAGTCTTCTGAAAAGTTCTTCTAGGTGTCTTTTGTGAGTTTCTTGGTCCGTTGAGGCCACTAGAATGTCATCGACGAAGGGAAAAACGTGTTCCATGTCACCGAGAACATTGTTGATGTGTCGTTGGAAAGTTTGCCCTGCGTTGCATAGACCGAAGCACATTCGCGGGAATTCAAAAAGCCCAAACGGTGTAATGACTGCCGTCTTCTCAATATCTTCTTCCCGTATTCGCAGTTGATTATACGCTTTCTTCAAATCTATTTTTGAGAATATCTTCATCCCTTCGAGATGGTACGTGAAGTCACGTAGTCGTGGTATTGGGTACCGATCCGGTTTGGTGACGGCATTTAGTCTTCGATAATCGCCGCACGGTCTGTATTCACCACTCTTCTTCTCTACGAGGTGGAGTGGACTGGCCCAAGGTGACTTTGACGGGCGGCATATTCCCTGTTCAAGCATAACTTGAAACTCCTTCTTTGCCGCTTGATATTTGTGTGGCGGCAGCGGTCGTGCTTTAGTATACACGGGTGGCCCGTGCGTGACAATATGATGTTCTACGTCGCTGTTCTTCATGCTGTTGAAGTTTGGGGAAGTTATCTCGGCGTACTGGTGAAGAAGGTTGTGGTACGGGTCGGTGAGGTTGATAGTGAGTATAGTGGGGGTAGCTACACTGCTTGCAATACAATCGTTGATTGCTAGTCCTGTTTTCTTGTCAACGAGTTTCCTGGCGCGTAGGTCGACGAGAAGGTCGTGATGGCGCAAGAAATCGGCGCCCAAGATCGGTCGTTTCACAGCTGCGATGATAAACTGCCATGATAAAGGGCGGCGCAGACCCAGGTTGAGTTCCAGCATCCTCTCGCCGTATGTATGAATCGGGGTTCCGTTCGCTGCATAGAGCACTTCTTCCACTCGTTTCATTCCTTTTGTATTAGGGATGACTGAAACGTTGGCTCCGGTGTCCACAAGGAATCTTAGGTGGTGTTGGTAATCACAAACGTGTAGACGGTATGGTATTATTTCGTTAACCTCGGGTCCCGTCGTAGCCAAGGTCGAGACTAGTTTTCCTGACGCTTGAACTTGCATGGAGCTCTGCAGTTACGTGCTTCTGTACCGAAACGTTCATGGTAGTAGCAAGTGTCGCCAGACGTCTGTTGGTAGGAATTCGGTCGGCCCCGGGATTGTGATCGCGATCGTGAGCGGTATGATCTATATGTCGATCTTCTTGGTCTTGATCTATCCATTTTCATTGCTGCTATTTCCCGCGTGAGTTGCATGATAGCCTCTCGAAGATCTGGCTCTGGCTGCGAGTGACTGCTGTCGTGTCGTGACGTAGACGCTGACGATGTCGGTTCTTTGCATGCACATACCGAATGGACTTCCCGGGTTTGCTCGTGCATCTTATCGGCCATGGCTGCAAGCACGTCGAGTGTGGCTTCTTCGTTCACAGATAGAACGGCACGCGTGGAGGCTGGCAGGTGTCTCATCCAGAGTATCCGCAGCGTGGTTTCGGGCATCTTGTCACGTGCTGGCTCTCTCATGCTTCGCAATAGCTGGGACGGTTTCTGGTCGCCCAACTCCATCTCGGTGAGCAGTTTTTGGAGTTGCTTGGTCTCTGACTCTTCATACACAGACAATAGTCTTTTCTTAGCCTCCTCGTAGCGGCCAGTGCGAGTCTTGCTCATGATGATGTCGCTTATTTGTTCGACATCAGTCTTCTCGAGGTGAGCTGCTAGGAGGCTGAACTTGGCCTCATCGCCGGGCTTCTGCGGGTTGATCACCGTTTCAAATTGTGCAAACCAGAGGAGTGGTTTGTCGCGCCAAAACGTTGGTATGCGTGATTTTATAGAAACGGTTGCCACTTCGTCGGTTGCCATTTTAAAGTTGTTCGTCGGGGTCACCACTTTACCAGTATCAGGAGATAAATAAAACAGTATTCGGATCGAATGAATCTATATTTGAACAGCTAGCTTATATTTATAATTACACAGTTATGTTTGTGGTTGGAGCGCTATGATACTATATTTACATACACCAATCACAGGGGGGCAGGTGTAAACCCGCTGCTTGTTGCTCGCAGTATAAATACCGCGCGTCGCGTCGATAACCTCAGTTGTATGCCCGCGCGCACGGCGCGCGGACCTTTACTGTCATCTGCTACAGCCCGAAGAAATGCCAAACTTAAGTGGCAGTGGGCAGGGCACATTACTCGCAGAACAGATGGCCGATGGGGTCGGAAGGTTCTAAAGTGGCGACCGCGTACTAGAAGACGTAGCGTTGGAAGGCCTCTCACAAGATGGACCAATGACCTGGTGAAGGCCGCAGGAATACGTTGGATGCGAAAAGCACAGAACAAGTCGCAGTGGTGGTGTTTGGGGAAGGCCTATGTCCAGCAGTGGACGTCTTTCGGCTGAAATGATGATGATGATGATGACATACACAAACTCACGCTTTTTCCCATGGGGGTAGGCAGAAACTACGAAACGCCACCTGCCACGATCCTTACATACTCTTTTTGCCTCGTTTAAGTTTACTACACCACCTAATTTAATTTTACCCTGTATAGGAATACGACATAATGGAAGTCGCTACATGTAAAATACTGGTATTCAGCTGCATCCAGTTAGACTGGAAGCTGATCTGAATGGACTGATAAGACTTGACATAATATTTCCATATTTTAACCGAAATTCAAAAAATATTATTCCCTTTTCAAATGAGGTTTACTGAAAAGTAATTATAGAAGTTACAAAAAATTAAATGAAAAAACTTGATTTATGGTGACTATCAAGAAACATACTTGATCCCTAGACACTTTAATGTCTATTTATGAAGTACATTAATTTGTCTACAAAAGTCGAAACCCGTTTTATTTACACATTGTTCATTCACATTATAAAATGCAACATACTTTTGTCTATGCAGTGTGTGTATTCCATATCTGAGGGGCAATTCTCATAAGGTCGCGAGATTTGTTCAAAAGAGTTATCGTGGCCCTGGTATATAGGCAACTGAAGGAACACGGGTGGGTTTTAGTCAGTAAAAGTCGAATCTGACACGCCCTCTTGCTCCACCCAGAGCGGGAGACGTCACGTCACTTGATGATTTCCCACCCACAAATAAAGGGGGAACTTCTCGTAATTTTAACAACGTTCACAGGCAGATTTCAATCTCAATTTGTCAAAAATACCTCAAGTTACCATACATTTTTGTCATTTTTGACAAGTTTTTGACATTTAATTATCGCCGAGATGAGACTGCGACTAAATTTTAAACACTTTTAATTACGAGAATTGGCCTGCTGTTGAATGTATAAACTGTTAAAAACCACTTATTTATGCCTTATTGGGACTGATTCCCAGATCAGGCAAAGTATTATTAGATTTTCTATCGTTTCTATCGGCTTTGTTCATAAAGAATTTCGCAGTAGCAGCCCGGTTTCTGTTCTAAAAACAATGAAGAAAAAAAAAAACGTGAAGAAACCGGCATGACCTAAAACTAATAATTCGAAGACATGTGACAGCTACCAACTCGCACTAGGCCCATATGGTAGATTAAGGCTCACATACTCTCACAGAGAGGGCTCCTCTCTGTATCCCAGCAGTGGCACCATTAAAGACTGATTACTATTACCATCACACGGACACAAATCAAATCAAAATCATTTATTCAATTTAGGCTGAGAATCAGCGCTTTTTGAACGTCGGCATTACATAAGACATTACCCCAAAGCCGCCCTTCACCACTTCATAGTGCTATAATAGCTAAGAAGAAGAAGTGGCGCTATAAAATCTCCAAATTCTGCCATTGGACTGATTACACACTCGTAGCTAGTTACATAGTTTTCATTTTATTTGTTGGTATATTGAGTTGGCTAGCTCATATAGCAAATCATTTCTTTTAATTTTTTGTGTCTCTTAATATTTACTATATACATACCATTGTATAGAATTAAGTGCTTCTAACTGGACAGACAGCTGTGCTGCTGGGGAGTTTATTGCGCCACTTCTTCTTCCCAATTAAGGCATTAGGAAGTGGTGAAGGGTGGGTGTTTTGGGAGACTGTTTCATGTAATTTTGACGTTCGAAAAGTGCTGATACTCAGCCTAATTTGAATAAATGACTTTTGATTTTGACTCATATCAGCCTATAATGTTGCCAATTCCGGGATACAGGCCGCCTTTCAGAAGACCCTTGTGATGTTTTCCTTCACCGTCTTGAGAGAAGTGGTGATGAAATAATTTACACAACGTTAGGCTCGTCTGGCAGGGGTTGAACCAACGACTTACTCGTAAGTCGCGGTCATTACCACTGACCCACTAATCTTCTCCATGTGATAGCAATAGGGTCACCACCAATTATATGGGACTTAAAAATAACTAGGACAATGTGAGAGTTCTAGATACACGTCTGCCTAAGGTGATAGCGTGCCCAGTCTAATGTTATGTTATGATTATTGTATTGAGAAACTTTGTTTTTTGGCTATGATCTGGCCAGTACTGCGGTTGAAACATCGGCTTCATTGCGTAATTTTGCCGTCGACTGTACACAAACCGTGATATAACAAAATCTTGCAACAGCTTATAAGTATAGGAACTCGGTTATATTCTAGTGCAGTTGGACTTCGAGACTCCATGTCTGTTAACACTTTTTTAGACCACAAAATAAATTAATAATAATTTGAAAAGTGTTAATAAAAATCATAAAAATACAAAATAATATTTTCATTCTGTTTTCAAGTTAAGAGACGTAAAAATTAGTATGGAGTCAATACCAGAAAATCGTTTTTTGAGACTACCCCCAGGGGCCCTTAACGATATTAGAAAAATCTATAATTTGGATAAGCCAGGAAGGATTGAACAAGCTGTGGATATTTTGGAGTCATGGATAAAGAAGCAGAATCATTTAACTAAGAAGGATTTTAGTAAGTACTTACCCAATATTTTTTATTACATTGTACGATTAAATACGTACATCGTCTTGGTCATTTAACGTCTTTTCTTGGGATATGTGTCAGAAACCTTTCATATACGGTTAACATCCAAATTCAAATTAGATCAAGAGAAATGGTTCCATTTTTAAAAGCGGTTATGTTTAGTCAAATACCTATGTTAGACTCACGGTAACAGGATAAATAAAATAGGACTCATATTTTTTTTTTTTTTGATAAGCCTGTAGCGTATCTCACTGCTGGGTAAAGTCCAGGTCTCACACTTATTAAAATCTTTAAATTATTTTTCATCTTTAATTCATGATATCCCCTTGCGTACTTGCCCTACTCTACTTTTTTAAATTAAAATTACCATTTTCAAAACTGGAATTAGTAGTTTACTTGGTCTTGGAGTTCTTGGCTTATTTTAAAATTTAAAAAAAATATGTTCCTTCTTAGTTTGAAGTTTAAAGACCGTTGGTCTGTTTTCAAATTTTTATCAGTTAAATGAAGTTGCCAGGATTTTTTGGTGATTAATTTAAACTATCGTCATTCGACCTCTTTATTATATTTAATTGTATTATTTTGTGTAAATTAATTGTTATTAATTTGTACAAAATAAGTGACGTATACCTCAAGTACTTAAACCATGTTTTGCAACGTTTTGCAACTCGCATTGACCTTATACCATGACACAACATCAGAGGAGATAGTAGGTAATCAAGCGATTTAGATTATATAAATGTTTGGAAACAACAAAAACGCAACACCATTACAATTTGAGGCTCCCGCAGACAGGCTCGGCACTACTGAAGTAGAACAATTTCTATGGATACTCCATGGAAATTAATGTACCATAATCATGTCGCACCTTCGTTTTGGACGTTCCTGCGGGAGTCTTTGTTTTTTCTACTGAACCTTTTTTTTTTGGATGGGATATCATCAAATGACGTCTCCCGCTCTTTGGTGGAGTGGGAGGGCGTGTCAGACTTTTACTGACTAAAACCCACCCGTTTTCCTTCAGTTGCCCATGTGCCAGAGTCACGGTATCTCTTTCGAACAATCTCGCGACCCTGGCAGGAACCTACTGAACCTTTACATTATGTTTTGGTGGTTAGGTATCCCTGTGATAACAAAAATTTTAGCCAAAATTCCCCCATTAATTCACTTCGTCTGCCTAGCCTTGTCCCATTTATGTTATGGTCGGCTTCTACTCTAACCTGATGTAGCATTATACCACTATTTTACATGGAGTGACTGCCTGTCTGACCTCCCAGTTATTGGGTAGATGTACTCCACTAGTCTTGTTTACCATAATCAGCATTTTATGTTCTGACTGCTAGGACCCACAGCTCCTTTCTTCTACACGAAGGTGGTCGAAATCCACCACGGGACCCAGCGTGGGTTGTTAGATGTCACACCTCTTTGAATTTTTGGTTCAAGGTCATGCCGTTGGCTCGTTGTTAAGCTTCAACGTTTTTAGAGCAGTGGTGATGAAATTATTTACGTAAAGTATAGCATCTTCGAAATTGCGACCTACAACTTATCTTGAACTATAACTGGGTCACCACTGCTCTCGGTCGTTTTTCGTCTCGCAATTGTAGCGTCTTGAGTCATTTCTTTAGCCTTGATAAGTTTGAAGATATTGGCATTTCTTCTTAAAGTAAGTTTGATCGAATATTTGGTGGCAGTTGGGTTTGTTTGTTAGTAAACACTACAACATTATGGGCAAGATCAAATTTAGTTAACTGCTAATAGTTTACCCATGTGTTAGGTATTAATAGCGAAAACTAATGAAACAAAAATAAAACTTTTTGTCAAAACAAAACATTTAATGACACTGTGACAAGTACAGTATGGGACCAAAACGACTGTTAAGCTTTGGGAATTGTGTAAATAATATCTGTGTTCTTCGAAAAATTACAAGCAAAAACCACGGTGCAATTGCGGTCATTGACCGTCGTCCGCCTAGTGATGAAAAATAAAAGTATTTTAGATGTTTTTTTTTTTTGTTGCGTTAGTTTTCTATTTCAATAACACGTAGATAAAGTATTGCCAGGTTATTTAATTTAACACCATCAAAAGAAGGAGAAGAGTTCATAGGGCATCGAGAAATTTGTCCTAATGGCTGTCAATGGGAAAAAAGCCAAAAAAGTGACAGGTGACATAACCATTCAACGTAACAATGTTTACTTGAATGGTAATGTTGTCAAACTAACTAACATTTGTTAGAGTTGTGTTATAAGTGTTCTGTTTGCTGCCAGACGTAAATAGTAGCACCATACCATTTCTTCTTTTGGTTGTCGTAGAAAGCATCTAAGGAATTTACTGGAGAATGGGCAGCAGCTTTCTCTACGCGTCTTACCACCATACTGCGATCGCCAACCCGCCTGTCAAGCGTGGCGATTATAGCAAATCCGAAAGACGCTGGATCCACATCTGAACATAGGCTTCCCCCTAATTTATGGGGGTCTGCCATAATCGCCATGATTGGCAGGCGGGTTGGCGATCGCAGTATGGTGGTAAAATGCATAGAGTACGCTGCTGCCCATTATCTTATAAGTCCCTTAGTCGTCTCTTACGACACCCACGGGAAGAAATGGACTCTCTTACTTTTAACCAAATATAAAATACGGTCTTGGCCAACTTAGCAAAAACACTTTCATTACTGACAATTGGCTAAGTCAAATTTTCAAGTCAAATATATGAGAACGTATGTAAATTACTGCATTTTAATTATTTGTTCTTGAAATAAACCAGAATGGATTTGCAATAAAAATGAAGACAAATATGTTTATTTCACATGTATACAAAAATATATTTAACTGTATAAGGAAAAATCTGGAAAAATAAAATACCTTATTAGTATTCCTCTACCGAAAGACTTTATTATTGTTCGTTAATTGATTTGTATTATAAATAGTTTAATATGCAAAAAAAAAATACAAAAGGTTCTTTAGTTCAAAATCGTAGTTGACTCTACTATGTCCTCTTTTTTTTGGTGGGAATCATTAAATGACGTCTCAAGCTGTGCGCAGAGCAAAAGGGCGTGTCAAACGTTTAAACGTCCTTCAGTTGCCTATATGCCAGGGCCACGATAACTCTTTCGAACCAATCTCGTGACCCTGGCAGGTCTAGTGTGTACTCTAGAGAGCACCGTATCTATTTAATGTGATGGCATAGAGCCTATAACAAGCGGAAAATTAAGATCCTTCTAACAATTCCTTATTTGTCAAATTATGACGTTAAGAAATTATAAGGGAACAGACGAATATACATGCATACATACGCTACAAAGTTATAACTCTCATTTTTGCTGTACCGTCGCGTCGTAGGGTTAGTTAAACTTTGGTCTCCTAGAAATGAAAATCTGTCATTTTCTCCAGTATTTGATATTTATGTAAAAAAAAATTGCTGTGTATTTCAAGCCGTAGTTGACTAACCGTTTACCTTATAAAATAGCGACCTTTAGACAAGTTGCAAAAAAAAAAACATTTCATTTTTAGTCAATAAAAAAGGTTAGGGTTATGCAAGTAAATCTATGTCAGTAGCAAATCAAGTTGCACGAGTTTTGAAATAACTTGTTTATACTCTCATAATTGTTAGCCAATAAACTTGAAATCTAGGTATTTATTTACATCATGACTTCTCAGACAACTCACCTATGTATGTTTTGCAAGAGCCATTGCCTCGTTGGTCAAGTTCTCGCCAACGCTAATGATAGACATTAGGTCTTTTTTTTTGGATGGGAAATCATCAAATGACTTCTCCCGCTCTTGGCGGAGCGGGAGGGCGTGTCAGACTTTTACTGACTAAAGCCCACCCGTGTTCCTTCTGTTGCCCATGTGCCAGGGTCATGGTGTCTCTTTCGAACAATCTCGCGACTCTGACAGGACATTAGGTCTTGGGTACGATTCCCGGGTCGGGCAAAGTGTTATAAAGAAAGAAAGAAAGAAAGAATACCGTTTATTTGACACAGTTCGTAAAACACAAAATAAAATAACATGAAAAAATAATTAAAAAAATAAAACAACACGTCTGTGCCTCACGACTGCGCCAAAAAGGTTCATTTCAGCATTAATGCCAGACAGATGCTGCCTGAGGCTGGTTTTCTAATGAACCTATAGGGACAAGTGACGAGGAGTACAAAACAGTTTCAACATATATTATTTAATACTTATAAATAAATAAATAAACTGGTCATTAATTATATAAATTTACTCACAAACACGACATAACGAAACGAAGACAACAAAAACTTAGGCAAAACCTTCTCCCGTGCGCGCTGCACTCACACACACAGCACCTTATCGCCGCGGATGGCACGGCAGCGTCAAAAGATTTTTCAATCTGGAGTTGCTCAGAAGCAGCCCGAAATCTGGATTTCTGCCCATTTGATGGCAATAGGCTTACCTCTTCATCATCATAATTTCAGCCGAAAGACGTCCACTGCAGGACATCGATCTCCTCTATTTTTCACGAAACATTAAAAAGAAACAGCTGACCGATTACGCCCATTCACATACAGAGACATACAGACCTTCGCTCAAGAAAAGATGTTATACCAAAACTTTTCGATATCAATGCCTAACTCGTTGCTAAAGGTTTTCCAGCAAATTTAATGTGGCCTTGTATAACTTGGTAAAAGGCCAACAATATTATATTAATAATAATAATATCTTAGGACAACCAACACACTGTTATCTGATCCCAAACTAGGCAGAGCCTGTACTATGGTAACCAGACAACTGATAAATATACTTAAATATTTCTAAATACATACATATTATAGATACATTACACCCAGACACACAACAAATGATTGTGCTCATCACACAAATATTTGTCCTGGGTGGGAATCGAACCCACGACCTCAGTCTTTGCAGTCAGGGTCACTAACCACTAGACTAACAGGCCAGTCCGACCAATAAGTACTTACAAATAATATGTAACACAAATACACAAAAATCTTCCGAAATAAATATTCTCTAAATTATGACAAAAACAGCGTCAAAATCTATTAAACATTTAGAACGTTACTGTAAGCACGTAAACGTAAGGAATTACTAGAAATTGGGCAGGAGCGTTCTCGATGCATTTCACCACCATACTGCGATCGCCAACCCGCCTGCCAAGTGTGGCGATCATGACAAAGCTCCCCAAACGTAGACGTCTTACGATTGACATGATGATGATGACGTAGAACCTTTTTTTTTTTCACTGTCACTGCTTGCGGTAGCGTTGGGGGTCGGGTTACTACCTTTCATCAAATATGGCGAGGGGGTAATGGCTTTTTTGTTTTTTTTTGGATGGGAAATCATCAAATGACTTCTCCCGCTCTGGGCGGAGCAGGAGGGCGTGTCAGACTTTTACTGACTAAAACCCACCCGTGTTCCTTCAGTTGCCCATGTGCCAGAGTCACGGTATCTCTTTCGAACAATCTCGCGACCCTGGCAGATGACGTAGAACCTTAGAAAAACTATGTGGTCATACAGCAAGATATGATGAGTGATTTTTTGTATAACTATTGCTAAGCTTATTATGAAAAGGTTGGCATAGTGACGTCAGTATTATCTCAAGAGGTCACTGCTCTCTGAACCTATTTTTAAAATCATTGAATCACGAACAATCAGTAAACTAGTTTTGCTACTCATTTAACAACAGTTTTAATAAACACACAAGTTTTTTACTATAAAAAAAAGATACTCGTATAATCCGCGGAACGACTCTAATAAATAATAGGTACCTTTTTTCATACAGTATCGGAATATTTATAAACAAAAGCAAGTTACTACTAATAATATACTAAAGTTAATAATAAGCTTTACCGCTATGAGTCATCTATAAATCTAGATAACTAGCTTCGCTCGCGGTTCTGCTCGCAAGAGTCTTGATATCGTAGAGATACGGGTAAAAAGTATCCTACGTCCTAATCTAAACTTCTATACTAATATTATAAAGCTGAAGAGTTTGTTTGATTGAACGCGTTAATCTCAGGAACTACTAGTCTGAATTTAAAAATTATTTTTGTTTTGGGTAGCCTATTTATCGAGAAATCGGTCATCGTTATCGGTACCACTTATAGACTGGTAACACTTTTATGATAACAATTTGACACTGCACCTTTCTGCCAGGGTCGCGAGATTTGTTCGGAAGAGATACCGCGGCCCTGGCACATGGGCAACTGAAAGAACACGGATGGGTTTTAGTCAGGAAAAGTTTGACACGCCCTCCCGCTCTGGCTAGAGCGGGAGACGTCATTTGATGATTTCCCATCCAAAAAAAAAAAAACAAAAAAGCCATTACCCCCTCGCCATATTTGAGGGAAGGTGGTAACCCGACCCCCAACGCTACCGCAAGCAGTGACATCTATGGGAGCATGACGATTGTAAATCACACGTTCGTTTGACTGTACCACGTGTTTTTGCAAATCCATTGAGATTATTTTTTCACCTTATCCTTGAAGGTTATAATGCCTAAAATAGTCAGATTTTTTAGGTTTCTATATTAATGCAATAAGTATGTAAACAAGTTGTTTTACAAAAGCAGGTATTTTTATGTTAATATGGTACCTTCCATTGAAAATAGCTTTAGGTATGTGTCTTTGTATCGTTCTAAAATTATTTATTTTGGGTTGGTAATGTTTTTGATGCAAAGGATTTTAAACTTGTTTTGCAACAAAATAAAACTACATGGAGAATAAACTAATTTGTAGTGTTCCTTCCCCAAAGGAGGCTGTGTCCATTCGTCCGTCCATCCATCGATCCGTCCGTTTGTCTGTCTATCACCGGACGGTATCTCATGAACCGTAATTGGTAGTCAGTCAAATTTTCCCAAAGTGTGTATTCTTACTGCCAACAATTGTTGTTATTATTATAATAAATAAAGTTTGAAAATGTAAGGTCTCCATACAAGAACCGTGCTTTTTTAACACGTTTTTTGGCTTGTGTACGGAGTCTTTCATGTGCGAGTCCGACTCGCACATAGCCGGTATTTTAAAGTGTAAACAAGATGATAAACCAAAACAACATAACTTAAATATGCATTCAAATATGGTTCATTAACAAAAACTTTTATTTCCAATCAGTCAGTTAAAGTCAATCAAAGGATGTTTGTTTTCTTGGTTTTTTCTTTTTATTTTATTTGTAGGGATTATTTGTCTTGGTTGTGGAGAGGGGCTCATGGCAAAATAATATTAGCCACAAAGGTCAAACGAAGGTAAACCTACGCTTTGCTTAGGTCGACTCATGGATGGAAGGTCACCCATCTTCGAGAGCCCGCCGTGCCTTTCAAATCAAATCAAATTATTTCGGGATACAAAAACCCATATCATAAACTAACTTCTGCCCGCGACTTCGTCCGCGTTAAATTTCTTGTGCCCCCCGACCTTTCCCGTCGCGTCGAATCGCCTACCTGTGCGATTTTTCCCGTTTTTGCAACATTTTACATTACTGCTCCGCTCCTCTTAATTTTAGCGTGATGTTATATAGCCTATAGCCTTTCTCGATAAATAGGTTACCCAACACAAAAATAATTTTTCAATTCGGACAATAATTTCCTGAGATTAGAGCGTTCAATCAAACAAACATACAAACAAACTCTTCAGCTTTATAAAATTAGTACAGGTACCTTACAGACTAACATACATACAAATAAATAAATAATAGTTTAAAACAAAAACACCCTAAAAAATTGAAAATAAATAATAGTTTAAAAAAAACTAAAAAACACGCTTCCATTGAAAACCAAACTAAAAAGTACAAAATAATGAAAAAAAGCGTGGGGTGCTTTTTAAGGTATTTTTTTATTGATAACAGGCACCCCACGCTTTTTTTCATTATTTTGTACTTTTTAGTTTGGTTTTCAATGGAAGCGTGTTTTTTAGTTTTTTTTAAACTATTATTTATTTTAGGGTGTTTCGAATTTTGAGACGTATGTCAGCGTAGTTTGTGACAGTTTTTCTGCTGTCCTGGTAACCCTGGCAAGGATAATGGCACAAATTTATGAAATTATTGCATTGTCATCGGTCCTTGACAGGTGTGCAAAGTTTGAATGAAATCTGGTCGTTTAAAGTGGGTCAAAATCGCGCTATAAGGAGTCGGTTACAAACAAACATACAAACATACTAACATACAAGTGAAGCTAATATAAAGCGTGTAAAAATAACTCAAAAGCAATAAAAAAACAAATCCAATAAAATGCCAACGCATCATAATACCATTTGCGATATCTCTTCGCTCGTTCGCTCAGATAAGCTGACGCGTCGCTTTACGATAAATAGGTTACCCAACACAAAAATAATTTTTCAATTCGGACAATAATTTCCTGAGATTAGAGCGTTCAATCAAACAAACATACAAACAAACTCTTCAGCTTTATAAAATTAGTACAGGTACCTTACAGACTAACATACATACAAATAAATAAATAATAGTTTAAAACAAAAACACCCTAAAAAATTGAAAATAAATAATAGTTTAAAAAAAACTAAAAAACACGCTTCCATTGAAAACCAAACTAAAAAGTACAAAATAATGAAAAAAAGCGTGGGGTGCTTTTTAAGGTATTTTTTTATTGATAACAGGCACCCCACGCTTTTTTTCATTATTTTGTACTTTTTAGTTTGGTTTTCAATGGAAGCGTGTTTTTTAGTTTTTTTTAAACTATTATTTATTTTAGGGTGTTTCGAATTTTGAGACGTATGTCAGCGTAGTTTGTAACAGTTTTTTTGCTGTCCTGGTAACCCTGGCAAGGATAATGGCACAAATTTATGAAATTATTGCATTGTCATCGGTCCTTGACAGGTGTGCAAAGTTTGAATGAAATTTGGTCGTTTAAAGTGGGTCAAAATCGCGCTATAAGGAGTCGGTTACAAACAAATATACAAACATACACACATACAAACATACAAGTGAAGCTAATATAAAGCGTGTAAAAACAATGTAAATATAAAAAAAAAAAAACTATAAAAAGCTGCTGTCATTCGTAGATCTTTAACAATTGTTAGCGTTATTCAGAAGCCGAAGCCAAACAACCAGTCTTACTAAGGGGAATCATGTTACTCTTCTTATCCAACCTGACACTGATGTTTAGCTATATCTGGTTAGACTGGAAGCTTACTCCAATATCGATGATTAAGAAATAGCTACGCAGATGATCATTTGAAATTACTGGAAAGATACGATACAAGAGCTTAATTTTTTTTTAATAATTTTGATGAAGCGAGTTGTTGGTATTCCTAACACGGAATTTTGAAGGCAGCTACACTTAATAGTGCACCACTTAAAAGAGTTACGCAGCTTAAGTACGTGGGTCACTGGGTCACGGAGGACATTTCGGTTTGCGGTTGGTATTGCCTGTCCGTGGCATCATGCTAGCTCAAAGATTTATAATCGGTGCCCAAACGAGGTGCAGTGCAAAATGTCCAGGGCACACTGCCAATTGATATTTTTACTCGTGCACCCTGTGGATCAGCTGTACTAAGCGGACACACAATACCCTTCGTGTACAATACAATAATGCTTTTAAGATATTGTGGGGTCCACCCCGATCTTGTTTGAGCCAGCCCGCCTCGCTGAGCCTGTAGATTTAAATTCGCCCCTAAATAATAATCATTCCGGTCCAGCCCGTCTTCTGCTGCCCTCTACCATGCCCTAAGCCGAGGTCCGTACCCCAGAGCGGGTACCCTTAGCGAGTAGTTGCTCTAGTTTTAAGTTTTTTAAGCCCTAGCTGGAGGCCTTAATTTATTAAGGTAGCCACAGGCAAGTCTGGTCAAGCAGGGTACAACCTCATAGGTTGACCTGCGAGAAGCCATTCCAAAAAAAAAAAGTTGTATGGGCTGCCGAGATGCTGTAGTGCGTCTAACATGTTTGTTTATGGAGGCTCGGTATGATGGCTTTCATGCCATCATGACAAAACAAGCGGCCTCCATAATGCACCGTATCCTAGCGAGCTCCAACAGCATTATGAGAGTAATAGCAGACCGGTTAGTCAGGCCTTTTATTAGACACTGGATTGCACTCCACGTGTCTAATTGATATATGATCATTTTATTTTTATTATTTTTTCTCTTGTATTGTTGTTTACTTACTTAGTTCTAATACTTAATAACACAAATATCAATAATTTTATGATCTGAAATAAAGTTAATATGTCTATAAATACTTTTAAATAAAGAAGAATACGTTTTACTTTTTCAGGCCGGGAGTACTTGGAAAAAACGCTGGTTAGTAGCAAAGGTTCCGTAGAAAAGTCAAAGAGACAAATAGACCGATTGTGCACCATGAAGACGCTGATACCAAAATTCTTCTCGAAGACCAATGTCAAGATGGACCTGCAAAGCGTTTTGAAGTTGGCGTGAGTAATGTTTTATTTAATAAAATACTAGTCCTGAGTTTGATTATAGATATTAGAACAAAAATATCTGTGAACAGACACTCTCTTCCGCCACTCTCAGGCTGCTTGTCCATAAGAGCGGAAAAGAAAAGACAGAAGCGGAGCTCTGCCAAGGCTGCGGTTCCACTCATGCGGAGCGGAACAGAGCGGAGACGAGCTGTGCCGCGATTCACCAATCACATGGCTTGAAATCCACATCTCTACTCCACTCCGCATCAAAGGAAACAGCATTGGCGGAGAGGAGCGGAATTATTTAAAATATCGGGAAAACAGGCTAAGGCTAGCGCCGAGAGAGGAGTGGCGCGGAGCGGAGAGGGGCGGGGCGGGGCAGTGTGGAGCAGAGGGGTAATTGCGGAACTTTTTATCGGTAGGAATTGGTTTAATATTCATAGTTAAACAACATTCATTGCGTTATTTACGTTGCTGAGCCGACAATTTATTCGAACAAATGACGCAATGGTTTAGAAATAATCTGCAATACCATTCAGATTCTGATAAATTGTGCGCTTCGCAATTAGGGTGCTGCTCCGCTCTACCCAGCTCCGCTCCGCTCCACCCCGCTCCGCTTCAGTGGAAACACCTACCTCTTTTCACAGCTCAGCCCCGCTCCGCACCGCTCCACTCCACCTCAGTGGAACCGCAGCCTTAGCAATAGAAACTAAACTCTGCTAAGCTCCGCATAGATAAAAATATTTTACAGGTTTACTTGCCACAAATCCGCTCATCTCCTCTCTTCTCCGCTCCAGTGGACAGGCAGCATTATAGTCGGATGGGATGGCAATCTGAGACAATCAGAGAGAGGTCAGGGGATCAAGCGTAGAATCGACGTCTGGGCATGGTTTCCGAGGCACTTGGATATCAAACTACCAAGATTCAAACGCCGGGCTGTTACAAAAAAAAATCGTTATATATTTCAGACACTCTAACTAGTGTAGCCCCATGTGTATGTATTAGTATCCTGTCAAAGATCTGGTCTTTAAAAAAGTTTGTTTAGCCATTTCTTCTCAGAGGCAGTGAGATAGAAAATGTTGACTCCATCTAGCCAAATTTTTAATAAGACATGTAAAAATGATTCTGGAATCTTGTTTATAGAATAAATAATTTAATTTAGTTTCACTGAATAGGGTGATAATGTTGATATTTAAAATTTTAATACTAGATATTTAAAATTTTAATACTATAATTTGCAGGATGCTGGTCCCTCTACCCGTTGTGACGGACGACTACTACAGAATATTATTGGTTCAAATTAGCGACAAGGACTTTACTAATGAGAGCTTTATGCAGTATTTTCAGTACTGTGTGGTCGTAAGTTGATTATTTCTTATATTTTTGAAGGTTCTACTAGGTATCTATTCACGCTTCCATACTTTTTAACGTATCCATGGCAAAAAGTTCAATCATGCATGAATCCCGCTCACTGACGCAGTCATCATCATCATAATCATCATTATTTGAGCTGTAAGACGTCCACTGCTGGACAAAGACCCTGTCATAATCGCCACGTTTGGCAGGTGGGTTGGCGATACCACACAGTCTCCTGTGAAGAGGCGCGCCTCCTTGCCAGAATGCCGCCATGGGATCTGGAGGCAAAAGTTCACGCGCGATTCTTGCGTGTTTAAAGAGCGACAGCGTTTTGAATTCTTAGTTCATGATTTTTGAGAGTTTAAAACGCTCGATCGTGAGATAAAATTTTATCTCACGAAGCGAGACGCGCTTAATTTGTGGTTATCGAGTCTATAAAAATGCTGTCAATGAATTTGTAAATGCAGGAGCTCTCGGTACGGTCCGACACAATGGTGAAGTCGGATGTGTGTGTGTGTATTTTGTGCTAAGGCTGCTTTCACGTACACATCCACAGCATGTTTGTACATTTGGTTACCACAAATAAAGCGCGCGTTGCTTCGTGACATAAAAACACTGTATCAAGCTACAAAATACTATATTGTGTTATCATATATTTAACCTAAAAAAAAATTTGTTATAGTAATAACTTTTTTGACTAAAAAACTTTTTATTCTAGCTCGCTGAATACTTGAAAGCAAATGATTATATTAATGGTTTCAAAGTTATATACGACTGCAGGCAAATGAATTTGTTCGATGTGATCTCAAAATTAAACACAGCAGAACTACAGCAGTTTGTAACTATTTTAGTGGTAAGTGTTTTATTCTAGTATTTAACCGACTTCAAAAAAGGAGGAGGTTATCAAATCGACTGTTTTTTTTTTTTAGAATGAAGTTTTCTTCTCCAAACTTTACTGTTCACTTGTTTTTTGTATGTAAATGGAGGATCTTTCGACCAGATCGGTGTTGTGTCTGATGGGCTACTGCCCAATGATTGCTTTTGGGACGTTTTATATATGCTGGTTGCACGATTACTTGGCTATTTAGTCTTTTTGGGATACCAGAATAGGAATTCTTCGAGGTTCACAAAACGAAGCGCAATTCAAACTATCACAGATAAAATATTACAAAAATTATATTGTTCAGTAATATTTTAGGAGCGCAAAATGGGAAATATTAGATACATATATACATACAATCACGCCTTTTCCCCATGGGGGTAGGCAGAAACCACGGAACGCCACCTGCTACGATCTCTGCACATTCCTTTTGCCTCGTTTAGGTTCATACAATTGGTCATACACACACGCCGGTTGCGTGTACTACGCACCTGACCTTTCTGAAGAACATCACGAATATACGGAAATATTAGATGTTTACCTAAAAACTTCATGTACCTAGATCTTTTCCTAACTGTGGTGGGATGGCTTCCAGTCTTACCGGACGCAGCTGAATACCAGTTTTTTACATGGAGTGGCAACGTATCTGACCTCCATAACTCACTCATGTTAAGACTTGTGGTCAGACTTTCAGGCTTTTGACGACCCGTAACGATGGTCCAAGATCTATAAATGACAGATGCAATCAACGGCTTAAAGTGCTTTTCGAGGCACGAAAGGCTCTTGGTATGTGGGCGAATTTTTTAAAAAGTGTACCTAAGTTAAAATGCAGGTCCTAATATTTTTTGTTTTTGTTTCAATATTTGTAGTTGAATTCTTATTTTATAATAAGTGAACTATAATAAAATGTATAGAATATTTGAATAGCTGCTACAAATTAGTCATAATAAGTTATTGAAATTCAGTTAGAGGATTTTTGGTTCCACTGAATAACAATTTATGATCTTACTCAGTGAGTTAAATAAAACGGGTATAGTTAAAATCATCCTTTTATTAATATCAGGTAGGTTTTTATATGAGAATAATAAACATTTAGTTCGAACAAAGAAATGAAATAATAATATTATTGTATGTTTATATCCTCTGACTAACTTGTTGATTAATCACTTGCGTGTTTTTCTTTATAACTATTCAAAATGTCATTGGTTACTATTTTGTCAGAATTTTTTAAAGAAAAAAGAATATGTTCTCTTCATAACAATATTTAAGATATTAAAAACTGTACACCAAGTAAAAATAAACCCAAAATTTTAAATTACTTGTATAGGGACAGTTACTCATTGGAATGTTGAAATTGATCAGTGGAAAAGTAAGGACTTTGGTTACAATGAAGGATTTTTTTGCCAAATTTGATTGCTATATATCAACTTATTGAAATTATTTTGCTTTGTGAAAATATACTAAACTGGAAAACTAAATTTGGATTTTACGAGAGCTGCATGTTTTTCTGGGTCTTGCTTTAATTTTTCTTTGTGTTGCCTAACTCTCTCAGCTGATGTGAGTGGCATTATTGTCACCTAATAATCAAATTAAAATTGAAATAGGTACTTTGTCTCTAACACTCCTTAAAACAGCTCACACTCCATAAAGCTGGGTCAGTTATTAAGTTTAAGTGGAATGAGAAACGCACACACACATACTATGCTACTGCATACACTACACATGTACTTATATTTGGTTCTAAAATGTTATAGAAAATAATATTAATTTACCTAGCCCCAATTGCGCCAACTTAACCCTAACTAAACTTATCGTTTTAAAATAATTAAGAACCTATTTAAATTACGTAATCAAATATAAAAGAGATCTGACGGAACGTTGTTCATCGTAAATACAGCTTTAGCGTTCCATTGTGTAACAATTTTCTCCACTGAGTCACATTTTTGACAGAATTAGTCATTGGAATGTAACGAAAGTCCGACAAAAAATATATTGACATTAATATTTCCATGACTTGTAGTTATATCAACGAAATAATGCAACAATTTAAAAAACGAATAACTGACTGTTCGTAAAATAAGCATGAAACATGTAAAAGATTGTTTAATTACTTTAAAAAGTGTGGTTAGTCACTGGATTAACCAAAAAACAATGAAAAAAAGAATCACAGCTATGCTACCAAACATATGCTCTATCAAGTGACGTTTAAAAATATTAGTGTTTTGTAATGACGTAAGTAAAAAAAAAATCGAAACTTAAGGGACATCATGAAAACTTAAGGTACACTTTTTAAAAAATCCTCCCATGTAAGGACGATCACCCATCCACGGACCAACCCAGCTTAACCTGATCGATCCATCCGTGTGGCTACTATAAGCTATAAGCCCCTTTATTCGCTTAAGTGCATTCCTCAAAAAATAACTGTCAAAATTATTTTTTACAGGAAGGCTACGGCGCCAGATTGCACAGCATCCACATGCTCACAGAATCAAAAGCCATAGAACTGTTAGTTAATATTATGAAGCAATTTGTGAGCGAAAAGATTGGCAACAGAATGCACATCCAGCCTACTTTAGAAGATTTACATAAAGTGGTGCCGAAGGAACTGTTGCCGGTAGAATACGGAGGAGAACAGAAATCTGTTGAAATATTGCATGGTAAGTAAAAGGTCACTGTTAATAGGCTTATTTATAACATCACAGTATTTTCCCACTGCGTTCCGTGTGGTACCCGATGTAAAGAATAGAACTATCCTATTTGTTCTCGTCGATTTCGTAAGAGGCGACTAAGGGACTTACTAGAGAATGGGCAGCAGCGTTGTCTAAGCATTTTACCAACATACTGCGATCGCCAGTCCGCCTACCAACCGTGGTGATTATGGCCAACCCCCCCAATTTGGGGGAGGCCTATGTTCAGCAGTGGATTTCTTGCTGCTGAAATAATGATGAATAATGAAGTAATAAATTGGGCGTGTTTTAGATCGTTGTTGACTACAAAAAACAAATTGAGAAAGGCCCTCACTTCTTTGGACCTGAATTGAACTGAAATTGGGTCTTCTCATTACATGGCGATACCATCTCAGGCCCGTTTCAAGACCAAATCATAACAGTATTATTTATAGCCACTAGTATTATTATTATTGAACAGTTGTGGTTATTACTATGACTAACAAATACATTTCTTACATATTTCAGCGGAAATGGTGCAAGAATTAAGTTCTATTCAACATGTGGAGTATGTGAAAATGATGTTCCAAGCCTGCACGGACGAAACATTACGGCATGCAGGAAAATTCAATGAGGAATACTTGGGTATGCCTGGAGCCTTCAGAAATTTGAGTGTAGACTAATCTGTGATTTATCCAAGAGATATTTGGTATCCCTTAAGCACTATTTTTCCTTGTATTGTATTTTTCATTTATTTGTATCCCTATTTGATACTGGTAGCCGTGATTTAATTCGGTGTAAATTGTATTACTTATTGTGATCATGTTCATCCACTATGGGTGTTATTTTTTGTAATGTGATAATTTAGGTTAATTTCTCAATTTTTTGTGTTATTTCTTGTGGTGGGACATAGCTACAAAAATAAAATATTATAGAAATGTAGTGTTTTTGTTTTTTATTTATAATAGATCACCCTAGAGTCCCAGATCTAGAAGCTAGAGTTATTTGCCAAACGTAGAGTGTACGGCAAACCCCTCCAAAAAAATTACAAGCACTAATATGTCGAAGTGGTGGTGGTTCGGGAAGGAATGTCCAGCAGAGACGTCTTTCAGTTGAAATGACGATGATAACTTTTTTCTTGGGTTTGTTGTTTCCTTAACGTTTTACTCAAAACGTGCCAATTCCCTAATAAGTTTCTCTCGAGTTGATGATTTGTCCATAAATAAATTAAGTTCGTGTGAGTTGCCTATAGAAAAAAAATGTATTTAAAAGATTCGCCCGATTCAGGAGAGTTAATTCGTGCTGGTCAACTAATAAGCCATATATTTAGAGTCAGTGCAACATGGCTGTAATTTCCATACTTCTCAATTAGTCGTCATCTCGCTTGTTGCCATATCATCTTTCAGTCCATCCATCGTTTATTTTATGCTTTATCACTGCTATATTGACCAACGAAACATTTGACAGAATCTGAGGGGTAGTTGCGTACAACACTATCAGTAGGAATCGGTTTAATTTTGACAGTTCCGCAACATTCATGGCGTTGTTTACGTTGCTAAGCAAACAATATTTTTTTAACAAATGAAAGAATGGATGACAAATAAGCTTCAAAATTATTAGGGTAACATAACTACGACGGTTAGGAATCAATAGTGTCTATCTTAATTAATATAATTTTACAGGAGATATAAAAAAACATTTCTCGGCTTTGAATAGAAAGATACTTGACATGTTTATATATTATATTAGCTTTTGCCCGCGGCTTCGCCCGCGTGGATGTCGGAAATTAATGCAAGAGGACGTACTACCGCGATAAGAATGTGTTATTCCAGGTTATATAGGTAATATAGACTCTGTGTGCTATTTTCGATCCAGATCCATTCAGCCATTTTTGCGTGATTGAGAAACAAACACCCAAATATACATATTTTCACATATATAATATTATTAGTAGTAGGATTATAACTCATATTACTTAGGATTCATAGTTTATGAGAACATCATGTGTGTTGGTGTTTTAAAAATAAAAGTAATAGTATTCAGAGTAAGAAGACTGCGACATAGGGCTTGGTTTAGTTGAATATAAGTCGTCCTGGTTTTTCTTAACCCTCCTATTTTACCTATACACTCAATCATTTACCAGACACCGAACATAATTATAGGAATAGTACTTTTGCCAGTGGCTTGGCCCGTATAGCTGTCGGAAAATATCACCCGGGAACCTACTACCGGGATAAAGTAGGTATTCTATCTGTTACGTAACCATGATATAATATTATATCTTTGTGCCAAATTCGATCTAAATCCGTTTGGCCGTCTTTGCATCATTGAGAAACAAACATCCAAAAATCTAAACATCTAAGCCATTTCGCGGTCTCTTACTTGGAATAATACTATTAGGTTTATTTTGAGTATAATGAACACACATGATATTCGCAATTACTATGAAGCCAAAGTAATATGAATTACAATCCTACTTATTCTGTACTACCCGGCCGCTGCCAACGCTCTCTGCGCCCACTTTTTAAATCTCTAATATTTTCTAAGATATTCATTTAAATTACATGCTGTAAAGGGCCATATTGATCTATAATAAATGCACAATGTATTAAAGGTACTTAAATGGATAAGGATGAATGCTGTATTGCTTAAAATCGCTTCGTAAATGAGCCCTTATTTCTCGTAAAAAATAAAAGATAAAAAATGCTTATTGTGGGTTATCCCTAAGAGATAGACATATACCATTGAGGACATTTTTGTAGGCCTTTTTAAGGTGTACAATACTGTAGTACATTATTTTGATCTATTTCGTAGGATTTAGCCAGGGTTTTTCGAATTTTGAGACGTATGTCAGCGTAGTTTTCGAAGACAGTTATTTTTTTCTAAAATAAAAGAATCTTTCTAAAATAAAAATAGCCTAAGTTACTCCTTGTTACATCAGCTATCTGCCAGTGAAAGTCCCGTCAAAATCGGTCCAGCCATTTCAGAGATTAGCGGGAACAAACAGACAGACAGACAGACAGACAAAAATTGTAAAAAATGTTGTTTTGGTATATGTATCGTGTATACATCCATATACACTTAGTATAAAGTGGTTATCTTAATATTAAAAACAGACAATCCAATTTTATTTATATTTGTATAGATGTATAGATGTAAAAATAGAAAAAATATACTGAAATACGATAGATATCCTAGCATTAGGTTAAGATTGGCCTATTTACAATTAACGTGAGTTAGGTGGTATTGGTTTTATTGGTGTAATTTTTTTTTTTTAATAAATAGTAGTTAGCCGTTTTTGAAATAAAACAACACAATGAAAAATCACATTTTTGAATAATATTCACAATGGAAGATGAAATATTATGTTCAAAATAAGTATAAAGACTATAAAATAACTAAAAAAGACTTCTAAATAACTAAAAAATACTTTAAAATAACTAAAAAAATCTTCATAAAAACTTTTTTACAAAAAAGAAAACAACCGACTTCCTTAAAAACACTACAAATTGAAAAATAACTTTAATTTCGGAAGTCGGTGTCTTAGGATCTGTATTTATGGTTTTTTTGCCACAGACTTCCGAAATTAAAGTTATTTTTCAATTTGTAGTGTTTTTAAGGAAGTCGGTTGTTTTCTTTTTTGTAAAAAAGTTTTTATTTTTAAATTTTTAGTTGTGGTATCCACCCCGCACTAATTCCAAACAAACAATGCATATTTATGCGATAGCAGAAATCGCGGTTGATTTGCTGTCATTTTTTAAAGAGTTCCGGTGTCTATCTCTGGAACTCATCATCAGATCTATATGAAATTTATATGGGACCATTTCGGAATAAACTCCTTTCAAACAAAAAAAGAATTTTGCAAATCCGTCTATATATGACATAGTTATGGCCGAACATACATAAAAAAAAAAAAAAATATAAACATCCGAATAGAGAACCTCCTCCTTTTTGAAGTCGGTTAAAAATTCTTCTTCTTCGTCATTACACTCTTGACAGAGTGGTCGTGATCGTCATATCTGGTGTGGTGGCGAGCTTCACAATCCGTCGCCATTCCTCTCGTACTGCAGCCTCTTCAATATAACTGATACGAATCTTCAAAATTATTTTTAGTAGAAACAAAAACAAACAACAAATGCACTGACACACACACACATACACACACTCTACAAATGGGGCAGTGTATCATAAAAGTTATGATATTCACTTGGTAGAACTTGTTTGAGCTCTTGCTGTTCTTTGTGCTGGTACTTCGAGGCAGTTATGGTAATTTAGAGTGGGGTACGGACCTCGGCTTAGGGCATCGCTGGTAGAGGGCAGCAAGGGATGGGCTGGATCGAAATGATTATTATTTAGGGGCGAATTTAAAGCCATAGGCTCAACGCCGCGGGCTGGCTCGAGTAAGGGTCAGGGCGGACAAGGATTGGAGCGTCGCGGCGTGCCTCGGCAGGGAGGATGGAAGGACGGCGGCGGTCTGTGTTCGTGTCTTGAGTGTGCTGGTTAGTTTACTACTCTCCTGAAGAAGGGTTGTAGCGTCATCGGGAATGATTAGAGTATGCCTCGGTCGGTGAATTGTACTAATACGGGAGAGAGTGTAACAGGCGGCTGCCGCGATCAAAATTCATGAAACGCCTTTCAAAGAAACGCTATGAAAGACGTTTCATGAACAGCAAAATGGTGGGCATTCTGAGATCTAGGTGGAGATTCTCGTTTCGGACATAGAGCTACTGACGCTACTCCCTTGCAACTTTTGAATACAATAAACTGTTGTCTCTTTCTAATCTATCACTGTCGCATCCTCGAACCGCACGCACTTGCTAGTTTGTCAGTCTCACGCTAGATGCAACGAGCTGCAGCCGCAAAAGAGAAGAGATAAACAGTATTTGCTGAAAAATATATGCGCCCTTAACTTAGATGGAATTTCTATAGCGAATAACTACAACAATTTTGAAAATTTTGAGTTTAGTGCCTCAGTAGGCCAAGCCAAATTAAATTTTAAATCTACCTGTATTAAAAAAGTGAAAAACATTAAAAAATGAGATAGACACTACTGGTTTTTAACCGTCGATAAAAAGAAACGGTTTAAGATTTATATATAGAACCCCCAGAATTTAGTCCGACGTCCGTTCCATATGGAGATGAAGCATATCCAGCGGACAGTTGTTTGCAGAGCGTGCATGCCAAAGGCACTGCCGATATTGCAACCAGCTTATATTGTACCACGTACGATTGTGATGCGATATTTGTGTGGAATACAAGAAGTTTTCAAATACTGTCACCCGGTTTTTGGAACGAAAATTATTGACGTTCCGATATTAAATGGAAGTTAAATGATCCGATTGGCTGTCGATATTTTAGTCAACAAACTATAGCAGGTTATAAAAGTTTAATAACTTGTTTTTTTTTTGGTGATTTTCGTTCCTAAAAGCAGGCGTTAGTGAGTGTTCTATCTTCTTAGGGCACAAGATATATTATCTTCTTCTCATTTTTTGTTCTTATTCACTTGTGTGCTTTAAATTGCCGTATTGTGGAGATCTATAATAAATATTTTGGTAACTCTATTAAAAAATTGGTTCCATTAGCACTAAAGAGCATAAAAAGATGTTTTCTAATTTAACGCATTAATTGCTGACTACGGATATATCATATATCCGTATAGAGTTTCAATGCAGGACGCTGGCTACGGATAGATACGAAGGAGTTCACTACGAGTTTCAATACGATGTTTAGTAACTGGCCTCACCAAAAGAATGTTTTAATATAGGATGGCATCTCAAATAAAACAATCTTTAGTAAAAGAGTAGCCTTTGTTTTCACTGATCACATATACCTACGTATATATCCGTGCATAGTCAAATGTATGGTAGCAACCGACTTTGGCCGTGTAGCCGATGTCAGCATTCAATGGGTTAATTTTTTTTTTTAATTATTTTTAGCTGAGCTTTGTTTATTATTTTATCATCTTTGTCTTGTTACTTTGAATGCATTTACATTGAAGTTTGCTTTTATACTGCCTTAAATTAGCATATCGCGGGGATCTATAAGAATTCCGATAGGCGCTCTATTAATAGAGCGGTCCCATTGTCTCTTATAGGGTATAAAATATTAGGAATTCATCATGAATTCATCATGATTGTTTTCTAGTATTGTTTTCTATAGTTCCGTTTTAGCTGAACGTTGTCTATTATGTAATCATCTTTGTCTTGTTACTTTCAATGGATTTACATTGAAGGTTGCTTATATTCTGCCTTAAATTGGCGTATCGCGGGGATCTATAACAATTTTGATAGGCGCTCTATTAATAGTGTGGTTCTATTAGTTCTTAAATGGAATAAAAACTATAAATTCATTATAAAATAATATGAGTGAGATTGTTTTCTAGTCTCATTTTTATCTATGCTTACAGGTTCGCTGAATGTAATACATTATTACAACACACAGTGTCTGTCTTGTTACTTTCAATAAACTTAGGTACATTTGAGGTTTTTGCTATTATAAAGCATGAGGCGTTAAAGAAACAAGTTTACAAGTTTGATTTTCTCATAATTTTCTAATTACTTTTGTATGTGATACCTACTGTGGTTATGTAAACCACACTTTTGAACTTCAGGTATTCTGAATATTCATGGATTGCGCTAGTTTACTAATGTCTCTACCTACTAGTTAGACTAGTATAAATATTTTCTACGTATATAAATTATAAAGTACCTATATTTCTATTCAAATCATTATGATCAAAGATTGTGGCTTAGTAATAACAGCCAGACGGGTATATCGGTCGGTTTAAGCTACGTCTGCCTCGGTTGGGCCGAGGATGGGTGACCATCTTTACATACCCATCCGTGACTCGGAAAGCTTGTTAAGCCGTTAGTCCCAGCTGTCGCTTGCAGATCTTTGACATTCGTTACGAGACGTCAGAAATCTGAAAGTCGATTCGAGTGTTACCGGGTTGAGGAGGTCAGATATGCAGTCACTTTGTGTTAAATACTGAAATTCAGCGGCATCCGGTAAGACAGAAAGCTGGCCCCAACATATTCGGGAAAAGGCTAAGCAAATAATGAAAGTTGTTAAAAAACCTCAGCTGAAATTAATTTCTCTTATTTACTGAACTGTACTTAACGCAACCAAAAACTCTACGAGACGAGTCAGGTATTTTAAGTTTTTAAACCAACTCTCACTTACACGTTAGTGTTATTCACACAGACTAAATATTGCTTTTAAAAACGCGTAAGGCGTTTTGTAGGATGCTTTTATTCATTTCATTGGTAAACAAAGGAGTATTTCATTTTGTGTAAGGCCTTCGATTAAGTGATTCACTACACGCTTAAAATCATTGAGAAACAGTACAACTGAAATGGTACAGTCAAACTGACTATTCACTTTAGTAAGCTGTAGGATCTATGGCTGGTGTCATTTTCAAGTAAGATTTTCAATAAGTTCCTGGTTATGACATTGGTGTCCCACAAGAGGTAATATTAGGTCCTTTCACGAATCAAAGTCGACATGTTGATAGCAGTCGAAATATTTTTTTTAAATTTTAAAGACCCCTTTTAAGTACTCGACAGAAGGAGGGGTTATTATAATTCTAACATGAATGATAAAACCAATATTTTCACATTTTGATTTAAAAGAGTCCCGTTGAGTTTCTCATGGAGCACCTAAAACGCACCAAACGCGTAATTATAGATTGATTGATTGATTGATAGACGATTATTAAAGTGAACAATCTCTTTATTTAAGGCAAGGTATAGCCACTCACCCCAATAAGAAACAAAATTAATAAGAGCGGTAGATATTTTCTGATGTTATTATTATTAGTGATTCATAGATTACACCATATTTAAAATTTCATCTTTATATTTATTTTGCCAATGTAGTTTACATTACCGACTAAAGTTACTGATATAGGGACAAACAGTCAGACAGGTGCTTAGGTAAGGGTTGCATTGTCCGCAGGAAGAGACGCCCCGAGCGTCGGTAGTCGATAGCGGACTCCCGGCCAGCGTAGGCGCGAGCTTGCGGGCGGCGAGCAATGTGTAGCTCGCCGCCCGGTAAGGATCAAGCTCGGGTCGACGGCGCGTAGTGTTCCACGCGCACCTCAAAGAGATGTAATAATAATAATAATAATATTCCACAACTATCACACAACGTGTCAGCAGAACTGAAGGGGTCTGCTAGGACCGATGCCTGCCAGGGTCGCGAGATTGTTCGAAAGAGACACCGTGACCCTGGCACATGGGCAACTGAAGGAACACGGGTGGGTTTTAGTCAGTAAAAGTCTGATACGACCTCCCACTCCACCCAGAGCGGGAGAAGTCATTTGATGCCTTCCCATCCAAAAAAAATAAAATATAAATGTGCTACCCATATAAATTGTTTTTATTTTTTTATTTATGTGGTTACTGAATCCTAAGACCACCGTTTGTGGATTAATAAATTTATTCCAAACATAACTACTGTGACTTCACGTTTCTCTTAAGCAAAGATAATACAAAGTCACGTGAGCGAAGCCGCAGGCAAAGCAAAAATATAATAACACTGCCTTAGATCTTAGGAAAGTTTTATTGGCAATTTGGATTTATGTCCGATTAAACAATACTAGTGGTTTCCTAGTAGTCGAAATTCGACTATAATTCATTTAAATTTTAAGTTCGAATGTCATTATCTTAATTATTTGACACATTGTTTGACATTCACTAAGACTATAGACAATAAAGGACAAATAATATTAGTCTCTTCTCATTTTGACCGCAGCCTTCAACCATAAATAAAAGAGAATTTATGTGTGTGTGTTCGTCAAACGCATGGTAGTGTATGTAACGTGTTATTTATTGAAAATAATGTATTTTTATGCATTTTTTTTTTAAATATTAGCATTCGTCACTTCTTTTCTGTATAAACTATAAGTGTACGAAATTTCATACTCCTCCGTCCGTCCAATTTTCGTAAAAAGGGATCCAAAGTTTTCGCTTCACGTATTAATATATACATAAGGATTTCCTTTTTTAGGGCTCCGTAGATTTCCAACACTATACAAAACCCTATTACTAAACCTCCGCAGTCTGTACGTCTTTCTGACAGCAGGCTGTATCAAATGAACCATAATTGTTAGACATTTGATTTTTTCACAGTGTGTGTGTGTGTGTTGTTCCGCCACTTCATCTTCCCAGCTAAAGCACTAGGAAGTGTCGAAGGGCGAACGTTTTGGGGGACTGTCTTATGTAACTTTGACGTTCAAAAAGCGCTGACTCTCAGCCTAGTTTGAATAAATGACTTTTGATTTTGATTTTGTGTTTGTCAAATAAATGAAAGAAAGATGTTTTTGTTACAAATATTTGGTTCTAAATATTGTACGGCGGCGGTACGGAGCCCTTCGTGTGCGAGTTCGATTCAAACTTCTTCGCCTTTTTTAAATAGGCCTCTATTATAACTGTGTAGAAGTAGATGAATTATTCTACCTACCTCTAAATAAAGAAAAATAGATAAAGCAAATGCGCTAACTGGCATTTTATAAAACAAAAAAAAAAAACAAATATAATTAATTTTCTACTGAGAATAAAAACATGATATGTAATATTGCGTGTCATTAGAACATTTAAATGTACGGCTACAATTAAACTGTGCTATGGCGTCTGACTCTAATGTCAAGGTCACAGTTTATATACACGTGACAAAATCAAGTGTACTCATGTGTCTTTAGCTACCAACTTCACTATTAAAAGTACAGGAAACATAATAAAAAACGGAATATTACTACAAACATGCAGGCACATATTTGTGGTTATTATAGTAATTTAATTCTATCATTTTCAAAATAATTTATCTGTAATTGCTCAAAGACAATTTTAATGTCTTGTATTTTTTGTAAATGATGACCTCTACGGAGATACAAACGGAGTTAGATCCTTCCTGCTGGGATTTAGACTTTTCTCTCTGTGGGTTACTTTATTTAATTTCTTCAGAAAACTTATAGCTAGGATAAAAACAAACTCGAAGCATTTATTTTAAATAAACCAATTGCTAGAGCTTTTGAATTGTCAAGAGGTTGATCAGCCGGAAAGATAAAACTGGAGTAGACTGGGCAAGAAACTCCATGGATACCCTTTCAAATTATAATATCAAATATATCAAAACTTCCAAAAAGAACAGACTTAAATGCCCTACAAAATAAGAGAAAATTTAGAATCCCGAACCCAGCAGTCAAGTCTGCGTACGCCCAACGACTTCCAGCATTCCTACTTGCCCACGTCTACAATAAGGTCAACTCGGTTCTTAAGATCCACAACTCCCCTTACACCCAAATGAAACATTCTGTGAAATTATGGCTCTTAGAACAATCATACACTTATACTGAAACAATTCTTAGTATTATTAAATAAAATCAACTGACACACCGAAGAGGCGCGCGCGCACACTCTCTCTCTCACACACACACACACACACATACACACACACACACACACACACACACACATACACACCCTCACACACACCACACACACAATAAAGAACAGCAGCAATACTTACATTTTATAGCAAGTTTGATCCTTTTTGCATTATTTATTACGTTTATTTTATAAATATAGGAATCTGTTCTATTTTCTTTTCATGCCTGAAGTAGTTTTATTTCTGTTATTTTAGTTTTTGTAGTCTCGAAGAGGCTAACTACTTCTAACCACTACTTTTATTTGTCGCAAATTTCAACATATTGTTTTAACCAAATGTTATTATGTATAATGGTGCCCAAGATACAGGCTGTGCCTAGTTTGGGACCAACGCTACCTCAAAAATGTAATTTTAATGTTGAAATAAACGATTTTTTACTTACTTTACTTTACAGTTCTATTATTTTTCTACGTTTTTTCAAAGTATCACATTAACAAGTTATAGCCGGATAAAAAAGATATTTGCAATAAAAAGTAATTTTTCTGCCAAGTGACAGCAAGTACAGCATTATTGTATTAAAATCAGTTTTTGTGTGTTATTTTAATTAAATGGAGTAAATGAATTAACAATACTGTTTATTTCTAAGTGGAAGTGTTCTTTGCAGGGAAGTTAAAATATTGTAATGTAAAAATATATGAATTACTTTCAATTAATGACGAGCAAAAAGACTATTATCCCAAAAAAAAAAAACTTGGTTTGACTTTGACAGTTATGATACTCATGTCACAGACACAGACGCTTGCGCTTGTGCTTCGTGTGTATTTGTTTCTTCTCGATTGTTTTCCGTTTTCTTTCATTTTTCATTTCAGGAAGCAATATTATGTGTATATTTTAATAGAAAATAATATTCCTGGTAGGACAGGAATCAGCGAATATTGCTGTAATTGCTTAGTTGGTTGGCGCACGGTAGGATGTTGCGCTCATGTCATGACGCTAGTCTGGTGTTTAGGATGGGCCAGACATCAGCAAAATATTTCAGCACCTGCAGAATTTCTGGATGAAATAATTATAAGAGAGGATGACGAAGAATAAAGATTACTTAATATAAAAAAAAAAACTTGTTTTATTGATTCTTATGAACATACTCAACATATTCCAGACGCATTCTAGGATTTTATAAATTCTTATTTATCTGAATGTTAGCATGTATTTATAAAATCCCAGAATACTATTATAATCCTATTGCCTAAAAAAGTGCTGATGGTGACTGGCAGCCTCAGTCCTATAATTGTACACAGTCATGTATATAGTAAGTATACCTTAGGTAAGGCCTACCAAAGAGTATTTATACCGTTTACAAGGCATTGCATGCTAAAATAACTGTGTAAGGAAAATACTAATGCAATATTGCCCTTTAAACTTCCTCGAATTTAAATTACCATTGACATAGGTCACCTACAAAAGTTCACGACTGAATTTCTATTAACTCCGGCTTTCTAGAACAAAAATTCTTGCACCAACTAATTCAGAAGATGACGCCGAGTTTAACAAGATATTTTTCATTTAAAGACGCAAGAGTTTAATCTCAGCTAAATTAATGTATGGATGGCTGCCATTGTTCTTTAGTGAAATTTGGCTATCCAGGAACCAAGTTATATGAATTATAGTAAAAGTGAGGTTTACATATCAATCCATGTCGTCAATATCCAATCGATAGGCGTAAACAGTTGTCCAAAATAGAGAGCCAGGTAATTTAGAGTAGAAAGATCCGTCAAATAGTCCGTTATATTATGCAAAGCCGGGGTAAAATAATAAAACAAGGAAAATACGTGCACATTCGGAACGAAAGAAAACAAACAAACATGCATCTGTTTGTCAGTGACTGACGGATGTCAGGCACAAGTGTTGCCGGAAGAAAAAAATTCACTATGAATCGATTCAATCGATTCCACAAAAGCTTGATATGCACTTGTCACTCGATTATCATACATATTAACAGATTTTACCGATTTATTCATAATTGATTAGTAATTCAGGCATTATTTAATCGATTATTTAGTTTCATTAACTTAATTTAAGTTTTCTCGCTTTCTAGGTAGAAACATGGTACCATATTCTGTGATTTCCTTTAGAAAAATATAACGGTTTTTTTAATACACATTTCAACTGGTTAACTGCTGGGTCCAGAAGTCCCCTTCTCCTTTGGTTACATCATTAATGTTGAAATTATTAATGTGAGAACGATATAAAAAGACGTGCATATTAAAAGCGTCCGTAATTAAAATAAAAGAATAATTCGGAAAAAAATAAGCCGTGGTAGCTAAGAGATGACCAGTCCCTACAACCGGCACCCGTTCACGAACATGACGTATGGATCAGCACCATTATGCTTAACCATTTTAAGAGAAAGAAAGAAAGAAAAATATTTTATTTGGGACACACACAGGACATAAAACAATAAAAAAGAACATAGAAACATTTACATTTAACATACAGATAACAAAGTATTTCTAAAAGATATAAAATATAAAAGAGTAAGACCTGTGCGAGGCCAAAAAGGCATGGAAGGAAGGCATGGCAAAGGCAGGGATTTAAATGATCCAACTCTACTAGAAAAAGTAACATATAATTCTTTTCATTGGTGGAAAATAAGTTTCCGAAGTTTTGACAATAATAAACATTCGAAAATTTGGTTTCCGCAAAGAACTCGTTTGCTTATTTTGATCTCATGACCTTGAGTCTTAAGTCGGGGCCGTACTGGTCCAACACTGGTCTCGCAAATGCTAGAGGACAGAATTGGCATAGTTTCGCTTAATATTGAATGTATTATGGTATAAATCTTAAATAATCATAGTCGAAGGGGTGATCGCACCTGCTAGTGTCACGAGATTGTTCAAACGAGATACCGCGGCCCTGGCATATGGGTAACTGAAGAAACACGAGTGGGTTTTAGTCAGTAAAAGTCTGACACGCTCTCCCGCTCCGCCCAGAGCGGAAGAACTCACTTGATGATTTCCCGTCCAAAAAAAAAAAACAACTAAACCGGCCAAGTGTGAGTCGGACTCACGCACCGAGGGTTCCGTACAAACCTGCAGGTATTTACGGTTTATGTATAAGGTTTATGTTTATGAAATTTAATGTTTTTTTTAAATTTTTATATTTGAGTTGACTGAATGAAAGGCAAATTGTGGTTTACGATTTATGACGTATTAAAAAAAATTACTTACTAGCTCTCGTTCAAACCAATTTTCGGTGGAAGTTTACATGGTAATGTACATCATATATTTTGTTTAGTTTTATCATTCCCTTATTTTAGGAGTTACGGGGGGGGGGGGGGAACACACATTATGCCACTTTGGAAGTGTCTCTCGCGCAAACCATTCAGTTTAGAAAAAAATGATATTAGAAACCTCATATCATTTTTGAAGACCAATCCATAGATACCCCACACGTATGGGTTTGATGTTTTTTTTTTTTTGAGTTTCAGTTCTATGTATGGGGAACCCCAAATATTATTGTTTTTTTATTTTTATGTTTGTGTGAAAATCTTAATGCGGTTCACAGAATACATCTACTTACCACATTTCAACAGCATAGCTCTTATAGTTTCGGAAAAAAATGGCTGTGACCTACTCGGACAGACAGACATGACGAATCTATAAGGGTTCCGTTTTTTGCCATTTGGTAACGGAACCCTAAAAAGGGGTGATCGCAGCTACTCTTACTGAGGCTGGTTCGGGCTAGCCCTGGGGTTTTCAAATAGGCCTTTAAAGGGCACTTTTAATCGTCAACATTTATATTATTTTAAAATAGAATTGGTTGTAGTCGCTCTCTCTAAAAGGTATTTTCATATGGAGAAGAATGGGCGAGAGACTCCTACGCTACTCTTTTAAAAAATTGTATCAAATTAAATGTGAGACGATGCACCTAGAATTAAATTACCATACAAAAACAGGAAAAAGAACTGAAAATGAAGCAATGAGAGATAAATATAATAATCGTCTATTACAAACGGGGTAACTCCGTGCTTCATATAGCACGCTAGGCCGCTAGTCCAGGTTGTCATTTGTAGATTTTGCTAAATCTTACAGGTAGTTAGAAGCCCAAAAGTCTGATAACCTTGTGACCAGTGGCGGAGTAGGTAGATTGAAATAGGATCAATGAACTGGCACATATATATTAGTATGGATATGCCTCCGGGATTCCGGGGTTTTGAAATTAATTTCAAATGTTGTAATGTGTAGAAAAAACTGGCCAAGTGCGAGTCGGACTCGCGCACCGAGGGTTCCGTACAAACCTGCAGGTATTCACGGTTTATGCATAAGGTTTATGTTTATGAAATTAAATGTTTTTTTTTTAAATTTTTATATTTGAGTTGACCGAATGAAAGGCAAATTATGGTTTACGATTTATGACGTATTAAAAAAAAATACTTACTAGATCTCGTCCAAACCAATTTTCGGTGGAAGTTTACATGGTATTGTCCATCATATATTTTTTTAGTTTTATCATTCCCTCATTTTAGAAGTTACGGGGAGGGGGACACATTTTACCACTTTGGAAGTGTCTCTCGCGCAAACTATTCAGTTTACAAAAAAAAAAAAAAAAATTTGAAACCTCAATACAATTTTTGAAGACCTATCCATAGATACCCCACACGTATGGGTTTGATGAAAAAAATTTTTTTGAGTTTCAGTTCTATGTATGGGGAACCCCAAATATTATTGTTTTTTTTTTTCTATTTTTGTGTGAAAATCTTAATGCGGTTCACAGAATACATCTACTTACCGAGTTTCAACAGCATAGCTCTTATAGTTTCGGAAAAAAGTGACTGCGACATACACGGACAGACAGACATGAAGAATCTATAAGGGTTCCGTTTTTTGCCATTTGGCAACGGAACCCTAAAAAGAATACATCAATATGAATAAGAAATGTTTAACCCTTTTACTGTCTTTTTAATAGTAGGTATATGGGGATCGGCCTTCGGCAGTAAGAAAAAAACGATTTTAAATGTTTGTCTATCGCATTCTATAAATTTCTAATGTAGTACCTAGTTTAAAAATCCTTGCTCTCACAATATTTGATTCAATTCCGTTAGTACCAAAATAAAATCCCGGAAAAAAGGCTTATCCATGTTTTGATTTCTATGATTATTCATGATGCGAGTCCCGATCACTGCTTATGACTGATGCTAAAAAAGGTAACGCATTGCCCAGTGACTGGGCTGAGGAAGTCAGATAGACAGCCATTCCATATGAAGTATTTTGCTGACCCCGATATTGTTGCGAAAAGGCTGGTCAGATGATGCTGTCTGCTGTTATTTTCTTTTGTGATGAAAGTATCGTAGTAGCTTTGTTTGCTTTGTTCTGACAGATGATTCTTACATAAGAAAAACAAGACCCATCTTACCAATACCTTGACATATTAGACTGAACTTAATTTTAATCAAGTTTATTTTAAAATATTATTTTATAACGCAACAGAACGCTTATCTAGTTACCTACGAGTTGCAAATAGTTGTCCTAGTTAGGAGCACTTGCAGCTAATTTGGCTGTTCACCTTGAAATTCCAGTTTATTTTCCTGTGTCTGACAAAAAGTCTCATAGAAATACGCAGTTATGTATTTTAATTGGTTGTTTTAGATTTACTTTTGAACAAAAACTTTATATTTTTGTTGTTAGGTTTAACAACAAAAATATAAAGTTTTTGTTCAAAAGTTCACCTAAGCTAAAGCTTCGACCTAGTATTTAATCATTGCTCTTTTTTCTTCCTCTTTAAATCGAGTTGTTACTTTAGTTCAAGCTCAAACTTCAACCCTGTTTGTGTATATCGAATCTTATTTTTTAACCGACGAAAAAAAACGGAGGAGGTTATCAATTCGACGTATATATTTTTTTAATTTTTATGTATGACCACGCATAACTTTTTACATAGTAGTCCGATTGTGATAATTCTTTTTTTAAAAGGGTTTTTTGGAAAGGGTATACTCCGAGGGTGGTCCCATATAAATTTGAAAAACAAAATCAAACCCTAAGGGGCAGAAAACAGGGGATCATTGATTGTTCACTCACAGATTGTAATGTATAACCACGAATAACTTTATGCAGAGTAGTTCGATTTTGATAATTCTTTTTTCATTGGATAGGGTATACCTTGCCAAGTATTACTAGTACATTAAAGCCACAAAAAATTATAAAATAAAAACATTTTAACAAAAAATTAAACCGCCGAAAAAACTTAAAAGCAATAAATAATAAACTTTAAAATTTTGAGTCGGCGCTGAAAAATCAATGAACCAAGGTCACTCAAAGCGCCGACTCATAATTTTAAAGTTTAATATTTTTTGCTTTTAAGTTTTTTCGGCGGTTTAATTTTTTGTTAAAATGTTTTTAATGATGTAAACATCTAAATACGATATTAATAATTTAAATTCCGTTTGGTGCCGGACGTAAAGAATAACACCACCCCATTTCTTCCCGTGGGTGTCGTAAAAGGCGACTAAGGGACTTACTAAAGAATGGGCAGCAGCGTTCTCTGTGTATTTTACCACCATGCTACGATCCGCAACCCGCTTGCCAAGCGTGGCGATTATGGCAAAGCTCCCCAAATTGGGGGACGCCTAAGCGCAGCAGTCGACGTCTTACGGCTGAAATGATGATGATGATCTTAGATTCAGGTTCGAAGTTAGTTTTTGTATTAAGAACTTCAATGTGGTCGAAAATAAAGTTAGAAATTCATAAAGGACTTGAAGGTTTAAAAACCTTTTTCTATAATAATACCGTTTTTACACGCTTTATATTAGCTTCACCTGTATGTTTGTGTTTGTTTGTAACCGACTCCTTATAATGCGATTTTGACCCACTTTAAACGACCAGATTTCATTCAAACTCTGTAGACTTATCGAGGACCGATGACAATACTATAATTTCATAAATTTGTGCCATTATCCTTGCCAGGGTTACCAGGACAGCAAAAAAACTGTCTTCGAAAACTGCCGTTTGGCAACGGAACCCTAAAAATAAAAATGTAAGTATTTATTATTGACAGTTTTATTCATAACCGAACAGTAAAATTCTGCTAATTGAACTTCAATGTAAAGTCGTATTATGAGGAGTGAGCACAGGAGCAGGACTTGTGGCCCTAGATCGAGCGCGTTCGGCACTTCCATTGGCCCTGCACCCCTAGCCAAGTTGATAATCTGCAATCGTTAACGCTAGTCGAAAACTAATCAAATGTATGGAATGGAATGAAATCATCTCAACGTTAAGTCACGTGGTTAGAACAAACGAATAGAAGATTCGTAGCCAAGTTCACATCGTTCAAAATGATAGAATGAATTGTTATAGTTTCCACAATGTTCAACGCTACATCCTTTGTTATAATGTCGTTTTTCTAAAGACATTGTAGAACGAGCGGCCGACTCAGACGCGTCCACATGGCTACCAACTTATCGTTTTCTTCAATTTTATTGCTGACACCAAGGCGTTACCGATTGGAGAACGGAATTCGAGACGAAACGGTTGTAACTTGCCTAGGGGGACTGGTTTGTTGAAGGACTAATCGGAGCGCTGAACGCGGTTGCTCCATTAGATCGCGATGGTTAAATGAAACTCACACTACTGCCACTTATCCCACTGGGTATCGCCGTTTTACTACCGGACTGCCAGACGTGCTGCTGGCTCGCAATTGGTTAATAGTCGTACTCATCGCTTCTTCTCCACATTATTTATGAGCACAGCCAAAATGTGAAACTCTCTGAAAGCGTCTGAGGCCCTTCCACTGTTAACCCGTCTGTCTAACTTTAAAGCAATAGTGAACAAGCATTTGAACACGCTAGTTGCATCTTAGACCACATTCAACACTTTCCAGGAGTGATCGAGGTCAAGACCAAGGTCTCATTTAGCACTAAAGTAGTAGATTTTTATCACAATAAATGCAAACCTGAAACTAGTTTGTACATAATTGACTACTGAACTGATTTCAGTAATTTTAAGACGGGATTTTTTTTTCAAAAATTATGTATTTTGCCGCAACTGCCCCTTATTGGGTCAAAGAAAATTCAATCTTATTTCAAGGTTTTGAGACTCAATTTTAAATGCATTATGCCTAGGCGTGATTGAAAATCACGGTTATGACATAAGCTTCCCGAACCCGTTTATTACATTGTGGTATGGAACTCTTCATATGCGAGTCCGATTCGTACTTGGCCGGTTTTTTTCCTAAGCTTGAATTAAATTGTCAGTTCTTAACGTCCGGGGTAATAAATCAATGTTTTCATTTACTATGTCACGTAGGTACTTGTTATATTGTTAAAGACTCCATTTTCTTGTAAGCGGCTGTAGGAAACACCATCTGCAGCAAATTATGAAAGAAAATCTATATCTAATTAACCTTGTCATTATTACCGGGCGACAACAGATGATGAAAACTGATTTGTCTTAACTGTCAGTTATAAAGCATATTACAAGACATTCATGCAATTATTCAGTAAATAATTAAACCGTAATTAACTGAAGTTTAGGGTTCCCTGCTTCAAAAATTGTACGGAAAACTAACGTGTGTTAAAAAGAAATTGGTATAGAGAAATTCCAGAAGAATATTCCCAATAAATCTGCCCAACTTCGGAATTAAACCCAAAATTCATGCTCAACAGTTACGCTAGTGACTAAATAGTAAGTTGCCATACTAATCCATGTGGCAAGAGTTGGGATAAACACCACAAATGATTCTTGAACTGTACGTACTATGTCACATAGCTACTATTAGGCATGTTGCAGAATGGCTAAGTATTTTAAACGCCGTACACCGATCTAATAATATAATTCATGTACCTATTTTGTAATGATGCGACAATGAAAAACCAACCTGCCTGTCCAGTGGGGAGATCATGACCATTTTTGTGAAACTTGTCATTTCTCTACCAGAGATTTATTCAATTAGAATCTCAAAAAGCAAAATCAGAACATAAAGATGATGCAAGGATTACTTTCATAACGAAAGACGATAAGACCTATAAAACTAGTATGACTCATAATATTTTCCATCTTTGTCCTTATCGGTCTATCTGATAAACGGAACTATAGACGACACAAAATCTCCTTGTTATCAATGCAGTAGAATATGCTGATTTCCTACATGTAGATCATACACAATCATTTGTGAGATGGTCACTTAGTTTAACCACTTGACAGTCCGGACTACTGAGAGTAGTTTCACTTTGGCAACTACGGTTGCCAAGGACTGTCAAGTGTTTAGGTGTAGGATCACTTGTGATCCATACATCATGTTTATGACCAGGTGCCGTCAGTAGAGATTGATCATCTTCAGCTGCCATGGCTTTTTTTTTGTAGACGCTTTTAATGTGTACGGCTTTTTATCGTCTTCACATCATGTATAATTTCAACACAAATGGTGCAATAATTTTTGTAACTATTTTGGTTTATAGTTGTCCGTGGAGCTTCTTCCTAGTTCTTCTCTTTAGGTACCGACTATGCGGACTCCCGGCCACCGCAGGCGCGGGCTTGTGGGCGGCGAGCAATGAGTAGCTCGCCGCCCGGTAAGGACCAGGCACGTGTCGACGGCGCGTAGTGTTCCACGCGTGCCTCAAAGAGATGTCAGCAACAACTGAAGGGGTCCGATAGGACCAATCTGCGAGATTTGCAGAATGATTCAAGAAGAAGGTTCATATGTATCATACGAGGGCGAAGCCGCTTGCAAAAGATAGTTTGAAATACATTCTTTGAGTTTGAAACTCGATCATTTAAGTAGCAAACTGCTGATTTTATTTAACAAGGCTTCTTAATTGGTGCCCTAGTGAAAGATATTCATATTGATGAATATGTTGACCCCTTTTCAGGCCCAAAACCAGTAAAATGAAACTCTTATCTTTATTTAAAACCACGGAATTCACAGCATAAACCCAGCAGCATTTTCCGTACAGCATAATGCTGTAGTAAGAAGAATAATGTAGGTAATAGCGATAATCATCTTAATGAATGCTTGAAGAGATAAAGTAACCTAAGATAGTTAATTTAAACAATTAGGTACGCCTATCCCACTTCTGATTTTCCTTAATGCTTCTTACAAAGTTGCTTAGTTTTCTTTGAAAAAGCGAATAATCGAAGCTTTATGGTGTATGTATGTTTTAAATGTATACTGCAGTAGGACTTAAAATGCTTATTCATCATCATTTCAGCCGTAATACGTCCACTGCTGGACATAGGCCTCCCCCAATTTGGGGGGGCTTTTGCCATAATCGCCACGCTTGGCAGACGGATTGGCGATCGCAGTATGGTGGTAAAATGCTTAGAGAACGCTACTGCCCATTCTCTAGTAAGGCCCGTAGTCGCCTCTTACGACACCCACGGGGAGAAATGGGGTGATGCTATTCTTTACGTCTGGCACCACACGGCTTATTTCTTCTTGTAATATTAAAAAAAAATGATCTGCGAGATTTGAGGCCCAGATTTCTCTTTATGGAAATAATAACTTGAATGAACCTTGTAGCTAAGATTATCCACCAGCAACTTGCACTAAAGTACGGTCTTGTGGAATCAGAAGACTCCCATACTACAGGTATGTGCCCGACTCAGTTCTCGAAAATTGACATATCATACTGTACTGGGATCGATCCATCATCACTGACAGCACTATTGTTGCCAATAGGCCTGATATAGTGGTGTTGGGTCGACTAGAACGGCACGCAATGATTGTTAACATAACGGTCCCGCATGGCAGAAACCTCCTGAAAGCCGAGAAAGATAAAAAAATCAAGTAACTTGACTTGGCTCGCGAGGTTGTCGACATGTGGGATGTGGACACAGCGATTATTGTGCTGATAGTCGTAACAGCCAATAGCTTGATTATCAAGAGCCTCGACCAATAGGTACCTGAGGAGTCTAGTTAGGGATCAAGGGCTTTATTTAAAAAGAGGTACTTCTGGACACGACTCGCATTGTTTGGAGGTTTCGCTCTCTGGAGCCCTGATCGCCGGTAGCTTGGACCCTGTTTCCGATATCGGTGGGCTACTATTTTTTTTGTATTTTCGTGATTGTTTTTATGATCATCATCATCATTTCAGCTGAAAGACGTCCACTGCTGGACATAGGCCTCCCCCAAGCTCCGCCACTTCGACCGGTTTTGTGCTTCCCGCATCCAGCGGATTCCTGCAGCCTTCACAAGGTCATCGATCCACCTTGTTGGAGGCCTTCCAACTCTACGTCTTCCGGTACGCGGTCGCCATTCCAGAACCTTGCGGCCCCATCAGCCATCTGTTTTGCGAGCAATGTGCCCTGCCCAATGTTTTTATGATTGTGTGATTTTATTTTATTAACCGACTTCAAAAAGGAGGAGGTTCCCAATTCGGATGTTTATATGTTTTTTTTATTGATATCAGGCACCCCACGCTTTTTTCCATTATTTTGTACTTTTTTAGTTTGGTTTTCAAAGGAAGCGTGTTTTTAACCGACTTCAAAAAGGAGGAGGTTCTCAATTCGGATGTTTATATTTTTTTTTAATGTATGTTCGGCCATAACTCCGTCAAATATAAACGGATTTGCAAAATTCTTTTTTTGTTCGAAGGGGGTTTATTTCGAAATGGTCCCATATAATTTTCATATAGATCTGATGATGAGTTCGGGAGACAGACACCGGAACTCTTTAAAAAATGACAGCAAATCAACCACGATTTCTGCTATCGCATAAATATGCATTGTTTGTTTGGAATTAGTGCAGGGTGAATACCACAACTAAAAATTTAAAAATAAAAACTTTTTTACAAAAAAAAAACAACCGACTTCCTTAAAATCACTACAAAGTGAAAAATAACTTTAATTTCGGAAGTCGGTGGCAAAAAAACCATAAATACAGATCCTAAGACACCGACTTCCGAAATTAAAGTTATTTTTCACTTTGTAGTGATTTTAAGGAAGTCGGTTGTTTTTTTTTTTTGTAAAAAAGTTTTTTTTGTAAAATTATTTAAAAAATACTTCAAAATAAAAGCATTTATTTCAAATAGGCACATAAATGGCATTTTGTACGTCAACATTTACATTAAAATAGAATTGATTCTAGTCGCCCATTCCAATTAAATAAACTTGATATGTAAAAAAATAAAGGAACATGAATGACTTCCAATCTCATTTGTTCATGAGACTATAACCTAGGGACTTATTACCTAGATACCTTGGACATCTTGCCGTATCACTGTCATGTTTATCAGATAAGACAGAGCAGATAACAATATTTCTAGTGTTATAGTGTAGTCTCAGCTGTTCCTTGTTCAATATTCAAATATTTTCTAGTGAATTGTAAATTTGTGTTTTTTTAAATCCTGCAACTATTTTGGTTCTCCGTTTTTAAAATTTTGGTATGTAAATATTTATTTAATTGCAGATTTTTATTTCGATGTGAAAATAAGTTATTTTTATTGTTTGTTAGTTAATTTTGTTCAGTCAATTAAATTATAAATCCAAAATTTTATTTTGAATAAAATAGATAATAGTTTGTTAATTACTGAAAACAAAATGTTACTTTTATAAATACTACGTCATGCAAATAATTATAAACGTAGCAAAAAAAAATTATAAGGCAATAAAATACAATCCATAAAGAAGCTAATTTATATAATAAAACTGGCAGATGAATGAAAGATCTTGTGTTTATATTTCCTTAGAATTATTGAATGTATTGATATTTATTTTTTAAATAATCTTTGTAAAGAAAGGTAGGTAATTAGCAGGTTTTTAGTTTGTTAAACCTCTAAGTCCCTGAGATACCACATTTGGTTCACCGCGTACCAGCAAACTTTAACCCTATTTGTATGATTAAATAAGGCTCTGAATCGTTTGAAACAATGCGAGCATAACGTAGGTAATTGGGGATAAAGAAGTTAAAGTAGTTAAGAAAAAACGGTGGTTTGATCGATTTTGTGAACCTGTTTAAATAATCAGACTATAATTTTCTCAATCAAAAGTCAGTTAGTCAAATCAGGCTGAGGATCAGCACTTTTCGAACCTCAAAATTACATAAGGCAGTCCTCCAAAATGCCCGCCCGTCACCACTTGCTAGTGTTTAAGCTGAGAAGAAGAAGTGGCGCAACAAACTCTTCAGCAGAATGCTGCCTTGAGTCTCATATACATTGTGAGAGGTGAGACGGAGAGGCCTGTCATAAGAGCCGGTTTTCCTATGAAGTTTTCTCGAACCGTTTTATAGCTGTTGTAATTAAATAAATTGCACAAAGTCAAGGTTGCTTGCCTTAGATCAAGCCTACGACCTATGATAATAGTCAGCGACTCGTAAGTCAAAGCCATTGCTAACCACCATTGGGTTTTTTTTTTCTTTATGATCTGTAATAGGCTTATTAAGCCATAATCAAATGTGATCTTGATAGTGTAGCTGGTGGCTCCATTTAGCTGACATCAATACAAAGCATGTAAAGAGCTATTTTCAATCTCTCTGATCCAGGTTCTGTCATCTTTTTAACAGACTTCAAATAGGGGGAGAGATGAGGAGGGGAGCAGGTATGTTCCGCGATGTTTCCAGTAATTGTACATGGATTTCGATAATTCTTTTTTTAATAGTTAGGGTAAGCCTCAGGGGTGGCCCCATCTAAATTTTATTTACTTTGCTTTCGTATTTTTGGCGTTAGCCTCTATAATATGTTTTTAATGTACTTTCTACGGTTTCCTGTCGATGTTACTTACATAGCAAGTACGTAGTGATATATAAGTTGGTGTGGTGTACGTACCATAAATAAAAACTCGATGTAAAACCAAACAAAAAAAAAAAACTGTATATTTTAGTTTTTTGCCACTGACTTCACTTGTACACAGTGTACTCAATGCCATCAAGCAGCAATCTATCAGGTACCTTAGTCGCGATTTCGTTAAAACTAGGTGATACCGCGCGCTGTTGGATTTTCAACATTCGGCGCTAAGCCGAGCGTGGGAAATCGTAACAAAAAGGATTTCAGTTAGGCGTCGTCGTCGCCTAGAGTTAGTATATTCGGGCATATAGGACTTATAGCAGTAACTGGTGATATTATAGCATAATCAAACTGAAAATTAGGTGACTTAATGATAATTAAAATTCTTCTACTCTAAAATGGTGAAGGATAACATGGTGAGGAAACCGGCATGTCCTTGAACCAAAAGTTAGAAGACTTGTGACATCTACCAACCCCCAATGGGGCCGCGTGGATGTTAGATGACGGTCCCTCGTATACCGGCCCTCTCATCGAGAGGAGGTCTGGATTCCAGCAGTGGGAACAATATAGGCTGATTATGATTCTCCTGCCCTTATTCTAATTTATTTGGGGTTGGGCCAACATATCATATTTTTCCACACTTCTCTATTAGTCGCCATCTCAGTAGTCACCCCCTTTCTATCCATATCATAATTCACACAGTCCATCCATGGTAACTTAATGATAATATATGATTTGTAAACTCTTCAAATCTTTTCAAAATAATGTCTCCCTTGAAATATTGTTTAATTAAAATAATTTCAGAGGAAGTGTCGTTCATCCTTCCAAGGATTAATCTTGTCCGCTCGAGCGATTAATTAATCAAATAAGTTCACAATTGAAAAGGTTGACAAATCTAATCTCCTGTTAATTTCCTTACTAAATCTGTCTTTGAAATTCAGCATTTTATTTATAGACTGTTTTGTTTTGCAGTGAAAATAATTAGGAACCACTTATTTTTGTACGTTTTCTTGTTTACTTTACTTCCTTATATTTTCTATTGTGTGGGTACCTTCAACGAGCCTTTTTAATAATAATTCAAAAAACTATCTGAAGGTTACACTAGTTTGGTTTTTTTTTTGTTTGTGTGTAAATCGTAGCCACTTCAGGAAATACTCTAAAGGTTTTATGTTATAAACAGTTTTGCACCTTCCTTGAAGGGAGTTGGGGTTTTTAGGACTACTTACACTAATACTTTCGTTTGTAAACAAAGCTAGATTCGTCCGTGTTTTGGTGGATCAAATTCATATGTGTAACAAATTTAAATTTAACAGTACAATCAATGTTTATACTTTATACAGTTTATACTATTGCAGCTACCATGTTTTACTTGTCAAACTTGTCCTGTATTATTGTTCCGAAATAAATTTTTTAAACTTTAAACTTTTTAAACAACTTCATCCCCCATTTCATCCTTTCGTGGTTGGAATTATCAAAACAACTGCTATACGTATTTATAATTCTAACATCGAAGCTGGCTTTCATACAAACTTTAATCTCCTATATTACCCTCTTTATCAAATTTTCAAGTCTTTAGATCCAGTGGGATACTAGCACAAGACTTACTAGAGAATGGGCAGCAGCGTGTTTTATGTATTTTTCCACTATAATGCGATCGCCAATCCGCCTGCCAAGCGTGGCGATTATGGCAAATCCCTCCCAATTGGGGGGGCCTACATGCAGCAGTGGACGTTTTTCGGCTGAGATGATGACGTGGTCCAGCGGTTTGCGCTGTGCGTTGATATTTCATCAGTCAGTTAATTTCCCATTTCATGTAAATAGATAGATATAAATCCTCTTAGAGCAATACAGTGTTGTAAGTAGTTTACAATGACTACTATAAACTTGACATTGTGCGAGTAACAACGTCATAATAACCAGAGATCTGTAATAACCACTTAGGTGTTTATTTCGACATGTAAGGCAGGATACAGACGATTACGCTACGGTTACCTAAAAGAACGGTGACCGTCACATAATGGCCGCAGTGACCACTGTTATGAACATGTTGGCAGCGTGGTTTGACATTACTGTGTCAAAAATACTCTCTACAGTCCGTTGCGTCAAGAAAATGCGTTTTGACACCCGTCAGTTCTTATTTTTAGAACTACATTTTTTTTTATACCAGACAAAAACATGCAGAACAGGTTAAAAATTATTAACTGAATCCATGGTAAATAGTCTACAACTTTGCACTGATTTATAATAAAACAAAGTTGGGTTTTCGTATCTATACTAATATTATAAAGCTGAAGAGTTTGTTTGTTTGTTTGATTGAACGCGCTAATATCAGGAACTACTAGTTCGAATTGAAAAAATCTTTTTATGTTGGGTTGCCTATTTATCAAGAAAGGCTATATAATATTACGCTACAACTAAGAGGGGCGGAGCAGTAATGAAAAATGTTGCAAAAACGGGAAAAATCGCACGGCTAGGCGATTTGACGCGACGGGAAGGGTCGGGGGAACAAGAAATTTAACGCGGACGAAGTCGCGGGCAGAAGCTAGTTAGGAATAATTGTGTATGGCCGCTTATATTATCTTAATTATACTATGAATTTTTATGTGGATTTCACCAGCATTTAGAGTATTTTATCTCGAATCGTTTAAGTGTATAAAACATAATCAAACATCATGTCTGTAACCTCCGAAGGGTTAGGGAGGTGTACCTATAATAGGTTCACCCCATCACAGCACTGAGAAGTTGACTAGGATTTTAGTACCCTCCCTGGTTAACTCCGAAAAGCCGTGCTGGACTGATGCTGTGAATGCTTGGACAGCGACTTACCCGGATACAGATCAGCTCGTGAACCAGTCTTAATAGAGATAGTAGGATGAGCCGCTCTGCAGGTTGGTATGTAATAATCTTATCAATTCGTCTACCAATACTGCTGTGCGTGTCCACTGCTCTCAAAAACGGTGAAGGAAAACATCGTGAGGAAACCGGCATGTCTTAGAAACAAAAATTCGAAGACATGTGACATCTGCCAACCCGCACTGGGCCCGCGTGGTGGATTATGGCCCACTCCCTCTAACCGAGAGGAGGCCTGTGTCCCAGCAGTGGGAACATTATAGGCTGATGATATGTGTCCACTTGTTGGCTGTGGGAGAATGGGAGTCGGGCACCGTCACGCAACATAGGCACCATGCTATGTGTGTCACCACTTTCTGACTCGCTGCTTGTCTGCGTCTGGGTACTCCTTGCGGGGCTCCGCATCGCTGCCAGTTATGTTTAAGTCCCATGTCGTATGGACAAGTATATGGCCATTGATCTTGCACAAATTCAGGCACCGGGCTGCTACTGCGAAATCCATTATTAAAAACCCGAACTCATGAACGTAAACGCGATGTTATAGCTGAATAGCTTTCCTTTATAAATGGGTTATCCAACTTTTAAATATTTTTTTTAATTTAGTAGTTCCTGAGTTTAGCATGCTAAACCAAAAAAAAAAACTATTCGGTTTTTAACACGCTTCTATTAGCTTGGAATGTAATGGAATCTTTTGAACGTGACTAATTTAAAACTTCGCACATTTATATAAGGACCGATGACAATATAATAATTTCAAAAATTTGTGCCAAGATCCTGGCCATGATCACAAGGATAGCCAAAAAATAATAACCCGTTTTTGTAGCTAGCCGAATAAAAAAATAGAAAATATAGAATAGTTTAACTAACTAAAGAAACACGCTTTCAATCTAAAAAGTAGAAAATAATGTAAAAAACTTACTAGAGAATGGGCAGCAGCGTTCTCTATGCATTTAAACTATTATTTTTAATATTATAATAAATATAATAATATAAAAGCATAGATAGCAAAGAAATAAAAAAAAATAATTTGCGTCCCAGTGCATCCGTGCGAACCAAGAATGGCTCGCTAGTGTACCTATATAAACCACGGAAATGTTGTTTGTTTACTGTCAATTTTGTTGCTCACAAGCAAAAATTAAACCAAATAGCATTGAAATTCAATGTCAAATTAAACATTCTAGATTATATCTGCCGGAATTACTTTGCCACACTGACTGCAACAAGGACAACTGACTAAAATATATATTAAAATGCAACTTTTTTAATTATTATGCAACAGCTTTTATTATGCATAATATTTGTTAGTAGCCACACTAAATCAACAAAGAAGTTTGTTGCAAAATGCTAAAATTCTTGGACCATTGATAAATCATCAAGATATTTATACATCAGAGAAGAAAAATACTCATTTTATTAAATAATTCCCGATCGTCCCAGCAGTGGGTCGCCAGTGCAGCAGTAGGATGAACAGGAGTACGTAAAGTTTAACGCTTTCGAGTTCTAATCTATTTAGGCTATCCGTCATAAACGGGCTGAAGATTACTTACACACTTATCTGGGATGTATACAGTCTATCTGTCCGTGGTCCCTCCATAAGTTAATATCTCCAGTTGGTAGCTGGAGAAAGGAATGCCTGTAGCCCAAACATTTGCATTCATTTTTGTCAGTTGCTTTTTCTACCAATCAGTCAAGAAATGCCGTTCAAACCCAGTTTCCTCAGGGTCGCGAGATTTGTTCGAAAGAGGTACCGTGGCCCTGGCATATGGACAACTGATGGATCACGGGTGGGTTTTAGTCAGTAAAAGTCTGACACGCTCTTCCGCTCTACCCAGAGCGGGAGACGTCATTTGATGATTTCCCACAAAAAAAAGCCCAGTCTCCTTTGCCTCGTTCATTCTCTGCGCTCAACACTCTCTTGGACAAATAAGTCTGTGCTAAATAAATGTATTTTCTTTCTTTCGTTTAATACTGTTTTTCCGTCAATGGGAAGCAAGATTATTCCAAACGGGCAAGCGGGAACACGCCGCCATAGTGAATGTGTATCGCTACTTTCCCTGTTCGCATCTAACTGTGATGTGTTCGCGGATGATTAAAAGATTAACATATGTCACAATATCTGGAGTATTGTGAGATCAACGTAAAACTGTTAAGTGAGATGTATACTTTGTGTTTATATTATACTTGATCGACTCATTTGTTTGTGTCTTTATATAATTTTACGGCATCGGCCGCAATAAGTGTTTTTTTTTTTTAATATTTGAGTTGATTGAATGAAAGGTAAATTGTGGTTTACGATTTATGACGTATTAAAAAAAAAAACTACTTACTAGATCTCGTTCAAAACAATTTTCGGTGGAAGTTTACATAGTAATGTACATCATATATTTTTTTTAGTTTTATCATTCTCTTATTTTAGATGTTACAGGGGACACATTTTACCACTTTGGAAGTGTCTCTCGTGCAAAATATTCAGTTTAGAAAAAAATGATATCAGAGACCTCAATATCATTTTTGAAGACCTATCTATAGATACCCCACAAGTATGGGTTTGATGAAAGAAAAAAAATGAGTTTCAGTTATAAGTATGGGGAACTCCAAAATGTATTGTTTTTTGTTTTCTATTTTTGTGTAAAAATCTTAATGCAGTTCACAGAACACATCTACTTACCAAGCTCCAACAGCATAGCTCTTATAGTTTCGGAAAAAAATGGCTGTGCCACACAGACGGACAGACAGACAGACATGACGAATCTATAACGGTTCCGTTTTTTTCCATTTTGCAACGGAACCCTAAAAAGAGGACAAATAAAGGCCCGTCTCCAGGCACCCATTGCAGGGGACCCCATCTGTCCTAATATATCTTATTAGAGTCATCCCCTTTCACAATCGTGATCACTTATATTATCGTTAATGTCAAAAAGCGTGTCATCAAAAAAATTACCAAAGACGATTACTTTAAAGCAATATCGTCTGCAATCTACCTAAGAAATCTGACCACGATAACACCGGATACCAAGTATTGTATTACTATGTAAACACGTACATTTATGTCATTAAAAGAACACAACGTTAATAATGATTAAAGTGAATTATTTTCCAAACGTAAAACGTCATTATAAAGAGACTTAGATAATTTTTGTTTTTGTTGACACCCATTGCCTGGCATACAGACTTAGCAACTGTGCGCAACTTATTGTGGCAAGAACTGCAACTTGAAATTGAAACCCATAACGTCTTCCACTTAACATTGATATTCTAATTAATGACTACATAGAGGGCGTGAGGCGAATCGTTCAGATATTTTGATAACTGTTTACCTAAATAATTACGGCGTCTGACAAATAATATTAATAATATAATATTCCACAACTATCACACAACGCCATCTAGTCCCAAGCTAAGCAGAGCTTGTGTTATGGGTACTAGACAACTGATAAACATACTTATATATTTCTAAATACATACATATTATAGATAAATTACAGCCAGACACAGAACAAATGATCGTGCTCATCACACAAAGATTTGTCCTGGATGGGAATCGAACCCACGACCTCAGTCTTAGCAGTCAGTGTCACTAACCACTAGACTAGCAGGCCAGTCGAATCGCCTACCCGTGCGATTTTCCCCGTTTTTGCAACATTTTTCATTACAGCTCCGTTCCTCTTAGTTGTAGCGTGATGTTATATAGCCTATGTTACGTGCAGATAATGTAGCTTTCTAATAGTGAAAGAATTTTTAAAATCGGTCCAGAAGTTTTTGAGTTTATCCTTTACAAACAAACAAACAAACAAAAATACAAATTTTTCCTGTTTACAATATTAGTGTAGATTAAATTTTAGTTAAGAATTATTATCATCTTCATCTGCCTAGCCTTCTCCCAACTATGTTATAGTCGGCATTTTGTTTAACTGGATGCAGCTGAATATTAGAATTTTACATGAACCGACCACCCATTTGTCCTCCACAACCCAGTTACTGGATAACATGATGCTCCTTGCTAAGTCTGGTTATCAGACTTTCGGAGTTCTCACGACCCGTAACGACTGTCAACAAACTACGAAAGTCAGCAGGAACCAACAGGTTAACGTAATTTTCAAGACCTATCTTGCTATCACCTTTTTTTTTTGGATGGGAAATCATCAAATGACAACTGCCGCTCTGGGCGGAGCGGGAGGGCGTGTCAGTCTTGTACTGGCTAAAACCCACCCGTGTTCCTTCAGTTGCCCATGTGCCAGGGTCACGGTATCTCTTTCGAATAATCTCGCGACCCTGGCAGGCATCGGTCCTAGCAGACCCCTTCAGTTCTATTGACATCTCTTAAAGGCGCGCGTGGAACATTACACGCCGTCGACCCGAGCCTGGTGCTCACCGGGCGGCGAGCTACCCATTGGTCGCCGCACGCAAGCTCGCGCCTACGGTGGCCGGGAGTCCGCTATCGACTCCCGACGCCCGGGGCGTCTCCTCCTGCGGCGGCTAGGGACGTGAGGGCGCAGAGACTGCCACTCCCTCACGCGCCCCGCCTCCTCCCTCGCGAGCATTACTGCTTTGCAGAAGGAGGTGACGGCTTCCCATGCCCTCTCGCTCCGTACCATGGCTCGCACCAGGGCCGGACGCGAGAGGTCGCCGCCACCGATCGCCTCCGCGAGGACACGGCGGTGCTCCGCCCAGGCAGGGCACACCTCCACCGTATGCTCCACTGTGTCCTCCTGATGATCCTCGCAATGGAAACACCCAGGTGTTTCTTCCCGCATTATCCTGAACAGGAACCTACCGAAGCACCCATGCCTGGTGAGAACCTGTGTCAGGCGGAAGGTGAGGACGCCGTGGCGCCTCTCTATCCACTCCTCAAAGAGGGGACTTACCGCCGCAATTGTGGCGTGCCAATGCTGGGTTGTGACAATCGTACCCACCATGTCACCATGAGATCCTGCCGGAGCTCTGTCCGCCGTGCGGCGATTTGTCGCGGCAGCTGCTATCGCCTTCTCCTTCTGTCTTCTTCAATACATATGCATTAGCCAACTGTTACTACTATTTTGCTTTTAGATATATTTTTTACCCATGGAATGAGCTATTCTCATACGGGGTGGCACAGACATCGTATCATTTAGTTACCTTCAAAATGGTTGAGCAAAATTTTACTGATCCAAGCTTCATATTTATTAGTGAACGGTCGTGATGGCGCCGGTTCACTAAGGGGTAGGGACTGGCCAAGCTACCGCTGCTTACTTTAATTTTGGAATTGTTTTTTGGCTTTTAATAAGCACGTGTTTTGTCATCGTTTTTGCATGTATCATTTTGACTGAAATAATATAACCAATTAGTTTTTAACAATTTTCAGATTTGTAAAAGGTCCGTGGACTTTCTTGCTCGTTCTTCTCCATTCCTACCCACTACATATCGTTGTAACTGACTGACTCATTGACAATTCAAAAGTACCTGGAATTGGTTTATTTGAAATAAATGTATTGAGTTTCAGTTTTGAGTTTCATGCATTTTGATTGCACTTTTCTATGAAATAGCAGTTTTTTTTTTGTCCAAATCATATGCTGAATTCATGGTTACAGTTTGCGCATCATTGACGCTGCCATCCGGTATATGTATGTAGTTCGATCAACTGGCAGCTCTAAGATTTCAATTCCACTTACCCATTGATTCTGATTACCTACGGCACTAAAGACGACTCTTGTTACACCACGCTGAACATGAGTCGAGTTCGAGTCTAAGACTGTGGCACGCATATTAGAATTTTCAACAAGGTAGTGTCGGCTGTTAGTGTTACCAGATCCGGCTGAATACTTATACTGTATAATCGTATCAAAGTGACTATCATCTGACAACCTCAAACTGTATTCATTCCAATATTATTTATGTTCTGTTTTTAATAGTTTTTATCATCCACACTTACTCCTTCAACTCACTTTAGCTGGCATATAGCAAATAATTTAATTTAATGTTTTGTGTTTCTTAATGTTTACTGCATACCTACCATTGTATAGACTCAAGTTCTTCTAACTGGACAGACAGCTGTGCTGCTGGGGAGTTTGTTGCGCCACTTCTTTTTCCCAGCTAAAGCAATAGGAAATGGTGACGGTTAGGCGTTTTGGGGGCCGTTTTATGTAATTTTGACATTCAAAAAGTGCTGATCCTCAGCCTAATTTGAATAAATGACTTTTGATTTAATTTTGATAATGTGGTTGGCAAATATGAAGCACTTGAATACTTACTAGTGGCTAAAATTATAACATAAAGGCAGACAAGTTAACTTCGGAAAGGAGGAAGATTTGCTTATGAACCATGTGTCCTTACTTCAAACCTACGCAAACTTAGAATAGAAAGCAGGCACAGCAGAAATATGGTTTTCATTTTGATAGTTCAACAGAAAGAAACACAAAATTTCTTCGAACATATGCATGCAACCCATCATCATCAGCGTAGCAGTCCACTGCTGGCCATATGCCTCTACAATTTCACGGCATTTAATTTGATTCTCGGCAACTCTTATCCAGTTTCTACCAGCTACCCTGCGAAGATAGTCGCTCCACCTAGCCTGAGAGTGTCCTCCTTACGTTTACCGATTCACGGTCTCCACTCAAGAGCTCGTCTGCGCCAACGGTCATCGGTTCTACGGCTTACAATGCCAGTTCAGGTTGCTTGTATGATGAACTATGTCGATCGCTTTGGTTCTCTGTCGGATAACTGCATTCCGGATTCTATTCCTTAGAGAGACTCCAAGAATTATTCGTGCCATGACTCGCTGAGCGACCTAGCCATGCATGAATGAATGAACCAATATCCCTCAGAATAAATCAGATAGTGATATATTATACAATTAAGGTGCTGGTTACCGAGAAACAGTGGAAAATTTACGTGCTAGTTAAACTAAGAGACCGTACTCATTCGACACTGAACATCGCAAATACTTCGAAATAAAATGACGAACATTTTCTATACAACACCATTATTTGTGAGGCGTCTAAGCCTGAGTTCGTTTGTCTACTATGTATCCATCATAATTTAGTCTTTGTGCTACAAAAATACTACGGTTACTAACAATAGAACCAAGTGAACTGATGACGCCATCCAGGCTCATACGAGTTCTGTGATTCCCAAGGCCGTAGTGACAAATTGCGAAAGATACAAGTTTAATCATATTTTTATTACTGACGTCGTGTTAACAATAGTTTTTGTAAATATTAATGTATGTAAGCGGATACTTAAATAATATAATTAAACATAAAACTATTATGTTCATTTTTTTCATGGATTATTTTTGCTAGACATTTAAATTGAGGGCCAAGACAAAGTGGAATAGAAGGCTGTGCATGCAAGCAACTTTACATATTTTAATATAAATTTACTATATGAAATATATTAGATAGATATAAACAATCGAAAAGCGACATGAAATAGTCACTCAATTAGATTAATGTAACCTTAGAGGATTGTGTTGATGTTTTAAAGGATTTAATTTTTATGTTCGCGAATGATATTTTTTGTTAAATATACAGTCTCACACTGACCTGCAAATTGTATAAAGAGAAAATGTTAGTTGTATTTCAAATTTTGCATTCACACTTAAGGACTGACTTAAGCGAAAATGCGCTTTAATACCCTGCGAAATGAACGAATGTGGAGAGTCGTAAATACTAAACGGTTTGAAATCAACTGCTACTTGTAAGAAGCTCAACTACCTTCTCTAATACCTGTAATAAGAATTTCCTGTTAAAAAAATCAACTAAAAACTTATTTTATCGTTTTTTCATCCTCTTAACTAATTTTGTTATTACATTTTTAAGGGCTGGCGAGCAAATCTTTGCCTTCGCTGGATCAGTAGGCACATTCTTATTTCGGTATTTAACCATTTATACACACATAAAGCGCCGTCATTCTCTCGATTCGGTCGTACAAAATCCCATAGTGCAGGTTTACAATAAAACAAGATGATATAGCATATTAGTTAGTATTTCACTTCAAAATAATGATCACAGTACAATACTAACAACGGTCACGTACTATTTTCTAAGTTTAGGCAAACCGAGAGTTTTGCGTATAAGTGGAAGTCTGCATTTATTGGTTGTCTTCACAAGACTGACTCGTGTCGCAGTGACCTCACCTTGGTTACTACCATAACCAATTGAGAGACTATTATCGCCCCACTTTTATAATCCACGAAATATACATACATCCATACTTCTAGAATAAATATCGCCAAATTAAATATAATTTAAATAAAAAATTAGCAATTATGACAAAGTGGACAGATAGTGTTCTTTCAATGGCAGTCCCTTATGTAAGGTGGAAGTAAATTTCACAACCAAACTGCAGGCACAGTGAAGAAGTAGGAATAGAAGTTGGTTGAGTGGGGAGGGGACTTGATAAGATTTTTAAGAAGCGACCTACAAGGTGCATCAAAAGGACGGGTGTATGAGAGAGGACCCCTGAAGATAGCTGCTGCTGGTGCAGCTGCTGCAGCTGATGGTGCTTTTTAGATATATTCCTATACTTTAAAACGATCAAAATCTAGTAGCAATCTCTCATTTCAGCAAAAATCAACGCCAAAATGTTGTCAAAAATGTCGGAAAATTCTAGATATTGTTGACAGATTTAAATTAGAATGAGAACGTAGAATACTGAAACTGTCCCACTGATATATCTTTCATGGTCAATAAGAATCGCTTTGACATGAAGTTGTATCTTATAGTTGAGAAAAAATCACGCGCAACTTGCGGCGACTATTCAAGTTGCATCAGAGTTCCCCAGTCTGTAGATATCCTGTTTTTATTTAATAATAGTAGTAATGTATCGTTTAGCGTTAGTGAGTCTAGTGCTGACCCAGCCAGTGAGTAGGATACACAAGCATACACCGGTGCAAGGTTTGTATATATACAGGGTTATTTGTAAAACACCGGCAACCTCTCAGGTCTATGTTATCAACATCATAATAAACAACTTTTGTTCTATGACTTTTAAAAATTCATCATATTTTAGTGCATCAGATTTTCATACAAAAATCGGCTGCCTGTAAATAAGTCAAGTTCAAGCGCCCCCGCCGCCCTAACCCCGCTCCCCTTGCTAATATACTATCGCTTTCTTTCGCTTCGCATAGACTCCGTAACATTTAGAGCGTTCAATTTAAATATTTTTATTTTTGTTTGAAAATCTGATGCACTAAAATATGATGAATTTTTAAAAGTCATAGAACAAAAGTTGTTGCTTATGATGTTAGTAACATAGTCCTGAGAGGTTGCCGGTGTTTTACAAATAACCCTGTATATGCTGTCAATATTTATTTATTATGCTGTGTTCAGTCTAAAAATAAAATAGTTTGTGATACATTTAATTTGGATTGGGATTTCGGTTTCAAATTGTATCTACCTATAATAGTTTATACGGAGTGTTAACATAAGTTTTTTTTTTTAATGTATGTGCTATATTTACGTCTACGTAATATGCGTCTTGTAAATGATGTGTTCTATTTGAATTGGTTGACATTCTATAGTTATAAATATGCATGAGTGTATTCATCTTCTATAGTTTTATTATTTAAGCATCTGCTTGCATTATTATTTCATCTGTTAGGCCATTTAATTAGAATTCATTTTGTAAACGAGTTCATTTTGATAAAAAAAATACCTGTTAACAGTTTTGTACTATTTTAATTTAATTGTTTATTTGTGTTAATTCTCATAGTTTTATTTAATGCACATTTTCTAAATATTTATTTTATATTCATTGCAGAATCGGAGACAGCTTTATTTTTTATAATTGCAAAAAAGGCTATTTTAATAGTGGAAAAATAGAGGTCTTTAAAATGGATTACATCTCAGAACCAGAGGATAAACTAGTTAGATTTGGACCAGAAGTAGTTGAAGAAATAAGAAAAGAACATAATTATGATAACAAAGAAAACAGAGAACAAGCCATCGCTATTTTAGACCAATGGGTGAAAGCGCAGGAGCACTTAGTGAAAAGAGATTTTAGTAAGTGTTTATTGGAATATTTCTTTAAATTTTTTTTTGTCTTAAATTTTTATACTGTATTTTCGTTAATTTTTACTGATAAACGCGGATGTTCCATTGGCAACTATGTATAATATTTCTATTACATGAAGCGACACTTTACATGTATATGTGTGTATGCAGAATCTCTTAGGACCGTCCGATACACGGGCAAAGTCTGAAGTGTGTGTGTTACGAACTAACGCTATTCATCTGCATGCACACATTCATAGCCTGTTTGTACCATTGGCTACCATATAAGTCAAGCGGACGTCATTTCGGGAGACAAAAATACTGTACAAAGATGTATGTAGGTTAATATAGTGGACTCAATCAAAAAACGAAATATATATATTTTGTTTAACATAAGTCTACATAGGCTCATTTGAAAAGTCAGAAGCTAGGTGCACTATCAATAAACAAACTCAGTTTTCCGAAGTCCACAGTTGGACATAGGCCTCTCCCAAGCTGCGCTACAATACCCTGTCCTCTGCCTTCCGCATCCAGACTGTCCCTGCTACCTTTTAAGATCGTCTGTCCATCTAGATGGAATACGCGATCTCCACTCCAGTCGCCTTCAGTTCTTCGATAAGCATGGCCCGCCCACAGCCACTTTAACTTGCTAACCCTACAAGCTTCGACAGTAACTCCACTTATTTTCCCGATAACTTCATTTAGAGTTTTTTCCTTCAAAGGAACTCCGAGCATAGCCCGCTTGATTGCGCACTAAGCGACCTTGAATTTGTAATCTGACCCGACAGTCAGAGGTAGGTACGTCATAAGTCGACTAATTATATGGAATTCAGTCTCTTCGCCTATTCACCGTATAAAGACTACCATAATAATCGTTTGTAGAGCAGGTGACGTGCGAGGCAGGTCAAGGTTGGCAGTATTTGCGCACATAGTAAAAAATTACATAAAACAGTTCTTAGGATACTACTACATTTTTCTACCTATACATACATGGACCTGCTGGGACGTCTCCATGGCAAAAATGACGACGTTCCACAAAAATTTTCTTCCCCTATTTGACACCTATAGATGAGGAATTTTCAAAAAGTTCTATAAGAAACTCTTTTAGAACGAACGTCTAGACTCAGCGGTAATGGCTGTACGTTTTCTGTCTAATACATTTTTAAGTTCTAAGAGTGCTTAGGAACGTGCAATATACTTATTGGTAAGTAGGTACATTTTGCAAGGCAATGTGATTATAGAACTTAACCTCAAGATAGAACGTTTAAACGGCCTATTAGCCAAACTATATTTACAAGTCGTTTATGATCTAATTATTATCATAATAAAATATAAACGTACCTATAGCAATTTCCTTCTTTTAGGATTTGTAAATAGACAAACTAGAAAAACGAGATTTATTTTAATTTGTTTGTAAGGAAAATAATTATAAAAATATAGGTATAATTAAATATAAATGAGCATGATGTCAATATTCTCCGAGATCCACATTAGAGAGCTATAAATGGGACCTAAGATTCACCTGTGTTCAGTAATATAATGTTTGGGCTTCAAGAGTGACCATGACCTCGAAATTAGTTTTTGTGTTTCTTCTCAGGGAACAGTCAGCTAGGAATGCCGGAACCATAATTTTTTTTTAAATATTGACCAAAAAAAATTGACGTTATAAATGATAAATGATTTTATTTCTGTAAGTAGGTTTGTACAAACACTACTTGATACTTGTCAATTAATGTGTAATAGTGTCTTATAAAATTACTAAATAAACATTTCATTTCAGTTTGTAACGTCTTTTCAACGCCTGTTTTATATGGCCTGATATTTTAAATGATATCTGCTGAACCCTCAATGCTGGCATTTGAAAGGCTGACCAAATCTATGAATATGAATAATGACTTAAAATATTCTCATGTCAATTTCTTGTGATTTGTTGGCAGAAAAAAACAGCCAATTATATAACTTGACAGTTTGAAAACAGATTTGAACTAAAATAGCCTTTAAAAAATGGAGGTCAGTAAAAAAAAATTATAAGTCTAACTTCGATTTGATCGCTTCATATATTTTTTTTGTACCGTGTGGTGCCGGATGTAAAGAATAACACCATCCCATTTCTTCCCGTGGGTGTCGTAAAAGGCGACTAAGGGACTTACTAGAGAATGGGCAGCAGCGTTCTCTACGCATTCTACCACCATACTGCGATCGCCTTCCCGCCTGCCAAGCGTGGCGATTATGGCAAAGCCCCCCAAATTGGGGGAGGCCTAAGTCCAGCAGTGGACGTCTTACGGCTGAAATGATGTTTTTTTTTAGAATCGTTAAAAAATCTAGTTCATATTATATGTTTATCTGGTGGTAGCTGGTTTGACTAAAACGATTAATAATTTTCGGTTTTCAAGGTTAAAACTTATTATATTTCAATTAAATGCCCTAATAATTAAAAACACCTATGACCAAAAGGTTGTATTGAGCTGACTCTAGATATGAATGACTGGAAGGATTTGGGGGGCCTTTGCTCAACAATGAGTCAGTGTAAGCTAACTTAACAAAAAAACAAAACTAGTAGTTGGTAGAACTACTTAGTTCGAGTTTTAATCGAACAGTCAGCAAAAATGCAAAATTTGCATCGTAAGCAAGTATGCACATTTGCTCGTCCTCAAAATTCGGGTCAAATCAAATCTCTAGCGACACCTCGAACTCGAAACCATAACCATTGCCATTTTACCATACATTTCTACCAATAAGATAGTTATAAATACCATTTTTTGTAACTAAGTGTAAAAGTGATTCAATACAGCTATTCCCCTTATAATTTAAGACTCAATTTTTTACCATATAAACCATATCCTGTGTGACCGCGTCCAGAACTTACGCATTCGCGGCAGCCTTCATATCAGTGACATAGCAGACAAATTGCAGGAGTGTCGCTTACGTTGGTACGGGCACGTATTACGGAAACCGGCAAGGTACGTGGGGAACAAATGTTTGGCCATGCCGCCTCCGCCGGGTCCCTGCAGAAGGGGAAGGCTCAAAAAGTGCTGGCTTGACATCGTAACGGATGACATGCGTATATATACAAACTTATCGTAAGGGATGCACAAGACCGTCCGAAGTGGAGGGTTAGAAGCAAAATAGCGGACCCCGGGCTCCGCAAGGATGAAACTGGGACAACGCAAGGATGATGATGAGGACGAAGAAGGTGTGTTAGGTCAACAAAGCGCTGAACACTACATTCTACAAACTTCATGTCAAATTTTGATAAAATCATAAATGCAAAATTAATCCATACGGTAACAGTCTTATTAATTAAAAAAGGCTTATCGAAGGTTTAATTCATACTTTAGTTAAGTGCTCGATAAGCCTAGAGTACTTCAATAAAATGTTGTATGCATAAACGTGTTATGACTATTATAAATATGCCGTTTATAAAGCAAAACGTTGCCATTATAATGAAATCATCCAATAAATTTACCAACATAGTGAATCGTCAAAGGAGAATGTCTGTCTATACACCGAATAGTTGTGACCATAGGCATTATTAAAGTGATGCGTAATAATAATATTAATATCAGCAATAACATTTGGTTTAAATAGGTTATTATGTTTTATTTATGAAATACTATCATAAAAGTAGATTCTTTTATATTTTGTGAATGTGGGAATGTTGTAGGCCTTGTGGACTATAGACAATTTTCTATTTTATGAAGTACCTGGTAGTTTATGACAGTCCTACACTGTTTTCCCATACCTATTAACACTGCATTTTAAAAGCTAATTATTTAAAAAAAAGTAACCGTCGAGTTTCTTGCCGGCTCTTCTCCATAGGAATCAACAATTTGGAACCGTGCACCTAGGTTCTGATGTTTCATAAGTACCCTTGTCGGTTTATGTGAAATAAAAATATTTTGATTTGATTTGATTGATTTACGGTAAACTATTTTATTGTCTACAGTTTCGACATTTTTGATGCATTTTTTTTGGAATGACATCTCGCACTTCACCCTGTGAGTTTTTCGGCGGCTTAGCCGGACTTGCCTGTGGCTACCTTAATAAATAAGGCCTCCAGCCAGGGTTTAAAAAAACTTGAAACTAGAGCGACTACTTACTAAGGGCACCCCCTGTGGGGTACTGACCTCGGCTTAGGGCATCGCTCGAAGAGGGCAGCAAGCATCGGGCTGAATCGGAATGAAACTTTTGATACGGTGACGTCATTGCTATTTAAAGGACATCACCTATTTTGCTTGGCTATTTGGGATCAAAAAACAAAATCGGCGCTCAGAAACGAATTTCATTTTATTTCAACGGTGACAGTATGATATAATACAATAATCAGACAGTAGTAGACACATGTCTTTGTATGGCGACAGTACTAGAAACATGTCTTTGTACCGTGAAAAGGCTGTAATTAATTTCCGAACAAGGGTTTATAACGTTCGTCAATGCTATTACTTTTACTTTAAGCTGGCCCAGCGTAGTATGGAGTTTAATTTTTAACCGACTTCAAAAAAAGGAGGAGGTTCTTAATACTATCTACTATATAAAAAGTATGTGCGCAACAAATGGACGAATAACGCGATTAGATTAGTGAGGGTGCATACCATAACTAAAAAGTAAAAAAAAAGCTACCAAATTCCTTAAAAAACCACTACAAAGTGAAAAAAAACTTGCAAAAAATCCTTAAATACAGATCCTAAGACCGACTTCCGAAATTAAAGTTATTTATCACTTTGTAGTGTTTTTTTTTAAGGAAGTCGGTTGTTTTTTTTTTTTAAGTTTTTTTTTGTAAGTGGCCTCTCGCAGGTTTGCCTAGGAGGTTTTCAGCTGCTTAACCGGACTTACCTGTGATTACCTCCAACCAGGGCTTAACAGCTAAGCAACTTCACGCTAATACCCCTTGTGGTGTACGGTAATCGGCTTAAAGCGTCACTGAGGGGGGCAGCAAGGGATGAGCTGATTCGAAATTATTTTGAGATTTTAAACCTACCCATTCGGACACACACATACACACAGGAGTTATGTACCAGCTATGTTGGGTTCCACTTCCAGACTAAGTCCACGTTCGCATAGACGTAAAATGAATATCACGTCGGGATTATTTCGCAACATTGATCTTCAGCGCCCTGCTTAACACCCAGAGTTTAAATAAGAACACTGTGTTTTTCTGACGCACTAGGACACACTCTACTGGGTTCTCAATACTCGGTTCGGACAGTTGAAAATCTAGAGCGAAATGGTATATTTCAGTACGTCTGTACGAACGTGGTGTAACCGTATATTATGTAATGGTGTTATGAAAGAAATAATCGCCTAGTAATTCTTAATGCTACCAATTATATTCCTGGCCTTAGTTATCCACAAAGGTCAACAGCCAGGAAAATAATAAAGAAAACAACAATTTGCTTAGGATTCCACAGAGATTAAATCTAACGTTTTTCTGCATGTTAATTTCAGGTAAAGCGTACCTAGAGAAATCCATAATTACTTGCAAGGGTTCCCTAGAAAGAGCGAAGAAACAAATAGACAAGCTGTGCACCCTAAAGACGCTGATGCCGAAATACTTTCAAATTACGAATATTCTTGACAGTGATATAGCGCCAATGTTAGATAGAGGGTAAGTAGTATTTTTCTCTTTAATGTGCAAAAAAAAACCACGACTTCCAAAAAAAAAAAACACTACAAAGTCGATAATATAATGATTGAAAACATTTTAAAAGAGTAACGGTGGAGTTTCTTGCCCATTCTTCTCCATACGAATCTACCTTTTGGAAGGGGCAACTAGAATCAATTCTATTTTCATGTAACTGTTGACTTTCAAAAGTGCCTTTTTGGGCCTAATTGAAATAAATGTTTTGACTTTGATAATAACTGTTAGTTTATTATAATAGTTTTTTTTAATCATTTTTCACTTGATTATATAATCGGAAGTCAGTGCCTTTGCTTTTGTATATTTTCTTTTTCTTCCACCAACCTCAAAAATTAAAGTTCTTTTCTCTCTTAATCTCTATCAACCGCCATATCCGTATACGCTTGCACATATTCCATTAATTATTTTTATTGGTCTTACTTTTAAATTTTTACAACTAGATTAGTATTTCTGCCAGGACCCTGTGCACTAAGGATACCTTAGCTACAATACCTTCACTTAATAAACTGCATATTCAGGATATTTTTTTTTTCTTTCAAGGCTCTTTGCACTGGTGCCAACCCTTACTGAGGAATATCACAGGGTCGTCATTTTAAAAGTCAAATCCAGTTCAGACGTCAAGAATAATGACTACACGTTACTCTTCAAATTTCTTGTAGTCGTAAGTATACTTTAAAATAAATTACTAGTCTGTAAGTGCCACTGCAGATAAAGTATATCTCATCATGATCATCATTTCAGCCTAAAGACGTCCCTTCTAGACATAGGCCTCTCCAATATGGGGGGGTTCGCCATAATCACCACGCTTGGCAAGCGGGTTGGCGATCGCAGTATGGTAGTAAAATGGATCTAGAACGCTGCTGCCAATTCTCTAGTAAGTCCCTTAGTCACTTCTTGCGACACAGAAGGGAAGAAATGGTATGTTGCTATTCTTTACGTACGACACCACATGGAACAAAAAGTATATCTATAATAAAAAGTATATATATCTATAATATATAAATGTTCAGCTTGCATTGTGTCACTACAGGCCAAAAGTCTGTCTTTTCTTTTTCCACCAAACTCAATCCTAACCTAATATGGAGCCATCCTTCATACGTATATAAGCGTCAAGATCGTCCCGTCATCTACATCTGGGTCTTTCGCGATGCCGTTTAACATGTTCATTGGCCCATGCACTGGCGGTCTTAAACCACAATGCATCTGATTTGCGTCAAGCGTGTCAGACTCAGTCCCATTTGAGCTTTGCTGATTAGTCCAATGTTCGCTAATAAACCTCAAGATAGAGTCAGGCAGAAGAAATATGTGGCCTCTAAGCTTAGGCTTCCCCTTCAAACTATTCACTGCTAACTAGCTACATGGGTGATTCCAGGCTAAATTGATAAATTACTTTATTTCTGTGATTTTTACACGTCAATCATATTTAAAATAAAACTAGATGAGTTAGGCGACTCTTTTCTGACTACCCACCAAAGTGCTACAAGTGACTTTTGTCCCTTTTTTCGTATTGAGCGTTTTAACAAATCATCAATGTAACAACGGGAATCGAACGTCACGCTTGTTCTTATCTGGCGCTGGTTGACCTACCCCACTGGGTTCGATTCATAAGCATTGTAGAGAAATACAATACAACATACATAAAATACGGAAAAATGACAAAGGTCAATTGGTACATTCAACCGGCTACTCTGATAACAATCGCCGAAACAAACTCAGGGGTCTCTTTAAAAGTCCAGGCATAGTCTTGGTCTTGGTATGTCTAGACATGAGACATCTACCAACCCGCCCTAGGTCCGTGCGTGAATTATGGCTCGCTCCCTCCCACAGAGAGGAGGCTTGTGTCCCAGCTGTGGGAACATTACAGGCTGATTAATGCATGTTATGTATCTTTCCTTCTTTACTTTTGATCACTCGACTTTTCTCCCATTGAATCATGTTGTCTCTGCGGTTGTCTCTGCGGTTGTCCTGTTAAATCAATCTGTTGTCTCTATTATTAATATCACAAAAATGTATCTGTTCCAGATGGCAGAATATTTAAAGAACAGCGATTACTGCCGAGGTTTTACACTTATCAATGACATTTACGACACCAGCGCTGCCGATGTCCTGTCAAAACTAAACTTAGCTGAATTGCAGCAGTTTATACCTGTCATTACAGTAAGTAGCCTGTTTGAAATTAAAAACAATGTCATACCTATCCCGAAGAATTGGCAGAGGTACTTAGTATTTCATTTCTCGCCTAGTGTGGTAGTCCAATGTTATGAAGGGGCGAGCATATTATCATTAACTGCGTACTAGAAACCAACATTTTTTCGACCTTTGTTAACCTGGGGATCGAAACTAGAACCCTAAAAGCTCAGCAGTCTCATTTGTAAATAATGAGGTGGTAAAAGAGAAGAGTTTTAACAAACATGGTAGTTTGACGTTAGTAATGGATCGAGGTGGCCCTAGACAAGGATGCCTTTAAGAATTTGGGGAGACCTTTGCTTAGTAAAGGGACAATGTACGCTAACTGAAAAAAAAAACAAGTTTGAAACGTTGTCATATTGAAATTTAACAGGAAATTTATTCAACAACAATCATCTCAGCTTATCGCAGTCCACTGCTGGACATAGGCCTCTCCCGTATTGCGCCAGGGTCGCGAGATTCGTTCGAAAGAGTTACCGAGGCCCTGGCATATGGGCAACTGAAAGAACACGGGTGGGTTGTTGTCAGTAAAAGTCTGACACGCCATTCCACTCCACCCTAGAGCGGGAGACGTCATTTGATGATTTCCCATCCAAATAAAAAGCCTGCACCCTAATTGTGTACCGCTATAGCAATCGGAATCTGAATCATTTTGAAGATTATTTCTAACCCATTGTCAAGATTTGTGTGCTCTACAACGTAAATAACGCAATGCATTTCGTCAAAATAAAAGCGATTCTTACCGCTAGTATGTTACGCAATTACCTCTCTGATTCATCGAAATTTATCAAGATTAGAGTCACATCAATTGTGACTCTAATCTTGATAAATTTCGATGAAAATTTAGTAGAAATTGTTCTATGCGCCCATCTGCAGTTTTCCCTTCAGCAATAATATAATATATACAAATCTCATGAATATTAACTTATTTTATGTTGACAGGAAGGCTACGGAACCAAAATAAAAGGAATAATATTTCTAACTGGTTCAAAATTCATTGATGGATTTGTCAAAATCGTGAAACCATTCTTCTCTGAGAAGATTGCAAGCAGAATACATGTGGCTACTTCTATTGAAGGTTTGGGAGAGTTTCTGCCAGTAGACATTTTACCTGAAGAGTATGGTGGGAAAGAAAAGTCTATTGAGGTATTGCACGGTAAGTTGATTTTGGGTTTACCAGTAACTGAGTTGTGGTGATCAGGTAAGCAAACGCTCCATTTAAAATACTCAGCTGCATCTTTTTAGCCGTTTATCAGGTGATGATAACGATGAAGTTTATTTTGGTTTATATTTTTCTGAAAGCAGACTCCCTCTTTTAAAAAAGCAAGGCTTTTATTTAAATCAGTACAAACCACCGAGCCAGCTATAGAATGAAGAACTTAACTGTTACATAAATGCAGTTCTTTATACAAAAATGACATTTTTGTTCGGTGCTAAGTTGTCATTTTAGTAATAGTCCTCCAGACCGTATTTCGGACATGGCGGCCAAACTCTGAGAGTAGTCATCGGCGCGGAAGATATTATAGTGCAGGCGTGTGTACGCAGACACAGGGGCACTCACTGTTCCCTCACTCTCATAGTGCGATGGGACGGCAATCCGACACGACCGGAGAGAGATCAGGCGTAGGACCAACATCTTAATGTGATTTTCGAGGCACGGGGGTAAAACACAATAACACTGCGCGAATCGAACCCCGCACCCCACGCTCAGCAGTCGTACTTCCGAGCACGAGACCAACGGGGCAGTTAAAGTAGTCATTTTAGTATTAAGTACTTTGCATGAATCAAAATAAAGTTCGAAATCAAAGGTTTGAGCTAGGATTAAAGTTAGATTTTAGTTTTATTATAAGAAGTTTGTGGTTACTCTAAAAGAGCACAATTATAGCAGGATGGAAAGCTGATATTTAAATAATGATACATTATCTGGATACATTTAGATGTGTAAAAATTTAGGCAAATAGAGGTGGGAAAGGACGGAGGGAGACAATTTCTAAAGAAATAAATATCTTGTACATACTTTAAAATATCTTTAAGTACATGATCTACGCATGCTTTAGAATAGCAACGTGTCACTACTTCACGATACTTAATATATTGAAAAATATATAATAAGTATTGGCCCTTTAAACTTAATCAGAAATTGTAGGTAATATTTTTATCAAAGGATTGTCATGTCTGCCTATCTGACCGCCACAACCCAGTTACTGGGTAATACGATACCCAGCGGTAAGGCTGCAAAGAGCAGGATATAATAATGGTATTTTAAAACATTACTTATTTACTTTCAGGTAATCTAGTCAGTACATTAGCTTCAAAACCACATCAAGAGCTCATGAAGGAGATGAACAACGCCCGCACGGATGAATCGAAGAGAAAGCTGGACAAATTCAACGAACAATACATGGGAATGCCTGGGACTTTTAGAACTTTAAGTTTGGATTAAATGGGACTTAGACAATTTTGATCATGGCATTTTATTATTTTTCTATCTCATCTCTTGAATGACCATTTCTATCCCTCAATAGAAGAATGCTGGGTGAGGGTTATCAGAAATAAAATGAAATATTTATTAATGAAAGTAGGTCTAGATCTAGTAGATAAGACACGTCAATATTCTGTTGGGAAATATTTAAAAACTAGATGGCGACAGCATTTCCTGGCTAACTGTTCCCTGGGAAAAAAATCGAAACAAATTCAGAGGTCATGGTCTCCTTTAAACTCCAAACATAATATTCTTATAATTTTATGTGAGTGTAACAATTCAAGGCAATGTCTGGAAGGACCTTTTGAACAAAAGCGCCTTTGTAACTTTGAGCTGACCTGTCCCAACAGACGACATGTACGTATCAGTCATCGTGTAGCTCAACCCTATTTTAGGGAGCTCAACAACCCGTAAAAAGACGCTACCAGATCTGAAGGACATTTGTGTAGGCCATAATTATACAAAATACTCAAAACCGCCAGTCAGTTATAAAGTCATGTATTCAATCTAGCCTGCATGGTACTCATATTCACAGACTGTTTTCTCTTTGAAATTTTTATTTGAGAATTAATTGGATGCGGAAAGCGAAGGATTATTCGTTGTGGTCGTGCTCGGGAGTAACCACAGGGATAGAGCTATGTCCATCAGTGGCCGTCTATCAGCTTGAATTATCATTGTGATCTTACTATCCTCGAAGATCCGGTTGATGCAGTGTCGCAGCGATTGCAGCTGCACCATGTATTGCGCGTTCGATTCTTTTTCAAAGTTGTATGGCTTTTAGACAGATTTGATTTGAGATTATTTTGTGTTTGTAAAGGTACGAATGATTTGGATATGCGATCTATTCAAACTTGTTATAGTTGTACTTATTTTTTAAAATTTTAAAGTACCTATATTTCCTGGCCTGCTAGTCTAGTGGTTAGTGACCTTGACTGCTAAGACTAAGGTCGTGGGTTCGAGTCCCACCCAGGACAAACCTTTGTGTGATCAGCACAATCATTTTGTTCTGTGTCTGGGTGTAATTTATTTATAATAAGTATGTATTTAGAAACATAAAAGTATGTTTATCAGTTGTCTGGTTACCGTAATACAGGCTCAGCCTAGTTTGGGATCAGATGACGTTGTGTTGGTTGTCCTAAGATATTATTTCTAAATATTTTACGAAAATCATACATGATAATTTCCACCGAAAGACGTCCACTGCTGGAGATAGGCCTGCCTCAAAAAGGGTAAGGTTTGCCATAGTCGCCACGTATGGCGGCGGGTTGACAATCACAGTATGGTGGTAAAATGCATAGAGAACGCTGCTGCCAATTCTCTAGTAAGTCCCATAGACACTTTTGCTGATAATCATGGGAAGAAATGCAATGGTGCTGCTCTTTACATCCGTCACCACACCTTCATATAAAACACTAGCACCAAGCTAAATTTGTTATTCCCCCGACCCTTCCCGTCACGTTGAATCGCCTACCCGTGCGATTTTCCCCGTTTTTGCAACATTTTTGAATACTGCTCCGCTTATCTTAATTATAGCGTGATGTTATATAGCTTATAGCCTTTCTCGATAAATAGGCTACCCAATACAAAAAGAATTTTTCAATTCGGACCAGTAGTTCATGAGATTAGTGCGTTCAATCAAACAAACAAACAACCAAACTCTTCAGCTTTATAATATTAGTATAGATTAAAAAAAAATGCGGTCCATCGGTATCAGAAGCGAGGTCCAAGCTGTCAGTGGCCAGGGTTCTAGAGAGAAGAACCTTCTGACTATGCGTGCCGTGTGAAGAGTACTGGTTTTTTTTTGTATGGGAAATCATCAAATGACTTCTCCCGCTCTGGGCGGAGCGGGAGGGCGTGTCAGACTTTTACTGACTAAAACCCACCCGTGTTACTTCAGTTGCCCATGTGCCAGCGTCAAAGAGTACTGGTTTCAGAACACAGCCGCGCAATGAAAGCCTCCTGAGGTATTTGTCGAGGCTCTTTGCTATTAGGCCATTTACTGTAACGATTTTATCAGTACAATGATTGCAGGGTCCACGTCCCATACGTCGAAAACCTCCTTATTATTATTTGTTGCTGCCATCACCGGGAGTGATTCTCCATTCATCTATATTTTTTTTGTTTAAATTTTTTTGCGTTTTCTCCGGAAATTGTGGATCAATTTCTATACCTCTGTTTTGATGCCTCTGAGGCGAAGCCATATAGATATTATTGACTTCGATTCAGATTCATATTTATATGCCAATAATGTTGGTACAGGTATAAGATGGTTTGCCGGCCGTGGTCGAGTCGATGGTCGGCAGCGAGGAGTCCTGGGACGCGGTGGTATCCTTATGCGAATCAGTTATGTCGCAGAAGGAGGCTGCGGAAAGGGAGCGGGAGATATCTTCCGCTCACCCAGCCCACAGCAGGCGTACCCAGCGTCGGCGGAGGGCGGACAACGCCCTCTTCCAGCCCCCCTAAATGGGTCCAGGGGCGACGGATCTGGGGACATCCGTCGCCCCCTATTGCTACGGACCCGCGATGGTGGCGCGTAGTGTTCTACGCGCGCCTCTCTGTGATGTATGGGGGGGAGTTTAACACCTCACTCCCCCCCAACGTGAGGAGGCCCGCAAAGGCGGGCCGGCACCAGTCGGGGATCGCGGAAGACATATTGGTTCCCGTGGTCCCCGACGTAGGTGTGGTACGGAACACCGGGGTGATTTTAGTCAGTAAGAGTCTGACAGACCCCTCCGCCCACCCCAGGGCGGAGGACATCCATGAGGATTTCCACCTCGTGATCAAAAAAAAAAAAAGGTATAAGATGGTTCATCATTGTTTCCGCTACATTCTACCTAATAGAATGCAAAGTCGTAAACAAAAGAATCGTAAAAACTAAAAAAAAATATAAATACAAATCATGCAGTCGTAAAATCTAACGATACAATATAAAGCCGTTCTGATATACTATAAATTGTCGTACATGTCATTAATATTTTTAATTATTATATATTTTTGTTATTTAAAAAGTCTATTATACAAAAATAACATTATGCTAATAATAATGCAATCAGCTTACATTTAAATATTCGAATAGGGTGTGTGTGTCTTTAAAATTGTGAGGAATACATAATTATTTTTCCCAAGAAGTGCTGTTTGTAGTTAATTAATTATATTACGTTCTCACGAGACCTGAACGAGTCCTAATATTAGCTATTGTCGACAATACATTTAACGACTTTGTTTGGGTAGTTTTGAAGTGTTTCTAGATGATGTTTTTTTTTAAACCAATTTAGCTTCTAATTGCATAATTTTTATTTTTCCTCATTGTATTACTCTTGTGTAATTTGATTTGATTCATTAATTGTGTGTTATTATCTGTGCATATTGTAGTGCATGCGGTGCTTTTCTGTAAGTACTAAGGCACATGAATCTATATATATAAAAATGAATCCCTATTTCCCTTGGTCACGACATCACGCGTGAACGGCTCGACCGATTTCAGTTTTTTTTTTCGTTGTATTTGTAATTGTCAGGAGAAGGTTCTTATGAAAGAAAAAAATTAAAAAATTGCTCGGAAAATTAGAAAATTTAAGAACACTTATTTAAGAATACTTAACAACCATATAATAGGACAATGTAAACTTTTATAATGTAACATTATGACATTTGACATAGAATTGACAGTATGCGTGCTCAAATATCATCAAAGAGACAGGAAAACGTCTGTCGGGTCAGCTAGTATATTATAAAGTAATAGTGTACTCATTGTTCAGAAGCCTAATAAATAATAAAATAATGTTCTACTTAATAATTCCTGTCCCTGTTCTTTACACAGTCAGTAGTGATTTACGTGAATTGGTGTGTGGTAATAGGTAGAACGGGCTGGTGTCCGCAACTCCACGTCTGAGCGCGTATTTTGCGTACGGGTGGGAAATGGGTTATTCGATCCACCCCAGCTCCTCGAGAAAGGCCAACAACGCCTTGATGTTGCTGACTATCTCACGTAGGGTACCTGGGTTACCGAAGTACTTGGCCCTGTATGTGGCGATCGCCGGGCAGTTTAGTGCGCTGCTGACTCATCGTCCTCAATGCAGGCCCTGCACAGCGGACTGTCTGTAACTCCTATGACAAATAGATGTTTATTAAATGACCCATGGCCAGTTATTGCTGCTGTAACCATACGCAGCTGTCGTTTGTCGACCCGGAGGACCTGTTTTGTGAGGCGAGCATCGATGGTAGAAAGTGCTTCCTTGATTGGTTTGTGATGGGGGGACAAAATAAATGGTGAAGAAATTGTGTAACATTCGTCTCTTCCTATGCTGAGCCAATGCTCAACACATTTGCGGATCAATAAATGACCCTCCTCAATAGAAAACTAGGGGTCGGACATTCCAAAATATCTAAACAACCGTAATATCGTCCTGCCAGGGTCGCGAGATAGTTCAAACGAGAAACCGTGGCCCTGGCCTATGGGTAACTGAAGGAACACGCGTGGGTTTTTGTCAGTAAAAGTCTGACACCCCCTCCCGCTCCGCCCAGAGTGGGAGAAGGCATTTGATGATTTCCAATCCAAAAAAAAAAAACTGTAATATCGTTATGTATTCTGTCGATGACTTCACGAAAGAAACTAAAAGGTTAAGCTACGCTTGCCGCGGTTAGTTCGTGGATGGGTTACCATCTTTACATACCAACACCCTTCCATGCCTCGGAAAGCACGTTAAGCCGTTGGTCCCTGCTGTCATTTGTTGATCTTTTGACAGTCGATACTGGTCGTCAGAAACAAGAAAGTCTGACAATTACTCTTACCAAAAGTTAAGTTTTTTTTGCCATAGACTTCCAAAATTAAAGTTATTTTTCACTTTGTAGCATTTTTTAAGGAAGTTGGCTGTTTTTTTTTTTTTTTTTTTTTTTTTTTTTTTTTACTTTTTAGTTATGGTATCTACCATGCACTAATTCCTATACAACTACTGGACAGGTGAAAATTAGACCACACGGGAAGCACTAGCTTTAAAATAAAAAAAGAATCATCAAAATCGATTTACCCAGTCAAAAGTTATGAGGTAACAAACACAAAAAAACAAATACAGTCGAATTGAGAACCTCCTCCTTTTTTGAAGTCGGTTAAAAATACTGGTATTCAGATGCATCCGGTTAGACTGGAAGCCGACCCTGACATAGTTGGAAATACGCTAGGCAGATGATGGTGATAACTTGACGATAGAAACTATCTTTTTTTAAGTGACATACAGAAAATGTTATAGGATACTTACTATCGTTATTAATACGGCTATTATGATGCCATAACCCTCAAAACAATAAATCAAATGAAGGTAAACCTATCAAGAAAATGTACACAAAAAACGTGTTTCTTGGCATAAAATCTAGTTATTAAATACACATACAATAATGTAGATACTAGCTAAATTGTTATTATTATAAGTAGAGACCGTAACTTATCATCATCAGCCTGTGATGTTCCCACTGCTGGGACACAGGCCTACTTTCGGTGCGAGGGAGTGGGCTATAATCCACCACGCGGGTCCAGTGCGGGTTGGTAGATGTCACATGGCTGTTTGCCCGCAAGCCCGCACGGCTAGGGGCGTGAGAGCGCAAAGATCACCGTAGGCGCGAGCTTGCGGGCGGCGAGCAATGGGTAGCTCGCCGCCCGGTAAGGACCAGGCTCGGGTCGACGGCGCGTAGTGTTCCACGCGCGGCTCAAAGAGATGTCAGCAATACTAAAGGGGTCTGCTAGGACCGATGCCTGCCAGGGTCGCGAGATTGTTCGAAAGAGATACCGTGACCCTGGCACATGGGCAACTGAAGAAACATGGGTGGGTTTTAGTCAGTAAAAGTCTGACACGCCCTCCCGCTCCGCCCAGAGCGGGAGAAGTCATTTGATGATTTCCCATCCAGAAAAAAAAAAGGGCGCAAAGATTGCCTCTCCTTCATGAGCTCCGCATTACTGCTCCGCAGAAGGAGGTGACGGCTTCCCAACCCCTCTCACTCCGTACCATGGCCTGGACCAGGGTCGGATGCGAGAGAGCACCGCCGCCAATCTTCTCCACAGGGACACAGCGGTGTTCCGCCCAGGCAAGGTAGACGTCCACCGTACGAGTATGCTCCACCGTGTCTTTCGGGCGATCCACGCAATAGTAACACCCGGTCGTTTTCTCCCGCCTTATTCTGAACAGGAACCTCCCGAAGCAGCTATGCCTGGTGAGGACCTGCGTAAGGCTAAAGATGAGGATGCCGTACCGCCTCTCTAGTCACTCCTGAAAGAGGAGACTTACCACCGCAAGCGCCTGCCTGGGTTCGAACCCACGACGTACAAGTCGTAAGTCGAAGTCACTATGCCATAACTGATCTCCAATAAGATTAGCAACATTATTTTTGCAAAAATAATATTTGTAGGTAATTTTGATATCCATTTTCAAAATTAACTGGGTAATTTAAACATATATCGCTCGTTTGCGAGAATAACTACATAATTCACAAATTGAATCATAGCTTTATGATCGGTTGGCATACAGTACATATTCAATTTGACAGAATTTTGAATTATGTCGTTATTCACGCAAACGAGCGATATAGTACGAGCGATGTAGTACAATCAAGGAGTCAAAGGTCGAAATGGTATTTATTAGAATGGTGTTTTTATTTCAAGAAGCGACGCGTGCTTTACTCGTGGTTAACTATTATACAAACACGCTGTAAATGTGTGTGTAGGCACAGGCGCTTCCAAGACCGTCCGAAATAAGGGCAAAGTCTGAAGTGTGTATGTGATTGTATTACTTCAATACTACTCGTTTACCACAAATAAAGCGCGCGCTTCATAAGATAAAAATACTGTAATAGAAATGACTGTCACTCGCTTTATGAATTCAGAATTTGAAGGTAAGAACTTGACAGACTCTATTCTAGCATTACTTAAGTTAATCCCTTCAGTGTAGACCGCTAAATTCAAACGCAAAATATTTCGAATAACGCAGGCAATGTGGAAGGAATCACCTCAAAGTTTGTCTAAACACATTATAATTCGTAAATAATGTCTAAGTTCCACGAAAAAATATCGAACCAGCTGACCGATAACTGTCATTAACCTTCGCCCCAAAAAATTATGATTTTTTTTGTTTTGTTCCATTTGTAATCGATATAGGTACACAACACGTGGGTAAACATGAAACATCGCATCATTTTCCTTGGTATAGTAACGCATCAACGGTACCGTGTGGTGCCGGACGTAAAGAATAACACCACCCCATTTCTTCCTGCGGGTGTCGTAAAATGCGACTAAAGGACTTACTAGAGAATGGGCAGCAGCGTTCTCTATGCATTTTACCGCCATACTGCGATCGCCAACCCGCCTGCCAAGCGTGGCGATTATGGCAAAGCCCCCCAAATTGGGGGAGGCCTAAGTCCAGCAGTGGACGTCTTACGGCTGAAATGATGATGATGATAATGAGTAACGCATCTGCGATTCTTCTTGTTTTGTCCATCCACAGGTGGCTATGGCAACAGCTATGCCTCTTGAACCTTCTTCTGTGCTTAGATTGAACGTACTGAACTCTCTGCCAGTGTCGGAATTCGGTAAGGACTAGGCCCGGATCGACGGCGCGTTGTGTTCCACGCGCCTCAAAGAGATGTCAGCACATATCAAAGGGTATTTGTTCGACAGAGTTATCGTGGCCCTGGCTCAGGCAACTTTCAGTTTAGTCAGTAAAAGTTAGTCAGTTAGTTTAGTAGTAAAAAAAACCGGCCAAGTGCGAGTTGGACTCGCGCACCAAGGGTTCCGTACAAACCTGCAGGTGAATACATAAGGTTTATGTTTATGAAATTAAATGTTTTGTTTTTAATTTTTATATTTGAGTTGACTGAATGAAAGGTAAATTGTGGTTTACGGTTTATGACGTATAAAAAAAAAACTACTTACTAGATCTCGTTCAAACCAATTTTCGGTGGAAGTTTACATGGTAATGTACATCATATATTTTTTTTAGTTTTATCATTCCCTTATTTTAGAAGTTACGGGGGGGGGACGGGACACATTTTACCACTTTGGAAGTGTCTCTCGCGCAAACTATTCAGTTTAGAAAAAAATGATACTAGAAACCTCAATATCATTTTTGAAGACCTATCCATAAATACCCCACACGTATGGGTTTGAAGACATTTTTTTTTTGAGTTTCAGTTCTATGTATGGGGAACCCCAAATATTATTGTTTTTTTTTTTCTATTTTTGTGTAAAAATCTTAATGCGGTTCACAGAATACATCTATTAACCAAGTTTCAATAGCATAGCTCTTATAGTTTCGGAAAAAAGTGGCTGTGACATACTCGGGCAGACAGACAGACATGACGAATCTATAAGGGTTCCGTTTTTTGCCATTTGGCAAAGGAACCCTAAAAAACGTCAACTTACGTTCTCGCTCCACCCAGAGCGAGGACGTAAGTTGACGTTTTCACACCTAAAAAAAAAAAACCAGAATCCATTCCACCAGAGTGAACAGGCATCGTCAGGGCACGTTCGTTTTATTTTAGAGCTCATCGAGATCGAGATGTAGCGCAGCCGCACTAGGCAATATACATTCATCATTATCATCTGCAGCCCACTGCTCAGACACAGGCCTCCTCTTTGTGAGAGGGTGTGGGCTATATTCCACCACGCGGGTCCAGTGAAGGTGGGTAAATGTCACATGTCTTCGAATTTTTGATTCAAGATATGACGTTTTGAGAGCAGTGGTGATGAAATGAATACACAAATAAAAACTTTTTACAAAAAAATAAAAACCGACTTCCTTAAAACAAACACTACAAAGTCAAAAATAACTTTAATCTCGGAATTCGGTGTCTTAGGATCTGTATTTAAAATTGTTTTTGCCACCGACTTCCGAAATTAAAGTTATTTTTGACTTTGTAGTGTTTATTTTAAGGAAGTCGGTTTCTATTTTTTTGTAAAAAGTTTTTATTTTTAACTTTTTAGTTATGGTAGATACCCTGCACTAATCTAATCGCGTTATTCGTTCATTTGTCGCGCAAATACTTAATGCAAATTTAAGGCTTATATGGTTTTCACATGGATCCCACTATCCGAATGACACCAAATTAAAATAGGACCATTCGGGAAACATCAGCTTTCAAATAAAAAAAAATCATCGAAGTCGGTTTTTCCAGTCAAAAGTTATGAGATAACAAACAGAAAAAAAAACAGACGAATTGATAACCTCCTCCTTTTTTTGAAGTCGGTTAATTAAAGTGCCTGCTTGGGTCCGCACTCTTAAGTCGCGGCCGTTACCACTGGGTCTCCACTGCTGCACCAATGAACAATCATTACCGTACTATCATACCCGCATTAAGATTTCAACTTCTTGGGGTAATACCCTATACTGCATTTAAACAAAACAAAAACTGATGTATTTTATGTGTTAACAAAGCTTTTATTTGTATTCTTTTAATGTTTTGAATGCTGAATGTGAATTTTAATTGTCTAATTAAATTATTTGATATTGACTTTGATTTTGCTGTTGAATGATGTGAGAAAACAAGAAAAGAAAAATAAAAAAGCCTTTCTGATGTCAGAATTAGAGTCTTTTATTTTTACACGCTTTACATTAGCTTCACTTGTATGTTTGTTTGTAACCGACTCCTTATAGCGCGATTTTGACCCACTTTAAACGACCAAATTTCATTCAAACTTTGCACACCTGTCAAGGACCGATGACAATGCAATAATTTCATAAATTTGTGCCATTATCCGTGCCAGGGTTACCAGGACAGCAAAAAAAACTGTCTTCGAAAACTACGCTGACATACGTCACAAACTACGCTGACATACGTCTTAAAATTCGAAACACCCTAAAAAATAGAAAATAAATAATAGTTAAAAAAAAACTAAAAAAACATGCTTCCATTGAAAACCAAACTAAAAAGTACAAAATAATGGAAAAAAAGCGTGGGGTGCCTGATATCAATAAAAAAATACCTTAAAAAGCACCCCACGCTTTTTTTCCATTATTTTGTACTTTTTAGTTTGGTTTTCAATGGAAGCGTGTTTTTTAGTTTTTTTAAACTATTATTTTTTATATCCTAGGTATCTGTTGATTTCGAGTTATTATACCTATAAATAAATAAAAAAACCCTTTCTGATGTCAGAATTGGTGTAGGTACAGGTTGATACAATTTTTGTTTGTTCATTGTGTTGATTGTTGCATAATCACAATCGGCCAATACCGCCCACTGCTGGGACACAGGCCTCCTCTCGGTGAGACGGACTGGGCCATAATCTACCACGCGGGGCCACTACGGGATGGTAGATATCACAAGTATTCGAATTATTTGTACAAGGACATGCCGAATTCCCCACAATGTTTTCCTTCACCGTTTTGAGAACAGTGGTGCTGAAATCATTTACACAAAGTAAAGCCTGGGCCTGGGCCTGGGTTTGTACCCACCACCTAGAATTTGTTAGTCAAGGCCGATACCACTAGGCCACCTTTGCTCTGTTGATTGTTGGCCCAACATTATTTTAGAGTAGCTTTTGCCCGCGGCTTCGCCCGCGTGGATGTCGGAAATTAACGCAAGTGGATGTACTACCGCGGGTAATGTATTGAAAATGCATTAATCCAGGTTATACAGGTAATTACCCGCGACTTCGCCCACGTGGTATTTTTAGCAAAAAAGTTTTTCGTTCGTTTTTTTTTCGCAAGATTATTTTTTTTTCTAAAATAAAAGTAGCTTATGTTACTCCTTATTAAATCAGCTAGCTGCCAGTGAAATTCGCGTCAAAATCGGTCCAGCCATTTCAGAGATTAGCCGGAACAAACAGACAGACAGACAAAAATTGTAAAACATGTTGTTTTGGTATATGAACCGTGTATGCATCCATATACACTTAGTAAAAAGCGGTTATTTTAATATTACAAACAGACACTCCAATTTTATTTATTTGTCTAGATTTTATTTCTTATATCGTAGTTGCCTATGTATGATAATGTGTGTAACCAATTTGCTGTATTCCCGTTATAAAACTGTAATCGCCTCTGAATGCCATTCTATAAAATTTCTCTTGGAAAGTAATAATGGTCAATTACCTTGACGCGATTAGTTTATTTAATTGAGTTTGTTAGATTCGCCACCTCAAAATACAAGCTGCAATTTATTATCAGCTGCTTGACCTTGATTACTTATATTTCGGCACGTGTAAATAAATTTAGGTATGCCTATTTTTGTTAAAAAAAATGTATCCGATACAAAAAAAAAAAACATGATATATTTGTGTGGGGTCGAAAACAAAAAAAAATAAATAAATATCAGTAATATTAATAAAACACATTTTTTTTAAACTTCACGCATTTTCTCAACTCTCAAGTGAGTACTTCAAGTACGTCGAGGACCCAAAAAAAAATCACTGGTTTTTTTTTTTGGTTTCTAACCCGTATTCAGATATCGATACCCTTGAACTCTACGGAGTTACACTTGGTAATTTAATTTGTACTTGTCTAATATTCTACTATTTCTTAAAGTCTCACAAAACGTCATGATTGGCTGTCAAATATTCAGTCTTTGGATTACACAAGATTATAAATAGTTAAAAGGTACTTCTTTGACAACCAGTATCCGGTGTCACAGTTTTACATATCTATCATAACAACAGACATTGTGGGCGTTTTCCTGAAGAAAAAGTCATACAAATTTTATATTTGTTTTTTTTTTAATATAAACTCTTAGAAATGAGACTACGTATCTGTCTGTATGTCATCATCATCATCATCATTACAGCCGTAAGACGTCCACTGCTGGACTTAGGCCTCCCCCAATTTGGGGGGCTATGCCATAATCGCCACGCTTGGCAGGCGGGTTGGCGATCGCAGTATGGTGGTAAAATGCATAAAGAACGCTGCTGCCCATTCTCTAGTAAGTCCCTTAGTCGCCTTTTACGACACACACGGGAAGAAATGGGGTGGTGTTATTGTTTACGTCCGGCACCACACGGTACTGTCTGAATGTATTCATAATTAAATAATCTCTCAAACACAATTTTTCTGTCATAAATATGGTATCAAAATCCCCTGTTGGTGAACCCACTGTATAGTTTAGGTAGTCCTTAAACATTATTGAACATTTTATTGATTTTTGAGATTCCAATTAGGATACACATTAAAATGAGGTTTTAAGGTTTATCGTTGGACTAGGATATTGACCCTTTTAAAAATGAATCGTAAAAAAATTATTTTTATTATTGAACGTTATATTTCTGCCCCGTTTTGGTATACAGGCAAAAATATTCATAATTCCCTTTTTTTTTGGATGGGAAATCATCAAATGACTTCTTCCGCTCTGGGCGGAGCGGGAGGGCGTGTCAGACTTTTACTGACTAAAACCCACCCGTGTTCCTTCAGTTGCCCATGTGCCAGGGTTACGGTATCTCTTTCGAACAATCTCGCGACCCTGGCAGGTTCATAATTCCCTTACACTGCCCATATTTATTATTTGAATGATATTTTTTTGAACTTAGGGCATACTTAAAGGGGAAGCCCCAGAAAATTCCACGAATTTAAAATTTTCTTTTTTTTGTAATTTGCAGTTGGAGGGCGTGTGCAGACTTTTACTGACTAAAACCCACCCGTGTTCCTTCAATTGCCCATGTGCACCACTTCAGTACTGCTGACATCTCTTTGAGGCGCGCGTGGAACACTACGCGCCGTCGACCCGGGCCTGGTCCTTACCGGGCGGCGAGCTACCCATTGCTCGCCGCCCGCAAGCCCGCGCCTACGGTGGCCGGGAGACCGCGATCGACTCCCGACGCTCGGGGCGTCTCCTCCTGCGGCGGCTAGGGACGTGAGGGCGCAGAGACTGCCACTCCTTCACGCGCCATAATAAAGTGAATGCTGCTGTGTATAATGCTGATATGTACCTTTCTGGCGCAGCCATGAGGCACACACTGTTGTTGTTTTTCTGTTTTTATTTTCCTGTTATTTTATTTTGTGTTTTACGAACTGTGTCCAAATAAACGGTATTATTTCTTTCTTTGAACAAAATATGATTCGCGCCCGAAACATGTACCTATTTATTTACAGAATTATAAATACAACTCTCTAAGTTCATTATTTAGCCCCATTTTGATATTTCATGAAAAAGTCAGTAATGATTATATAAATACATACCAGTTCCTAAATAAAATTTGAAACTCCTGGTTCCTACAAGGTGCTTACTTTTGAGATGCAATTTATTATTACTATACGGCAATAGTATCTCCATCGGTACATCTTACTATTAAACATCGTAGTGACAGACGAAGAGGATCGTCAAATAAATTAATTGTTAAAAAAATATACTTATAAAATAGGCTTTGGATAGCTTAGATTAAAAAAAAAACACCTCACCAAAACATAACGAAGGATCCCAAACTCGATGAGCTTATCTCGTTTAGTTACAAGTTACAACGGCCTTCTTTCAGCTCCTTTATCAGAAAAACTCTTTAGTACCAATTTATTGTATTGTCACCAAAGATACATATGTAGACCAAATTTGAGCCCAATCGAACATAAGGAAGTGGTTCTAATTTAGCTTCCAAGATTCGTGCCGAACATTCACACATACATACATCGCAACTTAAATAAAAGCTTGTAATAGAGAATCCCGTAGGGAAATTCAAAAAGGTTCCGTGTGGAGCCGGACACAAAGAATAGCGCCATCAATTTCTTCCCGTGGGTTTCGTAAGAGGCGACTAAGGAACCTACTAGAGAATGGGCAGCAGCGTTCTCTATGCATTTTACCACCATACTGCGATCGTCAACCCACCTGCCAAGCTTGGTGGCAAATCAGCTGGTTTGTCATTTATGACTCGGTATCTACACTCTAAAATCGTCGAGCGTCGTCAAGGGAATCCACTAGTATTATAAGTACTTATACTTAATAAACATACCTACAATACTAATATATACTTACTATAAAATCCGCTGACCATTTTCCTTCATTTCATTCAGTGATCGAACTTCATCGCAGTTATATTGAATTAAAGAAAAATGGAGGAAATAAAACCGTGTCCAATTTTTGAATTCAACGATAATCAGTTAATGATTGTAAGAAAATGTTTCGGTTATGATGATTTGAATAAATTGAAACAAGATATAGATCATTTCCAAGATTGGATTAGTAAACAACCTCATTTTCGGTTGAAGGAATTTGGTAAGTTTATTTTTATTTTTTTTCGTTATTGCCTAATTGGGCTACAGGTTGGAAAGGCGACTACTGAGCATGGGGTCTTACGTTTGATGCCCCTGGTCACGCAAGAAGTTACTGAGATTATCCTGGATACTCAGAAACATCCATACCCAGACTCAGTTGCAGCTTTAGGAATATTATTTAATTCAGTGTAACTTTGTTCTGTAAAGTTAATAACTTTGTAACTTACTATTTTAAGAAATTATATTCCTCAAACCTGAGGTTTGAGATCATTTATTCTCATAAGAATTACATTCACTTAACATGAGAATAACTAAAACTAGACATATCATAAAAATAAACTAGATGTTGGACGTATTACGAATAACAGGGCGTCTAATAAAATGTTTTGAAGGTAGTTTAAAAAAATATGAACAAGTGTTAGTTCGATACACAGATACAACTGTCAACTCAAAATAAGTAAACAAAACAAGTTTCCGTGAAACACAGACCAGCGGTAGCTGGATGTGGCTCGTCACTAGTGTAGGGAAGATGAATTTTTTACTATAAAGTGTTTTAGTCGTTTTTTAAAAGTGGTTATGGATTCAGATTCTATGAGGTCTCTTGGTAATTTATTAAATAATTTGGATTCTTCATATACAATGGTTTTTCTTCCGTAGTTTGTGCGGGTTGGGTGTAGTTTTAGAAAGTCGTGTTCGCGTCTCAGCTTCATTTTGTGTTTTTTTATACTTTTGGTGAAGATTATGTTTGTGTGTATATTTTTATGAAGTATTTTTCGAATTAGTATGCATGTATTATATATGTATGTTTGTGTTATATTCATTACTTTAATTTCTTTGTATAGGGTTTCTGTTGGAGTTAGGTAGTCATAATGAAATAATGTTTTTAAAAGTTTGTTTTGAGCAGTTTGTAGTAGGTTAGTGTGTGTTTTGGCAGCGATACCCCATCTCCACTAGGTAGTCAATATGTGGCTTAACAAGGGAAAAGTAGATTGTATAACGAACTTGGCGTGGTAAGCAACGAACGATACCCCGTAAAGAACCCGTGAGTGATTGTAATTACCCGACTGCGCCGGAAGGAGGGTTATGTTTTTCGAGTGTATGTATGTATGTTGTTTACAACGTATTATAATAATTTGATGGGCGAAGGTCAATGACCGTAATCGGTCAGCTGGTTTTGTATTTTTTCATAGAACTTGGGTGTTTTTTACGAATTTCCTTAAACTATAACACAAGAGTAGTTTAGTTGCCATAATGTCACAGTATCATTTAAAGTTTTGCACAAAGACGGATGCAGAAAAAATAAACATTTGTTTTCGATAATAATCCAATATTTGTTTTCTCTCTTTGTTTCGTTTTTATGGTGAATTTTGTTTATCTACCTATATTTTACATAATCCTCACTGATATTTGTATGAAGTCAATGGCAAAACATAGCGCAACATATAATTATTATACAAGACCTTTTTTTTGTGGCTGGGAAATCATCAAATGACGTCTCCCGCTCTTGGGCGGAGCGAGAGGACGTGTCAAACTTTTACTGACAAAAAACTACCCGTGTTCCTTCAGTTGCCCTTGTTCCAGGGTCACGGTGTCTCTGTCGAACAATCTCGCGACCCTGACAGATACAAGACCTTGACCTCTAAAACTATGTTTTACAAATAAATAGTTTGATCCTGATATCGATAACCAACAAGTCGCTAAAATATTTCCCCCTAATGTAACTTAGCCTTGTATACATATACCTACAGCTCTACTTGACCCTTCGGGAAATTCAAGCATGATGTTATAAATAAATAATAATAAATAAATAAATATCTTAGGATAACCAACACACCGTTATCTGATCCCAAACTAGGCATAGCCTGTACTATGGCAACCAGAAAACTGATAAACATACTTACATATTTCTAAATACATACATATTATAGATAAATTACACCCAGACACAGAACAAATGATTGTGCTCATCACACAGAGATTTGTCCTGGGTGGGAATCGAACCCACGAGCTCAGTCTTAGCAGTAAGGGTCACTAACCACTAGACTAACAGGCCAGTCAGTCAATAAAGAACAATACCATCCCATTTCATCCCATGAGTGTCGTAAACATAGAGCAACACGGACCAGTGGTCCGTGTTATATTATATCATTGAATACCATAAGACGCAGCTATAATTTACTTAATTGGATTAGGCTTGAGCTCATTTCGTTCCATAACCAGCTTATCAGGCTGTTAGCATCTGCAACTAGTTTAACCAGTAACCGTAAAGCGACTCAGATATACTTAATAGACAACTTTTATAAGGGAAAGGGTAGAAGTAATTGTGACCATAAAGGTTACCTATAATTACGGAAATCCTAGTAGGTATGTTGTTGCAATTATGCATTAATGTGACCGCCAAAATGACTAAGTTGAGTTGAATATACAGTTCGAGTGAATATTTTAAGGGTGTCGTACCAAAATGGTGAAAAGGATCCCTTATGGTGAGACTCAGTCTGTCAATCAGTTTGTCTGTCACAGCTGGATATCTCTAGAACTACTAATGCTATCAACTTGAATATTGGAATAGGTTTAGATGACGTTTGCGCAACTATTTTGCAAATGAGAAATAAATAAAAATATATATATTTCTTCTTCGATGAAAATTAGCAAACATATTTCTTCTTGTTAGGCCGCATAGTTTTCGACTTTTGATGAAATAATAAATACCTGCATGTAATAAATAGATTCTCTAATAACTCCCATTATGAGCTCCTGAATATATTGAAATGAAATGAAATAAACACTCTGTTTTTACACACTGTTTTTATGAAATACTCCAATAATTCTTTCTTCCAAAAAAGCCAAAATCCGTTGCGTAGTTTTAAAGATCTAAGCATAAACAGGGTGTGGCGTAAGTAATGGTCCACTGTTCAGAATTCGATGAACCGGATAATTAACTATAACAATAAAAAAAATTAACCATTTTTACCCATTTTTTTTTTTACAAAACTTGCTCTTGAACTTGATGGGAACCAACTTTTTCTTCAAAAGAGCTGAATTTACATAAAACAATCATAATTTATCATGATAGCTCTAGTATTCAGCAGTAAGTAACAGAAATCAAAATGAAAAAAAAAAAAAATGGTTTTTGTTGAAACTACAAACAAATATGTAATAAAAGGTAGAAATTTCGTAAATAAAAGACAAAAATGAATTATTTTCGGTACCCATGGGTAAAAATGTTTAAATTTTTTAATTGTTATAGTTAATTATCTGGTTCATCGAATCCTGAACGGTGGACCACTACTCACGCCACACCCTGTATAGGGACAGACACCGGGAAAAAACTTTGTTTTATAATATGTAGTGATTAATGTTCTTTTTCTCTACGCAGTAATTTTTTTAGTTGTTTGTTTTATAACCATATTTTAATTTTTTGGTTGTGGAATTTACGCCACACAAATTCATACCTTCACTTGCTAAGTAAATAATAGTGGCAAGAAGTTATTACAACATCTTCAACATACAATAAGTGAAAAAAAAAAAACGTATTATCGAGGCTAACCCAAAAACCACTCTGGGTGGTCCCATATAAATTTTGGTGAAGTCCTGAGGAGTGGTTTTTTTCTGTATTTCTACCCCGTCAAACAATAGAATAATGTTTCATATTGGTTCATTCATGACGAAACATCTGAAGTAACAAACATAAAAAACAAACATACACAACCGAATTGAGAACGTACTCCTTTTCTAATATCAGTTAAAATTAATTAAATTAAAACTTGTCCGTCATCAAGTTAACTCTTTATTACTTTTATATTATTTATTTGTTTAAAAATTTTATATTATTAAATACTTTTATTTTATTTATTAATTTAATATTTTAAGCACATAAATGAATTGAGGTGGACTTAATGCCATAGGCATTTTCTAACAGTTACCCTTTGGATGATATAGAGACAAACAGTGGTAGGTCCAATCAATTTTTAAGTATAAATATTTTAAAATATAAAAGTATAAACCTATTTAAATTAACTGTTTCGTGTGGTGTTGGACGTAAAGAATAGCACCATCACATTTCTTCCCCTGGGTGTCGTAACAGACGACTAAGGGACTTACTAGAGAATGGGACATTATGGCAACTCCTCCCGCCCCTCAAATTGGTGGAAGCCTATGTCCTGCAGTGGATGTCTTGCTGAACTGATGATTTAAACTAAAAATAAAATGTATAATATCCATATAGAAATGAATCACACATAAATATAAAGAATAAACGAATTTACTTAAAACAATTGAGACAAACAATGAGGAAAAATTGCCGCCAACTTTTTGCGGAATGTCGAGCACGTTCCGCAAAAAGTTGACGGCAATTTTTCGAACTTTAACTTTGAAGGTCATACGCAAATACGCAGATCAATTAAATATTTCTCGAAAGTAAATTTATATGCCCTGTACCCATTTCGTTACCAGACGATCGACATGCATACTTCCATAGCTTAGTTACAACAGCACCTTCAAAATAATACCTAGTTCTAATGATGACAAATAAGCATGACGCAAGTGTTGTTCCCACACGCATCTTATTATCATTAATAAAAGAATAAACGTCATCTTTAATAGTATTATTATAATAAGTAAGAGACAACACTTGTTTATCAAATTATCAGTAAATAAATTCACTAAAATGATAGATTACGCCGAAGCCGGATACCTGGATGCTACTGAGGAGCTATTAAACAAGCTTGAGCGCCTGCAAAACCTGTACATTCGCTTTGTTTTCTGTCTTCCCAAGGAAGTCAAGTGGCTCACAATCCGCCTTTGCTGGAGCTCTCAGGTTCACTTGAAGAAGATGCACACATCTTTCTTCAATCGGAATTCCGCGGCCTTGCAAGGTCCGACTCGTGGATCGCTATGCGTTCGAGTTTGCATTCGGTTCTCCAGAATGTTTCGGTCTTATTGGTCATCCGTTCTGCGATCAATGTCCAATGCCACTGAGCATTGGTTATTTTTGTATATATTTTGTTGAACTTTACCTGAACTATTTTACTTCTTTGGATTGGAAACTACCTACCATAAAATGTTTTTTGACCTTGTAAAGTATCTCGGTTAGAGATCCATTATGCACATTACAATTTGGAATATACGGAGAAGTGCCAGGGTACGTTTTCATTAAATAGACATTCAGTGGGATAATCTGAACTATGAGGGTTTCATTGATGATGTTAACAACGTACAGGCCGACTCTGACCTACAATTTGCAAAAAACATAAGAAAATTTTAAATTTCGCAGACTCCCTTTTCGCGTCCTCCTTGAGGAAAATACACTTATTTCAAAGTGTTCTATAGTCAATTAAATTATAATATACAGTCATGGGCAATTAAAGTTCACTGCACTAACCTACTCAAAATATTTAACCATTTTTAGTCTTCGAACTAATTCAGTGATGTCAAAGAGTTGGTATAAATATTCGAAAACATGTGCCATCCACGAATATGCACTGGGCCCGCGTGGTGGATTACGGCCTACACGAGACGAGGCATGTGTCTCAGCAGTGGGAACTGTGCTGCTTATGTATAAAACAAGCGATTTCTTGTTTTCAGACCGGGACTTCCTAGAACGTTACCTCATCTACAGTAAAGGGTCTATCGAGAGAGCGAAGCAGCGCTTCGACAAACTATGCACCTTCACCAGTTTGATGCCTGAATTTCTGCAGAACTATGACATAAGGAACGAGTTCAAACCCCTGTTTAATATTTGGTGAGTATTTAGAGGCATCATAAACAGGGTGCAAAATTCATCCAACCTCTGTAGAAAACGGAAGATTTGGACTAGATGGCTGACGTGTCTGATGAGCAACTGCCCGATGAGAGACGTCCGGGCGTTGTATACACCGTGACATTTTAAGTCGCCTCACAAAGGTTGTCCACTCAATGTATCCGACATAATATACCTCTAGGAGTAATCAAAAATTGGTATCATTAATTAAGATAATAGGTACGAAGAAATATAAAAAATGCATTAGAATTATGAAACATCCTGTTAATAATGTTTACGTATCACACGGTACAGAACATACCTACCCAGCGCACGAGTCGATTAGATCATTCCATCTCCATTTTCCATGAGACAAAATATCAATTTCAAACTACGTTATGCATCATCATAATGAATGTTTTTTATTTTTTTGTTAATCCTTTTTTTTTTTCTTATGGATATGTAGTAGTCATTGGATACATGAAGTGGGCTGCCGTTGTAAGACGATTTAAATGTCACGGTCCATATGCTAGTTGCACGGTAAACACTGCTGGCGCGATGCAGGATATTTGAGTGACGTCAATATGAGGCGTGGTTCCCATGTGACGGACTAGATGCTGCTAGAAGTAATTTAGTATGTTTTGTTCTTTTTTGATTGAGTCATGATCTACCTAGCCTTTTCCACCTATATTGGGCTCCGCAGCTGCATAACAGTATTTTAAACGAAGCGACCGCCTATCTGATCTCCACACCTCATTTACTGGATAAAACGATACATTTAGTAAGACTGATTGTCAGACTCCTGGGCTTCTGACGACCCGTAAAAACTGTCAATGATTCACTAATGACCGCCGGAACCAACAACTTAACGTGCTTTCCGAGGCACGGAGGGGTCTTGGTATATACCTAAAAATGGTCACCCATTGACGGACAAATCGCGACAAGCGTAGTGTAACCTGATCGATCGACCCATGCGGATGTTGTTACTAAACCACAAACCCCTCTCTCTCTGAGTATAGCTTTAAATTGTTCAAGTTGGCCATTCTGATCGGTTAGGTGCACCCAAATATGCATGAATATTCTCTTAAAAGGCGATGATTTGTCACGACTTAATGTTCATTCCGATGCAGTCTGTCCCTTGGTGCCCTCTACCAGCGATGCTCCAAGCCGAGGTCCGTACCCCACAGGGAGTGCCCTTAGCGAGTAGTTGCTCTAGTTTTAAGTTTATAAGCCCTGGCTGAATGCCTTAATTTATTAAGGTAGCCACAGGCAAGTCCGGTTAAGCAGCCGACAACCTCAAAGGTTGACCTGCGAGAAGACATACCCCAAAAAAATTAATATGTCGAAACCTGAAAAGGCATTGACCATTGAAAACCTTCAACCTTTTTTTTTGGGATGGGAAATCATTAAATGACTTTTCCCGCTCTGGGTGGAGCGGGAGGGCGTGTCAGACTTTTACTGACTAAAACCCACCCGTGTTCCTTCAGTTGCCCATGTGCCAGGGTCACGGTATCTCTTTCGAACAATCTCGTGACCCCGGCAGGCATCGGTCCTAGCAGACCCCTTCAGTGCTGCTGACATCTCTTTGAGGCACGCGTGGAACACTACGCGCTGTCGACCCGAGCCTGGTCCTAACCGGGCGGCGAGCTACCTATTGCTTGCCGCCCGCAAGCTCACGCCTACGGTGGCCGGGAGTCCGGCATAGACTCCCGACGCCCGAGGCGTCTTCTCCTGCGGCGGCAAGGGACGTGAGGGTGCAGAGACTGCCACTCCCTCACGCGCTCCGCCTTCTCCTTCGCGAGCATTACTGCTTCGCAGAAGGCAGTGACAGCTTCCTATGCCCTCTCGCTCCGTACCATAGCTCGCACCAGGGCAGGACGCGAGAGGTCGCCCCTGCCGATCGCCTCCACGAGAACACGGCGGTGCTCTGCTCAGGCAGGGCACACCTCCACCGTATGCTCCAGCGTGTCCTCCAGACGATCCTCGCAATGGAAACACCCGGGCGTTTCCTTTCGCTTTATCTTGAACAGGAACCCACCGAAGCACCAATGCCCGGTGAGAACCTTCGTCAGGCAGAAGGTGAGGACGCCGTGGCACCTCTCAATCCACTCCTCAAAGAGGGGACTTACCGCCGCAAATGTGGCGTGCCCAAGCTCAAGCGTTACATCTACTTCTAGTAGTGCTATCCACGCGCGGAATTCTTCTCTAGTAAATCCCTTAGTCGCCATCTACGACACTCACGGAAAGAAATGGGATAAAAAAAACCTACAACCTTCACCTTAACCACATTATGAATAAATTAGTAATCGAATTTTTACTTCAACCGTTATTGCAATAATAATCTCATGATTGTACTGACAAAAACAATTATTGACTTTCCATGTCCTTTAAATTTAAAATACCTGTATTCAGCTGCATCCAGTTTTATAGAATGCAACCTTTTTGGAGTAAGCTAGGTAGATAATGTTAATTTATTTTATCAGCTTTGGTAACGGGGTTCAAGCTATGGACCAGAGAAGAGATCCTCCTGGCACACTCATAGACCATGGCTAAGAATACCGTTTCCTGCGACACGCCCTTTTTTTTGGTCTCGAGGTGTAAATCCTCATGGATGTCCTCCACCCTGGGGTGGGCGAATGGGTTTGTTAGACTCTTACTGATTGAAACCACCCCGGTGTTCCGTCCCAGACCTACGTTGGGGACCACGGGAACTAATACGTCTTCCGCGATCATCCCCGACTGGTGCCGGCTCGACTCTGTGGGCTTTCTCACGTTAGGGGGGGAGTGTGGTGTTAAACTTCCCCCCCCCCCCCCCGTACATCACAGAGAGGCGCGCGTGGAACACTACGCGCCATCATCTCGGGTCCTAAGGAATAGGGGGCGATGGATGTCTGGGACATGCCCTTGACTCAACTACCTCGACACCCTCTTCAGAAGACGTTTGAAACTACTGGCTGTTAGATTGTATCTACACAGCCATATGCGAAGTACGCATCTCACTAACATCACACAAAATTCTGAATCGCGCAAGCAAAGTTGCAACACCGTGCAACTCGAATATTTACAGCGACCTGACATTAATCAACGGGCAGTTTCTCACCAGACACAATACCCATCTGGTTGAAGCTCCCTGCTCCTCAAACCTCTATAAGGTTATAGGTATAGCAACTTGTGGTTATTTCTTTTAAATCACCTCCGACCCATGCTCGACGAAGTGTCGAAGTAGCTGAGCCTTCGTCCCTAAATAATAATCATTCAGATCCGAGACGGGCATTCTTTCTGCCCTCTACCAGCGATGCCCTAGGCCGAGGTCCGAACCAACGGGGAGTGAACTTAGCGAGTATTCGCTTTAGTTTTTAAGTTTATTAGCCCTGGTTGGAGACTTTAATTTATTGAGACAGCCACATGCAAGACCGATTAAGCAGCCGACAACCTCAAAGGTTGGCCTGCGAGATGTCACTCCCAAAAAAAGCTGTTGCTCACCAGACACAATTACCGTCTTGTCGGAGGACCTTGTCCCTCATACCTCTATAAGGTTATATAGCAACTTGTTGTTATTTCTTTTTCCAGTAATACATGCGTCCTGCCAAAGCCATCGTCTGACAACTACCGCGTTGTGATATCAACGTTGACAGGAGTGGACGATAGCAAGTTTGAACTGATCTCATATTACAGATATTTAATTGTGGTGAGTGATAAAACTTATATTATATTTGAGTTATGTAGGGTGGCAGGGACAATGACGTACATTTTTTTTATCACAGATTCAGTACAAGATTCTGAACGACGAAAGAATTCAGCGCACGGGGCGTGGAAGTTTTTCGTCAGTTATTAAAAATAAAATGCATTACTTTATATTTTCACCGTGTAGGTATTGCACTTTTCTATGAAACTGCAGGTTTTGTGAAGTTGACAACCGAGGAGAAATTTCCACCCGAAGGGGTCTAGAATCAAACATGTGCTGAATTCCTGGTTACATATCCCTGGTACCGTGTATGTTTTCACTAACATCAAAAGCCTGAATTCTGAGAATTCTCGATACATTTAATGTTTTAACAACATACGCTATAGCTTGCAGCTTGTAATACATCACGCCTATATTTTCTTCAAGTTTGCCTCATAGAAATAGGATAGCACACAATTTCCAGCAATTATATTTTCTTGGCAATCAGAGATGGGCTTATCACACTCATCGTTATTGTCATAGTTGGTAGCCTTGTTCTACCGATTGTTGAGTATTACAGGGCTTTTTCCTTTAGAGATAGCTAGGACAGACCAAGGTCTGTGTAATTTTCAATCCCGTTTGCGCTTGGTTAACTAATTAATTCAGATTCAAGGTTGTTAATCGGAAACGAACTAAACGTTTCGCAACCTGGTAATCTATATACTATACTAGTTTTTTCCAGCGGTTTCACCCGCGTATTATATTATTTTAATAGATTCCTCTGGAATCACTCTGTTAACTGATTGCAACCACAGTAAAATCCGTTGAGTAGTTTAAAAGATCTCAGCGTACATACGCGAGAACCGACTTTGTCTTATAGCGGTAGTTTTTTTTTTTACAAGTATCGCAGCATTATGCTGAGATAAGAGCCTTTTTGGCCTCGCACAGTGCTTACTTTTTTATATAAAATTTTGTTATCTGTATGTTAAATGTAAATGTTTCTATGTTCTTTTTATTGTTTTTAAGACTTGTGCATGTCCCAAATAAAACATTTTTCTTTCTATAACCATTTACTTAAAATGCCAAAACGATACTAAACACTCTTTTATTTATTTCCCAGCTCGGTCAGTATATGCTACAACACGACTACTGCAACGGTTATGAGCTGGTGGGTGACTCCTCGAATGTCACAATGGGAACTGTGAAGAAACTTAATCCTGTTACCATCCACAAGGCTCTAACGTTGATTGTTGTAAGTATTTTTGCGAGTTTTCAGCATTCTAACAATTCATTATCATTTCAGCCGAAAGATGTCCACTGCTGGACATAGGTCTTGCTTATGCATTTTGGGGGGGTTTGCCACAATCGCCACGCTTGGCAGGCGGGTTGGCGATCGTAGTATGGTGGTAAAATGCAAAGAGAACGCTGCTGCCCATTGTCTAGTAAGTCCTTTAGTCGCCTTTTACGACACACACGGGAAGAAATGAGACGGTACTATTCTTTACTTCCGGCACCACACGCAACCGGTGCCGCGGTGATAACAATTATTACTATCTTAACCTTGTGATGACCCATTGCAAGGCCTCCCTATTCTCTTTCCACGTTGAATAAGTCCAGATTCCAACTATAGAGTATACAATAAGATATACCAGAGCAAACTTAAAGTGTTAAAAGAAATATCGAAAAATAAAATTTTGGTCTTCATTTAACGATCAGCGTTATGTCAAACATCTTCACGATCGACATGCACTATACATGAAAACAGACAGTAATCATATCGGGAGGCACGGCAGTGCCCCCGCCAAGTCGAGCGCGAAGCAAACACTGCCGTACCATCCTTTACCGGAACCATTTCGTCGCATTTTCAGGCCTCTATTTGAGAACCTCTGAATAAGACCAGAACGCAGAAATTTTCGTCATCCAGTAAGCTATAATCACATACTTAAAATACAAAATTTCAAGTCTGTAGATCATTTAGTTCTGAAGTTAAGCGAAAGCAAAGTTTCGCATTTATGACACTCACTCACTCAGTCACTCATGATCATCAGAATAGAACTAGGACATCCCATAAACTCAGAGAGCTAAAATTTGGTACAGAGTTAGGGTTTAATGGCTACATAAAGGAAAAACTATAAAAATTAGGATAATCGAAGATCTGTAGTACCTGGTGACCCTGATTAGAAAACACAAGAGCCCAACCAAACTATTAGAGATCGACATACCGCCTTTACAAAAAATATTCAACTTAGTGGGCCGCTTCATTTGATGTCAAAAATCGAAGGTCTGAAGTATCTGATGAAGAACCCTCAGCGGGTCTCAGCTGTATTAGAGATATGGTAATGCCCCCTTATACTATTGGTACATAAAAAAATCGACTGTCATTGCAAAAATCCAGCGTAGTGGTACACATCTTTTAATTTAATCTAGCCTATAGCGTCCCACTGCTGGGCGAATGCCTCGCCTTCTGCTTTTAATACGCATATAAATAAAATTAAAGGAAGACTCTGGATTAGACTAGACTGGCTTTTATACTTACAAGTTTACAAGAAGAAATAGTCGAAAGATTCATCATCATTTCAGCCGTAAGACGTCCACTGCTGGACTTAGGCCTCCCCCAATTTGGGGGGCTTTACCATAATCGCCACGCTTGGCAGGCGGGTTGGCGATCGCAGTATGGTGGCAAAATGCATAGAGAACGCTGCTGCCCATTCTCTGGTAAGTTACCTACACTAAAATATTAATTTCGCTCAAAATTTGGTCAAAATATAATGCATTGGACTAAGAATGGCGGTGAAACTCACACGTCGCTAGATGGCGCTGACTGTATTCAATAAAAAAACTACTTCTAAAAAGAAAAAAACTGTGTCAAATAAGAAAATCTAATAAAATAAATCAATATCGTATACATTTCTACAAAAAGAAATGAAATCCTACCAAAAACATTCTGTAAAAACTAGCCAAGTCTCGATGGAGCTGCTTGTTTATCTCTAAAAAGTAATGAAATCTAGACAAAGTCGTGCCAAGTCTAAGGTTCCTTACTGCGATTTCTTTAATTTGTAACTATTTTCCACAAATAAACTATTAAACTTAACAGTGGTTTGGTGTAACTTAACCAACTACCTACAACAACTACCGGGGTATCCGTCAGCGACGAGAAAGCCCCAACATCTTTAGCTATGTCGCTCAAGTAATGAATCGATTAATTCATTTTTAAACCCATATAGTTAATGTTCTGTGACTTGGCCGTTGAAGGGTACACAAGGGTACAAAGCCAGGTGCTCCATGACACCATTGCACCAATCTGTCGCCAGAACCGCTACCCATTGACGGAAAATTGCCACTTGGAAAACGTTGATTCAATAACCAGTCAATTGTAGGGTTGATAAAGCTGCGTATTTCAATAATACTTATGTATAGGCGAGTCTGAAGCAAACAGTATAAAAAATTATTTCCAGTACAGACGGACTTCTAATCATTGATAGAAGTCCGTGTTGCACAATCAACAACAGCCTAAAATGAGACACTAGCGTCCAGTTACCAATACCAGTATGGGCTATTATCTCGCTTAACAAACATAGGTAGTTACAACAGATATAACATTACGTGTAAACAAAATTGACTTGTACCCACTAACGTATAAAGAATGTCAACGGCCAAGTCACAAAACATTAACTATAATAATAAAGAAATCGCAGTAACGAACCTTAGACTTGGCACGACTTTGTCTAGATTTCATTACTTTTTAGAGATAAACAAGCAGCTCCATCGAGACTTGGCTAGTTTTTACAGAATGTTTTTGGTGGGTTTATATTTATCAGAAATGCACCTTATTTCAACCAAAAAGTGTTATTGCAACGAATTTTATTGATCGTGAACTGGCAATGAACAACTTGCTCTCATGACTAGGCAACCGAACTCATAATCATATTAAATAGTTATAAACAATTGAGGAGAACATACATACATTAATGTGCACATTGTCTTAATTGACTAAAATCTAAGTTCAAAGATTCCTTTGCCAGAAACAAATATATTTAATCATCATTATCTGGCTAGCTTGGGTCGACGCCCAGTCTTGTCGGATGCAGTTGAATACTAGTATTTTACAAGGAGTGACTGCCGTTTTGACCACAACAACCCTGTTATTGTGTTTCAGGATACCGCTTGGTATGACTGATTCCTCATCATCATTTCGCCTGAAAGGCATCCACTCAGCAGTGGACGTCTTTCGACATAAGCTTTCCCCAATTTTTGGTGGTTTACCATAATCGCCACGCTTGGCAGACGGGTTGGTGATCGCAGTATGGTGGTAAAATGCATAGAGAACGCTGCCCATTCTGTAGTAGGTCTCTTAGTCGACTCTCATGACACCCACGCGAAGAAATGGGAAGAGTGATTGTCAAATCAATATTCATAAAACTCCATATTCTTTTCAGGAAGCACTGGGCCAAAGAATGAAGAAGATCCATCTAATTAGTGGCTCTAAATTCTTTGACACGATCCTGCTGGTCTTCAAACAAGCACTGAGTGCAAAACTAGCCCAAAGATTAATTGTCCATAGCAGCGTTCAGTCATTGTATGACCACATACCTAGAGAACATCTGCCGAAAGACTTTGGGGGGAACGAGAAGAGTGTGAAGGAGCTGACTGGTTGGTATTTTTTTTTTAAATTTCATAGTATTTTGTAGATGTTAGTGACCTATTGTAAATTGGAGTAGTGATGATGTGGTTTAGCAATTGGTAAGCAATAGATCTGTGTTTGAATGTATCAGAAGCGATTCCCGTAATTTTAAGAACTTTTACATGAAGAAAATACTCTTGAGTCAGAAGGCCAGTAATTTTGTAGTTAAAAACCTTCAAAATGTAATCTTAATACCTACTAATTTCAGCGACAAACAAATTTCAGAATGTGGTCAAAAATTCACAGAAATTAGAGGTATTTTTGACAGAAGGAGACAGATCTGAAGTGCATTTCTCGTAATTTTAAAAACGTTCAGTTTGATCTCGGTCCTAATCTGTCAAAAATATTTCGAGTGTCTATTTATTTTACACAAATTTTTGACATTTGACTGTCGTCGAGATGAGACTGTGACTAGGCTTTGAATATTTTCAATTACGAGAATTAGCTTTCTGGGTAGTTATGATCTGGTTTAGTTAATAAGGAATTGGTCTGCTTTTGAATGTGTCAGGAGCCATTCCCGTAATTAAAAACGTTCACAGTCTCAATATGACAAAAATACATCTTTCAAAAGTTTTTGACGTTGGTTGTCGCTGAAATGAGACTTTGTCTACATTTTGAACGTTTAATTACGAGAATCACCCCTCAGATCATTAAAAGCCTGAGCTTTGACATCACAACAACTTGTAAACGCAGCAGAGGATTTTTGCTATAACAAAGGCACTAGGCGTTATAGCACGGTGGAAACGTGATCGCTAAATGATTCTGGTCCAAGCAGTTCGTTTCTGTCAAAGTCACGAGATTTCTTTGAAAAAGGTACCGTGGCCGTGGCATATAGGCAACTGAAGGAACACGGGTGGATTTTAGTCTGCCGCTCCGCTCAGAGCAGGAGACGTCATTTGATGATTTCCCAACTACATAAAAGCAGTTTCACATACCCATTTTTTTATAACTTGTTATGACAACATTCATTCATTCATTAATTTTACTCGACTACGGCGACGAAAAAGTAGGGTAATGATTAAGACCAGTATGAATATATGTAATGCATCTGCTCTCTCTAAACTTCTAAACTACTTATCATAACTTGACAAATGAGGTATCTTTAGAAGGTTTCTGAATGTCGTCTGGTCATATCAAAACAATACATTCTAACAGTAGTAAGATATCATAAGTTTCAAAGCAAACTGGCTAATACGACCATGGCTTTCAAATGAGAATATTTCTTGTTTCATACGTTTTAGAGGGTGATTCTTCAGAAGTCGGGTTAGAGTTGTTGAAAATACTTTTTTATCTATGGAATAACCTATTCTGCTCAACTTTCACAAAATACTAATTTTGAAACTAGTAGGTTCATTATCATCATCATTTCAGCCGAAAAGTATTCACTACTGGTCATACGCCTCCTCCAATTTAGCGGGGATTTGCCATATTCGCCACGTTTGGCAGGCGGGTTGGCGATCGCAGTATGGTGGTAAAATGCATAGAGAACGCTGCTGCTCATTCTCTAGTAAGTCCCTTAGTCGCCTCTTTCGACACCTATGGATAGAAATAGGATGGTGCTATTGTTTACGTCCGAGACCACACGGAATACTAATCGGTTGATAAAATTCAAATTCAAAGTGCCTGTTGTTTCTAGAATAGCAAATTGTTAACTAATTGCGTTTACTAATAGCATTGCTTGTTTACTTTCCGCAGAAATGGATTTCAAAGAAGTAAGCACAGATGCTCACATCGCAACTGTAAAGAACATGGAAAATGCTTCTACAGACGAAACCTGTCGACAATCCTGTAAATTCAACGAAGAATATTCTGGAATGCCTGGATCTTTCAAGACTTTATGTGTAGATTAGAATAATATTAGTAATTTTACGGTGATGTAATATTGGTAATTGAAACTAGTTTTAACTGGCTGTGTGTTCACTAGAGATCGGATATTCTGATGCATATTCACCTAAAGTTACCACCTTACAAGCAGTTGGATCTAGTACTGCGCTGTACAGAAAAGTATCTTTGTGATTGCTCCGAACTGACGTGTGAATCCAAAACACTGTATCTCAAAAATACCTATTTCGAGAAAAGGGCTTTTAAAACTTTTTTTGGTTTTTAGTATGTTTTAGTAGGTAATAGGTAGAACGGGCTGGTGTCCGCAACTCCACGTCTGAGCGCGTATTTTGCGTACCATATATGTTTTAGTAATATTATGATAACGTTATGTTATGTGACAGGTACAAAATTCAAGGTAATTTTACGTTTTATCTAGCCATGTACAGTTTAAAACCATGATATGCATACAATTAGAATTAACTAAGTAAACGTGTATTGTCTCTATAAAACTTAAATAAATGTTCCCGATTGTTAGAGCAAAACACTGTATCTTTATTTACAGTATATTAGTTTTATTAAAAAAGAGCTACTGGATCATTCATAAAAACTTTTTAACAAAAAGCCAAGTAAGTGCCAAGTATTATTAGTAGATACATTAAAGCCACAAAAAATTATAAAATAAAACTTTTTAACAAAAAATTAAACCGCCGATAAAACTTAAAAGCAAAAAATAATAAACCTTAAAATTATGAGTCAGCGCTTTGAGTGATCTTTGTTCATTGATATTTCATCGCCGACTCATAATTTTAAGGTTTATTATTTTTTGCTTTTAAGTTTTATCGGCGGTTTAATTTTTTGTTAAAAAGTTTTATTTTATAATTTTTTGTGACTTTAATGTACTAATAATACTTGGCAAGGTATAACCTATCCAATGAAAAAATAATTATCAAATTCAGACTACTCTGTATAAAGTTACGCGTGGTTGTACATTACAATCAGTGAGTGAACAATCAATCATCCCCTGTTTTCCAACCCTTAGGGTTCGATTTTGTTTTCCAAATGTATATGGGACCACCTTCAGAGTATACCCTTTCCAATAAAAAGAATTATCACAATCGGACCACTATGTACAAAGTTATGCGTGGTCATACATAAAAAAAAAAACAAAAAAATAATAATATACGCGTCGAATTGATAACCTCCTCCGTTTTTCTTCGTCGGTTAAAAAATACTGTGTCTTCAAATACAATGTATTAGTTTAACAATCATAGACATTAATAAGACGTCCAAAAGAAGAAAGAATAACAATAGTAACCACAGTTTGCATAACATAGTATATTTTCCGTGTTCAATTTTGTTTACGGCAAAGACTATAAAACCTGTTTTAAAATATAAAAAAATGTTTATTAGAATAAAAACAAAAAAAAAAAAAACAAATAAAAGCTCAAGTAAGTAGGTAATGAATCTTTCTTTTCGAATTAAATCTTGAAACAATTTAAAAAATATCAATTTAGTCACAACAATACATACATATGTAGTATGCGTTTTATAAAATTTTTGAGTGCTCTTTTTTTTGCAATTTATTTATTCCTGCGGTTTCGCCCACATTGTGGTTGGAAGTTAGCCCACAGGATCGTACTACCGGTACAAAAAGTATCCTACTAGCTGTGTGTCCAAGTTCATCCAAATCCGTTCAGTCTTTTTTGCGTGAATGAGTAACAAACATACATTAATAGGATTAAAAATGTCAACGGAAGATCATTTTTGTTTAGGCTCGACTGTTAATTGTTTAGTAGCAGCGTGTGTTCACCGGACATTATTGCTTACACGTTTTGGCAAGGCGCGTAATCGTGTTGGTGTGTGAAAAATTTAAAAAGTGATTGTGACACTTCTCAACTTCCCAACCGCACGAGCGGTCGAAATATTTTTCTTTCCTCTGAATGATTACTAAACTAGCTTTTGCTCGCGGCTTCGCCCGCGTGGATGTCGGAAATTATCGCAAGAGGACATTACTACCGCGGTTAATGTATTAAGAATGCATCAATCCAGGTTAGTTTAGTTTTTGAAATTGTATTTAATAATTTAGTTTTAAGATCAATGTTTTAAATCTTCTGCATGCCTACGTGGTAAAATATGGCTGAACTCATATATTTTTTTGTCATCATTTGCTGTTACCCATATTTACAAAATAAAATTATCTTTATCTTATCTTTATCTTTTATATAGGTCCCCGCGACTTCGCCCGCGTGATATTAAAAAAAAAGTTTTTCGTTCGTTTTTGTTTCGTGAGATTCTATGTTTTTTTCTAAAATAAAAGTAGCCTATGTTACTCCTTGTTACATCAGCTATCTGCCAGTGAAAGTCTCGCCAAATCGGTCCAGCCATTTCAGAGATTAGCCGGAACAAACAGACAGACAGACAAAAATTGTAAAAAATGTTGTTTTGGTATATGAACCGTGTATACCGTGTACTTAGTAAAAAGCGGCTATTTTAATATTACAAACAGACACTCCAATTTTTATTTATTTGTCTAGATTATACTAAAGTGCAAAAATCGAAATTATAGTCATTGAAGAAACCAAATTCCCAATGGTTCGAGTCTTTTTGTTGTGTTGCATAACGAAGGACAGTAGTATGTACATACATTATAATGTTATCTTAATCTATTTAAATTGGATGTTTTAATTTACTCCTACATGTTGGTCTACGGAGTTACAAAAACGTTAAGAAAAAGTTGATCTAAGTGAAAATAAAACAACTCAAAATTCTCACAGAAAATGCATGACCTCTGGAACATCAAGGTTGCTTTGTATAACTTGTTCTTGCTACTTTACACGACATGATATTTTTTTTATTTTTTTTTATTCAGGTTGTCGTGAACATTGCCACGCAAAATAAAACATCATGCCACAGCACACCACAAGAAAAAAAATGTGTTGTCACAGAAAAGTGTACATGCGCGGTTAAAATGTCCCATACATTTTAATATCATATTTTTTTTAAATTAATATCATACTTTTTTTTAATGGTGGTAAAATGCTAGAGGACGCTGATGCCCATTCTCTAGTAAGTCCCTTTGTTGCCTCTTACAACACACACGGGAAAAATTGGGATGATGCTATACTTTACGTCTGGCACCACACGAAATAGCATTAAAAAAGAAAAATTCGCCGAATGCTTATCTTTCTTTCTTTCTTTGGAATTAATTTAAAATGTTTATCAGGTAGCAGCGTCGATCATCTAAGTATTTGCTAACTGTATTGAGTATCTACATCTAGCCCGAAATAAAAATTGTTTTGTTCCATAGTTGGATCTAAACAGTGTCATTAATCATATTGTATTATACGCTTTAAAAAAATCAATAAAAAATAATACAATTGTTAACTGCTGTGTGGCAAAACATAATAATTGAGTTAAGCGATCATTTCGCGTGGTTATAAACGCACAATTTTAAACACTATTTAGTGCATGGTGTTTTGATAGCCTTTTAAAAGTTGGACCTGGTTTCGATTCCTTAGTTACCTACTTTAGGTTTAGAGTTTTTGATTATGGCAAAGCCTCTCAAATTGGGGGAGGCCTAAGTCCAGCAGTGGACGTCTTACGGCTGAAATGATGATGATGATGATGTCTCTATTAATTATCTTACGTACAAGTATAGATAGTTCAATCCATGAAATCACTTCTAACTTTTTAAAGGCGATTAAAACACAATAGTGTTTAAAATTGTGCATTTATAACTTAATTTTAGTTTTTAACTCTGTCGTTTAACTCAATTAGTAAGATTTTCCTCATAGGTGTGAGTTATTGTACTATATTTTAGAGAAACAAATTATCTTAAATCGTATAATAGAGTATGATTAATGATAATATCTACTCTTTATGACCAGCTAAAATGATTTTTCAACACAATTTTTATTTCGCACATTTTTAGTTCTTTCGAAAAAAATCATTCTGTTGTCTTGAGGATCGCCGTATTTGATTGGAAGCTGACAAGCTTTCAGGTAGGTCGATTTTTACTCTTTGGGTATGCTTGCTGAGAAACTTCGCCACGAAAATGTTCAATGGGTGGCCACGTTTTCCAATTCTTTCCATTTAAATCAATAAGGCTGGGACAGGAACGGTGTCAAACGCCTTTGACAGATCAAGAAAAACTCCCAGGCACTTGTGTTGACTCGCCGCCTGATGATTCAATCTACCGAGCCTTTTCCCAACTACATAAATTCAAATAATCCATTTTGAATCATAGGTTCATAAGATGTTGTGTTATATGCAGGTAAGTCTGCTATATCCTGCCATTGAGAGATACAAAATTCATATTACAAGTAAGTAAGGGTCGGCCTCCAGTCTTGGAAGCAGATGACTCCCAGTATTTTATATGAATGACTGTTTAGTAGCCTATCTGACCTCCACAATGAAGTTATTAGATAACATGATACCCCTTAATAAGTCTGGCTGTCAGACTTTTGAGTTCCTGATTAAGATCTTATGGACTGAAGCTTGTTTTATACATTCATGAGGTATGACGATGACGGATCATCATTTTCAATTAAGGGCCTCTTTCTTTGACAATCATTAACATTACCTGTTGTTGCCATAAAAAATATACAATGCGACTTTTTTTTATCATATACACACTGTTATTTTTCTGCCAAACTAGGTACCTACTTGTGTGTCAGTAAAAATGTCATTATCATTTTTAACGCTCGAAAGTAAGGGCTTTTTTTTTTTTTTTTTTTGGATGGGAAATCATCAAATGACTTCTCCCGCTCTGGGCGGAGTGGGAGGGCGTGTCAGACTTTTACTGACTAAAACCCACCCGTGTTCCTTCAGTTGCCCACGTGCCAGGCTTAGCACGAACACGCGACAAGAGTGTTGAGTTCCTAATTGGGTAGTCATAACAGGTGTTACGACTACCCAATCATTTTTTCTTTTGGAATGAATAAAAATCTATCATTATTTCCAAGGCAAACAGGAGTCTTAGTAAGCGTATTTTGCAGATGGATTGCTGTATTAGCTGTTTTACAAAACAGCTCCAATATCTATTGCCATCGCGTTACGATCAATAAAACTGCTACCTACGTTTAGCCGTAACGCAGATAGCTCTGCAATTATGAAAGCGTTTGGTATGGCATCTAATGCAGAAACGTAATATTTATGCTAGGGCACCCTGATCATGGGTTAAGGTAATGCCATTCGCTACTTCGAAGTCAGTCGCAATAACTTGGCTAAATTAGTATTTTAAGAACTGACTTTTGTAAGTTCTTTCGCTCGAGTAAGGGTTATTATCACTCATATTACATACTCTTATATTTAATTCTGGCTTAACGCTATTGTATGTTGTAGATATGGCACACAGAGCGACGAGTGACAAAGGAGATGTTTCATTTTTATATGGGGCTCCGGCCATAACGTGTACCGTTTAGCGAAGCTGGGTAAATTACTCATGAATAGAATAAAGTAACATTTTTTTCATAATATCAAATGGTTTTTATGTACAAAATAAAAATGTTTGACGTTTGTCCTAAGAGTTAGCAAGTGGTCATTTTGAATTCGTTTAGAAACACACTTCAAGAATGGAGACTAAAGATTTTTGTAACGATGAAATGGTCACACTTAATTATGTTTACTCAAAAATATTTATAAGAGAATAATAGTAATTTATTTTTAACACTACAAGAATACACACATTTTTTTATTATTTTCTACTTAACATTGATTTGATGAGACATGATTTCAGAACGAACGAAGTCTGCAAGCAAACGAGACGCCATGTTGAATAAAACATGGCAATAATTGAAAAACTATTATTTTTTGTACACAACAAATCAGGCGCAAATTAACCAGAGAATATTTTTCCCTAATTTGTGGTATTTTTTCCTCTTTTTTGATAAATGTACATCTGATGGCCGAAAATGAAACATCTCCTTTAGAAACAATCTACAATCTGACGTTTTATTACACGCTGTTCTACATAACCTCTTATCGTTGACCCGATGCATTCATAAATGGAAAACGTCTGCAATTCTGAGTGTTACGGTTCCGTAATTATGGAAATAAAAAAATGTCTTTCAGCTGTTATACATAACAGTGCTGTTATATAAAATATCTGCTGACATTTATATCAACATAATCTGCCCGGAATTGAATGAACGTATATAGAAAATGCAAAAGATGATGCTGACATTAGCTTATCATAATGACTAAAAATTAACACATTCAGTGCAAATGTTTGTTATTAAAATTCTGACGTCTGTAGATAATCTCTATAGACATAACAAAAAACGTAATAATTATTCAACTAAACAGTGCATTGTTGACTCAGATTTCTTCACGAAGATAACCAATTCTAATTTCAAATTATCGACATCTGTAATAACAAGTTAATTTTGCTTTCCAGCATATACATAACTCCCCGTTCCAAAGTTTTTAGTCGTGGCCTTGCACCAGCTATCGATCTAAGATCATCCACCCCCTTTTGCAGCTTTCACATCTTTCCTCCTCTTTTCCTCTTGTCCTCTTAGAAAATATTTAATGATGTCTTTGTCCAACTTCTCTATTTTGCTTCTGATTTTACGTCCCCAAATCCATTTGAGTTTCTTTATAGTGTCACGTTTGAGTTTATCTTTATTATTTTTGTATGTTCTATATAGTGTTAGCACGTTTCTAGTTTTTATCTACGTAAAACAGATCATACTCTAGATTCATCTCCATCTACCTAGCCTTATCCCAACTATGTAGGGGTCGGCTTCGAAACTAACCAGTAGACCAGTATTTTACACGGAGCAACTGCCTGTTTGGTCTTCAGAAACCATTAATTGGGTAACACGATACCCCTTGGTAAGAAAGGTTGTCGGGCTTTTGGGCTTCTGAATACCCGTAATGAATGTCAAAGATCTGTGAATGACAGCCGAATCCAACTGCTGAACGTGCTTTCGATGGCACGGCGGGATCATGATCCTATCCTACTTAATATTATAAATGCGAAAGTTTGTGAGTATGGATGTTTGTTACTCTTTCACGCAAAAACTACTGAACAGATTTGGATGAAATTTGGAACACAGATAGTTTATAACCTGGATTAACACATGGGACTTTTTATCCCCGTTGTACGTTCTCGCGCGATATTTTCCGACCTCCACACGGGCGAAGCCGCTGGTAACAGCTAGTATGTAATATATGGCCACCTATCCATGAATCAACGATAACAACGTTTTCCATACTTAATAGAAAAAGTAACTTTGGTTGCCTATCTGTTACCTATTCACGCCTTAACGAACGAATTAATTCCGATGAAATTCGCCACACGCGTGGAACAAGCTGTTGTTTAGGACATAGGGTATTTTATATTCCGGTAGTACGTTCGATAATTATACTATTGACCTCTACCAGGGTTTGGCCGCGGGCTAGTTTATGCGTTCCGCGAGATAATTATCGACCTCCACGCGGGTGAAGTTGCGGGCTAAAGCTAGTTTTATATATTCATGAGTCGTCAGTATGACTGCAGCATCATTATTAATTAAGGGCCTCTTTCTTTGAGAATCATTAACATTACGTTAATGATTCTCAAAGAAAGAGGCCCTGTTGTTGCCATAAAAATATACAAAGCGATTTTTTTTCTCATTGTGTGCATGAGAAAAACATTCGCTTTGTATATTTTCTGTTATTTTTTTCAAACTAAAAAAATGTCATTACCGTTTTTAACACTCAAAGGTATGGGCCTAGCACGAACGCGCGACGAAACGATTGTTTCAGATGAATGCTCCAACCAGCCCTAAGTTCGTAAAGCTCTAAGTGCATAAAGCTGTAGGAATGACTTTTTCTGTTTTTTTTTTTGTTCCTACATCTTTATGAACTTGGAGGGTTGTATTGGTGATTTTGATGATTATAATTCTGTAACTACATACGTCTTACAGTCGCGAATAATATTTTAATCAACATACAACATAGCACTGGCCTGCAAATTGCAAAAAACGCAAGAAATTTTGAATTTCGCGGGCTGGTTGGAGCATTCCTCTTAATAGGAAATAGTCGTTTCGCTGTTACATTTGTAAAATACGAATGCTAGACTTGTAACTGACCGAATCATCGCGCGGTCACCCATCTACCACGCGATCCAACACGTGGACCCAATGCGGTTTGGTAGATGTCATAAACATGTATTCGCATTTTTGATTCCAGGAGACGCCGGTTTCCTTATGATGTTTTTCTTCACCGTTTTGAGAGCAGGGATCGGAAAACGGCGACCAAACCTCTTTATTACACGCTTTATATTAGCTTCACTTGTATGTTTGTATGTTTGTTTGTAACCGACTCTTTATAGCGCGATTTTGACCCACTTTAAACGACCAGATTTCATTCAAACTTTGCACACTTGTCAAGGACCGATGACAATGCAATAATTTCATAAATTTTTTCCATTATCCTTGCCAGGGTTACCAGGACAGCAAAAAAGCTGTCACAAACTACGCTGACATACGTCTCAAAATTCGAAACACCCTAAAAAATAAATAATAGTTTTAAAAAAACTAAATAACACGCTTCCATTGAAAACCAAACTAAAAAGTACAAAATAATGGAAAAAAAGCGTGGGGTGCCTGATATCAATAAAAAACACCTTAAAAAGCACCCCACGCTTTTTTCCATTATTTTGTACTTTTTAGTTTGGTTTTCAATGGAAGCGTGTTTTTTAGTTTTTTTTTTAAACGATTTTTTTTTTTTTTGAAAGCTTTGTCAGTTAGCATACGCAGTAATTACCGTATAATGTTGATTCAGGCCTCCTCTCTGTGAAAGGGATTGGGCCATAATCCAGCAAGCCAGCCCAGTGCAGGTGGTTGTCAAATATCTTGGAATGATTGACTCTAGACAAGCTGGTTAGAAAAAAAAAGAAAAGAAAGGCTGCAGTTACCCGCCGTTGGCAACATTCCGCTCGTCTGTAAGAGCTATTATTGATATGGCTAATTGTGCTTACATCATAAATTTTAATCTAAATGCTATTAAACTCGATTGATTTTGAATCGAAAATACAAATATCCTATAGTTGTATTTTCGACTGTAATCGAATCGATCTACCAATTGAATTTACGTTACTATTACGTCGTTCGTTTGTGTTATTTATAAACGCGACCATTACGCATAAACGCAATGCGTGGCCTTTATATACTGTAAAAATAAACTGTTATTGTCGTTCATAATTAACTATATTTATACAAAATAAATAAAATGGAAGTGTCTGTTTGTAATGTCAAAATAATAGCTTTTTACATAAAGCACTTGAAAGTATACTCGTACACAATACTTACTTGTAACAACCAACCCTTTTTTTAGAGTTTTTGTCTGTCCGTCTATTTGTTCCGGCTAATCTCTGAATTAGCTAGACCAGTTTTGAAGGAACTTTCATTAGCAGTTAGTTAGCTGATGTTTTTTCTCGGTAGAAAGAATTATTGTGGGATAATTTTGATATCCACGCGAGCAAAGCTCCTGTCAACAGCCAGTACTTAATACAAAAGGTTTCATTCCTTTGTGAGTGGAAAAAAAAATGCTGTACAATTCGTACGATTTCCGTCACTTCACATCAATTTGTCATTTTAAAAGGTAGGACTTTTTAATCGTTTTTTAAAGTTTTTTAATGATTTATTCACTTTTTCTGTAAAAAACAAAGGTTTTTTTACTTACGCACTTAAATGACGTGACTTGACATTTTTAAAGTGCCAATTGTTTTTGTAAACATAAGAAGGTAGGTACCAAAATATTATTAACACAATTTTGCCTACCATAAAAATATTGATCTTTAAGTTTAGGTATTTTTAGCCTGTCAAATAAAATTATTTATTATTACTCAAAATGAGCAGTGGTGGCCCAGTGGTATCAACTTATGAGTTCTAAGCCGTAGGTTCGAACTCAGCCAAGCGCTTTATTTTGCGTAAATTATTTCATTACCTACCTTCAATACGGTGAAGAAAAATATCGCATGTCCTAAACCTAAACTTCGAAGATACGTTGTCTGTATTAAATTTTTCACTGCTAGCACGTTTTCCTCCGTAACAGCCGTCATAGGGCGACCACTTCTTTCTTCATCCCCCAAAGTTAGTCGAACACGTTTGAATTCGTTATACCAACAATACACAGTTGCCTTGCAAGGGCCTTCATCCATGAATGCAATTTGTAGGCTATCGTACGATTCGTCTGGTTTCAGGCGACACTTGAAATCGTAAAAAATCATAGCGTGAAAATGTTCCCGGCGCGAATCCATTTTCCAATGAGACACGATAATTTAATTAGCTTGCAAAAAATGTGGAGGGAAATTTTGAAATTGGAACGTACCTATTTTTTTACTTATAAATAATAATTATTTTTATAATAGTTTATAAATGGACAGTCTATCATACAAAAAAAAAAAAATTACATGCTTTATATTAGCTTCACTTGTATGTTTGTATGTTTGTTTGTAACCGACTCCTTATAGCGCGATTTTGACCCACTTTAAACGACGAGATTTCATTCAAACTTTGCACACCAGTCAAGGATCGATGACAATGCAATAATTTCATAAATTTGTGCCATTATCCTTGCCAGGGTTACCAGGACAGCAAAAAAAACTGTCTTCGAAAACTACGCTGACATACGTCTCAAAATTCGAAACACCCTAAAAATAGAAAATAAATAACACGCTTCACTTGAAAACCAAACTAAAAAGTACAAAATAATGGAAAAAAAGCGTGGGGTGCTTTTTAAGGTATTTTTTAGGGTTCCGCACCTCAAAAGGAAAAAGCGGAACCCTTATAGGATCACTTTGTTGTCCGTCCGTCCGTCTGTCAAGACCCTTTTTCTCAGGAACGCGTAGAGGTATCAAGCTGAAATTTATATCAAATACTCAAGTCTATTGTCTCTTGGAGCTGTGCAAAAAATCAAGCTTCTAAGCTAACGCAATCAAAAGATATAGCCGTTTATACCGCAAATTTCCACAAATTTTCGAAACTCGCAAGGGAATCAAAACCTAAAGGGTACTTCCAGTCGATCTAGAATTTTGAAATTTGGTACGAAGCAATGTCTTATAGCACAGATAAAGGAAAAATTGCGAAAACCGTAAATTTTTAGTTAAATCATATAATAAACAGAACAAAACACAGACAGAAATAAAACCAAGCCAAAACTACGACTCGATTGTCGTGATGGGTGAACTTTTACTTATATCCTACAGGTTTGTACGGAACCCTCGGTGCGCGAGTCCGACTCGCACTTGGCCGGTTTTTTTTAATGATATCAGGCACCCCACGCTTTTTTTTAGTTTTTTTAAACTATTATACTTTTGCAATACTTTCTGAGTGGCCTGGTTTGTGACATTTTCCAACTCGCACTGGGCCCGTGTGGTTGATTACGGCCCCTCAAAGAAAGGAGACCTGTGCCCTAGAAGTGAAAACTTGATAGGTTGGTTATGAAGGTTAAATGAAATACAAAGGATAAAAAAATAATTTTTTTGCGACACATAGAAGAATCTCTTAACCTGAACATACATTGTTTTATGGTAAAAATAATTAGATTAGGAACTGACTAAAACAAATTAAAACATTCAGCTTATTCTAGAATTCAAGAGTTCTATGCAAAAGATTTAGGAAGTAACTAAGGTAAACTGCTTAAATACCGGAAATTGAATAATTCTATCTATAATTGTTGCGAAATATGACCAATTATATTTTAGACCATAAGGTCAACGACTCAAGGTTGAAGATGCCTATAAATAAGGATTAATGTACTTGGCCTTACACTAGAACTTGAATTTAAAATTAAGGTCAGTAGCGCAATCATTAACTTTATACTTTTTTCTATTGATTTATTTCTTTACTAGCTTTTGCCAGCGGCTACGCCCGTACGTACTACCGGGATAAAAAAGTACCGTATGTGTTAATCCAGGTTATAAACTACATGTGGGCGCAATTTCATCCAAATAAGTTCAGTAGTTTTTGCGTGAAAGAGTAACAAACATGCATACGTCCTCGCAATCGTTCACATTTATAATAATACTAGCTTTTTCCAGCGAGTTTGCCCGCGTATTATACATATTAACCTGCCTCTTGAATCACTCTGTCTATTTACGAAAACCGCATTAAAATACGTTGCTAAGTTTAGAATATCTAAGCGTACAAACACGAAATGCAACTTTGTTTAATACTATGTAAAGATGAGGTCAGTAACCTGTAATTGTTGGTTAATATTAGGGTGGTTAATATGAGGTACTAGTCAAAAAAGGTTTTTGTATACTGGCACCTTTTCTAGTACCTTGAACATATTACGGACGGAAGTAATGATATTAAGAGATAAATCCGAATTTAAGATGAATTCAGTTGACCTCTAATATCATACGCAGATTAGCAAGGTAAGCCAAACCAGTCTTGTGATGCGTCTTAAAATTTTAAGAACCAAAAATTTTAAAATAGGAATTGTTAAAATTCTGGCCTCTTTGGCACCCTTGGGGCCAACGTTGGTTCAATTGCTGAAGCTAGTTCTTTGGGCCAGTGATTGATTGCAACGACATAGTTGAGATAAAGTTGTCTGATTTTAGTCAGAGTATTTAGCAAGGTACAAGCAGTGGTTATGGCTCCTACTTACGTGGCGGAGGTGATGGGTTCAAACCCAGGTAAGCACATTATATTGTATAATTTATATTTATTTATTTTCATTCTTTGTTTATTTTATAATTTTATTTATTTTTTTTATTTCAGCACCACAGCTCTCAAAACAATGAACATCGCGAGGAAACCAGCTTGTCCTTGAAACCAAAAAAAATCATGGTGGATCCCACCCCCTTTAAAAAATATAGGAGGCCAATATCTCACCAGTGAGAAAGTTATAGGCTGGTTTAGAAGTAAAACTGCCACTGCAAGACCAGGGATCATTTAAAAATAAACATCACACGCTAAAAATAAGATCATAAAATGTTTAAATAGCTTTGGATGATAAACTAAATATTTCCAAGAAAATTGATACAGAGAAAAAACTTTTTCGCGACTTCATTATTTTATCATTATAAAAATACGCATAGTCTAAATCCTACGTCACATCATACGCGAAGCGACAGCGATACATTTCATAACTATACCACGCTACGTATTCCGTATGACGCCATCTTTAATGTACAGGCGGATACAAAAAAAAAATGTGGAGCGAAAGAATTTCGCATCCTGGTAGTAATTATGTATTACAAACGAGTTGCAAAGTGTTTAGACAGAAAAACACGCCGTATGTTACGTTACACAAGACATCGTATATTGCAACTGTGATTATAGTACGCATGGCCACGAATCAAGTTACACAAATCCAGTATAAGCTGACTTTTCACTGTACGAAAAATTTATACAATGCGAGGTCAGGTAAAACTGGAAATATGTAGCTTGACCTGTAGCCGTGTGTACTACTCGAGCGAAATAAATATAAGATTGACCTTTCCTCATGTTTTGATCATTCCATTTCAGCCCATCTCTTGCTGTCCTCTTCCAGTGACGCCCTAAGCCGAGGTCCGTACCCCAGGAAGGATGTCCTTAGCGAGTAATTTTAAGTTTTTAAAGCCCTGGCTGAAGGCCTAAATTTATTGAAGTAGCCATAGGCAAGTCCTGTTCGACGGGCCTGTTAGTCTAATGGTTAGTGACCCTGACTGCTAAAACTGAGGTCGTGGGTTCGATTCCCACCCAGGACAAATCTTTGTGTGATGAGCACAATCATTTGTTCTGTGTCTGGGTGTAATTTATCTATAATATGTATGTATTTAGAAATATATAAGCACGTTTATCAGTTGTCTGGTTACCATTGTACAGGCTCTGCCTAGTTTGGGATCAGATAACGTTGTGTTGGTTGTCCAAAGATATAATTATATTATGAAGCAGCCGAAAGGAGACGTGTCAATCCCAAGAAAAAAACGTGTTTTGAGCTACATTAAAGTACTGGATACAGGTGAGTCGTTTTCTTCGTGAATGTAAAACAACACAAAACCTAACCCATTGAAGATTTTTACTATTTTTACTATTTCTCCGGAATCGTTTTATAAATTGATTTAAAAAAAAAACACAATAATGTTTTACGTTTCTATCTTCATGAATTTTCATTTATTTTGTTACATAAGAGAAGAAAGAAAAAATCTATGTTGCATTGACTCCAAATAAATTGAGACAACGGCCGGAGACTGACGATGATGAAATGATGGAATTCTATTATTGTAATTATTTTAACACTTTCAGATCTAATAACAAATACCCCTCTTAGTAGAAGGCCTTCATGCCCAAAAGTCTCTATCTCCTGCTATACAAGTGCCAGCGACAGTCAAGATGTCATTGACCCAACGAGGTTTGGGCCTTCTCTTTTCCGCTGACCTGATGGGCCTGCCCATGACTTTTGAAGTCCAGCGGTCATTTTGACTCTTGCCATAGTACCAGCCCATCGCCATTGTTGGTTTTGCGAATAGTTTAGAGCACACGGTAAGAATAAATCAAGGACAGAGGATGATCAGTGACGAAAACATTGATAGCCTTAAAAAATGTTATTGAAATTATTCTGCGACATAAACTTTATGTCAAATCAGGAATGAAGTTATCCGGAAAAGAACTGGAGTTACCGACATAGCTTGCAGAGTAAGCAGGCTGAAGTGGCAGTGGGCTGGCCATGTCTGTCGAAGGACCGATGGCCAATGGAGCAGACGAGTCCTGGAGTGGAGACCGCGTATCGGCAAGCGTAGTGTGGGACGCCCCCCAGCTAGATGGACCGACGACCTCAAAATGGTGGCTGGGACAGACTGGATGCGGAATGCGGAGGACAAGATGTTGTGGTGCAGCATGGGAGAGGCCTGTGTCCAGCAGTGGACTGCGATAGGCTGAGTTGATTTGATTGATAAACTTTATGTCGTTGTTTATAGTTTCATTTACTAACGTGGTTATATTTATTTTTAAGCGGTCTGACCTCGCATGAAGTGCATGGACATTTGATCGGGACATAATTAAAAACTCGTCTTAAGTTCAAAATAATATAACATTATTAATAGATTTTATGGCTATCTATAAATAAAATAATTATGCCATTACAACGACCTAAGGGCATGTTATGTTGTATTTTAAGCATCAACAAGGCTATAAGCAACTAATATTGACGAATTCTCACTTGCATAAACACCAAGGCTGGCATCGAAGGCATAAAATATTAAACTGTTATTTATGTAAAATGTTTATGATAGATATTGGTCAAAAGGTTTCGTCACTGTTCGGTTAAAATTAACATCTTTGTGAGAAATGACACTGCAATTGATTGTTTGACAAATATCATATGAGCCTCTATGAGACTAAATATTTGAGGACATGAACTGTACCTCTAGGCAGTCCTCTATGGGATTTTCGGAACGAAGTTCCTCATGGCGCGTTGCGAAAGGGGGCTAGACGGAAATTAAGAGAAAAAGTTGTAACGACACTTTTTAACCGACTTCAAAAAAAGAGGTTTCTTAATTCGACCGTATATATTTTGTTGTTTGTATTTGTTTAGTATGTTGTTGTTTTTTTTGTTGTGAGTAGAGAGAGAGAGAGAGAGAGAGAGAGAGAGAATATTTTTGTTGAGTGTATACAGGTTTTTTGTACATAATAAATAATTACAATAATGAATCCTGGAAAGGAACTTTGTTGCATCCGGGTGTTCCTTGACACCTCTCAAGTTTTTATTTAATTTGCAGCCTTTCTAGTAATCTTATTTTTTTCGGCGCAAAGAGTATTTAATCCTTGTACAAAATTGAGTCCCTTAGTCGCCTTCTATGACACCAACGAGAAGAATTACGATGACTATTATGGTTACCATTCTGGCACCACACGAACCTAAATTTATATACCTAATAAATCAAAATCAAAAGTCATTGATTCAAACTACGATATGAGTGGTTAATTTTTGTACGTCACTGTTCCATAACACAGTCCCCTTAAAACGTCAGTCCTTCACATTTTCCAACAACACAATGTGTCAACCCTGGTAGTGGTACCTCTGGCGTAGTCCCCGGATTCAAATCCAATTGAGCACGCGTGAGATAACCTCCAACGAAGGGCTTTACGAAATTTTCCGGAAAATTTGGTGACAGATAATGAAGTTTTCATGCATTTTCGCCGGAATTAAGGCCTTATCCTGCAAAGAGATGTTGAAAACCTCATTTTGAGTTCGACTAATTGTTGTTGTTGTGTTATTAACGTCTAAGGCGCATTTACAGATTATTAATTTTTTTTTGTCATCAGTTATTAAATGTTTAATTTAATTTCTTTATTTAATCACCAAAACAGAAGTACGTTTTTTTGTAAAATGCTTTCTTCCATTTCTACAAAAAAAAAAGTATTAGGTATAATTTTGTTTAATTTCCTATATCGTAAATTGTTTTTTCTTTTCTCTTATTTAAGTGTACACCTAGACTTAAGTTAGCAATTAAGCGGTAATCTGGCGTCCTTGTAGTCAATGCTGTGTTTACCTGTAATTGGCATATATATTAGAATATTACCTTTGATTTAATGTTTGTATGTATATATATGTGCTGTGGGTGAACCTTTAAGTAAATAAATAAATAAATATAAAAGAGTTAAAAATATTGCTGAGTATTTTGCAGAAGATGTACAATTTGTAACGAAAGTCCATAAAATACTTATTACGATAAAATTTAAGCTAATCATTTAAAATAATAGCCGCACGGGTCGATTGATCAGGTTAAGGCGCGGTTGGTCCACGAATGGGTCATCATCTTAACAAATCAAGACCAGCATCCTAATTGAGTAACACACTATTAATCAGAATCTGAGTCATTTTGAAGCTTATTGCTAATCCATCCTTACATAATAGGTTGGGGAAAAAGTTTCTTCGCATTTTTTAAGAAAATTCAAAACATTTTTTAATAAAGTTTATTTACATTTACCTAAAGTATGTAGGTACCATTTTGTTCGATAACTTTTTGCCATCTGGTAGGTAGGGACATGATCCCATTGCTATAGAAATTTTGGGACTTCTGGTCAAATTACCGCGACAAGTGGTTTTGGCAGTCCTCTCGTGATGTTAACCTGACACTGCCTAAGGAATTCTGAAGAGACCGAAACAGGTGGAAATCTGAAGGTGCAATGTTAGGACTATACGGCGGATGCATTAACACCTCCCAGCTGAACTCTCTTAATTTTTATTGGGTGGCTAAAGATGTGTGAGGTCTAGCGTTATCATGATGAAAAACCACACCCCTTCTGTTGATTAATTCCGGCCGCTTTCTCTCAACTTCTTGCTTTAATCTCATCAGTTGTTCGCAGTAGAGTTCAGAATCGATGGTCCTGCCTGGTGGTAACAGCTCATAATGAATAATGCCGTTCCAATCCCACCACACACACAGCATCACCTTGTTGCGAGTTAACCCGGGTTTCGCCACAGTCTGTGAAGCCTGACCGGCCTTTGACCACGACCTTTTTCACACGTTCTTGTCATACGTGATCCACTTTTCATCACCAGTTATCAGCTTCTTCAAAAATGGTTCGGTTTCATTACGTCGTAATAAAGAATCACAAATGAGTACACGGTTCATTAAATTTCTTTCAGTGAGCTCGTGAGGTAACCAAATGTCGAGCTTTTTTGTGTACCCAGTTTTTTTCAAATGCGCCAAAACTGTTCTGTGTTTAATTTCCAGTTCTTTAGCTACGTCGTAACTACTGGTATGCCGATCTTGCTCCACTTTTTCAAAAATGGCATCCATTTTATCCGTAATAGGGCGACCAGAGCGACGTGCATCTTTGACATCAAAATTTCCGGATTGAAAACGCTTAAACCAAATTTGTGCTACTCTCACAGACACTACACTAGGTCCATAAACATCGCAAATTTTTTTCGCGGCCTGCGTTGCATTTTTACCTTTTTTGTAGTAAAATTTTAAAATGTATCGAATTTCTTCATTAGATTCACTCATCTTGACGGTACGAAAAACAAATGACAATCACACATTTTCCTAATTTGAATTTGGAATTATGTTCTTTAAAATTTAAACTTTCAATGATACCAAAACCAGCCAGATACAAATAGTATAGCCAAAGAGATTTTATTACAAGTTCATACATACTATAATGCGAAAAGACTTTTTCCCCAACCTAATATGTTCGAAAAGAATGTCTGCTTAGTAACGTAAACAACGCCATGAAGTTTGTGCAACTGTCAAAATGAATGCGATTCCTACTGATAGTGTATTACGCAATTACCTCTGAGGTTGGTCCGTGGATGGGGACTATCTTTACATACCGGTACCCCACCGTGTCTCTGAGAGCACGTTAAGCCGTTGGCCCCGGCTGTCATTTTTAGGGTTCCGTTGCCAAATGGCAAAAAACGGAACCCTTATAGATTCGTCATGTCTGTCTGTCTGTCTGTCTGTCTGTCTGACCGAGTATGTCACAGCCACTTTTTTCCGAAACTATAAGAGCTATGCTATTGAAACTTGGTAAGTAGATGTATTCTGTGAACCACATTAAGGTTTTCACACAAAAATAGAAAAAAAAACAATAATATTTGGGGTTCCCCATACATAGAACTGAAACTCAATTTTTTTTTCCATCAAACCCATATGTGTGGGGTATCTATGGATAGGTCTTTAAAAATGATATTGAGGTTTCTAATATCATTTTTTTCTAAACTGAATAGTTTGCGCGAGAGACACTTCCAAAGTGGTAAAATGTGTGTCCCCCACCCCCGTAACTTCTAAAATAAGGGAATGATAAAACTAAAAAAAATATATGATGTACATTACCATGTAAACTTCCACCGAAAATTGGTTTGAATGAGATCTAGTAACTAGTTTTTTTTTAATACGTCATAAATCGTAAACCACAATTTACCTTTCATTCAGTCAACCTTTAATATAAAAAATAAAAAAAATGGTTTTCATAAACATAAACCTTATGCATAAACCGTGAATACCTGCAGGTTTGTACGGAACCCTCGGTGCGCGAGACCGACTCGCACTTGGCCGGCTTTTATTTGTCATATTTGGCAGTCGTTACGAGTCATCAAAAGCCTGAACGTCTAACCACCAGTTTTATCATATTACTCAGTCACTGGGTTGAAGAGATGAGATAAGCAGTCGCTACACGTAAAATACTGTATTCAACTGCATCCGGCAGGACTGGAAGCTGACCCCAAAATAGTTGAAAAATGGCTACGCAGCATGATGACTAACACTATAATTAGAGAGTCCAAGTTCTGACTAATTTCTCAACAAAGAGCCAAAACGACCTTAGTAAGTAAAAACAAGATGGAAATTTCTTTCATCATCTTCATCATCATCATTTCAGCCGTAAGGCGTCCACTGCTGGATATAGGCCTCCCCCAAGCACCACCACTTCGACCTGTTCTGTGCTTCTCGCATCCAACGTATCCCTGCGGCCTTCACCAGGTCATCGGTCTATCTTGTGGGAGGTCTTCAAACGCTACGTCTTCCAGTACGCGGTCGCCACTCCAGAACCATTTCTTTCATAACTTTGTTTATTAAGAAATGCACTTTAATGGAATGTGTATGAAAATAAAAAGAAAATAAATGCATAACTCTACAACAGGAAATGAAAGGGTTCCTAAAATACCGTTATTTTGGGGATTCCGTTATTGGAATCCAAACCAGAACAGGCAACTAAATTGGAATCTTTAAGAACCTACATTTTGCCGGTTCTTTTTCAAAACGAGTTGGAACGAGTTCAAACGGTGCTAGTACGTGTAAGCGTAGGTTATTCAAACTACTGATAAAAATTTATGACAATATTAATTTGCGTACACTGTACAGTACAGATTTGCACTCGCCTATATGTATTTCCAACGCAAAGTGATTATCCCTTCTTTCTTAGAATAGGATGATACGTAACCAATAATTTGGAACATTTTTATGAACCCGGTTCTATGGAACTAGAACTGCTCCGTAACCTAAATCGGAACTACACCGAAAAGAAGAAACTTTTAAGAACTGAAATACAGACCGGTACCCAAATTTACAGCCCAGATACATAAATTCAGAAATACAACAATCTTCTTCTTCTTCGTCAATACACTCTTGACATAGTGGTCGTGGTCGTCATATCGCGTGTGGTGGCGAGCTTCACAATCCGCCGCCATTCCTCTCGTACTGCAGCACTTCTCGTACATTCGTGAAGTGGACCATTAATTGCAGTTTTGACCTGATCGGTCGAACGCATGGGTGACCTGCCACGAGCTCTTTTGCCTTCAACTTTTCCCTACATGACAAGTCGTTCACAATACACGTAATATGTAATTCATAATTCGTAATACAAAAATAATTAGGGATTAATCATCATCATCAGGCTACAGTACTCCACAGTAGGACTTAGGCCTCTCCGATTGCATGCCATTTAGCTTGTTCCCAGCAACTCTCATACAGCTGCTAACAGCCGCCCTGTAAAGATCGTCGCTCCACCTATCCTCAGGGCGTCCTACCTTAGTTACGTTTGTCGCCCCATTCGCTGTATCGACTAAAGAACACGTCTAGATTTTAATAAATATTAGCCTATATTGTTCCCACTGTTGGGACACAGGCCTTCTCTCGGTGAGAGGGAGTGGGCCATAATCTACCATCCCGGCAGAGTTCTGGTTCGTAGTTAGTGTTTAATGAATGTATGAAAATCTTGAAATGCATTTTTGTACCTTAATATTTTGAATTTTGGAACTTTTCCTGTTTCAGAAAAATTGCCAACTTTGGCATGATGATTTATAATTAATTTTTCGTCTTTTTTTACCAGAAAAATAAATAAGAAGAACATAATGAAGCTATTAGTATAAAAAACCTTGGAAGTTAATTTTTCGCACGCCTCTTATTTAAAAACTTAAACGAATGCGTGCCAAAACTCGATCGTATGTCCTTTGCTTTGGACGTATTGCAAACAATAATAAAGAGTCGGTTCCGATTTTTTAATAATTATAATTATTAATTCTTAAGTTCGGCAAGACAGTGGTTTTGAACAATTAAAATAATATAACAATTTAGTGTGGTGCTGAGTTTTTTGTGAATTTTAAATGTAAGTGAAACTTCAGTATTTTTATTTTTTTTTGGTTGGTTTTTGAGATAATAATAAACATTGCAACCGTAACAACTAACAAGTGTTAAATATACACATCTTGTATATTGCTGAAAAGATTTTTAATAAATCGTAAAAAATATTTTAAAAATAAATCCTTGGTTTAGTGATTTAATAAATTCGAAAACCAAACGTTAGATTAATTACGAAATTTGTTAAATTAATTTCGGATATCGGTATCCGCAGTAACAGGAAAAATAGCTAAGACGATACTGAGGATCCGCACTTAAGTTGCGCATAAAGAAGGAAAGTCTGTCAAGGATCGAATTAAACCAAATAGTTTGATGTTCTAATCACCAGTTATAAGTTCTCCTAGTTTACTTAAACCGGGATCATCATCTGCCTGAACATTTCCCAACTATGGGGGGGGGTTAACTTCGGCTTAAACCGGGATATGGGTACTAATTAAAATAATCGACTCTTTGACTATTCAAAAATACCCACTTGTTAGGACCTCAGTCTCATAGTAAAGTGGCCCACTGCAGAGTCGTTCATATGGTTTACAAGGTAAATATAATATGAATATCTGTATGTAGGTGTTAATTGTGTGTTAGGAATTGTGTGTTAGTATATAAGTAATTGAATTATTTTATTTTAATTGTAACTATGATATCGACACAACTACCTTTGTAGTTTTATTTGTATGCTCTCGGGTAAAATGTAGCAAACTGTGCATCTTCTTATAACATCTTATTGTAATTTTTAACCTACATTTACAAATAAATGTGATTTGACTTGATTTGATGAATATCTCATCCAATTAACCGATTACTAAGCGCACTTGTTTTTGTAGGGATACTTACATAAATAAAAAGGAAAAGTTGATCAACGTTTTTGCACATTTTTTTTATAAAGTAACATCAACAGGTTTCTTCTACAGGTTATGTTGCAATAAAAAGAAAGTTTCTCATATAATTTTGCTCAAAAGTGTTATAAAATAATATTGAAGTTGTTGGTATGCGGGTATGTTTGACACCCTAAATACCAACAAATATAAAGAGCAGCAAGTTTATTAACAGTGCAAGATAACATTCGTATGTGGCATCTTTTTTTTTGGGTCAAATGACGTCTTCCGCTCAGGGTGGAGCGGGAGGGCGTGTCAGACTTTTACTGGCTAAAACCCACCCGTGTTCCTTCCGTTGCCCATGTGCCAGGGCTACGGTATCTCTTTCGAACAAGTCTCGCGACCCTGGCAGGGAATATGGCATCTTAAGAATTAAGAAGCGCCGTTTAGCTCTAAAAAACATTCAAACGTATTATGCAATTTGTAAGTCAATGTCAATTTGTTTGTTGAACAAAATAAGATTTGCTTCGTAACAAAAGCGTTTTTACGGAATAAAAATCTATCAAAGAATATTTCATCACCATTTATTATTTATTTATTTAAACTTCTCGCACACAAAAAAAAGGTACAAAGGCGGACTTAATGCCTTAGGCATTCTCTACCAGTCAACCAAGGGTGGTGAAAAGATTAGATGGCAAGTGCTTTGGTTGAGAGGAACAATAATGAAAAATGAGTAATACCATACCATTGCTCTAAAAACGGTGAAGGAACACATCGCGAGGAAACCAGCATGTTCTAGAACAAAAACTTTGAAAAAATGTTACATCTACCACACTGCTAGCGCACTGAGCCCGCGTGGTGGATTACCGTCCACTCCCTCTCACAAAGTGTTGGCATATGTCCCAGCAGTGGGAACATTATCGGCTGATTATGAATCGACTCAGTCTATCCAATCCACTGCTGGACATAGGCCTCTCCCAGACTGCGCCACAATATTTTATCCATTTATTTTTTTATTTTTTAGACAAAATTTTTAATTTCAATTTTTTTATGATACAACATACAAAAATACATACAATCCTCAATTTTCACCCTTATACGATTAACCCTTATTTTTTAATAGCCATTTTAGTAATTTAATCATTTTTCCTCTCCGGTCGAAAACTGATCAATCGTCATTTAATTAGTTATCCCCGCCAGATGTCTACAGGTGTCACTTCTGACCCAGTAAACAGCACGGAGTAGGGATGAGAACGAAGCCGGTCTCCTTTCTTTCTCACTCCCTACACAGTTGTCGGCCATCATTATTGTTTATGCATCAAGTGTAGTAGTAACGTTGACAATTATTTATATGGCAAAACAACTTTTGCCGGGTCAGCTAGTATAATAAATAGATACGGGGTCACTAACCACTAGGCTAACAGGCCGGTCAATACGGTCAGCTTGCTTACTCTGCAAGCTAAGTCGGTAACTCCGCTTTTTCCGGATAATTTCAGAATTTTATTCATTAATGACTATTACATAATGTACCACTCTATAGGGTTTTATAAGTTATGGGGTCCTCTTGTTGATTTTTAACCGACTTCAAAAAGGAGGAGGTTCTCAATTCGGATGTTTATATATTTTTTTTTTTTATGTATGTTCGGCCATAACTCCGTTATATATAGACGGAATTCCAAAATTCTTTTTTTTTTCGTAAGGAGTTTATTCCGAAATGGTCCCATATAATTTTCATATAGATCTGTTGATGAGTTCGGGAGACAGACACCGGAACTCTTTAAAAAATGACAGCAAATCAACCGCGATTTCTGCTATCGCATAAATATGCATTGTTTGTTTGGAATTAGTGCAGGATGAATACCACAACTAAAAATTTAAAAATAAAAACTTTTTTACAAAAAAAAAAAACAACCGACTTCCTTAAAAACACTACAAAGTGAAAAATAACTTTAATTTCGGAAGTCGGCGGCAAAAAAACCATAAATACAGATCCTAAGACACCGACTTCCGAAATTAAAGTTATTTTTCACTTTGTAGTTTTTTTAAGGAAGTCGGTTGTTTTTTTTTTTGTAAAAAAGTTTTTAATGATACAAATTCTGTAAATACACACTTGTTGTGATCGCGAATAAAAATTGTTTTTCGACATATCAACTGACACTGATCTGTAAATTGCAGAAAAAAAAACAAGAACATTTGAATTTTGCGGGTTACTCTAAGGCACTACACACTGAGGTGAAAACTCTTGCGTCAATTGTCTTTGCTGCCGGTTGTTGTTGTTGTTGGTGGTCTCCATTATTCTCAACATCAATCTGCTCTTGTCTGGGTCGCAAGATTTGTTCGAAAGAGATACCGTGGCCCTGGCATATGGGCAACTGAAAGAACATAGGTGTGTTTTAGTTATTAAAACTTTGACACGCCCTTCCGCTCCACTCAAAGCGGGAAACTTCCACCTACAAAAAAAAAAACATCAATCTACTGAATATTATCATTACTCTACTGCCCTTATCACTAATTAATTTATTAATAATATTAACGTAAAAACTACTCTTATACTAAAATAAAACGTCTTTAATTGTCAAACAGTCTTCGGTATTCGATTATTTTGTTAATTTTTTTTCCCTGTCAACATTGTCTATTCATTTTGATTTAAAAGCTGTGATGACTTTTATCAATATAATTTTTTAGCTTTAAAGCAATAAATTGACTTGTGAGCAAAATATAATATCAAAATAAAATCTTGGGTAGATCTGATATAATTTCTGACTCAAATAGTAACAATGTTAAATTATCTGTCGAGGCTTCACACACGTGTTGGTTGTCTAATGAATGTGCTTTGACTACTGGGCAATTCGATACCCCTCGGTAGGACCAGTAGCCGGATTTTTGGGCTTCCAACTTCTCATAACGACTAATAACTCTGGCGTAACTTCACAAAAAAGATGTACAGCTTGTTAAGGGTTCAGTACAATAATGCTTACCGAACCCTTGCGAAACTACCAAGATACTGTAGTGCCAGCATGTTTGCCGAAGCGAGGGTCCCGGACTTTTACGCCATCATGAGGTCGAGGGTCGCGTCTTTTCGGCAGAATTTGAGACGCTCCAGAAATAGCATTTTGAAGGTTGTCTCGGGCAACTTGACAAGCCCTATATATTTGCACTGGATTTCTGTTCACCTAAGAGGGGACAAAAAATGACGAATGCAATGAACGAATTTTTGAAGACTATGGGTACCTCTACGTTTTATGTTTTAATTTTGATTTTATTTTGATTATGATGTTGATTTTAATTAGATATTTATTTTGATTATGATTTTAATTTTGTTTTTGATTTGAATTTTGATATTGATTTTAATTTTGAATTTGTCATTGTAATTATGTTTTGATTTCAAATTTTAGCTTGATTCTAATTTTGATTATGATTTGATTTGATTTTATTTTACTGTAATTTTTGTATATCGGTACAATGCCTGTAATTAAACACTATTTATTTATTTTATGATAAATATCTACAAATGACAGCTGGGACCAACGGCTTAACATGCTTTCGAAGGGTCTCGATATTTGTTAGATGATCACCCATCCACGAACCGATCGCGGTAAGCGTAGCTTAACCTTCAATCCTCATTTTCTTAACCCATAATTTCAAGTACAAACTACCGCTGATTATCGGGCCACAGTTTTACATAATAGACAAGTTAAAAATTGTAAGAGATACAAGCGACGCTTAGTTTGTGTCTCATTGATTATATAGTCTCAATAATTGTATTATAAACTGGTTATTATTATTATAACTGCTACAGTTTCATAACATAACTATAAAATCTATTATAATCCTAGACAAAACAGGAAATACCTTGTTACGAGCCTTGACAAATTGATATTTTTTGGCAATGGCCGCTATCGTTAGGTTTTGAACATATTTACTTAAACTGACATTATTCTTGAGAATTGAAGCTTGCAGTGAAGATATTTATTTTTATCTAGAGGTTAAGAAGGATATGTAGTATATTTATCCAAAGCGGATAGAGAATTGTTTGAAGTATAAACATTACAAAGTATTTTTAATAACGCAGGAAGAGAGAAGATTAGGAGCTGTAGTTGTTGTCTAACTTTTAATTTGAATCAAGTTTTTTTTTTTTTTTTCTATTGGAATGATTCAACTAAGAGCAGTGTTCGTCCAATGATAACGACCGTGAGTTAGGAGCTGTAGGTCTAGGTTAACACTCAGCCAGGCTTGTGTAAATTATTTCATCACCACTGCTCTCAAATCGGTAAAGCAAAATATCCTGAGGAAACCAGCATGTACTAGAACCAAAAATTCGAAGACATGATATGTTAGGCTCGCTCCTTCTCACAAAGAGACGTCCTGTGTCCCAGAAGTAAAATGAGATAAGATAATATTTATTTGCTTAAACATTTATCATACACACAGAAAGAGATGCATGCAAGATGATCAAAACATTGGGAAGTACTGACATGTTTACCACATCATGTGACGTGCAAATATGAAGACATAGTATTAATTAAAACATTCTCTGAAAACACCAAAAAACTAAGCAATTAAATTATAATAATTATGTATAGTGGTAAATTTAAAATAACAATAATTCAATCAGAACATTTAAATTAAAATAATTTAGTATGAGATTGATACAATAATCATGTCAAAATAATAATAAAAATCTAAAAATAACTCAACAATGTCATTGAAAATAATAAACACAAATAAAATAAGCTACAATTTCAACACAATTTTTTTTTTTAGTTTCCATGCTACAAGCTGATTAGGATGATTGAGATTCAACTTATTCTAGTTTCGAAAACTGTTTCGTGAGGCATATTTTGCTAACAATATTATGTAAACAGCCAGTAATTTGGAACTTTGGAAGCCAATCGATTCTTCTCATATCTTTTATGATGACATACCAATTTTTGATTAGGTCTATTTTCCCAATAATGACGACATGGTCTTCTCATCTTTATTCAAGTGTGCTTCGTCGAACGCATTGTTACTCAATATTAGTAGGTGAGGTGAGGTCGTGGTCAAATGTAAGACGATCTTGAATCAGATCGTTTTTTACATAAGTGAATTTTGTTGGCAGTGGTTGAAATCAATGCGAGCGTGTTTGCCGATGCGTGAAAAGAAAGTGTCGTGTATCCGACGAAAAGCAACTTAATTTTGAATCTCGTACTGTATCTCTAAGGTGTGTTGATAAAGAAGTATTTCTAATATTAAAATTAAGTGCTATTTTAGCCTAAATCACTTACAGACAAAGGTATCTGTTCTTCGCTTTCCGCACCAGTCTGTCCCGGCCAAGCAGGACCTCCGTCAATCAAATATAAGGCATCTCACATATTGACAACAGTTGCAGCGTGATGCACAATGTCAATCAATCTTCTATTAAATATATACTATCTGTCTGTCCACAATACGTAACATTGTCAATCATTTTGTAAAGGGTCACGTGATATGCGTGAATTTTTGCCTATTGAATAGTGAATTCGTCTTGACTTTGTTGTTTTTTTTCTCTAACTCATTCTAAACTATCTAACGATTCCAAATTTTTCCTCAAAACCTATTTAAGATCTTATACTACGTTTTTCTTATTTTCTACGTATTATTAGTATTTTATTCTGGGTTTACAAGATGTCTACTTTCCACAAACTCTTATTTTATACACAGTCATAAACTCTCATTCATGACAGCCCGTGTTAATAATCGTATCAACTAATAAATATTGAATAAGCCTTCAAGTTTGGTACTAATTTATCGTTATCTTGAACTACCTTTCCAAATTGTGCAATTTTGATCACGTGTGTGTGCGCAGCGGGTTTTGTGACTGCATCATATGAAAGATCAATGTCATATAAATTCAAATCTAGGTGATCATGGTTCTGCGATTCAAATCCTAGAGTTAGATCAGCATATACATTTGTATTTGGGTAGAGGTCATTGCCAGCATAAACTTTTTCAACAAACGAATAATTATTAAAACTTACTCAATAATAAAAAAAAACGTCTTAGTTTGAGTATATTATTCATTAACAACAAGGCTCCACTAGTAAAAAACAAGATTTATTTTTGTGTCTACTTAGACATGACTCTTTTATGTAATACTTAGGCGTAAAAAGAGATCTCATTTATATATAACTAGCTTTTGCCAGCGGCTTCGCCCGCGTGGAGGTCGGAAAATATCCCGCAGGAACGTACTACCGGGATAAAAAGTACCCTATATGTTAATCCAGGTTATGAACTATCTGTGTGCTAAATTTCATCCAAATCCGTCCAGTAGTTTTTTCGTGAAAGGGTAGCAAACATACACATACACATACATCCATCCTCACAAACTTTCGCATTTATAATATTAGTAGGAAGGACAAGTTCACTCCGATCCAGCCCGTCGTTTACTTTCTACCAGCGATGCCGAAGATCCATACCACACAGAGGGTGCCCTCAGCGAGTAATGCCTCTAATTTAAGTTTTTGAACCCTGTCTGGAGGCCCTAATTTATTGCAATAGCCGCAGGCAAGTTCGATTAAGCAGCCGACAACCTCATAGGCTGATCTGAGAGATTTCATTCCTAAAAAGAAGAAAGAGAGAAGAACAACACAGATACAGCCATTCATAAAAACCGCAACAATTCGTTTCCGTATAATATAGGAACCTAACATAATCTTCTTAATATTTCAGATGTCGGTAGACGATCAGCATCTGATGTTCCCGTACACTAAGGAAGAGGTACAGGAGATCAGAAAAGAGCTAGGATTGAAGGAGAGTACTATAGAAGATGATGTGGATGCCATCGTCGAGTGGTTCCACAAACAACCGCATTTAGTTGAAGCTGGGATAGGTAAGGATATAACCAATGATTTTGTAGCAGCATTAATCTTCATCTACCTAACCTTTTCTAACTACTCGGTAAAACTTGAAGCCGAACCCAGGCTTCCAGTTTTACCGAGTGAAGCTGAATACCAATATTTTATATAGACCGACCGCAACTTTAGTTATAAATAAATCATTTTAAAGCAAAATCCGCAAAAATGTAATAACTTTAATTAGGCAGATTTAACGTTATCTTTTATGTTGCTTACAATAATTAAAAAATAATTAAAAAACTTAATTGGGTATTTGAGTTCACAAAAAGTTTAACTCAAATAAAAGTCTATTATTAATATTAAAATCACTTTTTGGCGATTGTGTTGTTTTTTTCATGAAAAAAAAAATCCATCGAGATTTCAATGGACATGATGGGAAATGTCTCATGGAATTAATTTTAGCTTCACGTGCCTACTTATCGAGCGTTGATCTACACGTGATATAATAATATGAATATTTAAGTTTATTTTTGCGACAACGGTAACGGTGATGGTTACTAAACTAACTTAGATGTGGAATATCAAAACCATATATAGCTCCTTTAGTTTGGTAAGTCTACCAGGAACTGGGCTACTGAGGTTAGATAGACAAATGCCCCATATAAACTTCTGGTAATGAGTTGGAACCATTTAGGCTGAAAGCGGATCCCAACATAAATGTAGTTGGGCAATCAAATTGTTAAGCAGAAAACGATAATTCAGATGACACAGGTCCAAAGCTAATGAGGTTAATCTTAATTCCAGATAGAGACTACGTGGAAAGAATGCTAATTGTTACAAAAGGCTCGATGGAGAAGGCAAAACGGAGAATAGACAACTTCTACAAGTACAGACTGCTGGCGCCAGAGATAATACAGAACAGGGAAAAGGTGCTGTCAGGCTCTGAAGATTTGTGGAATTCATAGTAAGTACAGTAATAATATTTTTTAAAGCAGGTGACAAAGAGATAGAGTAAGAGCTTGGTTGACCCAAAAATTATAAAGATAATGAGCCACTTGAACACGATTCTAATTAATGAAAGAAAGAGACTTTATTTAGGTAATGGGTCTATAGTCAACGTCTCTACTACAATTAATTGGTGGCCAAACTTTACAATATTTGTCTAAGGCAGGGATGCGAATAGATTAAGAACTATAGAAAACAAAGATAAGTATAATACTATAGAAAATAAAGATAGTAATAAGCAAAATCTGTGTTACTAACAACCTTGCCTTGCCTATGGACTTTGTTGTCTGAAATAAAAGATTTTTTTTTAAATTTTATTTATGAAGATAATTTATTTGTCAAACATGCGTTTACATAAACTAACGAATCAGATATGCAAGGTATTAAATTAATATATTGTGAGCGTTCATGTTTTGCCAATAACGGCGTACAAATTATGTAGGTATAAAAATTACATTTACTTAAGGTCATTTTAAATTTCATTACAAAGTACACAAGAAATAAATAATAATTGATGTCAAAATATTATAGTATAAGTATATTATAGTCAAACATAAATTAAATTATGTCCAACATATTTATTATTATGCAGTCAAATAGTATAATTTGTATTCGTAGTATATTTCGTTGTACTCGCCGCATGATAATTATATGGTGTAACGCTATAGTACGCCCAGACATTGTTACTCGGGGTGGAGACCTGGTGTCCTGAAACACAAGTTTTGGCCTAGCTTAGGCACCAGTCTCCCACAATATTGTAATGTGTATTAATAGCTTAATAAGACGTAATAATATGGACCTGTAAACTTTTTAACATTGTGGTGAGAAAATAAATAAATTGATTGATTGATTGATTCAAAAGTCAATTGTTTAAAATTCACATAACTAAATTGAATTAGAAGTCGAAATAGAAAAGTCCTTTCAAAATAAGTAAATACGATGGGAAAAACTTTACATATCTTATTCTGTTGTACGTATTTCTTGTGTATGCCACTGATCTCCTCTTAAACAACTAGAATTATTTTGATGAAATGTTCAAGGGATGGTTTAGATTCACAATTTGACCGGGTAGGTGATGCTGCGATCAAGTTCTAGAAAACAAGACAACGTCTGTCCGGTCAGCGAGTTTTAAATTAATAACTTTTTTTCTGACTTCTGCAATTTTGATCCTAGTTGCAGATATAAATTAGGATGGGTAAATTAGATTGGGCAGTCAGTCTCTATTTCAATCTATGAATTTACGGATACATACAAAAACAAACCTTATGTAATAGCAGTTTCTTGGTATGCTATAATTAACCATGCTGCAATCGGAACTGCGTCACGGTAGGTGAACCGTGACAGTTGGCAATATGCTTTACTAACACGATCTTTAATTTTACTGTATGTGTAGATATATATTGAGTACTCGAGTATATCTTGTTTGTACAGAATGTAATTAAAATCATTGGCGGCTAGAGAGTGAAAGTACTCATGAGTAAGAACAACTTTCATTATCGTACAAACTCTGAATATCGAGAAAAAATCTGCTATCTCATGTAAAAAACACTATATATCTACCCAATAGAATGTAAGAAATTTGCTGTTTGAGATTTATGACTTCATTTCAAATAGTCTGCAATTTTTTTTTCATCTCGTCATCATCGTCCTACTCTTTTCTGATGTAATTTGGGATCGGTGCAACACGTTTTTCCCTTCCGTTCTCCTGATATTAACAATCACGCCATCATTCAGCCCTATCTATCTCTTTCGTATCATCTTCACACAATCCATCTAACTATCAAAGTTTTTAACTATTGCAGCTTTCACCGCTTAACGTTGTTTTGCCTATGTTGTTTTTGTTCCCAATAAACGATTATAATGTTATAGGTACATTATTTTTCGTTGGCTTTCTTCTCGCTCCCCACCATCAGTCTTGTAGTCAGTCTTCTATTTTTCTTTATCTGTTACTATCAGTAGCTAAACATGGTGCCGCAATGATAAGGATACGCTTTTCGTATATTTGATCAGATCACCCATTTGAGTTTCAGCTTCTATGTCTTTTACCTTTTTTTTTGCCCTGTTTTAACAATTATGACTCTTTACTGCACTGCAGTTATACGTAATTCTGTTATTGTAATAGGAAACGTAATTTTATTTTTGGTTTGTGATTTTTTGTAATTTCTGTTATCTCGATTTAGCATCATGTTTTCCAGTAGGTAGGTATCTTGAAAGAGCTCACTCACAAGTTTTTTGAGAAAAAAATTGATTAATTATTGCATTGTTTTCATTTTGAACAATAGTGATGACGTTAGTGTAGTTTTATCTAGTAAAAATTAATTACTTTTCAAAAAAATATAATAAGTACGTACTTTTGGTCGACATAAAATGTTGCATCATTATACTTAAGAATCGCTTAATTTTAGAAACCCTTTCAATAATTTGCGTCATTTAAGCCTTTATACTATCTAAGTGGTTTTTTTTTTCATACTTCCGGTCATCATGTTAGTCAAAAGTTTAGATTTATTTTTAAGGGTTACTGGTAAAGCTAGCCTTGCCGCCATCTGTCCGAGGCTGCTTGACCATCTTTACATACTGACACCCTCAGTGCCTTGGAAAGCACTTAATCCGGTGGTCCCAGCTATCTTTGAACGTCGGCACGGGTCGGCAGCAGTCTTACAACCAGTCTTACCAAGGAGCATTGTAGCACCCAGTCACCAGTGACTCATATGAGTTAGACTGGAAGTCGACCTCATCATGGTTGGGTAAAGGCACTTACTTGGTAATACGATACTCCTTACCGGTGTTCAGACTTTCGAGCTTTTGCTTACCCGTAACGAATGTTGAAACTCTAAGAATGACAGCTAAGACCACCTGCTAAACGTGCTTTTCATGGCGAGGTCTCGATATGTATTGGATGGTCACCCAACAGCGAGCTCATTTTTTCAAGTTTGACTAAATATTTCATGTAAAAATAACCTGCAATGTCTAATCTATGTTTTTTCTCATTTCCAGCCTCCAGATTTCGATGCCAAAAATGTATAAAGGACATAGAATTACTGTGGTGAAGTTCGTGAACCCAGATGCGAGCTCCTTCTCCTGTGAAGCCTTCCTCAGAAATACTTTCATGGTATTTTCGGTTTTTTTTATTGACGATAATGTTGCCCTAGTGGAATCGGCTCCGACTAACAAATTGTAGGTCGCCGGATCGCACCCTGGCAGGCGCTTTACGTTGTGTAAATTATTTCATCACCATTGCTCAAAAAACGGTGAAAGAAAACATTGCGAGGAAACTGGCATGTCCTACTACCAAAAATTCGAAGACATTTGACAGTTACCAACCCGCACTGGGCACGCGTTGTGGATTGCGTGCCATTCCCTCTTCTCTTCCGCATTGTGGATAACCTCCTGAGACCACGCGTGATTTTTTTAGAACAAAATCACTATGTCGGATAGGCCCAGGCTTTATTTATTTTTTACTGAACTATGTTCCCACGTACTAGTATTAGGACAAATTATTCGAACTAATTGTAAGATAATAGTTTCAAATTGCGCGCCAGATCAGGAAATTATCTTTGGTCGCTCTGTAAATATGTTTGTCAGTATGGTAGCACTGACTTGAGATTAGTTCATTCATTCGTTCGGCCATTTAAAACATAGAGAAGAAATATCCAACAGTAAAGAAAATATCGTAACTTTTTTCTATGGGTCTATCCGGTATAGTCTAGTTTGTGATACTATTAGTACTTTGGGTCACTCTTCATTCGGCCCGATAAATATCTGGGTCTTAGGAGGATATAGAATTATGTTCCTCACAATTTTTCTTCAACGTTTTAAGAGCTGTGGTGATGAAATAATTTACTCAAAGTAAACCGCTTATCTGGATTCAAAAATATGACATAGAACTCATAAGCCGTTCCCAGTGCGGCACCACTGCTCAGAATTTAAGCAGTTCTCCTTAAACCGTCTTTGAATATTTTTGTAATCATTTTCCAGCTTGGAGACATCCGAATGAAACATGACTACTTCCTTGGCGACATCTGGGTACTAGACATGAAGCATGCAACCTTCGCACACCTGCTCAGGCTTAACCCAACTCTAATGCAGAAGTCGGCACATTTGTTTCACGTAAGTTTTACTTTTCTGATTGCTGAGGCGTATAAAAAAAATAGTTTTTGTTTTCTCTGATCGTTTGTACCCATACACAAGTCCTTCATCATCTGCCTAGCTTTTTCCAACTATGTTGAGGTCTGCTTCGAGTCTAACCGTATCCAGCTAATATTATAAAGCTGAAGAGTTTGTTTGATTGATTTAACGCGCTAATCTCAGGAACTAGTAGTCCGAATTGAAAAAATATTTTTGTGTTGGGTAGCCTATTTATCGAGAAGAGCTATAGGTTATATAACATCACGCTACAAGTAAGAGAAGCGGAGCAGTAATGAAAAATGTTGCAAAAACTTGGAAAATCGCACGGGTAGGCGATTCGACGCGACGGGTAGGGTCGGGGGAACAAGACATTTAACGCGGACGAAGTCGCGGGCAGAAGCTAGTTTAACATAAAGCGACTGCCTATCTGACGTTTACAAACTAGTTACTGGGTAATACGAGACGCTTTGGTATGATTAGTTTTCAGATTTTAAACTGCTGACAACCCGTAACGACTGCCAAAGATATACAAATGACGGCCAAGACCAGCGGTTTTTTTTTTTTGGATTGGCAATCATCAAATGACGTCTCCCGCTCTAGGCGGAGCAGGAAGGCGTGTCAAACTTTTACTGACTAAAGCCCACCCGTGTTCCTTCAGTTACCCATATGCCAGGGCCACGGTATCTCGTTTGAACAATCTCGCGACCCTGGCAAGCATCGGTCCTAGCAGACCCCTTCAGTTCTGCTGAAATCTCTTTGAGGCGCGCGTGGAACACTACGTGTGGTCGACCCGAGCCTGGCCCTTACCGGGCGGCGAGCTACCCATTGCTCGCCACCCGCAAGCTCGCGCCTACGGTGGCCAGGAGTCCACTATTGACTCCCGACGCCCGGGGCGTCTCCTCCTGCGGTGGCTAGGGACATGAGGGCGTAGAGACTGTCGCCGCCAATCGCCTCCACGAGGACACGGCGGTGCTCCGCCCAGGCAGGGCATACCTCCACCGTATGCTCCACCGTGTCCTCCAGACGATCCTCGCAATTAGACCAACGGCTTACGGTGCTTTCCGAGACATGGAGGGATCTTAACATGTAAACACCCATCCACGGACCAACCGTGGCCAGCGTAGCTTAATCTGATCGATCGACCTGCACCCTAATTGCGAAACGCACAATTTATTAGAATCTGAATGGGATTGAAGATTATTTCTATACCATTGCGTCATTTGTTCGAATAAATTGTCGGCTCAGCAACGTAAATAACGCAATGAATGTTGTTTAACTATCAATCCTACCGATAAAAAGTTACACAATTACCCCTCTGTGCAATTGTTATTAGTTAGCCATAAGCCCCACTAACTACTAACATTTTTTCATTGTATAATTTTTGCTCGTTTACCCTAATATACGCAAATTAGCTTTTATCAGTTACCAGGTCAAGTTCTTTTATGACATCGTCCCCCTTTATTTCCCTCCACTTATTCCTGCCCATAACTGTTTTTTGCCAACCCTTTGGCAGATTAACCTCCCACCTTTTGACTGGCCTGTTTGTCTAGTGGTTAGTGACCCTGACTGCTAAGACTGAGGTCGTAGGTTTGATTCCCACCCAGGACAAATGTTTGTGTGATGAGCTCAACCATTTGTTCTGTGTCGGGGTGTAATTTATCTATAATATGTATATATTTAGAAATATATAAGTATATTTATCAGTTGTCTGGTTACCATAGTACAGGCTCTGCCTAGTTTGGGATCAGACAACAGTGTGTTGGTTGTCCTAAGATATTATTATTATTACCTACAACAACACGTGAAGGGCAGAGTAGAAAAGTGAATGCATGTTTATGAAAATGGCGGATGATGATCTTGTTGCAACTGTACCCATTAGTCTGAACTTTAGATCCTCTGACATAAAACAGCACGTTCTACTTGTCTTCAACTGGTTCACAAGTCCATAACATGCCTTAACATTTCGAAAAAAAAAAAAAATTAAAAGACCTAGAAGACCACGGGCCGTCAAGATTGAAACTCTCTATTTTGGGGATTCGGCTTCTAATACTTTAAATGTATGCTACTACTGTATAGATATGCGTACGTAAATAAATTTTGTATGTCAAAAAGCAAAATATACCCCTTCCAAAAGAAAAACATTGCAATGTTGCTTAGGAGCGAATGTGACAAATCTCAAAAAATAATTACCAGAATATTTTAAACTAAACAATCCATATTTCCATTCTAGGAGGGCCTTGGTCTTCGAATCCACTCCATCCACGTCCTAAGCGCGACCAGCCTACTCCAGCACGTCATCAGCTTCATGAGGCAGTTTTTCAGTCCAAAGATTATTGACCGTGTGGTGGTGCATGAGAACTTGGATGACCTGCATATGAGTGTTCCGAAAAGATATCTACCAAAGGATTATGGAGGCGAGGAGCCGGCTATGGTTGAGTTTAAAGGTGAGTTTAACAGCAGAGACAGAGTTTATCGCACAATATAAAAAAGACATAAAAACCTACAAGAACAACATTGAACTTCTCAACGATCTAATTGGTCTTCGAGTAGTACTGTCGATTGACGTCGGCTTATTTCATTTTCTTTACTCTGATTACATAGTTTGACTGTTGTCAAATGTGTATCCCTTAAATTGCAGTTCTAATGCTACAAACATTCGCAGTATCATAGCCAGTCGCATCGAGAGGGTCAAGCTATAAATTAACTCTTAGTCTTAGTCTCAGTGCCCTAGAGCCGTAAGAACCAAACAGTTTTCTAGGGTACGTGAGTCTAGTTAGTCTAGCAAATAGTAAAGCCTCCACAGCAAGATATACTCTATGCCAGGAGTTCGGGACCCTTCTGACAATCATATTGAAGTACTTGAGAGACGCGATTGGGTTTTATCATACTTGAAAGTCAAACCCCGGTACCATTATTTTTATGACTGCTGCCACTATGTCTGCCGTTATGTGGCGGTCATCTCTTTGCAAGGAATACTTACCTTACCGGGTCAAATGTGGTAATAGGTGCAGTAAGAGTAGGATTTAGATGTATATATTTTTTTAAATTTCAGATAAATATGAAAAAGAAATGAGAAGCACAAGTACGAAGCAGTTCCTATTAAACTCAATGAAGATGGTGTCCAATGAGAAGAAACGACCCAACTCTGACATCAATGAGGAGTTTCTTGCTGGATCCTTTAGAAAATTGGACTTTGACTAACTTTGTTGTTTTTGGTGTTTAATTAAATGTACTTTATTGTTAAGTTATTATTAATAATTATATTGGTTTTTTAAGCATTGGCCTATTTTATTTTTACAATACCCTGGTCTGTCGATGTAGTATTGGATTACTTGTGAGTTGCACGTCGTAAATCAGCAAGATCTACTTGTCATTTTTTTTTTACGTTTTATTGTAGCTAACTAAAAACTTTGAAAACAAAAGTTAATAAAGATTATATGGGACCACCCCTAAAGCATACCCTTTTTATTAAAAAGTAGAACTGCCACCTCAATCCCTTTAGTTCTATTCATTTATAGCATGGGCAGTTTCGAATCGGCGAGCTCCACTGCGTCACCCGCTGCTGATATTGCGCGCGTAGCAACATGCGCCGCCGCCGTCGCTGACTCGACACCGGTCGAGGTAGTGACTCGTGTAGGTACGTCGACCCCTAAACGTGCCTACGCTGCTATCGTCACCACGCACATACCTGTGTCGCGAACCAGGAAGGGGGATGAGAAGAGCTCGAAACAGTTAGGCCCGGTTTCAGGCACGTGTGACAAGGATGGCTTCGTGAAGGTGGAGAGGAAGAAGAGGAGGAAGCCTCCTAGTCGGAACCAGTGCGGGACCGCGCTAGTAGGACCCAATATGCTGCTGCGTCCAGCTACACCGACGACGCTGCTCTATGTGTCCCGTCTACATTACACCACGAAGGTTGAGGAGATCGTGGAGTATGTACGAGTGAAAACCAACTGGACCTTGAGGGTCGAGAAGTTGGAACCGCGCCATAACACGAACTTCAAGTCTTTCGTGGTGCGAGTTCCTAGTCTTCAAATCGAGACCTTCCTCAAGGAAGAGTTTTGGCCGAAGGGTGTCGTGTATCGGCGATTCCGCGGAAGGCTACGCGACACCACGCAGCGCAACACGACGCCGTCACTTCGTGTACAATAGTTTTATGTTTACATTATTTTTATTTGTATGTATGTTAGTCTGTAAGGTATTTATGATATGGGTCTTTGTAGCCCGAAATAAATTGATTTGATTTGATTAAAAAAATGTACAGGCCCCCAAAGGATTGGGACAGGGCCAAGCTTGGAGTTTCTCTACGCTATCGAATCAGAAATTAAGAGTTCCGTAGGTGAGCCAAAGCAACCGATACAGCCCAACGAATTGCCAAACTTAAGTGACAATGGGCAGAGCACATTGATCGCAGAAAAGATGGCCAACGGGGCTGAAAGATACTGGAGTGACGACCGCGTACTGGAAGATGGAGCTTTGGAACCACCCACAAGGTGGACCAATCTGGTGAAGGCGCAGGACTCCGGTGGATGTAAGAAGACCAGAACCGGTCGATGTGGTGGCCTATGCCCACGTCTTTCGTGATGAGTCATCTCTCAAGTTTTATTGAGAAGTTGGTTATTGACGGCTAAAATCCGATAGTTTGAGTGTATACAAACATCCTAGCTTAACACAAAATCACACGACCTAAACTAACAGATGGAATCTTGATGTAGTAAAATCCATTCAGCTGTTAGGACGCTTCGAGGGTATATAGAATCCCAACATACAGAAACTAAAACTACTTATATAGGGGTTTTCATTAAGAGCGCTCAAACTTAGATATGAAATAAAACAATCTGTTTAAATTATATTGTCACAATTATTATTCTGTTTAAAAGAGCATTCAATGACATTATTTATGGAATAAAATATCAGACAAATAGCTGCCGCAACTCTGCTGTAAGTGATGTATCCTGGAGGACCAATTTTGAAAGAAATTTCGCAATATTCGGTTTCACTTTCACGAAGAACGCGAATTACGTTAGCGTTCAGGGTGGCAATTGCCTGTGATTTATCTGCATAGACCAGAGATTACACATAGCCCCCCAGAAATTAGTCGAGCGGTGTTAAGTCAAACGATCTTGATGGCCAGTTGATGTCGCTACCACGCGAGATGACGAAGCCCACAAACCCCTCATCTAGATTTACCGTGCAGTATGGCAAGAGGCGCCATTCTGTTGGAACCATATGTTTGTGAGATCCATGCCCTCTATTTTAGGCCATATTTTTTTTATCATCATCCGATACTTTACTTTTTCGGAGTGTAGAGGCACCTGATGGATTTTCGTCGCTCCTAATCTGGAATGGATTTTCTGGGGTTTTCTCTTGCACACTGTCCCGAACTGCAAAAATATTCTCCAACGATTTTGCGTTTCTTCGACGTACAGGCACTGCTTCATCGGTCACTGAACCGATTGTCTCAAATTTATTTATTAAAAGTTGGATTTTGGACCCTGCAGGATGGCTATGAATGGCATAAATTGGACGTAACGTACGGAACGTTAGGTGAATAGATCAATGATATTCATAATGAAATTTAAAAAAATCTATGCGTTATTGGAACGTGTAGCGTTCCATGGTAAAATGTCAGATTGTCAGTCAAATTTGGCGAGAATACATATTTAGCCGTGGCTAAATATGTATTCTCGCCAAATTTACCGCTTCGCTTTACCAAGATTGCTGCTATACGCTGTTAAAGTTCGAGCGTCCCTATTGAAAAACCCTTAACAAATTATAACAGAATAAAAACAATACTTGTATATGTAAGTAGTTTGTTTGTTACTGACTGAATCGATTTTAGTAACTTTTAATATGAGTATTTTAAAAAAAGATACGAGCTATGCATACCCCCGATTAAACCAAAGAAAATTCAATGTTATTTTAAGGCGTTAACGCTCAATTTTAAGTGCATTTGGTAATGCTGGGGTCAACACGTTTTTCTTTATTCTTAAAAGTTTTGGTGTTTGTAGTATAGTTTTAACTCAAAACTTTAATTGGGGTGTATGAGGTCTTGCTTTAATTATTTTACACATTGTATTCTCCTCCAAAATGTTTGTAAGTAATTGTTTCTCTTTTGCTTATCTTACACCCCTCTTCTTTCAACCTCAGATAGGTTTTTCTACATATTTTGGTAACACACAGTACTTACAATATCATCATCATCATCATTTCAGCCGAAAGACGTCCACTGCTGGACATAGGCCTCCCCCGAGCTCCGCCATTTCAACCAGTTTTATGCTTCCCGCATCCAGCGGATTCCTGCGGCCTTCACAAGGTTATCGGTCCACCTTGTTGGAGGCCTTCCAACCCTACGTCTTCCGGTATGCGGTCGCCACTCCAGAACCTTTCAGCTCCATCGGCCATCTGTTCTGCGAGCAATGTGCCCTGCCCACTGCCACTTCAGTTTAGCAATTCTTCGGGCTATGTCGGTTACCTTGGTTTTTCTACGGATCTCTTCACTTATAATATACAAAGAGGAAAATAAAAGCCGAATTTTATTAAAACTTAATTTATTTGAAATAGCACACATAATTACCCCTACTTAGTTAAATTATTCACTAAAATTTACATTCTATTGTAGTATTTTTGTTCATTGACGGGAATTTAAAAAAATCAGCGTTGTTAAAATGACAGACCAAATTTTGGCGGTTCAAAAGTAGCTGTAAATTGTTTAATTAAAATAAATGCTATGAGTTTGGGTTTGAATTGAGTAAATTGAAAATCCAAATTAATAAAACTTCTGTCTTTCTATGCCAATTTAATGTAAATAAATACTTAACAGGAAACGTAGTGACCTCATTCGCGTTTATTTCATACCATTTATTTATTTAAACTTTTCGCACACAAAAAGGTACAAAGGCGGACTTAATGCCTCATCGTATTCTTCTATTACTAAATACTAGTCCATATATTTTTATACTATATAATTGGTATCTACTCTCACTTAGTTACTACCGTGTCCTTATATATTTTTTTTTTTTTGTTTAATTATATATTATTCAGGTTGGCATACAAAAACGAGCAATTTTTTACCACGTTGAATAACCGACAATATTTAAAAAAAAAACATTTGAACTGTTTAAGTTTTGTACTTTTTATGAGACAGCGGATTGTTTTTATGTGACGTTAATCGCAGTATGTACATAATCATGAATCGTCCCAAATGAAATATTTTACAAAATAAATGTAATTACGCCAAAAAAAAAGAAACGAAAAGTTGGGTAGTTAAGGTGTTATCAAAATATTTGAGTAACTCTTAGTAGGCTTAACAACTTTCTCTTTACTTAAGTACTAGGTAAAGGAAAAGTTCTAAGTCGGCACGATCTGTCATTAATGTAATTATTTTAACCTTTCTAAACATTACTCAAATGTTTAAGTTTCAGTTAAGTGATTTTGAGAAGTACTCAATTCATTTAATGTCACTTTAGGATGGAATCTTAAATCTCTAAAATCGGGTGTACTTCGTGAGCTCGACAAATGAATGTGCGAATAACATTTATACGACAAAACTGTACTGCGACTCACAATAGTTCGAATGCACGCTTGTCAAACACTCGAGCTCACATAGTACACTAGGTTAGGTTAGGTTAAAACTGTGACCTCCTACGCACGAGCCGAGCAAGCGAATAGAAAAGACTAGAATCAGTGTGTCGCACAAGCGTGCATTCGACCTATGGTGAGTCGCAGTACAGTTTTGTTGCACAAGTGTTATTCGCACATCCATTTGTCGAGCTTACGTAGTACACTCCTAAAATCTTTATAAAATTCGGAATGATAACGTAACAAAACATCATGTCTGCTTTAACCGAAAGATAACTTAGAGGACAGTCCTTTCGCCAGTTACGATTAATAGGGACCACGCCCATCTGTAAAAATAGGGGGTGGGCCCATTGCCATAGACTGCGCGAAAAGCCATACTCCAGGCGAGTTCTAAGAAATTTCTGATGTAAAATCCAAATAACACTTTGCCAGACCTATAAATTGAACCCAGGACCTCATGCAGTAGCGCTTGTGACCACTAAACCAACGGAGTAGGTATTGTTTTTCTGTAAAATAAGCAACTACTTTTACTATGTAATTTTTTAATGATTTACCTTCATTAAAATATTCACTAATTATTCACTACAATCATGTCTTAAAAATAGTCATAGGCTTATTATATTTTCCCAACATTTACATTACCCCTATGAATTTGGAAATATCAAAATACTGCTAAAAACTAAAATTATAGTAAAGTCTTTTCTAAGGGTATGCACACATAGAATGAGTTTGAAAATACAAACACACAAACACAGCCTAAAACAGTTTTTAACTAATTTAATAAAAAATGTACGTTAATAATATTAATATTTTTCTGAAGTATAAGTATGGCGGACTGACTCAATATCTCCCTAGCCTTTTACTTGGATACATCGGCCCTGAATAAAAAAAAAAAAACTATTTACTTTCTAGTTCTTTTTGTGTCAAGGGTACTTCTTCATTTTTATAGTTTGAAATCCAGTAGGTGGCCACGTTTATTGCAGCATCGGTGGTATTATTTAGATCTTCGGAGGTGCAGGTGAACGGGCAGGTGGGGTATGGTCTGATCAGACGTTCCGCACTCACAATGGGTTTTGGATAAGTCCATAATCCCCTACTTTGAAAAATTATGTCTGAAGCGGCCTACTTGGGTAAGCAATAGATTGGAAGTGCTCCATGTCGGCCACTGCAGGTCACGGCCGGAAAGTATGTATACAAATTTCTATGTACACAACAGAGTACTAAAAATGCTCTTGAACCCCACTTATAGCTAAAATCAATGAGTGCACACCTTATTCTATTACAAGTCATATTTCTGTAATACTTAATCTAACTCTAATTTTCTGAAGGAACCTTCTACTCCAAATTCGTCAGTTATCTTTGATGCTGATATCCTTTTTGCTTCGTCGACATAGAAGTGCTTGTCTTGGTTCGCGTAAAAATCTTTCCAGGTGTCCGATTGTAGGGTATCATACCACATGTCTGTGAAGAAAACATTAATATGATTAATTTTTATTATTTTATGATGAATAGGCTCTCCTTTACTTCAGCAGAGCTTCCTACATTTTGTAAGTTATTTATATGAATAGTCCCAGAATTATGTAAATAAATATACTATGCTGTATTCCAAAAGAGTTAAAGGTACTGTGACTATGAATGATAGGCTGAGAAATGATTTGATAAGAGAACGGTGTGGTTTAAAAGAAGATGAAGTGACAAAAATTGAAAAAAGTATGCTTAGATGGTGTGGTCATGTTGAAAGGATGAATGAAGGACGGCTCACAAAAGGTATTTACAGGGCAGATATCAGTGGAAACACTGGGAGGGGACGCCCTAGGAGGATATATAGTGACCTTATTGGTGATGTTCTTTAGAAAGGTCAGGTGCGTAGTACTCGCAACCGGCGTGTGTGTATGACCAATTATATGAACCTAAACGAGGCAAAAGAAGTGTGTAGAGATCGTAGCAGGTGGCGTTCCGTGGTTTCTGCCTACCCCCATGGGAAAAAGGCGTGATTGTATGAATGTATGTTAAAAGTACTAAGTTTTCAGAGGTATGAGTAATAGGGTGATAAGTTCACCCATCTATAGAAAAGGGGGGATATTCCGACAAGACGGGTGCTGTCTTGTAGGTAACTGCTCGACGACTGATGTTGGGACGTTAAATATGCTAGTTGCACGGTAAACTCTGCTTATGTAGTTTGCATATGATGATGCAGATTGTGTACGAATGGTGAATCATACACAATATGGTGAATGTTAATCTGGTGAATCCAGATTTTAAACTAGAACTTAGAATCACCAATCATACTTTAATTAACCCGAGAATCGAACCTAGGAACATAAGTTTATAAGTAGTGCTGGCGACATCAATGCAATAAGACAGTTCCTTCACACAGAAACCAAAAAATGTACTGATTTTGTAGAGGACTACGAATATCCTATGGCTTCACGATCCCTTTAACTTGTACTGGCAACAAAATATATATATATCCTCGTCGCTGAAGCCATGGTTTGTTTTTGGATGGGAAATCATCAAATGACGTCTCCCGCTCTTGGGCGGATCGGGAGGGCGTGTCAGACTTTTACTGACTAAAACCCACCCGTGTTCCTTCAGTTGCCCATGTGCCAGGGTTACGGTGTCTCTTTCAAATCGAGGGTTTACTGCGAAAACCTTCTAAGTGCAGTCAAGTCAGTTTTGTGTTATTCCGTTTTAAATGTTTATACCTTATTATAATATCATAATTTCAGTAGATTTTAATTAATTTATTAGTCACGTGTTAGGTAATATAGTAAATATTAAATTTATTTATAGTATTTGTAAATATGTGTCATGAAAATCTGGAAATAAGGAAATTCGTGGCTAAGGTTGTACAGTTAGTCGGTTTTGCATGTACATAGCAAAAATGCGCTTGAAGCTAAACTATTGATGTTTTAAATGATTTATGTTGAAAGTTAGGTAGCTTTGGTAAATAATTGCATGTGATTTGAAATTAACAATGCTAAATGAAGGTATTTATTGTGTAGTACATCAAGGAAAAAAAGTTAGTTGGTTTTATATGTAAATATTTATTGACTTTCAAAGAGTAAAAAAGGTTACATGCACAATTATATTAATTAGTTACTTTTAATCACATTATAATCAGTTTTAATGTAATTATTATTCATCTTCTCCACTTTCAATTTCACCAACCGCTGATTCAGGTAATTTATCAGCTATCTCATTGTCAGTTTTTAAGTTTTGGAACCAACCGTGAAGCTCCTCAGGTATAATTTGTTTGTTACAAAGATTAATTAAATCTTTTTTTTGGTTTCACTTATTTGCAGCTGTTTTTCATAAAGGTGGTTTAATTTGTCTGGCAGTTGAAGATTAACAGATTGCATATTATTTTCAGTAGGCCGCTTCTTATTTCGCGTCGAATAGGCGTGATTCAGCGCACTTTGGAATTTGGCTGTCGATGAATTTTCTCGAATTTCTATAACATTAAATTTGTCGCTCATGTTATAGTTAAAAAAAATCTGTCTTCTCCTTTTACATACCTAATACGTTTTATCTTCAGCCATTGAACCTGATTTCCATGTCCATCTTTCATTTTATTTTTCATAATTGTATTAGCAAGATGGTTAAGATCAAAGAACTTGTCAAATTTAAATTCTTTTACAATGTATGGCTCCTTTTTTAATTTCTTCCCATCGACTTTTATGGTTTGCCTGCGTCTAGCACGCTTGAAAATAGATTTCTATGACTTTAGTTACCTTCTCGATACTTAGAACAGGATGGCAATGATACAATGAAAGTACTGGCATGATCAGGAAACACTTATGTGCTTGGGTCGTCTGAAAATTGATTAAAAGGTGTCAGCTTGTTGGGCAGGTTAAGGTAATTAAACACCTGATTTTAAAGAATATCCACATAGCTATGACAAAAAGAATACATTACTTCGATAGCCTGAGTGATTCTCGTGTTAAAACTAACAGGGAAGAAACAACTAAATAAAAAATCTGTAGCTTTTAAAATACGAAAGTATGAAAGTAGGTATTTTACCCGCAATTATTGCTCGACGAAACTTCATAATATCTGCTGTGTTATTGGATATTGTCTGAGTCTCGTGGACTTTTACGGGGCTTCCATTTGTAGTTAATACATTTTCTAAAACATGATAATATTATTAGAAAAAAATTCGGAAATAAAGTTTGTTAACAAATGTAACTTCAAACTGAAACTTACCAGTATCAAATTCAGTATTTTTTATTAGTAAGCATACTAGTATTTTTCCTCTTGACATCATTTTCATAAATATCTGTCACAAACATTGAACTATGGAGAAAATAATGAAAAACTAATCTAATTTACGTAAAAAAAAATGTTAGATACACTCACGTTGAACACTGAGCAAACTGAACAAAAACTGGGCCATTAACAGTGACCTGTCAAAACATGCTAGGAGCGCGAATTACTTGGGCACGCCACAATTGCGGCGGTAATCCCCTCTTTGAGGAGTGGATAGAAAGGCGCTACGGCGTCCTCACCTTCCGCCTGACGTAGGTCCTCACCGGGCATGGGTGCTTTGGTGGGTTCCTGTTCAGGATAAAGCGGGAGGAAACGCCCGGGTGTTTCCATTGCGATGGTCGTCTGGAGGACACGATGGAGCATACGGTGGAGGTGTGCCCTGCCTGGGCGGAGTACCGCCGTGTGCTCGTGGAGATGATCGGTGGCGGCCACCTCTCGCGTCCGGCCTTGGTGCGCGCCATGGTACGGAGCGAAAGGGCATGGGAAGCCGTCACCTCCTTCAGCGAAGCAGTAATGCTCACGAAGGAGGAGGCGGGGCGCTTGAGGAAGTGGCAGTGTCTGCGCCCTCACGTCCCTAGCCGCCGCAGGAGGAGACGCCCCGGGCGTCGGGAGTCGATAGCGGACTCCCGGCCACCGTAGGCGTAAGCTTGCGGGCGGCGAGCATTGAGTAGCTCGCCGCCTGGGAAAGACCAGGCTCGGGTCGATGGCGCGTAGTGTTCCACTCGCGCCTCAAAAAGATGTCAGCAAAACTGAAGAGCTAGGACCGATGCCTGCCAGGGTCACGAGATTCGTTCGAAAGAGTTACCGTGGCCCTGGAATATGGGCAACTGAAGGAACACGGGTGGGTTTTAGTCAGTAGAAGTCTGACACGCCCTCCCGCTCCGCCCAAGAGCGGGAGAAGTCATTTGATGATTTCCCATCCAAAAAAAAAAGTGCGTATTACTTTTTGCTAGAAGTCACCTGACAAAGAATTAAATTATTTTATATCGTATAAACTAGCTAAAGTAGTTCAGTCGCTTTTGCATGTCAACAATATATTGGTAATTCTAATAATTTGGTACATGTAAAATGTGATTATAGGTATTTATTCGATTTTTGCAGTACATTTTTAATAGTAAAAGCAACAATGTTCTCCCGCTAAAAACATTTAAGCTCTCTTAAATGGTATCTACGAAATGTATGTAAGAACATTTTGTTAAACTTATATGAAAGAAAAACAGGTTATTAACGCGTAGTTTTTTTTGAGTGCTAACATTTGTGGGGAAAATATTAGTAATGTCGTATAAGATATTTTACCAATCGAATATTGAGCGATGTGTTGTATTTGACTGTTTTTACCATGACATATCTTCTAAGCTGTTCAACGTAACGCTTAGTCGGTTTTACCAGTATATAAAGCTCAAAAAGATAAGAATTTTCATGTATTTAACTAATTTTTGCCAAAAATGTAGTTTAGCAGGTTTTCGCAGTAAACCCTCGAAATAATCTCGCGACCCTGGCAGGAGACATTGGTACAGTAAGTATGAAATAATGTGGCGTGTGACTGCAGACTGATCGAATAATGATGGTAATAAATAAGGTTCCTAACAAGAATAAAAACAAACATTGAACTTACCAGAAATTTCTTGAATAGTCGTCTTAGCAGTACCACCGAGGTCAGAAGGAAATATTTCTTTCGGCAATACTTTGAAAATGTTCTCAAAACCTTCGTATATATGAAGTCTCTCCACATGTTTAGCTTTCATGATTTTCTTGAAGAGGGCCAAGATTGAGTGACCGAAGATAGGAACGTTGACTAGATGCAGGCCTTTTATCTTGATGGAGTAGCATGACTGTGGACGAAAAATGTGGTTTGTTAAATTTAAAGAAAAAAAATGACACGTCTCTGAACTCTTCTTCATCATCAGCAGCCTATAATATTCCCACTGCTGAGACACAGGCCTCCTCTTGAAGAGAGGATGTGGGCCATAATACACCACGTGGACCCAGTGCGGGTTGCTGGACGTCATTTGTCTTCAAATTTTTGATTCTGAGACATGTTTCCTCACGATGTTTGCTTTCACCGTTTATGGAGCAGTGGTGATGAAATAATTTACACAAAGTGAAGTGCCTGCTGGGGTTTGTACCCACAAGCAACTTGAAAGACGCGGCAGTTACCGCCGACACACCACTTTGATAAAATGGATAGCAGTGTTGTCTTGTCTGATAATAACAACGAACTGAAATTACTAATCCATCTGCTAATCGTGGTCATTACGATTATTAATTTTGTCTTTCAACCTTTCATTGTAGTTGTCATTAGGAGGTTCATGATCAGAGAACCTTTCCAATTTCATTATTAGCAATAATATAATTTTTCTTCAATGTTACTTTGTAATACAGAATGCTTAGATATCGGCTATGTGATTGGTTATTTCACACTTAGTATTATTTTTCGATTTTTAAACGCAAAAAAAAACGAACGATACGCAAAATCTGTGATCAATTTCGACTTACTATCAGGCCTATTATTAATGTATAAGCTTTTAGAATTTCTACTTAATTACTAATGCAATTCAAATCGATTTTGCATTAAAAAAAAAAAAAAAACTTCTGAAAGCAATTGTCATTTGTCTTCACATATAGATGTGAAGACAAATGACAATTGCTTTCAGAAGTTTTTAAAACTTACCGTAATATGATAATAAATCTTGGTAATCATAATAGGAGTGAACTGCATAGCGTGACTGAGGGTAGCATTGCTGAAATCGAAGATCCAGTGGTCACCGTGCGAGGTCTCGTTGAACATTCTGTAGTCGCTCATGAGGAAGCCTAGCTTAGCCACATCCAGGACAACCATCTCTGGGTTCACTATCCTGGAAGAGAAGATAATGATTTGGAATAACATAAACAATTATGTGGAATGATGTATCAGGACAAAATAAAGGTTCAATAAATCTCTGTCCGTAGAAATTGCGGGAAAATTCTAAAAGCCTGGAGCAAGCTGTGGTATATTATTATTAGTTATATTTCAATTTTCGTATTCTATTTTCCCTATTTATAGAATTTTATAGGGTACGCGCCTGCCTATTGATGTCTGCAATTTGTTGCGTAATTGAGCGAGTAAAAACAACTACAGAATTTATGCTTAGGACTAACTTTTTCATAAAAATGGTATTCTATTTTCCCTATTTTTTCGAGGATAGCAAAAAGTTTGTGTTGCATCAAAATATTGAATTAACAGATTGATATTAATTGTCAGTCTATTTATAATATATTTTATTAGCTGTTAAGGGATATATGCAGCATAAAACTAATAAGATACGTTTTTTTTTATCTATGTTGGTATCTCATTTTATTTTTCAAAGTCAAATCAATTAATCCAGAAAGGCACTTTTGAACGTCCACATTTACATTGAAACAGAATTGATTCTAGCCGCCTCTTCCAAAAGGTCGTTTTGCATGGAGAAGAATGGGCAAGAAACTCCACTTTTACGAGTTTGTTCCGTTTTATTTTTCCAATATTATTATCAAAACACCTTTAACCATTACTCTTACTCAACTGTCCACTAACGTCAACTTTGAACCAAGCTTTATTCCCAAACAGTTACCTAACTTTCCACAAACCCAAGATATAAAACAGACCCGACGTTCCTCGTAAGCCTGTTAAAATTTTCACGAACCGACCTCTGACAGTGTTGGCAGCACGAAAACGGCTACCGTCGGCCACTTCTGAATATTTGAACGTACTTCCACGATGCAAGGGTTCCGTTACAAATTGAAAGTGCATTGTGATTCCGACCACATTTTGAATTTAGATTCTGCGGGCAGATGCTTTTTAAAGGGTGTTTTAATAAATGATTTTTGATGCATAGTGTTTTAAGAAGCTAGGTGGGGGTGTATATTTCAACAAGAGTTTGTGTAGTAAAAAAATAGTCTTGCTCCGTGACTATTGTTCCCTTTATACGCAAAGAATTCATTGTATGAAGTTGTTAAAGAATTTTATATGGTACGCGCCTGCCAGTTGATGTCTGCAAATTTTTGCGTGGTTGTGTGAGCGTGAACATAAAAACAATAACTACAGTACTAATACTTTAAAACTGTATATTTTTAGTAACAGGCAAAGTTTTTATAAATTTTATAGTGTGCATGTAATCTGTACTTTATTAACTACTAGTTTCTGCACGCGACATTTGGCCCCGACCACTAGTCGGATTTGAAAGATCTTTTTTTGCATGTGGTATCGCAATTTTAAGAAAGAATATAGGAAATTTAAAGACCCCTAGGAGCTGAAGAAAAACTAAAAAAAGAAATACGTTTAAAAAACGCTAAGTGAAATCGAAGGCAGGCAATGTGATGCGACGGGGTGAGTCAGGGGACAAAAAATTTCACGCAGACAAAGTCGTGGGCAGAAATAGAGTTAGTTTTACTATAATAATTCATACCTATATTATGTATGCCTGTGAAGCTGATGATTTGTATCTGCTTACCTGAACATAATTATACGGTGGTTTTCCTTAGTTTTCATTGGAGGTACGACCCAGTATCCTTCTTTTAGATACTTTGCCATGTTAGGAGGTAGGGGCGATCTCCCACATAAGAGATCAGACATTCTGGATCTTGCTGTGAAGTAATTGTCAATCTTCTCCTTGCACTGTTCCACGCTGAATCCTCTCGTAATTAAATGGCCGAGGATCATACGGTCATCTGAAAAATACAAAATGTAGGTAAGATGGTGGATTCGCTAGATTACATTTGGTATTCTGGGTGTACTTTTTAACCGACTTCAAAAAAAGGAGGAGGTTATCAATTCGACTGTATTTTTTATTTTTTTTTTATTTTTGGTTCATAACCATTAATTATTGCCTTATTAAATTTTAATTATTGCCTCATAACTTTTGACTGGGTGAACCGATTTTGATGTTTTTTTTTTATTTGAAAGCTGATGCTTCCCAAAGGAGTTCATGTGAAAACCATATAAGTCTTAAATTTGCATTAAGTATTTGCGCGACAAATGAACGAATAACGCGATTAGATTAGTGCGGGGTATCTACCATAATTAAAAAGTTAAAAATAAAATCTTTTTACAAAAAAAAAAATGACAACCGACTTCCTAAAAAAAAACACTACAAAGTCAAAAATAACTTTAATTTCGGAAGTCGGTGGCAAAAAAACCTCAAATACAGATCCTAAGACACCGAATTCCGAAATTAAAGTTATTTTTGACTTTGTAGTGTTTTTTTTTTACATTTCGATCCAGCCCGTCCCTGAGTATGGTCATCTCCTAATTGGCTTATTTATAATTTTATATTTTGAAAAAAAAAGAAACCATTCTTTAGTTTATTGCTTACATTGTACTCACACATACAGAAGCAACAAGAATAATGTACCTAAGATTTTGTAATATCTTGATTTAACACGTTGAGTGCCGAACACAGATTGATGGTTAATCCCATATGGCCACAGATTTAGAGTGCATACAAAATTTTTAGGAGCAAGCACGCGATACCGCGTGATCGGCCATAATGCAGAGCCGACAAATCACGCGATATCGCGTGATCGGCACTCAACGTGTTTAAAACCTTACGTACCTTGGAGTTTTTTGACCGTGGTTTTTCATAGAGATCTAAGTTTTTTGGATTGAGCAAGCTCAACTTATTGACTAACTGACCAATGCTTTGATAGTTCAAAGTGCCTGCAAATGTTTTATTTGGAACGAATGCTTCGAGCTAGAGGTTTTCAAGTTTTAGTGTTCTTAAAAGAAGACGCTGCAATTTCTACTTTTGCCAGCTATGTTCAAACTTCATCAAGTCTATTGCCATCAATCAGGCATGTATCTAGACCAGCCTTTCCCAAAGTGGGCGATAACGCCCCCTTGTGGGCGCTGAAGACCCAGAAAAAAAAATACGGGCGTTGTGTAGACTCTACACAACGCCCCCATTTTTTTCTGGGTCTCTTACCACCCCCCTTTAGGCCTGTAGCGCCCACAAGGGGGCGTTATCGCTTTGGGAAAGGCTGATCTAGACTCTGGGCTGCTATTGATAAAATTGTGATGGAGAACCTAGATCCTCATTCTCCGCAGTAGCGCATGCGAACACTACACTGACGAAACAGTCAAGGCCACGACAGGTCCAGCAAAATCAGCGTATAATGTTCCCACTGCTGGGAAACAGGTCTCCTCTCCGTGAGAGGGATTAAGCCGTAAGTGGATTACCACCAGAGAAACACGTGGGTCCAGTGTAACATAGTAGATGGCACATGTTTTCTATTTTAGGGTTCCGCACCTCAAAAGGAAAAAGCGGAACCCTTATAGGTTCACTTTGTTGTCCGTCCGTCCGTCTGTCAAGACCCTTTTTCTCAGGAACGGGTGGAGGTATCAAGCTGAAATTTATATCAAATACTCAAATCTACTGTCCCTTGGAGCTGTGAAAAAATGAAACTTCTAAGCTAACGCAATGTAAAAATATAGTCGTTTATACCGCAAATTTCCGTTTCGAAACTCGCAAGGGAATCAAAACCTAAAGCGTACTTCTAGTCGATCTAGAATTTTGAAATTTGGTACGAAGCAACGTCTTATAGCACAGATAAAGGAAAAATTGCGAAAACCGTAAATTTTTAATTACATTATATAATAAAAATATTTTTAATAATTTCAAACTACAACGTTTGTACGGAACCCTCGGTGCGTGAGTCCGACTCGCAATTGGCCGGGTTTTTTGGTTCTTCCCAGCCGGTTTCCTCACAATGTTTTCCTTCACCGTTTTGGGAACTATGGTGATGAAATTATTTACACAGAGTAACCTGCCTGCCTGGGTTCGTATCAACGACTGTTACCACTGGCCCACCACTGTTTTTTCGACTTTGGAATAATCATAGTAATTATGTTTATGAACAAATTACACAGAAAAAACACTTATAAATAATCTCATCAAACAATGTTACATAGTGTTGCTGTGATTATAATTATTACTCCCACTTTTTGTATCTGCGTCATATTCATTAAATACGTATGTATGACTCAAGAAATGTTATTTTATTTTAAAACCCACATCGGGTTTTACCCCGTAATGTGGTTAACTGACCACAAGATTAAAGACAAAACTGGCTTTAACTGAGATAGACCCGGAACAATAATAAAATAATAGTTCTACTTTGCGAACAAAAGTTGCTGACGAAAAAGGTCATTGTAGTTTACTGGTTATAAACCTTATTAGTGTCGCCTGTGACTTAGTTCGCGTGGAAATCGATAGATACAAAATTTGCCACAATAATACGTTCCTATACAACTCCGTCCTCCACCAATCGCGTCGCAACGCATCGCCCGTTCACGAAATTACTTAATTTTCGCTTCATCATCATCATCGTCATCATTTCAGCCAAAAGATGGCAGGCGTTAGTCGCCGGCCGACTGCAAGACAAAGGTCTCCCAAAGAAGAGTGTTTATCATAAACACCACGCTTGGCAGGCGTGTTGGCGATCGCTGTATGGTGATAAAATGCAGAAAGGACGCTGCTGTCCATTGTCTAGTAAGTCCTTTGGTCGCCTTTTACACCACGGGACAGCCACGGGAAGAAATCTGATGGCACTTTTCTTTATTGATTAACCGGCCTGTTAGTCTAGTGGTTAGTGACCCTGCCTGCTAAGACTGAGGTCGTGGGTTCGATTCCCACACAGGACAAATCCTTGTGTGATGAGCACAATCATTTGTCTGTCTGGGCGTAATTTATCTATAATATTTATGTATTGAGAAATATAGAAGTATGTTTATCAGTTGTCTGGTTACCATAGTACAGGCTCTGCCTAGTTTAGGATCAGATAACGTTGTGTTGGTTGTCCTAAGATATTAAGATTTTATTTATTTATGTCCATTACCACACGGAACATTTTTTGTAATTGGTTTTTCCTCGACTCGTAAGGGTCTAAGCGTGATTCAATAGCCTTAGCGTGATTTAATAACCTTCCTCAAGACCTGTGCTATCAAATTCAATAAGCTTTTTTTTTTTAATTCGACTGGTTGTTCTAGAGAATAGCGCGTTGAAACAAAAAAACAAACTCTTCAGCTTTATTATTTACGCCGTGTTGGTATAATTAGCATAAGTATAAAATAAGATAAGTCATCTTATCTAATGAGTACCTTTAGACTATTCTCGCACGGACATAAAAATATCATGGTGAGATTTTATCGCGTTGGTACTTGATTTTCGACGCTCGGTGTTCAGCTGAGCATTGAGAATCCTACACGTGATACACGTCCAATCCATCAGTCCATTGTATGTTGAATAAAATATGATAAACTAGCTTCTGCCCGCGACTTCGTCCGCGTCAAATTTTTGCTCCCCTGACCCTTCCCGTCGCATCGAATTGTCTGTCAGTTTTCGTCCATTTTTCGTTGCTGCTCTGCTCCTTTTGGTTATAGTGTGATGTTATACAGCCTATATATAGCCTTTCTCAATAAGTAGGCTACTCAACACAAAAATATTTTTTCAATTCGGACCAGTAGTTCCTGAGATTACCGCGTTCAACCAAGCAAACGAACAAATTCTTCAGCTTTATAATATTAGTATAGATTGAATCCCAGTTCATATTTATAATGACTATATATTTCATTTAGTCAAAGGTTTGAATTTCGAATGTGGGTGAATGCTACAACAGCAATAAAAAAAAACAGCATCATCAGTACTGTTGGACAAAGGCCTCCCTCAAGGTCCTCATAGCTACCTTTATCGTCTCGCTTGGCAGGCGGATTGGCGATCGCAGTATGGCGGTAAAATGTATAGAGAACGCTGCTGCCTATTCTCTAGTAAGTCCCTTAGTCGTCTTTTACGACACCCACGTGAAGACGGGATTCTGTTATTCTTTACATACACCACGTGGAATATTTAATAATTTTTAAGATAATTTTTGCGATAATTTGTGCGACATATTCGAAACCAATTTTTGCCCTTCCGTATTTTCGCTTTTCACATTCAATTAACTTCAATGATAAATTTCATAAGAAACCGGTGTGGACAAGAGTCAATCCACACTAATATAATATGATATTATAATAATATATAATATTTTAATATTATATTTAATATTATATTTATTATATTATATTATAAATGCAAAAGTAACTCTGTCTGTCTTTCTCGCTTTCCTGCCAAAACTACTGAACCGATTTAAATGAAATTTGGTACACAGATAGTTTGGAGTCTGAGAAAGGATATAAGCTACTTTTTATTGCGGAAAAGGGGTTTTAAGGGGTTGAAAGAGAGGGTGAAAAGTTGTAGGGAAGTATTGTCATTTTTAAAGCTAGAATGATGAAACATTTTTATTTGGCTTTTATAACATACTATATATTTATCAATTAAAAATAAGTTTGTTAAATTTTTACCCTTAAGGGGGTAAAATAACAATAAGGAGTAGGGGATGACAGTTTGTACGATTTTGATGGGACTTTTATTGGCAGGTAACTGATGTAATAAGGAGTAACTTAGATTACTTTTATTTTAGAAAAATACCTGCGTTAATTTCCGACATCCACGCGGGCGAAGCCGCGGGCAAAAGCTAGTTAATAATAATTATTGAATCGAATAAATAACTTGCTCTTGACTCATTGATTCCAATTGCATTGGGTGACGTCAGTCATAACATTCATAATATTATTAATTCGAAAAAAGTTTACTTAAATCAATACATACGTTGCTATTGGTAACCAGTAACAAAGCTATGACGAAATCGAACCAATTCCAACATAATTATGGCAATGTCCGCATTGTGGATATTGCGTGCATAATATACTGATCACACTGAAGGCCGTTTGTGACATAATGTTTTTAAATGGTTATCAAGACAAAGAAAAATATATATCACTATATTTTATGTTCCTATTACTTATTTCCATTTTAGTACAAATAAAATATTTCACACTCTTTACACCAGGTACTTATTTAAGTGGCTTACTAGAAATAAATTTCAAAAACAAAAGGACACTCAGGCGTCGAAGTACTCTACTGCATCGCTGTCATCTGGAAACGTGTCCAGAAGACTGGCAGCATTTCCACGTTGAATGGCAATGCTCATTCTTTGTCCAATGAATAATCCAATACGATTCTAATGTTAATTTTGCATACACGTGATTCGGTACTCTTGAAAACAATAGTGTCAACATTGGAACAACAACAACGCCAGATCTCGATTCCACTTAGTTCTTCAAAATGGACACCCAATTTAAACACATTTTGGCGCTAGCGTCGAAATCAAGAATACGAAACGTCAAAATTCCAATGTCAATCGAGAGTAAGCACCCTAGTCATGTGAAATGTTAAAAAGTTACCGGGAAATGTTATAAGTTGGTTTCTCCACAGTATTATTATATTCTGAAAACTGTGTATTTTTTTATTCCTATTTGAAATAATTAGCATCGCCATTTTATGATTAATGTCTTTTTGAAGGAATTTATTCTTATGATGATGACGTAAATTGTAGTTTTAAGACCAAACAATTACCTTGCTGACGCATTAAATGTATATCAATATTAATGATCTTGTTTGAGTATCTTTTAAAATCACTCGTTTTTCACGCCATGGTTTTACCAGGTATTCACAATTACAATAAGCCTATAATGTTCCCAGAACTGCACCCTAATTGCGAAACGCAGAATTTATCAGAATCTGAATGGGATTTAAGATCTTTTCTAAACCATTGCGTCATTTGTTCGAATAAATTGTCGGCTCAGCAACGTAAATAACGCAATGAATGTTGTTTAACGATGAATATTAAACCAATTCCTACCGATAAAAAGTTCCGCAATTACCTCTCTGGGCCACAGGCCTCCTCTCTGTGAGAGGGAGTGTGCCATAATCCATTACGCGGGCTCAGTACGGGTTAGTGGATATCACATGTCTTCGATTTTCCGGTTCTAGGATACGCTGGTTTCCACACGATGATTTCTATCACCGTTTTAAGAGAGAGATTTCTTTACAAGTAAACCATCACAAAAAAAGATTTTCATATCGTCATCGTTGAAATCAAATTCTGTTGTGAAATATACTTAATAAATAAGTTATTTGATTCCACCAATCAATAACTGTTACTTACACATTTACTTAAACATACCTAAATTTCAATAACAGATAGACCAATGAGCAAACGAACGAATAGAATGATAAGACTACATATTGGAATTTCCTAGTTTTTCATCGCAATAAAAAAAACAAAATCATTTCATATTTCTGTGGGCATTATTCTAGCGGTAAATGATAATCGTAAATTACTCTAACCTTGGACTAACTAGAGAATATTTATCTCCATAATGTTCATAACTAGGAATTAATTACGTTTTAATTGCGAATTTCCTGCGTTGTAATGTTAGCAATCCGATTAAGTCATTGTCTAAGTTATTATTAAAGTGACGTGATTTGAGTTTAGCAATGTCATCTTTACTATAGTAATAATTTTGTCCGTCTGTTTGTTACCCTTTCACGCCTTAACCGCATTATCAGCTCATAATGTTCTTACCACTGGGACACATGCCTCCTTTTTTCGAGAGGGGGTGGATTATAATGTACCACGCGGGACTAGTACCGGTTGTTAGATGTCATGTGTCTTCGGATTTTTGGTTCTTGGACATGCCAGTTTCGTCACGATGTTTGAAACCAACGAACTAATCGTTATGAAATTTAACAGAAAGTTAGCCAAAGGGATCTGGCGAAAGACATAGACTACTTTTCGTTCTAGTTATTTACATACTAATGAATCTATACTAAATAATATTATAAAGCTGAAGAGTTTGTTTGTTTGTTTGATTGAACGCGCTAATCTCAGGAACTACTGGTCCGAATTGAAAAAATATTTTTGTGTTGGGTAGCCTATTTATAGAGAAAGGCTATAGGCTTTATAACATTACGCTACAACTAAGAGGAATGGAGCAGTAATGAAAAATGTTGCAAAAACGGGATAAATCGCACGGGTAAGCGATTCCACGCGACGGGAAAGGTCGGGGGAACAAGAAATTTAACGCGGACGAAGTCGCGGGCAGAAGCTAGTGATTAAATATAACAACGTGCAGACTAAGTCGCAAGCAACAGCTTGTTATGAATAATGCTATTGTTTTCAAATCGTACTGTTTACTTCGTTAAAATTGTACCGTACTATGCTAAAGACTGCCGCAGATCAGCGCGACGATACCTAAAACGATTTCTATGAAATCATGTCACGCTATCACGTTGCGCCTGTCCGCGGGAGTCTTTAGCGTAATATTTGTATATGTATACTTGATGATCGTATCGTGTCATCAAAGCCTATTTGCTCATTCTATAAAATTCGAAGGAAATATAAAGTAAACAAACTAATATTGGACCGAAGGCAGAACCTTGCGGCATTCTTAATATTAAAATATAACTAATTAAAGCGGGTTTATTTCTTTGCTTTGGAATATTTTCTAACTCACATTATTAAATAAATATGCCCAACCCAAAAGAGAAACGCCGATAAATATATAATTTGTTTATTGTAAAGGATTACTCTTCATACTAACTCCTGTCGAACACTTAGTAAGTGTCAATGAAATTAAAAGAGTTAGCAAGTTGATCCGACTTACTAAGATGGAAAGCCAATTACCGTACTTAAATAGCTCAAAACTAAGTCGCAATAATATCATCTCAGCGAAAATCAATGTCGAACAAGTAAACTAGCTATTTCCCGCGACTTTGTCTGAAATCCAGGCTTAAATGTAGCCTCTTTACCCAGGTCATGGTCTATCTAAATGTCACCAAATCTGTTCAGCTTGAGGGCGTGTTTGTTACAAACTAAAAAACTTATTTTCACATTTGTAATATTAGTTTTGATTATTGGTATTTTTAATACACTCAATCTCGGTAGTCCCCCCTTTCTACTCATATCATCATTCACACAGCTCATCCAACTTTTCTGTGGTCTGCCCCTACTCTTTCAGTAATCGACATTCATATTCAAAACTTTCTTAAACAATAAGAATGCGAACGTTTTTCTTTTGGTGAATGACCCTGTTCTCGACATCAACCATGCCTGATGGAACGCGATTGATGAGGTCTAAAATATACGGGATTTGTCACCATTTTACATGGAGCGATTGCTAACATGAATCCTACAACCCAGTTACTGGGTATTATATTACCCGTAGGTTAGATAAGTTTTAAGACTCTCGGTCTCCTGAATACAGTAAAAACTGTCAAAGAGCTACAATCGACAACCAGGACCAACTGCTTAAAGTGCTTTCTGAGGCATCGAGGGTATTAGTATGTAAAGATGGTCATTCAATCATGGAAAAACCGCGGTGAGCGGCTTTTGTTACTTAGCCTCGCATAATCGCCTATTAGGTAATAATATAATAAAGATTTAATTGAAGACACAATTTACAAATGATGAGATGATGGTGTCTTATCTATGCTAATCGAGTGGTACTTGTACGGTATTTCCCTCACATTTTCGATCATTAGTCATTCGTGCTGATTGCCGTTAAAAAAACCCAATAACTTTTATTACTTATCTGTTCATCGGTTACAATGGAATATTTATACTAAGCGACAGGTGTGAAAAAGTCGTTGATTTATTTCAAACTATAATTACTGTTGATCTAAACCAGAAAATCTAGTATTTTTTTTAGAAAAATATGATTTGCCCTACTAACGTCTTCTCAGTCGAAAATAACTTAATAACTGTTGATTATGTAGTTAATTTTTTTTTTAAACCTGTTAAACAGTCGAAAAAATTGGTACATAAATCAAAACTTGTTGTGTAGTACGTTGACCTGTACTGTGCTATGTCAACGACCTTTAAAAGTCTTTATTGAACGGAAAGTTTTATTTTCTATTGTTTAGAGTTTAGGGTTTTTCTAATGGACTAATTTACTTCTTCCCATGGTTATTTATCATAGGTTTAATTACCTGTATCTTTCTACCTTGCAATGTTAACATCGAAAGATTAGAATAAAGAGTACCACAACAAAGTTACGATATCAAGCTAAAAGAGTTTTTCAAAATTCAACCTTTTTGTTTACAACCTGAATTTACTTCTTCTGAAACTAGTTTCTTTACGATAAAAAATCGAACCACATTATAATCAAAGTCGAAGTCAAATAATATATTTAAAGTAGGCCTTTAAAGGCACTTTTGAATGTCTAAATTAGTATAAATATTTTTTAAGTAGAATGGACAAGAATCTCCATAGTGACTCTTTTAAAAAGTTTCACAACATTTTATATAATTAATTTTTTTCCGTTGGGAACAAGATTCCAAGGTAAGGTAAGTTACTCGGGCAGGTACAACTGGAATGTTAACATACTTATACTACTTGCTAATCACCAATCAACTGCCAATATTAGTTATGCAAATTTTGTAGGTCCTTATTGATTCGCATAATTTGTTCAACTACTACACATATTAGATTAACCTATACTAATATACGTCACGGTTTACACGCTTATTAGTGGACAATTTTACATCTATGACTAGTTTCTGCCAGCGACTTCGACCGCGTCAAATTTCGTGCTTCCCCGACCAATCCCCGTCGCATCGTTCACCTGCCCGTGCAAGTTCTTCATATTTGTGGCCTTTTTATTTGGCTCCTAAGAGTCCTAGATTTAATTATTTATTATTTACATTTTTAAAATTTTAATTATATATGATTAATTATGATATACCTATTATTATATTTATTATTTATTTTATTTTATATAGCCTATTTCCTCGATAAATGGTCTATCCACCACAGAATTATTTTTAAATTGGACGAAGGAGTTCTGAAGTTGGAATATGTTTGGAGTCCGAAGAAGTTTTTCTGGATCTGACGAAATGTGAGTTTTTCTGTTTGCTTTTGTCTGAGGTCAAAGTCAAAGAATTTATTTCAAATGGGCACATTAAAAGCACTTTTAAACGTAAACATTTACATTTAATTAAATAAAATTCTATCTCCAAAGACGCTTTTTTAAATCGAGTTATTACAAAATAATGGGTACATTAATTTTGTTGCTTCCACGAGAATAATGTACATAAAATTAAGAAAAAAATTGAATTATCAGACTTTTTTAAAAGCTCTGGTTGTTAGGATATGACCGTTCTCAACGGACGGTGCCTGTTCACGAACATGACGCATGGATCAGCATAATTATACGTATTATCATCATTCACACAGTCCATCCATAGTTTCCTTTATCTCCCTCGACTCATATAGCCATCCCCATTGATACTCAAAAGTTTTTCCTGAAATAATTCTCATTACTTCTTCATAGAGAGCTCATACCTATGGGAACCTGTTTTCACTACATACGGAATTTTTTATTTGCATATCGCTTATAACGATCCCACTGCTGGGACACAGGTCTGCTTTTTGTTAGATCCCTAGACTAGTAATCTACCACGTGGGCCCAGCGTCGGTTGAAAGATGTCACATTTCTTCGATTTTTTGGCTCTAAGACATGCCGGTTTCCTCACGATATTTTCATTCACCGTTTTGAGAGCAGTGGTGACTAAATTATTTACACAAAGTATAGCGCTTGCCTGGGTTCAAACCCACGCTGGCACTCAGATCAGTAGATTCGGGACGTAGGGGCCGATAATCTTGTGCCATTACTGCTCCTCGAAATAATAAAAAGTATGATAGCAGTAAACAGCAACAGCAGAAGCAGCAGTAGTTTTGACGTTATGACTGGTAATTTTGACATTACTATGAACGATTTTGACATTGTTATTGATTATTTTGACATTATTAATCATTATTACCAACAAATTCCAAATATAAAAATGTATGTACGAACGCACTGAGAGCAGTGGTGGCCCAGTGGTAATGGCCGCTACTTACGAGTAGTAGATCGTGAATTCAAACCCAAGCAGGCGCACTACTTTGTGTAAATTATTTCATCGCCACTGCTCTCAAAACGGTGAAGGAAAACATCGTGAGGAAACCGACATGTCTTAGAACCAAAAATTCGAAGACATGTGACATCTACCAACACGCACTGGGCCCGCGTGGTGGATTATGGCCCACTCCCTCTCAGGCTTGTGTCCCAGCAGTGGGAACATTATAGGCTGATGATGATGTACGAACGCACTAGCGTTAAACACTACCTTAAGCACTAGTTTAGTTTAGGTTGTGTAAATAATTACTAACAAAATTTGATTTTATGATCTATGAAATTTTCCTTAGAGGTATTTAATTTATAACAGTTCGTATCTAGTTTATTATTAAATGACAAAAACAATGTTTTGGAAATTTCCGCTAGAAAAACAAGACTTACACTAATTACTATTCATTTATATCACTACGATCTTAAAGGACGGGTTTCATTGATTTAAATTATTCATTTATTCATTTCTACAGTCTTATCTAGATATAAAAAATGTTTTTGTGGTTTCTATTTGTAACATAAATAACGAACTTTAAACAAGTGTCAGGAATAAAAGTATTTCATGAATAGTGACTGGCTTTGCTTCTACACGTCATGTTTATGAACGCGCCCGTTGGTTGAGACTGGTTATCTCTTTACTTTTAGGGCTTTTTTTTGTGTGGGTAATCATCAAATGTCTTCTCCCGCTCTGGGCGGAGCGGGAGGGCGTGTCAGACTTTTACTGACAAAAACCCACCCGTGTTCCTTCAGTTGCCCATGTGCCAGGGTCACGGTATCTCTTTCGAACAATCTCGCGACCCTGGCAGGCATCGGTTCTAGCAGACCCCTTCAGTACTTCTAGGGCTTAATTTTAGTCTTAAGTTTGGAATTTATTCTTCACTTTTTTTTTACATTGTCCTCACATATAGAAATAACAATAATTTAGTCAGGATTTTTAATATTTCGATTTAAACGAGTGTTTTAGTGTTTATTGCCCGTTCTTCTCCATAGAAATTTACGTTTTGGGATGGACAACTAGCTTCAACTTCCTGACTGTCTAACCGATTTTTTGAAAATTCAAAAGTGCCTATAATTGGATTAATTGAAATATGAACTTTGAGTTAGATATATATCTTATATATCTTAGGACAACCAACACAATGTTATCTGATCCCAAACTAGGCAGAGCCTGTACTTTGGCAACCAGACAACTGATAAATATCCTTATATGTTTCTAAATACATACATAATAGGTTGGGGAAAAAGTTTCTTCGCATTTAAAAAAAAATTCAAAACATTTTTTAATAAAGTTTATTTACATTTAACTGAAGTATGTAGGTACCATTTTGTTCGATAACTTTTTGCCATCTTGTAGGTAGACACATGATCCCATTACTATAGAAATTTTGGGACTTCTGGTCAAATTACCGCGACAAGTGGTTTTGGCAGTCCTCTCGTGATGTTAACCTGACACTGCCTAAAGAATTCTGAAGAGACCGAAACAGGTGGAAATCTGAAGGTGCAAGGTCAGGACTATACGGCGGATGCATTAACACCTCCCAGCCAAACTCTCTTAATTTTTGTTGGGTGGCTAAAGATGTGTGAGGTCTAGCGTTATCATGATGAAAAACCACACCCCTTCTGTTGATTAATTCCGACCGCTTTCTCTCAACTTCTTGCTTTAATCTCATCAGTTGTTCGCAGTAGAGTTCAGAATCGATGGTCCTGCCTGGTGGTAACAGCTCATAATGAATAATGCCCTTCCAATCCCACCACCCACACAGCATCACCTTGTTGCGAGTTAACCCGGGTTTCGCCACAGTCTGTGAAGCCTGACCGGCCTTTGACCACGACCTTTTTCGCACGTTCTTGTCATACGTGATCCACTTTTCATCACCAGTTATCAGCTTCTTCAAAAATGGTTCGGTTTCATTACGTCGTTATAAAGAATCACAAATGAGTACACGGTTCATTAGGTTTCTTTCAGTGACCTCGTGAGGTACCCAAATGTCGAGCTTTTTTGTGTACCCAGTTTTTTTCAAATGCGCCAGAACTGTTTTGTGGTCAATTTTCAGTTCTTCAGCTACGACGTAACTACTGGTACGCCGATCTTGCTCCACTTTTTCAAAAATGGCATCCATTTTATCCGTAATAGGGCGACCAGAGCGACGTGCATCTTTGACATCAAAATTTCCGAATTGAAAACGCTTAAACCAAATTTGTGCTACTCTCACAGACATTACACTAGGTCCATAAACATCGCAAATTTTTTTCGCGGCTTGCGTTGCATTTTTACCTTTTTTGTAGTAAAATTTTAAAATGTATCGAATTTCTTCATTCTATTCACTCATCTTGACGGTACGAAAAACAAATGAAAATCACACATTTTCCTAATTTGAATTTGGAATTATGTTCTTTAAAATTTAAACTTTCAATGATACCAAAACCAGCCAGATACAAATAGTATAGCCAAAGAGATTTTATTACAAGTTCATACATACTATAATGCGAAAAGACTTTTTCCCCAACCTAATATTATAGATAAATTACACCCGGACGCAGAACAAATGATTGTGCTCATCACACAAAAATTTGTCCTAGGTGGGAATCGACCCCACGACCTAAGTCTTAGCAGTCAGGGTCACTAACCACTAGACTAACAGGCCACTCAAAAATAGATGTGACTAGATTGGGATGACTAACGAGATGACGACCAATACTGAAGTATGGACGAAGAAGACATGTTGCACCAACCCCGAAATAAATGAGGATAAAGCTACAGAATGATTTTGGACGTCATACTGTATTTGCCATGAGCACCATGTATCTATCATCTTCAGCTTCATATTTCTGACTAATTAAACAACATTTTGAAAATTCAAAAGTTCCTATAAATGGTTTAATTCATATAAATGGAAGTTGATTTTAAAGAAATCTCAACTTATACATGATCTTTCATGATTATAAACGAGTGGCACGCCTCGTTGGCAGAGGCAATGGCCACCAATAACAAGTGTCAACATTTACAGTTGCCATGACGTTGACACGTGTCACTCACGTATATTATGAGCACTTTAATGAATCTCAAGTTATTTGATTTTGAATATATACTTATTGTGTTAAACTAACCAACAGAATACCAAACACCACGCTGCGCTCCAAAACGGGAATCGTAGACGTAGGCAAAAAGGTTGTCAGGCTAAAATGGGATTGGGCGGGTCACATCAGCCGCACAGCGACCACTGGGCAATAGTTGCCAACCAGTGGGTGCCTGAGGATGGACGGCGCAACCGAGGCTGGCCCAAGAAGAGGTGGCGAGACGACCTAGACGCGTACTGCAAGGATTGGATCAAGGTGGCCCACCAAAAAGAGAACTGGAAGGATTTGGGGGAAGCCTTTGCTCAGCAGTGGGATAGCGTAGGCTAACAAAAAAAAAAAAAAATGCAAGTGGAAATAAATTAAGCATAAATTACTATACTGTAATAAAATATTCACTACCAATTTAAATCTGGTTTTTATCGTCTTCCTCTATATTTTCACTAATCTAACTTTTATCAAAAACCAAGATCTTATTATGTCGCATTTATATGCGCTGTATAATGATTAGCATGTCTGTTCCTCAATACTTATTATTCTCTACTCTGAATACATCCCACAGAAAAACAGAAAAAAATAATATAGTTGTCTGGCATTACAAACTGGTTTTAATTGAGGCACCGTGCACATTTACGACCTGTTTTAACTTTTCTTTTTTTAACCGACTTCAAAATGGAGGCGGATCTCAATTCATCGGTCTCTTATTTGGATTTATGTTCAGCGATATATCCGGCAATTGTTGACCGGTTTAAAAATATATTTTTAATGGATAGGCATACGCCTCAAGAGTGGTCTCGTATAAATTTTAATAACTTAGCTTGGGTAGGTTTTGCGTTAGCGTCTATAAATAATACGTTTTCAATCCACTTTGTATGCCTTGATAATGTTCTAATACTCTATGTTAATGTTGCAGTTTTAGTTTAGTTTCATCATCATCATCATCATCATTTCAGCCGAAAGACGTCCACTGCTGGACATAGGCCTCCCCCAAGCACCGCCACTTCGACCTATTCTGTGCTTCTCGCATCCAACGTATTCCTGCGGCCTTCACCAGGTCATCGGTCCATCTTGTGGGAGGCCTTCCAACGCTCCGTCTTCCAGTACGCGGTCGCCACTCCAGAACCTTCCGACCCCATCGGCCATCCGTTCTGCGAGCAATGTGCCCTGCCCACTGCCACTTAAGTTTGGCAATTCTTCGGGCTATATCGGTTACCTTGGTTTTCCTACGGATCTCTTCATTTCTGATTCGATCGCGTAGGGAAACTCCAAGCATAGCCCTCTCCATTGCTCTTTGGGTGACTTAGTAGTTTAGTTTAGTTTTATAGAATATGTATTATTTTATAGTTATTGTTTTTATATTATTTATGTGTGTTTTTTATATGTTTTTATGGGCCTTAGTAGCCTGAAATAAAGGATTGTATTGTATTACAAGTTGTTTGGGCAGGTAGGTACATTAATAAAAATAAAAAAAGCTTTTGTACAAAAAAAAAGCGACTTCCTGAAATCCAAGAAGTCACGAAACGGCTGAAATACACTACAAAGTGATAAATAGCTTAAATTTCGGAAGTCGGTGTTTTTGGTTTTTATTTTAGTTTTTTTTGCTACCGACTTCCGAAATTTGTTGTTGTTGTTTTTTGGAAATTCGTTTTTTATTGAAAACGCAATATAATAGTTGTGTTAATAGTAGCATTGAAATTTGGGGCAGTATTAAAGTTTCAAATAACTTGGTTACTCCTGAACTTGAATTACTGTTACCTCTCGAGGTTGTTGTCCGTTTGTCAACTGCAACGGAACTAACTTTTTAGGAGGGGGATTTTTTTAAAGAGCTGAGGAAAACCTAATTTAATAATAAATCGTGAGGAAAGTTTTGAGTATGAATGTGGTGGTAAACGTAGGACAGACCAAAAAAACGAGGGGGGGGGGGGGGGTCTTTTCCTACCCGGAAATCATAAAATTATGTCTCTTGTGTCAGACTTTTACTGAATAAAACCCACCCGTGTTCCTTCAGTTGCCAGGGCCATGGTATCTCTTTCGAATAAATCTCGCAATCCTGACAGGGAGATCATTATTCCAGCTTTGCCTTTTACCAACTATGTTGGGTCGGGTTCCAGTCAAATCGGATACAGCTGGATACCAGTATTGTACAGACGCCAGCACATCCAGGTACCCGAAACTGACAAATTTTCCCAATCGATCTTGAACCTTATACTTTAGCGTTAAAGTTGAAAACCTAATAAAGAAATTTGAAAGATTGTAGTAGCTTCAAGTGCTGGCATCTGTACATGGAGGGACTGTCTATCTGACCTCCACAACCCAGGTACTGAGTAATACGATAGCCCTTAGTAAGACTAGCTGTCAGACTTTCAGACTTCTGACGTCTCGTAAAAACTATCAATGACCCACGTTTAACTGACAGTTTAACGAACAGGACCAACGGCTTAAAGTGCTTTTCGAGGCATGGAAATGTCTCTGTATGTAAAGACCCTAAATATCACGAACCATCCCAGGCAAAAATATAGCCACGAACTCCTACCCTACTGAGATGTCGACTAATATAGAAATACGAAAGAAGAAAATACTGCGTTGACCCAAAAAAAAAATTGAATAAAGGCAAGTAAATGAGGATAATGATGAGATGCTTTTAAACTATCTGTGAGCTTACGTATCCACAAGTTATATCAGTGTTGTCAAAATTTGTGTGGTACAGACCACCAAACTGAATAAATATTTCCATGGGACCAACCACTCTCAAACTTCAATACCTATAAGACCTAAGCAAGATCGAGCCGAGCCGACCGGTCCGTGTCAACAGGTTCTCAGCTGTCGTACGGAAAAACTGTACATCTCTGCTCGCCAGATTGCGTGGCAGTGGCAACAGACACATGAAGGTGATAGTTTAGTGCCCCATATTGGGACATCTTATCAAAACAACACTGTCTGTTGTAGTGTATAAGTGCTAACATAGGTTATAAAATTATTATATTGTTGCTAACACTTTGACTGACCTGTTAGTCTAGTGGTTAGTGACCCTGACTGCTAAGACTGAGGTTGTGGGTTCGATTCCCACCCAGGGCAAATGTTGTGTGATGAGCACAATCATTTGTTCTGTGTCTGGGTGTAATTTATCTATAATATGTATATATTTAGAAATATATAAGTATATTTATCAGTTGGCTGGTTACCATAGTACAGGCTCTGCCTAGTTTGGGATCAGATAACGGTGTGTTGGTTGTCCTAACATATTTATATTTAAACATATTTTTTAGTATGTTTTGTTTAGTAAGTGTAGACCTTGTGCTGTCTGTTAAACAAATAATAATATTAATAATAAGCGTATTGATGATAGTTTTAGTTTATTTTTAGTTAAATTGTGGTAGACACACCAATAAATTTTCCCTTATCTTTCACCAGAAAGAGTGTACTAACACACTATATAGCTCCAACCGTATAACCTGATAAAGGCGAAAACCCAATAGGATCAGAAATTCCCTAGACGAACATCCGATCTCATTGATAATGACCTTCAAAAAGTACAAGTCTGCAGTACCAACCGGCGCGCGTTATGCGATGTAAACAAATAAACGATGATGGAACGAACAAAGTTCATAAATAGAAGTTAAACAAAAGGTGCTAAGTAAGTCTGTATCGATAGCATTCTGCGTATAACTCAATGAATCTTATTGGATTTGATAGCACATTTCTTGAGGAAGTTTATTAAATCACGCTAAGGTTATTTAATCACGCTTAGATCGTTAGGAGTCCAAAAACAATTAAAATAAAATAATCAATATCTTAGGACAACCAACACACCGTTATCTGATCCCAAACTAGGCAGAGCCTGTACTATGGCAACCAGACAACTGATAAACATACTTATATATTTCTAAATACATACATATTATAGATAAATTACACCCAGACACAGAACAAATGATCGTGCTCATCACACAAATATTTGTCATGGGTGTGAATCGAACCCACGACCTCAGTCTTAGCAGTCAGGATCACTAACCACTAGACTAACACAGACTTATACAGAATTCTAAGCGAAAATATATATTTCCTTGTAATGCCGGATGTAAAGAATAGCAACATCCCATTTCTTCCCGTGGCTGTCGTAAAAGGCGACTAAAGGACTACTAGAAAAAACTTTTTACAAAAAAATAAAAACCGACTTCCTTTAAAAAAAACACTACTTAGTCAAAAATAACTTTAATTTCGGAATTCGGTGTCTTAGGTATTTAAGATTTTTTTGCCACCGACTTCCGAACTTGAAGTTATTTTTGACTTTGTTGTGTTTTTTTTTTAAGGAAGTCGGTTTTTATTTTTTTGTAAAAAGTTTTTATTTTGAACTTTTTAGTTATGGTAGATACCCCGCACTAATCTAATCGCGTTATTCGTTCATTTGTCGCGCCAATATTTAATGCAAATATAAGACTTATATGGTTTTCACATGGATTCCACTGTCCGAATAGAATCAAATTAAAATGGGACCATTCGGAAAGCACCAGCATTCAAATAAAAAAAAAAACATCGAAATCGGTTCACCCAGTCAAAAGTTATGAGATAACAAACATAAAAAAAAAAATCAGACGAATTGATAACCTCCTCCTTTTTTGAAGTCGGTTAAAAATGAGCAGCAGCGTTCTCTATGTATCTTACGATCAAACTGCAATCTCCAACCCGCTTGCTAATCGTAGCAATTATGACAAAACCCCTCCATTTTTTTGGGAGAGGCGTAAGGAATATCCAGATGTAGACAGCAATTGGTGTCATTATGGCAAAAGGCTTTTTATATGACAGGTATGAAATATGAAGAGATTACTAACACCACACTTGTAGTTAACCATTTTTTTTGTATAACCGACTAAAATTTTCTACACTGGGCGGTCTAGAATGATATGCTGAATTCTTGGTTACAGTTTGCGCACTGGATAAAAACTGATTCTGTAGAGGCTGTGGGCAGAGCTTCGGCTCAAATCTAGACTCTAAGTAATATGGAATTATAAAAAATAAAACAAAAATAATAAAGAAACTTACGTAATTGTCCTTGAGGCAAGTGAGGCTGCTTCTCATACCACTCCCGTACGCTTTGTATCATCTCCTCCAAAGCCTTATGGTTGATGTTGTAGAGTTTCTGCAAGTTTTCGAGGTCGCCATCTTTGATGTTGAGCACTTTGCTCGCATTCAGAGAGTAATCGAAGTTTTTATACTGTGGAAATAATAAGGATATCGTAGAGTATTTTGGAGGAAGATTTTTGTATGCCAATGTTTTTTTGTTTTTTGTATTATTTGACTTGTGTTTTGGTAAGAAATATGTAGTTTTCTGTTTTTATAAAAGAATAACCTGTTGGTATGGAAGTATTTATTTTATTTAGTAGGTATTTTAGTCTGATACTGGCGATGCGATATTTTGGATATTCAAGTAAATTAGAATACTTCCACTGTATTAAAGCATAGTCCGTAAAATAAAACAACCTTATTATTAAGAGAATAAGTGAAAAAAGAAAACAACAAAAAAAAAAAATCATTTAGAATTTAGTATTAACATTTTCAAGTAACTTACGGTTAATAATAAACAAATGTTAAAACACGCAAGTGCTATTATCCTAATGTTCTTTGGATAAAATATTGTCATTATGGTTTTTTTTTTTTACTAAATACTGTATTTTTTTAAATTTCTATTACAGTAAACAACACATTACATTTTTGTTTTGTTCTTAAATAATAAGACTATAAGAACTATAAGAAAAAACTTTAACAATGTAACTGAGTAAACACTTTTTTACTAACTCGCTTTTATTAACTTCATCTGTATGTGTGTATGTAACTATGTTTGTAACCGACTCCTTTGGACTTGATTTTGACTCATTTCAAACTGTCAGGTTTCATTTAAACTTTGTAGCTTATCGAGGACCAATGACAAAACAATAATTTCATAAATTTGTGCCATTATCCTTGCCAGGGTTACCAAGATAGCAAAAAAAAAAAACTCTTTTGTAGCTAGCTGAACTAAAACATAAACAATACATAATAGTTTAAAACTACAACACGCGTGGATAGAAAACCAAACTAAAAAGTAGAAAATAATTGAAAAAAAGCGTGGGGTGCTTGAAACCAATTAAAATCCTCAAAAAGCATCCAATGTTTTTTTTTCAATATTTTTTTTTAATTTTTAGTTTGGATTTCTATGGAAGCGTGTTTTATAGTTTTTTTTTAAACGTGTCTTTTTAACATCAAATGATTTGATTAATAATTATTACAAAATGAATAGCTTTTATGTTTACAAAAATAATACATTTTTGAATAATGTTTACGTATTAATAAAATAATAAAAGAAAAATAATAAACTTACTACTACTTCGTCTCCGATAGTCATTTTGCACTGATTTATTGTCGCACAAACGCACACTAAACACTTGGTTCTCGTAACACCACCTGGGAAAGTCTGTTCATCACAGGCTGCGTCCTATTTATTATATTAGCGCCGTGCGTAGAAACCAAAAACTTTTTGTGACAGACTCTATTTTTAGAAACACTGAGTAATGATCTCTTTGTGACGAGTTCTTTATTTAAAATCACTAATATTAATCATTTTCAAATAAGTTATCCTACTTTTATTGAAGAATTTTCATTTAGCGACCAGTTCTATTTTTAAAATCACTAACTTGATATTTTGGAATAGTTATTCAATTAAAATGTATTGTTATTTTGAAATAAGTATTGTATACTTTGATTATGAAATGTTGTTTGTTTTATGATATAAATATCAGGTTTGAGACGATATTCTTCCAGCCAGTCTAGACTCATTCTGAGCTACATAGGCTTTGTTCTATTTATAGTAACATAATTAGCAATTCCTAGGTTTCTTAGTAATCAAGTCAATATTTCTGCGTTGGATTTTATTTCTAGAGTAGACACTTTCGTGTTTAACGAAACAAGTCATCGTTACTATTTTTCGGTCATTGATATATCAACATTTTCGTACTTATTGTAACAAGGATTGTTGTACCTAATGAAGAATTTCCTAGTACACATATACATTCAAAACGCTGTCTACAAGATGTCTACAAGATTTATTGTTTTTATATTATAAATTCTTAAATAATTCGATTGTGTAGTAACCTACAAAATCGAATTATTAAAGAATCTACAATGTAGAAAATAATTGAAATTATAAGTCCCAATAGGTAATTATTTTAGTAACCTTACTTTTATTAAAACTATTTCATTTAGTGACCAATTATATTTTTAAAATCACTAACTTTTGATTTGTCACATAATATTTTGGAGTATCTATTTATTTAACAAATAAATTACAATCGTTTTTAAATAAGTTTGGGATACTTTGATAGAATAATGTTGTTCGTTTTATAAAATAGAATTTATGTTTGAGTCTAGATTCTGTTTGTGAATCTAGAATCATTCTGGGCTATATAGGCTTTGTTCTATTTATGAGAATAAAATTAGCAATTCCTAGGTTTGTTAGTGATCTAGTCAATGTTTTTGCGTAGGGATTTATTTCTAGAATTGATATTTTCGTGTTTAATGAAATTAGTCATAGTTTTTATATTTTGGTCATTGATATACAAAATTTTGGAACTTTTTGTGGCAAGGATTGTTGTAATAAAGTATTTCCTAGTACTAATGTAAATTCAAAAGGCTACGTCTAAGATATTAATTGTTTATAGATAAACCTACACAATCGAATTATTAATCAATCGACAACAAAGCCAATTTTGACAGATATAAAATGTGCATAACCAAATAGTGTTTAGTTGGTAAGATGTGTATTTATTTTATATGTTTTTTTATATGAATGATTAAAACAATACATGCTATGACTCTTGTTTTTTAAAGCTTTTGGTCGCTACTCAATTTAAATATGTCAATTTGTGACGAGTTCCATTTTTAAAATCACATTTTTTTTACAATTTTCTACAAATTTAAAAACAAAAGTAAGTTCACTACAATCAATGCCAATTTTAGTAAACTTACTTTTATTAAAACTATTTCTAAATCACAATTTTTTTATTTGTCACTTAATATTTTGGAATATTTATTTTATTAAAATTGACAATTATTTTGAAATTCGTTAGGGGTAACTCTTATAGAGTAATGCTGTTTATTTATAAAATACAAGAGAGTTTAAGACGACAATTTGCCTGCGAATCTAGACTCATTCTGTGGCTTTTTTTATTTATAATTTTCAGTTCCAATAATAGATGAGAAGATGTAGATGTAGATGTTGTACTCGTATTTGTAGTTCTTTGTTCTTCTTGTTTATGCGTCGGAATTTATTTCTAGAGTAGATACATTTCTGTATAATGAAACTCGAAGATTAATAACATTTATTGCATACTACATAGCACTCAGTACATACTACATAGTATACATACGGCATTTCATACACAGAAAATTCTCTCAAAGTCATCGTTTCTATAGTTTGGTACTTTCTGTTACAAAGATTGCTGTAGTATTAGCATAATCGTACTAATATTACTTACTTAAAAAATACTTGCTCTAAAGGATTAATTGTTTTTTCTTTACAATAGAATCCGATGATATAATAGTGCCTTTAGGTTAGCTATGATTTTCATTACAATGATCAAATTCTTTTTTGCCTTTTTTAATTTCTTTTTCGTCATTATTCAATTTCGATACTATATTTGTAATAGAAAATAAATGTATACATAACAAAAATGTGTAAATTTACTTAGTAGGTTCTTGTTTGTTTGTAATGTTATGTACTTCTATTTTTATTTCCTAAAAATATAGTAACAATTTTGATAGATTTTCAGTATGCAAAAATTGTTAAATGTCATTAATTTTTCCTGCTCTTTTCTTGGATAGTTTTGCCTATAAAGGCAGGGTCATGATACATAATGTCCTTCTAACATAGCTTAAAAAACTACACAAAGTTTTTTGTTCACATTATTTATTTAATTATTACTTTTTCGCACGGGCCTGCCAAAATTTTATCTCTCATTAGTATATAAGAATACAGCTGTTTCTGGTTAGATTGGAAGCCGACCCGAACATAGTTGAGAAAATTTTAGGCATATAATGATAAAGATATTATCTAAGAATACATTTATTCTATACTAGCTTTTGCCAGCGGCTTCGCCCGCTTGGAGGTCGGAAATTAACCCGCAAGAACATATTACCGGGATAAAAAGTACCTTATGTGTTACTCCAGGTTATAAACTATCTGTGTGCCGAATTTCATCTAAATTGGGTCAGTCGTTTTTGCGTAAAAGAGGAACAAACATCCACACATCCATACGTACAAACTTTCGCGTTTATTATATTAGTAGGATCTTGATAATTGTTCTCGTATCTCTCTTATGAATTTATACCTTTTTTTATATCTTGACTGGCCTGTTAGTGATCTTGACTGATAAGACGAAGGTCGTGGGTTTGTTTCCCACCCAGGACAGATCTTTGTGTCATGAGCACAATTACTTTTTCTGTGTCTAGGTGTAATTTATCTGTATTAATATGTATGTACTTATAAATATATATGTGTATGTTTATTAGTTGTCTGGTTGCCATAGTATAGGCTCTGCTTAGTTTGGGATCAAATGACGGTGAGTTGGTTGCCCTGAGTTATTATTATTTATTATTATTATAAGGATCAGACTTACTGAACCTACACAAAGAAAATATTGGATTTTCTAATTTAACCCTTTTTATAAAGTGATAGTAGCCCATCGATTAGATCCGTAATCTGGTAAGCTAAATATGTAAGCATGGTTCGCTTTGTATAAGATGAGTAAGCAGGAACAACAATTATGTTAAATTCGAGCTGTGGGCTAGATTTATAAACGTAACTTAGCAGATGTCCCTGTCTACGTTGCACTTGTGGTTTAATAGTTGTACAACAGTGACAGGAATAATGCTAAATTAAACTATATACTCAGTCATCATCATCATCATTTCAGCCGAAAGAGGTCCACTGCTGGATATAGGCCTCCCCCAAGCATCGCCACTTCGACCTGTTCTGTGCTTCTCGCATCCAACGTATTCCTGCGGCCTTCACCAGGTCATCGGTCCATCTTGTGGGAGGCCTTCCAACGCTCCGTCTTATGTACGCGGTCGCCACTCCAAAACCTTCCGGCCCCATCGGCCATCTGTTCTGCAAGCAATGTGCCCTGCCCACTGCCACTTAAGTTTGGCATTTTTTCGGGCTATGTCGGTTACCTTGGTTTTCCTACGGATCTCGTCATTTCTGATTCGATCACGTAGGGAAACTCCAAGCATAGCCCTCTCCATTGCTCTTTGGGTGACTTTGAGCCTTCTTATGAGGCCCATTGTGAGCGACCACGTCTCAGTGCCTTAAGACACTGCCTGTCTTGAGACACTGCGGTAAGTGTGACGAGAAGATATTGCGTAGCTTCCCGAACGCTGCGCAGCCGAGTCGTATTCGACAATTACCCTCTTTCTCGAAGTTGGACCTACCTAACTGGACAGTCTGTCCTAGGTACACTTATTCGTCACAACTTCGAGTGTAGCGCCTCCAATCTTCATTGGAGTGGATATCACACGAGCATTGGACATAGCCTTTGTCTTGTCTATGTTCATCCTAAGACCCACTCTTTTGGAAGCTCTACTGAGGTCATCGAGCATTGTACTGAGGTCCTCCATAGTCTCAGCCATGACGACTATATCGTCGGCAAATCGAAGGTGAGTGATGTACTCGCCATTAATGTTGATGCCAGCCACTTTCCAGTCCAGAACCTTGAAGACATCCTCCAGTGTAGCGGTGAACAGTTTCGGAGAGATTACGTCTCCCTGTCTCACCCCTCGCTGCAGAAGGATAGGTTTCGAGGCTTTGTCCTAGAGCCGGACAGAGATAGTGGCGTTTTCATACAAACACTTCAGCACCTCGATGTACCGATAGTCGATCTGGCACCGTTGAAGAGACTGCAGTGCAGCCCAGGTCTCGATCTAATCGAAGGCTTTTTCGTAGTCCACAAACGCTAAGCAGAGAGGCAGGTTATACTCTTCGGTTTTCTGTATAACCTGCCGCAGCGTATGTATGTGGTCTACGGTGCTAAAGCCTTAACGGAATCCGGCTTGTTCGGGAGGCTGGAAGTCGTCAAACATGCGCATGATTAACGATTTATGATGACTCTTGAAAACAACTTGTAGACATGGCTCAGAAGTGAGATGGGCCTATAATTCTTAAGCTGGGTATTGTCACCCTTTTTTAAAGAAAAGTACCACCACACCTCTGTTCCATGCCTGTGGCATTTTGCCCTCGAGTATGACGGAATCAAACAGCTTCTGAAGGGCCTTTAGAACGGGATTTCGCTGGCCTTCAGGAGCTCGGCTGTAATTCCGTCATCGCCTTATTGTTTTTTAGCTGCTTCAGAGCCATCCTAATCTCGTACAAGCTGACGTCCGGCTATCTTCAGTGTAGACTTCAGTGTGACTCGGGTCGTAAGCCAAATTCATAACGGGGTTTCTGGTGGACGTGTATAACTGTCCATAGAACTTCTCAATCTCTTTTAACAGCTCAGGTTTGGCGGACACGATTTTGCCATCGTCGGTCTTCAGTTTCACAAGCTGATTCTGCCCAATAGACAGATCTCTTGCAAAGACTTTGGAGCCCTTGTTCCGCTTTATCGCGTTTTTAATACGTTTCGAATTAAAGAGGCGAAGGTCTCTTTTCAAGGACTTAGAGATCCGTCTATTGAGCTGCCGGTACGCGAGTGCAGCTTCTGAAGACTGCAGGATCATTCTGCACCTCTGTCCCTTGAGCTGTAATGTTGGATCTGAGAGTTTCTTTTTTCTATTAGTACGGCGGGTCTTGAAGAACTTCGAACCGACAGTATGGACAGTTTCCACGAACCCATCGTTATAATCGTCCACGGAGCTTCCTAGGCACTCAAAACGATTCTGGAGTTCGAGCTGAAAGCTCTCGGGGTTCTGAAGTTGGATCGGTGCTGGACGGAGCGTTGATTTCATCATCCGAGAACGTTCCAGCTTGATATTGATATTCAATGTGAGTCTTACCATGCGGTGATCACTCCCGGTTTTCACCGAGTTGATCACAGAGACATCATTGAATATTTGCTTCTTCGTCGACATAATGAAATCAATCTCATTTTTAGTTGCCTACTCAGTAACGTTTAAAAATCTCGGATCAGTGTTGTCAGGATTTAAAAAAAATCCATAGGAACTTCTTTGCAAGGAATTTCTGTGTGTATAAACATATTTTTTTTTTCTGACGGATTCTAATATTAGAATCACTAAGTTATGACAATTTTCGAATAATAATTTTGCTGACCTTACTATTATTAAAGCATTTCTAATTCCTGAAGGCATTCATTTTTAAATCACTACGTTTTACAAATTTCGCGACGAGTTCTATTTTTAAAATCACTAACTTTTAAATTGCATTTATTTTTAAAGTTAAATCCGAGCCGTGGCCGTGAACTGATAAATGTTACATGCCAGATGTTTCTGTATCTATTGTACTCTTGTGCTTTGACAGTTGCTAAAAAGGACAGGGATAACGGTTTACCCAAGCACGTGCTAAGTAACATTTATACATCTCGGCGTTAGTGTTGTCATCAGAAACTAAAAACAAAAAACAAAAAAACCTACTGAACTTTTAAAGCTATTTTAAGAGCTATTTTGTTTGTTCTCTTTTATTTGAACCTGTTAAGTTTTACGAGATACAAATAAATGAGTTGTAGCACGAGCTTCTTAGGATCAAAGATTAGTAGAACAATGAATTTGAGCAAGTATTACTATAGGAATTTTAATGACTGGAAAATGTGTCTGTAATTTTGATTACTACACTTTGACGGTGTTTTGTAAGAAATAGCTTAACACGTTAACTGCCATGGCTAAAATCAGTAAAAGGCAAAAATTGTACTTAGTCATTTCACTTTAAATAGATTATTTATTCCATAAATACATTATTTGCCGCCAGGTAGCAAAGACATGTTCAGATTTTGTATGTGTTGTCGTTCCTATAGTCCGACAAGGCCTGAATGGAACAAAAAGTGTCGGACACAAAGTCTGACATGGCAGTTAACGTGTTAAGATTTCATCATCATAACAAAATCAGCCTAAAATGGTCCAAATGCTGGAACACAGGCATTCTATTTCTGCGCGAGGGAGTGGGCCATAATCCACCATGCGGGCCCAATGCGGGTTGGTGGATGACAAATGTCTTCGAATCATCATCATCATTACAGCCGTAAGACGTCCACTACTATGCCTCCCCCAATTTGGGAGGCTTTGCCATAATCGCCACGCTTGGCAGGCGGGTTGGCGATCGCAGTATGGTGGTAAAATGCATAGAGAACGCTGCTGCCCATTCTCTAGTAAGTCCCTTAGTCGCCTTTTACGAAACACAGCCACAGGAAGAAATCATCATAGTAAGGTAAAAATACCATTGACCATAAATATTGTACATACACTATTATTATTTTTGTCCAAAATGGTGAATGACAATATGTTGCTTAATGCGGCATTTTCTAAAACCAAAAAACGAAGACATATGACATACAAGAACGGCCACTAGCCCCGGTTGTAGATTACGGCCTACTCACTCACACAAAAAAATTGTCTTTGGATCTGTATTTTAGTTTTTTTACCATCGACTTCCAAAATTAAAGTTGTTTTTCACTTTATAGTGTTTTATGGAAGCCGTTTGTTTTTTTTTAAGTTTTTTTCTTCACTATTATGTTATAATTATGATGCCTACCCGCACTTATTCGTATACCACTACTGGCCAGGCAAATACTTAATTCTTCCTGTATTAGAAGATCATCATCGCGATAAACAAATAGGTTAAATGCGTATCATCGAAGCTAACGCAATACAAAAAAAAAAACCAAATTAATATATATATATATATGGGAGCACCCCTAAAGCATAGCCTAAAAAAAATAGCCTATAAAAGATTTCTTGATGTCAACCCACAAATGCCGGACATATTGCGGAACTTACATACAAAAACAAAAACAGACGAATTGAGAACTTCCTGGTTTTTTAAATCGTTTAAAAAGGAAACCTGTATTTCAGGCGTTAGGACATATTATATTATGGTATAGGCCGTTTATATGTATTATTATTCCACGCCATTATTTTTAGGCGTCAAATTAATTACAAATATTTATGATCCATTGTGTCACACGTTTTTTTGCAAAGACTTCTCTATTAGGAAGTTCCCATTTTAATCAAACCAGTTTTTGACATTGAGAGCTTGTTTTAAATGTACGAATAAAATAATTAAATTAAATTAATTCATTTATTTCAGACATAGTCCATACATTACAAAATAATTTTAATGCAATAAAACACATTACATTAAAGTAATCATCAATAAATTAAATTACACATACACATAAAAAATAATTATCATGTTTTTTTTTATCACAACTTATAAACTAAATATATTGTTAAACAATACTCATAAAAAATATAAAAAAGTGAACAATTGGTATCAGGAGCAGGGTCCAAGCTAGAGTTTGGTTTGGGCTCCAGAGACAAGAACCTCCTCACGATGCGGGCTGCATCGAAAAGTTCTGCCTTCTGAATCAGGCTCTTGATTCACTTGCCTAACGTTAGCTTCGAGACATGTTGGTCGAAGTTTTCGGTCATCAGCCCATTGGCCGATACGACAATCGGCACAATGACAGCCGAGCTCACATTCCACAAGTCTAGAACCTCAGTTATCATCATTATTACGTTATTTACGAGTTAATATGTTTCGGGTTGTAATTACCAATTTACAGAAATAAAATAATTTAATACCCGTGCGAAGCCAGGGTGAGTCACTAGTTATACATAACTATATATGGCGACTAAACCAACAAGCACCTTTAAGAGTCTATGAGATTATATAACTGATTAGAATCTTCTAGTTTTATTCCAATTAAACACTGCCTAGAAAAATAAAATAACAAAGGCTAATTACCATTTCCATAATAATGTTGTTAAGGAACCTGCTGAGAGTTTTATACCAGTTACTTTGTAAAAAACACTAATTAGCTTTACGTGTTAATGTGAGTAAAATTACGGGCGGAAACAGCATGGAAAATCCAGAAAAACTTGAAGAAAATACCCGTTTTTCTTAGAGCTAAGTCACGTTAATTAGTTAGGTACCTTTATCACTTAGATTTACTAAGTTATTTGCAGGTTAAGAAAGAATACAAGCATTTAAGGCAACAAACCATTATTGGTCCGTCGAGCCGGATGTCAATAGATCATCCTGTATAGATTTTAAATCGTTACGATTGATTTTAAGGAATACTTGCGTGGAGATTAGAAATGATCCCACGATATGTTTTATCGGGGATTAGAATAGACAAATATCATAACTATTGGATCAATAGTCACAAGAGAATGGGCAAAATCTCTATGCTTTTTACCACCATACTGCGATCACGAACCCGCCTGCCAAGCGTGGTGATTATGGCAAAGTCCCCCAAACTGGGGGAGGCCTATGTCCAGTAGTGGACATTTTACGGCTGAAATGATGATGGATCAATGGATAAAGCAAGAAGAGTTAAGAGACAAACATTTTAAATTAGTGTCGTAAGTATAATATTAGCACTTTGAACGCCAATCACGGGACTTTCACGTGATGAATAAAATGATCTCATACGCCGATCACGTGAGAGTGACGTGATCCAATTTCAATATTTTTTGGTCTAAAATCACGCGTCGTTCACGTGTTTGGCTGTTATTGGTCATTAGCTACATTCATAATGCACACATATGCAAAATAATAGATACGTAGCTCTTTTTATGTGTGTGTCAAGTCGACAGGAACGAACGCACTCCGTCGCTCAGTACGCCGTACCGCTTCGTTTCGAGTTGTTCAGTGCACTAATCAAAAATGTTGAATAAATACATTTCATTATATATATTGAATAATTTTATTTCATAAATAACAAATATGAACCTAAATTTACAATGTATAAAAAAAAATATGTAGGTACCTGTAATAAACTATTATTTACAAATTTTCAAAATAATGCAAAGATCGCCGGCGTACGGTATTAGACTAGTTCAAAAACGCGCGGCGTTCAAAGTGTTAGTATTATTACATGATAAATTTACAGCAAAAATGATAAACACATTTGTATAGTTTACCAAAAAGAACAATTATCACGTCAGATTCAAAAAAATAAGGGCACTGCTGCTGACCCCATTAACTCAATCCTTGCTCGTCTTACCAACAGCTCTTTTCTTTTTCTTTTAAATCAGAACTCACAGATAAGTAATCCCATAAGCCGCGGAAAATTCCATGTTTCTCTTTCAAAAATTCCGAGATTAGCGTGAAATTCTAGCTTATTCATTCGTGGTTTTATAAACTGAAGAAATGGGAAATGGCAACTGTCGATTGTCAACTGTCGACCTAGTTACAGGGATTAAGGGGTCTATGTTTTCCGCGGCGCCGCTGTCGGTATGAAATTGCATCGGTGAAACAGTTGACGTGCAAAGTGTTTTCGCATAACTTCCTTACTATGTGTTTAGGTATAGCCACTTCATCATTTCAGCCGTAAGACGTCCCCTGCTGGACTTAGGCCTCCCCCAATTTGGGGGGCTTTGCCATAATCGCCGCGCTTGGCAGGCGGGTTGGCGATCGCAGTATGGTGGTAAAATGCATAGAGAACGCTGCTGCCCATTCTCTAGTAAGTCCCTTAGTCGCCTTTTACGACATCCATGGGAAGAAATGGGGTGTTGTTATTCTTTACGTCCGGCACCACACGGTACCACCACTCGGTATAGCCACTTATACAGCATGTATTGGAAACGTGGCCATATTTAAGATTGTGGTCTACTTTTTCGTCGTTACACTCTTGACAAAGTGGTCGTGGTCGTCATATCAGGTTTGGTGGCGAGTTTCATAATCCGTCGCCATTCCTCTCGTACTGCAGCGCTTCTCGTACATTCGTGAAGTGGACCATTAAGTGCTGTTTTGTGCTGTTTTTAAGATTGTGGTACAGACCGTCAAACTGAACCACTTTCTTCATGAAACCAACATCTTATACGCGAAAAACAAATCAGCCGTCCCATACATATTGGCTCGAGTAGGTATTTAAATTTTGTAGGTAAATATTATATATACAATTTAGTAAAAAAACTAATGGATGCTTTCGAATACCCATAGATTTGAAAAAATAACTTTTTATTTCCAACCCCCGACGCAAAAAGAGGAGTAGTTTAAGTTTGATCACTATGTGTGTCTGTCTGTGGCACCGTAGCTATAAACGGAGTGAAATGATTTGGATGCGGTTTTTAGGGTTCCGTTGCCAAATGGCAAAAAACGGAACCCTTATAGATTCGTCATGTCTGTCTGTCTGTCCGAGTATGTCACAGCCACTTTTTTTTCGAAACTATAAAAGCTACGCTGTTGAAACTTGGTAAGTAGATGTATTCTGTGAACCGCATTAAGATTTTCACACAAAAATAGAAAAAAAAAAACAATAATATTTGGGGTTCTCCATACATAGAACTGAAACTCAAAAAAAATTTTTTCATCAAACCCATACATACGTGTGCGATATCTATGGATAGATCTTCAAAAATGACATTGAGGTTTCTAATATCATTTTTTTCTAAACTGAATAGTTTGCGCGAGAGACACTTCCAAAGTGGTAAAATGTGTCCCCCCCCCCGTAATTTCTAAAATAAGGGGATGATAAAACTAAAAAAAATATATGATGTACATTACCATGTAAACTTCCACCGAAAATTGGTTTGAACGAGATCTATTAAGTAGTTGTTTTTTAATACGTCATAAATTGTAAACCTCAATTTACCTTTAATTCAGTCAACTCAAATATAAAAATTAAAAAAAAAAAACATTTAATTTCATAAACATAAACCTTATGCATAAACCGTGAATATCTGCAGGTTTGTACGGAACCCTCGGTGCGCGAGTCCGACTCGCACTTGGCCGGTTTTTTTTAAATTTAAAAGTAAACCTTCTAGCGACGATTCTTAAATAATATGTTTGATCAAAATCGATTCGGTCGTTTCGACACAAACGGTCCGTTGATCAAAATATTACCTCCAAATTCTTACTAAACTTAAAGTGTATATATTTTTTACTTTTTAGAGGTTTTGTTTTGATCGGGGATTTTATATGTTTGAAATTTACAATACTCAATACTTTTATTGCATTCCACGTGTATCCTTTGGTGGTAAACTTAAATATAGTTTAGATCATTTCGACCCTTTTGGGCACACTTAAAAAAAAAAAAAAAACTACGACCTTGGTTACTTTATGTCTTTTGGTGTCCATCCATGTATTAGGAATATTTAGGCATGAACGTAATTTTTTTTAACTAACTATAAAATAGAGATGTGCTACTATGAAAAAAAAAAACCGTTTTTATTAGCTAGTAAAAAACGCAATGAACGTGGGTTATCTGTCAAAATGAAACGAATTGCAATCAATTGTCATTTGGTGTATATTACGAAATTACCTCACTTGTATATATTCGATACCGGAAATTTCAATTGTCGTAAAGGACATAACACGAGTTTTCAATAGAGGCAAAAAAAAAAAAGTTTTTGTCTAATATCTTTTTCAAATAAAGTACTATATTCATAATGTCAAAAGAAACCCTCACTGTTTTTTTGTGTTCTATCCATAAAAATTAACAAAATAAACCAAACTTATTTACTGACGAAAATGAGAGTCCTTTACAGCCCAAAATAAATTAACTGAAGTACTTTACAGGCACGAAAAATTGGTTATGATAAAGTCAGATGTATCGTAAAGGACTAATCTTGATCATCAATGGATAGTACAAATCAATTAAACCAGAGCCCCCCCTTAGGCTCTTAAAGGAATAAAAAACCTAAAGTTCTAAATAGAAATACCTACAATTGGTAGTAAAACCAAGTGAAATAAAAAGTATTTTTATATTTTTTATTTATTATTCAAATATTAAAAAAAAAGGAATAAAAATATTATTCTAATAAGAACTCAAAATTTAAACAAAATGTTTTGTACTATTACGTTATTACGTTTTATTTATAATTGTGTTGTGATGGAAGGTTTTGTTACCAATTTAGACATTTTCCTGTTTGTGGCAAACACCAGTTGTTTTTAACAACTTCAAATGTTATTTGAAGTTTTTGCGAATGTAGTTGATTTGTCAGAAAATGAAAAGAACGAATTGAAACAATTCTGTCAGACTTATGTGTGTTCGTTGAGGAACAAATGGATCTCGTGTAATCGCACGAGACATACATTCATAAAAAAAGTATGAAACATGGCTGCAAGAGGACATAAAATGACCTGAGGTCGTGAGGAAAAGATAACCCCTTCTGTAGTGTTAGTAGAACAGCAACCATGCGCCAGTTCTGACTTCGCTATAAATGAGGGTGCATCAACATCCTGTGGACCGGAAACGTGCAGTGTTGGAATATCAACATCAGTTGTGAGTCCCAGAAAACTATTTGTGAAGCTAAGCCCGCTACAGAAGAGTGGAACAGCTCCTAACATACGGCACTGAAAGTCTTGCTCATGCAACTGGTTTAAAAGCACAAAATAAGAATGTAGCAGATATCATTAAACTAGTCTCGAAGCATCCCGGAGAAGCTACAAAGATAAAGGAATTGTTAAAGGCATAGAAAACTATGCCTATATATTCTGCTGATAAAGCTTTAGGTATTTTGACTTGATTGAAGCTTTTGAAGTGGCAGTACATAACATTAAGATCTTGTGCAGAAGAATACCTTTGTATCCTTCTTATACAGCTATCCTTGAAGCGCAGAAGAATTACTATCCGCCAAAAGATGCCATAGAAGTCACGGAAAGAGGGGTTAAAGTAAAACTCCAAGCTATTTTGAACAAAACTGTGGCTAGACTTGGAACATTCCTACGTGTAGAATCTTCACTGGATGGCAAAGAATTTATACTTATATGCAAGTGGGGTTTAGATGGTGCTTCAGGTCAAAGTTTGTATAAGCAAACTATGGCAGAGAATGACAATTCTAGCATTTTTATGTGTTCTTTGTGCCTCTGCGCTTAGTTTGTGGCGAAAAAGTGATATGGGAGAATCCAGAACCATCTTCCACAATGTTCTGCAGACCAAACTGCTGGGAAGTTTGTTCCGCCACTTCTTCTTCCCAGCTAAAGCACTAGGAAATGTCGAAGGGCGGACGTTTTGGAGGGACTGTCTCATGTAACTTTGACGTTCAAAAAGTGCTGACTCTCAGCCTACATTTTAAGTTTTCAAACGAAAAAAAGTTGAACATCGTTGAAGAACAGGCTACGATTGGAAACGAGATAGAAGACCTGCAGCCTTCTATTATGGGAAGCCATTCTGTTAAACGCTTGATGCTTATGACCATGATTGATGGCAAAACCACTTCCCATCTATCAAGTACCTCATCTCAGACTTGTGATATATGTAAAGCAGCTCTCACGGAAATGAATAAGTTAGAGGTCTTTTTTTTGTGTTTGGGAAATCATCAAATGACGTCTCCCGCTCTGGGCGGAGCGGAAGGGCGTGTTATTATAATTTAGCCATAGTCACGGTGATTAATAAATGAGGTACTTAGTAACATCAGTTTTCAGTTACTTGTTAATCATCGTGATTATGACTGATTATGCAATATTGTAAATAAAAACCGGCCAAGTGCGAGTCGGACTCGCGCACCGAGGGTTCCGTACAAACCTGTAGGTTAAAAATTTAAAAAAATATTTTTATTATATGATGTAACTAAAAATTTACGGTTTTCGCAATTTTTCCTTTATCTGTGCTATAAGACGTTGCTTCGTACCAAATTTCAAAGTTCTAGATTGACTGGAAGTACTCTTTAGGTTTTGATTCCCTTGCGAGTTTCGAAAATTTGCGGAAATATGCGGCATAAACGGCTATATCTTTTGATTGCGTTAGCTTAGAAGTTTGATTTTTTCACAGCTCTTAGGGACAGTAAACTTGAGTATTAGATATAAATTTCAGCTTGATACCTCTACGCGTTCTTGAGAAAAACGGTCTTGACAGACGGACTGACGGACGGACGGACGGACGGACAACAAAGTGATCCTATAAGGGTTCCGCTTTTTCCTTTTGAGGTGCGGAACCCTAAAAAGTATTTAATCAATAATGTATTTAATTATTCTCATCAAAAATGTCATTAGTAGGCTATTAACTAACGATAGTACAAGTAAATCAATGGTCAACTTCGACCATGTCAAAGATTTGAAAAATCACCTATCGAAAATTCAATTTGGTACGCGCGATGCGGCACCGAAAGGTGTATGAATTTGATGTCACCTTGATCGCCGTGTATGGTACAATACCTTGTGTGAGCACCAGTCCTTCAGTTCCATTCAGTTTCAAATAAATTAACGTTAAGTGTTTTCTCCCATACAAAAAAAACAAACATAAAACTTTTTGTTCTCACGCGTGGAGTTACTAATACGTGGAGTAACTAACCTTCCATACGTTAATATTACATAAAGGTATGTATAACAGACACATAGCAATTTTTTTTAATTCCTGACCTTGAATTTTTATGACTATGGAGCTCATCAGACCACTGTGCGCCGTCGGCAATAAGAACGAAACAAAAACTATAATTGTGTTTTTGTTAAAATTAAGGTCGTAAAGGGTAATAAATAAAACAAACATCCTTTACGCCCTAAGTAGTAAGTTAAAACAAAGCATAGATTTGGTCGTAAGGCTTTCGATTATCAAATAACATGTTTACGACCCTTTGATGTATTGTTTGTGTAATGTCGTATAAAAAGTTTAATGCAAAAATGAGGATTATGACCTCTTAAATAATTAAAACATTACTTTACGCTCCCCTATTGAAAATTATTTTTGCGGTACATCACAAATAGTAAAAAAATCGCGCTAGAGCTGTTGGAAAGCCAGGTCGTAAGGGACTTTTTTTTAAATATAGTTTTTTTTTTAAATATACCAATCGATAGAGCTTGCGACACTGATTCCAAATATATATACAACTCATTTTCGGCAAAATGTCCTTTACGACAATTGAAATTTCCAGTTTCGATATAATACTTATTTACTTATACTTATACTACATTTTTCATTGTGCTCTCAGAACAGAATTTAATTAGGCAAAATATTTAAATTAATTCTAATTTAATAATAAATACTGAAGTGACGCTATTTAGGTACATTTAAAATGGTATTTATCTACACCAACATAATAAAGAGGAATGATTAGATTGTATATAAAATTGTAACGAATACACTGGAAAATTACTTTACTGATTTATAAAAATCTTTCAACTATGAAAAGCTACATTATTTCTGAGTCATCACCATCAGCCTATAATGTTCCCACTACTGGGACACAGGCCTCCTCTCGGTGAGAGGGAGTGGGCCATAATCCACCACGCGGGCCCAGTGCGGATTGGTAGATGTCACATGTCTTCGAATTCTTGGTTCTAAGACATGCCGGTTTCCTCACGATGTTTTCCTTCACCGTTTTGAGAGCAGTGGTGATGAAATAATTTACACAAAGTAATGCGTCTGCTTGGGCTTGAACTCACGGCCTACTACTCGTAAATCGCGGCCGTTACCACTGGGCCACCACTGCTCTATTATTTCTGAGTAGTATGAGCCAAATTTTTTACGAGGAAAAAGTCAGGGGTGCCGTGCTAGTGAGTTATATACCGATAAAAAGACGTAGGAAGGTCTTCGATATCGGAAGGCGTATTATGGAACTCAAATGCTAATGGGCAGGAGTCCTGCCGCAGGACTCCAGGCAAGGCGCAGTGATGACAAGTAGGGTAAGGCTGTGACAAAGTGGCGTCCAAGAAATGAAAGATGAGATATCGGTTTTACGGCGGCAAGATGACCGGACGACATTGTAGCTATCGCGAGTAAAACTTCATTGAGGTTGACACAAGAGTGTAGTGATTGGAATACCAAAAGAAAGGTCTAAACTCAGTAGTAAGCAAAGTCGGGCTGTGGATGATGATAATTACTTGAGTTAATTGTTTTAATACCTTTTACAATAAGCAGGACATCATCATTCTTTTGCATTTATCCCAACTTATTTGGAGTCGGTGCAATATATAATTTTCTTTCATACTTCTCAATTAGTCGTCAACATGGTAGTCATCCTCTTGGTAGCCATCCTCTTTCTGGCTGTATTCATATTTAAAAAAAAATCAGGGAACTTAACCCATATATATTACTTAATAAAACTTTTAAATCATCAGATCATAAATACAAAGTTACACCTAAACAAATAACAACGAATAAATACAATATTTATACAACATCGACACACAAATTAAATAAATCAAATTCATAATTCAAAATCAATAATAAATTAACTCATATTGCAGTAGTCTCTTACGAGGAACACTATATATAACTTGTCTGTCACAACAGTATCGCACATAGACTGTCCAACCTATTTGCTACCATACTCAGAATGGCATTGGAGCTGGCCTGCACTCTGTGCACAAGAGACGCGTAGCGCTTCCGCAGGGTCGCGCGTGGCTGACCCAAAACATCTATGCCCAAAACCGTTCTGAACGCGTTGTTAAATTAAATGCGGAAGGTGCTGTAGCTTTTCTATGTATAATTTGCCCACAGGCTGGAGGTGTACATAGACGTACAATATATTCAGAAAAGACTTATTTTCACGTCATCCGAGCAACGCATGCACATGAGGGTCAGCATATTAGCTCTTTTAGATATAGCCCTCCGCTATCGTTCCAAGTCAGCATGATCCCTGAGGTCAGCCGTGACTATATGCCCAAGGTATTTAAACTCATTCACCCTGTCTAAGGGTACTCTATGTAGTCATATTGTTGGTATTCAGTCGGGGCATATAGCACCACCGGCCTCAAAGACCAAGTTCTGACTTTTTTTAGTATTATAAACTAGTCCATGTTTAAGAGCGTAATCCTCATTATGTCGCTATCAACCCTCGCAGGCCACAAATTGATGCGCTCAACTTAAATTGTTGATACATACGTCGTCTACACGACAGCCAACGTGCTGACTGCTCAGCGCGATGACCAGCGCTTCCATATAAGGGTTGAATAACGAGGGTGAGGTCAGTCCGCCCTGCCTCACACTGCATTGTAATCGATATGGCTCCGACATTGTCCCCGGCCATCTGACGCTGTTGACTTGTTGCGTATACACAGACACTTAATACTTGAAGACAGTCACAAGTTGTGGTGTGTGGTAGGTTGACACTTAAGTTTTTCCCACATATAAGGCCATACGCCACCAAATCAAAGGCCCTGCATAATTCTAGAAAACACGTGTACAGCGGGGTTTTACGGTCATAATAGTATTTAACGGTATGCTTAAGACACGGAATGGCACTTTCCGTTGATAATTGGGGTCGAAATCCAAACTGATTATCGTGCAGAGATATACTCGTATATTTACTTAACTGTGTATTAAGCAAATCGTCAAACACTTTAACTTTAACTGCAGCTAGAGGGATAGGCATATAGTTGCTCTTATCAACTAACTCATCAACTTTGTCTTTAACTATAGGCACAACCACAGTTCTCATGAGATCTGGCGGAAGATAAGTGTGGCTCATGCACAACTAGTAGCTTTTTATTGCTAAAACTCTGTTTATATGTGAGCCAGCGTAAACCAGGTGTTCAATGGATAGAGAATCATGACCTGGAATCTTGCCTTTTGTCATACTCTTAAGGGTTACGGCCACCTCCTTGGCGCTCAACCTTATCCGTACTATCCCTTCAAGTATTATTATTTTTGAATAATTTTAGATTATTTATATTCAAGAATGTAATTTTTTTGTTTCAACATCGCCATAGCTCAGTTATTTATTAAAAATCATACAAAATAATTCGTCTCACAATCATCGACCAATTTACTATACAAGGAATACAACCAGATAAAAGTATAAGCACATCCGTGTTCTTGTTCAAAAATCAAAATCAAAAATCGTTTATTCAAATTAGGTTTTTTGAAAATTAAGTCTAATTTTCGAGATTTTTATCCTTGACCAAAAAAAAAACCAAAAATCTTTTGTTTTCGCAAATGCCAAACAACGAGGAAAGACATGCAGCGTTTAAATATGGCATTTCCTGCACTAACTGTACCTAATTGTAAGATATCATTTATGTCCTTACTGTTTTTTGAAAGTCATGGGTCATCAGGGAAATATTTGAAGGATTTCAAGTTTGGTCATTATTGAGGTAAATAACACTTTTGTCACCAGACGGTCTACGTAGAAGTAATTTTATGAACTTGTCGGCGTTTCAATATTTAATGTTGTATTAGTTAGAATTCATAGATGGCGCTGTTCATTTAGAGAGTCGTGGACTTGATTTATCTATGTCTATTACGTCACAACCGATGGCATGACAGTGACACAACACCGAGCACTAGTGCGCTCTGTATGAACGATTTGGTGGCAGTTTGTTCTGAGACTCGGTTGGCATCAGACAGGCTACGTTCAGCGGAGTTTCTTAATTCTACTTTGTTATTTTATTATACCTTCAGTTCTTAGTGATTATTTTATAAGAAATTATGATTGAAGTATTGTATGATTATGCTGTAACTTTTGCCTCTACACCTACAAAGTGCAACTTTGGAATTGATACCATGGACCCGATTAATATCGCTGTTGAGGGCTATGTCCCTTTAAACTTAATAGGCGTCGCACTACATTGTTATTTACCATTGTAGATTATATAAAGAGTCATGTTTTGAAAATAAATTGAACTTGTCAACCTTTTTGGTCTAGTGCAGCCTTTCCCAAAGTGGGCGATAACGCTCCCCTTTTGGCCTAAAAGAGGGTGATAAGAGACCCAGAAAAGACAGTGTGGGGTGTGTAGACTCTACACAGCGTCCCCATTTTTTTCTGGGTCTCTTGCCACCCCCCTTTAGGCCTGCAGCGCCCACAAGTGGGGCGTTATCGCCCACTTTGGGAAAGGCTGGTCAAGTGATTGTAAGCGCTACTGCTGTGCAAGAACTCCTGAGTTCGATTCAAAGGGTTATTGGATTTTTGTATCTGCAATTTCTCATCAAAAGCCCAGAGTCTGGGTTTGTGCCCGGATGATGGCAATAAGCTCGCCCAATATTACATGGCACTTACACATAACTGGCGAAGTATGGTACAAACGTCAGCACAGCAAGCTACCCGAAACTGTCAAATTTTCCCAATAAATCTTGAACTATATAATACATAGCGATAAAGTTGAAAACCTATTAAAGAAATTTGATAGATTGTAGTAGCTTTGTGTGCTGGCGTCTTTACACCTCTACCCAACCTTTTGGGGAATCCAGGCGAAATATTATGTGATGTTCGTTTATTTATTTATTGAAAATTTCACGCACTGCATACATAGAACCAATCTTTGGCGGTCTCGAAATAATTTAATTTTTTTTTTCTTGCGAATCTCCTTGCTTTGGGCGAAGTGTAACGAGCGTTCAAGAATTATCATAAATGGTTGCACTACGCGCGTGAGACCTTGGCTAGTAGTCAAGGCTGGTTCGAAGAAAACCTTACACCGTGTTTAGGCTCTAGACGCTAAGCAAGCTATCCTTTTAGTGTGTACGTAGCCTTACGGTTTGGAGTCAATCGTAACCGATTGGTCTGAGAAGACAAAAAACCAAGAAAATTTTAAAAATATTTGGGAAACCTTTGTCCGTTGCCAGTATGACAACATAGGATATGTTAATAAAAAAACAAAAAAAGTTAAATTGTTCCTGTTTGTTAGTTCATCGTAGATACCAGGGTCAATCATTGTGTTAAAATTATTGTATTTGAATATGGTGGTGAGGAAAGGAAAATCTAGCATGTTTTGTCTTTGCATCACCCACTTTTGATTGTTCAACAAATATAATCTAAGAATTCATTAGAAGTAATAAAAACTGCATACCCTCACTTTAGAATGCACAACATTCTCCAAAAGAAAATACATAAATAAGACTTAGAATGACGTCAATGGAACTTCGAAACCACAAAGTTGGCGCTTTATTAATATCACAAATGCAGTGTTGAGTAACATATAAACAACTGTATTCTTACCGTTATGTTACAAAGAACGATAATCTCATGACATCTGCATATTAATTGAGTAGATATTTAGTATCAACCACAGAATCAAAATTGGTAATTATTATTTGTCTAAAACATCTGCCTAGCCTTTTCCCAACTATGCTGTGGTCAGTTTCCAGTCTAAATGGATGCAGCTGAATACCAGTATATTACATAATGTGACTGCCTAACTAACCTAACCCAGTTACTGCGTGCCTTTTGGTAAGACTGGTTGACAGTCTTAAAGATTTCTAACAACCCGTACTGTCAAAGATTCACAAATGGCCGTATTAAGCGAAAGGGATCCAATACACACCCAGTTGCTTTTGAAATATAGACCTTTGTAGTTCAAGAAGTTTATTTTTTTGTCAGTGAAATATTGAATTGTTTTTTTTATTAGTAATGGTATATTAACATAATCTGTTAGAAATACTAGTTTAAAACCAGAATGCTTGAATTGTTTATGCTGAAAAAAAAAAACCGGCCAAGTGCGAGTCGGACTCGCGCACCGAGGATTCCGTACAAACCTGTAGGTATTCACGGTTTATGCATAAGGTTTATGTTTATAAAATTAAATGTTTTTTTTTTATATTTGAGTTGATTGAATGAAAGGTAAATTGCGGTTAACGATTTATGACGTATTAAAAAAAAAACTGCTTACTAGATCTCGTTCAAACTAAATTTCGGTGGAAGTTTTCATGGTAATGTACATCATATATTTTTTTTTAGTTCTATCATTCTCTTATTTTAGAAGTTACAGGGGGGGGGACACATTTTACCACTTTGGAAGTGTCTCTCGCGCAAACCATTCAGTTTAGAAAAAAGCGATATTAGAAACCTCAATATCATTTTTGGAGACCTATCCATAGATACCCCACAGTTTCAGTTCTAAGTCCAGGGAACCCCAAAATTTATTGTTTTTTTTTCTATTTTTGTGTGAGAATCTTAATACGGTTCACAGAATACATCTAATTACCAAGTTTCAACAGCATAGCTCTTATAGTTTCGGAAAAAAGTGGCTGTGACATACACGGACAGACAGACAGACATGACGAATCTATAAGGGTTCCGTTTTTTGCCATTAGGCAACGGAACCCTAAAAAAAGCGCCATACCATTGAATCTAAAGTTTAAGTATACGAAACATAAAGATATTTTGTGTGTTTTGTTCTGTAACATGTGGATTACGTAGTTGATTAAGCACTGATATGCCTAGATTATAAGCTATTGTATCCATGTATAGTGTGTAACTGTTGGTTTTCCCTAATAAATAAAATATTTTTTTAAATATATTTTTGTTTTTATTGACCGCAGTATGGTTTGGGTCCTTTTTGCTTAACTACGTCCAAATGACAGCCGGGCCAACGGCTTCTCGTGCTCTCCGATACACGAAAAGGCCTTAATTTGTAAATATGGTGACTCATCTACAGACCAACAGCTTAGCCTGACCCGTACGGCTGCTATATTTTAGTCGCCAGCCAAAATTATTGTGTAGAAAATATTTTATATGTAATGTTAATTTATTTTATGATATCTGCCGAGTTAATCCCATTGTCATGCATAGCAGGATCGAACAAGGTTGTTCCTTTTTTAACACGCCTTTTTAGATTCACCTGTATGTTTGTATGTAACTATGTTTGTAACCGACTCCTTATAGCGCGATTTTGACCCACTTTAAACGACGAGATTTCATTTAAACTCTGTAGACTTATCGAGGACCGATGATAATACAATGCCATTATCTTTGCCAGGGTTACCAGGTTAGCAATGTAGGGGTCTGCTAGGACCGATGCCTGCCAGGGTCGCGAGATTGTTCGAAAGAGATACCGTGACTCTGGCACATGGGCAACTGAAGGAACACGGGTGGGTTTTAGTCAGTAAAAGTCTGACACGTCCTCCCACTCCGCCCAGAGCGGGAGAAGTCATTTGATGATTTCCCATCCAAAAAAAAAAAAAACCAGGTTAGCAAAAATACCACCAAGCACCATCCCATTTCTTCCCGTGGGTGTCGTAAGAGGGGAGAATTGGTAGCAGCGTTCTCTATGCATTTTACCACCGTACTGCGATCGCCAACCCGCTTGCCAAGCGTGGTGATTATGGCAAACCCCCCAAATAGGGGGAGGCCTATGTCCAGCAGTGTACGTCTTTTGGCTGAAATTATGATGATGGAAAGCAAAATGTTTCATACAGTAACTTATTAAACGCGACTTGCAAAAATGTTTTCATAATATCCAAAGAAATTTACATATCCTTACACATATACACCTCCACACAAGCGAGTGTGTGAGTGAGTGAATGTGTGTGGTTGCCACCACACACATTCACTCACTCACACACTCACAAATATACGCTTCGATGATTATATGATTTTATGATTGTTTTAATTTTATTGCATAAATTTTAATGTAACAAAAATGGGAGAAAACACTGATTCCTGTAACATAGATGACAATATAGCTCAGGAGTCAGGGCATCAATATATAAATGTATCACTATTATAATTATATAAATAAAAATATAAAAAATTGTGGGTTGGCACGAGATGGCGCGGAAAAAAAGCTCCTGGAAGGATATGAAGAGTCACAGCAATGGGACAGAATAGGCCAACAACAAAAAATATCCGAAAAAGCACCAAAATACTATTAATGACTCATTTTTAAGCCAGATCATTAATGCTAAGTTTATTCTAGGATAGGCAGCTAATGTACCTACTAATAAAAACAGTATTTGCATCATGCAACCTTTGTCTCTTAATATTATCATGTTTAAGTGGATATACTGGTTGCTGTACTGGTATTCAACTGCATCAGGTTAGATTAGAGGCCAATCTGCAAATAGATATAAAAAAGGATAAGCACAGTTTTAAAGTCTATGGTGTCATGCATATGCATGTATGTATGTTCAAGAAAGCGATCCGCCTTATTGAGAATCCGTGGACTATTTCATCGAAAGAGTATTAAAAAAAAAACAATCAACTTACAAAGAAGATACTGTAAAGTGAAAAATAACTTTAATGTCGGACGTCGGTTGTTTTTTAGGGTTCCGTACGTCCTTTAAAAAACAAGACCCTTATAGGATTACTTGTGTCTTTCTGGCCTTCTGTCACAAGCAAATTTTTCCGAATCTACTTGACTGAATAAGTTGAGCCAAGGACGGCAAATGAAGGCCTTGTTGCGAGGGGTCGCAAAGATCCCCTCCAACATCTTTGAAACTATCGTACCGAAAATAAGATTTAAAAAAAAAAAAAAAATTAAGAAAACAGTTCTTTACTTACAGATAACAGGAATCTATAAGAATTCCATGGTTTAAAAATAACATGGTGTATGGTCTTTCAATGTTGTACGTACAGGTCAGGGGCTGTTACAGATCTAATGTGGAATCAAGCCCCTAACTCTAAATGGCTTAGGCTTGGCTAGTAATATATTTTTAATACATATTAATTTATTATTGTGTAAGAATATTTTGTGTATTTGGTCTATGGTCCTTAGTTGCCTGATAATAAAACAATTTTCATTATTTATTATTAAATCTGGAAACTTTATATCTTGGTCAACATTTTAGACCAGGGGCTTAAATAACCATCAGCCCAAAAGAGTGTCTGTGCGATACTCGAGAAACAGTTTATTTATTTATTTAAACTTCTCGCACACAAAAAAGGTACAAAGGCGGACTTAATGCCTTAGGCATTCTCTACCAGTCAACCAAGGGTGGTGAAGAGATTAGATGGCAGGTGCTTTCATTGTGAGGAACAGTTATTGAAAAAAAAAAACTATTAAAATACATCCTATATCAAATTATAAATAAGATGGGGAATGTAAATAGATTATAAACTTATAATACACACATACATATTTACTATAATATATACTTACATACATATATATTTATATATATACACAGATTAAACCGAGAGATGTTGAGATGACTCTACGCTATTTGTTTTGAAAATAACTCCGCAATTTCCGCTTAAACGCATACCGAGTGGTGGCCGTCCTGATATCGAGAGGGAGCGCATTCCATAGAAGAATGGACTGAATATTAAAGGACGAATGAACAAAGTCAGAGGTATGAGAAGGACAGAGTAGGAGAAGATTGTTAGAAGAACGCAGATTTTTGACGTGAGAAGAACATAGATATTGAAAGTGAGGCACGAGATAAGAAGGAGGAGTGGGAGACTTGAGGAGGGAGAATAGCGTGGTCAAAGCGCGCAAACTTCTTCTTTGGCGAATGGACATCCATTTGAGCTCAGACCTATAGCTCGACAGTTAAGGTTCGTATAGTTAAATCATGTAGACTTAGAGGTTCGGATAAATATTAGATGTGATAACTATTTAATCGTGAAAGCGTCATGTTAGTCTTGACAATCCAGTTAACATGAAATGTTTTTGGTGGGTAGCTAACGTTATCATCATACCCGCCAAAGTGCTACAAGTGACTTTTGTCCCTTTTACGTATTGAGCGTTTTAACAAATCATCAATGTAACAACAGGAATCGAACGTCACGCTTGTTCTTATCTGGCGCTGGTTGACCTACCCCACTGGGCTCGATTCATAAGCATTGTAGAGAAATACAATATAAAATACGAAAACATTACAAAGGTCCCTTGGTACATTCAACTGGATACGGAACGCTCACCACGCGAGTACAACTTACACTTGTCCGGTATTATTTTTAAATAAACTTTTTATTTGTGGTAACCAACCCACGCAAACTCGTTTACCTTCATTACTAAGTGAATAACAGTGTTAGGAAGTTTTTATAATATCACCAACAAACACTAAGAGGCAAAAAATGTCTATTATTGCAGCTAAATAAAAACCATTAATCCGAACTGGACTAAAGGCAGTCTCTGCGTCCTCACGCCCATAGCCACCGCAGGAGGACACGCCCCGGGCGTCGGGAGTCAATCGCGGACTCCCGGCCACCGTAGGCGCGGGCTTGCGGGCGGCGAGCAGTGGGTAACTCGCCGCCCGGTTAGGACCAGGCCCGTGACGACGGCGCATTGTGTACCACGCGCGCCTCAAAGTGATGTCAGCAAAACTGAAGGGGTCCCCTAGGACCGATGCCTGTCAGGGTCGGGAGATTTGATCGAATGAGTTACCGTGGTCCTGGCATATAGGTAACTAAAGGGACACGGGTGGGTGATTTTTCAGGAAACGTCTGACACGGGAGACGACATTTGATGATTTCCCACCCAGAAAAAAAGTGCAAGTCGGACTCGGGCACGAAAGGTTCCGTACCATTATCGGCAAAAAAATGACGTTTGTTGTATGGGAGCCCCCATTAAATATTTGTTTTATTTAAATTTACTTATTTATTTTTAAAGTAAATATATTACTAGATATTCTGTGAATATTTCAAGTGTCTACTTATTGCCGTTATCAATAACGGGCAAAAACGAGCAAAAAAATCACGTTTCTTCTATGGGAGCATTAGACATACAATAATACATCATCTGTGAAAATTTCAACTCTCTTACTATCACGGTTCATGAGATACAGCCTGGTGACCGACGGACGGACGGACGCACAGCGGAGTCTTAGTAATAGAGTTACCGTTTTACCCCTTGGATACGGAACCCTAAAAAACAACTGGACCAAGCTTATGTGGGACTACTCTATAAAAAAAGCCTTTCATACAAAGTAATTTTTTAAATCAGTTTTGAAATAACGTAATTCTGAGGTATCAAACTCGTCCTCATTTTTTTAAGTTTGTTATAAAGTTATTCAGTGGGGTAATAATGAAATAATGGTGTTGTATTAATGATTTTAATCATTGTGACTCTGTAAAGTCATGATTGTTACGGTCGTTAATGTTATTTTAGTCAACTTACAACTTGACACTGACTTATAATTGCAAAACAAAGTGAGTAAATTTGAAATCTGGCTACCGCGACGTTTCCACTGTAAGGAACAATTTTTTCAATACCATTTTATACGGAACTAAGTAAGGACCAAAGACTATACTATAACCACACATGGTTATATTCTCTTTGGCAAGGACCAAAACAAAAACACTTTGACGAGCGCATCTTAAAGTTAACAAACACGTGTACTGTCACGTGTGCGTCAATGGAAATTCTATCCCAAAATCAGAATTTCACCATTCTAATTTATTTACAACCGTATTCAAGTTTAATGTGTGGCAAAACCGGTAGCCTTGAACATGATGGGCATGAATAAATTATGATTATACAATAGACTGCTATGTCCGCGATCAACTCAATAATTCAATGATTCAATAATCCAATGCTTAGTCTATAATTTTCACTATTATGTTTTAACAGTGTTACACATAATATAAAAGCTGTACACACCTACAAGATCACGATGGTATAAATTTAAGAAATTTTGTATGAAAGAAAGAAAGATAGAAGAAACGTTTATTTACGGTAAACATGACGCAGAAAAAGACTAAACACGACAAAAATATAAACAAATCTGGGGAAAAACATACGTCATATACACGTAAAACGGCCATCGCTCAAAATAATGCTGCGACCCTATGAGAGACAGAGCCCCAGCGTTGTCTATCAGCGACAACCGGCGCTGACGTGATAACATCGAATGGTGCAGTCAAAAATGAGTAAAATTAACAAATACTAAATCTTAAATGAACGAACAAAACAAACAACACACAATTAAACACACACACATAGTTACAAAAACATAGCATGCATACACACACACATACATGGATACATTTCGTTGCGACTGCAACATGTTGCACGTGCCGCCTAATTTTATTTGTATAAATGAATGATGATGTGTGCATTTTATGTATTAATGTTTTTGTGACTTTGTTGTTGGAGTGCCTTTATATATAAATTTCACACGATGTAGAAGTTTTCCGTAGGACGTTGTAGCAAAAAAAAAATTGAAACCGACTTCCTTAAAAAAAGACTACAAAGTCAAAAATAACTTTAATTTCGGATTTCGGTGTCTTAGGATGCCACCGACTTCCGAAATTAAAGTTATTTTTGACTTTGTAGTGTTTTTTTAAGGAAATCGGTTTCTATTTTTTTGTAAAAAGTTTTTATTTTTGACTTTTTAGTTATGGTAGATACCCCGCACTAATCTAATTGCATTATTCGTTCATTTGTCACGCAAATACTTAATGCAAATTTAAGACTTATATGGTGTTCCCATGGATCCCACTGTCCGAATGAAACCAAATTAAAATGGGATCATTCGGGAAGCATCATTCTTCAAATAAAAAAAATCATTGAAATCGGTTCACCCAGTCAAAAGTTATGAGGTAACAAACATAAAAAAAAAATACAGACGAATTGATAACCTCCTCCTTATTTTGAAGTCGGTTAAAAATTATAAATCTACCTAGCTTTTCCCAGTTATATTATGGTCGGCTTTCAGACGAACCGGATGGAGCTGAGTACCAGTAATTTACATGCAGTGACTTCCACAAGCCAGTAATACCATACCCCTTGGTAAGACAGGTCGTCAGACTATTAGGATCCTGAACACACAAAACGACTGTCCAAGATGTACGAATGACAGCCAAATTAATGGCTTAACGTGCTATTCGGGGCACGGAGGGTTTTAACACGCTTTATATTAGCTTCATTTGTATGTTTGTTTGTAACCGACTCCTTATAGCGCGATTTTGACCCACTTTAAACGACCAGATTTCATTCAAACTTTGCACACCTGTCAAGGACCGATGACAATGCAATAATTTTATAAATTTGTGCCATTATCCTTGCCAGGGTTACCAGGATGGCAAAAAAACTGTCTTCGAAAACTACGCTAACATACGTCACAAACTAATTTGTGCCATTATCCTTGCCAGAGTTACCAGGACAGCAAAAAAAACTGTCTTCGAAAACTACGCTGACATACGTCTCAAAATTGCACCACACACACAAAAAAATAGAAAATAAATAATAGTTTAAAAAAAAACTAAAAAACACGCTTCCATTGAAAACCAAACTAAAAAGTACAAAATAATGGAAAAAAAGCGTGGGGTGCTTGATATCAATAAAAAAATACCTTAAAAAGCACACCACGCTTTTTTCCATTATTTTGTACTTTTTAGTTTGGTTTTCAATGGAAGCGTGTTTATAGTTTTTTTTTAACTATTATTTTTTATGTAATGGACCGCTCATCATCCAGTATACGCAGCAAGTGTAGTATAGCTTTCTATTGACCTAGGCGGCTGCTATGACTTAGCCACGAGGGCTTCCTACAAAGGATTTTAGTAAGAACGTCGCGTGCTTAAATCACGAAACGGATTTTAATGCGCTGTTCACCATGTTTTGGTTATTTTATCCCGCAAATTTTATGGGTTTTAGTTTAACACAATACTTTCATACTTCGTTACAAAAAAGAAATGGTGTATAGTTTAGTCTAAAAATCTTGAGCAGCCGTTGGTTTATGATGATTACCACAAAATGGGATTACCAATATGTCTAGCCAAGTGTGGTATGGCAGTTTTTCTTTGAAGTAGCGGTTTATGGGGTTCCCATCTTTTTTTAATGATCTCAGATTTGGTAGTAGACAAAAAGCATATTCACGCACAAAAGTGTTTTTAATTAATTATTAAAGATAAAATCAGTTCCGTAGTCGACACACACACATAAGCACTGAAGATAGCCACGTGTAGGAAGTACCAGAGCGTATTAATATAAATTATATAAATATTTTAAACATTTTTTTCGTGTGTTTCGTCATGGTCCAGCGGCTCAGGTCTCGCATCGTCTAGGTATCTATGCACGAGATTGTGGATTCAAATCTAGGCAAGTCTCAATTTTGTTTTCTAAATTTAAATATACCTATCTACTTTTTATTATGATTTCGGAAGTCGGTCGCAAAAAACCAAAACAACTTTAAATTCAAAGACACTGACTTCAGAAATTAAAGTTAAGTTTTCCCTTTATAGTTTTGTTTTTAGAAGTCGGTTGTTTTTTTAGCAAAGAAGGTTTTTTTTTGGAGAGCACTTAATTAATAAAAGCAGGCAAATATTTCAAGAAGTCGACTACTAGCACAGATTGTTTAGACACACTTAAGTAATGACGAGAAAGGGAATGCAGAAGTATGTTAAATCCACATTTCATGTTGTCCCATAAAATAGATGGCGAGCCTATTACTATTAACTGGACGCAAATCCGAACTCCGAACTGTTACTGAAAAATTCCTTATGGAAAAAAACTTTTTACCAAAAAATTTAACCGCCGAAAAAACTGAAAAGCAAAAAATAATAAACCTTAAAATTATGAGTCGGCGCTTTGAGTGATCTTTGTTCATTGATTTTCCAGCGCATTTTTTTGCTTTTCAGTTTTTTCGGCGGTTAAATTTTTTGGTAAAAAGTTTTTATTTTATAATTTTTTGTGGCTTTAATATACTTATAATACTTGACAAGGTATACCTTATCCAATGAATAAAGAATTATCAAAATCGGACTACTTTGTATAAAGTTATGCGTGGTTAAACATAACAATCAGTGAGTGAACAATCAATCATCCCCTGTTTTCTGACCCTTAGGGTTTGATTTTGGTTTTCAAATTTATATGGAACCACTCTCGGAGTATACCCTTTCCAATAAAAAAAGAATTATCACAATCGAACTACTATGTAAAAAGTTATGCGTGGTCATAAATAAAAAAATAAAAAAAATACAAAAAAAAAATATACGCGTTGAATTGATAACCTCCTCCGTTTTTTTTCGTCGGTTAAAAACCCAATAACACTGTCTTTTTTTTTTTGGGCGTGAGAAATCATCTAATGATGTATCCTGCTCTGGGTGGAGCAGAATTGCGTGCCAAAATTTACTGACTAAAACCCACCCATGTTCCTTCAATTGCCTATATGCCAGGGCTACGGTAACCCTTTCGAACAAATCTCGCGACTCTGGCAGGCATCGATCCTAGCGGACCGCTTCAATTATGCTGACATTACTTCATGCGCAGCAACGCATGCAACTCCTAGGCCAACGAGGCAATCACAAGGTCGAATAAACCTACATTGTGAAAACAGAATCAAAAGTTATCATCATCATCTCAGCCAAAAGATTTTCTCTGCTAGACATAGCCCCCAATTTGATTGGGTTTGCGATAATCGCTACGCTGGGCAGACGAGTTGGCGATCGCAGTATGGTGGTCGAATGCATTGAAAACGCTGCTGCCCATTCTCTAGTAAGTCCTTTAGTCGTCTTTTACGACACTGACGGGGAGAAATGGGATGCTGCTATTCTTTAAGCTCGGCACCACATGGCCTTAAAATAGTATGTTATAAATAGATACATATTTTTAAATAACATCGACATGCCTTCCAAGCTCTCATGATTTGCTAATAAGATGTTTGTGTTTTTATTAAAAGTCTATTTTTAGACAAGTTTATCTGTTATGTTTTTTTAATGAGACATTAAATCTTTATTGTGTGTTGTGTATTTCATTTATGTAAGAAATACAAAGTAGGAAGCGTAGGTATCTCACATAACAACAGTTCAGTTAAAAGACGTCTACTGATGGACAAAGGTCTCCCTCAAGCACCACCACCTCGACCGATTCCGTGCCTCGTGCATTCAGCGAATTCCTGTGGCCTTCACCAGGTCATCAGTCCATCTTGTTAGAGGTTTTTCAACGCTACGTCTTCCAGTACGCGGTCACCTCTCCAGAACCTTCCGGCCCCATTGACCATCTGTAAGTTTAGCAATTCTTCGGGCTATGTCGGTTATCTTGGTTCTACTAGGGATCTCTTCATTTCTGATTCGATCGCGTAGGGAAATTCCAAGCATACACCTACAATAGGCAATTTCGCTCAACGGACATGATGTTTCTCAGTAGAGTTAGAACACAACCCTTATTTATTAAACCATAATATTTAAGAAATTTTACTTTTTTTCTGTTTATTTTTTATAGTTCTTTTGAACAACTAGTAGTTCTGTTTAGTAATATCTGGATAACGTTGTGATTAGTGTATTGTGATCTCTATTATTAAGTTCTAACTTGTGTCCACTTATTATTACATGTACTGCTGTTTGTTATTTCTAAATAAATAAACTTAAATTGTTACATAAAGTCGAATCACAACTGTCATTATTTTATTGTTTATGGAATTGTTATAACCCGGCAAACTGACGTAGGCTGTCAATTTGCTTGTAACTAATTTCCTTGACCGTACTCTCGACGTCGCCGCGTCGTGTTGTTTTCTTCCGCTTCAACACTCTTTAATAAGCACTCACCTGCTTTGTCAGGTAAAATTTGTTCTTTATTAGTGAATTAGCTTCTGCCCGCGACTTCGTCTGCTTCATATTTCTCGAGCGCTATTTCGTAGTATGGTTTTCGATTCGCGTAACGTTCTTTCTTACTTTTGCTATGATCTTAAGAGTTCTAGCGCGATGTTGAATAGTCTAATGCCCTCCCTCAAGCAGTGGACTGTCAAATGCAAAAATATTTTTTTCTAATCCGACTGTTAGTTACAGTTATTAACCAGTTGTAGCAAAAAAAAGCACATCAGCTTTACATGTACAAATACATATAGTTTGTGTATATGTTTTCATTCGAAGACATAAGGCAGTAGAAACGTGGGATGTGTATTTTATTCGTATCTAGATAGATACAGATCCTGGATATGGGAATATATTCACAAAAAAATCTATAGTAGGGACACCTTATTCCTTAATACCATTAAAATGACTTGTAATTTTAGGTACAGTGCTACAAGATTTTTATGCGATTGAATAACATAACAAGGAGGGTTAATAACGGTTGAGGAAAATATTGCGATATTGTTTTGAAAATACAAAATTGCAGTCTTACTACCAATTTTGGCCACAACTTAAAGGATCCTTGCACAGCTACGTAACCGTTTTCTGCTGTGTCCACCACATTTTATTATTATTCCCAACCAAATCCCATCAATAGCAGAAACTATAAATACAACAAAACAATAGAAGATATATAAACATAGATATAATAGACACAATTCAACCAAGACTGACCCTTGCCGGTTGGGCGTACCATTCATGAGTTATGACCGGACCAGAGGCATAGATTAAAAAGTTTACAGAAGTGTACTTTACATTTTGCGTCTTCTGATGGTCCCGAAATTGTAATTTATTTATAATTAATTAAAACCGTACAACAACAATTAAATTAATTAACATAGAAACACGTAAAAGGTTGACATTAATTATATAAAGTTAGACAATTACCTAAATTAAAAATAGTAATCTACTCAGATTGCGTACTATAGTATTGTACCGTGTGTATACTAGTATTGTACCGTGTGGTGCCGGACGTAAAGAATAACACCACCCCATTTCTTCCCGTGGGTGTCGTAAAAGGCGACTAAGGGACTTACTTACTAGAGAATGGGCAGCAGCGTTCTCTATGCATTTTACCACCATACTGCGATCGCCAATCCGCCTGCCAAGCGTGGCGATTATGGCAAAGCCCCCCAAATTGGGGGAGGCCTAAGTCCAGCAGTGGACGTCTTACGGCTGAAATGATGATGATGACTCAGATTGCCACTACCGTGTCATCTGGCTTCGCAAAGCATAGTTACTCGAAAAAGGTCATTGTACTACTGCTTCGCGGTCAGTAAATGACGCGAAGCAGCGACTGCGACTGCAAAGCAGTGATGACCCAATGGTAATAACTTTGATTTGGATTTATAGGACATAATTATGTTTGAACCTAGACGCCTCATACACTCTTTATTTTGTGCTATTTATTTCATCACTACTACATCTACTACGTGTGTTTATGACCAATTGTATGAACCTAAACGAGGCAAAAGGAGTGTGTAGAGATCGTAGCAGGTGGCGTTCCGTGGTTTCTGCCTACCCCCATGGGAAAAAGGCGTGATTGTATGTATGTATATATGTACTACTCTCCAAAATTATGAGGAGAAACATTGTGAGAAAACGGTATGTCTTGGGACCAAAACATTTGAAGTCATGATATGGACCGACCCGCATTCGGCCCGCGTTTTGGTATACAGCCTAATTCCTCTCACAGAAAGGACGCCTGTGTTCCGGCAGTGAGAAAATTACAAGCTGCTTATGTATATACCAATAAATCATTTTACTTCTGTAAGTAAACATTTTTGCACGTCAATCATAATATATTTTAAAAACTAAATGAGCTCGGTGTTTTCGATCTGACTACTCCGAGAAGAAAGGCCGAAACAAATTCACAGGTTACAGTCTCTTTTTTTTTTAAAGTCCAGACATAATCTTAGTCAAATCTTGGCTGCGATTCTGACGGTATAAAGAGAAATACACGGTTTGAAAGCCCCAAAGTTGGAGCATGTAGAATATTTTCTCAGTGAAGTATCGCATCTGTACCTTCATACTTATTCTATGGTTATGGCCAGAGCAGAGGTCAGAAACGGCCCTATTGTCCAGCGATTAGCAATTGATCCCACATCTCTGCAGCTATTGTACTCGATAAGTGCGAATGAATTTAGGGAATTATGTATCGTACTATTAATTTTGGGGTTATCGATTATGAGAGATTTGGATGTAGATGCTTCTAGTATATATGTACATTTATATTATATTGTACTGATGTTTTTAGTAAATAAACAACAACGAAGTTAATGAGAGAAATTTGCAATTTGAGTGAATTCACTTAATTTCATTCCGATTGAATTTTATTTCTACTTTTTATAACAGTAAAGTAAAACATCATAAGGAATCTTTTAGCCAGTATCCATTGTCATTCCGGAAACTCTTAGAACCAAAAATTCGAAGACATGGTGACATCAACCAACTCGCACTGCAGCTGCACGGCCCACTCCCTCTCCCCAAAAGGAGGCCTGATTCCCAGCAGTGGGGACAGTAAAGGCTGATTATGGTTACGCATAAGCTATATTTTATTATTATTATTTATTCATACTCGAGTAACAATGGACTCATTAGGCATAGGCACACAATTATAAAAATAATACACATAAAAATTTAGAATTAAAATCAAAATCAGATTTAACAACTAAAAATTAACAGTCAAAAATTGAAAATTAACAGTCAAAAATAAAAATAAATTAACAGTCCAAAAATAAATAAAAAAGTAATCAATTAAAATTTAAAATCAGCAAATTGTCATTAAAAATAAAATAAATAAAACACATACAATACAATAATTAAAATTTTCTAACCGGCATTGAAACAGCAACATGCCTGCCACATCCATGCCGTATATAAGGGCAGTCCAATCGGTCAGCGATCATTGCCAGGATAGCATATATGATTAACCTTCTTTCTTGATACTTGTGGTTATTCGTGGTGAAAAACTAATTTTATTGGTCGGCGTTAGCGTTGGCTGAGTGACAGCGGCGTCATCCTCTCGATTCGGTGGTATGGAATCCATAGTGCAGGTTTACAATAAAACACGACGATACAGCAAATCAGTTAGTAAATCACTTCAGAATAACAGTCACGCACTATTTTCTAAGTTTGGTCAAACCAACAGTTTCGCGTGGAAGCAAGTGGAAGTCTGCATTCGTAGGTTGTCTTCACAAGACTGACTCGTGTTGCAGTCACTTCCCTTTACTCGACTCTGTCCACGTACCGCCCCTCCAGCGGGGGCGTCACTGCGTTTACCCTCACCTTGGTACTACTATTTATTTATTAATAATCAAGTACATCATACATTGCAATATGAATGGTGAAAAAAGAAGAAAAGAAAAGAAAGAAAAATAGTTTATTCTGCACAAACAAAACGCACAACATGAAATAAAAGCGAAAAGCCCCGTATTCAAGATAAAAAAAACTGGCCAAGTGCGAGTCGGACTCGCGGTTTATGTTTATGAAATTAAATGTTTTTTTATTTTATTTTTATATTTGAGTTGACTGAATGAAAGGTAAATTGTGGCTTACGATTTATGACGTATTAAAAAAAAACTACTTACTAGATCTCGTTCAAACCAATTTTCGGTGGAAGTTTACATGGTAATGTACATCATATATTTTTTTTTTAGTTTTATCATTCCCTTATTTTAGAAGTTACGGGGGGGGGGGGGGACACATATTACCACTTTGGAAGTGTCTCTCGCGCAAACTATTCAGTTTAGAAAAAAATGATATTAAAAACCTAAATATCATTTTTGAAGACCTATCCATAGATACCCCACACGTATGGGTTTGATGATTATTTTTTTTTGAATTTCAGTTCTATGTATGGGGAACCCCAAATATTATTGTTTAAAAAAAAAATATATTAGAAACCTCAATATCATTTTTGAAGACCTATCCATAGATACCCCACACGTATGGGTTTGATGAAAAAAGTTTTTTTGAGTTTCAGTTCTATGTATGGGGAACCCCAAGTATTCTTGTTTTTTTTTTCTATTTTTGTGTGAAAATCTTAATGCGGTTTACAGAATACATATACTTTCCAAGTTTCAACAGCATAGCTCTTATAGTTTCGGAAAAAAATGGCTGTGACATACTCGGACAGACAGACAGACATGACGAATCTATAAGGGTTCCGTTTTTTGCCATTTGGCAACGGAACCCTAAAAACGTTGTACAATGTTATCTATGGCTCATTGATGTCACGGCTACGGACCAAAGACAATACAAATCGTATATCTGCGTTATGACACTGACAGTAATTATATAAAAATTATATATAAAAACAAAACAAAAACAAAATTGCCCGATGCCAAAAGTGAATTTAAGTAGAACGAGAAAAATATAGTTAAAAGTGAGTAAAAATACAAAAAAATAAAAATTGGTAATGATAACTCTTCAAGATTTAAGTGTGTGTGCGTTTGTGAGAAGTGGTACATGTGTGTGTGTGTGTGTTAGTGTGTATGCGTGTATTTGTGTGTATGTGTGTGGGTGTCTGAGTGAGAATAGGAGAGCTGTAAATTTGTGTAGGCTTACTTCTTATGTAGCTATTTGTAGATGATCCTTTTTGTTTCTTAAATCTATACTATAAATAGTCAATTGAGAGACTATTATCGCTCCATATTTAAATACACGACACATATTTATTTTTAAATAACCTGAGCCATTTCAAACGAGACAGTCCACCCGCATTCTTCGAGTTTGAAAGGTTACATTTATAAGTAGAGTATGTGCGTAGAATATAAAATATTAAGCAAGTATATTTTTAACTTAGCTTACTTCAGACTAATTAAAGCCTTCGGCTTCAGCCGCATGGTGGTCTGAAACGAGCCTTCGGGAATGACGGAAAAATACGGTTCGGGCAAAGTTTTACTGGGTTTTCACACAAATTCTCAATAGCAACCCAATAGATATTAAATGGAACTGCACCCGTAGCATGACCACCGTAGAATTGGGTTTTGTCTATTCTTGGTAGAATAAAGATAGAATTTTCATGCTACGCCAGCATAAAACGGTACAAATCTTTCTACAATCTTTAATGTTGTCTTTAATCTTTCTACAATCTGTAATTTTATCTATTCTTCCGTCGACAAAACCCATTTCTACGGTGGTCATCCTACGCGTGCTGGTGACATGTAAATATACTATAAATGTACATTTCTTCCCAACCCTTCGCGGTATGGTTCTCCAGACCTTATTACCACGGCGGCCAATCTCAACGGAGACTAGCTATCGGCGTGGGAGATATTATAGTGCACAAGTGTGTGCGCAGACTCAGGGGCACTCACTCTTCTCTCACTCTCATACTCAGATGGGACGGCAATCCAACACGACCGGAGAGAGATCAGACTCACGGAGCTCACTTTTTAGATAGCTGTAAGCCACTGTTTCAAAAACTTAAAATTCTACCTTTGCCGTGTTTGTATATTTTTGAAACTTGTATTTTTGTTAAGAGCAATTATAATTTATTTGAAGCAAGTACAATCAGGCCAAATAGCCGCACACGGCATAAAGATAGACTTCAGCTGCCACCAATAAAACTAAAATTATTTAAAATAAAATGTATACTGCATGTCGATTATTATTTACAATCATTTACCAAATAGTTTTCAAGACTTACCCCTGACAATGTTTAAAAAATTACTTTTCAAACTATTGCTGTACAAAAGATTTTATACCATTAAGAACTATTTAGAAGACAAATCAATAGAATCTTTAATTTGTAATTTGTACGGTAGAATATTTGACATCGCTGATTGTAATTGACATTTGCACGCCAGGTTATGGCAGGATATGTTGAAACTAAATTACTGTAACACCTTATATACCATATTCTAGCAAATAAATATTTTTGATTTGATTTTATTTGACGTAGGACCATCGGCTTAACGTGCTTTCTGAGGCACGGGAGTATCACACCGCCAACTTCCTAACTCCGAGCTGTTTTAAGAAATTCCTATTGGTAAAAACCAATAGCACTTTGTCCGACATGGTACTCAAACCCAGGACCCCACGCTCAGAAGTCGCGCATGCGACCTCGACACCAACATCTTTTAACAAAAAACTTCTTACAAAAAAATAATAACCGACTTCCTTAAAAAAACACTACAAAGTCAAAAATAACTTTAACTTCGGAATTCGGTGTCTTAGGATCTGTATTTAAGGTTTTTTTTGCCACCGACTTCCGAAATTAAAGTTATTTTTGACTTTGTAGTGTTTTTTTTTTAAGGAAGTCGATTGTTTTTTTTTAAGTTTTTATTTTTAACTTTTTATTTATGGTAGATACCCCGCACTAATCTAATCGCGTTATTCGTTCATTTGTCGCGCAAATACTTAATGCAAATTTAAGACTTATATGGTTTTCACATAGATCCCATTATCCAAATGAAACCAAATTAAAATGGGACCATTCGGAAAGCACCAGCTTTCAAATAAAAACAAAATCATCAAAATCGGTTCACCCAGTCAAAAGTTATGAGGTAACAAACATTAAAAAAAAATTAAAAAAATACAGTCGATATGATAACCTCCTCTTTTTTTTGAAGTTGGTTAAAAATTAATTATTTGATATACCCTGTTCAGTTTGTGAGCAGTGGTGACCCAGTGATAACGCCGGCCGTGCCTGACGAGTTTAAGCCGTAAGTTTGCACTCACAGGCGTTTTACTTTGTGTAAATTATTTCGTTACCACCACTCTTAAAACGGTGAAGGAAAATATCGTGAGGAAACCGGCATGTCCTAGAACTAAACATTTTAAGATATGTGATATCTACAAACCCGCACTGGGCCAGCGTGGTGGATTCCGACCCACTCCCACTCAATGGAAACATTATCGGCTGTTAATGTATGATGCATACCTAAAAATACAAGGTATGCTGACCCATTATTTTAATCTCAGAATTCAAGATTTTAAATATTATACATACACACCTATTTTTGTATTTAACTGATTTAATTAGATAGAAGTTGCTACATAAACGTTGAGTACAGTTTTCATTTGCGGAATAATTTTACAAAACAAACTTATAATAATGACGAGTTTCCCGGTGGGATATAGGTGACCATTTTAAATTATTTAGACCACTTGTTTTTCTATATCTTTTCACTGATCACGGTTTAATATTAATTCAATACAATACATTATAGTTTTTATTATACTAGTTATACAGGATGGAAAGGTTATCGACGCGTGACCTGTTACCATGATTCAATAAAATTATTCTGAACCATTCCGAATGTTAAAATCGAAAAAAAAAAAAATTATAACTGTATAAAAATTCTAAGTTAGGGCGTCTAGAAACATGTCCTGAATCTATACTTAATATTATAAAGCTGAAGAGTTTGTTTGTTTGATTGAACGCGGTAATTTCAGGAACTGCTAATCCGAATTCAATTTTTTTTTGTGTTGGGTAGCCTATTTATTAAGGAAGGCTAAAGGCTATAAAACATCACACTACAATCAAAAGGAGCGGAGCAGCAACGAAAAATGTACGAAAACTGGCAGGCAATCCGATGCGACGGGAAGGGTCAGGGGAGCAAATATTTGACGCGGACGAAGTCGTGGGCAGAAGCTAGTTCATAATAAATTATAGTGACCAAAGCTGTCACGATTCATCATCATCATCATCATTTCAGCCGAAAGACGTCCGCAGCTGGACACAGGCTTCTCCCAATTTCGGGTGCTTTTCCAGAATCGCCGCGCTTGGCAGGCGGGTTGGCGATCGCAGTATGGTGGTAAAATGCATAGAGAACGCTGCTGCTCATTCCCTAGTAAGTCCTTTATTCACCTTTTACGACACCCACCAGCAGAAATGGCGTGATGCTATTCCTTACATCCAGCCTCTTACAGACTAATTGGTAATTAGTGACCGATAAATTATACATATAATATGATTGTACACATCATATCATATCACTGTCCCAAAGAAACTTAAATTTACCAATTATTTGACCCCAATCAACCCAATTGAATATTGAGGACCTGACAAGAATAATACACCATCAGGTTAGTCAAGATATCAGAATATCTGGAAGAAGAACAAACATCAATAAAAAATCTATTTAATTTTCGGTTGATTCGTACACGTGTGTTTATAACCAGTCTTAAGGCGTTTGTCCACCGAAAAACAAAATAATATAAATTGAACTTGACTTCTTGGTAACGGCCATCTTCTGTCAACCGCGACCAGTCTGAAGGTGCTGAACAAAATCTGGGCGAACAGTGTCACTACGCGGGCAGTATGTGGACAAGATCATACGTGTTTTGTATTGCCGTCACATCAGCTCGTCACAAGTTCGGGCCAAGTTCTAGCAGACGCGTCATGCTACTCAAAACTTTCGTGGTGGAGATGACGGCGCTCGAATGACGGAGGTGCGGTGGACTCACAGCCATAGTAAATCAATAAAAAAATTAAACGTAATTTATTCAAACTAGGCTGAGAGACAGCAGTTTTTGAACGTCAAAAACGTGAAATACCGCCCTTCATCACTTCCTAGTGCATTGGCTAGATAACATATCTTTTTCTTCTCTGTTAGCCGTCTAGAATAGTAAGTAATTAACACAAAACTTTTTAACAAAAAATTTAAACCGCCGAAAAACAGAAAAGCAAAAAATAAACCTTAAAATTTTGAGTCGGCGTTGAAAAATCAATGAACAAAGATCACTCACGGTTTTTCGGCGGTTTAATTTTTTGTTAAAAAGTTTTTATTTTGTAATTTTTTGTGGCTTTAATGTACTTGTACTACTGTAACTTATAATACTTGGCAAAGTATACCCTATCCAATGAAAAAAGACATATCAAAATCGGACTACTCTGTACAAAGTTATGCGTGGTTATACATTACAATCAATGAGTGAACAATCAATCATCCCCTGTTTTCCGACCCTTAGGGTTCGATTTTGTTTTCCAAATTTGAAACCACCCTCGAAGTATACCCTTTCCAATAAAAAAAGAATTATAACAATCGGACTACTATGTAAAAAGTTATGCGTGGTCATACATAAAAAAAAAACAAACAAAAAAAAATACGCGTCGAATCGATAACCTCCTCCGTTTTTTTTCGTCGGTTAAAAACATTGAATACGTGGAGGAAACTGGCTTGTTTTAGAACCAAAAATTCGAAGACATGTGACGTCTACTAACCCGCACTGGGCCCGCGTGATGGATTACAGCCCACTCCCTCTCACCGAGAGGAGGCCTGTGTCCCAGCAGTGGGAACAATATAGGCTGATGATGATGATGATGATTGAATACATCATAATCATTTCAGCTTAAAGACGTCTACTGCTAGATATAGGCCGCCTCCAAACTCCGAAACTTTCAACTGATTCTGTCCTTCCCGTATCCAACGGATTCCTGCAGTCCTCATGAAGTCATCGGTCCACTTTTGGGAAGCCCTACGTCTCTACTTCTTTCGGTACGCGATCGTCACTCCACAACCTTTCGGCCCCATCGGCAATCAGTCAAATTAAAATTATATGTCAAAACATGTCAGCTAGCGCATGCCAGTATATCAACAAAACATTGAAAACTATACTCAAAATGAAAATAAATAATAAAACGTGACAGACCCGTTATACCTAAATAAAAGCATTAAGGCAACAATTTCGTACTCGCTTACATAGGCAACGCTGCATTATGTTCTGCTAAACTATGAGTGGAAAAAACGTATACAATGTAACGCTAATTGGTCGCCATAATTTCGTCTCCGCTAATGAGCCGGTGACGGCTGCGGTGGACAAACGCACTAACTAGCTTCTCAAATGTAAAACAATAAAAAACAATCATGTAAGTAATAAAACTGCCTAATAAAAGACAGCTAATATAACTTGTTTTAAACAGGCATCAGACAGTCAAAACCAGAGCTATTAATACATAATAAATATTCTAGAAAGAGAATTATATGTTTGTAGAAACTTGAATTATTAGTTCACTGGTTTCTGCCCGCAACTCCGTCCGAGACAAATTTCTTTGCTTCCCCGATCTATCCCGTCTCATCGTGTGGTCTTTATATCCGTGACCTTTTTTCTTTTTGCTCGGCCCCTAAGGGTCTAAACGTAGTCCTAGAATTAGTAGGTTCAACCAAACAAACTCTTCAGCTTTATAATTTTTGGATTTGATTACAATTAAATAAGTTATAGTGCGCCAGCCTTAAAAGATAGATATATGCTATTAAGGATTTTTCTTAGAACTTTTTAAAAGGAATAACTCTGTAATACATGATGATTGCGTTACTTTAACCGTTTACGCAGCGCACGCAACGGATCTCTAAAAAAGGAATACATTTTCCTTGTTTTTGCAACATTTTTCATAGACGCTTCGCTCCAATTATAATAGTTATAGCGTAATGTTATGTAGCTCATAGCATTCTTCGATATGGGCTACTCGACCTAAAAATATTTTTCAATTCAAACCAGAAGTTCGTGAGATTAGCGCCTTCAACCAAACTAACAAACGAACAAACTTTTCAGTTTTATAATATTATAAAGTATAGATTATTGAGTCTGAGTGTTTGGTTTCTCTTTTGCAGAATAACGTTACTTCCAGCAGCGATTTCATCGCTAACGAATATATTAAGTGTTTCCAAGCTTTATAATAAACTAATACTTTTTTCAATTTTTGTCACTACATCTTCTTTTAAACCACACCGTTCTCTTATCACATCATTCCTCAGCCTATCGTTCATTGTCACACCACACATGCTTGGCAAGAAACGCATGCTTAAAAAAAAGTATGCTTAGATGGTTTAGTCATGTTGAGAGGATGAATGAAGGACGGCTCACAAAAGGTATTTAAAAGGCAGATGTGAGTGGAAACACCAGGAGGTGACGCCCTAGGAGGACATATAGTGACCTTATTGGTGATGTTCTTCAGAAAGATCAGGTGCGTAGTACTCGCAACCGGCGTGTGTGTATGACCAATTGTATGAACCTAAACGAGGCAAAAGGAGTGTGTAGAGATCGTAGCAGGTGGCGTTCCGTGGTTTCTGCCTACCCCCATGGGAAAAAGGCGTGATTGTATGTATGTATGTATAATAAACTAACGATTCATCATCATAATTTCAGATGAAAGACATCCACTGCTGGACATCGGCTTCCCCAAATTTGGGAGGGTTTGCCATAGTTCCCACGCTTGGCAGACAGATTGGCGACTACAGTATGGTAGTAAAATGTGTAGAGAACGCTGCTGCCTATTCTCTAGTACGTCCTTTAGTCGCCTTTTACGACACCCACGGGAAGAAATGGAGTTATGCTCCAGAAGAATCTACTCTTTACGACCAGCCTCACAAAGACTGGTAATTAGTGACTGATAATTAAACACATGATTGTACACATCATACCAAATAACTTTCCCAAAGAAACCAAGTAGGTATTTCACCCCAATCAACCCAATTGAATATTGAGGACCTGACAAGAATAATACACCATCAGGTTAATCAAGATATCAGAATATCTGGAAGGAGAACGAACATCAATAAAAAACCAATTTTATTTTCGGTTGATTAGAACACGTGTGTTTATAACCAGTCTAAAGGCGTTTGTCCACCGAAAAACGAAATAATATAAATTGAACTTGACTTCTTGGTAACGGCCATCTTCTGTCAACCGCGACCAGTCTGAAGGTGCTGAACAAAATCTGGGCGAACAGTGCCACTACGCGGGCAGTATGTGGACAAGATCATACGTGTTTTGTAGTGCCATCACATCAGCTCGTTACAATTTCGGGCCAAGTTCTAGCAGACGTGAGAGTGGTGATGACGGCGCTCGAATGACGGAAGTGTGGTGGACTCATCGCCATAGTAAATCAATAAAAAAATTAAACGTCATTTATTCAAACTAGGCTGAAACACAGCACTTTTGGAACGTCAAAAACGCGAAACACCGCTCTTCATCACTCAACTCAATATAATATTGAGTACCTGTAGTCAAGATATCAAAATATCTGGAAGAAGAACGAACAACAATAAAAAACTACTTTATTTTCGGTTGGTTCCTACACATAGGGTGTCCAAGAACCTGGCGTCCAACTGGATTCCCACGATGCCCCAAGTTCTAACAGTACTCAGAAAAATATTTTAAAAAATCCACCCCATGTACTTACAGAATTATACTGATTTCAAAAAAAAAGGGGAAATGAGCACCCTGTGACATACTTTTGAATGCTGTGACTGCTAATGCTGATAATTTCGATATTTCTTGGAGGTTTTGTAATCTAGGGTATTGCTGTGTCTAAATAGAATGTAAAAATAATGTACTTATTGTACCATTTTAAAATAAAATATTATTTTAACTAAAGGTGATATGGAAAACTATTGAATTTCGCAACTTTGACCGACTGTAGTGTAAAAAAAATGTACCAAAATAGTATGGCAAGTGACGTCAAATTTTGACGCGTTTATTCCTCTTTTTAAAAAGGTATAATACTTACACATTAATTTGAAAAAAAAATTTTTGATAATATTTTTACTCAACAACCCAATTTTTACGAAGTGCCTACCTACTAATCGTAACTGTCGGACCCTTTCTTATCTTAAAAACTGTTATGTTACTACTATTATTTATTTCGGTTCCAAGAGTGAGCAAGAAGGAAATACACACAGGTAGATGGGTTCCCAGTAGAATAAAAGCAAAGAATGTTAGTTTAAAGATATTTTATTACAATAAATGTTCAAAATGTTGACCACCCGCGGCAATACAAGCTCTCACTCTCCTTAAAAAGGACCGCTTTATGTTTCGCGAGTAACTTTTTTGACGTATCACCTGCACTGCTTGTGTTATCTTCTCACGAAGGTCAGCGATGTCATTAATGGGCTTCGCATAAACGAGCTCCTTCATAGTTCCCCAGAAAAAAAAATCCAGCGGATTTAAGTCAGGTGAGCGGGCTGGCCACGGGATTGTTCCTGATCGCCCAATCCACCTGTTCGGGTATTGCTCGTCCAAAAACTCTCTAACGGATACGCGAAAATGTGCTGGACAGCCGTCGTGTTGGAACCACATATCTGGTGGAGTCTCTTCTAGTAAGTTTGGCAAATCATTTTGAAGAAAATTTAAATATGATTCGCCAGTCAAATTCTCGGGCATCTCAAATGGACCAATAATATTCCCACAGAGAATACCGGTCCACATGTTCACTTTGAACCGGTACTGGGATCTATCTTCTCGCATCAAGTGCGGATTTTCCACATGCCACTCGTGCAAGTTGTGTAGGTTCATGTAGCCATCCTTCTTAAATGTTGATTCATCTGACCACAAAATTTTGTCGATAAAGTTTTCGTCTTCTCGATGTTTTTGCAGGATTGTTTCACAAAACGCGACTCGGCTCGGATAGTCTCGAGGTAAAAGACTTTGCACTCGCTGTACGTGGTACGGATGATATTCTTCTTTTTGGAGAATACTGTGTGCTGTGCTCTTCGGTATCCCCGTATCAGCTTCTATTCCTCGCACAGAGATGCTTGGATTTGCCGACACCGCCTCTAAAACTTCATCGCGTATGAAGTCATTTACGGGTCGTCCTTCACCAGCTACTTGATTGGGGAACCGCCCGTCACATAGTGATCTGTGCACATTAATGAAAACTCGATGGTCGGGATATCGCGTAGCCCTCGGATACCTTTCTCTGTAAAGTCTCGCTGCAGCTCGTCCATTACCTCTACATTCTCCATAAATGTAGTGCATATTTGCGTATTCTTGCGGAGTGTAGGTCGCCATGGTAGCACACACAAAACACAAACTGTCCAAACACAGGCAAAGGTCGTCGTAAAGAGTTCGTTTCAAAGTCCAGAGCACAAAGAGTAATCGAGTCCAATAAACAAAGCTTTAAATCGTAGTACGTGATCAATGGTAACAATAAGAGAGAGGTGCGTAGTAACGGCAGGAGGCAGTGACGCGTACTGACCGTACTGTTATCCTAAATAGCACGATCCCAGATAGCGTCACTATCTATCTCACTCGCACCTCTAACCTTTTTCTCCCTCACTCTTACCTGAATAATGGGGTACCATAAAGAAGAACCAGCAAATCGCAAAGATAGTTTCTGTCTTGCTCCCTCCTGTTGTAATAACGAATCACTATGGTGAGGTGCATGCACATACCGTCCCTTACGGTCTAACCTGTTTTTTGAGAGGCCTGTTGTTATTTTTATGAGCATACAATAGTAATTCTTTAGAGGTTAGATTCAATTCGTCGTAAATTTTTCTTTCTAAGAATTCTGTAAGACATCGTAAAAATTGGGTTGTTGAGTAAAAATATTATCAAAAAATTTTTTTTTCAAATTAATGTGTAAGTATTATACCTTTTTAAAAAGAGGAATAAACGCGTCAAAATTTGACGTCACTTGCCATACTATTTTGGTACATTTTTTTTACACTACAGTCGGTCAAAGTTGCGAAATTCAATAGTTTTCCATATCACCTTTAGTTAAAATAATATTTTATTTTAAAATGGTACAATAAGTACTTTATTTTTACATTCTATTTAGACACAGCAATACCCTAGATTACAAAACCTCCAAGAAATATCGAAATTATCAGCATTAGCAGTCACAGCATTCAAAAGTATGTCACAGGGTGCTCATTTCCCCTTTTTTTTTGAAATCAGTATAATTCTGTAAGTACATGGGGTGGATTTTTTAAAATATTTTTCTGAGTACTGTTAGAACTTGGGGCATCGTGGGAATCCAGTTGGACGCCAGGTTCTTGGACACCCTGTATATACAAACATAAACTCACGAGTTTTTCCCATACAGGGTTTCCCGGAAAGGTTTCATCATGCAGGCACGTCGCAACTCTTACAGAACAATTTCCATGAAGTTTTCATAGAAATTGTTCTACGAGAGTCGCTGCTGTTTTCGGGAGCCTTATGAGGTATGATTTAAAAAAATTATGCACCCAATAAATCTGCCTGGGTTGGAACCTACAAACACGTACTGCTGTTCACCTGCTTATTTTTAACAGTACTGTGCTTCTGATGAAGAAGGGAATGATGAGGAAGGATGTTCATAAACTACGAACAAAACATTCATGAAATATTTATGATCTATTCAATGACTACAACATTTTTATTGAAATAATTAAACTCGTTATGAGTTTAATAATCTTTAAACTCCTTTTTGCATAGTAATTAGTTTATATTACTGGTGTCTCGTTTCCGCCAGTCTGGTCATGATTAAACATTTTTCTTCTTTTTAGCGTGTCCATAGCAATATAAATACCTATATTTAGTCCGGAATTTGGCATTGAGCGTAGTACTTTCAGTAGTGTCTATCAACTCCTGCAGCGTGGTGCAAACAACAGGAGACGCTGGACAGGATATCAAATGCCGCTTTTTTTGGAACCTTTTTAAAACCCTTTTACTAAGTCTTCGCTGTCCGTTCGTCTGTCAGCGAGCTGTATCTCATACACAGAAACTTTAAATTTTCACAGTGTGTATTTTAACTTTTTTATGTTTATGAAATATTATTTGGTGGTACGGAAACATTCGTTTGCGAATTAGACTGGCACTCGGCGGGTTATATATAAAAAAATATTTCGAACTGGAAATGAATGAATTAAAAAGTATTTATATTGTATATTATTTGCCAGTTCAACCTTATCATATTGTTCCATGCAATAAGTTATAGAATATAATTTATTTAGGAAGTAAAGGGTAGCAGGAAGGGACATCGATGCCCAAACTGTAACTAACTATACATCTATACTCTCTATACTATATATCTATACTAACCATAAATTCAGCACATGATTCTAAGCCCCATAACGTGAGATGTGTAATTAGTAAAGTGCAATTAGTAGCTCGCCGCCCGGTCAGGACCAGACTCGTGTCGACGGTGCGTAGTGTTCCACGCGCGCCTCAAACAGATGTCAACGAACTGAAGGGGCCTGCTCGGACCGATGCCTGCCAGGGTCGCGAGATCTGTTCGAAAGATTTACCGTGACCCTGGCACATAGGCAACTGAAGGATCACGGGTGGATTTTAGTCAGTAAAAGTCTGACACGCCCTTCCGCTCCACCCAAGAGCAGGAGACGTCATTTGATGATTTCCCACCCACAAAAAAAAAGATGGGTAATTAGTTTTCAAAAAAAAAAAAAAAACAAGAAATTTCATGCGAAGGAAGTCACAGGCAGAAGCTAGTAGATAATATTCTTTATTGTACCTGCACTTACCAAGACGAAAAATAGAACATAATATGAATATTATCAAAATCAGTCCGATAATTCTTTGAACAGGAGCTTGTAGCTAAGTAATAGCATTCGCACGTATTGATCGAACAGGTTAAGCTATGCTTGCCGCGGTTGGTCCGTGGATGGGCGACCATCTTTAAATACCAAGACCTGCCTCGGAAAGCACATTAAGCCGTTGGTTTCGGCTGTCATTTGTAGATCATTGACAGTCGTTACGGGTCGTCAGAAGCCCGAAAGTCCGACAACCAGTCTTACCAAGGGGTATCATATTACCCAGTAACTGGATTGTGGAGGTCAGATAGACAGTCACTCCATGTATAATACTGGTATTCAGCTGTATCCGGTTAGACTTGAAGCGGACCCGAACATAGTTGGAAAAAGGGTAGGCAGGTGATGAAGTCTCTGAACGTGAACAATATTTCACGAATGGAAATATTAAATCTATTCCTGATTTCGGATTTCCATAAAGACGTCTAGTCCTGCTTGCCGTCACCAAATTAATGGGAAGACTTATTACCTATTAAGGACTAATTAATTGACTAACTGCAGTTACCGTAGCATCCCTAATTAGTTTGAGTATGATAGATTGGCTAATAGATATCGTTTATCTTATAAGGTAGTTTGCACACTGTTAGTATCGATAGAGTATTTCTCTGGTAGCAGCCATGATTATTTTGAAATACAATATTTTGGTGTCTGTGTATAGTTTCCATTTAAATTAAAAACCTACAGGACCTATGTTGATATTATAGAGGAAATTAACTGTAAGAAAATTGAAGGGTTACACGGACAAAGGTGTTATCTGACAAAATAAAAAAAAAACTGGCCAAGTGCGAGTCGGACTCGCGCACCGAGGTAAGGTTTATGTTTATGAAATTAAATGTTTTTTTTTTTTAATTGTTATATTTGAGTTGTATGAACGAAAGGTAAATTGTGGTTTACGATTTATGACGTATTAAAAATAAACTACTTACTAGATCTCGTTCAAACTAATTTTCGGTGGAAGTTTACATGGTAATGTACATCATATATTTTTTTTAGTTTTATCATTCATTTATTTTAGAAGTTACGGGGGGGGGGCACATTTTACCACTTTGGAAGTGTCTCTCGCGCAAACTTTTCAGTTTAGAAAAAAATGATATTAGAAACCTCAGTATCATTTTTGAAGACCTATCCATAGATAACCCACACGTATGGGTTTGATGTTTTTTTATTGTGTTTCAGTTCTATATATAGGGAACCCCAAATATTATTGTTTTTTTTTTTAAGTGAAAACTTCTTTAGCGCCGTTGGTTGTGATTTGAAACTCAATGAAACGAAAAAGCGACAGTAAAAAGAGACAGACATAACTTCATAAGATTTAACGTGGGATAAAATGAGATAGGAAATACATGACGTCATGACCATAGACGAAAGAAATATGGATACGGCGAATATTGTCACATCACACCTGAACTTCAAAAAATTAAAACACATTAAAAACGTTTTATGTGTACATATAAGAATTTAATCAAAAATGTTTTATGTACTTGTACATATTATTATTATTTCAAGTCTATTATCGTACCTATATATTATTTATGTAAATACGGAAAAAAAACGAATGCAGAAAATTGTCGCGATAAATCGATGTAATATATACGAATAATAAAATGTTAAATAATTATCAAATTTTGTATCACTATAATCATTACTAAAACCTACAATTATCCTCTTCCCGTAATTTTACATTCGTATCATTATCTTGAAGCCAAAAATTTTGAAGGTTTCACTTCTACCACGTGTGAATTGCACACATGCCATTTTTTTTTCTATTTTTGTGTGAAAATCTTAATGCGGTTCACAGAATACATCTACTTACCAAGTTTCAACAGCATAGCTCTTATAGTTTCGGAAAAAAGTGGCTGTGATATACACGGATAGACAGACAGACATGACGAATCTATAAGGGTTCCGTTTTTTGCCATTTGGCAACGGAACCCTAAAAACGACATTTTGCATGAACATAGGTTGCCTGGATTTAAAACACACCAATTATAATTCGTTACATAGGTACAGACGCTACCAAAGCTGTTAATTGTCAATCAAGTATATATTTCAGATTTTCAAATGTGTTAACACAAAAAGTCGTTTTTTTTTTATTTTGTCAGATAACACCGTTGTCCACTTAACTCTTCAATTAACATCCTACGTCAATTGGCGACGTTCAGAGGTGTGCATAATCTTTATAATTATATGTAATTAATTATTCTGTACGTGTGTATGTCACTGAAAACATTAAAAAAAACTCACAATAAAAATCATTCGGCTGAAATAGTTATTATTTAGTAATATAAGAAATGTGAAAGTTTAGGTTTCTATTAGTCAAACACGCAAAAACGGCTGAACGGATTTGTATTTAATTCGGCATTCAGACGCACGACTTTGTATTATATTTAGATTAATAAATCTATACTAATTACTAATAATATTATAAAGCTGAAGAGTTTGTTTGTTTGAACGCGCTAATCTCAGGAACTGCTAGTCCGAATTAAAAAAATCTTTTTGTGTTGGGTAGCCTATTTATCAAGAAAGATTATAAGCTATATTACATCACGCTACAACTAAGAAAAGCGGAGCAGTAATGAAAAATGTTGCAAAAATGGGGAAAATCGCACGGGTAGGCGATTCGACGCGTCGGGAAGGGTCGGGGGAACAAGACATTTAACGCGGACGAAGTCGCGGGCAGAAGCTAGTATATTATAGAAGGACTTTATGCATACAAATGTCCTCAGGCATGCATAATGCTATAGGCATTCTCTAGTCAACCTTTGGGTTAGCAGCGACAAACAGTGGTAAGTCCAGTTTCAAAAAGAATACAAAAAATATACAAGTCCTATTACAAGGCCGTGCACCTCTTCCTTTGGATTGAAGTGTTGTCTGAAAGGTCTATACGAATGTCATGTCTATTTTTAATATGCTTTCATTAGCTTCACCTGTATGTATGTTTGTATGTAACTGGGTCGTTCTTCTTTTTTACCGACAGTGAAACGAAGTTTTTCTGTTTTTTTTTTTTGGTTTTTGAAGTATCCATACTTGTGGTTTAAGTGTGGGATTAAAAAAAAATTGCATCTGTGTTTTCATTAGGACTAATTAAAATTTTCTTTCCAGCTAGTATTTTTTTTAATGTTTGTTTTAGACAAAAAATAATGTGACAGAGTGGCCGTTTTCTGTGGAGACCACATTTCGACTTACCACTCTGTCATTCTACGGGGAAAAGACGTATTAAATATGCTGGTTAGAGAAAATAAAAATGACAAAATATTAATAGATAAGAAAAATACGGAAGTTTATTTGAATCAAATTAAAAAACCGTAAATATCATAACTCCAACAAGATGCCATAACATGACGAAGGACAGACCGTTGTCGGTAAAAAAGTAGAATGACCCAACTATGTTTGTAACCGACTCGTTTGGACTTGATTTTGACCCACTGTAAATAGTTACATTTCATATAAACTTTGTAAAGTTATCGGTGACCGATGACAATACAATAATTTCATAAATTGTGCCATTATCCGTGCCAGGATACCAGAAAAACTACGCTGTCATACATCACAAAATTCGGAATACTAAAAAAAAAACTAAAAAACACGTTTTATAGAAAACCAAACTAAAAACTAGAAAATAATTGATAAAAAAATTGAAAATTAAAATACCTCTAAAAGCACCCAACGCTTTTTTTTCAATTACCTAGGATATTTGAAGACGCCTCGAAACTTGTGTTATCAGGAGGTAGAAATTCCTCTTCAGGTATCCACAAATGCTCTACCGGGGCCATACACAGACTTGAACTTTGAAACAACCATGACTGCTCGTTCCAAGCTGCGAATAGACAATGACTATTTTCTATTATTAACCGACGAAAAAAAACGGAGGAGGTTCTCAAGTCGACGCGTTATTTATTTTTTATGCATTACCACGCATTACTTTTTACCGAGTGGACCGATTTCAATAATTCTTTATTTATTGGAAAGAGTACATCCCAAAGGTGGTCCCGTGTATTGGAGAGAAAATTCCAACCCTAAGGGTAGGAAAAAAGGAGATGATTGACTGTTCACTAATTCATTGTAATGCATAACTTCTTACAGAATAGTTCGATTTTGCAAGCTATAATCTAATAAATACCATACAGTAATTAGTAGATTATAGCTACAAAAAATTATAAAATGTAAACTTTTTAACAAAAAATTTAACAGCCAAAAAACCTGAAAAACAAAACATAATAAAACTTTCAGTCATTTTGAGTCGGCGCCAAACAATCAATGAACAAAAATCACTCAAAGCACCGACTCAAAATGACTGAAAGGTTCATTATTTTTGGGTTTTCAGTTTTTTCGGCGGTATAATTTGTTTTTTCTCATAGAATACCAACTAAATGGATATTTATTTGTTTTAATTTTAGGTTCTCATTGACATTTCATAATAATTTGAGTAAGCCTACACATTTTTGTGTCCGTTCTGCGTGAAACGAGGTCCATAAATGTCGCATTTATGGACCTCGTTTCGCGTATACCTTTCGAATATAGGACCTTTTGCACCAAGGTCATTTAATCTCGGTCCTCGAAGGTCCTTTTAATAGGAAGACTATCCAACACTGATGAGACCTATGATATATGAAACATTGAAGGGTGCACTTTGTTCCAATAAATGGCAGGTAAGTTTATTTAAAGCTTTAAAAACCGGCCAAGTGCGCATCGGACTCGCGCACCGAGGGTTCCGTACAAACCTGTAGGTATTCACGGTTTATGCATAAGGTTTATGTTTATGAAATTAAATGTTTTTTTTTTAAATTTTTATATTTGAGTTGACTGAATGAAAGTTAAATTGCGGTTTATGATTTGTGATGTATTAAAAAAAAAAACTACTTACTAAATCTCATTCAAACCAATTTTCCGTGGAAGTTTACATGGTAATGTACATCATATATTTTTTTTAGTTTTATCATTCTCTTATTATCCAACTTCGAGAAAGAGGTCAATCGTCAAATCCGACTCGGCTGGGCAGCGTTCGGGAAGCTACGCAGTATCTTCTCGTCCCAAATATCGCAGTGTCTCAAGACAAAAGTCTTTGACCAGTGTGTGTTGCCAGGGATGACATATGGTACTGAGACGTGGTCGCTCACAATGGGCCTCATAAGAAGGCTCAAAGTCACCCAAAGAGCAATGGAGAGGGCTATGCTTGGAGTTTCCCTACGCGATCGAATCAGAAATGAAGAGATCCGTAGTAAAACCAAGGTAACCGATATAGCCCAAAGAATTGCCAAACTTAAGTGGCAGTGGGCAGGGCACAATGCTCGCAGAACGGATGCCCGATGGAGTCGGAAGGTCCTGGAGTGGCGACCGCGTTCTGGAAGACGGAGCGTTGGAAGGCCTCCCACAAGATGGACCGATGACCTGGTGAAGGCCGCAGGAATACGTTGGATGCGAGAAGCACAGAATAGGTCGAAGTGGCGGTGCTTGGGGGAGGCCTATGTCCAGCAGTGGACGTCTTTCGGCTGAAATGATGATGATGATGATGATCCTCTTATTTAAGAAGTTACAGGGGGGGGGCACACATTTTACCACTTTGGAAGTGTCTCTCGCGCAAACCATTCAGTTTAGAAAAAAGTGATATTAAAAACTTCAATATCATTTTTGAAGACCTATCCATAGATACCCCACACGTACAGGTTTGATGACAATTTTTTTTTGAGTTTCAGTTCTAAGTATGGGGAACCCCAAAATTTATTGTTTTTTTTTCTATTTTTGTGTGAGAATCTTAATGCGGTTCACAGTTCACATCTACTTACCAAGTTTCAACAGCATAGCTCTTATAGTTTTGGAAAAAGTGGCTGTGAAATACGGACGGACAGATAGACAGACAGACATGACGAATCTATAAGGGTACCGTTTTTTGCCATTTGGCAACGGAACCCTAAAATGATGTTTTTGGCCCATTTGAAGAAACCTATTTATATTATTGTCTCTCTATAAGGAGAACAGTGGTGGCCCAGTGGTAGTGGCCCTGACTTACGAGTTGTAGGTCGTGGGTTCGAGCTCAAGCAGGCGCTTTACTTTATGTAAATAATCTCTTTAAAAAATGCTCTCAAAACGGTGAAGGAAAACATCGTGAGGAAACTAGTATGTCCTAGAACCAAAATAAAGACACGTGACATCTACCAACCCACACTGGGCCCGCGTGGTTGTTTATGGCCCACTCCGTGTCATCGAGAGGAGGCCTGTGTCCCAGGGGTGGGTACGGTATTTGCTTAAAGGAATGAATATTTTTCTAATTCTGAACTCACAAAACATGTGAATTACGCACATTTCCGCTAGCTACTTCCGATCCAGTAATTAGAGCTTTAGTTAGCGTAGGTCAACTAGTTTTATCTACATAAATAAACATTACTTACTTGATATTATTTAACATACATTAATTTATCAGGACTTGTTTCACTTCTGGTTCCAATGTTGTTTTATTTCCGCCAAATTATAGGTTAGTGAGTAATCTTTTGTGACACAAAAGATTACTCACTGACCTATGGCAAGTACTGGAAATATAAACAATTTGTACATAAAACATTTTTATTGGAGTAGTTTTATTTTATTTTTAAACGAGATTAAATCTACATACTTAATTATAGAAGCCGACAGTCTTAAAATGTTAATAATACAGAGATCTAAAAAAATCTGCCATGTGCGTATCGGATTACGCACAACAAAGGGTTCCGCATTTTGGATGAATTTATCCCAAAACTAACTTTATAGTTGAATAAACATATTCTCCGACACATCGATATACTTTACAGTTAATTTGTCAACTGCAAATATAAGTTTAAAATCTCAAAAATAAAAAAATGTGATTAAAGTTAACCATTTGAACCTTTTTCCTTTACTTCTGCTGTGAAATCTTGCTTTTTTTCCCAAAATTCGTGATTGCCGGACAACGGGAGTAACCTATGGATTTTGATTTATTTGCTAGTATCAGATTAATCATTCGTCGCGTATATTGATATTATTTTTTTGTATTTCGTTGACTAAGACGCTTCATTTATTTACGAAATACAATGAAACGTTATAGACGTACGTATTCCATGTTAATTTCAACTTCATTGCTACACTGGTTTATCATAAAAAGGCTCTAGGCCGACTGACAAAGGGACAACGTAGTGATCCTATATTAAGGATCCCGTGTTTTTCTTTTGAAGTACTGAACCCTAAAATGACTGGATCTGGTGTATTTTAATCCTGAAGTCTAGTGGGTCAAAATATATTCGAGTCAATCAAGTTATTTTATAGCTAATCTTTACCTTTACATCGTATAAAATAAAGTTGCTTTCCGCATCTGTACGTTTATATCTCTTAAACTACGCATCAGATTTTAATGCGGGTTTTCTCTATAGACGCAGTGATTCGAGAGGAAGGTTTATTTAAAACAGTACCTATACAGGATAATTTTTTATCCAGTGCGCAAACTGTAACCATGAATTCAGCATATCATTCTAGACCCCCAGCGTAGAAAATTTTCGTCGGTTATGCAATAAAAAATCAGCTGTTTCATAGAAAAATGCAATACCTACGGGGTCAAAATGTATGGAACAGCTGATTTTTTACCACCATACTGCGATCGCCAACCCACCTGCCAAGCGTGGCGATTATGGCAAAGCCCCCCAAATTGGGGTAGGCCTAAGTCCAGCAGTGGACGTCTTACGGCTGAAATGATGATGATGAACGATTGTGGCAAATATCGACGTAACCATGTTAAATGGACCTACATAATCAACATCCAAATAACCTTTTAAACTTATATTTGCATTACATTTCTACTATTAAAACTCCCAGCATTATGTTAAACAAAATGCACTAATAGCCCTTAAATGCGATGTTCAAGCTAATTCCCATTGTAACTGACTGCAACAATATCAGCTACAAGATCCACAATAATACACGTCAAAGCTTTTGCTTATCTACTGCACAAAACATTGTATTACCACCCTTATCTCTTCCCAGCTAAAGTCCACATTCACACCAATTTCATTGACAAACAATACAAACTATTTTGCAGTCGTCATAACCCTAACAGTTTCAGAGATAGGGTTCATTTTACCTTGGTGTGGGTGAAGAGTAAATTGGTAAAGGTCTCAGTGACTTCGCTAAACATTGCAATTGGATACCCATACTGTAATGGACATTTGGAAACGCATCGAGAATAGAAACACTAATCTGATCGCTACTAGCTCCATTCACTGGTAGGCTAAACAGGACCATTTGATCTTTATGCTCCTGTGGCTGCATATTATTTTAAGCCTGTTCGTTTCTAGGGGTGTTAAAAGGGACTTTTCGGTTTTAGGTTTTGTGCAATGGCCATTATGAGCCGAGGTTTATTGAGTGAGTATTAGTTCTTATTGTTTCTTTTTTGTAAAGTTCTTCATCTGCCTAGCTTTGTCCTAACTATGTTGAGATCGGCTTATATGTAGTCAAGCTGGATGCAGCTGAAACCTAGTATTTTATATAGAGCGACTGTTTATCTGACCTACATAATACGGTTGCTGGGAAACTCGACACCCTTTGGTAAGATTGGTTGTCAAATTGATCAGATCAGTCTGTCAACGATCCACAAGTAACAGCCGGGTCAATGGCTTAACGTATTTTTCGAGGCACTGAGGGGTCTTAGTATATGATGATGGTCACTCATCTACGACAAACCCAACCTTGGCAAGCTTAGTGTAACCTGGGGGCCAACCACCAGCTCTTAAAACAGTATTATTATAATCTTACTTTGACTTTTCGTACCATAACCCCCTTAAAATAAGGTTATTATAAGGTTGTAATAATGTTGTTTTCTTAGCGGTTTTGGTGACGTCACCTCTAAAACTTCATTCAATTCGTACCACGACGTGACTATTGACAACCAGCAAGATTGTTTTTATGTCAAACTAGCAATCATAAAAAAGTTCCTCGGGCTCGACGGAAATATTATTGTTTTGCAATTTTAAATAAAAAGAAACATTTTCGTGTCATATAAAGTACGTAAAATGTATTTATTTATGTAAACTTGCCGATTGAATTGTGTATCAAGAGATCTTAGTACATGGGTAGTAAATTTCTTGGTTGATTCTAGATGGCGAATGCATACGACATATTTGAGTTTTTGGAAGCTGATAACGCAGAAGCCAATTGTACAAGAAAGCGGGGTCGTATGCAGATTCGTAAGGAGTGCGACCCTTTCAATTTAGATGAAGCGGAGTTTTGCTATTTCCTTCTTGAGTACTCCTTGGCTTGCAAAGAGCGATTGTGAAAATTCCCATAGTATCTCTAGCTGCCGCCAGGAAACGCGACTAAACTCTTCGGTTGCAAAATTAATAACAAAACACCAATCACTGAGTCTGACGACATATAGTTTACAGAAACATTATAGAAAAATATTTCCTTGTTTTAAACTTATTCACTGAGTTACGGTGTTTAAACTTACCTTGATTCCATGTTGATTTTATAGGCAACTGGCTTCTAAAATGCTGGCGACACACAGATCTTATGCAATTAAGCTAAAATAAGTTCAACCACTTAGAAAATCACTTATAAAATTACATCGAGTTTCAAATTGCGTTTGCACTACACAGCTGATAAAAACACAATTTGTTCCGATTCCTATCATAGCACAACCTAGCCACAGCGTTTTAAAATTTTCAAATAATTTTTTCTCAGCTTTCAAAGTTTAATCTTTTAATATTTGTATTAATTTCATGAAAATTACTCTTAACAATTATCTTTTTATACAAAGTAACCTTTTTATGTAAAAAAATAATAATAGTTTGCTTCGAAAGCTTACTTCATATATGGGATTCGGACCGACGTGTGAAAGAGACAGCGCTATACAGTTCAAATAGCGTTGTTTCTTTTCTATTATAGCAGGCAATAGACAAATCTTTCAAATAGTTCGTTCCTTCTCAGCACTAAGCAGGATTAAAACAATATTGAACGATGAAGGTCATGGTACGAATATGAGTAATGTTGTTATAATCTTGAAACAAAACTTTCTTGAAAAATAAGATTGTTTCGTAAAAGATGGTGGTAGGCCCCCAGATCGATTGACCAATACTTCTGTTATTAGTATTACTTTGCCACCTAAGCCTTCTACCTTGTTTCTAGTCAAATTAAAATAAATTATACATTCTTCCAACAATCCTGTCATAAGGCTTTAATTTTTTTAACACGTTAACTGCCGTGTTGGACTATGTGTTCGACACTTTTTGTTCCATTCAGGTCTTGTCGGACTATATGACCGACGACACATACAAAATCTGAACATGTCGTTGGTGCCTGGCGGCCATGTTTTTGGAATAAATAATGTAATTACGGAATAAATAATCTATTTTAAGTAAAATAACACTTAGTACATTTTTTTGACTTTTTTTGATTTTAGCCATGGCAGTTAATGTACTCCAATTTCTGGTCCTTTAGGTTTCCAAAATTATTTAACGACGCCAAATTTCTTTCTATTTTTGTATACTGAAAGCTGAAACAACGTCCAATGTCCTTTATAACCCCCGACGTAAAAAGAGGGGTGTTGTATGTTTAAAGGCTGTAAGTCTGTCTGTATTTGCCTGTGGCAGCTGCTGAACCGATGTGGGTGCAGTTTTTTTATTTAAAAGTAGGCTCTTTAGCAGTGGTTCGTATTCATGTTTTATCAAAATCGGTTGAGTCTTTTCGACACAACGATCCTTCGATCAAAATATTACCCACAACTGCTTTTTAAACCTAAAGGGCCAATTCGATTTTTTTTTCTTTTTAGAGGTTTTAATTTTGGTTGGGGAACAAATTTCCTAAGAAATAGAGTTCAAATTCTACGAAATTCTCTTACCATTTTCTGGCTAATACCAAGAAACGAATAATTCACTCCCAAAATATAGAAGCCTATCTGTTCACTAAAATAAATTATTAACAACGGTCTGAACCCCACTACAATCCATAAACACTATTCTAATTCGTATTTAACAGACCCCAGCGGTTACTGACCAAGAGAATATCTAATTCGAGACCCAAATTATCTAGACATTGGCATATTTAGTGGTGGGTTTAAAAGCTAGCGTAATGAACTTACTTCAGCGGCTATTATCAAAATATTCTGGCAATAGTAAATGGTTGTAAATTCGGAATGGGCGGTCGTATTGTGAGGTGTCATACTGTTTTGATGTCGGGATGAGCTTCATTTGGAGAATAGTAATCTATATTGAATTATTATAGAGATATTACTGAGAAATCAGACCGATATAATTCCTTTCGTTCTAAATTTGTTCCGTAGGAATATTATAGTTTTGTACTAACATTAACCGAGTGATGCTGGATGTATAGAATAGCAACACCCCATTTCTTCTCGTGGATGTCGTAAGAGGCGACTGAGCGACTTGAACAGCAGCGTTCTCTATGCATTTTACCACCATACTGCGATCGCCAACCCGCCTGCCAAGCGTGACGATTATAGCAAAGGCCACCAAATTGGGGAGGCCTATGTCCATCAGTGGACGTTTTACAGCTGAAATGCCGTATGCATTCATTCGGGATTATACGGGCTAAGTCTTTCTATAGGCACTTGAAAAATTACCAAATAGAAAATGTCAAATATTTACATTTCCAGAACGCTCAGCGTCTGAAAAACCAAAGCCAATAAGCCATAATAAATATCAATTTACTCAGAAACTCATCGTTTTAAATTCCCATTTTTACTAGGTATATTTATTATTATTTTCGAAACGTGAAGTGTCGTCGTTTTCATCTCACCGCGGTACAAATTGCGTTTGCTATCCAATTTCATACTGAAGTGTCGTGTGACATGAAAAATTCTCCGCGTTAGCTCCCGTGTGCGGTTTTATTAAATTTGTCACACTTATCAGCAGTAGATTAGTTGGTCTTTTGGTATGGAATCCATTTTGTACTCTTCGTTTTTAAACGACTTCGGAGAACGTTCTTAATTCAATCTTAGAACTCCGTCATTTATAGAACTTTTGAAAAATTCTTTTTTTGCATAAATAGTAGTTCATGTTCTGATTAGTGAGTAAACTTCGGTAATACGTATTTTTGAACTAAGTGTACGTTGATAATGTTATATTGACTTCCTTGCACCGTTATTTACTACGCAAGTGAAAGTATACAAATTTGGTATAATAAACAGTACAAAGTTAAAAATTACTTTCAGTCGATATCATTAAATGAAAATGCAAGATCAAAGTCGTCAAGTCCTTTAATAAAAAAAAAGTATGGTTTTTAAATGATGGATTTTTGAGGTGACAAACACAGAAAAGAAAAAAAAAAACTGAATTGAGTAATATTCCTTATTGGTAAGTGCAATAATTTAATGATTATTCTTCTCTAGCATATAAAACTAAAAAGTCTATTATATCAAAGATCCATCGTATGGTGTTAAATTTTATATAGCATCAATTCCCCTCTGTACACTTTGCTATTACTTTTGCAGCAGGCACTATCGACGAATTAGGGTTCGCTTTTGGCGCCACACACTTGGGTCCATTTCATTCTATCCGGTCTTGTGCGTGACCAATCTATCATTCAAAGGGAAACATTCAAAGCAAAGAGCGTATAAATTATTCGTTGATCCCTAGATCATCCATCTATACGAATAAATTTAGCTATGCCTACAATTGGGTAAAAGATTTTGAATTAGAAGCCCAGTTGTTGGGGGCACGGATTAATGATTATTACTAATTGTATTAATAAGAATTTATAATATTTGTAACATAGATTTTGCCCGCGACTGGTCGCTTGAAGTCGTCAGATACACAAGAGAAATGACACATAAGAAAAGTCACATTTATATAAAACTCTCAGTAAATGTGTGACGAGTCGTTGAGCTCCCTAAAATTGGGTTGAGCTACACGATGACTAATAATGCATACCGTCTATTGGGACATGTCTGCTAAAAAGCCTTTCCAGACATGGCCCTGCATTGTAAGACTCACATAAAATTCTAATAATATAAAGTATTATTATGTGCAATGTTTGTTTAAAAGGATCCAAACACGTCTAATCGTAATGTGACAAATAAATTATTTTGTATTTGTATTTTGTAATGTCTGGACTTTTAAAAGATCATGAACTCTGAGTTACTTTCGGCATTTCTGCTCAGGGATCAACTAAGTAGGAAATATTTAAGATTTCAATATTTGTACCAAAAGACCAGAATATTATTTGAAAAATGTACCTATTACTTTTTCAAAGATATTTCAATATTTTCAGTATACATACAAGGTGTTCTTGTGTAGGGTAATATTGAAAACATGTCAAAGAATCTATTGGCATATACCGGATGACATTTTTTACCGTCTCGACCTTCATATGGTGTGTTGTGTAACTAGAATAGAAGGCAGGAAGGCCTTTAGATTCATCGTAGGTGACTACAGGAGCGCGGGACGCGGGTGGACAGGGATGCGTGTGCGGCTCGTGCGCCTACGAAAGATCAATGAGGCCGCCTATCAGCCGGCTTCAAAGGGTAGGACCGCGCTCCGAAATCAATGATACATGCGGTGCATTGAGTAGGGTGCGTATGATTTGAGTTTCGATAGATTAAAAAAAAAAAATGTTTTTTTTTTCCAAATTTCTGTTTTTGTTGTTCTAGTATGAAAATGTTACTTTAAATGTGTAGTATTTATTGCTAGATCAATTTAATCACATGTTATTCAAAAATAAAAATAATAAAAATTTCTATGCCAAAAGCTTCTACTCCGTTCACCCCCATTTTTTTTCAAGACGCTAAAAAAAGTCACCCAGTATACGTATTTTTTTTTCCTACAAAATAATTCGACGTCACGATAATTTATATAAAAAACACCCTTACGTGAAATATGATAACGTCGCATTTTCTTAGCACTTTCGAATTATTGGTTAAAATTAAATTGATTTACTCGTACTTAACCATGAAATTAAACTTCTCGCACACAAAAAAGGTACAAAGGCGGACTTAATGCCTTAGGCATTCTCTACCAGCCAACCAAGGGTGGTGAAGAGATTAGAGGGCAATTTAAACCCGTATTCAAGAAAAAACCCATTAGGTACTTAATAAAAATTAAAGAAAAGTAATCGATTGATTCTTTGCCCTGGTTTCATTAATACTTTAGAGTTATTGGATATTAATAGAATCACGTTCTATAAATTATGTATGAAGTAAAATGTTCACAAAAAAGGTAAAACCAGAATGTGTGGTCCGTAACTCATACAAGAATATGCATTTTGAAAAGCAACGCTTTCTATGCAAATCGAGTTATTTTCAGTCGCTTTGTACTGTCTATTTCGTAATGGTTGTAATTTTTATCTACGTGGACCTGTGTAGTTTGTATTTCGTAATATAAATGTGGATTAAGTATATTGAAACCATATAGGCAGCTCATTGTCATCATAATTTCAGCTGAAAGACGTCCACGGCTGGACTTAGGCCTCCCCCAATTTAGAGGGGGTTTGCCATAACGCCACGAATGGCAGGCGGGTTGGCGATCGTAGTATGGTGATAAAATGCATAGAGAATACTTCTGCCCATTCTCTAGTAAGTCTCTTTGTCGTCTTGTACGGCACCTCATCGAAGCAGACCATTGCTATTTTATTTCTGCTGTCCAGTTTCTCAGAGAACATTTAACGTCAGATCTGGTGCCGTATATAATACCGTACGTTTTAATTCCATTGTGATTATACTGCAAGGGTGCTATACATGACCGATAACACCATTCTTTTTTTAAATCTGGTATCATCGACATCTGTTTAACCTTTTCCCAACTTTAAGATGGCGGAACATGTGTTCTTCTTCCACACTTCTATGTTAGTCTCAGTAGTCACCCCATCATAGCCATATCTTATAGCCAGCTTCAGTAATGGTCAAGATTTTCCCCTTTTCATTTACCTAATTCCTCTGAATGACATTACCATACCACAACGACCGGTTTCCACACCACAGAGTGACTAAAATAATGATTATTTCTTAACACGCAGACGTCTCAATACGATGCGAATATCGGCTTAAAATTATTTGACATCTTATTTCAAGTCATATTCTACTCATGTGACAAATTGCACCACCTTTTGTCAACCGGAGCAATCTAAAACACTTCAAATAGACTTGAACCAAATTGAAAACCATCTAGAATACAGGGTGCTCGATTTCATATCATTTATGTACATAACTAATGCCTCAAACCCCCCACTTTACATACAGATCATTTTCACGGTTGACGCCTGAAAAAAAAGCATTCTGACATGATTCAATTTATTCGTGAGCTGCAAAGACACGAGAAAGTCGAGCTTGTAAAATATTTACGTGTCTTTTGCCCCTTTCAACCCCATAATGTATTCAAAAGTTCCCGGGGATGTTGTGTGTAAAAATATTTAATGCTGAATATTTTTGGGGCGCTTATTAGTATTGTTGCTCGGGGATTGTGTGTATGTCAGGATTTTTTTTTGAGTTTTGCGTGTTGTGATGGAAAAGGATAATGAGATTAGGGGATGAATGTTCCTTCGGTTAAGGTTACAGATTCTTAGACACTGATGTGATGTTTTGTTTTAAAGTTTATTACAATGTGGAATCCACGTCTTACTTATTTATATTTAACCGACTTCAAAAGGAGGAGGTTCTCAATTCGTTGTGTTTTTTTTTGTATTTATGTTCCTCGATATCAGCGACAATTAATAATAATAATATAATAATATCTTAGGACAACCAACACAACGTTATCTGATCCCAAACTAGGCAGAGCCTGTACTATGGTAACCAGACAACTGATAAACATACTTATATATTTCTAAATATATACATATTATAGATAAATTACACCCAGACACAGAACAAATGATTGTGCTCATCACACAAAGATTTGTCCTGGGTGGGAATCGAACCCACGACCTCAGTCTTAGCAGTCAGGGTCACTAACCACTAAATTAACAGGCCAGCCAAACCAGACAATTAATAATAATAATAATAATAATATTCCACAACTATCACACATCGCCATCTAGTCCCAAGCTAAGCAGAGCTTGTGTTATGGGTACTAGACAACTGATAAACATACTTATATATTTCTAAATACATACATATTATAGATAAATTACACCCAGACACAGAACAAATGATCGTGCTCATCACACAAACATTTGTCCTGTGTGGGAATCGAACCCACGACCTCCGGCATAGCAGTCAGGGCCACTTACCACTAGACCAACAGGCCTGTCGATGGATTACGAAAATTCTGCTTTTAGGTGGATAGGTTACGCCTTACTATATAAATTTAATTTCAGCATTATCATCAGCTGCCTATAATGTTCCCACTGCTGGGACACAGGCCTCCTCTCGGTAAGAGGGAGTGGGACATAATTACCATGCGGGCCTAGTGCGGATGTGTAGATGTCACAAGTTTTCAAATTTTTGGTTCTAAGACATGCCGAAACTAGCATGTCTTAGAACCAAAAATTGGTCTCACGATGTTTTCCTTCACCGTTTTGAGAACAGAGGTGATGAAATAATTTGCACAAAGTCAAGCGCCTGCTTGGATTCGAACTCACAACCAAACGTATAACCTACTCGTAAATCGCGGCCGTTACTACGGGGCCACGACTGCTTACAGAAAAATAAAATTTACAAATATTAGAAATTAAAAAAAAATACTTTGCTTGAGTATTGGGCGCCACGAATATACGGTTTTAATCCACTTTGTATATCTAGATGACATTGTACTGTTTCCTGTAAGCAGTGACAGGAAACAGTAAAATGTAAGCAACAGTGCTTTTTTTTTTGTGGGTGGGAAATCATCAAAATGACGTCTCCCACTCTTGGGCGGAGCGGGAGGGCGTGTCAGACTTTCACTGACTAAAACCCACCCGTGTTCCTTCAGTTGCCCATGTGCCAGGGCCACGGTGTCTCTTTCAAACAAATCTCGCGACCCTGGCAGAAACAACAGTGCTTACATAGCTGGTAGTGCTATACGAATTGGCGTGGGGTTGATACCATAACTGAAAACTACAACAGACTTCCGAAAAAAAAAAAAACAAGTCTGTAACAAAAAACTAAAATTTATATCCAAAGATCGACTTCACTTTGTACTGTTAATTTTGGAAGTCGGTTATTTTTTTTTTCTTGGAAATAGTTTGTACACTGTAAAAACAACTTTCATGAAATTTTTCATTTGGGCGACACAACTGGTATTTTCACTAAAGCTAAACTTTTATAGACAACCTTTAGATGGACTATAGAGAAACGGAGAGACTGCTGGGCGCTACTTTATATGGGTAAGATTGCAGTGCAGACAATTACTACCGAATTCACAAAGACAGGTGGCCTGCTGTCGGCACAACTTGGTCAGTGCGGCTCTGGAGCCACATCCCAAATTATGCCCCATCTCTTGATGTGCTCTATGTGCTCTTACACCTGTTGGTACTATATGGAAGACCCGTACGAAGTCAGCAATAACGCTGTCAAAGTGCTGGCTGAAGTTTATTTATTTATTCTAGTGGTCAGAATTCCACCATCATTAAAATTTAAGTTTGAACGTTATTAAAATAATGAAAAAAAAAAGCGTGGGGTGCTGTTTAAGGTATTTTTTAATTGATATCAGGCACCCCACGCTATTTTTCCATTATTTTGTACTTTTTAGTTTGGTTTTCAATGGAAGCGTGTTTTTTAGTTTTTTTAAACTATTATTTATTTTCTATTTTTAGGGTGTTTCGAATTTTGAGACGTATGTCAGCATAGTTTGTGACGTATGTCATCGTAGTTTTCGAAGACAGTTTTTTTTGCTGTCCTGGTAACTCTGGCAAGGATAATGGCACAAATTAGTTTGTGACGTATGTCAGCGTAGTTTTCGAAGATAGTTTTTTTGCTGTCCTGGTAACCCTGGCAAGGATAATGGCACAAATTTATGAAATTATTACATTGTCATTGGTCCTTGACAGGTGTGCAAAGTTTGAATGAAATCTGATCGTTTAAGGTGGGTCAAAATCGCGCTATAAGGAGTCGGTTACAAACAAACATACAAGTGAAGCTAATATAAAGCGTTTAAAAACGTTTCAAATAAAAAAAAATAACGTTCTGCACTCTTTCTCAATATAAACCTTATCTGTGGCAAATTTCATACCATTCCATACACGTAATGTTCGTAAAAAAGATACAGTTTTTGCTTCACATAGTCAGATTATAAATTGATGAGGTGACTGAAGTTTATTACTTAGACAACAGATTATTGTGGAAGACTCCGGTTTTCCATGATAGTCCTCATCATAATTTCAGCCAAAAGAAGTCCACTGTTGGACATAGACATCCCCCAAGCACTGCCACTTTGATCGATTATGTTCATTTTTGTGAGAGTTTTCCACTGTAATCGCCACGCCACGCTCGCTCCATGATAGTGTGCCGACAGAAGCCCATTCATAAAATTTCAATATCAAGTCAGTTTAAAAACAAAACTATTCAAGCTCCTCAATTCGGGTGCAAAATAAAACATAGACGAGATACGACGTGACCTCAAAACAGACGCGACAAATGGTTTATGCATGGGTGAAGTGACTCACTTTGTGCCTACATCTGGTGATCTCTCTGAGGAGTTCAACGCGATGCTTTTTGTGTATGTCACTGGTGTCGTTTGAAAGTTTTCTTTCGGGTTTTAAGTTAGCATAATTTAGATAGTTTTCAATAGGACGTGCGGTCGTGGGATCGGAAGCAGTTAATGATGGAGCCTCCTAGGGATGGCTGTCAGATACCAGACGGGGGGAGGACTAATGATAGTAGAAGGAACTGTGGAGTTTTATTTGGTAGGTGTTTAATACAACCCTCCATTTTTCACAGACAAAACCTGAAGAGTTCAGCACAGGAAATCAATATATCTACAGATTTCAATAATTATAACCGACTTCAAAAAATGAATCCGGTTCTCAAATCGGTTACACTATGTTTGTTACTTCAGAACTCTGTAATTTATAAATGGTTTTTTTTTTTTGAAAGAGAATACTTATGAATTAATCCGATATAATTTTTCATAAGTTCTGATTAGTGGTTCCTGAGTTAGCTCCAATAATACGTATTTCTAAATAAATTAAAAAAAAATAAAATTCATAAACATTTATTTATTTATTTATTTTTTATTTATTTATCTATTTATGTATTTATTTATCGTTTTATTTATTTATGTAACATAAACCTTATGCATAAACCGTGAATACCTGCAGGTTTGTACGGAACCCTCGGTGTGCGAGTCCGACTCGGACTTGGCCGGTTTTTTTTTTCTGAAATCGGTTGTTTATTTTTTTAAAGACTTTTTCACTAATATATATTACAGCACCGTAATCCTATGTCATAATTTTAAACAAAAGACGTTTTCTAGAACCCTAAGGCCATATTCAATAGTGGGCGTCTTTTGTATCTCAAGCGTCCGTTACATCCACTGGTTCTGTGTTACTCATGTCAAACAAATTCTTGCGACCTTCACTAGGTCATTAGTGTACCAAGTCGGCGGCTTACCTACGCATTCTTTTACCGCCCCATATTCTTCGATAAGTAGTAATTTTCATTCGGATTTCTATAAAAGACACGAATCAATACCCGATACAGGTCTGTTGTACCTACGTAAGTAATACCTTACTTTATAAGCAATCTCCATTTTCATTTAAACTATCTGAATGATAGATTTCTTTAGAAAAGCCGGTCAAGTGCGAGTTGAGCTCGCGCATAAAGGGTTCCGTACCATTATCTATGTAAAACGTTTAAGTTCGAACGTTACTATAAAAAAAAAAACTTTCTGCGTTCTTAGAAAATGCAAAGAAATCACGTTTGTTTTATGGGTGCCTCCTTAAATATTTATTTTATTCTGTTTTTGGTGACAGACGGACGGTCGGACAGCGGAGTCTTAGTAATAGGGTCCCGTTTTACGCTTTGGGTACAATACCCTAAAAACCGGACAAGTGCGACTTCAAAACGCGTGGAGGGGGTTCCGTATGATAAGTATGTTAGCCACCAAAAACATATCTTGTGCTGCTCCGGAGTTTGTTACGCAACTTCTTCTTCCCAGCTAAAGCACTAGGAAGTATTGAAGGGTGGGCGTTTTGAGGGGCTGTCTTATGTAATTTTGATATTTGAGAGTGCTGATCTTCAGCTTAATTTGAATAAATGTCTTTTGATTGTGATTCTAAATCTACAAATCTTCGATCTTGTTTAAAATGTACGGCTTGGCCACTCTAATGATATTTTGCATGATACATACATACATACAGATTGAATTTGTAGGCCTGTTCTAGTTTACCTAGCAAAGCTTAGCCTCATATTTAAAATTAATTTATATACGGTACCCGTCCATGTGTGAGTCACAGACATTAACCGGTTGAGTGTACCAAGTGACTTTTGTCATGTTTTCTTATTTTATATTTATGTTTTTCAAATTTCAACTTCATTAGTCCAGTACATTCGGAGCAAATTGCCTGTGTCAGAAGGACAGACAGACACACGAGTGATCTTATAAGGCCTCTATTTTTTATTAGGACGTAAGGGAACCCAAAAACGCGCTTATTCTTGAAGCCACGTAGGATGTAGACATTTTACTAATTTATGACATCGCTACCTATTCATAGCGGTTTGCGTGGGAGATCACAACGTATGACAATGTATGATTTTATGAGGCCTCTCTTAAGTATGCATTCTTGAAGATTTTATATTCTGATCCTAGACCTACGTTAGATAATATAGAGAAGTCTTTATTAGCCTTAAATATGGTATTCTGTTTTTACAGTCTGGTTTTGATATACTGTCCTCATGTTTAGCTATACAGAATATTGTTTCAATTGCATGCAAAATAACACATTATTATTACATGATTTAAGGTAAGGTATACATTATCACAGATTAATCTATACTAATATTATAAAGCTGAAGAGTTTGTTTGTAGCAGCTCTTGAGATTACCGCGTTCTACCAAACAAGAACGCGGTAATCTCAAGAGCTGCTGATCCGAATTGAAAAAATATTTTTGTGTTGGGTAGCCTATTTATTGAGGAAGGTAATAGGCTATATAACATCACGCTACAATCAGAAGGAGCGGAGCAGCAATGATAAATTGACGAAAACTGGTAGGCAATTCGATGCGACGGGATGGGTCAGGAAGCAAAAATTTGACGCGGACGACGTCATTAGTCGCTAGTTGGTAATAGTAATAATTTAATATCTGTACATTATGTCCAATCACCAATTTAAACAATTCGTTTAATCCTTCCTCATCGCTCCAATACATTTGCAATTGCAAAAAATTCTAAAAGTGAATGTCAGTTCGAAAAATATCGTAGTTTTAATCGTTGAAAGTATACATTTGTAAAAGTGTCCGACTTCCTAAAAATCAATATCCAGTTCAGTAGAACAACAAAGTAATCTAAACCCAGCTCAATGGTACACCCGCTTTTGAAACTTAGTAACCGTTCTAAAGTATAAAGGTGTACGGCCGGACTAGCGCTAGGAGTCAGAGGCCACGGTAATCCCCTGCGTTCTGGTTAGGGCACGGACTTGGCTCAAAATATGGAAAGGATTATCCTGGAATTGTGGGAGTTTACGGGTAGGTATTGTGTGTGGACTTGCTTACAATAGCGTCACTGTATTGTGGTTTTTTTTTCCAGAAGAATAAGTATAAGCAGCATTTATAATGTACTCAATGCTGGGGCATAAGTCTGCTCTCTGTGAGAGCGAGTCAGATCAAATCAAAAGTACTGTATTCAAATTTACGCTGAGACCTAGCACTTTTCGAACGTCAAAATTATATAAGACAGTCCCCAAAAAAAAAAACGCCCTCCCTTCTTTTTCTTTCTACTTTCTATTGCTTTAGCTAGGAAGAAGAAGTGGCGTATTATATACCCCAGTAGCTCAAGTGTTTGTTTAGTTAGATAAACTAGATTCAATACAATAGTAGGTAGGTGAAGTAATAAACATTACGAGACACAGAACATTAAATAAAATCATATGGTGTCATAAGCCAGCTAGCCATGCTAATATACGTACAAATTTGAAAAATATACTCAAGCATAAATAAATCAAAAATGTAAATAATACCAAAATGAAAGCCTGTGGGTATGTAGTGAGCCGTAAGATATAACGTGGGTCCAATGGATATCACGAGTCTCCGATTTTTTGGTTCTAGAACACGTTGGTTTCCTCACGATGTTTTCTTTCACCGTATTAAGAAGCAGTGATGAAGAAATAAATTACACTAAGTGAAGCACCTTTTAGGGCTCAAACCTTTATAAATTTTGAACGTATGGGCTGCCGTACTGCTGGACCTGTAATAAATCGAATAGATAAGCTATTCCATTACTAGTAGGCTGTCAGAAGCGCCCTCATACACTGCTGCGGGTTTAGTTATCTCTTTCACTCATAACATCGAAAGTAGCTAAATTAAACCATCTTTTAGTGTTGAAAATTTTATCCGATCGCAATTTATTGTAAACTTATTTATCCAACCCTGAATTTTCAGTGCATCTAGGGACAATGTTGGTTCATCATCATCATCATCATTGCAGCCGTAAGACGTCCACTACTGGACTTAGGCCTCCCCAATTTGGGGGGCTTTGCCATAATCGCCACACTTGGCAGGCGGGTTGGCGATCTCAGTATGGTGGTAAAATGCATAGAGAACGCTGCTGCCCATTCTCTAGTAAGTCCCTTAGGCGCCTTTTACTACACCCACGAGAAGAAATGTTGGTTCATATGAAAAATATAATATTATGTGGGTATGCTGGTAATGGTAGATAATGTGAATTTTCCATGGTATACGAATGTAGGAAATATTCTACTAATCCTCTAATAATCTAATGATCTGAACTTCTAATGATGGACACTTTTAAATTAATTAACCTCTTAAAACTCTTGCGCTTCTCACGATGCATATATATGTTTTTTAATATTTGTGCTTGTTTTTAGCTTCCATAGGTCTTTTATTACCGCGGCAGCGCCCAGCAAGCGGTAGATTTAAATTATATGAAATCTCCTGTGCAATATACATGCCTAAGAAAACCTATGTTTCGCCTTTTGCCAAACCAAAAGACCAAGAATTGTCTTCACCGTCAGAATCTACAAGCAAAATCCGTGCCCCTATGTTTTCATTTCTATAGTTTCATTACATACATTGTTAATGAAAAAATGTTTACCGAAAAATATTTTGTGTGTTAACTTTGAATATGAGAATTTCATGAATTTGTGACAGCTTTTTGTACGCCTTTTAGTATTCTGAGGATAAGCTCATAATAATGTAAAAAGATTTTGCTTAAAAATTAAACATTAAAACGTTACCCGTACGTTGTCTCTATCTTTACAGAGAATCATCAATAATCATCATTTCAGCCGAAAGACGTCCACTGCTGGACACTGGCCTCCCCCAAGCTACTTCGATCAGTAAATTTTTGGAGGAGGATTGTTATAATCGCCACGCTTGGCAGGCTCGGTCGGCGATTGCAGTATGGTAGTAAAATGCATAGAGAAATCCTGCTAGCCATTCTCCAGTAAGTCCTTTAGTCGCCTTTTACGACTACCTCGGGAAGCAATGAGATGGCGCTATTCTTCACGTCCGTGGCCACACGGAACATGTCTGCCATGCATGGTATGGATATAGGAGCCTCAAATAAATGTATTTACCGTTATAAATTAGAGCGCCTTCACACTAGCGTTTGTCCAGCGTAGGCGTTCGATACACGTATGCGCAGCGCAGACGTCGCAACAACGCGGCGCAGGCGTCGCGTTGTTGCGGTGTTTACTCTGGAGTCAATTTAACGCTGCACTAACGCGGCGCAGACGTCACACAATTACGTTGTCTTGTCGGAAATATGATTAACAAAATGGATTCTGACGAGGAAACTCTATTGTTGGCTTTGCTTTTAAAGAAAATTATTGCGAAAACGTGAAAATAAAAATAAAAGGATATGTGAGAACCCATTAAGGAGTAAACGGTCAAGTGAAAGTATTTTTTTTTTTGCTTTTTTGTTTACACATAAAAAGAAGTTCAAAATATTTTAATTGTACATGACTCCGCAGTAACGCGGTGCATACGTCGCGCACCTGCGGCGCCAACGCAGCGTATACATTTACCCTTGCACTGACGCCACGACAACGCGACGCCTGCGCCGCGTAGTCGCGGCGTCTGCGCTGCGCACACGTTTATCGAACGCCTACGCTGGACAAACGCTAGTGTGAAGGCGCTCTTAGCATAAAACCTTCCCTGAAAATAATTATTTAAATAACGGAAACCTCTTACAAATAGATCAGTAGCTTTTGAGAAAAATGCGGACATACAAACATAGGTCCATACATACCTACATACATTCTCAACCTCCTTCTTTAATCAAGTGATGTATTTACAAACTTCATAGAAAAAAATTGTGTTTGCTCCGCACCACACGATTGGAGCAGGCGTAGCTGACCAATTCTGTGTTCGATCTACCCAGAATAGACAAATTTCTTCCTATCCAACTTGTCTTCTGCCGGAGCACGCGGTGACACATAGACTCACGTTTCTATGAAGACAAAGACAGTTATTCTGACTGGCCTGTTAGTCTAGTCGTTAGTGACCCTGACTGCTAAGACTGAGGTCGTGGGTTCGATTCCCACCCAGGACAAATCTTTGTGTGATGAGCATGATCATTTGTTCTGTGTCTGGGTGTAATTTATGTATAATATGTATGTATTTAGAAATATATAAGTATGTTTATCAGTTGTCTGGTTATCATAGTACAGGCTCTGCCTAGTTTGGGATCAGATAACGGTGTGTTGGTTGTCCCAAGATATTTATTTATTATTCTTCCCATAGCAACGGGGATGTAGCTACTGATGTAGTTAAAGTGGTTGTGCTAAAGTATTCAATTTTTTTATTAAATTTTCATTCAGTTGGATTAAATGATCTTAGTGGGTACACTCAAGCGAACACGCAAGCGTTAAAAGTAGAGAAAAATTGGTTGACATAGTTGACATCGTAGACTTTTGTCGATTGAAGAATATAAACATTTCTTCTATTAATATCACCATGCTTATGCCGATATAAATCTTTTTTCAATCTGTAGGTTTGGCTATTTATTATGTGCTGTTAAAACTTTCAACTGGAGCCGAGTACCTATATGTGATTTAATAGCGTCATTGACCCATGCAGTAGCCGAGTATACGCACGATTCAACCTTACCGACCGATTGGAGCCGAGTATGCCCGATTCAACGTCTCAGACTCGAGCTTGAAGGTTCAGTTTCAGTAACTGTTCAGAAAAAGCGTATACAGAAGTTCTTATTTAAAAAATATAATAATGCCGGTACAGTAAAAGTAACAAGACAAAGATTTGAAAAGTAAGGCGCTGTAACTTCAAAGGAGGTTGATTTATTCGATACTGGTCGCGGCACACTGAGTTTAAAATAAATCTTGCTGTGCCAATTTCTTTTAACCTAGTACAAAATAGGATCAGTCTAGTATTTTCCCAACTATACAGTATCGGCTTCCATTCTAACCGGACGCAGGTCAATACCAGTATTATACATTGAACGACTGCATATCGGACCTCCACAGCCCAGTTACTAGGTAATACGTTATTTGATAAGACTAGCTGTCAGGCTTTCAGGCTTCTGATGACTCGTAATGACTGTCAAATATCCACAAAAAACAGCAAGGACGTACTTAACGTGCTTTTCGAGACACAGAGAGGTTTTGGTATTTAAAGATGGTCACCCGTTCACGGATCTATCGCTACAAGCGTAGCTTAATATCCTAATCGATCAACCCTTGCGGATGCTATTTCTTAACAGCAAGCCCCTCGCTTAAAAGTAAATTTTATTTGTTTAAACATGGTGTACATGATACTTTGCATGCAAGATAATAATGAGCTACAGAAAAGTTCCAACATGTTCAACCGCATATCGTGTCGTACAAGTTGGTAGGAAGAGATGGTGCATAAATCGTGTTAATATTCATCAAAGTTACATTTCATCGTCATTCATTAAAGATTAAGTATCAAACATTACAATTCAATAATCATGTTTTTTTAGATACAATTCAATTTCAAAGTAGTAATTAAATAAACTGGTCATAAAAATATGAATTACTCTCCAAATTACAATTATTCCAAAAAGAAATACAATAGTTAACAAAATAACATGTCAAAAACTACAACGTTGTCATCTCAAAAACGAAGAAAATTGTCCTCTTTCATAAACTCTGATTTACTGTAATATGCGCTTTTAGTTAATTTTAGTTCTAGAAACTGAATATAAAGTAAAACCTGCTAAACTTAATTTTCCAATGTAGCTCAGAATAATAATCAGTTGAAAAGAGTGATTTGCATGTCATAACTATCCGTAGAAGTAGAATCATTATCATCATCTTTTCACGCACTCTTGTTCCTCCCACTTTTGACTTTAGGCCTCCTGCAATTTGTGTCATGCTTCCCTGGTCTGACCGCAATCTACTGTTAGTTGAAGTTGGACAGTAAGGCCAAATATTTTTGTGGGGATCTTATAAAATAAAAGTATATGAGCCAGCCTTAGTTAGGAGAATTGAGAAATTCTGATAGTACCTCTATTAGAACTTTTCAGTTCCCGAACTAAAGCTGGCTCGTTTTTTGACCATTGTGGCAATGCTGTCAGTCTTCTGAACACGTTTTTGATGACAAGGATGTGATGACAAGTACTACGACGCCTTTTTGACAAGTTTTCATTCATTTTTGGATTTATTTGTATATCTAATTAGTCAGTCATTTAATTTAGTCCCTAGTATAATAGCTACTGGTGTACTATTTATTGTACTTAAGCATTTTAATGCAAAAAAATTAAAAAATATAGATTTGTCAAACGTTCAACGGAATATTCGAATTTAATCTTGATTATTTTTTCTCAGTGTACTCTCAACTTTAGCTAAAAAGATGTCAACCTTTCATCTCCTTTTAAATCTGAACTAGGCAAAACTCAGAGCAATAAAAAGTTTTTCCTACACGAAAACTGTATTATAAACTGAAATAACAGCCGTTATTTGGCTTTTGTCTCCAAACAATGTTTATGGGATGTTTTGAACTTGAATTCATTACTTTTGTTGTGCTACAGTAATGGGAAATATATGACTGATCGTCTAAAAACATATTGACCTTCTTATGATGTACACATTTTTGAAATAATTCAACTCTAAAGTTTTTTCGCCTCTTGCACACTTAAAAAAAAATTAGTATCGTTTTAGCAGTCAACCGTCCTCGAATTCCCGTTCCATAGTCCCACTTCTGTACCGTGTGGTGCCGGACGTAAAGAATAGCATCACCCCATTTCTTCCCGTGGGTGTCGTAAGAGGCGACTACGGGACTTACTAGAGAATGGACAGCAGTGTTCTCTATGCATTTTGCCCCCCAAATTGGGGGAGGCCTATATTCAGCAATGGACGTATTAGGGCTGAAATGATGACGATGAGGAGTCTCACTTCTTCCCGTGGGTGTCATAAGAGGCGAATAAACCGGAACGGAAAAGTAGAAGATCACTAGATCAAGACAGTGTACAACACCGAAACCAGAAATGCGTCGTTGGTCAAAAGTCTAAAGCTAGTATGCCAAAGAGGTTGCCGAATGAAGTCCAAGCCACGAAGTAAAGCTGTGACTGAATAGTGTCCAAGGCTAGGCCAAAGAAACCACGATCGACTAAAAGGCCTTGGGTTGATGATACTGTCAAAGTCGCGGGTAACACCTGTATGAGGGACGCATAGAACTGGAAAATATTATCGATTCCGTGCGTCCCTCGTTCTTATGGCGGATTTTCCGTATAGCGAAAAAAAAAAGGGATGGGTGATTTAATGACTATATCTTTTTTACTCTTATAATGAAACTAGCTTCTGCCTGCGACTTCGTTCGTGTCAAATTTTTGCTCCCCTGACTCTTCCCGTCGCATCGAACTGCCTGCCGGTTTTCGTCGATTTTTCGTTACTGCTCCACTCATTTTGATTGTAGTGTAATATTGTTTGTGGTGTAATGTTGCTTATAGTCTTCCTCAATAAATAGGGCACCCAACACAAAATTAATAATTTAATTCGAACCAGTAATTTCTGAGATTACCGCGTTCAACCAAACAAACAAATTCTTTAGTATAGATTTTAATACAACTATTTTCTATAGGTACTAAAATGCGATGCAGACGAGTTCTTGAACGCCTAAGTTTACCTCTGTTTATGTATTTATTTGTATAATTAGTCATTTTATTTAGATCCTAGTGTAAATAGTTAGTTGTACTAAAATGCTTAATTAATTAACTATACAAATAACGTAATATTATATTTACGTATTGATGACTACTCACATTAATGTGATTGAAAATTCTTAATGCGATCCAATTAATTTACTTATTTGTGGTTCATGTGTCTACATAAATTTCTTGTTTAATTATACTGCATGTATGACTACTTTTGTACGTCCTAGAGGCAAAACATAGCGCCCTCAATGTTTACCAAATAAGAACTAATAATGTACCTATGTTTTACAATAAATAAATGAATTGAATTAAATTTTCAGTTGCATTAATCCAAACTCAACACCCTAGTCATTATAAATGCGACAAACAGTTGACACATTTCACATATTTTTCGAAAAAAGCAACATAAAGGGTTATAAAAGACAAAAGGTGAAAGGACACCACAATCAGTTTGTTGCTTCCCATGTCATAATTAACATTGGTTTACTTAGGACCATTTGTCATTACGTTTGTTTGATATTAGGGCCGTGGATATAAGGGAAAAGAGTTTAAATAAAATAATTTATTAGAATATGTAACCGTTACTACGGTTGAGCGTATATTTTAGACATACATTCATACATAAACTCACGCTATCTTCCCATGGGGTAGGCAGTAACTACAGAAACCTGCTAGAATCCTCCTTTTGCCACGTTTACGTTCGTACTTCTAGTCGTACACTCACGTCGGGAATAGTAGTACAATTACCCCTCAGGTGCCTACGCACCTGAGGGGTAATTGTGTAACTTGCTATCAGTAGGAATTGGTTTAATTTTGATGGTTAAACAACATTCATTGCGTTATTTGCGTTGCTGAGCCGACAATTTATTCGAACAAATGACGCAATGGATTATATAAATAATCTTCAATCCAATTCAGATTCTGATAGATATTGCGTTTCGGAATTAGGGTGCCAATCTTTCTGAAGAAAATCGCTATTATTGTCACTATGTCCACCTAGGGCGTCCCCTCTCGGCGTCAATTTTCTTTTCTAATCAAATTATCTTTCCACTGATATCAAGCTATATCTTCACTGTAAGTCAATAACGCATAATGAATACAGGGTCAGATTAAATTAGCCGGCAAATACTTTACTCACGTGTTGGGTGAGTATCCATATTGAAAACTAACAAAACAAAGAAGAAAACCAACTAAAAAAATCGAACGACTTCGTGGGATACGAAAACCAACTATTTAATTCAAAATTTGTTCACATCTTTACACAATTTTATTATGTTTTGGTTGGTTGGATATACAACTCACAGTGTCATCCACTGTGACATGTATCTTAGGGCAGCAACAGATGTTATATTAAATATCTATTAACATTTTTGGTTTTCATATCACACGAAGTAATTACTCAACAAGTTCGACTAATTAATTTTCGCATTTTTTTCCACTAGTTTTCGATATCGATTCACGTGGGCAAAGTATTGTCTGCTCATTTTATTTTGACCGCATGCAATATAAAAACGCATAAGGTTGGCGAAGATAGAAGGTACATAAATCATGTAAGAAGGATTCCTTTGTTCCGTGCGTGGCCCAGTTGATAGACCTCAGACAGCTGATGACTTAAACAAGGGTGGGTTGTGGCGGGATACAAAATCATACATGAAGGAAAGCCGGTATTCCGCAGGAATTCTGTGGACGTGAAAGGCACGGGATTAGTTGAGACGGCGGTGCTTGGGGGATTCATATTAGGTTGGGGAAAAAGTCTTTTCGCTAATGCGAAAAGACTTTTTAACGAACGACGAAAGACGTTTTTTTTTTTTTTTTTAATTCAAATTAGGAAAATGTGTGATTTTCATTTGTTTTTCGTACCGTCAAGATGAATGAATCTAATGAAGAAATTCGATACATTTTAAAATTTTACTACAAAAAAGGTAAAAATGCAACGCAAGCCGCGAAAAAAATTTGCGATGTTTATGGACCTAGTGTATGAGAGTAGCACAAATTTGGTTTAAGCGTTTTCAATCCGGAAATTTTGATGTCAAAGATGCACGTCGCTCTGGTCGCCCTAATACGGATAAAATGGATGCCATTTTTGAAAAAGTGGAGCAAGATCGGTATACTAGTAGTTACGACGTAGCTGAAGAACTGGAAATTGACCACAAAACAGTTTTGGCGCATTTGAAAAAAACTGGGTACACAAAAAAGCTCGACATTTGGGTACCTCACGAGCTCACTGAAAGAAACCTAATGAACCGTGTACTCATTTGTGATTCTTTATTACGACGTAATGAAACCGAACCATTTTTGAAGAATCTGATAACTGGTGATGAAAAGTGGATCACGTATGACAAGAACGTGCGAAAAAGGTCGTGGTCAAAGGCCGGTCAGGCTTCACAGACTGGCGAAACCCGGGTTAACTCGCAGCAAGGTGATGCTGTGTGTGTGGTGGGATTGGAAGGGCATTATTCATTATGAGCTGTTATCACCAGGCAGGACCATCGATTCTGAACTCTACTGCAAACAACTGTTGAGATTAAAGCAAGAAGTTGAGAGAAAGCGGCCGGAATTAATCAACAGAAGGGGTGTGGTTTTTCATCATGATAACGCTAGACCTCACACATCTTTAGCCACCCAACAAAAATTAAGAGAGTTTGGCTGGGAGGTGTTAATGCATCCGCCGTATAGTCCTGACCTTGCACCTTCAGATTTCCACCTGTTTCGGTCTCTTCAGAATTCTTTAGGCAGTGTCAGGTTAACATCACGAGAGGACTGCCAAAACCACTTGTCGCGGTATTTTGACCAGAAGTCCCAAAATTTCTATAGCAATGGGATCATGTCCCTACCTACAAGATGGCAAAAAGTTATCGAACAAAATGGTACCTACATACTTTAGTTAAATGTAAATAAACTTTATTAAAAAATGTTTTGAATTTTCTTAAAAAATGCGAAGAAACTTTTTCCCCAACCTATTATGTCCAGCTGTGAACGTCTTTCGGTTGAAATATTGATGATGATGACAAATCACAGCATTCATGGAAAACGTCTTACTTTAAAAAAACTTTTTTACAAAAAAAAACAGCCGACTTCCTTAAAAACACTACAAAGTGAACAATAACTTTAATTTCGGAAGTCGGTGTCTTAGGATCTGTATTTATGGTTTTTTTGCCACCGACTTCCGAAATTAAAGTTATATTTCACTTTGTAGTGTTTTTAAGGAAGTCGGTTGTTTTTTTTTTGTAAAAAGTTTTTATTTTTAAATTTTTAGTTGTGGTATTTACCCCGCACTAATTCCAAACAAACAATGCATATTTATGCGATAGCAGAAATCGCGGTTGATTTGCTGTCATTTTTTAAAGAGTTCCAGTGTCTGTCTCCCGAACTCATCATCAGATCTATATGAAATTTACATGGGACCATTTCGGAATAAACCCCTTTGGAACAAAAAAAGAATTTTGCAAATCCGTCTATATATGACGGAGTTATGGCCGAACATACCTCCTCCTTTTTGAAGTCGGTTAAAAAACGAAGTAACCTTACTGCGTTTTTTTTTATTAATAGCAATTTTTGACAGTTGTAGGTTCCATTTTGATACTTAAATTGGAAATGGTAAGAAAGTAAAATTACTTATTTTTGGGAAATACATTAACCGCATGTAAGTGTACTTTCCATTTTACGGTTGAATAACCTCCTGACTGCCTCGTTGGTCTAGTGGTAGCAAGCGCTACTGCTGAGCATGAGGTCCTGGGTTCTATTCCCAGGTCCTGCAAAGTGTTATTGGGTTTTCCACCTGCAATTTCTCAGTAACAGCCCGGAGTCTGGATTTTTGCCCGGGTGATGGCAATAGGCTCGCCCCCTATTACATGGGACTTAAACATAACAGGCGAAATGTAGGTGTACTATAGGTACACCTCTGCCCAACCCTTCGAGGAAACAAGGCGTGAACCTCCTAAATAATATTTAATAAACGGATCAAACATAAATCTTAATACTACCAAATGAACAAAAGAAATCACACTAGTAACAATGGTAGCTAAATTTGAAATCCAAGTTCATTCTAGCGTCAAAGAAAAACAGCAATACTTTGATAAAAATCTTCATTGCCAGGATATGTAAGGCACTGCGCAGACTTTGACATTGTTTGTTGCCGATGTAGTAAACTGAAACCTAGTTTTCAGGGTCAGTCGCGTTAGTAAAGGCTCCCGCAACCACGATTCCAGTAGAACGTAGTGTCGTGTCTCCGGTGGCTTTAAAATAGCTTTTGCCCGCTGCTTGGGCTGCTTCTCTCCCACGCGTGGAAGTTATAAGTTACCCCACGTATGTCCCCATTTTGTGAGCGAAATTTAATCCATATAATTTTATAAATAAAGAAGTATGTACTAAAATTAAATGTTAATGAAATACATTGAAATGTTTATGAAATACAGTGAAATGTTTATGAAATATATTAAAATGTTTATGAAATGAAATGAATTTTCTATTACGATTATGTGTAAGTAGATATTATAAGACACTTTACACGTAAATATTTTGTTGGTCAATTTAAAACAAAACTATATGGCGCTGGCATTTCGTACCTGACTGATCCCTAAGAAGAAATGCCGAAAAAACCCTGAGGTCATAGTCTCTTTTAAAGTTCAATCATTATATTTAAGCGTTTTGCAGCTTCAAGCATCTTGAATCAACAGATTAACGTTCTTTCAGAGGTACGGAGGGGTGTTGGTATGTAAAAATGTTCACCCATCCGCGACTCATTGTAGCAAGCGTAGCACCTGATTTATCGACCCGTACGGCTGTTATGAATTAGCTCCATTAAATTACGTCAATCAACAATTAGACTATTTTCTGTAATTACAGTTGCCATTAGTTGATAGTATGCGACACAATCAACAAAAGTTTCCACCTTTGCGCAGACACTTAAACGTGCTCTGAAATATAGGCCATTTTTCAGTATGCCAGGAAATAAAAAAAGATACTAAAAGCAAAAGGAATAAAGAAAACTCAAAGCTAGTGTCTGTATTGAGGATATTTTCGTTCAAGTGTTACGAAAAGAACTGACAGAGTTTTTGAATTGGAAATTTAGTCGCTGTGATAGTACGGGCAAAAATGTAGTGATTTCATTTAGGTTTCGGAAGTGGAAGAAGGATGGCTTTCGAATTCGAGGTATTTTTGAGGAAGTGGGATTTTACTGCATAAATATCGAAGCATTGACATTTGGTTTACCGTAGACTTTGAGTGGTAGCTCTTACAGCTGACATGGGTGAAGAGGTATCCTAATTTTCTTGTCCACACTACCCTTATATTGATTTTATTCAAATCGGTTCCATTTCTGTTTACCTCCTTTAGTTGGTACTTGCTTGTTGTGCCTCCCTTTTCCCAAATACGTAGGGGTCGTTTTTCGACTATCTTGGGGTCATTTTCCAGTCTAACTAGATGCTGTTGAAAACCAGTATTATACATGGAGCAGGATGGTCTAGTTTTGCTTTAAGATCAGTGTGACAGTAAGAGAGTTGTAGTCAAGTTTCAATTTACTAAATATGTATATCGACTTATGTCAGGTACGTATATTCTTGCAAATTAATCAATCTGTATATATATATGTAACTTACCCCTTCTTTCCACGTGGGTAGGCAGGCAAACTACAAAACGCCATCACCTACAATTTTTTAACGACTTGCGTTTTGTCACTTCAAAAAGATTCATTGCATCACGTCTTACGTGGTTGAGTAGACAAATTGTTTGAACTTATATCCTTAAAAAATATTCTGATTCTGACTGATACTATGTTACGTATTTCTACGCTAGGGGGTCTAGAATCCTGTGCTGAATTCATGGTTACAGCTTGGGTATCGATGTCCCAGTAACATATATAATAATTTGCTTGAATGACGTGTTTATTTTAGATCTGCAAGTACATCTCCATTTATGAAAACAAACACAAAAACTTACTTAAAAAAAAAAAACCAAGCATTGTTCCGAACTAAACTTCGCTAATTCAATTCTAATGTAACTTTTGTATCTGTGAAAGAAAAAAGTTTTATCGCGCCCCGCGTTGAAAAAAAAAACAAAAGGATTGCCAGCGAAAATTATTATTGTTTCGAGTTTTTTTTTCGTATAGCGTCTATAGGCCAGTAAGGCTGACTTCATAAAGGTTTTTGTTTATATTGCTGAAAATATGTTTACGATAATATTTGATTATTTTAATCTAAACGTAGAATTATGGACATGTGTATTCTCCCCAATGTCACAAATGGTGCTCAAACCTGGTACACTTTAGCAGAGGTCCATGCTCGAGGTTTGCCAGTGAACCATAGAGCGCACTATCCTGGGGGTTCGATTTTCAGACCGTATAAGGAACACAACATTCCGCGCTAAAACTAAGGTCACAGACGTTACCCAGAAGGCTGCTCAGCTTAAGTGGGACTGGGCTAGATATGTCTGCCGGGTGTCAAATGAAAATTGGGCTATTAGAACCACCATTTGGATAATCACTAAACGCACGACGCCTTCGCAGCAGGCCAAGACGAAGATGGTGGGACGAGTTTGACGCCTACCGAAAGGACTGGCCAGCACAATCAATGGACAGAATTCTGTGGAAAAAAAAAAAAAATGGGAACATTTGAGACTATACGTCATACATCTTACTAGCGAGCCAGGGAGGCATCGCACGTTTTTTAGACTTGGCAAAACATGAACACTTAAATATATAAATAAATATATGTTAGGACAACCAACACACCGTTATCTGATCCCAAACTAGGCAGAGCCTGTACTATGGTAACTAGACAACTGATAAATATACTTATATATTTCTAAATACATACATATTATAGATAAATTACACCCAGACACAGAACAAATGATTGTGCTCATCACACAACATTTGTCCTGGGTGGGAATCGAACCCACGACCTCAGTCTTAGCAGTCAGGGTCACTAACCACTAGACTAACAGGTCAGCCAGGTTATTATATTATGTACTAGTTCTTGCCCGCGTGAAGGTCGGAAATGCCTGATAAACATTGGCTTCAAAATTCTGTTTATTATAGGGATACGCGTGCATTATCGCATGAATTTATTTTCACGCGCGTTTATTTTTATTTTGCGATAATTCCTAAAACTGATGTTATTGATATGCTGTAAAGGGCAATTTTATCTACATTACTCTATCTTGGGGGCTACCAGTGGTAGACTAGTTAAATGTTGTTCGTCAATAGAAAGGGTTCAATCCAGTTTCCACGATTTGTTACTTGAGAAACAATTGTACAAAGTAACTAGCGAGAAGCTAAATCTTAACTACTAAACTTAATCCGTTTAATCGGCTGAACGGATTTAGATGCACTTTGGCACACATCGCTCCTTTATAATCTGAATTAACATATAGGGTAATTTTTATCCCCGTAGGATTTTCCCGCTCCCGGCGAACGAAGCCGTTACTTAATAATATAATTTATATTTATTTCCTTTAAAAACCAAAATTAAATCATTTTAACATGCCAAGTTTTGAACTCGACAATTATAATATAATAATTTTCCTAAACCCTTACAACATTTTCCAACACCTTCATCTGACAGCCGAAAACATAATGAAAATCAATTTAATTTCCTTTGAAAACTTGATCATTATAAAACAGCCCTAAGGCAGAATTTACACCTCTTTACTAATTAAGATAATGTTCAGTAATAAAGATTCCCTGGAAAACATTTCTGTAGGCACTCGAATAAAAAGGGGTTTGAATTTGTGAAGAACAAAATTTATTATTGTTTGTAAATTTTTAGGAGCTCTTCGATGGCTATCTTTATAGAAGATGCTGTGTTATTGTGTTTATTTTTTTATTGTTGCGATGTTCATTTGGCAATTATTTTTGGGTGGTTTAAAGTTAATATTGTTACAGCAGTGGACGTGTTTTGGCTGAAATGATGATAATGATGATGAGATGACATACATAGTTTTGGAGGTAGCATAAGCATAACGACACTGCGACACTCAGGCCTCCTCTCTTCAAGGGGGAATGGCTGTGATCTATTACGCAGGAAAAGAGTGGCCAGTGCGGGTTGTTATATGTCACATGTCTTCCAATTTCTGGGTCTAGGACATACCAGTTTCCACACTTTGCTTTCCTTCATCGTTTTGAGAGCAATGGTAATGAATTTAGATACACAAAGTAAAGTCGCTGTTTGGGTTTGAACTCGCGACATACAATTTGAAAGTCGAGTCTGATACCACTGAACCACCACTACTCAGTGCTTACTAGTGCTCACCAGTTGGAGGTGGTAAATTTCATTTTGTGGTAGACATGAATCATCGATTAAGATAAAAAAAAAATGTTGCACGTCATCACGTCAAAATCAAATCAAATCAAAAGTCATTTATTCAAACTAGGCTGAGAGTCAGCACTTTTTGAACGTCAAAGTCACATAAGACAGTCCCCCCAAAACGCCCGCCCTTCGACACTTCCTAGTGCTTTGGCTGGGAAGAAGAAGTGGCGGAACAAACTCCCCAGCAGCACTGCTGTCTGTTAAGTTAGAAGAACTTGATTCTATACAATATTGTATAAGTTATTAATATAATAAAACAAAACATACATTATTCGCCATATGTCAGCTAGCACACGCCATTATACCAACAAAACATTGAAAACTAAACTCAAGCTGAAATGAATAATGAAACAAAAATCGTAAACAGAACTTAAAATCTTACTAAAGCCTCCAGGCATAAAGGGCGTGCCCGCTTACATATACAACGATGCAAAGGATACATAGACACAAAAAATGAATTTAAAAGAAAATAAAAATAAATTAACAAAAGAAGTTAAATAAAAAAAAATAAAAAAAACAATTATATGAACTACCCATATAAACTGTCAGTGTGTGAGTTACAGTAATTACAGAATGTAAAACAGTGTCATAGAAGAAAAAATAAATATTATCTACACAATTAAGTTAGCAACTAGTTTGATAAACTCTAAGACTGTCCTATGGAGCGAGACCAGCATGTTTCCAAGCGTTCTTATCTTGAATGTAGTCCTCTAATTTGTAATAAGCTCGTTTACAAAGTGTACTTTTAATATGACTTTTAAACCTCCTTTCATAGTCGGTGCCGATCGTCAGTGCCAGTTGTCGCTGAAAACCAGCGCTGGGGCTCTGTCTCGCATAGGATCGCAGCATTATGCTGAGTGATGGCCGTTTTGCATAGATACGATGTATGTTTTCCGCCAGCTTTTTCTTTCATTTTTGTTGTGTTTCTGTGTTGTATTTCTTTACGTCAAGTTTACCGCAAAAAATGGTATTTGCTTTCTTTCTTTCTTTCAAAATCTTTCACTAATTGGTAAACGATGTCAATTACCAGGGGTTCACAGCCATACAAAATCATCACCATCATTCAGCTGAAAGACGTACAACGCTGGACGTTAGCTCCCTTTGTGCTCCGCTACATCCACCAATCCTGTACTTCTTATTTCCAACAGACTGTTGTCCGTCATGGTGTAATACTCTGAATAAAATGAATGCCCTAAAGAACCAAGCAAAACCAGGATCAAAATCAACATGGTAAACGTTTACGTCTATTAAAATGTAACGTAATATTTATTATTATTGTCTGGCGATAAAATTAACGCCTCATCCCTTTGCTTAATGAGGCACTAAAAGGTACATTTTATTATTCCCTTAATGAAATTACAACATTTTGTATATTTAAATAACCCACTGAAAGACGCAATTCAGGTTATTTCAGTTGTTTTAATGCTTTTATGACCTCTAAGGATTATATTACAAGAAATACTGACTTGGTCCTTGTGTTTGAAGACATATGAACAATTTTGTCTTATCAAACATGTCACATAGGTATTATACAAACAAACACACACACATTTAAAAAAATATCGGCGTATGGCTGTTTGTTCCGTGTAACTCCTGAATCGGCTGGACCGATTTTCACACGACTTTCTACGGCGGCAGTGAGCTGTTTCATGTTGTTCAAAATAATATTTTTTTTTAGAGGAATGAAGTTGACGAATGAACAATTTAAAAAATAAATTATATAATGATTTTGTTACTCCAAAAATGTACTGATGCTTGTTTCAATTTTTGTCTCAAATTCTAACTGAAAACTGTCAAACACACTTCTCATCGTTGAAACAGCAGTGCGTTTATGTATATATATTTTTTAACGTTTTATGGTAATTACGAGTAGAAACATCGTGGAGGGATAAAAAAAAATGTAATAAATTAGTGTCTCAAGTGTTAAACTGTAGAAAAAAGTTTATGACCGTATCTCCTCTTAAATGGAGGGGGAGACCTATTAATTATTTCGCTTAAGTATTTTAAGGTTTAATCGCCTGGTGGGCATGAAACAAGGTAATTTAATGTTATTTTGTGTTAAAATGTTTAGATAAAACATAATGTTTTTTTTTCTCGTAATTATTATCTTTTAGGGCTGAGACTGGTACTGCCAGTTTTAGGACTGATTTCTTGTGAAAATTAGAGAAAACCAAGAAAGGAGGATTTTTCATTTCTCTAATGATTCGCGTTTTGTGGAACTAAAAATATGAACATTTTCGTTTTCTTATTTAGAAGACTTTTACATAATTACGGGTGATACTTATTTTAATTATCGCATAAGTTTAAACCTAAACGGTACAGGATAGTTGTCTTTTTTATGCTAATTCGTTCGAATTTCCGTTTTGTTAACGTCACTCGTTCTGTATTCAAAATGTACTTTACGCATTGCTGTTTGTTTTGCAAAGATAACCGCCGTGGTTACGGCAAGTTTTTTGACGTCGACCCACTCAACTTAACTTCATATGCCACTACTTTCTTTAGATCTCTTTAAACCAGCACCGTCTTCCGCCAGTGACAAACCACTGAAAAAACAAAACACAATCACCACATTCCTTTTCCTGTATTATCATCGTCTCACCAAAAAACAATATGGACGCCACAGCAATAATTCCAAACCAACAGCAACAAGAAAACAGTGGAAGCAGTAAATTTCAAGTCGAGGCAGACAACTCACCGAGTGTGAAATTAATTTAAGACCAGAAACTTGGGAGTAACTTTATCAGCATATTGAGTAGGGAGCTCTAATAATGGGTGGCCAGCTCTTTGGTGTGGCTCAAAGGCCAGGTATGCAAGTTTTGGTAATATGCTTGTCGAAATTCTTGCTGCATTTGCTGATGAATTTTGACGTAAAAACGTCAAAATTATTCGCTAACACGACCGCAACTTGGAATTTTGAGCCACTGCTCTAAAAACGGTGAAGGAAAACATCGTCAGGAACCCGGCGATATCCTAGAACAAAAAATTCGAAGACATGACATCTACGAAGCCGCACTGGGCCCGCATAGTAGGTTATGGCCGAATTCCGAGGACGCCTGTGTCCCAGCTGTGGGAACAATATAAGCTGGTTATGTAAATGGTACAATAAAGTTATAATTTGATACTAAAATTTTTAAAAGTTAAGTTTTTTTAGCGCATTCAAAGAAGTTTTAAAAAGTTTTTGTTCAGTCAGGACAACATTTTTTTTTTTTAATGATAACGTGTGTGTTAACTGAATTAAATTTCAGATTTAATTGTAGTCTTATAATTTAATGTTCTAATTAAGGTGTATAATATGCTGTTGCGATAATTTTGATATTCGTTGTATAAAGTAGAGATTGCTCTGCATTTAATACAAAGAAACTGAATGAGAACTTATAAACAAATCCAATCATCTCAGTACAATCTCCTTTTATATAAAAAACGAACAAAACTAAAGATATTGAATTCCTTTTAAAATAACTCTTTAGAGTTTAAACTTCGGCATTGGTTCAAGTTTTGAGCGAAACGATATGAATCAATAGTTTCCAAAGTGTCCTTTCAGAACGTAGTCCGTTCTTGTTGTGTTTCAAATATTATTGCTGGGTTATTTTCTTCATCTTCTGTATTTTCTTACAAATTCTTAGTAGGGTCAAAAATATTTTGCCTATTGCATAATAATTTTCAACTTTATCTGTTAAGTGTCTAGTACCTATGTCTTTAGCAACCGTATTAGCTTCTGTATACTGTTTTAATATTTATATCTGTATCATCACTCCATCATAATCTGCCTAGCCTTTTCAACTATGACAAACTATGTTGATCAACTACCTATTTGACCTCTACAACCCAGTTACTGGGTAACACAATACCACTTTTTTTGGATGGGAAATCATCAAATGACTTCTCCCGCTCTGGGCGGAGCGGAAGGGCATGTCAGACTTTTACTGACTAAAACCCACCCGTGTTCCTTCAGTTGCCCATGTGCCAGGGTCACGGTATCTCTTTCGAACAATCTCGCGATCCTGGCAGGCATCGGTCCTAGCAGACCCCTTCAGTGCTGGTGACATCTCTTTGAGGCGCGCGTGGAACACTACACGCCGTCGACCCGAGCCTGGTCCTTACCGGGCGGCGAGCTACCCATTGCTCGCCACCCGCAAGCTTGCGCCTACGGTGGCCGGGAGTCAGCTATCGACTCCCGACGCCCGGGGCGTCTCCTCCTGCGGCGGCTAGGGACGTGAGGGCGCAGAGACTGCCACTCTCTCACGTGCCCTACCTCCTCCGTCGCAAGCATTACTGCTTCGCAGAAGGAGGTGACGGCTTCCCATGCCCTCTCGCTCATACAATACCCCTTGGTAAGTTGTCGGACTGTAGGGCCTGATGACGCGCCACGACTGCTAAAAATTTACGAATGACAGCCGAGACCAATGACTTAACGTGCTTTCTGAGGCACGGAGGGGTCTTCGTATGCAAAGACTGTTACCCATCCACGGACCAGCCGCGGCAAGCGAAACTTAACGTGATTGATCGTACAACGCAGCAATTTTTACTTAGCTCTCAGCTTTACCGTGCCTACTATTTGTATAATATCTTTACATAATATTATATTTGTATATTTGACATAATGTGTTTACGACACATCGCTATGGAGTGTCTGAGAACATATTATGTTTTTAGCAACTGTAGCAGGTGCAGACTTAAATATTAGATTCTTTAAATATTTATTCTTGTTTGTTTGACATAATGTGTCGGCATCACTTGCGTCTGTATGGAGGGTATGACAGAAGGTCTCAAACCCTCCATACAGACGCGTCTATGGACGTTGACTTTGTGCAATTATAACCAAGTGCTTATTGTGAGTCAGGTATAAGAATACAATTTCTTTGAAAGGTTACGAGTAGAATAAGTTAACAATAAATATATATAGTAAATATCCATTAAATTCCTTTTTCATAATTTTGTAAAATTTTCAGTTATATTCATTTTTAGGGTTCCGCACCTCAAAAGGAAAAAGCGGAACCCTTATAGGATCACTTTGTTGTCCGTCCGTCCGTCCGTCCATCCGTCCGTCCGTCTGTCAAAACCCTTTTTCTCAGGAACGCGTGGAGATATCAAGCTGAAATTTATATCAAATACTCAAGACTACTGTCCCTTGAAGCTGTGAAAAAATAAAACTTCTAAGCTAACGTAATCAAAAGATATAGCCGTTTATGCCGCAAATTTCCGCAAATTTTCGAAACTCGCAAGGGAATCAAAACCTAAAGGGTACTTCCAGTCGATCTAGAATTTTGAAATTTGGTACGAAGCAACGTCTTATAGCACAGATAAAGGAAAAATTGCGAAAACCGTAAATTGTTAGTTACATCATATAATAAACAGAACAAAACACAGACAGAAATAAAACCAAGCCAAGAAACAGAACAGAACTACGACTTGATTGTCGTGATGGGTGAACTTTTACTTATATACCTCCAGGTTTGTACGGAACCCTCGGTGCGCGAGTCCGACTCGCACTTGGCCGGTTTTTTTATCTATAGGTAGGTAATCTCTGAAATTACAAATCACGTTTCAAAAACTCTTATTGCAGTTGATAGTCTTAATCTTGTGGTTTACGCTGTGCATTACGCTACAAGCCAAGTGAGTAAATAGCCAAGTTAAAAGAAAAACTACAGGAAATAATGCTCAGAAAAAAAATGAAGTAATATCGCGGGCTGATGCGATCGGATATATTTCATATTAAAACAAGAAAATTCACGTAGATAAAGACGCGGGCAGAAGCTGGTATCTAACAATAGATGACCAGGTAAACCACATAATATTAGAAGTCAAAACAAAATCGTAATTTTCGAATTGCTTTGCCCTAAAAACGAAACTATCTTTGAGACATAAGCGTGGCTTATATCCCAAGTCTAAAAAGAGTAGACGAAGAAAATTGTAACAACTCTAAAGAAAAGTGAGCGAAACTCGATGATATACCATATATCCAGTTAAAAATTCTTCATACTTTTGCCTCTCACCGTCTACCCATAATTAATGCTGATGTTTATTAGAAAATATAATTTTCTCACATCCCCCAGTATTCGAGACACGTAATACAATTATATGACAATAGACTTTAAATTACTTGGAGCTCCGAGGCCCAAGATGTGTCTCGCAGTATGAATATTAAAAATAGCTTTGTTTGCGAACAAGAATATACTTTAGCTTTCCAAATATAGGGTTGAATTTTCAAGTGGTTAAGGGGATGTATTAAGCGAGTGGTATATGTGAGAAGATGCTGAAGTTGGTTACATAAACTCAGCTTATTCAAGTGTTTAAAAGTGATATGTTTGCACGCTTATCTTGTAATGAAAAAAATAAATAAATAGGTTGTGATTTAGATTATAGGTATTAGTATTTTGTTGTATTTGCTGGATTTAGTAGTGCTACTGAGTTTTTCCTTAAGGGAAATTGTAGTAGCTGTTGGAAATCTGGGTTTCATTTCGAAGGGCCTTAATAACCATAGGGTGGGTCCTATAAAATTTATGGGGGACTCTTGATAGTAAATTTTGTTAGTCTTACCAGGATACCAGGGATACCAGGTTCCACAGGGTCAAGGTGGTAGAAGTCAAAAAGGTAGTCGATCCATGTAAAATACTGGTACCCAACTACATCAAGGTAGACTGTAAGTCAACCTAAACATATTTGGGACGCCTTAAATGAAGAAAATTTTAGCTCTTAGTGAATTATTCCCATATTAAAATTGTATTATGACTGAACAAAAGGCTCTAAACGCGCTCTAAACAATACCATTTCCTTAAAGTACAGTCATGCACAAAAACATCTCTTCGTACAGCGATTTCAAATGTTTTTTCGACCCTTGACCCTCCTTGCAAGCGAGACTCTCATTATTTTGCAGAGAAGAACTCTTATCTTCCTACAACGGCAGTGCTTGCTAGTAATTATTATTTTTCAAGTATTCAAGGTACGAACAAAACCTTTTTCTACGTCATTATACTTGACGTGATTGAGTACGTGGAACACTTTGTCATGTCGGGGTCTTACGCCCTTTTGGCGTGACACTGCTATAATGAAGCTACAGGTTTTTAAATTGTTTCTTTGTCGTTTAAATGTTTCTGAAAATTTGTTAAATTTTCTCTTTTTAACGACTTTTTGTTTCTTTACGAAAATTTTACTTAAGGCGTTGCTCAAACGTAAGATACCGTAAAGCATTCAGTTTTTTGTCACGAAGTTAGCCGTGTATTGTAAAACTTTAATGAAGATTATTTCATAAAATAAAAAATATATAAAATACAGCCTATTGGTAACGTGTGGTACTGACGTAAACTATCATCTCATTTCTGCCCATGGGTGTCATAATAGGCGATTGAGGGACTTACTATAGAATGGACAGAAGCGTTTTCTATGCATTTTATCACCATACTCCAATCGCCAACCCGCTTATCAAGCGCGGCAATCATGGCATCCCCCCCCAACTTTTGGAGTACAAAGTCCAGCTGTAGACATCTTTCGGCTAAAATGATGATGACAATGATAGCCTATTGCCAGAATACTGTTTTTTTTTTTTGTATTCAAATACATATATTTTTGTGTTCATATATCTCAGAACCCCATAGTTCTTTAGGAGGTTAAAGAGTCACCGAATCCAACTCGCATGGGCCCCTTTTAGGATGCGAAATACAAGACTAATTAAGATTTTTTTATAACAGTTATTTTCTTTGTATAAGGTAATTAATATTATTATTAGATTACACACACAAGACGTCCGTTTCAAATTACGTGGAGATATTTAACCTGTGAATTCGAGAAGAGATACAAAGGTTTTTTTTTTTTTTTCTCATACCTGTAGGAAATGTTTCTTGGCACTGAACACTGTCCTTCAATATACAGGACTCCCCTAGTTTGAAGGGCAGGGGTCTTACTCATATATAATAGCTATACCTATCTATGACTGACACAATACTGATGTTACCTAGGCTAAATGTTTAGTTGAATAAAATGATTACTTACTTATTTACTATTCAGTGTGTTAAGGTCGTCTTCTTCATTTTGTGTCTATGGTACTCGTACACTTTATTTTTATATTACCCAGTAGGTGGCCACGTTTATTGCAGCACCAGTGGCATTATTTAGATCATCCGAGGTGCAGGTGAACCGGCATTTGGGGCACTCCAGCAAGTGGGGCATGGTCTGATCTGACGTACCACACTCGCACTGGGTGTGGATGAGTCTATGATCCCCCAATTTGGATAAATTAGACGTAGTTAAGCAAAACGGATCCAATCCACAACTTGGTCAAAAATGAGTTAAATGCACCAAACTGATCCAAACTATACCTACATACTATGGGTCAGTAAAAACGACCTAACTAAAAATAGCTCGATTTTTCGTATACTGAAACTTAAGAAGCAATGGCGCTTCTTAGTTTTTTTCAGAATAAACAGTTCAAACTTTCTGGTTCTTAAATAGTATTTCTAACAGAACACGTTAATATACCATTATTAATAAACAAACGTGTTAATATTCCAATGACAAAATGAAAAAAAAAAAATGAAAAAATACCTCTTGAACTTCAAACGTCAATATTTTAAAAGTAACTGGGTGTGGATTGGATCCTTTTCGCTTAACTACGAGCAAAATGTGTGCAGCGGCCTACTCGGGTGGGCCTGTGAAGGTCTTGAAGAATATCCTAAGATAATATAGCAACAACACAAAAACAATCACCAACAACAGAAGTAAATTAAACATTATCGGTTCCCGAAATTGTTTCATAAATAATAAATAAAGCAATTGAACTGGAAATATTGTCGAAATCAACTCCGTTGCGACAGTCCCCAATAAAACTTTCATCGCAGTTTCAGAACTTATTTAAAGATTTATATTACAAATATTTCGAGTATAGAAATAAGAGTATTGTGACTAGGGTTGCCTGTCGTAATATATTGTTGTCAGTTGCACTGTGTTGGATGACATTTGTGTACTTAGAAAGTCGTTGGATAGCAAATTTTGAGGTATATACATCGAGTACTATAAAAGTGTTTTTCTTTTATAGTTTTTTACTTTTTTTTGGTTTCCCTAGTCTGTCCCACTGTTGGGAAAAGGTCTCCTAAAAGACTATCCAGGAACGCTTTTTCCGCGCCAACTCGAATCAGCTCTCATGGAACGCGTCCAGTTCATCGTGCAGTTTTTACATCCATTGCAGCCGTAAGACGTTCACTGCTTGACAAGGGCGCCCCCCATTTTGGGGGCTTTGCCATAATCGCCACGCTCGGTAGGCGGGTTGGCGGTCGCAGTATTGTGATAAATTGTATAAAGAACGATGCTCCCCATTCTCTAGTAAGTCCCTTAGTCGCATTTTACGACAACTTGTCATATACTCAAACCAAATCAAGTTTGTTCAAAAGAAGTATTGACGAGTGCTTAAAACCAACTGACAAGCGTTTTAGGTTTGTGTGGGTATTTGAAAATGCAGGTAACTTTTTCTTATGATAATTATCAAAAGGAAAAGTTACCTGCTGTTACTTTCCTTTTTCTGACTTACGTAAAATCACAACCATTTAAACCAAAATATTAAAAGCCTTTAAAAGGTTGACAACCCTAATTCTAACTCCTCGGATCCCATGTCAAACTGTCTACGATGACGGCGTTTTATTAAACGGGAAAGTTTTCACGTATCTTATTTATAAAACTTCGCAGCTGTCGATGTTGTGCAGAAATTATTTCCAAGGGACAATAAATAAATAAACTTCCGTGTGTCCTTCAATACCTTATTCTCCTTATTCCAGAAGGCTAGGAGGCTTACCTTCTTAAAGTCTTTTGACAGTACTTAATTTTTCGCTCAATTTCTAACTTTGTTTTGAATTTGGGTCACCAAAATACAGGCTGTGCCTAGTAGTAGACCCGCTGTTAATCTGACAAAAGTAATCTGTTAGTAAGTATTTTGTGTTGTTGTTATGAACTGTGTGTACGTTAAATAAATCAATATGATTTAAATTCGTGTGTGTTCATACATCTGGTCATACACACTCGTCGGTTATCAGTACTAAGCACCTGACCTGTCTGAGGAACAAGCCAGCAAAAACTTTTTAACAAAAAAATTAAACCGCTGAAAAAACTGAAAAGCAAAAAATAAAAAACCTTAAAGTTTTGAGTCGGCGCTGAAAAATCAATGAACAAAGATCACTCAAAGTTTTTTCGGCGGTTTATTTTTTTGTTAAAAAGTTTTTATTTTATAATTTTTTGTGGCTGTAACGTACTAATAATATTTGGCAAGGTATACCCTATCCAATGAAAAAAGAATTATCAAAATCGGACTACTCTGTATAATGTTATGCGTGGTTATACATTATAATCAGTGAGTGAACAATCAATCATCCCCTGTTTTCTGACCCTTAGGGTTCGATTTTTTTTTTATATGGGACCACTTTCGGAGTATACCCTTTCCAATAATAAAAGAATTATCACAATCAGACTACTATGTAAAAAGTTATGCGTGGTCATACATAAAAAAAAAACAAAACATAAAAAAAAAATATACGCGTCGAATTGATAACCTCCTCCGTTTTTTTTCGTCGGTTGAAAAGAGATAGTAGCAGGTGATCGTTCTGTAGTTTCCAGTTCTCCATGGGAAAAAGGCGTGATTTTATGGATGTATAGACGCTAGCAAGCCAAGCTACCCGAAACTGTCAAATTTTCCAAATCAATCTTGAACCTTATTCTTTAGTGATAAAGTTGAAAACCTATTAAAGAAATTTGACAGATTGTGGTCGTTTTTTGATCAGACGTCTGTACGTTTGTATCATTTGAATTCGATGCGATGTGATTGATACCATCATCTTCATCGATCTCCTGTTCATATCTCAATTTATTTAGGGACCGCGCAACATGTCTTTTTCTTCTACACTTCTGTATTAGTCATCATCTCGGTAGCTACTTCTTTCGAGCCATATCTTTCACACAGTCCGTCCATTGTTTTCTTGGTCTTCTCCTGCTCTTATTGCCATCAACTTTCATACCCAAAGCTTTCCACAGTTCATTTTCATATTCGTTTGCATCACATGTCCATACCATTTCGATTATCGCCACTTTCCAGCTTCCTCTTACGTACTCATTTCCTATTCTATCCATTCGTGTAACAGCACAAATCCCTCATAACATTCTCATCTCAGCTGCATGCAATGGCCTTCCATTCATCTCTTTTATGACCCACCCAACATTCTGATTCATACAAGACAGCAGGTTTAATCATTGTTTTGAATATCTGCCCTTAAGTTTAAAGGGAATGTGGGAGTCGATTGACTTGCAGTTGAGTTGAGGTCGTCAGATTGTTACCGTGACCTGTCGCCATATCATCTATCCAGTGTTAATTTTGTGCTAAACCTTTCAACCTATTTGCTATCGTTTTGTATGAGTGACTTGGGATACCGAAAGTCGAAGTAGACTGGGAAGCGAGCCATCCATGACTGAGACTCCGCATCATCATCACAGTTTTCATTATGCAGTTAGTATTAAAACAGCACACCATGCTTACCTACACTGCTAACAATACTAACAAGAGACGGAATGATATCGATGCCGGAAATTTCAAATGCCGTAAGGGACGTTTAAATCCCAGGCCTTTACGACATTTGAAATTTCCGGCATCGATATAGTATGTATAACAAATGAGACCTCAAAACATGTCTTTGTAGAAAGTTTCTATACATTTTTAGGCCCATTTCTGTACAATAGATTAAATAGAAAACTAAGTATCTATAAATTAAACTACTATAGCTGTAAAAAATATACTTCAATATTTACTAACCATAGATGCACAGACAGAAGATTTACTAGTTGTCTGCAAATAAAACCGCTAACACGCTATTTTACTTTTGTAACCTAAGTTTTAATTTTAGTTATTACACATTGTTAATTTATTACATTAAGAATTTGTGCATTTGTAGCCTGAAACACAGGTTCTAGCTAGTTCAGGCAAATTAGCAAATCTGCTCTATTTTAATTGTTTAACGTATTTATTTTAAATGTGTCCCTTTTTAGGGTTCCGTTGCCAAATGGCAAAAAACGGAACCCTTATAGATTCGTCATGTCTGTCTGTCTGTCCGAGTATGTCACAGCCACTTTTTTCCGAAACTATAAGAGCTATGCTGTTGAAACTTGGTAAGTAGATGTATTCTGTAAACCGCATTAAGTTTTTCACACAAAAATAGAAAAAAAAAACAATAATATTTGGGGTTCCCCATACAGAGAACTGAAACTCAAAAAAAAAAAAAAACATCAAACCCATACGTGTGGAGTATCTATGAATAGGTCTACAAAAATGATATTGAGGTTTCTAATATCATTTTTTTCTAAACTGAATAGTTTGCGCGATAGACACTTCCAAAGTGGTAAAATGTGTGTCCCCCTCCCCCCCCCCCCCCGTAACTTCTAAAATAAGGGAATGATAAAACTAAAAAAAATACATTACCATGTAAACTTCCACCGAAAATTGGTTTGAACGAGATCTAGTAAGTAGTTTATTTTTAATACGTCATAAATCGCAAACCGCAATTTACCTTTTATTCAATCAACTCAAACATAAAAATTAAAAAAAAAAAAACATAAACATAAACCTTATGCATAAACCGTGAGTACCTGCAGGTTTGTATGGAATCCTCGGTGCGCGAGTCCGACTCGCACTTGGCCAGTTTTTATTAATAAACAATTTAGTGGCGTGCATTTCATATAGGCAAATAAGCAATGCCTACATCGAAAAATCACCATAATTCTGTCAATTAAATCTTAATGTGTGTACCGAAACTATTAAGAAATGAACTAAATTATCATACCTAAAAGAAACTCGCGTATGTTTGCCTAGACAAGAACGGGCGGCCTAGTGCCTACCTATCCAGAAAAGCAATTTACACCACTGCATCATCGTCTCTTTGTCCTAGGTCCTTACTGAAAATACACATTACAATAATTTCGAACGGGTTAATGTGCCCATAAATAAATAACGTAGTATACCAAAAATATAATTTCCTATAGGTATCGTTTTCTTAAGCCCCGACAGCCCCTTCAAAATTTCGCCAAAATGAAACACCTAAATATCAAACGCAGGTCCTTAATTAAATTAATTAATTCAACAATTTTGTAGCAAGTAAATATCCATCTCAATTTGAATCTTAATTTTAAACCACGGTGGCTATATTAGATGCCCAGTATAATACTGAAGTACTTAAGTGTCTTTTTGCCCGTCTTTCCCATCTGACAAAGTTATCTCGTTAAATGCACCGAGAGTTTGCAAGACAAGAGGCCAACTTTGAAAACTTCCTCCAACGTAAGAAGACCCCTGGAAACTCCAGCAGTTATATTAAAAAAAGTCTCAATGTAAGGACTGCAAAGGTCTCTGTAATTTGGCCGTTTAACCCGTCGCAGAATTTGAGGGGTTCATATTTGTCTTAGGTTGGAGAAAAATTTAATGTTAGTGCATTTCTCAGTTCTTGTGAATAAGTACCTAATGGCAGTAAGTAATTTGTTAATGGTGGACTCGATCCGTGGTTTTTGCATTAGCATTTGTTATTTTAGTTTGAGACTTTATGAATGCCGGGTTCCCGCGGCTTCGTTGACGTTACTATGGGAACGTAAAGTCTACAACATCGGTTGATTTTGGTAATCCTGCTACATATTATCTATACTCTTATTAATATTGCTGAAGAACTTGTTCCGTTCAACGCAATAATCTCAAGAGTTACTAGATCTAATTTAAAAAAAAAATATTTTAGTTATGCATAGCCCATTTATCGAGGATGGCTAAAGGCTTATTTTAAGTGAGCTCAGCAATAAACGCGAGCGAAGCTTCAGGCAGATCTAGTAATAATATAATTTAATCATAATTTGAAAGAAACGTGGCGCCGTCTATTATCATAAGAAGGTTATTAATATTTTCTACGGGAACAGTACTTTTTTCGGGATGAAAGGTACTTTATGTCCGTGTCTGTACACCTGATAATCTATATGCAAAATATCAGGATGATCGGTTCAGTGGCTTAGGCGTGAAAAAAAAAAAAACTTACTTTCGCATTTATAATATTAGTTAGGATTTATAACCAACTTAAGATAAGGCGATAAGGCCGCCCATTGTATGTTTTTTGTGTTAAATGTTCTTGTTGTTATGTATTTTCTGGTGTACAATAAAGCATATATAAATAAATAAATATATATTTACAGTTTGCACCACACCCATAATCATTTTATAAACTTTGCAGTTTATGCATTAACTAGCTTTGAATACATAAATAAATGTTGTCAGGAAAGAGAAATATGAAAAACGTAATAATCGGACAGTCGTAAGCCGAAGGTTAATGAACAAACCAACTTACTTTCGCATTTGCAATGTTAGTTAAAATTAATTTATAGCAGCCGCACGGGTCGGTCCATCCGGTTAAGCAACGCTGGCCTAGGTTGGTCCGTAGATGGGTGACCATTTTTACATTCCAAGATCCCTTTCACGTTCCACCCTTCAAGCTGTTGGTCGCGACTATCATTCGTATATCTGTGATAGTTGCTACGGGTCTTGTATTACTCAGTTACTGGGTTGTAGACGTCATAATTATAGGCAGACGCTGTATACATATAAAATACTAGCATACAGCAGCATTCAGTTTAACTGGAAGCCGACCCTGACGCCTTTGAGAAAAGGCTATGCAGAGGATGAATGTTAGTTAATGACATGAAAAGTTTATTTAAGTAAGTAGATCTAATGAGTTACTCTACACGTCAATATATTTAAAATTAGATGGCTGCGGTATTTATTTTGACCGGCCTGTTAGTCTAGTGGTTAGTGACCCTGACTGCTAATACTGAGGTCGTGGGTTCGATTCCCACCCAGGACAAATCTTTGTGTGATGAGCACAATCATTTATTCTGTGTCTGGGTGTAAGTAAACTATATTAAGAATGTATTTAGACATATATAAGTTTATTTATCAGTTGTCTGGTTGCCATAGTACAGGCTCTACCTAGTTTGGGATCAGATAACGGTGTGTTGGTTCTCCTAAGATATTTAGATATTTTCTAGCTGACTGGTCCCTGAGAAGAAATGCTGGTTTTTTTTAAAGTCCAAACATTATAATTATTACAATTTTATGTGTCTGGAAGTATTATGATTATTTTTAATATAAGCTGCGTTTTCCACCTCTTCGAAAATATACTAGCAAAACTTTTTATTCAATGTTATTTCCTTTTCTCTCGGTTTGATGGTGATTCTTTTAACAAAAGCCTAATCTTTAAGTTCAAAAGTTCGTTAAAAGAAATCCTCTGTAATAAGAACGGCTTAGCAAAATATTCTAAAGAAATAATCTTTTAAAACATAATCTGTGCTTTCACTTACTTTAGCGAAGTTCAAACGAAGTGCTAAGGTGCTTGGGGATTTAAGTTTATTGATGTAATTCCCGAGTTTTGACTAGCATTTGTATTGTTTTTACCAAAAATTATACCTACCAACTTATGTTAGGTTTATTTTACAGGTAAATTTTCTCAGGTGGCGACAAGAGCTGAATAGGAACAAAAATCCGCCCAAGTGCGAGTTGGACTCGTGCACAAAGAGTTCCGTACCATTATCGGCAAAACAATCACGTTTGTTGTATTGGAGCCCCCTTAAATATTTATTTATTTTAATTTAATTATTTATTTTTAAAGTAAAGATATAACTAAATATTCTGTGAATATTTCAAGCGATGCCGTTATCAATATTGAGCAAAAAAAAAAACACGTTTGTTGTATGGGAGCCCCATTAAATATGAATAGTATTCTGTTTTTTAGTATTTTCATTATAGCGGCAACAGAAATACATCATCTATGAAAACTTCAACTCTCTAACTATCACGGTTCATGAGATACAGCCTGGAGACAGACGGACGGACGGACGGACAGCGGAGTCTTAATAATAGGGTCCCGTTTTACCCTTTAAGTACGGAACCCTAAAAAAGAACCAGTTCGTATACTGTTACCTTGAATTCAGCAGATGATTCTCAACACCGTAGTATAACATTTTCTTGTTGATTATAAAAAAAAACTGCCGTTTCCTAGAAAAGTACAATCGGTCAAAATATTTTTTGCTCGATATGTGATTTGGCAATCGCTGTATGGTAGTAAAATGTACAGAGAACGCTGCCGCCAATTCTTTAGTAAGTCCCTTTGTTTCTTTTTATGACACTCACGGGAAGAAATGGGATGGTGCTATTCTTTACATCCGGCACCATATTTTTATAATTATTCCTAGAAAATCTTTCTACGAGTATATTTTCATCTTCTTCCTTTGCTTGTCATCCAAATCTCACAATTGTTTTTATCTGCTATTCTTTTTCAAAATTTGCTTGGCTATTCAGATGCAACTTCAGTTATTTTATCCCCAGTCTGCACGACATAAGGTTGATTTTTGCAGACATCCTATATAATACCTAAATGAAACACCAAGACAAAGTTTCAGCGATATTTCTCAAGGAATGTGTTTTCACCATTGTATGCATTGTCAACAGTTTACGTATCACAACGTTGGTGGATAGGGTGACCAAATTACAAGAGTACTTGGGAAACTTCTCCAATATCCGTACATACATAAACTCACCGGTTTTTTCCTACAGGGGTAGGCAGAATTTACATAACGCCTCCTGCAAAGATCTTTACATGCTCCTTTTGCCTTATTTATATTCATAAATCTGGTCATACATGCACGCCGGTTGCGAGTTCTATACACCAAAACTTTCTCCAACATACAAAAAAAAAATTGTATCAAAATCTTGGCGTACGTGAGCAGTGGAAACGCAGTGTTAATGTTCGCCACTTAAATTATTTCATCACCACTTTTCTCAAAACGGTGAAGGAAAACATCGTGAGGAAATCGACATGTCATAAAAAAAAAATTACGACATGTGGCATTTGTGTCATCGCCATGCAGGCATAGTATTTATTAAAGCCTACTGCCCCCCACACACACACGCAGTGGTAGCATGACAGGCTGTATTATGCACGACAAAAAGGAATACGCATAACTTGTCTGCTAAAATAAATATTTATAAGCAAATACCTAAGTAAGAATTTTATGCACAAAATGAAATTGTAAATATGACGCTCCGATACTTGTATAAAAATAGAGTAAACTTAGCTTTGGGTATATGGGCACGCCTTTATGACTGTACTTTTTACTGCAACCACTAAACTGTATGATTTTGTATATGTGATTGTGAATTTTTCTGCAGGAGAATTTTACTAGGCTACTGATGTACTATTCCTGAAATTACTTATTTACAGCTCAGTGTTTGGAAGTCGACGATGTGACACCCTCGTGTCTCTGAAAGCACGTTGAGTCGTTGGTTATGCGCCTAGATTAGGCACAGGACATGTCATGTCTGATTGTCGTCCACACTTGTGGGCTGTGTAGATGGCTAGTCTCCGATGAAATTGGTTGCCACGGCAAAATTCTAATAAAAGACTAAATCGCACTGGGTCACAGAATCATGAACTGTGTAATTGGGCTCAATATTAAAATATGTCCGACTATTTCGTTTCTTCTTCGGTCACCCTATATTTGTGGGTGAGTTCCGGATGTTTTTGCACCTCCATCCCTTATTGGTTTTCTTTCATTGCCATCTATAAGTGGTAATAAACTCTAAGACAAACAATAGATTAAACGCCTTTTTGTCCTTGAGTTATGTTTTTGGCGTGGTGACACTATTGAGCTTATAGTATTCTTCTATCTACTAATAAATTATAATAAAGAGAAAATATGGTTGAATGGATTTTGATGAAATAATAATATCTTAGGACAACCAACACACCGTTATCTGATCCCAAACTAGGCAGAGCCTGTACTATGGCAACCAGACAACTGATAAATATACTTATATATTTCTAAATACATAGGGGAGCGGGGGGCACGTTGATACAGGGGTAAGAAGTTACACGCCTTTTTTACCGGGATTTTAAACTCTGTGTTGGACATAATTGTACTCATTTGTTTTCTTATTATAACATCGTGCATTACATAAAAACGGTCAATGACCCGCCAAGCGCCGAGATGGTAGGTTGTGTGCATGTGTCTCGATTTCAATCAAGTAAGTAAAAAACCGGCCAAGTGCGAGTCGGAGTCGCGCACCGAGGGTTCCGTACAAACCTGCAGGTATTCACGGTTTATGCATAAGGTTTATGTTTATGAAATTAAATGTTTTTTTTTTAATTTTTATATTTGAGTTCACCGAATGAAATGTAAATTATGGTTTACGATTTATGACGTATTAAAAAAACCTACTTACTAGATCTCGTTCAAATCAATTTTCAGTGGAAGTTTACAAGATAATGTACTTTTTTTAGTCATGTATTTGTTAGTTTTATCATTCTCTTATTTTAGAAGTTACAGGGGGTTACACATTTTACCACTTTGGAAGTGTCTCTCGCGCAAACTATTCAGTTTAGAAAAAAATGATATTAGAAACCTCAATATTATTTTTGAAGACCTATTCATAGATACCCCACACGTATGGGTTTGATGAAAAATTTTTTTTTGAGATTCAGTTCTATGTATGGGGAACCCCAAAATTCATTGTTTTTTTTTCTATTTTTGTGTAAAAATCTTAATGCGGTTCACAGAAAACATCTACTTACTAAGTTTCAACAGCATAGCTCTTATAGTTTCGGAAAAAAGTGGCTGTGACAGACACGGACAGACAGACATGACGAATCTATATTATACATATTCCGTTTTTTGCCATTTGGCAACGGAACCCTTAAAAGTTTTTGTACAAACCTACTTGCAAAAATAAAGTCATTTATAATTTATCTTACAAATTGTAACAACGTGGCCCCCGCTCCCCTACATTATTATAGATAAATTACACCCAGACAAGAACAAATATTCATCACACAAAAATTTGTTCTGTGTAGGAATCGAACCCACGACCTTCGTCTTAGTAGTCAGGGTCACTAACCACTAAACTAACAGGCCAGTCAATTAAATTTGTCGCATGTTCATCTTGGATCGCAGACGAAGTCGTGGAATAAAGTAATAGTTACCGTGACCCTGGCATACGGGTAATTGAAGGAACATGGGTGGGTTTTAGTCAGTAAAAGTCTGACACACCCTCCCTCTCCGCTCAGAGCGGGAGACGTCATTTGATGATTTCCAACCCACAACTTAACGAACTAATTAATTATTCGTATCACAAAATTTTATAATTGTTTCATTGCAGGCTCGAATCTTCGACGATTGATAATTATAATTGTTTGTATTTATCATCATCATTTCAGCCAATATCGCATCCAATGGATTCTCGCAACCTTCATAAATGGCGTAATAACGTAGCACACTTTACAGTAGCAATGGCTTTCATTTTGGCAGTTCAATATCGTTCATTGGGTTATTTACGTTGTAGAGCAGACATTTTTTTCGAACATATGAAGCAAGGTATCAGTAATATATTTCAAAATGGTTCATATTGTGATTGCAAAGGGTTACGAAATAAGCCCCCCAAATTGGGAGAGGCCTAAGTCCAGCAGTGGACGTCTTACGGCTGAAATGATGATGATGATGATGACGAAATTAGAATGCAGCCTATCATAAGTCATAAGTCATTTAATAATTTGTTTAACATAGGTACAATAATGAAGATGTTTAAAGAAAATAAAAAGTGCGCTATGCCATGCCATTGGGCGTACAAATGTTTGTGATGAAGTATAAAGCCAGCCAAGTATCGATGATAAAATAAATATGTTAAGCCTGAACAATAAAACAATTATAAAGAATTACATTATACACAATACAAAATAATTAATAATAAATAGCAATTGAAATTAAAGTTTATACATTGCATGTCAACACACAGAATAAGTCCAAATACAATACTAATGTCAATATAAAATACTTATGTCAATATGAAATACTAATGTCAATATACAAGAAACTTATATCAAAGAAAACAGTACATTTATTTTGTTGAGATGTCAAAATTCTGTTATTAAATTTTTGTCCGTTAAAAATTCTGAAATACTGTAATATGCTTTGTTTACTAGTAAGTATTTTAGCCGTTTCTTAAATAATCTTACATTTAACTCTTTGAATGACTGTGGTAAATGGTTAAATATGACTGGCGCCATGCAGAATACACTTTTATACATTAAAGCAGTGTGGGACCTTCTTACGCATAAACTATTGATATCCCGTCGACTTCGTTCATTAATGTCTGTCATTTTTTTAAACAATTTCGGGTTGGTCTTAACAAATACGGCAACCTCAAAAATATATAAGGAGGGAAGAGTCAATATTCTGAATTTAATAAACAATGGTTTACATGTATCTATGGACTGCAATCCAAACATTATCCTAATACACTTTTTCTGTGCTATAAAGATTATTTCCCTATTGGTTGAATTCCCCCAAAAAATAACACCATATCTCAATAGTGAGCCTACTAAGCCATGATATGCCGTGACTAAAGCGTCCATACTCATCACTGCGGTAAGTTTATATAGACCATAGGCAGACTTGCTAATTCGTTTGGCTAGCTCCTCCGTGTGTGTTTTCCAATCTAATTTACTGTCAATTGTTAATCCTAGAAATTTAGAAGTGTTTACTTGGCTTATGGGTTGGTTGTCATAGTAGATATTCATGTTTGTGTTCGAACGTTGGCTAAACATCGTCAATTTCGTCTTATCAATATTTATTTTTAGATTATTATTATCTAGCCATTGCACTATGGAGGTTATTGTCTGAGTAATTTCGTCGTTATAGTTTTGCGCGTTATTGCTCCTAATAGTCACAGTGCTGTCATCGGCAAATAATGACATGGGGTGATTTGTGACTTTCGGCATATCATTTATGTAGATTATAAACAGGGGAGGTCCTAAAACACTACCCTGAGGTACGCCATATGAGACTGTACGCGGATCAGACTTATAGATTCGTTGACATTTTGTTTTAAGATCTATTTCAGATACTTCAACGTACTGTGTTCTGTTATTTAAATAAGATTCTATTAAATTCAAGACATTACCTCTAATGCCGTAAGCGTCCAGTTTACTTAGCAAAATATTATGATCCACGTAATCAAAGGCTTGAGTCATATCACAATATATTGAGCACACTGGTATTCTTTTATCAACATTCGTGTAAACATTATTTAAAAAGTCATAGATGGCCATATTGATAGTTTTACTTTTTCTGAATCCTTTTTGTTCTTCTGTCAAAATATTTTGTTTATCAAGGTATTTATAGATTTGAGCATAAATGTATTTTTCAAATACCTTGGAGATTATCGGAACAAGTGCAATGGGCCTATAACACTCCATGCATTCTTTATCATTTTTTTTGAATAATGGTTTAACTACAGTTGTTTTTAGGTTAGTTGGATATGTACCTTGTGTTATGCACAGATTGAGAATATAGCTCAAATGTTCACTAATGTAGTCTGAAACGTACTTTATTACTTTGGTGGAAATTCCATCATTGCCTACACTACCGGTATTTTTTAAAGATTTAATTATGGTTTTGATGTCATTTCCATTACTTGGTGCCATAAACATCGAATTACTTTTTTTTGTGATATTTGATGTCACGTTTATACCCCTATTACTAATTGGCTTTATCTTGTCGACAAAAAAGTTGTTAAAGGCTGTCGCTATCTCTTCCGGGTGTGTTACTTTTTTATTTCCAATTTTATTGCTTTCAATTGAGTTTCTATTAGGTATATTCATCTTCGTTCGATTGATGATTTCCCATGTCGCTTTCGACTTATTAGATGATGATTTAATTTTGTAGCTGTTCTGAGCACGTTGTGTCAGTTTAATAATTTTTTTATATATTGTTGTATATTTTTTAAATTCCTGTTTGTTTTGTTCGTTACGTTCCAGTCTGTAACGCCACAGAAGTGTTCTTTTATTTCTACTGCATGTTTTGATTCCCCGCGATACCCATTGCGGTCTCCTGTGTATGTTTACTTTTCTACGTTTTAATGGAAAACATAAATTATACATAAGGATAAACGTCTCCAGAAATAGATTATACGCTCTATTGGGATCATCTAATTGATATATTTCCGATAAAGAAACATTTTGCATACATTCTTTGAACTTATTCATATTTTCTTTATTGAAGTCGCGGCGTTTAACATACCAATGCTTTAAAACACATACCCTTTTCACCGGACACTTGAGGATTTGACAGGTGTGGTCAGATAAAGCAAAATCGAATACGTCATATTTACATCTTTTACCGAGATTTTGCGCAAAATTGTCTATACAAGTTTGTCCATCTACTTTATGTTGCCCCATGTCTGTATTACTAGGTAGAAATTACACATTATTGTAAAGAAACAACGACAAAAAAACCGGCCAAGGGCGAGTCGGACTCGCGCACCGAGGGTTCCGTACAAACCGGTATTAACGGTTTATAATAAATAAAAAAATAAAATAAATAAATAATCTTAATTAAATTAAATGTTTTTTATTTTATTTTTATATTTGCGTTGATTGAATGAAGGTAAATTGCGGTTTAGAATTTATGACGTATTAAAAAAAACTACTTACTAGATCTCGTTCAAACCAATTTTCGGTGGAAGTTTACATGATAATGTACTTTTTTTAGTCATGTGTTTTTTTAGTTTTATCATTCTCTTATTTTAGAAGTTACTGGGGGTTATACATTTTACCATTTTGGAAGTGTCTCTCGCGCAAACTATTCAGTTTAGAAACAAATGATATAAGAAACTTCAATATAATTTTTGAAGACCTATCCATAGACTATTTTTTTTTTTTTTCATCAAACCCATACGCTATGTCCGTATGGGTTTGATGAAAAAAAAATTGAGTTTCACTTCTAAGTATGGAGAACCCCAAAATTTATTGTTTTTTTTTCTTTTTTTGTTACGGACAGACAGACAGACATGACGAATCCATAAGGGTTCCGTTTTTTGCCATTTGGCTACGGAACCCTAAAAACGATTGTACTCGCTAAGTGGTGCTTAATATGAGTAAGCTCTTGGCCATCAACGCTTTCAAACTAATCATACAAGGAGCTCTCCACCATCCTCCACATCATTTCAGCCGTAAGACGTCCATTTATGGACGTAGTCCCCCCATTTTGATGGTCTATGCCATTTTTACCACGCTTGTCAGGTGGGTTTGCGATCAGAGTATGGTGTTAAAATGCATAGAGAACGCTGCTGATGTACTAGAAAGTAAGTCCCTTAGTCGCCTTTACGACACCCACGGGAAGAAAGCAGGAAAGCTAGTGGACAAGTACTTACTGCTGCGCGGGTCAATTGACCAGGTTAAGCTCTGCTTCCAGTGCTTCATCCGTGGATTATCTTTATATACTAGAGCCCTCCGTGCCTCGGAAAGCATGTTAAACCGTTGCTCGGGTCTATCATTCGTCGATTTTTGTCTGATAACCAGCATTACCATAGAGTATGACATTACCCAGTTACTAGGTTGTGACGGTCAGCCAGGCACACTGGTATTCAGCTGCATCAGATTAGACTGAAAGCCGACCCCAACAATGATAAACAATAAACAAACAAAGAATAATAGAACAAATAATATAACTTTTCCAAGAAATTTATTGTGTTGAGTAGAGAATGCAACGAAAATAATAATAGAAAACTTAACTCACAAATTAATAGAAAACATTTTCTCTCTTTATTATTTTTATACAACGTGAAAATTATTTAGGTAGCACATCTCGCTTAAGTGTACGTCGTCTTCATACCAGCGTCAATGTCCACTTAATACTCCAATATAAATACAACTAACTTTTAATACTACACTAAACTAAACTAAGTAGAGAAGACGACAGTTAAACTGCACTAAACATGGCTAAGTTTAGTCACTATTTACTACTAAGAGGTGATTGTGTCCATAAAAGAGAATGTTCTGTTCAAGTTTTAGTGTCCAAGCATTTTGCTCGTAGTTTTAATATAAAGATAATTTTGGCTCCTGTAAAAATATTTTTGAACTAGCTTTTGCCAGCAGCTTTGCCTGTGTGCAGAAATTACGGGAATGTACTACTGTGATGAAAGTGTCTTATTTGTTAATCAAGGTTTTAAACTATCTGTGTGCCAAATTTCATCAAAATCCGTTGGGCCGTTTTTGCGTGATTGAGTAACAAAATCCAAACATCTAAACATCCAAACTTTCATATATATAATATTATAGTAAGTAGATCTTATACGACTAGTAACTATAGTCAGAATCCCGATAGTCTGACATCAGTCTAAAGTTAGTAAGTTAGTTTAAAAAAACTAAAAAACACGCTTCAATTGAAAACCAAACTAAAAAGTACAAAATAAATGGAAAAAAAGCGTGGGGTGTTTTTAAGGTATTTTTTTATTGATAGCAGGCACCCCACGCTTTTTTTCCATTATTTTCTACTTTTTAGTTGGGGAAAGGCTATGCAGATGATGATGATCTAGGACGATCTTCTACAGTGTATTTCAGAAAGGTGTGGTCAATTTTTTTTTGGTGTGGTTTTTTAGATCATGAACTGAACAAGCCAAATCTCCATAGGAAACAATTAACCGGAACTGTGAACCTAGCTTCTGCCTTTTATAAATGCCATGTAAAATGAAATATTTTTAACTTTCACCATTGGACCAAATCAACCGTACTTATTAATTTGACGTAAGTAGGTATTGACGTTTTATATTGGACTGTTGACATTTTTTTTTTCGTTATTACGATATTGGTTGGTATCATGTAGAAAGTTGTTTCTTAGTAATGACCGCACCCTTAAGTTTGACCACAACTTTTCGATACATGCTCTATATCGCATGCACTCAATCGTGTCGAAGATTCTTTTTTTAAAAAGGATTGTATTTGATTAAAATGTGAAGCCTCGCCTAGAAATTGACTAGAGATTAGAATTTTATCAAATTAATATCAGATTGAAAACAAGAATTTGTAAAAAGCGACTTAGTATCCCATCAGATTCAACTAAGAAATATTTGCGATCTATTTCTCGCAAAAGTGAAATTTATTTATTGTAAGGACCAAGCGAAATACTGGCACCAAGTTTGACAGGTTAGTCGTAGTTTTTGCTTAGTACTTATACTTGGATTTATTTTCCATTTCGTAATATGAAAGATTGTAAGACCCATTTCTTCTGCAGCTTTTTAAAAAAACCAGCTTCAAAACACATGTTTAATAGAAACTCTAAACTATTAGTGGGACACACATCTTTACTTGGTAACGCTTCGGGCCATTGTAATTTCCCAAGGGAAGGTCTAAACACGGAATAAACAACAGGTACAGAAGGTTAGCTCCATTCAACGAGCAAAAACAACCACATGCAGTGGTCACACATACGTCGCTTTTCTATTTTAATGCCACACAGAGCGTCAGCTCACGCTTTCACCGTCACGTTATAGTAGCAAGGAAATATGTATGAAATTAATTACTCGCCTTAAATTTTCCAACTACTGGAATACAAGCCACCTCTCTGAGCTAGTCACAGTCCCAATGTGGAGTACTGGATGTCACATGCTTTCTAATGTTTGTAGAATTGTATGAAGACAATTTTAATTTTCGAACGACGAAATCGTTGAATTCGTTTACAAACCTCTTTGTGGTGGCCACGTGACGTACCGCGACGTGTCCTACTGCGGATACTTATCTCAAAATACCATTTCAGACACCACTTTATATGGTACTTAAATGATTTGACAACGATTATTTCCAGATTTTGACATACTCGTATATTGAATATTTACTTTGTAAATTTATATTGTTTGAATTATTTTGAATGTGAAGACTAAGTGGGTGTTTTTTGTTTTCTTTTTAACCCCCGACGGAAAAAGAGGGGTGTTATAAGTTTGGCGTGTCTGTCTGTGTGTCTGTCTGTCTGTGTATCTGTCTGTCTGTCTGTGGCATCATAGCTCCCGAACGGATGAAGCGATTTCAATAATTATTTTTTTGTATTAAAGATGACTTATGTGCAAGTGTTTTTAAACATGTTTAATGAAAATCGGTTGAGCCGTTTAAAAGTTGTGGGGGGTGAAAGTGGGGAAGAATAACCGAATGTCTACAAATATACTCGAGTCGGGTCTCAAAAAATCAAAAGTCATTTATTCAAACTAGGCTGAGAGTCAGCAATTTTTGAACGTCAAAGTTACATGAGACAGTCCCCCCAAAACGCCCGCCCTTCGACACTTCCTAGTGCTTTAGCTGGGAAGAAGAAGTGGCGGAACAAACTCCCCAGCAGCACAGCTGTCTGTTAAGTTAGAAGAACTTGATTCTATACAGTATTGTGTAAGTTATTAATATTATAAAACAAAACATACATTATTCGCCATATGTCAGCTAGCACACGCCAATATACCAACAAAACATTGAAAACTAAACTCAAGCTGAAATAATAATAAAACAAAATCGTAAACAGAACTTAAAACCTTAATAAAGCCTCTAGGCATAAAGGGCGTGCCCGCTTACATATACGATGCAAATGATACTTATACACAATAAATGAAATGAAAAGAAAATAAAAATAAACTAACAAAAGCAGTTAAATAAAAACAAAAAAAAAAAAATTATATGAACTACCCATATAAACCGTCGCCGTCGGTAGGAAGACTAATTCTGGATTGAAAGAACATAAACATTTTCTTGAGTTGATCACAGCGACCAACTATTCTTATCGTTTAAGTAGTCGTTGATAGAATAGTATGCCTTTGAACAAAGGTTGGATTTTACTTTAGCTTTAAACTCATTAAACTGCAAATCTAGCAAAGCAGAGGGAAGCTTGTTATAAAAGGTAATACCAAGACCAACAAAAGAATTATGAACCTTATGAAGCCGGTGAAACGGAGCACGTAGTTTATCCCTACTTCTAGTGTTAATATTATGAATATCACTATTTTTAGTGTACAAGTGTATATTTTGCCTAATATATAAGATGTTGGCGAAGATGAATTGTGATGCCACAGTAAGAATACCAATATCTTTAAGCAAATCTCTCAGAGAAACTCTAGCACCTAGTTGGTAAATCGCTCGAACAGCTCGTTTTTGAAGAACAAAAATATTCTGAATGTCCGCGGCTTTGCCCCACAGCAGAATGCCGTAGGACATTATGCTATGAAAATAACTAAAATAGACTAATCGAGCTGTATCAACGTCCGTGTACTGTCTAACTTTCCTTACGGCGTAGGCGGTCGAACTGAGCCTTCCCGCTAGGCTTGATATATGTGATCCCCACTGAAGTTTGGCGTCTACTGTTATGCCCAGAAAAACTGCCGAGTGTACAGTTTCAAGCACCTCATTATCTAAAACGACATTGGGTCCCAGATTCCTAACATTCGGTAAGGCGAACTTTATACATTTCGTTTTCTTAGCATTAAGAACTAGGTTATTTGTGGTAAACCAATCCGTAACCATTGAGAGCGCACTATTCACGTCATCAAAATCTTTTCTATTCCTGTCTACTTTAAAGATAAGTGAGGTATCATCAGCAAATAGTACAATGTCACAGATATTCTTTAAATAGAATGGTAAGTCGTTAATATACACTAAGAATAAGAATGGACCCAGTATTGAGCCTTGCGGTACACCTAACTGAACTAGTAGCCCGGAAGATTTTACTCCATTGACATCTACACATTGGTGCCTATTTTGCAAATAAGAACTTATGACATTGAGAGCTTCGTTTTGAACACCGTAATGACGTAGTTTACGCAAAAGTGTGTCATGGTGAACGCAATCAAAAGCTTTGGAGAGATCACAGAAAACCCCGATAGCATTTTGAGAGTTCTCCCATGCGTTGAAAATGTGTTTCAGCAGAGCAACACCCGCATCTGTTGTCGAACGACCTTTTGTAAAGCCATATTGCTCATTATGAAGGAGGCTATTTAAATTAAAATGTCTTAGCAACTGCTTGAGTATTAATTTTTCAAATATTTTACTAAATGCAGGTAAGATAGAAATGGGCCTAAAATTGCCAACGTTATTTTTATTACCTGTTTTAAATAATGGTATGACTTTACTACTCTTCATGAGGTCAGGAAAAGATCCTGAATCAACCATTTATTAAAAGTTATAGCTAGATAGGGGGCTACGATGTCTATTATATTACTTAACAGTTTAACGGAGATGCCCCAGTAATCTCCAGTGATTTTTGACTTAAGTGTGTTAAAAATATTAACCACGTCCCGAGGCGTCACATGTTCGAAACTAAATAAGCGACTACATCTGGGCACACTACTATGCAAAAGGTTTTCAGCTTTAGACGGGGAGGAATTTAAGGAGCAAGTCGTAGTTATAGGTATGTTGGCAAAAAACTCATTAAATGAAAAAATTAAAGCGCACTGAAAGAGAATATTGATGACTTAATCGAGAATGTTCTTAGCTTCGCTTGATGAGAAAATTGGTGGTGGGAAAATTGAGACATGGAAATCCGACTGTCACGTGAGAGTATCAATGACTACATCTCAGTCTTTGCAATTCTGCTAAAGATGATTTGTCATGTGGGTTATTAAATAGTTTTCTTTGGTCGAGCTCACAAATTGCTACACCATCCAAGGAAAAGGTCAAGCCTATGTAGCCTTAATCAGAGTAAAAATACTCTATTTAAGGCTACATAGGCTTGGCCTTTTGCGAAAGTACTTTTACCTAAGTAAACCACAGCTTTTTCAACTGTCGTCCCTTGAAACTTATATGCCGTAATCGCCCACCATAAAATGATAGGAAACATTGCTCTTTCAATATTTTCATATCCTCTAAGACCTTGAAAAGTTACATTATATGGCCTTATCCATCCATTCTCGTCAACACAACTCCGGCCGATAGTGGCATCATCAAATTGAATTGATATTGTTTTTGGAAGCTTCCCATCTTCCTGTTGGCCACGGCGAAGTTCTATGTATTTACAACTTAACAAAATCTACATTATAATAAGTATACCTATAAAAAGTATAAAATTAAAAATTAAATTAAAAATTTAAAGAACCTCCGACACAAAAACCTAAGGATCCCTTTAAAAAGTAAAAAATAATAAAAAAAACTCAATCTTAAAGTACCTAAGTATGTATTAATAATTACAAAAAAAATACGTCGCGTTGGGGGACCGCTCCAAACCTAACAATTTAATTACAAATAGTCGATTACCTAGCTGAAGAAAACTTTTAGAAAATTACTTCTAAATATTGCATTTAGGATACGACCGTCAACGACGTCTGCCCTCGAAGAGCGGTCCCCCAACGCGACGTATTATTTTTTAAATTATTAATACATACTTAGTTTCTCTTTCAGTTTTAATCATTCACAATTTTGTAACATCTTTCTTTTGTTTTTATTTATTTGATTAAAAAGTAGGCCAATCCTCGTAATTAAAAACGTTCAAAATGTAGTCGTAGTCTCAGCTCGGTGACAACCAAATATTAAAAATAAAAAAAACTTATCGAAAATGTATAGAAACTATAGACTCCTGTATATAGAGTGCACGCACTCTCTTTGATCTCGTTGTATGGAGGTGACCTTCTGTACCTATCTATTCTGTGGTCTGATGCCCCCGATCCGCCAGGGCTGTTTAATCAGCGCTCTGCTTATATGTTCCGGTTTGAGATTACTATGTAACTTGTTACCTTGATGGCGGTAAAGGATTTTATACTATTGGCATGTATATCTGTGTAATTTATAACTGGTTTTGGACGAGCCATGATAATGTTTTGATCGAAATGATTAAGTTTGTGATTTAAGTGTTTTTTTTGTAGGTAGATGGATTGACTCTTGGCAATATAAAACTGAGGCAACGGTCATAGCCCATAGAATTACCAAACTTAAATATCAGTGGGCTGCGCACATTCCTCACAAAACAGATGGCCGATGTGGCCAAAAGGTTCTAGAATGACGACCGCATACCTGTAGACATAGAGTTGGAAGGCCTCTCACAAGGCCAACCAATGACCTTGTGAAGGCCGCAGGGACATCTGCTAGACGAAGTAAACGCAGGACCGGTTGAAGTTGCGAAACTTGGTAGCCTATGCCCAGCCGTGGACATCTATCGGTTGAAGTGATGATAATGAATGTGACACCAAAATGCCTGCATAAAAAAATTACAAGTAAAACTTTTAATAACCCACATTTTGTCTGGCCTGTTTAGTCTAGTGGTCAGTGGCCCTGACTGCGGAGACGGAGGTCGTGGTTTCGATTCCCACCCAGGAAAAATCTTTGTGTGATGAGCATAATTATTTGTTCTGTGTCTGGGTGTAATTTATCTATAATATGTATGTATTTTGAAATATGTAAGTATGTTTATCACTTATCTGGTTGCCCATAGTACAGGCTATGCCTAGTTTGGGATCAGATAACGGTGTGTTGATTATCCTAAGATATTTATTATTTTATTACTATTTAAAAATGCTTTTTAGAGTTCCATACCCATGGCGTGCCAACGAGACTCTATTACTTATTGGTCCCGCTCCGTTGTCCGTCCATTCATCTGTCATAAATCTGTATCTTTTGAACAGTTATAATATAGATAGATACTTTACATCTTCACTGAATATGTACTACTTAAGACTGCTAAAACAATAAATCATAAATATCGAACACAGTTCCAAAAACCAAAGAAGGAGGTCCACATACAACAAACGTTGTAGTATCAAATATTGTACGGTGGTACGGATCCCTTCAAGTGTAACAGAGGTCGTTGATCTTATAATCAGATTTTGACAGAAACAATGAGTTAAAACTATCATATTTCAACAAGATTTTGCCAGCGGCCTTGCCCGCGTAAAAATCGAAAATTATTTATTTATATATACTTTATTGTACACCATTAAAATACAAAACAAAAAAACATTACAAAGACTACAAAATATACAATGGGCGGCCTTATCGCTTTATGCGATCTCTTCCAGGCAACCATGGAATGAACAGTAATAAGTCTGGACATAAAATGGGTATGTCAATGGTGTAAACATACAATGTACTAAAATTGCTACACAGATATTTATATTCTAAATAATAGATACATAAATACATACATACTAAATATATAAGGCACAAAAATAAATGAAGACAGTACATAGAAAATTACAGTTAGATTAGGAGAACAAGATCACAACGACAAGTAGTGTTCCTTTACGAGTCTTTTAAAAACATGTAACGTCTGCGCGCGTTTAATTTCAACAGGCAATGCATTCCACAACCGAGCGGCTTGGACAGTAAAGGAATGGTCGAAGAAAGTTGTGGAATGCATAAATAAATGTTTATTTATTTAATTAAAAATTTATGCACTAGTAAAAATACTGTACAAAGGCGGACTTAATGCCTGAGGCATTTTCTACCAGTCAACCTTAGGATGATGCAGAGACAAAACATGGCAGGTGTAACAAAAGGGATAGATATATCGGAAAACAAGTATAAAATACAAGAATAAATACCAATACATAGATACATACAAACAAAATAAACTGTGTCAGGAGAACTAACGATCGGTAGAGAAGAAAATGAATCCAGCAAATCAGCGCTGGTATGTTTCTGTTAACTTCTGACGGATATGTTCACGAGCTTATAGCCATGGGAACATACTATCGGGATAAAGAATATCCTGGTTGGGTATGGGTTAATCCAGGTTACAATCTTATAATAAGCCATTTTTACATGACTGAATAACAAACATACAAACATCTGAACCTCCAAACATACGAAATTTCTTTCACATCATGAATGTGAAATTTTGTATTCATATTATTAGGAGGATTCTATTAAGAAATCGGTGACTATAGTTTTTGTAATTAAAAATAATTACCTACTTTGCTCTTGTTGTCAAGCTCTAATCAATCAAATGAAAGAAAGCTCAGACCAAGCAAGGGATAATCGTTATTTAAACTTACGTGACCTTTAATTTTAATTAAATAGAAATTTATAACATTGTAAAGTGTGGGTGTACTATAGATACACCTGTACACAATCGTTAAAGGGAAAGAAGGCATGAAGTTATGATAAATGAATTTTATACCTGTACGTTAGTTTGTATACAAGCCCTTAAAAACGACAATCATAATTTCAAAATTAAGGTCGGCATTTTATATCTGACTAATCTGAGAAGATCCTTTTTTAAACCACGTACATAATCTTAGTCAGATGATAATCATGATAAAGATGTAGACTAATGTCTGAAAAGGTCTTTAGAGGAAAGAACCACACAGAATGGTGTCCTGTCCAGTCAGTGCACGCATTTGTCAGTGAGTTATATCATAACTTTTTCACATAATACAACATGGCAGTTCAGCTTCATTTAAAATTTTGTTCAAACGAGTTTGACTAATTTAATTAGTAACCGGTGATTGGGCACCATGAAAATAATAATGAAATTAAATCCCTAACGCATTTAGGAACAGCCAACGTCAATTTATTTCGTAATTTTATCTACAATATTATGGTTCGTGTATAGTGCAAAGCGATGGCGAAGTAGATCGGACGGTTAAGCACAGAATAAGCACTGGATGGATGAAATGGCGGCAGGTCACAGGAACAATCTACGACTCCCACATCCCCCTTAAACTTTAGGGGAAGATATAATAAAGCCATGGTCAGACCTGCTGTCTTGTATGGGTCAGAATGTTGGGCCACAAAAGGGATGAATGAAAGGCAATTGCATACAGCTGAGAATGTTAAAAGAGATGTGTGGTGTTACATGAATGTACAGAATAAGAAATGAGTACATAAGAGGAAGTCTGAAAGTGGCACCAATAACTAAAAGTGTGGAAATCGTGTGTCACGTGATACTGAGGAATGAGGAAAGTATTGAGTATGAATGTCGATGGCCTTAAGAGTAGAGGGAGAGCAAAGAAACGATGGATGGACTGTGTGAATTATGATAAAATTGTGGAAAGAAAGGGGGTGACTACTGAGATGACGACTAATAGAGAAGTGTGGAAGAAAACGACTTGCTGCGCCAACCCCAAATAAATTGGGATAAGGGCCGGAGAATGATGAGCTACAATATCATGGGTATGAGTCTATGGTTACTTACTGAAATACACGGTCAGTTTAACTCCACAGACAAAAAAAAATTATATATTATAATTTTTTTATGGTCAACAATCCTCAGTTTAGTTGTTACTTGAAATATTCTTTGAAAAATTCTGTATATTATTTTTGTATGGTCTTTGCCAGATGTAAAAAAATAAAAGTCGTTGACACCTGCCTACCAATAAATTCAAATTACCGTTTTGACCGTGCTAGCAACACTTTCTTCACATTTCTTTCGTATCGTTTTGAAATATTTGAATACATTGGAAGGCGGCTGTCAACTACTTTTATTTTTTTCACATCTGGCACAGGCTATAGTAAGGTTCTGTTTTACATATATTCTTGGAAAACGAAAGCCAGTGTTTTAGAAACCTTTTAAAGTTGACAGAGAAGTGACCCGACATTATGATATCTTCAGACGACCAACTGCGTCACACTCTGGGACCGTCACCTTGAAGAGGGTGACTACGTTTTTAACAGAAATCGGACCTTGATTTACATTCTTTACTAATTCAGTACTCTCTTTCTATTCTTTATTCAAGGTTCAGAAAAATCAAGTGACATTTTTTTTTTTTCAATAATTTTGATTTAAAAGTTTATTTTCCCTGACCCTTTATATAAAAAAAAAAATATTATGTGATTCCTGTTGATTGTATAAGTATTATGTCAGTATTGTGTAGTATCTCGCGGACATAGGAAAGTTCGTTTATAAAACAGCGTTTTAGAATAAATTTTCGACTAATGTTTATTAAAATTAATGTTTCTTAATATGTTTTTCCTTTTCTAACTCCTTCCTTATCTTGTATTTGTTGAGTCTGACCTTCACTTTTACATACACTTCGAGGCGTTTTAGAAGTTGGTCTATTTCATCATCTTCGTTTGATTCTGAGCTGTCTGATTCTTCTCCTTCATCTTCTTTGTCCTCTTCCTTTTCTTCAGAATCTTCTGGGTTCTGTGTCCCGGAATCATCTGGTTGGGTGTTAGAATCCTCTTCGGGAGATGAATCATCTGGTTCCTGTGACACAGAGTCATCTGGTCGTGCAGTGGTATCTCCTTCGGAAGAAGAATCATCTGGTTCCTGTTCTTCAGAGTCATCTGGTTGAGCCGGAGTATCTCCGTCGGGGGAAGAATCATCTGGTTCCTGTTCTTCAGAGTCATCTGGTTGAGCCGGAGAATCTCCGTCGGGGGAAGAATCATCTGGTTCCTGTGACACAGAGTCATCTGGTCGTGCAGTGGTATCTCCTTCGGAAGAAGAATCATCTGGTTCCTGTTCTTCAGAGTCATCTGGTTGAGCCGGAGTATCTCCGTCGGGGGAAGAATCATCTGGTTCCTGTGACACAGAGTCATCTGGTCGTGCAGTGGTATCTCCTTCGGAAGAAGAATCATCTGGTTCCTGTTCTTCAGAGTCATCTGGTTGAGCCGGAGTATCTCCGTCGGGGGAAGAATCATCTGGTTCCTGTTCGTCAGAGTCATCTGGTTGAGCCGAAGTGTCTCCTTCAGGGGAAGAATCATCTGGTTCCTGTGCCCCCGAGTCCGTGGTTGTGGTGGAGGGTGTGCTGGTTGTGGTGGTGGTGGTAGTTGAGGTAGTGGTAGTATCTATCTCTAGATCTTCCCGTAGATTTTCAAAGTCTATACCCGTTACTTGTTGGAACCATGATAAGTAGGGTCCTGTACGAGTGAAACCTGTTAAGAATAAATATTTTAGTGGGAGAAAATATATTTCGATGACAGGAATCATCAAGCCCTTCTTCGCAAAATATCTTTTGAAAGGGACATATAGAAAAAAATATTATTGTTTTATTTTTTGAGTATTGGGTTAGCTCTTCACGTCGATATCGCATGATGGAAAACGATGTTCGACGTTCAGAATTGTCTTTTGATGGCCTACTTAATCATCTGATATGATATTTATACAAGTGATGGAAAGATGATTGCCAATAATCAATCAGTAAATGAAAGAAGCAAACATATTACCAGTTGGATGGCCACCGTGGCAGGCGTTGTTTCCGGTTCTTAAGAAGGAGGAGACGCCAATGAGAGTTGGAATACCGTTAGGGCCAACACGCACTAGAGGGCCGCCACCATCACCCTGGAACCAAGAAAGAAACTTATTGAACAAAAGTTTTCAATCCCAAGATTCTGTGACAGTTATAATCTATGCAGTTCAGGGTTAATTTCTCGCAGAACAGATGGCTAATAGGACCAAAAAGTTTTCGAGTGACCTCCGGAATGGACCGGAAAACGTAGGTCTGAAAACTAGACCGATGGCCTAGTGAAGTCCGCAGGAATCCACTGGATGCGTGAAGCACAGACTAAGATCTAAGTGGAGGAGTGGTCACCTTGGAGGAGGATTTAGCAGTTGACGTTTTTCGGCTGAAATGACGATAATGTTAAGTGACTATTACTGTCAAAGGATCTCCTTGGGGATAAGAATTTTCAGAATCAAGAGGTAGTATAGTTTCGAGTGTAATTTTTTACTTTAAATTCTACACTGTATCTGAATTAGGTGACTTAAGCTTAAGCAGTTTTTAACCTTACATGGCAAGTAGACTGAGTGGTAACGTTGAAAGGTCGTGCGCAGATAACGGTATCAACGACGAGACTATTCGCGTAAGTGGAGCGGCACGCCGTGTTGGAGATTGCTTGTAGATATACCCACCTCAGCACCTCAGATGGAGAACCTGGAACACAAGAAAAATATATCCTGCTCACAAAAAACTAAGTGGAGTTTGCAGAGATTGAGGTACTATTATCGACTTTTGTAATTAGTCTTTATAGAGTTTCAAAAGAATCAAAAGTAAATTGAGTGTTGCGATGTACTGTTGTGTTTGCTATCTTTACTACACTCAAATACTCAATTCATATGTAGGTACTCTTAATTTTTTCTATTGGTTTAGTCTTATCTTTTATACCTTTTTTTACTATTGTACTATCATTACCAATCAGAGTTTTAAGAAAAGCTTCCAACACGAATACAAATCGTGTAAGAATTTGATTTATCTTTGTTAAGTAGTCACTGATAGCATCATTGATAACGGTACTTTCCCTACACTATTTTATTTTATTTCTTTCGAATAACAATCAATTCCGCGATAATGCTTAATCTTTAGGTAACGATATTTAACAAAATACTTAAGTAATCACGCAACCAGCATCGTTATCCACAAATGGATTAATCCAACATTGAAAATTGTTTAATCAAGGTCCAAGCAATGGCAGGTTGCTTGGACCTTGATTATTGGTCGCAAGATTTGTTCGAAAGAGTAAGCGTGGCCCTGGCATATAGGCAACTGAAGGAACACAGGTGGGTTCTAATTAGTAAAAGTCTGAAATACCCTTCCGCTCCGCCCAGAGTGGGAGACGTCATTTGATGATTTCCCACCCACAAAAAAAAAGGTCCAAGCAAACTTAGCAATAGGTATATTACTGTTTCATAGATTGCATAGGCCGACAAAATTTGACGAACACTCTTACCCAGAAACCAGACTATACTTTTCCGAAGGATTTTGACGCGCTGAATTCAAATCTGGCCAAAAAATTGCTCTATCACGTCATGGTTTCGAGATATCCTAACCTAAAAGTGCAAAAAATACCGTTTTTTCTCATTTTTGAGGTTATGTAGCACGGCCGATCCTAGTTATTTTCAAAAATTATTGATAGCATCTCAAAGGAATAGTCTTCTTCTTTAAAATGACGTTAAGTTTACTCAAATATCTTTTTTTTTTCGCTGAGATATCGCATCAATCTATGTAAAGGAGCTCACTCTCCTGCAATAGTTTTACACTGCTCTGGCGCGAATAGACTGTGCATGTTATGGGAACATGTACATCAAAGTGCAGCTTTGAGTCCAAGAGTACACTAAATCTTTAATTGGGGAGATTTTTTCAGAGGAAACTATTTTCTTTCTATCGTGTCTATAGCAAAAATAATACGAAAAAATGTATGTTAGTATATACTAAAATATACATAGTTTTCTAAATTAGTTTGGCCCAAAATTCAGCAACTCGAATAGCGTTTGCTGATGTAGCCATTCGGTCTTCAAGTGTGCAGGTGATAGGGCATGCGGTGCAAGATGGGTGGTGAGCCAATGTCGGTGGAGAGACAATATACATCGGGGGTCTGAGTGGTGTGATGATGAGTCTATAAATCAGATGAGTCATAAGGTTATAATTATAATAACTGTGAGTATATTATAGAAACTTACCAAAGGTCCATGTATCACCATGTCCGCTAGCGGTGACACGCAGACCATTGTAGTTGGCGTACGCGTCAGCACGTGATTGTATCCGTATTGCCCTCAGTAATTCTAAGAGAAGACGGGACATCAGATAAACAGTAATTTAAGTAAAGCATCAACTATTTTGGGAGAGCATTGCGAGTTTCTAACAGTAGAGTACTGAAGCAACATCATCCATATCATCATAATCATAATGGTAAGAATTGCAAAGTAGCTCAAAAGTAAACCTTGTCTTTATTTCATTTGAAGGATATGTTGCTTGTGCACCGTGATCACATCGCTATGGATGGATACTTGGAATAACAATCGTATACTGTAAAATTCACTTCAGTATGTTCAATCGGTTGTCATGGTATGGTCACGTGACACGCAGGAAAGTTTTGAGGATGAATGTCGATAGCTGTAAGAGTATAGGGAGATCAAGGAAACGATGGATGGACTGTGTGAATTATGATATGGATAGAAAGGGGTTGACTACTGAGATGAGGACTAATAGAGAAGTGTGGAAGAAAGAGACATGTAGACATGTTGCGCCGAACCCAAATAAATTGGGATAAGGGCAGGAGAGTCATATGTCTAATTTGAATATATACTACTGATATCTTTGGTTTTATCTGAAGGAAAAAATATACTCACTTGTATATACAACAGGTCGCTGTAGCTTAACAAGTGAGATGTCGTTTGGCTGCACGTTAGCATTATTTTCGTTGTGTCTTGGATGGTTGTACCACTCCGTAGTTTCGAAGATATACTCTGGGTTAGTTAAAGACACTACGCCAGCGCGGACCACTAAAGTAATGCGACTGATAAAAAAATTAAAGTCTCATTAATACATACGATAAAATTCTTGTTTATAAATGAGCTTTTTATATCATAGAAAAACATTTGTAGATTGTGCAAAAATGGGTTACTTACAGAGCAGTGCAGTGCGCTGCAGTGATTACCCATTCCCTGGACACGATGGACCCTCCACAGCCGCGAACTGCACCAGTGCGCGACACAGCACGAAGGGATACATGGTGAGGATGTTGGCCTGGCTGAGCCTCCCAACCCGATACTATTCGCGATGACTTCGATGATACCGCCGCGGATTCTGGGTGTACAAAACATCATAATTGAAATTTGAGTCTGGCGATATATAATTTCCCTTTTTTTATAGAAGCTACATCTCTAAAACAATATATATATGCTACATTGACATCTGATTAGCAGGTGACCCAAAGTGATCGACATCGCCCGAAGAATTGCCAAACTTAAGTGGTATTGGGCTAGGCACATTGCTTGCATAACAAGATGACTGATGTAGCTGAGTGATCGAGGTTTTGGAGTGGCGACCGCATACCGTAAGACTAAAAGGCGTCCCACAAGGTAGACCGATGACCTTGTGAAGGCCACAGGAATCCGCTGGGTACGGGAAACACAAAACCGGTTGACGTGGTGGAGGTTGGGGGAGGCCTCTGTCCAACAATGGAAGTCCTTGGACTGAAATGAGGGTGATGCTACATTGCACGCTAGAAGAATGCGTTTTTATCACTCACCGCCATCGTTTATATTATCAAGGAATCCTGAGTATTGAACCTCGCTTTTATTTCGTGCGGATACCTGTAAAATATGATTGGTTAGTTAGGAAAAACTGCTGCTCTTAAATATAATTATTGTCAAACCCTGACCCCTCCAAAACGTCAGTTTAACTCGAAATTTAGCAAATTTATCAAGGACCGATGACAATACAATAATAATATTGTAAAATTGTGACTATATCTTTGGCGGGATCACCAGGATAGCAAAAAACTTTCTTCGAACATTACGCTGACATACGCCACAAAATACGAAAACTACGCTGACATACGTGGCAAAATTCAAAAACCCGAAAAAATTGAGAGTGAATAATAGTTTAAAAAAACACGCTTCCATAGAAAACCAAAGTAGAAAATCTATACTAATATTATTAAGCTGAAGAGATTGTTTATTTGTTTGTTTGGTTGAACTCGGTAATCTCCAGGAACTACTGGTCCGAATTGAAAAATTCGTCTTGTGTTGGGTAGCCTATTTATTGAGGACGGCTATAGGCTATATAACACCATGCTACAATGAAAAGAAGCGGAGCAGCAACGAAAAATGGACGAAAACTGGCAGGCAATTTGATGCGACGGGAAGGGGCAGGAAAGCAAAAATTTGACGCGGACGAATTCGCGGGCAGAAGCTAGTAATGGATGTTTCTACTTTTTAGTTTGGTTTTCTATGGAAGCGTGTTGTTTAGTTTAAAAAAATATTATTTATTTATATTAAAATATTACTGTTTATAGTGATTACTTTACCTGAAGAACCGTCAGCAGGAACAGAAACAAACTTGATATCATTAACATATTAAGTACTACTAAGGATTTCTTACAACTTCCAATTGTATTTATTAGAGGCTTCTACTACTGCAATCATTACATTAAGATTAACTAATTAAGCTATGGATTAACACTAAGAGATAAGATAAATGTATTATTTTAAGTTGCTGTCTAATTGCAAATGTATCTCGGATCGTTATCTTAATTTTATTTCATGCACGATTTAAGAATGCTGTCATTAGTGACAAAGAATAATATAGTAGGAGCTATACAGAAGTTGCACTCCTTTGGTTTTGACTAAAGTTGCAGACTATCACAAAATCACTTAAATGATAAATAAAACGTCCATTGTCCATGATTGAAAGTTAAAATTGCTTTCTACACTTTCTAGTCAATTCTATAACAATGTTAATTCGAAAGGTACACTTTCGAATAGACATTTTTAAATTAAGCACAGGACAGCTTTCACTTAAAGCACCCCTGTTGCAACACAAAAATGCAACTATATCTGACTGGGTAAGAAGCGCTTGCGCAGTCAAACTTACTTCTGACTGGTGTTGATCCCGCCAGATGTAAAGGCAGGCCTCGTCACTCTCTGGATCCATCACTCTCTGTGCTCATCACTCTCTGTGTCTGTCGCCTTTTTAACCGACGAAAAAAGAACAGAGAAGGTTCTCAATTCGACGCGTATAAATATATACATATTAATATATTTTTTATACATGACCATGCATAACTTTTTACATAGTGGATCGATTTTGATAATTCTTTTTTTATTGGAAAGAGTATATCTCGAAAATGGCCCCACGTAAATTTGAAAAGAAAATTCTAACCCTGAGGGTAGGAAAACAGGGGATGATTGATTGTTCACTCATTGATTGTAATGCATAACTTCTTACGGAATAGTCCGATTTTACAAGCATGTAGTAATTAATAGATTATAGTTACAAAAAATGATAAAATAAAAACTTTTTAACAAAAAATTAAACCGCCGAAAAAACGGAAAAAAAATATAAACCTTTCAGTCATTTTTTGTCGGCACCAAACAATCAATAAACAAAGACCACTCAAAGCACCGACTCAAAATGACTGAAAGATTATTTTTTTTCGTATTTTCGGCGGTACATTTTTTTGTTAAAAAGCGTTCATAGTTACTACTTAGGCTGCCGTTTAGATGGTATGGCCATGTTATGAGAAGACCAAAGGAACACATGACTAAGCAAGTCCTCGAGATGACCACAGGTCCAAAGAAGCTAGGTAGACCCCTTCTCACTTGGATGTCTGTAGTCAACAATGACCTGAAGCAAGCCCAAGTGAATGACGCGACGACCCAGAACCGAAACATCTGGTGAAGAATGACGAGGAGAGCCGACCCCAAATGAAAGGGGATAAGGATAGGCAAAGAGGGAGAGAGACTTAGGCTGCCGTTTCCTAAAGAGAGGTGGTTAAGAAATTTGAGAATGCTCAAAACATTTTTCACACATTGTCAGTTCTGCATTAATTCATCATTTTGGATATTATTAAAATCTAAAATAGTGAATTGTGTGGACTTGTAGGAGGTCGTATTATGGCCTTAAAATTATAATCGTCTGCGACAGCTGAACCGATAACATAACTGCCTAAATAAAATATTTTATCTGGTACATCGCATTTGACAGTACATAATAATGTATGTGACACGAAATAAGTACGTCATGAATATTGATTAATAAAAGGAAATTTTATTATTTTCCAAAATCTATACTTATATTAGCTGAAGAGTTTGTTTGTTTGTTTGATTGAACGCACTAATCTCAGGAACTACGAGTCCGAATTTAAAAATTCTTTTTGTGTTGAGTAGCCTATTTATTGAGAAAGGCTATATGCTGTATAACATTACGCTATAACTAAGAGGAGCGGAGCAGTAATGAAAAATGTTGCAAAAACGGGCAAAATCGCACGGGTAGGCGATTCGACGCGACGGGAAGGGTCGTGGGCACAATAAATTTAACGCGGACGAAGTCGCGGGCAGAAGCTAGTAAGTAATAAACCTCTCTAGTATTATCTTTTTTCGGCTCTGCGCCCCGTTCGAGAGCGGGCGTGTGTTAAACTCTTCAATTTTTTATCGTCGAAAAATAAATACTTTACCTAGAACTATAATCCTTATGATCATTCAAAGCTCATGTGTTTGCATAAAATTCTCTTTGCATCGGTTTGAGCCCAGCAAGTCAACAAGTGCGCGCGCGAGTGACCGCGAGCCCGCCTTCACCTCCGCGTAAACAGTACAGTCGTCATAATTGCTGTCCTGCTCCGATATCCATATTGTGACTTACCAGTTCTTGTCAACTTACTGATACAAGTGCGAGTGTGTGCGTGTACCATATATCATCTCAAATACAAGTACTCATCAGCATCGTTATGCAACGTACGCCTCCAGCATCGGGAGCTATGAACAATAGCCTGACAAATTACTTACCAATGTCAGATTCGGACACTCCAATAGCTGTATGCAGTGACAATAACGTAAACACAGCGTCTCGCCGTCAACGACCTCGTTGTGACTTCTCACCCAACAAGGTGCTTGTGGAACACAATCTGGAGCTAAAAACCATGCTAAAAACCTGGAAGCAGGAACAAGAGGAGCATGTACAGAAACTTGTGGAGCAACAACCATCTGCGCTGGAATCACTTGTTCTTGAAATTAAGGTCCTGAAAACACAAAATTCTTCAATACAGACTATTAACCAGGAGATTCGGGATTCAGTGGAGTTCATGAACAGCAAGTTTGAGGAGATGAGACAGCAGATGGATAATCTGCAGAAAGAAAACCAAGCTTACAAAAATTCCATAACCAATCTCGAGAGAAAAGTCGAAGATCTACAGCTGTCGTCGCGTTCATCGGATAACGAATTAAATGACAAACTATCCGGACTGGAACTAAAAATTGAGTCACTGGAACAGCAAGCCCGACTCAATAACATTGAGATCTGCAACCTGCCTGAGAAACGTGAAGAAGACCTTCTTGGGCTTGTCGAAAAGATCGGTGGCACTATCAGGTGCTCGATTCCCCGTCAAGATGTACTAGCCGTTCACCGTGTCCCCCACGCACGTACACAGGAAAGTAACAAACCCAGGAATATAATCGTAAAATTAGCCTCACGCACCCTTCGCGATAATATCTTAAGTGCCTTTCGTTTGTCTAAAAATGTTACCTCCGATCTAATCGGGATGTCAGGTACCCCCTGTAAATTTTATATTAACGAGCATCTCACTCTTTATAACAAAAACTTATTTCGTACATGTCGTGAGATGGCTAGGAAGCATAACGTTAAGTATGTCTGGATTAGAAACGCTACTGTACTTGTTAAGGCTACCGATAGCTCTAAAACATTTGCTGTACGCTGTCAAAATGATGTCAGTAAGATTGCGCAGTGTAATCGTCAGAATGAATAGCTTAGATTTTTGTTATGTTTGCACAGATATTTATTTCAAACAAATGCTTGCCCAGACTTGCTCTAATAAAATGTATAAAACCTGTATCGCATGTCATCAGTGTTTCCTATTTGTAATAATCATTAAAATCATATCATTGTTTTGTAATGTTTTTTTCCTGTGTTTTTCTTATAAGTACGTAAACGATACTACCCTTGATTATTTGCCGCACAGATCAGTATTTTGTCTACATAACTTGTTATTTAATTCTCGCTCATTAGCTGTTTTTATTACTCATAACCATGTACCCCTATGTTATTCAACTTTATACCACTACCCACTACGAACAGAATCCAAGTTTTTAATATACTCGAATCTAAAATTATTTGCTTCACTTTATTTTTTATATTTTTTTTTGTTGTTTACCTTTTGTCGTCTACTCCATGTTTAACTTAATTACATGCAATGCTTAGTAACAATGATTTGTCATTCTTTTATCAAAACTGTACAGGAATCCGCACTAAACTGCACACACTTTACACCAGCATTCTTTCCTTGTCGTTTGACGTGATCATACTATCTGAAACCTGGCTAACACCTAATATAATAGACAAAGAATTCATTGATGACCGCTATTTAGTCTTTAGAGACGATCGTGACCGCATTGCTACAAACAAGCGCGAGGGTGGAGGTGTTCTGATAGCCGTGCTGCGCGGGCTTCGGCCTGTGAGGATACTAACGTGTCCCTCTCCCACTGGTATTGATCACGTTATGATTCAAGTGCCCGCGTCGCGCTCCAACACTCACCACGTCATAAGCGCTGCCTATATACCACCACGCACGCAGGACGATGTTTACTTGTCACATCTGGCCACATTAGAAAATATTCTGACGGCTCCCAGTATTGAATCATTTTATATAGCTGGTGATTATAATCTGCCCGAAATTGAGTGGTCAGGCAGTACTAGTCAAGTGAGTACTCAGTCTCAAAATAATGTAGGTCGATCTTTATTGGATTTAATGGCTATTACGAATGCTTCTCAATACAACACAATTAAAAACAATTTGGGTCGTATTTTGGATTTATTCATAAGCAATACTGAATGTCAGATACAGTCCGATATTTTACTGCTGCAGCCTGACAATCACCACCCTCCATTTTCTGTTTTAACCTCCCTGGAAACACCATTTACACCCATGAAGCGTCATTTTTTTCCTTAGTAAAAATGCATTTAAGAAGGAAATCCGAGCAACCCTAAAGGATCAGCAAAGTAATTTAAAATAGCGCAATATAATTTAATCACATATCAATATAATTTAATCATGTATGCACACAAACTTACTTTTTCTTAGGTTTTTTTTATATTTCAAAATCCAATTCCAGAGTTCTAGGACAATTACTGTTGTATAGGTATTGTATCTGTGTTACCAGCTAGTTTTAAATACTTTGCATTGTAATCTGTGGAGAACGTTGTGGGTAGCACAATTGTTCAAAATTTAATATCTAAGATAATATGTCTATCTCTTATTGTGTTACTGTTTGTTTTTCCTTAAATAAATAAAATAAAATAAAAAATAAAATTTAACGATAAAATACAATTTCTTTAAAGCTAATTACCAAGAAATTAATGTAGAACTAAAGGAGTTGAACTGGGTCGAACTGTTTCTTAATCTGTCCAGTGAACAGGCCGTTGATGCTTTTTACGACTTTATATATGGAATCGTCAGACTACATGTTCCACTGTCACGTCAAAAATCAACCACCTTTCCCGTTTGGTTTAGCGCTTCTCTAATTAAAACTTTCAAAAATAAAGAACGCGCGTGGATAAGATGGAAAAAACTGCGCAACTTATCTGATTATGAAAAGTTCTCTATTCAGCGTAAACGTTTCAAACTGCTTTGCGAACAGTGTTACAATAAGTACATGCAAACTGTTGAAGAAAGCATACCTATTAATGTCAAGCACTTTTGGACATACATCTCTAACCGAAAGAAAGGTTCTGGAATCCCAACTAACATGCAGTACAAAAATAAATCGGCTGACTGCCCCGCTGCGATATGTTCACTGTTTTCTGCCTTTTTCAACTCGGTGTACGAGCCCTCAACTTTTGACCCTAACACCTGGACACCCCCAGACACCCTTGACGAGAATTCTGTATGCATTGCGGATATTTACCTCGAAAAGAGTGTCATACTTAAGGCACTTACCTCATTAGACTTAGCTAAAGGAGCTGGTCCGGATGGCTTGCCCCCTTCTTTCTTTAAGAATACTGCGCAAACCATCTGTATCCCGTTACAAATAATATTTAATAAATGTCTCAAGGAAGGAATTTTCCCTTGTGTTTGGAAAAGGGCCTTCATCACGCCCATTCACAAAGTGGTGATAAAAGAAACGTTGAGAATTATCGACCCATCTCTATCTTGTCCACCTTGTCTAAGCTTTTTGAGAGTCTTGTGCACAGCCATATATTTCCACAGTTGAATAACCTAATTATACCCGAACAACATGGCTTTGTTAAATCTTAATCCACTACCACAAACTTAATCCTTTTTACACAATTTTTGTTTGAAAACATGGACATGCGCACGCAGGTTGATGCTGTATACACTGATTTTCAGAAAGCTTTTGACAAGGTGGACCACAAATTGCTTCTCGATAAAATCGCTTTTAATGGCATAATAGGCAATTTACTCAGATGGTTTGCCTCATACATATTTCATAGGACTCAAAAGGTTGTTATCAATGGATTCGAGTGTGATTACGTGGTCGTCGAATCAGGTGTGCCTCAAGGATCCGTATTGGGTCCATTGCTTTTTATCTTGTTTATAAACGACATAAAATCCTGCATAGTCAACTCTAAATTCCTAATGTACGCCGATGACATTAAAATCTTTAAGGCTTGTGCGAACACTCAAGATTGTTTGCTACTTCAAAAGGACTTACGCAGGCTTTCACAATACTGTCTAGTAAATAAACTTCACCTGAGTCTTCCTAAATGTCACTACATTTCGTTTACGAAAAACAAAAACACTATTAATTTCCCATATACCTTGAACGACATACAATTGAAAAAAAAATGAGTGCACACGTGATCTTGGCGTTCTGCTTGATTGCAAATTACATCTAGACACCCATATTGACAACATAATTAACAAAGCCTTTCAGATGTATGGTTTCGTTATGCGGTCTTGTAAAGACTTCAAAAAGCCTTCTACTTTTCTCTTTTTCTATAAAACACTAGTTCGTTCACAGTTGGAATACGCGGTACCCATCTGGTGCCCGTATTATGATAAATATAAGCAAGCAATAGAAAAGGCTCAGAAAAAATTTCTTCGTGCCACACACTATAAGTGCTTCCATACAAGGATTTCCTACGCAGCTTTGCTAAGGCATTATAAGATTTTAAGCTTGGATTCCAGACGTTCAATGATCATGGTTGTGATGTTGTATGGTATATGCAATAACAAATTTAATTGTACTGAGCTCTCGAATAAACTACGTTACGTAGTACCCAGAACTGTCATTCGGCGGGAGGTGCGCGTGCCTCGATTATTCTGCACTGCGCAATGTAGAACGAAGGCTGGGGTGCGAGCCCCTCTCCGCCGACTTTTCGAAACCTATAACTCACAATTCGTTGCTATTGATATTTTCGCACTGTCTCAGTCTAGGTTTAAAAGAATGGTTTCGCAATCTCTTGCAAGTCGCCCATAACACGGATGCTCTTGTCATCCACTTCCATCGAATCGGCATTTAGTGTTTTCATCTAATTATGTACATTTCTTTTCTTTTTTTTTCTTTTCATGTAAGATGCGTTCGCTCTCATAATCTCATGTCACCTCGTGGACAATATTGTGGGTTGTACGTTTTTTCGACTGAAATATAAATGTTTTTGTAATGTTGTAATGTATAACTATTTTTTGTCCCAAATAAATAAAATAAAAATAAAATAAAATAAACCCAGGCAAAGTATTTCATTTAATGAATGTTATAATTTTGGTTTGGGTGGATTTAAGAGAAATCTAATTACGGTTACGTCATTTTCCTCAGAATAAATGTGGTATCCTTTATTTCTCATTAGGTACTTCTGATAGTTGTAGTAGTTACCAGATTTTTTTTTCTCCAGGATCTTCTTGAACTGGCGGAGAGAAGAATTGATTGGGAAATTCATGTTTCATAAGTAGCCTACAATATGCCCACCGCTGGAACACAGGCCTCCTCTCGATGGGCTATAATCCTTGACGCGGGTACAATGCGGGTTGGTTGATGTCACACATCCTCGATTTTTTGGTTCATTTCGGCTTTTTTGATTCTGTGCCTCCCACATCCAGTGGATTCCTGCAGCCTTGTGTACCCACATGTCGTTGGTCTATTTTTAGTCCCATAAAATGATAGGAATAGTCGTAGATAGGAATCTAAATACATTATAAACTGAAACGTTTAGTTTCTTGATAAATATAATCTTATTTTAAGTAAGTGACTAATCACGATAAGAGGGCTTTGACCTGTCGTTGACTGATTATTTTTATTCAATCAATTTTTAAGACTTCATGAGGTATTCGGTGCGGCCAACCGATGACCTTGTGAAGGCCGCAGGGACATCTACTAGATGAAGTAAACGCAGGACCGGTTGAAGTTGCAAAACTTGGTAGCCTATGCCCAGCCGTGGACGTCTATCAGTTGAAGTGATGATAATGAATGTGACACCAAAATGCCTGCATAAAAAAATTACAGGTAAAACTTTTAATAACCCACATTTTGTCTGGCCTGTTTATTCTAGTGGTCAGTGGCCCTGACTGCGGAGACGGAGGTCGTGGTTTCGATTCCCATCTGGGACAAATCTTTGTGTCATGAGCACAATCATTTGTTCTGTGTCTGGGTGTAATTTATCTATAATATGTATGTATTTTGAAATATATAAGTATCTTTAACAGTTATCTGGTTGCCCATAGTACGGGCTACGCCTAGTTTGGGATCAGATAACGGTGTGTTGATTGTCCTAAGATATTTATTATTTTATTACTATTTAAAAATGCTTTTTAGAGTTCCATACCCATGGCGTGCCAACGAGACTCTATTACTTATTGGTCCCGCTCCGTTGCCCGTCCATCCATCTGTCATAGAGCTGTATCTTTTGAACAGTTATAATATAGATAGATACTTTAAATCTTCACTGAATATGTACTACTAAGACTGCTAAAACAATAAATCATAAATATCGAACACAGTTCCAAAAACCAAAGAAGGAGGTCCACATACAACAAACGTTGTAGTATCAAATATTGTACGGTGGTACGGATCCCTTCAAGTGTAACAGAGGTCGTTGATCCTATAATCAGATTTTGACAGAAACAATGACTTAAAACTATCATATCTCAACAAGATTTTGCCAGCGGCCTTGCCCGCGTAAAAATCGAAAATTATTTATTTATTTAATAAAAAAATTATGCACTAGTAAAAATACTGTACAAAGGCGGACTTAATGCCTGAGGCATTTTCTACCAGTCAACCTTAGGGTGATGCAGAGACCAAAACATGGCAGGTGTAACAAAAGGGATAGATATATCGGTAAACAATTATAAAATACAAGAATAAATACCAATACATAGATACATACAAACAAAATAAACTGTGTCAGGAGAACTAACGATCGGTAGAGGAGAAAACGAATCCAGCAAATCAGCGCTGGTATGTTTCTGTCAACTTCTGACGGATATGTTCACGAGTTTATAGCCATGGGAACATACTATCGGGATAAAGACTATCCTGGTTGGGTATGGGTTAATCCAGGTTACAATCTTATAATAAGCCATTTTTACATGATTGAATAACAAACATACAAACATCTGAACCTCCAAACATACGAACTTTCTTTCACATCATGAATGTGAAATTTTGTATTCATATTATTAGGAGGATTCTATTAAGAAATCGGTGACTATAGTTTTTGTAATTAAAAAATAATTACCTACTTTGCTCTTGTTGTCAAGCTCTAATCAATCAAATGAAAGAAAGCTCAGACCAAGCAAGGGATAATCGTTATTTAAACTTACGTGACCTTTAATTTTAATTAAATAGTAATTTATAACATTGTAAAGTGTGGGTGTACTATAGATACACCTGTACACAATCGTTAAAGGGAAAGAAGGCATGAAGTTATGATAAATGAATTTTATACCTGTACGTTAGTTTGTATACAAGCCCTTAAAAACGACAATCATAATTTCAAAATTAAGGTCGGCATTTTATATCTGACTAATCTGAGAAGATCCTTTTTTAAACCACATACATAATCTTAGTCAGATGATAATCATGACAAAGATGTAGACTAATGTCTGAAAAGGTCTTTAGAGGAAAGAACCACACATAATGGTGTCCTGTCCAGTCAGTGCACGCATTTGTCAGTGAGTTATATCATAACTTTTTCACATAATACAACATGGCAGTTCAGCTTCATTTAAAATTTTGTTCAAACGAGTTTGACTAATTTAATTAGTAACCGGTGATTGGGCACCATGAAATAATGAAATTAAATCCCTAACGCATTTAGGAACAGCCAACGTCAATTTATTTCGTAATTTTATCTACAATATTATGGTTCGTGTATAGTGCAAAGCGATGGCGAAGTAGATCGGACGGTTAAGCACAGAATAAGCACTGGATGGATGAAATGGCGGCAGGTCACAGGAACAATTTACGACTCCCACATCCCCCTTAAACTTTAGGGGAAGATATATAAAACCATGGTCAGACCTGCTGTCTTGTATGGGTCAGAATGTTGGGCCACAAAAGGGATGAATTAAAGGCAATTGCATACAGCTGAGAATGTTAAAAGGGATGTGTGGTGTTACACGAATGTACAGAATAAGAAATGAGTACATAAGAGGAAGTCTGAAAGTGGCACCAATAACTAAAAGTGTGGAAATCGTGTGTCACGTGATATGGAGGAATGAGGAAAGTATTGAGTATGAATGTCGATGGCCTTAAGAGTAGAGGGAGACCAAAGAAACGATGGATGGACTGTGTGAATTATGATAAAATTGTGGAAAGAAAGGGGGTGACTACTGAGATGACGACTAATAGAGAAGTGTGGAAGAAAACGACTTGTTGCGCCAACCCCAAATAAATTGGGATAAGGGCCGGAGAATGATAAGCTACAATATCATGGGTATGAGTCTATGGTTACTTACTGAAATACACGGTCAGTTTAACTCCACAGACAATAAAAATGATATATTATTATAATTTTTTTATGGTCAACAATCCTCAGTTTAGTTGTTACTTGAAATATTCTTTGAAAAATTCTGTATATTATTTTTGTATGGTCTTTGCCAGATGTAAAAAAATAAAAGTCGTTGACACCTGCTTACCAATAAATTCAAATTAACGTTTTGACCGTGCTAGCGACACTTTCTTCACATTTTTTTTCGTATCGAAATCGAAGGCGGCTGTCAACTACTTTTATTTTTTTCACATCTGGCACAGGCTATAGTAAGGTTCTGTTTTACATATATTCTTGGAAAACGAAAGCCAGTGTTTTAGAAACCTACGACCAACTGCGTCACACTCTGGGACCGTCACCTTGAAGAGGGTGACTACGATTTTAACAGAAATCGGACCTTGATTTACATTCTTTACTAATTCAGTACTCTCTTTCTATTATTTATTCAAGGTTCAGAAAAATCAAGTGACATTTTTTTTTTTCAATAATTTTGATTTAAAAGTTTATTTTCCCTGACCCTTTATAAAAAAAAAAATATTATGTGATTCCTGTTGATTGTATAAGTATTATGTCAGTATTGTGTAGTATCTTGCGGACATAGGAAAGTTCGTTTATAAAACAGCATTTTAGAATAAATTTTCGACTAACGTTTATTAAAATTAATGTTTCTTAATATGTTTTTCCTTTTCTAACTCCTTCCTTATCTTGTATTTGTTGAGTCTGACCTTCACTTTTACATACACTTCGAGGCGTTTTAGAAGTTGGTCTATTTCATCATCTTCGTTTGATTCTGAGCTGTCTGATTCTTCTCCTTCATCTTCTTTGTCCTCTTCCTTTTCTTCAGAATCTTCTGGGTTCTGTGTCCCGGAATCATCTGGTTGGGTGTTAGAATCCTCTTCAGGAGATGAATCATCCGGTTCCTGTGACACAGAGTCATCTGGTCGTGCAGTGGTATCTCCTTCGGAAGAAGAATCATCTGGTTCCTGTTCTTCAGAGTCATCTGGTTGAGCCGGAGTATCTCCGTCGGGGGAAGAATCATCTGGTTCCTGTTCTTCAGAGTCATCTGGTTGAGCCGGAGAATCTCCGTCGGGGGAAGAATCATCTGGTTCCTGTGACACAGAATCATCTGGTAGTGCAGTGGTATCTCCTTCGGAAGAAGAATCATCTGGTTCCTGTTCTTCAGAGTCATCTGGTTGAGCCGGAGTATCTCCGTCGGGGGAAGAATCATCTGGTTCCTGTGACACAGAGTCATCTGGTCGTGCAGTGGTATCTCCTTCGGAAGAAGAATCATCTGGTTCCTGTTCTTCAGAGTCATCTGGTTGAGCCGGAGTATCTTCGTCGGGGGAAGAATCATCTGGTTTCTGTTCGTCAGAGTCATCTGGTTGAGCCGAAGTGTCTCCTTCAGGGGAAGAATCATCTGGTTCCTGTGCCCCCGAGTCCGTGGTTGTGGTGGAGGGTGTGCTGGTTGTGGTGGTGGTGGTAGTGGTGGTGGTAGTTGAGGTAGTGGTGGTATCTATCTCTAGATCTTCCCGTAGATTTTCAAAGTTTATACCCGTTACTTGTTGGAACCATGATAAGTAGGGTCCAGTACGAGTGAAACCTGTTAAGAATAAATATTTTAGTGAGAGAAAATATATTTCAATGACAGGAATCATCAAGCCTTTCTTCGCAAAATATCTTTTGAAAGGGGCATATAGAATAAAACTATTTTTGTTTTATTTTTTGCGCATTGGGTTAGCTCTTCACGTCGATATCGCATGATGGAAAACGATGTTCGACGTTCAGAATTGTCTTTTGATGGCCTACTTAGTCATCTGATATGATATTTATACAAGTGATGGAAAGATGGTTGCCAATAATCAATCAATAAATGAAAGAAGCAAACATATTACCAGTTGGATGGCCACCGTGGCAGGCGTTGTTTCCGGTTCTTAAGAAGGAGGAGACGCCGATGAGAGTTGGAATACCGTTAGGGCCAACACGCACTAGTGGGCCGCCACCATCGCCCTGGAACCAAGAAAGAAACTTATTAAACAAAACTTTTAAATCCCAAGGTGATTCTGTGAAAGTTATAATCTAGGCAGTCCAGGGTTAATTTCTCGCAGAACAGATGGCTAATAGGACCAAAAAGTTTTCGAGTGACCTCCGCGTATCGGAAGACGTAGCTCAGAAAACTAGACCGATGGCCTAGTGAAGTCCGCAGGAATCCACTGGATGCGTGAAGCACAGACTAGATCTAAGTGGCGGACCTTGGAGGAGACTTTAGCAGTTGACGTTTTTCGGCTGAAATTATGATAATGTTAAGTGACTGTTACTGTCAAAGTATTTCCTTGGGGATAAGAATTTTTAGAATCAAGAGTTAGTATATTTTCGAGTGTAATTTCTTACGTTAAATTTTACACTGTATTCGAATGAGGTGACTTAAGCTTAAGCAGTTTTTAACCTTACATGGCAAGTAGACTGAGTGGTAACGTTGAAAGGTCGTGCGCAGATAACGGTGTTAACGACGACACCATTCATGTAACTCCAGAAGCACGTCATGTTGGAGATTGCTTGTAGATATACCCACCTCAGCACCTCTGATGGGGAACCTGGAACACAAGAAAAATATATCTTGCTCACAAAAAACAAAGTGGAGTTTGCAGAGATCGAGGTACTGTTATCGACTTTTGTAATTAGTCTTTATAGAGTTTCAAAAGAATCAAAAGTAAATTGAGTATTGCGATGTACTGTTGTGTTTGCTATCTTTACTACACTCAATTCATATGTAGGTACTCTTAATTTTTTCTATTGGTTCAGTCTTATCTTTTACACCTTTTTTTACTATTGTACTATCATTACCAATCAGAGTTTTAAGTGTATCGTGTAAGAATTTGATTTATCTTTAAGTATTCACTGATAGCATCATTGATAAAGGTACTTTCCCTAAACTATTTTATTTTATTTCTTTCGAATAACAATCAATTGCGCGATAATGCTTAATCTTTAGGTAACGATATTTAACAAAATACTTAAGTAATCACGCAACCAGCATCGTTATCCACAAATGGATTAATCCAACATTGAAAATTGTTTAATCAAGGTCCAAGCACTGGCAGGTTGCTCGGACCTTGATTATTGGTCGCAAGATTTGTTTGAAAGAGTAAGCGTGGCCCTGGCATATAGGCAACTGAAGGAACACAGGTGGGTTTTAATAAGTAAAAGTCTGAAATACCCTTCCGCTCCGCCCAGAGTGGGAGACGTCATTTGATGATTTCCCATCCACAAAAAAAGGTCCAAGCAAACTTAGCCATAGGTATATTACTGTTTCATAGACTACATAGGTCGACAAAATTTGACGAACACTCTTAGCCAGAAACCAGACTACACTTTTCCGAAGGATTTTGACGCGCTGAATTCAAATCTGGCCTCAAAATTGCTCTATCACGTCAGAGTTTTCAGATATCCTAACCTAAAAGTGCAATAAATACCGTTTTTCCTCTTTTTTGAGGTTATGTAGCACGGCCGATCCTAGTTATTTTCAAAAATGATTGATAGCATCTCAAAGGAATAGTCTTTTTCTTTAAAACGACGTTAAATTTACTCAAATATCTTTTTTTTTTCGCTGAGATATCGCATCAATCTATGTAAAGGAGCTCATTCTCCTGCAATAGTTTTACACCGCTCTGGCGCAAATAGACTGTGCATGTTATGGGAACATGTACATCAAAGTGCAACTTTGAGTCTAAGAGTACTCCAAATCTTTAATTGGGGAGATTTTTTCAGAGGAAACTATCTTCTTTCTATCGTGTCGGTAGCAAAAATAATACGAAAAAATGTATGTTAGTATATACTAAAATATACATAGTTTTCTAAATTAGTTTGGCCCAAAATTCAGCAACTCGAATAGCGTTTGCTGATGTAGCCATTCGGTCCTCAAGTGTGCAGGTGATAGGGCATGCGGTGCAAGATGGGTGGTGAGCCAATGTCAGTGGAGAGACAATATACATCGGGGGTCTGAGTGGTGTGATGATGAGTCTATAAATCAGATGAGTCATAAGATTATAATTATAATAACTGTGAGTATATTATAGAAACTTACCAAAGGTCCATGTATCACCATGTCCGCTAGCGGTGACACGCAGACCATGGTAGTTGGCGTACGCGTCAGCACGTGATTGTATCCGTATTGCCCTCAGTAATTCTAAGAGAAGACGGGACATCAGATAAACAGTAATTTAAGTAAAGCATCAACTATTTTGGGAGAGCATTGCGAGTTTCTAACAGTAGAGTACTGAAGCAACATCATCCATATCATCATAATCATAATGGTAAGAATTGCAAAGTAGCTCAAAAGTAAACCTTGTCTTTATTTCATTTGAAGGATATGTTGCTTGTGCACCGTGATCACATCGCTATGGATGGATACTTGGAATAACAATCGTATACTGTAAAATTCACTTCAGTATGTTCAATCGGTTGTCATGGTATGGTCACGTGACACGCAGGAAAGTTTTGAGGATGAATTTCGATAGCTGTAAGAGTATAGGGAGATCAAGGAAACGATGGATGGACTGTGTGAATTATGATATGGATAGAAAGGGGTTGACTACTGAGATGAGGACTAATAGAGAAGTGTGGAAGAAAGAGACATGTTGCGCCGAACCCAAATAAATTGGGATAAGGGCAGGAGAGTCATATGTCTAATTTGAATATATACTACTGATATCTTTGGTTTTATCTGAAGGAAAAAATATACTCACTTGTATATACAACAGGTCGCTGTAGCTTAACAAGTGAGATGTCGTTTGGCTGCACGTTAGCATTATTTTCGTTGTGTCTTGGATGGTTGTACCACTCCGTAGTTTCGAAGATATACTCTGGGTTAGTTAAAGACACTACGCCAGCGCGGACCACTAAAGTAATGCGACTGATAAAAAAATTAAAGTCTCATTAATACATACGATAAAATTCTTGTTTATAAATGAGCTTTTTATATCATAGAAAAACATTTGTAGATTGTGCAAAAATGGGTTACTTACAGAGCAGTGCAGTGCGCTGCAGTGATTACCCATTCCCTGGACACGATGGACCCTCCACAGCCGCGAACTGCACCAGTGCGCGACACAGCACGAAGGGATACATGGTGAGGATGTTGGCCTGGCTGAGCCTCCCAACCCGATACTATTCGCGATGACTTCGATGATACCGCCGCGGATTCTGGGTGTACAAAACATCATAATTGAAATTTGAGTCTGGCGATATATAATTTCCCTTTTTTTATAGAAGCTACATCTCTAAAACAATATATATATGCTACATTGACATCTGATTAGCAGGTGACCCAAAGTGATCGACATCGCCCGAAGAATTGCCAAACTTAAGTGGTATTGGGCTAGGCACATTGCTTGCATAACAAGATGACTGATGTAGCTGAGTGACCGAGGTTCTGGAGTGGCGACCGCATACCGTAAGACTAAAAGGCGTCCCACAAGGTAGACCAATGACCTTGTGAAAGCCACAGGAATCCGCTGGGTACGGGAAACACAAAACCGGTTGACGTGGTGGAGGTTGGGGGAGGCCTCTGTCCAGCAGTGGAAGTCCTTGGACTGAAATGATGGTGATGCTACATTGCACGCTAGAAGAATGCGTTTTTATTACTCACCGCCATCGTTTATATTATCAAGGAATCCTGAGTATTGAACCTCGCTTTTGTTTCGTGCGGATACCTGTAAAATATGATTGGTTAGTTAGATAAAACTGCTGCTCTTAAATATAATTACTGTCAAACCGGCTCGCAACTGGCCAAACAAAATATACATACTTAGCGGTTCGCGTACACCTATGAGAGATTAGAACAGAATTTGAACATTACGCCGACGTACGCCACAAAAACTACGCTGGCATACGTGACAAAATTCGTAACACCCCAAAAATTTGTAAGTGAATAATAGTTTTAAAAAAAACACGCTTTGATAGAAAACCAAAGTAGAAAATCTATACTAATATTATAAAGCTGAAGAGTTTGTTTGTTTGGTTGAACACGGTAATCTTAGGTCCGAGTTGAAAAATTCGTGTTGTGTTGGGTAGCCTATTTATTGAGGACGGCTATAGGCTATATAACATCATGCTACACTGAAAAGAAGCGGAGCAGCAACGAAAAATGGACGAAAACTGGCAGGCAATTTGATGCGACGGGAAGGGTCAGGAAAGCAAAAATTTGACGCGGACGAATTCGCGGGCAGAAGCTAGTAATGGATGTTTCTACTTTTTAGTTTGGTTTTCTATGGAAGCGTGTTGTTTAGTTTTAAAAAAATTATTATTTATTTATATTAAAATATTACTGTTTATAGTGATTACTTTACCTGAAGAACCGTCAGCAGGAACAGAACCAAACCCGATTTCATTAACATATTTAGTACTACTAACGATTTCTTACAACTTCCAACTGAATTTATTAGAAGCATCTACTACTGCAATCATCAGCATTAAGATTAACTAATTAATCCAAGGATTATCACTATGAGATAAGATAAAATGTATTATTTTAAGTTGCTGTCTAATTGCAACTGTATCTCGGATCGTTATCTTAATTTTATTTCATGAACGATTTGAGAATGCAGTCATTAGTGACAAAAATATATAGTAGGAGCTACCTGGTACAGAAGTTGCACTTCTTTGGTTTTGATTAAAGATGCAGGCTATCACCAAACCTGTCAGGGTCGCGAGTTTTGTTCGAGAGAGTTACCGTGGCCCTGGCATAAAGGCAACTGAAGTAACACGCGTGGGTTTTTGCAGTAAAAGTCTGACACGCCCTAGCTCCGCCTAAAGCGGGAGACGTCATTTAATGATTTTTTTGTGGGTGGGACCACAAAAAAAAAAACAATACAACAAAAAGGCTTACACCAAATCACTAAAAAGATCAATAACACGTCCACTGCCCAGGGCTGAAAGTTAAAATTACTTTGTACTCTTCAATAGTATCTAGTAATCAAAGTCAATAGTATAATCATGTTAATTCGAAAGGTGCTCTTTTCGAATGGACATTTTTCAAATTAAGCACCGGAATGAAACTTTAGTAACTTACCTAAAATAAAAGAAATGTTTGCTTATTATGCACTAATTGGATGGAATGACAAACGCCTCTTCTATCTTGCGTCACAACACCCTGTCCTCTGCCTTCCACATCCAGTCCGCCCCAGTCACTTTGCTTAGGTCGTCGGTTCATCTAGCTGTGGGGCGTCCCACGTTACGCTTGCCGATACGTGGTCTCCACTTCAGGACTTGTCTGCTCCACTGGCTATTGGTCCTTCGACAGACATGGCCAGCCCACTGCCACTTCAGCTTGCCTACTCTGCGAGCTATCTCAGTAACTCCAGTTCTTTTCTCATTTTATCCTTCAAAGAAACTCCGAGCATAGCGCGCTCCATAACATACTGAGGAACCTTGAATTCCGTTTCCTAATGAGAGGCGGTAAAGATATTTGAGAGTGTAGGTAAAAGCATTTTGCAGATTGTCATTCTGCATCAATCAAGTATTTTAATTGTATGAGGCCATAATATAATGGCTTTAAGATTGTAATCGTCTGCGACAGCTAAACAGATATATATAACAGCCAAAATAAAATATTTAGCAGGTCAGTATTTAACATTTATTAATAAAAGTAAAACTATATTGTAATCCAAAATAAGTAATAAACTTCTTTAGTTTTTTATGCCCAGGGAAAATATTTCTTATTATCTATGTTATCACTTTGGTTTGGGCGGATTTTAGAGAAATCTAATTACGGTTACGTCGTTTTCCTCAAAATAAATGTGGTATCCTTTATTTCTCATTAGGTACTTCTGATAGTTGTAGCAGTTACCAGAATTTTTTTCTCCAGGATCTTCATGAACTGGCGGAGAGAAGAATTCATTGGGAAATTCATGTTTCATAAGTAGCCTAAAATATGCCCACCGCTGGAACACAGGCCTCCTCTCGGTGGGCTATAATCCTTCACGCAGGCACAATGCGGGTTGGTAGATGTTACACATCTTAGATTTTTTGGTTCATTTCGGCTTTTTTTGTATCTAAGACATGCCGGTTTCCTCACGATATTTTCCTTCACCGTTTTGAGAGTGTGCGAAAGAGATACCGTAGCCCTGGCATATGGGCAACTGAAGGAACAGGGGTGGGTTTTAGTCAGTAAAAGTCTGACACGCCCTTCCGCTCCACGCTAGAGCGGGAGAAGTCATTTGATGACCCACAAAAAAAACCGTTTTAAGAGCAATCGTGATGAAATAATAATCATAAAGAAAAGTGCCTAATTAGGATCGAACCCACGACGACCGACTCGTACGTCGCAGTTGTTACAACTGCGCCCCCATTACTCCGCCGATAGGAAAAGCATAAAATAACATCACACCTTATTTTCAAGTAAGCAGAGTACCTATAGTACACCCACATCACCATCATCATTTCAGCCGAAAGACGTCCACTGCTGGACATAGGCCTCCCCCAAGCTCCGCCACTTTGATCGATTCTGTGCTTCCGCATCCAGCGGATTCCTGCGGCCTTGTGTACCCACATGTCGCTGGTCAATTTTTAGTCCCATGAAATGATAGGAATAGTCGTAGATAGGAATCTAAATACATTATAAACTGAAACGTTTAGTTTCTTGATAAATATAATCTTATTTTAAGTAAGTGACTAATAACGATAAGAGGGCGACGACCTGTCGTCGACTGATTATTTTTAAGACTTCATGCGGCCTACCTCAATGTTCTTCTTTTGTTATTGTTCGTCAAATCATTGAGTTTCTTAAGTTCTGAATAAAGAGGCTGTATACGATTTTTCTGATTTTACTGATTTACGTGGTTTTATAGACGCCATTGAACAGTTTGTTTCAGTAGTTGGTTTTTTTTTTTGTTTTGTTTAGTAAACTTTTTTCTTTTATTTTATAATGGGTGTTTTGTTTGTGTAGAATGAACTATTTTTCTTTGTCTTTAAATACTATGTTTCACATGAAAAATCAATTTAATTATGATCAATCGAATGAACTTGTTTTTTATTATTATTTGATTTTGATTAATCGACCTCAAATAGGCGACTGTTTTCAGAATGTTGCTGTAAAACGTTTTGAATATAACATATTTACGAATCGTACGAGAGCCAAAAAAAACTAAGTAAGATTTTTGAGAAAATTGGCAATGAATTGGTTTTGATTTCGGATATACAGAACTCTCGTTCAAAAAAATTAAATGAACAGAAATAAATTTCAGTTCAAGATCCATTCATATCCCGAATGAAAATGTATAAAATAAAAATAATTGGCAGCAAATAATCTTTAAAAACAACCTACATCCCGCATTATAATTCTCTACAAAAATAAAAAATCTGTCAAGAGAGAGTTGGACTCGCGCACCGAGGGTTGCGCACGATCATATTATTGCAAATATTTTATAGTATTATATTATTGTATATACTGTTGGTAGTGGTTTTAGGGCAGCGCCATCTCTTGACCGATAATGGAATGAATGTAATGTGTGTTGAAGATTTTTGAAAACCTGCTCCATTTAGAGACATCGTTTTATTTGCCAATAATCTTTACATAAACTTCTATCACATAGAATTTCAGATTTTTCTATAGAAAAAACCGCTCGCCTAAACTTTTTGAAATTTTTCGTACAACGTCGAAACCAGAGGGGTTAATAATATACTGATATTATTTTTGTATATAATTTTATTTTTAATACATAACTTATAACAATAAACCATTTGAAAATTACATTTTAAATGTTTAATTACTTAAAAACAGTTTCTTGTATACAAATAATAAATAAAAAAAATATCTTAGGACAACCAACACACCGTTATCTGATCCCAAACTAGGCAGAGCATGTACTATGGTAATCAAACAACTGATAAACATACTTATATATTTCTAAATACATACATATTGTAGATAAATTACACCTAGACACAGAACAAATTTTTGTGCTCATCATACAAAGATTTGTCCTGGGTGGGAATCGAACCCACGACCTCAGTCTTTGCAGTCAGGGTCACTAACCACTATAGTAACATGCCAGTCAAATTGTAGTCGATCGTTATGAAATAGTACTGCAGCCAGTTAAACTGGAGACCTGACCTCGACCCTGGGGTCGAGGCAGGTTTCCAGTTGGGAAAAGGCTAGACAAATGATAATTATGGTATTGATGACCCCATACAACCTGTCAGGTAGGAAGTATGAAGCCAGACATAGAATTTGTTTGAGCCGAAGTTAACTTCGTTATCTAATTGCAATTATCAAGTCATCCTTGACCTGATAATTGCAATTAGATAACGAAGTTACTGGGTGAGTTAAGTAGAATACAACAGTACAAAAACAGCAAAATTTACAGTAAAAAAACGACTTATAGAAAGAAACACTCATGAAAACAACAAAAAAATATTATTTAAATGATGTAGTTCAATGTTTGTAATGACTATCTTCCATTTGTACTGTATTTGACATGTATTTATTGAATCCAACCTTGACTTTAACTTTCACTTCGAAACGTTTCATAAGTTGCGCCATATCATCTTCTTTATTACAGTCTGAGCTGTCTTCTTCTTCTTCTTTGTCTTCTGGTGGTGCAGTTGTATTAACTTCAGTAGTAGTGTCATCTGGGTCCTGTTCCTCAGAGTCTTCTGGTGGTGAAGTTGTACTTTCATCGGGAGTATATTCAGTAGTGGTAGAAGTGGAAGGTATCGTGGTAGTGGTGGTAGAAGTGGAGGGTGTGGTGGTAGATGTGGTAGTGGTGGAAGGTGTGGTTGTAGAAATGGTAGTGGTGGAAGGTGTGGTGGAAGGTGTGGTGGTAGAAGTGGTAGTGGTAGAAGGTGTTGTAGTAGAAGTGGTAGTGGTGACAGGTGTGGTGGTGGTGGATGGTGTGATGGTGGTGGATGGTATGGTGGTAGAAGTGGTAGTGGTGGAAGGTGTGGTGGTAGAAGTGGTAGTGGTGGTAGGTGTGGTGGTAGAAGTGGTAGTGGTGGAAGGTGTAGTTGTAGAAGTGGTGGAAGGTGTGGTGGTAGAAGTGGTAGTGGTGGAAGGTATAGTAGTCGAAGTGGTAGTGGTGGAAGGTGTGGTGGTAGAAGTGGTAGTGGTAGAAGGTGTTGTAGTAGAAGTGGTAGTGGTAGGAGGTGTTGTAGTAGAAGTGGTAGTGGTGACAGGTGTGGTGGTGGTGGATGGTGTGGTGGTGGTGGATGGTGTGGTGGTAGAAGTGGTAGTGGTGGAAGGTGTGGTGGTAGAAGTGGTAGTGGTAGAAGGTGTTGTAGTAGAAGAGGTAGTGGTGACAGGTGTGGTGGTGGTGGATGGTGTGGTGGTAGAAGTGGTAGTGGTGGAAGGTGTGGTGGTAGAAGTAGTAGTGGTGGAAGGTGTAGTGGTAGAAGTGGTGGAAGGTGTGGTGGTAGAAGTGGTAGTGGTGGTAGGTATAGTGGTGGAAGGTGTGGTGGTAGAAGTGGTAGTGGTGGAAGGTATAGTGGTGGAAGGTGTGGTCGTAGAAGTGGTAGTGGTGGACGGTGTAGTGGTAGAAGTGGTAGTGGTGGAAGGTGTGGTGGAAGAAGTGGTAGTGGTGGAAGGTGTGGTGGTAGAAGTGGTAGTGGTGGAAGGTATAGTAGTAGAAGTAGTAGTGGTGGAAGGTGTGGTGGTGGTGGAAGTAGTGGTGGTTTCTTCAACTTCATCCTCTTCATCTTGTAGATTTTCGAAGTTAATACCCGTTATTTGTTGGAACCAAGGTAAGTAAGGTCCAGGACGGGTGTAACCTGGTGAGAATGAATGTATTTTATCAAACAAATTGACTACAGTAAACCAAAAACCAAATCCAAACCAAATCTTGAAAAACTGCTCGATAATCATCAATCGTTTAGTATGGTCTAGTGTAATCAGCTTAAAAAGAAGAACAATTTCTATAGTGGTTGGATTTTCATTTCTAGAACATCAACGAAAGAAAAAATATATATAAAAATATAAAAGTATCATAAATATTACCAGTAGGCAAGCCAGGAGGGCAGGTGTTGTCTTCTGATGATGTAAACACGAAGAGGCCGACGAGGGTTGGAACGCCGTCGGAGCTAATATGCACCAGTGGGCCACCAAAGTCACCCTGGTACGAAAAAGAATTGTAGTATACAAAATAAACGAAGATATTCAAGATTAAAAACGTTAGATTACTGCGCAGCAATGCTAGCATTTCCATGATAGTCAATTTAAGTCTCTGAGACAGTGTGTATAGGTGTCAAACCTAAACATTAGCGCGTCCAGTCTTGACGCGGTAGGGCGAGAGTTTCAATATTTTTAGTGTCATAAATTATGAATTAAGAATTAAATTATGCAACATCGTCATCATCACTTCAGCTGAAAGACGTCCACTGCTGGACATAGGCCTCCCCCAAGCTGCACCACTTCGATCGGTTTTATGTTACAAGTGTCATTTTTCAACAGCTTGTACAATCAGGAAAATTGATTAGATAATCAATTTTCCTGATTGTAGATATGTGCTGCCAAAATGTATTTTATTACCATTCCATAAACTCAAAAACTCAAAGCATTTATTTCAAATAAAGCAATTAGAGGCACTTTTGAATTTTCAAGTGGCGGTGAGTCAGAAAAATGAAGCTAGTACATAGTTATAATTGTCAAAGAATTTTAAATCTTACCTGGCAAGCAGATTGTGAGGTGGCGTTTAATAATTCAGCGCAGATGATGGTATTAAGGACGGTGCCGCTCGCGAATGACCTGGCACAGTCATTGTTAGAGATCGCCTGCAGGTTTACCCATCTCAGCTCATCGGTAACGGAAGCTATAACAGGAGACGAAAATATATCGCCGATTTCATAAATACCTATGTAAAATTATTATTATTATTAAAAATTATTTGAACATGATTTTAACCTCCTTTAAAACACTGATTATCTCGAAATTTGGCTTACTTATCAAAGACCGATGACAATACAATAATTTTATAAATTTGTTCCATTATCCTTGCCGGGCTTACCAGGATAGCAAAAAAACTGTCTTCGAAAAATAAATAATAGTTTTAAAAAACTTAACTAAACTAACTAAAAATATAAAATGAAGGAAAAAAGCGTGAGCCGCTTTTCGAGGTATTTTTTAATTGATATCAAGCACCCCACGCTTTTTTCTATTATTTTCTAATTTTTAGTTTGGTTTTCTATGAAAGCGTGTTTTATTTAATTTTTTAATTTTTTTTCTTTTTGTTTTTAAAACTTCATTTTTACTGACCACGACCACTGCTGGACATAAGACTTCCCCAATTTGGGGTTGTATGGCATAATCGCCACGCTTGGCGAGAATGGCAAACCGCTACAAGAGGCAACCGGGACCAACGGTTTAACGTGGTTTCTAAAGCTGGGTACTCACTTAGCAGCGTAGCACGTAACGTATCAGATACGGTATCAAGTGAGTACGTAGGCACGAGCCCGCTGCGAGCCGCTCGCGCGAGGAGCGCTGTAGGCTCGCAGTGACCCGCCGAGTGGCGGTATCACTGCGAGCACAAAGGCGGCGCGCAGTGTGCTCGTGGACGCCGTACCCACTTGCAGGTTGATACCATTTCTGATACGTTACGTACTACACTGCTAAGTGAGTACCCAGCTTAGGGCACGGCGTGTTCTTTTTACGAAGAGATGGTCATGTAGTGCATGATCACCCTTCCACAGACGACCTCGAAAAGTGTAGCTTACTCTTCGATTGAATCGTCTGACTGTTATAAGTAAGCCACGAGGGCCTTAGTTTATAATATTAGTTATGGTGATAATATAGGATATACTCACCAGAGGTTGATGCGCTGCCATGTCCACTTACGTAGACCTGGTCTCCGTCGTAGTCACGGTACGCGTCAGCACCCGGCTGTACTCGGATCCGTTGCAGCAGCGCTGAGTGAACAAGTGACGTCAGAATCAACATTAATACAAGTCAAGCATTAACATTTTCATGAATCGAATGTATTTCAATCGTTCAGAAGCAAAGCGTAATTGCCTGTTAAGCTTTAATTTCCTAAGAAAGAGTTTCCGTCATCATTTTATATCGATCGTCGTGACTACAATTTTGACCAGAATTTGACCGTTAAGTCAAAGAAGCTGCCTGAAGATTTAAATCACTTAATTTGCCGTCACCGCACTTAGTCATGAGGAAAAGTGTTATTAATTAGTGATTCCATAACAATTCTCTGAAATCACTTCATCATTGTGTGTCAAAATGAAACAGAAATGCAACAGTTTGTTGGTAATTTAGCATTAAATGTAATTAGTATTTAAGTTTTTAAGCCCTGACTGGAGGACTTAATTTATTTAGGCAGCCACAAAAAAGTCTAGTTAAGCAGCCAACCACCTCTTAAGTGGACCTTCAAGATGCCAATCATAAGAAAGAAAAAACGCCATCCGTCACTATCTCTAGCCAAATTCCAGAAGTTTCAAAACACCGGCACTCAGGTGACGGACAAGTGATAGACACGTAGCCACAGTAAATATATTTATCTCTACTTTGGCACTGTCGCCGTTGGTGGACAAATGCCCTTAGGGATAAATACTACACCTATATTATTACGGAAAGCGATATATGTGATATCTTACGTAAATCGCAAACAACTGCGATGGGCGCTGCTTAGCTGATACAAACTTTTTGCACTGATGTGCTGATTTGTTAACAGCTGCATTCGAGCTATGTTCTGACCAATCATAATAAAGATAAATTGGCTCTATGATAAGCCAGTCCGTAACTAAGCAAAAAACTTGCTTGTATTATTACGAAAACATTTTATAGTTTCCAGTCCTTTACAAAACCTTAGGATTTCAAAATACCGACTCACCAGAATACACAACCTGGCGTGGAAGCCTCACAAGTGTGATGTCATTTGGCTGCACAGGAGTCGGCCTTGAGTCGTCAAAAGTTGGAAAGTTATACCATTCCGTGGTCTCGAAGATGTTCTCCGGATTGTTGTCGCTGAGGGACACCACGCCAGCGCGAATGATCAAACTTACGCGGCTGGAAAGGAAATTGAGGTCATATAAGAACACATTAGGTTGATATCTGTAACTAAGTGACTCGACCCTGCGGATAAACCGACTTGGAAAGACATTGAGATTTCTTTATCAAACGTAGTTTTGATTATGTTATGTTTGGTGCAAATGTAGTAGTGCGTAGCACTCGTAACTGGTGTGCGTCTTACATTCTTGTAATTTAAAAAAAGTTCAAAGTCTGATCTTAGTATTAATCTGTCAAAAATACGTCCAGTTTCCATACACGTTTGACAAGTTATTGACATTTGATGGTCGCTGAGATGAGATTGCGACTAGATTTTACACGCTTTATATTAGCTTCACTTGTATGTTTGTTTGTAACCGACTCCTTATAGCGCGATTTTGACCCACTTTAAACGACCAGATTTCATTGAAACTCTTTCATTGAAAATGAAATCTGGTCGTTTAAAGTGGGTCAAAATCGCGCTATAAGGAGTCGGTTACAAACAAACATACAAGTGAAGCTAATATAAAGCGTGTAAAAAGAAAGTAAATCTCATTTTAAATATCCACTCATTTGGTTACTTACCCGGCAGTACACTGCGCTGCAGTGAGGACCCATCGTCTGGACACTATGGATCCTCCACAGTAGCCCATAGTACCAGCGGAGCTCACCGTACGAATGGATGCATGGTGAGGGAGCTGTCCCGGTTGAGCCTCCCACCCCCATACTATTCCCGATGACGATGATAGCGCCTCAGCTTCTGGGTGGAAAAAGATGTTACAGTAATATGATTTGGCGATATTACGGTGAAGGAAAATATAGTAAAGTAACCTGGCATCTACACCCGTAACAACAAGTTGCTTTACGGCTCACTCCCTTTCATTGAGAGGGACCTGTATTACAGCAATGGGAACTCTAGTATAATCAGTCTTTTTGATGTTCCCACTGCTGGGCCATAGGTCTTCTCTATGATAGAGGTAGCGGTAATACACGACGTTCGCCCAGTGCGGGTTGATAAACGTCAGATATTGTCGAATTGCTGGTTCTAGGATTTCCTTCACCGTTTAGGCTAATTTATTTTCTAGGTTTAGGTCATAACATTTCGTGAACATAGTTTTCTTCTGTGTGTCCATCCTATAGTTTTATTATTACGGACTAATATAATAGTGTACTTACCGAGCTCGATAACATCCTCTGTGAATTCTGACATCACATTTTTGTATCTCGCGGATACCTGAAAAATATGAATAATTGTTTAAGTGAACCAGCCTTTAGGAGTGGTAGAGGATAAAGTGAAATATCAAATACGAAAAAGTCAAAAATGTGGATTCGTATAAGCTTAGATGTAACTTCTGTTGAAAGTCGTTATAGAAATCAGAAACGAATTAAAAGAGCTTGTCGCTTGTCGAAATCCTCTAAGATATGGTCACCCTATGCTGCTGGGATTGATTTGAAGCAAATTCGAAACTACTAACAACGTTATCTCTACATAGTATAAAACAAAATCGCTTCTCGCATCTGTTAATCACGCTTAGATCTTTTAAACAACGCAACGGATTTTAATGCGGCTTTTATCAATAGATAAAGTGTTTCAAGAGAAAGGTTCATACATATAATACCCGTATAAAGCCGCTGGCAAAACTTAGTACGATATAATGGTATAACGTGTGATATAGTTTTACTCAATGATACTATTAATAACCAAACCAAAACAACCAAAAATTAACCAGAGCTCTTAAAAGTACTACTATTAATAGTGTTATTTTTACCTGAAGCACCGCCAGCAGGAAAAAACACAAGCCCGATTTCATTAACATCTTCTATTCCAATGACAATTACTGTCAATGTGCACTAAAAATAGAAGTTTTAACTACGTTTATATTGAGATTAATATCAGTTCATTAATAAACACGATAAGATAAAATAAAATTACACAAATGTTAACATTCACAGATAATTTGAACTTATGATAAAAATCTATATCTGATTTTGATTTTATTAACTATTTGAGAATGTAAATACTTACCAGACAATAATATATTAGTCGTACAATATACCATGTAATACATATTTATTGTACAATATTTACATGATATATAGGCTTACAGACCTAAAATAATATTAATAATATAATATGTACATAATGTATATAAAAACAGAGAGAAACGAATTACAGAGCATCAAATAACTTGTCCGCATCGATTTCAATGGGAAACGTGCCCAAAAGGATGACAGCATTGTCACGTTGTATGACAGTGCTGATTCTTTGGTCAAAACATAAGGTCACTCATGTGACCTTATGTTACCTATAACCAAGCGGTTGGTCGAATCTTCATAGATTCGACCAACCGCTTGGTTATATACCATGATGAGTCCATACGAATGGAAGAATTACAAATCGAAAGTTCTCTTGTTTTAAAGAGAAAATAATTGTTTGGGGATTCGGTTCAGACCTTTACTCAATCAATCAACTCAGCTTATCTCCGTACACTGCAGAATATAGACCTCTCTCGCTGCGCCACAACACTTTTAGTTCCCCATTCCACATCCAGTCTCTCCCAGCCACCTTTCTAAGGTTGTCCGTACAGCTAGTGAGAGGCGTCCCACATTACGCTGCTCGCCGATTACCGGTCTCTACTCTAGGACTCGTTTGCTCCATAGGCCATCGGTTCTTAGAGAAACATGGCCAGCCCAAGGTAGACCGTGATGAGATATAAACTAAAACTGAAAGTAGACATGACTTTTAGTAGAATTCTAAAAAATTAACTTCATTATCATCATAATTACCCTATAATGTTCCCACTGCTGGGACACAGGCTTCGTCTCAGTGAGAGGCAGTGGTACGTAATCCACCACACGGGCCCAATGCGGATTAGTAGATATGACATGTCTTCGAATTTCAGTTCTAGAACATGGCGGTTTCCCCATGATATTTTTCTTTACCGTTATAGTAGTGGTCATGAAATAATTTACACAATGTAAAGCGCCTGCCTGAGTTTCAACCAACGACCTTCAAATCGGCCAAGTGGTCACGGATGCTACCACTGGGCTACCACATCTCTACTGGTCACAAAATAAAAGTAATTTGGATGGAATTAAAATCAATGAAGGACTCATTATAGGAATAACCTATCTATGCTATATAATAATATTATAAAGCTGAAGAGTTTGTTTGTTTGGTTGAACGCGATAATCTCAAGAACTCCCGGTCCAAATTGAAAAAATATTCTTGTGTTGGGTAGCATATTTATTGAGAAAAGCTATAGATTATATAACATCACGCTACGATCAAAAGGAGCGGAGCAGCAACGAAAACTAGCAGGGAATTCGATCCGACTGGGAGGATCAGTATGAGTTTATGTATCTTGAAATATAACTTGTTATTTCCCGTATTCAAAACTGCCATTGATATAAAACTCTCGCTTCACACCAAATTCAAGGCACTCAATCTAGCACTTTAGATTATGGCAACCCCCCAAATTTGGGAGGCCTATCGACGTAGCAGTCAACGTCTTTCAGCTAAAATATTGATGTTGATGATAATACCAATGTTATGTAAAGGGCCTTATTCGTGATGTGCTTCAGAAAGGTAAGGTGTATAGTTCTCGCAACAAGCGTGGGTGTATGACCAGAGGGGCAATTCAATCTGTCTTGAACCTTGAGTTTCCCTACACTTTTGCCAAATTCTTGACTTTTGATTGAAGTCGAGATGAGACTGTGACTACAAGAATTGGCCTCAGATTTATAAAAGTAAATGAAATAAAAAGATTATTATAAGGATTGCACCAGATGGCGTTATGTCATTTCTCCTTTCTTCCTTGGGTAGCAGAAATTAATTTACTTATGTGTTTGTATGGTTCTATCATTCGAGGAGCATTGACAGACGTTAAGGGTCGTCAGAAGCCTGACTCTGATAGCCAGTCTTACCAAACGACTATCGTGTTACACAGTAACTGGGTTGTGGAGGTCAGATAAGCAGACACAGGTATTCTGCTGCATCTGATTACACTGGAAACCGAACTTAACATTGTTAGGAAAAGCCACGTGTAACCGGCCGTGATTCAGTCCATGACCGGGAGCAAAAGCCTCTTTTGCGAGGAAATTGTGACCGCAAGGAGGAAAAATGAAAAAAAATACGTGTTATTATGTTAAAGTCATAAAAATTCTTCAAACTTTTCATTAACATGGGTAATCTGTAGATGTAATTAAGTTATGACATGATTATTTATGTGTATCAAATTGTTTTGATTGATAATTAATTAATTATGTTTATTGCTTCTTAATGCTCTTCCTTGTTGTTGGATTAAGAGATAAATTTCTGGTAAGTGTATTCTCAAATTATTAATTAAAGTAAAGTGTGATTGCGATCTTTAACCCGTGAAAATAGAAGAAGGTCAAAATGACCCACAATGAATAAATTTGGCACGTTTTTATTTCTGCAGAAGGAACCTGTATTTTCATATGGATGAAGTTAATCATCCTTTGCGCCCATGCGAATTTGTCTGTGCGTGTTTGTGAGAGCTACAACTGTCAATGAGTCATTATGGCCCCCGGTTACGTTTTGTGTTTTGTGCCTGTTCAACTATTCAGTTTATTTATTCTGGAAAAGTATTGACATGCGTTTTTTTTTTAATTTTAATTTCCTAGCAATGTATTGTCACTGTGGATTTTATCTTGACCAATGTGGGCTCATGCTCATATGATTATTCAATAACATAGAACTAAGAATAAAAAATAAACTGTATACAAAAAAGACCGTCTTCCCAAAAACAAACCGAAGTAAAAATAAAACTTAAATTTCAGAATTCGGTGTCTGTGGATCTGTATTTTAGTTTTATGTTACCACCTTTTTAGGCAGTCGGTTGTAATTTTTAATTAAAATCCTATGCATTTAAAAAGAATTTTGAAACCGATCTACAACTATCCAGAGAAATCGCAGAAGATACATAAAAAAAATATAGATGAATTCTGAACCATTTTGAAGTCGGTTATTAAATAAAATGCTTTTGCTGTCGATTATAAAAAAAAATGGGATTTATTTTCACCCACTTCATTATTCAGCACGTTTTTAATATCGAGGTAAAGTCATGAACTTTATCGTGATGATAATTTCTTTGATATAATCTTAGTAACAACTGTAGGTGATGACAATTTGGAATCAGTTTTAATGGACATAGATTTCATATATATACGTAATCTCTAAGGTAGATTTCGTTTACAAAAATTAGTATTTGCAAATAAGATGTTAATAAAACTGGGCTTCTTTTTGTTCCTGCTGATTGTTCTGCAGGTAAATTAATAATTATGATAGTTTTAAAAGTTTTAGCCAACTAAGTAAATAAGGTATTTATAAATGTTGCTGCTAGAATACTAGTGTGAGACTTAGACATAAATGGCAAAATAGTGCATAACAAGTGATATATTTTGTTGCTTAATATTAAAAGTCGTTTAAACCTCAATTAAAAATATATAATAAAACAGACATTAATTCTTGTTTAACTTTAAGCAACGATTCAAAATCATGACAATTTAGGAGTATATTGAAATAAAATATACTCCTAGAATTACATGATTTTATAATTACAAGTTATAGTATTTTATCCAATTGAATTCGATCCTGAGCCAATTGTATTCTGTTATCAAACCCATCCCTCCATCTTCGCTTGGGTCTGCTACGATACCATTGCACTTTTTAAGATCTTAGTAGTTATTTTTTTCGTCAACCTGTGATATTTATTTATGGGCAAAGTTCTAACCCAGAGTTTCTACTGTTCCTTGTTCGTTGCTTTCTACGATCCCACAAACTCTTCAAAATCATAACACCAGCGTTTCCTTATCCTTTCTCTCTCAGTCAATGACGATAATGCCTCGAGATGAAGATATAATGTATATTTATCTTAGCTCATTTTTTTCATCGCAGTCTTTGCGGTACTCTTAACATCCCAGACGTAATAACTATAAAACTTCTATTATGTGTTGTTTAGTGTCATTCAACCGAATATTATTGTTGGATTGTATTCAATCATCAACGATTCTCTTAAGCGTTTCTTCGCCATGTCTCTCAAGAGATGGAAGTCCCAGATGTAATACCCAAAGTAAAAGCACTATAGTTATAACCTACCAAACTTTCTTACTTTGCAGGTATCGGCGCGATACAAAAATGTGGTACCAGACCTGAACAAGGTTATAATCGATGACGGTAAGTCAACATAAGGTTTTGTTTCATTATCGCCAAAATTAATATTCACAACATGAGTTCTACCTAGGAATTAAGAAAACGGAATAGAACCCACCATACTACGTGCGCGATTTGATTTCCAATCATGTAAACCTGCCAGGGTCGCGAGATTTGGTCGTAAGAGATAACGTGGCCCTGGCATATGGGCTACTAAAGGAACTCGGGTGGGTTTTAGTCAGTAAAAGTCTGACATGCCTTTTCACTCTACCCAGACCGAGAGACGTCATTTGATGATTTACTACCGACAAAAAAAAAAACAAGTAAATAACACACGCATAAAGTTCAGAGTTCACCCTTTTTTCAAAATATGTTTTTTCAATAGTAGGTTAATAAATCTGAAATTAACTTAAATTACACTAACATAAAGTTGACATATATTTAAGTAGAAATATCGTCAACTGGAAAATAAAACTGGAATGGACTTTAACAACTTATCCTTTGTTCTCACAGATCCCACGGCGGTAAATTCATCATCGTCACGTATAATATCGGGTTGGGAAGCACAACCAGGCCAACTGCCGTACCATGCAGCCCTTCGTTTTGTGAACATCAACGGTCAGCTGCAACAATGTGGTGGTTCCATTGTGTCCAAGGAATGGGTCATCTCTTCTGCGTTTTGTACTGTCTCGTAAGTAAACGAAAAGCATTTTAAATACAGATATATACCTACACTTCACACACCCACATACACTAATACACATAACACTACACTACCACCACACTCTACACTTTTTTTCTTTTTTTTTTTTGGATGGGAAATCTTCAAATGACTTCTTCCGCTCTGGGCGGAGCGGGAGGGCGTGTTAGACTTTTACTGATTAAAACCGACCCATGTTCCTTCAGTTGCCCATGTGCCAGGGTCACGGTATCTCTTTCGAACAATCTCGCGACCCCGGTAGGCATCGGTCCTAGCAGACCCCTTCAGTGCGGCTGACATCTCTTTGAGGCGCGCGTGGAACTCTACGCGCCGTCAACCCGAGCCTGGTCCTTACCGGGCGGCGAGCTACCCATTGCTCGCCGCCCGCAAGCTTGCGCCTACGGTGGCCGGGAGTCAGCTATCGACTCGCAGCGCCCGGGGCATCTCCTCCTGCGGCGGCTAGGGACGTGAGGGCGCAGAGACTGCCACTCCCTCACGCGCCCCGCCTCCTCCTTCGCGAGCATTACTGGCCGCCGACGCTATACACTGTCATCTCATTTTTGCAGAGAAACATAACTTTTCTATGCAAAAATTAGTTTATACGATACGTATTCTGATTTCAATAAGTAATAACTTGGGTTTTTATTGAAGTTAGTCAAAATGTATAATTAATAATTATACACAAAATATGCACACACCACACTAAATTACTTCTTTTTTGCGAAATGGAATGCCTTTGACCTCCATTTCACCTGATGGAGAGCGATTGATGAAGTCTTTAATAGATCGAACAAGCCCAGAGGATAATTCTGTTCAATCTTGGTTTGAATTCTGGCACTGGGGTTTCACCCTTTCTCAGTGTAAATAATACATGTGGTAGGGAAGCGCTGAGCGCTGATCTTGATAATTTAGACGTTTTAAATCCTTTTTTCTTCTTCAGCCGCATTATTGCAGTAGTTCGCGCTGGCGTGGTGTCCCTTATCAGCCCAGAGTACATTTTTGAGACCACGGAATGGTACCGCCCTCCTGAATACAATAGTTTGACGCCTAATGTGTTGCAGCCAAACGACATATCACTTGTGAAACTGCAGCGCCCCGTTGTGTTTACAAGTTAGTATTATATCTTTCTAATTAAGTAAGTAAATATTTAAAAATTGGTAAAAATTCACATGACTATACTCTCAAAATCTTGAAGAAAAGGGTATTGGGTATCGTAAAATTTCATGGACTGAACTGGAGCTTTATCATCATCAAACTACAGCAGTCCACTGCTGAACATAATTGCACTCCATTCACTTTGATTTTCAGCAACTCTCATGTATCATCCAACTGCTATTAGCCACCCATACTTCATCTAGTTTTAGTGCGGTCCTGCCATATGATTCGTACACACGGCTACACATCAAGCTATACATTTCCAGTTTTAGCTGACCTCGCATTCGCATTTCTTTTCGTACCGTGAGAAGAAAGCTTACACTAGAAATGACTTGACCTGTGGTCGTGCGTACATAAATAGGATCGATTGGAACATGCTTGTGTTTATTTCCAAAAGTCACGGTCGAAGTCAAGTCCAAGCCAAACAACGTGTCTTATAGATTATTTTTTATTTCAGTACTTTTTCTTTCGGTTTCTTTATAAGCTCTTTCCTTATAATCTTCAACCAATTCTGCGGGAAATATGGTTCAGACTTTTTCGTATAATGGGGTTTTTTTTTTTGGGTTGTCATGTTGGCATTTCACTTTATGTAATTTATTAAATTCCTACTGCTCTCAACGGTGACCATAACGTAACGAAGGTCACCGGTATTTACTAGAACCAAAAATAATGTAATATGTAACAACATCTACCTACTTTTTAGGGCTCGCATGGTGGATTCAGACCACTCTCTGTTACAGAAGGGAGGCCTTTATTGCAGCAGTTAGAACATTAAATGCTTAAATCATTTGTAATTGTTTATTTCTTACCTAATGCTTAATTATATTTGACTTGCAATTATGTTGATTCTGATGTGCCGTCTTTCTCCAGTGTTGCTGCAACCAATCCGCGTACAGAGGAGTACTGACGCGTACCGTAACTACGACGGCGAACAAGTGTATGCAAGTGGACATGGCTATACAGGGAACACTGGTCAGTATTTGTTTTACAATCAATATTTATAAGTTAACATTAAACCTCTTTTGGAGGTGTGAAGAACAGAGAGTAATGTTTACTCAATCACCGTAGAAAAAGAAGGACCCTCAGACCCAGATGCGTGTCGGGTGTGTCAAATCTGCTTGGGCGATGCAGGATTTATGTGACGTCAGTGTGATGAGTACTTCGTATGCGGTGTAAATGCCGCTACACGCTTAGTGAAATAATCGCAGAATGATAATATTTTATAACTAGTTAATCTTATTGTTGTACTCCTGTTGATTTTCATGTTCGAGTGACTATGATTGTGTCATAAACCTTGTGCTAATGACTATAAGTCACAAGTAGTTCACACTTGTGGTGATAAGACTACACAAAATGTTTATTGTATTTCTGAAACAGCATGCGTAGGACGCAGCCTTAGGCCAGAATCTAACCAAAGAGGGATTTATAGACACTGACTGCGTATTCATGTGACCGATTGCTTTCGCATCAAACTCGGCGTTAGTGTAAAAAAAATGTAACTTTGCCTATGATAGAAACTTTTGTGTTTTATTTTGTGATCAAAGTAATATTTTCTTTTAACGTTGTAGGTCCCTTAACCGATGTACTGAGATGGGTATACCTACGAGCTATCTCCAACAATGAGTGTGCCAGAATATATTCGAGAGGCGTCTTCGACACCACCATCTGCGCGCAATACTACAACGTCACCTCACAAGCTACTTGTTTTGTAAGCTTTTTTATTTAATTCCTGAATATACTTTTACATTCAACTTGTACAGTGTCCTAAAAAAATAGTTAAAAGTGGGTGTTTCGAATTTTGTGTCGTACGGCAGCGTAGTTTTCGTATTTTAGGGACGTATGTCAGCGTAGTTTTTGAAGACATTTTTTTGCTATACTGGTAGCCCCGGTAAGAACAATGGCACAAATTTATAAAATTATTTTATTTTCATCGGTCCTTGATAAGTAAGCCAAATTTTGATATAATCCGATGTTTTGAAGGGGGTCAAAATCATGTTCAAAGTTTCCATTAAAAACTAAAAGCGTGAAAAAGCTGTGGTTCCTCTTAGAAAAGTGTAAATGTGGTATACTCTCCTAAGATAACACGACACGGATAATGGGCCTGTACCTGAAACAAAATTTTATGCATAGGCAGCGACTCGAACTCAAAGCATTCAGTTAATGAAATCATTTACAGGCACTTTTTAATTGTCAAGAGTCAGATACATACTGCTAGGGTCGCGAGATTGTTCGAAAGAGACACCGTGACCCTGTCACATGGGCAATTGAAAGAACACGGGTCGGTTTTAGTCAGTAAAAGTCTGACAAGCCCTCCTGCTCCGCCCAAGAGCGGGAGAAGTCATTTGATGATTTACGATCCAAAAAAAAGTTAGATACATGAAGCTCGTTGCCCATTGTAAAGCGAAATAGGTTCCTACCGAAAATTCATTTTATTTTAATTTATTTCAAGATTGATTTGATTCAAGTTGTTACTTGAATCTGAAAATAAATTAAAATCTTGAAATAAATTTATTTCAAGATTCAAGTTGTTACTTGAATCTTGAAATAAATTAAAATAAATTAAATTTGTTAATAATTCAAAATTATTATTAAATAATATTTCTTATCACTTATGGTAGTAAACATAACCTACACACTTAATTTACACTGCCATATATGCCATAATGCGATCCCTGCTACAAGCTCAACACCTAAGTGGACTGTTTGGAGCAGCAATTCACACAACAGTCCAGACTGCTCACGATGCACAGCAGTATGATGTTAGGGCTAGCCCGTTCCCCTTTCACGAGATAAGTGGATCTTTTCCGGATTGTAGCCTAGAAGCAATCGATACGAGCTTCAGCAAACATACCTGACGCACTACGAAACGAGTAGAAAAAACGAGAGATATAAAATTCCTTCAGCTTCATCATTTCAGCTGAAAGACGTCCACTGCTGGACATAGGCCTCCCCCAAGCACCGCCACTTCGACCGGTACTGTGCTTCTAGTATTAATTCTTATATTCCTTACTTAGGAGAAAAGGACGAAAGAAAAATATTTTTTGGGACTTGCACAGAAAAACTCAAAATACATGTAAAAACACACACATAGAACTACGGTAAAATAAAGAAAAAAGTAACCTGCATTTACTCCAGTTTCGTTTCAGGGTGACAACGGTGGGCCATTAGTGCATGTTGGTCCCGATGGCGTTGAAACCCTCATAGGAGTCGCCTACTTCTTTAGCGTCGGCTGCGACAGAATCTGGCCTTCAGGTACTATTTGAATTACTTGCAAATAATTAATTAATTTATCACAATTTTCCTCGAGCACAGTGAATTATTTGATAAAACCAATACAAACAATTAATACCAATTATTTTTACCAGGTTTTACTCGCACGGGACCTTTCTTACCTTGGTTCGAAGAAGTAACGGGTATTGACTTCGACAATCAACAAGAATATACTACTACCACTACTACCTCCACTTCCAACATCACCACTACTATCGATCCCACCACCCCAAACACTCCTACTACTCCTGATGATGTCACTACAACTAGTGCTGAAACCACTCCCATCGATCAAACTACAAACAGCCCTGACAACACCCCTATCGATCAAACCACAACCAGTGCTGAAACCACTCCTAACGACCAAACTACAACTAGCGATGACAACACTCCTATCGATCTCACCACAACCAGCACTGACACCACTCCTATCGATATCACAACAGGTAGCACTGACACCACTCCTATCGATATCACAACAGGCAGCACTGACACCACTCCTATCGATATAACAACAGACAGCCCTGAAACTACTCTTATAGATATCACAACAGACAGCACTGAAACTACTCCAATCGATATCACAACGGGCAGTACTAAAACCACTCCTACCGATATCACAACGGGCAACACTGAAACCACTCCGATAGATATCACAACGGGCAGCTCTGAAACTACTCCAATCGATATCACAACGGGCAGCACGGAAACCACTCCTATAGATATCACCACAGGCAACACTGACACCACTCCTATAGATATCACAACAGGCAGCACTGACACCACTCCTATCGATATAACAACAGACAGAACTGAAACTACTCCTATAGATATCACAACAGACAGCACTGAAACTACTCCTATCGATATCACAACAGGCAGTACTGAAACCACTCCTACCGATAGCACAACGGGCAGCACTGAAACCACTCCTACCGATATCACAACGGACAGCACTGAAAGCACTCCTATAGATATCACAACAAGCAGCCCTGAAACCACTCCTATCGATATCACAACGGGCAGCACTGAAACTACTCCTATAGATATCACAACAGGCAGCACCGAAACCACTCCTAAAGATATCACAACAGGCAGCACTGACACCACTCCTAACGATATAACAACAGACAGCACTGAAACTACTCCTATCGATATCACAACGGGCAGTACTGAAACCACCCCTATCGATATCACAACGGGCAACACTGAAACCACTCCTATCGATATAACAACAGGCAACACTGAAACCACTCCTATAGATATCACAACAAGCAGCACTGAAACTACTCCTATAGATATCACAACAGGCAGCACTGATACCACTCCAATCGATATCACAACGGGCAGCACTGAAACCACTCCAACAGATATCACAACAGGCAGCACTGAAACCACTCCTATAGATATCACAACAGGTAGTACTGCAAGCACTCCTACCGATATTACAACAGACAGCACTGAAACCACTCCTATCGATACCACAACGGGCAACACTGAAACCACTCCTATTGATATCACAACAGGCAGCACTGAAACCACTCCAACAGATATCACAACAGGCAGCACTGAAACCACTCCTATTGATATCACAACAGGCAGCACTGAAACCACTCCTATCGATGTCACAACAGACAGCACTGAAACCACACCTATAGATATCACAACAGACAGCACTGAAACCACTCCAACAGATATCACAACAGACAGCACTGAAACCACTCCTATCGATACCACAACGGGCAACACTGAAACCACACCTATAGATATCACCACGGGCAGTACTGAAACAACTCCAATCGATTTCACAACGGGCAGCACTGAAACTACTCCTATAGATATCACAACAGGCAGCACTGAAACCACTCCTTTAGATATCACAACAGGCAGCACTGAAACCACTCCTATAGATATCACAACAGGCAGCACTGACACCACTTCTATAGATATCACAACAGGCAGCACTGAAACAACTCCTATAGATATCACAACAGGCAGCACTGAAACCACTCCTATAGATATCACAACAGGCAGCACTGACACCACTTCTATAGATATCACAACAGGCAGCACTGAAACAACTCCTATAGATATCACAACAGGCAGCACTGAAACCACTCCTATAGATATCACAACAGGCAGCACTGACACCACTCCTATAGATATCACAACAGGCAGCACTGAAACCACTCCTGTCGATATCTCAACAGGCAGCACTGAAACCACTCCTATCGATATCACAACGGGCAGCTCTGAAACCACTCCTGTCGATATCACAACAGGCAGCACTGAAACCACTCCTATAGATATCACAACAGGCAGCACTGACACCACTTCTATAGATATCACAACAGGCAGCACTGAAACAACTCCTATAGATATCACAACAGGCAGCACTGAAACCACTCCTATAGATATCACAACAGGCAGCACTGACACCACTCCTATAGATATCACAACAGGCAGCACTGAAACCACTCCTGGCGATATCTCAACAGGCAGCACTGAAACCACTCCTATCGATATCACAACGGGCAGCTCTGAAACCACTCCTGTCGATATCACAACGGGCAGCACTGAAGTCACTCCTATTGATATTACAACAGACAGCACTGAAACCACTCCTATAGATATCACAACAGGTAGCACTGAAACCACACCTATAGATATCACTACAGGCAGTACTGAAACCACTCCTATTGATACCACAACGGGCAGCACTGACACCACTCCTATAGATATCACAACAGGCAGCACTGAAACCACTCCTATAGATATCACAACGGGCAGCACGGAAACCACTCCCATCGATATTACAACAGACAGCACTGAAACCACTCCTGTCGATATCACAACGGGCAGCACTGGATCCACTCCGATAGATGTCACAACGGGCAGTACTGGAACCACTCCTATAGATATCACCACAGGCAGTACTGAAACCACTCCTATCGATATCACAACAGGCAGCACTGACACCACTCCGATAGATATCACAACGGGCAGTACTGGAACCACTCCTATAGATATCACAACAGGCAGCACTGACACCACTTCTATAGATATCACAACAGGTAGCACTGAAACCACACCTATAGATATCACCACAGGCAGTACTGAAACCACTCCTATAGATATCACAACAGGCAGCTCTGAAACCACTCCTATCGATATCACAACGGGCAGTACTGAAACTACTCCAATCGATATCACAACGGGCAGCACGGAAACCACTCCTATAGATATCACCACGGGCAGTACTGAAACCACTCCTACCGATATCACAACGGGCAACACTGTGACCACTCCTATCGATATTACAACAGGCAGCACTGAAACCACTCCTATAGATATCACAACAAGCAGCACTGAAACTACTCCTATAGATATCACAACAGGCAGCACTGATACCACTCCAATCGAAATCACAACGGGCAGCACTGAAACCACTCCAATCGATATCACAACAAGCAGCACTGAAACCACTCCAACAGATATCACAACGGGCAGCACGGAAACCACTCCTATTGATATCACAACAGGCAGCACTGATACCACTCTTATCGATATCACAACAGGCAGCACTGAAACCACTCCTACAGATATCACAACAGGCAGCACTGAAACCACTCCTATCGATATCACAACGGGCAACACTGAAACCACACCTATAGATATCACAACAGGCAGTACTGAAACCACTCCCATAGATATCACAACAGGTGGCACTGAAACTACTCCTATAGATATCACAACAGGCAGCACTGAAACCACTCCTATAGATATCACAACAGGCAGCACTGACACCACTCCGATAGATATCACAACGGGCAGTACTGGAACCACTCCTATAGATATCACAACAGGCAGCACTGAAACAACTCCCATAGATATCACCACAGGCAGTACTGAAACCACTCCTATCGATAGCACAACAGACAGCACTGAAACCACTCCTATCGATATCACAACAGGCAGCACTGAAACCACTCCTATAGATATCACAACAGGCAGTACTGCAAGCACTCCTATCGATATAACAACAGGCAGTACTGCAAGCACTCCTATCGATGTCACAACAGACAGCACTGAAACCACTCCTACCGATATCACAACGGGCAGCACTGAAACCACTCCTATAGATATCACAACACACAGCACTGAAACCACTCCTACTGATATCACAACACACAGCACTGAAACCACTCCTATAGATATCACCACAGGCAGTACTGAAACCACTCCTATAGATATCACAACAGGCAGTACTGAAACCACTCCTATCGATGCCACAACGGGCAGCACTGAAACCACTCCTATTGATACCACAACGGGCAGCACTGACACCACTCCTATAGATATCACAACAGGCAGCACTGAAACCACTCCTATAGATATCACAACAGGCAGCACTGACACCACTCCTATAGATATCACAACAGGCAGCACTGAAAACACTCCTATAGATATCACAACAGGCAGTACTGAAACCACTCCTATCGATGCCACAACGGGCAACACTGAAACCACTCCTATTGATACCACAACGGGCAGCACTGACACCACTCCTATAGATATCACAACAGGCAGCACTGAAACCACTCCTATAGATATCACAACAGGCAGCACTGACACCACTCCTATAGATATCACAACAGGCAGCACTGAAACCACTCCTATGGATATCACAACAGGCAGCACTGAAAACACTCCTATAGATATCACAACAGGCAGTACTGCAAGCACTCCTATCGATGTCACAACAGGCAGCACTGAAACCACTCCTGTCGATATCACAACGGGCAGCACTGAAACCACTCCTATCGATGCCACAACGGGCAACACTGAAACCACTCCTATAGATATCACAACAGGCAGCACTGACACCACTCCTATAGATATCACAACAGGCAGCACTGAAACCACTCCTATAGATATCACAACAGGCAGCACTGAAAACACTCCTATAGATATCACAACAGGCAGTACTGCAAGCACTCCTATCGATGTCACAACAGGCAGCACTGAAACCACTCCTGTCGATATCACAACGGGCAGCACTGAAACCACTCCTATCGATGCCACAACGGGCAACACTGAAACCACTCCTATCGATATCTCAACAGGCAGCACTGAAACCACTCCTGTCGATATAACAACAGACAGCACTGAAACTACTCCAATCGATATTACAACAGACAGCACTGAAACCACTCCTGTCGATACCACAACGGGCAGCACTGAAACCACTCCTATCGATATCACAACAGGCAGCACTGAAACCACTCCTATAGATATCACAACAGGCAGCACTGAAACCACTCCTATAGATATCACAACAGGCAGCACTGAAACCACTCCTATAGATATCACCACAGACAGCACTGAAACCACTCCTATCGATGTCACAACAGACAGCACTGAAACCACTCCTATTGATACCACAACGGGCAGCACTGACACCACTCTTATAGATATCACAACAGGCAGTACTGGAACCACTCCTATAGATATTACCACAGGCAGTACTGAAACCACTCTTATCGATATCACAACGGGCAGCACTGAAACCACTCCTGTCGATATAACAACAGACAGCACGGAAACCACTCCCATCGATATTACAACAGACAGCACTGAAACAACTCCTATAGATATCACAACGGGCAGCACTGAAACCACTCCTGTCGATATCACAACGGGCAGCTCTGAAACCACTCCTATCGATATCTCAACAGGCAGCACTGAAACCACTCCTACAGATATCACAACAGGCAGCACTGAAACCACTCCTATCGATATCACAACGGGCAACACTGAAACCACACCTATAGATATCACAACAGGTAGCACTGAAACCACACCTATAGATATCACCACAGGCAGTACTGAAACCACTCCCATAGATATCACAACAGGTGGCACTGAAACTACTCCTATAGATATCACAACAGGCAGCACTGAAACCACTCCTATAGATATCACAACAGGCAGCACTGACACCACTCCGATAGATATCACAACGGGCAGTACTGGAACCACTCCTATAGATATCACAACAGGCAGCACTGAAACAACTCCCATAGATATCACCACAGGCAGTACTGAAACCACTCCTATCGATAGCACAACAGACAGCACTGAAACTACTCCAATCGATTTCACAACGGGCAGCACTGAAACCACTCCTATCGATATCACAACAGGCAGCACTGAAACCACTCCTATAGATATCACAACAGGCAGTACTGCAAGCACTCCTATCGATATAACAACAGGCAGTACTGCAAGCACTCCTATCGATGTCACAACAGACAGCACTGAAACCACTCCTATCGATATCACAACAGGCAGCACTGAAACCACTCCTATCGATATCACAACAGGCAGCACTGAAACCACTCCTATAGATATCACAACAGGCAGTACTGAAACCACTCCAATCGATATCACAACAGGCAGCACTGAAACCACTCCTATAGATATCACAACGGGCAGCACTGAAACCACTCCTATAGATATCACAACACACAGCACTGAAACCACTCCTACTGATATCACAACGGGCAGCACTGACACCACTCCTATCGATATCACAACAGGCAGCACTGAAACCACTCCTATCGATATTACAACAGGCAGCACTGAAACCACTCCTATAGATATCACAACACACAGCACTGAAACCACTCCTATAGATATTACCACAAGCAGTACTGAAACCACTCCTATCGATATCACAACGGGCAGTACTGAAACCACTCCTATCGATTTTACAACAGGCAGCACTGAAAACACTCCTATAGATATCACAACAGGCAGCACTGAAACCACTCCTATCGATATTACAACAGACAGCACTGAAACTACTCCTATTGATATCACAACAGACAGCACTGAAACCACTCCTCTAGATATCACAACAGGCAGCACTGAAACCACTCCTATAGATATCACCACAGGCAGTACTGAAACTACTCCTATAGATATCACAACGGGCAGTACTGAAACCACTCCTATCGATATCACAACAGGCAGTACTGAAACCACTCCTATCGATATCACAACGGGCAGTACTGAAACCACTCCTATATATCCCACTACAATCAGCACTGATACCACTCCTATATATTCCACCACAACCAGTCCTGACACCACTCCTATCGATCTCACAACAACCAGCACTCCCACTACTCCAACCATAACCACTACGGACTCAGGGAAACCAGATGATCCAGATGATGTTACTACCGACGGAAATACTACTGCACCACCAGAAGACTCAGAAGACAAAGAAGATGAAGATGAAGAGGATAATGAAGATGATGAAGATGACGACGACTCAGATAGCTCGGAATGTAATGACGATGATAAAGTGGCGCAACTCCTAAAACGCCTCCTAGTGAATGTCAGAGTCAAGGTCAGATTCGACAAATACAATGAGACAAATGCCTTAGGAAACGAATTAGATGTCGCGGATGATTGATTTAATAAAATGAAATCGTTAAACAAATGTTATTATTATAATTCCATACGTTGGTTTGTGTTGACATAAACAATGATTAAATAATTTATCGTGATGAGGGCTTACTAAAAATATATATAAAAAGTAACCGTGTTTAAATAGTAATATGTACAACCATATGATAAATAAAAATCATAAAGCATACAAAATAGGCTGAAACCTAACTGAGTAAACAAATTAAAATTCTCACAGTTTTTTTATTACCCTCTTTTTATTTTTGCACCTGTCTAGTTCTGTGTGCAGTTTGTCATTGCATTTGACAATAATTAAAGTAAATTTTTCTGGCAACAAATAAATGATTTGACGAAAATATACTGTTTGTTTATTCATTGACACTGCTCATTAATTCTTTACGAGCGAAATGTGAGTGGAATTCTTTTAGAAATACAAACGAGATATTGTGCTATGTTCTGTATTCAAATTTAGTTAAGTGCTGATATTTTAAAAAATCACCCATAGAAATTTTCATTCTGGATTGGGGAATTGTGGGAATTTAATCAGCAGCAGTAGCAGCAGCAACAGCAGCAACAGTCATTATAAAATACACTGAGAGCAAACATAATATCATTTTAGTTTTCTGCTTTTCTCATCCAACTTGTTTTTACTCCTGACTGACTTATCTACGCCAAGTTTTAACTATTAAAATTAGAAATATTAAACGACAGACACCCAAGAGAATTTTGGAAATAGAAAACAAAAAAGTACTATGATAAGCACACAGTCAGAAAGAATAAGCTAAAATACAATTTGAGCTTTTTGTGATCTCTCTAAAGCTTTTGATTACGCACAGTATGACGCCTTTTATGTAAATAAACTATGCTTTTCCGGTTTTCAAAACAAATTGTCATCGTAATGGATTTCTATTTACGTGAAATGTTCCAATGACAAGGTTTTTAAGGTGTAAAATCTTCTGGACTGCCAGTTCAGTTATGTGCACTTTAAGGCACAATAATGGGTTCATTTGTATTCCTGGTATAGTTTATGAAAACATCATAAGGATTCGTGTATTCTTTCATAGGCAGATCATATGTTGCAGATCTTATTACAAACAAAATATAGTCATAGACATGATTTTGAGGAAATAAACAGCGGATTCTAATTGATAAAAGTTTATTTTACTAGAAATAACTTTTATTTTATTCTACTAAGAAAACTACTTGCCTAATGTTACAGACCTAATCGAACTCAACATCATTGTATGTAAGGAGGTGTTTAAAACAGAGAAATTATCTCCACAAGTCGTTTATGCCACCAGGAAAGTACGACAGTAAACTGACCTGTTTTAGATTATGTTCACAGCGTGTGTGTTCAAGCGTTTTGTTGTGACATTATATATTACTCGTTCTATAAAAACGGCGGTATCTGTCAGAGTCATTTACCAGCTAGGGGCCAGAGATGGTGTCGTGGTATAATAGACGCACGGCTTTCACCAGGAAGCCCAGCCAAGGTCTAAGTACAATAAGTAACTAATTTATGTCAATTGAAACATATCATAAACAGCTGGAATGACCAAAAAAAAAAAAAACTTAAAATTAATCCACTATAACTAAAACATTTAAATTAAGTAAATCTATTACGATATATAATATAACGTTTATTTGGACTCAATAAAATATAGCCTAATACAGTAATATTCTTAAGAACTAGGATACAAAATAATGTACGTGAGTAAACGGCTAAAACTGTATGAATTCCTGAATCCCAAACTAGGCAAAAACCTGTATCTTGGAAATCAGTGCCCTTCCGTGGTAAAATAGGTCTAAGAACTATAAATTCACATATATGACAATACCACAATTAAATGACTAAGACTATGAAAGGAGATAGAATAGTAGCTTATGTCTAAAACTTGACGGGTGACTGATGCAAGTGATTATGTGTGGTGTGTGTAGTGTGGGTGTAGTTTGTGAATATGTGTGGTGTGTGTAATGTAGGTGCTTTTTAAGGTATTTTTTCATTGATATCAGGCACCCCACGCTTCTTTTCCATTATTTTGTTCTTTTTAGTTTGGTTTTCAATGGAAGCGTGTTTTTTTAGTTTTTTTAAAACTATTATCTATTTTTTAGGGTGTTTCGAATTTTGAGACGTATGTCAGCGTAGTTTGTGATGTATGTCAGCGTAGTTTTCGAAGACAGTTTTTTTTGCTGTCCTGGTAACCCTGGCAAGGATAATGGCACAAATTAGTTTGTGACGTATGTCAGCGTAGTTTTCGTAGACAGTTTTTTTGCTGTCCTGGTAACCCTGACAAGGATAATGGCACACATTTATGAAATTATTGCATTGTCATCGGTCCTTGACAGGTGTGGAAAGTTTGAATGAAATCTGGTCGTTTAAAATGGGTCAAAATCCCGCTATAAGGAGTCGGTTACAAACAAACATACAAGTGAAGCTAATGTAAAGCGTGTAAAAATAAGTTCAAATTAAGAATAATTTAGTATGGATATTTGAATTACATCGTTTTAATTATTCTTTACGCAATGAATTACTTTTAAGAGAGACTCAGATTACGGATTTGGTTATCCTTTTGGACTGTAAACTGTACCTTAATCTACAGGTTGATATGATTATTGTTTAGACACTACAAACGTATGAATAGTCACTTCTTTGTAATTTTCTTCCTGTCCTTGTGTTTTTGTAACTTTAATTTTGTGTCTTCACTGTATACAAAACCTAGGAAATTTGTGGAAATGTCACGTAATTGTACACATACCCACCAGCCATCATATTAATTTATACTCTAAGACGTATTAAAAATGTATATTTGTTTTTTTTCCCATACAAAATAAATAAACGAAAGCAAAACAGTAAACCGAAATAATTGGCCATTATATCTATTAAGTCATATGAATTGAATATTGGAGTAGTTAATACCTGGAAGGGTGATTTGATACTGTTTTTCGAAACTAATTACAACTGACACGTTTAAAACGAACGCAGGTTTGTGTTAAATTCCAAATCAATTCAAAGTTTTAAAGGTTTTCTTTCATGACTTACTTATTTTTCTAATGAGCGTTTTGTTTGTGCAGAATAATTTCTCAAACGCGTCCAATATAACATTGTGTTTAGGCCGTTGTTGAGGCTGTTCGCGAACGAACACGTTGATGGCTTCCACGCCATGCTCTACAAGCGATGCACCGCGGTGCTGAGCAGAATACGCCCCAGCATCAATAGTATCCTGCCGTTATTGTGGATAGGCTGGATCCGTGTTACCTCCAGCAGTGGGTTAATAAATAATCTGATTAAAAAAGTTTTATTTTATTTATTTACCTAATTAATAGGCGTCCAAACTGAATCTCGGCCATGGCTTAGTGTCATCAATGTAAACGTAGGTATCAAACGGTAACAAACATAAAAGTGTTTGAAATGGCTTTGTTTTTGCGATAGTGGACAATTTTATAATATAGGTACTTATAAAAGATAATAACAACAAGAAAAATGTTGTCTGCTAGCTTAAACTTATACATTATGGAAGTCACCACACGGCAGAAGCAGATTATACTTCTTTTTTCTTAAGGCCTCAATCCAAGGCCTTAAAACTTGAAAGTAGAGTGACTGCTCGCTAAGGACTCCTTCTGTGGGGTAAGGACCTCGGTTTAGGGCATTGCCGGTCGAGGGCAGCAAGAGACAGACTGGATACCATCACGCCTGAAGTTCCAGTAGGGTTAGGTAGAAACGTAGTACGTCAATATTTCACAACTTATGTACCATGTAATAAGGGGCAAGCTTATTGCTATCAACTGACCACAAATCCAACCTCACAAAGGCCAAATTACTCAGTAATATACTCTGATAATCTAAGCCTTTTTAATATAACGTTACAAAGAAAATCGATTACGCTATCAAGGACTACATTAAAGGTTCTATAGATTAATTATAATGTTATCTTCCGCATATGCAATGTATGAATCAAACATTCTGTAGGAAGAGTGATTTCTTTGTTCAACATCCACATTACAATGTTGACGTCCAAAGGAAGATTTTAGTACCATGACTCCAAGGGCTTTTCAAAACATCCCCGTGTTATGTTCGATTAAATTATTTATAGTTAGAAAGCCAGCACGTTTTAATTGTTTTTTGGAAATTGTCTCTTGTTTTCAGATTTTTATTTTGGTCTTATTGTGCATTGTTTGATTTTTAATAAAAAAGTACTACGACTGATCTACTTACCCGTGTGAGCCGTGATGGACCAGTAGTAACAGCTAAGACTTTTAAGTTGCGGGTCATACCCAGACGGCCATTTACTTAGTGTAAATTATTTCATCACCACTGCTCTCAAAACTGTCAACATCAGAAGGAAACTGTCATGACGTAGAACCATAAATTCGACGACATGTAACATTTTCAAACTCGGACTAGACCCCTCATGGTGTATTACGTCCAGCTCACGATTACTGAGAGCATGCCTGTGTTGCAGCAGTGGTAACCGTATGAGCGGATTTGGCTAATGCCATCTAACCATCACCCATGGTCACATTGCTTAGCTCAAAGCCAAAATTTCTGGTCGACTAAATTCGTTGCTCACGTAGGAGATGGCGGGACGAGCTGGATAGGTTCCATCAAAACTGGAAGGAGGACGCGCGGCTTCGTGATAGTTGGAAGAAGTGGAAGGAGGCCTTTGCCCAGGAGTAAGACAGTGCAGGCTAGCAAAAAAAAAAATCCTTGCAGATATTTAGTCAAAAAAAAATAAAAAAAAGTAACAATGACCCTCAGCCTTCAGAAACAACACAGATTTAAAAAAAATGGATTATTTGGTGCAATCGGAGGGGCTCGTGGTGTAGTAAAACAGCCTCAAGGGTTAACCAATCAGGAAAAGCTGCACTTGCCACGATCGTTCCGCGGAGGGGTGACATTTTTTACCAAGAGCTTAACGCGCTTTCCGTGTTTCGGAAAGCACATTAAGCTGGCAGTCGCAGCTGCCATCCGAAGATCTTTAACAATCATTATTGGTCATAAGAAGCCCGAAAGTCAGTTAACACGTCTAACAAGTTACCCAGTTACTTTATTGTGAAGGTAAGATAGGCAGTCACTCCACGTAAAATACTGGTATTTAGTTGTATCCGGGTGTGTTCCTGTCGGAAGCCGACCCCAAAAATAGTTGGAAAAGGTTATACAGACGATGATTTGGTGGAATCGGAGTACGAACATGGTAGGTAAGGTAAAAAACACAATGTTTGCATAATCAGAAATTGTATCATATCATATATATATACAGTGTGTCTGGTCACCGGTGTCCGAGCCGTTAAGGCGAAGCAATATGATCGATTTTATGGACAAATCCACCATAATAAGGCATTTTGCCTCTACTGTTTTGAAATGGCGGTCATTTCAAAACAGTAAAAAACAACCAAATTTTTTCTCACTTTTTTAGTTTCCAGTATTTTTTTAGGTTTTTATGGTAATTTTTTATTAACTTTTTAGTGTAAACTTATTGCCTACTTTTGTAGCTATCGAACGAAACCACTTTTATGCCTGTAGGACCTCTAATATCGGTAGATATGGCAAAATAAATGAACCCAACCGCAATCAGTAAAAATAAAAAATGAAATGGCCAATTGTGGAAAATTGATCATATTGCTTCGCCTTAACGGGTCGGAAACCGGTGACCTGACACACTGTATATATGCCTTCCTCTTAAATTACTCTGTTGTTGAAAATCGCATTAAAATCCGATGCGTAGTTTAAAAGATCTACGAATAAAGACGTGGAAAACGACTTTGTTCTATATGTACTATGTAGGAATAATCGTTAACCACCCACGGAGATTTTTCGTCAAGCCCTTGGAATCGACTAAAGATCTCTCAACATGTCCTGACGGGGGCCACCTTATATAAAAATTAAATTATGTATGATAAAATTATTAGTAATGTTAATGAAATTAAAAGTTTATTTTTGTACGATCACACTTTTAAACATCAATATTTTGTTAATCAATATTTTAAAACTAAATGGCGACGGCATTACCTAGCTGACTGATTTCTGCAAGGTTAACGTGATGCTTTCTATTTGTCTGAAAAATAGACACAGCTCTTGTTATACAAAGTGATATTTGGTTTCTCCATTTTTGACATCGCAACGTAGAAATCCTTATACAATCAGTCATTTTGTCTTTAATTTCTAACGTGCTTTGTTTAGGTTCTATTTCATGTAGATTAGTTTAGAAGAAAGTTTTCTATCCCAAACTGTCAAAATCACACTAACAACTGATAGTTGATAACAATTTGATTTTGTAATTGCCATACTAAAGACAGTAGAAAACTTTCTACTCTACAGCTACCAAGTATATACGGTTATTTATCGGATATCTACAGGAGAGCGTTTTGGAAGCAAAACTGTGATAATTAATAAAAGACCAAAGCTTTCTTCTCCTATTTTACATCATTTAGTTAATAGGGTATTATCAAGGAACAGGTTAAGGCCAATATTAATGTAATATTTTTTTGTTACTGTAATACGGTATGTGTAATACGGTACTTCGACGCTTTGAGAAAAATAAAATGTAATTGTCTTTGAAGACGTGACTTAAAATCAGTGTAAATTAATAACCATACAGAAAAAAAAATCTTATGACCCTGTGATAAATGATAATGATAAATGTTTGACACTATATTATTAGAGTTTCATATGAGTCTAACGATGCAGGGCGATTCTGGACTCTTCCAAAAGGCTCTCCTTTAGAAGAAAGAGCACCCATATTGAAATTATCGTTATAATGAAATTATCCCACCCTGCCAGGGTCGCGAGATTTGTTAGAAAGAATTACCGTGGCCCTGGCATAGGTAACTGAAAGAACACAGGTGGGTTTTAGTCAGTAAAAGTCTGATACGCCCTTCACCTGCACATGTAAAACTGGTTAAAATCTATAAGCGATTACTGCCTGAACGTTCCTTTGTTTGACTGAAATTCTGCCTAAAATTACATTTCCAACAAATGCATGATTTTGATAGCAAAGATAACTATCAAAACATACTTAAAAGTTAATATCTGTACTGATTAATATCGAATTATTTCTGTTAATTTATCGTTTATGTTCTTCCTTGTTGTCGAATCATCAATTGAAATTTTTGGTGTGTTAATATCCAAATCCTAATTGCTATTAAAAAATCGAAACTCTGTCTGTCTGTCTGCGTAATTTTTCTACGTCTTAATTTAATGTTTTCTTACTTTTAGTCTCCAAAATAATCCTAAAAGTTAGTATAGGAGACCCAGAATTTGTTAAGTTACGAATAAAAACGTAAGAAATAAAGCACTGTATTACGTGTTTCAGCGTTCTTGAAAAATTGTCCCCCAAAGGGGTAAAATTTAAGATGATTATACAATTCACATGTAAAATATAGAACCTATTTTATTAATGAAATAACCTAGCTAACATAAAGTTAGTGTGTACTTTCGACTATTGTATCGAAAATTAAATAATTCTGGCAAGTAGAACAACTCTTTGCCGAGATCCCATCGTGACGGCAGACTTCGTTCGTTCAGAAAAGGCACTTCTTCGTGAACGTGGTGCCCTACGCATTCTTCCTGTACTTGCATCTATTATGACTTAAAATATTGCGTAAGTATTTTAATAAGCCATCATCATCATCATCAGCCTATAATGTTCCCACTGCCGGGAGTCAGGCCTCCTCTAGGTCAAAGGGAGTGGCCGTAATCTACCACGCGGACCGAGTGCGGGTTGGTACATGTCACTTGTCTTCGTATTTTTGGTTCTAAGGCATGCGGGTTTCCTCACGATGTTTTCCTTCATCGTTTTGAGAGCAGCGCTGGTGAAATTATATACACAAAATCAAGCACCTATCTGGGTTCGGACCCCCGATCTACAACTCGTAAATCGGGGCCAATACCACTTGGCCACCAGTGCTCTATTTGATAACCCACGTTATAATAAATATGCTTACCCTAAAACCGTGTACCGTGTGGTGCCGGACGTAAAGAATAGCATCACCCCATTTCTTCCCGTGAGTGTCGTAAGTATTGAGATTAGGTTAATAAACAAGACTTCTTTGAGTTTAAACTTAATAAATGTTTTTATTACGTACTCCACACATTGCACAGTAAAAGTTTTACGACATATTAGGAAAAGGAAACTGCATACAAAGTGGCGCCATCTGGCGTTATAACATAAAAGTAAACAGGCAAAGGACAAGGATCATACAGCCTAGAATTAATTATAAAATTTTATCCAATACTCCCACTAAATTTTATAAACAAAAATCTCATATTTGCCTGCTTTTAATAGAAAATAAACTTAACTTACATAACTGACAATATTTCACCTCTTATATGTTCGAATTTAACAGCAGGTAGAGCCTTAGTAAAAATATCAGCCAGTTGATCTGAACTTTGCACATACTTAATAACAATTAACTTTCTTTTAACTTTTTCTCTAATGAAATGGAATTTAACATCAATGTGCTTTGTCTTTTTATGATATACAGGATTATTTATTAGTTTTATTGCACTTTGATTATCAATACACAGAGTTGTACAATTTTGAATGATATCAATTTCATTGAAAAATTGTCTTAACCATAAAAGATTCTTAGCAGCTTCACAACCGGCCACAAATTCAGCTTCAGTTGTTGATAAGGCAACACAAGGTTGTTTTTGACTAGACCAAGATATAGGTCCACCATTTAACATAAAAATATAACCACTGGTTGATTTTCTTGTATCTAAGTCCCCAGCAAAATCTGAATCTGAATATCCAATTAAAGTTTCATGACCTTGATACTTTATACATACATTTTTAGTTTTTATAAGATATCTAATAATCCTCTTAAGCTGATTAACATGATGTATACTAGGATTATTGATATACCTACTTAACAGATTTACTCCATATGAAATATCTGGCCTAGTTGCTGTAGATAAAAACAATAATGACCCTATGGCTTCCCTGTAAGGAAAATCAATCTGCTTATTTTCAATATTTTTAGTTAACTGAACATTTACATCAATTGGTGTACTGCTTGAGTGTGCAGTACTCATATTAAATTTACTTATTAACTGCTCAATATATTGTCTTTGACTGATACAAACAGAATTATCATCTTTTAAGATTTCTAAACCAACAAACCGATTTAAAATTAACTCTTTGATATTAAATCCTTGTTTTAAATAACTAACAATTTGATCTAATATTGAATTTGACTGTGACATTATTAGAGCATCATCTACATACAATATTAACAAAGCTTTAATACCATTAAAGTTACCAACAAATACACAATTGTCTGCTTGTGACTGAACAAAACCAAACTTTAATAGAAAATTAGTAAACTTTTGATTCCAGCAACGAGATGCCTGTTTTAGGCCATACAAGGATTTATTCAATTTACATATTTTATTTGCTGGTGCTTTCACTCCATCTGGAATTACCATAAAAATATCCTCTTCTAACTCTCCATACAAAAACGCTGTCTTGACATCTAATTGTCTTAGGTTCCAATTATATTCAGCAGAGATAGCTAACAGTATTCTTATTGATTCATATCTTGTAGTAGGTGAAAAGATTTCATTATAATCTATCCCTTCAATTTGTGTGAAACCACGGGCACAAAGTCGAGCTTTATATCTCTCTACTTTATCATCGTTGGTTCTTTTAATATTAAAAACCCATTTTGACGTTATAGTTCTCTGGTTTTCATTATCCACAAAACTCCAAGTGTTATTGGTACGATGAGCTTCTAATTCTTCATTTATGGCCTCTAGCCATGACTCACTCTCTTTACTATTAATTGCTTCATTGTAACTCACAGGTACATCGAATTCTATTAAATTTGCCTCAAAAACATTATTTCTACGTGGTCGCAAAGTAATATTTGAACGATCCATATCTGTAAGGTCACTTTCTCGTGAAGGTTCATAGGTCTCATCATTTTCATCAATGGCAGTATGTACACTGTCATCACTTTCAGTCAACTCAGTGTTATCTATCTCCTCTTCAGCATTTTGTTCATTATCATCCCATATAAAAATTTGAGCTTCATTCCGTTTTATTTCAGGACTTTTTTGTTCATTGAAAATAACATTCCTTGATATTGTAATTCTTTTTGTGGTTGGATCATACATTTTGTAGTTTGAATTATCATATCCAACTAACATCATCTTACAACTTTTACTATCAAGCTTCTTTCTCAACTGATCTGGCACATGGACATAACCTTCACATCCAAACACTCTGACATGATCTAGACTAGGTTTAACACCACTCCACAACTCTATTGGGGTAATATTTGGTGTCTGACTTGAAGATGTGCGATTTAACAAATAAATAGCACAATTTACTGCTTCTGCCCAAAGATTGAGTGGTACCTTACGGGCATAAAGCATAGATCTAGCACTTTCAACAATTGTCCTTATTTCTCGTTCTGCCCTGCCATTTTGCTCAGGTGTGTAAGGGGCAGTGAGCTCATGAGAAATACCCTCACAGTCAAGATATTCTTTAAAGTCTTTGCTTATGTACTCTCCACCATTGTCGGTGTGCAATATGTGTACACTATGTGAAAACTTGTTTTTAATCATGGAATTATATTTCTTGAAACAGTTTAACACATCACATTTATTCTTTAAAAAGTACACATACCTAAAACTTGTAGCAGCATCTTTAAAAATAACAAAATATTTCATACCTTGTACAGAAGGCACACTGAATGGTCCACAGACATCACTGTATACCACATCACCTGGTTGTTGTGGTCCTCTGTTTGACTTCTTGAATGGTTGACGAGAATGCTTACCATAAGCACAACCCTCACATACAAACTTGTCACAGTCTGATAAGTCCACACCAGTAATCACATTGTTTTTGCACATTTTCTGTATTTCTTTGACATTTAAATGTCCTAGACGTTCATGCCATGTTTTAAGGTCCAATTTTTGCACTACGTTACACACTGGGTTTTGAAGTGTTTTCACCTTTAACTCATATAAATTGTTGCTTTGCAACGATGCACACAGCACTATTTTATTGTCCTTGTATATTAACGCATCTGTATGTTTCTTTACAATGTTATAACCTTGTCTTGTCACTACTCCTTCAGAAAATAGGTTTCTTCTTAACTTTGGTACATAAAGAACATTCTTTAGGATACTTGTCTCCCACTGTCCATTGACACACTTGTCAATCAATACATTTCCTTGGCCAACTACTTCTATAGCTTCTTGGTTTCCAAGTTTCAGTGGAGATCCGGTATACTCATACAATTCAGCAAAATTTTCACGTTTATAACACATGTGTGCTGAGGCACCGCTGTCTAGTATCCATTTTAGACCATCATCATTATTTTTCCAATCTGTATAATTTGCTACATTGAATGCTAACATATTCTTTTCTCCTTGTTGTTTCTGTTTTTGTTTTGGGGCACGGCAATCTCTTGCATAGTGACCGCGTTTCCCACAGTTGTAACATGTAAAGCGATGTGACTTTTCATTTGACCCTTCATTTAACTTTTCATTTAATTCTTTGTTTGTTTTCTTGAATGGAACAGTTTTCTTCTTCATACTTTGTTTTGCCACTATTAAAGCAGTTTCATTATCTTCTTCTACATTTATACTGGCCTCCTCATCAAGCAAACGAGCTGTCAGATTAATTACAGTTTGATTCTTCGGATCAAGCGACATCCAAGCCTGGCGAACAGATCTGTACTTGGGAGGTAGTGAACTCAAAATTTTAGTTATGATTGCAGTTTCACTAATAACTTCTCCACTTTCTTTAAGTTGCTTAGCCAAACTTTCTACTTTAGCTATATGCTGAGCTATGCTGTCTGCTGGTGACATTTTATATTGATAGAAACGCTCATGTATCATCATTTTGGTCATCTCGGATTTTTGTTCATAAATAGACTCAAGTTTGGTCATCACCTCTAGCGCTGATTCGCAGTTTTCGATGAGTGCTATTTGATTTAAATCCATAGCAGACGTTAACACAAACATCGCCATGCCATCATCCTTATTCCATTGAATTTCATTTCTTTCTGGTTTTGGCGTGTTGATATCTAACCCCTTGGCACGCAAAGCACATTTAATTTGAAATTTCCACTGTTTAAAATTCGTTCCATCGAATTTTTCAAGGTTTGTCTTCCCAAACTCCATTTTAGGTTATAGACAGCACGCGGTTCGACTGTCGATAATCTCTAAGAACTGTTCTGTTTTCTCTGCTCTTTGTTTATCACCAATTGATAATTAACGTGGACCTGGGCCCATAACCTATTGAGATTAGGTTAATAAACAAGACTTCTTTGAGTTTAAACTTAATAAATGTTTTTATTACGTACTCCACACATTGCACAGTAAAAGTTTTACGACATATTAGGAAAAGGAAACTGCATACAAAGTGGCGCCATCTGGCGTTATAACATAAAAGTAAACAGGCAAAGGACAAGGATCATACAGCCTAGAATTAATTATAAAATTTTATCCAATAGTAAGAGGCGACTAAGGGACTTACTAGAGAATGGGCAACAGCGTTCTCTATGCATTATACCACCATACTGCGATCGCCAATCCGCCTGCCAAGCGTGGCGATTATGACAAAGCCCCCCAAATTGGGGAGACCTATGTCCAGCAGTGGACGTATTACGGCTGAAATGATGATGATGATAACCCCAAAACCTACTCTACTCGCATTCCAAGAAAAAAATTTCTAATCTGTTAGAAAGTCAATAAAAAACTGCTGTTCCAAGTACAATACAATACAGTGTCTAAAACTCACGTTATTGACATCTGAGATTCCAAAATTTTGTTTTGAAGTTTTAAAAGATTTTATTTATTTATTTATTTATTTTATTATTTATGTACACACAGTAAAATACAGAGTGATAAGGCATAGTAATAGAATTGAGTACAAAGGTACTGCTTATTTCTTAAGAAATTTCTTCCAGCAGACCTGCGAAAGGAGAAATTAAAAAGAAATGTAGACAATAGTGTGTGAAAACAAGAAGAGAAAATATGAATATGCGAAGTCTTAAACTAAAATATACTTATACATATATGCAAGAAATTAACATATACCTAAATAAATATATAAAGTTAAAATATATAAATAAACATAAATTTTGATTTTATTTTTGATTTTTTATTTATTCAATGTTTATATTTTATGCCAATGAGCTTGGCATCCTAAGTTACCTTAGGCTGTAATTCACATCTGTTCAGCCTTTAAATCTGTACAACGCACAGATCAATTTCCTGTATGAAGAATTACATCTATGTACATATGAGATGGCTTCCCAAAATACCAGCCTCGGTGGAACGCAGAACTAAAAAGCATATAGGTGACAAGACATTGGTGACTATGGGTCACAGCCTAGTTCATTAGCGTATTGTCACTTGCCTGTAACTCTTCTACAGGCTGTACTTCGGAGAGGGATAAAGTTTTTTTTTTCGTATTTTTTTGTTTTGTTGCTTGTAAACCTAGTTACTTGTCATCTGCTTAACCGGACTTACCTGTGACTGCCTCAAGTAATTAAGGCCTCCAGCCAGGGATAGAGATAAAGTAGTTTTAAGTAATGTTTTTAAGTAATGTTCTGTACCTATAAAATCGGTACAAAAACGTATCATATATATTCCAAATATTTAGTATATATATTTATTTTTAAGTGTTGCTACATACTCATATATAAGCATAATTTGCACTTAAGTTTTTAATGAATTAAGTCGGTAAATTAAACCATGCCACGGCGTCCAGTAATAATTGTAGGACTCAACTAGATTCAAGTTAATATATCTATTATGTTTTATTTTGACCATCTCTTGTTAGAGGTCCTCCAAAAATAAATAGGCAGCGTTACTTTTAGCACATCCTTAGCATCAGGTTAGCTATTAGCTAGCGATATATTAACATGATAAGAATTTGATTTTAATCTTACTATCTAACCGTACCTATTCATGTAAGATGGTATAAAACAATGCTTCGTTTCGGAATAATTTGTCATTAGCATACAAGATGTTTGTTAAATCGGGCTTGTTTCTGTTCGTGCTAGCTGTTCTTCAGGTAAAGTCGTCTCTATAATAGTATTTAAAATGAATTATTGTTTTTTTTTGTATAATAAAATTCGAATAGATGGTTGGTTCATGACTAGAGATCGGATATTTAGATGCATATTCACCTAAAGTTGAAATGTTGGCTAATATGGAATGCGCGTTTTTACCGTTTTTTAACTACACACACATGTATTTGCATCTGGGGTTAAACATTAATTTTAAATAAACATGATGATCCAAGAAACCCGGCTTTAATAAAAAAAAACGAAGCCGCTTCCGTGCTTTCACAGCTAAATAGTGACATTAGTTAAATACGCATCCGAATATCCGATCACTGTTCATGACACATCGTGAATGAACTCAGCGACCAACCATGCAATTATTTATTATAGACAAAAAAATTGAATTAATTTATGATTTCACTATGGCCCAACGTGTAATTAAACACGTTGTCTGTTGTTGTCAACAGATTCAAATTTACCATCCTGAATTTGCATACCTATATCCTTATTGTCAAAATCAATAGTCATTTGTTTAAATTAGGCTAAGGATCAGCACTTTTCGAACGTCAAAATTTCATAATACAGTCCCCCGAAACGCCCGCCCTTAACCAGTTCCTAGTGCTTTGAATGTATGTGCTCTATTGTGCCCTCCTTCCCAAGCCAATGTAGCTGTACGGTTTATACCTATACATACAGGTATTAAAGACTAAGAACTTTATATAACATAATACTTTGAAGGTATCCGCGCGGTCCAAAGGTGTGGAATCAGACTACATTGAGGATGAAATCAACCCCGGTAAGTGAAAAAACTCGCATTTCATTAGCAATGAATGAAGCTCAATCGAAAACATCTAATTCACAATGGGACAATATAAACAAGAAAATAAGGAGGTAACTATGGTGGTTGCCATATTCATTTTTTGACATGAAGGACACTAAATCACGAACTTAATTAAATATACAGCGTTTGTGATTTAGTTTCCAATTATTGAAACTGTAAGTATGTATTATATAAATAACAACTTTAACACTTACAAAAACAGTTCAGTTTGCACTTTATTTGCGGTACTACTTCCAACGTTTGTACGAATTTATTAATACTACTTTTTATATTTTTCATCTTATTAAATAGGAACAACAAATAACTATACCATATCACTCACAGATCAACATCATCATCACTCCTGCCCGTATACCTATTTATTTGCGGTCGATACAACATTTCATTTTCTTATACACTTCTCTATTACTATACAAATAATAATGTAGCCCTCAGCAATTTTCATTTAAGTTACTTGAAGGTAAATTGTTTCAAGCACGATAGTTACAGTTCTGATATAAAACCAATATAGGTATGAAAAAAAATAAATTAAAACAACAGAAAATTTGTTCAAGAATCTCATACAAAAGGCTATGAAACCTGATCAAACAGCGTGTTTATATATATACATATCGATGCCAGAAATTTCAAATGTCGTAAGGGACTGGGATTTAAACGTCCCTTATGGCATTTGAAATTTCCGGCATCGATATGTTAGAATGCTTCGTTGTAGGTTGCTGCCACTCGGCGTACTTGTGAATGTAGACTAGTGTTAGATCGCCCTACTGCAAAGAATTTGCCTGCCATTTATGGACAGTTCTTGGGACTGCATATCACAATACATTATTGAAATCATTAACACGTTAACTGCCATATCGGACTATGTGTCAGACACTTTTTTTTCCATTCAGGCCTTGTCGGACTATATGACCGATAACACATACAAAATCTGAATGCCATGTTTTTGGAATAAATAATGTATTTATGAAATAAATAACCTATTTAAAGTGAAATAACACTAAGTACATTTTTCGACTTTTCTGATTTTCACGTGTTAATATCAAAATTTTATACGATATCATTGCTTCTATTTGTTTACGTGTAAAGCTTAATACGTATCGAAAGCCTGTGTTTCGTCCCGTGACCACAAACAACCGACTGTACGACAGTTTTTTGTTTACTCCATGCGCCTACGCATCATGACGTGTAACAGAGGGAAAACTGTCACTTGTCAGTTTGATTTTGACATTTGTATTTGATCTTGAAAAATGGTTGGTTGGTGGGAATTTGTCTTGCGAGAATATTAATTGTTAATCTTGTTGAATCTATAGTTTTGCGGACAATTTGTTGTGATCCGATTGTTTTGTGTGTAAACAACCCCTTTTGACGATATTGAACGGGTTTTATTTTGGAATTTGATTGAAATAGTTTGAGGTTATAGTGTGATCGTAAGAAAACCGCGTGCTTGTAAATCTCTAGCGTATTGAAGCGGCCTTACTCCTGGAATACTAATTTCACTACACAATACAATATACACTCATTTACATACATAAATCCGGGTAGTCTCCGGAGCCAGTTTTCCTCAACCAGGTGAGTGATTGAATATTTATTAATCAGCTCCGCGCACGGCGGACAGTTCGATCCACTTTTGCCCAAGGCCGACGATCATCACGCTTCCACAATACGGTTTAAATCCTATGGTCAAGGCCTTGGATTGGCGTCGAACAGCCTGTTTTTACGGACCAACTGGTTATACGGTAGATAAGTTTTGTGTCACCTGTAGTGTACTCACCTACTAGTCAATCTTATCTTTTCATTCATCGTTCGTCCCTTCGTGTTCTTCTTCTTATTTTGTATGTGTATATTTAAATCAGAGTATAATCTTTGATTTTCTGTTTTCCCTTCTTCTATTACACACGATGTCTAAATTTCTTTTTATCTTCTCTCCTATCGCATTTCTGCTGGAAAAGATTTCTGTAGATATAAGCATCACCATTGCACGTATTTTTTTGTAATTTTTTTCTTGTCTGTTTATATGTGAGCATAAATGGTTAAATAAATAAAGTTTCTTTAACATTAGCACAACGTGAATTCTGATTAAACGGTCGGATGGATTAATTAGATTTTTTTTCACCACAATATAAGGTACATTTAACACAGTATAAAGAACAATACATAACATCAACATTTTAATATTGATATTGTGGGAGACTGGTAACTAAGCTAGACGTATGGCCTGTATTTCAGGACACTAGCACTCCCCCCATTCTGAGATAGATACATTTTGTAGAAAATTATGTAATCGCACATTATTAAATGCGGTAGAATAACCCTTATTAACACTAATTATTTTAAAAATAATCATTCATTGCAGTGTTAGTATTTGAGTGAATATGTGTCATGTATGAGTGTGTGGGTGTGTGTGTGTGAGTGTATGTGTGACAGTGTGTGTAGAGTAGACTTTAAACAATGAGCTTTTTTCACACAGAATCTGCGGCGCTATCATCATCGTCACGTATAGTATCAGGATGGCTGGCACAGCGGGGTCAGTTCCCTTACCATGCCTCTCTTCGTTTTACGGCAACTAACAATAATGTGCGTCAGTGTGGAGGCTCAATTGTGGCAACAGAATGGGTTGTCACTGCTGCATCTTGTACTGTTGGGTAAGTAATCAATCTTTGTAGTATATGTATGGATATAATATTTCACCGATAACTTTACAACTTTTTATAACAAAATTCTTAAAATTTTTGGGAATTTATTCCATAAGAATCGATTTTCACCGTATGAACATTTATGGGGAGTAAAATTGAACTTTCTCCGTAACGTTACATTATGCGTTATGTTATGATTAATAATCTATATATTTTACTAATATTATAAATGCGAAAGTTTGTGAGGATGGATGTATGTGTATGTGTATGTTTGTTACCCTTTCACGAAAAAACTACTGGACGGATTTGGATGAAATTTGGCACACAGATAGTTCATAACCTGGATTAACATATAGGGTACTTTTTATCTCGGTAGTACGTTCCCGCGGGATATTTTCCGACCTCCACGCAGGCGAAGCCGGTAGCAAAAGCTAGTATTTTATAATCGTTCGTAGACTAAACTCCGGCCGTGCATCGGAGCCGACAAACATTTAAAAAAATATATTAATTATACTTATTTAGAAATCAACATATTTTTGAAGTGATTCTAGATATGACAAGGATGTCATGTAATAGATAAACACATTTTTTCTTATATATTTATTATTTATGTACACACCGTAAAAAAACAGAGTGTTAAGGCATATTAATACAATTTTTTCGTACATAAGGCACCAAATCCAGTCAAAAAACACGGACAAGTGCGTGTTGAACTTAAGTGGAGAGGGTTCCATTATGATGAATATGTTACTCACTAAAAACATTTCATGTAAAGTAGGTTACCAACACCAACATTGTTTCACTATTAACAGTATAAGCGTTATGGTAGTTGATAATATTTAATAAAGAGTTAAGCCAAGATTCACAACTGATCCCTGAGACACAAAAACTGAAACAAACTTGGAAGTTACAGTCTCTTTTAAAGTTGAAACTTTTTTTTCTAATTTGGTCATCCTAACCCTAATTTTCTCTCCAGCCGCTATCGTGTGACGATTCACGCTGGCGGGGTGGCCTTTACGGTTTCGGAGTACTTCGCTCAGAGTAGGGAATGGTACACTCATCCTGGTTACCAGAGTTCGGGTCCTGAGCTGCAGCCGAACGACATCGCACTTGTGAAGTTACAACAAGCTATTGTTTATACTGGTAAGTATGTTCTTCTAAATAATATATAGCAGTTAAGTAACTGCACATGTTTACAAAACACAGGCTTCAAAATCTAATGGTAACAAAAAAAGTGAACTGCCTTCTCAAAGAAAAGATAGTAACATCCTGTCTTTATCTCCGAACTTGTGTTGTCTGCAGATGATTTGTTACTCCAGGAAATGCCGTGTCTAGGAAAGAATTTCTTTAAAACTCCATATTCCTCACTTGTTTGCTGCGGATTTAATGTTCAATTGGTCTAACCCAGCCAAGCACTTCACTTTGTGTAATATTTTTCATCACAAATGCTCTCAAAATGGTGCAGATAAGCATCACCAGAAAATCGACATGTCCTTGAACACGAAATGTCCAAATTCAAGTACATGACATCAAAACCCCGCAGTTGGCACGTCTACTTCTTCTCACTGAAAGCAGAGGCTTTGTTTATTTATGAAGGATCTCCAACAAAAGATGTACACAATACAATGACAGTGTTCCAGCAATAGGAACATTTTAATACGAGTATGCGAATACTTGTTTATATTTAACTTGTATTTATATTACAAACTAACGTGACGTTTCTCTCCAGGGTTGATACAACCGATCCGCATACAGCCAAGTTTTGATGCATACCGTAATTACGAAGGTGAGCAGGTGATCGCTACTGGAAATGGCAGAACAGCGAGCTCAGGTCAGTTATTTTTTCACAACCAATATTTATGAGTTTTCGTCGAATAAACACAATAATTAAATGAATTTTGCTTCTCCCAGGATTTCTATGTCACGAGAGAACCATAAAATTTTCTTATTTAAAAAAAAATACCCATGTTGTGTGAGGACCCGTACATAGTAATGATCAGTACGATATATTTTGACTGTATAATTTTTATTTATTTATTTTATTTTAAAGATGGCTTACAGAGTAACAAACCAATGATATAAAAAGTTATACAAAAAAAAAAGGCTAATAACAAGCCTCCACATATAGTTAAGAAAATATCGATAAAAAAGTACATAGGTTAATATTAATAAGTTAACTATCCATGAAAAATAACTGTGCCGAAATCCGTCTTAAAGTCGCCACACTCGTGCAGAACAAGTCAACATTAAGGTCTATAGGAAGCCTATTGAAACTAACTGCACTTCTTATTGAGACAAAATTCCGCAATTAGTCATTGCAAACAACATTTTGGAACAACTTGTCGTTTTCAGACTGCATTTTTGATTTTAACCACATGATGTTAACGTTTGATTCCAACTTGTATTGTAAAGTATAGTCGTGGATATCGCCGTACGTACGGGCTTTTTAATATTATTAGCAAGTCAAAATGACGGTATCGTCTTTAGATTCAGCGCACCGAACGTAATATTAGGTATATTGTCACTCATAACTCTTTTAGCAACATAAATAATGCAACCATTAATTTTATTGGATCCATAATTTCTATTTTTACATTTTTTTTTATCACCAATGTTATAATATTTTCTTCTAACGTTGCAGCGGCCTTATCCGATGTACTGAGATGGGTATACCTACGAGCTATCTCCAACACTGAATGTGCCAGAATATATCCAAATAGCGTCTTCGATACCACCATCTGCGCGCAATTCTTCAACGTCACCTCACAGGCTACCTGCTATGTAAGTTTTGAGGATTGAGGGTCTCATTCAGAATGTAAAAAAAGGTGTTCGTTCAAAATGTAAGAAAAAATCTGTGGTTCTATTTGGAAAAGTGGAATTTGGTACACTCTTCTAATTCTGAAAGACTAAATTCCAATTCTGAGACGCATATGCCCTTCTTTCCTGACACTTGGTGACATCTAAATGAAGTTATAATGTAGACATTTAGCGGAAAATCATTACACATGCCAGAACAACTTAATTATTCATCAAACCGATTCGGTGAGGTGTAACTTATACGAAATTGTTGCTAGGCAACGCAGAAACACCGAATTTGTTTTAACGAACCACAGTCAACTGTTGAAAGTATAGATTTTGTATTCGAAATTCCACTAAGAGACACGAGATAACTTGAAGAAATGTTTACTATTAACATTACTTAACTACTTAGGTGTTGCTAAAGTTGGCGTCAAGAAACGAATATTATTTAATTATCCTTTGTTTGTCCCTTTTTAACAAATCTTTGTTTCAGGGTGACAACGGTGGGCCACTAGTACATGTTGGCTCCGATGGCATTCCAACCCTTATAGGAGTCTCCTTCTTCTTTAGCGACGTCTGTGAAAGCTTGTGGCCTTCAGGTAATATTTGCATTACTTTAAATCTCGTGTCAAAGAATTTCAGTTATAATTTAGAAATAATTAATAAACCGATACATATGTATAATGAAATCAATTTTCTGTCAGGTTTCATTCGTCCCGGACCTTTCTTACCGTGGTTCAAAGAAGTAACGGGTATTGACTTCGATACCATCACTACCACCACAACCACAACAACCACGACTACTACCACTCCCGCCCCAACCACCACTTCCACCACAACTACTACTCCCGCTCCAACCACTACTCCCACGACTACTACTACTACTCCCGCTCCAACCACCACTTCCACGACTACTACCACTCCCGCCCCAACCACCACTTCCACCACAACTACTACTCCCGCTCCAACCACCACTCCCACGACTACTACTACTACTCCCGCTCCAACCACCACTTCCACGACTACTACCACTCCCGCTCCAACAACCACTCCCACGACTACTACTACTACTCCCGCTCCAACCACCACTCCCACGACTACTACTACTACTCCCGCTCCAACAACCACTCCCACGACTACTACCACTCCCGCTCCAACCACCACTACCACAACTCCCACTCCAGCCACCATTCCCACGACGACTACCACTCCCGGTACATCCACCTTCCCTACCACTCTTACCACTCCCATCATAACCACAACTGAATCGGGGAATCCAGATGATAATGATGGAGGAGACTCAGGTTGCTCCGATTCTAATGAAGATGATGAAATGGCGCAACTCCTGAAACGCCTTCTAGTGGATGTCAAGGTCAAAGTCAAATTTGACAAATATAATACGTCAAAGGTTATAGGAAACGAAATAAGTGTTGCGAAACATTGATTTCATGAAAATGAAATTGTAAAACAACTTCATTTTTTTTTAATTCTAGGATATGTTCGATATGTTAACATAAATAAGCAAATACATAAATAAAAATTCTCCGATTAATTGTTTATTATCGTCATTATCTCCTCCATACACTTCACTTGTTCCTACTTTGATGCAATTGTGCAAAGTTTGTCATTGCACTTGACAATAAATAATGTTCATTTCTTGACAAAAATAAATAATTTGATGAAACCATAATGTCTATTTCTTTATTTACACTGGGTCTCTACATCAATATATATTTATAACAAGCGATATGTGGGTATACCTCAGGGGAATGCGGGCGTTATGATTTGTTCTGTTTTATAGTCACCCTCGATTCATTTGCTGAGTTTTAGAAAATCGCACGACTCTGACGTAAAAGGCAATTTAAGGAGTTGCCGGAGAATGTGCAGCAGCGTTCTTTGTGCATATCACCTTGCTGCAATAGCCAACCCGTCTGCCAATCACACGTCTTTTGTGAACTACATTTTTACGGGTTAAACAATTTATATAAATTTCAATTTGCGTCAATCGTTCCAATATGCTACCTACATATTGGAACGATTCATTTTTTAAAGGCGTAAAACCTCTGACAAGCGTGGAAAGCATTCTCCGTTTATAGGGAAACGAGGAATGCTTTCCGCTGTGATTGACATTGGCTACCAACTCTGACATTTGATGACTGTTGACCTTATACTGCACATACGCACCACATATTAAATATTTGTAGACCTAGTACTCAATTGACAGTATTTATCGAGGGTTCCCTATCCAATAGATATCATCAAGACATATCTATCAAGACCTAATATAACTTGGCATACTTTTTTTTCTCCTAATTATATTATCGCATAATATTATTTATGCATAACAGCTTACGCAAAATATTATTAAGCATAATTTCTTTAATTATAATAATGATTAAGCATAACATTCTAAAACATAAAATATTTACGCATAATGATATTAAAACATATTTTTAAAGGCATAATAAAGAAGCAAATAATTAACTCCTAAAATGTTAGACTTAGTGTCTAAACATTTATTTATTATTTATTTATTTTATTTATTTATTTATTTTAATGACATTTATAACACCATAACAGCTTACCAAGGTGATGTTATAAGCAAGACAAACAAATTAAATTACCAAAAACACCAGAAAGTACTAACATATGACTTATTATATAAACACATATATTACTTGTACATAAAACTTAATAATTAGGTACTAAGACCGCCCTCAATTAGCATTTGTGCCTTTTGTATGAATTTCAGCAGGTTTTGCCCAAATATATCCTCCGATACCGTTATAACGTTTATCATACGTGCAGCTCGTGACAAAGGGGCAAACTTGAGTAAATTAGTCCTAGCCACAGGCACGTCTAACAGAGCGGGGCGGCGGCGCGCCATGACGCAACCGTCCGGCGCGCGCAATCGCAGCGCTGCCAGCACCTCCGGGTGGTGCAGCAACCCTAGCAGTACGCGAGCCACGTACTTAACCAGCGCGACGTCCCTCCTTACTGCCAGCCTGGTGTATCCGACCATGCCCAGGACGAACAGACTCGGGTACATCAGGGGATAAAAGGGATAAACCCCATACTGTTTTCGGTAAAGAAATCTAGTAAACTTGTTCTGTATTTTTTCCAACATGAGGATGTATTTGCCTTCATGCGGATTCCAAATGATTGCACTTGTTTCTAAATAACTCCTCACTAGTGCTTTAAACAAGACTTTAACCGCAGACGTATCGGTAAAATCCTTACATTGTCTCAAGATGAAACCGAGATTTCTGAAAGCCCTGCCGCAAATCTCAACAATATGTTTGCGGAACGTCAGCTCAGACACCATCTGTACGCCCAGGTCTCGTACGTGAGAGACGCGCGGTATGACTGCGCTGTCCATCTCGTACTGGTTCTGTAACGGCGCCCGCGCGCGGCTGTAGGTCATCACACAACACTTTTCAATATTAAAATGCAGGTTGTTTGATTTGCTCCATTGGACTACATTATCAATGTCAGACTGGAGCCGATTACAGTCTGCCGCGTCCTCCACCTTTAGAAATAGTTTGAGGTCATCTGCAAACAGTAGACACTTCGCCTCTTTCACGACCGTTGGAAGATCATTAATGACTAGAATGAATTCCAGAGGTCCAATATTACTCCCTTGACTTACCCCGAAGAACGTGAAATAAGGTCTGGATTCATGTCCCGCAAACTCAACGTACTGTCGGCGCTCGCCAAGGTAACTTGCAAAGAACTTAAGCAAGTGAGGTGTGAATCCCAGCGCAGAGAGTTTGCACAAAAGTACATCGTTATCCACGGTGTCAAAAGCTTTTCGGAAGTCGAATTACCTCCCGTACTGTGACTCGGCCGAAAGCCGTGTTGAGCGTCTGACAGTTACGAGCTCACTTGAGTATAAATACTTTTATACACCGCAGATTCAAATACCTTAGCGAACGCCGACAGCACTGCCACCGGTCGGTATCCACTCACGTCAGTACCTGCACCCCCTTTAGGGACCGGGATAACGCGGGTTATCTTCCACTCATCCGGGTAGTGACCCTCCCGCAAACACAAGTTGAAAATATGTAACAAGGGCTCCTCAAAAACCATACGACAATCTTTGACAATATAAGGTGGTATGCCGTCAGGACCTACAGAGCGTTTGGGTTTGAGACGCAGGAGCGCCGAGCGCAGGTCTCGCGCGCTGAGGCGGTCGACATGAACGCGCGCCGCACCCGACCCCTCGCCACCCGTGCGCTCCGCAGTTACCGGATCCAGCGCCGGCCGCTTCTCGCTGTACACCGAGTGAAAATACGTGGCGAAATAACTCGCACACTCCTCCTCCTTCAGCAATAATAATAATAATAATAATAAAAACTTTATTGTTCAAGAAATGCTATGTACAAATTGAAATAACACTAGCCTCCACACTAGGATTCCCTGTGTCGTGGAGGCCAGTCTCTTTCGTCTTACACTATTACATCACAGTAGGGAGGCACATATGTATCTAAGTAATAATATAATAGTAATAAGCCGTCCTTTGTGACTTTGGGTTTATTGCGCCTAGACTGCTTACTCCTAATAAAGTTCCAGAACGATTTTGGATCTCCTTGTAAGTTCTTCTGTAGTCTATTTTGGTAGATTTCATAGGTTGAAGCTATCTTTAATTTGACACGAGTTCGAAAGCAAGAAAACATCTCATAATCACTTTGCGATCCAGTTGTTTTATATAATTTGTGATAACGCCACTTTTTTTTTATATCCCTTATCAAATCAGATGTGTACCATTCTGGATAACTAAACCTAGACCCATGTTTATTCACTTTATTATATTTTTTAGGAACGCTCTCGTCAAGGATACTATTGACTAATTTATAAAAGTAATTTAATGCCTCCTCGGAGTTTTGTATTTTAAACAAGGCCTCCCAATTTACTAACCTAAACGAGTTATATAAACCTAAAAAATCCGTTTTATTAAAATTCCATCTGTGTCTATTGCCTGTCGACACACTTTCATTTTGAGAAAGTCTCCGACTACCCTCTGGTTCCCGATGAGAAAGCCTGGCGCTAAATACTAACGGCGGATGTTGTGTATCAATGCTCACTAACGGTTCCTCAGAGAGTTGCACCCCTATGTCACTTAGCTCAAACGTTGACAATACCAAATCTAAGGCACTATTATTAATATTAACAACATTATTTACCTGCCAAAATCCACCGTAGGCAATAAAATATTCCAAATAACTTTGGATTTCAACTGTCGCAGACGGCATATTAAAATCACCCATCACTAAAACTTTGTCATGTTTAACTCAAACATTCTCTAAAATATGAAATAAACGCATATACTCATTAGCATCACATTTTGGCGGAATGTAAACAACACAACACAAGAACAGAAAATGTTTTTTTCTGTGTACCGTCGCACACACAATCTCAAATAAGGCCTTGTCCACATTGTCAATGGAAACGCGATTTAAACCAAAGCGCGGAGAAGTCGCCAAAAATACTCCTCCTTGCTTACGTCCATCTGCTCGATCACAACGTATTATGTCGAATTCAGTTGGAATTAGTTCTCCGTCATGAATTCCTTCATTGAGACCTGACTCTGTAATTGCAAAGAGATCATACGTCGATGCCAATAAATTGTTATGGAACGTCGAAGTTTTCGTTCGTAATCCCCGGACATTCTGATAGTACACTTGTATGCACTCATTGCTGGCTTTGATTAGCTTTTGCTGGTTTGTGGGAGTTTCGAAACCACACCCATTGGTTGAATTGAGTATTTAATGGCCAATTATCAGCACTATTAACTTTGTCAAATAGCGATTCTGGAACTCCAACCATAAATGACGAATAGTCTCTTGCACTTTTCGGAATAATTTTTTCAACTTTAATATCTGCAGATCCACAGATTCCCGTCACATGTTCACCTATCGCTTTCTCAGTTGTGTCTGGATGTAATGACCACACATGCAAAAACTTCTTCCTCTGAATTGCTTGAAGCGAAGTAATTTGGGTGTTTCCTCCTTTTTGTATGGCATTAGTTAAATTTTTTGTTCGTTTTTTGTTGTTAACTACTACTTTCCATTTTTCGGAAGCAACGTTATTATTTGATACTGCCTCAGCTGTTTCCGCCTTTAAACTATCGCTGGTGCTTTGCAATATGGACGTAGCCTTATTTTTGGCTCGCTCGGTTGCTCGGCGCGCACGTTCCGTCATCTTTTCGTGCGGTTCCTTAGCGATACTTTTAACGTTTATCTCACTCACACGCTGCGTAGAAGGTATCCCGAATGGCTTCTCCATCTCGCTCTTCGAAGAATCAGTTGAACCGATGTGAACTTCGATCTTATCAATTTTAGTGGACAAGTCTGCGAGTACCCTCGTTTGTTCTTCGATTGTGACCAAATATTTTTCACTCGTTCGCTGCTGATCTTCAATTTTCTTGTTTTGCGACTCAATCACTGCTGATTGCGCCGCGATTTTTGCAGTCAACGCCGCGACTTTCTTCATTAATTCGTTGAACGCCGATTCAACATTAAATTTGGACATTTTAACTGTTATACGAAATAAAAAACATGTAAACATGCATACAGTACGCATGCAGCATGCAAGGAAGCATGCAACAGGCATGGTTTCTGTCACGGCTCCGGCGCTGCGTTGCTCCGGCGATCCCATGCGAGCTTATCGTCGCAGATGTGTTTCACGCTCACCACCACAGCTTCGGCTAGCTGGCCGGCTTTGCCACCCAGCCTCAGCCGCGGTGGCGAGCGTCAAAACCACCTGCTCCTCAGTTCGCGGGCCGCCTCGCCCTTCCGCGCCTACGCGGTACTTAATTACACTCTAGGGGTAGGGCAGATAAGACTACGTGCAGTCGGTTTTGCAGCGATTCGTTTCTGTCACGAAATTTTGTAGCACACCATATTGAATTTTAAAGAGTATACTTTAACTTAATTTTAGGGTTAAAAATTTAATTTTAAAAAGTATGCCTAAATACTATTATGCTAATAGTCATTATACCTAGTAACTTATGCGAATTTAAATTATGCCAAAACAAATTACCCTTCTAGATCATTATGCCAACATAAACTGTATGCCAAAAAAATATATGGCAAAGTATTATTATGGCAAAACAAATTATGCCAAAATAGGTATGCCAAAGTACATTAGGATAAAGAATATTATGCGAAAAGAAGGGATCCCTTTATCGAGATATGACGTTTGGATGCTAAGCCGCTGCTAGCCATACCGGATTTTCCAAACTAAAATGACTTGTTACTTTTATTTTGACCTGGCTCATAATACCTATTTAGAACAGGTGCCACATAAACAGTAGCACCATCCCATTTCTTCCCGTGTGTGTCGTAAAAGGCTACTAAAGGACCTTCTAGAGAATGGGCAGTTCTCTATGTATTTTACTACCATACTACGATCACCGACCCGCCTGCCAAGCGTGGCGATTATAGCAAACCCCCTGCTTTTGGGGATGCCTATGTCCAATAGTGAACGTCTTATGGATAAATTATTAATGATGATGATGATTATGATGACCTGGTTACAAGATGAGCTTTATCCAGTGATTTTGAACAGAACACCTATTCAAGTGACAGACATACATCGTACATACGTGTCAGAGTATACATTCTGATCTCCTACGCAACGATGAGGACATGGACAGGGAACATAGGGTGCTGTTGATTAGAGCAAACATGATAGCCTGCGGACTTAAACGTTGTAAAGCGCATTGTTCATCACTAAACACGTGTTGCTTGTGCTTTGTTATATGCAAATATCATTCAGCGTTCTTCACTTGTTGTTTTGTTAACATTATTTATTTATTAAACATAACATAACATCACACCTGTATTTCTTAAAGGATAAGGCAAAGGTGTTGTACAAACCATACCGCCAGTTATGTAACAGGGAGTAAACTATTGCCATCTACCGGGCACAAAACTGGGCCTCAAAAAAGTGTTTTACAAAAAAAAAAAAAAAAAAACCAACAGACTTCCTTAAAAACACTACAAAGTGAAAAATAACTTTAATTTCGGCAGTCGGTGTCTTAGGATTTGTATTTAAGGTTTTTGCCACCGAGTTCCAATATTAAAGTTATTTTTCACTTTGTAGTGTTTTTAAGGAAGTCGGTTGTTTTTTTTTTGTAAAAAAGTTTTTATTTTTAAATTTTTAGTTATGGTATCTTCCCCGCACTAATTCCAAACAAACAATGCATATTTATGCGGTTGCAGAAATCGCGGTTGATTTGCTGTCACTTTTTAAAGAGTACCGTTGTCTGTCTCCGAAACTCATCATTAGAGCTATATGAAAATATGGGACCATTTCGAAATAAACCCCTTTAGAGTATAAAAAGGATTTTGCAATTCCGTCTATATATGACGGAGTTATGGCCTAACATACATTAAAAAAAAAAAAAACATCTGAATTGAGAACCTGCTCCTTTTTGAAGTCGGTTAAAAACTAAAAATAACAACCAATTAAATGAATATAATCTGATTATGATCTTATCTAGCCTTCATTTTTGATATAACATTACAAAGGTCATAGATAACGCTATCAGGGACTACATTAAGGGGCCTGCATATAATAATAACATTGTTTTCAAAAAATTGTAAACGAAATGGTTTATTGTAATGGTTACAGACAGGCCCACGAAACGACGTCTAAAGAAGTTTTTATAAGTCTGTCCCCAAGGGCTTGTATTTATTTTCTTCAAATATTTGTTTTAGATTTTTAGTCATTAAAAAGTGTCGATGACCCTCAGTTTTCTTAAAAAATACAAATAACACATATTTATTCAACATTATTTGGTGGAATCGTAGTTTGAAAATGGCAGGTAAGATGAAAAACTAAAAAAAAACATAATTATTAGTTGCCTAGCTACTAAACTGTAAATAATCGCTTACCATACACGGGGATGCTTCGGCCAGTGCATCGACTTTTAAAATTTTCTTTGAAGAAGGCGACAGTATCTATCCTACATAAGAACCATTCCAACCTTAGCAACTCACCGTCCTATATCTCTCCATTCTCAAATTTATCAACTTAATTGAAATTAAATGCAACAGTCTCACCCGCCAACTAGAAGATTGCCAGTCCGTTAGACAAGCCAGTTTCAAGGGTTGTTTCTCCACCATTGACCACATTCACACCGCAAAACAGATGACGGAAATAGCTCAAAATACAATCAGCCCTTTTGTTTAGCTTTCTTCGACTGTGAGCAGGCATTCGACTGTTTTGAGCATTGGGCCGTATTTAACTCTCTCCATCGCTGCCAAATCGACAGTCGGTATGTAGATGTATTCACAGAGATGATGACGATGCAGCAAAAATGAAGGTCAGATTGCATGCTTGAACGTATTACTTCAAGTACTGATTTAAAGGGGAGTGCACCAAGGGGCACCTCTTAGCCTAAAATTTTCACTGTTACTCTGCAAGACATGATGAATACACTGGAATGGGATCAACATGGTATAAACCTCATTGGTGTGTACTTTTCATACCTTCAGTTTGCGTATGACCTAATATTATTTGCTGAATCCATAGAAGACCTCCAATGCATGCTATAAAAAAGAGTTATTATCTTTCAATATATTTTATGTTTTATATTTTATGCCAAGAAGCTGGGCATCCTAAATTAGTTCCGGCAATACTGTTTATTTGATAATTTTTTAAGCCTGTGCACCACGGGGGAGTGCCCTTGGTGTGTAATCGCTTAGTTATAAGTTTTTTAAGCCTTATAGTCCGGTCAATTTAGACATCCAAGGTTATAAAAATTCCGACTAGGCTGAATATTGGTAGGATTGTTCAATACACTATTATAAAGGAAATGTGAAAAATCCTCATCGATCGGGCACGTGCAATAAATTTACTCGGGGTCAAAGGTTACAAAAACAGGTTTTTCGGGATTTTCAGCAAAACGGTAAGTTTTATCATAAAATTAGCTCAAATAAAAATTGTAGATCAAATAATTATCTATAAAAAATGTCAAAATATTTTTTTCCTAAGAGCCACCGTTTTTGAGATATAACGATTCAAAAATTTGAAAGAATTGTAATCGTCATAATATGCACACGTTTCCACGCCACCTTTGAGGTAGTGTACTTAGCGCGTTTTTAGGGTTCCGTTGCCAAATGGCAAAAAACGGAACCCTTATAGATTCGTCATGTCTGTCTGTCTGTCTGTCTGTCTTCCGAAACTATAAGAGCTATGCTGTTGAAACTTGGTAAGTAGATGTATTCTGTAAACCGTATTACGATTTTCACACAAAAATAGAAAAAAAAACAATAATATTTGGGGTTCCCCATACATAGAACTGCAACTCAAAAAAAATTTTTTCATCAAACCCATACGTGTGGGGTATCTATGGATCATCATCATCATCATCATTTCAGCCGTAAGACGTCCACTGCTGGACTTAGGCCTCCCCAATTTGGGGGGCTTTGCCATAATCGCCACGCTTGGCAGGCGGGTTGGCGATCGCAGTATGGTGATAAAATGCATAGAGAACGCTGCTGCCCATTCTCTAGTAAATCCCTTAGTCGCCTTTTACGACACCCACGGGAAGAAATGGGGTGGTGTTATTCTTTACGTCCGGCACCACACGGTCATCTATGGATAGGTGTTCAAAAATGATTGAGGTTTCTAATATATATTTTTTTCTAAACTGAATAGTTTGCGCGAGAGACACTTCCAAAGTGGTAAAATGTGTGTGTCCCGCCCCCCCCCCCCCCCCCCCGGAACTTCTAAAATAAGGGAATGATAAAACTAAAAAAAATATATGATGTACATTACCATGTAAACTTCCACCGAAAATTGGTTTGAACGAGATCTAGTAAGTAGTTTTTTTTTAATACGTTATAAATCGTAAACCACAATTTACCTTTCATTCAGTCAACTCAAATATAAAAATTAAAAAAAAAAAACATTTAATTTCATAAACATAAACCTTATGCATAAACCGTGAATACCTGCAGGTTTGTACGGAACCCTCGGTGCGCGAGTCCGACTCGCACTTGGCCAGTTTTTTTTTTTACTGTTGTTTTCCCTGGTAGACCTATTCCACTGATCTTTTGTGATTATGTTTAATTTGAAACTAATGAATAACTGTAGATTGAACTGGAGATTGAGACAAGGGTTGAAAATGATAAAAGGGGTGTAAATTAAAAAAAAATAAGAATATTTATCCATCTGAATCTAAATTATCATAAACTTCTGCTTTCTCTTGTTCTTATTCTTCTTCTTGTTCATCTTCTTCATTTTAGGTGTTAGTAAATTGTCCCAATAATGACACATCGCATGTCTCTTCGTCAGCATCAAATGAACCTTCAATTGTTGGCAATTCAACATTGGAGCATGACCGGCCTTGACAATTTGTACATGCTACAGAACAAAACAGTCCAACTTTTTTGCAACCACATTTAGCACTACATCCCTTTTTACGGTTGCAAAAAAAGGTGTTTAGTAGTTTTTGTACCGTGTGGTGCCGGACGTAAAGAATAACACCACCCCATTTCTTCCCGTGGGTGTCGTAAAAGGCGACTAAGGGACTTACTAGAGAATGGGCAGCAGCGTTCTCTATGCATTTTACCACCATACTGCGATCGCCAACCCGCCTGCCAAGCGTGGCGATTATGGCAAAGCCCCCCAAATTGGGGGAGGCCCAAGTCCAGCAGTGGACGTCTTACGGCTGAAATGATGATGAATGATGAGTAGTTTTTCTGGTGCAGGTGGAAGTAAAGTTTGAACTGGCTCTAATGAATTGTCGACCAACTTCCAACCCCAGTCCTTTGGGTCTAACTGATTACCAAGCCACACTTGAACTTGGTAATATACCCGAAAAAGATGTTGATGAGCAGCCGCTGAGGTTGGAGGAAGACAGGCTAACTGCACTTGTTTTTTATTTCAAGTATTTTGAACGAAACATGCATATCTTAACTTATCTAAGCACGTAATTATTTTAGGAGCGCCATACATAGAGAGAAGAAAGCGAATTCCGTTGGTGAGAACTTCTTGAGGAGTTGAATTACTCTTTTTAAAAACTTCAGCACACATTTTTGTTATAAAATTCAAAACAGCACGAAATAGTTTAGAAAAAATTAACTAAATAGTTAGCTAATTAACGAAATAGGTTACAATAAACACGTGTTTCCACTCCAGAGCGGCACTCGAGACTAATAGCAATGAATGTATTGGGCATAGTAAAATAAAGCAGGTATACGACCCTAGCCACGCAGACAATTGAATGAGAGATAGATGATGCTGAAGGTTACACTGGCGTAGAAAATAGGGGACTGGTTTTTTTTTACCCAAAATTCTCATATTTTATATGTGCAAGTTACACTGACCGATAGAACGATATTTTTGCTTGTGTTACGGCTTCAGTGATGTATATACGTGGTGTACTTATACATATTATGACGATTACAATTCTTTTAACTTTTTGAATCGTTATATCTCAAAAACAGTGGCTCTTAGGAAAAAAAGTATTAAGACATTTTTTATAGATAATTATTTAATCTACAATTTTTGTCTGAGCTAGTTTTATGATAAAACTTACCGTTTTGCTGAAAATCCCGAAAAGCCCGTTTTTGTGACCTTTGACCCCGAGTACATTTTTTTGCACGTGCCCGATCGATGACGACTTTTCACATTTCCTCTCTAATAGTGTATTGAATAATCCTACCAATATTCAGCCTAGTCGGAATTTTTGTAACCTCACCCCTATTTTTTAGTCTAATTTGACCGGACTATTAGCTGAAGGATAAGATAGCTGGTCTGGTTAAGCAGCCGACAACATACTAGGTATCATTCCCAAAACAATAAACAAAAAAATTAAATGTCCTTGGTGCCGGATTAGCTTATATATTATATTTTATCGTGATCGAGTATTTCATTTTAATCTCACTATCTAACCGTATTTATAGAAGATGGTATAAAATTATGCTTCTTTTTGGAATAATTATCATTAGCACGCAATATGTTTATTAAATCAGGCTTGTTTCTGTTCCTGCTAGCTGTTCTTCAGGTAAAGTCATCATTATACTAATATTTAAAATCTTTTTATTATCATATACATACTTTTTAGATTCGAATGGGTGGTTGGTTGGGTTCAGACGTGATATTGTATCTTGTATTGTTGTATAGGTTCCTTAGACCATTCTGCATTCTTACGGAGCGTTGTTTTTAAATGATTCTTCTAAAGTCTATGTAACTACTTGGTTTATGCCTTTACATAATTTTGAATTTAAAGCCTATGTTTTAAATTAAAAACTTCATTTAACAAAGCTTTTGAACTTTGCAGATATCCGCACGAAGCAAAATCGTGGATACTAATATCAACGAAAATGAAATAATTCCCGGTAAGTGAAAAATAAAACTCATTGCATTAGCACAGAATGACGCTCAATAGATAATATTATTCACAATGGATCCTACCTAGTACATTAAGTAGAAAATAGGGGATTTTCCTAATTTATTTGTTAATATAATTGGTAATTAAATTGCAAACACGTTAAAATATATAGCGTTTGCGAATTCGTTTCCAATCATTAAAACCAATATTGTTACACCGTTTTGTAAAAAAAACTTGCATCCTCTCGAATACAGTTCAGTTTACTACAACTTCGATTACTTGTAACTTTTTCAATAGTTACCAATCACCATTCTACTGCCCTTATTCAATAGTTATTATAAATGCAATCGTTTCAATAGATACTTATTTACTAGTGAAAGATAAACTTAATTTATACTAGCATTAAATTGATTTCCGTTAAATTAGAAAAACATCATTTAGAAACAAGAACCTGTATAGACTTTAGCTATTATGCCTAATTTACACAGAATCTGCGCCGCTATCACCGTCGTCGCGTATAGTATCCGGATCCCTGGCAGTACGGGGTCAATTCCCTTACTTTGCATCTCTTCGTTTTGTGGCTGTTTCTGGTAATGTGCGACAATGTGGAGGCGCAATTGCATCCAGAGACTGGATTATCACTTCTGCATCCTGTACTGTCCAGTAAGTAATTCAACTTTGAAATGAAGAGCAAAATTTTTTAATATTTATTTTGATTACGATTAGGACTCCGTATAAAACTGAAAACAAACGCGCTTTTATTTAATACATATAGAAAAACTGCTGTTATTTCGTTAAGTAGGTTCATATAAACAGTTTTAGACGTCAATCACTAACTACCCTGAGTAGAAAGGCTTAAAACAACACTCAGAAGTCACAGTCTCTATTTAAATCTAGGCATTATCTTGGTCAGACTATGTGAAGAACATGTAGATTGCTGTTCAAAAACTACATTTTATTCTGAGGATTTTGAGATGTCAAGCATTATCTAGGCCGAACCAATGAGGGTATTTAAATCCGAATGTAATACAAAAAATCGTAGGTAGTTCTATTTGGCCATTCTAATCCATATTTTCTCTTCAGGCGCATTCGTGTAGTAGTTCACGCTGGCGGGGTATCCTTCACCAACTCGGAGTACTTTTCCCAGACCACGGAATGGTATGCTCATCATTTTTACCAAAGCTGGGGTCCTGAGCTGCAGCCGACCGACATCGCACTTGTGAGGGTGCAGCAACCTTTTGTTTTTACCGGTAAGTCTAAATATATGATACTAAAGACGAATGACTTTTGCACAGGTTTATCAAAAATAACGTATTTTTTCAAAAAAACATTCCACATAGTTCTTAATTCAATGACAAGAATGAGACATTAAAACACACAGTTGCCTCGTGCGGTGGTTTATGGCCCAGTTCCTCTCACAGAAAGCACGCCTAGCAGTGAAAACATTATAGTCCGATTATTTATTTGCTTGTGTAACTCGTATTTAAGTTAAATTTGACATGAAGTTTCTATCCAGGGATGATACAACCGATCCGCATACAATCAAGGTTTGATGCGTACCGTAACTACGATGGCCAGCAGGTGTTCGCTGTTGGATATGGCAGTACATTTACCTCGGGTCAGTAATTCTTTTACAACCAATATTTTTGAGTTTTCTTCAGGCACACACTAGAATTAAATCCCACTTATTCATCCAACGATTTGTAGGTAAAAAAGGAACAAATCCTATATATTTTTTCTGATGTATTGGCGCAAATTGTTTAAGAACAAATCTGGTCATGGCATAGCCCCGTTCACATACTCATTTTTATACTGTATTTATGAACAGTGGGATATTGTATGATACGAATTTTTTATGTTAAAATATCGTATTAGCCATCGCCGTGTGAACGGGACCATACGATGATAATAGCTTATGGAAATTATGATAGGGAACTGCAGCTTCAGTGCGCTTAAAGTTTAGTAAGATACCATCACCCGATGTGTCTTTTAGCAAAACATAATGGCAACCATGAACTTGATCGAATCAATAGTTTTTTTCGTTTTACAAAAGTTATTGTCATCCTTTATAATATTTTCTTTTAACGTTGCAGGTCCCACTTCCGATGTACTAAGATGGGTGAACTTACGCGCAATTTCCAACAGTGAGTGTGCCCGAATCTATTTTAATGGCGTCTTCGCTGAAACCATCTGCGCACAATTCTTCAACTTGGCCTCACAGGCTACTTGCTACGTAAGTTTCAGGGCCTTATTTGAATTCAGTTTGGTACCAGTTGAAAATGTCTATATTTGGTACATTCTTCTAATTTTGAAAGACGCTTTTCCAATTGGCTTAAGGGGCAGCTTGGGGGGGGGGGGGTTTAGTAACTCTTGGCAACATCTAAAAATAATCTTAGGCAGTCACATGTCACAAAAAAAGATGCGGGAAGCCCAAAACCGGTTGAAGTGGCGAAACTTGGGGACTTTTGAAAGAAAGAAAGAAAGAAAAATGTGTTTATTGGCATTATATCATTAAAATAAAAAACTTAAAACTATAAAAAATGAAGAAAATCATATAAATTATTGTGGCGTACATGTGTGAGAATGTGTGTTGTCTGTCGATTAATAAAAAAACTAGTTACTTACATTATTTTTTTTAGTAAATCTAAAAATATATAATACCTACCTATATGGTTAATATTATTATAATGATTGACTGCGTTGTTCTTCTCAACAACGAAACTGGAACACGCAGTTTTTATTGCCGACTGGTGTAAATATAGTTGACAAATATTTTTTTTAATCTGATTGAAATTTAAATTTAAACAGAAATTAAATAAAAATAAATAATAAAATTGGTAAACATGAAAAAATAAAATAAATTGTTTCAAATGGCAGATATGTCCGCTCGAACATTTTCAGTCTTTTTGATGATATAGTAAAAAATCTTTTAATGTTAATTTGAAAGTCGAGCAACTTTTACTAAACTTTATGGGAGGAGGGATATTGTTCCAGCATTTAGTAGCTGCTAGTAGCGTTTTGCAACGCTTTATTACGGGGGTTTGCCGTAGGTAATAGGTAGAACGGGCTGGTGTCCGCAACTCCACGTCTGAGCGCGAATTTTGCGTAATTGGGGGTTAGCCGTAATCGCCATGCTAAGCAGGCGGGTTAGCGATCGCAGTATGGTGGTAAAATACATAGACAATGCTGCTGCCCATTCTCTAGTAAGTTCCTCAGTTGCCTCATACGATAACCACGGGAAGAAATGAGATGGTGCTATTCTTTACGTCCGGTATTACACGGTCAAAAATATAAATTTTGAAATTTACGAATTTAATAACTGAGCAACAAATGTTCAAACGCAATACCTAATAAAGCGTTGCAAAAGTTGACAAAGTGAAAACGATATTATATTCCTTACTTAGCTCCATTTAACTACGCTTACTTTCAGGGTGACAATGGTGGACCACTCGTGCATATTGACTTCGATGGAGTTCCAACTCTTATAGGAGTCTCCGTCTTCTTTAGCAACGCTTGTGAAAACCCGTTGCCTTCAGGTAATATTTGCATTAAATCAAGAGTTATTTCAGTTAAAATTTAGAAATCACAATTGTAGTTCATACAACCAGTTTACACCATGTATAATAAAATTAATTTTTCTGACAGGTTTCATCCGTCCCGGACCTTACTGGTCATGGTTCCAACAAGTAACGGGTATCGCCTTCTAAAACCTAGAAGAAGATTTCACCACAACCTTCACTTCTAGCACCACCACAACAACTCTTCCACCACTTCTATCGCTCCCAGCATGTCCACCACAGCTAAAATTCCCATCACTTATACCACTTCCACCACAATCACCGACTTTGAGAAACCAGATGATTTGACTAATGCTCCACCAAACGACTGAGGAAATAATCAGATGATGTTACTCCCTGATGATAAAGAAGATGAAAAAGAAGACTATGACAGCGCCGAGTCTAACGAAGATGAGTATAAGGCATAACTCTCGAAAAGGCTTCCTAGTAAATGTCAAGGTCAGACTTGACATCTTACTAATATTATAAATGCGAAAGTTTGTGACGATGGATGTATGTGTATGTGTATGTTTGTTACCCTTTCACGAAAAAACTACTGGACGAATTTGGATGAAACTTTACCGTAATATAGGTTATTCATCAGAATAACACGTAGGCTACAATTAATATTGATTTTATGTAATTTTGGTCAAAATATAACGATACATGTCCATTAAGTCGGAAAAATATCTTCCATCTGAGAGCTATCTTGGCGTGCGCTACCTAAACCAATGGAGTTACATAAAGATGATGTACCTCAGGATTGTTTGCCTTAAGTAGATCTAAATAAAAGTTCGTGACAGCATATATCTACCGTTTATGTGCAAGCCAGTACGACCAAAATTGTGAACCATAAATTTAATTAAATTTGATACTATTTAACAATGCACATATTAGTATTTAATTATCAAACTCTTATCAAAATGAATACATTTCATGCATCTTCTACATTAAATACTGAGTATTTAATGTAGATAAACTTTGTCTTTCACACTAAGTAATTTGGCCAAATAGTTTAAAAGTTATCACGATAGTATGATTGACTTGAACGGAGCGCCTAACGGCGGCGGCAGCACGGGCGGAGCGCGATGCAGCGTCGCGGTCGCGGGGGAGGGGCGAATAATGCAATCCAAGCAATGGCGAGGCATCGCCGAGTGCGCCACCCAAACGCGGGTAGACGCGTGACGGCAGACGTCATTGATGGTTGTGTTCTGTATTTTATTGTCATGTCATTTATTCTTCGTCATTTATCCTAGATAACGATTAATTACTTTTTATTTTTAATTCAGTCGTATAAGAATTGTTCTTTATTGTTTGTTTAAACATAAGATCGTAGATTTCGTTATTTAGATATATCCTATCCTACTAATATTATAAACGCGAAAGTTTGTATGTATGGATGTATGGATGTGTGGATGTTTGTTCCTCTTTCACGCAAAAACTTCTGAACGGATTTGGATGAAATGGCACACAGATAGTTTATAACCTGGATTAACATATAGGATATTTTTTATCCCAGTAGTACGTTCCCGCGGGATATTTTCCGACCTCCACGCGGGCGAAGCCGCTGGCAAAAGCTAGTATACAATATGGCAAAGGCTGTACGAAACAAAATTAATATTGGAAAATATTGGTTTATAAAAATGAAGGCGTTAAACAAATGGTAATTTTTATTTTGAATCCAGGATTTGTTCGATTATGTTAATAATCAAATAAAAAAACTCAGTTGTATTGTTTATTACCATCATCATCGTCTTCTTGTCTTTGTTCTGTTCCTGTCCCCTTGATGCAAGTGTGCTATGTTTGTCTTTACCCTCGACACTAAATGTATTAATTTGTTGACAAAAATAAATAACGTCGGAAGAAGAGGTCGATTGGAGCTGGATTCCTTACTGTTAAACATTTTACTGGGCGTTGATGTGTGTTGTGGGCAAGAATAAAAACTCTGACGATGATAACTGATTTTTAAGATTATATTTAGACATTTCACAGTCGTAAGACGTCGGTAGCATTTCAATAGAAGTATCGTGGTCCTGGCATATGGGCAACTCAAGGAACACGGGTGGGTTTTAGTCAGTAAAAGTCTGACACGCCCTTCCGCTCCATCCTAGAGTGGGATACGTCATTTGATGATTTCCAACCCATGAAAAACAAAGACGTCGATAGCGTACAGTCAGACACGCGTGCAGATTAGCACAGCGTGCGTTCCGTAGAAGCTCTGCTCTCAGCCTGAAGGTAGGACCCTCGAATACTTGTTAGAGTGTGCATGTCAATTGTGGTGTGCAGCAAACCATGTGTGGTGTATCCAGTTTTAGCCACTTATAACAACCAAGGAACGGTTTAAGAAGTGAAAGGTAGAAGTTCAACACATCGCAGCGACTTACAAGCAGAGAGTTTTGTAAAGACAGCGTGGCACAGTGATAGATGTAACATACGGTTTAGTTTGTGATATCCAAGCATAATAATGTGGCAAATGGCCTGCTGATGATATAGTTTATTACATACAAGCCTAGAACAGATGCAGCGCTAATACATACATGTTTCAGTTTACTGTGCACTGGATATCCTACAATTATATGGTTCAACATGAAACCCAAGAAATCAGAAGGCAAATTCACAGTATAGTTGCAGTCCCATCTCGGTGACAATTATATTCTTTGACAGATTGAGACTGTTGTCTCTCTGGTATTGCATAGGTGATGATAATTAATGAAGGTTATGCAGCGCCGAGGGTTCAGTATTATTAACAAATTAATGAGGAAGTCACCCTTAGTTGAGATACACAGAATCCTAAAGGTCTGGGAGTAGCTACAGCGTGCTATGCGAACGGATGTTCAAATGGACGAGTGCTCTTAGAGAATGAGTGTTGTTTCATGATTCTAGTGATGTGCTAAGTAACTAATTGTTAGATATTCAGCATAACTCTACGACTTAGCACAAATCCAGCCTCAAAAGCTATAAATCTTATATCTTTAAACGAGCAATTCTTGTATATACGTGGGACACTCAGAAACTTTTGCGAAAATAAAAGAAGTGTTCTATAGGTAAATATTTTTTTATTAAATCTTTTCAAAATACTCTCCACTAGCCTCTATGCAAAGTTTCATGCGTGTGAACCAGTTTTCGAAACACTTTTTCCAGTCCGCCGCAAACACATCGTTTACAGCCTGCTCGAACGCTGACAGCGCATCTTCCGGCGATGAAAATGGTATCCTTTTGAGCTGATTTTTAATTTTTGGGAATAAAAGAAGTCACACGGTGCTAGGTCAGGGCTGTAAGGAGGGTGACCTAGAAGTTTGCCGGCGTGCTGTCCAAGAAGTCCCTCGTTTTGAGCGCGGTGTGCGTGGGCGCGTTGTCGTGGTGGCCAGTAGCCCGCGGAGCCCTGTGTTTGGTCGCTTGTTGCTCACAACAGAGAAAACTTCTGCTAAGCATTTGGTAGTATACTATTCGGTTGATGCTTTTTTGGTTCCGTAAAGGGATTGACATCAAGTAGCCAGTCAAATTGAAAAAGCTCGCGGTCAAAATCTTCCCCCGCTTCTAGATCGCTTCACTTTGGTAGGCGTTGATTCGTTTTGAAACACCCAAACCGTCTACTGGCGCTTCGTTTCTGGGTCGTATTGATAAATCCAGGACCTGTAATAATGTAGTAAAAACGCCGAGACGAGCCTGCTTCAAATTTGTTTATCATATCACGGCACCATTCCACCCGGGCCTGCTTCTGAGCATCGGTGAGGTTGCACGTTTAGAATCTCATGAAGGCTTCCCGATCCAATCTGCAGTATGTGTTGAATCTCCTGATACGTAATTCGCCTATTGTCTTGGATTAAATTTTTCACTGCTAGCACGTTTTCCTCCGTAACAGCCATCAAACGGCGACCACTTCTTTCTTCCAACCAATCTTCCTGACCAATTCGTTATACCAACGATATACAGTTGCCTTGGAAGGGCCTTCATCCATGAATACAATTTGAAGTCTATCGTATGATTCGTCCGGTTTCCGGCGACACTTGAAATCGTAAAAAATCATAGTGCGAAAATGTTCCCGGCGCAAATCCATTTTCCAATGAGACACGATAATTTAATTAACTCATGTGGAGGGAAATTTTGAAATTGGAACGTACCTATTTTTGACCGACAAAATAAAATGGAGGAGTTTATCAATTCGCCGCGTCTATATTTTTTTTTTGTTTTTTTTTATGTATGACCACGCATAACTTTTAACATAGTAGTCCGATTGTGATAATTCTTTTCGGTGTTTTCAATAATCAACTTAATCGATAATCAACTTAAACATATACTTATGTTTTTTTTTTTATTGGAAGAAAAATAACAAAATGTAATTTGTGTTTAAATATAATTTCTAAAAAATACAATTTACCAAAAAAAACACCGAGCTAAGCTCGGTCATCCAGGTACTAAGTATTAAATTTAACTAATCTGATAATTTATGTTAACCTATCGAAAAAATATTTTTATTAAATAATATTTTTATTTGACGTCAAAGTGCATCGATAACTTTATCAGGTAGAACACATTATAGGCACTATAGATAATAAAAAGATTATCTTACACGTGTGCGATTTACAAATTAAAATTTCTGTAGGTGGAATGGTTCTTTGTAATGTTTATAGGCACCACATGAAACAACGTCCGGATGAAGATTTTAGGAGTCTCAAAGGCCTTCAAAAATATTTGCTGAACCAATTTTGATCCATATTTTCAGTCATACAATAAGAGATGTAACCATTACCCGCAGTCTTACATAACACGTACTTTTAGGAAATTACTTTGTCAAATCGAAAGATGAACTTGGTAGGTGAGCACAATATTATTTTTCTTTCTTCTTTCTATACTTTGTAGATGCCAAAAATATTTAAAGTTCCGTCTAGCTTCAGTTTTCAGTGTGTGCAAATTGGCAAAAGTGCTTTATATTAGCAATAAAATAAAATCAACTGATGATAAAATAAAAACTACCTAGCAAATAATAAATAATGAAATAAGTAGGAAAAACCGTGTAATTCAGAATTAAATTTAGAGACTGCACATGCCCCATTAACTCAGATATATACAAATAGCTCAGGAATTATCGATATAGAGGGCGCATTCGACAAAACTACGTTCAATAGTATCGACATGGCCCTCGACAGACACAACATAACCCGACCTTCAGTGTATAACCAACATGCTCAAATTGAGAGCTGTACTGGTCTCAGTGAACGACACTACAAGGGCAGTAGTGGCGAAGGGCTTCCCGTAAGGGGGCGTCCTCTCACCACTTCTATGGAACCTAATCGTAGACAGCCTCATCAAAACACTCAACGACAAAGGTTCCTTCACCGTAGGTTACCCCGATGATATAACCGTAATAATAAATGGCATCCATGAAAACATCCTATGCCGCCTCATGCACCAAGTACTGAAAATAGTAGAGGACTGGTGCAATAACAACAAAACCGGTCGAAGTGGCGGAGCTTAGGGGAGGCCTATGTCCAGCAGTGGACGTCTTTCGGCTGAAATGATGATGATGATGGTGCAATAAACACCCACTATCAGTAAACCCCACAAAGGTCGAGATGACGTAAATTCCTAAGAACTCTGCATTACAGATGCTATCATAGCCATGGTTCGCATCACATTTTGCTTAAGAATTACAAACTGTTAACCCTAGAGAGCAGTGGTGGCCCAGTGGTAACGGCCGCGACTTACGAGTAACGCGGGTCGTAAGTTCGAACCCAAGTAGGCACTATACTCTGTGTAAATTATTTCATCACCACTGCTCTCATAACGGTGAAGGAAAACATCGTGAGGAAACCGGCATGTCTTAGAACTAAAAATTCGAAGACATGTGACATCTACCAACCCGCACTGGGCTCGCGTGGTGGATTATGGCCCACCCCCTCTCACCGAGAGGAGGCCTGTGTCCCAGCAGTGGGAACATTTATAGGCTGCTGATGATGATGATGAACCCTAGAATCCAGAAGACTGCTTCTCGGAACTATTTTTCTACATGGTATTGTGCATAACATATATTAGGTTGGGGAAAAAGTCTTTTCGCATTATAGTATGTATGGACTTGTAATAAAATCTCTTTGGCTATACTATTTGTATCTGGCTGGTTTTGGTATCATTGAAAGTTTAAATTTTAAAGAACATAATTCCAAATTCCAATTAGGAAAATGTGTGATTTTCATTTGTTTTTTGTACCGTCAAGATGAGTGAATGTAATGAAGAAATTCGATGCATTTTAAAATTTTACTACAAAAAAGGTAAAAATGCAACGCAAGCCGCGAAAAAAATTTGCGATGTTTATGGACCTAGTGTAGTGTCTGTGAGAGTAGCACAAATTTGGTTTAAGGTTTTCAATCCGGAAATTTTGATGTCAAACATGCACGTCGCTCTGGTCGCCCTATTACGGATAAAATGGATGCCATTTTTGAAAAAGTGGAGCAAGATCGGCATACCAGTAGTTACGACGTAGCTGAAGAACTGGAAATTGACCACAAAACAGTTTTGGCGCATTTGAAAAACACTGGGTACACAAAAAAGCTCGACATTTGGGTACCTCACGAGCCCACTGAAAGAAACCTAATGAACCGTGTACTCATTTGTGATTCTTTATTACGACGTATTGAAACCGAACCATTTTTGAAGAAGCTGATAACTGGTAATGAAAAGTGGATCACGTATGACAAGAACGTGCGAAAAAGGTCGTGGTCAAAGGCCGGTCAGGCTTCACAGACTGTGGCGAAACCCGGGTTAACTCGCAACAAGGTGATGCTGTGTGTGTGGTGGGATTGGAAGGGCATTATCCATTATGGGCTGTTACCACCAGGCAGGACCATCGATTCTGAACTCTACTGCGAACAACTGATGAGATTAAAGCAAGAAGTTGAGAGAAAGCGGCCGGAATTAATCAACAGAAGGGGTGTGGTTTTTCATCATGATAACGCTAGACCTCACACATCTTTAGCCACCCAACAAAAATTAAGAGAGTTTGGCTGGGAGGTGTTAATGCATCCGCCGTATAGTCCTGACCTTGCACCTTCAGATTTCCACCTGTTTCGGTCTCTTCAGAATTCTTTAGGCAGTGTCAGGTTAACATCACGAGAGGACTGCCAAAACCACTTGTCGCGGTATTTTGACCAGAAGTCCCAAAATTTCTATAGCAATGGGATCATGTCCCTACCTACAAGATGGCAAAAAGTTATCGAACAAAATGGTACCTACATACTTTAGTTAAATGTAAATAAACTTCATTAAAAAATGTTTTGAATTTTCTTAAAAAATGCGAAGAAACTTTTTCCCCAACCTATTATGATTGTTCAGAATTAACAAATAAACTTTGTTACATCGTTCCGCGGACAGTAGTGCGCAGACAAGCGCGTCCATACCGCTACCTGTCTATTAATAAGTAGGTCTGTAATTCCAATGCTGGCTTTCGCGCTCGTTTGCGCCAACTTGTGGATTCTTACAACACTAGATTTGAAAACATTGATATTTTCAATTTAACAACACATCTATTTAGAAAATCTGTAGTCGATTCTATCTTAGCTTTATAATGATTAAGGATTGTATTCTTTTCTACTGTTCTTGTTTATATTACATAAATTTCATTAATATTATTACTATAGGAAGTGTTATTTGATCAATTAATCATTTCATCTTTTACTCCATTCACATGGCTGTTTTTTAGGGTTCCGTTGCCAAATGGCAAAAAACGGAACCCTTATAGATTCGTCATGTCTGTCTGTCTGTCTGTCCGAGTATGTCACAGCCATTTTTTTCCGAAATTATAAGAGCTATGCTGTTGAAACTTGGTAAGTAGATGTATTCTGCAAACCGCATTAAGATTTTCACACAAAAATAGAAAAAAAAACAATAATATTTGGGGTTCCCCATACATAGAACTGAAACTCAAAAAAAAAAATTCATCAAACCCATACGTGTGGGGTATCTATGGATAGGTATTCAACAATGATATGGAAGTTTCTAGTATCATTTTTTTCTAAACTGAATAGGTTGCGCGAGAGACACTTCCAAAGTGGTAAAATGTGTATAATATATTGTTGTTATAGCGGCAACAGAAATACATTACCTGTGAAAATTTCAACTCTCTTAATACCACGGTTTATGAGATACAGCCTGGTGACAGACGGATGGACGGACGGATAGACAGACAGCGGAGTCTTAGTAATAGGGTTCCCGTTCTACCCTTTGGGTACGGAACCCTAAAAAGAGAGGATCCTCCAACCAGACGGGACGACGCGGACGGGACGATGGATTACAAAATAACGTCAGGTGGACATGACCCTGCCGGGGTCGCGTGATTGTTCAAAAGAGATACCGTGACCCTGGCACATGGGCAACTGAAGGAACACGGGTGGGTTTTAGTCAGTAAAAGTCTGACACGCCCTCCCGCTCCGCCCAGAGCGGGAGAAGTCATTTGATGATTTCCCATCCAAAAAAAAAAAAAAAAAAGGTGGACATGACGATTGATGCGCGGTAACCTCTGCTCGAGCGATGCAGGATTTTACGTGAGTTCTGTCTGATACGTAGTTGGCGTGTAGTGTTGTAAATCTATACTTAATATTATAAAGCTGAAGAGTTTGTTTGTTTGTTTGGTTGAACGCGCTAATCTCAGGAATTACAGGTCCGAATTGAAAAATTCCTTTTGTGTTGGATAGCCTATTTATTAATGAAGGTTATAGGTTATATAATATTACGCTACAATTAAAAAGAGCGGAGCAGCAACGAAAAATGGACGAAAACTGGCAGGCAATTAGATGCGACGGGAAGGGTCACAGGAGCAAAAATTTGACGCGGACAAAGTCGCGGGTAGAAGCTAGTAGCATTATAAGCCCTTCCATTTAGATTTCGAGCGTTGATATTATTTCTGTGACCATCGTCCCGGATGACTCAATTCCAACTGTTATGGTTGAATTCAAACGTCTGGGAATGGTTGACCATTTATTTGGGACTTGTTCTATATTTTTACATGGAGTGTCTCAGCAATGAGCCTCCCAGAAGCTTACAGCTTTGATGGGTACTTAGTACGCTAGAATAATTTTTTAGGTCCAAGAAGATCCCCCAGTGCCTAAAGCGGCGGGTCTTTTCAACCAATGTGTCCTACCAACAATAATCTACGTTGTTGCGACTTGTCTTCTCACAAGAGAGTAGAAAAGGAGACTAAAAAGTAGCACAAATAGCATGGAGCGAGCCATGCATGGCAAAACCCTATTAGACCGAGTGTGTAACTCTAAAATCCGTCGTCGGTCAAAAGTCTACGACGCGACGTCGGGGACAGGGCGATGCGGCTCTAGTAGAGTTGGGCAAAAAATTTAGTAAGATGAGGAGATGGCGCTGCAATCAAACTGTGACTGAACGTAACGTGGCCAAAGCCTGTATGAAAGACGCAAAGCAGTGGGAAGTATGACAGAAAAAGGGGGGTGATTCCAGGCTGAAATGATGATGATCATGATGATATAGGATGATGATAAATGCTTAAGTATTTGTTTGAATGCGTTCATGTTCCAAACTACCTATTGTATATGTATTTGGTAGCCTCATTGTTAAGAAAGGCTATAGGATATTTAACACCATGCCTTAATAGCCACCGACCCTTAATAGCCGAGCAAGAGCAGAAACAGTCAGAAAACGAAGTATAAGCCTGACCTGCCAGGATCGCGAGATTCGTTCGAAAAAGTTACCGTAGCCCTGGTATATGGGCAACAGAAGGAACACGGGTGGGTTTTAGTCAGTAAAAGTGATGATTTCCCGTCCAAAAAAAAAAGTATAAGCCTGAGCGAGCGATAGGATGTGACACGGTGAGTCGGGTGTCAAAATTTCATGCGGGCAGAATCTCAATTTTATAATGAATTTATTATTGTAGTGAAATCATCCTTTTGTGCAAGCAATAATTTCCTACAGAATATATACAAAAACAATAGCTAAAAAACTAAAAATAATTCAGTTTGTGTAAAAAATATTGGTAAAAAGTAACCCCAAACGATTATTATCTTTCAGTACTAAAGATCTTATTCAGATAATTATCTTATGTATCGACATCGTGGTATGGAGTGTAATTCAATTAAAGTTTTATCAGTATTGATTTTTATCTATTTTTTACTGCAAATTGTACGTGGCTCCTCCTTCCTGTCGAATTTTATCAGATGGAAATTCTAATATTTAAAAAAATTAAGTTACTCTGTCTGACTGTTTGTAATTTATCCATGCCCTTAATCTTTGCTAGTCTCAAAAATAATACTAAAAGGGATAGGGGATGAAAGTTAGTATCGGAAACCGAGCATTTCTTTAGTTACGCATAAAAAAAGTACTTTTCTGGTGAGAAAACAAGAACTAAGTGCTAAAGCGTTTACAAAAATCATAAAGGGAACAAATCAAATCAAATCAAAATATTTTTATTTCATACAAACCTACATTGGCACATAAGAAACGTCAGAAACTAGGTGCAAGGTTCCAAATTGTTGATTCTTATGGAGATGAGCCGGCAAGAAACTCCATAGCTACTTTTTTATAATTTAATACGTATGGGAGAACAGTGTAGGCCTATCACTGGGTATTTAATAAAATAGAAAATTGTCTACACTCTACATGGCTGTAACGTGCTCACATTCACAAAATATAAAAGAATCTACATCAATGATTTCAATCATAAATAAAATTTAATAACCTATTGAAACCTAATATAGGTAAATAATAATAATTGTAGGTAAATAAAGTCAAACAAAAAAATTACATCGTCATTTGGCAGCCGTTAATAGACATTTATATGGTTGTCCCTCGAATGAGCTACCAGGGAAGCCATGTATGTGCAGAAGGCATTATTGTAATTTTTTCTTATTTTGAACGTAGTCTTTTATATTATTATAAATGCTTTTTTGACAAGGATGGGATAAAGTATGGAGTAGGATGGGTAAAAGACAGGATGATTTTAAAATTCATTTTAAATGTTATCCATACTAATATTATAAATGGGAAAGTGTGTGTATCTGTTTGTCCGTCGGTCACGGCAAAACGGGGCAACGAATAGACGTGATTTTTTAAGTGGAGATAGTTGAAGGGATGGAGAGTGTCATAGGCTAGTTTTGTCTCTTTCTTACCCCTCACTTCCCTAAAATGGGGGGGAGGTGAAATTTAACAGGAGAGAAGCCACAGGTAAAAGCTAGTATTCCTATAAAACCTTTGGATGCTTTGGTGTCTCAGGATCTGTATTTATGGTTATTTTGCCACCGACTTCCGAAATTAAAGTTATTTTTCACTTTGTAGTGTTTTTAAGGAAGTCGGTTGTTTTTTTTTGTAAAAAAGTTTTTATTTTTAAATTTTTAGTTGTAGCATTCACCCCGCACTAATTCCAAACAAACAATGCATATTTATGCGATAGCAGAAATCGCGGTTGATTTGCTGTCATTTTTTAAAGAGTTCTGGTGTCTGTCTCCCGAATTCATCATCAGATCTATATGAAATTTATATGGGATCATTTCGGAATAAACCCCTTTCGAACAAAAAAAGAATTTTGCAAATCCGTCTATATAATAGGTTGGGGAAAAAGTTTCTTCGCATTTTTCAAGAAAATTCAAAACATTTTTTAATAAAGTTTATTTACATTTAACTAAAGTATGTAGGTACCATTTTGTTCGATAACTTTTTGCCATCTTGTAGGTAGGGACATGATCCCATTTCTATAAAAATTTTGGGACTTCTGGTCAAAATACCGCGACAAGTGGTTTTGGCAGTCCTCTCGTAATGTTAACCTGACACTGCCTAAAGAATTCTGAAGAGACCGAAACAGGTGGAAATCTGAAGGTGCAAGGTCAGGACTATACGGCGGATGCATTAACACCTCCCAGCCAAACTCTCTTAATTTTTGTTGGGTGGCTAAAGATGTGTGAGGTCTAGCGTTATCATGATGAAAAACCACACCCCTTCTGTTGATTAATTCCGGCCGCTTTCTCTCAACTCCTTGCTTTAATCTCATCAGTTGTTCGCAGTAGAGTTCAGAATCGATGGTCCTGCCTGGTGGTAACAGCTCATAATGAATAATGCCCTTCCAATCCCACCACACACACAGCATCACCTTGTTGCGAGTTAACCCGGGTTTCGCCACAGTCTGTGAAGCCTGACCGGCCTTTGACCACGACCTTTTTCGCACGTTCTTGTCATACGTGATCCACTTTTCATCACCAGTTATCAGCTTCTTCAAAAATGGTTCGGTTTCATTACGTCGTAATAAAGAATCACAAATGAGTACACGGTTCATTAGGTTTCTTTCAGTGAGCTCGTGAGGTACCCAAATGTCGAGCTTTTTTGTGTACCCAGTGTTTTTCAAATGCGCCAAAACTGTTTTGTGGTCAATTTCCAGTTCTTCAGCTACGTCGTAACTACTGGTATGCCGATCTTGCTCCACTTTTTCAAAAATGGCATCCATTTTATCCGTAATAGGGCGACCAGAGCGACGTGCATCTTTGACATCAAAATTTCCGGATTGAAAACGCGTAAACCAAATTTGTGCTACTCTCACAGACACTACACTAAGTCCATAAACATCGCAAATTTTTTTCGCGGCTTGCGTTGCATTTTTACCTTTTTTGTAGTAATATTTTAAAATGTATCGAATTTCTTCATTAGATTCACTCATCTTGACGGTACGAAAAACAAATGAAAATCACACATTTTCCTAATTGGAATTTGGAATTATGTTCTTTAAAATTTAAACTTTCAATGATACCAAAACCAGCCAGATACAAATAGTATAGCCAAAGAGATTTTATTACAAGTTCATACATACTATAATGCGAAAAGACTTTTTCCCCAACCTAATATGACGGAGTTATGGCCGAACATAAATTAAAAAAAATATAAAAATCCGAATTGAGAACCTCCTCCTTTTTGAAGTCGGTTAAAAACAAAAACTTAATAACTAGTGATTGGGGTTTCCTTTCAAGCCGATAAAAGTTTTTTTATCGAGAGTCTGTATCTTCCATAACTTGTAGCGGCATCTGCATTGTCAGTTGCGATCTTTCTGATATACAACGTCCCGACATCAATCGTCGGCAGGGTCGGCGTGCCCACCAGGCACGCCACCCGTATGGTCGGAAAATTTTCCCTTTTCCCTAGACTAAAACGTGATATATCAATAAAATAATAATCGCACTGCTTTTTAACCGACTTCAAAAAAAAGGAGGAGGTTATCAATTCGACTGTATTTTTTTTTAATGTTTGTTAGCTCATAACTTTTGACTGGGTGAACCGATTTTGATGATTTTTTTTTTATCTGAAAGCTGGTGCTTGCCATGTATGTGGTCTTATTTTAGTTTGGTTCTATTCTGACAATGGGGTCCATGTGAAAACCAAGTCTTAAATTTGCATTAAGTATTTGCGCGACAAATGAACGAATAACGCGATTAGATTAGTGCGGGGTATATACCATAACTAAAAAGTTAAAACTAAAAACTTTTTCAAAAAAATAACAACAACTTCCTTAAAAAAACACTACAAAGTGAAAAATAACTTTAATTTCTGAAGTTGGTGGCAAAAAAACCTTAAATACAGATCCTAAGACACCAACTTCCAAAATTATAGTTATTTTTCACTTTGTAGTGTTTTTTTAAGGAAGTCGGTTGTTATTTTTTTGGAAAAAGTTTTTTGTTGGAAGTCCTCATGAAATACACAGGCGTTAGTTATAGCACCGCTTTGTCGCCGGAATAGCTAATGTATTTTATAATGATAAGATTTTGATTTTAATCTATCTAACCGTTTTAATGGAAGACGGTATTAAATAATGCTTCTTTTCAACGTGCCTGTCAGTGTCACACAAGATGTTTATTAAATCAGGCTTGTTTTTGTTCCTGCTGGCTGTTCTTCAGGTAGTCTTTTCTATATTTGTTGAAATCAATTAATTAATTAATGCATTTTTTCGAACAAATCGAAACTGTAGGGAGTTCAGACGTAATCTTATTTTGTGCAATGTTATTTATAAGTTCAAATATCCCGCAGGTCCTGCATTCCTATGGAGCCTTATTTTTATGCTTTTTCACAAGTATTAAAAACAAAAGACTTGATTTTTTTTTTCTATTATATTTAAATGGGTTGGATTGGGTGGTTGAATATTGCCCTCGTCTCAGAAGTAGGCAGCGGCCTATCGCTGCCGACCGTGGTTGGGTCGATGGTCGGCAGCGAGGAGTCCTGGGACGCGGTGGTCATGTCTCAGAAGGAGGCTGCGGAAAGGGAGCGAGACATTTGAGTCGGGTAGCCTATTTATTGAGGAAGGCTATACGACGTCAATTCGCCTATATAACATCACGTTACGATCAAAAGGAGCGGAGCAGCAACAAAAAAATGGATGAAAACTGGCAGGCTGCGTTGCGACGGGAAGCGCCAGGGGAGCAAATATTTGACGCGAAGTCGCGGGCAAAAGCTAGTAGACTATAAATGCAAAGTGGCAGGTCATCTATAATTAACCTGCTTCCGTAGTCCTTGATTCGTCACTTACTTTTGTAACAGACGGAAACGGTCATCATTTGTCCATCATGTCATCGTTGATAGTCAAATTCCGTGTAACTAACATTGTTCTGAATCCATGGTTAAAGTTTGAACGTCAATGTCCTTGCTACCCTGTATACGTATTTAAAGACTCTACAAGAACGTTATCAAGCAAAGTTTTTGTACTTTGCAGGTCTCCGCGCGGTTCAAAAGTGTGAATCCAGACTTTAATGAGACTGAAATCAACCAAGGTAAGTGAAATTAAAACGCATTTCATTCGTATGGTATGAAACTTAATAGTATATCTTTTGCAGGTACTACTTACCCAGAACTTATGGGACTTTCGTAATTTTTTTGTTTACATAGTTGGAAACTAAATAGAGAACTCAGTAAAAAATACAACGTTCGCGATTTAGTTTCGCATCATGAAAACAAATACTATCAAATCTATTTGTAAAGCAACTTTAAAACTCACGAATAAAGTTCGGTTTTAGGCTACATTTGATTTATATCCTTAACCTTTTGTAAGACTTTTCTATAGTAACTTACTTACTAATCAACCTGAAATAGACTTGATTTGCAATAGCATAAAGGTGATTTCCATTTAAGTGCAAACATGGACCTGGATTGTATTTAACTATTATGCCTTATTCTCACAGAACCCGCACCGCTATCATCGTCATCACGAATAGTGTCAGGGTGGCTGGCACAGCCGGGTCAATTCCCTTACCATGCATCTCTTCGTTTTACGACACAAAATGGCGTCGTGCGACAGTGTGGAGGCTCAATTGTGTCCAGAGAATGGATTATCACTTCTGCGTTTTGTACTGCCAAGTAAGTAACAAACCATTGAACCCATTAGCCAATTTGAAATATATTCAAGTTCGTTGGATGCGAGAAGCACAGAACAGGTCGAAATGGTGGTGGCTGAAATAATGATAATGATAAGTATACAACGTGTAAAATAATAACCGCAAGACCTCATACCGTCAGTTAGAGTATTTAAAAGCATAACACAATGTCCAAAGAGAGTGCAGAGTTAGGCTTCGTTCACACGGCATTGTCCTGCACGTTTTTTTGCAGTATACGTCTTAACGTATAAATAGTGACCATACAACGTATATAGATCCATTCACACGTCGATTGTACTGCAAAAAAACCTGTACCGCTTATACGTTTAAACGCATACTCAACGGACTTGTCAAGCAAATCGAATGAACTTTGACGTATTCGGTTCGCAGTGGCAAATGGTATAGCTTTGTCTCCTTCACACGACACGATGTCATACGTTTTTTGTCGAATAGCAACCGAAGAAGCGTTTAGTACCTGAGCGTCTTTTGGAGGGATGGCACGTATTTTATGTTTGATTTGGTTTGATATTCAAAATGGTTGAGGAATCTTCTATAGATAACGAACTATTCATTTCTTTAGTGCAACAAAATCCCGTTTTATGGGATAAAACTTTGGAACTTTATAAAAATCGCGATCCATCAGTGACGTCTACTCACTGTGACAACTGTGTGGAAACTGCGGCTATTCGTTTTAACACGAATGAAAATTTACCATATGAACACCCGGTTGACTATACGTTAAAAAAACGATTACAAAAAAACGTGCAGGACAATGCCGTGTGAACGAAGCCTTAGGGTTTGTTTCTACTTTGCATAAAGTTTTTGTGGGATTTCATGTGTTTTTTAGGGTGCTTTATTTTTTTTTTTTAATTTTGCGGTGTTATTATACTGATATGGTACATGTTTAAGTCATAATCCTTAATTTTAGCGTCGTCGGGTTAAAAAGTATTTCTCGACAACGGCAGCAAAAATCATAGCCTAGTATAACTTCAAAGAGTTTCTCCTTTATTACACGCTTTATATTAGCTTCACTTGTATGTTTGTATGTTTGTATATTTGTATGTTTGTATGTTTGTATATTTGTATGTTTGTTTGTAACCGACTCCTTATAGTGCGATTTTGACCCACTTTAAACGACCAGATTTCATTCAAACTTTGCACACCTGTCAAGGACTGATGACAATGCAATAATTTCATAAATTTGTGCCATTATCCTTGCCAGGGTTACCAGGACAGCAAAAAAACTGTCACATACTACGCTGACATACGTCTCAAAATTCGAAATACCCTAAAAAATAGAAAATAAATAATAGTTTAAAAAAACTAAAAAACACGCTTCCATGGAAAACCAAACTAAAAAGTACGAAATGATGGAAAAAAATAAATAATAGTTTAAAAAAACTAAAAAAACACGCTTCCATGGAAAACCAAACTAAAAAGTACAAAATAATGGAAAAAAAGCGTGGGGTGCTTTTAAGGTATTTTTTTATTGATATCAGGCACCCCACGCTTTTTTTCCATTATTTTGTACTTTTTAGTTTGGTTTTCCATGGAAGCGTGTTTTTTTAGTTTTTTTAAACTATTATTTATTTTCTATTTTTTAGGGTATTTCGAATTTTGAGACGTATGTCAGCGTAGTTTGTGACAGTTTTTTTGCTGTCCTGGTAACCCTGGCAAGGATAATGGCACAAATTTATGAAATTATTGCATTGTCATCAGTCCTTGACAGGTATGCAAAGTTTGAATGAAATCTGGTCGTTTAAAGTGGGTCAAAATCGCACTATAAGGAGTCGGTTACAAACAAACATACAAATATACAAACATACAAATATACAAATATACAAACATACAAACATACAAGTGAAGCTAATATAAAGCGTGTAAAAAGCGTGGGGTGCCTGATATCAATAAAAAAATAGCTTAATAGCACCCCACGCTTTTTTTCCATCATTTCGTACTTTTTAGTTTGGTTTTCCATGGAAGCGTGTTTTTTAGTTTTTTTAAACTATTATTTTTGTTTATTTACATGCAAATCTAGCGTTATTATCGAATCGAAGTATAAAGAATACCTATTATCAGGAAGGAGTACCTCCTTTTTAGAGGATTTGGGAGATGAAAGTTATTTTTTTTTTTTGTTGTTTGTGTGAAAAACTTAGTTTTCCAGGGTTCCGGGAAGTAGCTCTACGCTAGAGGTTATTTTCTGAACAGACCTGCACCCCGTAACTGCCATAGTGGGAGAATAAAAGTTATCGATCTGATTTTTATGTTTTTTGTGAGCTAATCCTGGCATACAAACAGAATTAATGTTTTCTAGGACAACAGAAGTTATCTAAAGGTATTGATGAGTGAGCGAGTGAGTCAGCCCGTTTTTAAGGGTTTTTTTTTTTAATTTTTATTAAAAAAAACTATAATACTAAATTAAATGTTTCAAAATTTTAAGAGTATATTTATACATGTTTAAAAAAAACAAAGGGAAGTTCTCCGACGGCGCGGGAAAAAAAAGTCCTCCACTGCTTCAGTAATTCCGGCCTTCTCCGTGGATGAAATCAAAAAAAAATTTTTTTTCGTTAAACTAGAAGATATTGTCCGTACAATGACATATGATAAAAAAAATTGACAAAATGGCGGCGTTTTAAAAAATAAGTCGAATTCCACCCAAAATTTTTGATCCTCAGATAAAAAAATCGATAAGTAATTGTATGGAAAATTATTTAAAGAACCTCCTTAAGTATTCATAAAATCTACATCTATCTAAAAGCTACACTTATGAAACTTAGTAAGTTATTAGGTCTGCTACTACATTTTATCCTGAAAATCGGAGCTCGAAATCTATAGTCGTATTTTTACTGCAATCTAGTCAACGTAAATGACTAGATCTACGTACCCAATAATATGAAATCTATGTATTAATACATGAAGTAAAACCTTTGTACTCCTTTCTACGAAAATGATGTGGACCGAGGAGTATAAAAATTTGTTTAGTTTAAGTTTATATGAAGAGAAAGTGCAGAAAGCTTATATTTAATATGATACGTTTTAAATGAATATGGTCGAATTTCGATCACTAGTAAAATTAAATGTGTGTTTCTATAAGTGGTTCTATTAATACAATTTTACACGTTAATAATTTATTGGTCAATATTTTAAAATAAAATGGCACATGCATTTCCCAGCAGACTAATGATGGCTGAGTCTGGTCATAGTCTCTTTTAAAATCCAAACTGACGTTCTAATTTGACCATCTTAACCTTCATTTTCTCTGCAGCTGCATTCGTGTGTTGGTTCATGCTGGCGGGGTGTCCTTTACCAACTCAGAGTACCTCTCCGAGACCACGGAATGGTACAGTCATCCTCATTGGCCTATTATGGAGTCGACCAATATCGCAATTGTAAAGTTGCAGCGTCCTCTTGTTTATACCAGTAAGTATGTTCTTCTAAACATATTTAAATTGATTTAGCCGCTAGGAGTCCAACATATCCCTTTGTTCTCCACAGACGGAGGGTATCTAAGAAACTTTCCTACAAAAAAAAGCTCTGCGTCAAACCAATGGGAACATAATGGTCCGATTATGCATTGCATGTTTATGTTTGACTTCTCCTTATATTAAATCTGACGTACCGTCTCCATCCAGGGTTACTGCAACGGATCCGTGTACAGTCGCGGGCTGATGCGTTCCATAACTACAACGGCCAGCGGGTGATAGCTACTGGACATGGCAGTACACGGAATTCGGGTCAGTAATTCATTTACAACCAATATTTATGAGTATTCTTTCACGTACACACAGGAGTTAAATGCATATTTTGAACAGTGGGATGTTGACGTGTGACTCCAACTTTTATGGTTAAATATCGTACTGGACATCACCCTGAACGATTACATCTTACAATATTAATAGCTTCTCAAAAGATGGTAGCGGATCTATCAGCTTTTGTTCGCCGAACGTTCTAAAAGGTATTGTCACTTCATGCATTTTTTACCTTACCTTGATCCAATTAGAGTTTCAATTCAATCAAAGATCCAATCAGAGCAAGCAAGTGCGTTCATATATTTGGAAAGTTTGTTTATAAGGGTTGGAAAGATTGATAAAGATGTGGAAGGAAGGGTAAATGCGGGAAATAGAGTAAAAGGTGCCCGACATGGGATTGTGACCAACCAGTTGATGTCCTATAAGGCTCGACTGGCTGTTCACAATGGTGTGCTGGTGCCTACGCTTATGTATGTAAGTGTCTGTTAGGTGTGACAAAGGTAGCATGAAAGTAAAATAAATTCTGTGGAAATGCGTCCGTTGCGAAGCATGTGTGATATGACAGTTAATGATAGTCTGAGGAATGATGTGATAGAAAACGGTGCGGTCCCTTAAATGGGCACATTGTGTTTCTTGCATTGTTTTTTGTTTAAGTTCTAATTATACGGCCGTAAATGGGACGTTACGGAGAAGAAAAATATTTTATAAATTAAAAAAAGTTTATTTATTTTCACGGGTTTTTCACATGTCACTTATAAATGACAGTGCCCATTAATCTATAAGCTATGGTTTATCGACACCAGTCGCATAGGACGGACATTGCCCATTGAACTTATAAAATATTCTTACAAAACAAATAATTAAAATAACAAATACTTTACTTAATCACTAGTTCTGGGATATTGTTATTATTTAGAAACCATGAACTTTAATGAGTACATATAAATACAAAATTCATAAAATAAATAAACAAGAAAACATTATTTTTTCCTTATAAAGTATTAAAAATAAAACATTATTTACTTTTCCTTGTGGAATGAAAGGTAATATATTTTTTTTTTGTGTGCCATATGTTATCTACCAAACACCACCCCATTTCTTCCTGTGGGTGTCGTAAAAGGCTACTAGACTAGACTAAGGGACTTACTAGAGAATGGGCAGCAGCGTTCTCTATGCATTTTACCACCATACTGCGATCGCCAACCCGCCTGCCAAGCGTGGCGATTATGGCAAAGCCCCCCAAATTGGGGGAGGCCTAAGTCCAGCAGTGGACGTCTTACGGCTGAAATGATGATGATGATGATGTTATCTACCCATTTGTAACTGCTAATCCTCTCTCATTATCATACACTACTTTGTATGCTGCTCGGTCTTTATTCTTCATAAATTTGACACTGTTCTGTCTTTTCTAATTGTGTCAATATTTAATATAGGACAATATTCCCCATTCATTCCGCAAATAGTCCAAAGAAGTAAAAAAGTTGTTGAATTACACTGTAGAGTGGAGTTAGATAAGTTTTACACAATCTTACGACTATGTTATCCCCAGCACCGAGATAATTTCCTTCCCAATAAGTGAATTTTATATTCCGAAATGTCTTTGAACCGTGCGTTGCGCATCGTATGCAAAAATTTTGACCATTCCCGAACTTCGAGCTGGAACCAAAAAATAGCCCCACTTATGTGGTTTCTGCGTAGACTTTCAATTTGTTTTTTGATACATATATACTCGTAGACCTACCAATTTGTTGTGTCCCTACGGACCTCGAAGACAGTGTTTCCGGTATGCAGCATGATGGTAAATTTGAAGGAACAGCTACGAGGGGCGACGATTCTGTAGTTAGTGCCTGTGGCCGCGTGGTGTGATTTACATAGGTAGCATTGATACCTTAATTCGGCCTAAAATTACCTTGTTCTGTATTTAGAATATCATAGTCACTAAGATAATCTAGTAAGGCGTACATGGCAGGAGAAACATGTCATATGGGTGATGAAGTTGGTGACGAGGCACTATATGTATAGAGAAAAAACTCATGTGCCTATTCTTCTTTCCTCATCCTGATCAGATTCCAAATCTGAATCTTTAGAGTCCAAAGGTTTAAAGAAAAATCTTAGGTACTCTTGTACCTACAAAAATAAGAATTCTCTTGGATGATAACAGTAAAATAAAAAGACAATAAAATAAAATCAATTAGTAACAAATTTAATTATTCCAATTAGGGGCATTGTCCCTTATAAATAACAAATATTAAGAGAACAACTTTTAAGGGAGTACAGGCATTGTCCGTTTTAAGTGACGAATAGAAAAATCACTACTTTGAGAGGTTTACAGGCAATGGTCGTTTTAAGTGACACTTCGATTTATTAATTTATCAAGGCGAAAATTTAAGTTTTTTCTGCAAAATAACTACTTTATGCTATCATTTAACTGTTACTGTACCTTATAAACAAATGAACATAACATAAAACAAAGTTATACTTACTTTACCAATTATTTTTATGAAGAGCATAACACGTTACGGTTGTTGCAATTTTTCGAAGGACCGGTCCTCGTCATGCGTCTAGTGCGTGTTCGCTCTCACTACATAGGTTAGAAAAACATAGCCTAGTGAACGATAAGCATCTCACAAATCGCGCGAGATTTAGTTCAAATAACAGTTATGTGCGTTTTGGTAATATGTCCTTTTAAACGGACAAAAACTGTTTAAGGGTTAAAAGAAGATGTAGTTACAAAAATTTAAAAGATTACTTGTGCTTGGTTTGGTCATGTTGATAAATTAATTAAAGGGCGGCTAACAAAAGGTTAACAAGGCGGCTAACAAGACACATGTGACAGATCACGCCGGAAGGGGACGCCCTAGGAGAACATAAAGTGACCTGATTGGTAATGTTCTTCATAAAGGTCTGGTGCGTAGCACTGGTAGCCAGCGTACGTGTATTACCAGATGTATGGACTTAAACGAGGCAAAAGGAGTATGTAAGGATCGTAGCAGGTGGCATTATGTAGTTTCTGCATACCTCCATAGGAAAAAGGCAAGATTTTATGTATGTATGCAATCAGTTTCCTTTTTAAAAGCTTAAACTTGTTGTTAGTTAGTGTGTATTGGTCAAAACTTGCAAGCTGAATTAAAACTATTTCCACTTATGCTACGGAGTTGAAATTTTACGGATAGATTTTGTTTCCAAGACAATGGACCTGACTGACCGAGGAACTCTTTAACGGTCATCGGCACAGACACGAAATTTAATATACACATAATTACGATAGCCCGTTCTAAAGTTGTATGGTATAAACGAATGAACGTTCTTCTTACACTTTAGAATAAGACTCATACTTTTAAAAAAATGATATATGTATGTAAAGTTCTAAGTATAACATACGACTATGTTTTATTTAGTAATGTTAGATCATTAAAACTTTTTTTTTTTTTGCATCACTGAATATGTTTCTTCTATCGTTGCAGGCCCCTCATCTGATGTTCTGAGATGGGTATACCTACGGGCGATCTCCAACAATGAGTGTACCAGAATATATTCGAACGGCGTCCATGCCACCACGGTCTGTGCGCAATTTTTCAACGTCACCTCACAGGGTACTTGCCAAGTAAGCTTTGAGGAGTAAGGTCCTCATTTGAATTCAGTTTAGAATGTAAGAGAAAAAACTGCAGTTCCTCTTGGGAAAGCTCAAATGTTGTGCACTCTTCTAATTTTGAGGAGGAATTTCAATTCTGAGTCATTAATGCCCGTTCTCACTGATACATGTCATGGCGACGTCATATAGTAGCATTAACTAAGCTAAATAAACATTTCACCAGTCACTAAGCGATTACTTAAGTTACTAAACTGATTTGCTGAGCCGCAACGCACAAACGCCAAATGTATTATTAAAAACCACATACAGGTTCGAAAAAATAGACTTTGAAGTTTGCGAATTTTATACTAAAAAACAAATGGTCTAACAAAAGTGAATAAAGATCTGTTTACATTACTTTTCTAACCAGCACCCAAATTGCGAAACGCACAATTTATCAGAATCTGAATGGGATTGAAGATTATTTCTAAACCATTGCGTCATTTGTTCGAATAAATTGTCGGCTCAGCAACGTAAATAACGCAATGAATGTTGTTTAACTATGAATATTAAACCAATTCCTACTGATAAAAAGTTCCGCAATTGGGGTAATTGCGGAACTTTTTATCAGGTGGTTCTAAAGTTGGTGATCAGTGTGGTGACGGACAAAATAATAACACCATTCTATTTCTTCTCGTGAGCGTCGGAAATTGCGATTAAAGGACTTACTAGAGAATGGGCAGCAGCGTTCTCTATGCATTTTACTACCATACTGCGATCGCCAACCTGCCTGCGAAGCGTGGCGATTATGGCAAACATCCCCCAAATTGGGGGTGGCTTATGTCCAGCAGTGGACGTCTTTCGGCTGAAACGATGATGATTTTCAACTTTTATCGTTTGGTTTTTTCTACTTCATCGAAGTCACGTCTGCCACTGTATCAGTAGACCTATTATCAATTCGAGTTTTTTCATTACTCCGTTGTTCCATTTGGTCGAAACACTCTTTATCGATGTTATACTTTGCCGAAATAGCATTTTTTCGAAGTATTTTGTTTCCGAACAATCATTATACCACTGTTTTAAGTGATCCCAGTAAGAAGCATGCAAACAAGGATGCTTGCTTCAAGCATGCAGCATGGAAACAGGCATGCAGCGTGCAAGCAGGCATGCAGCATGCATGCAGCGTGGCTGCATGCATGCTGCATGCCCGCTTGCACGCTAAAATATTTGGCATATTTTATTAATAGTTGCATGATGCATTAACAAAATTTGTCAAATATTTTTCCATATGTTTTTCTATATAATTTAGTCGTTTCTGGCACTCGCCGGCCGCTGCCACGGCACTGCTTGCTTCAAACGCTCGGCTCCTGCATAGGAGGTTACAGTTTTAACCTAACCTAACCTAACCATTTTTACCATATTCTGCCAAAAATCATTCGATATACTGCATTCGTATAAAAAAGGTTGCTAAAATTTGTTTGGGTAGTGAAATTTTGCCAAAATCTTTTCGGTAAAACGACAGGATCCCAACCGGCTATATATTTGTGACCAAATAATAATCCGTAAAATGTTGTTTCGGTGTGGTGAAAATATGGAAAATAAATCATTTGACAAATTAAAAAAGTTCAAAAGAGGGTTCGGTCAATGCCTAACGCAGGTCCTTACCGGGCATGGGTGGTTTGGTGGGTTCCTGTTTAGGATAAAGCGGGAGGAAACACTCGGTTGTTTCCATTGCGAGGATCGTCTGAAGGACACAGTGGAGCATACGGTGGAGGTGTGCCCTGCCTGGGCGGAGCACCGCCGTATCTTCGTGGAGGCGATCGGCGGCGTCAACCTCTCGCGTCCGGCCCTGGTTAGAGCTATGGTGCGGAACGAAAGGGCATGAGAAGCCGTTACCTCCTTAGGGAGGGAGTGGCAGTCTCTGCGCCCTCACGTCCCTAGCCACTGCAGGAGGAAACGCCCCGGGTGTGGGGAGTCGATCGCAAACTCTCGGCCACCGTAGGCGCGAGCTTGCGAGTGACGATCAATGGGTAGCTCGCCGCCCGGTAAGGACCAGGCCCGTGTCGACGGCGCATAGCGTTCCACGCGTGCCTCAATGGGATGTCAGCAGGACTGAAGGGGTCTGCTAGGACTGATGCCTGCCAGGGTCGCGAGATTTGTTCGAAAGAGATAGCGTGGCCCTGGCACATGGGCAACTGAAGGAACACGGTTGGGTTTTAGTCAGTAAAAGTCTGACACACCTTTCCGCTCCGCCCAAGTAATAAATGAGACCAAATCTAAATATACGAATGAAGGCGTAAATCAATTAATTGCAAATGGCGTAATAAAAAATAATCCTTAAGACATTGCGAATTCATTTAATGATTTTTTTCTTGACATCAATAATAATAATAATAATACACCCGCAGGGCAGCTTGTGGCGAGCTGTTGGGCAGTAGCGACCCCACGGACCCTATCTCCTGGGAGAATTCTTGTTCCTCATCTCTGGCTTGCCTTTATTGGCCGGCTGGAGTGAACACTGATGAGGTTCAGAGCTCCCGCCTCATTCTTGCCTTTATTGGCTGGCTTGAGTGGAGATTCGCAAGAGCAAACGTGCTCGGGGAAAGGAAGTATTCCAGTAAGTGCTCGTAGGGATCTTGACCATCTTCCGGGCTCTGGGATTGTTCTGAAAGCCGTGGAATACCTCTCCACTTCTCAAGCACCTCAGGAAGTGTTGCCCCCTTGTCGCTACGTCACTATGTGCTAGCGACGTTTCCCGGGGGCCCATTATTGAGTGTGCAAGTCACCCCCTGCCATTTTATCCGTGTATACAAAACATTGATTAGGCAGGGGCCATAGTCCCTCCATAGTTGCGTTTACCAATCCACTATAGCCATCCAAACCTATAGCCTAATTTGCTTTGTTTCCATATTCTGTAATAGTTCTGCTCCAACCGGGGATTGTCTTTGGATGCACTTGCATAGTGCATACAGGGATAATCGTCGGTTGGTGCCCCCTCATCATTTAAAATTGTCTAAGGGGCCTCTGCGAGTTGGCTTCGGCCCCTCGTACGCCTTCCAAAAGACCGGGATCCTAGGGTCCCGAGATATGTTAACAAAAATAAAAATAATAATACTAGTGTACCTCAAAAATCTTCCAATAAACTAACATATAATTCTAATTCCATTTTTATGACACCAACTATCCCTGATGACATTATTAAAATAATAATTGCTTTAAAAAATAAAACCAGTACCGGGTATGATAGCATCGCGACAAATATTGTTAAAGATGTAGCTCATATTATATCTGAACCACTAAGCTTCATTATAAATTTATGTATAGAAGAAGGCACCTTCCCCGACAAACTAAAAATATCTGTTATAAAGCCAGTATTTAAGAAAGGAGACAAAAATAACATGAGCAACTATAGGCCTATAGCATTGATACCTATTTTTGGAAAAAATGTTGAAAAGGTGATTTTTAACTGTCTCTATACTTTCTTTGAAACACACAACATTCTAACGTCCAGTCAATATGGTTTCAGGAAAAACAAATCTATCAATTTGGCAATATACAACTTTTTAAATAAGGTAATGACTAACTTGGACAAAGGGCTGCCGGCTGTCGCACTATACATGGACATGTCGAAGGCTTTCGATCGAGTGGATCACAAGATCCTCTTAAGAAAGATGTATGCATATGGTGTGAGAGGTAATGTGTATAAACTTTTAGAATCATACCTTAACAACAGACAACAATTCACAGAAGTAAGGAGGCTAAATCCTATAACGAATACAGAACAAATATATGCTTCTGAATATGGAACTGTTAAATTCGGCGTTCCTCAAGGGACTATTGTGGGTCCTTTATTCTTCCTTGTTTATATAAATGACATGCCTTCGGTAATAAATCATGACATTACACTATTTGCTGATGATAGCACTATTCTATTCGTTAATGTTAATATAAAAACTTTTTTACAAAAAAAAACAACCGACTTCCTTAAAACACTACAAAGTGAAAAATAACTTTAATTTCGGAAGTCGGTGTCTTAGGATCTGTATTTATGGTTTTTTTGCCACCGACTTCCGAAATTAAAGTTATTTTTCACTTTGTAGTGTTTTAAGGAAGTCGGTTGTTTTTTTTTGTAAAAAAGTTTTTATTTTTAAATTTTTAGTTGTGGTATCCACCCCGCACTAATTCCAAACAAACAATGCATATTTATGCGATTGCAGAAATCGCCGTTGATTTGCTGTCATTTTTTAAAGAGTTCCGTGTCTATCTCTGGAATTCATCATCAGATCTATATGAAATTTATATGGGACCATTTCGGAATAAACCCCTTTCAAACAAAAAAAGAATTTTTCAAATCCGTTTATATATGAAGGAGTTATGGCCGAACATACATAAAAAAAAAAAATAAAAAAAATATAAACATCCGAATTGAGAACCTCCTCCTTTTTGAAGTCGGTTAAAAATTGATTTAGAATCCGAAATTAATCAAACAATATTATTACTTATAGACTGGCTTAAAATGAATAATTTAATGATTAACATTGACAAAACAGAGCAGTGGTGGCCCAGTGGTAACGGCCGCGACTTACGAGTAGTAGGTCGTGAGTTCAAACCCAAGCAGGCGCATTACTTTGTGTAAATTATTTCATCACCACTGCTCTCAAAACGGTGAAGGAAAACATCGTGAGGAAACCGGCATGTCTTAGAACCAAGAATTCGAAGACATGTGACATCTACCAACCCGCACTGGGCCCGCGTGGTAGATTATGGCCCGCTCCCTCTCACCGAGAGGAGGCCTGTGTCCCAGCAGTGGAAACATTATAGGCTGATGATGATGATTGACAAAACTAAATTAATGAATTTTAAAATAAAAACTTGTCGTACGGGTACTTTAAAAATCCATTGCCTAGATAGTGACATTGAAGAAACTGAAGTAACAAAATTTCTAGGGTTATATATTGATAACAAACTCAATTGGAAATTACATATTGACCATGTATGCAAAAAGCTGGGACAGTTTTCATATGCACTACACAGATTGCGTAAAACAACAAATCATAGTACTTTACTAACAGCTTACCACGGACACGTTAGCTCTATCCTCAGATACGGTGTAATATTCTGGGGCAATAGTACAGACAAGGAGCGTGCCTTCATTGCTCAAAAACGTTGCATCAGGGCTATATTTAAATTAAAACAAACTGACTCATGTAAGAATTTTTTTAAAGAGGTGAACGCATTAACATTGCCATGTGTATATACAGGATGTAAGGGTAAACACCGTTGTCACTTAACCCATGGGTAGTTTGACTTAAATATAAAATAACACGGCGAGTTAAAAAAATAAAATATTTTCCTAAAAAGGTTTAGAATGAATTTACGCGCGAGAAATGTGCGACGCTACGACGCCGACGCGGCGTTAAGTGCGCTCGCTAGCGAGACTGACAGCTGACTGACTGGGTCGCGACCCGTGCGTTGGCGTCGGGCAACGCAGCGTATTGAGATGCAAGTTTGTTGCCCTCGCGCATAGGGTGAAATTTACTTGTGGAAAAACGCAGATTTTCTTTAAAAAAAAAGGTTGTTTTTTTTTCATTGATTTTGCGTTCTATTAACGAAACCAAATCACTGGTTTCAAGGATAACGGTGTTTACCCTTACACCCTGTATATTTGAGACAGCAGTATTTGTCAGAAATAATATTGGCATGTATAATTACTACACACGTATACGGCGTAAGGACAAATTGCGCACAGTAGCCAGCAAGACGCATCTAATGCATGAAAGTATCTTTTGTATTGCTTCATCAATCTTTAATAATATTCCGGGGCCTATAAGAACAATCACGGAAATGAGAAAATTTAAAAAGGATCTCCATGACCTACTAGTTAACAAGTGCTATTACTCTATAAAAGACTTCCTATCAGACAAATCCCTGCTCCAATATAGTTCCCCTCAGTCATGATGCGTTCAGTGACTTACCTTTATTCGTTCCGTTTTGCATTTATCTTTTTATTTTAATTTTTTTATGTGACATTTTGAATTTATAATAATAATGTAATTGTAATTATAATTGTATGTAAATTATTGTATGCCCTAAGGGCGGGACGTAGCTGATGTTCATTTAATTATTATTTAAGACCTGTGTTATGCACCTACCTATGATCCACAATAAAGTTTGAATTTGAATTTAATTTAATTCAAGAGCAGGAGACGTTATTTGATGATATCCCACCCACAAAAAAAGGGGTCAGTCAATAGCAAAAACTTATTTTGTAAATCGGCGAAATATGTTCGGTAAAATAATACCTACCTATGACACATGATACTTCGATGACCTAGAATATGTCAAATATTGTATATAGTAAAAAAGACGTTGGTCAATAGTTTTCGGCCAAACGAAATTCGAACAAAAATAAATCGGATAATTGATCGGTTCCCGAAACGAACATTATATTCCTTACTTTGTTCCATTTAACTAAGCTTACTTTCAGGGTGACAATGGTGGGCCACTAGTACATGTTGGCTCCGATGGCATTCCAACCCTTATAGGAGTCTCATACTTCCATAGCGTCACCTGTGAAAGAACGTTGCCTTCAGGTAATATTTGCATTACTTTCTATTAGTTGTCAATCAATCTTCTTTAAAAATCATTATTATACTTTCTACAACCTACCTATAGTAATAAAAGTATTTCTACCAGGTTTCACTCGTCCCGGACCTTTCTTATCGTGGTTCCAACAAGTAACGGGTATCGACTTTGAAAACCTACAAGAAGATACCACCACCACCTCCACTACTACAACCACCACAACTACCACTCCCACCACAACTACCACTCCCACCACAACTACCACTCCCACCACAACTACCACTCCCACCACAACTACCACTCCCACCACAACTACCACTCCCACCACCACTACCACCACAACTACCACTCCTGTCACTCCCACCACCACTACCACCACAACTACTCTGACCACTCCTATCGCTCCCACCACTACCACAATCACAACAACTCCTATTGCACCCACCACACCCACCACTCCAACCACTCCTATCGCTCACACCACCATTACCACTCCAACCACTCCTATCGCTCCCACCACTACCTCCGCCACAACCACTTCTATCGCTCCCACCACTACCTCCACCGCAACCACTTCAACCACTCCTATCGCTCCCACCACTACCTCCACCACAACCACTTCTATCGCTCCCACCACCACCTCCACCACAACCACTCCAACCACTACTATTGCTCCCGCCACCACCACCTCCACTACAACCACTCCAACCACTCCTATCGCTCCTACTACCACGTCCACCATGACAACTCCAGCTAATCCTATCGTTCCCACTACCACCTCCACCACAACCACTCCTATCGCTCCCACCGCCACCTCCACCACAACCACTCCCATTGCTCTCACCACCAATTCCACCACACCTACTCCAACCAATCCTATCGCACCCACCACAACCACTACTCCCACCACTCCTATTGTTCCCACCACCACCTCCACAACAACCACTCCAACCACTTCTATCACTCCTACCACCACCTCCACCGCGACCACTCCAACCACTCCTATCGCTCCCACTACCACCTCCACCACAACCACTCCAACCACTTCTATCACTCCCACCGCAACCAGCACCCAAACTACTTCTAGCGCTCCCACTACAACCAGCACTGCCACCACTCCTACCACCACCAGCACTCCCACCACTTCCATCGCTCCCACTATAACCAGCCCTCCTACGACAACCACCATTGACTCTGGGGATCCAGATGATTTTACTCCCATAGGAAGTAGTACTACACCACCAGAAGACTCTGACGATAAAGAAGAAGACAAAGAAGAAGACTCAGACAGTTCAGAGTCTAATGAAGACAATGATATGTCACAACTCCTGAAACGCCTCCAAGTGAATGTCAAAGTGAAGGTCAGGTTCGACAAATATAAGAATATGTCAAAGGCTGTTGTTAAGCATTGATTTAATAAAATTCAGTCGTTAAACGGATTGTTTTTTTTTATTATATACGCTTTTTTGTAAGGTATTTTGGTTAAGTAATAACAGCAGCACGGGCTGATTGTTCAGGTTAAGCTACGCTTACCGTGGTTGGTCCGTGGATGGGTGACCATCTTTACATACCAAGACTCTTCCGTGCCTCTGAAAACACGTTAAGCCGATGGTCCTGGCTGTCTTTTGTTGATCTTAGACGGTCGTTACGGGTCGTCAGAAGCCCGAAAGTCTGTCAACCAGTCTTACCAAGGGGTATCGTATTACCCAGTAACTGGGTTGTGGAGATCAGATAGGCAGTCGCTCCATGTATAATACTGGTACTCAGCTGCATCCGGTTAGACTGGAAGCCGACCCCAATATAATTGGAATAAATAATAGTTTAAAAAAACCAAAAAACAAAATAACAAAACAAAATGATGGGAAAAAAGCGTGGGGTGCCTTATATCAATCAGCCATTTTTGTTCTTTTTAGTTTGGTTTTCAATGGAAGCGTGTTTTTTGGTTTTTTTTAAACTATTATTTATTTACTATTTTTTAGGATGTTTCGAATTTTGAGACGTATGTCAGCGTAGCTTGTGACGTATGTCAGCGTAGTTTGTGACGTATGTCAGCGTAGTTTGTGTTGTATGTCAGCGTAGTTTTCAAAGACAGTTTTTTTGCTGTCCTGGTAACCCTGGCAAGGATAATGACACCAATTTATGAAATTATTGCATTGTCATCGGTCCTTGACAGGTGTGCAAAGTTTGAATGAATTCTGGTCGTTTAAAGTGGGTCAAAATCGCGATATAAGGAGTCGGTTACAAACAAACATACAAACAAACATAAAAACATACAAGTGAAGCTAATATAAAGCGTGTAAAAAGGCTAGGCAGTTGATGATGACTCTTGTTTGTATTGACATACATAAAAAATCTTAGGTAGTAACGCTACCTGAGATTTTTTTTATGATTATTTATATTTATATTTTGATTATTTCCGTCATCATAATTATTCTCCCTACACCAGTTGTCCTATTCCTGTCCCTTTACTTGCAGATGGAGCTAAAGTACATTTTGATGCATCTGTGCATCACATAAGCATCATGTGTGCATCATGAAACATAATGGTACTTAGCTACATCCGGTTAGACTGGAAGCCAACCCAACATAGGTGGGAAAAAGGCTATACAGATGATGATGTGTGCATCATTGAACTCAAGGAAAGATTGCAGCCCGCGCGAATGGCGAAGACGTAATAGAGCCGAGAATGCCTATTCACACAAGTAAATTAAAACTTTTTAAGAGGACTCTTACAGTCCACTAGCGCCGCCAATCGAAAAAATGTCATAACTCGTAATTAGAATCAAAAATACAAAATATGTTCTATTATTACTGTGGAAAAGGCAATAACGTAATTGTATAACACATTGTCAACACTTGAAATATAGCTGTTTAGCTAAATCGTGCATTTGTAACAAAAACGGCCGTTTATGTTTTGAGTTATGACATTTTTTCGATTGGCGGCGCTAGTGGACTGTAAAAGGCCCCTTAACAAAAAATTTAAACGCCGAAAAAACTGAAAAGCAAAAAATAATAAACTTTTAAATTATGATTGATTATTTCGGCGCTTTGAGTGATCTTTGTTCATTGATTTTTCAGCGCCGACTCATAATTTTAAGGTTTATTATTTTTTGCTTTTCAGTATTTTCGGCGGTTAAATTTTTTGTTAAAAAGTTTTTATTTTATAATTTTTTGTGACTTTAATGTACTTGTAATACTTGGCAAGGTATAACTTATCCAATGAAAAAAGAATTATCAAAATCGGACTACTCTGTATAAAGTTATGCGTGGTTAAACATTACAATCAGTGAGTGAACAATCATTCATCCCCTGTTTTCTGACCCTTAGGGTTTGATTTTGTTTTCCAAATTTATATGAGACCATTCCCGAAGTATACCCTTTCCAATAAAAAAGAATTATCACAATCGGACTACTATGTAAAAAGTTATGCGTGGTCATACATAAAAAAAAACAAACAAAAATAAAAAAAATATACGCGTCGAATTGATAACCTCCTCCGTTTTTTTTCGTCGGTTAAAAAATTAATAGACTTTCATGAACATATTTTGCAACAGATGAGCTCGCTGATACTTTGCTTGCACATAGCAAATCTCTGACTGGTGTATCTAAATGATGCTGTCCTGCTCTAGTGCACAAATACAAAATATAAAAGCGAGCGATAAACATACACTTGCATTATGGACCTCTAAGCGATGCAATAATTATATTACTCTTGCGTTCTTGCCTGAACTACCGTCTATAAGGAGTTCACAGGGTAAATCATGGTCAAATATTGTCAAGAGAGGGAAAGATGTTTATCTTCTAATTAATTCCTTTCGAGCATTTTCCTGCTTTTTAGTCCACTTCCAAGGTACGCCAGATTTTAGTTGATTCATATAAAGTACATGATTTTGGAAAAAACTGGACGCCCTTAAATTGCTTTAATTAATCAATTTAGATCTTTTTTTTCTTTCACAAAAAATACTTATTATAATTTACAGATAAATGCTATGAACAGTATAAAGTACACAAAAGTTTTAGCACTTGGGAGGGGGAACTAGAAGAAATCTAGGAGGTATTTGGGCTTACAGCGCCTACCAGGTTTCTTGAATGCTTCCATTTTTCAATAATACTGAATATTATGTATTCTTATATAATGTCCAAAAAGTCCCAAAGTATTGGAATATCTATAAATTCCGAAGGTTTATTATTAAAGTTTTTTGGTTAAGTAGACTTAAACAGCTCGTAAATGGTTCCCTTTGAAAATTCTCTACATGAAAAGCTATTCCATATTTTATTCGAGGTTTTTCCTAAAAAAACTTGTTGTAATTTACCTGTTATCACAGAGACGTTACGATACAATAATCTTCACACTATCCTCTCGAATCGTTTGATATTTCCCAACACAGTCTGAATGGAATCCCCCAACAATTCTCCACTGCTTTAACATTCATAGAACATATAAGAAAACATTCAATATGAAATTCTTACATTAGTACGGCTCCCCCGATTTTGTGTTCGATATTCCCGTTCTACCTTTGGGGAAATAGGAAATGAGGTAGATAGTGACCGAAATCATCTAAGTAGAAAAGTGGGCTCCGAATATTGATGCAAGAGTGAGAGGGTTAAATGAAACGTGTAATCAATTTGTTTTCGTGAGCAAAAGTTGGTTATTTTAAACAAACACCGTTTGATCTAACAGTCGTTTATCTTTATTAGGTCTATCCTAAAAATCTGTGGTTTTAAGTTATTTTGCACTGTTTACGTAGTGTTTTTTGCTGTTGTATAAAATATTATTTTGTTTATCGTAGTAGTCTTGTGTCTTGTTGTATTGTATTGTGTGTTGTGTTATTTGTAGTCTTTCACAAATTATTGTCATGTATATACCTCTATCCATTTAACATTGCAAGTAAGTTATGCTATCCTCAAAATAAAACTGAACGTATTCGGTCGACGTGATAATAAATTATCACAAAAATGCATAAAAACACATTTCGATAAATTGAGAACCTCAATTTTTCAGGATTCTGTTTAAATTTCTTGAATATTCGTTTATAGGTCAATAAAACGCAGTAAAATCATCTCAATCTACAACAGAAGTAGTTTGATATGATTCATTCATATCAGTACGTTAGAACTGACCCTACTGGCCGAAAGCGATCTCTTATTATTAACTTTGTCCCCCAGCACCGGATTCTGCGAAGATTTTCTCTTATGTGGTAATAAACTTAGTTGCTCTTTGTCCTTGATCGACTTTGGTAACTTTTAGTGGTTCAAGTGTGTATCGGTTCGTAGAAGTTACACTTGTCTTGGCAAGAAAGGGATGGCGTTTGGTCAATTCAAGTTTAATATTTGGTTTTAGAAAGATAGAAAATAAGTGTTTGCGTAGGACATAACGTAAAAAATAAAATAAAGTCTATAAACTATTATGTAAGTGGAAACTATACGTAACATCAGCACAACGAATGAGCCGTGGTGTCCCAATGGGTACGGCCGCAACTTACGAGTTATAAGGTCGTGGGTTGGAACCCAAGCAGGCACTTACCTTGTGTAAATTATTTCATCACCACTGCTATCGTAACGGTGAAGGAAAACATCGTGAGGAAACCGGCATGTCTTAGAACCAACAATTCGAAGACATGTGACATCTACCAAGTCGCACGTGTTGGATTATGATCCATTCCCTCTTATCAAAAGGAGGCCTCTGTCCCAGCAGTGGGAAGTTCCCACTGCTGGGACAGAGGCCTCCTTTTTCCCACTGGGAACATAATAGGCTGATGATGATATGTTCGTTAAGCTTATGGTGTGGCACTATGCGAGACAGGCCGGTCTGCGCTGGTTTCCATCGAAAGCCGGTGTCGCATGAAGAAATCGATTAATGCTAACAATTAATCTAGAAAAACAATTGTAAGTAAAATTTTAATGAATTAGATAAACCTTACAAAATAAATAATGATGTTGAAAACCGCATCCAAACCAGATTGCCAGTTTAGAAGAACAATGAGGTTAAACAAACGGACATGAGAAGTGCCTTTCATTTATAAAATGTTTCGATCCAGCTGACCGTCTTTTAAAAATCTCTATGTGCTTGTTAGAAAAAAAAAACAGAATTTGAACTTCTACCTTAGCACACATCAAGGAGATGTCAGCAGCACTGAAGGGGTCTGCTAGGGTCAGCTATGAGATCACAATACCAGAACCTATTAAGCACGGGCGCATATAAAACTAGCTTACTTAAAAGAAATGTGATTTGTATGGCTTCTATAATCTTTAATAAAATACCTGACCAAATTAAAAAATTCTAGAAACGTTTCACAGAATTACTTGTTAACAAATGTTATTATTCCGTGCAGGACTTCTTAAATGACAATTTTTTGTAATATTTTTGTTTCTCTACGTTGTATGACATTTGCATGCTAGATTAAGGCAGAATGTACATGGATCCTATTATTTAATGTAACAACTTATATGTATGTACCTACATTCTAAGCAAATAAAGACCTATTCTATTCTATTCTATTCTAGGACCGATGCCTGCCGGGGTCGAAAGATTGTTCGAAAGAGATACCGTGACCCTGGCACATGGGCAACTGAAGGAATACGGGTAGGTTTTAGTCAGTAAAAGTCTGACACGCCCTCATCTCAGAAGTCACATGAAAAAAAAAAACCTTAGTAATCAAATCAACAGTGTTTGATATTTTCACTAGATATTGATTTGTCTGCTGAGATAAAAGATTTTCGCGATTCACTGAGGATTTTTCATGCCTTCAAACCATTTTAAGTGTTGTTACACCTTTACACGGTTGGATAAATATAGTGGCGGGACTTCATTATACACGGGATTACATCGCATTCACACATACACCGAGCATTGAGAATATAACAAAGTGCATCTCAGCTCGTCGACAAAATACACTGTTCAATTTTCAACTCTAGGCCCTAAGTAGTGAATTGTAAGTACAGTGCGCCTTAACATTCTACTGTGATATAATAGGGAAGATGCAAATATAATATTTATTAAAATTTTATGATTTAAATGTTAAAAAAGCATAAAAGAAGGGCCACTGCAATGTTTTTATTTTACATAATGTTGATTTTTAACAATAATTACGTATTAAAATTACTTGAAACGAAACGTATTTCAAAACACCAATCAGCGTTTAGTGACGTCACTCCCGTTACGACGACTTGTTGAGGTTATGGTTGTAAAAGTGGATATTATTTTAGGGGAATATTAATTGCGTTTTTTAAATAAAAATAATAGTTGGGATTATCAAAGCCGACTCCAGGAATTTATTTAACAAGAGTTAGTGTTGATATGAGATCTTTTTTCAGAAAAAGGTTTCCTCCAGACATTTTAAACTTTTACCAATTATCGACGTCGATCTCAAACTGTAAAATTAAAAATCTACTATAGACAAGTTTTGTAAGTATTAGGTAGGTAACTAACGTGTTTTTACGTACAAGCAGATTAACTAAGCATCCTCGTATTTATAACAAGTATATTCGCCTTATGACGTATAACACACACGACATTCAAGTATATTCGCCTTATGACCTACGTAAAAGTGTTCTTCACAGCATCGAATAGGGGTCTTTGGAGAATAATTGTCATTTCTTTTTGCAGCTTGATATCACTTTTTTCTCAATTTTGGGTAAGAACGTCTAATCAAAAACAATTTATTTGGAAACTTTGTTGAAGTAGTCACGGACTCATTGGCACAAAACATGAATAAACGCGGCTTTTTTCGGATTATTAGTGGTATTGTTATGATCACCTGATGTTGATGGATAGTCCATTTTAAATATTTACAAAATATATCTCGAAAGTCTTAAAAATATACAAAAGTATGAAAGCCGACGAACAAATACGGCCAGCGACAGACAAGAATGACGTCATCGGACCTATAGGTCCGTTTTCGCGGGAAAATTTAAACTGTCAATTTGAAACCGCATTTTTTCCGAGAAATTACAATGTTTTAATTTTTTAATATATTTGTGGTCTATTCTACATGGAATTCTTTAAAGTGAAAATAAAAATAAAAGTATTGCATGTTCTCTATTCTGTCCGTGTGAACGTCGAGTTAGTTTAGGTTGTCATAATATTATTATGAATCTCTATGACAGTCGATAACAGTATATGAGGCCCCGAAAATCTGACGACCGAGCAGGTCGAATCTTTGGATATTGATAATATTACCTAGGTTACTAGCTAGATATTGCTCAGGCAGCTAGACCTATATCCTAGGGTTAGGCACCTGTCCCACCGTCAACGCGGTAGCTTCTAGCTATCAACGAGGGTTTGCTTAAGAAACGTACACTTTTGTGTTACAAGCTGAGGTTTGGGATAAATAATGTATGCCAATTTTCACCAAAATCACTAAACAATTTATTCAAGTAGTCACAATACAATAATCAGAAATAACTTGTTTTTAGGCTATTTTGAACATAAACATTTTCAAGGACACAGTGGAGGTGTGTCCTGGACATACCTCCACCGGAGGCGGAGTACCGCCGTGTCCTCGTGGAGGCGATTGGCGGTGGTGACCTCTCGCGTCCGGCCCTGTTCCGAGCCATGGTATGGAGCGAGAGGGCACGGGAAACCGTCACCTCCTTCTGCGAAGCAGTAATGCTCGCGAAGGAGGAGGCGGGGCGCGTGAGGGAGTGGCAGTCTCTGCGCCCTCACGTTCCTAGCCGCCGCAGGAGGAGACGCCCCGGGCGTCGGGAATTGATCGCGGACTCCCGGCCACCGTAAGTGCGGGCTTGCGGACGGCAAGCAATGGGTAGCTCGCCGCCCGGTAAGGACCAGGACCGCGTCAACGGCGCGTAGAGTTCCACGGGCGCCTCAAAGAGATTTCAGCAGTACTGAATGGGTCTGCTAGGACCGATGCCTGCCAGGGCCGCGAGATTAGTTCGAAGGAGGTACCCTGGCTCTGGCATATGGGCAACTGAAGCAACACGGGTGGGTTTTAGTCAGTAAAAGTCTGACACGCCCTTCCGCTCCACCCTAGAGCGGGAGACGTCCTTTCGAAATTAAGAAATGAGAGATAAATTAATTAAATATATGATACGAATGTCTTAACATTTTAACAAGTTACAAGTCAGTGTATGAGTTACAGTAATCTTGAATTTAAATCAGTGTCATAACAAACAGAAAAAAAAACTAAACTATACGATTAAGTAAGCAACCAGTTTGATAGACTCCCAGACTGTCGTATGGAGCAAGACTAGCATGTTTTCAGGCATTCTTATTTCGGATGTAATTCTCTAAATTGCGATATTCTCGATTACAAAGTGTACCTTTAATATAATTTTTATACCTTATTCCATTTAATTGCAATATATCACAAGGGATTGGTGAAAAGAGATACATATATTAATATGTAGTTGATTGCTGACTGTTCACACCGCAGGCGAGAACTCGCTTAGTGGCGCTGGTTTAGGGGGCAGAACACTCGTTGAAAGTCTCACACTTGATACATAAGCATAGTCAGTATTCGCTCGTCGCCGCCATGCACTCGCTGCTTTTTGCTCGCCATCTCGTTTCAAGTTGATAGCTTTACTAGTTTCTCGTTATCGCCAGCCATGTGACTGATGCCTTAGATAGGTACCTAATATTATAAGCAATATGGTCACGAGGTCAGGTAGCATTCAATCTCATTGTTTATGAAAACGGCCTACTTTGGTTACCCAAGGTGACAACAAAATTGGATTGGAAATAGGCATTTTTTTACAGGATCTCTAAAACCCACAAAACTGTATAAAAATTGAAAATGATTAGTCATCTATAAACTGAGACCACGTATGTATATTTATTAAAGTAAATTGTATCTATATTTTGTACCAGTGACAACCCCATTTTTATATCCACACAATCAGTGTCCATTCCAGAGTTGCCTGGAAGAGATCGTCGTTTTTGTTCATATGTATTTTCTGGAGTACAATAAAGCATAAATAAATAAGTAAATAAATAAATAAACAAATAAAAATATCGTGGTGGGATTTTATCGCGCAATGTATTTCTACTCTCGGTGTTGAACCGAGCATTAACAATCCAACAAAGTGAATTCAAGCGTGTCGAAAAACATACTGTTCGATTTTCAACTCTAGGTTCTAAGTAGTGGGTTAAATATCCAGTGCGCCAAGAGTGAACTACGTGAGTTCGACAAATGGATGTGCGAATAACACTTGTGCGACAAATCTGTACTGCAACTCACCATAGTTCGAAAGGACGCTTGTGCGACACACTGAATCAAGTTGTTTCATAGGTAGTCACAGTTTTAACCTAACCTAACCGAGTGTACTATGTGAGCTCAGGTGTGTCGCACAAGCGTGCATTCGAACTATGGTGAGTCGCAGTACAGTTTTGTCGCACAAGTGTTATTCGCACATCCATTTGTCGAGCTTGAGTAGAACACCCGTGCGCGAATAAATCCCACTGTGATATTTGTACGTTCGTACGAAAGTAGTCTGACCTTAGCAAGTTCAGCTTAACCCAACAATCCGACCGATTTACACTCACAAACCTCTGAGTAAGTACCCCACAAAATTTTCCGATAAATAATAATAATATCCTACCCACTATTTCGCGTATATGGCCTTCAAACAAAGATTGCCACTAAATATTTTATTTTCTAATACACAATACCTCTTTTCCCCTACTTTACCGGGCGTGCCGTAATAATTTTCAATCGGCCCAGAATATGCTCCTTAGTATACTTTCATGAATAAATATGAGCATTTTATATTTAACGCCGTGTTAAAGGAAAAGGTTTTTCGTATAGTTTTTATAGCAATCGATTTTATGTCTCAGTTTAATATAGGCGTTACTATGAAAGTGATTCGACTTTTTTGATGAAAAAAACTATTGAGGGAAATAATATTATTTTTGGTTTTAATATATTGTATTTCATTATGTATGTATGTATGTATATTGTGTTTGTTTAGAAAATAAGAAGATTTTTATAGAACTTAGTTCTGCAGTAATAATGTAAATGCTTAGGTACTATTTTTTGGTCTTGCCTCATCTTAGTCCTGTTTTGGCCAAACCATAAAGCCAACCAAACTAAAAAGTAGAAAATAATGGAAAAAAAGCGTGGGGTACCTGATATCAATAAAAAAATACCTTAAAAAGCACCCCATGCTTTTTCTCCATTAATTTCTCCTTTTTTGTTAAGTTTTCTATGGAAGCGTGTTTTATAGTTTTTTTAAACAATTTTTTAAATTTATTCATTAAAAACAAACCTACAAAAAATCAAACTTTTTTATAAGTCTAGATTGGTATTTAAAATTTGAAGAGAAACTACACTACTATCCAAAACTTAAAAAAAAATACAAATTATACTTTTTAAAGTATTACAAAAATAACTTAACGTCAATACTCCTGAAAATGGCTGTGTTTTAATTAAATTATTTATTTTATTTTATAAATATAGCTTTTGCCTCTGGCTTCGCCCGCGTGAATGTTGGAAATTATCGCAAGAGGACATATTACCGCGGTTAATGTATTAAGAATGCATTAATCCAGGTTATATAGGTAATTACCCGCGACTTCGTCCGCGTGGTATTTTTAACAAAAAAGTTTTTGGTTCGTTTTTTTTTTTTCGTGTAATTCAATTTTTTTTTTCTTAAATTAAATTAGTCGAAGTTATCAGCTATCTTTCAGTGAAAGTCCCATTAAAAATTCGTCCAGCCATTTCAGAGATTAGCCGGAACAAACAGACAGACAAAAATTGTAAAAAAATGTTGTTTTGGTATATGAACTGTGTATACATCCATATACACTAAGTAAAAAGCGGTTATTTTAATATTACAAACAGACACTACAATTTTATTTATTTGTCCAGATGTTAAATACGTTACTAACGTATAATAAGCTAAGAATTTCCTATAAATCTGATGGAAGTTGCTAATAAACGTGTTTTAGTAGTTGTTAGCTAGTTTTGGAGCAATTGCAATTTTAAAAGGCTCATACTCATTTTTGATTGCTAGTGTATATTACACAAAAAACTTTTTACAAAAAAATAACAAACGACTTCCTTAAAAAAAAAACACTACAAAGTCAAAAATAACTTTATATCGTTTTCACATAGATTCGAATGTCCGAATGGAACCAAATTAAAATGGGACCATTCGGAAAGCACCAGCTTTCAAATTAAAAAAAAAAAAATCATCAAAATCGGTTCGCCCAGTCAAAAGTAATGGGTAACAAACATAAAAAATAAATAAAAAAACAGACGAATTGAAACAGACGAATTGATAACCTCCTCCTTTTTTTGAAGTCGGTTAAAAAGCAGTTTTGTAGCTTCGCCACTTTGTATGCGGTTTCTTGGTGGTTCATAAAGCTGCTCAATTGGTACTAAACCTGACAGTGGCGATGGCGGTGACATAGTATCAAAAACTTGAAACTTTGAGGTATATTTCCATCACATTAAAGGGTTTTCGTAGAGTTTTGTAGCCAATTTTTGTTTAATAGCTCTTCTTTACAACTCCGTTAAGAAATTGTTGAGCCTGATGGGAATAGGGAGGGTACCATATTTGCGGATGTTCCGTTACAACCCATAAAGGTATAATTATACTCGTATAAGCAGTTAGTCTTTTAATCGTGTGCTTTTATATAAAACTTGCTCATGCTCTAATTAGAAGATCAGCTATTTTATTTCATCATTTCAGCCGTAAGACGTCCACTGCTGGAATTAGGCCTCCCCGAATTTGGGGGGCTTTGCCACGCTTGGCAGGCAGGTTGGCGATTGCAGTATGGTGGTAAAATGCATAGAGAACGCTGCTGCCCATTCTCTAGTAAGTCCCTTAGTCGCCTTTTACGACACCCACAGGAAGAAATGGGGTGGTGTTATTCTTTACGTCCGGCACCACACGGTACACGAAGGGTCCCGGGGCGTACTTACACGATTACTTTCTGAGAACTCCTCATATCATGGACCGCCAAGAGAACGTACAAATCTATCCTCGAAAAACATAAGAGATAGACTATCCACGACAGTTACTGAGGATTCTCGGTCAGATAACTTTGAAAAGTTGGTGGTGGATAATGGGAAAATACAAAATTACTACCCTCACTGGATTCTCTGTTACCACTACCATGAGAGAAGCTGAGAACTGAACGAAGTGGTACAACATCCTACTCCTACTAATATTTTCAACGTGAAACTTTGTATGTGTAGATATTTGTTACTCAATCACGCTAAAACTGTTGAACGGGTTTGGATTAAATTTACACAGAGATAGTTTATAACCTAGATTCCCAAATCCATTTTTTATCACAGCAGTCCCTTGGAATAATTACCGAGCGAGCTAAGTCAATGGCATGAAGTCACGAAAGCGTTTCAGAGGCACGACCTTTAGTAATGAAGAACGCGACCATGAAGAATATCTTCCGTGCCCAGCCATTCATTACCAATCCACCCTATCTGCCTATAAAAAGCAAAATAATATGGGTAAAGTATCCTTTACAAGAAATAACAACCAACTCCAATATAACGGGTGTGTAGTCAAAGAGATCGTATCGTAGTCTGAGAGCTGATATCTATTATGATTACAATATGCACGCTTCAACTCACATTGGGTCTAACAAAATGCCTTTTCAATATTCCTCTGTAATCTTCTATTTATTCCGTAGGTGGGTTTCAGAATATATTATTATATTGATACATATTTTTTTTGGGTGGGAAGTCATCAACTGACGTCTCCCGCTCTTAGGCGAAGCGGGAGGGCGTGTCAGACTTTTACTGACTAAAACCCACCCGTGTTCCTTCAGTTGCCCATTTGCCAGGGTCACGGTATCTCTTTCGAACAATCTCGCGATCCTGGCAGGCATCGGTCCTAGCAGACCCCTTCAGTTCTGCTGACATCTCTTTGAAGCGCACGTGGAACACTGCGCGCCGTCGATCCGAGCCTCGTCCTTACCGGGCGGTGAGCTACCCATTGCTCGCCGCCCGCAAGCCCGCGCCTGCGGTGGCCGGGAGTCTGCTATTGGCTCCCGACGCCCGGGGCGTCTCCGCCTGCAGAGGCTAGGGACGTGAGGGCGCAGAGACTGCCACTCCCTCACGTACCCCGCCTCCTCCTTCGCGAGCATTACTGCTTCGCAAAAGGAGGTGATGGCTTCCCATGCCCTCTCGCTCCGTACCATGGCTCGCACCAAGGCCGGACGCGAGAGGTCGCCGCCGCCGATCGTCTCCGCAAGGACACAGCGGTGCTCGACCCAGGCAGGGCACACTTCCATCGTTTGCTCCACCGTGTCCTCCAGACCATAATCGGCATGTCTTAGAAACAAAATTCGAAGACATGTGACAACCTAACATGTGACATCTACCAACCCAACCGGGCCCGCGTAGTGGAATACAACCCACTCCCTCTCGCAAAGAGGAGGCTTGTGGCCCAGTAGTGCGAACATAGAAGGTGATTGTGAATAAAAACCCGGCCAGCAAATAATGAATAAAGTTTTATTTCCGAAGATTATAGTAAATATTGTATTACTAGATAGGTAAGATTGTCATCATCACCAGATTTAACCGAAAATAACGGCTTTTTAAGACGAATTCTACGTCCAATGGAGGATTTACAGCCACTGATATAACATAATCAAACAACTCACGTCTATTTTTATTTCAGCAGTAAAGGCATATTAAATCAAAAAAATATCCCTCCAAGCCTTTTAACGACAGTTTTGAGCCCGTAAACTGTTCATAAACACCATAAAATGCCTCCATTGTATACTATTAATCGCTAATTTATACCCAAACTTGAAAACAATGGGTATTTGATTTTCATTATTCGCAATTCTAGCTTGAGTTTATTGTTTCATAGTAATAAATACAGGCTATTGTTGTAAATACCTTCCTTTAATGGATAGATTGTATTGTGCCTAGAATGTGGATGAGTCGTTAGTTTGCTATTGTGAAGCTCTCTAGATTTCAACGGATAGATTCTAGAAAGGCATGTATTTAGTGGGACCTCTAAAAAATCCCATTTTGCGCTCCTAAAAATATTATTGAACACTCTAACAAAATGATAATTCCTATTTGGGGACCTAAAAATAATAAATGGTCAAGTAACTATACACGGTGACATTTTAACCGTCGGCAGCCCACTTCATGTATCCAATGACTACTACACATCCATAAGAAAAAAAAAACCGGCCAAGTGCGAGGAAAACGGAAACGCCAACTAACCAAACTTAAAAATATGATTGACGTATAAAAAACCGGCCAAGTGCGAGTCGGACTCGCGCACCGAGGGTTCCGTACAAACCTGCAGGTATTCATGGTTTATGCATAAAGTTTTATGTTTATGAAATTAAATATTTTTTTTTAATTTTTATATTTGAGTTGACTGAATGAAAGGTAAATTGTGGTTTACGATTTATGACGTATTAAAAAAAAACTACTTACTAGATCTCGTTCAAACCAATTTTCGGTGGAAGTTTACATGGTAATGTACATCATATATTTTTTTTAGTTTTATCATTCCCTTATTTTAGAAGTTACGGGGGGGGGACACATTTTACCACTTTGGAAGTGTCTCTCGCGCAAATAGAAAAAAATGATATTAGAGACATCAATATCATTTTTGAAGACCTATCCATAGATACCCCACACGTATGAGTTTGATGAAATATTTTTTTTTGAGTTTCATTTCTATGTATGGGGAACCCCAAATATTATTGTTTTTTTTTTCTATTTTTGTGTGAAAATCTTAATGCGGTTTACAGAATACATCTACTTACCAAGTTTCAACAGCATAGCTCTTATAGTTTCGGAAAAATTACAAAACAAAAAAAAAAACGAAAAAAATACAAACAAATTACTAAACATTTGAATTACTAAAAAATAAAAATATTATTCATTTTGATAACGCAGGACGTAGTTAGTAATTGATATTTTGTCTCATAGGAAATGGAATGATCTTGTCAACTCGTGCGCTGGGTAGTTATGTTCTCTACCATCTGATACGTAAACATTATTAACAGGATGTTTCATACTTCTAATGCGTTATATATATTTCTTATAACTATTATCTTAATTTTATTAATGTTAACAATTTTTTAATCACGCCTAGAGGTACATTATGTCGGATAAGAAAACGAATGAAAATGTAACGGTGTATATGAAGACTGGAAGCGTTCTACAGAAATAACTTGATTGGAGTTGAGAACTATTTCGAGGGTGATCTTCCGGATCGATAAAACTTCTAAGATGTTAATTATTGTACTGATCTAATTATGATGACATTAGCAGATATACTTCTTTACTACATGTACAAGTACATAGAGGTATAGAAACGGACTTAGTTCTCTCGAGAGCATCACCTGAAAAACAATTGTTACTTACCAGAAAATTCTTCAGATTTTAAAAGAATAACACAAAATCTCGACGATAAATCTTGTTTTTTTTTTGATATCTTTATCTCATAGGTTTCGTCTTTTGAGATCTTTGGCTAATATGTGGGCCCCAGTTTGCACTGTTTTTTTTTTCTGCTGTCATCACCTACATAATTAATTGTGCTTAAAAAAATAGATTGTTACCATAAAATGAATAGAAAGTGAGAGCTAGATGTCACATTCTAGGAAGTTGGTAGCAGCGACATCTAAAGTGAGCAAAAAGCATTACTTATCCCCATTTTTCTACACCTTCAGGGCGTGTGCTCTAATAAGAATTGCTGTGCACATGCACAAACACCTATAGATGTCTGTGTACGTGGTATTTATTACAGTTTTGTATACCCACATACATGACACACTCTATGTTGATGCACTCCTAAAGGCCAGTTTTCCTTGATTACGTTACTGTATCACAAAAAAGGACTTAAATTCACATTTTTAATTTTTCACGGTTTTTTTTTTTTTACCGTAACCGTTTTGTACCGGAATTATACAGAAAAGAACCAGAGTTACGGATATCACTAGCAGAGCAAGCGAAAGTGGCAGTGTGCTGGCCATGTGTGTCGAAGGACCGATGGCCGGTGGAGCAGACGAGTCCTGGAGTGGAGACCGCATATCAGCAAGCGTAGCGTGGACGCTCCCCAGGTAGATGGACCGACGACCTAAAGAAAATGACTGGGACATACTGGATGCGGAAGGCGGGAACAGGGCGTTGCGTGACATGGGAGAGGCCTATGTCCAACAGTGGACTGCGATAGGCTGAGTTAACTGAGTGATTATTATTTATAAACATCAAGGGGTTACTTAAACATAAGAGACCATTGGTCATTTTTCGGTTGAAATGATGTTAACCGAGGCTGATGCTTCTGTAAGTGACCGTATTTTTACGAATCTTAAAAAAATCTTTCAGTATTTTGCGAGTAAACTACGTATAAGCAACTATGAAATGGAACAAAAACTACGAAACTCCCCAACTCAATTTAACACTATGCATAAACCCTAAAATATTATATTACTCGCATAAATAAATCCCTTTGTTTGGTTCCAGCCATTACATTAAATTATCACTTGGAAACTAATTAAAAAGACAATGGGAAAGTTTGCAAATAACAGAAGTCTATCGCCAGCTTTATTTAAGTTACAGTAATTGTACCTTTAATTGGACGTGTTTTAATTTATGATATCAGGAGAAGTTACATCAGCCTGTATTTTTATTTTATTAGAGAACAAACTGTTTCTGGTCATCCATCTGATCTTTTCTTTTTGGGGTCGGCTTTCATCTAACTCAGCCTTTCCCAAAGTGAGTGATAACGCCGCCCTTGTGGGCGCTGCAGGCCTAAAGGGGGTGGTAAGAGACCCAGAAAAAAAATGGGGGCGTTGAGAAGAGTCTACACACCCCACACAGTCTTTTCTGGGTCTCTTACCACCCCCTTGTGGCCTGCAGCGCCCACAAGGGGGGCGTTATCGCCCACTTTGGGAAAGGCTGATCTAACTGGATGCAGCTTTTTATTTGTATTTTGCTTGGAGTGACTACCTATCTGAACTCTACAACCCAGTTACTGGGTAGCACGATATCCCTTGGTAAGACTTGCTGCTGACTACCCATACGATTGTCAAGGATCTACAAATAAAAGCAACAGGACCAATGGCATAGCGTGCTTTCCGGGTCACGGAGGTTTCTCTATATTTAAAGGATGGTCACCCATACACTGACCGGCCTCGGCAAGCGAAACTTCAATCGACTGTACGACTGTTTTTATTTAGCCAAGAGCTCGTCCCTAGAACAAAGCCTTTTATAAACGACTTCAAAAAAAACCGGCCAAGTGCGAGTCGGACTCGCGCACCGAGGGTTCCGTACAAACCTGCAGGTCATCATCATCATCATTCGTCATCATCGTTTATGAAATGAAATGTTTTTTTTTTTAATTTTTATATTTGTGTTGACTGAATGAAAGGTAAATTGTGGTTTACGATTTATGACGTATTAAAAAAAAACTACTAACTAGATCTCGTTCAAACCAATTTTCGTTGGTAGTTTTCATGGTAATGTACATCATATATTTTTTTTAGTTTTATCATTCCCTTATTTTAGAAGTTACGGGGGGGGGGACACACATTTTACCACTTTGGAAGTGTCTCTCGCGCAAACTATTCAGTTTAGAAAAAAATGATATTAGAAACCTCAATTTCATTTTTGAAGACCTATCCATAGATACCCCACACGTAAGGGTTTGATGAATTTTTTTTTTTTGTGTTTCAGTTCTATGTATGGGGAACCCCAAATATTATTGTTTAAAAAAAAAATGATATTAGAAACCTCAATATAATTTTTGAAGACCTATCCATAGATACCCCACACGTAAGGGTTTGATGAAAAAAAAAATTTTGAGTTTCAGTTCTATGTATGGGGAACCCTAAATATTATTGTTTTTTTTCTATTTTTGTGTGAAAATCTTAATGCGGTTCACTGAATACATCTACTTACCAAGTTTCAATAGCACAGCTCTTATAGTTTCGGAGAAAAGTGGCTGCGACATACTCGGACAGACAGACAGACAGACAGACAGACAGACAGACAGACATGGCGAATCTATAAGGGTTCCGTTTTTTGCCATTTGGCAATGGAACCCTAAAAAGGAGGAGGTTATCAATTCAACTGTTTAAAAAAAATGTTTGTTTCCTCATAACTTTTGACTGGGTGAACCGATTTTAATGATTCTTTTTTGAAGTGACAACGTCTTATAATTCGATGGAGCCGGCTGCACGCACGAAAAAACATGACTCATGCGGCGTTACCTCGCTCTGAGGCGTTCCATTTAAAGCTTGAAGTGCAAGCGAGAGCGCGCATCAGTATTTTCTTATGACGTTGTCACGTTGAACTATCGTCAGTAAGCCGACTTTGCAGACAACCGATTTTTTATTTGAAAGCTGGTGCTTTCCGTGTGGTCCCATTTTAATTTGGTTCCATTCGGACAATGGGATCCATGTGAAAACCATATAAGCCTTAAGTTTGCATTAAGTATTTGCGCGACAAATGAACGAATAAAGAAAGAAAGAAAGAAAAATATTTTATTTGGGACACGCACAGGACATAAAAACAATGAGAAAAACATAGAAACATTTACATTTAAGCTACAAATAACAAAATATTACAGAACGATATAAAAATAAAAGAGTAAGACCTGTGCGAGGCCAAAAAGGCTCCTATCTCAGATAATGCTGCGATATTTGTAAAAAACAACTACCGCAGCGCTGGTCTTCCGATAGGGCCCACTGTGATGCCACGGACACACTTACGGACATGACAATGTATCCCACATTGAAAAAGTATTACATAAAAAATATATATATAAAAATAATTATAAAATATACTAAAAATTTAATGAAAACAGTTTAATTATAATTAATATTTAAATACACGATGTACCCAGACTCGACGCTCCAGAATCGTTTGTCCATGCCACAGATACTTATCTGTGGTCTATGACAAGCGAAGGGACGCTAGCGCAATGATTTATTTACCTCAAATGTCAAAGTACAGAATTATTCAAAGATACAGGAAATTCATAGATTTAATTAAAACGACGCTATGGACTCACAACAAAAAAAAACGCGATTAGATTAGTGCGGGGTATCTAGTATAACTAAAAAGTTAAAAATAAAAACCGTTTACAAAAAAATAACAACTGACTTCCTAGAAAAAAAATACAAAGTGAAAAATAACTTTAATTTCGGAAGTCGGTGGCAAAAAAACCTTAAATACGAAACGAATGGTTTTTCTATCTGGAATTTCTCAGCTGCAGCCTGGATTCTGGATACGTGTGCGGTTGATGCCAATAGCGTCGCCTCCAGTTGGATGGCAATTAAACATAACTGGTGACTTGTAGGTATATTAAACTTATACCTTTGCCCAACCCTTTGGAGAAACAAGGTGTAATGTTATGCTTTGTTCAAAGTCTTTTTGTGAATTCATTATTATTGTTTCATTTATAACATTAAAACATACTTATAAACTATATTTTTAAATATTAGAATAAAAAACATTTCAAAATATAAAAAAGTGGTAGCCCACGCCCCCGGCCGTTAGGGCTCCAGTGAGAGGAACCTGCTAACAATGCAAGCCGTGTCTAGAAGTACCGCTTTCTGAACCAAGCCTTTGTTCTAGCCCAAAAAGACACTCTTCAGGTGTTGATCGACGCTATAAAGCCTGGCTGTTATTATTGTTACATACGTATTTTTTTAAGATTTCCATATTTTTGTTTAACGACTTTAAATGGGTAGCTGTTCCACATAAGTTACTGATATTCAGCTACATCCGGTTAGACTAATTTCCAACACTATCATAGTTTAGAAAAAGCTGGTCAAAGGCGGGTTTATTTATTTAATCTATAAAAAAATAATAACCGACTTCCTTAAAAAAACACTAAAAAGTCAAAAATAACTTTAATTTTGGAAGTCGGTGTCTTAGGATCTGTATTTAAGGTATTTTTGCCACCGACCTCCGTAATTAAAGTTATTTTTGACGTTGTAGTATTTTTTTAAAGGAAGTCGGTTGTTATTATTTTTTTAAAGTTTTTATTTTTAACTCTTTAGTTCTGGGAGATACCCCGCACTAATCTAATCGTGTTATTCGTTCATTAGTCGCGCAAATACTTAAAGCAAATTTAAGACTTATATGGTTTTCACATGGATCCCATTGTTCGAATTGAACCAAATTAAAATGGGACCATTCGGAAAGTACCACATTTCAAATAAAAAAAGAATCTTGAAAATCGGACCACCCCGTCAAAAGTTATGAAGTAACAAACATTTAAAAAAATACAGCCGAATTGATAACCTCCTCCTTTTTTTGAAGTCGGTTAAAAAAACCGTAAGGTCGCCCCCTATTACATAGGAATTGAAAACAACAGGTGAAATGTGGGTAAACCTCTGCTCAACCTTCGGGGGTAACAAAACATCCAGACACGCGGTAGCGTGTCAAGCCAAGTTCAAGTAACAGAACTGGCGAGCAGCACCGTGTGTTGGAGCCACTTTTGATCCCCTCATAACTCAAAAACTATTTCACATAAACGTGTCAAATTTGGCTCTAAATTTCATAAACAAACCTTAAACGGTTATTTAGATATTAACGTCCAAAAATCGTCATTTTTATCACTGACTGACCTATAGATCAAAACTCTAACCCAGTTCCAGATGACCTAGAAAGTTCAAATTTGGCATGCAGATAGGTAATTAGGTGAACACAAAGGAATAAATCAGAAACTGGTAAATTTTTATCATTTTATTATAATTTTTCACTTAATTGATTCTATTAGGAACACTTATAACAAAAACCATTTGGTATTAATTTTGTTGTAAATTTGTACCTACTAATAATTTATGTACAAAAAGTAATGATATCCCATCAAAAACATAAATGTGAAATGAGAGCCAAGTTCAATATTATGATATATGCCTTGGTTGTTGACTTCAACGACAAAAGAAGTGAGATCTAAATGGGTACCAAGTTAATATATTGTAGCCTAAGGTCTGACTTGGCTAGTTTTCATATACGAATTATATTATAGCCTTCGCAAGTTACTTGTCGGTTCTTATTTTATTATTCCGAAAATTTGGCTTGCTGGTAGAAACTAGCCATCGAATATAATAATTCGTATATGAGAACTAGCCAAGTCAGACCTTAGGCTACAATATATTAACTTGGCACCGATTTAGATCTCACTTCTTTTGTCGTTGAAGTCAACAACCAAGGCATATATCATAATATTGAACTTGGCTCTCATTTCACATTTATGTTTTTGATGGGATCACGTTAACATCACGTTAGTCTAAAGAAAGCTCTCAAAGTAATATCTAAATTAATGAATATGATGATAATTGTCTAGTCATACTTACAAGCTAAGTAATTGACCTTATTCATTCGTATCTTGAAAAACATTCCACTATTTATTCACAGTCCATAGCACTAAAAACGTTACCCCTTTCCTTCTATAAGTAAACATTATTTAATAGAGTGTCAGTTACCGGCTAACGCAAACACCTGGAGGCTACAATAATATCTAAAGGGTTTACTTAGAGGCTAACGGTTAGACGATCGATTTGACAGCGCGGTGTCAGCGTAGTCATTCTTGTTTGTAGCTAAAAGGGAGGTTTAGTTATTCGATAGTTTGTTAGTAAGAGATACCTGGAAGCCAGATACTAGAATATTGACATGTGTTGTAGAGTTAAAGAAACAAAGTCTTTCATTTTTACACGCTTTATATTAGCTTCACTTGTATGTTTGTATGTTTGTTTGTAACCGACTCCTTATAGCGCGATTTTGACCCACTTTAAACGACCAGATTTCATTCAAACTTTGCACACCTGTCAAGGACCGATGACAATGCAATAATTTCATAAATTTGTGCCATTATCCTTGCCAGGGTTACCAGGACAGCAAAAAAACTGTTACGAACTACGCTGACATACGTCTCAAAATTCGAAACACCCTAAAAAATAGAAAATAAATAATAGTTTAAAAAACTAAAAAACACGCTTCCATTGAAAACCAAACTAAAAAGTAGAAAATAATAGAAAAAAAGCGTGGGGTGACTGATATCAATAAAAAAAATACCTTAAAAAGCACCCCACGCTTTTTTTCCATTATTTTGTACTTTTTAGTTTGGTTTTCTATGGAAGCGTGTTTTTTTTTTGTTTTAGATTATGTAAGATTATAAGATAAACTATAGGTCCTCATCTCTACCTACTATATTTCTTTTGCTGTGCCCGACTGGGTCCACGTTTGTTTCTAAATGCAATGTCTACAGCCTAAGCATAAACATTGTGGAACGCAATAAAGTATTGATTATTGAAACTAATCGCAAAGGAAATTAAACGAGATAAAGGTTTGGAGGTATGATCGAGGAACAGAGTGCAAAATTCACTCAATCTTCGTAGAAGAAAATGTTCCGACCAGCATGCGTAGCATGACCACCGTAGAAAGGGGTTTTATCGACGGACGAATAGACAAAATTACAGATTGTTGAAAGATTAAAGACAGAATTAAAGATTGTAGAAAGATTTGTACCGTTTTATGCTGGCGTAGCATGACAGTTCTAGCTCTATTCTACTAAGAATAGACAAAGTTCTTTCTATGGTGATCATGCTACCCGTACAGATGGGTGTGGTCTCTGATGAGCAACTGCCCGACGCGCGACGGTTGATGTCGTTGTATATATGCTAGTTGTGCGGTAAACTTGCGCGATACAGGATTTTGTGTGTAGTGCGCATGTGGTAGTGTAGATGCCGCTAAAAAAGATAATCATCCTAAAATGTTCTAATCGATTCATCACCTTTGGTTGACTGGTAGATAATGTTTAAGTTAATAAGTCCGCTTTTGTACTTTTTTCTGTGCGAGATGTTTAAGAAAATAAATAAACGTTTTCTCTGCTGGGACATAGGCCAAGTCTCTGTGTCAGCCAATCCTCCACGGGCCCAGTGCAGGTTATGTTAAGATGTTACATGGCTTTGAATGTTTGGTTCTGAGACATGCCGGTTTCTTCACGATATTTTCTTTCACCGTTTTGAGAGCAAAGGTGATGAAATAATTTACATGAAGTAGAGCGTCTACTTGGGCTCGACCCCTACGACGTTCTGATGCTGAGACACCTGAGCAATGTAAACTTTCCGTTTATTCAAATCACAAATGTCAATAATTGACAGATGTTTTGGAACGAAGATCCTTATGGCGCGTTGCGAAAGGGAGCTAGACGGAAATTAAGAGAAAAAGTTGTAACGACACTTTTTAACCGACTTCAAAAAAAGGAGGATATTTCTCAATTCGACCGTATATATTTTGTTGTTTGTATTTGTTTTGTATGTTGTTGTTTTTTTTTGTTGTGAGTAGAGAGAGAGAGAGAGAGAATATTTTTGTTGAGTGTATACAGGTTAATAATAAAGAAATAATAACAATAATGACTCCTGGAAAGGAACTTAGTTCCATCCGGGTATCCCTTGATACCTCTCAAGTTTTTTTTTTTCGTTGGGTGGGAAATCGTCAAATTACGTCTCCCGCTCTTGGCCGGAGCGGGAGGGCGTGTCAGAATTTTAACTGATTAAAACTCACTCGTGTTCTTTCAGTTGCCCATGTGCCAGGGCCCCGGTAGTTGACAGATGTTCGAAATATCTATAACTTGAAGCATATACGTAGTTTATCACATTGCTTTACATTATTTTTTCCAGACAGTAGTTACAATATCGCGAGTGATAAAACCGAATGATCAATCACTTTATGACAAATATTGGGGGCATGGTAACCTTTCAGATGTATGAACGTGGACGAAACAACTGGAGTATCTACAAAATGTTAAAATCATAAACAAGTGGCGGTCTATAATTTCGTTTACTAGAGAATGGGCAGCAACGTTCTCTATGCATTTGCGATCACCAACCCGCCGGCCAAGCGTGAAAATTATGGAAAACCCACCCAAATTGGGGGAGGCCTGTGCCCAACAGTGCACGTCTATCGAATGAAATGATGATGATGATTTTAAGAAAACCTTAGAGCGACTTAAGTCTTGTTGACGAACCTCCTTAACTCCTTAAATAAAGATACCTATAATAAAGCCCTTGTCAGGAAAAATATTTCGAAACTGCCAGTAACTTCTTGTTTTCGTCCCAACACTATTCCATATTCTACACGCTAATTCACTTTACTTCCTCCCAAAAAAATATCTAGGATAAAAACACCTCGCCTTTGAAAGAACCCTTCCATTATGAATAAACATGGCTATTTTTCGCGACTACCTGACGTTCGATATAGTCTAGACAGTTTGTTTTCATCCCTGTCTTCCCCATATGTCGACAACAGCCCGGTGATATATTTGTTTTTCATATTCCGCTGATATTTCTTGCTGGGCTCTGATTTCGGTTCGAGTGTTTTCTGGAGCAGGTTGTATGGTACTCGTATATTATAATAATATGATTGAATATGCATAGTAGTAATGTTTTCATGATTTTGTCTTCGAATATTAGTATTTCGACCCTAAAATATCTATATGGTATTTAAGTTTCAGGAATCTGCAAGGCTATTTTATGTTGAAAGGTACTGTTAATGATTGTTGAAAATGTTTGTCTTGCACGTTTCATCATCATCAGCCTGTAATGTTCCCACTGCTGGGACACAGGCCTCCCCTCGGTGAGAGGGAGTGGGCCATAATCCACCACGCGGTCCAGTGCGGGTTGGTAGATGTCACATGTCTTCGAATTTTTGGTTCTAAGACATGCCGGTTTCCTCACGATGTTTTCCTTCACCGTTTTGAGAGCAGAGGCGATGAAATAATTTACACAAAGTAATGCGCCTGCTTGGGTATGAACTCACGACCTACTACTCGTAAGTCGCGGCCGTTACCACTGGGCCACCACTGCTCTAAAACTCGCTAGTATGAATATTGATTAGAAAAATTCGCCCCGAATAAAAAAAAGAATAATGTGCAGTCCCATCTCCACTTGGGACACCAACCGAAATCTTCCCGTCTGTTTCCCAACTGTGATTACATAGCAACCTCATAGGAAATCCCACGAAATGCACTCAATTACTAACTCCCAAGCAGGTGCCATAAATACAGAAACTTCATCAACCACCTTAAATATTTCGCTTAACTCATCCCTAGGGATGAAAGACAGTCTGTATTCATTCCTTCTATTAAGGAGGGGTTACATTTCGCCGTCAAATAAATACATTCTTAATTTATCACCACCAACTTTCAGGTCTTCTGTCATTTTTTTGCGACAAGGTGTGAACTTTTCGACGGGTGACGTCGCACGTAAAAAATGGCATCGCTCGCGAATTTCTTGATAAATTAATATTGTTAAGGAACGAAGGTGGAAATGTGATATTTATACGAAATGTGAAATGAAGAAATTCACGTGTGAGTCAAATGATATTTAGATGCTGTGTCACAAAGTCGTTTTTCTCAGGAATCGTCTTCCAATTTGTGTTAGAACTAATATCATTTACTGTATTTGGAGTAATATCGAAAAGATAATTTTATTAGCTAATCTTACGAAACCATGTTATTTTGTAAACACACTGTGGTGTTCCGCGCATAAAGGTACCAGATGTCGGCATTTAGTTACTGAGTTATTTGCGTTTTTGTAAAATCGGGTGAAAATATGGCAGTTTGTGATTTTTACTTTATTGTTCTACAACAAATTTGCTACAATTTGATACAATTAAAATCTACAGACAACATTTCTAAGCACTTTTTTTTTAAAGGAAATGTTTAGTAAAAAGGTACCAGATGTCGGTCAGTCTCATAAAATGTTGATATTTTCATAATTATTATGTTGAGTTTTTCAATTTTAATATTATTTGTATATTGGCAGTACAGTATCGGTTATGTTAGTGATACATTGATGCATATAATGTGTTGGGATCTATGTAACAAACGAGTAGAACATCGTTTTTTAATAACCTTAACTTTCAGACTCCATTTTCTCGAGCCTAGTTTTTTCAGAATTTCAAGTTTGGATGTCTGTTACAAAAAAAAGTGTTAGGATTTTTTTTTCGTAATCAGCATGATTAAAGGGACTCTTCTAGATTCTATTATTCTCCCTACTGGTACCTTTATGCGCGGAACGCCACCATTTAGTTTGGTACAAGTAAAGTCGCCGCCAGTGTTTTGAAAGGACTAGTTACGAATATAGCTATATAATAATGTAATGTGTGATTATTAACATCAAATTCAAAATATCAAATGATTTAAATTTTATTTTTCATCTATTATAAAATATGTGAATGTTTTGCCGCAAGATAAATCAAAGCTACAAAAAAGAAACTGACCAAGTGTGTGTCGAACCAAGCACAGTAAGAGATCCGTAGTTCGTCTTACAATGAAAGAATCTATAGATCAGACGGATCATTTTGGTTGAAATATATTCTCACATATTATACATTATATCATATATATTTATATAAAACTTGTAAAATTCATACTAGTAGAAAACATGAAATCAAACTTCAGATAGTCCTCAATAAATTTATATCCGGTGACAACGAACCAGAAAAACGCTATCAGAAACAAAAAACTAAACCAAAAAGAAAATCTATCCAGAACAGAAAAAGGGCTAACGAGAAAAATCCACACTTATGTAAAATAACACAGAATGTACAAGCCGTTCTAACAAGGCTCCGCGGGCTAGATTCAATCTTTACCAAACATATTGAATCTCTTCGGTTAGCAGACTGAGACAAAATGGCCGTGCCAAGTGTGTACTAGAAAATGTAAGCAAAATAGTACCGGGGAAAAGTTTCTTGGAGAAAATCTACGTATTTTATATATTTCTTGCGTTTTTCTCCTATTTTACTAAGATTTTCAATATCGAATGCAAATTTTGCGGTGAGTAGGTAACATCAGGTGTAATTTCTATGAGAATATAGAACAATCCTTTTTCTAATAATGCATCTTGCAGCAAAAAAACTCCTTGCTTACATATGACCAAATTTTGAATATAACTATGATAAGCAAACATCACTAAATCATCTTTATCGTCAGCCTATAGTAGTCTCTCCAATTGCACGCCATTCAGCTCAATTCTAAGAACTCTCATCCAGCTGCTACCAGCCACCCTGAGAAGATCGTCGTTCCACCTAGCCTGATGGCGTCCTACCTTACGTTCACTGATTCGCGGTCTCCACTCAAGAACACATCTACCCCAAAGGTTATCGGTTCTACAGCTAATGTGGCCGGCCCTTTGCCACTGCAAATTGCTAGTTCTATGACCTATGTCAACCACTTTGGTTCTCTGCCGGACCGTCTCATTCCGGATTCTATCCCTCAGAGACACTCCAAGCATAGCTCATGGCTCAACAGCACTAACTAAATCCATATGTGAAAATCAGGGAAATTAATTAGGTACTAAATAAAATATTAATTGCTTACTTAATTTTTCCCTGTATTAAAATCACAACTGCCATTCTTAGACAGTGGCATTAACACGTCAAATTGACGTCATCACGCGCTTTAGCGCGTGCCGCACACAATGGACAAGATGAGGAGGAGATAGGAGAGGACAATAGTATCCAGTTGGAAAAGCAACGCGCCAGCTTCTTGTCTTTTCTGTGTTTTGTGGTAGATTACGTTAAACTAATGATAAATCTGAAGAGTTTGCTGGTTTGGTCACAATAATCACTGGAACCACCAGCCGAAATTGTTTTTTTTACAATAATATGATGGCTCAATTCTTATGGAAGGTTATAGTCTATTTACAATTCCGCTACAACTCTTACGAACCGAGCAAAGGGAAGGAAAGTAGACATACCCCTAAGCGAAAACGAGGTAACAGCTTGGACGAAATCGTAGACAACAGCTAGTACTATTTATATCAAAGTGCGTGAAGGGGACACCGCATCTGCGGCATCTCCATCCCATCCTCGTCTTTCGTGCCTTCTGTGGCCAGGGTTGGGTATCAGTTGTCTAATAATTTATTTTTCTGACTTCATGCGGTTTTATTGACAATTAACAACAGTCGTATACATACCCGAGACAAAGAATATCATTATCATATGCCTTTTCCCAACTATGTCAGTGTTGGCTTCTAGTTGAACCAAATGCGGCTCAATTCCAGTATTTTAGATGAAAGAACTGCTTATTTGACCTCCACAACCCAGTTACCTATTATATAATATATATGTAGTCCTCCAGACCGTATTTCGGCCACGGCGGCCAATCTCAACGGAGACTAGCCATCGGCGCGGGAGATATTATAGTGCTCAAGTGTATGCGCCGACACAGGAGCAATCACTCTACCCTCACACTCATAGTCCAATGGGATGGGAATCTGACACAACCGGAGAGAGATCAAGCGCAAGACCAATGGCTTAACGTGCTTTCCGAGGCAAGGGGGTATCACACCGCCAACTTCCAAACTCCGGGCTGCTACTAAGAAATTCCTAAGGAAAAACCCAGTAACACTTTGCCCGACCCGGGAATCAAACCCAGGACCCCACGCTCAGCAGTCGCACTTGCGACCACGAGACCAACGGGGCTACTATATAATAAAGATAAAGATAAGGACTATAATTTAAAAATAAATGCTGTAAATATATAATATAAATAGAAACAAGTTATAAAAATTTCGTTCTGCAAGGTAAGTACAACTACCAATTTAGAAAATACTAGTTCTCTAATAATTATCATAGAAAAACAATAAACCGAATGAACCAGACACAAAAAGGAGCAATCTATTTCAATATAGTTTGCTATTTGTCTTCGTCACATCCAACTTCAACCCTTTGGCGACCATCTGATGTAACGCCAGCGTTTATTTTTTATTACTCCTCGACTATCGATTTGGTAACTAAGGTTCCGTGCCAAGAAAGTACGTGCCTTTATGATCTACCTGTGCGGGCATAGTGCAAGCATCGACTCCCTTGCCAAATGTTTTAGTAATCTGCAAAGCTCTTGTTAATTCAGTAGTCCATTATTTTAAAAGAGATGAGGATTTCTTTTTATGGGATTGGGTTTGTGATAACACGATAGCCGTACCTCTTTTTTATTTATCCTTAAGTCACCTTTTAAGATGACCACAAAAATAAGAACATAGATTTGCTAATATGCATATTTATTTTGTGCTTTATATTTTATTGTATTTGCAAATTCTCCATCACAGTATTATCTGTCATACTCCTTTTATATACACGCAAAGGCTGTCTTTAAAAGATCGCTTCTAATGACAAAGCCACCCATTATGTTTTTTTTTAAATATATATATATGTATTAGCCTACACTGTCCCACTGCTGAGCAAAGGCGTCACCTAAATCCTTCCAAGTATCTTTTTCCCGGGCCACCTTGAACCCAACTCTTAGAGTACACGTCGAGGTCGCCTCGCCACGTCTTCTTGGGCCGGCCTCGCCAGCGCCGTCCATCCTCAGGCATCCACTGTGTGGAGACTATTGCCCAGCGGTTGCTGCGCATGCGGCTGGTGTGACCCACCCAATCCCATTTTAGCCTTGCAGCCTTTTTGCCTACGTCTAGGATTCCCGTTTTAGAGCGCAACGTGGTGTTTCGTATTCTGTCGGTTCGTTTAACCCCTAAAATGCTGCGCTCCATTGCTCTTTGCCCATTGTGTTACCCTATGTAAAATGTGTACATTCATATCTACAATTTGTATGGTGTACATAATGTAGAGTACTCGATTCTAGTGTAATGACTTTGGACTGAATTATTACGTTACAATGGCAATCGCTAACTGGCCTGTTAGTCTAGTGGTTAGTGATCCTGACTGCTAAGACCGAGGCTGTGAGTTCGATTCCCATCCAAGACATATCTTTGTGTGATGAGCACGATCATTTGAGCGGTATCTGGGTGTAATTTATCTATAATATGTATGTATTTAGAAATATATAAGTAAATTTATCAGTTGTCTGGTTGCCATAGTACAGGATCTGCCTAGTTTGGGATCAGATAACGGTGTGTGGGTTGTCCTGAGATATTATTATTATTAAATGCTTATTACTTCTGTTAAGTCATACTATAGAGCTTATAGCTTGGAATAATACAGAAATGTTATATAATAAGATAATCAGCGATCACAAAAAATATATAATATATTCATAGTCTGTTATTAATATCAGAATGCTAACTATTATCATGTGATCGCCTTTTTCACGCAGGCGTGCGATCGAACTATACCTAATCTGTATCTCAAAATTCTCTTGAAAGTAAGTAAAAACAAAAGTTAAAAATATTCTGCTTATTCATTTTAATAAAAATAATATCGTGATATTCTTTATTTTTATTTATGAAGGTATAATTTTTATGTTCGTTTTATTTACTTCTTCTTATCTTATTTCTTTGCTGTATATTAACCCTAGATTACTAAACTATCCTACAAGTGACGTTGTTACTAAACATTCGTAAAAAATACGACAGGAAAATAAAACAATAAATCTAGGAATCATAAATTTTAATTATTTTAGAAATTACAATTACTTATTCTTTGGGTTTAAGAGATCACATAATAATGAAAATAGTTTTAAATTGCTCTACACAGTTTGAACACATATTCATGTTGTGCGCCCTACATCTGGCTCTTTTACTTTTCATGCAAAAGTTATCAAGAATCATGATTTTGCAGTCGTAAATTTTACGATAGTTTAGTAATCTAGGGTTAACTTAGTTATACTTACTTCTTCAATAGATACTTCAATCTGGATTACGCAGACATTCAGGTTCTTTGAAATTGAGAAATCAACGATGCTCTGCAATCACCAACAGCTGCACTATGTCGGGGACATGCCTAACGATGTACTGGATATTTACTTGATATCTGTTTTTATGACTGTAATTGTCTCAGTAAAGTTAAGATTATTCTGTTCATGACTGTCGTCATCTACCATGTAGGATCTGAATCGTTTAGTCATCCAAACATCAATTTTATTTAAAAAGCAGCTCACCCTATCTCTGGGCAAAGACCTCTACCAAGATATAACTGAATGTAAGGTATGTATGGATCGTACTTATTTGAATATATAAATCTTATTTTTCCATGAATTTATGATAAGAATTCAATTCGAGGTCTTGACGTTGTTTGGTATTCTAAGGTAAAGCAAGTTAAATAAGAATCAACAAATATTTTTCCATATATTTTTTTATTAAACTCATATTTTTTACAAAGAAACTATTCACATGAAAATCATTACAATTACCTTGATATTAACAGTTGACAAATAGATCCGATAAAAGATGTCAGACATCAGTTTCTATCACTAATAAATTACAATATTTACAACACTATTTACATAATTACAGTTGACAAAAGTAAATTCGACAAAGACCATTATGATATTTCATAAAATTGTATAAACTAAGAATTATTATTCACAGCCAGAAAATAAAGAATAGAAAAAATAAAATTAATCGAAAACCTCAAGTCTTTTTAGATTATGTGTTAACATGTTCCAACATTTCTGGTAACGCATTGTATGCTACCATATTTCCAAAACCTTTAGGCTCTTTCTTGGTTACTATTGCAACAATCTCTTCTTCTGGTGGCGGGGGTGGGAACTCTGCATTAGTGTCCACGGCTGCCGATATATCGTCTACACTAAGAACTACTTCTCTATTGTCAATTTCGATTCTGTTACGCTCTAAAGAACTATCTTCCATAATGCTGTACAGATTTTCTGACTTACTCTTACTATACAATTGTCAAGAATTCATGTAAAAGGGATCGTTTATATTGACTCCATCATTGACTGTGTTTCCTTTTTGGGACCACTGTTTTTGTTGATGTTTTATCCTATATATGATTTCGTCGTGTATTACGCCGAAGCACATGGCTGTTAGTGCCAAACCGGTTAAGGTGTAAGCAGAACAGAACCACAGAGTTGTTGATTTAATAGTGTAGTACCTCACACCATTTATTGTTGTATATGTCATACCAGGAATAATATTACCGAACCCAATAGTGCTTAACGCCATGAAACAAAAATAGAACCCATCGATGATACCCAAATTATCTATTTTGAACAGAACTACTGCTCCGATCACTATGTATATAAATATTGCAGCTAAACATAAAAGTACGGGAGCTAGTATGCTCAGACCATGCATAGATAGTTTTGAATCTGTGTCGGGCCAACTGATAACGTCATCTTTGGCTGTACTCGTGGTTGGTCTTTCTGAAAGCGACAAATCTTTTTGACTGTCAGGTTTGAGAACGTAGCACTCTTCAGTAGGAGTTTTGCTCGTATTTTGACTATTAAGAATTTCTTCTTGTTGTCTTTTCATCTTCATTCTTCGTTCCTTCTCCGCCATTCTCCGTTCGTCATAACAACAGTAACCACAGTTTGAACAGAGGCAGCAGCAGAGGGCTCGGCTGAACACGCTTCTCGCCATTTTGGAGAGCAGGGACCCGACGCTCGATAGGTAGACCAGGGTAAGTGGTATACCGATCAAAGCATAGATGATAGTTACGCCTTTTCCTAGGATTGTCCTCGGTGCGATGTTGCCGTAACCTGTTAAAGAAAATTAAAGAAGTATTAGTACTTTCTTGATGACATAAAAAGATTTCAGGATATAGATATACTTTTTAAACAGCAGCAAGGGAAATGTCCTAAAACTGAACTTGAGACTATATTTTCATACATCAATAGATTTGGTTTATGATTTTTATGATTGGGTGTATCATATAAATAGCTTAAATAAATAAGATTTTTTTTTATAAGTGTAAGAACGTTGCATGCCCGTAATCCTTGATTTACACTCAGTGGATTTAAATTATTTCAAACAATTGTTGAAAACTAGTTGTATTACGGTGTTATGGCCCAACATAACAGTAGTATTACTGTGCCGATCATTTTCTTTCTCCTAACAAAGGCACTTAATTCGTGTATTTATACTTAACTAAAATTACTTCTACAATTTTAAAACAAAGTGCGAAAAATTCTCACCTATAGTTGTTAAAACTGTGAGCGAGTAGAAAAACGCAAGCGCCAAATTCCATTCGTGCTCCTCATAATGGTTGGTGAGGTCGCTCCCGAATTCACCAAGTGCCATCTCTCTGTAACTGACGCCATATTGCGACGCCATTTCGGTAGTAACCCTTTGTACAAGCTCGTTTTGAAACTTCAGAATCTCCTGTGCAGCCAACCGTGTCCAATTCTCTCTATACAAAATATTTAGAGACACTGTTATCTCCCAAATATTTTCAACCGCTCTGCTTCTGGCGTCCCAAAAGTAATTTGCTGACAAAGTTAAATTCCCATAATCATATTCCTCGTCTGTCTTTTTGTGTGTACTATTTGTATCTCTATGACTAAGTTTCTGTCTATCTGGAAGTATTCTAGGCCTGGCTGGTACTTCTGCACCGCCTTCTATTGCCAGAAATATAAAGGATCCCAAAAACGTGTAGGCTATAAGTACAATAAATATGACAACGTTGGTTAGGGAGCCGATAATGAATTGTTTTCTTCTATACTTAGTAGTTTTGAGACAAAAGCAGCAAACAACTTTTTGTCGTGATGTTTGTGCTCTTTTTCTGCTATTAGATACCATGGAGTCGGCATCTTGGCATCGGTCCAAAGGGATCCCTCCGTTGAGCGAGGGCTTTGCCAATGTGTACTGTTCGAACCGACTGATTGCTTCTTTATCCAATACTACATGATCTATATCCATTTTGATGTGTTACGTTCTACCTTCGTGTGACGTCATTATATCGGCTCATCTGTAACAAGAGAGATAATGCGATTATGTATCGAATATAGGGTATTGGTACCTATTTATCGGGGGTAAGGTTGGGGGTGGAACAAAATAATACATTGTACATTCAAAAGTATCCTTTCGTCCTTATCCGGGTACCTTTTTTTCTCATCAAAATCGGCTTAGTTAGTTTAGCCGTGGCAATTTTTGAAACAGAGGTTGAGACACAATTTTGAATTTATGGCGGCTTATATGTAGGTACCCCTCTGAATTTTTAATAATATTGGAACCGTGTGTGTCGATCGGAAACGAAATTAATTGAACGTCAATCAACATCGAATGATGATTGGCGTTGACAGAGATGTCTGTTATCAAATCACCGCGTGTATTTTACCAACATTGCTTGTTAGTGAGTAGGTATAATATGCTCAAAATTGAATATGTATAAAATAATTTTCTGGAAGACATTTCCATGTGGACAAAGTCGTTGGCGGAAACTTGTATAAGATAAAATAAACACTTTAATAATAATATCACCAACAATATTCTTGAGCATTAAAGACAAAACAAAGTTTAAATTCTGCGAAATTCTGAATCAGTTCAGAGTACAATACACCATCTCATTGTAGCAGACCTGCTCTTAAATTAGTAATTCTATGAACTGGAGCCTGATGAAATTAAATATCCTAGACAGAAGTCGTTCTTTTCCAAGTATTAATTTCAAGATACTTCTCATGTTAAAAATAATTATGTAGATATTGGTATCTATTTCTTCCAAAGTTTTTCCATTAACCAGTATTCCTTATTACCATTAGGGCGGCCGTACACCACCGTGACTTTTTGCAGCGATTCAGTAGCGACAAAATCGCAAAATTTTGCGATACAGGCGCGACTCTGTCGCTGGATGTGCACTTACCCACATAACGACAATTTTTAATCGCTACTAGTGCGATATAGTAACTAGAGACACGATGCAGTATCGATACAGTCGAATGTTGTAGACTACTTGTCAATGAATGTGGAAGCTACATTTGCAATACGGACTCGGTCAATTCAACAATAGGTGCAGAATCGTTACTATGTGATTGTATTGCCATTGAATCGCTTCTGTCGTACGTTGTTAATTCGACAAACGGCCAAAAGCATCGCTGCAAATACTCGCCGTGGGTAACCGCCTTTAACATGAATACCCGTATACTTAACAACAGTCATCAAAAAAAAAAAAAAACGAAATCATAAAGACCAACTCAGACACTATAAGCATGGTTCTCATTGTTATTGGTCCTCATGGTCGGCTAGAAAAACTGTTACTGACCTATATTCTAATCATATATTAAATACTAAAGTAACTCGCAACTTCGTCGACCACAAATTTCTTGCGCCCACGTCCATCCCTTTTGCATCTAATCGCCTATCCGTGCGAGTATTTCGTATTTGTGACCTTCTTTCTATTTGCTCGGCTCGTCCTAGCATAATGTTGTATTGCCTATAGCCCTCCTCCATGTATGAGATATCTCACACTGATACTTAGAATATTTCAATTCGAACTAGTAATTCATGAGATTAGCGCGTTCAAACAAACAAACTCAAAGCTATATAATATTAATAAAATAATAAGATTTACTCTAATTTAAATCCAGTATTATAAAAAGATTCTAGAATACAGACCGTATCTTTAATATTAATTTATTTACACAAATCTTTTTCCACATCCCATTATTTATCTATTTAATACTTCGAACCGCAATACGGGGACATTAAAGCCGATAACCACCCAGACTACTTAAGTGGGTAGTCATTTTTCAAAGTCTCTCAGAGGAGAGAGGGGAATAGGTGACAAATGAAGAAGTATAGACTTAAAGGCATGATTAATGACCGCTCGATATCCTCTTGTGTGGGTATCTCGAAACAACTTATCTGACGTTATGCGAAGGATCTTTTGTAGGAAATTGGTGTAATTGAATAAGGTTTGTTTTTTTTTTCAAGGGTAGATTGGGTATTTATTTGTCTTCGGTGTGGGTTTTGATCTATTGATAATTTATTCCAGATTTTTATATTTCTTTGCTCTTTTTGGTCCTTAGCTATAACAAAATGACTAGGTTTTATTTATTAAAGTAAAATAAATAGCGTGAGGTTTATATGCGCGAGTCTGTTGAAACATAAAGTATGATCGTAGTTTTTAATGTATCTTTGTTGTTGTTTATATCACGCCCCATTTTATTTCCTTAAGATATTTCCAGTATTGATGTCGTTTAAATTATTTTTTTCGTTAGAATTAATGCATCACACGCATCCATGCATATTTTTTCAACCTTATTGTTTAGAAATTATGTTTTATTTTTTTACATATTTTTTTGTTCTTATTTTAAAAAATCGTTTACGTTTCAATCGAAATAGTAAATATATTAAAAAGATAATAAACTTTTATGATTGAGTGTTAAGGTTTTTAATCAGATGTTTGCAAACCCGGCCATTTGAGCCACGTGTTTTTGTTCGTAATCCCTAATACAGTTCTATTGTTGGTTGAAGAGTTGCAACGTACACTCTCATTTATGAGTTTCTACTGATTATTTTCATGAACAATAATTTTCCATCAAAATCCTTTATTTTATCCTATAATGACGCGCTTAGTTCGAAGTTCAACTACAAAGATGTGGAAATCCCATAATACCGTAGTCAGTCTCCCTACCACAGTCACTAAAATAACGACTGACTTTGCAAAGATCGTAAAAACAAGCTTCTGTTGGGGGAAACCTCAAAAGTGAGCCGATAAAGTAAATTACACTAATTTGTGACACTTTAATTAGTTAGACTGGGAATTTCGTATTTTTTGCTGAGCCCTAAAATTGACGATTTTATTTGGTAAGTTACTCATTTTTGATTTATCAGGGATCTTAATTTGTTTTCTGTAGAGTTTTTGCTAGGAGACAAAAATACGGAAAAATGTTATATTTGAAATATTAGTCTTAGGTAGGTTATGATCTGCCAGGGCCGCGAGATTTGTTCGACAGAGTTACTGTAGCCCTGGCATATAGGCAAATGAAGGAACACGAGTGGGTTTTAGTCAGTTAAAGTCCAGAGCGGGAGAGGTCATGTAACATGTTGGTGGAAACACCAACAAAAAAACCGGCCAAGTGCGAGTCGGACTCGCGCACCGAGGGTTCCGTACAAACCTGCAGGTCATCATCATCATCATTCGTCATCATCGTTTATGAAATTAAATGTTTTTTTTTTTAATTTTTATATTTGAGTTGACTGAATGAAAGGTAAATTGTGGTTTACGATTTATGACGTATTAAAAAAAAACTACTAACTAGATCTCGTTCAAACCAATTTTCGTTGGTAGTTTTCATGGTAATGTACATCATATATTTTTTTTAGTTTTATCATTCCCTTATTTTAGAAGTTACGGGGGGGGGGGACACACATTTTACCACTTTGGAAGTGTCTCTCGCGCAAACTATTCAGTTTAGAAAAAAATGATATTAGAAACCTCAATTTCATTTTTAAAGACCTATCCATAGATACCCCACACGTAAGGGTTTGATTAAAAATTTTTTTTGTGTTTCAGTTCTAGGTATGGGGAACCCCAAATATTATTGTTTTAAAAAAAAATGATATTAGAAACGTCAATATCATTTTTGAAGACCTATCCATAGATACCCCACACGTATGGGTTTGATGAAAAAAAAATTTTTGAGTTTCAATTCTATGTATGGGGAACCCCAAATATTATTGCTTTTTTTCTATTTTTGTGTGAAAATCTTAATGCGGTTTACTGAATACATCCACTTACCAAGTTTCAATAGCACAGCTCTTATAGTTTCGGAGAAAAGTGGCTGTGACATACTCGGACAGACAGACAGACAGACAGACATGGCGAATCTATAAGGGTTCCGTTTTTTGCCATTTGGCAACGGAACCCTAAAAAGGTAGGTTATGGTAGGAACATTGTTGGGCCTGTGGTATTCTGTTCCGACGTACGAGTCGTGAATTCAATCCCAGGCAGGCGCTTTATTTTGTGTAAATAATTTCATCATCATTGCTCTGAAAAACGGTGAAAGAAAATATCATGAAGAAATCGGCATGTCTTAGAAACACAAAGACATGTGACATCTACCAACCCGCACTGGGCCCTCGTGGTGGATTATGGCCTACTCCCTCTCACCGAGAGGAGGCCTGTGTCCCAGCAGTGGGAAAAATATAGGTTGATTATGATGATGATGATGAGGTTATGCGTTTGCTGTCCGTGTCCATATGGATATATTTACCTTTTTTTTTTTTTGATCACGAGGTGGAAATCCTCATGGATGTCCTCCGCCCTGGGGTGGGCGGAGGGGTCTGTCAGACTCTTACTGACTAAAACCACCCCGGTGTTCCGTCCCACACCTACGTCGGGGACCACGGGAACCAATATGTCTTCCGCGATCCCCAACTGGTGCCGGCCCGCCTTTGCGGGCCTCCTCACGTTGGGGGGGAGTGAGGTGTTAAACTCCCCCCCATACATCACAGAGAGGCGCGCGTGGAACACTACGCGCCACCATCTCGGGTCCGTAGCAATAGGGGGCGACGGATGTCCCCAGATCCGTCGCCCCTGGACCCATTTAGGGGGGCTGGAAGAGGGCGTTGTCCGCCCTCCGCCGACGCCCGGTGCGTCTGCTGCGGGCTGGGTGAGCGGAAGATATCTCCCGCTCCCTTTCCGCAGCCTCCTTCTGCGACATAGGATATATTTACCTAGTTTAACTAACACATACGTACATAAACACCTTCTTCCATAGGGCAGAAACTTTAGAACGACACCTGCTACGATCAATAAGCTGCCTGATCCATTTAAATTGCTAAAACTGGACTATTTCAAAAGAGTATTAGTAACATCGATAAATGTTACTACTCGTTACAGGACTATTTGAATGACAATTCTATAATCCCTCCTCCTAAACATTGAGTCAACCGACCTGTTTTTTTTTTTGACATTCTTATATACATTTTTTTATTTATGACATTTAGCATCTGATCTATGTACTTCGTTGACATTTTATTGTAGACATTCTGGAAAAATATTGATTTGTTACTTACTATAACTTAATTTAATTTGGATTATTCCGATCTGTCACCCCACTTTGTCCCCTTAGGGGGACAGATCGGAAAAAAAGTTTGATCTGTCCCCCTGTTAGCAATGAGGGGACAGTTCGAACTTTATTCACTCCTTAACGTTTACAAATAAAGAAACCTATGGAAATTTTCTAACAGCTCACACACTGTGTAACTCTACCTATGTTTACAAAAAAAGATTATGATTCTGATTCTGATCGATACTTCTTCTGCCTCGTTTACGTTCATACTTCTGGTCATACACGCACGTCGGTTGCGAGTACTACGCACTTGATCTTTTTGAAGAACTTTAGCTTATAATATAAGTTATAGAAGGGTGATTTGAAAAGGTTCTATCAATCTATATTAGTGCATATCTTTGTTCTGGCAAAGAAACAATTTCTACAAAATGAGAAAGCAAAGACAAAAGGTGATTTGGAATAATACTAACATATTCTTCGAAAAAGATTATATTAAGAAATCAAAATACGCTGAAAAAAATAATAAAACAAAGAGTTCATATCTCAAAAAACTTTTTACGCTCGGCGTCGGCGCTTTGAGTGATCTTTGTTCATTGATTTTCCAGCACCAACTCATAATTTTAAGGTTTATTATTTTTTGCTTTTCAGTTTTTTCGGCGGTTAATTTTTTTGGTAAAAAGTTTTTATTTTATAATTTTTTGTGGCTTTAATATACTTATAATACGTGGCAAAGTATACCCTATCCAATGAATAAAGACTTATCAAAACCGGACTATTCTGTATAAAGTTATGCGTGGTTAAACATAACAATCAGTGAGTGAACAATCAATCATCCCCTGTTTTCTGACCCTTAGGGTTTGATTTTGTTTTTCAAATTTATATGGGACCACCCTCGAAGAATACCCTTTCCAATAAAAAAATAATTATCAGAATCGGACTACTATGTAAAAAGTTATGCGTGGTCATACATAAAAAAAAAAAAATATACGCGTCGAATTGATAACCTCCTCCGTTTTTTTTCGTCGGTTAAAAATACTCCTAACTCTAACTTGTCTAACTTTAATATTGTATGACTTTTTAAGAGGTAGGTCCTGTTTAGAAAATAATAAAATGTTAGTCTTTTTAGTACCAAATCTTAAAGGTACTATAACTTTTTCACTTACAAAGGGTCGGTACGGAATCTTTTGCAAACTTTTAGCTTCCATTTTTAGAGAAAGGTAAACTTTTTAGTAAAGAGATTGATTTCTTTGTTCTTACTTTCTATGAGCAATAACAACTGAAAATATTTAACGGCGGAGGATTGCTTTTACCAAAGTGTTCATAGTCTTAGTGGTTCATCATCATCATTTTCAGCCGTAAGACGTCCACTGCTGGACTTAGGCCTCCCCCAATTTGGGGGGCTTTGCCATAATCGCCACGCTTGGCAGGCGGGTTGGCGATCGCAGTATGGTGGTAAAATGCATAGAGAACGCTGCTGCCCATGCTCTAGTAAGTCCCTTAGTCGCCTTTTACGACACCCACAGGAAAAAATGGGGTGGTGTTATTCTTTACGTCCGGCACCACACGGTACAAGCCAGTTTAGTGGTTCAGTAGCTTTAATATGTCTAAATTCCCCCGATCTTCCCCGAAATCTGCTGATGTGGGATTTTTTTTTGTGGGTGGAAAATCATCAAATGTCGTCTCCTGCTCTAAGTAGAGCGGAAGGGCGTGTCAGACTTTTAATGACTAAAACTCACCCGTGTTCCTTCAGTTGCTTATATGCCAGGGCCACGGTAACTCTTTCGAACAAATCTTGCGAGCCTGGCAGGTGAACGTGGGCCTGGGTTCAGTTCCCAGGTCGGGCAAAGTGTTATTTGGTTTCTCTTTAGGAAACAAAATCGTAGTTACATACAGCCCAGAGTTTGGAAGTTGGCGGTGTGATCTCCCCTTGATTTGGAAAGCACGTTCAGTCGCTGGTCCTGCTCCTGATCACTTTCCTGCTCATGTGGTATTGCCGTCTCATCAGTCTATGAGAGTAAGGGAATAGCGAGAGCACTTGAGTCTGCGTGCGCACTTGTGCACTATACTATCTCCCGCGCCGATAGCTAGTCTCCCTTGAGATTGGCCGCCATGGCCGAAATTGTGGCCGATTTGGAGGACTATATATGTCTGGTTTGTGCGGAATTTAGCGGCTCCCCTGACATCGTTTCTGGCAACCGAAGACAGCTGACACGCAACCATTGATGCGACGCGCGACGTTCTGCTTGAGTGACTGTCACTAGTCAGTGTCAATCCGACCTCATTTCAGTGACTTCGTGACAAAACAAGATGGCGCCGTCATAGCGTTAGCATTTTCTGTCGTTATTTTCAAGATTTCTTATTTATAGATAGATGTTCTGGATTTTGGTCTACGTAAAGATTATTACCAGAACCTTTTATGTTATTATTCCAACCTCGTTCAGAATATCTTTATATTCATTGATTTAGGTTTCTCCTTTACTTATTTATATAATTATGTCCCGCGGCAGAACAAGAGCTTTTTAACCGACTTCAAAAAGGAGGAGGTTATCTATTCGGATGTTTATATTTTTTTTTTTTTTTTTTTTATGTATGTTCGGCCATAACTCCGTCATATATAGACGGATTTGCAAAATTCTTTTTTTGTTTGAAAGGAGTTTATTTCGAAATGGTCCCATATAAATTTCATATAGATCTGATGATGAGTTCCAGAGATAGACACCGGAACTCTTTAAAAAATGACAGCAAATCAATCGCGATTTCTGCTATCGCATAAATATGCATTGTTTGTTTGGAATTAGTGCGGGGTAGATACCACAACTAAAAATTTAAAAATAAAAACTTTTTTACAAAAAAAAAACAAACGACTTCCTTAAAAAACACTACAAATTGAAAAATAACTTTAATTTCGGAAGTCGGTGGCAAAAAAACCATAAATACAGATCCTAAGACACCGACTTCCGAAATTAAAGTTATTTTTCAATTTGTAGTGTTTTTTAAGGAAGTCGGTTGTTTTTTTTTATAAAAAAGTTTTTTTTAAAACTAAAATGGAATGATTTGCTCCAAAATTCCCGCAACGCAACTAAGACAATCCATACGGAGAAATTCTATTAAAACGGAGCTACTTATATACTTTATCATATGTAGATCCTGGTTTGTAATCATTGTCATCATCATTTCAGCGGTAAGACGTCCACTCCTGGACACAGGCCTCCCCCAATTTCGGAGGCTTTACTAAAATCGCCACACTTGGCAGGCGGGTTGGCGATCGCAGTATGGTGGTAAAATGCATAGAGAACGCTGCTGCCCTTTCTCTAGTAAGCCCCGTAGTCGCCTATTACGACATCCACGGGAAGAAATGGCGTAATGCTATTCTTTACGTTCGGCACCACACGGAAAGTAGGTAGGTATTATTAATTAAGTTTTATCGGAATCAGCCCAAAAATACTTGTGATGATAATAAATCACAAAGTTTTAGTTCACAAACAGATGTTAATCATTCTAAAAGTTAGTTATAACATTGGGGGAATTTAATTTAATTTTTTTTATATTGAAAGAAAAAACAAAGGAAGTGTCCCTTTTCTTCAATTCACAGGTTTTTGTTTTTGAGTTTTGCTATTCTGTATGAAAACGTTCGTCAGATACTGGACAAGCCCAAAATACCATTTCAGGCACCAATCTATTGTACATAGTCTTCAAATGATGTCTGGACTATAAAAGAGACTTATTTTCTTATCAGAGTAGTCAGGTAGAAAACGCCGACCTCATCTGGTTTTAAAAATATGTTTGATAGCTTTTGTCCGCGGCTTCGCCCGCGTGGATGTCTGAAATTAACGCAGGAGGACGTACTACCGCGGTAAGATGTGTTAATTCAGGTTATATTATAGGTAATAGCTGTTACCCGCGACTTCGTCCGCGTGGTATTTAACAAAAAGTTTTTCATAAAAACTGTCTTTGGAAACTACGCTGACATACGTCACAAACTACGCTGACATACGTCTCAAAATTCAGCGTATTTTGGGTTTTTTAAACTATTATTTATTTAAGTAGCCTAAGTTACTCCTTGTTACATCAGGTATCTGCCTGTAAAAGTTCCGTCAAAATCGGTCCAGCCATTTCAGAGATTAGCCGAAACAGATAGACAAAAATTGTAAAAAATGTTGTTTTGGTATATGTAGCGTGTATACATCCATATACACTTAGTAAAAAGTGGTTATCTTAATATTAAAAACAGATACTCCAATTTTATTTATTTGTATAGATGTGTAAAACTGTTGTCATAAAGAATAGCTCCATCCCATTTCTTCCTGTGGGCGTCGGAAAAGGCGACTAACGGACTTACATGAGAATGGGCAGCAGCGTTCTCTATGCATTTTACCACCATACTGCGATCGCCAATCCGCCTGCCAACCATGGCGATTATGGCAACACAACGTAGCTTACGGCTCAATCATGAAAAAAATAATTAATCAGATAGATAATCTTGTTACGTCCATTTTAATATAATGGCGTCTCCTGCTCTAGAGTGGAGCGGAAGGGCGTGTCAGACTTTTACTGACTAAAACCCACCCGTGTTCCTTCAGTTGCTCATATGCCAGGTAAATCTTTCGAACGAATCTCGCGACCCTGGCAGATATATTTAGGCTCAAAACTGTTTATAATGAAGAGTGTTTTAGTCTACACTAGCTGTTGCTTTTACCTTCCTCGTGAATCATTCTATCTATTAGTGAAAACCGCATTAAAATCCGTTGCGTAGTTTAAAAGATCTAAGCGAACAGACAGTGGAAGCGACTTCATTTTATACTCTGTAAAGAAGCTGATATATTTTGAAGTATTTATTTATTATAATTATTTATTAATATTATAATTTATAACAAACAGTTAAGTTTAAATTCGCATCACAATGAAGTCTAGAACAGAAAATATAGTGTGCAGATAATACTTGAATTAGTTAGACGAAAACCATAATCTCAAAGCCTTCTAGCATTATATCCACAAAAATTTTCCACGTCTTTTATATAAAATGGGTGACGCCAGCCTCTCTTCATTGATATGCACCTATCTAAACGACAAGGACATAAAGACTATACATTGTTTAAAAATGTCAAATTCTTTAAACAAAGGAGTCTGCCCAAACCAAGCCGGTCAGAATAAAACCTAAAAAATACAAATAATAAAACATTCGATATTCTCGATCTCCATATATTTGATCGAAAGGTAAACATATGCACATAATTCACATAAGTTTCAAACGTTTCTGTACTGATAGATGAAAACCTCAAGTTTTTGTTTATAATAAATTCGCTTTCAGACCACGTACGTTCCATTGGATGAGGGATGTATGTGTTGCGTGAATTGGAACGGTTTCGCGCATAAAACGTGGGTGTGTGACTGAGACGCGTACGTGTGAGTGAGGTGAATTGCGTTTCGCTACATGACTTGGAACGTTTTTGTTTGTATGTGTGCTTGTGTTTTTCTGACGTCATAAATTCATAACCAATTCAAGGCAAAAATAAAGGGGACGAGGTTTACTCCTATTGGAAGTATTGGTCTGTGTAGAACAGAATATTGTGTGTTAAGAACGACTAGAGAAAAAAGAGAGATTAATTTACACTGCAGTGACACAAAAGAACTATGTCAGCTATATTTTTGTAATTTATCTAACACTAGCTGACCCTGCAAACGTTGTTTTGCCGGGTGAAAAGAGTGAAAATTTAGAGTTGTATGTATTTTTCAATGCTCAATCATAATAAAATAAAAGTTTTAAAAAAAATTTTAAAAAAATTTGGGGTGGACTACCCCTAACATTTAGGGGGATGGAAAATAGATGTTGGCCGATTTTCATAGATACCGGATAAGCACAAAAAATTTCATCAAAATCGGTCAAGCCGTTTCGGAGGAGTATGGCAACGAAAACTGTGACACGAGAATTTTATATATTAGATAACGTATCTCCATAAGTAGGTTCATCAAGTACCATCGCGGACAATAGCGACAACTTTTTGCCCTATTGCTTTAGGCATAAGGGTGAAACCTCCTGCCAGGATCGCGAGATTGTTCAAACGAAGTAGCGTGGCCCTGGCATATGGGTAACTAAAGGAACACGGGTGGGTTTTAGTCAGTAAAAGTCGGACACGTCCAAAAAAAATAGGGTGAAATTAGAATCCGTATAATTATTAAGGATATTGCAAATACTTTGCCTAATAAAAATGTGTCTGTTCAACAACGTAAATAACGCAATTAATTTTGTTGAACTGTCAAAATGAAAGCCATTCCTACTGTTTGTGTGTTACGCAATTACTCCTCTATTCTTACATACATACATAAACACACGCCTTTTTCCCATGGGGGTAAGTAGAAACTACGGAACGCCACCTGCTACGATCTCTGCACATTCCTTTTGCCTCGTTTAGGTTCATACAATTGGTCATACACACACCGGTTGCGAGTACTACGCACCTGACCTTTCTGGAGAACATCACCAATAAGGTCACTATTCTTTTGTTTGAAATACCTAGGTTTAATATGCATGGTTATTTCAATCACCATTATCTTCTCGGTGAGAGGGAGTGGGCCGTAATCTACCACGCGGGCCCAGTGCGGTAAATGTCACATGTCTTCAAATTTTTGGTTCTAGGACCTACCGGTTTTCACACGATGGTTTTTTTCACCGTTTTGAGAGCAGTGGTGATGGTGTGGTAAATGGTAATTCTGTATATTTATTTTCAATACCGAATATAAATTTACGTATGCACACAATCAGTAAAAAGATTTTCCACACGATTTCACCCAACGCAAGTCATATACCCACCTATAAACATAAATATTTAGATATTTTTCCCCTCAAGTTGTTTCACACATTCTCACCTTCAGAAAGAGGGCTGATATATTGGTGTATCGATGGGGTATTTCCGCGCCGTATGGGAAAATATCGCATCTGTGCAAGGTGTAGGAAATATTCATGTTGTTATATATTGGTGCAATTTCGACTGATTTTATTATGGTTTAGCAAAGGCAAATCAATGTTGTAGAAGGAAAAAAGGAATTATTAAAAAGCTACGAATTTTTAGGTAGCTGAATAAAAACCTTCTCGTTTTTGAAAATGATTTCTTACCAACTTCAAAAAGGAGGAGGACATTCTGCGTTACCTTCGACAAATTGAGAATTGATTTAAAAAAATATTGTTTCATTGGCCTCAGGGCTGGTGCCACAATTTTAATTATTAAATCAGCCATTCTTGTGTGCTAAAAGCACAGCAATCACTAACAACTTCTTTGACCAACTTTGTTATTTGAAATTACCGTCTATAACAATGTTCGTAAAACAATTATTATAGTTCTTCAAGGAATTATTTTCAGAATATTTTCGGGCAACATGAAAACTAAAACTTTTCTTCATTTACATGCAAAACGGAGAAGAAATTCAATAATATCAAACTTTCAAAACTACAACTATTAAAACAACCATTTAACCGAAACGGAAACTTCGAACTTCGAAATTGACAATAAAGATTTAACAGGACGCAGGTGTAAAACTAGTTACAACCGATTTAAACTGGTGAAAACCTGTGAAATCCGGCGCGAACTGGTTTTAACGACTGGCCGCGAGTGTGCAGTCAATTGTAGGCTGGGAACAATATGTGTGGCTCATTAAAAGCCAATATACACTAACGATGTGTTGGCACGAAAGCCGCTAGTCTGTAAACAGCCTATGGACTGGACTGGCGAAATGATTGAAGTTAGTGAATCGTTGTGTTAAATTGCGCTCTGTCGATTAGGGTGGTAAAAGCTTACCAGGCTGAGATGCGACGAATGTAATGTATCTCGTATGTAATGTGTACTACCACACACCGAAGGCTCGCGAGAGACATATGAAGAAATAGTGTGATTTCAGTCGGTAGAGATCCAACATAGGAGCATGGATACGATCCAACAGACGAGGAGGGTATGTTCTCCAAAAAAAGGGTGGTTAGAGTTTGAGGCTGAGAGCCACATGCTACATATCCGAATTACATGACAAGTTAAAATACAGACTGGCAGGAAAATCGACGGTTAACGTGTAACGCTGTATTTGATACATTATTATGATCGCACCTGCGTTTAAATTTCCCCGGATTTGGACCGATGATCTAGTGAAAACCGCTAAAATCCACTGGATGCTACAACCACAGAACCGGTTGAAGTGATGGTGTTTGGGAGAATCCTATATCCAGCAACGTCTTTCGACTGAAATGATGATGATGATTCTTGATCAAAAACCCTGTGGGCTCCTCTACCATACCTATTGTCTAATGACACTTGTCACCTGATCAAGAATAAACGGCTGATTGAATTTGGTTTTGATTATCGTGTGCTTAATAGGTAAGGTAACGAAGGACATGGAATTTTTGATTGATTACCTTAATCACATAGCATCACACATCACACAGAACATCACACACACACACACACACACCACACACACATCACCACATCACACACACACACACCACACCACCCCACACACACACACACACACCACATCGCCACACCATCCACCACACCACACCATCACACCACCACACACACCACCACCACATCATCTCATTAACACAGTATTCTTCTTAAACAGATAGGTATATGAAATATATTAGTTCCTTTACAACTCGAGAAAAAACCGCAGGCAATAACTTCATAGTTATATGCCTGTTTAACCTTAATATTAATAGAAAGATATCTTCAACGAATACAATATTTTCAACACCAAAAAGCCGCTTAGAATCTCGATATTTTTTTCACAAAAAAAATGTTTGATGTGTTGATATTTCGTCTAGTGTTATTTCCTTTCTAGTGCTGTCGAAATCCTGACAAGGGTCTGCGCTTATTAGGTTATTTACTATAGTAGCTTTCGCTAGTAATAAGTGGTAAATGGTATCAACACAGCCTGGTAAATAAAATATTTGTATTTGTTTAGGAATATAAGGATTTACTAGAGGTTTCTTTGGGGTCCTTGAATTATCGAGGGTTTTACCCTTCCACTTTATAACATCACGCTACGACTTAGGAGCTGAACAAAATAAACAAGTCACGAATACAAAGTACTCGCACAGCGACAGGCGATCTGGGCAGGCGATTTGATGTAACAGGGTGGGTCGATGGAGCAAGAAATTTGACGCGTACGTAGCCAGGGGTACAAGCTAGATTAGATGTAATTTTGACTGAATTCTGGTATACAATAAATTGCTCGTCTATTACAGTATTCGTTTGACATCCATAGCGCCTTAATTTCGTATTAGTAAGGATATTTTTTTTAGTGTAAGTTAAGTGTGACCACCAAGTTCAACTGACCATACCTTTCTCTGTCTATCCGCTTGGGGAATACGTCATGTGTAACGTTATGTTTTATTAAGTTTTAAAGCAACTTTTTAAACCATTTCTATAATCCCCACTTGTAAACAAAACGTTAATTAATTTGACGTAATACATAAATAATCCTGTTGTGTTAGTGACAAATATCTTACATTTGCTGTTCTGCTGAGTTATCATCTTTTTGATAACAAAGGGGATCCATTTAGAGACACATTTCGGTCTCCTTTGTACACGGACTTAGGTTTAAAGCGGCTGTAGCAAATGTTTGTCTGTTTTGGTGGGTAGTTAGAAGGATATTATTTAACAGGGTGGTTTTGTGTTAAAAATACAGTAGTTCTATTCTTTTATCGGCCTAGATTACTATAGGAAATTTCAGGGGTCGAAAGATGTAACATAATTTATATTTGGAAATTTTTACCTCTCTTCTGGCTTTTAGTGTAATAGTGTGGGATGATACACTAGTTTGGGAGTTAGATAGACCGATGGCCTCAAAAAGGTGGCGTGGACAGACTGAATGCAGAAAGCAGAGGACTAGGTGTTATAGCGCAGCATGAGAGGGGCTTATGTCCAGCAGTGGACTGCTACAGGCTGAGTTGATTGATTGATTGGCTTCAGCAACTTCAAAAATCATAAAAACGACACCCATGGCTAAAAGTAGTCCACAAATACTATGCAGAGAAGTAGATTATATACTCTACGGTCTTCTGTGTAAGCTGCCGGAGCATATCAATTTGGTCTACGGTGCTAAAGCCTTTACAGAATCTGACTTTTTCGGGAGGCTGAAAGTCGTCAAATCGTCGCACGAGATGATTCGTGATGACTCTTAAAAACAGTTTGTAAACATGGCTCAGAAGTGAGATGGGCCTATAATTCTTAAACAGGGTATTGTCGCCTTTCTCAAAGAAGAGTATCACCACACCACTGTTCCATCCTGTGGTGTTATGCCTTCGAGTGTGACGGAATTTAACAGTTTCTGGAGGGCTTTAAGAATGGGTTTTCTACCGACCCTTAAGAGCTTGGCAATAATTTGGTCATCATACGGCGCTTTGTTGTTTTAAGCCGTTCCAAAGTCATCCTAATTACGTACAAGCTGACGTCCGGGATGTCTTCGGTGTAGTGTCGGTTAATCTAGTTCTTAGGGCATTTGACAGATTCATAACGGAGTTACTGGCTAACGTGTATAACTGTCCGTAGAACTTTTTGATCTCACTCAACAGATCTGGTTTGGTGGATCCGATTCCGCCATCGTTGGGCTTCAGTTCGCAAGTTGGCTCTGTCTACTGGACAGATGTCTTGCGAAGACCTTGAAGCCATTATTTCACTCTACTGCGTCCTTAATACGGTCTGTATTAAAGCAGTAAAGGTCGCTTTTCAAAGACTTGGAGATATGTTTATTGAGCTGCCAGTACTGGAACGCATTGTATGAGGACTGCAATATTATTTTGCGCTTTTCCTCCATGAGCTGTAAATGTGGGAGCAGAAAGTTTTTGCTGCTAAGAGTCATCATCATTCTGCTGCCCTTATCCCATGAAAAAGACAGTAAATAGATTCAATAAAGAGTCAATAAATAGATTTCCTTCATGTACTTTACAATCACCATAACCCACTAATCAACTTGAAGATGCTCTTCTTAGCTTCAACCGTGTCCAAGTTACAGTCAAATACAAAAAATACCCTCTGCATATTTAGAAATCCCTCCCTACTGTGGACTCCAACGATAAGTTTAAAACCATACAACTTAAAATTCCTCACCAAAATCACACAAGAAAATACCCTACTAAATTACATATTAATGCTGAGCAAACTCAGGTGTCTCACTAAATAAAGTTATATTAATATCAGCGCGTCCCCAGGCTTCTCCCACCATTTATCAAACGCGTACTGTATTACATGTCATCAAATTTTATGCTAATTATTCGAATAAACCTGCAAGCTTCATTAGCAAGTCGGAGATTTTTCGAAGAACTCATCGTATTATATGAGTTCGTATAATTTTTAGGTAATTTTGACAAGGGTCTTTGCTGGGTGTGTTTTTGTAGGTAAATTTGGGTTTCGGTAGAAATTCTGAATAACAGACAGTAAATATTAAAAACTATGTGTCTTGCTTGAGTGAGTCTTCGATTTTAAAGTGTTATTTAATTATACTGCGAAATCAAAAGTCATTATTCAAACTAGGCTAAGAGTCAGCACTTTTTGGCTGTCACAATTATATAAAATGTTCCCCCGAAACGCCCGCCCTTCACCACTTCTAAGTGCTTTTGCTGGGAAGAAGGAGTGACGCAACCAAGTCCCCAGCAACACAGCTATCTGATAAGTAAGAAGAACTTGATTCTATTCACTAGTAAGTAGCAAGTGTGGGTTTTCAATCTCTAATTGTATATTATGTAGAAAGAGACAAAAATTTAGAGCGTCCTCCTAAAGCATGAATAAGTAGGATCACCAATCACACTGCCAAATTTGGGGACCATATAATTTTTCTCCATAGTGCGTTGCAAGCAGTCTGACAACCAGTCTTATTAAAGAGTAACGTGTAACTCAGAAACGAACTGTCGATGTCAGATAGACAGTCGCTTCATCTAAATTCGTACTCGGCTGTATCGGGCAAGACTGCAAGTGACCCAATGTAGTTGGGAAAAAGCTAAGCAGACAATGAGTGCATAGCAACACGCTGATGAATTTAGTGACAATAGACGATCAGAAATCAGTCAGTTTTCTCTCAACTACTTTAGTTATTTTTTTGTTGTAATCATATAGAAAAAAAAACTTTAGAGGTGTCAAGGGACACCCGGATGGAACGAAGTTCCTTTCCAGGATTCATAATTGTTATAATTTTTTTTTATTTTTTTATGTACATAAAACCTGTATACACTCAACAAAAATATTCTCTCTTTCTCTCTCCTTCTCTCTCTTCCTATCTCCCTCTCTCTCTCCATCTCACTTTCTCTCTCTCTCTCCTTCTCTCTCTCTCTCTACTCACAACAAAAAAAACATCAAAATACAAACAACAACATATATACGGTCGAATTGAGAAACCTCGTCCTTTTTTTGAAGTCGGTTAAAAAGTGTCTTTACAACTTTTCGTGAGATTTTTTTCCGTCTAGCCCCCTTTCACAACGCGCGATAAGGAACTTCGTTCCAAAAAAGGTGAGGCCACATAAATAAAAAGAAAAAAATACACTACACGGTCTACGTTTGAGCTCAGAACATAAATAGTCGGTAGCTGCACGCCGTGACTGTGACAAGAAGGCTTCCACTCAGCATGATGATGTGCTCAATTCGATCCAGCCCGTCTCTTGCTGCCCTCTACCAGCGATGCCTTAATCCGAGCCCGTACCCCACTTGCCCAAGCCCACGGGCTCTTAGCGACTAGTCGCTTTAGTTTTAAGTTTTTTAAGCCCTGGCTGGAGGTCTTAATTTTTTTTAAGGTAGCCACAGGCAAGTCTGGTTAAGCTGCCGACAACCTCATAGATTGACTTGCGAGATGTCAGTCCAAAAAAAAAACATGACATGTGCTACCCACAGCATAGCGCTGATTTTCATATGACAATTTATACCAAGACTCTTTTAGAGATAGTATCTCTCACTCATAAAGTATTTGAACCACATCGATTCTCCACTGATTTTCTTTTCCATTTAAATTCCAACGTCATTTTTCCTGTTTGCAAAGCTAAAGCAACTCGACTTCAATAATCTAAACATGAACATTTTGAGACCAGAAAGCAAACAAAGCGAGAGCCCCAATCTCCGATCTCCCATTTTCCAAATGGCGGACAAAATGGCGGTAACAGGAAACCGGAAACGGCGCCATTGTATTGAAACGAAAATATATCGAGAATGATTGATGGATCAACAAATGGGCTGTGGTTAATTATACGTAATTCGTTAAAATGGAGTCTTTGTGCGAAAATGGTGGTCGTATATCATAGAACGGACAATGTGGCGGTAGGTAGGTTTTCATATTAAATAATTGTGTTTACTTTACTTCTGTTGTGGCAAAGTAATGACCCAGTGATTAAAGCCTCGTCTCTCATGCACAAGATTGTAGGTTCAACTCCGGACAATGCTTCACTTGTACTTCCTGAATTTATCTTCATCGGTGAGGGAATACATCGTGAGGACACCTGGAATTATCGATAACTAGCTATTGCCCGCGTCTTCGACCGCATGTCGGAAATTATCTCGCGCGAACGTGTTATCGAGACAAAATGTACGCTATGTCTGTTCCTAGAATTTTTTCTGTCTCCTTGCCATTAAAAGTATGTAAAGTTGTCATGGCGTGAAAAAGTGACGTACATAAAGAGTTACTTTCGAATTTAAGTTAAACAAGAGTCATTACGTTATTTACATTGTTGAGCAGATAGGTTATTTGAACATATAAAGCAATTGATGAGCGATATTCACCAAAATATTCACATTGTGACTGTTGCGTGTTGCACAATAAAGGGTACAGAATTAGTGTTCCACGCACGCCTCAAAGAGATCAGAGAGTCAGCATTAACTGAAGGGGTCCGCTAGGACCAATGCCTGCCAGGGTCGAGAGATTTGTTCGAAAGAGATACCGTGGCCCTGGCATATGGGCAACTGAAGGAACACGGGTGGGTTTTAGTCAGTAAAAGTCTGAAACGCCCTTCCGCTCCACCTTAGAACGGGAGAAGTCATTTGATGATTTCCCATTCACAAAAAAAAGGATACAGAATTAACCCCATATTTTCTATTTTTTAAATTTTTGAATGCTCGTGAGCTCAATCACGCCTGATTTGTCGTTATAACAACGGTCCCCCGATAACGCAAATACCATTGTGCCAAAGTTCGTTATCTCCTAAATTCATATATATATGGTCAGTTATGTTGAAATTGCGATAAAACGTGGCCTAGTGGTAGTGACCTCGACTTGTAGGTCCAATTCAGAACATACCAACGTGCCAACCTCCAAACAAATTCATAACTTTTCTCTCTTTATTATAAGCTCCTGCCCACGACTTTATCCTCGTGAAATCATACTCCTAATCCACCGCGTCTCATCTTATCCCTCACCCACGATATTACTACGTTTCCACCTAGCGTTTTTTAACTTTTATCTGTTTGCTCAACTCCTAAGAGTTGCAGAGGGATGTAAATAGCCTACAACTTACCTCGAAAACTAGGCTATCTAATCATCATCATCATCATTTCAGCCGTAAGACGTCCACTGCTGGACTTAGGCCTCCCCCAATTTGGAGGGCTTTGCCATAATCGCCACGCTTGGCAGGCGGGTTGGTGATCGCAGTATGGTGGTAAAATGCATAAAGAACGCTGCTGCCCATTCTCTAGTAAGTCCCTTAGTCGCCTTTTACGAGACCCACAGAAAGAAATGGGGTGGTGTTATTGTTTACGTCCGGCACCACACGGTACAATCTAATATAATGCAAAAGTTTTATTCAGACCCAACCTTTAGTTTCAGAGATTAGTGCGTTCAAACTAACAGCTTTATCATCATCATTTCAGCCGAAAGACGTCCACTGCTGGACATAAGCCTCTCCCAAAGGGGGATTTTGCCATAATTGCCACGCTTGGCAGGCAAGTTGGCAATCGTAGTATGGTAGTAAAATACATAGAAAATTCTGCTGCCCATTCTTCAGCAAGTCCTTTAGTCTGTCCCTTTGCTTTATTATTATTTGTTTTTCAAAAATGAGCTGTTCGAGCGATTTACCAACTAGGTGCTAGAGTTTCTCTGAGAGATTTGTTTAAAGATATTGGTATTCTTACGGTGGCATCACAATTCATCTTCGCCAACGTCTTATATATTAGGTATAATATACACTTGTATACTAAAAACAGTGATATTCATAATATTAATACTAGACGTGCTCCCTTTCACCGGCTTCATAAGGTTCATAATTCTTTTGTTGGTCTTGGTATTACCTTTTATAACAAGCTTCCCTCTGCTTTGCTAGATTTGCAGTTTAATGAGTTTAAAGCTAAAGTAAAAGCCAACCTTTGTTCAAAGGCATACTATTCTATCAACGACTACTTAAACGATAAGAATAGTTGGTCGCTGTGATCAACTCAAGACAATGTTTATGTTCTTTCAATCCAGAATTAGTCTTCCTGCTGACAGTTTATATGGGTAGTTCATATAATTGTTTTATTTTTTATTTAACTGCTTTTGTTAATTTATTTTTATTTTCTTTTAATTTCATATATTGTGTATATGTATCATTTGCATCGTTGTATATGTAAGCGGGCACGCCCTTTATGCCTGGAGGCTTTATTAAGGTTTTAAGTTCTGTTTACGATTTTGTTTTATTATTTATTTCAGCTTGAGTTTAGTTTTCAATGTTTTGTTGGTATATTGGCGTGTGCTAGCTGATATATGGCGAATAATGTATGTTTTGTTTCATAATATTAATAACTTACACAATATTGTATAGAATCAAGTTCTTCTAACTTAACAGACAGCTGTGCTGCTGGGGAGGCTTTGACGTTCAAAAAGTGCTGACTCTCAGCCTAGTTTGAATAAATGACTTTTGATTTTGATTAGTTTATAAGTATAGATATAGGTTACCGTAGCTCTGGCATATGGGCAACTGAAGGAACACGGGTGGGTTTTAGTCAGTAAAACTCTGACACGCTCTTCCGCTCCACCTAGAGCGGGAGACGTTATTTGATGATTTCTCACCTAAAAAAAAAAAATATAGATACAGGTAGATTAGTATAGATTCACTGATTTCAGTTCAACCTTTTACGTTCTTGAATTACATGTATATGATTGGTCATGTAATCTTAGACTGCCCGTAACAAGGCGAGCGGCAGATTTACTTATCAAAGGCTCTAGCTCTCAGAAACTGGGGTACAGTTACCTAAGAGCAGTCAGCGTAACGATGTGACCTTTGTATCTTTGTAAGATTAAACCGAATGGAGATTCAATGGTGAATCATAGTTTGTGTAGACAATACTTAATGCCGTTACATATACAAGGATACTTTTTTCGAATTAAGCTTGAAGTGTCATCGGGTGCGCGGGTGACTCTTTCATCAAAAGTGTTTCATAATTTCAGCCGAAAGACGTCCACTGCTGGGCATAGGCCTCCCACAATTTGGGGGGATTTGCATAGAGAACGCTGCTGCCTAATCTCTAGTATAGTCTCATAGTCGCGTTACCTACGGAAAGAAATAGGGTGATGCTATTCTTCCGAACCGCACCACACGGAACATAAAATTGCAATAGGTTAACGTTAAAAGAATGTATGTGCTCAATTGCTTAAATAACGCAATGAATGTAGCTGAACTGTCAAAAGTTGTTGCGTTAAGAGACTTGTAGGTAACTTGCAGCCGCACGGGTTGATTAATCAGATTCAGCTATACTTGCCGCGGTTGGTCCATGGGTGAGAGATCATCATTATACAGGGTGTCCCAAAAATCAACGTCAAGCCGAAAACGGTTGATAGGGCAGGTGGTGACAGTTATCAGAAAAATAATAAAAAAATCTAAATTAAGTACTTTTCAAATTATTGACATTACTTTTCATATTTTTTGTGAGTGAATTAACCCTGAATAACCCTTCTGTAAACTACAGTCCTAAATTAAAACACAACAACCTCAGTTTTAAAGAAAACATCACTTTTTTGCTCCACCATGTACTAAAAATTATTACATCGGCCAACTTTAACTGACTGTACTGAAAAAAAAAAAAATGCTTAACTTAGATTTTTTTTATTTTTTTTCTGATAACTGTCACCACCTGGCCTATCAACCGTTTTCGGCTTGACGTTGATTTTTGGGACACCCTGCATACCAAGACCACTCTGTGACTCGGGAAGCACACCGTTGGTTCCGGCTGTTATACGTGACAACCATTCTTAACGGTAATAGGGTTTTGTGGAGGTCAGACAGGCATTCACCCCATGTAAAATACTGGTATTCAGTTGCATTCGGTTAATCTGGTACCTAATTAACCCTTACATACTTGGGAAAGGTCTAGGCAGATGATGACACAATCTTACAAAAACCGGCCAAGTGCGAGTCGGACACGCGCACCGTGGGTTCCGTACAAACCTGTAGGTATTTACGGTTTATGTATAAGGTTTATGTTTATGAAATTAAATGTTTTTTTTTTTAATTTTTATATTTGAGTTGATTGAATGAAAGGTAAATTATTTAAAAAAAAAACTACTTACTAGATCTCGTTCAAACCAATTCTCGGTGGAAGGTGGTTACATAGTAAAGTACATCATATATTTTTTTTAGTTTTATCATTCTCTTATTTTAGAAGTTACAGGGACACACATTTTACCACTTTGGAAGTGACTCGCGCAAACCATTCAGTTTAGAAAAAAAATATATTAAAAACCTCAATATCATTTTTAAAGACCTATCCATAGACACCCCTCACGAGATACCCTCACGTATAGGTTTTATGAAAAAAAAAAATAGTTTCAGTTCTAAGAATGGGGAACACCAAAATGTACTATTTTTTTTTTCTATTTTTGTGTGAAAATCTTAATGCGGTTCACAGAATACATCTGCTTACCAAGTTTCAGCAGCATAGCTCTTATAGTTTCGGAAAAAAGTGGCTGTGACATACGGACGGACAGACAGACATGACGAATCTATAAGGGTTCCGTTTTTTGCCATTTGGCAACGGAACCCTAAAAAGATCCGTGATGTGAAATCATATTGACCAAATGTTCACAATCACAGAATTTGTTTCTAGCAGTGGTTATATCATGTTAAATGTATGTAGTATGCCAATCTAAAGAGTGCAATTTCCCTACATACCTACCTATTGAAACGTTAGAAGCCAAGCTGCAGTATTAATGAAGTAACACCCAAGCTAAGTCGAGTAGAAGTGACTCGTAAACTGCTTGGGGACCATCGTAAAAGCAAGTCTTTATAGCTATTAAGTAAACTGTTATACCTTGGTGTACCTAAATTATATTGTTACCCCCGTCCTTAGACAACATCGTAAAATGGGCAGAGTTGTTCTAAAGTGTTTGGTCTCTTAGGGTTTTACAAAAAATATCCTAATACAGGTTAGTCAACTCGGAGGGATACATTTTTATTTAGACGTCATTCAAAAGAAAAATTCCTGTATAAGAATGTTTGTAGTTAAATATCAGTTGCATTGCAGTCTATCAAAATTGCGTCACATAGATGAAGATACGCTTAGAATTTGTGCGTTTTTAACCGACTTCAAAAAAAGGAGGAGGTTATCAATTCGACTGTTTTTTTTAAATATATTTGTTACCTCATAACTTTTGACTGGGTGAACCGATTTTGATGATTCTTTTTTAATTGAAAGCTGGTGCTTCCCGAATGGTTCCATTTTAATTTGGTTCCATTCGAACAATGGGATCCATGTGAAAACCATATAAGTCTTAAATTTGCATTAAATAGAAAACCATATAAGTCTTAAATTTGCATTAAATATTTGCGCAACAAATGAACGAATAACGCGATTAGATTAGTGCGGGGTAGTCGGTGGCAAAAATGCTTTAAATACAGATCCTGAGACACCGACTTCCAAAATTAAAGTTATTTTTGACTTTGTAGTGTTTTTTTTCTTTAAGAAGTCGGTTGTTATGTTTTTGTAAAAAGTTCTTAACCACGAAATGGTCTTCTGATTGGAATGGCGAGTTTAGTTGTTTTATATTTAGCTATGATGCGGCAAATTAATACGGTATCGACCTTTTGCAATTTTTTTCCCCAGAAAATTAGCCCCTACTTAGTCCTCACTTCTCTATTCTGTATATTTATGACATTTCTTTGCGTTAAACAATATAAATACGTGTATCAGCTGTATACGTTGTTGTTGGGTTTCTATATACCTGTATCGACTGTCAATGATCTATGACTGACAGCCGGAACCAACGGCTTAACACACTTTCCGAGGCACAGATGACTGACATGGATAGTCACTCACCCACGTTTTGACCTCGGCACGCGTTGCTTAACCTTGAAGAAAACAAAGCCACAAGGCACGAGCTCCTCATCTATTACTTACGATCCGATAAATTATTTTATGCATAAAATTCAACATATTCCTAACGATTCCAACCTTAAAACTTAACCAAACCTTAACATAAGAACCACACACCTGTCTGATATATTTTCCAGTACAACGACCCCTTTTTGCAGCACATAACCACTTCAAACGTAGGTACCACATTTACTTACTAAACTCCATCGTGGAAGGTCTATCAAAAGGCAAATTTTCTTTGAAACTTTGTCACACGTAGGAAATTCGTGGAATCCCGGACTGTTGCGGTCAAAGTGCCAAAACTTGTGAACTGTTGGAGTAGAATTGTTACGCTTTTACTAACTTTTAGGAGATCTACCGTTTGTGTTGTATCAGTGTTGGGAAATGTGGGTTTGAGGAGTAACATGACTGAAAATTTACTGAATGTTTAGTATTTCAACGAGAATGAACTAGAAACCGCAGGAGGTAAACTGTGGACTCAAATGGAGTCAATAGGAAAAAGTGGAAGGAAATGGATGGGGCCTTTGCCAATGAGTGCACAGACCAAGACAGCCGGTGTCAACAATAGAATTACTTTAATTTTTAGGGTTCCGCACCTCAAAAGGAAAAATCGGAACCCTTATAGGATCACTTTGTTGTCCGTCCGTCCGTTTTGATTAAAAAGAGTGATCTTGGAATTTCTTGCCTGTTTTTTCCATAGGAAACTGCTACGCTTTGAAATGGGCTTCATATTTCTGACTGACCGACCCCTTTTTTTGTGGGTGGGAAATCATCAAATGACGTCTCCAGCTCTGGCTAAAGCGGGTGGGCGTGTCGGACTTTTACTGACTAAAACCCACCCGCGTTCCTTCAGTTGCCCATATGCCAGGGGCTAGGTAACTCTTTCGAACAGATCTCGCGACCCTGGCAGGATTGACCGACCCCTTGACAAGGTAAAAGTAGTAGAAAATAATAGCTTTGAATTTGAGTATGATGGATTGTAAAACACAGGGCAAATGCCAAAAACGAATATTATGGTGCTCCCTTACATGGAGCAGTTATCTCTAATGTATGTAACATTACAGACTCGAGCATTAATCAGTGAGTGAGGCATACCGAACATTACAATGTGCAACCTGTAATGGTACAGACGCCAGCACTTGAAGCTACTACAATTTGTCAGATTTCTTTAACCTCTCGAATGTCTTATGTTACACAGTGCGACATAAGCAATTGTCTTTCTATTGTGTCTCTAATTAAGACATTCGACGAGTTAATAGGTTTTCAACTTTAACGCTAAAGTATTAGGTTTAAGATTGATTTGGAAAATTAGACAGTTTCTGGTACCTTTATGTGCGTCTGTACAATTCGAGCATTACATCAGCGACGGAGGAGAACCGAGCGTTAGAGCGCGCAATTTCTATAATATTTTGAACACTTGTTATTGACCGCGTCCGAGAAAAGTGTTCTTAAAAATTTTAAAAAACACGTTTTCATAGAAAACCAAACTAAAAAGTAGAAAACAAGCGTTTTCTATGAGAGCGTGTGTTTTAGTTTTATAAACTATTATTTAACTATTACTTTTACTATTTGTTTTTAACAAATTTTTTTTAAAACGAGGCTAAAGGAGTGTGTAGAGATTGTAGCAGGTGGCGTTCCGTGGTTTCTGCCTACCTTTATGGGAAAAAGCCGTTCGGCTAGCTACAAAAGCGGGATTTCCATTGTTTTTTTTTTTTTGCTCTTTTGGTGATCTTGACCAGGATAATGGCACACATGTATATCAAATTATTGTATTGTCATCGGTTCTTGAGAAGTGTAAAAAGTTTCAAATTCATCCAACCTTTTGAAGGGGGTGAAAATCACGTTCAAAAATTCCGTTACATACCAGTACATACATACTAAGCTAATATTAACAGTTCGCTTACACAGCCCGACGTGACTCTTGCTCCTTGAATGAGAGTAGTCATTCCCCGTAGGTTTTGGGTCACTGAATTCAAATTCGGCCCTGGAATTGCTAACCTAAAAGTGCAAAAATCACGTTTTTAGCGTGTTTTCACGGTTATGTAGCATCGCGACAAATTAAGCTATCGAAAAAATACACACAATGCTTTAAAGTATAAGCATTGCTCTTCCAAACCTCGTTCCTTACTTCTTTCTTGGGGTTGAGTTTGCGCGAATATCTTTTTTCATCATCGAGAAATTTGATTTTGAAAATTTTTATATACATTCGATATACAATTTTTCAAACAATTCATGTATATAAAAATTAGAAATTTACTACGGGGAATGACTACTCTCATTCAACGACCAAGAGTCATGTCGGGCTGTGTTATGAGTCCGTTGATTCTTTCCAAAACATCAATACGTAGATAAAATGGCCGACGATAAAAACATGATCGCCTATTTAAAACCTTTCGTGAAAGGAAACCAATAAAGTCTTTAATCTAACCGCGGCACTTTCTCACCATATTTTCCCTAAGTATAAGTTTTAATCACCCATTTTTATTCCCCTGCATGCAGCGAACAAAGTAAAACAAGCAAATTCATTTTTCTCACAGGTATCGCTGCAAGTTTAGTGGTAATAAAACTTCACGACGTTACTGGGTGAGCAGAATTTATGGTGCATCGTTTGTATTGGGGGGTGCGTATAAATCATAGTATCGAAGGAAACAGTGTTCGTTTGATAAACGGTTTGGTTAGAGACGCTGTGTTTCTTCATGTAAGGTATGTACATTGAACTTGGTTGTTGAACTGATTGACATACTAACGAGCCTTTTATACGAATGATAAAGAACGAAATAGAAAGAAATAAAGAATAATTGTTAATTCTGCACAAACAAAACGCACATTATGAAAATAAAATAAAAAAGATACAAAAAAAAAACCACACGTACAAATTACACAAAAGCCCCGTACTCAAGTAAAAAAAGTTCTACAATAATGTTAATGTCCCTGACATTAACAATATTGTAGAACTTTTGTTCCTCACCATATTTTCCCTTAGAAGATTTTTTACATTTTATTCTCCTGCATGCAACGAACAAAGTAAAACAAGCAAAATCATTTTTCTCACAAGTATCGGTGCAATAAAAACCACTCGTACAAGTTAGACAAAAGCCCCGTATTCAAATAAAAAAAGTTCTACAATATTGTTAATGTCAGGGACCAGCGACAATATGAATACATGTTTCTTACAGCACTGGCAATTACATAATTAAAAACAAAACAAAAACAAAATGTCGCTTGCATAGTGCATTAATGACTACTTTTGTAACTTACAAACCACAATAATTAGAACAATCGAGCCGTGCGTCATATCTGAGCAAGAATAGGTCATTGCTCAGCAAAATGCTGTGACTTCGGACGAACCCAACGTCGTAGGTTTATCCACGACACCCACGAGAAAAAAATCTCTGCAAGAACTCAGTCGCCTCAGAATACTTAATCACAATAGAAAAAAAACCGGCCAAGTGCGAGTCGGACTCGCGCACCGAGGGTTCCGTACAAACCTGCAGGTCATCATCATCATCATTCGTCATCATCGTTTATGAAATGAAATGTTTTTTTTTTAATTTTTATTTTTGTGTTGACTGAATGAAAGGTAAATTGTGGTTTACGATTTATGACGTATTAAAAAAAAACTACTAACTAGATCTCGTTCAAACCAATTTTCGTTGGTAGTTTTCATGGTAATGTACATCATATATTTTTTTTAGTTTTATCATTCCCTTATTTTAGAAGTTACGGGGGGGGGGACACACATTTTACCACTTTGGAAGTGTCTCTCGCGCAAACTATTCAGTTTAGAAAAAAATGATATTAGAAACCTAAATTTCATTTTTGAAGACCTATCCATAAATACCCCACACGTAAGGGTTTGATGAAATTTTTTTTTTGTGTTTCAGTTCTATGTATGGGTAACCCCAAATATTATTGTTTAAAAAAAAAATGATATTAGAAACCTCAATATCATTTTTGAAGACCTATCCATAGATACCCCACACGTAAGGGTTTGATGAAAAAAAAAATTTTGAGTTTCAGTTCTATGTATGGGGAACCCCAAATATTATTGTTTTTTTTCTATTTTTGTGTGAAAATCTTAATGCGGTTCACTGAATACATCTACTTACCAAGTTTCAATAGCACAGCTCTTATAGTTTCGGAGAAAAGTGGCTGCGACATACTCGGACAGACAGACAGACAGACATGGCGAATCTATAAGGGTTCCGTTTTTTGCCATTTGGCAACGGAACCCTAAAAAGGTTCCCGTGGCACTTGTGTGTTTGCAAAAATATATTTTCACCACTAAAAGATATAAAATAAGAAATTAAATAACAGGCCTGCCTTGTCAAAAAGTTAAAAACGAGCTAAATGATTTTTTATTGCAGTTGAGGGGCGGTTTCTTGGAGGAGCTATGCAACTATTCAGGTCCCCCGACATCGCTGAAAAGATCGGTTTTCAGTTTTCCACTTTTCGGTACAATGGCGGATTATTTTTTACTTTTTTTTACTAAGCACATACCTTGTGCCCATTCAAGCCCTAAATCATGTAGCTTATTTTAAATTTTTTGGTTCAATTTCAAATCCACTTTTTGACAAGGCAAGTTGTGTTTAGGTAGACACGACCTCAAAAAGGCGTATATATTATAGTATGTGACAAAGATCAAGTAGCTTATATTTTGCCTATATTTCGGTAAAGAGAAGGATTCGTCTTAATGCGGTTAAATACAAAGTGAACAATAAGCCAACGTTTATTCGAATGCATTGGTTCTATCACATCAATATGACCAAATACAATAACAAATGATCTCCTCAACTGTCATAAGAGACACATAGCCTCGGAGCCAGTATACAGGATTATTTCTTATCTCAGACTGCAGCTACGTAATCTTCGACGTCACACGAGCTGTATCGTGGCGGTATCTTGAGGGGAAGTTGCTTAGTAATAAAGTGATGTTATTACACTTGCGTGAATAAAAGTAGACTCGTTCTTCGATATGAAGAATGATAACCCAATAAGTTTTATTAAAAATGACCTAATATACTAAAATGTTTCTGAAAGTATGCAGATTACGTTGTTGAAACAATCATCAAAACTGTTTCAGTAGTTTCTTTAAATTCGATTAAAACTCAAGTTAAACGGACAAAAATCGAGTCGATCTTGTCAAAAATATTGCTTTTGTCCAAGTAGGTATTAGGTTTGTCTCTTCGGGGAGACAATGGGTAAAGTTATGTTTTTGTAGATGAATAAATTTTATCGAATCAAAAATATCGATAAAATCAATATTATACGATTTCTCAAAAATATTAATGAATAACATTCGAGGCGGGTCGCGGCAGACCACGTACCTATAGATTCCGTGTAAACTGAAAGAAGGAACGCGGGCTCGCGAAAGCTGGAAAGAGTGGATGGGGGCATTTTCCCAAGAGTGGGACAGTGCAGGCGAGTAAAAAATAAAAATCGTTAATATTTATGAGATATCGTCTCTCAAACAGAGAGCACGCGATGGGCCGATTTTTGGCTCGCAAGTGTTTTGTTTAGTTTTTTTGTGATATTTCTACTGCCATAATGGTTTTTAGTTTGATGCAAGCCTACGTATTTATTCATAAAACCTAAACGTTTTTATTTTAACTTATTTAACTTTTTATTTTTCCTAGTAATTTTTGTGTAAACAAATTGAGAGAGCAACACATTTTTAACTTCTATAAGTTAAAAAACACATCTCATAATTATAATGCTACTTCTATAAGTAGCATTATAATTATGAGATGTGTTTTATAAAACAGGCTTAAATTTCCAATCAAATTAATAGATTGGACGAATTAATAATTACAAAATAATTTGTGAATTACACAGAGCATTGTTCCTTCCTTTATTTTAAGGTTAGTGGTCACAAGCGCTACTGCTGAGTCTAAAGTTCTAGGATGAATTTCCGGAGCACAAAGTCCTGAGATCATTTCCCAGGTAAGAGCAAGTGTCATAAAGTGTTTGCGTCAGGGATTCTAGATTTGTATCCGGTTTATGGCAACAGGACCGCCCTCTGTTACATAGGTCTTAAATATACCTAATTTGTAAAATGTAGATGTACTAACCACTGCCTAATCTAACGGGTAAAACAGACGTAATGTAATGTCTTCTGTTTGAGTTTCTAACTCATGACTCTCTTTTTTGTCGGAAAATCGATCGTTGTCCTTATTCAACGCGTCAGTACCTAAATACGATGAAGTCATCACAATTCGTAGGAAGTTAACTGATACGATTCATTATGATTCTTAAAACAACAAGGCAATAACGAATTCCGTATTTAAATTCAACTCTCCTTCCCATTATTTGTCTTCTTTCCCAACTAAAATAAAACCACACCGAACTGCATAAAATGTAACAAATAACTAAGGATTTAATTAACTAATGTGATTCCGCTGTGGTGGAGTAATGGGGTTACACTGCTAGAGGGAATTTTTAATTTGTGGCTTTTAATCTAGTGCTGCATCTCGTTGGTCTAGTGGGGGCTGCAAATGGTGGTTTTTGATCCTCAAATCGAACAAAGTGACTGTTTTTGACTTCCTATGTCCGTATATATGACTGTTTGCTGCGCTTTAGAGACCAAACGCGTGGACTTCATCACGTTAGCGTGTAAAGACATACCATTAATCAAAATTCATTATGGCGACAACCAGCTGCCATATTATGAAAAATTAGGATCGACTAGGTGACTATCATTGCAATGTTTTAAAAATCGTTTTTATTAAAGTGTTGAGTTTAATACTCTGTTCTTTCTTTTCAAAGTTTTCTTTTTACGCAGTCGGTATTTTATTTTTGAAATGTACGTAATTTATCGTAGTAGCCCGGAATGCAAAAGGAAAGCCCTAGGATGCGGACTATTTATGCTAACTGGTGAATTTTGGGTCTGGTTTGTAGACCTTTAAAATGTAAAGAAATGTATGGAATAACTATATGTTTGGCGAAGGCTGACGTGTGTTTAGCAGTAGATGTCTTCCAGCGGAATGTTGCTGATAAGCCTGCTGTGCCGTTGGTACGATAGAATAGGATTTAGGTATTTTTTTACTTAAAAACATGAGAACTTTTGGTGTTTATCTTTAATTGCCTTCAGTGGAACCACACCTCGTGGTCTGGTAATATTTAAACTGTCTTCCATAATATATCACTTTAGTAAGTATGCTTTGAAATGAATGCTAAACTTTAAGTTAAAAGATTGAGTTTGTGCTCTGTTGATCATATCGAGTGATATTAGAATAGTGTTACTTTATTTGGCATTGATATTTATGGCACAAAGAATTGTGTGAAGGCTGTGGCTTATACATAAACCTGAAGATTTTGATAACTCCTGGTAGGAATAATCCTTTATTTTGAGATACCTACCAATTTTAAAGTTGGTGGACTATAAATTACTGTTAGTTAATATGTAGTGGTCAAATCTTGCAAGCAGAATTAAAAACACTTCTGACAAGAATTTTGAAAACAGGTGACATATTCAATATTTGTATGTAGGTCGTCAATGGTTCTTGAGAAATATGTCAACTGGTACGCTACAAATGATTATTCACGAGGAGACAAATACAAGGTATAAAAAAACTTCAATGTTTTTATGATAAATAATTTGTTTTCTGCAAGTAGGTTTGCGCAAATACTTTTACACGTCAATCACATTTTAAAACTCGATAAGGTTAGCATTTCCTATCTAAGAAGAAAGGCAGAAACAATAGGTCACAGTCTCTTTTAAAGCCCAGACATAATTTTGATCAGATCATGTGAAGACCATGTAGATTGGTGTCTGAAATAGTCTTTTGAGAAAAACACCACACAAATTAGGTGAACTGGTCCAGAGTCAGAGTGAATCTATTTTTTTCATTTTAAAATCACATTTTAAGTTATAGCTTGCCATTATTTTTTAAGTTTTTATTCAACACACGACATACAATCTTCAGTAATATTGAAAATTCGTAATTTTTCAATGACAACAATATATTACATAGTCAATACAAAATTACAAATTCACAATTTTTCAGTGCCAACAATGTCTTTCAGTAACAATACAAAATCGTACATAAAAATAAAAACAAACAAATCACGCAAACTCACTCTATTCAAGCATTTTCACTCACAGATCCCCACAACAAATCATCTAGAGAGCCTTCATTCAAATCTAGTACAAAAAGAAAGAAAAAGCTTCTAAACATATTATCCTCAGTCATTTATAAAAGAAATAAACTACAATAGGAAAGATATAAGTTATACTGTAACTAGATACAGTAAGATACGTCCTTTTGTGAAAAGATAGTATTGTATCCACGACAGTTACTAATTTGAAATGGTCGGGGGTTGAAAGTTGGGGAGAATTCTTTAGGTATGAAGGCTTCAAAAGGCTTTATAGTGAGATTCTACATGTTTTCTCTACAACCAGGATCATTATACAAACGCTTTCAGCAAAAATTTGGTGGATCAGGCTTTAAAACTTGCTTTTATTCATAATTAAAAAACCGGCCAAGTGCGAGTCGGACTCGCGCACCGAGGGTTCCGTACAAACCTGTAGGTATTCACGGTTTATGCATAAGGTTTATGTTTATGAAATTATTATTTTTTAAAATTTTTATATTTGATTTGATTGAATGAAAGGTAAATTGCGGTTTACGATTTATGACGTATTCAAAAAAAAAAACTGCTAACTAGATCTCGTTCAAACCAATTTTCGGTGGAAGTTTATATGGTAATGTACATCATATGTTTTTTTTAGATTTATCATTCTCTTATTTTAGAAGTTACAGGGGGGGGGACACACATTTTACCACTTTGGAAGTGTCTCTCGCGCAAACTATACAGTTTAGAAAAAAATTATATTAAAAACCTCAATATCATTTTTGAAGACCTATCCATAGATACCCCACACGTATGGGTTTGATGAAAAAAAAAATGAGTTTCAGTTCTAAGTATGGGGAACCCCAAATTTTATTGTTTTTTTTTCTAATTTTGTGTAAAAATCTTAATGCGGTTTACAGAATACATCTACTTACCAAGTTTCAACAGCATAGCTCTTATAGTTTCAGAAAAAAGTGGCTGTGACATACATGGACAGACAGACAGACAGACAGACAGACATGAAGAATCTATAAGGGTTCCGTTTTTTGCCATTTGGCAACGGAACCCTAAAAAGCAATATGCCTAGCCTTTTGTCAACTATGTTGGGGTCAGTTTCCAGTCGTAACTGAATTCAGCTAAAAACCAATATTTTACATGGAGCTATTGCCTTTACCTCGCGTGTGTGCTGTAGAAGGAGACTAGAGGACTTTCTAGAGAATAGGCAGCAGTTTTTTCTAAGTATTTTACCACCGTACCGCGACCGCCAATGTGGCGATTATGGCAAGTCTCCTCTCCCTCTCCTTGGTTTATGTTCAGCGGTGGACATCTTTCGGATGATGACGATGATCATTACCTATTTGACCTCCACAGCCTACTAACATGGTAAAACGACACCTCTTGTTAAGACACAAAAATTCATCAAATCAAATCAAATCATTTATTCGTAAACATAGGTGACAATTATATACAAGGTCTTAAGGATTAGGTAGTGCGCTATGTTTTGCCAATTGACATACAAATTATTAAGAAAAAAAAATGATTATAAGTACTATAAAATTAAAATATAAGTTCGTCATAATATGATTATGCAAGCAAGTAAAATTACAATATTCATCAAAATTGGTCAAGTCCTTTAGACGGAGTTCAATGACATACAGTTGCTCCAAGTAAAATTTTGGTGCTCAGCTGCATCTGGTTTGGCTGGAAGAAAATCCGAACATAGTCGGGAAAGTGCCTGATTGATTTTCAATACATCCACTAGATCATTATGCCATAATAACCATACGAATTGGTGATTACAATCGACCCTCGAATAATTCTATAAAATCCAAAATTAAAACATATTTTTAAATACCCGGAACAATAATAATTCTAAATTACTTCATGTGTTCCGTATTTTATCCTAAAAATAAACATTTCTAATCAAAACCAAAACAGAATGAAATCATAAAAAAGCGGTTTGCGGAAACGTTATTAAATAAAGTCGAGAATAAAATGTTTCCTACAAAAGATAAATAATGAATTAGGAAAAATCGGTTGGATGAGATTAAACATAATGTTTTGTGGTTTCTAAGTGATAGAAAGATGATGGTAGCGGGGTTAACGTTTCAAGTTGTAATGGTTTACTTTTCGATAGTAATTTATCTATATTTAGACTAACATTATCCTGCCAGGGTCGCAAGATTGTTCGAAAGAGATACCGTGGCGGGCAACTGAAGGAACACGGGTGGGTTTTAGTCAGTAAAAGTCTGACACGCCCTCCCGCTCCGCCCAGAGCGGGAGAAGTCATTTGATGACTTCCCATCCAAAAAAAATAATCCAATATTATAAATAGGAGTGTTTAGAGATCGTAGCAGATGGCGTTCTGTGGTTTCTGCCTACCCCCATGGGAAAAAGGTGTGATTGTATGTACTCGTATGTATGTATTATAAATAGGAAAGATTTGATTGTTTCTAATGGATAAACTCAAAACTACTAGACTAATTTTAAAATTCTTTCACTTATGGAAAGCTACATTATTCCGGAGTAACATGAGCTATAAATTTCACGTGAACAAAGTCACGGGCGAAGTGCTAGTCTTAATAATTAAGCTTAAGAGTTTTTGTTTGTTTGAACGCACTAATATCTAGAACTACCTGGGAGATTTAAAAAAATCAGATTGCATTTACTAGCCAAATTCTCGAGAAGGGCTTTAGGATATGTAATATCACGCTAAGAGAACCTTAAGAGACCGGCAAAAAAATAAAATAAAAGAACACTATGGGAAAACGAAGTAATAGAGCTGGTAGGCGATGCAATGCAACGAGGTGGGTTGGTGGAACGAAAAATTTCACGTGAACGAAGTCGCAGGCAGATGCTAGTGGTATTCATCTGCACGTTTTCCAAGAGAAACTGTGGTGTGGTGTGGAGTCATTGAGGACATTTATTATATATTTATCATTTTTTACAACCCCAGGATTTTGACGTAAAAAAAAATGTCTATTTTCCCAGTTGAAAAGCAGAACGGTTACATGAAAGCCTCCTAAACGTTGCAACTTTGTCTTTAAAATGAGTTATGTATCCAATTTCGTACTACCCGTGTTTTCTAATCGTCAGTTATCAGTTTCCGTCAGATGGCCACTAGTTTGCCAACATAAAAATTAACTTCAAAAACCATAGTTCATAAATTCAATTCAGTGCCACCATTTTACGCACTCAAAAAATGGTAGCTTCGAAAAAATGGCGGAATATTTTCACGCACCAAAAAGATGGTCATACACAAAGCAATACAAGTCAGGCCGAAAATATTTGGCCGACAAAAGCAGGTGTAGCTCATAGCAACCAACCATTGTTCGGTAACCGCGATAAATTTTTACAAACCTAACTGTCGCGACCAAGACATACATTTTTTCATTGTCCTTTACACGAGCGACCATTGTAATTAATCGTTTTATTCTGTTGTGTACTCTTTTATTGTGAAGCTGTGCTTTTTGTGGTTTCTGTTCTTTGTTTTCTAATTCTTTGGTGTGAATAATAGGAAGTGCTATTTTTATGGACGGTGCAGCAGAATTTATTATCTTGTGCGAGATTTTCAATTCATTTATGTTTTGTTCCAGTACCGTTTTCGGTGAAGTTAATGACTGAGTACTGCCTGTACGACTGGTAAATGTTAGATCAGAGTTGCTGAGAATCGAGCTGAATGGCATGAAATTGGAAACGCTTTTATCTCGCAGTGGCCTTCTGTAGGCTGATATCATCAGCCTACAGAAGTCCACTCCTAAGATTCAGATGTTTCTCGAGGAGTAATATTTTCTGTAGGCCCCTGTCTGTAGGAATTATTATTCCTTTGTTCATCAACCCTTCTCGATTGAGTTGTTATTACTGCATAGATAACAGTTGTTTTAAGGCCATTGATCGCAATAGGTAATACTGGCTGTTGTCCGAAATTCCACGTCTATGTGCATATTTGTGACATGTATGAGAAAATCGATTGTTTGATCCACCCCAGCTCCTCAGGGAACGCCAGCAAATCCTTGATGCTGGTACTGACGGTCTAACGGCCTAGGTTACCGAATTACTGTCCTGTAGATGGCGAGAAGTACATGAGCTGCTGTCTCGTTATCCTCCATGCAGGCCCTGCACAGAGGACTATCTGTAATTCCTATGACAAAGATGTGTTTACAATTTCCTCACTACGGGGACACGTGCCACCTCCTTTTGATGAGAGAGAGGGGGGGCAGTATCCACTGAACCCACTGCGGCTAGGTAAATGTCACATGTTTGCTATCAAATTCTTGGTTCTAGGCCATGCCTGTTTCCTCTCGATGATTTTCTTCACCGTTTTTGAGAGTAATGGTGATGAAAGAATTTCCACGAACCTATGATCTGCAACTTGGAATTGACTCAATAAGACAGACAGACAAAATCAGGAAGGGATGGTTTCATTTTAAATTTATCATCAGCAACATTAAACTTGCCTATTAAAAGAAAAAAAAAAGATATAGATGAATAAGTATCATATAAAACGGTTACGGCTGAATGGGCAGCTTCCATAGCCTTGGGTAAAGGCCAATCGTAAAATAAAAATGTTGCTGTTACGATGTACCCTTGTAAACTGTTTATCTTCGATAAAAACTTCCGAATGCCGTTTCTAGTATTTATAAGGAGCTTTGGAATAGTTTGCTGTTTATTTCGCTCGTTGGATTATTTTATCGGGACCGGTAACGGATTTATTTATAGTTTTCGGTAATGTATTGGTTCTTCTTTATTCTTAGTAGTGGTAAATTGTGTGCTGGTTATGGTACCTTGATGAACGAAATAATGTATTAAACCACCCAACAGACATAATAGATTTGGCAGTGACACACATTATGATTATAACAGCATTTATTTCTTACTATATATTATATGAAAGGCAGATGTGAGTGGAAACACCGGGAGGGGATGCCCTAGGAGGACATAAATTGACCTTATTGGTGACGTTCTTCAGAAAGGTCAGGTGCGTAGTACTCGCAACCGGCGTGTGTGTATGACCAGATGTATGAACCTAAACGAGGCAAAAGGAGTGTGTAGAGATTGTAGCAGGTGGCGTTCCGTGGTTTCTGCCTACCCCCATGGGTAAAAGGCGTGATTGTATGTAGGTATGTATGTTATCTTCTTATTATTTTGTCTACGGTGTTTTATGATCTGTTATAAAAATAACTATTCTTTTTTCTATTATGTAAGTCTCATGTCTGTGACCCTATGTCACTCCTTCCACTTCACATCAGCGTTCAACATTGCAGCAAAAACCTTTTTAGGTCAGGTTTGTCTATTAAATTTTTGTCCTGTCAATTTTCTGAGTCACTGGTATTGGTCATCACTTTTCGTCTTAAAAATTTGAGTTCGGATTCTTTATTCTCCTGCTCATAACCTTATTTATTTCGGCGCAACTTTCTTTTTCTTCCACACTTCTCTATTAGTCATCAACTCGGTAGTGAACCCCTTTCTATCCAAAAAAACAATGGATAGACTTTGTGAATGATGTTCACACAGTTTATAGTATATCGTTACATAGGTGTCCCCCTACTCTTATAGCCATCGCCATTCATACACAAAACTTTTCTCACGACCTTTTCCTCATTCTTCCGTATCATGTGTTCATACCACAATAGCCAATTTCCGCACAACATTTCAGCCACTGGTGCCACTCTCAAACTTCCTCTTATGTACTAATTTTTATTCTATCCATTTGTGTAACACCACACATCCGTTTTTATCTCTAATCCACCAACATTTTGAGTTAGTATTAAATTATTTTAAATACCAAGTAAGTCTCAAGTCTCCTGATATTTCAACATGGCACATGACGAATGGACTACAAATTTTCTTCCTTATTAAAGCAAAGTTATTTTGGAAATATGCCAAAATCTAGACATTTGGAATGAGACACGTTATTAACGAGCGCTTACTATAAAAGTTAATATCTTTAGCTTTATGACCGAAAAGAAGTAAAGATATTTAATAAAAGAAGGATAAACGGTTCATAATATCATTCTAAATTAAATGCTTAATGATAAAGACGTTAGTCGTAAAATTTCTTGTGAAAGAATTTGCTTGGAAAAGTTCTACCAACAATCACTATATCTTGTCTTGGCAAACAGCATTATTTTGACCAACAATAAGTTTAATCAGAACCTGAATCATTTTGAGGGAATCCATTGCTCTATAATGTTCGAAACATTAGTATGATCAATAACGTAAATAACGCAATGAATGTTGTGCTGGTAAATCAGTCACCAAAGGGCCGAAAGGTTCTGTAACGGCAACAGCGTACCAGAAGACACAATGTAGGAGGGAGTCCCACAAGGTAGACGATGGTTATCGTTCCACCCCTTCCAATACCACAGCCACCTGAAGAAACTATTCAATAATCTTGTATCAGATGGACAAGGAGCGCCTTTAACTGTTGGGTCATGCCGGTTTTGATGTACAAGGTTTTGTGGAAGCACAGGAATCCGTTGTATGCGAAAAGCACAGGAGCGGTCGATGTGGCGACTCTTGGGGAGGCGTATGTCCAACATTGGATGTCTCTTATATGATGAAACCAGATAAAAATATTAAGAGAACGAGGTATTTAGAGAAAATTTTATTTTCCACGATGACCTTAAGTGACGATAGGCACATTCAGGCACAGAAGTGACCTAAAATTCAGTCTTTGATCCATTTGGAGCACTTCATTAAAAAATGCTTAGTTTATTTATACCTATTACTTTCACCTTAAAATACTGTGTGTTGTTATTTTTGTCAAATTCTATTTAATCTGTGCTCTTTGATTTATTTGCAAACTCATTTCACGTCCGTGATCTCTCTTTACATATTCATAAAACCGATTAGTATGAATACGGTGTGAGTTACCTTGCAACAAAGTACATAATTTAGACTTATATTATACTTTAGCCTGGTTAGAGATGAACAAACCAAAGAAATACAGACCCTGTACTATTCCTAAGTTATTCCTGATAACAAACAATTAGCCAGACCAGGGAATTGAATCTTAGCAGTAGCGCTTCCAGCTACGAGACCAACGTAAAAAAGCCCAAATAAAAAGTGTATCACTTTACCAATAATTAAAATCCACAACAGAACAGTCTTTTCAACATAAATTCGGACCATTTTACCAAAAAACGCAACATTTATTACATATCTGATACCGAAACGATAAAAAATTTAAAGCGTTGCTGTGTGGGGTGCCATAAACGACGAACATTAAAAATATTATGTCGGCTACATTGTAAGGGGTAGTGTAGAAGGCCGATTTACATTACGATATAAGGTCGAACGTTAAAGCTGAGACACATAGTGGACTTGTTGTAACTTCGTACTGTAGGTAAAATGGAGGTAGTTTTCTTTTAAACAGCGTTTCTTATCGGAATTTGTGATTAAGTAAATGATATAAAACACGATTTGATAGAAGGTTAAGCTACGCTTGTCGTGGTTGGTTCACGGATGGGTGACCAACGACCATCCATTACATATCGAGGTCACATTAAGACGGTAGTCCGCTGTCATTCGTAGATCTTTGAGAGCCGAAACCACCTCTTACCAACTTCTGTTTTGGGGTCGCTGGACCTATCTACACAAACATAATAATAATATGTATACAATATAATTATATACCAAATGAAAGACAGTAAATGGGAATATTGATTTAAATAAATTGTAACTCAGCCCTCTTCCTCTCTCCTAATTTTTGCGTGCCCGACAGGGTCCATATTTTGATCTTGTACCATTTTTATTTTTTACCATCTATGTAACATATGGAATGCAATAAAGAATTGAGTATTGAGTACACTCGGCTTCGAGTCTAACCAAATCCAGCTTATTATCGGAACTTTCCAGAGAGCGACTACCTATCTGACCTTCACAACCCAGTAACTGGGTAAGACTTTACCCCTTGTTAAAATTGGTAGTCAAAATTTTGGCCTTCTGACTACCTGTAATGACTTTTAAACCGGGACACGGATCAGTCGATATGTAATGAATAGTCATCCATCCCGCAGGTTTAACCTACGATCTTTGACCTTCAATACTCGACCTTCGATCGACCTGTCCCGCTGTTATTATTTAGCCATGAGCCCTCCATCTTAATTGGTCTGCACCCTAATTACGTAACACGATATCAATCAGAAACTGATTAATTTTAAGATATCGCTTATTCATGGCTTTTTTTTTTTTTTTTGGATGGGAAATCATCAAATGACTTCTCCCGCTCTGGGCGGAGTGGGAGGGCGTGTCAGACTTTTACTGACTAAAACCCACCCGTGTTCCTTCAGTTGCCCATGTGCCAGAGTCACGGTATCTCTTTCGAACAATCTCGTGACCCTGGCAGGCATCGGTCCTAGCAGACCCCTACATTGCTGCTGACATCTCTTTGAGGCGCGCGTGGAACACTACGCGCCGTCCTTATTCATGGCTTCATAATATGTTCGGAGAAATTAATATAAATATATCTTAAGACTACCAACACACCGTTATTTGATCCCAAATTAGGCGGAGCCTGTACTATGGCAACCAGCCTACTGATATACACTTATAAATACACACATATTATAGATAAATGACACCCAGATACAGAACAAATAATTGTGCGCATCACACAAAGATTTGTCCTGGGTAGGAATCGAACCCACGACCTTAGTTTTAGCAGTCAGGGTCACTAACCACTAGACTACCAGGCCAGTCAATTATCTGCTCAACAAAGTAAATACCGCAATTAATGTTGCTGAACAGTCAAAATTAAAGTCATTCTTATTGTTACTACTCGGTGAAGAAAAACATCGTGAGCAAAACCGACATGTCTTAGAACAAAAAAATCGAAGACATGTGCCATCTACCAACCCGTACTGGGCCCGCGTGGTGGATTATGACCCACTCCCTCTCACTCAGAAGAGGCCTGTGTCCCAGCAGTGGGAATATATTAGGCTGTTAAAAATAATGATTACTGTTACTATGTTAGGCAATTACTCTTCTGAATGCTACCGCTTTATTCTAAACCCAAGTATTCTCATTCACTACACAACAATTGACGTGAAACACGTGACGTCAACTTGTTTGGCAACGTTGCATAATTCCGAGTGACGTTGACAGATGGAGCACAACTTGACGGGTGTCGCCTTGTTTGACAGACAACACTGCTAAACAGAAGTTGATTGCTGTAGTAAAGTCATAAGGCAAATTGATAAGCAAAACAAATGCACATCGCGCATTGTTCGAGAAATTTTCATCATACATTCGATGAAGTGCAAAGAAGCTCTTGTGTAGGACATCCTAAGATAGACACAGATACAATCTATGTACGAGTTGTCCTTGAAATGATTGTATGACATGATAAATTAAGAAAGTAGATAACGATCGTCTAGTTTAAAACTTCACGCCCCTCAACTAAAAATTCAAAATAAAGATTTCAAATATTTATTTATTTATTTATTTGTGCACAATTTATTTATTTATTTATTTGTGTGTTTATTAATATGTATGCAACAAGCCGTTAGATAAATCAGACGATCTCGACCTATCTTATATGTTACTAATTTTTGCCAGCGGCTTCGCCTGCTTATAGGGCGGAAATTATCCCGCAGGTACGAACTACCGGGATTAAAAGTAAATAGTATATAATATTAATATAATATTAAATGTACTAGTTAATTCAGGTTATAAACTATCTTTGTGCCAAATTTACATTCGTTCAGCCATATCTGTGTGATTAAGTATCAAATATCTAAAGATACCAACTTTTACATTATATTTATTATACTAGGTTTTGCCAGCGGCTTCGTAATGTACTATTGATAAAAAAATACCCCTGGATAAAACCAGGTTAGAAACTAGCTATGTGTTAAATTTCATCCAAACCCGTTCAGTCGTTATTGCGTGAAAGAGTAACAAACATCCATCCATCTATTCATCTTCACAAAAAATCACACTTATCTTTAACTAATATTAAACAAAGTAGCTTCCCACGTCTGTACGTTCAAATCATTTAACCTGTGCCACGAATATTAATGTGTTTTTCATCAATAGATAGAGTGATTCAGAAGGAAGGTTTATATGTATAAATACGCGAGAGAAGCCACTAGCAAAAATTAGTAATATTATAAGTAGGAAATTGGATAAAGTAGGATATTTCGAAGTAAAAGAAGCATGTAAGGAAAAGGGAATAAGTTAAGTACCACGTACAGAGTGTTATACGTTCTGTATACCTACTTGTAGGAGTATAGCCTTTGTATGGATGTGAGTAAATAAAAACATAAGCGATATATTTTGATTCCACTGTCGACAAGTAAAACTCAATGTAATCCTTGGATAAAAAACCAACAGAATTCACTTAAACAGAATATATACACGAATCGGATTTGACGACTGATCGACACATCAAACGTTTATTGACAAAAATATCGATAAAAAAACGTCAAATAAATACGAATGAATTTAATGAAAATGGAATTTGTAAATGGATTTTGTCGCTTTGGTTTGGGATGTTAATTTATTTATATTTTTCGTGTAAATATTTACCTTTGTTAGTATGTAACGGCACAATTATGGAAATGGTTTAATAATAATTGAAACTTATTTAGTTAGTGTCGTAATTAAATAACACTGAATATGTTTTTTAAGCTCTATGTCAAGCAGGATATTTGTTTTTGAACCTATAGTTTTTTTTTTTTATGGGTGGGAAGTCATCAAATGACTTCTCCCGCTCTTGGGCGGAGCGGGAGGGCGTGTCAGACTTTTACTGACTAAAACCTACCGTGTTCCTTCAGTTGCCCATGTGCCAGGGCCACGATGTCTCTTTCGAACAAATCTCGCGAGCCTATAGTTTGGGGAACTTTATTTTTATATGAATCTTAAGTCAATCATACATTAATGCCACAACAAGCCGTAGCGCTACGCATTTTATACAAAAAAGTGTGGTGCGGCTCACATGAAGGGTGTGTTGATTGATACAAAGTGTACAAAAGAGATGAAGAATGGTTTTTGCTGAGTCCAGCTTAAATTGGAATTCATAAAAATAACAACAACACACGTTAAGTATTCTAAGTAAAAGATTGAGAAAGTGATAGGTATAAAAAACACTGTGCATGTGTTTGAGGCTTCAATGGATCAATATTCAATGCTGGAAATGAGGAAATTTAACTTAATTTTCTTAAGGTCACTGTGGAAAATAAACCCATAATCCACCCTCAAAACCTCCACCTCTAAAACTGTGTATCTGGTTTCATCATTAAGCCAAAAGACGCCCACTGCTGCACATACGCTTCCACATAGCTTTAAGGCTCGTTCAGACTAGCGCGACACGAGTCGCGCGCAAATCGGCGATTTATATCTATCTGTAGAACAATTTGTTTGACCGTGTCGTGGCGCGACAGGTCGCCCCTGTGTGAAGTGTCGCGCGCGTTTTCATAGAAGTTATTCTATGGATATAAATCGCCGAATCGCACGCTACTGTCGCGTCGCGCTAGTCTACACGAGCCTTTACGTTGGGGCCTGCCACAATCTGCACTAGCCTTAAATCTCAAACTCAACTCAATGTACTGAAGAAAGAGAACTTGATGTAATCTATACCAATATTATAAAGCTGAAGAGTTTGTTTGTTTGGTTGAACACGGTAATCTCAGAAACTGCTGATCCGAATTGTATTGGGTAGCCTATTTATTAAAGAAGGCTATATAACATCAAGCTACAACCAAAATTAGGGGAGCAGCAACGGAAACTGGCAGGCAATTCGATGCGACGGGAAGGGTCAGGAGAGCAAAAATTTGACACGGACGAAGTCGCGGGCAGAAGCTTGTTTACATGATATGACAACTTGACTTGGTCATTTAGAGAACGTGGAGGTGCACTAAGAATGAATATTTCCAAACACCTACGCCTACGCTTCAAATTGCAGGTTAAAATAGTTATTTTAGCAAACAAAGTCGCTGTCAACTACACTACCAGTAAGTAATTTATATTTTGTTACCTGAGAGATATGTCCATTATTCTTCAGAGAAAATTATTTGCAAAGTAAAACGTCACAATATTATTTCAGTATCATTTGTATCTTTCATATTGTAAACGTTACCTATAAACTTTCCTTTCCTTTATATGTACTCGTATCACCTTTGACCTTTTTAATCCTTAAACAAAATGTCACCGAAAATTTTGGCTACTACCTAATGTCTATTTCAATAGTGTGTGATAATAGTGTCAACAAATTCTTTTGTTCAGGTCAAATTCTTTCGCAATCACATACTTAAAATGATTGTAGCTCATTCATCTGTATGAAGAATAGATTTAATTTTATACCCCACCAATGTGACCAACAAATTGTTGTTTTAATAACACCATTCAAGTGTTTTAGAAAAATCATCGATGAAAATTGAGGTTTTAAAATTAACATAACATAAAAATCACACCCGCATCTAAGTTTCACCAGTTATATTTAAGTCCCATGTAATCCCAGTCGTAAGAACGCAGTGTAAGAACGAGATCACTGAAATGGCAATGGGCAGGACACATTATCAGAATGTGTAACAATAGATGGACAAAAAAAATAACAGAATGGTTACCAAGAGACCTGAAAAGGAAACGAGGGAGACCAATTAAAAGATGGAGAGACATCTTTAAACAGAGATGTGGCCCGTATTGGATGGGATTGGCGCGGGAAAGAGATGTATGGAAAGGTTTAGGAGAGGCCTACGCTGCGGTGGCGACTATTACAAATAAAGTTTAATTTAAAATTTAAAAAAATATTTAAGAATGTATGCAAACATTAATATCTATCTATACTATAAAAAGCAATATGTATTTAAAAAAAAAAAAAACTTGTAATAGGAAATAAAGGCTATTTTTATTTTATTTTATTTTATTTAATCCCAGCCGAGCCTATTGCTATCAACCGGGTACAAATCAAAACTCCGGGCGGCTACCGAAAATTTTTAGATAAAAAAAACCCAATAACACTTTGCCCGACCTGGATATCGAAACCTCAGCCTACTGCTGAGGTTTGCGATTACTGGACCAACGGAGCAGTCACTAGACCAACGCAGAAGTTATAAAATTAATCTCAATGCTTAAATGAACTGCCAGGGTTGCCAGATTCTTACGAAAGAGATGGCGTGGCCCTGGCACATGGGCAACTGAAGTAACACGGGTGGGTTTTAGTCAGTAAAAGTCTGACACGCCCTTCTCAGAGCCCACTCAGAGCGGGAGACGTCATTTGACGATATCCGACCCAAAAAAAAAATTGATTTACGGGTTTCAGTATTCAAATAATGAAACCAAACCACTCAATGTGTAAGTTGTCCCAGTGTTTTGTTTCTGTTCCCTTTGTTTACGTTTTCGTTGGATACTTTTGGAACAGACCATGCATTTTCTTTTAATCCTATGTGTCTGCTCAACTACGTTGGGGTCTACGAAATACGACTGAATCTACTTTACAAGTGGAAAAAAGCGCAAATACCAAAAGTTCTTCGCTTTTAACTTTTTCATTGCGTTTTAAAAAAATGCTCGTAGCAAAATAAAATAGGACAAAAGTAGAAGTTTTGAAGCGCCTGGGTACAACTTTGTCTCTGCATTTGTGACATACCGCTGTTGTGTTTGTAGCGAATATTGTTCTAATATAGTTATTGAAGTCATGTGAATCACATCACTGCTCTTGAAACAGTGAAAGAAAACATCTTGAGGAAACCGGCATCTCTCAAAACGAAAAATTTGAAAACATGTGAAATCTACCACTCTTTATCACTTCTGAGCCAGGTAGATTACAGCTCACTCCTTCTCGAAGAGAAGACGCCTGTGTCCCAGCAGTGGGATTATTATTGGCTGATAATGCATGTAGATAATCATCATCATCATCATTTCAGCCGTAAGACGTCCACTGCTGGACTTAGGCCTCCCCCAATTTGGGGGGCTTTGCCATAATCGCCACGCTTGGCAGGCGGGTTGGCGATCGCAGTATGGTGATAAAATGCATAAAGAACGCTGCTACCCATTCTCTAGTAAGTCCCTTAGTCGCCTTTTACGCGCCCATGGGAAGAAACGGGGTGGTGTTATAAAGTAAATAATACACCACTGAATATATTCAGTACTGTCTCTCCTTCTCCTTAATCTATCCAAAGGTTGTATACAGAAGGTGATTTTAGAGACCGCCCAATGTGTAAAATGTCTACATTTATTTCTATAATCTTTGATGCGCTAAATAAAAGTATTTTGTCTATCTATTCATCGCGTTAGAACTTTTTTATTATGTTGGCAAGCAGGATGATGGGACACATAAATTGAAATGGTTGCTTCTTTTAAATATACATTTTCGTCGAGAATATTTGTGAGCAAAAATATCGTACAAGTACTTCCTCTACAATCTTCTAAGCTAGCATTAAACTACTTGCCTTATTTTTAATTAATTATGAACGATGAAAAACAAAAGAGAATTTAAATTTCAACATATATTTTGACACGTCCACCCCAAATCCTCACAAAACCACAATGTAACTCTAAATTCAAAAACAAACTCAATGCATCACGGATTCAAATGAAAGGATAGATTCCGGAGTCACGTTACGTCCAATGACGGCCTGAGCAGACTGGCTAAACCGATTTCCTGCAGTAACTGGACCGAGCTCAAAGCTAAAGCAGCCTTTGGACGTGTTAAGATCTGTTTACGTTGGAAACTAGCCTTTGATGCCAATGTGTGAGTCAACGGCTTAGGTGACCGGCGACGTGCAACGCAATTATTTGTGTGTAGTTAGCTACGGTAGGATGTTTTGTTTGATCTTTGAAATGTTAAGAAATTACGAGTACCTACATGTTGTCAAGCTACACATATTATTGTAGACCGAAATTAACAACTTTTATGGTAGATTTTGAGTAAATACCTTAATCGTTAGTGTATGTGAGCCACGCTTGAAACTAATTCTAACCACTCCTTGTGAACTCACATTGTACCAAATACACTCTATATCAACGCTTTTTTTGTGGGTGGCAAATCATCAAATGACGTCTCCCCACTCTGGGCGGAGCGGGAGGGCGTCTCAGACTTTTACTGACTAAAACCCACCTCGAACACAGGTGGGTTTTAGTCTTAGTTTTTCTTAGTTTTAGTTTCAGTTGCCCATATGCCAGGGCCACGGTTACTTTTTTGAACAGATCTCACGACCCTGTCAGGCATCGGTTCTAGCAGACCCCTTCAGTACTTTCAGTAATTTCAAAGCTTCTGTAGCGTTACCTACACCGCAGCATGCGTACCACGTATGACACTGGCGTCACGTAAATCCGGCATTGCGCAAACAGAGTTTACGCGCAACTAGCATATACCGGATGACATTTTTTACCGTCTCGAGCTTCATATGGTGTGTTGTGTAACTAGAATAGAAGGCAGGAAGACCTTCAGATTCATCGCAGGTGACTAAAGGAGCGTGGGACGCGAGAGGACGGGGATGCGTGTGCGGCTCATGCACCTACGAAACATCAATGAGGCCGCCTATCGGCTGGCTTCATAGGGTAGGACCGCGCTACGAAATCATTGATACATGCCGCGCATTGAGTAGGGAACGTATGATTTGAGTTTCGATAGATTTTAATTGTTTTTTTTTTTTAATTTCCAAATTTCTGTTTTTGTTGTTCTAGTATGAAAATGTTACTTTAAATGTGTAGTTTTTATTGCTAGATCAATTTCATTACGTGTTATTAAAAAATAAAAACAATAAAAAAATATGCCAAAGGCTTCTACTCCGTTCACCTATTACCCCCATTTATTTTCAAGACGATAAAAAATGTCACCCGGTATACAACGTCCCGACATTAATCGTCGGGCAGTTGCCCACCAGACACGATATTCATCTAGTCGGAGGTTCCGGTTCCTCCTTTTTCTACGGAGGTTGAGTGAACTTTCCACGAATAGTGGCAAAAATCATCAGCCTAGCCTTTTGGCAACTATGTTGGGGTCGGCTTCCAGTCTAACCAGATGCAGCTGAGTACCACACCATCCTACATCCACCGTCATCACCATCACCACCACCATCACCATCACCATCTTACATGGAGCAACTGCCTATCTGAACCTCCACAACCCATTTACTGGGTAATACTATACCCCTTGGTACGACTGGTTGTCAGATTTTCGGGCTTCTGTCGACCCGTAACGACGAATGTCTAAGGGACCAACGGCTTAACGTGCTCTCCGAGGCACGGAAGGGTCTTTGTATGTAAAGATGGTTACCCATCCACAGATCGACCGCGTAACTTAACCTGAACGATCAACCCATGCGGCTGTTATTACTTAGCCACAAGCCCTTTCTTTTTTAAATAGCGGCAAAAATATCTGAACTAAACATAACCAAAGGAAATATTTATCAGCCAAACTATCCAACAGTGTGTCCCCCGCCATAAATGTATCGTCACAAAGAACTGTTGGACCGAAGTCCGTCTGATTGGTGGCTAAGTGGAAAACTTGTCCGATGGCACAGAGCAGTTGCGTTCAAACGAGGTCAGTACAGCCATGTATTGTGCAGCTGTTGTCTGGGACATTTTCCACTCTTTGATTGGAAATTATTTTACACTGTGTCTTTTTTTTTTGTTTTGAGAAACTTCAATTAGTTGAAAAAACTTAGGAAGTGTTTATTTGTTGAGAACATGAACAAAATATTAGCTTCTGGTTCTTACAATTTTCTTAGTAACAAAGCTGTTTGAAACCATTACTTTCGTATTAAAACGATAGGGGACAGTGGGACGAACATACCTTTTACTGGTCGTTACGGGTCGTCAGAAGTCCGAAAGTCTTATAACCAAACACACCAAGGTAAATTGTGTTACCCAGTAACTGGGTTGTGAAGGTCAGCTAAGCATTCGCTATAATCAAATATTGATTTTCAGTGACCCCAACATAGTTGAAAAGGCTAGGTAGATGAATTAATGAAAAGCACCTAACTATTCTACAGCATCTTAATTTAATTATTCCGAATGAAGAAATAAGTAACAAACAAGAATAAATTTTTAAAGTTGATGATTATATCAGTTCTTACTAAATACAGTCGAAATAATTTCGTCCAGCATTAAATCGGTGAAAGCAAAATGTCTTTTAAAAACAAAATCCCGCCGAATTCATTCTACTAAATAAAATAATGGTACATTAATTTGACGTGAAATACTGCCGAGCTCCGTAGTTTCAGAGAGTACTACAAATAAGTCTGAAGTTTATTTCAGTTATATTTCTTATACCTTAATTGAATATTTTTATTTGTGATGTTGTTTCTTCCACAAACATTGTCTGAATAAATACAATTTATAGAACACTACATCATCATCATGAGGTCATGAAGTGAGGTCTGTTTTTAGGGTTCCGTACCCAAAGGGTTAAACGAGACCCTATTACTAAGACTCCGCTGTCCGTCCGTCCGTCCGTCCGTCTGTCACCACGCTGTATCTCAAGAACCGTGATAGTTAGACAGTTGAAATTTTTATAGATGTATTTCTGTTGCCGCTATAGCAACAAATACTATAAAAACAGAATAAAATAAATATTTAAGGGGACTCACATACAACAAACGTGATTTTTTTTTGCCATTTTTATAGATAATGGTACGGAACCCTTCGTGCGCGACTCCGACACACACTTGGCCGGTTTTTATGTTTCTCCTTAGGGATTTCCTCACACGCAGTTGTTATCCTGTTAATCATCATCAACAATTTTGTGGTATGAAGTAAAACATAGACGCCTGTCAACGCATCTGTGGTGGAGCCCAAAAGTAGCATAATCAGCCTAAAATGTTCCCACTGCTGGGACACAGGCCTCCTCAGTGTGAAAGGGAGTGGGCCGTAATCTACCACCCACAGTGTGGGTAGGTAGATGTCACATCATCATCATCATCATCATTTCAGCCGTAAGACGTCCACTGCTGGACTTAGGCCTCCCCCAATTTGGGGGGCTTTGCCATAATCGCCACGCTTGGCAGGCGGGTTGGCGATCGCAGTATGGTGGTAAAATGCATAGAGAACGCTGCTGCCCATTCTCTAGTAAGTCCCTTAGTCGCCTTTTACGACACCCACGGGAAGAAATGGGGTGGTGTTATTCTTTACGTCCGGATCCACACGGTACAATATGTCGGATGTCACATAGAAAGAAAGAAAGAAAATACGTTTATTTGCGGCAAACATGACGCACAGAAAGACCAGAGGTATACAAAAATAAAAAATACGGTGTGGGAAAACATGCGTCACATCCACACAAAACGGCCATCACTCAGCATAATGCTGTGACCCTATACGAGACAGAGTCCCAGCGCTGGTTTCATGTTTTCGTATTTTAGGTTCTTAGACACCGTTTACAGTTTGAGAGCAGTGGTGATGAAATAAATTACACAAAGTTAAGCACTTGTTCAAATTCGAACCCGCGACAGGATCTTCGTAAGTCACTACTTACTGGGTCACCACTGCTCACAAATGTGGTCCGCCAAAATTAGGGTTAGAATTTTAAAACGGGCTCTTTTCTAACACGACGTCACTAAAGTAGCGTAAAGGCTCCAAAAAAAAAACTTTTCCAAAAAAAAAATTAACAACCTACTTCCTAAAAAAAACACTACAAAATGAATAACTTTAATTTTGGAAGTCGGTGTCTTAGATCTGTAATTAAAGTTTTTTGCCACCGCCTTCCGAAATTAAAGTTATTCACTTTGTAGTGTTTTTTTTTTTTAGGGAGTCGGTTGATATTTTTTTTGTAAAAAAGTTTTTATTTATAGATACCCTGCACTAATCTAATCGCGTTATTCGTTCATTTGTCGCGCAAATACTTAATGCAAAAAAGGAGGATGGGCATTTTGGGCCACGAGCGAACAGAGATGACACCTATAGTAAAGTGTAGGTCTTATCAAGTTATGCATGCCACTATAAGACATTGTCCTTAAAAATCACTTTGTGACTTAGTTATGGTACTTACATTTATATAGTACCATAAAATCTGCTTGAAAATGTGAAGTTTCTTGACGTTTTCTAAATGGATACTAAATGAAATTGATAGATATTGTATTGAAATACCTTTTTAGTTATCATTTAATGTAATGGTTCTTCCTCTGAGCTTGTTTCTAGAACAGGAAATATATTGTCATGCTTAGTGGATGGAGTGCGAATCTTTTGGTGAAAGTTTGCATATCCTAAAAACCAGATGAGGGTCATAATATGGGCACAGCAGCCTTCTTGTTCGAGACCCATTCTTACACCTGTAATAGTATTCTAGTATTGCATGAACTCCTTCTCCATGTTTTGCAACGAGAATGTACACATTATACTTTACTTGATTTATGTCGAGATCGTATACGCGTACGTTCAGCTATCTGCTCTTCATAACCAACATCAGAATGTATTTTTGTTGCATAAGCTCTGTCGGTTGATTCAGGAAAAAATCAAATGCTGCCATATTTTCGGGGCCTTGAAGGGAATGTCGCCTATCCCCGCGTCTCAAATATTTGTTACATGACCCTCAGCGATTTGAACTGAAGCCAGTATTTTCTTCGGGGTAACCCCGTACCGGTGGCTGGCGTTCCCCATCCGATACATTCACCGCTCGCATGATCTTTCCTCCAGGGTGAACTCCAGAGGGATCGTTATCAATGTTCTCGAATCTTCTTTCTGCCATGACGGCGTAGAGTACACCAGGGACTTAGCCAAGCGATGCTTGTTACCATCGTCACCACGAGGAGGTGCCCTGGGTGCAGAAAAGAAGTTTCCCTAGGTATAACTGTTTTCTCTCTAAAGGACCGATTTTTCTAGTATAGCTCTGGCATATCCTTGTTCGTCACGAAGAATCCTAATCATGTACATACCTTTCATTTGTGTTCGCTCATGGCCCAGGTATCCACATAAAATGCGCATGGTCCTTTAAGACTTATATGGTTTTCACATGGATCCCATTGCAACCAGAAGCACCAGCTTTCAAATAAAAGGAATAAATGGAAGGTATCATCAAAATTGGTTCACCCAGTCAAAAGAAACTTAAAAAATAAAAAACAGACGAATTGATAACCAAGGAGGTTATTTGAAGTCGGTTAACAAATGAAGGAGCTGACCTAACATAGCAGTGAGTTTAATTTTACACCAAATCTCAAGACAGATTTACAGCCCAGAAACCACAACGAAAGTGTAATAGAAAAAGTACGAGCACTAAACAACAGTGTACCCCATCCACCACCGTTTCTTTCCGCCCATACCAATGTATCACGTGACATATTAAATGTTGCGACTAACGAAACATCTCGAATGCTTCGTAGCCATCGCTCAGAGAGCCTTTGTACTTGTAATACAACAGTGAAAAAGAATAATGACTCGGGAAATGGAGTTGCGAGACTGCTACACCAATTTCCACCCTATTATTTTAAAGCCAGGGGATAGTTTCCCCTGAAAGGTGAAGGCGTTAAATAAACTTATAGCGGGAAGGGTGTATATTTTGTTGGCGATCTTCTAGATATATCGTGGGGGCTTATTGCAATTTTTATTCATGTTCTAATATATGATTTTGAAGGCTTTTTTGTTATTAAACTGTGGCGTTTTATGTGAATTTATTGAGGGTTGAAGTTACTGCAGTGTCTGGTTCCAAATTGCAATGCGCCAATATATTTTCTCGTTGTCATATAGACCAACTTTTAAAGCATCGTATTTGCAATGATTATGATATATGGGAAAATTACTATATTGGCAACCGTTGACTATAATATTGGAAATAAAGTTATAAATGATTATTTCAGCAAGTAGGTTTGAACAAACATTATTATACGTCAATCATATTTTTAAGTTACCGTGCCGTAGTACCGTGTGGTGGCGGACGTAAAGAATAACACCACCCCATTTCTTCCCGTGGGTGTCGTAAAAGGCGACTAAGGGACTTACTAGAGAATGGGCAGCAGCGTTCTCTATGCATTTTACCACCATACTGCGATCGCCAACCCGCCTGCCAAGCGTGGCGATTATGGCAAAGCCCCCCAAATTGGGGGAGGCCTAAGTCCAGCAGTGGACGTCTTACGGCTGAAATGATGATGATTTTTAAGTTTGGTTAGTTGGCGTTTCCTATCTGACTACTCTGAAAAGAAAAGCTGAAACAAACTCAGAGATCACAGTCTCTTTTAAAGTCCAGACATAATCTTGGTCAGATCATGTGAAGACCATTTGGTTTGGTATCTGAAATGGTATGAAGTATTTGTCTTTAATATCAATGGTAAAGGCCATCAAACTAGTTGACAAATTCCCACTTGAGATAAAAGACAAACTTTAGAAGCATTAAGCGACCTAAAAAACTGCACTAGATTACAATGCAAATTACAACTAAACACTAGAACAATTCCTAAGTCGTATTAAACCAGAGCTAAACAAACCAAAACATCGTCCAGATAAACAAGATAAAATAGACAACAAGACGTAACACTTGTTGCAGGAGAAGCAGTTTGCGCTATATATCTCTCCGTCACGGGATCCAGCAATAATTTACCGTCGACACACTCATGTAGGTACAATGTACACACAACTGGGGCTGGGCTATCCGTTCTGTGACTAATATTTGGTGATATCCATTATCTTTGTTTACTCATTGTTAATTTGTGTCTTGAGATTCAATTTTTAAATTGATTATCATTCAATTATTAAAACGTACATTTTGTTTTTACCTACCTATAATTATGTAATGAACATGTGTAAAATATTGCAAAACATATTAAAACAGTAACGATGGAGTTTCTTGCTCATTCTTTTTCATTCGAAACTACCTTATGGAAGGAGCGACTACAATTAATTTCGTTTTCATTTGAATGTTGACTTTTAAAAGTGCCTTTTGTGAGTGTATTTGAAATACTTGCTTTGACTTTTTTTTTCATACTAAAATTAGTCTATTTTTTTTTTGTCACAGTCATATAGTCTTTATTATTTTGTTGCAGGTGATTGATACTGGGTTCAAATCTGACTATATTTCTATTGTTTTTCGATATACGAAATTTCAGCCATTACATAATAATAAAATGGAGCAAATGTATCTATCTATAATATTATAAAGCTGAAGAGTTTGTTTGATTGAACGTGGTAATCTCAGGAACTACTGGCCCGAATTGAAAAATTATTTTTGTGTTAGATAGTCTATTTATCGAGGCAGGCTATAGGCTATATATAACATCACGCTACAACCAAGAGAAGCGGAGCAGTAATGAAAAATGTTGCAAAAACGGGTAAAATAGCACGGGTAGGCGATTCGATGAGACGGGAAGGGTCGGGGGAACAAGAAATTTAACGCGGACGAAGTCGTGAGCAGAAGCTAGTCAGTTTATAATATCATTATTGTACCCCGATAGCGTATGTAGTACTAATAAATATTTGTCTATATTTTCAGATTTTTCTGAAAGTTAGAACATTATAACACAGAAACATATAAATCTTTATTTCAATCTAAATCGCACATATCGATACCTAACCACACCACAGCACAATCGAAAGGCTAAAATTTTCCATGAATATTTTACTTTTCCTTTTCGGGTCGACATATTCAATATTTAGATTTATATCGCGGGAAGCATTGAGATTACCTATTTGATTTATGGTAATAAATCCTGGTTTAACCCTTTATTTTTAGGGTCACGGTCAATTGTTGGGTAGAAACGAAATGGTATTAAAATTGGCAGTTACGTGTTGGATTTGGATATTTATAATAAATTATTGCTTCTGTATGTTTTAATAAATTTTGGATTCTCTTTAACGTATTTTACATTTCCTTCTTTAATGTCTTAATTAAGATTATAATCCTCCTACCCTCATCCTCATTTATTAAGTGTTGGAACAACATAATGTTCTTCTTGCATTCATCTCATCTTTTGTATCAGTCTGTATAATTTTATACGCAATCCATCCATCATTTTATTGGTCTTCCGTCACTGTTATATGTATCCCAATTCTTATTCAAAACTTTTAACAACATCATTGTAAAAAAACAACATTAAAATCAGAATCACAAGTAATTGTTTAGAAGCCCACGGAAAACTTGGACCGAGGGTAGTTCTACCCTAGTTTTAGACAATGAAAACGCCAAGAACCGAAACTTTCGTTCCCAAACTGAACTCAGAGTTTACACAAGCGACAGTTGGAGAAAAATCGACTTCAAAAGAAACCTTATGCAATGCAAATACAGAAACTTAATTTACAGTGTTCACAACTTATTCAGTACATTAGGAGCCTAACAACAGTGAACAAAGGTGGCAACTCTGAAACATTCAGACTGGAGCAAACTACGTCTTTCTTCCACATAATTGGTTTTCAAACTCAGTACAAAATTGATGGATTGGCACCGAAGTTGGTCTTGCAAATTGTTAATTATGAAAATTTTCGCGTCCTCAATTTAATGGCAGCTGAACAAAAGTTACCTGTTAGGAACGAATTTGTTTTGTGGCGTTTTTAAAGTTGTTTAACAAGGTTTAAGGAATGGCCTTTTAGAACTTGGGTTTTGTGAATAATGTTTTTTGATTATTTGCTTTAGGCTGGTGAGGAGTTTTAAAATGAATTCACAGCGGGTTTATTAATGGCGGAGTTTTTGGATTTGTGAGGACAGTTCTGTTTGCTGTTGAAAAATGTTTGGGTGAACATTTTTGTTTTGAAGTCTTGTTACCCGACTGCGTGACATAATAGCAAGAATTCAATTTTTCTCACTGTACTGTACCCGTACAAAGGTTCATCGACAAACTTTTGTGATTTCTTTATATGCATAAATAACCATAAACTGTTTTCTTCAAAAATGCAAATGTTATCCTATTTAAATGGGAAAGTTTGTATGTTTGGATGTTATGTGTACTATGTTTGTTAATCATTCACACAAAAACGGCTAAACAAAATTCGATGAAATTTGACACACGTATAGTTACCTTTTATTCCGGTTTCATGACCTTTACGCAGCCGAACCCGCTGGCAAATTCAAATATCAAATGTAATCATTCATCAGAACAAAATTTACGTAAGCCCAATTGCTCACGAAAATCTCTGAAAAATATCCATGTCAATACTTATTATACTCTCTATAAGCTACATCGTTTCCATTTCGACGAACAGGTAAAACGCTTCATGATTACTTTATCATAACAAATGCTTTACTTTTTTATCGTTTACGGCTACTTCTTTGTTCTGAACAATTTCTTTTATGAATGATTACAATATAAATAAAATGTTAAACGAGTTTATGGATATAGGTTGTCTAGAAGTGGCTATATTTTTTTTTTTTGTGGGTGGGAAATCATCATCTGACGTCTCCCGCTGTGGGCAGAGCGGCAGAGCGTGTCAGACTGTTACTGACTAACACCCATCCATGTTCCTTCAGTTGCCCATATGCCAGGGCCACGGTAACTCTTTCGAACAGATCTCGCGACCCTGGCAGGAAGTGACACGAGTACATTTTAATTTTGGAGAAAATAATACTGTTTTTTACGTATGGCTACACATTTAAGCTTCGCATTTCCAGTATAAACTGACCTCACAATGTATGGGCTTTCCGTATATTGAGAGGTTAGAATAAACTGGAAATGAATAGCTTGATGTGTAGCTGTGTGTACAGTAAATGTACAAAACTTTTCTTATAGTAACTATTTAGAGTTCGTATTCAAAAAGTTGGCGACGTCGCAAATGAATATCCAATATTTCGTTGTTTTGATTAATTTTGCTAAATGAAATTTTGAAATATGGCTTTTCAGTGCAAATATTGATTGGTAAATTTCAATAATGAATATGGCCGCTTTAAAAAAAAGGAAATAATAGTACTCACCTACAGAGCATAGGAAAATCAGCCAATTATGGTCCCACTGTTGGGACACAAGGCTCCTCTCTGTGAGAGGCAGTTACCTGTAATTGACGGATTACAGCCCACTTCCATTTTATCGACTCATCACGGTGACGGCCCCTAGTACGAGCTGATGAACGTCACATGTCTTCGAATTTTTGATTCTAGGACATGCCGGTTTCCTCACGATGTTTTTCTTCGTTATTATGAGAGCAATGATGTTCGTGATGATTGAGCCATCACTGCTCTTACACAACGTATACGTAGAAAAAACATGACGTCTAGTACATTTACCACCAGTGAACCATGCACCGTTTAATCGAAGGGGTGATTTAAATAGCCACTATTCGCGGAGGCTATTTATACCCACTCACACAAAAGGAGTTGATTGATACGAGATGACGTAGAAACTCACGAGTATTACACTAAAAGCGGCTCAAATTATGCGCAAAAATAATTAAAATCAACTCAATGTCACTTCCAGCAAGCTTAGATCTAGAACAGGTAGTAAATAAGAGTACCCTGTCCCGATAAGACCGGGGAGCCACCAGATATTAATCATCCCCTTAGTATCGGATTTATTATTTTTTCTTACCCTTTGCACAAGTATCATTGAATTTAATCGCGAAGGCATTTCTTTTTTTCCTTTGCTGTTTATTCTTATTGCTTATTGATTGCTTTGGTAACTTTTAATATCGTTAGTCATAAGTTTTAGTTGAGCGTTGTTTTTTGAATCAATTATTGTTTATTAGTTTCCATCTTTTGTTTTCTTTTTGCTACGACTTTGTGTACCCGTAGTATAAAGTAGTCACTAAGTGCTATGATATTAAAAACCACGAGAACACTGCCGATAAACTGTACAGCAGTTTGGCAGAAGATATGTGTTATTTAAGCGACTTCAAAAAAAGGAGGAGTTTCTCAATTCGACTGTATTTTTTTTTAAATTATATTTATATTTGTCACGTCAGATCTTTCCACTGGGTGAACCGATTTTGATAATTCTTTTTTTATTTGAAAGTTGGTGCTTCCAGTGTAGCCCCATTTTAATTTGGTCCAGGTCTGATAATGGCATCCTTGAGAAAATCATATAAGTCTTAAACCTCACTTGGCCAGTACTTGTATAGGAATTAGTGCGGGATAAAAACTATAACTAAAAAGTTAAAAATAAAAACTTTTTACGAAAAAAAAAAAACAACCAATTTCCTTAAAAACACTACAAAGTGAAAAATAACTTTAATTTCCGAAGTCGGTTGTGAAAAACTGAAATACAGGTCTGAAGACACCGACTTCCGAAAATAAACTTATTTTTCACTTTGTAGTATTTTTAAGGAAGTTGGTTGATTTTTTTTTTGTAAATAGTTTTTTTTTTTTGTCAAAAAAACAACCACTCAACCACACATGTCATGAATCAACGAATAAAAATATAATTTCTCTATGATAAGTCTTAAGTGCAATCATGGTGTCGTTGTTTCTGTTAAGTGTGCTTTGTTTTTATGCTCATATTTTCCACGCGTTCATGAATCATCTAATATTGTAACCTATTGCTTAACCGAAACAGCACCATAATAGCGAAACACCAGAATGGCAATCAGAATCTGAATCATGTTGAAGGTTATTTCAAATTCTTTGCTTCATAAAATCGAAAAGTTTGTCCGCACAGCAATGTAAATTACGCAAAGAATATGGTTGAACTGTGAAAATGAAAGCCATCAATTCTGATAGTGTGTTACGTAATAAGCCAATTATTTGCCAGGTCATCTCATCAAAAATAACTAAAGAAGTGACATTTACTTCCAATTTTTGTTACTAAATATTTTCAGGATCCAAAATGATCAAAATAACTGATCATCTACATTTTTCATTATATCAACCTACACAATTGCATTATGTCTCCTAAAACATCTAAAAGAACAAATTATGTTAACAATAGCATCGTCATCTACCTATCGTTTTCCCAACTATGTTGGGGCTTCAATCGAACAATTACTAGAATTTTACCTGGAGCGCCTGCTATCTGACCTCCACATCCTAGTTACTGGACAATACGGAACATTTTTGTTTAAAGACTGATTTTAATACTTTCAAGCTCCTAACGAACTCTAACACTGTCAAAAATCTATTACAGCAGAAACCAACAGCAAATAGTGCTTACCGAGGCACGGAGATGGTCATCGATCCATAGACCAACCGTGGCAAGCGTAGCTTAACCTGAGGGGTAATTGCGGAACTTTTTATCGGTAGGAATTGGTTTAATATTCATAGTTAAATAACATTCATTGAGTTATTTACGTTGCTAAGCCGACAATTTATTCGAACAAATGACGCAATGGTTTAGAAATAATCTTCAATCCCATTCAGATTCTGATAAATTGTGCGTTTCGCAATTAGGGTGCTGGTTGATTGACTCATACAGCTATTATTACTTAGTCATAAGTTCTTCAAAAACAACAATGAACCAAATTTTTTTATAGGAATTTTCCTCACCTTTTCCAACAAGGTAGAAATCTTTAAACTAAAAATACTCCAGGTAATAATATCCGAAGTCTCTAAATCTCAACTGTTAGAGATTCTCAATAGGAAGGTATAATTTACTGTCGTGGAAAGCAGTTTGTTATAGGAAAAATAAAGTTTTCACCATCAATAATAAGTTACCGGTTGGTTGAAACTGTTTTCGTTGTTAAAACCCATTTAGATACTGATAATAAGTTTGTTTTGTCCGTTTGTTGGCGGAAGTAAAAATACCACCGTCTCATTTCTTCCCGTGGGTATCGTAAAAGTCGGCTAAGGGGTTAACTAGAGAACATACTATGATCGCCAACCTGTCTGCCAAGTATGGCGATTAAGTCAAACCCTTCTTTTGAGGAAGGGTTACATCTAGCAGTGGACGTCTTTTGGCTAAAATATATATATATATATATAATGAATAATTTTGAATTCACATTTTGTCATGTGTTTTTATTTTACGTTTTAGTTATCAATGATTCTAGCTGTTACCCGCGACTTCATCCGCGTGGTATTTAACAAAAAAGTTTTTCATTCGTTTTTTTTTTCGTGTGATCCAATGTTTTTTTCTAAAGTAAAAGTAGCTTAAGTTACTCCTTGTTACATCAGCTATCTCCCGTCAAAATCGATCCAGTCATTTCAGAGATTAGCCGGAACAAACAGACAGAAAGACAAAAATTTAAAAAAAAATTGTTTTGGTATATGTACCGTGTATACATCCATATACACTTAGTAAAAAGCGGTTAACGCTTAGTGAAAAGTCGGCTAAGGGGTTAACTAGAGAACATACTATGATCGCCAACCCGTCTGCCAAGTATGGCGATTAAGTCAAACCCTTCTTTTGAGGAAGGGTTACATCTAGCAGTGGACGTCTTTTGGCTAAAATATAATTTTGAATTCACATTTTGTCATGTGTTTTTATTTTACGTTTTAGTTATCAATGATTTTTGTATTAATAACTAGCTGTTACCCGCGACTTCGTCCGCGTGGTATTTAACAAAAAAGTTTTTCATGTGTTTTATTTTTTTTCGTGTGATCCAATTTTTTTTCTAAAGTAAAAGTAGCTTAAGTTACTCCTTGTTACATCAGCTATCTGTCAGTGAAAGACCCGTCAAAATCGATCCAGTCATTTCAGAGATTAGCCGGAACAAACAGACAGACAGACAAAAGTTTAAAAAAAAATTGTTTTGGTATATGTACCGTGTATACATCCATATACACTTAGTAAAAAGCGGTTATTTTAATATTATAAAAAGACACTCCAATTTTATTTATTTGTCTAGATGTCTAGATATGTTAAATTCATAGTAAGTGTCGATGTCGACTCCTCTAGGCACCAAGGTCTTTAAGGACAAAATTAGATTTTTCAGAGAAGAAAACTAAAGCTTTTTTTCATGAGCTACTTGGATATTTGAGTCTTAGAAAAAAAGTGTTTAGGATGTAGGGTAATTTTAAAGCTGTGTAAATAAAACTGCCCTACTGTTATATTTACTAACTAGCTTCTGCCCGCGACTTCGTCCGCGTTAAATATCTTGTCCCCCAACCCTTCCCGTCGCGTCGAATCGCCTACCCGTGCGAATTTCCCCGTTTTTGCAACATTTTTAATTACTGCTCTGCTCCTCTTAGTTGTAGCGTGATGTTATATAACCTATAGCCTTTCTCCATAAATAAGCTTCCTAAAACAAAAATAATTTTCAATTCGGACTAGTAGTTCCTGAGATTAGCGCGTTCAACCAAACAAACAAACTCTTCAGCTTTAATATATTAGTATAGATAAGGTACAACATTTACAACCATATAATTACTGTCGAATGACCACTACACGGTGAAAGCTTCACCATTGTTCTCCATATGGTGATGGAAAACATTGTGAGGAAGCAGGCATGTCCTAGAACCATAATATCAAAGATATGTGACATCTACCGACCCGCACTGGGCCCGGGTGGTGTATAACGTCCCAGTGCCTCTCACCAGCTGAAAAATAGATCTCGTCTCGAAGAAACCAGAGTTTCAGTTTTGGGAACACCATATGCTGTTTAAATATATCTTATATCTTTAAACGAGCAATTATTGTATATATATATATGTATATAATCCGAATCTCGGAAAGGGCTCCAACAATTTTCATGAAATTTAGTATACAGGGGGTTTCGGCAGCGAAAAAACGACCTAGCTAGGATTCATTTTTAGAAAATGTTGTTTTATTCGTGTTTTCAATAATCAACTTTATCGATAATCAATTTAAACATAGCAAAGGAAGAAAAATAGCAAAGTGTAATTTGTATTCAAATATAATATCTAAAAAACACAATTTACCAAAAAAATAATACTGAGCGAAGCTCGGTCATCCAGGTAGATTATTTATTAATTCAGACAACATGATCAATTTTATTAGTAAACAAGTGCTTAAAACTATGTTAGTTCACACATAAACGCACGCTTATGATAATGATGAATTTTATACCCTACAAAAATATTCATGCTATGCAAGTACCTTTTTTTTTTTTTTTGGATGGGAAATCATCAAATGACTCCCGCTCTGGGCGGAGCGGGAGGGCGTGTCAGACTTTTACTGACTAAAACCCACCCGTGTTCCTTCATTTGCCCATGTGCCAGGGTCACGGTATCTCTTTCGAACAATCACGCGACCCCGGCAGGTATGCAAGTACCTTAGTACGTAAATCTACTCCATTGCATAACATTGTATAAAAGCCAAGGAAGTAATCGACAAATGTTATCTTTTTTTGGGTCATATAGGATTACCCTAGGGTATTCCATAAGGATAAATGAGTTGAGTCGGTTTGTAGATATGGATTTTTTACCCCAATTTAATCCAAAAAGGAATATTCCACCCGTGTAAAACGTATCATCATCATCATTTCAGCCGTAAGACGTCCACTGCTGTACTGAGGCCTCCCCCAATTTGGGGGGCTTTGCCATAATTGCCACGCTTGGCAGGCGGGTTGGCGACCGCAGCATGGTGGTAAAATGCATGCAAGTCCCTTAGTCGCCTTTTACGACACCCACGGGAAGAAATGGGGTGGTGTTATTCTTTACCTCCGGCAAAACGTATCGTTATGACCGTATTTCGTATAAATTATCACCAGCGATGTTGGGGTCAGCTTTCAGTCTAATCGGATGCAGCTGAATACTATTATTTTACATGGAGCAACTTCCTATCTGACCTCCACAACCCAGTTGCTGGGTACTACGATACATCTTGGAAAGACTGGTTGTCAGACTTTCGAGCTTCTGACGACCCGTAACGACTGTCTACTGTATGACATACTAGCTTTTGCCAGCGGCTTCGCCCGCGTGGAGGTCAGAAAATGTCCCGCGGGAACGTACTACCGGGATAAAAAGTACCCTATATGTTAATCCAGGTTATAAACTATCTGTGTACCAAATTTCATCCAAATCCGTTCAGTAGTTTTTGCGTGAAAGAGGAACAAACATCCACACATCCATACATCCATACATACAAACTTTCGCGTTTATAATATTATAGGATAGTAGGATAACTGAAAAATGACATATAACTGAACAATAAATAAAATGTAAGACAAAAGTTCAGAAAAAAGAAAAAGAATTTCGAACTATAAAGGTTGTCGGTACTTATTACCATTACAAAAGAATAAAAAATAGTTTTCTAACAAAACTGTTTAATAGCACGTCATTACTTTTAGGAATAAAAGATATAACAGGTAACTATTGTCTGTCAAAATACCAACTTATGTAAAAACGCCAGAACTTGAAGCTACTATAATCTGTCAAATTTCTATAATAGGTTTTCAACTTTAACGCTAAGGTATTAGGTTCAAAATTGATTTTGCAGTTTCGGGTACCTTGATGTGCTGGCGTCTGTACTATATTGAATATAATTTGAGTTGTGAAACTAAAGTTATATTATTACTTTTGTTCGATCGGAATGATGAAAGAGTGTAATTAATACTATTTCATTGGTACTGTTACTGTTTACTAATGCAAACAGAAACTATCACTGTGAAAAGAGCAGCAGTAGTAGGTTTTTGTTTGTTTAATATAAATAACTATTTATACTTTTGAAATGACTAACAAATAAACTTGACATGTGACATCTACTAACCTGCACCAGGCCCGCATAGTGGATTATGGCCCACTCATCAAGAGGAGGCTTGTGTCCCAGCAGTGGGAACATTATAGGCTGTTGATGATGAAACTTGACACAAACAAAAACGTACTCGTCCACGTCGCTGTCATTTGGAAACGTGACCGAAAAACGACCCAGTACTCTAGTCACGTGAAGTGTCGACCAGTCGGAGGGTTTTTTTCTACGGAGGTTAAATGAAATTTACACTCTATTCCTCATACCTCCAAAATAGCATGATATTAAAACAGTGAATAATTTTTTGTAGTAAGCTAAAAATAACTTGCTTAAAATAGGTATGCTTAATCAAATTATCCCAAGCTTCATTCAAAACCGTAATCTTATGTCAATTGAATTTCAAGATTGGGGTAATTTTATTTCGCATTTATTTTAGGTAAACAATTTTTGCTAATTAAGTACGTTTCTAAGACAGTATATTTTTAGACTCAAGTTGTTTGCCTAATAAGTAACATATTTTCTCATGTCTCGTGTTTAGTTAAACTTAATAATTTGACACTACAAAGTTTTTCTTTGAAATTTAATACCAATTTCTACGGGTGTAATTTTATTTTATTATTAATTATGTATGTGTTTCTTGCTAATAAATGGGAGTGTTAAATATATAACTGTATCAATTTTTGATTGCAACTTCGTCTGCGTATAGGTTTATAAACAGTCACCAAAACAGATAAACTATAGCGAAAGTTTAGTACGAAACCAAAGGATGTTTCTGCAAGACTACTTATTCTAATAAATGAAATGTTTGTTTTCTAATAATTAAATAATATTTCATTGGAAAACCTCCATCGGTTTCTTACTAAACCTCAACTATAACCATGACCCTGGTTGCTTACCGGATTACCTAAAAGAATATACTATTTTCTAATCCAGGTTTTTAACTATCTGTGTGATAAAATTTCATCGAAATGAAATAAAGTAAAATAAAAAATCATACTATCCTACAAATAATATAAATTTGATGTGTGCATGTTTATTAGTCAATCACGCAAACACTGCCGTACAGATTTAAATAAAAAAATTGGCGCAAAGCTAGTATATAACCGAAACTTACATATAAGATACTTTTATCCTGGTATTACGTTTCTGTGGGATAAATTCTGACTTTCATGCGGGCGAAGCCGCTGACAAAAGCTACTGTAATAATAAAGTAGAATTTAATTTTAGCAGGTCCGTTTTCTAACTGTACTTGCCTCGACTAGCAATATGAAAGCCAAAAGCCAACACATTCCTTTTACTCCAAGATCCGGCCGGAATTCAATTAAAAAATAGATTCTGCTTTCAAAATCCTTTCTCATAGCTTTGCACTTAAGCACGAATATTTTAAGACAAAGAGTAGGAGCACGAGTAATTAATTTATCTAATAAACTAATATATGATGTACATTACCATGTAAACTTCCACCGAAAATTAGTTTGAACGAGATCTAGTAAGTACTTTCTTTTTTAATACGTCATAAATCGTAAACCACAATTTACCTTTCATTCAGTCAACTCAAATATAAAAATAAAAAAAAAAACATTTAATTTCATAAACATAAACCTTATGCATAAACCGTGAATACCTGCAGGTTTGTACGGAACCCTCGGTGCGCGAGTCCGACTCGCACTTGGCCGGTTTTTTAATTTTTTGTCACCGTCATTGAGAGCAGTGGTGATGAATAATTTACACAAAGTATAGCGCCTGCGTGGTTTCGAACTCATGGCCTACAATTTACAAGACACGGTCGTTACCAATGGGCAACTCCTCTCACAAACAAACAAATACTTAAGTTTTTTTTTCTTATTAAAGCAATAATAATTGCCTTGGAGTGCCTCTGGCATTAACTCCGCCTTTGTACTGTAGTTTTACTTGTGCATAAAGTTTTAATAAATAAATAAATAATTGAAACGGAAATCACTTTCATCTTACAGAAGAAGGATCTTATACAAGGAAATGAGTATACAGGAAATTGATTTCATATACATGAAAGAAACATAAACTTGTAGGTAAAGTTAGGAAGGATAATTAAATAAAATTAAATAAAATATATAAATATATAATAATTAAAATTAAATAAAATTGTTAAGGAATTTGGCTTAATATCATCTGTCTAAACCAAACTGTGTTGGGATTAGGATTTGAAGGTAACTGGATGGAGCTGAATATCACTCATCATAATCATTTCAGCCGTAAGACGTCCACTGCTGGACTTAGGCCTCCCCCAATTTGGGGGGCTTTGCCATAATCACCACTCTTGGCAGACGGGTTGGCGATCGCAGTATGGTGGTAAAATGCCTAGAGAACGCTGCTGCCCATTCTCTAGTAAGTCTTTAGTCGCCTTTTACGACACCCACGGGAAGAAATAGGGTGGTGTTATTCTTTACGTCCGGCACCACACGGTACCTGGAATAGCAGTATCACAACCCAGTTACTCCGTAATACGATACCTAGTAACTGGGTTGTGACTAAATCGGTATATTAAGATAAATTATTGACATGACATCTATCTATCTAATTAGCCTATATTGTCCCACTGCAGGGCAAAGGCCTCCCTGTCCCTTTTCCACATATTTCTGTCTTTTGCCAGTCCTTTCGGTAGGAGTTAAGCTCGTCCCGTCTTCGTCTCGGCCTACCGCGATGTCGTCGTGCGTTTAGTGGGATCCAGTGGGTAGTTCTATTAGCCCGTTTGTCATCAGACATCCGGCAGACAACATGTCCAGCCCAGCCCAACTTGAGCTGGGCAGCTTTTGATGACATGCATGATAAAAAAACTTTTTTGCAAAAAAAAAAGCAACCGACTTCCTTAAAAACACTACAAAGTGAAAAATAACTTTAATTTCGGTAGTCGGTGTCTTAGGATCTGTATTTATGGTTTTTTTGGCACCGACTTCCGAAATTAAAGTTATTTTTCACTTTGTAGTGTTTTTAAGGAAGTCGGTTGCTTTTTTTTTTGCAAAAAAGTTTTTATTTTTAAATTTTTAGTTGTGGTATTCACCCTGCACTAATTCCAAACAAACAATGCATATTTATGCGATAGCAGAAATCGCGGTTGATTTCCTGTCATTTTTTAAAGAGTTCCGGTGTCTGTCTCCCGAACTCATCATCAGATCTATATGAAACTTATATGGGACCATTTCGGAATAAACCTCTTTCGAACAAAAAAAGAATTTTGCAAATCCGTCTATATATGGCGGAGTTATGGCCGAACATACATAAAAAAAAAAAAAAAAACATATAAACATCCGAATTGATAACCTCCTCCTTTTTGAAGTCGGTTAAAAAAATGCAAACTTTTTACGGAGCACATTTATGTTACAAAATAGCTTCACGTACAATAAAATTACACTCATTCAATATTCTAAACTCAGTTAGCTGCATATTAAATGACAAATACCACCATTTCTAAAGGTTGAATTCATTAGATGGGTGTATCATTAGGTACTTATTGACTGGCCTGTCAGTCTAGTGGTTAGTGACCCTGACTGCTAAGACTGTGGTCGTGGGTTCGATTCCCACCCAGGACAAATCTTTGTGTGATGAGCTCAATCATTTGTTCTGTGGCTGGGTGTAATTTATCTATAATATGTAAGAATTTAGAAATATATAAGTATGTTTATCAGTTGTCTGGTTACCATAGTACAGGCTCTGCCTAGTTTGGGATCAGATAACGTTGTGTTGGATGTTCTAAGATATTATTATCTATGGTGAAGTTTTTTTTTAATACATATAAAAAGTGTTTAGATTTAAGCCTAAGATCGTCACCCATGCATCGACCAACCGCGGTAAGCGTACCTTAAACTGATTGATCAAACTGTGCGTTTGTCATGCTATCAAATTAAATTGGCGTAAACTCGTATCTCAACTGTTATTCTTTGACATTTTTATGCACGGCAAATTAATGTGTATATTAGCTTAACAATTAATTTCATCGTCTGGGTAAGCAGTAATCTATAACTAATATTAAAAAGCTGAAGCGTTTGTTTGTTTGTTTGTATGTTTGTTTGGTTGAACGTGCTAATCTCAGGAACTACTTGTTCGAATTCAAAAATTCTCTTTGTGTTGGGTAGCATATTTATTGAGTAAGGCTATATAATATCACGCTACGATCAAAAGGAGCGGAGCAGCAACGAAAAATAGACGAAAACTGGTAAGCAATTCGATGCGACGGGAAGGGACAAGGGAGCAAAAATTTGACGCGGACGAAGTCGCGGCAGAAGCTAGTTTTTTAATAGGTGCAAATTGTTTTATGCTACTCACCGTTTTAATTCTTTTGTATCAAAAACCAAGCTCAATTCACTAAAATTTCTACATAGTATAAAACAAAGACACTTCCCACGTCTTTTTTTTTTGACATCTCGCAAGTCAGCCTATGAGATTGTCAGCTGCTTAACCGGACTTGCCTGTGGCTACCTTAATAAATTAAGACCTCCAAGCAAGGCCTAAGAACTTTTGCCAGAGTCGCGAGATTGTTCGAAAGAGATACCGTGACCCTGGCACATGGGCAACTGAAGGAATACGGGTGAGTTTTAGTCAGTAAAAGTCTAACACGCCCTCCCGCTCCGTGGCCGCAGAGCGGAAGAAGTCATTTGATGAATTCCCAACCAAAAAAAAAAGGCTTAAGAACTTAAAACTAGAGCGACTACTCACTAAAGGCACTCCCTGGGGAGTACGGACGTCAGCTTAGGGCATCGCTGATAGAGGGCAGTTAGATACGGATCGGAATAAGCTCCCCGAGTCTGTAAGCTTACACCGTATAACTACGCAACGGATTTTATTGCGGTTTTCATCATAAGACAGAATTATTCAAGAGGAAGCTTTAAATCTATACTTAATATTACTAAGCTGAAGAGTTTGTTTGTTAGTTTGATTGATTGAACGCGGTAATCTCAGAAACTACTGGTCCGAATTGAAAAAATCTTTTTGTGTTACGTAGCCTATTTATCGAGGAAGGCTATAGGCTATATAATATCACGCTACAACCAAGAGTAGCGGAGCAGTAATGAAAAATGTTGCAAAAACAGGGAAAATCACACGGGTAGGCGATTCGACGCAACGGGAAGGGTCGGGGGAACAAGAAATTTAACGCGGACGAAGTCGCGGGCAGAAGCTAGTGTATAATAAGCGCGAAGGCGCTGGCAAAACCTAGTTATATTATAAGAGGATGAATCAAGATTTAAAACTTGTACTTGTTTTTTGACGAAACACAAAAACTAGGCACTCTTTTATTTTCGTGTTCTATTTTTTTTTTTGTAGGTTGATGTCTTACTATTTTAAGCCAGACAAAACAACAAAATTCCAAATTTATAAAATGAGTTCTGACCCAAAATTCATCAGATACAATTACATAAGCTTGATACTGAATAACACTGAATTTGGCGAAGTAGAAAATAATATATTTTATTATGTACATCATGTCGGTGACACGTACTGTATCATTTTCAGGAAATTAATTTAACATCCTCGAGAAAATTGAGATGGTTTTTCTTTGAATTTCATAAGCTTATGTTGGAGAGTATGTGAAGTGACGTGTGTATATTTTTCAAGGCTTTATTTTACAAGAGAAGTTTATGAAGTTTTGTTTCATACTGAACAAAACTTCATTAACATCTCTTTTGAGAATTAACACAATAAAATTGAATATGGCAGTTTTACGCTGTTTCATATATATTTCACTTTTTATCACAAACCAAAGGATTTTGATGAAATTCAAATGTTTTGCTTTAAATGTTTGAAAATTATATTATTAATAAAATTATATATTATATTATTAATATAATTATATATTATATAAATATAATTTTAAAAGTCAGAAGCCCGAACATCTTTAAACCAGACTAAACAGTCATGGACAGTCAGTCCAAGGGGTATTGGTTTTCCCAGTAACTGGTTTTGGAGGTCAGAAAGGAAGTTGCTTCGTGTAAAATACTGATATTCAGTTGCATCCGGTTAGATTGGAAGCCAACCTCCATATAGCTGGGAAACGGCTAGGCAGATAATGACATTATGTTAGTAAAAAAATATCAGTTCGACAACTTAAATACCCCAATGAGTATCGTTAAATTGTCACTTTAAAAGGTCTGTAGCAAGCTCTCTTGTAACAGTGAAACAAACTATGGCTATTAGTTTGTTTCACTGTTACAAGAGAGCTTGCTACAGGCTCTAGAAACAATACTACGGGGTACTGTACTACTTAAAACCGAGATAAACATTCCTACAGTGTGCACATCACCATTCAATTCGTGGCAAACAACGTTAGAGTTCTTTTTAACCGACTCCAAAAAAAGGAGGAGGTTATCAATTCGACTGTTTTTTTATTTATTTTTTATGTTTGTTACCTCATAACTTTTGACTGGGTGAACCGATTTTGATGATTATTATTTTATTTGAAAGCTGATGCTTTCCGAATGGTCCCATTTTAATTTGGACAGTGGGATCTATGTGAAAACCACATAAGTCTTAAATTTGCATTAGGTATTTGCGCGACAAATGAACGAATAACGCGATTAGATTGCTGCGGGGTATCTGCCATAACTAAAAAGTTAAAAATAAAAACTTTTTACAAAAAAAATAACAACCGACTTCCTTAAAAAAAACACTTCAACGTCAAAAATAACTTTAATTTGGGAAGTCGGTGGCAAAAACCTTAATTACAGATCCTAAGACACCGAATTCCGAAATTAAAGTTATTTTTGACGGTGTAGTGTTTTTTTAAGGAAGTCGGTTGTTATTTTTTGTAAAAAGTTTTTTTAGTTCGCTGACCGTTACACACACTTGCAAGCGTACCGCTTCATTCACAATACCCAATTAACTCAACAAAATACATGTACACATTAGAGACTCAATGAACAGTAAAAACATAAAGCGTAAGCTGAAAGAACAATATCTTAACTGAATAATAACTTAACTGGCAAGAACACGTTGATCAAATCTCAGGCATGGCATGTTAAAACAGACCCCAGTGGTCTAATTGTATGCTTTGTGTAATATAAGTTATATAAGGAACATGTATTTTTTTTTTTTAAACATACCTGATTTTAGAACAGTAGTGGACCAGTGAGGCTGTGAATAAAACTTGTAGTTCGTACGTTCGAATTGTTTAGATTTGAATCTATGACCTACGACTCGTAAATCTTATTCAAGGCGAAAGTCGTTCAGGACAAAATGGGATTTTCCTGGAGTCGCGAAAACTTCAATTATTTCGACCCTAGCTTTTTTTCCTTGAGTTTAACGTAGAAGTAGTCTGGGTATGTAATGAATGGTCACCAATACACTAAGTGACCTCAGAAAGCGAAGCACATAGCCATAAGCTACCCCCTAAAAAGTATGTTGACTTAAATATACGTAAATATGTCCCACCACTTCGAAATTCACGATGGAAAACATCTCAACAACCTGTCAATCTGGTGTGCAAATATAGGAAGGGATTCGATTAGCTTGTCAATAACATAAGTGGGCATATATTTGAACGTCATCCGCCATATTGGAACCGTTTTTATTATGACAGCGAAGTTCTTGCTGGATTTGTTGGAGAAAACGAAAATTGAATTAAAAATGGAACGTACACATCTTTGTTTTGATTCCATTTGAAAACAGAATTGAAAAGCTAGTTCGTAAATATGGAGTATGTTTTTGTAATTTATTAAAACACGAGGCTTCTGGAGCAGAATAGAATTTGGCTAAAACAATATAGACACAAAAAGGAAAAGGAATTTTATAGTATGAACAAAAAAGTTTTTTAACTAGTCTTATATTTACAATAGGTAGGTGCGTCGTTCTACTTTTTACCGACAACAGTCTGTCCTTCGTCTTGTTATGGCATCTCGTTGGGATATTGATAATTACGGTGTTTTAATTTGGTTCAAATAAACGTCCGTATATTTCTTATCTATTAATATTATGTCATTTTTATTTTCTCTAACCAGCATATTTAATACGTCTTTTTCCCGTAGAATGCCGTGACAGAGTGGTAAGCCAAAATCCACAGCAAAAGCCACTCTGTCACATTTTTTTTTTCTAAAACAGACATTAAACATTTTATTAGTCTTATTAAAACGCAGATATTTTTTTTTTTAATCCCACACTGAAACCACAATTATGGATTGTTCAAAAACCAAAAAAAAACAGAAAAACTTCGTTTCACTGTCGGTAAAAAAGAAGAACGACCCAGTTACATACAAACATACATACAGGTGAAGTTAAAAAAATCTAGTAGAATTTAGCGTGTTTAAACAAACGAAGACTTTTCTCTACATGGTATAAAACAAAGAGGCTTTGCACGTCTGGACTTAGATCTTTTAAACTAAGCAACGGATTAAATTGCGGTTTTCGTCAATAGATTGAATGTTTCAAGGGTAAGGTTTCTATGTAAAAGAAACGTCTTAAACCGCTGGCAAAAGCTAGTTACTGTATATATATGCATATATAGATACTTTAACTGCTATGTCGGACTATGTGTCCGACAATTTTGTTCCATTCAGCCCTTGTCGGACTATATGACCGACAACACATTAAAAATCTGAACATGCCGTTGCTGCTTTCCGGCCATGTTTTTAGAATAAATAATGTATTTATGGAATAAATAATATATTTAAAGTGAAATAACACTAAGAACATTTTTTGATTTTTTCTGATTTTAACCATGGCAGTTAACGTGTTAAAAAGTTTATGTTAGGTTACTTCAAGATGTGCCAGAAAACATTTCATTAGACACGTTCAAATGTGTAGTAGAAGCAAACATTCCCTTACACTCAGGCTGGCGACAGCTAACTAAATACAATTAGCATTAAATGTTGGTACTCATTTAAAACATAATTGTAGCTATTCTAGATATTTTCAACTTACGTTTGTAATTTGTGAAATTATTATGACAGCAATACTGAAAGTTAACAAGATGTATAGATTTTTGCCAGGCTTACAGCCAAATCTCTACGGCTTATTTCAAAAAAAAAGTTTTACTTGCAGACCCAGGTTTAAAACACGGAGTCATTTTATAATTTTGAACTTCATTCCAACTACGGTAAAGTTTTTAATACTAAACTAAAACTTAGTAGCGGACTAAGTGTTCAGTTCAGTATAAGGCACTGTATTTCAACCACATTAACGTTCTTATTACAAAAACGGCTTATTGGTAGACTCTCACGAGCACGAATTAATTTGATAATATCATATTTACTAATGGTGACTCGCACGAAGCAACTGGCACGTTTTGAATTAAATATGGTATTGGTACGACAAATTGTTGGGTGAATTGCTGAGTAATCTGTATTTGAGACAGTTTTGACTTCCAATTAAAAATTTCAAGTTTTGATTCCCCTGATTCGGGGGAGTTAATTCGTTCACATTGACTAATAAGCCACAAAAACTGACTCACTGGCATAATAAAACCGTTTATTATTCAGTATGTATTTTAAACATACACAGCATGAAAAAAATAAATAAACTTCTAAATGAAGCAGAAATTTGACAAAACACTGCGCTGTTAATGATAAAACACATACAAAAACAAGCCACTCATCAAGAGAGAGAAGACAAAGGCAAAAATATCATTGACTTTTAGAAAACATACCGCTTTTCAACACATAAATTCACAACATACTTCCATGGAAATTAAATCCCTTAAATTAAATCCTGAAGCTCCCCTGTAAGCGTACCTTCCTCAACCCTTGTCAAGAGGCCAAATGTCCGCAAAAACTCAACCATTGCATTCTTGCAGCGGTTAAATAATTTATTATCCAGACAAATATATATATATATATTATTGGATTAACATTAGGAATCTTTTAAGCTTTCTAAATTAAATGTAAGTGTCAAAATTTAGAGACATAAAACGTTTAATTTAGATACAATCAACATGACATCTTGTGACTGACCTGTTAGTCTAGTGGTTAGTGATCCTGACTGCTAAGACTGAGGTCGTGGGCTCGATTCCCACCCAGGACAAATCTTTGTGTGATGTGCACAATTATTTGTTCTGTATTTGGGTGTAATTTATCTATAATAAGTATGTATTTAGAAATATATATTATGCTGTATATGTAGCAGTTGTCTGGATGCCATAGTACAGGCTCTGCCTAGTTTGGGATCAGGTAACGGTATATTGGTTTTCATAAGATTTTTTTTTTCTTTTTATTTTAAGCAAACTGAAATTAGCATGTAAATACTTTTGCTAAAGGTTGTCCTTCGGTTTATTCGCGTTAAGAATATAGTGACTCATCATTGTCACTCAGCTTAGCCACGCGCCTTGACCAATAAGAGCGTAACGTGTGAACTTAACGTTTTTCCGAGACTCGGTGGGGTATTGAGATGTTAAGATGATCACCCATCTACGGACCGGCCACCGCAAGTGTAGCTTAATCGGATCGATCGACCCGTGCGTTTGTTATTACTTAGCTACGAGCACCAAAAGTCCGTGAGGCACCGCATTTAAAGAATAGCACCACCCCATTTCCTCCTGTGGGTGTCGTAAAAGGCGACAATTTTTTTTAAAGATAATTCTGCAAACGCCTACCCGCTAAGCGTTGCGATTATGGCGAACCCCCCTTTTTGGGGGAAGCCTTTACCAGTAGTAGACGTGCTTCACCTGAAATTATGTAACCCCAATTTTGGGCTACAAATGCAAAAAAGAAAACAACTGGTAGAAAGTAGCGCGTTTGAACAAGCAAAGTCTTCAGCTTTAATATTTATGTATGAGTAAATTAAAAGGTTTACGTTAGATTACTTCAAGATGTGCAAGAAAACATTTTGTTAGAGACGTTCAAATGTGTAGTACAAGCAAACATTCCCTAACACTCAGGCTGGCGACAGCTAACTAAATACAATTAGTACTAAGTGTTGGTACTCATTTAAAAACATTACAGAAGCTATCCTATTTATTAACCGACTTCAAAAAAGGAGGAGGCTATCAATTCGACTGTATATTATTTTTTTACGTTTGTTATATACCATACCTAAAAAGGTAAAAATAAAATAAATATAACCGACCTCCTTAAAAAAACACAACAAAGTGAAAAATATCTTTAAATTCAGAAGTAGTTAGGATCTGTATTTAAGGTTTTTTTGCCACCGACTTCCGAAATTAAAGTTATTTTTCACTTTGTTGGTTTTTTTTTGTTTAAGGAAGTCGGTTGTTATTTTTCTGTCAAATTTATGTTTAGTGGTAATAGAATTAAGGCTGTTTTATATACCTGTAATAATTACTGCTCTATCAATCTCTCTAGCCTTTTCCCAACTATGTTGGGGTCGACTTCCAGTTCAATTGGATTCAGCTGAATACCAGTATTTTACATAGAGCAACTGTCTATGTGACATCCATAACATAGTTACCTACTGGGTAATTACGCTACCCTTTGATAAAACTGTCGAAGTTGTCAGACTTTGTTGTTTCTGACGACCCTAGTAAAAGGCATTTTTGAATGTTAAAAATAAATCTAAATATAATTTTAATATTTTTTTAATATCTTAAGACAACCAACACACTGTTATCTGATCCCAAACTAGGCAGAGCCTGTACTATGGTAACCAGACAACTGATAAATATACTTAAACATTTCTAAATACATACACATTATAGATAAATTACAACCAGACACAGAACAAATGATTGTGCTCATCACACAAATATTTGTCCTGGGTGGGAATCGAACCCACGACCTCAGTCTTTGCAGTCAGGGTCACTAACCACTAGACTAACAGGCCAGTCAATTGATTCTAGTGGCCCATTAGGTAGTTTCGTATGGAGAAGAATAGGCAAGAAACTCCACCGTTATTCTTAAAAATGTTTTACAATATATGTTTAAGTACTAAGCACAATATATTATACCAGCTTCTGCCCGCAAATTCGTCCGCGTTAAATTTCTTGTTCCCCCGACCCTTCCCGTCGCGTCGATTCGCCTACCCGTGCGATTTTACCCGTTTTTGCAACATTTTTCATTACTACTCCGCTCCTCTTAGCTTTAGCGTGATGTTATATAACCTATAGCCTTCCTCGATAAATAAGTTACCCAACACAAAAAGAATTTTTCCATTCGGACAAGTAGTTCCTGAGATTACCGCGTTCAATCAAACAAACAAACTCTTCAGGTTTATAATATTAGTATAGATATAGCAGCAATGTACCCTATGTTGCTGACCGATAACACGTTCATATTTGATGCTGACCCGGAGCAAATAGGCCGAGTGTAACCTCGTGATCCCAATTGACATCTCAGAATGTCCTTCGATTAACTATAGTGTTGCCAGTATCTATACTAATATTATAAAGCTGAAGAGTTTGTTTGTTTGTATGATTGAACGCGCTAATCTCAGGAACTACTGGTCCGAATTGAAAAAATATTTTTGTGTTGGGTAGCATATTTATCGAAAAAGGCTATGTAACATCACGCTACAACTAAGAGGAGAGGAGCAGTAATGAAAAATGTTGCAAAAACGGGGAAAATCGCACGACAGGAAGGGTCGGGGGAACAAGAAATTTAACGCGGACGAAGTCGCAGGCAGAAGCTATTACAGATAAAATGTCCCACTGATCGACTAAACCTAACCATTTGTGTCACTTGTTAGAATCTGATAAATGGTGAATAAATGGTAATTACGTCAAATATTTAAATTACATAATAAAATTATGGCCCACGAAAATGTCTTTTTCCATAATTAAGTTTAGCTTCAATTTAGTGTAAGGTCTAATGAGAAAAGTTCTTTGCCTACTTACCATTCTCAATAAAGAACCATTTTAAGACGAAACTTCGAATGTTCTTAAAGCAGGAAAATTACGAACTATTCGTGTCGATATTGGAAATTCTTTCACTAATAGAATCTAAATTGAGATATTAATATAAACATGGAATTTTCAGAAAGCCTTCAGAAGTAGGAGAATTTTCTTTTTAAAGGCTGGCGGGTGAGCTCGAAGTCAATAATATTTTGTAATAGACGAAAACATAATGTTGGTTAGCTAGTGAATTTGTTTATTACCTTGTATATTTTTTTTAACCAAGATATTTACGTATTTTCAACCGACTCTAAAAATGGAGGAGGTTCTATGTTCCACTGTTTATTTTTTTAATGTTTGTTCACCGATTTCTCCGCCATCTGTGGATTCTTCCGTGGTTGTCCCAACCTTTCTGGCCGCGGATTTCTTTCTTCGAAAGGGTTACCGTGGCCATGGCCGTGGAAACCGGCATGTTCTAGAACCAAAAATTCGAAGCCATGTGCCATCTACCAACCCGCACTGGGCCCGCGTGGTAGATTATGGCCCCCATCCTCTCACCGAGAGGAGGCCTGTGTCCCAGCAGTGGGAATAATATAGGCTGATTATGATGACGAAAGACCATGGCATAGACAACAGTAACTGAAGGAACACGGGTGGGTTTTAGTCAGTAGAAGTCTAACACGCCCTCTCGTTCTACCCAGGCCATAGACGTTATTTGATGATGTCCCAGAAAAAAGAGCGTTTGTACCATATAAATTTTATTAACTTTGCTTTATTAACAGGCCCAGACGGAGATGGCGGGATGAGCTGGACTCTTTTAATAAAGACTGGTCCTTGGCAGCTCTGGACAGAGAGACGTGGAAAGAGAGTAGGGAGGCCTTCGCCCAGCAGTGGGACAGCAACGGCTAATAATAGTAATAATAACTTTGCTTTGGTCGTTTTTGCGTCAGCTTCGAAAATACGTATTTAATCCCCTATTTCTCATGATGACATTCTAATATTTTTTGTCACTGCTATTGAATTAGCCAGGAGTGGTATATAAATCCTGCCAGGGTCACGAGATTGTTCGAAAGAGATACCGTGACTCTGGCACATGGGCAACTGAAGGAACACGGGTGGGTTTTAGTCAGTAAAAGTCTGACACGCCCTCCCACTCCGCCCAGAGCGGGAGAAGTCATTTGATGATTTCCCATCCAAAAAAAAAAGAAAAAAAAAGTGGTATATAAATTAGTTTGGGGTAGATACAAAAAATAAAAAGTTTAAAATGAAATACTAGACCGTGTACCGTAGTACAGACGCCAGCACATCAAGTTACCTGAAACTGTTAAATTCTCCCAATCAACCTTGACCTTATGCTTCAGTGATAAAGTTGAAAATCTATTGAAGAAATTTGACAGATTGTTGTACCTCGATGTGCTGGCGTCTGTACTAGACTGTAGTGTCGAGATCAGATAGGCAGTCACACAGACACCACAGTTAATGGTGACACGCTACCTGCTGGCAAGATTGGCTGTCAGAATTTTGGACTTCTCTGTCTTCGAAACGAATGTCAAAGATCTACGATTAACAGCCAGGACCGACGCGATGGCTTCAAAAGAAAGTATAAACTCACTTCAATCAAATCGATGTTTTTAACACAATGAAAAAAACTTCAAAAAAAAAAAAACAACCGACTTCCTTAAAACACTACAAAGTGAAAAATAACTTAAATTTCGGAAGGCGGTGGCAAAAAAACCATAAATACAGATCCTAAGACACCGACTTCCGAAATTAAAGTTATTTTTCACTTTGTAGTGTTTTTAAGGAAGTCGGTTGTTTTTTTTTGTAAAAAAGTTTTTATTTTTAAATTTTTAGTTGTGGTATCCACCCTGCACTAATTCCAAACAAACAATGCATATTTATGCGATAGCAGAAATCGCGGTTGATTTGCTGTCGTTTTTTAAAGAGTTCCGGCATCTATCTCTGGAACTCATCATCAGATCTATATGAAATTTATATGGGACCATAGAATTTTGCAAATCCGTTTATATATGACGGAGTTATGGCCGAACATACATAAAAAAATATATATATAAACATCCGAATTGAGAACCTCCACCTTTTTGAAGTCGGTTAAAAAAATATCTCACTATAATGAACGATGTTACAGAAAATAATGTATGTTTCCGTTCTCATTGTAAATAGGTTTCAGTCTAACAGGATGGTACTTACATAGGTTAGGTTTACCCTTGAATAAGAGGGAACTGAAAATAGTGAGGTGTCATTAATTACTGTCCAGGCCCTGTCTACGATATTTCAGTCTCTTTGTTATTAAATTATAAGGAAATAAATTAAAATGTTTTGAGTTAGTTGGAGTGTATTTAACTCATTGCATGATCAAGTTATGATTAAAAGCAAATGATGGGTATATTAATGTATATATAGACCTCCAGATGGGATTGCAGCCATGGCGACCAATTTCAATGGAGACTAGCCTTCGGCGCGGGAGATATTATAGTGCACAACTGTGTGCGCAGACACAGGGGCACTCACTCTTTTCTTACTCTCATAGTCCGCTGTGACGGAAATCCGACAAGACAGGAGAAGGTCCTTTCGAGGTACGGGGGTATGACACCGCCAACTTCCAAACTCCGGGCTGTGTGTTACTCAGAAATTCCTAATGGAAAAACCCAACAACACATTGCTTGATCTGGGAATCGAACTTTCCCCACGCTCAGCTCGTTTGCGACCACGAGACTAACGGAGCATATATGTATCTGAAACATTACCTTACAAAGAAACTTGAAATGTTTGATTACTGCTTGGCAGCGGTAATTATCAAAACTTTTGTAGTTTCATATTATACTGAGGAGATTTTAGACTAGTAAGGGACTCTCTCTCCTACTAAAATATAGACATTTTATGAATCAATAAATGAAATCTTTTGCTCAGAAATCGTGGAAATCGCTAACAAGCTCATTGGGGAACGAATTCAATACCGACCAACATCGACCTTTGAACGAATGAATGAATGAATGGTTCTCTAACTGAAGGTTCATTTAATATAGATAGATGAAATGTATCGGTTTTACTGGGAATTCGTTAGCGAATTGCGGGAATTGGATATCCAAACTTCAATATGTTGACATAGTTTTGTTTTCACCAAAATTGGGTTAAAGGTTAAAGTAGTTAATTCTGTTCGAAGTCTGAAAGTCAAAGTTGGGATCAATTACTATAGTAAAAAATGGCAAAAAGTTAAAAAGAGAATGTTAGGTAATATTCTTGAGAATTTAAAGAAAAAGGAATTATAATTAATGAACAATGTTTTTTCTGAAAAAATACGTAACATCACGCCTGTATTCTCCGAAGGGTTAGGCAGAGGTGTACCTATAGAAGACCAACGTATTCCCAGTTATGTTAAAGTCCCATGTAATAAGGGGCGAGTCTATTTATTGTTATCAACAAAACAGATCCATCCATCCTATTTCGTCATGGTGTCATAAAAAACTTTTTACAAAAAAATAACAACCGACTTTAATTTCGGAAGTCGGTGGCAAAAAAAAACCTTAAATACAGATCCTTAGACACCGACTTCCGAAATTAAAGTTATTTTTGACCTTGTAGTGTTTTTTTTAGGAAGTCGGTTGTTATTTTTTTGTAAAAGGTTATGATTATATTTTTAACTTTTTAGTCATGATAGATACCCCGCACTAATCTAATCACGTTATTCGTTCATTTGTCGCGCAAATACTTAATGCAAATTTAAGACTTATATGGTTTTCGCATGGACCCTATTATCCAAATGGAACCAAATTAAAATGAGACCATTCGGAAAGCACCAGCTTTGAAATAAAAAAGAGAATCATCAAAATCGGTTCACCCAGTCAAAAGTTATGAGGTAACAAACATTAAAAAAAAAATACAGACGAATTGATAACCTCCTCCTTTTTAAGGTTCCGTTGCCAAATGGCAAAAAACGGAACCCTTATAGATTCGTCATGTCTGTCTGTCTGTCTGTCCGAGTATGTCACAGCCATTTTTTTCCGAAACTATAAGAGCTATGCTGTTGAAACTTGGTAAGTAGATGTATTCTGTAAACCGCATTAAGATTTTCACACAAAAATAGAAAAAAAAACAATAATATTTGGGGTTCCCCATACATAGAACTGAAACTCAACAAATTTTTTTTCATCAAACCCATACGTGTGGGGTATCTATGGATAGGTCTTCAAAAATGATATTGAAGTTTTTAGTATCATTTTTTTTTAAACAATAATATTTGGGGTTCCCCATACGTAGAACTAAAACTCAAAAAAAAAAAAATCATCAAACCCATACGGTATTATTGGATAGGTATTTATGGATAGGTCTTCAAAAATGATATTGAAGTATCTAATATCATTTTTTTCTAAACTGAATAGTTTGCGCGAGAGACACTTCCAAAGTGGTAAAATGCGTGTCCCCGCCCCCGTAACTTCTAAAATAAGGGAATGATAAAACTAAAAAAAATATATGATGTACATTACCATGTAAACTTCCACCGAAAATTGGTTTGAACAAGATCTAGTAAGTAGTTTTTTTTTAATACGTCATAAATCGTAAACCACAATTTACCTTTCATTCAGTTAACTCAAATATAAAAATTAAAAAAAAAACATTTAATTTCATAAACATAAACCTTATGCATAAACCGTGAATTCCTGCAGGTTTGTACGGAACCCTCGGTGCGCGAGTCCGACTCGCACTTGGCCAGTTTTTTTGAAGTTGGTTAAAAATAATGTTTATGATGATGAGCAAAACACAAATCATTTAATGACCGCTAATCATAAAATATGAAAAAATACAATCATCAAAATTCTCTAATGTATTTTCAGAATATTATGTATCGTTTTTTAGTGATTTTCTCGAAGAATTCTCAAACTGAAATGCGGTTGAAATAAATGTTTTCTTTAACTTAACATAGGTCTGAATCCCCATCCAATAAATAAAATCTAAAAACCTCTTTATCCCCTACAATCTCTTCCTCGTACGCTGAAAGCGTAATAATGCATTTGTACTCACAAACCGACAATCCGACCTTATGATTACGTATGCAAATCCGGATTTTTTATTGGTGAAGCAATCATTTGAACCGGGTGAAGCCGAACGGTTAAAATCACAGAACTCATGTTAACATTTTAGAACATTTTAGATTTTCTACATGTTATTTTGTTTTGTGCTTTTCATACTGTGTTAATTGCTTTTTGTTTTTTTTTAAACTCCATAAATGCACATCAAGGACCGATAGCGACATCACGAGGTAAGAATCTTTAAACACGCTACGTCATACTCGTACCAATCTTTCAGCTGTGACTGGTTTTATTTAAAATGTACTCCTCGAATGTTGTAAGTACGCAAAGGGCGTGATCGAATCAGAAATGAAGAGATCCGCAGGAGAACCGAGGTAACCAACATAGCCCGAAGAATTGCCAGACTCAAGTGGTAGTGGACAGGCCACATTGCTCGCACAACAGATGGCCGATGGAGCCGAAAGGTTCTCGAGTGGCGACCGTGTACCCGAAGACAACAGTTGGAACGCCTCAGAGGAGGTGGGCTGATGACTACTGAAGGCTGCAGGAATCCGCTGGATACAGGAAGCACAGAACCAGTCAAACAGGCGGTGCTTGGGGGAGGCCTATGTCCAGCAGTGGACGTCTTTCGGCTGACATAATGACGATGAAACTTCACACCGTTTTTCACGTTATGTTTAAGTCCCATGTAACCTCTCAGCCAGGCACGGCAGGCAGGCAGGTCGTCAACCAGGCACAAGTCCAAATTACGGGCTGCTACTGAGAAATTCCAAAAATAAAAACCCAATAATACTTTGTCCAACCTGAAGATCAAACCCAGAACTTCATGCAGTAACCACGAAAACAACCAGGCAGGACATTATACTTCTTCCGTAATCGATCATCAAAGCAGTTAACAATTCCTCAAGGTAACCAAAAAGTAATAACCACCGAAATCTATTTACAGATAACTTCATCCAAGCGGCAATATAAATCTTTCGAACACATATTTCATATCCAAATCATCGTTTAAAAGGAAAAACGCTTTGAAAATTCAGTAAAACACATATATCTTGTTGGGAAAGCATTTTCCGGATTAAAGAAGTGTATTCAGTGTATTTTTACGACTTTCTACGTAGTTAAAACGGACCGAAATGAAAGATCTATTATGGAACGATAAAAAATCGATTGGAAAGCGGGAAAATGCAATCGGGTTTATATGAGATGTTGGAATAAAACGGTTTTTATATGAAATGAACGATTTTTCGGGATTAAGAGTTTCGGCTGAATTTGCTGTTTGTCATGTTTAAGTGAAGTATAAGCAGAAGCGTTACTTATATTTTAGTTTAGCGTCTGATCACTATATCGTATAATGTACCTACTTGCTTATTGTCTACCAAGCCTTTTCCCTACTACGTTTAGGGTGGGTTCCAGACTACCCGGATGGAGCTAACGCTAGCGTTTTAAGTAGAGTGACTGCGTAGCTGACCTACCTGACAACCCAATTGCTGGGTTAAACCCGTCACTTTTTTGGCTAGTTTAACTTTTTTGTCATTTATGATGATCGATATCACAAGCGGGAATAATCTTTTACACGCTTTATATTAGCTTCACTTGTATATTTGTATGTTTGTTTGTAACCGACTCCTTATAGCGCGATTTTGACCCACTTTAAACGACCAGATTTCATTTAAACTCTGTAGACTTATCGAGGACCAATGACAATACTATAATCGTGTACAATAGTTTTATGTTTACATTGATTTTACATTATTTTTATGTATGTATGTTAGTCTGTAAGGTATTTATTATATGGGTCTTTGTAGCCCGAAATAAATTGATTTGACTGTATGATTGTTTGTTTGTTTGATAATTTCATAAATTTGTGCCATTATCCTTGCCAGGGTTACCAGGACAGCAAAAAACTGTCTTCGAAAACTAAGCTGACATACGTCACAAACTATGCTGACATACGTCTCAAAATTCGAAACACCCTAAAAAATAGAAAATAATAATTCTTTTTAAATTGCGACATTAAATTCAAAAAATTAATAACCAACCTGTAATTTATTTTCACAATGTTGGAAATATCACCACATAACATCATCATCATCATCATTTCAGCCGTAAGACGTCCACTGCTTAGGCCTCCCCCAATTTGGGGGGCTTTGCCATAATCGCCACGCTTGGCAGGCGGGTTGGCGATCGCAGTACGGTGGTAAAATGCATAGAGAACGCTGCTGCCCATTCTCTAGTAAGTCCCTTAGTCGCCTTTTACGACACCCACGGGAAGAAATGGGGTGGTGTTATTCTTTACGTCCGGCACCACACGGTACCGTCCGCATAACATAAAGCATCTATAATCAGTCTATAATGCATTTGAGGCACAGGTCTCCTTCCTGTGAGAAGAAGTGAGCAATACTCCACCATACGGGTGATGCGGGTGGATTGATGTAACATGTCTTCGAGTTTTTGGCTGTAGGACATGCCGATTTCCTCACGATGTTATCCTTCACCGTTATGAAAGCAGTGGCGATAAAATAAATTAGACGTGTCTGCTGCGAACCCATGTAACCTTCGTAAGTCGGGAACGCTACTGGGCTACCACCACTGCTCCTAATGTTAATATCACATACAAATTAAATATCAAATCCTCAACAACAAAACGTACTTCTCAAATTAAATAATTCACCGAGCATAATCCAATCAGAATCAATCCAGCGGTTTCCGAGGTCACCTCAAACGAACAGAGACACATATGTAATAGGCATGTGAGAATCTGTTTGCTCCTCATAACAATGTTTGCTCATAAGGATTGCACAATTTCGGGGTTCATTTCGGCATCCGTTTGATCTCAATCTTCAACGTTTAATATGCGATACAACTTGAAATTGTATTTTGAGTGTGTGGAACAAGATACGTTAATTTGTACTTCTTTGTAAGATTTGTCTTCCTTATTTTATAACTGTTCAAATTACATGGTTCGATGAATATGTAATTTGTTCAATAATTGTATTTTGTGGTGAGTGTTAAATAGAATTTTGTGGTTTTTAAATATGATTAAATAATAACACGTAACGTGTTGAAATTAGGTTGGTATATTTTACCCTGCTGATCACTGAGGATATTTTTGTCAGGAGCTACAATCTAAAAGGCTATAATTATTACTTAGATAAGATGGGCTAAATATGGCTTTACGATACAGTTCTGCTCACCCTCGCGAGGAACATAGACGTGATGTTATATTTCCAGAGTAAAATATTAGTGAATAGTTTTTCTGCTCTGCATCCTGATTATGTAACACACTATCAATCACAATCTGAATCATTTTGAAGGATATAGCTATTCTATTGCTTCATATGTTGGAAATGATCGTCTACTCAACAACGTAAATAGCGCAATGAATGTTGTTGAACTGTCAAATGGAAGCGATCCCTACTCAATATACAATACTTAATATCTTTATTGCTTTACCGTAATGTGTACTTAGGTGTTACCTATATATACAATTTAGATTTGGACCTTGTAGGGCACAGCAAAAAGATAGAGAGGAAGCTCTGTTTTAGAAGATCATTTAGTGAGGAGATTGCAAAAATCATACTAACATTTCGCTTATTTATCTACTATTTTACGTACAAAATTTACTAACATAATAATTTAGATTATTTGTATTGTGTTACGCAACAACCCCATTGATCAGTCTAAGTGAAAACATTCAGTAACAAAATAGTTGCAACAGTAAATTCAAAGTCACATTCCCAAATTTCAACCAAAATGTTCTTGTTGACCCTTCATAATACATGCATAAAGTGTAAATATTTATGGTTATTAATGGTGTAGTTAATTCATTTAACACATCCGTGTATATTAGTCTCGTGCGCCAGAGAGCCCCTGGCTATTTTCATAACGCATAGAGTTAGAAACGCGTAGAATCGCCTCTGTAACAGAGTAAACATAAAAGCTGCCAATTTTCTTACGATGTTTTCTTTCATCGTTTTGGGAGCAGTAGTGATGACATTATTTATTCATATTCATATCTTTATTTGCATTTCATAATGTGAAAAGTTCTTACAAATGGCTTAAAGCTAACGTACAGTTACGGACCCTGTACAGCAAAAAGAATTAACTAATTCTAAAAAATAAAATAAAATCAGAAATTAATAACAATTAATAATTTTAAAATAATTATGTCATTAGCATTAATTAGGTACATCATTTATTAAAATGAGATCAATTATGTAGTCTACACTAATATTTAGTATAGGTTTTTATTTTATTTTATTTATTTATTTACACAGAGTAAAGTGCTTGTTTTGGTTTGTACGTCATAGCTGTTACTAATCAGCCACTACTGTTCTGGAATGATGATGATGATGATTAGTTTCATTGTTTTCGTATTCATATTAACATTTATTTTACTCATTTCATGTACATTTTCTTCGATCTACCACTTTCCCCTACTTTCTACTAAACACTTTTCTTCTCATAAAACTGGCCTATAAAAAACGACTTCTACCTCAGCCTGTGCCTCTCAAACTACTAAGCCTGTATCAAAATCTCTCATCCAGTAATATTTCTCCTGCCCGTACATCATTTCTTCTAATTATAATATTGTTCCTGTCTATTCACCACTAGGTCTATATCCGGCTATCAGGGTAGCAATTTGCCAGCGGCGGCCGCGGCCCGCCCTTTGACAAGTAAATTGCGACTTAGACTTGCAGATTAAACGCAGATTACATTTGTTGGTTAGATATAAGCTGCACGTTTTCAGTTTTTCAGGGCACATTTTTGAGGTGTGAATTTTAGGTTGCGTAGAATTTAGTGTAGTCTAAAGAGCCAAGTATTTTTAAAACAATGTTGAATAGAAAGTTGATTTAAATTGAACCAGTTTGGTCGGTCATTTCGAAATATGAAGCTACATTCAAAAGCATAGGATTTTGCTATGGAGACAATCGTGCAGGATCGTTGCTCTATTAAATATTGTTGAAAATATTGGAGTAAACTGTATAAAAAGATATTACACAGATTAGGAAAGGCTTATATCTAGGAAACAATGCATTTCAGTGCAATTTAGTACCTACCTCCCGAGGTAGACAGTTAGAGGTGGAGTTAGTTATAATTATCGTACACCAGAAGGGCACAAATGGTAGGAGCTCTATTCGCAGTAGAGGTGGCCATGACTTACGCGTTGTAGATCGTGTGGTCGAACCCAAATAGGCACTTTACTTTGTGTAATATATTTCATCACCACTGCTCTCAAAACGGTGAAGGAAAACCCCGTACGGAAAAATGTCCTAGAACCAAAAAAGAAATTCGACATCCGCCAACCCGAAACACCCACCCAGGTGGTGGATTATGGCCCACTCCTCCTCACTGAGAGGAAGCTAGTGTCCCAGCAGTGGTAAGAAGAAAGACTTCCCGACTAAGAAGCCAGGTGTACCGCTACCGGCACAATTTTTTTTTGGATGGGAAATCATCAAATGACGTCTCCCGCTTTTGGGCGTAGCGGGAGACTTGGGCGTGTCAGACTTTTACTGACTAAAATAGCTAACTATGCTCACATCTGCACTATAGAAGACCTATGCGACGCCAATGATAGCGCTGTCAAAGTGACTGAATTCTGGTCGAAACTTAATAATAAAAAATTGGTATCATTAAGACAACGAAGATGAATAAAGAGTAGGGACCATTATAGACTGATGATGTTAGAATCAGCTGTCGGTGGACCAGACTGTCAATTATGATGACAGTGAAAATAATATCGGTTCAACAAAACAGAAAAAAAATCGCTCTAATGCTTAAAGTAATTTCTTAATTGGCGTTTAAATAAGCGATATCTCTGGGGCGCAGGCTCCGGACCACCTCCAACACCATCCTGAGCGTATTTGTGAATAGGTTTTACTTTCAGTACATTAACCATTGTCATTTGATAAATGTACTGACAAACAAACAAATGACTCAGAGACAGCGTTTTTAATTATTTTATTCTACGATAATTTATTTTATTTTATTTTACTGTGCATTATGATTTTAATTTAATTATGTGCATTTTAATTTTGATTTTATCATTTATTTTGAAATATATTATGATCCTGATGTGGATTGAAATAAATTATATTCATTCATTCATTCAATAACACTTCTCCTGACCCTAAAACAGTTCCAAACTTCCCAAACACAAAATTGAAACATCAACGTTTTTCCAGAAGAGTTAATAACGGAACTTTTCGAGGAAAAAAACTGGTTTATTGATTGAAGAAACACAAGGTCATTATGAGTCGACGTTTTTGCCCGCCCTTTAATATCCTGGTCTTAATACCCGGTCCTGGCCACCCGGTTTTTATGAAAGACTTTGCTAATCGAGTATTTATATATTACTTATATCGTTACGCTGTTTTCTTTGTATGGGAGGAAGACTTTTGGATGGATCGTCTTTTGTTTTTGTTTTCATTAAATCAGACCTAAGGGGGTCTTGTGCCCTGCCTGGGCGGAGCACCACCGTGTCCTCGTGGAGGCGGTCGGCGGCGGCGACCACTCGCGTCCGGCCCTGGTGCGAGCCATGGTACGGAGCGAGAGGGCATGGGAAGCCGTCACCTCCTTCTGCAAAGCAGTAATGCTCGTGAAGGAGGAGGCGGAGCGCGTGAGGGAGTGGCAGTCTCTGCGCCCTCACGTCCCTAGCCGCCGCAGGAGGAGACGCCCCGGGCGTCGGGAGTCGATTGCGGACTCCCGGCCACCGTAGGCGCGAGCTTGCGGGCGGCGAGCAATGGGTAGCTCACCGCCCGGTAAGGACCAAGCTCGGGTCGACGGCGCGTAGTGTTCCACGCGCGCCTCAAAGAGATGTCAGCAGCACTGAAGGGGTCTGCTAGGACCGGTGCCTGCCGGGGTCGCGTGATTGTTCGAAAGAGATACCGTGGCCCCGGCACATGGGCAACTGAAGGAACACGGGTGGGTTTTAGTCAGTAAAAGTCTGACACACCCTCCCGCTCCGCCCAGAGCGGGAGAAGTCATTTGATGATTTCCCACCCAAAAAAAAAAAAGTGGGTCTTCCATTTAGACTCTGAGGGTCGAATTCAAGATTTTTCATTTGACATGATTTAAATCATCACGCCATTTAATATATTAAGAATGTAACTAGGACCAAAATAAATTTCTTACGTTAAACTGACACATTAGACCAATACTCACCTATCAGTTTTATATTGGAAACTCTACTGCAGTCGAAATAGCGGTCGAAATAAAAAAAATGTTCCATGGTTTTAAAAATGTACTAAACAACTTGCCTTCTTTGCCAAATATTGTAGCCGAAATTAATTTCAGAGAACTATGACAACCTTTTGGTATCAACAGCTGTAACGCTTTTGCTCTTGATAGCAAGTCAGAAAGAAAAGAATTAATACTTAAAATAGAAATGCTGAAGTAAATTATAAAATCAAAACGTAATTAGGTATAAAGTATAAGTTATTCCGACCCTTTGAAAAGGTAGTTCATAATTATGATAGTTTTATATCGTATAATGCTGCAACTTAAACGCAAAAGAATCATCAATTTCGACAACAGACATAAAATCCCATTAATTCACCAACAAATTGTCACAATAAATGAATCCAATTCATTAATATTACTACGGTTAAAGTCAGCCCGGCCTGTGGGTGACAACAGGTTGTACAATAACATCACGTTTGCGGTATCAGGTTTAACTGACCACAGAGTAAACAGAAATGAGATTTTAATCAAATGCTCAACACTTTTGTATAGTTTACACCTATTAATTAGCAGTAATTAACTTAGCTTGCTTCATGATTATGAATTTATTAGCACTCATGATTAAGTAAGGTGAATGCTGTTGGGGTTGCCGCGGTATTGTAGTGCGTCGCAAATGTTCGCAAATGCGCGCGTTGACGGTTTCCACGCTATAGTGCGCAAGAAAGTGACGTCATTATTTCAAAGACTGCGCGGTAGCACCAACAGCATTTTGCAAATTATTGCATCTCGTCATGACTGTCCCATACAGGCACACTGGGTGGGAATAGTTACGGGGAAATTGTAATTTAAATTTATTCTAGTTTTATTAAGTTGTGTACGTACTAACATAGATTTTAAGAAAATTGTTACTAACACTTATATGGATTCTGTCCGAAATAAATGAATAATAATAAACAGGTTGAAGATGTGAGTGGAAACACCGGGAGGGGACGCCCTAGGAGGACATATAGGGACCTTATTGGTGATATTCTTCAGAAAGGTCAGGTGCGTAGTACTCGCAACCGGCGTGTGTGTATGACCAATTGTATGAACCTAAACGAGGCAAAAGAAGTGTATAGAGATCGTAGCAGGTGGCGTTCCGTGGTTTCTGCCTACCCCCATGGGAAAAAGGCGTGATTGTATGTATGTATGTATGTAGGATGAAGATGACAGATATGAATTGAAATGTTGAAATGAAAGGAAATGTTGAAATGAAAGGAAATGTTGAAATGAAATGTTATGTTGATATGAAATGAAATGTTTATATATGTAAGAAGAAGACCGATCGTTGGTCTAGTGGTAGCAAGCGCTACTGCTGAGCATAAGGTCCTGGGTTCGATTCCCAGGTCGGGTAAAAGTGTTATTGGGTTGTTCCATCTGGAATTTCTCAGTAGCAGCCCGGAGTCTGGATCTGTGCCCGGTTGATGGCAATAGGCTCGCCCCCTATTACATGGGACTTAAACATAACAGGCGAAATGTGTGTGTACTATAGGTACACCTCTGCCCAACCCTTCGGGGGACAAGGCGTGATGTTATGTATGTTATGTTTTTTTTATCTATATATTTATTTATGTTATGTAGAAGACATATTAACTTTTAAAACAATTTTGCACGTCAATATTTTAGTAATATATAATAATAATAATAAGCCTTTTATTCCATGAAAAAGTAGGTTGCACGTAGTAGTAGTAGTTTGCACGTAATTTACTTGTTTTAGAAAAAAAATATGCTTAAATCTAGATAATAATATTGAAGTTTGTTTGCATGAATCAGACTATAATATTTAAACTGCTGGGACACAGGCCCCCTTTCTGTGAGAGGAAGTAGGCCATAATCCACTACGCGGGCCCAGTACGGGTTTGCCCATTCATCAATATTTTAAAACTAAAAAGATGGCGCCAGCATTTCAAAGCTCACTGATCTCTAAGAAAAAGTGGCGAAACGAACCCAGAGGTCATGTTTTTATGGTTCCGTTGCCAAATGGCAAAAAACGGAACCCTTATAGATTCGTCATGTCTGTCTCTCTGTCTGTCCGTGTAATTCACAGCCACTTTTTTCCGAAACTATAAAAGCTATGCTGTTGTAACTTGGTAAGTAGATGTATTCTGTGAACTGCATTAAGATTTTCACACAAAAATAGAAAAAAGCAATAAATTTTGGGGTTCCCCATACTTAGAACTGAAACTCAAAAATTTTTTCTTCATCATACCCATATGTGTGGGGTATTTATGGATAGGTCTTCAAAAATAATATTGAGGTTTCTAATATCATTTTTTTCTAAACTGAATGGTTTGCGCGAGAGACCCTTCCAAAGTGGTAAAATGTGTGTCCCCCCCCCCCTGTAACTTCTAAAATAAGAGAATGGTAAAACTAAAAAAATATATGATGTACATTACTATGTTACCTTCCACCGAAAATTGGTTTGAACGAGATCTAGTAAGTAGTTTTTTTTTTAATACGTCACAAATCGTAAACCGCAATTTACCTTTCATTCAGTCAACTCAAATATAAAAATTAAAAAAAAACTATTCAATTTCATAAACATAAACCTTATGCATAAACTGGGAATACCTACAGATTTTTACGGAACCCTCGGTGCGTGAGTCCGACTCGCACTTGGCCGGTTTTTTTTAATTCCACATATTATATAATCACCTTTTTGTGTGGGTTTAACAGTTTAAGGCCATGTCTTTTTTTTTTTGCATGGTAAATCTTCAAATGGCTTCTCCCGCTCTGGGCGCAGCGGGAGGGCATGTCAGACTTTTACTGACTAAAACCCACCCGTGTTCCTTCAGTTGCCCATGTGCCAGGGTCACGGTATCTCTTTCGAACAATCTCGCGACCCTGGCAGGCATCGGTCAGCATCGGCCATGTCTGAAATGGTCATCGGTAGGTATAGGCCGTCATTAGTACCCCACTTTGTTCAGAGATGGCGTAAACCTTTTTGCTTCTATACCTTTGTCTCTATATAGCCTAAGTATTAGTAGTCATCTCACCGTGCTAGAAGAGTAGCCATTATTATATCTCACACAATCTTCTGGGTTCCGTGTGGTGTCGGAAGTAAAGAATAGTACCATCTCATTTCTTCCCGTAGGTGTCGTGAAAGTCAAAGTCAAAGTACCTTTATTGTGGGCATATGTAAGTTACAGGTCTTAACAATATATTAAATTATCAATATGTCCTGCCTTATAGGCATACAATAATTATGTAGGTAGATATTGGCATAAAATTTTGGAATTAATATAGATGGTAAGTTATTATAAATGTAAAAGTACAGTGAAACTATTACATGGTCAATACTAATGCATGTCAAATACAGTACGGTACTAGAGAATGGTCAGCAGCATTCGTTTTGCATTTTACCACCATACTGCGATCGCCAACCTGCCTGCCAAGCGTGGCGAAAATGGCAAAACACCCCAAAATTGGGGGAGGCCTATGTCCAACAGTGAAATGATGATGATGAATCTTCTGGGCATGCTCTTCTCATCAGGCGTGATAGAAGTGAAAACCAGGCCTCAGCAATAGAGAAGAAAACAACCATCTTTTCTTTGATCGGTCACTTTTTTCTACAGTCGGATATACGGATGTATTCATAAATAAATCTATGGGACAACACAAACTGATTTTGAGCCCGAAATTACTGAACATTTTGGATAAGCCAAATAATTTCTTCTGTACCGACTCGATATCAATCTATTTTATGTCACTAAACTTTCCTCATATTTAACCAAGATACTCTATTAGAAGACCAAAACTAACACAATATAGATAAGTAAATATAACTGAAACACACAACGAAAGCAAAAACCAAGTTCCAAGAAACGACCATCGGAGGACGAGCTTCTTCATATCAGGACACAGTATTATTGTGTGTCACAGATGTTCGCCGCATTATCGTGGTTATGAGTTAAATGTACCGACCCGAGACACAGTGCCACCTAATTGGAAAACTTGAAAAGGTGCGAGCTACCGCTAACAATTGAATTTTCCCTTTCGTCGGGCCTGTTGTGTTTGTGTAAATGTTTTTGGGAGGTACTTTTGAGTTTGTTGTGTGATTTGATGTTGTTGTTCAGGGAATTAAGAAGGCGAAATATGAGTAACGTACATTCGAACGCTTTTGAAATTAAAAAAATAATAGTTAAAAAAACTAAAAAACACGCTTCCATTGAAAATCAAACTAAAAAGTACAAAGTAATGGAATAAATAATAGTTTACATAAATAATAGTTTAAAAAAACTAAAAAACACGCTTCCATGGAAAACCAAACTAAAAAGTACAAAATAATGGAAAAAAAGCGTGGGGTGCTTTTAAGGTATTTTTTTATTGATATCAGGCACCCCACGCTTTTTTTCCATTATTTTGTACTTTTTAGTTTGGTTTTCCATGGAAGCGTGTTTTTTAGTTTTTTTTTTAAACTATTATTTATTTTCTATTTTTTAGGGTATTTCGAATTTTGAGACGTATGTCAGCGTAGTTTGTGACAGTTTTTTTGCTGTCCTGGTAACCCTGGCAAGGATAATGGCACAAATTTATGAAATTATTGCATTGTCATCAGTCCTTGACAAGTGTGCAACGTTTGAATGAAATCTGGTCGTTTAAAGTGGGTCAAAATCGCACTATAAGGAGTCGGTTACAAACAAACATACAAATATACAAACATACAAATATACAAACATACAAGTGAAGCTAATATAAAGCGTGTAATGATGGTTTTACACATCATACTAACTTCTTATTCTTTTACATTCTTACTTTTTAACTGCCCCGTTGGTCTCTTGGTCGCAAGAGCGACTGCAGAGCGTGGAGTCCGGGTTCGGTTCCCAGACGTGCAAATTGTTACTGGGTTTTTCCATTAAGAATTCCTTAGCAACATCCCGGAGTTTGGAAGTTGGCGGTGAGATACCCACGTGCCTCGGTGCGCAAGTTAAGCCATTGGTTATGGGCCTGATCTCTCTCCGGTCGAGTCGGAGTGCCGCCCCATCGGCCTATGAGAGTGAGGGAAGAGTGAGTGCCCCTGTTTCTGCGCACACATTTTTTTAGTATAATATCTCCCGCGCTGATGGCTAGTCTCCATTGAGATTGGCCGCCATGGCCGAAATACGGTTTGGTTATTATTTCTACAGCGTTAGTAATTGTCGAATTTATATGCAATAAGCTAGTTATGTTTAGAATTCAAAATCTATTTCCGCGGCTTTCACAAGGTCATCGGCTAAAAAGATATAATTCAATAGAAATAAAAATGAACTAGTTCTACTTTTACTGGACATCCTACCTCAATTTAAAAAAAAAAAACTTCTTTCTTAAACTTCATGAAACCCGTGGAATAGATTACCTTTCAAACAAAACACGAAGATTCATACAAAAGCCAAGACTGCAATCATGCTTCACAAAAACTCTGGCCGAGTCTTCATTTCATACTCTTTGAGACGGTGCGCTGAGTTCTCGAATAATTTATTTTTATACCAAAGTCTGGTCTGAACTTCGTGAGTTTATTCAAGTCAACCATTCACTAGAAAACTTTTGGTCAAATGGGATATGATAAATAAACAAAAAAATACGTTTTCTTGAACTACTTGTTTGTTCTTTGACTTGAGATTTCAATGAAATAAAATATGCAGGAGTAGAAGATTTAATAGCAAACTTGAAGACTGGCTCATTGACCATTTTGGCTTGTTTGCACTAGTTTTTTGCAGCTTATTTCTTGCTTGATTTACTTGGTAAGTAATCAAGGTTTCGCAAGTTGAGAAACTAGTATTTCAAGAAACGACTGTTGAATTTCGTGACCCATTTTGAAATCAGCTAGTTCATCTAAAAAATTTGGAGTGGAATAATATTAAAATGTTTAAGGTAGACTCTGTTCATATAATTTATTCATGTTTGTATCTTCAATGTTTTTTCTACTTAGGTCGGCAGAACTCTTTCGGAAAAGTATTAGGAACTTCCAATAGAACCCACCACTGTGATCCTTCATAAATTATAAAAAATTAATTTTGGAAAAAAAATATGTTGACTGAAGTTAGCACAGCATATTTTCATTCGACCTTTTTTAGGCAAACGCACTTGAATTTTTTTTTAAGTATAAGGAACTCTAGAACTCAGCTGCATGTTCACTCACATTAAGGCTTTAAGGTTTCTATTTCTAGTGAGACACAAAATCGTTTAAATGACGAATATTTTAACACACTTTCATTAATCAAGGTAACACTTAAGTCTATAAAAAACCACTCCCCAACACTATTGATTTCAGAAAAGTATCGATAAATCAACTCGATTAAAAACAGGAATCGAATGGAATGAAGAAATCCCTGATAAGATTGATGTCCAGATTCCAAATGGTTCATTATCGTGACCGGGTCTGACGTAACTGATGGCGCCTTCTATTTCGGAATCTTCCGGGTATCTTGATTGTTAAGTTCAATATTCGTTATTTTGGAGACCTCGCTTAATCGATGGAATACACTCTAATAACACTTTTGAAATGAGGTGTCCTCTACACACCACTTTGAAAATCGAACGTTGTCGAATTTTCGATTGTTTTATTTAAAAAAAAAAATTTAAAATTTAAAAAACCCCTGACACAAAAACCTTAAATCCCTTTAAAAAGTAAAAAATAATAAAAAAACTCAATCTTGAAGTACCTAAAATACGTCGCGTCGGGGGACCGCTCCAAACCTAACAATTTACTTACAAATAGTCTATTACCTAACTGAACAAAAATTTTTATAAAATGACTTCTAAATATTGCATTTAGGATACGACCGTCAACGACGTCTGCCCTCGCAGAGCGGTCCCCCAACGCGACGTATTTTTTTTTTTGAATTATTAATACATACCTACTTGGGTACTTCAAGATTGAGTTTTATTATTATTTTTTACTTTTTAAAGGGATTTTAGGTTTTTGTGTCGGGGGTTTTTTAAATTTTAAATTTATTTTTTTATTTTATACTTTTTATAGGTATACTTATTATAATGTAGATTTTGTTAAGTTGTAAATACATAGAACTTCGCCGTGGCCAACAGGAAGATGGGAAGCTTGCAAAAACAATATCAATTCAATTTGATGATGCCACTATCGGCCGGAGTTGTGTTGACGAGAATGGATGGATTCTGATAAGGCCACATAATGTAACTTTTCAAGGTCTTAGAGGATATGGAAATATTGAAAGAACAATGTTTCCTATCATTTTATGTTGGGCGATTACGGCATATAAGTTGCAAGGCACGACAGTTGAAAAAGCTGTGGTTTACTTAGGTAAAAGTACTTTCGCAAAAGGCCAAGCCTATGTAGCCTTAAGTAGAGTATTTTTACTCTGTTTCAGGCTACATAGGCTTGGCCTTTTCCTTGAATGGTGTAGCAGTTTGTGAGCTCGACCAAAGAAAACTATTTAATAACCCACATGACAAATCATCTTTAGCAGAATTGCAAAGACTGAGATGTAGTCATTGATACTCTCACGTGACAATCGGATTTCCATGTCCCAATTTTCCCACCACCAATTTTCTCATCAAGCGAAGCTTGAACATTCTCGATTAAGTCATCAATATTCTCTTTCAGTGCGCTTTAATTTGAGACCCCACTCGAGTATATTTGTAGACATTCGGTTATTCTTCCCCACTTTCAACCCCCACAACTTTTAAACGGCTCAACCGATTTTCATCAAACATGTCTAAGAACACTCGCACATAAGTCACCTTTAATACAAAAAAATAATAATTGAAATCGCTTCATCCGCTCGGGAGCTATGATGCCACAGACAGACAGACACACAGACAGACCGACACACAGACCGACAGACAGACAGACACGTCAAACTTATAACACCCCTCTTTTTCCGTCGGGGGTTAAAAACAAGTGAGTTCGCTGAAGATTCTGTGTGAGGACTGGAGCAAAGTTTTTAACAATCTTACAGAATAAGACTACTAAGATCGGAAAGTAAGCTTTATGTGTAAAAAAAATACACAATTTTTGCCACCGACTCTGGATGCCCGCTTGAATCGATTTAATACTCTCTAATAACCCTTTTGAAATGAAATGTTCTCTAAACACCACTTTGAAATTCGAACAGTGTCGATTTTCAATTGTTTTATTTTAAAAACCAGTGAGTTCGCTTACGATTCTCGGTGAGGACCGGAATGAAGATTTTATAGAATAGGACTACTAGGGTCGGGAAGTAAGCTGTGAGTGTAAAATATTCTTGTCAGCCAGTCAGCTAAAAGTCAGGCAGATGACTTCATGAAATTTCACGTGCCCGCTCTCTTGCTGGCAATCTAGTTCCGAATTTGAATTTATCTCACAGTCCAACAACGTCGAGTAATGCCTAAAATTTTAAGGATTACCTGTATGATTTTCAAATAGTCGATAAGTTCGATTCAGGAATCCTTTTGGGGTTTTTATTGTCATTTGTAAATGCAGTATCTGACTGAAAAAGACACCTGAGTTATTGCCCTTAGGGTCGAAAATCCTCAGCCAATAAAACCTTCTAATTTTTTGTCTTCCTAATATGATACAAATGCAAGAGGATTGTTTAATAAAATTCAATTAAAGCCAAAATAATAATAATGACTACAAATATAATTAAAATATGTTTTTACCGTATCGTGCCTAAGTGCAGGCTATAAAATCTTCATAATTATTATTAGTTTTTTACATTTTCATGATGATTTTAATAGTGGCTATGATTTAGGACATAAATTAAATTTCGCGTGCCCATTAAGATGGGGCTAGGCAGTAGTACTTTTTTTTTTGGATGCGAAATCATCAAATGATTTCTCCCGCTCTGGGCGGAGCGGGAGGGCGTGTCAGACTTTTACTGACTAAAACCCACCCGTGTTCCTCCAGTTACCCATGTGCCAGGGTCACGGTATCTCTTTCGAACGATCACGCGACCCTGCCAGGCATCGGTCCTAGCAGACCCCTTCAGTGCTGCTGACATCTCTTTGAGGCGCGCGTGGAACACTACGCGCCGTCACGTCGACCCGAGCCTGGTCCTTACCGGGCGGCGAGCTACACATTGCTCGCCATCCGCGCGCCTTCGGTGGCCGGGAGTCCGCTGTTGACTCCCGAAGGCAGTAGTTCTCAAGTGGCTAAAAAGGCTTGTACTTTTTTCGCAGTTGAGTTAGTTCAAACAACTTTACATAAAGATTAATATGCAGTATTTCATCATCATTGTCATTTCAGCCGAAAGATATCCACTGCTGCATAGCATACCCTGATTTGAGGGGTTTTCCATAATCGCCACGCTTGGCAGGCGGGCTGGCGATCGCAGTATGACGGTATAATAAATAAATATCTTAGGACAACCAACACACCGTTATCTGATCCCAAACTAGGCAGAGCCTGTGCTATGGTAACCAGACAACTGATAAACATACTTATAAATTTCTAAATACATACATATTGTAGATAAATTACACCCAGACACAGAACAAATGATTGTGCTCATCACACAAAGATTTGTCCTGGGTGGGAATCGAACCCACGACCTCAGTCTTTGCAGTCAGGGTCACTAACCACTAGACTAACAGGCCAGTCATAATCATTATCAGTCATAGTCATAATGCATAGATAACGCTGCTGCCCATTCTCTAGGAAGTCCCTAAGTCGTCTTATAGGACACCTACGGGAAGAAATGGGATGATGCTGTTTCTTACTTCCAACATCACAAAAAGCAGTAGTAGCGTACTTTAAAACGTGGGGTGCCTGATATCAATAAAAAAATACCTTAAAAAGCACCCCACGCTTTTTTTCTATTATTTTGTACTTCTTAGTTTGGTTTTCAATGGATAAGCGTGTTTTTAGTTTTTTTAAACTATAATTTATTTTCTATTTTTTAGGGTGTTTCGAATTTTGAGACGTATGTCAGCGTAGTTTGTGACAGTTTTTCTGCTGTCCTGGTAACCCTGGCAAGGATAATGGCACAAATTTATGAAATTATTGCATTGTCATCGGTCCTTGACAGGTGTGCAAAGTTTGAATGAACTATAATTTTGAGACGTATGTCAGCATAGTTTGTGACAGTTTTTCTGCTGTCCTGGTAACCCTGGCAAGGATAATGGCACAAATTAGCTAGATTTTTACCGCTCGAACGCGTCACAGCCGTACGTCAACTAACTAACTAGCGCCCTCTAGCGGACAACATACAAAAGACGCTCAGGCAAGTGAAGCCTATCCTGGTAATCCTGGCAAGGATAATGGCACAAATTTATGAAATTATTGCATTGTCATCGGTCCTTGACAGGTGTGCAAAGTTTGAATGAAATCTGGTCGTTTAAAGTGGGTCAAAATCGCGCTATAAGGAGTCGGTTACAAACAAACATACAAACATACAAACATACTAACATACAAACATACTAACATACAAGTGAAGCTAATATAAAGCGTGTAAAAAAATCAAACGTTTCATTTGAGATTAAATTCCTAGCGTAGATCGTTCTAAGGCGGATCTTGGAAGGGAAGTACCCTAAAGATTGATTATTTAGGGTACCTTCCCTCCGGGATGCCCGTCCACTCTCCACCCTGTATACCAACGACATGAGAGTTATACTGAAAAGTTTCAAAAACTGAATTCATTCCTCAGTGCGCTGTTTTCAACATGAATCAACGGTCGAACCACAGTTTTCCGTTGTTTTAAATTCACCACGTTCGATTTATGAACACAACAACATGATTGTGATTTTTATAAGTTTCATTTTTTGTGTTCATTTTTTTAGAGTTACGTGGCGTTTTTTTTAAAGTCTACGCCGCTTGTCTGTTTATCTGTCATTGGGCTATTTTTTTAAACTTTTCTATCGTGTTAGACAGCCAGTTGAAATTTGCACAAAACACGTACGGTCACTATACCGTTTATCATAGTAGATAAAAATACTTTCTATTTATTAGGCCTGAGATTTTTTTTTTGTGATATTTTGTACAGATGATGTGACATTTCACTAAAATATCGGACGTTAAACCACTTTGAAACGGTGATGTCACTGATATTTGTGTTTAAAACTGGTGTGAACGAACCGATTATTTGTCAAAAAAAATATATATCAAAAGTCTTTTATCCAAACTAGGGCGAGATTTATTTTTGAACGTCAAAGTATAAGACGAGTCTACCATAACACCCACCCTTCACCACTTCCTACTGCTTTAGCTGGGAATAAGAAGTACCGCAATAAAGCCCCCAGCAGCACAGCTGACTAATCCATAAGTTCTGTCTATTTCGACACTTTGTGAAAAATTGCTGTATTTGCCTTTTTAAAGGGTGGCAGGAATATTGACGCACAAATATTCTAACATTAGTGTAATAATTATCCTTGGTTATCAATAACAAATATGCTGTATCATAGAAAACCGCAATGCTTACACGATCAAAATATATGGCAAAGCATTTATTTTTATAATAAATAACTATAATATGCGTCAATGTCTCTGCCACTCTGCATACGTTATTTAAACTCCCTTCCGAGAGGTTTGTGCCGTCTCGGCTACATAACTTCATAATAGTAAAAAAAATATTGAAACTTTATGAAAATTTCTGTAGTCGACAAGGAACCTTAGAGCGCGAGTCCGGTTCAAATTTGGCTTGTTTTTTTAAGCAGAAACAATTGATTTTTTTGGGTTCTAATAAGAATATAAGAATAATAATAATATTCCACAACTATCACACAACGCCATCTAGTCCCAAGCTAAGCAGAGCTTGTGTTATAGGTACTAGACAACTGATAAACATACTTATATATTTCTAAATACATACATATTATAGATAAATTACACCCAGACACAGAACAAATGATCGTGCTCATCACACAAACATTTGTCCTGGGTGGGAATCGAACCCACGACCTCCGGCATAGCAGTCAGGGTCACTAACCACTAGACCAACAGGCCTGTCTCTGTTCTATCACTGACCGCTGTTTTTTGTTATCACCAATGTTGACATACGACCGGGAAGTTCATTGAATTTAAATATTGATGGTATACAAGCAGTAAAATGATTGGTACCAGTTTAATGGATTTTTGATGGATTGGCCAAAAATTTAATTTTTAATTTCAAAAATGGATTGAATTTTAGTTAGTCGTACCTAATATTGTTTTCGAATAAAAAAATACCAAAATGTTGTTTTTTAACTATCACTTTTTTTTCATATCCGAGATATTTTAAAAGACATTTCTTCTTTTTGGTCGCGTACTTCTTTACTGAAAGCCGTGTCCCTGAAAAGCCTTCGTGGCTGTTTGTACGACTAGCATTTACCAGCGATTTCACCCGTGTGGAGGTCGGATATTATACTGCGGAAACGTAATACCGGTATAAAAAGTACGATAACCCAGGTTTTAAACTATTTGTGAGCCAAATTTCATCCAAATCCGTTGAGTAATTTTTGCGAGAAAGAGTATTAAACATCCGTCCGTCCATCCTCACGAACTTTCAAAGGAGATGTTTCATTTTCGGCCATCAGATGTACATTTATCAAAAAAGAGGAAAAAATACCACAAATTAGGGAAAAATATTCTCTGGTTAATTTGCGCCTCATTTGTTGTGTACAAAAAATAATAGTTTTTCAATTATTACCATGTTTTATTCAACATGGCGTCTCGTTTGCTTGCAGACTTCATTCGTTCTGAAATCATGTCTCATCAAATCAATGTTAAGTAGAAAATAATTAAAAAATGTGTGTATTCTTGTAGTGTTAAAAATAAATTACTATTATTCTCTTGTAAATATTTTTGAGTAAACATAATTAAGTGTGACTATTTCATCGTTACAAAAATCTTTAGTCTCCATTCTTGAAGTGTGTTTCTAAACGAAATCAAAATAACCACTTGCTAACTCTTAGGACAAACGTCAAACATTTTTAATTTTTATTTTGTACATAAAAACCATTTGATATTATGAAAAAAATGTTACTTTATTCTATTCATGAGTAATTTACCTAGCTTCGCTAAACGGTACACGTTATGGCCGGAGGCCCATATAAAAATGAAACATCTCCTTTATAATATAGGATATAGGATTATATAGGAATATAGGATTATATTTTTGAAATTTATAATTTTAATTTAGGATGTTCTTCCACTGCGTTCGGTTCTCGGCTTCCATCATGGTGGTCGTAACAGTGTCCATTGAGGGTGGCTATTTAGTCAGACCAGCGGTTAGGTGAATGTCCACGAGGTCGTTTCCCATTTACCTTGCCCATTACTACCAAATTTTGAAGGTTATCTGGTTCCTGATGGGCAATGTGACCAAAGTAACCGATATTTTTTTGCTAACAGATAAAGATCTGTTACCACTAATAATGTTGTTGTAAACCAACTACCAAAAGTTACAACAACATTATCATCGTCATATCAGCCGTAAAACGTCCACTGCTGGACATAGGCCTCCCCTAATTTTAAGGGGCCTTTGCTATAATCGCCACGCTTCGCAGGCGGGTTGGCGATCGCAGAATGGTGGTAAAAAAACTTTTTACAAAAAAATAAAAAAAATAACTGACTTCCTTAAAAAAAAACACTACAAAAAAAAAATAACTTTAATTTCGGAATTCGGTGTCTTAGGATCTGTATTTAAGGTTTTTGTCACCGACTTCCGAAATTAAAGTTATTTTTGACTTTGTAGTGTTTTTTTAAGGAAGTCGGTTATTTTTTTTTTGCAAAAAGTTTTTATTTTTAACTTTTTAGTTATGGTACATACCCCGCACTAATCTAATCGCGTTATTCGTTCATTTGTCGCGCAAATACTTAATGCAAATGTAAGACTTATATGGTTTTCACATGGCCCCCATTGTCCGAATGGAACCAAATTAAAATTGGACCATTCGGGAAGCACCAGCTTTCAAATAAAAAATCATCGAAATCGGCGTCAAAAGTTATGAGCTACCAAACATAAAAAAAAAAAAAAATACAGACGAATTGATAAACTCCTCCTTTTTTGAAGTCGGTTAAAAAGCATAGAGATCGCTGCTGCCCATTCTCCTGAAAGTCCCGTAGTCGGCGTTTACGACACCCACAGGAAGAAATGGGGTGGTATACAACAGTTCAGCAAATCATTGGCTATTATTTTATATGACCTGTTATTCAACCATTTGATAATTTCATGATTTACTCAAATTTAGAAATATCCAATCTTCGTCACATAAATATCTTTAAAAGCAACGCAAAATCGTATCCTAACATAATTATATTTAATTTCTCCTACCTTCCTAAATGTTTAAGAAAACGGCTCGACGATACGACGTGCTCTAAGTAACCCAATTTATTTGACATCATTAAGAATAAATAGCTCATTAATAATCCCTAAGAAATCTATTAAATAAATTACTGAAACAATTTGTTAGCGCAAACAGATTTCGTTTACAATGAACATTCATTTTACTGTTTACAGTGTTCATAAAACCAATAAAATGGTTTTTGGATAAGATTATGGATTTTGTCCGCCATTTTTTGTAACGATACCTATTCTTCTTCAATGTAAATCATTTTGGCAGAAGTACGGAGTTTGTGGCCAAGTAAAATAGCCGCACGGGTCAATCTATCAAGTTAAGCTACGCTTACCGCGGTTGGTCCGTGGATGGGTGACCATCATTACATACTCCTTACAGAACCCTTCGTGCCTCGGAAAGCACGATAAGCAGTTGGTCCCGACTGTCATTTTTGGATCTCTGACAGTCGTTGTGGGTCGTCAGAAACCTGAAAGGCTGACAACCAGTCTTACTAAGGGATATCGTATTACCCAGTAACTGGTTTGTGGAGGTCAGATAGGCAGTTGCTCCATGTAAAATACTGGTATTCAGCTGCATCCCGTTATACTGGAAGCCGACCTCAAAATAGTTGGAAAAAGGTGATGATGATGTTGGGTCAAGGTAACACACTAACAGCAGGAATGGCTTTCAATTTCTCAGTTCAACAACATTCATTGCGTCATTTACGTTGCTGAGCAGACAAATTTTTCGAACGTATGAAGCTTTGGATTAGGAATATACTTCAAAACGATTCAGATCCCTGATAAAATTATAAAAAGTTTTTTGCTAAAAACAAACAAGCAACTTGTGAAAAACACTACAAAGTGAAATATTACTTTCATTTCGGAAGTCGGTGTCTTTGGATCTTGCCATCGTCTTTTAAGTTATGTTACCTATCCATCTCTAATTGGAAAGTGGATTAAATACGTACTATCGAAGCTAACATACAAAAAAATCAGTCAAGTGCGAGTCGGACTCACCCACCGTTCCGGTTCCGACCCTGTCTTTTAATTATTTAATTACAAATGTATAGTTTTTAGATTTTCCCCTATACTTGTAGTATAAGACGGTATTACTTGCCAAATTTCATAGTTCTAGGTCAACGAAAAATACACATATACATTTTGATTCCTTTGAGAGTGTCGAAATATACGTTTTTACGGCATAAACGGCCGTAACTATTTTTCACTTTAACGTAGAAGTTTGATTTTTTCACAGCTTCAAGAAACTTTAAACTTGAGTATATCGTTTCAATTTCAACTCGATACCTCGACGCGTTTCCGAGATAAAGGGTCTTGACAGACAGACAGACGGACGGACAACAAAGTGATGTACGGGTTTCGTTTTTCCTTTTGAGGTACGGAACCCTAATTACCCAAGCAAAGTTTATATGGGATAACCCCTGAAGCATGACCTGTTAATTAAAAAACGAATTTTCGAAGTCGAATCATAAATTGCCGTAGACATCGCGAAACACACGTACGAACGAATTGAAAACTTCAAACGATGCAATTCTTATTTCACTAGCTCCTGTTATAAATTTCTTGTTTTAACATTAAATATATCATTTACCATCGCATCGCCCGCCCGCGATATAACTAAATTTTCTCTAAGCGTTCTTTTGTTTTTGTTTTTACTTTACTTCTTAGGGTCGCAGCGTCATGTTAAATAGCCTTTGACCTTCCTCAATAATTGAGCTATCAAAAACGATATGAATTTTTCAAATCCGTATGAACGATAGTTCCAGTGATTACTCCATTTCAACCTTTGAGCTACATAATTTTTCTTCAAAACAGTTCCTTCAAGAAAAAAGTCGCCTTCGCTACAAAATCAATGCCAAAAGCTACGTACCTCATAACACAACCTTAAGCAGGATATGGAGGGGGGTAAAAGAAAAAAGGTTTTCCTTGTTATTCAAATCAGTGACAAACTCTCGGCAAAGTGAGCAAAGATCCGAGCTTTTGCACTCGCAAGTCGGCAACTTTTTTTTTTCAACGGTATTTTCAATATTTCGTTCATCTCCTGTCATTGCGGAGGGCAATACTTCTGAACTTTGGTTTCGAGAAGTTGGCTGATTTTGAACATAGTTTTGTGAACCTTGTGAGTTGTATCGATGTTGTTATTAGGTTGTACAGTTAGAGATATTACGTAACTAGCTTTTGCCAGCGGCTTCGCCCGCGTGGAGGTCGGAAATTATCCCGCGGGAAGATACTACCGGGATAAAAAGTACCCTATGTGTTAATCCAGGTTATAAACTATCTGTGTGCCAAATTTCATCTAAATCCGTTCAGTAGTTTTTGCGTGAAAGAGGAACAAACATCCACACATCCACACATCCATACATACAAACTTTTGCGTTTATAATATTAGTAGGAAGTAGGATTTTCTAATGCTAAAGTCATTTGATGCTTAATGTCATTATGACTTGTGAAGTTTTTTACTTTTTTATTTATTGTTATTTTATTTTATTACTAGCTGACCCGACAGACGTTGTCCTGTTGTCCTGTCTCTTTGATGATATTTGAGCACGCATTCTGTCAATTCTATGTCAAATGTCATAATGTTACATTAAAAAAGTTTACATTGTCCTATTATATGGTTGTTAAGTATTCTTAAATTTTCTAATTTCCTGCGCAATTTTTTTATTTTTTTCTTTCATAAGAACCTTCTTCTGACAATTACAAACACAACAACAACAAAAAAAGTGAAATCGGTCCAGCCGTTCACGCGTGATGTCGTGACCAAGGGAAATAGGGATTCATTTTTATATATATAGATTATTATGTAATTTCGAACACAATGAAAATTGTTCATGAATAAATTAAATTGAAAAATTGAAATTTTCTACAACTGCCATAGAATTACAGAGAAATTAATGTAATTAATGTGGTACAAAATTAATTTCCCGAACTACAAAAGCTTTAGTGACTATGCACGTATGTATGGCGGCATCTATCATATATGAACTACGTATCACACAGACGTCGTGCAAAATCCTACATGGCGCAAGCAGAGTTTACAGCGCAATTATATATACAAGGTGCAGTTTTGGATCTGTAAAACATTTCAGGAGGTAATTATATTAGTGATTCTCGAACCGAATCAACAATAAAATGGGCAGATTTTTTTTCTTCATTTTATTCTTATTTATGGAAATCGGTAAGTGTGAACTCTCTTTTTTAAAACGCGGCCAGTCTGTACGCGTCCTTAAACTACACTTTCACATACACAAACAAACGCAACCGACATTTCTTTCATAAATCCAAAGCCGCGCTCCCCATCCAGAGTTATTCTGTAAAACAATAAAATTGAAAAACCTAAAATAAAAAGTATTATAGATTATTGACTTGGTATCGTATTGTTATATGATTATTTACGAGTCTCATAACAACCTCCTGAAATGTTTTGCAGGTTCAAAACTGCATCTTGTATAACAACGTCCCAAGTAGCTTTCCAGACAGAACAACCGTCTGGAAAGACGTTCCTCCCTTATTTATAGAGGATGAGTAAACTCTACATCCTGTTTCTCATACCTCTGTATACGTTACGTTGCTTATAATAAAGTAGAAGTTATACTTGTATTTAAGATGTGGAAATCGATAATTTATTAATCGAATTACATATGCCTAGTACTTTTAGATATGTACTGAATGATGCGTCACTAATAATTGTTTTATTTTATTTTATTTGGGAAAATAAACGATTACAATACAATGTAATGGTATCGATCTTAAAACTAAAATGGGAGTGTAAATGTTATAATCAACAAAAAATTTCCAAATAATATAAAAAAGTTAAACATACATGAGCGGCGTGCGATACAAATTACTTAGAATAGTGACTATGATTCTAGTTTCGTCATAGTAACATGTTAGACAGCGTCAATAATTTTATTGAACCCAAAAACTTATAACTAACCAAACATTCCCTATCTCGGAAGTTAAAATAATACACCTCTCTAAATCGACCACGAAAAATCATTAATTTCCTTTCAGTCAAACCGAATTCACAATCCAAATTAAACCGAAAAAGGGGTCCTTTTATCCGCAAGAGACCTCAAAGTTGATCAACCATTGAACCCTTTCAAGTCGGAAAAAAAAATGGCCGCCAATCGTCCTTGACTGGTCTCGGCAGTGTGTGTCAGATAAGGATACTGCAATCGATACTGTTATTTTTGGGACCCTGACAAAAGGGATGAAAGTTTTCCTTACCCCTTTAGAGGTCCGCTGTCGATCTGAAACAAATAGAGATCAAATATTAGTATAAGATAGTTACTGCGAAGTGTGAAATTGGTTCTTGTGGGCGAAGTAAGTGCTATAATTACTGTTTTTTTATGAACGAACTAGCTTCTGACCGCGACTTCGTCCACGTAAAATTTCTTGGTACCCCGACCTTTCCCGTCGTGTCGAATCGCCTACCCGTGCGATTTTTCCCGTTTTTGCAACATTTTTCATTACTGCTCCGCTCCTCTCGGGTGTAGCGTGATATTATATAGCCTATAGCGTTTCTCGATAAATAGGCTACCTAACACAAAAAGAATTTTTCAATTCAGACCAGTAGTTTCTGAGATTAGCGCGTTCAATTAAACAAACATACAAACAAACAAACTCTTCAGCTTTATAATATTAGTATAGATTAATAAACTTTATGATTAGGCAGATGATATTAATCGTAGATCAATTTTCTTTCTTTATTTCTGTAGCCGTTTCAATGATCATACGTTCTTTTATCGCTCGACGAATTTAAAACGATTTTCTGCTTCGTCAATCGTTTGTAGGTAACAGATACATTTTGGATCAAACGAGCCTTAGGAGCATAACTTTACAAAGCAAACATTGAAGTGTCTGTTTGTTATGTCAAAATAATAGCTTTTTACTAAATAATTATGATACGGTAGGGGAGACCGAGGTGAGTTGTGACAGAGGAGAGTTGTGACAAAGTCGATTTCTCGGAACCTATGACCGTTAGTGAGCTGGCAACAGCGCATGATTGTTTCTTTAGATACACGCTACTTGACGCAGTACGCACCAGGGACGCACGACAAACGGTTTCGCGAGTACGACGTCTGCATTGACAAAAACACGAAAAGTAAGTTTTTTATCAAAACTTTGATTGTATTTATATCGTGAAATATTACATTCACATGGTTATTCTATTTTTATTTATATTGTGTGGTTTTTGAAGTTTCAAAGTGTGGCATTGTCTTGCTGTGTTTGCATTTTGTTTTGAAATTACGAATTATTATTCTGACAAGGTCGTGATTTTTGGTACCTAGGAGAGTTGTGACACGCTGTCACAACTCTCCTATTTAATGTTATTTTCTAGTTTGCTTATTTTACTTGCTTTTTGCTATGTTCTTTTTGTGTTTACATGTATGTTGGTTTATTTAATTCAATTTTTGCAACCTAAGTTTGACATAAAAAGTATTCGGCAATCAAATTCTGTCTAAAAATAGCATTTTTGTCAGGAACTTTTTTGGACATGTGGTTTGATATTGCATGCTGAATTTCCTATTTTTTATTTCAGAATGCCTAACAATTATATTATGCTGACATGTGCCGCATCCAATTATGGGCTGACAACAAAAGAAACAAGAAGAATTGCCTTTATGTTATCAAAAAAATATAGTAAAAAAAAATCCAGCGTCATGGGTAGAAAATGAGAAGGCACGAGAAGTGTGGCTCAAGTTATTTATGCAACGACATCCCAATTTATCTTTAAGATCGCCACAAGCCACAAATATACATATCTCGCGCAACTCAACTCGGTTTTGCTTGTGCTGCCTTGAATCCTATGGCAGTAGCAGATTAAATGAGAAGTGGGTTCAGTGCCTAGAATGCAAAGGCTGGCCTCACGAAGATTTCACTGGGGTCGAGCTACAATACGTCCGTCATAATTGTTTATCAGATTAGATTAAGATTTTTGATTGACTTTCAAACGACTGATCTCATAATGATGCCCCAATTACCCACAAAATATTTTATACTCGTTATGTGTTACTGTAGTTCCTACAATTATGCCAAATGATAATTAAACTACTTTTATGGAAAAAGAATTGTGTTTTTTGTTTATAATTCCTACAAAATTATTGTATCTTTCAAAAATAGTCTAGATTTACAGTTGTCACAACTTACCTTGGTACCTGTCACAACTTACCTCGGTGTTAGGAGATTTGTGACAAAGGGAGTAGTTTAAGATTTTGTGAATTTTCTCAGAAACCTTATAACTTTTATTGATTCTGATGACTGTTTTCAAAAGTGTAAGAATTGAGCTACATTGAAGCAAAGAGTTCATAATCATGGTACGTTTTTTTATTGAGATATGTTCTTTTAAGTAAAAATTGTCACAACCCTCCTCGGTCTCCCCTACTCATTACAACAAAAAAAAAGATTTTTTGAAATAATTGCTTGTCCGTTTGTTCCAGCTAATCATCGAAACGACTGAACCGATTTTAACGGAATAGAGTGACACTCGCAAATAATTGATGTTTTATGGATTAACGTAGATTTCATTTCGTGCCGATAGCATTTCCCATGGGAAAAATTCCAGCAACCAAGCGGGAAAAGCCGCGGTTAGCAGCTAATTAAAAAAACACCTAATACACATAACATGAGAGCACACCTGGATAGAGAATACGAAGAAATGGTTTAGCATAGGTGTAATTAATAGTACACCCATATTTTATCAGTTACGGATATTCAATTTAATAAGCATTTCACTTAATTTCCTACAGCCATCAATCGGGTACGAGTCCAGACTCCAGGCTGCTACTGATAAATTCCGTAAAGTTGTAACTCAGGTCGTAACAGCTATGTGAACATTCAGCATTGTATATGTAAGCTGTCACGCCCTTTATGCCAGGAGGCTTTTATTTTTGCAGCCATGTTTACATTATACATATTTTTGTTGCTTATGCTTGAGTATAGTTTTCATTTTATTTGTTGGTATATTGGGTTGGTTATAGCAAATCATTTAATTTAATTTGTGTCTCTTAATGTTTTACTATATACCATTGTATAGAATCAAGTTCTTCTAACTGGACAGACAGCTGTGCTGCTGGGGAGTTTGTTGGCCACTTCTTCTTCCCAGCTAAAGCACTAGGAAGTGCGCGACGGGTGGGCGTTTTGGGGGGACTGTCTTTTGTAATTTTGACGTTCGAAAAGTGCTGATCCTCAGCCTAATTTGAATAAATGACTTTTGATTTTGATTTTTCCAGATGTAAAACCCAATAACGCCTTGCCCGACATAGGAATTGAACCCAGGACCTCAAGCTCAGCAGTAGTGCTTGCTACCACTAGACCAACGACGCAAACCAGGCAAAATAATAATTTATTTATTGACATAACATGGAGGGCTAACAGTTGAAACAAACAGATCAGACAATTACAGTTCTTCACTTATTAAAACCGCTTATTGTACCGTGTGGTGCCGGACGTAAAGAATAACACCACCCCATTTCTTCCCGTGGGTGTCGTAAAAGGCGACTAAGAGACTTACTAGAGAATGGGCAGCAGCGTTCTCTATGCATTTTACCACCATACTGCGATCGCCAACCCGCCTGCCAAGCGTGGCGATTATGGCAAAGCCCCCCAAATTGGGGGAGGCCTAAGTCCAGCAGTGGACGTCTTACGGCTGATATGATGATGATGATGATGACTTATTAAAATACATACACCAAATTACCACATTCTACAGTACAATTACATTGTTGCTCGCACTGAATAACAACTATCATAACAAAAAGAACTTCATGAAAAGTTACGGCTTAAGTACTTCCTGGCTGGTTTAAATTTCTGCTTGCACGCAAAATGTACGAATTCTGCATATAATTGGTTGAAGAAAATAGCGTGTGCTAAGGTGGTTGGTATCGTTTAGACTTCATTGGAAAGTTGAAATTAAATGTTGTTCAGCAAATTAGCATACAACTTCCAACTAGGAATTTTCCACATAATATCTTAGTCAACCCAAAAAACACTAGACACATACTTTCCAACAAAGGACAGACACAAAAAAGGGTCCAAGACCTCACAGCTACTCAATTTCACCAAGTATGTTATTTCGAAATTTGCCCAGAAAACCTCTGAAACCTACACAATAAAACAGATGGATCGTAGCGAATTGTTATTGTATTCACCAACGGAGTATGGAAACGAGGGAATAAAAATAATCGAATACGGAATTATTTTGCGGACGGTTGGTTTTGGAGCTCAGTACAGATGTTTGGGGAAGGTATTAAGAGGGAATGCTGCCTCAGTTCGGCTTTGATTTTGGGTGGCCGCACAGTAATATAAAGTTGAACGGTGTTTATTTTTGTTTTGTTGAATTTTTTGGAATGTGTTAATGTGATCCAATGGTGTCGTTACTAATTCCACGTCGTGAATTGAAACCCAGGAAGCCACTTTAATTTGTGTATTTGATTTCATCACCACTGCCTGTCTTAAATAAAAAATAAAAAAAAACAACCGACTTCCTTAAAAACACTACAAAGTGAAAAATAACTTTAATTTCGGAAGTCGGTGTCTTAGGATCTGTATTTATGGTTTTTTTGCCACCGACTTCCGAAATTAAAGTTATTTTTCACTTTGTAGTGTTTTTAAGGAAGTCGGTTGTTTTTTTTTTTGTAAAAAAGTTTTTATTTTTAAATTTTTAGTTGTGGTATTCACCCTGCACTAATTCCAAACAAACAATGCATATTTATGCGATAGCAGAAATCGCGGTTGATTTGCTGTCATTTTTTAAAGAGTTCCGGTGTCTGTCTCCCGAACTCATCATCAGATCTATATGAAAATTATATGGGACCATTTCGGAATAAACCCCTTTCGAACAAAAAAAGAATTTTGCAAATCCATCTGCATATGACGGAGTTATGGCCGAACATACATAAAAAAAAAAAAACATATAAACATCCGAATTGAGAACCTCCTTTTTGAAGTCGGTTAAAAATATAATAAATGGCCAGGCCAAAATGATTAAGGCTGCTTTTTTTTATCAAGCAGACAGTAGAGTGGGTAAGAGCCCACTCTAGTGTCTGCTGAGGAATCAATTCTCGATGTCAACGAGTATGTCTATCTAGGACAAGATATCTTCTAACTCCTGATCGATAAGGAGTTGTACCTTCCATCATCAGCTCAACGGAATATAAGAATACAAGTAACGATCTAAACGTGCCTATAATATTCAAAGAATTATCCCCTAACCTTCTAACCTTTCACTGTAAGTTCCTATATGTACTGTTCACCGATGAGGAGTTCCATGCGGTATCTTCGAAGACTATAATTAGTTCACCACGGATGGATAGATAGAACCAGCAATTATTTTTGATCTTTAGTACAATATCCAAATCACATTACGTGTACTGTTTGTTTTTGAGGAGTTCCTTCGTTTATCTCCCAAAGTATACATCAAATCTTCACAAAATTAATATGGGACCACCTCAGGAGTATACCCTTACGAATAAAAAAAGAATTTTCAAAATCGGTTGACAATTGGCGGAGAAATCGGTGAACATACATAAAAAAAAAAAAAAATACATACAGTCGAACATATAACCTCCTCCTTTTTTTGAAGTCGGTTAAAAACATGGAATCATAATTGTATTTTTTTGAAGAAAAACATGAATAAGGATTAGAAAGATAGAGAATACGTTTATTTGCGGTAAATATGACGCAAAGAAAAATTGAACATAACAAAAAACTATTTTACAAAAAAAAACAACCGACTTCCTTAAAAACACTACAAAGTGAAAAATAACTTTAATTTCGGAAGTCGGTGTCTTAGGATCTGTATTTATGTCTTTTTTGCCACCGACTTCCAAAATTAAAGTTATTTTTCACTTTGTAGTGTTTTTAAGGAAGTCGGTTGTTTTTTTTTTTTTTTTTAAGTTTTTAATTTTTAGTTGTGGTATCCACCCCGCACTAATTCCAAACAAACAATGCATATTTAAGCGATAGCAGAAATTGCGGTTGATTTGCTGTTATTTTTTAAAGAGTTCCGGTGTCTGTCTCTGGAACTCATCATCAGATCTATATGAAATTTATATGGGACCATTTCGGAATATATGACGGAGTTATGGCCGAACATACATAAAAAAAAATATAAACATCCGAATTGAGAACCTCCTCCTTTTTGAAGTCGGTTAAAAATATTTTAAAAAAGTTGAGGAAAATATGCGTCACATCCACGCAAAACGGAATCAACGGATTAATGTACTTTCTGAGGTGCGGAGGGATCTTGGTATGTCAAAATGGTCACCAATCCACGGACCAACCTGGCAAGCGTGTCTTGACCTAGTCGCTCGATCCGTTCGGCTATTATTACGTACCTAGCCACAAGTACTTTCTCATATGAAGGCAAATAACTACAAAAATAATACATGTCGTATCTGACATCCCAAAAATCCAGACCTGAAATTTAGATAATCTCAGTGTTTTTCAAGTAAAAGAGAAGTCACGCGCCTTTCGTACAATATAATAATATCTTGTAAAAGGAACTATAAGAAAAATGAAAAACAATTTGCGAAAATTAATCTGAGGAAAAAGACTTTGTAAAAATAATATGCAGCCGTTGGTCTGGCATCTAAGTTATAGGCTGTTAGCGTTATTTTATTTTACTAAAATACTTCTAGATAAAATTTTTGTTTCTTCAATTCTTTCTTGTTTACGTGTGGATAATTTTCAATACTCGAATCCGGATACGAGCCACGAGTGAAAACCGATCCGTAATTAATATATTTCAATTTTTTTTAATGAAAAACGTTGTTTTGTCTGCTAGTAACACTTACAAATATTTCGGTATAAAAACTTTTCGTTCTGTCATGTCTGTTTCATGGAATAGGGATATTTCCAAAATCAACCTAAATAGTTTATTTTTTCGTCTGAATTCACAATGTTTATCCAACCAATGATTATGGATAATAATGAATTGATGCTATGTTATAATCTATTAAAAAGCACAGTAGCACAGACTTCATTGCTTTCATTTTATCTTTAAAATATGCATAACCTTGTACATGATCATGTTTGTGTTGATAGGATACCAAACCTGTTCACCCACAATTGTTAAAATATATTTCTTCGTAATATTTTTTTTTTCTCACAACTTATGACTTACGTCTCCGACCCTCCCCAGATTTTCCGGGACACGAAACCCGGACCGAGACGGCTTGTCAACACGCTCGTCCGTCCGTCCGACGGAACTAAGAATTTTAAATTATACCAAAAATAAATGTTACATCCAAAATTGTTCCATTCTGCTGGATCTTTATTTGATAGCCTTACAGAAGCGTAAGATGTTGGGTCTTATTATTTTTACTTCAAAATTAGAACGAGCTTTCTCAGAACAAAATGGTTTTTCAGGTCATTGGCTTTCTGAAACTAAGCCTTAGGTGGTTATAAAAAGAATAATTAATTATTTTTGGAAAATATTACGTCTTTCGGTACGCGGCCGCCACTAAAGAACCTTTCAGCCCCATCGGACATCTGTTCTTCGAGCAATTTGCCCTGTCCACTGCCATTTAAGTTTGGCAGTTCGTCGGACTATGTCGGTTGCCTTGGATCTATTCATTTCTGATTCCATCACACAGGGAAACTCGACGAACAGCCTTTTCCATTACCTCATTGTGGCCGACCACGTTACAGTGCCATAGGGCATCACTGGCAACACAAACCTTCGTCTTGAGACACCGCGTACTAAAAGACGCAGAGTTGGAAGGCCTCCCACAAGGTAGACCAATGACCTTGTGAAGGCCGCAGGAATCCATTGAGTGCGCGAAGCAAAGAACCGGTTGAAGTGGCGGAGCTTTGAGAGGCCTATGTCCAGCAGTGGACATGTTTTGGCTCAAATGATGGTGATAATGATGATGGTGAAAATATTCTAAGCACCTTACTAATCCATCCTAGATTTGCAGCTACAGTCTAAGAATTATCATTAAAGTTCAAAAGTACTTAACGAAACTATTAAATACTTATTTTGTTTGACACTGTTTTGGGGATTACAAGAAAAACTAAATATTTTAGGTTCTTAGAGTTTTTTTCACTTAAAGTTTCAGTCGAAACATTTTGGAGAGAATTTAAGTAAAATAATTTATCATCATGATTGAAATTGGTCCCTTAACGACTGCTTTTATTCAAATAAATAATAGTTTAAACAAAACTAAAAAACCGAACTTAAAAGTAGAAAGAAATTAAAAAAAAAAACAAAATTAGGATAGAGTGATTAATAAATGAAATCTTTTAAAAATAAAGAAGCGTGGGGTGTTTCATATTAATTCATCAGTCAATCAATTAAGGTAATACAATTTATTAAGACTATGTTAGTAGCACTTCTTTGCACTAGCTTGACTTTGTGCTGACCATTGGTAGGTCATTCCTTTCTCTTAGCTACCTACTAAGCCTCAAGTGTTCTACCAAAAATGTAATATCAGAAACCTTTTGATAATCCGAACACATGCTTCGAAACGGATATTACTTCTATATTAATTTCCCTATCCGAAAAGCAACCTTATTTAAGACATCCTTCCTCGTATATGATTTCAAAATCGGAAATTCATTTCTTTGAGGGTGTTATTTACGCGTGAGATGGTCTTTAAGGAGATCGGAAATGTTAAGTAAAAAAAATATGGATTATAATTTCAATTTTCATATAGGGATTACTACTTAATTGGATTACTTTAGATCTATAGATACTATGTGTGTTAGATTGAATTGAAACGAAGATCTTAACCGCAGCTTGGGGTAGGTGTAAACGACGTACCTCACTCCCCACCACCGTGAGGAGGCCCGCAATGGTGGGCCGGCACCAGTCGGAGATCGCGGAAGACATGTTGGTTCTCGTGGTCCCCGACGTAGGTGTGGGACGGAACACCGGGGTGGTTTTAGTCAGTAAGAGTCTGACAGACCCCTCCGCCCACCCCATGGCGGAGAACATCCATGAGGATTTCTACCTCGAGATCAAAAAAAAACCGGCCAAGTGCGAGTTGGACTCGCGCACTGAGGTACCGTACCGTACAAAGCTGTAGGTATTCACGGTTTATGCATAAGGTTTATGTTTAAATGTTTTTTTTTTTGAGTTGATTGAATGAAAGGTAAGTTGCGGTTTACGATTTTTGACGTATTAAAAAAAAACTACTTATTAGATCTCGTTCAAACCAATTTTCGGTGGTAATATACATCATAATATTTTTTTTAGTTTTATTATTCCCTTATTTTAGAAGTTACGGGAAGTTTCACTTTGGAAGTGTCTCTCGCGCAAACCATTCAGTTTAGAAAAAAATGATATTAGAAACCTCAAAATCATTTTTGAAGACCTATCCATAAATACCCCACACGTATGGGTTTGATAAAAAAAAAATGTTGAGTTTCAGTTCTATGTATGGGGAACCCCAAAATTTTTATTTTTGTGTGAAAATCTTAATGCGTTTTACAGAATACATCTACTTACGAAGTTTCAACAGCATAGCTCTTATAGTTTCGGAAAAAAGTGGCTGTGACATACTCGGACAGACAGACAGACAGACATGACGAATCTATAAGGGTTCCGTTTTTTGCCATTTGGCAACGGAACCCTAAAAAGAAGTGAACTTGCATAACATTGTAGAAATCGCCCCGAACTATTTCTGAAGCGCTATGTCCTCCATGCGGCTTTTTATTATACAAAAGCTTTCGCCAGCGGCTTCGCTCGTAAAGAGGTCGAAAAATATTATTATCCCACAGAAACATACTATGGGGATTAAAGTATCTTATGTATTAATTCAGGTTATAAACTATACGTGTGCCAAATTTCATACAAATTTGCTAAGCCTTTTTTGCGTGAATGAGTGACAAACATCTATATATCCGTAGCTCCTCACAAACTTTCACATTTATAATATTAAGTAAGATAATAGAAAGAAACAGAGGTAGTGTTTATGGTTTTCAAGGGTGCTGAAGGCAATAGTGAGGTCAAAATGAAAGTCCAAAAATGCGGCTGCGAAAGTTTTTTTTTTTCATCGTGAGTATCGTTTTCATGGTGTACTCCGAATGTAACTGCAGATCTAGAATATCAATAATCTAGATCTCTAGTTACATTCGGAGTTGATAAAAAAGAGTACAGAATTTCTTGACAGGGGTCCGCCGACACCACATGTTTTTTTTTTCGTTTCCTTGCAATGCTTCACACTTGAACATTATAATAACGAAACTGTTGAGCGTTGGATCGCTGTTAATGGGATCATACCGAGTTTCCCGGATGCATTTTAATAGCCTTACTAGTAGAGTGCAGGTACCCAAGGACCACGTACATCAAAGACTTCTCGACAGAATAGACAAGATTTTATTAATGTATTATTTCTGTATAGCACATTAAATAAGAGAGTGACTAGAGAATTGGCAGCAGCATACTCTATAGGAAGAAAAAATACCGATTATTTGGACACAGTTTATGAAACACAAAATATATACAATAACAGTATGCATTTTAACACCATACTGCTTGATCGCCAAATCGCCAGCCAATAGTGGCGAATATGGCAAAATACCCTCAAATTGAGGGAGGTGTGCCTTCAACAGAGGAATTTATGATGATGACGACACAGAAATCAATATCTGACCCATCACGATAACAGAAAAAAACTTTTTCTTTCATTCCTTCAAAATTTTTTAAACTCGAACCATCTTATCACAAAACGCGATGAAACATTAGTTCTAGCCTGAAGCTCTGAGCCAGTTTTTTGTATTCCCAATTTTATTTCGGTTTAGGTAAAGTTCTTAATACAAAAACGACATCTTTGCACCGTACTAAGTAACTATACATGTTGGGTTCTCAATTCGAAAATTGGCTTGGTAATTTAAACCTGATGGTCTATTCTCGTAATTTTAAGAACCTTCAGTCTGATCTTAGGTCTCAATCTGTCAGAAATACGAGTACCTAGAGTTTCCATACATTTTTGACAAGTTTTTGACATTTCACTGTCGCCGAGATGACACTGACTAGATTTTGCATGTTTTTAGTTGCGAGAATGGGTCCTATGGTCTGAGAAAAGCGTTGTGTAAGAAGGAAAGAGTTAATAAGTCTTCTGGAAGTCATAAAATCCATTGAATTGAATTAAACATTGAATTTAATCAATAGATAATAATCCACCTGCCAATACCAGTAAATAATGTTTCAAATTAAAATATTTTAGAAAGGGCACGATTGAAATGTAATTTCCTCTCCGAAGATGAGGCCCTGGTACTTTATAATCTGTTTCTGTAATTTTATCGAATTTCTGTGATCGAGAGTTCGTTGTTCACATAGAAACAAATGCGGAGTAGGCATGGATTGTTTGCTAAGGATTCTGAGGGATCCAAACGTTTCAGAGCTGACGTGCGTTTAAGCAAAGTAGGTATTACTTATTATAAAACGTTTTGATTAAAGTATTTAGTCGGAAAACTTGGCATGAATAATTCAATATAACTATTGTTCATGTTAAGTTGTTCAGACTTTAGTTTTTGTAAACATTACTATGCTAGGGTGTTTTTCGTATTTATTTTGAACCGAGTCACTATAAGTCTTTAAAATTAAAATGTGATAAAAACCTCCAAAAATTCTTCTCAATTCCGCTCATCTGATCTTAGTAATATTGATTGTTGCTTGAAATATCCATGCATATTTTAAAGTATTAAAATAATTAAAGAAACAGTGATGGTCATACTTTCAGTCCATTAATTCAAAACCTTTAAACGGTGAAGGCGAAAAATCGTGAAGAAACCTAGAATCAAACATTCGATCACATGTGACATCTACCAGCTCGCACTGAGTCTGCGCGGTAGATTACAGTCTATTCTCTCTCGTATATAGAAGGCCTGTGGCCCTGCAGTGAGAACACTGTAGGCTGGTTATCCTTCCTAATATCCTAATATCCACACTTAATATTATAAATGCAAAAGTAACTCTGTCTATCTGTCTGTCTGTCTGTCTCGCTTTCCCGCTAAAACTCCTGAACCGATTTAAATGAAATTTGGTACACAGATAGTTTAGAGCCTGAGAAAGGACGTAGGCTACTTTTTATCCCGGTAGGACGTTCCCGCGGGATATTTTCCGAGCTCCACGCGGGCGAAGCCGCTGGCAAAAGCTAGTAATATTATAAATGACTAGCTTTTGCCCGCGGCTTCGCCCGCGTGGATGTCGGAAATTAACGCAGAAGGACGTACTACCGCGGTATGATGTGTTAATTCAGGTTATATTATAGGTAATAGCTGTTACCCGCGACTTCGTCCGCGTGGTATTTAACAAAAAGTTTTTAACCGACTTCAAAAAGGAGGAGGTTCTCAATTCGGATGTTTATATATATATTTTTTTTTTTTATGTATGTTCGGCCATAACTCCGTCATATATAGACGGATTTGCAAAATTCTTTTTTTGTTCAAAGAGGTTTATTCCGAAATGGTCCCATGTAAATTTCATATAGATCTGATGATGAGTTCAGGAGACAGACACCGGAACTCTTTAAAAAATGACAGCAAATTAACCGCGATTTCTGCTATCGCATAAATATGTATTGTTTGTTTGGAATTAGTACGGGGTGGATACCACAACTAAAAATTTTAAAATAAAAACTTTTTTACAAAAAAAAAACAACCGACTTCCTTAAAAACACTACAAAGTTAAAAATAACTTTAATTTCGGAAGTCGGTGGCAAAAAAACCATAAATACAGATCCTAAGACACCGACTTCCGAAATTAAAGTTATTTTTAACTTTGTAGTGTTTTTAAGGAAGTCGGTTGTTTTTTTTTAGTAAAAAAGTTTTTTCATAAAACTGTCTTTGAAAACTACGCTGACATACGTCACAAACTACGCTGACAAAATTCTCAAAATTCAGCGTGTTTTTAGTTTTTTGAAACTATTGTTTATTTTTTCTAAAATAAAAGTAGCCTAAGTTACTCCAGCTATCTGCCAGTGAAAGTTCCGTCAAAATCGGTCCAGCCATTTCAGAGATTAGCCGGAACAAACAGACAGACAGACAGGCAAAAATTGTAAAAAATGTTGTTTTGGTATATGTACCGTGTACACATCTATATACACTTAGTAAAAAGCGGTTACCTTAATATTAAAAACAGACACTCCAATTTTTTTTATTTGTATGTATAGAAGATGTATAGATATATGTAGTTTGTATGGATTGGTTAGTTTGTTACTCTATCACACAAAAACGGCTGAACGGATTTGAATGACATTTGGCACACAACATATAGTCTATAATCTGGATTAACACATAAGAAACTCCTTTTGTCTTAGTAGTATGTTTCCGTAGGATATTTTTCAAACCCCACGTGAGCAATACCTAGTGTAAAACAGCCTAGTAATCGAACAAAATCTAAAAGTTTCTCTGACTTCGTTTACGGCACTTACTACATTGAAAGCACAAAAAACTCGTTCAGACTCACTAAGGTACTTAAGAGATTTTCAACAGCCTTGATTTGAAACTTTTAAATGTCTTTAAATGTTCAGAATGGGCATTTGAACGGTTAATTTTAGCCTCACGCCATTACGTTGGAAGGTAGGCAGAGAGGAGATGTGTTAGGCAGTTAAGTGATTCAATTTGTTTTAGAATTTAGTGGCGTTTTATCTCTAGTTATGCGTATGATTTGCTAATAGTGACATTTAAATGAGATCCTTACTAGCTTCTACTTACGACTTCATCCACGTGTTTCTTGTTTTTAGATAAAACCTTAATATATCCTACGGCATTAACAAAAACTTTAGTTGCCCTTTAGTGAAATAGTTTTTGTAATTGGATCAGCAGTTCCAAAGATTGCCCCTACATAATTTTTCCTCTTTATAATATTAAGAACTAGCTTTTAATTGCGGCTTCGCCCGCGTGTATGTCGAAAAATTTACAACGGTGTTAAAATTATCTGTGTGCCAAAATATATCCAAATCTGGTTCGTCGGAACAAGCATCCAGATAAATAGAGGAACGGAAAAGAAAAATCTGAGTTACTATTTTGTAATAATTATGTTTTCATTTAGTATAGACAAAGAGCATTTGCTTGGATTTAGATGATATATTATTACATGAAACTGTAACCTGCGAAATGTTTGTATATTGTTGGCACACCTCTGCCTAACTGTTTCAGAAATATAGGCGTGAGTTTATGTTATGATTTTTCAGTCATAGTTACTATAAAACACAAAAGAAGATCGTTAAAGTAAGCTAAAACAAACTTTTCATATTATAAAATAAAACACAGTTTGAACAATCACAATAAAAAATTGACGTCATTATTTTTGAAACAGCAACTGTCATGAAAAGAATTGTGCTGCATTCAACAAATAAATTCAGCTTTTCAGTGTTGAACTTTTCACATAATTAATCATTTTATTAAAATATCATAAACAGTCCGTTTCATCGGACAGATAAATAGCGTGAAAGACTTGTACAAAAGCTCTCTTTGTTTACAACCGATAAATTGTGATGCTCAAAATGTCTGCCTTTTCGCAATAAATATTCTGGGGCACTGATGAAATTTTTTGTCCCGCTATGAAATATTAAGTCATTTTTACAGTGGAATTTAAATCTGAGTATGTGCGAGTCGGACTAGCACTCAAAGGATTCCGTACCGAAAGACAAACAGAGCTGATAAAAACACGTTGCTTGTGTAGAGACATCTTTTAATGTATAACTTTAATTTATTTTTATCTGGTGTTATTGTGGCAATAGGAAATACATACAATACTTTGTGAATATTTCAACTGTGTGCATATCACGGTGCATGAGATACAGCCCATTGACAAACGGACGATTAGACTAAGGAGGCTTAGTAATAGAGTTCCTTTGGCAGATTTTGAGTACGAAAACCTTAAATACCTTTTCAGTAAAATTTTCGGTATAACTTTCAGAGAAATTGTTACAAAAATATTGGAGTATATAGTCGACGTTGCGATTAATTTATAACTCTAAGGATCAAAGTCATTTCCAGATCATTAAACCACAAGGTCTATTTTTCTATGCAACAGTTACAGTAACAGTCGACGTAACAGATAGTTTGATGTTTAATTGTTCTTGTTGTTGTGATTTGTTTGTTACAAAAGTAGTCATATGCACTGTGCAATCGGCATTTTGTTTTTTTTTTTTTAGTATTTTATTTGGTACTATATAACTGCCAGTATCGTAAAGTATATCCACTTGTATTTTCTTTGGTCCCTAGCCTATCATGATGCAATCGAAAAATTATATAACTTTTTATACTTGAATACGGGGCTTTAGGCTACTGTGTATTTTGTACATTACATGTCTTTTATTGTATTGTCGTTTTATTTGTGCAGCATAAACATTTTTTTTTCTTTAGTGTAACATTAGTGTAATTTTAACTTAGTAGCAACATCTGCTAAATGTGTTATATCCTTATTCGTTTTTGGAATACACATTATTTTTCCTCATAGGAAATGTATAAACCGGGAACGATAAATTACATACAAATACATGTTCAAACAGTCCATCCATCAAACTAAAAGCAATCAATCAAGATTTAATTACGTGAAAGAATTAATTACAAGGACAAATATTTTCTAAGCTGCCAGCGTGGGTAGGCCCACAAGGAGGACCGATGACCTGATGAAGGTCGCGAGAATTCACCGGATGCTAAAAGCCAAATACTAAATCGATGTGGCAAGGAGCTCCCCTAAGAATTAACTATGTCAAGCAATGGACGAATTTTAGTTGAACGATGATACTGATAAAACTTGAGCTATCACTGAATGCGTACCTAGATACTGTTTTATAAAGTTTTTCTAAACGAAGTTCTTTAACGCGATTTGCGTTAGGAGAAAACTGATAAAAATTACACATAATGAAAAAGCGTTTTTGCAGGATGTAGATATGGACGAATAGATGCGGAGATGTTTTTTGAGGAAGTTACAGCTAATAGTGAGATCAAAACGAAAATCAATATGGTGGCTGTAAGCTTTCATCGTGGGTGTCGCGTCGCTTTCATGGTTTTCGAGAGAGAGCTGAAGCCGATAACGTTTCCTTCTCTCTATTTCTGTTTTTGTTATATACGGCTGTGTGAGCGAGCCACTATCGCGTAAGAAACTTTGGTCCTAACGGGGTTACTACGAATGCATAGGTTTTTTTTTTAAATTATTATTATTATTTATATCCTTAGTAGGCAGTACGAAAACTAAGCGGTTACCACTTTCCACAGATGTAATAATTGTGTTGAATATGTTATTACGTTTTGTGATTCTCTTGACTGCTTACAGCCACAATAGTTTACAAAGATGTTGGTCATTGTGAAGTCAGGGATATAAATGACTAGCTTTTACCAGCTGCTTCGCTCGCGTGGAGGTCGGAAATTATCTCGTGGGAACTTAATACCTGGATAAAAGTACCTCATATGTTAATCTGTGTGCCAAATTTTATTCAAAACCATAAAGAGTAACGAACATCTATACATCTTCACAAAGTATCAGGTTTAAAATAATAAAGTGGGATGATAGAACTAAAGAAAAATGGACAACCAACTTAAATTGCTAGTAATCACTCAATTCAAAACAGTCATTTTTGACAACTGTCAAAGAATGCCATTTGTGAAATGGCTTTAGAACTACAACTGTAATTGACTTTAGAACTACAACTGTAATTGACTTTAGATATACGATACATTGACTAGAAGTTTAAATTATTATTTCTCACTTTTAAAACTACTTGCAATTCTTAATTAAAATATCTAATTATTTTTTAATACTCCGCCGTGACACGTTAAGATAGTATTAGTTTAAGAGCCAGTCACTCCGATTCAAAGCCACAGGATTATGCGGTTTAGCTGCGACCTAGTTTAGGAGCTCGAGGTCAAAAATGCGACGTAAGTAAAAGACGACTTGTGATTCTTTGCACTAAGAGAAAAGTTATATGTTTGAACTTAGTTATAATGAAAATAAATATTTCAGATCAAATAAATAAATAAAAATAAAATAAATAAATATCTTAGGACAACCAACACAATGTAATCTGATCCCAAACTAGGCAGAGCCTGTACTATGGCAACCAGACAACTGATAAACATACTTATATATTTCTAAATACATACATATTATAGATAATTTAATAAAGAGAGCGATAAAGTATTGGAAAATACCGTATAAAATAACATACGGTTTAAGACGAGGCTGAAAGCATTTTAAGAGAATGGTAGCGGCAACGAACATTGTTTGATGGTGACAATTAGTTATTAAAATTTCAAATAGTCATTATTACAACTTGGTACTTTTATGGACTAGCTTCCGCCAGTGGTTATGTTACCGTGGTATATCGATAAAAATCTATGTTCATTTCCAGGGTTCAAAGACGTATCCCAATTCCAATTTTCATCAAAATTGTTACAGCCGTTTCGGAGATTAATCGAAACAAACAGTCAGCGAGACAGACATAATCATTTGGAAAAAAACTGTTTTTTAACATTACAAACGGTTACTTAAATTTTATTTATTTGTATATGTCACCGTTAAATTATAGACACCGTTAGATTAATAACCATCCAGCTAAATTATAATCTATCGAAAAATTGTGAACTGCAAAAATCATTAACAATTTAACGCATTATTTTACGATAGATTATAATCTGTCCATGGCAAACCTACAAAATGAGAACCGGTATCAAAATTGCATGCGACGCATCGCAATTTGGACTAATACTAAATAGCCAAGTAACTGTCATCAGCTTGCGCGCACGACTTGCACGCAGTTGACCTGCGGCGCGGTGCACATAACTTCAGACAATCAGCGCATTCATGCGTTTCGTCACATGCCATTTCACAATTTGACATTTTCACTTGAATAGATTGTAATTTCACGAAAAATAATGCGTTTAATTGTAAGCAGTTATGGTTACGGTTCGCAAACTTTCGACAGATCGTCATCTCACGCGACAGATTATAATGTAACGGTATTTACAATGTCACGGTGACATATAGAGGTGCATCTAACTAGAAAATAAAAGTGAAAACTGCTCCGATTATAGAGTTTCTGTTTTCGCTTTTTTTTTAAAGCAATTGTGTTCATGCGGAAAAGAAATCTAATTATACTTTTTTTTTCCACTGTCATCACTCAGTCCAGATATCCACCTAAGATAGTGGAGACTTGTACTGAAACATATGAGTCTGTTTGTCTTTGTCCCTTCGTCCCTTGTAATACTTTGGTCCCCTGCGAATTACACGTATCAGAAGATGGCTAAAACCACTTCTATTTGCAAAACACACAATCTTGCATCTTACGCCTTTATAGAGGTTACCTACCCACACCTTTATTCTGCACCTACTTGTAACACATCCCTCATTATAAAGCTTCGTTCCCCCCACAAGTATCGTGCACATAAAATCAAATCACCAATCCAATTTGTATCTTATATCCTCGTAATAAGATTTATTATTACACGCTCAAGAACATTGTTGCAAGTAGCAACAAAGATTGTGGAATATTACGTACGTGACTTGTTACATCCAATGAACTTTGTATCCTAAGACTTGGATATTAGATTCCTTTTGGATTGACGAAGTTTTAATGCAAGCGGAAGGGAAGATTTCCCGAGTAAACTTTAGGGTTTAGTAAAGTTTACAGTTTAAATGTTGTTGCTTATTATTTCAGAAGCGCGGTGAGATCAAAGATTACGATATTTTATCTTGAACTTGTTATTTTTGATGATACTGTTAAGTTTAAAGGTTTGTTTTATTTGAAGATCATCTTGAAGTTGTTAAAAGACAGTAATGGTATTGATGAATAAGGAAAGAACTTAAAACAAGTTGGTGTTGTTTCTGCTGTTTTCCTGGAATTTAACGCTTCAAGTTTCATTCAAAACATTGCAGTAATCAGCCTTAGGCTTCTATAAGTTATTTGAGTGGCCATATTTTTGGTATATATTATGGGCGAAATTATAAATTATTCCAAATTCTATTTTGATTTTTTTTTCCTTTCTTCTAATGATAATAATAAAACATTAATTTCCAGGTTACAATGACCTATGACACACTAACATATATAAGTATTATACCAAACGTGTGTTAATAATGTACCTTAAAACTATGTTAGTAGCATTTCACTTTGTTAGCTTGTCCGTGAGCTATCTTGTGGCACTTGTCAGCGGAAACGATGGAACACCACTTCTTGTGGCCAAAAGTCTTCGTCCATGACAACGGGCAGATAACAATTCGGTACACCCACCACAAACGCCTGAAAACTCATGTCGTACTAACAGCTCATACCAGGAGATTAACTCACCTATCAGAAGATTTTAGAGATAGAATTCATTGTTAATTAAATGGACTACTAACTTAAATAGTCCATATGATAAAATCGGAACTTATTTTTCAGCCTAAAAAGATAGTACTTAAAAACCCGTCTTTTCAACCAATGTCAACAATGACCTACGGTGCCGAGACATAGACGCTCATAAATGAGACTGTCCACCACATTCGAGTAGCACAAAGGGCTATGGAGCGAGCAATGCTTGGCATAACTCTACTAGACTGAGTGCGTAACACCGAAATCCGCTGTCGGCAAAAGTCTTCGACGTCAAGGCAATGGGCCTCAAGTGAAGTTGATCAGGACATCTAGTTAGACGGGAAGATGGCCGATGGAGCAATGCAATGACCGAATGGTGGCCAATGTCAGGCCAAAGAAACCATCATCATCAGCCTATAGCAGTCCATGGCTGGCCTCTCCAATTGCACGCTATTCAGCCTGATTCTCGGCAACTCACATTCAGCTGCTACCAGCCACCCTGCGAAGATTGTCGCTCCATCTAGCCTGAGGGGGTCCTACCTTACGTTTGCTGATTCGCGGTCTCCACTCAAGAACACGTCTACCCCAACGGTCATCGGTTCTACGGCTAATGTGGCCGGCCCATTGCCACTTCAGCTTGCTAATTCTGTGAGCTATGTCGATAACTCTGATTCTCTGCAGGATCACGTCATTCCGGATTCTGTCCCTCAGACATACTCCAAGCTCTCAGCCCCCAAAGAAAACAAAGCCGTCTAAAAGCACATTGGGTTGATGATATCGTCAAAGTCGCGGAAAACACATGGATGAGGGATGCATGGAACCGAGAAGTATGGCAGGCGAAGAGGGAGTTCTATGCCCAGCAGTGGGTGAATCTAGGCTTAGATGATGATGATAAAATCACAACAGTCATGCTTTGATTGATGTAAGAAATGGCTGTAACACGGTAAAATGGCGAAATGGGTTTAACAAATTATTTTTTCTAAAATTGACATCCTAAAATCAAAATCAAAATAAAAAATCAAAATCAAAATTTTAAATCAAAAATCAAAATCAAAATAAAAAATCTAAAATCTAAATCAAAAGTCATTTATTCAAACTAGGCTGAGAGTCAGCACTTTTTGAACGTCAAATTTACATAAGACAGTCCCTCCAAAACGCCCGCCCGTTGACACTTCCTAGTGCTTTAGCTGCGAAGAAGAAGTGGCGCAACAAACTTCCCAGCAGCAAAGCTGTCTGTTAAGTTAGAAGAACTTGATTCTATACATTATTATGTAAGTAATTAATATTATAAAACAAAACATACATTAAATTATTCGCCATAATGTCAGCTAGCACACGCCAATATACCAAAAAAACATTGAAAACTAAACTCAAGCTGAAAAAATAAAATAAAAACAAAATCGTAAACAGAACTTAAAACGGTAATAAAAGCCTCCAGGCATAAAGGGCGAGCCTGCTTACATATACAACGATGCGCAATGTTACATAAACATACATTGATGCATATAGCTAAGTCGTTTAGTATAGATAATGAGAGTCTCTTTTTATCATATCAAAGAGGAAAACCACTAATAACAAACAAATTAGCCCCTTACGAAACCCGTTAGTTATAAAGAAACAATATTATTAGTATACACTACAGACAAAGAATTAAAACCTTTAACAAACACCCAAAATTGCACTGCCATGGTGATTTGTAAACTTCGTAACCAAACAATTAAAATGTAATTTTCATTTAAATTCAACGAAATTTTAATCCTCACTGATTTCGGGCGGATTACATTTATTTAAATTCTTATCCTATTTCACAGAACGCTGTGCAGACATTTTCAGTTCTGTAGGTACATTTTGGTTAAAATTTTATTATGTATTCATCATTATCCAATAGGAGTCTACCTGGACATAGGTTTCTCCAATTACACTGCTGCATTTAGGCTTCTTCAATTTTACGCCATTCAGCTCGATTGTTGACAAATCATCATATAATACAATATTTACAATTATTCACATATACAATATTTTCAATTTTTGGCTCTAGGACATGCCGGTTTCCTGACGATGTTTTCCTTCACAGTTTTGAGAGCGGTGCTGATGAAATAATTTACGTAAAGTGACGCGCGTGCGTAGCATGGGACGCCCTCCAGCTAGATGGACCGATGACCTAAAGCAAGTGGTTGGGACTGACTGAATGCGGAAGGCGGAGGACAGGGTGTTGTGGCGCAGCATGAGAAACCTATGTGCTGCAGTGGACTGCGATAGAGTAAATTGATTGATCGTTGAAGGGTGGGCATTTTGGGGGACTGTCTTATGTAATTTTGACGTTCTAAAAGTGCTGAACCTCAGCCTAATTTGAATAAATGATGAACTGAGATGAGAACTTATGATTCCTGATTTTGATTGAAAGCGCCTGACTGGGTTCGAATCTACGACCTACAGTCGTAAATTGCGACCGTTATCACTGGGCTACCATAGCTCTATATCTAGCAATAAGGTACTAGATTATCCAACAACCCGTTTCATATAATTTCATGTCTTGACCGATTACTGGAATGCAAACATCACGCACATTTTTTTACGTACTTTTATAATATTTTACATAACGATGGCTTAACCTGCAAACCGGCTAACTCCACTTTTGACCCAAAATCATGTTTTGATGTCATCGAATACGCGGAGTTGCCACTTATGGTATGCAAAATGAAACAACTCCCTAGCTTTCAAAATTACCGAAAAAATCGCGTGCACATAAATTGGGCAACTCCCAACACTGACATAGCAACACGTCAAAGTGGCTAACTCCGGTGCCAGCCGCCATTTTGTACTGGACGGCGTGCAAGAAAGAACAGGTTTTCGTGGCCTGAGTTTATATTTTTGTCAATGTGCGTAAATATCAGATAGTTTAACCTGAAAACAATACAGGGAATTGGTGGTAAGTGACTTTATTTAAATAATGTATAATTGTTGTGAATACTCAAAAAGAAAGCCATAAATAACCTACAAAAGTGCAATGATGGAGTTGGCCATTTTTTATTGTGACAATTTGTTCTTGATTTGGGAGTTACCAGTTTTGTGTTTTTAGGTAAAATAATGTTAAAAATATTTAATGGGATTATTTAATTGTTACTTATATTGTAGACAAAGAAAATGTCGAGGGCGAAAAAAATGGTTGAAGCTGCTTGCAACCGAAGTCGTCAAAATGACATAATATTTTTCACAAAGGAATCGATTGAAAATATGCCTGTTATACTGACTGCTGATTCGTCATTATCTGAAGCTGTTCCAGAAGTAATTATGCAAATTGACCCATTAGTTGATGATGCGGCAACATCTGATGTTGTTACAGAAGTGGTCATGGAAATTCCTCCACTAGCTGATGGTGCGGCAATATCTGATGCTGTTACAGAAGTGATCATGGAAATTCAGGCACTAGCTGATGGGGCTTTAACATCTGATGCTCTTACAGAGGGGATCACGGAAATGGAACCAATAGCCAAAGGTTCATCTCTGAATTCCGGCCTGTTAACATTGGTTACTGAAGCATCCATGGAATCATCCGGATCAGCTACAAATTCACAGGTTACACCACGTCATGATAACAATGCTGCCTTGATTGACAACTATATAAGCGATGATAGTGACTACAATAATGAACAACTTGTACCCTATTCTGAGCACTCGGATTCTAATAGTGAAGAACAACCAATGGGAGTTAAGAGAAGAAAAAGGTGTCAGGTTAACAAAGCAACATGGAATGAATACAAAAATAAACTCAATCGGGAAAAGGGGAGGCAGTATATTGGACGAAAAAAAGTTGACGGGAAATGGGAAAAAACATTAAAGAATAAGCGAGTGCTTAAACCTCGATGCAAATGTAAGACAAATGACAAAAGTGCTTTAAAATGCTGTGAAATTACAGAAGATGATAGAAAAGTAATATATGAAGAGTTTTGGGGGATGACTTGGGGAGAAAAGAAGGTTTTCGTAAATAGTCTTGTACAAGAGATGCCTACAAAACGCCCAAGAGATAGAAAAGACCCATCTATTACAAAGAGAAAAAGCTCAATGATTTATAACTTGCATTTGAATGACGGACGTCGTGTGAGGGTCTGCAAAACGATGTTTCAAAACACTTTGTGTATCACCAAAATGACCATCTGGAACTGGAAAAAAGGTAAAGAAAATACCTCTCACAATGAAAACCAAAATGTATCCGCCAGAAAAAATCCACACGAAGCAGAGTTAGAATCACTTAAAGAGTTTTTGAACAATATACCAAAAATGGAATCCCACTATTGCCGCAAATCTACATCAAAGCTTTATTTGTTACCAGAATGGACATCAAAAAGAGCCCTATACGAATTCTACAAAAAAGACTGGTGTGCGTCGAGGAATAATAAACCTCTCTCTATAGCAAAATTCAGTAACACTTTAGAAATTGAAAACATTTATCACTGTTTAAGCCGAAAAAAGATGAGTGCGAAAAATGTCTATCCCATAAACTCGGAAATATACCTGATACAGAACATAAGGAGCACATAGAAAGAAAAAATGAAGCCAGAATCGAAAAAGAAAACGATAAAAATTCAGAAGAACTCGTATTTACGATGGATACACAAGCTGTGTTATTAGCACCTAAATCTAATGTTTCATCTCTATATTATAAAACTAAGCTATGCACACATAATTTCTGTTTATTCAATTTGAAAAACAAAGATGGATTTTGCTATCTGTGGAACGAGACTGAAGGTGCCCTATCGTCTGACAACTATGCAACCATAATAGTCAAGTTTATTACAAATAATCTTCTGCCGAGCATTCACAGAGAACCTGAAAAGGATATTAAAATTATATTGTACAGCGATGGATGTACAGCACAAAATAGGAACATGATATTGGCAAACGCTTTACTGAATGTGGCAACATTAAACAATATTATAATTGAGCAAAAGTATTTGGAGGTTGGCCATACCCAGATGGAGGCTGATTCTATGCATGCCGCTATAGAGAGGAAGCTGAAAAATAAAGTTATTCATGTACCAGCTGAATATGTAGGAGTTTGTCTTGGAGCACGCATACACCCTAAGCCCTACAACGTGTCTTATTTAACGCACGATTTTTTTAAATCCTTTGGAAGTCTACAATATTATAAATCTATAAGACCAGGAAAAGCGACAGGAGACGCTAAGGTACCTTTGATTTTATTTATATTTGATCTTATTATTTTATTCGATTTTATTTAAATAAATAAATAAATACTCCTTATGTTCAGGTTTCAGTAGAAGTGTAAAAAACACATTTTACTGTGTAATTCATTGATAAGGTATATTATTGTTTGTGTTCAGGTCACAGACATTCGTGCGCTGCAATATAAAAAAGGGAACATATACTTTAAGCTAAGATTTAAAGATGAGTGGCAGTTACTACCACAACGATGCGATAGAAATATCACACCCACGGCGATTGAAAACTTACCGAATCTTCATAAAAATCGGCTACAAATTAAAAAACGTAAGTTCAACGACCTCCAGGAATTAAAATCTACCCTACCGGTGGACTACAGGGACTTCTACGACAACATACCACATGAATGAAGACTTATAACATTATAAGACGTAATAAAACATATTAAGTGATAAAAATATAGTTTTTTTTTTCCTCTTATTACCCAATACTAATCTAAAACAATCTATATAAATCTAAATATAGAAGTCACAGAAAAGTGGACAACTCCCGTATTTTTATTATTTTTTAATTTACAAATAGGCCAACTCCAAAAATCTATTTTAAAGGTATGTGATCAATATATTTTTTCATAATGTTCAGTTAATTCCGTATGCAAAATAAAAAAGCACCAAATAGTATTTTGGAATATGGATATTGTAAATATTTAATTTTTTATTCAGTTTTTTTGCCTCCCTCTAAAATTGGATAAAACGGAGTTGGCCGATTTGCAGATTAAGCCATCGATAACTCTTCTCGGGCCGTCTTAAAGACACAATGTTCCCCTGAATCAGCAAAAAAAAAACCGAAAACACTGCAATTTCAAACGTCTTCTAAAATGGCCACAAGTAGCCCTAAAATTAGGTAGTCGGTTCACGTTCACGATTTAATCGTTAGGTACGTACCACCCTTGTCGTTGGGGAGTTTAATTGCTAATCGACTGAAAACGATAGAATACCTGATTAGGTTATATCTTCGTTTATAGTTTCAGGCTTGGAAACCAAGTTGCGGTGGAGAAATAGTTCGTTCTGAAATTTAAAGTCCTAAAGAAAATTCCATTATTTTACCTCGTGAAATTTACTTCAGTGTTACGTAAACCTATAAACGATTGTTTTTCTTCTGTTTTCATTGCCTTCCGAGGTCAGAAAATGTGTAATTGGGTTTCTCCATCGGGAATTTCACAGTAGTTGACAGTAATAAGCCGCCCCCTTTAGCACAAAACTAAACATACCTGGTAAAATATTAGCTTCCTATATCTACACTATGTCGGTCACCTTGGTTCTCCTACGGATCTCTTCATTTCTGATTCGATCGCGTAGAGAAACTCCAAGCATAGCCCTCTTCATCGCCCTTAGGGTGACTTTCAGCCTTTTAATAAGGCCCATTGTGAGCGACCACGTTGCAGTTCCACAGGTCATCACTGGCAACACACACTGGTCAAATACTTTCGTCTTGAGACACTGCGGTATGTGGAACGAGAAGATATTGCGTAGCTTCCCCAACGCTGCCCAGGAATCCGCTGGATACGGGAAGCACAAAACCGGTCGAAGTGGCGGAGCTTGGGGGAGGCCTATGTCCAGCAGTGGACGTCTTTCGGCTGAAATGATGATGATATCGACACCTTTGACCAACTTTTCAAGGTTTGCAAGAGTGATGTTATGGTTTGTTTAAACTATTGAAATTATAAGACACAAGATTTTATTTTTTAAGTTTGTTTGTTACGCTTTCCTGCTAAAACGGCTGAACGTTTTCGGCACTTGCATGGATCATGGCCTGGATTTGGACATAGAATATTTTTATCCCAATATTCCCACGAAGTTGAGACACATGCGGGCGCTTAAAAAATAGCCCCTTTTTTTTAATGGGATATCATCAAATGACTTCTCCCGCTCTGGGCGGAGCGGGAGGGCGTGTCAGACTTTTACTGACTAAAACCCACCCGTGTTCCTTCAGTTGCCCATGTGCCAGGGTCACGGTATCTCTTTCGAACAATCACGCGACCCCGGCAGGCATCGGTCCTAGCAGACCCCTTCAGTGTTGCTGACATATCTTTGAGGCGCGCGTGGAACACTACGCGCCGTTGACCCGAGCTTGGTCCTTACCGGGCGGCGAGCTACCCATTGCTCGCCACCCGCAAGCTCGCGCCTACGGTGGCCGGGAGTCCGCAATCGACTCCCGGCGCCCGGGGCGTCTCCTCCTGCGGCGGCTAAGGACGTGAAGGCGCAGAGACTGCCACTCCCTCACACGCCCCGCCTCCTCCTTCGCGAGCATTACTGCTTCGCAGAAGGAGGTGACGGCTTCCCATGCCCTCTCGCTCCGTACCATGGCTCGCACCAGGGCCGGATGCGAAAGATCGCCGCCGACGATCGCCTCCACGAGGACACGGCGGTGCTCCGCCCAGGCAGGGCACACTTCCACCGTATGCTCCACCGTGTCCTCTAGACGATCCTCACAATGGAAACACCCGGGCGTTTCCTCCCGCTTTATCCTGAACAGAAACCCACCGAAGTACCCATGCCCGGTGAGAACCTGCGTCAGGCGGAAGGTGAGGACGCCGTGGTGCCTCTCTATCCACTCCTCAAAGAGGCGATTGTGGCGTGCCCTGCGCTGGGTTGCGACAATCGTACCCGTCATGTCGCCATGAGATCCTGCCGGAGCTCTGTCCGCCGTGCCGCGATTTGTCGCGGCAGCGGAGTTTCGCCCCCGCGTTTCGCATCCTCGCGCCACTCCCACATGTGGGCGAGGACCTTTGCATCCAGATCCCATGGCGGCACTCCGGCAAGGAGGCTCGCCGCCTCGCAGGAGACCGTGCGGTATCTCCGGATTAACCGGATGGCCATGACCCTCTGGGCCGCACTCAACAAGGGCGCTGGGCGCAGCCTCAATGAGGGCGCCCACACCGATGCCCCGTAGAAGGTCATGGACCGCACGACCCCCGTGTAGAGCCCCTTAGACAGTTAATTTTCTCTAGTCGTTGAAAAGCTTTGGGGGTGGCGTATGTCCGGCAGTGGACGTCTTTGGGCTGAAATGATGATCATGATGTATTAAGGCTAGTTTCAGTTAACGCTAAAGATTTGTATTTTATTTTTTGCTAGTCTGCACTGTCCCACTCGTGGGCAAAGGCCTCTCTCCACTTCTTCCAAGTAACGCGAAGCCACGCATCCTCCTGCCAGTTTTGACGAAACCTATCCAGTTCGTCCCGCCATCTCCTACGTGGGCTGCCGCGTCCCCGCCTCACTGTCAATAATTTGGTGTAAAAAAAGAAGCGATCTTTGAATTTTTAATCATGTGCCCTAGTCCTTTCACAAATATGTTTGCATTGGCGTCCAGGTTAACCAGAAGCAGTGGAATATCAATTTACTCGGAACAACTGCCATATATCCTCCACAACCCAGTTACTGGAAAAAACGAAATAAAATAAAATGACCTTCATCCACTTTATAATAAAGAATTTTACGTATTTTATAGAAACACGGAGCGTAGAAAAATATTTTCCGTGCATTTATAACGGTATTATGAAACGAAATATCCGAAGTATCGAAATTTATTGGTTATAAAGCAAAAATTCAAGTTTTATTGAATATTCCTCCCTGACTGTACGTTAAAACTGTTGCTTTTAATAAAATAATAAAATTGTTAACTAACATGGAAAGCCCATATTTTAGCGCAGAAAATTGTACATCAGATTTTATCTTAAATTCCTTACAAAAAATGTATGTGCCATATGAAAGTTACAAAATAACCAACTTCTGCCCGCGATTTCGTTCGCGCAAACATTTTGTTTGTTTGTTTGGTTAAACGCGGTAATCTCAGGAAGTACTTGAAATTAACAATTATTTTTGTGTTGGGTAGCCTATTTATTGAGGAAGGCTATAGGCTATGTAACATCATGCTACGATTAAAAGGAGAGGAGCAGCAACGAAAAATGTACGAAATATAATAGTTAAAAAAACTTGTACTTTTGAGTTTGGTTTTCAATGGAAGCGTGTTTTTTAGTTTTTTTAAACTATTATTTATTTTCTATATTTTAGGGTGTTTCGAATTTTGAGACGTATGTCAGCGTAGTTTTCGAAGACATTTTATTTTGCTGTCCTGGTAACCCTGGCAAGGATAATGGCACAAATTAGTTTGTGACGTATGTCAGCGTAGTTTTCGAAGACAGTTTTTTTGCTGTCCTGGTAACCCTGGCAAGGATAATGGCACACATTTATGAAATTATTGCATTGCCATCGGTCCTTGACAGGTGTGCAAAGTTTGAATGAAATCTGGTCGTTTAAAGTGGGTCAAAATCGCGCTACTTATAAGGAGTCGGTTCCAAACAAACATACAAGTGAAGCTAATGTAAAGCGTGTAAAATGACAGGCAACTCGGTGCGACGGGACGGGTCAGGGGAGCAAAAGTTTGGCACTGACGAAGTCGCGGGCGGAAGCTAGTAATATAATATATAGTATAGATTATTATTGACTGCTTCGCTGGTTTTGTCATCGCAAACGCTACTACTGAGCATGGGGTCCTGGGTTCAATTTCCAGGCCAGGTAGTTTTATTAAGTTTATCTGCCAGAAATTTCATAGAAACTACCTGGAGAGTGGATTTGTGCCTGGTTGATGGCTATAAGCTTCAAATTCAAATTCAAATAATTTTATTTTCTCTTCACAAACAATGACATAGAAGCTTAAAGACTATATGACACTAGTTTGTGAGAGACTGGTGTCTGCACTAGGAAAACCTGTATAGCAGATCACCAGGGTCCCACCACAACGGTATATTAACATTTTCAGTTATTTGCTAAAATGTGAAGGGATAGTGCATAATATAAATATCAGTGATGAATAAATTAAAAAAACAATAAATCAAAGATAAAAAGTGGTAAAACTAGCGGGATACACTATTTAGGATAAGTTAGTAATTCCTCAGTTGCTTTATAATCTAGATTTTGGAGCCATTTAACTAGAGTACTCTTTTTTTTTTTTTTTTTGGATGGGAAATCATCAAATGACTTCTCCCGCTCTGGGCAGAGCGGGAGGGCGTGTCAGACTTTTACTGACTAAAACCCACCCGTGTTCCTTCAGTTGCCCATGTGCCTGGGTCACGGTATCTCTTTCGAACAATCGCGCGATCCCGGCAGGCATCGGTCCTAGCAGACCCCTTCAGTGTTGCTGACATGTCTTTGAGGCGCGCGTGGAACACTACGCGCCGTCGTCCCGAGCCTGGTCCTTACCGGGCGGCGAGCTACCCATTGCTCGCCACCCGCAAGCTCGCGCCTACGGTGGCCGGGAGTCTGCTATCGACTCCCGACGCCCGGGGCGTCTCCTCCTGCGGCGGCTAGGGACGTGAGGGCGCAGAGACTGCCACTCCCTCACGCGCCCCGCCTCCTCCTTCGCGAGCATTACTGCTTCGCAGAAGGAGGTGACGGCTTCCCATGCCCTCTCGCTCCCAACCATGGCTCGCACCAGGGCCGGACGCGAGAGGTCGCCGCCGCCGATCGCCTCCACGAGGACACGGCGGTGCTCCGCCCAAGCAGGGCACACCTCCACCGTATGCTCCACCGTGTCCTCCAGACGATCCTCGCAATGGAAACACCCGGGCGTTTCCTCCCGCTTTATCCTGAACAGGAACCCACCGAAGCACCCATGCCCGGTGAGAACCTGCGTCAGGCGGAAGGTGAGGGCGCCGTGGCGCCTCTCTATCCACTCCTCAAAGAGGGGACTTACCGCCGCAATTGTGGCGTGCCCGAACTAGAGTACTCTTACATGCCTTTTTAGTTAGGTGATAAATTTTTGTAACACGATTTATTTTATTATATAAGTGGGAACCTAAGAAAGTAAAAAATCTTTGAGAGAAGCTCGTTCTTAGACCTTTAGTAGTAATGCATACGGAGTTGAGTTTATCCGCCAGAGATTTCATAGAAACTGCGTGGATTTTGGATTTGTGCCTGGTTGATGGCCATAAGCTCTCCCTCTATTGCATGGAACTTAAACATAACTGGCGAAACTTGGATGTGATGTAGGTACACCTCTGTATACTCTTCATGAATTACAGGCGTGATATTATATTATGACTAGCTGTGTCCGCGGCTTCAGCCGCATGAATATCGGAAATTATTACACGGCAACATGCTACAGATTCAAAAAGAAATTGGTCTAACCGTTTCGGAGATTTACCAAAGGGTATCGTATTACCCAGTAGCTGGGTTGTGGAGGTCAGATAGGTAGTAATTGCTTGTAAATACTGGCAATCAGCTGCATACGGTAAGACTGGTAGCTGAAACTAACATACTTGATGACTGACTCTCTCTTTTCTTTGACTTGTTTGTGTGATGAGCACAATCATTTGTTCTGTGTCTGGGTGTAATTTATCTATAATATGTATGTATTTAAAAATATATAAGTATACTAGCTGACCGTACAGACGTTGTCCCGTTTCTTAGAACTCGATAGCAGCGCCATCTGTCGGGCTGATTTGTGAATCTAAACCACCCAGGGTGTCTGACAAACGCATTAAAAAAAAACATTCAATTCGGTTCAGCCGTTTAGGAGGAGTTCAGTGACATACACACGTACAGTAGAATACGTACATAGAATTATATATATAAATATTTATCAGTTGTCTGGTTACCATAGTACAGGCACTGCCTAGTTTGGGATCAGATAACAGTGTGTTGGTTGTCCTAAATTATAATTATTATTACAGCTAGGGAGGTGATGAATGTGTCCTGAAAGATTTTTTCATAATGAGCCTCTATTTTTGTCAAGATATACATTCGCAGACAAATTCAACATGACTTTTTCATTTGAATAAGTGTAGAGAAAGTTTTGTACATTTATAATTTTAAACTATGCATGCAGTGACGGAGATTGCGACTGCATGGGTTGTGCTTTTCATGCTGCATTTAAAGAGATTTATTTTCTTGAAACATTGTCGTAATGTCTACTGCGAGGGAAATACGCACTGAAATATAAATTATGTTGTGGATATAATGTCTTTGTAGAAGTTTTGTTTACCGAAACATGAAAATTTCAGTAACTTAAATGGTTACAATAAACAACCAACTTCCCAAAAAAATAACCAAATGAGAAATAATCTCAATTTTTTAAGCCGGGTTTTTTGTGAATTTTATTTTGGAAGCTATTTTTGTATTTGTTTTTCTTTTTTTTACTTTTTACTGAACCTACCCCACAATAATTCATTAACCATTACTTGTTTAGCGAAAAGCAGTATCAAAAAGTATTAAAACATCATTATGATAGCCGCGAGTTTCGTTCGAAAGAGTTACCGTGGCCCTGGCATATGGGCAACTGAAGGAACACGGGTGGGTTTTAGTCAGTAAAAGTCTGACACGCTCTTCCACTCCACCCTAGAGCGGAAGATGTCATTTAATGATTACTGGAAAAAAAGGCAAACCCTATCAAATAAAAAAATATTTTTTTAAATCGATTCTTAATTGTAGAACCTAAATAGAGATACTGAACATACATACAAAAAATCAAACAAACGAAATGGTAACGTCCTCTTTTGTGAAGACGTTCAAAAATAAATTTTCGTCACTGGGCAAGGCAGCTTCCCTTTAAAAAATAGTTTAAAAAAACTAAAAAAAATAATAATAAAAACCTTAAAAAGCACCCCATGCTTTTTTTCCTTTATTTTCTACTTTTTAGTTTGGTTTTCTATGGAAGCGTATTTTTTAGTTTTTTTTTAAACTATTATTTATTTTCTATTTTGTAGTGTTTCGAATTTTGAGACTTATGTCAACGTAGTTTTCGAAGACAGTTTTTTGCTGTCCTGGTAACCCTGGCAAGGATAATGGCACAAATTTATGAAATTATTGCATTGTCATCGGTCCTTGACAGGTGTGCAAAGTTTGAATGAAATCTGGTCGTTTAAAGTGGATCAAAATCGCGCGATAAGGAGTCGGTTACAAACAAACATACAAACATACAAGTGAAGCTAATTAAAGCGTGTAAAATATATCAAGTCGTAATATAGTAATAAAATTTTTCTCAGCACATGAAACCACACTAAAATAGATAACTGCCACATTGACTTGCAAGTAACAAATAAAACTTTTTTGGAACCGAACCCGGTGACGTCACTAAGAAGCAGTGACGTAGCGCTTACAAGTTTTTAATGAAAAAAGAACTTTACCGACGTCATGTTTTCATTTCTTTTACAAAGGATCGGTTCAAGGTCTTCATATTATTATTAATTTTGCACTGTCATACTGCGAAGAAAGTTTGAAGAAATTAGTGGTAGCTTGTTTATTAAGAAATAATGTCAGAAACGAGTAGCTCGTGGCGTAGAGGAGGAGCTCTTTCATCATCAGCCTATAATGTTCCCACTGCTGGGACACAGGCCTCCTCTCGGTGAGAGGGACCGGGCCATAATCCACCACGCGGGCCCAGTGCGTGTTGGTAGATGTCACATCATCATCATCATCATTTCAGCCGAAAGACATCCACTGCTGGACATAGGCCTCCCCCAAGCACCGCCACTTCGACCTATTCTGATGTCACATGTCTTCGAATTATTGGTTCTAAGACATGCCGGTTTCCTCACGATGTTTTCCTTCACCGTTTTGAGAGCAGTGGTGATGAAATAATTTACACAAAGTAGGTAATGCGCCTGCTTGGATTCGAACTCACGACCTACTACTCGTAAGTCGCAGCCGTTACCACTCGGCCACCACCGCTCCTCCACGAGCTCTTTGATAATTATTAACTGTTGATCGGGTCGATTGGAGGTTAAGTTACACTTGCCACGGTTGGTCCATAGATGGGTCACCATCCATAAAATATTGAGACTTGCCCGTGCTTCGGAAAACACTAAGCCCGGCTGTTATTCGTAGATCTTGACAACCGAAAGTCTGACAACCAGTCTTACCAAGGAATATCGTATTACCCCCAGTGATAGGGTTGTGAAGGTCAGATAGTCAGTCGCTCCATGTAAATAATGGTATTCAGCTGCATTTGGTTAGACTGGAAGCTGACCAAAATTGAGAAAGGCTAGGCAGTTTGATTGACAGGTATAAGTATGTTTTAGTTATTGATATAACTGCTTAACTAGTCTTGTAGTTGCAAACGCTACTACTGAGCATCCTATTCGATTTCTAGGCCGGTCAAAGTGCTATTGAGTTTATCCATGAGAAATTTCACAATAGCAGCCCAGAGTTCTCGGTTGATAGCAAAAGTATAACTGGTGATATACCGAATGACATTTTTTACCGTCTCGACCTTCATATGGTGTGTTGTGTAACTAGAATAGAAGGCAGGAAGGCCTTCAGATTCATCGCAGGTGACTAAAGGAGCGCGGGACGCGGGTGTACAGGGATGCGTGTGCGGCTCGTGCGCCTGCGAAAGATCAATGACGCCTATCGGCCGGCTTCTAAGGGTAAGACCGCGCTACGAAATCATTGATACATGCCGCACCTTGAGCAGGGTGCGTATGATTTGAGTTTCGATAGATTTTAATTGTTTTTTTTTCCGAATTTCTGTTTTTTTTTGTTCTAGTATGAAAATGTTACTTTAAATTTGTAGTATTTATTGCTAGATGAATTTCATTACATGTTATTTAAAAATAAAAATAATAAAAATTTCTATGCCAAAGGCTTTTGCTCCGTTCACCTATTACACCCATTTTTTTTAAGACGTTAAAAAATGTCACTCGGTATAAGTGTAATTTGGGAACACCTCTGCCTATCCCTTTGGGCGGACATGGGCGTAACGTTGATGTACAGTAAATTTAGATATTAGTTTCTAAATTAGACCAGTAAAACTGGATATTAAAATTAAATTTTCCATAAATAATAATCAAAACTTGTATGCCTTGAAATGGAGTTAAAAAGAAGCCTACAGTATTTTTATGGTTCCGTTGCAAAATGGCAAAAAACGTCATGTGTGTTCATGTGGTTACGATCTTTAGGACAGTATAAATTTCTACTCAATGATCATTTTGGGATTCCGTTCTCAAAACCCTTTGAGTACGGAACCCTGAAAAGGATCATTAAGATCAAGGGTCAGGGTCAACTTCAGGGATCAAGGGCACCTGCCTACGGGACCCTATTATGCACTAAGGCTCCGCTGCCTGTTCGTCCGACTATCTGTCACAGGGCTATACCTATTGAAGCGTAATGGGTAGACACTTGGATTATTTACAGAGTGTACTTCTACTAGTATTAATGCTACAAAAACAAATCATTCAAATAAGGTTTAAGATCAAAGTCCCCATACAAGAAATGTGGCTTTTTTTTACCACTCGCCTTTTTAGGGTTCCGCACCTCAAAAGGAAAAAGCGGAACCCTTATAGGATCACTTTGTTGTCCGTCCGTCCGTCCGTCCGTCTGTCAAGACCCTTTTTCTCAGAAACGCGTGGAGGTATCAAGCTGAAATTTATACCAAATACTCAAGTCTATTGTTCCTTGGAGCTGTGAAAAAATCAAGCTTCTAAGCTAACGCAATCAAAAGATATAGCCGTTTATACCGCAAATTTCCACAAATTTTCGAAACTCGCAAGGGAATCAAAACCTAAAGGGTACTTCCAGTCGATCTAGAATTTTGAAATTTGGTACGAAGCAACGTCTTATAGCACAGATAAAGGAAAAATTGCGAAAACTGTAAATTTTTTGTTAAATCATATAATAAACAGAACAAAACACAGACAGAAATAAAACCAAGCCAAAACTACGACTCGATTGTCGTGATGGGTGAACTTTTACTTAAATACCTACAGGTTTGTACGGAACCCTCGGTGCGCGAGTCCGACTCGCACTTGGCCGGTTTTTTTAAACAGGTATCGGAGATTTCAAACCTTGCTAATCTAATACTGTATGTAAATATTGTATCATCCTACTAAGACTATAATTGTGAAAGTTTTAATGTAAACTCAATCACGCAACATACGGCCAACCGACTCTGGCTGAAATTTTGCACACAGATGAATGAATAAATAATAAATATCTTAGGACAACCAACACACCGTTATCTGATCCCAAACTAGGCAGAGCCTGTACTATGGAAACCAGACAACTGATAAACATACTTAAATATTTCTAAATACATACATATTATAGATAAATTACACCCAGACACAGAACAAATGATCGTGCTCATCACACAAAGATTTGTCCTGGGTGGGAATCGAACCCACGACCTCAGTCTTAGCAGTCAGGGTCACTAACCACTAGACTAACAGGCCAGTCAAAAATGTTTATAACCTGAATAAACACAGTATACTTTTTATCCTAATAGTACGTTACAGGTGGAGAATTTCCGGTCGCCACGCGAGCGAAGCCGCTGGCAAAAGCTAGTACGTAATAAAGTTTAAAGATAACAATATTCCTGCCGAACATGAATGTTGGATCGATGAAAATGGCAAAAAAGGAACAAAAGATATGCGAGCTCACCCTTGCCTTCCGATTTGGCATTCACCCAATATACATTAGTGGCACTAAATTCAGTTAAATTTAAAAATTTCGAAGGAATATTGTAAGAATAGTAGGTTAGCACACGGATTGTTTTGCTTCCGTCAAATTTTCTTAAGTCGTTTTTCATTATAATGGTATCATCATCACCATCTGCCTAGTTTCCCAACTATGTTGGAGTTGGCGTCCAGTCTAACCGGATCCAACTGAATACCAGTATTTCAGAAATATTTTAGAAATAGAGTTTATCTTTAGGCACAATATATGTGTGGAAAATTTAATACTGTATGCTAAATGTACTCTTTTTGTAATCGTTTTTATTAAATAAATTATTATTATTATATTATTATTATTATTTCACATGGAGCGATTGTCTATCTGACCTCCACAACTCAGTTACTGGGTAATACGATACCCCTTGGTAGGACTGGTTGGCAGACTTTTGGGCTTCTGCCGACACGTAAAGAATGTCAAAGATCTAAAAATGATAGCCGGGATCAACGGCTTATATTGCTATCCGAGGCACGGAGGAGTCTTGATATTGATGATGTTCACCCATCCACAAACTAACCGTGGTAAGCGTAGCTTAACCTGATCGACCGATCCGTGCGGCTGTTATTACTTAGCCACAAGCCCTGTTATTTCGCTTAATCGTTCTTTAGCAAGCTCTCTAAAGAATGGTTTCCGGTTACACAAAAATGTAAAAATAAAGGCTCGTACAGACAGGCGCGACATGTCGCGCGACCTGTCGCGGGTGCGATTTTGCGATATATCGCGACGCAACACCTTTCACACTGGCGCGACCACTCGTGCGCGAATCGCGCGCGAATCGCCCGCGACGTTCTTGTAGCGGCGCGACAGCTTTTAGTACATTTTGTATGGCGCAGCTGCGTCGCAGCGAATTCGCGGCGAAATCGCCGCGACGCGGACGCCATACAAAATGTACTAATAAGCTGTCGCGCTACTCGACGCGGCGCGACCGTGTCGCGGCGCGACAGGTCGCCCCTGTGTGAAGTGTCGCGCGCGTTTTCATAGAAATTGTTCTACGGGTATAAATCGCCGATTCGCGCGCGACCGTCGCGTCGCGCTAGTCTGAACGAGCCTTTAAAACGGATAATTATTGTCACCGGATAGTAAAATTATCCACGAGATAAGAAATAAAATGAATGTTCCAAAATAAAAATCATAATTTTTATTTGATTATTTCGACCTTGCATGCAAAATTATTCACTCCATATTCTCGAAATTAATTTATGTAATATGGTAAACCTGCCGGAAAATTGGCCGTATTAACTCAGCCCATTTCATATTTATCCAATTAATTAATAATATTAATATTTCATTATTGGGATTTAAGTAAATTTTCTGGTAGTAGGTACATAAAAAGATACATACATAAAAAATGGAATGCTATTCATTGATACACGCATCAGTTGAGTCAGTTCTGTTAAGATTTGGCGACTTTTTATTTCTAAAGGTGGCTTTTCAATTTTAAGAAAAAAAAAAATTAAAAGCACTGCAGAAATATGTCTAATTTCCAAATCTTTCAGAAACATAAAACCTTGTCCTGAAAATTACGAATGCAAAAAAAACCAGTTAAATTAGTCAAGTCGTTCTCAAGTGCAGAAGTTTCATAGAGATGGCAATTGATTTTGATTTGTATATGTTACCGGCTAAACCCGATTTTAGGATGAACTAATTACGCCCAGGTCATACCAGCCATAATCGCCACGCTTGGCAGGTGGGTTGGCGATCGCAGCAAGGCAGTAAAATGCAAAGAGAACGCTGCTTCTCATTCTCTAGTAACTCCTTTAATCACCGTTTACGACACCCACAGGAAGAAATGGGATATTATTCAAGTAACACTCCATAATCTTTAGAATCTTAAACCAAGATTTAAAAACATAGCTGTTACAATGTAATACTTCTAAAGCATGTCGTCAAGGCGTTAGATTAAAAGACGTTCCACTTTAACTGCCAGAACGAAAGAGATTACATTTGGCTTTATTTCTCTTGCGATCGTAACGTCTATTTTGTTAATGGTTTTTGTATTAACTAAACATTATAGATTTTGCGATTTTTGGTCAAATATCAGCACCCTAATTACGTAACCATTGAACGATCAGTTCAATGGTTCATTCATTTATTTTATTTATTCGGCTTCATCCATACAGATGAGCCTTCCTCTTCAATCACTCTATCTATTAAAAAAACCGCATCAAAATCGGTTGCGTACTTTTAAAGATCTAAGCATACATAGGAACAGACAGCGACTTTGTTTTATACTATGTTGTAGTGACTAAAATTAGGGTAAATTGTATTACTAAAGAAAGAACAGAAAGAAAGAAAAATTGTTTATTCTGCACAAACAAAACGTACATTACAAGATAAAAATGAAAAAAAAGATATATAAAATGCAACGTAGCCAAAAGCCCCGTATATAAGTCAATAAAAAAATTAACAGTTACAACTACAAACATTATATGGATTCATATCTGAAATAAATATTTTGATTTTGAATTTGTAACACAATATGAATCAGAATCGGATTTATTTTGAAGGATTGCTAATTCATTGCTTCACACGGTCAAAAACAATGTCATATCTACAAAGTAAATAATGCAATGAATCTTGTTGAACTGTCAAATTAGAGCTATTCCTAAGTTAGTATGTTATGCAATTACCCCTTTGGTTTTTATAGAGTTACTAGCTTCTGCCCGCGACTTCGTTCGCGTTAAATATTTGCTCCCCTGACCCTTCCCGTCGCATCGCAGCCTGCCAGTTTTCGTTAATTTTTTTGTTGCTGCTCCGCTCCTTTTAATCGTAGCGTGATGTTATATAGCCTATAGCCTTCCTCAATAAATAGGCTACCCGACTGAAAAATATTTTTTCAATACGGACCAGTAGTTCCTGAGATTAGCGCGTTCCACCCCCCATTTTAGGGAAGTGGGGAGTTAGAAAGAGACAAAAAGTAGCCTATGTCACTCTCCATCCCTTTAACTATCTCCACTTAAAAAATCACGTCAATTCGTCGTTCCGTTTTGCTGTGAAAGACGGACAAACAGACACACACACTTTCCCATTTATAATATTAAGTATGGATTACTGACTACAGTAAGATTCAGATATATTTAAAGGCTTTTATAAATTTACTATAATTAATGCGGGTATTGAATTCTTTTAATAGAGCTGTTGAAAAAGTAAAATTGCGTTTTCCATTTTCTCTACTTTCTTTCTCAATTTCAAACTAAACGACAGGATCTGGCCTTGTGAGTTTTGGATGTCCTATGAGTCTATGCTAAATTTGATCTGCCTATTTTCACCGCTTCACACACCAGAACTTCAACAATAAACTTGAACTTCCTCAAAAATAATGCCTACCCGAAACAAACAGTTAACAACAAAAGGGCATAACCAACAAAAAACTTACATTAACCGTCACGCGATTCCCGCCTTTATTAACTTCACAATGGTGCACATATTCGTAACAAGGGTACATCTGTAAGTTGTATGAATAGATTTTGTACAAAAGAAACGAGTTTCAGGTGTATAAGGCATTCTGTTATATAAACCAGGGCACCGCATTGTTACAAGACAATGGTAGTTTAACAGAATGTTCGTTTGTTTCTTTATCTAATTTTGCTGTGTAAGTTTATGTTTGTGTGATCTGTGTGGTGCCTGACGTAATAAATAGCACCAACCCATTTCTTACCGTGGGTGTTGTAAAAGGCAACTAAGGGACTTACTAAAGAATAAGCAGCAGCGTTCTCTATGATTTTACCACCATACTTTGATCGCCAACACGCCTGCCAAGCGTGGCGATTATGGAAAATTTCGCCAAGGCCTATGCCCAGCAGTAGACGTCTTATGGTTGAAATGATGATGTTGTGTAAGGTTTTCAGGTTATTTTATTATGTGGTTTTTCAGTACGAAACTGGAACCGAATCAATATGCTACTTTAAAAATCAAGTATCTGTTATTTCTTTTCACTACTGATTAAGAAATAAAATCAATATGAAAACTTGGATTTGCATATTTTTGTTGTTTTTCTGTTATTAAATTTGACTCCAGAAATATCGTGGCTACTGCGTAACATAATTACAATGGCAGTGTCATTCATTTTGGCTGTTCCACATTTTACATTGCATTTAATATTAATTATTTTGACATTATTAATAATTATTACCAAAATTTGCCAAATATAGGTACTAACGCTGTTTAAGATGTGTATACAAAGTAATAACTGATAAAAATTTGATTTTAAGATTAGTGAAATAAATTATTTGATTATAGTTCTTTGCCAGAAGAATTTTGGAACACACAAATATTTTGAACTAGTGAAATAAATTACCAAGGAAATAATTTTCTAAAAGAATGAATGACAGCACGATTTGACAGTTGTTTTTATTCGCGATGTGTTCTTCTTGCCCGTTCAGAAATAGAATTTGTCACATCCATTACTTCCGGAGGCACCCGTATCTTTGTTGATGGACTAAGAAAATAGAACCCGTGTACAGGTATCATAAGAGATTTACGTCTGTAGTTACTTCACTGAAATCAGATAATAATCTAAATGATATGGTTTAATGTAAAATACTGGTATTCTTCAGTATCTGGTTAGTTCATCCAGTTTTATTTCATGAATCAACAGAAAAAAAACTTCCAGAAAATATTATTGTGTTTCACATTCGCGATCAGTGGATTAATTAATAGCGTTTCAATCATCGCGAGTGTTTGACATTTCATATATCGGTGATTCGTTGGTAAAGACTCAGGCAATTGATTAAATTTTTAATTAATGACTTGTTGTTTAAGGTTAAAAAAAATATCAGGCGCTTATATTTTTGTACGAGTTCACAACAAGGAGGAAGAATCATCATGACTTATGACATCATCATCAAAAGACCGATAAATGAAACAATACAAAAAAAAATCGAAAATAGATAAATAATAAAAGAAATAAATAATAATAAGTATGATAATAGATATATAGTTAATAGAAAATCATGTTTATATTGTATGAGTAGGTATATATAGTTGTTGGTTGGCCAAAATAAATAAATAATATAAATACGAAAAGCAGAACAGTTATCGGCTACGACTGCGTAGAGCGTCTCATCATCATCATCATGTCAGCCATAAGACGTCCACTACTGGACTTAGGCCTCTCTCTGGGGCTTAGCGATAATCGCCACGCTTCGCGCTTGGCAGGCGGGTTGGCGATCGCAGTATGGTGGTAAAATGTATAGAGAACGCTGCTGCCCATTCTCTAGTAAGTCCCTTAGTTGCCTTTTACGACACCCACGGGAAGAAATGGGGTGGTATTATTGTTTACGTCCGGCACCACACGGTACAGCGGTACACGGTAGAGCGTCTACGTAGATTAATTGCTACGGCGTAGCCATTTCGTAGCAGTGTAGTATTTTGGCGTCTGTTGCAAAAAAAACCTGATATCCCCCTTTCCCTTGATTTTGTTTGGAACTTCCATAATGTCTGGAAACAAAATTAATATACTAACAGGTTTCAATCAATCTGCCTCGCCTTTTTTCAATTATGTTGGAGTCAGCTTCCAGTCCAACCGGATGCAGCTGAATACCAGTATTTTACATAGATCGACTGTTTATATTGACCTCCACAACTCGGTTACTGCGATACCCTTTGGTCGTTAACTGGTTTGTCAGAATTTCGGGCTTTTGACGATCCGTAACGACAGTCAAAAATGCACGAAAACAGCCAGAACCAATGGATAAACATAACAATCGAGGCACGGAGGGATCTTGGTATGTCCAGATGGTCACCCATCTACGGGCCCATCGCGGAAGTGCAGCTTAACCAGATTATTCTACCTGTACAGCTGTTATTAGCCACAAGCCCATCAAGGTTGCATATGGTTACAGGTTTCCCCTAATCAGCCTATAAATTTTCCACTGTTAGGACATTAGCCCTGCACTGCGAGTGGGCCATAATCCACCACGTGGGCCTATTGTGGGTTGATTGATGTCACATGTTTTTGAATTTTCAGTTATAGGACAAGCCGGTTCCCTCACGATATTTACTTTCACCATTTCAAGTTTGTGGTTACATGTGTGATATCTTTAAATTAATTCTGCTTCAGACTGTTTTCATCTACAGCACTAATGAACCTACCACTCTGTTATGTTTTTAAAAAGTAACCATAGAGTTTCTTGCCGGCTTTTTCTCCATAGGAATTAAGAAATTGGAACCATGCACCTAGCTTCTGATGTTTCATAAATGCCCACGTAGGTTTACACGAAATAAAAATATGTTGATTTCTTAACATATAATTTTCTTCCATACTATTACAGACAGTCATTTAACCTAAGCACTTATAAATTCCAAAAATTATTTTGAAAACACTAACAACACTAAGTCCTAAAGCTTTTATCGACTTCGGTTGACATGTAAAACTAAAGCCAGCACTTCAGGGACTGAAAGTTCCAAACAGTTTTTATTTGAATAGTTCCCTATGTGCTTCATAACACTTATGTTAGTCGTTAAAAGTGACATTAAGATGGTACTAAGGTGGTACTTGAGTGTTTTAGTGGGACTAGAGATTGGGCTGCTAACGTCACTGATAGAAATGTTTATGTGAAGTTTGTTTGGCAATTTTGAGCTGGATGTTGTAAAGGTTTGATTGAGGAGGAATTTATTTAAAACTTTGAAAACTTTAGAGTCCATTTACTGGGACTTGTGGATCTGCTGATCTCACAATAAAGAGCTTTGACTTTGACTTTGGCTGAAGCTAAATTTCTGTTTATTTATTTATTTTGGCCAACCAACAACTGTATATACTCATACAATATAAAAATGTTTTTCTATTAACTAAGGTTAGTATTACAGTTTATTATACGTTAGCACCGCATGCCCCATAAAATTAAGAACTATGATACAAATTTACACGATGCTAAAAAATTAAATTACATTTAAGAGACCAAAAGAAAATAAAACAAAATTAAGATTAAAACACAATACAGAGGAATGCAAAGATAATATTCAAAGAACACGAATAAAATCTACACATTGCTAACTGTTGCTCTGTGGAACTTGCCAAATAAGTCAAAATGCACATCAACTAGGTCGCTGTAGCTGTTTAACAGTTTACAAAGCCGAGGGACGACGGAGCCAGAGCCCAGTACTGTTCTACGGGGAGGTGGGTACAAGGGAGATATAGGAGCACGAGGAAGTCTAGCAGGAGTCCGAAACCGAAATTTTGCTAGTAATTGTGGACAATCTATTTTAAAGGCCCCATATACGGTACGATTCGTCTATACGATTGATCTGATGACAATCGTGACGATTGATCGCATCGAAAATGTCGCTCATACACGAAACGACTGGTCGTAACGATCGATCATTTACTTGTTTGAAGCTGAAGAATAAAGACGAGTTCAAAAAATTAAATACGTGCCCCATAAAATGGAAAATGAACTTCTTTCCTTACCTATGTGGCGGTAGCATTGATTCGGATTCAAAAGAAAAAAAGAAAGCCTAGAAGAATGTGGGAAGAGCCATACACTGTCGATTCATCGTTACGATATTCATGATTGCATGGGTTTTTGTTGCGATTTCCAACATCGTCTTCGATTAAGTAAATCGTTAACGATCTTGACATACACCATCGATTCGTCGTTTCGATCGGTATGACGCGACGGATCGTACAGATAAATCTTACCGTGTATGGGGCCCTTTAGACCGCAGTATTTTGAACAAAAAAATGGAGTTGGAGATTTTCCTACGTTTCTCCAGTGAAACCATCCTGAAACCATCCTGAGTTTGACTGTTTGACTAGTCTGTTAGTCTAGTGGTTAGTGACCCTGACTGCTGAGACTGAGGTCGTGGGTTCGATTCTCACCCAGGACAAATCTTTGTTTGATGAACACGATCATTTGTTCTGTGTCTGGGTGTAATTTATCTATAATATGTATGTATTTAGAAATATATTATTATTCAGTTGTCTGGTTGCCATAGTACAGGCTCTGCCTAGTTTGGGATCAGATAACGGTGTGTTGGTTGTCCTAAGATATTTATCTATTTGAGTGTGTGTTGCCATAAAGGCAAGAGATGACGGTAACGCTTTTAGGTAACATAACATCACGCCTTGTTCCCTCGTAGGGTTGGGCAGAGGTGTTCCTATAGTACACCCACATTTCGCCTGTTATGTTTAAGTCCCATGTAATAGGGGGCGAGCCTATTGCCATCAACCGGGCACAAATTCAAAATCCGGGCTGCTACTGAGAAATTCCAGATGGAAAAACTAAATACAGTAGAGTCCGTTTAGTACGACTTCGCATGTAACGACCAACCGTTTTTAGCAACGTAAGTATAGGCGCGTGTTTGGTTTTAATTCAAGCCACTATGAAAGTACATCCGTTTATTACGACTCCGCTTACAGCGACCGACCGCTTTTAACGACGGAATTTCACACAAAATTGTCCGGTTACAACGACGACGAGCGTTGACGTGTTTACAAATAAATCGTAGGTAAGAAACTATCTCCGCCCCGCGCTTCCCCCTTGCCTGCACGTCGCTGATTCGAATGCGACTGTTTAGTTTACGGCGCTAATTTGCGGGTGATGCGTGATTTGGCGGACAAGAATGGCTTCTATAAAACGAAAAAGTTTCTCTGTTGAAGAAAAAAGTGTCATTATTATTATAGATTCTATGTACATTATGTGAAATAAATAAATATTTTGATTCAGTTTTATTTTTTCTCTTGGTCACGTAAATATGATTAAATACATAATGTATGTATGTGTATATATGAATGTGATTTGAATAAAAATCAAAAATTGTCTTTTCGTTTAGTACGACCTCCGGTTAGTACGACGTAATATCACCGGTCCCTTCACCGTCGTTATAACCGGATTCTACTGTAAATAAAAATCTTTATTGATACAAGAAAAATAAAACCTTTGACATTGCTTAAGACTATGATACATAATTTGTTAAACTAAAGGTCACACAGATATGGTAAGCCCTGACTCCTAAACTAGGTGATCCTGTGACTCAGGAGTCAGTGTTCTGCTGTCACTGTGATACCAAAAAAACCTTTTAGTTGGTGTTCAAACTTTACAAAAAAACGGGCCAAGTGCGAGTCGGACTCGCGCACCGAGTGTTCCGTACAAACCTGTAGGTATAAAGTTTAAAATTTAAAAAAAATATTTTTATTATATGATGTAACAAAAAATTTACTGTTTTCGCAATTTTTCCTTTATCTGTGCTATAAGACGTTGCTTCGTACCAAATTTCAAAATTCTAGATCGACTGGAAGTACCCTTTAGGTTTTGATTTCCTTGCGAGTTTCGAAAATTTGCGGAAATTCGCGGCATAAACGGCTATATCTTTTGATTGCGTTAGCTTAGAAGTTTGATTTTTTCACAGCTCTAAGGGACAGTAGATTTGAGTATTTAATATAAATTTCAACTTGATACCTCCACGCGTTTTTGAGAAAAAGGGTCTTGACAGACGGACGGACGGACGGACGGACAACAAAGTGATCCTATAAGGGTTCCGCTTTTTCCTTTTGAGGTGCGGAACCCTAAAAATAGCCATTTACATTGATGATTACAAAATATATATATTAAAATTAATACTTAAGAAATTTTTAATTACTCAAAACACTTTGCCCGACCTGGGAATTGAACCCAGGACCTCGAGCTCAACAGTAGCGCTTGCTACCACTAGACCAACGAGTCAGTTTCAGCTTTTAAGTACTCCCAACAAAAGACAATTTTTTGTCTTGCTTACGCCAATATGTTTGGTACCGTGTGATACCGGACGAATTACACTATCCCATTTTTTTCCAAGGTTGTCGTTAAAGGCGACTAAGGGACTAACTAGAGAATGGGCAGCAGCGTTCTCTATGTATTTTACCAACATTCTGCAATCACCAACCCGTCTGCCATTCGTGGCGTTATGGCAAACCCCCTCTAAATTGGGGGAGGCCTATGTCCAGCAGTGGACGTCTTTCGGCTGAAATGAAGATGATAAATAAATAAAAATAAATAAATATCTTAGGACAACCAACACACCGTTATCTGATCCCAAACTAGGCAGAGCCTGTACTATGGTAACCAGACAACTGATAAACATACTTATATATTACTAAATACATACATATTATAGATAAATTACACCCAGACACAGAACAAATGATCGTGCTCATCACACAAAGATTTATCCTGGGTGGGAATCGAACCCACGACCTCAGTCTTAGTAGTCAGGGTCACTAACCACTAGACTGGACTATGATGATGAGGCGAAATATCTTTTTTCCTCCCTTCAAATGTATAAGCCTTATATGCATTTTCATCAACATCTTCTTCACCTTTCTCCTGCCTTTGACCCAATTTACTTGCGGTCGGCGCAACATTTCTTTTTCTTATCAAAATCAAAAGTCATTTATTCAAACTAGGCTGAGAGTCAGCACTTTTTGAACGTCAAAGTTACATGAGACAGTCCTCCCAAAACGCTCGCCCTTCGACACTTCCTAGTGCTTTAGCTGGGAAGAAGAAGTGGCGGAACAAACTCCCCAGCAGCACAGCTGTCTGTTAAGTTAGAAGAACTTGATTCTATAGAGTATTGTGTAAGTTATTAATATTATAAAACAAAACATACATTATTCGCCATATGTCAGCTAGCACACGCCAATATACCAACAAAACATTGAAAACTAAACTCAAGCTGAAATAAATAATAAAACAAAATCGTAAACAGAACTTAAAACCCATATAAACTGTCAGTAGGAAGACTAATTCTGGATTGAAAGAACATAAACATTGTCTTGAGTTGATCACAGCGACCAACTATTCTTATCGTTTAAGTAGTCGTTGATAGAATAGTATGCCTTTGAACAAAGGTTGGATTTTACTTTAGCTTTAAACTCATTAAACTGCAAATCTAGCAAAGCAGAGGGAAGCTTGTTATAAAAGGTAATACCAAGACCAACAAAAGAATTATGATCTGTCACCTCGGTAGTCACCCCTTTCTATCCATATCATCATTCACACAATCTATCCATTGTATGTACTAAATTAATTGTATTCCATTTTTATGTGCAGATTTGTAACACATTTTAAAATGGCGTTCTTTGTTCGAGTCGGACATTAAACATACAAAGTTTGTTTTACATAAATGTGAATTCGTAAGATAACAAGAAATGCTTAACGAATTAAATGGAATAAGGATCTGGGGTTAAATTGAATTTCGTAATAAATTATGCGTATATTAATTGAAACAACGAATCACCAATAAAATAAACTAACATATTTTTATCTTGTGAAAAAAAGGAAAGATTTTTTTTTCATATACACACACACATTAAAAAAAATATTACATAAAATAAATCATCATCATCATCATTTCAGCCGTAAGACGTCCACTGCTGGACTTTGGCCTCCCCCAATTTGACGGGCTTTGCCAAAATCGCTACGCTTGGCAGGCGGGTTGGCGATCCCAGTATGGTGGTAAAATGCATAGAGATCGCTGCTGCCCATTCTCTAATAAGTCCCGTAGTCGCCTTTTACGACACCCATGGGAAGAAATGGGGTGGTGTTATTCCTTACGTCTGGCATCACACGGTACATAATAATACATACTGTGTGTAAATAGCCAAAAGTTTCGCATTCAACAAATAAAAGTTTAAACTTTGAAAAATGTTTGGCTGAATTGTTTGTTTGTGCACTTCAAAAAAGCTGGAATTTTTAGAGTAATCGTTTTATGACACCACAAAAGCCGACGTAATCATAAACCACGAAAAAAACGCTGTTAAAAACTAACGAACGTTTAATAAATCCCTCGATACTCCAGTAAACAAATCGGGCAGTTAATCTCTGGTTAAATGTATCGTTGCGATCAGTGAATAGGCTCGAACAAATGGTACGGAAAAGGGTTCGGCCGATGGCAACAAATAACAGACAAATGGTGTCGCCTAAGCGTTTGGTGGTAGATTGGCAACTTTTTTTGTATTGTCGAAGTTAATGGCAACCGTAAAGTAAGTTTTTATTAATGGTGTGGAAACGTGCACGTCACGTCACGTATTTCTTGCATCATATTTAATTTTCTTAGGACTTGTTAGATCGTTCAGGTTAAACTATGCTTGCTGTGGTTGATCCATAGATGGGTGACCATTTTTATATACCAAGACCCTTACGTGCCTTGGAAAACACGTTAAGCTGTTGGTCCCCGCTGTCTTTCGAAGATCTTAGAAACGTTACGGGTCGTCAGAAGCCCGAAAGTCTGACAACCAGTCTTACCAAGGGGTATTGTATCATCCAGTAACTGGGTGGTGAAGGTCAGATAGTCAGTCGTTCTAATTAAAAATACTGGTACTGCATCTGGTTAGACTGAAAGCCGACCCCAACATAGTTGGTAAAAAGCTGGGTAGATGATGATATTTAATTTTCTAATTTTTCGGAATTTCTTAAATTTTTTAACCATATACACCGTGACATTTTAGTCGTCTTACAAAGATTGTCCACTCAATTTATCCGACATAATATACCTCTAGGTGTAATTAAAAAATTGTTACCAATTAAGAAAATACGTACCAAGAAAAATAAATATTGCATTAGAATTCTGAAACATCCGGTTAATAATGTTTACGTATCATATGGTAGAGAACATAATAATAATAGATCATTACATCTCCATTTTCCATGAGGCAAAATATCAAACAAACAGGTCATGCGTCATTATAATGAATTATATTTTTATTTTTTAGTTACTCAAATGTTCATTTTTTATCTTATGGATGTGTAGTAGTCATTGGATACATGAAGTGTGTTGCCGTTGTAAGACGATTAATAAATGTCACGGTGTATATCCTTGTATGTTATTGTAAGCTCTCACATTCGTAGGTATTGACAACGATTAGTTAAAGAAAACGACATAATTGGAAAAGAGGCAGAAATAATTCAAGCTACTTCTGTATTACGGGTTGGTTAATATGTAGCGTGACGTGTACCTATTTTTAAGACTAGACCTGCACCCTAATTGCGAAACGCACAATTTATCAGAATCTGAATGGGATTGAAGATTATTTCTAAACCATTGCGTTATTTGTTCGAATAAATTGTCGGCTCAGCAACGTAAATAACGCAATGAATGTTGTTTAACTATGAATATTAAACCAATTCCTACCGATAAAAAGTTCCGCAATTACCCCTCTGTATACTGTTGTAAGGAGCAACTTTTTTGCCGCCCGTCTACACAAAACCTTTTTGTGAAAATTCTAATTAAGAACGCAGAACGGCATCTAGGCACCTAAAATGTAATAAATAAGACCATCTAAATAGGCCCCAGATCCAATGTTTCTATTTGTTCCGGGATATTTATCGCTGCTATTTTCAGAATTAGGTCTTTTTCTTAATCCCTCCCTTTTTCCTTATCTAGGAGCGTTTTACTTAAGGGAACTTTTGGGTTGGTGTTAAGTGAGTTAACCAGTATAACAAATTATTATGACTGGTGCTTTGTATTTCTGCTTTTTTATTTTATTCAAATATATTCTACACGATTGATATCTAGAGGTGATTTCAAACACAAAAAATTGTTTGACCAAGGAGATCACAAAGCTTTTGAATCTACTGAATATGTTGACAGTACCTGTAGGTTCCAGTTTTCAGCCAATTAATATATCTTTTTTAAGGTAAAAAAATAAATTACTTCTTATTCTTTTTTTCTTAGTCCTTTTTTAAATTATTTTGTTTTTTTTTAGAAACGAGAATTCCAAACTCGTGAGAAAGTTGTCGCAGTAATAATTGTAAAATAGCAGACAGAAATACCATTACGAATCCCATGGAATTATCCCAAGTCCACTTTTACGATAGCCATGGTAAATAATAGGGTAGTTCCATTCGGTGGCGACCACATAATGAACGAATCATTAATTCTAACTGTGGCTTGTGTTACTGACTCTGACTTCACGATTTTGAAGTGTTTTGTAAGGGAATGGTATTCGTTCGTTGAGATTTTATGGTAACAGAAATAAGTAAAAATTAGAGGAGCTTGTTGATAAATAAGGAAAATCGCACTGGTCGATTGATGATTAAGCTAAGTTTACTGCGGTCGGCTCTAGGATGAGTGACCATGTATTACACATCGAGGCCCCAACGTGCCTCGGGAAGCACGTTGGCCCCGTTTGTTATTTGTAGATCTTTGACAACCGTAACTGTTAGTCTGACAATAACCGGTCTTTCAGAGGGGTATCGCATAACTCAGTAACTGGGTTGTGAAGGTCAGTAATGAAGTCGCTCCACATAAAATACTGGTATTCATCTGCATCAGTTTAGACTAGAAGCCGACCGCAATAGACTTAGAAACTGACTAGGCACATGAGGATGAGAAATGATAAGAGTTGCATCCGTATCGTCACCAATTAGTAAAGGCTTATTTAAAATAGTCATAGCATTCTTCAGTATCACTAAATGATAGAATTCTTAAGAAAGATATCAATTTAATGACTCAATACTTCACAAGAAAATATCTAGTTATTAAAATTGCTAATTTCTTAGTATCCTTATTCAAATCAAATCAAATCAAATCATTTATTCTTTGCAAACATGGGTAATAGGTACATAGATGTTCATTTATGATAAAGTTCTCCACATTTTGCCGACTCATGGGCATGCAAATAATTGGTTGACAATAAAATTATAAATTTAACATTATGTGGCATGTCATTGGAATTAGGTACATATAATAAAATTAAAAAATATCAACATGGTAATAATTGGTTTACAATAAAATAATAAATTTAACATTAAGTGGCATGTCATTGGAATTAGGTACATATAATAAAATTAAAAATGTCAACATGGTCAAAGTAATAAAAGATTTAAAAAATGTCAACATGCTCAAAGTAATAAATTAAAAATATTAATAATGTCACACGGAATATTAATAACATCATGCCCACTTGAATAACAATAATATGTCAATAAGAGTAACAGTAGGTATGTAATTATAAATCAGTCAAAAACAGTAGGTGTATAGCGTAACAGTAAGTAAGTATATCAATCAGTCAATGAATCATCATTTAGAAAATCGTCAATTGAATAATAACTTTTCATAATTAAAATTTCGTTTAACGCCCTTTTGAATTTTAAAAGAGTCAAGTTTTTTATAACATTAGGTACTTTATTATATCGCCGGGTTAGTGCAAATACCAACTAACCCAGGGAATTGTAGTTTTGAGTTAATGCGTTTTGAAAGTTAGTGTTTCCTAATTATGTATTTAACAGAAGATTTGTTCTAGTCATTAAACATGTGTTGATTACCTGTTTAATTAGGTTTATAATAATGTATATTTCAGGCATAAAAACCAATTATAATTTACAAAAAAGGCAAGTTTTTCTTACAGACCCCCTCATTTAGTTGGTTTTAGCTGTGTATTGACAGAATTACCATAACTCATGAAATAAAGAATAACAGTAGGTACGGGTGAGCTCAAAATTATTTATTTAATTGTGAATTGGTGTCATTCAGTCATTGGTATTTATAGGCCTTTCTGTTTTTGAGAAAAAAGGGAAAAACCATAAAACTAGTTGCTTTTACCTCTCAAGTGATATGAAAAATAATACAAAAGTAATATTTAGTAGTTTAAAATCAATTAAAAACACATAATTACAGCTATTTTAGAGGAAAATAACGGTTAGATAGGTTACGATCAATGTTACGATAATGAAACAACAATTACGGTAGGAGAGCATGCCATTAATATTTTTATTAGACAGTGTACACATTTTAAAAAAAACTATGAAAAAAGCAATAAAGTCTCTAAATATTTCATCCTAATCTTCATCCGAAGAGTCAGAAATTGAAGGCTCTGGTATGCGATCGATTTGTGAACTATCTGTCTTTAAACCAACAAACCAGCCATGATATTCTTCAGGGATGATTTTTTTTTCACAAGAGTTTAAGAAGATCTTTTTTTTTTAGCCACCGTGATTGGCAATGTTGTTTTGTATAATTGCGTCAATTTACCAGGCAGACTTGGACCAGGAATACATGTTGGAGGTGGTGGTGGCTGCATTGATGTACCATCAATTTTTTTTCGTCTGGTTTCATAGCGATGTTCCGCTGATGGCAAGCTACTTACCACCTGCACGTGAACAGGTTCTTCAGTGAGATCTATGACGAAAAAATTAGACGTCATGTCGTAATTATAAAAAAAAAATCTTTTCCCCTTTTATATATTTCATCCTTTTTACTTTTAGCCAAGAAACCACGTTCCCTTGAGTATTTTTTCTTTTGTTTATTTTTAAGTTTGCTGCTAGCTCTTTTAAATCGTAAAAATCGTAAAATTATATATTTTTTATTTTATTTTGATTTTTTGGGTTTTATTCATTTCCAGGTCCTAGTAAAAATTTCATCAACTAGGTTTTTGACAATTTTGTTTGACTGATTTTCGAAAACACGGCCAAAAATATCCATGAGTAGTATTGTAGCTGTAGTCGACGCCTCGTTTAAATCCTGATCCAAGTCCGGAATTGGCGGTACATTTTCATTGTTAGTAAAATCAGCTATGGGTCCGATCAAATGATCCAGAGTTATTAAATCTTCTAAATAATTTACTCTCAAACTCGAATTTTTAATTATGTCTGAAGAAATTTCATGATTTGCCTCTGCAAGAACTTCATCCGCAACTCCGTCATTTTCTGAAAATAGAAAACAAGCCTTTGATATTAAAATATAATTTATCAACTAGGTACAAGTAACAAAAAGTATAAAATAAAGCGAAATGAGGCGTCGACCACAGATACAATACTAATTATGGAAATGACCACCACCACCTCCAACATCTATTCCTGGTCCAAGTCTGCCTGGTAAATTGAAGGAAAACTTTGTATTTTATTTTAAAACCTATAAAACCATGGTACAGGGTACAAAGCATGCGAAAAATACCTATCAACACATTACCCTACTTTTAGGTATTCGGGTAAATCGTTAAAATAATGTATCATGCATAACCAGAAATAATTATACAATATGATAGGTACTAACCTTTTCCTTGCAAATTCTGACTAATATTATGTTCTGTCTTATTATCATCAATTTCATTTGTTGACTTATCTGTAAACAAAAAAAACACATTGTAATCTCTCTACACAATTTATGTACTGAAATAATATCCCAGTAGTTGTCATGTATAATACCTTTCTACATATTTTATTAAACATGCTCATATCTATTTGTTCCAAGGCAGTTGCACAACTTTCATTCTCGAAAATATCGTAAGCTTGAGACAAATATTCATCATCACTTTCATCAAAACCTTGTTCCTGACCTGAAAAAATTACAAGAATATGTAATATAAATTTAGTACAAACAGGCTGAAAATATGATGATGATTAGTATACTTAACTACTTTTGTGGTAAAATAATTAACTATAGGTAAGTACTCAAGTACAAAATAAATGTAATGTTCAGAATGGATGAGCATAATTCATTTGCCAAGTTAAGAGAGGAATGTTGAATGTTGAGTAGGTAGTAAGCATAAGTACTGTCAGTAAGTAAATTAGGTACCCAGTTGTTTCAATTTTCTTAGTTATAATCGAAAGCACGAAAATGAATAAAAAATAATGACATAGAAAACACAAGATTACAGAAAAAGTACCTAAAATCTTTAATTTATCCGTTACTAGCTATTGCCTTCTAAGACTTCGTTCGCGTGGAATTCAAATTAAATCTATAAGTACCGAATTTCATCAAAATTAAATAATATCGTCTTTGCATTTTGTATACTAGATTTCACCCTTAACATAAAGAGGATCTATATCCATTTCCAGCATTTACGCTATATATTTCTGTGCCCACGAAAATCGGTTCTATTTAAAAAAATAGTACCTACAAACAAACAGTTAGGTACTTTTGCGTTTTTACTAATAGTGAATGGACTTCTTACTTTAAAATAAAACCTAAAGCAACTTTAACCTAGCTTTTGCCCAGTTTTTAGACCAAACAATTGGAATGTACGTACAAAAATTTTCTTAACACCAACTTAACCTATAAAAAAAAAACAACTGACTTCCTTAAAAAAAAACACTACAAAGTCAAAAATAACTTTAATTTCGGAATTCGGTGTCTTAGGATCTGTATATAAGGTTTTTGCCACCGACTTCCGAAATGAAAGTTATTATTGACTTTGTAGTGTTTTTTTTAAGGAAATCGGTTGTTTTTTTTTGTAAAAAGTTTTTATTTTTAACTTTTTAGTTATGGTAGATACCCCGCACTAATCTTATCGCGTTATTAGTTCATTTGTCCCGCAAATACTTAATGCTGAGACTTACATGGTTTTCACATTGTCTGAATGGAACCAAATTAAAATGGGACCAATAGAGAAGCACCAGCTTTAAAATAAAATAAAAAATCATCGAAGTCGGTTCACGTAGTCAAAAGTTATGAGCTAACAAACATAAAAAAAAATACAGACGAATTGATAACCTCCTCCTTTTTTGAAGTCGGTTAAAAAGCAACGAAATCAGTCATATACTTACTTGTAGGGTTTATAGCATTGTTGTTTGATACGGGAGGTGGTTCTTTAGTAGAAAAATTCATTTCAATGAAGAAATAATCACTGGACGCACAATAATTTAAAAGAAACCCGGGAAATCAAAACCACGTGCTGCTAAAAGCGCGAGCGCAATGCAACTAACACACATACGAGACTTAAAAACCACTTACCACTAGCAACTACGCCCGGATAGTTGCTTTTACCTCTAGATTTTTTACTTGTCAAATGACTAAATTATAAATGGTAAAAGCTATTAAAATTATATATTCGTTATTACTATACATTAAAATAAAAAGTAATGTGCAGTAATCGATAGGTAGAACAAGTTATCTTCGTAAACTTTTTTCTAGCAGTAGATAAATAATTTTATTTTTGGATTTGTATAGTTCAATTTTCCATTTTGTAGGGTAAGTTTATTTTAATCGTCAAATTTTTGTATACTGTAGGCGAGTCATGTCTCTGATAAAATGTATTACACCCAGATATTATATTTTGGTCCTGAAATTATGTATTTTTTGGGTACTAACTTATAATAGTCGCCTTTTTGCCTAAAAGTTGAAGAAAAGTGTTTAAGTTAGATGGTTTTACATCTCACTTACTTCGAAACTAGCAGGCATATCGTTTAGTTTGTTTTACCAGTAGAAAGAGAATTATTTTTCGAGTATAATAGCATTTTTAACGTATTTTACCAAAAATCATGGGTTAGTTGGTATTTGCACTAACCCGGCGATATATGCGTGGGGCAATACCAAAAATACTTTTTTGCATTAGTGCGGTGTTACATTTCACTTGACATAATTTATTGACGTATTGAGTGCGTATTGGATTTTTCCTGACCTCTGATAATTTTTTAAATTGATGTGGATTGCATTTCACAAATAAAGCCGTTTCTAATATGAACAAAGAAGGTAAAGTTAAAATTTTTAATGATTTAAAATAGGGCTCGCAACTATCAGTTGTTTTTATACCGCACATTGACCTGATGCATCGCTTCTGCAATCTAAATACCAGCTCCCTATCAGTGGACTGACCCCAGAAAACAATGCCATACCGCAACACAGACGCAACCAGTCCATGGTACGCAGCTAAAAGAGCCTGACTGTTAGCTTTCCTTGAGAGTTGAAATAGAGCATATGCGGCTTTGCTGAGTTTCTTACATAATTCTTCAACATGAGGCTTCCATGTAAGTTGGCTGTCAATTACAATACCTAAGAATTTAGCTTTATTAGCTTCTTCAATATCACAGCCATTGTAGGAAATTTCAACCTTTGGTTTTAGACATCTCTGATAAAAATGCATGACTTTTGTTTTAGTCAGGTTTATAACCAAATTATTATTATTTAGCCAATTTATGATGTCATTTAAACAAGTATTGATGTCATTCTTATAATTATTTGGATCAGTACATTTTATTATAGCTGTACTATCATCTGCAAAAAGAACCATTTGGTTCGTTGTTGCTTCCGGGAGATCGTTTATGTATACTAAAAAAAGCGGCGGACCCAGTACGCTACCCTGTGGGACGCCATATTTTACGTGTCTTGGTTTTGATACATATATGGTTTCCAATTTGCTTTTTGGACATATCCTAGAAACTTCTGAGCATTGAACCCTATTACTTAGGTATGATTCTATTAAGTTTAAAATGTTTCCTCTTATACCATAGCTATGTAATTTGTGCAACAGAATCTTATGGTCAACATAGTCAAAAGCCTTGGTCATGTCAGTGTAGATTGCACAGACTGGATTTCTCTTATCTACAGATGACATGACATTAGATAATAAGTCAAACAATGCCATATTAATCGTAGTGTTCTTACGGAAGCCTTTTTGTTCTTGGCAAAACAGTTTGTACTTTTCGAAATAGACATATAAAGAGTTATAGATAACTTTCTCAAAAATTTTAGAAATAGTCGGAATTTTTGCAATAGGTCTGTAATTTTTTAAATCAGTTTTGTCATCTTTTTTATAAAGAGGTTTTATAATAACTGTCTTGAGCTTGTCCGGAAAAATGCCATCAGCTATGCACAGGTTAATTATATGAGCTAATGGAGATGCTATTAGTTCTTTGCAAAATTTTAATACTTTGGTGGAAATTCCATCATATCCAACAGTATTCGTGTTTTTGAGGTTGCAAATTATTTTGATTATGTCGTCAATGGTAACAGGTTGCATGAATAGTGAATTTAAAGTTTTATTATTTAATTGTGTATTATTAGATGTGATGTCAGCTTTAATATTATTCTCAATTGTATCAATAAAATAATTATTAAACTCATTTGCAATGTCCATGGGGTCTGTAAATGTCAAATTGTCTCTATTCAGGCACGTTATAGGCTCCGGCGGCAGCCTAAATTTGGATTTATTTATTATTTGCCATGTAGCTTTTGATTTATTTTGGGCGGTGTATATGAAATGATTGTTTTGTGACTTTTGTGTTAAGTTTATGATTTTCCTATAAAGTTTAGTGTAGTTTTTAAGGAGTAATTTATTTTTTGAATCTGAGTTTAGTCGATATGCCCAAAGTAACTGCCTTTGCTTATTACTACATATTTTTATTCCATGCGAAATCCATTTCGTTTTCTTGCTGGTTGGAATGGTTATAATTTTTTCGGGAAAACATAATTTATATAAAAGGGAGAAATCATCCATGAAAATGTCAAAAGCTTCGTTCGCGTCCTTTGCATTATGTACTTGCATAAACGATAGAGAGCTGAGATGTCTTTTAAAAGTTATTAAATTTTCCATGCATAGATCCTGTTTTTTTGTTTTCCAATATTTTAGTTTGCAAGTTTTGTTTATAGGGACTTTAAGTATTTGGGAACTATGATCGGAAAGGACCAGATCTATAACTTCGGCTTTACATTCATTCCGATAGTTGTGAGCAAAGTTGTCTATGCAGCTTTGACTTTTTAATCTAGTGGGAGTATAAAGCGCCAGTTTTAAATTGTACGTCATGAGAAAATATTCAAGTTCTAATGTAGTTTTGTTTCTTAACAATACATTAATATTAAAATCTCCACACAAGACGACCTTCTTATTTGAAGGTAGACAAACTTTATTAAGGCTATAACCTAACTTATCATAGAATACTTCATAATTGTATTTTGGGATTCTATAGATACAAATAATAATAATCCCATAAGCTATTATTTCTACAGCGCAACATTCAAAGGTGCCTGAGACTGATTGTTTTGCTATATCCGATAGTTCTCTAAACTGCAACCCTACTCTTACGAGAATACCTGTTCCTCCCCTCTTTGTATTTCTCGAAAAGAAAGCAGCTGGACAGAAATTTGGAATATGCAATAAATCCTCATACCCTGTTTGTATAAAATGTTCTGTAATACAAACAACATCTATACCTGTCCCCCCGTTGATTAATTCTTCTAATTTTACAGTCAGTGTATCGGATTTATTAATCAAACCTGCTATGTTCTGGTGTAAGATGTTAAGGTAGTTAACGAAAAAACTGAGAATTTGACTGTTGTGAATTATCAGAAAGTTCGTGCTGACTATTATTTTGAGGGTGGCAGTCCTCTCCCGAGTGCGTAGCATTCAGGTTGCATAAGCTAAGAATCAGGTCTTGTAAATCAGATATAACTATATTTAAACCACTGTTATTTAAGGTTCCGTATCGTTTGCTGTAAGTATTATAGTTATAAGATAAATTAGAATTTGAGTCAAGTAAATACGCATAGTTGCATGTGTTTATGTCCAAGTAAATAAGGTTATTGAATGTTTCTACGCGGCTGTTATACATTAGGTTGGCATCTATCATATATTTAAACGTTGGTAAGCAAATTATAAAATTGGTATGACTCAATTCAATTAACTTTTCTCTTACAAACATGACTAATTCTAAATAATTGTGTGTTTTCCGAAAGTCTTCCTCACCAATGTAAATAACACAGTAGTCTGATTGAGTAAAGTTTTGTACTTTTCCCTCAATTTTGTGAAGAATTTGCCGCAATCCGCACGTTGGTTTTCGATAATGACAGATTTCAAAATTACGCAAATTTGTTCTTTCGGCAATTGTATATAACCTGTTAGATGTCTCGCTGCTAATGAGGCATATTTTGTGTTTTTTGGAAGGTTGAGGTTGTTCCATACTTGTTGTGTCTCGTATGTTTGGAGTTGGGTTAGATGAGCTTAGCTGAACGTTACATTTGATGGCTTCTTTCTGGTTAGATAATAATGAAGAATCAGTCTGTGTTTGTTTGTTGTTTTGTTGTTTATTTTTCGGACATTCCTTAATTGGAGTTGACTTTTTTTGTTTTTTAATCGGGCTATGTGCAAGATCTGTCAGGTGGTTGTTTTTTCTTTGTAAAGCAATATTTATTTGTTTAAGGTCATTATTCTCCAAAGCCAGTGACTCAATCTCCTGGTGTGCACTGTTCAATTCCAACACAAGCTTGTCTATTCGTTCCTTTAGCTTAGTTATTTGTTGATGTGCATCATTAATATCATCACTTGATAAATCGGGTAGACTGTTTACGGTGTCTTCGAAAGTGTCATTTTGTGATAGGTTGGTGACGGTATTTGAATCGGATTTAGTACGTGTACGACGCATAGTGATGTTTTCGAAGAAATTCATTTTTCGAGTCTTCTAACGTGTTTAGCTCACTCTAGCCAGTCAATTTCGTTGGAATAATGATAAAGACAATTTATAAACTTACAAAAAGTCTAAGTCGTCAGTGGGATTCGAACCAGCGTCAAAGTATGTAGCAGTCGACACGTCTACCTATAGGGCCATTTGGCGTCTGTTAACGAGTGTTAAAATTCTGTATCTGTTTCTCTCGACATGGAATTGATGAATGTTCGTTATGATGACTCGTAGATTCTATAATTCAAACGTTTGACAGATTGTTTTTTCACTTTTGTTTTGGTTTTATTTTTAAAGATGTCTTTGTTTCACTTACTAATTTGTGTGTCCTTTGATTATTACTGATCTTTAATGTTGTTTTAAATCACTAAAACACAGAATTAGTGTAGTTATGATGTGGTTCACTGTTCTAATGAATATAGCACTCAAACTTTTTTATTTTCAAGAATTTTTGTGAGATAACACTTTCACTTATTGTTTATAATGTCTTTTTCAATATTTACGATAATACACTATGAAATTACTTTATTTAATATTTTTATCACGATTTGTAACGGAGCTCAATGTTTACTTGTTCAACTGACATCTGTCATTCACATTATTATCATTTTCATTAGCCATGGAGTGTGTTTCATTCATTTATAATTATTTTAAGAGAACAACAGAGACGGTTGCCAATATGTGTTTTTGTTTGTCATCATAAGCGTTAAAATAAATGAAAACTTATTGGTTTCTTGTTTACCCAAAAATTCGATCTTAATCATCAAGACCTTGACCTCAAAGAGGCTATATAAGAGAGAGGGAGACAGACTATCACCATAACATAAGGCAAGACATAAGATAATCCTAAAACAGCCTTAAAGGAAAACCAATACGTAGATACGATCCCAAATACCAAGAAGGGATTTATATCAAATTCAAGTTCGATAATTTATTTGTCGAACTTGCCGAAACTTCGCGTGTACAATAATGGCATATGTTTGATAAATCATTCATATATATAAACTTGCCAAAGGGAAGGGTAGTAATCGGAATGTTTATGAAGGTCTATGTGACCTTTTCAGTGTGGATATTGGTCTATTCTAGTTTGAGTGATCGTTCATTTATTTTTATATAGACTCATTTATCCTTTTGTTAAAGTGTTTTTTTCGTATGCTTAGGATTTTCGCTTGTAAATAAACACCCATTTTCTTTTATTTAAGGGCCTACCTTTTCTTATTTAGAGCAAGCATTGGTCACAGAGCTTGCTTATAGTAGCAATTTTCATTTGCACAGTTCTCGATTCTGGTATCATCATCTTCATACATATTTCGTATTTAGAAAGAATATCAGTTTCTTTTGTTAATACCAACTTTTGATTTCATGTATATTACATGCAACCTACACTAGCAACATCGAATGTCAGATTTTTATTCCATCACGAGCAACCTGCTCCTGCAACGCTCGGGGGCAATTTATAGCTGACGTGGCGGCATTTCAGAACCGAGAGATATCAGTGCTATATACAGGGTCAAATCAAATTAGCAGGAAATACTTTAACCACGTGTTAGGTATCAATATTGAATACTAATACAACAGAAAAAAAAAACATTAGACGGATGCATACATAGTCGATATGTAATTCTTTGTGGACCCTAGATATTTTTTTACGATTTTCCCAAAACTAAAACAATCTCTTCGTTGCCTTAATGTACATGTTACATCGTCATTTAAAGTTTTGAACAGAGTTCGAATGATGAAAAAAGAAAAACCACATTTGTCCTTCTTTTTTGTTTCATTAGTTTCAAAATCAACAAATGCAGCTAATTTAATCTGACCCTGTCGGTTATTATATTAAATCCATGTGAAAATCCATTGTAGCTATAAAGGCATGAAGTCCTTTTCAAAAAAATTATCCCTATTTGGAAAACACGAGCGCGCTTCATCTTGCTCGTAAAATTGTAAGAAATATAAAACTAAAAGCAATTCTTAACCAAAATTCAAAGAATATCATCATATTAAGACAAAAATGATAAATAAATATTATTCCAATAACCAGCGGCTGCCGTCGCCAAAACTCCGTACTCACCGCCACATCGGCCGTCCTGTCCGAACATCCATTTACGCGGTAATGAAAAAGGTAGCGTAACCCAAAAGAAATAAGGTCTCCAAACAGATGTGGATGGTGAAAAGACCTATATTTGCGAGACAAATACGATTAAATCCAGAGCTGCTGGGAACAAAGAGAGAACGTGGTTTTACGCGACTTTTTTGCAGCTCCAATCTGTTTAAACCGTTTCAGTGTATGAGATATAGATTGGATTTCCTTCAAGGTTGTCGTTTGTTCCGTGTTTTTATTTTTTCTATCTAAGTAAGAGGGCTTGTAGACAAGTATGGGCGGTGGATGGATCCATTACATACAGGGCCCTACCAGGAAAATATATATCGCTGACACTTGCAATAACACCCCAATTATCAGAAATTTTAAAGGTGACCCTATTGGTGATGTTCTTCACAAAGGCTAGGTGCGTAGTATTTGCAACCGGCGTATTGCAGCAGGTGGAGTTCCGTAGTTGCTGCCTATCCCCATGGGAAAATGGCGTGAGTTAATACATGTATGTAAGTAAAGGTGACTTCCAATAATTAAGGACATGCTCACTGAGCAACATAATTATCAGCCTTTTTCCAACAATGTTCAGGTTGGCTTTTCTTTAAGCCGGACACAGCTGAACACTCGTATTATATTGAACGACTTCCTATTTGACCTCCGCAAACCAGTTACTACACATGCTCACCGGCACATCAGTCATCAATTAACCACAGTAGAACGTCTCACAAACTAGTTCACATTTATCAAATAGAAACCCAATTATTTCATACAGAAACACACTGTTTTCAATTCAATTCCACTGTCTTCACAGTAAGACAGCTATGCAAATTCCATTTCAGTTAGTCGGATTACACTCTGCGTCATTTTGTTCTGTCGCAAAATAAGGTTTGCAGCGCGCTTTAACGTTACAAGTTGTCTATTGTGTGAATGTCAAAATGAGTTTTATCTTGTGAGGTATTAGTTTATTTTCTTTGCTAAGTTTTAGCTGCACATTTCAACAGCTTTTGCATTTAGTTTGATAAAATGTGGTATTGTCACTGTATAAAGGTTGTTTTGTTTTTCACTCTTTTATTCTTTGGCTCCTCAATTAATTTAAGATCTCTAACAAAAGATGTACACAATACATTGACACATAAATAAAGGGCAACATCAGGTATTAAGTAGGAGTACTCCTTCACTGACAGCTGGAGACCGCAGCATGCACAATAGAGTTAACAACTAAGCTAAGAAAGTTAAAACTTTAATCCTAAGTAGGTAAAATTTAGTAAGCGATAAGATTTTGAAAGACACAAAAAAATTAAAAGAAAATGAAACATTTTGAGATACTTAAATTATCTCAAGATATCGTCATTCGTCATGATATCAGTCGAAAGAGGTCATAATCGCTACGCTTGGCATGATTAGCGATCGCAGTATGGTGGTAAAATGCATAAAGAACGCTGCTGCCCGTTCTCTAATAAGTCTCTTTTGGACGGCGGTTTGGCTTTTGCTAAAGAATCGTAAAAGCGGTTACTGTTCGCGGTTCCTGAAGATTTTTTTCTCTTCTTCTCTTTGCAACCAATCAGTCTATTAACTATGAGTAGATGTATAGAGTATAGCGGTATTTGAGAGGTATGTGGAACAGGATGTAAAATTGTCTCAACTTCCGTAAAAAACCGGCCAAGTGCGAGTCGGACTCGCGCACCTAGGGTTCCGTACAAACCTGCAGGTATTCACGGTTTATGCATAAGGTTTATGTTTATGAAATTAAATGTTAAAAAATATATTATATTTGAGTTGACCGAATGAAAGGTAAATTGTGGTTTACGATTTATGACGTATTAAAAAAAAACTACTTACTTGATCTCGTTCAAACCAATTTTCGGTGGAAGTTTACATGGTAATGTACATCATATATTTTTTTTAGTTTTATCATTCCCTTATTTTAGAAGTTACGGGGGGGGGGGGGACACATTTTACCACTTTGGAAGTGTCTCTCGCGCAAACTATTGAGTTTAGAAAAAAATGACATTAGAAACCTCAATATCATTTTTGAAGACCTATCCATAAATACCCCACACGTATGGGATTGATGAAAAAAAATTTTTTGAGTTTCAGTTCCATGTATGAACCCCAAATATTATTGTGTTTTTTCTATTTTTGTATGAAAATCGAAATGCGGTTTACAGAATACATCTACTTACCAAGTTTCAACAGCATAGCTCTTATAGTTTCGGAAATAAGTGGCTGTGACATACTCGGACAGACAGACAGACAGACAAACAGACAGACAGACAGACATGACGAATCTATAAGGGTTCCGTTTTTTGCCATTTGGCAACGGAACCCTAAAAAGGGAGAATCCTTCGATCAGATGGGTATTGCGTCTAGTGGGCAACTGCCTCGCAGTTTTCAGCACAATGTGAAGATCACAGCTACGTTAACTTAAACTTAAAAATTCTCTAAAGATTATCCATCGAAATTTCCGGATTTAATCCTACTAATATTTTAAACGCGAAAGTTTGTATGTATGGATGAATGGATGTGTGGATGTTTGTTCCTCTTTCACGCAAAAGCTACTGAACGGATTTGGATGAAATTTGGCACACAGATAGTTTATAACCTGGATTAACATATAGGGTACTTTTTATCCCGGTAGTATATTACCGCGGGATATATTTCGACTTCCACGCGGGCGAAGCCGTTGGCAAAAGCTAGTTTTTTATAATTGGAAAACACTTTCGTGGCCGAAAGTCAGACAACTAGTCATACCAAAGGGCTATTGTCAAGTCAATTTGTAAGGGTAAATGACTAGTTGTCTACTGTTTCCAATAATTGGTTTATGGAGATTGGATAGGCAGTCGCTCCAGGGAAAATACTGGTATTCAGCTGTATGCGGTTAGACCGGAAGCCGACCCCAATATAGGAACAGGTTAGGGTAGATGACTATGATTCGTGTCCGGGAATGAAACGCTTACATTGAAATAAATAGTAATAATAATAACACGTCTTGATTCCCTGGAGAATAGAGCAGAGGTGTACCTTTAGTGCAACCACATCTTTTTACACGCTTTATATTAGCTTCACTTGTATGTTTGTATGTTTGTTTGTAACCGACTCCTTATAGCGCGATTTTGACCCACTTTAAACGACCAGATTTCATTTAAACTCTGTAGACTTATCGAGGACCGATGACAATACTATAATTTCATAAATTTGTGCCATTATCCTTGCCAGGGTTACCAGGACAGCAAAAAAACTGTCTTCGAAAACTACGCTGACATACGTCACAAACTATGCTGGCATACGTCTCAAAATTCGAAATACCCTAAAAAATAGAAAACCAAACTAAAAAGTGGAAAATAATGGAGAAAAAGCGTGGGGTGCCTGATATCAATAAAAAAATACCTTAAAAAGCACCCCACGCTTTTTTTCCATTATTTTGTACTTTTTAGTTTGGTTTTCTATCTCTAGCTCTACTCTCCTTGGAAGCAAGACATGTTATTATTACTATTTATTTCAATGTTAGAGTTTCATTCCCGGATACGAATCATAGTCATCTAGCCTAGCCTGTTCCTATATAGGGGTCGGCTTCCAGCCCTACCGGATACAGCTGAATAACAGTATTTTCCATGGAACGGCTGCCTATCCAACCTCCGTAAAACAATTATTGGAAAGAGGATACCCTTTGGTTATGACTAGTTGTTTGGTGTTGACTTTGCGTCATGTAAATAGTTTCCTAATTTTAATTGGACAAGAAATTCATCCAGAAATCTCTATGGAATCTATATAAGCTCTAGCGAAATTTTAAGTTCAAGTATAAATAATCGTGTTTAAAACTACGAGATAATTGCGTAACACACTAGCAGTAGAAATTGGCTTTCACTTTGACGGTTCAACAACATTTATTGCTTTATTTACGTTGTTGTGTAGATAAATTATTCGAACAAATGAAGCAATGAATTAGCATTATTCTTTAAAATTATGTAGATTCTGATTAATAGTATATTATGCAATAAGAGTGCTGATTGTGAATAAAAAATTTTTTTTGACCTGGATAGCCTACAATGAGCAAACGATTGAATCATTGAACTCAGCCTAACGCAGTCCACTGCTGGACATAGGCCTCTCACTGCTGCTTCACAACACCTTGTCCTCCGCCTTCCACATCCAGTCCGAGCAAACTATTACAAAGAGTCAAATTCAGCGGGAAGCTGACTAAACATGACAATTAATCTAGCAATACATCTACTATGCTACATGAGAACTACATATCAGTATGACGGAACACAAAACCACGCATCGTGCAAATAAAATTTACCACGCAACTAAAAAATAAGCAACGTCTCGACAGTATTTGTTTGGTAGTTGCCCATCAGACGCAATAACCGTCTGTTTGAAGGGTTCTCCCTTTTCTACGGAAGTTGAGTGAAATTTACACCCTGTTCTACATTTCTCTATACATCTACTCATAGTTAATAGACTGATAAAGATATAGACATGCAGAGAGAAGAAGAGAAAAAAAATCAGTGACCGCAAACAGAAACTGCTTTTATTATTCTTTAGCAGAAGCCAAACCGCCGCCGTCTAAAAGGGACTTGCTAGAGAAGGGGCAGCAGCGTTCTCTGCCACCTGTTTTTAGGGTTCCGTTGCCAAATGGCTAAAAACGGAACCCTTATAGATTCGTGATGTCTGTCTGTCTGTCCGAGTATGTCACAGCCATTTTTTTCCGAAACTATAAGAGCTATTTTGTTGAAACTTGAAGACACGACTAGACTTGAAGTGAAAATAATAATTATGATTTGAACCCAAGTTTAACTCTGCAATCATATTTTGATTTGCACAATTTTGTTGACTCTTTTGTGACTTTGAAATCCCGGTAATCAGTAGAAAAGCCACCAGGAAAACAATTTGAATTTTGATAAAATAAGATTAGTTTAATATTTATTTATACAGCCCGTTGAGTCCTTTTCTTAATTGATGCTTAGCCGGATTCCAATACATTTTTATAAATAATCTACTTTTGATCCTGTGATTTCATGTTTTATTATTTTTGCTGTGACACTGAGTCATTTTTGCAAATATTCATATAAGTTTTCTTTTCTTTTCAGGGTGAGTAAACCAGCAAGCTACGTCAAGACTAGATGCGGTTTGAATAAGGCACTCTTCCATCTGGTCTGTATACAAATACAATCAATTACCTATTACTTAAGGTTTAGGTAAGCGGCAGGGTAGCCAGTGAATTGCAATTTTGCAGGCCTTGCCAGGGTCGCGAGATTTGTTCGAAAGAGTTACCATGGCTCTGGTATAGGCAACTGAAGGAACAGGGGTGGTTTTAGTCAGTAAAGGTATAACATGCCCTTCCGCTCTACCTAGAGTGGGAGACGTCATTTGATGATATTCCCGAACCGCATTAAGATTTTCACACAAAAATAGAAAAATAACGATAATATTTGGGGTTCCCCATAAGTACATAGAACTGAAACTCAAAAAAAAATTTCATCAAACCCATACGTGTGGGGGTATTTATGGATAGGTCTTCAAAAATGATATTGAGGTTTCTAATATCATTTTTTTCTAAACTGAATAGTTTGCGCGAGAGACACTTCCAAAGTGGTAAAATGTGTGTGTCCCCGTAACTTCTAAAATAAGGGAATGATAAAACTAAAAAAAAATATATGATGTACATTACCATGTAAACTTCCACCGAAAATTGGTTTAAACGAGATCTAGTAAGTAGTTTTTTTTTAATACGTCATAAATCGTAAACCACAATTTATCTTTCATTCAGTCAACTCAAATATAAAAAAAAAACATTTAATTTCATAAACATAAACCTTATGGAATAACTGCAGGTTTGTACGGAACCCTCGGTGCGCGAGTCCGACTCGCACTTGGCCAGTTTTTACCTATTTTCCCACCAAACTGCGATTGCCAACTCACCTGCAAAGCATAGCGATTATTGCAAACCTTCACAAATTGAGGGAGACTTATGGCCAGCAGTGGACGTCGGCTGAAGTGATGACGAATGACGATATTTTGAGAAAATTTAAGTATGTAAAAATGTTTCATTTTCTTCTTTTTGTTTTGTATGTCATTTAAAAATTTGTAAACCGTTACCAAAGGAGGGTAAAGATTAGAACATTTTTCGCCTATCATAGTCATGAAAATTCAAAGTATTTATTGACGTCATGTTATTGTGCTTATGTGAAGTTTATGTATCGACCTTTACATCTATTCTAAAATATAATAGTATGAAAAAAAAAATAGCGAATCTTATGAAAAAAACAACCATCAAACTTGGCAAATTCTTTGATGTTTTGTTATTTTAAGCACTTTTTCTAACTTTCATTAAAATATAAACTGTTATGCGCTTTTTGCACTAGTATATTTTTAAGTCTCTCAAATACTACAGTAAATAGGCTTTTTAACTAGCATTCATTTGTTTTGGTGCATCAAGCGCTTAACAGTTTATTTTCTAATGAAAGTTAGAAAAGTGGGGTGCCTGATATCAATAAAAAAAAATTTGCCATTATTTTCTACTTTTTAGTTTGGTTTTCTATGGAAGCGTGTTTTTTAGTTTTTTTAAACTATTATTTTTAAATAATGGTTAATCGCTTTAATTCTTACATCCATTTTTAATCCTTGTCCGATTTAAACCGCGGCTGCGCTCCGTTGCAAATTGACGCGGCATCTGTAGACGCGCTGTTATTTTCCTGCCTCATTCCTGTTTGACATTCGCCTTATTGATTCTGTTTCGTTGTGTTCTTATTGTTTTGTTTAATCTATTTGTTAGGGAAGTGTTATTTCTTAAAAGTCTTGTTTTTTTTTTTTGTGTGATTGTTTTTTGTTTATTGTAAGAGTGCTAGCAGCAACTTGTAAGTAACAGAAGATGGGTTTACATTTGAGGTAATGTAATTATGTAGCTTGTTAGGATATTGTAGTGTAGTTACTTCAGTTATGGTCTTCTCAGGGAGCAGTCAGCTAGAAAATGTCGGTACTATCTAGTTTTAAAAGTATTGACGTGTAAAAGTATAAGATGTACATCAACATCATCACTTCAGCCGAAAGACGTCCACTACTGGACATAGTCCTCCCCCAAGGTCGGCCATTTTGGCCGGTTTTGTGCTTCCCGCATCAAGCGGATTCCTGACCTTATGTCATCGGTCCACCTTGTGGAAGGCCTTCCAACTCTAAGTTTTTGGTACCCGGTCGCCACTCCAGAACTTTCTACTTATATAAATAACTATTTAATTTCAAGAAGAAGTTCATGAGACATGTAATATAAAATTAGTCATGTATTTTTTTTTTTTTTGTGAAAACGTGTAAGTAAGTTATAGCATTAAGTTCCAATGTGAAGAAGTCTCTTGCATTACATCATTGTACAGTTTTCGCTGTAAGCTAGAATGAAGTTTTAAATAAAAGTAGACTTTGCATAAAATCATATTTTCTGGCAATTAAAACTTTAATTTTAGCATAGACCAAACGACGTTGTGTTTTATGAATTGCAAACCATTGTACAGATTTTATTTCCAGATTTGTTCAATTAAACATAAAAATGAAATAACGAGTTCCACACAAATCAAAGTACTATTGTGTGATAAAAAACAAAATATTATCCCATAAAACTGACAATGTCAGGACATGTGAATGATTCCCACACGCGGAATGAAAGACAATAAAAATTAATTCTGAAAAAAAATCCGGTTCCAAACATTTTTAGTCCATTTTATCGTTTGGCTAGCGTTGTGGACGGATGTCAATAAACACTGAATATTTGCCTTGATGGGGCCAAAAATGTGATCGGCTAGGTGGGTAGATGACCTGATGACGTGAAGGTCGATTTAATCTGATGGATGTCAAAACCACAGGAGCAGTGAGTGTTTAAGCAGTTTAAGCGGTTGATGTCTTTAAGCAGAAATAATGAGAGGCTTTGCTGCCATCCTTGGTAAATAGCATAACTTGAACAAGGAAGAAATTAGTCATGCAGCGCGACTCCAAACATTAATGTGACTATTTAAATCATCAAATTATGGTTGGTTGTATTGTTGACTTTCTAAAGTTCAGGGAATTTGTTGCGCCCTTCTTTTTCCCAGCTATAGCACTAGGAACTGATGAAGGGTGGACATTTTGGGGAACTGTCTTATTTTTTATGTTCAAAAGGTTCTCAGCCTAATTTGGAATAAATGACTTTAGATTTTGGTTCATGATTCTAGCCTGCAGCATAGCTTTAACTAGCAAGTGAGGTCCCTACGTTTGTGGGTTAGCATAAATAAATAAAATACGTATAAAAATATGGTCAAGCTTTAAAATTACTGCCAGTAAAAATCTTTGTTTACTTGACCACTCAAAATGCACGCACACATTTTATGAACAGCGCATTTTTGCATTATCCGCTGAGTAAACAAAACAAAATGGTGGTATTCGTATGCGGTTGAAAAAAACGATGTTAGCATAATAAAGTCAGGCTTACATGTCGCGCGAATTTAGAATTTAAGCTTATGTACGGTTTAAGTAGGCAACATGCATATTTAAATAATTTTTGGCTTTCCGATTAAAATCCTCTGAATAATAAATAGGGGAATTTGCTGAGTGGATCTGAACAAAAAAAAAAATACATTTAGATATTACTTAAGTAAATAGAAATAATAATTAAAATGTTTTTTTTTTCTTGAGAACAACTTCTTTTTATTCGGTGTGATAAAGATAGCAAAACATTAGTTTACCGCTAAATAGATTGATAGGACTAAGTTCGATTGCACAAACTAGAACATCTGCACTTATGCTTGACTAGCCCGCGACTATTTCCGCGTAAAACTTCTTGTTCCTCCGACTCAACCTGTCTGCCTGCGCCATTACTTCGTTTTTGCTTCGAGTCCTGGCGTCATGCTAAGTGGTCTTTAGTCTTTCCCGAGAATTGAGCTATTAAATGTAAAATTTAAAAAATACAAATCTGGCTGTTAGTTACAGAGATTAGCGCAATCAAACTCTTCAGCTTTATTTTCTACGGTACCCTACCAACATTGAAAACATAAAATTATGGCACAATATCTGCGGCGATGCACTTAGCGTCGGTTAGCATAACAATTCGTTATCGGACATACTCTAAACAGCATCGCATTTACCTATCTCAAATTACACTTAACCACCCATATCCTGTACATTTGTCGCACCGTGGGAACACGGCCATACCGCTACATACAACGTTAAAAGGTCCATTTGTCACACGGGTGTAAAAAGCTCTAAGTCGTTACAGCACTTTGTTGGTGTCGATAAATATGTTTTTGTCTCGCTTACCTATGTACTACAGGGTAGAGGAGGAGGGGGACATCCATTTTTTATCCTGTTTTGTACAAGTGTCCATTAAATAGGCATTTTACTCTTATGAGATTGCCAAGGCTCTGTAAGTAGTATAACGAAGTGTCGAAGCATTATGAATTGGATATTACATGTAAAATTTCGTAACTAAAACATAAATAACAAAAAATAATAATAATATAACAAAAAAGCGTGCGGTGCTTTTTAAGGTATTTTTTTATTGATATCAGGCACCCCACGCTTTTTTTCCATTATTTTGTACTTTTTAGTTTGGTTTTCAATGGAAGCGTGCTTTTTAGTTTTTTTAAACTATTATTTATTTTCTATTTTTTAGGGTGTATCGAATTTTGAGACGTATGTCAGCGTAGTTTGTGACGTATGTCAGCGTAGTTTTCGAAGACGGTTTTTTTCTTTGCTGTCCTGGTAACCCTGGCAAGGATAATGGCGCAAATTAGTTTGTGACGTATGTCACCGTAGTTTTCGAAGACAGTTTTTTTGGTGTCCTGGTAACCCTGGCAAGGATAATGGCACAAATTTATGAAATTATTGCATTGTCATCGGTCCTTGACAAGTGTGCAAAGTTTGAATGAAATCTGGTCGTTTAAAGTGGGTGAAAATCGCGCTATAAGGAGTGGGTTACAAACAAACATACAAACATACAAATATACAAACATACAAATATACAAACATACAAGTGAAGCTAATATAAAGCGTGTAAAAAGGCATACACACTTTAAGCATAATTATTTTGTAATTATGTCAGTGGTCTATAATATTTGTTTAAATTAATTATTTAGATTTAAGAATGTTTTGAATTAATTTGTATTATTTTGTACTATTTATGATTAAACTATATATGATTTTACTTTCCTTGTCAAACTAATCTCAGTAACTACTGATTGGAATTGAAAAATCTTTTAGTGTTGTGTAGCTCATTTGTCGAGGAAGGCTATAGGCTATATAAAATCACGCTACAATCAATAGAAGCGGAGCAGCAATGAAAAAAGATGCAAAAACGGGGAAAATGTATTCCTATGAGAGCTTCCGTTGCGTGCACACGGGCGATTCGATGCGACGGGGAGGGTCGGGGGAGCAAGAAATTTAACGCGGACGAAGTCGCGGAAAGAAGCTAGTTATATTATAAAACCATAAACATTATGTTGCCAGTCAAAAACGCCACACCATTTCTCCTTTATAAAATAGGGGGAATAGTGTGGACTATTCCCCTATTTTTTAAGAATAAACTTGCTCCATAAGCACATGGAACATTGTTTTTCATCCTCCTATATAAAAGAGAATTAATAGTGGCAGTCTCTTAGATATCGTTATCTTAAAGCGTCAGTGTTTTTGCCAGAAAAGTGTTCCGTAGACAGCCGCACATGTTTTACTTAAGACGAATGGTTCTAGAAAGTAAGTATATTACATACACGGGACGCTGTTCTAGGGAAATGAAAAACATTTTTATTTACCAAACTATATATTCTTTTACTAAAGTTATATGAGACTCTCTATATGAAAATATGAGCGACAATACCCGTTTTTCAAAGAATGTTTGCATTCTAAATTCACTCATATTCAAATTAAGATTTAAATTCATTTATGAAAACTTTTTGACATTGATTATCGCTGAGATTAGATTGTGACTAGATTAAAAACACTTTAATAACAGGAATTAGCGTCCTCGGTGGTATTTTTCATCATCATCATCATCATTTCAGTCGAAAGACGTCCATTGCTGGACATGGTCCTCCCTCAAAAGGGGAAGGTCTAATCGCCACTCTTGGTAGGCGGGTTGGCGCAGTATCGTGGTATAATGCATAGAAAATGCGGATGACAATTCTTTAGTAAATCCGTTAGTCGCCTTTTACAACACCCACGGGAAGAAAGGGGCTGGTGCTATTTTTTGCGTCCGACATCATACGGATATTATTTAATATTGATTTTATATTTCTATCGTCGTATTATATTCATTAATGGCCTACGTAATGTAAAGCGGTATCGATTTTAATTTTAATTTTAATGGAATCTATGAGAATTTCCACGCAATGCGTCCTTAACTATAAAATTATTTATTATTTTACTTTGCCAGTTATCTCATGATAATCAGTACTTCATATAACATGAAAGAAGATTTATGAACTCTTTCACCAATCGTATTAATCAAATAAACAAAATGGTCGTTGTTAATCATCAAATCTATAATTATATCAGATAACCTAAATTTTGTCGATCTCGCTTCCAAATCTTATTCCCTGTAAATAGAGAGGTCTGGCTCTTATGATACAGGAACTCCTAGTACAAGAGCCAGGGCTACAATGATGAAACCTGAAGTGAATAATAAATAACTTAACCTAATACGATCTAGATATTAAACTTATTTCAGACACTATTATCATTAAAACACTGTCAATAACACATTTTGTGTCGTTTCATTTGAAAGAAACGTGTATTACATGACCGGTCAGGAATGTTCCCACTGCTGGGACACAGGTCTCCTCTGTTCGAGTGGGAGTTGGCTGTAATCTACCACGCGGGCCTAGTCATCATTACTGATATTTGAAAATATATTCGTAAAGTTTATCGCAAGAATAACTCTGGGTGTCTTGTGAAGAAAAAGCACTTAAAAGAATAACATTAAAGAGAGAGAAATAAATTTTTAACTGCCCCAAATATACTAAAAATTAAATTAATACTCCTTAAAAATACCACTGAATAGACTTCGTGACGTAATATAATTCTAGGTAAACCAGACAGTAGGTACACAGACTAAAAAAGTCATAAAACAGAAACATAAAACCGTCCGTCTGTCCTAAGACTTAATTATGTCATTCAAAATTTCTAATGCGTAATTGATGCAAATTTTAAAGGGTCTCTAACGTTATAAAGGTTGGAGCAGGTAAAATATTACTCACGCCCGTTTTCACTAACAATTCAACGAATGTCTGAATGAAAGTGTGCTGTTGGATGTTCGACGCTCGGCTTAGCACCGAATGTTGAAATTCCAACAATGTGTTTTCATTTAGATGTTGCCTTAGCGTAGTCAAAACAGGCAGGAGACTAAAGCCTGCTACCCAAAGTTTCGCAGATATTATAAATTCTGTAACTTCATATGAGTTTGAGATTATTTCGTTAGGTACGGCCTTATGAAGTGTGAGGTTTTGGGTCTTCCTGTTTAAAGTACTTTTGGTTAATGTACTTTACTGGTTTTGGCCACTACACGTGTGTATGTGTAGCTCTCTATACATAGTGAAGTGTGACGAGACTTTGGGTGTTTCTGTAGATGACTATAAAATTAAGGGAAACTAAAGAAACGATGGGTGGACTGAGTGAAAAATGGTATGGTTAGAAAGAGAGTGACTACCGAGATGACAACTCTTGAATATCTTATTATAAAAGATTGATGGATGCTTGATACGTTTTCACGCATAAACTATTAAATAGATTTTAATGAAACTTAACAGTAATTAAGCTTATACAATATCAGAATAAATCAAAGGCTACAACTAAAGTTTTTTGGGTGATTTGGCCATAATGTAACGATGGAAATGTTTATCTTAAACAGTTCCAAATAAAAGTCTTACTCTACTTTATTAACAAGGCACATTTTAGAGTATTTCCATAATCCTCTAGAAGTTTGTATTTTTATCGCATTCAGTTTTTAGTGTAGATAAACTTTGTCTTTAAAACTAAGTAAACTGGACGAATTGTATAAAAGTTACCGCGATAAGAATGATTCAGGTCATTCTTATCGCGGCAGCTTTTGCAGAGCACCATTAAAAGCCTTGACTGCCATATTTGACATGGATAGTCTGAAGCCTAGGAAGTATACTTAATCAGATTCTTCGTGTCACTGACACGATAGTAACGCCACTTTCACGATGATTTTTGTGGTAGCGTAGAAGTCACTTGGCTGACCCACGGAAAGGTATGGGTGATGTTATTCTTTAGCTTCGGCATCATACGGATGCCATACGATGCTGGTAATGCTAAATGACAATTTTTATAATTGCAAACGTTATCTTGCGCAAAGCGTCGACTGCCTTACTTCTCAAGAAAATCAAACAAAAACTATTCCTATCTCGAATTGCAGTACTTTTTAACTAGCGATAGAAACTTTTGTTCACACAAACTAACAGCGCATTTTGTAATATTAACAATATTTAAGTTAACAAAGTGTGGGCTATCTCTGCTAAGTTCTAAGTTAAGGCGGTGTTACAGTGCCTATTATAACTTTGAAGTAACTTGTATGGGAGTTGGTGAAGCACAGTTTTGTAACGTTTATGGTGGAAGCTTTGAGGATAATACAGGCCTACATAAGTAAGTACTATGGTTGAAAATAAGTAAGTAAAAAGTCAAATTAAAAAGTTTTAAACAATAAGAAAATAAATGTCTACGAAGAGAGTTAAATAAAGAAATAATACTTGTAAAGCGCTTTTTATATATTGTAAATCCTTTTTTTTAATAATGTTCCTTTAACCTTAATTTGTCGATTCCAAAGTAACTATTATGGTTTGAAATATTGCATTAATATTTTAAAAACAGTATATGTTTTGGCATGTTTAAAAATAACATACAAAAACTGTCAGTTCTTTACTATTTTCTTACTCCTTATTTTTCTCAACGACCATTAACACAAAAATAAAACACTATCGCTCACTTTCTAAAATTTTACAGAACTGAACCAAACAGCCTGCTTACTCCGGAAACAAGCTAAAACGAGCTCGAAGAAAACCGCTTAGAAACTGCACATCCCAAAATTGGCTACGTGGCTACGTGGCTGGCTGAAAATTTAGCCACCACATAATCTTTTATTTACCGCTGGAGTACCTGAATGCGATGCAGGCAATATTAAAGGCATACGAGGTGTGGCTTGAGAGAAAATTATGTGGAAAAATATGGAATGAGCAACTTAATGTTTATGCAAGTGGTTTCCTGTAGACAGGTCGGCTCGGTTTTAAGATAGTTGAATTTATCTTTGGTTTTACAACGGTGTTTATTGAAAGACGGGACGGTAGAGAACTTTTTTTTGGTGGTAAATCATCAAATGACGTCTCCCACTCTGGGTGGAGCGGAAGGGCGTTTAGTGGTCTATTGTGGTGTGAAACAATTATTTTCCCAAAAAAATAATGATTTAGAAAATGGGAAAAGAGTTCCTGAAACTACATGGGTGAGGCTTTCGCCCAGCAGTGGGACAGTGTAGGTCAATTTTTTTTCAATAATGTTTATTTCTTTTTTAAACCAACACAGTCATTATCTGTTTTGTGGTCGTGACCATAAGATCTAGGGATTTATAACAATCTTTTATTTAAATTGCGACGTTTCTTTGTATGTGTGTTCGGCACAAATCTTTCAAAATAAATTACAACAACTTCCTGATGCCGAATTGGGCTCAAATTTGTTATATGCACGTATCTTCAGTGACAGTAAAATAATATGGTATCATGGAGCTGCTGTGATGAGGGAGCCCGAAGACGGTCTTAGCAACTTCTTAACTATACAAGATAAACCCATCGAGTTTGAGCTCATTAGTTTTGTTTTAACCCTTATTTCGAATTTGTCCGGTAGGATGGACAAGTACTTTTGTTAAATCTGTTGCTGTACGATAGTCTAACATGTCACAGAAACCCAATTGTTATCATAAAGTAAAATTAGCATTTTAAGAACTCCGTCGAAATAAGGGTTAATGAGGTTTTTATTTTATTTGAAAAAGTTCATTAGAATTCTATTAAAAGTTTGTTGTTTTTTTTTTTAAATTATCATTTTATTTCATTTTGTTTATGATTAGTCTTAATGATTTTTTTGGATGCAAGGTGCTTCAAGGCCAAAAAATACCCCGTTTTTTTACACACATCTCTGATAAATCTTAGCTTGTTTTCTAAAGAAGAGGGATAAAGTTATATATTCGTTTTAAATAACTGATAAAAAGCCAAGCGATATTTACCCAAATTTGTAAATATTACCTACAAGAATTTTCAGTTTTATAGTGACGGTAAAATTCGTTTCTCAATAGCTAGACTGCTCAGGTATGGACCACTGTATGCAAATTTCGAATAACCGAGAAGGCGACGTTCGTGGCAGTCATATTTTATTTACTTCATGAACACCTGAATGCATTCTGAAGGCAACACTCACGGATATATGAAACTAGAACATTCTGCTATGAGAAAGTTAATATTCTAAATCTAAACAAATTATATAAAAAAAGATTTGTTATACTTTAAAGCTAAAATGGCTGTACGGATTTAGATGAAATTTTTGGGTAGACTAAGACATATGATACTTTAATACAGATATTCCCACGGGATTGAGACAAAACTTCACGTGGACGATACACTGAACACAAACTAGAAGTTAATACAATCTAGTAAAAAAACCGGCCAAGTGCGAGTCGGACTCGCGCACCGAGGGTTCCGTATAAACCTGTAGTGTTTAATACCTCTACGCGTTCATTTAGAAAGGGGTAGTTAGTTTAAAATGATTAAAAATATTTTTATTATATGATGTAACTAAAAATTTACGGTTTTCGCAATTTTTCCTTTATCTGTGCTATAAGACGTTGCTTCGTACCAAATTTCAAAATTCTAGATCGACTGAAAGTGCCCTTTAGGTTTTGATTCCCTTGCGAGTTTCGAAAATTTGCGGAAATTTGAGACATAAACGGCTATATCTTTTGATTGCGTTAGCTTAGAAGTTTGATTTTTGCACACCTCCAAGGGACAGTAGACTTAAGTATTTGATATAAATTTCAGCTTGATATCTCTACGCGTTCCTGAGAAAAAGGGTCTTGACAGACGGACGGACGGACGGACGGACAGACGGACGGACGGACAACAAAGTGATCCTATAAGGGTTCCGCTTTTTCCTTTTGAGGTGCGGAACCCTAAAAAGAGTATTACAGATCCTTCAGATACCCTAAGGCAGTACGTTGTTACTGACCAAACTATGCCTCAACTGCTCAAATATCCAAAGTATAATTTATTTGTTCTAATATTTTATAGTATGGATAAACACTTTAGGACACTTGTTTCTATTAACAAATTTTGATCGTCTGTGTCCGAAATAAATAAAACAATAATATATTTAATTTATCAGCATTCTTCGCTTGTTGTGTTACACTATTTTTTATTTATTTATTATTTAATGACTTAAAAAAATATATATTTATGACTATAATTTAAATATTTTACAACTCCTTTTTTAACACTAAAATTAATATATTATGTACGAGTATATAAAGTTTATAAAAACAGAAAAAAAAGAATCAGAGGGCTTCAAAAAACACGTCTGCATCGCTGTCAACGGGAAAAGTTCCTAAAAGGCTGGCAGCATTGCCACGTTGTATGGCAATTCTTTTGCTAAAAAATAGGCCATCCGTCTAGTCACGTGAAGAATAGACCAACCGCTTGGCTATATCTCGAAAAACCTAGTGGGCACTCGGACCCCATGGCCCTAATGTTTCAACCCCAAACGGCTCAAATATGTAACTTCCAATGAGATTGGATTATTTTTGCCGTTTGAGGTTTTCAGCACCTGCAGCAGCCGCCCCAGCGCATCCTATCGTACATGGAAGGTGGGAAGGCGTAAGGGTGTCGATTTATGTATTATACTTAACAAATAACTTAGACTGACCTCTATACACATTTATGTATACATACAATTATATAAAATAGTAAGAACAAAATAAAATAATTTTAAGTATTTCGATTTGGGAAATGACAATTTATAACAATTATGTAACAGTTCTGCGAGTAATGTGTGCCCACTGCCACTTTACTTAGGCAATCTTCGGGCTATGTCGCTTACCCTGGTTCCCCTACGAATTTCTGCATATCTGCTTTGATCGCGTAAAAAAGCTATAAGTATAGCCCTCTTCATTGCCCTTTGGGTGACTCTCAGATTTCTTATGGGGTCCATTATGAGCCATGACGTTCCAGGGCCATAGGTGATCGCTGGCAATACGTACTGATCAAAGACTTGCATCTTGAGATGCTGCGGAACAGAGAGTGGTGACCTGGAAGACGTAGCGTTGGAAGGACTCAAACAAGGTGGAAGTGAAGGCTGCAGGAATCCGCTGGATGCGAGAAGCATAGAATCAGTCGAAGTGGCGGTGCATTAGGAAGGCCTATGTCCAGCAGTGGACATATTTCGGCTGAAATGATGATGATGATGTATTAGTTGCTGAACCTCCTGTTTCGAGTTGGCGCAAGTTTTCAATTTCATCCTGGATATGTTTAAAAATCAATCATTTCAGACAAAACACGTCCACTGCTTGACACAGGCGTCCCCAAAGGGGGGTTTTGATATAATAGCCACGCTTAGCAGGTGAATTGGAGGTCACAGTAGTGCATAGAGAACGCTTCCCCCCATTCTCTAGTAAGTCCCTTAGACGCCGTTTCCAACACCCATGGGAAGTAATGGGATTGAAATATATGTATGACTTTTCAGGATTCACTTTTTCAGGTCAAAGTGAAAACATGCAAGCTCGTAGTCACTTAGTTACCACACAATACCACACAATAGGTCGACTAAGTGCTGAAATGGCCCAGTATATGCAAATTCCGAATAGCCAAGGAGACGTTGTCGGTCGAAGTAATCTTTTATTTACTAGCTGAACACTTGAATGCATTCAGGAGGTAATATTGAAGCATACGTGCAGATAGAACGTTATTCTCAGCTAGCTTCTGTGGACACTATTTATTGTGATGCTTCCTTTGAAGGGCTTGTGACTAAGTAATAACAGCTGCACGGGTTGATAGTTCAGGTTAAGCTACGCTTGCCTCGGTTGGTCCGTGGATGGGTGATCATATTTACATACCAAGATCTTTCCATGCCTCGGAAATCACGTTAAACTGTTGGTCCCGGCTGTATTTCGTAGATCTTAGACAGTCATTATGGGTCGTCAGAAGCCTGAAAGTCTGACAGCCAATTTTATCAAGGTATATCGTATTACCCAGTAACTGGGTTGTGGAGGTCAGATAGGCAGTCGCTCCATGTAAAATACTGGTCCTCAGCTACATCCGGTAAGACTGGAAGCTGACCCCATAATAGTTGGGAAAAGGCTAGGCAGATCATGATGGTTCCTTTGAGGTAGTTTTGCAATGAGTGAGAGATCGTATTGGAGAGTTTAATGCTATCTGCTTAAGTTAAATGGCGATACATTATAGTGAGTACTAAATTGAATTGTGAATCAAAGTTGTTACGTATGTAGCGTAATCATAATGTTCCCGCTGCTGGGACACAGGCCGCTTCTCCCCTCTCTTCGAGAAGGAGTAGCAGTGGCACGCGGGCTCCGCGCGGGTTGGTAGATGACACATTTCTTTGAGTTTTTGGTTCAAGGACATGCCGGTGATCTCACGAAGTTTTTCTTCACCGTTTTTGAGAGCTATGGTGTAGATATAATTTACACAAATTAAAGAGTCTGACTGGGTTGGGACCTACGACCTACAACTTGTGACTCACGGCCGTTAGCACTGGGCCACCACTATTCCTGCTCCCTGTTATTTGTGTATTCGTTTAGAACTCCTAGTGAACGGTAGTGGTGACCTAGTGGAAATAGGTTTTTTTTTGCATGGGAAATCATCTAATGACTTCTCCCGCTCTTGGGCCGAGCGGGAAGGCGTGTCAGACTTTTACTGACTAAAACCCACCCGTGTTCCTTCAGTTGCCTATATGCCAGGGTCACGGTATCTCTTTCGAACAATCTCGCGACCCTGGCAGGAATACGACACTGGCAGGTTAGGTTAAGACCTTAACAGGCGTCTTACTTTATTTAATTATTTCAATACCACTACTCTCAAAACGTAGAAGGAAAACATCGTGAAGAAACTGGTATGTCCTAGAGCCAAGAATTCGAAGACATATGACATCTACTAACCCACAATGGGTCCGCGTGGTGGATGATGAGCACGTGTCTCACTCTTTCTCACAGATAGGAATCATAATATGTACCAGCACGCGTAGCATGACCACCAAAGAAAGAACTTTGTCTATTCTTGGTGGAATAAAGATAGAATTTTCATGCTACGCCAGCATAAAACGGTACAAATCTTTCTACAATCTGTAATTTTGTCTATTCTTCAGTCGACAAAACCCCTTTCTACAGTGGTCATGCTACGCATGCAGCAGCGAAAAGACTATAGGCTGTTAGAATTTCTAAATACCTTGATAAATTAAGATGCGGTTTTCACCATAATTTAGAGCACTTCTCGGGGATAGTTATAAAGATCTTCGGAAATAATACATTCATAATTAACCTACGTAAAGCACGTCACATTATTAAATTGCACCCGTACGAAGCCAGGGCGTGTCGCGAGCATAGTCGGAAAGATACATGGTTTTCATTAAAGAGGATTAAAAGTAGTTCCACGACTTAGCTCCTACAGCTTACTAGTCCTTATCTAAAATCAATGTTAGTGAATATCAAGTTTAATCATAGATACAATTATTGGTAAATAAGAAGAGTACAACCAGTTTCAATCATTACCAACACTTCTTTTCTTTAATTTACCTTGCATCGAGGGACAGATTATGTAATCTCAGAGTGTTTATTCAACAAAGTCAACAATTGCACAAGTCAATCATATTTTTAAAATATATGCGATTGATATTTCCTACCTGACTACTCTGAGAATAGGGTCGAAACAAACTCACGGGCCATAGTCTATTTTAAAGTTATCTTGGTCAGATTACGTGAAGACTATTAAGATTGATGTTCAAAATGGTCCTTTGTAGAAAGAACCACACGGACTGACTGGACCTGTCCAGTCACACACAGTGCATGCATTTGTTAGTATCTGTGCAGCTCAATTCAGAACTTGCTTGCTATATGACAGCTTCAAAAACTAACTTCGTATATTCCAGGTAGGTATTATGTCAAAGAGATTTAATTTAATTTTAGTAAGTTAGATTTGTTAGTCCATGTAAAAGAAAACAACCGGACAAGTGCCAGTCAATTTGGGCTGCCTATGGACACTATTTTTTTAAATGATTTAATTACAAATGTACAGTTTTCAGATTTTTACGGACGGTATTACTTGCCTTTCATAAATTTTGATTCCCTTGACAGTATCGAAATATACATTGTTTGCAACATAAACGGCCGTATCTTTATTTTACGTTAATTTACAAGTTTTTTTTTTTACAGCTGCAAGAAATTGTAGACAAGAGCATACAGTTTAAATTTCAACTCGATGCCTCCACGCGTTTCCGAGATAAAGGGTCTTGACAGATAGACAGAAGAAGGTCAACAAATTAATCTTATAAGAGCTCCGATTTTCCCTTTGAGGTGCGGAATCCTAAAAATGGAAACTAGGGTAGGTATTTTCCAGGTCTAGACGAGTGATGTCACTTTGAAATTCGAGAATTTCATGAATCACCAATCAATATACACAAACAGCACAACAAACGCTGAAGTTAAAGATAATCTCCGCAATTTATAAATGTTTTAAAAGACTCCGTCACAGAAAGCCTATTGAGGCTGTTGCTTTTTCATTGAAAGGAAATTACACCGTAAGGATAAAACCTTATGGAACAGTTGCTGATTTCAAGATTGTATGGATTACGAGGTTAGGGTAGGTTTAGGATTTATGTTGTTATTGGTAGGTTTTTATTTACTGGTCGTCAAACACATTTTGTTTTATATATGACTAGGTTTTGCAGCGGCTTCAGCCACGTGAATGTGAGAAATTATCCTACGTGAACGTGTTATGGCTATCTGTGTCTTTTTGGCGTGATTAAGTAAAAAACATACAAATTTTCAAATCTATACTAATATTATAAAGCTGAAGAGTTTGTTTGTTTGGTTGAACGCGGTAATCTCAGGAACTATTGATTCGAATTGAAAAAATATTTTTGTGTTGGGTACCCTATTTATTGGGAAAGGCTATATAACATCACGCTACAAAAAAAAAAAGCGGAGCACCAACGAAAATGGATGAAGACTGGAAAGCAATTCGATGCGACGGAAAGGGCCAGGGGAGCAAAAATTTTACAGGGATGAAGTCTCGAGCAGAAGCTAGTTTATAATATTATTAAACAGTAGTAAATATTGCGGACGCTATGTTGCGGTGATCGGCGGTATGGTGATCATTTTAATGTTGTGTTTTATTGGGTTTTTTTTTTTGTAGTTTTAATGGATTTATAACTTGTAATTATGGACTATATCTGAAATAAATTAATTAATAATAATAATTGCACTACTTTACTAAAATTATAGCTACAAATAAAATAAAATAAACAAGAAAAATAAGCAAAATTTCAGCCTCAAATCCTTTTTCAAACTAAAAGCTACATTCCCTTACAAATCTCCTACAAATGCTTGAAACTTGGCAACATAGGTAAATACCATCCTGAAATAATCAAAATAGACAGGCCAGGCGGCTAAGCAAAGGCTGAATCTACGGTTAATTTTCACGGTTCAACTCTTTCCAGTTAATCTGTGCTTCGGACTGGTATTTGTTCTGCTTTAGGCGGCCGAAGCTCGCTTGTTTTATTACGAAACTGGTTTTTAGTAGCTAATTAGATTGAGGTTTCTGGTTTTGTGGATTCTTTTGTTTTGTGTTTACTCTTATTTTGAATTTGTAGTTGTATCTATCCAGAGGGGTAATTGCGGAACTTTTTATCGGCAGGAATTGGTTTAATATTCATAGTTAAACAACATTCATTGCGTTATTTATGTTGCTGAGACGACAATTTATTCGAACAAATGACGCAATGGTTTAGAAATAATCTTCAATCCCATTCAGATTCTGATAAATTGTGCGTTTCGCAATTAGGGTGCAGGATGTTGTTCGAATTTTCGAAAATGAAAGTCTGTCAATTTTGTTTCTATATCAAACTTACTGTCAATTCTAACACTGTTTAGGCCAGTGAATCCCAAAGTGAACCATGTGTACACTATTTAAACCAGTGATTTCCAAAGTGGCACAGGTGGTCCAGGAGACTCGGCGGAGGTCTATTTTCGATCTAATCTTCACATTTTTTGACGAGTTTTGGAATTATGATAGAAATTTAGCACCCGTCCACTGAAACCAGTAAAGTTTTTACTGTGGTCTACGTGAGCAAAAATATCTCCAACCCGCCTACGAAGCGTGGCGATTATGGCAAATACCCCCAAATTGAAGGAGGCTTATGTGCAGTAGGAGGACGTCTCTCGGATGAAATGAAATGATGATAAATGATGATGCAATATTGAATTAAATCGCACCATGTAAATCAGTTTTTCATGTCAACAACGGCTAGTAAACCATGAAACACAATCCTTATATTATAACAATTGGCATTTCAGCCTGAAACTCAGGTCTATCGGACAATTTATAGATCACAATGTCGAACATCCCGAATATCGTAAAACGGTTGACCAGGCAAGATTGTCTTACTAGGAGTATGAATTAGGCAATCTGTTAAAGGCAGTCCTTTCGTCAAGGGAGGGGATGATGCAGTCGTTATCCCCTCCCTTGACGATTCTTAGCAATCAGCTAAGTTGTTTAGTGTAGTAAAAGACAAATCATGAAACTCATTCTTCTTGTTTAGTTTAAAAACTACATTCTAAGTTCATAGTACAGAGTTTTTCAATCTTCAGAATAGGTGGTATGAAATTTTAAGTATAAAAGGTTTATTTTTTGACTGCCTGTGACTTCGTTTGCGTTTTTTTTGTTTTTGGAACGAAGTTCCTTATCGCGGGTTGTGAAAGGGGGCTCGACGGAAAAAATTCTTATGAAAAGTTGTCACGACATGCTTTAACCGACTTCAAAAAAAGGACGACGTTTCTCAATTCGACCGTATATATTTTGTATGTTGTTGTTTTTTTGTTGTGAGTAGAGAGGGATAGAGGGGGGAGGGGGAGAGGGAGAGGGGGAGAGTGGGGGGAGGGGCAGAGGGGGAGGGGGGAGAGGGGGAGAGAGGGAAAGAGAGAGGGAGAGAGAAGGAGATAGGGAGAGAGAGAGACTATTTTTGTTGAGTGTATACAGGTTTTTTGTACATAATAAATAATTAGAAAATTATAACTATTATGAATCCTGGAAAGGAACTACGTTCCATCCGGGTGTCCCTTGACACCTCTAAAGTTTTTTAAAATATCCTGTGACACTCGTCAATACTGTAACTTCCCATTTATCAACTCATTAACTCAATATATCGCAGTCCACTGCTGGACATAAGCTCCTGCCATATTGCGCCACAACACCCTGCCCTCCGCCTTCCACATCCAGCCTACCCAGGCACTTTCTTTAGGTTAGGTTCCCATTAGTGAATTATATTTTAGAATCGGATTTGTAGTTCCAATGAATACATACTAAGATACAAATCGTACGTTTTTTTCATGCCAGTGAGAAAAGTACACCTTTTTCTTTAAAAAAAACTCTTTAATCACTACATACCTAGGTGTACCCAATGCAATAAGGGGTAATTCGAAAAATCCCAGCTTGCAATTTGTCTCATTCATACGCAGACGTTTGATGTACGGCCGAGACGCTTGCAGGAAATGGCGGCTGGCGAAGGAAATGGCCGGACAGACGGACGAGCCCAATAATGTATTGTAAAACTTATATTAATTCTAAGGGTGATTCGAGAAAAGATTTTTTTTGTGATGCTGTTATTATAAAGAATGTTGTGACGAGAATGTATTATTTATTTTCAAGGTTTTGCACAACATAACATTTTCGCATAAGTTCTTCAACCAGGGCTAGTTAGTATCCTGCCGAGGTCGCGAGATTTGTTCGAAAGAGATACCGTGACCCTGGCATACGGGCAACTGAAGGAACACGGGTGGGTTTTAATCAGTAAAAGTCTGACGTACCCTCCCGCTCCGCCCAGAGCGGGAGACGTCATTTGATGATTTCCAATCTTTTATTTGTACAAATAAGGGTGAGTACCAACAATGCAACACTGCAACTAATAGCGAACTTCTAAACCGCTTTGAAGAGCTGTCTGTGCACATATTCCACAAAAATGATGACACTGACAGACTGCAAACAATTTTGTTGTTAAAATTTGCTACAACTCCGATAGAACAAAAGCCTGAATTTTCGACTATAATAAAATGGAAAAAAAGCGTGGGGTGCTTTTAAAGTGTTTTTTTATTGATATCAGGCACCCCACGCTTTTTTCCATTATTTTGTACTTTTTAGTTTGGTTTTCCATGGAAGCGTGTTTTTTAGTTTTTTTAAACTATTATTTATTTTCTATTTTTTAGGGTATTTCGAATTTTGAGACGTATGTCAGCGTAGTTTGTGACAGTTTTTTTGCTGTCCTGGTAACCCTGGCAAGGATAATGGCACAAATTTATGAAATTATTGCATTGTCATCAGTCCTTGACAGGTGTGCAAAGTTTGAATGAAATCTGGTCGTTTAAAGTGGGTCAAAATCGCACTATAAGGAGTCGGTTACAAACAAACATACAAATATACAAACATACAAATATACAAACATACAAACATACAAGTGAAGCTAATATAAAGCGTGTAATAATGATAAGCCCTTTCATCTAACAAAGTTTCTCACAAGTCTATCTTGACAAAATAGACACAGAAACAGAGACAGAGAACAGAAACAGCTAATCCTACCGTAATAAAATCACTATACTAACATGTCACAAACGTCATATTCTAACAAACAGACGTCTATAACAGCGTATTTAAGACCCAAACAATTTAAGGCACAAGGATGTTTATGACACATAGGAATTTGAATCGTATGGTGCAAAATAATAGGGTGTTATAACATGGAAATGTACAGCTTGATTGGTCGCCGTGCGTATGCCTGATGAGAAATGACAGGGAAACAAATGACAAATAGTTGTTATTCCATTTTTTTTTATTTGTTTTAAGACGAAATCAGATGCTTCACTTTTTGTTCATTTGCCTTTATACCGATATCTTTCTCCCGAAGTAAAAACTCTGAACATAAAAATTTATCAAAAAAGAATTCAGTAGTGAACCGATACGATTCGATTTAATAAAAAGAGCCGATGAGTGTACACTTCTTTCTATATTATTATGTCGGTGTCGTGTGAATGTGAAATGAAAGAAAAACTAACCATCACTCGAGTTAAGCGGTTTTACGGAAGAGAAGACGCTTTCCCTGTCTTTCAACAAAATAATTTGGCTATTTTATTAAATGCAATACCAAAGGCAAGGAAGCCAAGTAAAAAAGTTTAATATTTTTTCCAGAATTATGTACCTACATGTTAATTCAAGGTATTGACAGATTGAGACTTGAGAATAAAATGCAAAAAAATATAAAAATACAAGGATTGACTCTGATCTAGCTATGTTATTATGACGAAGCTTAAGCTGAAATGTTTTCTGTACATTTTTGGTTAAATAAAATAAATATATTCCATACAAAAAATATGTCGGAACTTCACTGACTTTTTGTAAGAAATTTCACTATTGACAATACCACTACCGTTTCTGTTTAGTATTCTACAACTAATTCCATGTCTAAGTTTCATGTTCACATTATAACCTTTTACTTGATTTGATTGAAAATTCATTCATATAATTGAATGTTTGCTAAGCAGAAACTCCGCTGCTACGTCGTAGCTTCGTAGCGCTACGCCTGCTACGCGTTCGTAGCTAATGACGCAGTCACTGTTTCCAATTTAATTTCCACCATGAAATGAACTCCCTTACTAATATCGCCAACGCAGTTAACCTACCTATGTAATATGACTGTATAACTCAAATATAATATTCAAAATTCATTTCCAAACATTACTCCACGTAGAAATATTTTAGTAGAATTAAATTTGTTTAAATTCGGTAGTAAATATTGGTAATGTATTTTCTATATCTATAAGGTCACACATTCAGTCACTTACCTACAAATATGTACAGAGGTAGATTATGAGTAGAAGACGTCAGTTAAGAAAGGATGTGTGGAGTTTTGAAGCTAGATTCTGCAAATGTCGTGTTTTAGGTGACGATTAAAAAGAATAAATACGTATTTCAGGGTTTTTAATCATTCTACTCCCGAAGAGCTAAAAAGGGGATGAAGTTGTGTGTAGAAAGTCCTTCATTTTCAAAGTAAACATTATTAAATGTATTATTCAGGCATATGGTTGGAAATGGAAACAAACGCAACAAAATTTCTGACTTCCACGCGGGTGAAGCCGCGGGTAATCATTTCAGCCGTAAGACGTTCACTGCTGGACTTAGGCCACCCCCAATTTGGGGGGCTTTGCCATAATCGCCACGCTTGGGAGGCGGGTTAGCGATCGCAGTATGGTGGTAAAATTCATAGAGAACGCTGCTGCCCATTCTCTAGTAAGTCCCTTAGTCACCTTTTACGACACCCACGGGAAGAAATGGGGTGGTGTTATTCTTTACGTTCGGCACCACACGGTACTCTGGCACCACACGGTACTACCGCAGGTAATAGGTAACTTATAATAAGAAATGTCTTGACGTGCACAGGCTTTGTGCTCGCTAATCCAGTTGTTAAAATCCAGAGCTAATTTCAAACAAAAACTTCAAATTCCATATCTTTGCTCGTAGACGAAGTAACCAACTACCCAACTTAAGCATGTGACCTTGATCGTGACTCCTCATCTCTTTAATCAGGGTTTAGTTCCCACAGTAAGTCATCGTTAGTGTGTCGCAGGAGTTAATCGCGAGTGTGTGCCCCGCCTTACTTAACTATTAGACGCTAGGATTAATGTACCTTCGTCTGGAGGCGTGCCTCATGTGTGTACAGAGTAGGTGTAGTTTTTGTTGTATTTATTCATTTATTTGAGGCGATAAAAATCTTCACCGATAAATGCTGCAGGAACTCGATGAGGAAGCAATTGCCGTGAAATTAAAAAAAAAAATGATTAATTACAAAAGGAACTACTTAAGAACAATAGAAATAAAAGTGATAATAAAATAAATGTCAAGAACTATAAGCAATTATATATATAAACCTGGCAGGTTATCGGTGCAGGTGTAGTATTTATAAGTAACTAGCTTTTGTCAGCGGCTTCGCCCGTGTGAAGGTCGGAAAATATCCCGCAGGGACTTACTACCGGGATAAAAAGTACCCTATGTGTTAATCCAGGTTATAAACTATCTGTGCGCCATTTTTATCCAAATCCATTCGGCAGTTTTTGCGTGAAAGAGGAACAAACATACATACATACAAACTTTCGCGTTCATAATATTAGTAGGATTTTAGTAGGATTTCTCTGCATTTCTTAAGTTTGTAAAATAAACATTACATAAACCTACATGGCCACTTATGAGACGCTAGAAGCTAGGTGAACGGTTCTAATTCGTCATTTCCTATGGAAAAGAACAGGTAACAAACTCCAGTCTTTTAAAAATAATTTTGGCTTTGGGTTAATAACATCATCATCATTTCAGCCGTAAGACGTCCACTGCTGGATTTAGGCCTCCCCCAATTTGGGGGGCTTTGCCATAATCGCCACGCTTGGCAGGCAGGTTGGCGATCGCAGTATGGTGGTAAAATGCATAGAGAACGCTGCTGCCCATTCTCTAGTAAGTCCCTTAGTCGCCTTTTACGACACCCACGGGAAGAAATGGGGTGGTGTTATTCTTTACGTCCGGCACCACACGGTACTTACATAATAACAGCCGCAGGTTGAAGCAGCAAACATCAGGTTAAGCTATGCTTGCCACTGTTGGTCTGTGGATGGATTACCATACCATCTTTTTTTTTTGGATGTGAAGTCATCAAATGACTTCTCCCGCTCTGGGCGGAGCGGGAGAGCGTGTCAGACTTTTACTGACTAAAACCCACCCATGTTCCTTCAGTTGCCCATGTGCCGGGGCCACGGTATCTCTTTCGAACAATCACGCGACCCCGGCAGGCATCGGTCCTAGCAGACCCCTTCAGTGCTGCTGACATCTCTTTGAGGCGCACGTGGAACACTACGCGCTGTCGACCCGAGCTTGGTCCTTACCGGGCGGCGAGCTACCCATTGCTCGCCGCTCGCAAGCTCGCGCCTACGGTGGCCGGGAGTCCGCAATCGACTCCCGAAGCCCGGGGCGTCTCCTTCTGCGGTGGCTAGGAACGTGAGGGCGCAAAGACTGCCACTCCCTCACGCGCCCCGCCTCAAAGCAGTAATGCTCGCGAAGGAGGTGACGACTTCCCATGCCCTCTCGCTCCGTACCATGGCTCGCACCAGAGCCGGACGCGAGAGGTCGCCGCCGATTACCCTACCATCTTTACATTTCAACAGCCCTCTTTCCCTCGAAAAGCACATAAAACTGTTGGTTATGTCTATCATTCGTGCACCTTTGACGGTCATCATAACCTCAAAAGTCTGATAACCATTCTTATCAAGGGTTGTGAAGATCAGATAGGCATTTGCTCTATGTAAAATACTAATATTCAGCTGCATTTGGTTAGCACAACATAGTTGGAAAAAGGCTGACGATGATAATTTTGGCTTTAATCGTTTCAAAACTCAGTAGCCAACATATTCAACAAAATTTATCGACAGCTAAAACTTATACACTAACAACCCCATTCTCCCTTAGTCTGTACGCACACGTACCACAACCTCGTCTAATCGGAATACTGCCATAAGGCCGGGTTAACGAGACGTAGCCATTTTTGCCCGACCTCCCCTAGTCTTGATTAAAACGCGGAATTGAGTTGTAGGACAAGAGATCAATGCTTCATTGGTACAATGGGCCAAAATGTATTAGGATTTACTCACTTTCCCCAGTTTCAGTCATTTCTCTGATTAGTAAGATTGGAAACTGTAATCTTAGAATAGAAGGAAAACTTTGATGAATTTCAGGAAAAGTAATTTATCTTGATAAAGAAAATTCAAGATTTGTTAGTAAATGTTTGAAGTTTGTATGAATTCTGTTTGATGGTTTTAGCTAGAAATATTAATAACCTAAATTATTGAGCAAAATACTTGGAGCGGTGAAAACGGCCTCGAATTTTGTGTTGTAGGTTCGAAAACAGTCATTTCATCACCACTGCTCTCAAAACGGTGAAGGAAAACATCGTGAGGAAACTGACATATCCTAAAGACAAAAATTTGAAGATATGCGACAACTATCAACCCGCACTGGGCACGCGTGGTGTATTACGGCCCACGCCCTCTCACCGAGGAGTCTTGTGTTCCAGAATAGGCAACATTTTAGGTTGATTATAACCCTTACCGTAACTTCCGTCAATATTAATTTCTAATATAAAGTTCACTCAATCTCTATGTAGTTCATTAACCTTTTCCTTGGTTAGAATAAATTAATTAGTAAAGTTGTTTATTAAAAGGGCTTTAACAGTCTGATAAGAAGTTTATATTAAACTTTAGTTGTAAATCTTTTCAATAAATGATTGTAATATAATACTGTCTTACTGATTACTGAATCTGATTTGACTATTGCTGACTTGATTGACTGATACCATGAGTATTGCGTTATACAGTAACTGGGTTGTGGAGGTCAGATAAACAGTCGCTCCACGTCATCATCATCATAATTTCAGCCAAAATACGTCCACTGCTGGACATAGGCCTCCCCAAAAGGTGGGATTGTTTGTGGCTTCTCCATGGAAAGTTATTTTCCACATTATAGTATTATTTTCATTTCTGGAAAAGTTTTCAATTTTTATTTTATATATTGTAGAAGATAGGAAGATATCAAGAGGGGGAAGACCTATATAAGGCGTTGCACCACTAGCACCGGTCCTTTTTTCACTCGGAGCCATCGTGGGAACAACATCGTGAGGACGTCACTCTGTCGGTTACATTTTAAAATCGTGTCTGTATTCGCGCCATAATTTGTTAGTTCTATTGTGAGTGTATTTTTTTTGTTTAGTTAATTTGTTATTCGATTCCTAGTATTAAATTGTTGTCAGTTCGATTGGCATATTTGAATTATTTCCTGTAGGTATTTCTAAAATTATTTTAAAAAAAGTCACTTCTGGTCTAATTTCCAAGATCAGAAGTGGGATTGTTCCCATTTCCATTGCCCACTATTCACTTGGTTTTAATCAAAGTCCCCCCATTTTCATTTTGTGTCGATTTTTTTTTCTGCTGTTGTGCAATTATTTTACTTGTGTGTGGGTACTTTTGTTGAGTGTTTTTACTGGTGTACGTTTGATCGTTTGTTAGTCGGTTGTTCTGTTGTTTTCAGTTGTCTTGGGTTAGGACGTTAGGATGGCAGACCGCAATCGCGATCGTAGTCGCAGTTGCTGCAGCAGCCACGATAATAGCTCGCGTCGTAATAGTCAAGGGCGGCAAAATAGTGGGTACCGCGTGCGATCCCCTAATGAAAACGACACGTTAAGGCTCGAGATACAAGCGATGATGTCTCGTCTTGAAACGCTAGAAGACAAAACGAGGGCTTCACCCTTGCCAGTGCGTTCGTGTGACCGTGATAAAACTTTAGTGTCTGATAGTGTACGTGGCCGACGGGCATTGCGGCGCCAGCAAACACCGTCGCTGGAACATAATAAGTTACGATCGTCAGTTCGAATAGAATCGCGTAGCGTGCGTCATTCGTCACCACCGGAGCGTGGCCGCCGTTTAGCTTCACCTTTGCCTAGGGAGACTGTGTCTCGACATACGTCACCGACCCGCCGCCGTTATAACTACCGCCGTTACCCGCGTTCTCGTTCTAGAACACCGCCGTTATGTGTTTCTGAGCAGGCGTCAGTACGAGTGTCAGACCGTCTGATTGGGAACGTGAATGATAATTTAAATTCAACACAAGCTACGGTAACCGATCGTATCGTGGATGCTATTCGGTCAATTAATACTGCGGGTAGTTCTCAACATTGTTATATTTCAAATTTTGATCCTACCCTACATAATATTGATGATTGGTGTGCGGAGGTTGATCGCGCTAAAGTTTTAAACAATTGGAATGATTTCGAATGCTTGTCGCGTATTGGTAATTGCTTGAAAGGTGACGCTCGATCATGGCTTAACGAATGGGTAACTAATGACCGATCGTGGAGCAACTTCAAAAAAGAATTTAAACCTTTGTGCCCTAGAGTACTGGACGTCGCGAATATTTTATATGACGTAATGACGAAAAATTCCGATAACTATTCTACGTATGCGGATTACGTGCGTCGGTCATTGCTGCGTTTACGAGTAGTGCGGGGACTTAGTGACGAGCTAATTTCGGCGATAATAGTACGCGATATCACTGATCCCGCCATAAAAGCATCGGCGACGAACGCCAAGCTGTTGCCCAACGACTTAGTTGAATACTTTTCGATCTACGTTAAGCCAAACAATACTAGTGCGTCAAAAGGTTCCGCGTTTCGTTCTGTGAGAGATAAACAAACTAAAGATCTTTCTCGTAAGCGTTATTTAAATGATATCAAATGTTTTTCTTGTGGGGAACCAGGGCATAGACAGGCAATGTGCACTAAAAAACCGAGAACTGATCAACCGCCAAACGGTTTGTCAAATAATTCTACGATTAACCCTACGTCTGCTTTTGTACCGAATAGGTCCGAAACTTGTAATTTTTGTAAGAAACCGGGTCATAAGGCCGAAAAATGTTTCGCTAAGCAAAGATCGGAAGCTGCAAACAAAAGTAGTGTTAACTTCTGCAACGAGTTTGTAAAAACCAAGAATAGTGATGTTGTTGTAGCAATTATACAGGACGTAGCGGTTGATGTTCTGATTGATAGTGGGTCAACTATATCCTTAATTTCTTCTTCGTTACTTAAGCATTTTAATTGTTCACGTAAGCCAGCGGTTCGTATTTTGAAGGGGTTAGGTACTCAAGAGGTAGAGAGTACAAGTTACGTGACGTTACCTATTGAACTTGACGGCTTAACCCTCGAGGTAGATTTGTTTGTTGTGTCCGCCGAATATATGAACACGCCGGTCATAGTAGGAACGGATGTTCTTAATAGGGACGGTGTTAGGTACGTTCGCACTAAAGATTGTCAGTCACTTACAAGAAGCGTTAATAACTTGCATAGGGTAATGAACATACAATCTGAGACTTCAATTCCAATCAATACACCCCTAGTTGACGGTCACTTGGATAAGTTGTTGGAAATCATTAATCATTTCTCTCAGTATTTTATTTCCGGTACAGCAACATCAACAGTAAATACAGGGTGTATGTCCATTAAGCTTAACACCAATACTCCCGTTTACTATCGGCCGTACCAACTTTCTCACGCTGAGACTCTTCGTGTCCGTGACATAATTAAAGACTTGTTGGATAAAGGAATTATAGAGGAATCGGAGTCTGATTACGCAAGTCCGATTCTTCTAGTTAAAAAGAAAGACGGCACGGATAGAATGTGCGTGGACTTTCGTAAATTAAACGAAATAACTATAAAAGATCGCTTTCCGTTGCCACGTATAGATGACTATATTGATCGTTTAGGGCATAATAAATATTTCAGTTCCCTTGACATGGCAACAGGATTTCACCAGATTCCATTGGACCGGGATTCAGTTCCGCTTACAGGGTTTGTCACGCCAGAGGGGCATTATCAATATGTAAAGATGCCTTACGGTTTGGCAAATGCTCCAGTAGTTTATCAACGTATAATCACAAAAACGCTTCGCGAACTAATTGAATCCGGTGACATCCTTGTCTACATAGATGACATTCTAATCATGAGCCGGAACATTGATCAGGGCCTTGTTCTGCTACAAAGGGTTCTTGATACATTGACTAAAGCTGGGTTTTCCATCAACTTGAAAAAATGCTCGTTCTTGGCCACAGAGATCGAATATTTGGGTAGATCAATTTGTGAAGGTCAGGTTAGGCCGAGTCATGAAAAAGTGAGGGCTTTGATTGACTCAGCCGAACCGCAAAATGTAAAGCAGGTTCGTCAATTCATGGGTTTAGCCAGCTATTTTAGGCGGTATATAGCTGGATTTGCCCAGAAAACTGCGTGTATCGCGGCACTTACTAAAAAGGGAGTACGTTTTAATTGGGGTGTCGAACAGCGGGCTGCTCGTAAGTACATTGTAGAATGTCTAACGAGTGAGCCAGTACTTGCAATTTATGACCCTTCATTACCCATAGAAGTCCACACAGACGCGAGTTCAATTGGGTATGGAGCAGTCTTGATGCAAGTGCATGAAGGTAATCGTAAGCGAGTGGTGTCCTACTTTAGTAGGCTTACTCAGGGAGCTGAGAGCAGATACCATTCATATGAGCTTGAAACGCTTGCGGTGGTAAAAGCTCTTCAGCATTTCAGGCATTATCTTGTGGGTGTACGATTCACTGTGGTTACCGACTGCAACGCATTGAAGCTTACACAGCGTAAGAAAGATTTGTTGCCAAAGGTGGCTCGGTGGTGGGTATACCTCCAAGATTTCGACTTCAGTCTAGACTACAGGAAAGGTAGCCTTCTGTCCCATGCCGATTATCTTAGTCGGAATCCAGTTAATATATGCACGGTTCAGAAACCCTTGAATTGGGCACGGATTGCTCAGGCTTCCGATGACGAGACTCGGTCCCTTATTCAAAAATTGGCGGATGGCCAATTAGACCCCAGCCGTTATATTTGCAAAAACGACATTCTTTATGTAAAGTTCGCACCTACCGGTGAAAATCCCAAATTCCTTTGCTATATCCCAAAAGGTCATAGACTTAGCCTTTTACGAATTTTCCATGATGAACACGATCATCCCGGTGTCGATAAGACAGTTGATCTTATCACGAAACACTTTTGGTTTCCAGGGCTGAGGGCTTTTGTACAGAAGTATATTACACACTGTTTAGTGTGTCTCTCCCATAAGAAAGTCCCCCGAGCCCCTTTACAGCCCATTCACTCTTGGGAAAAACCGGATTCACCTTTCGAAATTATCCATTTAGATTCCTTAGGTCCTCTTCCCGAAGCCGATGGTTATCGCCGTGTTCTTATAATTATAGATGCGTTTTCTAAGTTCTGTTTGTTATACCCTATGTACCGACAAGACGCTGATGAACTTAATCGCCATTTCACCAATATGGTCTCCCTTTTCGGAACTCCTAAGCTAATAGTAGCCGATAGAGGTCGCATGTTCCAGAGCACCGAATTCTTAAATCGGGTCAAAGACATGGGTTGTGACACTCACTTTATCACCCCCGAAATGCATCACTCTAACGGGCAAGTAGAACGATATTGTCGCACTGTGCTGAACATGGTTCGTATTGAGTGCAATCATCGACGGGAAAAGTGGCCGAGTGTTATGTGGAAACTGCAGTTGATTCTCAATATCACAAAACATAGAACAACTCAGTATTCAGCTTTGAACCTATTGATAGGTATTGATGCTGCGACGCCACTCATTCGTAGCTTGGTTCGAGATGTGGCCTTTGAAGGTTCCAGCCCTAATCGGGAAGCTCTTCGCGAAATGAGTCGCCAGAGAGCATCGGAACGTCTTCGTTCAAATCAAGGACAACAAGACGCCTATGTTAATCAAAGGCGAAAGCCACCCCGTGTTTTTGAACTGAATTCTTTTGTTTTTGTGAGAAAACAGGCCCAATCTACTGGGAAGCTGGATTCGTGCATGCGAGGGCCTTATCGCGTGGCGAAGGTACTCCCACACGGTCGCTATGAGTTACATCTCTTGGCTGGCTCGTATGGCAAGTCGACACAAGCAGCTGCCGAATACATGATCCCGTGGCAAGAGGAATGGACTCCCGACGTGTGTTCTGCTTTCTTTAGCGGTGAGTGTTTTATTCAGTTGTGTAATGAGTTAGCGAAATGAGTTTTACTTATTTTTATATAAATGATACACTTCACTGAACCTGACTTATTTGAAAATTTAGAGGTATCTATCAATCTAATGTGTGCATTTTTGTTGGGAGCGATAATGTTGAACGATGTTAAAGGGAAGTCGAGTCTTGCAATTTGAAATAGGCTTGTCTTGGAGCGCATCGGACATGCTATCTCAAATTGACGGATACACTTCAAGTGAGGTACGGTTTCATGTTATTGGATGAGCCTCTGTCTTGGAGCGCATCGGACATGCTACCTAGTATATGGAACATACCTTGGTAATAGCTCATGAAAGGATACTGTCTTGGAGTAGCCTTATCGGACCTACGGTCTTGGAGTAGCCGTATCGGACCCGTGTGGTCTTGGAGTAGCTTTATCGGATCTATGGTCTTGGAGTGGTGTTCTCAGACATGTTATCCTGGAGCTGTGGGTACACGTAGAGTCGGACTATGGGTTGGTCTCTGACTATCGTGTTTAGTGGGAATGAGTGCTTGTCGATAAGCATCATAGTACTATGTTATGTCTGAGATTGGTTTGAAACATGCTTGTATGTGAACCGACTCACACACGCAAAGTTATGCCTCACGCAGGTCTCTAACGAGTCGTGAGGTGGCGATCTTCCGACAAGTCCCGCCCCGGGTGGTTGGTTTAGATATTTGAATGTTTCACACCTACTGTGTGTAGGCTATGCTAGGCTAGCCCAAAGTTACTATGCTGTTGAAATGAATGTTGTTGAAAGGAGCTATCTTATCAGCAATTATTTTGCTAACAATGGCTGTTTTGTTATCTTACAAAATTGATCCTCGTGTGGTTTGTTTGTTTCTTTTGCAGAAAGCGAGGAGTCCGAGCAGCAGGCTGTTGACGAGACTGAGCCAGTTGATGACGAACCAGAACCTTGCACCTCTGGCACGCAGAAGCAGATGGAGGTGCCCCAGCAGCACTTCAGTGATTCAAGCAGTGAAGACTCGGGACCTTCCATGCCAACGTTGGAGACAGATCTTCGAAGCTAGAGGATAAAGGAGTCCGAGGACGGTCTCCAGTCAGGAAAGGCCGTGTAGAAGATAGGAAGATATCAAGAGGGGGAAGACCTATATAAGGCGTTGCACCACTAGCACCGGTCCTTTTTTCACTCGGAGCCATCGTGGGAACAACATCGTGAGGACGTCACTCTGTCGGTTACATTTTAAAATCGTGTCTGTATTCGCGCCATAATTTGTTAGTTCTATTGTGAGTGTATTTTTTTTGTTTAGTTAATTTGTTATTCAATTCCTAGTATTAAATTGTTGTCAGTTCGATTTGCATATTTGAATTATTTCCTGTGTGTATTTCTAAAATTATTTTTAAAAAAGTCACTTCTGGTCTAATTTCCAAGAATATATATTCTGTAGATTAAGAGGGAGAATATACACAGCTAGTAAGTTTTCTTTCATGCGTAACATTACTCTGGTATGCCAAAAAGAATTGAAACATTTTAATGTCAAAGTACTAAGAAACTAGTTAAATACACAGAAATTAGGTGTGTTGTCTCGAAATATGAAAAAAAAAGTGGTCCAGACAATTCCTGATGTCAGAATGTCTGACCACTTTCTTTACGCGATTTTATCGTTGTCAATCGAGGTACTATTCATTTGAAGTTAGGTACCAAATAGTAGCAAAAAGGTTTTGCATTTTGGTATTTTTATAAACATCATATAGCTCAAATATTATTTATTTTTATAAAATACATGTTCCTTATATAAACAACATACAATTAGACCTCTGGGGTCTGTCTTAGCATGCCATGGCCTGAGACTTGATAAACGTGCTCTTGCCTATTGGTCCAAGGGTGCTGACTCTTACCCAAGTTTGGCCTTCTATCAAAATTGATTTTCTATAAAACCTTACTTACTAAAATCGGCTTTGTTATGAGTAAGTCAACCAAAATTTTAACATTAAATAGTTTTAATAAATTGAAAATCACAGTGAGTTATTCAATTATTTAAGAAGTTACTGAAATATGGTTAAAATCTAGTCGTAATTCTATTCGAATTATGTGAATTTGAGAATTTCTTTGTCTTTAATTATTGGAATTTATCAAATTTTTAATAATTTCCAACTGAATTAATTTCATTGTCTTCGTTAATGAAGAAACTAAAATTTAATTTATCAAAATTAATTCTAGTACGATAAATATCATGTTTCTATTGTAATTAATGTTAGAGTTGAAAGCTATTGTTTGGTATTATATCCTTCGTAATATGAAGTACCTATGTATTTTTATTTTGTAAAAGACAATAGGCAATAGGTTTGCTCACTATTATATGAGGCATAAAAACATAACAGGCAAAATGTGAGTGTATAGATGCACCTTTGCCCAATTCAACAAGAAAACAAGGCGCAATATTACGTCACGTCATGTTGTCTCAGAAACAAATGCTTTTAAATGAAAATTAAGGTATACATAAGTCTCTATTACATCCATTTTTGGAGTATTTTGCTATAAAAATCACATACACTATTTACTTGGAATTAAACTGAAGAGTTGGTTTGAACGCTCTAATCTCTTAAACGACCACTCTATTTTTGCATTTGATAATTTTATTCATTCCCTCGGGAGCCGAGAACACCAAAATAGAAAGAACACTGCACGAAAACGAATAATACGAAGCGATGCAATGCGACGGGTTGGGTCGGAGGTCCACGAAATTAATGTAGACGAGGTCCCGGGCTGAAGCTAGTTGAAATATACTTTAGTAACTCTTCAATGAAGTTTGTAGATGAACGAAGTTAACTTAATCTTACACAGACTAATGTCACGATCATTGCATGCTTCGGAGTTACCACTAGTTATTACCAAAGATTTAATTTAAAAAACTTTTTACAAAAAAATAACAACCGACTTCCTTAAAAAAAAAACACTTCAAAGTCAAAAATAACTTTAATTTCGGAATTCGGTGTCTTAGGATCTGTATTAAAAGTTTTTTTTGCCACTGACTTCCGAAATTAAAGTTATGTTTGACTTTGTAGTGTTTTTTTAAGGAAGTCGGTTGTTATTTTTTTGTAAAAAGTTTTTTTTTACTTTTTAGTTATGGTAGATACCCTGCACTAATCTAATCGCGTTATTCGTTCATTTGTCGCGCCAATACTTAATGCAACTTTAAGACTTATATGGTTTTCACATAGATCCCATTGTCCGAATGGAACCTAAAAAAAAAATGGGACCATTCGGGAAACTTTCAAATAAAAAAAAACCATCAAAATCGGTTCACCCAGTCAAAAGTTATCAGGTAACAAACAAAAAAAAAAAAATAGAGATGAATTGATAACCTCCTCCTTTTTTTGAAGTCGGTTAAAAAAGGATCCATCGTGGCAACTGTCAAAGACCAGGTAACTTATATTGTAATAAACTTTAAAACATATTTTCAATAAGGAAACTGAATGTATTATTATGTACTTTGGGAACACTTAGAAATAACGGTTAAATGGTATCGTTATTTATGGGAGGGGCACTAAATTCTTAGATATTTAGTGTTATCCCTTTGTATAACTACTAATACGTAATGAACAAAAGTAATGGTCACTTCTTCTCTGCCACAGTTAAGTACAGAAATTGGTAACAATAAGATAAGATTTTGAATAGCTCTCTCTATTAGATATTCAGGCTCACATTTTACTACGAAATTTCCATCGAGAATTCCAAACGATAGTTCAATTTTACTTTAAAAAAATAATGACTCTATTCAATCGTTCCAAATTCAGTCCACAACGTATAATTGAACCGTCTTTTTTTTAAACCAACGCACACTTTCCAAATTGTGCGGTTTTACGTCGCGGATGGCCGAAAATTTCGTATTTTTTTCGCCCAAATCCGTTGCGAGCGAAAATTTCGGGTAAATGCTTACGACTGCAAATTGTTGGGTCCGCGGTAAAATGGTGAATTTTAAGCTTTTCTTTTGTTGTAAGATAATGGTTTTGTAAACTGTATTGGGACTGCATTATTTTGGTTTATTGTTTGAGCACGTTTTAATAATCCTTTATCAATGTGTGTTGTCACCAAATTCTATGTTATAGGTTGTTATTTTCATCATCATTTCAGCCGAAAGACGTCCACTGCTGGACATAGGCCTACCCCATTTGGGAGTGTTCGCCATAATTGCCACGCTTAGCAGGCGGGTTGGCGATCGCAGTATGGTGGTAAAATGCATAGAGAACGCTGCTGCCTATTCTCTAGCGATTCCCTTAGTGGCCTTTTGCGACACCCAACGGGAAGAAATGGGATAGTGCGATTATTTACGTCCGTTCGTTATTATGACAACATCATTTGCAGCGTTCATACAGAAATCTACAATAACAATCAAACCTTAAAGTATATCACATTAGCTCTGATTTTGATTACAGATTATTTGACCATCTTACTATCATCTTCAAACAACACAATCAATTAATCTATCACCACACATCTCACTCACTCACTCACTTCAGCCGTAAGACGTCCACTGCTGGACTTAGGCCTCCCCCAATTTGGGGGGCTTTGCCATAATCGCCACGCTTGGCAGGCGGGTTGGCGATCGCAGTATGGTGGTAAAATGCATAGAGAACGCTGCTGCCCATTCTCTAGTAAGTCCCTTAGTCGCCTTTTACGACACCCACCGGGAAGAAATGGGATGGTGCTATTCTTTACGTCCGTTCGTTATTATGATAACATCATTAATTGCAGCGTTCATACAGAAATGTGCAATAACTCAAACCTTAAAGTATATCACATTAGCTCTGATTTTGATTACAGATTATTTGACCATCTTGCTATCATCTTCAAACAACACAATCAATTAATTATCACCACACAACTAATAACTAGGTTTCAACTTAGTTCTTATATAAACATAAGAAAGCTAAAAATAGATGCCACGTTTTTTCATTCAGTGTTTCTTTGACATTTTCTCATTAATACCTCAAATCTATGGGATATCAAAAGGTACACCTTGTATAATTTCCTCATAAATAGTAGCTCGATCTATCAAAATATACATCTTCCGTTCTACATTCGATCTTCAACACTCCAACAGGCAAGTTCTAAATTCAATTCCAACCTACATATAAACACTACCCTCTAACTACTATACACAATTCGATCTAGGCCCAAGTCTTCAAATTCCCGTTCACTGTTCCATCATTCGGTCTTCGCACACATTCCTCAAGACCCGTTCAATACTCGAACGCATTAAACTCTGACACCACACAGCACTAACTAAATTACAGTGGAGTAACGAATGAACCAACAAAGGGTATGTATAATCCAATTAACAGCTGTACTCGATTGTTCGAATCAATTTGGGAAGATCGTTTCATCGATTTGGATAGTGTAGAAGTTGGTGCCAGTTTCTGTAATACACGCTGGTGGTGATATGTGCTTGGAGCTGTAAAAAGAATAATCTATGTCACTTATTACAAAGCGGAAGCTTTTGCTTGATTGTTTGAACGTGCTTATCTCTGGAACTGCAAGTCGGATTTGAAAAAATCTTTTTGCATTTGGTAGTCTAGTATTTAAGTAAGGCTATACGTTACGCTGAGACTTTTTTATTTGAGGAAAAATATAAAAGAGACAGAAATTAACGCTAGGAGTAAACCAAGTTATAGCGTGGGCAGGTGATGCGATGCATCGGGGTGGGCCAGGGGAACACGAAATTTCACGCAGAGGAAGTCACGAGCAGAAGCAAGCATTATTATAAAACAATCCTATGCAACTCTAAATATAACTACTACGGGCTAGAGGTTCTTACTGAATTTCTGAGGTAAAACAGTATGGTAGTTTGATGCATTTAAAGTCGCAGGTTACTCAGAATTATCAATCATTAGCTGTTACCCGCGACTTCGTCCGTGTGGTATTTTTAACAAAAAAGTATTTCGTTCGTTTTTTTCGTGAGATTCTAATTTTTTTTCTAAAATAAAAGTAACATAAGTTACTCCTTGTTACATCAGCTATCTGTCAATGAAAGTCACGTCAAAATCGGTCCAGCCATTTTAGAGATTAGCCGGAACAAACAGACAGACAGACAAAAATTGTAAAAAAAGGTTGTTTTGGTATATGAACCGTGTATACATCCATAATATACACTTAGTAAAAAGCGGTTATTTTAATATTACAAACAGACACTCCAATTTCATTTATTTGTCTAGATGTCCAAATTATTATTTCGGATTTTGTGCCATAAGCAAAGGTGAAAAATATTAAAATGTTTATCAAGGAAAATTGAGAAAGCCAGAACAGGACGTATAGGTTTGCTCAATAGTTGGTCTGGTATTATCTGAAATCACGAACACTGCCAGAGCAAGTACGTAGTTTATTTTTTATTTTATTTTACTATTAATAATATACTTATATTTACAGTTTCCACCACATATAAAAGTGATCGGTCAATACTTGTTACTTATTTCACATACAATCGTAAAATTAGGTTGAATAACTAGACAAAATTTAATGAAATTAAAAGTTTAAACAACATTAGATAAAAGTAGATAACATCAAATCGAATAATTGAGCGTACGTACCATCTCGGTATGAGCAAAAGAAGGCATTTCCACCGAGGTACTTAATGGTTCAATTACAGACTGGTACTGTGACCTCCAAATTATTTACTCTCCTCGAACATACTATAGTGACAGTACCCGAACTAGTAACAGCAGTGTAGCAGCCACAATGAGCTGAACTTAATTACGTTTAATTACAAGTAATCCTACCAAGTTCGTAGTAATCAAGGCACCGCATACAGATGCGGTGAATGAAACTAGCAGGGTATGTTCACGCCTTTTAATTGGAGAGGGAGTAGTTTAGCTAAGCTTAGTAGGCGAGAAATTTTCCGTTCCAAAGGAGATGTTTCATTTTTATATGGGGCTCCGGCCATATCGTGTACCGTTTAGGGAAGCTGGGTAAATTACTCATGAATAGAATAAATTAACATTTTTTTCATAATATCAAATGGTTTTTATGTACAAAATAAAAATTAAAAATGTTTGACGTTTGTCCTAAGAGTTAGCAAGTGGTTATTTTGAATTCGTTTAGAAACACACTTCGAGAATGGAGACTAAAGATTTTTGTAACGATGAAATGGTCACACTTAATTATGTTTACTCAAAAATATTTATAAGAGAATAATAGTAATTAATTTTAACACTACAAGAATACACACATTTTTTAATTATTTTCTACTTAACATTCATTTGATGAGACATGATTTCAGAACGAATGAAGTCAGCAAGCAAACGAGACGCCATGTTGAATAAAACATGGTAATAATTTTATTGAAAAACTAATATTTGTTGTACACAACAAATCAGGCGCAAATTAACCAGAGAATATTTTTTCCTAATTTGTGGTATTTTTTCCTCTTTTTTGATAAATTAAACATCTGATGGCCGAAAATGAAACATCTCCTTTGAGAAATCATTATTTAAGCCGATGACTCCTGGCCTTCCCGAATTTCGAAGGGTTTGCTATAATCGCCACGCATGGTAGGCAGGTTGGCGATCGCAGTAAGGTGGTAAAATGCAAAAAGAACGCTGATGCCCATTCTTTAGTACGTCCCTTAGTCGCCTCTTACGACATCCACGGGAAGAAATGAGATGCTGCTATTCTTTACGTTCGGCACCACACAGAATTTGAAAAATAAAGCATTAATTTAGGAAATCACTCCAGTGTTAATCTCTCTTTCATAGTCTATAGTTTTTTTTTTGTGGGTGAGAATTCATGAAATGCCGTCTCCTGCTCTAGGGTGGAGTGGAAGGGCGTGTCAGACTTTTACTGACTAAAACCCACCCGTGTTTCTTCAGTTGCATAGGCAACTATAGATGCCAGGGCCACGATAACTCTTTCAAACAGACCTCGCGACCCTGGCAGACCTATTCATTCTGAAGTTTCTTTAAAAAATTTGCTCAGAGAGTGCACGCTCACTTTGCCTAGGTTTCATGTAATAGGGGACGAGCTTATAGCCAGCGTTCAGGTTCTTATTGGGAAGGCAGCATAAATTATTGAAACGGCCAGACCAAGACTAAAACTAAATTAGAAAATGAAAAAAAAACCACACACTCTTCACATCTTTACCTCTACATAATATAAAACATAGTCGCTTCCCACGTCTGTTTGCTTAGATCTTTTAAACTACACAATTCCATCAATTGACAGAGTGATTCAAGAAGAAGGTTTATATAATATGTATAATACGCAAGCCAAGAAGTTCACTAAAATTAAAAAAATATAATTATTTACAAAGTATGTATATCATTGTAGATATAAAATTCATCATTGTCAACGTACACACATATAAAAAATCAAGAAATAAGTTTGGTCAGATCATTTGATGACCGTGTAGATTGGTGCACCAAATCAAATCAAATCAAAATATTTTTATTTCACATAAACCTACATGGGCACTTATGAAACGTCAGAAGCTAGGTGCACGGTTCCAAATAGTTGGTTCCTATGGAGAAGAGCCGGCAAGAAACTCCACGGTTACTCTTTTAAAAATAATTAGTTTTAACAATTGTTTCAAATTACAGTGTTAATAGGTATGGGAGGACGGTGTAGGCCTGTCAACAAGTACCAGGTACTGAATAAGATAGAAAATTGTCTACAGTCTACAAGGCCTACAACGTTCTCACATTCACAAAGTATAAAAGTATAAAATAATCTACATAAATAATATTATTTCATAAATAAGACATACACTATTTAAACCAAATGTCATTATTGCCATGACAACTAATATTAAAGAGTACAATGTACAATTGTAGGTATATAATTTCAAAAATGAGTAAATGTGAAAGAATGTAAAAAAAAGAAAAACTTGAATACAAAATGTACATCGTCATTCGGGAGCAGTTAATAGACACAGGTCATCCTGTAATGAGCTACCAGGGAAGCCACATGTGCAGAAGGAATTATTGCCAAACTTCCTTCTCTTCAACGTAGTCTTTTATCTTATAATATGCTTTTTTCACCATTTCAGAATGCTTTGCATTTGAGGGAAGAATCACACAATTTAAATGAAGGTTCCCAAGGCCACAATAATCACATCTACTAAAACAAATGAACTTCAAGAAAATCTGCTAAACAGACGGAGAAAGTAATAAAAAGCGGTGTCCTTTACACCCGCAACAAATTACTTGAAATACCTCTTAAAGCATTACTTACCTAAGTTTGTACGTCGGTTTATTAACTCGACAGAGCTGTTAATTTTATTAGTAATTAATTTTAACTGAGAATTGAGGTATTCACTGATAAATTTCACTGGTTTATTTCTTATAGTAACGTTAATTTCAGTGTAAAATTTAAAAGAGATTAGGTAGGTAATTTGTTGGATTAATGATTTTTGTGGTGTTGTCAATTATGTATATATCTTGTATAAATTAAACATTGTAATTTTACAAAGAAACAGTTTAATAAAACAGTTTTGTTCCATTCTTATATCATTCTTTCTCTATTATGTTTTTGCAATGACTTTCATCTATATATATAAAATTCAAAGTCCTGAGTGACTGACTGACTGACTGACTGACTGATATATCAACGCACAGCCTAAACCGCTGGTCCTAGAGACATGAAATTTGGAGGGTGTATTTTTTGTGAAGAGTAGGTATCCACTAAGAAAGGGTTTTTTGAAATTTCATCCCTAAGAGGGTGAATTGGGTGGTTGAATTTTCACGCGGGCGAAGCCGCTGGCGGAAGCTAGTTCAAATATATAAAAGATTGACCATGGAGTTTTTTGTCGGCTCCATTCTATCGGTGACCGATAGAAACCGTTTTTAAACCAGCTGTTTGTGTGAATTATTTTACGTTGCATCTTTCATCATCATCATCATTATTTAAGCCATAAGACGGCCACTGCTGGGCATAAGCTTTCCCACGATCCATTTCTGCTGATTCCTGCAGCCTTCACAAGTTCTCCGGTCCATCTTGTAAAAGGCCCCCCAACTCTACGTCTTCCGACACGCGGTCGCCACTTCAGAAGTTTTCGGCCCCATCGGCAAGGCTAACCGCCTCACCCGTTAAGGCTTATTAGGCAATTGAAAATGTGTCGCTTTCGACCCGACAGTCTGCTAAATGGTGGTCAATTCCTATGCAGTTACAATTTTTCCTCGACATGAGCTTTTCTTACATAGTTTACCGATACAAAAGAAAAATAACAAGGAAGAAAACTTCCCAAGAACTATCCCAACTTCTAAAAATAAATACAAAACTAAGCGCATATTCACAGCATGTAAAACTATATGCGAAGTTTAGAACCACAAGAAGTTTTAAGCGTTATTCTATAAAATTTTCAATTTGCTATAACATTATCGACACGGCACCCACTTTATGATGTCGTTTATAAAGCTTTTGTCTAAAATATGGGCTGGGGATAGCCGTATTTTTAAAAACGGGCTTAGTTTTACATTTAAGATAGCTTGGAGTTATTTTAGAAGTGATATTTTATTTTAGAGTTTAGATGGTAGAATTTTGTGATAGTCGATTACAGAAGAAAGAGGTTTCACTGATAAACTGTGATGATTCAGTATCAAGAACTCGTCTCTCTTGTAAGTGGTTGTTAGTCCGAACGCGGGCACGTGCCAATGTGACGTTTTCGTGGCATTATTTTGCAATTTTTGGGTCAGTTAAAGTTGTATATTGATTTAAATAAGATTCGCGACCGCGACAAGGTGATTTTACAGAATTATAGTCGTAACAATCAGAAATACAATTCACTAAGTTCATTTAATCCCATTGAATGATTTCTTCATGGTATAATCATCCAATTGATCTGGTGATCCTGGTGATGCTATACAGGTATTCCTAGTGCAGACACCAGTCTCTCACAAACTATTGTCACATAGTTTTTAAGCTTTTATGTCATTGTTTGTTAAGAGAAAATAAAATTATTTGATATTGTATTGAATTCAATGAAGTTGGTTGTATTGACGAGATATATGATTACGTGCAGAGCAGATGGCCGATGGGCCGAAAGTTTCTGGAGTGGCGACCGAGTACCGGAAGACGTAGAGGTGGAAGGCCTCCAACAAGGTGGACCGATGACCTTGTGAAGGCCGCAGGAATTCGCTGGAAGCGGAAATCACAAAACCAGTCGAAGTGGCGGAGCTTGGGGGAGGCCTATGTCCAGCAGTGGACGTCTTTTGGGTGAAATATGATGATGATTACCTACAATACGCTATTTGATTAGTTTCTAAAAACTTTCTCACATAATTTAGTCTCACATTTTATTTAAATAAATGAATGTGTTTTATAATGGGTTTTTTAATGAAATGATCTTTATTTTATTATATACTGGCCTGTTAGTCTAGTGGTTAGTGACCGTGACTGCTGAGACTGAGGTCGTGGGTTCGATTCCCACCCAGGACAATTCTTTGTGTGATGAGCACGATCATTAGTTCTGTGTCTGGGTGTAATTTATCTATAATATGTATGTATTTAGAAACTTATAAGTATGTTTATCAGTTATCTGGTTGCCATAGTACAGGCTCTGCCTAGTTTGGGATCAGATAACGGTGTGTTGGTTGTCCTAAGATATAAAAAAAAAAAAATTTTGTTGAGGATAGGAAGACGAGTATGAAATTTGACACTGTTTCCATGGAGAAGTTTATTTTGAGAACGAGTGCAGAAAGCAAGTCGGTCGAGTTTCGACCACTGTAAGACCACTGTTTGTTATAAATAGGCCCTGGGACAAAATCCTAAATTTTCATCAAAATAAATCGTAAATACAAAATCTAAAGTCCTTGGACACCGAAAACATACCGTTAATCTAAAAACGGTGTATCCTAAACAAACAGCTAAAAATAGTACGAAAAAAGTTAAATTTAATCTCTTTACATATGGGTTAGATATCTTTTCATACGTCAACACCGACAGGTCTGCTGGCATGAAATTTAAATCCCATCGCAGAGAGATGTAGCACAGAAATTATGCAGAAGATTAATTTCGTAATTAAATACGTACGTACTGCGGTTCATTTCCTGGAACTAATTGATAACGATCTAAACAATAGTATAAATCGACTAGCTTCTGCCTGCGACTTCGTCCGCATAAAATTTCTTGTTTCCCCGAGCCTTCCCGTCACGTCGAATCGCCTACCCGTGCGATTTTCCACATTTTTGTAACATTTTTCATTACTGCTCCGCTCTTCTTGGTTGTCGCGTGATGTTATATAGCCTCCTATAAGTATCGACGAAGGTAGGTATTTATAAAAATGATTAAGTAAATTATCTAATGTCCCAGTAATTATTCATAACTAGCTTCTGCCCGTGACTTCAACCACGTCAAATTTTCGCTTCTCTTTCTGTCGGTAGAATTTCCTGCCAGTTTTTGTCCATTTTTCGTTTGCTGCTCAGCTCTTTTTAACTGTAGCGTAATGTTATATAGCCTATAGCCTTCCTCGATAAATAGGCTACACAACACAAAAAGAATTTTTCAATTCGGATCAGTAGTTTCTGAGATTACCGCGTTCAATCAAACAAACGAACTCTTCAGCTTTATAATATTAAGTATAGAAGCGTGCGGTGCGGGATGGTAGATGTCGCCTGTCTTCGAATTATTAGTTCTGAGACACGCCGGTTTCCCCACAAGTTAGCCTTCGCCGTTTAGAGAGCAGTGTTGATGGAATTAATACTCAGTGAATTCCCTGCTTGAGTTTAAACTCACGTTACTCTTCCTTGTTCTTTCTTCTCATGGAAACGCCGATTTCGTCTAGTTTTTAAAAAAACTTTAGAGGTGTCAAGGGACACCCGGATGGAACGAAGTTCCTTTTCAGGATTCATAATAGTTATAATTTTTTAATTATTTATTATGTACAAAAAACCTGTATACACTCAACAAAAATATTCTCTCTCTCTCCCTCTCCCCCTCTCTCTCCCCCTCTACCCCCTCCCCCCACTCTCCCCCTATCCCCCCTCTCCCCCTCTCCCCCTCTCCCCCTCTCTCCCTCTCTACTCACAACAAAAAAACAACAACATACAAAATATATACGGTCGAATTGAGAAACCTCGTCCTTTTTTTGAAGTCGGTTAAAGCATGTCGTGACAACTTTTCGTAAGAATTTTTTCCGTCTAGTCCCCTTTCACAACGCGCGATAAGGAACTTCGTTCCAATATGTATGTTCAAACCTACCTATAGAAAAAAATATTTTTATCATTTTATACGAAGATGGTTGGGAGCAGTGGTGGCCTAGTGGTAACGGCCGCGACTTACGAGGTCGTGAGTTCAAACCCAAGCAGGTGCATTACTTTGTGTAAATTATTTCATCGCCACTGCTCTCAAAACGGTGAAGGAAAATATCGTGAGGAAACCGGCATGTCTTAGAACCAAAAATTCGAAGACATGTGACATCTACCAACCCGCACTGGGCCCGCATGGTGGATTATGGCCCACTCCCACTCACCGAGAGAAGGCCTGTGTCCCAGCAGTGGGAACAATATAGGCTGATGATGATGATACGAAGATGGTTACCTAGAGATTTATAATCCGCTGCGTGGTGTGGACCTTCTGTGATTGTAAATTATTATATGACCGCTGCCTAAAGGCGACTGTTGATTTTTGCACCTAATTAACCACTTTTCAGTTTCCACATTTTCTCATTTGGTTCCAACACCTACAGTTATGTTTGCAGCTAAAGTTTAATAGAGCTTGGTCAAATATTAGCTTTAATAAATAGGTATGTAAATAGGTGTAAACTTTGAACTAGCAAATAGAGTTTTGAATAGAATCGCTCAACATTATCCATATACGGATATGAAGATTCTAATATTTTTGTAATAATATTTGGATTAAAAAGAATATTCGTGGAGTTTACACCCCATTCTTCTCCATAGGAATCGACTACGCTTTGGAATAGGCCGACTCCTTGAGAATCCAATAGGTGCCTCTAATAGCTTTAATTGAATTGAATGGATTGACTTGATCGCCCTTATTTTCATCTATGTTGATTTACAGCTCAGCTACCTTAGATACTATTTATCGAAAACAATATGTTCTAAAATAAAACCTCGAATCTCACACTCAATTTAAAATCAAGTTTTTCAAAGATTCTTATCAAAGCTACAATTTCCTAGAGAAGTGGTGATTGTCACTGCTGTCACGAAAATTATGGTTTGAAAGTACGGTATTATAAAACACTCTCTAGAACACCGATTGGGTCCCACTAAACGCACGACGGAATCGCGACAGGTCGAGACGAAGATGGCGAGACGAGCTTGACTCCTACCAAAAGGACTAGCCAATACTAGCATAAGGGAGGCCTGTGCCAATAGCAGACTCCCGGCCACCGTAGGCGCGAGCTTGCGGTCGGCGAGCAATGGGTAGCTCGCCGCCAGGTAAGGGCCAGTCTCGAGTCGATGACGCGTAGTGTTCCACGTGCGCTTCAAAGAGATGTCAGCAGCACTGAAGGGGTCTGCTAGGACCGATGCCTGCCAGGGTCGCGAGATTGTTTGAAAGAGACACCATGACCCTGGCAACTGAAGGTGGGTTTTAGTCAGTAAAAGTCTGACACGCCCTTCCGCTCATCCCAGAGCGGGAGACGTCTTTTGATGATTTCCCAACCAGAAAAAAAGCACTACATATATAACAAGAACAGCAACTAGTTTATTTATTATTTATTTTCGGTCTATCACGAAAACCCCATCTCATCATTTTTATAGCCATTATGTCCATTTATATACGTGTTGTGGAAAATTCGATTGACAGGTCATTATTCATAATGAAATATGTCCAAAACAACCGCGTGAAATGATTCGCAATAATCAATTTTATCTGTTACTGAAGCAGAAATAAGTATTAAAATACGATAAAGTAATAAAAAATGGTTTTATTTTACTTGCTTAGGTACCTATACTACATTCATTATATCGAGGGGTTTGTGAATAAATAAGCCGCACGGGTCGATGGATCAGGGCGAGTTGCACTTGCAGCGGTTGGTCCGTGGATGGGTGTCCATTTTTGAATTCCTCCGTGCTTCAGAAAGCACGTTAAGCCGTTGGTCCCAGCTGTCTTTCGTAGATCTTTGACAGTATTTCCGAGTGTTACCAAGGAACTTCATATTACTCAGTTACTAGGCTGTGGAGGTGAGATTCAGATAGGCAGCAGGTGCTTGTAAAATTCTGGTACTTTGCTGCATTCGGTTAGATTGGAAGCCTGCTCCTACATAGTTGGGAAAAGGCTGTGCAGATTTTGACTCTATTCAATCAAATAATATAATATCTTAGGAAAAACAACACACCGTTATCTGACAACAAACTAGGCAGAGCCTGTACTATGGCAACCAGACAACTGATAAATCTATATCTATACTATCTATACTAATATTATAAAGCTGAAGAGTTTGTTTGTTTGTTAGGTTCATCATCATCATCATCATCATCAGCCTATAATGTTCCCACTGCTGGGACACAGGCCTCCTCTCGGTGAGAGGGAGTGGGCCATAATCCATCACGCGGGCCCAGTGCGGGTTGCTAGATGTCACATGTCTTCGAATTTTTGCTTCTAAGACATTCCGGTTTCCTCACGATGTTTTCCTTCACCGTTTTGAGAGCAGTGGTGATGAAATAATTTACACAAAGTAATGCGCCTGCTTGGGTTTGAACTCACGACCTACTACTCGTAAGTCGCGGCCATTACCACTGGGCCACCACTGCTCTGTTTGTTAGGTTGAACGCGCTAATCTCAGAAAGTACTGGTTCGAAATAAAAAAATATTTTTGTATTGGGTAGCCAACGTTATAAGCTATAAACATCACGCTATTATCAAAAGGAGCGGAGCAGTAATGAAAAATGGACGAAAACTGGCAGGTAATTCGATGCGACAGGAAGGGTCACGGGAGCAAATATTTGACGCGGACGAAGTCGCGGGCAGAAGCTAGTATACTTATATATTTCTAAATACATACCTACATATTATAGATAAATTACACCCAGACATAGAACAAATAATTGAGCCCATCAAACAAAAAAAATCTCTTTCGTCCTAGGTGGGAATCGAACCCACGACCTCCGTCCTAGCAGTCCGGGTAGGGACCCGCCAGACTAACAGGCCCGTCACTAACCGTTAGCTTTAAAAATAAGGTTTGGTCATTCTATTATGATTTTAACTTAATATTTTAGGGGTGTATCTATGTCTTGCGGTAATTAAGTTACAGGTAATAAAGTTTATATATATATATATATGTCTTAGGAAAACCAACATAACGTTATCTGATCCCAAACTAGGCAGAACCTGTACTATGGGTAACCAGACAACTGATAAACATACTTATATATGTCTAAATACATACATATTATAGATAAATTACAACCAGACACAGAACAAATAATTGTGCCCATCACACAAAAGATTTGTCCTGGGTGGGAATCTAACCCACGACCTCAGTCTTAGCAGTCAGGGTCACTAACCACTAGACTAACAGGCCAGCCAATATCAATACAGTAACGCGACGTCCTGCGTGAGCGATCTAGACGCGAACGCGAAGCGGCGCGGCGCGGCGCGAAAACAACAAACAGTCGAAACCTATTGAAGTGTCCTACGCACATGCGTGCGGTGCGGAGCGGCGCGAAACGAAGCGAACGCGATCAGTTGGCTTGATATTTCCGCGCGAACTGGATGCGGTGCCGTCGTATTTTTTTTTTTTGGTTATAATTTCGGATTTATAGAAATTTTAATTAATGCTATCCAAGAACGTCCTATATTATAGGATAAAAGGAATAAAAAATATCACAACCGGTTATTATCATACCGTGAATGGGAGGATTGGGCCAAATTAACTGGGACTTTCTAGGTATACAATATTAGTCCCACATCTTCGCCGTACATACTTCTTGAGTATTTGATATTTAAGAAATGAATTTTCCAATAATATTTGTTTCCGTCCGTCCATGACAAATGCACAGTGCCCACTGAACGGCGGCGTCAGTGGCGGCTGTGCGAGACGATTCGCGTGCACGTAGGACATAGCCGCCGCGTCGCACCGCATCGAGTTGAATTCACCGCTTCATAATGTCACCGCTTCATAATCGCGTTCGCTTTGAACCGCCTACGTAGGACGTAGCGTAAGTTTAATTAAATGAAAATGGTAACTCTCTCCTTTCGTGTGAGTTTCGGATAAAAAGGTAAAGTGGGTGTCTAGTGAATACCTTTAAATTAAATAGGTACTGCCAACTTAGGTACCGTATAAGCCGATTTAGGTTTTTGGGTCCTAGGGTTGTTACTAAATGGTGCTATTAGAATAAAGTTTTAATTGCTAGAAAATTTTGGACAGTTATTACAGCATTTTTCATCAAACTTACTGATGTGCGACTCGGGTAGCAAAATCAGGATTTTTTCATCGTCGATGGTCATTTTGGAGGACAGCAAAATAGTAACCCATCGTAAAGAAGTAGGAAATCTTGATTGCTAACGATTAATATAATAAGAATAGACAATTATTACGACTTTAGCCATCAAATTTAACGATGTTCGGCTGTGGTGATAAAATTAGGATCTTCTAGGAACATTTACTTTTGCCAAACTGCGAAGCAGTATGTTGGCAGATGTAGCGCCCTTAAAAATTCTACGTTTTATCTCATAGGTATTTTTTTCATAAATAATAAGAATATATTACGTATAACTAAACACACATATCTTACAGCCGCTACTAACATTTTAAATTATCGCAGACATAAGCTGGTATGACATAAATTTTATCTATGCATCTCCATTTATGAGGCTTTGACAAAAGTTACGCTGACTCTGTTAACAAAATCTGGATCTTTTCATCGTTGACGGTCATTTCCGTGAACAGAAAATGGCGTCCCATAGTGATACAAAGTGACTTATCAAACAGTATATAATGTTCCGATGAGATATTAACGAGCCTCATTTGTTTACTACAAACCGTCAAGTCATCATAATATATCAGTACCAGGTAAAACTCAACAACCCTACTCTGCAATAAGCAACAAAAAGCTGAAATTTATGAACTAAGCGTTATAATTAGTTAATTAGTGCCTTCGTGTGGATCAGCTCATAAACTCTTGATTTATATTACTTTCGTAAGGCGGTTTACACATGGGACGGGAGATAGCGCAGCGTCGGATTTTCTGCTATTTTATGAGGGTTCATGTTAGCGATAGATTCTTAGTTTCTGTTGAATATTAGGTATAGGATGGTTGCCTAGTAATAATCTTAGAGAACTGAGAGGTTAGAATCTTAGTAATAATAATAAATAATAATAAATATCTTAGGACAATCAACACACCGTTATCTGATCCCAAACTAGGCAGAGCCTGTACTATGGCAACCAGGCAACTGATAAATATACTTATATATTTCTGAATACATACATATTATAGATAAATTACACCCAGACACAGAACAAATGATTGTGCTCATCACACAAAGATTTGTCCTGGGTGGGAATCGAACCCACGACCTTAGTCTTTGCAGTCAGGGTCACTAACCACTAGACTAACAGGCTAATATATGAATACTGTAAATGCAATGTATTAAAAGAAACTAACAGCCCTATTACTTGACATTTATGTTATTATATAGATATTTATTTATTGTATTTATTTTTTTGACATTACTTGGTTTAAACTTTTCTATTTTAAAATTATTAATATTTTATTTTTTTGACTATTTTAATTTTAGTGACATTTTTCTATAATATGATAATAATTACAAATGGTTGTCAATATTTGCATGCCTAATTTAACGTAGATAGTATCAGAATCAAAATTTTGTAACCATATTATTTTATGTACCTACTATCTAAGCAAATAAACGATTATGATAATGATTTTATATTAAATTCATCATCATCATCATCATTTCAGCCGAAAGACGTCCACTGCTGGACATAGGCCTCCCCCAAGCTCCGCCACTTCGACCGGTTTTGTGCTTCCCGCATCCAGCGGGTTCCTGCGGCCTTCACAAGGTCATCGGTCCACCTTGTTGGAGGCCTTCCAACTCTACGTCTTCCGGTACGCGGTCGCCACTCCAGAACCTTTCGGCCCCATCGGCCATCTGTTCTGCGAGCAATGTGCCCTGCCCACTGCCACTTCAGTTTAGCAATTCTTCGGGCTATGTCGGTTACCTTGGTTCTCCTACGGATCTCTTCATTTCTGATTCGATCACGTAGGGAAACTCCAAGCATAGCCCTCTCCATCGCCCTTTGGGTGACTTTCAGCCTTCTAATAAGGCCCATTGTGAGCGACCACGTTTCGGTTCCATATGTCATCACTGGCAACACACACTGGTCAAAGACTTTCGTCTTGAGACACTGCGGTATGTGGGACGAGAAGATATTGCGTAGCTTCCCAAACGCTGCCCAGCCGAGTCGGATTCGACGATTGACCTCTTTCTCGAAGTTGGACCTACCTAACTGGACAGTCTGTCCTAGGTAAACATATTCGTCCACAACTTCGAGTGTAGCGCCTCCGATCTTCACTGGAGTGGGTATCACACGAGCATTGGACATGACCTTTGTCTTGTCCATGTTCATCCTGAGACCCACTCTTTCGGAAGCTCTACTGAGGTCATCGAGCATTGTACTGAGGCCCTCCATAGTCTCAGCCATGACAACTATATCATCGGCAAACCGAAGGTGAGTGATGTACTCGCCATTGATGTTGATGCCAGCCCCTTTCCAGTCCAGAACCTTGAAGACATCCTCCAGTGCAGCGGTGAACAGTTTCGGAGAGATAACGTCTCCCTGTCTCACCCCTCGCTGCAGAAGGATAGGTTTCGAGGTCTGGTCCTGAAGTCGGACTGACATAGTGGCGTTTTCGTACAGACACTTCAGCACCTCGATGTACCGATAGTCGATCTGGCACCGTTGAAGAGACTGCAGTACAGCCCAGGTTTCGACCGAATCGAAGGCTTTTTCGTAGTCCACAAACGCTAAACAAAGAGGCAGGTTATACTCTTCGGTCTTCTGTATAACCTGCCGCAGCGTATGTATGTGGTCCACGGTGCTGAAGCCTTTACGGAATCCGGCTTGTTCGGGAGGCTGGAAGTCGTCAAACCTGCGCGCTAGACGGTTTGTGATGACTCTTGAAAACAGCTTGTAGACATGGCTCAGAAGTGAGATGGGCCTATAATTCTTAAGTAGGGCATTGTCACCCTTCTTAAAGAAAAGTACCACCACACCTCTGTTCCATGCCTGTGGCGTTTTGCCCTCGAGTATGACGGAATCAAACAGCTTCTGAAGGGCCTTGAGAACGGGTTTCCCGCCAGCCTTCAGGAGTTCAGCCGTAATTCCGTCATCACCCGGCGCCTTGTTGTTTTTAAGCTGCTTCAGAGCCATCCGAATCTCGTACAAGCTGACGTCCGGGATGTCTTCGGTGTAATGTCGGGTCAACCTAGCTCTTGGGTCATTTGCCAGATTTTTAACGGGGTTACTTGTTGACATGTATAACTGTCCATAGAACCTCTCAATCTCCTTAAACAGCTCAGGTTTGGCGGATACGACTCTGCCATCATCGGTCTTCAGTTTCGTAAGCTGGCTCTGCCCAATAGACAGATCCCTAGTAAATACCTTGGAGCCCTTATTCCGCTCGATCGCGTCCGTGATCCGCTCTGTGTTATAGCGGCGAAGGTCGCTTTTCAAGGACTTAGAGATCTGTCTATTGAGCTGCCGGTACTCGAGCGCAGCTTCTGAAGACTGCAGGATCATTCCGCGCCTCTGTTCCATGAGTTGTAATGTAGGATCTGAGAGTTTCTTTTTCCTATTAGTACGATGGGTCTTGAAGAACTTAGACCCGACCGTATGGACAGTTTCCACGAACCCATCGTTAAAATCGTCCACAGAGCTCCCTAGGCACTCAAAACGATTCTGGAGTTCGAGCTGAAAGCTCTCGGGGTTTTGAAGTTGGATCGGTGCTGGACGGAGCGTTGACTTCATCAGCCGACATCTTTCCAGCTTGATATTGATATTCAATGTGCCTCTTACCATGCGGTGATCGCTCCCGGTTTTCACCGCGTTGATCACAGAGACATCATTGAATATTTGCCTCTTCGTCGACATAATGAAGTCAATCTCGTTTTTTGTTGCACCATCTGGACTCTGCCAGGTCCACTTCCTATGCTCACGTTTTCTGAAGAAGGAATTCATCATAAAGAGGCCTTCCTTCTCCATAAAACTAGCCAGTAGGTGACCCCGGTGATTGCGACGTCCAACTCCAAATTGCCCCACTCTCAACTCATCATCGCCTCGCTTGCCCAGTTTCGCGTTGAAGTCCCCCATGACAACGGTGAAGTGAGTTTTGGAACCATGCATGGCTCTGGAAATATCCTCATACATGGTCTCCACCTCATCGTCGGGGTGTGACGAGGTCGGAGCGTAAACCTGTATGACCTTCAACGAATACCTTGCGGTTATTCTGAGTATAAGGTACGCTACCCTGGTCGACACACTCTCGATCTTCACCACGTTGCTCACAAGGGACTTATGGACGATAAACCCGACGCCACCTTGGGACTGCTGGTCGCCCTCCCGGAAATAGAGCAGGTTTCCGGATTTGAGGATTATCGAGTCCTCCCCCTCTCTTCGGACTTCAGATAACCCTACTATATCCCATCGTAACCTGCTCAATTCTTCCTCCAGTTCGGCGATCTTCTCGTCGGTCCGAAGTGTACGCGTGTACACTTCGGACCGAAGAAAAATTACCTAAACTTACCTATCACGAATCAAAGTCAATAGTTTTGTGAATTTTAATATCATCATCATCATCATTTCATCTTTTCTGTGCTTCTCGCATCCAACGTATTCCTGCGGCCTTCACCAGGTCATCGGTCCATCTTGTGGGAGGCCTTCCAACGCTCCGTCTTCCAGTACGCGGTCGCCACTCTAGAACCTTCCGGCCCCATCGGCCATCTGTGCTGCGAGCGATATTGTAATATGATTGATTTTTAATTGTATCCGTAATGTGTCTAAATGAGACCACAAGTCAGAAGACGTAAAGTTTGAAGACCTCCCACAAGCTGGATTGATGACCTTGTGAACCGGTCGAAGTGGTGGAGCTAGGGAAAGGCCTATGTCCAACAGTGGACGTCATACAGCTGAAATGATGATGATAATGAATGTGTGTAAAAATAGAGTATGCACGTTGTCGTACTATTTAGTTTTTCTGACTCGTTTCAGTAAACCTGTCCTGTTTTTAACCTCCGACTTCACAAATAGGAGGGTTTCTCAAACCGGTTGTATTTTTTGTGATGAGTACCGTAAATACTTGCATACGCATAATCTTCCTCTACCCAAACAGTTCATTTTTAGGGTTCCGCACCTCAAAAGGAAAAGCGGAACCCTTATAGGATCACTTTGTTGTCCGTCCGTCCGTCCGTCCGTCCGTCTGTCAAGACGCTTTTTCTCAGGAACGCGTGGAGGTATCAAGCTGAAATTTATATCAAATACTCAAGTCTGCTGTTCCTTGGAGCTGTGAAAAAATCAAACCTCTAAGCTAACGCAATCAAAAGATATAGCCGTTTATGCCGCAAATTTCAGCAAATTTTCGAAACTCGCATGGGAATCAAAACCTATAAGGTACTTCCAGTCGATCTAGAATTTTGAAATTTGGTACGAAGCAACGTCTTATAGCACAGATAAAGGAAAAATTGCGAAAACTGTAAATTTTTAGTTACATCATGTAATAAAAATATTTAAAAAAAATTAAAACTTTATACCTACAGGTTTGTACGGAACCCTCGGTGCGCGAGTCCGACTCGCACTTGGCCGGTTTTTGATAAAAAATACAGAATCCAGATTTACGAAGATCACCGGTGTGAGGGTTTGCGCCCCACTGAGCTGCGCATCTTCACGGACGGATCAAAAACAGACAGTGGCACAGGTGCTGGAGTCTTCTCGCAGGACTTCAACATACATATAGCCACACCGTTGGGAGTCCACAATACAGTGTTCCAGGCTGAATGCATTGGGATCACTATTGCTGCTTCAGCCATCATGGCCAGGGCAGTTAAAGACCATTCGATCCGCATACTCTCACACAGTATAGCTGTTCTGCAAGCGCTGGACAGTCACTCGATTGACTCTGGGCTAATATACGAGTGCCACCAGCGCCTCAACCAGGTGGATAGCCTCAATAATATAACCATTCAATGGATAAAAGGACACAGTGGTTCGCTAGGTAACGATGCCGCCGATGAACTTGCCAGAAGGGGGTCGAGCTTGACACCGGTGGGACCAGAACCCATCGCGCCACTCCCCTTTGGGTTCCTACGCTCTCTGGTAAGAAAACGTACCAGGAATCTACAATGTGAGCTACGGGTAGACCAAAGTGAGTGCAGGCAGGCCCAGGAGGCACTTCCTACCATCGATGCTTCCCTCACAAAACAGGTCCTCCGGTTAGACAAATGACAGCTGCGTATGGTTACAGCAGTAATAACTGGCCATGGGTCGTTTAATAAACATCTATTTGTCATAGGAGTTACAGACAGTCCGCTGTGCAGGGCCTGCATTGAGGACGACGAGACAGCAGCGCACGTGCTTCTAAACTGCCCGGCGATCGCCACATACAGGGCCAAGTACTTCGGTAACCCAGGTACCCTACGTGAGATAGTCAACAACATCAAGGCGTTGCTGGCCTTTCTCGAGGAGCTGGGGTGGATCGAATAACCGATTTCCCACCCGTACGCAAAATACGCGCTCAGACGTGGAGTTGCGGACATCAGCCCGTTCTACCTTTAATCTTCCTCACTGTCCAACCATCGTTTTTATAGTCTTCCCCGACTCTTACAACCGACATTCACACACAAAACTGAAACGACATTTTCCCTATTTCTCCGCATTACATGCCCATACCATGACAATTGATGTTCGCACAACTATTTAGTTTCCGGTGCCACTTTCAGACTTCACCGTATGTCCCAATTTGTAACCTTTATGCACTCTTTAAACAGTCAAATTTGCTAACAGCTTTATATATTATTAAAATACAATACATTAACTATCTTCTATTCAAAAATACCAAATGACATCACCAGACTGCCTTATAAAAAACCCACATAGCTGTAAACTTCATAGTAAAAACTCCATTAAAACTATCAGGCACATAATAAAAAGAAAATCTTTCTTTCTTTATATTTATGAGGGAATGAATTTTCCCTCTTGTTAAGCATCCCGATGTAACATCTTAACACTTTCGCGCTACCGTAGGTATCAATGGTCCGGAATGAAATGTATGCTCGTACATCATGCGAGGATATCTCGTTAATTTTATTAGATTTGATAGATATTTTTATCTTTTTTGGATGTCGTAGAATGTTTTTTTCAAAAATATTAGGAGCTGCTTGAAAACGAAGTTACGAAATCGAATTTTAAACAGATTTTTTTTTTTTTTTATTCGTTTATTCGTAGATATTATACATGCACATGCATGCGTTCTTCTGCCAAACTGTAGAACAGTTTGTCAGCAGTGTTCTCGTGGATACAGTATTATTATTAATAAAGTAAGTAATTGGGTAATTTGGTAATAGGTATCAAAATAATATAAGTTATTCCATTGGATACGCTACTGACGTATGATCGAAGAAAATAACGCAGGGAAACCTTCGCCTCACATCATTGAGTTCTCTAGCGGAAATTACGTTTCTGCCTTCAACTCAATCAACTCATTCTATCGGAGTCACATACACACACCACACACACATACACCACACAATACACATAAACACAGATATAGATATACTTCTTCCAGTTTCTGCCGTACTTTTGAATAATCACAAGCCTATATTATCAAATTAAAACCTATGTTTTTGTCTTCCAAGTATTAGACACTAGCTTACAAAACACAGTATAATTGCTCAACAGTGGAATGCTAGAGACTCAATCTAATACTGAACGAATACAGTTCAGAAAAATCCCAATCTAAAAATACTCCAAAACTGAAAAGAACTGAAAGAATTTCAGAAGCGAAGCAACAACTTCACAATACAGGACTGTCGATACTGTTCCGCCTCTGACCTCAAATGTTACGTAGCAAAAAGCTGTCCATGTTAGGGCCTATACACATTTGAACGCACCGCACCAACGCGACAATAGTGGCTTTGGAATCAAAATGTATTACTCAAATGGAATTCAAAAAAAGAAGATGTTAAACGTCACATTTTTGTCTGAATCAAAGGCGACGGTTTCGATCGGGTAGTGGCTTAGATATATGTTCCTGTCTCTTTCTTGCACTTTTTGTTGGACAATTGTGTAACGAATAATTCTCGTTGCATATTTTATTAGAGAACGCATTTACAGATGTCATTTTCACATATTATATCCGTCTGCATATCATATGAAAAAATCTTAATTATTATGTATTAGTCTTAATTGTCCTGATAAATATTGATTAGAACTGTTAGAAAGTAAGTTGAGAGGCGCAAAAGTCAATCTGTCAGTTACCAAGTCAATCCAGCTGTATGTATTTTTGACAAGACTCGACAGCAGTGTGATAAAATTGCACTATCGCTATTTTAGATAATTTTTCAATCTACGCTTTACTACCTTATCTAAAACATTACATAACGCGTTGCGGTTCATACCATTCCGCACCGAACAAATGTGTTCAGTCCCTAACTTAGCAAAAACAGTTCCGTGCTTCATTGTACGTCCTCAGTAAAGCCTATGTCGTGAAACTGACGTTTTATTTCCTGTAGGCGCCGGGAATGGTTTTCGGACATTGAAATATAACAGATAATGTTTTATTGTAGATATTTATATAAAAAGTATTGCTGTTTTCTAGATTCTAGAATATAAAGACGTAGTTATTGTTTGCAAGTTTTAGGAGCGGAGGAAATGTTTATTTGGTCGTTTGAGACATTTTTTTTTACTACGGAGATAGACTGGCTTTGTTACTGATTTCTTTCAAGAAGAAGAGTTGTGTATCTTATTGATAATATTATGTGGTTCCGTGTGGAACACCATCTCAATTCCCCCATGGGTGACGTAAGAGGCCACTATGAGACTTACTAGAGAATGGGCAGTAGCGTTCTCTATTCATTTTACCAACTAACTGAGATCGCCAACCCGCGTGCTAAGCGTGGTGATTATGGCAAGCCCCTCTAATTTGGGGAGACCTATGTCCAACAGTGGACGTCTTTCAGCTGCAGTGATGATGTGGTGATAGATCGACGTGCGAACCGTGCATTGATTGTCGATATTGCTGTCTTTCATGACGTGTTTCATGAGATTGATTGACCTTCCGCGCAACCTGTGAATTATTGACACTGATCTCATCCCCGTATAGGCATGAAAATCAACTTCAACATGGGCTTCCGAAAACATCAGCGAATCGCTGCATTGGCGCGAAAGTCCCATCAACATCCTAAATCCACTAATACGGTACGGTACGGTACGTCGCGGGACTTGTGGCTAAGTGATAACAGACGCTTGGGCCGATCTATCAGGTTAAGCTACGCTTGCTGCGGTTTCCTCATAGATGGGTGAACATCTTAAGATACCAAGACTCTTTCGTGCCGTTGCGGTCCTTGGGCAGTCATTCGTGAATCTTTGACAATCGTTACGGGTCGTCAGAAGCCCGAACGTCAGACAACTGGTCTAATCAAGGGGTATCGTATTACCCAGTAACAGGGTTGTTATGGCCAGATAGGTAGTCTTTAAATGTAAAGTACTGGCATTCAGCTGCATCCAGTTAGGCTGGAAACTAGCCCTAAGTAGTAGTTGGGAAGAGGTTTTGAAGTGGTTTATAAGTACACTTCGTAATGAGTAAGTACAAGCAATGATACACGAGTCGAGGTAAGTAGAAGAATGTATTTAAAATCAATTTAGCATAGTTTATATACACAAAAACATTTAATAATACTAATGGTTTTTTTTTTTTTGGATGGGAATTCATCAAATGACTTCTCCCGCTCTGGGCAGAGCGGGAGGGCGTGTCAGACTTTTACTGACTAAAACCCACCCGTGTTCCTTCAGTTGCCCATGTGCCAGGGTCATGGTATCTCTTTCGAACAATCGCGCGACCCCGGCAATACTAATGGATCACGCCACCTTTGTAGAAACGGTTCGGACTTGACCGTGTCCTAATGAGGGGGCGTCAACCTAATACAAAGGATTAGTGACGGCCATCTTGCGCGCGCGCCGCTCGGACAAAGGATGACGTCGTGGAGGCGTGGTCTAATTTCTTATCTCTCCTGGTCACCTCATGTGACGTAGGCGATCATACGATCCTGTGCTGCGTTGAGTCGTGTGCGAGTACTTGCTTACTCGCTACAGTTTGGCAGATTATGATATGAAGGAAGCCACGGGAAAAGATGTAGAAAGTACTCCCACGGTAACCCCCATGGCAACGCGTGAACTAGAAAAGTAGTAGGTACCTAATACATTTTCGTGGCAAGGGCTTTTACTGATACAAAAACAAAATCTTATTCCGTAATTCTTTACCAAAAATTACTCTACTCGCTTTCTTATAAAACATTTCTGTTCTGTATTTTCAACATTATTCTAAAACAATATTCGTAGCGATTTCGCGAACTTACGTACACACATTTTCGTTTACCTAAAGAATTAAAGAAAAACATGGCACAAACAAAAGGAAAGCTTCACATTTAAATGAAGAATCGAAAACCTTGGATAGCTCATCTCTCATCTCCCTCCTTTCGTAAATAATAAAACGAGACAGCTAACAGACTTCGATGCTCGTTTAAAAACGGGAGGCAAATGTTTGCAAATCAAAAGCCAATATCAAGCGATCGATACAACCGGCTTTGACATATTTGCATAATAGGATTTGCGAGCGAAGAAGTACAAATATTTTGGAGTCGTTACTTGCTTTTTAACCGAGTTGAAAAAGTGGAAGATTGCATATAGGTATTTATGAATCAAATCAAATCAAAAGTCATTTATTCAAACTAGGCTGAGAGTCAGCACTTTTTGAACGTCAAAGTTACCGAGCGAGGTTAGCGAGTTTTCGAATCGCAACTCCTGCAGATCTCACGTGAATTGAACTGCCATTTTACCTAATGTAAGGGTTTTTTTTTGTTGGTGGGAAATCATGAAATGACGTCTCCCACTCTGGGCGGAGCGGGAGGGCGTGTCAGACTTTTACTGACTAAAAACCCCACCGTGTTTCTTCAGTTGCCTATATGCCAGGGCCACGGTAATTCTTTCGAATAAATCTCGCGACCCTGGCAGGCACCGTTACTAGCAGACCCCTTCAGCACTGCTGACATCTCTTTAAGGCGCGCGTGGAACACAACTGGCCGTTAACCGGAGCCTGGTCCTTACTGGGCGGCGAGCTACCCATTGCAAGCATTAACACTATTAACATTAACTGTCCTCATCCAAACTTTCATAGTGACACTATTACATAATAGGTCCGATAAAATTTGGGAAATGCCGTAGCAAAAGAAATTGCTCGCTGCACCGAACACGCCTGAAAGAGATATTGGTCGATGAAAGACCATATGAAAGGAGAGCTTCCAATTTGACATAATCGGAAATTAATAGACATGTGCATTCTCCCTGCCCTTATACCGGATGACATTTTTTACCGTCTCGACCTTCATATGGTGTGTTGTGTAACTAAAATAGAAGGCAGGAAGGCCTTCAGATTCATCGCAGGTTACTCAAGGAGCGCGGGAAGCGGGTGGACGGGGATGCGTGTGCGGCTCGTGCGCCTGCGAAAGATCAATGAAGCCGCCTATCGGCCGGCTTCAAAGTGTAGGACCGCGCTACGAAATCATTGATACATGCCTTACATGCCATACATGCTTTGAGTAGGGTGCATATGATTTGATTTTCGAGAGATTTTAATTATTTTTTTTTTTTTTTTTTCCAAATCTCTGTTTTTGTTGTTCTAGTACGAAAATGTTACTTTAAATGTGTAGTATTTATTGCTAGATCAATTTCATTACATGTTATTCAAAAATAAAAATAATAAAAATTTCTATGCCAAAGGCTTCTACTCCGTTCACTTATTACCCCCATATTTTTTCAAGACGTTAAAAAATGTCACCCGGTATACAGCGCTCAAATCCAGTCTTTGACAATTCAACAAAACACAAAACTCGAGGGTTGCTAGCGAGCGCTCGAGCGTAGTATCCCTAGAGTTCGAATTACAGACCGAGTATGGAACACAATACTACACTCTAAAACACAAATTGCAGATATCACCCAAAACGCAGCCAAGCTCAAATGGGACAGACATGTTAGCCGCATTTCGTAAGACCATCAATATGGGTCCGTGAAAACGTCCAGCAGCAGCGCGGAAGAGCCACGCATAGATGGCCGGATGAATTTGACGCTTATATGAGGCAGTCCTTATTGGCTCAGGAACAAATTGAGTTACATCCGTCACCCCCTATTCCTTAGGACCCGAGATGGTGGCACGTAGTGTACCCCCCCAACGTGAGGAGGCCCGCAAAAGCGGGCCGGCACCAGTCAGGGATCGTGGAAGACATATCGGGTCCCGTGGTCCCCGACGTAGGTGTGGGACGGAACACCGGGGTTGTTTTAGTCACTAAGAGTCTGACAGACCCCTCCGCCCACTCCAGGGCGGAGGACATACATGAGGATTTCAAACTCGAGCTCAAAAAAAAATAAGTGTCAAGTTGAGTTAAAAACGGAAAAGAAGGCCTTTTCACTACAGTAGGACAATACAGGCTGATCATATCATAGAAAAATGTCCGCGTTAATTATTCTTTCCTCTTGCCACAATCTATGCGAGAATATTTTATACCATGGTTAGGAGCGGTATTTTGTCATCTGTACACGGAAAGGCTTTTAATGCAGGAATAGACACAGAGAACCTTGTATTACAGGAAACTTTATTAACAGAAAATTGGAAGAAGACCACAGATTTTTTATTCTATCGTATCAAACAAGATATTAGCAATACCTATCTATTGAACTTAATATTACGATGCTGCCATCCAACCCTCAAGCGTTGCATATTATGAAATGTGTTAATGTTGGACCGAATGTAAGTTAAATAGAAATGAATTTATTCCGGAAGCCTTCCGGAATAAATTATCTAAATGATGGTTAAAAGTTCATCAAAATTCGTTTCGTAGTTTCGAAGAATAACGAGAGCGATACGAAAGGTAATTTTAATTTATAATATGACTAAAGACTATTATGATGACATTAGTAACTCTAAGACCAAACTTTTTTTACTTCCAAGATCCCCAAAAGTAAACAAAAGACGACACAAAATAATATCACCTAACCCTTTCAAAGATCTTTGCATCCTATTGTCTAATAAAAAACGGGTAAGCTTCAACTAAGCCTGAACTTTGCATAGAGGCCCTATTAGACCCCAGTCAAGGTCCAAACAACGGCAAATAAATGCCTAGAATTGTCAGCAAATATGCGAAGAGAAAGATAAAAATAGCTTTAGGAGATCACGGATAAAAAGTATTGTGTAAACAAAAGCTGGGGATTTTAAAAGTTGTTACCGGTATTAGGTTTCCCTATCTCGATACTTTCTAAGAGTTAAGCAACTCCGATTTATATTTTTCTCGATGATGTTATTGACGATTTTACTTCAAGTTTCAAATTAGTTTTAAATTTAGAATAATAATAATAATGTAATATTTATTAGCGAAGAACATTTGACACAAGTTTGGATACACATATTTGTTTAGTACAGTCAAATACAAAAATTTTAGCCCTGTCTCCTAAACTAGGAAGATCCTGTATCTTAGGAGGCAGTGTCTTCGCCATATAATAGTGGTCGATCGATTTTTGAGCACTACAGGCTGAAACGGTTATTTAAACACAGAAATATATACAATTATAGCTTACCTAAGTACTGATATCAGAAATACAAGGAATCACTGCATCGTTTGTGATAGATAGAAGACGTAGACTTTATCAGGCCCCTTTGGAACGGAGCCCTTAAAATGGATTGCCATATTGTCATGATCAACTTATTAAAGAACAGGTATCGAGAGACTGTGATAATTGAGTTGATTGATTAAATTACAGGAGCCATTGATTCACTGTTGTTATAGAAAGTGTTATGATACCAAAGTCATTTAAAAATTTAAAACTAAAATAAAATCACATAATAGGTATAAATGTATCAGAAAATCGAATAGAATAGAATGAAATATATTAATTTACAAAGATTGTAGGTATTAAAAATCAAATATTACGAGTCTTTGTACATTCTGCCTTTAAGGCATGCAAAAATATGATGAACATAACTAATAAATATATCATGTTAAAATAAACTAACATTGGAGATTTAAATCTATAAAAAACAAATTTTAGTGAATTACTGGCTAAAAAATAGCTACAGAGTATAACATATATATCTAAAAGTATTTTTTAAATATTCTAAATTCTAAAAAGCTCTCAGCTTTTGGCATATTACTTCGAAATCATTTTAATCATTTTTTTTCTTTTGTATTTGTTTTTATTGTATTTTTTGTATGACTCATTTATTTATCCACAATACCACTGTTATAAGTTGATATTTTAACCACGAATTCTAGGAATTAAACAAAACCAAGGCAATAAACTTAAATATAACACAGAATATTCCAAATTCAAAACCCTAGATTCCCAGCTCCAAAAACAAACGGCGATCATAATTTTAACCTCAATAATTTAGCTCAATTTCACAGGTCAACAATAAAATGGGAGGGTGCGTATAATTATTCGGTACCAGCCACACGTAAATCTTCAGAGGTACCCGATAGAAGGCTCCACTATCAATCACTGACCTTACCAGTATACTTCATCTTTAGATTGGTTTCATGCCTTCGTATCGCGCCGGTCCCAAGCGTAAAGGAAATTGATAACTGTGGAGTTAGGTTTTTTAGCTTTTTGGTGGGGTAAACTGAACAGTTTTGACCTCTAATTGTAGTAGAACGCAATCCCTATTATATACCGTCGTCTTACAAAGGTTGTTCACTCAATGTATTTGACATAATATACCTCTAGGCGTGATTAAAAATTGTTACCATTAATTAAGATAATAATTATGTACTATGAAAAATAAATAATGGATTACAATTATGAAACATCCTGTTAACAATGTTTACGTATCATACGGTAGAGAACATACCTACCCAGTGCACGAGTCGGCTAGATCATTCCATTTCCATTTTCCATGAGACAAATATTTTTAATTTTTAGTTATTCAAATGTTCTTTTTACACGCTTTATATTAGCGTCACTTGTATGTTTGTTTTTATGTTATATGTTTGTTTGTAACCGACTCCTCATAGCGCGATTTTGACCCACTTTAAACGACCAGATTTCATTCAAACTTTGCACACCTGTCAAGGACCGATGGCAATGCAATAATTTCATAAATTTGTGCCATTATCCTTGCCAGGGTTACCAGGACAGCAAAAAAAACTGTCTTCGAAAACTACGCTGACATACGTCACAAACTACGCTGACATACGTCTCAAAATTCGAAACACCCTAAAAAATAGAAAATAAATAATAGTTTAAAAAAAAACTTTTTTGCAAAAAAAAAACAACCGACTTCCTTAAAAACACTACAAAGTGAAAAATAACTTTAATTTCGGTAGTCGGTGTCTTAGGATCTGTATTTATGGTTTTTTTGCCACCGACTTCCGAAATTAAAGTTATTTTTCACTTTGTAGTGTTTTTAAGGAAGTCGGTTGTTTTTTTTTGTAAAAAAGTTTTTATTTTTAAATTTTTAGTTGTGGTATTCACCCTGCACTAATTCCAATCAAACAATGCATATTTATGCGATAGCAGAAATCGCGGTTGATTTCCTGTCATTTTTTAAAGAGTTCCGGTGTCTGTCTCCCGAACTCATCATCAGATCTATATGAAAATTATATGGGACCATTTCGGAATAAACCCCTTTCGAACAAAAAAAGAATTTTGCAAATCCGTCTATATATGACGGAGTTATGGCCGAACATACATAAAAAAAAAAAAAAAAAACATATAAACATCCGAATTGATAACCTCCTCCTTTTTGAAGTCGGTTAAAAACTAAAAAACACGCTTCCTTTGAAAACCAAAACTAAAAACTACAAAATAATGGAAAAAAGCGTGGGGTGCTTTTTAAGGTATTTTTTATTGATATCAGGCACCCCACGCTTTTTTTTATGGATACAGACATTGGTTACATGAAGTGGGCTGCCTTTGTAAAACAACTAAAATGTCACGGTGTCTATCATTCAGTCTAACCTTTTTTCCACTATATCGGGGTGGAATTCCAGTCTAACTGGATGCAGCTGAATATCAGTACATGGAGCGACTGCTTATCTGACCTGCACAACCTAGTGGTGATACGATATTCCATGGTACTAGTTGTCAGATATTCCGGCTTCTGACTACCCGCAACGACTATCAAAAATACACGAAAGACGGCTGAGATCAATGGCTTAACGTGCTGTCCGAGGCATCGAAGGGTTTCGTTATGTAAAGAAACAGCCCCCCTAGCCAAGTTACAACCGTTTCGTGTCAAATTCCGTTCTCCAATCGGTAACGCCTTGGTGTCAGCAATTGTAGAAAACGATAAGTTGGTAGCCATATTGACGCGCCTGAGTCGGCCGCTCGTTCTACAATGTCTTTAGAAAAACGACACATTATAACAAAGGATTTAGCGTTGAACATTGTAGAAACGATAAAAAATCATTGTATCATTTTGAACGATGTAAACTTGGCTACGAATGATCTATTCGTTTGTTCTAACCACGTGACTTAACGTTTGATTTATTTATTGTGATTTATTTATTTATGGGGGGTGCAGATCCATCTACGGACCGACTGCGGAAGGAAAAGGTTCGTTCCAATTTGATCACAGCTTTAAGATAATATTTATTTACATTTTAATTAAAGCATCAGATTATTCTTCGAGTCGTTTTAAAAATCACATCTATACTAATATTATAAAGCTGAAGAGTTTGTTTGTTTGTTTGGTTGAACGCGCTAATCTCAGGAACTACTGGTCCGAATTGAAAAATTATTTTTATGTTGAGTAGCCTATTTATTGAGGAAGGCTGTAAGCTATATAACATTACGTTACAATCAAAAGGAGTGGAGCATCAATGAAAAATAGACGAACAAAAATTTGATTTGAAAAATTTCACGGGAGCAAAAATTTGACGCGGACGAAGTCGTGGGCAGAAAAGCTAGTTATTCATAACACAACGCAAGTATTTAATAATTCAAAATAAGATGGAGGCATTGAACTTTCGACAAAACACTTCGCAAGGTTTCCCAACCAGACAAAATGTAACAAAACGAAGACCTAAGACCACAAAATAGTTCATTCATCTTTGTTTTGTTAGAATTTCCCAGTTTCCTTTCATTCTAAATTACTGAAACAAGGAAGAACTTATTTGGAGCAGCAAAGCTGGTCGGGGAGCTAGCAGATTTTAACAAAGATCGTTTCAACTATGTGCGTTCGTAATAATACTAGAAGAGACATTGTCTTTAAGCATTCCTTAGTTTTATTTGCTTGGAGTTAGAATGTATGCACTTTAGCATCAAGGTGGATATAAAAGATAGTACGGAGTTATTGTTAAAGTTGTATATAGGTAAGTGGTATTCTTTGATAGAGTTGTTTACTTGATTTGAGGAAAAAAATTTTTAAAAGGAAATTCAGGATTTGTTCAAACGAGGTAAGTTAGTAGATTGTGCGAATAATCGTTCTATTTATTAATAATAGTATGCATAGACTATCAACCTATTTGACAAGGTTAATGGCTAAGAATGCGTTCAAGTCAATTTGAAATAGTTAGAAAAATAAAATAACATGAAAATTAAAATCATGGTTTGGTCATGTTGAGAGGATTAATGAAGGACGGCTTATAAAGGGTAGGCAGATTTGTGAGTGAAAACGCCAAAATGGGAAGCCCCAGGAGGACGTATAGTGACTTTATTGGTAATTTTCTTCGTAAAGGTCAGGTGCGTAGTACGCGCAACTGGCAAACGTGTAGGCGTGTGGGCAGGCGTAAGAGCCTAAACCTGTGAAGATCCTAGGCGGTGGCCTTCCGTAGTTTCTCCCTAACTCCATGGAAAAAGGCATGAATTTATCTAAATTAATAAAAAAGAGGAAAGATTTGATTTTTTGTATGTATGTTTGTAATGGATAAAGTCGAAAAGTGCTGAATTAATTTTAAAAATTCTTTCATCTATAGAAAGCTACATTATCACTAAGTAACATAAGCTATATTTAATCCCGAAATAATGCACAGTTCCTGAGAGTTACGTGGAGTTACGTGGATAAGGGACTTACTAGAGAATGGGCAGCAGCGTTCTCTATGCATTTCACCACCATACTGCGATCGCCAACCCGCCTGCCAAGCGTGGCGATTATGGCAAAGCCCCCCAAATTGGGGGAGGCCTAAGTCCAGCAGTGGACGTCTTACGGCTGAATGATGACGTGGATGAAGTGCTAGTTTATAATAAAAATCCGGAACAAACTTAGGTATAAAATGATATCGCTGTAAATATTAAACACAGGTGTGTAAAACACGTGTTATTCCAAACAAAAATTTGCTAAACAAAATAACATAATTTCAGTATCTTGTTTAAACTTTTGTAGGTACCACGAAACGCAGGAAATGTAAACAAAACACTTAACAGGGATTATCTACAGGAAAGAAAACAACCTTTCTGAGAAATAATAAGATGTTGTTATGAATAATCCTTGTTAAAATAAAAAGAAGATACTGCTCCTTAAACAAAAACAATTTTCTTTAACCCCGCAAATTGTATTTAAAAAAAACATACACATTTGAAACTTAAATACATAGAGATAAGCATACATACCTATTTTGCTAGTAAAATATAATTATAAACAACATAGTTATTATATTTTACAAAAAAAACACTAAAGAGCGCTTCCACTTATCAATGGATAAACAATCATACATTGTTCAGCTGCTGTTAATCGTCTGAAATTGAAAGAGATAGAATTATGCTTGAAATGCTAGTTGTGCACTCGCTAATTTAAAGCTTTTAGTTACTCAATATAAAATCAGCTGTCTGCCAATGTAAGTTCCGCCGAAATCAGGTGAGCCAAGATTAGCCGTAACATACTTCCTATTCTTTATTAGTTCGATATATATGTACTTTCTTATGTATATAGTGAAAAACTGATATTTTTAAAAACAAACAAACATTTAAATTTTGTTTAATCTATGCATTATCATCACAGGCCAGGCCTACCCCAATATGAGGGCTCGGCACAATCAACACGCTTGGCAGGCGGGTTTAGCGATCGCAGTATGGTCGTGAAATGCATAGCGAACGCTGCTGCCCATTATTTAGTAAGTCCTTTATTCGCCTTTTGACACCCACGAGAAGTAATAAAATGGTGTTATTCTCTACGTTCGGCACCTACATCTTAATGTTTAGCCCTTGGCGCATTTAGTGATTTTAGCTAGCGAACCTTAAATTGTTAAATAAAAAACACCCTTATTTGCCCTTATCTCCATACTATTTGCATGAAACTTCCATACACAAAACTTTAGTTCCGTGTTTCATGTGTTGTAACTGTCGCGGTTAGACCCGGAGCCCGAGGTTTTTGTCCACTCTTGCTTGAGTTAATACTGAGTTAGAATTCATTGTTGAGCTCTCCGAGTTTTTATGCTGGTGTTGTAAATAAAGGAGAATTCCTGTCAGTCAGTTAATCTTCTCTTGAATTTGAATTATTTTTGCACTTTCTCAATTATTTATTAAATGTTTTTCAGACATACATATGTAAAATACAGTCATGTTTTCTACCCTTATGTGTAGGCAGAAACTACAATATGCCACCTGCTATGATAATTAGCCCACGTTCCGATGAACGTAATAAAATGTTGACCGGTTTCATGTATATGTGAGTATACGCATGTATGTATGTTCATCTGTCCCCTCATGACTTTTAAACTGCTTATCATAATTTGAGAAATAAGGTATCGTGGAACCTTGATTGGCCGCAGATTGTAGGCATAACAATACACTCTAACAGCAGTAAGCGATCGTAAGAACGATACAAACCAGGGCTTTCAGGTGAAAATATTTTCTTGTTTCCTACTTTTTAGAGCGGGATTTTTCAGTAGTTGGGTATTTGAAATTATTTTTATCGATATGAGTTTAATTATTTTTTAGACTAGCTTTTGCCCGCGACTTCGTCCGCGTTAAATTTCTTGTTCCCCCGACCCTTCCCGGCGCGTCGAATCGCCTAACCGTGCGATTTTCCCCGTTTTTGCAACATTTTTCATTACTGCTCCGCTCCTCTTAGTTGTAGCGTGATGTTACATAACTTATAGCCTTTCTCGATAAATAGGCTACCCAACACAAAAATATGTTTTCAATTCGGACTAGTAGTTCCTGAGATTAGCGCGTTCAATCAAACAAACAAACAAACAAACTCTTCAGCTTTATAATATTAGTATAGATATTAATGCGCCGATCAAATACATACCTGGGTACAAATGGCGCGGCACATTTTTGGGTCAGCAATGATACCAATTTTGATTTGTCGTACTCAAAAATCTGTACATAAAATCTTTTCACATTTCACTTACATGACACTGAACTCACTCAAACGCCAATATAGCGTACAGTATTTTTATCGCCCTAAATTGGCTAAACACATAAAAATACTAAATAATTTAATTCCTAGAATCCTAATTACATATGTGAAAGGTGACAACGACACGTTAAAGGCTTAAACTCTATGTACGTAAGTATTTGTCTGCGTAGGTAGTTAGAACATGGCCACGGTCAGACGAGGGACAAACGTTTTTGTGTCAACGTGCCTCGACATTTTGTTGGAATGAATCCTAAATTTGATTATATTGTTGAGTTTCGTCGAATTTATATTCTGTTTTGGGGACACATATGTAGGGGGTTGCTACGTGGTCTAGAAGTAGGTACAATACTTTACGTAGCGTAACTAAATAACTCATGATTTGATTAAATAAATCCATCAAAAGGTTATTGGCATGCAAAAAAGAATGCTTGTCCTAACCTTGTTTATCTCCTTACAATAACTGTGAAATCTGTCGTTTTTCGAGAAGGAAAACATCTTGAAGAAACCAGCATGTTCTATGACCAAAAAACCGAAGACATTTAATATATGCCAACCCGTACCAGGCCCGCGTTGTAGATTATAGCCCAAGAATGAAGAAAGACTGATCCCAGCAGTGGCTATATTATCGGCTGATTATACTATGCTTTATTAACTAAATGATTATCTCGTATCACCTAGACTAACTGGTAACTGTGCTATGCTGATACTATAACACAAAATAAAGGAAATTTATTTCTCAAAAAACGTAATAATATTTTTTCAAAAAAAAAACAATAGTTTGACAGTATTAATTTCTAACAAATGGATGTAGCTATTGCAATCGCTCTAAGTAAAGCCCTGTATTTCAGTTTTCAGTTCCTTTACCAGACTTAAACCAGAATTAGTAGCCGGGATGACTACTGCTTAATTTTAGTTCTACGCATAACTTCACGCCGATATTCTCCGATGGGTAAGGCAGAAGTTTACCTATTTCTGGTATACTCACATTTCGCCAGGTAAGCTTTTAGAGACATGTAAATGAAGGCATGTCTATTTCATAATTCCAGATGGAAAAATCCAATACAACGTTGCGTGATCCGGGATGGCCAGATCCTGGGGTCGGCAGGCGTTCTCGAACACAGCATCTCATAATCAAAGTAACACTCGCGACTATAATTAGCCTCCTGAGACCCAGATATTTTTCGGGCCGAATGAAGAGTGACCCAAAGTACTAATAGTATCACAAACTAGACTATACCGGATAGACCCATAGATAAAAGTTACGATATTTTCTTTACTTTTGGGTATTTCTTCTCTATGTTTTAAATGGCCGAACGAATTAATGAACTAACTTCAAGTCAGTGCTACCATACTGACAAACATATTTACAGAGCGACCAAAGACAATTTCCTGATCTGGCGTGCAATTTGAAACTATTATCTTACAATTAGTTCGAATAATTTGTCCTAATACTAGTACGTGGGAACATAGTTCAGTAAAAAATAAATAAAGCCTGGGCCTATCCGACATAGTGATTTTGTTTAAAAAAAATCACGCGTGGTCTCAGGAGGCTATATCAACGAAGCTATGAAACTACGTAATTACTTTAGTTATATGTTTCAAACCGTATTATCACCATTTCAGCTGAAAAAAATGTCCACTGCTGGACATAGGCCTCCCTCAAAGGGACACTTCTATTTTGTTTACAATAATCACCACGCTTGGCAGGTAGATCGGCTATGGCAGTATGGTGGTAAAATGCATAGAGAACGTCGCTGCCCATTCTCTAGTAAGTCCCTTTGTCGCCTTTTACGACACCCACGGGAAAAAAGGGATAGTGCTATTCTATCCGGCCTCATACGGAATACACCACACCAAACCAAACCGTACAGAGAAAACATATCGTGCTGAAAAACCATTCTACAATCCATCACGATATCGTGACGATTTACAAATCGTTCCACTTGCTCTGTGTGTGCGCTAACGATATTACGAGTTGTTTGTTTGCGATTCAGATCGCCGGATTCTGTTTTGTGTACCCACCGGTTCACGACCCCTGTTTTGTGTAGGTATCGTAATCTATCACCGGTGGTGACTATTGATTGGCAGGGTTTAAGCTACTCTGACATTTAAGGCAATACTTTTAAGTGCTAAATTACCTGCACCCTAATTGCGAAACGCACAATTTATCAGAATCTGAATGGGATTGAAGATTATTTCTAAACCATTGCGTCATTTGTTCCAATAAATTGTCGGCTCAGCAACGTAAATAACGCAATGAATATTGTTTAACTATGAATATTAACCAATTCCTACCGATAAAAAGTTTCGCAATTACCCCTCTGATTATGTTGGTCGCCATTGAAGACATATGAACGCTGGCGTGATAGCTTGAAGTCATTATTTGGAGAAAATAATTGAAGACGGTAGTAGAGACTCCTGCTGTAGAGCAGATAACTATAAAATTTTTCGTCACGGATATTGTTTTCTTGGTTTTCGAACTTACTAAAGTCAGAAGTGTGGTCAAAATGACAATCCAAGCTGTGTTTTTTAAATCATTGTCGTTTTCAATATGTCAGGTCTAAGTGAAAATCCAAGATGGCGGCTGCGAACACTCTCCAATTTTTCATCAAGGGTGTGTTTTTATGGTTTTTGAGAATGCTAAAGCCGATAGCGAGGTCGAAATGAAAAATAAAATAGTGACAACTTTATGAGAGTTTCTAAAATCTTACACGAGGTGTCTCAGAGCTAAAAACGCGAATTAAATTCACACTTTTTTTTGTTTACGCTCGTTTCTGACCAGCATAGTGCTAGTAAGGTTAGCCTATCTCAAGGATACATCACTTAGAGCTTCCCTTTTGAGTAAGACCTCGTCTATTTTAAGCCCTATTTACCCTTTGCGAGGACCCAAAGATAAATTAAGACAATGAACAAATTAAATAGTACAGACTTCGTCGAAGATTTGTTACTAGTTAAATTACTTGGTTTATTAGTACTTAAACATTTTCAAAGTTAGCGTAATCTTAAAAGCTATTTCAACAATATTAATGTTCCCTGAAGCTTTTGTTGAGAACGTTCAAGAAATTTGTATAGAATTCTGTTGAAAATACTCAAAGCAGTATGCTTTTATATAGGAGCTATTATGAAATTATGTCAAGACATGTCTTTCCATTTTAAACAGAGTATTTTGAGGTTGACGTCACTGAATTTCAAGAATATTTCATTTGAATTTAATGTTGCTTTCAAGGAGCCATCTGGGCCTATGATATAGACAACCCTGAGGCGGTAATTAAGTGATAAATGATTGAGTGCTGCGGACGCACCCTGAGGTGTAGAACCCCAGTTGGTATTTACAGTCTCATCTAATGATTTGAGATTACAAAGATGCAGTGCCATTGTAAAACACCGAGCATTACAATAAAAAATAATAACAAACATTTCTGGGCGAGTCACGACAACCGCATGCACAGAGACCGCTGGGTAATAGTCTACACAACTCCTCAAAGTGGGTGCCTGAGGATAGAGGACGCAGCTGATGTAGGCCCAGGAAGAGGTGGCGAGACAATCTAGGCGTGTATTGCAAGGGTCGGATCGAAATGGCCCTAGAAAAAGATGCCTGGAGGGATTTGGGGGAGGTGTTCTGTAAATCGGTTTATAAACGACTATACATTTAAAAAAGTCAACCAATTTGAGAGCCTTGTGCTTATTTTTAAGTTGATAAGAAAAATGTTCAAGCACGCTAATGGCACTCCTCCTACTTTCAATAATGAATGTCGAGACTAAGCCACAACCTAAAATATCGTTAATATAATTCTCCCAAACTCTTTCAATAGCCCTCAAATAACTCAGCCTAATTAATATTAAAAACCAGTCCTTACTCCTAAAGGAAATCAACAAAACATCCAATTTCCGATTCCTTACCGCGCCACTAAGGACCAATTTCGCAAAACAATAAAAAGAGAACGTTATTGAAAGACAAAACTACGCCTATTCCTCTACGAATTCAATACTTTAGGTGCGTCGAATCCAATATGTGTCTTAGACTTTCCATTATTCATCCAACTACATATGTACCGTTGGGGTCGTAATAAAATTGCGCCCTGAAATTTATATAAAACTGAGGTGCGGGTACTAGGTGGAGCGAGGACGCGTGTTGAAAGTTGATGGGCGAAGTTGAAAGAGTGTTGTTTTATGCAAACGTTGATAGAGGTCATTTTGGTGTGCTAGGAGCTTTTACAACGCTACTGTCCCTTTGTTATACAAATTACTGTTTTGGCACGTGGTAAGATTAAGAATTGTAGGTATAAAAAGTAAGATCAAAAACTATAACCCGAATACTGAAAAATCACGCCCTGAAAAGTCATCGTCATCTGCTTAGCCTTTTCCCCCACTCTGTTGGGGTTGGCTTCCAGTCTATCTAAATGCAGCTGAATACCAGTATGAAGCGACTGCCTATCTGATCTCCACAACCCAGTTACTGGCTAATACAATACCCATTGGAAAGACTTTCGGGCTAAAAAGTGTGGAAGACAAAAAAAAAATATTCTCATTAGTAAGCTGTGGTCGTATGCCATTTAGTTGTACAATTTAAGATCGCTTACTACTATAATAATAGATATTTTGCTTTGTATGTGTGGGTGAATTACTACCACGGTTAAAAAATATCGTTTAAGTACTTAACCATAGTCCGGCTAAACATATCGTTTAAGTACTGTATAATTATTTTGAGTCTAACCTTTTTTTTGTGGGTGGGAAATCTATATATATAAAAATGAATCCCTATTTCCCTTGGTCACGACATCACGCGTGAACGGCTGGACCAATTTCAGTTTTTTTTTTGTTGTGTTTGTAATTGTCAGGAAAAGGTTCTTATGAAAGAAAAAAATTAAAATATTGCGCGGAAAATTAAAAAATTTAAGAACACTTATTTAAGAATACTTAACAACCATATAATAGGACAATGTAAACTTTTTGATTAAAACATTATGACATTTGACATAGAATTGACAGAATGCGTGCTCAAATATCATCAAAGAGACAGGACAAGGTCTGTCGGGTCAGCTAGTCATCATATAAAGTCTCCCGCTCTGGGTGAAGCGGAAGGGCGTGTCAGACTTTTACTGACTACAACCCACCCGTGTTCCTTCAGTTGCCCATATGCCAGGGCCACGGTATCTCTTACGAACAAATCTCTCTAGCCGTCGTCATGCATAATGACTGTCAACATAAACCAAAGTTCCATCTTTACGAGACAAGATAATGTTCTGTGTAATTATTTTAATCTATTTTTGTAGAGACTTATATACTTAGTAGGTTAATTATAAAATCGAGGCTCAAAATGAACCCATTTCCCAGCCCAAGAACTGTGTAACCCACAATTCTTTTGTTGCCTTCAGAGAAGCTATTGACTACTTTGGGATTGGGTTTCAGTATTTCCATGTAATTACTGGCATATTCTACAACAAATTCCATGAATCCACTCTTTGGGCCACTCGTTTTAATCTCATAACTAACTGGAGGACCCGAAGGATCCACTTGAAAATTATTTAATTGGAATTAGTAGGTACTTTGTATTTGAGTTCCAAGATAACCTCTCATAACAGACCCAAGAGAGAGTCTTATAAATTAAAGAGCCAGTATCTTTCACATACCATTTGTAAACAGATGTTTTGATCAGAATATCAAATGCATAGCCTGGAGGTCTAGACGGCAGACATCGATGCAGTCGTATCTAATTTAGCCTGGGGAGTATGAAAAGTGAACGCATCCCGTCTGATGTATTTTGTAATGGATAACTAGTGTATATATTACAGTCACATATGAATATCGTGCTTATATACAAACTTAAGTGGTACCCATCACTTAGGTCTGAGTCGTTTAACTAAAAAGAGATACTGTTTTAACTTTCGAGTTCTTCATTACATCTATATGTACTAATATTATAAAGCTGAAGAGTTTGTTTGGTTAAACGCGATAATATCATGAACTATTGATCCGAACTGAAAAATTATTTTTGCGTTGGGTAGCCTATTTATTAAGGCATTACGCTAAGTTCAAAAATAGTGGAACAGCAACGAAAAATGGACGAAAACTGGCAGGCAATTCGATGCGACGAGAAGGCTCAGGGGAGCAAACATTTGACGCGGACAAAGTCGCGGGAGAAGCTAGTCTTTTATAATATTATACAATAATTATAGCGTTTTTTTATATTATAAAACGGTAAAGTTTGTGAGTTTGTATGTAGGGGGTAATCTCTATAAATAACGCTAACTAACGAGCGCTAACGCGACGCGATGGAAAATTACACATGGACGAAGTCACTGGCAAAGTGCTAGTAAATAATAATGCCACCATGCTATCAACCTTAACAAAAAAGAGGATCAGTGCACATTCCTTTAAGTCCTCCTTGAATGACGATGTTTCAAAATATGTCTCTTATAAAAGTCACCCTCAGTAAGACCATTGTAAATGAAGACCTTAATAAATTTTAAAACACATTGCATCACAATTTAATAAATAAACGAAGAAACGATTTAATAAATCTCTCAGACATGACTACATAAAATTTTATATCATAAAAGCACTTTCCTAATCATACTTCACTTCCAAACACGTAGATGTAACAGAAAGAAACACTTCTAAATATTTAATCGCTCACACAAGAACCATTCCCCAGCAACAAAGAATGACGGAAAGGTGGAATATAAATAAAAATGTAATAGAGGACGTGTTTCTTTTTTACCACTGCATTTTATTAAGGAAAGAAAAAAGATAAATGGAAAGCAATGGAATGGTATTCCGTACGAAATGTGTTTGTCAATCAAAGTTTCTGTATGTGTCTGGAAATGAAGGGAAACATGAAAATTACGTGATGCGAGAGTTACGGTTTGTTTTGGTACGAAAGTTATCTTTTAGGCGATAAAAAATTGCTTGTTTTGTTGGAATTATCATTTCACATCCTCATGACGCAAAGGCTGAAAAGCAATTCGAGATCCAAAAAAAAAATACTGCTTACTGAAAAATAACATTAATTTCGGAAGCCGGTGTTATTGGATCTTTTAGTTTTTTTGCCACGGGCTGTTGCCATTTTTATGGAAAAAGTTTTATTTTTCTCTTTTTAGTTATACTACCTATCCCACACCAATTTGTATACTACTATTTGCTATTGTAATAGTGACAGAAAGCAGTAGAATATCATCTAGATATACAAAGTGGATTAAAAAAGTATTATGGAGGCTGACGCCGAAAATAGGTACCTAAGCAAAGTAAATAAAATGTATATGAGACCACCCCTGAGGCATAACCTATCCAATAAAAGAAGAATTTTCGTCATCCATTTACAATTTCCGGAACATACACACAAAAAAAAAATCAAATTAATTGAGAATCTCCTCCTTTTTTAAGTCGGTTAAAAATCGCAATAGCTTTTGAAATTAAGTCGTCCCACTCACTGGCGAATGGTTTAACGAAAGACTAAGCCTGTGGCAAGATGGTGCTTGCCTACCTAACCGATTCATTCCATCTGCTGAAAATCTCACACCTCGACATGAGTTGCCTAGGCTTTCCTGGAAGTCCTTAAATAGACTTCGGACTCCGGTAGGCCGAAGCAAAGAAAACCTGCGCAGGCGAAAATTCACAGATGACTCCGCTGGAGTGTAAATGTGGTGCTGTCCTACAAACAATGGGGCAGTTAATATCTTGTCCAGCGTGTCCTATTGTCTGCATGCTACGGGAGTTGATGGACGCCACTAAAAGTGACAACGTCGTTGCCAAATTCTGGGCAGACTGTATTTATTTCCTATCGACACACTAAGAATAAAAAATCGAGGAGGAGGAGTTGAAAGTGCGGGTCGGACTCGCACACAAACAGTCCCTTTCAACCTTACAATATTAAACACTACACATATAAAACATGTTTCTTAAACTGAGGGACAAACTTAACTTTGCCATAGAAAACTGTTGTCCCTATACATCGACATATGTTTCGATTAGTTTACCAACTGCAAAAGAATAGTATATAATTGCAAAAAAAAAACTTTACAAATCGACGGTTTTCGGATTTTTCCTTTACTTGTGCTAAGCGCTACATGGTATTAGTTCTTGAAATATTTCATAATTCTAGCCCAACGGGAAATCTCCTATACGGTTTGAATTTATAGACGAGGTTGCTACTAAGAAATGTCTAATGGAAAATCCCAGTAACACTTTCCCTGACTTGAGTATCAAAACCAGGATGTTGATAGAAGTTTGAAAGTTTCTGAAATATCCATCGGTTTCTTACTAAACTTCAACTATTTACTTATCTCCTTTGGTGATCTTCCATAATTTTTATGGGTTTCAATAGATCTCCTAAGTTGTTGAAAAACTTTTTACAAGGTTTCTTACCCTGACCCTAAACAAACGGTGTTACTACGCTGCACAAGGTAAGCATAAAACGTTTTAATATTATTTTATAGAAACTGAAAAAAGCATGAAACTTTTAATATTTGTCTCATACCTCGGAAACGTTTCTGAAAACCATTGGATGTTGCAAATAAAATAAATATGAATCCCGACCAAAATAACGTAATGTTTTCATTATGATATTGCATTTCGGAATGGTTCCTAAAGTATTATTAAATGCTGAAATGTGATAGCACACATGTCGGTAATATTTTAACATACAAAATAAAATAATATTCAAAAGCAAATGTTGTTAGCGGTAACTGCCTTTAAAATATTATAGTTTTTATGCTTAATAATTGTTTTAATTTGTTTGTTGGTAATTGAAAACCACTGCAAATTATAATAAATTATTATTTATTACACTGCCCTCCAAAAGTGTAATCACTACAATTTTTGTTTTAATTTTCTAGCGCCTTCCCTTCAAGTTCTATGGTGGTTTCTTATTTCAGACGTTTGAATTGAGGAACTATAAACTTTCTTTAAATAACAGGATTGTGTCTACAAAATCGCCTAATATACTACTATGATAAATATAGGCAGTTTCCGCGTTTAAATACGATGATAGACATGGGCTCTTCAATACGTATGGACACCTCTTATTTTTTTTTTGTATCCTCACATTGAAGATTTGATGAGGAACCTAACACATTATTCCTCCACTCTCAAAATATTATGTCATTGAAGGTCACGCTCCTCGATGGTAAAATATTTATCTTAGTAAATAGTTTGCTTGGTAGATTTTGTACGAAATCCCTAAGCCGTATGTGTTTATAATATTTTTATACATAGGAGAATAGGATTGTTCTGTTATATGTAACGGCTAATCATACAGTTTAAGAACCTTGACAAATATTTTACCGTACCCACAAAAATTATATCTATGAGGCAAAATATGTTTTCGAAAGTAATTTTTAATGTGAACTTACCTTCTTAAGCAGATATGTAGTTTCATTCCATGTGAAGAGGTAGATGTGCCTGAAAATAAACAAAAATATGTTAAGAAAAATTTGCTAAGAATTATTATCTATTAATTATTATCCAATTTATACAGCATTTATCAGGCAGGTGTGGTCAAATTTAAGGTTGCGACCATCACACTCAACAACTTTTTTATGTGAAGTACTATCTTAAAATAAAAGCTAAATCTTAAAATTATAATACAAGTATATCCAACTATATAAAACAAAAAAAATAACAACCGACTTCCTAAAATAAACACTACAAAGTAAAAAATAACTTAGATCCAAAGACTCCGATTTCCGAAAATGAAGTCGGTTGTTATTTTTTTGTAAAAAGTTTTTATTTTTAACTTTTTAGTTATGGTAGATACCACGCACTAATCTAACCGCGTTATTCGTTCATTTATCGCGTAAATGATTAATGCAAATTTAAGACTTATATGTTTGTCTACATGAATTCCACTGTCCGAATTGAACCAAATTAAAATGAGACCATTCGGGAAGCACCAGCTTTCAAATAAAAGAAAAATCTTCAAAATAGGTTTACCCAGTCAAAAGTCATGAGGTAACAAACCTAATTTTTTTTTAAACAAAAAAAAATCAGTCGTATTGATAACGTCCTCCTTTTTTTGAAGTAGGTTAAAAAGGAGTCATAGGTTATCACGAAAATCGTCCGCATGTTTGTCAAAAGAAATGGTTGTTTGGCAATGCTGATTCTTAAGCCAGAAATATACCTGATAAATGCGTGCACGGACTGGACAGGTCCAGGCAATCTGTGTGGTTGTTTCCTAAAAAAAAATTCTATTTTTGTTTATTTTTTGCCTGATTCGTTATCTATATCGATACGCAACACTTCGGTTAAGTGTAACCAGCTTACTAAAACTCACCAAAAACCTGCGTAACATACAAAATACCTGCTTACGTCAAATATTTTTTACGCCGCAACAATATTACCCATTTCTTTCTTCATACGATCTCATAACTCATGATTTTATTATAAAATCTAAACAGTCTCATTTTAGTTGGTTTCGCTTTAATAAAAGCGGCTTCGGTTTAAAAAATAAAGGAGGCATGAAATATTGTTAGAAGTTTATGTAAGGTTACGAACTGAACAAGTAAGGTATACACGAGAGGAAATATTGTATAATTATAAGCTCACGTACACACGAGCCCTTTTACACTCCGAGACCGCAATGTTGGTTCCGGCTGTCATTTGTGTACCTTCGAAAGTCGTTACGGGTATTCAGAAGTCCGTAAGTCTGACGATCAGTCTTAGCATACGGTGGAAGTGTGCCCTACCTGGGCGGAGCACCACCGTGTCCTCGTGGAGGCGATCGGCGGCGGCGACCTCTCGCGTCCGGCCCTGGTGCGAGCCATGGTACGGAGCGAGAGGGCATGGGAAGCCGTCACCTCCTTCTGCGAAGCAGTAATGCTCGCGAAGGAGAAAGCGGGGCGCGTGAGGGAGTGGCAGTCTCTGCGCCCTCACGTCCCTAGCCGCCGCAGGAGGAGACGCCCCGGGCGCCGGGAGTCGATTGCGGACTCCCGGCCACCGTAGGCACGAGCTTGCGGGTGGCGAGCAATGGGTAGCTCGCCGCCCGGTAAGGACCAAGCTCGGGTCGACGGCGCGTAGTGTTCCACGCGCGCCTCAAAGAGATGTCAGCAACACTGAAGGGGTCTGCTAGGACCGATGCCTGCCGGGGTCGCGTGATTGTTCGAAAGAGATACCGTGACCCTGGCACACGGGCAACTGAAGGAACACGGGTGGGTTTTAGTCAGTAAAAGTCTGACACGCCCTCCCGCTCCGCCCAGAGCGGGAGAAGTCTTTGATGATTTCCCATCCAAAAAAAAAAAAAAAACCTGACTGCAACAAAGTCGGAACAGGCTAGACGGGTAATGTTTGCACGGAGGCTTGTTTAACGCCACGTGTGCCATGCGTTTTAAAACGAACGCTGTAATTTTTAACGCTCTGTTCAAAAATCGAAGATCACGGAAATACACGCGACGTACCCGAAGATTCGCTTAAAGTGAGTTATTCCGTTACTATATTAATATTTACATACTAGACATATCTATGTAAGTAATTGCCTGTTGTTTATTTAAAATGGTATTTCTTATTCAATACTACTGAAACCCGCGATTTCGTTTGCGATCCAAGATGAAAAGAAGCCTAAGTCCTTTTCCAGGTCATGGTCTATTTTTGTGCCAAATTTCATCCAACTTCGTCCAGCCGTTTCAGCGTGAAAGAGGAACAAACCAGACAACTTACTTTCGCATTTTAATATTAAGATAATTCGACCTCCATGGATGTCCAAAAAACTAACGTGTACGGTAGAATACTCATCAGTGAAAACAAAACCAGTATAAGCAGACATCTTATTCCATTGAACCTCCTACTCTAAGCCAGCTCAAGGTCAAAGTGTTACATCAACGTTAGGTCAAATGTCTGCAAGTAAATGGAGTATCTGTGTCAGGATCAAATGAAAAATTCCCTAGTGTCTGCTTGTCTCTACACATAGCATAAAATGCGTAAAATAAATGTATTGTAATGGTTATGTGGTCTGCCGGGGTCGCGTGATTGTTCGAAAGAGATACCGTGACCCTGGCACATGGGCAACTGAAGGAACACGGGTGTGTTTTAGTCGGTAAAAGTCTGACACGCCCTCCCGCTCCGCCCAGAGCGGGAGAAGTCATTTGATGATTTCCCAACCAAAAAAAAAAAAAATGGTTATGTGGTGGCCCAGAGAGAGCTGCGGTATCGGCTCCGGCTGATAAGTGTGATAGTGTATGTCGTGAGTTCAAACCGAGACAGGCGCTAAAAATAATTTCATCGCCACCACTGCTCTCAAAGCGGTGAAGAAAGACATCGTGAGGAAACCGGGACGTCTCAAACAAATAAAAGACATGTGACGTCTACCGACCCCCACTGGACCCGCGTGTTGGATTATAGCCCGCTAGATTATATCATTGAGAGGAAGTCTGTGTCCCAGCAGTGGGATCATTATAGGCTGATTAAGCTATTTGTTTTATTTTAATAAATAAAATTTAATATCCTTCTTAGACGCGATCAACCTACGGGACCATTTTAAGACTCCTACAATTTACGGTTGACAGAGTAAGGGATATTCTCCACAGATTTGGCTTAGTCCCGTGGTCCTTTTTTACGAGCTACGGGATAGCCGATTGGATGGGGTAGCTGACACGGGTCCTATAAGATCATCATTATAATGAAAATTAATAAATAAAATAAATAATAAATATCTTAGGACAATCAACACACCGTTATCTGATCCCAAACTAGGCAGAGCCAGTACTATGATAACCAAACAACTGAGAAGCATACTTATATATTTCTAAATACATACATATTATAGATAAATTACACCCAGACACAGAACAAATGATCGTGCTCATCACACAAGGATTGGTCCTGGGTGGTATCGAACCCACGACCTCAGTCTTAAACGAATGAAGAATTCCCTAGTGTCTGCTTTTCGCTAAACATAACATTGTTTTATTTTAATAATTAAAATTTAATATCCTTCTTAGACGTGATCTACCATTTTTTAGACTCCCACAATTTACGGTTGACAGATTAAGGGGTATTCTCTACAGATTTCGCTTAGTTCCGTGGTCCTTTTTTACGAGCTACGGGATAGCCGATAAAAATAGTATATATAACTTACAATTAGAAAGAATTAGGTACTCGGATCTCTCTTAATTAATTTTGTGCCATTACAATGAATTTTGACAAATTTTGTCCAAATATATCCTCCGAAACCGTAATAATGTAAATCATTCGCGCAATTTGTGACATCAGGACAAACTTTAGCAGGTTATGAATCAGAAGGTACTTTAAAATAAACAGCTTTATGTTTTACTCCTCGAATCCCAAGCATATAACAGATAATACGTGTCTATTTATTTATTTTATTTATTAGCTTTACTTTTATCCCTTACAACATGAGGTTTTGTGGTGTGTACTTATTTATTTATTTGTTAGTAATGTTAGTTTTGTACTTAAATAATGTTAGTATTGTTAGGTGTAAGGGCCGCCTATTGCGGTGAAAGCCTTCTCCAAATCATTCCAGATATCCCTGTCTTTTGCCTGTCTGGTCCATAAGTTTCCAGCTATTTGTACGATATCGTCACTCCATCTTTTAGAAGGTCTACCCTTCCTTCTTTTTTTACCTCTTGGGTATCAAGTTGAAATTATTTGTGACCATCGTTCATCTATAGCTCTCTGAATATGGCTCACTTCCATTTTAATGTCAGAACCTGCTTGATCGCATCTCTCGCCTTTGTTCTTTTTCTTATGAGAGATTTACGTGTCTATTATTTATTTTTAAAGCAATAAAATAATACTGAATGAATTGAAAATGAAATGAATTTAATAATCATTTTGAAAATTACAGAACCACCAACAACCTACTTCAAGCTGTTACGTATGATACTGGCCAACACATTTTATTCTAAATTCAAAGTAGAATTTCCATACCACAGTGTAACCTAACCTCATGTTGCAGTGGGCCATAAAATACAGGATTAAGGGTGTTGTCACGAAAACCGAGCTAGGGCTCATAATTCTGTCGTACCATCCCACAGTGCTCCGAGCTTAAAAACTCCTGGACCAAAAATATTATCACGTACTTTGGGCCAAAACAAATTTGTTTTTGTCTTCCCTCCAGGGCGATTATGAAATCGTTGTGTTTTTTTTCGTAGATTTTATTTTGTTTTTTAATATTGTTTACGCTCGCTCTGTTTGCTTTGAGAAAAGCTGCTTTTGAAGGCATTTTTAAATAATGCGGTGGGTTTTATGTTATGATTTTGGATTATCTTTTGGTGTTGATTCTCGTCTTGTAAGTAATTGTATAACAGTTTTTCATAGAAAAATATGTATTAGAAATAGTTGTTTTGGTATCACATTCCAGACTTTTTCAGTTTATGTGTAAAACTAGACGTGTCAAAAACGAATAGGGTTTAAAAACAAGATAAATACGAGGCATACTCACACTGTAATACGGATGGACAGATCGATAAACGGATGGACGGAGGCATAGTAATAAGTAAACTTTATAATAAACTTCATTGCTAAACAAATTTACATAGATTTTGCATTGACCCCAAACTAGGCAAGCCTGTATCTTGGGTACCAATCTGGATGGTTAGCCATTTAAACATTTATTTTAAAATCATGTTTGATATAAAAGCTAAATATGTACTAAGAAACTAAAGATAAAAATTAAACACAACAAAAACATTGCGAGAATAAAAAATAAAAAAAAATATGCTAGTATAGGGTCCTGTTGGCACCCGTTTAATTTTTTATTCTGTTTTATATTTATTTTTGTTGGTATAGTAACAATCGAAATACACACTGTGAACATTTCAACTTTATATTTTGATTCATGAGATACAGCGTGCTGATAGACGAATCCACGGATAGACGGATGGAATGACGGACAGAAGTGGCTTAGTAATAGGGTCCTATTGGCACCACTTTATTTTTTATTTTATTTTAAATTTGTCCTTTATTGTTATAGCTACATTAGAAATACCAACTGTGCAGTTGCACAGCTGCACAGTTCATATTTTCACAGATTCTAGCTAGAATCTGTGAAAATATGAACTGTGCAGCTATTATGGTTCAGGAGATATAGCCCGCTGACCGACAGAAAGACAGATGAATAGACGGACGTATCTACGGACAGCTTAGTTTTAGTAATGGGATCCCTTTAGTACCCTGTGGTTACGTAACCCTAAAAACCACTTTCCTTATTCACAAAATTTAACATACTGTCCCGTCACTATTACGATATACCATCAAACCTGTTAACTAAAGAGGAAGAGAATTTATCAATACAATAAACAATAAATTTAGTATTACGTTAAAAAAAATCCTAACAAAAAAAGGACTTAAGAAATCTACTATATATTTAAATTAAAAGTCATGCATTAGGTAATGTTCTCACTTAAGTTAGGTACATTTCGTGTTTTTCATTTCAATGCTAAACAATGTATGTTTTTAGCTGACCTGTACTTAATACGCATGACCCAAATGAATGGAATTATACACGTATGTACCTCGACTGTAATTATTTCTATTAATTTTAATTACGGCACCCAGTGTGCCTGCTCTACTTTTGTAGGATGAACCGTCTAAAGCCTTGTATTATGAAATAAAAATTATGTAAAGTGAAATATTGAAGTAGATCATCATAGCAATTACGTAGATATGTACGTTTTAGACATGAGTTATGATGATATAATATAATAATATAATGATCTTTGACTAGATGTTGCTTGCGACTTTGTCTGCAATCCAGAATGGAAAGTAGCCTATGCCCTTACCCAAGTCTTGGTCTAACTGTGTACGAAGTTTCATCTAACTTCGTTCAATCGTTTCAGCGTGACAGCGTAACAAACAAACAAACTTACTTCCGCATTTATGATTTTCAGTATCATTATTTCAGCTGAAAGACGGCCACTGCTGGAAACAAGCGTCTCTCAACTGCTTGGCAATTATGGCAAAACCCCCAGGTTTGCCTTAATTGCCACGCTTGGCAGGTGGGTTGGCGGTCGCAATAAAGTTTTAAAATACATACAGAAAGCTGCTACCCATTCTTTAGTCCCTTAGATTAGATCAGATATTCTCTTAGATTCATGATTTTAGTTAGGATAAATTAAAAACCTGGATAAGTATAGCATAGTAGCGGTTGAAGTCAGGTTGTGGACGATGAAGATGACTGTTGATGACTCAAAATCTGCAGGATACCTTATTGTAGATATAATACAAGAAATACTTATTAACATCTTAGACCAACTCATTAGGTATGCATAAAGTGGTTAGTAATCATCTAAACACAGTCCTCACCTAAATCGTTAAACCACAGACACCCTTAACCTATTCGTAAACGGTTATCTAATACACAGCCGTGTCTCGGACTATCGTCTTGGGCTCCCAAATTGCTCACACTAACACAGCGGGCACTGATTGCTACCTGTAGCCCGGCACAATTGCTCCATTGTACTGAACGGTGTCCGTTAAATTTGACGCTTCATCTCCAGTAGTTTACCTAGATAGACTAAGGCCTCGTTCAGGGTAAGGAGGTTGCGCGTGTGCTAAGACGAATGCGACATTTCAAACATATTTGCCTGTGGCTTCGCCTGTGTGGTGGTTGGAAGCTTTTCCACGAAAAGGTACTACCGGCATTAAAAGTACCTTTCTTAACCCGGGTAATGAAGTATCCGATTGCCAAATTTCATTCATATCCGTGAAGCGTGAGGCCAACATAGCTCGCAGAGTAAGCAAGCTGAAGTGGCAGTGGGCTGGCCATGTTTGTCGAAGGACCGATGGCCGGTGGCGCAGACGAGTCTTGGACTGGAGACCGCGTATCGGCAAGCGTAGTGTTCTACGCCCCCCAGCTATGTGGATCGACGACCTAAGGAAAGAGGCTCTGCCAGGGTCGCGAGATTGTTCGAAAGAAATTTGACAGCTATCGCTTTACTAAGATTGCTGCTATACGATGACAAAGTTCAAGCGTCCCTATTGAAAAACCCTATATTAGTTATCTACTTCTATACATTACGTAACCCGAAAGTCTGACAACCAGTCTTACCAAGGCGTATCGTATTACCCAGTAACTGGGTTGTGGAGGTCAGATAGGCAGTCGCTCTATGTAAAATACTGGTACTCAGCTGCATCTGGTTAGACTGGAAGCCGACCCCAACATAGTTGGGAAAAGGCTAAGCAGATAATGATGACATTTCGTAGGCTATAACTGTAGAAACATGGTTAATGCCTCTATGACCTGCCAGGGTCGCGAGATTTGTTCGAAAGAGATACCGTGACCCTGGCACATGCGCAACTGAAGGAACACGGGTGGGTTTTAGTCAGTAAAATTCTGACACGCCCTCCCGCTCTGCCCAAGAGCGGGAGATGTCATTTGATGATTTTCCAACCACAAAAGAAAGAAAAAAGTGACTGGGGCAGATTATATATGTGGAAATCGGAGGACAGGGTGTTGTGGCGCAACACGGGAGAGGCCTATGTTCAGCAGTGGACTGCAATTGGCTGAGTTGATTGAAGGCGTGAGAAGGTAGCTGACAATAAAGTTATTGTCGTATTCACTACTTTAGCATGGATGGATAACACAGAAAGCAGCGAAGTAATTTAAAATAGCGCAATATAATTTAATCATGTATCAATATAATTTAATCATGTATGCACACAAACTTACTTTTTCTTACTTTTTTTTTTAAATTTCAAAATCCAGTTCCAGAGTTCTAGGACAATGGATGTTGTAGGTATAGGTATTGTATCTGTGTTACCAGCTAGTTTTAAATACTTTGCATTGTAATCTGTGGAGAACGTTGTGGGTAGCACAATTGTTCAAAATTTAATATCTAAGATAATATGTCTATCTCTTATTGAGTTACTGTTTGTTTTTCCTTAAATAAATAAAATAAAAATAACAAAGAATAACCACTACGTCAATAGTCTTGTGACTATGGCGACCGTCTAGAAAAACATCGCGACTGAGATAACGTGTGATCGTCAATTGGTTCTACCCTGTGGAAACAAGTCTTTCTTATACTGCTATAGCATAAGCATAAGTATTATTCATCTTTAATGTTCCTACTGCTGGAACAGAGTCCGTCTGTGAGATGGTGTGGGCTGTAATTCACCAGGCGGACCCGGTGCCAGTTTTGTTGTAAATCCTATGTAGTAGGGTGTGAGCCTACTGCCATTGACCGGGCACAAACCTAGACTCCAGGTCCTACTGAGAAATGTCAGATAAAAAAAACCGTTCAAGTGCGAGTCGGACTCGCACACCGAGGATTCCGTATAAACCTGTACGTATATAAGTAAAAGTTCACCCATGACGACAATCAAGTCGCAATTCTGTTCTGTTTTTTGGCTTGGTTTTATTTCTGTCTGTGTTTTTTTCTGTTTATTATAATTATGATGTAACTAAAAATTTACAGTTTTCGCAATTTTTCCTTTATCTGCGCTATAAGACGTTGCTTCGCACCAAATTTCAAAATTCTAGATCGACTAGAAGTACCCTTTAGGTTTTGATTCCCTTGCGAGTTTCGAAAATTTGCGGAAATTTGCGTATAAACGGCTATATCTTTTGATTGCGTTACCTTAGAAGTTTGATTCTTTCACAGCTCCAAGGAACAGTAGACTTTTAAGTATTTGATATAAATTTCAGCTTGATACCTCCACGCGTTCCTGAGAAAAAGGGTCTTGACAGACGGACGGACAACAGTGATCCTATAAGGGTTCCGCTTTTTCCTTTTGAGGTGCGGAACCCTAAAAACACTTTGCCCGACCTGGAAATCAAATCCAAGACCCCATGCTCACCAGTAGCGCTTGCGACCACTAGAACAACGAGGTAGACAAAAACCAACGACAAACGAAAGTTGTTATACAAAGAAACTAGTTATTTCAAAGTAGGTAATAAGGACCAATTATTTTTAATTTCATTGCTAAGAGGCGCTTACTAAGGAACTTTAGAGTTTTTCCTTGAATTGATTACCTTGTTTTTACACGCTTTATATTAGCTTCACTTTTATGTTTGTTTGTAACCGACTCCTTATAGCGCGATTTTGACCCTCTTTAAACGACCAGATTTCATTCAAACTTTGTACACCTGTCAAGGACCGATGACAATGCAATAATTTCATAAATTTGTGCCATTTTCCATGCCAGGGTTACCAGGACAGCAAAAAACTGTCTGCAAAAACTACGCTGACATACAAACTACGCTGATATCATCTCAAAATTCGAAACACCCTAAAAAATAGAAAATCAATAATTGTTTAAAAAAAAAACACGCTTCCATTGAAAACCAAATTAAAAAGTACAAAATAATAGAAAAAAAGCGTCGGGTGCCTGATATCAATAGATGTTGCTTTTTAGGGTTCCATACCCAAAGGTTTTTCTTTATGTGGGTGGGAAATCATTGTAGGCGTGTCAGAGTTTTACTGACTAAAACCCACCCGTGTTCCTTCAGTTGCCAGGGCCACGGTAACTCTTGCAAACAAATCTCGCGACCCTGGCAGACCCAAAGGGTACCAACAGAACCCTATTACTAACCCTCCGCTGTACGCCCGTAAGCCCGTCTGTCTGTCAGCGGGCTGTATCTTACGAACCACAATAGATACACCATTGAAATTTACGCAAAGTTAATAAGAAATGATAAAATTCAATATAGTTACAAATTAAAGGAGATCCCTTTTAGATTTTAAGTTTATTTAAATTTCCATACAAGAGACTTCTTGTTTTCTGTGTTTTTGCCTTAATAATACGGAACCCTTCGTGTACAAGTCGAGATCCGACTCGCACTTGTTTTCAGAACAATCAAGCTTTTTATAAGACTAATATTTAGGTTAATCCTACCCACGTTTTACTTTTATAACCGACGAAAAAAAAAAACGGAGGAGGTTCTCAAGTCGACGCGTACATTTTTTTATTTTTTATGTATGATCAGATCACGCATAACTTTTTACAGAGTGGACTGATTTTGATAATTCTTTTTTTATTGGAAAGGGGGTATCCCAAAGGTGGTCCTATGTAAACTGGAATTGAAAATTGAAAAGAAAATTCCAACCCTAAGGGTAGGAAAAAAGGGGATGATTGATTGTTCACTCATTGATTGTAATGCATAACTTCTTAAAGAATAGTCCGATTTTGCAAGCATGTAGTAATTAGTAGATTATAGCTACAAAAAATTATAAAATAAAAACTTTTTAACAAAAAATTTAACCGCCGAAAATGAAAATCAAAAAATATGCAATTTTTTTTTTTTTTTGGATGTGTAATCATCAAATGACTTCTCCCGCTCTGGGCGGAGTGGGAGGGCGTGTCAGACTTTTACTGACTAAAACCCACCCGTGTTCCTTCAGTTGCCCATGTGCCAGAGTCACGGTATCTCTTTCGAACAATCTCGTGACCCTGGCAGGCATCGGTCCTAGCAGACCCCTACATTGCTGCTGACATCTCTTTGAGGCGCGCGTGGAACACTACGCGCCGTCGACCCGAGCCTGATCCTTACCGGGCGGCGAGCTACCCATTGCTCGCCACCCGCAAGCTCGCGCCTACGGTGGCCGGGAAATATGTAATTTTGAGTCGGCGTTAAAGAATCAATGACCAAAGATCAATAAATTACCTTACATTTATAGAAATAACCGAACTAAATTAGTTAATTAATTAATGGGCTTGTTTGGCGCCGACTCAAAATTACTTAGGCTTCTTATTTTTGCTTTTCAGTTTTTTCAGTGGTAATTTTTTTCCTTAAGTACTAATGGATTACATTTAAATTCAGTAATCAAATAGATTTTCGTAATGAAGCTTGTTGCTAAGAGCTCTTACGCACGAGCGGCATGTTGCCAACGGCAGGTAACTGCAGCCGTCGACACGCGATGAAGACGCTAATCTTTGAAAATGGCATGTCGCTGGCAGCCGTCGAGTCGCTTCCACTGCTGCCGCCGACACGCAACGACGGCTACTGTCGTCACGCAGCGGTAGCAATACCTTTGCCGTTGGCAACATGCCGTTCGTGTGTAAGAGCTCTAAGTAGTAACAGCCGCACGGGTCGATGGATCAGGTTAAGCTACGCTTGACGCGGTTGACTCATGGATGGGTGTATCTTCACATATCGATACCCCTCCGTGCCTTGGCAAGCACTTTAAGCCGTTGTTCGTGGCTATCATTTGTGAATTATTGACAGTCGTTACAGGTCGTCAGAAGCCCGAAAGTCTGACAAACCCGTCTTAACAGATTTAATTGTAACTCTAACTAGATACAACTGAATACACGGGTAGGTTTTAGTCAGTAAAAGTCTGACACGCCCTCCCGCTCCGCCCAGCGGGAGAAGTCATTTGATGATTTCCCATCCAAAAAAAAAGCCCCTATCTGTGCCATGTGTTATAATATTATTCACTCTTGCAAAACAATGCTTTACCTACGCCATAAATTCCTCAAAAGTATCTTCACGTAATTACAGCCTTCAACCTGTTTCACGGCTCCAAACGCCCTCAAACTCCATTCTAAAGTGCTTATTTGTTTTATGAACCGGCTCGGTTACAATGTATGTAATTACCGCAGTTCATTAAAATAATTCCGCTATAAAACTTGAAGTTTTCGCCCGAATCTTAATGTCTCCTCGTATTTGAACACGTCTTTAGGGTGAGGGACACTAGGAGCATTTTGGAAATATGGATTAACGTTTTTCCATAATATTGAAAAATCTTTGTGCATTAAAAAAGTTCACAATTGCGGAGAAATTCCGTTTGTGTACGTAAAGAATAGCACCAACCCATTTATTCCCGTGGGTGTCGTAAAAAGCGACTAAGGGACTTAGTAGACGAGAATAGAACAGAAGCGTTCTCTAAATATTTTACCACCATACTTCGATAGCCAATGCTCCTACCTGGCCTATGCCATCAGAGAGGGACGTGATTTGGCTGAAAGGATGTTGATGAAAATAAACTATGAAACTGTAACATTTATCACCTGAAACCAAGTATATATATAGAAAAATGTTGTAATGAAGAAGTATAAAATAAATATAACATACATTCATTCATAAAAATATATCAGAAGTTCGTTACTTGGCTTACAATACGTACGCGAATGCAATAATGGGCAACAAACGCCTTTACCAATGCCAAGTTTCCACATTCTACATCAAATGGGCCGTGAGATAAATGTGAGTAACTCGCAGACAGATGTGAAGCGAGGTACAATCTATTCTTTGTTTTTTTTTTTTCGGATTTTAGTTTGGGATTGTAAAAGTTCAGTAAAAATCCTATAACAATTCTTTTGTTATTGATTGCGCTTATTGGTATAGTCTTTCTTATTGTGATGAATTGATCTTTAGACTTTAATTATAATTATTTACTTTACGAGAATCGATTGAGTCAGCATAAACAGGGCGCCGAGCTACCCGCGCCTATGGTGTCCGGGAGTCCGAAATGGACCCCCGCCACCTGAGGCGTATACGAGACCACCTATCGGAGAAAACTAGATGTTCCTGTCACCCTGAACAGCTAAATATTTATGACCCTCCGCCATTTGCAATCATATATTCAGGTCGTGGTCCATCTAAATAGAATCATTTTTTTCAGTAAAATATTTTACTCCTCTTTTTAAATATTAGAAAATAAAAAAATTTAACAATATAAAACATACTAGCCCACAAGTATCGGAAACAGGGTCCAAGCTACCGGTAGTCAGAGCTGCTGAGAGGAACCTCCTAACGATAAGCGCCGTGTCCAGAAGTACTTCTTTCTGGATCAAGCCCTTGAGCCAGCTGCCTAACGAGAGCCTCCTTAGGTGTTGGTTGAGACTCTTGGCTATTATGCCCTTGGCCATCACAACTATCGGTACAATCACTGCTGTACCCCCATCCCATATGTGGACAACCTCGCGAGCCAGGTCAAGGTACTTGATCTGCTTATCTTTTTCAGTTTTTAAATGTTAGTTATTGTGAGAGAGATTTCTTTCGCTTGTTTTGCGGTTTCCATTCAAGCACTCATTTATGATATAGAAAATCTTTTGAAACCAGTAATTTTATTACCAACGGGTGGGAAAATAGTGTACTTAAGAATAGAATAGAAAATCTTTATTTCGAGAATGAGACTATTTGTTGTAACTATTTACTGAAATTCCAAGATATTTCATAGTAAAGAAAACAGATTTCCAAGAATAAAAAAGATGGCCACCGCGGCACACCTGGCAGATGTGAAAATCGAAATCGATGATTATTTAAAAAATATTATGATTAATGAAAACCATATAACATAACATCCCGCCCCGTGAAGGGTTAGGCAGAGGTATACCTTAAGTACACTGAGATTTTACAACTTATGTTTAAGTCCTATGCAATAGGGGCGAGCCTATTGCCATCAATCGGCCACTAATCCAAACTCCACTGAGAAATAAGATAACTTATGGAAAAACGTAAAAACACTTTGCTTGACCTAGGAAACGAACCAAGGACCTCATGCTCAGCACTAGCGATTGCGACTACTAGACCAACGAGGCAGTAAAAAAAAACCGGATGACTAAATATAGAGGAACAAGTTATATAATTTTATTGTTCTGATATGGCGTCATGAGAGAGTGTCATTTTGTTTGCCGTCATGGCGTATGTGTCGATTGTAGTCCCAAAGCGTAAAATCATTCATCATGCTGAACATAAGCCTCCCCCAATTTGGGGAGATTTGCCATACTCGCCATGCTTGACAGGCGAATTGGAGATCGCAGAATGGTGGTAAAATGCATAGAGAACGCTGCTGCCATTCTCTAATAAGTCCCTTAGTCGCCTCTTACGATACCCACGAGAAGAAATTCTTTACATTCGGCACGACACGGAACAAAACGTAGATAAACAAAATTAGATACGTAAGTATACATTTTTCCAATCAATAGAAAGGTCAAACTTCATATTTTTTTCTATAACCCGCGCTCACTACGCCACGATCTTGACGATCAAGATTTTAACCCGTCGACTGCCATTAAAAGCCAAGTGTATAAAGTCAGGAAGTTGGACAATTAAATCGGGGGGCGGTCGTTTGGACCCGAAGACAATGTGTAGTTATATGTTAGTAGCACGATGAGGGTTGGGCCGTGTTTTTGTGATCGTCCACTTGGGGTTTGGTTGATTGGTAGACAAGCTAAGGCAATCAGTTTGAGGAATATGTGAGTTGGTGGAAGCGATTTTCTGTCAAATTAGTACGTAGAGGATTTTGGTTTTGAGCTAGTGATTCAGTGAAATCTAAACTATATAATAATAATAATATTATAAAGAGGAAATTTTTTTATTTTTGTTTGTTTGTAATGAATAAACTGAAAAACTGCTGGACAGATTTTAAAAATTCTTTCACCATTAGAAAGCTACATTATCTGCAAGTAACAAAAGCCATATAACATCACGCTACAATGAAGAGGAACGGAGCAGTAATTAAAAATGTTGCAAAAACAGCTAAAATCGCACGGGCATTCGATTAGACGCGACGGGAGGGGTCGGGGAACAAGAAATTTAACGCGGACGAAGTCGCGGGCAGAAGCTACCCAACTAGCAAAAACGTTGTATAAGATTAGAACTATACAACTAACAGACATGTAAGGGCTTTTCAACAGTTTTGTAGCAACTAAACAGTTGTAAAGTAGTATTCAATTCGACACATTAGTTATATATAATTTAAGTCATATTAACATGTCTGGTAAACGTCATCTCAATATGTTTTTATGACGGTCATATAACGTTAAGTCGAGTAAACGTTTCAGTCACAAAATAGTGATGAGTCGCCATGTTTTGTAAATCAAGAACCTTTAATTCAACACTTATATAACAAACAGTTACGTAATGATTTTATAGTTAACTATTATAAAATCGTCATACTAGTTCGTATAATTCTACCTTTAAGTAACTTTTAGGTTGAAACGTTATTCTTATATAACTTGTATAAGTCAATTGATTATTTAAACAATAATTAGAATCGTTTATATAACTCGTTCGCCATTTTTCATTAAGTATCTTAATTTTAATTATGGATTTCAAAAAGTGGAAAAGAATAAAACGAAGTGGTGGTTTTAGAAGAAAAGTAAATAAAAATTATCAATTATTATTGTTAAATACAGCAACGATACCTACATTTAATCTGGAAGAAACTTTACCCAGCCAAGCAGAAAGTGGTAAAAATGAAAGTGGTTCCGTACATTTGTCAACATTTAATGCGGTAAATGCTGGATCCAGTCAGGACAGGTGTTCTACAAATCTTTGTTCTGCTCATGTTCTTTTACCAGAACGCATACATGATAGCGAAAGTAAGTTATTGTATAAAAAGCACCTTTATCAGATTTATTCGTAAGTTTATATTAACCAAATCTTATTTATTTTGTAGACGATTTAAATAATTCCCATTTCTCTGAAGAAGACAACTGCAGTGACGACAGTTGTGAAGAACTTGATAAAGATGATCAATTCCGGCAAGATTTTAAAAAATGGGCAATCAGTTGTAATGTTCCTCATGAAACAATAAAAAAAGTTAGTGAAATAATTAATAGAAGATTACCTCATATTCTTCCCAAAGATCCAAGAACGCTTCTTCAAACTAAAACAGTATCATTAATTCCATTGGATAAAGGCTACTATTGGCACAATGGTGTAACTGAACCACTTAAGAAATATTTAGAACATCTTACCCTCGTACCAGAAACTATATCGTTAAATATAAACATTGATGAATTGCCAATATATAAGAGTTCCAGAGAACAAGTATGGCCTATATTATGCAACATATTTGAAATACCATACCTGTCACCATTTGTAGTAGGCATATATTCAGGAAAAGGAAAACCTGCAGATTTAGAAGCTTACTTCAGACCTTTTGTCGCAGAAATGAAGGATCTTTTGCATAACAGCTTGAAAATTACAACAAAAAATGGAAAAGAGTTATTGGTTAAGATTACAATTAGAGCTTTTATCTGCGATTCTCCTGCAAGAGAACTAATTAAAGGTAAGGTTTTTATTACTTCTGTTATAAGATTGTAGAGTCGAGGACTTATTGATAAGCCATTTTCACTACTTTTCAATTTTGCACTTTTATAGATTCACGAGTACGAATATTACCGACTAAACCCGATTTACCCGCATTAAATGGCTAATACGAATAGGTAGTGGCAAGTGGCTCATCAATTAAAGTCCTCAACTGCACTATTAAGCATATATACTCGTACTATATCACTGCCTACTAACGAAAAGGCGGCTCTTTGTAAATTTTGTATGAGATGCTTAATGTTTCTTCATATTTATTTTTATTGTTGTACAAATAAAAAATTATCTTCCAATCTACATCTTTTGGAAATTTATTTTCAGGAGTGTGTAATTTCAATGGAAAACATGGATGTTTAAAGTGCACTGTGGTTGGCGAGTATTCACACCAGTCTAATACAGTCATATTTCCTGAGACCGATTGCCCCAGACGCAATAACGACGACTTTCGCTCCAAAATGTATGGCCAGCACCATAAGTACGATTCTCCCTTACTTGAACTGCCCATTGATATGATAAAAGATTTTCCTGTGGGCGATTCTCTCCACCTCATAGATTTAGGAATAATTAAAAGGTTACTTATAGGTTGGAGGGACGGTAATTTTGGTAAAAAAGTTACGAAATGGTGTGCAAGAGATATTGGAAAATTCTCCCAGTTTATGACGAGTTGTCGCTTGCCAAAGGAAATACATAGGTCGGTTAGAACTACTGATGTTTTAGCTCATTGGAAGGCGTCAGAACTTCGTACATTTTTGTATTACCTAAGTTTTATAATATTAAAAGATTTGCTGTGTCCTGATGCCTATCATCATTTCTTGTTATTTTTTTGTGCAATTACTATTTTCTCCAATGATAAACATTTTAAATTTCTTCGACTGGCTGAAACTTTACTTAAGTCTTTTGTTGAAAATTATGGTGGATATTACGGTAAACAGTATATAACCAGTAATGTTCACAATTTGACACATGTCATCGATGAAGTAAAGAGATTTGGTACATTGCAAAGCTTTAATGCATACCCGTTTGAAAATGAACTTTATTGCATCAAAAGAATGGTCAGACATGGATATCAGACACTTAGTCAAATTGCCAGAAGACTTATAGAGAAGAATAATATTGAATTAGAAATTTACGATGACAATGATAAAAAAATTCCATTCATCCGCAAATGCAGAAGTAAAAATGGATTCATCACAAACTTGTATCTAGAAAATTATGTTTTGTCAACGCAGAGCGATAACAAAGGAAACATAGAAATTCGTGGCAATTCCTTCAAAAATTTATCTGATGTGTTTGAAACTCCAATAAAATCTTCATTTTTGAACATTTACAAAATATGTAATTTAGTTAGACAAAATCATTTTGAATGTTTATATACTGTCAATGATATAAAATGTAAATTAGCGTTACGTATAACAATACTATTGTTTTTATACCCCTACTACATACTCTTTAATTGTAAATAAAAAACGCAAATACTTAAATGGTTTTTTAATTGGCATCATTCAGACTTTTATTTATTTTTTTACATATCTTAAGTAGGTAATTATATAGTTGTTAATCATTTTTAATTTTACTTGAAAGTTAATACACATTTTTTTTTTAAATGAATATATAAAATAAAACGTAGTATGTACGGTCGACCAAGCTATTTGGTTTACACTTTAACATGCAAATTACATTGTAAAATGTAAACCAAATAGCTTGGTCGACCGTACAGTGTACATATTAAGAACGTACTATCGTACGTTTTTAAATAACAGACGCACACAATTTTTTAAGTCCTCTTCTGTGATTAAATACTCTCAATTCTAATTACTTAGGTTGATGGATATATTAAAGCTATTTGAGTATTTGGTTTACATTTTACAATGTAATTTGCATGATAAAATGTAAACCAAATAGCTTGGTCGACGTACGGCCGAGCAAGCTATTTGGTTTACATTTTAACATGCTAATTACATTGTAAGATGTAATCCAACTAACTTGGTCGACCGTACAACCAGTACAACGCACACACAGAAATTTAAATTCAGGAAGCAAACTATTTTAAACCCGTATCCGACAAAGAAGGAGAGAACTTAAAAATGTGTTACACAACAAAAGAAAAACATGATCATCAACAACAATATTAACATTATTAGGATTCATTAACAGAGTACTGTAAAACGGGATGTATAGAAACGCAGGGGTGAATCGAGAAAAAACTTTGAGTAGGATTATAACGTTGAAATAATAGTGCCTATGCTGCCAACGTTGTCTGAAAATAATAAAGCAAAATTAGGCAAATAAATAGTACTTTTTGGTAACATATCATATCAATTTAATGTTAAAATCCCTTTCAAAGTTTTGTCTCTATTCACCCCTGCTTTTCTATACACCCTGTTTTACCCGGTAGCGTTCAGAAAAATCATCAAAAAAGATTCATCAATTCAGAGAAATTATTCATTTGGTTAAAAACATAGATATAAATGGTTAAAAACAAATATTACCTTCTTTTAAGTTGTTGCCTTAACAGTATTATTGATACTATGTATGTAATTATTGCATCCTTAAATAACAACTGATAAAACTAAAACAAAATCAACATCTAGCACCTAGTACCTATTTTCAATAACAGCAGTCGAACGGAAACTACCGAACCGCGTTTTTGAGACAAACTGTAGTCTGGAATTAACAAATCAACATATGGGTAATACTTATGGTCAAAATTTCTTTAAAATATTATCGTTATATCAACCTTAATCTAAACATCTAATTATATTCTAAATACCCTGGTTGCATAAGTAACTGTTGGCACTTATAACTTATTGACTACTAAAAATACTTAAAAATTGTTCGACACACCAATTCCTAAGAACGTAATTCGACTATTTCTTGTAAATCAAGATCATTATTGACTATAACTGAATTTTGATCGAGGGACTGCCCACTTTGTTAAATTTCTTGAAGTACCTGTCTTTCGGTAACTTTATTCTTAGGCATACTACGTTTGGGTCTAGATTTGCTAGATGAAGCACGCAACAACTTTATTTTATTTCTGGTTTCGGCATGGCGCATAATATTTTTAAAGAAATTTTCGCATTCTATCTTAGTATAGGTTGTGTCCGATTCATGTACAAGTTCAAAAAATAAATTGAACGTCCGAGTGTAGACTTTGAAACTAATTTTCGACGTGAACTTTTTAGAGAAATTTTCTTGTGAACATTATGTCCACTAATGCGTAAGCGTTGTTGCTTCCTCGTCTTTTTCATTATATATTTTTTATAAATTCCACTTCTTTTTACGACACATTGAATTGATGACCAAGATGATTCGGGATATGAACAGGGATTCTTTAATAAATCCTCCACTTTTCTTCTTGGCCAATACAGGATACCATTTTCTTCCCATTTTTCAGGCACCGCTGATAAAACTAAATTTCCCCTTAAAAGTTTGTACAATTTTGTAGGTCATATCTGAAACAAAACATTGTTATGGTTAAATATTGCTATTATTAACACTCAAAAAACTCAAATTACAATAACAATAAATACTAAACATAAACACTACGTACTCGACTACTCGTATTAATTAATAGACATTCTATTTGAAAAGTAAATTTGAAACTGGCTTCCTACACCGAGTATCAATCTATGACTAAACTAAAATTTAACGTAATGATTCGAGACATTCGCTTACGAAATGCGTAGAGCGAGATGGAAGAAAGGGGAATTCCACGACAGCAAACATTTTTATTAGGCGTTTACTGTCGATACGCGGCTCGCCTTTGACAAATTTTATACACCTACATGTATTTAGGTACAACTGGCGCAGTGGCAACGATTGGTGGTTATGTAGGTAAATATAATTTAGGAAACTAACCTTACAAAATAGTGATGAATATATATTATTTTTAAAAACAAATTAAAGTTTAATAGTTGCAATAACATTCGTCCTCAGGAAAATGATCGTATATGGCATACTTATTACAGTTTTGGCACCAAAAGAAATCGTAGTTTAATAGTTTAGTTATGCTTCTATTATTATGGATGATAAAATGTTTTAAGGTCGAGTCGGTAGGGTGATTACATCCATAGCACTTCTGTGATAACTGAAAATGCGTGTTATCCCATGGCCATCTTATTTGTTTTAGCAACTTGGAAGTCTTTTTTGTTCAAAAACTTATCAATGTCATAATATATCACCATGATGTCCCTGTAAAAAATACAGAAGTATTCTCATGACTACACACAAAGGTTTTTCTATTTTCCAACAGAACTCTAATTGCAACCGTCATGGAGGACGCCATAAATCTTACAAAAACATGTATAAGACCAATTAGTTAGATAAAGGTCTAAATGTAGTCGCCCAATGTCTATTGGAAATATGGCGGAAACATTGATGCCAATTAATGTATTTTATTTTTATAAACAATATTGAAACACCAACATTATGAAGGCCCATTAAAATAATAAAGAAATAACCATACATATCATCGAAAATTTTAAATTCCCAGGTATAAGTCACCGCTCTTTATCTTCCACCACAGTCAACTTTCTTAACATTAAATTAATAAATAATAATGATTATTAAAACAAATTGACTTACCTTTTTATAAATTTTATCACAACACGATAAATTGTTGTCACACAAGTTGTCTAGCTTCATAGCTTGCACCACTGACCGACCACCAGCATAACAAAACATCTATACGATGATTTAGTTATGTAAGAGTATTACTGAAACTATTACAAAACTTACTAGTTAAACTTACAACGTCTACGTGATTTTTACTCAACTTTATTGTCGCTGACGCGACTCCAAAACGACCCTTACGCGATTTAAATGTTATATAATCTGCGCCCAAACCCGCGTTTTATTTACGTATAAAAAACTATTATAAAACCATTTTCATATGGCTAAAAGTTATATAAAAAACGTTATTGTACCATTTATATGACATTATTTTGCTACTTGGGTAGTCATCTATAAACTTAGAAGCGTTACAATTCTTGACTGTCAAATTTAAATCTTGCTAAAAAGTATGAGTATCATAATCATTATTATTTCAGCCGTGAAACGTCCACTGCTGGACATAGGCCTCCCCCAATTTCGGGGGCTTTGCCACAATCACTACGCTTGACAGGCGGGTTGGCGATCGCAGTATGGTGCTAAAATGCATAGAGAACGCTGCTGCTCACAATCACTACGCTTGGCAGACAGATTGGCGATCGCAGTACGGTAGTAAAATGCATAGAGAACGCTGCTGCCAATTCTCTAGTAAGTCTTTTTCACCTTTTACGACACCCATGGGAAGAAATAGGGTGATGATATTCTTTACGTCCGACACCATATGGACTGGAATAGTCTAAGTAACAAGTCTGAATTAACAACATGAATACTGAACACTTCCATAATCAGCCTATAATGTCCCACTGTTGGGATACAGGCCTGCTCTCGGTGAGAGGGAATGGACCGTATTCCACCCCGCAGGCCAAATGCGAGTTGGTTAATGTCACATAAAGCGAGTGTCAAGTGTAATGTCACAGCCAGTAGAAGTGGGCAGGTCACTTAGCTAGATACCAAGACAAGAGATGGACACTACAAATAACGTAGTGGCTGGGTCCTACTGGCAAAAGACAAATAGGACGGCAAAAGAAAAGATGGGTAGATGAAATTGTAAAAAAAGCTGGGAAAATCTGGATGAGCAACGTTCAAGACAAACTGAAATGGAAAATGATGGAGGGGGCTTTTACTCTCCAGGGGCCATACAATAAACAACTCCACTACTACAATAAATTAAAATGTAACTCCCATAGTTATTGTAAGGATCAATAAAGCTATAATAATAATAATATTGTAACATGTCTTCGAATTTTTAGTTCTAAGACATGTCGGTTTCCTCATGATGTTTTCCTTCACTGTTTTTAGAGTAGTGGTGATGAAATTATTTACACAAAGTAAAGCGCCTGCTTAGGTTTGGACCTACGACTCATGACTTATAAATTTAATGGAATTATAATAATTATTCCGTCCTTAGTATCCCACTATCGACTGCTCATAAGTAAGTATCTGATTACCAAATTAATTTATGCTCAAGGTGTCGGTTGTAACGCTTAGGTTAAATTAATTTGTGGTACATTATTATGCACAAACTAACGAGAACCTTAATTTATTTATGAGAGAAGAGGTCTCTGCGGTTAAGGGGCGGGATATCTGTTTTTATTTATGGTATGTTTTTATGAGAATTAGAAAGGAAGAGAATAAATCAAGCTCAACAAAAGGAGAAAAAAAATAATTGTATTTAGATAAACTTGTAAGGTTAATAAACATAACTGATTACGCTTGTACACAGTTGTGTTCCACAAAGGGTTAGGCAGAGCTGCGAAGGTAGCACCCATATTTCGCTAGTTATGTTTAAATTTCATGTAGGTAATAGGAGCGAGTCTACGGCCAACAACCGAGCAGCAACTGAGAAATTCCTTACAAAAAAAAACCAATAACACGTTGAGTGACTTGGGAAGTAAACTCAAGACCTAATGCTCAGCAGTAGCATTTTTAACAACTAGACCAACAAGCCAGAAAATTTAACACAGATCGTTCAAAATATGTTCGAGAAAAAACAGAAAAGTCAGCCGATATTTTTCTACCAATTTCATATCTACTTTTTCGTCTAGGAAACCTACCCCAAGCAATTGAACTTAATGCTTCTACCTTCTACCCAAAGTGCAATTTCCAAAGGTGGGTCGATTTATATATAGGTCAGACGGTAAGTTATTAGATTTTCCTCTTAGGAAAATTAGGTACTATACAACTATATAACTCTTTTGAAAACCCTAAGCTCGATATTTGCCAAATATGCAAATTTGGCCTGGCTCCTGTGATATTTTTTAACTAGTACAGAATACAAGTGATCTTTTCTACCAATGTTTAGTACTGTATTGTCACCATCATCATCCTTGCGTTATCCCGGTTGCATCCTTTCGGAGCCCGGGGTCCGCTTTTCTGCTTTTAGCTCTCCAATTCGGACGGTCTTGTGCATCCCTTATGGTGAGTTTGTTGGAACGCATGTCATCCGCTACGACGTCAAGCCAGCACTTTTTGGGTCTGCCCCTTCTACAGGGACCCGGAGGAGGCGGCATGGCCAGACATTTGTTTCCCACATAGCTAGCCGGTTTCCGTAATACGTGCCCGTACCAACGTAGGCGACACTCCTGCAATTTGTCTGCTATGTCACGGATATGAAGGCTGCCGCGAATACGTGAGTTCTTAACGCGGTCTCTCCGCGTAACTCCGGACATCCAACGCAACATTTTCATTTCCGTGACACGCAGTTCTTGCTTGTGCCGCTCAAGTACGGGCCACGCCTCACTGCCATATAAAAGGACGGTAATTAGTACTGTATTGTATTGCGTAGTTTTTATTTTATCAATAACTAGTGGAAAAAAATTGTAACACTGTTTTTGGAACAAAAAAAAAAAGATTATATATTAAAGATCTGAATGTCACACTAGAACTCAAAAAGAACGTTTTAGACCCCCGATTTTACTCTTAGATAATTTACTACATATCTATTAATATTGCTATTTAGGTAACTCCGAGTTGGATTTGTTATTTGCCAAATATGTAGAATTTGGGCATTTCTTCAGAAAGGAGATCGTTTTTTTTCGCCCCCCCTATAGTAACGTTTATTGACCGTATTTACCTAAAAAAGTAACCAATGTATTATTTCAATCATCAATACTTAGTGTGCGTCAATAATTTCGTTCTCCATAGTTACGGACTGTTAATGTATCTGCAAAAGTCGACCTAATGGTGTACTGACTGGCAGAAAAATAACTAAGGTTAGAAATAAGTTTTCAAAGGAATTCGAAAATATTTTTTCTTACGAAAAAACAGAACAAGCATCGATATGTTGATGTAAACATATTCGAATGGAATAAACCTAGTAATGTAAATGTTATTTAGATAGAATAATCCCGGTACCCAATGTGCTCGACAGAACCCTAACAGTAGTATATAGCTTAATAATTGAATGTTAAAAATGTATCATTCTACCTGATCGTAAATGGGAACCGATGTTAGTAGTTGGTTGGTATCATTCTATACTTTAAAAAATACAGGTGCTTTACCATTGCATGGACAATGCTGAAATAATCCAAGATGGTACCTACATGAAGTGGAACCTGCTCGCTTAAAACTATAAAATATCTACTTTGAAAAGGATAGGCAGCCTCAAAACGATATATAAATCGTCAGTAATAAATTTAGTCGTCTATAAATCATTTTCAAACGCTACAAAGTAAAAAATAACTTCAATTTCGAAATTAAGTGCGTGAAATAAGATTTTTGTCAATTCTTATAAAAACGATGGGGTTTTGAGGACCCAGAATCTCCTCCTTTTTTGAAGTCGAGTAAAAACATATTACACATTTGGTACTACCAAGCGTGGCGATTATGGTGAACCCCCACAAATTGGGGAAGGCGTATGTCCAGCAGTGGACGTCTTTCGGCTGAAATGATGATGATGAATACAGTCGTAACGAAACAATGTATTCTAAAAGGAGCTCGGTCAGTATTTAACAGCAAGTAAAACACCCTCACAGAAATGAATGCGTTGGGTGGGTCGTGTTTGTGAAACTGTACATAGAGGTGAAGTCAAACCTTTTTATATTGTTAACATTAATTTATTGTTCTCAAGTAAGTGACATTTGTGTATGTTTTAATTGAGAATAAAGATTCTTTAAACCTAAAAGGATTTAGTTTCAGATCCACAATAAAATATGAATACTAATAAAACAGGGATGTGGAAACTTAAATCATTACACTTTAAATTAATTAGTAAGGGTAATATAAAACGGAGCGGCTCATGAAATGGGCTAATTGCCAGATTAGTTCAGTTACACCGCAGCAGCGGCCATTTTGTTTTTAGTCATTTCGTATGATACGAAATGACTAAAAACAAAATGGCCGTCACTCATGTTTCGTATGATCGTTTATTATATTTTCAAGACCTAGATAAATTGATAAAAACTTAAGAATTATTATCATAACTTTGCGTTGGTGCAATAAGAAAATGATATGATTGGAGAAATTGCGACAAATTATCATAAATTAGTGCATTCTGCTCCGTGATGTAAACAGCTTTAACGGCTATAAACTTCCTAAAGAATGGGCTATCAAATTCGAAAAGTATTTTTTTTTATTCTAACTGGTTGTTTCAGAGATAACCCCTACTAAAAACAAATTTTACGTCTTTATAATTTTATAAATATTTTGTTTCTTGATTTTCTTACATACCAAGTATATTTTAAATATTTTTTACAAAAGTCATGCAAAAACATTTTAAATATTAACAAACTCACACCGTCTTCCACTACTGGGAACTCTGCGAGGATTTTTTTCTAAAACAAATTATTCTGTTGTGACAAGAAACTTAAATCCATTGTTGGTCGTAATCTCCCCAAATTCATCGATAACAAGTTTTTTAAGAATAATCTTTTATATTACTAACCAACTTTCTTCTTATACCTTGGTAAAACCTAGGCTTATGTATGTTAAAACAAACTGATTGTCTTTTTTTGTCCTGAATATTTAAGAAGGTACAAATAATTTCCCTATTTTACGGACTAACAACAAATTTGTTTCACTAGAGGTAAATCATCTGCCTAGCCTTTTCCCAATCATTTTGGGGTCAGCTTCCAGTCTAACCGGATGCAGCTGAATACCAGTAGCTTACATAGACGACTGTCTATCTGACCTCCTCAAACCAGTTAAGACTGGCTGTCAGAATTTTGGTCTTTTTAACTCCCGTAACAGATGAGAATAATTTCTTTATTTCATACTTTTACAGCGTGATTTTCCAGTAGTTGGGCTTTAGTTTTTGAACTTACTAAGTGGTTAAATCACATCATTTAATACCCAGAACGGCATCATTCTTATATAGAAAAAAAGCCGTCTATTCACTAGTAAATTAAAAAAGCTTTTATTAAGTAAATGCTACTATAGTGTCAACGAATATTTAAATGATAAATCCCTGCAGCTAGTTTAGAAAACTCCAAAACATGTATTTAATTTATTTTTAATTACTATTATAGAATAAGTTACATTATATGATAATCAATAGGTCCTCATCTCTACCTACTGTATTTTCTTTTGCTGTGCCTGACAGGGTCCACGATTGTTACTAAATAAAATGTTTTACCACCTAAGCATATACATTGTGGAATGCAATAAAGTATTAAGTATAGTACATCACTTTAGGTCCTCTAGTGGGTCTAAAGTGACTCCACATTGCTTTTAACCAACGGACAATCAAGACGCTTCCAATTATACCTTCTTTTTTTGGGTGCGAAATCATTAAAAGACTTAGACAGTAATTTTGAAGTTATGACGAAGCAGATGGACATACATACATCAAAATCATCACCCTTTTTTTTTGCTTCGCCGTAGTCAAGTAAAAATATGCTTTTATTTATTCGACTCGATACCGAAAGCCCGTGCAGCGCATACACTACCAACTAAAGTTATCCGATATTCAGATTCGCAACAGCCTGTGCATCGTAAAGAAAATGCTGCATTTTATTATCCAGCATTTCAAACCAGATTGCGTCACTATTGCACTATAGGATCGGTTCATACAAAAGGAACCACGACATCTATCGACTCGACTGATCGCTCTGTCCATTTGTTGCCTTATTTCGTTCCATTGTCCAAGTCTCTTCAATTTTCTGAAGGAATTCCTTCGAAGTATCTTAGTGACTGTGTCTTTTAAAAGTAGTTTTCTGTATATCTGCGTGGCCTTCAGAAGTTTCGAATTTCGAACACGTATTCTTTTTATGAATGTTTTTAGTAGATCATGGAATATTTTTATTAATTTTATTATTTCATTCGACGACGGCCTAAAACCTATAAAGTAGGTGCTGACCAAAGAGGTCTTCCTCTTTGGTCAGCTGTATTTTAATTGAAAAAGTGTTTTAGTTTTCTACGATTTATTTTGGTGGGGTTCCAAATTCAAATCAAATTATTGACTAGCGGGATATAATGAAATAAAATACAGTACAAAATTATTGCCTTGTTAGAACCCAAGGCTTTTTAGTAACTTGCTTGCTTTGGTTAGGTTTACATGACGTAAAATAAATTGTTGATATATGCTAAATAAGATTAGAAATAAATGTACGTGCGTATTAAACGAATACTATAATAATCTATGTATATCCCACAGACACAAATCATTATAAAAATTCAATTATTTCAGAAAGCTAAAGATAAACACACAACGAATATACAACATCAACACTACGAATATTTTTTCACGCCGGCAGAGAAACCTCACAATATAATAAAAATAACACAAAAAAATAAAAATAAATGAAAATAAAACCCAGTCTTCCGTGAAACTGATTTTGTTGAAAAAACGACTATCAAACTGAGAGTCCGTTTTCACACGAAACCGCGACCAAAAGCTATTGTTTACAATACCGTTTAAAAATCGAATGCTGTAGCTCAATACATTTTGATTGCTCACTTTTAAACTCTTTGGTCAATTCTGTAGTTTTCAAAAAAAGAACAACTGCGCTATCAAAACTTTTCTGCTTTTTATAGTAAAAAATAATATTTTATTGTATTGTATTTTACGATTTCGTGATTTTGTGAGGCAAATATATTAATTGATATTGTTTTCAAAAAGAGATTGTCGCTATATAATATTTATTTATGCGTTTTATGTCGAATCCGTTTTGTATTTACAATTATTATTTCGTTTGAAAATAGAATCTTCGTTCTTAAAATATGTTTTTTACTAGCTTTTAATAACTGCTTCGCACGCGGATATCTCGGAAATTATTCCACGGTAACATAGAACCGGGATAAAAAATACTATAAGTTTTGAATCAAGATTACAAGCTATCTATCCGCCAAATTTCAACCAAATCTGTTTAGCCTTTTTTGCGTTCATCCATACGTCCTCATAAACTTTCACATTTATAATATTAGTAAGATAGTAGTGTGCCGTGCCTCGGAAAGCACGTTAAGCCATTGGTCCCAGCTGTCCTTTGTTGATCCTTGACAGTAGATACGGGTCGGCAGAAGCTCGAAACTCTGACAACCAGTCTTACCAAGGAGTGTTGAATTATCCAGTAACTGGGTTGTGGAGGTCAGATAGGCAGTCGCTCTATGTAAAATACTGGTACTCAGCTGCATTCGGTTAGACTGGAAGCTGACCCCAACATAGTTGGGAAAAGGCTAGGCAGATGATGATGAGATGGTGAGTAGGATTAATTTAAAAAATAAACAACAATGTTAATTCTATATTTATTTTATATTCTCTAATTAAAATTCAAATATCATAATTATCTAGCGTAAACCTGTCATTTACCTTACCCGTAAACTGGTTATTGAACCGGATAACTGAAATTTGCAATTAAATTGAACACGGATTTGTTGGAAATTTCAATTTTGTCTATAAGGAGGGTGTTATGTTTAACTAAAATTAACAACGTTATAATTAATTAGTTTTAATGGAGATAATCCGGTATTGATTACCATAATTATTATTTGTGTATGAATAGAATATAGATAAAATAGTATGATTAGTAATCATCACAAAATATCAATTGAAAGTACATGTAAAAGTTGATTTGAAAGTTCATTTTCTAGTAAGTCCCTTAATCACCTTCTACTACACGGGAAAATTAGGGGTGTTGATATTCTTTACGTCCGGCAACATACGAAATGAACCGAAAAACTTTTTCCCAAAAATCACAAACCCTTACGAAAAAACGCACCATTTTTGCCTACAAACCTGACATTGCCTACGTTTAAAAGAAGATTTTTTCGCCATTTTCCCTCTACCCGAAGAGGCACGTTAGCAACGTCATTATATCAATGAATGAGTCTTAGTTTCTCGCTCGGCTTGTTATGAAGGGACGGACCGAATTCATCGTCTTTAAGCTCTGAAACGGGAAAGATCTCCGACAAAATTTATTGGACAACTCTGACGGGTATATTTGGCAAATTATTTTCCGACATCGTTTGATGAGAATGGTATTGTAAGCGATATGGTTCTGCATTCCACAGTGCTAGAAAATGGACTGCTCTCATAACTTCTTCTCAGAGAAAAAACCAACACTGATCATCGCCACCCATTTGCTCTTTTAATTTCTTGTTAGTTCGGGTTTTACATACAACTATCCTTTATAAAAGTCAGCAGACTGAGGAGGTTGTTTTCAAATAATAACAGCGACAAAGATTCTTCGAAGGTTGAAATACATTTGCCATGGTTGGTTCATAGATAGGTAACCATTCATAACAAATCGAGACTCCTCCTTGCCTCAAAAAGCACGTTAAGCTGCCCCGACTGTTATTTGTACATCTTTGACAGTCGGTAAGGGTAGTCAGAAGACCAAAATTTTTTCTGCCTTAACTGAGCTATGGAGGTTAGGTAGGCAGTCGCTGCATCTAAAATACTGGTATTTAGTTGAATCCGGTCAGACTGGAAGCCGACGCCATAGTTGGGAATAGGCTAAGCAGCTTGTTTTTATTGTTAAATCTTTGCTGACTATATATCCTACTCTATATATCAACCACGCATCCATGGTTACCCCTGAACAACGAGAACTGCCCTTCCTGTTACGGTGTCAAGACACTGGCAATGTTGGATTTTTACTATGGACTATATTTGTTCTACGTTTTTAGAATTTTTAGTATTTTAACTTTAAAAAAAAATGTGTTTATTATCTTATAAAAACTTTTTTGCAAAAAAACACAACCGACTTCCTTAAAAACACTACAAAGTGAAAAATAACTTTAATTTCGGTAGTCGGTGTCTTAGGATCTGTATTTATGGTTTTTTTGCCACCGACTTCCGAAATTAAAGTTATTTTTCACTTTGTAGTGTTTTTAAGGAAGTCGGTTGTGTTTTTTTGCAAAAAAGTTTTTATTTTTAAATTTTTAGTTGTGGTATTCACCCTGCACTAATTCCAAACAAACAATGCATATTTATGCGATAGCAGAAATCGCGGTTGATTTCCTGTCATTTTTTAAAGAGTTCCGGTGTCTGTCTCCCGAACTCATCATCAGATCTATATGAAAATTATATGGGACCATTTCGGAATAAACCCCTTTCGAACAAAAAAAGAATTTTGTAAATCCGTCTATATATGACGGAGTTATGGCCGAACATACATAAAAAAAAAAAAAAAAAAAAACATAATAACATCCGAATTGATAACCTCCTCCTTTTTGAAGTCGGTTAAAAACTAGATACAATTAAGTTGCCGGGGCTTCCCAGAAAGTAATCCGAAGATACTTGTGATGGGATAAACCTCGCTCTTCCTCGATTAGTTCAAGTTGTTTCGTTGTGCTAATTAGGTATAAGTTACACATTTTTTTTAATAAAACCAATAAAAAATTAAAAACTAATTAAAACAAACCAATAAGAAAAAAATAGAACATAAATGAAAATGAATTAAATCGTGCTTATGACAGAAAGGTGTAAATGTGTTTTTATGTGCATGTGAAAGTAAATTTTGTGTGTATGTGTGTGTGTTTGAGTGGGTGTGTGGGTATGGGTGTGGGTGTGAGTTAGAGTGTATGTGAGTGTGTGTGAATGAGTGAGATGGTGTGTGTGTGAGTGTGTGTGAATGAGTGAGATAGGGTGTGTGTGTGAGTCTGTGTGTATGCGTGAAGTTCAACCCTGTGTAATTAAAATGTCTTCCACGGCATCATAATTAAATGTGAAGAGCCATTCCTTCAATATCTTCTTACACTCGTACAGCTGCATAGGGTAAATGTTAAGTATGTGATTTACTTTATTATAAACGCGTGGGGCTTGAGCTACATTTTGGCGACTACCAAAAATTGAACGTGCTGAGTATGTAGGGGCTACTATATCACAGCGTCTTTTTTTAAGTTTGGCATGGCTAAAGGGTAGAATTTTATGGAATCTGAGTACAAGGTATAGGATATAGACCTTAAAGTCTTTAAATAGTCTTCGGACTCAAGTAGGCCAAAGCAAAGAAAATTTGCTCAGGTGGAGATTCAAATTACTCTGTTCTGGAGCGTACACATGGTTCCACAAACAAGGAGACCCTTAATATCGTGTCCAGCGTGTCCTGTTGTCTGCTTACTACAGGAGTTGATGGACGCCACTAGAAGTGCCAAGTTCGTAGCCAAATTCTGACTGTATATAGATTGCTATTGATACATTAAGAAATAGAAGAATATTATATTCGAGAAACAAAATCGGAAACCACCATCTCAAGCTACTTCAAAGAGATCATTTTATACCACTGAAAACTTTGGCTGCCTCTTTCAGAATCTTGATCAAAAGGTTACCAAGTTACTTCTTCAAGAGTGCCTCCAACGTATCAAGCTTGTACACACAAAACTGCCCAAGGCTTAGAACTTTCCGACCGCAATAAAATGGGTCACGGTCAAAGCATCTAATTATCCCTTTCATATTAATATCGAATAATCTGAACTTGGGTCTCGCAATAATCAAAAGGAGCCAAGTGTGGGACGGACTTGTGAACTAAGGACTCTGCCCAAACAAAACCATATGGCACTTTTTTTTTCCCAACTATATGTTGGAGTGGCTACCAGTCTAACCTGATGCCGCTAAATAGCAGTTTTTACGTGAAGATATATTGAACAATTTTGGCGTATACCTAATGAAGAAGAATCTTTCTAGCTCAACGTGCTGTGCTTTGGTGCTGCTGCGGCTGCAGAAACCTAAAATAGCGTCGGCAATCACTAACATGTTTATTTGAATGTGGTTATAAAATAAACAATTTTTTTAATTTATTTTAACCGACGAAAAAAACGGAGGAGGTTATCAATTCGACGCGTATTTTTTTTTTTATGTATGTCCACGCATAACTTTTTACATTGTGATAATTCTTTTTTTATTGGAAAGGGTATACTTCGAGGGTGGTCTCATATAAATTTGGAAAACAAAATCAAACCCTAAGGGTCGGAAAACAGGAGATTATTGATTATTCACTCATTGATTGTAATGTATAACCACGCATAACTTTGTAAAAAGTAGTCCGATTTTGATAATTCTTTTTTCATTGGATAGGGTATACCTTACCAAATATTATTAGTACATTAAAGCTACAAAAAAATTACAAAATAAAAACTTTTTAACAAATAATTAAACCGCCGAAAAAACAGAAAAGCAAAAACTAATAAACCTTAAAATTTTGAGAAGGCGCTGAAAAATCAATGAACTAAGATCACTCAAAGCATCGACTCATAATTTTAAGGTTTATTATTTTCTGCTTTTCTGTTTTTTCGGCGGTTTAATTTTTTGTTCAAAGTTTTTTTTTATCCATGTATTACCGTTAATAATATTTTAGAACTGGTTTGAGTGAAAACCTCTGGCCGTGAGGTCCAAGTGCTCGGGGTCTATTAAAAGTAATAAACATCCAAACAACTGAATGACAGTTCTCATGATCAAAGAGCTGGATTCTACCTTGATCACATGCTAAGGATTGTCATACAACTTCACAATGCCTTCAATTTTCGGAGACATGTTTAAAATTGTTATTAGTTTTAGTCAAATTATAAAATTAAATTGTTATGCCCCTGCCCCTATTAGTCCCCCATGGGATACGAGGCGTGACATTCTGTGTGGGTGTGTATTATTTTATGTCTTTATTTGGTCATATGCAATAAGTGACTTTTGTCAATTTTTCGTATTGAGCGTTTTAAAAATCAACATTGTTTATGATTAAAAAAGATACGTGGAGGATTGTAAAATTTAGCACAGCTAAAGTTTACAAGGAGGAGGAATCCAGAAAGCTAATAATTGTTAATATGTTTTTCAATTTAAATGAATTATGGTCGAACCTTAGACCGTACCGATCGTTCGACCATTAGATTTAATTAAAACATTAGGCATACGTTGTTGTTAAGATAGATTTTATTTTAATTCTTTAATGTAGCTGTCTGTCTATCGCTATCTAAATGTGAAGAAAAATCATCATTAGGCATGTCCTAGAACCAAAAATTCGAAGACATGTGACATCCACCAACCCGCACTGGGCCCGTGTTGTGGACGCATAATGGCCCACTCACTCTCATACAGAATAGGCCTGTGTCCCAACTGTGGGAACATTTTAAGCTGATTATGATGTGATGTGTTGATCCTGCCAGGGTCGCGAGATTTGTTCGAAAGACATACCGTTGCTTTGGCATTTGGGCAATTGAAGGAACACTGGTGGGTTTTAGTCAGCAAAAGTCTGTCACGCTCTACCGCTCCGCCCAGAGCGGGAGACGTAATTTGAAGATTTCCCATCTACAAAAAAAAACTGTTAATAATCTATCTATCGTGTCAAAACTCTTGGTAGTCGTTTTTCTTCGCATTCATATTTAGAGAAATAAAAGGGATCCTACTACCTTTTGATATGTATAGTGCCTTAGAAACTTTTACGACATTGACATGTGACTTACTCCATGACAGGAATAATAAAATGCCCCCTTCACATCGTTGCTTGACTAGAATACTAAAGGAGGATATCACCAATTAAACTAAACACGTTTAGTACATCTAAACCACGTTCAAGAGCGTTGACTGACCATCTGCCTAGCCTTTACAAAACTATGTTTGGGTTGGCTTCCAGTCTAACCGGATCAGCTGAGTATGCGACTGCCTATCTGATCTCCATAACCCCGTTACTGGGTAATACGATACTCCGTGGTAAGAGTGTTTATCGGACCTTCGGGCTTCTGACGCCCCGTAACGCCTGTCTAAGATGTTCGAAAGACAGCGGGGACCAACGGCTTAGCGTGTTTTCAAAGGGTCATGGTGTGTAATGATGGTCACCCATCCACGGACCAACTGCTGCAAACGTAGCTTAACCTGAACGATCAATCAGTGCAGCTGTTATTACGTAGCCACGAGCCCTACTGATTGACATCACTGATGTGGAATATTCACACTGCCAGCTTCTGAATGCTGCACCCTAATTATGTAACACACTATTAATCAGAATCTGAATCATTTTGAAGCTTATTGCTAATCCATGCTTTCATATGTTCGTAAAAATTGTTTGCAACTTAAACAACGTCATAAATGTTGTGGAATTGTCAAAATGACAAAGATTCTTACTGTTATTGTACTACGCAATTACATACTGTCTAGATAGAAAGATAGAAAAATTGTTCATGCTGCACAAATAAAATGCACATTAATCATCATTATTCATTATTTTCAGCCGAAAGACGTCCACTGCTGGACATAGGCCTCCCCCAAGCACGGCTACTTCGACCGGTTGTGTGTGTGCTTCTCGCATCCAGCGGATTCCTGCAGCCTTCACCATGTCATCGATCTGAATTACCTGCATGGAAGTCGTAACGTTGGAAGACTTCCACAAGATAGACCGATGACCTGATGAAGGCTACAGGACATGCACATTAAGAAAAAAATAATAAATAAGAACATAGAATGCACACAAACAAATTAGCCAAATGCCCAGTATTCAAGTCAATAAAAAAAAAAAAACAGTTATTCTTGCTTTTAATTGTGCTGGTAAAATAGGCACATGAAACTCAATTTATAAATTTCGTACAGAAACCAAAATTATCAGCCCAAAATTACAACAAAGAATCATGTTAACTCATACGAAATCGCATAGTGAAACTTAGTCTAGCGTTTTGTTGAGTCAAAAGTCGGAAGCCTACTTTGTGTAGCCGTATCTGTTGAAAAGCTGTATCCCATTTGCCATGTTGAACTGAAGACTGCAGAGTTACATTTGCATTTATTGAGTTAATGAGCTAAATGGTGTATGTTTTGGAGGGTTGTCACACTCTTTTCAGAAGGGTGAGAAGTTGATCCCTATTAGAAGGAAAAAACTATACTGATTTAAAAGAAAAAAGAAATGTTTTGTGCGATGTTTGATTTAACAAAAAACTTTTGTAAATGTTTTATTCAAAATCAAGTAAGCAACAAATCTGTAATGTATTAAAGACCAGATCTAATTGTGTAGCACCTTTGCCACCCTTTGTTACTCTAGCCTCTCTTCCGTGTCTGCGTTTGAACAAAACAATCGACTTCGGAGTCTAGGCACCCAGTGTTTTACAAATACAAAATAATTTTGTTGACATAAAACAAAGTATGCTTAGATGGTTTGGTCATGTTGAGAGGATGAATGAAGGTCGGCTCACAAAAGGTATTTACAAGGTAGATGTGAGTGGAAACACCGGGAGGGGACGCCCTAGGAGGACATATAGGGACCTTATTGGTGATGTTCTTCAGAAAGGTCAGGTGCGTAGTACTCGCAACCGGCGTGTGTGTATGACCAATTGTATGAACCTAAACGAGGCAAAAGAAGTGTGTAGAGATCGTAGCAGGTGGCGTTCCGTGGTTTCTGCCTTCCCCCATGGGAAAAAGGCGTGATTTTATGTATGTATGTATGTATGTATAAAACAAAATGTACATTTAATAATAGATTTCTTTGACTCCTACGCTCGTTAAAACTGCGTTGCAGGAGCCAGTAATTTTATAATATACGTCAAATCGTATTCAAATGATTGCGTATTTCCCAATGGTACTTCATGGGAAGTGGATAATGTGGCTTCCGATGTCCCTAGAATTAATCACTTTTCCCAACAGCCAGTCCAGGCTAACAGTCTAACTTAATACAGCTGAATGGGTCGGCTACCCGTCTTACCTAATACAGCTGAATATTTTACATGGAGCGACTGCCTATCTGACTTCCTCTACCCAGTAACTAGGTAAAACGATACCCTTTGGTAAGACAACCGCTACCGCCGAACGCTGTCTATACCGGATGACATTTTTTACCGTCTCGACCTTCATACGGTGTGTTGTGTAACTAGAATATAAGGCAGGAAGGCCTTCAGATTCATTGCAGGTGACTAAAGGAGCGCGGGACGCGGGTGGACGGGGGTGTGCGGCTCGTGTGCCTGCGAAAGATCAATGAGGCCGCCTATCGGCCGGCGTCAAAGGGTTGGATCGCGCTACGAAATCATTGATACATGCTGCGCATTGTGTAGGGTGCGTATGATTTGAGTTTCGATAGATTTTAATTGTTTTTTTTTTTTGTAATTTCTGTTTTTGTAGTTCTAGTATGAAAATGTTACTTTAAATGTGTAGTATTTATTGCTAGATCAATTTCATTACATGTTATTCAAAAATAAAAATAATAAAATTAAATTATAAAATAATAAAATTTCTATGCCAAAGGTTTCTACTCCGTTCACCTAGTACACCCATTTTTTTTCAAGACGTTAAAAATGTCACCCGGTATAATCTATTTTAGAATTATTGCTGCCTGTAATGTTTCCACTGCTGGGACACAGGCCTCCTCTTTGTGAGAGGGTGTGGGATATAATCTACCACGCGGGCCCAGTGCGGGTTGGTAGATGTCACATATCTTCTGTTCTAGGACATGCCGGTTTCCTCACGATGTTTGCTATCGCCACATTGAGAGCAGTGGTAATGAAGTAATTTACTTAATGTAAAGCACCTGGGTTCGAAACCACAACCTGTACTCATAAGTAGAGGCTGATACCAATGGGCCACCACTGTCCCCAAAGAAGTTTGATATTTATCAACAAATTACCTAATCAACCAAGTATTGTTTTTTTTTTTACAGCCATACAATTTTTCTGGACATTGTCTTCCACATTACCTCTATTACCCACCTTTACACATTTAATATCTCATTCATTTCACCAGCTAAGTTCAATTACACCGAAATAAACAATTACTCCGACAGTACGTACAAACGGTTAATTTATCTTCATTCAGTCCTTGTTAAACGATAAATCACTTTTTGCAAGATTGATGCCTAGAATGGATTTTGGGCTACAATTTAGGATAAAGCTAAAAAAGTTGCCGACGCGAGTCTATAGGGAATATTGTGCTTCGGCGAGGAATTTAATAGGAAAACTGTTTTAATCTCAGTAAGGTAAATTTTTCCGAAGTTATTATTTTATACGTCGTGGTCGTTGTCGGCTGGTTTAATATGGATGAATTTCTGCTAAGTACACAGTACCTACATCGTTTATCGTAACTTGCATTACTTACATGACTTTATTACTATCTGGCGGTTTATAGCATATTGTAAATGGCATCCGGTAGCGTTTTGTGATGGATTAAGCTCTCTAAAATAGGATTGAGCTACATGATGGCAGATGCATGCTTGTTATCTGGAGGCAAAGGTCTTCGCCCACATGTGATAGTGGCGCGAGGAGGCGAAACGCCGGGGAGAAATTCCGCTGCCGCGACAAATCGCGGCAAGGCGGACAGAGCTCCGGCACGTTTTCATAGCGACATGGCGGGTACAATTGTCGCAACCCAGTGCTGGGCACGCCACAATTATGGCGGTAAATCCCCTCTTTGAGGAGATAGAGAGGCGCCATGGCGTCCTTAGCTTCCGCCTGACGCAGGTTCTCACCGGGCATGGGTGATTCCGGGGTTCCTGTTCAGGATAAAGCAAGATGAAATGCCCGGGTGTTTCCATTGCGAGGATCGTCTGGAGGACACGGTGGAGCATACGGTGGAGGTGTACCCTGCCTGGGCGGAGCACCGCCGTGTCCTCGTGAAAGTGATCAGCGGCGGTGAGCTGTCGCGTCCGGCCCTGGTGCGAGCCATGGTACGGAGCGAGAGGGCATGGGAAGTTGGGAGATATGTCCAATAGGAGGAGGCGGGGCGCGTGAGGGAGTGGCAGTCTCTGCACCCTCACGTCCCTAGCTGCCACAGGAGGAGACGCCCCGGGCGTCGGGAGTCGATCGCAGACTCCCGGCCACCGTAGGCGCGGGCTTGCGAGCGGCGAGCAATGGGTAGCTTGCCGCCCGGTAAGGACCAGGCCCGTATCAACGGCGCGTAGTGTTCCACGTGCGCCTCAAAGAGATGTCAGCAGCACTGAAGGGGTCTGCTAGGACCGATGCCTGCCAGGGTCGCGAGATTGTTCAAACAAGATACCGTGGTCCTGGCATATGAGTCAAATCAAATCAAATCAAAAGCCATTTATTCAAACTAGGCTGAGAGTCAGCACTTTTTGAACGTCAAGTTACATAAGACAGTCCCCCCAAAACGCCCGCCCTTCGACACTTCCTAGTGCTTTAGCTGGGAAGAAGAAGTGGCGGAACAAACTCCCCAGCAGCACAGCTGTCCGTTAAGTTAGAAGAACTCGATTCTATACAATATTATGTAAGTAATTAATATTATAAAACAAAACAAAACATACATCAAATTATGCGTCATATGTCAGCTAGCACACGCCAATATACGAACAAAACATTAAAAACTAGACTCAAGCTGAAGTAATAAAATCGTAAACAGAACTTAAAACCTAAATAAGAGCCTCCGGGTATAAAGGGCGTGCCCGCTTACATACACAACGATGAGGAAAGCTAATTCTGATTCTGGTTGAAAGAACCTAAACATTGTCTTAGTAACTGAAGGAACACGGGTGGGTTTTATTCAAGAAAAGTCTGTCACACCCTCCCACTCCACCCAGAGCAGGAGAAGTTATTTGATGATTACCAATCCAAAAAAAAAAAATGCATGCTTGTTGTCTGCTGTAGACAGGTCATCTCAAAGCTGAAATGAATCTTTCTTCAAGAAGTTCTCAAAGGTATTCAAAGGTTTCTCTGGTCTCCTGGAATGACATTTAACGTCCGGTAAGGATACAGTTATTGGGAAGGCGGAGGACAGGGTGTTTTGAAGGTTACAGCTGTGAGCTCCCCGTCGCCCCCCACCGACTACTACCTTCTGATGGTGGACGTGGTGGGGCTGCAAGATAGGAGGTGTGTCATTAGTCCCTTGTGGTGCCAGACGTAAAGAATAGCATTATCCCATTTCATCCCGCAGCGTTCGCTATACATTTTGTCACCATACTGTGATCACCAAGCCGCCTGCCAAACGTATTATAACCTAATATGCAACACTACTCCATAGCAAAGATAAACAAATTTACGGAATATTTTTGTTTTAGTTTAGTAGTGAGCCCAAAAAGGCATTATTTCGTCCTACGTTCGACCTAGGTAAAGCCTAGATACTGTCTCGATATCAGATGATCCCCAATTACACGCTGTCGTACCCACATTGTTTACTAACACCACGCTTGCTGATAATAGGACTAGCGAAGGTCGTGGGACGAAATATGGCAAAAGTTGGCGTGTGTCGAGATAAGTCGAAAATAGTAGGGCAAAAATTGTGACCTTTTATACAGCTGATAACATAAGCACTCGGGCATATACTATGTACATTATTTTATTTTGCTTTAGTTACAAAATTGAAGCCCAAAGGCCTTCTGCTTAAAACAGAAAGCTTAAGCTTTGGTTACTATGCTTGTTTGCTGATGATTATAGATTTAAATACTTATTTGAAGTATTAATATCCTCAAAAAAATTTACACAAATATTATAAAGCTGAAGAGTTTGTTTGTTTGATTGAACGCGATATTCTCAAGAAGTCTGAATTGATTTTTTTTTGTGTTGGGTAACCTATTTATTGAGAAAGGCTATAGGTTATATAACATCACGCTACGATCAAAAGGAGTGGAGCAGCAACGAAAAATGTACGAAAACTGGCAGGCAATTCGATGCGACGGGAAGGGTCAGGGGAGCAAAAACTTGACGCGGACAAAGTCACGAGCAGAAGCTAGTTTAAAAAAAAAAATTGTTTTAGGAACTCAGGCTTGGTCTTTGACAAACCTTTACCAGTCCGAACTCAAGTTTTGATAATGTGCAATGGAACTCACTATTCTGGGCCACAAATTGACAGATTATATTCTCAACACCATGCTGTGCTTCAAAACACAAAGTAATGACGTTGCTCAAAACACCGCTCAGCTGAATTGGGACTGGGTTGACAACGTCTGCCATAAACGCAGTAAGCTTTGGACTAAAATAACCTCAACGTAGAGGACTGATAAAGCCAGAAGTCGTCACTGCACATCCCGTAGAAGATGGCAGGACGAGCTGGGGAAAACACACGACCAATGGTCGACTTTTGCCCTGGATCGAAAGAGCTGAACGCCATGGGGAGGGGCCTTTAACCTGCAGTGAGATGACGCAGGCTAACGGTAGTAAATAACAGTACAAAGTTATGTTTTTTAGAAGAAATTAAAAATACCGTAAGCATTGATTTTGAAAATTGAACGAAAATAGGAGTTATCCTTTTAAGAACTAACGTCCTTATGCTTCAGAACGAACACCGACCCATCACGCGAAACAAAATCATTAATTTTTATTGAGTAAAATTGGTAAATATGTTTCATAATACAACACATTCCCAAACACATGGACAGCTAATCTCATACCAAAAAAGTGTTACCAATACAAAAAAATATATGGTGCACGGATAGCTCTTGATGATTTATGTTGCCATAAATAAAAATACACCATTATCCTTGTGCCGAGGGTTAAAAATGAAAAATGCCTACACATATACATGTTGATTTGGGAAAGAAAAACGTCGCCAGTTTGAGAGTGTAGTTGGGGGTTATCGTTGTAGGGTGTGCACATAATGGACAAAGTTGGTGATAGTTTTGTACGTGGATAGTTTGCTGCATTGAATGGGCTATGAAAACGTGCAATTGGCAGTCTGACGATAATTATATTATAAGCGAAACATAAGGTCCCCATTTTTCGTCATTCCCATTGATCTAGTTCTAATGGCTCTCGTTCTTAATTAGTTAACAACTCATTCCATGAAGTTTAAACCGCAATGGCTTGTATCCTAAATTAATTTTGAATCTAAATTGTCAACCATATTCCAAAATAAACCTAACTTATCGATAATAACAGCTTAGAATCGAAATTTAGTAAACGTTTCATTTTTATTTTTGCAAATATTGAAGCTAATCCACTCCAAAAATCTGTTAGCATAAAAGAGTTTTAATAACTTTCAAGATTGTTTTTTTTTTTCTAAAATCAATAAAAAGGGCGTCTCAATTATGTACACTTCTAAAATTTACTATTGGTAAGAAAACTACTGCGATGCAGACAGGGCCTGCAGCCCAGATGGCAGAAGGTCCTGCACTGATTACATGACTTAATTTAAATCTTGTAGCGACTGTAATTTACGCAGCAAAAGCCGAGAGAGAAAAACAATTGACATATCAGTCATTTGACATTGACATATTTCTTCAAGATAGAATGTTGGTATTAGAAACAATTATGGACAATGTTGCATTCAATATTTAACAAAAAAGATCGTTATCGAATTTAGGAACCTGACTAAATTCATCTGTAACTTATTTAATCACTAGACCCACGGCTTCTTTAGCATGATGTTCGGAAATTATCCGCAGGGAATGTGTTATAAAATAGAAATAGAAATAATATTTATTTGCATAAAACATGGTATATAAAGGTGTTAAAGTTAAAGTATAGAGCATACATGTTTAGCTTATATTATAGCATGCAAATGTTATTGGTTACATTTAAAAATGTTTCCCGTCTGTAAATTCTTTGATACTATATTTTTTTTTAGTTTTTAACCATTCGATTAGTTTTTTTTTAAACAATCTCTGATATAAAGTTTTATAATCACTTGGAATTTTATTATAAATTCGAACAGAGACACTAGCTAAATATAGTAAAAGCTGTTTAGCCATGTGGCTAAACAGCTTTTACTATATTTAGCTAGTTTCGGAAATTCACTTAATACAAGCCTGTGAGGATCTCGCCGGTTTCGAGAACATACATCCTCTGCCTTTTTAAATAGGTCTTTATGCTTCTTAACAAACATGCATACTTCATAGGTATAGAGAGAAGGTAGCACTAATACCAGCTAAAAATAAGCCTCATAACATCAGCTATCTTCCAGTAAAAGTTTTGTCAAAATCGGTCCAGCCGTTTCAGAGATTAGCCGGAACAAACATACAGACAAAAACTTTAAAAAATGTTTTTTTTTTTTGTTATTAGTACTGTATGTACTTTCATATGCATTTACGAAGAAAGCAGTTAATTTGACGTTACATTTAGTCACTCCATTTTTTTTTTCTTTTTATATATTACCTACTATGTTTTGCCAGCGCCTGCGCTCGAGTATTATAAATATGAACCTTCGTCTTGAAACACTCTGTATTTTAATGAAAACCGCTTTAAAATACCAAATAAAGAACATTTGTATGGCTAATAATAAGCCCATACATATAGCAGAAATGTGGCACTATTTAATAAGACCACTGTATAATGCATAAACCTCTGAGGTGAACCCGAACCCATTTGATCAATGGTATCACTAAATCAGTAGCAATGCCACAACGTAAGGCACCTTTGGATATAAATATTTTCCCCATGAGCGGTGTGGGAAGAATAATTATGATGTATGAGAGACCGAATATTTCATGAAGTGTAAGATTTTTTGCTTATGAGAAGAAATATGTAATTAGAGGCACGTGACTCAACTTGAAATGTGGGACTTTATATGTAAATTCGTTGTTCCTGTGGGTGTCGTAAAAGGCGACTAAGGGACTTACTAGAGAATGGGCAGCAGCATTATCTATGCATTTTACCACCAAACTGCGATTGGGAACCTACCATCCAAGCGTGGCGATTATGGCAAATCCCCAAAATTGGAGAGGGCCTATGTCCAGTAGTGGACATCTTTTGGCTGAAATGATGATGATGTGATGATGATGATAAAATCGTTGACATTATGGACAGGTGCAATGTATACTTTTAAACATACGTACTAGAGTATGTTTCACGAAAAAATCCCTGCGCCGTAATGCTACCAAAGCACAGAAATTCAGTGTTTTAAGGTGGATGATCAAGAGTAGGCCGCGAAATTAAAGTTTTCTTAGATTTTTGTCAGTGATAGGCTATATTTTGAATAATGTATGTATATAGGTTTTTACATACATACACATACATACAATCACGCCTTTTTCCCATGGGGGTAGGCAGAAACCAGGGGACGCCACCTGCTACGATCTCTACACACTATTTTGCTTCGTTTCGGTTCGGGTCTGTTTTTACAGAATTAAATAATAATTAAAATCAGTAATACAACCCTTTTAGTTCACTTAATTTTATTAAAAGACTACTTATGAAAAAAACATTCAATGAATGAAACTATGAGTCTAATCATTTTTATTATGAATAAAAATAAATCTTCCTTCTAAAACAATACGCAGTAAAAAGTTAAAAATAACAAAAATGAAAAAACTTTTTTCGACTTACTTAATCACCAGGAGAGTTATGATTCAAAATACCCCCTCTTTTTCTACTAACCCCATTTCAATTCTAACACTAACAATGTAACAGAAACACGATACAATTCTCTCTAACAACACCACATTTTACTCTTTCCACTGTAAATGACGCGTCATCTAAAGGAAATGAGTTGCCATTGTAGACGTAGAAGAACAACCTGTTACAGAGTCTAGTATTTCAATTGGATTTTTATACAACTTATAACACGGACTTGCACGAGCGTATTGTGTGAACCTGGACCTGGGGTGTAGATGGTGGGTGTGTAAAATGAGCTGTTATAACCTTATTTATGTGTTAGGCAAGGTGTTGCGAATAAAATACTGTTCCTTTGAAGAAAAAAATAGCTACATAATGATAACATACCTAGTAGTTCTTTAGATATCTAAAACTATTTTAAGGCAAAAAGAAAAAGATTTGTAAAGGTAATAATGTAAAATAGTAAAAGGTATAACCGAATGACTGGGTAAATTTCAATAATCAGAACAGTGGTATTGTCTTCCAGACTGTATTTTGGCCTTGGGTGCCAATCTCAACTCTAAACGGAGAAAAGCCTTTGGCGTGGGCGATATTTTAGTACACTCGCTCTTCAGCCCCTTACTCTCATAGTTTGATGAGACGGCAATCTGACACGACCGGAGAGAGATCGGGACCACGACCTACGGCTTAACGTGCTTTTTTCCAAACTCCCGGAGTTTGGAAAAAAACACTGTTACTAAGAATACTTAACGGAAAAACTCAATAACACTTTGTCCGACCTGGGAATACAACCCAGGACTACGCTCAGCAGTCCAACATAAGACCGAGCGACGGGACAGTTAAGAACAGTGGTAGACCAGTGGTAACGGGCGCGACTTTTGCGTCGTAAGGTCGTAGGTTCAAACTCAGACAGGCCCTTTACTTCATATAAATTATTACATCACCACTGCCTTCAAAACCATGAAGGAAAACATCGTGAGGAAACCGGTATATCCTAGAACTAACAACTCGACGATATGTGACATTTGCTAACCCGCACTGGGCCCGCGTGGTTTATTACAGCTCACGCCCTCTCGAAGAGGGGCTTATGTCCCAGCAGTGGGAACATTATATACTGGTTATTTAATTGATGTCTTAATAACCTCATATTAGATCGGTTTATAGACATTCAACTAATGGTTTTGTTGCTTTTCAATACAACTCTTAGATATTTGGTGGATCATTAAAGACACGCAGATTTGTGTTTGTGTGTGAGTGTGTTGTGTGGGTGTGTGGTGTATGTTTGGATTCTCGTTAATTCGACGCTATTCTTAATTTAAACAACAAATTTTCTTTTTGCCCCTATTTTACCCGATTACGGCGAAGCAGGTTTGACGACAACGATTTAAAGCGGTATATATTGTTCCCTCATAACTTCAAAACATAATAATTTTCATTATTTGACAAATGAGGTATCGTTGAAAAAATCTTGATTGTCCACTGGTTTTAGGTGACGTCACATAACATTGAATAAAGCGCTTTCTAGAGGACATGAAGTAATGAATTAATAAAAAAAGTGGTCTTTCATTCCCTCATAAAATTAATATGACTAACTCCCAACCACAGTCTAACCAGCCAGATACCCACATCAAACTAATGAATGATGATAAATAAAAGTCTGCAGTCATTGTACCTTCAAGCGTATTCCATAATTCATGAACATTAGGGCACGCTCAGGTAATGTTAGGAACAAAGGGAGCGCTCTCAGAGAAAAGGGGATGTTTTTGTTGATTTCTCATGTTTGTATTAGTTTAGATTTTAGTAAACTGAAGTACGGTACTGTTCTTTGAAAGTGTTCTTTATAGAGAAAATAAATGTAGGTAGAACGAAACCTGACCATGGTCTGAACTATTTTGTTCAACATTAGAACTTGCTAGTTAGGTGCGATCGAATAGTTCCGAGCGTATCAGAAATGAAGAGAATCGAAGGAGAACCAAGATAACCAACATAGCCCAAAGAATTCCCGAACTTCCTCGCAGAACAGATGGCCGATGGGGCCGGAAGATTCTGGAGTGGCGAACGCGTACTGGAAGAAGTAGCATTGAAAAGTCTTCCACAAGATGAACTGATGACTTGGTGAAGGCCACAGGAATCCACTGGATTTGAGAGGCAGTCAAACTCGATCATGGAAGTGGTGCTTCGGGGAGGCCTATGTCCAGCTGTATATTTCTTTTTTCCATGTTTTATATTGTAGGTACCTGTTTGCTTCACATTTAAACAAAAAGAAAAGAAAATTAGTTGGTACCTCTTTTATACTAACAACATATTCAAATAGCAATGAACCATATATTCTTGAATTATGACCTCGATTTAGGCCTCTGTTAGAGGTTGAAACCTACTATATAATTCTAGGATCAAATGTTAACACCTACTTATTTATTAACATAACCACAACGGCATCTATGTATTGTATATTACGTGTAGACAGTTCTCAAATCATTGATTGTTACATTTCAAAGAAAGAAGATCAAAGGACCAAAAAAACCGGCCAAGTGCGAGTCGGACTCGCGCACCGAGGGTTCCGTACAAACCTGCAGGTCATCATCATCATCATTCGTCATCATCGTTTATGAAATGAAATGTTTTTTTTTTTAATTTTTATATTTGTGTTGACTGAATGAAACGTAAATTGTACGTATTGTTGTGTATTGTTTACGATTTATGACGTATTAAAAAAAAACTGCTAACTAGATCTCGTTCAAACCAATTGTCGTTGGTAGTTTTCATGGTAATGTACATCATATATTTTTTTTAGTTTTATCATTCCCTTATTTTAGAAGTTACGGGGGGGGGGGCACACATTTTACCACTTTGGAAGGGTCTCTCGCGCAAACTATTCAGTTTAGAAAAAAATGATATTAGAAACCTCAATTTCATTTTTGAAGACCTATCCATAGATACCCCACACGTAAGGGTTTGATGAATTTTTTTTTTTGTGTTTCAGTTCTATGCATGGGGAACCCCAAATATTATTGTTTTAAAAAAAAATGATATTAGAAATCTCAATATCATTTTTGAAGACCTATCCATAGATACCCCACACGTAAGGGTTTGATGAAAAAAAAAATTTTGAGTTTCAGTTCTATGTATGGGGAACCCCAAATATTATTGTTTTTTTTCTATTTTTATGTGAAAATCTTAATGCGGTTCACTGAATACATCTACTTACCAAGTTTCAATAGCACAGCTCTTATAGTTTCGGAGAAAAGTGGCTGCGACATACTCGGACAGACAGACAGACAGACAGACAGACAGACATGGCGAATCTATAAGGGTTCCGTTTTTTGCCATTTGGCAACGGAACCCTAAAAACGAAGCGAAAGACCAAAATAGACACAAAGAAAACGCATTGCATAAAGTCCACACACACAGACGTATTCACTAAAAGTTTCACTCTGCATTGTTTTGTACGTGCCGCTGTCCGCTTCGACAAAAAAGGGTGAAATCTCAGCAAAATAAAAGTTTAGAAAACCGGTCCGGTTCGGACTGAGATCGTTCGCGTCACGTACAAAATATATGCATCGACCCTTACGACTGATGTTTTCTGTGCAAATGGATGCTGCGTTGGAAGAAAATGTGTGAAATGTAACGTGTTCTCTACTTTCTTGTTGATTTTTAGGGTTCCGTTGCCAAATGGCAAAAAACGGAACCCTTATAGATTTGTCATGTCTGTCTGTCTGTCCGTCCGTATGTATATGCCAGTTTTATCCGAAACTATAAGAGCTATGCTGGTGAAACTTGGTAAGTAGATGTATTCTGTAAACCGCATTAAGATTATCACACAAAAATAGAAAAAAAAAACAATATATTTTGGGGTTCCCTATACTTAGAACTGAAACTAATTTATTTTTTTTGTCAAACCCATACGTGTGGTGTATTTGTGGATAGGTCTTCAAAAATGATATTGAGGTCTCTAATATATTTTTTTTCTAAACTGAATGGTTTTCGCGAGAGACACTTCCAAAGTGGTAAAATGTGTCCCCCCCCCCCGTAACTTCTAAAATAAGAGAATGATAAAACTAAAAAAAAATATATGATTTTGAGAATTGTTTAACTTAACCAGTTTTTACGTTTCTTCGTGTAGTTGTAGGACGTAAGAAATAGCATCATCCGATTTCTTCCCGAGTATATCGTAAAAGGCGACTAAGGGACTTACTAGAGAACGCATCTAACTATCTACGCATTTTACCACCATACTGCGATCGCCAACCCACCTACCAAGCGTGATGATTATGGCAAAGCCCCCCAAATTGGGGGAGGGGGATCAGTGTCCAGCAGTGGACGTCTTACGCTGAAATGATGTTGACCCGTTTTACAGGGCTTCTATAATAATACCTTTATCAGTGCAACTATCTGGCCATTAAATCATTCAATCAGTATGTTGCGTTGAAAGAAATATTGGTCCTTCCTCCCTCTCTTTGTAACACGGGCTAGTGTCCGCAACTCCACGTCGAAGCGCGTATTTTGTGTACAAGTGGGAAATACGGTTATTCAATCCTCTCCTAGAGAAAGACCGGCAACGCCTTGACCCCGACTGACTCTCAGTAATTGTTTTTGTGATTGAGCACTTAGTTATCTAAACTTTTGTAGACTGATATTAAAACTAAACATAAGTACCTATCTTTTTTTTATTAAAACTTATTCCAAAATACTATAATCAGCCTATATTATTCCCACTGCCGAGGCTGAGACACAGGCCTTCTCTCGGTGAGGGGAATTGGGCCGTAATCAACCATGCGGTCCCAGTGCAGATTGGTAAAAGTCACATGTCATAGAACTTTTGGTTCTATGACGTGCCGGTTTCCTCACGATGTTTTCCTTCAACGTTTTGAGAGCAGTGATGATGAAAATATTTACACAAAATAAAGCGCCTCCTTGGATTCGAACCCATGCCCTAAAACTCGTATTTCGGGGTCGATACCAATGGGCCACCACTGCTCCATAAAATTATAACTTCATACTATTCATTAACTCACACTTTGTTCCTATAGGGTAAGCAAAAACTATAGAATGCCACCTACTAGGATCTATAGAAGCCTTTTAAACGTTTATACATCTGCATCGTCAATTACATCTTCAAAGTTGTCAAACTTTTAACTTGTATGTGTTGAATACAAGACTTTAGGCTACTCTGTTTTAGTATGAATTGTCTGTATTTTTGTTTTTTGATATCTGTGTCTAGTTTGTGCAGAAAAAAACAGCTTATCACTGTTTTCTTTTCTAATCAATACATCGTTAACACGAAAACGGCTTAACCAAAACTAAATTAAATCTTGTTTATGTGTAAATTAAACCCCAATGACACCACACTTTTACACCAACAATTTATTTAACTCACCATCGATACACATCACTGTAACTAAACCAAGGGAACTTGGGCAACTCGGGCCCAGTTCGGTAAACAAAAAGTTTTTGGGACATGGGACCAAACTAGGGTCGTCAATCAATCAGTTGGACAGCTATTTGTACCTACGGACTCAGCTGTGCTATTCGTTGATAGAGATGTACGAGTGTCTGTGGTGGGAGTAGGGAAGGGAAAATGAGTATGAGGAAGTGTTCCTGCAAAAGTTGAAAGAAATAAAAAGTGTCAAGATAACAAAAAAAAAAAAAGAAATGAAGATTACTAGACAATATTGACAATACATATCTAATATCTATACTAATATTATAAAGCTGAAAAGTTTGTTTGTATGTTTGGTTGTTTGGTTGAACGCGCTAATCTCAGGAACGACTGGTCCGAATTGAAAAAATATTTTTGTGTTGGGTTAGGTTAGGTTAGGTTTATAACATCATGCTACAACTAAGAAGAGCGGAGCAGTAATGAAAAATGTTGCATAAACGGGTAAAATCGCACGGATAGGCGATTCGACGCGACGGGAAGGGTCGGGGAACAAGAAATTTAACGCAGACGACGCCGACGTCGTGGATAGACGCTAGTAGTTTATATAATGTCAACGTATTTGGGCAAGAACGTTATCGTGTCAAAATATCTAGAAGGAAAAGATTTTCAAATTTAAACTCAAAGCATTTATTTATAAATTAACCAATTACAAGCACTTTTAAAGTATCAAGGGGTTGGCCAGTTGAAAAAATGAAGCTACTTGCCTGTACCAAGGCGTAGTAGGTTCCTATATAGAATAATGCACAAAAACGTCTACGGAAGAATAGAGATTTTCACCATAATCTTGTTACAAATTAAAATTTGGTTCTGATATTTTCCGAAGTCGTTAGCCTGGCAAAAAATGATAAATCAAAAGATCTGTAGGGTGCAAAAAGACATTGAAGATTTTTGCATGAGAAGAAAATAGCGTCTAAATTTGCCATACCATTATATCATTCTGATATGATTAGATAGTATAGAAAATTAAACATCAAGATTTATTTTAAGCAAACTTCTTGACGTAAAAAATCTAATAACACTTGTAAATATGTATGAAAAATACTTTCCCTGTGACCTCCAATATAAATATAAGATGAAATCTTATTAGAAATTCAGCTTTGATCTAGTTTCAGTATTATAACGTAGTAAGCAGGTTGATTACAAAACCAAATGTATTATTCAGCTAAGCTACTATGTTTGAATAAGTTAAAGTTTTTCAATCATTAATTTTGTTCTTGAAAACAAACTAAAGTGGGTTAAATAAAACGCAATAGTATGTAAATAAACTTGTTAATTATTGTAGGTATTAATAAGAGGTCAAATTATATATTTTTTTGTTGCAGGTATGATCTGCCCTCTAATTGTGTAATACACTATTTATCAGAATCTAAATCATGTTGAACCTTATTGCCAATCCATTCTTTCAAATGTTCCAAAAAATTGTCTGCTTAGCAAGGTAAAAAACGCCAAAAATGTGAAATGTCAAAATCAAAGCGATTCCTACTGATAGTGTATAACGCAATTTCCCCTCTGATTACAAAAAATCCTTTACGTATAAAAAGCTATTGCCGAGTGGCATGGGAAAAATAAACTTGTATTATTTATTTCATCTTGAGTTTACTTTACACTGCGGGCCAAAACCAAGCTCACAGATGTTACCCAGAAAGCTGCCCAGCTCAAGTGGAACTGGGCCGGATATGTCTGCCGGATATCTGATGACAAATGGGCTAATAGAACTACCCACTGGATCCCACTAAACGCACGACGACATCGCGGGAGGCCGAGATGAAGATGGCGGGGCGAGCTTGACTCCTACCGAAAGAACTGGCCAATACTAGCAAAAGACAGAAATGTGTGGAAAAGGGAGAGGGAGGCCTTTGCCCTGCAGTGGGACAATGTAGGCTAGTTAGATAGATTGGATTAGACAGAGTTTAATTTTTTTCGGTTTGGTTTTTTTTTTTTGTTTGTTTTTTTTTTTTCAAATTGGCATGTAGTATATAACTAACACTTTATGTGTTAGTTATATACTATTGCATAGAATCAATTTCGCCTAACTGACCAGGCAGCGGTGGTGCTAAAACACTAGGAAGTGATGAAGGGTATTTTGAGGGACTTTCTTATATAACACTTACATTCCACCACACATACCTACCACTCACAGCCCCTCACCACAACATACGCGCCCCACACCGCACCACATTCGCCCCCATCCGTCCCCATCACATACATACACACACACAACACTTGCACATCACACTACACCCCACACAAATACACTACACAGGCATACTCAACTAAGTTAGTTATAGTTATATTTCACTTTTATATTCCTTTTACTTTTAATAATATTATTTCTGTGTTTAAGTAACCGTATCAACCTGTAATGTTCAAAAATCGATCGACCACTATTACATAGCGAAGACACAGCCTCATAAGATACAGGATCTTCCTAGTTTACGAGACAGGGCTCAAAATGTTTGTATTTGACTGTATTTTACAAATATGTGTATGAAAACTTGTGTCAAATGTTCTTTGATAATCATCATCATCATCATCATTTCAGCCGTAAGACGTCCACTGCTGGACTTAGGCCTCCCCCAATTTGGGGGGCTTTGCCATAATCGCCACGCTTGGCAGGCGGGTTGGCGATCGCAGTATGGTGGTAAAATTCGTAGAGAACGCTGCTGCCCATTCTCTAGTAAGTCCCTTAGTCGCCTTTTACGACACAAAAAAATATTATTATTATTCGACAAATTTTGTCTCTCAGTCTAGTTTGAATAAATGGCTTTTGATTTAGATTATATTTTATGCTTTATGTGAATGTCTAGCCATAATTTGCTTTGATCCAGTGGCAAGGTAAAGACGTAATCTTTCATTATTAACATTGCCTTTTAATTGTCTTGCTTGTTGTGGTCACCTAAGATTCGAGGAATTCAAGCATAACAACAACTTTCATTATATGTTATGTAACCGATTTTATACATATTATCTACAAGCCAGATTCTAGTTTACATAACTTTGAATATTTACCTCTAATATTTATTCTAGACCAATATATACTGGATAATATCTCAAAGGATAAAAATGGTATTTCAAATATAATCTGGAATGTAAAAGTTGTATTTCTTACTTATTTATCATTCAGGGAGAGTACAGGAATGATTTATTGATGCCGTGAAAATTAGGTTTTGTACAATTAAGTGATCTGCTGGATGCGAGAAGCAAAGGATTGGTCGAGGTGACGGTGCTTAGGGGCTTTCGGCTGATATGATGAATGATGATTAAAAATGTATAGTAAGTCGCAGGATATATAATATGTACGTCACAGCCAGGTTCATTCCACGAAAAGTCTCCATATACCTTCGTATATTTTTCCACATTTATTCTCCAAAACCTCGTTAACTGCAACGCTCTGTTAATTTCGCTGGACCATTAATTTCTTTGCACACAATTAATATGTAATTTTGTGTGTCACCATTTTGTAATTACGTTTTTGTTTCGTGTTTGCTGTTTCTGTTTAATCAACTACATTGAAACGGTTCTAATTTACATGTTTTATTACTTTTATTCATTGTACTTCGTGGTTATGACAGGTTATACATTTTTTCGTTTTATAACAATCTTTGGTGTTTTGTGTAGACAATGGACCCACTCATGCACCCATGTGCTACTGCCAGGGTTGCGAGATTTGTTCAAAAGAGATACCGTGGCCCTGGCATATGGGCAACTGAAGGAACACGGGTGAGTTTTACTCACTAAAAGTCTGACACGCCCTCCCACTCCGCCCAGAGCGGGAGACGTCATTTAATGATTTCCCACCCACAAAAAAAGAAAACCATGTTCTAAAGTGTATCCATATCCTTTACCAAACAGTTTTATAATCACTCCGGGAGATATTATAGTGCCCAAGTGTATGCGCAGACACAGGGGCACTAGCTCTAATCCTAACTCTCATTGTCCGATGGGTAGGCAATCCGACACGACCGGAGAGAGATCAGGCGCAGGACCAGCGGCTTAACGTGCTTTCTGAGGGACAAGGTATCACACCGTCAACTTCCAAACTCTGGGCTGTTACTATGAGATTTCTATTGGAAAAACCCAATAACACTTTGCCAGACCTGGGAATGGAACCCAGGATCCTACGCTCAGCAGTTGCGCTTGCGACCACGAGACCTGTGGGGCAGTTCGGGTAATAATCATAAGTAATCCGTCTAAAGTTTAGAAGTTGGCTGTATGTCCCCCGTGCCTCGGAGAACACGTTAAGCCGTTGGTCTTGCGCCTAATCTCTCTCCAGTCGTGTCGGATTGCCGATATCGAGAATATAATCAGTCGATCCCAACGTATGCTTGGATTTGTCATTCGTAATGGAAAGGTATTTCAACGCCCACATACTAAATTACTCCTCTACAAACCTTATAAGAAGCATCCTGGAATACTGCAGTGTGATATGGAGGCCTCACTACGCAACCCACTCGCTGCGGATAGAACGATTCCAAAAAAGGTTTATCCGATACCTAGGGTACTCAAAGGGAAGGCAATTCAAATATATCTCCTACCTTGATAAACTAGTCTGCTACAAAATGAGTACCATGGAAGCTCGAAGGGAGCTCTTGGATTTGAAATTTGCATATAAACTGCTAAATATCACCATTGACTGCCCACAATTGGTATGTAGGTTCAATCTCAGAGTACCCCGTAGACCACCTCGCAAATCTATAACACCCTTAGTTCCACCTCTTCGCCGTACAGTGTCTGGTGCTAATTCGCCTATATCACGCATGTGCAAACTCATAAACGAACGCAGCGACCTGGTTGACGTCCACGCAGACTCATTATCGACGTTTGTCAGACGTAATTAGTATTAGTTTTTAATATAACTAGGTATCTAGAATTTAAGTACATTAGATGTTTAAAATTTAAGTTATAATCACAAAGAGCATTTTGCATGCGGTGTTTGCCTGTAATTGGTTGTGCAGTTAGATTTAAGACACCATTACTCATATGTTCCTACCTGTATAATATCTGTAATAACTGTTGGTGAGCCTTAATTAAATAAATAAACCATAATATCTCCCGCACTGAAAGATAGTCTCCGTTGATATTGGCCGCCATGGCCGAAATACGAAACCCCTTGGTAGGACTGGTAGTCAAGATTTTAGGGCTTCTGACGACCCGTAAAGAGTAATATACAAATAACAGCTAGGATCAACGTAGGAGTCTCAATAATGTTATTGATGGTCACCCATCCAAAACCGACCACGGTAAACGTAGCTTAACCTTCGATCGACTCATGCGGCCGTTGATATTTAGCCACGAATTCCTCTTGAACTTTGAATAATCCTTGTAGCACCTAATTCCTCAGCAAAGTCTGAAGACATCAACGATTAATCCTATAAGTTTCAAAGTGTTGAAGTGGCCATCAACTATTTACTGAAGCTAGATGGATCCCCTTCCATTATCCTATGTGCTTAATCAATTTGATGGTGAATGGATCGCCAAAGTTTGTTGCCGCAGACATATTAGTATATTGATCCCAAATGGCCTGTTTTCATGTTTGGGTGCCGAACTTTTTCGTTGGGTTGGTAAGAGGGAAATGTTTTGATGGGTTGTTAGTAACTCTGGCTGTTTAGTTTTTGTAGGGTAGTTATTTGTTTTGGTTAATATTTTCGGTGAGTAGTGTTTTGTTTCTTTTGCAATGTCCTTTTTGAGTTCAACTTAGTATTGCTGGCTGGAATTAACAACCTTTAGACGTTAGAAAGATCCACAATTACTTTGACGTTGAAAAGTGCCTGTTCCATGTCTATTTTAAAATAAATAATTATATTCTGACTTTGACTTTATTTTCTTGTTCCAAATATGATGATGAATTACTGCAATAAAAACATTTATTGATTTTTTTCTCATGCATTCCTGCCATGTAAATATTCTCTAAAACATTCAGAATAAATGCTAAATATAAACTATTATTTTTTATGTGATGTTTTAAAGAGTGGTGACCAGGTACTGAAAGACGTAGCGTCGGAAGGCCACCCACAAAATGGACCGATATTATAAATATCGCTGCAAAACTAACAATGGAGTTCAAAGGACTCGATCAGTCCGCTAATATCTCTAAACGCCTCAAAGGACCGACCCAATCATACTTAACTGAAACCGACCGAATAACAAACGACGCGAAAATTTAATTTCGGCAAACTTTAGACTTTTATTGGTCGAATAACTCGAGAAATAGAAACTTTGTAACAAGTTAGTCAACTGTCTTATTAAACCGGCTCTTAATGAATATACCGCGTTACCAATTAATGTTACAACCTTAACTATTTTACACCCTTTGTGCCGAGTGTTGAAGAGTTGAAAAGTTTGTGCTTGGTGCAACTTAGTTTTCTGGTCCTTGGAAACTTGTTATGTCGTAAATTAAAATAAAAATCACGTTCTAAAGAGTGTGAAATAAGGAGATAATCTCATCTAAAATGCCACGCGGTTTATGATCATGAGCTTTGAAAGCCGTGGCAACAACAAACATAGCAACAACAAACAGCACAACAACAACAACAACAAACATAACAATCATAGGCGATCGCCTATGTTTTTTTTTTTAATGTATTGCTTTGTTAGGGTAGGTGTCCTAGGACTATTGCTTTCAGATTGGAATATTTTCTTGTTTCATTCTTTTTTGTGCGTGTTTTTGCAGCAGTCAGGTTTTAATGTTTAAATTTACTTCTATTTAAACTATTTTGGGGTTATCTTACAATATACAAGATGCAGATTTGAACCTGCAAAACATTTCAGGAGGTTGATATGAGACTCGTAAATAATCATATAACAACACGATACCAAGTCAATAATCAATAATACTTTTTATTTTAGATTTTTCAGAATAACTCTGGATGGGGAGCGCGGCTTTAGATCTATGAAAGAAATGTCGGTTGCGTTTATTTGTGTGTGTGAGAGCGCAGTTTAAGGACACGTACAAACTGGCCGCGTTTTAAAAAAGGGTGTTCACACTTACCGATTTCCGTAAATAACAATAAAATGAAAAAAAAAATACCTGCCCATTTTATTGTTGATTCGGGTCGAGAATCACTAACATAATTACCCCCTGCAATGTTTTGCAGATCCAAAACTACACCTTGTATAACCTTACCCAGTTCTGCTAGTAGCAATGCAATAGGCAATACGAATAAATAAAAATAGTATGCTTCTTTATCAATTTGATGACTAAGCATAAACAGCCTATAATGTTCCCACTGCTGGGACACAGGCCTCCTGTCAGTGAGAGGGAGTGTGCCGTAATCCACCACGCGGGTGTAGTCTCGGGTGATATATGTCACATGTCTTCGATTTTGTTGGATCTAGAACAGCCGGATAGTCCGCCATATTGAAAACAGTGGTAATGAAATAATTTACACAAAGTAATGCGCTGGGTTCTAACACTTGACCCTTTTTTTTGGATGGGAAATCATCAAATGACTTCTCCAGCTCTGGGCGGAGCGGGAGAGCGTGTCAGATTTTTACTGACTAAAACTCACCCGTGTTCCTTCAGTTGCCCATGTGCCAAGGTCACGGTATCTCTTTCGAACAATCTCGCGACCCCGGCAGGCATCGGTCCTAGCACCCCTTCAGACACTTGATTTACCAACCGAGTCGCGGCTGTTATCCTTGGGCCATCATTGTTCTCATTTCATATTTGTCATGATAAAATTTTGAGACATACTACTTGAAATTATTCGAAAAAAATGCTTTGGGAGAAATACGAATCCTTTACTTGTAAAACAAAGCTTGTATGTATACTCTTTGAAGTAAATAATTCCTGCTTACTACGGAAATAGGGTTGTCAGTGACTTAGCTAGGAGCTCATAATACAGTATATATGTACCTACTTCGATTTAGCTTCAAAATGCAGAATAGTGTTTATGCAATTGACTTTTGTCTACTATTATTATGAATAATTTAATCGACCCAAAGTGAATTTCTAAACACAGAAAAATGGTTATGGCGTAGTTTTATATCTGCTAACAGAAACGACGATGAAATTCGGAACACCACACGGAACAAATTTCATACAACCCTCTAAAAATATTTGACAAACTCCAGAATTTCCCAATAAAAATAACCTAAAGAAGCCCACACGAAATACCGCGAGCATTAAATTGATCGAGCACCTAACTGCCTTTAAACAATCCAGGCCAGTTAAGCCTTAAATTTTCCCTGGGCCTATTTTTATTTTCAAATTTCATCACAATTTATGTTTCCCGAGATCCCGACCCGCAATGAGGGGTTCCAACTTTGTTAATTTCGCTAAAAGTTGTACACTCTGGGGAGTTATTACGTAGACGCGAACTAGAAAACCGTCAGGGGATTATTCTAAACGGGAATAGCAATCGACTCTGATTATATATTGAACTGAGGGAATCGTAGATGTCTTCGAGATCTGTGTACGTCTGAGAAGGATTAATGCGAAGGAGCGAGATGGAGCTCTAACGTATGTTTCAGAGCTTCCTAAGTTACACGCATGATATAGCCTAAGCCAATTAGCATTGCATGTGTTCCTAATACCTTTGAACATTGCATTTCAGGTCAATTAGTAACTGAATCCCAGTCCGGTTTATCTGTGTAGTTAGCCGTACGTAAACGGATTCTCCTAGTCTTATTAGAGTAAGGAACTGATACACTCCGTGTTTTTCTTCCATTCACAAAGTTAGTTTCCCGAGTTTCAATTAAAATGGACGTGAAACTTCGTTTTAACTCTTTAGATTTACTTGAAGCAATTTCGCTACTATTAAGTCTTTATGTAGTAGAGTTGCTTCATGTAAAATAATTAAAGAAAATGAATATGATATTTTTTATTCTATTATTCGTTACGCTTCGCATCGTTCCGGGCCAATAAATTAAAAATGTTTACTGCTGAATGCTCCATACCTTTGGTATATTAACAATTCAAAGTACTATTGAACCATCTGGCTTAATACAAAATCTAAATATATTGTTTTGCAAGATTTTCTATTTTACAAGATTTTTCTTGCACGGAAAACGTATATTCTTTAGATATTTACGCTGTCAACATTTTTACAAGCACAGTAATTCCAACATCTAAAATTCCACAAAAGCACTTGCTGATATCCTCGTTCTAGATCCAGTATCCAAAGTATGTAGTTCGTACACACTATAAAATAACGTCGTATTTTTACATTTTTAAACATTCCACTGCGTATTGAATACCCAGCAAATAGAATAGTTTGCTTCAATAAAATTCTGACTTTAAAAGTCGAACATCGTAGTTGGCACTTTTTGCGTTATCTCCGATAGTTTCCCCGCGATAACGTTAATATTAACATATAAAGTGTAGTTTCAATGCTTTGAAAAGCGCGTGACTCTATCCACTTTGTTACCCCTGATTTTTATTTTGGAGTGAACAATAGTTTTTGATTCTTGATTCAACGTTAAAGTTATTTAGCGTTTTGTTTGTTCCTTCAAATCGTGTTGATGTTGAATTGTTTATTTCTGTCTGTTACTCACGGGTTCTGTTAATAGTTCCTTCCTTTGTACAAAGATAGTAGAACGTTCCATAATATATAAAGTGTTTCTCTTTTTCAAGTACCTACGGAAAGTTTTTTGAGTTCACGCTCACAAACGATTTTTTTTTGTATTTTTTTGGATTTACAGGTGTTTTTGCACTTTCTTGTATTTACAGGTCTTTTTTTCTTTCTTTGAAAACCTTCAAATATCAGATAACTATTTGGGGATAATTTCACTAAAGTCATCTAAAGATTTAAAGATATATTTTATCCCAGAAATAAAATTGTTCTAGGATGGTAATACTGCAAAAAAAAAATCTCAAGTATAAGGTTTATTCCAAGTATCATAATTAGGTAAAATGTGCCAACAGTAGTAATAGTTTATTCAAGTACTTTCAATTACCTATAGGCAGCACTTACCAATAAATACCTGAACGTAACCCCAAAGGTATACCAAATATGAACCACCTCGATATATACCCAACAACGCAACAACTAAATCTATTTACCTAATACTCAAGTTACATCAGTTCTAGCAAAGTGTAATTAACTCTAGAATTACTCTATATTATCACGAACGCTCTCCAAACTTGGTTTAGTTTTAATCCCATTAAATCTTGTCCCCCAATCATATGGGTCGTAGAAAAGGTCGGAATCTTCGTCGGCGGTACGTGTTGTCATGGACATGTGTGAGGAATTGTGCACGTGACTGTACCAAGGTGGGTATGGGGTGGATTAACAAAAATGTGGAGACATTAAGGCGGCATGTCCATAGGAGCGGAGAAGAGTTTTGAGGAGCTGTGCCTATATTAACCAACTAGCTTCTACCCGCGACTTCGTCCGCGTCAAATTTTCGCTTCCCTTACCGTCGCATCCAATTGCCTGCCAGTTTTCATCCATTTTTCGTTTGCTGCTCTGCTCCTTTTGAATATAGCGTGATATTATTATCCTTTTTCGATAAATGGGCTACCCAACACAAGAAGATTTTTTCAATTCGGACCAGTAGTTCATGAGATTAGCGCGTTCAACCAAACAAGTAAACAAACTCTTCAGCTTTATAATATTAGTATAGATAGAATTTTCTGCATACATGTGAAGCGGAGTTTGGACATGCAGCCTAAGTGCGGTCTGTTGATAGTTTGGTCATTGGTGATTAGGCTATGTTCTAATTAATTTATAAAAATAACAATATAATATCCTAACTTAACTAAAATTTTACACGAAATAAAATAAAGCGGTGGTACACACGGCTACATATCAAGCTATATTTTTCCAGTTTTGCTGAGCTCTTATTGTATAGATTTTTCATATAATGAGATGTCAGCTTATACTGGAAATGTACAGCGTGATTTGTCGCCGTGCGTACACGTACATTACCAGTCGATAACGATGTGGATGAATTTTTCGACGCTTTATATTAGTTCGGCTTTGTTCTTAAATAGTATCCATAAGTGCTATACTACGTGTAGAAAATAATTTTCAACGCTATGGTAATCTAACACACCTGTCTCGTGTAGATAGGGTATGGTATAAATGATTACAGTCTCGAATTATACGGGAAATTGCTGTATTGAATCACAATAACCCTTTGTTAAAAGAAATGGTAATTTACATCTACTATTATGGTTATGTCATGGCTTTTGAGTACGAAGTCTGATGAGATAAAAATGCGAACTAGCCCACATTTTTGTGAACGAGCGTGCATTTTCGCTGAGAGTATAATAAAATAAAATTTAAGTTTCTGTTTGTGATGTCAAAATAACAAATTTTTACTCAGTGCTTTCGATAGTATATACGGTAATAATAACAACAATAATACCGGCCAAGTGCGAGTTGGACTCGCGCACGAAGGGTTCCGTACCATTATTTAAAAAAACCGGCCAAGTGCGAGTCGGACTCGCGCGCCGAGGGTTCCGTACAAACCTGTAGGTATATAAGTAAAAGTTCACCCATCACGACAATCAAGTCGTAGTTCTGTTCTGTTTCTTAGCTTGGTTTTATTTCTGTCTGTGTTTTGTTCTGTTTATTATATGATGTAACTAAGAATTTACGGTTTTCGCAATTTTCCCTTTATTTGTGCTATAAGACGTTGCTTCGTACCAAATTTCAAAATTCTAGATCGACTAGAAGTACACTTTAGCTTTTGATTCCCTTGCGAGTTTCGAAAATTTGAGGAAATTTGCGGTATAAACGGCTATATCTTTTGATTGCATTAGCTTAGAAGTTTGATTTTTTTACAGCTTCAAGGGACAGTAAACTAAGTATTTGTTATAAATTTCAGCTTGATATCTCCACGCGTTCCTGAGAAAAAGGGTCTTGACAGACGGACGGATGGACGGACGGGCGGACGGACGGACAACAAAGTGATCCTATAAGGGTTCCGCTTTTTCCTTTTGAGGTGCGAAACCCTAAAAACGGCAAAAAAATCACGTTTGTTATATGGGAGCCCCCTTAAATATTTATTTAATTCTGTTTTTTAGTATTTGTTGTTATAGCGGCAACAAAAATACATCATCTGTGAAAATTTCAACTCTTTAATTCGACGGACAGACAGCGGAGTCTTAGTAACAGGGTCTTGTTTTACCTTGGGTACGGAACCCTAAAATAAAATTAATGACAAATTATGATATTAGGATCAAGACTTTTATAGTTCATTTTATCATTGTGGGGATGTTCTTGTATTATGCCTATGTAAAGCATTTACTAGTTTCTATATATTCTAATTTAACACTTGATGCTCTCAAGAAAATCTTTCTGTGTTTACTTTTTATTTGGCGTGGATCAAAGACTGCCAGTCTTCGTAAATTATTTAAAAAACCAAGCTTACAGTAGTGTTTTTAAAGTATATTTTTAGTTGTTATAGCCGCTCATGCTTAAAACCTATAACTTTACTTCTCAATCGTTAAAGCATCATCATCAGCAGCCTATAATGTTCCCACTGCTGGGACACAGGCCTCCTGTCGGTGAGAGGGAGTGGGCCATAATCCACCACGTAGGCCCATTGCGGGTTAATAGATGTCACATGTCTTCGAATTATTGGTTCTAAGACACACCGGTTTCCTCACGATGTTTTCCTTCACCTTTTTGAGAGCAGTGGTGATGAAATAATTTACACAAAGTAAAGCGCCTGCTTGGGTTCGAACTCACGATCTTCTACTCGTAAGCCGCGGTCGTTACCACTCGGCCACCATCGCTCTAGTTAAAGCATCACAAAACAATATAACCCAGAAATCTTTACCGTTCATAGATCAACATGAAAGACAAACCCAAGCTTTTTAGAGACAGTTTACCCCATATCTCACCCAAAACATCATTCCAACAGCCCAAAAAACGTCTACACCTGAAATTCCCCCATGAATTTAAATCACGATTATCCCTTAGATCCTCACCGCATAACCTGGTGACCTATTTACCGTAAAATGATTTAGTTTCCAGTCATGACCGAGGGTCAAAGTGAACCAAGTGACTATTCAAAGTGTTGCTCTAACGATTTCCTACATATTAGTATGCCACCTCCGTGCCTTTGCGGCCGGATAACCGTCGTACATCTACATACTATCTCGGTGGCGATAGGTTTTATAATTTTGGTTGATTTGACACCCGGATTTTGTATGTTTTACTAGATGTTGCTCGCTACTTCGTCTGCGATCCGAGATTAAAAATAGCTTATCTCCTTACCTGTGTCTGGGTGTAATTTATCTATAATGTGTTTGTATTTAGAAATATATAAGTATGTTTATCACTTGTCTGGTTGCCATAGTTCAGGCTCTGCCTAGTTTGGGATCAGATAACATTGTGTTGGTTGTCCCTAAGAAATGGTGTATCTGTGTGCCAATTTTCATAGAAATTCGATGAGTTTATAATTTTGAGTAAGGATTGTGTTGGTCAACAAGAGTGAACAAATCTATTCTCGAACGTCTAAGCAAAATCAATAGACTATTCACGATCTATTACCAAAAGATTCTCGGTTACTTTGGTCACATTTCCCGTTATAAACCTCGCACCTTGTCACCACGCCGCTGGTGTCACCACCCTCACTAGACTCTGTTTTGAGAAATGAAGGAAGTAGAAGAACATTATACATAAAGCCACAAATATCTATCAGGCAGGTGACGTTGCCCGCCAGGGTTACGGTTTTGTTCGGAAGAGTTACCGTTGCCTCTCAAAGGCAACTGATGGAAAACGGGTGGGTTTTAGTCAGTAAAAGTCTGACACGCCCTTCCGCTCCGCCCAGAGCGAGACGTCATTTGATGATTTTGCACCCAAAAAAAAAAAATGTTGAGTGGCTTTGACTTAACTTAAGAGGCTAGGCAGATGATGTTGGATATAGAAATAGTAATATTTTGACTTACTGAATTCGTAAACGTTATTCCTCTACCGTTTCATGTTTATGTATCAAACAGTCTTGGAAAAATGTCTCATAAATAATTCGTTCTGCCACGACTTTTACTGAAATACCATGATATAAATTATCAAAAGTAAATTAATGTGACTTGACTTAGACGCAAAGATGATACAGATTAAGCTGTAATTAAGTATGAATTTAAGATGAAAATTAAATGTTTCATTTGTACACATTTTCTGGGGAATGCTAATGAAGAAATTTATGTACGGAGAGAATTTTGTGTCTTAGATGATTTATGAGGAGTATGAATAAGATTAATTAGTTTATTTATGGAGCATTGAACTGATAGACAATGGTTTTACTGGATTTCATTGTTTATTCCACTTATATTTTTGGCACTTATCTCTAAAACTTGATGTGTGGTTGGATTGATGTGTTCTTAATTTCGGAGTTGGATTTCCAACTATACATATTATAAGCGTTACGAATTTTAATGCGGTTTTCACCATTATTTTGATGAAGCATTATTGAAGTTTATTTTGTACGAAACCTTAATATTAAAATTACATTAATAAAGAAATATTTTATATATTATTTGATATATGTTAGAATCTCAGCGCATCCGTAATCTTCGCTGAGACACGCACTAACAATAAAGTGGAAATGGGCTGGTCACGTCGCACGCTGCACAGACAGAAGATGGACAATAGAGACGACTAAATGGAAGGGACCATCAGGCAAAAGAAAAGCCGGCAGACCAAAACAGCGATGGGCAGACGACATCGTGCAGGCGGTGGGGAAAGATTGGGTCGGCCAGGGTAAGGATAGGGAAAGATGGAAAAGGTTGGGGGAGGCCTATACCCAAAATGGGGTCCATAACCTAAACAATAAGATTTAATTTAAATACTCTTACTGTAACTAACACTAGATATTAAGCACATCTATAATTACTAACAACATTTGAAATGTAAATTAAGGGTTATGGAATAAACGGCTTATTATTATTATTATTATTTATATGTTAGAATGTTTGTAAGGTCGCCAAAAAAAATTGATAAACACTGTCACGTTTACACGTCATCAAAATAAACACAAAATAATCCTTAAAGCTCCTTTTCTGCATTTCATATAATGGCTCAAACAATCTGCCTAGCATTTTCCGAACTACGTTGGGTCAGCTTCCAGTCTTAGGGGATGCAGCTGAATGCCAGTATATTAAGTAGAGCGACGTCGAAGGGTGAATACTCTTCCACAAACCGACCTTGGCAAGCGTAGCCTAACAAATCAACCTATTGTTATTATTTAACAAATAACTTATCATGTCATGTAACAGCTAAGAGTTCATATTCAGTTATGAGTTAGACTTTGATTAAATATTGAGCTTAATGATTAAAGATATTTTATCAAACTAAACGTGTTGGTAAATTATAGGTATAAAAAAAAAAAAAAATTGTACCCTTTTTTATAAAACAAACGCAGATGGAGGAGCATCAAATTTGGCACAGTTAAACTTTTTATGGAGAAGGAATGCAGAAATCCATAATTTTCATAAAATTCAAACCTAAAATCTAAATAATTATGGTGGAATTTCCACCACAAGGCGACCACTAGTATTTATTAACATTTTTTTAGAAGCAGATAGATTGTCAGGCATAAATAGACCCTTAAACTACCCTCCAAGTCATGCGGTATACTGATCACCACAATTTGTTATGCAAAACCACTTACGTATCGGTGGATCGAGACTAAATGCATACCGATAATTACATATACCGTAAGTATCTACTCCATATACCAGTTATTAGCTGCACTGGTTTCATTGGGTACTTGGCCAGGTTTTGCGGTTTGATCTGGTAACCTCCTGAATTTAATTAACAGCATATATATGAACGTACCAGTAGTAACAGCCTCGACTTGCGTGTCATAGTTCGAGGGTTTGAACCCAAGCAGGCACATTACTTTGTGTATTTTAATTCATTACCACTGCTCTCGTGAACCGTGTGGTGCCGGACGTACAGAATAACACCCCATTTCTTCCTGTGGGTGTCGTAAAAGGCGACTAAGGGACTTACTAGAGAATGGGCCGCAGCGTTCTCTATGCATTTTACCACCATACTGCGATCGTCAACCCGCCTGCCAAGCGTGGCGATTATGGCAAAGCCCCCCAAATTGGGGGACTTAGGCCTCCCCTCCAGCAGTGGACGTCTTACGGCTAAAATGATGACCACTGCTCTCAGAACTGTGAAGTAAAACGTCATGATCTAGAATCAAACAGTCGAAAACATGTGACTCCCACCAACCTGCACTGAGCCCGCGTGGTTGATTACTCACCTAGAGGAGATCTGTGTCCCAGAAGTAGGAATAATATAGACTGATTACGAATATTTTACCTAGTAAACATTTATGACATTGTATATTAAAAAAAAACCGGCCAAGTGCGAGTCGGACTCGTGCACCGAGGGTTCCGTACAAACCTGCAGGTCATCATCATCATCATTCGTCATCATCGTTTATGAAATGAAATGTTTTTTTTTAATTTTTATATTTGTGTTGACTGAATGAAAGGTAAATTGTGGTTTACGATTTATGACGTATTAAAAAAAAACTACTAACTAGATCTCGTTCAAACCAATTTTCGTTGGTAGTTTTCATGGTAATGTACATCATATATTTTTTTTAGTTTTATCATTCCCTTATTTTAGAAGTTACGGGGGGGGGGACACACATTTTACCACTTTGGAAGTGTCTCTCGCGCAAACTATTCAGTTTAGAAAAAAATGAGATTAGAAACCTCAATTTCATTTTTGAAGACCTATCCATAAATACCCCACACGTAAGGGTTTGATGAATTTTTTTTTTTGTGTTTCAGTTCTATGTATGGGGAACCCCAAATATTATTGTTTAAAAAAAAATGATATTAGAAACCTCAATATCATTTTTGAAGACCTATCCATAGATACCCCACACGTAAGGGTTTGATGAAAAAAAAATTTTTGAGTTTCAGTTCTATGTATGGGGAACCCCAAATATTATTGTTTTTTTTTCTATTTTTGTGTGAAAATCTTAATGCGGTTCACTGAATACATCTACTTACCAAGTTTCAATAGCACAGCTCTTATAGTTTCGGAGAAAAGTGGCTGCGACATACTCGGACAGACAGACAGACAGACAGACATGGCGAATCTATAAGGGTTCCGTTTTTTGCCATTTGGCAACGGAACCCTAACTAGCTTCTGCCCGTGACTTCGTCAGCGTTAAATTTCTTGTTCCCCCGATGAATTGCGATTTCTTCGTATTTGTGACTTTTTATAGCCTAGCCTTCCTCGATAAATGGGCTAACCAACACTAAAAGATTTTTTCAATTCCATTCAGTAATTCCTGAGGTCATAGCGTTCAACCAAACAAACAAACTCTTCAGCTTTATAATAATAGTATAGATTTATCAATGCTGACAAAACCACAAAGATTTGAGTGGACCTGTGCAGTTACTGCTCGCATTTATTAGTAATCATGTAGCTCAACTCAACTCAATATTAAGGAGCTCGACGATTCGACGACAAATGCCAAAGAAACGACATTTGGGTGCGGGTTTGTACCACACTATATCACATGACTACACTTTTCTGAAATATGCCGTATAGCTAACGTATTATGATACCACATAACCGCGTGGCTCGAGTTTCTTCTGCAGAATTCCACTTTTATCCACTTTCCCCCTTTTCTTTTAGTATTAAAATTACTCATAATAATATTTCGACTGAATATACTTTTACAACGTTTTCTATTTACACTCGTATGTCCACAAAGTTAAAGGAAAATGCATATACTCTTATAAAAGAACAAAAATAACACATTAAAACCACTAACATAATATGAAAGCAAAAAGCAAGCCTTACATGCATGATTCGCAAAATCCCAACATTAACGCACTTTAAAATTTAAAATTAATCCCCTGAGTATAAAACCATCCAATTCCGCCTTCGAATACCAATCCCATTCGAAAACCGAATAAAACCAACCGCATACAGGTACAACGAGATCTGAACAACCAATTAACGTGTTCCCACAATCTTGACTCCCCCGGGACAGTCGCGTACAATTGAAACATGTATCAATTACTGCGAAACACTTGTGTGCTCATATGCACTTCAATGTGAGGGAAGATTTAAAAGCTCTGGTGCATTAACGATTTTTGGTTTTGATTCTTTATTTGTATTCTTCTCTGACTCTCTGTAAGGTTTTCGTGTTTGTATTTAAAGCAGTTTTTCTGTTGCCCAACTCTTGCAGTAACTTCCATTCTTTCTGCGTACTCTTTTAATCGTCGAATGCGACTCGGCTGGGCAGCGTTCGGGAAGCTACGTAATATCTTCTCGTCCCACTTACCGCAGTATCTCAAGACAAAAGTCTTTGACCAGTGTGTTTTGCCAGTGATGACATATCGCACCCCTAGATCTAAAGGGAACTAACTCAAAATTCTAAATTTTTGAATTATGCACACCTTCGAGTCTGTCATTTCAATACCTATCGACCAATAAACCAGATTCAAAACTATATCCAATATTTGGAGTCGAATATTGGAAATACTTTTGAATCTGGTTCAGATCTAGGGGTGCGATATGGCACTGAGACGTGGTCGCTCACAATGGGCCTCATAAGAAGGCTCAAAGTCACCCAAAGAGCAATGGAGAGGGCTATGCTTGGAGTTTACCTACGTGATCGAATCAGAAATGAAGAGATCCATAGGAAAACCAAGGTTACCGACATAGCCCGAAGAATTGCCAAACTTAAGTGGCAGTGGGCAGGGCACATTGCTCGCAGAACAGACGGCCGATGGGGCCGGAAGGTTCTGGAGTGGCGACCGCGTACTGGAAGACGGAGCGTTGGAAGGCCTCCCACAAGATGGACCGATGACCTGGTGAAGACCGCGGGAATACGTTGGATGCGAGAAGCACAGAACAGGTCAAAGTGGCGGTGCTTGGAGGAGGCCTATGTCTAGCAGTGGACGTCTTTCGGCTGAAATGATGATGATGACTCTTTTAAACACGCGTAAGAATATTCGTTATTTTATATTAATGTACTTTCGCAGTCCTAGGTCTATTCCTTCCATTTCTATTGGTATTACTTCCTACCACAAATTGAGGAAGTTATCCTATGAATCCTGTCATCTCCTACGTGGATTGCCGCAACCCCAACTGACTTTGCAGGGGTAAGGTGGGGTTACCAGTTTTACCAAAGGGGTCAAATTACCCGGTAACTGAGCTGTGAAAGTCAGCTAAACAGTCGCTTCATGTAAAATACTGGTATTCGCAAAGACATAGTGGCCCACTCCTCAGGAGTTCGAACTGTCTTCGCTAGACGTCAGTACACTACACAATCCACATTCATTTATAATAAGCTGAATCGTAAATTGGAGATATATCCCCTGTTGTTGTATGACTGTAAAATAACAATAACAGAATGGTTAAGATCCCTTACATATGAGGAGACAGAAAACATTCTAACAAGGATAAGCTAAAAAAAAAATACATTCGCACGAACGTAAATACTTACACACACACACACACCCACACCCACACACACACACCTACACACACACACCCACTACACACACATACACCGATGGCTGCTAAAAAATGTTTTATTTAATTTTATTTGTATTTTTATAACTTTTTCAGTTTCATATAACCCTCTTATAGTAGTGTTATCTAGTGGTATCTTAACAATGGTGTGGCCATTGTTAAGATACCACTAATAGGAAGAGTGAGACAGTTCCGACACAAGTACTTTTGTAACTTACTGGAGCTGTCTCAATTTATGCATGACACAATGTTCAAGTTAAAATAAATATTTTTGTATTTTGTATTTGTATTCAGCTACATCCAGTTAGACAGGAAGTCGATTCCAACATTGTTGAGAAGAGGCTAAACAGATTGATCCGCTTTACTCTTCGATATTATAATAAATAATACCGTGTACTTTATGGCTGTGCAAAGATCAAAATGCTATAAACGCCAAACGGACAAACAGCACTAAAATACTCATCAAACTCAAACATCACAATTACAATCGATAAAACCCTCAAAATGAAAATCGTTTTGAAACCAATTAATTGGATTACTTCCCATTATGGAGGTGCAATAACTTTTGGGTTTCAATTAATAACGTTTTCGAAATTCAAACAATTTCGAATCGATCAAAAGGAGTTTGAACGTATTGGAGTATTCAAATTAACTTTTGTGCCGGTTCTACACGATCGAATGCTGGAACACTGGAACCCGATTCCACAATTTTCAAAAAAATAAATATGTTTGTTCTTTTTTTAGTTTTAGAAGTTAGACGCTCATTTTGACGTTTTTATAATGACCAAAACTCGATTCTATTTTAGTTGAATATTCGTATTTCCCTTTTAGATTTTTATCCATAAAAAAACTTTTAAATCAAATTTTCATAAACAATAAGGCGTTCATATATAATATAAATTAGGAGTTTCACATAACGACCTAGTGATAAGCCTATTAATTTAAGGATAATGTTATTTAAGGAATGTTTTTTTATTAACGCTTTTCTTCCCTTACTGTATTAGGCTTATGAAATAAAATTATTAATAAAACACACAGTCCTTAAAATCATTATAAATCCGTGTAGACTAAACACCATTTAATTGAAAAAATAAAAACAAATGTCTATTGGACAAATTCACAAAAAAATCAGTTCTAACCCACAGTACCCGAGCTGCTTTATTTTACGTTTTGTGGTATTCAGTGATCGCATGGTTGCATGGTCAGGTGGGCACATAGAATATGCAGCAGGTTAGGACTGCCGATCGACCTGCCATAGTGTTGAATAGAGCAGGAACAATGGCGACCTAAAATACAGTCAAATGTCAGTGAGGTTTTTTGAAATGGACGACATAAATACCTTACACTAACTCAAGATTCAAAACCGATTTCTTGCCTGAGTATAAATATAATTTATGGATTTTTTTAATATGTTAATAAAATATTATTATCAAAAGCATTCAATCTTTCTAGCCTTTTCCTAACTATTCCGATCAAACGGGATGCACATTTGTTCTGTCCACATAATGTCACCACTACTCTCAAAACGGTTAAAGAAAACATCATGAGGTAACTGAAATATCCGGCCCGCGTATTTGATAACAGCCCAGTCCCTCTTAAATAGAGAAGGGCTGTGTTCTAGCAGTGAGGACATTTATAGGCTAAATAGGCTATTATACACTCAATTGTTTTTAAACAGAAATATTTACAACACTCCGACTAGCCTCTCCATAAATTACTTTTTCATAAACCGTCTCAAACTTTTAAATCCAACCAATACATACACAAATCAATACCTTTCAACACAATACGTGCAAAAACCAATACAATACATAAAACATAGCACATAATTGCAACTGTTCCATTCTGCACAGTTTGCACAGTTGCAAACATGAGCGCTTTGTTTGTGGTCGCTACGAGTTAAATATGTATTGATAAAGGGTTCTATATATTAGTACGAACGGTTTTCACAAAGTTGTGTAACGTGTTTTTACCGAGTTGCCAATGAGTAAATATGGTGTTTTCAGTACCAGAAGCTACTTACAATAGTGTTTTGTTTGAGCCCGTTTGAACACCTCTAGATAATTAATTTCTCGATAAATTATCTAACACATATTTTTTGATAAATTTGAATTTTTAAAATACTTTTTAATTTTGTCGGGACTGCCTCATTATCTATGGTGACTCTCCTGAACTTAGCCACAAACGACGTAGGCTTTACTGATCTTTTTTTTTGGGTGGAAAATCTACAAATGACGCGTCATTTGATGATGACGTCTCAAGGTTGCCTATGCCAGGGCCACGGTAACTCTTTCGAACTTATTCGCTACCTGTCAAAGGGCTTACTGACCCTGCCGTAGAAAAATGTAATACTAAAGGCAAAGTTTATGATACACTGCTAATTAATTCCTATTTCATCAACTAAATACAAAAACTTTTTTACAAAAAAAAAAAAAAAAAACGACCGACTTCCTTAAAATATAAAATATATATTCCTTATTTTTCACTTTGTAGTGTTTTTAAGGAAGTCGGTTGTTTTTTTTTTTTGAAAATTATATGGGACCATTTCGAAATAAACCCCTTTCGAACAAAAAAAGAATTTTGCAAATCCGTCTATATATGACGGAGTTATGGCCGAACATACCTACATTAAAAAAAAAACATATAAACATCCGAATTGAGAACCTCCTCCTTTTTGAAGTCGGTTAAAAATAAAGGTTATCCTTCTCACATCTTTCCATTTCTCAGCGCGCACCCTTTTTCATTGCTAGTAGACTATTACGTAATGTAACTTGCGAATACTTATGTGCCTGATCTTTAAACTTAACTCCTGAATGTCTGCAAGTTGTGCCATGCACCTGCTGTGAAGTAGCTTAAGTTTTGTTTAAGTTAGAACTTGAATGTGTGAGTGTATTGACTATGAAAGCTAGGGTTAAATAGGCATGTGTATTATGTAAGTTAAGAGATATTAAATTAAGATGTATAAATCTGTTGGTAATTAAAATGACATATACCGGATGATATTTTTTACCGTCTCGACCTTCATATGGTGTGTTGTGTAACTAGAATAGAAGGCAGGAAGGCCTTCAGATTCTTCGCAGGTGACTAAAGGAGCGCGGGACGCGGGCGGACGGGGATGCGTGTGCGGCTCGTGCGCCTGCGAAAAATCAATGAGGCCGCCTATCGGCCGGCTTCAAAGGGTAGGACTGCGCTACAAAATCATTGATACATGCCGCGCATTGAGTAGGGAGCGTATGATTTGAGTTTCGATAGATTTTAATTGTTTTTTTTTTCTTTTTTTTTCCAAATTTTTGTTTTTGTTGTTCTAGTATGAAAATGTTACTTTAAATGTATAGTATTTATTGCTAGATCAATTTCATTACATGTTATTCAAAAATAAAAATAATAAAAATTTCTATGCCAAAGGCTTCTACTCCGTTCACCTATTAAACCCATTTTTTTTTCAAGACGTTATAAAATGTCACCCGGCATAACGCGAATCTCTCTCAAACTGCTCGACTCCCGTCACAATCCGCTCGACCAATAATAGCACAGATTCTAGAAAGTTCTAGAAGATGTGTCAGGAACATACGAAACTTCTTTTGGCGGGAGTTGAGTCATCATCATCATCATCATTTCAGCCGAAATGCGTCCACTGCTGCACATAGGCCTAGACAATTTGGGGGGTTCACCATAATCGCCACGCTTGGCAGGCGGGTTGGTGATCGTAGAATGGTGGTAAAATGCACAGAGAACGCTGCTGCCCATTCCGTAGTAAGTCCCTTACCTGCCTCTTATGACAATCACGGAATCTAGAAATGGGATGGAGCTATTCTTAATGTCCGGTACGACACGGAACCTGTACATTTGATTTGAAAAAAAATCAAAAGATTTGTCATTTCTGGGTGTAATGGGTGTAGTGTGTAGCTTAAAATACAAAGTCTGGCCTTAGAGACTGTAGACCATTTTCAATTTTTATTAAGTACTAGCTGACCCGACAAACGTTGTTTTGCCGAGTGAAAAAGAGTGAAAATTGAGGATTGTATGTATTTTTGTATGTTGTATCATAAAAAAATAGAAATTAAAAATTTTGTCTAAAATAAAAAATTTAGGGGTGGACTACACCTAACATTTAGGGGGATGAAAAATAAATGTTGGCCGATTCTCATAGATACCGGATAAGCACAAAAAATTTCATCAAAATCGGTCAAGCCGTTTCGGAGGAGTATGGCAACGAAAACTGTGACACGAGAATTTTATATATTAGATTTGGAACTTGTAGACAGGCGTACACTGTCCTGCCAATCCTATAACACTGTAATTTGAAACCAATGTAAAATCCAATTATGTTTAAAAGAGTAACCGTGGAGTTTTGTGCCGGCTCTTCTTCATAGGAATTAACAATTTGGTACCATGCACCTAGCTTCTGACGTACATATCATAAGTGCCCATGCAGGTTTATGTGAAATAAATCATTTTGATTTAATTTGATTCACATATTTTAGTTCCGTCGAATTACGCAACTTTGTGTGCCTGAATTTCAGTGAAAATAATATTGACAAACTTTTTACAACGACTTTGTTAAGTCATTAAATTGTTATTTCTACAACCAACTAATTACATATTTATCTAGGTTAGACATTACTTAATATATTTTGGCAACTTCATCAACCTTTTTCGCTTCCATAATTAATTGGTTAAACCAATCATTTTTAGCTTAACGAGCCAAGTTTTCTGCCCTAACTCATCTTTATAACACTTTAAAAATTCCCGTTTTAGTGCAAGAATTATGAGGAGATATTTACTATGCATGATGCTGTCATTTATTTTATGAAACTTGCCTTGGCCTCAGTTGCCAAGTTTTTTACAGGATTAATTTTGGACTTGGCCGGCTGGAATTGGGGCAAATATTAAGGCTGAGATATCGTGCTATAGAGGCGAATGTTTTTACTAAGAGATGTAAAAAGTGACGGTGGCCATCTGGCGGGATGTCAAAGTTATGTTAGCTTTTCTTATTGTCGGTTTTGGGAGGTTTTCTTAGAAATTCTGGTGGTCCTCAATGAGATTTTGTTCGTTAATTTTTGACGGTTTTTGTTTGGAATTATCTAATAATTTTTGCTTTATTATTTCTTATATCAACTTATAATAATTCTATTATTATAAGTATTTTGTGTTATAAGTAAGTAATTTTATTACATTCTTGATAAACAAAATTTTTGCGTGATTGATTAACTAAACTTAAAATATTATATAAATATAGAAGTAATAGTAGGATATAGATATTTATTCGGTTATAAAACACGTTCTTTACAGGAATATAATTGATCTTATAACCAAAACCTGAAACCCTCAAAATCTACAATTAAAATCTCAACAATGCCTATAGAAGTACCTAAGTCTAGGTCTGAACAAACTTGGTTTGACCTAGTAAAGCAACGAACCATTAATCAGTAAAGTTCACTACCCTCCTTTACAAAATAAATAAAAAAAAAGAGAATACAATTTTTCAGACTCTCCTCTTGAATATAAATCGCTTCTAATTTAATAAGGAACACAACTCTGAACAAGTTCATCATATTAATTACAAAATTAATTAGCAAGGAAGTTTATCTCTTAAGCCTTTAGAAGAATAAATCTTTCTAATAGTCTGACATGGTGTGAAGGTATTTTACTGCAGAGTTAGGGAAAAGGGGTCAGCGTAGAAACTGCGTTTTATGGGTTTAAAGAATCATGTAGGTATGATAAATTTAAAATATGTAATAACATATACGTATATAACCATAGATTCATGAAAATTGGCACACAGATAGAATACAATTTGGGTAAGTACAATTGCTATTTCTTTGTAATATAATTTTAAAATCGCCAAATAGTCTTTTTTTACCTGTAAAATATCACAATTGATGATACTATACAAATATATTAGATAATTTACCATTGCAAGAACTTATTCATTTAATTCAATAAATAATCTCTTGTTCCTAACACGACGGACGGGTTGTGCTGTTGCCACTGCGCTGCTGCGGCTGCTGAGACCTTCAAGCGACCCAAATATTGTAACCTTATTGGTAGCTACAGTTTTGAGCCGTTCGCGGTTGAAACGCTCGGGTCATGGGCCCCGAGTACGCGTCTCCTTTTTAAGGAAATTTCTCATCGACTGGACGACACTTCACGATACCATGGGTCATTCTTTAGCCAAAGAATTAGCATTGCCATGCAACGTGGCAATGCTGCCAGTCTTCTGGGCACGTTTTCGGATGACAGTGATGCGGACAAGTACTTCGGCGCCCAAATCTCCTTTTATTTTTGTATTTATTTGTATAGTTAGTAATTTATTATTAATAATTCCTACAGAAATATGTTGTTTTCTACAAAACTTTGTACATATACTTACCTATTTCTCTATATTTGTTAACAATTGAACCCACGTGTCGCTAAGTTGAAACAGCAGTTCCTACTATTTTAGAGAGCACGGATAAAGTCTGGATTTAAGTTGCAGCTGCAGCGAAATAAGTTGAGATTAAGCAATACCTTACACTTTTAGTTCAGTCAACGTTAACTATGATTTGTGAGTTGAGAAGAAAATGTAGTCAATAAAATAGATAAATAGGTATGTAGTTACATATGTATTTTTTACTAAAATGAAATGAAATTGTTTATTCTTGAAGATATTGGAACATCTTTCACACGTCACATGAATTATAAAAAATAAGCTAGATGAAGTCAAATTCCCTATTTGTGTCCCCTGAGAAGAAATCGCAAAACTCAAGGATCAACATGTTCTTGTCCAGACATAATCTTTGTCACATCGAATTAGGGTAAACTCCATTTTATCAAGTAAAGAGTATACTTTGCCCAGACAAAATATCTTTTTTTTTGTGTTGAGTTTCGACCCTCGGTCTGTAAAGATGGTCATCCATCCACGGAACAACTGCGGCTAAGCTGATCGAATGACCCATGCGGCTGTTACTATATCCACGTAAACAGGAATTATTTTAACAAATATATAGATGTGTTGACTTGCTAAACGAAACTACAACTAAATGTATACGAGTAAATATACCCTGCGCTTGCAGCACGGAACGTGTCTTCAATGTATACAGTAGTATGTATTACCCGTGTTTAATTTCGATTAAATATATAACAATAAATTTCCCTTAAGTATTGGATTCCAATATCATTACAGTCTCATTTAACGACGATTTGTGTTCAATGCAGTTTTATGTGGTGTACTGGGAAAGGGGCAAATTAAAGAACAAAATAGTGCTTTCTTTTCATTTAATTGGTTTGCCAGATTAAAACTCTGGCAATCCGAAGCAAATATCGCACGAAATCAGTACATATCTTTATACATAGTACAAAAAAGTCGCTTCCCGTGTCTGTACGCTTAGATCTTTGAAACTACGGAACGTAGAACACTCAGCTGTTTAGTAATGTGTGTCCAAAAACCATAACATAACAGGCATTTGGTTACCTTAATAAGCATGTCACAGAGAAATCCAACAAATTTCAAATGACGAAAACAACTTCGTTTTGTTCATTTTTTTAACCGAATTCAAAAAAAGGAGGAGGTTATCAATTCGATTGTATTTTTTTATTTATTTTTATGTTTGTTACCTCTTAACTTTTGACTGGATGAACCGATTTTGATGATTTTTTTTTATTTTAAAGCTGGTACTTCCCGAATGGTCTTGTATAATTTGGTTCCATTTGGACAATGGGGTCCATGTGAAAACCACATAAGTCTTAAATTTGCATTAAGTATTTGCGCGACAAATGAACGAATAACGCGATTAGATTAGTGCGGGGTATCTACCATAACTAAAAAGTTAAAAATAAAAAGGTTTTACAAAAAAATAACAACCGACTTCCTTTCAAAAAACACTACAAAGTCAAAAATAACTTTAATTTCGGAAGTCGGTGGCAAAAAAACCTTAAATACAGATCCTAAGACACCGAATTCCGAAATTAAAGCTATTTTTGACTTTGTAGTGTTTTTTGTAAGGAAGTCGGTTGTAATTTTTTTGTAAAAAGTTTTTTTTTTGTTTTTAGTACCGATTACCAATACGTGGGTTAAATATTTTCAGCTTATTTGATGAGACCCTTTAAAACCCACCGCCTGAGTTTCCCGAATCCACGCCGCTGCCACGTTCAAACACGTAGTACCACTTATATGTAATTACAGATACTGGTTCAATGACAAATCAATGTTTAATAACTAAGTACCTAATTGAAATGCCATTTCACTATCGCAATTAATATCAAATTAATTTTTAGTCGAATCAAACTCCACACTGTTTTGCAACCCACAATACTGATTAACATTGAATGAAAAGCACATTAATGTTTCGTAATTTGAGTCGAGTGCTATTTGTGGATGAGCTAGTGGTACGAGTTGACTGGTCCAGTGGTAATAGATGCATTCATGCCTCATCACTCTCAGGTCACTTTGATTCAAACGTAACTGTTCCTCTTTATAACTGTTCATTTTGGGAAGTATTAGTATACTTTTTACTTCTGCATTGGTTTTGTAATTTTCTTTAGTATGTAATAATCGCATCTTTTTAACCGACTTCAAAAAAAGGAGGAGGTTATCAATCTGTATTTTTTTTTGTTTGTTAGCTCATAACCTTTGACTGGGTTAACCGATTTCGATGATTTTTTTATTTTATTTGAAAACTGGTGCTTCCCAAATGGTCCCATTTTAATTTAGTTCCATTCGGACAGTGGGATCCATGTCTAAACCATATAAGTCTTATATTTGCATTAAGTATTGGCGCGACAAATGAACGAATAACGCGATTAGATTAGTGCGGAGTATCTACCATAGCTAAAAATAAAAACTTTTGACAAAAAAATAAAAACCGGCTTCCTTAAAAAAACACAACAAAGTCAAAAATAACTTTAATTTCGGAAGTCGGTGGCTAAAAAAACCTTAAATACAGATCCTAAGACACGGAATTCGAAATTAAAGTTATTTTTGACTCTGTAGTGTTTTTTTTTTAAGATAGTCGGTTTTTATTTTTGCTTAACTGCGTAAGGGATTGTGGCTAAGTTACAACAGCCGCACGAATCGATCGTTCAGGTTAAGCTAAGCTTGCCGCGGTTGGTCCGTGGATGGGTGATCATTTTTACATACCAAGACCCTTCCGTGCCTCGGAAAGCATGTTAAGCCGTTGGTCCCGGCTGTCTTTCGTTCGATCTTAGACAGTCGTTTCGGGTCGTCAGAAACCCGAAAGTCTAACAAGCAGTCTTTTCAAAGGGTATCGTATTACCCAGTAACTGGGTTGTGAAGGTCAGATAGGCACTCGCTCCATGTAAAATACTGGTACTCAGCTGCATCCGGTCAGACTGGAAGCCGAACCCAACATAGTTGGGAAAAAGGCTAGGTAGATGATGATGATGATGATGATGATGATTTGCTTAACTAGGTGCCTCAATAAGTTAAGGCCTTTAGTCAGAACTTGAAACTTAAAGACTAAGCGACTAGACACTATGGGCTGCCCCTGTGGTGGAAGGACCTCAGGCCTCGCTGGTGGAAGGCATCAAGAGACAGGCTGGATCGGATTACTTTGTGATGATTTCAAAAGCTACAGGCTCAGCAGCGTGGAATGGCTCAAGCAAGGGTAAGAGCTCAATAAAAAACGTGGAATGCTTATTTACGGTATTTTTATAACAATTACTTCTACCAATCATATATTTATGTCAATTGATAATTGAAAAAAAAAAAAAAACAAAACAGAGCGTTTATTTCAACAATATAACATAACAGGCACTAATGACTGTCAATAAATCAATCAGTTAGTCAAAAATTGAGTCATCTCATAATTTTTATTTTACTTTACTTTATTGGGACATAAAACAGTTACACATTACAATTTAAGTGTGACAGAGTACGTTATAGACTAGGTAAACGTGTAACCCACACCAATGTCCACGAAATAATAGTTTGTACTTAGATATATATATATATTCATGTGTTGATTATACAATATTTAAAAAAAAATAACTCGTACGTATTTAGGAATAATTGTTATAAGATAGCTATTTGAGAAGTTCAACCGCCATCTTTTTGAACTTCGAGTGCGTAAGTGCAAAAATATCCAAATCGATAAAGTGTGTGTTATACGTATCCGAGACGTCGGAGAGTCGCCCGTGCACCAGCATGAGTTCTGCACCTTGCAGTGTGGAATAGCCGGTAATAATAGTCGTAGATTACTAGATATACCTACCTAGAGGCACTCAACAATTATGTACATAAACATAAATTAAACATCAAACCAAACCAATCATTTCAAAACATAAAAATGCTGAACATAATTACTTCCACATTTTTCCATAAAACTTCTCTCTACCTTATACTATCGCTCTCGTTTTCAGACCTGAAAAGTTTACCATACTTCTGAATCCTGGCGTCGAAGCACCTGAAATGAATCCAACTTTTCTAATTTTCTGCAACTTATAAATTCCGATTGCGAGGAGGAATGTGTCGATAATTAAATTGCGAAGTTGAGTTTGGATACTAGAAATGTGTTATTTGAAAATGGTGTTTTAAGAAAATAGTGCTTTTTATTTCGATGCTTCAATACAAAATAGGAAGGTCTCCCTCATATCTGTTTTCAATTTTGTATTGTAAATAGTAGTGGAAATTTGGTCATATTTTCTGGACAAGATTTATGTTGTGAGCGCCTACCTAAACGCGAAAATTTTGATAAGAAAAAAAAAACATCTTTAGTAAATGTTCTAGAATCGAAATTTGAGGGTATCTGACATCCACAAACGCGCATTGGCCTAATCTCTGAAACCGTTGGATCAATTTTTGACTTTGACTGACATAGCTGATCTCATAACATAGGTTTTTCCCTAATGTAGTATTTTTCTCCGTTAGCACTTTCCCGTAGGATAATTTCCGACCTTCACACGCGGCCGAAACCGCTGGCAAAAGCTAGTAAAAAATAAAAGACTATTACCAACTAATGGGACACAAAAGCTAAGAAAATAAAAGTACTAGTGTCAACAAAACCAAGCTAATAGTAACAAACTATACAGCTAAGCAAGGCACATTAAACAAAATTAAAAGCACACGTGAAAAACCTCACTACCTCTGTTTTCTCTATGTCTCCCATTTTAGCGGAAACTAGTTTAATTGGTTAATCCCATTAAGGTGTATCGCATTAGATACCGTCTGAGGTTTCAATTAGATGTGTAGAACACTGTACTGATCCGGAGTAGCGAAGCACAGAAGGCTAGCCACATACAGTGAGTGAATCCAATTGAGTATAATAATTTTAATATAGGTAATTGATTAATTTAAAATATTGTAAAAAAAAATTGGAATTACTGATTCATTATTTTTCATACGAAACCTTATTCTCCTTTTGGAATCAGGCCTAATAATTCCTAGAATCAATTCTATCCTCTGGTAAATGACGTTCAAAAGTACCTTAAAATGGCCTACTCCTTTTTTTATTGACTTTATAATCTGGCGTACATATGCTTACAATGCATACGAACGATCTCAAAGTATACTCGTTCTTTTAATTGTACTCAGTTACCTGACTTTAAAAAAAAATAATACTGAGCTGAGAAAAAAACGAGTGCAATTGAATGTAGCGAACAATGTGAAATGATATACACAAATGAATGTTCAACACCAACTGAAGTTACTTAAAAATTCAATTAAAATAATTAACCAACACCTTAAATGAACTACATTTTGGTGGTGCACTTAGTGTGACGTTATACTATGACATTGACATTTAAAAAATGCAATAAAACTGTGATTACATTTTTATAGTTATTTTTTGAGAACAATTGCAAATCAAAATGGCGACGTTAATTCCTTTGTTAGCGTTAAACATACAAATTATCGATGACACTGGCTGTACGTAAGCGCGTGTCTGTCTATGTGTGCGTGTGTTTTCGCACAATGTATAAAGTTGAACTTCTGTACGTATCTATTCCGTGGTACAGGTGTGTGGATTCTAGACCTTAATTATTATTAGATATCTGTGTGTCGTGTCACTGAGTTTGGCTGTGTGGTTAAAGTTTAGGGATATGTTCAATGTTTCGTACCTAAGGTTATGCAGAGTACCAGTTGGATTTAGACATAGTTATATAGTTAAATAACTATATCTAAATCGAACTCGTACTCTAAGTTTCGTGTGATGGCGGATGTAACGAACCCAACTCGTTGCGACACCGACAGGTAAAAATGGGATGGTGCTGCATCCCATTTCTTCCCGTAGGTGTGATCAGAGGCGACTAAAAGACGTACTAAAGAATGGGCAGCAACGTTCTGTCTGCATTTTACCACTATAATCTAATCGCCAACCCGCCTGCCAATCGTGGCAATTATGGCTAACCCCACAAATTGGGCGAGACCTATGTCTAGCAGTGGACGTCTGTTGGTTGATACGGCGACGATGACTTCAAATTACAGTTAGTTCGTATCTTCTTTTATCAGGCGTAAGAATACATCGCGCTCGCGGAAATCTCTATTATTAATTTGCAACTGACTGGCCTTGACTGTTAGTCTAGTGGTTAGTGACCCTAACTGCTAAGACTGACGTTGTGGGTTCGATCCCAACCAGGAAAAATCTTTGTGTGATGAGCACAATCATTTGTTCTGTGTCTGGGTGTAATTTATCTATAATGTGTATGTATTAGAAATATATAAGTATGTTTATCAGTTGTCTAGTTACCATAGTACAGGCTGTGCCTAGTTTGGGATCAGATAACGTTGTGTTGGTTGTCCTAAGATATTATTCCTATTATTAACTTCACTGTTGTCACGTTTCTTTAAAATCTTTTGTTAAGAACTGGCGACCCACCCTTGCTTCTTACGGTTTTTACAACTTGACAAAATGCCGAAATTCTTTAATACACGTTAGTTTAATATTTTTGTATTCTATGAGTAATTATTTCGGCATTTACTTACTATCCCTTGCATAGTTTAAAACAACAAAACGGGCCAACTTCTGACATATACAAGTAACTTTTAATTATGCCAAAAAATATTACAAGAATCTATTTACAAGAGTTCCGTCCCCCGTTTACCTACATTGTCGATGTCACCGCGCTTCGCCACTAAACCTAATTCATTAGTTAATTTTCCATTCCATTTAGCACTTTGCTTTTAATGTAAACGCACTTAATGTTCCGCCCGGCAGAGTACACCTCAAGAAAATTAAAAGATAACTAAGCGATGTTCTCAATCGTTGTGGTTATTTTCAACTTTAAACGAAGACTTCATCATGGAGCAGGTGGTAGCCGATTGGTAATGATTGATTTATGAGTTTTTAGGTCACAGGATCGAACCCAAGCAGGCACTTTACATAATCATCCTATAATGTTCCCACCTGCTGAGAAACAGGCCGTTTCTCTACGAGAGAGAGTGGGCCGTAATCCATTACGCTGACCCAGTGCTGATTAGAAGATGTCACATTTCTTCGAATTTTTTAGTTCTAAGGCATGTCATCGTGCCGGGGTCGCGTGATTGTTCGAAAGAGATACTGTGACCCTGGCACATGGGCAACTGAAGGAACACGGGTGGGTTTTAGTCAGTAAAAGTCTGACACGCCTTCTCGCTCCGCCCAGAGTGGGAGAAGTCATTTGATGATTTCCCATCCAAAAAAAAAGGCATGTCGTTACCGTTTTGAAAGCAGTAGTGATGATTTTACATTATTAGTTAGTAATTTACATTGCATGCCATTGAACAAAAAATTTTAAGACACATCCGGTAGATTTGGTCCAGTTGAAAATCAGCGTCAGGCACTAGTTGTCTGGCATTTTTGCTGAACTGAACCTTTTTAGCGCAGCCGTGGGGTTCACTTAAATGCTAGTTTCTAACATCGCACTTTTATTGATTTTCTTTTTAATTTTTGTTAATTTATGTATTTTTTGCTGTATTATTTTGTGTGCCTTTTGAGTTCGTGCTAAATAAATGTATTTTCTTTCTTTCTTTCAATACATGACATCTGTCAACCCGCCCTGGTCCCACATGTTGGATTACGGTCCACTCCAGCTCACAGAGAAGATCAGCAGAAGAACATAATAGGCTGTTTATGATGAATGAAGTCATCTTGATAAAACCAGCATGTCTTAGACCAAAAATTCGAAGATATGTGATGTCCTCTCTTACTGCGAAGAGGTAAAAGTTTCAGCATAGAGATCACTGACTGATTTGGCTGTTAGTCTAGTGGTTAGTGACCCTGACTGCAAAGACTGAGGTCGTGGGTTCGATTCCCACCCAGGACAAATCTTTGTGTGATGAGCATAATCATTCGTTCTGTGTCTGGGTGTAATTTATCTATAATATGTATGTATTTAGAAATATATAAGTATATTTATCAGTTGTCTGGTTACCATAGTACAGGCTCTGCCTAGTTTGGGATTAGATAACAGTGTGTTGGTTGTCCTAAGATATTTATTTATTTTTATTTATAATTTTATGTTTAAACATCGTACGGTCAAAGAACATTCTGGGAAAATTTTTCAGCACTTCTTTTTTGTTATTCCTTGTATCATATCACTGAAAAGTTGTTTTCACAAGAGGAAAATGAGTTGACCTATTGAAAATCTTTATTAGGACTCTTTTATTTGGTCATTTACCCCTTACACCAGCGCAAAACACTTAAACAAAAAAAAAAGTGTTTCGAAAACCTAAACACACAACAAGATAAGATCCGAACAAACTTTGTTACAAAAGTTTAACATTAGACATGACAATTAAAGTCTTAACATTAATTTGTACGTACATTGGGTGTAATTGAAACCTAAAGTACTTTCATTTGTCTTTATATTTACATAACATAACGTGATATTATGCCTATAATTTCTGCGGGGTTAGACAGAGGTAAGACACCTCGGCGGCGGCGACCTCTCGCGTCCGGCCCTGGTGCGAGCCATGGTACGGAGCGAGAGGGCATGGGAAGCCGTCACCTCCTTCTGCGAAGCAGTAATGCTCGCGAAGGAGGAGCCAAGGCGCGTGAGGGAGTGGCAGTCTCTGCGCCTTCACGTCCCTAGCCGCCGCAGGAGGAGACGCCCCGGGCGCCGGGAGTCGATTGCGGACTCCCAGCCACCGTAGGCGCGAGCTGGCGGGTGGCGAGCAATGGGTAGCTCGCCGCCCGGTAAGGACCAGGCTCGGGTCGACGGCGCGTAGTGTTCCACGCGCGCCTCAAAGAGATGTCAGCAGTACTGAAGGGGTCTGCTAGGACCGATGCCTGCCGGGGTCGCGTGATTGTTCGAAAGAGATACCGTGACCCTGGCACATGGGCAACTGAAGGAACACGGGTGGGTATTTGATGATTTCCCATCCAAAAAAAAAAAAAAAGTAAGACACCTACATTTTGCCATTTACGTTGAAGTCCCATGTAATAGTAGTGGTTCCTTGTGTTGCTGGACGTAAAGAATAGCAATACCCCATTTTTTCCCGTGGCTGTCGTAAGAGGTGACTAAGGGACTTACTAGAGAATGGGCAGCTGCGTTCTCTACGCATTTTACCACCATACTGCGATCGCCAACCCGCCTGCCAAGCGAGGCGATTATGGCTAGCCCCCCCACATTGTGGGAGGCTTGTGTCCAGCAGTGGATGTGTTTCGGCTGAAATGATGATGATAAATGGTGAGCCTATTGCCATCAACCGGGAAAAAAGCGTAGAAGAATACGTATCGCACATAACGCCCACCAGATGGAAATACTGGCAACCTTAAAAAGGTAGCTGTGACTGCCTGGATGCGGAAGGTGGAGTACAGTTTGATATGGCACAGCCTGGGAGAGGCCTGTATCTAGCATTTGACTTCGATAGGCTCTTAAATAATTGCCTACCAATCATGTGGTCCATGCTCCTATCCTCCATGTGACTTTCCTTCTCAGATTATTGCGTCTTTCACCAGCTATCACACGTAACTCGTCTGTAATTTCAATGAAACCTTGAGAAATGCATTTGAAGACGGTGATCAATCTAAGGCATTGCTGTTGCCTGCCGGGGTCGCGAGATTGTTCGAAAGAGATACCATGACCCTGGCACATGGGCAACTGAAGGAACACGGGTGGGTTTTAGTCAGTAAAAGTCTGACACGCCCTCCCGCTCCGCCCAGAGCGGGAGAAGTCATTTGATGATTTCCCATCCAAAAAAAAAAAAAAGGCATTGCTGTTTTGTCACTGTGCTAAGTTCGATGCGTGCATGTTGTTTTAATGCTATGACCACTGAAGTAAAAAAAAAGTTTCATCATTATCATAATTTCAGCCGAAAGACGTCCACTGCTGAACATAGGCCTCCCCCAAGCACTGTCACTTCGACCGGGTTTGTGCTTCTCGCATCCAACGCGTACTGGAAACCCTGGATGACCTGGTGAAGGCCACAGGAAACCGCTGGTTGCGAGAATATGTTTATCTTTTTCTATTTTTATCTATATAGATCATCCCAGCAAAAAAGGTACAATAGTTGAACTTTGACAGGCATAATATTTGTCAAGGAGCTCTTTTACAAGTAAGCTCAGATATCCGTGATTTTGACTACATTATAACGATACAAAAACGTTCTAAGAATACTGCCTCAAGCTCCAGTTTCACTTAAATGGGAAAAACTTAAGCGACGGAAAACGTTTATACATTTTTCCTTCTAAAGTATTTTTTTTCTTCCAGTTTTTCCTTTTCCTAACCTGTTTACTTATCGTGTTAACTCAGATTGTGAATCCGATATTTTCCGCGATTCTATTTTGTTTTTCTTTAATGATTTCAAGGGCTATAAAAGCAGTTTATTGTGGCTTGAAGAGTCTGGGGCTAAATGGCTGGTAGGCATATTTAAAATTAATTGTCGCACATGAGAAAATGTTATGATTGATTTTGTACTATTTATCGTCTGATTGGTTTTTTCATAATAATTTCCTACTGACTTTTACGTGAAGATTCGATGATTTCATGTTTATTTGTTATAGATATCTCCAAGATACACAGACTCCTTCACACGTTGATCCCATTATTGGCCCGAACGCCACTCGTCCAATAACCGCACATTGGTCCCAATGTTGACCCCAATACTGATTTTCTCGACAGCGCGCCGTAGTGAAAATAACTTTGACCCCACACTAGGAGAAATGGAAAAGAACCCAATACCTTTGTCAAGAAAGATGCGGTAAAAAGCAGAAAATTACACGCCATAATTAAGAAGCTAAGTATTATTACATTTGTTCCGCATAATTACACCTCCTAAAAATGTTCTTACATAATGTTGGCTATATTTGACTCCTAATAAAATATTCCCGTTGCGTCCTTGTTTTTGCCAGAACAGTTGGCAACAGCTGCCATTTTTAAATGCCTTGTAGGAGCTTGTAGAGGCTACAAAGTCTTGTAATTTAATCTTTCTTCGTTCATTCAGTTTTTTAATTATTTTATTTTTTCAGTATCGCTGTTGGATTAAGTCAGCGCGCTGGAAGTCTGAGAATTGCATTTAATTTCTTTTTCTGTACTTCTTTGCATAGCTGGGCTGTAACAAAACCTTTTTATTTTTGTAAAAAAAATTAGATTTTTTGTCTTTTCTTCTGTATTATATCTGGCTACATAGAATTCATGATTATTAACTGTCTAGCAGTTTTGAGAAATTTGTAAGAACTCAAAAAAAAAAACTGCGTTCTTTCTGACAACTGACTTTTTTATTTTTACTCGGTTCCATAGAGTTGTAGCGTGATGTTGTCAGCCTTTAATTTTCGTATAAATGTCGTAAAAATGTAATTGTAAAAAAAATCGTATACATTTATGAACACTATTATCAGTTAAAAATTACATCTACCGCTAAATAGCCGTTTTTCATTACCCGTATCAAGGGTATGAGCATCGTGACGGTAGAACTACAGGCCCATATGAGAGTTTTTTTTTTTTCTTAGTAATAGCCGCTTGGGGAACACAGTATGGTCCATGATCTAGCAGTGAACTGCTATAGTCTAAGTTGAATGATTGATTTAACAGATGCAATTACTCTTGGGATACGAGCCGAATAAAACCGTTAATTCGTACATAAACTCTCTCATCCTATGGACTAGCCAGAAACTATAGAACGCCGTCTACTAAGAGCCTTACATATTCCTGTTGCTTAGTTTACGTATTAATAGATCAGGTTATGTCCCATTTCTTCCCGTGGGTGTCGGAAGAGGCGACTAAAGGACTTACTAGAGAATAGGCAGTAGCATTCTCTATGGAATTTACCACTTCAATGCGATCGCCAACCCACCTGCCAAGCGTGGCGATTACGGCAAACCTCCCCCAAAATTGGAGGAGGCCTATGTCCAGCAGTGGACGTCTATCAGCTGTAATGATAATGATGAAATCAGGTCGTGCGTCTATGTGGTTATACACACACGCACCTGATCTCTTTGAAGAGCATCAGTAATCTCACTCTTTGTCCTTCCAAGCCGTCCTTTGCAGCCTTCCCGGCGTTTTCCTATAATAAAACATCAAAAAGGAGTGATTTAAGTATATTACAGGCCACACGCATATTCAGAGTTCCAACTCCACCAGTAAAATATGCATATGCTCAAAGACTCCCATATTTTCTGCATGAACACGTCTATAACGCGGTGATCAAACAGTGCAATATAAGAAACTGCACTCGCAAACATATAAAAAACAGGCTAACATCCTGGTTACTAAACTTGTCATTTATCGAAGCAGAAAAGTAAATTACAGTGGTCAAATAATCTGTGCACATGAACGTTTGCATCACTCTCACGTTTTCGTCTCACACACACATACTCACCATTAATCACACTCAAACTCACCATCACTAGACGGACTCACACTAATTTAATTAGGTAATAGCGCTTTTTTCCTAGTTTTGTAATTTTATTATTTTCTTTTATTGTTGCAATGTTTTGGTTTTGTTTAATTTTAATTTGTATCTTTAGCTTCTTAGTACATATTTAGCTTTTATATCAAAACATGATTTTAAAATAATTGTTTAAATAGTTAACCGTCCAGATTGGTGCCCAAGATACAGGCTTGCCTAGTTTGGGGCTAATGTAAAATCTATGTAAATTTGTATAGCAAGTTTAAATTTAAGTTTTCATTAATATTCCATTTACATTTATTTAGTTTATACAGCAGTGGTGACCCAATAGTTAAGGTCACGACATGCAAATTGTACGTCATAGATTCGACCCCAGACAGGCATGTACTTTGTGTAACTTATTTCATCACCACTGCTCTCAGATCGGTGAAGAAAAACGTCGTGAGGAATTGTGAGGTCCAAGAGTCAAAAATGCATTGGGGCCGCTGCTGAATTACAACCCGCACCTCTATGTCCCAGCAGTGGGAACATTATGGGCTGACATTTATATTTTATATTCTAATTTATACAAAGATACATGCCGTTCGTGTGGTGCCGTACATTAAGAATAACACCATCCCATTTCTACCTGTGGGTGTCATAAGACTAAGGGACTTACTAGAGAACGGTCAGCAGCGTTCTCTATGCATTTTACCACCATACTGCGATCGCCAACCCACTTGCCAAGCGCGGCGATTATAAAAAAGTTCCTCAAATTGGGGGAGGCTTATGTTCAGCAGTGGTCTTACAGCTGAAATGATGATAATGACATACACACAAGATTGTCCACGTGCCAGTTCACATATTCTAGAAAAAATAAACCTATTTACCGCTATTTCTACCAACACTTACCTAAATTACTACCAAAGCAATTATCACTTAGATAATTCAAGAAAGAATGAAAGTACTGCTTAATTGAACATACACAGACCCAAGAGAATGAACGAAAACAAAATTAGCTCAGACCACTAGGCAGGTATAATATAATGTATTTAAAAGGTATTCGTTAATATAGTTAATCGTATTAGTTGGGCCTTTATTTTGGCACACGAGTGCTGTTACACTCATTGTTGGCTCACCTTAGTACTTTCAGCGTTTAGGTAATCAAGGTAAGTAGGTAAGTATTGGTGAGGGGAATTGTTTCGGGAAATGAAAACAAGATCTGACTGCCTTCTGCCAGGATCGCGATATTTTTTTTGAAAGAGATACCGTGGCCCTGGCATATAGGCAATTGAAGGGTTTTAGTACGTAAAAGTCTGACACGCCCTTCCGCTTCGCTCCGAGCCTTTGATAAATAATAAATATCTTAGGACAACCAACACAACGTTATCTGATCCCAAACTAGGCAAAGCCTGTACTATGGCAACCAGACAACTGATAAACATACTCATATATTTCTAAATACATACATAATTATAGATAAATAACACCCAGACACAGAACAAATGATCGTGCTCATCACACAAAGATTTGTCCTGGGTGGGAATCGAACCCACGACCTCAGTCTTAGGAGTCAGGGTCACTAACCACTAGACTAACAGGCCAGTCGCTTTGATGATTTCCCACCCACAAAAAAAAGGTCTGACTGCCTTTTTGGTCTAAGAGTCGCAAGCACTACTACTGTGATCGAGGTCTTGGGTTCGATTCAGAGGTCAGGCTAAGTTTTATTGGGTTTTCCTATCTGGAATTTCGTTTCAGTTCGCAGCTTTGAGTCTAAATATGTGCACGGTTGAAGAAAATAAGATCACGCCCCATTACATCAGATTAAAACACAGAAACAGAACTGACGAAATGTGGGTGTTCTATAGGAACACTTCTGCCAAATGCTTCAGGGGAACAAGTTGTGATGTTATGTATGAAAATAACGTTTTGTAACACGTACAGCCGACAAACTCAATTGGAAGTGGGCTTGACACATTGCTCGCAAAACACATGGCCAATGGGACAGACGAGTCTTGGAGTGGCGACTGCATACGGAAAGTCATAGAGTTGGAAAGCCCACAAGGTGGACCTTATGACCTTGTGAAGGTTGCAGGAATCCACTGGATGCGGGAAACACTGAACCAGCATCCAGTCTTTCCCAGCCACTTTTATAAGGTCATCGGTTCATCCAGTTTGGCAACATCCCACGCTAAGCTTGCCCATATGCAGTCTCTATACCAGGACTCGTCTACTACGTCCCAGTATAATATAATAATATAATATTCCACAACTATCACACAACGCCATCTAGTCCCAAGCTAAGCAGAGCTTGTGTTATGGGTACTAGACAACTGATAAACATACTTATATATTTCTAAATACATACATATTATAGATAAATTACACCCAGACACAGAACAAATGATCGTGCTCATCACACAAACATTTGTCCTGTGTGGGAATCGAACCCACGACCTCCGGCATAGCAGTCAGGGCCACTAACCACTAGACCAACAAGCCTGTCAATATCACATATTGACAGGCATAGTATCACAGTTCAGTAGGTTAATTTGTGAAGCCGTGAGCATAGCTTATTTCTCATAAATAGTTTATGCATGACAAGAATCTGATCATGATCTTTCACCCATAAACCCATCCGTGCCTTAAATTAAACCTGAAACCTATTCTGCAAGACCGCAGCCTGCCCACCAGTGCACCGGCCTTCCTAAACTACTTGATGGTTTTATTACTCCCTAAGATGTATAGTTTAAACTGGTGCAAACTGCAAACATGCACTTAATCCAATTTAACGTGAGAACTGAACAACATCCTGGCAACTGTGAATTATTAATGCTGGAACGTATTGCTCGGAGTTTAGTATCGGATTGGGCAATATAGTGTCTACACCTTATTGTTCTGCTGTAAATTGTTGGAGTGGGAGTTGGTGGTAACTAACTTAGGCGTTTGGTAGGTTGGTTAATGAGTAGTTAGGTTTACTACTCTGGTCTCTTTCCATATTTTTTTTTGTAGGAATCTGAAGTACTATTGGAAGAGCTGGGGTAGCCCCGACCTACGAGTTCGTTACTACGATTTCGACTAAGTCAATTTATATGGGATCACCTCTAAAGCATAATCTATCAAATAAAAAAAAATTGAGATGAGAAATCGGTGAACATACATAAAAATAAAATACAGTAGAACTTAGAACCTTATCTTTTGTTGAAGTTGGTTAAAAATAGTACATTAGGACACGTGTGACTTAAGTAGTCTATTATTGTACAGCAGGGTGTTAACACGTTACCATGGCCATGGCACAGGCAACTGAAGGAACACGGGTGGATTTTAGTCAGTATAAGTTTGACACGCCCTGCCGCTCCACCCAGAGCGGGAGACGTCATTTGATGAATTTCCACCCAAAAAAGGATGGTAATACGTGCTATTATGGATGGCTACTTAAGTGACACGTGTCGTTTACTATTTTATAGTGACCTAAACTAGCACTGAAGTCCTGATTTAATATACAGACTTGATATGACAGAGGGGCATTAAATTACACTACGTATACTATACGTGTTTAGTATTAATTCGATACGGTATAAAAATAAAAAGCACCAATTTTTTTAATTTTTTTTCAAACAATCTAAATAGCTTACAAATCAGAGTATAATGCAACCGCCCTTTATTAACTGACCTTAGATACCTAGGTAAGAACGGCACGGCACGGCAACGCCACGCGCGCGCGTGCGCGGCGTGTGTTATCTCGTATCAAAGAGACCGGCCGCGCGCATTTCAGATTTATCATTTTAAGGTGCATGACCTATGCGTATAGGCATAATCAGCTGTTAGAAAAGATACATCGTGTTCAAACGGGACAAAATCTTAAAAAATCATTTGCGACTAAACTACTGCTCCTATTTAAGGACGCTATAACATTTTTGAATCGCTCAAGTTTAGGTATCTGAGTCACCACTCAACAACATTACGCGCACGCACACATTGAAACCATTGTCTGCTCGATTTTAAACATTAGTTAACTAATCTTGATACTCGAAGGTATTATTTATTTTATTTTACTAGCACTGTTGAGTAAAATTTGTAGTAAAGTAACTTTACTATCTGAATTTAGTGACAGTAAATAACTTTCACTACCATGATCATCAATATTTTTGGGGTAACGTATAATTTGACAATTAAAAAAAAACAAGGTGTAACAATTAAATACTTTAACAATATTTTTGGGTAATAAACAAATATAACTGATGGTGATCGTAGAATATCGTTGTAATCGTTGAAAATATACAGGATATTCCTTAAAGAAAACTAAGCAAAAATTGTGTGACGCACGACCCTCACCTTTGAGATTGCAGCGCGTATTCAGAATTTTTTATTTATATAAATAATTAAAGTTACGTTAAATATTGTGACTACATACTAGCAAAACCCCCAAAATTGATACCCATGTCGACATTTCATCATAACAGTACATCCGCCATTTTAAATTAAAAATCGAAGATTTTATAATCCCTACCCCCAATATGGATAAAGATCTTTTTATAAAAAAACAATACCCGCCGTATTTGGATCAAATTTGGATGAATCATTCGGAATAACTATCCTAAAATTATCCAAATTTGATAGCTATGCCCACTTTTTATTTAAAAAAATAAAATATTCGTCGTTTTGAATGAAAAACTTGTGGGGTCGCCTTTTTTTGGCTCCAAATGTAATTTGTATGGAGTTTTCGGCTTCAGCACCTTCGAAAATCTTGAAAACGACACCCATGATGAAAATTTTGAAAATTTTCGTAACCACCATTTTTGATTTTGAATCAGATTCAGCACCCTTGTTTACCCCTACCGCAAGCTACATTAAAGAATTTCGTTCCAAAAATGGACGACACTTGCCTAATTTAATTACCACGTTGAAAATATAACTTTTTATTGAATAATTATCCGCCATTTTGAATTCTTGAAAATGAATACATAGTCATAATTACCCTACCTCAATAATCCCAATAGAATTTGAGTTATTTATTTCTAAATCAAGTTCTGATAATAAGTTTGGTACTCATAGTTTTGGTCCGAAAAGTATCAACATTTTTCAACCACAGTATACAGCACGGCACTCACTTTATTATTATTTTGATCGTATTTATTTTGTACAAAAAAGCGATACGCCCGTGCTTCCTAGGGCGCGTCTGAGCGCGGAATGAGAAGCCGCGAGTTTAAAATGTATGAAGAAAGTGGAGAACGTTCTTTATTTTTCTCATAAATAAAAAAGTTATGTATTTAATTACAAAATATTTAGGCAAAACGTAGAAGATTATACTAGCCACAATTTGTTGTCATTTTGAAGTTAAAATATGCAGTTGATCTCACTATACAGGTACCTTTCCAGACCCCATTATTTTTCATTTTCTTCGATTAATGCGGTGGGGAAAACGTATTTTTGTGAAAATATTGTATGGAACTATATCATTTTTATGGTACCATAATGGAGATGAATAAATTATCTTTAATTAAAGACCATAATTGACTTCGCAGTTGTGATGCCTCTTGATGTAATTGGTACTGGAAAACCACCGATATTTGTAGAAAAATGTTATAGCGTCCTTAATTGATTTTTGATACAGGGCTTCAAAATGGTGCCTAGTATAGGCAGTTTAAAGGAAAGCCCCTCTGTCGTATCAAGTTTGTATACAAATGGACTACTTAAGTCACAAAAAAGCATGATTTACGTAAGTGCAGGTTTTTATTTCTTTCCTCTCTCTAATATGCTAAAACACTTAAAACCACCTACTCACCTCACACCGAAATGTACTCATAAATTCCGAAGCACGGTGATAAAGTCGGTCACTTATTAAACGTACAGCTTTGGCCCCACGCCAGTGTACCTGTAACAAGTAAATATTGGCTCAATAAAGAGTTCCTTTGCTAAGTTTCATATTTAAACTGTAAGCGCCATTGAATACAGGAATGAATTTTCTTGCGCCAGTTTTCTGTAGTTTATTTACACGCTTTATATTAGCTTCACTTGTATGTTTGTATATTTGTATGTTTGTATATTTGTATGTTTGTTTGTAACCGACTCCTTATAGTGCGATTTTAACCCACTTTAAACGACCAGATTTCATTCAAACTTTGCACACCTGTCAAGGACTGATGACAATGCAATAATTTCATAAATTTGTGCCATTATCCTTGCCAGGGTTACCAGAACAGCAAAAAACTGTCACAAACTACGCTGACATACGTCTCAAAATTCGAAATACCCTAAAAAATATAAAATAAATAATAGTTTAAAAAAACTACAAAATAATGGAAAAAAGCGTGGGGTGCCTGATATCAATAAAAAAAATACCTTAGAAGCACCCCACGCTTTTTTTTCATTATTTTGTACTTTTTAGTTTGGTTTTCCATAGAAGCGTGTTTTTTAGTTTTTTTAAACTATTATTTATTTTCAATATTATTCAATTATTACGTGTAGACTTTTTGGTTTATTAAATTTGGCGTGCTTATTTACGAATGTTGAAGCCAAATGTGATTCAATATTGAATTATTTAATTTACAAAACCTCTGTAGCTTTAATCAGTTCGGATTTCTCTCAATTATGTTGAGTTTTGTTTGTAAAACGTGTATACAGTAAAATAATTTTACTTATCGCAGTCAATGTGGAGGCAACATGTTGCCGTACTGTCGAAATCTAATTAAACCTTTGCAAAAATACACACGATGAAAACACAGATTTAGTTAAAAACTAAATAAACTCACTGACCCAACACATTTTTATGTGATCAGGTAAAGGCTTACATAGTCAGCCAATACTGTTTCCACTGCTGGACCACAGGCCTCCCCTCCTCAAGGGGCTCTTTGAGAGGGATTGGGCTTTATTCCATTCGGGTTTAGTGTGAATTGGAAGATGTGACATGTCTTCGAATGTTTGGTTCTTGGACCTATCGGTTTACCAAGCACTTACTAGACGCCTGGTTCCAGACCGGTTAGCCATAGCTGAAAAGCAATTCGAACAGATGCATCGTGACGATACTAATCGTCGTTCAAACTCTCCTTGTTTATCTGCATTACTTCTTGTATTAAAAAAAGACACTGGACGGCAAACTTGTGGAGATTACCATAGTTTCCAATTCAAGTTGCGAATTCCAGAGCGAAACACAATCAGAGTCTTACATTATCAGGGCCTCATTAGAAAGCTTAAAATCAGCCAAATGAAAATGGATAAGGCTGTGCTTGGACGCAGAGATGGAAGGCCTTTTACAAGGTGGACCAATGAACTTGTGAAGGCTTTAGCAGTCCGCTGGATGCGGGAAGCACAGAATCGGTTGAAGTTGCGGAGTTTGGGGGAGGCCTATGTCCAACAGTGGACGTCTCTCGGCTGAAATGATGATGATGGCACCATCAGACACATAGAAGATTTTTCACTGAGGCTTTCAGGTTATTCAGTATTTTCCAAAACTAATTTTGTGAAAGCGCTTAATCAAATACGTGTCGCTACTGACGATACTCGTAAAAATATGACTGGAATAAAACAAAATAAACTTTTTGTCCTGATATTGTCGCGGGATCGTGACTTATGCGGATAAAATGCTAGTTTATCATGAATAGAATAACTAAAACAATGAAAACAACAAAGTGAGCTACCATTTCAAACTGTAACAATGCTAGAAAATATGATCCAACCGGCAAACCGCAGCTGAAACTCCTACACTTTAAACCACCATACGAGACCCATAACAATAAATTCCACGTCGCACACAGGGAGATTCGGCCAAAAAAACAGTACACTGCACTAAAAACAAAAGCGAAACATTTACAAAGTAAAATATGAGAGATATATACAAGTTGGGACATCCAGCCATTGTCACGCGCGCATTCCCAAGTTCCAGCCAAGATCTCGAACAGTGTGAGCCATTTTGTGAGGCTCTATGTGTATTTGCGTATGTACCTAGGTGTTATTTTGGCCCGCAAGATTGTTTGTTGAAATATTATTATTTGAGGTTTGGTTGTTAAACTCTAATTCATGAAATGTTGTAAATGAAATAGCGTTGAAGTGCGTTGATCGTATTATTCATTGATACCTCCTAAGGGTCAATGAATGTAATAAGCAATATACAGATGGCGTGGTCAGGTAATAAGTAAATATTTTTAAATAAAGAAACTTTAGAGGTGTCAAGGGATACCCGGATGGAACGAAGTTCCTTTCCAGGATTCATAATTGTTATAATTTTTTTACTATTTATTTTGTACAAAAAACTCGTATACACTCAACCAAAACATTCTCTCTCTCTCTCTCTCTACTCACAACAAAAAAACAACAACATACAAACAAATACAAACAACAAAATATATACGGTCGAATTGAGAAACCTCGTCCTTTTTTTGAAGTCGGTTAAAAAGTGTCGTTACAACTTTCCGTGAGATTTTTTTCCGTCTAGCCCCCTTTCACAACGCGCGATAAAGAACTTCGTTCCAAAAAACACAATTGAGTCAAAACTGTATATAGACGCAATTGCAAAAACGTCGATTTTATTGTCGTTATTTATGTGGGTACTTTAATAACTATAGGCCTCCAGCTAAGGCTTAAAAACTTAAAACTAAGGCAACTACACGCTTAGAGCCCTGTGGGGTACGAACCTCGGCAAAGGGCGCCGCTGGAAAAGGTGGGAAGGGGCGCCGCTGGAAAAGGCGGGAAGGGGGTGGTCGGAATGACCAGGTAGTCAACATACTTCAGAAGGGTCAGGTTCGTAGTACTAGTAACCGACGTGCATATGTATGAATTTAAACGAGGCAATAGGTGTTTGTAAGGATCTTAGCAGGTATCTGCAGGTTTCTGCCAATCCACATGAGAGAAAGGCGTGATTTTTTATTTTTTTTATTTTACAAAATTACTAGTACTAAGTTTAACTTAGTACTGAAATGTTTATCTAAACCTAGTGACAAACGAAGTATATCAACGCACGCATACGTTATAGCACATATATTCAATCGAATAATAAATATTATTCTACCAAGAGAACAAAAACCTACGTAAGTTTCTCTCAACAACGAGTGAACACGAAGTTTCAAGATAGTACATTGAACTTTTTCAATACGAATTGTAAACAGACAAAAAAGTGTTGGCAACGTTGCTTTTTCATATAAGTTTTGGAAACTTCACATTTACGTGGTGAACATTGTAAGAGTGCATTGAACTCGTGGTCAAAGTCTTGCCAAGGGGTATCATGTTAAACTGGGTTGTAGAGGTCAGATAAGCAGTCGATATAAGTAAAATACTGGTATCCAGCTGCATCCGGTTAGACTGGAATCCGACCCAAACCTTTTTGGGAAAACGCTAGACTGATTTGTAATTGAAGTCTTTGCCAAAAGTTTCAATTGTCTACTAAGATATCATCCATTGTTTTCTAATGACTCATTTTCACAAATTTACGTTTTAAATTATGTCTCGTGCATTATTTAATAATGAAAAGCATGGGTACCAAAGTTAACCATTATGTTTTTTAGCAGCTTTTACGGGTAAATTCAAAACTATTAATTTGATTAACATCTGTGTTTATTTATAGTATAAGTTTTTTTTTTTTTTGGATATGGTAGTGATGGTTAGTAATGTTTAGTTTTTCACTTTTAGACCAGGACTATTAATAGTAGATTAATTGCTAAATACACAGACAACAATACTTCTTGGACATGTCATCTATCACACAACTCTCCTTTAACACTCCTCTAAACATAATCTACGAATTAAAGGTTAAAATAATATAAATTGTCAGTTGATCTCTACAAAGTGTTTTGTGCCAAATTTAATGCTCAGTAAAAAGTATGCCAACCGAACCCTTATCGCTTCCCTAGCAATAAAGCCTAAACGCCTTTTACTCCAAAAAAAAAAAACAAAAGACAACGAAAGCGATTATGACAACGGACATCTACGATTAGAGAAAACCCAACAAAAAGATTTCGATAAATTTAAAAAAAGAACATCGCTTCGGGCAACTCTGTTAGCTCCGCTTCGCCGAGCTGACAAAACACTTTCCATCGCGTTCACTCCAGCAGAAAGTTTATAAAGTGAAAAAGAGATGGGAAGTGTATTTTTGCGAAAATCACAGCACAAAGGTCATTAAGTAGCATCAGATAGATGCGTCTACTTTGTCATGTTATGATTGATGGCCACTGGTGACGGCTGACGTCACTTCCTTTCTCGCGTTCGGATATGTCAAATTGATTTTAGTCGGAGTAAATGTGATAGGGCGCTTGTGAAATGGTGTTAAGGTGCATGAAAAATGTTCGGAGATCATTCATTTTCGGTCCAGAATACATCGTTACGTAAAATATATGGGAGGCAAATAAGTGAGCTATTGGTATTTGCATTCTTATAGTGCAATATGTACAATTTTCTATCTACATCTATACATCATTTATTTCAGCCGAACGACGTCCACTGCTGGACATAGGCCTCCCCAAGCTCCACCAAAACGACCGGTTTTATACTTCCCGCAGCTAGCGGATTCCTGCGGCTTTCACAAGGTCATCGGTCCACCTTGTTGGAGGCCTTCCAACTCTACGTCTTCGGGTACGCCGTCGCCGCTCCAAAACCTTTCGGCCCCATCGGCCATCTGTTCTGCGAGCAATGTGCCCTGCCCACTGCCACTTCAGTTTAGCAATTCTTCGGGCTATGTCGGTTACCTTGGTTCTCCTACGGATCTCCTCATTTCTGATTCGATCGCGTAGGGAAACTTCAAACATAGCCCTCTTCATCGGCCTTTGGGTGACTTTGAGCCTTCTAATAAGGCCCATTGTGAGCGACCGCGTTTCGTTTCCATCGATCATCACTGGCAACACACACTGGTCAAAGACTTTCGTCTTGAGACACTGCGGTATGTGGGACGAGAAGATATTGCGTAGTTTTCCGAACGCTGCCCAGCCGAGTCGGATTCGGCGATTGACCTCTTTCTCGAAGTTGGAACTACCTAACTGGACGTTCTGTACTAAGTACACATATTCGTCCACAACTTCGAGTGTAGCGCCTCCGATCTTCACTGGAGTGGTTATCACATGAGCATTAGCCATGACCTTTGTCTTGTCCATGTTCATCTTGTGACCCACCCTTTCGGAAGCTCCATTCATCTATACATTTACATATAATAAAAAAGTATGAATCATGAAAATATTATCATCTGAAAGCGGTATAAATAGGTATAGGAGGATTGTGTAGGCCTGTCAACAAATAGCAGGTCCTTAAGGAAATAGAACATGGTCTACAAATCTACTAATAATTTTCGACCTCCATGTGGACGGAGCCTCGAGCAAAAGTCAATATCCCAATAATGGAATTTTCTTTCTTCATTCAGTGGTGTTCAATTAGTTATACAAATCATTGATCTTAAATGACTTGCTTTATTTTCCTTATTTCATGTTTTTGTATTTTTTATTTGTACTTATTATTACTGTAATTGGTTTGTGAAAACCCGTGTTACCAAAATAAATCATAAATACATATACATGCATAAACACGCAATTCGCCAATGTAGGTAAACGGAAACTACAAGAGGACTCCTTCTGATCCTCAAAAGAGATCCGCAGTAAAACCAAGGTAACCGACAGAGTCCGTTGAATTGCCAAACTTAAGTCACAGTGGGCAGGGCAGATTTCTTGCAAAACTGATGGCTGATCAGAACAAAAGGTTCTATAATGGCGATCGCGAACCCAAGGACGTAGAGTCGGAAAGCCTCCCACAATGTGGACCGATATCCTTGTGAAGGTCGCAGGAATCCGCTGGATGCGGAAAGCACGTAGTGTCGGAGCTTGGGGAGGCCTATGTCCAGCTGTGGACGTCTTTCGGCTGAAAAGATGATCAGGGACATGAAATAACAAGACTCATTCATTAAACTTACACTCCCTTATTCAATTCCACACAAAACAAAAATAACAGTATCACCCACATCAAATTTCCAGGAACCAATTTAAACTACACCTCGGGGATGTGCCAACGAAATCCTAATTGTTTCATAATTAACTGGGACATTGGGCGTCCCGGGGGTGAAACAACTGGCGGATATCAGCCCTAACAGCTGTCAGACTCGCCCTGGATATAATTTGGATGGATCGGCGGTACCATGTCCCTTGATATCGCTTTTGAGGAACAGTGTTCTGGACTTGTTTATTGGCTGCCAAAATATCTGTTTTACCATATATCTTTTGAACGTTGTATTTATTTTATTTATTTTATTTCTTGCTTTCTTACATCGCGTGCTGCATTTAAGCATCACTGATATGCAGTGCTGGACCTCTCTTTCGTATAGGTTCATAACATTATACTTCGCAATCTTGCTCTTTCTTAACTGGCAAAAACGATGGAGGAGTGCTCAGTTCGACCGTATATATTTTTACCTCCATTTAAAAATAAGAGTCTTTCCATGTCTTTACAATACTGGAGGTAAAAAGAAATAGACAGAGTAGCATATTAAGTGGTTTCTGTCACAAAAACCACAGTTTTTAAATAATAATAATATGTTAGGACAACCAAGACAACGTTATCTGATCCCAAACTAGGCAGAGCCTGTACTATGGCAACCAGACAACTGATAAACATACTTATATATTTCTAAATAGATACATATTATAGATAAATTACACCCAGACACAGAACAAATGATTGTGCTCGTCACACAAAGATTTGTCCTGGGTGGGAATCGAACCCACGACCTCAGTCTTAGCAGTCAGGGTCACTAACCACTAGACTAACAGGCCAGTCAATATATGTAACGTCTAATTGTTTAGGAAAGGTATGTATTTGCATCATCAGCTCAGCTTCATGATGTGATGTTAACCAAACGCACGATTAAGTTATGGAAAGTAAACAGAAACTCTATTTGTGCCCACAATTTTCGAGGGTCTCTTTCAATTTTATCAGGATCCCATCTTCAGATTCTGACTTCCTTGACATGGGACCACCATTACTAAACAATCCGAGTCTAAAACTGAGTGATCTTGCTCTTTTTTGTGTTTGTGTTCTTTTTTGCGTCATGTTTATCGCCAAGAAACGTATTGCCTTTCTTTCTTTATGCATGTGATTTGAAATTACTTTCGTACTAACTCAAAATACTACAAATTCTGCTAGTCACTTTTGGTAGTGCGTTTGATTGCTCAGGGTCAGGCCCTCACGTAGTAACGCATGGAAATATTCGATAATCATATTTTTACTCAATATGCAGAAAAGTTACAAACCGTAGTCATATTATTTCAACTACATACGTAATGAAAAATTACGCATACGGTTAACTAGCTAGCTAAGTAAGGCTGCCATCATTAAATCTAAAACATGTAATCGTTAATTTTTACATTGTAAATATAGAGAATAAAAACGTAATAGAGAGAGAGAGAGAGAGACAATTAACATGGTTAAATGTCAATCAGTTACGTTCACCTAAGGGAATATACTCATAAACGCTAATCTTTCTACCACCAGCAACTGAATATACAGCCCAGTTCAACCTGGGGCTCGGAACATGGGGCGAGTCACTGTACAGCGAGTAACGCACTTTAACGCTATATTTGAATCGGACTGTACCATACACATTAAAAAAAGGCAATAGAAAAAACACCCTTATCGGCAATAAACATGACGAATGATGAATGCGTATGAATTTCCTTTGCAAATAAAAAAAAAAACCGTTGATTGATACCTGTGTCGGAGCCCGGCTGTCGGAAATGTGTCATGAATGTCGGATTTTTGTACGTGTTTCAAAAATGATACGGGATGTTCGCGTCTTTTTAATTTTATTCCATTACTGGTACACTTTGGGGTCTGTTGATTAAGATTCTTATTTTTGAGAATAGAAGAAAAATATATGAAAACTAGCTACCGTTCGCGGTTTCACCCACGTGGTACATCGCATTTAGTTGAAGTATAGGTAAATAACTTAGATATCGACCGCAGCGCCATCTGTCGGGCTGATTTTTGAAACTAAACCATCCAGAGTGCCACCCAAACTCATAAAAAAAATCATTCAAATCGGTCCAGCCGTTTAGGAGGAGTTCAGTGACATACACACGTACAGTAGAATTATATATATAAAGATATAGGAAACTAAATAAATAAGAACTTTAAAGAAATGACGTTACTTACGACGACCGGTAATCCAAGCACTATATTTTGCTACAGACCTTGTTTGGAGGCTAATCTTTTAATCAAGGAGGCAGCAGTTCTCTATAATGATTGAGTTAAATGATAATGAAGAGGTACCTAGCAAAAAAAAATCATTTACTAATTCTTTGTGAGTGGTAGGAGAAAACAAACGCCGAGACGGACGCCTTAGATCGATATACATTGTCCTTATTGGAAATTTTCTTCATAAATTTCATCATCATCATCATAATTTCTGCCGCAAGACGCCCACTGCTGGACAAAGGCCTCCCCCAATTTGAGGGGTTTTCTATAATCCCCACGCTTCACGATCGCAGTATGGTGGTAAAATGCATAGAGAACACTGGTGCCCATTCTCTAATAAGTCCTTCAGTCACCTATTACGACATCCATGGGAAGAAATGGTATGGTGCTATTCTTACCAACTTAGACCGACATACACTGTCCCTAATGGTGATGTTCCTCAGAAAAAGTCATGTACATAGTACTCGCAACCGGCGTGCATGACCAGATATATATACGTCAACGAAGCAAAATAATATTTATAAGTACAGAACTGCATGCACCTACAATTTTTTTTTCTCCATTACACAACATCTTCCTTGTTTAGGTAACGAAATCATCCTGTGGGATTCACTATTTAGTCTTCTTTATCATTAATACTGTTAACTAAAGGTACATAGACCTCTGTCTAACCCTTCAGAAATGTTATAATCTTAACCTCCTACGGTTTTGAAACCCTTCATTGTTCTACCCATCTTCAAAAGTTAGAATACTCTTCAATAAATTGTTCATAAACAATTAACTTCATTAGAACTCGTTACCACGCCATCTTTAACAATATTTCTATAACAAAATTGATAAATTTCGACTTCCATCCAACGCTGACTTTCGAAACTACAATTGCATTACGAACGAAGTTTTAAACGACTTTTGAACTTCAGTATTTTCTCTATTGTTTCATAGACTAACGATATTGTGTTGAATTTAATCGGTAAATAGTAATGGTAGGAAGTGTTTGAGGGTATGGACAATAGACAGAGAATCTGGTAGGAATGTCGGGACGTCTGATTTATAGGGTTAGTTGACATAGTTGTTCAAATTAGGTCAATAGTTAGGGTTGGTAAAGGAATAAGGGTATTTTCGCTTGAAATGTGTACAAATACAGTACCTATATTACGATACGGTAATCATGGAATGTACGGAGAATGCTAAACGCGTGGTATATCGTTAACTATTTTAAAACACGTGTGATATACACCTACACTACATATTTATACAGAAAAGTTTGACTTAATCACGCTTTTCTGTATAAAAATCTACAACTTAAATCATAGAAATGCATAACTTAAGTGCGTGTTTATGTCACACAATGCTATTAAAAATATTATGAAAAATATCTAGCAAAAATGTTATGTTTTAGATAGATTTTTTTTGTAATATTAGGTTGGGGAAAAAGTCTTTTCGCATTATAGTATGTATGAATTTGTAATAAAATCTCTTTGGCTATACTATTTGTATCTGGCTGGTTTTGGTATCATTGAAAGTTTAAATTTTAAAAAACATAATTCCAAATTCAAATTAGGAAAATGTGTGATTTTCATTTCTTTTTCGTACCGTCAAGATGAGTGAATCTAATGAAGAAATTCGATACATTTTAAAATTTTACTACAAAAAAGGTAAAAATGCAACGCAAGCCGCGAAAAAAATTTGCAATGTTTATGGACCTAGTGTAGTGTCTGTGAGAGTAGCACAAATTTGGTTTAAGCGTTTTCAATCCGGAAATTTTGATGTCAAAGATGCACGTCGCTCTGGTCGCCCTATTACGGATAAAATGGATGCCATTTTTGAAAAAGTGGAGCAAGATCGGCATACCAGTAGTTACGACGTAGCTGAAGAACTGGAAATTGACCACAAAACAGTTTTGGCGCATTTGAAAAAAACTGGGTACACAAAAAAGCTCGACATTTGGGTACCTCACGAGCTCACTGAAAGAAACCTAATGAACCGTGTACTCATTTGTGATTCTTTATTACGACGTAATGAAACCGAACCATTTTTGAAGAAGCTGATAACTGGTGATGAAAAGTGGATCACGTATGACAAGAACGTGCGAAAAAGGTCGTAGTCAAAGGCCGGTCAGGCTTCACAGACTGTGGCGAAACCCGGGTTAACTCGCAACAAGGTGATGCTGTGTGTGTGGTGGGATTGGAAGGGCATTATTCATTATGAGCTGTTACCACCAGGCAGGACCATCGATTCTGAACTCTACTGCGAACAACTGATGAGATTAAAGCAAGAAGTTGAGAGAAAGCGGCCGGAATTAATCAACAGAAGGGGTGTGGTTTTTCATCATGATAACGCTAGACCTCACACATCTTTAGCCACCCAACAAAAATTACGAGAGTTTGGCTGGGAGGTGTTAATACATCCGCCGTATAGTCCTGACCTTGCACCTTCGCATTTCCACCTGTTTCGGTCTCTTCAGAATTCTGTAGGCAGTGTCAGGTTAACATCACAAGAGGACTGCCAAAACCACTTGTCGCGGTATTTTGACCAGAAGTCCCAAAATTTCTATAACAATGGGATCATGTCCCTACCTACAAGATGGCAAAAAGTTGTCGAACAAAATGGTACCTACATACTTTAGTTAAATGTAAATAAACTTTATTAAAAAATGTTTTGAATTTTCTTAAAAAATGCGAAGAAACTTTTTCCCCAACCTATTATTTTTCACATCATGGTGCCTGTGTGTACAAAAGTGACCGAGAGAAGTGTATAGTTCACCAAATTTTCACCACAAAAATGGTGTACTTATACGATGTTATAAGAGATTGTCTAGTATTGTAATATAGAAACTGCAAACATCCCCCTCCCTGCATATTATAAAAAAAAATCGACACTCTATTCATAATATAAATCATAATCCTCCTTTTTTCTTCGCCGTAGTTGAATTTAAGCCACAGGAAGAAATTAAAATCGCATGCTTCTTTATAAATTTGTTGATTAACCATGAATAGCCCATAATGTTTCCACTGCTGGGATACATGCCTCCTCATGATGAGAGGAAGAGAAGCCTTAATCCAACATGTAGACACAGTAAGGGTTGGAAGACATGACGTCTTCGAAATTTAGTTTTAGTACATACCACGATGTGGATATGCCACGTGTTTTACGATGTTTTGCTTCACCGTTTTGAGAGCAAAGGTGATGAAATAATTTACACAAAGTAAAGCGCCGGCTTTTGTTCAAACCTATCATCATTTCAGCCGTAAGACGTCCACTGCTGGACATAGGCCTCCCCCAATTTGAGGGGCTTTGCCATAATCGCCACGCTTGGCAGGCGGGTTGGCGATCGCAGTATGGTGGTAAAATGCATAGAGAACGCTGCTGCCCATTCTATAGTAAGTCCCTTAGTCGCCTTTTACGACACCCACGGGAAGAAATGGGGTGGTGTTATTCTTTACGTCCGCCACCAACCTACATATAATTCGTAAGTGGCAGCCGTTACCACTGGTCTCCGAGACACTCACTTGTTTTTAAATATTCAAACCATCCAACTCTTCATGTTATAAAATAGAAAAAACATATTCAACGTGATTATTGTAATATGTGGGCCAGGCAAGCATGACTCAATTAGAGGACAAACCACCAAAGGTCGGAAAATTGGTTATATTAAAGTCAATCATTTACAATTTCCCCCCACATTTTATAACAACATTACCCTATAAAGTCCCTGTACGTTGGTTCGTTAGTACGTCCTGCGATGGGGAACCACTTCAAAGGGGGACATTAGTATGAAAATCGAATTATGTCCACCGTCTATACATTTACTTGGTAACACAATATTATATTGTAGGGGAACGCTGCTGGTTATGGGCAGTCTTGAGTGTTGTTACATAACTTTCGAATATTACATTAAGAGCCTCGTTTACATAATATAGTCTTATGATATTTTTTGATAGGGAAAAAGCGTTTTCGATGCAAAAGTAATGTCGAAAAATAGCTCTGCTCCGTTCGATGCGTAGCAAATGTGCTACGAGTGCGTAGCCGTAGATCTCTCTGCGCTACGCCGTAGCAACATTGAAATTTCTGTACACAAGTATATTACATGAAGTGTTGGTTATTATTGAGATAGTGTAAGCCTGGGATTGCATGGGCGATTTTTTGTTGCGTACTCGATTTTCAACGCACTTCGTAGCGTCGAGAGTTCAAAATCCAATACTATGTTTTTTTCTTGGTACGGTACGATACGCTCTGTTGGATTTATCAACACTTGGCTCAGTACTGATACTGTTGAAAATCCAGTGCACCATAACAATTATGTATGTTATCTTGGTTATCTTCTACGCACGACTGGAGTTTACTCCGTACAGACACAAATAAAATATGATATATAGATTAGTAAACATAACATAACGCATAACGTAACATTGAAGAAAGTTTGATTTTGCTCCTCATGAATTTTCATACCCCAGACTCTTTTTTATATATTTTTTTTTTTTGGTTGGGAAATCGTCAAATAACGTCTCCCGGTTTTGAGCGGAGCGGGAGGGCGTGTCAGACTTTTACTGACTAAAACTCACCCGTGTTCCTTCAGTTGCCCATGTGCTAAGGCCACGGTATCTCTTACGAACAAATCTCGCGACTCTGGCAGAACTGGGCTTATATATGAACATATGATTCTTAAGGACTAAATCCAAAAACCGTTGCATTAAAAATCGCCCGTGAAAACCTGCGCTTCGAACAAAAATAACACGAGTTTGTTTCATTAAAAAATCCCCATCTCACTTCAACATTACTTTAATCCGCTTCCAAGTAAAACTTTATAAATAACACTTCCAAAAACATCCAAAGTAATCCGTAACTCCTTACTCAAACTGGTATCTCACGATAAACCCGGAATCCCGGAACTCGGAAACTCGACAATAATCAAAATAACCAAACATAAGTTTAAATTAACTTTATTAATCGGTAATTTTCCAGTCGTTTGAAGTTGAAACGGTACATTCAGCGGTTGATCCCTTCGGTATACTGCGGACTATTTCGAAAACAACTTGGGAATAGGGTTTACTAGATTAGTTCGTCTCTTAAACGTCCAATTAAATTAAATGCTTGGTTAAAAACAAAAATATATTTTTGGATACAATTAGGTAAAGTCTACTAAAAATGTACTACCAACTTAACTGTCGGTTTATGCAAAACACAATTGTCATGTATTGTGTATAGCTGAATAAAATGACTATAACAAAATTTAATAAACAAATATTTTCCGTGAATGTACAACCTAGATTTTAGAATTAATTTATTTGACTTTTTTAGACTTCATGGATTTACCCCGAAATGACAATGACAGGTTAAAAATAATTTGGTAAACAATCTTCTGCTATATCTAATAGGTAAATATAATTAATAGTTATTAAGTTAAAACTGTCCATGAAGAAAGGAAATCGCTTCAAAGTCTGTGATCGAGTCTAATGCTAAATATGTATTTTTATGTTTGTCCGTTAGTCCAAATGTTTTGCGTTGCCACAAAAGCGGCTGAACAAATTAGTCCCACAGATAGTAGTTTTAATCCTGTAATACGTTACAGAAAGATACTTTCCGACATCTACGCAGGCGAAGCCTCGGGCAAGAACTAGTCATTTTATAATAACTTAAGAAAATTCTTCTACCTAGAGTTTACTCAACTTGGTCTAGGTAGGATTTCAGTTTTATCAGATGCGGCTGAAATTCAATATTTTACTTGTAAAATGAAACTAGTTGTTAGAGCACCAGTATCTTCTTTATTTCCGTACATGTATTTTTACAAGAGAACCTTGCGGTTACCCAGTCGCTGAAGAAGTGTGTCCTCTGCCATCGCAAAATGGCCAGACATCACCTCCACTGCGACTCATGGAGGGGATGTCTCCTAACTTCACATAAATCAATACAACAACGAACTAAACATGACTTTTTTAAATAACTACCCGACAATTCCAATATTTACTAATCATTTTTATACGTACAATGCATAGTATGAATTAGGCACCATTTTTATGAGGAATTAACAATTTGTAAATCGTTTCACACTCCCGTTGAAATTTTAAACTGAAACCAGCTACTGAACTAGGATAATATTCATAATATTGCAAGAATTTACAGTGAATCACGACATTCGGCCGTCCGACTGCGTGCAAAACTCCGATGCACGCAAAATCACGACACTTGGAACGTCTAGTTTTCTTATCACAACTCAATTACCAGGTAAACTGGTTTTCTAAACATCGATTAATTGTCAGAGCTTTCCATTTTTAACCGACTTCAAAAAGGAGGAGGTTATAAATTCGGATGTTTATATGTTTTTTTTTTTTTTTTTTATGTATGTTCGGCCATAACTCCGCCATATATAGACGGATTTGCAAAATTCTTTTTTTGTTCGAAAGAGGTTTATTCCGAAATGGTCCCATATAAGTTTCATATAGATCTGATGATGAGTTCGGGAGACAGACACCGGAACTCTTTAAAAAATGACAGGAAATCAACCGCGATTTCTGCTATCGCATAAATATGCATTGTTTGTTTGGAATTAGTGCAGGGTGAATACCACAACTAAAAATTTAAAAATAAAAACTTTTTTGCAAAAAAAAAAACAACCGACTTCCATAAAAACACTACAAAGTGAAAAATAACTTTAATTTCGGAAGTCGGTGCCAAAAAAACCATAAATACAGATCCTAAGACACCGACTACCGAAATTAAAGTTATTTTTCACTTTGTAGTGTTTTTAAGGAAGTCGGTTGTTTTTTTTTTTTTGCAAAAAAGTTTTTATAAGAATTTATAAAGACCATTATTACTACATAGTATAAAATAAAGTCGCTTCCCGCTGTCTGTCCCTATGTATACTTTTTTTGTGGATGGAAAATCATCAAATGACGCTCCCGCTCTGAGTGGAGCGGAAGAGCTTGTCAGACATTAAGATCTTTAAAACTACGCAACGGGTTTTTTTGCGCATTTTTTTAATAGATAGAGTGATCCAAGATGAAGGTTTATATATATAATATAATACGCGGGCGACGCCGCTGGCAAAAGCGAGTATTAAAATAAATTACGTTGTAGAAGGCTCTCAACCTCCAATTAACTCAAACATAACTGGCTAAATGTTAATCCCTCTGTCCATCCCTTTAGAGAACACAAACGTGATGTTATTTCATAGCCAGGTGTCCCAGGTTCCCACAAAAATAATCACGTCAAATTTTAATTGACCTCAATTTAATACGTGTCCATCCAAAGTTGACAACCCTGTGCCTTCAAACAAGCGTACATAACAGATGTAAAGATAATGTACCAGGGTTGTCATGCGGCTAGAAAAATACGGAAGGGACGCGCCAATGACGCAGAAATGTGTCGGGCAGTCACATATATGTGCTATTGTACATACAGCTTTATGTTGTTGACCCCTGGCTGGTAAGGGTGCGTACACATATAGAGCACAAACGCATCGGTAAGTTGCGAATGTTCGAACAGACGAACGACTATGGATAAAGATAGGGTAATCGATCTTTTGTTTGTTCCGCCACTTCTTCTTCCCAGCTAAAGCACTAGGAAGTGTCGAAGGGCGGGCGTTTTGGGGGGACTGTCTCATGTAACTTTGACGTTCAAAACCTGCTGACTCTCAGCCTAGTTTGAATAAATGACTTTTGATTTGATTTGTTGCATATAACAGCAGTCCTAGAATGTTGTATGACACTTACTGTAACTAGCAGCAGGATTTGATATGGCACTGTGCCATTCAATCTGCCTAGCCTTTGGGGTACCGACCCCAAACCGGTGAACCGTCTCAACCGTACCGACAGGGGAACCGTCCCAATCTAACTAGATGCAGGTGAATACCAGTATTTTACAGGAAGCTTTTGCGTCTCTGACCTCCACAACCAAGTTACTGAGTAACTGGATACCCCTTCGTAAGACTGGGTGTCAGAGTTTCGGGCTTCTGAGGACCCGTACTGACTGTGATCCACAAATGGCAGCTAAGTGCTGTCCAAGGTACAGAAGGGTCCTTGATATGTAAAAAAAATAAAAACTGACTTCCTTAAAAAAACACTACAAAGTCAAAAATAACTTTAATTTCGGAATTCGGTGTCTTAGGATCTGTATTAAAGGTTTTTTTGCCACCGACTTCCGAAATTAAATTTATTTTTGACTTTGCAATGTTTTTTTAAGGAAGTCGGTTTTTATTTTTTTGTAAAAAGTTTTTATTTTTAACTTTTTAGTTATGGTAGATACCCCGCACTAATCTAATCGCGATATTCGTTAATTTGTCGCGCAAATACTTAATGCAAATTTAAGACGTATATGGTTTTCACATGGATTCCACTGTTCGAATAGAACCAAATTAAAATGGGACCATTCGGGAAGCACCAACTTTCAAATAAAAATAAAAACATCGAAATCGGTTCAATCAGTCAAAAGTTATGAGATAACAAACATAAAAAAAATACAGACAAATTGGTAACCTCCTCCTTTTTTTGAAGTCGGTTAAAAATAGTCACGTATTTACGGGTCAATCGCGGCAAGCTTAGCTTAACCTGATTAGCCACCAGCCATTTGCCGGCAGTATGACATTGAGGTAATAACAGAACTTGACCATCATCAATATTTTACAATACCACCACCAGTTAGTTACTTCTGGAATCCCCGGCCATTCTCATCGACTTTGTCATCGTATTCATCCTACTGGTACAATTTCTAAGTTGACAGTAACAAAACCACAAACCTAGTGGCAGTAAACACAACTCTAGACGTTCGGTACAAAAACAGGGACACCGATTGATCTCCGCAAAAACGCTCGCATTCGGCGCTCGAACGCAGATGTGAACGCACCTTAGTGTAGGACATCGTATGAACTAATAACATACATCGTACATACATTTTTAGGCTTCGCTGGGTCCAAAAAACGGTTGGGTCGAATTAATTCTCGTTAGCCAGGTATGAAGGGAATATAAATGAATGAATAAAGGTTGACATGTGGATATAGCTGTTAATGACATCGCCCTGGGCAGTCCAATTTCAACATTGATGAATGCATTTTTTTTTTAATAATTTATTTTTGTAGTACTCTTGGTGATTTGGGAAGAGATGAAATGATGTTATTAAGTGAGGGTGTGGAATAATTGTTCCACTTATTAATAAGGGCCGTACATAGTCTAAAAAAATAAACTATGTCATCAACTCCAAGAAAAATGTTATCCTAATTTAAGATTGTGAAGTGTGGTAGAATGCAAAGAGAACGCCACTGCCCATTCTCTAGTAAGTCCCTAAGTCGCCCTCTACGGCACCCTCGAAAAGAAATGGGATGTTGCTATTCTTTACGTTCGACATCACACAGAACAAGTGAATCAGAAAACACTGTTGCTGTTGTTTTTAAAATACACATAGTTCAGTTTATCACCTGAAACTTGTAAATAGCTTTCATTTTCATGTTATAGAACACTGTTTAAGTAAGTTGTAAGTTTCAGAAATACAAAAAAAAAAACTTGAGAGGTGTCAAGGGACACCCGGATGGAACGAAGTTCCTTTCCAGGATTAATTATTGTTATTATTTTTTTAATATTAACCTGTATACACTCAACAAATATTAATAATAATATTTGTTGAAAATATTCTCTATCTCTCTCTCTCTCTCTCGTCGTTACAACTTTTTCTCTTAATTTCCGTCTAGCCCCCTTTCGCAACGCGCCATAAGGAACTTCGTTCCAAAAAATTGTTTATAACCCACTGGCTAGCACTCGGCAAGTTGTTGCCTGTAAGTTAATTGTGTACCTGAAACCTTGACGCTAGTGCAAGTTACTAGTTGACAAAGTTTCATCGTAATGGGATTAACGATATAGCGGCGTATTATATTCGAAGAAACATTGAATTAACGGTTTAAGACATTTATTTCTCAAAAAGAATACAATTCACTTAATATGAGAAATACAAGGTAATCTTAAAACTAAATATAAGAATTACTTATGAGGAAGGTAGGTACACGTAAACAAGTAAGTTTAGTTTTTAGACACACAATTTTTAGTGTTGTGGGTAAAAGGAAAAAGTGGGTGAACTATTACATATCTATTCTTGAAGGCAAGTCAATAGAAATTACTCATTAAACTATTTATATGTACTGTAATGTTTTGGAAATACACAGATATTATTCTAGTTTTCTTTATTCTTAGGAAATTAGTAAATAATAATAATTGATGATGATGTAAATTAAATTGGTGTGGTGGATCAAATTCAAAACCTAGAAAAATCTTTTAAGATGTGGTGCTTTATGGTTCGCTTGTACCTATAAAGTAAAGGACTGTATCTCTTTAATGTCATTAGGTAGCTTATTATACAACTCTGCTCCTTCGTATAGTATATTTTTCCTTCCGTAATTTGTGCGTGGTGGTCTTAAGCAAATGTTATTTTTCCGTCGGGTACTACGTTTCTGTGTTTGCCCTTTTGTCGTAAATGTTATTTTTGAGTGTATATTTTTATTTAATAACTTATGTACCAGAATGCATGTGTTATATTTATAAATCTGTGATAGTGTCATCAATTTAGTTTCTTTATAAATTTTTACTGTCGGAGTTAAATAGTGGTAATGGAATAAGAGTTTTATTATTTTGTTTTGACATGTTTCGATTGGTTTTAAATGTGTTTTAGCTGCAGTGCCCCATATCTCTATTAGGTATTCTAAGTGAGGTTTTACCATAGAATTGTAAATAATATACCTAACAGATGTCGGCAGGCACCGGACGATCCCTCGAAGCGCGCCCATGACAGAAGATAGTTTAGATCTTAATTTATCTAGATGTGTCTGCCACGTCAGATGCTTATCTAGATGGAGACTAAACAATAGATTACAATAATTAATTATTATGATTTTAATAATATGTTTATCAATATAAAACATAAGTCAGTCGCTAGTTAGATTCCTTACCTATAACTTCAAGCAATCGTTACAATCACGGTCATAATAAAAATGGCGTTCTTGGGAACTGTACGTGACATAAGCATGTCGGTGATGCCAGGCCATAGGTTTTGCCCTTACCAAATATTACTCAACGCGGCTATGAAAGTTTTCACTTCAAAAATCTTTAAAAAAAAAAAATACAAAACAATCTTTTCCACCAAAATAGACAACGATACTACTAACTCGATTGGTCAAACCGCTAGTTTAGCCTCCCGTATCTGTTTGTTTTACCCCCAATATCGAGTGGAGCTTGAACAAACATAGTTACAAAAATGAAGGAAGCCGAAAACACGTACAGCCCGGTCAATCTGCAAACAGTCCAGCTATCTTGACCTCCCTGCCCTCTCTCATCGCCTTTTCCTTACTTCAAAATGGGGGAGCAAGTAAAGATCTGTGAGGTCTATGTTAGTTGGTCGCCTGTCGAGGACAGAGTAGCCAAATTGATTACACAAGATGGTTACGGATGACCAGATCTGTCACCAGGAACAAACAAATGCTCGGGGCCCGCAGCTGCGCCTAATCCTGATATTAACTACACTTATTTTTGGTAAGATGCGGGTAGTTTATCAAATATTAGGGCTGTCTAATTTACAAAGACTTTAAGAGATTGCAGAGAGCGTTGAAAACGTCGGTTGTGCACCAACTATATTTAATTTTAGCTATTGCTATATTTTTCTATCTAATGAAACAATAAAGGGACGGAAATAAATGAGAGCTGTTTAATTTTGTTGAACTAAAATTTTCTACGACGAACTATGTTCATCATGCTTAAAATCACGCTTTTAAGACAATCGAGATGTAATTTAATTTGACAGTACTAAAGCGTCACTTGTTTCTTTCTGTCGCGGGCTGTCAATAACAGATAGCAATACTCTTATTTTAGGTAGTGAAGGCCTCCTCTCTGTGAGACGGAGCGGGCCATAATCCACCACGCGGACGCATTGTGGGTTGGGGTTGGTAGATCTGATGTCACATGTATTCGATTTTTGGAACGAAGTTCCTTATCGCGCGTTGTAAAGGGGGCTAGACGGAAAAAAATCTTACGAAAAGTTGTCACGACATGCTTTAACCGACTTCAAAAAAAGGACGAGGTTTCTCAATTCGACCGTGTATATTTTGTTTGTTGTTTTTTTTGTTGTGAGTAGAGAGGGAGAGAGGGAGAGAGGGTGAGACGGAGAGAGGGGAGAGGGGGAGAGGGAGAGAGAGGTAGAGAGAGAGGTAGAGAGAGAGGTAGAGAGAGAGGTAGAGAGAGAGGGAGAGAGAAGAAGATAGGGAGAGAGAGAGAATAATTTTGTTGAGTGTAAACAGGTTTTTTGTACATAATAAATAATTAAAAAATTATAACTATTATGAATCCTGGAAAGGAACTTCGTTCCATCCGGGTGTCCCTTGACACCTCTAAAGTTTTTTATTCTAGAACATGCCGGTTTCCTCACGATGTTTTGAGAGCAGCGGTAATGATATAATTTGCTGGGTATACTATAACCTATCTATACTAATATTATAAAGCTGAAGAGTTTGTTTGTTTTTATGTTTGTTTGTTTGATTGAACGCGCTAATCTCAGGAACTACTGGTCCGAATTGAAAAATTATATAACATCACGCTATAACCTGAGAGGAGCGGAGCAGTAATGAAAAATGTTGCAAAAACGGGGAAAATCGCACGGGTAGGCGATTCGACACGACGGGAAGGGTCGGGGGAACTAGAAATTTAACGCGGACGAAGTCGCGGGCAGAAGCTAGTAACTAATAATATCACTTAACAAACTTTATAGTTTAGTTTTAAATATTTACTAAAGATGCTAACACCCACCCCACCTATAAAGTCATATACAAAAACGCCACTCAACACGACCACATGACAAAATTCACAATAAATTAAATTTATTTTCGCTTCCCACGAAGGCTTTTATATCAATTTAAACTTGCCATAAGCTTTCATTTCGCCATGAAAGCGGGTAGGCTTCCGAGGTACCGCAACCGCATTGCTAACAGGCTTTTACACTTCATTGGGTATACGTGACAAACGCAACTCAATTCGGTTCTACCAATCTTAATATTCGACACGTTTGAACGTTTTATGTATTTGGTAAAGTATTTTAAGCACTTCTTTTGGGTAACTTTTTTATTGGGTTACTTCTTGAGCTTCTGCCCGCGACTTTGTCCGCGTCAAATTCTGCTCCCCCGACCCTTCCCGTCGCATCAAATTGCCTGCCAGTTTTCATCCATTGTCATTGCTACTCCGCTCCTTTTGACTGTAGCGTAATGCTATATAGCCTTTCTCAATAAATAGGCTACCCAACACAAAAATATTTTTTGAATTCGGAACTGTAGTTCTTGAGTTTACCGCGTTCAAACAAACAAACTCTTCTGCTTTATAATCACACTATCACATCACACTATATATAATATTATAAATGCAAAAGTAACTCTGTGTCTGTTGGTTTCGGTTTCCTGCTAAAACTACTGAACCGATTTAAATTAAATTTGGTACACAGATAGTTTAGAGCCTGAAAAAGAACATAAGCTACTTTTTATTGCGGAAAAGGGGTTTTAAGGGGTTGAAAGGGAGGATGAAAGGTTGTAGGGAAGTGTTGTCATTTTTAAAGTTAGAATGATGAAACTTTTTGTGTTGGGGAGCCCATTTATTGAGGAACGCTATATAACATCACGCTACGGTCAAAAGGAGCGGAGCAGCAAACGAAAAATGGATGAAAACTGGCAGGCAATTCGATGCGATGGGAAGCATAAGCTAGTATTATATATAGTATAGATTCTTTTTGGGTGGTTTGAAGTGATCATACATTTTCTCTCGCCTTATAATGTCCCCACTGCTAAGACACAGGGCTACTCTCTTTGAGAGGGCATGGGCCATAATCCACCACGCGGGGTAGATGTCACATGTCTTCGAAACACTCTAGGATATGTCGGTTTCCTCACGATGTTTTTCATTCACCGTTTTGAGAGCAGCAGTGATTTAATTATTTACACAAAGTATAACACCTACCTTGGTTCGAAAATGCGACTTACAACTTGTTATTTGCAGCTGTTATCACTGGGCAAACACTGATCGTCCTTACTGACTGGATTAAAACCGTCAGTAGGTTGTGACACAAAATTAAAAGAAAAAACTTTTTTACAAAAAAAAAAAAAACAACCGACTTCCTCAAAAACTTTAATTTCGGAATTCGGTGGTAAAAACCTTAAATACAATTCCTAAGCCACCGACCGCCGAAATAAAAAAGTTTTAATTTTTTTTAATTTTTAGTTATGGTATTTACCCCGCACTAATTCCAAACAAACAATGCATATTTATGCGATAGCAGAAATCGCGGTTGATTTGCTGTCATTTTTTAAAGAGTTCCGGTGTCTGTCTCCGGAACTCATCATCAGATCTATATGAAATTGAAAGTTTATATGGGACCGTTTCGAAATAAACCCCTTTCGAACAAAAAAAGAATTTTGCAAATCCGGAGTTATGGCCGAACATACATAAAAAAATATATAGATAAACATCCGAATTGCGAACCTCCTCCTTTTTGAGGACGGTTAAAAAGACAAAAGAAATAAAAAATGAAAGACTTTGACGAGCTGCGAGTATACTTACCTTATCATCATCAGCAGCCTATTATATAATGTTTCCACTGCTGGGACATAAACCTCCTTTCGGTGAGAGGGAGTGGGCCATAATATACCACGCGGGCCCAGTGCGGGTTGGTAGATGTGACATGTCTTCGAATTTTTGGTTTTAAGATATGCCAGTTTCCTTGCAATGTTTTCCTTCACCGTTTTAAGAGCAGTGGTGATAAAATAATTTAGACAAAATAACGCGTCTGCTTGGGTTCGAACTCACGACCTACTCGTAAGTCGCGGTTGTTACCACTAGGCTACCACTGCGCATACTTACCTACAGGATATAAATGTTCGGGATCATCACAAACATTTTTCAATCTTCTCGGTTGTATATTAATTGCTATTACATAAGCTTTTTCGATATACAAAATTGCACTAGTATTTTAAGACAAAATATCATCTATCTTTTCATTATATATAAGCACTGCGTTTTCTTGCACTAAGCAGAAAGATTGGCCATTTCTTCTTAAAAGCATTAATTTCTTTCAAGAACTTGAGTAACTATCTACTATCTTAGCTCCAGCAGTAAGTAAATACATAGATACCTAGAATAACCGACCCTGGATATTAACTTAGAGAAATTACATCAATACTCAGACTAAAGGGTAGAGACGCATCAGCGGTTACAACGTAAAATCACGGCGTTGAAGCGCTTAGATATTAACTATTACGACCTTTGACGTCACAACAACCACGGCTTAGTTCAATGCACACGAAAGAAGTTTTTTTTAAATCTATTTGTTCTGGAAGTAACCGAATTCTAGGACAAAATTGTAACGAAGCCAAATAATTGTACATGGCAGGTGCCATAATTTAAAATCAATTATTTGCGTATAGTGTTATCAATGTTTCGAAATTCAAATTTATTTATTTAAAAGTAATCGGAGATCAGAGTGGGTGGGAGGGAGGGATTCCTCAAAATAGAAGCCTGTATCTTGGTGGTAGGAATTACGACAATTTCATCTCACGTACGTCCAAAGTGATTATTCAAAATTAAAATCTATTAAAGTAAATCTCATACTAAATGCCTTGAGATACTATTGCTGTAATTAGGATAGGTTACAACAGCTCCCATATGGTACAAAAGTACGTATAAAGCAGGCTATTCGACTTTTCACCTAATATTAAACCAAGTTATGCCGTGACGTTTCCACTTGCCTGCATTTCGAACCTATTAGCCCAAGTCACCAGCGCTAGTGCGGTTTTTGTTGAAGCCCGCTTGTGTGTACTCAACTTAAAGTAATTTCATTCAGATAACGTTATTAAAAGTAGGCCAAAGTGTACCTAGCTTAGAATTAAATCTAATAAAGTCAGGTAAAGGGTATTTTTTAGAACATTATTATAAATACCGCAGGTAAACTTTATATTTATATTTGAATTTACGAATAGTTTTGTGTAAACCTCTAGGGCGAATTTCACCAATAAATTGAAAGGAATCAGCACAACTAAATATCATTATTGTTTCGGAATATCGATACACAACAGCTCTTCTCTGATCGCAATTAAGATGGACTGATCACGTCCAGTTCACATCATATAATCATTCCGATTCAGCACGACCCTTGCTGCCCTCTACCAGCGATGCCCTAAGCCGAGGTCTGGCCTCACAGGGAATGCCCTTAGCGAGGCACGGTAGTCCTAAGTTTTAAAGCCCTAGCTGAAAGCCTAAATTTATTACTGTAGCTGCAGGCAAGTCCGGCTAAGCAGACGATAACCTTATAGTTAGACCAGCGAGATATAAATCCCAAAAAAAAAAAGAGTTCGCCTCGATGAATTTGCTTTAAGTGATTTTAGTAACTTTATAATTTTAACACAAGCTAAGGTAAGAAGCCGTCCTACAACCTGGACCAATAACTTTGTGAAGGCCGTAGCAATCCGCTGGATGCGGAAAGCACAGAACTGGTAGAAGTGGTGGAACTCAGGAGAGGCTTATGTCCAACAGTGTCAGTCATTGTCAAACAACACCTGATTTTTAGGGTCATGGAGTAAATCGTACCTATTCATAAATTCCAAGTTTTTAACTCAAAACAGCGGCCATAAACAAAAAGAGAAAAATAAAAAAGGTAAATTGCGAAAATAATAAAAATAGATAATGGCAGAACCTGGTTATTTAACTTCACTTTTACGAGTCGTCGTCGGACATTAAAATTTATTTTTTTATACACCATTAAGTCATTTTATTATTTCCACTGGCAGTTGTATATTACTTTTAAAAGGCATGAATGTTCATCATAAAAATAGAAGCTTTTTATCTCATTATTTTTATTTACTTACATCCTTTTTAAATGCAAATTCCATATTAAAATGGTGCTTCAATAACGGTGTGCTTACTTACTATTTAAAATCTCTGGCAGTACAGGTGGAATTTGAAAAAATATTTTTGTGTTTGATAGCTCGATTTGTGAGGAAAGTTATAGGCTATATAATATACTGCCATCGTGCTACGACCCTAAGTCGATTAAAAGAAAAAAGGAGTCAGAAAAAATGCTAAGAAATGAAAAATGAAGTACATATTTATATGTGAAAGTTTGTGAGTATGGATGTTTGTTACTCTTTCACGCAAAAACGATTGATCAAATTTAGATGAAATTTGGCAAACAGATAGTTTATAACCTGTTTTAAAACATAGGGTACTTTTTATCCCGGTAATATGTAAATAAATGCTTGGAGTTTGAGTTGGCATTAGTGCATCAACCTATGGTTTGCCACAGGCAATGAACTGGGGACTCTGTTCGCCCACTGTGTGATTTCAGAGTAGACGGCGCACAGTGAGCACGTGCCTCACACAAATACACAGATATATTTCAGAGGGAAAAGCAATAGTGCAGCCTAGTTGGAATACATTTTTTTTTTTTAAACTAAATAAAGGCAAACTATATAGCTTCGTTTCTATAGTATAAAACATCACAAACCCATATCTTATTTCTCTTAAAAATCATCTCTTAAGATCAAGACTACTAGGCCATTCGACATAAACACCACAAGTCACCCCCTACTTGCATTACCAAACACATTTAACACACCCCCTGCAATTTCACCTACCCTTTACCCCGTAAAGGCTCTCGAAAGTCATTACCGGGATAACTTACCGGTAACCGTAACTACATTTACCGTTATACCAGGGTAAATTAAATTCCTGTTTCTTGCTTATATAACAAGTTGGGTGATATATCTTCACTTGAAGCTGTGGAGTATGTAATCTTGTTGGTTTGAAGTGTGGAATAATCTTAGTGAGGGTTCAGATGTAATGCTTGGTAGGATATTTTGATTTTGAATTTACAGTTTGATTAGTGTTAAGTGTCATTTTCTAACCCTCGATGCAAAAAGGAGGATTTTATAAATTTGACCGCTATGTATCCACAGTAGGCGCGGGCTTGCGGGCGGCGAGCAATGGGTAGCTCGCTGCCCGGTAAGGACCAGGGTGCTTACTCTCGAATATAATTCCAATAGATCGACATTGGTCAAACGTCAGTTGGTTGAGTTAAACGTCAGGGATTGGCTAGACTCAGTGAGTCCAGCCAATCACTGACGTTTGACTGACAATTCCAATGTCGAACTATTGGAATTATATTCGAGAGTAAGCACCCTGGCCCGTGTCGACGACGCGTAGTGTTCCACGCGCGCCTCGAAGAGATGTCAGCAGTACTGAAGGGATATGTTAAGACTGATGCCTGCCAGGATCGCGAGATTCGTTCGAAAGAGTTACCATAGCCCTGGCACATGGGCAACTGAAGGAACACGGGTGGGTTTTAATCAGTAAATCAGACACGCCCTCCCGCTCCGCCTAAGAGCGGGAGAAGTCATTTGATGATTACCCACCCACAAAAAAAAAGGTGAAGCCTTTGTCTAGTAATGGACTTCGATAGGCTAAGTTCATTGTTTCGAAATGGGTCCCCACTGTCTTTACTTGAGATAGGTATGTAGGTACACGCTAAAATTCTTAACCCACTCTAAAGGGTCTTAGTATAGCTATCACCACGGTTTGCACACAGATAATAGATTTTGTGACATTACCATAGATTAAGAGACACTTCCTCTTTGACTTATATTCGATAATAAAGCCTGCACACAGATAACGCCATACCATCAAAGGTAAAGGATGATAAAAGAAAAAGAGTATAAATTAATTCCATCGCTCGGTAAAGCTCCAATAATTTCATGGAGCCATTTCATGCCGCTTCTTAGTCGGGGACTTAATTTCTTCACTATTTTCCATAGAAAAACCTGTCCATTTTTTAGGGTTACGTACCCAAAGGGTAAAACTGGACCCTATTACTAAGATTCCGCTATTCGTCCGTCCGTCCGTCTGTCACCACACTTTATCTCCTGAACCGGTTGAATAGTTGAAATTTTCACTGTTGATGTGTTTCTGTTGCCGCTATAACAACAAATACTAAAAAATAGAATAAAATAATTATTTAAGGGGGCTCCCATACAACAAACCAGATTTTTTTTGCCATTTTATAGATAATATAATGTACGGAACCCTTCGTGCGCAAGTCCGACTCGCACTTGACCGGTTTTTTCCCAGCTATCATATTACCTACTAGCAATGGCCGAAACTTCGCCTGGGTGAATGTCGGAAATCCTCCCACGGGAACGAGCTACCGGGACAAAGATCTATGTTGCTCTTTATAACATTAGCTTTCTGAAAGGGAAAGTTCCGCCAAAAATTTAGTAAAAAACTGTGTACTTAGTTATTTTGAAATTGTGAACAGACAATTCAAGTTTATTGATTGATATGATTAAAGATTTCAATAAAATTGGTAAGGAGGTAAAGCTGTAAATATGATAAAAATAATAAAAGTGTACATACAATGAAAAAAAAAAGTGTACATGCATGACTTGGACCCAAAAATTCGAAGAAATGTGACATCTACCAACACGCATTGAAAGAAAAAAAGAAAGAAAAATAGTTTATTCTGCACAAACAAAACGCACAACATGAAATAAAAAATTGTTACAAAAAAAGAAAGAAAAATGCGTACAAGTTAGCCAAAAGCCACGTATTCAAGATAAAAAACGTTGTAGAATGTTACCTATGGCTCATTGATGTCACGCTACGTCCTACGTAGGCGGATCAAAGCGAACGCGATTATGAAGCGGTGACACGCGAATTCAACGCGATGCGGTGCGACGCGGCGGCTATCGCGACGTCCTGCGTGAGCGATCTAGACGCGAACGCGAAGCGGCGCGGCGCGACGCGAAAACAACAAACAGTCGAAACCTATTGAAGTGTCCTACGTGCCCAAACGCACATGCGTGCGGTGCGGAGCGGCGCGAAACGAAGCGAACGCGATCAGTTGGCTTGATATTTTCGCGCGAACTGGATGCGGTGCCGTCGTATTTTTTTTTTTGGTTGTAATTTCGGGTTTATAGAAATTTTTATTAATGCTATCCAAGAACGTCCTATATTATAGGATAAAAGGAATATAAAATATCACAACCGGTTATTATTATACCGCGAATGGGAGGATTGGGCCAAATTAACTGGGACTTTCTAAGTATACAACATTAGTCCCACTTCTTCGCCGTTCATACTTCTTGAGTATTTGATATTTAAGATATGAATTTTCCAATAAATTTGTTTCCGTCCGTCCATGACAAATCCACAGTGCCCACTGAACGGCGGCGTCAGTGGCGGCTGTGCGAGACGATTCGCGTGCACGTAGGACATAGCCGCCGCGTCGCACCGCATCGCGTTGAGTTCGCGTGTCACCGCTTCATAATCGCGTTCGCTTTGATTCGCCTACGTAGGACGTAGCGTATGTCCTACGTGCACGCGAATCGTCTCGCACAGCCGCCACTGACGCCGACGTTCAGTGGGCACTGTGGATTTGTCATGGACGGATGGAAACAAATATTATTGGAAAATTCATATGTTAAATATCAAATACTCAAGAAGTATGAACGGCGAAGAAGTGAGACTAATATTGTATACTTAGGTCCCAGTTAATTTGGCCCAATCCTCCCATTCGCGGTATGATTATAACCGGTTGTGATATTTTTTATTCCTTTTATCCTATAATATAGGACGTTCTTGGATAGCATTAATTAAAATTTCTATAAATCCGAAATTATAACCAAAAAAAAAATACGACGGCACCGCATCCAGTTCGCGCGGAAATATCAAGCCAACTGATCGCGTTCGCTTCGTTTCGCGCCGCTCCGCACCGCACGCATGTGCGTAGGACACTTCAATAGGTTTCGACTGTTTGTTGTTTTCGCGCCGCGCCGCGCCGCTTCGCGTTCGCGTCTAGATCGCTCACGCAGGACGTCGCGTCACGGCTACGTACCAAAGACAATACAAATCATATATCTGCGTTATGACACTGACAGTAATTATATAATAAAAAACAAAAACAAACTTGCCGGATGCAGAGTGCATTTCTAGCTAGTTTTGTGACAAAAATACCACACAAATAAGAACACTTGATCTGTGCGTCGTATCTGTGCAAGAACAGGTCGTTGCTCAGCAAAATGCTGCGACGTCAGACGAATCTATCGTCAGCAGCGCTGATTTTCAGCAACTACCTTTTGAAATGACGTAATGACGTGCGCCGGCGTGAGTGACATAAGAAATCTGGTAGGTAAGTATAAATTTTCATGAAACTAATTGGAATTCTAACTGAAGATAATTATTGTGTGTTAATATAAATTTATCTGTTATTATTCGAAATTTATTATACATATAAAACAAAAATACATACACTGAGACACTACACTTGGGCATTGGGCCCGCGTGGTGGATTATGGCCCACTCCCTCTCACTGAGAGGAGGCCTGTGTCCCAGCAGTGGGAACATTATGGGCTGGTGATGATGACCTACATTGGCATTGTAATATCATGAGATCCTGTTAGCCTGAAAGCCGACCGTAATATAGTTGAGAAAAGACTAAACAGATGATGATATTGTCCATCGGCAGTCATCTCAGTTTTTACCTCCTTCCTAGCCATTTCATCTTTCACAAGTCATAAATTGCCACTCCCATAATAAAACAGGTTTTTTTTTTAACCAATGCGCAATTTTTTTTTGGTGGTTCAGTATTAGTAATAGAACACATTTATATTATATTTTCAATACTTTATTTTATTAGTTTTATCCGACCTTAAATCAGTAAACTGTGGACAACTGTCGACAAAAGTATTACGAAATATGCAGGATATTTCGTAATACTTTTGTCGATCAATAGTAATAGGTCAATAACCGCACGCCGGCGTGGGTACCTACTTCGAACTTCTTAGAATTTTGACCGATTGAACAGCTGGTAGGTAGGTACTCGTAGCTACGCCCATCGTACCTTGGTCGTAGCGCCGGCGCCGCGCGCAAGTTACCATAAAAACCAGTTTCAAAATAAACATCTGTCGTTAACGATAACTTCATTTTTTGTACTAAGATATATCAAAATAAAAACTACATGGTTATTATAACTCGTTTATGTTTAATTTGTTAAAATTTGCGCACAGGTTAAAAACTCTTTCCGTATAGTCATAAAAATTCATACTTAAAATTTTGCTTGTCACAGCTATTCTAGTTGATGGCGGAAAATAGTTGTGATGGTAATAGCACTCCAGATTAAACTCTTTCACAAAGAATTCTACTACCACTAAAATGTTTATGTTTTTGAACTGAAAAGATGTTTATTGCCTACTTCACTTGCGGAGCAGGTCCCGTGAAAAATACTTAACTGAAGACTTGAGTATTCTGATCTTTAACTTTTAAAGTCGTAAAAAGAAAATCAATTACGTTGGTGATGTGTTTTTCCTGAAAAGATTGATTGAATGTCTGGTCAGAAAATGTATGGTCAGCTCTAATGTTAGCTGTTCTAATTGTTCCTGGCAATCGATGGCTATCTTAATCAAGTCTGTCTAGAATTTGGCTGCACTGATTGATATGCCACATATATACATAAACTCAGGTCTTTTTTCCATAGGGGTAGGCAGAAACTACACAACGCTATTTAATACTGCAATGAAAATGTATGAACATAACGAAACAAAAATTATATCTAAGGGCTGAAACTGCGATAAGCGGGCGCCCACGACGGTCACCCGTCCCGTGTCTACGCGCGTGGACACGACAATTTTATTTAACATAGTGTCCAGCAAAATAAACTCTATCGGCACAGACCTAAGGTTCGGATCGTGCAAGCCCCACCACGACGGGATATTAATATTATTCATAGGGCCTCCGCGACGAAATCGTCATACGTTGGCGAGCGCCGTTGGCCGGCGCGGACGTCCGCGCGGTTCCCCGTGATAGACCGTTTTTGTATGGAACCGTGCGAACGTCCGCTTAACGCAGTTTCAGGCCTAAGAATATAATTTTTGTTTTGTTTATGTTCATACATTTGGTCATAGATGCACGCCGGTTACAAGTACCTACTACACACCTGACCTTTCTGAAGAACATCACCAATAAAGTCACTATATATTATGTTCTCCTAGGGCGTCCACTTCCAGTGTGTCCACTCACATCTGCTTTGTAGGCACCTTTTGCTAGCTGCCCTTCATTCATCCTCTCAACATGACCAAACAAACTATTGATATTCTACTGAATAAAAATTTTAAACTTATTATCAGATAACGCATTGTCTAAACCTCTAAGGTCTTGAAGAATGAAATCTTGCACAAGAGGTCCTTCTAGAATAATTATTTTTGTGCTTCGCATCTTATTTATTTGTTAACATAGCAAATTTTCACATTATTTTGTAATTTGTAAACAATTCAACTTGCGATCGCATACATATCGTTTAATCTTTAAGTTTTATTCTAGCATCGTACACTAGCAAAGAACATATTGATAAAAACTGTTCGAAACTGTTTCGAATTCACAAAACCTAAAACTGTAGGTGTATGTTTTTATTTCTGTTTTAGTAAGTCGTTGAACTACCATTTCAATAAATGAAGGCGATCACGAAGGCACAGAATTTGATAGCTTAATGATTAAACTTCTGTAAGTGAGGAATGTACCGTGTGGTGCCGGACGTAAAGAATAACACCACCCCATTTCTTCCCGTGGGTGTCGTAAAAGGCGACTAAGGGACTTACTAGAGAATGGGCAGCAGCGTTCTCTATGCATAAGATTCTTGAGACCCCGAGATATAGTGAATAAAAAAAAACTATGATCGGGTTCATAATTTGCTCCGGATTAAAATAAATCTCTATTTACTTCGCAATTAAATATTAACGTTGGTAATGGCTGAAATCTAAATAACCCGCTTAATGGCCTTCAAAGGGAACATGAAAGTAATATTTCAAATAATCTGTGGATTATGAAAGTTTCACCAAACTTGATTAACACTTTTCCCACAAAATATACCACAGAACTGAAATAGACTTCTATTTTAGAAGCTGTTGGGTGGAAATTATATTAAAACTGATAATTTTTTTATATATACCGGGTGACATTTTATAACGTCTTGAAAAAAAATGGGTGTAATAGGTGAACGGAGTAGAAGCCTTTGGCATAGAAATTTTTATTATTTTTATTTTTGAAAAACATGTAATAAAATTGATCTAGCAATAAATACTACACAATTAAAGTAACATTTTCATACTAGAACAACAAAAACAGAAATTTGGAAAAAAAAAAAACAATTAAAATCTATCGAAACTCAAATCATACACACTCTACTCAATGCGCGGCATGTATCAATGATTTCATAGCGCGGCCCTACCCTTTGAAGCCGGCCGATAGGCGGCTTCATTGATCTTTCGCAGGCGCACGAGTCGCACACGCATCCCCGTCCGCCCGCGTCCTGCGCTCCTGCGATGAATCTGAAGGCCTTCCTGCCTTCTATTCTAGTTACACAACACACCATATGAAGGTCGAGACGGGAGGAGGCACGGCTCCCTTACGTTTCGGGCGACGCAGGTGCTCTCGGGGCATGGTTGCTTCGGGAAGTACCTGTGTCGCATAACCAGGGAGCCGGACGCCCGGTGTCACCACTGCGTCGACTGCCGGGAGGATACGGCGCGGCATACGCTGGCAGAATGTGCCGCTTGGGAGGAGCCGCGTCGTGTCCTCGTCTCAGAAGTAGGCAGTGACCTATCGCTGCCGGCCGTGGTCGAGTCGATGGTCGGCAGCGAGGAGTCCTGGGACGCGGTGGTATCCTTCTGCGAAACTGTCATGTCGCAGAAGGAGGCTGCGGAAAGGGAGCGGGAGATATCTTCCGCTCACCCAACCCGCAGCAGGCGCACTGGGCATCGGCGGAGGGCGGACAACGCCCTCTTCCAGCCCCCCTAAATGGGTCCAGGGGCGACGGATCTGGGGACATCCGTCGCCCCCTATTGCTACGGACCCGAGATGGTGGCGCGTAGTGTTCCACGCGCGCCTCTCTGTGATGTATGGGGGGGAGTTTAACACCTCACTCCCCCCCAACTTGAGGAGGCCTGCAAAGGCGGGCCGGCACCAGTCGGGGATCGCGGAAGACATATTGGTTCCCGTGGTCCCCGACGTAGGTGTGGGACGGAACACCGGGGTGGTTTTAGTCAGTAAGAGTCTGACAGACCCCTCCGCCCACCCCAGGGCGGAGGACATCCATGAGGATTTCCACCTCGTGATCAAAAAAAAAAAAAAAAAGGTGTGTGTTGCAGTTGGGAAAAAAAATCTCAGATGATAAATGGGTTTTTGGTTATATTTGAATTCGTCAAACGAAACGCTGGACAGTTTCTAGACACTTGTTGCCCAGCCGATGTTAGATGGTCATGAGAGCTGCACCACGCCGCTGCGCGCTATGGCGCTCTCGTCGACTCGCACGAACGTCAGGCTAGACTCTGTGGAAGCACGCCAACTTCACGGTTTCATTTCGTTGTCAATTGACTTCCCGCCCTCATGACCTTTCTGATATATAAATAGATCTTAGATCGTAGATCTTTGACAGTTGTTGCGGTTAGTCAGAAATCTGAAATTAGATGTATTCATTTTTGATTCGAAGTATTTTACTTAACAATAATACTAATCTGCAACAACTTAGGGATACAAAATAAATTGATATTCGTGTAACCAGAGCTTATATCTAAGGTTATAAGTACTGTAACAGGCGCCATGTTTGAATTAAATTATGTGTATGTGATCCGGTATAAACATAACAAAACATTTACCTAAGTCTCCGATTTTGTCTTACCATGGGGTTACGCGTTACCCAGTAAGTTGGGTGTAACAGATATGCAGTCTGTTCAAGATTAATTTTGGTATAAAGTTGCATTGAGTTAGACTGGAAGCTGACCCCAATGCAGTTGGGGAAAGGCTACGCAGGTTGATTATTTATTAATTTAAATAAAGAAAACCAAAGTTACCAACATAGCCCGAAGAATTGCCAAACTTAAGTGGCAATGGGCAGAGCACATTGCTCGCAAAACAGATGGCCGATGGGGCTGAAAGTTTCTGGAGAGGCGACCGCTTACCGGAATACGTAGCCTTGGAAAGCCTCCCATAAGGTGGACTGATGACCTTGTGAAGGACGCTGGAATCAGCTGGATGCGGGAAACACGAAACCGGTCGAAGGGGCGGAGCTTGAGGGAGGCCTATGTCCAGCAGTGGACGTCTTTCGGCTGAAATGATGATGAAAGAAATCGAGAAAAGCCCACGCCGCTTCTATACCTATATAAATTTATTTTAATAAATGGCAATTGATTCATTATAAATTCTCTTGTAAAAAAGTATCTTCGACCATTAAAAAGACGCAAACCTGAGGATTTTACTCGTATTATCTTGGGATTCAAACTAGCTGATTTCAAGCAATCCATAATTTGAAAGTCGGAAAGGGACTCGACGTATGTACAGCACAAAGAATATTGCAAAGAATTGGGAAGCTTTAAGTGTCTTAAAGGTAAAAAATTAAATAACTTCTTACCTGAATACAGTTTTACAAACAATTCAAACCGGTTAACGAGTAACCGAACAAAAATAACACAAACATATTTAGCAAATCACGCAACGGCAACATTAAATCTTCAAACGTTAAGCTATTCTCATACAATAAACAGAAAAGCAGATAAAAGATAAACAACAAAAATAAAATACATTAACTGTAAATACAAACAAAAACTTTACAGATAAGCCGAGAACACATGATCACATGCTTCACACAAACATACCCTACAAGATAATACATGTGTACACAATACTCACACACATTTGGGTGTGTCAGAAATGTGTGTTCAACCTAGGATTACCGTAAGCTTTATTTAATTTATTTTTATCTACAATCCCGCCGAGTTTTTTCTGTAGTTCGGATAGACCACGTAAGTGTATCTTGTTTATATGTTTTAGTTATATTTTCAGGGTACGTTCTATTTTAGGGTACAATAGGGTATGAAATGGGATGGTAACGTTTGTCACCAGTAGGTATAATACGGAAAAAAATTGGTGATAATTTATTTTGATATTATGACGACTACAGCCGCACGGGTTGATCGTTCAGGTTAAGCTACGCTTGCCACGGTTGGTCCGTGGATGGGTGACCATCTTTACATACCAAGAGCCTTCCTTGCCTCGAAAGGCACGTTAAGCCTTTCTTAAATAGTCGTCAGAAGCCCAAAAGTCTAACAACCAGTCTTACCAAGGGGTATCGTATTACCTAGTGACAGAAAGAAAGAAAAATAGTTTATTCTGCGCAAACAAAACGCACAACATGAAATAAAAAATTGTTACAAAAAAGAAAAATGCACACGTATAAGGTAGCCAAAAGCCCCGTATTCAAGATAAATATGTTGGGGAGGGCAGATAGGCAGTTGCTCCATGTAAAATACTGGTACTCAGCTGCATCCGGTTAGACTGGAAGCTGACCTCAACAAGTTGATAGTTGGGCAAAGGCTAGGCAGATGATGATTATGACGACTACACTTACACCTAAAACGTACTTCGGCGAGTAAATTTTCATTTCTTAACTCTCTTCATACAAACACTGTCAGAAATATCTATTTAATAAACTAAGGACCGATGACCTTGTGAAAGCCGCAGGAACTAACTGGATACGGGAATTACGGAACCGGTCAAACCGGTGGAGCTTGCCGGAGGATAAATTATGTCCAGCATTGGACGTCTTATGACTGAAATAATGATGTCTATTAATTCTAGCCGAACACAATTTTCTTCTGAATTCTTTCAAGTGTAGCAAAGAAAATTATAAAAGCCGTTCAATTAGTCTTCTCTCTAATTCCAAAAATTTGGCCTGTCCTAAAGTATTTGATCCGTCAATACAAGTGACAATTTTTTTTTTTTTGGATGAACAATACCTCATCCGTATTCGCGACGACTCATATCATGACGAAGTCAAATTATATTGTTATTAATTCTCAGATCGAAACCGAACCTATATCTACCTATACACCGTGACATTAAAGTCTTACAAAGGTTGTCCACTCAATGTATCCAACATAATATACCTCTAGGCGTGATTAAAAATTGTTACCATTAATTAAGATAATACGTACTAAGAAAAATAAATAATGGATTAGAATTATGAAACATGCTGTTATTAATGTTTACTTATCATACGGTAAAGAACATACCTACCCAGTGCACGAGTCGGCTAGATCTTTCCATCTCCATTTTCCATGAGACAAAATATGAAATTTAAACCACGTCATGCTTCATCATAATGAATAATATTTTTATTTTTTAGTTATTCAAATGTTCATTTTTAGGGTTCCGTTGCCAAATGGCAAAAAACGGAACCCTTATAGATTCGTTATGTCTGTCTGTCTGTCCGAGTATGTCACAGCCACTTTTTTCCGAAACTATAAGAGCTATGCTGTTGAAATTTGGTAAGTAGATGTATTCTGTGAACCGCATTAAGATTTTCACACAAAAATAGACAAAAAAAAAACAATAATATTTGGGGTCAACTCAAAAAAAAAATTTTCATCAAACCCATACGTGTGGGGTATCTATGGATAGGTCTTCAAAAATGATATTGAGGTTTCTAATGTCATTTTTTTCTAAACTAAATAGTTTGCGCGAGAGACACTTCCAGAGTGGTAAAATGTGTGTCCCCCCCCGTAACTTCTAAAATAACGGAATGATAAAACTAAAAAAAAATATATGATGGACATGTAAACTTCCACCGAAAATTAGTTTGAATAAGATCTAGTAAGCAGTTTTTTTTGAATACGTCATAAATCGTAAACCACAATTTACCTTTCATTCAGTCAACTCAAATATAAAAATTAAAAAAAAAACATTTAATTTCATAAACATAAACCTTATGCATAAACCGTGAATACCTGCAGGTTTGTACGGAACCCTCGGTGCGCGAGTCCGACTCGCACTTGGCCGGTTTTTTCTTATAGATGTGTAGTAGTCATTGGTTACATGAAGTGGGCTGCCGTTGTAAGACGACTTAAATGTCACGGTGTACAGACCCCCAGAGTTTTTATCTACTACCAATAATTAGTATTTAACTAATTAGCTTGACATTGCTCCTAAATTAAACACATGTTTACATAGTAAAAAACTAAGTGGCTTCCCGTGGCTGTACGCTTAGATCTTTTTAACTCCGCAACGGATTTTAATGCGGTTTTTATCAATGAGAGAGTAATTCAAGAGGTATAAATGTTTTAAACGCTTGCGAAGCCGCTGGCAAAAGATATTTAAGTACTAAAGATTATTATATTACATCCTATTGATTATTTTATTTCACACTTTATGACAAAACTCATCTCTTTTCAATAATCTGATAACATAGTCTCAGCTATACGTCTCTACCCCCTTTAAATCACAAGGACCAAACACCAAAACACGATTCCCCTCAACATAAATTACAAAATTCCACATAGAACGTTGACGTCGTTCACCTATGCGCTATAATTCCCGACCCTCGAGCCATTCCTTCTAATTATACCCACCTTTAATTAAATCGGGGTAGATAAATTCCCGGCTCACTAACTGTAAGGCAGTGTGGTTAGTGCACGCTTATGGTTTAATTTGATGTCGCGAATGTTAGATTGTCGTGTCGTATCTTAGGACTGTTGGAGTGTGTTTTGTTGTCTAAACTGGGTGTGTATTATTGTTGATCTTGTTTCTTCTAGTAATTAGATTGGAATGTAAAATAATAATAATGCTGACAAGGAGTGCACTAGGTCTTGAGTTAGAGAGAGAGAGAGACATTTCAGTCTAGCTAGACAAGAATATAAAGCTATATAAAAATTAACTCTCAGTTTTTGAGAGGCAACTGAATTTACTATTTTTAAATTAATGTTATTTAGTGAGTTAAGCTCACATAACATTATTTTTAACAGCAGATATACTCGTAAAAATCAGAGGCTAATAGAAATATGCGGTATAAAACACAGTTCCATATTCTTTAATTAAATCTGGGTAGATAAAATTCAATTTCTTCCCGTGGGTGTCGTAAGAGGCTACGAAGGGACTTACTAGAGAATTGACAGCAGCGTTCTCTATACATTTTACCACCATACTGTGATCGCTGACTCGCCTGCCAAGTGTGGCGATTATAGCAAATCCTCCCAAATTGTGGGAGGCTAATGTCCAGCAGTGGACGTCTTTCGGCTGAAATGATGATGATGATGAGATAAATTCCCGGCTCACTGACTGTAAGGCAGTGTGGTTAGTGCACGCTTATGGTTTAATTTGATGTCGCGAATGTTAGATTGTCGTGTCGTATCTTAGGATTGTTGGAGTATGTTGTGTTGTCTAAACTGGGTGTGTATTATTGTTGACCTTGTGTCTTCTAGTAATAAGATCAAAATGGAAAATAATATTAATGCTGACGAGGCGTGCACTAGGTCTTGATTTAGAGAGGGTCTAGCTAGACAGAAATATAGAGCTACATAAAAAACTCCTAGTATTTGGGAGGCGTATAAGTGAGTTAAGCTCTCACAGCATTATGTTTAATAGCAGATTTGAAAATTCGAAGGGTAATTGAAATACGCGGTATTAGACACTGTAACTGTTCTTAAATTAAATCGGGGTGGCAAATTTCCCATTTTTTCCCGAATTTCAGCATGGTGATACAAGAATACCAATTCATGAGGTACGATTAATTCACAATCATCATCATCATCATTTCAGCCGAAAGACGTCCACTGCTGGACATAGGCCTCCCCCGAGCACCGCCACTTCGACCTATTCTGTGCTTCTCGCATTCATTCAATAGAGTAAATTCAATGGCTCTCAGAAATCCGGAGTTAATTTTTTATTGTTACCTGTTGCCATACATGATTCTGAAAACTGGGTTTAACATATTCGTCGGTTATTTAAAAAAAAACATTTATCGTTTTGAGAAAAAATATTTAAACCTAACCTAGCAAGTCTGTCGAAATCACAAAGATCTGTATCATCATCATCATCATCATTTCAGCCAATAATAATCACTATCATAATTTTCACGCCATAAGGTAGACTGCAGCCGATCTCATTAATTTATGTACAACATCTTTTACCTGTACCTACATTCATAGCAAATACAGTACTGATTCTGATTCAGTCGAAAAACGTCCACTGCTGAACATAGGCCTCCTCCAAGCAGCGCCACTTCTATCGGTTCTGTGCTTTACGCTTCCAGTTGATTCCTGCGGCGTTCACAAAGTCGTCGATCCATCTAATGGGAGGCTTTCCAACGCTGCGTCTTCCAGTACGCGGCAAAACCTGCCAGCCCTATCGGCTATATGTTCTGCGAGCAATGTGGCCTGCCCACTGCCACTTAAAATAGGCAATTCTTCGGGCTATGTCGGAGTCCTTGGTGCCTAGGTATACGTGACATTAATAACATCAACTTACACATACACAGACCTCTCAATGTTGCCAACAATCGAGCATCAGTGTTGCCAGCCAACATTTAATTTTAATGAGCTTTAAAAGGGACCGCCCTCAACTTAATTAGTTAAAGCTTATCTCAGAGAAGTTCGCTGTGTGCATGATAATGTAACGTAGGACTCGTTAGACATACGGGGCCTTTTACTTGGGGACGTGACTTTTTAAGTAAGCGGTTTTAAAGTTTAAACTTGACATATGTTTGAGAGTATGTTGTGTATATTTCATTGGGTTTTGAGAGTAGTTTTGTAGGGAAATTTGACGTCGAAAAAGTGTAATAGGTAAAAATAAATCATAATTGATTAGATTTCTGTAAGGAAGTTTATACAAACAGGTAAGCTTTTACACGTCAATCATATTTGTTTAAACTAGATGAAGTCGGCGTTTCCTAACTGATTACTCTGAGAAGAAAGGCCGAAACAAACTCAGAGGTCACAGTCTCTTTTACAGTCTAGACATAATCTGGATCATATCATGTGAAGTGTGGATTGGTGACTGAAATTGACTTTTAAGGAAAGAATCACACGGATTGAGTAGACCTGTCCAGCCGCAATTGGCATGTTAGGACGCAATTGTCACTTATCGTGCACCTCAATTTAGAACTTAAGAAACTCAAATATTCGAAGACCAATACCAAAGAAAGGACATTTGAGTAGGCCGCATCTCTTTTTGTGTTGGGTAGCCTATTTATCGAGAAAGGCTATAGGCTATATATCACGCTACAACCAAGAGGAGCGGAGCAGCAACGAAAAATGGACGAAAACTGGCAGCCAATTTGATGCGACGGGAAGGGTCAGGAGAGCAAAAATATGACGCGGACGAAGTCGCGGGCAGAAGCTAGTTTATTTATATATGCTTTATTGTACACCAGAAAATAAATAACAACAAGAACAATTAACACAAAAACTTACAATGGGCGGCATTATCGCTTTCTGCGATCTCTTCCAGGCAACCTTGGAATGGACAGTGATTGCGTGGATATAAAAATGGGGTTGTCACTGGTGCAAAATACAGATACAATTTATTATAATAAATATATAGATATAATCATATATATCCTGTTCTATTGTGTTCTGTTCTTGCAGATGATGTTAAAAAGTGCTCACACATTGTAAAGTGAACGCAATTTATAGGTCATTGTGCGATGTTGTAAAGACATGAGAGCCTGCAAATAGCACCTGCAATGAGACATTATTATTCTATACTATTATTAAGAGGCTGCCTCGTTGGCCTAGTGGTCGCCAGCGCTAGTGGTGAGCTTGAGATCCTGGGTTCGAACTGGTCAAGCATTCAGTAATTAGGTTTATCTATCTGAGACGTCTCCGTAGCAGTCCGGAATCTACATTTGTATCCGGTTAGTGGCAATAGGCTCGCTCTCTATTACATGGAATTTAAACATAACTAGCAAAACTTGGGTGTACTATAGGTACTCTTCTAAATAACCCGAAGAACCAGGATCATGTTGTTATGTTTAATACTCTAAAAAAATAACTCTTCCACCAAGATGTCAAAATATTAAACTCATCTTAATAAATTCGCCATGGTTTTCTATTCTGGGTGGGAAATCATCAAATGACTTTTCCCATCTGGGCGCAGCAGGAGGGCATGCCATCCTTATATAGACTAAACACTACCCGTGTTAGTTCAGTTGCCTGTGCCACGGCCACGGCAACTCCTAACCAAGTCCTTCGAAGAAATCCTTGACCCTGTCAGGGCTCTAAGGTTGCCAGCGAATTTCAACTACTAGGTACCAATTTACAAAAAAAAAAAAAACCGGCCAAGTGCGAGTCGGACTCGCGCACCGAGGGTTCCGTACAAACCTGTAGGTATAAAGTTTAAAATTTTATTTTAATTTTTTATTATATGATGTAACTAAAAATTTACGGTTTTCACAATTTTTCCTTTATTTGTGCTATAAGACGTTGCTTCGTACCAAATTTCAAAATTCTAGATCGACTGGAAGTACCCTTTAGGTTTTGATTCCCTTGCGAGTTTCGAAAATTTGCGGAAATTTGCGGCATAAACGGCTATATCTTTTGATTGCGTTAGCTTAGAAGTTTGATTTTTTCACAGCTTCAAGAGACAGTAGACTTGAGTATTTGATATGAATTTATACCTCCACGCGTTCATGAGAAAAAAGCTCTTGACAGACGGACGGACGGACAACAAAGTGATCCTATAAGGGTTCCGCTTTTTTCTTTTGAGGTGCGGAACCTTAAAAATGAATATAATTCTGTAAGGCCAAATATTTTACGGTCGGTATATTATCAACACCCAATCCACCTGACATTGACTTGCAAATTGCAAAAAAACTAAAGAATATTAGAATTTCGTGGATAGCCTGGCTCTTTCCCCTAAACCAGAAACTGAAACACATGCAGATATGACTATAATAACCCGCACCATTACCGCCACCATTTTGTAATTAAAATCAAGGATTTCACCACCTGCGAGTGTTAATGCCTCATTTTATGCCACACGATGTTGTTTTCATTCAAATCTTTGGTTTAAATGCCCATTAACATGATCCTTTAGACGTATGTTTATATGTAGAACATTCTTATACTTAGAAGTAATTACTTTGAGGTGGAAGCGGTCTTACTGACACCGATACTTAGTGAATTATATTCATTATTCATGTCACTAATAATAGATATCTATAAATTCATCCATACTAATATTATAAAGCTGAAGAGTTTGTTTGTTTGGTTGAACGCGCTAATCTCAAGAACTACTGGTCTGAATTGAAAAAATATTTTTGTGTTGGGTAGCCTATTTATTCAAGATGGCTATAGGTTACATAACATCACGCTACGATCAAAAGGAGCGAAACAGTAACGAAAAATGGTCGAAAACTGGCAGGCAATTCGATACGACGGGATGGGTCAGGGAAGCAAAAATTTGACGCGGACAAAGTCGCGGGCAGAAGCTAGTTTCATATATTATTGAATGATTTATGTATGAAATAGTCTACATACAAACACATGTAAAAAACTTTTTTTTTTTTAGGTGGGAAATCGTCAAATGACTTCTCCCGCTCTGGGTGGAGCGGGAGGGCGCGTCAGACTTTTACTGACTAAAACCCATACATCATATTGTTATGTCGTCATGTTACATGTGTAAGAATACAACATTAACATACATTAAAATGGAAAACTGTAGAAATTTATACTTTTAGCATCAACGGTGTCGGGACGTTGTATATATGCTAGTTGCGCGGTAAACTCTTCTTTTGCGATGCAGCATTTGTGTGACGTCAGAGTGACGCGTAGCTTGCATGTGGTTGTATAGATGCCGCTACAACGTTCCCACTGCTGGGACACACGCTTTCTCCCCGTGAGAGGGAATAACCCGTAATCAACCACGCTGGCTCAGTGTGGGTTGGCAGATTCCATATGCCTTCAAACTGTTGGTTTTAGGACATGCCGGTTTCCTCACGATGGTTTGTGCTATGTAAACTGTAACTATTCATCCATATCTCGATAGGCCAGTTAACTCCCACCTAGTTTGAAAACCTTTCAGCAGATTATGTTAATCACTCACAAAATAAGCAGGTCATATTATTAATCCGATCCTCTGCCTGTTTGCAGATCATCAAAAGAGACCTAACTACCTCGGATTAAAACAGAAACTTTCATACCCTTGAATCTATTTTACCAAATCAACATCAGAATAGGGATGAGCTGGGATAATCCAATAAGTAGATCCAAATATACCTACGCATGTCCACAAGTTGCTATAACAAAAAATATATTCGTCGCCAGGTGAAATAAATTCATGAAAAACAGTGAAGAAATCTGACAAAAACATGCGGATCAAACTGAGCGAGGGAAGATTCTAAAATACTTTATGCAAGTTGGTGTGTTAGTAAGTTGTCTGAAATCAAAGTTTGTAATGATATGGAGGTAATTTTTTACCTCAGCATTAAAATATGGACACGGCATAATTATAATCATAGGCTGATAAAAAAAAAATACTTATTAAGGTTCTGAGTCCAAAGGGTGCCGAGAAACCCCTACAGAAAACCTCCGCTATCCGTCCATCCATACGTCTGTCTGTCAGCGGGCAATATCTCATGAAATATAATAGCTAGACTGTTGAAATTTTCACAGTCATCACCTATCTCATCTATGTCATGCCTATCTTTTTCCCAACTATGTTGGGGTTGCCTTCCAGTCTAACTGTATGCAGCTGAATAACAGTATTTTACATGGAACGACTGCCTATCTGACCGCCACAATCGAGTTTCTGAGTAATACGATACCCCTTGTAAGACTGGTTGCCAGACTTTCGGCTTTCTGATGACCCGTAACGACTGTCAAAGATCCAAATATGACAGCTGGGACAAATGGCTTACCGTGCTTTCCGAGGTCGGGATCTTAGTATATAAAACCGGCCAAGTGCGATTAGGACTCGCGCACCGAGGGTTCCGTACAAACCTGCAGGTATTCACGGTTTATGCATAAGGGTTATGTTTATGAAATTAAATGTTTTTTTTTTTATATTTTAGTTGACTGTATGAAAGGTAGTTTGTGGTTTACGATTTAAGACGTATTAAAAAAAAACCACTTACTAGATCTCGTTCAAACCAATTTTTGGTGGAAGTTTACATGGTAATGTATATCAAATATTTTTTTTAGTTTTATCATTCCCTTATTTTAGAAGTTACGGGGGGACACACATTTTACCACTTTGGAAGTGTCTCTCGCGCAAACTGTTCAGTTTAGAAAAAAATGATATTAGAAACCTTAATATCATTTTTAAAGACCTATCCACGTATGGGTTTGATGAAAAAAAATTTTTTGAGTTTCAGTTCTATGTATGGGGAACCCCAAATATTTTTGTTTTTTTTTTTTTTTGTGTGTTAAAATCTTAATGCGGTTCACAGAATACATCTCTTTACCAAGTTTCAATAGCATAGCTCTAATAGTTTCGGAAAAAAGTGGCTGTGACATACTCGGATAGACAGACAGACAGACATGACGAATCTATAAGGATTCCGTTTTTTGCCATTCGGCAACGGAACCCTAAAAATGATCACCCCTCAATGATCAAAGCGTAGCTTAGACTGATTGATCAATCCGTGCAGCTTTTATTACTAAGCCACAAGCCCAATGACTATCCAGCCTGTCATATTAAATACATTGATAAATGAAGAATGATTCAAATGCAAGGATTACAAATGGCTTAATTAAGATACATCTAAGTCGATTACGTCACTCTTATAAAAGATATTGAAGCGAAGACCACAAAGATGTCAGATATTAACTTGATATCAAGCAGATTATTATACTTGAGAAAATGGCTAGGGATTTTATTAAATAGGACTGAAAATGTATGATGTGAATGTTACTGAAAAACTGCCATCGTAAAGTTTCACATTTATAATATTAGTAGGAGTAGTAATATGTTACTAATATTATAAATATGAAAGTTTAAATCTTTGGATGTTTGTCACTCAATCACCCAAAATGTCAGCGGATTTGGATGAAATTTGGCACGCAGATAGTTTTTAACCTACATTAAGAAACAGACTATTCTTAATCAAAGGAGTTCATTTAACCTATATTAACACACGGAGTACTCTTTATCTAGGTATCTCTTTCCCGTGGGATAATTTTCGACCTCAACGCGATTAAAGCGGCTGGCAAACACCAATGTTTAGAACTTTAGATAATAGATAACTCTAATCTCTCTTGTAGTAACGAAGACGAATATATATTTTCTCTCAAGTATATTCAACGGTTGGTTGGTATAATGAATTAGGTTACCCAATAAATTCATGATCATTATCATTTCAGCCATAAGACGTCCACTGTTGGACCAGAGCTCCCCCAAAGGCAGGGGATGTTCACCATAATCGCCACGCTTGGCAGACGGGTTGGCGATCGCAGTATGCTAGTAACATGCATAGAGAACGCTGCTGCCCATTCTCCAGTAAATCCCTTAGTCGCCTTCTACGATACTCATAGGACGATATGGGATGGTCCAGTCTCACATGGACCCGGAACCCAATCAATTAATAAAACGTTACTCTATAATCTCATGATCAATATACCATAATAAGGCAAATCTATAAATCCAAATTATATCAAATAACTTGATCCCTCACCTCCCCTTTTGGACAATATCCAGAACAGTATTAACGTATGCAAATAACAGCAGTAATTCCATCCGTGTGTCTACCATCAACCCCACCAGGTTATTATCATGAGGAGCAGTTCCCCTTTTTATGGAGCCATCAAAATCTTAAATTTAATCAAGTTCAGATGGCTCAGCCGGTTCTACGAGTGAGGATTTCGCTGAAGAAATATTTTTAAGGAACTGGGGTCGAGAATATTATTTTTTGTTATTTTTGGCCCTAGTTGGGTGGGCATAGAATTCAATTCAATTTATTTGTGTTTGAATGTAAAGTCAACTGCTTTTCGGTTGTAAAAAAATATCATTGATAGCGACTTTTTTCGTGTTACAACTGATTTGCGGTTAACTGTACACTGATGTGTGTCCAGACCCTTCCTCTATCCCTACTGGAGAAGCCTATGTTGTGACATCACCGTCACGCTTAGCAGGCGGGTTGGCGATCGCAGTATGGTGATCAAATGCATAGATAATGCTCCTGCCCATGCTCTAGTAAGTTACTTAGTCGCCTTTTACGATACCCACGGGAAGTAATGCGGTGGTGCTATTCTTTCCGTCCGACACCACACGGAACAAAGAAAGAAGTACAATGAATGAATTCATTAGGTCATCATTCTCCTGTCCTTATCCCAAATTATTTGGGGTCGGCACAACAAGTCTTTTTCTTCCATACTTCTCTATTAGTCGTCATCTCAGTAGTCATCCCTTTTCTATCCATATCATAATTCACACAGTCCATCCATCGTTTCTTTGGTCTCCCTCTACTCTTATAGCCATCGAAATTCATACTCAATACTTTCTTCACGACATATTCCTCATTCCTCCGTATCACGTGACCATACGAAGACAACCGATTCCCACACAAGGTTTCACTTATCAGTGTCTCTTATGTACTCATTTCTTATTCTATCCATTCGTGTAACACCACATAATTATCCCTCTTAACATTCATAATGTCTTCACACAAAATTATGTAGCCTACCTTTGTACTTACTAATTCAACACTTTAAATCTAGCATTATCTTTAAAAGATACCAAAACACAAAGTAATTACCAACACATTAGACAACAACTTATTTTGAAGATTACATTTTGATTAAATACAAGTTTACCGTAAATTCTCCTGGTATTATCCCTCAGTCATTCCTTAAGACCCCCATGGGGATAGACGAGAATATTTCATAAAAACAGTAGAGAAAAGAACCGTGGAATTCTGACGCTGTTTCTCCCAGAGGTTTTTACTCTAGGGAGGCGAAAGACATGCTTAATAATAATTTGATTAGTCTCGTTGGTGTACATGTTATAAGGTAGAAAACTTAGTTACAATATTCTGATATCAAAAATTTCCTATGAACGTTCAATATATTTCGATCTAAATATTTTATAAGTGTTCAGTTTTTTTGTGACTTGATTTTGAAGTAAAATTCTTTCCAATTCGGGATTTGTATTTAGAATTCAAATAAGTACGAAACTTAATGGTACTTATTGTAAAAGGTTTTTAAAAATAGATGTTTTCTGCGAATTGAATATTAAAAGTCTATATAAAATTATATTAGTATAATTCTTTTGGATCTATTAGCAACACGCAAATCGTAACCTTTGCAATTTTTAATATTCGATTTCTTATGAAACCATTTTATTGTTTTTGAAGTCATATTCAAATAATAGATACCTTGTTGTTTTCTCTTAATTTTAAATGACTTTTGTAGGCCTTTACTTACCTATCCATTTTGGGATGAAAGAAATAGAGTTCATTTTCATTTTAATCATTAAACACAGTTCATAGGATAGACAAAGTTAATCTATACTAATATTATAAAGCTGAAGAGTTTGTTTGTATGTTTGTTTGATAGAACGCGCTAATCTCAGGAACTGCTGATCCGAATTGAAAAATTCTTTTTGTGTTGAGTAGTCTATTTATCGAGAAAGGATATAAGCTATATAACATTACGCTACAACTAAGCAGGAGCAGAGCAGTAATGAAAAATGTTGCAAAAACGGCAAAAATTGCACGAATAGGCGATTCGACGCGACGGGAAAGGTCGGGGGAACAAGAAATTTAACGCGGACGAAGTCGCGGGCAGAAGCTAGTCTAGCATAAATTAAAAGGCTTTATTTACGTCTCTTTCCAAATATACTTCTGAAAATGATAGCTGACTAATTTAGTTATTGGAATAATTCTATATTTTCTTTACTCAGGTCTCTTTTGTATCCAAACCGATGCTTTCGGAAAATATTATTTTCCGTTTTTAATTTGATAGTCCAAAATTTGAGTTTCACCTTGTCCATCTTAGATGTCACTTATAATATTGTCAAAGCAAGAGTTTTGCCGAGTTGGTTTACTTTTATGTATTTTTAAGTCATAATCATTTAAAATAACTATTAACTTATTCTTTTATTTACCATCACTTCGAATATCTATATTAAAGTCGCCTTAAGTAAAACCCAGTAAGTGTAGCTGAGAGCGGTGCTGGCCCAGTGGCGGCTCCAGCTTTGAAATTCTAGCTTGTGGGTTTGAACCCAGGCTACTTTGTGTAAATAATTTCATCGCCATTGCTCTCAAAATGAAAAGTAAGGAAAATTTTCTGTGGAAATCAACACGTCTTTGGACCAAAAATTCAAAAGGATGTGACATCTACCAATCCCCTCCGAGCCCGCGTGGTATTGTACAGCCTACTCTCAAGGATACTAACAATAAGATCACTATAAACTAATTATGCCATATAAGGGCCTATAAACCAACAATATTTTTGCCTGTCAATACGATTATATTCAACCAGCATTCTAAAGACTTTTTTTTTTTACATAAAAAACAAATACCCATTAGAATACTGATTTACATATCTAGACAACCAGGACCCATTATTTGGATAACAAAACGTACAAAGCTTAGAAACGACACGTTACCGACACACAAGCAGGATATAAATACCGAGGTAATCTGCCTGTAAAACGTATTCAATGAGTAAATTTGTATTTTAATCTGGGGCGAGATGGGGAAGTGGAAACGGTTTTGGGCCTCGATTCCGTTGTTTTGGAAAGCGATTCTCCATCCTTTTCAGACAAACTCAAAAATGTAAGCAAAGACAGAGATAGCAGATGGATTAGGAGTTAAATTTGTTGCTTCGTATATGGTCCTCTCATGTATTTATATTATTCAGTTTGGCATGCTGGTTTAATAATCGAGATTAATATACTGTTATAAATTACAATTCGATGTTTCCGGTTTCAATTTGCTAAGTGGAAATGTTTTTTGGGTCATTGGGTACCTATTAATAGACTGTTCTGGTGTTGTAAACACTGAATATAATATCAAAGTTAAAATGAACGCACCATATTCTCCTCTAAAAGTGAATGGAATTATAATCAACAATCGTCATAAAGTTCAACAACTAGAGTACAGTGTGAATAAAATTATGAAACCGGGTGCCAAAGTGAAAATAAAATCTTGAGTAATATAGAACTATGGTGATTGTTGAAGATGGCCACATTCAATTCACCCAGTCACAAAATTCACCAGACATGTGTCTGATGAATCTTGTAGCTGAGTTGTACGCAGTCAAAATGTATGGAACAGTAAACATTTTTTTATAATAACCGACTAAATATTTAAACGCAGAGGTGTTCAGAATCAAATACTGACATCCTGTATCATAAATGAAAGAAATACATTGAAGAAGTTCATTGGGTCTAAGCATAATAATTATGAATTTATGAAATAAAAGTCGGGGCCGCCACTGGGACACCATTGCGGTCAGATATACCTTCTTTCTATACTATAATAGTATAATACTATAAAGAGATTTGATTGTTTGTAAAAAAAACATGTAATGGATAATCACAGAAAATAGTTACTAACGTTTAGACAACAACTTATTTTGAAGATTACCTTTACCGTTAATTCTCCCCAATATGTAATTATGGTGATTGTCAAAAATTACAAAATCACTTCACCCAGCTACAAGATTCACCAGACAGATGACCTGAGACTAGACCATAAAATCTCTGCAAAATGTCAGAGCCACTCGTCTGAGGTCATCAATTTTACTTTAGACCCACTTGAGATACGAGTTGGATAGAATATTTGATATCGTCTATTAGAATTTCTAAAACGTACGTGAACTTCTGTGGAGAGTAAGCAAGGCACTGCCAGTACTGTCTAGTGGTGGCAAGCGCTACTGCTGAACATGATGTCTTGGGTTCGTTTTCTGGGTTGTTATTAGAGTTTTCTTTTTGGAATTGCTCAATAGCAGCCCGGAGCCTGAATTTGTGCCTGATTGATGGCAATAGACTCGCCCCCTAATACATGAGATTTAAACGTGACTGGTGAAATGTGGATGTACTATAAGTGCACTATGCCCAGCGTTTCGGGGAAATAAGGTGTGATTTTAAGTTATGTAATAAGTAGGGGATACTGGGTCCAAGTGCTCCGCAGTCTCCAAAGAATAGCGCTACCCCATTTCATACCGTGGATGTCGTATGAGGCGACTAAAGGACTTACTTTTTGACTGGCCTGTTAGTCTAGTGGTTAGTGACCCTGACTGCTAAGACTCAGGTCGTGGGTTCGATTCCCACCCAGGAGAAATCATAGTGTGATGAGCACAATCATTTGTTCTGTGTCTGGGTGTAATTTATCTATAATATGTATGTATTTAGAAATATATAAGTATGTTTATCAGTTGTCTGGTTACCATAGTACAGGCTCTGCCTAGTTTGGGATCAGATAACGTTGTGTTGGTTGTCCTAAGATATTATTATTACTAGAGAATGGGCAGTAGCGTTATCTATCATTTTACCACCATACTGCGATCGCCAACCCGCCTGCCAAGCGTGGCGATTATGGCGAATCCCCCCAAATTGGAGAAGGTCTATGTCCAGCAGTGGACGTCTTTCGGCTGAAATGATGATAAGGATAATGATATGGTTGGGTTCTTGGTTATTTGGATAACGCAACCGCTTGCTATCAGGTGATCATTACCATATTTTAATAATACAGACTGATTGTAGGCCATATATCCTAACTAACATTATGAATGCGATAGTAAGTTTATTTATTTGTGACGCTTTCACGCTAAAACAGCTGAACGAAATTTTGCACTCAGATAGGCCAATGATCTTGGTAAGGATATAAGCTACTTTTTATCCTGAATCGCAGACGAACTCGCGAGGAACAGCTAGTTTACTATATAAAAGAACGTGACATGAACATTAAATATTTTCAAACACGTGAACCTAGAAATAGTTCGTGTATTTCAACATTATCCAGAAAATAAAACATATCTGTAAAACTCGTTTATCTGGATGATTTATTTTGCAATGACCGTTGCATCCAGAAAAAACAATGCTGCATGATAAAACACTATTATCGTATGCTGGCTTATAAAATAGCGCCAACAATAAACAAGTATTATTCTGAACAACAAATTTCCCCGTTTCATTTAACTCAGTGCACACCATTAAGCCAAAGATAATCGAAACATTTATCCCGCACAGAATTTTCCTTTTATACAAAAATCTAAACAAAATCAAACACCCAACTCGCTTCGTTCTCCAATGGAATCATGCCCTTGCCCAGTTTGCCTGGCACCGGTTTAAAGCCTTTTGAATATTTTAATTTAGCCGTTTTAACTGAGGCAATATTTTGTGTGAAGGCATCCTTAATTATCTTTGAATCTATTCATACGTCGAACGGATTTATACTGTCGATATAGCATTATATAATGCTCATTATTGCAAAGATAGCAAATGGGGCCCGATTTGAATGAGATTTTATTTCAGCTATATCTTTTGGTTAATTTCGGGTTTTATCGGGACAATTCAGGGAAGAATTTGAGGCATTATGCCCATATATATTGGCTGGGATTACGTTTTATGACAGTTTCGTGGAATTTGGAAAAGGAACGTGTTCGGTTATTGAAAATATCCTTATAATGTTTGCCATTATCAATAAAGACGGCTTTTTGCCTTGTATGTGGTTATGGGTTCTGATATTACAATCACCATCTCTTGCATTTATATCAAGTTATTTGGGGTCGACGCAACATAACTTTTTCTTCCATATTTCTCTATTAGCCGTCGTGGTAGTCACCCCCTTTCTAGGTATATCATCTTTCTCACAGTCCATCCATCATATTTTTGGTCTTCCCCTACTCTTATCGACATTCATACTCAAAACTTTCCGCACGACATTTTCCTCGTTCCTGCGCAACACATGCCCATACCATGACAACCAATTTTCGCACTACTTTTGAGACTGATGACAACCATGGTATATATATAAGTCCATGAGATGATGAATTTCAAAACTTCTTGTCGAATACCTAATATAATCGAAAAGGAATGCAATTATATTGTGACAGTATTTTAATACAGCTCTTCAGTTTTACATAATTATTGCTTGTGGTTATTTATCAAACCAGTACTGTTTATATAAAAATCACTGTATTATTTTACGTTCAATATTAAACCTCTGAGTTTGTTTCGGCCTTTCTTCTCAGAGTAGTCAATTAAACGCCGAACTCATCTAGTTTAAAAAAAATTGATTGACGTGTAAAAGTGTTTGTACAAACCTATTTATTAGAGAAATAAAATCATTTATCAACCCTATCTTATGAGATTTAATTTGAGAAGAGCTTTAATATTCCTCATAGCAGCTTCTCTAATACCTATTAGCAGATTTATTATCTCGAACAATGCTGATCTAACCCGCTAGCTTCTCCATGAATATTAATGAATCAATTCGCACACATCTGAATCAATTTCAATCATAAAGATGTTAATAAGATTCCTTACACAAGCACCGAATAATCCTAAATCGTACCTTTTGATGAGGTAGATAAAGGCAATCGATTCTGATGTGAAATGTTATTTGAGTTTGAATAAAAGTGTGGGTATACGAGGTTGGAAATACTACACATTTTATAATTAACGTACTTAAAAGCACAAACTTTGTCCATTTTTAAATCTATAACAAACTAGGTAGGCTTCTCGGTTTCACCCGTATAAATCTTGATTTGTAAAAGTATCATATGGCCTAATGCAGGTTGCATTAGGGCATATGATATACTGACACTATGTCTACACATGCGCCTTTCATCCAAATCCCTTATGCTGTTATAGCGTGAAAACGTTATAAAATGCAAATTGCATTTGCAAATGCAAAAACTTACCTAGAACATGCACCCTTACACATAGTCTCACTCACACACACTTACTCACACACTTACACTCAGACATACCCTCATTCACTCTTCCACTCCACATTACACCATTACTCAAAATATACACATTTAGTTTTTCTTTTGTATATTTTTTAATTTTTCTTTTTGTACTTAAATTTAAATTCTGAGCCAAACTGTAGCCAATGTCATGTGTCTGGAACAATGTGTTTCATATGTTTAGACGGGCGTTGATAGCTGCGACACAGTTTGTAACTTTTGTAGCTATCATCGTTTCTATTGTAATTTATGTCAATGTGTTTTTGTTCCTAAATAAAAACTTATATTATATTAAACATACAAAAAAAGTAAATTTTCCTTTTCACATGAATGAGTTCAGAAAACACTAACTCTCTTCTCTGCCATCGCCACGCTTGGCAGGCGGGTTAGCGATCGCAGTATGGTCAGGAAAATGCTTAGAGAACGCTGCTGCTCACTTAATAGTATATTCCTTAGTCGCCGTCTACGACACCCACAGGAAGAAATGGAATGGCGCTATTTTTAAAGTCACGGAATGTACGGGAATATAGCTAAGCCAAAGTACGTGCCAAGTAATTTTTATCAATCTCGGCCCAAATTTAATTATTTTCTAGTGACGAATAAATTGTGAGCAGATATTAGTATCAATTTAATCAAGACCAATGATGAAAGGCACATTGTTAACTTTATTCACAGCACAATAACTTTGACTATTTAATAAAAAATAAAAAAACAACAACTGTATAAAACCAGTAAATACAGCCAAAGAAGCATTAAAATTTAATTTTAATGAAAGAACACAAAGAGCAGTCACTCCCATGATCACTTATAAAGCAAATATTTAATCATAACGAAAATATTTCGATTTAATTTTAATGAAAATATTTCGAATAACCATTGCTGCAGTAATATTCATTTTACGAATACAGTGAACACAAGCAATCTATGTGAATTGAGTAAACCAGGTGTCCTTCCTTTAATGAAAAAAATAAAATACTTTATCTACCTACCTTATTGACCGGTAATTGTTTTACATAGCACATTATCGAGACCAGTGGTAGAATCGTGTTGGGGTTGAACCCAAGCAGACACTTTATTTTGTATAAATTATTTCATCACCACTGCTCTCAAAACGGGGAAGGAAAACATTGTGAGGAAACCGGCATGTCCTAGATCCAAAACTTCAAAGATACGTTGAAACCAACCCATACTAGGCCTGCGTGGTGGGTTATAGCTTTCACAGAGCGGAGGCCTGTATACCAACAGTAGGAAAATTATATCCTGATTGTGGTATATTATGCAATGCTGCGCGTCTCGAAATTCAGAATTAATTCTTTTCCATATTAACAATTGTGACCACAGTTGCAACGTTGCGTCCTGTGAGATTATAACATTTTGAGTGTTCCATCGTTGTGGGTCTAGACCGTCACTTGTCTAAGCCAGATTTCAGTCACCGTGTTTAGCAAAATTATAACTTTTACATCAGTAAATTCCTACTACCTAGATATAACGGTTGTGATTGGTCGTGCTATTTAATTCTGTACATAATCGGACATTGCCATTCCAATGTTCATCAACACATCTCTACTTACCCCTCTGGGGGCTACAAACGCGCTAACATAATAACAAATGTCATACATTGGTGTTACTACAACCCTCCTGGGTATAATTTTGTGAATATGACTACCAATATTAATGAATTGCGTATTTGGAAAACATGTTCTGACACAGAACTGTTGGCGATGCCGATGCAAACTTTGATAAATGATTTGCTTAGATGAATTAGATCCGAAATCTGTTTGACTGTGTGTTATTTGGTTTACCTATTTATCTTATTTAGAAAGAAAGCAACGGATTCTGATAATATTTAGCACATAGATAGTTAATTACCTGAATTAACACAAAATATACTCTTTATTTCGAAAGTACGTTCCTGTAGGGTAATCTATACTAATATTATAAAGCTGAAGAGTTTGTTTGTTTGATTGAACGCGCTAATCTCAGGAACTACTGGTCCGAATTGAAAAAATATTTTTATGTTGAGTAGCCTATTTATCGAGGAAGGCTATACGTTATATAACATCACGCTACAACCAAGAGGAGCGGAGCAGTAATGAAAAATGTTGCAAAAACGGGGAAAATCGCACGGGTAGGCGATTTGACGCGACGGGAAGGCTCGGGGAACAAGAAATGTAACGCGTACGAAGTCGCGGGCAGAAGCTAGTTCTTTTTTATATGAGTGATCTTATATTTGTGTATGCACGAATTTCTCTTTCTTTCATTTTCCTTCATCTTCTACTCTACAAGTTTTTTTTTAGACATTCCTATCATATCCACATTATTAAGTTAAACAAGAAAAGTCACAATGAAAGTAAAATATTTCATGAATATTGAATCAACCATTATCTAGATATAATCTAGATCAACGTATCGTAATTCACATCACTAAAGCACTTCCCCAATAAACAATAAAAAGAGAAAATGAAACAAACTTCAATAAAGTTTATTACAAATTACAAATTAAAGGCCCCCTAGAAAGCGAGGGTTCCGTAACCCTTGGGGTCCCACTTATCTTGATTACGCAGCATTTTGTGAACCCCACAACACGTATTGGTAGTCAAACGGCCTTTGAAAACCTTTGGAAAGAGGTTAAAAGCAATTATGCTTCAATCCGCAGATATTCGTATATATTGATCAGCAAAAAGTATTTCTAAAGTTGGCTTATTTTGAATATCCTTCCGTATAGCAGTTTATTTTTTCGTTGTTGCCAATATTCGGTATGTTTTCTTATGCGTAAGTATACTGAACCGAAACTTAAGTTACAATGTAAGTGGTACCTAACTTGAATACATACGCGGGGTAGATTTTGTTTACCTTGTTGTTCGCTTCAGAATTCTTATAAAAATACACAATATAAAATGCAACTTTTGTAGCCTAAAAAAGGATTGCTAGAACGAACCGGTAAATCCATAATCTATACTTAAAATTATAAATGTGAAAGTGACTATGTTTGTCTTCCTATCTGTTACTGTAATACGTCTAAACCACTCATAATGACAGCCGAAAGACGTCCATTGCTGGACATAAGTCTCCTCTAAGCGCCGCCGACAAGTTCTGTACTTCTTGCATCCAGCAGATTCCTACTGCTTTCACCAGGTCCATCTTGTGGGAGGCCTTCCAACGCTACGTCTTCCAGTACACCTAAACCACTGAATTATTTAAATATAAAAATAAATAAATATCTTAGGACAACCAACACACTGTTATCTGATCCCAAACTAGGCAGAGCCTGTACTATGGTAAGTGGTAACCAGACAACTGATCCGGCTCGAAGGACCATGAACGAAGATCGACTAGGAGAGGGTGGTCAATAAAACACTGGACTATATAATATTAAGCACGTATGATATAATTATCACTGTGCTTGCTGCTCATATTTGTGAATTATTTGATAGTTAAGTACTCTGGGATCTAGAGAAAGATATAAGTAGACAACTTTTCATCCAGGCTTCTGGTTAAGTAATAACACCTGAACGGATCGATCGATCAGGTTAAACCGCGCTTGCCGCGGTTGTTTCATGGATGGGTGACCATTTTTACATACCAAGACTCCTCCGTGCCTCGGAAAGCACGTTAAGCCGTTGGTCCCGGCTGTCATTTGTAGATCTTTGACATTCGTTACGGGTCGTCAGAAGCCCGAAAGTCTGCCAACCAGTCTTACCAAGGGGTGTCGTATTACCCAGTCACTGGGTTGTGGAGGTCAGGTAGGCAGTCACTCCTAATTAAATACTGGTATTCAGCTGCAACTGGTTAGACTGGAAGCTGACCCCAAAATAGTTGGGAAAAGGCTAGGCAGATGATGATAACTTTTCATCCAGGATATTTGTATAAAACAATAATTAAATACCAAATACACGGAGGTGGCGTCTGCGTTACGGTCAACAGCTAGCAGCTCTAAAATATTGTCTGTGCCATAATGATCAAAAAAAAAAAAAACATTGCAATCTGTCAACAACATAGTGACAAAATAAATTGAGTTTTTAATAGTGTTACGAGCTGGGGTTCGGGATAAATTAATTTAAGCCAAAATTATCGAAACACACCACAGTTTAATTAAACAATCACAATATCGCAATAGTCAAACAGAGTCACTTGTTTCGCTTGTAATGTATCGCTTGATTCGTATTCGCTCGCTTCCGAAATCGAACTGCTCGTCGGCCCGACAATCCGCTATTTATATCCCAAGCAGAACATTCGCGAACATTCAACACTTTTCCACAGTTTACAAGTAGATTCGAAACTTCGAGAACCTTCCACAGACATCTATTTACTGTTTAATCCCGCTACTCAACAATAGATGGCGGTGGCGTCTACGTACAATTGTTCGTAGTACTTGCTACTTGATAACAGATGGCGTTAGCGTGTCTTATCTAGAAGTTTCAACACTGCCCCATCCTTAGATGGAATTAGCGTGACGTTTCTAGACTTTTCGATCTACGTAATGTTGTCCCTTTCTGAGATGGAGTTAGCACGATGTTTCTAGACTTTACGATCTACGTAACACTGCCCCCTCCTTAGACATGCTCGTCCCGAGCATCATTATTCCCGGAACATCGCGCCAATCCATCCACATGAACAACTCTAGACGCAGTGCGCATACCCTTCTTCCGCCGCACAACTGGCGCACTTTCGACACCAATCCTCAACATTCTGTCGACAGTGGATCCAGTAGAAACGTTCTCTGATCTTCAATAGAGTCCTTTTTACACCCCTATGTCCTCCTGAACAACCGTTGTGGTAGTGCTGTAGAACATCTGGCACCTTTGCTTTCGGGACGACCATTTGCAGGTGACAGCTATCCCCTCGACCATTTTCCTTTTTACGGCACAAGACACCATCCTGGAGCGTCAAGCTCTCCCACTGTGCCCAATAATTCTTTGTGGTGGTACTCATCGCTGCAACATCACACCATTTCGGTTTGGGAGCATCAGCTTTAATCCACTCGAGAATTGGCCTGATATCTGTATCACGCTGCTGGGCATGCCGTAGCGTTTCCTTCCATTTGTCATGAAGGTCCGTTCTTAGCACCCTGACAGGAACTACTTCCTTGGCTTCCTGTCTGACACAATGTTTGTACTGTTCAGGAGGTCTTCTTGATAAAGCATCCGCGTTACCGTGGGATATGCCGTCATTGGCCTGTGACATCGAAATCCTTGGGGCTCTATTAACACCAGCCAATACTTGCCCCGCACTCTTATCGCTAAAGAATTTCTTTTGCTGCTGCGCTGTGATATCGGACACCCTTCTAACCTGGGTGTGATATTCGGTGGCAGCGTTTCGCTTCGGACAATTCGACCGGAGGTGGCCCTTTTCTCCGCAAGTGTAACATTTAGGGCTGTGCCTAATACGGTCACGAACAGGTGACTCCACAACCTCCCTGAAGCGATGGGCTCGTTGAACATGCCTCACTGCCTCCACCTCCAACGCGTGGGCCAAGGCGTCCTTCAGCTTCTCATGGTGCCCAAGTCTCACGGCAGCCCTTACTTCCAGGTCCCGTATGCCATCTATAAATGCTTGAGTCAGAATCCCTTCGATGAGTGCTGGCGCAGACCGATACGCTTTTCGGACCAACTTTTCAATTTCCAGGGCCCACTGCTGCAGGTTTTCACCACTGCGCTGCACACGATCCTTCAACTGCGCACGAAAAACGTGTTCCAGGTGCGCGTCACCGTATCTGGCCTCTAAAGCCTCAACGAGCTGCTCGTAGGTAACATTTTTGCCGAGAGCCTCTAACACGGTTAAGGCCTGATCACGAAGGGCCAAAGTAAGCGCGGTCATGGCCTGCTCTTTTGTCCACCCATTTGCATTCATGACAGCTTCAAATTGAATTTTGTATGCCGACCAGGAAGATGTTCCGTCGAAGGGTGGCACTTTAAACCCGCGCACGGAAGGTGCAGCAACTACAGAAGCCTCAATCCTTTCTCCTGTCTTCAGATTTTCAAACGCTTTTTTTATATCTGCAACCTGGATTTCGACCTCGGAGATACGATTTTCGTGTAGCTAAACCTTCTCCTTCATGGCTTTGATCTCTTTGCAAAAAGTCGCGTGAAGATTTTTCAAGAGGAGAACCTGCTCCTCTTGCCGGCGAGCTTGTTCCTCTTTGTCCTGCTGCAGCTGTTCCTGTAGGCGGCGGGCCTGTTCTTCTTGTCGGCGGGCCTGTTCTTCCTGTCGGCGGGCCTGTTCCTCTTTGTCCTGCTGCAGCTGTTCTTGCAGTCGGCGGTTCTGTTCTTCCTGTCGGCTGGCCTGCTCCTGCAGCATTGCCATTAGAGCAGAAAGATCCATGGCTGGTGATGCTGTAGGAACACCAGACGCTTGGGAAACTGGCTCCGTCGTCGGCTGATTACCCCCAGGTGTCTGTCTAGAAGATCCTTCAAACCGCCTCTGATCCACCTCCTGCTGGCGCTGACTCCTGGTACGGATACCTTCCGTATCCTCCTTCGGTAAAACTGGCATAATTTATCCGTTACTTCTGACACCAATTGTTACGAGCTGGGTTTCGGGATAAATTAATTTAAGCCAAAATTATCGAAACACACCACAGTTTAATTAAACAATCACAATATCGCAATAGTCAAACAGAGTCACTTGTTTCGCTTGTAATGTATCGCTTGATTCGTATTCGCTCGCTTCCGAAATCGAACTGCTCGTCGGCCCGACAATCCGCTATTTATATCCCAAGCAGAACATTCGCGAACATTCAACACTTTTCCACAGTTTACAAGTAGATTCGAAACTTCGAGAACCTTCCACAGACATCTATTTACTGTTTAATCCCGCTACTCAACAATAGATGGCGGTGGCGTCTACGTACAATTGTTCGTAGTACTTGCTACTTGATAACAGATGGCGTTAGCGTGTCTTATCTAGAAGTTTCAACACTGCCCCATCCTTAGATGGAATTAGCGTGACGTTTCTAGACTTTTCGATCTACGTAATGTTGTCCCTTTCTGAGATGGAGTTAGCACGATGTTTCTAGACTTTACGATCTACGTAACAATAGCAAGAGCTCCTCTCTATGCAAGGTTATGTTTTAGTACTAAAACAGGCGCCATAACAGAATTGTTTTTTTTGTATGTGATTCGGTATAAACATAAAAAACCGGCCAAGTGCGAGTCGGACTCGCGCACCGAGGGTTCCGTACAAACCTGTAGGCATATAAGTGAAAGTTCACCCATCACGACAATCGAGTCGTAGTTCTGTTCTGTTTCTTAGCTTGGTTTTATTTCTGTCTGTGTTTTGTTCTGTTTATTATATGATGATTTATATGATGTACCGTGTGGTGCCGGACGTAAAGAATAACACCACCCCATTTCTTCCCGTGGGTGTCGTAAAAAGCGACTAAGGGACTTACTAGAGAATGGGCAGCAGCGTTCTCTATGCATTTTACCACCATACTGCGATCGCCAACCCGCCTGCCAAGCGTGGCGATTATGGCAAAGCCCCTCAAATTGGGGGAGGCCTAAGTCCAGCAGTGGACGTCTTACGGCTGAAATGATGATGATGATGATGATTATATGATGTAACTAAAAATTTACGGTTTTCGCAATTTTTCCTTTATCTGTGCTATAAGACGTTGCTTCGTACCAAATTTCAAAATTCTAGATCGACTGGAAGTATCCTTTAGGTTTTGATTCCCTTGCGAGTTGCGAAAATTTGAGGAAATTTGTGGTATAAACGGCTATATCTTTTGATTGCGTTAGCTTAGACGTTTGATTTTTTCACAGCTCCAAGGGACAGTAGACCTGAGTATTTGTTATAAATTTCAGCTTGATACCTCCACGCGTTCCTGAGAAAAAGGGTCTTGACAGACGGACGGACGGACGGACGGACGGACAACAAAGTGATCCTATAAGGGTTCCGCTTTTTCCTTTTGAGGTGCGGAACCCTAAAATCAAATAGTCAAAATAATGCAGCCCTCCACATTCTGACCTGATCATTAAGTTCCCTTTCATAAAATGAAAAAGTCTGCCAAATTCTGATCTCTGCTTTATCCGTTTTACAATTAATTCCTTCGATTGATCTCTGACCTTTGCGATCGTTAGGCGCACCAGGATTTCAGAAAAGATTAAATGTCACAACAATCTATTCGGGCCTTTGATCTTGATGCTTTTGTAAGCCTTCAATTCTCAAGACAGGACCGTTTGATCTTGAAATTCCATAATCGCAATTTGATTGGGCGCTTTTATCTCGTTACTCTGAAGGTATTGTTGGAACGAAGGCTTAATGATTGGCTTTTGTAACACGTGCCCTGAGTTATACCCGGGAAAAATATCTGTTGTTGTGCATGACATGTAATATTTGCGAGAGACAATAACAGGCTGGCATTATTTTACAGAGTTGTGGAAATGTGCCATTGGAATGTGTCTAGAGTATAATAAATATGGAATTAAACAATCATCCGTCCTTTAAGACCCTACCTTGAAAATAGATGATAGTTGGATTGTTTCCCCCGCACGCGGGGAGTGGCGGATCTATCTTCAGTGGTCGGCCGACACGTCATCGCCACAAACTTTATTGACTTATTTTACCAATGGCCAAAAGTGGAACGAAGGAATTATCACTGACCGAAATTTAAAAACGTTACTTAGCATGGCCTTTCGCTAAGTATTATTCATGTCATCGTCGCACAACTGTTAAAATAGAAGTGCAAGATAAAGAAGGCAACATATTTAAGAAAAATGTGCATGCCAAGTGACGTTAATTTGTCTCGGTCTTTGAAATTTTTGCGCATAGTAAACTATGGAGTAGACAACTAATACAAAATATTTAAAAACCTTAAACTTAAATTTTGATTAATGGTATGCATGGGTAAAAAAATAAAATAAATTCAAATCGAATAATGGTTTGTTACAGAATTTGAATTCCTGATTAACGGAAAAATAAAGAAAAAATTCGACCACGTAAGATTTTGTAACAATCTTCATAAATGCTACCATAGTACAATAATATGATATGATAACAATTATTATTTTCGGAAGGGCTTGTGGCTAAGTTACAACAGCTGCACGGGTCGGTCATTCAGGTTAAGCTACGCTTGCCGCGGTTTGTCCGTGGATGGATGACCATCTTTACAAACCCTTCCGTGCCTCGGACAGCACGTTAAGCCGTTGGTCCCCCTGCCAGGGTCGCGAGATTAGTTCGAAAGAGGTACCGTGGTCCTGGCATATGGGCAACTGAAGGAACACGGGTGGGTTTTAGTCATTAAAAGTCTGACACGCCCTTCTGCTCCACCCAGAGCGGGAGACGTCATTTGATGATATACCATCCAAAAAAAAAAGCCGTCGGTCCCGGCTGTCTTTCGTAGATCTTAGACAGTCGTTACGGGTCGTCAGAAGCCCAAAAGTCTGACAACCAGTCTTACCAAGGGGTATCGTATTACCCAGTAACCGGGTACTGGAGGTTAGATAGGCAGTCGCTCCATGTAAAATACTGGTACTCAGCTGCATCCGGTGAGGGTACCTATCCAATAAAAAAAAAAAATATCACAATTGGACTACTATGTAATAAGTGATGCGTGGTCATACATAAAAAAACCGGCCAAGTGCGAGTCGGACTCGCGCACCGAGGGTTCCGTACAAACCTGTAGGTATAAAGTTTAAAATTTTATTTTATTTTTTATTATATGATGAAACTAAAAATTTACGGTTTTCGCAATTTTTCCTTTATCCGTGCTATAAGACGTTGCTTCGTACCAAATTTCAAAATTCTAGATCGACTGGAAGTACCCTTTAGGTTTTGATTCCCTTGCGAGTTTCGAAAATTTGCGGAAATTTGCGACATAAACGGCTATATCTTTTGATTGCGTTAGCTTAGAAGTTTGATTTTTTCACAGCTCTAAGAGACAGTAGACTTGAGTATTTGATATGAATTCCAGCTTGATACCTCCACGCGTTCCTGAGAAAAAGGGTCTTGACAGACGGACGGACGGACGGACGGACAACAAAGTGATCCTATAAGGGTTCCGCTTTTTCCTTTTGAGGTGCGGAACCCTAAAAATGAATATACGCGTCGAATTGAGAACATCCTCCGTTTTTTTTCGTTGGTTAAAAATACACGAAAACGAAATCGTAACAGCTAGTTCGCAGAAAAGTGTGAATATATTAGGTAAAACCTGCATACCTAACCACGACTAGAACCATCAATCGCTCTACGTACCAAGTATTACTCTCTAAGTTTCCATCTATTATTAAAAGACTCTCGCTGAAGCTTCAAGTCATTTTTCAACTAAGTTCTATGATAAATTTCATGTAAAGTGATATTACACTTTTAAAGTAAATTTACTTTTCTAACTTAAACCATTCTACTATAAAGTTAGAAGTAGATAGTTTTCACATTGACCTGAGTATAGGATAAAAACTTAGTGTATGAGATCGTTGTCATACTGTAAAAGTGGTGCAAGTTTTGTTGTGAAATTTCTTACTCTGTGGCTTGAAGTTAATGGTGTGATCTATCTTTCTATTGTCGTTGAAGTTTTCTTCGCGTCGATTAGAGCAGTTTAATTTCCTTGTTAAAACAAGCAAAAAGTTTGTTTAAGCGTGACAGAATATAAAGATAAATAGTTTAACATTTAAAAAACAATCATCTCGACGGCTAGGTAGAGGTACCTATGATACACTCACATTTTAGCAATTGTTTATTCCTCAAAAGTGAAACGCACATTAATAAATGAAAGTTATTGTAACGCAAACAGACACCTAGAACGAGACTAAAACCGCGTAAAGAATCCCATGGGGGATTCTTCGTCTGTGATTTTTTTACTAGAAAATACTTTGTTTCTTGTTTTTCGTTTCCTTTTGAAAAAATGTTTTCATTTTCATTTTGAAAAAGTCTTTTCATTTTCGGTTGGCTCGTTGCTCCAATGGTCGCAAGCGTTACTGTTAACTGGGCTCGATTATTGGGTCGGGGTAAAACTGATATCGCGTTTTTCCATCTGATTTTTTTTAGTATTAGTCCTGAATCCTTGGTCCTTGATCTCTGGGTCTATGCTCGGCTAATGGCAATAGGCTCGCCCTCTGTTACATCGGACTTAAATATGACGGTGAAATATAGGTGTCCCATAGACACACACACACACACCTCTGCCTTACTCTTCGAGAAACACAGGCGTGATATTGTGTTATGGATTTTTTTTTAGTTTTGTTATCCATTACAAAAGTGTAACAACTTATTTTTAATTTCACAGTTATTATTTTAATATAGATATGTTATAGTCTGTAGTTACTAGACTTGGCCAGACCAGGGAATTAAACCAAAGATCTCATGCCCAGCATAGCGCAAGCGATCACTGAACCAACGTGGCATACCATAGGAACAAATATATTTAAGACTATCTTCTACCTGCGACTTCGTCCGCCTTAAATTTCTTGTTCCCCGACCTTTCCCGTCGCGTCGAATCGCCTACCCGTGCGATTTTTCCCGTTTTTGCAACATTTTTCATTACTGCTCCACTCCTCTTGGTTGTATCGTGATGTTATATAACCCTCGATAAAACGGCTACCCAACACAAAAATAATTCTGCTCCCCCGACCCTTCCCGTCGCATCAAATCGCCTGCCAGTTTTCGTCCATTTTTCGTTGTTGCTCCGCTCCTTTTGACTGTAGCGTTAAAGCCTTTCTCAATAAATAGGCTACCCAACACAAAAAGAATTTTTCAATTCGGACCAGTAGTTCCTGAGATTAGCGCGTTCAATCAAACAAACATACAAACTCTTCAGCTTTATATTATTAGTATAGATATGACATGATGCCATTTAAAGAGAAAACTGACTGTGAATCTGAGTACCACGCAGGCTAGATTGAATACATGACTTTGTAAGTGTCTGGCGGTTTGGAGTATTTTGTATATGACCTACGCATAGGTCCTACAGATCTGGTAGCGTCTTAACGGGTTGTTGAGCTTTCTAAAATAGGATTGAGACTGACGCATGCATGCCTTCTGTTGGAACAGGCCAGCTTATAGCTGCAATGACTCTTTCATCAAAACATGCCTTTCTATTGTTTTCCTCACATTAAATTCTAACAATATACCCCTTTATTCATAAACGTTATATTAAAGTTAAGAAACGTTTAAACGTCAAGAATGTATGGTTAAACAGCAGCTAATCATTACTTAAGTTTAAACAACGTTTATAAATAAATGGGGATAATGTTTAGATTTTAAAAGAGATCTCTGAGTTGGTATCCCAATTTCTTCTCAAAGATTAGCCAGCTTGGTAATGGCGGCGTCATCTAGTATTAAAATATCATCCAACAAATTATTGACGTGTAAAAGTGTCTTAAAAGATTTACTTGCTTGAATAAACATTTCATTTCATTTCACTATCTTCACCAATAGGCAACATGCAGTATTTTTATTTTAGTTTTCGCTTTAAAGAATTCCATGTAGAATAGACCACAAATATATTAAAAAATTAAAATATTGTATTTTATCGGGAAAAATGCGGTTTTAAATTGACAGTTTAGATTTTCCCGCGAAAACAGACCTATAGTTCCGATGACGTCATTCCTGTCTATCACTGGTCGTATTTGTTTGTCGGCTTTCATACTTTTGCATATTTTTTCGACTATCGAGATATTTTTTTGTAAAAATTTATAATGGACTATCCATCAACATCAGGTGATCATAACAATACCACAAATAATCCGAAAAATGCCGCGTTTATTCATATTTTGTGCTAATGAGTCCGTGTCTACTTCAACAAAGTTTCCAAATAAATTTTTTTTGACTGGACCTTCTGACCCAAAACTGAGAAAAGGTTGGTTTCGAACTGCGAAAAGAAATTTCAGTTTTCTCAAAACATCTTTACAATACTCAATAGTTTATTGCATTCCACAATACATCACATCATCATCATGCATTATTCATTCTTCATTGCATTGCTTTCTTTCTTTTTTGCATTATTCGATGTTGTGAACTGTGAAGATCACTTTGACGTAAGTCAGCGAATATACTTGTTATATGTTTAGTAAATCTGCTTGTACGTGAAAACACGTTAGTAACCTACCTAATACTTACAAACTTGTCTATAACATTTAAATTTACAGTTCGAGAATGACGTCGAAAATTGATAAAGTTTAAAATGGGTGGAGGAAAACTTTTTCTGAAAAAAGATGTTATGTCAACACTAACTTATGTTTACTGAATTTACTCTTAGTAAATTCCTTGAGTCTGCTTTGATAAACCCAACTTCCATTTTTACTAAAAAAAATGCAATTAATATTCCCATAAATAATATTCACTTTTACATCCATAGCCTCAATAAGTTGTCATCACAAGAGTGACGTCACTAAACGCTGATTAGTGTTTTGAAATACGTTTATCTTCAAGTCATTTTTAATTCGTAATTATTGTTAACAATGAACATTATATAATATAAAAACATTGCAGTGGCCCTTCTTTTATATTTTATTAACATTTTAATCATAAAATTTTAATAAATATTATATTTGCATCTTCCCTATTACCATAATAGTACCATTTATCGTCAATTACATATGTACATAAAGTTATGTCTATTCCTATGGGGGTAGGTAGAAACTACAGAACGCCACCTGCAACGATCCTTACATATTCTTTTGCCTCGTTTACGTTCATACATCTGGTCATACACGCACGCCGCTTACAAGTACTACGCACCTCACCTTTTTGAAGAACACCAGCAATAAGGGCACTAAATTTCCTCCTACAGCGTCCTCTCCCGGCGTTTCTATCATATTTGACTTGTAAATACTTTCTGTTAGTCGACTTTCATTCATCCTCTAAACTAACTGTCAAATTTTCCAAATCAATCCTGAATCTTATACTTTAGCAATAAAGTTCAAAACTTAGAGGTGTCAAGGGACACCCGGATGGAACGAAGTTCCTTTCCATGATTCATAGTAGTTATATTTTTTTAATTATTTATTATGTACAAAAAACCTGTATACACTCAACAAAAATATTCTCTCTCTCTCCCTATCTCCTTCTCTCTCCCTCTCTCTCTACCTCTCTCTCTCTTTCTCCCTTCCCCTCTCTCCCTCTCCCCCTCTCCCCTCTCCCCCCTCTCTCCCTCTCTCCCTCTCTACTCACAACAAAAAAAACAACAACATACAAAATATATACGGTCGAATTGAGAAACCTCGTCCTTTTTTTGAAGTCGGTTAAAGCATGTCGTGACAACTTTTCGTAAGATTTTTTTCCGTCTAGCCCCCTTTCACAACGCGCGATAAGGAACTTCGTTCCAAATAATTTGGCAGATTGTGGTAGCTTTTTGTGCTGGCGCCTGTACAATATCCTCACCAATTACCATAACAGCACCATTTATCATCACAAACAACATTTAAAACAATCTACACTTTATCTGTCACTCCATTGCACACTGCATCCGTCCCCACCACAATAGAACTCAGACACTTTTTATTACGACACTTAATTCGACCCTCCATAGAGTGGTTAAAGTAAAGCCGCGTACACACAATACAGACAGACGTGACACAACGTGACACGTGTCACGCTGAAGGTCATGACGGTCATAAATCATTGGATAATAACTCTTCTTGTGACGTGCATGGAGTAGGATATGTGTGGGTTTTGATGATTATATTTAGAATGTAGTAAAGGAGAAATAACCATGTAAATGTTTAAGAGCGTTCATCCTGCGTGGGCTGGAAATGTCGCATTTCTAGTGGTATTTCGTGATTATTTTGTTAAGTGCAAATAAATGTAATATCTATTTTTCAACCACGCACTAGAATTTTATATTTGAGATTGTATGATAAATTAGTAAACACTAAATTTAAAAACCGAACAAATAAATTTATGCTAAAACAACGGACAATCAGTGACTTATAAGTCACAGATTCAATTTAATAGATTCCGAGATTGGACTCCACGACAGACTCCAAAAGAAATTGTCTCTTAATTTTATATAATATGATCACTGTAAATAAAAACCAAAATATTGTTAAATGCAATAAAAATAATACTAAAAGGTAACAAAGTTAATATCAGTTACAGTAAACCCCGAGTACATACAGAGGTGTTGGAGACGTGACAGCGTCACGGTCGTCATTTGTTATCCTAATATGATGTGTAATCATTTATCACGCCACTTAAGTAAATGCTTACCTACGTGTTTTATTACAATTGTGTGCTCATACCTTTATAGTTGTGATGAAAAATATTATGACACTCTCAGAGTGGATATTACTCTCCATAATAGAATGTGTTTATAAATATTTAATTTAAGAAAGTAAACTGTTTCGACAAATGACAGATTTGAAAAATAAATTTTCTTTTTAAACAAAGAATGTATGCCTTTTTGTATGAGTTTTGTATTTTTTTCTTTTTTACACGCTTTATATTAGCTTCACTTGTATGTTTGTATATTTGTATGTTTGTATATTTGTATGTTTGTATATTTGTATCTTTGTTTGTAACCGACTCCTTATAGTGCGATTTTGACCCACTTTAAACGACCAGATTTCATTCAAACTTTGCACACCTGTCAAGGACTGATGACAATGCAATAATTTCATAAATTTGTGCCATTATCCTTGCCACGGTTACCAGGACAGCAAAAAAACTGTCACAAACTACGCTGACATACGTCTCAAAATTCGAAATACCCTAAAAAATAGAAAATAAATAATAGTTTAAAAAAACTAAAAAACACGCTTCCATGGAAAACCAAACTAAAAAGTACAAAATAATGGAAAAAAAGCGTGGGGTACTTTTAAGGTATTTTTTTATTGATATCAGGCACCCCACGCTTTTTTATTATTGTATATGTATTTGTGGCCCATCGGATCGTTAGTGGCCAACACTGCCTTTAGAATTCTGCAATAACGTTACCATCCTTAAGACGTTCAGAGCTGAGAGCCCTCCTAGAGGGTTTAATTTAGCGCAAACGTAATTATAATTCATTTTTCAAATGGACTCCCTGGAGGGTCCACTAGCAATATAAATAGCGTGATGACCTCTATGAAAAGTGGGTCGAGTCGAAAGTGTTAATACATAGTAATAATGTTTCTTGAGTGTCTGTAAGTAATTGCACTAGCTTCTAAACACTTTGAAACGAGACACATCAACGTCGCTTTTGGAAACAAATGAGTAGTTCTACTACACTAAAAGCAATTCTACTACAACACAATCCATACATATTCATAGTTCCATACGAACGAACAAACAAACATACTAGCTGTGCCCGCGGCTTCGCCAGCGTGGATATGAAAATGGACGTGTTACTGGGACAAAAAGTTGCCTATGTTACTCCTTTTAACATTAGCTATCTGCGAGTAAAAGTCCCGTCAAAATCAGTCAAGCCGCTTCAGAGATTAGCCGGAACAAAAAGAGATAGACAGATAAACAAAAATGTTAAAATTTGTTTTTGGAACGAAGTTCCTTATCGCGCGTTGTGAAAGGGGGCTACACGGAAAAAAATCTTACGAAAAGTTGTCACGACACTTTTTAACCGACTTCAAAAAAAGGACGAGGTTTCTCAATTCGACTGTATATATTTTGTTGTTTGTATTTGTTTGAATATTGTTGTTTTTTTTTGTTGTGAGTAGAGAGAGAGAGAAACAGGGAGAGAGGGAGTGAGAGAGACAGAGAGAGATAGAGAGAGAGAGAGGGAGAGAGACAGGGAGATAGGGAAAGAGAGAGGGAGAGAGGGAGAGAGAGGGCGAAAGAGAGGGAGAGAGAGAGAGAATATTTTTGTTAAGTGTATACAGGTTTTTTGTACATAATAAGTAATTTAAAAAAATATAAAAATTATGAATCCTGGAAAGGAACTTCGTTCCATCCGGGTGTCCCTTGACACCTCTAAAGTTTTTTTTATAGTAGAAGTACCGTATATACTTTTAAATGCGTTTAGTGAAAAGCTGTTAATTTAAAATTACAAACAGACACTTCAGTTCTATTTATTTGTATGTATAGATATACATAAACGCATGCCTTCTTCCCAGAAGCTATAGAACTAGTATTTAAAGATAAAATAGTAGTTTCTACCTACAGTTATAGGAAGAAAGTACCAGTATAAATAAGCATGTTTGTACTTAAAAGTGATAGATGGAAATAAGACTTTGTACCCAAATAGGCCGCAGCAAGTACAAGGGTTCATGGACAGCTCAGATCTTCGGTTCACAGACAATGGCTCACCTTCCATTTTGCACCGTATGCCCTTTTTCATCTTAGCATATCGATAAAAATCTACACATAAACAGTTAGCCCAGGGTTTGGCAATGACTTTTAGTAGCGTCCATCAACTCCTGTAGCGTGCAAACAACTCGACATCGAATGCCCTGTCACTTGCATACGTGAGGACCTATTGGTTGCGGTAATAGACCGTATTTTCCGTGTTGAATTTTGGGCCAACTATGAGCAAACGTTGAGCAACGTCTGCACAGCATGCCAGGAAGATGCAGATGAAGAGCCAGGAAGATGGAATGGTGCAAGGCATCGACACACGTTACATCCCACAATAAAGGTCTATCCATCTACCATGGAAATAACGACATGCCAAACTCTACCCACTTATATTAATCTGTATATATATATAAAAGTGAAACGTAACTCATTCCGATATTCCCTCACTGATTAATCACGAAATCTCAATCTCCGTCAGTTTTGAAGCTAGGTACTTCAAATTTTTGTTTAGGCTGACATTTAAAAATTAATTTATACTTATCTCACCGTTTTTTTTATAATTCTACTCTCGAATAATCTGTCATTAACTTTATTATTTAGACATTTGATGGTATCTAACGTAACAAAATCTCCGACATTCACGCGGGCGATTAAAGGCTAGTATAAAACTTTATAAATCATGCTACTTTTGCCACCAACCCGCTAAAAAGAAGTAGAGATTTTATTTTATTTTATTTATTAGGGACAAAAAACAGTTACATGCTAAGAGAAATACAATAAATCCATAACCTAGAATTACAAACATGTAACCCACACCATTGTCCACATATTAATAAAAAGAATAAGAAGTGAAAGACAAAATGTATACAAAGAAAAATATGCGTGTGATAGCTATAACATAAATTAATTTAAACTAGCCTCTATTAACATTACACCATTTTAGTCGTCTATAGCCTTTTTCTTGAAAACTTGGTTTGAGAGACTGAATATGTCCAATTCCATAAAGTTAATGTTGTATGCCTCTACAAGGCGACGAAGGGGCGCTCGTTTCCCGGCGTTGATTTTGCACATGTCTGTGTGGAACAGTCGAGGCACGCGCACCCCCCGTCGGATAACAGTTCTAGGCACTATGTAACGTAACTTATTCACTAGGTGAGAACAATCGAATCTATTGTTACATAAGCCATGCAGTGTCGTTACGCCCAGAAGCAATCGCATGAAGTATAAATTACACGCAGACGAAGTCGCAGGCACCAGTTAGTTTCCAATAATCCTCATATTTGAGCATGTGAACCTCGAAAGCAATTTAGTTATTTACATTACAACAGAATAATAACAACAATATCACGACGTCTTAATAACTAAAGGGTAGATAGGTAGGTTAGTAAATATTAATTACCTTTCCCCTTTGATGGCATTCGTTTGGGGAAGTGATATTCTTGTGCCAGGAAATGCTAGGGAATTATTATTAAAGTAAGCGTGAGGTTGTATTCTTTGGTGAGATAAAAATAAATGTATTATGTGGGTATTATTTTGGTAAGGCGAATAATGAGTTTAAGTGTGGTTAACATTATCACGTCGTTTCCCCTATGGGTTTGGGGTATCTCAGATGTGTAGCTGTACTCCCACATTTAGCTTGTTTTAAGTAGTAGTGTAGTTTGTGTGTGTGTGTGTGTTTTTGTAGGTTTTGTGTGGGGTATGTAGTATTAGTAGTCTTATATTGTAGTTTTAGGTGTAGGTATCATCTTATTTTTAGGGATCCGTACCTCAAAAGGAAAAACGGAACCCTTATCGGATCACTTTGTTGTCCGTCCGTTTGTCTGTCTATCAAGACCCTTTATCTCGGGAACGCGTGGTGATATCGAGTTGAAATTAAAACGATATACTCAAGTCTAAAGTCTCTTACAGCTATGAAAAACCCAAATTTCCAAATTCCGAAAAAATGATACGGCCGTTTATGCCGCAAAAATGTAAATTTCGACACACTCAAGGGAAACAAAATGTGTATTTCGCGTTGACCTAGAACTATGAAATTTAGCAAGTAATACCGTTTTATACTACAAGTATTGGGAAAAATCTGAAAACTATACATATGTATTTAATTAAATTATAAAAAATTGATATTTTAGTAATTAAAAATCTATTATTGATATAATATGTACATACAAGTACGGAATCCTCGGTGGGAGAGTTCGAATCGCACTTGTCCGGTTTTTGTTTTTGATCATTTTGATTTTTATTTTAATCGGGTGACAAACAAACCAAGGTGATCCGATAGAAGTGGTTACATTTACTATAAACACATACATTTCAAGTTACTGTACTGTGTGTTGGGGCTTAAGGCCAAGTTACAGCCGCACAGGTCAATAATCGAGTTGAGCTACGCTTGCAATGGTTGTTCCGTGGATGGGTGGCAATCTTGTCGTTCCAAGACACCACCGAGCTTCGGAAAGCATCTTAAACCATTGCTCCCGGCTGCCATTCAAAAATCGTAGAATTAATCCATGATGGTGTAACTTGAACTACACTAGTCATACAACAAGTCTTACTGTTTCAATTCATGGTTTGTTCGTGCCAATTAATACCAGGTCTGGTTTAGCAAAAATAACCTGTGTTACTTTGATGTGTGTTATTTTCTATTTATAACCGCCCTTAATGTTAAGAACCTACTCAGAAACAGCCGTAAAAACAAACACTTCATTTTACAAGTGAACAATTATTGTCACACATCAAACTCGTTCCACCTTTCAAGGTTTATCTCAGTACAATCTCCATACAAGTACCTACATTTGACATTAAATTCTCCGTAAAAGCCTTTCAACGTATAATACGGGATTTAAAAGCATGTAATTTTCTCATTGGAACGTCAAGTAAACGGTAATAAGACTTCAAAGATTTACTCTCATTCGGGAAATTAGGCAAAAGGCATAGAATTTATATAAATAGAAAATATATTCTCGCTGTAAAGGGTTCTTAATGGTTTTAGTTTCAAAGGTTTATTTGCGTGACACACTAACCATACGCGGTTTTCATTTTGACAGTTAAACAACATTCGTTGCGTTATTTACGTCTATGAGTAGATATTTTTTTCCAACATATTAAGCAATGAATTAGTATTTTTTTTTCGAAATGATTCAGATTTTGTTTCATAGTGTGTTACGCAGGCCGGTAGGACCAAAACGTTTCACAAAGTTTAAGATTATATTACTACAACGTAACATCTCAGTGACAACAGAAACATCGTGAGGAAACCGGCATGTTTTAGAACCAATTTTTGGTTTTGTTTGTTTGGTTTTCGCACTGGGCCCGCAGATGAGCAGTGGGGGTCCAGTGGTAACGGCAGCGACTTACGAGTAGTAGGTCGTGAGTTCAAACCCAAGCAGGCACTTTACTTTGTGTAAATTATTTCATCGCCACTGCTCTCAAAACGGTGAAGGAAAACTTCGTGAGGAAACCGGTATGTCTTATAACCAAAAATTCGAAGACATGTGACATCTACCAACCCGCACTGGGCCCGCGTGGTGGATTATGGCCCGCTCCCTCTCCCCGAGAGGAGGCCTGTATCCCAGCAGTGGGAACATTATAGGCTTCTGATGATGATGATGAACAACTCAGTGAAAAACAATGACAATAACTTGTCAAAAAAGTAGGTCAAGTAGCAGTTTTTGATAGATTGAGACCGCTTCGATGTCGTCGTGCGTTTAGTGGGACCCAATTGGTAGTTCTTTTCGCCCATTTGTCATCTGGCATCCGGCAGTCATGTTGGGTCCTGTCCCTTTTAAACTAAAACGAAGATGACGGACGAGCGTGACTCCTACCGAAAGGACTGGCCACCACTAGCAAGAGACAGAATTCTGTGGATAAGGGTGAGGGAGGTCTTTTTCAATCTATACTAATATTATAAAGCTGAAGAGTTTATTTGTTTGTTTAATTGAACGCGCTAATCTCAAGAACTACTGGTTCGAATTGAAAAATTCTTTTTGTGTTGGATAGCCTATTTATCGAGAAAGGCTATAGGCTATATAACATCACGCTACAACCAAAAGGAGTGGAGCAGCAATGAAAAATGTTCCAAAAACGGGGAAAATCGCACGGGCATGTGATTCGATACAACGGGAAGGGTCGAGGGAACATGAAATTTAACGCGGACGAAGTCGCGGGCAGAAGCTAGTACTTATTCAATAAATATGTTCATCAGAATTATTACGCCATTTTATATATATTGTAAAAATGTGTCAATCCACCTAAAGTACACTGTTCTTCAAGATACAGGACTCTCCTAGTTTGAAGGGCAGGGGTCTTACTCATCTGTAATTGCCATACCTAACTTTAACTGACACAATACTGATGTCACCTAGGCTAAGTGTTTTATTAAATAAAATGATTACTGACTTACTTTCCTGGACAATACAGGCTGATTAGATTTGATTGAGACTGATACTGGAACTCTATAGTATATGTAAGTTAGGGGCACAGGGTGTAAAATTCACTTATAGAAAAGAGAAGACCCTCCGAGCAGACAGTTGTTGTGTCTGGTGGACGACCGCCCGACGAATGATGTCGGAACTTTGTATATGCCAGTAGCACGGTAAACTCTGGCTGAGCGATACAGGATTTTGCGTGGCGTTACTTTGTTGCACTACTAATTCCGAAGAGGCGATGAACAATCGATCCACAAGTACTTTAAGAGTCAATTGCTCGTCAGGCAGAGCTGTTTACGTTCGATCATTGACAAATTGGTTTTGGGCAAAACTTCAAAAACGTGACATCCACCGAGCCGCATTGAGGCAGCTTGGTGTATTACTGCCCGCACCTTCTTACAGCAAAGAGGCTAGAAAAGAAAGTACCTCATCGCTTCTATACATTTTTATTATTCTTTGGTTGTAGGTTATGTCGGCATATAGCGGGAGACAGAACAATATATTACGCGTATTGTAATAAAATAGAAGGTAGATATATTGTTTCGTCTTTGAGACGAAGCATTTAAGTGGGTACCTACCAAATAATTATTATTTACATGGTAGGAACAGCACCCTAATTACTTAACACATTATTAATCAGTGAATCAGTTTGAAGTCTGTCATCCATTCTTTCACATGTTCGAAAAATTGCTTAGCAACGTAAACAACGCCATGAATATTGCGGAACTGTTAAAAGTTATCCGTGGTCATACATACAAAAAAGTAAAAAAAAATATATATATACGCGTCGAATTGATAGTTTTTTTTCGTCGGTTAAAAATGAAACGGATTCCTACCAATAGTGTAGTACGCAATTACTCCTCTGAATGATTTGATCGATGATTTAAATTACATATTTCGATCACAAAGTAGACTAAAATATCATTTCTGTCATTCATCGATCTTTGACGGGTCGTCCGAAACCCGAAAGTTTGACAATAAATTCCACAAACGGGTATCGTATTACCCTTTAACTGAGTTGAAGAGGTCAGATAGACAGTCGCATCATCTAAAATACTGGTATGCAACTGCATCTGGTTTGACTGCAATCATCTCATGAAGATGGTTCATGGATATGGTTTTGAAGTACTAAAAAACTATGGTCTTTTGAGCGACCATTGTGCAACTATTCCCATCAACTTTGAACACGTTATCCTTTACAAGGCAGCTAGCTACCATCAATTCATTCGTTCACTCTTTTGAACTCACAGACGTACAACTTGTCAGAACACATACCTATATACACCACAACACATATGTCCCCTGAGCGGCAGTTCCGACACTTAATTGAATCGTTCCGAAGCCGTACCGGTTTCAGCAGCTTAAAGAATTCCCGTCCCGGCTCGGAACGGTTTATTAGATAGCGGCAAAGACGAAGTCTTGGCATTTATTGATGCGATCTGTCGGGGATTCAATGATCAATTGATTGGAAATGCTATGTAGGTTTTTTATTTCTTAATGTATTTCATAAGATTTCTACTCTAGGAATGAATATTTGCCGTAAAGATTAGCCCGATTTCTGCCCGTGGGTTTCATAAGAAGTGACTAAAAGACTTACTAGAGTATGCAGCAGCGTTTTCTATGCATGTTACCACCGTACTGCGATCGCCAACCTGCCTGGCAAGCGTGGCGATTATGGCAAACCATCCCAAATTTGGGGAGGGCTTTGTCCAACAGTGGAAGTCTTTAGGCTGAATAATGATGATGTGGATGAGCTATTTTACTGGTCGAAACTCATCTGCCAAATAAGAGGATAGAAAACTCTTTGTTTTAATTATTTTTTATCGCGGTATGAGCCTGCTCTTGACTTCGATCACACCCGGTGAAGCGATGCTTGAGGTCAATGAAAGAAGAAGCATGCCCAGGAGATGCCTCTTCACTGATATTGAAAGTAGACGGGTTTTAATCTGGAAAGGATATCAGACGGTGACAGAGAGTTCCACACTTTAGCTGTGCGCATAGTGAATTTGGAAGAGAAGTGCTGAGTTTTCCTGTTCTCCATTTACAATGTAGTTGTATGGATTATTTGTATATAAAAATTGTCCAGTGTGTGGTTATAGACTGTTTTTCTTGATAAAATGGCAAAGACACTAAATATTACTGACAAGTCTAGTGGTTAGTGACCCTGACTGCTAAGACTGAGGTCGTGGGTTCGATTCCCACCCAGGACAAATATTTGTGTGATGAGCACAATCATTTGTTCTGTGTCTCGGAGTAATTTATCTAGAAGTATGTATTTAGAAATATATAAGTATATTTATCAGTTGTCTGGTTACCATAGTACAGGCTCTGCCTAGTTTGGGATCAGATAACAGTGTGTTGGTTGTCCTAAGATATTAATAATTACTATCATCATCTGTCTAGCCTTTTCTCAACTATGTTGGGGTCGGCTTCCAGTCTAACCGGATACAACTGAGTACCAGTTTTTACATTTAGTGACTGCCTATGTGACCTCCACAACCAGTTACCGGATAGTACCATATCCGTTGGTAAGACTAGTTGTCAGACTTTCGGGCTTCTGACAACCCGTAAGGGCTGTCGAAGAGCTACAAATGACAGCTAGGACTAACGGCTTAGCGTGCTTTCTGAGGCACGGAAGGGTCTTGGTATGTGAAGATGGTCCCCATCCACGAATCAACCGTGGTAAGGGTAGCTTACCCTGATCGATCGATCCGTTCGGCTGCTATCACTTAGCCACAACCCCCCACACTAAATATTACTATTTTATTGATTTTAGCATTCATTCATTCGCAAAATCTGATTACTTTATACTGCATTTCATTGATCAATAAATACGCAACACACGAAAATGAACTCAAAACACTGAAGCAAAGAAAGACCTAATTCCTATGAAGAAATACTCGCGTCACGTTTCAAAATCGTAACAATTCCATTGACCATTAAATAAAAGTGCCCAATAAAACATACATAAAAACGGGAATCTTCTTAACGACACTAAAAAATATCGAAGACATTCTAACAGGAATCTGGTGAAAAAGTCTCTATTGAGTGAGCTGGAAACTGAACGGCCATCTTTCTTTTTAGGGTTCCGTATTCAAAGTGTGACAACGGGATCTTATTTCAAAGACTACGTTGTTCATCCGTCCATGTGTCACAGGGCTGTATTTTTGAACCGTAACACGTTGTCACTTAAATTTCACAGAGTGTGTATTCCCATGGCCGCTGTAACAACAACAAAAATAAAATAAAATTTAAAATAAAACTGAACCAACGTACTGAAAATCTGAATTGAAAATAAATATGTGCCAAAAACTGAGCCACCGATTGGGTTCCATTAAACGCACGATACAATCGCGGCTTGCGAAGGTGAAGATGGCGGGACGAGCTTGATTCCTAACGGGCAGATGACAGAATTGTCTGGAAAAGGCAAAGGGAGGTATTTTTTATTAGCCTACACTATCCCACTGCTGACCAAAAGCCTCCCCCAAATCTTTAAGGAAGCATAAGATGAGAAAAATAAAAGTAGGTCCACATACAATAATCGCATTAATTGTATTTCGACGTTAAAAAAAAAGTAGTGTTAAATATTATACGGCAGTACGGAAACCGTTATACTGCAAGTCTGACTTGGCCGCTTTAATTTTTACACCAGCAAATAAATGTGAGTGCTAGATTTAATTTTCGATCGCATTTATGTGGACTGGAAGGAGATAGTAGTATTTTTGGAACCGTTCTACTTTTCCGTCTATCCACGCTTACACATTTTGACATAACTATTTCGTGTCGTGAAACCGTCTGTGAAGTTCTTGGACCCGGCTGTCATATGTAGATCTTTGACAATTGTTATGGGTCGTCAGAAGCCTGAAAGTCTGACAACCAGTCTTACCAAGGAGTATCGTATTACTTAGTTCCTGATTTTCAGAGTTCGCTTTCGCTTTTCGCTATGTAAAATACCGGTATTCAACTGCATCCGGTAAGACTGGAAGCCGACCCCATCAGAGTTGGGAAAAGGCTAGGGTAGGGTAGGTGAAAATACACGGGACGCCACGAGAAAAGCTGGAAAAATTAATGAGCATGAAATTAGTAGAAACCTCATACTATTACGTTGGCAAGGGTTTTTACCGATACAAAACAAAAGACAAAAGATGAGGATTTCGTGTAATGAAACGCAACACTGTAAATGTCACCTAATCCTTAATAATATATGATTTCTGAAAAACTCCTTTAACAGATTTGACATATTTCATGATAGCAACGCACCTCTGAATATTTCAAGAGGCCCTTCCGAGATCGAGTACCATGTAGACGAAGTAGCACGCAAAGTCGATCAATAGATATCAAAATTGTATTTGAACCTATCAACTCTCTATATTTCCTACTAGCTTTTTTCAAATGTTTTCGCCCGCATATTTATATACATAAAATTCAAAGTCCTGAGTGACTGACAGACTGATATATCAACGCACAGCCTAAACCGCTGGTCGTAGAGACATTAAAGTTGCAGGATGTGTTCTTTGTGAAGAGTAGGTATGGATACCTACTCTTCTCTAAAAAAGGGTTTTTTTTGTAATTCCATCCCTAAGAGGTTGGAATAGGGTTTGAATTTTCTGTGAAACTTTTTATTGTTTGGGTCGGATAAGACAAAGCAAGCAGTGCGATAAGACATTTTTTACCTGCATTAATACATAGGGTACTTTTAATCCCGGTAGTACGCTTCTGTGGGATATTTTTAGACATCCAAGTGGGCGAAGCCGCGGGCAGAAGCTAGTTACATATAAACTTCCTTTTGAATCACTCTGTCTATTAATGAAAACCACATTTAAATCCGTTGCGTAGTTTAAAAGATCTAAGCGTACAAACGCAGGGAGTGACTTTGTTTTATACTATGTAAAGATAAAGTGGAAATACGAACCTGTGACTATATCAAGGGACAGCTAAAATATCAGATAATGCATATTTATAAGGAGACCGAAGAAACTATGAATGGACTGTGTGAATGATGATGTAGTTGGAAAGCAAGCGATTACCGACATAACGGCTAATAGAGATATATGGAAGAAAAATATATGTTGCACCGAGTCCAAACAAATTTGTATAAAGACAGGAGAATATCGAATTCATATTTGTTGAAGCACAAGGGACGACGCGTAGTGTTCCACGCGCGCATCAAAGAGATGTCAGCAGCATTGAAAGGGTCTGCTAGGACAGATGCCTGAATGACGTCGATGACGAGATTGTTCGAAAGAGATACCGTGACCCTGGCACATGGGCAACTGAAGGAACACGGGTGGGTTTTAGTCAGTAAAAGTCTGACACGTCCTCCCGTTCCTCATCATATCCTCCCCGCTCATAGCCCAGACAGGCGCTATACTGTGTGTAAAATATTTCATCACCACTTCTCTCAAAACAGTGAAGGAAAACATCGTGAGAAAGCCGGACATTTAGCAACCCGCAGTGTCCATGTGGTAATTTACAGCTCAATCCTTCTCACAGAGAAGAAGCATGTGTCCCAGCAGTGGGAATATAATGGTCAGATTATACGTGTTTTTTGCAACCCTATGCGAAGCTCTTCATTAATATGTGTCTAAATAGACATTTAGACACATTTAGAATAGAGACCTATTGGCGCTAGACATCATATATTATTCGGCGGTAAAGTCCTCCTGTGTGACCTCTTTCAACCTATCACTTGAGACCTATCATTATTTACGGACTGTGAAACTAAAATCGTAAATAAGAAAGTAGATCGAACCCTTAGGGCGAGACGTGACAGGCCAGTGACATTTGAAAACGAATTCGTTGGAATAAGGTGCGATAAGAAGCTTTTTAGGTATTAAACAAAAGCACATCGCGGCAACAAAAAGGTTCAAAATAGCTATGATATTGAAGCGAATGACCACCAAAATACAAAGAATTTTGGAATTATGATTAAATTGCTAAATAATTGCATGGTTCGGTGAAATAATTTTTAGGTTTAATTTCAGTTGAATTAATTCCCTGTATTATAATTAAATATGATAGTTTACGCTCAAATTTTGAAAAAATTGCGACAAAAATATATTTTGAGCTCTGTTGTCCGGTTTTTTTCTATCATGATATTGTTCTAAGTATTTCCTTTGAACATATGACATTACACATTTTTTTTATTCTGAATTGTATTATATACCAATAAGTCTAACTGTGCGACAAAAAACTAACCGTTTTACGGTATCCTACGTCTGGGCAGAGATTCAAAACATCCTATTAATCTTCATACCTAGCATAAACTACACTTTAAGATTCCAAAACGATTTCACTTGTCAAAATGGTTCTTTTCTTTTCAAATTGTACCCACAGACAAAAAAACACTTTAATGTCAGAGTCCCAGGGCATCAATTCGTTTGAAAGGGTAGATGACGTCACGGACTCTTGAAGTAATAATTATATGGGAGGTAGGTAGCACTTTTGTGAGTGTTTATACGACCTTTTGTCAACTATTCTCTTGGTTATTGTGCGTCTGTCTGTCTATTTAATTCAAGTACTTTATTTATAGCTACGTTTACTGTTTTCCTTGTAATTTGAGGATGGAAGAACGAATTTACTTTATATCGGACGAATTTACCATGGAATTATCCGTGATCTAATAGGTAGTAAAAGTCAATGTAGTTATGTATAATAATAATATCTTGGGACAATCAACTCACCGTTATCTGGTTCCAAACTAAGCAGAGCCTGTACTATGGTAACCAGACAACTGATAAATATACTTATATATTTCTAAATACATTCACATTATAGATAAATTACACCCAGACACAGAACAAATGATTATGCTCATCACACAAACATTTGTCCTGGGTGGGAATCGAACCCACGACCTCAGTCTTAGCAGTCAGGGTCATTAACCACTACACTAACAGGCCAGTCAAAGTAAGAAATAATGATGTTGAACGAATTTTAATGCAGAGTGATTCAAGAGAAGGGTTTATATGTATAATAAACGGACGAAGCCGCTATCAAAAGCTAGTAGGATATACAGGGTGTGGCGTAAGAAATGGTCCACCGTTCAGGAGTCGATGAACTAGATAATTAACTATAACAATTAAACATTATTTTTTTTTTACATAAATTGCTCTTGAACTTGACGGTGTGTTAAAAATTGGGGTTAAAATTAGAGAAGAACTAACATTTCTTCAAAAGAGCTGAATTTACATAAAAAACCATAATTTATCATGATAGCTCTAGTATTCAGCAGTAATTAACAGAAATCAAAATGAAAAAATAATGAAATTTTGTTGAAACTACAAACAAATATGTAATAAAAGGTAGAAATTTCGTAAATAAAAGACAAAAATGAAATATTTTTGGAACCCTTCGGTAAAAACATTTAAATTTTTTAATTGTTATCTATAGTTAATTATCTGGTTCATCGAATCCTGAAGGGTGGACCACTACTTACGTCACATCCTGTATAAATGGACTTTTAATAGCACATGGCACATTCAGTGTTACCGTTAAAGTTTTCAATGCATTGGCATAACCCTTGTTATTGTAGGTGTCTGAAGACGACCGTAACCACGTAATCTGCCTGTTATTATTACTACCCACATAACATAATATCACGACTATGATCCGCAAGGGATTAAACAGAGGTGTACCTATAGTACACCTACATTTCGCCTGTTATGTTTAAGTCCTATGTAATACGGGCGAGACTATTGCCATCGACCGGGTACAAATTCAGTCCATGGACTTCTGCTATCAAATTCTTGATGTAAAAACCCAATTAAATTGTCTGAACTGGAAATTGAACCCAGGGCCTTATTCTCAGCAGCAGAGCTTGCGATTTCTAGACCAACGAGGCAAGCTACCTTATGACTGCCAGGGTCGCGAGATTTGTTCGAAAGAGATACCGTGGCCCTGGCACATGGGCAACTGAAGGAACACGGGTGGGTTTTAGTCAGTAAAAGTCTGACATGCTCTCCCGCTCCACCCAAGAGCGGAAGACGTCATTTGATGATTTCCCACCAACAAAAAAAAAGTTACCTAGTGAATTAAATTCATATTGAAAGAAATAGAGAACTGGATTTACGCAAGAAATATAGATAATCTAGCAATTCATGTGCGACTTCATCCGCTTAAAATTTTGGCCCCCGATCCGCCATATCGCATCCCATCGCCCGCCCTTGCTCACTTTTGCTTTTTACTCCACTCCTCAAGCTCAAAGCGTGATGCTAAATAGCCTATAACCTTCCTCAAGTATTGGGCAATCAAATGCAAAAGGATTTTTAGGGTTCCGCACCTCAAAACGAAAAAGCGGAACCCTTATAGGATCACTTTGTTGTCCGTCCGTCTGTCCGTCCGTCCGTCAAGACCCTTTTTCTCAGGAACGCGTGGAGGTGTCAAGCTGAAGTTTATATCAAATACACAAATCTACTCTCCCTTGAAGCTGTAAAAAAATCAAACTTGAAAGCTAATGCAAACAAAAGATATAGCCGTTTATGCCGCAAATTTTCGAAACTCGCAAGGGAATCAAAACCTAAAGGGTACTTCCAGTCGATCTAGAATTTTGAAATTTTGTACGAAGCAACGTCTTATAGCACAGATAAAGGAGAAATTGCGAAAACCGTAATTTTTTAGTTACATCATATAATAAAAATATTTTAAAAAATTAAACTTTATACCTACAGGTTTGTACGGAACCCTCGGTACGCGAGTCCGACTCGCACTTGGCAGGTTTTTTCATATCCGAACGGAAGTTCCAGTCCGTACATACACTCGTATACTTACATATCCACTTAGTACATATGAATTTCGTCATAATCAGCCCATAATGTTCCCACTGCTGGGATACCGGCCTCCTATATGTGAGAGGGAGTGGTTTTTTATGACATGTCATCGAATTTTTCCTTTAAAAAAAAAATGAAAAAGTGTTTATTCACAATGTTTTGGGTTTTTACAAAATATATTACTTCTGCCAAACTGCAAGGCAGTTTGTTGGCAGATGTAGCTCCTTTTTTCCACATTTTTTTCTAATAATATTATATTGACGCCTTTTCCTTTAAACATATAAAAAAAATAAACAACAATAAACAGAGACATATATACAATACGCAAGTTTTTTTAACTATTCTTTAAAGTGAGGCTTTGGAAAAACATACGTATCTAATAGGTACTTACTCATTTTACTTTTAAAAACCAGAGGGGTAATTGCGGAACTTTTTATCGGTAGGAATTGGTTTGATATTCATAGTTAAACAACATTTATTGCGTTATTTACGTAGCTGAGCCGACAATTTATTCGAACAAATGACGCAATGGTTAAGAAATAATCTTCAATCCCATTCAGATTCTGATAAATTGTGCGTTTCGCAATTAGGGTGCAGGATAGGATAGGATCGGATATGCCGGTTTCCTCACGATGTAATCCATCACCGTTTTGAGAGCAGTGTTGATGAAATAATTTACGCAAAGTGCCTGCCTGGGTTGGAACCTACAACCAATAATTTGTAAGTCACTGCCATTACCACTGGACCACCAATGTTCTTAAATACATATTTACAAATAAATTTTACCTCTTTATAACTTACTAGCTGACCTGTGCCCACTTCGTTGGGCGGTAAAGGGTTTTGTTTTTATTGCATACCAGCTTCTGCCGCGACTTCGTCCGCGATAAATTTCTTGTTCCCCCGACCCTTCCCGTCGCGTTGAATCGCATACCCGTGCAATTTTCTCCGTTTTAGCAACATTTTTCATTACTGCTCCGCTCCTCTTGGTTTTAGCGTGATGTTATATAGCCTATAGCCTTCCTCGATAAATAGGCTACCCAACACAGAAATAATTTTTCAATTCGGACCAGTAGTTCCGGAGATTACCCCCTACATACAAACTTACAAACAAATGTTACCTCTTTATAATATTAGTAAGTATAGAAGTATAGATTATATTATTGTTTTAAACAAAACCACAGCAAACACCTAGTCTGTGTGACGTATGAAGATAGGCATGACAATGTTGACGCCCCCTAGATACCTATAAACGTTTTGATGACAAAACTTGAGCCACCTGCGCGTATAAGGGTTATTATTGTACAAACATATTACTTAAAGGGACGACGAGTGTTTGTTGTTTTAGTGTCAAGTTAGGGGGTAAGCAGGGCTTGAAAAGATCTGTACTTTGACATTATAAAGCTGAAGAGTTGGTTTGGTGGAACGCACTTATTTCAGAAACTTCTGATTCGAAATGAAAAAATCTTTTAGTGTTAGATAGTACTTTCATTGAGGAAGGCGATAGGATATATAAAATCACGTTAGAACCATAATGTGCCAAGCAAAACGAACAAAGTTATGAACACGAAGTCCTCGCACAAACAGGCGATTCGATGCGACGGGGTGAGTCAGGGGAGCAAGAGATTTGAGGCAGATAAAATCGCGGGCAGAAGTTAGTCTTTTAATATAAGCATTCTTTCTTAAGGTAAGTGAAGACCGAAGTTGTTATGTTATTGCCAAATTTAAAAAAATATCTTCAAGTTTAACTGCCTCGTTTGTGAAGTGTTTGCGAGCTTGACTGCTACGCGCCCAGTACGAGTTGGTAGATGTCACATGTCTTCGCATTTTTAGTTCTAGGATATACCGGTTTCCTTATGATGTTTTTCTTTACCGTTTTGAGAGCAGTGGTGATGAAATAATATACACAAAATAAAGCACGTGTCTGAGTTCAAAACTATGGCTTACAACTCGGAAGTAGGGGTCGTTCCCACTGAGTCACCATTGCTCTCCAATAGGCTTGCTCTTTATTACATGGGATTCGAACATATTTAAAGAAATTTGGGCTACCAATCCTAGGAATAAATGCTAAATATTATATTTCGGAGAAAGATTATTGTCTTTTATTATTGCCTTCAAGGTCACGAGTAGGAAACTCCAACCCACGCTCCATAACTCAAGTTAGGTATGTTGGAGAAATATAGCTGTGCTGAGGCAGGAGAAGCTGACAGGACTCGTCGCATGAATGCACACGGAGAGATGGGCAAAGATCGTTACTCACTGGACGCTTAAGGAAGGACATCGCCGTCGAGGTAGGCCACAGTGAAGGTGTTGTAACAATCTGATAAGCTTTGCGGGGCCAACATGTTCAGAAAACGTACAAGACAGGGAAGTTTGGATGGAAAAAGGGGTAGCCTTTTCCTAGCAGTAGGACACAGTATAGGCTAATAAAAATAAAATTTAATTCCTTCATGTAATTGCAAAATGATGTGAGGAAAGTTTTGAGTATGAATATCGATGACTACGGAGATGACGACTATTAGTCGTACGAAAGAAAAAGATAAGTTGCACCGTCCTCATAAAAATTGGAATAAAGGCAGAGGACTGATAATTTAGTTCCAAAATTAGGTTTACAATCATCTCTAGGACACATGTTTTGGTTGTTAAGCTACAGATTGCCAATCACTATGACAGCTGCATTCAATTCGGAAGTACTTGATTGAGCGTCAATCAGTGCGCTGGATCAAGCTGATTGGTCTGTGCTTGGGAGCTCATTGTATACATTGGTGCCTGCTTGTGCACTAAAGTAATGTGTAACTGATGGATTGGTTTAAGTGAATATTGAGTGTAGGAGTTTTATTTTTGAACTGAAACTTTCTTCGTGGGTGGGGTAATTTTTGCAGAGAGAAAATTTTATGTCATGCTACAAATTAACAGTATATCTGTTTTTCTGCCAGCAGTCCCTATAACTGCCAATGTTTTCTATGTCCTTTTAAAATGTCTTACGCCTGAAATAAGAATTGTGAGAAGTTTAAAATTGTGTTTTTTAACCAAAAAAAAAATCGACTGGATTAGTAAGTTAAAAAGAACTACTGAAAATGAGAACTCATTTTTTGTTTGAACACATTTACTCTAAATATCACCAAGTTTCACTAAACGCCTAAAATTATCTTGTTAATTCCATTTATCACAAAATTTCTTCTTTATCTTTTTGAGTCGATGGAATATGTATTGAATAAGTTTAACCCAGTGAGTAATCCTTTCACAATAATGATACACCCAATTTCCACTGTAAGTTTGAGACGCACATTGCCTGTTATAATTCTGAGTGCATTGCAATATCTAAAGCAAGCTCTAATCTATACTTAATATTATAAATGCGAAAGTAACTCTGTCTGTGTGTTACGCTTTCACGACTAAACCACTGACCCGATAGTGATGAAATTTGGAACGGGGTAAGTTTGAACCCCAAGAAAGGACATAGGCTACTTTTTATTCGGACATTTACGCGGACGAAGTTGCGGGCAAAAGCTAGTCCCTAATATTATATCATCATCATCTGCCTTGTCCTTTTCAAACTATATTGGGATTGGCTTCAAGTCTTACCGGATGCAGCTAAGTTCATTACCCATTTAACACGGATTGACTGCCTATTTGACCTTCTGTAACCTTCAATAATCTCAAGATAAACAGGTGAATAAGTTCTCTTCAAATTAATTCTCCATTTTGCCCTCGTAACATAATAAATATGGCACCAAACTCGATACAATACGGAGAACATCTTGAATAATAATCTTGATACATTCCCTCGCTTTCACTCCTACTTTCTGAAAGTGTACGCCGATCATTAATCTTGATCTGTATCGCAGCATATTATGGATATTATATACAAACTTTGTCACTTTCTTTTTTGTTGTTAGAAGTTTTTTTTTTGTTTTGTTTTTTGGGAAATAATGTTGAGACTTTGCATGGTAAGGCATTTTCATACAAGGAAAAGAGTAATGAAATAGAAAACTTTTTTCATAACAGAGTAATGATTAAATCATGTTAAAATTATGTAACTCGAGATATTAGTTTGCCAAAAGGGGAATACATTATGTAAAAATATTTTGTTACCAATATTTTGAAATGTGCTCATAAATATTAAGATATTTTAGCTATGACAGATTATTGCATTAAAATAGCTATCACCTGATTCTGTTGCTCGTATCCCAATTTATTAGTAGCCGGCTCAACATATCTGTTTCTTCCATACTTCCCAATTAGTCATTGGCGTCAGTCGCCCACTTTTAGTTTTCAAACGAATATTTTCTTACTTGACGAACATTTATTTGATCTCTATTACAGCTTTGTAATAATATATATCGAAAAAGTATATTTTTGTCAAGTATCAAGTAATTTAGTTTAGAAAAAACGGGTTAAAGTAATAAAATTTGCACATACCGACGACCGACCGACGAAAAACCATCCGTCTAAAAACTTAACATTTCATTAACATTTAACAAAGTGAGATACTTTTCCCCACAATGTTTATCCTAAATATCAGCTTACGTAGGTAAATTGGCTTACCACGTGTATGTAACCCAACTACACACTCAAACAGGTACCTATGTATAGGTACGTCAGGGGTACGTCATCCAATCAGCAGCCATACCCACGTTACTTCCACTTGAACCACTCACCAAAGATCGGTGGCGTATAACCCTTGAGGTGTGGGCACACGAATAACTTTCTGAGCAATTATTGCGAGGACTAGTTTGTGTGGACTGACTGTGTGAATGATGATTTGGTTAGAAAGGAGGTTACTACGAGGAGTATGGAAAGAAATTTAAAAAACTAAAAAACACGCTTCCATTGAAAACCAAACTAAAAAATACAAAATAATGGAAAAAAAGCGTGGGGTGCTATTTTAAGGTATTTTTTTTATTGATATCAGGCACGCTTTTTTTCCATTATTTTGTACTTTTTAGTTTGGTTTTCAATGGAAGCGTGTGTTTTAGTTTTTTTTAAACTATTATTTATTTTCTATTTTTTAGGGTGTTTCGAATTTTCAGACGTATGTCAGCGTAGTTTGTGTCGTATGTTAGCATAGTTTGTGACGTATGTCAGCGTAGTTTTCGAAGACAGTTTTTTTGCTGTCCTGAGCGTCTAACTTCTAAAACTAAAAAAAGAACAAACATTTTTTTTTTTGCATTGTCGTTGGTCCTTGACAGGTGTGCAAAGTTTGAATGAAATCTGGTCGTTTAAAGTGGGTCAAAATCGCTCTATGAGGAGTCGGTTACAAACAAACGTACAAATATACAAACAAACATACAAGTGAAGCTAATATAAAGCGTGTAAAAACATGTTGCCCCGAACCCAACTTATGTTCTTAAGTTTTTTTAAACCTTGACCCTGGAGAGCTTAATTTATTGAGGCACCCATAGTCAAGCCCAGTTAAGCAGTCAGTAACCTCCTTGTGACCGTTGACCAGCCCGATACGGTTTGTATTTAAAAAGATAATTCTTACGAGTTCAACAGCTTCCTGCCTTAAGTTTTTGACTGGCCTGTTAGTCTAGTGGTTAGTGACCCTGACTGCAAAGACCGAGGTAGTGGATTCGATCCCCACCCAGGACAAATCTTTGTGTGATGAGCACAATCATTTGTTCTGTGTCTGTGTGTAAATTATCTTTAATATGTATGTATTTAGAAATATATAAGTATGTTTATCAGTTGTCTGGTTGCCATAGTACAGGCTCTGCCTAGTTTGGGATCAGATAACGATGTGTTGGTTGTCCTAAGATATTTATTTATTTATTTAAGTGATTATGGTAAACATTAGGAATGTTTACTAGTATTTTACTAGGGTGAGCGTTTGTAGGAGAATAATGGCTTGTAGTTATATCAGAAAAGTGATACCTGGAAGAATTTGGGGAGGCCTTTGTCTGGCAGTGATACAGATAGAGATGGTCGAGGAAGCAATCTTATGAGATTACAGATAGCTGCCGCATAACAGAATATATTTTTGCTCCATATTTTTTTATTGTTAACTAGCTTCTGCCCGCGACTTCGTCCGCGTTAAATTTCTTCTTCCCCCGACCCTTCCCGTCGCTTGGAATCGCCTACCCGTGCGATTATCCCCGTTTTTACAATAGTTTTCATTACTGCTCCGTTCCTCTTAGTTGTAGCGTGATTTTATATAGCCTATAGCCTTCCTCAATAAATAGGCTACCCAACACAAAAAGGTCGGGGAACAAGAAATTTAACGCGGACGAAGTCGCGGGCAGAAACTAGTTATATATAATCGTGAATCGCCAAATTAAGTTGACCGAGTAAGCGAATCATCAGTTCATTCAGTTAACTCGTCGCTCAGTCGCTCAACATTTTGTTATCTATAAGCAACAATTGCTAACTAGCTTGGCAATGTATTGACTTCATATTTACCGAGAGTTGACAAATTTTAGTTTTTCATGTAAACGCGCCTTTAAAAAAAGCGGCAACGTCGCAGCTCGCGTACTATAAATGACCTAAATTGGCATTGTCACTTTTTCAATTCACTAATGCGATGTTGCCAATTTTCTATTTCTGTAGTTGTGTTTTGTGTTTATTTCCTTTGTGTGTATTAGGCTAGACACCAGAAATCCATCTTCATAATGTATATTCTCTTAAATTCTGGAACCTCAGGAACTATACATTCTTTTTGTGTTGGGTAGCCTATCTATTGAGGAAAGCGATAGGCTCTTTAACATTACACTACAATTAAAAGGAACGGAACAGCAACGAAAAATGGATGAAAACTGGCAGGCAATTCGAAGCGACGGGAAGGGTCAGGGGAGCAAACATTTGATGCAGACGAAGTTGCGGACAGAAGCTATGACAGAATATTTTTGCTCAAGTTCTGTCGATTCTTTACATAACGAGTTTTTTGATAAAGAATCAGCATCGCCTTAGATCATGGCAACACTACCATGCTTTAGGTCACTTTTCCTGTTGACAGCGATGCGGACGAATTTTTTTATGCTCTGTGATTCTTTTATCTAATATTTTATATGAATGTACATATCTATACTAATATAATAAAGCTGAAGAGTTTGTTTGTTTGTTTGATTGAACGCGCTAATCTCAGGAACTACTGATCCGAATCGAAAAATCTTTTTTTGTTGGGTAGCCTAATTATCGAGGAAGGCTATAAGCTATATAACATCACGCTATAACGAAGAGAAGCAGAGCAGTAATGAAAAATGTTGCAAAAACGGGGAAAATCACACGAGTAGGCGATTCGACGCGACGGGAAGGGTCGGGGGAACAAGAAATTTAACGCAGACGAAGTCGCGAGCAAAAGCTAGTTATTAAAATTAACTTAATTCTGTAAGCTTATATAATATTATGTAAATATCGAAGTACTCAAATAAAAAAAAATAACTAAAAAAAAATTAAAACAACAACAAGAAAAAACAACCCTTCGAGTTAGAAAACTGATTCCAAACAACACATTGTTTCTCCTACTAATTTCATAAAATAATAACAAAATCTACTTAAAGTAGGTACAGCAGCACAAACTAATTACCAACTTCACAGCAGCTTAGGAACAATTTGGTAAATGAAAAAGTTTCGCCAAATCTAGAGACATCTTGTTTTAATTAGAACATTTTTATGAAAATGGGTGAAGATTGTGTAGTGAAAGTAAGAAAATGTTGGTCTAAAATCCCGGAACGCGCTCCGAGACCGCTAAGTCGTGCCCTCAGTAACTTTATTCGGAAAAATATTTATTAGATGTTACTACTTAATTTTTTTTGCTAAACACAAGTGTAGTATATTGTTAACCTACAAATAATTGTTTTCGGCCCTTCACGAAGTGAAACTCAAGCAACAATAAACAGTGTAAAAAATATTTAAAAGTGTCGTATCATTAGTGACTAGCCCGCGAGTGCACAGAATCCTGACACGCTGTACAAACGCTATAAAAGTGAAAGTCCTGCGTACGCGCAACATTTATCGCTCTGTCAGTACTACCAACCTCCTGGCGAAAAAGTTCTTACTGTGTTCCAGCGACAAATATAAGCGAATTTGTTGCATTAGTAAATGTGACTAGTGGCGCCACCCCGACCATAAACGGTACTAATAACACTCTTTTTTGCCAAGCTGTACGTACGTGGTGAGTTCTGTTAAACTCTAACCTTGTGGTACCTACTGAGGAAAATGAACTCCATGTCGCTAAAACGCACGCCACCCAAAACTGTCAAAACTTGCGATCAAAATTTAACAGCCCCCATTATGGCACTATCCGGGTCTGCTCCGAATCTAACTTTGGGTGATACTGATTGTACTACGATGCGTAACACCAAGCGCAAACGCGAAGAGGACGCTACATCTTTCATGCAGGAGATACGTGACCTGCTAAAATCGGCCACAGCTCAGACGGACAGTAAGTTTCTAGCACTTCAAAAATCTATGGAAGAAATTATTTTACAAAATGCGGAAATAAAGAACTCCCTAGATTTTACCACAAAACAGTATGATGATATGGTGACAAAGATTGATCAAATTGAGTCCGAACGTAAAGATGACCGGAACTACATACGCCAACTCGAGGACAAAGTTGAAAATATGGAGCGGCTATTATCTCTATCCAAGATAGAGGTTAGAAATATACCAAAACTGGAGGCTGAAAGTAAAGAAGATCTCTGTAACATAATAACGAAAACAACTAGCGTCATAGATATTTCCCTGCAACGCCAGGAAATCAAAGATATTTACCGCGTAAATAAGAAAAATGGTACATCCCCAATAATAGTCGACTTTGTCAGTGTCACCACGAAAGATAATATTCTACAAAATCTACGGAATTTCAACCAAAAGAACACTCATAATAAGTTAAATACAAACCATATAAAACTGGCAGGCGCTGCAAAACCAATCTACCTCTCAGAGAGTCTCACCCCTAAATCGCAAAGGCTCTTTTATCTGGCACGGAAATTTGCAACAGAAAATGATTTTAAGTTTTGCTGGACTTCACTGGGCAGAGTATTTCTTCGTCAAGCATTGGGGAAAAAACATTTCCTGATCAGAAGCGAAGCCGACCTTAATACTACTGAGCTAGGGAAGTGACTAGATGCTCAATCGTATATCTTTTTACTCACTCTAATTTTAATTTTAAGATTTTTTGTACTCTTTTTGCTCTTTACTGTTTGTTTAACAACATATTTGTATTGCACCACTGAGGGAATCAGAAACCCAGATACAATAAACACAACTCTCAGACACTCCTCTCAAGATTTAAAAAGACATAAACTAATCTCAGGCAACCCAACAAATTACAGTCACACCAAACACACACAATCAGTCTCAAAATCACTTATTCTATACACTCACACATTCGAATCACCGAATCAAACATTTCACAATTATTTATGCCGACAGCTTGCAAACTTTCGTCGCTGCCTCTTAACCATAAAATCGTTTACAAATGGCTAATAACGCAATTCACATTATCGATAACATCGATGAACTCTCTGTATCTGTTACGCAAACATGTACTCCGGAACAAACGCAATCGCTTTTGGTAAACCCTAATAAATACCTGAAAGTTTTTTCACAAAACATTCGATCAATAAATTGTAACTTCCTAAACTTACAAGCTCTAATGCACCGTATTGCACTTGACTGCGACGTAATAGTCCTTACAGAATGTTGGCTTCCATGTGCTAGCAACTCAATTCTTCCAATTCTTCCAAATTATACCATATTTAAAACAACCAAGCACATAAACCAAAGTGATGGCGTCGTGGTCTATATCAAGTCAGAAATTGTAGCGGTCGGTGAGGAACCAGAAATGTTCCAATCTGCCTCTGGATTAATAATAAAAATTAAACCGGACGTGGCCTTACTCTGTATCTATCGCTCACCTTCTACAGATAACATACAGAATTTTCTCTCCGCCCTAAATCGCATACTTCCATCGCTACATAGCATCGGGACTGTTATGATAACGGGTGATTTAAATCTTGACATCAAACCTTCTTCTCTTGATACACGATCCCACGAGTATTTGAATTGTCTCGCTTTTCACGGTTTTCTCCCAGCACATACCCTACCCACCAGGGGCAAAAATTGCCTGGATCATATTATCCTGAAAACAACATCGCCCGCCCTCACATTTGTCTACGAGTCTACGGTTACCGACCATGGTTCTTCACTACTTTGTCTAGATAGCAAGCGTATCCCTGTCACCACCTCGTCTACCATAACAAAACTTAATTATGAGGCTCTAGGCACATCGATTTTGAATATGGACTTTGACCCTATCTTAAGTGCAACAGACGCTAATATCGCTACCGATAAATTCATTGAAAAATTGAGTTCAGCCATAGCCGAAAATACTATATTTAAAAAAGTGACTGCAAGGGAGAAGATCCTTAAACCCTGGATAACTCCTGGATTGTTACGGTGCATGAGAAACAGAGATGCCATGCACAGAAACCTCAAACAGTCTCCGGATAATGAACCGCTAAACATAACCTACAAACGATACAGAAACTTTTGTAGCAAAATTCTTAAAAAGACGAAGAGGCTTTTCGATGCGGAAGAACTCAGCAAAGCAAGCAACAACCCTAAATTACTCTGGGACACCATAAAAAGAATAACAAATACCACAAAAACTACACACTCATCCACACAATTGCTATCCTCATCACCCACACTCACACAGTCATGTAACGATGTGAACGCCTTTTTCGTAAATATTGGCAAGAAACTTGCAGATGACGTCACAAAAATAAGGCCCTCACAATACCCACCTGTCCCACAAAACAGTTCTACACCAACTTCATCCTTTGTCTTGGATAAAATTGATCCAGAAGAAATTATATCCGCAATAAATTCACTGCGACCCAACGCTGCTACTGGCTGGGATGGCATTTCACCTACAGTATTAAAGAAATTCTCCACCACTCTGGCGCCTATTATATGCCATATATTCAATATCTGTCTTGAAACAGCTGTTTTTCCAACTTCCTTTAAAAAGGCAATAATTTATCCAGTCTTCAAGGGGGGTGACGGAACTTTGCCGAATAACTACCGTCCTATAGCTGTTCTAAGTGCTTTATCAAACATTCTTGAACGCTTAATAAACAAAAGATTGGTTGGCTACCTGGAGCATTGCAAGATAATCTCGCAACAACAATATGGCTTTCGCAAAAATAAGTCAACTTGTGACGCAGTTCACGATCTAACCAGCTTTGTCATCGAACACATAAACAAAAATAAAAAAGTCCTTACTATATTTCTAGATCTCGCGAAAGCGTTCGACACTATTCCTGTCTCCACACTCTTGATCAAACTTGAGAAAATAGGCGTCAGGGGGCTACAACTGGATCTTTTCCAAAGTTACCTCTCCAATCGTTCGCAAAAAGTTAGGATCGATGGCCATAACAGCGATGAGCTTCCAATTCACTATGGAGTACCACAAGGAAGCGTTTTGGGCCCCACTCTTTTCTTAATCTTTATCAATGACTTGTGTAACCTTAATATCTGTAATGCCAAGGTAATATCGTTTGCAGATGACACAGCAATAACCTTCGTCGCGAATTCCTGGTCTCAACTAGAGCATCAAGCTCAGCTTGGCTTCGACGTGGCGCTAAATTGGCTTAATTTCCACACTCTAACCCTTAATACCTCTAAAACCAAATTTCTGACCTATTCTAATAGCTCGGTCTCTCAACCACAGACTCCAATGACGATCAAAGCTCACATTTGTCATTCACAAATACAGGGCTCAAACTGCCAATGTCCACTTTTAACCTCTGTTGAAAGCATCAGATACCTTGGAGTAGTCATAGACAGGAATCTCAATTTTAAGTCTCATATCGGTCTGCTAACTGGACGGGTTCGCAAACTGATATACATATTTAAAACTCTTCGGTGTATTGCTAATCCCACTGTTATACGTAATGTCTATTTCGCACTTTGCCTATCCATCATCACATATTGTATTTCTTGTTGGGGTGGCGCAGCAAAAACCACTCTCAAGCCGCTAGAAGTAGCACACAGGGCCATATTAAAAGTGGCTACTTTTCGTCCTATTATATTTCCAACAGATCAACTATACAGTGACTGCAAAGTGCTAAATGTTCGGCAACATTTTATACTACATACAGTCATCCTGCAACACCGCAACACTCCATACCGAATACTAGAAAATAAAAAACGTAGTAAACGCCGAAAAGATAGAATATGCACCCTGCCGCGTGTACGCTCAACTTTTGTCACGAGATTCTTTCATTTTCTTGGTCCGTTTTTGTATAACAAAATAAACGAGGAATGTCAAATCTACGGTCTACCGTATCACAAATGCAAAAAGATTGTACAATCGTACCTCCAAAATAAGTCATATACCGAGACTGAACAAATCTTAAAATAGGTGGTGAGCATGGACAAGCACAAAGACACACGCACACTCACTCACACACACACACCACGCACTGAAACACACACACCACACATGATATTAGCACACCACACCCAATCACACACACACACACACTCACTCACACACACATATATTTCCTAAATTATTTTATTTTTATTTAATAAAACGTTTCTAAAACTTAAACTTAATTCTCTGAAATTGTACAGTAACATCAAAAGCACTATATAACTTTACGACATTGTACCTTAGGGGACCGGACTGCTTCTCCTTAACACAGGTTTTCATAACCTAGCTAGGAGAGCAGTGCTCACCCACACGTTTGTATAAATAGTTCTTATTTTGTATAACTGTATTTCTAACGTGTACCATAATCCTTTGTTTTGAGTAAATAAATAAATAAATAATAATAAATAAATAATAAAAATGGTTTTGTAAAGGTTCAATATATTTTGAACTGTAAGAACTACAGTAGAAAGAAATAGTCATTGTGGTGGGAAATAAGAAACAAGTCTTCATATTAATTGAGATTGGAAACTAGTCACTTCCATATTTCAACTCTTTAGTATAGTCCTCCAGACCGAATTTCGGCCACGGCGGCCAATCTCAACGGAGACTAGCCATCGGCGCGGGAGATATTATAGTGCTCAAGTGTGTGCGCAGACACAAGAGCACTCACTCTTCCCTCACTCTCATAGTCCGATGGGACGGCAATCCGACACGACCGGAGAGAGATCAGGCGTAGGACCAACGGCTTAACGTGCTTTCCGAGGCACGGGGGTATCACACCGCCAACTTCCAAACTCCGGACTGCTACTAAGAAATTCCTAATGGAAAAACCCAGAACACTTTGCCCGACCCGGGAATCGAACCCAGGACCCCACGCTCAGCGGTCGCGCTTGCGACCACGAGACCAACGGGGCAGTTTAACTCTTTAGTACGAAGAGCGGCGTCATTGCTACGAGTGGCTACGCCGTAGCAACGTCAGTGCTACGGTTGCTACGCGCGTATATATACGATAAAGTGTGTTTTCACTAATTACAAGATCAGTAATTACGACAATGTGAATATTGTGTATTCTCGATTAATATGTTAACATTATTAGTTATGAAATATCGCTCTCACTGGAATAAGGAACAGAATCAATAAAATTACGTGATTACTATTAGAAGGAACAAAATAAGATTTCAAAAAAAAAAGTTAAGCAATTAGAGTTTTCCTATGTAAAGTTGCAACATCAGCTAAATAAATATTTTGCTTACAAAATAAAAAATTGATAACCTTCGCGCTCGTATTTTAAGAATGGATGTAAAAAGATAAACGATAACATGAATAAATTAATAAAATACAACCTTATAAGCACGCCCATTACACACCCACATTCCATTTACTTACATCATCACCTTAAAAACAAAACACACAATAATATCTCGCTCGGATTCAAACGCAGGAACAAACAAATTTGTTGGTGCGGACAAATCGCTCCCAACTTTGCACTGGGGTGAACAGGAATTGCGTTGTTGTGAACTTGGGGGAACGAGGCCCCCGGTACGACTCGGATTTAGCAGATGGTCAACTAATGGAGTGAGTCAAAATCAAAATCAAAATTATTTCACACTAGCTTTTGCCAGCGGCTTCGCCCGCGTGGAGGTCGGAAAATATCCTGCGGGAACGTACTACCGGGATAAAAAGTAGCCTATGTCCTTTCTCAGGCTTTAAACTATCTGTGTACCAAATTTCATTTAAATCGGTTCAGTAGTTTTAGCAGGAAAGCGAGACAGACAGACAGACAGATAGACAGAGTTACTTTTGCATTTATAATATTAATATAGTTAAATAGTTAATATAGTTAATAGTTAATATAGTTAATAGTTAAATAGTTAATAGTGTGGATAAACCTATATTTGTCATCAGACATGTCCAGCCCAGTCCCGCTTGAGTTAGGCAGCTTTCTGGGTGACACCTTGGTTTTGGCGCGCAGTGTATTCCTTATACGGTTTGAAATTCGAACCACCAATTGGGTCCCACAAATCGGTCGGCGACATCGCGGCAGGCCAAGACGGAGATGGCGGGACGAGCTTGACTCCTACCAAAATGACAGGCCAGCACTAGCAAAAGACAGAATTCTGTGGAAAAGGGAGAGGGACGCCTTTGCCCTGCAGTGGACAATACAGGCTAGTTAGACAGATTTATAAACCTACATGGACACTTATCAAACGTCACAAGCTAGGTGCACGGTTCCAAATAAGTTCGGTTTATTTTTAAGTCATGCGATGTAAACATTGTTGAGTATGTACCCATTGACCCATTGTTTAATGTTTTACTTACCATCTTGTTACCGATCTGTGTTCGATCTCCTAGTTAAATCACCGAATCTGTGAACTACACCATTCCACACTTTCTTCAAAAACAATACCACCACACAATTTCCCATTAACTACCTATTATCATAACATTCACTATTCACTACACTATTACTCATTGCGTAACGCCTACAATGTACTCTGTGACGCCATCTAAGCGCCGCCGCCATGATGTTATTTCTTACGTAATCAATAGACTGTGTAGTTACCTACGTCATTGTCAAATTCGCTGTCTGTCAGTATTCTCACAGATTACTAAAGCTGGTGGCGCCTGCGTCAGATTGCAGTCGGGACGGAATGTTGCCACTCTTATTATTATTATTTTTTCTTTTGTTAAATAAATATAATTATTTCATCTAAGGATTATTTATGTACCAGTATTTATATAATGATTGTTGCTGCACCGGTCGACGTCATCACGTCAGCGCCGGCTGTCACTGAAAACCAGCGCTGGGACTCTGTCTGTGTATAGGGTCACAGCATCATGCTGAGTGATGGCCGTTTTGCGTGGATGTGACGCATGTTTTCCCACACTTTATTTTTATGTATACCTCTGATCTTTCTGTGCGTCATGTTTGCCGCAAATAAACGTATTTTCTTTCTTTTTTCTTTCTAAATATTTCATTCCTATGGAGAAGAGCCAGCAAGAAACTCTACGGTTACTCTTATAAATATAATTGGTTTCAAATTACAGTGTTTATAGGTATGGGAGTACAGTGTAGGCCTGTCAACAAGTACCAGATACTTAATAAAATAGAGAATTGTCTACAGTATACAAAGCCTGCAACGTTCTCAAATTCACAAAGTATATCGTGTCGAAATGGCTGAAACAATTTTATTAAAACATGTTTTAGAGCTACCGCTAGAAAGCCAACTGTTAAATTAAAAAAATGCACGTAAATTGGTTCATCCGTTTTTAGAGCTACGGTGCCACAGACAGACACACATAGCGGTCAAACTTATAACACCCCCTTTTTGCGTCGGTGGTTAAAAAGGAGGGTTATGATTTTGGTTTGTATGTATGTAGGTTCATCAGTTCTCTCACAACGTCTACTTATAATAATTTGACAAATATGGTATCGTTGGAAGAGTCTGGACGGTCTGCTGGTTATCGACAAGTTGACGTTACAATAAATTGAAATCCGTGGTCATATGCCACTTAGAAAATACATTCTAACTGTAGTAAGCAATCATAAACTTTTGTTTCCGAGACTTGTGACATCTACCAACCCGCAGTGGACCCGCCTGGTAGACTACAGCTCACTCCCTCTCGAAGAGAGGAGGTCTGTATCCCAGCAGTGAACAAATTATAGGCTGATTATACTCATGCCTTTTATTATTCTTAAGGTGCGTCCAGACCTAAAGAATGCGCCACGAATGCGCCGCTCGGGAGCCGCTTGCGAACTGAGCGCGGGCATTTCATGTTTGTACGCTGTCCCTGCGCCGGCCGCTCGCCGCTCGTGTGCAAGCTACGCGCAGTTCGCAAGCGGCTCGCGAGCGGCTCAATCAAAAACCTAGGTCTGGAAACACTTTAAGGGTCGAAATTTTCAAGGTGTCTTAAAGTATGGTTAAAGGAAAAGAATTTCTACTCAGTAAGCGAACTATTTAATAAGAGATTGAAAAACCGGCCAAGTGCGAGTCGGACTCGAAAAAACTACTAACTAGATCTCGTTCAAACCAATTTTCGGTGGAAGTTTACATGGTAATGTACGTCATATATTTTTTTTAGTTTCATCATTCTCTTATTTTAGAAGTTACGGGGGGGGGGGACACATTTTACCACTTTGGAAGTGTCTCTCGCGCAAACCATTCAGTTTAGAAAAAAATTATGTTACAAACCTCAATATCAGTTTTGAAGACCTATCCATAGATACCTCACACGTATAGGTTTGATGAAAAAAAAAATGTTGAGTTGCAGTTCTAAGTATGGAGAACCCCAAAATTTATTGTTTTTTTTTTTCTATTTTTGTGTGAAAATCTTAATGCGGTTTACAGAATACATCTACTTACCAAGTTTCAACAGCATAGCTCTTATGGTTTCGGAAAAAAGTGGCTGTGACATACACGGACAGACAGACATGACGAATCTATAAGGGTTCCGTTTTTTGCCATTTGGCAACGGAACCCTAAAAAATGGATAACACTCATAATAATTGACATTTCTCTGACATTTTTGTTTTTCTCTTAATATGTTTAATAATTATAATAATATTGTGAATTTTATTGAATTGTAACTATGAATATAATTTATCATGACTATGTATAAACCCAAATGTTTGCATGGCACAGTATTATGACTAAGTGATTTGGATCTGTATAATTATTTATGTTAAGACCGAAATTGTACCAACACTTATTGCAAATAGTTTGATTTGATTTGACATTTTCAGAAGAAAATTCACAACTGAGGCTCATAGTTCAAACGCGAAAGAAGCTATATGCGCACGAGCTGCGCGTGTGTTGCACGCACGCCTCAGTCGAGCCTTGCCGGAGTTGCAATAGAGCGGCGCACGAAACGTACGCTGAAACTGCACGCGAGCAGCACACGTGCAGTTCGCAAGCGGCTCGCGAGCAGCTCGTTTTTTTTTTTTTTTTACTTTATATAGTATCACATTAGGTGTTACTTTATTCACATTACAATCTAGCCTATTAGCTAATAAGTAATTTAAATATAACTTAAACTGCTAAGCAACTATAAAACTAAGAAATCGTCCAATAACGTCTTTCTTACTCACTGACAGTTAAGGGGAAGACACTTGATTAACGTGTTCTTTATAAAAGTTAGCACTTTCACTGCAGCACCTGCAACTGAGCAGCTCGTGAGTGGCTCATTCGCCAGATCTGGACGCACCATTATGCCATGTAAAATATCGACTTTCAGCTGCATCTGGTTGGACTGGAAGCCTACCTCAATATAGTCGGGAAAAAGCTAGGTAGATGATGAGATTGACTGAGTTAAGTAAAAGGTAAGAAACAAAGCACCCATTTATTTGTTTTTACAGACAAGTCGTTAGAAACTGAAAGGAAATATTTCTTTTTGTATATTCACTAACAACTATGACTGATACCAGCAATATTCAATTTTACGATACACATACATCTATACTAAGAGGCAAAGGTATGCAGAGAAAACATTCCAGTGTAGGTAAATAATATTCAATTGCCAATAACAATATATAAGCGCCACCCTGATCGCAAAAGTAATATGTTTTCCCCATCTTTTTGACATTACATACAGCCATTGATCGCTAAAAAAACCTCTCTTTTCCACAAATGCGAATTCGATATGCTAGAAAGAGGTAGAGCTATGTTTGCGTCGCTTGATTCGTATTTTATACACAAACACATTTTGAATTTGGAGCAGTGGTAATCGAATGATATACTGGCTACCGGATTTATGCAGTTCTTTTGTTCCTATTTTGAATTTAAAATAAAGTCACGGAAAGCCAGAGTTACACAATGTAACCATTAATTATTTACAAGAAAAAAATAGCGTTACTATTTACAAATATATGGTAACATTTGTGGAAAACAAATGTTTTTTGTATGGCTCCAAAAATTTATAACAAACTACCTAAAAGCTGGAAAGAGTTAAGTGATCTAACATTCAAACGGAAAGTTATACATTTTCTAGCAGATAAAGCTTATTATAATATAAATGAGTTTTTAGATGAGAGATTTTGATTACGATTACCTATGTTTTACCAATTCTTTATTTTTAACTAGCTTTTGCCAGCGGCTTCGCCCGCGTGGAGGTCGGAAAATATCCCGCAAGCAAGCAAGACAGACAGACAGATAGACAGAGTTACTTTTGCATTTATAATATTAGTGTGGAATAGTGTGGAATTAGTGTGGATGTTCGTTTATTATTATGATATTTTTAAATAATTTTAATCGTACTTATATTTTAAATTACTGTTTAAATATTTGCATGCCATTGTTTAAGGCAAACGTGATGATCTGTATTTATATCCACTATTAACATCTCTTGCACGCTGACAATTTGTGTTGTATGTCTTGTACTCATGTTTGGGCAAATAAATGATTATCTTATCTTATCTTTAGTTACAAATAACTATGATGGGCTATGTAACACAAAATCCGCATTTCATAGGATTTTAACACGTTAACTGTCATGTCGGACTATGTGTCCGACACTTTTTAATCAATAATCGACTTAAAGTCCAACACCACTAAGTACATTTTTGACTTTTTCTGATTTTACCCATGGCAGTTAACGTGTTAATGGTTCAAATCAATACATAGTTCATTATATTATCCTAATCAGCCTATAACGTTCCCACAGCTGGGATACAGGCCTCCTATATGTGAGAGATAGAGTACTAAGGGAGAATACTACAATCAATCAACCCAGCCGATCGCAGTCCACAGCTGGACATAGGCCTCCCCCCAGCAGCGCCACAACACCTTGTCCTCCGTCTTTCACATCCAGTCAGTCCCAGCACTTTCTTTAGTTCGTCGGTCCATCTAGCTGGGGTCATCCCATACTGTACTTGCCGATACGCAGTCCTTCGACAGACATGGCCTTCCCACTGCCACTTCAGCTTGCTTACTCTGCAAGGTATGTCGGTAACTCCGGATCTTTTCCGGATGATGATTATATCCTTCAAAGAAACTCTCACTATAGCCCACTCTATAGCGCGCTGAGCGACCTTGAATTTGCACTACAATGCATCAATATAAAGTGGCTATTCCTGTCTGCCTGTCTGTCCGCGTTGTCTATCTAAAGTACGCAATGGATCTTGATACGGTTTTCAACATTATTTAGATCATTTGTTTCTGTTTTTTTTTTATTACAAACTTAAAAATATAATAAAGAAAATCTATGTTATGTCAAGACGTAAACACCATACCAAGCATTATAATAATTGAAACCATCAATTGCTATACACCTTACTTTTTAAGGTTTCGTACCCAGAGGGTACAAACGGAAACCTACTACTAAGCTTCCGCTGTCTGTCCGTCCATCTGTCTGTCAGTGAGCTGTATCCCCAGAACCGTAGTACCTAGATAAACAACTGAAATATTAACAGAGTTTGTATTTCTATTGCCACTGTGACAATAAACTAAACCTTAGTTTATATCCTTACAAGAAAAAGTAAAAATTGTAACATATTGTAAGGTAGCACAAAACCCTTCGTGTACGAGATTTAACCGATTTTTCCAGCTTCGAGCCTCAAGGTTTCCCCACCACAAGTGATAAATTATTTCCTTCCAAAAACACATTAGTCTATCCGTGATCTACCATTACGGCGTCATTTTTGTCCCATCCATTCATACATCAATTCTTTGCGAAAGCATTTTGGCAGAACCGCAAACCCGCAAACTGAAACGAGAATAAATAAAATGAATTATTCGATATATAATCGATTCGAAAGAGCATTCGGTATCGAAATCGTACAGCTTATACCACAAATGCATGATTAAGTATTTAACTTTTAAAGCTGTTTAATGGCATCGTTTTATTCATTTGGTCTGTCTGAGTGGCCATTGGTATTGTGTTGTTTTCATATTTATGAGTGGTGAGTTAAAATTAAGACATCTTTTAGTCGTTGTTTTATAGTTGTATAGCAAATCGTAAACCTACAGCAATTTTCCGTGTTATACCCACTTCATACAACTGTCAAAAGATTATAGTTGTTATTTGAATATACGGACAATTCAAGTTGGTAGTCAATATGTTTGGGGCTTGTCGCTAAGTAATAGAATCCGGACGATTCTATCGATCAGGTTAAGCTACGCATGCTACGGTTAGTCCGTGGATGGCTGACCATCTTTACATTCCAAAACCGCTCCATGCTTCTAAACCGATGATCTTGATCTCTTTTTTTTTATGATCTCTTTTTTTTTGCATTCAATGTTATTATAAACGGTTAAGGATATTTTATCTAAAATTCCACTTCTTCTAAGTTTAATGATTGTAGTTAAGATAATCAATGCATGATAGACTCAGTAATATAGTTTTGGCATTTATTTGTTCATTTGTACGCTTCTTAGCAACACACAGAGAATATAACTAGACATATTGTAACATCTCACACACCGTGTAACTACCTGTGTTTACAAATAAAGTTTTCTTATTCTTATTCTTATTCTTGGCTGTCATATGTAGTTGTGGCGGTGGCGGTGGATAGCAATTACGGGTCGTCAGAACCCAGTAAGCAACAATCTGACAGCCAGTCATACCAAAAGGTATCGTGTTATATAGTATCTGGGTTGTGAAGGTCAGATGCGTAGTCGCTCTATGTAAAATACTGATATTCAGCTCCATCCAGTTAGGCTGGAAACCGACCTCAACAAAGTGGGTAGGTATTTCACCATGGACAAATACTGAGACTTTAAATAAAATCTTTAGAACTTCGAAATTCAAAAGACATGAAACAAAATTGAGTGAATAACAGCGTGACGGTCGACCTATGGTAATATAGAACAAGAGCAGGAAGGTGATGATGGTCTACCGCCAAGTCCTCCCAAACTGCGACAGTACCAATCAGCTCGTCTCGCACTGCTGGGCAATTTCAAGCTTAGCCCAACACAGACAACAATTTATTTCTAAAGAAATCATTGGAAATTCCACATACGAGGTTGAGAGCCCAACCTAGTACTAAAAACTGAGTTCGTGAACCTCCGAACAACATCCTGAATAAAATATATCTTGGGATAAAAATTTCATCCACTAAATTCTGATAGTAGGAATATATGTATACATACATATGTATAGGATGGTTGCATCTCGCAGTAGAAATGTAAGATTTTATTTTATACCCTCTCTCATTTCTCTCGGTAGATAAAGGCGTAAGTGGTCCAATTTATAAGGTTTTCTGCTACATTCCTTTACGCCCCTTCCCTCTTATCCGATGAGTGCGTACTTACTATTGTAGGTACCTCGTAATGTATTAGGTTGATAAATTGCAATTATGTGACACTAAAACTGAGTTCTTGGTACTTGTGAACAGTTTTTTTAGGGTTGCGTACCTTTAAAAGTAAAAATCGTAACCCTTTTTTTCTGGATGGGAAATCATCAAATGACTTCTCCCGCTCTGGGCGGAGCGGGAGGGCGTGTCAGACTTTTACTGACTAAAACCCACCCGTGTTCCTTCAGTTGCCCATGTGCCAGGGTCACGGTATCTCTTTCGAACAATCTCGCGACCCTGATAGATAATCTTTAAAGTCCGCCGTTAGAATCAAACCCGGACCCTACAACTGACGAGTCGAGCTGTCATACCGCTGCGCCAATCGTAACCCTTACAGTAACACTTCGTTGTCTGTCCGTCTGTCCGTCGAACAAGCCCCTTTTTCGCGTAATAAAACATTATGTTCATTTATGTCGTTAATTTTGCTTACTCACAAGTAAATCAAAAACTATAGGATATATTGAGGTACCCATAGAAAAGGATGACTGGAAATATTTTAGGGTGGCCTTAGCTCAGCAGTGAGACAAGGAAGGATAATTTAAAAAAAAAACTGTCAATATTTAGTCTGTTATCCGAGGATAAAAAATAACCATTTTTAGATAATCATCAATGTCAAACAAGAGCCCAGTAATAGTGTTACTGTTTAAATCATTGGCCTTTCGCAGTCACACCCTATCTTCGAGGCCCTCCAACTAACTATATGGACCGACAACCTAAAGAAGTTGGCTAGGGCCGTGCAAATGTTGACCCATCAAAAATTACTTATACACTCAGAAAAAATGTTGTGAGCAAACTTTTGAGTATTAATGTCGATGGCTGTAAGAGTAGAGGGAGGTCAAAGAAACTATAGATGGACTGTGTGAATGATGATATGGTTAGAAAGGGGGGGGGGGACTAACTAATGAAGTAATGTAGTAATGAAGAAAAAGACATTTTGCATTTTGGAGAATCCACACTATAATAATATTATAAATGCAAAAGTAACTCTATCTGTCTGTCTCGCTTTCCTGTTAAAACTACTGAACCGATTTAAATGAAATTTGGTACACAGATAGTTATAGAGCCTGAGAAAGGACATAGGCTTTTTATTCCGCGAATTTGTCTGAGGCCGCGATAACCGATGTTTACGCAGACGAAGTCGCGGGCAAAAGCTAGTAATTAATAATAATGACAGAAAAATGAGGACACATCAAAAGCTCAACGGGAATTCTTTGAAAGCACGACTAATCCCTTCCGGCTATTGGCATATAAGTAATTACAACCCTTGAATGTATAGATCTGTGACCTAAAAACTTCAGTAAAGTCTCTCGCTACATTAGCCCCATAATCTCACCACCATATAACTTGCTGAACCACCTAATTATCTCTTAAAGCACCAAAACTTTGTCATCTAACTTTGTATCCTGGCTATTCGAGAGCAAATCTCAAAGTACAGTCATCACAAGAGATATGCATGCAGACTATCCTGTCAAGGTCGCAAGGCCTGTCGAAAGAGTTACCGTGGCCTTGGTATATAAGCAACTGAAGGAACACGGGTGGGTTTTAGTCAGTAAAAGTCTAACACGCCCCTCCGCCGTCTCCCGCTCTGACGATGATTTCCCAACCAAAAAAAAAAAATGCAGACTATATCTAAGCATAGGGCCACAAACTTATCCGACCCATTGTTTTTTGTGGACCTAAAGAAATATCTATAAAAGTAGCTTAGGTCCATCTGCACCTTTGAAACATGATTAAGTCTCCGATATCTTTAAAGTTGGACAGAAACAGAATAGAACGGTGTTTCGTTTAGCCCTAACTAAACGTATTTAGTCATATGTGTTGCCAGTGGGCCTAATTTTGTAACTTTTTGTACACCCGAAGCGACGCCGTCTACAGAAAGACTTGTAGGACTGGTCCACCACATAAACCTTACATTGTGCATCTGAGTAGTGAGTTTAAGGCATGGCTTGTTTGTCAATAGAATTTTCAACCGCAACATCATTTTTATACTATAGGTTAAGGCCAATAGATATATGTTTGCGCTTCGAAACAGCCCGACTGCGTAAAAAAATGATATATTTTGCGGCCTGAATACTTATCTCGTTCGTCGTCAGTACAAGGATCACAACAGTAATCCTCTTATAAATACAGCCGGCGGCGCCTAAAGAGTGGAAAATCCAAGATAATCTTTTGATGACATGATTTCCAAATTAGGAGCCCAAGTTTTTACATTTAAATGAGTTTTTGTTGGGTCGTGATATTATTATTGTACGACAGAAATCGGCAGTATTGTGTATGCTTTGTTTTGTGTTTTCTGCGTTTCCATCTGTTGGATGATTTTAAACTGCCTGGGGAAAAAGTGTGTTGCTAGATTAAATAATAAATTCTTTATATCCGACTATAAGTTGGTTTACACAATTCATATAGTATCTTTTAGTAACATGACTTAAAAAAAAACCGGCCAAGTGCGAGTCTGACTCGCGCACCGAGGGTTCCGTACAAACCTGTAGGTATAAAGTTTAAAATTTTATTTTATTTTTTATTATATATTATGATATAACTAAAAATTTACGGTTTTCACAATTTTTCCTGTATTTGTGCTATAAGATGTTGCTTCGTACCAAATTTCGAAATTCTAGATCGACTGGAAGTACCCTTTAGGTTTTGATTCCCTTGCGAGTTTCGAAAATTTGCGGCATAAACGGCTATATCTTTTGATTGCGTTAGCTTAGAAGTTTGATTTTTTCACAGCTTCAAGAAACAGTAGACTTGAGTATTTGATATGAATTTCACCTTGATACCTCCACGCGTTCCTGAGAAAAAAGGTCTTGACAGACGGACGGACGGACGTACGGACGGACAACAAAGTGATCCTATAAGGGTTCCGCTTTTTTCTTTTGAGGTGCGGAACCCTAAAAACAATGTTACTAACAAACAAAAATTTACGTTGTCCAACGCTTATTGGGACGTGCCTCTGTGCCCAGTGCCTTATATAACTGAGACAGTCAACTTTATTAAATAATGTTTCTAGGATACTGCTGGAACGTCCGCACACCTATATGTTCGACGCTGTTCTCTTCCTCATAATGCCAAGAAAATTCTCAACACGGGCTTCCGCGAACATATGCGACGCGCTGCAGAACCGCGGAAGCCCCATCAACAAGCACAACATAAAACCATTATTGTATGCACGCGCTGGACGTTGTGGGTGTTCTGCGTATATTTGGCCCACAAGTTGCACGTGCAGAAGGTTTAGCAGTATACCTTGAAAAGCGCGACCCTACATACTACAATTCGCAAACCTGCGGACTGCTATATAATATCGAACCGCCAATACCCTCTCTATAATATATCAGCATCATCTGATAGGTCCTCCGTGTCTTCATGCCCTAAGTCTTTAAACTGTGTGACTTTCTGGAGTGGCTTTCCGCTTAAACTCAGTGGAGGAACACTATACAACGAGCTAGACTTCGATTTAAGACTTTAAAGTGAAAAATATTTCTGACGGTATACAGTCACATTCATAATCACAAGGCTTAGTGTAATCCTGCCAGAGTCACAGATTTGTTTGAATGAGTTTCCGTGGCCCTGGCACAGGCAGCTAAAGGAACACGGGTGGGTTTTTGTGAGTAAAAGTCCGACACGCCTTCCCGCTGCGCCGAGAGCGGGAGAAGTAATTTTGATGATTACTCACCGAAAAGAAATCTAGTACAATAATGTTATTACAACAGTCTATTTTTTCTACAGTCTTAAAATTGGAAGACATGTAACATCAAACACCTCTTGCACTGGGCAAAATGGATGTCGTAAACCTAGTAATCGTAAAAAAACTCATGAACATAGACTTCATCATCACGTGAATGTCGAGGCGATTCAACTCGTAGACAACACTGAATTAGTGCGAAGACTAAAAGGGTTAAACCCTTTGAGTTAGTGTAGTGCTGTGTAAGTGAACACAAACTGCAGTGAAAGTAAAACTTTTATAAAGAATACGTTAATCAAGTGCCTTTCCCTTAACTGTCAGAGAATAAGAAATACTTTATTGGACGATTTCTTAGTTTTATAGTTACTTAGCAGTTTAAGTTATATTTAAATCAGTTATTAGCTAATAGGCTAGATTGTAATGTGAATAAAGTATCATCTAATATGATACTTTATTGAAAAAAAAACTGCACTTGGCCCGCGTGGTGGATTATGGCCCACTCCCTCTCACACAGAGAAGGCCTGTGTCCCAGCAGTGGGAACAATATAGGCTGATTATGCTTTTTACAGCATCTAATCTACAGATATTACTTTAATCAACACCTTTTTAAAATGTAAATCACGTTTGAACAACGTTACTCTCACGATAATTCTATGCAAAGATAAAACCGACATATCCCTGGCTTAGAAAAACTTTCAGACATTTTGCGGCACACGTTGGCACCTTAAGCCCGTAATAAGTTACATGTTGTAGAACTAAAGGACTGAAATAGTTATTTAAGGGCCAGCCCACGCCGACTCCGTACTAAAAAGGACCAAAATCGATTTGTAAACTAATTTTAGATGCTTTTGATGTTAAAAGTAGAATGGCTGCTTTGTTTTATGTTTCATTTGAATCACAGATTTGAATTTGACTTAACGGTTCGTTGAATTTTATTAATGCTTTGTTATATTCAATTACTACGTAATTATGAAATACATTTAGGTCAATAAACTGCAGAATAATAACAATAACTTCATTCCAGTGCTAGGAGTATATAAGGAGTAGACTTTCTCAAGCTAATATATTTTCAAAAACACAATTTACTCAATTAATTAATTTAATTAATTACTCTAACTTAATTTACTCTAACTCAGACTGACTCATCATTCTCCAGCCCCAATTTATTTGAGGTCAGCGCAAAATGTCTTTTACTTCCTTACTTCTCTATTAGTCATCATGTCGATTGTCACCCCATCTCTCTCTATATCGACGGTTGTAAGGCTATTTGATCTAAGCGACATTTTTTGAAAGTTGCAGGAGAGTGATTCAAAGTTTTTTTTAAAAGAACTAGTGAGTGGATTTTGGTAAATATAATTCAGTTTTTCCAAAATCTACTCACTAGTTCTTTTATAATGATTTTGTAAAAGACGAAGTTCGCTTAGATCAAATAGCCTTTCAACCGTCGATATTATCATAAACTCGTACTAACTATGTTTATTTGGATTCTTCTTTACTAAGTTTCTGCATAGTCAATTTATTTGTCAGAAAAATACATGGCATTTTTATCACTCAATCCCTCGATTGACGCTTTTTAAATTGCTCTCTAAGCTTTCAACTGAAAAAGTATAAAATGTTCAGTTTGTCGAAATGCTTGAACAAACAGCCAGACAAAACAGTGCTATTTGTTTTCATTCGAAGTGCAAATAGACTGAACCGTTTAAAAAAATATTCATCACTGTATATACGGGAACTTTGCTATCGATTTTGTGGGAGTGAACCGAAAATATGTATAACGTTTTTTAGACATACTAATCTATACTATCTATACTAATATTATAAAGCTGAAGAGTTTGTTTGTTTGTTTGTTTGATTGAACGCGCTAATCTCAGGAGCTACTACTGGTCTGAATTGAAAAATTCTTTTTGTGTTGGGTAGTCTATTTATCGAGGAAGGCTATAGGCTATATAACATCACGCTACAACCAAGAGAAGTGGAGCAGTAATGAAAAATATTGCAAAAGCGGGGAAAATCGCACGGGTAGGCGATTCGACGCGACGGGAAGGGTCGGGGGAACAAAAAATTTAACGCGGACGAAGTCGCGGGCAGAAGCTAGTATTATAAAAAATCAACTAATGAGTATCTCTGCCTGTCTCACTGTCTGTCTATTACCTTTTTACGCCTTAACGGTTACCGGACTTGCATCATCATCATTTCAGCCGTAAGACGTCCACTGCTGGACTTAGGCCTGCCCCAATTTGGGGGGCTTTGCCATAATCGCCACGCTTGGCAGGCGGGTTGGCGATCGCAGTATGGTGGTAAAATGCATAGAGAACGCTGCTGCCCATTCTCTAATAAGTCCCTTAGTCGCCTTTTACGACACCCACAGGAAGAAATGGGGTGGTGTTATTCTTTACGTCCGACACCACACGGTCACCACCGGACTTGCATGTGTAGCAGCATTTACAACACCACCACGTCCGGGTTTCCTCACGATGTGTTTCCTTCTCCGATGCCAGTATTGTTCAATTTAAACTCAGACAGTACTGATAAATTGAATAAGTCGCATTAGCACATGCCCTTATTTGAGTCCACAACCTCGTGCATGAAAGGCGAGGCTGTAACCACTGGCCCATTATGACATTAGTCCTCCATCCATTAATAATACCTAATTAATAACAGGTTCAGATTATGCTAATATGCTGTCTATTACTTAATATGCATGCCAATATGATGTGAATTCATTATCATAGTACAACCAGCATGGTATAGGGTGTCCATTACTGTGACATTAGCATTCTCTGCAAGAGTAAGCAAGAAAGACCAGCCTCCCTAGCCAAGTTACAACCGTTTCGTGTCGAATTCCGTTCTCCAATCGGTAACGCCTCGGTGTCAGCAATTGTAGAAAACGATAAGTTGGTAGCCATGTTGACGCGCCTGAGTCGGCCACTCCTTCTACAATTTCTTTAGAAAAACGACACATTATAACAAAGGATGTAGCGTTGAACATTGTAGAAACGATAAAAAATAATTCTATCATTTTGATCGATGTAAACTTGGCTACGAATTATCTATTCGTTTGTTCTAACCACGTCACTTAACGTTGAACGACTAGCGTTAGCGATTTCAGATTATCAATTTGGCTACAGGTGCTGTAAACCAGTCTCTGGACTAGTGCGCCTCACATGGTTTTGAATTTTTGGTTTAAGATTTTTCTTCAATTTAACAATGTTTTCCTACCCTATTAAATGATCCGGGATGGTGAAACAAATTGCACTTAACAAATGGAATCCTATGAGGGCCTAGACAACGTGCTTTTCTATGAACTGCGACGATGATGGAAAAGTCAAAAGTTTACGACATAGCATAATCAGAATAATGATGGTCCCACTGTATAGGCATCCATGAGTGGGAGTTGGCAATTAAACACCACGCGGTCCTAGTGCGAGTTTGTGAACTTCACTGAGCATAAACTGGCACTTTACTTTGTGTAATTTAATTCATTGCCACTGCTCAAAACGGCGAAGGGTAACACCGCAAGGTTTCCTTCACAGTTTTTCATAATTCACACAAAATAAAGTGCTTGCTTAGGTTCAAACCCAGGATCTATAAGACGTCTTTATCTGTCACTCGGCCGCCACTACTCTAAGCTATCGAAAATGTTAATCCTGTTGAAAGCCGTTGTAGATCCGAACCGATCTATGAAACGCATTGAAAGCGATTGTCACTTGTCAATTTGTGCTTACTGTAAGCCATTGAAGCATAATATTGCCTGTAGAGCATCTAGGAACAATAATGAAAACCCTGTGTTCATTTGTTTGTAAGCTAACCGATGGCGGTCTTCAAAGGGGTTCTAGAAAGATTCATCCATTGACGGATGAAGTTTAGGTATTAGGGATACATTTTTTTGTGGATGTGTAATCATCAAATGACGTCTCCCGCTCTGGGCGGAGCGGGAAGACATATCAGACTTTTACTGACTAAAACCCACCCGTGTTCCTTCAGTTGCCCATATGCCAGGGCCATGGTATCTCTTTCGATAGGTATTAGGGATTAATTGGAATGTAAACCATATCGATTGTTATTCCAAGGGCTTTATTAGAGAGTATTTTTGTGTTTTTGGTCGTTTATTAATTTACCTCAAAAAAAAAAATGAATGATGTGTATTTGACGATTACAACTGTTTCGATGTAAATTAGAAAAAAACGTCACGGAAAACGACACTTCCCATTCATGAACCGAAACATAAACAAAAAATATCAATGCACTTAATATACATGTGGATCCCATTATTAAAAGGGTTTTGATGTTTTTAGGTAACTTCAAAGTCTATCGTTGTTGTTATCTTAGTCTTCTTCTTAAGTCAATTGTTTTTGATTTAATTTGGGATATTTTCGATTACCGCCTGAGAAATACTACACAATTTTTTTTAAAATACTATTCTATCCAAACTTATTTTTGGCTGGTAAAATCAATACTTTGATTCCAACCCAACTACGGAGCCTTTCATTATGCGTGATCCGACACGTACTTTGAGATATTTTTAGCTTGCTACTAAAATACCAGTTCACAATTAATTAACAATTACATCAATTAAATTAACTATCAAGGGTAAACCGCATTCAGTTAACATCACTACCGGCTTTGTAGCTTGGCTTATCACTTCCACCATGGCCTGCATCCTGTATAAATTTTTCTTGAACAGCTCGTTTCTAGAGAAATAATCTACCATTTTGCAGTGCATTCCAAGTATTTATTTAAGCTCTGGAACTAATATTATCATGTCAAATAGAAAAATCTTGGCCGGTCTCTATTTCCATAAAAACCAGTACTTTCTTTCCTATGCGAAGTAACTTGAGTAAATGGTTAGTTGTTTTTAGAGCGGAATGAGCGAAAAAAGCGAGCGCTAAGATAAATGACTGGTGTCTAGTGAGACGTGGAATGCGCGCGTATTGTGTTCAGTTCAGTTCAGTTACTGTCTTACTGTTGAATGGAGTTCATTTGATGAAGATGATTTTGAATGGAAATGTAGAGATTGCGTTCAAACTGGTTGTTTCTATGGGTACTTGCAATAGGTAGCCGACTTTCCGGAACAGATCGTCAAATGATAAATTATTTTACTTCGGTAATTAGGTTTATACAAACAATTTTACACGTCAATACTACTATCTTACTATATTATATATAAAATAAATATGTATTATAAAAGAAAAAGTTTGTATGTTGGGTGTTTAGATGTTTGTAACTCAATCACGCGAAAACGGCGGAACGAATTTTGATGAAATTTCTAATTTTGTTAAAACCTGTTGAAACCGAATTGTCTTTTTAGAGAACCCGTTTTTGTTTCCTAGCAGGCTGATTTCACCGATGAAACTGAACTGTCAATGTTAATTATTTTGTGGAATATTGACGCTGACAGCTCTTGAAAGCGGTTTGATTGGTGAAATCCGCACTTAGAATTAAAAGTTTTTAACATTTTTAATAATTTAATAGATATGCGATTATTTTCGTACATAAAACGTTTGCAATTTATTTTCATGAAAATACATACTTACTGATTTTCACTTTGTTTTTCTTTTTTAAACTTGCAGTACGCCTCAAAATAATGCAAAAGATGTTTACCTGCAACAAGAAAATAAAAACATTAATATTGTTTTCCTAATACCGCGTGCAGTACACACACATAATTTTGAACCACTCTCAACAAGTTGTCACCCTACTATAAGCCATGGTAAATGACATAAGTGCAAGATTAGCTATTTCATCATCATCATCATCATCATTTCAGCCGTAAGACGTCCATTACTGGACATAGGCCTCCCCCAATTTCGGGTGCTTTTCCAGAATCGCCACGCTTGGCAGGCAGGTTGGCGATCGCAGTATGATGGTAAAATGCATAGAGAACGCTGCTGCCCATTCTCAAGTAAGTCCCTTAGTCGCTTTTTACGACACCTACGGGCAGAAATTCCATACACGGGACAGCTATTTCATACTACTGTTAAATAATGACAGTTGTGATAAAAATATATGGACATCTTAAATATGCTTTCACATTTTTAAATATGGTTTTATTTACCTTGCCCCGTTTGTTGATGTTTATTCGGTTTTTTTTTTAAATTATTTATAAATAAATAATCTAAACAGTGTACTGATTACAGAAATAATCTCGGCTGTTTTGAGGGCAATAGCCGAAGCTGTGGGTGTGAGCACGAGTCGGTTGCTTAAAAGAACTTAAAATTTGTTAAACATTTAAATTAAAAATAAGTAGACTTTGAAATTTTTATTGCTTAGCTGAACGCTGTTTTTTTAAATTTACAATAATATAACATAGAATGATGAGAAGATTTTAATCTACTTCAAGAAACAAAAATTGTCTGAGAGACAGCACACAGTCAAAACCGCTAGGACTAGAAGCATAAAAAGCATTTTCATCAGGTCAAGAGCAGGCGCATTCGGAATAAAAAAACAATGAAAGAAGTTTCTTCAAGAGTTAGTTTTATAAAGCAATTGAGCACAAAGCAGGTAAATTTGAAAATTTATCCAATAAAAGGTTTGTAAGCACTTAAAGATTGTATGGAATATCGTATTTTTTTTCCAATGGGGACATCCCATCGGGAACAAATAAAACTATTATTTTTTTGTCACCGGTGTAATAAAATGACACATAGTAAATCATCGGGGTGAAAGTTTTATGGAATCCCGTCCTCTTTGCCAATGAGAATCCCATCGAAAACAACTAAAACTTTCCATCTTTTGGACACATGTTACGTTTCGCTGGTGGAGTCACTTTCAAAGACGAAGTGCGTAACGAACACGAAAAGTAAAGAAATGCCGATTACTGAGAAAATTGCAGAGTCTAGGCTAAGGTGCAACTGACATTACCATATCATGAGACAATGCCTTTACATAGCTAATAAAAAAAGAGGCAGAGGGATCCCTTAAACTATATGAATGATAAATGTCCGAAAAGACATGCAAAAGCTTGGCCGTACAGATGGCGTTGCTTACCAGAGAATTGAATGGCACCGTATGATAAAGAAAGCTGACCCTGCGTAACAGGAAGAGGCGAGGGCAAAGAAGATGAAAATCTATGGAAAATTTTGGACACCACTGCAATGCATTATCACATAGAAAATTATTATGACTTCTGCAATTATTGCAAAGGCCATAAACAGAAGTAGTAGTTAAACGTATTATTTCTGTTTTTGTAATTGCAATAAATAGGTGAAGTAACATAATTGTGAGTCCAATAAAACAAATCAAATAATTGAAATTGAAAATTAGTCTAGCTTCTGCCCGCGACTTCCTCCGCATTAAATTTCTTGTTTCCTCGACCCTTCCCGTCGCGTCGAATCGCCTACCCGTGCGATTTTTCCCGTTTTTGCAACATTTTTCATTATTACTCCGCTCCTCTTAATTGTAGCAACATGTTATATAGCCTATAGCCTTCCTCGATAAATACGCTACCCAACACAAAATGAATTTTTCAATTCGGACTATTAGCGCGCTCAATCAAACAAACAAACAAACTCTTCAGCTTTATAATATTAGTATAGATTACATCTAAGAGAGTGTTAGTGATGACAACACAGAGAATCCTAGATGAAGCTTCTGGAATCCACAAGTCTTAATGTATTTGAATTTGTAAAGCCAATCTGTCGCCTAGATTTGGGAGGATTCCGAAATCAACAGACATATTTCCATATACGTATATATGTATATCTGTTGGTGTCAAGGGTTCCCGCCTAACAAGTCGCGTTAGAGATACTTATATGAGTATTAAAATGATATAACTGAAAAGGGGGTTGGCAGAAACTACAGGACGCCACTTGCTGCGATCCTTATATTAAATTCAATTGAATTAATTTTACAATATTTCTTTTGCTTCGATTACGTTCATACATCAGAGAGGCAATTCTTGAAATTTTCAGAACGTTCATAGTCTGATCTCAGTCTCAATCTATTCAATTCAATTTATTCAATTTTATTTCACGAACAATTCACATTGTGTTTGAAAACATACATAATAAATTTAAAAAAAAAACCCATTAAAATTATAAACTAAAACATTCATAATACAATAAAATCACTAATATTATAAATAAAAAAAAAACAATACAAATAAAAAGTTCAATATCATTACAGCTGCTATTATATACTAATATTACCTAGTCTCACATTAACTAACATAAAAAATTTAAAACGTGAATAAGTCATCGTCATTTCAACGCCTCGAGTTTCCATACATTTTTTCGCAAGTTTTTGACATTTGATTGTCGCCGAAGTGAGACAGCGAGATTTTTAACTGTTTTAATTACGAAAATTGACTTTCAGGTCATATACGTCCATTAGTTCAGTATACGAGAGTATTACGAACCAGAAACGGCATCCTCATAATATGGCATTTCCTCTCACATTTTTTTCTATTATTTGGGAAAATTATGGAAGTAATTAACCTCCATACAAGCTTTCTAGTGCTTCCTAACATTCACAAACAAGCGTAGCAATAAATCTGCATAGCCTTTTCTCAACTATGTTGGGATCGGCTTCCGTTCTAATCGAATGCCGCTAAATACCAGTAATTTAAATAGAGCGGTTGCCTTCCTCACCTCTACCAACCAATTATTGGGTAAATACGATACCCTATGGTAAGATTGTAAGATTGGTCTGTCAGACTATCGACCTTTGAAAAATGACAGCCGGGACCAAAGGCTTTCCGAGGTACAGAGTGATCTTGTTTTACATACCCAGACTCCCCCATATAATTATTTTACCCCTCTACTGATGACCTCTAGACACTGATAGAGAGACCCATCAATGAACGAACCGCGGAAAATGTAGCTTAATTAACCAGATTGATTTACCCGCGAGGCTGTCATTACTAAACCAAAAACCATCATAGCAACGACACCAATCAATATTTTTTCTATAAATCGCAACACAAAACCTCTTGTATAATCAACAGTAGAATCTCAGAAAACCCATAAAAATTCCATCCGTGACCTGCAACGAAACTACAAAATCCGAACTAACACAGTCGGAGAGCCAGTAGATAATCTTGTTACCACAGACTGGAGAAAGTTTTAAGAGCTGTACGCACCATCGCTTAACTTGTTAGCTTAGCTCCTGCACTATAAATTTCACTACACCTAACTTAATTTAGTGACGCTGGAACGCTAGCTGATGCTGTACTGGAAACTTCTGGAACACTGAGTTCGTTTTATTTATGGATTTGAAGTTGGAACGGCGTCGGGTGGTTAAAGAGCAGACTAAATTTAGCATACTCAGCCTATACTGTTCCCACTGCTGGGAAACGGGCCCGCTTCTGGTGACAAGGACTAGTGGGCCATAATCCGACAAGTGGGTCCAATGCGGGTCAGATGTAACATGTCTTCGACATTTTTTGGTTCTAGGACATGTCCATTTTCTCGCGATATTTTCCATCACCGTTTTGAGAGAGTATTGAAATAATTTACACTAGGTAAACTGCCTGCTTTGGTGCGAACCCACAATCTACAACTCGTAAGTCGCGTTACCTCAAGGCCACCATTGCTCTCGGTATAGCATAATTAGCCTATAATGTTCCCACTGCTGGGACACAGGCCTGCTTACAATACGTGGGCCCTATGCGGATCGGTAGATGTCACATGTGTTTGACATTTTCCAGTTCTAGGACATACCAGTTTCCTTACGATGTTTTTTTTTCACGGTTCTGAGAGCAAAAAAACAATCACAAACTAATTTGCCTGCCTGGGTTGACCTACGACCTACGACATGTACGTCCGACCGTTACCACCACCCTTCCTATGAAATACTTTTTAAGCCTATTCCCTTATTCATTTTTAAAACTTATAAATTATATTTTTAAATATTAGAATATAAAATAAAAACATTTATAAATATAAAAAATAGTAGCCCACCGGTATCGGGAACAGGGTCCAAGCTACCGGCGGTCAGGGCTCCAGAGAGAGGAACCTCCTGACAATGCGAGCCGTGTCCAGAAGTACCGCTTTCTGAATCAAGCCCTTGACCCAACTGCTTAACGAGAGCCTCTTCAGGTGTTGGTCGAGGCTCTTGGCTATCAACCCATTGGCTGTGACGACTATCGGCACAATGATCGCTGAGTCCACATCCCACATGTCGACAACCTCGCGAGCCAAGTCAAGATACTTGATTTGTTTATCTTTCTCGGTTAAGCCTATTATTATTAGGTCTAGTGGTCTCGAAACCTACTACTGAGAATGAAGGAGGTCCAAGGTTTGGTTGACCAAGTATTATTGAGTTTTCCATCTGAAATTTCTCATTTCTCAGTCGCAGCCCGGAGACTGGATCTGTGCCCGGTCGGTGGCAACAGGCTCGCCTCCTATTACATGGGCCTTAAACATAACTGACGAAATGCGGCAGTACCACAGATACACCTATCCTTAACCCTTTAGGGGGCGTCCATTAATTACGTGAGGCATTTTTGAGAATTTCCCCTTCCCCTCTTGGTGAGATATCGTAAGATTTTCTTCAACTCCCTCCCCCCTTCCCTAATCTCACGCGAGATTCTTCAAAACTTATATTTGGGCTGTAAACGTGTTGGATTATTGAGAAAAAAAAAAACAATAACAAGAAAATTTTCTTAGACTAAAAATAATTTCTTAACTCAAGAATTTATTCTCTTGACTCAAAATCATTTTCTTTAAAATGGTATTCTTGGTTCAAGATTTTGGCTCTTGAGTCAAGTAATTTTTTTATCTGTGTACTATTGTCTCAGATTTGGCCATATTTTATTGCAGTAAAAATTTTTCACGCAATTTTACACCGTTTTCTGCGAAAAAAAAATTTTGGTGATATTTGCGAATATCCCTCCTCCCCCATAAGTGAGATTTGGAAAGATTTAGCTTGATCCCCTCCCTCCCCTAGAACACCTCACGTAATTAGTGGACGCCCCCTTAGAGATAATAGGCATGATTGTATGTACTTATTGAGATCACTTACCGCGATGCTTACAAGGCAGCATATTAAGTCCTTCCTACGACCTTATGGGTTTCAGTATAAAGACCACAGTCTCGTCGACCCAGTAAATCATACCACATACTTTACAACCACAACTATTTGCCACAATATTCTAATAACTTGTCAACGTACGAATAAGATCACGGCTTGCTGGTCTACTTGCAAATTGTTATGTAGGTAATTGTTATACATAATGGAATCAATATTGATTTATTTTCTACTAACTGTTTCCCGTGAGTTCGTCTATAATCCAGAATGATAACTAGCCTGTGTTCTTACTCAGGTCTTGGTCTATCTCTGTGCAAAATTTCATCCAAATCCGTTTACCAGTTTTGCGTGAAAGCGTATCAAACAAACAAATTTAATTTTACATTTATAATACTCCAGCTTTTGCCAGCGGCATCGCCCGCATCGAAGTCGAAAATTAGCTCACGGGAACGTACTACTGGGTTAAAAAGTATTCTATGTATTAATCCAGGTTATAGTCTTTCTGTGTGCGAAATTTCAATCAAATTCGTTAAGCCGACGCTTGCTGCTGTGATTATTTAGTCATAAGCTCCACAGAATATTACATTGTCATAGTGTTTTATTATGATTTATAATATTATGAGTTGTATGTCATAAAACATAGTTTAGGATCCATTTTCAGAAATAATGTAAAGGTTGTCTGCAAAAGACGATCGTAATATAGTTTACAGGCTAGGGCATTCAAACAGTCAAGCTAATGTAGATCCTGCCAGGGTCGCGAGATTTGTTGGAAGAAGTTACCGTGGCCCTGGCATATAAGCAACTGAAGGAAGGGTGGGTTTTAGTCAGTAAAATTTTGACACGCCCTCCCGTCTAGAGCCGGAATAGCGATTCGATGATTTCCCACCCACAAAAAAAAGCTAATTTAGATGTAATTACTTAGCGACTAACTACTCAGTGTCTCTTTGTCTATTATTAAAAATTAAATCTTCTCCTAAATATGTTGGGCTTGGCTTCCAGTGTAACCGATCATCATCATCATTTCAGCCGTAAGACGTCCACTGCTGGACTTAGGCCTCCCCCAATTTGGGGGGCTTTGCCATAATCGCCACGCTTGGCAGGCGGGTTGGCGATCGCAGTATGGTGGTAAAATGCATAGAGAACGCTGCTGCCCATTCTCTAGTAACCGATGCAGAGAACAAAACAGACCAAGAAACATCATGACATTCCAATATCATTCGTCTTTCATATAAACCAATTACCATATCCCTTAATTCCTTAATCCGAAACCCTTAGATACTCGTATAGTGAGGCTCGTGAATGATCGGAATGCCGACTGAAACCCGAGAGGGATTGAAATTCAGCATTTTTCGCAATCCCCACCTCGTGACGTACCTGAGATTCATTTAGGCAAATATGTGGTGTATACATAAAGAACGGTTTTATGTATTTCAGTTATTTAGGGTAGGATTAATTTTAGGCTGAAATGGATGAGATTAGGAACAAGGTAGAGCCTTTTTACCTGGCTGTCTTTATGGTGGAATATTTTTAATTAGAGGACCCAAAGGCAGACTAATGAATTTGTAGATTCAAACGGTTTATCCTCGGTCCTTACTCAATAAAAACCAATCAAATATGAATGCGAAAAACACGTTTCGAGTATGGAGAACTCTTGTAATTGTTTACATTATTTTATTTTTTATTATTTGTTGTTTTAGCGGGAATCGAAATAAACATTGATCGATGACGGTTCATGTTCGTTTCTCAGAAACTGTGGAAGTATTAAGTTGAAATTAAATCCAAATAGGCCTGCGGTTCCTTGGAGCTCTAAAGAAATCAAGCAATCAAGCTCTAGGGTATTTCCCGGTTACCTAGAATCATGAAATTTGGCAAGAAGCAAGGTCTCACAGCACAAGTAAAAGAAAAAAATGGTTCGAAATATGGTAATTTGTTGTTTTAAACCGACGAAAAGAACGGAGGAGGTTCTCGATTCGACAGGTATTTTTTTTTTTAATGTATGACCACGCATAGCTTTTTACACAGTAGTCCGATTGTGATAATTCTTTTTTTAATGGAAAGGATGTGCCTCGAAAGTGGTCTCATATAAATTTGGAATACAAAATCTGAACCCTAAAGGCCGGAAACAGGGGATGATTGATTGTTCCCTTATTGATTGTAATATACCACGCATAACTTTATACAGAGTAGTCCGATTTTGGTCATTCTTTTTTTACGGGATAGGGTAAACCTTGCCAAGTATTATTAGTACATTAAAGCCACAAAAAATTATAAAATATAAACCTTTCAGTTTTTTCGGCGGTTTAAAATTTAATAACATTTGCAGTTGAAGAATTGACTGTGTCGTATATCGAAGTAAACTCAACTATAAAGCAAAATTTTCCTGAGATAAAGTATGGAATCCATCATTGTACGTGGTTAGACACGCACTTGGCCGATTTTTTTTGTTTCTCTCTTAAGTTGCGTCTTATTTGTGTAGAATTACCAATTTCTCTTTACTTCTTCCTATTTAATTAACATTCAACTAACTTTTGTCTAGGTAGCCTTTCAACTTCTAATTCCATCCATAAGGCTGGTGTCACACGAAATTAGTATTGTTACGAGCTGGGGTTCGGGATAAATTAATTTAAGCCAAAATTATCGAAACACACCACAGTTTAATTAAACAATCACAATATCGCAATAGTCAAACAGAGTCACTTGTTTCGCTTGTACTGTATCGCTTGATTCGTATTCGCTCGCTTCCGAAATCGAACTGCCCATCGGGCCGACAATCCGCTATTTATATCCCAAGCAGAACATTCGCGAACATTCAACACTTTTCCACAGTTTACAAGTTGATTCGAAACTTCGAGAACCTTCCACAGACATCTATTTACTGTTTAATCCCGCTACTCAACAATAGATGGCGGTGGCGTCTACGTACAATTGTTCGTAGTACTTGCTACTTGATAACAGATGGCGTTAGCGTGTCGTATCTAGAAGTTTCAACACTGACCCATCCTTAGATGGAATTAGCGTGACGTTTCTAGACTTTTCGATCTACGTAATGTTGTCCCTTTCTGAGATGGAGTTAGCACGATGTTTCTAGACTTTACGATCTACGTAACACTGCCCCCTCCTTAGACATGCTCGTCCCGAGCATCATCATTCCCGCAACATCGCGCCAATCCGTCCACATGAACAACTCTAGACGCAGAGTGCATACCCTTTTACCGCCGCACAGCTGGTGCATTTGCGACACCAATCCTCAACATCCTGTCGACAGTGGATCCAGTAGAAACGTTCCCTGATCTTCAATAGAGTCCTTTTTACACTCCTATGTCCTCCAGAACAACCGTTGTGGTAGTGCTGTAAAACATCTGGCACCTTTGCTTTCGGGACGACCATTTGCAGGTGACAGCTATCCCCTCGACCATTTTCTTTTTTACGGCACAAGACACCATCCTGGAGCGTCAAGCTCTCCCACTGTGCCCAATAATTCTTTGTGGTGGTACTCATCGCTGCAACATCACACCATTTCGGTTTGGGAGCATCAGCTTTAATCCACTCGAGAATTGTCCTGATATCTGTATCACGCTGCTGGGCATGCCGTAGCGTTTCCTTCCATTTGTCATGAAGGTCCGTTCTTAGCACCCTGACAGGAACTACTTCCTTAGCTTCCTGTCTGACACATTGTTTGTACTCTTCAGGAGAAGTTCTTCTTGATAAAGTGTCCGCGTTACCGTGGGATATGCCGTCATTGGCCTGTGACATCGAAATCCTTGGGGCTCTATTCACACTAGCCAATACTCGCCCTGTAATCTTATCGCTTACGAATTTCTCTTGCTGCTGCACTGTGCTATCAGACACCCTTCTAACCTGGGTGTGATATTCGGTGGCAGTGTCTCGCTTCGGGCAATTCGACCGGAGGTGGCCCTTTTCTCCGCAAGTGTAACATTTAGGGCTGTGCCTAATACGGTCACGAACAGGTGACTCCACAACCTCCCTGAAGCGATGGGCTCGATGATCATGCCTCACTGCCTCCACCTCCAACGCGTGGGCCAAGGCGTCCTTCAACTTCTCATGGTGCCCAAGTCTCACGGCAGCCCTTACTTCCAGGTCCCGTATGCCATCTATAAATGCTTGAGTCAGAATCCCTTCGATGAGTGCAGGCGCAGACCGATACGCTTTTCGGACCAACTTTTCAATTTCCAGGGCCCACTGCTGCAGGTTTTCACCACTGCGCTGCACACGATCCTTCAACTGCGCACGAAAAACGTGTTCCAGGTGCGCGTCACCGTATCTGGCCTCTAAAGCCTCAACGAGCTGCTCGTAGGTAACATATTTGCCGAGAGCCTCTAACACGGTTAAGGCCTGATCACGAAGGGCCAAAGTAAGCGCGGTCATGGCCTGCCCTTTTGTCCACCCATTTGCATTTATGACAGCTTCGAACTGGATTTTATATGCCGACCAGGAAGATGTTCCGTCGAAGGGTGGCACTTTAAACCCACGCGCGGAAGGTGCAGCAACTACAGAAGTCACAATCCCGTCTCCTGTCTTCAGATTTTCAAACGCTTTTTTTATATCTGCAACCTGGATTTCGACCTCGGAGATACGATTTTCGTGTAACTGAACCTTCTCCTTGATGGCTTTGATCTCTTTGCAAAAAGTCGCGTGAAGTTCTTTCAAGAGGAGAACCTGCTCCTCTTGCCGGCGAGCTTGTTCCTCTTTGTCCTGCTGCAGCTGTTCCTGTAGGCGGCGGGCCTGTTCTTCTTGTCGGCGGGCCTGTTCTTCCTGTCGGCGGGCCTGTTCTTCCTGTCGGCGGGCCTGTTCTTCCTGTCGGCGGGCCTGTTCCTCTTTGTCCTGCTGCAGCTGTTCTTGCAGTTGGCGGTTCTGTTCCTGCAGCATTGCCATTAGAGCAGAAAGATTCATGGCTGGTGATGCTGTAGGAACACCAGACGCTTGGGAAACTGGCTCCGTCGTCGGCTGATTACCCCCAGATGTCTGTCTTGAAGGTCCTTCAAATTGCCTCTGATCCACCTCCTGCTGGCGCTGACTCCTGGTACGAATACCTTCCGTGTCCTCCTTCGGTAAAACTGGCATAATTTATCCCTTACTTCTGACACCAAATGTTACGAGCTGGGGTTCGGGATAAATTAATTTAAGCCAAAATTATCGAAACACACCACAGTTTAATTAAACAATCACAATATCGCAATAGTCAAACAGAGTCACTTGTTTCGCTTGTACTGTATCGCTTGATTCGTATTCGCTCGCTTCCGAAATCGAACTGCCCATCGGGCCGACAATCCGCTATTTATATCCCAAGCAGAACATTCGCGAACATTCAACACTTTTCCACAGTTTACAAGTAGATTCGAAACTTCGAGAACCTTCCACAGACATCTATTTACTGTTTAATCCCGCTACTCAACAATAGATGGCGGTGGCGTCTACGTACAATTGTTCGTAGTACTTGCTACTTGATAACAGATGGCGTTAGCGTGTCGTATCTAGAAGTTTCAACACTGACCCATCCTTAGATGGAATTAGCGTGACGTTTCTAGACTTTTCGATCTACGTAATGTTGTCCCTTTCTGAGATGGAGTTAGCACGATGTTTCTAGACTTTACGATCTACGTAACAGTATCACATTACTATCGTGGCCTAATTGTAAATGAAGTTGAAGTGGCATTAGTTAAATGTGTGGCAAGCCTACTGAAAGTCGAGAGGAACATTAAGTGCTAGACCACAGAACTTTACAGGAGTTACTAGGTATTTAGTAGTACATATGTAGTTGTGGTGTAAGGGACATTGTAGAGGGAAATTTGTATCTTGAACATCACACTTGAATTTTCCAAACGGGTCGACAGAGTGTAGATACATATATCGGTATATACTTACTAATATAAGCCCTGGCATATGGGTAACTGAAAGAACACGGGTAGGTTTTGGTCAGTAAAAGTCTGACACGCCCTCCCGCTCCGCCCAGAGTAGGAGAAGTCATTTGATGATTTCCCATCCAAAAAAAAGGGCTGAAGAGTTGGAACACGCAAATCTCTACAACTACCAGTACCATACCGATTACATACGATACATAATCGATTTCTTGAGGAAGGCTTCAGGTTATATAACATCATGCTTGGATCTTTAGGAACCGAGCAGTAAAAATAAAACCGGCCAAGTGCGAGTCGGACTCACGCACCGAGGGTTCCGTACAAACCTGTAGGTATTCACGGTTTATGCATAAGGTTTATGTTTATGAATTATTTATTTTTTTAAATTTTTATATTTGAGTTGACTGAATGAAAGGTAAATTGCGGTTTACGATTTGTGACGTATTAAAAAAAACTACTTACTAGATCTCGTTCAAACCAATTTTCGGTGGAAGGTAGGGGGTGGGTGGGTAGGTAATGTACATCATATATTGTTTTTTAGTTTTACCGGTCTCTTATTTTAGAAGTTACAGGGGGGGGGGACACATTTTACCACTTTGGAAGTGTCTCTCGCGCAAACCATTCAGTTTAGAAAAAAGTGATATTATAAACTTCAATATCATTTTTGAAGACCTATCCACAAATACTGAAACTCAACAATGTTTTTTTCATCAAACACGTATGGGTTTGATGAAAAAAACATTGTTGAGTTTCAGTTCTAAGTATGGGGAATCCCAAAAATTTTTTTTTCTATTTTTGTGTGAAAATCTTAATGCGGTTCACAGAATACATCTACTTACCAAGTTTCAACAGCATAGCTCTTATAGTTTCGGAAAAAAGTGGCTGTGACATACACGGACAGACAGACAGACAGACATGATGAATCTATAAGGGTTCCGTTTTTTGCCATTTGGCAACGGAACCCTAAAAGGCCAGAAAGAACGCTAAAAAAATACCTACTATGTAATAACGTGAACGAGCGAGTCGGGGAATAAAACATTTCACGCGGACGAAGTGGCGAGCAGAAGTTTATTTTAAAATACAACCACGTATTATCAGATATATGTTATAGTTCTGATGCACGGAAGTGAGCCTATTGCCATTAATCAAGTCCAAATCCAGATTTCTACACAATTGTAAAAATTGTTCAAATGTTCAAAAATAATTTTTGAATGTCTTGTCGTTCAAAAAATATTTTTAATGGCTTACTTATTTTTCATTTAATTAGTGACTTATTTAAAATGGAACATTATTTTATTTATGTAAGTAGGTTTTGTAATAACACTTTTACACGTCAATCAAGTTTTAAAACTAGATGAGGTCTGCGTTTCCTATCTGACTACTCTGAAAAGAAAAGCCGAAACAAACTCACAGGTCACAGACTCTTTTAAAGTCCAGACATAATCTTGGTCGGATCAAGTGACTATAAGTGTCTTTTGAGGAAAGAACCACAAAGATTCAGTGAGCCTATCCAATCATTGCAAGTATTTTTCACTAATCGTCCAGCTTTGCTCAGAACTTTACTAGCTCAACGATTCGACGAACAATACCAAAGAAAGGATATTTGGGTAAGCCACATACATTACCCAAACTGCCAGATATCGGAATGACAGTCTAGCCCAAACCAGAAATCTCAGTATTCTAAACAGCAATCGTGCTTGTAACTCATATAACAAGGAAACTATTAAAAGCTCTTTTAATGAACCCCTATAGTAACGTCTAATAAGGTGCAAAATAACAATAAAAGAGAAAATCTCACTATAGTGTTAGGGTCGTAAAAAGAGTAGAAATAAAATGTGTAAGGACCCACAATTTACCTAGTATAACGCGGGACATATTAATTTTATGAGGGGCAATAACAGAAGCTTTTATGTGCTATAATATGATCTACTGAGTTTTATTGACAACCTTTGTGGTTTTCTAGGGCACAAGGAGGTGGAGAATGATGATATTTCCTTATTCTTATGTGAAATGTTCGAAAACAGAAGGCTAAATCTCGTAACGAAAAATATTAGTTTAAAAAACATGCTTCCATAGAAAACAAAAACTTTCGTTTCAATTATTTTCTACTTTTTAGTTTGGTTTTCTATGGAAAAGTGCATTTTTGTTTTTTTTTAGGTAACCCTGGCAAAAATAATGGCACACATTTATGAAATTATTGTATTGTCATTGGTCCTCGATAAGTCTACAAAGTTTAAATGAAATCTGACCATTTGAAGTAGATCAAAATCAAGTCCAAAGGAGTCGGTTACAAACATAGTTACATATTTACAAACACACATACAAACAAACATACAGGTGAAGCTAATGAAAACGTGCTAATAACGTTCGAAAACTAGTCACAGTTTCATCTCGGCGACAATCAAATGTCATTAAGTCCGCCTTTGTACATTGTGTGCGTAAGGTATTAAATAAATAAATGCCAACGTCCAATATGTCTAGAAACTCGAGGTAGTTTCCATTTTTGACAGATTGAAACTGAGATAGACTATGAAGATTCATGAAATTACGAGAATGGCCCCACAGGTCGAAATTTGGCCTGGCGGAAAGTAGTTACCTCAGCCAGCTTAAAGACACCTACAAAAACGATCGTTGTCTCTTACCAACTGTAGACAGAACGTTGAAACGTCTCATGTGGCTTACATAGGTAGGTTACCTTTGAAATCCGATATTAGGACTTTGTAGATGTATGTAGTACCTACTACAAGAAACTAGAGTACCTTTGTACATAATTCGGTGTCGAGTTGCGTCATTTAAACCGAATGATTGATATCACGACACGTAAGTGTCGAGTTGAGCTGACAAGCCAATTCTGCGTCGATAAGAATGGTAATGGGAATGATGGAATGGGAGTTGAAACGCCTCCCACACGCGGACCGATGAGCTTGTGAAGGCCGCAGGAATCCGCTGGATGCGGGAAGTACAAAACTAATCGAAGTGACGGAGCTTGAGGAACTCGAAGAACCAAAAAACATTGAATCCTTACACCAAAAGGCTCAAAAGGACTGTCAGGGTCGCGAGATTTGTTCAAAAGATATACCGTGGCCCTGGCATATGGGCAACTGAAGGAACAGGGGTGGGTTTTAGTCAGTAAAAGTCTGACACGCCCTTCCGCTCCACACGGACGTCATTCAAATGACGTCACCTGGAGACGTCATTTGATGATATCCCACCCACAAAAAAATATCCTTACATCTCTTAAAGGTACTCGTATATCCAAAACTTCACACAATTCTGAACGCGAATGTAATACTAATATAGTTATAAATTATATAGGCTCCGTTTTATGGCCCATAGAGTGATAAACTTTTCAGGGTGGTATAAACCTCGTATCGGAAGGAACAAGTTTTTACGTTTGTTTGAAAGCGATAGTGGAAGAAAGTTGTCGAGTGTCATGGAAAGATTTTGGATGGCTCTTATGGAAAAATTTACAGCTTTGGATAAAATAAATGCATTGACGTGGATTGTGTCAAAGTCAAAGTCAAAAGTCAAAGCATTTATTACACGCTTTATATTAGCTTCACTTGTATGTTTGTATGTTTGTTTGTAACCGACTCCTTTGAGCGCGATTTTGACCCACTTTAAACGACCAAATTTCATTCAAACTTTGCACACCTATCAAGGACCGATGACAATGCAATAATTTCATAAATTTGTGCCATTATCCTTGTCAGGGTTACCAGGACAGCAAAAAAACTGTATTCGAAAACTACGCTGACATACGTCACAAACTAATTTGTGCCATTATCCTTGCCAGGGTTACCAGGACAGCAAAAAAAACTGTCTTCGAAAACTACGCTGACATACGTCACAAACTACGCTTACATACGTCTTAAAATTCGAAACACCCTAAAAAATAGAAAATAAATAATAGTTTAAAAAAATACTAAAAAACACGCTTCCATAGAAAAAGCGTGTTTTTTAGTTTTTTTAAACTATTTTTTTTTTTTCAAATAGGCCCAAAAAGGCACTTTTGAACGTCAACAGTTACATGAAAATAGAATTTATTTTAGTTGCCATTATCCAATCGTGGTAAAGATACACTTATTTATTTAAACTACCTATGTGAATAGTTATTGTATACAAAGGTTTTCTGCGTCAATTAACTTTTTTTATTTTTATTTATTAAAGAATGCCAATGATGATTACATTTAATATTAAACAATTTAGTGAATAACCTTTCTTCATCATCATCATCATTAATTCAGCCGAAAGACGTCCACTGCTGGACATAGGCTGAAATTGGGGAAGATTGCCATAATCGCCACGTTTGGCAGGCGAATTGGCATTAAAGTATGGCGGTAAAATGCATAAAGAACGTTGCTGTCCATTCCCTAGTAAGTCCCTTAGTCGCCTCTTACGGCTCCCACGGGCAGAAATGGGACTGTTTATAAGTGAATTATAAACATAAGTAAGTCATTGTCCTGTATATGAGTGAATAAAAATTGGTGGTAATTACTATCACCTATAATTGGGTATTACGCCAATTTTCATTGAACATAATAAAATAACCGCTACTTGAAACCACTGATTCGACTGTTGTGGTTTAATTAAAATAAATGACGAAGTACAATGTTTGATGGAATGGAACGCCAAATGAGTTATCATATTGTTCGGTATCGGGGACTATTTTATAGAACATATTTTAATGTATTTTATAATTGTATATTTATATTCAGCTTAAACTGCTCTACGCGGGCCCAGTGCGGGTCGGTAGATGTCACATCTCTTTGGTTCTAGGATATGCCCCGTTTCCTTCACCGTTTTTGAGATCAGTGGTGACGAATTAATTTACACAAAGTAAAACGCCTGCCTGGGTTCGAACTCACGGCGTACAACTTATAAGTTGCAGCTGTTACCACTGGGCCACTGCTCTCATGTCGTCTAATTATGTACAATATTGTTTACTAAGTAATTTCATGGATATATAAAATTTTTCCACGGGGGTTGGCAAATACCACAGAACAAAACAGTTAAGATCCTTACATACTGTGGAGGCGATCGGCGGCAGCGACCTCTCGCGTTCGGCCCTGGTGCGAGCCATGGTACGGAGCGAGAGGGCATGGGAAGCCACCACCGTAGGCGCGAACTTGCGGGCGGTGAGCAATGGGTAGCTCGCCGCCCGGTAAGGACCAGGCTCGGGTCGACGGCGCGTAGTGTTCCACGCGCGCCTCAAAGAGATGTCAGCAGCACTGAAGGGGTCTGCTAGGACCGAAGCCTGCTGGGGTCGCGTGATTGTTCGAAAGAGATACCGTGACCCTGGCACATGGGCAACTGAAGGAACACGGGTGGGTTTTAGTCAGTAAAAGTCTGACACGCCCTCCCGCTCCGCCCAGAGCGGGAGAAGTAATGATGATTTCCCATCCAAGGAAAAAATAAAAAAATCCTCTAATGAATATTCAATACAATTAAATTATGTAAGTTTATTTTTTATTAAATGAGATAACAACATAACACAATAAAAAGAAAGGAAAAACATACATAGTGCATACGGCGATTACCATTAGATACCAATGATATTTATTATACACGAATTTCGATTCGAGAGCATAGCTTAATCGAAGGTCAATCATCGTGTATGCCTGGCACTCGACTACATAACCGATCTAGGAATTATTGCATGAATGTACACCAGAGGCGGCAGGCCAGGCGTTAGCTCGAATTATTGGTAACCACTAAGACTTACCTTGTATTTAGGTAGGAACGTATCAGTTATGAGTGCTGTTACGACGTCTAAGAATAAGAAATGTATTTCATGTGAAGTTAAGAAGTACCACGCGGTCATATAGGCAAACACGAATAGTGACTTTCATTTATAATAAAAATGCTTGATTCTATCCCTACTTCCCTACTTAATTATATTACTATCTATACTTCTATATGTATACTATCTACACAAATGTTATAAATGTGAGAGTAACTCTGTCTATCTGTTACACTTTTGCTACTAAACCACTGAACCGAATTTCATGACATTTGGTACAGAGATAGACTAGACCTTGGGAAAGGACAAAGGCTACCTTGAATCCCGGTAACACCCGTGGGATAATTTTCTACATCCATGCGGGCGAAGGCTAAAGCAGAAGCTAGTTTCCAAAATTTTAATCAACTAATGTATAGATTGTTCAACACCCACCAAATATTTGTGACACTCTCTTTTCCTCGCTGACGAAACAAAAATCTTCTCGCATCATATTTTATTCCCAATCTCACAGACGGTTTTAAAGAACACTTGTAGTTTAATCCGCCTGACAGCCGACAGTACAGTAGTGGGGATTAACCGTCTTTCCGACACGGTTCCGACACGTTTCCCGGACGCCCCGGATTAGTTACTGTGGGGATTCTTCATTCCGGGTTGGTACTTTTATTGCGGGCGCTGACTTGAACAAAATCTTGGACAAAAATGGCGTATGGTAAGAGGTAGAGAGAAGGTTCAGTTGGTGCAATGTTTTGTTTGTCATCATGAAGGCTCTGGCAGAGCATAGCGTGGGTAGGCCTCTTAAGACCTAGACCAGTGAAAGTAGTGGAAATCCATGGGGTGCTAACAGTGTCAGATATTGGTTGTCATGGCGATGATATTCAAATGGACTACTTTTCCCTACTAAGATGTAACTTTTAGGATTCCGTACCTCAAAAGGAAAAAAGAGCGTAATAGTATTGAGTTTAAATTTATATTAAACTAGCTTCTGCCCGCGACTTCGGTCGCGTTAAATTTCTTGCTCCCCTGACCTTTCCCGTCGCGTCGAATCGCCTACCCGTGCGATTTTTCCCGTTTTTGTAACATTTTCCATTACTGCTCCACTCCTCTTAATTTTAGCGTAAAGTTATATAGCTTATAACCTTCCTCGATAAATAGGCTACCCAACACAAAAAGATTTTTTCAATTCGGACCAGTATTTCCTGAGATTAGCGCGTTCAATCAAACAAACAAACAAACTCTTCAGCTTTATAATATTAGTATAGATACGTAAGTCAGCGACCATTCAGAACTTAGAAAAAATCAAACGCCGAAGGAAGAAAACACTGTGGCCAATTATGCGACACATTTTGACACTCACAAATAAATCAAAACCTATGATTGAAGTCTAGCCGAACTATAGTCTCGTCGAATTTGGAGAGGACCAAGAGACTTTGCCTTCACAATCTCATTTCTGGGCATCATTAGCTCCATGTTTTACTTGATATTCATATTTTACATGAAACGATGGATGGACTGAGTGAATGATGATATTAATAGAAAGTGGGTGATTACCGAGATGACGACTAATAGAGAAGTGCGGAAGAAAAATATATGTAGCAATGACCTCAAATAAACTGAGATTAGGGCTGGAGAATAATGTTGATGATTATTTTACATGTAAATCATGACGATTATAAACAATAATGAAAATTTAGATATTTAAGAGGGAAATAAACATTACAGATAAGTCAAATAAAAAGAAAAGAAGCATTTTCCATGCAGGATGACAAATGCTGGTACGCGAAATAAGAAAAATAGATTAATTTCAAAATATTTTACTCTCTATCTTTTTATTTGCCACAAAAACACGAATCGTCGTACGTTCGCGACTATGTATTTGTATGTATTATTTTCGGAGCTATCCACCCTGTACGTTACACCTGCCATGTTTTGTCTCTGCATCACCCTAAGGTTGACTGGTAGAAAATGCCTCAGTCATTAAGTCCGCCTTTTTACTGTATTTTTTTTTTCGTACATAAAGTTTTAATAAATAGAAACGTGCATACAATAAAAACTTTTTTACAAAAAAAAAAACAACCGACTTCCTTAAAAACACTACAAAGTGAAAAATAACTTTAATTTCGGAAGTCGGTGTCTTAGGATCTGTATTTATGGTATTTTTGCCACCGACTTCCGAAATTAAAGTTATTTTTCACTTTGTAGTGTTTTTAAGGAAGTCGGTTGTTTTTTTTTTTGTAAAAAAGTTTTTATTTTAAAATTTTTAGTTGTGCTTTCCATCCCGCACTAATTCCAAACAAACAATGCATATTTATGCGATAGCAGAAATCACGGTTGATTTGCTGTCTTTTTTTAAAGAGTTCCGGTGTCTATCTCTGGAACTCATCATCAGATCTATATAAAATTTATATGGGACCATTTCGGAATAAACCCCTTTCAAACAAAAAAAATAATTTTGAGTTACGAGAGACGGAGTTATGGCCGAACATACATAAAAAAAAAATTAAAAAAATATATAAACATCCGAATTGAGAACCTCCTCCTTTTTGAAGTCGGTTAAAAAGTAGAAGAACATGACATAAAAATATCTTCTTATAATAAAAAAAAGATCACAAATACTTTTTTACCTTCTGCGTTTCTGCAATCCTAACCTTGACCCCTACCACATTACACTGCGAGCCAGCTAAGCAGAATTTCGGACCTCAAAGCATAAGCAACCGCATAAATCTTAGTTACGTGACCTCTCGCAGCCTCCCGGAGGTACGTCGGAGGTAACAGAGGCAATTACACTGTGTAGCAGTCTCAGAGGAGTGAGATATGAGAGTTAAGACTAACTTGAACGGAGCGCTACACGTTTTGTAAATGTTAAGGTGTGATGCTGTTTTTTTTTGTCGGAAGTGTAATTGATGTTAGTGGTGTTTTAAAAAAAGGTTTTTACTTTTGTTAAGAAAGTGCTATTGTGAGAGAAATATGATTTGGGTTTAACTACAGTATTTAAATCTGGTTTATTCAGGTCGGTATGCGGTAGATTTGATCATTGAAACTGCTGTTTCATTGTGAATTTTAAAGGAGTTGTATTTTAATTAGCTGTGTCCGTAGCTTCACCAGCGTGGATTGTCTCACTGGAAATTGTCCTAAGCCTGCCGGGACTCGCGTGATTGTTCGAAAGAGATACCGTGACCCCGGCACATGGGCAACTGAAGGAATACGGGTGGGTTTTAGTCAGTAAAAGTCTGACACGCCCTCCCGCTCCACCCAGACCGGGAAAAGTCATTTGATGATTTCCCACCCAAAAAAAAAAAAAGGCTGCCGGGACAAAAAGTAGCTGTATAACAAAATCAGTTTAGCTATTTCAAATACCAGCCGGAACAAACTGACAGAAACTTAGATTTTCCTTTCTTTATAACTTATAGATGATCTGATCTTAGAATTACAGTTATTATGTCAGTTTGATAAATTTCAAATATCACAGAAAAATCCAATAACAAAAAAAAAAAAACGTTAGATACGTACGCTCTTTTCACTCACAACCAATTCTAGTAACCCATTTACATTTATACATTAATTTTATAATGGATGCATTCAATCCATTTCACAATTAATGTACGAATTTACGTGTTACAGTTATAAATTTAACATTTAATATATTCATCGTCGAAATACGATACATTTGAATCTGATTGCCATATAAAAATATCCATTATGTTGATTATCTCAGCCTTCGATAATATCTGATCGGATATGCAGGCGAATGCAATACATTATTCAGAAGCAGTGGCATTTAAAAATAAATATTGCTGCTGCTTGCATTTTTAATGTTTAATTTTGCTTTTCAATTTGAATGTAAGATTCGGAAGTATTTATCATGTATTGTAAGTCACTCACTTGGAAAAAGAGATAAAAAGTAAGTGTAAAAACAAGACCCGACTACCGAAATTACGCTTTAAAATCTCATATACTTATGTATACATATTTGAAATGTGCTAATCACGCCCACAACAAACACGCCCCACGTTGAAAAAAAAGAGCGCCATTTTCAATTTATTGAGACTTCGTAAAGCTAGCCGTCAGCGGAAGATCCATATGATTCCAATGACACCTCATTTGTTGAATTATGATAAGGAGTCGAGGAATTGTGAGAAGAAAATCGAAGAGAAGAGGACGAGGAGGAGGGTAGAGTGCCAGAGTCACGGACTTGTTCGAAGGAGTTACCGCGGCCCTGGCACAGGCAACTGATGGAACATGGGTGGCTTTGAGTCAGTAAAAGTTTGCACGCCCTCCCGCTCCGCTCTGAGTGGCAGAAGTCATTTGATCATTACCCACCCAAAAAAAAAACTTGCAGCTGCTATTAAAACCCGTAAACTTATCCCATCAATTTAAATCCTTCCAAAGTCTCACAAGCAATTTGTCAATCAGATTTCCACAAAAACTATCACATCCGCTGAGCTGTAATCGAAATAACTTCTGTTCTAGTTAGTGCACGCACCATTCTCTAGGGATCCCATGGTGCTTTAAAATACATTTATATTCGTATACCATTGTGCAAACTCGATGAGCTTTTGCTTATAGTGAAGTCAACAAATGGAGTACTCAACTTTTGTAGTTAGGAATTAGTTTCGTAACTGAATGATAGATAGTGCATTGTATAAACAACTAAACATGTTATAAAAAAACCGGCCAAGTGCGAGTCGGACTCGCGCACCGAGGGTTCCGTACAAACCTGCAGGTCATCATCATCATCATTCGTCATCATCGTTTATGAAATTAAATGTTTTTTTTTTAATTTTTATATTTGAGTTGACTGAATGAAAGGTAAATTGTGGTTTACGATTTATGACGTATTAAAAAAAAACTACTTACTAGATCTCGTTCAAACCAATTTTCGTTGGTAGTTTTCATGGTAATGTACATCATATATTTTTTTTAGTTTTATCATTCCCTTATTTTAGAAGTTACGGGGGGGGGGACACACATTTTACCACTTTGGAAGTGTCTCTCGCGCAAACTATTCAGTTTAGAAAAAAATGATATTAGAAACCTCAATTTTATTTTTAAAGACCTATCCATAGATACCCCACACGTAAGGGTTTGATTAAATTTTTTTTTTGTGTTTCAGTTCTATGTATGGGGAACCCCAAATATTATTGTTTTAAAAAAAAATGATTTTAGAAACCTCAATATCATTTTTGAAGACCTATCCATAGATACCCCACACGTATGGGTTTGGTGAAAAAAAAATTTTTGAGTTTCAATTCTATGTATGGGGAACCCCAAATATTATTGCTTTTTTTCTATTTTTGTGTGAAAATCTTAATGCGGTTCACTGAATACATCCACTTACCAAGTTTCAATAGCACAGCTCTTATAGTTTCGGAGAAAAGTGGCTGTGACATACTCGGACAGACAGACAGACAGACAGACAGACATGGCGAATCTATAAGGGTTCCGTTTTTTGCCATTTGGCAACGGAACCCTAATAAACACGTTATACGCATAACTTTATGGATAATACACCACAATGAGTACAGCAATTCATAACAATGGGAAAACCATATGGTTTTCGCATTGATTATCTTATTGATTTCAGTATATTCGCAAACATTTGTATTTTTATTCATGCTCATATTTATATTATAATTAGGTGTATATTTCGTAGATAGATTGTGGAATCTACTATGTTTCAAACCGGTTAGTTGTTTTACACATGTTCGTTATGTAAAAAACAGAAAAACGTTTAGCGGTTTTACAGAATCACTGAACTTTAACACGCAGCATGCAAAATGTATAGACAACGTTTTGCATTCGTCAGTGTGTTTTAAATAACATCTAATCGTTGTCCCGCTGACAACGATTAGATGTTATTTTAAAACCGCGTGAAATGAAACGTCAGATTGTAGATTTGAATTTTAAATAATGTCGCTCCTGACTTTATGTATGATAACAACAATAATGGCGTATACATACATGTATAGCAAGAATAACGATACCATATTTGATTTAAAGTATCTCCTAAACTCAATACATTAAGGTAGAGAATTGAATGGCAAACAAACAGTCGGTTCACCTGATGATAATCACCATTTATGTGTATCTACAATACCAGAAGGTTCACAGGTGTATTGCCATTCCAGAGACAAAGCTTGAAGTTCTCATTTAAATTGCTCGAGTAATATTGTGTTTCGTTCAACAGCCCGCACATGAACACTTCATTTACTCAACCATCTTTGTCAACAAATTACCGATTTAATTTACACTCAATAGCGTTTAGATCAATGGGACATTTAAAAAAAAACGCTGTTTATATACGCTACATTGATTCCAAGCTTCATACAATTCCAGTTTTTCATCAGGAGTTTCTCAATAGCAGCTCGGAGTTTGAATTTGTGCCCAGCATAATTAGCCAATATTTTTCCCCCTACTGGGAGACGGATCTCCTCTCTTCGAGAGGGAGATGGCCGTAATCTACAACGCGGGCCCAATGCGGGTTCGAATTTTTGGTTCTAGGACATGGCGGCTTCCTTACGATGTTTTCTTTCACCATTCGAGAGCAGTGATGATGGAATTATTTACACACAGTAAAGCGTCTGCTTGGGTTCGAACCCACGACCGTTCACGGCCGTTCACTGGACCACCAACGCTGCTTCTATTTATGCCCGGTAGATGGCAATAGACTCGCCCCCTATCACATGGGATTGGAACACTCTCTGCTTGACCTTTCAGAAACTACAAGCGTGGTGTTATGTATATTTATTTTCGATTTAAATCGTGTGCGTCATTAAAGCACTATTTTACAATACACTATGACCCTTATTGACGCTTAGAAGTTTTAGTTTATAGTATCGTTAGAAACTGTTCGAAAGCTAGTTGATTGTGTATTACTAAACAGAGTGGACTGTTAAAGCTTATGGGTTACAGAAACAATTGATGTTCGTAAGCAGATTAATTTGATTGCAATTTGTGCAGTTTAGATTTGATTGCAGTTTAGTATTGAAATTACTTTTGGGTAGGCCTTAGACTTTTTCTCCCTCACAGAAATGTGCTATGGAGGTATTCATATTCATTTATTGCATTCCATACAGTGAAAAAAGATTTTATAAAGTACTGAAAGCAAGGTATAAAAATATGGACCCTGTATGAGCATAACAAAACGATACAATTAAGATACACTAAATACAAAATTAAAGCCCTACTAATAAAAAATTGCTTATAAAAAATTGAAAATCCAGATATTTAAATTAATTTAAAAAAATAAAATAAGATGATTGTTGATAATTGTTGTATTGTTGTTGTTGTATTGATTGGTGGTTGTTTTGTTTTTTTAAATTATTGTGCTATGAAGTTGCACCGCTGCGAGGTAGACGCACCGCAACCTTGCAAAGCATAGCAAACACTGGCACATTGCGAAGCATAAATGCAAGATGTAATAAAATTAACGGAAGTCGTGAAAGTAGTTTGTTCATAATGAACCACTGAATAAAGGACATGTTTCATTTTTATATGGGGCTCCGGCCATAGCATGTACCGATTTGCGAAGCTGGGAAACTTACCCCTGAATAGAATAAAGTAACATTTATGGTTTTTATGTACAAAATAAAAATTCAAAATGTTTGACGTTTGTCCTAAGAGTTAGCAAGCGGTTATTTTGAATTCGTTTAGAAACACACTTCAAAAATGGAGACTAAAGATTTTTGTAACGATGAAAAGGTCACACTTAATTATGTTTACTCAAAAATTTAACACTACAAGATTGCACACATATTTTAATTATTTTCTACGTTACATTAATTTGATGAGACATGATTTCAGAACGAACGAAGTCTGCAAGCAAACGAGACGCCATGTTGAATAAAATATGCCAGTAATTGAAAACCTATTATTTTTTGTACACAAAAAATCAGGCTCAAATTCACCAGAGAATATTCTTCCCCAATTTGTGGTATTTTTTCCTCTTTTTCGATAAATGTACATCTGATGGCCGAAAATTAAACATCTCTTTTCAGTAACTTTAATAACCGGTTTTTTTTTTTCAAAAGTTATATATATTAGGCCTTTTTTTAAGAAAATTGAATCCTATTTCAAGGCAATAGAACTTAATTTTAAATGCATGAAGTAATGGGGTCTAAGGTCAACACAATTTTCTTAATAATAACAGTTAGCTTGAAAAAACTAAGTTTTGGTCATTGTTGTATGCTTCTAACTCAATAACCTATTGATATGAGATTTTGCGTTAATAATATTGTATGTTGAAGTTATATAACTTAAACATAACCTCGTGCCCCACATGTCATAAACTACAGACGCTATTAGCCGTTGATTACCAAGCTAATTGATCTCGAGGGGTTTCATCAAAGGACCATTGTAATGCCACCTTCAAACTAATGTTCTGATATGTACTGACAACAAAATAGATTAGTCACTGGGTAACAAATTGACCTCTTTGCATTACAAAGTTGGTGTAACAAAATTATTAATAAAAACAATTAATGAACAAAGATCAACAGTCACCCACTTTTTGGTTTAAATAGTGTATTGTCTTATTTATGAAATACTATTCTTTATGTAGATTATTTTATACTTTGTGAATGTGAGAACGTTGCAGGCCTTGTAGACTGTAGGCAATTTTGCATTTTATTAAGTACTTGGTACTTTTTGACAGTCCTACACTGTTCTCCCATACCAATTAATACTGTAATTTAAAACCATTTTAAAAGCCAATTATTTTTAAAAGAGTAACCGTGGAGTTTCTTGCCGGCTCTTCTCCATAGGAATGAACTATTTGGAACCGTGCACCTAGCTTCTGACGTTTCATAAGTGCCCATGTTGGTTTATGTGAAATATTTTGATTTGATTGACCCATCCACGGACCAAATACGGCGAGCGTAGTTAACCTGATCGATCGAACTGTGCAGCTGTTATACCTTAGCCACTAGCCTCCCCTGTTTGAGTGTATGTACGAAATAATTTAATAAGTGGTTGTAAGTCAATTGTTGTAGTTTTGCAACGTTTGTGGACCGTACTTACTTACGTACTTCAAGTAGATTAATTGTATTGGATTGTGCCATGAAGATGGAGACCGATTTAAACATTATTTTTCAGCGTTGCCATGAGAAGCAAAAAAATCTTATGAAACGTATGGGTGGTGAGGTAGCTTCTTCACTCGTTATGTAAAACATTTTGCACTATATGTCCAATTTTATCATTCATATTTTTGTATTCCCTTATCTAATTACTGTCTCTCTAGATAGTGAGCGAAAAAGCCTCTGAAAATACTTTAAGCCGTTGGTCCTCATTCATCGATCTTTGAAAGTCGTTAATGGTAGTCATATGGCAAAAAGTCTGATAACCAGTCTTACCAAGGCGTATCTTGTTACCCAGTCTGTGGGTTATGTAGGTCTGATAGGCAGTCACACCCTGTAAAATACTGGTAGTCAGCTACATCTGGTTAGATAGGAAGCTGACCCCAACATGGCTGTAAAAAATCAAGGCAATTATTGAGCACCGCTGCACATAGGGCTCTCTAATGTGCGTATAGGTAAATAGAATATCCACTTTATAACGGTGCCGAATATTCCTGTACTAAATATCGCCCCGCATAGCGTTGTTCATTCTAAAAATCAAAGCAAAATACAAAGCGAATAGCGCGGTTCGATGACGCGCAACGATTGCCGATTCAACTCACGCTCGGAGCCGAACGTCAATTTCAGTGATACCCGCATTAGCCAGATCCATGATAAACTTACAATCGTATTTCATTTTGTTACTTACCTATTGTTTTACGAATGGAGTCGGGATTTATGGAGTTTTAAGTCCTGGATTTTGTATTTAAATCACGTTTGTATTAGTTTATGGGGAAGACAGATTTATTTTGCGTTCGATGTGCTGTTGGACGTAAAGAATTGCACAGTCATCAACATCACCACGACCATTTCTTCCCATGGGTGTCGTAAGAGACGACTAAGGGACTTACTAGAAAATGGGCAGCAGCGTTCTCTATGCATTTTACCACCATACTACGATCGCCAATCCGCCTGCCAAGCGTGGCGGTAATGGCGAACACTCCCAAATTGGAGGGGGCCTATGTTCAGCAGTGGACGTCTTTCAGCTGAAATGATGATGATGAATGAGAGCTGTTTAGTACACTAATATTTAGCCAGTTATGCTATTATGGCATGGCTAGCTGGTGAATGGGAAATGATTAAATTTAATGTTCTCTGTCTGGTATTGTTAATTACTTTGCATACCTACTGTTGTATAGAATCAAGCAGCCCAATGGCTTAGCGGGCTTTCCGAGGAACGGAGAGGTCTTGGTTTGTAAAGATGGTCACCCATCCACGGATCGACCGCGGCAAGTGAAGATCTATCCGTGCCGATGATCCAGCAATCTATGTCCAATTTTTTAATACGATAATATACGAGAACATTCATCAAAAAATCGCCCACATTTCAAACTTCAAAGTTATCCCGATCACGAATCGCTAAATCCTATACCTATATAACACATACAGATATTTCTACTCTGAACGGATAATCGCATTCAGAATAAGAATTCTTCGCACGAAATAGGAACGTAAGTTAGTACTTATTGTAAGTATTGAATACGCATAATAATCGCATGGCTTTGTGAAGGCAATCGCTCAACATTCCTGATCCTCCGACGATGTGCTTGTGTGGTATTATTTCCGGCCTGAATGGTTCTTCAAGCGATGTCAACGAGCTATGATATTGAAGAAGGTTTTTGATCATGAATTATTGTTGATATAAAAACTTTTTTACAAAAAAAAAAAACAACCGTCTTCCTTAAAAACACTACAAATTGAAAAATAACTTTAATTTCGGAAGTCGGTGTCTTAGGATCTGTATTTATGGTTTTTTTGCCACCGACTTCCGAAATTAAAGTTATTTTTCAATTTGTAGTGTTTTTAAGGAAGTCGGTTGTTTTTTTTTTGTAAAAAAGTTTTTATTTTTAAATTTTTAGTTGTGGTGTCCACCCCGCACTAATTCCAAACAAACAATGCATATTTATGCGATAGCAGAAATAGCGGTTGATTTGCTGTCATTTTTTAAAGAGTTCCGGTGTCTGTCTCCCGAACTCATCATCAGATCTATATGAAAATTATATGGGACCATTTCGGAATAAACCCCTTTCGAACAAAAAAAGAATTTTGCAAATCCGTCTATGTATGACGGAGTTATGGCCGAACATACATAAAAAAAAAAAAATATAAACATCCGAATAGAGAACCTCCTCCTTTTTGAAGTCGGTTAAAAATGGTTCTATCTTTAGGATTATTTCTGGAATCAGTTATTATTAGATTTGTCTTTCATGATCAATTTTTATAGGGCATTGTTTCAGTGGCGTGGTCTTTGCGAATGATGGTGTTTAATGTACGTTTGAAGATTTCTGGGCCGTCAGTACCTCTACCAAGTAATGGCGACATGATCAGGTATAAACATAAGTGAAATCAACCCATGATGTTTCCACTTCAAGGACACAAAATCTGCTCTCAGTGAGAGGCCGTTATCCACAATGTGAGCAAAATGCAGATTGGTGAATGTTTTCAAAGTTTTGATTCTAGGACTATCATGCTGACTGAAATCTCTAGCTGGTGGAAGCGTGATCATTAGTTTGGTCTCAAAATGGTTTAGCTGAATGGTGCTTATCCATACGTCATGTTTGTGAACGGGCGCCGTCAGTAGGGACTGGTCATCTCTTAGCTGTCACGGCTTATTTTTATTTAAATTTTATATTTTTAGGGTTCCGCACCTCAAAAGGAAAAAGCGGAACCCTAATAGGATCACTTTGTTGTCCGTCCGTCCGTTCGTCCATCCGTCCGTCCGTCCGTCCGTCCGTCCGTCCGTCCGTCCGTCCGTCCATCCGTCCGTCTGTCAAGACCCTTTTCTCAGGAACGCGTAGAGGTATCTAGCTGAAATTTATATCAAATAATCAAATCTACTGTCCCTTGCAGCTGTGAAAAAATCAAACTTCTAAACTAACGCAATCAAAAGATATAGCCGTTTATGCCGCAAATTTCCGAAAATTTTCGAAACTCGCAAGGGAATCAAAACCTAAAGGGTACTTTCAGTCGATCTAGAATTTTGGAATTTGGTACGAAGCAACATCTTATATCTATTATCTTATATCTTATAGCACAGATAAAGGAAAAATTGCGAAAACCGTAAATTTATAGTTACATCATATAATAAAAATATTTTTTGAAATTTTAAACTTTATACCTACAGGTTTGTACGGAACCCTCGGTGCGCGAGTCCGACTCGCACTTGGCCGGTTTTTTATTACAAACGCATTTAATATGCGTCTGTTTAAATCGTTCTCAGATATATCATTCAAACATGAATGATGTAACCAATTTATTGGACCAATATTTTCATTTAAACAGGATCCGTGGAGTTTCCTGCTCGTTCTTCTCCACGGGTACTTACTACGCTTTGGAATGGGCGACTACCTTCATCTTTCTAACTGACCGACCCCTTGAAAATTCAAATGAGTCTGTAATTGGTTTATTTAAAAGAAACGCTTTGAGTTTGGCCATGCCAATTTCCTCAGTATGAGTTATTTTGTTTTTACTGACTACTATTAAAGACAACACCGGGAAGAAACCGGCACTTTAAAGTTTGAATAGCCCGAAGGCTGAATGCATCTTCTAAAATCGTCCTTAAAACCCACATGCATAGACCCTCATTCGGCTTAGCCTGAACGTTCACATATGCCAAAATTGCGCTTAGGGTTTTTACGTTGCACAGTTTTGACCAAACGTTTTTCATGTATACTATCATATGGTTGTTTTTGCATCAAATCCTTTGGTTTTTATTTTACCTTTTGAATTGTGAAATGCCTATGAAAAATTGATACCAACCTATTGATTTCTATGTCCGAATTTATTTTTGGAAATATTTTCGTTTGAATATTTGGTATGATATTTGCCGGTGTACGTTTTAAATCGTTCTTTTTTTTTTAGAGCTTGTGATACTGGTTCAAGTTCTGTTGACACAACTAAGCTGTGAATGTGAAGAGTTTTCATGTATGACTTTTTAAAGTTATTCCTATATTATTTTTTATTGGAAGCTTCACTTGTATGCCCTGGAAGCCATCGTGCTGAAATTTGGTACATACGTTTGATTCTCGTGACAATGACAATCTATACTAATATTATAAAGCTGAAGAGTTTGTTTTCTTTGTTTGGTTGAAGTCGCTAATCTCAGGAACTACTGATCCGAATTGAAAAATGATTTTTGTGTTGGATAGCCTATTTATTAAGGAAGGCTATATAACATCATGCTACAATTAAAAGAAGCGGAGCCGCAACGAAAAATGGATGAAAACTGGCAGGCAATTCGATGCAACAGGAAGGGCCAGTGGAGACAGAATTTGACGCGAACGAAATCGCGGACAAAAGTTAGTTCATGATAAAAGCAACAGTATTCTCAGTGTGTTTGTAGATCGGTGGGATTCCTCGATGATGCGGAAGTGGATGTTATGTTGTTTAGGTATCTGTGTCTATTACCTATATTGACATTTTCAATTCTCTTGCCGCTGCTTTCAGAAGACATGTATGTAATCTATCTCTTTGATACCATAATGCTTTAAATTCAGCTGTTTTTAAATAATGTAACTTTGTGTCAATTAAAAACTTAGCGAGTTTGGACTCCAACACATTCCTTGCCTAAATTTAAGTAGAAATATGTCGTAGGGCAGACGCACAAACCTAGTAACTCAAGTCGACCAACCGCTTGGCGATGTCCCGAAATACTCGATAGTCACTCGGACTCCCATACACTAGTATTTCATCACCAAATGGCTCAAACAATAATATAAAACATTAGCTCCTAATAATGTTGATATATTTACCCCAAATAATTAATAAGTACTTTGATAGTACATGTGGTTTCGAACTAAGAAAGCGAGACTGGCACATAGTACAAGATAGCTCAATCATATGGATTGGAGACCGTGTATCGGCAAGCGTAGTGTGGGTCGCCCCCCAAAAAGATAGACTGCCGATCTTAAGAAAGTGGCGGGGACAGACTGGATGCAGAGGGCGGAGAACAGCGTGTTTTTGGCGCAGCCTGGGAGAGGCCAGCAATGGACTACAATAGGCTGAGTTAATTGATTGATTGAACTAAATCATATTTAACAAAAATCGTTGAATTAGCATTGTCATACAACTAGGCAATGCTGCCACTCTTTTGGGCACGTTTCCGTAAAACAGTGATGCAGACGAATGCTTCGACGCCTTAATGTCCTTTTGTTTTTATTGTATAGTTAATAATTGAATGAATTTAATAAATAGTACATTTCATTAAAAATAAAAATTATAAGCCTACACTGGCCTAAACTTGGTGATTTAATTAAAATAAAATAACTCATACAAACTAATAAACAATCAATGATCGGTAAAATAGAATTTATTTGGGCGATGCGAGTAGGCGGCGAGGCCTTTCCAAATGTCGGCTACAAATTAATAACGTTAATTATTTATTCGTTATTAATATTACTACGGTGTAGGCTCGTTTTGATGGTTTATTGGTTCTTAATGGGAGAACGGTTCAATCATTTTTAATTGAATGGATTTCTACTTATTTATATTACCTTAAAGGCTCGTTCAGACTAGCGCGACGCAGCGGTCGCGCGCGAATCGGCGATTTAAATCCGTAGAACAATTTCTATGACCGTGTCGCGGCGCGTAAAGTCAAAATATTGTTCTACGGATATAAATCGCCGCATCGCGAGCGACCGTTGCGTCGCGCTAGTCTGCACGAGCCTTAACTAATGTTACAAAGAGGTAAAATGAGAGATGAGAAATAAAGCGGATTACAAAAATATTTTTATTGATAGGAAGCTAGGATCCGGAGGAACCGTATCTCATACACAAACGTGGGTAGGTACAATCAAAATTTTATATTAAAATAGTCGTTTTTGTAGGCCCGATCCTAGAATTTATAGTACCCTTAAAAAGTAACAGGACGTCTAAGTGGCTCAATCTTGACGAAGAAGACATGACATGTAACGTCTACCAACAAGCAGCCCTCATTGTGGATTACGGCCCACAGGAGAGGGGGGGGGGGGCAGGAGGTCTGTGTCTAAGCAGCGGGAACATAATAGGCTGAATATGAAAGCGCCTGTTTGAGTCGAACCTACGAGCTACATCTCGTAAGTTTTGGTCGATACCACTGGGCCACCACTGCTCTCCACACCTATACATACGAATCTAAACTTTAAACTTTCAAATAGCCCAATCTAAATTGGGCCATTTTGACCAAAATAAATTGGACCAATGTCAAAGGCTTCATCAAAATAGATAACACTTTAATATAAATTAAAGACTCACCAACAAAATTATAATATTTAGTAAACATAGACTATTAAAACTAGACCATCACTTTAATATTTTGTATTAATATTGCCCGAAAGTTGGTACTTAAAGTAGTCGAAACTAAATTAATATAAATGTTCAAGGCCATTTACATCGGTTTATTCAAATTTATTCTCAAACGGCAGAAGAGTGACTCAATTTTAGATTCATCACGTATTGTATTCATCACTAACTTCTGCCCGCGACCAACATTTTTCATTACTGCTGTGCTCCTATTAGTTGTAGCGTGATTTTATAAAGCCTATACCTAGCCTTCCTCGATAAATAGGCTATCCAACACAAAAACAATTTTTCAATTCGGACCAGTAATTCCTGAGATTAGCGCGTTCAATCAAACTAACAAACAAGCTCTTCAGCTTTATAATATTAGTATAGATTTCAGCCGAAAGACGTCCTCTGCTGAATATTGGCCTCTGCCATTTTGGGGAAGTTTGCCACAATTGCATATAATGCGTAGAGAACGCTGCTGCCCATTCTCTAGTAAGTCCCTTAGTCGCTTTTTATGACACCCACGGGAAGAAATGGGGTGGTGCTATTCTTGACGTCCAGCACCACAGGGAAGATTTTATTCTAAGTGAGATTAAGTAATTTTGTTGAAAGTACAGAGACGTAATGATAAGCTGTATTCGCATTTCGCACTTTGACTTAACCTACTCGCCTTTAGTAGGTAACTAAAGCAGATAGTAGTTAAAGAAAGAAAATACATTTATTTAGCACAGACTAAAAGTCACACAATATATAGGCTAGAAAGAGTATAAAAAAAAAACAATTCAAACATAAAAGTGTAAGGTGCGATGACAAACTAGTATTAGAGTGTGCCTCGCGGCTGCGCCAAAAAGGCCCAGTTCAGAAATAATGCCACACAACTAGTGCCTGACGCTGGTTTTCTACTGGACCTGAAGTGTGAAGTGACGGATGTAAATCAGTTTTATATGTATAAATACAGCAACGTTAAACCAATTACTAACGTTAACCAATACTGGTTTTTTTTTTTTTTCTTTATTTATTTATAGGGGCTTTTACGCATAGCGTATGTCAGTCCCATCGTATCCTAAACAATGCTACTTTCATAAGACGTGGCCCATGAATTTGAACAGACTCTTCACATCGTCGCCATTCGGTTGGGATAGAATTATATGGAACATGCTTACATCAGCTCTGTTCAAATTCAAGGATCTCACTAAATTATTTCTACTGGACTCATATTGGACACATTCCATCAATAAATGTTGTAGGTCCTCGACAACTCCACATTCGTCACAATTGGGTGATGCGATTTTCATCATCATGAAGGCAGATTTTTTGCATGGAATATGTCCAGATCTGAGTCTAAAGGCAGTAACAATCAGTTTTCTACTCACATCGCTATGTATATACCAACTATGTTGCGGTCGGCTTCCAGTGTAACCGGCAACAGCTGACTACTTGGCATATTACATGGAGGGACTGCCTTTCTAACCTCCATGACCCAGTCACTGTGTATTACGATAGAATACAAAGACCCCAGACGGACTGGTTGTCAGTCTTTCGAGGTTCTGACGACCCGTCATGACTGTCGAAGTTCCATGATTTATAGCCGAGACTAGCGGATTCTAACGAACACAGATTTAACAGTGTGTCCCCAGCTAGACAAAGCCTGCACCCTATTTGCGTAACACTATTAAGAATCTGAATCATTTCGAAGATTATTTCTTATCCATTGCTATATATGTTAAAAAAATGGTCTGCTTAGCAACGTAAAAAACGCCATGAATGTTGTGGAACTGTCACACTGAAAGCGATTCCTACTGTGTTACGCAATTACCCCTCTGTTTCAAAGTTAATCATTTGAATGAAAGAATAAATAAAATATATCCTTAGGACAACCAACACAGCGTTACCTGATCCCAAACTAGGCAGAGCCTGTACTATGGCAACCAGACAGCTGATAAATATACTTATATATTTCTAAATACATACATAATAATATTATAGATAAATTACACCCAGACACAGAACAAATGATTGTGCTGGGTGGGAATCGAACCCACGACCTCAGCCTTAGCAGTCAGGGTCACTAACCACTAGACTATCAGGCCAGTCAAAGAAGAAGAAGAATTATAAAAAGTATATAGAAAGGTCTGTGCGAGGCCACAAAGGCATTCGAAAGCATTCGACATTCAAAAGTAAGTGTCGCAGAGGTGATATTCTGATACGGACCAGTGTGATGTGATATCACGTAATAAAAATAAGATAATATATGAAGAGTAAAGTAACTTAAAAAGAAAGTTAAGTGTTTTACTGTCTTATTTCTATACATAACTAGCTTTTGCCAGCGGCTTCGCCCGCGTATTATACGTATAAACCTTCCTCTTGAATCACTCTATCTATTAAAAAAAACCGCATCTAATTCCGTTGCGTAGTTTGAGATAGACAGAGGGAAGCATTGTTTTATACTGTGTAGTGATGATGTACAGACACGAAATGTGACTTTCCAAACTGAGTCTTTCCCAGAGAGGATATTCAACTTAAAGTTATATCATATATAAGCTTATGTCTGATAGCATCTGCTATATATCATCGATCATAACATCTAAGGTTAGTCGCAACTTTATGTCGTGTCTATAAATCATCTCGGTATGACGTACGTTTTGTAACTAGTAGCATTCCAGATGATCTTGTTATAATAATAATATCTTAGGACAACCAACACACCGATATTTGATCCCAAACTAGGCAGAGCCTGTACTATGGCAACCAGACAACTGATAAATGTATGATACATATATAGGGTTATTTGTATAACACCAGCAACCTCTCAGGACTGTTACTGACATCATAATCAACAAATTTTGTTCTAAAATTCATCATATTTTAGTTCATCAGATTTTCATACAAAAATAATTAATTTTGTATGAAATCTATGAACTAAAATATGATGAATTTTTAAAAGTCATACAAGAGAAGTTGTGCATATTACCGATAAATTACACTCAGACAAGGAACAAGTGAATGTGCTCATCACACAAAGATTTGTTTTGGGTGGGTATCGAACCCACGACCTCAGTCTTAGCAGTCAGGGTCACTAACTATTAGACTAACAGGCCAGTCAATAACATCATTGTGGACTTGATAATTCTCAAGCTAAGCTCCTATATGATTAAAGAATCACAGACCATGTTAGCCTTACAGCTTATGCTCACTATAATGGTCTACTAGTGCAGGTTTGCTTGCGTTGATCTTTGCATGAGGGGCATTTGGCTAAGTAATAACAGCTACCATTGTCGCGGTCAGTTCGCGAATGGGTGACCATAATATAGCAAGACTCCTCCGTACACTCCTCTGTTATTTGTATATCTATGACAGTCGGGCCGATGCCTGCCAAAGTCACGGATATGTTCGACAGAGTTAATATTGCCCTGTTTTATACAGTAAAAGTCTATTTATTTATTTAATCACAAAATCTATAGCTCTTTAACAATTTCACTTAGGATAAATAAACTTATCTTACAGAAAATTACGGATTTACAATTTAATAACTACACTTCAGAAATCAGAAACAAACAGGATGACATGGTAGCACCTTCTAAGCATGTCTCAGTGTGCAGTATGGGTGGGTGTGAGGAGTTGTGATGGTGGTGGTGTTGTTGTGGTGGGTGGTATGGTAAGTCTGACACACCCTCGCGCTCCGCTCAGAGCGGGAGGACTCATTTGATGATTTCTCACCCAAAAAAGCGGTGGTTCCATATTTTATTTACTTTGCTTGGGTAATAGCGTAACACACAGTTCAACAACATTCATTGCGCTATTTACGTTGTTGATCAGACAAATTTTTCGAACATATGAAGTAATGTTTTATCAATAATCTTCAAAATCATTGAGATTTTAATTGATAGTGTGTTACGCAATTAGGACACAGCTTCTATTTTACTATTCTACATATTTATATATTATTTACTAGCTGACCTGTGCCCACTTCGTTGGGCAGTAAAGGGTTTTGTTTTTATTGCATACCAGCTTCTGCCGCGATTTCGTCCGCGATAAATTTCTTGTTCCCCCGACCCTTCCCGTCACGTTGAATCGCATACCCGTGCAATTTTCTCCGTTTTAGCAACATTTTTCATTACTGCTCCGCTCCTCTTGGTTTTAGCGTGATGTTATATAGCCTATATCCTTCCTCGATAAATAGGCTACCCAACACAGAAAGATTTTTTCAATTCGGACCAGTAGTTCCGGAGATTACCCCCTACATACAAACTTACAAACATACAAACTTACAAACAAATGTTACCTCTTTATAATATTAGTATAGATATACCTAAACCAGTCTAAAGTCATTCCAACCCCAAGTTACACAAAGAGACAGCTTCGAAGGTATGACACCAATTAACAACTTTCGTTCAATAATCAAATGGACCAATTAAAACTCGGAGGTAGGGTTCCCATTTCGTTTGACAAGTCCGGACAAAAAGCAGGACAGACAAAAACATCGTAACCTCGGTTGGTAGCTTCTTCATTTCACTGCCTCATTGTTCTTGTGGTCTCAGACGCAAATGTTTAGGTCGGGAAAAGTTATATTCCGATTTTTGATTTTCTTACCAATATGAAATTTCCCAGTCGAAACCCGTGGTGTTTAGATGTACCTGGCTGATGACAATGAGCTAGCCCCTTATTAAATGAGACTACATAATTACTGACGAGATGAGGATGCACACCCTCAGGAAATACTGTCATGATATTTGTTTGCAGGTGCTAAAAAGGCTTTAAGTCCGAATGCATATAACATTCGCACTGTTTAGAAAAAGGCCTCCACCTTACTAAATCCGAATTGGAGGCCCATAAACAGGATCAGTCTGGACAATTCGGAACGCTTGGTAACCCTGCTCAGAGGACCGTAATTTTTGGGTAGGGCCTCGAAAATGGCGGTAACCGTAGCCCAGTAAGGGACTGTGACAAGGCAATTAGCGTGTCGTGATTCTCCTGTCGATTTTATGAAGAGGAAAAACTTGGTGCTAATTGGGTCTCGGTATCGGTATTGGTATCGGTGTTCGTTTGATTGAGTGTTTTTTGGGAATTATCGGTTGATAGGATCTGTGCTGTTCGCAGTGATCATAGTTTTAAGCTAACAATTTTAAAAAATCCTGGAATTTAACTAAGATAATGGTAGTATCCCCAGATATGAATGTACTTATTATGATAAACTTTTTTTTTTTTTTTTTGAATGGGAAATCATCAAAATACTTCTCCCGCTCTGGGCGGAGCGGGAGGGCGTGTCAGACTTTTACTGCCTAAAACCCACCCGTGTTCCTTCAGTTGCCCATGTGCCAGGGTCACGGTATCTCTTTCGAACAATCTCGCGACCCTGGCAGGCATCAGTCCTAGCAAACCCCTTCAGTATTGCTAACATCTCTTAGAGGTGCGCGTGGAACACTACGCGCTGTCGACCCGAGCCTGGTCCTTACCGGGCGGCGAGCTACCCATTGCTCGCCGCCCGCAAACTCGCGCCTACGGTGGCCGGGAGTCCGCTATACACTCCCGACGCCCGGGGCGTCTCCTCCTGCGGCGGCTAGGGACGTGAGGGCGCAGAGTCTGCCACTCCCTCACGCGCCCCGCCTCCTCCTTCGCAAGCATTACTGCTTCGCAGAAGGAGGTGACGGCTTCCCATGCCTTCTCGCTCCGTAACATGGCTCGCACCAGGGTCGGACGCGAGAGGTCGCCGCCGCCAATCGCCTCCACGAGGACACGGCGGTACTCCGCCCAGGCAGGGCACACCTCCACCGTATGCTCTGTGTCCTCCAGACGATCCTCGCAATGGAAACACCCGGGCGTTTCCTCCCGCTTTATCCTGAACAGGAATCCACCGAAGCACCCATGCCCGGTGAGAACCTGCGTCCGGCGGAAGGTGAGGACGCCGTGGCGCCTCTCTATCCACTCCTCAAAGAGGGGACTTATCGCCGCAATTGTGGCGTGCCCGGCGCTGGGTTGCGACAATCGTACTCGCCATGTCGCCATGGGATCCTGCCAGAGCTCTGTCCGCCGTGCCGCGATTTGTCGCGGCAGCGGAGTTTCACCCCGGCGTTTCGTCTCTTCGCGCCACTCTCTCATGTGGGCGAGGACATTTGCCTCCAGATCCCATGGCGGCACTCCGGCAAGGAGGCTCGCCGCCTCGCACGGACAAATGATCTACTAGATGTATTTATTTATCCAAATGGTATTGAAGTATTTGAGAAAGGCGTGAGTTTATGTATATGTTAACGTATAAAAACTTTTTACAAAAAAAAATAACAACCGACTTCCTAAAAAAAACACTACAAGTGTTTTTTTTTTTAAATAAGTCGGTTGTTATATTTTTTTGTAAATAGTTTTTATTTTTAACTTTTTAGTAATGGTAGATTGTACCGTGTTGTGCCGGACGTAAAGAATAACAACACCCCAATTCTTCCTATGGGTGTCGTAAAAGGCGACTAAGGGACTTACTAGAGAATTGGCAGCAGCGTTCTCTATGCATTTTACCACCATACTGCGATCGCCAACCCGCCTGCCAAGCGTGGCGATTATGGCAAAGCCCCCCCAAATTGGAGGAGGCCCAAGTCCAGCAGTGGACGTCTTACGGCTGAAATGATGATGATGAATGGTAGATACCACCCCCCCCCCCGCACTAATCTAATCGCATTATTCGTTCATTTGTCGCGCAAAGACTTAATGCAAATTTAAGACTTATATTGTTTAAAATAACATGAGACCATTGGGAAAGCACCAGCTTTCAAATAAAAAAAATCCTTAAAATCGGTTCACACAGTCAAAATTTATGAGGTAACAAACATTAAAAAAAAAATACAGTCGAATTGATAACATCCTTTTTTTGAAGTCGGCTAAAAATATTCTAACACATTCAATTATTAATCTGCAATTTTAAAACTGCTCATATAGGTTTTAAACATGACCTGAACCCGCCATCTTTAGAACCTCAGCACAATTACATCTTACATGGGTACCTCGCAAGTTGCGCGTCGCAACTTAGTACCTGGGACTTAGTAGGAGAAGCTACTGCAGTAGAACTTGGAACTTTGAACTTAGCCCGAACTTATAGATAGATAGACTTTCATATTAGTTGTATGCCATTGTTAGACTAAGGACAGAGTTATGTTTAAGCATGGAATAGGTTAGGACTTTATCCTGGATTGGTTGGTTGGACTCGGTACAGTGTGCTAAGTATATTCAATCTACTTTGTCTTTTTAGAATTCCATACCCAAAAAATGTCAACGCAGCGCCATTACTACGGCTCCCTTGTCTGTCTGTTCGTCTGCCTGTCTTACAGCGGGCTGTATCTCATAAACAGTGATAGTTAATCAGTTATTTTTTTTACAGATTATGTATTTCTATTGTCGCTATAACAACAAATAATAAAAATGGAAGATAAAACGGGTATTTATTTTAGTTTTACTGTGTTGGATAACTTTATTGCATCGGATAGATGTAAGGTTAAATGCTTTTGTCAAAACTGTTGAAAGTTGTTCTAGAAATACCAAACAGTTTGAAAGCGATTGCCACTTGTTAACCGACTTCAAAAAGGAGGAGGTTCTCAATTCGGATGTTTATATGTTTTTTTTTTTTTTTTTTTTATGTATGTTCGGCCATAACTCCGTCATATATAGACGGATTTCCAAAATTCTTTTTTTGTTCGAAAGGGGTTTATTCCGAAATGGTCCCATATAATTTTCATATAGATCTGATGATGAGTTCGGGAGACAGACACCGGAACTCTTTAAAAAATGACAGCAAGTCAACCGCGATTTCTGCTATCGCATAAATATGCATTGTTTGTTTGGAATTAGTGCAGGGTGAATACCACAACTAAAAATTTAAAAATAAAAACTTTTTTACAAAAAAAAACAACCGACTTCCTTAAAAACACTACAAAGTGAAAAATAACTTTAATTTCGGAAGTCGGTGGCAAAAAAACCATAAATACAGATCCTAAGACACCGACTTTCGAAATTAAAGTTATTTTTCACTTTGTAGTGTTTTTAAGGAAGTCGGTTGTTTTTTTTTTGTAAAAAAGTTTTTTTTAGGTCCTCAAGTTAAACTAGTCCTGCACTGCTGGGGGGTGTCGGATCGCTGTCGAGTCCACCATGAAATATCTGGGATTGGTGCTCGACAGCCGGTGGGACTTCGGCCCCCACTTCCGGCGGCTGGCGCCCAAGTTGATGGGCGCGGCTGGGGCGCTGTCAACGCTGCTTCCCAATCTGGGGGGCCCGAGCGCCGCCTGTAGGCGGCTCTACGTGGGGATCGTGCGATCCATGGCCCTGTACGGGGCCCCGATCTGGGCGGCTGACCTGACGGCCGGCAGCATCGCTGTTCTGCGAAGACCGCAGCGAGCGATGGCCGTCAGAGTCATCAGGGGATATCGCACGATCTCCTACGAGGCGGCCTGTGTACTGGCTGGATCCCCACCGTGGGACCTCGAGGCGAAAGTACTCGCGTCACTGTATCGGTGGCGCGAGGAAGCGCGGGAGCGAGGCGAGCGACTGACGGAGCGACACATGGAGCTTCGTCGGTCGCAGCTCCGCGCAGCCCTGGTGGCGAGCTGGCAGGACAGGCTTTCACGCCCTACCGCCGGCCTCGCCACCGTCGAGGCGGTCCGGCCAGTACTCGGGCCCTGGCTCGGGAGGAGGCACGGCTCCCTTACGTTTCGGGCGACGCAGGTGCTCTCGGGGCATGGTTGCTTCGGGAAGTACCTGTGTCGCATAAACAGGGAGCCGGACGCCCGGTGTCACCACTGCGTCGACTGCCGGGAGGATACGGCGCGGCATACGCTGGCAGAATGTGCCGCTTGGGAGGAGCCGCGTCGTGTCCTCGTCTCAGAAGTAGGCAGTGACCTATCGCTGCCGGCCGTGGTCGAGTCCATGGTTGGCAGCGAGGAGTCCTGGGACGCGGTGGTATCCTTCTGCGAATCAGTCATGTCGCAGAAGGAGGCTGCGGAAAGGGAGCGGGAGATATCTTCCGCTCACCCAGCCCGCAGCAGGCGCACCGGGCGTCGGCGGAGGGTGGACAACGCCCTCTTCCAGCCCCCCTAAATGGGTCCAGGGGTGACGGATCTGGGGACGTCCGTCGCCCCCTATTCCTTAGGACCCGAGATGGTGGCGCGTAGTGTTCCACGCGCGCCTCTCTGTGATGTATGGGGGGGAGTTTAACACCTCACTCCCCCCCAACGTGAGGAGGCCCGCAAAGGCGGGCCGGCACCAGTCGGGGATCGCGGAAGACATATTGGTTCCCGTGGTCCCCGACGTAGGTGTGGGACGGAACACCGGGGTGGTTTTAGTCAGTAAGAGTCTGACAGACCCCTCCGCCCACCCCAGGGCGGAGGACATCCATGAGGATTTCCACCTCGTGATCAAAAAAAAAAAAAAAAAAAAAAAAAGTCCTGCACTGCTGGAACTCAGGCCTGCTCCCATCTAAGAGAGAGTAGGCTGTAATTTACAACGCAGATCCAGTGCAGTTTCGTGAATGTAACATGTCTTTGAATTTTTGGTTCTAGAATATGCCGCTTTCTTCACGATGTTTTCTTTCACCGTTTTGAGAGCAGCGATGACTACCCGCCTGACTGGATTTGAGGTCACGACATTCAACTCGTAAGTCGGGGTCGTTACTACCGGGCTACTGCTCTAGACAAAAAATATGAAGACAAAAGAATAAACTATATGGATCCATCTTTTGAAGTCATAAGTACGTTTATTACGAGTTTTTTCTTCGCAGAAACTTGCTGAACACATATATGTATAGTTTTTTTAATATTCAGTTTCTTAGAAAGCTACATTACTATTTATATTGTGAGAGGGGCCTGCTTTAGATCACGGCTGGTAGAAAGCGATGGTTGACTGATCGAGCAAGCCCAGAAGATGCCTTTTCACTCTTGCTTCAATGGATGAAGGGTTATACGTCGACGGGGATGCTGGATGAGAGGTCCATACTTTGGTCATGCGCATGATAAACGTGGAGGAGTTACTGCGTATGACTGGTTGGGATGTCAACCAAGTGACAGCGTGATGTCAAATATCATCATCTTTGACAATATGAACTCTTGTTTCCTATACTGCTTTAAATTTATCATTGCTTTTAGGTTAGAGTGAAAACACTTTAAGTAAGAACGTTTTATCATTTATTTAAAAATCAATTGTCGTGCAATTGGCTCGCAGAAACTCTAAAATGGTTCGACAGATTGTGATGTAACTTTAGTAAGTTGTTAAGTATGTGCTAACGAAGAAATTTCTTTATAAGCCTTCCACCTCCCATTTTGCCCTCGGTCTCCCAAAATATGCAGTCGACCTAAGTGACCTCTACGCTGCCACCAATAACGTTTTGAGAGTGGCGAAATTTGGGCCAACAAGATTTGAAATACTGTCGTATCACCTAGAAGAAGAATATTACTCACTCTGCTTCAAAGACAGCATCCTGTTCAAAATGCTTCATCAGCAGCCTATAATGTTCCCACTGCTGGGACACAGGCCTCCTCTCGGTGAGAAGGAGCGGGCCATAATCCGTCTTCGAATTTTTGGTTCTAAGACATGCCGGTTTCCTCGCGATGTTTTCCTTCACCGTTTTGACAGTAGTGGTAATGAAATAATTTACACAAAGTAAAGCGCCTGCTTGGGATTGAACTCACGACCTACTACTCGTAAGTCGCGGCCGTTACCACTGGGCCACCACTGCGTTTAAACTACTTACAAATACAAAAGGTACGAAACAAAAACGTGTGTAGTGTTTAATAAATAAACAATCAAAAACAAAACGATGAAACCACGATAGCATACGCTTAACAAAGTTAGCTCTACAAAAACCGTTTAAAATAAAACTAAAACCGAACACAACCAATTACAATCTCTAAAACGATGACTGGCATTATTAAAACAAACACAAAATCGAAATTCGCATAACTAGTCGATCCCCTCGATTAGCATTCGCACCACGTATCGAATATTCGAATATTCATGTATTTAATATTCAAAACTAGCTTGGCCAACGAAAAGTGGGTATTTTCACGATACTAAAGGTCGGGGTCGTGACTCGTGACTGAATTGTCACTTTTTGGACCTGTTTTAATTTTATGCGTGATAACTTAGTGGAGATACCAGTGATGGCCTAGTAGCCGCAACTTCCGAGTAGGTTCGTTCCCAACCAGGCGCTTTAGTTTACGTAAATAATTTCATCGCCACTGCTCTCAAAACGGTGAAGGAAAACATGGTGCGGAACCCGGCATGTCCAAAAACAAAAAAAAAATTATGACATGTGAAATCTACCTACCCGCACTTGGCCCGAGTGTTGGGCCCACTCTCTCTTATCGAGAGAAGGCCCGTGTTCCAGTATAGTAACATTATATGTCGATTATGCTAACTTAGTGGAATTTTAGTATTGATTTTATGTTTAAGAGTTGTTTCACTTGAATTTGTAACTTACCTTAACTTATCTACTAAGTTTTATCTATTTTCTCAATTTTTCTCAATTTATATGTAAGGAAATATGTTCTCAAACAGAATGAATCCTATTATCATTCACAACGCGATTAATGAACAGTCAGCGGGGTGGTTTTTTTTTTGGTTGCGAAATCATCAAATGTCTTCTCCCGCTCTGGGCGGAGCGGGAGGGCGTGTCAGACTTTTACTGACTAAAACCCACCCGTGTTCCTTCAGTTGCCTATATGCTAGGGTCACGGTATCTTTTTCGAACAATCTCGACCTTGGCAGGCGTCGGTCCTAGCAGACCCCTTCAGTGCTGCTGACATCTCTTTGAGGCGCGCGTGGAACACTACGCGCCGTCGACCCGAGCCTGGTCCTTTCCGGGCGGCAGCGGGGTGGTTGCGTAAAATACTAACAGTAGCAATGATATTCATTTTCAACAGCTCAACAACATTTATCCAGTTATTAACGCTGTTGAATAGACTTTTTTTTCGAACTTATGAAGTAATGGATTAGCAATAGGATAGGTACTATTATGGATGACTCATCGTTTCGATACTCGTCGTGTCTCCACTTGGGCGCACTTTGTGTTGCTCCGCATCATTGTCGATGCGGTGAAGCTGTCGACAGTCTCGCAACATGGCCTGTCCTGCTGCAGGAGTGTAGGCCGCAATACACAAGACGCCAGCATCAACGATATTATTTGCGCGCCGTTGTCACTGCTGGCGTACCTGCGTTATTAAAACCAAACGCCATGGTACGCGACAATGGAACAAAACCAAGCGGCATGACGTTGTTGCCGTGGAAGGTGAGTAGGCCCTTCTCATGTTCCTAGCACGGCGGGCTGTGCCGGCGACGCGGCTGTGGCTGCTAAGACCGTGTCATGAGGCGCGTATTCTTTTTAAAGAAAGTTCTTATAGACTGGTCGACACTTCACGTAACCAGAGGGCTGGGTTATTTTTAACCGACTTCAAAAAGGAGGAGGTTCTCAATTCAGATGTTTATATGTTTTTTTTTTTATGTATGTTCGGCCATAACTCCGTCATATATGGATGGATTTGCAAAATTCTTTCTTTTTTGTTCGAAAGGGGTTTATTCCGAAATGGTCCCATATAATTTTCATATAGATCTGATGAAGAGTTCCGGAGACAGACACCGGAACTCTTTAAAAAATGATAGCAAATCAACCGCGATTTCTGCTATCGCATAAAAATGCATTTTTTGTTTGTTTGGAATTAGTGCGGGGTGAATACCAGAACTAAAAATTTAAAAATAAAAACTTTTTTACAAAAAAAAAACAACCGACTTCCTTAAAAACACTACAAAGTGAAAAATAACTTTAATTTCGGAAGTCGGTGGCAATAAAACCATAAATACAGATCCTAAGACACCGACTTCCGAAATTAAAGTTATTTTTCACTTTGTAGTGTTTTTAAGGAAGTCGGTTTTTTTTTTTTTTGTAAAAAAGTTTTTTTTTGGCCAAAGAATTAGCATAATAGCCTTTCAACATGGCAATGCTGCCAGTCTTCTAAGCACGTTCCTGGATGACCGTGATGCGGACGAGTACTTCGACGCTTCGTATAGTTAGTCATTTATTTTAGTATATTAGTATCTTGCCTGTAATTGATGTCATTCAAATACACCGTGACATTTTAATCGTCTTACAATGGAAACCCACTTCATGTATTCAATGACTACTACACATCCATAAGAAAAAAAAATGAACATTTAAATAACTAAAAAATAAAAATATTATTCAATATGATAACACAGGACGTATTTTACATTGATATTTTGTATCATAGAACATGGGGATGGATTGATCTAGTCGACTCGTGCGCTGGGTAGGTATGTTCTCTACCATCTGATACGTAAACATAATTGACATGATGTTTCATAATTCGAATGCATTATTTATTTTTCTTAGTACCTATTATCTTAAATAATGGTAACAATTTTTAAATTACGCCTAGAGATATATTGTGTCGGATACATTGAGTGGATAGCCTTTGTAAGACGGCCAAAATGTCACGGTTTATATTTCCAAATCCTTCAAAATTATGCAGATTCTGAATGATAGTGTGTAACGCAATTAGGGTGCTGGATAGTGTTCGACAGGTAACAAGTAATAATAGCAACGGAAAATATTTGGTTGTGGCTTTATTAAATTGTTGATCCATGAGCAATATATGACCTTTAAGAAATCTTCGGAATTAAACTAGTTCAAACTAACTCATAAGATTTTACCAAGCATATAAGAACTCTGCTAAGCTTTCAAATATACTGTCTCCTTTTCCTATTATTACACTGTAAATTTTTGCGGTTACTACTACTTGATAATTAGTTTTCGCGACAATCTACGCTTCTTCAAACTTTGCGTCACTAATCAGAACTTAAAATCTAAATCAAAAGTCATTTATACAAATTAGGCTGAGAATCAGCCGATTTAGAATGTCAAAATTACATAAAATCGTCCCCCAAAACGCCCGAAGAGACCTTAGCCATTAATTAGTGACTGTTTAGACAAAACGCAAAGACAAAAATCAAACACAAAAGATACAAAAAAGTACTTTACAGGCTAATCCATTTCATAATTATAACGACTTAACCACCAATTAAGAAAACCGACCCAATTAACTAGAAAACCCCAATACCACATCAATATTTAAAATCAAACAGTCACGGTCAAAACTAACGATGAAAACATAAATATTTAGCAGCTCTCGTGAAATGACACTGACACATCCGAAATCACAAAGGTCAAACGTCAACCCTGACCCAAATCGATTCTCGCCTAATCGAATACTCGAATAAACGAAATCGATGTCCGATATCAAGTGGAATCGATAAAAGTCAGACGGACGACACGGTTTCACGATGTAGAATTGATAAAGAGCCGCATAGTTGCTGATGTGAAAATCTATTCTTATTTTTTAAATAGCTGGTTTAATGGCAAATTTTAAGGTATGTGTTTTGATGAAGAAGGCTTTTAGGGGCCATCCATAAATCACATCACACGTTAAGGGGGGAGAGGGTCAACAAATTGTGACATTGTGTAACAAGGGGGTGGGACCCTACATTTTGTGACGTCACATTTCAAAATTGAATATACATATTTAAAGTACTATTAAAACACGAAATATGAACTATGAAAGAAAAATTTAAAAAAAAAACAATGTCTAGATGTAATATTGCAAAATATGTGACGTCACACTAAGGAGGTGGGGGGGGGGGTCTCACAGATGTGACCAGCTGTGACAAGGACGGGGGGGGGGCGTCAAATAACCATGAAACTTGTGTGACGTATATTATTTTTAAAGACTGCCTCGTTGGTCTAGTGGTAGCAAGCGCTACTGCTGAGCATGAGGACCTGGGTTCGATTCCCAGGTCGGGCAAACTGTTATTGGGTTTTTCCATCTGGAATTTCTCAGTAACAGCCCGGAGTCTGAATTTGTGCCCGTTTGATGGCAATAGGCTCGCCCCCTATTACATAGGACTTAAACATATCTGCCGAAATGTGGGTACTAAAATGGTGGTAAGTAAGTGGTGTACTAAAGGTACATCTCTGCCTAACCCGTCGGCGAAACAAGGCGTGACATTATGTTATGAATTTTTAAATTTTAAGAATATTAAGCTCTTAAAAATAAAGATTTTCTTAATTCAACAACTAAATTTTCTTTGCTAAACACGATCTTAATGTAACCTCCTTTAAGATTTTTACCTGTACCTTTTAAAGGTCAAATTAGATTACCACAATTTAGTAGTTTGAAAATTCTACCGTTTGTCACTTACACGCTGATGGCACCGACGTAAGTTCCAAAACAAATCTATAATTATATCATCATCATCACCATTTCAGTTAATTCACGTCCTCTGTTGGACAGGCCTTCCTTTAATTTGGGGGGTATGACATATTCGCCACGCTTAGCAGGCGGGTTGACAATCGCAGTATGGTGGTAAAACGAATAGAGAACGCTGCTGCCCATTTTCAATTATGACCCTTAGTCGCTTCTTACGACACCCGGGGGATGAAATGCGATGGTGCTATTCTTATCCACACGGAACCGTGTGGTGCCAGACGTATTGTGGTATAGAATCAAGAAATAATTTGCACTAGTGGGAACCCAGTGATCGAAATTCGACCATAATTCATTTAAATATCAATCAAAAATAATCAATAATCAATTTTGTTCTGCATTCTTTCTCCATATTAACTTTACGTAACTATGCCAATATTCACACTCCTTCGTCCGCGTGATTTTAGTAAAAAGGTGTTCAAACTTTTTGCTTCACGTATTAATTCATTGTATACATAAGCCGACTAGTACCGTGTGGTGCCGGACGTAAAGAATAACACCACCCCATTTCTTCTCGTGGGTGTCGTAAAAGGCGACTAACGGACTTACTAGAGAATGGCAGCGTTCTCTATGCATTTTACCACCATACTGCGATCGCCAACCCGCCTGCCAAGCGTGGCGATTATGGCAAAGCCCCCCAAATTGGGGGAGGCCTAAGTCCAGCAGTGGACGTCGTACAGCTGAAAAAAAAAATGATGGATAAGCCGACTATTCAAACCATTTGTGATCTTATGGTTTTTTAGGTCTGGTCTGAAATAAAAGTCTCAGTATGCTGCGATTTTGTTTTGTAAATGCACTGCTTTTTTATGAATCTTTGATAACAGCATTACAAATAACACCCAGAAAAACACTGCCTACCCCCTACAGCATGAATATCCCATACAGCCCATCACAGCCAATATAAAGCCCTATCAAGATAACTGTACGTCGATACATTCAAAACAAATGGTCTGTAAACACATAGCATTACCGCTGCCCGAACGCCCGTCGCACGCACGTCTGGTGCGCCCCTAACTCTGGCTAATGACACGTGAAGGACGCAGCCAGTTAAATAAAAGTTAATTGGGATTGTTTATCTAGATGATAAGGGTGGTTGTGATAGCATTGAGGTTGAGTGGTTTGGCTATCGAGCAAGAAGTTGCTGGTTCAAACTTCGTTAATAGCGACGATGTGAGTATTTTAATGTTATACATCAATTATCTCACTGCAGGGTAACTGCTTTTCTTTTGCCAAGAAATAAACAAACATATGAACACCGAACACTGAGAACAATGGTAACAGCCGCGACGTACGAGTTATATTCAATTCAATTCAATTTCATTCAGATTAGGTACAATAAATAACAATAAATTACAATCATTACATTATTAAATTAGTTATAGATCGTGGGATCGAACCCAAGTAGGAACCTTATTTTGTATAAATTATTTCGTCACAACAGCTCTTAAAATGGTGAAGGAAAACATTGTGAGGAAACCGGCATGTCTTAGAAATAAAAAATCGAAAACATGTGACATATCTACTAATCCAGACTGGACCCGCGTGGTAGATTATGGCCCACTCCTTCGCACAAAGAGGAGGCCTGTGTCTCAGCAGTGCGAATATTATAAAAGATGAAGAGCACCGTACTTGCGTGTTTTCTAACTAAAGACTATAAACGCCAAGAAAACATAATGGGACAGCCAGTAAACACAAAGCTGTTATTTTGACATTACAAACAGAAACCACGATTTCATTTAATTGTAAAGATATATAAATTGATTGGTTTGAGGACATAATATTTCTGCTGGGGAGTTTGTTGCGCAACTTCTTTCCAGCTAAAGAATTAGGAAGTTGTGAGGGGCGGGTGTTTTTAAGGCTGTCTTATGTAATTTTAACGTTCCAAAAGTGCCGATTCTAAGCCTTATTTGAATTCATCATCATCATTACAGCCGTAAGACGTCCACTGCTGAACATAGGCCTCTCTCAATTTGGGAGGCTTCGCCATAATCGCCACGCTTGGCAGGCGGGTTGACGATCCCAGTATGGTCGTAAAATGCGTAGAGAACGCTGCTGCCCATTCTCTAGTATTGTTTGAATGATTTATTTCTAATTTTGATTTTGAATTATCTCTTTAATTTTTTTGGAATCGGCTAGCACAATTTTTGCACACAGCTCATGTTATAAGGAGTAAATAAAATCCAAGATTTGTCCAGGTAGCATGTGGGTACGTGGGGATAATTTCCTACAACCACGTGGGCGAAGCCATGGGCACCAACGAGTCATTCATGTTTTGTCTTACCAAGTAGAAATTCGAACTTTTGTACATGCACATGTATCTATGGCGATAATTATTTTTTTTCAAAATGTTTTTTTTTTTTTTCAAGATATATTATTTTTCTCTGTTTCCTAACCTACTCTGGATGAGTTTCAATATTAACCCTGCAGTAGTTGCGCACTTAAAAGTAACGGGAGTGTCCAATTTCAAATTGAAATAAATAAACTCATAAGCATTAACGTTTTATTAGATATATGAAAATATTATCAGTACAGTTTTCTTAACTAAATATGATCAACATAAACTAATCACAACCTCTGTGTTCCAAATAATCAACAAAAATAAAAATCTCTTTGTATGAGTGGGCTACAGTAGCCCACGCGACTAATCCAGTGTTAATGACAACTCCTCACAAAAAGCTTGTCTTCTAGCAGTGGGAACATAATAGATAAGCTAATCATAAAATCCACTGGATGCAAGAATCACAAAACCAATCGAAGTGACGGTGCTTGGAGGAGGCTTATGCCCAGCAGTGGACATCTTTCGGCTGAAATGATGATCATGCTAGGCTAAGCCAATTATGCTTTAGATTTTACCAAATGAAGTATAGACATAATGGCGTTTATAAATCGCAGCTAAATGTGTATAATTCCAAAAACCCCTTAATACTTTTTTAAACTTAATATTTTAGTCTAAACCTCTAAACTAAATAGAAAATGTTAACAGAACAGTCTATTTATGACGGCCGTCAAACGTCGACCTGGATAAAAGTTAATTGGAATACCAAATACGGCCCGTGTGGATGACATCCCAATGTTATCGGCAGTTTAAATTATCGCGCTTTTGTTTCCAAACATGGCTCTTGAATTTTCTAAAAAATATTTGAATATTTAGGAAATAAAAATTGCGTGAAAAGGTTCATAATAATTTTAGTATTTATTGCTATGATTGTGCGTTGAACAAACAATAGACTGATTAAAAAGGCTTCTTTTTTAACGCCTATTCTAATGTAGAAAAATGTGGATAACACTTTATTGTTGATAACTATTCTACGAATTCGAACTACGCTGTGTTACCGTCGTAGCAATCTCAGCTACGGCGTAGCAACATTAGCTACGGCGTAGCAATTGCATGAACTCATTATTTTCCACGCCTAAACTATTGACGCATTTATTGGATGATTCAAGTGATAAAGTTTGTTTAACCCTAAAACTATTTTACTTAATAATTCTGATAATATAACTTAAAAAATGTAATTCTACTGCCAAAACCACTGATGGGGTTTATTTGTTACAGAAACATTTGCATATAAAAAGATAATTAAAACTGAAAGAAAAAGATAAACATTTCTGTACCGAAAACCAACTTGTCTATCCAATGGCCGCTCAAAAACAAGTTTTCGTAAACATAATCCATTTAGTAGCATGTCAACAAGACGTTTAAAGTAGCTGAAAGACAAACAGTTCCCTCTGGAATAACAATTATTATTATTATTATAAGGAAGAAACATAACACAAGCATTTTCACTCCCCAAAGTGTCTTGATGTTTAATTAATTTAATAAACTAATTTCATTTTCGACCCTCCTCCGGGGCATTATTTGCATTTTAATTCTGCCTTTACTTAAACTTTTTTGTTAGGAAAATTGTTATCTGAAAATGGTGTCAGAACCGGTCAGTTGTTTCTGAGATGCAGTAAATTATAATCAACATTATGTATTTTTTTATTTTTCCGTGTGGTCTAAAAGACTATCACCATCCCATTTCTTCCCATGGGTGTCGTAAAAGACAACTATGGGGAATCCTAAAGAATGTGCAGCAGCGTTCTTCACACATACTTGTACTGGGATCGCCAAGCTAGCCCGTTTTACATGCGTGGCGATTATGGCAAAGCCCCGGGGAAAGCTAGGCAAGCCTATTTCCAGCTGAGAATGTCTTTTGGCTGACAATCTTTTGTGTGTTTTTTGATGTGAAACATCTACAGGCGAGGGCTAAACCTAAATTTTGGCGTGGCGAGCGTGACGACGCACAGTGGGCCCATACTGAAAATTAGTGGACTTAGGCAACAAAGTTTCAATAAGGATGCGATTTTTTTTAATGTGTTAATTAACATATAATCGATTTTGGTTCGATTTTAATTAATATTTAATTTTTTACACGCTTTATATTAGCTTCACTTGTATGTTTGTATATTTGTATGTTTGTATATTTGTATGTTTGTTTGTAACCGACTCCTTATAGCGCGATTTTGACCCACTTTAAACGACCAGATTTCATTCAAACTTTGCACACCTGTCAAGGACCGATGACAATGCAATAATTTCATAAATTTGTGCCATTATCCTTGCCAGGATTACCAGGACAGGCTTCACTTGCCTGAGCGTCTTTTGTATGTTGTCCGCTAGAGGGCGCTAGTTAGTTAGTTGACGTACGGCTGTGACGCGTTCGAGCGGTAAAAATCTAGCTAATTTGTGCCATTATCCTTGCCAGGGTTACCAGGACAGCAGAAAAACTGTCACAAACTACGCTGACATACGTCTCAAAATTATAGTTCATTCAAACTTTGCACACCTGTCAAGGACCGATGACAATGCAATAATTTCATAAATTTGTGCCATTATCCTTGCCAGGGTTACCAGGACAGCAGAAAAACTGTCACAAACTACGCTGACATACGTCTCAAAATTCGAAACACCCTAAAAAATAGAAAATAAATTATAGTTTAAAAAAACTAAAAACACGCTTCCATTGAAAACCAAACTAAAAAGTACAAAATAATGGAAAAAAAGCGTGGGGTGCCTGATATCAATAAAAAAAATACCTTAAAAAGCACCCCACGCTTTTTTTCCATTATTTTGTACTTTTTAGTTTGGTTTTCAATGGAAGCGTGTTTTTAGTTTTTTTAAACTATAATTTATATTAAACCATATTTATTTGCTTTCGTAAAGTATGGTTTATAAATATTATCTTTACAAAACAATTTCGAGTTTCACATCTGCCAGGCGTCGCGCGACTGCTCACTTTTTAACTGCAAAATTGTTGCTCGTTAGTCACTTCCGTGGCTGGACAAGTACCCAAGACTCTTTCGTTCTATTCTATTCAATTCGACTCTTCGTAAGATCGAAGGCAAGAGGAGGCCCATTCAGCAATTAAAAAATCAATTGAAGGCTGGTATTATTTTTGTTTATAAATTCAATTACAAACATACCTCAGCAGCCTATAACGTTCCCACTACTGGGACTGACTACCCAGACTTCCTCTCGGTGAGAGGGAGTGGGCCATAATCCACCACGCGGGCCCAGTCTAGGTTGGTAGATGTCACATATCTTCGAATTTTTGGTTCTAAAACATTCTGGTTTCCTCACGATGTTTTCTTTCACCGTTTTGAGAGCAGTGGCGATGAATTAATATACACAAAGTAAAGCGCCTGCTTGGGTTCGAACTCACGACTTACTACCCGTAAATCGCGGTCGTTACCACTGGGCCACCACTGCTCTATAGCTCATATAAATTCAATTATGGTTGTCATTATTATTGCTTTAATTGAATAATGAAAGCCTTTTGGCATGCTTTTAAATATATTAGATACACATACTGGTTGTAATTACAAAATGGATATTTTAATACAATTATTTGAAAGTTAGTCCTGGTTTTAAGAATTTATATATAGGATAAGTTTTTATCTAGTTCGCAAACTGTAACCATGAATTCAGCATATCATTCTAGACCCCCCTGTGTAGAAAATTTTTGTTGGATATTAAAAAAAAATCAGCTGTTCCATACATTTTGAACCTGTACGTATTGCATTTTTCTATGAATCAGGTTTTTTTTTTTTTTTTTTGTAAATCCGCCGAATAATTTCTGCGCAAGGGGGTCTAGAATGATATGCTGAATTCATGGTTACAATTTGCGCACCGGATAAAAACTTATCCTGTATATAATTTCATTTTATTCCATTCTATGTTCCAATGGATGGTGATCCAATCGGTGTATTGAAAAAAGGAGCTTACAGCTAAGTAGAGTAAAAACAGTCGCACGGGTTCGTGGAGCAGATTAAATTAAGTTTGCCGCGGTCGAACCGTGGATGGGTGACCATCTTTACAAACCAAGGTCCGTCCGTGTCTCGTCGCTGTTACTCGAGGATCTTAGACAGTCGTTATGGGTTGTATGAAGCCAGACTTTCATCTGGCAACCAGACTTACCAAGGGGTAACATTTTACACGGTTATTAGAAGAATTTTGTTAATAAGTTATTTTTTTAAGTAATATTGCAAATTAATTGGAGTTCAATGAAATACATGCCGCTCGAAATGCCCGTCCTACTTTTGTAATAAAACATACTATTACCCCATTTTCCAATCAATCCTAGCGCCGGACCGGTAATGTTATCTGGTTAATTTAGCAACGGTTTTATTGCTCTCGCTAAGTAATACACAATTTATCGTCATCCCATTATAAATAAACACATATATAAGGGGTGTAAGGGGGAGCACACAACAACCGCACTCCCCAAAAGTTAACCTCACCTATGTTTCTATCTCATCAATAGTAAAGAGAAATTGTCATCATACTTGACATCATACTCTTGTCGACTGAAGAATAGAAACATCTCTTTTCTTCAGTTTTACACATTTTTTCTACGATACAATCTATCATTATGTCTTCTCTTCCGTCGACAAATTCCGTTACTATGGCGGTCATGCTACGCGTGTTGCACGTGGTACACCCTGCCACTGACAGACGAGGCGCTGGCGACCGACTGATGACGATATAACCATCCAACAAGCCAACCTGCCTACTGAATTGCTGATTTAGACTGAAGCGCAGATTCTTAGGTAGATGATGATTAATCATCATCTTCCTAGCAATTTTCCACCTTTATTAAGGTCGGCAACCCGTCAAACTGGATGCAGCTAAATACCAGTATTTAACTTGGAGCAACTACTTGTCCGATCTTCATAATCCAGTTACTGGGTAATACGATACCCCTTGGTAAGACTGGTTGTCAGACTTTCGGGCTTCTGACAACTCGTAACAACTGTCAAAGATCCACAATTAACAGCCGGGACCAATGGCTTAACGTGCTTTCCAAAGCATGGACGAGTCTTGGTATGTTCTACGGAGGACCGTGCGAGCTCCTCCCTAGCTTAGCTAGTATGGGCAGAATGTATTGTTTTCTGTTTCTAAGTATTTATGAAGAATACTAATAACGTATTCGGCCACAATAAGAAAAGTTTGATGTGATTTATGTGGCAGGTATATTTAAAAAAAAAAACTGTTCTGTTTCGTAAAAAATAATAGTTTAAGAAAACTAAAAAAAACGCTTCCATACTTTTTAGTTTGGTTCTATGGAAGCGTGTTTTTTAGTTTTTTTTAACTATTTTTTTATTTATTTTTAGGGTGTTTCGAATTTTGAGACGTATGTGCTGACATAGTAGTAGTTTGTGACGTATGTCAGCGTAGTTTTCGAAGACAGCTTTTTTGCTGTCCTGGTAACCCTGGCAAGGATAACGGCTCAAATTTATGAAATTACAGTATTGTCATCGGTCCTCGATAAGTCTACAGAGTTTGAATGAAATCTGGTCGTTTAAAGGGGGTCAAAATCGCGCTATAAGGAGTCGGTTACAAACAAACATACAAGTGAAGCTATTTTAAAGTGTGTAAAAATCTGATACTTACATGGTGCCCATCCAAATATAAACTCAACCTTGAAATTGAATCAAGAAATTTAGGCAAGTAACTGCTGATAAATTATTCACGAATTCCTTTCCAACATAATATCACATAGAAATAAGGAAAAACACACAAATTCCTTTCAATCTCGCGTATAACTAAAAACAAAAGAAATGCCAAACAAATTAACAACACAAAGGCGTTTAATTGAAAGTCACGAAACAGGAACTCCAATAAATAATTATTTTGTACCATAGCAAGTTCATTATTTTCAGAAAACAGACAAAAGGAATTGACTTAAACATTTATTCCTCATTTAAGGCAAAAAGGCTGTTATAAAAATAAGTTGATTCCTGCGAATATTATTTTAGGGTTCCGCATTCAAATAGGGAAGGTCGTTAATTATGTAAGGTCTCGTTTAGTCGAAAGATAACCTCACTTAGAGGTCTTATTTCATACATGCTCCATTTTCATTCGTTAAAATAACTATCATTTAATTGTATGGACTTGTCCAGAAATTGATAATTTTTTTAAACATTTTGAAACACATGTAAAAGAACATTCTTTGGAAATAAGGTTCAAAGAACAATTCGAAAGAAACTGTTCATAAAAAGCGAACCATTTTGGAATATTGTTCGCTACATTAAAACTTTAGAACAATATATTTTCCTGTGTTTTTAACCGATCATAAACATACAATACCATTATGGTACGATACTCACTCGTATGTGTACGATCATACCAACTATAAACCTACATTTTATACACTGTTAGGAGTCTGGTATGCTTTTGAATATTCAAATACTCAATACGGCCGATGCACTCTGGCCAGATAGCATTACTACTTTTCACGAAAACACGAGCAATTTCCATGTAACTCGTATTGACACGAGAGAAAAAGATCGGTGAATGTTATTTAAATTTTGCCTAGGTTAGTTTTAGTTTTCCATTCATTTAAATTATTAAATAACCTTTTCCTAACTATGTTGGGGTCGGCTAAATACCAGTATTTTACATAGAGATGACCCAGTAACTGGGTTTTGTAGCTCTTTGCCTATCAGACCTATGAGACCTAGAGTAACACGGTAATCCTTTGGGTAGAGTTGTCAGATTTTTGAGAGTCTCGCTATCCGTAACGACTGTCAAAGATCTACAAATAACATCGACTTAACGTGGTCTCCAAAGTACGGAGAGGTATCTTTACGCAATGGTTGGTTATTAATAAATAATAGTTTAAAAAAACTAAAAAACACGCTTCTATAGAAAACCAAACCAAAAAGTAGACTATATATAACTATTATTTATTTTCTATTTTTTAGAGTGTTTCGAATTTTGAGACGTATGTCAGCGTAGTTTGTGACGTATGTTAGCGTAGTTTTCGAAGACAGTTTTTTTGCTGTCCTGGTAACCCTGGCAAGGATAATAGCACACATTTATGAAATTATAGTATTGTCATCAGTCCCCAATAAGTCTACAGAGTTTAAATGAAATCTGGTCTTTTAAAGTGGGTCAAAATCGCACTATAAGGAGTCGGTTACAAACAAACATACAAGTGAAGTTAATATAAAGCATATAAAAATGAACCAACCGCGGCATTCTCAACCTTCAATCTTCCCGTACGGCTATTATTATTTCGCCACGAACTTCTTTAATTATTATTACAATAATCAATTACGTCTACAGAACCCTTCCGCTTGACACCAAAAAACCTGACCATTTTTTATTAAATTGACGGCACTTTTTTCTTGAAGCGTTGTCTCTTATCTTTATCAATCATTTTGCTTCGATGGTTGCATACAAAGAGGCTTAGTGAGCCCAGAGGACGGTCTCGATGACCTTCACCTTGGAAAAGTATTTTTTCCATGTAAGTAGATTTTATAGGAGACCCCATTTATGGCGATGGACAAAATAGCTCGGAGCTCGTTATCTTAAAGCTGAGCAATTGAGGGTAAAAAAGAAGTTTAGTGTTTGCTAAGAAAGGAGGTTGGGTCATTGACTCTGGCTTACTATGTACGTCATACAGATTTTAGAATATTACACGTTTTTGTTCTTAGAGTTTTAACTTGAGAGATTATGATTAAGTATTTTTTTTTTCTTTGATAAATGCGTAGTCCGATTAGTTCTAGAGTTTCTATATTCCATTAAATTGTCTCTAAAAGTGATTTCTTACTGATGTTAATATTTAAATAAATAAAATAAAATAAATTTAATTCAGACTATTTAAATGTTAATAGAGACTAGTGGTAGCCCAGTGGTATCGCCCCTGACTTACGAGAGGTAGGTCGTGGGTTAGAACCCAGTCACGCGCTTCACTTTGTGTAAATAATTTCATCACCACTGTCATAAAACGGTGAAGGAAAATATCGTGAGCAAACCGGCCTTGTCCTAGAACCAGAAATTCGAAGATGTGACATCTATCAGCCCGCATTGGGGTCGCGGAATAGATTAAGGCCCACTCCCTCTCACCGAGAGGAGGCTTGTGTTCAGCAGTGGACGTCTTTTGGCTGAAATTATGATACTGATAAGTGGTGATTACAATGGTGTTACAAACTTTAGTAATCTATATATTAATACGTGAAGCGAAAACTTTGGATCCCTTTTTACGAAAATTGGGCGGACGCAGGAGTATGAAATTTCGCCCACTTATAGTTTATACAGAGAAGAAGTGACGAATGCTAATATTTTTTTTTTTAAATTATGCGTAAAAATACATTATTTTCAATAAATAACACGTTAAACACACTACCATGCGTTTGACCAACACACACACATAAATTCTCTTTTATTTATGGTTGAAGTCTGTGGTCAAAATGAGAAGAGACTAATATTTGTCTTTATTGTCTATAGTCTTACTGAATGTCAAACAATGTGTCAAATAATTAAGATAATGTTATAGGTCATTCATATCATTCAAACGTAAAATTAAAATGAATTATAGTCGAATTTAGACTACTAGGCAGCCACTAGTTATATTAATTTGCTAAATCGTCTTCAGAACACGGGTCGAGTTTCAAGGTAAGAGTTCGATCCGTTGTTGATGCTTGACCATCCATTACATACCATGCCTCAGAAGTTAAGCAGTTGGTCCCGTTTGTTATTCCTAGATCACTGACTGTCATTACGAAGCCAGAAGCCCGAAAGTCTCGCAAACATACATGCTAACATTATAGTGTATCGTGTTACTTAGTTATTGGGGGGTGGAGATAAGATAAGTAGTTGCTTCATGTTTAAAACACTGTTAGATGCATCTGGTTATGAGGATAATTATTGTATTAGTATCCACTATTTACGAAAAACATTTAAGTATACTGATATACAATTATATGATATTTAATGTTTTGTCCCACTCTGGACAATCAGGCAACGTCGTTGACTGGCCAATATTTTAGGACCACTCCTATTTATGATTAGAGCCAAGGCAAAAAATATATATATATATATCTTTGCCTTCTTTACCAGATTATATAAAAATGTTTAACACGCCTGTATTGTTCATTTTTAATCGGTACGCAGCCATTTTTTCCTGCCAGGAGTTGCTCTAAAGTGTTCCTTTTTTAAGTAGAGTGAAAATCTTTTTGTAAAAAGATACGGACACCAAATGAAGCGATTTTAAAAGGCACATGTAAAATGCTAATTAGGCATGCTTGCTTTACTTCAGATTTTAGCTTAACGGAATGTGAGATATTTAAGCGGTTTTTTCGTGATTCGTTTTAATCCTGCTACAGCCTTTTACATTTCCTATAAAAGGACTGCTTCGTTGGTCTACTGGTCCCAAGCGCTTTTGCTGAGCACGGGGTACTGGCTTCTATTTCTATATCGGACAAAGTTTTATTGGGTTTTTCTACCTAGAATTTCTCAGCAGCAGCCCGTAGTTTTGATTTGTGCCCGGCTGTTGGCAATAGACTCACCACCTATTATATAGAACTTAACATAACTGACGAAATGTGGTTGTACTATAGGTATCATCATCATCATTTCAGCCGTAAGACGTCCACTGCTGGACTTAGACCTCCCCCAATTTGGGGGGCTTTGCCATAATCGCCACGCTTGGAAGGCGGGTTGGCGATCGCAGTATGGTGGTAAAATGCATACAGAACGCTGCTGCCCATTCTCTAGTAAGTCCCTTAGTCGCCTTTTACGACACCCACGGGAAGAAATGGGGTGGTGTTATTCTTTACGTCCGGCACCGCACTATGTATACCTCTGCCCAACTTTTTAAGAAATGTGGTTGTACTATAGCCACTTGACAGTCCGGACTACTGAGAGTAGTTTCACTATTAACACTGTAATTTGAAACAATTGTAAAAACGAATTATTTTTAAAAGAGTAACCGTGGAGTTTCTTGCCGGCTCTTCTCCATAGGAACCAACTATTTGGAACCGTGCACCTAGCTTCTGACGTTTCATAAGTGCCCATGTAGGTTTATATGAAATAAAAATATTTTGATTTGATTTGATTTGATTGATTTGGCAACTACGGTTGCCAAGGACTGTCAAGTGGATAGGTATACCTCTGCACAACTTTTTAAGGAAATAGGGCGTGCTGTTATATTAAAGGAGAATTTTATCCATGCACTACTTTAATGCACCGCCATGCTTTGTTACTCAGTTTACTATCTATTAATGCACCAAGGCAAGAGCACTTTCTATACTCGATCTAAACCTCTATAATTGGTGTAATATTTCCTATAACAAATAGTGACTTTGCTCTTAAAGTCGATATGTTAAACTAACTTCTGCCCGCGACTTCGTTCGCGTGAAATTTTTGCTCCCCTGACCCTTCCCGGCGCATCGAAATGCCTGCCAGTTTTTAACCATTTTTCGTCGCTGCTGCGCTCTTTTTGATTGTAGCATGATTTTATGTAGCCTATAGCCTTTCTCAATAAATAGGCTACCCAACACAAAAAGAATTTTTCAATTCGGACCAGTCGTTCCTGAGATTAGCGCGTTCAACCAAACAAACAAACATACAAACAAACAAACTCTTCAGCTTTATAATATTAGTATAGATTACTACGTCTTGAAACAGGCATAACAGATGTCTAGCAAATCTTTAAATAATAACTTCATTTGTTTCATTAAAAAAACCGAGACTTCTGCTTATATTGCAAAAGATAGCCGTAAGTCATCATCATCATCATCATTTCAGCCGAAAGACGTACATAAGCCATAAGCCACACACGCCTGGACATAAGCCTCCCCCAAGCACCGCCACTTCAAATGGTTCTGTGCTTCACGAATCCAACGGATTCCTGCGGCCGTAAGTACTTTTTGTAAACATCACCAGGAAAATTGATTTATACAGGGTGTGGCTTAACTAATGGTCCACCATTCAGGATTCGATGAACCAGATAATTAACTATAACAATTAAAATTTTTAACCATTTTTACCCAATTTTTTTTTTACAAATAATTTTTTTTACAAAATTGCTCTTGAACTTGATGGTGTGTTAAAAATTGGGGTTAAAATTAGAGACAAACCAACTTTTTCTTCAAAAGAGCTGAATTTACATAAACAATCATAATTTATCATGATAGCTCTAGTATTCAGCAGTAATTAACAGAAATCAAAATGAAAAAATAATGTTTTTTGTTGAAACTACAAAGAAATATGTAATAAAAGGTAGAAATTTCGTAAATAAAAGACAAAAATGAAATATTTTCGGAACCCTTGGGTAAAAATGTTTAAAATTTTTAATTGTTATACTTAATTATCTGGTTCATCGAATCCTGAACGTTGGACCACTACTTACGCCACACCCTGTATAGCTCGATTTTGAGCAGCGATACCTATTCATTTGGTCAGCCGCATGCGGGCAGACGTCACCATTATCACCAGAGGAGAGCCAGGGCCCTATACCCACCTGCTACAATATTTTCCTTCCTGGCCATAATTACAAAACGTACGGCTATCTCTTATACTATTATACGGTCTTATAAACAAATGACATGAAAACAAAAGCCATATTATCAGGAACCTTCAGAGCAAGTTCCTTATCAACACTTATTGCTCCGAGCGGCGCATATCGTCTTAGGAAATCCGTCGGCGGATTGCTCCTCGTTAAGCTGGTTGTACACTGTAAGAAATCAGTGACAAGAAATATGCAATTTTTTTACTGTGCTTTGTTGCTTATTTAATTTGTGATTGAATTATTTTATAATAAAGATGTTTACTTATTGTATTTTCTAAAAATATTTTTTCAAGCAGAAGAAGAAAAGAAAATGAATAGAAGGAGAAGAAGAATGGTGGCTAAACAAATGTATCTACCAGGAAAATGCGAGTGGAAATATATCAAATCAAATGTAATTTATTGTAAGTAGGCTTAGGGTCAGCACTTATAAACATTTTTTTTTTTTCGCAAAAACCCCATTTAGGGGAGAAGAGTACGTAATATTATACTTGTCCCTCAGATAAAAATTAGATAACGGCTTATAGATTTTAGAAACTCTCTGATTAAGATCTAAAACGTGTCTCCAACTTCTCACATAAATCAGCAACGACCATCATCTTCATCATTTCAGCTGAAAGACGTCCACTGCAGAACATAGGACTCCTCCAATTTGGGGGGTTGATGATCGCAGCATGGTGGTAAAATGCATGGCGAACGCTGCTGCCCATTCTCTATGTATTTCTCCTTAGTCGCCTCTTACGACACCCACGGGAAGAAATGGGTTGGTGCTATTCTTTACGTCCGGCACCACACAGTACCAATGAACCAACGGAAATAAGCAACGATATCTTTTACTAAAAACCATCTTCGCAAATTAAAACTTGCAGATTACCCTCAGTAAGCAAACCGCCTTATATTACGCTTCACGGAAGAAAGGACCGATAAAGTCTTTTCTTTTTGTCGCTAAAAAATTGCAAGTCCGCCATTTTTTCGAAATAAGATTACAGATGAATGGAAATAATCAATCTTTGAACGTTGAATTGTAAAAACAGGTGGGCATCGATGTTTTGTGAACATTAATTTCAGTTTGAGATTTGATTATTTGAGAGATCGAATATTGAGATTTTAATATTTGTTTATGTCGAAATTAAACAGGTTCATTCTGGAAAACAGTGATGGCGCTGTGGTAACGGGCCGTGGGTTGTTGACTGTGAGTTCTTACTCCTGAAACACAGGCCTCCTATCTGTGAGAGAGTGTGGGCCGTAATCCACCACGCAAGCCCAGTAGGTGTTGGTAAATGTCACATGTCTTCAAATTTTTGGTTCTAGAACATTTTTCTCACCATATTTTGAGTGCACTGGTAATGAAATAGTTAACACTAAAAAAACCGCCTGTCTGAGTTCGAACCTACGTCTTACAAGTTGCGGCAATTCCTACTGAGTCACCACTGCTCCTAAAAAAACCTGCTCCAGGAAATGTAGATGTCTGCAAACACCAGGAGCCACTTACCATCAAATGAGCCTCGCTGTTTACCATAGAGTACTATCGACAAATACAAATTTTAAGATCTCAACAGATTGAAATCTTTGAAATCTTACAAACAAAAAGTCTGTTTCTTCCAGACTGAATGGAGATAAATCCTTCATTCCTATACCAAGGATATCACATGAGACATATTCGTACAGTTTAAATCTAAAGCCAGCTTAATGCAGACTGTAGACTCGGATGCCTGGATAGCTTCCAGAATTTTGTACCAAAGAAAAGTTAAAAGATTTGGATGCTTTTTCTCTCAGTTGCGTGTAGTAATTGGATTTTCGAAATAAAGTTGTGCAGTGGTGCTATATGAGATTGGGAAGTGAGGTTTGGTTGATGTTTTTAGCCTTGTAATGTTCATGTTATTATCTTGAAACAAGCTTATTCTGGGTGGCAGGGCAACATCACCGTTTCAAATCATAGTGTTCGAGACGATTCACGTTTATTCTTATTTTTCTCACCTTTTGATAGTATCCTCCAATTATTATTAATACCTGCATACCTATAATAATAATGATGGGATATCAACGCGCAAACTGTTATCATGAATTCAGCACATGATTCTAGAGCCCTTAAAGTAGACATTTTCCGTGGAAAAAAAAATGTTGTAGTACTGTTTCATAGAAAAGCGTGGTCAAAATGTGTGAAACAGCAGCTTTAATAACCAACGAACTTTAGTGCAGGGTTTCAGAAACATGTACTGAGGCTAACAGGTTGAGTTTCGACGACCCTGCCTCCCTGTATGGTTTTTCAATGGTTTTACTGACTTTCATTCGTAGATCTTTGATAGTTGTTAAGAGGGTAGTCAGAATCCCATGAAGCCTAATGTGAGAAGCAGTCTTAACAAGGGATAACACAACAGCACCTAGTTAACTGCTTTGTTAGAGTTAGGTCCATGTAAAATACTGATATAAAGATGCATCCGGGTAGACTAAAAGCCGACTCCAACAAAGTTGAGAAAAGGCAGACAGATTAATTGATATAGGTTTGACTGAGCAGTATATCTTGGTTCCATAGAAAGACGTGAAACTGAGACAGAATATGCTTCCAATTTTAAACACAAAAACTGGCCAAATGCGAGTCGGACTCGCGCACCGAGGGTTCCGTACAAACCTGCAGGTATTCACGGTTTATGCATAAGGTTTATGTTTATGAAATGAAAGGTTTTTTTTTTAATTTTTTATTATATTTGAGTTAACTGAATGAAAGGTAAATTGTGGTTTACGATTTATGACGTTTAAAAAAAAAAACTACTTACTAGATCTCGTTCAAACCAATTTTCGGTGAAAGTTTACATGGTAAAGTACATCATATATTTTTTTTTAGTTTTATCATTCCCTTATTTTAGAAGTTACGGGGGGGGACACACATTTTACCACTTTGGAAGTGTCTCTCGCGCAAACTATTCAGTTTAGAAAAAAATGATATTAGAAACCTCAATATCAATTTTGAAGACCTATCCATAAATACCCCACACGTATGGGTTCGATGAAAAATTTTTTTTTGAGTTTCAGTTCTATGTATGGGGAACCCCAAATATTATTGTTTTTTTTTTCTATGTTTGTGTAAAAATCTTAATCTGCTTACCAAGTTTCAACAGCATAGCTCTTATAATTTCGGAAAAAAATGGCTGTGACATACTCGGACAGACAGACAGACAGACAGACAGACATGACGAATCTATAAGGGTTCCGTTTTGCCATTTGGCAACGGAACCCTAAAAATGGCTCATCATCATCATATCAGCCAAAGAGAAGTCCACAGCTGGACATAGGCCTCCCCCAACTTGTGGAGGTTTGCCATAGGTGCCAAACTTGTCAGGCGGATTGGCGATCGCAGTATGGTGGTAAAATGCATGGAGAACTTTGCTGCCTATTCTTTAGTAAGTCCCTTAGTCGCCTCTTATGACACCCACGGTAAGAAATGGGATGGTGCTATTCCTTCGTCCGGCAGTGCACGGAACTAAAAATGGCTACATACTTTTAATTAATATTTATTTATTCACACTATAGTGTTCTATAAAGTTTTAGTAACAAAATAGACTATGTTAGTATTTAATAACTAAAACAGACCATGTTAGATTGAGTTGGAACTGTCACGCAGCCTGTGGATTAGCAACGCAGATTTCTTGTGCGTGCGTCTATGTTGCCGAGGTACTACAGAAGCGCGACAATCGCAATATTACCCTGTATCCGTTATTGTGTTGGAAATGCAGAGCATTGTAAGCCGTTTGGATAATTATGTGAACCACAGAGCTCTCGAGTAGAGTGCCGTGCAGTATGCCTTAAAAAGGGTTATTTTAATTGCGTCTGTGTGCCATCATCACCGGTACCGTGTGGTGCCGGACGTAAAGAATAACACCACCCCATTTCTTCTCGTGGGTGTCGTAAAAGGCGACTAAGGGACTTACTAGAGAATGGGCAGCAGCGTTCTCTATGCATTTTACCACCATACTGCGATCGCCAACCCGCCTGCCAAGCGTGACGATTATGGCAAAGCCCCCCAAATTCGGGGAGGCCTAAGTCCAGCAGTGGATGTCTTACGGCTGAAATGATGATGATGATGACCATCATCATCTGCCTGGCCTTTTCGGGAGTGGGCTTCCAATTAACCGAATACCATTATTTTACATGGGATGCCTATTCTGACCTCTACAACCCAGTTACTGGGTAACAAGCTACCCAATGGTAAAACTGGTTGTCAGACTTTCGGGATTCTGACGTCCCGTAACGACTGTCAAAAATCCACATATAACAGCCGAGATCAACATCTTAATGCGCTATATGAGGCACGGAGGGCTCTTTGTACGTAGCCACAAGCAGGCAATTTAGTCTGTACATCGAGAAAAAAATTGGGTCAACATATTCGCCCTAAGTGACTGTACGGGTAAGGTTCATTAAAATTTAAATGATACACTGATAAATTGATCGAATTTGTGTATTGAAAGAAAACTGATAACTAGTCGACTCGCGGCGAATCAGTCTTTTGTTTTTAGCCGATGGTAGACTTAAAATTTTACATTTTATTCATTCGCTTGACATGTAGAATATTATTTATCTAATAGTAGGTAGGATTATTTATATAATAGTAGGTAAAGCCGTTGCTTCCGGCTGTCTTTCGTAGATCTTAGGCAGTCGTTACAGGTCGTCAGAAGCCCTAAAATCTTATCAAGGGGAATCGTATTACCCAGTAACTGGGTTGTGGAGGTCAGATAGGCAGTCGCTCCATGTACAATACTGGTACTCAGCTGCATCCGGTAAGACTGGAAGTTGACCCCAATATAGTTCGGAAAAGGTTTAACAGATGACGATTTTATTCATTCGCTGCGCGTCGATGTCAGCATAAACTTGATACATTATATTGTACGGGTTTGCTCCTACACTGACAATACTTACACTCCCTTCTCTAGATCTATTTAATCTTTCTACTCATCAGTAACTAGATGGCTTTGACCTAAAAACTTGTCTTATTTCGGTAAAACAGATGCCTCTTTTGGTTGTTACAGCCGTAGGAACAAATTAAAAAGTATCCCATGGAAAGAACATCCTCTAGGTGCCGGTAACGGTGCCTTCTATTTTACAAATCCAATTAACTTCACTCCACTCCAAACTATAAAATCGTTCTAATATTACTTAGGACAGGACCGCGCAGAAGCATAAACCCAATGTAAGTTTAGAAGCTCGATGGTAGAATTAATTAGTGACTCGGTTTTTTTTATAATTTTTTTTTTTATTTCGATGATTGTGTGTGTGCTTTTGTGTGTTGTTTTTTGTTTCTGTGTTTTATTTTTATGTTTTTTGTTTTTAAGTGTTTTATGTGATGTTGTGTGTAGTCTTCAATCGCGTGTTGATTGAAAATTATCCTACGGGTACGTACTACTAGGATAATAAATACATTATGTTATTATTCGGGTTTTTAATTATCTGTGTCTCAAATTTCATCTAAATTTTTTTCAGCCGTTTCGGCGACATTGATTTATAAACATCCGAACAACTTTCAAATTTATAATATTAGTAGAAGTAGTATCGTAGAATCGTTAAAAACAGCAATGTATTTTTTTTTTTACCTTTATTGTTTCATTCGGGTGCAAACAAACAGTTCAGTTTCTTAACAATTAAATAGTATTTAAGATGTAGATAACGCCGTAAAGTACACTTACGTAATCTCGTTTTTCTCTCTCACTACTTGTTTATTAAGAAGTTGGTGTGGAACTAATTGTTTTCTTCAATTAAATAAATATATTTTAAAAATACGCAACAAAAACTGTGCCGATACAATTCACTCATATATACATGACAAATGTTGAAGATTTAAACTGAAATGAGCTTCTACTCACGTATGTAAATTCTTTGACTCACATTATGCATCGCTAATAAAGCCTCATTACACTTATCTGGTTTCCTACAAAATTGTTCCCTTTGATCTGTAAACAACAACACGACAAACCCAATTACAAGACATTATTAGTACCTGTCTCAACTCTAAACTCAATACGACATATCAAAGGAGGCGGAATCTTTTGAACCTCTTTGAACACTGTTGATTTCGTTCGAGACTTATTGTCTTTGCTCAGCCACAGAGGCTGCTTCCATTTTTAAAAAGGACTCTTATTCAATATGGCGCACAATGGAGTCTGGATTTGAAAAAGTGAAGCGTGAAAAGCTGAGGCTGTTCACTAAGAGGTCAAGCTAGTGTGAATTTAAACAGAATTATGCCAGTTTGTTGTGAATTAACCCAAGAAATACTGAGAGTATTCATTATAGTTTATTTGGTAAATAAATCGAATAGTATTAGGTAGGTACGCTTACTTGTAGTGGCAACTTTTTTTTTTTTAAATATATGTATCTAGCTTTTGCCAGTGGCTTCGCCCGCATATTATGCATATAAACCTTCCTCTTGAATCACTATATCTACTAAAAGAAACCGCATCAAAATCCGTTGCGTAGTTTTAAAATCTAAGCATACATAGGGATAGACAGCGGGAAGCGACTGTGTTTTATATTATGTAGTGATTATATCGAGCTTACTTGTAAAGATTTGTTTGAGATATATCAAAAATTTAAGCTGAATTTAACTAAAATCGGTGGGATAAGGTAGGAACAGGTTAACGGCAATGCTGTTCTTTTTAACCGACTTCAAAAAGGAGGAGGTTCTCAATTCGGATGTTTATGTTTTTTTTTATGTATGTTCGGCCATAACTCCGTCATATACAGCGCGTAACGGAAGGGGGGTATCAACCCTGAAGGAGGTGAATGTGCTCATGAAACTCAACAACTTTCCCCAAAGAACATAGGTCGAAATATGAAAAAAAAATTTGGCCCTCCCATAGTAAATCAATCAGCTGGTAGTCAGTTTTGTAAGGGAGGGCCAAATTTTTTTTTCATATTTCGACCTATGTTCTTTGGGGAAAGTTGTTGAGTTTCATGAGCACATTCACCTCCGTCAGGGTTGATACCCCCCTTCCGTTACACGCTGTATAGACGGATTTGCAAAATTATTTTTTTGTTCGAAAGGGGTTTATTCCGAAATGGTCCCATGTCAATTTCATATAGATCTGATGATGAGTTCGGGAGACAGACACCGGAACTCTTTAAAAAATGACAGCAAATCAACCGCGATTTCTGCTGTCGCATAAATATGCATTGTTTGTTTGGAATTAGTGCGGGGTGAATACCACAACTAAAAATTTAAAAATAATTTTTTTTTACAAAAAAAAACAACCGACTTCCTTAAAAACACGGCAAAAAAACCATAAATACAGATCCTAAGACACCGACTTCCGAAATTAGAGTTATTTTTCACTTTGTAGTGTTTTTAAGGAAGTCGGTTGTTTTTTTTTTGTAAAAAAGTTTTTTGACAGGCCAACAACATTCATTTTGTTATTTCCGGTGTAAAGCAAATTACTTTTTTAAAGCATTGGATTAGGAGTTTTTTCTAATACGTTGGATTGGTATTTATAATATGTTCTACTAGCTTTTGCCAGCGGCTTCGCCCGCGTGGAGGTCGAAAAATATCCCGCGGGAACGTACTACCGGGATAAAAAGTAGCCTATGTCCTTTCTCAGGCTTTAAACTATCTGTGTACCAAATGAACGAAATTAGGGTGCCTATCATGGGTCTTGTCAACACCTAATTTATCAAGACAAAACCTAATTTGTCAAATCTATTAAGTATTGTCGCGAACTGCTGCTCCATAAGCGCACATCAATGACCAATAGGAACAAAGCTGGCAACAATACCAGACGCTACGACATTTATTTATTGACACACCAACGACTTATTCACTAAATCATTACATTAAATATATTCTATATCAAAAGCTTTGCGGTGAATTTGTCACTTATGGTGTGCACAGCACTTGTATAATCAATAATAAAAATTAAAATGGAAATTATCATATATATAAATACATTGAATTTAAAATGACAAGAAGTTAAATTAAAATACAGTATAATTGGAACATAAAAAAAAATACATCAATTAAATTGGAATAAAGTATAGAACAAAAGAAGACATACCAATCTTTCGACCGTTATTGGTTTTCATTAAAACATTATTCCCACACCCCTCTCCTTGAATGTTGTAAGTTAAGATGGCGAATGCAAAATTTGATCGTTCAACCTAACGCATCTAATCGTTTTTCATTATTAAGGTTCGTGCAGACTAGCGCGACGCGCGCGACCGTCGCATCGCGCCAGTCTGAACGAGCCTTAAATAATCCTCAACAGAATCTTTCAAATACCTTGATTTTCACCAAATCTCACCGCTGCTGCTTCAAGTATTCCTATTTTAGTTATTTTGGTGAAAAGCAATCCTTTTAGTTAACAGTGGGTACCCAAAAACAAATTTAATGTCAAAAACCTTAGTTTGTTAACACCTATAAACTTAAAATAAGTACTCCTATTTCTATAGCCTTAACCAGAATAAAGTTCTTTTGTCTGCCACCCGTCTCGAAATATTAAAGACCTAAAACTTTAGGGGTTCACATTAAATGAATTTTCTTTTAACAAAATACAAACTCTTTAGGGCTTGAAATTAAATTTCCTTTATGCTTCAATTTTAGAAGTAAAATAGTGGCCAGTAATTTCTAAAATGTATTGTATTTAAAGTGTCTCCTTTGCAAAATTGGTCCGAATAACTTTGCGTTGCCTGTCTTCAAGCTTTGGCTTAACTGAAGTGAACCCCAAGCGAGACGTGGAATGAAATTCTAATTCAAATGTTTACTAACTTCAAGCACACACACCTACACTCACTCACCCACATTCATACACATCCTCACTCACATATATACTTACTCATACATACCTTCACTTACACACATCCTTACTCATAAACACCCGCACTCTCACAGACCCTCACTCACACACCTTATTTATTTTTCGCTTGTTTACGATCTTTATTTTAGCTAAACTGTACCCATATCATAGTTAAGTCTGAAAGAATTTGTTTTATGGCTATACGAGCATCGAAAGCTACGACACAGTTTTTACCTTTCGTAGCTCTCATAGTTTTCATTGAAATCTATATGTCAATTTATTTTTGTTCATATTGAAAATGTGTTACTTTTTTTTACTTTTTTGTATACGGAGGTGTTTAAACTGGCGCTAATAATCGCGGGACTTCCTATTCATTAAAACAATTGCCACGCACAGTCGCGTCACTACTTCACTTCCTTCTGTTTAATCGGAGCTTCATGCGTCTATAGCAAACATAAACATGATAATTTACTTGGCTTGTAAAAAAACATCTCGCAAATAACTTTTCATAGTCAGTGAAATGAAGTATCTGATATCGACAACCCAGTTACTACGTAACGCGATAACTCTTGGTAAGACTGGTTGTCAAATTTCGGGATTTGAGGTCACGACTGTTACAGTGGAATAGAATTTCAATTTTCAATGCACGGTTTCTGGCATATCTATTATTATTTTGTCTTGCATGCAGAAAACAAAGATGCAATATCGTAACAAAGTTGTAACTAGTGACGTAGTATATCACAGTCTAAGTTGTCAGGCCGTTTGCAGAAACATACTACATATATAATGGTGAGACAAGTGCCTAGTTTTACGCATAATATTATTTCAATATGTATATGTATATTGAAATAATATTATGGATTACCGTGTGGTGCCGGACGTAAAGAATAACACCACCCCATTTCTTCCCGTGGGTGTCGTAAAAGGCGACTAAGGGACTTACTAGAGAATGGGCAGCAGCGTTCTCTATGCATTTTACCACCATACTGCGATCGCCAACCCATCTGCCAAACGTAGCGATTATTGCAAACCCCCCATATATCCCCCCCCCATTAGGGGAGGCCTGTGTACAGCAGTGGACGGCTTTCGGCTGAAATGATGATGATTATAACGTATATGTATGTCATGAAGGGGCATGTGGCAAAGTAACGCTTGCTGCGGTCGGGCAGGGAATGGGTAACCATCTATACAAATCAATACCCCTCCGTGCCTCAGAAAGCACGTTAAAAGTACGTCCCGGCTGTTATTCGTGCATGTTTTTACAGTTGTTACGGGTCGTCAGTAGCCCGAAAGTCTGATAACAAGTCTTACTAAGGGGTACCGTGTTACCCAGTAACTAGGTTGTGGTGATCAGATAGGCAGTCACTTCATGTACAGTACTGGTATTCAGCTGTATCCGGTTAGACTGGAAACTGACTCCAACATAGTTACGAAAAGGCTGGGTAGATGATAATGAGAAGATGATATGTATAATTAATATATTTATGAAATGTTCTACGTACTATAAATATAGGCTTACACACAAGCACCCACACACACAGACACACATATCATCATCAATTTAACCACGTTGACAACCTTTATTTTATGATATAGTGGAGGACCTGGAGTTCTTAAATACTGACTTAGGCTTGGTTTAGACTCCAGGTCTCCTACAAATTACAAAAAGTTGATAAAAGGCATGTCAAATAATGTTGTTCTCATTAATTAATTTAATGTTAATTTTATTTAAAAATAGAAGACATCGGACTGCCTAGGTCTGGTGGTAGCAAGCGCTACTGCTGAGCTTGAGGTCCTGGGTTCAATTCCCAGGTCGGGCAAAGTGTTATTGGGTTTTTCCATCTGGAATTTCTCAGTAGCAGCCCCGAGTCTGGATTCGTGCCCGGTTGATGGCAATAGGCTCGCCCCCTATTACATGGTACTTAAACATAACAGGCGAAATGTGGGTGTACTATAGGTACACCTCTGCCCAACCTTTCGGAGAAACAAGACGTGATATTACATACGTTATGTAGAAGACATCGAAAAGTTGATTAAGGCGCAGATACATGATTTTCGTGACTTTTAAATCTGTTACTACGCTTTCAAATACTGCACGTTAGTTACGCAAAAAATATATGTGAAACCAAACCGCATACCCATCAATTCTATCAGTGAATATTTTAGTATGTTAGTTAAATACTATCTGAAATAAATTCTGGAAGTAAGGTCTACTCAAAATATAAAAACGTTCAAACTACTTAAGATATTTTCATGACTTTTTTACACAAACAGATTATAATAACAACTACCTGTGACTTTTTTTGAAATATTCATACTTTTTTCACTAAAAATAAATATTCCCTGTAAATCTGAACGAAACGGCACGCGGTGCCCTGCGCGGACGACGGACGGGCGGTAGTGTACCGCTGACTACTGTCACTGGTAGACGCTGACACTGCGCAAGCGCGGTACTAACATATTTTTTCGACCATATGGTCGAAGGGCAACGCATGCAGTTTCGTTCAGATTTTTTGCGAAAATTTATTTTTATTGAAAGAAGTATGAATGTTTCAAAAAAATCACAGATAGAATTACTGATAATTGTATAAACTGATTGTATAAAAAAAATAATGAAAATATCTAAGTAGTTTGGAAGAAATTTCGTTTTTATATTTTGAGTACATCTTACTTCCTGAATTTATTTCAGATAGTTATTAACTAAAATACTAAAATATTCACTAATAAAATTGATGTGTATGCGGTCTAGTTTTACATTTATTTTTTGCGTAACTAACGTGCAGTATTTGAAAGTGTAGTAACAGATTTAAAAGTCATGAAAATCATGTATCTGCCCCTTAACACATCTACTAACGCACTGATCCCACGAGATGGAAGCCCCTGCCAAACCACCCACTCCGTTTCACAGAGAGGAGACCTGTGTCCCCGAAGTGGGAATATTCTATTCCGATTATGCTTACAAAAACACTGCCCACACTTATACATAATATATTAGCGAAGAAATAAGATCGTATATAAATGTTCTGTTAAATTAGGATAAAAGATTTTCTTGTACCACTTTGACCTTTAGAGCCCAAGGCTTTGTTGATCCACAAGGGACGTTTTACGTTTTATTTTAGGAACACAGGTGGTCTATAGATGAAGAAGGTAAAGAGCCCCGGATTTGTTCCAAAAGAGTAGCCGTGGCCCTGGCATAGGCAACTGAAGCAACACGGGTGGGTTTTAGTCAGTAAAAGTCTGACACGCCCTCCGCCCAGAGCGGGAGAACTAATTTGATGATTTCCCGGCCACAAAAAAAAAGGTGGACTATCTTTCTTTAAAACCCCCAGAAGTCGAAATTGTAGTCAGTCCTTAAACGGCGACTGCACTTTGTAAAAACATAAGAAAAGTAAATATTCAACAAGAGTAAGCTCTGCTCATACAAAGGTGATTCTGAAGTCATGCGACTGAAATGAAATGAAATTGTTTATACTGTAATAGGATATTGGAATCAGTTTTGCACGTTATTTAAAAATAAATAATAGTTTAAAAAACTAAAAAACACGCTTCCATTGAAAACCAAACTAAAAAGTACAAAATAATGGAAAAAAAGCGTGGGGTGCTTTTTAAGGAATTTTTTTATTGATATCAGGCACCCCACGCTTTTTTTCCATTATTTTGTACTTTTTAGTTTGGTTTTCGATGGAAGCGTGTTTTTTAGTTTTTTTAAACTATTATTTTATTTTCAATTTTTTAGGGTGTTTCGGATTTTGAGATGTATGTCAGCGTAGTTTGTGACGTATGTCAGCGTAGTTTTCGAAGACAGTTTTTTTGCTGTCCTGGTAACCCTGGCAAGGATAATGGCACAAATTAGTTTGTAACGTATGTTAGCGTAGTTTTCGAAGACAGTTTTTTGCTGTCCTGGTAACCCTGGCAAGGATAATGGCACAAATTAGTTTGTGACGTATGTTAGCGTAGTTTTCGAAGACAGTTTTTTTGCTATCCTGGTAACCCTGGCAAGGATAATGTCACAAATTTATGAAATTATTGCATTGTCATTGGTCTTTGACAGGTGTGCAAAGTTTGAATGAAATCTGGTCGTTTAAAGTGGGTCAAAATCGCGCTGCTAAGAGTCGGTTACAAACAAACATACAAACATACAAGTGAAGCGTGTAAAAATAAGCTAGATAGCGAAAAGAACGGAGAAACAAACTCAAGGTTCAAAGTCTGTTGAATGTAGTCTAGACATTGTTTTGGCCAGATAGTGTGAGAAATGTAGATTAGTTCCTGAAATAGACTTTTGTGCAAAGAACCACACAGATTTCAGAGAAGGTTCTGGAGTGGCGACGGCGTACTGAAAAACGGTGCGTTGAAAGGCCTCTCACAGGATAGGACAGGGTCCCTTAATCGCCTCTTATGACACCCAAGGAAAGAAATAGGATAGTGTATTCTTTATGTCCGGCACCACAAGCCATACAACTTAGTTGACAAAATCAGTGCCAGCGAATGTTATTCTGCATAGCTCGAGATACGCTTCAGTTTAACTAAACCATTATATGAAAACTTGTTTAGGTGTTTAATCAAAACTTTTCAGACTTTCTTATTATCTGCATTTGTGTAAACACTTGAGTGTAAACGTGTGTATCTTCTTGTGGATGAATTCTATTAAAAACTAGGTATAAAGTTTCAGTCTAGAACTTTACTTAAACAAATAAATGTTTATGCTGAAGACTCAGCACGTTCTGTTCAAGATATTTACAGGGTTAGGAATAATAAGTTAAAGTTAGCGCTTAAACTAGATTTAGTTACTTTTGGCAGACAATTGAATTAATTAAGAACCCGTCAGGAGTAAAATACTTTATGAAATATGGTTAACAGTTAATCATCCGACATTTTAATCAACTATGGTGGTACTGAGGTCAGGTTTTATAGCTAAACTTCGACAAGCAGTCTGGTAACGCGGTAATGGTGTATTTTGTACTGGTTTGAATATATGGATGAGCATGCCTGTTTCACACCAGATTAGGAAAGTAAATCATTAATGACTTTAAAGGCAAAACTCTTCCAATATATATATAGGTACCTGCGATAGGAGAGAACATAGAAAGACATGTAGACAACGTGTGTAATAGTAGAACGGAAATCATAAAATCAAAATTTTACTCTAATGTATGAAATGTATATATAAATATACATACATAGGTACTTCTTAAATAAATAACTATAATGTAACTAAAATTTAAATAATACAAGAGAAATTATGGCAAAGTGGAGAGACAGTGTTCTTTCACTTTTCTTTTAAATACTGAAACCAACGCATTCCCTTATATCACGCGGAAGTGAATTCTACAATTGAACCGCGTGCACGGTGAAGGAGTAGGAGTAGAAATCAGTTTAATGGCCAGGGGACGTGAGGAGATTTCTAAGATGCGACCTACAAGGTGCATCAAAAGGACGGGCGAATTAATGCGGATGATCCAGTCGATGAGGGCCTGTCACCATGACGTACTCCCTGATTGGCCAAATTCAGCGCAAAAAGTCCTTTAAAACACTACCTATTGCAAATAAATTATTGTGATTTTAATTAAGGAAACAAAAAAAAACTTTTATTCACGACCAGAAAATCGCACCCTTTCTTCAAGTTCTCCCTAAAATATGAAGCTGTTACTCAAAATTATTAAGTGTAAAGAAAAATTAAAATGAAATACGAACAATATTCTCTGCGGAATGAGATTTCTTTCAAATTCAAACATTTATAAGAGGTTTCCTTATTCAGAGCCTTTGAATGAACATAATCTTTGGCGCTTTTTAAATTGCAATCCTATGGCGAATTCATCAGGAAGAAATTCAAATATAAAAATAAAATATTAATTATTTTCAGTAAAGAAAATTTCGTAATTAAGCTGCTTAATATTTTTCTTGAATGAATGAAAAGTAAAGACTAATTAATTTATTAGAAGTGCTGAATGATCTACCGTCTATGAGCTAATTGTAACAAGTTCAGTGTAAGCGGGAAGCTCCTCAAATGACTCCATTGAGTGAATTTTTCATGAAATTGTCATTCAATGGGATTGATTATTTTAATTATCCTTATGGTCGGGAATCATAATTAATTCCACAAACACACTAACACTGACCTATAAAATGAATTAGAATTTTGCTGGCCAGCCTGACTGCATCCACCTTAACCCAGCAGGTCTTCTAGATAAAATTCAAAAAGTTCGGTGACTAAACGAGCGAATAAACATTCTATTCTCACTCAATGTTTTTTTTTTGTAAACAAATACAGACCATTTTAATTTAGACAATCCTTCCTAAGGTGATCACTGATTACAACGGCACTGCTCCGTCACAGCCTCCTCTTGTCATGCTTTCTGTACACTTATACCTGCACTATGAAAGACCTTTGCGAAATCAATTCAACTCTAAACTACAGTTCAACTACATTTCCAAATTCAACTCTAAACTACAGTTCAACTACATTTCCAAATTCAACTCTAAACTACAGTTCAACTACATTTCCAAATTCAACTCTAAACTACAGTTCAACTATATTTCCAAAATCATCATCATCATCATAATCTCAGCCCGGAATGATCCTCTGCTGGGTTAAGGCCTCTCCCTTTTTTCGCCATACTTCTCGGCTTCGAGCGTCTCTAAGCCATGTGTTTGACGATATCATTTCCAAATTAAATATGAATAAAGTTAACGATATTTCTGGCCTTTAACGTGACACATAATATGTATAACTAATAACCATTAGAGTGATTAGTTTAAATAAAAGTGATGGTGCAATAATTCATTGAATTAGTAACAACATAATTATGAATTACGTTATTTGTAGTACCGTGTTGGTTGATCTATAACCGTATTACCCTCTCAACAGGTTCCCACGAAGTATGATACATGCGCTGCTCCTAATTATGATGGATTAGCAGAAGATAACCACGTACATGTTATATAACATATTGCAGGGAAGAGCATACGTGACAGGATAAATAATTAAGGTTCGTCCGCAATAGGGGCAGCCGTTGCGATAGGTTGGTACACCGTATAATAATCCTACTACAATGTTATAACTGTGAAAGTCATTATGTTCAGATGTTTGTTACTCAATCATGCAAAACGGCCCGAACGGATTTAGATGAAATTTGGAATATACATAGCTTACGACCACGCTCTTGCTGCACACGGTTTTAACGAACTCACAAAACCTGATTTGGATCACAAGGGTTCTGGAGTGGCGACCGTGTACCGGAAGACGAAGAGTTAGAAAGCCTCCTTCAAGATGGACCGAGAACCTTGTGAAGGCCGCAGGAATCTGCTGGCTACAGGAAGTATAGAACTGGCTATGATGATGATGAAGACAAAACCTGGACATTTAATTATTCTATGGAAGTTTAATATTAACGTAGAATACATGTATGTAGACCATTTTCTATTTTATTTAGTACCTGGTACTTCTTGGCAGGCCTACACTATCCCCCCATACCCATATATACTGTCGTTTGAAAACGTCGCATAACCCAATTATTTTTTAAATAGTTTCTACCCAGCTCTTCTCCAAAAGAAACAGCCAATTAGAATCGTGCGCCTAGCTTCTGACGTTTAAAAAGCGCCCACGTAGGTTTATGTGAAACAAAATATTTCGATTTTGTCACACAAACTTTCCGGAATAATCAGCAATGGTGAGAGCTGAATCATATTCCGTTTCGTAGCATAGAAGAACAACGCGGTCATACAGACTATTTAAAATTGTGTATAATGGATATACTCACATAGGGTGGCCGGTTCATAGACGCTCAACCAGTCTTCATGGATTCCCGTTGAAAGTTTTCTTCAGTTATTAATTGATAAATTAAAAGTATTTTCGTTCTTTTTAATAATTAAAACTTTCACCGTGTGGATACCCTTTACACTTTTGAAGGAATAAGCAGTTTTCTTTTTAATAACTTGGAATTAACACAGCGTCCAAAACTAGAATTAGCCAGTATATACGGACCTTAGAAGAAAGTTAGTCACAAAAATGCCAGAAACGTGATCCTAGAGCACCACATTAGATCACTGTGAACAAAACCACGCCACATGTAACATGTGTATGTACTATATAACATCGTATACCCTTTGCTACAAATAAAAGGCAGCTCAGAAACACAAACACTACTGATGTTTCTCCCCCTTAGGTTAGTAAAGGGTTTTGACACAACACATGAAGATAACAGAAGGTAAAGTCAACAAAGACTGGACTTTAAGTGTTCTCTAGGGTAGCCCTCAAAATTAAAGTTTTCTTACGTTTTTTACAATTTGCATGTCAGTGCTGGGATCTATGTTGATAAAATATGATTCCTGACCGTTACAAGTATGAATTTACAGAATTATAATCATCATTGTTATCAACACAATTCTCTAAGTTCATTTAATTTAATTTAATTACCACTGTTGCCGTAAAGGTAAGCTGTTATAAATAGTGACCTTTACGGACTCATTTATAACAGCTTACAAGTGACCGGTGTTCCGTGTGTTGTCGGACGTAAAGAATAGCAGCACCCCATTTCATCCCCTAGGTGTCGTAAAAGGCGACTAAGGAACTTACTAGACAATAGGCAGCATCGTTCTCTATGCATTCGATCACCATACTGCGATCGCCAGCCCGCATGCCAAGCTTGGCGATTATGGAAAACCCCCACCAAAAAATTAACCGGTTAAATCGGCGGTGATGGGGGGAGGCCAATGTCTTTCAGTTGCAACGATGACGATGATGATGACAAGTGACCCAGCCCTGACCATTGTGGAAAGCAATGGTCCGATCAACATCTGTCAAAACCTAAACCCTTTTTTTTTGTCGGTGGGAAATTATCAAATTGCACCTCCCACTCTGGGTGGAGCGGTATCAGACTTTTACTGACTTAAAACCCAGCCGTGTTCCTTCAGTTGCCTATATGCCAGGGCCACGATAACTCTGTCGAACAAATCTATGACCTGCAATAGACAACAAAAAAGGAGTAAGGGCCTTCTGTCTTTTCCGTCATGTGAGTTACATCAATCACGGCTGATTGACGTTTCTCTTGTACATACATCACGGATCCGTATATAAATGTTTTGTTCACGGGCTTTCCTTCAGCGGATCAAATGATACATGTTCGTAAAAGTTCAATCTGAAGTAAGCGTTGGATCAAATCTGATCTTTGAGTTTGAAAGGATTCTTGGGTAGTTATTTTGATACCCGACTACCACAAGCCAAATGGAGGAGTTATTTGTTTTGTAGATTATGTATGTTTGTATTTTATAGGTTGAAAACATGGTTTTATTCCATTCAAGTTCAATAGGCAAAAAAAGTTCGCAAAATAATAAAAGTAAAAATATTTTAATAATTAATGATGACCATTGTAAATGCATACAGGATGGCAGGGACATCGATTTGCAAACTATAACCATGACTTCAGCACATAATTTTAAACCCCATAGCGTAGAACGTTTTCGTCAGTTATAAAAAAATTGCTGTTTCATAAAAATGAGGTTAAAATAAACAAATAATAAATCATCTTTTTTTTTAATAATGTGGTTCTTAACGTTTTTGTTTTTTGTATTTTTATTTATTAAAACAATGGTATATTTAATTATTTCATTTACAGTATGTCATTAAATTACAGAAGGTCTATCTTCGTACATCTATCAATTAATTCATCGATATTCGATGGATCACACTCTTATAACTAAACGAACTCATATTGGTACTCTTTTGGTTAAAAAGTGCCTAAAAACTTGCTGTGTAAACCTGCACCCTAATTGCGAAACGCACTATTTATCAGAATCTGAATGGGGTTGAAGATTATTTCTATACCATTGCGTCATGTGTTCGAATAAATTTTCGGCTCAGCAACGTAAATAACGCAATTAATGTTGTTTAACTATCCATATGAAACCAATTCTTACCGATAAAAAGTAACGCAATTACCCTTCTGGTCCAGGATGAATCAAAAGGACAATTCTCGTAATTTAAAACGTTCAAAACCTTGTCACAGTCTCATCTCAGCGACAATCAAATGTCAAAAACTTGTCAATAATATATGGAAACTCGAGGATTTTTTGACAGATTGAGACCGAAATTAGACTGTGAACGTCCTTAAGATTACGAGGATTACCCCTCCGGTCTTATGTAAGGCTAACTCTTAGATAATAATTTCCGTAAACTGAAAAGAAGAGTATTTCCACAAGAAAGCACCTTATTTTGTGCATAAAGAAATTTTTCCTCGGTAACTAATGAATGCTTAATCAGTTTCCCCCATCACAACAGACCTTGGCAATAATCCCGGAAAACGCCAGAAAAGTAGAAAAAAAAGGAAAAATTTCATACAATTACTTTTTCCATACTTTTCACGTTTTCATCGTCAGCAACATTTTTAATTTTCTTTGGACGATTCTACCCTCAACTTCATTCTGCACGAAATTATTCAATTAAATACTTAAGCTCGCTATTCGAGATTAATTCAACCCTTTTTTTTTTCATTTAAATTATCGTTTGGGTCAAAATTGATACGAGGGTCTTTGAAAATATGAGCGGAGGAAGTTTCTGTTGTAAATAGAAGATTGAATTGAATTTAAATTTGGAGAAATTGAAAAAAAATATGAATAAGACGAATTGTTCCGTGTGGTGCCAGACGTAAAGAATAGCATCATCCCATTGCTTCTCGTGGGTTTCGTAATAGGCGACTAAGGAACTTACTAGAGAATGGGCAGCAGCGTTCTCTATACATTTCGCCACCATACTGCGATCGCCAACACGCCTGCTAAGCACGGCGATAATGGCAAACTGCAAAATGTCTTAACATGGACTGTTTAAGTTTACCAGGCCACTCAGAAAGTATTGCGAAAAAAAGTTTTTTTGTATAAGAGACTGGCCAGTTATAAACTATTATAAAATAATGATTATTTATAAGTAAAAATAGGTACGTTCCAATTTCAAAATTTCCCTCCACATTTTTTGCGAGCTAATTAAATTATCTTGTTTGGAATTGGAAAAAAAAATGCGCCGGGAACATTTTCACGCTATGATTTTTTACGATTTCAAGTGACCTCCGTGGTCGTTGACCTCCGTATAAGTGTACAAGTAAGAAATTAGCTGTGCTTACATAAACCATTATTTTCACATATAAATGTGAATGGGAAATACCTACACAAAATTTTGTAACTGGGCCATTCCATATACCTATCAATATAACGATATTATGTCATCGAAATTTGTTATATGAATTATTATTATCCAAAGATATTTTGATTCTGGTAATCCTTATTTCTGGAAAGATCCTCGTTATTCCGGATTGCTGGACGCCAATTAAAACTTATAATTGACTTTTTTGACAGTCGACATTCTAACGTTAAGGATACGTTAGTTTGTTTGTTGACAAAGATTTCAAAGGCGAAAGGAATGATTACATAACTTTTAATAAACATTCTATCGCCTAAAGAAATGCAAAACGTATGTAATAAAAAGTTTTTTTTACAAAAAAAAAACAACTGACTTCCAATTAAAAAAAAATACAAAGTGTAAAATAACTTTCATTTCGTAAGTCGGTGTCTTTGGATCTGTATTTAAGTATTTTTGCCACCGAATTTCCTAACATAACAAGAAAACAATCTTATGAATAAATAGGTGTCAAATGTTAAAATATGCAAGAAAAAAGAAAGAAAATATATTTATTTAACACAGACTAGAAGGCATACAATATTATCATTATCTGCCGAGCCTTTTCTCAACTATATTGAGGTCTGCTTCCAATCTAACCGGATGCAGCTGAGTACTAGTATTTTACATGGAGCGACTACCTATCTGACCTTCACAACACAGTAACTGGGTATACGACACCCTAAAAGACTGGTTGTCAGACTTTCGGGCGTCTGACGACCCGTAACGACTGTCTATGATCTACGAAAGACAGCCAGGATCAAGAGCTTAACGTGCTTTCCGGGGCATAAGGCTTAAAATATACATTACAAAATTTTTTTGGTAAAAAGTTTTTATTTTATAATTTTTTGTGGCTTTGATATACTTATAATACTTGGCAAGGTATACCCTATACAATGAATAAAGAATTATCAAAATCGGACTACTCTGTATAAAGTTATGCGTGGTTAAACATAACAATCAGTGAGTGAACAATCAATCATCCCCTGTTTTCTGACCCTTAGGGTTTGATTTTGTTTTTCAAATTTATATGGGACCACCCTCGGAGTATAGCCTTTCCAATAAAAAAAGAATTATCACAATGGGAGTACTATGTAAAAAGTTATGCGTGGTCATAAATAAAAAAATAAAATATACGCGTCGAATTGATAACCTCCTCCGTTTTTTTTCGTCGGTTAAAAAAGATAATATTACAATCAAATAAAAAGTTCAAAGTGCGTTGTCAGAACCTAGCGTTTAAGTGTGCCTGATGGCTGCGCCAAAAAGGCCCAGTTGAGCAAAAAAACCAGATAACTAAGTAGGCATTTTTTTTTTGGATGGGAAATCATCTAATGGTTTCTCCCGCTCTGGGCGGAGCGGGAGGGCGTGTCTGACTTTTACTGACTGAAACCCACCCGTGTTCCATCAGTTGCCCATGTGCCAGGGACACGGTATCTCTTTCGAACAATCTCGCGATCCTGGCAGACTATGAAGGCATGTGTTCTGTTATCACTTGACACTGCAAATAATATCATTCATGTAGTAATACTTCTCCGAATGAAATCTTTCACAAGCAGCTCGACAACCCCACTTCTTTTGCTGCATCCACATTTGTTAATCTTGTCTTAACTCGTCGAATGTCTTAATTAGAGACACAATAGAAAGACAATTGCTTATGTCGCACTGTGTAACATAAGACATTCGAGAGGTTAAGTAATAACACTTAAGAGCCAGTTCCCCTATTTTGAAAAACGTTCGCATTCCAACCTCTCAAAAAGACCTAATTTTTTTATTGGTTTTACGATTACATTGGGACAACATTATCAACGTTTATAATAAACATTATCACTGCCAGAAAAAATCTTATCACAATCATCTTTCATTCTTTCTCTCAGCATACAATACATAACTAATTCTTATTAACTTTTTTTGCGTCACTCACTCCTCACATTCCTTTTAACAAATTCTCGTAACAATCTTCATTTCCTTTCAAGTCAAAAGCTTTTTCCATGTCAAGTATTTGAAAAGAAAGACGTATGTATGTATATAGATTTGCTCATAAATTGGAGGAGCTCATTATGTTCGTTCTTGTGAATTCTCGTATCGTGAATTTATCAGCAGTACGATACTAAACGTGCTTAGTTTAATATTCTTATAAAGGGAAATTCTGATAACGCTGTGTCTTGTTTGATCGACTAATCTTCTTATCTAAGAATGGGTAATAAACTTTTAAACAGGAATGGGTCGACTGTTTACTGATTGAAGCCCTGCTTATTTGGAAACAGAATGCGATATAATGTTTGTTTAGCGTTGCATTGTGGTTATAAGAATATTATCTAGGACTCAGTTACGTCAACAGCGTTAGCATAGGCTTCGGGACGGTCTTGCTTAGTGCAGGTGTTATTGCACAAAGAATAAAAGGAAATATGCACATACTTTAAAAAAAATTGTTAAATTACATCGCCGCATATTCAGTGCCAAAAAGCAATTCAAAATGCTTAAAAAAAATCAAAAAGATCCAACCAAGGCGGGCTTTGTAAACGCTCTCCATTTTGGCATTTTGACGATAGTCTATGCCATGGAGAGCAGAGTGAATTGCAAACACTCCTATAATCACATCGATATTGACGTAACAACAGTATTCAGTGTTTTATCCTTTCCATCCATTCCTATTTCTTGTAACCCTAACTCATATGACACGTGTGGCTAAATAATAACAGCCTTACTTGTTGATTGAAGGTTAAGGTACGCTTGCCTTGACCGTTCCTTGGATGGGTGAGGTCAGATATGCAGTGTAAAATGTTGGTTTTAAGCTGCATCCGGTTAAACTAGAAGCCAACCCCAACATTTGTAAAGGCTAGACAGATTGGCTTATTTCTATCGACCTCTATTTCAAAAGTTCCCTATTTCACTCGTCCCCTTTTAAAATGAAATAAGATCCTGCAGAGGAACTGCATCTCTCTTAGTAAGGACTAAGATGTCAATACCTACATAGTCTTGTTGTAAACTTTACTCAACACTCACAGAACTTACTTTAGTCTTGAAACGTGTCCAAGTATTGTTCTGTTGTTCTATATAGAATAAACAAGTTTGTGTTTTGTTATTCTTTCTGGGAGTAAAAAGCGCAATTTACTCTTGTTTGTGGCCCTAACAATATACACATGGTTGTCATGCAATCACTACTGCTGAACATAAGGTCCTGGTTTCGATTCCTGGTTCGAGCAAAGTGTTATTGGTATTTTCTATCTGGAATTTCTCAGTAGCAGTTAGGAGTCGGAATTTGTGCCTGGCACTTTTAAATTGTCTAAACTACTTGTATTGACTAAAAAATGAAGTTAGTTGCCCAGCCCAAAGCGCCGAAGAGGGTACAAGATTTTTGTTTAAAAAAAAAACGGTCAAGGAACTTTCTATTTACTTAAGGTCAATACGAATAGGTAAGTCTAATATAGGAAAAATCATTGAACTGTTAAAATATTCCGGAATTTTTTAGAAAATCGATTTGATTAACATTTCGATTGGGGTCTAATTATCTTTTTCAAAAGAATTTTGGCACCCAGCCAATTGTTGACAAAGAAACGATTTGTAATTAAAAATAGGAACCTGCTACTCAAGCATCAAAAGAATCTAAGCATCTTTATCTTTACATAGTATACAACAAAGTTGAATTTAGTGTCTGTATGCTAAGTCTTCTAAACTACACAACGGATTTTCATGTGGTTTTCATACGCGGGCGAAGCCACTGGCAAAAGCTAGTACATAATATTATAAAATACAACCAATTTGGATGAAATTTGGCGCACAGATACACAGGTGGTAGGTTCCCGTGAGATACTCGTACTTTCAGACAGTCATGACGTAGACGTAGCCGCGGGCAAAACATTTTTTTATAAAGAAACTCATCTATGGCCGTGCAAAATAAAAAGCTCAGCGTTAAAAGCAAAGAGTGGAAAATATTGTCCCAGCTAATGGACGCGGTAAAATAAAGAGAACGGGTTTTAATGAAGTGTGCTTGAGTTGCCTCATCCTCTAAATGACTCTTCGTCATAAGTATTAAAAAAACTACGGAGCTAGAGTATTTTTATGGCGTAGCATTAAAATTTTCATGGCACTTTTTGGTAAGAAAATTCTGAATGGAAAATTTAATTCATAATTCCTTAGGATTTTCACAGCTATGTTGCGGTCGCCTTCCAATCTAATCATGTGCAGCGGCATACCTTTATTTTACGTGTTGACTGCCTATTTGACCTTCACAACCCAGTTACTGGTTAACACGTTACTCCTCAGTGGGATTGGAAAAATAAATTTCGAAATATTTACGATACCGCCTTGGCAGAAAAAAACAAGACAAGATACAGGGTCAAATTAAATTATCTGGCAATAGTTTAACCTCGTCTTGAGAATCCATATCGAAAACTTTGTTTTCTTAAGTTTCTTTCTTTCTCTGTAAGTTGTAATCATGATCTGGCAGATTGAGTCATTTGTATGGCTTTCCCAAAATTGCTTTCTTTGGTATTCTTCGTCAAATTGTTGAGCTTCTTAAGTTCTGAGTTGCGCTGCCCGATTAGTGACTAATGCTTGCACTAACTGGACAGGTCCACTCAGTCTGATCTTTCCTTAAAAGACCATTTCAGTCACCAATCTACATGGTCTTTACATGATGTGACCAAGATTATGTCCGGACTTTAAAAGAGACTGTGACCTCTGAGTTTGTTTCGGCCTTTCTTCTCAGAGTATTCAGTTAGGAAACGTCGACCTCATCTAGTTTAAAAAATATCATTGACGTGTAAAAGTGTTTTTACAAATCTGCTTACTGAAATAAAATCATTTATTATTTAAAAAACGTTTTACAAAAACAATAACAACCGACTTCCTTAAAAAAAAACACTACAACGTCAAAAATAACTTTAATTTCGGAATTCGGTGTCTTAGGATCTGTATTTAAGGTTTTTTGCCACCGACTTCCGAAATTAAAGTTATTTTTGACTTTGTAGTGTTTTTGTAAGGAAGTCGGTTGTTCATTTTTTTATAAAAAGTTTTTATTTTTAACTTTTTATCTATGGTAGATACCCCGCACTAATCTAATCGCGTTATTCGTTCATTTGTCACGCAAATACTTAATGCTTTAAGACTTATATGGTTTTCACATGGATCCCATTGTCAGAATGGAACCAAATTAAAACGAGACCACAAGGAAAGCACCAGCTTTCAAATTAAAAAAAAAAATCATCAAAATCGAGTTCACCCAGTCAAAAGTTATGAGGTAACAAAAAAAAACAAGTTTTGAATTGCAACCTTTTTTAGAAGTCGGTTAAAAAAATACATTAAATAATACTTCAACGCCTTGAAGGATGCAATCATACTAATCTTTCTTTAAATACAAAACAGTGAGTTTTGGAGGGAGTCGGTAACCCCTGACATCTAATCGAATACAGTTCGATTCAGATATCCGAGGTTAGATGGTAGATTGGATATTCTACCGACCCGCATTGATGATATGCCTTGATCTAATAAACATACCCGTATTCCCAGACCAGCTAGGCAGAAGTATAGCTACGTATAGTCCGTATTTGGCCAGTTATGTTTTAACACACGATATTTATACATATATAACAGAAAATTATGGCGATTATCACCCGGCACAGCGCACCGCCGCGGAGGGCGGTGGCGGTAAAGCGAATTGACCGCGCGGTCGGTTGGTGTACGTGTGTTAGACATCAACGGATTTAATAGAGGGCAATGCGACATGAAATCCGCTTCACCGCCTACCGCTGCGGTGCGCGGTGCCGTGTGTTAATCGTCTAAGTCGGTTTTCGTGTCTATTTCCATCGACGCGTTGTTCTTGTAAAGTACTAAACGGATTCATGTTTTTTTCTATATTTCTAATACGCCAATATTAAACTCACATACAATAGAAAAGAAGGAAGGTCTTCTACAAGGTAGACCGATGATCTCTTGAAGGCCGCAGGAAACCGCTCGATGCGGGAAGCAAGAATCGGTCCAAGTGATGGAACATGAGGAAAGCCTATGTCCAACTGTGGACGTCTTTCGGCTGAAATGACGATGATGATGATGATAACAATATAAAATTATAATCATCTCTTATCAAAATGTTCATACCTGTAATAAAGCAGCCCATTAATGTTATTGGTAATAATTATTATGAAATCCTGACGTATTACACAGAAATAATATTTTCTAGAAATCTATACTAGTACTAGCTAACCGTACAGACGTTGTCCTGTTTCCTAAAACTCGATAGCAGCGCCATCTGTCGGGCTGATTTGTGAATCTAAACCATCCAGGCTGCCACCCAAAGGCATACAAAAAAATCATTCAAATCGGCCCAGCCGTTTAGGAGGAGTTCAGTGACATACACACGTACAGTAGAATTATATATTTATATAAAGATTATAAAGCGAAAAGTGTTTTTGTTTGGTTGAACGCGATAATCTCAGTAATTACTGGTCTGATATGAAAAACTGTTTTTGTGTTGGGTAGCCTAATTATTGAGAAAGGATGTAGGTTATATAACATCACACTACAATCATAAGGAACGGAGCAGAAACGAAAAATGGACGAAAACTGACAGGCAATTCGATGCGACGGGAAGGGTTAGGGACACAAAAATTTGACCCGAACGAAATCGGAGGCAGAAGCTAGTATTTAAATAAAATTACATTTACAGAACGTCTTCTGGACACTCAAAGTTAAAGTCAAAAAAATTTTTTTTTGGTTATTCCACTTTTATCTTTATAAAGCCTTAGTTAGTACTGCAATGACTGATCGCCACCCGACACAAGTCTACCCACTCTAACGTAAAGAACAATAACGGGAAAACTCTATTCAATGCAGGCAAAGTAAAATCTCTGGCAGGTCAGATATTTCTAACCGATTTCCTTGCAACTTCTCAAACACTTTGTTTTGAATGTAAACTAGTGGTGCGCGGTAGGATCCCCCTGTTTTCTGAACGCTGTTTGATGTTTTCGCTGTTGGGTTTAGCTTTTTAGTTGCAAAAGCATGTGTGGTTTTATGCTAAACATGGAATACTCCAGTATCGTACGTTGAGCAAAGTATCCTGTGTCTATGTTTATCGATAATTCTTATCTGAACACTAATCCAGATATTTGCGACAGGGTATGCAAAATAGTGCTGATATTAGTGCACTCAGATCGATGATGGCCTGACTTAAGAGTTGTAAGTTGTGGCTTCTGTAGTGTATCTATTCCATAGATATGTATACACTGTCTCATGCACACAAGCGGATGCAGCTGCTGTCACTAATATCATCTGTCAGTGCAGGCAATGGCAGGAAACAGAGACGGAGAAGCAGGTCTGCACAGTCGCGCTTGATGTGGTGATGGGCCAGTGAAGGAATATTATTCAACTGAAATACGGAATCAACAGGATTCTACAGCTTCGAATCCAAGCAGAACCGCGATCAGGACATCGAAGACAGTCAAACACTGTCAGTGTGATCACTTTAGTGGAATTTGGTACTTTATAATAGCTCTTGAATGTAGTTTATGGTAACACGGAGAATTCACTTTAAATGCTTGTAAAAACTGAATCATTTTAGTTCGGCCTTATTCGCTCTAAAGGCTGGAAAGCTATTATTAGAGAATTTCTACCTTTTTCTTCTGGGTGGGAAATCATCAAATGACTTCTCTCGCTCTGGGTGGAGCGGAAGGGCGCGTCAGACTTTTACTGACTAAAACCCACCCATGTTCCTTCAGTTGCCTGTGCCAGGGCCATAGTATCTCTTTCAAACAAATTCGCAACCCCGGAAGACATTGGATTTCTACCTGACTTATGAAGATTGGTTTTGCTTAACTAAATAAATAAATATCTTAGGACAACCAACACATCGTTATCTGATCCCAAACTAGGCAGAGCCTGTACTATGGCAACCAGACAACTGATAAACATACTTATATATATTACTAAATACATACATATTATAGATAAATTACACCCAGGCACAGAACAAATGATCGTGCTCATCACACTAAGATTGTCCTGGGTGGGAATCGAACCCACGACCTCAGTCTTAGCAGTCAGGGTCACTAACCATTAGACTAACAGGCCAGTCGATAACTATTTGTGTAACGGGCGTCATTGGCCTTTACCCTGCTTTAAAATCTTGTTTCCAATGCTACTGCCAGCTAAAACGTGTAGACATATAAAATAATGACGCAAAAACACAAAGCATCCACGTACTTTCAGTAAGCACGTATTTAGCTAGACGTGACGAATCCTGCCAATTTTAGATACCTATAGCCAAAAGTAATACCTACCAGATGTACTAGTTAACTTCGGATTCATCGTCAGTCTTTCAGAGGGTGGATACGATTGTTGATTTTGACTATGAGATTTGTTGATTCGTAACTGTAAATCAAAGCAACTGTTTCATCAAAGAAATTTTATGCCCGCCTTTGCCCTCATATTCAGTCTATAATGATTCCACTGCTGAGACACAGGCTTCCTCTCGGTGAGAGGGAGACATGTCTTCGAAAGACAGACCGGTGTGCTTTTCCCGTTTTCTTTCACCGTTCTGAGAACAGTAGTGATTAAATAACTTACACAATATAAAGCGCCTAACAAAAGGTATTTACAAAGTAGATGTGCCTGGACACGCTGGAAGGGGATGCCCCAGGAGAATAAATATAGTGACCTTATTTGTGATGTCCTTTAGAAAGGTCAGGTGCATAGTACTGGCAATCGGCGTGCGTGTATAACCACATGTATGGACAAAAACCTTAAGTAAGGATCAAACCAGGTGGCGTTAGTTTCTGCCGACCCGCTTGGGAAAAACGCATGACGTTATGTAAGTGTTGTACCTAACTAGGTATGCCGAAAAACATAACACTATGCGATTGCGGAGTCGAATAAAAGAACGACGGTGATTCGTGTATATGTTTATTTTTACACATTTTTAAAGCCTTTTTTTTTCAGCTGTCGAATGTTTATACCAAGCATGATATTTCCATTACGGTTTTACGGTATATTTTTTTTCGGTTTACTGCACGGTACCTGCAAGCGAAAAGCAAATAATCAAGAGTGAATGATATATTTTTATACTCCATTAAACTTTTACGTGACTAACGTAAGACGGAGCAATGATGACGATAAAAAAGACATGTTTTAATAGTGCTGTTCGTTTTGAGGTGATGAAAAATCATGGTTAGAAAAGATAAACTAAATAAACGAAAATTTTACTAATAACTGCCTTTTAAAGATAGTTCTTTTGATTTATCTGGAATAATTTTTGTATTCGATAGCCCAATCCTGCCGACTTATGGAGCCGACCAAAAAGGATAATAAGTCAGAAAGAACGCTAAGATTTTAATCTACTTCTTCTAACTAAGTACAAGCGCGGACCGGCGCGGCTCCCCGATGCCATAGGTTATCTACATTTATATGTATATTATAAAGAGGTAAGATTTGATTGTTTGTATTGAATAAATTCAAAAACTGGCCAAGTGCGAGTCGGTCTCGCGCACCGAGGGTTCCGTACAAACCTGCAGGAATTCACGGTTTATGCATAAGGTTTATGTTTATGAAATTAAATGTTTTTTTTTTTTAATTTTTATATTTGAGTTGACTGAATAAAAGGTAAATTGTGGTTTACGATTTATGACGTATTAAAAAAAAAACTACTTACTAGATCTCGTTCAGACCAATTTTCGGTGGAAGTTTACATGGTAATGTACATCATATATTTTTTTTAGTTTTATCATTCCCTTATTTTAGAAGTTACGGGGGGGACACACATTTTACCACTTTGGAAGTGTCTCTCGCGCAAACTATTCAGTTTAGAAAAAAATGATATTAGAAACCTCAATATCATATTTGAAGACCTATACATAGATACCCCACACGTATGGGTTTGACGAAAAAAAAATTTTGAGTTTCAGTTCTATGTATACAAATATTATTGTTTTTTTTTCTATTTTTTTGTAAAAATCTTAATGCGGTTCACAGAATACATCTACTTACCAAGTTTCAACAGCATAGCTCTTATAGTTTCGAAAAAAAATGGCTGCGACATACTCGGACAGACAGACAGACATGACGAATCTATGAGGGTTCCTTTTTTGCCATTTGGCAACGGAACCCTAAAAACTACTTAACCGATTTGATAATTAATTCAGCTTTGGAAGGCTATATTATTCATTAGTAGGAGTAACATGAGCATTTCACGCGGACGAAGTCACGGTTGAAGCTTGTGTCAAAAAAGAGTAAAGAATCGATGTTCATTTTACAGATGTGCTAGGTATGGCCCCAAAAATATACAATAATATACCAGCAGCTATTAGAAGTAAAGATTGTCTGGGATCTTTTAAGAGGTCTTTATTTGAATTCCTTGTAGATAAATGTTACTACTCCATCACTGAATTCACCACTGATAAACAAAGATATGACGGTTTCGACTTACCAATTAAACACTCATGATTTTATTTATTTTGCCTTTGTGTTGTGTTGTGTTTAGTTATGATAGATTGTAAGTAACTCCTTAGCTGACATATTTTAAATTGAAGACTATAATTTTTATAATGTAATCCCTTGGCATGCCACCTTAATTTAATTGCTTGTTTGTTTTAATTTTGTACGCCAATTATTGGCAAAACATAGTGCACATATTTTAGACATGGACTATCTGTTTAATATACCTATGTTTAACAAAATAAATGATTGATTGATTGATTGATTTGTGAGCAAATTCAAATTGAGAATTTCATTAGAGCTTGCAAAAGCTAGAACAAACAGATATTTCTTTTTTACAATTGATAAATTACCTTCACAACGGGACCTAAAAATACTCTTTCCAATTATCCAGCTTAAAATGGCAGGTCATGCTTTCGTATTAACGAACATGTCAATACAAAACATTAATGCATTATCACACTATTGCCATAGACTCATAGACAAGCTACGATTACGGGCCTGTTTGAATTTGTCCAGTCAACTAGGCTGTACGCGTCGGTTCCTTTGTTATCCAAAATGGCTGACACCTGTCAATGCCATTGGCGCCATTTCAATTGATTACTAAAAGCAGGAAAATCACGTCGTGCTCATTGTAATATTACAAAATGGTATTGGCATATCAATTTACGTTAAATATCATTCATTATAACGCTGTATTTTTGCTGAATAATATTGTTATTTAATTTAATGGTGAGGTTCTTAGAAGATCTGTTTGTGAAAAAATGCTTGTCTTCCATTTGTAACAAATTACAAAAAAAAAATTAAATGAAAATTCTTAGGCGACGATTCAATAATAACTAGATAAAAATTGAGAGTAAAATTTCAAGGACGCGTCATGTATAAGCACGTTTCATTACATGAGAGAGAAGGAAGATATGACTATCTCTCTCTCTGTCTGTCACACTATATCTTTAATATTCTTAAGTTTTTTAGAAGTCTCAGTTTTATCTCCTGAACAGTACGCGAATGTTTTTAAATAAGGTCTCAGGTTTTATCATAGACCTCATCCATCGCTTTCCATCAGCATGGCGAACGTGGTCTCTGTGATAAGCAGAGTCACGCATTTTATCACACATTTTGCTTCCAAACTGTGATAAAAAGTGTGACTCAAGCTTATCACAAAAGGCCGTGCTCGCCCCGCAGGCGTAATGAATGTCACGAGCAGACCCAATCAACAATAAAAATAAATAAGTAAAAGTTACATTCGCTGATATTTGTGAAATGAAAAAATAGAAAATAAATAATAGTTAAAAAAAAAAACACGCTTCCATAGAAAACCAAACTAAAAAGTAGAAAATATTTTTTAGGGTGATTCGAATTTTGAGACGTATTTCAGCGTAGTTTGTGACGTATGGCAGCGTAGTTTTCGAAAACAGTTTTTTGCTGTCCTGGTAACCCTGGTAAGGATAACGGCACAAATTTACGAAATTATAGTATTGTCATCGGTCCTCGATAAGTCTACAGAGTTTAAATGAAATCTGGTCGTTTAAAGTGGGTCAAAATCGCGACATAAGGAGTCGGTTACAAACAAACATACAAGTGAAGCTAATATAAAGCGTGTAAAAAGAAGTACTGATGCTAAGAAGCTTTTCCTCAGATATTGCTAGAGGTACATTTAGCATTTATAAGGCTTTTGCAAAGCGTCTTATCACGAGAACCCATTTCCAGCTACATTTTATAATCAGAGAAACGTGTTCTACTTTTTCCAGAACTAAAGGTATATTGAAAAGCAAACATGGCCGACATTGATCTAATAGTCACAACCATGACTACTGAGCGTGGGTTTTGACTAGATTTTCTTGTATGGAAATGTGTTATAATTTTTTTCCGTTAAGAATCTTTAAGATACTTTAACCTGGTAGTACACACGGCTACAAGTTTACAGTTCCAGTATAAGTTGACTTCTCGTTGTACGAAAAGCCTATACAATGCGAGGTCAGCTGAAACTGAACATGTATAGCTGGATATGTAACCGTGTGTACGTTCCCGCGGGATAATTTCCGACCTCCACGCGGGTGAAGCCACTGGTAAAAGTTAGTAAGACATAAGGGTTATTTCATCTTACAGTCTGTGATAGCTTTAAGTAAATGAACGATTATGGCAGCGCTGTTTTTCAAGAAATATATAAAATTCTGTCAAATTCATAGCATTACATGTTGGTTCTTTATTTTGCAACATTTATTTATTTAGTGCGTAGTACTCGCAACCGGCGTGTATGTATGACCAATTGTATGAACCTAAACGAGGCAAAAGGAGTGTGTAGAGATCGTAGCAGGTGGCGTTCCGTGGTTTCTGCCTACCCCCATGGGAAAAAGGCGTGATTGTATGTATGTATGTAATTATTTAGTTTTACATGTTTCGAACTGCCGTGTGGTGACGGACGTTAAAAATAGCAACATCCCATTTCTTCCCGTGGGTGTCGTAAAAGGCGACTAAAGTTATTTCTAGAGAATGTCAGCAGCGTTCTCTATGTATTTTACCACCATACATTCTATTATACCATCGTCAACCCGCCTACCAAGTATGGTGATTATTGTAAGCCCCCCCAAATTGGGTTAGGCCTTGGTTCAACAGTAGACGTCTTTAGGCTAAAATGATGATGACGATGATATGGTAGTTAATAGTAGTTATACGTCCTAATCCTATTTATTATAGTATATATTATAGTAAATCTGTATGTCTGTATGTGTATTATTAGTTTTGGTCTATTTATATACTACTATACCCTTAATATTTATAATTCAATATGATAATCGTAGTTTTAATAGTATTTTAATAATTGTTCCTCTCAACCAAAGCACCTGCCATCTTATCTCTTCACCTCTCCTTTTTTTTTGGATGGGCAATCATCAAATGACTTCTCCCGCTCTGGGCGGAGCGGGAGGGCGTGTGAGACGTTTACTGACTAAAACCCACCCGTGTTCCTTCAGTTGCCCATATGCCAGGGGCACGGTAACTCTTTCAAACGAATCTCGCGACCCTCGCAGTTCACCATCCCTGGTTGACTGGTAGAGAATGCCTAAGGCATTAAGTCCGCCTTTGTACCTTTTTGTGTGCGAGAAGATTAAATAAATAAATATGTATTTCGGACTATAGTAATGGACCAGTAATTTCCCTTATTTTTAAGTTCATCTTCTAACCTGTGTTTCCATCTGACAAAAAAAAACCTAATTTTCCTACATATTTGACAAATCTTTGACAATGACTGTCGTTGATATTTAACATATCTGCAACTAGATTTTGAACATTTAACTACGTAAATTGTTCTCCAAATAAATGTACTCCATATTCCACAGCAAAGTTCTAACTTTCAACCACATTGCTCTCAACAGTTCTACAACATATAAACTAACTATGCACCAGTACATTCATTTGAAAGCTAGACAAAAGAGCAAACAGGCAGTGACACCTTCACGCTATGTCGCCGACACAAACGGCGCTAGCAGACACACAAGTCAATGTACGCAAGTAGGTGACGTTGTTAGGGCTGTCGAGTTAAACAAAATTTTGTACAACATTTAAAAATAGTAACTATGAAGTTTGTGTCCCTTCTTCTTTATATGAATCTACAAGCTTTCACCAGCGGCTTCGCCCGCGTGGAGGTCGGAAAATATCCCGCGGGAACATACTCATCATTTCAGCCGTAAGACGTCCACTGCTGGACTTAGGCCTCCCCCAATTTGGGGGCTTTGCCATTATCGCCACGCTTGGCAGGCGGGTTGGCGATCGCAGTATGGTGGTAAAATGCATAGAGAACGCTGCTGCCCATTATCTAGTAACTAAGTCCCTTAGTCGCCTTTTACGACACCCACAGGAAGAAATGGGGTGGTGTTATTCTTTACGTCCGGCACCACACGGTACCGTCCGGCACCACACGGTACACGGTACACGGGAACATACTACTGGGATAAAAAGTACCTTATGTGTTATTCCAGGTTATAAACTATCTGTGTGCCAAATTTCATCTAAATCGGGTCAGTAGTTTTTGCGTGAAAGAGGCACAAACATCCACACATCCATACATCCATAAATACAAACTTTCGCGTTTATAATATTAGTAGGATCATTCCCGTAGGTACCCTGGAAACGCACAACGGCATTGCAGAAGACTCAGGCGTAGATGCCAGGACGAGGATTGGTCCTTATTGGCTCAGGATAGAGTTGATCGGAAAAAGGAAAGGGAGGTCTTTGCTCTGGAATGGGACTGTACAGGCTGATTTTATTTTTACACGCTTTATATTAGCTTCACTTATATGTTTGTTTGTAACCGACTCCTTATAGCGCGATTTTGACCCACTTTAAACGACCAGATTTCATTCAAACTTTGCACACCTGTCAAGGACCGATGACAATGCAATAATTTCATAAATTTGTGCCATTATCCTTGCCAGGGTTACCAGGACAGCAAAAAAAAACTGTCTTCGAAAACTACGCTGACATACGTCACAAACTAATTTGTGGCATTATCCTTGCCAGGGTTACCAGGACAGCAAAAAAACTGTCTTCGAAAACTACGCTGACATACGTCACAAACTACGCTGACATACGTCTCAAAATTCGAAACACCCTAAAAAATAGAAAATAAATAATAGTTTTAAAAAAAACTAAAAAACACGCTTCCATTGAAAACCAAACTAAAAAGTATAAAATAATGGAAAAAAAGCGTGGGGTGCCTGATATCAAAAAAAAAATAAAAAAATACCCCAATAAACTATTATTTATTTAAACTCCTTTTGGAAGGGGCAATTAGAATAAGTCCTATTTTTTAGTACAGTCTGACCAAAATTTGTCTGGACTTTAAAAAAAACTTTGATCGTTGAGTTTGTTTGACGGTAGTCGAATAGGAAATGTAGACCCATTGAGGTAGATTTTTTATAATATGACATGTAGAAACGATCCAATTATTTGACAAATCAGGTATCATTGGAAGCATCTAAGTGCCATGGCCGTATGTCACCTACCCCAACAAAATAATACTTTCTAACAATAAGCGATCATAAGCGGACAAAGTGGTGTACGACCACGGCTTTTAGATGATAATATTTTCTTGTTTCATACTTGTTTGAGCGTGATTTTTTAGTTGTCGGGTATTACTTTTCATATTAACATTTTGATTATATATTTGATATTTTTAACGAGTACTTGCTAGAATAATATTTTATTTAGAAGTTGAGTTTGGTTGATTGAGCACATTATTTCTGATAGCAACAGCATTGTGAAAACATTTACGGTTTTTTCACACAATTTTTCTAGTCGATTAATCATATTATTAGCTAGTACAGAACCTATTAGATCATACGAGCAAAAAGAACGGAAAAGGCCAGAGGGCTGAATAAATATGAAGAAAATTAACGTTCTATTATTTTAGTTTCCAAGCTACTACCATTATCGAAGTGTTACATAAGTTCCATTTATTACGGAACTATAGTCTATTTTTCTTTCGATGTCCTATTCTGTAAACAAACCATAATGACGGATCAAAATGATTGATTTTTTTAATATTGTGTAATAATTTTAATTAAAACAGGATACTGTTGGATGGAATTTCTTGTCCATCATCATCATCATTTCAGCCGAAAGACGTCCACTGCTGGACATAGGCCTCCCCCAAGCACCGCATTTCTTGTCCGTTTGTCTCCAAAGGAAACTACAACGCTTTGGACAGTGGTCCAAAGCTAGCTAGCTAACCATAACTAGCTTCATCTTTCTGAATCATCGAATCCTAGGACAATTTAAAAGACTCATTCATTTCATTTCATTTATTCATAAAACAATTTACATTGTGTTGAATCCTACTGCCTATAAAGGTTTTGAGTTTATTAGATACTAAGTTTTTCCAGAGGCTTTGCTCGCCTCTTGAAACACTCTGTATATTGATTAAAATCGCATTAAAATCAGTTGCGTAGTTCAAAAGATCTAAGCGTACAGACGCGAGAAGATATAGTACAATGTAAGGAAGATATAGTAGGATAATAATAAGCTATTACATCAATCAAACACTCTTTAAATGAAACAAAACGTCTTATTTTGTTCTTTCTTCAAAAACTGCTTTGAATTAACCATTTAAATCTCAAATCAAAATCTCAGCACGCCATATTTGTTTACGAAATGGGACAAGTAAAGAAAAATACGCTTTATAGGTTACTCGCTATGTTTTCTTTTATCGACGCTCTTGATAAATTATGTACATTTATCTCTCAGAAGCGCCTTTCTTGCATGCCCTACATCGCGGGTATAAGCCGGTTTCTTCACGTTATTTATATTTTTACCGACTTACAATAAGTTTTGCTTACAGTTACAAGATGGCTCGGTTATATGAGTAGCTGAAATATTTTGCAATATATTACCAGAAGCCAATACTCGTAATTAAAAACGATAAAAATCTATTCTCAGTATCACCTCAGCGACAGACAAATGTCAAAAACTTGTCAAAAATGTATGAAAACACGAGATTTTTTTGACAGATTGAGACAAAATCACGAGAGCTGTCCCTCTGGCTCAAACGATTTAGTAAATGCTGTGTGAAAACGTAGTATTTCACAGATTCAAAGATATTAAAACATGGCTTTCATATCCAAGTTTGTAAGGCATTTTTGAGAATAGTGGCGGTCCATTGGAATCAACCACGATTTACCGAGCTGTAAGGTCATAAATTCGAACACAGGTAGGTAGGTATCCTGCTAGAGTCGCGAGATTTGTTCGAAAGAGTTATATATATAGTCCTCCAGACCGAATTTCGGCCACGGCGGCCAATCTCAACGGAGACTAGCCATCGGCGCGGGAGATATTATAGTGCTCAAGTGTATGCGCAGACACAGGAGCACTCACTCTTCCCTCACTCTCATAGTCCGATGGGACGGCAATCTGACACGACCGGAGAGAGATCAGGCGTAGGACCAACGGCTTAACGTGCTTTCCGAGGCACGGGGGTATCACACCGCCAACTTCCAAACTCCGGGCTGCTACTAAGAAATTCCTAATGGAAAAACCCAGTAACACTTTGCCCGACCCGGGAATCGAACCCAGGACCCCACGCTCAGCAGTCGCGCTTGCGACCACGAGACCAACGGGGCAGTTGTTCGAAAGAGTTACCGTGGCCCTGGCATATGCAACTGAAGGAACACGGGTGGATTTTAGTCCGTAAAAGTTTGACTCGCCCTTCTGCTCTACCCAGAACTGGTAGGCGTATAGGCAGGCATTTACTTTACGTAAATTGTTGGGCACTCAAAACGGTAAAGGAAATCGGCATGACCTAGAATTAAAAATGTGACAACCATCAACCCACTGGGCCCACTTGGTAGACAACGGGCCAGTCCAGCTCAGACCAGCATGTCTTAGAACAAGATATTCGAAGCAATGTGACATTCACTGGGCCCGCTTGGCGTGGTGGATAACGGCCCTAACCCTCTCTCAAAGAGGAGGCCTGTGTTCCCTGCAAAGTTATTATGCTTATGCTAAGGCTTTTTAATAATTGCGAAACATTAGCAATCGACCAGAGTGCAATTCTTTTAATTTTAAGAACCTTCACATTCTAATCTCAGTTTCCATACAATTTTTTGACATTTGTATGCCGCCGAGATGAGACTGCGACTAAATTTTGAACGTTTTTAATTATGAGAATTAGCGTAATGGTTATGCGTTTAAAAACCCACACACATCTTTAAATTGTATTTAAAGAATTCTTTGCTGAAATACTTTCAAGTCTGAATTTCAGTCTACTTTAACATTATTTCGTATCGTAGGCATGTGTAAAGCGATTACTTACACGCGTATTTCAAAAATTTCAGACTTAAATTTAAAATTGCATTGTCTGGGGTAACTAATGTATTTTGAAGTCAAGGTGTCAGTTCTGTAACGTCACCATGACGCGAGCGACGTCAACGTTGCAAAGTCACGGTACTAAAAGTCACCTTGGTCTGGCAGGTTAAATAAAGCTTTAAAAATAACAACTAATTTATGTACATGATGCGGTTAATTAGATTATAGTGCAGTTGGTACTAATGAAGTGTTAGAAGAGAAACTAAGAGAACGGAAAATAGGAAGATAAAAATATAGGGTATTTATGACAGGTAGGTACAAGATAATTACTTACCTTATAAAGAAAAATCTGTTCTTAGAGATACAGCCTGCACAGTGTTGTACCAGAGAAAATGGTTCTCCGCCGTGGGTGTCGTGAGAGGCGACTAAGGGAGTTACTATAGAATGGGCAGCAGCGTTCTCTATGCATTTTACCAACACACTGCGATCGCCAACCCGCCTGCCAAGCGTGGCGATTATGGCAAACCCCTCCAAATACGGGGAGGTCTATGTCCAGTAGTGGACGTTTACGGTTAATATGATGGTGATTCTTAGAGGATTTGCCAAGCTTGATGGCAGGGAGATCACGTGACCATGGTGATGCTGTGAGTGGAAGAGGCGATACAGCGTGAGAGGGGCGCCTACGTACACACGGCTACATATCAAGCTATACATACATTCCCAGTTTGTGCTGACCTCGCACTGTATAGGCTTTTCGTACAACGACAAGTCAGCTTATACTGGAATAATCACCTTTATTTGCCGTCTATTATGCGCACCTAGGCCACTTATTTGAGAGCTCGGAATCTAACATGTGTATTAGGAACCGTCGATTTTAATTATTTCGGTGTCTAACGGTTACACGTAATTGTGATTTATTTTCTATTCTTTAAAAAAAAACTGCCAGGTAGGTTTGTTTTTCATTATAAAAAGTCTATTAAGTTTCTGATCCATAAGACTGTAATCACGAACAAAGAACATCAGTTCGGTTGCTAGACATCTTGACTGTGGCGAGAAGGTTTCGACTCAGCACATCGCTGTACCTATATACATATACTTAATAAACCCACAGCAGAGTTAAAAATTTCATGGTGAAATGCTCTCATTTACGCTTTAAATCTTTGTAAGGTACGAATCTTTTCGATTGAGTTTAAAAACTATGATGAAGTAAGGACTCTTTTTTTTTTGGATGAGAAATCATCAAATGAGGTCTCCCGTTCTAGGCGGAGCGGGAGGGCGTGTTCCTTCAGTTGCCTATGTGCCAAGGTCACGGTATCTCTTTCGAACAATCTCGCGACCCTGGCAGAAGTAAGGACTCTTTGTACGAGTATCTATCAGAAATGGGCAGTGCAGGGGTCTTGTGCCAAATAACAGACGACAATTTGGACAAAAACTAAAATGGTTACAAGCAAAATGGTAGTCTTTTAACATTAATAAACAGAAGAAAATTGAAGGCTAAATAAGACTGGATATCAAGCAATGCAGGCTTTTAACGAAATTAAAATAAGCTACTCTATAAAAATTAATTTATATAAAACAGTTCTGTTGAATATATTGTCAACCCTATGTGTCGTCATCGTGACCCAAGTTAAAATGGCGTCGAGTCACGTAACTAAAGAATAGCCCAAAATTAAATCGATACTTAAATACTTACTTATTGTCCTACATAACTTAATGTAGGAAACGTTTTATTCTGACTTGCCTGTTAGTGTAATGGTTAGTGACCTTGACTGCTAAGACGGAGGTCGTGGGTTCGATTCCCACCCAGGACAAATCTTTGTGTGATGAGCACAATTACTTGTTCTGTGTCTGGGTGTAATTTACCTATAATATGTATGTATTTAGAAATATATAAGTACATTTATCAGTTCGCCGTCGGTTCTGCCAAGTTTGGGATCAGATAACGGAGTGTTGGTTGTCCTAAGATATTATTATTATTACTATTCCTTATTTTTTGGACTTGAATATTTTAACCTGTTAAGCGGTCGCTTACTATATATTAGCTGTTCATCATCAACTGCCTATCCTTTTCCCAACTATTTTGGGTCGGCTTCCAGTCTAACCGGATGCAGCTGGGTACCAGTATTTTACATGGAGCGACTGCCTATCTGACCTCCACAATCCAGTGATTGGGTAATGCGATACCCCTTGGTAAGATTGGTTGTCAGAGTTTCGGGCTTCTGTGTATTAGCTATTAATAAACCTAATTAAAACATCAGTCTGTACCTGTCAATTTCAAATGAAATTCAATTATGTTTGAAATAACTATGGATAACGCTAATTGTATTCAGCGAACTGTCAAAATGGAACGGAGCCTGTAATTCTAATGTTTAGCACTAATTGAATTTATTGAGCTGTTGATCAACCTTTCAAAACCATCTAGTTACCTTTCAATATAATCGCGACGTTATATATAATTTTACTTTAGTCACTTTCGTAAAATACTATCAAAGCTCAGTTCAAAATGTTCATTGTTTTTGAGTGGTAAGAAAGAAAGAAAAATGAAAATATATTTATTTAACACAGATTAAATTATAAATAGGTATCTTAGGACAACCAACTCACCGTTATCTGATCCCAAACTAGGCAGAGCCTGTACTATGGTAACCAGACAACTGATAAACATATTTATATATTTCTAAATACATACATATTATAGATAAATTACACCCAGACACAGAACAAATAATTGTGCTCATCACACAAAGATTTGTCCTGGGTGGGAATCGAACCCACGACCTCAGTCTTAGCGGTCAGGGTCACTAACCACTAGACTAACAGGCCAGTCGCTTTAAAGCATTCCACAAGCATAACCAGCCGATGTTGTTTCCATTGCATTTGACCCTGTGTTCTGCGAGATGGAGTGGAGCGTAATCCACGCGGGTCCTGTGCGTATGGGTAGATGTCGCACATCTCTTTTTGGTTCTAGATCATACCACTTTCCTCACGATTAGGTACATCTCGTATGTCGGGATCAATACTATTGGGCTACATTTTCTGTAAATAAAATCAAATAAGAAGTGCAAAGTAGTTAGCAGGAATGTGAGCTGACTTACGGCCAAACTAACATACGACTTTTCTGGAAGTATGTTAGTGCTAGCTTATCCTCAATGACCCCCTTGCAAAACCGAAAATTACATCCCATAGACAAATCTGTGATCTCTCGTGTCTCTAATTACATCGGCACGCTTACACTGAAATCTGAATATAGCAACGTTGTTTGGCGGCAATAAGTATGGTAGTAGCACTTTCTAAAGAATTCTTACTAATATTTCACCTATGCCCGCGACTTCGTCCGCGTAAATGTCGGTTATCCCGGACGCAAACGAAGTCGTGGAATAAAAAGTACCCTATGTCCTATTTTGGTGTTCAAACTTACCCCGTACCGAATTTTATCAAAATCGGTTCTGTATTTAGTCGTGAAAGTATATCAGACAAACAGACATACTTTCGCATTCATAACATTAATATAGAAGTATAGATATTAGTATAGCTTTGTTCTACAAATATTTCGTGAACATTTCCTTAACAAAATAATAGTGTAACGTTTTAAAGCCAGCGTGCCAACCCTTACATCGCGTCGCCGTGACCTGGACGACTTTGAACAGCGCGGAGTCACGACACTGTTAAGAATCGCCTTCACTCAAATCGATAGTCAAATAAAAATTTACACAACTACTACGTTTTGAACTATTTTCATGGAGAGATTTATGTTAGCCGAGTTCAGAGTATTTTACGATATTGTGTTAGGCACATGAGCATTTGTAACTTTGTATGTTATTATAGTAACGCATCACCGAAGTTAACCCAACCTCTTAGCTAGAACCTTTGTCGTTACACGAGTGTATAATATGCAATGATAGCCACTTTCCTTTAGTAAGTCTGTCGGTCTGTTTGCTAAAATTCAGTATGATAATCGTGAACTAAATATTTGCACCACAGAGAACCCCATTTCTTGCCAAATTTAATACTCGTCATTATTTTTACGAATTTTAATTTGAAGTCGCAATGTAGACTCTACCAGACTTCACTCAAATTGCAGGACGCTTTTTCCACCTTGCAAACTAGCAAAATACTACAGCATTAACTATTCTCTGTTATCGGTACGAGAGACGAATATAAAATGGATATAACCTAACAAAACTGCCCCATTTTTAGTTATATTTCCCCTATAAGTGTTGTCCATTTTATTGATAAGACCGTATACCCATATAGACTATCTTCCTTATGACGCATAATGTTTTACGGTCTTTCCCTGTGCTAAACTTTATGTCCATTTTATGACGTATTGACCACTTTCGGGCATAGGTTATGATATTCATAATTTCTTTGAGGATAAATGCATCATTCTGTTCAAGTTGAGATCTCAGTGTGAAGAAGTATGCGTATTTCAAGTATATTTTAATAATAGCTTCTAGAAGTCATTAGAAGTTAGTCAGTAGACATTTTTCCAGAGTTAACATGATATTTTCAACTAGAGAATTAACCCAGGAGAAACTATCATAAGCGCCATATTGGGCAAACCATCTTATACCTTATCAGCCGCTTTCGATCAGTCACGAAGGAGGTCAAGAGCAGGCCCATCAGCAGCTTCTAACGTTCCCTCTGCTGGGATACAGGTCTCCTCTCAGATTTAGTATTGTATACTTCTTTTTACTCTGCACCGTCCGATGTCACACGTCAGCGCCGGCTGTCGCTGAAAACCAGCGCTAGGGCTCTGTCTCGCACATAGTCGCAGTATTATGCTGAGCGATGGCCGTTTTGCGTGGATTTGACGCATATTTTCCCCAGCTATTTTTGGAACGAAGTTCCTTATCGCGCGTTGTGAAAGGGGGCTAGACGGAAAAAATCTTACGAAAAGTTGTCACGACATGCTTTAACCGACTTCAAAAAAAGGACGAGGTTTCTAAATTCGACCGTATACATATATTTTGTACGTTGTTTTTTTTTGTTGTGAGTAGAGAGGGAGAGAGGGGGCGAGGGGGAGAGGGGGATAGGGGGAGAGGGGCGAGGGGGGAGGGGGAGGGGGAGACGGAGAGGGGGAGATGGAGAGAGAGGGAGAGAGAAGGAGATAGGGAGAGAGAGAGAATATTTTTGTTGAGTGTATACAGGTTTTTTGTACATAATAAATAATTAAAAAATTATAACTATTATGAATCCTGGAAAGGAACTTCGTTCCATCCGGGTGTCCCTTGACACCTCTAAAGTTTTTTTTTAATATTTATGTTGTGTATAGTTTGTCTTTGCGTCATATTTACCGCAAATAAACGTATTTTCTTTCTTTCTTTCTTCTTTCTCTCTCTGAGAGGAAGTGGGCTGCAATCCACCACGGACGCCCAGTGCGGGTGGGTCGATGTCTCCGAATTTTTGGTTCAAAGAAGATGTATTCACTTTGAGAGCAGTGGTAATACATATGTCTGTCTGGGTTTGTAATCACGACTTACAGCTCGTAAATCAGGGCCAATAGCGGGTCACTACTGCTTTCAAGAGCAGGCTCACACAGCAATAAAGAAAGAAAGAAGAAACAATTATGAGGAAGACAGTTGCCCAGATCCCAAGCATACGCAAGCAGACTAGACATTCTATTGGTCGAATTTTAACTATCGAAGCCAATATTAAAAGTTAAAATTATTTGGTTTGTTTGTAAGAGATAATCTCTGTAGGTATGGCTTTTCTATTGACAATTCAACGACATTCATTGCGTTATGTATGTTGTTGAACAGTCTTTTGTTTTAACATATTCAACAATTGATTAGCAATGTCCTTCAAAATGATTCAGACTTTGATTAGCAGTATGTTCTTTAATTAGAGTGCAAATTATAAAAAATCTCACATTGGTTGCGAACTAATAATAATAATAATAAAACATTTATTTTCAGGTGACAATGACCCATAGACACATACCTTACAAACTAACATACATAGGTATTATACAAATCTTGTGTTAATGAAATAGTTCCTTAAACTATGTTAGTAACACTTCACTAGCTTGTCCGTGAGCTGTCCTGTGGCACTTGTCCGCGGAAGCGACGGAACACCACGTCCTGTGGCCAAAAGTCTTCGTCCATGACGATGGGCAGATAACAATCCGGTACACGCACCACAAACGCCTTGAAGTTGACGTTGCGGTGTGACTCCAGTAACTGCACCCTCGGCATGTACTTCGTCTTCTGGCGTACGTACTCCACGATGTCTTCCGCCTTAGTGGTGTAGTGTAGGCGAGAAATGTACACCGGAGTGTTCGGCTTTGCAGCGCGCAAGCTGACATCGGACTTCGCAGTAGCTTTCCCGCAGCGGTTCTTGTTCGTTCGCGAACGGCCTAAACCTTTGCCAAGTGACATAGGATGTTTTACGTTATAAAAATTTAACTTCCACGCTGAGGAAGTCACGGGTAGAACCTGGTGTGCTAAGAAACTATCAGAATTACTACAACATGATATATCCCCTTGGATGCCGGGAGCAGGCCTTTTTTTCGAGTGGGAAATCATCATGACTTCTCTCGCTCTGGGCGGAGCACAAGGGCATGTCAGACTTTTACTGAATAAAACCCACCCGTGATCTTTCAGTTGCCTGCGCCAGGGTTTCGGTGACTCTTTCAAACAAATACGGCCTTGGATCAACTCTAACGGGCCTTTCAATTTTGCTGACATCTCTTTGAGGCACGTGTGGAACACAACAGACTAGCCTGAGCAAGCCTGGCTTCAAAACAAAATGAAGGTGTATAAGAAATCAAAACTAAAAAATATCCAAAACGCCTATTACAACTACAGCCACAGCAAGCCTGGCATCAAAACAAAACGAAGGTGTAAAAAAAAACAAAGCTAAAAAATATCCGAAACGACTATTACAACTAAATTAATTTAATAGAACTGAATGTATTCGAGGCAAGATCAGATAAAAAAATTTCGTGTCCTACATTCTTTTATGTGTTAATCTTTTCTAAATAAGTCAAAAAATATACGCACAGAAACGATAACCATGTTGAAGTGCAAAAATGATAGAACTCACTTCGTGGAGCTAAAGATGTAAAAAAAGAAAATTAACTTGCTTGTGCCCATGTATATCCTCTTTACTCATCCTCTTTATTGACATTTATCTTATCGTTATATATAACATTATCGAATAAAAGGCGGAAACAGTTGCCAATTGTTACCAAAAATCGAACAGGAAAAAATAAGTAATTTAAAAACAAACGATTCTTTTGAATTCAGAATTCCGATCGGGATTAATCATAAAACTGCACCGAATCGATAAATATGAAAGAGTTCAGATAATATTTGCCAAAGATTTTAAGTTTACAGTAGGTACTCGAGTTTTTATTGCATTGCCCTGATTCAGCATTCGCTCTGGTTTCATAAAATTCATTATTTATTATTATAATTTGGGGGAAACTTGGCTCTTTTATCTTGAATTGGATCAAAAGGAAAAGTCAAACGAGGTACTCTTTCCTACTGAAATAAAGCTAGTTCTTTTTTTGCCATTGCCATTTATTACAACTAGAAAAAAAAAACTGACTTGTTTGCTCTCTTGCTCTAATAAAAACCTACTTTTGAACTACTTTATGATAGGTTGATGATCTTAAGCAAATTAGTGAGTTAAATAGAAGTATTGAAATATTGCACCCTTATTACTCCACACTCTGAATCGTTTTTAAGGTTGCTAATCCATTGCCTTTTATGTTCGAAAAAATTTTCTGCTTAACAACGTAAATTACGCAATGAATGTTGTTGTACTGTCAAAATTAAAGCAATTCCTAAAGTTAGTGAGTTGCGCAATTACCCCACTGGGACAATTTAAATCAACAGTATCTTATTTCTTATAACAAACAAAGCTCTAAAACAAACTGCTCAGACTCAACCCTTAAAACTGAAACGTAAACCCAAAACGCCAAAACGCAGACTTGAAAGCGTGAATGCAATAAAAAATAATCAGAAGCCAAATTCAAATGAATGAGAAGCCGAGGCGAGGTCTCACGGGCAGCGAGTAGAGGGTAGCATAATTGAATTATTTCGTTAACGTAATGAAACTGGATCCTGAGACGATTCCGAGGGTAGATGCATAAAGAATTTTATCGCAACCGACGCGAGCCACGGATAAGTTGGCATCGCATTACTAGATGTGGCTCCGTGTAAAAGGGTTAGTTTTGGGGTTTTGGAATTTTATGAAAATAATTCTTAGTTTGACTTTAATGTACGTAGTACATTATGTGTTAGGTTTGCTAAGTAAATGTTATACTTAGGTTTGTTTGTAAAACACTTTTTTGTACGTGAGTTTTTTGGTCGGTAATAATTATTCCCGCTTTTCAATACAAAATCTTGACAAAACTATTTCAGCTCTCACGACATACTATTCTAAGGATTTTATTGTAAAGAAATTCGTAATCCATTACTTCTTCTGTTTTATCCAATCGTCTGCTTGACAGCATAACAACGCGATGAATATTGTCGAATTGTCAAAATGGCGGATTGTGAGTATATTACGCAATTACCTCAAAGGTCAAAAGAAACATGATGAATTCTGACACAATAAAAGCTCTTCATCAAAGTAGTCTGGTATATCTTTAGAAAAAAATCTATAGAAAATAGTCCATTAGCCAGAGTAAATAAAAAAAAATACAAATAATGATATATCGCCACGAGCAAACATCAAAATAGAGCAAATAGCGAAATTACTATTACTTCTGACCATCGTTACATCAACTAAGGCTTAGAATTGTAGCGACAAATACGATATGTACGATATTTGCGGAGTGTAGCCTTTCTTCAGATCAGACGGTTTTACAAATACTGTTAATATATCTGTCTACTACAATTTATATGTCTAACCTCTTGGGTGATATTGAACGATCGTCTGATGTGTTTGATCCAGATTACAAGTTCTACAGAGCTTCTAAACTGGATCAACTAGAACACAAGGTCTATCACGTGGTTTGATTTTGATAAATATGATAGACTAGAAAGCACAGCATCATGGTGAGTGGAAACCAACTTATCACAGTCAAGTCGTGTCATCTTTTCCCGTTTTATGTTTTGTTTTTTTTATTCCAATTATCTTACTTGTTTTGTTATGAGCATATGTCGTATGAGCGTATGTGTTTTCAAGTGGGTGTCGTAAGAAGCGACTAAGGGACTTACTAGTGAATGGGCAGCAACGTTTTTTATGCATTTACCATCATAATGCCATCGCCAACCCGCCTGTTAACCGTGGTGATTATGGCAAAGCCCCCCAAATTGGCTGAAATGATGATGGTGATGACATGTTTCTGTGTCAATTAAAACTACTTTTCTTTCTTTATTTTCTTTCTCACTTACGCCCAAAACATAGATTTATTTCTAGACTGTCTGAGGACTTAGCGCTCCAAAAAATCCCGCCAAAATTTATTACGTCCATCTGAATGTCTACTTAGTCCTCAAACAGAAGGCCTTTATTTTCTGGGTGGGAAATCATGAAATCACGACTCACCCGCTAAGCGGGAAGGGCGTGTTAAATTATTGCTGACTAAAACCCACCCGTGGTCCTTCAGTTGCCTGTGCGAGGGCCGCGATAACTGTTCAGCACAAATCCGTGACCTTGGCAGTTCAAGCAGAAGCAATGACCTTGATACTTGAACTTACGTATTATAACTAAGCCTAAATGTATTTCTCCGCAACTCGATTCCAGTTCCAAACAATATCACATGACAGTACAAACCACAGAGATATTACATTTCGACATAACTAATTAAAATTACCTTTGATTTACATTAATTACTAAAATCAAAGCTGTCGAATACATCCTCAAATTAATAATGATGAATATTATTGAGGTTTCGATAATATTACAAAGGAATGTAATTACGCTGCCTTTGAGACTAGCTTCTGCCCGTGAATTCGTTTGCTTGGAATTAGTAACATATACACTGTGACATTAAGTCGTCTTAAAAAGGTTATCCACTCAATGTATCCGACATAATATACATCTAGGCGTGATTAAAAAATTGTTACCATTCATTAAGATAATAGGTAGTGAGAAAAATAAATAATGCATTCGAATTATAAAACATCATGTTATATCAGACGGTAGAGAACATACAATGTATCCGACAAAATATAGATCTAGGCGTGATTAAAAAATTGTTACCATTAATTAAGATAATAGGTAGTAAGAAAAATAAATAATGCATTCGAATTATGAAACATCATGTTATATCAGACGGTAGAGAACATACCTACCCAGTGCACGAGTCGAGTAGATCATTTCATCTCCATTTTCTTTGAAACAAAATATCAATTTAAAACTACGTCCTGCGTCATCATAATGAATAATATTTTTATTTTTTCGTTGATCAATAGTTTTTTTTTTTTCTTATGGATGTGTAGTAGTCATTAGATACATGAAGTGGGCTGCCGTTGTTAGACGGTTAAAATGTCACGGTATATACATAAATACTCGTATTTACCAAAATAAGACCACGATTTTAAACTGTCAGTGTTGAACCGAGCATTGAGAATACAAAAAAGTGCTCAGCGCGTCAAAAAATTACACTGTTCGATTTTCAACTCTCTAAGCAGTGCGGTAAAAATCAAATCGGCGAAAAACTTCGCCGGGATATTTTTACGTCTAAGTGTAGGGGGGCTTGTACCTACATTTTTATAAAATTCCTTTGGCCCGCTGCGTCGCATCGCATCCTTCGCCCGCGCTGTTCCTTCGTCGTTCCGCTGTTCTTTCTGGTTTGTTGTCACTTTGCTCGGCTACTTACCAGTAGCAGGTGGTAAGAGACCCAGAAATGACTGTGTGGGGTGTGTAGATTCTACACAACCCACACAGTTCCCGCGGGAACGTACTACCGGGATAAAAAGTACCCTATATGTTAATCCAGGTTATGAACTATCTGTGTGCCAAATTTCATCTAAATCCGTCCCGTAGCTTTTTCGTGAAAGGGTAACAAACATACACATACATCCATCCTCACAAACTTTCGCATTTATAATATTAGTAGGATTTGTATAGTTCGTTATTTATTTTAGTTTATCTGTATTTTAGTTTTTAGCCTTCGGTAATAAATGATTAAACCTCAACTGTTAAATTGAAAACATAATAAGGTTCACAAACATTGGATGACACGGTGAAAAAATAAGAAGTTAATTTTACTGTCATGTTTGGTTAGAAAAGTCCCATATTTTGTTTATTAAAACTGGCATTTTATTATTGAAACCAAACGGTTACGACTTACCCACGTGATATTTGTAGGCAATATCTGTTTACACCTGACACCAGGATAAACACGATACCTACATATTTTGAAAATATACAGCAATTTCACCCCTTAATATATTTTTTGGTTTCGTCATATATTTATTAAGGGGCGAAATTCGCTCTTGTAACATATTTCCCTGATATGAAACTCAAAAACTAAAGCCTCATAGGATATGTAGCTCATTTCATGAGACCAAAGAAATAGACAGTGATTTTATGTGTTTATCATTTTAGGGCCTAGGAAATGTTTGACTACTGAAAAATCAGTAATTTAAATAAATTTTCAAAAGATGAACTTTTGATTGGATCACTATAAAAACAAAAAAAACTTACTTCTGCCCCTTCTGACGTTTCGCGTGAACTTTCTAGTTTTAAAGTAAAATATAATATTTAAAACATCGCATCGCCAACCAGCGATATTACTGTCTTTTCTCCTCACGTTCTATTAAACTCCATAGGGTCATAGGAAATATCAAAATCCTACAACACACTCAAAGTTAATGCAAAATTATGGTTACAAAATGGTTTTTACTCTGGACTATGACATGACAGAGACACTATTAATCTAAATATTTAATTAAATAAAGAAATTAAACAATTTGAATGGTACAAATACATATATATATATTTATTATTCTGTCTCACAAGTTTCCACATATTACATACATCCTCATTATAACATCCAGACACACTCAACACCAACACGACTGTCTTAAAAAACCCACACAAACACAATCACACACAACATACATGCGTACCTAAACATACTAGGTTATCTTTTGTATTTCCTCTGTGTATTATAATTAATTTTCCTTAGTGTATTAGTTCTAGATTAGATAAAATTAAGAAAATTATTGTAACGTATGTTCACCAACAACCTACATATTGTATATACCAGCAATTGTTAAGGGAACGAAGGAACCTAGATCTCACGACACAGGGAATCCTAGTGTGAGTTCCAGGAATCAATCGCATGTGAATATAATTTCTTGACCAATAAATTATTCTTATTCTTATAGCATAATGTTAAATAGCTTAACCTTCCTCAAGATCTTAGTTATCAAATGCAAAAATTTCCAGTTTTCGTTCCAGAGATTACCCCTACAACTTCATCATTATCATTTCAGCCGTAAGACGTCCACTGCTGGACATTAGGCAATCCCAATATGAAGGGCTTTGCCATAATCACCACGCTTGGCAGGCGAGTTGGAGATCGCAGTAGTGTGAAATGTCAAAATGTATAGAGGACGCTGCTACCCATTCTCTAGTAAGTCCCATAGTCGCCCTTTACGACACCCATGGGAAGAAATACAACCTACAAACAAACAAAGTTTGCCTCAATAGTAGCTAGTACAGATAAACGTCTAACTTACTGACTAAAATTCACACTGACATATATAGTCCTCAGCAATTCTCTTTGACTCTAAGTATACTTAGTAACTATATACGTTCCCTTAAGTTAAAGCCAATTACTTAGCTTTACTTAATACAGCAATACTTGCTTACACTACATCTAGTATCTCTTAGATCAGCTTTTAATAACTTATGTTATCTTAGACAAAGTTAAATTGTTTCATATTAAAGTTCTTCATTCATAGTTCTAACATATTTAGTTCAGTCTAAGTCAATTTAAGGAATCTTGTGCTAGCACGGCAAGTTTTAGAAATTAAAGCACTGTAATGGAATATTTCTAATTTGATTAAACGTTTAATTTCGTAGACATTACGTGGTATTATATTGTCTGTGACGTTACTAATGATATTTAATTAATCTGTTAGCAGAAACTAATTAGGAGCCGTCAAAATATAAAAGTCATTTGAATGTCAAATTTCACATAAATGTATTATTTTTCACCATCTTTATATATATAATTCTACTGTACGTGTGTATCTCACTGAACTCCCCCTACACCGATTTTAATGATTTTTTTTTGTATCCGTTTGGGTGGCACCCTGGATGGTTTAGATTCACTATTGGACCCGGTAGGTAGCGCTGCTATCGAGGTCTAGGAAACAGGACAACGTCTGAACGATCAGCTAGTTTTGTATAAAATTATTTGAAACGAAACAAAAAATAAAAATCAAAAGTCATTTATTCAAACTAGGCTGAGAGTCAGCACTTTTTGAACGTCAAAGTTACATGAGACAGTCCCCCCAAAACGCCCGCCGTTCGACACTTCCTAGTGCTTTAGCTGGGAAGAAGAAGTGGCGGAACAAACTCCCCAGCAGCACAGCTGTCTGTTAAGTTAGAAGAACTTGATTCTATACAGTATTGTGTAAGTTATTAATATTATAAAACAAAACATACATTATTCGCCATATGTCAGCTAGCACACGCCAATATACCATCAAAACATTGAAAACTAAACTCAAGCTGAAATAAATAATAAAACAAAATCGTAAACAGAACTTAAAACCTAATAAAGCCTCCAGGCATAAAGGGTGTGTCCGCCTACATATACGATGCAAATGATACATATACACAATAAATGAAATGAAAAGAAAATAAAAATAAACTAACAAAAGCAGTTAAATAAAAACAAAAAAAAAAAACTTCTATGAACTACCCATATAAACCGTTAGTAGGAAGACTAATTCTGGATTGAAAGGACATAAACAATGTAAAAGGATTCTGTCTGGACCAAAAACAATAATTTAATAATCAAATTTTGTATTCAATCAATTAAATTTATTTTGAAGTTGTAGTTAGACTTACCTTATTTTAATAAACGTAAATTTTATGGTGTTCCTTTTATTTTACAGCTATGTTAATTAGAGGAATAAATGTATATAATTGAGCCTTTCGATCGGTACAGTAAAATTATAGGTTTGTGTTTTTGTCACAATTAGCAGATTCGTTTCAGTTAGGCAATTATTTAAAATTGTTTCTATGCAGTTCGTATTTCTTGTCTATCTACAGCATATAAGTTAGGTACTTTCCCTCTTTGGGGGAGGCCTATGTCCAGCAGTGGACGTCTTTCGGCTGAAATGATGAATGATGATGACTTTCCCTCCGTGAGGCCAATTCGTGACATGCCCTGTATACTCCTCAGCTTAACCACGGGCATAGGGATAAGTACAACCATTATGTATTATGTGCAGTAACATCAACATAAAATCAGTCTTCTGTACCGTAAACTGTTCAAATAACAACATTAAATATGAGCAGTGTGATTAAACCAGGAACAGCCACCATATAAGAGAGGTGCAGAAGGCTAGCTCTATACAGCGTGAACAGGCGTACGCAAAAATAGACGCCAACGCAGAGCTATTCACAAAACGATCACAAACGAATGACAGTTACTTGATCCGAGTTAGCCTGTCCCTTGTGCTCTCGCCCAGCGACGCCCTAAGCCAAAGTCCGTACTCCACAAGGGCTCCTTAGCGTGCAGCCGCTTAGTTCATAACTATTTTAACTTGGCTTTAAGCCTTAATTAATTAACATCCTCAAAACAGCCCCGTTAAGCAGCTTTCTATGTTGACCTAAAAGGTCTCATTAAAAAAAACCGGTTGTGCGTGCGTTTGCAAACATACGCTCACATAGACACACTTTACGTACAGCGCGTCTGTTTGCGTGCATTTCCGTTCGTTGTATGGAGTGTGCCTTCTGTTCACATTTATCTATTTTGTGGTACATACAACCGTGCGTACCTCACCTCGTGTAATTATAACTTGCAAACTACAAATGCGATCTATTTTAATAAATTATGGTTATTAACGGGGATTCTGGCGACGCTGTAGTGTAGTAAATTGGATAGTCGTCAAATGGAATATTTTACTACATTAAGTAAGTTTATTCTGACATAATTGTGACTACGTTTTTTATGACTACAACTAAATTTTTATTAGTTGAGAAATACTGAGCAATTTATTATTTCTAAAACTGTCAAACGTCATTTTATTCCTCCGAAAAAAACGCTCTTGAGAAAGGAAAAAATACAACATAATTTTGCAGTTTAAATAATGCATTTACCTGTGTAAATTGCTTGGTGCAGATTGCGTAAATTAATTCAACTTTAAAACCACGCTCATTCCCAACAAATCTTTCACACCAACTACGCTCAAACCCTTCCAGCCACATCCAGCAACTGTACTCCGTATAATTTTATCGCGGTAAGTATGGCGCTCAAATTACAAGACGAACGTTGCAAATTGAAATAAGTCGACGAGCAATGCTTGAGAATTTCCACTTTTATATTTAGCTGGCCTACTATCTGTTTAAGTGCATAGCGATTTTATTTATGAATCATTTCTAGGGGAATTATGTTTGAAGGTTTTAAGGGTCTTAAATAGCTGAAAATTGAAGAAATGAGTAATTGAAAGGATTGTGGTTTTAAATCTATTTGAAATTTTGTATGGTGTAGATAGATTTTATATGTGGGTCGATCTACTTTTCTACCGACAACGGTCTGTCCTTCGTCTTGTTATGGCATCTCGTTGGAGTATTGAAATTTACGGTTTTTTAACTTAATTCAAATAAACGTCCTTATTTTTCTTATCTATTAATATTATGTCATTTTTCATTTTCTCTAACCAGCATATTTGAATAATAATAATAACATCTTAGGACAACCAACACACTGTTATCTGATCCCAAACTAGGCAGAGCCTGTACTATGGTAACCAGACAACTGATAAATATACTTATATATTTCTAAATAATAATAATAATAATTTTATTTGACACAAAACATAAGTAACAATTAAACAAGGTATACATACATATTATAGATAAATTACACCCAGACACAGAACAAATGATTGAGCTCATCACACAAACATTTGTTCTGGGTGGGAATCGAACCCACGACCTTAGTCTTAGCAGTCAGGGTCACTAACCACTAGACTAACAGGCCAGTCAAGTTTAATACGTCTTTTTCCCGTAGAATGCCGTGACAGAGTGGTAAGCCGAAATGTGGCCTCCACAGAAAAAGGCCACTTTGTCATCTTATTTTTTTCTAAAACAACATTTTAAAAAATAGTAGCCGGAAACTAAATTTTGTTTAGTCCTAATGAAAACATAGATGCAATTTTGACTCAAGCTTATAACAACGGCCGTGTATATGGCAGCATTACGGTACGTGTGACTTTGACATTTAACACGAATTTCACGTCAGGCGATAATGAACTATATAAGTCACATGAATTGAATACTATTTTATAGCGAGTGTGATCTAAGCCCTCACTTAAGTCACGGTTTTCTGTGTTTGGACTACTTAAGTCACAGAACAGCGTGACTTAATTGCGGTTTAAGTCACATAGTGCGATAACAATGTTTTGGAAGACTACTGTATTTCAGTAACGTACAAAAAACATGTAGCTGTTTTCTAGTTTTTTTTTGCCTGCTGCAAAAACGTATTCAAATTAAGTTTATTTTAGTAGAAGAGCTTTTTATTTAGAATTTCCTGTTACGACTGGATGGCATAGAAATCGCATTCAATTTACGTACAAAAACACTCTGCTTTTCCTCGTATCTACTCCAAAAACCAACAGTCCCCCCAATCCTAAGTTCTGGCAATGGAATCAATTTGTGGAATAAATTGGTCCTGACATTGAGCCCCCAATATCAGATTATTAGTCATCGCTTCGCTAGAAGAAATGTAATAAATAAATAAAGTCTTTATTGATAACATTACTGGCGAGCCGGAGATAGGAAGAGCCTGTAACTTAATAAGAGAGAGTAGTGCTAGTCAAGGAGAAGCTGAAAGGAATCGGAAATATTCGGAATCAAAGCGTTTCGTAGGTTATTTTAGGCCGAATAGATATAACGTTGCGTGAGTTTTCTTAAAACAAAAATTCATTTATTCCTGAGTTGGTACTGCAAGAGCTCTTATGAGAGCCTTAGGGGCTTTCAGTACCAGATCGAATAACAAAACACCTTGTTGTGTTTGATAATTATTTCGTTTATTCGACCCTTTGGCATTCACGGCAACACCGTGCCATAATACTCTGTCTATTCGAAACAAAAAACCTGCACTAATTCATTTGAAAGCTTATTCTAAAAATACTCGAATGTTCGAATGTGATTAAAGTTATTTTATCGCCAGACGTAAACTGACAACCAAACTTACTAAGAAGTATCATGGATTTACATTCATGACATGGTGTATATATGTTCCAAATTCTATCAGTCATTTACACGTGATTGTGTAACAACCATACAAACATCCTCACAAAATGTATGGGATATATTTGTTGACACATAGAACTTCGCAGCTTATGCTAATTTGCACCGAAACCATGTGTCAACCATTTGACGTAGCTTTCCCGGTTACCCACTTTCGGTTAACCGCTCCATTAGTCAAATGGATAAGTGGGTTCGGTTTTCGGGTCTACGAAATGTTATGAGGTTTGTCCTGTTCGATTTTTTGTCCATAATAGAGAGTAGTATTGGGGTACAAAAAACCGCATTGGGTTATGAGTTAGAGAGTGAGTTGTACTCTATATCAAACTATGTCCCATCCGCTAGAGTGCCTCAAATGTCCGTGCACTTACACTGTTGACGATCTTGAATTAACGCCTCTGATGTCGAAATAAACATGGCCTCCTATTAGCTCCATCCAGTATCATCATCAAACTTGAAATACACCTCCCACAGCACCACCACTAGGACCGGTTGTGAGCTTCTCAAATCCAGCGGATTCCCGCAGCCTTCACAGTGTCATCAGTCTACTAACAGATGGTATAATTTAGACAGTTTAGCAAAAACAATAAAATATAGTCGTCACTAAAAGAAGAACATACTTCTAAATTGATTATTAAATAGTCTTTCTAATACCTATGTATAAATTTCATTTCATAACTGCCAGGGTCGCAAATTTCTTGAAAAGAGTTACCGTGGCCTTGGCACAGGCAACTGAAGGAACACGGGTGTGTTTTAGTCAGAAGAAGTCTGACACGCCTTCCTGCTCCGCCCAGAGCGAGAGAAGTCATTTGATGATTTCCCACCGAAAAAACAAATGTAGTAGAAATCATCAAATTCAACTAACTTATTTGCTAAAATTTAATGCAATTTCTTTTCCGAATGACTAACTATCTCACTTGTAAACTTAGGCAAAGTATTAACCAATGTTTACACTATATGGCATAAACAGGAGTAACATACCCATAGCCTTGGTAAGTAGGCAGTAACTATAGATCGCCATCTGCTTCGATCTTTACATACACCTTTTACTTCGTTTACGTTCATATATCACACAGGTTTCGACTACTATGCACCTGACCACTCTGAAGAAAATCACCAAAAAGGTAAACCGTATATTTCTGCAACAGTATACTACTATAATATATTCTAGGGCATCTCCTCATGAGTCTCCCATCAAACATGGGAAAGTTTTTCCATTTTCGAGTAAAAAACAAGATGATTCCTACAACGACGAGTACATTCTCCGTCACAGTCGTAGAAAGCCAGGGTGCGCTGTGACCTAATTATGGCACTACCATAACACAAGTATATACTAAACAGTGCGAGCGTTCCGTAAGACCGTTGAACTGGCGCGACCTTTGACGTGTAAAAACGTCAACTTTTAATGTAACTAGGTGCTGTGCTGAGGCAGATTTTTAATCCCTGACGCTAAAAAATGTGTGTTATAAGTTTAACCGCTAACTGTGTCTATCTGTCAGTCTGTGGCACCGTAACTTGTAAACGGGTTAAGCGGTTTTATGTTCTTTTTTTTACACGCTTTATATTAGCTTCACTTGTATGTTTGTATGTTTGTATATTTGTATGTTTGTATATTTATATGTTTGTATGTTTGTTTGTAACCGACTCCTTATAGCGTGATTTTGACCCACTTTAAACGACCAGAATTCATTCAAACTTTGCACACCTGTCAAGCACCGATGACAATGCAATAATTTCATAAATTTGTGCCATTATCCTTGCCAGGGTTACCAGGACAGCAAAAAAACTGTCTTCGAAAACTACGCTGACAACCGTCACAAACTAATTTGTGAAACACCCTAAAAAATAGAAAATAAATAATAGTTTAAAAAAACTAAAAAAACACGCTTCCATTGAAAACCAAACTAAAAAGTACAAAATAATGGAAAAAAAGCGTGGGGTGCCTGATATAAATAAAAAAATACCTTAAACAGCACCCCACGCTTTTTTCCATTATTTTGTACTTTTTAGTTTGGTTTTCAATGGAAGCGTGTTTTTTTAAACTATTATTTTTTTATAGTATTTTTGGCCAAATTCGGTTCAGCCGTTTGAAACTTTACACGTATATTTTTTTTATTTTATGTTTAATTGATCAGCCTATAATATTCCGACTGCTAATACACAGGCACTCTGTGAGGGGGAGTGGGTCGTAATCCAGCACACAGGCCCAGTGAATGTTGATGGATGTCACATGACTTTCCTTGTTTTGTTTCTAGGACATGATGGGTTTCTTCACCGTTTTGATAGCAGTGGTGATCATATTAAATACACAAAGTATAGTGCTTACCTGAGTTCGAACTCACGATTTACAACTTATCAGTCGAGGCTATTACCACTATGCTACCATGGCTCTCTCCGTGCATACTTCTATAAGTACTAATATTATACAGATGGAAAATTTGTGAGTCTGTATTCACAATATTTCTTCTTTATAATGACTCTACAAACAAACGTAGAGGATTATCTTGTAAGAAGTTGTCGACATTACATGACAAGTGTCACATTTGGTGGCGACATTCATTCCACATTACGTGACCAGATAGCGCGTAATGTTACCGTCATAAGCATTGCTTTTTATTTACATTGTGTATTTACAATGCAAATAGAGGGGCTTGTGGCTAAGTAATTATAGCCGTGCGGGTCGATCGATCAGGTTAAGCTTCACTTGCCACGGTCAGTCCGTGGATGGGAGACCATTTTTAAATACTGAAACTGCTCCATGCCTCGAAAAGCACGTTAAGCCGTTGGAACCGGCTATCATTCGTAGATTTTTTACAGTCCTTGCGGGTAGACAGAAGCTCGAAAGTCTGACAACCAGTCTAACTACGTAGCATTACTCAGTAACTGGGTTGTGGAGGTCAGATAGGCAGTCACGCCATATAAAATACTGGTATTCAGCTGTATTCGGTAAGACTAGACACTAATCAACACAGTTAAGAAAAAGCTAGGTAAATTGATTGATTGTTTTGCTTGTTAAGAACGGGGAATTTATGTCCAATTTTCCTTTTGAACGTCAACATTTACATTAAAATAGAATTGATTCTAGTCGCCCCTTCCAAATGGTAGATTCGTATGGAGAAGAATGCGGAAGAAACTCCACCGTTGCTCTTTTAAAATGTTTTCCAATATGTACACAATATTTATATCTATAATTATATTATGTGAATATGATGCATCTACAATAAAATGACCGTACAAAACAGCTATAAGATTGAAAACAAATATATGGATATACAGGATGTAAGGGTAAATACCGTTGTCACAACCCATGGATAGTTTGACTTAAATATAAAATAACAGAGCGAGTTAAAAAAAAAACCTAAAAGGGTTTAGAATGAATTTACGCGCGAGAAATGAGCGACGCTACGACGCAGCGTTACGTGCGCTCGCAAGCGAGGCTGACAGCTGACTGACTGGGGTCACGACCCGTGCGTCGGCGTCGGGCAACGCGGCGTATTGAGACGCAAGTTTGTTGCCCTCGCGCAAAGGTTCTTGTGGAAAAATGCAGATTTTCTTTAAAAAAAAGGTTGTGTTTTTTCATTGTAATTACGTTCTATTAACGAAACCAAATCACTGGTTTCAAGGATAACGGTGTTTACCCTTACATCCTGTATAGTGTCTTTATATAAAATCCCAAAAGAGTTTAAGAGCGTGATATTTTAATGAGTACTGCTTCCAAATAAACACACATAGAGTTAATTCTATATCTCAAATAGGCTATTAGTATCCAATAACTATCGTTCTGTTCTTGAAAGTTAGTTTACCAAATCGTTACAATGTATCAATTAATTTTAACACTAAACATTAATTAAATGCTAAGTTACATAACAGTGCATAATTACGGTATTTTAATTAACAGTTAGCTTTAATTGGTAACAATATAGCTATGTTTGTTTAGCTTTAGCATATCATCTATTAACAATGCTTTTGTTAATTACTACCTCGGTTGTTTAGTTCGAGTTAGTATTCTTCTAATAATATATTTAAATTAACTTTTGTGCTAATAATCTGTATTTTATGTATTTATAAAATTCAAAGTCCTGTGTGCCTGACTGATATATTAACGCACAGCCTAAACCGCTGGTCGTAGAGACATGAAATTTGGAAGGTGTGTTCTTTGTGAAGAGTAGGTATCCACTAAGAAAGGGTGTTTTGAAATGTCATCCCTAAGAAGTTGAAATGGGGGGGTTGAATTCTCTGTGAAACTTTTTATTCTCTGGGTCGGATAAGACACAGTAAGCAGTGCGATAAGACATTGTTTACCTGGATTAACACATAGGGTACTTTCAATCGCGGTAGTACGTTCCTGTGGGGTATTTTTTGACATCCACGCGGGCGAAGCCGTGGGCAGAAGCTAGTATCTTTATATACAAAGGAAACCGTTATTGGATGACTGACCTATCAACTCACATATCAAACCACTAAACGGATTGCGCTGAAATTGGGCATGCAGATAGTTATTATGACGTAGACACCAGCTAATAAAGGGTTTTCCAAAATTTTCCGCCCAAAGAGATGAAACGCGGGTCTAAAAATTGTATGGAGACACTAGACCTAGATTTTTTTATTCGAAACTTTACAGAAATACTTCTGTAATTTTTTTTATTTTTATTTTTTTGGCTTACCAACAATTGAATACACTGATACAATGTTATGGAATACATTCATTAAACTTATGGTCTAGTGTACCAATTTCTTACAGGTAAGCACAACATGCATCATTTCACTGTTGATTGAAATTAGGTGCCTACTTAAAAATTAGATGAGTTCTTATACTCACCGAGCATAGGTAATCATGTTTTCAAACTTACGTAAATTAATAAGTAAATATGTGTTGTTTTCGACATCACGAAGCTGAAGCCGTGGGCAAAAGCTAGTGATGTTATGAATGATTAGCAGAAGCTTATTCTTGTTTTTACATAAAAATACATTCGGCTTTTCATCTTTAAAGAATTTTCGGAAGCGAAAACTTCTTACAAGATAATCCTCTACGTTTGTTTGTAGAGTCATAATAAAGAAGAAATATTGTGAATACAGACTCACAAATTTTCCATCTGTATAATATTAGTACTTATAGAAGTATGCACGGAGAGAGCCATGGTAGCATAGTGGTAATAGCCTCGACTGATAAGTTGTAAATCGTGAGTTCGAACTCAGGTAAGCACTATACTTTGTGTATTTAATATGATCACCACTGCTATCAAAACGGTGAAGAAACCCATCATGTCCTAGAAACAAAACAAGGAAAGTCATGTGACATCCATCAACATTCACTGGGCCTGTGTGCTGGATTACGACCCACTCCCCCTCACAGAGTGCCTGTGTATTAGCAGTCGGAATATTATAGGCTGATCAATTAAACATAAAATTAAAAAAATATACGTGTAAAGTTTCAAACGGCTGAACCGAATTTGGCCAAAAATACTATAAAAAAATAATAGTTTAAAAAAACACGCTTCCATTGAAAACCAAACTAAAAAGTACAAAATAATGGAAAAAAAGCGTGGGGTGCCTGATATAAATAAAAAAATACCTTAAACAGCACCCCCCCCAGTAATCCAGCACACAGGCCCAGTGAATGTTGATGGATGTCACATGACTTTCCTTGTTTTGTTTCTAGGACATGATGGGTTTCTTCACCGTTTTGATAGCAGTGGTGATCATATTAAATACACAAAGTATAGTGCTTACCTGAGTTCGAACTCACGATTTACAACTTATCAGTCGAGGCTATTACCACTATGCTACCATGGCTCTCTCCGCGCATACTTCTATAAGTACTAATATTATACAGATGGAAAATTTGTGAGTCTGTATTCACAATATTTCTTCTTTATAATGACTCTACAAACAAACGTAGAGGATTATCTTGTAAGAAGTTTTCGCTTCCAAAAATTCTTTAAAGATGAAAAGCCGAATGTATTTTTATGTAAAAACAAGAATAAGCTTCTGCTAATCATTAATAACATCACTAGCTTTTGCCCGCGGCTTCAGCTTCGTGATGTCGAAAACAACACATATTTACTTATTAATTTACGTAAGTTTGAAAACATGATTACCTATGCTCGGTGAGTATAAGAACTCATCTAATTTTTAAGTAGGCACCTAATTTCAATCAACATAGAAGTGATGCATGTTGTGCTTACCTGTAAGAAATTGGTACACTAGACCATAAGTTTAATGAATGTATTCCATAACATTGTATCAGTGTATTCAATTGTTGGTAACCCAAATAAATAAAAATAAAAAAATATATTTACAGAAGTATATCTGTAAAGTTTCGAATAAAAAAGTATATCTAGTCTTGTTTCTCCATAAAAACTTATGACCCCCGTTTCATCCCCTTGGGCGGAAAATTTTGGAAAACCCTTTCTTAGCTAGTGTCTACGTCATCATAACTATCTGCTTGTCAAATTTCAGCGCCACCCGTTCAGCGGTTTGAGCTTTGTGTTGATAGATCAGTCAGTCAGTTACGATTTCCTTTTATATACAGACTATCTTCTGCCCGCAGCTTCGCCTGCTTGGATGTCGAAAAATATCCCACAGGAACATACTACCGCGATTAAAAGTACCCTATGTGTTAATCCAGGTAAACAATGTCTTATTGCACTGCTTTCTGTGTCTTATCCGACCCAGAGAATGAAAAAACTTTAGAGGTGTCAAGGTACACCCGGATGGAACGAAGTTCCTTTCCAGGATTCATAATATGATAGTTATAATTTTTTAATTATTTATTATGTACAAAAAACCTGTATACACTCAACAAAAATATTGTCTCTCTCTCCCTATCTCCTTCTCTCTCCCTCTCCCCCTCCCACCTCCTTATAAATACATAATATACAGATTATTAGCACAAAAGTTAATTTAAATATATTATTAGAAGAATACTAACTCGAACTAAACAACCGAGGTAGTAATTAACAAAAGCATTGTTAATAGATGATATGCTAAAGCTAAACAAACATAGCTATATTGTTACCAATTAAAGCTAACTGTTAATTAAAATACCGTAATTATGCACTGTTATGTAATTTAGCATTTAATTAATGTTTAGTGTTAAAATTAATTTATACATTGTAACGATTTGGTAAACTAAATGTGAAGAACAGAACGATAGTTATTGGATACTAATAGCCTATTTGAGATATAGAATTAACTCTATGTGTGTTTATTTGGAAGCAGTACTCATTAAAATATCACGCTCTTAAACTCTTTTGGGGTTTTATTATAAAGACACTATACAGGATGTAAGCGTAAACACCGATATCCTTAAAACCAGTGATTTAGTTTCGTTAATAGAACGTAAATACAATGAAAAAAAAAAAACTTTTTTTAAAAAGAAAATCTGCATTTTTCCACAAGAACATTTCACCCTATACGCGAGGGCAACAAACTTGCGTCTCAATACGCCGGGTTGCCCGACGCCGACGCACGGGTCGCGACCCAGTCAGTCAGCTGTCAGCCTCGCTTGCGAGCGCACGTAACGCCGCGTCGTAGCGTCGCTCATTTCTCGCGCGTAAATTCATTCTAAACCTTTTAAGGAAAATATATTTTTTAACTCACTCTGTTATTTTATGTTTAAGTCAAACTACCCATGGGTTAAGTGACAACGGTATTAACCCTTACATCCTGTATATCCATATATTTGTTTTCAATCTTATAGCTGTTTTGTACGGTCATTTTATTGTAGATGCATCATATTCACATAATATAATTATAGATATAAATATTGTGCACTAATATTGGAAAACATTTTAAAAGAGCAACGGTGGAGTTTCTTCCGCATTCTTCTCCATACGAATCTACCATTTGGAAGGGGCGACTAGAATCAATTCTATTTTAATGTAAATGTTGACGTTCAAAAGGAAAATTGGACATAAATTCCCCGTTCTGAACAAGCAAAACAATCAATCAATTTACCTAGCTTTTTCTTAACTGTGTCGATTAGTGTCTAGTCTTACCGAATACAGCTGAATACCAGTATTTTATATGGCGTGACTGCCTGTCTGACCTCCACAACCCAGTTACTGAGTAATGCTACGTTGTTAGACTGGTTGTCAGACTTTCGAGCTTCTGTCTACCCGCAAGGACTGTAAAAGATCTACCAATGATAGCCGGTTCCAACGGCTTATGGAGCAGTTTCAGTATTAAAAAATGGTCACCCATCCACGGACTGACCGCGGCAATTGAAGCTTTACCTGATCGATCGACCCGCACGGCTATAATTACTTAGCCACGAGCCCCTCTATTCGCATTGTAAATACACAATGTAAATAAAAAGCAATGCTTATGACGGTAACATTACGCGCTATCTGGTCACGTAATGTGGAATGAATGTCGCCACCAAATGTGACACTTGTCATGTAATGTTGACGCCGATGTGAGATATGTCACATAAAGGTTAGTTGACATGCTAGCGAAACTGAAAGTACGGATAGCATCAAAAGTGTAGTCGTAATATGGAATTGAACTTCAAAAAGCGAACAGTAAAGGAATCGTATTCGTTTCTTGATTTTAACACTGCTTTCAATATAAATAAATGTTATAACTTATTAAATCTTTATAAGATATTTATACATTTATCAATGTCTTCTATTTTTTTTTTTAATATACGTACTTTTTTATGTAACCTACGGGGTCCGTAATTAAACCTAACCTAGTAAACAAATAAAATAAAAAATAAAAAAAAACCTAAAAGTCTCTGTAAAATATTTAAAAAGTAAGAAATGCAAATAAAGTTAACGAATGTGACTTTTTATTTATTTATTTTTTATACTTCTCGCACACAAAAAAAAGGTACAAAGGCGGACTTAATGCCTTTGACTTTTTCGTACTTTTAACAAAGTGTCAGTCAAGTGTTTTGTCTTTTTCAGTTTTTTCTACAGAGAACGGAATCACCCTGCCCAATGGATCTCGAAAGAGCAGCAATCAATTTCTTGGCGAAGAAATAGCATTAAGCGCACAATACAGGATGAAGTTAAAAACTTGCGTCAACTCGAAATAGGAATTTCCATAACTGTTACATCTTCATCATAAACAAACGTGTTACCTATCATCTTAGATAATGCAAACTAAGTTATTGCGTGTACTTGTGTACACCCAATTTGTCAGCATGCCAATAAAAAAATATATCCTAATCTATAAAAAACCGGCCAAATGCGAGTCGGACTCGCGCATCGAGGGTTCCGTATAAACCTGTAATGTTTAAAACCTCTACGCGTTCATGAGGAAAGGGGTAGTAAGTTTAAAATTATTAAAAATATTTTATGATGTAACTATAAATTTACGATTTTCCCAATTTTTCCTTTATCTGTGCTATAAGACGTTGCTTTGAACCAAATTTCAAAATTCTAGATCGACTGGAAGTACCCTTTAGGTTTTTATTCCCTTGCAAGTTTCGAAAATTTGCGGAAATTTGCGGCATAAACGGCTATATCTTTTGATTGCGTTAGCTTAAAAGTGTGATTTTTCACAGCTCCAAGGGACAGTAAATTTGAGTATTTGATATAAATTTCAGCTTGATACCTCCACGTGTTCTTGAGAAAAAGGGTCTTGACAGACGGACGGACAACAAAGTGATCCTATAAGGGTTCCGGTTTTTCCTTGTGAGGAGCGGCTCCCTAAAAACGAATAAGAAAATTAAAGTAAAATTTTAGCTCACGCCCGACAAGCAATTAAAACAATCCATACATCGCTGAGTTCATAACATGAAGCAAGTTGGCAACTCGTTTAGCTAGCGGTAATGTACCTAATTTTGATCGTTCTTACGACAAAAACGGCACGCGACAACGTTGCCAAATCGCTTGTCTACGCACACGTAGGTATGTGTATCCTTTCCTTATCGACATACTCAACATTTTCTTTAATTTAATTTGGCGCACCTTTTCAATTTTATCCTGTATAATAGAATAGAGTACCTACTCTTATTAAATACACTATACAAATGTACAAATTTTACCCAAGGAACGGTTTATCAGTTTCTACGAGTAAACGTTTCGTTTACTTAGTGTATAATACATCTAGACACGCGGTAGCGTGTCAAGCCAAGTTCAAGTAACAGAACTGGCGAGCAGCACCGTGTGTAATACTACACGAACCATTCTGAGCCACTTTTGACCCCCTCATTATTTTAACACCACAAAACGGTGAAGAAAAACATCGTAAGGAATCTCCTAGAGCAAACTTTAACATATGCGACATCTACCAACCCGCACTGGATCCGTGTGGTGGATATTGGCCCACTCCCTCTCACAGAGAGGAGGCCTGTCCCAGTAGTGGCAACATAATATTCTCATTATATTAAATGCTTGGCTTGTATGGAAATTCTTGAGAATGCTATCTGTACTCATAACAGTGGCAAGACGTCTCGATGCTCTGTGGTTTTACCAACACGCGCGCTGCTCACGTAGAGCGCGATGTCTATTCTTACAAGTAACATATTAAATGTAAGTATATACATACGTTATTCTGATGTTCAGATGATGAGCTGTCATATAGCACTAGTTCTAGTGATTTTGACTTGATTTATAAACATTTTTCTTTTCATATTACTTTTGTTTCGAATATAGTTTACTGTTTATGTTTTTTAGCTTTCATCATTATTCGGATGCTGTATCCTCCAGGCCGTATTCCGGCCACGGCGGGCAATCTCATCGGAGACTACCCATCGGCACGGGAGATATTATAGTGCACAAGTACGCAGACGCAGCGGCATTCGCTCGTCCAATGAGACGACAATCCGACACGACCGGAGAGATATCAGGTCCAGAACCAACGGTTAAACGTACTTTCCGAGAGACGGGGGTATCATACTGCCAACTTTCGAACTCCGGGGTATGTTCCTATGTGGCTGTGTTACTAAGAAATACCTAATGAACAACCCCAATAATACTTTGCCCGAACTGAAAATCGAGTCCGGAACCCCACGCTCAGTAGTCGCGTTTGCGTCCACGAAACCAACGAGGCAGTTAAATACGGGTGGGAATGTTAACAGGATAGTTGAAATATCCATTAGCTGAAAAAGTAGACAAATACGCGTCTATAGACATCGAAAACATAATTATATGGCTTTTATATCTGCCGAGTACGATAGACAAAAACAGCGTAGGCATTAATAACCTTCAGGGAAATTTAAGGTACCTGAAAATAAGCTGATAATACCTATTATCTCTTGCTTCCACGTGTGAATTATTTAAAAAAAGGCTTTCTAGGTAACAAAAGCTATTTTAGTACCCGTAGGAGCAAGTATGAAAGGCTTGCTTGAATTCTTGGGAAAGGTTACTTTGACGGGACGTAATAAAGGTTTTCCAGGAAGTTGAGTCATTGATATCCTGTGAATTATGGAGAAACAAGCCAAGCCTGATGGTATTTCCCTGAAATGTTAGTAATAAACATCTCATCACCTATTTAAACCCCTTTAAGGGATGTTTATTAAAAACCCGTCCTTAGTATTCACCATTGTGAAACTGATCTCTTGTGCAAATTTCGTGCATCTAAACCCAACAGCTTAGACTGTACGTTGTCGCCCATGAATTTACGATTTTTATGAAGTAGAATAAAATGCGAATGAAAGGTCCTAGACATACTATTATTATGTCCTAAGATATTATATCCTTGTTACCTATTTTAAAAATATACATTATAATTATTAATTTCAAAATGAGTGCGCTAGTTTTTAAACAAAGCATTACTAATAACTCCCACTTGTTTAGCTTTTTTTAATTTAATAAAATAATAAACTATGACTAAAAACATACCTGATTCAATGATTTTCTAAGATGAGACCTGTAAACAAAAAAAAAAGGTATTTTAAAATTTGATCTTAATAAAACAATTGTGCTATAACACCTTCTAGAAGACCTCTTCGTTACTGCTGAGTACCAGGTCCTGAATAAGGTTCCCAGGTCCTGCAGATTGTTTTTCGATTTTTCTAACAGGAATTTCTAAGTAGGAGTCTCATTTTGTGCCCTGTTGATGGCAATGGGCTCGCCCCTTAAATGTAATTGGCAGAATTTGGTAGTTACTAAAAAGCACCTCAGTTGGCTGCTTAAATTAAATTGTTTATTTCTGTAAGTAGATCTTATAAGACACTTTTACACGTCAACATTTTTTGGTCTATGTTTTTTAAAAACTAGATGGCGCAGGTATTTCCTAGCTGACTGATCCATTAGAAGAAATGCTGAATCAAACTCAGAGGTCATGGTCCCTTTATGTAATGTTATCGTATAGATGCACTATGGTCTACTGGTCTGCTCACCCTAAATAGCATGATCCCAATTGTACAACAAAACATTGTCAATTCCTGAATATCTTTAGACGATAAGACGCCCGAAAATAATCTACGTAGGAAGTGGATTCTCAGGAAATTACTCATTTACTCAGGTAATCCGTAATTGGTTTAAGACTATTCTTAGAAAGTGATGAAATTATTTTATAGCAACCAGAATCTTGAGCAGTGGTGGCTCAGTGGGGAGACGTCATTTAATGACTTCCCCATAAGAAAAAGGCAGACAGTTTTTTTTTTTTTGGTTAAGTAATCATCACATTACGTCTCCCGCTCTTGGGTAGAGCGGAAGGGCGTGTCAGACTTTTACTGACTAAAACCCACCCGTGTTCCTTCAGTTGCCCATGTGCCAGGGTCACGGTATCTCTTTCGAACAAATCTCGCGACCCTGGCAGAGGCAGGCGGTTTACTTTGATTAAATAATTTCATCACCACTGCTCTCAAAACGGTGGTGGAAAACATCATGAGGAAACCGGCATGTCCTTGAACCAAAAATGTGAAGACATGTGACATCTACCAACCCAGGCCCGCGTGGTAGACTACGGCCCACTCCTTCTCACCAAGAGGAGGCCTGTGTCCCAACAGTGGGACCAATGTAGGCTGATTATGATGAATCCGAATTCTTAGTAAGTGATGAAATTAGACAACCAGCAACCAGAATCTTTAAAACTTTATTCTTTAATCACTTACATGGTCAGATTAAATAACCTGGCAGTATTTTACCTACGTATCTGTATTTAAAACTAGTGACATAAAATAAACATTCTTAGATTTTTCAAAATGTTAAATGATACTGACATGTACGCACGGCCACCCATCAATCTATACATTTCCAGTATAAGCTGAAATCTAATTTTACGAAAAGCCTATACAATGCGAGGTCAGCTAAAACTAGAAAAATACAGCTGGACCAATAGTCGTGTGTGCATTAGGGCAACCAAACGATTTACAAATAAATTCGTTTTTTTTTTTTTAATTACAATACCAGCGATACGGTAACTGACCTTCGGCCATCCAAAAAAATTTTTTTTTCCTTTCTTTAGTTTTCGATATTGGTTGGTGAAGAACGTTAAGTACTACACATGTAGCTTGCCAGCTTATTTGTCCCTGTGGTTTTATTGCTCAATAACATTGCACATACACTCAACATTAAGCTTTACTCAAAAAGCTTTATTTTTTACTAAGAAATATTGTGGTCCTCCAAAAAATCCTTCAACGAATTATGTATCGCAATTTCAAGACAAAAACATTATTGAGGCCCTGGCTCTTGTACTAAGAGTTCCTGTATCAAAAAAGCCAGCGAATATTGAACGTACAAATCGTATTCCTACTCCCTGGAAAACCTTAAAAAACTGGCATTATATTCCTTGAAAAATAGCCAATTTCCATAAAGCCATAATTCAAATCTTAAACAATAATTTTCACAGCCGAACGCTAAATCTCAACACCCATTAAATGAACTAAATTAAGTACTTACCGTGCTTAATTAAGTACTTCAGACTAATAAAAGTCAAGCATAATTACATCAATCAAAAGATGCTTAAATAAAGATTCTTTAAGGCCGCAATAAAATTAGCGAAGACGTCTACATCCCCCGATGTATACCGGCCCGAATCGAATATTTGCAAAAAGCCTAACGACTTGTAGGAGGGACATTAGGAAGATCGGGTCGAAGAAAACGGGACATTTTTCTGCCTTTGAATGCCTTGACCTGCCCATGTTTCATACAAATTGTAGATAAGGAGTAGGGTGACTCCAATAAAGTAAAGAATTGAGACTGTCTTTAAGAGAATAACTTTGGACGTTTAAAAAGTGCTGATTCTCAGCCTGGTTTGAATAAATGATTTCTACTGACAATATTATTTATTGCCAATGAGGAAACAGGAATAAGTTTTCAAACTACAAAGGAATACATCTATACTAATACTTAATATTTTAAAGCTGAAGAGTTTGTTTGTTTGTTTGGTTGAACGCGATAATCTCAGGAACTACTGGTCCGAATTGTTTTTTTTTTTTAGGTTATTTATGGAGAAAGGCTATATAATATCACGCTACGCGGTCGAAGTCGCGGGCAGAAGCTAGTATGTTGATAAAGGAAAAAGTAAATAAATAACTATATCTTCCTTTAAATGCTGATACCATTATCAGATTAATTTGCCAGGGTCGCGAAGTTCGAAAGCGTTACCGTGGCTCTGGCATATGGGCAACTGAAGGAAAACGAATGGGTTTTAGTCAGTAAAAGTCTGACACACCGTTCCGCTCCACTCGCGCGAGACGTCATTTTTCCCACTAACAAAAAAAAACATCAGATTAGTAACATAAACAAGACAAACATCGCTAATCATAATAATCATACTACATATACTAGATAGAGCGGTTAGTAATTGGGTAATTACTCAATTACTAACCACTCATAGAGTGGTATCAATACTACAAAACTAAACTCATTTTACCAACATAACCACAAAAAAAAAACATTTTACTACCCGAACTAAAAACTTATTCTACCAAATTCATAATATTGTTACGGTGGAAGCAACACTTGAGAATTTCCTTATCGTATTTTTTCTTTTATGTTACCTTCGTAACTTAAGTGTTTGGTCCAATAAACTTGTTATTTAATGTATTGTAACGTTTCTTAGTAACAATACTCGAGAAACCGACTCCGAAGTGTTTATGGTTCAAAACGCCGATGAAAATATGAATATCGAAAATAGAATAGAAATTGTTTTTTTTTTTTTTTTTACTGTGTGTATTTGTTCTTTTTTTTTAACTGCCAGTTTGATTTTGTTTAGACGAGTAATTTGCATGAATTTATTTTATTCTATGAGCAAAATACATAGTTATTTAACTATGTTGAAAATGTAACTGACATGTTGCTAGAAAACACATTTTATTTTATTTCAGAAGCACCGTAAATTCGTAATTGATAAACTTAGTTGGATTTTAAAATTGAAAATGTAATCAGTGGATATAACAAATGTATTCAATTGAAATTGTGATGAAATTAAAGGAGATGTTTCATTTTCGGCCATCAGATGTACATTTATCAAAAAAGAGGAAAAAATACCACAAATTAGGGAAAAATATTCTCTGGTTAATTTGCACCTGATTTGTTGTGTACAAAAAATAATAGTTTTTCAATTATTACCATGTCTTATTCATCATGGCGTCTCGTTTGCTTGCAGACTTCATTCGTTCTGAAATCATGTCTCATCAAATCAATGTTAAGTAGAAAATAATTAAAAAATATGTGTATTCTTGTAATGTTAAAAATAAATTACTATTATTCTCTTGTAAATATTTTTGAGTAAACATAATTAAGTGTGACCATTTCATCTTTACAAAAATCTTTAGTCTTCATTCTTGAAGTGTGTTTCTAAACGAATTCAAAATAACCACTTGCTAACTCTTAGGACAAACGTCAAACCTTTTAAATTTTTATTTTGTACATAAAAACCATTTGATATTATGAAAAAAATGTTACTTTATCCCATTCATGAGTAATTTACCCAGCTTCGCTAAACGGTACACGTTATGGCCGGAGCCCCATATAAAAATGAAACATCTCCTTTCTTGAACTCTAATAAAATCCTAAAACAACTAAGTTATGTAGTAAAAAACAAAAATATCCAATGCGTCTTGGCAAACTTGCAAATAAATCAAAACTTTCATTTAGAAAAATATAAAACAAGTTGGTAATTTCGCTTAAAATAGCCTATTTTCATTCTTATCATGCACAAAGCTCCCAATAAATTGGATGCTATATTAGAAAACGTCAATTTAAAAATATGGTCGAGGTCAGAGCAAGAAGTATTAATATAATAAAACAATTACGATATATTTTCTTTACGACCGTCGTAAATATTATCATAAATAATATTGTTTTGTTTGGACACTTAATGGCTTATTCGGACTTTGGACTGGACGAAGTTTGACTTATAACGACCGTTCGTGGGTGGATGAAACGAGAGAAAGAGCAAATACAAACCAGATTTTTGCAGCTGGCAATAATTTATAAGTTTAATTTTGTACCGAAGCGGACTGTATTAGAGCTTCGTGGAAAATTGTTTAACCGTTCTCTCACCATAGGTACTTATTTTGTCAATTATAGTACATACTAGCTTCTGCCTGCGACTTCATCCGCGGCTAATTTCTTGCTTTGCCGACTCACCCCGTCACATCAAACCGCCTGCCCGAGCGAGGCTTTCGTATTTGTGACTTTTTTACTTTTTGCTCGGCCTCTAGCGTGATGTTATATAGTCTATAGCCTTTTTCGACAAATGGGCTATTCAACAATAAAATAATTTTACAAATTGAACAATTAGTTCCTGAGATTAGCGCGATAAACAAACTAAACAAACTCTTCAGCTTTATAATATAAATATTACTGTTTGGAGAAAAGCCAGACACAGTTGATACTTTTTAACTTTATCCCCCAATTCGACAAGCAACTTGGCAAGACGGAAGGCACATTTTTTTTGTGGGTAAGCAATCGTCAAATTACGTCTCCCGCTCTGGGTGGAGCGGAAGGATGTGTGAGACTTTTACTGAATAAATCTCCCCCGTGTTCCTTCAGTTGCTCATATGCCAGGGCCACGGTACCTCTTTCGAACATATCTCGCGACCCTGGGGGCACCTCAACCTGTCAACGGGAACCTCATCCAATTCTGATTGTCTGTTACACTTTTTGTCAACATAAAAAACAGCTCTCATAAATAAGATTGTCCCTATTCTATTAACCTGCATGGTCACCCCAAAAGCAGTGTATCGACGTCAGAACACAATGGCCGACGTGACTCCAAGTCAACGTTTGATGACAACTTTTACCTTCAATACTTTTTTCTACCTACGTCTTTCTATTGTATACAATGTCTATTGATAACGTACAAAGATGAGTTTTAAAAGGTCATGCCATTTTGACATTGGGACCCGCCGTTTCCGATTTTTGGGTTAGTAAGTTGGATGTGAAATGTCAAGTTAGTTAAAAATAGGAGTAACAAAGGAGACCAAGGGTTGTTGTAACATTATCTTTAGTTTTTTATTTTGTAGCCCAGTGGAAATTTAATAAGGCGTTAAGGAGGTCAAGAGTAGACTCCCAAACATCCTATAACGTTCCCACGGCTGGGACACAGGCCACCTTTCTGTGAGAGGGAGTGATCTGTGATCCACCACCTAGACCCAGTTCGTAGATGTCACCCGCCTTCGGTTCTAGGACATGAACTACATAGGGTAGGGTGTCTCTCCGCGCAGCCCTGGTGGCGGGCTGGCAGGACAGGCTTTCACGCCCTGCCGCCGGCCTCGCCACCGTCGAGGCGGTCCAGCCAGTACTCGGGCACTGGCTCGGGCCCGAAACGACAGGGAGCCGTGCCTCCTGCACGGGTCCCTGTCGTTTCGGGCGACGCAGGTGCTCTCGGGGCATGGTTGCTTCGGGAAGTACCTGTGTCGCATAAACAGGGAGCCGGACGCCCGGTGTCACCACTGCGTCGACTGCCGGGAGGATACGGCGCGGCATTCGCTGGCAGAATGTACCGCTTGGGAGGAGCCGCGTCGTGTCCTCGTCTCAGAAGTAGGCAGTGACCTATCGCTGCCGGCCGTGGTTGAGTCGATGGTCGGCAGCGAGGAGTCCTGGGACGCGGTGGTATCCTTCTGCGAAACAGTCATGTCGTAGAAGGAGGCTGCGGACAGGGAGCGGGAGATATCTTCCGCTCACCCAGCCCACAACAGGCGCACCGGGCGTCGGCGGAGGGCGGACAACGCCCTCTTCCAGCCCCCCTAAATGGGTCCAGGGGCGACGGATCTGGGGACATCCGTCACCCCCTATTCCTTAGGACCGAGATGGTGGCGCGTAGTACTCCACGCGCGCCTCTCTGTGATGTATGGGGGGGAGTTTAACACCTCACTCCCCCTCAACGTGAGGAGGCCCGCAAAGGCGGTCGGGGATCGCGGAAGACATATTGGTTCCCGTGGTCCCCATCCATCACGCGGGCCTAGTGCGGGTTGATAATGTCACATGTGTTCGGATTTATGGATCGGTTTTCTCACCATGTCTTCCTCCATCATTTGATAGCAGTGATGATTAAATTATTTACAAAAATTAAAGCGTCTGCGGGTTTGAACCCACAACCAACAACGTGGTGCAAGTCGAGGCCAATACCACTAGGCCACAATGACTGCTCTCTATGCCAAGGCGAAAATTTTAACTGCAACAACAAAACTGGTGAAATTCAAAAACATAAACAATACTAATCTATACTTCTATACTAATATTATAAATGTGAAGGTAACTCTGTCTATCTTTTACGCTTTCACGACTAAACCACTGAACCGATTTTCATGAAATTTTCGACGGGGTAAGTTTAAGCCCCAAGAAAGGACATAGGCTACTTTTAATTCCGCGACTTTGTCCTCGACAACCAACATTTACGCGGACGAAGTCGCGGGCAAAAGCTAATACTCCATAAATAAACCTTTTAAACAACATAAAGCTGTAAAGTTTAACAGGCGGATTATAATTATCTAGAACGAATCCTCCACTAAAATAAAACGAGCACTTTTAATACAAAATTTTCCACAAAATGAACACTTAATTAATACAGCAGCCGGGATAAAATTGCTTCACGGGAGATGCTATCACAGCGAATGCATTGATCCGACAAATGAGCCTGTTTAACTACTAAATTATCCGGCGTGAAACAGGTTAGCTGGAAAATTATGGTATCGTCTGGCTTATAAGCTGTTTTATGGCTACGTGGAATGTTGATGTGTAGAGACCGTGTTTTATTTATACATATACACATGACGTCACGCCTTATTCAAATCAATCAAAAGTCATTTATTCAAACTAGGCTGAGAGTCAGCACTTTTTGAACGTCAAAGTTACATAAGACAGTCTCCCCAAAACGCCCGCCCTTCGACACTTCCTAGTGCTTTAGCTGGGAAGAAGAAGTGGCGGAACAAACTCCCCAGCAGCACAGCTGTCTGTTAAGTTAGAAGAACTTGATTCTATACAATATTGTGTAAGTTATTAATATTATAAAACAAATCATACATTATTCGCCATATATCAGCTAGCACACGCCAATATACCAACAAAACATTGAAAACTAAACTCAAGCTGAAATAAATAATAAAACAAAATCGTAAACAGAATATTTCCTAGCACACCCTTATTTCGTCCGTTCTGTCTAAGTCCAATGCAATAGGGACCAAGCCTACTGTAGTCAACCCAGTACAAATTCATACTCTGATCTACTACTGGGAAATTTCAGATAGAAAAATCTAATAAAACTTTACCTGTCTTGGGAATCGACTGTATACTGAGCAGTAGTGCTTGCAACCACTAGACCAATAAGAAAGGTATGTTTTATTTATGTCATTATGAAATTAAGTTTTCGAAAGACTTATAACGATTACTCGAAGGCATTCTCAAAAGCCAAGAGATGGGCTTGAGTTTAGAAATTTTCCCGCAACTGGGTAAATTAGTCTCTGCATAGCTGAAGAGAATAATAAAGATCTAGTTTCTCAAAATTAACTTTACAGTTAAAAAAATAACAATACGATAAAAAGTACCAAGCCCTTACCAACGATGTAGGATCAGCTTCCAGTCTAGCCTATTGCAGCACGCGTAGCATGATCACCGTGGAAATGGGTTTTGTCGACGGAAGAATAGACAAAATTACAGATTGTAGAAAGATTAAAGACAGAATTAAAGATTGTAGAAAGATTTGTACCGTTTTATGCTGGCGTAGCATGACAATTCTATCTCTATTCTACCAAGAATAGACAAAGTTCTTTCTATGGTGGTCATGCTACGCGTGCAGCTGGACGTAGTTAAAAATATACATATACAGGGTGGTACCGAGACCAACATCCTGTTACCATTTTAGTACATGATTCTGGAAAAATTCATGAGGAAAATTCAACGCAGGCGGCGTTGAATTTGTTTATCAGTTAATGTAAATAATCTGCTGTGCCATATATTTAAAAGTGTACCTACTTATTGTACTTTTGTAGGCAACAATTGTTCCTTGTGGTGCCGGACGTAAAGAATAGCACAATCCCATTTCTTCCCGTGGGTGTCACACGCGTGACGACTGACGGACTTACTAGAGAATGGGCAGCAGCGTTCTCTGTACATTTTACCACCATACTGCGATCGCCCACCCGCCTGCCAAGCATGGCGATTAACTAAAAACATCGTAAAATTATATATCATTGACAAAACAATAGTCAAAAAAGCTTTAAAACGACAACGGAAAAACGAAATGTAACGTTCAGCCTGAAATGAGACCCGTCTGAAATCACAGCCTGAAATTATTCCCTAGAGTCAGAAAAGCCAGTGTTGCGCAAAAGAATTATTATTGGGTCCGGAAACGTCTCAAACAGTACAATACCATCTAATTCATTACTGAGTATTTAGATAAAATAATTGGCATACTTATTCACGAATATTATAACAATGGCTAGGAAAATAGACGCAGCTGTATCCATCAACGTAATGCTAACATTTGTCTTGGCTCTTCTAATGGGGGCAATAAAAAATATTCAGTCTGTTTTTGTGCTAGTATTATAGACTGCGCAGAGGCTTTCAGGAGGTTATTGCACCCATACCACTGTATCAGAACTTTTCGATAATGAAACGAACCGATCAGAAATCATTTTTCTGGTGAGAAATATGATGTGATTATCATGTGATATGTTGTCAAATTACGAAACAGTCAGCTACTACGAATCTTCTGACCACGACTAAATAAATACCAGCTTACTATTGTCCCACCTCAGAACATTACCCTCTTCTCAAACAAAGAGGCAACAGCATTGATCACCACGCTTGCACAAGACGGGGAATCCACCTTTTGGCATAAAATTGTTAGGCATAACATTTTTGCATAACTTTTATTAGCATAAAAATACTGTGGCATAATAATCATCATCATCTTTTCAGCCGTAAGACGTCCACTGCTGGACTTAGGCCTCCCCCAATTTGGGGGGCTTTGCCATAATCGCCACGCTTGGCAGGCGGGTTGGCGATCGCAGTGTGGTGGTAAAATGAATAGAGAACGCTGCTGCCCATTCTCTAGTAAGTCCCTTAGTCGCCTTTTACGACACCCACGGGAAGAAATGGGGTGGTGTTATTCTTTACGTCCGGCACCACACGGTACAGCATAATAATACGTTAGCATAATGCAAAGGTTACCATAATGGGGCATCTTTTATCAACAGACCATTTCAGACACAAATTGACATGGTTTTCACATATTCTGGCCAAGATTAGGTTAGGACTTTAAGAGAGAGTGTGACCTCTGAGTATGTTTCGGCATCTCAGTGTAGTCAGATAGGAAACGCCGACCTCGACTAGTTTTAAAAATATGAATGACGTGTAAAAGTATTTGTACAAAATCTACTAACAGAAATAAAACCATTTATCTATGAGCTGATAAAGTCACATTGATACTTGCCCGGATTTGAAACCCTAAACCTCGCGTTGGTTTAACCGCTGGGACTGTCTTCTCACTTAACGACAATATTTTCATACCGTAAAAGAAAGAAGAATTATTTTACTGACACGAAACAGAACAAAAATCCGAATGTAAAGTAAAAATAATATCATATCATCATTATTTCAGCTGAAAGACGTCCACTGCTGGGCATAGGCCTCGCGCAAGCACCGCCACCTACTCCGATTCCGTGCCCCACACATCCAGGGAATTCCTGCAGCCTTCACCAGATCATCAGTCATCTTGTGGGAGGCCTTCCAACGTTACGTCTTACAGAGAAACAATAAAACATTTCCAATTTGTAAAACATGATAAAGTTTCAATTTTCTTCCTTACTTTAAGAAGCACATATTCAGTGTAGTCAGTAGACATAATAACTCTGATTTACAGCCAAGAACTAGGTTAAAACATTTAGCCAACACATAAAAGTAATCTTCCCAAATATTCATACCTACATACATTACCCCCCGTATATTCTACTTTCTTATCTTTCTTCAGTTATTTTTCCTTCCGTGTTGGCAACAATCCAACAGAAATAAACGGTAGATGCATCGGCAAAAGAAATTTTACCTATAGGAATAACTATTTAGGTTTTGTAAGTCGCTGAGGGGATATTGTCAAGAAATTTTCACTATAAAAAATAAAAAAATATAAATATTTTAATTTATGTAACCTCAGAAGCTAGATGCACGGTTCCAATAGGTCTATGAAATTTTACGGATTGCACTATTTTTAACATGGTCCAGGTGAACCATCAGGCATCCACGGGAGACTCGATGAAGGTCTACAAATGAAAATGTATGTGAAAATGTTTTTATCATTACAGCCAAAGCATAAACTACTCAAAAAATGTAAGGGAGCAAAAAAGCCAAGCTCACCGAAACCAGTAAAATTTTGAAAGTGGTCTACGAGAAAAATGAAGTTTGGGAACCTTTGCGCTAGACCAACGACGCGGTCTACCACTACCATAAAAGTCCTTAAACCCGTAGCCACAAGCTACACGCATAAAGCCTGAGCACAGCTTCACGACCGCTTTACTCAACTCGACTAGAATAATTTCTATGAAAACTTGATAGAAATTGATCTACTTGAGTCCCAAGCTTCACATTCTGCAACCGTAAGCCACGCCGTATCTTTCCGACAATAGACGAAGTGATGGCACCGAGCGTCTGGCTCCCTGCCTATACGATGTAGGTTCTTTCCAAAGCAGCCGTGCCCCGAGAGCACCTACGTCACTCAAAATGACAGGGAGCCGTGCCGATGGTGTCAGCTTCTATTTTATCTAAATGCAATTGATTACCAGCGTTACTTGGAGCGGCTGCCTATCTGGCCTCCAGAATCCAGTGGGTACCATACTCCGTAAGACTGGTCGCCAGGCTTCAGTCTATCTGTAATGACTTTCAATGGTCAACGAATAACAGACCAGTGGTAACGGCGACTTACGAGTTGTAGGCCGTGAGTTCGAACCCAAACAGCAGCAGCAGCGCTTTACTTTGTGTAAATTATTTCACCACTACTGCTCTTAAAACGGTGAAGGAAAACATCGTGAGGAAACCGGCATGTTTTAAAACCAAAAAATTCGAAGACATGTGACATCTACCAACCCGCACTGGGCCCGCGTGGTGGATTATGGCCCACTCCCTCTCACCAAAAGGAGGCCTGTGTTCCAGCAGTGGGAACATTATGCTGATGAACTGATGATGAATAACAGTTGGGACCAACGACTTAACATATTTGCCTAGGCCTGGAAGGTCTCGATATGTGGTGGATGGTCACCAATCCGTGGAACGTCCGCAGAAAGTTATTACTTAGCCACGAGTTCTTCTCGCCTTTTATTAACCCCGTATTAAAACAGCACTAAGATCTTACAGTACCTACTCAGGAATAAACAAATGCAACATCATATCTATTTGACCTTTTGTTTTGATGTCAGGGTGGAAATCCTTATGGATGTCCTCCGCTTCGTCGAAAGCAGAGAGATCGGTCGGACTCTTACTGACTAAAACCACTTTGGTGTTCCCTCCCACACCTACGTCGTGGAGCACGGAATCTGAACCGACTTCCGTGAATATTTATGCGACCTAAAACAACCAATGAAACGCTTTGATTCGGAACATCCACCCACGGACAGTCCGCCACAAACTTAACCATCAATCGACTTATGCGGTTCTTTTTATTTAGCCACCAACCCCTGCTCAAAATACAAGACTATTACAAAACCAAGAGACGATGAAAATAACCACTATACTCATGTATCATAACAGAATTATGATAAAGAAGAGAATATCCTCGCTAACAAATTCCCCAGTGGGCATAGTGTTTCTGCAGTAAGTCATCTCGGGCAATAATTTAGCTCCGCCTACGCAGTTGCGATGACCCTTACTGTCTTAACGATCTATGTCTCTATAATTTATATTTTCTACGTTTTAGTTTCGTAGAGAGAAATGGGGAATTATTATATGGGTGGTTTAGCGTTGAAAACTATTGCAATTAAATATTATGCATCAAATTAGCAAATGACTGGTATTATTTATCGCGATAAAATGGACAATGGTTTTCTTTACCTCTAAGGCTTGTCGCTAAGTAATAATAGCTGTAAACTGTTCGTGGTTGGTCTGTAGGTGGGTCTTTACATATCAAGGTCCTTCAGTGCTTCGAAAAAGCACGTTAAGCCGTTGGTCCCGGCTGTCGTCCATGGATCTGTGACAGTCGTTATGGTTCATCTGAAGCCCGAGAGACTGGCAACCAGTCTTACCAAAGGGTATCGTATTACCCACTAACGGGGTTGTGTAGGTCAGATAAGCTGTCGCTCTATGAAAAATACTGGTAGCTGCTTCCGGTTTTACTGGAAGCCGACACCGACAGTTGATGATGAACTCTAAAATCATGGTATTTAATCATAAGGTTACTTATTTAATTGCAACTACAAATTTATGTTCTTTCCCATTTTTGCTTAGATAATCCAGACGCATCATCTAGGTGTCAGTAAAGGTTGATGGCTTAGGAGCCAAGTGTATAACCTATGTATTATTTTAATATGTCGTAATAATGAAAATCCCACGCAATACAATATTTTGTCACGAAACATCAAGTTAGTCGAGAATACATAAAATTTATTCAATAACTTTATAGAGTTTTTTATAACAAGTATTATGGAATGGTCATCAAATTGTTCATCAAATCATCCACCGCCTATAATGTTCCCACTGCTGGGACACAGGCCTCCTTTCGGTGAAAGGGAGTCCATAGTTCACCACGCGGGCCCAGTGCAGGGTGGTAGATGTCACATGTCTTCGAATTTTTGGTTCTAAGACATGCCGGTTGCCTCACGATGTTTTCCTTCACCGTTTTGAGAGCTGTGGTGATGAAATAATTTACAAAAAGTAAAGCGCCTGCTTGGGTTCGAACTCACGACCGTACTCGTAAGTCGTGGCCGTCACCACTTGGCCACCACTGCTCTCCAAATAGATTTCATCAAATAGATCACATTAATTTCTACTCAACGTTACAACAAATATCATTGGTCTAACGTTCAGAACGTTCATATAATACTCCATCAAACATTGTCGTCAGATTCAATACAATATTATATTTCTAAGTAAACACTATGATATTATTTTCCCTGCTCCATTTGTTTCGGCAACAATACTTAGGCGATACTTCCAGAATTTTTAGGAATATAGGAATATCCATCAACAAGATTGATTCATTTTCATATATCATATTATTTAGACATGGTTGCTAGAATGCCACAAATGGAAAAGTTTCTAAGATATATTTAAATATACCACATACGAGCGACCTTGGTACGACCTTTCAAATCAAATCAAAATATTTTTATTTCACATAAACCTACATGGACACTTATGAAACGTCAGACGCTAGGTGCACGGTTCTAAATAGTTGATTCCTATGGAGAAGAGCCGGCAAGAAACTCAACTTTAGTCTCAGCCCAGTGCATGTTGCCAGTGATAACCTATGGTACTGAAACGTGGTCGCTCAACTTACTAGAAGACTAAATGTCACTCAAAGATCAATGAAGGGACTATACTTGGAATTTCCCTAAGTGAGGATCGGGAGATCCGCAGAAGAACCAAGGTAACCGACATAGCCCGAAGAATTGCCATATTTAAGTGGCGATGGTGCTCGCAGAACAGATGAAGATGAATCCGAAAAGTTCTGGAGTGAAGACCGCGTATAGTAGAAAAGACAGATGTTGTAGTGGAAGTGGTAGTGGTAGTTGAAAAGACTCCGGCAAGGTGGAACCTTGTGAAAGCCGCAAGAATCCGCTGAATGCGTAAAGCATAGAAACAAACCGAAAGATGTCCAGCAGTGGACATCTTTCGGGTGAAATTATGACGATTACTATACGTGCTGTTTGTGTTGTTTTTAGAACTTTACTATTTATAGGCAAATCTGTTGTACATGTAAGTAAATTAACTTTACCTGGATCATCGTGAAAATTTCATTAAAATTCGTTGCGTAGTTTAGAAGAAAACCGAGGTGACACAGACACTCTAAAAGCGACTATCAGGAGGCATTCACAGGCACGTAATAATATCACAGCGGATTTTTTCGCACACAGAAATTTCAACTCTTAGTGTTGAATAGAGCATCGAGAATCAAACAGAGTGCATCCCATACTATTGCGCGATAAAATCACGCTGCGATATTTTTACGTCCTTGCGAACGTGGACTTACACTGTACATACACAACACGTTACAGATCTACATAGTCATCAAATGATCTGACCAACAAAATTATATAATTTTTTTTATATATACATTGACATTGATAATTTTTATATACACCGTGACATTTTAGTTATCTTACAAAAGTTGTCCACTCAATATATCCGACATAATATACCTCTTGGCATGATTAAAAAATTGTTACCAATTAAAAAAATATGTTCTAAGAAAAAGTAATATTGCATTAGAATTATGAAATATCCGTTAATAATGTTTACGTATCATATGGTAGTGAACATACATACCTACCCAGCACACGAGTCAACTAGATCATTCCATCTCCATTTTCCATGAGACAAAATACGACATGTGTCATCATCATAATGAATAATATTTTTATTTTTTTGTCATTCAAATGTTAATTTTTTTCTTATGGATGTGTAGTTCTTGGATACGTTAAGTGGGCTGCCGTTGTAAGACGACTAAAATGTCACGGTGTATACAATGACATGAATATTTACTTTGTAAAGTATCATATTGTTTTAATTATTGTGAATGTGAAGACTATGTAGGTTTTTTTATTTTGTTTTCTTTCTTTCTCAGTAATCATAATCTGGCAGTTGAGTAATTTATGTGGCCTACCCGAATGTCCTTTCTTTGGTATTGTTCATCAAAGCGTTGGGCTCCTTATGTTCCGAGTTGAGCTAAAAGATTCGTGACAAATGCTTGCTCTGACTGGACAGGTCCACTAAATCTGTGTGGTTCTTTCCTCAAAAGACCATTTCAGTCACCAATCTACATGGTCTTCACATGATGTGACCAAGATTATGTCTGGACTTTAAAAGAGACTGTGACCTCTGAGTTTGTTTCGGCCTTTCTTCTCAGAGTAGTCAGTTAAGAAACGCCGAACTCATCTAGTTTAAAAAATATCATTGACATGTAAAAGTGTTTGTACAAACCTACTTACAGAAATAAAATCATTTATCATTAAACCGCAGTCAATAAGCTAGCTACCCACCTAATCCATTTTCCACAGGAATGAGGACAACGGCCCTATAAATAAAACGCCAAGGCCTCCAAACGAAATATTTAAAAAACGAACCTTTTGATAAATGTACGTGTAACATGAAAAATGTAACATTAAAATGTATATTTCTGTAAAGGATATTTTGTAGATATTGTTTATATAGAGCTTCGTAAACTTTTAATGCCCAAAACATGGTTGCCGGAAAGATCCACGGAAAAAACATATGGTCTGCCCGCAATAATAATGTCTTTTCCGTGGGAATTTAATCAGTAGCTGAGTTTTTCTGTTAACCCTTTAATTAAGTTGGACTTTTCGTAGCTTTCCGAAATATCTTGATCTCGGTTTAGCTAATGAAATAAACAGTACCTTTGTGATGTTCTATCTCTATGTTTCCCTTTCAAGTTGTGTTTGGTAAGTACCTGCGAACAACAACAAACAAAACTTTAATTAACGGAATTGTACAGCTCTAAAATTTTACAGATTTTACCTAAATTATAATCAGACATAAATACATAATCGGTGTTATGATATATTAAATATCAGCCATATTTCACTAATTCACACATCAACATTGTTTTTATCATTCACACAATTTAAAAAAAATAGATACTTCAATCCAGACAAATTCAGACATTTTCATTTTCCTAAAAAGAAATCGATCATACTGAAGTACGCTTTATCCAGACTATGTGCAAATAACGAACACACCGTATAAGGCTGTATACAGAAAGAAAGCTGGAAACTTATAAGCGCTTACCGGCGCTTGATAGCGCAGGTAACACGCGCAGGAAAATATATGAACGCGCGCGGATAAGCACTGAACGGTGCCGACAAGTTCCGACAAACTTCAACACGCGCTGGTCAGCGCTGGGCGCTGCCATTTAAAATTAATAAACAACTGCGACAACACGTGCAATTATTTGCTTGGTCTGCTTCAGCCTTCCTTTGTGTAGAACGGACCAGCGCTGTCAAGCGCCGGTAAGCGCTTATAAGTTTCCAGCTTTCTTTCTGTATACAGCCTAAGAATGCATCCCCGGATGTAAAGAATACCACCATCCCATTTTCAACCTTACTAACGAATGTGCAGTAGCGTTCTCTATGCATTTTACCACCATACTGCGATCGCCAACCTGCCTGGCAAGCGTGGCGATTATGGCAAACCCTTGGACGAGGCCTACGTCCAACAGTGGCCGTCCTTCAGCTGAGTTAGATGAAAAAACAAAAAAATTAATACTCAATTAATCTATACTAATATTATAAAGCTGAAGAGTTTGTTTGTTTGTTTGATTGAACGCGCTAATCTCAGGAACTGCTAGTCCGAATTGAAAAAATATTTTTGTGTTGGTAGCCTATTTATCGAGAAAGGCTATAGGCTATATAATATCACGCTACAACTAAGAGGAGCGGAGCAGCAATGAAAAATGTTGCAAAAACGGGGAAAATCGCACGTGCAGGCGATTCGATGCGACGGGAAGGGTAGGAGGAACATGAAATTTAACGCGGACGAAGTCGCGGACAGAAGCTAGTATACTTATAAAATAAAAAAAATAAAAATATCTACATAAGATTACGTAAAAACCTTAAATATTTAACAACAAAATAGACGTAAAATTAAAAGCAAAACTATGCATGCCATTACCCGCTGTTGTCGGTCAAAGTATTACGGAACATTCTCGAAATAGAGTTCGTATTATGTGAAAAGCATTAAGGTTGCTTTGTTTGTATGTAAAGAGGAACGCTCAGCATTCCACATGTTGTGAGTATGAAGAACCTACTTCACGTTAAAATGGGTTTTTGTTTTGGAATAATGGAAAAATCACGTTTTATTCTACATATACAACATGTAACGTAATTAACGCACACCCTCTTAAGGGGTCATTGTACTCATCACTATCATCACTATGAACAACGTTTACTATGGGACCGAACCTGAATTCACGAAACTGATTTCCGCTGTTTCATTCAAAAGTTCAATACCTACTTGACCAAAATGTATGAAACAGCTGATTTTTTTTCGCGATTTCAGGTCTGGTCTCATAGTAAAAGCTGTTCATAATGATGAGTACAATGACCACTTAAGAGGGTGTGCGTTAATTACGTTACATGTTGTATACGTCCGGGTTGGTGGCGGACGTAAAGAATAGCACCACCCCAGTTCTTCCCGTGGGTGTTGTAAAAGACGACCTAGGGACGACAAGAGAATTGGCAACAGCGTTCTCCATGGATTTTACCACCATACTGCGCTCGGCAACCCGCCTGCCAAGCGTGGTGATTATTGCAAACATTTGGAGGAGGCCTACTAAAATGGGTTTTGTTTTGGAATTATGGAATTATCACGTTGTTTTCTAAACCATCCATCTACCTAGCCTTTTTCCAACTATGTTGGGGTCGACTTTGTATCTGTATTTTACATGGACCAACTGCCTATCTGTCCTCCACAACCCAGTTAATGGGTAATCCGATATCCTTTAATAAGACTGGTTGTCACACTTTCGCGCTACTGACGACCCGTAGCGACTTTCAAAGATCGGTGGATGACACCAACGGCTTTTCGAGCTTTCCGAGGAAGGTGGGATCATGGTAAGTAAAGATGGGCATCCATCTTCCGACCAACCGTGGCAAGCGTAGCTTAACCCGATCTACTGTCCCGTGTATTGACTTATCCACAAGCCCTCGCCTACCCTGCCAGGGTCGCGAGATCTGTTCGAAAGAGTTACCTTGGCCCTGGCATATAGGCAACTTAAAGAACACGGTTGGGTTTTAGTCAGTAAAAGTCTGACACGGGCTTCCGCTTCGCCCTTGAGCGGGAGACGTCATTTGATGATATCACACGAATAAAAAAAAACCCTCGCTGTATTCTACACATATTAAACGATTTTGTAAAGTCTGGATGTATGTTAACGATTGGTGGCGAAAAAACTGAACGTTTTTTTAAATGAAATTAGGCAGGGGGTAGGAGATAGTTTATTACTTGGATTAACACGTAGAGTACTTTCCGATATTTTATTTTCCAACATCCAAGCAGATCCGAAGCCGTGGGAAAAAGCTAGTATAATATAATCACGCCTTCATTCCATCTATACTATATTACTATATCTATACTAATAATATTATAAAGCTGAAGAGTTTGTTTGTTTGATTGAACGCGGTAATCTCAAAGGAAGGCTATAGGTTATATAACATCACGCTACAACCAAGAGGAGCGGAGCAGTAACGAAAAATGTTACAAAAAACGGGGAAAATCGCACGGGTAGGCGTTTAGACGCGACGGGAAGGGCCCGACCCTTCCCGTGTTACGGGAACTTCCCGGAACTAAGGGTGGACGAAGTCACTAGCAGAAGCTAGTACAGGTATAAAGCAGAACCACGAATCAGTCATTAAGGCTCCTGCAGACTTTAAGGTGAATGCTTTAACCAGCCCGCGAAATTCAAATTTTCTTACGTTTTTTGCAATTTGCAGGCCAGTGCTAGGTTGTATGTTGATTAAAATATTATTCGCTCCTGTAAGACATATGTAGTTACAGAATTATAATCATCAAAATAATCAATACAACGCTCTAAGTTCATAAAGCTGTAGGAATGACTTTTTCTCTTTTTTTTTTTGTTCTTAGGCCTTTATAAACTTGGAGGGTTGTATTGGTGATTTTGATGATTATAATTCTGTAACTACATACGTCTTACAGTCGCTAATAATATTTTAATCAACATACAACCTAGCACTGGCCTGTAAATTGTAAGAAACGTAAGAAATTTTGAATTTCGAGGGCTGGTTTGGAGCATTCACCTTAACTGCTCTCATCTAAAATTATGTAGAAAATTACAGCCAAATTTTAGGCTATAAATTTACCTACATTCTAGAACAAAAGTCAGTCATTAATCTCGATTTAAAGCTAGACTGAGTTGAGATACCTACTAACATATTACACATTGTATTTCGGCTTCATTGAGACAAATAAGATTTATTACCTAAAATAACATTATTTGCGTTATTAATGTCAATACCCACAAGACAATACTGACTGGCCTGTTAGTCTAGTGGTTAGTGACCCTGACTGCTGAGACTGAGGTCGTGGGTTCGATTCCCACCCAGGACAAATCTTTGTGTGATGAGCACGATCATTTGTTCTGTGTCTGGGTGTAATTTATCTATAATATGTATGTATTTAGAAATATATAAGTATGTTTATCAGTTGTCTGGTTACCATAGTACAGGCTCTGCCTAGTTTGGGATCAGATAACGGTGTGTTGGTTGTCCTAAGATATTATTATTATTATTATTATAATACAATACATTCGATTGGGTAACAAATACCCAATAACTAGAAGATAACTAAAATAATTAATTGCTTTTAAGCCTGTAGTTTATAAATGGGGATCTTGTTGTTCTGTCACTATAAAACTAAAATAGAACATGTACAGTTGAACACGTAACGTTTACAACACCCTTTTTTCTGGGTGGGAAATCGTCAAATGACGTCTTCCGCTCTGGGTGGAGCAGGAGGGCGTGTCAGACTTTTACTGTGTAAAGCCCACCCGTGTTCCTTCAGTTGCCTTTATTCCAGGGCCACGGTTACTCTTTCGAACGAACCTCGCAATTCTGGCAGACCTTTATTGTACAAAACCCACGGGAAGTAACGGGATCATGCTTCTGCATTGCTTCATGACTTCGAAAAATGTGTCTTCTCAACAACATTAACAACGCAATGATAAACTATCAAAATTGAAAGCCATAACTGATAATGTGTAAAAAAATGATCATTTTCAAACACAAGACGAACACGCATCAATCATCAACGTTATATCAAAAACAATATTTAGCACTTACTTCTTCTAAATAAACCAACAAAATATCTCTAAGTACCAAAAACTTTAGTCTTAACTTACAAGAAATCGATACTCATGAAAGGCCTCGAACTCCAAAAAGGTCGGAGCTAACGACGTGTCCTAACTGTACAAGTTATTAGACGGCGCCTTCCCTAACGAAAGTTTAATCTGGGTCTAGCTATCATGTTAGGTTAAACTCAGTTTGTAATAGGTATGACATTTGGTCGTTGAGGTAGGCGCTTTGTCATTTTGATTTTGGGGATCGTTTACATTTGGTTATTTGGAGTACTTGTTGTGGCAGCGGCTTCGACTGTGTGGGTGTCGGAAATTATTCCACGGGACCGTGTTGCTTGGACAAAAAGCCTATGTTACTTCTTATAACATCAGCTATCTACTAGTGAAAGTTGAAATATATTGAAGTTACTGTTTGTAATGTCAGAATAACAGCTTTTTAACACACTTTTATTAGCTTCATCTGTATCTATTTTTATATATCATTCCTATGCAACAGAATCTTTGAACGTGATTTTACCCACTTCAAAACATCAGATTAACCCTAAATTTTCCGCACTTATCAAGGACCGATGACAATTTAATAATTTAATATATTTGAATCATTATCCTGACCAGGACCTTCAGGATTAACGATTTTATTTTATGTTTTGGAGCGAAACCCTGCGAAATTGCTACAGCATCCAAGGAAGATAGCAGATGTCTTATCCAGTCCCAGCTATGCCAACAAAAAACTCACTTTATCAGTTAATCGAACTATAAATGAAAAAAAAAAAGTGTAAACTATTGGTCTTCGAATTTCAAAAAAATAACAGCAAATTACTCTGAAATATGCCCATAGTCGTTCAGTAATGTTCCACATATTTAATTATCTATTTTCTTTTCTTTTTTATTATTGTATTGAAATAGCCAGTTGTGTCCACAGTTTCTTTTTCCTAATTCCTTTTTTTATGAAACAAAGAAAAAGAATAGAAAGAAAATACATTTATTTAGCACAGTTTAAAAGGCACACAATAGGTATACAGCAGGAAAGAGTAAAATAAAAATAAATTTAAAAATTATAAGGTGTAAAATCAGAAACTAGTGGTATAGTGTGCCTCGCGGCTGCGCCAAAAAGGTCCAGTTCAGCAAAATGCCAGACTACTAGTGCCTGACGCTGGTTTTCAACTGGACCTGAAGAGTGAGGTGACGGATGTAAATCAGTTTTATATCAATAATCCAACATGATGTGTGCATGTAGGTATTTATAAATTAAATTAAAAAAGTATCAGACAAACAAATAAAAATAAACAAAATAGTAACGAATATGTACATAAGTAGTGTGGTATTGAAGTTGTTAGTTAGTTAGTAATTATGAAAGTATGATCATCTTGTAATTTTTCATTTAGCTTAAATTTTTAATTTTAATTATTAATCCTTTGTTACTAAATTTAACTTATTTTTGTAAACTGGAGCCAAGGGTTTAAGCTGAAAACCAGCGCTTAGCAACCTGCTAGGGGGACCTAAGCATAATGCTGAAGTTTAAACCTTTTGCTTACAGTATTATAGTTTTATATATGTATGTACCTACTACTAGCTGTAATACTGGAGACAATAAACTTTATTCTATTCTATTTCACTTCATTGTTAAAAACCGTGTACTATCATTTTACTAAATGCATACAAAAGTATTATACGGTACTTTTTAATAAAAAATTTGTCATTCTGACTATTTGTTCCAGATTATCTCAGAAATGGCTAGACCGAATTTTACGCTTAAAATGAATGATAACAATTTGTATATCTTATAGTCCAAATTTTAAAATTGTTCCTACTAAAAGTTTCCCATGCATCACGAATGCGTTCACGAGCATAATTTCGCAGATCACTAACTCTGCAATGCCATTTAAGATCTCATTTTGTCAGCAAGGAAACATAAATAGCAGTTAATTCTGCAATATTCAGCAACAACACAAGTTGCTACACTATCACCGTCTGAACACTACTATATATTCAACAAACTGCTGCACTAATCTTAAATCTTCACTGAAATTTAATACTACGCTCGCTTATTCCCGCTCTTCAAATATAAAGTTATGTTCAGACTGTTATAGTGTTCAAGCGAGTTGTAAGGGTGAGTTACTGTCAATTGACTGGAATGGTGATTGTGTCTTGTCTATGTTCAAACGACGATAGTGTTTGAGCAAGTTGCTAGCGTTAGTTACGGTCGTATGACACGTAATTTAAACGCACCTTGTCACGTTAATTGATAACTATTGTCAAGTGTAGCGTTACGAGGCTTTAATTAAACATGTAACCTTCAGGTGTGTGACGATGAATATATTCAACAATCAATTTGGTTAGAGAAATCAATCATATTTTTGCAATATTTGTTTGTGCATAAGCATCGAGGCATGACAGTGTCGAATCAACCTGCTTGGCCTTTTCCCAAATATGGAGCGACTACCTATCTGATTTCCGTAACCCAGTTACTGGGTAACAAGATAAAGGGTATAAGGGGGCGACCCTATATGTGCTTTTAACCGGGCACAAATCCAGATTTCGTGTTATTACTGAGGAATTCCTGATTTAAAAACCCAATCACATTTTGCCTTACCTGGAAGTCATACCCAGGAATAGCACTTGCGACCATTCGACCAACGAGGCAATTAATCAGTGTAACTTAATAAAAATATCATAGATACAAGATATTTATTTTGTAAAACATGAGTACAAAATTATACAGGTCTTAAAAATATTGAGAGGTAACTACATGTCATACAAACATTAAACTCACACCTTATTCTCGTGTAGGAAATAGGCAGAAACTACAAAACCACACCACACCACATCACACCACCAGACCACACCACCACCACACCTGCCCCCACCTGCCCCCACCTGCCTGCCTACCTGTGCCTGCGTGCACCTGCTACGATCCTTATATACTACTTATGCCTCGTTTACGTTCATACTACGCACCTCACCTTTCAAAATATTCTACTTCGTTAAAAAAAAAAAACACAAAATCTTCCATCCTCGAAATCTATTTAACATTTTTAAAACAACACTGTCAACATGTGTTGAACTAGACAGCGAACTTCCGCCTTCAGTCGAAACTAAAGTTCAGTTCAAACGGTGACACTAATTTCGCATATAGCGGATGCAACTTCATCTTGTCAATCGAGGTGAACATGTTACGTTAAACTTGTATTTCATTTGCTCCCTTACAAGATGGAGCTTAATATATAATGGTTTTGGCATAGTCTTCCGGCATGTTTACAATATTGGCATCAAACAACGAAAAGTTGTGTATATCTAATGGCGTATGCCTCTAGAGAGCAGTTGTGGCCCAGTCGAGTCGGCCGCGACTTACGAGTTGTAGATAGGTTTGAACCCTGACAGGCGTTTTAAAAATAAAAATATTTTATTTCACATAAACCTACATGGGCACTTATGAAACGTCAGAAACTAGATGCACGGTTTCAATTTGTTGAGTCCTATGGAGAAGAGCCAGCATGAAGCTCCACAATGTTTTTAAAATTACAGTGTTAATTGGTATGGGACGACCGTGTAGCCTGTCAACAAGTACCAAATCTTTAATAAAATAGAAAAAAGTCGACAATCTGTCATCATTTCAGCCGTAAGACGTCCACTGCTGGACTTAGGCCTCCCCCAAATTGGGGGGCCTTTGCCAGAACCGCCACGCTTGGCAGGCGGGTTGGCGATCGCAGTATGGTGGTAAAATGCATAGAAAACGCTGCTGCCCATTCTCTAGTAAGTCCCTTAGTCGCCTTTTACGACAACCGCGGGAAGAAATGGGGTGTTGTTATTCTTTGCGTCCGGCACCACACGACAATCTTTACGTTGTGTAAATTATTTTACCACCACTGCTCTTATAACCGTGAAGGAAAACGTCGTGCGGGAACCGGCGGCATGTGATATCTACCAATCCACACTATGCCCGCCGCGTGGTAGACTACGGCCCTCTCCCTCTCACTGAGAGGAGGCCAGTGTCCCGGCAGCTGTAACATTATATGCTGGAGGCAACCGGCATGCCTTAGAACCAAAAATTCGAAGACATGTGACATCTACTAACGATCACTGGGCCCGCGTGGTGCATTATTACCCACTCCCTCGCACACAGAAGGGGTCTGTGTCCCAGCAATGGGATTACTCTAGGCTATGCTTATGATAATGAGATGGCAGCGACCATATAACCCATAGACGCGTAATGCTTGATCTAATGCACCAAAACAATTCTGTCAACTAGCTGAGGTATGAGGAAGCGGGGTACTGCATTCTGATTGGCCCTACCAAGGTCATTACGTATCACTAGAGATGGGACAGGTTTAAATAAAACACGAAGGTATCGATGTTTGTGTTAAAATTGTATTGTAAATAGTAAAACGTTTATTAATACCTATGTTGAATTGGCTTTCTAACTTCCTATTTCTTAATATTATTTTTTTATATTTCTTAACATATTACACTATGTGTTGATGGGAACCAGTTCTCTCGCTTGGTTGCAATAACCCATTTATTTTTTACATGAGGATCTTGTGGGTACCTAAAATCAATCATAGTTTCACAATTAATTTAATGTCTATTGTAATTAGTGATTCAAAAGATCTTCGTATAAATAGTATGTAGAGGATTTTGCTTTATCGAACAATTTTATTTGTCATAAGATTTGGTGCATCACTAGTTATGTCTACCAAATATTAGAGGAAAAGAGATAGCTAAAAAATTACATTCAGAAGAAAGAGACGCAACCATAAAAAACATCAACGAGAGTCCTTGCACCTTTTTTCACCTACAAGTTTGACCAGTATAAGATGAACTCCGATAAATAATAGGAAAAAAAATTATTGTAATTATGATTATGTAACTATTGACTTACCAATGAAATGTTATGCCATCCTTACGGAAACTCGAAGTTTGGCTATTGTTACCACACCAACGTATTGTGCAAGGGGCCATTATAATATTTATTTTCACCAATTTTAATTTACTAACGCGGAAGTGTTTACGGCTCACAGAAGTGGTCAATACTGAAACGAAATTGTTGAGTGGTATCCTGTATCAGATCTATAAGTCTGATGTGTTGACAGACATCGGTCGCCTGTTATTAGGCGTCTATGAGTTAATGGTCGCTGTGAGATGGTGACTAAACGAGAAGTATGGAAAAAGACGGGAGCGGGGCCATATCGCCTCAAGTAGATTGGAATAAAGGCAGGAGAATGATGAAGTAGCTACGCCGCTGACCGACCGCAACACGTGTTTCGTGTAGTCAGGGAACCATTCCAAAGGCCGATCAATAAGACCTTAAACAAATATTCCGATATCTGTAGATATCACCGCAAAAAACATTAAAAATTCGACACGAGCATGCATTTCAGAAGTTCCTCCAGAATTGTCAACCGAACGCCTTTCCTTATCTTGTTACAAAAGATCTTACGAAGAATTTGGTAACGTAATCGAAAATTAAATTAAATTATCCCTCCTGTAGTCAAGGTCTTTCCTTCATCACAAAGATATCAGATACACAAATTAGATGCAGAAGGTTGAATTCATAGAACGAGCGAAAACGCACACACACTTAAACACGCTTCACGTACAGTGAGTACCTACAAGCACACTTGTGACTGACATTCGTTTGAGATCACCGTACGTATTCCCCAATGTGTGAGTGCGGCCGTTTTCGATAGTTGAGTGGAGCTGACCTTCTGTATGTCACTATTTTGTGTCGCATAACAGGAAAATATAGTATGTTGTTATTTTGGATGTGTTAACGTGGAGGGCGACCCACGTGTTTTCTTTTTTTTTTTTGTTCTCAGTTTAAATTTAGGGGAGATTTGGCTTCAATTTCAGTGGGATCATGTTGGATCATCCTACTTATATACTATATATTTGAAAGTATGAATGTTTAGATGGTGTATTGGTTACTCAATCACGCAAAAACGGGTCATTGGCTTAGGATAAAGTTTCTATCCCGGTTGTACGATCCCATGAGATAATTTTTGACTTCCACGCGGGAGAAGCTGCTGGCAATAGCTAGTGCTTGATACGAATAAGAATTCATTTATAAGTTAGTTCATGCTGTATATCCACAGCATGAACTATCTTATATATGAATTAAATAACTATTCAGCCAATTGATAGCACTGATTTACTGTCCTAAGATGTTGGTATATTGCCGTATTATAATTAAAGGAGATGTTGCATTTTCGGCCATCAGATGTACATTTATCGAAAAAGAGATAAAAATACAACAAATTGGAGAAAAACATTCTCTGGTGAATTTGAGCCTGATTTGTTGTGTACAAAAAATAATAGTTTTTCAATTATTGCCATATTTTATTCAACATGGCGTCTCGTTTGCTTGCAGACTTCGTTCGTTCTGAAATCATGTCTCATCAAATCAATGTAACGTAGAAAATAATTAAAAATGTGTGCATTCTTGTAGTGTTAAAAATAAATTACTATTATTCTCTTATACATATTTTTGAATAAACATAATTACTAAAAATTAAATGGTCACATTTCATCGTTACAAAAATCTTTAGTCTCCATTTTTGAAGTGTGTTTCTAAACGAATTCAAAATAACCATTTGCTAACTCTTAGACGTACTCTAAAACGTCAAACATTTTTAATTTTTATTTTGTACATAAAAACCATTTGATATTATGAAAAAAAAAAAATACTTTACTCTATTCAGGGGCAAGTTTCCCAGCTTCGCTAAAAGGTACATGTTATGGCCGGAGCCTCATATAAAAATGAAACATCTCCTTTATTTTTTGTATTTCGTAATTTTAATGACTTAATGTTTTATAGAATGAAGTTCTTCTAACGAACAGACAGCTGTGCTGCAGGGGAGTTTGTTCATCACTTCTTTCCAGCTAAAGCACTAGGAAGTCCTGCCGGGGTCACGCGATTGTTCGAAAGAGATACCGTGGCCCCGGCACATGGGCAACTGAAGGAACACGGGTGGATTTTAGTCAGTTAAAGTCTGACACGCCCTCCCGCTCCACCCAGACCGGGAGAAGTCATTTGATGATTTCCCATCCAAAAAAAAAAAGCACTAGTAAGTGGTGAAAGTCGGGCGTTTTGGGAGACTGTCTTATGTAATTTTAAGAAGTGCTGACTCTCAGTCTAGTTGGAATAAAGGACTTTTGATTTTATTTAGTGTATGTGGACAGCCTTGTCTCATGGATATCATTGCAATACAAAAAAAAAAATACAAAATAATTTATTGGTCACAATTAGCATTTACATTACGTTTAGACGTGATTGGAGCCTCCTTTTAAGTAAACAATGCCTGTATTAGGAGACTCCGCTCTTCCATATCATTGCCGCACTAACTGTGAGTAAACAAAATATAATAAAATACAATAAACAGTGTGCTGTGCATAAGGGCTGATCATACATGTGAGTAAGTACACTGTCTATTTGTTTAAAAACTACATAAATCTGAAACTGTTTTTTTTTTTTTTTAAATGCAACGCAACGCAACGCAACTATATTTGCAACAATTGTGCAACCAACAAAGGCACCAATCTTGGGAACAAGTTCATTCGCCTCTCATCTGCACTACTTAGGCACTGACTATTCAGATTATGAGTTCTGGCTGCGGTTGGTCCGTCGAAGGGTGACCATTTTTTATTACACGACCTCAGTGTCTTGGAAAGCACGTTAAGCCATTGGTTCTTAATAAAAATATCATAGATACAACATATTTATTTTGTAAAACATGAGTGCAGAATTATACAGGTCTTAAAATAATGGGAGGTAGCTACATGTCATACAAACATTAAACTCACACCTTATTCTCGTGTAGGAAATAGGCAGAAACTACAGAACCACAGAACACACACACCACATCACACCACCAGACCACACCACCACCACACCTGCCCCCACCTGCCTGCCTACCTGTGCCTGCGTGCACCTGCTACGATCCTTATGCCTCGTTTACGTTCATACATCTACATGCCATACACACATGCCGGGATGCGAGTACCACGCACCTCACCTTTCAAAATATTCTACTTCGTTAAAAAAAAACACAAAATCTTCCATCCCCGAACTCCATTTAACATTTTTAAAACAACACTGTCAACATGTGTTGAACTAGACAGCGAACTTCCGCCTTCAGTCGAAACTAAAGTTCAGTTCAAACGGTGACACTAATTTCGCATATAGCGGATGCAACTTCATCTTGTCAATCGAGGTGAATATGTTACGTTAAACTTGTATTTCATTTGCTCCCTTACAGGATGGAGCTTAATATATAATGGTTTTGGCATAGTCTTCCGGCATGTTTACAATATTGGCATCAAACAACGAAAAGTTGTGTATATCTAATGGCGTATGCCTCTAGAGAGCAGTTGTGGCCCAGTCGAGTCGGCCGCGACTTACGAGTTGTAGATAGGTTTGAACCCTGACAGGCGTTTTAAAAATAAAAATATTTTATTTCACATAAACCTACATGGGCACTTATGAAACGTCAGAAACTAGATGCACGGTTTCAATTTGTTGAATCCTATGGAGATGAGCCAGCATGGAGCTCCACAATGTTTTTAAAATTACAGTGTTAATTGGTATGGGACGACCGTGTAGCCTGTCAACAAGTACCAGATCTTTAATAAAATAGAAAAAAGTCGACAATCTGTCATCATTTCAGCTGTAAGACGTCCACTGCTAGACTTAGGCCTCCCCCAAATTGGGGGGCTTTGCCATAACCGCCACGCTTGGCAGGCGGGTTGGCGATCGCAGTATGGTGGTAAAATGCATAGAAAACGCTGCTGCCCATTCTCTAGTAAGTCCCTTAGTCGCCTTTTACGACAACCGCGGGAAGAAATGGGGTGTTGTTATTCTTTGCGTCCGGCACCACACGACAATCTGTGCGTTGTGTAAATTATTTTACCACCACTGCTCTTATAACCGTGAAGGAAAACGTCGTGCGGGAACCGGCGGCATGTGATATCTACCAATCCACACTATGCCCGCCGCGTGGTAGACTACGGCCCTCTCCCTCTCACTGAGAGGAGGCCAGTGTCCCGGCAGTTGTAACATTATATGCTGGAGGGAACCGGCATGCCTTAGAACCAAAAATTCGAAGACGTGACATCTTCTAACCATCACTGGGCCCGCGTGGTGCATTATGACCCACTCCCTCTCACACAGAAGGGGTCTGTGTCCCAGCAATGGGATTACTCTAGGCTATGCTTATGATAATGAGATGGTGACTAATCGAGAAGTATGGAAAAAGACGGGAGCAGGGCCATATCGCCTCAAGTAGATTGGGATAAAGGCAGGAGTATGATGAAGTAGCTACGCCGCTGACCGACCGCACGTGTTTACGTGTAGTCAGGGAACCATTCAAAAGGCCGATCAATAAGACCTTAAACAAATATTCCGATATCTGTAGATATCACCGCAAAAAACATAAAAAAATCGACACGAGCATGCATTTCAGAAGTGCCTCCAGAATTGTCAACCGAACGCCTTTCCTTATCTTGTTACAAAAGATCTTACGGAGAATTTGGTAACGTAATCGAAAATTAAATTAAATTATCCCCCCTGTAGTCAAGGTCTTTCCTTCATCACAAAGATATCAGATACACAAATTAGATACAGAAGGTTAAATTGACAGAACGAGTGAAAACGCACGCACACTTAAACACGCTTCACGTACAGTGAGTACAAGCATACTTGTGACTGACATTCGTTTGAGATCGCCGTACGTACTCCCCAATGTGTGCGTGCGGCTGTTTTCGATAGTTGGGTGGAGCTGACCTTCTGTATGTCACTATTTTGTGTCGCATAACAGGAAAATATAGTATGTTGTTATTTTGAATGTGTTAACGTGGAGGGCGACTCGCATATTTGTTTTTTTTTTGGTTCACAGTTTAAATTTGGGGGAGATTTGGCTTCAATTTCAGTGGGATCATGTTTGAAGGCATCACGTTGGATCATCCTACTTATACTATATATTTGAAAATATGAATGTTTGGATGGTGTATTGGTTACTCAATCACGCAAAAATGGGCTTAGGAAAAAAATTCTATCCCGGTTGTACGATCCCATGAGATAATTTTTGACTTCCACGCGGGAGAAGCTGCTGGCAATAGCTAGTGCTTGATACGAATAAGAATTCATTTATAAGATAGTTCATGCTGTATATCCACAGCATGAACTATCTTATAAATCAATTAAATAACTATTCAGCCAATTGATAGCACTGATTTACTGTCCTAAGATGTTGGTATATTGCCGTATTATAATTAAAGGAGATGTTTCATTTTCGGCCATCAGATGTACATTTATCGAAAAAGAGATAAAAATACCACAAATTGGAGAAAAACATTCTCTGGTGAATTTGAGCCTGATTTATTGTGTACAAAAAATAATAGTTTTTCAATTATTGCCATATGAAAAATGAAAAAGGTTTATTCGAATTAACAAGTTTTTTACATCAGTGGTGATTGGAGCCTCCTTTTAAGCGTATAAAGCCTGTATTAGGAGACTCCGCTCTTCCATACATTATTAGTATTTATAAAATACTTGTTTATTTCTACTTCCAATTTATACAAGAGAAATAACACTATGATATATTAAATGTATTAAACGGTATGCAGTGCTTGTAAAACTGGGATTGTGTGTGAGAGCGGATGTATGTGAGTTGTGTGAGTGAGGATGTATGTGAGTTGTGTACATGTGTGAATGTATGTGTGTTGTGTGTGTGTGAGCGTGAGGGCAATGATGGTGTGTATTTATAACAACAAAGCCTCTGTGTCTTCATAACTAAGTGGTTTAATCCATTCAGTTAGTATTTTTTTGCATTCATGCCTTTTTTTAATGTGTATGTTAGTTACTCTATTACATCTGTTGTAAAGCTGGGCAGAGCGCTTTTTGTATTGGATGCTGGCAAATTTAGTTTTAGTTTGAGGAACAACTGCTGCTAGATCTTTTCTTCTTTTTAAGTTTAGTCTGGGGTCATAAGGAAGGGATTTGTGTTTATTTAGTATAGTTTTAATAATATATAGTTTTCTCACAGACAGTAAGTCGCTAATTTGGTAAAGACTTAGTGTAGGAAATCGAGTGTTTTTAAAATACATTAACTTGATAAGTGCACGTTGTCCCCGCTCAAGGTCAATAAATTTGGTTTTTGCTGCTCCTCCCCAAATGGGAATGCAGTACGTCAAGATAGATTGCACCAAAGCTATGTATATTTCATTAAGGAGGCGTCTGGGGGTATTCGAATTAGTGATTACATTCTTTGGAGCAATATGCCTTAACGTTTTAAAAATCCAGCTCAGTTTTCTTATTCTTGAGTTTACTTGTTCGAGATGGGGGTACCAGGATAGTTTTTGGTCAACGATAACACCTAGATATTTAGTTTGTGATACCTTTTCTAATGTTGGGCATAAACAGTTATTCGAACCGTCACAGGTATGTACTCTTAGCTTAAGTTCTTTACTAGGCCGGGAACGATTGGAAATACTAAAGCAAATATAATTTGTTTTCGCTGTATTAAAAGTTAACAAGTTATCGTTTAGCCACGTAGCTACCTGGGTCATACCGGCTTCAGCACTCAGGGCAACATCATGCCAGGTCTTTCCCGAAAAAACGACAGCAGTGTCATCAGCATAGGAAAACACTTTAGCATTTTGGATATTGAGGTTGCATAAGTCATTGATATAAAGGAGAAAAAGCATAGGGCCAAGCACGCTACCCTGAGGAACACCGAATGTGACATTTGCGTCGTGACTCACATATTCTCCTACTTTGACCCGTTGCCTTTGGCTTGCAAGGTAGTCTTTTAAAAATTTGAGCGGAATTCCTCTTACTCCTGCAGCTTCCAATTTGTTTATTAGGATGGGAACAGAGACAGTGTCAAAAGCCTTTTTTAAGTCTAGGAAAACGGTCAGACACTTACTTCCCTTATCCAGATTATCAGCTATAAGAGAGGTAAGAGCAATAACCGCATCTTCAGTTGAAACTCCCTGCCTAAATCCAAACTGTGAACTACTAAGGGTATTATTTTTTTTGAAATATGCTGTATATTTTATTCAACATGGCGTCTCGTTTGCTTGCAGTCTTCGTTCGTTCTGAAATCATGTCTCATCAAATCAATGTAACGTAGAAAATAATTAAAAATGTGTGCATTCTTGTAGTGTTAAAAATAAATTACTATTATTCTCTTATACATATTTTTGAGTAAACATAATTACTAATAATTAAATGGTCACATTTCATCGTTACAAAAATCTTTAGTCTCCATTTTTGAAGTGTGTTTCTAAACGAATTCAAAATAACCATTTGCTAACTCTTAGGACAAACGTCAAACATTTTTAATTTTTATTTTGTACATAAAAACCATTTGATGTTATGAAAAAAAATTTACTTTACTCTATTCAGGGACAAGTTTCCCAGCTTCGCTAAAAGGTACATGTTATGGCCGGAGCCCCATATAAAAATGAAACATCTCCTTTATGTTTTGTATTTCGTAATTTTAATGACTTAATGTTTTATAGAATGAAGTTCTTCTAACGCACAGACAGCTGTGCTGCAGGGGAGTTTGTTGCATCACTTCTTTACAGCTAAAGCACTAGGAACTCCTGCCGGGGTCACGCGATTGTTCGAAAGAGATACCGTGGCCCCGGCACATGGGCAACTGAAGGAACACGGGTGGGTTTTAGTCAGTAAAAGTCTGACACGCCCTCCCGCTCCGCCCAGAGCGGGAGAAGTCATTTGATGATTTCTCATCAAAAAAAAAGCACTAGTAAGTGGTGAAAGTCGAGCGTTTTGGGAGACTGTCTTATGTAATTTTAAGAAGTGCTGACTCTCAGTCTAGTTGGAATAAAGGACTTTTGATTTTATTTAGTGTATGTGGATAGCCTCGTCTCATGGATATCATTGCAATACAAGAAAAAAAAAATACAAAATAATTTATTGGTCACAATTAGCATTTACATTACGTTTAGACGTGATTGGAGCCTCCTTTTAAGCAAACAATGCCTGTATTAGGAGACTCCGCTCTTCCATATCATTGCCGCACTAGCTGTGAGTAAACAAAATATACAATAAACAGTGTGCTGTGCATAAGGGCTGATCATACATGTGAGTAAGTACACTGTCTATTTGTTTAAAAACTACATAAATCTGAATCTGTTTTTTTTTTTTTTTTTAAATGCAACGCAACGCAACGCAACTATATTTGCAACAATTGTGCAACCAACAAAGGCACCAATCTTGGGAACAAGTTCATTCGCCTCTCATCTGCACTACTTAGGCACTGACTATTCAGATTATGAGTTCGGGCACCAGGCGTACTAATACCAAAGAAATAGAAATCTTACCAAGACCTACTGAATAATAATTTTAAGCTGGCTGCGGTTGGTCCGTCGATGGGTGACCATTTTTTATTACACGACCTACGTGTCTTGGAAAGCACGTTAAGCCGTTGGTTCCGGCTGTATTTCTAGGATCTTTGACAATCATTACGGGTCGTCAGAAGCCCGAAAATCTGACAACCAGTGTTACTTTACTGAATCACAACCATAATCATTTAATCAATGTTAACATAGGTACAGTAAAATAGCTGTTATAAATAAAAGATACAGGCGTGCTATGTTATACCAAAAGGCGTACAAATATTCTTGAAGTCAATAAACTAAAAATTGATAATATCATTACATTAGTCAAACTTAATAATTGATTTAAATCCAAATACAAAAAATATGAAAAGAATGCATGTCAAAAAAGAAAAGAAAGAATGTTTACTATGTCAATATTCAAATGAAGTTAAACAAAGAGAGAGAATAGTATAGAGTAATAATAATAAAAAACAATGATACAAATTAAAATGTTAATTGAACTTGAACTTAAATAATATACCATGTCATTGAGTACCAACTTAAGTCAAAAAACAGTCAATGCATTTTGTCAGTAAAGGGTATAATATTACCTAGTAACTGGGCTGTGGAGGTCTGATAGGCTGTCGCTCCGTGTAAACTACTGGTATTCAATTGGGTCTGATTAAACTGGAAGTTGACGCCAACATAGTTGGGAAAAGGTGACGTCAATTGGCATTTAAGAAAAAAAAAATCTATTGATATACAATCCTTTTGTCTAAGCACATCTACCTTGTCCATATGACACTCAAACTTTCATGGCTGGTAGCTGTAGCTATAGTCTACAACTTACAATAAATAAATAAGAGTTTTAAAACTAGAAAAACACGCTTCCATAGACAACCAAACTAATAAAAAGTAGAAAATAATAGAAATAAACGAGTGGAGTGCTGTTTGAGGTATTTTTTATTCGATACTAGCTTTTGCCCGCGACTTTGACTGCGTCAAATTTTTGCTTCCCTGACCCTTCCCGTCGCATCAAATTGCCTGCCAGTTTTCGTAAATTTTTCGTTGCTGCTCCGCTCCTTTTGATTGTAGCGTAATGTTATATAGCTTATAGTCTTTCTCACTAATTAGGCAACCCAAAACAAAGATATTTTTTCAGTTCGAACCAGTAGTTCCTGAGATAACCGCGTTCAACCAAACTAACGAACTCTTCAGCTTTATAATATCAGTATAGATTTAGTTTTCTCTGATAGTCTTCTCTTTAATTTGAAGTTTTTTGAGTTTTCTATCAAAGTGTGATTTTTGTTTTTAAAATATTATTTATTTTTCTATTTAAATTTCGGCTAGCTACAAAGCGTATTTTTTTTTTTTGCTCTCCTGATGTCCAGGATAATAGCATACATTTATGAAATTATTACATTGTCATCGGTCCTTGATAAGTGTAGTAAGTTTTGAAAGAGGTGAAAATCACGCTCAAAGGTTTTTTTTAAATCTTAGGACAACCAACACAACGTTATCTGATCCCAAACTAGGCAGAGCCTGTACTATGGCAACCAGACAACTGATACTAACTTATATATTTCTAAATATATACATATTATAGATAAATTACACCCAGACACAGAATAAATGACTGTGCTCATCACACAATATTTGTCCTGGGAGGGAATCGAACCCACGACCTCAGTCTTAGCAGTCAGGGTCACTAACCACTAGACTAACAGGCCAGTCAAGATTCAGTCAGATTCCGATACATACATAAAGATGAAACATACCGAGCTTATAAAAGCGTATTAAAAACGTCTTTTATATTCCACTGAATATGGCCAAACGCTATGCCTTGTTAAAGTGCCCGTGTTCGTTAGCAGCGGTGCCTATCGCGGTTCAGTGGTTCGTAAAGTGTTCCTACCTAATAAGAAAAGTAGGTGCTATCAATTTATATTGCACACCATCATTTAGGCCCGCTAGTGCTACTTATGTTTACATGTTAAAAGACGAAACTTAATGTAGTTTAGAGTGGAACGTTAGGTTTTGAAATAAACCCAAGCATGTATGTTGGAAGACGGAGCGTTGGAAGGCCTCTCACAAGATGGACCGATGACCTGGTGAAGGCCGCAGGAATACGTTGGATGCGAGAAGCACAGAACAGGTCGAAGTGGCGGTGCTTGGGGGAGGTCTATGTCCAGCAGTGGACGTCTTTCGGCTGAAAAAATGATGATGTATGTTGTTAGAATTGAACATCATAGCGCGAAGTTTTAACTAAATGTTATTAGGAAGTAATTTACAAGTCATCAGCCTGTTATATTCTTACTGCTGGAACACAACCTCCTTCCTTCAACAGTGAGTGGGCATCTATCAGGAGGGCCCAGTGTGGGTTGGTAGACGTCACATATCTTCGAATTCTGGGTTGACGAATGATGATTTCCAGCCGACAGTGATTTCTTTTACCTTTCTGATTTTTGATAGCAGTGGTGATGAAATGATTTACACAAAGTAACTCACGACCTACAACTCGTTAAATCGGGGCCGATGAAGCCGGCCAGCACTGCTCCTGTCTCGCACCAAAACAGTTACGAGAACATTAAACTATGAGTAACGTTTATAAAGACGAACCCCCTAGCCAAGTTACAACTGTTTCGAGTCGAATTCCGTTCTCCAATCGGTAACGCCTTGGTGTCAGCAATTGTAAAAAACGATATGTTGGTGGCCATGTTGACGCGCCTGAGTCGGCCATTCGTTCTACCATGTCTTTAGAAAAACGACACATTATAACAACAGATGTAGCGTTGAACATTGTAGAAACGATAACAATTCATTCTATCATTTTGAACGACGTGAACTTGGCTACGAATTTTCTATTCGTTTGTTTCAACCACGTAACTTAACGTTGAAATGATTATATTCTCATACATTTGATTAGTTTTCGACTAGCGTTAACGATTGCAGATTATCAACTTGGCTAGGGGTGCTGTTTACAACTATTTTTCGCTCATCTTTAAATAGATCTTGATTTGAAAAGAACTGAGAAGTGATCACCGATGGTTGGTTATTAAAATACAGCTTCCGCATGGCAATACATAATGAAACTCTCACGCACCTTGCGCAGCCAGGTCCACCACCATCTTACTGCTTAATAAATATTTTGATTTTTTGGCACGAACTATTCTCATTATTTTTGGTGGCTTTGTGAAAAAAGGAGAACGAACTAACTATTGGTAGCAAACCAAAAACACACACACACAGCACACACAGATCGCCATCGTTTGTTAATCTTTTCCCAATTACGTTGTAGTCAGCTTCCAGTCTAACCGGATGCATCTGTACACACCAGTACAGTGTACATAGAGCGACTGTTTATCTGACCACCACAACCCGGATATATGATACCTCTTGGTAAGACTGTTTGTCAGACTTTCTGGCTTCTGACGACCCGTAACGACTGTCAAAGATCCACGGATGACAGCCGGGATCAACGGCTTAACGTGCTTTCCAAGGCACGGAAGGGTCTTGGTATGTAAAGATGGCCAACCATCCGTGGAAAAACAAGGGCAGGCGGTTATTATTTAGTAACCAGCCTGAAAACTAAACACGGGTAAAGGAAGATAAATAGTGCCAAGTAACAAGGTATTAATAAGCCATTACTCGTAAATAATGTGATATTAATACCGACAGGGGCGCGGCGCCTGCATAATAAGTTCCAACTTGCTTATTAAGAAACTGAGACTTGGCGAGCGGCCTAAAGGTTTTTAAAGTCTGCTGATTTGAGATAAAAATCGGCGTCAGGCCACTTTTTTAACGCGCTTTTAGTAGCTTAATTTGAATGTGATTTTCACCCCCTTCAAAGGGTCAAATAAATTTGAAACTGTACACACTTATCAAAGACTAATGACAATACAATAATTAGTGCCTTTAACCTGGCCAGGATCAACTGGATAGCAAAAAAAAGAAGAAAAAACAAGCATTTCTCGCAAATATCTTGAAAAACAAAAAAAAACTACTTTAAAAGGGAACCTAACTAAAAGTAGAAAATAAATTGAAAATAAGGATGGAGTGAATATATATGTTAATTATATACATATTCCAACTTGCTTATTAACTAAGACTTGGCGAACAACCTAAAGGTTTTTAATCTCTGCTGATTTAAGATAAAAATCAGTGTCAGGCCACTTTTTACCCTTCATCTGGAGCTTATTGATTTTGTTAATTGGATAGTAACCGATCTGAAAGTAGTATGGCAAAAGCCTAGCCTGATTAATTACGATCAGCAACGTAAGTACGTATTACGATGGCTAGGTTGTTCTTTGGCCAAAGAATTAGCGTTGCCATTGAACCTGGCAATGCCGCCAGTCTTCTGGGCACGTAGCCGGATGACAGCTACAAAGACTACTTCGACGCCTGAGTGTCCTTTTGTTTTCTGATTTATACTTAGTTACGCATTAAATTTTTTAGTTAGTCTAAATAGTTCATTGTGTTAAATCTGTACTAATATTATAAAGCTGAAGAGTTTGTTTGTTTGAAAGCGCTAATCTCAGAAACTACTGGTCAAAATTGAAAACTTATTTTTGTATTGGGTAGTCTATTTATCGAGGAAGGCTATAGGTTATATAACATCACGCTACAATCAAGAGGAGCGGAGCAGTGATGAAAAATGTTGCAAAAACGAGGAAAATCGCACGGGTAGGCGATTCGACGCGACGGGAAGGGTTGGGGAAACAAGAAATTTAACGCGGACGAAGTCGCGGGCAGAAGCTAGTATTATATATTCTATCCTCCTATACCAAATTGTAAATGTGAAAGTTTGTTTGTATGTATTGTTGTGGAGTTGTTCGAAAGAGTTACCGTGGCCCTGGTACAGGCAACTGAAGAAACACGGGTGGATTTTAGACAGTATAAGTCTGACACCCTCCAGCTCCGCCCAGAGCGGCAGACGACATTTGATGAATACCCACCCAAAAAAAAAATGTATCACTCAAGCCTAAAAAACCCGAGTTTGGATGGAATTAAGTACACAGTTAATAACCTGGATTAATACATATATATTCCCCATTTCTTCCTGTGGGTGTCGTAAAAGGCGACTAAGGGACTTACTAGAGAATGGGCAGCAGCGTTCTCTATGCATTTTACCACCATACTGCGATCGCCAACCCGCCTGCCAAGCGTGGCGATTATGGCAAAGCCCCCCAAATTGGGGGAGGCCTAAGTCCAACAGTGAACGTCTTACGGCTGAAATGATGATGAGGATGATGAATACATATGATATTTTTAATGCCAGTAGTATATTCCCGAGGAAGAATTTCCGACATCCACGCGGGATAAGCCGCTGGCAAAAGCGAGTTACATAATTAATAATTCTCCAATCTGATAAACAGTTTTGTCATCCACGAACTCATTCCGTCTCTTTATGAAAATAAAGCAGAAATACTCGTTCTTGCCTCGTCCCAATTATTGACATCTAATATTTTCCTCAAGCCTTCGTCCTATAGAATTCATTCAAATATAAGTATTCTATACGTACACGATTCCCTTTTTCAAATCACCATGAAAAAGTCCTCGAAATCTTCCGAAGTGCCTCCATTGGGGCACTAAAGACCTTTAGATCGCCCTGTTTTTACGATAATAAGACAGAACAGATTGTACCATCCCTAAGGTATAACCCCAACCATTTTTTATTCGCAATTACCTGCTTACTTGATGACCCTCATAAAATATAGGGTCGGCACGCAATTTAAAATGTGAAAGTGATATATTTATTTCTTTAGATAAATAGTTGTCATATTCATGTAATAGAATTTTGGGTTTTATTTTACTGAAGGTTTTATAGGCTTTTCAGGTATTTTTAGAGGTCATGATTGAATGTAGAAGTCATATTTTTTATCGGGGTAGCTTCTTTACGACTTCTTCCGATGTTAAATGATGCATAGGAGAGAGTAATGGCGTTTGATGGTGAAATGATAAATAGGTACTTGCTCCTTACCAATGTGTACTATAACTAGCTTCTGCCCGCGACTTTGTGCGTGAAAAATTATTGTACATCACCTGCCCGCGTTATTACATCGTTTTTGCTTAGCGTTCTTTCTGGCTTTTTTTTTGGAACAAAGTTCCTTATCGCGCGTTGTGAAAGGGGGCTAGACGGAAAAAATTCTTACGAAAAGTTGTCACGACATGCTTTAACCGACTTCAAAAAAAGGACGAGGTTTCTCAATTCGACCGTATATATTTTGTATGTTGTTGTTTTTTTGTTGTTAGTAGAGAGGGAGAGGGGGAGAGGGGGAGAGGGAGAGAGAGAGAGAGAGAGGGAGAGAGTGGTAGTGTGAGAGGGAGAGAGAAGGAGATAGGAAGAGAGAGAGAATATTTTTGTTGAGTGTATACAGGTTTTTTGTACATAATAAATAATTAAAAAATTATAACTATTATGAATCCTGGAAAGGAACTTCGTTCCATCCGGGTGTCCCTTGACACCTCTAAAGTTTTTTATTGACTGCTAAGGGATACATAATGTTAAGCAGCCTATAGCCTTCCTCATGAATGTGGCTATAATAGACGATAAGATTTTTTCACATACCACTTAAAGATCCAGAGATTAGCGCGTTCAAACAAACAAACTCTTCAGATTAATTATCTATACTAATATTATAAAGCTGAAGAGTTTGTATGTTTGTTTGTTTGTTTGGCTGAACGCGTTAATCTCAGGAACTACTGGTCCGAATGAAAAAATATTTTTGTGTTGAGTAGCCTATTTATTGAGGAAGGCTATAGGCTATATAACATCACGGTACAATCAAAAGGAGCGGAGTAGTAACGAAAAATGGTCGAAAACTGGCAGACAATTCGATGCGACGGGAAGGGTCAGGGGAGCAAAAATTTGACGCGGACGAAGTCGCGAGCAGAAGCTTGTATTAGAATATAATTATATAAAGTAATGATCTCTGAGTTTTATATGTAGGTGTTAATTTTCGGAATTACTGATTCGATTTCGAAAATTGTTTCTGAAATTAAACGCACCTATTGCATACAATACCTATTGCAAAGTGTCACGTATATTATAAATAATAGAAAAAGGTAACAATTACTTGTTTGCAAGTATGTCATTTCCAAAAGACGACCAACTGGCCGAACTACATGTCGAATTTGTTTTTTTTTTCTGTAGTTGATAACCCAAATCTTGAGGATGGTTATGTGCTATCTAACATCACGCTTAGAGCCGTACAAAAAAAGTAGCGAAGGATGGCGATGGGATGCGACGCAGCGGGGCAGGGTCCAAAATTTCAAACCGACTTCTTCTTCTTCTTCTTCTTTTGTGTCGATGGTACTCGTACACTTTATATCGTTTGAGCCCAGTAGGTGGCCACGTTTATTGCGGCATCAGTGGCATTTTTGAGGTCATCTGAGGTGCATGTGAATGGACACTTGGGACACTCCAGCAGGTGGGTCATGGTCTGATCAGACGTACCGCACTCGCACTGGGTGTCGGATGAGTCTATAATCCCCCACTTTGACAAATTGTGTCTACAGCGGCCTACCTGGGTACGCAATCTATTTAGAGCTTTCCATATAGACCACTGCAGATCACGGCCGGAAGGCAAGTGTTCCTGGGGTTCAACGAAGTTGGGAGGTGGTGGATAGTTCTCTTGCCATAGTTTGGTCCTCACAAAGGGTGGTTTGTCCTGGATGGCCTGCGTAGAGCGTAAGAAGCTATTACGACTTTTAAGCCTGCCTGGGGTCGTCTTGTAATCGTAGAGGGGATGTCGGGAATCGGATTCTTGGTTCTTTTTTTCCAGCGCGCATGCGACATCCCTTCGTACGGCAGGTGGTGCAATTCCTGCAAGCGGAATTCAAACCGACTAAGTCGCGGGAAGAAGCTATTATATTACAATGCAACTTAAAAACCTGGAATCTATCAAAATAGGACTTTAGAAAGGGTCACACTGTAATCTATATATACAGGGTGTGGCGTAAGTAATGGTCCACCATTCAGGATTCGATGAACCAGATAATTAACTGTAACAACTAAAAATTTTAACCATTTTTACCCACATTTTTTTTTACAAAAATTGCTCTTGAACTTGATGGTGTGTTAAAAATTGGGGTTAAAATTAGAGAAGAAGCAACTTTTTCTTCAAAAGAGCTGAATTTACATAAAAAATCATAATTTATCATGATAGCTCTAGTATTCAGCAGTAATTAACAGAAATCAAAATGAAAAAATAATGGTTTTTGTTGAAACAAATATGTAATAAAAGGTAGAAATTTCGTAAATAAAAGACAAAAATGAAATATTTTTGGAACCCTTGGGTAAAAATGTTTAAAATTTTTAATTGTTATTGTTAATTATCTGGTTCATCGAATCCTGAACGGTGGACTACTACTTACGCCACACCCTGTACAAAATTCAAAGTCCTGAGTGACTGACTGATATATCAACGCACAGCCTAAACCGCTTGTCCTAGAGACATGAAATTTGGAGGGTGTGTTCTTTGTGAAATTCCACCCCTAAGAGGGTGAAATGAGGGTTGAATTTTCCTTGAAACTTCTTATTCTCTGGGTCGGATAAGATAAAGTAAGCAGTGCGATAAGACATTGTTTACCTGGATTAAGACACAAGGTACTTTTAATCCCGGAAGTACGCTCCTATGGGATATTTTTCGACATCCACGTGGGCGAAGCCGCGGTTAGAAGCTAGTATCACTATATAAACTGATTCATTATTCACAACGTTCCTTTAAATTAATATAGTTATGCAGGACTTGACAACAAACCAAACTCGAGTAGACCCCTACAAATTAATGCCAAACTTAAATGACAAAACACTAATTAGAAGCCTTTTCATTTGCATCCCAATAATTAGTACCCGCACATTCGACATTCCACGTTTAAATAATAAATCATTCGTCTACCCTCCAATCCGCCTAAATTAGACAACCACCTCGACATTTGATCGATTCCCATTATTTCGTTCACTCGTTCAAATATTCATTCGGTCTCGAACGAAGTTATTTCTCTAGGGTAAGTTTTTTAAATATTTATTACTTTTTTTATTCCATCTATTTGTCGAATTTGTCGCTAGCAGTGTCAATATTTTTGACAATAACATGTTTGAATGCAATGCGAAATTCTGTGAGTACGTATTGTGTGAATGATGAAACGTAATAAAATCCTCTGGGAATTCAATTTAATCTCTATTGTAACGTTTTAGTATTTTTCCTGTTTATTTTGATGTGAATGACAATCGTTAGGAAAAATATAAATGTTACTGTGGTACTGTACAAACATTGTCATCTGCCTGTTGCAATGTTGGGGTCGGCTTCCAAGCTACCATACTGATACTCAGCCGCATCCGGTTAGACTAGAAGCTGACCGCAACATAGTTGGCAAAAGGCTAGGCTGATGAATTCTGTTGGGGTCGGCTTCCAGTCTAACCGGATCCAGATGAACACCAGTACTTCATGAAGCGACTGCCTATCTGATCTTTACAACCCAGATCATCATCATCATCATCATTTCAGCCGTAAGACGTCCACTGCTGGACTTAGGCCTCCCCCAATTTGGGGGCTTTGCCATAATCACCACGCTTGACAGGCGGGTTGGCGATCGCAGTATGGTGGTAAAATGCATAGAGAACACTGCTGCCCATTCTCTAGTAAGTCCCTTAGTCGCCTTTTACGACACCCACGGGAAGAAATGAACAACCCAGATACCAGGTACCAAAATACCTCTTGGTAAGACTAGTTGTCAGACTTATGGGCTTCTGATGGCCCGGAAAGACTGTCAAAGATCTATAAATGACAGTCAAGACCAACGGCTAATCGTGCTTTCCGAGGCACAGAACCTTTATTTTATCTAACGTAATAAATACCTTCCGCACCTAGCAATATTCCACAATTATTTAAATTTTTAGTCTAACTCTAATATTCACTAGCAGCTTATAGCTTGCAGCAAGAAAATGCTCACTTGTGGCTATTTTATAAGCTTAGTTTCTGCATAGAAATTACCTCATCGTATCGGTAATTAAGCCGTGTTCTCTACAGAATATGGCTCCTGAACAAAGCACGGTTTTATAAAAGATATCGATTGCTTTCAATTGAAAAGATTTTTTCCTGACGATGCTTAGGTATTAAATTTATGAATAAGTTTTGTACCTTTGGTGTAAGATTGGAATTTTTTCCATTACGTGTTCATTGGTGGGATTAAAAATGGTTTTTAATGGACTTTATGATAAGAAAGTACGATCTAAGTTGTTGCAGAGATCAACAACAGTTAAATCCCATTTATACGAAGCAAGTTTGTTCTGTGGCATACAATCCTACTATCCAACTTTTCTACTTAAAATTATAAATGGGAATTTGTATGTTTTGATGCTTGTTACTCAACCACGCAAAAACGGGTGAACGGACTTGGATGAAATATTGCACAGAGATAGTTTATAACCTGTATTACCACATAGGATACTTTTTATCCCGGTAGGATTGCGTAGGAAAATTTCTGACATGCACGCAGGCGCAGCCGCTGGCAAAAGCTACCTATACAATATTGAAGCAACAAATGACTACATTATCAACAAATCAACCGAAAGACATCCACTGCGGGACACAAGCCTCCCTCAATTTCGGGGGATTTGCCACAATCGCCATGCTTGGCAGGCGAGTTGGCGATGGCAGTATGATGATAAAATGCATAGAGAACGCTGTTGCCCATTCTCTAGTAAGTTCCTTACGACACCCACGGCATAAAATGAGATAATGCTATTCTTTACGATCGGCACCACACGGAACAACAAATGAGTTGCATCTTCGAAATATACGCTGAGACCGTGGTATTTTTTTTTATTAAAAAATAAAATAAATAGTGTTTTATTTCAGGCATTGTACCCATATACAAAAATTACAATAAATAAAATCAAATCACAATCCTGTTCAGGATAAAGCGGGAGGAAACGACCGGGTGTTTCTATTGCGAGGATCGTCTGGAGGACACGGTGGAGCATACGTTGCCTAGGCGGAGCACCGCCGTGTCCTCATGGAGGCGATCGGCGGCGGCAACCTCTCGCGTCCGGCCCTGATGCGAGCCATGGTACGGAGCGAGAGGGCATGGGAAGCCGTCACCTCCTTCTGCGAAGCAGTAATGCTCGCGAAGGAGGAGGCGGGGCGCGTGAGGGAATGGCAGTCTCTGCGCCCTCACGTCCCTAGCCGCCGCAGCAAGAGACGCCCCGGGCGCCGGGAGTCGATAGCTGACTCCCGGCCACCGTAGGCGCAAGCTTGCGGGCGGGGAGCAATGGGTAGCTCGCCGCCCGGTAAGGACCACGCTCGGGTCGACGGCGCGTAGTATTCCACGCACGCCTCAAAGAGATGTCAGCAGCACTGAAGGGGTCTGCTAGGACCGATGCCTGCCGGGGACGCGAGATTGTTCGAAAGAGATACCGTGACCCTGGCACATGGGCAACTGAAGGAACACGGGTGGGTTATAGTCAGTAAAAGTCTGACACGCTCTCCCGCTCCACCCAGAGCGGGAGAAGTCATTTAATGATTTCCATCAAAAAAAAAAAAATATCCCCTGTGTCCCAGTATGGATTAATAGATGTCACATGTCTTCGGAATTTTGGTTCTAGGACATGCCGGTTTCCTCACGATGTATTGCCTTCACCGTTTTGAGAGCAGTCCCGCTGAAATAAATTACAAAAAGCGCCTGCTTGAGTTCGAACTGACCCGGACTCGTAAGTCCGGACCGTTACCACCACTGCTCAAACAAACAAAGTGACTCTTCTCTATTCCCTGCCATCAAAAGGCATTGTATTTCGCAGTTATAAAGCATCATTAAACCAAGTTTAGCTGTTAACAGTTGAAAGTAAACAAGACAGTTGATTACGGCTGCTTTCCGCGGCTTTAAATGATCAAAGTTGTGAATAAGTTGAAAAGTCGCAACTTGCGTGGTTTATTCAGATGTTTTGCTGTTTTTTTTTTTATGTTTGTTGGAATTGTAATTTTTTGTGTTCGTATAGAGATGTTATGGTCAGAGTAATTTTCTCTTTATTAAGTTGTTCCACATCTGGAATTTATCTAATTTTGTGAATGCGTTTACAAATACAAATACAAAAACTAGACAGTTTTTGTATTTGTGTTTTGTACCTCGGAACAACTAGCCATACACGAATTTTTTTTGGTCAAACAAATACTTAGTTTGAGTTTTTTTTTTAATGCAATTTTTATTCTGAAAGTAGATCTTTTAAAACACGGACACATTTACACGTCGTTATTTTTTTGGTATTTTAAAACTGCCGGCGTTTTCAGTCTGACTGATTCCCGAGAAGAAATGCCAGAACAAACTCAGAGGTTATGGTTTCTTTTAAAGTCGAACCATAATATTATTACAATTTTATAAGAATCTAACAATGCTGGGCCTTGCCTGGAAGGACCTTTTGAAGAAAAAGCTGCAGAGGGCTCCTTCAAAATAGAAGTGGTATTTGTTTTAATCACCTGACTTTTCTCGGAATGGGCTAGATTATCTATCTATATAAACGAATCCTAAACGTGCCAAATTTTCCGATTTGTTCAGACAGAACCATATTTCCATTTCCTCAAGCCCTGATTACCATTCAAATATCACCCTGTTACCGAAAAAAAGCCACCAACGATACTTATCGGTACCAAACAGCACCTATTGGTACCAAACGGTACTTTTAAGTACCGAAAGAAACGAGAAGTGCGAACGTTGCATACGATACAATAGTATTACTTACTTTTTATATTAAAATTCATGAAGAGATTTGAGCGAGAACAACAACAAGCAACGAATATAACTTCGCTAATCTTTTTACTGTTTAGGGTAGGCAGAGGGCTATGTTGTTATAAGTTTGACAATGTATCGATCGTGTGGTGTCATGTTTTTACATAAGGAAATAATACCTTATTTAAACAGAGAGTAAAACCTGACACTTTTAACGGAGTCTGAAAAGAACAACATATATTTTCTATTCCACTATTTTTACATGATGCAATATTGCAGATTTGAGTAAATTGTTTTTTTTACGTTCTCCGTTATTTCGTTTGTTTGTTTATGGTTAATTTACGGTCCCCGAGTTGCTTTAATGTCCACTGCTGGACATAGGCCTCCCCAAGCACCGCCACTTCGACCGATTCTCTGCTTCTCGCATCCAGCGGATTCTTACAGCCTTTTTTTTTCTGGGTGGGAAATCATCAAATGACTTCTCCCGCTCTGGGCGGAGCGGGAGGGCGTGTCAGATTTTTACTGACTAAAACCCACCCGTGTTCCTTCAGTTGCCCATGTGCCAGAGTCACGGTATCTCTTTCGAACAATCTCGCGACCCTGGCAGGCATCGGTCCTAGCAGACCCCTACATTCTTACAGCCTTCACAAAGTCATCGGTTCATCTTGTGGAAGGCCATCCAACGCTACGTATTCCATTACGCGGTCACCACAAAAGAACCGGCCTTATACATATTCTAGAGTTTTTTTAACTTTAATCCAAGTTCGTTAAGATCCTTATTTAATATCAATAATAACCTTCAACATGTTCCAATAACGTACATTTTACATAAGTTTATTGTTTGGGTTTCTACGTAGAGAATGAAAGGGCAATGACCGTTATTGCCATGCTAACGTGACTCGGGTATAGTAAGTATTATTTACTGAAGATCTGGTATATACCTATAAAGACTGGCAAAAATAACCACCGATATTTGGATCTTCTAACAATACCTACTTGATCCTAGGGTAGATGCCCCAAAAATTGGCCTAGCGACAAAATTGTCGTGTTACATCGATATCCTAACACGTAGGACCGATTCTCCCTCAGTTGACTTACTAGCCTCATTTCCTTAAGGAAGGAAGGACGGACGACTATTGTTCAGCTACCCTTCGTAGTACTTTGACGATTTGCTATATAAGTCTTATTGATTGGCCTTTTTTGTGAAGATTTTATTTTACAAGAGAATGGTGAGCGTCTATTGTTAGAAGATTTTTTTTGTTAAGTGACTTTTTCGTTTCGTCCTTTTGCCATCTACGAGTATATAGGTATACCTACCTAGTTTCAATTAATTGTTAACTAGCGACTCACCTTACTTTCACGTGAAAGCAATGTCGATAATCTATATATATAAAAATGAATCCCTATTTCCCTTGGTCACGCCATCACGCGTGAACAGCTGGACCGATTTCATTTTTTTTTTTTTTTTTGTTGTGTTTGTAATTGTCAAGAGAAGGTTCTTATGAAAGAAAAAAATTAAAAAATTGCGCGGAAATTAGAAAATTTAAGAACACTTATTTAAGAATACTTAACAACCATATAAAAGGACAATGTAAACTTTTTTTTAATTACAGGACAACGTCAGCTAGTTATGTATAAAACCAAGATTTCTGTTCAAATATCCCCCTATAAAAATACTGATCTGATTTGGATGGAGTTTACGTTATTGGAATGTGGTGTGGTTTCGGACGTAAATTATAGCACCATCGCATTTCTTGCCGTAGGATTCGCAAGAGGTGACTAAAAGACTTACTAGAGAGTGGGCAGCAGCGTTCTCTACGCATTTTATCACCATACTGCGATCTCCAACCGCCTGCCAAGAGGGAGGCCTATGTCCAACAGTGGACGTCTTTCGGCTGAAATGATGATTTATCTGGGAAGGTTTTAGTATATAATATATTAGAATCTGATGAAGGTCTTCGGAGATTGGTAGACACTATTGGAACTCTTCAACAACTAGCAGCAAATGACCAACGATTGCTGCAATCGTATTTCTACGTATTGATCTCACCATTCCATAGCATAACATGACGTAGATACGGTATTAGGGGGTAACAGATGTATAAACCCTCATGTTTTTGGTGCAATAGCATCTGAAACATAGAATTTTTTTTTTTTTTGTTTTAAATAACTGTCTTCCTAAAAACTTTACTGAATGAGAAATAAGTTAAATTTAGGAAGTCGGGGGCAAAAACTGAAAATACAAAACCAAATTCCGGAAGTCGGAAATTTGAAAAATAGAATATCTATACTAATATTATAAAGCTGAAGAGTTTGTTTGTTTGATTGAACGCAGTAATCTCAGGAACTACTGGTCCGAATTCAAAAATTCTTCTATCGAGGAAAGCCATATAACATTACGCTACAGCCAAGAGGAGCGGAGCAGTAATTTACAATGTTGCAAAAAGGGGAAAATCGCATGGGTAGGCGATTCGAAGCGACGAAAAGGTTCGGGGGAACAAGAAATTTAACGCGTACGAAGTCGCGAACAGAAGCTAGTACAAAGCAGCTAGTTGTTTCTTTTTTTTCTTTTTCTTTCAAAATAATAATTCGCCACGCTTCTTTAGAAACAAAGAAAAAGTCATCGAATTTATTCAGACGATAATCTTGAAACACAAAATAACAAAACACGATCTCAAAACGGCTATTAAATAAAATCTTCGAGAAACAATACATTGAGTCTCCTTCTTATCCTTATTTGTGCCATTAATGATCCTAACTTTAGGGCCCAGAGGCTCGTTACGGCAATTTGTTTAAACATGTTCCTCTCAAGTCTTACAAAATAGGGCCCAATGGAGCTATTGGGGACATTAAAATTACTTATCTTTCAGCTCAGTCTCCGAGGAAGAGAGTCAAAGATCTTTTAATGGCTAGGTAGCTAGATTTGCTTACTAAAGTAGGTAATTAGTCGTGGCCCAGCGTATGTGAGACTAATGTAACTTACGCCTTTGAAACATTAAATTCTTTTGCTCGAAATTAATAGCTTTTCAGCAGTACTTTCTTATTTTTTCTCCAAGAAAAAAGCTGCTTTTTAGGGTTCCGTTGCCAAATGGCAAAAAACGGAACCCATATAGATTCGTCATGTCTGTCTGTCTGTCTGTCCGAGTATGTCACAGCCACTTTTTTCCGAAACTATAAGAGCTATGCTGTTGAAACTTGGTAAGTAGATGTAATCTGTAAACCGCATTAAGATTTTTACACAAAAATAGAAAAAAAAACAATAATATTTGGGGTTCCCCATACATAGAACTGAAACTCAAAAATTTTTTTTCTTCAATCCCATACGTGTGGGGTATCTATGGATAGATCTTCAAAAATGATATTGAGGTTTCTAATCATTTTTTTTTCTAAACCGAATAGTTTGCGCGAGAGACACTTCCAAAGTGGTAAAATGTGTCCCGTCCCCCCCATAACTTCTAAAATAAGGGAATGATAAAACTAAAAAAATATATGATGTACATTACCATGTAAACTTCCACCGAAAATTGGTTTGAACGAGATCTAGTAAGTAGTTTTTTTTTTAATACGTCATAAATCGTAAACCACAATTTACCTTTCATTCGGTAACTCAAATATAAAATTTAAAAAAAAACATTTAATTTCATAAACATAAACCTTATGCATAAACCGTGAATACCTGCAGGTTTGTACGGAACCCTCGGTGCGCGTGTCCGACTCGCACTTGGCCGGTTTTTTTTACTCATAGAATCGCACTGAGTACGTCTGTGTTTCTGAAGTGGTAGGCAGAACATAGAACACTTATATTTCGGCAGTTTTCTCTATAAGTTAAAGACAGACCCACTGCCATTCGGAAGGCAAAAGCAAACTACGGACTGATATTGAGAACTTCCTACAAAAGATACCTGATTACACATTGTCTTGTGTATCAAACTCCTATCATCAATAGAGTAACATATATCTGAAAGTAGTAAAATAACATAGAACGTTTTCGTGTCTACGAGACCGCGTTGTTCTTATAAACTTCGCAACGAATTTTGATGCGGTTCACTATCATTAACAGAATTTATACTGAAAGCTATGTACCGTGTGGTGCTGGACGTAAAGAATAACACCACCCCATTTCTTCCCGTGGGTGTCGTAGAAGGCGACTAAGGGACTTACTAGAGAATGGGCAGCAGCATTCTCTATGCATTTTATCACCATACTGCGATCGCCAACCCGCTTGCCAAGCGTGGCGATTATGGAAAAGCCCCCCGAATTGGGGGAGACCTAAGTCCAGCATTGGACGTCTTACGGCTGAAATGATACTGAAAGCTTAATGTGTATAATATATTATTATTTAACTTATAGGAGCGTTGGCCCAGTGGTATCAGCCCCAACTTACGAGTTATCGGTCGTGAGTTTGAACCCAGACAGGCACTTCAATTTGTGTAATTAATATCTGCTGCAATTAAACACACACTCATCTCTGCAACAATTAAATGTCAAAAACTTGTCAAAAATATATGGAAGCTCACGATATTTTTGACAAACTTAGACTGAGATTTGGCTATTGCTACATAAAACTTGCTAAATTGTAACCTTAATGGAAGAAATTAGTAGCTCCTGAAACACAGGTACATCTGAACAATCAAGCTCAGGAGACAGGGTCTCACATTTTTCTATAACCCGTTTATTGGTCTTATTTAAAAAATAAAACGACTATGAACGTTCTTAAAATTACGAGAATTGTCCCTTTGAAGGTATTTGGTGAAGGAGTTGGTATGTCATAGGTGTTTTCAAAGCGCATACGCCCTAGAGAATGTCCAAACGAAAAACTCAATAAATTTTTGTCACGGACCCTCAAAAGGGTCGCATTTTCTATACCTTAACAAAAATCCCTATTTCCCGACATCTTATTTCCAGAAAAAGCCATAAAAATACTTAGTTTAAACGCACATTAAGGGCACAGACAGTCAACTGGCCGCCCATTCAGAGCTGCCAAGTCAAAGCAATGCTCGAGAACTTTGTGTAGGCGCGGAGCCTGCAGCCGCCATTCATACGGGATCCAGTTTGAGAGGCCGGCTAATGTTTGTTCAGTGAAGTTAGTTATTTTTTTGTTTAGAGTATGGGCTTGAAACGAAAAGGGAAAATGGTTTATTACCGCAGAACCGCGTGAATATAAAAAAGAGGAGTTAACTGGAATAATTGATAGTCTGTGTGTATGACTGTTTTATCTTTAGGTACTAATTGCCTAAAGCTAAAACAAAAGTCCAAAGGTTGCGACATTTATTCATGTAACAGGTAATTCACTTAGAGGTAGTTTTTCACAAGTAAAACAAATAATGAAACATAATTTGCTGCATTAAATTTAAGCCCGTAATCATCAAGACATTTGGTACCAATAAGACAGCACTACGGCCAACATTTAAAAGAAATAATCTTAAAATAATAAAAGTAAGGAATGGTTCTTTTGTATGATAATAAAGATCACCAGAAAAAAAAAAGATTTTATTGTTTTTTTTTTTTTAAATGTACCTCAAAATGATTCACCTATTCCTTACATAATTATGTTTTTAAGTTACAAAGTAAATGATTTCAAAAGTCTGTAAAAACCATTGCGTGTTGACCTCGTAAGTCATAGCCGTACTGACTACGGTACCCTACAAGGTTCCGTAGTCAGTAAGGTTTATGTAAATTTGGCCAGGACTAAAAACTACCAAATGCGAGACGAACCACAAACAGTACCGGGTTTGATAGCATAAGAACATGTAGGTACAAAATTAGTACAGTGAATGATAAATGATTTTATCTCTGCAAGCTGGTTTGTATATACAAACACTTTTATACTTCAACCATATTTTTTAAACTAGATGAAGGCGGCGTTTTCTATCTGACTACTCTGAGAAGAAAGGCCGAAACAAACTCAGATGTCACAGTCTCTTTTTAAGTCCAGACATAATCTTGGTCAGACCATGTGAAGACCATATTGATTGGTGTCTGAAATGTTCTTTTGAGGAAATTACCAAATAGATTGAGTAGACCTGTTCAATTGCTGTCCAGTAGTTGAGAACATTTCAGTTTCTCGACAAAAATTCATTCAGATTTTCTATTTCTTCACCTTTAACCTAATACTCAGGAAGGTGTAAGGTTAAGATAAAACTCAGATTATGCGCATCTTCTCCAACAGGATGCTGTAACAGCCGCTATCATAAATTATCACTAAAATGGGTACACAATGGTACATTGATAAACTCACACTACCATACCTTGGAAGAAGGCCAGTAAAAGTTTAGGAATACGTGACGGCTGCCAACAAGCTCTCTTTACAAGCAATTTTATAATACACATGGAATAACTTAACTTCATGTAAGAAAGGGGTGCATTTAAACAAAAGACAACTGCATAATTGTATCGTTTGGAATTGGTTGGCATTAATTTATTTATTTAGGTATCTACCTTAAATAAACAAATTAATGCCAACCAAATCACTTCGCACACACCAATTTAGGCATCTACCTTGCCCCAGGGTCGCGAGATTGTTCGAAAGAGATACCGTGACCCTGGCACATGGGCAACTGAAGGAACTCGGGTGGGTTTTAGTCAGTAAAAGTCTGACACGCCCTCCCGCTCCACCCAGAGCGGGAGAAGTCATTTGATGATTTCCCATTAAAAAAAGAAGGTATTTACCTTATAACAATCACTATGTAATAATACCATAATAAAATACCTCATTATCAACTGCCGAAAGGCCTCCAAAACTGGAGATAGGCCTCCCCCGATTTGGGAGGTTCGTCATAATCGCCACGCTTGGCAGGCGGGTTAGCGATAGCAGTATGGTGATATAATGCATAGAGAACGCAGCTGCCCATTCTCATAGTTTATTATGAGGAGACTATGAAAAGACTTATCTTTTAGTCGCCTTTTTTGACACGCACGTGCAGATATTGAATAGTGCTATTCTTTACGTTCGGCAACACACGGAACCTACATAATAATACACATACATACACACCTCTGTTTTGGCCTTTCCTCTCAGAGTAGTCATGTGACTCCTTAAAGAAAACACTGACCCCATCTAGTTTTTATAATATGACTGACGTGTAAAAGTTTTTGTACAAACTTACTTACAAAAATAAAATAAAAATTACAATTTAGTATTGTTAGGAATAAATAATATTATATGAATGCACTTTAACATAGCTTAGATAATAATTACACTTAGTTTAAGTTTTATTTCATTCTCTAAGAAATATAAGGCTTTTTATTTTTACACGCTTTATATTAGCTTCACTTGTATGTTTGTTTGTATATTTGTATGTTTGTTTGTAACCGACTCCTTATAGCGCGATATTGACCCACTTTAAACGGCCAGATTTCATTCAAACTTTGCACACCTGTCAAGGACCCATGACAATGCAATAATTTCATAAATTTGTGCCATTATCCTTGCCAGGGTTACCAGGACAGCAAAAAAACTGTCTTCTGAAACTACGCTGACATACGTCACAAACTACGCTGACATACGTCACAAACTACGCTGACATACGTCTCAAAATTTGAAACACCCTAAAAAATAGAAAATAAATAATAGTTTAAAAAAACTAAAAAAACACGCTTCCATTGAAAACCAAACTAAAAAGTACAAAATAATGGAAAAAAAGCGTGGGGTGCCTGATATCAATAAAAAAAAAATACCTTAAAAAGCACCCCACGCTTTTTTTCCATTATTTTGTACTTTTTAGTTTGGTTTTCAATGGAAGCGTGTTTTTTTAGTTTTTTAAACTATTATTTTTATTTTATTTATTTATTAATTACAGAAATAAAAGCATTCGCACTTACCCAAGTGCGAATGACAGAAACTACATAACGCCACCTGATACGAGCCTCCACTTACCACCTACCTACATACTTCTTTTGTCTCGTTTACATTCATACATCTGGTTATACACGCACGCCGGTTGCGAGTACTACGCACCTGACCTTTACAAAGAACATCAACATTAAAAGCACTATATGTTCTCTTAGGGTGTCCCCAGCCAACGTTTTCACTCACATAACCTTAAAATTATAAGGTACCTTATTACCATTAGTTTGAAAAGTGATGCGGAACTTGTAACAATAACAGCCACCTTTCATTCAATGAGTATCTATCTACAATAATGGTAGTTGTAAGTATCTGAATGTAGGTACTGCTCAGCTCGTAAACACGGGCATCATCAACTGAACTCGCAGTCCACTGCTGGTCTTTCCGCTTCTCCCAAGCTGCACTAATCTACCGTGTCCTTTGCCTTCCGCATCCAGTCTGTCCTAGAAACGTTGCTTGCCTTAATATATAGCATAGTCATGAACAGGTTTTCGCATGGTAGTCGAAAATTATCCCACAGAAACGTACTACCGGGATAAAAAGTATCCTATGTGTTGATACTGGTTATAATCTATTGCTAAATTACATGTAAATCCGTTCAGCCGTTTTTGTGTGATTGAGTAACAAACAACTAAACATCCAACATATAAACTCATTATAATGTTAGTACGATGTAAACCATACAACGGAAATGGCCAGTATTATTACATGCTTACCCCATTTTCTACCGTCATGAAACAATAAAATACTCAAAATTATTATGTCAAAGTTTTTATGAACCAACATTTTGTATTTAGAATACAATTCGCCCGCTTTTTTCCTCAAATACAAAAAGGAAAGTTAAAAAAGGTTGTTTTATTAAAAAAAGACGGTGTATTCTTCAAAAGATTCTCGAACATTCGTTTGCAGAAACATCGTGGACTAGACTAGGGAGTTACGTGAGCATCATCGCCGTGCCTCTTTTGTGTTAGGGGCCTATTCACTGAAAACGTGTGTTTTTACCCTACATCTAGGTATATGTATGTTTACAGGGAGTTAAAAGGTAAAGGGACATGTTTGCAGACTATCAAATTGAAGAGAATAGGTCCCGATTTTCAAGACACAAAGTGAAGTGGTTTGAGAAAATTGGATTTTCTATTTTATTTAATGTCGTGTCGCAAGTTTTATTATTCCGACTGTTCGACGAAAAACTGTTAATGACTTTTGCTTGACAAGAGACGGAAAGTTGCTGAAAGTGAAAATTCAATTTGATTCTTTTAAAATTGGTCGAGTTCGGTAGTCTATCAAGAATCGTAAGCCTTGATTTAGCTTTTTTTTTTTTAATCTATTCTTTTTGACTCCTGACAGACACCAAAGAAAATCATCGTTTATTAATTTTGCCATCTCGACTCTTTCATAAACATTATACTTAGTTAAGTCAGCCAAATCCACTATATCTTAACACAAACAAGTTTGTCAAGTAATACAACTGCCATCTCCCCATCCGATAAAATACCAGGGCTACAGATGTATCTAGGCACTACATTATCAGCTGTATAGACAATGGCGGTTGTACACTATCTCGCTCTTTACGGAAACATCTCTTTGTGTGCTCTGTAATGAAACACTGTGTATTGACGTTTATATCAGTGGTTCTGTGTTCTTTTATTCACGAGTCTGTTACAGTTGTAAGTAAGCACATGTTTTTAAAAAACTTACAGAAATTTTGTATGTTTTCTTTTTTAAGTAAAAAACATGAAAAAGTTTTGGAAGGAAAATTGGGAAGCCTCGGCCCAGCAGAGGAACACAGTACAGGCTTTGCAAAATATCTATATATATAAAAATGAATCCGTATTTCCCTTGGTCACGACATCACGCGTGAACGGCTGGACCGATTTCACTTTTTTGTTGTTGTTGTGTTTGTAATTGTCAGGAGAAGGTTCTTATGAAAAAAAAAAAAAAAAAAAAAGTGCGCGGGAAATTAGAAAATTTAAGAACACTTATTTTAAAATACTTAACAACCATATAATAGGACAATGTAAACTTTTTTAATGTAACATTATGACATTTGACATAGAATTGACAGAATGCGTGCTCAAATATCATCAAAGAGACAGGACAACGTCTGTCGGGTCAGCTAGTAATAAAATACAATTGATACAATACAATTGACTGAACCTGTTAGTCTAGGGGTTAGTGACCCTGACTGCGAAGACAGAGGTCGTGGGTTCGATTCCCACCCAGGATAAATCTTGTGTGATGAGCACAATTATTTGTTCTGCGTCTGGGTGTAATTTATCTATAATATGTATGTATTTAGAAATATATAAGTATGTTTATCACTTGTCTGGTTGCCATAGTACAGGCTCTGCCTAGTTTAGGATCAGACAACGTTGTGTTGGTTGTCCTAAGATATTTATTTATTTATTATTTTATTCATCTGGTCTGTGGATCCACCACCTAAGCCACGGTGATATATCAAGAGCCCTCCATGTCTTGAAAAACACGTTACGCAGCGATCCCGACTATCATTCGTAGAGCAGTCGTTACGAGGCGTCGGAAGCCCGAAGTCTGACAACCAGTCTTACTAAAGGGTATAGTATTATCCGGTTACTGAGTTGTGGAGGTTAGATTAGAAGTCGACCCCAACATAGTTGGAAAAAGGCTAGGCAGCTTATGATGATTACATGGCACAAGAATGTGGGTAGTGGAAGCACTCTCAGTTTCTCGCTTAATGTCTAGTTTATAGAAATCAACCATTTCCAAAATGAATACTGTATAGCAATGGGTATAGCAGTGTCACCCTAGTAGTATCGGCTCTAACTTACGAAGTTGTAGGTCGTAAGTTCGAACCCAGACAGGCACTCCTTTGTGTAAATTATTTCAATCACCAGTCGTGTTAAAAGTACAAAGACTCTTAAAACGGTGAAGGAAAACATCATGAGGAAGCCGGCATGTCCAAGAACCAAAAATTCGAAGACATGTGAAATCTACTAACCCGCACTAGGGTCACGTGGTAGATTATAGCCCACTCCTTGAACAAGGGAGGCCTGTATCCCAACAGTGGAAACATTATAGGCTGTGATTATACCTTTTTTTTTGGGTGAGAATTCATCAAAAGACGTCTCCCGCTCTGGGTGGAGCTGAAGGGTATGTCAGACTTTTACTGGCTAAAACCCACCCGCGTTCCTTCAGTTGCCTTTGCCAGGGCCACGGTAACTCTTTCGACCCTGGCAGGAAGCTGATTATGCCGGGGTATCTAGGATAAACCTATTCCATATAATCTCAAATACATAATTATATTACACCCACACATCCTTACTTACACCCCCTCAAGTTTACAGCCCTATAACTAATATGGTTGTACATAAATAAGTGAATAGTATCGACCGTAACTCGATAAGTTTGTATTCAGGAGGTTCCGTCTGGCAGATGTCAATTAGCGAAGTAATTGATAGATTCGAGGTGGATCCAGTAACATGGAATACTATGTTGAAGACTTATTTATAGTAATGCTGGCTACTTCATAGAGTTGAAAGGCCTCCCACAAGGTCAACCGATGACCTTGTGAAGGCCGCAGGAATCTGCTGGATGCGGGAAGCACAAAACCGGTTGAAGTGGCGGAGCTTGGGAGAGGCCTTTGTCCAGCAGTGGACGTCTCGGCTGAAATGATGATAATGATGGCTTCTTCAGTGATGTTGAAAGATATTGTTATTGGCCTTTTTTTATGGGTGGGAAATCATCAAATGACGTCTCCCGCTCTGGGCGGACAGGTAGGACATGTCAAACTTTTACTGACTAAAACCCACCCGTGTTCCTTCAGTTGCCAGTGCCAGAACCACGGTAACTCTGTTGAACATTTCCGCGACCGTGGCAGGAATGTTATTGACCTTTTTTTTCTAAGTGGGATATCATCAAATGTCGTCTCCCGCTCTAGTCGGAGCTAGAAGGCGTGTCAAAGTTTTACTGACCACAACCCAGCCTTCAGTTGCCTATATGCCAGGGTCATGATAACCTTTCCAACAAATCCGTGACCTTGGCAGGAAACTTATTGACCTGTACCTTAATTGCGTAACTCATTATCAATTAGAATCTGAACTTTTGAAGATTATTTCTAATTCATTACGTCTTATGTTCGAAAACATTGCCTGCTCAATAACTTTAATAGCGCAATGAATATTGTGGAGCTGTCAAATAACCATTCCTACTGATAATAAGTAGTCTCTGATTTGATTGATTTTGGATTATTGTAAACAGATTATGTGCCTAGTCTTGTGTTTATTTTTTATGTATTTATTAATTCTAGCGTATGCCACTCGTGGGTTGCAGCTGAATATCAGAGTCAGGAGTTACACCTCTGCCAGGGTCGCGAGATTATTCGAAAGAGACACCGTGACCCTGGCTGACATAGGTAACTGAAGGAACGCGGGTGGGTTTTAGTCAGTAAAAGTCTGACACGCACTCCCGCTCCGCCCAAGAGCGGGAGACGTCATTTGATGATTTCCAATCCAAAAAAAAAGGAGTTACACCTTGTATTGTCACCTACCTGACATTATGCTGAGCTAAAGACCTTTGCAAATCAAATCAAAATATTTTTATTTCACACTAGCTGACCCGACAGACGTTGTCCTGTCTCTTTGATGATATTTGAGCACGCATTCTGTCAATTCTATGTCAAATGTCATAATGTTACATTCAAAAAGTTTACATTGTCCTATTATATGGTTGTTAAGTATTCTTAAATAAGTGTTCTTAAATTTTCTAATTTTTCGCGCAATTTTTTAATTTTTTTTCTTTCATAAGAACCTTCTCCTGACAATTACAAACACAACAAAAAAAAAAACTGAAATCGGTCCAGCCGTTCACGCGTGCGGCGTGATGTCGTGACCAAGGGAAATAGGGATTCATTTTTATATATATAGATAAACTTACATGGGCACTTATGAAACGTCAGAAGCTATTTACAATGGTTTCAAATTACAGTATCAATAGGTATGGGAGTACAGTATAATCACTGTTTTCTATAATTTGTTGCAATTGTTTTGTGCCGTAATGTCAATAAAGGAATTTGTTGCATTACACAATAACTGGGTTGTGCAGGTCAGATAGTCATATAAAATACTGGTTTTCAGTCTGGAAGCCGACTCAAACAGCATTGAGAAAAGCCTTGGTAGATGATGACGATAAATCTTTTACCATCATGACGATTCTAAAAAAACAAATGAATAGAGAGGCTGTTCCTTTTTCAACGTCGATTCAAGAATTGTTAGAAATATTTACCATAGACGAAAGGAGCCCTTAATAATTTACTGAAATTTTACACAATCTCAGAGGCTTTCGTGTCCAAAACGTGGAACAACTCCAAAATGAAACACAAAGCTCCCCGGAGACACTAAATTACGTTTTCCAATAATATATTCTGATAAACGTCATTCGAACGCTGAGTGATACTTCAGACCGGGTCCATTTATCAATAAAAAAGTGCTCGGATTTAGGCAAACTTAAAGGGAAGGATTTTTAGCGTGATAAGAGCTGACTCGTCTATAATAGCCTTTTTGTCGGCGACCGCTAGGATTAAATCGTGCAACTTTTCGGCACAAATTGTGTTAGTTTCTGTTGTGTGCGTATATTTTTCCGGCTAGAAGTGGTTTTGCCGATATTTCTGCACGAGAACATACATTACTAAATAAAAATGGCCTGGCCTGTTAGTCTAGTGGTTAGTGACCCTGACTGCTAAGACTGAGGTTGTGGGTTCGATCCCCACCCGGGACAAATCTTTGTGTGATGAGCACAATCATTTGTACTGTGTCTAAGTGTAATTTATCTATAATATGTATGTACTTAGAAATATGTATATAAGTATATTTATCAGTTGTCTGGTTGCTATAGTACAGGCTCTGCCTAGTTTGGGATCAGATAACGGTGTTTTGGTTGTCCTAAGATATTATTTATATATTTTTTTTTTATCACGAAATTCTGGTGATATTAAACGGATTTTACTCGTAATAACAAGACATCATGCTTCGTTAACCCCTATTTCGACAGTTTTGTTGAAGTCCCAAGCAATAGGGGGCGAGCCTACTGCCATTAATCGGGCACAAATCTCTTCTTTATAAAAAAAATCTCAATAGAAATTTTAGATAGAAAAACTCAAAAACACTTTTGCCCGAACTGCAAATTGAACACTAGACAAACGAGGCAGTCACTAGTTTGTATTATTATTTTTTATTTTCTAGAAAGATGTAAGGTTTATTAAGGCGCGACGCGACAGCATGACGCAACTCTCGTAGAACAATTTCTATGAAAACTTCATAGAAATTGTTCTACAAATGTCGCGTCGCACCTGTCTGAAGAAGCCTTTATTTATACTTGATTTATGACAGTAAATATCATATCATCCACAAGCTTCTGCCCGTGACTTCGTTCGCGTGGAAGAAACCGTATCGTTTAGATTTTTTTCAATATGAACTTTCCTTTTTCTGTGACCCATTACATTCCTTTCAAATAAACACGTTTCAAAGAGCAGTAGCTCAGTGGTAGCTACAGTGACTACCCAGTTGTAGGTCGAAGGTTCGAACTTAGTATGGCGATTTACTTTGTGTAAATTATTTCATCACCACTGCTCTCAAAACAGAGAAAGAAAACATCGTGAGGAAACCGGCATGTCCTAGAACCAAAAAATTCGAAGACATGACGACATCTACCAACCCTCTCAGGTCCGCATGGTGGATTATGATCTACTCCCTCTCACCGAGAGGAAGCCTGTATCCCAGAAGTGACATACGCGATATTATACGTAAATTATGTAAACACGTGCCAAATGCAAAAAGCAATATATTTCAAACTATCTTCTGCCCGCAACTTCATCCGCGTAAAATTTTTTGTTCCGGGCCCTTCCCGTCGCGTCGAATCGCCTACCCGTGCGATTTTCCCCGTTTTTGCAACATTTTTCATTACTGCTCCGCTCCTCTTAGTTGTAGCGTGATGTTATATAGTCTTGCGCCTTTCTCTATAAATAGGGTACCCAACACAAAAAGATTTTCTCAATTCGGACCAGTAATTCCTGAGATTAGCGCGTTCAAACAAACAAACTCTTCAGCTTTATAATATTAAGTATAGAAGTATAGATAAAATCCTACTAATATTATAAACGCGAAAGTTTGTATGTATGGATGTGTGGATGTTTGTTCCTCTTTCACGCAAAAACTACTGAACGGATTTGGATGAAATTTGGCACACAGATAGTTTATAATTTGGATTAACACATAGGGTACTTTTTATCCCGGTAGTATGTTCCCGCGGGATAATTTCGACCTCTACGCGGGCGAAGCCGCTTGGGCGAAAGCTAGTTAATAATAAATTCCTGTTCACAGAACGCGACCAGAAACTCCGAATAGCATCATACGACATAACCAAAAACGTCAAACGACTCATTTAATTTCACCCACCACACAACGAGCTATTCCGAGCTAATTACAAGCATTCACGAAGCCAATACGTTCCCTTTGTTCGTAAATCTGTGTGACTCCATGTTCCCGTGTCAATAGAGTTGAATTCTCCATTATTTGACGAGACACCGCACTTGTTTGGTATATATCTTCAAACATGGCTGTTTGACGTGGAACCCACTTTTACAATGTTAAATATGAGGTGTGCGAAATGTGTTTCGTGTTTGAGTTTCTGGGTTGTATTTGGAGGTTTTATTTTTTGGTTGCGATTCTGGCTATACAGGATTTTTTTAACCAGTGCGCAAATTGTTTTTTGGTGGTTCAGTATCAGTAGTAGAACAAATTTCAATTATTTTTTCAATACTTTATTTTTATTTTTATCCGACCTTAAATCCGTAAACTGTGGATACCCTACATATTTCGTAATATAATACCAAAATAGTAATAGGTCAGAAACCGCGCGCCGGCAAAGGTGCTTCGAACTTCTTAGAATTTCGACCGATCGAATGGCTGGTAGGTACTAGTAACTGCGCTCGGTCGTTCACCTTCACCGCGCGCAAGTATCCATAAAAACCAGTTTCAAAATAAACATCTTCCGTTAACGATAACTGTTTTTTTTTTTGTACTATCTTAGTACAAAAAAAATCAGTTATCGTTAAAGTATCGTTGGAGTTTCTTGCCAGCTCTTCTCTATAAGAAACGACCAATTGAAACCGTGCATCTAGCTCCTATGTTCATAAATACGACGTTTCATAAATACCCATGTTGGTTTATTTGAAATATTTGGACTTAGATTCTGTCTCTTCTGGCAGACTGTGATGTGGTTATGTTCTGAGAGTAAAATATGTTCAAATAATGGTAAAAAGTCATAAATAAATAGTATTTAATCATGACCCCTGACATAGCAGAAGACGATGTTGCACGCTTGTATAGAAATCTATTTACTACTTTTTTTAATATAATAAATGATAAAATAACTCTGTCTGTCTGTTACACTTTCACGACTAAATCACTGAACCGATTTTGATGAAATTTGGTACGGGGTTAGTTTGAACCCCAAGAAAGGATATAGACATTTACGCGGACGAAGTTGCAATCGAAAACTAACTAATATTGACTTGAGATTTGAAGATTCCCATATCATACGTATCGGAAAACGCATACCTAAACGTTAGTTAACAGCTCGGAAAAACGGAAAACGTCTTCAACAATTTTCCGATTTTTCGAACTGTTTTTCTTCGGAATCGAAACTTCAAATCCCCATTCGATGACAACCCTTGAATCCCGTCACAAGTTACAGTAGAAATAATTAAGAAGAATCGTCGACGTTCGAACGCGCCTCTTGATTCGAGGGTTTAAACTTGAGAACGGAAAACAAAAGATATGGGAGTGGAAATAAAAATGTGACTGGCTTTTGTTTCGATGAAGACTTTTATTGATTTACTAGCTTTCCTGTGATGTCAAATAGTATCCCATGGGTACAAACTACCTGAATAAAAGTATTATGTCTTAATTCAGGTTTTTAACTATGAAATTCATTAATCCTAATCCTTTCAGCACGAACCGTCTAGCGCGCAGGTTTGACGACTTCCAACCTCCCGAACAAGCCGGATTCCGTAAAGGCTTTAGCACCGTGGACCACATACATACGCTGCGGCAGGTTATTCAGAAGACCGAAGAGTATAACCTGCCTCTTTGTTTAGCGTTTGTGGACTACGAAAAAGCCTTCGATTCGGTCGAAACCTGGGCTGTACTGCAGTCTCTTCAACGGTGCCAGATCGACTATCGGTACATCGAGGTGCTGAAGTGTCTGTACGAAAACGCCACTATGTCAGTCCGACTTCAGGACCAGACCTCGAAACCTATCCTTCTGCAGCGAGGGGTGAGACAGGGAGACGTTATTTCTCCGAAACTGTTCACCGCTGCACTGGAGGATGTCTTCAAGGTTCTGGACTGGAAAGGGGCTGGCATCAACATCAATGGTGAGTACATCACTCACCTTCGGTTTGCCGATGATATAGTTGTCATGGCTGAGACTATGGAGGGCCTCAGTACAATGCTCGATGACCTCAGTAGAGCTTCCGAAAGAGTGGGTCTCAGGATGAACATGGACAAGACAAAGGTCATGTCCAATGCTCGTGTGATACCCACTCCAGTGAAGATCGGAGGCGCTACACTCGAAGTTGTGGACGAATATGTGTACCTAGGACAGACTGTCCAGTTAGGTAGGTCCAACTTCGAGAAAGAGGTCAATCGTCGAATCCGACTCGGCTGGGCAGCGTTTGGGAAGCTACGCAATATCTTCTCGTCCCACATACCGCAGTGTCTCAAGACGAAAGTCTTTGACCAGTGTGTGTTGCCAGTGATGACATATGGAACCGAAACGTGGTCGCTCACAATGGGCCTTATTAGAAGGCTGAAAGTCACCCAAAGGGCGATGGAGAAGGCTATGCTTGGAGTTTCCCTACGTGATCGAATCAGAAATGAAGAGATCCGTAGGAGAACCAAGGTAACCGATATAGCCCGAAGAATTGCTAAACTGAAGTGGCAGTGGGCAGGGCACATTGCTCGCAGAACAGATGGCCGATGGGGCCGAAAGGTTCTGGAGTGGCGACCGCGCACCGGAAGACGTAGAGTTGGAAGGCCTCCAACAAGGTGGACCGATGACCTTGTGAAGGCCGCAGGAACCCGCTGGATGCGGGAAGCACAAAACCGGTCGAAGTGGCGGAGCTTGGGGGAGGCCTATGTCCAGCAGTGGACGTCTTTCGGCTGAAATGATGATGATGATGATGATGAATCCTTTCAGCCGTTTTTGCGTGATTGAGTAACAAGCATACAGACATACATAGTATGATTGGGAGTTGAAAAATACATTGAAATTATGGCGTAAATGGGCTTGGATTTGGAAGTAGCAGAGGGCCAAATAGCAGTGGTGATCCAGGAGTAATGACCTCGACTTACGATTTACTTCGTGGGTTCAAACCCTGTCAGGCGAGTTTTACTTTATGTAATTTATTTCATCACCACTGCTCTCAAAACCGTGAAGGTAACATCGTGAGGAAACCGGCATCTCGTATACCAAAAATTCAAAGACATCTGCCAACCCGCACTGGACCCACGCCCCACTTGGTCTACTCCGTCTCATAGTGGATGCATGTGCCACAGCACTGGGAATTTTATAGCCTGATTTTAGGGCCCAGACAAAATTGAATTTTATCAGCGAATCAAAAAAAAAAATATTATTCATTTTGTCTGTCTGTCTTTTGACTCCTTCTAATCTCCGAAACGGCTGAACCTATTTTGATGGAAGTTTCACTGGCAGATAACTGATATTACAAGGAGTCACTCTCGTATACTTTTTGTGCCGGTGACTCGTCTCCGTGTGAAAACATCCGACTTCCACGCGAGCAAAGCAGTGAGCACACTAGTAAGCAATAAATTAATTAATTGTCACACTTAATCGACTATTTCCTTAATTCTGAGACCCAAGGTGAAGCCCTGTTATACCCAAAAAGGGTCCAATTAAACGGACCTTGTCTAGCCAGCACTAAACGATTGTGTAAATTAAGAACTTTGCTCTTGAACCGTACCCAAAATAAGGTCAGGTGATATTTTCACTTTCCGTCGTTCTGCCGATATCGACATTGATTTTTACTTTTTCTTTTGTTAATTTATTCGATTTCCTCTGCGATGGTATTTTTACAGAGGTTTTCACTTAGATTTAAAGGCTGTTTTCGTCACTGATTTGCTCTGAAGGTTTTAGGAGATTTTTGCACTAATATTTCATTTATTTTAAACATTGGGTTGTGGCCTAGTAATAATGTGATTAGGTGATCATGCATTACATATCGGAAACCCTCCAGGTATCCTGCCAAAGTCACAGATTTGTTCGTAACCCAGAGCGGGAGATATCATTCGATGATTTGCCACACAAAAAAGGCCTCGGAAATCACATTAAGCCCCACAGTCTGACAACCAGTCTTACCAAAGAATTTCGTACTACAGTACAGCTAATCTATTCTGTTAAAATTTCACCGTGAGAACTTAGGTGAAGTGACCTAAAAGTGAGCTGTCATTTCATCTGAGCACTAATGACAGCTCACTTTAAACTCACTTCACCCAAGTTAGATTATAATTGTTGAAGACGTATATAATATTGACATAATATTGGCATCGACACGCAAATCCTGCATCCCGCAAACAGAGTTTATCGCGCAACTAGCATATACAACATTATTTTTTGTATATGCGAAACCCAAAACACCCGTCTAATATTTTTATGTAAAGAATCTATGATAAAAATTTCAAAACCGTATCATTAATAATCACAAAGTTATAAGCTCGTTATGTTTCCTGGTTGTCCATACTAAAACATGTACACCAAGCGGCGGGCGGCTGCGCCATCCGCGCGCGTGCCACCAGCGTCGTCTTGCGCTCATTGATAATATAATAATTTGGCAGGTGGTAGGTACCTAACCGCAGTCGGTGTCCAACTTGTAAGCGTAATTAAATATTTTTGGAACAAAATATAACATGATGTAAAAATTATTGGAATCGATTCAATTACTGATTCTGAACAAACTATATTCAGGTTTCGCATATACTAAAAATAATATTGTAAACAACGTTCCAACATCAATTGTCGGAAAGTTACCCACTAGACACGACAGCCATCTGATCGGAGGATCCTCCCTTTTCTACGGAGGTTGAGTGAACTTTACACCCTCTTACCTCATACCTCCAAAGGAATATTAGTACAATAAATTAAACACAGTATTCGACCCCTCAGCTGTAGTAAATTCTTAAACTTCCAAAAACTCCGTTCAACTTCAGCATACTCACAGCTTTTACTTCAGCAGACACATAAATTAAAATTTGGTTTAATTTTAATTAATGTGTCTGTGTGTGTTCCATTATGAGTCTACATTTGTCGTTTTGCCGAAAGAGTCCCTCTACTAGACATAAACCTCCTCGCAAAAGGGAGTGTTTGCCATAATCGCCACACAAGGCTTAGCAAGCGAGTTGATGATGGAAAAATGCATGAACGCTGCTGCCCATTCTCTAGTAACTCCCTTAGTCGCCTTTTACGACACCCACGAGAAGAAACGGGATGGTGCTATAATTTACATCCGGCACCGCACGCAATTTGAGTCTATGTTACTAGAAATAAAAGATTCATTAAGCTAGCTTTTGCCCGCGACTTCGTCCGCGTCAAATATTTGCTCCCCAGATCCTTCCCGTCGCATCAAATTGCCTGCCAGTTTTCGTACAATTTTCGTTGCTGCTCCACTCCTTTTAATTGTAGCGTGATGTTATATAACCTATAGCCTTTCTCAATAAATAGGCTACTCAATACAAAAAGAATTTTTCAATTCGGACCAGTAGTTCTTGAGATTAGCGTGTTCAACCAAACAAACAAAGAAACAAACTCTTCAGCCTTATAATATTAGTATAGATTAAAACTATTGCAGAAACAATAATGTCTTTACCTAACAAGAAGACAAAACCATTAAACCAATACAATACAGCTCCCAATTCCCACAATCATAACAGCATAACGTATCCATTTTTAGACCGCATTCCTAATACCAAAGGGCGGGTAGATACTGTAATAATTAAACAGGCAGGGAGAGTAGTTCGATAAATAAGTAATGACTGCGATAGGCTTTTGTTTCGCCATGCCACAGGAGGATTTACTGGTGTCTGTGTCGATTAATGATTAAAATGTCGGAGATAGGTACTAAGAATTAGATCGCTTGGGATAAGAAGATGGATAAAGACGTAGGTCTGTTTGGTGATGGCGAATAGATTATATCGTGGTTCTGTGATAGTAGTAATAGTACATTGATATTGTTTTTTATTTCATGAAATTTATGCTAGTTTGGAGTCAATGTAGCTTATTAGAAGGCAGAAAGTAACCCAATGGGAAATGGAGACAACTATGTTTGGAGTTTCCCTACTAGATCGAATCAGAAATGACGAGATCTGCAGGCAAACCAAGTTACCCGACATAGCCCGAAGAATTGCCAAACTTAAGTGGCAGTGTGCAGGGCACATGGCAAAAACAGATGGCCGATGGGGCCGAAAGGTTCTGAGTGGCGACCGCGTACCGGAAGACGTAGTTTTGGAACGCCTCTCATAGGGTAGACCAATGATTTTGTGAAGGCCGCAGGAATCCGCTGGATGCGGGAAATACAAAACCGGTCGGAGCTTGGAGGAGGCGTATGTCCAGCAGTGGACGTCTTTCGGCTGAAATGATGATGATGATGCTGATTAGATCAAAAAAATACAAGATATTTGTGTAAGTATTACTGCTACAATTTTCTTTTCCAACTGTCGAAATACAATTACAAGTCATCATCATCATTTCAGCCGTAAGACGTCCACTGCTGGACTTAGGCCTCCCCCAATTTGGGCGGCTTTGCCATAATCGCCACGCTTGGCAGGCGGGTTGGCGATCGCAGTATGGTGGTAAAATGCATAGAGAACGCTGTTGCCCATTCTCTAGTAAGTCCCTTAGTCGCCGTTTACGATACCCACGGGAAGAAATGGGGTGGTGTTATTCTTTACGTCCGGCACCACACGGTACCAATTACAAGTATCGATATGTTATTATGCATTATGTCTGGCGCTAATTGAAACGCTCTGGCTATAATGGCCCGTTCGTGCGCTAATTTACGTATTTTCTTTATATTATTAAAACAAATACACATTTTCGAAAATAGAAAATGTATGAGTGATACAAATTATCTAGTCTTGTTATTATTAAAAAACTGATGACCTCCTGTGAAGTGTTTACGCACCGTACTATGGGTAGTTTGTTAGGGTTCCGTTGCCAAATGGCAAAAAACGGAACTCTTATAGATTCGTCATGTCTGTCTGTCTGTCTGTCCGAGTATGTCACAGCCACTTTTTTCCGAAACTATAAGAGCTATGCTGTTGAAACTTGGTAAGTAGATGTATTCTGTGAACCGCATTAAGATTTTTACACAAACATAGAAAAAAAAACATTAATATTTGGGGTCCCCATACATAGAACTGAAACTCAAAAAAAATTTTTTCATCAAACCCATACGTGTGGGGTATCTATGGATAGGTCTTTAAAAATGACATTGAGGTTTCTAATATTATTTTTTTCTCTAGTAGATAGATCTAGTAAGTAGTTTTTTTTTAATACGTCATAAATCGTAAGTGCGAGTCCGACTCGCACTTGGCCGGTTTTTTTTTGGATGGAAAATCATCAAATGACTTCTCCCGCTCTGGGCGGAGCGGGAGCGCGTGTCAGACTTTTACTGACTAAAACCCACCCGTGTTACTTCAGTTGTCCATATGCCAGGGCCACGGTATCTCTTTCGAACAATTCCGCAACCCTGGCAGAATTTGCAATTCCGTATCGTATCATTCCTTTTGCCCAGAGAGTTGATATCATTTCAGCATAATTTCAGCCCGGAATCAGCCACTACTCGGTATTTATAAGCCTCCCCTTTTTCTGTTATTCTTCCCGATTCTGTGCATCCCTTATCCAGATGTTTCCCTTGACTTTGACAGTATCATATAAGATAGGAGTTATATCCATTGGGAAAAGTATGACAATCATGTTGCAAAAAAGATCGTATTTATTTACATTTACGTGTAGCAACTCAAGGAGTTTTGCTGTAAGACAGAACATTCGTAGTAATGTAAGTCCTTTTATAACGTTCAGAAATATTATTGTAGCAACAAAAAAAGTGTAATCCTAAAGAATTTGTAGTCTCAAATACAACAATAAGGCGTAGTCGAAGCAGATACCAAAATCCTGCTTACAACAGAATTCCGAATCGGATGCTAGATAAATGTTTGGGAATCGTAGGCGTATATCTGAGCCTCCCTTTAAGCGCATAAAATATTAGACACAGAAGGTTTAAACACCTGCGTCATTCATCCATACCAAATATGACTCTTAAGAATAGAGTAATACCTACCAGGGTCGCGAGATTTGTTCGAAATAGTGACCGTGGCCCTGACAACTCAAGGAACATGGGTAGGTTTTAGTCAGTAAAAGTCTGACACGCCTTCCCGCTCCGCCCAGAGCGGGAGAAGTCATTTGATGATTTCCCACCCACAAAAAAAGTCATCATCATCATCATCATTTCAGCCGTAAGACGTCCACTGCTGGACTTAGGCCTCCCCCAATTTGGGGGGCTTTGCCACAATCGCCACGCTTGGCAGGCGGGTTGGCGATCGCAGTATGGTGGTAAAATGCATAGAAAACGCTGCTGCCCATTCTCTAGTAAGTCCCTTAGTCACCTTTTACGATACCCACAGGAAGAAATGGGGTGGTGTTATTCTTTACGTCCGGCACCACGCGGTACAAAAAAAAAAGTATATAGTAATAATGTAAATCTTCACATAATCAGACTATAATGGTACCACTACTGGGACACAGGCCCACTCTCTTCGAAAGAGAGTGGGCTTTAACCTAACGCGCAGGCCCAGTGCGTGTTGGTAGATATCACATGTCTATAAATTTTGAGTTCTAGGACATGCCGGTTTCCTCGGGAAGTTTTTCCTTCACCGTTTGGAGAGCAATGGTGATGATAGGACTTGACGGTTTCGTCACGTTGTTTTCTTTACCGGTTTGAGAGCAGTAGAGACATGAAATAATTTACACGACGTAAAGCGCCAGTATACGTTTGATCTACATACATACACAAAATAACGCCTTTTTCCCATGGGGGTAGGCAGAAACTAAAGAACGCCATCTGCTACGATCCTTACATACTCCTTATGCCTCGTTTAAGTTCATTCATCTGGTCATACACACACGCCAGTTGCGAGTACTACGCACCTGACCTTTCTGAAGAACTTCACCAATAAGGTCACTATATGTTCTCCTAGGGCGTCCCCTTCTGGGTCGATCTTTCGCCCTAAAACTTGTAACTCGCCGTCAACTTCAATCCTTGATTCGAGCAATATGTTATCAGGGAAAGAAATTCTCAATAACAGCGTGGGCCCTGGATTTGGATAAATTACACAGGTCAACATTTGATCTAAGAATTATCACTGAACCTTAGTATAGTTTCTTAGGGTTTTTGGGGTCACTGATTTCTAATTCAAGGTCGGTTGACCTCCATCACATTAGGTTCAAGGTCACATCAAGGTCAAATTAAGAACACTTTGTTTAAAAAAATTGAAAAAATTTCTACATACGTTTTTGGAGTCGCTAAATCCAAATCTAAGTTTGTTTTACCTGTCAAGATCATCCAACTGTTATATTAAGGTTATAGTTTGATCTAAAAATGACCTTGATATAACCGTTGAATGACCTTGACGGGTGAAACTAACAGCTGATTTGAGTTCAGTTACTCCAAAAACTTACATGGAATTTTTCAACAAAATCTTCTTACTTTGAACTTGAAGTGACCTTGAACCTGATATGATGGAGGTCAACCGACCTTGAATTCAAAATCAGCGACCCCAAAAATCCTAAGAAACTATACTAAGGTTCAGTGATAATTTTTAGATCAAATGTTGACCTGTGTTATTGATAACATGTGTAATTGGTTAGCCTTTTGTATCTTATAATACTAATTAGGTACTGTACCTAGGAAGAATAGGCTGAGGAATGATGTGATAAGACAACGGTGCGATTAAAAAAAGATATAGTGTCATAAATTGAAAAGAGTAGATATGCTTAAATGGTTTGCTCATGTTGAGAGGATGAATGAAGGGCGACTAACAAATGGCAGATTTGAATGGAATCGCCGTAGAAGGACATACAGTGTACATTAGCGTGTTGAGGTCAGCTTGCAGTCTAACCGAATTCAGGTGATTACCAGAATTTTACATGAAGCGACTGCCTATCTGACCAGCACAACCCAGTTACTGGGTAATACAATACCCCTTGGTAAGACTGGTGGTCAGACTTTCGGGCTTCTGACGACTGTCAAAGATTCACGAATTCAGCCTGGGCCAAATGCTTACGCGTGCTTAAACGTGCTATCAGAGGCATGGACGAGCCTTGCCACGTACAGATGGTCACCCATCCACGGATGAACCGCCTCAAACGAAGCTTCAACTGATTGATCGACCCGAGCGGTTATTACTACTAAGCCACGAGTAACATCGAGTAATAGTTACTAAAATTATAATCTGTTTGCAAGTTCACACCTGGCCTTCTGAATCCTCCTGCCTCTGGCTTTTAGGGACTTGTTTCGCAAACAAACAATGGCAAGTTTTACTCGGCATAGTTTAGTTACAAGTGTCGGGAATTCCTTAGTCGGTTCGAACCCGTAATTTAGTAATGTCCGTTTGAAAGGAGCGTCTTTAGAGATAATACAATAAAGGGGGAAATTATTTGGAAATAGTGTAGTACGTTATCGTGTCGGTTATATTAGGTTGGGGAAAAAGTCTTTTCGCATTATAGTATGTATGAACTTGTAATAAAATCTCATTGGCTATACTATTTGTATCTGGCTGGTTTTGGTATCATTGAAAGTTTAAATTTTAAAGAACATAATTCCAAATTCAAATTAGGAAAATGTGTGATTTTCATTTGTTTTTCGTACCGTCAAGATGAGTGAATCTAATGAAGAAATTCGATACATTTTAAAATTTTACTACAAAAAAGGTAAAAATGCAACGCAAGCCGCGAAAAAAATTTGCGATGTTTATGGACCTAGTGTGGTGTCTGTGAGAGTAGCACAAATTTGGTTTAAGCGTTTTCAATCCGGAAATTTTGATGTCAAAGATGCACGTCGCTCTGGTCGCCCTATTACGGATAAAATGGATGCCATTTTTGAAAAAGTGGAGCAAGATCGGCATACCAGTAGTTACGACGTAGCTGAAGAACTGGAAATTGACCACAAAACAGTTTTGGCGCATTTAAAAAAAACTGGGTACACAAAAAAGCTCGACATTTGGGTACCTCACGAGCTAACTGAAAGAAACCTAATGAACCGTGTATTCATTTGTGATTCTTTATTACGACGTAACGAAACCGAACCATTTTTGAAGAAGCTGATAACTGGTGATGAAAAGTGGATCACGTATGACAAGAACGTGCGAAAAAGGTCGTGGTCAAAGGCCGGTCAGGCTTCACAGACTGTGGCGAAACCCGGGTTAACTCGCAACAAGGTGATGCTGTGTGTGTGGTGGGATTGGAAGGGCATTATTCATTATGAGCTGTTACCACCAGGCAGAACCATCGATTCTGAACTCTACTGCGAACAACTGATGAGATTACAGCAAGAAGTTGAGAGAAAGCGGCCGGAATTAATCAACAGAAGGGGTGTGGTTTTTCATCATGATAACGCTAGACCTCACACATCTTTAGCCACACAACAAAAATTAAGAGAGTTTGGCTGGGAGGATTGTTAATGCATCCGCCGTATAGTCCTGACCTTGCACCTTCAGATTTCCACCTGTTTCGGTCTCTTCAGAATTCTTTAGGCAGTGTCAGGTTAACATCACGAGAGGACTGCCAAAACCACTTGTCGCGGTATTTTGACCAGAAGTCCCAAAATTTCTATAGCAATGGGATCATGTCCCTATTTACAAGATGGCAAAAAGTTATCGAACAAAATGGTACCTACATACTTTAGTTAAATGTAAATAAACTTTATTAAAAAATGTTTTGAATTTTCTTAAAAAATGCGAAAAAACTTTTTCCCCAACCTTTTACATACAATTTAAAAAAAAAACTAACAGAAGGTATTTACGAGTCAGATGTCAGTGGAAACACCGGGATGGGCTTTTAGCGGCATCTAAGCAAGCAGAGTTTATCGCGCAACTAGCATAGCGGATGTTCCTCCCATTTTTCAAGGCTGCACTGACGTTCATACTCGGCGTCAGTAGCCTGAGAAGGACATAATTATATTGCCTTATTGGTGGTGTTCTTCAGAAAGGCCAGGTGCGTAGTACTCCCAATTGGCGTGTGTATATGACCAGATAAATGAACCTAAATGAAGCAAAAAGAGTATGTAAGGAGTAGCAGGTGGTGAGAGATTCTATCTTCCCGCTATGGAAAGAAGGTGTAATTTTATGTATGTAAGCAAATTTGATTCCCAGGTCAGGCAAATTGCCTGCCGGGGTCGCGTGATTGTTCGAAAGAGATGCCGTGACCCTGGCACATGGGCAACTGAAGGAACACGGGTGGGTTTTAGTCAGTAAAAGTCTGACACGCCCTCCCACTCCGCCCAGAGCGGGAGAAGTCATTTGATGATTTCCCATCCAAAAAAAATTGGTTTTTCTATCTGGAAGTTTTCAGAAGCAACCCGAATTCTGAATTTGTACCCGGTTGCTGGCAATAGGCTCGCCCTTTATTACATCCTACTTCCTACTAATATTATAAACGCGAAAGTTTGTATGTATGGATGTCTGGATGTATGGATGTGTGGATGTTCGTTCCTCTTTCACGCAAAAACGAATGACCCGATTTAGATGAAATTTGGCACATAGGGTACTTTTTATCCCGGTAGTATGTTCCCGCGGGATAATTTCCGACCTCCACGCGGGCGAAGCCGCTGGCAAAAGCTAGTGGGACTTAAACATAAAAACGGTGCAACAAAGACACAACAGCTCATTTTTAATATTTACAGGAGAGCACTTTTTTTTCGCATTTATTGCCTAATATTATATTGGCTTAGTATTTGTAATATAAAGTTAATTGTCTATTGCTTTTGCTATAGTTTCACATAAAAAGATTATTATGAATGTTTAAAAAACCTAATAAAAGACATAACAAAAAAAAAATACCTAAATTATGCGTTTGTTGCACCGATGGTGCGCTATGTATCTGGCTAAATGTGGGTCTCTGCCCATCCCTTTGGGGAAACAAGGAGTGAAAGTGTTGTTTTATAGTTAAAGAGAAGAGTATTTATAGAAAGACAATATAGTAGTATACAGGTACCTTCGTTAGACACTGACATACCAAAGCCAGTTCGCAGTAGAAGCCTACCAAGACATATAGCTCCATTCATGGAAATTTTGCCATTCCACCGCATTATTGGAATAGTTTGACGGCTGTACATAATGTACAATAGCTATGTAGATGACTTGATGCTGGAAGCGTGAACCCAACACATAGATATAGTGAATAATCTGAGTAGAATTGGAATTGTAAGCTAGTTATCTATACTAATATTATAAAGCTAAAGAGTTTGTTTGTTTGATTGAACGCGTTAATCTCAGGAACTACTGGCCCGAATTGAAAAATTCTCTTTTTTTTGAGTAGCCTATTTATCGAGAAAAGCTATAGGCTATATAACATCACGCTACAACCAAGAAGAGCGGAGCAGTAATGAAAAATGTTGCAAAAACGGGGAAAATTGCACGGGTAGGCGATTCGACGCGACGGGAAGGGTCAGGGGAACAAGAAATTTAACTCGGACGAAGTCGCGGGCAGAAACTAGTGTTAAAGATATACTCTGAGCAGCAGTAGCCACCTACAACTCATATATCGGGGGTTCGAACCAGACAGGCGCTTTACTATGTGTTAATTAATTAAGGACTGCTTTCAGAACTGTGAAGGAAAACATCGTGAGGAAACCGGCATGTCCTAGAACGAAAATTCTAAGACATGTGATATCTACCAACCAACCCGCAGTAGGCCAGCGTATTGGATTACGACCTACTCCCTCTCACCGAAAGGAGGCTTGTGTCCCAGCAGTGGGCAACACTATAGGCTGATTATTATTATGAATACTTTATCCTCATACAATACTGCACTGCAATGCTACATCCCCTCTACGATTACAAGACGACTCCAGGCAGGCTTAAAAGTCGTAAGAGCTTCTTACGCTCTACGCAGGCCATCCAGGACAAACCACCCTTTGTGAGGACCAAACTATGGCAAGAGAAATATTCACCACCTCCCGACTTCGTTGAACCCCAGGAACACTTGCCTTCCGGCCGTGATCTGCAGTGGCCTATATGGAAAGCTCTCAATCGATTGCGTACCCAGGTAGGCCGCTGTAGAAACAATTTGTCAAAGTGGGGGATTATAGAATCATCCGACACCCAGTGCGAGTGCGGTACGTCTGATCCGATCATGACCCACCTGCTGGAGTGTCCTAAGTGCCCGTTCACCTGAAAAATGTTGCAAAAACGGGGAAAATTGCACGGGTAGGCGATTCGACGCGACGGGAAGGGTCAGGGGAACAAGAAATTTAACTCGGACGAAGTCGCGGGCAGAAACTAGTGTTAAAGATATACTCTGAGCAGCAGTAGCCACCTACAACTCATATATCGGGGGTTCGAACCAGACAGGCGCTTTACTATGTGTTAATTAATTAAGGACTGCTTTCAGAACTGTGAAGGAAAACATCGTGAGGAAACCGGCATGTCCTAGAACGAAAATTCTAAGACATGTGATATCTACCAACCAACCCGCAGTAGGCCAGCGTATTGGATTACGACCTACTCCCTCTCACCGAAAGGAGGCTTGTGTCCCAGCAGTGGGCAACACTATAGGCTGATTATTATTATGAATACTTTATCCTCATACAATACTGCACTGCAATGCTACATCCCCTCTACGATTACAAGACGACTCCAGGCAGGCTTAAAAGTCGTAAGAGCTTCTTACGCTCTACGCAGGCCATCCAGGACAAACCACCCTTTGTGAGGACCAAACTATGGCAAGAGAAATATTCACCACCTCCCGACTTCGTTGAACCCCAGGAACACTTGCCTTCCGGCCGTGATCTGCAGTGGCCTATATGGAAAGCTCTCAATCGATTGCGTACCCAAGTAGGCCGCTGTAGACACAATTTGTCAAAGTCGGGGATTATAGACTCATCCGACACCCAGTGCGAGTGCGGTACGTCTGATCAGACCATGACCCACCTGCTGGAGTGTCCTAAGTGCCCGTTCATCTGCACCTCAGATGATCTCAAAAATGCCACTGATGCCGCAATAAACGTGGCCACCTACTGGGCTCAAACGATATAGTAAAAAGTGTACGAATGCCATTGATACGAAAGAAGAAGAAGAAGACTGCAATGCTGCTACTATATGTCTCTTCATCACCCAATTGTTCACTGGTAGAAAATGCCTATGGCATTAAGTTCACCTCTGCACATTTGTGTGCGTAAAGTATTGAATAAATACTAACACACTATATAAAAAACAAAAACAAATCTACCTACCATCAATTCCATACAAATACTTCATACAAATGACACACTCTAGTTCCCCCATCATCCATTTATTTCATCCACCTCGGTAGCACTGACAACGTTCTTGCAAACATTATGTAGAAGATTTATGTGACGGTAAGGAAGCCTAAAAGCATTTCATGTAAGGTATAAGTTATGGTGGTTAAGATTGGCGTACATTGATTGTATTTCTATTTATTATTTCGTTAGGTAACTGACTTTAAAAAATAATAGTTTAAAAAAACTAAAAAACACGCTTCCATTGAAAACCAAACGAAAAAGTACAAAATAATGGAAAAAAGCGTGGGGTGCTTTTTAAGGTATTTTTTTATTGATATCAGGCACCCCACGCTTTTTTCCATTATTTTGTACTTTTTCGTTTGGTTTTCAATGGAATCGTGTTTTTTAGTTTTTTTTTTAACTATTATTTATTTTCAATTTTTTAGGGTGTTTCGAATTTTGAGACGTATATCTGCGTAGTTTGTGACGTATGTCAGCGTAGTTTGTGACGTATGTCAGCGTAGATTATGTCGTATGTCAGTGTAGTCTGTGACGTATGTCAGCGTAGTTTTCGAAGACAGTTTTTTTGCTGTCCTGGTAAACGTGGCAAGGATAATGGCACAAATTTATGAAATTATTGCATTGTCATCGGTCCTTGACAGGTGTGCAAAGTTTGAATGAAATCTGGTCGTTTAAAGTGGATCAAAATCGCGCTATAAGGAGTCGGTTACAAACAAACATACAAATATACAAACATACAAGTGAAGCTAATATAAAGCGTGTAATGACTTTATTTTTGCAAGTAGGTTTGTACAAACACTTTTACACGTTAATCATATTTTTTTAAACTAGGTGAGGTTGACGTGTCCTATCTGACTACTCTGAGAAGAAAGGCCGAAACAAACTCAGAGGTCTTTATCTCTTTTAAAGTCCAGACACAATTTTGGCCTAATTCAGTTCAGTGAAATCAAAACTATTTTTACCCGAGTTCGGCGACAGAAAAACGAAGTTTATGATTATGGCCGATTTGTATGTATATGGGTATATATCTCTTTATAATATTACTACTTTTGCCAGTGGCTTCGCCTGCGTATTATACATATAAAACTTCCTCTCGAATCACTCTGTGTATTTATGAAAAACGAATTAAAATCAATTGCGTAGTTTAAAAGATCTAAGCGCACAGACGTGGGACGGGACTTTATTTTATACTCATCATCATCATCATTTCAGCCGTAAGAAGTCCACTGCTGAACATGGGCCTCCGCCATGCACCGCTAATTTGACCGGTACATTTTTTGGGAGGATTTGCCATAATCGCCTCGCTTGGCAGGCGGCTTGGTGATCGCAGTTTCGTGGTAAAATGCATAGAGAACGCTGCTGCCCATTCCCTAGTAAGTCCTTTAGTCGCCTCTTACGACACCCACGAGAAGAAATGGGGAAATGTTTTATACCAAATAAGTATAGAAACAAGTACAGATTACATGCTCATTCCTAAACAAATGAATGACGAATAAAACAAACGAGATCTACTAAGTACATCTGAAATCGCTTAACAACCTACATAATAAGTACATTCGTTTGTGGAGCAATAGAAAAGTAGTACATATCCTACTCCTAGGTACAAAGACTTGGCGCGTTGCCAGCTTGCCGCTACCTGGTATAACAGCTCGTTGTAATATCTTTACGCCATTTTTTTTCTTACAGGGTGAATAGAATAAGTTGTCTTTAATTATGAGGAGAATTTTGGTGAAATAACTTTGCCGATATTAAATTTTACATACTAAACTCACGACTTTTTCCTATGGGGTGGGGACTACCCCTGAAGCTTAACTTATTCTTTAAAAAAGAATTTTGGAAATCGGTCCACAGATGACGAGAAAATAAAAAATATATTTTTAATTTTCTCGTCATCTGTGGACCGACAGCGTAACATATAACCTCCTTCTTTTTGAAGTCGGCTAATTGATACCAAAACGCATAAGAATCACAAATTAATGACTATCACAACAGAAATTACAATTATCCGACTCATTCATTTGCATTAATTGCAATTCTGATGAAGACTAATTTAATATTATTAATATTATATTATTTATTATGTGATATTGTTACCTACCTCTATATGAATAACTGTATATTTTTCTATATATATTTTATAATATAAGTGATTTAAAAATTGTTAGAATCCAAAGTATTGTAGTTTGTTAAAAGTTTATTAAAATAACCAATAAGGTAAATAATTTACTACAAGTTGTTATTTGCAGACGAAGTTTCTGTGTTTTTATATAATATAAGATTTAAAAAAGTTCCTGCGTAACTTATATTATTTTTCTACAAAAAGTCTTAAAAAAATACGATATAGGTATTATAATTTCTCATAAATAAAAAAAAAGATTTATCATTGATGATTTTGTTTATTTATCTACCGTAACATCGTGCCCCGAAGATGTAACAACTAGCCCCGAACCGGGGGTAAGTTGTTACAATCAACTTTTTTGGTTAAATTGTCCATTGTGAAAAATCTACATAATGTTTAATAACTTTTCAATCATATTTTAATAGATGAATAGACATACTAACGATAAAAGCAATCAAATGTATAAATTATTTGATAGCTTTTGTCATATTGACAATTATCTAAAAATTGTAACAAAGTGCCCCTCGCTCCCCTACGCATCTGACCTTTCTGAAGAACTTCTCCAGTAAGGTCACGAAAATTTCATTGGTCGCATAGTAAATAGTATTTTTTGCCATATTCGGCGTGTAAAATAGTTAATAATACTTAATTAGAAATGATAAATTAGGAAATAATTGTCAAAATTCAATATATTCAAATATATCAATCAATCAACTCAGCCTATCGCAGTCCACAAAATACAAAAATATAGAAAAAAGAAAACACTAAAATTACTATAACTAAAATACATATTTAATTATCTAAATTCAAAATGTGTCATCCAAAAACTCCGTAATATTATAGTATCCCTTACCTTTATTAACGCAGTACATATTAAACAAAGAAACCGTTAGTGACTCTTTATAAAAAAATAAACACCACTGAATTGAAAATTCCCTCAATTTACAAAGACAGAGTCAAGCTCTAATAAACACAAATTAACTCTCCAAAATCAAACATAAAGAACACTCAAACATCGTGGAACACAGAACACTATAGCCAGTAACCCAAATAGTAATTGCTGTTACACCAAAGTAATTTAATTCCCTTATCGGCAACCGTTATCAGTAGCTTATCCTTAAGGCCAGCAATTCGGACGAGTGGTTCTTTCTTAGTTTCGTCCCTAGCGGGTATCTTGAGGCGGATAATTGTAACTTCTGTTGTGATAGTCATTAATTTGTGATTGTTATGCGTTTTTGTGTCAATTACCCGGTTTCGGTTGGAGGTTATATGTCCCACTGTATTTTTTTATAAGTTATTCATCAAGTGTGGACAGATTTCCAAAATTCTTGTTTAAATGAATAGGTTGTAAGCTTGTGGCTAAGTAATAATAGCCGCATGGGTTGATCGTTCAGGTTAAGCTACGCTTGCCGCGGTTGGTCCGTGGATGGGTGACCATTTTTACATACCAAAACCCTCCGTTGGTCCCGGCTGTCTTTCGTAGATCTTAAACAGTCGTTACGGGTCGTCAGAAGCCCGAAAGTCTGACTACCAGTCTTCCCAAGGGGTATCGTATTACCTAGTAACTGGGTTGTGGAGGTCAGATAGGCGGTGGCTCCTTGTAAAATACTGGTACTCAGCTGCATCCAGTTAGACTGGAAGCCGACCTCAACATGGTTGGGAAACGGCTAGGCAGATGATGAGGTTATGCTTCAAGGGTGGTTTGGTAATTATTGCGTTATTCTAGAAGTATTTATGTATGTTTGTATGTATGTATATTTTTATTTTGTATGTTTATATTTAAATTATAGTATTATTTTTCTTCTACTATTACACACGTTGTCTACATCTCTTTGTATATTCTCTCCTATTGCAGGTATGCTGGAAGAGATTTCTATAGAAATAAGCATTCAAATCAAATCAAATCAAAATATTTTTATTTCATTACCTTAGTACATATTTTTCTGTTCCTTTCTTCTTGTCTATTTATATGTGTGCATAAATGGTTAAATAAATAAATAAATAAATAAATAGTTATTTAATCCACTTTGTTTATCGTGATCATATTCTAATACTTCCTGTCACTGCCATTGACCTGCATGCGTAGCATGACCACCGTAGAAAGGGGTTTTGTCGACGGAAGAATAGACAAAATTACAGATTGTAGAAAGATTAAAGACAGAATTAAAGATTGTAGAAAGATTTGTACCGTTTTATGCTGGCGTAGCATGACAGTTCTATCTCTATTCTACCAAGAATAGACAAAGTTTTTTCTATGGTGGTCATGCTACGCGTGCTGGCTCGTTTACGAATCAGTGCGGGGTAGATACTATATATAAAAAAGAGAAAAATAAAAACTTTTTTGAAAAAAAAACTAACCAAATAACTTACTTTAAAAAGTTTTATTGTCATCTTCATCATCTGTCTTCTTGATCTGGTGGTTGTTGGATCGGGAAAACTGACATTTGGTTTTTCTAATAGAAATTTGGTAGCAACCCGGAGTCTAGGTTTAAGCCTGGTTTAAATGGCCTGATTCTTTTTCATCATCATCATTTCAGCCGTAAGACGTCCACTGCTGGACTTAGGCCTCCCCCACTTTGGGGGGCTTTGCCATAATCGCCACGCTTGGCAGGCGGGTTGGCGATTGCAGTATGGTAGTAAAATGCATAGAGAACGCTGCTACCCATTCTCTAGTAAGTCCCTTAGTCGCCTTTTACGACACCCACGGGAAGAAATGGGGTGGTGTTATTCTTTACGTCCGGCACCACACCATTCTTTTTCATGAGACTTGAAACGTAACTGGTTAAATGCTACGCCATGCTGTATACTATTTATACATGCTTATCTCCTCGGAAAAGATATGCATGATGTTGCATTTTTTACGAGACGAACATAGCTTGGGAAATACATGTGAACTTCACCTCTGCCTAACCTTTCAAATGCGACGTTTTGTAAAAAAAAAAATCTGCGTTTCCATTCCCGGGACACAGGTCATCTCTCTTCGAGAGCGCTATAATCTACCGCGCGGGTTGGTAGATGTCACATGTCTTCAATTTTTTGATTTTAGAACATGCTGATTTCCTCACGATATTTACCTTCATCGTTTTGAGAGCAGTGGCGATGAAATTATTTACACAAAGTAAAGTGCCTACCTGGTTGTGGTTACCATTAAAACACACACACACACACACACACACACACACACACACACACACACACCACACACATACACAAACACACACGCGCACACGTGCGCACGCACTCATGCACAGTTCCACACGATAGCGCGTTTATAATTACTGATTACTTTGTTTTGGTTTTCTTTTTATTTTTCATTTATATTACTTTATTTTAATCTATATATATAAAATTCAAAGTCCTGAGTGACTGACTGACTGACTGACTGACTGATATATCAACGCACAGCCTAAACCGCTGGTCCTAGAGACATGAAATTTGGAGAGTGTATTCTTTGTAAAGAGTAGGTATCCACTAAGAAAGGGTTTTTTGAAATTCCATCCCTAAGGGGGTGAATTGGGGGGTTGAATTTTCACGCGGGCGAAGCCGCTGGCGGAAGCTAGTTTTCTATATCCGTAAAAGGGAATGTCTATTCAATAGCTTATACTGTAAGTTGTAATTAGTGGAAGAGCGGAACTTCCAAACACAAGTATTGTTCTTACTTAAATGGAAATTCCCTAAAGACCTTTTGTAAATGTATTTTAAGTTATTGAAATAAACATTTTGTATTTTTGTTTTTGTGGTGGTTCGAACCCACGACCAACAACTTGTAAGACCCGGGTTCACCACTGCTCTCCTAACCCCAAATTGCATCTTATATAAACTACTTAAGCACTCAGCAGTTGTTATTCCATTACTTATGAATGCACATAAACTTTATCCTGGCCATGACAGCTAAACTCGACTAGAATTTATTACCGAATATTATGTTACTTTTCCGAAATAACTTTTCCTTTTTTCCTTATGGCTTGTATACGTTCACGTATCCGTTACATGCGGGTTCTTGGCGGGTTTCGTCTATACTTAAAAATAATAACGTAGTCAAAACAAAAAATTATACAGGGTGTGGCGTAAGTAGTGGTCCACCGTTCAGGATTCGATGAACCAGATAATTAATTATAACAATTAAAAATTTTAAACATTTTTACTCAAGGGTTCCGAAAATATTTCATTTTTGTCTTTTATTTACGAAATTTCTACCTTTTATTACATATTTGTTTGTAGTTTCAACAAAAACCATTATTTTTTCATTTTGATTTCTATTAATTACTGCTGAATACTAGAGCTATCATGATAAATTACGATTTTTAATCTAAATTCAGCTCTTTTGAAGAAAATGTTGGTTCTTCTCTAATTTTAACCCCAATTTTTAACACACCATCAAGTTCAAGAGCAATTTTTGTAAAAAAAAATTGGGTAAAAATGGTTAAAATGTTTAATTGTTATAGTTAATTATCTGGTTCATCAAATCCTCAACGGTGGACCATTACTTACGCCACACCCTGAATATTTTTGAAAAAAAAAAAACTGCTATAAGATACTAAGTTGAAGACAAGCAGTTTTTAGAACTTTTGTGTTGTTTGTCTGTTAAAAATAGGCCAACGTACCTATTTGAATGAAATTTGTCATAGAGATAGTTTATATCTTAACCCCGGCGATTCATTTCCGGCAAAAGCTAGTATGCAATGGGCCTTTATTTTTACTCGTGCTCATTTTAGAATGTATGCCTAAATGGTATTTTCAAATCAATAGAGTCAGTGAATCTGAATAATCAGCCGATAATGGTACTGCTTCGACATAGGTTTCTTCTCTGTCAAAGGGAGTGTCACCATGTAAACCCAGTTCTGGTTGCTAAGGATGTCTTTGAATGTTCAGTTCTAGAACATGCTGGTTTAATCTTTTCAATTAATTCGCTCTTCTAATTTATACATTAAAGTGCCTTCGGGTTTGTGCATACGACCTTCAACTCGTAAAACACTGCCCTTTTATTGGGGTTATTGAAAAGCAAACAGACCTTGGTATTGCAGATACGACACACGTTACTATGACATCTGCAACAATAAAGACGTCGCAGATACATTACATGTCATTTGTAATACTAGAGGAGACATTGCTAATTGTGAATCATGCAACAAAATTGAAGATGTGCAACATTTGTTGATGGAATGTGTAAAGAGCAAGAGAGAAAGAGAATTTAAATTAAATATTTTGGACATTGGCATAATTCAAAATATCTTAGCAAATCCTAGATCAGTGATTGCAAAGAGATTGTGTGGCCTGGTGAAAATGCCTAATCAACAATTATTTTTCACTTACACATTTTGTTTGTAGCCTAATAGACTTAGAGTTTTATAGTTAATAAGGTACGATGGTTGGCATCTCCGTGTGGATAAAAACCCCTTATAATAATAAAGATTTAAAAAAAAAGAGGAGACATTGAAGATACGTTACTATGACATCTACAAAACTAGATGCATCGTAGATGGTATGTTACCATTCAAAACATAATATTAAATATCTCATTTACCTCTTACCACGCCATCACCTTTAAACCCGGAACTCTGCAACGCAGTTTGGTGGCATAAATTGGTACGCCAGTATAAAATAAAAATGTCGATAAAAACTTATATGGGAACCGTGTATTGACCTGGCCCTAAAGTAAAATGGCTCAATTGAAAAGCTCATGCCTATAACCTCTCGATCGATTGGTCTACATAGTTGAGGAACTTTTCCTCTTGAAGAATTTGTATAGAGCCCTAATCATTTGGTGCCTACTTCTTGTTAAAGGAGCTTTAAATAAAAATCTATCGAACATAATTTAATCAAATATCTTCATTCGTATTTCTAGAGAAATATACTATCCCAAACGTGTTTATTAACACGCTTTTACGATAGGCTACTCAGAAAGTGTTGCGAGAAAAGTTTTTTTTTTTTTGTATGAGAGACTGGCCAGTTATAAACCATTATAAAAATAATGATTATTTAAAAGTAAAAATAGGTACGTTCCAATTTCAAAATTTCCCTCCACATTTTTTGCGAGCTAATTAAATTATCGTGTCTCATTGGAAAATGGATTTGCGCCGGAAACTTTTTCGCGCTATGATTTTTTACGATTTCGAGTGTCGCCTGAAACAGGACGAATCATACGTTAGACTTCAAATTGCATTCATGGATGAAGGTCCTTCCAAGGCAATAGGGAAGATGCAAATATAATATTTATGAAAATTTTATGATTTAATTGTTAAAAAATTATAAAAGAAGGGCCACTGCAATGTTTTTATTATACATAATGTTGATTTTTAACAATAATTACGTATTAAAAATTACGTGAAACGAAACGTATTTCGAAACACCAATCAGCGTTTAGTGACGTCACGCCTGTTACGACGACTTGTTGAGGTTATGGTTGTAAAAGTGAATATTATTTTATGGGAATATTAATTGCGTTTTTTAAATAAAAATGGTAGTTGGGATTATCAAAGCAGACTCCAGGAATTTACCAAGAGTTAGTGTTGACATAAGATCTTTCTTCAGAAAAAGGTTTCCTCCACACATTTTAAACTTTTAGATACCAATTACCGACGTCGATCTCAAACTATAAAATTAAAAATCTACTATAGACAAGTTTTGTAAGTATTAGGTAGGTAACTAACTTGTTTTTACGTACAAGCAGATTAACTAAGCATACTCGTATAACAAGTATATTCGCCTTATGACGTATAACACACACGACATATATGTATATGTCGTGTGTGTTTATACAAGTATATTCGCCTTTCGCCTTATGACTTACGTCAAAGTGTTCTTCACAGCATCGAATAGTGATCTTTGGAGAATAATTGTAATTTCTTTTTGCAGCTTGATATCACTTTTTTTCTCAATTTTGGGTCATAACGTCTAGTCAAAAACAATTTATGTGGGAACTTCGTTGAAGTAGTCACGGACTCATTGGCACTAAACATGAATAAACGCGGCTTTTTTTGGATTATTAGTGGTATTGTTATGATCACCTGATGTTGATGGATAGTCCATTTTAAATTTTTACAAAATATATCTCGAAAGTCGAAAAAATATGCAAAAGTATGAAATTCGACGAACAAATACCGCCAGTGACAGATAGGAATGACGTCATCGGAACTATAGGTCCGTTTTCGCGGGAAAATTTAAACTGTCAATTTGAAACCGCATTTTTTCTGATAAATTACAATGTTTTAATTTTTTAATATATTTGTGGTCTATTCTACATGGAATTCTTTAAAGTGAAAACAAAAATAAAAATATTGCATGTTCCCTATTGTGTATCGTTGGTATAACGAATTCAAACGTAGTCGACTAACTTTGGGGGCTGAAGAAAGAAGTGGTCGCCCTTTGACGGCTGTTACGGAGGAAAACGTGCTAGCAGTGAAAAATTTAATCCAAGACAATAGGCGAATTACGTATAATAATAAATAAACAATAAATATCTTAGGACAACCTACACATCGTTATCTGATCCCAAACTAGGCAGAGCCTGTACTATGGCAACCAGGCAACTGATAAACATACTTATATGTTACTAAATACATACATATTATAGATAAATTACACCCAGACACAGAATAAATGATCGTGCTCATCACACAAAGATTGTCCTGGGTGGGAATCGAAACCACGACCTCAGTCTTAGCAGTCAGGGTCACTAACCACTAGACTAACAGGCCAGTCGACAAACCGAGGTCGTATCAAGAGATTCAACACATACTGCAGATTGGATCGGGAAGCCTTTACGAGAGTCTACACGTGCATCTTCGCGTGAGGAGGATAGTTTCACGCTGGGTGCCGCACAACCTCACCGATGCTCAGAAGCAGAGCACCTCAAAAACACCCCCTATTTTTTTTTCAGAGCTGCGACATGACTGGATTTGAAGTTCTATTATCGATTCTTATTTTTGTCGATACTATTTTGAAGGTGTGCAAGCTAAATAAAACCATTCAAATTAAAATGCGCATAAAATAAACAGACACAAACAGTTCAGTAGTGCTAACGCCAAAAGTTCCTTATCCTACAAAGGTTCTCTATAAATCTATACAAAAGCCAGACCAACGTCGGCCATCGTGTAACCGGGATCTATCAGATCCGTCAGTCACTCCAAGTATTCCAATAGAACGGAACATAAACGAATTCGTCGGTTCCGAATACAAATTTGAATTTGGAACGAACGCTTTGTAGCGTTAGAAAGTTTTTCGTTCGAAAATATTGATGGCCGCGCTCTAAATTCAAATATGTACGTTACATTCATACCTACATTGTATTTTATTTTTCTGTTATAAAGTTTGTTTATCCGTTTGCTTGTAGTTTTATAGTGTTTGACAGTAAACCCTGAACATTGCGGACAACAATAAGCCCAACTAGGTGCTCCGTACGACTTTGTTTCTCATACAAACTCCAAAGCCATTACAGCGGCTTAGAAGTTCAGTTATGAAAAATATTTTCTTAACACGCAAATAAAACATACGACATTACATGTAGTTACAGGGACTGCGGCTATTTTGGTACATGTGAATATATTAACACAATATGTGTTCCGTGAGGTGCCGGACATAAAGAATAGCAGCATCCCATTTCTTCGCATGGGTGTCGTAAAAGCCGAGTAAGGGACTTACTAGAGAATGGGCAGCAGCGTTCTTAATGAATTTTACCACCATACTGCAATCGCCAACCTGCCTGCCAATCGTGGCGATTATTTCAAGCCCCCCATATTAGGGAAGGTCTATGTCCAGCAGTTAAGGTGAATGCCTAGATAGCCCTCGCCATACATTTTTCAGGTGTGGAAATCTCGGTAAATAAACAGTTTCTGCAGAATAAAAGCAACTGTAATGAGACTTTATAATGTATTATGTTCGCGTATAGCCCAAATTTTATAAAAAAAACAGTATTTCTAGGAGAATTAGACCGAATAAAAAACGAAAAATCTTTACATGTGTGAGTGACCTGAATCGCGCCATCTGACAGAAATTTATAGAACCACTGAGAAAGTTGGTTGCTGTTGTGTTACGAGTTTACGATTAGTAAACATTCATAATAGATGGCGCTGTTCGATATTCGAACATTTAAAAAGAATTTATCTTTTAAATTCGATAATGCGACGTTGCCATTCAAGAGGCAGCGCGCGCACACCGCGTTGTTGCCATACCGTCAATGCGTGATTACCTACTTGAGTCTTGAAAACTTGCGAATCGTTTCCAGAATATTGTGTTTCTAGCAAGTTAGCGCCGGGCGCGCGGGTTTGCCCGCGGAGTTAACATTTTATGATTGACAAAATGTTTTTTATTATGGAATGAGAAAGAATGCTTTACATAAAGTGAAAAAAATATCTCTGCGATCTGCCCTTGGTTCACACAGATACAATACTAATGTAATTATTGTATTATCTAGTTTAAATATGTAGTAAGTAGTTACTAGTACACGACTTTCCAGATTTAAAAATCTTTTTAATGTATGTAAGTAGGTACTGATAACATTCTGATACGCTTAGGTACTAATCCATTGGTATGGGTTGAATAAAATCAGAGAATAGAATTTGATGTATAAGTAAGTTATAACTAAATCAGGCGATCAGCGAAGCTACCTACACAATGGTGAAACGTAGGTACTACGTACATCTATTGATTGAATCATATTTATTCTTCTATTCTTTTATAATTCATGTGAAACCAGCAAGATTAGTGAATACACAGACAAACCACTTTGATTTTTCATAATTGCTTATTTTACTAGTATTATTAGCACACACAAAATGCGTCAAGCAGGGTTGCCAACTTTATTTTTTAGAAGATCGTACCATATATTTTAAGAGATCGTACTTTGCTAAGAATTCAAAAATAAAAATAGTACGCATTGAAATTTCAATAAAATAAATGGTAAACAAATGTGGTGGGTGTTACTATAACTTCAACGCAAAATTTAACATTTTGGTATAATATTTAAGAATCTGGACACCAATTTAGCAACTAAACTTTACGACGAGGTTTTTTTTATTAAAGAAAAGGGGCTCGGAAGAGACTTTGTCATGAAATCCACACGAAACAATAAACACCAGTATCATTAGAACTTAAAACGAGATATTTACCATGTTTATTATTACTTAAAAAAACTGTGCTACCTACTACTGAGAACCATTCAAATGAGTGCCATCCGTGAAACAGTTTTCATCAGGGCTTGTTAACGTTACCAAATTCACACTATAAGTATCGTTAAGTAACGTTATTTTCATAAAGTTAATATTTTAACGGTAAAACGGGTAACGATACTTTGGTATCGAATCTATAAAATAACGTTACCAATTAACGTTACTAGTATCGATACTTTTACATACATACATACATAGAATCACGCCTTTTTCCCATGGGGGTAGGCAGAAACCACGGAACGCCACCTGCTACGATCTCTACACACTTCTTTTGCCTCGTTTAGGTTCATAAAATTGGTCATACACACACGCCGGTTGCGAGTACTACGCACCTGACTTTCTGAAGAATATCACTAATAAGGTCCCTATATGTCCTCCTAGGGCGTCCCCTCCCGGTGTTTCCACTCACATCTGCCTTGTAAATACTTTTTGTGAGCCTACCTTCATTCATCCTCTCAACATGACCAAACCATCTAAGCATACTTTTTTCAATTTTTGTCACTACATCTTCTTTTACACCACACCGTTCTCTTATCACATCGTTACCTAATACGTTGTTGTCAACCTGCGCAACCTAAGCGGCACGCCATGGGCGGCGGCGCTCTACGGCAACATCGCCAATCAAACGGTGCAAATGCAACTTCAATAATGTAGACGAAAGAAAGAGATGAAAGAAAATAAATAAAAAATTAACGGTACTCAGTTACCGGTAAAACGTATGCCAAGTATCGTTACCAAGCGTTACGTGACCTCTACTAATAACGTTATCTTCGTCCGATGAAAGTAACGATACCAAATTTTTAACGTTATTCAAAGCCCTGGTTTTTATTCAAAAGTGAAGCGTTTTTGTGTTTTATTGACGGTAAGTGTTATTTTTATGTGCAATGAATGATTTTCAAGGTGATATAGAGTATTATTATAATGGTAATTAATTACCCTTAAAACTTTACAAAAGTGTAAGATTTAGAAGATGAAATACAAAATCAAACGTTAGCAACACTCGTTGATTGTCGTCACATGACATACTACAAATTTCAAATATTCTCTCTGAAAACAACAGCTTGATGGTGGTGTTATTTCTGTTTCTTGAAACATTTCATAAATAAGATACATTTGCTGTTGTTTGTAATTATTCTTTTTGATTACAGATTGAATTGCAACTGAACTGCCTAAGATGAACCCGACTAATAAACTTGCATAAATGTATACGACATGTGTATTCAGGACCGCGAAAATCACGGAAAAAAGTGCAAGCTGTATTGAAAAGACATCATGGAAGTTCTTTTAGTGATCTATAGTGAGTAAATTAGATTCCCATAAGATTTCGAATCAGATTTACGTGAGTGGAGGTTATTTGATACTCGTTGGTTCGTGTTGTAGTCTTCGTTTACAGCCATTTTTCCTTGCAGCCGAAAGCAAGCGAAGGAACAACAAGCATGCAAGCATGGCGTAACAAGAAACAGAAGGTAGTGGAAGAAACCGCGGTTTGCCCTGTTGTATTTAGGTACCTACAGACCTATCAATATTTTTCTGTCTCTCAACATTATTTTTTTAACATATCTTTTATTTCAGTCCACATTCAACTCAAGATCATCATCAGCTGTCCAACCTTTCGACAGCTGAAGATACGCCCTAAACCTATTCGCGTGGTATACCAGAAATTCGATACGAAGCCATAGCCTGCAGCTCTAGCTTCAATACAGTTGAATCTGTTACAGAGCAAGTAGAGACTGTTGATTTTGATTGGCCACAACCCGATTCAGAGACTGAAGCTTATCAACTAATTACTGTGGAAAGAACATCAAGTGACAACTTATCAGGTTTGGTAGGGTACCGTATTGTTGACTTGAAGAAGGTCATATGGTCACAACTTTGATTCTTCATCTGGAATGGTAAGTCCCAACTTGATACCATATTTTTGTGTTCATTACATTAGTACGCTTTTGCTTGTTTGTTGTGATGAAGTTTATGTTTGACAATACCAAAGTACAACATATTTTACACAATGTTCAGTGTAACAAATATCATTATTTCTTGGTATGTATGTATAAAAATAATGTATTTCTTGGATTGCTTCTTTTTAACAGCTATTATTATTTTGATTCTAGGTCCAGGGTCAATTGCGAATTACCAAAATGAATAAATGTTACTTCATTTGCTTTATATCTGTCACCCAACCATTGACTGTCATAGAAGTTAACCGGGATGAGGAAGTTATCAACGCTATGATGCCGAAGTTGGTAACATTTTTTAAAACGTGTACTGCCAGAAATTATATTGAGAAGAGTTGAGAAAAATGCTAAATGTCTAGACATCAAGGAATTAAAAGGTATAAAATATAAGTCTTACTCATTTCCTAACTTATTCCGCAGGTCTCTGAGGTGTGGGTTCAGTAAGAATAGTCTAACAAAACTGTGTAAATTCATTTGTTGCAGCGAAAACTGCGTCTTCCAGCATTTGATTCAGATCGCACGGAAATTATATAAATGGAAGTAAAAAGTGACAAGCAGAAGACTGATATGGCGCGGCGGCGGCGGCGACTGCAAAAAGTAGCGCGTAGAAAAGAAGATATTTTATTATAATATTTATAAGTATCTTTGTATGGTGGTACGAGTCGATGGATGGTTCGAATCCAAGCCGGCACTTTGCTGAGTGTAAATTATTTCATCACCACAGTTCAGAGGAGGCCTGAGTCTCAGCAGTGGGAACATTATAGAATAATTAATAAGCTATTTTTGCACGTAGCGATGTATAGTTTGTGTTATTTTGTTAGTTCATAAGATTTTTCTGTGTAGATAAGTTTCACTCATGTATTTAGGTACCAGCCTAACAATTCAATTGTAAAAGAATATTTATTGCAGTTCAAAATTGTATCATAAGTAGGTATTCTTGAAACATTAATAAATGTTATGGTTAGCTAGCAACCCCTTTGTGTTGTTGTGTAAGATACATGTGCCGTTATATATACTTACGTATGATGTTATTTATATTGTAATCTACATACATAATTCTTTCTAATACTAAATTCAAAATCATAATTGTAAATATCAAAATATTTAAAAAAGTATGTTATCTTTGTATGGTGGTATGACTCGATGGTTTGAATCCAAACGGAAACTATCTAAGTAAATGTAGTGAGAGTAAATAAAACATTATTTTTATGAAAATATTAACCCCTTTTTACTAAATAAATATTATTAATTTATAGTAGGGTACAATAAAAAGCTTTACAATGTAATAAATAGTCTTTTATTTATTTATTTAGTACACGTCACTATTTACACTTCCATTCCTTCTTCTGCCTTACATTTCTTCCCGTGGGTGTCGTAAAAGGCGACTAAGGGATTTACTAGAGAATAGGCAGCAGCGTTCTCTATGCATTTTACCATCACACTGCGATCGCCAACCCGCTTGCCAAGCGTGGTGATTATGGCAAAGCCTCCCAAATAGGGGGAGGCCTATATCCAGCAGTGGACGGCTTGCGGCTGAGATGATGACTATTTACACATTACAATTTAGGTTCAGTCACATTACTACAACTTATAGGGACAGTGTACCTATATTCATTTCATTTTAAACTGTTTGAATAAAACGACATCTAGTGGTGTCGAAAGTTACTACTATTTACTTTGCATGTGTGTGTAAAGAGTAAAGTCAAGCGGCTAAATCTTTAGAATGTACAAATCTTTGTATGAGACCAGTTAACAAGCACAGTGACTATCTAAAAAAATCAATTTAATGCCCTAGGTTTCGCATATAATAAAGTTATCTATTAAAGATTTCTAAGTTAGGCGTAAAAATTGAAAATGTTCCAAATTGTGGATCTAGCGCCATCTAGCGACAAAATGGCATCTGAGATAATCATCCATCCACCTTAATGTCTTTCGGCTGAAATGGTGGTGGTGGTGGTCGCTTGTACTTTAGTATTTACCAGTTCCATTTTTCCATAGAAACATAAAAACAAAATGTCCTTGATAGTTACGCGCCCCCTATTTTCAAACAAAAGCACTGGTATTTTTACCAATTGAATCAATAATAGATTTACAACCGAAAAGGCAATCTAAAAAGGAAAGAAGCCATTTTGAATTCCACAAAAGCTAATCCGCGCGCAAAAATATCGCATTCGATAAACGGTAAATTTCAAATTTTAAATTTCGATGTTCGAATTTTCGAATTCGAATTTAGAATGGAAAGCGTTTAACTCATTGGTTCCACGTTTCCGAACGGTTTCGTTTATGACCTAGGAGGTTTATCTTTATGGTATTTTCCTTTTAGAGGGTCAGCAGAGTTTCTGCCCATACCAAATTGGTGCGGTTGTCCGATGAAACCGTATAAGTTATCAGTGCCTTATTTTTTTGCTAAATCACCAATTCTAAATTAATGTATTGGAAAATACTATATTGTGATAAGCGTAACCGTTATGTATTTTCATTTCATCTTTAAAGAACTATGGCATTGTTAAAAAAAATATACAAATCTCAATTTCAAATATCGAAGCTATCTCCTCTCCGAACATTTACTCGCCGATTTTCGATTTCAAGTCTCCCTTTGACAGTCAAAAGTAACGGGCCAATGATCTACCAGGATACAAAAAAGTCGGTGGCGTTTTGAACTTGGAACACCGGAGCCGATCGGTTCCAAATAGAGAGATTTTTAATCGAAATCTGATTGGTGTTCGCGTATCGAAGGATTTGCTGGCCGTTTCCAAGAATTATTCGTTTCAGGATTAATAGAGTTTTGTGTTTTTGAGGTGAAATCGTTGAGGATTTTTACTTTGAGTGGGGTATTGGTTGACGATAATTGGGGTGTTTTATGGCTTTTAAATTTTAGTAGGTTTTTATGAATCTTTTATGTGAAAACATAGAAATAGACTATGTGAGACCATCAAAAGCGGTGATGCCTCAAAAGTTACTAAATACTTAAAATCAGCCTGCCAAGATCGCGCGATTTGTTCGAAAGAGATACCGTGGCCCTGGCACATGGGCAACTGAAGAAACACGGGTGGTTTTAGTCAGTAAAAGTCTGACGCGCCTTCCCGCTCCGCCTAAGAACGGGACACGTCATTTGATGATTTCCCACACACAAAAAAATAATTTAAAAAAACTGGCCAAGTGCGAGTCGGACTCGCGCACCGAGGGTTCCGTACAAACCTGCATGAATTCACGGTTTATGCATAAGGTTTATGTTTATGAAATTAAATGTTTTTTTTTTTTTAATTTTTATGTTAGGTCTTTACCTATGAAATTGCCGTTCTGCAGTACTGGCCATTTCAAATCAAAATAATTTTTGTTTGTCTAAGAATTCTAATTTCAAATTAATTTTATTTTAAAAACATGGAATTCTTTTTCCAAAAGTAGTCATTTGTTTATTGATTAGTGTTACATTTTCATCGCATTTCAATATTTTTCGTCATCATGGATACGTTAAAAATTCGAGTAATTATGGAATATGAGTACCGTCGTGGCAGCAACGCGGCACAAGCGGCACGCAACATCAACGACGTTTACGGAGCTAACACTACAAACCAACGCACCACCTGTTATTGGTTTGCTCGCTTCCGTTCTGGAAATTTCGACCTGAAAAATGAACCTCGCGGTCGTCCGAAGACTTTGGTCGACAATGACGAATTAAAGGCGATTGTGGAAGCTGATGATACACAATCTACGGCTGAATTAGCGGCAGCTTTCGACGTTAGCGTCAAAACAATATTTGTCCATTTGCGTCAAATTGGCAAAGTAACAAATGGGTGCCCCACGAACTCAATGATCGCCAGCGCGAAGTACGCGTCGAGACGTGCCTTGCACTGCTCAACAGACACACAAATGAAGGAATTTTGAACCGCATTGTTACCTGCGATGAAAAATGGGTTCTGTTTGATAACCGCAAGCGCTCAGCAAGTTGATTGGATCCTGGTTCAGCACCTAAACAATGCCCTAAACGAAAACTTACCCCTAGAAAAGTGATGGTCACTGTTTGGTGGTCTAGCGCTGGTGTGATTCATCACAGCTTCTTACCAAACGGGGTAAGCATTACTGCAGACGTGTACTGTGAAGAACTGAACTCAATGATGGAGAAGCTAGCACATCTCCAACCAGCATTGGTCAATCGCTCGTCTCCGCTGCTCCTGCACGACAACGCGCTACCTCATACTGCACAGCAGACGGTCTCCAAGTTGCAAGAACTGGAATTGGAAGCTGTCCGTCATCCGCCCTACTCACCAGACCTTGAGCCTACAGACTACTACTTTTTCCAGAATTTGGATAACTTCTTGGCGGGAAAAAAATTCAATACCCGAGAGGCAGTACAAAATGCCTTTGAAGAATTTGTTGCCTCCCGTCCAGCTGATTTTTTTTAAGAAGGGCATCAATAAACTGCCACTGCGTTGGCAAAGATGCATTGATTGCATTGGTGATTATTTCGATTAATACAAATAAAAAATACATGGAAAAAATTCGTTTAATTTTTTTCATACAAAACGGCATTTTCATAGGTAAAGACCTATTATTTGAGTTGAATGAATGAAAGGTAAATTGTGGTTTACGATTTATGACGTATTAAAAAAAAACGACTTACTAGATCTCGTTCAAACCAATTGTCGGTGGAAGTTTACATGGTAATGTACATCATATATTTTTTTTAGTTTTATCATTCCCTTATTTTAGAAGTTACGGGGGGGGGACACACATTTTACCACTTTGGAAGTGTCTCTCGCGCAAACTATTCAGTTTAGAAAAAAAATGATATTAAAAACCTCAATATCATTTTTGAAGACCTATCCATAGATACCCCACACGTATGGATTTGATGAAAAAAAAAATTTTGAGTTTCAGTTCTATGTATTATTGTATGTAACCCCAAATATTATTGTTTTTTTTTTTCTATTTTTGTGTAAAAATCTTAATGCGGTTCACAGAATACATCTACTTACCAAGTTTCAACAGCATAGCTCTTATAGTTTCGGAAAAAAATGGCTGTGACATACTCGGACAGACAGACAGACAGACATGACGAATCTATAATATTAGGGTTCCGTTTTTTGCCATTTGGCAACGGAACCCTAAAAATACGTAAAATCGGTAGATAATTATCATGGTTTCAACCGAAAGATGCCCACTATTGGACATAGGTGCAGCCACGTCAAACGGTCCTCTGCTTCTCTCATCCCATTCATCATACATACATATCATAACAGGAAAACTTTCCTTTGTCATAGGTGGAAATCTTTTCCTGCGGTTTCAGTCATCGGTCTGTAGAAACCGGTAATCAAAATCAAAAGTCATTTGTTCAAACTAGGCTGAGAGCCAGCAATTTTTAACGTCAAAGTTACATAAGACAGTCCCCCAAAACGCCCGCCCTTCGACACTTCCTAGTGCTTTAGCTGGGAAGAAGAAGTGGCGCAACAAACTCCCCAGCAGCACAGCTGTCTGTTAAGTTAGAAGAACTTGATTCTATACAGTATTGTGTAAGTAATGAATATTATAAAACAAAACATACATTATTCGCCATATGTCAGCTAGCGCACGCCAATATACCAACAAAACATTGAAAACTAAACTCAAGCTGAAATAAATAATAAAACAAAATCCTAAACAGAACTTTTAAAACCTAAATAAAGCCTCCAGGCATAAAGGGCGTGCCCGCTTACATATACAACGATGCAAAATGTAGCATATACATACATACAACTGATACAACGTATGCCACATTACCGATATCAATATAAATTACTTCATAGCGTCAATCGAAAACAAACGTACCATAACATCACGCGTTGTGCTGTAAATGGTTGGGTAAAGGTGTACCTATAGTAAACTCCCATTTTGCCTGTTATTTTCAAGTCCCATGTAATACGTGGCGAGCCTATTGCTATCGAGCGGGCACAAATGCAGACTCCAAACTACAATTGTCAAATTCCAGATAGAACAACCCAATTACACTTTGCCCGACCCTGCGAATTGAACCCAGGACCTCAACCTCAGCAGTAGTGCTTACTACCAATAAACCAACGAGGCATTCGAAAACAAATCTAAAAGAATATCCAATTTTGAAACACTATTAAAATACTTTGTACTACCCCGTAACAATGTTGCGACTGTTTGTCAAAGTTTTGTTATATTTCTAACAAGGAACCGTCACTCGATGCAATGGCGTTGGCGCGGAGAAATATTGCAGTACTTGATAAAATTCTGTACGCTGTGACAAAGTTGCTGTGTCAACAATATGAAACGTGTTTTATGTTGCGACAAGTCATGCGGTTTGTCATCGACAAAAATTACAAAGTTCTATAAAATCAATCGTCTATTTAATCTCATTAGGGGAAGAATTTTCAAAAATTCTTCCGGTAAAGTGCTACAAGTGACTTTTGTAATTTTTTCGTATTTTATATTGTATTTCTCTACAATGCTTATGAATCGAACCCAGTGGGGTAGGTCAACCAGCGCCAGATAAGAACAAGCGTGACGTTCGACTCCCGTTGTTACATTGATGATTTGTTAAAACGCTCAATACGAAAAAGGGACCAAACTCAAGTGAGTTTGGTCCCTTTTTCGCACTTTACCGGTTAGTGCTCACTTTCGTTGTTTATCAGTCATTTGTTTAAAATACTGGCACGTACCTAGTACTTTTTAACGTTAGGTATCATTTACATTAAAATAGAATTTATTCTAGTCGCCCCTTCCTATGGAGAAGAATGGGCAAGAAAATCCACCAAAACTGTTTAAAAAAAATACAATATTTTGTACACATTAATTGTATCGAACTCTTGTGCAAAGATTTATGATTTTAATCACCGTTTAGGCTGTGTGTCATCTATCAGAGATTTAAATCAATTTAATATTTTTATTTAGTAAAAGAAAAAGACGTAGTATTTTACCCGTATGCATCTGATCTCACAACCGAGTTATTGGGTAATACGATACTCCTTGATAAGACTGATCGTCAGATGTTCGGGTTTTTGACGACCCGTAACAACTGTCTAAGATCGGCGAATGATCGCCGCGAACAATTGAACCACGAACCACTTGGTATGTAAAGATGGTCACCCATCAACGGACCAACCGCGACAAGCGTAGCTTAACCTGATTGATCGAACTGTGAGGCTGTTTTAATTTAGCCACAAGCCTCTATGAGGAATTAGTAGTCCTGTAGCTCCATAAAATAATCCCATACCAACAAGGGACATCTGTTTGCGTGGTGTTATGCCTATGTATGAAGTGCATCTATATCGAGACAATCCGTGACGATGAATACACATGATAGCTAGAATATTGGACAGATCTGAGCGACATCAGTATACAGGGTGTAAATTTATTGAACCAATTTTATAGTTATCACATTCATCTGAAATTAAACTGGCTGTAGGATTTGCTTACCTCGCCAAATAGTACAAAAACTGGTAGGTAATTGGTACCCTAATTCCCTAATACACTGTTTATCACAACCTGTATCATTTTGAAGAATATTCATTGCTTCATATGTTCCAAAAATTGTCCGCGAAACAATGTAAATAATGCAATGAACATTGTTGAACCGTCAAAATAAAAGTCATTCCTACTCTTAGTGTATTATAGAATAGAATAATTATTTATTAAAGTAACCAAGACTCAAAATTGTTAGTAAAACTGACGACTATGTTAGTAAGCACAGAAAATAAACGAAACAAAGAAAACAATACAAGAAATCAATAACGGTTGGTCACCGTTGCGACATCCCATGAGAGACGGCACAACAGTGACCTACGTATGCACAGTCCAGGCGACTCGCAACCATGCTTAAGGGCCTTGGTCCGGTTTAGTGCCGTAAAACGGTCACTTTATGAACCTATCTTCTCATTAACGGCTTGGTTTGAAGATTTGAAAAAAAAATATATTTGCTATAGATTCATGTACATAATTTTTACAAGAGCACTTTTTCCTAGGGTTAAAACCTTTGCTGTAAAAAAATATTTTAGTAGTCGTTTTTAGTGTCTCCTTACCAAAACTGTGCGTTACAAAAACAATCTTTTTTTTTTTAAATTATGTTAATATTTCTCATGTAAGTGAAATTTGTTTTTTATGGGAAATAAAGATATCTCTAACCCGAAAAGTTGTCTTTCTTTAATCAGTCACATACCTGCATGTTTAAAGAAATATGTCCAGTATAAACATCAAATAGTTGCGTCTTTCTAAAGTATCAGCCATTGATCCACCATTCGGTATCTTTTACAGTCGTAGGCAAAAATACCGACCTTCGTCCGTCTCTGCATAATCTTTGGTCGTCGTTTTAGTTTAGCGCGCCGCCGCCACTCGTTACGTGTGTGCGGGAGTATGGAGCTTAGCTCCGCCCATATGCTCAAGGTTAACGAGCATACTATACACCTTAAGACACTGTTGGAGCTGCCCCACACTCTGCGCACGAGGAGAGCGCACCTTTTACGTATTGTTGCGTAAAAGCAATCTACATGCGCATCTACGAACATCCCTGACGCGCTATAGAAACGGGGCAGCCCCACCAGTATCCTAAACTCATTGTTATACTGAACGCGGAGTGCTACCTAAGCTGTTACTCCGCTGGCTCCTGTCGACAGTTTTAATAAAGACAGATTTTAACAGAGCCATGAATAGTCATTCTCCTATTTGCTTCACCACCCTTAGGTTGACTATCAATTAGAAAAAGACAAGATCTATTTTTGGTTAGTGACCTATGTGACAGTTAAATAGGTTCAACCTGAAATTATGACTATCATTAGGATTCTCCTGCCCTGATTCAAACTTATTTGGGTTCGGTACAACATGACATGTGGTTCTTCCTTACTTCTCCATTAGTCGTCATCGTAAGTCAACATTTTTCTAGCCATATAATCTTTCACACAGTCCGTACATCGTTTCTTTGGTCTCCCCCTACTCTTATACCCACATTCAAGCCCAAAACTTTTCTTACGATATTTTCATAGTTTGAACCTGAGTGAAGCTCGTCTAAATAATGAAACCATACAAACGCCGATGTTAAATAAATTTAACGAAATTAATAATAATTGGTAATACAAAACTTTAAAGCCGGATAGTATCAAGTTTTCCATTTTATATCATAATAACTTTTCACTGCTAATTTTCATACCATTTTACATTTTAATCAATTTAATTCCATCATGCGTTAGGCTTTCGGGCGTTCAATATGAAGCCACTATTTACTAGGGATGGGCCGAATATTCGTTTTATGTTCGGTATACGGCATATTCGGCAGATTTCCCGGTCATTCGTATTCGGTCGAATATTCGGCAAAAATGTTTAACATTCTAGCGAATCATAAAAAAAATATCTAAGCTTGAATAAAGTAGCACAATTATAAGTACAAGTGGGCCCTTTTAACAAAAGTAGAAAAATATTATTTGCTAATAATCCAGATCGTCCAGGTGTAGTGGCGTCCAGAAGAGATATGCCATGTTTAACGCGCTCGACAAGCATAGACCTGATTTTTTAATGCACTTTGTGGCACCCCATATCTTGCCGAATATTCGGTTTGATAAACTTTAAGCCGAATATTCGGCCGATTATTCATATTCGGCCTATCTCTGCAATTTCCGTCACCCTGTAAACACTGCATATACCATGACCTATTTCCGCCAAGTTCGGTCATGTAACTATACTTACCGCTAAAGGGATTAGGAAGTATAGTTTATGTTATCTAATGGCATATCGGGGGACTCAATATCGGTTATATTAAAAGCAAGGCACGGTAAAAGCTTCTACGCAAAAGCCAGTCGATGTCCATTGATTTTTCTACTCTTATAGGGAAACGGAATATACAGGTTAACATACTATGAATTAAGAAAACCGGCCAAGTGCGAGTCGAACTCGCGCACCGAGGGTTCCGTACAAACCTGGAGGTATAAAGTTTAAAATTTAATTTTTTTATTTTATTTTATGATGTAACTAAAAATTTACGGTTTTCGCAATTTTTCCCTTTATCTGTGCTATAAGACGTTGCTTCGTACCAAATTTCAAAATTCTAGATCGACTGGAAGTACCCTTTAGGTTTTGATTCCCTTGCGAGTTTCGAAAATTTGCGGAAATTTGCAGCATAAACGGCTATATCTTTTGATTGCGTTAGCTTAGAAGTTTGATTTTTTCACAGCTCCAAGAGACAGTAGACTTGAGTATTTGATATGAATTTCAGCTTGATACCTCCATGCGATCCTGAGAAAAAGGGTCTTGACAGACGGACGGACGGACGGACGGACGGACAACAAAGTGATCCTATAAGGGTTCCGCTTTTTCCTTTTGAGGTGCGGAACCCTAAAAACAGTCTGAACATAGTCTTGGTTAAATCATATGAAGAGCAATCAGATTAGTGTCTGAGATATAATCTAAGATAGTTTCTTCTGAGGGAACAACCACACTAATCTGAATGACCTGTCCAGTCAGTGGACGAGTTTGTCTGTTCGCCTATCTTTATGGCCTAGTAAATAAATAAAGACAAAAAAAAACACAGTCAGTGCACGCATGTATCAGTAAACTCAACTCAGAAATCGAGAACAGGAACTCATTAGTAACTATTGCAGTTTTTTATTAAACTTTTTTAATAACCTAGAGCTCAAGGAAGACTGACTTACTCCTTACTTTTCCCATAACAGAAATTCTCGAAGTTTTACACAATCAAAATTCTTAATTAACTACACCACGACCTAAGTTTTCAATATTCTGCTTGTTACTCATATCGTAGAATATTGTATCCTCTAAATATTATTAAACACGTGTATATGTACACGTGTTTGTATGAATATAATTTTCATTTACCGCTTCGTCGTCGCTTATCCTATGTCGGCTGAAATGAGAGGTGCGGTTTGGTTATTATGATCACACTAGATGTACCTCAGGCTCTGTTGAGGTGTCATTATATTCTGCAAAAATTTTTACAAGTTTGCATCATCATCATCATTTCAGCCGAAAGACGTCCACAGCTGGACTTAGGCCTCCCCCAATTTGGAGGGCTTTGCCATAATCGCCACGCTTGGCAGGCGGGTTGGCGATCGCAGTATGGTGGTAAAATGCATAGAGAACGCTGCAGCCCATTCTCTAGTAAGTCCCTTAGTCGCCTTTTACGACACCCACGGGAAGAAATGGGGTGGTGTTATTCTTTACGTCCGGCACCACACGGAGTTTGCATCATTGTTGACTAATCGTTTAAAACCAGCAGGGCGGGCACGACCACTGTGATAGGGTTGAGTCACGCTTTTTATCAAAGTTTTTCGCTCCCAAACTGTGATAAAAATGTGGGACCCGAGCCTATCACAGGAGGCCATGGTCGCCCTGCTGGTAAGATTTTGATCGATCCTACCAACATTGTGTAACACCACGCCTGTTTTTTCCGAAAGAGATTGGTAGAACTGTAAGCTACTGCCACATATTCCTATGTAAAAGGTGGCAAGCTTAATCATCCTATAATTTGTCCACTGCTGGGACACGGGCCTCCTCTCTATAAGAGAGAGTGGGTCGTAATCCAACACGCGGGCCCAGTACGGGTTGGTAGATGGCACGATGGTTTTTGTTTCTAGGACATCCCGGTTTCCTCATGATGTGTTCATTCACCGTTTTTAGAGCAGTGGTGACGAAATAACTTACTGAAAGTTAAGCACCTACAACTCGTAAATTTTAACGGGTTATCAAACTACATTTGGGGAACCTCCTAAAAAATTATATAGTTAAAAAAACGCAATAATACTGTCAGTCTTTCCGCCACTTCGCCTGTGTAGAGGTCTGAAATCATTCACGGGAACCAAAATAAAAGCATCTTATATCCTAAACCAGGTCATGGTCTATCCGTGTGGCAAATTTTTAACCGACTTCAAAAAAAGGAGGAGGTTATCAATTCGTCTGTATTTTTTTTTTTTAATGTTTGTTACCTCATAACTTTTGACTGGGTGAACCGATTTCGATGATTTTTTTTATTTGAATGCTGGTGCTTCCCGAATGGTCCCATTTTAATTTTTTTCCATTCGGACAGTGGGATCCATGTGAAACAATATAAATCTTAAATTTGCATTAAGTATTTGCGCGACAAATGAGCGAATAACGCGATTAGATTAGTATGGTAATTTCGGAAGTCGGTGGCAAAAAAAAACCTTAAATACAGATCCTAAGACACCGAATTCCGAAATTAAAGTTATTTTTGACTTTGTAATGTTTTTTTTTTAAGGCAGTCGGTTTTTATTTATTTGTAAAAAGTTTTTTATACAAATCTATTCAGGCGTTAAGGCATGAAAAGAAAACAGACAGACAAATCGACTTCCACATGGATGGATTATATGGAAAAAGGACGTATCTGACATTTTTAATCCCAAAAAGCTAGTGACTAGTGCAAAGCATAGATAAGCGCAATATTAATGTATAATATGTACATAGTTAAAATGCTTAAAAACTATTATAACATTATATTAGAGCTTAATAGCTAATCAAAACTTAATAATATTATAAAGATACAAGATTTCTTTTTTTGGATGTTTGTTTATTATGCTTTCACGCTAAAATAACTGTACGGATTAGGATGAAATTAGGCACACAGATAGACCATGACCAGAATTAGGACATAGGATACTTTTAACCCGATATTCCCACGGAATCTAGACTTATGCGAGTGAATCCACGGGGCACAGCTAGTTCGTAATATTGATGTTTATGCCACTCTATATGGTAATATTTGTATTATAATGTCTGTGTTATGTATATTGTGTGGTTATTAGAGCCGTGCCTACGACGTTATCACACCAAAACTGTTGATTATAGCGGTTTTTCTTGAAATGATAGACATTTTTAGGGTTCCGTTGCCAAATGGCAAAAAACGGAACCCTTATAGATTCGTCATGTCTGTCTGTCCGTCTGTCTGTCTGTCTGTCCGAGTATGTCACAGCCACTTTTTTCCGAAACTATAAGAGCTATGCTGTTGAAACTTGGTAAGTAGATGTATTCTGTAAACCGCATCAAAATTTTTACACAAAAATAGAAAAAAAAACTATAATATTTGGGGTTCCCCATACATAGAACTGAAACTCATTTTTTTTTTTTTTCATCAAACCCATACGTGTGGGGTATTTATGGATAGGTCTTCAAAAATGATATTGAGGTTTCTAATATCATTTTTTTCTAAACTGAATAGTTTGCGCGAGAGACACTTCCAAAGTGGTAAAATGTGTCCCCCCCCCCCCCCCATAACTTCTAAAATAAGGGAATGATAAAACTAAAAAAAATATATGATGTAGATTACCATGTAAACTTCCACCGAAAATTGGTTTGAACGAGATCTAGTAAGCAGTTTTTTTTTAATACGTCTTAAATCGTAAACCACAATTTACCTTTCATTCAGTCAACTCAAATATAAAAGTTTAAAAAAAAAACATTTAATTTCATAAACATAAACCTTATGCATAAACCGTGAATACCTGCAGGTTTGTACGGAACCCTCGGTGCGCGGGTCCGACTCGCACTTAGCCGGTTTTTGGTATTTTGATAGTAAATAGTCGCTGAGAGCAGTGGTGGCCCAGTGGTAATGGCCGTGATCGTAGGTTTGAACCCAGACAGACGCTTTGCTATGTGTAAATTATTTCCTCACCACTGTTCTCAAAACGGTCATGGAAAACATCGTGAAGAAACCGGCAAATAATTAAAGTACTTTTCATATAATATATTACCTGCCTATCATTACAAATAAAATAGATTTTACTTTGAAGAATTTCACAGTAGTAAGCCTGAGTCTAGTGGCGGCCCAGTAGTAACGACTCCGTCTTACCAGTGGGTGGGTGGGTTCGAACCCAGCCAGGTGCTTTGGGTAGCTCGCCGTCCGGTAAGGACCAGGCCCGTGTCGACAGCGCATAGTGTTCCACGCGTGCCTCAAAGAGATGTCAGCAGTACTGAAGGGGTCTGCTAGGACCGATGCCTGCCAGGGTCGCGAGATCTGTTCGAAAGAGTTACTGCGGTCCTGGCATATAGGCAAATGAAGAAGCATGGGTGGGTTTTAGTCAGTAAAAGTCTGACACGCCCTCCCGCTCCGCCCAGAGCGGAAGCCGTCATTTCATGATTTCCCACCCACAAAAAAAAGGCAGGTGGTTTAATTTGTGTAAATTATTTCATCATTACTGCTCTCAAAACGGTGAAGGAAAACATCGTGAGGAAATGACATGTCCTGGAACCAAACATTCAAAGACATGTGACATCTATCTTCCAACACGCACTGCGCTCGCGTGGTGGATTACGGCCCACTCGTCTCATAGAGAGGAGGCTTCTGCCCCAACAGTAGAAAGATGTCATTAGGCTAAATAATCAGTTGCAGGTATAATAAGGTCTATGTATAATAATAATAAGGTGTAGGTTTATTTCAACTAGGTTTACATATTTATTTAAATTGAACTATTAATTCGATCTACATAGCTGAACGTTCGAAAAAGAACATAACGATAACATTTAATATTTTGCACATCTGTCGCCATAATTGCTGTGTTAGACAGACTTATTAGCCTCTGTTATTAAAGACACGAGTAGGAGACCTATTTATAGATGGTAGTGTAATTCATGTTACACCTTCAAATGATTTTGTTTCATAGCCAAAAGGGTATCCAAGGTGTATCGTTTTACTCAGTAACTGGGTTACACACAGTTACCGACTGCTTAATCGCTCCATGAAAAATATTGATATTTAGCTGCATCTGGTTAACTGAAATTGACTCCGATAGTTGGGAAAAAGGTAGGCCCTAAATTTGTGAACGTATCATCCTACTTTCTTATTTACACTCCACCTCACTTCACCACTCCACACACTCACATACACTCATACGCACACCCAAATACACACCTACACACAAACACACCCAAACTCACAAGGGCTATAAGCAAAGATAATAATTTTCGTCACTCCATTCACGTTGATACAATGTCCATAAAATGCTCCACTTTTGAGGACTGACTCTCAAAATATAAGCCCTGGCTTTGTTAGGAATCAGTTTTAGTACCTTTTGTAAAAATAAATTAATATTGTAACTATGTAATTCGTGAAATAAACATTTTACTTTAATTTTACTTTTTCACTACAAACATGTCACTTAATTGTTATGTGTCAAAATCTGCATTCAACAAAAGTATTTTATTTTCCTTTTTTTTTAAACATAACATCACAACTGTATTCTCTAAATTTGGCAGAAGTGTACCTATAGGTCACCCACATGGCGCCAATTATGTTTTAGTACCATGGAATAGGGGACGAGAATATTTCCATTAATAGGGGACAAATCCTGACTCTGGGACTACGGGGAAATTTCAGATGTAAAAACCCTTCTTCTTATCTCATCGTTGTCATCATCATTTCAGCTGAAAAACGTCCACTGCTTTTCATAGGCCTCCCGCAACTCCTACCGATTTTGTGCTTTTCGCATCTATAATAATGTCATCATATGTATGTATACTTCTTGACTAAGTTTGAGTACATCAAAACAGGTTCAGGAGTGGCTGCTTGGGGTTGACTATACTGAAACGGAAAACCTTCTATCATTCATCTTTACATACACATGCTCATCTCTCCCAAACAGTCACATCAAACATACACTCATCACATACTCGTACAGGCACTCATCAACTGCACACATCCTTTTGGTTACCTTTTAGTCTGTAGTTTTAGTGAATCTTATTAAACCATTGCTTTTGTTTACATTAATTTCATGTTATATGTCGAAAGAGATTGGATCCTACGACACAGGGCATCGTAGTGCGGGATCCAGTGTCCAAACTTTTTATGAACCAATAAAGTAAAGTAAACGAAACTAATACCAAATCGCAATATTAATTGCACTAATGGCACAGACTTGTACTTGAAAACGATGTCGAAGCTTTACTCCAGGCTCTGCAAACTGTAACCGTGAGTACAGTCAGCACACAAACGAATACATTAGCAACATCTTCACGTTCACTGCAATACTGTACATTAGTTGTTTTTGTGTGACGCTGACGAGAAGTGGGCCACTAGCTTATTAAAGTTATGACTAGACTTAATAATAGGGCTTGTAAGGAATAAAAAGTGGTGTTGTATTCTTAAACATGGTTTTTTTTTTAAGAACACTATTTCTTGTTGCTAATTTGTATTCAGTTTTAATGAGTTTTGTCTAGTTGGTGACTCGACTTTTGAAATAGGTTTTGACAGTTCATTTTCTTTTTAGATGTGTGTTATACTTACCTTGGTTAGAGTGGATTTTAAGCGGTATTTATTTAACTACACAGCCGTTTAAGTAACAATCAAATTAACGTCGTTTTTTCATCCACAAATTCATACACTATGAAATGAATTTGTCAAGTACCTATGTGATCAAATGATGATGACTTTAAAGAATTTAAACCAAATACCAATTCCGTGGCTGTCGTAAGAGGCGACTACGGGCCTTACTAGAGAATGGGCAGTAGCGTTCTCTATGCATTTTACCACCATATTGCGATCGCCAATCCGCCTGTCAAGCGTGGCGATTATGGCAAAGCCCCCCAAATTGGGGGAGGCCTATGTCCAGCAGTGGACGTATTGCGGCTGAAATGATGATGATGATTTGCATTTCAAAATGGCTTTAGTTTTAATTATCTAAAATACGTACACATTTTGTTCCGTGTGTTGCAGGACGTAAAGAATAGCACCATCCTATTTCTTCGGTGTCGTAGAAGGCGACTAAGGGACTTACTAGAGACTGGGCAGCAGCGTTCTATATGCATTTTACCACCATACTGCGATCGCCAACCCGACTACTCGATTCAGGCGAACACCTCCTTTGGGGGAGGCGAACATAGGCCAAGCAGTAGATGTCTTTCGGCTGAAATGATGACTGATGATCGCCTTACCTCTAACGAATTATATCCAAGGCACCCCAGTATAAATTGAGCCGGATAGAGGTAAGGATAATAGGAGAATAGCCATGTCAGAGACCTGACTAAAGACTAAACTTAAAAGCAATGTAAATAAATATAATTCGAATAGTAGCAATAACAAGCGTATGGAATGCGCGCGGGAGCCTCTGCTACCGATCTCGGACGAAGTCATCGACTTTATTACATCGTACCTATTTGGATTATATTTATCTTAATTAACATTCCAAAGGTCAAACGCTGGATAAAGGTCTCCACCCAATAGGTGCCTGAAGACGGACGATGCCGCCGCAGTCGGCTCAGAAAACGGTAGCGAGTCGACCTAGACGCGTACCGTGAAGGCTGGTTTGACGTGGTGCGGGACAAGAGTTTCTGGAAGAAATTGGGGACCTTTGCCCAGCAGTGGGACAGTATAGGCTAAAATAAAATCATTGCTTTTTAGTTTAGTCCTTAGTTAGATCCCTATTAGCCATGTTTATACTAGTAGAGAAACCACTGATATCATGCTATGGCAATTAAAAGTAGCACATTTGCTAACTATATTTTTTTTACTTTTAAAGTGAACGACGTTCTTTGATTCTTAATAACACACTTGTTAATGGCAGCGGGCCTTATTCTTTATTCTTTGTAGCTCATTAAAAGTTCATATAATTAGTATGCGTATTGCATGACTTCAGATGCAGAACGAGTTTTTACTTCTAACAGAAACAACTGTAACAAGAAAAAAACAACTGTTTTTTTAATTTCATTTTCAAGAAACATTCTTGCGGCACATACATTGTTTGGTTTTTTATTTTATTCACGACTAGATTTTTCCTGCAGCCTCGCCCCTGTGGTTGTCGGAAAATATTTCACAGAAACGTGCTACTGGAATTAAAAGTACGCTATGTGTAAATGCATGTCATAAACTATCTGTTTCCTAAATTGGATCTCATGAATCCGTTCAGCCGCTTTTCAGTGCCAATTCGAAATATACATCCAGGTGAACACGCAATAAATCTAAAAAGTATATTTCAGGCATCACATTCGTTTCCACGCCATGCAATTAGCAAGACATTTAAGTGACTATGACATACTCTCAACTGAGATGCTCTTTTAAAGTTGAAGAGTTTGTTTTTTTAGTTGAACGCGGTAATCTCAGGAACTACTAGGTAGACTGAATTGAAAAAATATTTTGTGTTGAGTAGCCGATTTATTGACGAAGGCTGTATAACATCGCGCTAAGATCAAAAGGTGCGGAGCGGCAACGAAAAATGGACGAAAATTGGCAGGCAATTCGATGCGACGGGAAGGGCCCGGGGAGCAAAATTTGACGCAGACGAAGTCGCGGGCAGAAGCTAGGAACATAATAAACGGATCCATGGTATCTACTGACATTAGCAAAATTTAAAAAAATGCTTTTATTTTACCTACCTACATCCCTGCTTACCCTCGTGATCGTGACAAACACAAATAAACCATTTCATTCTTACAGCCATAAACCACGCTAAACAATGTGTCGAGTAGGTATTTAAACAACTAAATACTTAACGAGCTCCAACTTTAGCTAACTTGGAACAACTTTTAATCAGTCTTATCGTCCAAAAAGGCAACATTCCAAGAAATTCTTAACTAAAAGCTAAAAACTATTCGCTAAAATAAATTAACACTAACCAGTACGATAACAAAAGATAAAAGTTACGTTTTAAAAGATAAAAAGAATTAATTAAGACAATTTTAGTGAAGACTGAATCATTTGGCACTGTGTTAAATCTTAGCTCGGGTCACCGGGTGAATTTATAACGAGTTTTACAAGGTTATTGCAATTATTTTTAAAGGTTGAAAATAAGATTGTCCTAAGATATATTAAGATCTTATTTTTATTTTGTAGGTAATTAAGATTGGCCAATTACCATACACCGTGGCAATGCTGCCAGCCTATTCGACAGTTTTCCTGTCGACAACGATGCGGACGGATTTTTCGTTTTGAAGACTTATAATTATTTTTCATATACTTGTAAATATAATTTAAATATTCCGTGTGGTCCCGGACGTAAAGAATAGCACCCACCATCCCATTTCTTCCCGTGGGTGTCGTAAGAGGTGAGTAAGGGACTAACTAGACAATGGGCAGCAGCGTTCTCTCTATGCATTTCACCATACTGCGATCACCAATCCGTGCGATTATAGCAAACCCCCACCAAATTGGGTGAAGCCTATGTTCAGCAGTGGACATCTTTCGGCTATAATGATGATGAATGAATATCATCTAAAGACTGTAAGTTTTTAAATTATGTAAATATTTTAGTCTTCTAGAAATTGACACAAACGAAATAAGCTGGAATAAAATATGTTGGTCATCGTTTCTTATGCATAAAGTAAGGCTAGGATCAACACCTTTTTCTTAATAAAAACGTGAAACTTTATCATCATCATCATCATCATTTCAGCCGAAAGACGTCCACTGCTGGACTTAGGCCTCCCCCAATTTGGGGGGCTTTGCCATAATCGCCACGCTTGGCAGGCGGGTTGGCGATCGCAGTATGGTGGTAAAATGCATAGAGAACGCTGCTGCCCATTCTCTAGTAAGTCCCTTAGTCGCCTTTTACGACACCCACAGGAAGAAATGGGGTGGTGTTATTCTTTACGTCCGGCACCACACGGTACCGTCCGGCACCACACGGTACCGTGGTGCCGGAAACTTTATAAACAAAAGTTTTTATCATTGTATTATGTTTTTAGCTCAATTCTCTAATTGGGGTGTGTGAGGTTTTTCCCTCGTTAATTATGTTACATGTTGTATATGCAGACATAAAACATTTGTATAGATTACAGATGTCTTTTTGACGTGACAACGTCTTATAAATTGGTTTGCCGGGTGACACTTCAAGAAACTGCGTTACGCTCCGCTCACGTTATGCGCTCACAATGAGAGCGAGTGAGAGGCACGCGTCCCTTCCACTCGGGCATGGTTAGCCCGCCTAAGAGCGAGAGAGACAGACATATTCAGTGCGAGATTCTTTGTATAAATTAATGTTTTAAATATAATTCTTTGTATAAATAAATGTTTTAAATTGTTACTATTATTTCATCCTTCTTCCTACTATACGAATGAATATTCACATTAAAATTATTTTACCACTCAAAGTCGTTGTCACGTAAAACTTTCGCCCGTATACCGACTTTACAGGCAACCAATTTTTTTTTTTGACCGAAGAAATTATAATGAATGGCTATCCCATATTGGACTCAAGCAGAATGTCAGCCTTTTTTTCTGGGTTGGAAATCATCGAATGACGTCTCCTGTTCTGGGTGAAGTGGATGGGCGTGTCAGACTTTTACTGACTAAAACCCACCCGTGTTCCTTCAGTTGCCCATATGCCAAGGCCGCGGTATCTCTTTCGAACAAATCTCGCGACCCTGTTAGGAATGTCAGCCTTACACGATATTATTATAAACGGAGGTAATTGATATAATAAGCTCAAATAACGAACTTAAATTAATGACTTATTTAAATTAATTAAACATCTATTAACTTTATTCCGCTGACGCTACAACCGTCTAAGTACAGTGAAGTGACAAATGTGGCGGTTTTCAGTCGCAACTTGCACGCTTCTATTTAGTTAATTGTGAGAATCTTATGTGCGCTACTATTATATAATTAAAACCAACAAAAAACTAAGATTTTTGTCAATAATTATGTATTTATAAATTAGTAACTTTTGCCTGCGACTTCGAGGTCGGAAATAATCCCACGAAAACGTACTACCGGAATAAAACAGTACCCTATGTGTTAATCTAGGTTATAAACTATCCACGTGGCTTTCATGCAAATTCGTTAGGCCTTTTTAGGGTTCCGTTGCCAAATGGCAAAAAACGGAACCCTTATAGATTCGTCATGTCTGTCTCTCTGTCTGTTTGTCCGAGTATGTCACAGCCACTTTTTTCCGAAACTATAAGAGCTATGCTGTTGAAACTTAGTGAGTAGATGTATTCTGTGAACCGCATTAAGATTTTCACACAAAATTAGAAAAAAAAAACAATAATATTTGGGGTCCCCATACATAGAACTGAAACTCAAAAAAAAAATGTTCATCAAACCCATACGTGTGGGGTATCTATGAATAGGTCTTCAAAAATGATATTGAGGTTTCTAATATCATTTTTTTCTAAACTGAATAGTTTGCGCGAGAGACACTTCCAAAGTGGTAAAATGTGTCGTCCCCCCCCCCCCCCGTAACTTCTAAAATAAGGGAATGATAAAACTAAAAAACTAAACTAAAACTAAACTTCTACCGAAAATTGGTTTGAACGAGATCTAGTAAGTAGTTTTTTTTTAATACGTCATAAATCGTAAACCACAATTTACCTTTCATTCAGTCAACTCAAATATAAAAATAAAAAAAAACCATTAAATTCATAAACATAAATCGTATGCATAAACCGTGAATACCTGCAGGTTTGTACGGAACCCTCGATGCGCGAGTCCGACTCGCACTTGGCTGGTTTTTTTTTGCATGATTGAGTAACTAACATACAAACATCTAAACATACATACATAACATCCACATTAAAAATAAAAGTAGAAAGTAGGATTATAAGGATTATAATTGCTGACCCGACAGACGTCAATCGTAATATTCACTGCTCTCCCATATTTTTTTTTTCCTGTTATTTTTAGCATGACCATAAACTAAACTAAAAAATAATTCCAACCCACCGTTTGAATCCTGAGTTCGTACAAAAATCACTTGGAAAAACAACTTTCAGTTTTTCCCTAATTTGAATTTTTTTTATTTTTTAACCATAAAAATATCATGAATATTTTCAAACAAAAAATAATTAAATTCCATTTGGCACTTTTTGTTTTATAACATACGCTAGTTATTGGTTTGCCAACGACCAGTGTTTCATTTTATTTATGGCATAAATATTTTATACCTGCGTTACTCTATCAAGCTCACATCGAACCTTATTCGATAAATGATTTTATTTCTGTAAATAAGTTTATACAAAATTTTTCCACGCCAATCATATTTAAACAAACTAGGTGAGGTCGGCGCTTTCTATATGTCTACTCCGACAAAAAATTCCGAAGCAAACTCCTCTGAGTTTAAAGTCATTTTTAAAGTCATAAGACATAATCTTGGTCCGATCGTATGAAAACCATGTAGATTACTGACTGAAATGGTCTTTTTGAAAAAAGGACCACATTGGTTGAGTGGATCTGTTTAGCCAGTGCACGCATTTATCAGTAAGACAACTCAACTCAGAATATAAGGAGCACAATGATTCGACGAACATTACCAAAGAAAGGACATTTTGGGTAGGCCACATAAAGTGTTCATGCGGCCAGAGTTTCATTAAAACTAACTGAGAGAGAAACGAAAAATAAAAATGACACATATAGTCCTCACATTCACATTATTTAAATCAATAATGTTCTTAAAGCATTGTGTAAAATACAATAATCATTCAAGTTCACCGCACACTATTTGAAAGCAAAAACATTTGTTTTTATAAGTAAATCATCACGAATTTCCATTTCCGTTCTAATTTCAAAGTTTTGTTTTTTCCAGAAGTAAAGGAAAAGTTGAAAACCCTGCCAGGAATTCTAGACATTATTTCGTGGAAAAATTTTTCAAGAATTTTTACGAAATGTCAAAAGGCTCTTTTTCAACTTTCCGTGTCATTATTTTATACAAAAAATGCTATTAGTTAGTCTTTGACCCGTTGATTAATCTTTTGTTCTACTTTTCCTTTAACTTTTTTTCACAACTGAGAAATAATTTAAAAGTGTCTTGTGACAACCAGAAAGAAATGGTTTTTTTTTAAGTTGAAAAAATGGCTACCAAAATTTTGTTTATAAAATATATAAAAGAAAATAATAAATTACTGACTGTATTGTTAGTAAAATTTTACAAAACGACATTTACAAGATAATTTTCTTTAAATGCTTTCCCATATTTCATAAATTATATTACTTATACTTACTTAGTACTGCCTTGTACTATTGGGTTTGTCTATACTGGAATTTCTCAGTAGCCACCCAGAGTCTGGATTCGTGACCCGTTGATGTCAATAGGCTGGTCACCTATTACAAGGGACTTCAACATAACTGGTGAAATATAGGTGTACTATAGGTACATCTCTGTCACCCTTTGGCGAAACAAGGTGTGATCTTATGTTATGTTTTAAATTGTATTAATTTACAAATATTTTACATGAAATTCAGACGACACTGAAACCCGTATTATTGAATCAGTCTCATTTGATAGCTCCCCTTCGTGTCATTTGATATCTCCTGGGAGATTGACTTCAAAATAAACATAAAAACGTAATTCGATGTTGTCAATTGAATAAAATTCAAATGACATTTTACAAATTCTGACGGCATTTTTCGCGCGCAACCGCCATCTTGGGAACCATAGATATCGATTTTAATCTTTGTTTTACCATAGAGTGTTACAAAGATACAACCGACCTTTTTGAGCCACTAACCTTATCACTAACGAAGCAAACAAAACTGTGGTATTAGCCCGAAACTTTGGGAGAAACTCATTAGTACAAAAGTTTAACCTTTCCCTACATCGTCCATACATAGGGCGGATATCTGATTGAGACTACTTAATTCTTCATCAGCTTCATTGATTGAAACTTACAGTAAATAAAGTCTTATAAAATCACTGAGCTATTTTTAAAAGGATTACGAGGACTTTGTGCAGATTAAAAATTTTAATGAAAAAACAAACATTCGAAACCATTTATTTGCAAATCTAAAAGGTAGATAATTACCTATATTGGTGTCAAGGTAAACCAAAGAGTACTATAAAATGAGGTAAACTATCTTGGTGTTTAACATTCATGTTGCAATTGTTTCTTTGTTTGTATATGATTTATTTGCGTTGTAAAAGGCAAATCTATTAAATGAATGAAGTAATGTGATTCACTAGGAAGTTATGAAGGGTGGACGTAATGGGGCATTGTCGTATGTGAAAAAGTGCTGTTTGTCTGAGTAATTACAATAAATGATATTTGATTTTGATGTTGAATATATTCCAATAAAATCACCTTCGTTTTGGGGCAGTATATTGTCACAAACTAGACACTTTCCGGGCTTTTACTGGGAAATACTAAATGGAAAAACTCAAAAACACTTTTTCAGAGCCGTGAATCGAACCCCGGGAGCTTATGCCCACCAGAAATGCTGGCAACCACGAGGTAGGGCTACATTATTGTGCGTAATAATATAAATACGTCAATAAATAGCATCGGCATGTACTGGAACGCTCGCTAATTGAATTAGCCAGAGCCCTGATATACGTTCCTTTCATTTATCTTTACTTACTACTCGTGGACGGAATTACTTACGTTTATACATCGTTAACTATATTGTATTCATCTACGGCGTCAATATTTTTTAAGGATTTTCTGGGTTTTTTTTGTTCCGCGGGTGGAAGTTTTGTTTCATGAAGTATGTATTGAGATAATCTGTTTTCTTTTGTTATGTAGGTGTTATGTAACGACAAAGGAAAAACATGTTTTATAAATAATAGAAATTACATTTCTTTTTAAATATACCTTCTAAGATATATTTTTTTAAATTATTTTTTTGACCTTGATAAAAGTCAAAAAAAGTATTTTATAAGGAAATTTTTTGGTAATACCGATTACTTTAAGTGAAATAGAATGAAAGGAGGTTTTTCACATTGGAAGTACGTCTCCAAATCGATGTGACCGAAGTAACCGAACTAACTTAACACTGGTTTTTCATTTATCTTATTTTTGTAATAGTAACTTAGGAAGGAAGCGTTCATTTAATCCCATTGAATGCTTTAAACTCAAACTCAGAGCATTTATTTAGAATTAGCCGATCAATTGTCATTCAATGGAATTAAATGAACATAAAGAGTTGTATTAATGATTTTAATGAGTATAATTTTGTAAATATATACGTGTTATGGTCGCAATACATAAATAATAATATCTTAGGACAACCAACACAATGTTATCTGATCCCAAACTAGGCAGAGCCTGTACTATGGCAACCAGACAACTGATAAACATACTTCTATATTTCTGAATACATACAAATTATAGATGAATTACACCCAGACCCAGAACAAATGATTGTGCTCATCACACAAGAATTTGTCCTGGGTGGGAATCGAACCCACGACCTCAGTCTTAGCAGTCAGAGTCACTAACCACTAGACTAACAGGCCAGTCAAACATATTTTGTTCAACATACAGCCTTCCCATTAGAAAAATTGAGTTTCGGGCTACGCTAGCGGGAAGTGCCTTAAGACTTTTCATCTACCCAGCATTGTATGTGGCAAGATATATCGACCTTTAAAGAGACAAAGACGAAACAAAAACCTAACCTAACTCATTTTAAAAACTCAATCCTTCCCAGCTTCACAACTCCTGCAAAATATCATCGTAGAAGTTGTAACGAGTGAGTCACACATGGGACCAGGGGTTGTCAACTCAACCGCAAAATGTTGAAGTTTCAGCTTCACGGGACTTTCAGCCACTAGTTAGTTTTAGTTTTAAGTAATCTGCAGCTTGCGTGACAGTGTACCTGTTGACATTATGGGGTCAATGTACTGTTAGTGTTGTCTTTGGGAGGTATACTTATTGCCTAAGTGCGGGTGGGAGAGTGATGTATGTTGGTGGGCTCATTTTGTGTCTAAGTTGCTTTTTATGAGGCTTATGGAAAGATGTGGCCGTCTTTATTAAGCTAGAGGCTTTACGAGTAAGAGTATTTCACACATATATAAATTCACGTCTTCTTTCCAAAGGGGTAAGACAGAAACTACACAACCAATTCCTAAAATACTATTTTTTCTTTGTGAAAGAATATTTAAGCCATTATAACATTATTTTTAATCCTCTTGGATTTCCTCCGCCCTGGGGCGAATACAGGGGCTGTCAGACTCTTACTGACTACCGATTACTACAGTCCCCGGCTGGTAAGCAACCTAGTCTAATTAAGAACCTCTAGGTTTTACGACACATAGGTTTTCAAGCCTAACCAATATTCCGTTTATGATCCAGTCTTACTCTTAAGACTAAATCATTATGATTTCAGCTGAAAGATGACCACTGTTGGACACAGGCCTGCCTTAATTTGGAGAGGTTTTCCATAATCGCCACGTTAGGCAGATGGATTGGCGATCGCGGTATGGTGGTCAAATGCATAGAGAACGCTGCTGCCTATTCTCTAAAAGGCAACTAAGGGGGCTTACCTTTAGTCGCCTTTTACGAGACCTACGGTAATAAATAGCATAGTGCTGTTCTTTACGTCCAGCAACACACGGAAAGAAACAATAACAAAAAACAATAAGTCATAAGTTATTTATTTCTTAACGAAACACATTGTGTTGAAAATCATCATAAATCAAATAGAAAAATCAATGATAGTAACTACATCAGTGCATTCATATCATAACATAATCTATATATATAAAAGAAAGTCGTGTTAGTTACACACTCAAGAATGGCTAAACCGATTTGGCTGAAAAGTGGTGGGGAGGTAGCTTAGAACCAGGAAACGGACATAGGATACTTTTTATCCCGTTAAACAACGTTCCTTCCCTTGTGACGTGACTTAAAACATCAAAGAGAATCACTATAAAACGTGGTACGACAAAAACTTTGCCTTCGAAGTACCAGGTGGTCATAACATGGTATGAGCTTATCAAACAGCAGTGTCAACCAGAAAACGTTTTATGCCTTCGAAGTACCAGGTGGTCATAACTTTCTGCCAGGGTTGCGAGATTTATTCCAAAGAGTAACCGTGGCCCTGGTATAGCCAACTGAAGGAACACGGGTGGGTTTAAGTTAATAAAAGTCTGACACGCCATCCCGCTCCGCCCAGAGTGGTAGACGTCATTAGATGATTTCCGACCCAAAAAAGGTGGTCATATAGCTTGGTATGAGCTAGGCAGAACGGGCTGGTGTCCACAACCCCACACGCGTAAGGTATGTGCTATTATTAACCAGAAGCTCCAGCTAGCAAACGCGTTGTATTTAAAATACCATAAGCATAACTGGGTAGGACCTCACATAACCCGGCACTCCAGCAAGGAGGCTCGCCGCCTCGCAGGAGACCGTGCGGTATCCCCGGACTAGCCGGATGGCCATGACCCTCTGGGCCGCACTTAACCGGCGCGCTGGGCGCAGCCTCAATGAGGGCGCCCACACCGCTGCCCCGTAGAGGGCCATGGACCGCATAGGTTGTCAAACTTAGTAGGTTTATTACAACATTTATTGAATCTGAGGCGATACGAAGTTCGCTGGGTCAGCTAGTAAAAAATAAAATTAAAATATGTCAATAATCAATAACAAAAAAAAAAATAACACAACATTTAGAATAATCGCATAGTTTTAGTATTCAACAGAATTTCCAGTCAATTACAACCAACATGGTCCGTTTTCCTTCAGTTGCCTATATGCCAGGACCGCGGTATCCCTTTCGAACAAATCTCGCGACCCTGGTAGAACCAACATGGCTGCTAGAACCTTCTTATAATAACATAATTATTTCAAAAGAAAACATTTTCATTTATTTCCGAGTCGCAGTCAAACATAACATTTGTTGTTGTATTCAGAACACGCAAGTTGTAGTATTGTAACAACATAACCTAATTACACGAAAAACTGTACAAAGACTTTGTTTTGTTTTAAACGAGACCAAACAAGATGGCGTACTCATAAATTAACACTGAGAAACTAAAATGTTATGTAAGAACAGTGCAGAAGGTTCGTTTTTAACCCTTTACACTATCATATGATTTTTTTTCACAGATGAAAAGAAGTTTAATTTGAAAATGAAAAAAGGTTTATTCGAATTAACAAGTTTAAACTTACATCAGTGGTGATTGGAGCCTCCTTTTAAGCGTATAAAGCCTGTATTAGAAGACTCCGCTCTTACATACATTATTAGTATTTATAAAATACTTGTTTATTTCTACTTATCCGATGTATACAAATGAAATAACTTAACACTATGATGAATTAAATGTAATAAACGTTATGCAGAGTGTGCTTGTAAGACTGGGATTGTGTGTGAGTGAGGATGTATGTAGCGTTCTCTATGAATTTTACCACAATTCTGCGATCGCCAACCCGTCTGCCAAGCGTGGTGATTATGACAAACCCCCCCAAATTGGAGGAGGCCTATGTACAGGCCTATGTATGTAGGCCTATCAACTGAAGATTTTATTAATGAAAAATTTACCTAAAGATTTGACATTATTCTGTAAAAATCATATTTTATCTCATTGAATTCATGCAAATTTGACATATAATTAATATCTTTTACATAAAAAATGTTTCGTAATTTAAATATTTAAATAAATTCTAATGATTAATAACTAAATCTTAATGTAATGATGACCCATAATTTTAATGATTAATAACTAAATTTCAATGTAATGATTACCCATAATTTTCCAAAACCATATTTGTACGCCGGAAACGGCAGAATATTTGGAACGTAATAATTCACATAACAACTTTGTACAATATTCTGACAAATAATTGCTTTCTTTCTTTCTTTCTTTCTTTCTTTCTACAGCAGTCGATATTATCGTTCGACAACTGGGCTATTGTAGAAGATTGCTCAATACATGTTGGTGATTTCAGAGCATATAATGTCTTGGTTTCGTCATAAAATTTATCTAATCAAAATATTGTCAGGTTTTAACTAAACAATGCGAACGAATAAAGATAGCTTACTAAGTTTTCAAACGCAGGATACAGTAACGCTGACTAACTGCAATTTTGTCAAAAAAATCACGGCCAAGTAACATAAAATCACGCCCTTTTACGCCCAAGGGTTCGGCAGGGGTATACCATACATTTCACCAGTTATGTTAACGTCCTATATAATGGGGGTGAGCCTATTTACTTCAACTGGATACAAATCCAGATTCCAAGAAAAAAAACTCAGAAACGGTGTTATTTGAATTTAATTCTATGTTTTATTAATGCAGGTTACAGACATTACTGTTACTACATTTAAAAAATTGCCTCCAATGTAGGTCCCCTGGCTCCCAAACTAGGTTTATACCCGTAACTTGAGAGACAGTGTCCATTACATACGTTGGTTATCATAAATGTAGTGAGAAAGGAAAGTAGACAAGTAGAAACACAACCTGCCACGTGTACCTATTACAAATCTACCTTATAAACTTATCTACCTACCGACAAAAATACGTGAGTGCTCAAAAAAATTCAATTTCAAAAATACCATTCATCATTTCATTTGTCAAAAAATATTCCGATATATTTGGCGTGAAGATTTATTTAAATAATGATAAATAATGAGCCGCTGGAACACCAATTAATCAAGTTATTTCGTAAGCATTACAGGTGCGCTGCTTAGTTTAAGTATGCAAATTGTGATTTATTATCTAAACGTATACTTGAAAGTGGTGCTTGAGTGATGTTAAAATGTGTAAGGAATTTAATGTTTATTATTTTCTCAAGGTATTTTTTCCCATTTCTTCCCGTGGGTGTCGTAAAAGGCGACTAAGGGACTTACTAGAAAACGGGCAGCAGTGTTCTCTATGCATTTTACTACCATACTGCGATCGCCAACCCGCCTGCGAAGCGAGGCGATTATAGCAAATCTCTCCAAATTGGGGGAGGCCTACGTCCAGCAGTGGGCGTCTTTCAACTGAAATGATGATGATGAAGATGATGATTTTTCTAAAGTAAAAGAAAGAGGAACTGCAGTCATCATCTGCCTAAACGTTTTCAAACTATGTTGGGGTCGGCTTCCAGTCTAACCAGCTGCATACTATTATGTTAAATTGAGTGACTACCTATTTGACCTTCACTACCATGTATCATGTTTCACTGGAAAACATGATACACACAGTTTTCGGATCCCTGATTGACTTCCTGTAACCACTGTCAAAAGATCTACCAATAGCAGCCTAGACGAGCAGCTTAACGAGCATTTTGAGTGACGGAAGGGTCTTGGTATGTAATGAATGGTCACCCATCCATGGACCGGCCTAGGCAAGCGTAGCTTAACATTAGATTTAATTCGATTGAAAGTCAATATTCATAATCAGTTTAAAACCCAGTCATTTAGAAAGGCTTGGCATTACATTTTGTTTTTTGACAATATCTTTTTAACTCCTCATTTAAAGATGCTGACTCAATAAATAATCTTCACCATGGCATAAAATATAAACTACTAGCTTCTGTCCGCGACTTCGTCCGTGTCAAATTTTTGCTCCCCTGGCCCTTCCCGTCGCATCAAATTGCCTGCCAGTTTTCGTCCATTTTTCGCTGCTGCTCCGCTCCTTTTGATCGTAACGTGATGTTATATAGCCTTCCTCAATAAATAGACTACCCAACACAAAAATAATTTTTCAATTCGGATCAGTAGTTCCTGAGATTAACGCGTTCAACCGAACAAAGAAACAAACTTTTCAGCTTTATAATATTAGTATAGATTTTCTAATACCACGTTGCATTTCAAAAGATGAAGGTATCACGTAGTTATCATTATAACACGAATGTAACTCTACTTACTAGATTATAGTACAAAGCGTTAAAGTATATATCTTCAGAAACGCCTAATAGGCATATACTACTAAACTAATAGCCCTTTCCCTGCCTCGGAGCGATTATAACCCACAGCCGTTACGAAATGACCCGTCGTAGCACTTTCGTAGACGTGCTACGAAAGCGTAGCGCTACGTTATCGCTACATCAATTTAGTAGGCATGTGATTGCTACGATTTGAAAATCGGCTGGCCAATTCCTAACATTGAAAAATGTTATTGAATTTTGTACGTTAACGTAATTGGGATTAGATTGAAACTTGTTTTTTTTAATAAGTATGAAAATTGACCTTCGGTTTTACTGTGGCTTTGAACATTCATTATATCAATTTCTACTCTATCTCTAAACGTTAAGACTTGTTATTGACTTTCCTTTCATTACTTTTTTTTTTGTTCACTTTGTTATATTTAATTATTATACTGGCAATACTTTACGCAGGTCTTGGGTTGGTGGCAATATCGAAATATAAAGGAACATTTTTTTTTTTCATTTTTCAATGCGCAGACGACAATTCCCGTAATCGATGAGCTGTTTTTGTGATTTTTCGTTGAATATAAAAAGTGGCTGTGACATACTCGGACAGACAGACAGACAGACAGACATGACGAATCTATAAGGGTTCCGTTTTTTGCCCTTTGGCAACGGAACCCTAAAAACAATGCAATAAGACATTGGTAACAACTCACCCGACATTACAAAGACAAATGATGTGTTAATGTATTCACCGCAGTGACTGCTCCACATTAATTAACGTTTGATTCTCAAAGGCTAACATGGCGGTTATTAATTATGTAAACTCGTTATCTTATGGTTTCAGGACTTGAGATATAATATCTTGACAGAAAGAAAGTGACAAAAATCTCAGTACCAACCTAAGTCTGGATTTGTACTCGATTAATGGCAACAGGCTCGCCCTCTATTACATGGGACTTAAACATGACTGATAAAATGGTGTACTATAGCTGTATAACCTTATTAACCCTTCGGGTAATAGAGGATGTTGCATGTAAAGAAAGATTTTTCATGAAAATTATCAACATAGTCTATGACATCTCTGGCTCCTAGCGGCGCGCCTGTGTGATGAGAACGCCGATTCCCGTAATTGAAAACATTCACAATCTAGTCACAATCTCGTCTCACTGACAATCTGTCAAAATTGTAAGTTTTTGACAGATTGAAACTGGTTTTAAAATTAGAACCTGCTATCAATCCTTTCACAGTTACATCCTTTCACCTCTGATTTAGTATCGCTTTCATAATGTCAGTGATATCAGTGGCATGTGACATCTAACAACCCGCACTGGGCTCGCGTACTAGATTATGGCCCACTCCCTCTCACCGAGAGGAGGCCTGTGTCCCAGCAGTGGGAACAATATAGTCTGATGATAAATGACAGTGATATGTATTCTTTTAATAATAAGATTGCTATTGAGTTAAAAATAAAAATAAAATAAATATCTAAGGACAACCAACACACTGTTATCTGGTCCCAAACTAGGCAGAGCCTGTGCTATGGTAACCAGACAACTGATAAATATACATAAATATTTCTAAATACATACATATTATAGATAAATTACACCCAGACACAGAACACCAGAGGTGAAAAAATCATTACGGTAAAAATTCGATAAAAAGTAACATCGTCCAACCTGTCCTTTGCCCGTGTGTTGAATTATGCCTTTCAAAAGAGAACGGGCCTGTGTCTCAGCAGTAGAAATATTTATAGGCTGAGTATATATACTAACACGGTTAAATGCCAATTCCTTTGCTCCACTAAACCCGATCCTGAATTAATTCCTCACCGCATAACATTACACATCGATCATCAGAAACCCACAGGAAATCATCAAAGGAACGTACGAACACCAAATGAACATATATCAAACATACACAGTAACATAGGTAGGCATGTACAGTACAGTCACGACCTTAAGTACACGGACGCAAAATTCATAACTGATTCTCTCGTTAACTAAAAGCTATAAGACGACCACAGACATGTCATTGTAAGAAGTGACCTAACTCTAAAATAAAAATGAAGTTAACACGTTAACTGCCATGTCGGACTATGTGTCCGACACTTTTTGTTCCATTCAGGCCTTGTCGGACTATATGACCGACAACACATATAAAATCTGAACATGTAATTGCTTCCTGGCGGCATGTTTTTGGAATAAATAATTTATTTATGGAATAAATAATCGATTTAAAGTGAAATAACACTAAGTACATTTTTTCACTTTTTCTGATTTTAGCCATGACAGTTAACGTGTACCTATTTGTTAACTGCAAATACTCGCAAAACTTATATCACATTATACACTTTTTTTTATATGTTGTGTATTATGTCCCTTTTAATCTGTGTTAAAGAAATGTATCTGCTTTCTTCCTTTTTTTAACCATATGGTACTAAATACTTTGTTGCACCTTTCTTTTTTGGTGGGAAACCATCAAATGACGTGTCCCGCTCTATTGGGTAACGTCATTTCATAACGACGCGGGCGGAACGGAAAGGGGCGTGTCAGACTTTTACAGACTAAAATCTACCCGTGTTCCTACGGTTGCCTATGCCAGGACCTAGGTATCTCTTTCGAACTCCGCGACCCTGGCAGGCATCGGTCCTCGCGGACCCCTTCAATGTATGTGATCGTAACACCTGAGCGATCAAATCCAAAACAAGATGATCCGGCAAAGAACCAAACTTGACGAAGTAGCTCACAGAGTAAGCAAGCTGAAAGTGGCAATGGGTCGGTTACAATACCCGTACACCTTATGACCGTTTGGGTAGACGTGTTGTTGAATGGAGACCGCGAATCGGCTAACGTAAGGTACGATCTTTAAAGGGCAAGTTTCTTTAGTATTTTCCATTGGATTACAAATTCAGGTACCTAATTAATTGTTTTTTAAATTATCAATGGTTTGTAGCATAACAGTTTTGAATATAATAATTCACATTGTGAGAGCTGGTGCCTGATGTAGGTTTAAGAAAAACCTGTATTACAGGTCACCAGACCCCATTTTGTGGCATGACACTAATAGACAGGTGGGTAAGATGTGTTTCTTACTAAACTATTATTAGGTAAAAATGCAATTAAAACCAAAAAAAAAATTAAAAAAATAACTAGACCAATTAAACAATTAAAACAATTTTTTTAAAAATGAACACAAAATAAAATAGAAAATAACACAACTGAAGCAGTCAAAGGGTGCATTGTGAACATTATGGTTGTGAATGTGTAGATGAATGTTGTTTATGTGTACGTGAATGGAGTTAAATGTGAAAAAGAATAGAGGAGAATGTACCGACTTTGATTCTTTTGTACTATTATATGAACAGGTTTTGTATGTTGTGCACATAAATATGGAAGAAGGAGGTCTTCCGGGTACAGGTATCTCCATACTTAAAAGAAGGCCTCTATAACTTATTTGTTAAAACCAATTGATTATGAAAAATAAACTTATAATACATTTACATAATACTAGCTTTTGCCAGCGGCTTTGCCCGCGTACTACATATAAACCTTCCTCTTGTGTCACCCTGTCTGTTGATGAAACCGGCACTAAAATCCGTTGCAAAGTTTAAAAGATCTAAGCGTAAACACAAGGAAAGCGACTTTGTTTTATACTACGTAAAGATTTCAAGTTAAATAGCGGTAATAAGAGAGAATATTCGTGATACCATAAAATTTATACCAAAAACTCTAAGAGAAATGTCTTTTTGAATCTTACGTAATTGCAATGTACCTATGTTCGTGACTGTACAGTACAAGGTAACGTGCGAGCCACAAGGGAGGTGTAACATATCTGCAGATTAATCTTAATTTGTATTGTCATGTGTGTACCGGGTGGATAAGCATAGAACAGGGTCTTGTAATGTTGATTTATCGAGATGTTTGTACTGGAAGTTAGAATTTAGAAGAAGATTTTTGTTATCAGGTAATGCTTTTATTCAATAGCGAATTATTTTAGAGAGTAGTGGAAACGTTCGCGAATCATGATTTTTAGATCGTGAGTGCGAACCCTTAAGCGCTTTACTTAGTATAAATAATTTCATCACTACTGCTCTCAAAACGGTGAAGGAAAATGTCGTGAGGAAATTGTGTCTTAGAACAAAAATTGGAAGATGTGCGAACAACTATTAACACACATTAGAACCGTGTGGTCAATAAAGGAGAGAGGGCGTAGGTCTCACAGAGAGGACCTATGTGCCAGTACCCACTAAATTAAATAACTAACTAATAATACAAATACGTGTACAAAAATGAAAGTATATTCAATGGTTCTTTACTATGCGACTGACGAAACTCATTAAATTAATCTATGACAAATTTTAATCAGGAGGTATATCTTTCAAGCAAGATCATCATGCGCTGAAACAACAGACTGCCAGGCTGCTGTTTCAACATGCAGTATGTGGCCTACAGCAGGGCACATACAAGCTGAAAAATTGTATATGCACGTATACACTTAACTAAACTTACGTTGTATTTAGCACTTAACTAAAGCTAAGTGCATCAATTATATATTCAGCCTGTTATAAATTAAACTCACTTTTCGTATCTGTCTGCGTTGTTCTTCTAAAATTGTGGAATTTAGACGCCGTTTTCTCCAATGAGGAATTATTTCGGAAAGCTTGTGTGTAAAAGACATTAATATTAGAAAGTTTATTTCATATAATACACAAATCTCGACGTGACTAAACGTCGAGATTTGTGTATTATATGAAATAAACTTTCGTCGTAAAAAGTAAGTCGTAAAAACCGATGAAGGGCCGATTAGCTAGTTTTTAATAAATAAAAATGTTCTATTTCTAGCTCTCATCCACACTTACGGGTAAGAACTGAATCCCATGTCATCATTTGTCTACATTGGAATCGGCTTCCAGTCTAACCGGTTTTTTTTTAAGTCTAACCGGTTGCAGCTGAATAATAATAATAATATTTCACAACTATCACACAACGCCATCTAGTTCCAAGCTAAGCAGAGCTTGTGTTATGGGTACTAGACAACTGATAAACATACTTATATATTTCTAAATACATACATATTATAGATAAATTACACCCAGACACAGAACAAATGATCGTGCTCATCACACAAACATTTGTCCTGGGTGGGAATCGAACCCACGACCTCCGGCATAACAGTCAGGGTCGCTAACCACTAGACCAACAGGCCTGTCTAATACCACGTAGGTATTCAGTTACCTATCTCAAAATCAAAAGACATTTATTGAAACTAGGCTGAGAGTCAGCGCTTTGTGAACCTCAAAAATTCATAAGACATTCCCCCAAAACGCTCGCCGTTCACCACTTCCTAATGCTGGCGTCTATTTGACGTCCACAACCTAGTTACTGGGTTACAATACCGCTTGATAAGACTGATTGGTTGATTTCCAAATTCTTACAACCCGTAACTAAAAACTTAATACATACATGTATCGTTTCAACCAACCAACAGAATATAAATATAGATACTATAAACACTTTTATCAAGGAACTGCCTACAATACGGTCCAGATGCCGGCCAAATAAATTGCTAAATATAATGTAGGTAAAACAGAAACTGTGACCCCATTATGAAGGAAATAATTGTACTCATCAGAATACGCGGGTTCCGTAATGTTACTCCGTTGAAAACTTGCTTTCGTAACGCTTTCATCTGAAAATTTTGTAGAAGTAACAAAATCTAGGTATCACTATATCACTTGTACGTTTGCCGTTGAAACTTGATTAAAAAGTTAAGCTCGCCTCTGTATTAATACTTTTCATCATCATCATCATCATCATTTCAACCGAAACACGTCCACTGCTGGACATAGGCCTCCCCAAATTTGGGGGGATTTGCCACAATCGCCACGCTTGGCAGGCGGGTTAGGGATCGCAGAATTGTGGTAAAATGCAGAGAGACCGCTGCTGTCCATTCTCTAGTAATATTTATGTAGTAACTTTGGTAGGTTAAAACTTTTTGCAAAAAAATAACAACCGACTTCCTAAAAAAAAACACTACACAGTGAAAAATAACTTTAATTTCGGAAGTCAGTGTCTTAGGATCTGTAATTGAAGTTTTTTTGCCACCGATTTGCGAAATTAAAGTTATTTTTCACTTTGCAGTATGTTTTTTTTTTTTCAGGAAGTCGGTTGTTATTTTTTCTAAAAAGTTTTTATTTTTTTATAACTTTTTAGTTATGATAGATACCTCGCACTATTCTAATCGCGTTACTTGTTTATTTGTCGCGTAAATACTTAATGCAAATTAAAGACTTATATGGTTTTCACATGGACCCCACTGTCTGAATGAAACCAAATTAAAATGGGACCATCCGGAAAGCATCGGATTTCAAATAAAAAAAAATCATATAAATCGGTTTACCCAGTCAAAAGTTATGAGGTAACAAACATAAAAAATACAGTCGAACTGATAACCTCCTCTTTTTTTTAAGTCGGTTAAAAATGGTAGATTTCGTGTGCAGTCACGAATTAAAGAAAAACTATATTATTAGGTACTAGCTATTCGGGTCTGGCGTCGCTCGGGTGAATTTCTTGTTTCTTTCTCCAGTAATTAAATCAAACTGAACATCACATTTTTCTTATTGGTATTTTCATCACACCGTTTCATACAAAAATTAAAATCCAAGTTTCTGATTATGTCGGTGAATTTACCAACTTTTTTCTTAAATTCGAACACAAAATCTGCTGAATAAGTGCAGCCATTCCTAAGTGATAATCTTTCATATTAAATTTTTATTCATATTTTAGGAACCCGTATTCTATTTTTAGTGGAGAAAATAATTTGGTCAAATCAAAATATTCTATTTAAGACTAGCTGACCCCACAGACGTTGTCCTGTCTCTTTGATGATATTTGAGCACGCATTCTGTCAATTCTATGTCAAATGTCTTATTGTTACATTAAAAAAGTTTACATTGTCCTATTATAATGGTTGGTATTCTTAAATAAGTGTTCTTAAATTTTCTAATTTTCCGCGCAATTTTTTAATTTTTTTCTTTCATAAGAACCTTCTCCTGACAATTACAAACACAACAACAACAAAAAAAGTGAAATCGGTCCAGCCGTTCACGCGTGATGGCGTGACCAAGGGAAATAGGGATTCATTTTTATATATAGATAAACCTACATGGACACTTATGAAACGTCAGAAGCTAGGAGCACGATTCCGATGACGGTGTAGACCTGTCAACAAGTACTTAATAGAAAATGGTTATTTATAATTCATTATTATACATGTATCATTATTGTTCCTCTCAACCAAAGCACCTGCCATGTAATCTCTTCACCACCCTTGGTTGACTCGTAGAGAATGCCTAAGGCATTAAGTCCGCCTTTGTACCTTTTGTGTGCGAGAAGTTTAAATAAATAAATAAAATGGTCCACAACTCTACAGTTTTCAAGGCCTACAACTTTCACATTCACAAAATATAAAAGAATCTACATACGTGAAATACTAGATAGTGGTAGTGGCAAAAGATAAGTGAGTTTTTGATCGTAACCAGCGTTAATCATTCTAAAAATCTTGCATTCAGTCACTGGTAGACAACGTTGTAACAGCCAAAACCACTACGTTTACGAGCATGAAATTTTACATAAGATTTCCTTTAAATAACGAAGAAGAGATAAAATAAAAAATTACGAGTTTTACGTTTAAAAATGCATGAACCTTGGTATAGAAGTTCGTCATTTCTAAGGATGGGAAATCCTATAAGGACACGGCTAGTAGAAACAGAATTCTCTCGTAAAAAGGAACTAACTGCCGAACTTTATTAGTCTAGCACTTATCCAACACAAAATTAATCAAAGTCAAATCAATCATTTGTAAATTCTTTACGTGTTTATACTTTAGTAGCTTTTGCCAGCGTATTATAAGTTTAACCCGTCCTGTTGAATAACTGTCTATTGATGAATACCGCACTAAAATCTGTTGCGTGGTTTAAAAGATCTAAGCGTACAAACACGAAATGTAACTTTGTTTTATATTATGTAAAGATTTTTAAAGCTAAACTTTCTATTATGATCTCATTTTTATTACAATTTATACTGCTTATGTCTTAATCTTAAATAAGTGGGCAAAATTTCAATATCGTTTGTCTTGTACTTTTATTTTCTTTTTTGTTATTAATTTTAAGTTTAACAAGTATTTTGCCATAAAAGTCTAAATATTAGAGCCTTTAGTTTATTATTATTTCGTCTCATTACCTATTTCTGAAATTGCTGGCTAACTCTTAATTGGCGACGGTGTAAATCCAAGGCTATTCTCGTAGTACTTAACATTATACACAGAAGCTGTTATCTTTTTAAATATATATTAATTAATAAAAACTCGTAGCCAGTAAGTGCGATGATAAGTAACCTTTACTTTTCTCTTAGAAATTAGCTACCTGACAGGTTTTGTTCTATTCAAATTTCAATACAAAAATCACGTAACAATGGTTTCAGCACTTTCCGAATTTGAAATTTTTCCGAAAGACCTTTCCAAGTTTTCTTTCCATATAAAACGTAATTCTGACTATTACGAACATTATAAAACCAAAAAAGCCAAATCGTTCCAGCCGTTCTCAAATGATACGCTTACCAACGAACAGCTTTTAATTTTTTGTTTCTATAGATTTTGCTGTCGATCAGCAGACAAAATACCTAACTTTAATTAATTAGACGATGTCGTTTTCTAACGAAATAAAAGCTTACATCTGACCAGTAAGTAAATTAAAGAAGTAACAGTTAGTTTTTTATCAAAAAAATTCTTCCTGTGTGACTATCTTGAACAAAAAGCGCATCTTATGGAATTTATTTATTTATAATAAGCACACCAACAGCACAATCACTTACAATTCAAATAACATACAATTTAAAATTGGTACTTCAGTGACCATGCAAATAACAGGAGTGCATGACATTAGCATATGAATATTAGAGACAATAGAGAAAAAACTTAAAAGTAAAAAGTGTATCCAGAGACCCAAATCTAGAGCACTACAAAATACTAATTTACACGCTACACAGACGTGCAGTCGTCACACTGTTTAAAAAGGGAACGCCTATATGAAGCGAAAGTCATGGAGAATATAATAATAATGAATTATACCAAGGTCTCATCAATGCAAAACATAAGCATTTCTTTTTAATTATGTAGTCGTGTGCTTTAACCACCTACGATTTCAACTTCATTTTCTATTCATGTGTAAATTTTCTTCAACATTTCGTTTTTTTAATTTACAAGTCTTTTCATTCCAAGTAGTTTTTAATCAGTTAAACGTCTAAAAAGGTGCATTAGCACTGAACGTTGTCAGACGAAAAAAAAAAAAGAATTCCGACGTTCTTTTTTTAATTTTCTATCTCTGATAAAAGAGGTTTGATTCTAATTTTAAAATGAAAATGAATGACTGTTTATTTCAGAGTTAGATTAAATCCATTTTTTAAGTGATATCGTAAATCATTAATTCTTAATGAAATATTAATAACAAAACTAATGTTCTTACGAAACTTGGCCGTAATTTCGAGTAGATAACGCCTTAATCGTGGAGGAACATCGCTCAGGCAGTTTCGCAGATCGCCAGTCATCGCACTTGACACTTTCTATTAATTACTTTCCCGTACAAAAAAACCTTTTTATTTTTCTTTTTTTCACCAGCCTTTGAAAAGCGCGAAGGTTTTAATCAAAGTGCTCTTTTATATTTTTATGCAAATGTTAAAAGATAATAGAAGGTTGTTCTCGTGTTTTTATGGTTGGTTTTTAAAAGTTAGTGTTAATGTTATTGAGATATAAAATGTAATTGAAATACCTCAAAGTGTTCTAATTAAAGACTTAATTATGTAATGCCACTTGTTATAAATCGTATCATCATTGTGATAAAAATAAGTTATACTTCATTTTACGGGCATTTAGAAAAATTACTGCAGCCTACATGTTCATCTTTCGGCTAACGCAATTAACAACATTGCCATGCCTACCGCAATGTTTCCGTCAGGAATAACTTGTATAAAATATTTAACCACAACCACACATTAAAACCGTAGAAGACCTAACAATGTCGTTTTCAGACATTCATGTCGACCTTTCGTTCTATATTTAAATCCCTGTGTACCTTAACATTCCGAACATAACTAAATGGTAAAAACGACCTTGCCTTACCTTTTAAAGCCGTAACAACACGATTCCACCACACACCAAACTTTACACAGAAAAAAAAATTGTTTACCACAAAAAAGTATTCACCATCCAAGTATCGAACACAGAATTTAAAAGTTTAAATACAATCACAACCACTTTCTTTTTTTAAATCTGTACACTTACTTCACTCACACAAACACTTCGATTTTCGAAATAGTCGGGATTACTAGTCGCGTCGCGTCACACGTTCGCACAGGCAGCCTTAAGGCGGTACACTGGCTGAAATACACGAAGTTCGCCGACAGACGGGGTTGTTGGTGTCTCTTTCTACCGCGAAGGAACTCGGGGGGTTGAAGAATTTCGCAATTAAAAATCGTTAATAAACACGATTATATGACGTAGCGATAAAGTGAGGAGTGAGAATGTGTTACGTACAGATACGTGATGAGTTAGGGAGGTTTGTTCGCTGTTTATTTTATTTATCTGTACGTTTTTTCGCGAGAAATATATTCGTTTGCACGAAGCGTGGCTTGTTATAGTTTGTTGCTTGTTTGGAGAAATTGTGTGTTGTGTTTTTACGTTTCTCTGAGTAAAATGTGACGGAGTTTTAAACAATAAAACTAAGGTGATTGGTTATATATAGTAAAGCTACATATAAACGTGTCTGGGAGGATACTACCCCTAAGCAGCATTGCTGTGTTCTATTGGAAAGGTATTTATGTCTCGTTCGTCTAGTGGCTCGATTCCCGGTTCGAAGATTTTTTATTGTTTTCAAGCACATTATCATCATCATCCTTTCAGCCGAAAGTCGTTCACTGCTGGTCAGCTGCTGCCAAGTGCTTTATTTGGGGTAAATCCATATACTAATACGTGAAGCAAAACTTTGTAAGATTTTACGAAAATTACACGGACAGAGGAGTATGAAATCTGGCACAGGTAAAGAATAACACCACCCCATTTCATCCCATGGGTGTCGTAAAAGGCGACTAAGGGACTTACTAGAGAATGGGCAGCAGCGTTCTATATGCATTTTACCATCATACTGCGATCGCTAACCCGCCTGCCAAGCGTGGCGATTATGGCAAAGCCTCCCCAAATTGGGGGAGGCCTAAGACCAGAAGTGGACGTCTTACGGCTGAAATGATGATGGAGGACTGCAGAAACCAAATATTCTTATATAATAATACATTAGCAATACATTCAGTTTTATATGAATGATGGTGTCGACCACTGGGATTACACTAGTTTAAATTATTATTTAATCACCACTGCCCTGAAAACGGTGATGGAAAACATCGTGAAGAAACCAGCATGTGACATAACCAACCTTCAATGGTCCGACGTGGAGGATTATTGCCCACTCTCTGTCATAGAGGGGAGGGGTCTGTGTCCCAGCTGGGGGAATATTTATATAGTTATATATATATAATATAGTTTTTTAGGTATGGCTTAAAACCTCCGAGCCAGTTTGTGAATTAAGAATACTTTTTTGGTTTTAGGTGGGAAATCGTCAAATGACGTCTTCCGTTCTGGGCGGAGCGTGAGGGGTGTGTCAGACTTTTATTTATTTATTTTATTTTAAAGAAGGCTTACAGACTAATAAACCAATGATATATTAAAAAAATAGCTAATAACAAGCCTCCACATACAGCTAAGAAAATGTCGATTAAAAAGAAGTACATAATTTAATATTAATAAGATGAATCCATGAAAAATGACTGTGCCAAAATCCGTCTTAAAGTCGCCACACTCGTGCAGAACAAGTCAACATTAAGGTTTTACTGACTAAAACCCACCCGTGTTCAGTTGCCTATGCCAGGGCTACGGTAACTCTTTTGAACTAACCCGTCACTCTGGCAGATATTATTGGTTGATTAAGCTATCATGGCCTTCCAACGCTCCGTCTTCCAGTACGCGGTCGCCACTCCAGAACCTTCCGACCCCATCGGCCATCCGTTCTGCGAGCAATGTGCCCTGCCCACTGCCACTTAAGTTTGCCAATTCTTCGGGCTATATCGGTTACATTAGTTTTCCTGTTGGAAGGCCTCCCAAAAGATGGACCGATGACCTGGTGAAGGCCGCGGGAGTGCGTTGGATGCGAGAAGCACAGAATAGGTCGAAGTGGCGGTGCTTGGGGGAGGCCTATGTCCAGCAGTGGACGTCTTTCGGCTGAAATGATGATGATGCTATCATGGTATTTAGTACCAAGACAAATCTCTAACTAATAGTTAGATTCGTCAGTCTAGAGGACAATGACCTTTACGGATGCCTAAAGGTCATTGTCCTATAGTCTGTCATCCATCAAATAAGTACATAAATGTTAATTCAACGAAACTCTTAAACTAACTGGACGCATTACTCAGAATGCCTTTGACTTTCATATAAAGTCGACATGTTGACGACTTCGACTTGCTATTTTAAGCAATATATCTTGTTTTTAGTTCACTTGAATGTAAAAGTATAAAAATAAAGTTCTTATCGACAGCTCAAAGTGCGATGTAATTTATGAAAGTGCTTAGACGTATCTTTTGCTAACAAGTGGTACAAAATAATAATTTATCTTAGTGATAATAAAATACTCTGACAACAAGTCTTACCAAAGGGTATCGTATTACCCAGTTATTTATTTTTATCTTGACCAGAGGATCCCTTTGAAACTTTTTTTCTCGTAGACCAGTTTCAAAATTTAACTGGTTATTTTGCTCCCTCATTTTTTTGAGTATTTTATTCATCATCATCATCATTTCAGCCGTAAGACGTCCACTGCTGGACTTAGGCCTCCCCCAATTCGGGGCTTTGCCATAATCGCCACGCTTGGCAGGCGAGTTTTTTTTTTTTTTCAACAAATATATTCTCTCTCTCTCTCCCTCTCTCTCTCTACCTCTCTCTCCCTCTCTCTCCCTCGCTCTCTCTCCCTCTCTCCCTCTCTCTATCTCCCCCTCTCCCCCTCTCCCTCCCCCTCTCCCCACTCTCCCCTTCTCCCTCTCTCCCCCCTTGCCCCTCTCCCTATCTACTCACAACAAAAAAAACAACAACATACAAAATATATACGGTCGAATTGAGAAACCTCGTCCTTTTTTAACCGACTTCAAAAAGGAGGAGGTTCTCAATTCGGATGTTTATATGTTTTTTTTTTTTATGTATGTTCGGCCATAACTCCGTCATATATAGACGGATTTGCAAAATTCTTTTTTTGTTCGAAAGGAGTTTATTCCGAAATGGTCCCATATAATTTTCATATAGATCTGATGATGAGTTCGGGAGACAGACACCGGAACTCTTTAAAAAATGACAGGAAATCAACCGCGATTTCTGCTATCGCATAAATATGCATTGTTTGTTTGTAATTAGTGCGGGGTGAATACCACAACTAAAAATTTAAAAATAAAAACTTTTTTGCAAAAAAAAACAACCGACTTCCTTAAAAACACTACAAAGTGAAAAATAACTTTAATTTCGGAAGTCGGTGGCAAAAAAACCATAAATACAGATCCTAAGACACCGACTACCGAAATTAAAGTTATTTTTCACTTTGTAGTGTTTTTAAGGAAGTCGGTTGTTTTTTTTTGCAAAAAAGTTTTTTTTGAAGTCGGTTAAAGCATGTCGTGACAACTTTTCGTAAGAATGTTTTCCGTCTAGCCCCCTTTCACAACGCGCGATAAGGAATTTCGTTCCAAAAATGGAACATTTTAAAAGTTAAAAGTAATATTACTGCAATTCTGCAAATTAAAAGTAACAGATTTATTTGGCAACGTTATTGTTGCATTGAGTTTAGTTTGATTATCTGGGGTTAAGGTTTCTGTTTCGGTGTTAAAATACTGTTCTCGTCGCTAGTTTCACTCATATTTTACGATTATTTTAATATTTTTTAACTTATTCAACTCTTTACGCCAGCTACGAAATGTTATTCCCGCTCTTTTATTTAAATTAAGGCGTGTTCGGAAAAAGCACCTTTGATATTTTATTATTCAAAATATTTACGTAACATTATTGAAACTAGAAATAAATATTTACAGGTTAAATATCAGTAATACTTATTTTCGTTTAAAGACAACAATAAGTTAAAAATTCAATAAATTACATCAAAAGACATAATTATCTTTTTGCAAAAAATCTTTAGTTATTACAAATTTACGAACGTGTTTGTCTTTGAGGTCTAATTCAAGATCGGAACTTCGAAAGGGCTGGTCTTTGTCTCTCTCGCTTTCTAATGGCGGGAAAGAGATAGAATGTAAATGTTTAGAATTGTATGATTAACCCAAGGCTGAATAAGATATTCGCGGTTTTCTGAAAACAAAAATTAAAAAGTTACTTTGTCTCACTCAGTGAGCAAAATCGCATTTTGCTCACTGATTTCAGGCAGCAAAACCTACATGTTTGAGCTACTGAAGTGAAAAAAAATAACCCCTCTTATTCATCCAATTTATTATGAAACTCTCACCCTGACCAGCATATGGCACTGTGTATACAGTCTAACACATTGGCCTGTCCCAACGAGAGTGTTGTCCGTTCGAAAACGCATGTGATTTGAATAATCCGCAGCGACAAGCTAACTTACTTAAATTTTGAGTGCCCCAACTTGATGCTTGAATGTTTTTAGCTGAGCATACTCGTATGTGTCGTACATAGATAGTTGTTGGTTGGTTGGTATTTAGAGTACTTTTTGTAGAAGTTTTACGACTCAATTTGACAACTACGTCATAAAACTATATTGTTCTCACTGCTGGATCACAGGCCTCCTCTTGTTGTCCGTTCAACATGAGGAGGCCATAATCCACCAAGTGCGGGTTAGTGGAAGTCACAATTGGTGTGTTTCACTAGACTCTAGGGAAACACATCAATTTACTTTGATCGACTTTACGATGTTAAGCCTCATTGCACATAGGCTACTTTGGTATAAAAATATTCTTTAATGGGGTGATATATGGGATGGAGGTTTGTATGGGCCCAGCATTTCTTAATTTATAAATATGAATATTCAAATGAATGTATAATTTTAGAATTTAACAATTACGTGTTTCATCGTTTTTGTAGAATTATCTTCTAATCGGGTAAAATACGTAGGTTAATTTCCGACATACATATCTATATCATATATAAAAATACATCTATATAAAAACCATCCCCTTCTAGAGTCTAGGGAAACACACCAATTTACTTTGATCGACTTTACGGTGTACAACCGTGACGATATAATTTACATGACGTCAGGGCCACAACGTGGCGGCCACCACTGTCGTAGTGCACCTAAATTTTACACAGCATCTTTGCTTAACGGCAGAAATAAGTAACTATAATATTAGGACTTCCCACACAACGAAAGGTTCCTTATCGTCACTTCAGCCGAAAGACGTTCACTGACGGATATAGGTCAAAACGAGGGGTTTTGCGTAATCACCATGCTTGGTAGGCGGGTTGTCGATTGCATTATGGCGGTAAAATGAACAGAGAGCGTTGTTGCCCGTTCTCTAGTAAGTCCCTTAGTCGCGTTTTACGACATCCACGGGAAGAAAAGTGATGGTGTTATTCTTTATGTCCTTCACCACATGCACAATGAAACATTGAATGGTTTCTCCCTTAAAGGTTACTTATTACAAAAGGTGATGAGGTTAAAGGTGGCTACGGCTAAGCATGGGATACCTGAGTTCGTTTTGCAGGTCGGGCACATTGTTATTGGGGTTTTATAACTACAACATCACTACATACACACACACACACTACAGACACATACATACACACATACAACACACACACACACTACACACTACTACATACTATAACATCCCATCACAAGTATCTTCGGATTACTTTCTGGGAAGCCCCGGCAACTTAATTGTATCTAGATTTAAGATAATAAACACATTCTTTTTTTTTTATAACTGAAATTTTTCAGTTGCAGCCCTTTTATTTGGGTCGGAAATCATCTAATGACGTCTCCTGCTCTGGGTTGAGCGGAAGAGCGTGTCAGACTTTTACTGACTAAAACCTAACCGAGTTCCTGAAAGAGAAGGCGGTGACGGCTTCCCATGCCCTCTCGCTCCGTACCATGGCCTGCCGCCGCCGATCTCCTCCACAAGGACATGGCGATGCTCCGCCCAGGCAGGGCACACCTCTACACCGCTGCTTCACCGTGTCCTCCAGGCAATCTACGCAATGATAACACCCAGGCATTACCTCCCGCCGTATTCTGAACAGGAATTTCCTGAAGCAACCAAACCCGGTAAGGACCTGCGTAGGACGGAAGGCGAAGACGCCGTGGCGCCTCTCTAGGTAGCGCTCCTCAAAGAGGGGACTTACCGCCGCAATAGTAGTGTGCCCAAAGCAGCCGTGATTCTGGATTTTTACCCTTGATAACAATAGTCTCGCCCCCTATTACATAGGACTTAAACATAACTGGCACAATATTGGCATCTCTGCCCAACTATTTGTAGAAACAAGGCCCGATGTTATGTTGAAAGGCTCCACATAACTACAAAACCATTTTTTCTTCCTACAAAAATAACGTAGATTTTACTATGATTGCCACGTCCCATATTTCCCGTCTACATACCAAATCGACAGTAATTTTATCTATCCAGCAATTTCTCAGCTAACTTTCACTAAATTGGTGCCTTTTGACGTCCAAATGTCATCGATAAAACTGACATTTGAAATCGGAATGGTAGATATAAAATGTGGAATTTATTTTAGTTGGTGACACGTATTGAGCGACTAATAAAACTTTGAAATGACAATAGTTTTCAGCGCTGACGAGTGAACAACGGGATTGAAATAGCAAACTGAATTTTTATTTTACTAGAAGCCTGTATCTAGCAGTGGACATCTTCCAAGGAGTAATTACGTAACACACTGTCCATAGGAATGGCTTTTATTTGAACAGTTCAACAACATTGATTGCGCTATTTAAGTTGTTGAACAGACACATTTTTCGAACACATGAAGCAATGCATTAGTAATATCATTCAAATTATTCAAATACTGATTGATCATGTGTTATACAATTAGGGTGCTGGTTGACATAATGGTGGTGATAAGCGTTCTGCTCGAAAATGTCTTCACATTCTCCCTCACATTTCTTGTATTTTTAAATAGTCATGGTACCAAGAACACGAGTTTACACATCAAAATTCGTTAAGCTATATTGAATTGTCCTGATCTTTGAAAGATGCATGCGCCTAGAAATTTCATAAATCTTCAAGCTCATCGTAATGATAGATCAAAATTTTCGAATTAAATATTGCAATACGCTAGTATGCAAACCACATACACTATAAATATTATGCATTTAATGTAATCTCAATTAACAGTCTGTGCTAAATAAATGTACTTTCTTTTCTATCTAATACTAGTCGAGAGACAGAATTATAGCAAACTTAAATATTAAATTAAAAGCCGTTCACTAAAAACAGAAATTTAAAGAAAAATAAACTTTACTGCTAAAAAAAACGTTCGAAAATTTATTACAATCACCTTCTTTAACAAACAGATTGGTGATCACATTTTGTTTTTATTAACACTTTAGCAAACAGATGACGTTTAACATCCATGACAAGCTCTCGTCATCATAAACGTAATGTCATGTTGAAGAATTAATTATGCAACATGTTTTTGATGCAAACACCCGATTCAACACACAAACAGTGTTTACAACATTTTTTTATGTTCATGTTTTGTCAGTGTGAAACAACAGTTAGTCGCATTTTATGACGCAAATACGAAGGGGAAAGAATATTATATTAATTAAACTAGCTTTCCCCGCGGCTGTATCCGCGTGAATGTCGGAAAGTATCCCATGTATTTTACGCCCTTATAGGATTCTACAAAAACGCTGAAACACGGAAATCTTAATTTTTTACCAAAACTAAATTTTGATTTTCATATCATAAGTTAAGCAACTTAAGAAATATAAACTTCCATCCTCTATATTAGACTTTTTAGGATTATATTTCATAGGAGATAGGATACATAAAGTAGCTTTTGTCCTTGCCCAGGAAGCCATGTATCTCGTTACCAAATTTTATCAAAATCCGTTAAGTGGTTTAAGCGTAAAAACGTAACAGACAGATGATTTGAGTTACTTTTGAATGTATAATATTAGCACGGATTGTTTGTTTGGTGTAGAAAACAAACTTTTCGTATCATAATACATACAATCACGCCTTTTTCCCATGGGGGTAGGCAGAAACCACGGAACACCACCTGCTACGATCTATACACACTCCTTTTGCCTCGTTTAGGTCTTTTGACAGGCCTGTTGGTCTAGTGGTTAGCGACCCTGACTGCTATGCCGGAGGTCGTGGGTTCGATTCCCACCCAGGACAAATCTTTGTGTGATGAGCACAATCATTTGTTCTGTGTCTGGGTGTAATTTATCTATAATATGTATGTATTTAGAAATATATAAGTATGTTTATCAGTTGTCTAGTACCCATAACACAAGCTGTGCTTAGCTTGGGACTAGATGGCGTTGTGTGATAGTTGTGGGATATTATTATTATTATATTAGGTTCTTACAATTGGTCATACATACACGCCGGTTGCGAATACTACGCACCTGACCTTTATCATAATATCACTACTTTTCTTTGCCTGATGTTTTATCCTAAGATTGGAGGGGGGATATTTACCAAAATGATCTCACGTAATTAAGGGAAGCCCTCAAATAATTAAGAAAGAAGTTGTGAGATATAATTTAGACATATATGTCTTACTATTTCCTTTTAGTGAATGATTATGAAAGAAGTTAAGTTGACCATGGTTTGTTAGCATTTTCAGCAGATAGTTTTTGAACAGAGCATAGTAATCTTAGATCGCATACAGCATTACTATTTTTGCCTATATGCACAACTAAGCACCGTTAATCAAATAGTTAACTTCGTTAATCGCTAAACTGTTACTAAAAAGTTTACTTCGTTAAACGCTAAAGCCCCTTTAAAAGAGTTAACGTTAATCGTTAACTATTGACAGAAATTGCATTATTTGTCGTTGTGATAATTATTCTTTTATAAAAATATTGGTATGGCCTATGGAAGTTTAGGTAAGACATGGAAAATTAATTATAGAAGGGTTTATCTTTAGAGTTTCAAAATTTAGTGATTATCGTAACGTGTTTTTCGTGGGGCGGCGCAGTGTTCTTTTGCCAAGTAGTAGGTACTTAATTTACGATTAACAGACTTATGGAAAGTTAATGGGTTAGTTAACAATTTTCAAAGTCAACTTAAAAGTTAATCCGTTAATAGTAATGTTTACTTCTGTCTTGTACCCAGCTTTGCAAATATGGTTGCAAAAGATTGCGATATCGAAAGAATTTGAATACAGAATAAAATACTATCTAAATTATTGTCTGACACTATGCACACAACTTTACCCCATTTTGTATGTCTGTAGCGAAATATTATAGTATTGTGACTGTGAAAATAGTGGAAATTCGTCACGTGCCCGTAACGTGACGACGCGTTGCACATAAATTATGGACACTCTACTACCTTTGGCAGTCGAACAAGTAAGAATACTGTCGTATGGAGACGTTGAAACTTTTTTACACTGTGCTTGGCAGGGACGTATTTTTGCTGCGACTTACAATGTGTTTCGTATATTCGAACCCAGGCAGGCGCTTTCCGCGTGTTTCCATTGCGTGGATCGTCTGGAGGACACGGTGGAGCATACGGTGGAGGTGTACCCTGCCTGGGCGGAGCACCGTCCTGTCCTCGTGGAGACGATCGGCGGCGGCGACCTCTTGCATCCGGCCCTGGTGCAGGCCATAGTATGGAACGAGAGGGCATGGGATGCCGTCACTTCTTTCTGCGAATCAGTAAAGTGAAGGAGGAAACGCCCCGGGCGTCGGAAGTCAATCTCGGACTACCGGCCACCATAGGCGCGGGCTTGCGGGTGTCGATCAATGGGTAAGCTCGCCGCCCGGTATGGACCAGGCCCGTGTTGACGGCGAGTTGTGTTCCACGCGCGCCTTAAAGAGATGTCAGCATAATTAAAGGGGTCCGGTAGGACGGATGCCTACCAGGGTCGTGAGATTAGTTCGAAAGAGATAACGTGGCTCTGGCATATAGACAACTGAAGGAACACGGGTGGATTTTAGTCAGTAAAAGTTTGACACGCCCTTCCGCTCCACCCAGAGACGTCATTTAATGATTTCCTACACAAAAAAAAATAAAACGCAGGCGCTTTAGTAACCCGCACAGGCCAGCGTGGTGAATTATGGCCCACTTCCTCTCACAGAGAGTAGGCCTGTGTCCCAGCCGTGAGATCATTATTAGCCGATTATACTTGTTTATATTGACTGACCTAATTCTTATAATTGGATGCTTACTAACTTTCTAACTTCCTGTTTTGAGCTCACAAATCAATATGTTATTGACACATTTAGCTTTAGACGTCAGAATAACAGTCTTGCCTTTCAGGAAAATCTCACCGAGAAACATTTAGTTGCGAGTGACCTTGAGGTGACCTATCAAAAGGAATCGTACGTTTATTTATCAAAGTATTCTTACAAAGATGTTACGATTTGTAACTAAGTAAAAACTTGTGGCTAAGTAAAAACAGCCGCACCGGTTGAGCGTTCAGCTTAAGCTACGCTTCCCGCGGGATGTCCGTGGATGGGTGACAATCTTTACATACCAATTCCGTGCCTCGGAAAGCACGTTAAGCCGTTGGTCCCGGCTGTCTTTCGTAGATCTTAGACAGTCGATACGGGTCGTCAGAAGCCCGAAAGTCTGATAACTAGTCTTACCAAGGGGTATCGTATTACACAGTAACTGGGTTGTGGAGGTCAGATAGGCAGTCGCTCTATGTAAAATACTGGTATTCAGCTGCATCGGGTTAGACTGGAAGCTGACCCCAACATAGTTGGGAAAAGGCAGGCAGATGATTATGTTACGGTTTGTAAAGTTCATAATATTCTGCCGTTTTCGGCATACAAATAAATTTTCAGGGTTTTGGCTAGTTTTTAACACGTAACATTGAATTAAATGTATAATACATACTTATAGAAATGTCAAAAAAAAATTGTCAAAGGGAATATTATAGTTACAATTTTAATTTTTTCCTAATATTTAAGTCAATTTTCATGATTTCTATAATAATCATTAATAAATAATTCTTTATTGGCATAAAAAAATGTATACAAACAAAGTTAAGCTCTAGGTAAAAACTTTTTTGCAGTGGCCAATGTCTAAGACATTAGTCGACTAGTAGCATTTACTTACAATGTAATTGAATACTTAATTAAATAATTGATATGATAAGACAACAGTGTAGTTTAAAAGAAGATGTCATTGTAGTGACAAAAATTGAAAAAAATATGCTTAGATGGTTTGGTCATGTTGAGAGGATGAATGAAGGTCGGCTCACAAAAGGTATTTATTTACAAGGCAGATGTGAGTGGAAACACCGGGAGGGGACGCCCTAGGAGGACATATAGGGACCTTATTGGTGATGTTCTTCAGAAAGGTCAGGTGCGTAGTACTCGCAACCGGCGTGTGTGTACGACCAATTGTATGAACCTAAACGAGGCAAAAGGAGTGTGTAGAGTTCGTTGTAGGTGACGTTCCGTGGTTTCTGCCTACCCCCATGGGGAAAGGCGTGAGTTTATGTATGTAATTGAATAATTTACATTTTAACATAACGCGATACAAAATACATTGTTAGAAAATAATTTATTTACAACATTAATTTATTTATTAACATCGTTATAAAGTTCAATTGCATCCTTATTTTGGTACACAAAAATACAATTGGATTGACAACAAAATGTATTGACACTTCGCTTCATTTTTTTTAATGACATCTCGCAGGTCAACCCATGAGGTTATCTGCTGCTTAACCGGACTTGCCTTTAGTTACCTTAATAATTTAAGCCCTCCAGCCAGTACCTCGCTTCACCAAGTTTTCACGGTGTTATTTTTAAGGAACAAATCGGCAATACAGCAAATACTTCCAAAGATACCACAGTAATAACTCAAAATGACACGACATTTTAGTATATCATAAATATCACAACATAAAGTATAAGCATAAAGAAATATAATATAATATCAGATAATGACTCGAACTTGGCCCATTTTGCGTCGCATCCATGAAGTGCGGGAGTCATCACATTTATCATCTGATGCAGGGGTCGTAAACCTTTTTTATGTAGGAACATTTGCGAGCTAATTCTTTTAATCATTTTTAAATGTGGGCATGATGTGCCTTTTTTTGTAACACATAATTTAAAAAAAAATGCATGCAACAAGATAGAAGGCACAAAAATATACCTTATTTGATTAGAATTTTTTTTCCAGCAGACCTGAACTCAAGCCGTTTTCGATAAAAAACATAGACACAGTATAAACAGTCAAGCTTACCTAAAAGATATCTAGCTTACAAGAAAACAGGACAGACAGAAGTTAACTTCTGCTTTCTCTGTATGAGAAGAAGTTTTTCGAGAGATGTTTTATGTGTGCACAATGCACCAGAATGGTATTTTATTTTTTACTTTGTTCAATTTTTTTTATATCGATACCTAACAAGTGGTATTGTCAGCTTATATAATTTTACCCTGTATAAAATCACAAATTGTAACACTAAGGTTCGCGATCCCTGGTGTAGTGGGAGACGTGTTTTTATTTATCTCCGTACGACGTCTGTCGGGAGTGAGAGGATAATGCATAAAATATTATTGCTATCGCCTCCATTTTTGCCGAAGTGGGGGAAATATGGCGTGTCCGTATTGATATTGTAGCCTGTAGTGAGACTGAGACTTAGATTAGGCGACTTATTTCTGTCGATATGTGTTCGAAGTACCGATTAGGGTGTGCTTCCGAAAGTACCTACAACATCTTGTTGTTCCCGAATAGATAAATCGGCTTTTTAACCGACGAAAAAAACGGAGGAGGTAATCAATTCGACACGTATTTTTTTTTTTGTTTGTTTTTTTTTTATGTATGACCACGCATAACTTTTGACATAGTAGTCCGATTGTGTGATAATTCTTTTTTTATTAGAAAGGGTATACTCCGAGGGTGGTCCCATATAAATTTGGAAAACAAAATCGAACCCTAAGGGTCGGAAAACAGGGGATGATTGATTGTTCACTCATTGATTGTAATGTATAACCACGCATAACTTTGTACAGAGTAGTCCGATTTTGATAATTCTTTTTTCATTGGATAGGGTATACCTTGCCAAGTATTATTACTACATTAAAGCCACAAAAAATTACAAAATAAAAACTTTTTAACAAAAAATTAAACCGCCGAAAAAACAGAAAAGCAAAAAATAATAAACCTTAAAATTATAAGTCGGCGCTTTGAGTGATCTTTGTTCGTTGACTTTTCAGCGCCGACTCAAAATTTTAAGGTTTTTTATTTTTTGCTTTTCTGTTTTTCGGCGGTTTAATTTTTAATTCTTTGTTAAAAAGTTTTTTATTTTCGTTTTAAGGCGCAGCGCCGAATCACTTTGACTGGCCTGTTAGTCTAGTGGTTAGTGACCCTGACTGCAAAGACTGAGGTCGTGGGTTCGATTCCCACCCGGGACAAATCTTTGTGGGATGAGCACAATCATTTGTTCTGCGTCTGGGTGTAATTTATCTATAATATGTATGTATTTAGAAATATATAAGTATGTAAAATGTATAATATGTATGTATTTAGAAATATATAAGTATGTAATTTATCTATAATATGTATGTATTTAGAAATATATGTATATTTATCAGTTTTCTGGTTACCATAGTACAGGCTCTGCCTAGTTTGGGATCAGATAACGGTGTGTTGATTGTCCTAAGATATTTATTTATTTACTTATATTTTAAACTTGCTTCTGCCCGGGAATCGGTCCGCGTCACTGACCCACCGCGTCACATCGTATGGGTGCTAATGCTTTTTCTGGGTTTTCACGTAGAATTCTTTCTGACTTTCTTTTTGCTCTTAACAAACCCGTAAGAGCTGTATCATCCACACCAAGAATAATCATGATATAATGATGTATGATTTATTGAGTCTTCCTAGGTACATTCATCATCATCATCATCATCATTTCAGCCGCAAGACGTCCACTGCTGGACTTAGGCCTCCCCCAATTTGAAGGGCTTTGCCATTATCGCCACGCTTGGCAGGCGGGTTGGCGATCGCAGTATGGTGGTAAAATGCTTAGATAACGCTGCTGCCCATTCTCTAATAAGTCCCTTAGTCGCCTTTTACGACACCCACGGGAAGAAATGGGGTGGTGTTATTCTTTACGTCTAGCACCAGGTAGGTAGAGGTACAGGTGGGTTTAGGTACATTACCTTCGTAAATAGGTAAGTGGAATACATCAACTGATGCTATCGCCTCGTTTCAAGGTTTTCCACTGTGTTTCTTATTAATTCATCTATTAAGGTCTTTAGCGATCAGTTTTGCCTATAACCATTAATTTTACAAGTTCGATGGGTGCTCTCAAAACGGTGAAGGAAAACATCGTGAGGAAACCGGCATGTCTTAGAACCAAAAATTCGAAGACATGTGACATCTACCAACCCGCACTGGGCCCGCGTGGTGGATTATGGCCCGCTCCTTCTCACCGAGAGGAGGCCTGTGTCCCAGCAGTGGGAACATTATAGGCTGATGATGATGGGTAGTTCCAGAGATTAACGCATTCAAACAAACTTTTCAAATATTTTAGTATGGTAGATTACGCAGCATCATTCCAAAATAGGAACCTTTTCGCCTCGTACAGCACTCTGCTTTTATTTTTTTATTTTTTTTCTAAGGTCTTTAATGCCGTTTGCAGTAGGAGTAAACTTGTAGAAATCGTTACATAACGAATAAATGTTATGTCAACTCTTATTAAATAACATTAATATAAAGAGACAGAGAGAGATAGTGTTTACGGTTTTCAAGGGTGCTGCATTGCAAAGAGATGTCAGTAGCACTGAAGGGGACCGCTAGGACCGATGCCTGCCGGGGTCGCGAGATTGTTCGAAAGAGATACCGTGACCCTGGCATATGGGCAACTGAAGGAACACGGGTGGGGTTTAGTCAGTAAAAGTCTGACACGTCCTCCCGCTCCGCCGAGAGCGGGAGAAGTCATTTGATGATTTCCCATCCAGAAAAAAAAAGGGTGCGGCATTCAATAGTCAGGTAAAACAGAAAATCTAAAAACGGCGGGTACGAAGATTTTATATACTTTTATATGTTTCTATGACTGTGACTAGTTTAGTCTGTGGTTTTCCTGTGCAAGTCCCTAGCTAAACTTTATCTTTCTTCTTTCACCTGAAACTTTCAAACTTTATAAAAAGATAAACAGAAGTATATACAGAATCAAGTCGTTTTCCCATGGGGGTAGACAGAACCAAGAGAACGCAACACTTTTCCTGGCTACTACGATTCCTATGCTACTAAACTTCGCGTACTCTCTGTGTGTCTCTCACGGCGAAGCGTGTACCGGTGTGTGACAGAGCCCGTTAAGTGTTTTTCACGTTTTCGTGACAATGTAGCCACAAACTATTTGTAATACACAAACTAGCAATATTTTGACACCGCAACAACTTTAAACATCTACTGGACATATGAAAATCTTAGTTGCTCGACAATATTCGATTTACTGCATCTTTTTAACGTGGGTACCATCTATGCGATGAATTTTAGTCGATCAGCAGTGTTGTTTAGTGTGGTTAAAAAAATGAACTTAATTAAATCTTACTATATAAACTTAATACAAGTACTAAACTCTGGCCTTCTTATTACAAAAGACGATCTAACTTTAGTTTTAGTCTAATGCTCTGAACGAGATTTTGCTCTCCCAACTTTTTTATTATTCGGGTAAAAATTTTAATACAAAAATATTTTTTTGAAATAACTGCATTTCTATACATATTAGGTTCTTAATTCAAAAACTGGCTCAGTGGTTTAAATCATACCTAAAACAAAAATTGTCTTGTAATAAGATTGAATGGGTTCTTAATTTAAAAACTCGCTTGTTTTGTAATAAGAACTAAAAACTTGGATAAAAATACACAAAAGATACACAAAAAAATATGTTTACCATATTCGGGTTCGAAAACCTCGTTCGCTGTTAGTGTTAACCGATCCCCTAACCGTTTAACCAACCAGCCCTTCTGCTAGGTACTCATAATTCCTTTTTTAATATATTTATAAGGGATAGCTTCACCCGCAATCTGTTCCCAGAAATTGGAATATTTTTACTTTATCCCTAGCGCTGCGTGTTTGCAAACTTATTTTTACCGTCACGAAAAACAATTTTGTATCTTTTACGTGTGTTTAAGGGCCATTTCTTGTTGTGCTGACTATTTTGGTAACATTGTAAGGCTTGGAACAGGAATGTATGCTGCGTTACGTTATATTACAGATGCCGATGGGTATGTACCGAAATGTATTGTGTGTATTATTTATGGTACGTTTGTTTACTTTTTCCGGGGTCAGTGTGTCAATAGCCATCATAACTTGGTTACAAATGTTCCCACATTTGGACTTATTGTGGTGGTATAAAGGTAACAGAAACATGAAATATACAAACGTTTATTTTCTTTCCTGGAGCTTGATAAGCCAAAGGAAGGGTTGCCCTCTACGGTACGGTTTACAGATATAACTCTCGCACAAAGCCATTTTTTATTTATAACTAGCTTTTGCCTGCGTGGAGGTCTAAAAAGGTATCTTATGTGTTAATCCAGGTTGTACACTATCTGTGTGCTAAATTTCATCTTAATCCGTTTGGCCGTTTTTGCGTGATTGAGTAACAAACAACCAAAGATACAAAGTTTCACATTCATAATATTAGTATGATTACAGTATAAAGTTTTTAAAATCTAAAAATTTCCCTTGGTATGCTTTTTTTTTGTGGGTGGGGCATCGTCAAATGACGTCTTCCGCTCTTGGGTAGAGCTTGGGTAGTTGCCACAACTTCAGGCTTGGCAGGCTGGTAGGCGATCGCACCGTGGTGATAAAGTGCATAGAGAACGCTGCAGCCCATTCTCTAGTAAGTCCCTTAGTCGCCTTTTACGACATACACGAAAATAAATAGGATAGTGCTATTCTTTACGGCCGCCATGACACGGAACCATTTCATTTTCTTGATTTTATTTTAATTATTTACATCAATTAACTCAACTAAAGTGTATTACTGTCGTCCGACCTCATCTACCCTCCAAAGTGATGAAACTATATAAGGTGTATCTATTCATACACGAAATATTTAAAGACGTACACAAGCTAAAGACAAGGTAAAGAAGCTATAGCAACGAAAAAAAAAATGTTGTCCAAAAGTATTTTTTTCAAAATTTAATATTTATAAATTATTTGACGCACATAAAAAATACTGGCTCCTTCTTATTTTTAACATCCATTACTCTAGTTTCTATAGTGGCCGCGCTCGCGCTGTTCGGTCGCCGCCCTCGCAGCATCAGGCGGGCCATTTATAGAATTTGAAGTAAAGGTTTTACGCAAAACATCTCAAGCGGTTTAAAAATTTATAATAATTACGAAAATTCAAAAACGCTTAGATAAAAAAAAAAATTTTGCTTCTATAGCTTCTTTACCACCTACAGGTGTGCCTCTTAAAATATTTCGTGTATGAATAGATACACCTTATATAATGAAACAAAATATACTTAGCATAAGAAATAAAATACAATTATGAATACTGGTTTTTATTTACTGAACTGTTCCAACAATACTTTATTTGCTGAAGCGGGCTCCCAGACGTACCTACTGAACGGTATGACTTCTGTAATCTAATAACTGGAAACAATACCTAGAATTTAATATAATTTCGAATGCCGTGGGACTTGAAATAAAATATAATAATGTTGTAGAACTTGGCATTATGAATAATTTATTTTGGAAATACCTTTTGTACTTGTAAAGGTTGACTAGTATTTTCTTAACTATTTTAAGTTCGACTTATGTATATTCTGTGTATTGGGCCTTAAAACAATATGATACAGTGAAAAACCCAGCCAAGTGTATGTAGCCACGCACAATGAAGGGTTCCGTAATTAGGATGAATTAATCCCAAAAACTAACTTAAAAATGTAGTGGAATATCATTTTCTCCCATACATTCAAACTGCAAATGTAAGTTGGTCGACTATTACTCGTAAACTTGCAAAACCTATTCGGCTGATTGAAAATATATATACTACTATCGTGAGTTATTTTCACATATAATACAACCTTTTAGCTGGTAGGTAGGTAGCGGGTTGGTTGAGGGGGGGGTTCTTTAAAGCTTAATATTTTACAAAATGATCCCTTAATCGTTTTTTTTTTTTTTGAGTTGGGTATCCAACGACATCCCGTTTACTCCACACCATAGGATACAAGAGAATAAAACATCCCTCTTTACATGTTATAAAGGTACTGCGACCTGTACCTACGGAATTCTTTGCTTTTCTGGATACTATCCTGAGCAATAGAACGGTATTATTCAACAATTGCATCATCTGCCTAGTCTTATCCCAATTACGTTGGGGTCAGCTTCCAGTCTAACCGGATGCAGCTGAGTACCAGTATTTTACATTGAGCGACTACCTATCTGACCTCCACAACCCAGTTACTGGGTTATACGATACCCCTTGGTAAGACTGGTTGTCAGACTTTCGGGCTTCTGACGACTTGTAACGACTGTCTAAGATCTACGAAAGACAGCCGGGACCAACGGCTTAATAGTGCTAATCCAACTATTTATATTAACAAAATCAATTTCCACGATACCCAAACCGTATACCAAACATACAGTTCCTACAGGCAATTTAGCAAGGTTTTCGTTAGCCCTCTCAATTAATCGTAAAGATTGGGGCGGGGGCTGTTCGAGTGCTCGAGTGGCTCGAGATGGCTCGAGATGGCTCGAGGGTGCTCGTGTCGGCCTGAACCACTCGTAACGTAAGGATAATCTGGCGTTGCATCTTTAGTTTATAGGTTCGTGCGGTAAGTGGGTAATGTTGGTGACTATATTGTGAACCGGGTAAAAATTATGTGAGATGAAAACGGATAAACTCATGACCTTTTTTGCATGAAGTAAGCCTGTAAGTTGTCTGTTAGAGAATGCTTGAGGCACACATGTAGAACTATGCATAATTAAAGTGCATAATAATTAGCCTTTAACGTTTCGATTGCTGGAATATAGGCTATAATTCACTACACAGCCCCATTGCAACCCGCACCCGGTGTTCCAAATTCAAAACGCCACCGACTCTTTTGTTTCCTGGTCGATCATTGGTCCGTTACTTTTGACTGTCAATAGGAGACTTGAAATCGAAAATCGGCGAGTGAAGCTTCGGACAGAAATAGCTTCGATATTTGAAATTGAGATATTTATATTTTCACGAACATGTTCATCGTTCTTTAAAGATGAAATGAAAATACAGAACGGTTACGTTTGTCACAATATCATCATCATCATTAGCAGCCTATAATGTTCCCACAGCTGGGACACAGGCTTCCTCTCGGTGAGGAGTGTGTGCCATGATCCTCCACGCGGGCCCAGTTGATAGATGTCACATGTCTTGGAATTTTTGGTTCTAGGAAATACCGGTTTCTTCACGATGTTCTTTCCTCGTTTAGAGAGCAGTGGTGAACGAATAATTTGTTAGTAAGTAAAGCGCCTGTTATGGTTCAAACCTGCGAGCTATAACTCGTATGTCGCGACCGTTACCACGGGGCAATTAATGCTGTAGGCACGTAGGACTATGAGTAAAAGTAAGAAACTCCACTGCTGTAGACTCGTGGAAATATGAGTAAATGTTTTAAAAATGCTTTTATTTAAAAAATAACGATACTCAGTTTTTTCGTATTAAATATCATAAAACGAACGAAACATTACACCAAACAAGCAAGCAGTTAAAACTGCATATTCTCTTAAATCTATACTTTTAATATTATTAAGCTGAAAAGTTTGTTTGTTTGGTTGAACGTGCTAATCTCAGGAACTACTAATCTGAATTGAAAAAAAAATTGTGTTGGGTAGCCTATTTATTGAGGACGGCAATAGGCTATATAACATTAAGCGACAATCAAAAGGAGCGGAGCAGCAAAGAAAAATGATCGAAAACTGGCAGGCAATTTGATGCGACGGGAAGGGTCAGGGGAGCAAAAATTTGACGCGGACGAAGTCGCAGGCAAAACCTAGTAACGAATAAAACGACAAATAACTTAACAATACATAGGTAACGAGACGGCTTTCAAGCACCTTGTTACCAGCGGGTTTTGAGAATCAATTGAGCGTGTCGTGTTATTGTACTCGAGGTCTATGACGTTGTAGCTATTTCTAACAAAATATTAAAGTATTATTTTACTATATGGTCTCTCTTCCACGAGTATCTCTTCATTTAGATAATAAAGAGAATAAGTAGAACAACCATTTATATTTCGATGGTTTTAACTTTATTAGCTCACCACTTTTTTGTAAAAATGTGTTAGATTTTGTTAAGTTATTTGGTCTATTTGACATAATTTATTCTAATGTAGTTTAAATGAAATTTATTGTTGTTTCGAATTTGTAATCGATTAATTATGCTGGCAATACCGAAACTATGTGACTGTATAATTCAGATTTTTCAAATCAAAACACTCAATTTGTAAGTGGCACTTCAAATTAGTATCCACAGGTTGAAAACACCAAAAGTATAAAAATTCAGTGCGCGATAAAACCTTTGTGCGGCCGTGGTTTTCCTATGTGCTTTTGGAATACTGGCACGATATTATATTGTAATAAAATTGAACAGTATCACTATTTTATAATCTACTAGCTTCTGCCCGCGACTTCGTCTGCGTCAAATTTCCCCACTCCGTAGCTTCGAATAGCCTGCCCGTGTTAGGTCTTCGTATTCGTAACTTTTTCCTTTTTGCTTGGGTCCTAAAAGATCTAGCGTGATGTTATATAGCCAATAGTCTTTCTCGATAAATGGGCTACCCAAGACTGAAAGTTTTTTTAATTCTTATATTCAATTCGAACCAGTAGTCGAGTTGAGAATAACGCGTTCAACAAACAAGCAAACTCTTTAGCTTAATAATCTTAACTAGTGATCGTCCATTGGTCGAAATTCGACCTTACTTCATTTAAATAGAAATACATTATTAAATGAAAAAATATATATAATAAAAAATAATATGGTTATATTTGATATTCTAACACTATAGACAAATAATATTCAAGACAAATATTTTCGATATGATCATAGATTTAAAAAATGAAATAGATTATATATCTATAAAATTAATTTATTACCTATGGTTACACTTGACATTCAGTAAGACTATAGACACAAAATATTTAAGACAGATATTCTCGATTGAACCACAGATTTGGACCATAAACAAAAGAATATAAATGCATGTGTGTATTAAATACACGGTAATGAATAGTAATGTGTGTAACGTGTTATTTATTGAAAATAATGTATTTTTACGCATAATTTTAAAAAAATATTAGCATTCGTCACTTCTTCTCTGTATAAACTATAAGTGTGCGAAATTTCATACTCCTCCGTCCGCCCAATTTTCGTAAAAAGGGATTCATAGTTTTCACTTCACGGTTCACCGATAAATTACGCGTCACGTTTTTTGTCCGGGATGGACTCCTAAACTACTTAACCGATTTTAATGAAATTTGCACACCGTATGCAGTTTGATCTAACTTAAACGATAGAATAGTTTTTATCTCAATTAATGATCTCAGTATTTGCAAATTAATTTTTTTATAGAACAATGTGTGTGTTTATTGGTTAGTTCTATGAATTTTTAATACTCGTAGATGACGTTGGTTTCAATTTCTAGATAACCACTGGAAAAAGCTAGTATTAGTATAGATATCTACATACGTTCATAGCAGTGATGGAAAGTTCACTTTTATCGGCTTTTTGAAACTAATATAGATTTTGACCTCTAGCGACGATTATATTCCTTAACGCTTGTTTATACTATTACTATCGATTCTCTTGCAAATAACGTTACCCTTATCTGCTAATCTAAAATAAATAACCCTTCGGTACCCTCTTCAACAGGGTTGCTTTTATTAAGGACCATATAGTATGGGTTAGGATGTTGAAAAAATATAGATCTCGTATAATATGTCTATAGGCGGGTCAAAACAGAAATTTGGAGTTTTAAATGTAGTCTTAAAAGTGCGATGTGTTTAATTATAAATTATTTGATTCTTTTTCCTTGGTAAATTGGTATGCTCGTCAAATTATGTGTGTTATAGTAATTTTTATTGTAGATGCATCGTCTTCACATATAATTGTATAAATATTGTATACAAATACTGAATACTTTTTTAAAAGAGTAACGGTGGAATTTCTTGCGTATTCTTCTCCATAAGAATCTACTTTTTGGAAGGGGCAACTAGAATCAATTCTATTTTTATGTAACAGTTGACGTTCAAAAGTGCCTTTTTTGGGCTTAATTGAAATAAATGCTTTGACTTTGACTTTGAAATCAGAAACTTGTAATTTCTACTTTTGACGCACATCAAATGATGATGTCATTACAGCCGAAAGAATAGTATGGTTGTGTTGGGATTACAGTAATTTTTCTCAAAACACATGTTTGTTGAAGTCGATTAAATTGCGAACGAAGAATACGTCGTTTGTAAAACGGCGAAACAACAAAGAAACTAAAAAAAATTACATTAAAATACGAGCTTGTTAGCCTTTCAAATTAGTTTACTTACAATTTCGGAATAGTTTCAGTCTTTATTTTCGAGCTGCTCCAAAGTACAAATTTGGAATAAATAGATTCTCCACTGTTGAAGCAGTGGATGAGTGTTCATGCAAAGGGCGCTCAGTCCGGCGCATGCTTAAATTAATTTAATAAATTGTAATTACTAATATTAGGCTAAGTTTATTGTTACTAACACCTATGGATCTTTTAATCCGAAATAAATTTGATTTGATTTGATTTGAATATTTACATTATTATAAAAATAAAATAAATCATAGGACGTCAAAAACTTTCGTCCGGATCTTTATGCTAGTCGATTATGTAAATTATTTTAATATAATTAAATAAAGATCGAAGAAAAGCCACTGATGGTCACGGTCCATTCCAAGGTTGCCTGGAAGAGATCGCAGAAAGCGATAAGGCCGCCCATTGCATGTTTTTTGTGTTAAATGTTCTTTTTATTATGTATTTTCTGGTGTACAATAAAGAATATATAAATAAATAATAAAAGAGGCAGGGGCTCGTGGCCATGTATTAACAGCCACACGTTTCGATACATCAGGTTAAGCTACTTTTGCTGACGTTGGTCCCTATTGAGGTTGGTGGTGACCGTCTTTACATACTGAGACTCCTTCGTACCTCCGAATATACGTTAAGCTTTGGTCCCAGCTATCGTTCGTAGATCTTTGACATTCGTTACGGGTCATCAGAAGCCTGAAAGTTTGATAACCAGGGGGTACCGTATCAAAATCAAAATCAAAAGTCATTTATTCAAATTAGACTGAGGATCGGCACTTTTCGAACGTCAAAATTACAAAAGACAGTCCCCCCAAAACGCCCACTCGTCGCGCACTTCCTAGTGCTTTAGCTGGGAAGAAGAAGTGGCCAACAAACTCCCCAGCAGCACAGCTGTCTGTCCAGTTAGAAGAACTTGATTCTATACAATGGTATATAGTAAAACATTAAAAGACACAAATTAAATTAAATGATTTGCTATATGCCAGTAACTGGTATTACCCAGTAACTGGTTGTGGAGGTCAGATGTGCAGTCTCTTTATGTAAAATACTGGTATTCAGCTACATCCGGTTGGACTAGAAAAGGCTAGGATCAGGATAAGGCTAGTCAGATTCATTTTTAATTTTAAGATATTTACTTGTTAACAATTTATGAAATACTAGCTGTCATACAAAATGTATCACCTTAGGTTACGTCACTAAAGTTTTAGTAAGGTTCCCTACTTTTTTCTAGCAATAAATATAGCTTATATTACTCAAGGTGAATGTAGCTTTCTAATGGTGAAAGAATTTTTGAAATCGGCACGCTAGTTTTTGAGTTTATTCATTACAAACATACACACAAAAATACAAATCTTTCCTCTTTATAATATTAGTGTAGATGTAGATTTTCGCAAGTTTACTTATTTAGTTAATAATAATAAATAATATTCCACAACTATCGCACAACGCCATCTAGTCCCAAGCTAAGCAGAGCTTGTGTTATGGGTACTAGACAACTGATAAACATACTTATATATTTCTAAATACATACATATTATAGATAAATTACACCCAGACACAGAACAAATGATCGTGCTCATCACAGTTACACACAGTACAGTACGTACAGTTACTACTATCACCTCGCCCGCGACTTCGTCCGCGTGAAATTTATAGCTCATGTTACTTCAGAATAATATAGGTAGCTTTCCTTAAGTGAAATAATTATTAAAATCGATTGAGTATTGTTTGGGTTTATCCATTACAAACAATCAAATATTTCTTCTTTACAATATTAGTGTAGATTTATTTATTTAAGTAGTTCAATTAAGCCAATAGCCCCCCCCCCCCTTTCTACCAACCCTAGAACTAAAGGAAATAGCTGGAGGACGTCTAAACGGCATTTACTCCCAGTTTATCGCCGTGACGTGATAATGGCCCTCCCTGACGTTTATTTAGCACATATTTCATTCGCTTCAGTTACTGCACGAATCCGGGATATTTAGTGCAGTTCATAATTAAATGTTTTTTGTTTGAAAACGTGTTGGGCAAAGCACAGGCGCTTTTGGTAATACCTTTATTGAAATTGCGCTGGTTTTCGTATTTCGTATTGCTCTTTGGTCACAATATCTTGATTCCTTGCCAGGTTTAAAGAACGCCTCTGGCAAGTGTGCCATGATATGGTTTAGATGCAGGTAATTTAGTGTTCCGTTCCTACGGCAACGGAATCACTTCGTTGTCTGTCTGTCTTTATCACGATCATTTTTTTAGGTCACGTAGAGGTCAATTAGCGCAGCCTATCGCAGTCCACTACTGAACATAGACCTCTCCCATGCGTCGCCACAATAGGATAGGGTATCCTTCCCTTCCGCATCCAGATTTCTTAAGGTGGTCGGTCCATCTAGCTGTGGGGTATGCCAACCGCTTGCCGATATGCTGTCTCCACTCCAGGACTCATCTGCTCCATCGGCCATCGGTCCATCGACCAACATGGCCTGTCAACACTGCCACTACAGTTTGCTTACTCAGCAAGCTATGTCAGTAACTCCGGGTCTTTTGCGGATAATTTCTTTTCTGATTTAATCCTTCCAATCCGAGCACAGCCTGCTCCATAGCGTGTTGAGCGACCTTGGATTTGTTGACCAGCCCAACTGTCAGTGTCCACGTTTCACCACCATAATATGTCATAACGGGCAAGACTCATAGATTGAAGACTGTCTGACTGAATTGTTCAAACAATGTGGGATAGACGACGAGAAGACTTGACGAAATAGCCCAACCCAACTGGATCCTTTTTACATGTATTTTGTCACATTTCATCATCATCATCATCATCATTTCAGCCGAAAGACGTCCACTGCTGGACATAGGCCTCCCCCAAGCACCGCCACTTTGACCTATTCTGTGCTTCTCGCATCCAACGTATTCCTGCGGCCTTCACCAGGTCATCGGTCCATCTTGTGGGAGGCCTTCCAACGCTCCGTCTTCCAGTACGCGGTCGCCACTCCAGAACCTTCCGACCCCATCGGCCATCCGTTCTGCGAGCAATATGCCCTGCCCACTGCCCCTTAAGTTTGGCAATTCTTCGGGCTATATCGGTTACCTTGGTTTTCCTACGGATCTCTTCATTTCTGATTCGATCGCGTAGGGAAACTCCAAGCATAGCCCTCTCCATTGCTCTTTGGGTGACTTTGAGCCTTCTTATGAGGCCCATTGTGAGCGACCACGTCTCAGTGCCATATGTCATCACTGGCAACACACACTGGTCAAAGACTTTTGTCTTGAGACACTGCGGTGTTTGGGACGAGAAGATATTGCGTAGCTTCCCGAACGCTGCCCAGCCGAGTCGGATTCGACGATTGACCTCTTTCTCGAAGTTGGATCTACCTAACTGGACAGTCTGTCCTAGGTACACGTATTCGTCCACAACTTCGAGTGTAGCGCCATAATCGCCACGCTTGGCAGGCGGGTTGACAATCGCAGTATGGTACTCTACAATGCATAGAGAACGCTGCTGCCCATTCTCTAGTATGTCCCTTAGTCGCCTCTTACGACACCCACGGGAAGAAATGGGGTGATGCTATTCTTTACGTCCGGCACCTACACGGACGGTCACATTTATAGCTGGAGAATCGACCATGACGTGTATCGATGTATGTGGAGCATTTTTCAACTATAAAGTTAAGTTTGTTCTTGGGATAAATGTATGCCAACTACGGAACCCTTAAATATGCACGTTCTTCTTGATTTTGAATGACATTAGAATGGTTCCTCATTTTATTTCATTCAAGGTTAGAACACTTTTTTCTTGAGTGATACGATTTTTTTTTTAAATAATCAGTGTAATAAATCTACGCCTTACTTCGTTATCGGGTTATTTATTCAAAAACCAATAGCACAGTCACCTCTTAAATTCGTGGTTTCATTACAAAATTAGATTACAAAAGCTCCATATTGAAAATAGACTAAAAGCAGCCATAAATACAAGTACAGGAACGAACAGGGATCGTGAGCGAGGATCGCGCTAACTCGTTTTCTCACTTAATTATCACTGACGGCGTGGAATTATAAACAGCTGAATGTTGCACTCCCCAGAGCGGCCATTGTTTTATTTTGGATAAAGATTCTAATTTTAAAACGTTGAGAGGAGACTTTTTATTCGTAATGAAACCTTCATTTGTTATAAATTTGAATTTGGATTTGTTATGTCTATGCCAATTGCTGTTAATGGCAGTACTCTCAAGGTTGTTCGAGAATACGTTTACCTCGGGCAAACTTTGCAGTTTGGTAAGAACAACTTTGAGAAGGGGGCTAACAGAAGAGCTCAGCTTGGCTGGGCAGCATTTCGGAAGCTTCGTCGAGTTTTCTCGTCGCGTATTCCGCAGAGCCAAAAGACTAAAGTCTTCAATCAGTGCGTCCTGCCTGTTATGACTTACAGAGCTGAAACGTGGACACTCACGGTACGGCTGGTCCATAAATTCAAGGTCGCTCAGCGAGCTATGGAACGAGCTATACTTGGAGTCTCTCTGAGGGACAAAATACGGAATAAAGTTAACCGGCAGAGAACTAAAGTTGCCGACATTGCTCACAGAATTAGCAAGCTGAAGTGGCAATGGGCCGGCCACATTAGCCGTAGAACCGATGACGGTTGGGGTAGACGTGTTCTTGAGTGGTGACCACGAATCGGCAAAGGTAAGGTAGGACGCCCTGAGGCTAGGTGGAGCGACGATCTTCGCAGGGTGGCTGGTAGCAGCTGGATGAGTGTTGCCGAAAATCGAGCACAGTGGCGTGAAATTGGAGAGGCCTATGTCCAGCAGTGGACTGCTATAGGCTGATGATGATGATGATGATTTCTATGACGTATTTTTATTGAGAACGTATTGCTTATTTGGTACCCTACCTTAAGCTCCTCATAGAGGGAAGGTCTATGTCTCTGCAATGAGAACATTAACAGTAGGTATGTCACTGTCAAAATAGTTCTCTGACAGTTTTCCCACAGATTAATAAAAGCTGCGCGTGCGTCAAATTGTAGTCGGGACGGAATATTTCCACTTTTGTATTTTATTTTATATTTATTACATTTAGGCATAAGTATTGTATTTATTTTAGTAATTGCTTTCTGTACCGGTTGACGTCATCACGCTAGCGCTGGCTGTCACTGAAAATCAGTGCTGGGAATCTATCTCACATAGGGTCACAGCATTATGCTGAGCGATGGCCATATTGTGTGGATGTGACACATGTTTTCCTCCATCTTTTTCTTTTTTTTTTTGTATGTTTTGGTCTTTCTTTGCGTCTTGTTTGTATTTATGAAAGGCGATTATGTATTTAGCAAAGGTAAAAAGTTTCCAATTCAATTCGATTTCGTTTCGATATCATTTTCAAATCAAAATTCAACAAGCTTAGCCACTCAAAGAGGTAGATGGATAAGTCAAGTCAATGGCCAAGTCGATTCTACAAAGAACCTTTTATGAAAGCCTCTAGGATTGTTAAATTCAGCAAACACTTCAAGTCAGACTGTAAACACTACAAACTATAACAATTCCTACTCGAAGGCAATTCCTTAGAACTCACCGTAGTCGAAATTGAAACGTCTCCTACTACGGCCCCCCTCCCCCCTTACAAACGTCACAATGTCATAGGTAATATAAACCTTTTGATTGCTTCACTCTGACTCCCGTAAATTTTATGTTCAGCACGAAATAAACGGGTTAACCACGCAGTATGAATACGACCAGCTATGTGTAGAGGGCGTCTTATGAGAATTATATTTTGAAGTCGTTATGAGACTGCCAATCCCGCAATGTCTGAAGACTAAGGTCTTCAACCAGTGCGTCCTGCCCGTAATGACATACGGTGCCGAAACATGGACACTGACAGTTGGGCTGGTTCACAAATTCAAGGTCGCTCAACGCGTTATGAGTTTCTTTGAAGGATAAAATCAGAAATGAAATTATCCGGAAAAGAACTGGAGTTACCGAAATAGCTCGCAGAGTAAGCAAACTGAAGTAGCAGTGGGCTGGCCATGTCTGTCGAAGGACCGATGGCCGACGAAGCAGACGAGTCCTGGAGTGGAGACCGCGTATCGGCAAGCATAGCGTGGGACGCCCCCCAGCTAGGTGGACCGACGACTTGAAGAAAGTGGCTGGGGCAAACTGGATGCGGAAGGCGGAGGACAGGGTGTTGTGGCGCAATATGGGAGAGGCCTTTGTCCAGCAGTGGACTGCGATAGGCTGAGTTGATTGATTGACTGATGAGACTGCCATCTGAAAAATCTGCAGTTAGTATGTACTAATATTGAACCTCTGCTCTGTCAAGAAATTGGTATGTATCCCTATGCATGAAGCAAAAAATTGTAGGTACCCTTTTTTACGTGAATTACACGAACGGCGGAGGATGACATTTTAAGTTTTTATTTTAATTGTATTATTATTTATTGCCAAATTTCAACCAGTAGGTGACCCACTAGTTACAATATTCAGCTCAACACATGATTTGGTGGAGGCAGTGCTTACCTATGTTTCTTTCGTTATTAAAGGTACGACAGCGCGATTTCGATTGAATAATTTCCATGAAGTTTTCATAGAAATCGTTATTCAGCTGTCGCGTCGCTTCTATCTGCAACTACCTGGCTTCTGGGAGCCTTAAGTCTTTACGCAGTTATTAACGAGAGAAGGTTAATTGTTCAATCACTGGGAATCTCGCATACCATCACAATTAAAGCTTTAAGCCAAAACATGAACCGATAACCGATAACTTTCCGTGACAATTCAGTACAGTTCAACTGCATTACGCCTCTCACACAGTGTCTCATTCATACGCTAAGGTTTAAACCTAAAGTTAGATCTTAAAGTAGGATCAAAAGTGAATTGAACACTCACAGTTAACGATGCTGAGTTAATAACATCTTGTTGTAAGCTTATTGACGAATTTTACGACAATCCAGATGGATATGTCCATGTTTGTACTTAATCGCTTTTGCCAAAGTATTTGTCCTCACACAAAGTTTGACCGCCGTCGACCCTCACCCTAATTGTGTTTCACTCTTATAATCAGAATCTGAATTACGTTTTTTTGTGGATGGGAAATCATCAAATGACATCTCCCGCTCTGGGTGGAGCGGAAGGGCGTGTCAGACTTTTACTGACTAAAATCCACTCGTATTCCTTTAGTTGCCTAAGCCAGGGCCACGGTAACACATTCGAACGATTCCGCGACCCTGGCAGGCATCGGTTCTAGCGGACCCCTTCAATCTTTGAGGCGCGCGTGGAACAAAATGAATCTGAATCACTGTCTTGTTATTCCTAATCCATTTCTTCATATCATCATCATCATCATTTCAGTCGAAAGACGTCCACTGTTGGACGTTAGCCTCCCTCATTTTGAGGGGGTTTGCCATAAACCCCACGCTTGGCAGGCGGGTTGGCGATCACAGTATGGTGTTAAAATGCATAGAGAACGCTGCTGCCCATTCTCTAGTAAGTCCCTTCGTCGCCTCTTACGACACCAGAAACGGGATGGTGCTATTTTTACATCTGGCATCACACGGAATATTGCAATGTTTGTTGTCGAACTGTCAAAATGAACGTCAATCCTAATGTTGGCGAGTTATGCAATTATCCCGCTGATCAGGTGTAGTCTTTCAAAGAACCCTTTCTTGTTGCACCATTAGCTAAGGGACATTATCTCTTAAATATCCCCTCTTACCCACCTTGATAAACCGAGTTTACCTTCTGGTTCAAAACATTTTTCGAGGTTTAAGTTAGACATTCATCATCATCATCATCATTTCAGCCGAAAGACGTCCACTGCTGGACATAGGCCTCCCCCAAGCACCGCTACTTCGACCTATTCTGTGCTTCTCGCATCCAACGTATTCCTGCGGCCTTCACCAGGTCATCGGTCCATCTTGTGGGAGGCCTTCCAACGCTCCGTCTTCCAGAACGCGGTCGCCACTCCAGAACCTTCCGACCCCATCGGCCATCCGTTCTGCGAGCAATGTGCCCTGCCCACTGCTACTTAAGTTTGGCAATTCTTCGGGCTATGTCGGTTACCTTGGTTTTCCTACGGATCTCTTCATTTCTGATTCGATCGCGTAGGGAAACTCCAAGCATAGCCCTCTCCATTGCTCTTTGGGTGACTTTGAGCCTTCTTATGAGGCCCATTGTGAGCGACCACGTCTCAGTGCCATATGTCATCACTGGCAACACACACTGGTCAAAGACTTTTGTCTTGAGACACTGCGGTATTTGGGACGAAAAGATATTGCGTAGCTTCCCGAACGCTGCCCAGCCGAGTCGAATTCGACGATTGACCTCTTTCTCGAAGTTGGATCTACCTAACTGGACAGTCTGTCCTAGGTACACGTATTCGTCCACAACTTCGAGTGTAGCGCCTCCGATCTTCATTGGAGTGGGTATCACACGAGCATTGGACATGACCTTTTTCTTGTGCATGTTCATCCTAAGACTCACTCTTTCGGAAGCTCTACTGAGGTCATCGAGCATTGTACTGAGGTCCTCCATAGTCTCAGCCATGACTACTATGTCGTCGGCAAATCGAAGGTGAGTGATGTTCTCGCCATTGATGTTGATGCCAGCCCCTTTCCAGTCCAGAACCTTGAAGACATCCTCCAGTGCAGCGGTGAACAGTTTCGGAGAGTTAGACATTACTCCGCGTTTATTATTACACGCATGGCAAATGTTCTAGGGTGATCTAAATTATGGTGATCTAACTTTAAGATGTCTTACTTAACCGTGGTTACCATAAAAACATTAAGCTTGGTTTTCCCAAAAGGTTAGGCAGAGGTAATGCAAACATCATGAGGAAACTGGCATATCCTAGAACAAAAATTATAGTAACATCTTCCAACTCGTACTGGGCCCGCGTGATGGAGTATGGCCCACTCCCTCACACAAAGAGGAGACCTGTTTCCCAGCAGTGGAAACATTATAGCCTGATTACGAGTATGAGTACCTACCTTTATTTCGCCCACATTTCTCAAGCTACATGTGTTTGAGTCCTATATAATAAAGAACGAGCCCAAAAGCCACATACCCAATCCTAAATACTGTTGCAAGCTTGGCAATTTAGCAAAAATCTTTACTAATATACTTTATATTATAAATGCGAATGTAACTCTGTCTGTCTGTTACGCTTTCACGACACGACTTTTGATCAAAGGGACGGGGTCAATTTAAACCCCAAGAAACGACATAGGCTACTTTTTATTCCTGCGTCCGCGATAACCGACATTTACCCGGACGAAGTCACGGGCAAAAGCTAGTAACTTAATAAAACCTTTACAAGAAATATTTTGCATCATAATCAAAACCTTTGATTTATTACTAAAACTAACATCAAATACAGACCCTTACAAATCCCTGAACACTGCCAACAGCCCATAACACCAAAGTATTGACTACCTCAAGGAAATTCCTCGCATACGTACGACATTACTAATTCAGAGCGCCGTCCTACATCCAATAAGGAAGGCTATAACTCAGCTAGACAAAATTAAATTTGCAAGCAACCGCTCTCAAAAGGCCAAGGCTTATGCTTGGAAGTCTCACTATGATTGTCGGTGTTGCATCGTCAGGTAGATTTAAAGTTTTAATCTGTTATACGTAGTAATGTGTGATTCCTATAAAGGTAGTTTTTTTAATAGTAAAACAATAACATAGTGGTGCCGATTCTGTTGTACAAAATTCTCTAAACTAAACTAAAAATCACAAAAATTTGGTTTATTCTATTCCTGTCAAACGACGATTTCCTATTCTGAAACAGACTAAAGTGACACAACTTAACTTTATTTTAGTTTGACAGCACTAAGTTTGCACTGAGTTATTAGTTTAGTGAAAATGACAATTTTGCTATTCTGGGTTTGCCGGTTTTCACCAAAAATTTTGACTATAATAATTTATTTTGACTAAATCTGACTATTTTTAATCGCGATTAAAAAAGTGTGGAATAAAACTAGTGGTCATGAACAAAAATTCACACCAACGCCTCGCCTTCACGTGCAAAAACAGTGCTGTATTGTTTATTTTGCTTATATCTCGAAAATGGCGTGTCCTATCGCAAAAATAATGAAATTTTCGACCCCCTTTATGAAACCCCGGAACATTTAAATCTCAACACGTGGGTAATTTTTTTTTTTCAAACATAAAGTGAAAAATTCCATATAAAACACGTCCAGGCTGCCACCATGCGCGCGCCTTCGTCTCTAAAAAATTCATTGCGTAGCGCACACAAGTACCACGTTGCGAAAGCAAAAGAAAAAAAAAACCACGTTGATTGTCAAATTCGTTTTTAGTCGTGTCAAAATAAATTTTAAATTTAGAGATTTTTTCTTGCAGAATAGCGTTAAAATTCTCATAGCCAAAAGTAAAGAATTTTAGAGATAGTTAGTTTAGTTCGGTGTACAACAGAATCGGCACCATTATATCATTTTGTTCTGGTTATCTTTACTAAGATACAAATTAAGCGTTCCTTACATTTAATATTTTAAGATTCTTCAACATCATTTCAGCCGAAAGACGCCATAATTGCCACGCTTGGCAGGCGGGTTGGCGATGGCAGTATGGTCGTACAATGCATAGAGAACGCTGCTGCCCATTCTCTAGTAAGTCTCTTAGTCGCCTCTTACGACACCCACGGGAAGAAATGGGATGGTGATATTCTTTACGTCCAGCACAACACGGAACAAGATTACATTTTAAGATTATTTCTTTCAAATGTTGGCCGTAACTGCGTTTAAAATGTGCCATTCTGAACTTTAACACTAGAAGCGCGGAACCTACCGACTGAGGTAAATTTGGATAGAAAAATATGTATATTGCAATTACGTGGTTGAAGTCTCGTATAAATAATAAATATAATACTTATAATATTTCATGAAAAGTCATAAAAAGTTACGATTATATGCATAACTAGCTTCTGCTTGCGACTTTGTCCGCGTCAAATTTTTGCTCCCGTGACACTTCCCGTCGCATCGAATTACCTGCCAATTTTCATCCATTTTTCGTTGCTGCTCTGCTCCTTTTAATTTTAGCGTGATGTTATATAGGCTTCCTCAATACATAAGCTACCCAACACAAAAAAATATTTTTCAATTCGGACCCGTAGTTTCTGAGATTAGCGCGTTCAACCAAACAAACATACAAACAAACAAACTCTTCATCATCATCATCATCATTTCAGCCGTAAGACGTCCATTGCTGGACTTAGGCCTCCCCCAATTTGGGAGGCTTTGCCATAATCGCCACGCTTGGCAGGCGGGTTGGCGATCGCAGTATGGTGGTAAAATGCAAAGAGAACGCTGCTGCCCATTCTCTAGTAAGTCCCTTAGTCGCCTTTTACGACACCCACGGGAAGAAATGGGGTGGTGTTATTCTTTACGTTCGGCACCACACGGAACAAACCCTTCAGCTTTATAATATTAGTATAGATAAAATATTAATTAGAGCAGGAATTATTGAGATGGTTATATAGGATTATTGAAATGGGTCAAATTTGGGACGCCCGCACTTCTAGTGTTAAATTATCTATGATGAGTACGAACATTGTACGAGCAACACACTGTTATTATGCATTTACCCATATCCTGCTGAATCCTTGCTGCGACCAATCTCAAGAATAATAGTCTATTTCGCACAATATTAACACAATGTAAAATCTTAAACAGCCTCGGGCCATTATATTATAGTTTTATTTGTCCATAAAATAAAATCTGTCAAAAGCACTAAAAACTTCAGCGTCACTGAGCTCCATTTTATTTTAATTGGGCCTTTAAATTTCGTTTTAAGGTCGCTTCGGAATAACCAAGTAGGAAAAGATTTAAAAAGTAACTGGTTTCTCGAAGAGATTGTAGAAATTAAAATTACACAGTAGGTAGAAATAACATCTTTATCTTCCTAAAACCAAATTTTGAATAATTAAAAACCGAAGTCGACAATTGCACGCCATAATTGCGGCGGTAAGTCCCCTCTTGGAGGAGTGGATAGAGAGGCGCCACGGCGTCCTCACCTTCCGCCTTACGCAGGTCCTCACCGGACATGGCTGTTTCAAGAGGTTCCTGTTCCAAATAAGGAGGAAATGCCCGGGTGTTTACATTGCGTGGATCGTCTGGAGGAAACGGTGGAGCATGCGGTGGAGGTGTGCCCTGCCTGGGTGGAGCACCACCGTGTCCTTGTAGAGGCGATCGGCGACGACGAGCTCTCGCGTCCAGCCCTGGTGCAAGCCATGGTACGGAGCGAGATGGCATGGGAACCCTCACCTCCTTCTGCGAAGCAATAATGCTTGCGAAGGAGGAGGTGGGGTGCGTAAGGTAGAGGCAGTCCCTGCGCCCTCACGCACCTAGCCGCCGCAGGAGGAGACGCCCCAGGCGTCGGGAGTCGATCGCGGACTGCCGGCCACCGTAGGCGCGGGCTTGCGGGCGGCGAGCAATGGGTAAGTCGCCACCCGGTAAGGACCAGGCCCGTGTCAACGGCGCGTAGTGTTACACGCGGGCCTCAAAGAGATGTCAGCAGTACTGAAGGGGTCTGCTAAGACCGATGCCTGCCAGGGTCGCGAGATTTGTTCGAAAGAAATATCGTGGCCCTAGCATATAGGCAACTGAAGGAACACGGGTAGGTTTTATTCAGTAAAAGCCTGACATGCCCTCCCGCTCCGACCAGAGCACGAGACGTCATTTGATGATTTCCTAGGTGCTTAGTGTCCTAACTAATAGATAATATTATTAATGCGTAAGTTACTTTCGTAGTAAAACGGATTTTGATGCAATTTAGCACACAGATACTACACTATGAGCTGCAGGGTAATCGCGTAACACTAATAATAGGAATGGCTTTAATTTTTTAGACAATTCAACAACATTCATTGCGTTATTTACCTATCCTATGAAGCCTTGTTTTTCCACCTTCAAATTGATTCAGATTCTGATTAATAGTGTGTTACGCAATTAGGGTGCTGGTAAGGACATATCTACTTTTCATTCTGATCGCAGACGAAGTCACATGCAACAGCTAGTAGGTACACACCTAGGTAAGTAGCCGCTACTGCACAAAAGGTAACGAACGAATGGGATAGTGAGTCAGAATCGCGGTTTAATCCAATTATGCGTTTATCGTTTTTAAAGTACCTACCTGCTGCATAAATAAAAGTGATCAATTCGGCACACAGTTTGGAACTTGGAGAAATCAGAATACCAAGAGAACTGCTTTTCATACCAGAAAATTAAAAACGATAGACGTATCTACACGAGGATGGAGCTGTGGTTTTCCATTTACCTAATGGATAAAACCAGCAATTTTATCAAGTAAGTGCCAAATTACCAACATTTCATTTAAAACGGTGGTTGCATGAAATGGACGAAATTGTATCAAAACTGTGTGATTTGAAATTCTATGAATTGTGCACTGAAATAGCCAGAGGGGTAATAGCGGAACATTTTATCGGTAGGAATTGGTTTAATATTCATAGTTAAACAACATTCATTGCATTATTTACGTTGCTGAGCCGACAATTTATTCGAACAAATGACGCAATGGTTTAGAAATAATCTTCAATCCCATTCAGATTCTGATAAACTGTGCGTTTCGCAATTAGGGTGCAGGATTATGTTCCAAACATGAATACCCAATTCACTGATGCATGAAGTATTTAATATTTTATCTATGAATTTTGCTTTTGTATCACTGTAAAATTAGTTTCTGAAAGCATAAATAAATAACGGTGTTGTAACCTAACCGCAACACAAATCGCAACGTAATTCGTAAGGGAGGGATTCTGAAATAAATCAAAAGTCATTTATTCAAACTAGGCTGAGAGTCAGCACTTTTTGAACGTCAAAGTTACATAAGAAAGTCCCCCCAAAACGCCCGCCCTTCGACACTTCCTAGTGCTTTAGCTGGGAAGAAGAAGTGGCGGAACAAACTCCCCAGCAGCACAGCTGTCTGTTAAGTTAGAAGAACTTGATTCCATACAATTGTAAGTAGTAAACATTAAGAGACACAAAAAATTAAATTAAATGATTGATGATGAAATGTGTAAGTATTTATTTGTTTGTATTCACTCATCAATCAATCAATCAAGTCAGCCTATCGCAATGCACTCATGGACATGGGGTTCTCCCATGCTGCGCTACAACACGGAGGACAGGTCCTCCGCCTTCCGCATCCATTCTATCCCAGCCACCTTTTTGAGGGCATCGGTCCATCTAGCTGAAGGCATCCCACATTACGCCTGTCGATACGCGGTCTCCACTCCATGGCTCATGTGCTCCATAGACCATCGGTCCTTCGACAAACATGGCCAGCCCACAGCCACTTTAATCTGCTTACTCTGCAAGCTATGTCAGTAACTCCAGTTCTTTTCCGGATAACTTCGTTTCTGATTTTATCCTTCAAAGAAACTACGAGCACTTATTATACCCGTCACAATTCCCTAGATTTTAAAAAGGAAATACTACCTACATTTGTTTGGAAACTTAGTCCGTTGACAACGTAAAAAATATAAATAGTTTTAATGGGTTTTCCAAGAAATACGTTCATGCAATTAAAAATAAAATGCATTAAATTTATAATCATTGTTTATTCATTGAATGAAAAACGTACTAAAAACGAATTGTCACACCAAATCCAAAATATGTGAACCTTTTGCGTCATTGAGTATTTTTCATAAGGATAACCATCATAGCTTAACTTAATAGTAACAGAAATTTTACAAAAAATATCATTGTGATAACAAAAAAAAACTTTTATTAAAAAAAATCTATTCATGACTAAGATCCTACTAATATAATAAAAGTGAAAGTTTGTGAGCATGTATGGATGTTTGTTAGTCTTTCACGCAAAAACGACTGAAAGGATTTGTATGAAATTTGGCACACAGATAGTTAATAACCTGGATTAACACATAGGGTACTATATTTTATCCCTGTAGTACGTTACCGCAGGATAATTTCCAACCTTCATGTGGTCGAAGCCGCTGGCAAAAGCTAGTTTAATATGAATGGGAAAGTTTTCGAGAACGTATGGATGTATGGATATTTGTTACTCTTTTACGCAAAAACTACAGAACGGATTTGGATGAAATTTGGCACATAGATAGTTTATAGCCTGCATGAAAACATACTTTTTATCCCGGTATTACGTTCCCGCAGGATAATTTCCGCCCTTCGTGCGGGCGAAGCCGCTGGCAAAAACTAGTAAAGAATAATAATAATGCATGATGTATCTTATTCTATAGTAATGAAAATAAAATAAAAAATATAATTGCTAGTCATGGGGAATAATGACATGTGAAAACCTAAAACTTTGGAGAAGACAACACGTCACATTATGGTCACATTAGCATGTCGATAACGTGGTCACATCAGTCAGTGAAGCGAACCTAAAGAGTATAATACATAATAAAGCGAACCCATCATTTTGTTTTGCTCCAACAACAAAACGCACCACGCTAAAGAAGTTTTCACTTCAAAAAACAAGCAGTAGTGATGTGCCGGGAAAAGATCCGAATACGGATATTTGGTGTCCAGATCCGCGGATACGGTTACGGATCTCAAATTTCTTACCCAATCGGTGTCGATGCGCGTGACTTTGAAACAATAGTTGACGTCACTTGAAAAGCATCAAGTGACGTCAACGTCACTTGGAGGTAATGTTTCAACTTGATTGATTTCTTTTGATTTTATATTTTAGTCACTAAATAGGTGTGCGTAGTCCCAGCGGAAAAGTGTCGAATTTCTTAATTTCAGTTTAGCAGATATTTAGTGTATGACGTCGTGTAATTGTGTATGGTAAATAAAAATTTGTGCATCCAACCATTGCGGAGATATTCAACAAAAACTGTTTCCGCTGGGACTACGTATTCCTAGCGGCACTTTTTTTTCCTATGGACGTACAAGAAAAAAAATACATACAATAATTAGTGTGTAACGAGAGGTAAATGTGTATGTTAAAATGAAATTTGTGTGTCTTATATTTGTCAAGATATTCAAGTTGCCGCTGCGCTGACGTTTGGCTATTTGATGAAAATCATATAAAAAGGTTTAGCACAGAGTTGTAATTTTTTACGCAGGTTGCTTTGAAATTGTGTGTAATGTGTGTGAAAACAGAATTTGAAAAAAACCTACCGTTCAGAAGATATACACGTAAAAGTAAAATAAGGTTATTAGGTCCAAGTACTTAAAATAGGAACTCTAGACCCTAACTCATCTCGTTTATTTATATCTTGTAAGGGTCTACAATGTCCTGCCAAGTTTCATTCATGTGCTCTTAGTAATTAATGAGCAGTGGCTTAATTTACTACGACTGGAACACTATATTTTATGACATCCGATTGTAAGACTTTTTAAAGAAAAAGCAAAATGAAACTTATTCCAATATTTAGTGTATTAATGCAACTATTCACATGTAAAATTTCAGCTCATTACACTGAATGATTAAAGAGATATAATAAAAATAACAGAACAAGAGCAAAACATCGATAAACCGACCAAGTTTGAATGGCTACATAAAAGCGGCCGTGTAGTATAAAGAGCTAACATTTTAAAATTTCCAGTGTTTTACAGTTATTGGATCGCTACATGTGTGCACAAAATTCTTGAAGAAGTAACTACTTAATAACTTTTGTGATAAAAATAGTTGGTAACTTGTTTTTTTTAGACTTACGAAATTATTACAATAATAATTGCATATGTATTAACAAATTCATTTATTTGTCAGAATATTACGAAAAAATTGTTACAGTAGGTAATTATTATGTCCTTAATATTCAGCTGCTTCCAGCGCACAAATATTTTGATTACAATTTGATTAAATAGAAATACTAATAATAATAAGAAAAAAAAAACATTAACACCAGTAGTCATTTTACCACCAGAAGTTTTTTATTTTTTGTTGCTGTAAAAACTCGAACGAGAAGACCAACTCCCGAAAACTTACTAGTAAACCTAAGATTTTCACCTTTATGGGGTTTTACAGTAGGCAATATATTTGTTATTCATATTTAATTAATAAAAACTGATTTTTTATATCAATGTTAACATATCTCGGGACCCTAGGATCCCGGTCTTTTGGAAGGCGTACGAGGGGCCGAAGCCAACTCGCAGAGGCCCCTTAGACAATTTTAAATGATGAGGGGGCACCAACCGACGATTATCCCTGTATGCACTATGCAAGTGCATCCAAAGACAATCCCCGGTTGGAGCAGAACTATTACAGAATATGGAAACAAAGCAAATTAGGCTATAGGTTTGGATGGCTATAGTGGATTGGTAACCGCAACTATGGAGGGACTATGGCCCCTGCCTGATCAATGTTTTGTATACACGGATAAAATGGCAAGGGGTGACTTGCACACTCAATAATGGGCCCCCGGGAAACGTCGCTAGCACATAGTGACGTAGCGACAAGGGGGCAACACTTCCTGAGGTGCTTGAGAAGTGGAGAGGTATTCCACGGCTTTCAGAACAATCCCAGAGCCCGGAAGATGGTCAAGATCCCTACGAGCACTTACTGGAATACTTCCTTTCCCCGAGCACGTTTGCTCTTGCGAATCTCCACTCAAACCAGCCAATAAAGGCAAGAATGAGGCGGGAGCTCTGAACCTCAATTCTTCAAGAATCTAAAATCTAAACCTTCTTCAAGAATTTTGTGCACACATGTACCGATCCAATAACTGTAAAACACTGGAAATTTTAAAATGTTAGCTCTTTATACTACACGGCCGCTTTTATGTAGCCATTCAAACTTGGTCGGTTTATCGATGTTTTGCTCTTGTTCTGTTATTTTTATTATATCTCTTTAATCATTCATTGTAATGAGCTGAAATTTTACATGTGAATAGTTGCATTAATACACTAAATATTGGAATAAGTTTCATTTTGCTTTTTCTTTAAAAAGTCTTACAATCGGATGTCATAAAATATAGTGTTCCAGTCGTAGTAAATTAAGCCACTGCTCATTAATTACTAAGAGCACATGAATGAAACTTGGCAGGACATTGTAGACCCTTACAAGATATAAATAAACGAGATGAGTTAGGGTCTAGAGTTCCTATTTTAAGTACTTGGACCTAATAACCTTATTTTACTTTTACGTGTATATCTTCTGAACGGTAGGTTTTTTTCAAATTCTGTTTTCACACACATTACACACAATTTCAAAGCAACCTGCGTAAAAAATTACAACTCTGTGCTAAACCTTTTTATATGATTTTCATCAAATAGCCAAACGTCAGCGCAGCGGCAACTTGAATATCTTGACAAATATAAGACACACAAATTTCATTTTAACATACACATTTACCTCTCGTTACACACTAATTATTGTATGTATTTTTTTTCTTGTACGTCCATAGGAAAAAAAAGTGCCGCTAGGAATACGTAGTCCCAGCGGAAACAGTTTTTGTTGAATATCTCCGCAATGGTTGGATGCACAAATTTTTATTTACCATACACAATTACACGACGTCATACACTAAATATCTGCTAAACTGAAATTAAGAAATTCGACACTTTTCCGCTGGGACTACGCACACCTATTTAGTGACTAAAATATAAAATCAAAAGAAATCAATCAAGTTGAAACATTACCTCCAAGTAAAGCATCAAGTGACGTCAACTATTGTTTCAAAGTCACGCGCATCGACACCGATTGGGTAAGAAATTTGAGATCCGTAACCGTATCCGCGGATCTGGACACCAAATATCCGTATTCGGATCTTTTCCCGGCACATCACTACTGCTTGTTTTTTGAAGTGAAAACTTCTTTAGCGTGGTGCGTTTTGTTGTTGGAGCAAAACAAAATGATGGGTTCGCTTTATTATGTATTATACTCTTTGGGTTCGCTTCACTGACTGATGTGACCACGTTATCGACATGCTAATGTGACCATAATGTGACGTGTTGTCTTCTCCAAAGTTTTAGGTTTTCACATGTCATTATTCCCCATGACTAGCAATTATATTTTTTATTTTATTTTCATTACTATAGAATAAGATACATCATGCATTATTATTATTCTTTACTAGTTTTTGCCAGCGGCTTCGCCCGCACGAAGGGCGGAAATTATCCTGCGGGAACGTAATACCGGGATAAAAAGTATGTTTTCATGCAGGCTATAAACTATCTATGTGCCAAATTTCATCCAAATCCGTTCTGTAGTTTTTGCGTAAAAGAGTAACAAATATCCATACATCCATACGTTCTCGAAAACTTTCCCATTCATATTAAACTAGCTTTTGCCAGCGGCTTCGACCACATGAAGGTTGGAAATTATCCTGCGGTAACGTACTACAGGGATAAAATATAGTACCCTATGTGTTAATCCAGGTTATTAACTATCTGTGTGCCAAATTTCATACAAATCCTTTCAGTCGTTTTTGCGTGAAAGACTAACAAACATCCATACATGCTCACAAACTTTCACTTTTATTATATTAGTAGGATCTTAGTCATGAATAGATTTTTTTTAATAAAAGTTTTTTTTTGTTATCACAATGATATTTTTTGTAAAATTTCTGTTACTATTAAGTTAAGCTATGATGGTTATCCTTATGAAAAATACTCAATGACGCAAAAGGTTCACATATTTTGGATTTGGTGTGACAATTCGTTTTTAGTACGTTTTTCATTCAATGAATAAACAATGATTATAAATTTAATGCATTTTATTTTTAATTGCATGAACGTATTTCTTGGAAAACCCATTAAAACTATTTATATTTTTTACGTTGTCAACGGACGAAGTTTGCAAACAAATGTAGGTAGTATTTCCTTTTTAAAATCTAGGGAATTGTGACGGGTATAATAAGTGCTCGTAGTTTCTTTGAAGGATAAAATCAGAAACGAAGTTATCCGGAAAAGAACTGGAGTTACAGACACAGCTTGCAGAGTAAGTTGGTTAAAGTGGCGGTGGGCTGGCCATGTTTGTCGAAGGACCGATGGCCGATGGAGCACACGAGCCTTGAGGTGGAGATCGCGTATCGCGTATCGCGTAATGTGGGACCTCCCCAGCTAGATGGACCGACGACCTCAAAAAGGTGGCTGGGACAGAATGGATGCGGAAGGCGGAGGACAGGGTGTTGTGGCGCAGCATGGGAGAGGCCTATGTCCAGCAGTGGACTGCGATAGGCTGAGTTGATTGATTGATTGATGAGTGAATACAAACAAATAAATACTTACACATTTCATCATCAATCATTTAATTTAATTTTTTGTGTCTCTTAATGTTTACTACTTACAATTGTATAGAATCAAGTTCTTCTAACTTAACAGACAGCTGTGCTGCTGGGGAGTTTGTTCCGCCACTTCATCTTCCCAGCTAAAGCACTAGGAAGTGTCGAAGGGCGGGTGTTTTGGGGGGACTTTCTTATGTAACTTTGACGTTCAAAAAGTGCTGACTCTCAGCCTAGTTTGAATAAATGACTTTTGATTTATTTCAGAATCCCTCCCTTACGAATTACGTTGCGATTTGTGTTGCGGTTAGGTTACAACACCGTTATTTATTTATGCTTTCAGAAACTAATTTTACAGTGATACAAAAGCAAAATTCATAGATAAAATATTAAATACTTCATGCATCAGTGAATTGGGTATTCATGCACAGTGGGAGAGCTTGACGCTCCAGGATGGTGTCTTGTGCCGTAAAAAAGAAAACGGTCGAGGGGATAGCTGTCACCTGCAAATGGTCGTCCCGAAAGCAAAGGTGCCAGATGTTTTACAGCACTACCACAACGGTTGTTCAGGAGGACATAGGAGTGTAAAAAGGACTCTATTGAAGATCAGGGAACGTTTCTACTGGATCCATTGTCGACAGGATGTTGAGGATTGGTGTCGCAAATGCACCAGCTGTGCGGCGGTAAAAGGGTATGCGCACTGCGTCTAGAGTTGTTCATGTGGATGGATTGGCGCGATGTTGCGGGAATGATGATGCTCGGGACGAGCATGTCTAAGGAGGGGGCAGTGTTACGTAGATCGTAAAGTCTAGAAACATCGTGCTAACTCCATCTCAGAAAGGGACAACATTACGTAGATCGAAAAGTCTAGAAACGTCACGCTAATTCCATCTAAGGATGGGGCAGTGTTGAAACTTCTAGATACGACACGCTAACGCCATCTGTTATCAAGTAGCAAGTACTACGAACAATTGTACGTAGACGCCACCGCCATCTATTGTTGAGTAGCGGGATTAAACAGTAAATAGATGTCTGTGGAAGGTTCTCGAAGTTTCGAATCTACTTGTAAACTGTGGAAAAGTGTTGAATGTTCGCGAATGTTCTGCTCGGGATATAAATAGCGGATTGTCGGCCCGATGGGCAGTTCGATTTCGGAAGCGAGCGAATACGAATCAAGCGATACAGTACAAGCGAAACAAGTGACTCTGTTTGACTATTGCGATATTGTGATTGTTTAATTAAACTGTGGTGTGTTTCGATAATTTTGGCTTAAATTAATTTATCGTAATGTTGTCCCTTTCTGAGATGGATTTAGCGCGATGTTTCTAGACTTTACGATCTACGTAACACTGCCCCCTCCTTAGACATGCTCGTCCCGAGCATCATCATTCCCGCAACATCGTGCCAATCCATCCACACGAACAACTCTAGACGCAGTGCGCATCCCCTTTTACTGCCGCACAGCTGGTGCATTTGCGACACCAATCCTTAACATCCTGTCGACAGTGGATCCAGTAGAAACGTTCCCTGATCTTCAATAGAGTCCTTTTTACACTCCTATGTCCTCCTGAACAACCGTTGTGGTAGTGCTGTAAAACATCTGGCACCTTTACTTTCGGGACGACCATTTGCAGGTGACAGCTATCCCCTCGACCATTTTCTTTTTTACGGCACAAGACACCATCCTGGAGCGTCAAGCTCTCCCACTGTGCCCAATAATTCTTTGTGGTGGTACTCATCGCTGCAACATCACACCATTTCGGTTTGGGAGCATCAGCTTTAATCCACTCGAGAATTGGCCTGATATCTGTATCACGCTGCTGGGCATGCCGTAGCGTTTCCTTCCATTTGTCATGAAGGTCCGTTCTTAGCACCCTGACAGGAACTACTTCCTTAGCTTCCTGTCTGACACATTGTTTGTACTCTTCAGGAGAAGTTCTTCTTGATAAAGTGTCCGCGTTACCGTGGGATATGCCGTCATTGGCCTGCGACATCGAAATCCTTGGGGTTCTATTCACACTAGCCAATACTCGCCCTGTAATCTTATCGCTTACGAATTTCTCTTGCTGCTGCACTGTGCTATCAGACACCCTTCTAACCTGGATGTGATATTCGGTGGCAGTGTCTCGCTTCGGGCAATTCGACCGGAGGTGGCCCTTTTCTCCGCAAGTGTAACATTTAGGGCTGTGCCTAATACGGTCCCGAACAGGTGACTCCACAACCTCCCTGAAGCGATGGGCTCGATGATCATGCCTCACTGCCTCCACCTCCAACGCGTGGGCCAAGGCGTCCTTCAACTTCTCATGGTGCCCAAGTCTCACGGCAGCCCTTACTTCCAGGTCCCGTATGCCATCTATAAATGCTTGAGTCAGAATCCCATCGATGAGTGTAGGCGCAGACTGGTATGCTTTTCGAACCAGCTTTTCTATTTCTAGGGCCCACTGCTGCAGGTTTTCCCCACTGCGCTGCACACGATCCTTCAACTGCGCGCGAAAAACGTGTTCCAGGTGCGCGTCACCGTATCTGGCCTCTAACGCCTCAACGAGCTGCTCGTAGGTAACATTTTTGCCGAGAGCCTCTAACACGGTTAAGGCCTGATCACGAAGGGCCAAAGTAAGCGCGGTCATGGCCTGCTCTTTTGTCCACCCATTTGCATTCATGACAGCTTCAAATTGAATTTTGTATGCCGACCAGGAAGATGTTCCATCGAAGGGTGGCACTTTAATCCCCCGCACGGAAGGTGCAGCAACTATCGAAGTCGTAGTCCGGTCTCCAGCTTTCAGAACTCCAACCGCTTTTCTTATATCAGCGATCTGGACTTCGGCCTCGGAGATACGATTTTCATGTACCTGAACAGTCTCCTTCATGGCTTTGATGTCCTTGCCAAATGTCGCGTGTAGATCTTTCAAGAGGAGAACCTGCTCCTCTTGCCGGCGAGCTTGTTCCTCTTTGTCCTGCTGCAGCTGTTCCTGTAGGCGGCGGGCCTGTTCTTCTTGTCGGCGGGCCTGTTCTTCCTGTCGGCGGGCCTGTTCTTCCTGTCGGCGGGCCTGTTCTTCCTGTCGGCGGGCCTGTTCCTCTTTGTCCTGCTGCAGCTGTTCTTGCAGTTGGCGGTTCTGTTCCTGCAGCATTGCCATTAGAGCAGAAAGATCCATGGCTGGTGATGCTGTAGGAACACCAGACGCTTGGGAAACTGGCTCCGTCGTCGGCTGATTACCCCCAGATATCTGTCTTGAAGGTCCTTCAAATCGCCTCTGATCCACCTCCTGCTGGCGCTGACTCCTGGTACGAATACCTTCCGTGTCCTCCTTCGGTAAAACTGGCATAATTTATCCCTTACTTCTGACACCAAATGTTACGAGCTGGGTTTCGGGATAAATTAATTTAAGCCAAAATTATCGAAACACACCACAGTTTAATTAAACAATCACAATATCGCAATAGTCAAACAGAGTCACTTGTTTCGCTTGTACTGTATCGCTTGATTCGTATTCGCTCGCTTCCGAAATCGAACTGCCCATCGGGCCGACAATCCGCTATTTATATCCCGAGCAGAACATTCGCGAACATTCAACACTTTTCCACAGTTTACAAGTAGATTCGAAACTTCGAGAACCTTCCACAGACATCTATTTACTGTTTAATCCCGCTACTCAACAATAGATGGCGGTGGCGTCTACGTACAATTGTTCGTAGTACTTGCTACTTGATAACAGATGGCGTTAGCGTGTCGTATCTAGAAGTTTCAACACTGCCCCATCCTTAGATGGAATTAGCGTGACGTTTCTAGACTTTTCGATCTACGTAATGTTGTCCCTTTCTGAGATGGAGTTAGCACGATGTTTCTAGACTTTACGATCTACGTAACAATATCATATCAATGTTATTATTACGTTGTTAATAATTTTGTTTTTTTTTTTATTTTAATTAGTAAATAACTAATAAATACTATTAAGATTACAAAGCAGTTGTTTTATTTTCTGCTAAACTATTGTGTACGCAACTGTACGAAACTATTAAACACGATGACGATACTATACTGGAAATTTTAGAATAGAACGTTAGCTCTTTATACTGCACGGCCGCTTTTATGTAGCCATTCAAACTTGGTCGGTTTATCGATGTTTTGCTCTTGTTCTGTTATTTTTATTATATCTCTTTAATCATTCAGTGTAATGAGCTGAAATTTTAAATGTGAATAGTTGTATTAATACACTAAATATTGGAATAAGTTTCATTTTGCTTTTTCTTTAAAAAGTCTTACAATCGGATGTCATAAAATATAGTGTTCCAGTCGTAGTAAATTATGCCACTGCTCATTAATTACTAAGAGCACATGAATGAAACTTGGCAGGACATTGTAGACCCTTACAAGATATAAATAAACGAGATGAGTTAGGCTCTAGAGTTCCTATTTTAAGTACTTGGACCTAATAACCTTATTTTACTTTTACGTGTATATCTTCTGAACGGTAGGTTTTTTTCAAATTCTGTTTTCACACACATTACACACAAATTCAAAGCAACCTGCGTAAAAAGTTACAACTCTGTGCTAAACCGTTTTATATGAATTTCATCAAATAGCCAAACGTCAGCGCAGCGGCAACTTGAATATCTTGACAAATATAAGACACACAAATTTCATTTTAACATACACATTTACCTCTCGTTACACACTAATTATTGTATGTATTTTTTTTTTCTTGTACGTCCATAGGAAAAAAAAAGTGCCGCTAGGAATACGTAGTCCCAGCGGAAACAGTTTTTGTTGAATATCTCCGCAATGGTTGGATGCACAAATTTTTATTTACCATACACAATTACACGACGTCATACACTAAATATCTGCTAAACTGAAATTAAGAAATTCGACACTTTTCCGCTGGGACTACGCACACACTAAATAGTTAATTTTAAGAAATAAAAAATAATCTGAATGGAATTTAATCGTTTTTATTGCTACTTAATCACTTCTTATACAGAATTTCATCTATGTATTAAAATCAATAAGGTAAAAGATCCGTAAAAGGCCCGCCAAAAAAGTAAGGGATACGGATACGGAACTTTCTTCTCGGATATCCGCGGACACGAATATCCGGCACATCGCTAATAGGCAGTCATGATATCACTTTAAAAAAAAAACATTTTTAGGAATTGAGAACAATGATTTGGTTGATGAAATGTATGATTTGAAGTAGGTACTTACTAAAGGTTAATTTCTAAGAATATTATACATAGCTTCTATTGGATAATAAAATGTAATTAATCACATAAATGAATACAAAATAATTCATAGATACATCAGCAACTGTAACACGATTCCAAACATTTCCCATTCATTTTTCCCTATGGCAATGGTGCTGACGTTGACAATTTTGCTACTGTAAGATGTGCTAAGGGAAAACTACCCAATATCATAAAGTACTCTTTGGGGAAAACATGCGAAGGAAAGTAAAAAAATTACTGATATTTCATTAACCCATATTTTACTAATTTGACAGGTGTAAAGTCAAACTCATGTCAAACTCCTATTCCTAAAAACAAACACAAAAGACTTGAAACGTCAGATTAGTATTAGGGATTTAAAAAATCATTCTACACTATAAATGAATAATTATTATTCATCATTTATTTTTGTGAGTCTTTATCATTGCCACTCTTAAACGGGTTCCTCCCATTCATTTAAATCTAACTTGACTCCTTAAGATTGTCATCTTTACATAGTATAAAACAAAGTCGCTTTCTGCGTCTGTACAGTTAGATCTTTTAAACTATGCAATATTTGAGTGCGGTTTTCATCAATAGACAGAATTATTCAAGAGGAATGTATATATGTATAATACGTACAAAGCCACTGGCAAAAGCTAGTTAGTAGATATGTCGATACTTCTGCCCCTCAGACGCTCACTATCATACCCTTTTCCTCAACTATCTCATATTGAATGAGTATCACTATCATCATTTTCTTTTTTTTTTCAAAAGCTTATATGCTTATACACTTTAAAATGCCAAGTATTTGATAGGTAGATCCAAACTCATATTTCTATAGAATAGTCCATTCATGCCCACTGTCGGTGTATAATATCTTCGCAATACTTCTCTTACTTCAGCAACCGTTATAGCTGGCACTCCCTCGTATCCAGACTTGATGTACACAGCATTGATCAAACTGACCGGGTTGCAGAAATATCCACCTTCAAACTTGCTGAACGGGTCTCCACTCTTCTTCTTAGCATCCTGTCGTACTAAGAAGACTCCGTCTACAATCTCTGCAACAGTTTCATATGCAACAAAACATAACACTTCTAGTGCTGGTTGGGTTATCTTGAATTCTTTAACAGGGTTCAGCCAGCGTTCGAGCTTGACGAAGCCTTTGCCAATACCGTAACCGGAACGGAAGGATGCACATCTAGCTTTATGGTATGCTTCGTATTTTTCAAAGGTCATAGACTCTGTAATTTTAGCGGCACGCACTTTTCGTAAGTAATCAATGGAATCAAACTTAATTTGGCTAACTTCATTATACTCATCAAATTCTTTGATAATGTCTATGTGAGTCCTGCGCTTCCTGACTGTCGGATCTTTTTCATCTTCTATCAGCCCTGTTACCAATGCCTCAGCAGGCGTACCGATGTTCAATATACACTTTTTGTCAATTTGATCCAATTTTAGTTGGTAGTCGTGTAGGCGTTTTAGCTTCTTAATATTCTTTCTCATTAAGAAAATGATATCGTAGTTGGTTATAGATCTGCTGCCTCTTGTGATGCAATTCTGATTGGCCTCTTGTATCATGAATTTTAGTTGTTGTTGAACAATACTTTCGACCAACACAACGGTGGCCGCGTTCGGGTTCGGATTGTCGCCAAATCCGTGCATCATACCAGCTATTTCCTTCTGAAAATTTGTGGATTCAGCGCCGTCCATGCTGAAGTAACTCACCATGGTTAAAGCTTTCTGCACTTTCCGCCTTCACGAAATGAAAATAATTGATCACGCTATAGCATAACATCCAACCAAAGCTGTTTACCAACTGTTGAACTGTCAATTTGAAACGTTTTGAAGTTGACACTGACAGTTCTGACAGCAGCTTTTCGTTTCTCATAAACCATCAATATTTTCATTAACTTTACAATGAGCTACTAATTTTCTTTTTATAATTATATCTTTCTAAATTGTCATTTAGAAAGATATAATTATAAAAAGAAAATTTTTAAAGTTTAAGCCCATTATTATTTTTAATTCATGAAAATAGTATCATCTAAGATAGAAAATATACATTTTATGTAATATTAATTTATATTTTCCGTTGGATGCGGGAAGCACTAAACCGGTCGAAGTGCTTGGAGGCTTGTGTCCAGCAGTGAACGTCTCTCGCTCAGCTGAAATTATGATAATGATTAATTTTTAATATTTACTGTTACTTACTCAGTTTACTAATTTCCTTACGTCTTTACCTGTCACAGAAAACATGCAAAAACTAAACGTTTACAAATCAGCTGATTGTGAACTGTCAATGTCAAATTGTAGACGAAACGAAAAACTATGATCGAAGATATTTTGTTGACTGAAAAATTGCCCAAAATCATTTGACTATAGCTAATGTGTACATATCGTGACCTCACTGAAACATTCACATTAATCCCATTACCATTTCAAGGCCCTTTCAATACGTAAAAACTTAAATTAACCTCACAATTATGAGTTTAAGAAGTCTATTATTAAACCAAACGATAAAACAATCTTTATTCAGACAAATTCGTCTTTCATCATGTTGGTCTTGTGGTAAAGATGTTCCAAACAAGGTGAACACTTTATTCTGCGGGAGTTGCAATGCTTTACAGCAGCCATCCAAGGGCGAGAATTATTTCAAAATCATGGGAGTTAGTGAATCTTACGACTTGGATGAGACGGAGCTAGCGAAGAAATATAAGGAATTGCAGAAGTATTTACATCCGGATAAGTTTGCCAACAGGTAACTAGTTTTTTCATAGATTTCATTTCATTTGTTGTTTTGAGTATGCCAGTTTTAACCAGCAAACCTGAAGTATCTGCTGACTGTATTGATAACTAAACAGGTTAGCAACCACTATTTAACATTTACAGTTTAATAGACATCCACAATCAATTGCAATGTTTTATAGACATAAGCTTAATTCATAATTAAAACATTTCAGAGATAAAAAGGAACAAGAAATCTCAGAGAAATATTCATCACTCGTGAATGAGGCTTACAAAACATTATTGGAACCATTAACAAGGGGTAAGATGTCAGAAATTACATTATATCATAATCGAATTAGGCTGAGAATCAACTCTTTTTAAATGAGAAAATTACATAAGACAGTCCCCCAAAATGCCCACTTTCTACTACTTCCTAATGCTTTAGCTGGGAAGAAGAAGCCAACCTGCCAGGCGCGGTGATTGTGCCAAACCCCTACATTTTTTGGGGGAGGCCTGGAGTGAATGTTTTGGCTGAAATGATGATGATGATGTTAATATTATCAACCACCATTTTGTCTATCATTATATTTAAAAAATGTTTGTACAACGTTGCTTACAGAAGTAAAATGATTTATCATTTAAAAAAATTGTTAAGCAAACCTACATGTGAAAAAATAATTCTTTAACTTAATTTTCAGGCATATACATGCTGCGTCTAAGAGGCAAAGAGATCCCTGAAAATACAGAATTCGTAGACCAAGAGTTCCTAATGAAAATAATGGAGAAGAATGAAGAAGTAGAGAACGCAGAAACAGAAAAAGAAATAATGGAATTAAATGCAGAGAATAAAGCTAAAATCAAAACTTTACAGAAGCAAGTTTCTACTGCGTTTTTCGATGGAGATATGAAAAAAGTTATTAAATTATTAGGTTATATGAAATATTACACAAGCATAGATAACCAAATACAATCGTCTATACGGAATAAAGGAATCATTCGATAAGGCACAGTTTGCCCAGTATATCTTGGCATGTCATGGTACCATTGCCTTCAACGAGAAATGTCACTGATATTATTATTATTCATTTATTTCGGACAGAATATATATGTTATGTGATATGATATGTTGTATTAGATAATTTAGTTCCTGTTTTCGCCACCTGTCAAGATGAATAGTCTTAGGCTATGGTAGACTTTCAGAGTAATATGTTTGTTTGTATACAATGTATATAGCTTTTGTTAAAAGACAATTTTAAAAGTTTAAGAACGAAGTATACAATTTGTTATTGCAATAATGTTTTTATATTTCCCTTTACATTATTTCTCCCTATGACCAGGGTTGTAGATCATTGAAGCCTTATTAAATAGAATATTTAAAGAAATTATTAACAAGACTATCCTCAAAAGCATCTCTAATATATATTGCCAAGAAGACGCTTTGCCTTTTTATCATACATCTGAATCTGATGCTGTCTAGCTGCCCCAGTCTGTAAAGTTAATGTAATGTTAAAATATACCCTCCTATAGAGAGTTAAGGCCACCGGAACTGACAAGACACACACACCACAGTGTAATTATAAGTAAATCGAATAGGTCCGTCAGGAACGACGCCTGCTAGAGTCGCGGAATCGTTCTAAAGAGTTACCGTGGCCCTGGCATAGGCAACTGAAAGAGCATGGGTGGATTTTAGTCAGTAAAAGTCTGACAGGGCTTCTCAGACTTTTACTGAGTAAAACCGCACCCTCAAAATCGTGTAATTATAAGTACCTACATACTTATTTTTATTTATTTACAACGCCAAAATACATCTACACTAATATTATAAAGAAGAAAAATTTGTATTTTTGTTTGTTTGTTTGTCATTACAACCGACAGACCGTTTAAAAAAATTCTTTCACCATTAGAAAGCTACATTATCTGTGAGTAACATAGGCTATATAACATCACGCTACAACCAAGAGGAGCGGAACAGTAATGAAAAATGTTGCAAAAACGGGGAAAATGGCACGGGTAGGCGATTCGACGCGACGGGAAGGGTCGGGGAAACACGAAATTTAACGCGGATGAAGTCGCGGGCAGAAGCTAGTACTTACATAAACTCACGCCTTTTTCCCATGGGGGTAGGCAGAAACTACGGAATGCCACATGCTTCACATACAGGTGTGCCTCGTTTAGATTCATACTAGTCAAACGCCAAAATATTTTCTGTTTAACTACTGACATCATACTCTACACATAAACTATAGACCCATTCGTCTGACCAGCGTACCTACTATGCAAAACGATAGAAAAAAAATGACAACTAAGACTTGAATACCTATCACAGGAGCTAATTATCTTGAACTGATCGTCTCCAGATTTGTCCCAAGACTATCAGTCACAACGAAATGCGTACACGAATGGACCAAAAATCACGACAAAGGCACCCCACACATGTGTTACATACTAAGATTATGAAAAAGATTTTGATCACTCCCCTGCGACATCTAATCTATACATGCATACATACAATCACGCCTTTTTCCCATGGGGGTAGGCAGAAACCACGGAACGCCACCTGCTACGATCTCTACACACTCCTTTTGCCTCGTTTAGGTTCATACTATTGGTCATACACACACGCCGGTTACGAGTAGGTACTACGCAACTGACCCTTCTGAAGAACATCACCAATAAGGTCACTATATGTCCTCCTAGGGCGTCCCCTCCCGGTGTTTCCACTTACATCTGCCTTGTAAATACCTTTTGTGAGCCGTCCTTCATTCATCCTCTGAACATGACCATACCATCTATAGATACTAATATTATAAAGCTTTGTTGGTTGTTTTGTTTGGTTGAAAGCGATAATCTCATGAACTACTAGTCCGAATTTAAAAAATATTTTTGTGTTGGTTAGCCTATTTATTGAGGAGGCTTCAGGCTATATAACATCACGCTACGATCAAAAGGAGCGGAGCAACAACGAAAACTGGCAGGCAATTCGATGCGACGGAAAGAGTCACGGGAGCAAAAATTTGACGCGGACGAAGTCGCAGGCAGAAGCTAGTTAATAGTAAACTTGAACACTGAAAAACTTGAACAACAATAAACTTGTTCCTGAGATTACCGCGTTCAACAAACAAACAAACAAACTCTTCAGCTTTATAATATTACCTATAGTATATGTGAAAGTAACTCTGTCTGTTACGCTTTCACTACTAAACCACTGAACCGATTTTGATATAATTTGGTACGTGATAAGTTTGAATCCCAAGGAAGGACATAGGCTACTTTTTATGCTGCATTTGCGTCTGCGTCCGCGATAACCGACATTTACGCGGACGAAGTCGCGGGCAAAAGGTAGTTGGCTAAATTTCCTATCCTAATTACTTATTTTACAAACATTATCCTCATGGTAGCGCATAAAAGTAGACACCTACCTCAACTCATTAAAATTAGACCTACAAGTTGAACAAAAAAGCCGTTAGCTTTAACTACCATTTAAAAATCAATTAACTACAATATAATAACATGCGATCACTTTTTGCTACGATTCCAATGTGATACACCTTTAAACGGTTAAAATAAATTGTATGATTTATTTTCTTATAGAGTTTCTACCGACTACTCTCCAAATGATTGATGTTCATATATACCGCGAGACACTATTTGCATTTCACATGTTATGCGAAGCAATCTTGATACTTGAATTGCTTTTACTATAATCCGAACTTCCTACATAGATTGTCTATTTGAAGAAGATCGGAATTCAAATTACCTGCTTGCGATTTTTTTGTTAGATAATATTTATACCCCGTACTGGGTAAAAAGGTCCTCAAATAGCGAACAATTCTCACAGAATAAGATCTAATACCGAGCATTAAACTATAGGATTTCTTAAGACTGACTGCCTCCATCCTCCATGGTCTAATTGCAAGCCACTACTGCTGTGCATGTGGTCCTGGGTTCGATTGAACCTGATTGAACAAAGTGTTATTGGGTTTTTCCATCTGAAATTTCTCAGCAGCAGCCCGGAGTCTGGATACATGTTGGGGTAATAGGGTCGCCTACTCATTACATGGTACTTTAAACTTGCGAAATGTGGGTGTACCTTCTATGCCTAACCCTTCGGGGTTGCAAGAGGTGAATTACTTAAGAGAGGCAGATTTCGGATAACCCATCCATGATGTGTCGTTCTCAGTAAACGTTACTTTCACCAAAGGTAGAAAACTTAAATGGGCTTACTTTTTCGGTTCAAGTATCAAAACTTTTCGCCATCGTATACAATAAGCTCACCATAATTCATATTCAGTGCCTCCCGAGAGTACACATCGTCTCGTGTTTGCATCGGATCAGTATCAAATAGTGCTTGTATGGAGAAAAGTGACACTGCTTAAAGTATCAAGATATTCCCAAAATGCGTTGTTGTTTTATCGTGTTAGTGGGCCTGTTCTTTTTACAAGGTAAGTGAAGTAAAAAAAAAAATATTAGACTAGAAAAAAGTGTTTTTTTTTTATCTATGTGTTAAATTCATTTGCAACAACTGAATCAGCGTCAACAACCAATAATTACGATAACCACTTGGTAAACGCAGTGACTGAGCGATCCGCTTTATCATTGTAAATATTAGGTTCTATTCCCAAAAAATAATGTTTTTTTTTTAATAATCAGTGTATGAAGTATAAAATATCGTATAGTTTAGTAGGGGCATCGACGCGCAACCAGCACCATAATTGCGTATCACACTATTAATCAGAATCTATACTTAATAATATTATAAAGCAGAAGAGTTTGTTGGATTGAACGCGCTAATCTCAGGAACTACTGATCCGAATTGAAAAATTATTTTTGTGTTGGGTAGCCTATTTATTGAGGAAGGCTATAGGCTATATAATTTTTACGCTACAGCTAAGAGGAGCACAGCAGTAATGAAAAATGTTGCAAAAACGGGGAAAATCTAACGGGTAGGCGATTCGACGCGACGGGAAGGGTCGGGGGAACAAGAAATTTAACGCGGACGAAGTCGCGGGCTGAAGCTAGTTTGAAATATTTTGAAACTTATTGCTAATCCATCCACCTTCATACATATTAATCGAAAAATTGTCTGCTTAGCAACGTAAACAGCGCCAAGAATGTTGTGCAACTGTCAAAATGAAAGCGATTCCTACTGATAGTGTCTTTCGCAATTACCCCTTTGTTACCATGGATTCACTACATGATTCTGAAACCTCTTCAAATTTTTCGTCGGTTATAAAGTTTACGAATGGTATTCTATTATATTATTACTCATTCGGTTTTATGGCGTTACAAAGATGTTATTGACAAAAAAAAAATGTCAGTTTGCATGCTTATTATTATGAACATATTATTAAAACATATTATGTTCTAAACTGTACTTTTAACAACTTCATACCGTGCTTTTATGTAAATAATTTTATTAATAAGTATGACATTTTTTTATTTTTTTTGTTTTTCATACGAGTGTCTCTGTCTGTTTCCTACACGGTATTTTGATTTATGAAACAGTAGATACTTTATTGACAACCGAACGAAAAAAACTACTCTAAGGGGTCCAGATTCATGTCCTGAATTCATGGTAGCAATTTGCTCGTCGATAGCCCTGCTACCCTGTATACCTACGTAGATAGCTCTTAAAAACATACCGATAAAATTCATTTTACCTTCAATTTGGGTAAATTTTAGGTCTTCCATTATATTCAGCCTATGTTGTTCCGACTGCTTGGACGCAGGCCACCTTTCTGTGAGATCTGGGCCGTAATCTACGACGCGGGCTCAGTGCGGGTTGGTAGATGTCACATGTCTTCGAATTTTTGGTTCTAGGTAGTGATGCAAAGGACTCGATTCCTTGAGTCGTAATTTTAAAGATTCGAGTCAATTATGCAAGACTCAGTGTACTAAAAAGGCTAGAGTCAAGCACTCGAGTTTTAAAATGGATTCGAGTCTTAAAGAGGATTCGAGTCTTAAAATGGACTCGAGTCTTAAAATGGACTCGAGTCTTAAAATGAACTTGAGTCTTAAGAAAAAACTCGGAGCATGAAGATGAGACTTGTAGCTCATCACTCGAAAAGACTCGAATAGAAGGTGATAAGTTCAAATTAGTGGTTATGATGTAATTATGCGTACAAAAAATCTGACGAGTTATTCATAGACTCGAATTCATTTTAAGACTCGAGTTCTTTTCTAAGACTCGAGACTCGAGTGCCTGTTAAATGACTTGAGTTTGGTTTGACTCTAGATTCCGAGCCTTTTGAGCACACTGAGTCTTTCATAATTGTGTCGAGTCTTTAAAATTACGACTCGAGGACTCGAGTCCTTTGCAACACTAGTTCTAGGACATGCTAGTTTCCTCATGATGTTTCCGTTCATGATGTTTTGCGAACTGTGGTGAAGAAATTATTTACACAGTGTCTGACTCAGTCCGAACCCACGACCAACAACTCATAAGTCGGAGACGTTACCACTGGGCCACCACTGCTCTCTTCACTTTTTTTAGGTACCTACCGTTGACTAATATCTCCAACTACATAGTTTACTTTAAATGAAAGCACACGCAGATAATCTCAAAGACTTTTACTTTCTGAAGACAGTTTACGGCGTTCTCAATTTACTGCTAAGGCATACTGAAATTAACGATCTCTCATGTTATTAACGACTTGAAAACTTGCGTGTATGTAATTTGATCACCTAAGTAATGGCTTAGGATTCTACATCGTCGGCGTGCAATAATTACTTATGAGAATGTTTTCTTAACGGCACAACATAATGCTATGGGCCGAGGGAAATTTTACCTTATCAAACAATCAACGTCTCCTATAGAGTATCTGCCAGGGTCCCGGATCTGTTCCAAAGAGTTGCCGTGGCCGTGGGATAGGCAACTGAAGGAACACGGATGGGTTATAGTCAGTAAAGGTCTGACACGCCCTCGCGCTCCGCTCAGAGCGGGAGATGTCATAATGATCATTTCCTACCCAGAAAAAAAAAACAAAACCTATACTGTGTATACTGTGTTTTTCCGTGTCTTTTTGTTCCGTGTGCTATCGGACGTAAAGAATAGTACCATCCCATATCTTCCCGTAGGTGTCGTAAGACGCAACTAAGGGAATGGGTAGCAACGTTCTCTATGCATTTTACTACCCAGTGGCGGCGCTAGGCGTCGGCGACGTAGGCCACCGCCGACGGCCTCGCGGCGGGGCCTCGCAAAAAGTTTTACAAGTTACCTATTCATTTTCGTTTCGTCAATCATCCTGGCTTAGGTAGCCGACGTAGGTGTGGGACGGAACACCGGGGCGGTTTTATTCAGTAAGAGTCTGACAGACCCCTCCGCCCACCAGGGCTGAGGACATCCATGAGGATTTCCACCTCGAGATCAAAAAAAAAAAGTAGCCGACCCGAAGAGGCCTCGCGAACTTGATGTCGCAGACGTCCACATGTGGTCTAGCGCCGCCACTGACCACCATACTGCGACCGCCGTACGACGGATGAAGATAAAGTATATTTCGTTTATCAGAGTAAATCGAAGATTAGAAGAACGACAGTACCTATAGGTACAGACGCCAGCACTTCAAGCTACCCGAAACTGTCAAATTTTCCCAATCAATCTTTACTTTGGCGATAAAGTACAAAATCAATTAAAGAAATTTGGCAGATTGCAGTGGCTTTAAGTGCTAGCGTCTGTACATCTGCACCCTAATTGCGAAATGCACAATTTATCAGAATTAAATAGGATTGAAGACTATTTCTAAACCATTGCGTCATTTGTTCGAATAAATTGTCGGCTCAGCAACGTAAATAACGCAATGAATGTGAATGAACTATGAATATTAAACCAATTCCTACCAATAAAAAGTTTCGCAATTACCCCTCTGGCTATCCTTTTTTGACACACCCTTTCTTTTTTTCAGCAAACGCCCAGTACTTCAACTACAATATACTAACCCGAGTGATCCAAGGCATTCCGACGCAAATAGACCGCTATCCGATACTCACTCAGCTCCTGCTCGACGCGTGGGGAAGCCAGGACTACGTGCAGCACTGCGCAGGCGTCATTTTGACGTCACGACATGTGCTGTCAGCCGCGCACTGCTTTCAGTACAATGCAAATACTGGCAGGAAGTAAGATATTTTTTATCAGTTTTTCGCTTTTCGCTTGTTTTGGTTGCATCTCTTTGAAGAACTGATGATAATAAGTTCTTAAGGGGGATGTGTCAGGACAGCCAGAGAAATTCAAATTGGGGACCGTAAAAAATATGACTTTAATCGTCAAAATTATAATTAAAACAACCCTATAAGTTCTTTTAATCCCATTAAATAACTTTTTTCATCTTCTTAATACATATAGAACATAGTCCTCCGGACCGTATTTCAGCCACGGCGGCCAATCTCAACGGAGAGCAGCCCTCGGCGCGGGAGATATTATAGTGCTCAAGTGTGTGCGCAGACACAAGAGTACTCACTCTTCCCTCCCTCTCATAACCCGATGGGACGGTAATCCGACACGACCGGAGAGAGATCAGGCGTAGGACCAACGGCTTAACGTGCTTTCCGAGGCACGGGGGTATCACACCGCCAACTTCCAAACTCCGGGCTGTTACTAAGAAATTCCTAATGGAAAAACCCAGTTACACTTTACCCGACCTGGGAATCGAACCTAGGACCCCACGCTCAGCAGCCGCGCTTGCGACCATGAGACCAACGGGGCAGTTAATATATTATCTATATACATCTATACAAATAAATAAAATTGGAGTGTCTGTTTTTAATATTAAGATAACCACTTTTTACTAAGTGTATATGGATGTATACACGATACATATACCAAAACAACATTTTTTACAATTTTTGTCTGTCTGTCTGTCTGTCTGTCTGTTCGTTCCCGCTAATCTCGGAAATGGCTGGACCGATTTTGACGGGACTTTCACTGGCAGATAGCTGATGTAACAAGGAGTAACTTAGGCTATTTTTATTTTAGAAAGATTCTTTTATTTTAGAAAAAAATAACTATCTTCGAAAACTACGCTGACATACGTCTCAAAATTCGTAAAACCCTGGCTGAATCCCACGAAATAGATCAAAATAATGTACTACAGTATTGTACACCTTAAAAAGGCCTACAAAAATGTCCTCAATGGTATATGTCTATCTCTTAGGGATAACCCACAATAACCATTTTTTATCTTTTACTTTTTACGAGAAATAAGGGCTTATTTACGAAGCGATTTTAAGCAATACAGCATTAATCCTTATCCAATTAAGTACCTTAAATACATTGTGCATTTAATATAGATCAATATGGCCCTTTACAGCATGTAATTTAAATGAATATCTTAGAAGATATTAGAGATTTAAAAAGTGGGCGCAGAGCGCGTTGGCAGGGGCCGGGTAGTACAGGATAAGTAGGATTGTAATTCATATTACTTTGGCTTCAAAGTAATTGCGAATATCATGTGTGTTCATTATACTCAAAATAAACCTAATAGTATTATTTCAAGTAAGAGACCGCGAAATTGCTTAGATGTTTAGATTTTTGGATGTTTGTTTCTCAATGATGCAAAGACGGCCAAACGGATTTAGATCGAATTTGGCACAAAGATATATTATATCATGGATACGTAACAGATAGGATACCTACTTTATCCCGGTAGTAGGTTCCCGGGTGTTATTTTCCGACAGCTATACGGGCCAAGCCACTGGCAAAAGTACTATTCCTATAATTAAGTTCGGTGTCTGGTAAATGATTGAGTGTCTGTATAGGTAAAATAGGAGCGTTAAGAAAAACCAGGAAGACTTATATTCAACTAAACCAAGCCCTATGTCACAGTCTTCTTACTCTGAATACTATTACTTTTATTTTAAAAACACCAACACACATGATGTTCTCATAAACTATGAATCCTAAGTAATATGAGTTATAATCCTACTACTAATAGTATTATATATGTGAAAATATGTATGATTGGGTGTTTGTTTCTCAATCACGCAAAAATGGCTGAATGGATTTGGATCGAAAATAGCACACAGAGTCTATATTACCTATATAAAACATCGAATAACACATTCTTATCGCGGTAGTACGTCCTCTTGCATTAATTTCCGACATCCACGCGGGCGAAGCCGCGGGCAAATAATATTATAAATGTGAAAATATGTATGATTGGGTTGTTGTTTCTCAATCACACAAAAATGGCTGAATGGATCTGGATCGAAAATAGCACACAGAGTCTATATTACCTATATAACCTGGAATAACACATTCTTATCGCGGTTATACGTCCTCTTGCATTAATTTCCGACATCCACGCGGGCGAAGCCGCGGGCAAAAGCTAGTTAATATATATAAATTACGCGTCACGTTGTTTGTCCGGGATGGACTCCTAAACTACTTAACCGATTTTAATAAAATTTGCACACCGTGAGCAGTTTGATCCAACTTGAAAGATAGGATAGCTTACATCTCAATTTATAGTCGCAATATTATTTTATTGCAAATTATTTGTTTATTATTTGACAGTCACAATTATGTTCTACCAAACGATTTGAGCAAAAATTTGACGCGGACGAAGTCGCGGACAGAAACTATTAAGATAGTAAGTTATTGGGATATAAGTTAATTTAAACTTAGGAGGGCAGTATTGATATCAGTGATTATTATTATGATAAGCCATATTTATTACAGTCGCGAATTATATTTTTATCAAAATGCAACCTGACACTGTCTTGCACCCTAATTTTGTACCGTACTATCGATCAGAATCTGCATCGTTTTGAAAATTGTTACACATCCATTGCTTCATAAGTTCGAAATATTTGTCTGCTCAACAACGTAAATAACGCAATGGATCTTGTGGAACTGTCTATATCAAAGCGATTCCTATTGATAGTGGTTTTCAAAAAAACTAAGTTAATGTATAATCTAGACGCTGACTCCAAGAGAGCGTTAGATGAATACGTCGTAAGTTACAGCTGAAAAGTTACAACCTTCGAAAGATACAGCTTGAGCCTTACCTCGTCAACATCATCTGCCTAGCCTTTTCCCAACCATGTTGGGGTCGGTGTCCAGTCTAACCGGATGCAGTTGAATACCAGTATTTTACATGGAGCGACTGCCTATCTGACCTCCACTTCCCAGTTATTGGGTAATACCCGTTGGTGAAATTGATTGTCAGGCTTTCGGGCTATCTGACCTGTAACGACTGTCAAAAATCACGAATGACTGCTGGGACCAACGGCTTAACGTGATTTCCGAGGCACAGTATGTAAGGATCGGTCGAACCGTGCGTCTGTTGTTACTTAGGCACAAGCCCGTCGTCATTTTTTCGAATATCTAATTCATCATTCATCATCATCATCAATTCAGCCGAAAGACGTCCACCGCTGGACATAAGCCTCCCCCAAGCTCCGCCACTTCGACCGGTTTTGTGCTTCCCGCATCCATCTGATTCCTGCGGCCTTCACAAGGTCATCGGTCCACTTTGTTGGAGGCCTTCCAACTCTACGTCTTCCGGCACGCGGTCGCCACTCCAGAACGTTTCGACCCTGCCCACTGCCACTTCAGTTTAGCAATTCTTCGGGCTATGTCGGTTACCTTGGTTCTCCTACGGATCTCTTCATTTCTGATTCGATCGCATAGGAAAACTCCAAGCATAGCCCTCTCCATCGCCCTTTGGGCAACTTTCAGCCTTCTAATAAGGCCCATTATATCTAATTACTTAGAGTTTGTTTGTTTATTACAGTTACACCAACCCGAAGTATTGGAAGATCCGAGTAGGGTCAACATACCGCACCGGAGGAGGAGTACTCCACAATTTGAAAACCATAATACCGCATAAAGGCTTCGACAATTATTTCTACACCCATGATATTGCCATCGTAGTGGTATCAAGACCATTTACGTTTAATAGCAATGTGAGGCAAGGAACTATAATAAAACAAGGAGTAGAAATCAAGACTGATTCTCTTTGTACACTAGTTGGATGGGGAGTTCTCGAGGTACGTATTTCATTGCCGTTTTCTACCACTTTGCATGATATGCCTAGACTTTTCCTAAGTTTGTTGGGGTCGCCTTCCAGTCCTACTGAATGCAGTTGAATATGAGTATTTTACATGGAGGGACTGCCTATCTGACCTCCACAACCCAGTTACTGGGCAATAACTATAGCCCTAGATGAGACTGGTTGTCACTTTCAAGGTTCTGTCGACCCGTAATGACTGTCAAAGGTCTTGGAATGACAGCCAGGTCAGCCGCTTAACGTCCTTTCCGTGACATGTACGGATCTTGATATGTAAAGATTGTCACCCATCCACGGACCACCGAAGCAAGTGCAGCTTAACCTAATGGATCGACCCGTGTGGCTGTTTATATAGCCACAAGCCCCTCCTACTTTTTAATTTCTAACACTTCTAAATACATAAAATGGTCCATTTATCGTTACTTAAGTTCATAAGCGCAGTTCCCGCACTTGGACGATCGCAGGACTCAATCAATCAACTCCGCCTATCGCAGTCCACTGCTGGACATAGGCCTCTCCCATGTTGCGCCACAACACCCTGTCCTCCGCCTTCCGTATCCAGTCTGTCCCAGCCACTTTCCTAAGGTCGTCGGTCCATCTAGCTGGGGGGCGTCCCACACTACGCTTGCCGATACGCGGTCTCCACTCACAGGACTCGCAGGATTGCTAAGTGCGAACCTCTTAAAAAATCGCATCAGTCAACTTCGACGACACCTACAGAAGACTGATGGGCCAGTCTATTTAACCTGGAATCATTACGATAAACAGAATGGGCCAACTGCATTAAAATAATTTAATCATAATTTCCACTATAGGGAGGTATATTACCGCAACCAGGTAGCAGCAACGAAACTTACTCTCCCGGCGTGGGTTCCGATCATCAGGTGTGTTAACCCAGGTCAACTATACACTCAAAGGCTTTTTAGCTAGGCTTTTCTTGGTCCACCAAGTATTAAATGCTTCGTTGCATATAGGCATCATGGAAAAACAAACTATTTTCATCATTATTAATTACCAAAACGTTAAACATTTTATTCGCCTAAGTATTATTTTTTATAGGCGAATTGCACGAAGTTAATTTATTAGTGGGCGAATCGACAACCCCAGAAATACGTTTTAGGTAATTGGCACGTTTTGATTTGTATACTTTTTATTGATGAAGTTGTTGGTTCGCCCACAAAGAAATAAACTTCTTGCGAGTCCCCTATAGAAAATAATATATTATTTAAAAGTGTTGATACACCTGATTCAGGCGAGTAAATTTATACCAATCGACTAATAAGCGATAAGGGCTTACAGTTCTGCCCATACCTAAAAAATTGACAACGAATCTATTATTGTTCCAGCCCGACGGCCCACAGCCAGAACAACTTCAGCACACAAATCTTTACACAATAGACCAAAAGATATGTGCCATGCGATACAACACTATAGGAGCAGTGATTCAAGACTCCATGATGTGCGCCGGACGTGTCGATGTCGGGGGACCCGATGGATGCTTTGGAGATTCTGGAGGCCCATTATTATACAAAGGCCTGGTCGTAGGCATCGTTTCCTTTGGATATTCTTGTGGACATCGCTACTTTCCCGGCGTTTATACGAAAGTGTCGCAATATACAAACTGGGTTTTAAAAACTGTTAATAGTAATAAATAAGTCATGGATTTTGTTTTTATTTGTTTAATTCATTTAATTTTAATCAAAAATCAAAAATCAAAATCAAAAGTCATTTATTCAAACTAGGCTGAGAGTCAGCACTTTTTGAACGTCAAAGTTACATGAGACAGTCCCCCCAAAACGCCCGCCCTTCGACACTTCCTAGTGCTTTAGCTGGGAAGAAGAAGTGGCGGAACAAACTCCCCAGCAGCACAGCTGTCTGTTAAGTTAGAAGAACTTGATTCTATACAGTATTGTGTAAGTTATTAATATTATAAAACAAAACAAAACATATATTATTCGCCATATGTCAGCTAGCACACGCCAATATACCAACAAAACATTGAAAACTAAACTCAAGCTGAAATAAATAATAAAACAAAATCGAAAACAGAACTTAAAACCTTAATAAAGCCTCCAGGCATAAAGGGCGTGCCCGCTTACATATACGATGCAAATGATACATATACACAATAAATGAAATGAAAAGAAAATAAAAATAAACTAACAAAAGCAGTTAAATAAAAAAAATAAAAAAAACAATTATATGAACTACCCATATAAACTTTCAGTAGGAAGACTAATTCTGGATTGAAAGAACATAAACATTGTCTTGAGTTGATCACAGCGACCAACTATTCTTATCGTTTAAGTAGTCGTTGATAGAATAGTATGCCTTTGAACAAAGGTTGGATTTTACTTTAGCTTTAAACTCATTAAACTGCAAATCTAGCAAAGTAGAGGGAAGCTTGTTATAAAAGGTAATACCAAGACCAACAAAAGAATTATGAACCTTATGAAGCCGGTGAAAGGGAGCACGTAGTTTATCCCTACTTCTAGTATTAATATTATGAATATCACTGTTTTTAGTGTACAGGTGTATATTTTGCCTAATATATAAGATGTTGGCGAAGATGAATTGTGATGCCACCGTAAGAATACCAATATCTTTAAAGAAATCTCTCAGAGAAACTCTCGCACCTAGTTGGTAAATCGCTCGAACAGCTCGTTTTTGAAGAACAAAAATATTTTGAATGTCCGCGGCTTTGCCCCACAGCAGAATGCCGTAGGACATTATGCTATGAAAATAACTAAAATAGACTAATCGAGCTGTATCAACGTCCGTGTACTGTCTAACTTTCCTTACGGCGTAGGCGGCCGAACTGAGCCTTCCCGCTAGGCTTGATATATGTGATCCCCACTGAAGTTTGGCGTCTACTGTTATACCGAGAAAAACTGCCGAGTGTACAGTTTCAAGCACCTCATTATCTAAAACGACATTGGGTCCCAGATTCCTAACATTCGGTAAGGCGAACTTTATACATTTCGTTTTCTTAGCATTAAGAACTAGGTTATTTGTGGTAAACCAATCCGTAACCATTGAGAGCGCACTATTCACGTCATCAAAATCTTTTCTATTCCTGTCTACTTTAAAGATAAGTGAGGTATCATCAGCAAATAGTACAATGTCACAGACATTCTTTAAATAGAATGGTAAGTCGTTAATATACACTAAGAATAAGAATGGGCCCAGTATTGAGCCTTGAGGTACACCTAACTGAACTAGTAGCCCGGAAGATTTTACACCATTGACATCTACACATTGGTGCCTATTTTGCAAATAAGAACTTATACTTATAATCGTTTTTAAACGGTCTCACAACAGTAATGGTGGTGCTAGTTGTAGCGGAACCGCCTTTTAATTCCATTGAATAACTAATGTCATGAAAAATAGATTAAATGGGATTAAATTAACTTAGAGGGTGGTAAAAATGATTTTATTGATTATAATTCTGTAATGCCATATTCGTTACAGTCACGTGTCATATTTTAATTAATATTTCAACCTGACACTGACCTGAAAATTGCAAAAACCGGAAAAAATACAATTTGGCGGTCTACGTTAGTGGCTCACGCTTTTGAAAGAATTGGCGGATGAAGGCTGCTGAAATCCGTTTGGTACGAGAAGCACACAATCGGTCGAGGTGGCGTTGCTTGGGGAAGGCCAAGGAACTTAAATCCAACCTGGATTGCGCACAGGCTGCCAATGCGCGGTCCGAGCGAGACAGCTTCGAGAGAGAGTTTGGATATAAGTTCCTTGGGGAAGGCATACCACATCTTTAGAATTATAGAGACCCAATTAGAAATTTTAAGATTTCAACTTTGACTCATAAAATTATAAAACTCTTATTAAAACCGAGCCCTATATCACAATAATAGATCTCAGTTTTCATAAGTGTTTTATCATTTTAAGAGTCAAACTTGAAATCTTAAAATTTCTAATTGGGTCTCTATAATTCTAAAGATGCGATACGTCCTGCAGTGTACGTCTTTCGATTGAAAGGATGATAAAAGTTCATAGTAAAAATGTGAGTCGTTCGTTGGACTATTGCAAGCTTGCAACACTACAATAAAACTGACAGTGTCACTGTCACATCGTTTTCGTATTACTTCGAAGGTTTATTGATATTTCCTTCTATCGATTAAATTAACGTACAAACGTTAGATTTTATAGACCTATCAGTCTCATAATACTAATAATGGGCAAAAAAGGTGTTGTAACATTTGTGAAAGACTTCTATTACGATCCTTTCAAGTGGTGAGTAAATACTATAACCTCTTTTGAAAATGTGGTATTCCGTGCTGTTTTGTTTGTTACACTAAAAACTACGTAGATTCCGTCAATTAATTCACGTAATGATCATTGTAGGTTATTCAGACAAGTAAGTTATTGAGTGAGTTGAGTTTTACCAAAACGTTACGCTTCTTATTGTTGAACGGTTAAAAATGTGCCTAGTTCTAACAAATATCAGCGATGATTGACTGTAATACAGTGTTATGGTTGATGTTTTATGGTTATTTACTATTCAGTGTTCACTGCTACTTTTAAACGGTGACCTTTTGGTTCTAATTTGTCATGGTATAGACAATATCGTTGAAAAATGGCAAGGCAGAATGATGATGATGATATACAGCCAAAATTTGGTGTTCCGATAAGAAAAATGATTAAATGTTTGTAAAACATTAAAGAATAGTAGTGTCAGCACACATTTCTGAATTCACCATTGTCCCGGACTGTACCTAGAGCTCCCGCAGCCTACTCAAGGTACCGTAGTACGAGACTATGCCAAAATCACAAAGGCTGACACACATAATTAGAGATATGTCGTTTCGTAAGATAAAATACTACACCATAGTCCATTTACCCCCATTTTGCAAAGTCTTTCATCTTTTAAGAGCTCAAGTGTTACAATTAAAACATTGGCTAGTGGCAAAGTAATAACAGGCACATGGGTTAACCAAGTAGGTTAAACTATACCTGCCACGGATATTCTGAGCTGTGGTTTTGGTGACTATCTTTACAAACAAACCCATCTGTGCCTCAGAAAGCATGTTAAGCCATTGGTCTCGGCTGTCATTTGTGGAGTCATGATAAGTAATGGGTCATCAGAAGCCTTTCAGAGACTTTCAGACTCTGGTAACCAGTCTTTCCAAGGGGTATTGTGTTAGCCAATAATTGGGTTGCGGAGTTCAGATAGGCAATTGCACCATGTAAAATACCAGTATTTAGCTGCATCTGGTGATACTCAAAGCCACCCCAACTATGCCTTAATAAATTGTTCAATACAAATAGGAACAAACCACAAAAATATATCAACAGAATTGCAATACAAATCTTATAAATAAAAAATAAAAAACATAAAAAATTCTTTTTTTTTATTCTATTCTAAGATAAATTAGTACCTCATTTGTTATTAGTAGTAAATCTTATATCAAGTTCAAGTAGCAGAGTTCAACATTTGTAAACACATCTAAAAGACAAACTCTTTATTGTGCAATATTTACATGTTATATAGGCTAACAGACAAAATAATATTAATAATATGTAGGTACATGTATACAGGGTGTCCCAAAAATCAACGTCAAGCCGAAAACGGTTGATAGGCCAGGTGCTGACAGTTATAAGAAAAATAATAAAAAAAATCTAAGAAAAGATTCACAGGACTTAAAAAAAACTCTTCCACATCGCTATCAATGTGAAAAGTGCCCAAAAACCTGACAACAATGCCACATTGTATGGCAATGCAATGTATTATAAGTATAACCATAAAACATGCGAAAATGTTTAGCAGAATTCAATGTCTATTAAAAGTTAACTTATTTGTGCTAAGATAGAAATAATTATCTTTACCATTATTTCGAATACATCAACAATATAGAAAAAGCTTATCTAACAAGTTTTTATGTAGTCTTGTTGTCTTGTTCTAGGCATGTGTAGGGTTGCCACCCGTACTTTATAATAAAGTATTGTATGTTATTTGACGTAATTGTACTCTATACTTTATGAGAACAATAAAGTACAAGAAAATACTTTATTTTGCAAGGTTTTCTTTCTTTGAGATTTTAGAGTACTTTTTCGTTAAACGAAATTTATGTGATACAAACTGGAAAAAGCAATAAAAAATGTGTTTTTAAATATAATAATGAAGAAAATAAATCATACTTTATTTTTATACTATGTACTTTTTATTCTTACCTATAATAACCAATGTATGTACTTTAATTGCAAGAAAAAAAGGTGACAACCCTATGCATATGTGACACAGTAGAGAATTTTATTTATTTATTTATAAACAGCCTCGCCGACCCCAAATAAATCGGGATAAGGGCAGGAGAATGATGAAACAGCCTAATATAATATTATAGAAAAGAAATAAAATAAGTATCAAATCAAAATAGATTTGAAACTAACAATAATAACAAACACCAAAGGTGAACAAAGTGCAAAAAAAGCCCATCAAAGTTATGGTCAATTATTTTTAATCTGTACCTAATGTTTACTTTTTTTTATCTGCAGGTCACTGGTGAAGAGCGTGGGTATATTCGCAGTCGGCGTAGTGATCGCTAGCGAGTGCGCTGGCCTCGAGATAATGCCCGCGTTGCCGCAATAAACACAACATTATTCCTATAAATTCTATTCTAATAAGTTATAAGAAGATACATAAAAATGTTAAATTATTTATTGTTGTTTTCGCTCGTTGGAGTCAGTGTTTGTCAACAAAAGAAGCCGAATATCGTGTTGATATTGACGGACGATCAAGATGTAGTGTTGGGCGGAATGGTTAGTACAGTGATAGTCATGTGCAAATAAATGAATTAGGAACATTGTGTTGTTTTATTTCTTTTTTATTTCAGACGCCAATGAAGAGTGTGCAACGGTTTATCGGGAATGAAGGCGTCACGTTCACTAATTCGGTAAGTTTATCTTTGCATAGTATAAAACAAAGTCGCTTCCCGCGTCTGTACGCTTAGATCTTTAAAACAACGCAACGGATTTTAACGCGGTTTTTATCAATAGTGATTCAAGAGGAAGATTTATGTGTATAAGACGCGGGCGAAGCCGCTGGCAAGAGCTAGTACTATAATAGAGTTCGTTAATTCGTTTGAGCGTGCTAATCTATGAAACTGCCAGGCGGATTCGGAAAAAAAATGCATTTGATAGTTTAATACTTGAGGAGGGTTATCGGCTATTTTACATCTTTTTTTTTTCATATTACTCGGCTCCCTAAGACAAAGGATAACAAAACAGAAAAAAAACCGCTAAGCGAAAACAAGTAATAGCGCGGGTGGGCGATGCGATGCGACTCGCTGAGTCGGGGGCAGAGTGAGTTTTATAAAAATGTGTCTGTTATTTTAGTAAATTCTGTATTTTACGACTTCGAAGCGAAGAATGTCGCGGTCAGAAGCTAGTAAGATAATAAAATAGAAAACGTAACACCATAATGCATTTATTGATCGTATTAAAACCACGTTCCAGTTGTTTTGTTTATCCGTGCGACTAAGAACAATAGATCATTACGATGCTCATGTCAACAAGAGTTACTGGCATTGCTACTACGTAAGCGCTCATTGAATATTGTAGGTCAGTGTGCGAAGAAATAAGACAAACAAAGTATTGTATGGGCCAGTCATTCTTGATACAAATGGGGACACATTTGTCTCAAGAGGTTTCTTGATACCACTTGAACAAATCGTGCAGAGTACCTACTTATTAGTTTTTTTTTTACTCGTTAAGTATCTACAATCATTAAATAAATTGTGCCTACTTTTAATTTATCTATTATTGCGATACTCGTAAAGTGCTCTTATGTTGCGCCTGCGTCGAATAGTAAATGATCACACTGTGACTATAGGTCAGCGCTAAAAGTCGCGGGTTCGATTCCAGTACCAAGCAAATATACCTACGTCTATAAATTGCCGATCTGAAAGGCGCCAATTTCTAGTATATCTGCAAGTACCTACGGAAAGTGCCCACTCTTTAAAACGTTTAAAAAAAGTTGCCATTACCTATACAGGGTAAATCGGGACGACACTTTAAAATAGGGATTTAAGTAAATAATAGTTTATTGCCAAAAAGGACTCATGAGCACCTTTTTATAATTAAGGATATTTATGATCAATCAGACATCGGAAAAATGCCAGAGCAATTTACAAGAACCATTGAAAATAAGGCCTTATCACCATAGATTAAAGTTGACATGGTCTAAACCAATTATGATACAAACGTGAACAGGTAGTTAAATGAGGTATCTGTTATCCATGATTATAATTTCATTTTCATCCCAATGTTAAACCAGTAAGAACTCATAACTAGGTAGGTACCAAGCCAAGGTCAAGGCTTGATAACCCATAAAATAATTATCACGCAACGGTAATGGATTTAGCACGCAATGAGGAAGTTACCTATCTGGTTCCGAGGGCCTTTTCGGAACTCACGTATGGACAGAATGGAAAGACTACAGACAGGCAGCCTAATATTAGGGATGAGCCGAATATTCCTTTTATATTCGGTATTCAGGCCTGTTGGTCTAGTGGTTAGTGACCCTGACTGCTATGCCGGAGGTCGTGGGTTCGAATCCCACCCAGGACAAATGTTTGTGTGATGAGCACGATCATTTGTTCTGTGTCTGGGTGTAATTTATCTATAATATGTATGTATTTAGAAATATATAAGTATGTTTATCAGTTGTCTAGTACCCATAACACAAGCTCTGCTTAGCTTAGGACTAGATGGCGTTGTGTGATAGTTGTGGAATATTATATTATATTATTATTCGGCAGGTTTACCGAACATTTGCATTCGGCAGATTATTCGCCAAAAATGCCGAATATTCTACTGAACAATATGATATTTAAAAAACTCTATATGAAGTAGCACAATTATAAATACAACTGAGTAGCACAATTATAAATACAACTGGGCTCTTCTGATATAACCAATGATTATTTATTGCTAACAAGATGCTAACGCAGGATGCATATCTATTTCAAATATGCTTATAGACTAGATGATGCAATAACAGTCCAGGGGGCTTACTCTTCAACCTAAATTTAATTCCAATCTAATGCCAATACGATTCCAATGTTAATTTGGCATACACGTAATTCGGTACTCTTGAAAACAATAGTGTCAACATTGGAATAACAACGCCCGATCTCGATTCCACTTAGTTCTCCAAATGGACACCCAATTTAAACACATTTTGGCGCTAGCGTCGAAATCAAGAATACGAAAAGTCAAAATTCCAATGTCAATCGATCGGAATTAAAACCAGGCCGTAAGAGGTAGCGGCGTCTGCGGTCGGAAGGGAAGTGTGCCGCTTTTTATTTTCCTATGGAAATACATGTCAATGCGGTCGTCAACCACAGGGTTGATTTTTAGGGATGCACTAAGGCGCGACTTTTAGGCGCGTCAAATCCTGCGTAATATTCGGTTCGGTAAACTTTAAACCGAACTTTCGGCTGATTATTCGTATTCGGCCCATCACTACCTAATGTACCTAGGTATAGCAAATACGAGTACTGTGTAGATACTTACGAGTCGTGGGTTCGAACACACAAGGGGACAGCCGCTTTACTTTGTGAAGTTATTTCATCAGTACTGTTCTAGATCCAAAAATGTCAAGACATGTAACATCCAACCAGCTCTGGGCCCGCGTGGTAGATTACGCTGTCGCCGAGAGGCCTATGTCATAACAACGGGAATATGCTGTTTATATAAAATTCCAAATACACCCTATTTTTAGAAACTTATCTCTACCAAACCGAATGCAGGTATTTTTCCTGGTAGCAGACAAAGGCAACAAACAGTAGGTAATTTATAATGTAGGAAATAAAACTAGCCGCATCGTTCAAACGGTGTGTGTCGAGTGTAAATCGAAGGATTCGTCTAAAACCTTGTGCTTGTCAAGTTCTGTGGGTCGAGCACGGTCCCTGATAGGCTTGAGTCACGCATTTTGTCACGGTTTTTGCTCCCTAAATCTGATAAAAATGTGTGACTCAAACTTATCACAGTTAGGGTTGCCAGGCGTCCGGATAAGGCCGGACACAGTCAGGCTTTTTAGTTGCATGTCCGGCTAAATTAGATGGTGTTCGGCCTGTCCGGCTTTTTGGTAGGCTTTTTAAAATATGAAAATTTTGGTCTTCACCCTACCTTGTATTGCTAGCGCAAGTGAGCGAACTAGCACTGTCCTCCTCGCGTTATTACTGCTCAATTTTAAAGGAAAATCAGCTTTTAAAATTTTTACCAAACCAAAAATATCAATTAGTTTATGTTACAAAGATTTTAAAGTGTATTTAGTTCATTACTCCTATGTTTAGTTTTGCACTAAACAATTAATTAAAAATGTCCGGCTAAACAGACAGGTCTGTCCGGATTTTCGGTTTAATGACCTGGCAACCCTAATCACAATAGACCGTGCTCGCTTCGCTGTACGATAATTTCAGTTAGAGTTTACATAGCAGCACTCAGTCAATTAACATAGCCAACGCCCAGCCGCCAAATTGTGTAAAGGCTCGTGCAGACTAGCGCGACGCGACGATCGCCCGCGATTCGGCGATTTATATCCGTAGAACAATTTCTATGACAGTGTATGTCGCGGCGCGACAGGTCGCCCCTGTATGAAGTGTCGCGCGTGTTTTCATATAAATCTCCGAATCGCGCGCGACCGTCGCGTCGCGCTAGTCTGCACGAGCCTTAACACACTATTAATTCATAATCTGAATAATTCAGAAAGATATTGCCAATCCATTGCTTCATATACTCAAACAATTTGTCTGCTTAACAACGTAAATAACGGAATGAATATCGTTGAAGTGTCATTTTGAAAGCCATTCCCAATGTTAGGCTTCCTGTAATGCACATGACGCCGGAGCCGCAGCGGCGTCGGATCGTATTTTTGTGTATACGGCTGAATATCGCAAATACGCTGCACCGGAACCGCGTGGAAACCTCATTGATGCCGAGATAAATAGTCAACGATCCCAGTTCACTAAAGCATTACTTAAAAAACTGTCGAAGACGAACTAAGTTTTAGGTACTTTTGAACTGAATATATAAACGCAGCCAAAAAACGCTAACGCAAATTCATAGAAGTAAGATACAATTTTGGGCACATCTTGTTTTAGCCTGTAGAAGACGGTGAATTACACGTGCTTTTTGAAAAAAATATAAAGCAAAATCCTCCCTACCTACATTGCCGACAATCTACCTGAAATGCCCTGCCAGCCTAAATGTGGCCCTGCCAGGGTTGCGGTTCTTCTCAGGGAACTGTCAGCTAAGAAATGCCAGCGCCATCTAGTTTTTAAAATATTGACGTGTGAAAGTGCCTTAAAAGAACTACTTACATAAGTAAACTATTCATTTCACTATGCTCATTTCAGTACGTAACCTCCCCAATATGCTGTCCGAGTCGCGCAAGCCTTCTCACCGGGCTGTACCAGCACAACCACTACACAGTCAACAACAGCTTACGAGGTGGCTGCTACGGGCAGCACTGGCGGCAAACCTTGCAGAATTACACCTTCGCGACGGCGCTGAAGGATGCTGGGTACAAGACTTTCTATGCTGGCAAGTATTTGAATGAGGTAAGTACCGAGGTAAAGCGTAAATAATAGATAGGTATACTATACGCCTTGGTAAGACTGGTTGTCAGACTTGTGCCATCGATATCGAATATCAGTCACACATCCGCAAAACAAACCAAAATGGATTAAGTTCCTACTACGCTTTTTTTATGGGAAATCATCAAATGACTTCTCCCGCTCTGGGCGGAGCGGGAGGGCGTGTCAGACTTTTACTGACTAAAACCCACCCGTGTTCCTTCAGTTACCCATACGCCAGGGCCACGGTATCTCGTTTGAACAATCTCGCGACCCTGACAGGTACCTACTACGCTACACCCATAAACGTGTGCGTATGTAGATTTGTAATATGACCACCTTTTTGTCCCACAATCAGTAACCTTTATCTAATTTAGTATATAACATTTTTAATGCATTTTAGTTAAAATGCAATGTAGATATGTATTATGATTACAACATAACATTGATGGTGTATACAAGGTCAAATTAATTAAAATTCGAAAACAAAAATCTCTGTTCCACGAAAAATTACAAAAATAGCTGATCGATTGCGGGCATTGACCTTCGCCCAACGAATGATGAAAAGATTTTTTTTTGTTCCATCAGTTTTCGATATCTATACCCAACACGTGGGTAAAGTAATGCCACCAAATTCAACTTGACCCTGTATATGTACCTACACCCATTTCGATCGAGATAAGTGTGACACCCATGTAATAGGGGGCGTAGACTTATACCACGATAATCGGTTACCACGAGCATTTAGCATCGTACATTAATTAGGTACCAGTTAAACTTACCATCACTTACTATTGTGACTAGGGTTGCCAGGTCATAAAACCGAAAAGCCGGACAGACCTGCCAGTTTAGCCGGACATTTGGGTAAAAAAGGCCGGACATCTTCAATTGTTTAGTCTTAAAACAAAACTAAACATAAGATTAATGAACTGAATACACTTTAAAATCTTTGTAACATAAACTAATTAATATTTTTGGTTGGCAGACACCTGCCAACCAAAAATTTTAAAAGATGATTTTCCTTTAAAATTGAGTAGTAATAACGCGGGGAGGACAGTGCTAGTTCGTTCACTTGCGCTAGCAATACAAGGTGGGGTGAATACAAAAATGATCATATTTTAAAAAAGCCGGACAGGTCGGACACCATCTAATTTGGCCGGACATGCAACTAAAAAGCCTGACTGTGTCCGGACGCCTGGCAACCCTAATTGTGACCAAACGTGTTTGATAATTTAAGCTAGCTGACTTTTCTTATCCTTTAGCAAAAGAGTTTACAAAGCTTGGCACTGCTTAGTATAATAATTAGGGATGGGCCGAATATTCGTTTTATTTTCGGTATTCGGCGGTATATTTGGCAGGTTTACCGAACATTCCTCCGATAAATATTGTATTCAAAATCTTTGTAAGCATATATGGCACAGTTATAAGTACAAGTGAGCCCTTTTAACAAAAAAGTAATCAATGGTAACACATTCGCAAGATGGATAAATAACTAGACTAGATGATGCAATAACGGTCCTGGCTGTCCGGGGTGGCAGTGTCAGCGGGCGTAAGGGAAGAACGCTAGAATGCGCTTCTGCCGAATAATCGGTTCGGTAAACTTTCAATCGAACATTCGGCCGATTGTTCGTATTCGGCCCATCACTAATAATAATAGGGGCGGCAGGCACATCGAGGCACATCCTGTTACCATAGATTCAGTACAAAATTCTGGACGCCTTACGTTTAAATTTTTCGTCAGTTATAAAAAAAAACTAAACTATTTCGTACAAAAGTTCAAAGAAAAATAAGCCTACAACAAAAGTTCAACAAGGGGGTTTCAAAAGCATTTACCTACTGAATCCATGGTAACTAGTTTCGTTGCGCGCCGATATCCCTACTATCCTGTACTAGCTTCTGCCCGCGACTTCGTCCGCGTTAAATTTCTTGGTCCCCTGACCCTTCCCGTCGCGTCGAATCGCCTACCCATGCGATTTTCCCTGTTTTTGCAACATTTTTCATTACTGCTCCGCTCCTCTTGGTTGTAGCGTGATGTTAATAGCCTATAGCTTTCCTCGATAAATAGGCTACCCAACACAAAAATAATTTTTCAATTCGGACCAGTAGTTCCTGAGATTAGCGCGTTCAATCAAACAAACAAACAAACTCTTCAGCTTTATAATATTAGTATAGATATGTTTATCATCATCATCATCATTTCAGCCGTAAGACGTCCACTGCTGGACTTAGGCCTCCCCCAATTTGGGGGTTTTGCCATAATCGCCACGCTTGGCAGGCGGGTTGGCGATCGCAGTATGGTGGTAAAATGCATAGAGAACGCTGCTGCCCATTCTCTAGTAAGTCCCTTAGTCGCCTTTTACGACACCCACAGGAAGAAATGGGGTGGTGTTTTTCTTTACGTCCGGCACCACACGGTGCCGTAGATAGATATGTTACCCGGCAGTAATCGCTAACTAAATTGTTTTTGTTCAATTTACAGTATGGCGCCAAAGAAGCTGGTGGTCCGGAGGTGGTGCCCCCTGGCTGGACGGAGTGGCACGGTCTAGTCGGCAACTCAGTGTATTACAACTACACTATTTCTAACAACGGAGTACCCACGGCTTCCACCGACCAGTACCTTACTGATGTTATTGTGAGTTAATTCTTCATATTCTTCAGCATTGGTGGCCCAGTGGTAACGGTTGCGACTTACGGTCCTGAGTTCCGAACTCATGACCGTAAGTTCGAACCCAAGCAGACGCTTTTCTTTGCGTAAATTATTTCATCGCCACTGTTCTCAAAACGGTGAAGGAAAACATCGTGAGGAAACCGGCATTTCTTAGAACCAAAAACGCGAAGACATATGACATCTACCAACCCGCACTGAGCCCGCGTGGTGGATTATGGCCCAGTCCCTCTTACCGAGAGGAGGTTTGTGTCGCAGCAGTTGAAACATAATAGGCTGCTGATGATTCTTCATACATATGTCTCTATATTACAAAATATCTTTACACACTATAAAACAAGGTCGCATTTCGCGTCTGTACGCTTTGATCTTTTAAAGTACGCAACGCATTTTAATGCGGTTTTCTTCGATATACAGAGATATTCAAGAGGAAGGTTTATATGTATAATACGCGGGCGAAGCCGCTGGCAAAAGCTAGTAGAAAATTTATATGAATTTGAGGGGTAATTAGACAGTCGTTTAACTAAAAAAATGTCGTTTAAAATCCACTCTAACCAAGGTAAGGATAAAACACATCTATTATTCTGCCTACCCTTTTCCATATGAAGGGGTCAGCTTCCAGTCTAACTCGTATGCACATGAGTACCAATGTTTTATATTAACTGACCGCCACAACCCTGTTACTTGGTACTACGATACCGTTTGGTAAGATTGGTGGTCAGACTTTCAGGCTTCTGACGACCCGCAATGACTGTCTAAGATCTAAGAATGACAGTTGCCACCAACGGCTTAACGTGCTTGCCGAGGCACGTAAAAGTCTTGGTATGTAAAGATAGTCACCCATCCACGGGCAAACCTCGTCAAGCGCAGCTTAATCTGCACCCTAATTGCGAAACGCACTATTTATCAGAATCTGAATGGGATTGAAGATTATTTCTAAACCATTGCGTCATTTGTTGGAATAAATTGTCGGCTCAGCAACGTAAATAACGCAATGAATGTTGTTTAACTATCAATATGAAACCAATTCTGACCTATTGAGCCGTTCGTGTGACTGGTATTATTTACAAAAAATATCTATATATATAGAAATGAATCCTTATTTCCCTTGGTCACGCCATCACGCGTGAACGGCTGGACCGATTTCACTTTTTTTTTTTTGTTTTGTTTGTAATTGTCAGGAGAAGGTTCTTATGAAAGAAAAAATTAAAAAAATTGCGCGGAAAATTAGAAAATTTAAGAACACTTATTTAAGAATACTTAACAACCATATAATAGGACTATGTAAACTTTTTTTTTATTACTGGACAACGTCTGTCGGGTCAGCTAGTTAATAATACAAATAATTAAAAACACAAATTATAATCATCTGTTTTGATAACCAGATGAGGTTGTTCCACTTTTCATATTAGGACTGTTTATTTTTGTGCTTTTCGCTACTAAAAATAATAGTTTAAAAAAACTAAAAAACAGCGTGTTTTTTAGTTTTTTTAAACTATTATTTATTTTCTATTTTTAGGGTGTTTTGAATTTTGAGACGCATGTCAGCGTAGTTTGTGACGTATGTCAGCGTAGTTTTTGAAGACAGTTTTTTTTGCTATCGTGGTAACCCTGGCAAGTATAATGGCACAAATTAGTTTGTGACTTATGTCAGCGTAGTTTTTGAAGACAGTTTTTTTGCTGTCCTGGTAACCCTGGCAAGCATAATGGCACAAATTTATGAAATTATTGCATTGTCATCGGTCCTTGACAGGTGTGCAAAGTTTGAATGAAATCTGGTCGTTTAAAGTGGGTCAAAAGCGCGCTATAAGGAGTCGGTTACAAACAAACATACAAGTGAAGCTAATATAAAGCGTGTAAAAATAGAGCTTGAAGTCCAACACAGGTGCATTTACACATTACATTTAAAAAGATAAAGTTGAAAATCAAGTTAAAAACATCATAGTGTCTCAGCGCCGGATTTAGACTTCGGCGGCCCATAGGCAGAGCATGTGGTGGAGGCCCGAGTTGTGTTGAAAGTTTCTAATAAGGTCAAGGTAAAGAAGAAAGCAACTAAATAAGTTGGCTAACACAATTTTTTTTGTTTCTACTGAGCCATTAGAAAAGAAAAAAAATTTGGTGTGGTGGCGGCCCCCTTGTGGTGGTGGCCCATAGGCAACTGCCTATGTTGCCTGTGCTTAAATCCGGCACTGTAGTGTCTTATATTATATTTATGTCATCGTTTAATTATGAACATTGTCAGTTTATAATTTATCTCGCGAGATTTTAAGCTACCGAAAAAAGTTGAACTGCAGCAACCTATTTCATTATCGGCCTATATTGTTCCCACTGCTGGGGCACAGGCCTCCTCTTGGTGAGAGGGAGTGGGCCGTAATCTACCACGCGGGCCCAGTGCGTGTTGGTAGATATCACATGTCTTCGAATTTTTGGTTCTAGGACATGCCGGTTTCCTCACGATGTTTTCCTTCACCGTTTTGAGAGCATGGTGATCGACCTTTTTACAATTTCAAATTATATTTTGATCGTTTTCTGAACTAGATCGCACTTTGCGCTTTGTATTTTAGCGCTAACTCGGTGTGAGTTACTTAGAAAACCAGACAGAACAGCAGGTCTATTCTGTTAAAACTTAGGTGAAGTCAGCATTCCAACTCACTTGTCTTTCCGTCTGAGGCTATAGAGATCCGCACTATTGACGTGAGGTTTTCACAGAATAGCTCGACAGGAACCGTTCCTGTTAGCATTTGCTCCAAAGGCACCACACCGCTGCGCTGCTTCAGCTTTTCACTCCCCCACAAATCACAGACGAATTTACCTTATACCCATAAAAATAAAGTTTACAATCATATACACTGTTGCTTAATCCTGAATTGTATTACAATTTTAAACTTTATCTTCATTGCTATAAAATCCAATTTGGTATGTTCCAGCGAGAGCTAGGTGTGAGCTACATAGAGAACCAGACAGAACAGGAACCGTTCCTGATGGTGCTGGCTCCTCCAGCGCCACACCAGCCCTTCACTCCGGCACCACGACATGAGGGCAAGTTCGTCAACGTGACAGCTGTCAGACATCCCAACTTTAATTTTGCTGCTGAAGTAAGTGCAGAAAATACGATAATTTAGTAAATGATTTTATTTCTGGAAGTATTGTTACGAGTTGGCATAAGTCTAGTGTAATGATGGTCTGTCAGTTAGAGTAATTTATGCCGCCTACCCAAATGTCATGTCTTTGGTATTGTTCGTTGAATCGTTGAGCTTCTTAAGTTCTGAGTTGAGCCGCACGTTTAGTGACAAATGCATGCACTGATTGGACAGGTCCACTCAACCTGTGTGGTTTTCTCCTCTAAAGACCATTTCAGACAGCTATCTACATGATCTTCACACGTTGTACCACGATTACGTCTGGATTTTAAAAGAAACCTCTGAGTTTGTTTCGGCCTTTCTTCTCAGAGTAGTCAGATAGGAAACGCCGACCTCATCTAGTTTAAAAAAATATCATTGACATGTAAAAGTGTTTGTACAAACCTACTTACAAAAACCAAATCATTTAATAAATTTTCAAACTTTTATCAGAATCACTTGTTCTAATATCAAGTATTTAGTGGCTATGCAGACTATAAAAAAAAAAACAAAAAAAAAAACGCACGCAATGCAAGTACAAATATGTCCTGTTATAAGCATCACGTGGCATCTATCGTCGTTTTATTGTCACGCGCATCGACACCGATTGAGTAAGAAAGTTACGATTCGTATCCTTATCCGCGGATCTTGATACCAAATATTCGTATCCGCTTTGTCATTGGTTTGTTATCAATGTCAACTCAGTCTATATCCGACGACTCTGGTTACTATCTCTTTTGGTGGCCATACATAATTAAGAGCATTTCTATCTGACATTTCCAGGATAAACACTGGCTACTACGCATGCCTCCCTCCCCGCTCCCCGCATCAATGCTCCCCGAACTGGACCGCGTGTACCGCTCCCGATGGGAGAGTCTGTTAGCGGTCGACGAGATGGTGGCCGATATAGTGGGGTCGCTGGAGGGGCAGGGCCTGTTGCACCACACCTACATCTTGTTCACGTCTGACAACGGATATCATGTCGGTAAGTGAACTGATTGATAAGATCCAGTATGTAGGTGAGATGGTGGCTGATATATGGGCTTACTAGAGAGGCAGACCCTATTGGATAACATCTGTACCTTGTTTACGTCTGACAACGGATATCATGTTGGTAAGTGAACTGAAGGAAATTGTGTAGACGAGATGGTGGCCGATAAAGTGGGGTCACTAGAGAGGCTGGGCCTATTGCACCACACCTATATCTTGTTCACGTCTGATAACGGATATCATGTCGGTAAGTTAACTAATTGCTATAATATGTAAGGTTTCGACGAGAAAGTGGCCGATATATTGAGGTTGCAAGAGAGGCAGGCCTTGTTGGACAATCGTGCCGATTCCCTTATTCACAAACTAAACTAAATTTAAGTTCAGTGCATCTTTTTCTTTCTATTTCATTAAGAAAAGGACAGAAGATAAATTTTAGTTTAGTCCTGTCAAATTAATCAGCGCTTGACGTAAATTGACGTAATTTTAGTAGGCAAGTTTTTAATCACGTCTAAACTTGTCAGGCGCTGATTAATTTGACAGGACTAAACTAAAAAATTTCTTTTGTCCTCTTCTTAATGAAATACAAAGAAAAAGATGCACTGAACTTAAATTTAGTTTAGTTTGTGAACAAGGGAATCGGTACCAATATCTTATTCACGTCTGACAACGGATATCATGTCGGTAAGTGAACTGATTGATATAATGTTCAGCGTGTAGATGGGATTGTGGCTGATATATTGGGCTCGCTAGATAGACAGGGCCTTTCCTAGTCCTTTTTAGGAATCCGTTTCCGAAATTAAAGTTTTGTAGTGTTTTTTTCTTGAACTTTTATCTGCATATTTTATTTATCTATCAGGAACAATTTATATTGTGTCATCATTATTAATAGTTAAATATATATTCTAAAAGTGAACATGCAGCAATAATATAGAAAAAAAACATGATTACTAAAAAGACTAATAAGTATAAATATCTTTTTATACTTTTAAATGTTTTTTGCATGTTGTTTTTGGAAAAATATTAAAAAATGAGATTACATACATACATAAACTCACGCCTTTTTCCCATGGGGGTAGGCAGAAACTACGGAACGCCACGTACTACGATCCTTACATACTCCTTTTGCCTCGTTTAGGTTCATACAATTGGTCATACACACACGCTGGTTGCGAGTACTACACACCTGACCTTTCTGAGGAACATCACCAATAAGGTCACTATTATGTTCTCCTAGGGCGTGTCCCGGTGTCTAAAATGTAATTAATTTGGATAAAAATAAATAAAGGAATAATAATGAATAGCATATCTTCATCCGCAGGCCAATTCACCCAAATGTACGACAAACGGCAGCCCTACGAGTCAGACATCAAGGTGCCTCTCCTCATCAAGGGTCCTGGCATCAGGCCCAACTCCTCCAGTTCACAGCCTGTGCTGAACATAGACCTGGCTCCCACCATTATTAAATTGGCCGGCTTAGAGCCGCCTGCACAGATGGATGGGAGAGCCATCGAGTTGGTGACGGAAGATGACGATGCTGGTGTTGATGTGGAAAGGTTTGTCACTTCATCTAATGTGCTTTTTTATTTATATGTAGGGTTGAGCTACACGACGACTGATATATACATGCCGTCTGTTGGGACTAGGGTTACCATCTGACCGGATAAATCCAGTCTTGACCGGATTATTAGGTCTTAGACCGGACTCCGCCCGGATTTTACGTCAGACCGGATTTCTTACATACACATCCTCCCACTCGAGCAACGGGTGCTACACTAAGCGATTTGTCAGTATTTTTTTAGTATTTTGCCGCACAACGCAAATGTGGACTGGTCTTTTCTCTTATGATTTCACAGTGGACCAAAGAAAGAAATAGACTTTCAGTGGAGTTAATAAGAGCCATATTGCTTACGCAATACAACTACAAGCATGTGTCATGTGAGCAATATTTTTGTGAAATAGCTGTAAAAACTATTTTTTTGAAAGCGGTTGTTAGCAATCGGAAATATAAGTACTTATAAAATATAATTTGAATAAAAAGAGTAATAAATACGTTAATTTTTATTTGAAACATTATGACCGGATTTTTTTTTCAAAATCAGGAATTTTAGACTTGGCAGACAGGTTTTTGCATTTTTAAGCCTGGTAACCCTAGTTGGGACAGGTCAGCTCAAAGCTGCGATGGCTTTTTCTTTAAAAGGCTCTTCCAGACATGGCCCTGCATTTTTAGACGCACGTAATATTCTAATAATTTATTTTTTGGACTTATAAGAGACCATAACCATGAGTTTGTTCCTGCCAGGGTCGCGAGATCTGTTCGAAAGAGTTACCGTGGCCCTGGCATATAGGCAACTGAAGGAACACGGGTGGGTTTTAGTCAGTAAAAGTCTGACACGCCCTTTCGCTCCACCCTAGAGCGGGAGACCTCAATTGATGATTTCCCACCCACAAAAAAAAACCAAGAGTTTGTTGCGGCATTTCGTCTCAGGGAACAGTCAGCTAGGAAATGCCGGCGCCACCTAGTTTTTAAAATATTGACCAAAAAATGTTGACGTGTAAAAGTGTCTTATAAGATCTACTTACAGAAATTAACATTTCATTTTATTTACTTTAGCTATAACGTCACGATATCATCGTAGACGTCCATGTTAGGGCATCCCGATAATAGGGAAGTATTGTCCTCCAGACCGTATTTCGGCCATGGCGGCCAATCTCAACGGAAACTAGCCATCGGCGCGGGAGAGATTATAGTGCACAAGTGTGTGCGCAGACACAAGGGCACTCACTTTTCCCTCACTCTCATAGTCCTTAGGGACGCCAATCCGACACAACCGGAGGGAGATCAGGCGTAGGACCAACGGCTTAACGTGCTTTTCGAGGCACGGGGGTATCACACCGCCAACTTCCAAACTCTGGCCTGTGTGTTACTAAGAAATACACGACTCGAGTGTACTCGATTAGTCGTTCGGTCACGCTAAATCGCGTATACTCGGCTTTAGTAGTAAAATTTCACTTCTATCACATAATCTTTTATACAAAGAGCGACTCGCAGTTCCTACCACAACCCAATATTTGACCATACAGATAACAAACATTGGACAAGATTTCATTTTCATCATATCAAAAAAGAGAGATATTTTGTTGTGAACAAACTTTGAAAATTAACCTTTATGTCGGTGCGATAAAAGTCACAAGACGCTGACCCTTAATGCAACGTATATTTTTCTTCGTCTAGGTATATGCTGGTGGAATACCAAGGTGAAGGTCGGGATGGTTCCGTGGACGGGACGTGTCCTTGGAAGTATGACGGACAACAACTGGCTGTAAGTATTTGTTTCTATGTTTATTTTGTAGATAAAAATAAGTCCTCGAAAAGTAATTTAAAACTAGGCTGATTATTTAACAGGACTTATTTACGAACTTCAACATTACATAAGACAGACCCACTAAACGACCTACTAACGCCCTAGTACTCAATTGGGAAGAAGTGGCGTTACGAACTCCCCAGCAGCACAACTTCAGAAGAAAGTTAAAGACCAAAATAATAAACAATACGAAACTTTAAAAAAACTTGAGAGGTGTCAAGGGACTCCCGGATGGAACGAAGTTCCTTTCCAGGATTCATGATTGTTATTATTTTTTATTATTTATTATGTACAAAGAACCTGTTTACACTCAACAAAAATATTCTCTCTTTCTCTCTCTCTACCTCTCGCCCTCTCTCCCTATCTCTCTCTTTCCCCCTCTCTCTCTTTCTCTACTCACAACAAAAAAAAAACAACAACATACAAACAAATACAAACAACAAAATATATACGGTCGAATTGAGAAATGTCCTCCTTTTTTTGAAGTCGGTTAAAAAGTGTCGTTACAACTTTTTCTCTTAATTTCCGTCCGTTCCAAAAATAATTACATTATTTGCCAGATGTCGGTTGAGGTTGACGTTTAGTTTAAATGAGATGAAGGTAGATTAATTATATTAATTATGTAGACAATAATTATATTGACGAAAAATTAAATAAGCATTAAAATAAATATACACCAACCAAGACATGTTTACGGGTGTTAAAAGAATAATATGATTATGTATTCAAAACTGCTACCCTCTTTTTGGGCTACGCCGCGTAGTCAATTAAATTGGAGGTTATGTAGCTATCTATTTATAGTAATAAAAATGAAATGCTGTTCGTTGGTAAGCGCAGGAATTGAGAACGGATATGTTTAAATAGCCCGAGTTAAAAATAATAATGAATACAAAAATTGGAAAATATTCGCGAAAAACTGAACGTCTTTTTATTACACGCTTTATATTAGCTTCACTTGTATGTTTGTATATTTGTATGTTATGTTTGTTTGTAACCGACTCCTTATAGCGCGATTTTGACCCACTTTAAACGACCAGATTTCATTCAAACTTTGCAGACCTGTCAAGGACCGATGACAATGCAATAATTTCATAAATTTGTGCCATTATCCTTGCCAGGGTTACCAGGACAGCAAAAAAACTGTCACAAACTACGCTGACATACGTCTCAAAATTCGAAACACCCTAAAAAATAGAAAATAAATTATAGTTTTAAAAAATTAAAAAACACGCTTCCATTGAAAACCAAACTAAAAAGTACAAAATAATAGAAAAAAGCGTGGGGTGCCTGATATCAATAAAAAACCGGCCAAGTGCGAGTCGGACTCGCGCACCGAGGGTTCCGTACAAACCTGTAGGTATATAAGTAAAAGTTCACCCATCACGACAATCGAGTCGTAGTACTGTTCTGTTTCTTGGCTTGGTTTTATTTCTGTCTGTGTTTTGTTCTGTTTATTAAATGATGTAACTAAAAATTTACGGTTTTCGCAATTTTTCCTTTATCTGTGCTATAAGACGTTGCTTCGTACCAAATTTCAAAATTCTAGATCGACTGGAAGTACCCTTTAGGTTTTGATTCCCTTGCGAGTTTCAAAAATTTGTGGAAATTTGCGGTATAAACGGCTATATCTTTTGATTTCGTTAGCTTAGAACTTTGATTTTTTCACAGCTCCAAGGGACAGTAGACCTGCTGAGTATTTGGTATAAATTTCAGCTTGATGCCTCCACGCGTTCCTAAGAAAAAGGGTCTTAACAGACGGACGGACGGACGGACGGACGGACAACAAAGTGATCCTATAAGGGTTCCGGAGGTGCGGAACCCTAAAAAATACCTTAAAAAGCACCCCACGCTTTTTTTCTATTATTTTGTGTGCGGTTTTCAATGGAAGCGTGTTTTTTAGTTTTTTTTAACTATAATTTATTTTCTATTTTTTAGGGTGTTTTTGTTCTGTAGGAACTATTGAAATATTGACAGCACAACATTAGTTTAACACACGGCTTGCACTATAATAGTTTATAGGGCTGCCTCTGTTTGCTTTAATTTCCTTACTCATTACACGCTCTCTGTTTTAATATCAATAATGGACGTGTATCGCAAGTTATGATCTGTGACCTACCGACCGTGATTAGTTCTAAGTACAGGTTGCTACAAGATGCTACTTTAGCAAAGTATATAGTTGTATAAACATATTTTAATTTCCAGGAGTGTTACCCTCAGTATGACTGCAAATGCCAAGACTCTCGCAACAACACGTACGCTTGTCTGCGCCACCTCGGGCGTAGGATCAACATGAAGTACTGCGAGTTCTCAGATAAACAAGTAAGCTTTATTTTATTTTAGTAGCTAGCTTTTCCCAACATCTTCCCACGCATGGAGGTCAGAAATTATCCCACGGGGACGTAAAGGGTGTCCAGCGGGAGTTTTTCAAGTTTAAATTATCGTCACTCTTTTGTAAGCGGGGCTAGGGGCGCAGGAGGGGTAGCGTTGGTTGCGTCATCTTTGCGGATTGGTTAGTAACCATGAGTCACTGGTCGGGAGCGCACCGCGTGTTTGCGGTGGAGCAATATCTAAAGTGTGGTGAATCGTTGATTCGAGCGCGTCGTGCTTTCTGTTCCCACTTTGATATTCGGTGGTTAAACGATGGTCCAAGCACGCAGCTTATATGGTCGTGGGTACAAAGATTCCGACAAGACGGGACAATGATTAATATGCCGCACCCAGGACCGTCCTCTTCAGCCGCAACGCCAGAACGTGTGGCACAGGTGTGTCAAGAAATCATTAGAAATCCAAGAAAATCAGTGAGAATGATTGCCACCTCTACAGGCATTAAGAAGTCAACTGTGCTGTACTGTGATTTTGAAAAAAAAATTGAAACTTCATCCCTATAAAATGCAAATTGACAAAAACTAAACGAAAGCGATTACGTTTTAAAAGAAAAGTTCGCCCGTACGATGTTGGAACGTTTTCGGACCCCCAGACCGCCTGGAAACATATTGTTTAGCGATGAAGCACATTTCCACATTGGGGGTTACGTAAATAAACAAAATATGCGTTACTGGAACCCCGACAATCCAAAGGAACGGCATCAAAAGAGTTTGCACTGCCCTAAAACGACAGTATGGTGCGCCATTTCTACTCGTGGAATAATCGGTCCATATTTTTTCAATGAGAGAAACTGTCACTTCCTCGGTGTACTGCCGTATGATTGATGAGTTTTTGGTACCGCAATTGCAAGTGTTTCACAGACGCAACAATAGAACTCATTTTCAGCAAGATGAGGCAACTCCACACACTGCCAGCGTCTCAATGTCAAGGTTAAGGGAAGTTTTCCCTGGAAAATTAATAAGCAAGTACGGAGACATACTCTGGCCCCCTCGATCGCCGAATTTGACGCCGTGTGATTTTGTCTTGTGGAATGCCACACCAATGACCTTAAATCTAAAGTGTACTGCAATAATCCCCGTACAATAACTGCTCTACAAGAAAATATCCGGCGTGAAATCGCAGCTATCCCCCCAGCGCTTTGTTTGCGCGTACTTGCCAATGTGAGGGTTCGCTTACAAGGCTGTATTGCAAGAAATGGACGTCACTTGGAGGACATTATTTTTAATAAGTGAAATCCGCAGACCCTGGTTACGTTTTTAAAATATAATAAATATCTAAAATTTATTACTTTATTTTTTATTTAATTTCGAAGTCGAAAAATTTCCGCTGGACACCCTTTATTATCGGGAAAAGCCCATTTATCGAGGAAGGCTAGACTATATAACATCACGCTAGGATCCTTAGGAGCCGAGAAAAAAGAAAAAAGCCACGAAAACGAAGACCTCGCACGCGGGGAAGCAAGAAATTTAACGCGGACGAAGTCGCAGGCAGAAGTTGAGTTTGTTGCTGTCTCATAAACAATGGGGTACTATCGTGTCCATCGAGCCGTGTTTGCCCGCTAAGGAGTTGATGAACGCTGCTGAAACTGCCAAAGTCGTAACCAAATTCTGCCCTGACTGTATTTACACGCTAAGAAAGAGAATTATCATTTATCATGTATTTATAATTTTCTTTACAGAACTTCGTCGAGATCTACAACTTAGCCCGCGACCCGTATGAGCTGTCAAACGTAGTGGACCAAGTCCTCCCGGCTGTCAAACACTGGAACAGCCTCATATTGTCGCGTATGCGCGCCTGCGTCGGCGCAGAAAGCTGCGACCATCCTCTGAATATGAACATGGTTGAATGGAACTCTTAATAAAGATCAATTTAGTATTTAATCGCAAACACGATAAAAATTAAAAGTGAATGCATTTTTTTTTTTAATTTTGTGGAACCTCACAAGTGAATAAAATTGTGACTTAAATCTATGTTGTATTTGTTGTTTTATTCGCTTATTTCTGGAAACGCAAGGAGATGACGCCCTAGGAGAACTTTATTGGTGATGTTCTTCAGAAATTTGAGAGCAGTACCATATTGCAGATGGTACTTTCAATAAATCAGAAACTACTAAATCACGACCGATTTTAAACCAAATGTCGTTAATGTAGGGTAGGAATTTCATTTCAAAAACACATATTATCAAAAGTTTTTAATAGAAATCAATCAACGTTTTATAAATAGTATCCTAGTATACAATAATATCATATCAAAAATCACAGACTGGTGAAGTAAATGGCAGCTTACTGTAATATCATCCAGAACACATCTGAAATGGAAAGAAAAACAAACAATGATTAAATTAGTAAAATACTTTTTGAAAGAATACAGTCTACAAGCATGCTTACAAATCTAAAATTTTCTAATAATAGAATTAGCGCGTTTCCCACTCATTGGGCGTCAGTTTAACATACGCAAATGTTTTATAAATGCTTTATTTGTAGTAACTTGAAAAGTATACAGAGTCAAATTAAATTAGGAGGCAATACTTTACCCACGTTGAGTATCGATATCAAAATACGAGCTCAGAGACGTGGAGTTGCGGACACTAGCCCGTTCTACCTCATCATCATCATCATTTCAGCCGTAAGACGTCCACTGCTGGACTTAGGCCTCCCCCAATTTGGGGGGCTTTGCCATAATCGCTCCGCTTGGCAGGCGGGTTGGCGATCGCAGTATGGTGGTAAAATGCATAGAGAACGCTGCTGCCCATTCTCTAGTAAGTCCCTTAGTCGCCTTTTACGACATCCACGGGAAGAAATGGGGTGGTGTTATTCTTTACGTCCGGCACCACACGGTCACGGTCACGTTCTACCTATTATTACCTATTATCGAGAACTAAAGCAACAAAAAAAAAACAAAGATTTTTTTTCGTTACTCCAACTTTATTCAAAACTCTAAATGACACTGACATATACGCACGGCCACAAATCAAGCTACACATTTCCCTGCCAGGGTCGCGAGATTGTTCGAAAGAGACACCGTGACCCTGGCACATGGGCAACTGAAGGAACACGGGTGGGTTTTAGTCAGTAAAAGTGTGACACGCCCTCCCGCTCCGCCCAGAGCGGGAGACGTCATTTAAAAATTTCCCATATACAAAAAAAAACTACACATTTCCAATATAAGCTGACTCCCTATTGTACGAGAAATGTATACAATGCAAGCTCAGCTAAAACTGGAAGTGTATAGGTTGATGTGTAGTCGTGTTTACATAAAGGCAACCAAACGACTTATGTCTTGGTTTTTGGAAATTTGTAAAAAAATATCTTTTTCCATGTAAAATACAAAAACAGCTGACGGATGATTGATTTTTTCTCCATTATATCCCGATATTTATTTAGATTTTTATATATTAAATATTACGTCTAGGTTTAATTCTTTAACAACTCAAAACAATGAGCATCTTGATGAGCTCCTTCTCTGTGTAGTCATCATCATTTCAGCCGAAAGACGTCCACTGCTGGACATAGGCCTCCCCCAAAAGGGGGGGTTGCCATAATCGCCACGCTTGGCAGGCGGGTTGGCGATCGCAGTATGCAGACGCAATGCATAGAGAACGCTGCTGCCCATTCTCTAGTATATCCTTCTTAGTCCCCTCTTACGACACCCACGGGAAGAAATGGGGTGGTGCTATTCTTTTAGTCCGACAGCACGCGGTAGTGTGTCCTTAATATTATCGCGTCACATTATCAATACTAACAAGTACGTTTAAGACACCTAGCTTACCTCAGGTTCAGGTGACGGCTGTAACTTGCTGTTGGTTCTGTATGCTGAAGAAGTCCGTCACTTTGCTCTGGCACTGGATCTCCTCCTTGTGTACCAGTGGACATGGGAAGTACTTCTGTAATGTACAAATATTTAGATGAGGGACGTGTGGCTGCCCTTGCCGCGGTTGGACCGTGGATGGGTGACCATCTTTACATACGAAGACCTCCATGTGCCTCGGATAGCACGTAAAGAAGTCTCGGCTGTCAATTGTGGATCTTTCACAGTCGTTACGGGTCGTCAGAAGCCCAATAGTCTTTCAACCTTCGCAACCCAGTTATTGGGTAACACTGTAAACTTTGATAAGCCAATTTAAGCCGTATACCTACGTATTTGATATATATTTCAACTTCCATACGTACATGCGTTCCTAAGAATAAGGTGCTTGACAGACTTACAAACAAGCAGAAAGAGAACAAAGTGGTCCTTTAAGGGTTCCTCCTTTTGAGGTGTGGAACCCTAAAAAACAAAACAAAGCTCGTGAAAGGAGCATAAATATCATAAAGCGTACCTGCACTGCCCGGACTCCTCCCGAGATGTCGACAGTGGGCACGACTTGCTTGGGGTTGAGGTACTTCACGAACCGGATCAACTCCGAGAAACTCGAGTGTTCACTATAAGGTATGCCTGAAAATAATGAAAAAAAACAATAGAATATCAAAGAACGTAATCACATTTAAAAGTCTTTATTCCGATGGAGAATAAAAATGATTTAATTACATCAAACAGTAATACAAACGCTCGTGTGCTCGCTCAACATCAAACCCTGCATGCGTAGCATGACCACCGTAGAAAGGGGTTTTGTCGACGGAAGAATAGACAAAATTACAGATTGTAGAAAGATTAAAGATAGAATTAAAGGTTGTAGAAAGATTTACACCGTTTTATGCTGGCGTAGCATGACAATTCTATCTCTATTCTACCAAGAATAGCCAAAGTTCTTTCTATGGTGGTCATGCTACGCGTGCTGTGGTGTATACAAGTTATATACACCATATATAACTTGTATACATCACAAAACCCTTCTTCTTGGGCCAGGTGCTGACAGTAGAAACAAAAAGTCTGTCATTTTTGACAGCACTCACGCTGATAATACTTTATGGTATGCTCGACGTTATCCCAAAATGGCGCATGTCATGACCTCGTCCATGACGATGCACGGAACATCTTTATCGCGGAACGGGTGTTCTGGAGCACGCTCAAATCGATTATAGCGTTATTAGGAAAGCAGTACAAACATTGTTCTGGGGGGTGATCTGAACGGACATGTGGGTGAGGTGAGGGCGGAGTTTGAATACGTCCATGGTGGCTTTGGATATGGCAGTCGCAACGCGGAAGGAGAAGATATTCTCCGGACGTGTGCGGCTGCTGACCTTGCCATCGTGAATACGTACTTCAAAAAGAAGCCCGAACACCTTATCACCTACAAGAGCGGGAGATACGCTACCCAGATCGATTTCTTTCTCACTAGTAGGCACCATATCGGCAAAGTAGCCAACTGCAAGGTCATACCCGGTGAGAGTCTTACTGCCCAGCAGTCTTTAGTCAACGTCTTCTTGTCATGGACCTCTGCGTAAAGCCTAAAGTCAAACGCGTTGAGCGCTGCCGACGCTAAATCAGGTGGGGGCTGCTTGATGGATCCCAGGAGTTTGCCAAAGCTACCAGCGACATATGCACGGGGATTGATGGCGAACCAGTCCAGGACCACCGGGACAGGATTCAAGCAGCTATTACTGGAGCGGCAAAGGCAGTGCTCGGCATGTCTAAGGGTGGACGCAAATGTGACAAGGAGACGTGGTGGTGGAATGACACAGTCCAGAGGGAGATAAGGGTAAAGAAAGCCCTCTTTAAAAAGTGGCAAGTGTCCAAATCTCCTGAAGATCGCGACGTGTACAGGGTTGCAAGACGTGCGGCTAAGAGAGCCGTAGCCAGAGCCAGACGAGACCACTTACAACCACTCTACGATAAGCTGGAATCGTCTGAGGGGCAGAAGCTTATCTACAAGCTGGCACGCTCCAGGGTCAAAGCGGCACAGGATATTTCCAAGTGCCGCTGTGTTAAAGACCCTAACGGCAACCTGTTATATGAGAACGTCGCGGTGAAGGAGAGATGGCGCTTGTATTTCCACGACTTGCTAAACAAGCAGCATAAAGAGGTGCAGCCACCGGACCTCCCTCCGAATCAGGGACTAGTACCGCCTGTAACACCTGAAGAAGGGGAAAATGCTCTTCGTCGCATGAAAAATCGGAAAGCTGTCGGAGCCGATGGAGTACCAATCGAGGCCTGGAAGGCGATGGGTTCTTGTGGTGTGGGCATTTTAACTGACCTTTATAACCGCATACTCCTCACCAGCCAGATTCCTCGTCAGTGGAGACTGAGTGTTATTACTCCGGTCTTCAAGGGCAAGGGATCGGTGCACGACTGCGGCAGCTACCGCGGCATAAAGGTCATGGCCCACACCATGAAGCTCTTTGAGCGAATTATTGACTCTCGGATCCGTCAGGAATGTACAGTCTCGGATGGCCAATATGGTTTTCGCCCTGGTCACGGGACCATGGACCCTGTTTTTGCCCTAAGGATCGTCATGGAGAGGTACAGGTCGAAGAATACGCCTCTACATTTCCTATTTTTGGACATGGAGAAGACCTTCGACTGTGTTCCTCGTGTGATGATCTGGTGGGCACTGCGGTCCAAAGGAGTACCAGAGGCTTATATTGACACCATTCGAGACATGTACCGCGATTCCGATTCCGTGGTTCGGACCGCTGTTGGCGACACTAAACCCTTTCCCATTACTGTAGGTGTACACCAGGGATCCGTCCTGAGCCCGTTCCTATTCAGCGTAGTATTAGACGTTGTGTCAGACAGCATCAGGAACTCCCATGAGCAGGCCCCGTGACTGCTCATGTATGCTGATGATATTGCGCTGGTAGACGCGGACAGGGGACGACTGGTGAGACGCGTGAAGGCGTGGAAGGGTACGCTTGAGAACGGTGGTCTGAAGCTTAATGTGGCGAAGACAGAGTACTTGGCCTGCAATACAGCAGATCTCACATCCGTCCGCATAGGCGAAGACACGGTCGAGCGCACGGACCAGTTTAAGTACTTGGGATCTGTACTCCACGCGTCGGGTGACATCGACTACGACGTCAAGGCACGCATTGCTGCAGCGTGGGCTAAATGGCGAGAGGTGTCTGGAGTCATTTGTGACCCCAAGATACCGGTTAAGCTGAAGGGACAGGTCTATAAATCCATAATTAGGCCTGTCCTTTTATATGGCAGTTAGGCGTGGCCCGTACTTGAGCGGCACAGGCAAGAACTGCGTGTCACGGAAATGAAAATGTTGCGCTGGATGTCCGGAGTTACGCGGAGAGGCCGCGTCAAGAACTCACGCATTCGCGGCAGCCTTCATATCCGTGACATAGCAGACAAATTGCAGGAGTGTCGCCTACGTTGGTACGGGCACGTATTACGGAAACCGGCTAGCTATGTGGGGAACAAATGTCTGGCCATGCCGCCTCCGCCGGGTCCCTGTAGAAAGGGCAGACCCAAAAAGTGCTGGCTTGACGTCGTAGCGGATGACATGCGTACCAACAAACTCACCATAAGGGATGCACAAGACCGTCCGAAGTGGAGAGTTAAAAGCAGGAAAGCGGACCCCGGGCTCCGAAAGGATGCAACCGGGATAACGCAAGGATGATGATGAGGAAAGCAGTACAAGTCTCTACGCTAGAAGACTTCCCGTACTCGCAGCCGGCTTTCACGGACCCTTTATTGTAGACTGTCCAGAACGCTGCATAGTTACTCATGAAAAACCTACGCCATATAAAAATAAATGAGAGTTACCGTGAATGGTGATCATGTCCCTCTCCACACTAGCAATCTTCCCGTTCTCCCAGCGACTCGGCTTTCACGGACCCTTTATTGTAGACTGTCCAGGACGCTGCATACTCACTCATGGAATAAGCTACGCTACGTCACATAATAATACTAATAGTTACCGTGTATGGTGACCATGTCCCTCTCAACGCTCGTAGTCTTCCCGTTGTCCCAGCCAATTGTCTCTCCCTTTATTGTAGACTGTCCAGGAAGCTGTACAAATTGTCACGAAAAAAACTACGTCATATAAAAATAATGAGAGTTACCGTGTATGGTGACCATGTCCCTCTCCACACTCGCAGTCTTCCCGTTCTCCCAGCCGCTCGGCTTGAACGCCACGATCTCTGAGAACGCGCCCTTCAGACTGTCCAGGTAGCTGCGGAGTTTCTGATAAACAAAGGGGTTTTAGTTAGCTAAAATATTATCAGAGTGATGGTGTGCAATGAAGTGGTACTTATTTTAAAACGACTTCAAAAAAGTTGAGTCGACAATTTATTCGAACAAATGACGCAATGGATTAGAAATAATGTTCAATACGATTTAGATTCTGATTAATAGTGCGTTCCGCAATTAGGTGCAGATTTAACTTTATAGGATAGAATAAGAAAACCACTTACTTTCCTGCACAAAGCACACATAGCCTACATATAAGTATATCTGACAAAATAAATAGATATGCTAACAACAAAAACCTGCCAAGTGCGAGTCAGACTCGCGCACCGAGGGTTCCGTAAAAACCTGCAGGTATTCACGGTTTATGCATAAGGTTTATGTTTATGAAATTAAATGTATTTTTTTTTTATATTTGAGTTGACTGAATGAAAGGTAAATTGTGGTTTACGATTTATGACGTATTCAAAAAAAACTACTTACTAGATCTCGTTCAAACCAATTTTCGGTGGAAGTTTACACGGTAATGTACATCATATATTTTTTTTAGTTTTATCATTCCCTTATTTTAGAAGTTACGGGAGGGGACACTCGCGCAAACTATTCAGTTCAGAAAAAAATGATATTAGAAACCTCAATATCATTTTTGAAGACCTATCCATAGATACGTATGGGTTTGATGAAAAAATTTTTTTGAGTTTCAGTTCTATGTATGGGTAGAACCCCAAATATTATTGTTTTTTTTTTGTATTTTTGTGTGAAAATCTTAATGCGGTTCACAGAATACATCTACTTACCAAGTTTCAACAGCATAGCTCTTATAGTTTGGGAAAAAAGTGGCTGTGACATACACGGACAGACAGACAGACAGACATGACGAATCTATAAGGGTTCCGTTTTTTGCCATTTGGCACCGGAACCCTAAAACTGGCCAAGTGCGAGTCGGACTCGCACACCGAGGGTTCCGTACAAACCTGCAGGAATTGTTTTTTTTTTTTTTTTAATTTTTATATTTGTTTTGACTGAATGAAAGGTAAATTGTGGTTTACGATTTATGACGTATTAAAAAAAAACTACTTACTAGATCTCGTTCAAACCAATTTTCGGTGGAAGTTTACATGGTAATGTACATCATATATTTTTTTAGTTTTATCATTCCCTTATTTTAGAAGTTACGGGGGGGGGGGGGACGACACATTTTACCACTTTGGAAGTGTCTCGCGCAAACTATTCAGTTTAGAAAAAAATGATATTAGAAACCTCAATATCATTTTTGAAGACCTATCCATAGATACCCCACAAGCACGGGTTTGAAGAAAAAAAAAATTTTGAGTTTCAGTTCTATGTATGGGGAACCCCAAATATTATTGTTTTTTTTCTATTTTTGTGTGAAAATCTTAATGCGGTTCACAGAATACATCTACTTACCAAGTTTCAACAGCATAGCTCTTATAGTTTCGGAAAAAAATGGCTGTGACATACTCGGACGGACAGACAGACAGACATGACGAATCTATAAGGGTTCCGTTTTTTGCCATTCGGCAACGGAACCCTACAAAGGAGGAGGTTTCTCAATTCGACTGTGTATATGTATATATTTTTTTTGTGTGTCCACGGATAACTTCGTCGTTTATGAACTAATTTCGATGATTTTTTTTTCGTTGGAAAGGAAATATCCCAAGGGTGGTACCATGATAAGGAAACCAGGATCTAGTGATGGAATCCCAGAGAAATCAATGGGAGCATTCGAAAATCGTAGTGGCGACTAGTGCGTTAATTTTTTTTTTTTTCATTAATTATCTTAAAGCACTACTGTTTAATGAAGGTCTAAAGTTGCTCTGATGATGAAGCCGAAAGACAGTTGAGGGAACTCCTCAACAACTTACAGCAATTATCCGGTGTTTGGACTTGATTAATTTCTATTGATGAGAACTTTGCACCCATATGAGTTATAAGTGCCATTACAGGTCTGATGATGGAGACCATAGACAGTTGAGGGAATTCCTCAACGATTTACAGCAGTTCCCTATTGTTGGGCTTACTTTATACGGTTCAAAGTGCCAATTTTATCACTAGTATTTAATTAAGGTCCGGAGTTGATCTGATGATGGAGCCGAAAGACAGTCGAGGGAACTACTCAACGATTTACAGCAATTACCTGGTGTTTGAACTTAATTCATTTCTATTGATGAGAAAGCCCCCATAAGGCTTACAAGTTTCATTACAGGTCTGATGATGGAGACCATAGACAGACAGTCGAGGGAATTCCTCAACGATTTTCAGCAGTAGTAAAGTATTAAATTTCACCTGGCGGGTAGTGGTAAAGGAATTAGTGCGGGGTAGAGAAAAACTAAAAACTTCAAAATAAAAACTTTTTTTACAAAAAAAAAACCGACTTCCTCAAAAACACTAAAAAGTGAAAAATAACTTATTTCGGAAGTCGGTGGCAAAAAACTCAAATACAGATACTGAACTGTAACTTTTTTTGTAAAAAAGTTTTTTGTGAGTAGGTTTTTAAACACTTTCAAATCCGCCTACTTTTCATAGAGCTCTTGCCGCCATGCGCCATATTGCAAGTGGACCCTCCACGAGGGTTCCCGGCATGGGATGCCGACTAGAGTGAACCCTCCCGGGAGGTTAATGGCCCTCAAAGTAAAGGCACATAAAAAGGCACTTTTGAACGTCAACATTTACACTAAAATAGAATTGATTCTAGTCGCCCCTTCCAAAATAGTAGTTTCGTATGGAGAAGAATGGGCAAGAAACTCCAAAGTTTTACAATATTTTAGATACATTCATTCAATAATTATATGAGAAAACGATGCAACTAGAATAAAATTACTATACCATTGTAGGTAAGAATAAATTTAAACAAATGGAGCAACGGCATATAAATAACTGAGAACTGAACGTGTTAAGACACTTTTACATGTCAATATTTTCAAACTAAATGACGCCACAATTTTCTAAAAGCTGCTTGATTTTGGAGAAGAGTGCAGGACTCCAATACATTGAAGGGGTTTTCCATTTTTATTTTTAAATCGGGTTATTTGGAACACAGCCTTTCATAATGAAATTATGTCAGGCTCGCGAGATTTGTTCGAAAGAGTTACCGTGGCCCTGGCATATAGGCAACTGAAGGAACACGGGTGGGTTTTAGTCAGTAAAACTCTGACACGCCCTCCTGCTCCGCCCAAAGCGGGAGACGTCATTTGATGATTTCCTACCAACAAAAATAAAAAGGCCGCCATACATATTGCAACTTGACCCTCCGCGAGGGCACACGGCATCCCATAAGTGACTACAGTGAACCCTCCAGGAGCGCTCTTGGCACTGAACGTGTCACACACTTTTTCATGTCAATGTTTTACTAAATGACGCCGCCATTTTCTGAAAGTTACCTCATTTCTGAGAAGCAAGTGAGTGAGTCCACCCTTGGTTGACTGGTAAAGGATGCCTAAGGCATTAAGTCCGCCTTTATACCTTTTTGTGTGCGAGAAGTTTAATAAATAAATAAAGTGAGTGAGAGTGCAGGACTTCAAATACTTTACTATAGACTGGCCTGTTAGTCTAGTGGTTAGTGACCCTGACTGCTAAGATTGAGGTTGTAGGTTCGATTCCCACCCAGGGCAGATCTTTGTGTAATGAGCACCATCATTTGTTCTGTGTCGGAGTGTAATTTATCTATAATATGTATTTAGAAATATTTAAGTATATTTATCAATTGTCTAGTTGCTGGTACAGGCTCTGCCTAGTTTGGGATCAGATAACGTTGTGTTGGTATTATTATTGCTGTCCCACCTCGTGCGTGAGGTCGCGCATGGGCACGTCGTGCAGCTGGCACGAGTGCGGCGGCGCGTGGCCGAAGCTGCGCCCCTCCACTCACCTCGTGCGTGAGGTCGCGCATGGGCACGACGTGCAGCTGGCACGAGTGCGGCGGCGCGTGGCCGAAGCTGCGCCCCTCCACTCACCTCGTGCGTGAGGTCGCGCATGGGCACGACGTGCAGCTGGCACGAGTGCGGCGGCGCGTGGCCGAAGCTGCGCCCCTCCACTCACCTCGTGCGTGAGGTCGCGCATGGGCACGACGTGCAGCTGGCACGAGTGCGGCGGCGCGTGGCCGAAGCTGCGCCCCTCCACTCACCTCGTGCGTGAGGTCGCGCATGGGCACGACGTGCAGCTGGCACGAGTGCGGCGGCGCGTGGCCGAAGCTGCGCCCCTCCACTCACCTCGTGCGTGAGGTCGCGCATGGGCACGACGTGCAGCTGGCACGAGTGCGGCGGCGCGTGGCCGAAGCTGCGCCCCTCCACTCACCTCGTGCGTGAGGTCGCGCATGGGCACGACGTGCAGCTGGCACGAGTGCGGCGGCGCGTGGCCGAAGCTGCGCCCCTCCACGGCCTGCAGCACGCGGTCCTTCTCCGGGCACGCCCACACCGCGCAGCCCACGCGCCGCGACATGCCCAGGAAGAACTTCTCCTTGCCTGGACACAGGAATATACATATAATCAGTCTATAATGTTCCCACTGCTGGCACACAGGCCTTCTCTCGGTGAGAGGAGTCAATAATATCGAGACGAACAGACTGTTCATAAATAGATATGTGCCGGATCGTTAAAAATGTATATCTGCGGATACGAATCCAAATTCGGATATTTGGTGTCAAGATCTTCGGATACGGATCTTAACTATCTTACTGAATCGGTGTCTTTGCGCGTGTCCTTGAAACGATAGTTGACGCCACTTGACGCTTGATAGTTGATTTAGTATGTACTATTGGTATGATAACTCACTATGATAAATGTTTGCAACAATATAAAGGCGCCAAATGTTTGATTATATGAATTTAATTTAATAGTTTTTCATTGCTACATAATCAATGGTCGAAGGTTCTCCCTCAAATATCCACGGATAAGAATATCCGGCACATCACTATTTATAATGATCTAAACAACTATGAAAACTCACATCGAATGATGACAGTACAAGATTAGTGTCATTCTGACAAGAACTTTATCCAATTGAGATAAAGTTTAATTTTCTTAGTTGTTGAGATCATTGTGAACAGTCTGTTTGTCCCAATATCTTTGACGCTGACTATACAGTGACTCTAGACGATGTATTGTCTGTACAAAACACACTTACCGATAGTATAAGTGCCGCACACTATGAGAACCGACGAGAACTTCTTCCCGACCTTCTCCAGCGCTACTTTCTTCTGTCGCAGTACATATAGCGCCATCTCTAGACTCTGCTCTTGAGTCGGGAAGTCATAGCGTGGGTTGCAATATCTAAAGTGGAAAAAATATACCCTAATTAACGAATAGACCGGGCTTTATTAACATGCTTGAATGAACGGAATAATGAAGCAATTTCATGTAAGAAATCAATCTCTCAAAGAGGCTTTTTTTTTTTGGGTGGGATATCATCAAATGACTTCTCCCGTTCTGGGCGGAGCGGGAGGGCGTGTCAGTATTTTACTGACTTAAACCCACCCGTGTTCCTTCAGTTGCCCATGTGCCAGGGTCACGGTATCTCTTTCGAACAATCACGCGACCCCGGCAGATCTCTCAAAGGGCCTTGTGGCTAAGTAATAACAGCCCCACGGATCGATCGGTCAGGTTAAGCTACACTTGCCGCGGTTGGTTCGTGGATGGGTGACCATCTTTACATACCAAGATCCCTCCGTGCTTCGGAAAGCACGTTAAGCCGTTGGTCCCGGCTGTCATTTGTGTATCTTTGACAGTCTTTACGGGTCGTCAGAAGCCCGAAAGTCTGACAACCAGTCTTACCAAAGGGAACATTAGGGGGGCATTACCCAGTAACTGGGTTGTGGAGCTCAGATTGGCAGTCGCTCCATTTAAAGTACTGGTATTCAGCTGCATCTGGTTAGACTGGAAGCTGACCTCTGGGAAAAGGCTAGGCAGATGGATGATCATGCAAGAAATCAGTAGTATTGGGGTTCCTTTGTCGGATATAATTGTTCAGTTTTTACGTCAAGTCTAAGACCACGTGCTCACGGACGTAAAAATATCGTGGCGGGATTTTATCGCGCACTGGATTTTCAACTCTTCCTGTGGAACCGAGCATTGATAATCGGACAAAGAGCGCATCGAAAAAACGAACTGTTCGATTTTCAAATCTCGCTAAGCAAAAAATCCTGCGGCGATATTTGCACGTTTGTACGATCGTGAACTCACTATGCTTCTAATGTAACACAGTAAAATAACTTAAATTGGGTACAGACGCCAGCACATCAAGCGACCCGAAACCATAGTACAAGGAGTAAGGAGTCTCGACCCGGCGCACTGAGAAACGGGTCGAGTTTTGTTTCAGTGTGCGTGCGGCGACCCATAGTTACTATGGCGCACACATACAAGCCGCGCGCGATGCGTTTGTATCAAGATGACTTACTTGGTCTCCTTTTACTATGCCGAAACTGTCAATTTTTCCCAATCTATCTTGAACCTAATACTTTAGCAATAAAATTGAAAACCTATTAAAGAAATTTGGTGAAAGTAGCAGTTTTGAGTGCTGTCCAAATTGCACACTTGAAAACATTAAACAAACAAAGTATTAAATTCTAAACCTAATATCATCTTCAATTAGGATAAAATACTCACGTAGTATCCAAGTAAATGGTATGTATGTCCTTATTCCAGAAGATAGGGTAGGACTCCATGATGGGCGCGGCTCTGAAGTCACCCGTGTGCAACAATGTCTTGCCGTTGGGCAGTGTGAACACCAGCATTATAGCGCCGGGACAGCTACAGGTTAAATAAATGGAGAGTCACCTTTCAAATTATAAAATGACGCTATAATACACATGAAAGTCTCGAAATGAAAGGTCCCTGAGGATGGACGACTCCACCGCCGCAGCGGCCGGCCCAAGAAACAGGAAAGAGAACCGACCTAGACGCGAATTGCAAAGATGGAAGTGGCCCTTGGAAGGATTTGGAGGAAGGCCTTTAATCAAAAGTGGGAGATTGTAGGATAAGTTAAAAACTACACTTAATATAACATCACGTAATCCCGAAGGGTTAGCCAGAGGTACAGCTATATTCCACCCACATTTCACCAGTAACGTGTCCCATGTAATAGAGGGGAGCCTATTGCCATCAACCCGATATAATCTAGACACCGGGCTGCTACTGGGCGCGAAAACCGATAATAATGGAACGTATGGGCGTTTGTCTAAACCATTGAAAGAGCGGGCCGCGAAAAAATTGCCATTTTTTTTTCAAGAAGTTTTCGCACTTATTATTCCACATCTAATGAAGAAGTATGTACCAGCCGAAGTCCATAATAATATAGGCCATACCCTGCTCACTGTATTACGTAACACTATAAGTAAATAAAATTGCAGTGTCTGTTTGTAATTTCAAAAGAACAACTTTTTACTAAATCCATATAATAAAGTACATACGATACTGGATTGAGGCGGCCCTAAAAAAGTATGTCTGAAAAAAAAAACTATTTCCATACAGGGTGTCAAGGTGAGGACGCGCAAACTGTAACCAAGAACAACACAATTCTAAACCCCCAAGCGTAAAAAAATCTGCTGTTTCATAGTAAAGTGCAATACCTACGCGGGCAAAATGTACAAAACAAGTTCGTCGGTTATTTAATACAGTTTTTAAAAATCATTTACTGAATAAATTTTAACAGGTTGCGCGTCGCCTAGCCAGTGTCTCATTTCGTAATCAACCATCAGCATTGGATACCACGGTTTCAAGGGTATGCTGCCGGTGAAGGAGGCTCACAGAAACTTTACAACTACGTGTTTTAAGTCGGTAATACATCGACAATTCTTTATGTTCAACTGCATTCCTATCATAAAAGTGCGTGTGACGTCAGTATCTGTAGGAAGCTATCCAATTTAGAAAAACTCAAGCTACAACGCTAGGTCTACTTACTGGTTAGCCTCCACCGCCGTGACCTCGACATTGTCAATCCGAATGGTCTCGTCCACTTTAATCATGTGGATGCACTTGGGTGTCACGCCGAGCCGCGATATACACAAATCCGCTGCAAGGTCACACGCAAAATTTTAACATTTGGAGACAATTTCTAACATAGGGGTAAAAATTCTTACACTTGGGGACAGTTTCTTGAATTTGGAAAGTCAGTCTACTCGGGACTTCCTGAACTCGTTTTGTTAATGCGTTTGGGCAGTCTTGAGTTTCGGGACTTAGCGGCTAAGGTCCCAGAAAAGCAAATTAACACTTCGATGTAATTATGAACACAGACAAAGCTTAGTTTTAGCCACAACCCACATTATATTTGCAACACACATTTGGGACACGGAAATATTTAATTGTTCCTCAAAAACTAACCTTCTAATGATTTAAAAGCCTTTTTTTTAATAAAAGCTTATGGAAATTATTTGGGGATCTACATGCTTTTGACAAACACACAAAAAACAATGTAAAAAGCTCACCAGTGATTTTTGAACAAAACAAGAATTTATTGAAGCCCTTCTTCAACCCTGAATAATGGTCAGAGTGGAAATGCGTGAGAAAGTAATGTTTCACGTTTGGAATGTCCCCGTATGAGAACGCGTCGACTGCAAAGTGGGTGCCTGCAAATAAGTCTGAGGATTCAACTTCAACTACGCAAGAATCTCTGCTATTCTGAAATGATGCATTTATGCTTTTAAGGTAGTAATTAAGCCTGTGAAGCGAGGGAGTCGATAGCTGACTCCCGGTCACACAGCTTGAGGATGATTTCCCATCCAAAAAAAAAAAGCCTGTGAAGCGATATTTTGGGGGAAAAAATAGAACATATAAGCTCCTACGTAAGTACAACATACTATCACGCAGTTAAGTCATAGCAAGAAATAGAAGTAAGTTATCGAATGTGTAGTTGAAATGCCAAAGCAAGTGGAAACAACAGAGTCTATGATGGTAAGATGGATGCGCTATACTTTAGCGGATAGCAGAGTCAGTGGTGTTTAGATGGGTGCACTATACCGCATCCACCTTAACATAACAATTTAAATCTTCTGCAGTTTTTTGCAATGTAAACGTCACCGTCAGGTAGTATGGATTAAAATATGATTCGCGACCGTAAGAAATATAGCTATACAGAATTATAACCATTTAAATCGTCAATACAACCCGTATTGATGATTTTAATGATTGGTTGATGATGATCGAAGTTCATTTAATCGAATGTTTTTCCATGAAATAATAATTCAATGAGATTAAATGAACTCAAGAAACTTGGTAGACTTCACTGGCGCTTCCACCTTAAAGGACTGACTCTGCTGTCTCCTTTCCTTGCAAAGATCGGGAATAAAACACGCATACTTATAAGCACTTTACCAATTTGGCTATTTAATCCGAAATTCAGGACTTTTTAGCTTCTACCTGATTAAACTAAAAAATAAAGTAGCATTAGAAATGTTCATCGTTAAAGCAGAAACCAAAAAAAAAAACCGTATCAAACTTCACAACAAAAAGCTAGGAAAACGTACCTGCGACGATCTTGTGATGCGGTATGTGCTTGGTAGAGACAGACCTCTTTGTGGACGGAGACTTTTGCGGCAAATTGAACTGTATAGACTCTACTGTCTTCCGGGGACTGTGGCAGCTTAGACAGTCTGATTTCCCGCGGGGTGATGAGCACGAAGTCTTAACCTCCGGACTGGGACACCGTTCTCTCCTCGGGGAATGCCCCACCCGATCCGATCTATTTGACGATTCATTTTCAACCCGAGGAGTACCTTTAAGATTTAACTTACGATTTCTATCGTATTTAATGGTGTCAGCAATGCCCGAATTTCTACTCATGACCTCCTCATCACCATCTTCATTCACTGGAGCCTTCACGTCACGCACAGGGTCAGCTAGACTTCGTCCTTCCGAAACTTTAAGCTTTAAAACATTCGTACGTTTTGGGAAAAAACTGTCAATAGATTTTTGCCTCAGGTCACGCACAATTCCATTGTTGACTTTAAAACCTACCACTGAGTTTCTCTTACTATCGTTTTTGAATTTACTCTTGTCCAAAATTTTCCCTTTCACTAATTTATAATTTGGTGGTTGAACGATGACATGGGATATCTTCTCAATGGCACTTGTGTTTAAAATTAGAACTTTGTCTTCTGCTGTCTCTGTGGATGACGGTTTTTTCTTTTTAATTTCCAAGTTGACAGTGACGGCGGATCTCTTTAGTGAATTGGAAGTAAGGAGTTCGTTCATGTTTTCTTCGAGATCGCTCTCTTCCGTGCTCGCTTGAGAACCTTCGACGATTTCACAATCGACCAACGTGTTATCGTTGCTTTGGGAAAATTTTACCCTGTGGAGGGCACTCTTTTTGGAATGAATATCTACACTTTGGCAGTTGTCGATGCCGAAAGACACCGAGATTGTAGCTCTTTCGGTAACATTAGGAACGGCCGTAATTCCACTCTTTGAGTCCACATTTTGGTCTAATTCTGTGTGTGAAGACACAGAAATCAAAGGTGTGTCTGGTGAGTCTCTATTAGAAAGTTTGTTTTGAGCTGGTACAACACAAGCCACACTGAGTGAGCTGGAATCAAAATGATTTGCTTCACTCTGAAGGTCTTCAATAGCTGAGAAACCTAGACTATCTCTGTCGACAGCTGGTTGTATTTTTGGTATATTTTTGGTAACAGTACGCTGTGTAATCAAATTTTGTATATTTTGAGAATTTTCCTTGTTTATTGGATGAATCTGAAAAATAGTATGAATAAAAATGACAGTTTGACATATTTTCTACACAAAAACCGTGACTTTAACCAAATCTATATTCGCGCAAGTATGCAATCTTTTGTATGAATTTTAACGTACAAACACGACGATTGCACCCCCTTCCATATTTGTTAAGTCGCCTTCGAAGGCATATTATTATATTGTCTCACCAACCCTGATGACCCCATTACTTTCCTCTAAGAAAGCAGTAGGGGCCACCAGTACAGTTCATAAAAACACACGTCCATCATTCCGATCTCACCACCGAGGTCCCCCGCGACGACCCCAACTATATAGTACCCCCCGACCCTTGCTCAACGTAGTGCTAGCCCATAATTGTAAAGTTCTGGTTCAGCCTGTCCTATCTTGCTGTCGTACCCGCAGCTTAGTATTTTAAGAAATTCGGCCCTGGTCCAGCCAGACTTTGAGTTTGCTTAACCCTTTCCTAACTAACGGTACTAATTATTTGTACCGGGTGATTGCCCGTTCATTATTTCGACAATACGACCGCGCATTACGTATTGGACACTGCTGTTCCTTTCGAGTACCACTACGCTAGAAAATCTCAGTGATTTATTTAAATTTTGCCTATATACCGCCCGCGAGTGATAGTTTCAAGTAGCGACCTGTTTCGGATTTGAGAACTGCGGATTGCTTTTGTTTTAGAAAACATTTAAAAATAGAATAGACGGGGTAAGTGTTATTTGTTTTATATTATTATTTAAGATTGTAGTTTTAACTATACAATTAATATGATTTTAGATTATAATTTTAAATTTTAGTGCTAAAATAACGATAAAAGGAATTATGAGTACCGTCAGTGACTTTGGTCGATTTTTTTGTTAATAAAAATCTTTAAAAAATTATGGGCTTTATTTTTACCTTCCTTATGTTTATATAATTATAATTCTACTGTAGTGTATGTCACTGAACTCCTCCTAATCGGCTGGACTGATTTATAATAGGTTGGGGAAAAAGTTTCTTCGCATTTTTTAAGAAAATTCAAAACATTTTTTAATAAAGTTTATTTACATTTAACTAAAGTATGTAGGTACCATTTTGTTCGATAACTTTTTGCCATCTTGTAGGTAGGGACATGATCCCATTGTCATAGAAATTTTGGGACTTCTGGTCAAAATACTGCGACAAGTGGTTTTGGCAGTCCTCTCGTGATGTTAACCTGACACTGCCTAAAGAATTCTGAAGAGACCGAAACAGGTGGAAATCTGAAGGTGCAAGGTCAGGACTGTACGGCGGATGCATTAACACCTCCCAGCCAAACTCTCTTAATTTTTGTTGGGTGGCTAAAGATGTGTGAGGTCTAGCGTTATCATGATGAAAAACCACACGCCTTCTGTTGATTAATTCCGGCCGCTTTCTCTCAACTTCTTGCTTTAATCTCATCAGTTGTTCGCAGTAGAGTTCAGAATCGATGGTCCTGCCTGGTGATAACAGCTCATAATGAATAATGCCCTTCCAATCCCACCACACACACAGCATCACCTTGTTGCGAGTTAACCCGGGTTTCGCCACAGTCTGTGAAGCCTGACCGGCCTTTGACCACGACCTTTTTCGCACGTTCTTGTCATACGTGATCCACTTTTCATCACCAGTAATCAGCTTCTTCAAAAATGGTTCGGTTTCATTACGTCGTAATAAAGAATCACAAATGAGTACACGGTTCATTAGGTTTCTTTCAGTGAGCTCGTGAGGTACCCAAATGTCGAGCTTTTTTGTGTACCCAGTTTTTTTCAAATGCGCCAAAACTGTTTTGTGGTCAATTTCCAGTTCTTCAGCTACGTCGTAACTACTGGTATACCGATCTTGCTCCACTTTTTCAAAAATGGCATCCATTTTATCCGTAATAGGGCGACCAGAGCGACGTGCATCTTTGACATCAAAATTTCCGGATTGAAAACGCTTAAACCAAATTTGTGCTACTCTCACAGACACTACACTAGGTCCATAAACATCGCAAATTTTTTTCGCGGCTTGCGTTGCATTTTTACCTTTTTTGTAGTAAAATTTTAAAATGTATCGAATTTCTTCATTAGATTCACTCATCTTGAAGGTACGAAAAACAAATGAAAATCACACATTTTCCTAATTTGAATTTGGAATTATGTTCTTTAAAATTTAAACTTTCAATGATACCAAAACCAGCCAGATACAAATAGTATAGCCAAAGAGATTTTATTACAAGTTCATACATACTATAATGCGAAAAGACTTTTTCCCCAACCTAATATGTTTTTTTTTGTGGGTGGTTGAGTGGATGGTTTAGATTTACAATTGGACCCGATAGGTGGCACTGTTCGCACAGAGCAACGTCTGTCAGGTGCGCTAGTTAATATCATAAAGTTCAATTGGGAAATATCTTTCAAAATCTCTAATCTGGTAGGAAAGGGTTAAAGCAACCACAGGATAGCCCAGTTATGTAGTCATGAACTGTCTAGGTCAACTACAAGATGCCGTACACTATAAAAAGTGGTCGCTTTTCCTCCAATTAAATAAAATGAAATATTTATTTGTAACTATGTCATTTAAGACATGCCAATAATTTATTAATTATATTTGATGGCGCCAAATTGCGAAGATTGAAAAATCGGCCTTTAGTTAACTAATTTTACTAGACACTAAAAACTTACTCGATATTTTGGCTTCAGTTTCAATCCATTAATTCTTCTCAATGACAGGGAAGATCGGCTCACAAAAGAGTTCTGTGAAATAATAAATTAAATGTAATTCTTGATTAACTTGGGCGACTAGCTTTGGAGCGCTTGGCGCTTTGGAGCGCTTGGCGCTTTGGAGCGGTTGGCGCTTTGGGCGCTTTTTTCTGTCTGAATCTATGAGAATTTATAAGTGCCTGCCTTAACTTGAAATAAATGTTTTGAGTTTGATTTCTTTTACCAAGAGTTTGGGAAAAGGTTCAGTAGCTATGAACAGGATTGGGTACTGTTATTCAAACTGTTGCTATAAATTTATATTTTTTCTCTAACATTAGAAAATACCTAATTGGGATTTTCCTAATTAAGAAAATACCCATGTGAACGCCTAAATATTATTTTATTTAGGCATTAATTTAGGTGTTCTTGAAAATGGACATAGGTTTAATAATTTATGAGCTATAATTCTTTGGGGCCAAACATACAATATTGCTACACCTAAAGTTATTTACGAAGTTATAATACTGTGCCAGTTAAGGTAAGGTGGAAGCTCCAGGGTATCCCACAAATTACTTGTTGTTCAATGTCAAGCTGTCTGTTGAACAAAATATAATTCGCAACCGTACATGGCTACAAACATGGCTTTAAATAATTAGAATCACATTTTAATCAACATACAACCTGGCAATAACTTGCAAATTAGACTTTATACGCAAGTAGACCACAGCAAGGACAACCTACACAAGTCAGAGTTCACGGACAGCTCAAACCGCCAGTGTGTTTGGATGTTTCTCCACAGACAATGCCTCGCCTCTCATAGTGCACCGCATGCCCTGTCACCAGCACACAGCAGGACCTAATGGTTACATCAGCAAACGGTATTCATGTTGCTGAATTTTGGACCAAACTAATTTATTTAATTTAGAAAATATAATTTTAAATTTTTTTGTGTTATTTTTGCCAGCTAACAAGATGTGAAGTCAAGAATGACTAGAAGTAACTACTTACTGAAGACTTTCTACTGAAAAATGTAATGACACCACAATCACCCTGACCTTGCAGTGGTGAAAACTTCGATACATGGGGTGCCATCCTATAAGAGGTGCACACAATTAGGTCAAGGTCGCATGATGAATAAACTCCATCGTCATCTGCCTAGCCATTTCCCAACTATGTTGGAGTCGGTGCTGAGTCTTAGATGCAGAATACCAGTATTTTACATGGAGCAACTGCCTATCTTACCTGCACAACCCAGTTACTGGGTGAATTAATACCCCGTGATAAAACTAGACCAGTAAAATCCATCACCATTTTATTATTGTGGATGCAAAGTAAGTGTATGTACAGACAGACCATTACTTTTGCATTTAGAGGAAACATGATGATTTTTTTAACAGATTTTGATGCAATATTGCTCACAAGTCTCAGGTATACCATGACCTGGGTTGGAACACAGGATACTTCCTGGCTTGGTAGTTATTGGGATAATAATAAATAATTTCGTTTCTGTATGTAGGTTAGTAGTACTACTAGTTAGACTAGACTAGTTAGTAGTAAACACTTATACGAGATGATCATAATTTTTTTTTTTAAGTTGGGGTTTCCTATCTGAATACTCTGAGAAGGAAGGGCAAAACAAACTCAGAGGCCACAGTCTCTTTTAAATTCCAGACATAATCTTGGTCAGGTCACATGAAGACCAAGTAGGTCTGAAAGGGTCTTTTAATAAGTACCTCACAGATTGAGTGGACCTGTCCAGTCCGCTTACGGTAGCTTGAGCTAGGTACCTGTGAAGGGTATGTGAAAATTACGTAACTTCCGAAGCATAAAAAAAATGCATTTGTGAGCATCGCTGATACGCGCGCTTAAGAAACGCCTGACAGATAACGTTGTCGTGAGAGAACTAGACCTTTTTGTTGTTGGGATTGCTAGTCCATTTCTAGCGTTTTCATGTCATCAACCAGGTCAAAAATAGGAGTAGTTACTGCTTAAAGGAACACAAACAGTGATGCCATTGATTAATAAAATATCATGTTCTATTTACCCGTTGTCGTCTTCTTCGACGCAATATAAGAACCAAAGCAAGCATTGCTAATAATTCGAGCTCGGAATCCATCACAACAATATTTGCAGTACCGATTCGACGTCAAAATCGGCCCTCTGGCCTCTTCCTCACAAGTAGGTATCGTACGGGTTGAGAGTTCAAGGCCTTAGTTGACCACGTAACCCAAAATTAAGAAGAATAAAATAGTTACTGACCGTTCTGATACTAGCAAAACTGTGATGAAAACTTTTTTCTACGTTTTAGGTAACACTTTGTCTATTCTTAATTCTAGAACTTTTAAAATAAATTACCAATTGTAAACATTGAGTTCTTACCTGAGTTAAAGAGAAATCACCATCACCTTTTCTCAATACCCTTGGGTTCAAAAGAGAGGGAATGTAATGGTTAATATCATCACCATTCATCTTCCATTTCAATGTAAATAAAATACTCGTAATCAATAATTATCTGTTTGCAAAACACAAATAGAAATCAGTGTTTCGTGTTTTTATTTACTCTATGCAAACAAGTACTGTGAGTGTCACTTTCTGTGTCAACTGTCAAGTAGTGTTGCACAGTAATTGTGCTCATGTTTCTAGCTTTTTGTTTAGTAGGCTTAAATTAATACACTCATCCTTGCTTGACCGCTAGATGCCTAAGGCATTAAGTCAGCCTTTGTTAATACATAAATGCAATGATTTTTAGCTTATTGTTCTATGTTGGAAATCCGCTCCGGCCTCGCACAGGTGTATAGTGTATGTGACGGAGGTTGTATTAGACTACGTACCCATGGATGTAAAAAAGTCGTGGTGGTATTTTTCTTCGCATTGGATCTTCAAAGATCGTCTTCGTGACGAAAGTTGAAAATCGAAAACTGTCTTTGTCTGTCACACACGAGCTGCACTCTGTTGGATTCTATGCTCAGTTTTAACACCAAAAGTCGAAAATCCAGTAGGCGTAAAAAATCCGCTGTGATTTTATTACGTCCATGTTATTATCAACTAACTATAGAATGCCTCCCCGTGGCAAGGACGGCAACGGGGCATGCCATGCCGAGCCATTTTGCTTCGAGCGATTCATAATTTTAAATTTATGATATCTTTTTATCATATTTATTTAACAAAAAATTGCAAATAGAATTTTGATCTTATATCAGACTGGTCTGTTAGTCTAATGGTTAGTGACCCTGACTGCTAAGACTGAGGTCGTGGGTTCGATCCCCACCCAGGACAAATCTTTGTGTGATGAGTACAAGCAATTGTTCTGTGTCTGGGTGTAATTTATCTGTAATATGTATGTATTTAGAAATATATAAGTATGTTTATCAGTTGTCTAGTTGTCATAGTACAGGCTCTGCCTAGTTTGGGATCAGATAACGTTGTGTTGGTTGTCCTAAGATATTTATTATTATTTATTAATCGCTTCGTGAAAAAAACTTTTTTTTTTGTAATGAATGATAAAAATGTTTACTGTGGGTTATCCTTATGAGACAGACATATGCCATTGCGGGTTTTTTTTTAATTGAATGCCGAAAACTTTGTTTTTACCTATGCGCTAATCTCAGAAACTACTGGTTGAGATTGAAAAAATATTTTAATGTTGAATAGCCCATTTATCGAAGCAGGGTCCACTATATACCATCTCGCTAGGACTCTTAGGAGCCGAGGAAATAAGTCACGAAAACGAAGACCTCGCACGGTCAGGCGATTCGATGCGACGGGATGCGTCAGGGGAGCCGCCAGAAATTTGACGCAATCGAAGTCGCGGGCAGAAGCTAGTTGTAAATACATACGTTGATTTGGCTATAAAATCTAAAATGTTTGAAGAAAGTAGTTTGCACGGAGGTCAGCACATCAAGCCACCCGTTATTGTCAAATTTTCCCAATCAATTTTGAACCTTAATACTCAGCGATAAAGTTGAAAACCTATTAAAGAAATTTGACAGATTGTAATAGCTTTATGAGCTGGCATCTGTACCAAAAAAACGTATAGTGCGCATTGTTCTACGAGACATGTCCAGACAGTAAGTGTACTATATTTTTATTGGTTACAAGCAACTTATTAAAAAAAAAAGATAAATCAGAACTGGTCGTCTTGCTGACCTTGATATTGATATTGTAATTAATATTACCTGTTTAATTAATTTTTCATCGATGGTCCAAGTTTATCATTTGTGGCCTCGAGTTGCAACTCAGGTCGTAACAGCTATGTGAACATAATTCTGCATTGCATATGTAAGCTGTCACGCCCATTATGCCAGGAGGCTTTTATTTTGTTAGCTATGTTTACATTATACATATTTTTTTTTGCTTTGCTTGGGTATAGTTTTCATTTTATTTGTTGGTATATTGAGTTGGCTAGCTGGCATATAGCAAATCATTTCATTTAATGTTTTGTGTCTCTTAATGTTTACTTCATACCATTGTATAGAATCAAGTTCTTCTAATTGGACAGACAGCTGTGCTGCTGGGGAGTTTGTTGCGCCACTTCTTCTTTCCAGCTAAAGCACTAGGAAGTGGTGTCGTTTTGGGGGACTGTCTTATGTAATTTTGACTTTCGGAAACTGCTGATCCTTAGCCTAATTTGCTTTTGATTTTAGTGATATTATGTGAACTTTTATAATATTTTCCACGTAGCTGCCAACCACGCACTATGCACGTGGTGAGACGCAAGGATCATTTTAAAAAAATACCTTGATCAAAGAACTCTTCCGCCAACCTATTTGCCCACCCTGTTCACCTCCTCTTTGTCAGGGGAATACGAGGAGTGTTTCAAAACTACCATTAGAATGACTCGAAAAGTCGCTTTGTTACGTTGGCAGTAGCCTAGCATTGTTGTGCAAAAGGCAGACTCCAAAGACATTCTGCAGCAGTTCTCTTGTTCTCAATTGCACGTCTACATTTTTTAATGGCTCACATCACCTAAAGATAGTGATGATTTCACCCTAATAATAATTCGATAAAATTATCATTCAGCGGCCCCAAAACTTTGAGGTCATGTTACTTTTCAACAAACGTATCAAGTCAAAAGCGACGGTGTCTCTCATTTGCATTTAGTGAAAAGCTGTTAATTTGAAATTACAAAAATACACTTCAATTTATTTCTATTTGTATAGATAAAAATCGCCTATTTGTATAATCAATGACAGACATACGAGTTGCACTATTATTGTCTATGAAAACAAGCACACGTCAGTGATTAGAATAGTATTACCATAAAAAATATATATTGCTCAAACTTGGGTCAAATGCTGGTCCGAAATGTTTGTTTTACATGCCTTTAAAATAAGCAAGTAACAAATACTTTACTATACCTAATAGTTATTTTTATTAACATGTTCATTAAAACTCTCGCTGTAACACTTGTACAAAAAAATCCTTAATAGTTCTGTTTTAATTAGTGGGGCCAGACAAACACAAAAATGGGAGATTTTCTTTAGTACTTGCAACAATTTCCCAAACTTCAACATTTTACTTTTCACGGAAGGATATTGTGTGAGAAAAATATTGTTTGATAGAGAATAAATACAAATTGAATGGAATAAATACTGAGAATCGTTAACCGAACTGTTCTTGAGTTACTGCGAATGTGAGTATAATTTGAATACATTTTTTAAATGTTATGTTAGGTTAGATGTTACCTATAATTTCCGCTGACTGTCCCGAAACATTTTCCGATACCTATTTTAAAATTTACGCTTAATTTATTAGGGGCTGAAAATGGCTTTTATTATTTTTGATATGCTAGAAAATGCCCTCCATGTATGGAATCAATGTTTCTCAACAAACGATTCTGTTACGGTCGAGTGAACATAAATAATCAATAACATTGTGACGAGGGTAATTTTCGCCGTTTCATGCAAATATTTACGTGCAAACTTACCATTAATTTGATTTAATTAACAACTTAATGCGTTTTCACCGTCAAATCATACTTACGTATACTTTGTGTTTTATAAAAATATTTATTTATTATTTCTCTCAAATGAAATTCTAAAATACGGGTTATATTATTTCATTATACATAACCATCATTGTAATACAAAACATTTTCTGGGACCATTCATGTCAAAGTTCAAAGTCGGCTATGTTTATTCCAATGTATTTATTTCCACTAGATTTTCTAGTTTCTACCCATTATATGTTTTGTTTCTTCATTAATTCTTCGTTTATTTCTCTGCAAACAAACCCCATATCATTTCTTCTGGTTACATTTCGTTTATGTAGATAACTAATTAGTAGTTATTTCAATATTTATATGTACTTTTATTTTTAATACAGTGTAATATTAATAATTTTGAGTGATTTATTATATATATTTACAATACAACATGTATTTATTACATCAACAATTTCTCCACAATTCTGCAAGGCAAGAAGACAAGGGATAACATTAAAGTGTAGAAGACACAACACAAAATAATAATTAAACAGGAATAATAAAAATATATTGAATATGGCGGGTACACGGCGTGCTCGTAATAATGCCAATTCAGTGGTCATACCCCGTCAGAACTCTGTGTCTGATAATGGAAGGACCCGTCAGAACCTTAGTCCTGAGGCATTAGCAGCTATGAATAAGGAACAGCTTCGGGCCGAATGCAGGAAACGGGGGCAGCGGGCTACAGGCAACAAAAATGAGCTGGTATAAAGCTGTTTGCGTTTGTGTCTGTGCTTCATTTTACTTTTTTTTGCCGGTCGTAATGTGATGCTTAAATTTTTTAATTTTAGTAGATTATTAGTGACGTGATCAATGTTTTGCTCTATAATTCGACTTTTTATAAATGTTATTGCACTAATTTATTTATTATAGTTGTAAATATATATAATAAACTAGTAACAATTTATATTGTTGCATCATTTATGTTGCTTCGCAGTTTTTTTTTTTTTGCATTAATGTATTAATTTTTTGTTGCACTTTCTATTTCATTACTAGATTTTATATTTTTCTTGTGAATTATTTGTGTACGTAGCATTTTTTCGATATTTATCTTAAAAGTTCTGACTCTTCAAGAGAATATTGCATGTTCCATGTAAAGTGTGTAACAAAGTTACAATAGCTTCACTTCTCTTTTACGGGAAGGCCATAATTTAAACACCTATTGTCTGTCGTTGCTAAGGACGATGACACATAGCGCGAGAACATTGCGCCATCCGGGTGTCGCGGGCGCCACATGTCCGTAGTTCCGGTATTCGTGTTCGATTGTATGTAGTGTACCTCATAAAACTTATATCTTATGAATTTAAAAATAATGCTGAACAGGAAAATTTAACTATATAAATAGTCTCTAGCGGTTATCGTTCGGAAAAGACCCTAAGGCCGACTATTGTCATTTGCACAATTTTCAAAGATAAAGTTGATCAACTCTTGTCGTATATTTTCTCACTTGTTTAAATATAGAATACATCAGATAATTTCTATATTTTTGTTTAAATATAGAATACCTACATCAAACAACTTCTATATTTCTGTTTAAAAATAGAATACACAACAAAAAAAGTAAAAAGAAGCAATAGGAATTTCAAAAATCGAAATCATAAATTCACTTATGAAAATGATGCAGGCTTTCGTACACCACTCGAAAAAAAATATTTTCCAACATTATACTTAATGTATAATTTGCTTTTGGCTAAGTTAATTACAGTCGCACGGTTCAATTGATCAGTTAAAGCTATGCTTGCCGCGGTTGTTCCGTGGATGGGTGATCATCTTTACATAACAAGACCCTCCGTGGCACGGAAAACGCGCCGCGGATGTTTGATAGTCGTTACGGGTCGTCAGAAGCCCGCAAGTCTGATAACCAGGCTCACTATGGGGTATCGTATTACTCAATAACTGGGTTGTGGAGAACAGATAGGCAACTGCACTATGTATAATACCGGTATTCATCTGCATCCGGGTAGACTAGATACCAACCCGAACATAGTTGGGAAAACGCTAAGCAGATGATTAAATATTATTTACAATCAGCAAAATGGACAACAACAGCTGACTCTTCTGGCACAATAGTAGAACAATCAACAGTCGTCAATATTTATGTGACTTATAAAATAATTAATTATCCTACAGTACCTACGCTGTTGTTTCATTTTAGTTCCGTGCTCGAAAGATAAACACTAGTTCAGTCACTCTAGCCTATCAACTCGGCTTACGCAAGAATGATGCAATTTACTCAATGGAACACGTGTTTGCATTCGTTTAACAAAAAATACGATCTCCTTTATGATAATGAGTTTATATAAATCAACAAAAGTATAGTAAAAAAAAAAACGAATGAAAACTTGAAGTTTATTACCATCTTACTTTAAATATTTTGGTCATAAAACCCTCTGCCTATATCGATAAGTTCCACATTCTACTTACTAATACTTCCACTATACGCTTTGATGTTCTGGCCGAAAATAAATTTAAAAAAAAAGAGCGTCAAATTAAATGCGATTTAAAAAGTTGACCAGACTCGTACATTATGGCTTGTCTCTGTCATTAAAAAAAGAAACTAAACAGAATGAATAAACGATGGCGTGTTTATCGATTGACGATAAGTATCGTATATTCTCAACTCAAATACCACTTAGGATCTATAGCGATCGATTACCAGTACCAAAATAAATCGTTTGATGTTGTGGTATACGTAAATTTTCCCGCGTAAACACGCGAAAGATAGGTAACAGATTTCCGTCTCTTCTGCCAAGATATTATGTTGTCTATACCTACAACTTTGAACTATTTAAAAACAAAACTAATTACTATGGAATTCATTTTAAATACCTCTAATCTAATAACGCAATCAGCTACAAATAGTTATTAAAAGTTTCATTAACTTCAAAGACTCAATAATGTTCCAAGAATTTAATTAAAACGCCATGGTAGGAATTCTCGCTTTTTTCTTTAGAAACGAATATTAGCTCTTGACCCTGAAAATAATGAGTAGCTAGATTCAACCTTCATTCTTCTAAAATCTATGAAACCCAAAAAAAAAAATTAATCCCTCATGCTTTTTTCGCGCGCCTATACGGGTTGCAGACCAAGAGCTAAGCTAAGTTAGTTTAGCTTAGCTCGCATAGCTGACGCAGTTTTCCATACTTGTGTGCAGACCGAAAACTATGCGATATGTATGGAAAACTGCGTCAGCTATGCGAGCTAAGCTAAACTAACTTAGCTTAGCTCTTGGTCTGCAACCCGTATTAACACCTTCCATCACTTAATTTCTAACCTAGATTACGGTACCGAAAGAGGCATACTATCAGGGCATTCTAGCTGTTTGCGTAAATCCTAATTACTTCCTGTTGAGTATCCTTGTAAGGATATTTGTGACCGTGAACATTTTAGAATGAACACTAAGGATGACCTTAAGAAAAGTGGCTAGGACGGACTGGATGCGGAAAACGGAAGACAGGGCTATCTCCAGCAATAGTTTTGTTTTTGGATGGGAAATCATCAAATGAGAAGTCATTTGATGACCCGCTGTGGGCGGAGCGGGAGGGCGTGTCAGATTTTTACTGACTAAACCCACCCGTGTTCCTTCAGTTACCCATATGCCAGGGCCACGGATTGTCGTTTGAACAATCTCGCGACCCTGGCAGGTCCAGCAGTAGTGGACTGCAATAGGCTTGATTTGATTTATTTGACTTAACCCAGTACTTCAGTGTACAGTGGCCCTAGCGTGAGTTTCGTTTAACCAACACCAATCGAAGGCCAATCGGAACGCCACACGTGGTCGATGCGTTAAGTCGAGATGGGTAAAAGAAATTCACACTGGTACCTCTGGACTTGCACAAAAACTGTAATAAGTGCACACGATTTTGACTGACTTTGTGAAGTGTTGAAGAAAAAGACATGTTGCGCCGACCCCAAATAAATTGGGATATAAGGGCAGGAGAATGTTTATGATGACACTCCTCGCCGCCCGGTAAGTACCAGGCTCGGGTCGACGGCGCGTAGAGTTCCACGCGCGCCTCAAAGAGATGTCAGCCGCACTGAAGGGGTCTGCTAAGACCGCCTGCCAGAGTCGCGAGATTGTTCGAAAGAGACACCGTGACCCTGGCATATGGGCAACTGAAGGAACACGGGTGGGTTTTAGTCAGTAAAAGCCTGACACGCCCTCCCGCTCCGCCCAAGAGCGAGAGACGTCATTTGATGATTTCGCATCCAAAAAAAAAAAGCACTAACAAGACCGTTTGAGGCCCGTTCAAGTTTTCCCACCATGAAGAGATAAAATCGAATGAAATCAGCATGTTAATGACGAAATAGTAGGTTATGATGTCTACTGTTTACTAAAACACTCGTTATCACGAAGATAATCGAATTTGATACGAGAATGACGGTAATAAATGACTAGTTGCGGGATAGGAAGATTTATCGTGTTTAATTTTTGCGTGTGATGCTGAAGGATTAAAATTACTGTAACGTCTCGCCTACAATCTCCAAAAGGAGAAACAGAGGTGTTATACAAAAGATGTACAGGAAAAGGTGGTGGTTGGTGTAGAAGAAAAGTTGAAAGGAACGCGTTTACCTTGGTAGGACATGCAGATCCTTTTTTTTTTGATGGGTAAATCATCAAATGACGTCTTCCGCTCTAAATGGAGCGGAAGGGCGTGTCAGCCTTTAACTGACTAAAACCCACCCGTGTTCCTTCAGTTGCCCATGTGCCAAGGCCACGGTATGCCAGGGCCACGGTAACATGTCCTCATAATGTATTTCTTCACCGTTTTGCCTTGTGCCCGACAGGCGCGGTCGCAGCCTAACATTTTGGGGGGTCACCATGAGTACTGACGAATATGTTTAGGAACGTACATCCTCTTTTGTCTATTAGTCGCAAGCGCTACTGATCAACAAGATGTCCTGGGTTATAATCTTTTTGCAAATGTCCATCGGAGTCTCCGTGGCTCAAGTGAGAACAATATTAAGATAGTAAGACAGGCCAATCGTTCAGGGTTTCGCCAACATGACTGTCTTGGGGGGGGGGGTCATGACCCCTCGGACCGCGCCTGGTGCCCGATTTATGGGAATAGGCTCGCCCCTATTACATGGGACTTAAACATAATCGGCAAAATGTGGGTGTACATATTAAGGTACACCTCTGCTTCACCTTTCAGGGACTAACAGGCATGATGTTATATTATATTAATTTATTAAAAAGCGACGTAGTTGTACTCACTACAATACGGGTATTACGGTCAACCTCAAAGTAAGGCTATAAGGCTACTTTCAGACTGAATTTGACGCGTTTTTTGATATCGCGCGTCTTTATAAATCGTCTGAATGACAACAGCACACTAATTACATAACACATTGTTAATCAGAATCTGAATCATTTTGAAGGTTATTGCTTCATATGTTCGAATATTAATCTGCTTAACAACGTAAATACCGCAATAAATGTTGTTGAACTTCCAAAAAGGAAGCTATTCCGACGGATTTTATAATGCTATCAGTAGTTTATGTACAGCTAAAATAATGCTGAGTACGTGAAACAATGCTATCAATGCCCATAAAATAATTTTGAGTTCCAACATAATAATCTTTGGACTTGACTATTAGAGCCACAAGTGTCGAACAGCTGCGAAAAGATATTGTCAAACCTTTAAAAATGCTGTCTAGTAACCGAATACTATTTATTTAATTTTGACCTTTCTTTTTTCTGAATAGGCAGGTACGATCATCAAAAAAGAAACCAAACCAGGATCGTCGCATATAGTTGTAGTTTAGTAAGAAACTGATGGATAATTGTACTTAGCCCTTTCGGTAACTTCTACATGAAACGATACTGCAAAATGAAACCCCGACCAAAACTAAATCCTCTAAAAAGTAAAAAAAATATACGTATTATTGGCCCTTAAGTTTAATAAGAAGTTGCAGGTAGATATTTCGGTCATAGGATCGTCTTCGAAAAAAAGCCAGCTAGAAAGCGTTCTTTAAAAAATAAACCCAAATCGGTTCACCAGATTCATCGGTTTAAGAGCTACGGTGCCACAGACAGACACACAGCGGTCAAACATATAACACCCCTCTTTGCGCTGGGGGTAAATAGGAACTATGAACGCTAGTTTGTGAGCTCACATAGCAACGCGCGTTTTTAACCAAAGTGACTTGTCTGTACGGAGCTTATGCTCCAGTTATTCAATTGATGGCTAAATTGACGACGGAAACAAAACATAAAGCAAATTGTTAGACACTGTTACGAAACGAACGGATACGCAGAAACTTTTTATTTGTTCAGTTGTAATTCTGTTATGCACTTAAAATAAAATAAAATTTAGGGGAGCTGTAGGTACAATATTAATTAAAGATTGGACGTTCATACAAAAAGAAGTCGGAAGAAAACTACGAATCTACATGAGATAAAAGGACAATCTTACTAAGATTATGACTGGATTTTAAAAGAGACTGACCTTTGATTTTGTTTCGGCCTTTCTTCTCAAAGTTAGTCAAATAGGAAATGCCGATCTCATCTAGTTTTTAAAATATGATCGACGTGTAAAAGTGTTTGTACAAACCTACTTATTGATAAAATCATATAAAGAATAATAAAATCATAGCTGCAAAAAAAAAAACAGCGGGCTTAATAATTCATTTAAATATTTCACTGAAGGTTATTCGAACTAAATATATATTTCACATGAATAAGTATAAAAAATGAGTGAAAAAGAGTGCTTTATTCGTTAGTTTATGCTAACATTAACTGAATCGAAATTAAACAAATCGAATGTTTATCACAGCGTTACTAAATCAGCGTTATAAAATATGAACTTACTTAACTGACATTGCAAATCAAAGTCATAGGTACTTATGACCGACTCTGATATTGAGAAACCGCTCAAAAAACTGTAAACAAATTGTTAAATTCATAACTTTTTACACAGTATTTTATAGTATAAGTAATTGATTCGCGTCATTGCTTAATTTCGTCGCAGTATATGTATCGCGGCTTATCCGTGTGGGACATAAAGGATATCACCAAGGGACTTACTAGAGAATGGGCAGCAGTGTTCAGTTCAGCTCTATGCATTTTGTCACTATAATGCGAATGCCAACTCGCCTGCTCAGCGTGGCGATAATGACAAACTCCCCTAAGCATATATCGCACCCCTAGATCTAAAGGGAACTAACTCAAAATTCTTAATTTTTGAGTCATGCACACCTTCGAGTCTGTCATTTCAATACCTATCGACCAATAAACCAGATTCAAAACTATTTCCAATATTCGACTCCAAGTATTATGTCCAGCTGTGGATATCCTTCAGCTGTGTATGCAATGATGATGATATGATGATGAGATGTATTCAGTGTCTGTAGCTAAGTAATTAACAGCCGCACGGGTATATTCATTAATCACACTTACCGGGGTTGGTCCGTGGTTGCAAGACCATCTTTGCATACCAAGACCGCGCTGTGTCTTGGAAAGCATGTGGATCTTTGACAGTCGTTAAAAAGCCCGAAAATCTGACAACCAGACTTACCAAGGGGTATCGTGTTACCCAGTAACTGTTTTATGGAGGACAGATATGCAGTCACTCCATCTAAAGTAGTGGTATTCAGCTGCATCTGGTTAGACTGGCAGTTGACCCCAAAATAGTTGGGAAAAGGATAGGCAGATGATTAATAGATGTATTCAGTTTTAATATTTTCCAGGATGAAAAGTATCCTGTACGTCTATGAAAATTTTAATACCCTGTTCTTCGGAGTACTTGTCCTCAATTTCTGGTTCCTAAGAGACGTTCCAAATTCTTACCCGAGTTATTTTATTTGCTAACCGACCTCATATTGGCTTAAAGAAACTATCTTGCGTTTTCTAAACTACATGACTGTCACGTCCATTGTCAGATCAAAAGATGAAGAATTGTTTCTTACTATACTAAATAAGTATCATCATCGTCATCATCATTTCAGCCGAAAGACGTCCACTGGTGGACATAGGCCTCCCACAAGCTCTGCCACTTCGACCAGTCTTGTGCTGCCCGCATCCAGCGGATTCCTACGGCCTTCACAAAGTCGAACGGTTCTGGAGTGGCGACCACTTACTAGAAGATGTAAAGTTGGATGGCCTCCCACAAAGTGAACCGATAAATAAGTATAATCTATAAAAAAAAACTTTGACAATGATTTAGTAATAATAAGCGACACAATAAAACTGCATTATCATTTACCAATGTACTAAATCAATAACAATACAACGAATACGGGTCAGTGGACCTGCGCGAACGCACGCGATGATCACGCCACCGCTCGTTTATTTCCGGAAACTAATTAACGCACTTAATTTTAACTCTAATTTCAAGGGCATAGGGTCCATTATCAATGCTACACATTGTGTACCATGCTTCAATGTAGTCTTCGCTCTTTGTTAGAATTTAAAGTCAACGTTTAATGTATGTATTTTCTGGTTCATAATTAAAGTTGTTATGTCGTTGGATTAAAGCTGAATATTCGTTGTCTGTAATTTTTTGGAGGACAGCCATGAGAGCATAAAGACATTGATGTGGAAACGTAGCGGCCAGACGTTTAATAATTACTTTTTTAATAGTTTTTTTTTTCTAAATAAACCATCACCTTCTTTCCATTAAAATTATATTTACTTAATAGTTTATTTAATTAATCAGCACAAAGTTCGTTATTGCTATGCATATAAATAAAACATAACATTATTTATAACTGAGATTAAATCCATTGTTTCAACTTCAATCAGTCTTCTTGGTGCTGGCACAACGAACGCACATCTTCCGACGATAAAATAAAAAAATAAAAGTTCTTAATTTAAATATTTCGTGGCGCGAAAACTTTTTACGATTTTGTCAGTATTGTTTTTTTTTAAACATGTGAAATAACAAGTTATATTGCGTGTTTCTTATTAAAATAACTTATGGTATTTTAGTATTTTTTGCGCGTTCACAATTTAAATTACTTCTGGCCGTCTGTGATTTAATGGAACTGTTACTCAAACGATAGTGAAATGAGAGAGAGTGCTTGTCGAAAGTGAAATTCGTTTTGGCGGTGGCGTGATGTCAGACATTTCACTCTTAAAGTCGTAATAAACCAGTTATCTACACAGTTATACAATAAACATTTAAATACTACACGATATTTTTTATTAGGTTTACATTTTGTTATCGGACAGTGTTTGTGATTTAAATAAAATAGTTTATAGTTCTAGTGCGTGCGTTGTTCTAACTTTGAAATACGAAGGAGATCATATAGGTGAGTATTTATGTTAGGATTCGATGTTTAAATATTGCAACATGTGTTATCTATTCTACCGTTAGATAAAACAACTAATGAAATATGGTTTATCATTTATGTATGATTGAGTCGAAGGGCGCACTGTTTCCGTGTACACACGCCAGTAAATGCTCGTAAACAGATGAAAGTTACTATGCGCATTACTGTTCAATTCGTTCCATGTTTAAATTGCTTGCTTTTATTATTTTTATTACTTCAATATTTCATAGACTTAGAGGTGATTATTTAACGGTTTCTGTGAGCAGTTGCGTAGTAAGTCATGATTTTTATTAAATATATTTAAAAAAAAATCACGACGCTAAATTATCCAACAAAATAAGCTACAGTTTAAACCCAGTTTCTTCAATCCATAAAGGCAAAGACTTTCCCAAATCCCAATAATTCTATATCTCAATATCATCTTTAATAGATTTGGTAAAAAATTATGACACATCCTAATTCCTTACTGCTTACGACTGTGAGGGATGCCTTTTAAAGGTTCAGACAAGGCTACATACAGTCTGTCGGATTCGAAACCATAAACGTGTCTAATATCTTTATTATTATTTGCTTTATTATGTTAAACATACATATAAATTATATTTTTAAATATTAGAATATGAAAATAATTTATATTTTTAATATGTATCTATATAAATATAAAAAAAAACATATATATACATATATTATAAAGAGAGTCGCTGCCCGCGTTTGTACGCTTAAATCTTTTAAACTGAACAACAATGGATTTTAATGCGGTTTTCATCAGTAGACAGTGATTCAAGAGGAAGGTTTATAAACATGTTTTTTTTTGTATGTTTATAATACGCGGGCAAAGCCGCTGGCACAAGCTTGTTTTAAATAAGTGCGTAGATTTCTTTGTAGATAATGTACATACGCACGTATTGTGTAGGATTGCCAAACCCAGACGGATCCGCAAAAATAAATATAAAATTAAGACAATTACGTTTTCCGCGTGTGATAAAGAATAGTGATCAAACAATCTCTTTGAATAAAACAGGAAAAATAGTCTCTATTGTGGGTTCCACACGAGTTCGAGTGTTGTTAAGGCCAAAGACGATAAGTAACTATTGACCTAACTATGTCAACCATGGATAGCCACTTGTAAATTAAAATAAAATTTATCACAAAATATCGAGCTGCGATGATCGAATTTAAAACAAGGATAAAGCTGCAAGACTTCACTTAAGCCAAATAAATGAAAATCGTTATTTGTGCGACGAATGTTCCATGAAAAGCATCATCATTTCAGCCGAAAGACGTCCACTGCTGGACATAGGCCTCCCCCAATTTGGTGAGGTTTTCCATAATCACCACTTTTGGCAGGCGAGTTGGCGATCGCACTATGGTGGTGAAAAGCATAGAGAACGCTGCTGCCCATTCTCTAGTACGCCCCTTAGTCGCCTCTTACGACACTCATGGAAAGAAAAGGGAATGAAAAACATAGCTTGTCTGAAAATCGTCTCAAATTCTAGTATGCATTTTCATAATTTAATAAACATGCACATTTGTTAGAATACTTTATGCTAGGATTCAAATAAACTAGCATTCAAATAGGGCAGATAACTAAAATCAAGAACGAATAGCTTTTAGCTTTAACGGAATACCATAACATCTAGTGCCAAAAATACAGTTGTTAAAAAGGCTTGTATTAATTAAAAAAGAGGGGACACAGATAACGTGAACCCATACATTTTCGTGTACCAAAAATCGCTCATCGCACTCAAAGAAATTTTCAATGTAGAAATTTTCATTTTAGACAAAACCCATTTCTATGGTGGTCATGCTACGCGTGCAGTAATCACAGCGCCTCGTATTTGCATGCGTAAGCGCAACAAATGTGCTTACATACGTCACAAATTTGATTACCAAGAAGTAAACCGAGTCAACTTGATTGCGCACACGCAGCTGATGTGGTACACAGCTCTATCTTGATTATTATCTTAGATGAATCACATACAACATGCATGTATTTTAAAATTTGTTTAGTTAATATTCATTGGTTTTGGCCTCCTTCTGCGAAGCAGTAATGCTCGCGAAGGAGGAGGCGGGGCGCGTGAGGGAGTGGCAGTCTCTGCACCCTCACGTCCCTAGCCGCCGCAGGAGGAGACGCCCCGGGCGTCGGGAGTCGATAGCGGACTCCCGGCCACCGTAGACGCGAGCTTGCGGGCGTCGAGCAATGGGTAGCTCGCCGCCCGGTAAGGACCAAGCTCGGGTCGACGGCGCGTAGTGTTCCACGCGCGCCTCAAAGAGATGTCAGCAGCAGTGAAGGGGTCTGCTAGGACCGGTGCCTGCCGGGGTCGCGTGATTGTTCAAAAGAGATACCGTGGGCCCGGCACTGGGCAACTGAAGGAACACGGGTGGGTTTTAGTCAGTAAAAGTCTGACACGCCCTCCCGCTCCGCCCAGAGCGGGAGAAGTCATTTGATGATTTCCCATCCAAAAAAAAAAAAAAAAAAAAAAAAAGCCCCCTTAAACTTAGGGCAAGATATATAAAACCATGGTCAGACCTTCTCTGTCTTGTATGGGTCAGAATGTTGGGCCACAAAAGGGATGAATGAAAGGAGAATGTTAAGAGGCATTTGTGGTGTTACACGAATGGATATAATAAGAAATGAGTACATAAGAGGAAGTCTGAAAGTGCCACCGATAGGTGAAAACTTGTGTGGTAATCAGTTGTCATGGTATGGTCACGTGACACGGAGGAATGAGGAAAATGTCGTGAGGAAAGTATTGAGTATGAATCTCATGGCTCTAAGAGTAGAGGGAGTCCAAAGAATCGATGGATGGACTGTATGGATTATGATATGGATAGAAAGGGGAAGACTATTGAGATGACGACTAACAGAGAAGTGTGGAAGAAAGAGACATGTTGCGCCGACCCGAAATAAATTGGGACAAGGGCAGGAGAATGGTGATGGTTATCTTTTTTAAAGTTATTGAACTTATAGACTTAGATATGAGAGTCTGGAGATGTGAGGAACAGAGTGTCAAGTTCACTCAACCTCTGTAGAAACGGGAGGAAGGTTCCGACCAGACGCGTAGTTCGCATGTGGCGGTGTAAATGTCGCTACAACAATACATAAATATATAAAAAATCCGTTATCAACTATTTTCTACGAAACTTATGTATTTTGGGGAAGGTATTCGGTTTTTCATAAATCTCGAAATCAATAAAACCTATTTTTACTATTCCGAAATCTGTTTATCATTCAATATTATTTGGTTAACACGTAAATAGATAAAATATTTGTAATGCAATCAAAATATTAGGTTATCGCATTATCGACATTGAAGTATTGTACCGCAGAATAGATAATATTGTGACAGTCATAATGTTACTATACTCCATTTGTTTAGGTAGTTAACTAAAGGTAAACAATCTTGATATGTCTTTTTATATAAAATAAATCGTATAAAAGACCAACAAATATTATTTAAATTAAGTTACTTACCTAACATCGGTTTAAGTAAATACCTAATTGTAAACATTTTTAGATTCAATTTTTAGACAGTTTTTTAGATAAAAGACATGTTAAGATTGTTTACATTTAGTTAACTACCTAAACAAATGGAGTATAGTAAGTAGCATTTAACCGTGGCTTCGCCGGCGTTGATGTCGAAAAATATTCCACGGGAACGTTATACCAAGTCTACCGGGGCTTACATGTATAGGTTTACGTGGTCCACTCCAGTAAAGCTCCTAGTCTTCATGGTTTTTTCTGACGTCTTCAAAAATCATCGCCAATTTATAGAAACCTTCACAAATTATACACCAAAAACTTCCTCATAAGTCACTCCGTCCATTGGTGAAAACCGTAAGAAAATACGTTTGGTATTTTTTTAGTTTATTGCGTTCAATGGCTCTAGTGTCTCTAAACCAGATCTCTAGATCTTTAAACCATCTCGACTTAACTCATAGACCGCGTTCGGCACTCCGATTGGCACTTCACCAATCTGGAGCCAATTAGAGCGCCGAACACGATCGATGTGTTAAGTTGAAATGGTTAGAAGAAACTCACACCAGGGCCACTGATAGACATACGCGACTGGACTTTGTTTTACAATATCTAGTGATAGCGAGTGTCTAGTAGTCACCCAGTTGATTCATTAACCTATTGATAGTGATTGCTTCAGACTTTGATCCCGAGATCAGACGGTTAAATGATTAATGAATACTGCTAAGGTATTGGTGAATAAATTCTTATAATAATTTGAATTCCTGGCTATTCCGGGTGATTCCTAATAATCACGGTGGTGTACTTTTGTATACAAAAAAGGAAATAAAAGAACAACATGCTGTAGTAGTGTGTGTATCCTAAAAATAATCAGCATCATCATCATCAGCCTACAACAGTCCACTGCTAGACATAGGCTGTGCAATTGCACGCTATTCATCTCGATTCTCGGCAACTCTCATCCAGTGACCCTGCGAAGATTGTCGCTCCACCTAGCCTGAGGGCATCCTACCTTATGTTTACCGATTCGCGGTCTCCACTCAAGAACACGACTACCCCAACAGTCATCGGTTCTACGGTTAACATGGCCGGCCCATTGCCACGTGCTTATTCGGTGAGCTATGTCGACAACTTTTGTTCTCTGCCGGATCACCTCATTCCGGATTCTATTCCTGAGAGAGCCCTAAACGTAGTTTGCTGAGCGATCTTGAACTTATGGACCAGCCGTACCGTGTGTTTCCACGTTTCGACTCAGAAAAATCATACTATATTCCAAGTCAATTCATGTTAGACACTAGACAGGGATAAATGTTGCTAAAAATCAGAACTTTAGAAAAAAACCCCGATAAGTTTTCGATTTATACACATTTTTCCTTCTTCTATAGCAGGACTCATACTTTATATCGGGAATTAACGGGAAATTGGTAATTTCTTTGTTTGTTAGTCAGTTGAGGATAAGAGCCAAAAAAATGATGTTCTTGGTAATAAGTACGTCACGCACTTGTCATTCTGAACTCTGAAAAGTGAAAACATTTTACAGAAAGGAAAATAATGCTTTATTTATCCCTTTATTCACACTAATGGTCGCCAAGTGCTCGAAATTCGACTTTAACTCGTTTAAAACTTAATGTATTTCGAATGCAGTATATATATATATTTTTTTATGATTAGCTTTCTGCACTTCTTCTCTATATAAACTTTAACTGTGTCTCTGTACAGTCTGCGTAATTTCCGCAAAAGGGTTACCGCTTTTCCAAAGTTTTTGCTTCAAGATTATGTACAAGTACGACTTGTAGCAAAATGGTCTAAGTAGTAGAGGGTCCTACTTAGACCACTTTAGTAGTTGTGTAAGGTAGGTGAAAGTGTCAAATTATCACTACGCCGCTGAACCGAAGCCATTTCTGTAACGTCCACAATGACATTTTCTTTTGTCATTTTTTACTTAGAGGTAAATACCAAAAAAAAATTGTTTTAAGAAAGAAAATATTAAATACTGTTTAAGGTAAAAGAAAACTAAAATATGCTCTTTTTTTCGAACCATATTTTCGTGGTATCTTTACTAAAATATTCGGTACCGAAGCGCTATCGATGCTTGCAAATTCCAATGCAGTATTATATCGATGTTCGATTAGGCCGGTATCGGCAGACACTATAAACTGGTACCTACGAATATTGTTCTATTTTTAGAAATCTGTCATTTAGTGCCTTTTAAATACTATGTTTATGATTGAAAATTGCAAACAATCGTGTGACAAGGTCTTCAGCAAACGGTCATTAGGCTAAACCTAATCACTTAAAGTGTTTGCTTTATTATTAAGTACTGCCTAAATGTGCTCCGTTTGTGAAAGAAAATAATAATCAATGTTTACGGCAGCTTTCGTTGCCTTTCAAAGAACAAGTGTCGTCAAAATTCTTCTGCCCTTATCTCAATTTGTTAGGGATCGGGGCAAAATGTCTATTACTTCAATGCTTCTGTTTTAATAGCAAAAAAAGTGTATTTTTGAGTAAAATACCAATCAACAGTCATTAAAATGAAGTTAGCAGAATTTCCAATTATTATTCCCGATGTTTTGGCATCGAACATAAGGAACAAACAATTCGTGCTAGAATCAGTGTTCTGTCTGATAAACAAACAAAGCTACAGAGACAATTAATCAAGTCAGTTTATTACTGGTTTCACAGTTCATAGGTGAACGTAGCAGACTGCTATCCCTAAATATCTTGCGTCAAAGAATGCCCTATTGCGTCTTGACAAGAGTCCATAGAACATATGACAATTGGTTCATCAAAGCAACGTTGCAATGGTTGGACATTGTATAGTACCTGGTATTTTTTGACAGGCCTACCATGTCCTCTCATATCTTTTAACACTAATATAAAAACATTGTAACAGCCAATTATTTTAATAGGAGTAGCCGTGGAGTTTCTTATCGGCTCTTCTCACCAAGCTTCTGGCGTTTCATGTGCTCATGTAGGTTCGGTTATGTGAAATTGAACATTCATTTTCCAATTTTACTACGGCTCTTTGAACTTGTAGCTTTACAATAATTGCAATTTACATTCCCCCTTATTCGCATTCGTGTGTCGGGGACTAGGGAGTAGTAAGGACGTATAGCGAGCAGCGCGCTAGCAGTTAAATTGTAAGTGACCGATTGTAAAACAGATCCATTTATTTAATTAATCCTATGTCTAACCGTTCTTTGAAACAAGGCTTGATGTTATGTGTTCTTTAATTAATTCAGTTTTTACGCCACTGACCGACCTTTTAGAGTTTTTAAAAGCAACATTACATCAGAAAAAAAAACGTAAATTTCTTAAACTTTTACAACTATGAAATAATCAATTTCAAAATTTCAACAGAATCTGTGAACTTTTCCAAGTCTTTGTTTTTATTGACTTTCATAGTGTTGGTGTTATATTGTTGCTTTTTATTTATTTATGAATTCACTTTAATTCTGCATCATTCAGCTTTGCATGCTTTCTGCACTTCAAGCTATTTCTTCACCATCCTTTTTTCAATATCCTAAAGATTAAGAGCTGCCTAAATCCTTTGAAATGATAGTTGATATTTAGTAAATATATACCTACCTACTAGTTTCCCCAGCATCGTCTTTAAACCTTATGAAATGCCTTTGTTTACAAATTCCCCAAGATCGTTCAATCGAACTACAATAAATCTTTATGTGACTTTGGCGTATTTCGTGAATGTGTGTACCGTGAATAGCTCAATTTAGACTAGAAAATTGTTTTATTTTGATCTTTTGCTGGAATGCGAAGACTATGGTTTGATATTGAAACAATACTTGATTAAATTAGATTTGCGAGAGTACTCCGCAGACGTGATGGGTATCAAATTGATATCTAAAAATGATATAATAAAAAAAAAGAATTGATGATGTTTTTTTGGATCTTGATGATGACCGGCCGGTAGGTGATTTTTTGGTCTTTAATTTTACCCTGTATACGCGCTTTTTAACAGTCGAGCATAAAATACCCAGGGCTAGATTAGAATAGGCCAGAAGCTAATTCAAAATTCGGACCAGTATTCCGTTGGATACGATTACTATACAGTCTGGACACTGTCCGGCCTTCTTGAAATAAGGCGATTCTTTAGTTCCTACTTGATTAACAGTTGTTCGATTTTCAAAAAAAAAGGAAATAAAATAATTAAACTGTTGAATGTCAGGCACTTTGTTAAGACTTTTCAAATTTGGAACTAGGGTACCATTTCGTAATTTGAAAAGTGGGCAAGCTGGTTTGAAATACTGGATCAATGTAAATGTACCACGTACTTCATTTTGTCTTCTACATCGTTGACAGTTTTAATAAAATAAATTAATACAAACAGTCGACCTACTTAGGTACCTATCTGTCGCATTGTTTACGCAAGGGCCACGTATTTGTTGACACTTCAATTTCATGCATGATCGCTTCAGCGAGGGGCAGTTTATGAACTAATTTATTTATTAATAGATTGTCCAACACCGAGGTCTAATATTCAAATACGTAGTTTAATCAGCCTATAATGTTCCCACTGCTGGGACACAAGCCTCCTCTCTGTGAGAGAGAGTTGGTAGATGTCACATGTCTTCTTATTTGTGTCACGATGTTTTCTTTCACCGTTTTGAGTTTAGTGATGGCCTATCTGGTTTCGAACCTACGCTTTATTAGGTTTCCCATCAGGATGTTTTCAATCGCTCGGAGTGTAGATGTACCCGATTGATTACAATAAACCCCCGCCCCGCTATTACATGGGCTGTGAATATAACTGGTGAATTGTGGGTTTAGTAGGAACTATAGGTACATCCCTGCCTAACCCTTCGAGGGGAGTAGAGGCGTGATAGTATGTTATAATACAAGCCGGTCAAGTGCTGACATTTTGTTACAATATAAAGTTGGACATAGACTATCGCATATTCAATTGTTATGGCACGAATATACGATGTCCACTCGAAAATTCTATTGTGCTACTCGACTTTCACAAGTTGTCAATTTGTCATGTTGTTAGACTTATTTGGTGGAACTGTCAACAAGTTATGCGTTGTGAATGTTTTTACAAAGACTATTTGCAGAGACAAATTTGAGAGTGGACATTGTTCAGTCCATGCACTATATACAGGGGCTTATAGCTAAGTAATATCTAAGTTAAGCTGCGCATGGCGCGGTTGGTCCGTTGATAGGTGACTATCTTTACATACCAAGACCTCTCCGTACCTCAAAAAGCACATGAAACCGTTGGTCCTGGCTGTCCTGAGTTCGTAGATCTTTGACAGTCGTCAGAAGCCCGAAAGTCTGACAACCAGTCTTACCAAGGGGTATCGTATTACCCAGTAACTGAGTTGTGGAGGTCAGATATGCAGTCGTTTCATGTAAAATACTGGTACTCAGCTGCATCCGGTTAGACTAGAAGCCGACCTTAACATAGTTGGGAAAAGGCTATACAGATGATGATGCGCAATAATATAGCACATTTTGATATACTAACTTGAACGAGAAATAGTCATACATACTTAGATAGAGCGATATAATCTGTCTGGCAAAACAAATTATCATCATGACATGATAATTATTATATTTTTATGTCTCGAATGATTCATTAATATTATTAAGCATTTTAACAACCATTTTAAAGTGTTGTTGAGACAAATATTTGTTTGGTTTTATTTTATTTGGCCTTTTATGGCGATTTTCTCTGTGATCCCCTGATAAGAACTCAAATCCTACCATACCAGAGCTGCGACAGCGACACTTCTTAAACATGTCGTATCATCATACTGGGATAGGGCCCTTTTAGCTTTGTTGACTTTCTGTTTTTGTTCATTTTACTTTTCTTTTTTTTTCAAATTTCAGTTTTACATGTTTCTGTGGATGTCAAATTGGCAGTGGCTCCATGTATCATACTGGTATTCAGCAGCATCTGGCAGATGATGATTTTGATATGTTCCTAGGAGTGTGTCTAGTTTAGTTTGTGACATTCCAGCACGAGTCCTAATGCATTCTTTCTTTACCTAGTAATCATTTAGTTATTAATAATTCGAAACTTAAATATCTGTTTAAGCGAAGTTTTTCCTTAACTGAGTGTCCACTCTTTAGGAAACACTTTGCATGTAACTCCGATTAAATCACAATAAACAGTTAACGTAGAGTTGGAAGGCCTCCAACAAGGTGGACCGATGACCTTGTGAAGGCCGCAGGAACCCGCTGGATGCGGGAAGCACAAAACCGGTCGAAGTGGCGGAGCTTGGGGGAGGCCTATGTCCAGCAGTGGACGTCTTTCGGCTGAAATGATGATGATGATGATGAAACAGTTAATATGCTCACGCGCATAGTAACCACGGTTGTGTAATAAAACAGTTTCCGTTATTCATTATGTCATGGCAAAACGATGATAACAAGCGTTATGTGGATAAAAACTCAGCCTGGCAAAAGAATGTTAAGATTAACTTTTAAATGACCGAGACCTATTTGAAATAATGATGTAGGTTCCACTGAAAAAAAAAACTTAAGAGGTGTCAAGGGACACCCGGATGGAACGAAGTTCCTTTCCGGGATTCATAATAGTTATAATTTTTTAATTATTTATTATGTACAAAAAACCTGTATACACTCAACAAAAATATTCTCTCTCTCTCCCTATCTCCTCTCTCCCTCTCTCTCTCCCTCTCCCCCTCTCCCCCTCTCTCTCCCCCTCTCCCCCTCCCCCTCTCTCCCTCTCTCCCTCTCTACTCACAACAAAAAAAACTACAACATACAAAATATATACGGTCGAATTGAGAAACCTCGTCCTTTTTTTGAAGTCGGTTAAAGCATGTCGTGACAACTTTTAGTAAGAATTTTTTCCGTCTAGCTCCCTTTCACAACGCGCGATAAGGAACTTCGTTCCAAAAACCTGGGTGCTTAGGTGCTTACTCTTGATTTTAATTCCGATCGATTGACATTGGAATTTTGACGTGTCGTATTCTTGAGTTCGACGCTAGCTCCAAAATGTGTTTAAATTGAGTGTCCATTTTGGAGAACTAAGTGGAATCGGGATCGGGCCTTGTTGTCCCAATGTTGACACTATTGTTTTCAAGAGTATCGAATCACGTGTATGCAAAATTAACGGCGGAATAGTAGATTGGAATTAAAATTAGGTTGAAGAGTAAGCTCTCTGATCATATTGAGATTCACACATGAGTCTGCCTTATAATATCTTAGGACAACCAACACACCATTATCTGGTCCCAAACTAGGCAGAGCCTGTACTATCGCAACCAAACAACTGATAAATATACTTATATATTTCTAAATACTTACATATTGTAGTTAAATAACACCCAGACAGAACAAATAATTGTGCTCATCACACAGAGATTTGTCCTGGGTGGGAAACGAACCCACCACTTGTCTTAGCAGTCAGGGTCACTAACTACTAGACTAAAAGGCCATTCGAAGTCTGCCTTGGAGTGTTAATGAGGTGCTGTTCCACAGACAATGGGGCATTTAATATTTTGTCCAGCGTGTCCTGTTTTCTGCATGGTACAGGAGTTGACAGACGCTACAGATAGTGCCAAGCTCGTATCAAATTCTGACGTGACTGTATGAAGATCATCCTATCATTTTGCTGTGCCCTACAGGGTCCATAATGATCTAAATTATATAGTTACCACCTAAGTACACATTATGGTTAAGCAATGAAGATATTGAGTATTGAGATTGCTATCGACACTCTTAAAAAGAAGTTTCACTGACTTCAAAACGACTCTTGGTATACCGATTTGGAATCTGGGATTTAGTAATATAATGAAGGAGTAGGATAGATAGACATATATTTGTTTTAATTTGGGAGGACTCACGGAACGTCTGTGAGTGTTTTTGGTCTGGGTTTTCACCCAGAATCTGTTAGAAGCTTGCTGTTGATCTTAACCTGTAAAAGTGAATTTTTGATAGAGAGAGGTAGACTTCACGGTTCCAAACACTCGCCAAATCACTTTTTTGAACAAACAATTTTGAACATTCACTCCTCACTGCGTTTTTTACATTTCTTATTCACTTTTGATTTATTCCAAAACCATGCTACCTTCCTACGAAATACAGGATGAAACTTGAGTCATAATTCATTGCAAGAAACTCACTGAATCGCATAACACACTCATTATAGTCTCTTTTGTCAGTACAACAAGATGCATTGCGTTGATTTAGTAGTCGAGAAGACAGATTTTTAAACTAACGATCCAATAAACATTGTTTTACTTACGACTACATATCAAGCTATACATTGTCACGATATAAATGATTCTTGAATTGTATAAGGATTTCCGTAAGATGCAAGGCTAGATCGTAATGGAAATCTGAAGCTTGATAATGTCGCCAAGTGTACTATTCAAAAGAATACGATTTGACAATAGAGGGTTTTATGCAATTCGGCTGCAGATCTATCAATGATGACTTTTTCATCCTGTAGATATTATTTTAAATGCTTTAATAATTAATGTATGGTTATGTTGTCGTTCAGCTCGCCCGTCTCGGGTACTACAAACTGGCGGCGGCGGTGCAGGCCGACACCGAGCAGCGCCCGCGCAACGGACTCCACCACCCACACCCTAAGGAGATCAAGTAAGCCATTTGAAATCGTAGGTAGACTATGTTCCCTATGACGAAGGGGGAAGCGGGAAGGGAGAGGGAGATTTCGAATGCTCTCCCGGCCCGCAGTAAGCGCACTGGGCGTCGGCAGAGGGCAGATAATGCCCTCTTCCGAGCCCCTCTAAATGGGTCCAGGGACGGCAAACTCGGGGTCGTTCGCCGCCCCCTATCATATAAGACCCGATGTGGTGGCGCGTAATGTTCCACGCGCGGGGGGGTCAAACATCTCACTCTCCCTGCTTGACCAGATGGGGTCTGCATTGAAGAGTTTTTAAGTGCCCCCGTAGCCTCCGATGCAAGTGTCCGAGGGAACACGGGGTGGTGATGGTGGCGATTAGTCAAAAGAAGTCTGACAGACCCCTCCGTCCGCCTCAGGGCGGAGGACATTCATGACTTTCTTTATTTGCAACCCGTTACCACAAAAAATATTGAGTTTCAGTTCTATTTTTGTGTGAAAATCTTAATGCGGTTCACAGAATACATCTACTTACCAAGTTTCAACAGCATAGCTCTTATAGTTTCGGAAAAAAATGGCTGTGACATACTCGGACAGACAGAATAAGAATAAGAATAAGAAAACTTTATTTGTAAACACAGGTAGTTACACGGTGTGTGAGATGTTACAATATGTTTGGTTATATTCTCTGTGTTTTGCTAAGAAGCGTACAAACGGACAAATAAATGCCCCATTTAAAAAAAAAAAAAACTATATCTCACTGAGTCTATCATGCATTGATTATCTTCACTACAATCATTAAACTTGAAGAAGTGGAATTTTAGATAAAATATCCTTAACCGTTTATAATAACATTGAATGCAAAAAAAAAAAGTAAAATTACATCTCCTTAAAATAACATTAAAAATTAGAGATCTGTAATACATTTTCAATTAATTAGTCAAAGGTAATACAATTCAAGATTAGTTGACATATAATAAAAAAAAAACAAAGCAAACAGAGTTCAATATAAAATATCATTAAATAATAGATGTCACAACTAAACAGGAAATAAACAGGATGTCAGTTAAAAATAAGATAGAGATTCGATCATATTTCGTCACAAAATAAGCAAGTAATATCAAAGTACATACACAATCGGATGTCAAAACAGTAAATTTCAATAATAGAATAAATAAAAAATTAAACAGACGTGTCAATCATTAAAGTTATAGTAATATTTTTTCCTTCAGAAACTCATCAGACAGACAAACATGATGAATCTATAAGGGTTCCGTTTTTTGCCATTTGGCAACGGAACCCTAAAAAGAAGATTCTAAAGTTCACTTGTAGAAATACAATCAAATGGATAAAAGGCATTACTAATATACATGTTCTAAATACATAAGTCGCGCTCGTAAGGATGACCTCACCTATTTAGGCAGGGGTGTGATCCTATTTATAGATACCACTATTCAAAATTAGTTGCATCAATAAGATCCCTTAGTTTACCTACTCTAATAAATTAGAAGTTTCTAGTACGATGAAAAGGACATTAAAGAAGGCATTAGACAATTGATTTTTAATCAGTTTGTCTTGTCCGTCTACGTTTTGAAAATAGGTCATTTATTTTAGGATGTCTTCCTCTCCTCTTTCTCATGCTCGACATCTTCTATGTCTATGGTATATTGAAATTGATTTTCGTGTATGTATTATCCGAAAACTGCATCATTTAGAGGATTGATTTCGGAAGGTTTCGGTGTGTTTTGTATTTTGGCACGGGTACACAGCTGATTCAAATGTAAAATGGCGACTCTTCCCTTAGAGGTCCTAAATGGGAACAAAGAGAGTCAGAGAAAATATACCAAAGTAGTGCTTTCTGAATTTGTGATATATATGCTACATTACATATACAGGTTGTCCCAAAAATCAACGTCAAGCCGAAAACGGTTGATAGGCCAGGTGGTGACAGTTATCAGAAAAATAATAAAAAATCTAAAATAAAAATAATATTTTTTTTCAGTACAGTCAGTTAAAGTTGGGCGATGTAATAATTTTTAGTACATGGTGGAGCAAAAAGTGATGTTTTCTTTAAAACTGAGGTAGTTGTGTTTTAATTTTGGACTGTAGTTTACAGAAGCGGTATTCAGGGTTACATCACTCACAAAAAAAATATGAAAAGTAAAGATTTGTAGTCACAGTACTTAAAAGATCATCACAGGGTGGCAATTTTCTCATTTTTTTTTTAATGTCAATAATTTGAAAAGTACTTAAATTAGTTTTTTTTTTTTTTGATAACTGTCACCACCTGGCCTATCAACCGTTTTCGGCTTAACGTTGATTTTTGGGACACCCTGTATATTACAAACTGGTTCAATAGCAGCCGTTGACTATTTTAATGTATCTGTAATTAGCCCTCTTTCACGTTTTTTCGCACGGTTTTTACGACTTTGCATAGCATCGAGATTTCTTTATTATAAAGTCGTTTTATATTAACGTTTAGTAAACATAAACCGTTCCGTGTGATGTTCGGACGTAAAGAATAGCGCCATCCAATTTCTCCCCGTGAGTGTCGTAAGAGTCGACTAAAAGACTCAATAGAGAATATGAAGCAGCATTCTCTATGCATTTTACCACCGTACTGTGATCGCCAACCCGCCTGCCAAGCGTGGCGATTATGGGAAACTCCCCACAGCTGGCGGAGGCCTATGTCCGGCAGTGGACGTGTTTCGGCTGTAATTATGATGATGACACATAAACCATTCACTATAAATGGAAATCACAAAAAAATTGTTGGCGTAGTTAAGAAGAACAACACGGCCAAAGAGAGACACTCACTAACAATATGTATAGAGTAGATATAGAAGATAGTTCTTGGCACTGAACTCCAGTAACCCAAACAATGGTGTCTATAATGCATCGTCTTAACGTTACAAACACGATGCGAATAATTCAAGGGCATAGGAAACGTAAAGCATAAGGTGGCATAAGCCAACAATTCACTTTGCATTATTTGTAAACACTTTGAAAGGTTCCGGAGTAAACCATTGGCGTTTGTTTATTGGAAAAGTCATTAATATTGTTTTAGGTTTGATCATTGTTTAGTTTTCGTGGGAATTTAATGTTGGATTAAGGAAATAGTGTAGCTTGGCTAAGTTATGATGACCGCACGGGCCACCAATCAGTGGTTGGCCCGTGAATGAGTGGTCTTCTTTACACACTGTAGAATCCTGTTGATTCCGTATTTAAGTAGAATAATATCATTTCACTGGCTCTTCACCACAACAAGCGCTCCCGTGCAGACCCGCTTTGCAGTCTCTATTTCCCGCCATTGCTACTGACTGACAGATGACATTAGTGACAACAGCTGTATTCGCTTGTGTGCATGAGATAGTGTGTACATATCTGTGGAATAGATACACTACACATACCAAGACTTTTCTGTCCCTTGAAAAGCACGTTAAACCTTTGGTCTCGGCTGTCACTCGTGGATCTTTGACTGTCGAAAAAAGCCCAAAAGTCTGACAACCAGTCTTACCAAGGCATATCGTGTTAAGGCTCGTGTAGACTAGCGCGACGAGCCTTTATCCAGTAACTAGTTTGTGGAGGTCAGATAGGCAGTCGCACCATGTAAAATACTGGTATTCAGCTGCATCTGGTTAGACTGGAAGCCGACCCCATCATAGTTGGGAAAAGGCTAGGCAGTTGATGATGGAGATAGTCATGCTTTTGCTAGCGTCTGATATCCGTTCCTCGTGTTATTAGAACAGCTTGTATGTAGGTGTAACAGTAGTCAAACAAATAGGTGACTTGGCAGACATAGACTACGCAAGTACGCAACTTTCTCTGCTGGTAACGAGTTGTAAAGGGAATTGAGGTATTGCAGTTTAACATATTATTAAACAGATGTTATCGCATATCATTCGGTGTGACGTGTGTGTGATGAGACTGATATTTTCAGGCCATCGATTATAGATAGATTATGTTTTGGTGGAACATTGAGTTTTTTCCCAGGCCTCTGTAGACCGTAGATTTGTAGATGGTTTTCGATTTTATTAAGTAGGTACCTGGTACTTGTTGACAGGCCTACACTGGCCTCACATACACACACTCATATGAAAACATTTTTTTTTTTTTTTTAATCTTTATTTATTTACAGGGTTTTTTCTATACAGAATATGTCACCCCGATTATTGAATACAATAACAAAACTAGCCTACCCGCAACCTTGTACCCATAATAATCATATGATAAAGAGTTCTGGCCTCATCTGACAATGGTGAGGCCAGCACACTATTATAGAAGCCTACATTAAAATTGGTGTTAAAGGCTTGACGTCTCGGGACCCCAATTCGACTACATTCCGTTAAAATGTGATGCACATCTTCTAAGACTCCACAGACGGAACAGTTGGGTGAATCAACTTTGCGCATCATAAAACCAAAGCTATTGAGAGGAACGTGGCCGGATCGGAGTCTCAAAGCCATTACAACTTCTTGCCTATTCATCCTGCCCTCGCTGAACCAAAGCATACGTGGGAGAGATGGTTGAATCGTCCTGTACCAAATGCCCTTCGTTAAAGATCTTTTATCAAAATATTCTGACCACGATTGAATACATCTGTCTCTAACGAGGGGCAAAAGCTCGGTATGCCATGGAAGACAAGTATATAATTCTCCATCAGACGCAGCTTCATTAGCCAACCGATCAACCATCTCATTACCATCCAGTCCAACGTGAGAGGGAATCCATTGCAATACAATTGTTTTATGTTTGGCAACAAATTCAGTGATGGTTCTTAAGATACTATACGCCAGTGGAAGCCCTCTGAAAGGTGAAGTACTCGTGCATCTCATCAGATGAAGAAGGGCACTTTTCGAGTCAGTGAAGATTACAAACTGAACTCCATCCACAGACTTGATGTAGGCCAAAGCTTCAGCGATAGCGATTAACTCCAAGTGCATTATTGAAATTTTTGATGTAATACGGAATTTGAAAAAGGTACCAACTTGCGAATCAAAAAAAGCTGCACCACAATCATTCTCATGTCTAGAACCGTCCGTATACACACAATAAAAGTCAGAATAATTTTCATTTAAAGACTTACAACATATAGATCTTAAACTATGCGTATTATAACAATGTTTAGGTTTATCAACCGAATCTAAACTCGGCTTTACAATACGTGATAAGTCCATATTGCTGACCCAAGTATCCATGGAGAACATGCCAATTTTATTACTACAGTACATATGTTCTTGCTTAAGGACATCGTGAGACATGACTAGCAGTGGTTTTTTCTTATTTCTCCAATAAGGATTATTATTACACAGACCCTTAAGTTTATCCAATATGCCTATTAAAGGAAAATCGTAACACTTAGATTTTAAGTAAAACTTACCAGCTAAATATCGGCGGCGAATAAAAAGAGGAGGCAATATCAATTCGGATTCCATTACGTGAATCGGAGTGCTTTTGATAAATCCACCTATTAACCGCAGACAAATGTTTTGTAATCGATCCAGTTTGACTAAATGTGTATCAGCGCTATTGTCGAGTAAGAAGCTACCAAAGTCGATACGACTACGAATAAGTGAAATATACAGCCTTCTTAAGTGGTTGGGATGAACACCCCACCCGGGTCCAACCAAAACCTTAAAAATGTTAATCAGTTTAAGTACTCGCTCACGGACTTCATCTATATGTTTCTTCCAACGGAGACCCCTATCTAGCCATAATCCCAAATATTTCACATGATCTACTACGTCTAATAAAGTACCGTTTAGACGGACATCTATAACAGGTCTACGAAAACCCCTACTAAACAAACAAATTTTACTTTTAACCGAAGAAATTTCTAAACCTACGTGTGTTAACATGGTGTTGATTAGATCAAGACCGGACTGAATTTTGCATTCGCCCTCACTAACAGACGAACATTGCACATATAAAGCAAAATCATCCGCATATTGAGATATGCAAATTTGGTTTTGCAACCGTTTACAAATATCCGATGTAATTATATTAAATAAAAGTGGGGATAACGGATCACCCTGAGCCAAACCACTGCCCGAATATCTGCTAACAACTTCATTACCTGATTTTATTTTTAGTACTCTTCTGTGAAGAAAATTCCACAAGTACTTACAGATGCGTGACCCTATTTGAAGGCTATCTAAAACATTTATTAAAACAGTATTATTTACATTATTATAGGCATTATTGATATCTAAAAAACAACCCATAGTCGAACAACCCTCGGAAAAACCGGTTTGAATTGTGGATATTAAGCAACTTAAGCCATCTAAACACGACCTACCTCTCCGGAAGCCTACCGTGTTCGTAGAAAATGTGTTACTCTTTTCCAGAAACCATTCCAATCTTCGATATAAAACATAATGGAAAATTTTGCAAATGCAAGACAGCAAGGATATAGGTCTGAGTGCAGAAACGTTACTAGGGTCACGACCAGGTTTTGGAATCGGTACGATACAAATGTCACGCCACTGATAGGGAACAAAACTGAGATCTAAAAATTTATTATACAAAAATAGTAAAACAGACTTTCCCACATCAGGTAAGTTCTTAATCATAGAATAAGATATATCATCGCATCCAGGAGATGTATCCTTAGATTTGATACATTTATCTAGCTCCTGAATAGAGATTTCACGTTCTAATATCGGGTTACTGTGGTGAACCGTAGGGGTCGATGGAGAAACATAATCTGGTGTTAGAGAATATAAAAGACTTGTGGCGCTTTGGGAGTCCACAAAATGTCTAGGCGAACGGTAACCTTTCAGCCATCTCATTCTGCGCCACATTTCACTAGACGATGTATCATGATCAACTGTAGAACAAATATTTTGCCAGTTCACCGCCCTAGCCTGCCGGATTAACTTCTGCGACGTATTTATCCTATTGTTAAGAATGTCATAATTTTGGGGAGAGGGGTTACGCCTAAATTTGGATAAAGCTAGTCTACGATGAGCCACAGAGTGTGACAGTTCTGAAGTCCAGTACGGCTTCGGAGTAAAATTTGAAGCAGGGTTTTGGTTAAATTTAAACATCGGGATGAATTTGTTAGCAGCGTCATTCAAAATATCTAAAAATAAATCATAAGCTTTTTGCAAGTCATTCGGCAAACATAAATGGCAAAATGTTTGTTCTAGATATTTTTTATACGAACTCCAGTCTGCTTTGCCAAAATTCCTTTTAATAACTGAAGGGAGGTATGAGGTACAAAACGTTGAGATTTTAATTACTAAATGGTCACTACCAAGATTTTCATTCATAACGGTCCAATTAATGTTAAGCGCGATATCTGTAGAAACTAGTGATACATCTGGAGAAGTCTGTTGCAAGTTGTTATCAACTAACCTAACTCGCGTATGTGTCCCGTCGTTCAAAGAAAAAAAGTTGCTGTCCATAAGCGAGTCGTGAATAAGACCGCCTCTGTGATCAGTCTTATAGGACCAACTGACGTGATGGGCGTTAAAATCACCTAGAATTAACGTTTTGGATGACCATAATGATAAGAGACTATCCCAATCCTGTTGAGTGGTAACAATTCTACTTGGACAATAGACAGAAACAATATTTTCGAACGGATCACAGTTAAATAATTGAACGCACACTATCTCGATACCGTTATTATTCACGTGGACGTGTCTCTGCTGCGCTTTAACAGATTTGTGTACTATAATAGCTACACCGCCGTATGAGTCATTCCGATCCGCGCGATAAACATTGTAACCACTAACTTTAAAATTACTTTCTGGCTCGAGCCACGTCTCACTAAGGGCAGCAACATGTATTTTATCCTGGTATAAAATTTCATTAAACATTGCTAACTTAGGCCTAATACTTTGGGCATTCCACTGTAAGATATTTAACTTAATTGATTTGTTAGCCATCACACCGAATGAAAAAGTTAAATAAAGCTTTTATCCATGGCAACTCTGAAACAACACTCACTGACACTAAGGTTAACCATTCTAGGCACAATTGGTAGACACACTTTATTTTGAAAATTAAGCTGGTATTTTTGAGGTAAATAACTTCTTTTATTCTTGACCACAACTCATTGAAAGATGGACGTTCATCATTGCCCTCTCCATTATCAGGTGACTGATGAAGGTCTTTATTATCTGCATCTGAATTCCAGTCAAACATCCAGTCTTCTTTTTGTGGCTTGCTTTTGTTTTTTGAAGCGTGTACCTTGGGTTTTGAGGAGTCATTTTTAACAGTCGTAGGCGTCTGCACTCTGTGTACAGTGGCCTTAGTGTGGACCATTTCGGCAAAAGTGTGATGAAAAGAGGCTTCCAAATTAATTTTCCTAGCTTGTGAAGGGTCGCCTGAAGTGGGTGTAAACGACACCAGATTTTCCGGGACAATCGGAGCTGGAGGGTGAATGACAATTTCGGGGGGACCAGAATTTTCGGGAGGAACATAACAATCCAGCGCTTTCCTGTATGTGCAACCAAACTCAGCCATTATCTCCCTTAACCTTCGCTCCTTCTTGTACACTGGACAAGTCTTGCTAAGCGATATGTGGTTACCTTTGCAGTTGACACAGGAAAACGATAAAGTGTCGCAATTTTCATGGTGTCCACCACACTTCGGGCAGACCACGTTTTTAAAAGGGCACATTTTTCGCACATGACCTAACCTCCAACATTGGGAACACTGGGAAACCTGGTGTATGTAAGGCAAAACCTTTATGTTTATATCACATACCTGAACTGAAGCTGGTAGATGATCACCGTCAAAACAAAGTCGAACGGTCTCGCTAGGGCACCAACCACCATCATCCCTGTTACGACGGTCTAGCCTTTTGAATGATAAAAGTTTGGCAGGGGCCGGGCATGAAATAGTTTCAGAAATCTCCTCCTCTGTAAAATCTAAATCTACATCCTTTATAAGTCCATAGCAGACAGACAGCTGCATGGCCTTCTGGAACCGCCATCCTTTCTCTAATAATTTTTCGCACATCATTAGAGTTTGCGCAGCCGATTCACATGCAAATTGAAACCTTATTTTAAAAGGACTTAAGTATTTAACTTGTGTAATTTGTTGAATTTTATTTTCTTTTAAAATACGTGCCATAGCAAACTGCTTTGGAAGACGTTCCTTGGAAGAAACATAAACCTCATATTTTTCTTCTTTAACAGAGTTTATGCTACCGTGACATATCTTTTTTTTGCTTCCCTTAACTTCTGACCAACCCTCTTCGTCTTCAGTACTGTCCTCTCTTTCTCGTTTTTCCGCTCTTAACTGCTCCTCTTTATTTTTACCATCATCATCTATAGCATCCATGTCCGACGAATCATTCAACAAACTCTGTAGATCATTCTTGAACACGGGCGTAGCACAGCGCGGTGGCGAAGCGCTTACGTTATCAGCCATGGCGTGATCACGTAAGGCACGCGGTAGGGCCGCGCAGCTGTGAGGTCCGGCGCACACCTACAGCGCGTGATAGATCGTAAACAACAATTCGCGCGGTGGGAATAGCGATCCGATGCACGATAAAACACAACCAGACCGCACGAGTGCCGGTACGGGTATATGAAAACATTTTAAAACCAATTATTTTAAAAGACTATCCGTCGAATTTCTTGCCGTCTCTTCTCCTTAAGAAAGGACCGATTGCAACCGTGCAATTTAGCTTCTGACGGTTCATAAGTGCCCGTGAAGGTTTATGTGAAATTAAATATTTTGAATTCGACATTAATTTTCCAATTGTACTGCGGTAATTTCCCGAAAACTAGTGCGAGACCCTAGTTTGAAAGATTATTCATATTTCCTACGCACAATCTTGGGATCGCGGACAATCTATGGACTATACCTAGATTAGATAGAGCTTCCGTGCAGATTTATGTGAAATTAAGTATTTAGATTTTGATTAAAATAGACATGGGAATCAAGCTGCCAGTGTAGTAACTCTGTCGCACTATTGCCGTATGACATCGATTTACTAACGTTGAATAGTTCACGGTATCGACGCTACAAAGGTCATTGTGAGCTCTCACAGTGTCTACTACCTACCTTTTACTAGGAACTGCCATTTTGAAGCTTTGTCCTAAACGTAATTAAATACTAGCTACCGCCCATTCTCCGGTCCTTAGGCGCCTTTTCGACACCCACGGGAAGAATTGGGATGGTGCTATTCTTTACGTCCGGCACCAGACGGAACCAGCCAGCCCATATACATACATACATAAACTCGTGCCTTTTTCCCATGAGGGTAGGCAGAAACCACGGACCGCCACCTGCTACGATCTCTACACACTCCTTTTGCCTCGTTTAGGTTCATACAATTGGTCATACACACAAGCTGGTTGCGAGTACTATGCACCTGACCTTTCTGAAGAACATCAGCAATAAGGTCACTGTATGTCCTCCTAGGGCGTCCCCTCCCGGTGTTTCCACTCACATGTGGCTTGTAAATACCTTTTGTGAGCCGTCCTTCATTCATCCTCTCAACATGACCAAACCATCTAAGCATACTACATACTTTTCAATTTTTGACGGGCCTCTTAGTCTAGTGGTTAGTGACCCTGACTGCTGAGACTGAGGTCGTGGGTTCGATTCCCACCCAGGACAAATCTTTGTGTGATGAGCATGATCATTTGTTCTGTGTCTGGGTGTAATTTATCTATATTATGTATGTATTTAGAAATATATAAGTATGTTTATCAGTTGTCTGGTTGCCATAGTACAGGCTCTGCCTAGTTTGGGATCAGATAACGTTGTGTTGGTTGTCCTAAGATATTTATTTATTTATTTGTCATTACATCTTCTTTTAAACCACACCGTTCTCTTATCACATCATTCCTCAGCCTATCATTCATAGTCATACCACACATGCTTCGCAAGGAACGCATTTCCACAGCATTTATTCTACTTTCATGTTTCTTTTGCCACACCCAACATTCACTTCCATACATAAGCGTAGGCACCAACACACCATTGTGAACAGCCAGTCGAGCCTTATCGGACATCTACTGGTTGGTCACAATCGCATGTAAAGCACCATTTACTTTATTTACCCCATTTACTCTTCTTTCCACATCTTTATCAATCTTTCCATCCCTTGTCAACAAACTCCCCAAATATACGAACTCACTTACTTGCTCCACACTCTTATCATTTATTTTCACATCACACACCGATGCGTTCTCTTCTCTTTCAAACACCATGACCTTCGTCTTATTCACATTTATATTCATCCTCTTCATCTTAAATGCTTCATCCATTACAGTCACCACGTCGTGCAACCGTTCTGTTCTTCCAGGCCATATCTCCAGCCTATATCCTCTAAACTAAAATATATAGCCTATATCCTCTAAAATCGTAACTATAGTAAAAGCCCTTCTTATTTCTCACAAAAATCAAATAAAAAGTTATTGTCTTCTAGCTTTTGTCCCATGATACTTAACTCTAGTGGGTTCAGAGCAACACGTTATCTTCTTCCATTCTCTCCTGTAAACCATCATACGATGATTCACTACCTTTTTTTTCACATCGTTCCTCACACAATCCATCCATCAACATTTATATTCATCACATGTATTTCAACAATGGTTTCACTTTCACTGCGTTTCAGTAAATAGTGATGGCGCAGTGGCAACAGCTCTAACTTACGAGTTGTAGGTCGTGGGTTCGTACCCAGACAGGTGGTTTACTTTGTTTAAATAATTTCATCACCACTGATCGCAAAACGGTGAAGGAAAACATGGTGAGGAAATCGACATGTCTTAGAACCAAAAATTCGAAGATATGTGACATCTACCAACCCGGCCCGGCTGTCTGGCCCTCATGATGGATTTATAGGCTCGGAGAGGGCTTATAAATCCACAAAACGGTAAAGTAAAACATGGTGAGGAAACCGACATGTCTGGGAACCAAAAATTCGAAGACATGTGACATTTACCAACCCGCACTGTGCTCGCGTGGTGGGTATTATAGCTCTCTCCTTCTGAAAGTGAGCAGGCCTGTGTTCCAGCAGTGGGAATATTATCGGCTCATAATCTGAAACGGGTTACTAATGACCACGTGTCATAATAACTGCTAAGTAACCAAGACTACTAAAAACAAGTTTCAAAATCAAGACTTCGAAACACTTAGATTTCTAATTCCTAACGCGCAGTACTAACTTAACCTAGATACCAATTACGCCAGTGATTATAATAGAGAAAGTTCCATACAGTTTTTAAGATTAACGGTGGATAGTGGTCACTGGAGAGCGGCTAGGTGGCTACTGATGGGCCATCTTCATGCTTTCTCTTGAAATTAGCGTGTATAGCGGCGCATGACAGTTGATTGATGAAAGCGCTGGCTACTGTTGCTAGTAGGTAGGTAAAGCAGACTGGAAAATTTATTTATTAGAGCATGGAGACATACAGCAAAAATAACTTAAGATGGAACTTTAAGGTAGCCCGCCTTTTTTGCAATTTGCATGTTAGTACCAGAGGGGTAATTGCGGAACTATTTATCGGTAGGAATTGGTTTAATATTCATAGTTAAACAACATTCATTGCGTTATTTACGTTGCTAAGCCGACAATTTATTCGAACAAATGACGCAATGGTTTAGACATAATCTTCAATCCCATTCAGATTCTGATAAATTGTGCGTTTCGCAATTAGGGTGCTGGTTGTATGTTGATCCTGCTAGGATCGCGGATTTCTTTGACAGAATTACCGTGGCCCTGGCATAGGCAACTGAAGGAACACGGGTGGATTTTAGTCAGTAAAAGTCATTTGATGGTTTCCCACTCAGAAAAAAAAAAATGTTGTGTGTTGATTTAAATATAATTCGTCACAGCCTGACACTTACCTGCCCTTAACTTCCACCATAAGGGACATGATGCTAAGGAAGGTTATTGACATATTGCGCCAGTTCTTCCCATATTAACCTAGTGGCGGACGTGGCTGGCAGCCCAGTAATACCGGCCACTACTGACGAAGTGACGAGTTGTACGTTGTAGGTTCGAACCTGTCAGGCTCTTTACTTTGTGTTATATTTCATCACCACTGCTTTAAAAACGGTGAAGGAAACCGGCATGTCCTAGAACCAAAAATTCGAAGGCATGTGATATTTACCAACTCGCACTCGGCCAAGGCGAGAGGTGGCTTAAGTCTCAGCAGTGGGAACAATATAGGATGTCGTAAACGCCGTTTTGGGAGCTGGAGGTTTCAGGAAGTTTTGACCATCAGGTGTTCAAGTCTCAGCTTGATTTGATAAATGGTACTTAATTATAATTTTGCAAGAAATACTTTAGATAATCCTTAAAATAAGATGTACGAAAGTTAACAAAAATAGATCGTTCCTTTTATAACATCGCCATCGCTATAATAATCTGGCTGACCGAAAGGGGACTTCACTAGAACTCTGTTCTGACAAATTGGTGTAACCTTTTCGTAAAGGTTAGAGGTCGAATCGGCCTTCTTTCTTATTATAAACCATGGTGGGTTATATGTGGAATTGTGCGAAAAATAACCTGAAACTTGACATATTACGTTGCCAACGTTATTTTTGGACCTTCACGAAAAACTGGTTATGTCCCCAAAAATGGCGGCCATAATTCTTAAAATGTCTTAAGATCGTGTATGGTGTGCGTCGCATGCTTATTTCGGACCTGGCCCGCGTGGCCTAAGATTCAAAAATTCTCGAGTTCGAATGGAGCACACATATGTTCCGTCTACTAGACATACATTTTCCTTGTGGAGCCGAACATAAAGAATATCATCATCATCATCATTTCAGCCGTCAGACGTCCACTGCTGGACTTAGGCCTCCCCCTGCCCCTGTCTGGCTTTGCCATAATCGCCACGCTTGGCAGGCGGGTTGGCGATCGCAGTATGGTGGTAAAATGCATAGAGAACGCTGCTGCCCATACTCTAGTAAGTCCCTTAGTCGCCTTTTACGACACCCACGGGAAGAAGTGGGGTAAAGAATGGTATAAAGAATATATATAGTACCATTTCCTTTCTTCCCGTGGGTGTCGTAAAGAGGCGGCTAAGGGACTTACTAGAGAATACAGCAGCGTTATCTATGCATTTTACCACCATACTGCCAACCCGCCTGCCAAGCGTGGCGATTAGAACAAACCCTCCCTAAATTGGGGGAGGCCTATGTCCAGCAGTGGATGTGTTTCGACTAAAATAAAGATGATGATGATGATGATGATGACAAGACAGATGGTACTAAAGGAAGGTGTTTCACGAGAATTAAAGTAATAATTTAAGATAGCCAACACCGTTTTTGCCAGGCTATCTTGTCATGACATCAGTCAAATTTAGCCCTTAAATATTTGTTTAATAAGTGTCATATTTGTTGCAGCAGGAGCAAAACCACCACAATGGACAGTGATAGCCTGGTGCTGTGGAGGCGGCCCCTCACCACTCTGGAATACTTCTTCAAAGAGCTGATCATATTGATCTCCACGGGAGTACAGAGGTATTTAACAATAATTTTATCACCATCAAGTTATTGTAAAGGTAAATCTCCACCGCGGGCACTCAATTCAAATAGGTAATAAAAATGTAAAGCTTTGGTCACACTGAGGCCAATTTTGTTGTATTAAGAGCGGCCATCCCGTCAAAATTCTCATACAAACGTTCGTACGTGATTATGGCCTTATAACAAATGTTCCTCCAGATACTGTGTACACACAATAATTTTGTTGTTTATATCTAGGATTCTATATAATAAATAAAAACAATTTAGAGAAAAATATCAGCAAAGACGTCAGATTTTTTGCATAAAAATTATCTGAACTTTGGTTCATAATGTACATTACATTGAAAAAGTAAAATAAATCTTATTAGAAACCTTCCTCTTGTAATGGAAATTCTAAATGACATACATTTTTTTCCAAAAACTTGTGAGGTTTTTCAACAACACGTAATTTCTAGAACAAGTTTTGTGAAATCGTGTCGTGTTCGTACGATGTTATCGCGTTCTCATTCGCTTGCATTGTGCTGGATGAAACAACAAGCTTTTCAATCAAGCTCGTGATCACGATAGGTAAACTGGCAAGGGCGCTCTTAATGATGAGGAAGTCACACTACTATTTGTGCCAGTTTGAATAGCCCCAAACGATATAGTTTGCACGGGATTCTCTTCAGTCTGGCTAGGGCTAAAACCGAAGGTAACCGATCAAAAAGTTAGAGTGATTCAATCCGTACGCTTGTAAAATAATGTTCGCACCTGTGCACCTTTACTAAAATAGTTAAGTGTTTCTTTTTATTTTCAAAAGTGGTCAGAACTCATTGTTATTAATGCTCATTAAACAAATCATTACTGCTTCTAAAACTCCTACCGATAATACTTTTTCGTTATTTTGGCCCATAAAAGCTTCTACAAACAGGCGCGACGCGTATCTCGTCTACAAAAGTCGCGTCGCGCCTATCTGCGCGAGCCTTTATTTCTATCTAGTCACAGCGTTGTGGATTATTTTATTATAATAACATGAATGTTTTTTTAATTCGTTGTAAGTTCTTCTAATTCAAAAAAATATCTCGTTGTGACGATAAAAGTAAATGAATTTAAATATGGCTGTGTTTTGTTTCAGGTTATTAGCGTACAAATTGTTGGCGCTGACGATATTTTTAGCAGCATTAGGCACAACTATATCTTATTACGTTAGTGGCCCACATCAGCCTTATGTACAGGTAAATCATATATAATTTTTATTTAATTCCTTATTAATTGTACTTATTTTTACATGAATTCAACAATATAAATATATCGGTGGAAACATGTCCACATGTTGTAAGGTACAGGGATTTAAACGTCTCTTACATTTTAAATTTCCACCGTCGATTTTTCTATAGTTCATTTCCCTCCCTCATTCAGCAATTTATGGAAGGGCAACCCAGAACACATTCCGAACTTAAAGCAGTTAATATGTTTCACACCATTGCAAATCACATTCATACTGTAGTGAATCGCGGAAATCATATGCAGTCTAAGTGCGTCATCAATGAGAATCTGAATCATTTTACAGGATACTACTAATCTATTGCTATATATCTCGTGCGTAGGTCACAGTTTTAACCTAACCTAACCTCCCCAAACCATGTCGGATCTGCCCCGAAGGGTATTACAAGGCTTACAAAAAAACCACAACCTATAATATACAGGGTGTCCAAGAACCTGGCGTCCAACTGGATTCCCACGATGCCCCAAGTTCTAACAGTACTCAGAAAAATATTTTAAAAAATCCACCCCATGTACTTACAGAATTATACTGATTTCAAAAAAAAAGGGGAAATGAGCACCCTGTGACATACTTTTGAATGCTGTGACTGCTAATGCTGATAATTTCGATATTTCTTGGAGGTTTTGTAATCTAGGGTATTGCTGTGTCTAAATAGAATGTAAAAATAATGTACTTATTGTACCATTTTAAAATAAAATATTATTTTAACTAAAGGTGATATGGAAAACTATTGAATTTCGCAACTTTGACCGACTGTAGTGTAAAAAAAATGTACCAAAATAGTATGGCAAGTGACGTCAAATTTTGACGCGTTTATTCCTCTTTTTAAAAAGGTATAATACTTACACATTAATTTGAAAAAAAAAATTTTGATAATATTTTTACTCAACAACCCAATTTTTACGAAGTGCCTACCTACTAACGGTAACTGTCGGACCCTTTCTTATCTTAGAAACTGTTATGTTACTACTATTATTTACTTCGGTTCCAAGAGTGAGCAAGAAGGAAATACACACAGGTAGATGGGTTCCCAGTAGAATAAAAGCAAAGAATGTTAGTTTAAAGATATTTTATTACAATAAATGTTCAAAATGTTGACCACCCGCGGCAATACAAGCTCTCACTCTCCTTAAAAAGGACCGCTTTATGTTTCGCGAGTAACTTTTTTGACGTATCACCTGCACTGCTTGTGTTATCCTCTCACGAAGGTCAGCGATGTCATTAATGGGCTTCGCATAAACGAGTTCCTTCATAGTTCCCCAGAAAAAAAAATCCAGCGGATTTAAGTCAGGTGAGCGGGCTGGCCACGGGATTGTTCCTGATCGCCCAATCCACCTGTTCGGGTATTGCTCGTCCAAAAACTCTCTAACGGATACGCGAAAATGTGCTGGACAGCCGTCGTGTTGGAACCACATATCTGGTGGGGTCTCTTCTAGTAAGTTTGGCAAATCATTTTGAAGAAAATTTAAATATGATTCGCCAGTCAAATTCTCGGGCATCTCAAATGGACCAATAATATTCCCACAGAGAATACCGGTCCACATGTTCACTTTGAACCGGTACTGGGATCTATCTTCTCGCATCAAGTGCGGATTTTCCACATGCCACTCGTGCAAGTTGTGTAGGTTCATGTAGCCATCCTTCTTAAATGTTGATTCATCTGACCACAAAATTTTGTCGATAAAGTTTTCGTCTTCTCGATGTTTTTGCAGGATTGTTTCACAAAACGCGACTCGGCTCGGATAGTCTCGAGGTAAAAGACTTTGCACTCGCTGTACGTGGTACGGATGATATTCTTCTTTTTGGAGAATACTGTGTGCTGTGCTCTTCGGTATCCCCGTATCAGCTTCTATTCCTCGCACAGAGATGCTTGGATTTGCCGACACCGCCTCTAAAACTTCATCGCGTATGAAGTCATTTACGGGTCGTCCTTCACCAGCTACTTGATTGGGGAACCGCCCGTCACATAGTGATCTGTGCACATTAATGAAAACTCGATGGTCGGGATATCGCGTAGCCCTCGGATACCTTTCTCTGTAAAGTCTCGCTGCAGCTCGTCCATTACCTCTACATTCTCCATAAATGTAGTGCATATTTGCGTATTCTTGCGGAGTGTAGGTCGCCATGGTAGCACACACAAAACACAAACTGTCCAAACACAGGCAAAGGTCGTCGTAAAGAGTTCGTTTCAAAGTCCAGAGCACAAAGAGTAATCGAGTCCAATAAACAAAGCTTTAAATCGTAGTACGTGATCAATGGTAACAATAAGAGAGAGGTGCGTAGTAACGGCAGGAGGCAGTGACGCGTACTGACCGTACTGTTATCCTAAATAGCACGATCCCAGATAGCGTCACTATCTATCTCACTCGCACCTCTAACCTTTTTCTCCCTCACTCTTACCTGAATAATGGGGTACCATAAAGAAGAACCAGCAAATCGCAAAGATAGTTTCTGTCTTGCTCCCTCCTGTTGTAATAACGAATCACTATGGTGAGATGCATGCACATACCGTCCCTTACGGTCTAACCTGTTTTTTGAGAGGCCTGTTGTTATTTTTATGAGCATACAATAGTAATTCTTTAGAGGTTAGATTCAATTCGTCGTAAATTTTTCTTTCTAAGAATTCTGTAAGACATCGTAAAAATTGGGTTGTTGAGTAAAAATATTATCAAAAATTTTTTTTTTCAAGTTAATGTGTAAGTATTATACCTTTTTAAAAAGAGGAATAAACGCGTCAAAATTTGACGTCACTTGCCATATATTTTGGTACATTTTTTTTACACTACAGTCGGTCAAAGTTGCGAAATTCAATAGTTTTCCATATCACCTTTAGTTAAAATAATATTTTATTTTAAAATGGTACAATAAGTACTTTATTTTTACATTCTATTTAGACACAGCAATACCCTAGATTACAAAACCTCCAAGAAATATCGAAATTATCAGCATTAGCAGTCACAGCATTCAAAAGTATGTCACAGGGTGCTCATTTCCCCTTTTTTTTTGAAATCAGTATAATTCTGTAAGTACATGGGGTGGATTTTTTAAAATATTTTTCTGAGTACTGTTAGAACTTGGGGCATCGTGGGAATCCAGTTGGACGCCAGGTTCTTGGACACCCTGTATAGCCTAATGACGGACAGACTTTTTATTCCAAACGTTTTGTTATGAGATAAAATGAAAAAAAAATAATTAATTGTTTGTCAAATAATACTTTATTAAAAAAAAAAAAAACATTTATCGGATAATTATTTTCAGTGAATTATTTGACAAACTTGTTGTTGTATAATGAATAATGATGAAATGACAAATCATATTTTTGCCAATCGTTGCTGGTCAAGTAAAAATTTGTAAATGAATTTTTGGTGAATTGGCAGGTCACCAAAACCGTGCCATATTCTAATTAACATACATTCTGTCACTGACCTGTAACTTACAAAAAAAAGCCGTACGAAAATTTGGATGTCGTGGGCTGTCGTGGTCGGGGGCGATTAAACAGTGGTTACAGTATTCCTCTGTCATTTGGTTATGTTGTGTATCTGCAGGTAGTAATAGCCAGTTTAGCGTGGTGGGGCTGGTGGGTGGTGCTGGGCGTGTGCAGCTCGGTGGGGCTGGGCACGGGGCTGCACACGTTCCTGCTGTACCTGGGCCCGCACATCGCGCGCGTCACGCTCGCCGCATACGAGTGCGGCGCGCTCAACTTCCCCGAGCCGCCCTATCCTAACGAGTGAGTAATTTGAATTATTTACAATGTTTTTGTAAATATGTGAGCACCATGTATCTATCATATAATCAATTTATCTCTCATTGCTTCATTTTCAGTTCTTTTATCTGTTGTGGTATGGTAATTTTTATTGTAGGTGCTTCGTCGTCACATATAATTGTATAAATATTGTATATAAATACTGAAAACTATTTTAAAAGAGTAACGGTGGAGTTTCTTGCCCATTCTTCTCCATACGAATCTACTTTTTGGAAGGGGCAACTAGAATCAATTCTTTTTTTCATGTAACAGTTGACGTTCAAAAGTGCCTTTTTTGGGCCTAATTGAAATAAATGCTTTGACTTTGAGTTAAAATATTGGCCCCGACTTACGAGTTGTAGTTCATGTGTTCGAAACCAGGCAGGCTCTATACTTTGTGTAAATAATTTTATTACCACTGCTTTAAAAACGGTGAAGGAAAACATCGTGAGGAAACCGACATGTCCTAGATTTAGAATCAAAAATTCTAAGACATGTGAGTGACATCTACCATCCCGCACGGCGGGCCGCGTGGTGGATTACGGCCCACTCCCTCTCACCAAGAGGAGGCCTTTATCCCAGCAGTGGGAACATTATAGGCTACTGATAGGTGATAGATACATTTTCTAATTTTTCTTAAACATACCTTAAGAGTTAAAACGTCCCACACTAGAGCGTACAGTAATAGTGTTTTCTGTATGAGCACAAAGATTTATAACAAGCTACCTATGGACATTAAGATTATAAATTCAATTATTATTTTTAAAAGAATGCTGAAAATTTTCTTAATTAAAAAGGCCTATTACTCAATAGCAGAATTTCTTGAGGAAAAATAATTTTGTTCAATAAAGTACCTATCACTAAAGTGAATATAATTCAGTAAAATATTTTTAAAAGGATTATGATAATTAATATTAAATGATTACAATACTGTGACATAATTGAATTAATGAATAATGATAATTTTTAAATCAGGTAACTCATGACATGTGTATTCTTATTTAGGTATGACTTTAATAATATATAATTAATATGATGTAAATGATAAGATTATATAATGTAATTAAAACGATGTCCTATATAAAATTTAATATTCATAACCTTTTTTCTTTTTAATTAATGAATGTAAATAATGCATGTTCAACTGTTACTGTTACAATTATAAGCATATATGCATGATGAAATTGCAATGCCCTAACAGGGCCACTATGTTCTAAGAACTGATATCCTCTGTTAAGAACTTTATTTATATACACATAGTTAGCAATAAAGAATTTGAATTTTGTAATATTCATAAATTTTCTTCTTCTCAGCGTGTCGATGGCAATCTAAATATTGTTAGCCCAGAATTTGACTACGAGCTTAGCATTTTCAGTAAAATTTTGAATGTGAGAATTAAGTGCGATGTCTTTCGTGTGCTTTAACAGTGACTGAAGTTGATTATAACGTTACCTTCATAATATTGTCCAATGTTGAGTACCTATTATGTCGTTATAACATGATGACCAAAGATGAGTATGATATATTTAACGGTTTTATATTTTATATTTATATTTTTAACGGTGACCAAAGTTCAATACGTCATATCGTATTTTGTGCCTTTGACTTTTAGTTATATTAATTTAGGTATCACTATAACATTGATCATCATTTGATCAATTTTACTGAGATAAAATTGACCAGTGTTGAGCTTTATGTATATCTCTGTACTGTATTAAAGTTGACCATCAAATTCCTGAAACTTTTGCCACAGATGAGTATCAGACCATTCTAAGATTAACCAAAGTTGAGTACTACATCGTACCCTCTCTCTATTGTATTCCAGCATAATATGTCCAGCTGAGATAGACCCTCACAACGTGGTGACGATATGGAACATCATGTCCAAGGTGCGCATCGAGTCCATGATGTGGGGCGTCGGTACTGCGCTCGGCGAGCTGCCCCCCTACTTCATGGCGAGGGCTGCCAGGCTGTCGGGCGGGGGGGTGGCGGAACTAGCCGCTAACGATGACTCCAGGACTGGCAGGTGAGATCAACATCAATAGTATAAGAATAGAATAGAATAAAGTTTATTGTCTCCAGTGTTAAAGCTAGTAGCAGGTACACACATACACAAAATATAATACTGGAAGTTAAAGGTTTAAACGTCTTTATTATGCTTACGTCCCCCGTGCAGGTTGCTAAGCGCTGGTTTTCAGCTTAAACCCTTGGCTCCTGTTTACAAAAATAAGTTAAATTTAGTAACTACCTACGGATTAAAAATTAATATTGTAAACTAAATATTCCAACAAGGTGGACCGATGACCTTGTGAAGGCCGCAGGAATCCGCTGGATGCGGGAAGCACAAAACCGGTTGAAGTGGAGCTTGGGGGAGGCCTATGTCCAGCAGTGGACCTCTTTCGGCTGAAATGATGATGATGACTAAATATTCATGCACAAAGTAGGCTGAAAAATCAGTATTTTAGTAACGTCAAAAGTACATAATATAAAATCCTGCTTCGCTCAGTTCAATATACAATGTCCGGACATCAGTCGTTGGGCAGTTCCCTACCAGATTGCAAAACGCGTCTGGTCGGAGATTCCTCCCTTTAAAGAGGACTAGCGACCCTCCCCAGCTTTGCACGGGTGCAGTGTAGATGCTAATTTGGGGCAGTGTGGAATAAAGGATTATGATTAGTCTATACTACAGGACATCTTTATAAATGTCACCGTCAAATTGTAAATACTTCCGTTAAATTATAATCTATCTCGCGTTATTGTAATCTTCCGAAAGATTGTGAACCGTCAGATTATAATCTCGCTAGTTAGATTATAATCTAACGGAAGTATTTACAATTCGACGGTGACAGATTTACTTAGATAACAGTGCATCCATGGTATGTGACATATGCAATATTTACAGCTGTTTTTTTATGAGACAGTACAAACATGTTTTCTTTAGAGGTTGTTATCGAAAGCGCGACATTTAACTGGCCGTGTGAGGAACACTCAACGCTCAATCTAAGCAAAATTGAATGTTGACCCTATGACTTATTAATCGTCATTGCAAAAGGGTAGCTTTACCAGTGCTTAAATCCGACGGTATTAGAGGAATCCGGAGAGTTAAAAGATCTTCTCCAGTACCACATCCGGTAAGTATTGTGCACTCTATTATGAAGGGTTTAAGGTACTTTATCAGCAACCGCGTACCGTTACATAAGGTTCAATCAATCTATCTTTATTTGTGAACACAGGTATTACAATAAAATTCTTATGTATACATTTTATGCCGAGCTCTATGTCCTACCAATGAAATTGGTGTACAAATAGGTTATTCTTAGTAACAATTCTGAATTTATACAATACAAAATCACGTTCGTGTAAATAATGTCAATTATATGTATTATGAATAGATAGATAATAAATTATAATTTATATTTACGTGCATGTCAATAGTAAAATAGATTAAAGGGCTAGAGTAATTTCATTATGAAAAAGTGGTTCCTGAAAATAGCAGGACAACCTACTTTCCCTTTTATATGGAGAGAGTTCAGACGGGTTCAAAGAATTGAGAAATTCTCTGGGATAGTTAAAAGTCCCTTTAAAATCGAGTACAGTGTCGACCGATTAGTATGTTTTCGTCGGTGCATCGATCTTTGAAAGAATCAAGGTATTTACCTGATCGTTATCAGCCCTCAACTGGGAAGGTTCCTCCGTTAATTTCTTGCCCCGACTCTCCCTATCGCATCGAATCGCCTACCCGGGTGAGGTCTTCGAATTCGTGACTTTTTTCTTTTTACTCGGCATATACTGGGTGACTTTTTTTAGCGTCTTGAAAAAAAATGGGGGTAATAGGTGAACGAAATAGAAGCTTTTGGCATAGAAATTTTTATTATTTTTATTTTTGAATAACATGTAATTAAATTGATCTAGTAATAAATACTACACATTTAAAGTAACATTTTCATACTAGAACAACAAAAACAGAAATTTGGAAAAAAAAAAACAAAAAAAATAATTAAAATCTATCGAAACTCAAATCATACGCACCCTACTCAATGCGCGGCATGTATCATTGATTTCGGAGCGCGGTCCTACCCTTTGAAGCCGGCTGACAGGCGGCCTCATTGATCTTTCGTAGGCGTACGAGCCGCACACGCATCCCTGTCCACCCGCGTCCCGCGCTCCTTTAGTCACCTACGATGAATCTGAAGGCCTTCCTGCCTTCTATTCTAGTTACACAACACACCATATGAAGGTCGAGACGGTAAAAAATGTCATCCAGTATATAGCCTTCCTAGATAAATGGGCTATCCAACACTGAACGTAGTTCCTGAGATTAGTACGTTCAACCAAACAATTAAAAACGTTACTTAAAAAATAGACATATGCTATTGCAACCTTTCTTTTTCGAACTTTTTAAGAGAAACAATCCCCTCGTACATGATTGTTGCGTTACTTTAACTGTTTACGCAGCGTTCGCAACGGAAGTTCTTAAAAGGAATATATTTCCGCCGTTTTTGCAACATTTTTGCTTGCTGCTCCGCTCCTTTTGGTCGTAGTGTGATGTTATGTAGCCTCTCTCGATAAATGATTTAACAAACACTAAAAGATTTTTTCAATTCGAACCAGTAGATCCTGAGATTAGTGCGTTCAACCAAATAAACAAACAAACTTAACAGCTTTATAATATTATAGTGTATTGTCCCGTAGAGCGAAAAGTCAGGTTGTTTCAGATTCCTACATATTTCAAGATGCGAGAGTTTTGTTTAAAAAGTTTAAGAAGGATGGAGTTTCTGGATGAACAAAATTTACAAAAATTCAAGCTATATTTTTTGAAAAATTTGAATTAAGGGCGCCTTCCGCTTATTTGTGAAAGAATTTATAAATCAGTCAAGTACTTTAAGAGTTTATCCATTACAAACAAGCACACACACAAGAAATCAAATTAAATCTTTATAACATTAGATGGCCTGTAATCAATAAAAACATTCGTTCAAAGACGGATCATAGGTTTAAATATAAAGTTAAAAGCATTTGGGTCATTGAACCTATCAAAAAAACTATATTAGAACTTGTACAATAACAGCTTATAATTTTTTGCCATACATTTTAAGCGTTAACTTTTTATGTAAGTAAGAACATTAATTTCAAATGTCATTATCAAGTAAGTTTTTTGTTGTTTGACGCAATGATGTATGATGTGCGCCGTAATGAATAGATTTAATATATATTTTTTTGTGGTTGCTCTTCTAAAAGTATTTTAGTAGCTGCACTCCGCGGTTAGTTCTGTTAGTCTAGTGGTTAGTGACCCTGACTGCGAAGACTGAGGTCGTGGGTTCGATTCCCATCCAGGACAAATCTTTGTGTGATGAGCACAATCATTTGTTCTGTGTCTAGGTGTAATTTATCTATATTATGTATGTATTTACAAATATTTAAGTATGTTTATCAGTTGTCTGGTTACCATAGTACAGGCTCTGCCTAGTTTGGGATCAGATAACGTTGTGTTGGTTGTCCTAAGATATTATTATTATTATAATTCTCGATCCCGTGTGAATCCTACTAATATTATAAACGCGAAAGTTTGTATGTGTGGATGTATGTAAATTCCTCTTTCACGCAAAAACTACTGACCCGATTTAGATGAAATTTGGCACACAGATAGTTTATAACCTGCAGTAACACATAGGCTACTTTTTATCCTGGCAGTATGTTCCCGCAGGATAATTTCCGACCTCCACGCGGGCGAAGCCGCTGGCAATAATAAAAATAGGAATAAAAAGTATCCTAAGTCCTAATTCAAGTATGGTCTACCCATATACCAAAATTTTATCGTACCAAAAAGTAAAATCTTTTCTATGTATTATTTTACTAGCTTTTGCCCACGTGGAGGTCGAAATTATCCCACACGAACGTAATAGTGGGATAAAAAGTACCCCTATGTGTTAATCCAGGTTCTATCTGTGTGCCAAATTTCATGCAAATCCGTTCGTCCGTTTTTGCGTGATTGAGTAACAAACATTCAAACAGCTAACTTTCAAATTTATAATATTAGGAGGATTGTAGATAAATAATGTTTAATTCAAAAAGTGTGTAGAAAAAACAATAATTTAAGTAAATTATTTAATCTAATTTTTTTGGTCCATTTAACAAAAAAGAATACGAATAGCAAAGTATCTAATCCTAGTATAAGTGTTCCATAGAATTAAATAAAATAATACTGTAATATTGACCGCTGCTGTTCGATTGCTCTCAACCCGTTCAGTTGGTCATTAACTCATTACCTAAATCCTCATGGATGTCCTCCACTCTGGGTTGGGTGGAGGGGTCTGTCAGACTCGTACTGACTAAAACCACTCAGTGTTCTGCTGCTACCTTTAGCCGGAGTGCTGGAGTGTTTGCGCATTTCGTCACGCTCCCCCGGCCGGGTGTTGGCCCACATGAATTCATGCTGGCCCCGTCACCCTCAAGGACCGCACACGACTGCAGTTCCTCTAGAGATAGTGTTTTTGTTTAGTGTATGACCTAGCAATGTAAAAGACGTGGCGAACACAAAAAAGCTATTCCAAAAACTATAAAACATTTCTAAATATCCGTATTAAAATATAATTACAAACACAATAAATATAAAAATGCTACTCTTTAATAAATTCCAACATTTTACTTCCAGAGCAAAACAAATGGTACAAAAACTCGTCCAGAAAGTGGGCTTCGCGGGTATCCTAGCCTGCGCGTCGGTACCAAACCCCTTGTTCGACCTGGCCGGTCTGACCTGCGGGCACTTTTTAGTTCCATTCTGGACCTTCTTCGGTGCGACCGTGCTGGGCAAGGCGGTTATCAAGATGCACATACAGAAGATGTTTGTTATCATTGCATTTAATGAGACTTTGGTTGGGTGAGTAGAACTTGAAGTTTTATAAGTATATCTATCTATACGCAAAGAAATAAGACACAGTGACCTCCCATACCTATTGACACTGTAATTTGAAAACTATGTAAGAGCCACTTATTTTTAAAAGAGTAGCCGTGGAGTTTCTTGCCGGCTCTTCTCCATAGGAAACAACCGATTGGTACCGTGCTTCTGCCGTTTATAAGTGCCCATGTAGGTTTATGTGAAATGAAATATTTTCGATTTTTTTAATTAAGAAAGAAATAATTATAAAATCGTAAGAACCTCCAGGCTTAGATAGAAGTCAGAGACCGCAGCGAGGAACTGGTTAATATTTGTACAAAAAAAAAAGTAATACTTCGGTTTATTCCCAAAGCTTCAAAGTTTTCGTTTTTGTTGGCTGTCCCATGGCTGTCTATTTTTTATACCTTCACGAAATATAATGTTTTCTTTTCTTTTCCAGCCAAGTCCTTTCCTGGGTAGAAAGGATACCCTATATCGGGCCTAAACTAGAGGCTCCTCTGCTAGAATTCCTACGGAACCAGAAGTCTCGTTTACACAAAAACGACGCTGCGTCACCCGGAGACAACCAAGGCTCGGTTCTATCCAGTTTATTAGAGAAATTCGTGCTCGTAATGGTGGTGTACTTCGTCGTGTCGATAGTGAATGCGTTCGCGCAGAACTATAGCAAGCGAATTGGGAAGAAGAAGGGTAAGAAACGGGAATAGGGTCTGCGATCGCCGGGCGACGCGTTACTTGCTATCGGTATGTATTTTTCAAACTATTTTAATGTAATATGTACTTATATAACTTTTTAACATAGTTTAATTAGCTTAGCTGCAACACCTATAAATTAATTTTTGATTGTAAGCCGAAACACAAAATTTTAATCACGAAAGGATTTTAGGAAACTCCCCCCGTAAAAGGGTGAAATAGGGGGTGGAAGTTTGTATGAAACTCAGTCAATTTCGAAGCTAACCTAGCTGTAGTTTCCTAACGGGGAGTTTCCTAAAATCCTTTCGGAAAGATTTGTTGATTATTCAGTGAGCGATTGCGTGTTTGAATGAGTGACCTTTCCCTTTAATATGTATAGATTAGCTGTGGATTTCTTTAAAATGTTAAATATGTTGTTTTCAGCGCGGCGGCGGCCAGCGGAGCGCCTACGCCGGCGCCGGTAGTAGCGCCGCGCTACACGTTGCACGACCACGTTGCGCAGCGTGTTACACTCTACCGTATCTACCTACCGTTCTAATGACGTAACATGTTATATATCTTAATTAAATGTTACATTCTATTGTACATACATATTGTAGACGAATTGAGCTTGTTTGCCACACAAAACTGCTAGGCTGCCAACCATAGACAATGTCCGGAGTCATACCATAGACAAAATTTTGAAAATGTTTCAAAATGGTTTTAAGCCTTACCAAAGAGCGTAGCCATTTTTTGAGAACGGTTGGTTATTGCAATAATTTAGCTGTACATACTACGCTATGTATATAAGGTGCGTTATTATCAATGTTTTTCTCTCAAAATTCAAACGGTGTAAACATTTATGACTTAGGGCTGATCTTACCAAATCTTAGTTGAATATATTTTATCTGTGGAATAAAGTTGAGTTCTAACAGTTATAGTTTGGACAAACTGTCAAAAATTCAATATTTATTCGCAGGATTATTATTTGACTTATTTTAGGTTTAAAAGTTTGGTGAAATTCGCCCTTAGTGTTGAGCAGGATCTTATATTATAAGCAGACATTTTGCTTTAATATGGGCAGTTTTAGTGTTATTAATAAATAATAATGAATGGTCAGGCAAAATAATAATAATTGGAAATTTGAAAACCTTTTTGATGGGGTAAAAGTGTCAAATAATAATTATTCTGGGCAGTTATCCTAGAAAGATACTCAGCCACGAAACTCTCCATTTAAAACCAGATTTTAGTAGAGAATATCAAGGCTGAGCATCTTTCTAACTTGAAGAAGAGCTTAGAAATTATTGTTATCACCACCTTTACCCATCCAAAGGTTTCATATTCCTAAAAACTTAACAAGACATAACATTATCAACTTCTTACATTCATAAGTATTTAAAAAACAGCTATCGCCCGACCTATAGCTCTTGCCTTTACAACAATAATGTACATAAGTAGCGTTAATATATAAATAAATAGCTAATATATAACACCAACGCACTGATGTGCATATATCTGAGATACCCGCGAACACTCAAACAAAACTCACCTTCTATGACATTCTTATAAGTGTTTCTGTCTCAACTATACACCTGGAAGTGACAAAGACAGCATGAGGCTCAGCAATGGTAAGTTATGTTTGAGTATTTGGAGGTTAGATTAATGAGTGACTAGGTTTAGCTTAGGTGCTCAATTATAGCCCTTAACTGTTGGGCTTGCAAGAATACTGGAGAAAGTGTCTGTAGGTAGATAATGGTGCCGATTCCCTTATTTACAAACTAAACTAAATTTAAGTTCAGTGCATCTTTTTCTTTCTAATTCATTAAAGAAAGGACAGAAGATAAATTTTAGTTTAGTCCTGTCAAATTAATCAGCGGTTGACGTAAATTGACGTAATTTTAGTAGGCAAGTTTTTAATCACGTCTAAACTTGGCAGGCGCTGATTAATTTGACAGGACTAAACTAATTTTTTTCTTTTGTCCTCTTCTTAATTAAATACAAAGAAAAAGATGCACTGAACTTTAACTTAGTTTAGTTTGTGAACAAGGGAATCGGTACCAATGTCGATTAAATGTGAATTTTCTGTTACGAGAATGTGACATTTTTTTCAGGTTTTCCATCTTCCATATAGAAATATTTATTTTAATGTGTGGAAATTTTATTGTTAGACATTATGAAATGTCAATGTTGTATTTGTTGTCAGAACAAGCCGGATATTTGTAATTCGAAAAGTTTAAATGGTACATTTATTAGAAAGAATACTAATTATTGTCGTTAGACATTTTTTTGTTGACTGTAGGTACTATTAACAGTACAGTCATCAAAAAAAGTCTTAGTTAACTCACATTCAAAAATACACAAAAACGTTTTTACAACAAAACAAATACCAAAATGTATGTTATTTATTATTTCATGTGATTATATTGATTCCAAAAAGAATAACGTTTGGTGCTGTTCCTAATGTAATTTGATGTCTCCCGTTATTTTGAATACGGTTCTCACCTAGTCCGTGGTAGATATTATGTTATGTGTTTATTATTTATTTTTCAAATACATTATTATCGTTTATTGCTTTGTATTTACGCGATGGCGGGGTTGGCTAGACATTCTTTACTGTAGCAAATTTTGTGAAAAATTGATGCTTTTATGTAACAAATACTATGAATTTTCAGTTTATTTATTGGAAAAAAAAATGCCTTAGAATAATACAGTTTGAGGCATTAAAATTTTTAACTCATTAAAGGCATGCTTTTTAATAAACAGATTAACAAAAATATCCATTACTTACTATGTAACAAATATAATTAAGTTTTCAGTTCGTTTGTTGAAAAAAAAAGTCTTAGAAAAATACAGTATGGGACTTTAATTGTTTTAACTCATTCTAGGCAGTAATTTATAACAAAAAATAGTTGTAATGTCTAGTTAACTAAGCCCCGAATTAATGTTAAGAATTTACGATTGAAAGACATTTTTGTATCTCGTGTTTAAAAGATGATTAATGATAAGTAGATAAATGATGTCCAGTATTAAAATTAAGGATTTTTTAATTATAATAGGAATGAATTCATTGTGTAATGTTACAGAGGTTGCATTCCTTCTATGTAGACAGTTTAAAATTACAGTTTGATATAAATGTTTAAAATTTTAAATGATATAGTTGATATTGGGTTTGTGAAATGCTGATTATTGTGTACTACCCTATTTTGATAAAAAAAAAACTGTTTAAAAATCGGATATTGTTTTATACATGGTCAAATTAAACGAGCTATTTATTAAGCCTTAGACGTAATGGTTAGCTAATCACAAACAAATATTTAAAAATAAGATGGTTTTTATTTTGAGGTTAACGACCGTTGATGATTTTGTTACTTGAAGAAGTATTAGTTGAGAAAATCAGTTTTTTAAAAATTTTATTTATGTATCAGGTTTACACCAAGAAAACTTATTTCATACTGATATTTCAATTGATTTAAATACTTGCTGTTGTTGACCTCAGAAAAACTCATGAAATTTATTTCTTTTTTGTTTGGTCATGTTTAGATATAGTTCAATCGCGTCTGCGGAGTTTTTCCGTCATACGCCAGCAATTTTCCGCATTTTCCGGCCGACCGTGAAAATTATTTTACCACATCCGACTCCGATTACATCCAAATTCGTAATTCGTAATACATACATACAGTTACATACACATGGTACACATACAGCTAAAAAGCTGAAATAAATGAGGTTTTTTTTTTATTAATTTTGAGGGTAGATGTTAATTTTCTCATTTTGGGTAATACCGTACCCCGTGGCGTTTCACTAGCTAGCTAATTCAATTTGACCCTGTATTCGTCTCGTTATTATTTATGTATGTGTATAATTTACCTTTCTATAGAAATGGGTAGCAAATAACTAATACTCAATTAGCTTTTCTCTAAAAGCATCTAAAATGCGTTGTTTAAAGACAAATTTCTGAGGAAAACTTTCTCAAATTATAACACAAAAATAATTTGCATTTCATTCAAACTTTAAAAGAATTGTGGGTAATTTTACGAATTAAAAATAGCAGTGTGCAAATCTATCTATTGTCTATTCTCTAACTGTAGTTTTGTGGATTAGGTAAATGTAGGTATCAAATTCTGCTAAGTTTTACTTAGAAAAAAAAAATATATATGTTTTTTAATTAATTTTTCATGGTTAGTTCACGCTGTGGTTTTAGAGGTCACAAAAATGTTAGCGTTTGAAGTTTTATGCACATTTTAGTAAGTATACACTTTACTAAAACATAGACCATTGCCATTTTTACCTTTACACAATGACCATAGACAAACAGGCCAAATAATACGCACAAGTTTAATAAAAATCTATCGGTTATGAAATGATGGATAACGAAAATATTACTCGCAAAAAAAAAACTTACAAAAAAAAATTACAACCGACTTCCTAAAAAAAACACTACAAAGTGAAAAACTTTATACTTTTGTAAAAAAAAAATTTTTTAACTTTTTAGTTGGGTAGATACCCCGCACTAATCGCTTTATTCGTTCATTTGTCGCGCAAATACTTAATGCAAATTTAAGACTTATATGGTTTTCACATGGATCCCATTGTCCGAATGGAACCAAATTAAAATGGGACCATTCGGGAAGTGCCAGCTTTCAAATAAAAAAAGAATAATCAAAATCAGTTCACCCAGTCAAAAGTTATGAGGTAACAAACAAAAAAAAAATACAGTCGAATTGATAACCTCCTCCTTTTTTTGATGGGTGTTAAAAATACACGTGCTTTTTACGTTAAATAATGTAACGAACCGTGGTGCCAAATTCAAACTATGTAATGTAGGTAAATAATTTCAGGCTTAAATTTGTTTCGTTGTTTGTAGGCAGAAATCAATGTTTCATAATAGTGATTTTAAAATTAGGTTTTAGCAGAATTTGAACCTAAAACTAAACTCTAGTGACATTCATTTAAAAATCTTCACAATTTAATAGTTTATTTTAAAATCTACATTCTGTTAAAGTATGCTACATTCCACATTATTCTAGTTCTTTTAACTTAACAAAGTTGACTTTAAAGCAACAAAATTTGATTTTGTGAACTTCCTGGTTGTCTAAAATCTTTCGGAAAATTGGCTGTAAACAGGGTAGGCATTAAAAAGCCGGTTTAAAAAAATGTAAATTTGAAACAAATTCAAATGTTCTATGAAATTAAATAAATACATAATAAAATCTTCTTAGTGATACCAATCACTGCCATAGACACACAAATATGATACGATGTTGCAAAACAATTTATAATTTTTATAATCAGTGATTAAAACAGGATTGTTTTTATTCGTTTATTGTATTGTTTTTTTCTTTTCCTGAAATTGTATATAAAGAGAATGTATTCGTATATCGTAGTCTGTACAGTCATGTGGAGTGGTACATTAGTACAAAATATTGCTTATTTTTTTGTAAGTTTGAGGTTTCATACTCACAAAGCAATAAATGAATGTTCACGAAATACTGTGTTTTATTTTGATACCCATGACTTTTGAGGCGTAACACAATTACCACCTACCTACCTATCTGGATCTCGATAAACTGAGATTGCCAAATATTTGGCTAACAAAATCTTGATCAACTGCGTTTATATTGGTTCAGTCTCCTATTGAAAAACACAAGCACTGAGTACTCAAACCCAAGAGCAAATCTAAGTCGCCGCAGCTACGTTCAGCATATTTCGTAGCAATTATTTGTTTAATTTCACTCCTCTGTTATGTCTTGGCTTTGTGTACTACGAAAGAGATTACATTAATTCTATCAAATTAACTCCTTTTGTATGTTATACCTTACATGTATACTTTTTGTTGAACCTGGCTAAACGTGCCAATTTAAGCCAATTATAACCCTGTCCCACGATGAGGAACTCATTATCATCTGCCTAGCCTATTCCTATGTTGGGGTCAGCTTCCAGTCTAACCGGATGCTGCTGAATACCAGTATTTTACATGGAGCGACCGCCTATATGACCTCCACAACCCAGTTACTGGGTAATAAGATTTCCCTTGGTAAGACTGGTTGTCAGACTTTCGGGATTCTGACGACCAACGGCTTAAGGTGCTTTCCGAGGCACGGAGGGGCTTGGTATGTAAAGATGGTCACCCAATGAGGAACTCATTATCATGCTTCAAAATAGCAAAACCCAGTTAAAAAACTGAAACGCAATTGATAAAAAAAAAAAACACTTTCACTGTCACTGTCAGGATTATTAAGAAAGCGCGGGAACCTTGAAATAATAGGCGGTCTTTTTTTTTACTTCTTGTAATTTTACTTTAATTTTAATTTAGTTTGTACATATTTTCCTGTTTTTATTCTACTTACGATTAACTTAGTTTATAAAACAAGTAGTTCTTACAAGATTTAAGATGCCTAAGAAAAGAAAAAAACCTAAACAAGATCCTGGTGAAGAAATTGTTACTGGTCCTCCGGATTCATCTTCGGAGACAATTGAGTCTGACTACGTTGACTCCTGCACTGCGGAAGAAAAGGCTACAGAGAAGTATGCCCCGTATAGGGTTACAGACTACAGTCGCAGGTACCCTGAGGATGCCGTAGCTGGGTATGACTTTATTGTATTTATCGAGAGCACAAATGAAGAACAACCAATAGGCCAAAGAGATATGATGTACCTGAGTGGATGCTTCACTAGATTTGTTAAAGGGATTAAGTACTTGAAAAAAATTAACAGATACAAAATCGGCGTAGTTTTCGATCGCCCGAATTTAGCCAATTCATTCTTGGACAATGTTACTTTTCTGAGAGAACAGTCGATCAAAGCGTCGATTCCGGCTGGAACGACAGAATTGTCTGGAGTTATCACGTCAGTACCTACGGATATGTCAAACAAAAAATTTTTTAAGGCAATATCAAGTTCAAAAAAAATTATAAGCGTTAGAAGAATAATGAAAAAAGTTAGAGTAGGTAGCTCATCTGAACTACAGCCTACCCAAACTGTAGTTATTACTTCTGCTTCATCTACATCTTTACCAGATTACGTTCATAAGATGTGGCGGCTTTCAGTACTGCCCTATATTCCACCAGTCAAGCAGTGTTTCCGTTGCTTACGTTTTGGGCATTTAGCCAAATTTTGTAAAAATTCGCAAAGATGCTCAGTATGTACTGAGGGTCATTCCTTCAAGGAGTGCTCTGTACCTGCTGAAAAAGCTGTATGTGTTCATTGCAAAGGTAATCATTTATCCATATCTGGCCAATGTCCCATTAAGAAAAGAAAGATTGCTGAAAGCAGAAATACATTGAAAACCCCTTTTTCGGACTTATTTAATAAAGCTAATTTCCCATCACTGAACAAATCGGAACATTCGACAGATATTATAAACTTGATGTTGTCTAATAGCACAGCATTAAGTTTGTTGACAGAATCTATTGTTAACTTGATTAAGTTAAATAAAACACAAAATGAAAGTATTTGTACACAAACTATAACATCTGCTATTAGAGAGACTATTAAAGGTAAAAGTATTATAATATAAAATTCACTAACAAAATTTTAAATATTGCTCAGTGGAATGCACAAAGTTTGCTAAGTAATAAACTACAGTTTCAGCAGTTTCTCTATAATAATGACATACATTTAGCTTTAGTTTCAGAAACATGGTTAAAACCACACACACAATACAACATTCGTGGCTATACCACAGTTAGGAATGATTGTGGTAATGATCACAATGGTGTTGCTATATTTATACGTAATGGCATTGAATTTAGATTATTAGACACATATTTTGACGATTCTATTCAAAATATTGCAATTAAAATTAAAATTAATAACAAATACATTTCAGTAGTTAGTTTTTACAGTCCTGGAAATTGCAGTCCTACTTTTGAAAAGAACAAATTTGATTCACTAATAAATAGTATACCATTGATAATTGCTGGGGACTTTAATGCCCATCACACTTTTTGGGGTTGTTGTAGTGACGACTCTCGTGGCAGAGCTATAATGAATTCCGTGGATGAAAATGACTTGATACTCTTAAATGATGGTCAGCCAACTACTGTAGGGTCTCATCTATGGAGACCAAATGGTCTTGATTTAACTATGGTTTCTTCTTCCTTGGCTTTGTCTTATGAATGGCAGGTTTATCAGGATTCTATAGGCAGCTATCATTTGCCTACCATTACAAAATATGTTATAGATACTGCTAATGATGTGGATCCTTCTAATGTTTCAAATATTCCTCTTCATTGTAATCTGAAATTAGTTGATTGGTCTATTTATAAAAAGATTGTAAATGACATGTTGGAAAGTTTTCAGTATAATAACTTGAGTCATATTGATACATATAATAATTTGTGTTCAATAATTCTACAAGCAGTTCAGATGTCAGTAATCAGTTTTAATAAAAACAATACCACTTGTGACTCTCGCAGATCTAGGAGGAAGCTTCGACTCCCTTGGTGGAACGAGAAGTGCACTAGAGCTGTACAAGATTGTAAGCAAGCATACATCTTATTTAAATCAAATCCTTGTCTAGACAATTTTATAAGTTTCAAACATATGCAAGCCCGAAAAAAACGTATCCTACGACAGGAGCGTCGTGCATGTTGGTTAGAGTTTTGTAATTCTATTAATAGACTCACTCCAATGAGTCAAGTTTGGGCAAAAATGAGGAAGTTAAAAAATGTTTCTACAAATAGCAGTTTGTTTTCTAGTTATGAATGGATCTCTCAATTTCTGCATAAGTATACTGATTCAGTTCAAAATTTTTACACAGTCAGTCACAATAACTTACAAAATTGCACAAATAATTTCATGGTGGAAACTTTTTCTATTGAAGAGCTAAAATCTGCTTTAAGATCAAGAAGAGATTCGGCATGTGGCTTAGATTGGCTCTCATACAAAATGTTAAAATTATTAAATTCACACAGTTTGTCTATATTTTTAAATATTTTGAATTCACTTTGGCATTGTTCTATTATTCCTGAGGAATGGAAAACAGATTGTTTAATACCTATCCTGAAACAGGGTAAAGACCCTAACAGCGCTGACTCATATCGTCCTATTACTCTAAGTTCGTGTGTTGGTAAAATATTTGAACAGCTTCTAAAACAACGTTTGATATTTTACATTGAAAGTAATAGTCTACTACCTTACAATCAATTTGGCTTTCGATGTGGTCGTTCTGCTCGGGAAAGTCTTAGTCATTTATCTCTGGATATACACAGTGCTCTTGTCGAGCATAAAATGTTGGGATCTGTTTTCTTCGATATTGTTGGTGCTTTTAATAACGTAAATTTAAGTTACATTGTCATCCATTCTCCTTTCACTAAATGTTCCTGAAAAAATAGTAAGTTGGATTTTTGAGTTTTTAAATGAACGTAAATTGTATGTAAAAGTCAATAATCAATTAATAGGACCTAGGTATTCTTATAGAGGAGTTCCTCAAGGAGGAATATTAAGTCCTCTATTATTTATTTTATATATTGCTAGATTAAATAATGTGCTGGGTAGTGATGTCTGTAATTTACAATTTGCTGATGATTTGGTTGTGTATTGTTCAGGAGAAAACCTTAACAGCATTGAAACAAAACTCAATGCTAGCTTGGAAAAATTGGGACATTATTTTGAATGTCTCAGTTTGGAGGTCAGCTATGAGAAAAGTAAGGTTGTTGTCTTTTCCAAAAATGTTGTTGGTTCTACTAGTATTAAAATTTATTACAATAATAGTCTATGTTAGTGGATAGTTCCATAAAATTTTTAGGTGTTACTTTTCTCAGTAATTTTAAATGGAATGTGTATGTTGATTACTTAGCAAACAGAGCATTAAAAGCTTGCAATATTTTGAAATCTCTCGCTGGCACTTATTGGGGTGCTGATCCAGGGACATTACTGATTTTATATAAGTCCTTAGTAAGAAGTCACTTCGAATATGCATTTTTTTGCTATAGTGGTGTACAAAAACTAGTAGAAAAACTAGAAAAAGTGCAAAATAGATGCTTACGTATTATTTTGGGAGCTATGTGTTCAACACCTATAGTGTCAATGCAAGTCGAATGTAGTTTGCCTCCATTGATAATTAGATTCAATTACCTCAGAACAAAATTCTTCATTAAGATTTCTTCTATCAGTGATCATCCTCTTCTATTGCAGTTAAAGAAGGCTATTAATGGGATCAATCCCCCTTTTCTAGTACAAGGTTTATCTGAAATTTTAAAAGATTGTTCTAATCAAAATTATTTTTCTAGCTCCATTTGGCCTTGTTATTTATATTCCTATGAATCAAAGTATTGTCCATTTAAAATAGTAATTAATGAATCTTTGAAGTTTAAAGAGGATGTTTACAGAATGCTTGAGGAATGGAATGGTTACAATCAATTGTACACAGATGGCTCAAAAAATGATAATGCTGTATCTATGGCTATTTATGACGTTCAGGCTCGAAGTGGGTTTGGAAATAGGTTGTCTTCAGTAGCAACTGTGTATACAGCAGAGGCTATGGCAATACTCAGTGCTTTAGAGTATATTGAGACTAGGCAAGAAAATAAATGGATCATTATCACTGATAGTATGAGTGTATTGAGAGCACTAGAAAATCCCAGTTGTAATGCAAAAACAAGTTACATAATTTATAATATCAGAGAAAAATACAATAATTTACATAAGTTCAAAGATATCGTCCTTTTCTGGACTCCTTCACATATCGGGGTAGTTGGAAATGAACAAGTTGATTACCTGGCTAAATTCATTGTTAATCATCATCAGGAATGTCCAATTTTGCATAAGCCCATTCCAAATTCAGATGCGTTGACTTATTTCAAATCAAAACTGGCACGTGAATTTCACAATTTCTGGCAGCATGTAGTTGAAACCAAAGGAAAGTGGCTAGCTGAAATTAAAACAAAGATTTCTCCTCCTTGGTTTACAGGAGGAAATATCTATCGGAACAGAAAGTTTTATACAACGATTTGTCGTCTACGGCTAGGTCACTGTCGATTTAATGCACATCTGTTTAGAATTGGCATTCTGTCTTCCCCAAATTGTGATTATTGTAATTCTGCTATACAAACATTGGATCACATTGTATTTGATTGTCCTAATTTTGCTCTTCAAAGGATCATTTTAGTTGATCGCCTGCTAGGTATTTATGAAAATGCTGAAGATATCCCGCGCTCGCTTCAGCAACTTTTGACGAAAAAATATTGTTTTTTACCAATTTACGATTTTATTGTATCAACTGTTGATGAAATTTGAATTTGACAACTACTACACTTTTGACATAAAATTATATGATATTGAGATATTGAGATAAGGCTAAGTTTCGTATTATCTGACGTCGAGTTGGGAGTCTATATTTTTTTTACGTAAAGGTCATATTATTAGAAAGCTCCACGTAAAATTTTAAGCGTCGCAATTAAGTAGTTATCGAAAAAAAAATTAATTAAAATCGTAAACTTTTGCAATATTTTGTCACTTTGACATTTCGTCTCGCCATTGAACGTTTCGTTTCAGGTAAGGTAAACGCACTATAATGCTTTACTGCATAATTATTATGCAATAAATACATAAAATTAGTTATTTTGACACTTTTTAAGTATGTTTTAGTATATTGCATTTATTTCACTAATTTAATTTAATACTATTACATTAAAACTTAAAAGAATTTACCGACTATTGCCGATAAGTGAAACCAAACGTAACACGATGCTATTGTTTGTTGTTAGTCTTATGATGATTAAGGTTTATTAGGTTGTGGTTTATTTTTAAGCTTTGAAATACCCTTCGTGGCAGATCCGACAGGGTTTCGGAGGTTAGGTTAGGTTAAAACTGTGGCCAGAAACGACATGGTTTGGGGAGGGCGAGTGCCAGAAACGACATGGTTTGGGGAGGTTAGGTTAGGTTAGGTTAAAACTGTGACCTCCTACGCACGAGCCGAGCGAGCGAAGCGAGCGGTGCCGCGGCAGCGGCCGGCGAGTGCCAGAAACGACATGGTTTGGGGAAGTTAGGTTAGGTTAGGTTAAAACTGTGACCTCCTATGCACGAGCCGAGCGAGCGAAGCGAGCGGTGCCGCGGCAGCGGCCGGCGAGTGCCAGAAACGACTTGATTCTGTTGACGAGCCCTGTCAGCGAAGTTTCCTGTCGAGCGATGCTACTTCCCCTTTTTATTCGTCAACCCCACACCTCTTCCGGCCTTTAAATCGATGACGATACACGAAAATTCGAAAGTTAGGTTAGAATATTAAAAAAATAAAAACTCAAAAAGGGGGGGGTACCGACACGTTTCCTTCACAGGGGGGCCTCTACACCTCCCCCCCCTCCCACCCACCCCCCTACCACCCCTTAAATAGACGCCAGACTATCAGAAGTCCTACCAAAAGAAGAATTGGAAGAAAAAGAAAACTAAATCAGACTTGGCTGTATGGGCTCAGCTCCCTTTGCCTGTCCCAAAGAGGGACGAAAAGAACCAAAAAAAAAAAAAATGTCACTGTCAGTCAGTTTCATATTGTCAATGTCAATTTGATTAATTGTTTTGGAGGTTAGGTGGTTACAAAAACATAATTTAATTTTAATTAATCAATAATAATAGTATAACTATCGCAATGTTGCGACGATTAGCGTGTACAATAGTACAATCTCGCGGTATCAAACACACAGTCAATGTAAAATGGGTTAGACCAGAATACGTGCCTGCATATAAACCAGAGAAGTCTGGAGACTTAGAAGGCTTACCACCAATTCCTGAGACCGCTATTGGCAAAGTTTATGCTTTAACTGACGATATTAAAGAGTAAGTAACATTTCCTTTGCTATTAATGACAGGCATTTAGTTAGTTACTTCCAGCCGCTCACGAATTTTTGTTACAATTACTAAAATGTGCATTCTCCAATATTTTTTAGAAGTAATAATTGTTTTCCATTGTAGCTAAGTTATACCCGCCGCACAGGTCTATCTATCAGGTTAACCTATACTGCTACGTTTGGTCTGGATGGATAACCATTTTTACATACCAAGGACCCTCCATGCTTCGGAAAGCACAGCGACCATATAACCCATAGACGCCTAATAACAGGCGACCGATGTCTGTCAACACATCAGACTTATAGATCTGATACAGGATACCACTCAATAATTTCATTTCAGTATTGACCACTTCTGTGAGCCGTAAACACTTCCGCGTTAGTAAATTAAAATTGGTGAAAATAAATATTATAATGGCCCCTTGCGCTATACGTTGGTGTGGTAACAATAGCCAAACTTCGAGTTTCCGTAAGGATGGCATAACATTTCATCGGTAAGTCAATAGTTACATAATCATAATTACAATAAATTTTTTCCCATTATTTATCGGAGTTCATCTTATACTGGTCAAACTTGTAGGTGAAAAAAGGTGCAAGGACTCTCGTTGATGTCTTTTATGGTTGCGTCTCTTTCTTCTGAATGTAATTTTTTAGCTATCTCTTTTCCTCTATTATTTGGTAGACATAACTAGTGATGCACCAAATCTTATGACACAAATAAAATTGTTTGATAAAGCAAAATCCTATACATACTATTTATACGAAGATTTTTTGAATCACTAATTACAATAGACATTAAATTAATTGTGAAACTATGATTGATTTTAGGTACCCACAAGATCCTGATGTAAAAAATAAATAGGTTAATGCAACCAAGCGAGAGAACTGGTTCCCATCAACACATAGTGTAATATGTTAAGAAATATAAAAAAAATACATTAAGAAATAGGAAGTTAGAAAGCCAATTCAATATAGGTATTAATAAACGTTTTCCTATTTACAATACAATTTTAACACAAACATCGATACCTTCGTGTTTTATTTAAACCTGTCCCATCTCTAGTGATACGTAATGACCTTGGTAGGGCCAATCAGAATGCAGTACCCCGCTTCCTCATACCTCAGCTAGTTGACAGAATTGTTTTGGTGCATTAGATCAAGCATTAGGCGTCTATTGGTTATATGGTCGCTGGGAAAGCACATAAAGTTGCTCTTGGTTGTCTTAGCAAGGGGTATTGTATTACCTAATAACTGGGTTGTGGAGATCAGATAGGTTGTTGCTCCTTGTTAAATAATGGTATACAGCTGCATCTGGTGAGACTGAAAGTTGACCCACCCATAGTTAGAAAAGGGTTAGGAACATACACATACATACTCAAAGTATGATTAACATAACTCGCCGCCCAGTAAGGACCAGGCTCGGGTCAACGGCGCGTAGTGTTCCACACGCGCCTCAAAGACATGTCAGCAGCACTGAAGGGGTCTGCTAGGACTGATGCCTGCCAGGGTCGCGAGATTGTTCGAAAAAGATACCATGATCGTGGCACATGGGCAACTTTAGGAACACAGGTGGGTTTCAGACCGTAAAAGTCTGACACAAGTCATTTGATGATTTCCCATCCAAAGAAAAAAAAAACTATGATTAACATTTTTTTTCTTTTCTATATTTATTTTTATATCACAACAGTGCCTCAGAAGCAGTGAAGAAGATATTCTCAGTGGGCCACCTTGGTCGCAAGGAGTACAATCAGTTGGTGAAAGAAGAGCTAATTGATCGAGTGCGAAGGCATCAGTATGACCACAGTACTGCCGAAACTAAAAGTATGATATTATTTCATTTAAGGGGGAGCCAGGGTACTCCACTAAATTCATATTTTCTAGAACCTAGAGGGTTGGATTGATGATTTTAATGATTATAATTCTGTAAAGCCATATTTTTTACAGTTGCAATTCATATTTTAATCAATATACAACATGGCACAGTGGCACTATCATGCTAATTCGAAAAAAATCAAGAAATTGGAATTTTGCAGAATACCTTAACACGTCCATCTTTTTTTCGAGGACTTACCTGAACTATTTTGTTTGCAGTTGCATTCCTCACGGGACAGATACGGTATCTTCAAGACACCATGGATCAATTTCCGAGGAATAAGAAAATGAAGGTATTATAGAGAATATTATAGCATTCTATGAAATGACCATCACCATTCTTTTTTTGCACATCATTATTAGTTTCATCATTAAAAGAATTATCAGTAAAAGATTTATAAAAATAATAATGTGTTTTTTGAAATGTACTCAAAAGTGTGATAGTAACAACTTCTGTAATTTCAAATAATCTATTTTAAATGCGAAAGTAAGTCGTGTCTATCTTACACTTTCACGACTGAACCAATTTTGACGAAATTTAGTATGGGGTAAGTTTAAACCCCAAGAAAGCACATAGGCTACTTTTTATTCCGCTACTTCTGCGTTCGCGATAACCAATATTTACTCGCAAGAAGTCACAGGCAATAGCTAGTAAAATATATATTAATTTCCTTTTCAGCAACTGGTGCAAGAACGCATTGACAGAAGAAAGAAGTTACTGAAGTATTTGAGACAGTATGACTACAAGAAGTTTGAATGGCTGTTAGAGAAACTCAATATTGAATACAAAGGCCATCCCGAGTAAGTGAACAGTTTTAAATTATAATTATGTATGTATAAGAATTTAGCTTCTGCTAACAGCTTTGGTGGCAGAAATATAATTTATCTGCTGATTCTCAACAATACTATTGCTTTCCATTAGTGAAAGAATTTTCGGAATTGGATCAGTAGTTCAGAATATTACCCACTAGAAACATTGACATAATTATGTACTCTTTACAAATATTAGTATAGATAACAAATCTTTCTTAATGGATTTTGGAATTAATTTGATATCCTTTGGTCATGATCTCCAACTGAGATTTTTTTTATGTAATACCCCATCTAAGTTGCATTGCTATCCTTGTTGTATAAAGAGAAGTTGGACAGGTAGAAAACTAAGTATAAATTCTTTTAATTGCACAAAATTAATTTATGTTGTTGGTTGCCCCCATTATACCATACCACAACACAACTCGTCCTGGCGTCATCTTTTCATAGTTCCGCACTGCCGTAAATTAACAATGTTTATACTCTTTTTCAGGTCCTTCCACAAGCTATCCCGTAAGGAATCTCTCCGCAGACTCACAGAGATGCACTGTGACGATATACGCAACAAAAAACTCGCAGATTTCAGAAACTTGCTTGAGAGTCAACAAGGACCGTACTTGCAGCAGAAACTAGATGCTTTAAAATTAATCAGGAGTGAACAAATTGAACTGAAGCTGGCAATCACTGTTACCGAGCAAGATATCAAGAAAGTTCAGGAGCAGTATGATGAATGGAAAATCAAGGATGACATCAAACAGCAAGCTAAGAAGAAGAAGAAGAACATTGTTTTAGAATTGAACTGATTTTTGTAATAAATATTATTATAGTTTGTGGAAAATTCCTTTTTGTTTTACTTTTAGAGCATCCGTGAGTAGGTCATATTGAAACCAAACGAATAGTTTAAAACCATTTTATTAATAAGTAATTAAGTACAAATTACATACAAATCTTTTACTTAAAAATATTCATATAAAAGTATGAAGCGTATTGTCAAAATCAGTCGAATTTGGACGGAGTATATTTTACATAAATGTTGACATTTCGAGTATATATAGCAATTTAATTATAAAATAATGAAATGAAATACTTAATAGTAAGGAAGACGAAACTTATGTCCTATAATTTACATAGAATATGGCTTTAGGCTAAGATTTAGGCATTGGACGATAATACAGGCAAATGGCAGACTTGGAACTGGAGGAGGAAAATAGTTGCTATCCCAAGTGTAGAATATTTGTCAGAAAATATTGTTTACATTTTTATTGAGAGTTGAATCTAACTTGTAACAAATAAGGAGCTGCTAAACATTTTCGAATAATCTTAGAACTACATAAAAAGGACCTGCCTGTATTTTAACCATTACGTCGTAAGATATTTTGAAAACCGTCATGCAGTAATGACCTGTTAACTTACTGAACTACTGTGTACTGTACTGAATCATAACCTAGCATCGGATATTCTTTTCCAACCAGTTACACTGGAGGGCGACCCCAAGTAGTTCGATATAGGTTAGGTAGATGATGATGATCTAAAGGTTTAGTTAACAGAAAACTTGATGACGCAATTGGCACTGTTGCACTAACACCGGGTTTCACATGTGACCCACTGAACCGTGCACACGTTGCATACGTTGTACACATTGCAAACGTTGGACACGTTGCTAACGTTGGACACGTTTCAAAGCGACGTGGTGTGAGGCGCACGCGCGTAGGCGGTAGGTATAAACCCGGAGCGACGACATTTAGGCGCGTGGGCCCACAGCCAGCCCTCCACGGTCTGCTGCGTCAGGTCGGCGTACACCCACTCGCCGCGCTTCACGGACAGGTCGTCCGGGGCTTGCGCCTGGAAACAAAATGAAAGCATTTCACTGAAAACAATGACGCATAAGCACAGGTTATGGGTCATTTAGGTTAGATGCGTAACGTAGGCTGTGAAATTCAAATTTACTCTCGTTTTTTGCAATTTGGCAACAGGTCAACAACTATTGAACAAAGTATATTTCGTCCCCTTAAAGCGAAAACCGACTATCTGCAATGATAGGTTCATTGCAGATAATCGGTTTTCGCTGTAAGGGGACGATTTATGGAATTATAATCATCAATACGATCAGAGGGTCGTATTGCTGATTTTAATTATGACGAAATAGTCATTGTGTTTGTGTATGTTGTTGTTGAATTTCGCTGGCGTCAATGCCGTAGCTGGGTTGTCGCCATCCTGCCAGGATCGTGGATTTTTTTGGAATGAATTATCGTGGCCCTGGCACAGGCAACTGAAGGAACATGGGTGGGTTTTAGTCAGTAAAAGTATGATACGCCCTCCCACTCCACCCAGAGCGGGAAAAATCATATGATTTCTCACAGAAAAAAAGTTTGTTGTCATTCCATGCTGTTGGTAATTATAAAAAATACCTTATAATCGTAGAGCATGACTAGTTCGGTGCCGTGGTATCGTCCATCGCTGTCCTGTGGCGTCGCGTTGTTGAGTTTGTTGTTGTTGCTGTTGTTCATCAGCGAGTTGTTGGGGTTAGTTGGCGGCGGTGACAGGATAGGTTGTGTGTTGTCTTGTTGTGTAGCTGAAAGTTTAAATTAAAATAGATTAATTTAAAGACTACATTTAAAAAATAATATTGTTCTGTTAAAATAGCAACCGATTTGTATGCGGTTTTCTGCATCATTTAAATAATTTCTTTCCAAAACGGTGAATAAGAACGGCATGTCCTAGACCCAAACATTTGAAGACATGTGACATCTACCAACCCGTACTGGACCCGCGTGGTGGATTACGGCCCATTCATTTTCACCGAGAGGAGGCTTCTGTCCCAGCCGTGGGATAGGTGATTATGTATTCTGGAATGTTTATGTGTATTATCGTTATCAGCCGATCCTACTGCTAGGATACAAGCCTCCTCACTATGGAAGCGATTGGGCCCAGTGTGAGTTGGGAGATGTCACAAATATCTACAAATTTTAGATTCTAGGACATGCCAGTTTTCCTACAATGTTTTCCTTCACCGTTTTGAGAGAAAATAATTCACATAAAGTAAATTGCCTGTGCAGGTTCGAACCTAGGACCCACATTTCGTAAGCCGCAGCTGTTTACCATCAGGTCACTATTGTTCTTAAAACCGTGCGAAGCGGTAGGGCCGCTAGTAGTGAATAATTTAAAAAAATGTTCATGTACATAAGTAGGTAAAAAGTCATTAACTTACAACAATGATGATTTAGAATAAGTAGGTATGTGAATCAGTTCTTTGTTTGTTTTAAACATGGCGATTATTAATGAAATTACCGTGTGATGCCGGACGTAAAGAATAGCACTTTCACACCTTTCCGTGGCTGTCTAAGGGACTTACTAGAGAATGGGCAGCAGCGCTCTCTATGCATTTTACCACCATACTGCGATCGCCAACCCGCCTGCCAAGTGTGACGATTATGGCAACCCCCCCCCCCCCCCCCATTTGGAGGAGGCCTATGTCCAGCAGACGACGTCTATCAGCTGAAATTATTTTGATGATTCGTGGGTCGTCACTAAGCTAGGTCGACCGACGACCTTTAAAAGGCGCTTGGATAGACTGCATGCGGCAAGCGGGAAACATTAATTGCGGACTTACTATACTTTCAACCCGAGGAGAAGGAAATTCCCCTGCCAGGGTCGCGAGATTCGTTCGAAAGAGTTACCGTGGCCCTGGCATATGGGCAACTGAAGGAACACGGTTGGGTTTTAGTCAGTAAAAGTCTGACACGCCCTCCCGCTTCGCCCAGAGCGGGAGAAGACATTTGATGATTTCCCAACCAAAATAAATAAATCCTAATCCATAGCTTCATAGGTTTGATAAAATCGTCTGCTAAGCAACGTAAATAGCGCAACGAACGTGGCTGAACTGTCAAAATTAAGGTATTGAGATCGATTGCCATTGTATGTATGTCCCAGCCCGGTATTGCGGCATCACTTGCAAGAGGTCTATGTGGCTGGAGTGGACTGATGATTGGTTGATTTAAAGACATTGTATTACAGCACAGTGGTAATCGCCGTGATTTACGAATAAGGTCGTCTGTTAGAGCCCAAACAGTCGCTTTAATTTGTACAAAATATTTCATCACCAAAGCTCTCAAAACGGTGAGAGAAAACATCGTGAGGAGACCGATGTCCTAGAACTAAAAATTCGAAGACATGTGAAATCTACCAACTCGCACTGAGCCTGCGTTCTGGATTGCAGCCCAATCCTTCTCACTGAGAGGAGGCCTGTGTCCCAACAGTGGGCAAATTTTAGGCTGATTATGTATTACCTTGAACAACAGCGGGGTACACAAAGCCAGACGGTATGAAGCCCTCCTGTCCGTCACTGCGCACTATCCAGTACCAGTCTGGGTCTTCCCTGTTTAGAACTGAAACATACAAGATTGCAAAATACTATCTCATTGTCATTGGAATCTACACTTTAGACCAGCCTTTCCCAAAGTGGGCGATAACCTTACCACCCCCCCTTTAGGCCTGCAGCGCCCACAAGGGGGCGTTATCGCCCACTTTGGGAAAGGCTACTTTAGACTATTAATGTGTTGGATATCCGTATCAGTATCCGCGGATATCTGAAGGGGAAAAAGGATCCGTATCGTTTACTTTGTTCGCTTGTCTGGGGAATTACTACCATAATTTCTGCCACCATATTTATTATTTCACCATACTGCGATCGTCCACCCACCTGCCAAGCGTGGGGATTATGGAAAACCCTACTCCCCAAATTGGGAGACGCCTATGTCCAGCAGTGGACGTTCTTAAGGTGAACTGTTGATGATGATAATTTCTGCCACAAAGCAATGTTGCTGATATGAAGTTCTGTGTTTTGAAGGGTATGACTGCAGGTGTAATTACAGGTATATGAGATCTTACCAGTAACAAACTCGCCGCGCTCCACGTCCACATCGTTCTCATCTCGAGCGGTGAAGGTGTACAGCACCACGTACCGTCCGGAGGGATCCTTGCTGAACGGACACGCCTCTCCCTCACTGCCTAACTCGGAGTGCCCGTCGTTTGTTACCCCGTCCGAAACGGATAATCTGGAGAAGAGGACAGGATAATTAGTTAAATTGTTACTACCAGACATTCAATCGATCTGCCTAGCGTTTACCGAACTATGTTGGGTCAGCTTCCAGTCTGACCGATGAAGCTGAATACTAGTAATTTACTTAGAGCGACTGATCAATACGAGTTGATACGTACAGGTTAAAAGACTCAGGCTTCTGACAAAATGTAACGACTGTTAAAGATGTAGAAATAACAGCGGGGTCCAATGGCTTAACGTGATTTAAAAGGCACGGAGGAGTCTCTATATGTTATGGATGGTCACCCACCCCTGAATCAACCGCGGTAAGCGTAGCTTAACCTTCGATCGAGCTCATAGAGAAAGACTAACAACTGGCTTAAGCTGGCAAGCTTTTCCTTGTTGTCCTTCAAGATTCATTTGGCGCTGTAACAAGGTCTGTTCATAATTTACACATCTTTACAGTTAATTTTGCGATGGCGGAACAATATAATATTGAGTATTCATACTTTTTTTTTTAAGTCAGAGTATGCTAAGTCATGCCAATCGCATCAAGGGAAACCACTCGAGTTCGCAAAAACAACGAAGTTAATTTGGTTATTTAATTTTTTTAATAATAGGTACATGGTATTAGGTAATCAGTAATAGCTAATAACTATGGAACAAGCTATGCTTGGAGTATCTCTGAAGGATAGAATCCGGAATGAGGTGATCCGGCAGAGAAACAAAGTTGTCGACATAGCTTAAAGAATTAACTAGCTGAAGTGGCAATGGGCTGGCAACATTAGCCGTAGAACCGATGACCGTTGGGGTAAATGTGTTCATGAGTGGAGACCGCGAATCGGCAAACGTAAGGTAAGACGCCTCGTCGCTCCACCTAGCCTTAGTGCAGGCTAGGTGGAGCAACGATCTTCGCAGGGCGGCTGGTAGCAGCTGGATGAGAGTTGCCGAGAATTGAGAACGTGCAATTGGCTGATGATGATGAACCGGTACATATTGATAAACGTGGCTGGATGATTTATGGATGGTATACTCACTGTGAAACATCTCGATGCGCCAGATCAGTGGGAGACCGACTCCTGGGCAGCTTCTTCTTGAGGTCGTGATGCTCGCAGGGCGCGCAATACGAGTGCGGGATGAAGCCCTCGCGCCGGGACTCCGCCACGATTACATACACCCAGTCGTTTTCACGATACAATACGTTTACTATTTGGCCGCGTTTTACCTGAAAAATGATTAAATCAAGACAATTTTTTAAGTTACTTTGTTTAAGCACCCCCATTGCTGTACATACTTCCCACGCTTGGCAGGCAGATCGCTGTCATCATCATGTCAGCCCGGAATCACACACTGCTGGGCAGTACTTATAATATTTAAAAATGAATAGAGGACACTACTTTCCATTCGCTAATAACTCCCTAAGTCGCCTTTTATGACACTTACGGGAAGAAATAGGGTCATGCTATACTTTTAGCAGTTTTAGCCTGGCACACGCAAATGGATCACCAAAGTCAAACCACCAGTCAAATCATACAAAAAGATAACAAACCTCTAGCTCATCATCAACACAAGGAGCAAAGTCATGGAGCACCACCATCTTGGAGTCCGGACTGAGACCATGCTCCTTCTCAATGCCAACCCTCACCAGGGTCTCTATGCTGGCTGAACCCGTGATACGTCCCATGCCAGGGCTTAGTCCTGAGCCGGGACGTGATAAGTCTTTGTCTGAGTCACCGCTGCTTGCTGCAAAAAGATGGTTGATGTTGTATAAATATTAAATAGAGAAAATTATTATTAGTACATAAATTAATCAGGTCTGGTCAAACAAGTTTCGTTAGGTAAAGTTATTCGGTTTCATTTTTAATGCTAATTTAAGTAATCAAATGCCTATTTTATAGGCAGACGTAAAAGAAACTTAGGTAGGGGCTCACGACCAAGTAATAATAGCCACATGGGTTGATTGATTAGGTTAAGCTTCGCTTGTTGAGGTCAATCCATGGATGGGTGACCATCTTTATTTACCGAGACTTCTGTATCTCCAATACCATGTTAAACTTTTGTTCCCAGGCGTCATTCTTAGATCTTTGACAGTCATTACGGGTTTTCAAAAGCCTGAGTCTCACAAATGTCTTACAAAGAGGTAACTTTTTACTCAGTAATTGGGTTGTGGAGGTCAGATAGGGTGTGGCTATTCAGATTGGAAGCCGAACCCAACATAGGCCAAGCAGATTGATTGACATTAAAGAAGTCTAAATTGTGTTTTAATAAATACCCAATTTTGTAAATGATAGGAAGTAAAACTTTGGTAAGACTAAATTGACTAGCAACTGATTCATAACAGCAAAAAATGAGAGCGGTGTCTGTGAGTCATAAGACTATTTATTTGTATTCAGTGCAATGAATCAAGCGTGTCTGGTAAATCAATTACCTGTTATTGAATGGTGGTTTCATTAAATTTTAAGTCTCAAGCTATTTTTTTATTGCTATTTGTTGATTGACTACATTTGTATAGAAATATTAGTTGAATAATAAATAAGAACAAGTTGTGAAAGTTAAATCTAAAATATATTTAAATAACTAAACCTATTAAATAAGTTCTAAGTAGTTTTTCATTCAAAAAGTTTTGATCTGTCTGCACCACACATTCAAAAACTTTTGCATCTATGGTCCATCAAGTTTTTTTTATTTTGCCAGCCATTTACAATACCTAATTTGAGGTTCTCACGGTCAAGGGTATTGGGCATACAGGTTGTCAGGTGAAACAGGATGAAATTACTAGTTTTATATATTTATAATTATATAGAAAGTCTGAGGTCATTGACTTGAAAAGTTCCCAATGAAAGCTCGATACTTACATTTCTTCTTCTTCCCCCTTCTAATTCTAACTGGACACAGAAACGCCATACTGTAATAAACTTAAATTAACACATAACTAACAAAATAAGGTTAAATTCAACAAGTTATAGTCACTACTTTGAATAAAATACGATTTTCTCACGATTTCCTACATGTCAAAAAAGTTCACAAAACAACTTTTTTTTATACGTTTCGTTACTCCATTCGGGTTGTGCGTTTCGTTTTTCGCAAACATTCAACAGTGTCCGATTTATTTTAAACTTTGTGATTTTAATAGTTTGATAATTAATAGATTTTAATTAAATAATATTAGTTTCTGTCAGAGTCACGACATGTATACCTGCCATAGTAATCATTAGTTTTGTAAAAACGCTGATTATTAAAAAATAATAACACTAAAATTTGAATCTTTTGGCTAAACATACAATCGCCAATACGGACATTTATATGGACACAGGCCATTGCTGATCAACATTTCTCAAATTGTTTTCTGAAATTTGGTTTAAAAACAAGATGGCGGTGATAGTTCCCATTTTTGCCACGCGCCAAAAGATCCTTGTACAGTTTATAGTGTTTGATTTTTATTGACCCATGAGCACTCATAAATGATGATATTCTTAATCTACTTACTAATATTAGCCTATTATTTCCTCAATGCAGGGCAAAGGCACGAGTACTGATCACCACGCTTTCTCAAGATGGGTTGGCAATTTGACAGTTTCAGACTTATATTAACTATAAAGTCCAGCTTTTCTCACGATTTTTCGTTCACCGATGTCAGTAAAAACCAAGATCAACTCAGAAAGTACATATAAATTGAAAAAGTCACATTGATGATTGCCCGGATTTGAAGCCACAACCTTGTGCATAAAGAGTGAGCCATTGCGACATTATTTTTCGACATTTGGTGTGTAATGCTAAACGGTCACCGCTACATGCGGCATAATCAGCCTCAAATGTTCCCACTGCTGGGATGATAATCCACCACGTGTACCTAGTGCAGGTCGGTGGATGTCATATCGAAATACAAAGCGTGTTAGAAGTGACGAACTAAAAATATTGTTTTTTTTCGATGATGCCGTGTTGTTTACCAATTGCGTGATTTTCCAATAGTCGTATTTTAGTTTTTGTTTGTATCGAAAATAATAAATTTTCTTGAAGTCCTTTAAAAGTATTACGGAAACGCTGTTCCGAAACCGTAGCTTTGGTAGGTACTTACATACCGTAAAGAAGATTCCATTTACAAAATAAAACAGTGGTCCTTTTCGAAAAATGTTTATTTCACAGTATTAGGTAGGTACACGATATAAAGGCAGTCGTCAGCTTAATTACTAAACTTCAAAGATACATTTGGCACATGCAAATTGAAACAGCAAAGTACAAAAATACACAGAAATTACTTTCAACAACTTTTAATCCTAACTCTAATATGAATTCAAACTTAACTAAGTAAATACATACATCGTTAATTTATATTGTTTTACACATTCATTGATATTAATCTCTACTTAATAATTAAACTTTTATGACTTATTTGTTCTTGTCTAGAATGATATCACTATTTTATTTCAGAACAAAGAGCCGATTGCTATTTTTGAACAATAACTTTATAATTATTTATATTTAGTAAATGTAACATCATACATAAATATAATCTTGATACTACATTAACAATTTTTATAGTCCCCGTAACACTTTTGAAAGCAAAAGAGCGCTCATTGTCAATTTGTCACAAACTCACGATACATCTATTGAACATTCAGAAGTTATGTTTTTTTTTCAAGTATCAGTTATTTTATCTAAATATTTTTTTATGTACAAGTAAATCAAACACCCTTTTGCTTTGAAGCTCTCTTCTTTTATTTTTACCTAAATTCAATTATTAGGAGCTCTTCTAGTATTTAAACTTAATACTAGGCATGTCACTCAAGTTTCAATACAATTATATTTTTTTGAAGAAAAATAATGTAAAATGATGAAGTTTATGAATTTTGCTATGCCTCGCTAAATATTTTTAAAGCTGACGGTACCAACGTAAAAAGAAAGCTTTACATTTTTTTATCAGGCAGAACTATAGACAATTTATACGATGGGTAGATGACGTGATAGCAAATGTCGTATTTACATGCAAATTAAAATAAAGTTATAAAAATAACTATAGATGTTGCGTATCAGTTAATGAATGCCACGCCTCGTGACGATGGTCAGGAAACTTAATACAATCCATCCAATGTTTCAATCGCCTTCCTTTAGAACTTGCTCCCAAAATTAGGCTCCCTAAAAAGTCGTTAGCTTTGCCATAGTCCTTATCCCAAACTGTCAGTGTCAGATTTTGGCGAGAAAGTTCGGTTGGGCGAGTTTCGAAAAGAAATTCTTCGTTCCACACTGGGTTTAGATTTCGCCATTTTATTGATGTTTTGTGCTTCTTGTGGTAAGGGTCTGGGTCTAAATGCCTGAAAAGAAAAGAATTTATATCAACATAGGCATTACTATTTATTATGTCAATGGAAATAGACATATTCTGTTAGAACATAGGTATGTAACTTTATGCGCAATTTTATAACAAATATTTTTTTGTATTGATTTCTGTACTAACTTTATGAAAAAAACATTAAGTAGGTACCGTACCATCGAACCGTATTTATTGAAACCAATTTTCGCGTAAGTTCAGTGACAACTCTGTTCAAGTATCTAACGAAAAAACTTGGACCAAGTTGAAATAAGGAACAATGAAAACAGCTCCATAAACGTCATAACTTACAATTTAACGAACGGATCCGAATATCCATTGCTGTCTTGAGGCGGCAGGTCAGCTCCTCTACAGATGGTCACGACCAGCGCTCGTCTCCTGGTACTGTAGCACAGAGCCAGGAGGATTCTGGGGCCAGTAGGGTCGGAGCCCGAGGGTCCTGACAGGGCCAGCCGCAGTTGTGCTGGGGACTTCGTGCATTCTCGTAGGGCGACTGTCGCTGAGCCCATCTCATCGCAGCCGTATCTGGAATAGAAACATAGTTTGTAGTATTATTTTCAAATTATTTAGCTGTCTTCTTCCCCTTCTTGACTTGTAATTAAGTAATAGATAAGTTGTACCGTGTGGTGCCGGTCGTAAAGAGTACCATCATCCTATTCCTTCTCGAGGGTGTCGTAAGAGGCGACTAAGGGACTTACTAGAGAATGAGCAGCAGCGTTCTCTATGCATTTTACAACCATACTGTGATCGTTATCCCACCTGCGACAGTGGCGATTATGGCGAACCCCCCAACCAGTCGACGTCTTTTTTTTTTTCTGGATTGGAATACATCAAGTGACTTCTCTCGCTCTGGGCGGAGCGGGAGGGCGTGTCAGACTTTTACTGACTAAAACCCACCCGTGCTCCTTAAGTTGCCCATGTGCTAGGGTCACGGTATCTCTTTCGAACAATCTCGCGACCCCGGAGGACCAGTGGACGTCTTACGGCTGAAATGATGATGATGATGAATAGAAACGTAATCTCTGTTCCAAAAGTCTCTATGTGTTTAAAGTGTGTTCAGATTATCTATATTCTTATTTCGTAATCACTAAAAGTATTGAAATGGGCTAGAAAACTACCTAACCTTAATTGTCAAATGAATCATGATCTTGAATGTTTTCCAGAAATTCATTTTTTTTTCAGTTTTTCGCAATTTGCAGATCATTGTCGGTTTGTGTGTTGAATAAAATCGTCACCCTCCCCGCTAACTGTCGTATCTCACAAACTGACGTATCTACACGGACATTACCTACGTGTTCATAACTTTGTTTCGAAAAGGTGTCTCTAGTCCTCGTGTCTCTATTGTTTACCGTTTAGAAGATAATCAAGTTTTTTTTTTAGCGTATGTGCAAAAGGAGGGAAAAAATATTCTCACTATCTGTCGTATCTACTACAGTTAGTAAGATTTTATTTTTTTCGTCCCGATGCAGAATTTTTTTCAATAATGATTACTATTTTTTTTTGCATTTACGTCGTTTAGAGATCAAAGCTTTTTTTACGAATAAGAAGCTTATTGCCATATCATTAAGTCACACTGCGGTATGCACGGGGGTGGGGTGCGGGCGGTTGGACTCTGAATGAGCAGGGAATCAAATCTGTCTGTCGACCAATTCTTCGTAGAGTGACAGGTCGCTCGCACAATAATGATCGAACAGCACATTGAGAGATTCCCGAAGGTTGAATCTCATTACTGCAGGGACCATTCTTCTAGAGAATACTTACTCGTGAACTGACGCTACCCAAGATGTACCTACCACATGTTTGAAGAAAAGATTAAAAATTGTTCCATGAAGCCCAGCTTATCTTCATTTCTGTATGAAGAAAAGCTGGGCTTCACGGAACAATTTTTAAGGGTTTTTAAATCCAAGAAATTGTCTTTCCATCGCCCATAAAAAGATCAGTGTAGTTTGTGCATGACGTATTTAAAAGGTTCTGAAGAAGAGAAATTAAAGATTTGCGAAAAGTATAGGAAGCACCAACAGGAGAAGACTTTGTTTATATCAGAAAGAAATAAATGTAAACTAGCATCACAGCAAAACCCAACCCCAATACAATTACTACATTTGACCTCCAACAAGCCATAAGCTTGCCTATTAGCAATGAAAATGCTGTTTTTATAAACGTCGTCTTTCGGCGTACAATTTCACAATATATGATACTAGCTTCTGCCTGCGACTTCGTCCGCGTCAAATTTTCGCTCCCTTTCCCGTCGCATCGAATTGCCTGCCAGTTTTCGTCCATTTTTCGTTTGCTGCTCCGCTCTTTTTGACCGTAGCGTGATATTATATAGCGTTCCTCAATAAATGGGCTACACAAAATAATTTTTCAATTCCGGCCAGTAGTTCCGCTGATTCTTGTCATTCCCCTTTTCGTACAAACTTTCATCCCCTATTACCTATTGTTATTTTACCCGCTTAAGGGTAAAAATTTAACAAACTTTAAATATAATTCATAAATATATATTATGTAATAAAAGCCAAATAAAAAAGTTTCATCATTCTAGCTTTAAAAACGACTATACTTCCCTACAACCTTTCATCCTCCCTTTTCCGCAATAAAAAGTAGCCTATGTCCTTTCTCAGGCTCTAAACTATGTACCTAATTTCATTTAAATCGGTTCAGTAGTTTTAGCAGGAAAGCGAGTCAGACAGACAGAGTAACTTTGCATTTATAATATTAGTGTGGATTAATAGAGCTTTATTTATATTTTCATGTACCAAACAATCACGTCGTAACAGACACAAGTTGAAAAACAAAGTTCTCACAGAGTGACGTATCTGCTTCAAATGAATATAAATAAATAAATAGATATCTTAGGGCTTTAGGGCTACTACTAACTTAAAGAGTAAGCCAAGAGCAATAAAAAAAAGGAATTAATTCATAAATAAAGCCACAGCCAACGTAACTACAGTAACATGATTGTAGCGTCCGACCGAAAAACTGTTGCCCTGAAAAATTACGAATTGCTAGATACGACAGTTAGCGCGGAGGGTGACGAAATATGATTCGCGACCGTAAGAAAATAGATGATTTTAAATGACAACACAAATAAATCAAAAACCTTCCGATCCCGTTCGTCCCTTGCTGTCTTCTTCCAGCGACGCGCTAAGCCGAAGTCCGTACCCCACACCGGGTGCCAATAGCGTGTAGTCGCTCTAGCTTCAAGTTTTTAAGCCCTGGCTGGAGGCCTTCATTTATTAAGGTAGCCACAGGCAAGTCCGGTTAAGCAGCCGACAACCTCCCAGGTTGGCATAAGAGATGTTAATCGCAAAAAAAAAACGAAATTTATAAGATAATCGATCATCTAACGCAAATTATCAGAACAATTTTTTATTCAATGATAAGATTTTTGATTAACGTCATTTGCTTGATAGTTTTAAAATTAAGCGCCCTGTTTGAGAATGGTGCCGATTCCCTTATTCACAAACTAAACTAAATTTAAGTTCAGTGCATCTTTTTCTTTCTATTTCATTAAGGAAAGGACAGAAGATAAATTTTAGTTTAGTCCTGTCAAATTAATCAGCGCTTGACGTAAATTGACGTAATTTTAGTAGGCAAGTTTTTAATCACGTCTAAACTTGTATGGAGTAGTGACAGGCGCTGATTAATTTGACAGGACTAAACTAGAATTTTTCTTTTGTCCTCTTCTTAATGAAATACAAAGAAAAAGATGCACTGAACTTAAATTTAGTTTAGTTTGTGAACAAGGGAATCGGTACCACTCACTTAGTTTTCTCAACTAAAAACTTTGTACACGCAGACGTGCTTTGTGTTCCTGCAAGTCAGTTGCATCGCACAGTAGTCAGTAGGGTCGTGCCACAGACAGGCGCGATGAGACTGTGCAACGTGACTCTGGTAGAACATAATTATCCATTTAAAATAAAAAATGTTCGACTAGAGTCGCGTCGCGCTTTTATGTCGCCCCTGTCTGTAGAAGCATTAATCTCGAGAACTTTCCTAGGACATTAAAATAGTGGTTGACTTTTGATTATAATAAGACCTACCTACCTACGTATAGTATAATAGTTCATTCATGATTTAGGCAAAGAGACTGTTAAAATACCGCAAATCTAAGATTTATTTACATTAAACAAGAATACATGTTCTTTCTAACAAATCAAAAAGTTATTTGTTATACATTGAAAACATCGAAAAGGAACATATTTTGATAACCTATCCCTTTATAAGGCTCTGTCCATATTTTGGACACCATACTTTTTAAATTTTTGCGGCTGAATGAAACGTCAGTCAAATTCAGTTTTTATACTCTGTGATTTGACAGTTTGTTAGCAATAACAAAACGAAAAAAAAGAAACAATATCTATGGACGGTATTTCACGGTGTTCGGATAACTTTCAAAATTTGGTGATTTTTGAGTGCTGTGTGTTTATCCAACTTCATCTTCGTGAAAAATGAATAGAAAGGTAAGTTTTATTTTACAAGATGTTCAAAATATTGTAAATATGGGATAAATGTCTTTATTTTAGTAATAACTTTCACTTTACAAAGTAAACTTCGAAAACTTATGACGGCATATATTGGACAGAGCCCGTTGGCCTGTCCGGCAAGTGCGCTTTTGAATAAACTGCTTTTATGTTTTTTTCCTGTTTCAGGTAATACAATTAGACAATCTTGAGGCAACTCTAGAGGAACTTTTTGGCTTATCGGATGGTGAGCAATCGGAAGATGGTTATGAAAGCGACGAACGGCAAAATGAGGCGATTTTCACAAAAAAAATTCATTCATCAATAATTCATCAAAAAAATTCAAAAAAACTCATATTCTTAATAAAGAGGTCCTAGTTATCATATTTATCAATTTTTTATTTCCATACCCTTAGCAGTTTTCTGTGCCTTATAAAGGGTTAAGTAAATTATTTGGCAAACGTATTTGCTCAACGCGTGTTCGAGTTACGCGGAGTGGAAAAGTTAAGTGTTCTGGTTGACCTATTTTTTGACACATCAGGCGATATTGGGGAATTAGGTACCTTACAACACAACATAGGGTTCAGTTTGTCAGCATGTAGACTTGTCATAAAAAAGTGAGTACTTTTTATACCGGTAGTAAATTCCCGCGGGATTATTTCCGACCTTCACGTGAGCGAAGCCAATGGCAAAAGCTAGTTTCTAATGAAGGAAAGATGAAATAGATGTAGAATATTTTTTCCAGATTCTTCTCAGAGCCTTGACATCGATCTCCTTTAGGCACGTGACATTCCAGGCACGTTCTAGTAACTTTTACGACACAAACTTGTCACGAAAAAAGTTACTTCTGTCGTCTGAAGCTGTTCGCAAGTATTAACTTGATAGCTACCTATTCCCACGGTTTGTCGTCCTTCTTTGTGTTTCGGTCCACTTATGTCTATTTGAAGAAAAATGAATTCCACACAAATTTTACTAGACATTGCTTATATATGCTAAAGTTGGGGCACACGAGCGTCACAAGATGTTATAAATTTGCATCTCATAAATAACTCTAGAAAACTCGCAACAAGAAATATAAGAAAAACTTCTTTCAATCCGGTGAATTTATTGTATTTCGCGAAGACTCATTATTAAGTATGCGATTAATTTGACAAAAATGTTTCGTTTCGACTGTGTCTGAGGCGCGAAACTTCCAACCTTAGCGCTCATCTAACCTGTCTAAACTCAAACTGCCAATACGTTCCCACTGCCGGGACACACTCCTATTCTTTGTGAGAGGGCACTCCCTCTCACATAGAAGAGGGCTGTATCCAAGCAGCCCGCTGGCTGCAATCCATCTAGTGGGCCCAGTGCGGATTGCTTCGAGGACATGCTGGTTTTCTCACGGTATTTTCCTTCACTGTTTATAGACCAACTATATATTTAAGAGTAATGGTTTTTTACCTGTCATCATCAAAAACCACGATCTCCAAGGACTTGACAGCGAGGTCTGACTCCGTGATGCCGAAGAAGTGCAGCGTCTCGTTGAACTCTGGGTTCTTCGTCTTGTGGACTGTCTTCGTTCGTAGTCTGTTGGAGTAGGATCCTTCTGAAAGATTACAGAATAGTTGTGTAAGTGGGGTGCTCTAACTACTCCAAATGATCCATCGACTTTCTAATAATAACACACCAGGTCGTGAAAAATTCATATGCATTGTGTTGTGACTGTTGTTTAAGTCTATGGAATGTTCATGAATGTTGGTGTGGTATTAGATTTCTTTGTGATCAAAAAGTTTGGTACAAAATACAGACGGAGTGCGGATGATTGTATTAAACGAATTACTGAAGTAAATACTGCAAAATGGACTGTAACTGTGTTTTTATGCCCACTGGGGAAAGTGCAATTTTAAGCGCGCAAAATTGCTTTCGATTCAAAATGTAGGGCATAGAGAATTGGGTCTAGTGGCGCATAAGGCTCATTCTAGGCTCAAAGCAATAACTCACCTCTAGGCAAAACTTCTAATCTACAAAACGGATCCGACAGCCCAGTCATATCCATGCCCATAAGTCCTCTCGCTCTAAGAACCGTCACGGCCAAAGACGAGGTCGCATTCTCATACGCCAGCTTTATCTCCAGCGTTCCGAATCCTGCGTCAGGTATCGTAGGAGGCCTTTCAACTTGTGTAGTAGGCTTTGTCAACTCTTTCCTCATGCTGCGAAGGCTGTAGGCACTGCCTTTACTGCCCGTTCTCTTTAGGGCTGCTAAGGGCCGCTGGGTCAGGCTGTCTTGTCTGTGAAGACTTAGGCCACTGAATCCGTGTGATAGGATGTCTGTTTCACTCCATTCGTAGTGGGCGTCCTGGAATGGAGAATAGAGAAAGTAGATGAGGTGTTTAATACAGTCAAAGTCATTTATTCAAATTACGCTAAGAATCAGCACCTTTGAATAACAAAATTACATAAGACAGTCCCCCAAATCACTTTAACCACTTCTTAGTGCTTTAGCTGGGAAGAAGATATGACACAACCAACTTCACAGCAGCGAATATAATGGAACATAATGATTTATTGAAAAACAATTTTAGATTTTTTCTTGCAGGTTCTCGGTATGGAAACACTCGGGCGTTTCCTCTCGTCTTATTCGGAATAGGAACCTCCCGAAGCATCCGTGTCCGGAGAGGGTTCTGCGTAAGGCGGAGGGTGAGGACGTCGCGGCGCCTCTCTAACCACTCTACAAAGAGGGGACTTAGCACCGCAATTGTGGCGTGCCCAATCTGTTGTAAACTTGGCAACCATAACGTATGCCATAGACTCCAAGTAGTAGCTGTCACTTCACAATAAATGTTTGCTATAAGCCCGCCTCTTATTTGAACATTGGAGGCGAGTTAAAAAATTTGGTACAAAGGACCAACTGCCAGATGCTAACTACCCATCCCACGCAATCAAGCAACATTATACATCTAAAACTAAGTGGGTAAATGTCAATCTAAAGGTCTTTCATCTTCATGAATAATGAAACTTCTTCAAATAAAGCTGAATGAGCGCCTCGATACAATTCCGCTTGGCTGCATAACCTGATTTACATATAAAATGTACTGAGATATTTTACAGCCGCTTTCCTACTAGGTTAAGCGCTTTCAGCGTCGGATTTGCATATTCCACCGATAACTTACGTGGGGGGTGATATGGACGGTCGTAAATAACATGTGTTTTAGTACTGGCTGGTAATATCAATCGATTTTCAGTGACACGATAGCAGGGATATCGAATAAAGATATGATTAAAGTCAGGTTTCATTTTTCTATATAAGTAGACCTTATAAATTGGTATTCTCCATGAATAAGGTTGCGTGGAGGTAAAATGGCAGTCACTTTATAAATTTTGGACATTTGCATTGCCGTTTTGGACTGAATCTAACCAGACTAGACCAAAGTCTCTGAAACAAGAGCCGACCAAGCCTAGTAAAGGTACAAGTGGACATGATGTGTCCTAACGATCATGAGCTAATCCCAGATATAAGTATAGAAAACAGAGCATAGGATCATAGCCCATTAAGAGGACGTTTTAAGTGCGCAATAAAAATGCTAGCTGTGTGCAGACTATTACCGTCACGGAGCTCTTTATTTGATGTTTGCAAGACCTCTTAACCGACCAATTGCACTGCACTGAGGGACGGTTAACTTCTCCGTTAAAATTTCATAAGTGGTGCACCCGTGAATGGTTTAAAGAGCGTTGTAAAACTGACGATTTTACAGCGTATTTGCAGATAGGCGATATGTAAACGTGCTCTCCGCGACTACGCGACGTGTACTCCACGTTTTCACAATATTGTACAGAGACTCACTATCTGTCTACACTCACGTGCCTCGGAAAGCACTCGTCAGATTGCCGTTCCATCGGACGATGAGTGAGGGAAGAGTGAGTGTACCTGTGTCTTCTCAAACATTTGTGCACTATCTCCCGCGTAAATGGCTACTTGCCGCTGTAGGATAGGCTACCATTGCCGAAAGTCGGTTTGGAGGCATGTTTTTATTTGTTCAAGCACAAAACTGTTTTGTAAACTACGCGATGAACGCGTTGCGCAAACGTGACAGACACGCTGGTAAAATGCTGGCCAATCGCCAGTGTGGTAAGGCCCTGTGGTTCTTTAATCGTCGGTTTATTTTATGAGTGGTATGAAACGGTGGGCTCTTAAGTCTTAACGAACTCACTAAGGTTTATGAAGATGGTGAGGACATCAATTTTATTGCATCAATGGAAGTACGGCTGTAAAATCAATTACGGACAGGGTAGGATTAATTGTATTGTTGAGGGGAGGATATCAATTGATTGGTCTATCTTTTATAAAGTCGTGTGCCCGATGGGGGAATTCACGTCAGCAACAATGACGATAGTCGTTATATAAAGAGTAGACAACGACAATAAATTAAACTTTATAAATCTAATGACGTTCCCAGTCTACGTAAAAAAAATTGGTTGCCTGTAAAGTCGGTATACGGGCGAAAGTTTTACGTGACAACGACTTTGAGTGGTAAAATAATTTTAATGTGAATATTAAAATCACAATAGAAGCGCAAGACATGAACCGGTGTGTATGCTTATCTCTCTCACTCTCTCTCTCTCGCTCTGTCTCTCTCGCTCTTAGGCGGGCTAACCATGCCCGAGTGGAAGGGACGCGTGCCTCTCACTCGCTCTCATTGTGAGCGCATAACGTGAGCGGAGCGTAACGCAGTTTCTTGAAGTGTCACCCGGCAAACCAATTTATAAGACGTTGTCACGTCAAAAAATCAACCAAATTCAGGTTGGTGACTTAGTCACCTGCATCCATCAAGGGTGTTATTCTATCCGCCATATTTAACAATTTTCGCCATAAAACTCATAAGTGACTTGGGGGAAAAAATTAAATTCCTATTACAACAATAGACAGACTGTTTCGATACAAGACAATATTCTTTTTTTTATGAATTTTAGAATTTTAATAAATAGTTTGTCAAAAAATGTTTTACCTCTAGCTACCGCGTCTGAACACGATTTCTGAAGGAGGTAATTTTATTTTACACTTGCATTATCATCCAATAATGTTTCCACTGTTGTAACACAGCGCTCCTCTATTTTAATGGGAGTGAGCTGTACGCTACCACGCGGGCCCAGTGCTGGTTGGTAAATATAATATATAATATTCCACAACTATCACACAACGCCATCTAGTCCCAAGCCAAGCAGAGCTTGTGTTATGGGTACTAGACAACTGATAAACATACTTATATATTTCTAAATACATACATATTATAGATAAATTACACCCAGACACAGAATAAATGATCGTGCTCATCACACAAACATTTGTCCCGGGTGGGAATCGAACCCACGACCTCCGGCATAGCAGTCAGGGTCACTAACCACTAGACCAACAGGCCTGTCACATGTATTCGATTTATCGATTCTAGGACATCGTTACCTCGCGATGTTTTTCTTCACCGTTTTGAGAGCAGTGGTGATAATAATATAATAATAACATCTTAGGACAACCAACACAACGTTATCTGATCTCTAACTAGGCAGAGCCTGTACTATGGCAACCAGACAACTGATAAATATATATTTCTAAATACATACATATTATAGATAAATTACACCCAGACACAGAACAAATCATTGTGCTCATCACATAAAGTTTGTCCTGGTTGGGAATCGAACCCACGACCTCAGTCTTAGCAGTCAAGATCACTAACCTCTAGTGGTCTAACAGGCTAGTCAAAATATGATGAAATAAACCTTCAACTAGGTAAGACAGAAGCCGTCACAACTGCCCTAAAAAATATATGTTTTGACTTACATAATTACGTATTATGAAAATTTGAATAATTCAATAACGATGAGTATAATTAAAATTTGAAAACATTAAATACATAATCTAGTCGGCGGTACCCATATTGAATGAAGACCCACGATGTTATTTTAAGAAAGCGTTTGTTTTTCTTTAACATTTTCATAGGTTTTCATTACTAACGATTGTATTTTCAGCAAGTTTTAAATGTTTCTTATTTGTACGAGTACGTATTGTATGATTGGAAAAATAACATGTTATTTCTTTAGACGATTATAATTTTTCAAAGAAATATTAATACTAACTTAAAAAGAATCCTCCAGGTGTCTACCATGGTACTGGTGTTTTTCTTATCTTGTCGATGGTAATCTAGATAGAGTTGGTCCAGAATTAGGCTACGAGTCTGGCACCTTCAGTAGCATCCATCACAGATAACAGGATGCGCAGGACACGAAATTTTGTGTCACTTTGTTCATGGAGAGGCACCACATTTTAAGTCATGGTGAAATTAAGGCAACAGCGAAGCTAATTTGGAAGAGAACCATAAGTAAGATTGTTAATAAAGGCTATTATTTATAGTGTGGTCTGTTCTTCAGAGCAAAGAGCTGGTGAATAATCTTGGCTACAAAGTGTCTATGCTAGTACTCTTCGTTATATACGAGAACACCTGGAGGTTTTTTTTTTGGACGAAGTCGCGGACAGATGCTAGTAATAAATAAATTAAAAAATTGGCTGTCTTTTGGGCATTAAATACCTACAAAAAATTCATCACCGTCGATATTTCAGCCGAACGAAGTCCATTGCTGGATATAGGCCTCCCCGGGTAATCGCCACGCTTGGCAGGCGCGTTGGCGATCACAGTATGGCGGTAAAATGTATAGAGAACGCTTCTGTCCATTCTCTAGTAAGTCGCTTCTTACGACAACCACGGAAGAAACAGGATGGGCTATTCGTTATGACTGGCACCACACGGATCACACTTAGCGTTTATTAATGGCTGGCCTGCTTGTCTAGTAGTTAGTGACCCTGACTGCCAAGACTGAGGTCGTGGGTTCGATTCCCACCCAGGACAAATCTTTGGGTGATGAGCACAGTTATTTGTTCTGTGTCTGGGTGTAATTTATCTATAATATGTACATATGTATTTAGAAATTTATAAGTATATTTATCAGTTGTCTGGTTACCATAGTACAGGCTCTGCCTAGTTTGGGATTCTGATCCCAAACTAGGCAGAGCCTGTTTGGGATCAGAATAATACATAATATCTTAAGACAACCAACACAGAGTTATCTGTAACTCTGTGTAGGTTTTCTTGTTTTTTGTCTAAAATTAAGTTGGAACTTCAATATGTAAGAGATAGTTGTCAATACATTTAATAAAAACGTTATGAATATAATCTAAAATGAGATCACTACCATAAAGCGACATTTCTAGAATCAAATCGATTGGAAATCACTCACTTCCCACGTACAAATAAGTGCCTATTTACAATTCTAAATTACATTTCTCCACTTAAGTTTACTGAAAGAAGTTTATAGGTCTTAACATAAAGTCTTTACGAAACAACTTCTAATTCCGGACCTTATTTACGAGGAATTGCGGTTTCAGTACGGAGTGTCTTTAAATAGCTCGGTACATAATATATTAATATATCTTAGGACAACCAACACAACGTTATCTGATCCCAAACTAGGCAGAGCCTGTACTATGGCAACCAGACAACTGATAAACATACTTATATATTTCTAAATACATACATATCCTACTATAATATTAAAAACGCGAAAGTTTGTATGTATGTTTGTTTGTAAGTAAGTAAGTTTGTTTGTATGTATTTGTATGTATCTCTTTCACGCAAAAACTACTGACCCGATTTAGATGAAATTTGGCACACGGATAGTTTATAACCTGGAATAACACATAGGGTACTTTTTATCCCGGTAGTATGTTCCCGTGGGATAATTTCCGACCTCCACGTGGGCGAAGCCGCTGGCAAAAGCTAGTTATAGATAAATTACACCTAGACACAGAACAAATGATTGTGCTCATCACACAAAGATTTGTCCTGGGTGGGAATCGAACACACGACCTCAGTCTTAGCAGTCAGGGTCACTAACCACTAGACTAACAGGCCCGTCTGACTAACATAACCTTGAAGGACGCTATAATTCTTTTGGATCGATCAGCTGATACAAATAAAATATGTCATCTTGCCCCACAGCATCCTCTTAGTAAGCTTTAAACAATGCACCGGTGGTGTTTAATTATGATAGCTACTCATTAATTGCTGAGCGACCTTTTAACGCTGATTAGTGTTTATAAATAAGTAGCTTCTGCCCGCGCCTTCCTCCACGTCAAATTTTTGTTCCCCTGACCCTTCCCGTCGCATCGAATAGCCTGCAGTTTTTGTCCATTTTGCTCCGCTTCTTTTGATATTAGCGTGATATATAGCCTATATCCCTCCTCAATAAAGCCTATTGGCTAACCAACACAAAAATATTTTTTCAATTCGGCCCAGTAGTTCCTGAGATTACCGCGTTCAACCAAACAAACAAAAAAACACTTCAGCTTTATAATATTAGTATAGATAGTTTTACTAATCAGTAGCTTAACAATTGCTTAAAAGTTAAGAGACGGCCAAAATAAATTGGGAGTGGGCAGACCACACTTTTTTCATATGTCGTAAGCCATTTATGAATATAGAGTTATCAGATATGGTGTACCACAGGGTAGTGTACTAGGCCCACCACTATTCTTACTCTATATAAATGACTTGCCACGTTACATCCAGCACCCAATGGTTTTTGCTGATGATTTGCTGATGATAGCACCGCATTAATAAAATGCACTGACGCAAATCAATATGAATGTGATATAAATAATACACTTAAGGACATTGTAAATTAGCTTGACATTAACAATTTAATCATAAATTTATCGAAAACGAATATTATGCATTTTCATCAACGCTCACAAGTACCACATATGACTATAGAATACGACGGACAAAAAATTGACAAAGTAGAAGTGGCGAAATTTTTGGGAATATTGATAGATAGTCAATTAACATGGAAAACCTCAAGCCGAAGAGGTGTGTAATAAACTAAGTACTTCTGCATATCTGCTGTTCAATCTTACTAAGAAAGTCAGTACAACTACAACATTGGTAGCGTACCACGGTTTGGTGGCATCAATTCTGCGTTTTGGAATTATATTCTGGGGTGATTGCAGTATGAGAGAGCAGGTTTTTAAGGTCCAGATACGTTGTATAAGGGCAATGTGTGGCCTGAAAATGACAGACAGCTGTGTACCTATGTTTAAGTCCCTAAAAGTTTTAACATTTCCTTCATTATATATTTTGCAAATGGCTATGTTTGTAAGGAAAAATAAAAATTACTTTCTAACAGTGTCAGAAACAAGAAAAGGGCCTGTCAGAAACCAATATAGGCACTTATTGCAAAACGTTAGCTACAATACAGCTCTATTTAAGAAAAGTGTGTTCGGCATGGGTCCCACTATATACAACAAAATACCCGATATTATAAAAAAATGTACCAATTAATATATATTTAAAAAGAAACTGACAGCCCTATTACTTGATAAATGTTATTATTCTGTAAATGATTTTTTAATTGACAGTATTCTTTAGATTTAATTGATGACATTGGTGATGGTGACGAATGGTGATGATGAGAAGTTTATAAATAACACTGTTCGAGTTTATAGGCTTCTAATTGGGTCTTAGTTTCCAGTGAAATTATTTGAGTACACATCTATACAAATGATACGTGAAACAAAAACTTTGTACCCCTTTTGACGAAAATTGCTCAGACGGAGGAGTACGAAATTTGGTTCAGTTAAAGTTTATTTGGAGAAGGAGTGCAGAAGGCTAAGTTTTGTGCACGCCACAGTTGCGGCGGTAAGTACCCTCTTTGAGGAGTGGATAGAGAGGAGCCACGGCGTCCTCACCTTCCGCCTGACGCAGGTTCTCACCGGGCATGGGTGCTTCAATGGGTTCCTGTTCAGAATAAAGCGGGAGGAAACGCCCGGGTGTTTCCATTGCGAGGATCGTCTGTAGGACACGGTGGAGCATACGGTGGAGGTGTGCCCTACCTGGGCGGAGCACCGCCGTGTCCTCGTGGAGGCGATCGGCAGCAGCGACCTCTCGCGTCCGGCCCTGGTGCGAGCCATGGTACGGAGCGAGAGGGCATGGGAAGCCGTCACCTCCTTCTGCGAAGCTGTATTGCTCGTGAAGGAGGAGGCGGGGCGCGTGAGGAAGTGGGAGTCTCTGCACCCCCACGTCCCTAGCCGCCGCAGGAGGAGACGCCCCGGGCGTCGGGAGTCAATAGCAGACTCCCGGCCACCGTAGGCGCGAGCTTGCGGGCGGCGAGCAATGGGTAGCTCGCCGCCCGGTAAGGACCAAGCTCGGGTCGACGGCACGTAGTGTTCCACGCGCGCCTCAAAGAGATGTCAGCAGCACTGAATGGGTCTGCTAGGACCGATGCCTGCCAGAGTCGCGAGATTATTTGAAAGAGATACCGTGGCAGATGGGCAACTGAAGGAACACGGGTGGGTTTTAATCAGTAAAAGTCTGACACGCCCTCCCGCTCCCCCCAGAGCGGGAGAAGTCATTTGATGATTTCCCATCGACAAAAAAAAGGCTAAGTTTAAAATTAGTGATGGTCAACCACTGGTTAGTAATTAATACTTACAGCAAGAAGCTTAGATGTACTATATTGAAGTGTCGCCTGTATTACATGGGACTTTAATATAACTGGCAAAATGTTGGTGAACTTTAAGTATGCTCATAGATATAAGGGGTACATCTCTGCTTATCCCTTTGGGGATAACAGGTTTGATGTTATGTTGTACCTAAAGGTTTTCAAACTCTATTAAAAGTACATAGGGTTTTTTAAGCCGAGAATGTATTGACATAGAGTTAAAGGAGATACGACTTAGTTACAGATACAGTTAGGATTTTTTATTACAGGTTAACAGCGATTTAACGAGCCAAAATAATGTATAATTAATATCAAAACTATCAGTACAATCGAGATTGAACTGAGCACCATTCTAGTATTATGAGCCAAAGATCTTCGACCGACATTCTTCAATGAATAGATAAGTAACTAATTATGGGAGAAAAAGGAGCAATTTCCTTACTAGGGTAATTTGGAACTTAAGGGCCAGATGAATGTTTTGAATCTTTTGAGGTAAAGGTAACAAAAGGGATTTAAAAGCCAAATGTGAGTGGAAACGCCGAGAGGGAAAACTCTACAAGGACGTAAATTATAGTAACTTTATTTATTTTTCATTGAAACAATAAGCACCAGTAAAACTGCTGTACAAAGGCGGACTTAATGCCTGAGGCATTTTCTACCACTCAACCTTAGGGTGATGCAGAGAAAAACATGGCAGTTGCAACATAAGGGATAGATGACTTGAAAAAGAATTTATACTAAATATATACATATACACACATATGACGAAAATAAATGTTGTCTGGAGATATAATAGGTAAAGAAGAAAACAAATCCAACAAATCGATGGTCCCTATTAACAGTGTCGGTTATGCATTTTTACCAATATTCACTTTCTTATACAGGGTTACTGGTAACTCGACGTATTCCTTGCAGGACGTCATAGTAGGGTTAAAATGCAACAAATTAAGCCACCAAATGTTCTACCGAAATTCAGTAGTTTTTGAATTAGTTAAGAGTTTTAGTTTTTTTCTGAAAAATCCCAGATTAAATCATTTGAAACCAATTTAAAAATGATTTACGGCGCGACTGTACTGAAATTTAAGTTATTATCATAGTTGACGCCGTAGCAGACCTTTGTTAATAATTAAAAGTTCAATAATGCCTAAAACTTTGGCAAATATCACTAACCAAACATTAAATTTTTTGTAATTTTTGCTATTACTTCATAAAAAATGTAGTCTAGTGCAAAAAAAAAAATACTACACCTGGTGTACAAATTACTAGGAAAATATCCTTGTCTTATCAGTTATTCAGAAAGGTATGATTGTCAATACTTTTGCATGTGTGCCAGGGAAGAGAAGAGTTTTATGGGGGGCAGGTAAAATTGCGAGACGGTCAACCTATTGTTTCGTATTCGTATTATTCGTAGTTTTTACCTGCGCTTGAACTCCAACCACTCGGGGAGCTTTGTGATTGGTCGCTACTGTTCTCTCAGCATGACAGGGGGTGCGATTTTGCAAAATTTGGTCGTCAACGTTAGTTAGTTTCAACTCTACGTCGCGCAAGTTCGTGTTTTGTTACTGGCTATTTCCCTAACTGTTGCTGCGTATCTTGCTCTTGTGCTGTGCTGTGCCTTCATAAGCGCTGACTATGGCTGCATATTCTAATCCTGAATACGCTGACATAATGTACTGTTACGGACTTTGTGACGGTAACGCTGCTGAGGCGCGGCGAGAATATCAACTTCGCTTTCCCAACCGCCGACTCCCCCACGTTATTGTCTTCGGATCGACTTATCGGCGAATATCTGAAACTGGCAGCGTCCAAAGAAGCAGGCAAGTTGACACTGGTCGTTCCCGGAGATACACGGCTGAGGACGAGGAGCTTATTCTTCAACGTTTTATTGACGATCCTAACACATCGACAAACATCGTAGCGCGTGTGCTTGGTATGTCACAGTGGAAAGTCTGGTCTGTAGTTCACTTGTCAGGCCGACATCCATACCATTACCAACCAGTCCAGTCATTAGAAGAAGGAGATCCGCCGAGACGGCTTGAATTTTGTCGTTTTATGCTAAGTGCTGACGCCGACAGCGAAAACTTTTTAAAAAACATTCTGTGGACCCATGAGTCATGTTTTGATCGTGATGGTATCACAAATTACCACAACTTACATTACTGGGCACCGAAAGCAGAAGCAAACCCTAAAAAACTGAAACCAACAACAAACTGGCCTACATTTTTTACCCCGAACACTAAATAGGGAACTTTATGAAGATTTCCTCAGAAATCATTTATCAGCACTGCTCACGGATGTACCGGAAGAAAGAAGAGCAAACATGATTTACCAACATGACGGATGTCCAGCCCACTTCCGAATCACAATTCGACAATTGCTGGATGAAAACTATCCAAACCGATGGATAGGGCGCGGTGGGCCGATTCCGTGACCTGCACGAAGCCCTGATCTGACGCCGCTAGACTTTTACGTCTGGGGTCATATGAAAGATCTAGTTTATGTGACCCCAGTAAATTCAATTGAAGAACTAAGGGAGAGAATTACAAATGCTGCGGACCAGATGAGGGCAACAATCACCTCAAGAATAACAAAAACCGAAGTAAGGAAGCGAATAAGAACATGTATTCGAAACCGAGGGCAGCACATCGAACAAGACGTGTGAAATGTGTGTAATTCATCACATCATCATCGAATAATCACCTTTTTGTGAAACGCACGCCTGTACTAAATCAAAAACGATTTTCATAATGTAGTCCATGATTTTGTATTAACTTTCATACCTTTTTGGATAGCTGATAAGACAAGGATATTTTCTTAGTAATTTGTACACCAGGTGTAGTATTTTTTTTGCACTAGACTACATTTTTTATGAAGTAAAAGCAAAAATTACAAAAAATTAAATGTTTTGTTAGTGATATTTGCCAAAGTTTTAGGCATTATTGAACTTTTAATTATTAACAAATGTCTGCTACGGCGTCAACTATGATAATAACTTAAATTTCAGTACAGTCGCGCCGTAAATCATTTTTAAATTGGTTTCAAATGGTTTAATTTGGGATTTTTCATTAAAAAACTAAAACTCTTAACTAATTCAAAAACTACTGAATTTCGGTAGAACATTTGGTGGCTTAATTTGTTGCATTTTAACCCTACTATGACGTCCTGCAAGGAATACGTCGAGTTACCAGTAACCCTGTATAAATCGATGATCTCTGTTAACAATGTCGGTGCCACAAAAAGACTACTGTTCAGTAGAGCAGTTCAAAGTATGTTTTGGCGATAAAATAAAATTATAAGACTGTGGATGTTCAAATTTGCATTGATTGCGTTTCATGTATTGTTAAAAAGTGAATATTGGTAAAATGCATAACCGACATTGTTAATAAGGACCATCGAAATCAGCGCTGGGATGACTCTGCCAACTTTATTAATGATGTTCTTCAGAATGTTCAGGTGTGTAGTAGTCGCAACCGGCGTGCGTTTAGGGGTAATTACGGAACTTTTTTTTCGGTAGGAATTGGTTTAATATTCATAGTTAAACAACATTCATTGCGTTATTTACGTTGCTGAGCCGACAATTTATTCGAACAAATGACGCAATGGTTTAGAAATAATCTTCAATCCCATTCAGATTCTGATAAATTGCGTTTCGCAATTAGGGTGCAGATGAATGAACGTAATGATCATTGCGTTCTGTGGTTTCTGCTTAGCCCCAAGAAAGAAGGCGTGAGCTTATGTATGTAGGTATGTGTAAAAAAGGTACGAAGTAAACAAGTCCCACAAATTTTTTATTTTATTTTAAGTCGGTTGTTTTTTTTTGCAAAAAACTTTTTATTTTACACATTTTAGTTATGGTATCTACCCCGCATTAATTCGTATACCACGACTGATCAGGTCAATAGCACTGACAGGAAGTATTACAATATCCTCACGACAAACAAAGTGGAATAAATACGTATTATCGATCCTTACGCAAAAACTACCAAAGCAAAGTCAATAAAATTTATATGGAACCACTTCTGAAGCATAACCTAACCATTAAAAATATTTTTTGAAATCGGTAAACAGTTGGCGGAGAAATCGGTGAACATACATAAAAAAAATATACAGAGGAAAATACAACCTCCTCCTTTTTTGAAGTTGGTTAAAAAGCTGGTTAATTATATTAGTTAAATTAATAGCGAAGATCTTCGAGGCATAGTTACTATAATTGTATCTCCTATATTACATAAATATTAGCGACAACAGTCTCTGAATTATTAATATTGACAGCTTGTCACGTCTCCTGCGTTGCCATGGCAACGAGTTATTTTCGTGTGTCTGTAGTTAACTCAGTACTTATTTACCGAGAAGATATCTCAGTGAGCAATTTTATTAGAGGTATCAAAGTAAGATCATTTAATCCAAAAAGGCATTTAAAAGGCACTCTAGAACGTCAAAGTATATTATATAACTTAATGTAACTTTTATTCTTTAAAAATGTTGCTATTGTACTAGACTTAATACACTTAATCTAATATCACACCTATAATTCCCGAGGGGTAAAACAAATGTGTACCTGTAGTACACCACACTTCGCTTGTAGCTACTAAGTTTGATTTATTATTTGGATACAAGATTTAATTAGGATAATTATTTTTGTTGTTTTTTCTACTCTATTTCAAATGGGGCATTTTGCTGTGTAAAAAACAAATGTGTACCTGTAGTACACCACACTTCGCTAATAGCTACTAAGTTTAATTTATTATTTGGATACAAGATTCAATTAGGATAATTATTTTTGTTGTTTTTTCTACTCTATTTCAAATGGGGCATTTTGCTGTGTAAAAAACAAATGTGTACCTGTAGTACACCACACTTCGCTAATAGCTACTAAGTTTAATTTATTATTTGGATACAAGATTCAATTAGGATAATTATTTTTGTTGTTTTTTCTACTCTATTTCAAATGGGGCATTTTGCTGTGTAAAAAACAAATGTCTACCTGTAGTACACCACACTTCGCTAATAGCTACTAAGTTTAATTTATTATTTGGATACAAGATTCAATTAGGATAATTATTTTTGTTGTTTTTTCTACTCTATTTCAAATGGGGCATTTTGCTGTGTAAAAAACAAATGTGTACCTGTAGTACACCACACTTCGCTAATAGCTACTAAGTTTAATTTATTATTTGGATACAAGATTCAATTAGGATAATTATTTGTGTTGTTTTTTCTAATCTATTTCAAATGGGGCATTTTGCTGTGTAAAAAACAAATGTGTACCTGTAGTACACCACACTTCGCTAATAGCTACTAAGTTTAATTTATTATTTGGATACAAGATTCAATTAGGATAATTATTTCTGTTGTTTTTTCTACTCTATTTCAAATGGGGCATTTTGCTGTGTAATAATCAGCCCATAATAATCCCACTGCTGGGATACAGGCCCCCTCTCTTCGAGAGAGAAAGGGTATTTGGCACACAGGCCCAGTGCGGGTTGGTAGATGTCACATGTCTTCGAATGTTTGGTTCTATGTCTGCCGGTTTTCTTACGATGTTTTCCTTCACCGTTTTGAGAGCAGTGGTGATGAAATAATTTACAAAAAGTAAAGCGCCTGCCTGGACTCGAACTCACGACCTACAAAACTCGGCCGTCACCTCTGGACCACCACTGCTCCTTAGGCCAGAACTGCTCTCCGCTATAATACAATAGCTATATCCATCTATATTTCGTTTCATAACAGCAGGATTTTCCGATATTTATAATAATGTTTTAATATTATCTATCGCTTTCCGATTGTCTTTATGGCGTGTACCACAAAAATTGGTCGTAAAAGTTACCCAACTAAAACTAAATAGGGGCGGAGAGTCTATTTTATCTACTTAAGTAACTTCATCTTCTATATTTTTACCTAGGTTAAAATTAACCTCAAATTTAAAAGTAAACTGTTAACAATTTCCTGTTTGTTTTATTTAAATAGAAGGCACGTTTTTTTTTCTTTGGATGGGAAATCATCAAATGACTTCTTCCGCTCTGGGCGGAGCGGGAGGGCGTGTCAGACTTTTACTGACTAAAACCCACTCGTGTTCCTTCAGTTGCCCATGTGCCAGGGTCACGGTATCTCTTTTGAACAATCTCACGACCCCGGCAGGCATCGGTCCTAGCAGACCCCTTCAGTGCTACTGACATCTCTTTGAGGCGCGCGTGGAACACTATGCGCCGTCGACCCGAGCCTGGTCCTTACCGGGTGGCGAGCTACCCATTGCTCGCTGCCCGCAAGCTCGCGCCTACGGTGGCCGGGAGTCCGCTATTGACTCCCGACGCCCGGGGCGTCTCCTCTTACGGCGGCTAGGGACGTGAGGGCGCAGAGACTGCCAGTCCCTCACCCACCCCGCGTCCTCCTTCGCGAGCATTACTGCTTCGCAGAATGAGGTGACGGCTTCCCATGCCCCCTCGCTCCGTACCATGGCTCGCACCAGGGCCGGACGCGAGAGGTCGCCGCCGCCGACGAAAGCTCGCTTTAGGCCACTTCTATACTAATATAATAAAGCTTCCCTAAATTTCTTCCCGTGGGTGTCGTAAAAGGCGACTAAGGGACTTACTAGAGAATGGGCAGCAGCGTTCTCTATGCATTTTACCACTATACTGCGATCGCCAACCCGCCTGCCAAGCGTGGCGATTATGGCAAAGCCCCCCAAATTGGGGGAGGCCTAAGTCCAGCAGTGGACGTCTTACGGCTGAAATGGATGGATGGATGGATAATAAAGCTGAAGCGTTTGTTTTTTGTTTAAACGCGCTAATCTCTGGAACTACATGTCTGAATTGAAAGATTCTTGTGTTTGATAATACAATTCCTGAGGAAAGTTACTTATCAGCTATTTAAAACATCTCGCTACGACCGTTAGAAGCAGAGCAAAAAGAAAAAAATGAGTAAAGGGGCTATTGGGTGTATTTTATGTTAAAACAAGAGATTCAAGTCAAAGTCGGGGGTAGTAGCTAGTTTTCATAATAAAAATACTTTTTGTAATTCTCGCCTAGTTCCACATCGTCTATATTTACAAACTTTCACCTAGTAAACTAAGAAAGTAAGAACAAGTAATTTTTTCCTCCTTCAAAAATGTTACAAATACGCCAGCCATAAGACAAAACAATTAATTCTAATCGTTATAAACCCATTTATCTCAAATCAATCAAGTCGGCATTATTGGCAGCTTCCAACAAATTGCGTCGACCTCAATCAACATTGAATCAATAAAAAAGTAGGATTGTCCATCCCCCTCTGAGATAACATGACGCAGTGACGCATCATGCGTCACAAAATGGGAATTTACGCAATGTTAGAGATTCTTGGGTTTTTGGAACGGAGTTCTTTAATGCAGTTTGCTGTAAGAGATACATTAAAGAAATCATCGCGAAAAACCGTTACGGCCCCTCGAAGAGCCTTTTATTATATACTAGCTTCCGCCAGCGGCTTCGCCCGCGTGAAAATTCAACCCCCCAATTCACCCTCTTAGGGATGGAATTTCAAAAAATCCTTTCTTAGTGGATACCTACTCTTCACAAAGAACACACCCTCCAAATTTCATGTCTCTACAACCAGCGGTTTAGGCTGTGCGTTGATATATCAGTCAGTCAGTCAGTCAGTCACTCAGGACTTTGAATTTTATATATACCGGATGACATTTTTTACCGTCTCGACCTTCATATGGTGTGTTGTGTAACTAGAATAGAAGGCAGGCAGGCCTTCAGATTCATCGTAGGTGACTAAAGGAGCGCGGGACGTGGGTGGACAGGGGTGCGTGTGCGGCTCGTGCGCCTGCGAAAGATCAATGAGGCCGCCTATCAGCCGGCTTCAAAGGGTAGGACCGCGCTCCGAAATCAATGATATATGCCGCGCATTGAGTAGGGTGCGTATGTTTTGAGTTTCGATAGATTTAAATAAAAAAAATTGTTTTTTTTTTTCCAAATTTTTGTTTTTGTTGTTCTAGTATGAAAATGTTACTTTAAATGTGTAGTATTTATTGCTAGATCAATTTAATTACATGTTATTCAAAAATAAAAATTATAAAAATTTCTATGCCAAAAGCTTCTACTCCGTTCACCTATTACCCCCATTTTTTTTCAAGACGCTAAAAAATGTCACCCAGTATAGATAATAGAATAAGACAGAAAGTGATATAATTTTCATTGTTTTCGAGGGTGCTGAAGCCGATAGTGAGATCAAAATAAAAACCCGAAATAGCGGGATCAAAAATTATATTTTTTAAGTTTTGTATCGTTTTCATGTATTCCAAAGGGTGCTGAAGCTCAAAATAAATGTTTACTCTATCTTTGAGTATTTCAAAGATTGAGTAAACATTCGAAGTTGAAGATAAAGCTGAACTTCGTTGGAACATCGTTTCTGACGGGGTCCCGCCGACCCCAAGTTTTATGGTGAAATTGAATAATAACATGGTTTTCGCTAGACCGGCCACGTCCGAATCCGAAATAAATAAATATCTTAGGACAATCAACACAACGTTATCTGATCCCAAACTAGGCAGAGCTTGTACTATGGCAACCAGACAACTGATAAACATACTTATATATTTCTAAATACATACATGTTATAGATAAATAACACCCAGACACAGAACAAATGATCGTGCTCATCACACAAAGATTTGTCCTGGGTGGGAATCGAACCCACAACCTCAGTCTTAAGAGTCAGGGTCACTAACCACTAGAGTAACAGGCCAGTCAAACCAAAGTCAAATACTCAAATCCAACCGAGTTTTGTGCCACCAACTTAACAGACGGACAAATGCAGCTTTAAATCATGCCTTGACTTGGTTATCCATCCATACGAAAACTACAATAATGAAAAATTGAAAAAGTTACTCTGTCCGTCTGCTTCACGTATTCCGATATTTGGCACACTGATAGCCCGTGACCTAGCTACACATACTTAGGAAACTTTTTATCCCGGTATTACGTTCTCGTAGTATAATATCTGACTTTCAAGCCCACGGGCAAAAGCTACTCCTTTTTAATAAGTACGTAAGTGAAACTGGATACGTTCAATGTTCATGCTATGACGACATTGCAGATTCATCAGTTTCCAAGTAAACTCTACCCCTAATAAAAACATGAAGCAGAATAAATTCTCAGTTATAATATTGCCCGTGGCATTTTTTATGAAGAATTCGCAACAATATCATGTCATATAGTGAGTGTTTCGTACCGTTAACGATGAACTTTACAAATCGCTGACTTTCGATGACTGAAAACATCGTGAGGAATCCTGTTCGTAATGATCTGATACTGCTTACCAAAGTATAATAATTCTCCTGTCTTTATCTCTTTTTTTTGGGGTCGGCAAAACATGTCTTTCTCTTATATTTATTTATTATTTATTTATTTAAACTTTTCGCACACAAAAAAAAGGTACAAAGGCGGACTTAATGCCTTAGGCATTCTCTACCAGTCAACCAAGGGTGGTGAAGAGATTACATGGCAGGTGCTTTGTTTGAGAGGAACAATAGTGAAAAATCTATAATAATGAATTATAAATAAGAGAAAAACTAGTACTAGTACTAAAATAGGTTATAAACTAATTATACACATACATATTTGCTATAATACATACTTATAATATATATATATATAAATCTACAGATACAAATTCTCTATTCGTAGTTATCTCGATAGTCACCCCCTTTCTAACCATGTCATCATTCACACAGTCTATCAATCGTTTCTTTCTTTTGTTATGTAAATATATGTATATTCATCATTAATTCAGCCGAAAGACTTCCACTGCAGGACATAAGCCTTCCGAAATTTGGGAGGGCTTGCCATAATCGCCACGCTGGGTTGGCAATCTCAGTGTGTTGGTAAAATGTATAGAGAACACTGCTGCTCATTCTTTGTAAGCTCCTTAGTCGCCTTTTACGATACCCATGGGAAGAAATGAAATAGTGCTACTCTTTACGTTCGCAACCACACGAAAGTATATGAGTACATGTACTGTCTGAGTATATGAATGGAAGTATATGACTATATGTCACTTGAGTATATGTATTTAAAGTGAAATTCCTTAGGCAAGGAGTATACAGATGAAATTAATCCCTTCTTCACCAAAGTCGTATAAAAATGGTATGTTCGTCCATAGCAACTCCTTGTTAAGATAATGTGACGTTGGAATGACGTAGAGACGCGACGGCAGACGCTCAGACTCAATTAGACATATTATTGCAGTGGAGATACATTTTATTTTTCTTATTCGACGACTTGGAAGAATTTTTGGCTAACTGATAGGTTTCTAACCATTAACACAACTTTGTTTTTTGTTGTAAGTAATTATTTAAGCCGTAGTACGAAATCGTTTTCTGAAAAATATACCACCAAACACATTTAAATATACTTCTGCAACCAACAATTTGGCCAGACAAAAGGAAACCGAAACTTTTGTGTTTAACGGACTGAAATTACTTCTTCTATCTCTAGTATTGAAAGAGCTAATTATATTTTGATAATTCGTATGATCACAGTTGGTCTCGGGTGGATCTCGATCAGGTTAAGCAACGCTGACTGCGTCCCTTCTGTGGCTGGGTGACCACCTTTACATACCGAGACCAAGAACAGTCATCCGTGGATCTTTGACAATTGTTACGTGCATTATGTTGACAGAAACCCGAAAGTCAGACAACCAGTCTTACCAAGGGGTATCGTGTTACCTGTTCATTGGATTGTGGAAGTCAGATATGTAGTCGCTTCATGTAAAATACTGGTATTCAGCTGCAAACGGTTAGACTAGAAGCTGACGCCAAAGAAATTTTTAAAAGGTTAGGTAGACTGATTGTTAGATTAAATTCCAGAACTTCTACTCCTAGGGTGGCAACAGTGGGGGTAGCAGATTTAGATCATCCCATGAATATTATTAGGGAGAAATTATTAAGTTAAAACGATTTAGTGAGGGTGGGCGTTTGCTTTCGCTATTTATGCTTATTTAGTTGGGTCTGTAATATTACAGAGTTGTCTGTACTCGAATATACGATCCTTGATACAAATAATAAAACACAAAGAAGAAAATTACGAAATTGCGTCAATATATAAATTTATGCTCAATAACTGCCCCGTTGGTCTCGTGGTCGCAAGCGCGACTGCTGAGCGTGGGGTCCTGGGTTCGATTCCCGGGTCGGGCAAAGTGTTACTGGGTTTTTCCATTAGGAATTTCTTAGTAGCAGCCCGGAGTTTGGAAGTTGGCGGTGTGATACCCCCGTGCCTCGGAAAGCACGTTAAGCAGTTGGTCCTACGCCTGATCTCTCTCCGGTCGTGTCGGATTGCCGTCCCATCGGACTATGAGAGTGAAGGAAGAGTGAGTGCTCCTGTGTCTGCGCATACACTTGAGCACTATAATATCTCCCGCGCCAATGGCTAGTCTCCGTTGAGATTGGCCGCCGTGGCCGAAATTCGGTCTGGAGGACTATATATATATAAATTTATTGACTAGCGACTATCTATACTAATATAATAAAGCTGAAAAGTTTGTTTGATCGTTTGGTTGAATGCGGTAATCTTAGGAACTACTGGTCCGAATTGAAAAATTATTATTATTTTTGTGTTGGGTTGCCTATTTATTGAGTAAGGCTATATTACATCACGCTACGATCAAAAGGAGCGGAGCAGCAACGAAAAATAGACGAAAACTGGCAGGCAATTCCATGCGACGGGAAGGGTCAGGGGAGCAAAAATTTGACGCAGACGAAGTCGCGGGTAGAAGCTAGTATTAAATCTAGGTGTTACCAAATTAAGACATTTTATGGACGACCTCTTTTATGCTTATTTATAATCAAACTAGCTTTTGCCAGCGGCTTCGCCCGCGTGGAGGTGGGAAATTATCCCGCGGGAACATACTCCCGGAATAAAAAGTAGTCTATGTGTTAATCCAGGCTATTAACTATCTGTGTGCCAAATTTCATCCAAATCCGTTCAGTAGTTTTTGCGTGAAAGAGGAGCAAACATCCACACATCCATACATACAAACTTTCGCATTTATAATATCAGTAGGATTTGCAAAAAAACCGTACAAATTAAGTAAAAACAAGAAAATTATTATACATCTATGTTAGATGTATAATATCACGCCTCGTTTCACCAACGGGTCGGGTAAAGGTGTACATATACTACACCCATATTTCGTCAGATAGGGGTAAGCTTATAGCCAAATGCAAAGTACGTATCACACTGACGTCACACAAATCCTGCATCGCGCAAGCAGAGTTTACCGCGCAACTAGTATATATACAACGTCCCGACATCAATCGACGGGCTTGCAGTTCCAGACTATCAGACACGACACGGATCGATCGGAAGGTCGTCGCCTTCCTACGGAGGTTAAGTGAACTTTACACTCTGTTCCTCATACCTCCAAAAGCCATCAACTGGATACAAATCTAGACTACAAACTACTGAGAAATTCCAGATAACGAATTCCAATAACGGGAATCGAACCCAAGACGACCTCATGCTGAGCAGTAGCGCTTGCGATCACTACACCAACGAGACAAATAAATAAAATATTTCACTAGGTTATAAAATTACCTAAAGAACAAACTCAATGTTAGTTCCTTTTATACCACAAATATCACTTAACAAGAAATAAAATGTCACCAAGATATAATATAATATGCCCTATTTATAAATAGCCTGCGTCAGGCACAGGCCACGGCTGCCTGCGGGAGGTCTCCGTTAGTGGCGATATTAAAGTTAACTGGATATATCTCGGTATGTAGCTGTGGGAAGCAATGGGAGACTATTGTTGTATTTAGGTATTTTAGACCAAGGGTAAAATGTTTTTTGAGCATAGTTTTTTAGCCTGGCAACTTTTTAGTTTAAGTTTTTCGGACCTTTTGGACTATTATTAATTTACAATACTATAAAAAAATTAAAACAAATTACGTTTTTAACCGACTTCAAAAAAGAAGGAGTTTCTATGGTCCACTGTATATATATATTTTTATGTATATTCAGGGGTAGTTCCATATAAGTATTATTGACTTTGTTTTAGTAGTTTATGCGTAAGCTTCAATGATACGTATTTTTTATATTACAACATAAAAGTACAAAAACATTTAAAATAGTATACCACCGGTATCGGGAACAGGTACAAGCTACCAGCGGTCAGGGCTCCAGAGAGAGGAACCGCCTAACCATGCGAGTCATGTCTAGAAGTACCGCTTTCTGAATCAACACCTTGATCCAGCTGCCCAACGAGAGCTTCCTCGGAGGCATATAACATACCCAAGGCTATCAAGCCGTTGGCTGTTATGACTATCGGCACAATGATCGCTGAGTTTGGATTTATGTATTTACAATGGTCATTGTTAGACGCATAGTTAGTCAATGGTCATTGACTAACTATGCGTCTGATGGGGTTTTCCATCAGTAAAAATTACGAAAAACTAATTTACCATAAAATTTATATCCGCTATTTGACCTTTTCAGGGTATTCATTTTCAAAATTCCTTTTTTAGTGGACTAAGGCACTCTTGAGCATTCATCGTACCTTCGTTATCGTGTGTCAGTGACTGATTGAATTTATGGTTTATATTTACTATACATACATTGGACTAATCCTATGGACTCCGGTCTGAAATAAAAACTTTCTATTCTATTGGAACGTTCATCGCCTCCTGTTGATCATTTTAATAATACACTTTTAATATGGAAGGTCGGGCAAAATAATTATAAATGGCGTGATCATAGCTCATTCCATTTCGTGTTCATTCATGAGTTTGGTTTCACTTCTCTAGATATTTCTTTATTTTCTGTCATTATAGTATTTCAAGTATTAGACATGGAAACTATCAGAATTTTGAACCTGGTAACATCTTTCTTTAAAGCGTTTCCGACAAAGCCCCGAATTTAAAAAATTACCCAAGAGTAGCCTCAAGCCACGGTCTTCAAATTTTAGGTTCTTCTGGTGGATTCCAATTTCGGAGTACTTAGGAACACAACCACGAGTCATTTTCTCAAAAATATAACAAAACCACCCCACGCTTAGTTTTTTAGGCTTGTGTTGGGAACAAGCGGCGAAAGCGCCATTTTAACAGTTGCCTTTCTCATTATTTACGTCATGGCCCTAAAACGACACAGTGACACTTACGTGACACGATGACGTCACAGGGTTACTAGGTGACACCATAGGGCATGCTCTGTGGCTGGTTTTGACGTTGTATTGTTTTCGACGCATTTGCAGTCGTCTTAAGTCTAGAAGAATCGGGTACGTTCGTGCGGCTTCAAAATAAAGAATTCATTCAGACTTTAAAAAAATGTTATATGCACCAATTTCTCAGTGATTACTGAGCCGAATTATGTTATTCCTTTTGTGTTTGGTAGACGATACGCGGTGGTTCCGTAAAGGAAATATTAACTTTGCTTTGGTAGTTTATGAGTTAGCTACAATAACATGTTTTAGTCAATATCATCTATGTTGACGAAGTTATGATATTCACATACCAAGTTACTGGTGGTACACGAATTTATGTGGAGTACCTAACAGAACTAAAAAGTAAAAAAAACAACTCTTGAAAATTTATTTTACTTTCGAAAGTCGGTGGCAAAAATGGAACAAAACTAAAGACCAACATTGACACTTATTATCCTGCTTACCGTCAAAAGAGTGAATCGTACATTATCGTTATAAACTCGGTCAGTCCTAGGGGTCAGCCCTCAGGGATCCAGTCGCGGGTCGGAGGACAAAAACTTCTACTAATTTCGCTACACTGTGGTTGAACAATGTTCTCTTCAACATTTTTTGTTTGTAACTATTTGTGTTTGCCACAGAGTACTATAAAAATAGAGGTGCCTGTTACCTTGTTAAGGAAAGAATAGTTGTACGCACGGCGACAAATCAAGCTACACATTTCCGATTCATTAGGCTGAATTCCTACTGTACGAAAAGCCAATGCGAGGTCAGCTAAAATTCAGTAAAAGTCAGTTTGTAATTATGAGAGAACTACTCTCATAAAGTATTCTGTAAAGAAGATTTTGATTAGATTATTTATTGTTTTTTTATTTGCTACCCACGATTTCACTACTAAAGTAATACTCTAGTCTTAGATAAAGCAGTTTTGAAATTTGTTAGAATATTTAAAAAAGGAAAAATATTTTTTCTTTTTAATATGTTGAGATGTAAGACCTAGACTGATCAAATTAGGAATCCGAATTACAAATCCAAAATTAGTCTTTCGACCATTAAGTTTAACGCGCGATCTCTATATTTTAAATGCTCTATGGTCGCTAATTACCGTTGTTCTAAGAAAAAAAAAAAAACGTACTCACAGAATTTTGGAAAAAGTAAGCATGTTCTCATTAGAAAGAACTTTTCTATAAAGTTAAAATAAAAGAATTGGATTTACACTTCGTCAAATTGTTACGAAAAGTTTTCAAACTTTTGGGGCAGTTTCGTGAGGGAATAAAAGTTCTATAAAAAATTTTCAGTTTGGTAAAAAAGTACGAGGAAATTCATCTTCACAGTTATTAAAATTAACGCGGGAGATAGGTATACGGTGGACTGAATGATCCGCGAAAGGACCATGAGCTACGACAGTAGAATGAAACATGTATTTGATATACATAAAAGATATAGGTAGGTATATTTTTTTACAGTCGGCCTGGTGATCAAATAATAACAGCCGCACGGATCGATCGATCAGGTTAAGCTACGCTTGCCGCGGTTAGATCGTGGATGGGTGACTATCTTTACATACCAAGACCCCTCCGTGCCTCGAAAAGAACGTTAAGCCGTTGGTCCCGGTCTTCAGAAACCCGAAAGTCTGACAACCAGGCTTACCAAGGGGTGTCATATTACCCAGTAACTGGGTTGAGGAGGTCACAGAGGCAGTCACTCCATGTGCAATACTGGTATTATATTATATTATATATTGTATTATATTTGGCATATGATGGCACGCTAGTTCCATCACAGATTTCTTCCATTGCTTTCCATCAGGGGTGATGGAGCTCAAGAGAAACCCCATTCAGTAATAAAAAAATAAAATAGGAATTGCTTCAAATCTGCATCAAGAATTGGGCTATCAAATGCAAATAGAATTTCTGAGGTTAGCGCGTTCAAATAAACAAACAATTTCTTTAGCTTTACTATTAGTAATAACTAGCTCGTCTAGAATCGCCTGCCCGTGCGAGTACATCGTATTCATGACTCTTTATTTTTTGCTCGACTTCAAGGGTGATGTTATATAATTTTATTTATTTGTATGTTTATATGTATTATATTTATAAGAATTCGTATGTATAGATGTAAACAAAATAGATTAAGGTATATGTAAACAGGCTTTCACAAATAAGGCCCTAATTATTTTGAATCCGTTAATTATACCTACGTGTCTAAGAAAATTGTGAGCCGAATCTAAAACTAAGTGGTTGCTGTTGTGAACTAAGATTACATCTCGTTCGTCTATCACACCCACGGGTTTAAAGGGACAATGATATTCGTAGGCGACGTCCTTCAAAAAGTAAAAATAGACAACTTTCATTAGATATTTCCTTTACGTTTTAAAAGAACACGTGCTTAATAAGTAGCAGGAAATTTAAAAAAGATTGCATTCGAATATACTTAACTACTGCCCGCGACTTTGCGTTAAATTTCTTGCTCCACGACTACCCCGTCGTCGCATCGAATCGCTTGCCCGTGCGAGGTCTTCGTATTCATGATTTTTCTTCTTTAGCTCGGCTTTTAAGAGTCATAGCGCAATGTTATCTAGCCTAAAGCCTTTCTCGCTAAATGACCTATCCAACACTAAAAGATGTTTTCAATTCTAACCAGTAGTTCCTGAGATTAGCGCGTTCAAACAAACAAACAAACTCTTATGCTTTATCATATTAGCACAGATATATATAAAAAGGATAGACTGATATAGACCGATATGAAATAGTGCTCATTTCCAAATATGCCACTAACTTGTAAAACTTTTGATGGATAAGAAAGTCATCCGTGTTAAACTCTCTACGGTACGGTACCTACCTATAGAACGACGTCTGGAGAGACATTTCATGACATCATCGGGGCAATTCCGTGACGTACAATCGGTAGCCTAGTGGTAACTATTCATTTTGACATTTCGACAACATTCATTATGTTATTTACGTCGCTGAGCAGACAAACTTTTTAAACATAGAGACCAAAGGGTTAGCAATAACCCACAAAATGATTCAATTGCTGATGTGTAGTGTGAGAGCAATGGTGCCTCAGTAGTGTCGGCCCGAATTACGAGTAGGTCGTGAGTTCAAACCCAAGCAGACACTATACTTTGCAAATTTAATTTCAACACCACCACTGCTCTCAAAACGGTGAAGAAAAAATCGCAAGGAAACCGGTATATCTTAGAACTAAAAATTCGAAGACATGTGACATTTACTAACCCGCACCGGGCCCGCGTGGTAGACTACGGTTACGGTTATGGCCTAATCCCTGTCTCAGAGAGGGGGCCTGTATCCCAGTGGGAACATTATAGACTGATAATGCATGATTATGCATCATCATCACAATTTCAGTCGAATGACGTCTACTGCTGGAAACAGGCCTTCCCCAATTTGCCATAATCGCCACGTGTGGCAGTCGGGTTGGCGATCACAGAATGGTGGTTAAATGCATAGAGAAAGCTGCTGCCCATTCTCTAGTAAATCCCTTAGTCGCCTCTTACGACACCCACGGGAAGAAATGGGATTGGATGATTAAGCATATAGATACGCAATTAGGTTGACGTTCGTCTGATTACGCAATTCCCATTTGACCGTGAGGTTTCTAATGGTTGTAAAACCAGATAATACCCGTACTAGATCTAGTAATCGTTTGGCTATTTTGCCTTTCTTTCCTAGAAAACGATCTAAGCACTTGTCGCACACAAGTTCGAAGGTGACCCTTGTATGTAGGTCAGGGTGTCTCTGCTAATACCTTTGAGGACCACCGGGACTGTAATTGTACCGGCAGATTGTATACAGACTCATTTCCTGTGGCCTTCATCTATTTGTAGCAGACAGCCTTGCTGCATTTTTTCGACGATTTCAAATAAGGAAGAGGTTCTCAATTTGGGTGTACTTTTGTAGTTATTTATTTTTTACGTTTGTTTTCTCTGAACTCCGTAATTTATTAATGGAACTGATTTTTAGGGTTCCGTTGCCAAATGGCAAAAAACGGAACCCTTATAGATTCGTCATGTCTGTCTGTCTGTCCGTGTATGTCACAGCCACTTTTTTCCGAAACTATAAGAGCTATGCTGTTGAAACTTGGGAAGTAGATGTATTCCGTGAACCGCATTAAGATTTTCACACAAAAATAGAAAAAATACAATAAATTTTGGGGTTCCCCATACTTAGAACTGAAACTCAAAAAAATTTTCTTCATCTAATCCGTACGTGTGGGGTATCTATGAATAGGTCTTCAAAAATGAGGTTTCTAATATCATTTTTCTCTAAACTGAATGGTTTGCGCGAGAGACACTTCCAAAGTGGTAAAATGTGTCCCCCCCCTGTAACTTCTAAAATAAGAGAATGATAAAACTAAAAAAAGTATATGATGTACATTACCATATAAACTTCCACCAAAAATTGGTTTGAACGAGATCTAGTAATTAGTTTTTTTAATACGTCATAAATCGTAAACCGCAATTTACCTTTCATTCAATCAACTCAAATATAAAAATTGAAAAATAAAAAAATAATTTCATAAACATAAACCTTATGCATAAACCGTGAATACCTACAGGTTTTTACGGAACTCTCGGTGCGCGAGTCCGACTCGCACTTGGCCGGTTTTTTTTCTTTTGTATGGAAGGGCTTATAGAGTTATCATATAAAATTTGGTTGAGTTAGCTTCAGAAATAAGTGAGTCTCTCGCTTATTGTATCTCGGTGATGATATAGTATCAATTTTCTGTCACTTTTATTGGTGATGTTTTTCAGAAGGGTCAGGTGTGTAGTACTGGTAACCGGCGTGCGTGTATGACCAGATGTATGAACTTAAACGAGGCAAAAGGAGTATTTATTATGTAAAAATCGTAGCAGGTGCCGTACTGTAGTTTCTGCATACCCCCATGGGAAAAAAGCGTGATTTTATGTATGTATGTTTCTGTTACTATTATTTACTTAGCACGGGAAGGTATACGAATTCGGGAGCTAGATACCTCAACTAAAAGGTAAGAAAATAAAAAGTTAAGGTATTAGGTTTGTTTGTGTTATTGCTAACAAACTGGATTGTCCTCTTATCATGCTCCTGTAAATATAGGTAATGTCTACTAACATAGTTTTAAGTTTTGTGGTACTAAAATCTTTATATTGTATTATTTACTAACAAATATGAACAGATATGGAATTTAATTCTGAGATAAAGAGATAATAATAATAATTATTAAAAAAACAACAACCGGGTTCCAAAAAAAAAACCGGCCAAGTGCGAGTCGGACTCGCGCACCGAGGGTTCCGTACAAACCTGCAGGTCATCATCATCATCATTCGTCATCATCGTTTATGAAATTAAATGTTTTTTTTTTAATTTTTATATTTGAGTTGACTGAATGAAAGGTAAATTGTGGTTTACGATTTATGACGTATTAAAAAAAAACTACTTACTAGATCTCGTTCAAACCAATTTTCGTTGGTAGTTTTCATGGTAATGTACATCATATATTTTTTTTAGTTTTATCATTCCCTTATTTTAGAAGTTACGGGGGGGGGGGACACACATTTTACCACTTTGGAAGTGTCTCTCGCGCAAACTATTCAGTTTAGAAAAAAATGATATTAGAAACCTCAATTTCATTTTTAAAGACCTATCCATAGATACCCCACACGTAATGGTTTGATTAAATTTTTTTTTTGTGTTTCAGTTCTATGTATGGGGAACCCCAAATATTATTGTTTAAAAAAAAAATGATATTAGAAACCTCAATATCATTTTTGAAGACCTATCCATAGATACCCCACACGTATGGGATTGATGAAAAAAAAAATTTTGAGTTTCAGTTCTATGTATGGGGAACCCCAAATATTATTGCTTTTTTTCTATTTTTGTGTGAAAATCTTAATGCGGTTCACTGAATACATCCACTTACCAAGTTTCAATAGCACAGCTCTTATAGTTTCGGAGAAAAGTGGCTGTGACATACTCGGACAGACAGACAGACAGACAGACAGACATGGCGAATCTATAAGGGTTCCGTTTTTTGCCATTTGGCAACGGAACCCTAAAAACCGGCCAAGTGCGAGTCGGACTCGCGCACCGAGGGTTCCGTACAAACCTGCAGGTCATCATCATCATCATTCGTCATCATCGTTTATGAAATTAAATGTTTTTTTTTAAATTTTTATATTTGAGTTGACTGAATGAAAGGTAAATTGTGGTTTACGATTTATGACGTATTAAAAAAAACTACTTACTAGATCTCGTTCAAACCAATTTTCGTTGGTAGTTTTCATGGTAATGTACATCATATATTTTTTTTAGTTTTATCATTCCCTTATTTTAGAAGTTACGGGGGGGGGGGACACACATTTTACCACTTTGGAAGTGTCTCTCGCGCAAACTATTCAGTTTAGAAAAAAATGATATTAGAAACCTCAATTTCATTTTTAAAGACCTATCCATAGATACCCCACACGTAAGGGTTTGATTAAATTTTTTTTTTGTGTTTCAGTTCTATGTATGGGGAACCCCAAATATTATTGTTTAAAAAAAAAATGATATTAGAAACCTCAATATCATTTTTGAAGACCTATCCATAGATACCCCACACGTATGGGTTTGATGAAAAAAAAATTTTTGAGTTTCAATTCTATGTATGGGGAACCCCAAATATTATTGCTTTTTTTCTATTTTTGTGTGAAAATCTTAATGCGGTTCACTGAATACATCCACTTACCAAGTTTCAATAGCACAGCTCTTATAGTTTCGGAGAAAAGTGGCTGTGACATACTCGGACAGACAGACAGACAGACAGACAGACAGACAGACAGACAGACAGACAGACAGACATGGCGAATCTATAAGGGTTCCGTTTTTTGCCATTTGGCAACGGAACCCTAAAAAAAACCGGCCAAGTGCGAGTCGGACTCGCGCACCGAGGGTTCCGTACAAACCTGCAGGTCATCATCATCATCATTCGTCATCATCGTTTATGAAATTAAATGTTTTTTTTTTAATTTTTATATTTGAGTTGACTGAATGAAAGGTAAATTGTGGTTTACGATTTATGACGTATTAAAAAAAAACTACTTACTAGATCTCGTTCAAACCAATTTTCGTTGGTAGTTTTCATGGTAATGTACATCATATATTTTTTTTAGTTTTATCATTCCCTTATTTTAGAAGTTACGGGGGGGGGGACACACATTTTACCACTTTGGAAGTGTCTCTCGCGCAAACTATTCAGTTTAGAAAAAAATGATATTAGAAACCTCAATTTCATTTTTAAAGACCTATCCATAGATACCCCACACGTAAGGGTTTGATTAAATTTTTTTTTTGTGTTTCAGTTCTATGTATGGAGAACCCCAAATATTATAGTTTAAAAAAAAACCGGCCAAGTGCGAGTCGGACTCGCGCACCGAGGGTTCCCTACAAACCTGCAGGTCATCATCATCATCATTCGTCATCATCGTTTATGAAATTAAATGTTTTTTTTTTTTAATTTTTATATTTGAGTTGACTGAATGAAAGGTAAATTGTGGTTTACGATTTATGACGTATTAAAAAAAAACTACTTACTAGATCTCGTTCAAACCAATTTTCGTTGGTAGTTTTCATGGTAATGTACATCATATATTTTTTTTAGTTTTATCATTCCCTTATTTTAGAAGTTACGGGGGGGGGGACACACATTTTACCACTTTGGAAGTGTCTCTCGCGCAAACTATTCAGTTTAGAAAAAAAAACCGGCCAAGTGCGAGTCGGACTCGCGCACCGAGGGTTCCGTACAAACCTGCAGGTCATCATCATCATCATTCGTCATCATCGTTTATGAAATTAAATGTTTTTTTTTTTAATTTTTATATTTGAGTTGACTGAATGAAAGGTAAATTGTGGTTTACGATTTATGACGTATTTAAAAAAAACTACTTACTAGATCTCATTCAAACCAATTTTCGTTGGTAGTTTATATGGTAATGTACATCATGTATTTTTTTTTAGTTTTATCATTCCCTTATTTTAGATGTTACGGGGGGGGGACACACATTTTACCACTTTGGAAGTGTCTCTCGCGCAAACTATTCAGTTTAGAAAAAAATGATATTAGAAACCTCATTATTATTTTTGAAGACCTATCCATAGATACCCCACACGTATGGGTTAGATGAAAAAAAAATTTTTTAGTTCCACTTCTATGTATGGGGAACCCCAAATATTATTGTTTTTTTTCTATTTTTGTGTGAAAATCTTAATGCGGTTTACAGAATACAGCTACTTACCAAGTTTCAACAGCATAGCTCTTATAGTTTCGGAAAAAAATGGCTGTGACATACTCGGACAGACAGACAGACAGACAGACAGACATGACGAATCTATAAGGGTTCCGTTTTTTGCCATTTGGCAACGGAACCCTAAAAATGATATTAGAAACCTCAATTTCATTTTTAAAGACCTATCCATAGATACCCCACACGTAAGGGTTTGATTAAATTTTTTTTTTGTGTTTCAGTTCTATGTATGGGGAACCCCAAATATTATTGTTTTAAAAAAAATGATATTAGAAACCTCAATATCATTTTTGAAGACCTATCCATAGATACCCCACACGTATGGGTTTGATGAAAAAAAAATTTTTGAGTTTCAATTCTATGTATGGGGAACCCCAAATATTATTGCTTTTTTTCTATTTTTGTGTGAAAATCTTAATGCGGTTCACTGAATACATCCACTTACCAAGTTTCAATAGCACAGCTCTTATAGTTTCGGAGAAAAGTGGCTGTGACATACTCGGACAGACAGACAGACAGACAGACAGACATGGCGAATCTATAAGGGTTCCGTTTTTGCCATTTGGCAACGGAACCCTAAAAATGATATTAGAAACCTCAATTTCATTTTTAAAGACCTATCCATAGATACCCCACACGTAAGGGTTTGATTAAATTTTTTTTTTGTGTTTCAGTTCTATGTATGGGGAACCCCAAATATTATTGTTTTAAAAAAAATGATATTAGAAACCTCAATATCATTTTTGAAGACCTATCCATAGATACCCCACACGTATGGGTTTGATGAAAAAAAAAATTTTGAGTTTCAATTCTATGTATGGGGAACCCCAAATATTATTGCTTTTTTTATATTTTTGTGTGAAAATCTTAATGCGATTCACTGAATACATCCACTTACCAAGTTTCAATAGCACAGCTCTTATAGTTTCGGAGAAAAGTGGCTGTGACATACTCGGACAGACAGACAGACAGACAGACAGACAGACAGACAGACAGACAGACAGACAGACAGACATGGCGAATCTATAAGGGTTCCGTTTTTTGCCATTTGGCAACGGAACCCTGAAAAGGACTACAAAGTGATTTTTTTAAAATTAAAATACAAAACCAAACACATCTACTTCCGAAATTAAAGTATTTTTTTCTCTTTGTAGTGTTTTTCAACTAGTACGATAAGATAAAATTACAGGACACTTTCTATTCTTTCTGGAATACTGTAGACTAGGTATTGTCTAAACATCAATTAAGCTAAGTAATAAAAGCCACACGGGTCGATACATCAGGTTCAATTAAAGCTAATTAATAAAAGCCACACGGGTCGATCGATCAGGTTTAATTAAGCTTAGTAATAAAAGCAACACGGGTCGATAAATCAGGTTACGCTACGCTAGTCGCGGTGAAAATAGAAAGGTATCGAAGTGTGAATCTTTGATAAATTACTTTTAATACATATGAGTTCGAGAACTATGGTCGTCCCTTGGAATTAGTATGTGCAGTCACCCAAAGATCATAACTAACTAGGGTTGTCGAAAATGGTTGAACTTTAGTAAGAAACTGATATATGTTTTAGAATGAAATTGAATTTGAACTGTCTGTTTTCTATTAATTGTATGAACTTGGCAGCCTCGTTGGTGTAGTGGTCGCAAGCGCTACTGTTGAGGTCCTTCCCTTGAGGAAAATCATTAAATGTGTCTCCCGCTCTAGGTGGAGCAGAAGGGACGTGTCAGACTTTAACTAACTAAAACCCACCCGTGTTCCTTCAGTTACCTATATGCCAGGGCCACGGTAACTCTTTCGAACAAATCTCGCGACCCTGGCAGGAAGCATGAGGTCCTGGGTTCGATTCCCAGTCAATGTTATTGGGGTTTTCCATCAGAAATATTTCAGTAGCAGCCCAAAGTCTGTATTTGTACCCGGGTGATAGCAATAGGCTCGCCTCCTACATGAGACTTCTAGCGAAATGTGGATGTTCTCTCTGCCTTACCTTTAAGCGGCATGTTATGTATGAAATTTAATTGAAAAACATCAGTCGGTTTTTTACTAAACTTCAACTATATGCGATGACCCTGGTTACTTATATCTTATGGTGACTGTACTCTGCGCCACCGCAGACAGTTCTTCGAGCGAACTCATTAGTTGAGCGAACTGTCTCGAGTGTGGTACGGTTCCCTTCGCGAAAATCTTTCAAGACATAAAGATCTAGTCTACTGGACAACATAGGTCAACCCCAATTAGGGGAGGTTTACTTTAATCGCCTTGCTCGGCAGGCGGATTGGCGATCGCAGTATGGTGGTAAAATGCATAGAAAACGCTACTGTCCATTCTCTAGTAAGTCCCTTAGTCGCCTCTTATGGAACCCACGGGTAGATCTAGTCTAGTAGTTTGCTTACATACAAGAATTAAATAAAAGAAAATATGCTCTTTTTCGATAAACGTGATGCAGACAATATAAACTAAAACGAAGCAAGTTAGGGAAAAATATGCATCACAAGTTTATTTGTTTTTCATGGAACTAATAAGGCTTTCTTGTACAATCATCACCTTAATACCGTCGAAAGAATGAATGGCATGGTACTGAATTACATAGTAAATAAGACATGCCAAAAAAAGCACCCGACTTCCGAAAACAACAATACAAACTGAAAATAAAATCGAATTTCGGAAGCGGTGTCTTTGGATCTGTATTTTAGTTTTTTGCCAGATTTTTTTCAGTTTGCAGTGTTTGTTTTTTTGAAAATCGGTAGGTTTATTTGGAAAAGTTTTTATTTTCCACTTTTTAGTTATTATACCTTCCCCACACCAATTCGTATACGAATTACTTGTTTGTAAGCAACAGTGACAGGTAGCATTGGAATGTTATCTACTACTTATTGTTATAAAGTAGATTAAAAACGCCAAAAATACTCAAGCAAAGTAAATAAAATTTATATAGAACTACCCCAGAAGCATATCCTATCCCTAAAAAAAGAATTTTCGAAACGATCCACAATTGCCGGAAACATCGCGGAAAATACACATAAAAGAAAAACATACACAGACGAACTGAGAATCTTTTCCTTTTTTAAGTCGGTTAAATATAGGCGTTTCATTTCAGTTGCTCTTAGATTTTTCCCTCCAACCGAACAAACAAGAAACCTCCATGAACCCACCCACGTTTAAATCTATTTCGAGCGCTGGAGTGGCGATACAATTTGAATTAATTAGGCCTTCAGTCAGATGTTTACGGTTTCCTTGACACCTTGACTTAATGAGCACCGATAAGTGATGGCGTGCGCTCTTTAATGTATAGGAAATGTACTGTTTTATGTAACTGCTCATCAAGTATTTATATGGTTTTCGACTTTAAATAAGGCGATGTGTTTTTGTTTTTGTGCTCACACCATAAACAATTAAAGTAAGTCTATACGTGAGGATTTGTAATTAATTGGCTTTCTGATGACTATGTTTTCCTTTGTCTGTATGTTTTAATTTGCTGTAAGTCCTCCATGTACTAAATAAACAAATATATTAGTGTATGTGTGAATAAATATACTGCTTCTTTGTATATCGGGTTTAATCTTCTTTATACGTAGTAGAAATAAAGTAGCTTCTCGCGTCTGTACGCTTAGATCTTTTAAACTTTGCAACGCATTTTAATGGGGTTTTCATCAATAGAAAAAGTGATTCAAGATGAAGGTTTATATGTATAAAAACCGGCCAAGTGCGAGTCGGACTCGCGCACCGAGGGTTCCGTACAAACCTGCAGGTCATCATCATCATCATTCGTCATCATCGTTTATGAAATTAAATGTTTTTTTTTTTAATTTTTATATTTGAGTTGACTGAATGAAAGGTAAATTGCGGTTTACGATTTATGACGTATTAAAAAAAAAACTACTTACTAGATCTCGTTCAGACCAATTTTCGTTGGTAGTTTTCATGGTAATGTACATCATATATTTTTTTTAGTTTTATCATTCCCTTATTTTAGAAGTTACGGGGGGGGGGGGGGGGACACACATTTTACCACTTTGGAAGTGTCTCTCGCGCAAACTATTCAGTTTAGAAAAAAATGATATTAGAAACCTCAATTTCATTTTTAAAGACCTATCCATAGATACCCCACACGTAAGGGTTTGATTAAATTTTTTTTTTGTGTTTCAGTTCTATGTATGGGGAACCCCAAATATTATTGTTTAAAAAAAAAAAGATATTAGAAACCTCAATATCATTTTTGAAGACCTATCCATAGATACCCCACACGTATGGGTTTGATGAAAAAAAATTTTTTGAGTTTCAATTCTATGTATGGGGAACCCCAAATATTATTGCTTTTTTTCTATTTTTGTGTGAAAATCTTAATGCGGTTCACTGAATACATCCACTTACCAAGTTTCAATAGCACAGCTCTTATAGTTTCGGAGAAAAGTGGCTGTGACATACTCGGACAGACAGACAGACAGACAGACAGACAGACATGGCGAATCTATAAGGGTTCCGTTTTTTGCCATTTGACAACGGAACCCTAAAAAGGTGTAAATAAAGACAGAGATTCATAGATAAAACAACGATATATTTAATATTAAACCAGTTATATAACTTTCCAGCATATATTATTTCCCAAGACTTATTGGTACTAATTTCTTTACAACAAAATAGCGCGAATTACCCTCAGACTTCAGCTTCGTCTGACGACTTGAAAGGTAAGCGGCTTATGCACTTTACTAACCTTCTTCCATTCCGTTTGTAGGTAAAGTGGAAAAATTTTCTCATATTTTGTTTTTCTTTTTATTGCAACCTTATTTTCATCTGTTTATTTTTTTTATCTGTTGTTTCTGTGGTCGCGTTGGTGAAGCGTTGGGTTCAATTTAAACGAACATACATTTGTTCGATATTTAAATATCACTGGTGGTTTATTTGCTTTCAGTGTTCACGGTTGACAAAATTGTTAATTTTTAACGTCAATAGTAGATTTTTGTAAACGTTTTTTCCGTATGTGTATTTTTATTTTATGGGCTCTCGCTGTTGGGACCGCTTTCAAAAAGGTTCAATATTTGTTCGCCCAGAGTTTTAGGCTTTATGTACGTAAGTATATGTCTTGTAGATTATTTGGTGTTCTTCTACTCCAAACTATCCTTGCGACATTTTCCTCAATTTCTCCTATGATAAACGATTTCCACATAACTTTCAGACGTGTTTGAGAAATTTGTAAACCGAATCTAAATATAAGTGGGTGCTGGTTTAAACTAAGATTATCTTCCAATCGTCTATTACACCCACAGGCTTATAGAATCAGTGACATGCGTAGGCGACGTCCTTCTAACACAAATAACAAGTTACAAGTAATTGTTTTGGTTTTAAAAGATTAAATAACTTTGTTGCTATTTATTCATATTTATAATTTAACTAACTATGTGAATTGTTATTGTTATTGTATACAAAGGTTTTTTGTGTCAATAAAGTTAATTTTTTTTTTTTTTATTCAGCACGAGCTTAAGCGTATACGTATTTTTTTCGATTTCACTGATTTACGAAAAAAAAAATGTGCTCCTATAAATGTGCCATGGCGCATTTCTGTCTACCCTTTGGGGGAACCAAGCGTAATATTATGTCGGATATCCTTAAAAAGTAATAAATCGACGGATAGAAAGCTTCATGTAAAACAGCGTAAAGCCCTTTGGTGTGAACTGAGCCATAAACACACACTTTACATACTGGTATACCAAGGGTCGGAATTTCTTTACCACTTTTCTGATTTTGGTTGGATGTCATTTGACGTCATCAAGCTACAAGGTCTATTTTTCGATGTCATAGTGAGATGAGTTTGAATAAGGAGTTTGCCGTGCGGAAACTTTTGAGAACACGTATGTACACGGTATGTAGGGAAAGAAAAAAAAGGATGTTTGTAAACATTGCCTTCTAATAAACACCTGAAAGTCTTAAGAAAAATCTTTTAATTGTTTGAGCCACTTACGCCACATATCAGCTCTGTTTGTCGGGCTACCTTTTAAAACCTTGTCAGCCGGAGTCCTTTCGGTCACCAAAACACATTAACAGCCATTATTTGTACCGTGTGGTGCCGGACGTAAAGAATAACACCACCCCTTTTCTTCCCGTGGGTGTCGTAAAAGGCGACTAAGGGACTTACTAGAGAATGGGCAGCAGCGTTCTCTATGCATTTTACCATCATACTGCGATCGCCAAGCCGCCTGCCAAGCGTGGCGATTATGGCAAAGCCCCTCAATATGGGGGAGGCCTAAGTCCAGCAGTGGACGTCTTCCGGCTGAAATGATGATGATGATGAAGATTTCTACCGAAAGCGTTATTCGTGTTTTTAACTGAATTTCTTCAAAAAGGTTTTCAATACGTCCGTACAAATTTTTATCCGAATATTCCTGAATATCTCCGGCAATTCCGAATGAATTTCAAAAATTCTTTGACATAACTCAAGAGTGGTCCCACCATATAAATTGTATTAATTTTGCATGTGTAGTTTTTGCGTTAGCTTTGATAATACGTATTCAATTGACTTTGTGAAAAAAATGATCCAGCAATTACGAGCTCGACTATACCTACCCAAAGTAGTGCGAAATTGTTTGAAAGACCCCTAAAATGCCCATGTATGTATTATATTACGTTACAATACACTTACTTAAGTATAACTTAATAAGCAAATAGCATTGACCTTTACTTAGTACACACTTAAGAACAGTCAACATCGAGCTTTCATTTAAATGCTATGAGTAAGTTGGACTTCTAAGTAACTGTTTTCCGTACATTGTATTTCTAAGTATGTAACTACATTTGGTATATTATTTTACTCCAATTGACGTAGAACATGGGTAAATAATAAGTGTTAGGGTGTTGACACATTGAAGCCAGCTATTAATATACTTATTTTGTACTAGCTTCTACCCGCAACTTCGCCCGCGTCAAATTTTTGTTCAAGTGACCCATCGTATCGAATAGCCTGCCAGTTTTTGTCAGTTTTTCGTTGCTGCTCCTCTCCTTTTGATCGTAACGTAATATTATATAGCCTATACCCTTCCTCAATAAATAGGCTACCCAACAACCAAAAAAATTCAATTGGGTTCCTGAGATTAGCGCGTTCAACAAAACAATTAAACAAACTCTTCAGCATTATAATATTAGGTAGTATGGATAATCTGGAAAAATCCTGACTTGATTTTCGTACGTCATTTTCGGGTGAATACCGAAAATCAGCGCTGTGCTGTGGGTTTCATAGCATGTCATGTTTTTTATGTGATCTAGTCTTTTTGTATGCACATGTTTCTGGTACAAATAAATTTATATTTCTTTCTATTACAGGGTATTTTACTAGCATAATCAGCCTATAATGTTCCCACTGCTGGATCTCAGGGTTCCTCTGTGAGAGGAGTAGGACGTAATCCACCATACGGGCCCTGTGCGGTGCATGTTACATATTTTATTTTTTTTTGGTTTTAGGACGTATGTTTCATATACTGGGTGACATTTTTTAACGTCTTGTAAAAAAATGGGGGTAATAGGTGAACGGAGTAGAAGCCTTTGGCATAGAATTTTTTTATTTTTGAACAACATGTAATGAAATTGATCTAGCAATAAATACTACACATTTAAAGTAACATTTTCATACTAGAACAACAAAACAACAAATTTGGAAAAAAAAAAACAGTTAAAAACCTATCGAAACTCAAATCACACGCACCCTACTCCTTGCACGGCATGTATCAATGATTTCGTAGCGCGGTCCTACCCTTTGAAGCCGGCCAATAGGCGGCCTCATTGATCTTTCGCAGGCGCACGAGCCGCACACGCATCCCTTTCCGCCCGTGTCCCACGCTCCTTTAGTCACCTACGATGAATCTGAAGGCCTTCCTGCCTTCTATTCTAGTTACACAACACACCATATGAAGGTCGAGACGGTAAAAAATGTCATCCAGTATACAGGATAAGTTTTTATTCAGTGCGCATAACAAATTAAACTTAAACGAGTTATAAAAACCATGCAATTTTTATTTTGATACATCTTAGTATAAAAAAAAAAATATTGTTAACGAAAGATGTTTATTTTGAAACTGGTTTTTATGGTAACTTGCGCGCGGCGCCGGCGCGGCAGCGGAGATGAACGAACGACCAGCTGTTCGATAGGTCAAAATTCTAAGAAGTTCGAAGTACCTACGCCGGCGCGCGGTTACGGTCCTATTACTATTGTCAATATCATATTGCGAAATATGTAGGGTGTCCACAGTTTACTGATTTAAGGTCGGAAAAAACTAAAAAATAAAGTATTGAAAAAATAGTTAAAATGTGTTCTATTACTGATACTGAACCACCAAAAAAAAATTGCGTACTGGTTAAAAAAATTTCCTGTATGTTATGTTATGTTTCCTCAAGCTGGTGGTGAAACTAAGTACACAAAAAATTAAAAAAAAAATATTTACAAACAGCGTTGCTGTTGGTCTAGTGGTTAGTGGCCCTGACTGCTATGCCGGAGGTCGTGGGTTCGATTCCCACACAGGACAAATGTTTGTGTGATGAGCACGATCATTTGTTCTGTGTCTGGGTGTAATTTATCTATAATATGTATGTATTTAGAAATATATAAGTATGTTTATCAGTTGTCTAGTACCCATAACACAAGCTCTGCTTAGCTTGGGACTAGATGGCGTTGTGTGATAGTTGTGGAATATTATTATATTATTAGTACCTACCAAATGTTCGATCGGTCAAAATTCTAAAAATTTCGAAGTACCTATGCCGGCGCGCGTTTACGGTCCTATTACTATTGTCAATATCATATTGCGAAATATGTAGGGTGTCCACAGTTTACTGATTTAAGGTCGGAAAAAACTAAAAAATAAAGTATTGAAAAAATAGTTAAAATGTGTTCTATTACTGATACTGAACCACCAAAAAAAAATTGCGTACTGGTTAAAAAAAATTCCTGTATGTTATGTTATGTTTCCTCACGCTGGTGGTGAAACTAAGTACACAAAAAATTAAAAAAAAAAATTTACAAACAGCGTTTATTTAAATATGCTAAAATGAATGAAAACAAAACTTTTCCTTTAAAACTTATGATATGACGTCATGACGCGATTAATATGATATAAAAAAGCTTGTTCCTCATTCTTTCAACGGTCCGGAAGACCCCAATAAAATAAGGTCAAACAACAAAGTAAGTCGAAAGTTTAACGGTCTTGTGATTTGCCTTCTTTGTTATTAGACCATTCGCTGTTTTGGATGTAAAAATATTATCTGATATAGTTTATGAAGAGAAAATTTTTCAACGCTATATTTTAATTTGTAAATAGTTTTAATTAATTTAAATCTTAAGTTTTTCATATTATTATAATAAAAAATAATTTATCTGTTAAACACATAGTAAACACAAAAATCATTTATTAAGTTGCAAATAAAAACTACAATGTCAAACAAGTACCAAATTAATAAAATATTAAAACAATGTGAACAATACAAATTTAAGCCAAAAACAGAAATGCCCAAAGTCAAAGTCAAAACATTTATTTCAAATAGGCCCAAATAAGGCACTTTCGAACGTCAAGTTACATGAAAAAATAAAAACATGACAATGTCAATTAATCAAATAATACAAGAGTGTCAAAGTTTAGATATTCAGTTCTGTTGGTAGTCCTTACAACTGCCCAATTTATTTTTGTTAATATTATAATTTTACCTAACACAAAATTCTTTTGACGTTTTTCTTTTCAATCAAAACTCTTTAAATAATTCAGTACATGACCACGGTATATCTGAACCTTTAAACGGAATATTATAACCAGAAATAGCCCCGGGCTACCCTTTGTACCTCAAACACAAGTAAAGAGATTTTATTAAAGGCGTTTTAATATTTTACAGAGAAATTCTACGATTGTAAGTTATTTCGGTAGCTGAAATACTTTCTCATAAAACTTTTTAAAGGGTAAGTTCTTTCAACTTTAAACAAATGGCTAGAAATTCACAGACCAAGAATTCAGCATATAATTCTAGACAACCAAGGGACGTTGGGCTTAAAAAAATATCTACTGTTTCATAATCATTTGTCTAATCTGCCGAAAGACTACTGCTGTACATAGGCCACCCCCAATTTGGTAGGGTTGTCATAATCGTAACACTTGGCAGGCGGGTTGGCGACCGCAGAATTCGGGTTGGAGGTCGCAGTATGGTTTCACAATGCATAGAGAACGCTGCTGCCAATTCTCTAGTAAGTTCCTTAGTCGCCTTTTTCGACACCCACGGGAAGAGGTAGTATGTGCTATTCTTTATGTCCGGTACCACGCGGAACTGCCGTTTCATAGAAAAGTTTAATACTTATGCAGTCAAAATGTATGGTTCACCTGTTTTTTCATATCCTGCGAAAATTTCTCCTTTCGAGGATCCAGATTTATAAGCTGAACTTATGGATACAGTTACCGCAATGGTTAATATTTTATCCTGTAGAATTAAGATGAGGTTTAAGCGAACATATTACATAGTTTTAAAAAAACATCATTCATTGAGAGACTGGCCTGTTAGTCTAGTGGTTAGTGACTCTGACTGCTAAGACTGAAGTCGTGGGTTCGATTAAAACCCAGGACAAATCTTTGTGTGATGAGCACAATCATTTGTTCAGTACCTGGGTGTAATTTATCTATAACTAGCTGTTGCCCGTGACTTCATACGCGTCATATTTTTGCTCCCCTGACTCTTCCCGTCGCATCGAATTGCCTACCAGTTATCGAACCAATTTTCTTTGCTGCTCCGCTCTTTTTGATCGTAGCGTGATGATATATAGCCTATAGCCTTCCTCAATAAATAGGCTACCCAACACGAAAAGAATTTTTCAATTCGGAACAGTAGTTCCTAGCGCGTTCAACCAAAAAAACAAACTCTTCAGCTTTATAATATTAGTATAGTATTTAGAAAATTATATATGTATATTTATCAGTTCTCTGGTTGCCATAGCACAGGCTTTGCCTAGTTTGGAATATCAGACAACGGCGTGTTGGTTGTCCTAAGATATTAGTAGTATACGAAATAATGACTTTAATAAACACAGATATATAACCATACAGTCACGCCTTCTTCCCATGGGGGCAGAAATGACATCTTTACATATTCTTTTTGCTATGTTATCGTTCATACATCCGGTCATACGCAGACACATCTGTCTGAAGAATATCACCAATAAGGTCACTATATATCTTCCGAGGGCGGCCCCTCCCGACAGTTTCCACTCACATAATAAACATTGCGATTCAATTAAAATATTTGCGGTATTTATATTTAATTAATTAGTATAAATATTTCAACTTAATTGAACCATCAGTAATGTTAAATACGTCTATAATAAATAATAATGTGAATATTTATGATATTTGGAATTGTATTCGATGCGGCTTGATTAATTTTTAATAATTATACACTTTTAATGAAGCCGTCACTCAAGCCCTTGTGTACCTACAGTGTGTTTCAAAAATGTGTGATCATATTTAAAGGTGTGTTTCACACTGGTCACAGAGAGGTAATTGCGTACTACACTATTAGTACCGTGAGTACCGTGTGGTGCCGGACGTAAAGAATAACACCACCTCCTTTCTTCCCGTGGGTGTCGTAAAAGGCGACTAAGGGACTTACTAGAGAATGGGCAGCAGCGTTCTCTATGCATTTTACCACCATACTGCGATCGCCAACCCGCCTGCCAAGCGTGGCGATTATGGCAAAGCCCCCCAAATTGGGGGAGGCCTAAGTCCAGCAGTGGACGTCTTACGGCTGAAATGATGATGATGATGACTATTAGTAGGAATCGGTTTCATTTTGACATCGCATCATTCATCATTTTTAAGCCTTTTATTTTTTAATTAAATATTATGTTATGTTATTCATGGCGTTGTTTACGTTGATAAGCAAACAATTTTTTCGAACATATGGAAGAATGGATGACAAATAAGCTTCAAAATGTTTCAAATTCTGATTAATAGTGTGTTCGGCAATTAGGGTGCAGGTCTCCTTTGTGTGATAGAGAATGGGTCGTAATCTACCAGGTATTTCCATGTAACAGTTGACGTTCAAAATTGCTTTTTACACGCTTTATATTAGCTTCACTTGTATGTTTGTATGTTTGTATATTTGTATATTTGTATGTTTGTATATTTGTATGTTTGTTTGTAACCGACTCCTTATAGCGCTATTTTGACCCACTTTAAACGACCAGATTTCATTCAAACTTTGCACACCTGTCAAGGACCGATGACAATCCAATAATTTCATAAATTTGTGTCATTATCCTTGCCAGGGTTACCAGGACAGCAAAAAAAACTGTCTTCGAAAACTACGCTGACATACGTCACAAACTAATTTGTGCCATTATCCTTGCCAGGGTTACCAGGACAGTAAAAAAAGAATCAGAATCAGAATCAGAATCAGAATCAGAATCAGTACTTTATTTGCTATGAATGTAGGTACAGGTATAAGATGTTATGCATAAATTAATTAGATCGGCTACAGTCTACCTTACGGCATGCAAATTATTAAATAAATTAAAATATTATTACAAACAAAATAATGTCAACCAAACATAAATTAAAGTGAAGTCAATTAGTAATATGATAGTCAGGTACATATGTAAGTCAAATTTGCAATTAATTATAAAATTCATAATTTGGATAAATTCGTATCATTTAAAAAGTCTTTCAAGGAGTAGTAACATTTACCTAAAAGTAGTGCAGTTACCTTAGATTTAAAAATGTTTACAGCATAGTCCTTAAAATGATGAGGTATTTTATTATAAATGATAGGTCCCATTGTCATAATACTTTTCCTTAAAAGTGCTGTCTTATAATTACCCGAATGTAGCAAGTTCTTGTATTGGGATCTCAATGGGCCATTATGTATTCTTATACTGGCCAGTGACGGAAATAAGGTCAGATTGGTTTTTACAAAAATTGCCACCTCCAGTATGTACAAACATGGAAAAGTCAGTATCTTCAGAGACCGAAACACAGGTTCACAGCTGTCTGTGCTTTTAAGGTTTGACATAGATCGAATACACCGTTTTTGGGCCCTAAAAATCTCCTCCCTTTCACTACAGTTACCCCAAAATATGATCCCAAATCTTAACACTGATGCCACCAACCCATGATAAGTTAGCAGAAGTGTTTCATTACTTACTTTATGCGATAAGTTATACAGTACATAGGCTGATTTGTTCAACTTCTTACATATGACATCGGCCTGCGGTCTCCAAGTCAAATTGTTGTCAATCAGGATGCCTAGAAATTTCGCTACACAAGTTGTATCCACTTTTTGACCATTATATCTAACATTTATATCATCAGCAAGTATCCTTTGGTAGAAGTGCATTACTTTTGTCTTTTTTAGATTTATTTTTAAATTATTTATATCAAGCCAATGTATAATTGTTTCTAATGTATTATTAATTTCCCCTTCATATTTTTCTTTATTGGTACACTTAACTATCGCTGTACTGTCGTCTGCAAATAGTACCATGGGTTGTCGTATCTGTCGTGGCAAGTCATTTATATATAGGAGAAATAGAGGAGGTCCCAAGACACTCCCCTGTGGTACACCGTATTTGATTTCCCTATCGGCTGATTTATATCTAAGCTCACATTTGGTTTCAAGGCATATTCTGGATATTTCTGTATGTTGAGTTCGTCCAGTAAGATAGGAGCTTATTAAGTCTAGGACATTTCCCCTTATACCGTAACTATATAATTTTTCCAGAAGTACATCATGGTTTACGTAGTCGAAAGCTTTGGTCATATCGGTGTATATAGCACATACAGGAATTTTATTATCTACACTGGGCAGTATATTGGATAAGAAATTGTATATTGCCATATTAATATTTCTATCTTTTCTAAAACCCATTTGTTCGTTGCATAATATATTATGTTTGTTTAAGAATAAGTACAATGATTCGTACATAATCTTCTCAAATACTTTAGATAATACAGGGATTAACGCTATAGGTCTATAGTTGGACATTTCCTCTTTGTTATTCTTTTTATGTATAGGTTTTATAATAACTTTTTTTAAACTATTGGGGAAAATACCCGAAACAATACTTCTATTCATAATGTGACATAAAGGTGGAGCTATAGTATTACTAACGAATTTAAGAACCTCTGTGGTAATACCGTCATAGCCATGACTTTTCGTATTTTTAAGTTTTTTGATTATTCGAGTTATATCGTCTGGTATTATCGGAGACATAAACATTGAATTCGGGATGCTGTTTAAGCGAGCAGCTCTGTCGGATGATTTTTCAGACGTATTTTGAACTTGATCGATAAAGAAATCATTAAATGATGTTGTTATGTCATATGGATTTGTAATCAGAATATTTTGCTTAATGATTTTTGTAATTGGTTCTTTAATGTTTTTGGTGTTATTAATTATTCGCCATGACGCTTTGCATTTATTTTGAGCGTTATTAATTATGTAATTATTCTGAGCCTTTTGTGTTAGTTTTATAATCTTTTTAAATCTTTGTGAATACGTTTTGAATGTGGTTTTATTCTCATAAGAAGGATTCGTTCGCGCCAGTAATTCAATTTGCAGGTCTTACTAATTTGGATTTTTAGTATTACAGATGAGTGATCAGACAAGGCAAAATCAACAACCTCACTTGTACACTTTAAATTAGAGTTATAAGCAAAATTATCCAAACATGTTTGACTTTTTGGCCTCGTCGGTTGTCGTATCTGTAGCTTAAGGTTATAGTTTAGGAGAAGAAATTCAAAGTCCAGGGTGATTCTGTTACGTTTGAGGATATCTATGTTAAAGTCTCCGCATAATACTACTCTTACATTAGATTTGTAGCGTACTTTTTTTAATGCAGAGTTCATAGCATCAAAAAATACACTAAAATTAGATATATTTGGTGGTCTATATACACATACAATTATAATTTTATGTTTGATTAGTTCTATTGCACTACATTCGAAAATTCCTGTTATGGAAAGTTTCATGACATCGTGAAGCTCTTTATATTCGTAACAACTCTTAATTAAAATACACGAACCTCCTCGCCTTTGGTGTTTCCTAGAGTAGGAGGCGGCAAGTTTATAATTTGGTATATTGACTAAACTTTCCTGACCAGAGATAACAAAATGTTCCGTAAGGCATATTATGTCAACACTTATTTGTCTGTGTAATAGTTCTTGAATATTTTATGTCAAGATGTCAGATTTGTTTAAAAGACCAGCAATATTTTGATGAACAATAAACATGTGATTATAAAAGAAAAAACTCAGAGTTATTCGTTTCTGTTACATTTGTTGGTTGTTTTTCTTTACATTCTGTGGAACTCTTATAACAGTCTTCTGAACATTCTATTACCTCCGTTTGCAGAAATATAATAATATTTGCAATGTCTTTAAAAATTGTTTGAAGCCCAATGTAATTTAGGCGTCCAGTGCGTCTATCGAACATAGTGTCATCATAGCTTAAATTTTTATTGCTGTCCAAAAAATAGGCATGCCCGTGAGTAAGTATGTCTAGATAAAGCAAATTATTAAAGGTTTCTATTCTTGAATTGAACAAATAGTTGTTATTAAAGAATTTATATGTCGGAGTACAAATAATTACGTTCGTATGACTAATTTCCTGCAATACCTCTCTAATCTGCAATACACAATCCAAATATCTATTTGTAAATTTGAAGTCTTCCTCGCCCAGCAATATTATACAATAGTCCTGTAAGGTGAAGTTTGATAGTTGTGATTGAATTCCTTTAAGAAGACGTTGCATATTACCATGTGGTGTGATGTAGTGGCAAATATCACATTTATTAAATGTATTCTCTGCAATGTATAGTATTTTGTTTTTATTGTCTGTGCTTAAGATACAGATTTTATTGCGCTTTGTACAGCTTTTCTGTATTTCGGCCCTCTCGGCTCTACTTTGAGATGTTGTTATTGTTTTATTGGGTTCATCAAGATTCCCTTTTTCCTGAGTACATATCTGAGACTGCTTCTTGCTTTGTTTGTTCCTGTTGATGTTCTTTTTCGTAGTAGGTTGATTAATTTTGGGTGAACGAGCATTAATTGTTTCATGCGTGTCATTATTTTTTTCCAGTTCTTTGTTCAAACTTCTCAAATTACTATTTTCTGAGGAAAGAGCCTCGATTTCTGCACGAGCGGTCTGCAATTCTATTGTGAGAGTCATGACTTGCTCACGTAATTCTTTTATCAGTCCTAAGTCTTCGTCATCCGATAATTCCGGGACACTGTTTCCTGTTTCATTTATTGTTTGTGCAGATACTGCGTCGCTGTCGTTAAGTATTGAATCCGACTTGGTTCTCGTACGACGAAAGGTAATATTGTCTAGGAAATTCATCTTTTTTTTTCCACTAATTTTCTCCGAAATATTCCAAAAAAAAATTATTTTCTACCAAACACAGAAATATTTTTTACGTGGTATCCCTAATCGTTTGTTTTGCGCCACCAGTGTCAAGTAGCTGTACTATATTGGTTCGTCTATTCAACGTTTGATGCCGTTCTGGCGCTAGTTGTCGAACATTCATTAGGGTCCAAAGGTCAATTATAAAAATATTTCTCGTAACGGTATAAATAGTGTCTTTTGTTTTATTTATTGCACTATTATTAAAATAAAACTGCACTTATCTTCACTGTTTGGTATAAACTAGGATGATGTTGTAGCGATTTGTTATTGAAACACTGTATTATGGTTAGTGAAGTGTTTTGAACCGGCACAAAATATTGTTGACTTATTTAAGAAATACACTTGTCATTAACAGTCACAAATAATGTCACTTGTAAGTTATAGTTATTGCACAGAGTTCCACTACTTTTCATTCAATTAAATAATGTATTTTATTTTAAATTACGAACTTTAAATACGCGGGCTAGTAAACATTGCCAGTGTTGCCAGCCCATCAAAAACTGTCTTCGAAAACTACGCTGACATACGTCGCAAACTACACTGACATACGTCTCAAAATTCGAAACACCTTAAAAAATAGAAAATAAATAATAGTTAAAAAAAACTAAAAAACACGCTTCCATTGAAAACCAAACTAAAAAGTACAAAATAATACCTTAAAAAGCACCCCATGCTTTTTTTCCATTATTTTGTACTTTTTAGTTTGGTTTTCAATGGAAGCGTGTTTTTTAGTTTTTTTTAACTATTATTTATTTTGGGCCTAATTGAAATAAATGCTGTGACTTTGCCAAGCGGGCCCAGTGTGGGTTGGTAGATGTGACACGATTTTTTGATCTTCACCATTTTTCACTTCACCGTTTTGAGAGCAGTGGTGATGAAATTATTAGGGTTCAGACCCACAACCTGTAACTCGTATGTCGCGGCAGCTATCACTGGAAAGGTGATATTGAATTACTGACAATCAAACTGAGGAACTTTCTCACATAAACTAACATCCAGTTGAAAAACAGCGTCAGACACTATTCGTATGGTATTTTTGCTCTTTTGGTCCTTTCTGGCGCAGCTGTGAGGGACACTGTAATACTAGATTCTGACATCGCACTTTACACATATTAATGTTTTTTTTTCCCAGTAAATTATGTTGTGTGCCTTTTAGTCTGTAGTAAATAAATGTTTTTCTTCTTTCTTTCATTGTAACCGTGATAAAGTTATCAACTGTCCCATTATCATCGTCATCATCATTTTAGCCACAAAACATCCTCTGCTGGACATACGTACATTCCTCCAATTTTTGCCGTACTCGCCACGCTTGGCATGCGGGTTGGCGATCGCAGTGTCTAACCAACAGCGGGTCCAGGCACAGCCTGTATCTTGGTGACCCAAACACTACATAAGATAAGTGCTTATCGACACCTCCTACGTAGAGTATCGTAATCAAAAAAATTCAATTTTTTACTTTTCTTTATATACTTCTAAATATGCATATTTATATAACAAAATTTCGATTTTTTACTTTTCTTTATTTTCATACTTCTAATTTCGATTTTTTACTTTTGAATTTAAATTAATTAATTAATTAATTCACTAATTATTTTTTTATTTTTTATTTTTTTTAACTTTTTTAAATTTGTTGATAACGATACTTACTCTACCTAGGAGGTGTCGATATTTGTGATAGTGATCTATTCTTATCCAGATATCTGAGGTCGCACTCAAAGTCCGACCTTATTGCTTAAGGCATAGAATGAAAAGTGATCCACCACTATTGTTAGCGTTTGTACCTTCGTAATAAATTTTAGATTCTTAAGATTTTTTTCTGAAGTTCAAGATATTAAAGCGACCAAACAAAAAAAAAATCTTCAGCTATATTCTATTAAATATTTATCGATTTTAGTTTTTATTAAAATATATTAATTTTGTTGCTACTTATTAAGCACGTGCTCTTTTCAAACGTAAAGGAAATATCCATTGAAAGTTGTTTATTTTGTCTCTTTGAAGGACGTCGCCTACGCATATCATTGTTCCTTTAAACCCGTGGGTGTGATAGACGAACGAGATGTAATCTTAGTTTACAACAGCACCCTCTTATTTTTAAATTCTGCACACAATTGTCTTTGACACGAAGTAGGTATAATTAACGTATTCTAAATAATTAGGACCTTATTCATGAAAGGCTGTAAATATAGAACTAAATCTATTAAAAGTTTCTATAAATAATAAATTGTTCAGTGTCTGTTTGTATTTTCGTAATAGCATCGATTTACTAAACGCATATGAAAGAAGTTATGGAACTTCCAAAAAAATATTTTTATTTAATCTTTGTCTATGTCTGTTTGTTTGTTCCGGCTCATCTCCGTAACAACTGGATCGACTGACAGGACTTTTACAGGCAGATGGCTGATGTTATAAGGTAGCGGTAGCGGTAGCACGTTCCCGTGGGATAATTTCCGACATCCACGCAGTTGAAGTCTGTACTCTGCTAATTTTTATCAAAATCAAAAGTCAAATTCAAATTAAGCTGATGATCAGCATTTTTAGAACGTCAAAATTACATAAGACAGTTCCCTAAAACGTCCACCCTTCACCACTTCATAGTGCTTTAGCTGGGTAGAAGAAATGGCGCAAAAAACTCCCCAGCTGAATATAAATTTGGATAGTAGCTAAAGAAAAACGAGCCACACGGCCATTCGATCGTTAAGCTGCGCTTGCCGCAGTCGGTTTGTGGATGAGTGACCATCCAGTTCATATCGAGACCTCTCCGTGCCTCAAAAAGAACTTAAAGGTGTTAGTCCCAGGTGTCTTTCAAAGATATTTGACAGTCAATTTCGGGTAGTCAGACGCCCAAAAGTGTGACAACTAATCAAACTGAATTGTGGAGGTGAGACAGTTTTTATTTTTATCTTGTAATGTGCGTTTTGTTTGTGCAGAATAGACAATTTTTTTTTCTTTCTTTTCTAAATAAATAATAAAATTCTCTTAAATTTGTTTTAATTCGGCTCGAAGGACCAACTTTTCAATCTTTCACAAAAATCAGGTCAGGGTTGTTCTTTAAAGATGTTTTCTTCAGGCATTGGTTCTATTTTCCCAAACCTGGCCAAAGATAATTCTCTTTACCTATTTGTTGTATCAAATCGATGCAAAGTATTTATTGTAACATAACATCACACCTCGTTTCCCCGAAAGGTTGTGCAGAGGTGTACTTATAGTATACCAACATTGGGGCAGTTACGTTTGAGTCACATGTAATAGGGGGCGTGCATATTGTCATTAACCGAGTGCAAAAGAAAGCAAAGGAGGAGAACTCGACATACGACATTCGAACCAAGGCAGGGCTTTACTTTGTGTAAATTATTTCATCACCACTGCTCTCAAAACGGTGAAGGAAAACATCGTGAGGAAACAGGCATGTCCTAGAGCAAAATATTCGAAGTCGTGTGACATCTACCAATCCGCGCTGGGTTTGCGTGGTAGATTCAGGCTCACTCTCATCGAGAGCAGGCTTGTGTTCCAGCAGTTGGAACGGTATATGGTGATTTTGGGTGCGAATCCTTGATGAAAAAACTCAATAACACTTTGCCTGACCTAGGAATCGAACCCAGGACTTCATGATCAGTAGTTGGGTCCACTAAACCAACGTAGCAGTTTCCAGCTCCGTTACCGCTCAGTATTCTCCGATTAAATCTTTAAGATAATCTTGTATTTTTATACCAATATTTACCCCCTTCGGGGGTTCCAGGAGTGATATTACAGGACCGTAGCTTTTCAACAAACTAAGCTTGAAATTAACAATCTAAACAGCAACTCCAAAGTCAATTAAACCGACAAAACTCAATTAAAGTTAAATTAACTACTCAGTGCTATAAATACCCCATAACCAAAGCGACAACAGTTAAGAACGTTACTTAAGGCGAAAGTGGCAACATAGCCCGGGTAAAGTCGCACTGTCTAACTTTTTTTTTTGTAAAGTTTATTGATCTAAATAAGGTTCGCGGCCGTAACAAATATTTTTTAACAGAATTATAATTATAAAAATCAACTTATTATGGTGACCTTTTTGGTGATGTTCTTCGGAAAGGTGAAGTGCGTAGTACTCACAACCGCGGCGTGCGTAAATGACCAGATGTGTGAACACAAGTTAGACTGGCCTGCCAGCTCGCCTGACTTAAGCCCAATAGAGCACGCGTGGGAAGCTCTTAAGCGAGCTGTTTGGAACCGTCAGCCACGTCCCCAGACAGTGCCAGAGCTCAGGCGCTATTCAAGAATGGGACAGGTTACCCCAAGAAATGCTGGATAACTTGATTCTCAGCATGCCCAAGAGGATCACCGCATGTGTTCGAGCCAGGGGAGGAGTTATATTACATTGAATATAAACCTTTTATTAATAAGTAATAGTGTATAACAAGTTTGTGATCACTACCATAACAAAAAAGATTTCGATTTTTCAAAGTGATCGCTAAGTTTTTTACATGTGTGTATGTATGTATGTCTAACTTAAAGATTTGTATTGCGGATTCTAATTATTATAATTCAGTATAGCCATATTTGTTACGGTCACGAACCACGTTTCGATCAAAACACAGCCGGAACCTGACCTACAAATAGCAGACGTAAGTAAATTTCATGAATATCGCGGGCTATCAGCGCACTCCCTATACAACGTTACACTTACTACCGCTTGCGCTAACGATACTAAGCCTTTAAGCTCTGCTAACGATCTTACGTCACCAACTAATAATAGAGGATAGATAACCAAGTTTTTGTGGAGCAAACAGGAAGAGTTTTTTATGCTGTATGTAGGATAGGTTGTGTGTGTGAAGGGTTGATGAGGTTTGAAGAAAACAAGTCCGAAGTATAGGTAGATCAAGATAGGAAGAAAAGTTTATTACACGGGTTACAGTTCCACGACACACAAGAGTTACACTATATAGAAGAAGGAGTGATGAAATTGATGGATAGCACAGAGTAAACATAGCGAGAGTTAAGCTAGGTCTAGATTTTAGAACGCAAAATAGTAAGGCGGTAGCTACAAGCAGAGCGCATGAGTAGACTTGTTGAAATTATTACATTGCAAAGTTACTTTATGATATTATATAAAATTAACATGTTACAAATATAATAAAATAATATATTAACTTAACTAAAACTATATTTATATACACAAACTAAAATAAGGCGTCGAAAAATTCATCCTCATCGCTGTCGACCGGCAATGTACCCAAGAGACTGGCGGCATTACCACGCTGTATAGCAATGCTTAGCCGCTGGCCAAAATAAAAACCAGCCCTTGGGTCACGAGAAGTGTCAACCAGCCGTTTCGATATTTCTTTAAAGGGGCCATGAGCACTCTGACCCCACGGCCCAAGGGTTTCAACCCCAAACGGCTCGAAAATATAATTTATGTTACATAATTTAGAATACAATATTAAAATATAGGTAGGTCACTACAATGCTAAACCTGAACAAGCATTAATTGAAATTAATAGCAATGATTATACGCAATGTACTATGGAGGAGTCGTACGGGCTAGATGCAGACCGTTAAGCTTGTGCTTCTGAGTTTGATTTGGAAAGTGGTAAGTGTCAGTAGCAATTCAAAGTCCAGAGCCAAAAGGCTCGCCACACATAACATGACATGTGATTCAACTATGATGATAACTATGTGATTCATTTCAGCCGAAAGACGTCATTTGCTGGACACATAGGGCTCTTCCAAACACCGCCATTCCAACCAGTTCCGTGCTTCGCGCATCTAGCAAATTTCTGAGACCTTCACCAAGTCATCGGTCTACCTTGAAAGTGACCTGCCAATTCTACATCTTCTTTTTACCAATGCAGCACCTTTCGGCCTCATCGGCCATCTGTTTTGCAACCAATGTGCTTTGCCCACTGCCACTTAAGTTTGGAAAGTCTTCAGGCTATGTCGGTTACCTTGGTTTTCCTGCGGATCTCTTCATTCCTGATTAGATAACGAAGGAAATTCCAAGCATGGCCCTCTCCATTTCCCTTTGGGTGAATTTTAGCCTTTAATAAGTCTTTGTAAACGACCAAATTTCAGTGCCATACTTCATCACTGTCAACACGCTCTTGTCAAAAACTATCGTCTTGAGACACAGCGGTATTTGCAGTATGGGAAATGTCGACAAACTATAAGCCTCTGTTTATCTCCTCGGTAAAATAGCTGTGATAGTATGTTAGGAGACAACGTTACGTGGCAACGTTGCTCTAATTAAGCCTTTAATCTCTGTTAACGATCTTACGTCAGTAACTAATAGTAGGGGATAGATAACCGAGTTTTTATCGAGCGAAGAGGAAGAGTTTTTTGCTGCTAAGAGTGGTTGTTTATTGACCGTATTTAATTTTAGTGATGAGCATTCGTTCTGCCTTCTTAGTTCCTATAGTCGCAAGCATGATTAGTGTGCGTGGATTCTGGAGTGTATCGATCTGGAAATTTGGAAAGTGTTTGTTCACATTCGTACGGATATGAAAAGATAAAAAAATTTTTGCACACTGCATTGTCAACGCACTGCTTAGCGAGAGATCAAAATCCGTCAATGTGTTTTATCGACGCGCTGGGATGCACTTTGTTAGATTTGGCGAACATGGTGTCATAGATAAATCCATTAGGAACTTCTTAGTAGCAGCCTGGAGCCTAGGTTTGAGCACGATTGATGCTCTAAAGAAGAATACTATTAACTATGTTCATTCTGCATTAGGCTTTGTCACCACAATCAGTTAGTTTCTGCTTTTCTCGAATTTTCTGTTAGTAAAATGTGTTACTTTTGTTTCTTTTTTGCCGGTGCATACTTTCAAAGTGCAACCTATTTTTTTATATTTACAGGTTCACATTTGACCAATCACTACCTTGTTTTCCACATAAAATGCATGTCAATATTGGTAACTTTCACTACAAAAAGATATTCACAAAAAAAGTGAATAAAGCACCCGTTTCCGTCATGGCTAAAAAAATATCGAATATACAAACAGTAAAGTGAATCCATCCAAAAAATAAACAGCGATACTGCTTATAGCCCGGTGACGTCACCCACAGATTACGCGCTTCGCAGCATTGTGAACTCGGATGATACACGGACCGACCGGCGACAATGTAACAGTGATTGGGTTTCATTATATGTGTAACTAGCTTCTGCCCGTGACTTCGTCCGCGTCAAATTTAGCTCCCCATCGAATCGCGCATCGCATCGTCGCATCGAATTGCCTGCAAGTTTTCGTCCATTTAACGTTGCTGCTCCGCTCCTTAATAAATAGGCTACCCAACACAAAAATTATCAATTCGGACCAGTAGCTTCAGAGATTACCGCGTTCAACCAACCAAACAAACTCTTCAGCTTTGTAATATAAAAAGTATTGATACATTTTGTGTACTTAGAATATGGAAAGTATAGTTCACTTACCGACCTGTCTGACGTTATCAAGTCCAATTTTCAACAGTTCATACAATCATCTCATAGAAATAGGGATTTTCAGCTATCACTTTGAAACTTTTCCAATTTTTAGGGTTCCGTTGCCAAATGGCAAAAAACGGAACCCTTATAGATTCGTCATGTCTGTCTGTCTGTCTGTCTGTCCGAGTATGTCACAGCCACTTTTTTCCGAAACAATAAGAGCTATGCTGTTGAAACTTGGTAAGTAGATGTATTCTGTAAACCGCATTAAGATTTTCACACAAAAATAGAAAAAAAACAATAATATTTGGGGTTCCCCATACATAGAACTGAAACTCAAAAAATTTTTTTTCATCAAACCCATACGTGTGGGATATCTATGGATAGGTCTTCAAAAATGATATTGAGGTTTCTAATATCATTTTTTTTTAAACAATAATATTTGGGGTACATTGGGCCCCATACATAGAACTGTAACTCAAAAAAAAAAAATATCAGACCCATACGTGTGGGATATCTATGGATAGGTCTTCAAAAATGATATTGAGGTTTCTAATATATTTTTTTTTAAACTGAATAGTTTGCGCGAGAGACACTTCCAAAGTGGTAAAATGTGTGTCCCCCGTAACTTCTAAAATAAGGGAATGATAAAACTAAAAAAAATATATGATGTACATTACCATGTAAACCTCCACTGAAAATTGGTTTGAACGAGATCTAGTAAGTAGTTTTTTTTGAATACGTCATAAATCGTAAATCACAATTTACCTTTCATTCAGTCAACTCAAATATAAAAATTAAAAAAAAAAAACATTTAATTTCATAAACATAAACCTTATGCATAAACCGTGAATTCCTGCAGGTTTGTACGGAACCCTCGGTGCGCGAGTCCGACTCGCACTTGGCCAGTTTTTTGTTTGCATACATAATCAGCCTATAATGTTCCCACTGTTGGGACACAGGCCTCCTTTCTTCAAGAGGGAGTGGGCTTCAATACTATGTGGGCACAGTGCGGGTTGGTAGATGTCACATGTCTTCGAATTTTCTAAGACATGCCGGTTTCTTCACGATGTTTTCCTTCACCGTTTTGAGAGCAGTGGTGTTGTGATAAGAGAGAGAATACTCCTTTGTGCATGACTTGTAATAATAATTTATTAATTGATTAACTTTCGTAAAAAGGTGCTTACAGTATTTCTTGACCTCGCTAAAGCCTTCGACACCGTTCCTATTTCTATCCTTTTACTCAAACTAGAGAAAGCAGGCGTCAGAGGACTGCAGCTTGATCTCTTAAAAAGCTATCTGACAAATAGAATGCAAATGGTGAAAATTGGTGACCATCTTAGCGATGAGCTCCCTATTTGTTACGGGGTACCGCAGGGTAGTATACTCGGTCCTACGCTGTTTCTCGTCTTTTTAAATGACCTCTGCAATCTCAAAATCAGAAACGCAAAAATTGTTTCCTTTGCAGATGATACAGCTATTACCTTTTTTGCTAATTCGTGGTCAGAACTTCAGACAATTGCACAGAATGGTTTTAATTCTGCCTTTAACTGGCTTTGTACCCACGCTTTAACACTTAACACTTCAAAGACGAAATTAATGACATTCTCTATCTCACCGACCTCACAACCTGATATTCCCATCACTATAAAAGCTCACTCCTGTAACAGTACTCATTTATACACATGTCAATGTCCACTTATTGACACAGTTGATCATATTAAGTACCTAGGTATAACTCTAGATCAGTACCTGAATTATAAAATACATATTAACTTACTTACATGCAGAGTGAGAAAACTCATTTATATTTTTAAAACTCTTCGACACGTCGCGAAGCAGCCTATTATTCGCAATGTATATTACGCCTTATGCCAATCTATTATTTCTTATTGTATTATGTGCTGGGGTGGGGCCACAAAAACTGCCCTTAAACCTTTGGAAGTGTCCCACAGAGCTATACTAAAAATTGCAACATTTAGACCTATTCTGTTTCCAACCACAGAACTTTACAAAAGTTGTAGTGTCCTCAACGTAAGGCAACATTTCATTCTGCAAACCGTTCTTCTCCAACACCAAAAAACTCCTCTTACTACTATTACCAAACGAAGGAAAGATATTATTTGTACTGTTCCACAAACTAAGTTTAAATACACTAAGAGATTTTTCTACTATCTTGGCCCTTGCTTGTACAATAAAATTAATGCGTCCTTATATATCTATAATTTACCACACAGCAAATGCAAAGTCACCTTACGTGCATTTCTCCTGAATAAAACCTATGACGAGACTGAAAAGTATTTATTGACAGTTACATGAAAGTTACCATATTTCCTATTTTTCATTTACACACACATAAATTCACCCTTACACACTTACTCACCCACCCCTACACTAACACATACACACATTCACTGGACTGACCACACCAATACTCCTTATTGTAATTGTTTTATTTAATTTTAGTTTTTGATGTTTAGTCATTTTAATTTTAAGATTTTTCCTTTTGTTTTGTTCTACATTATAAGCTCTAAAGCTTACTAACATGATTATTGTGCTACTCAAACTGGGAGTGGAAACTGTCTCTCCTAAATACAGATTACTCAGTGATCTAGCTAGGAGAGTAGCGATTCACCCAAGAATTCGTTGTACCATGTACCTTACTAATATTGCTTACTTTTTAAGTCCCTTATGTACTACAAAACCTTTATGTACCTAAATAAATATTATTATTATTATTATTATTATACTTTTTCATAATTTTTTTCAAGATTTTTTAAAAAATGTTGCATGCCAAAACTCACGCAGAATGTACCCAGCTCATTATATTTCTGTAACAGCTATATTGTAAAATACCTGCATTCTATGCGAATCAATTATTTGATTTGATTTGAGATTCAAATCTCAAATCTTTATTGCATTCCATAATGTATACAGGTGGTGGGTATTAATATATGTAGAAACAATTATGGACCCTGTAGGGCACAGCAACATTTTAAATTCTAATTAGAATAGAGGAAGAGCGCTTTAATTATTTTCCTGTAAATTCTTAATATTGGTCTGTATTTTTAACAATAATATATTAAATTGTATATTATTATTGTTTATTACGTTTTTATATATAGATTATTTACACAAAGTGTCTGGCTGGGTTTGAACTCACGACCTACAAGTCGGGACCGGTACACTGGCCGACCACTGATGGTTCCATCAATGCTGCTGCATTGACGGTTACTCGATGTCCCAATCTACTTGTATAGAAATTTGGCGGTTGCCTCGATGGTCTAGTGGTTGCATGAGTGCTACTGCTGATAATGAGGTTTGATTCCCAGGTCAGGCAAAAATGTTATTAGGTTTTTCCATCTCAGATTTCTCAGTATCAGTCCGGAGTCTGTATTAGTGCCTGTCTGATGGCAACAGGCTCGCCCCCTATGACAAGGGACTTTAACATAACTGGCGCAATGTAGGTGTACTATAGGTACACCCCTGCCTAACCCTTTGGGGGAAGCAGTATTATCATTATGTTACGTTAATTATCCTTATTGTGTACTTTGAATATGTAATTTATAGTTAATATTTGGCTATTATAATGTGCACAGAACATGTATGTTATTAGATGTATTAATCGAGAAGACATACGGTTCTTGTGTAGAATACATAATTTAGTAGTTCATATTTGGTGAATACAGTCAATTATAATTTGGAAATTAGTTGACGAAGCTGGTGGGCTGTCTATAAATAAATATTGGCTTTGTTACCATGTGGTAGCTTCTCGTGGTATGCCTTTGGTTTATAGAATACTAGCTTCTGCCCGCGACTTCGTCCGCGTTAAATTTCTTGTGCCCCCGACCCTTCCCGACCCTTTCCGACCCTTCCCGTCGCGTCGAATCGCCTACCCGTGCGATTTTCCCCGTTTTTGCAACATTTTTCATTATGCTCCACTTTTCTTAGTTGTACCGTGGTGTTATATAGCCTTCCTCGATAAATAGGCTACCCAAAACAAAAAGAATAAATAAATAAATAAAAAAAACAATAAATAAATAAATAAATTCAGACCAGTAGTTCCTGAGATTAGCGCGTTCAATGAAACAAACAAAGAAAAAAACTCTTCAGCTTTATAATATTAGTATAGATTGTATTGTAGGAAGATTGGAGTTCTTTTTCAAGGTGTCTCCAAGTTATAAACAATCTACGTTCGACAGTATGTCCTCTAAATATCTAAACCTTAAACAACATTGTACACGCAATATCTCAAAAGTAGTTTTCCATTCCATTTTAATAGTTACTGTAAACCATCATAATCTTACCAGTGTAACCGATTGCAACTGAACTGGTAGTATTTTAAATGGAGCGACTGCTTATCTGACCTCCACAACCCAATCACTAGGTAGTACTTAATCTCATCATCATCTTAATCTCATCTCATCTCAAAGAACTGGAGTTACCGACATAGCTCGCAGAGTAAGCAAACTGAAGTGGCAGTGGGCTGGCCATGTCTGTCGAAGGACCGATGGCCGATGGAGCAGACGAGTCCTGGAGTGGAGACCGCGTATCGGCAAGCGTAGTGTGGGACGCCCCCCAGCTAGGTGGACCGACGACTTAAAGAAAGTGGTTGGGGCAAACTGCATGCGGAAGGCGGAGGACAGGGTGTTGTGGCGCAATATGGGCGAGGCCGATGTCCAGCAGTGGACTGCGATAGGCTGAGTTGAGACTAAATCTCATGATAGAGCTGGTTATCAGACTGTCGTGCTTCAGACGACCTGTAATGTCTGTCAGAGATCTACGAATAATAGCCGGGACCAACGGCTTAACGTGCTTTCCGAGGCACGGAGGGATCTTGGTATGTAAATATAGTCATCCATCCACGGACCAACCGCGGCAAACGTAGCTTAACCTGATCGATCGACACGTGTGGCTGTTATAACTTAGCCACAAGCCCTTTAGCTTACTGTAAATCATTGCTCCTAATTAATTCATACCCAAAAAGTAAACAATGCCCTGCGTATACAATACAATAATACCTTTAGGGTGCTGTTGAGGATTCCACCCTACTGTAGTGCGTCAAGTATGTTCGCGGATGTGCACACTGACGGCTTTTTTGCATTAATGCGTATGAAGGTGGCGTCGGTGATACACAGAGTGGGGGGAAGCACCAACAGTATATTGAGGGTGTTTGCTGAAAGGCTGGATGGGCCTACCATGGGTAGGTTTATCAAGCTTCATGTATTGCATGGAGCTTGATGAAACTATCTGTGGTCGATATATTTTCATCTTGTTTTGTTTTTCTAGGTATAAGTTTACTAACATAGTTTATAGGATAATTTAATCTCTAACACAATTTTGGCCCATGTAGTCTGTTAATAAAAGATTTTTATTTATTTTATTATTAAAATTTCAAATACACGTAACAATAACCTACTAAATATGCAACTGAAGAGTTCTTTTTTACTGTGTAGGTACTACATATATATGTTTGTATTTTTTTTTATACTATGCGTCTACAAAGCAGGCGGTTTATTGATAAATGATTATAATAGTTAAAAGTAGTTTAAACAGGTCCGTATGGATTGAGGAGCCATGTCTCATATTTAGTAGTAAATTAGCCGATTTTGTAGGCCCGATCCTGGAATTTGTGTTAAAACCCATGAACAGTTACAGGACGTTTTAAGTGGCTCCTCAATTCAGACGTGTCCGGATCGGAGCCACATTAGAAACCTTTCTGAAAATTTGGTAGGAATTCGTAGTGTTTATACGTAATCTGTACAAAAAAGAAACACATGTGGTAGAAGTGAAACATTAAAAAATTTTGGCTTCAAGATAATGCGACGAATGTAATAAAGTCAAATGTCTATTTGTCCAAAAAGCCTGCTCGAAAAACGTCAAATAGAAAAGTAAACTTTCTCGAGGAGCACCCTTACTTAAGGATTTCCATTACCCCAAGTGTTAGAGCGAGACACAAAACATGAATGACGTTGTTATGTGTCTGTCGCTATTTCGTTTCATAGACTTTCAAATCACAACGGTGCTAAAGAAGTTTTCACTTCAAAAATAGGTTTTACACGACTGAATTTAAGATGGTTACAGTGCTTTGATTTATCATAAAATTCCATAAACTCCGTGCTGTTTCTCTGAAACGCAAAATTTACCCGTGTTGCAGCCTCGGTCGTCAAAGCCTTTTCCAAGTCGAAGGTCAAAATAATTTTGATTCAGTACTTACATGGGGCGATGTGATAGACTTTCTGCTCTCGGAGTTGCTGGCTTGTCTCGAGAACGAAGGTGCGTGGAGGCTGAGAGGAGATCCTGGCTCTGAGTCAGTCTTGCCTTCGTTGCTACTATTGCCTGCTTCCTGTTGGCAATGATAAGCTCTTTTAGTGTGACATTAGGACGGATTTTATCTTATTGCATATTAGCTTTTGTCAGCAGCTTTGTTCGCGTATTTTACATATAAACTTTCCCCTTGAATTATTCTGCCTATTGATGAAAACCTCCGTTGCGCAGTTTAGAAGATCTAAGCGTACAGGCGCGGGAAGCGACTTTGTTTTATACTATGTAAAGATTCTAATATAAAAAGGAACTAGCTGCAATGTAGTGGTTAATGAGCCTAATTTGTGAAGTCATTGTAGCATTTCACTATAAATGCTACTAATGACATCCACGTAGACCCAACCACTGACGCATGAATCTTTTTCACGCACTCCGCACATCACCCCCCCCCCACACACCCCTACACTTCCACACTTACTTACCCAATTCCACACAAGACACTTCGCATTTTAAGTCATTGTAAATATGAGAGCGCCTTGTCCTCCGTAGTATAAGTTTAACTTAGTTTGGAAGTCAATAAGTTTCATATGATAAATGATTCTAATAAGATAAACGATTTTAGGGATCCTTTCTTTTCGCATGATGTTCTTTTTCCTAATGTACTTTGGCATACCTATTTTAAAATAATTTGTTTTGCCATGATAATACTTTGCCATATAATTTTTTAGCATACAGTTTATGTTGGCATAATGATCTTGAAGGCTAATTTGTTTTGGCATAATTTTAATTCGTATAATGTTACTAGGTATAATGATAATTAGCATAATAGTATATACGCATACTTTTTATAATTCAATTTTTAACCCTAAATTAAAGTTAAAGAATTGTCTGATAAATTCAATATGTGTTACAAAATTTTGTGACAGAAACGAATCGCTGCAAATCCGACTGCACGTAGTCTTGTCTGCCTTACCCCTAGAGTGTAATTTAAAACCGCGTAGGCGCGGAGGGGCGAGGCGGGCCGAAAGCTGAGGAGCAGGTGGTCAGCGTAAAACACATCTGCGACGATAAGCTCGCGTGGGGCTGCCGGAACCCCACAGCGCCGGAGCCGTGACAGAAACCATGCCTGCTGCATGTTGCATGCTTGCTTGCATGCTGCATGCTTGCTGCCTGCTGGATGCATGCTTGCGAGCTGGATGCATGCTTGCATTAGGAGTAAAAAATATGCCAAGTTATTTAGGTCTTAAAAGTTTATGCAAATGGATAGGGAACCACTATTTTATTACCTATTCGGACTAGTGCTACGCCGAGCTACGGCGTAGTTCTTCCTTTGCTACGGTGCGGCGTAGCTGCAGTGTACTACAAATGCTACTATTGCGTAGTCTACGGCTCCGAAATAATTGAATTTTGATGCGATTATTATTTTCTGAGAAGTACCGGGCCTTTGAGAGTACTATGAATAAAATTGAATCTAGTTCGTTCTGGGCTAGATGTATCAATAAAAAGTGCAATAGAGCAGTTAGATTTCTTTGATGAAATACTATTATGTATCTTTATTATTATATTTAATACGTGGAGCAAAAACTTTGTATCTCATTTTTTGATAATCACGCGTACGTAAGAGTATATTTTATGTAATAATAATGTATTTCTATTTAAAGGAATTATGGTCGTATTTCTAGACTAGTTATGAAATGAAATGAAATGAAATGAAATGAATTGCACCGATCCCAGCGTGGTTTGACCAGACTCGATTAATCGAATGAACCCCAAGATTTGCACTAGCCTTTGAAGCCTCATGTTTCATGGTGCTACATAGGCCATTGCATATCAAGAAGTAGACCGGGGGGCGCTGTAATGGTAGGGAGGACGTGCCCATAGGATAGGAAAGGATTACGAGCCTACCGACTATGCAGCCTTAAGTAAGCATTGGACTAGTGGAGAGAAGGGTGATATTTGTCTATAGGAGGGCATCTTTTCACGTCGTCGCCGGCATGTTGATCCAGGCTACGCTATATTCCGTGTTGTTGTTTTCTTGGTCGTCTTCTGAGTTCTCACTGCTATCAGTTTCTGGTTTTTTGTAGATTTCACTAGCCGCTTTCTTGATCTTATTTCTGTCTCCAGCCGTGTCCCTCCAAAACTGGATTTCCTTGTCAAAGTATTTCATGTCCTGTTTTAGGTTGTCATTCCATGTGTAAATAGGTCGTCCGACCGTCTTAGATTTGGCTCTGTACTGCATTGCTGCATGTAACAGGTGTGGTTCAGAGCGTCTGAAAATGTGTGCCAGGTAGCACATCCTGTGGTTCTTGATGCGTTTTGTTATGGTTTTACCGTCTAAGATTTGATGCATTTTCTTCTGTATCGGTTTGTTCCTAGCGTGGTTGATCAAGTCTCTCATGATAACTCTTTCATATCTTCTCAGTCTTGAACGGTTTGCCTTTGTGAGTGCTGTTACTTTTAAGCCATATATCATACAAGGTACGATAATCATTCGATACATAAGTGTAGCTAGTTTCCAGTCCATTTTTGAGTTCAATATGAATGGTAGTAAAGATTTAGCGTTTCTCGTGGCCTGTTGGCATCGTTTTCTAATTGAGTTTTTTCTGCTTAATGCGGACGTTATGTAGGTGCCTAGGTATTTGATTTCATCCGATGTTGGTATATTTATTCCGTTGAGGGTCACGTGAGTCGTTTTCTGTGTTTTTACGGGGTCCCTAATTACAATTTTTGTTTTTGTTTCGTTTATTTGAAGGCCTACACTATTGAGAAGGTTTTTATGTGGTATAAGATGCGTTCTAGTCCTTCTAGCTCATCTGTAATGAGAATAAGGTCGTCTGCAAATGATAATACTAGGGGGAGGGAGATTTCGCGGTCCTGATCTAGTTTGATTAAATGAGTTTCCTCTTCGAGGGTTGTCAGAACTTCGTCGATGACCAATGTAAAAAGGCGGGGGGACAGGGGGCAACCTTGTTTAACTCCCTTTCCTTTGATAATCCAACTGCTTTGCTGGCCGCACCATTTGATGCATGTTCTTTCATTCAAGCATGCTGTGATTATCCTGTTGGTCATCGATTTGTTGGTTCGTTCTAATAATATGTCTCTTAATGCCTTGAGGTCAACATTGTCAAATGCTTTTTCTATGTCGAGGGCGAGAACGTACGTTCGTTTACCTGCACGCCATTCCTCTTCTAGAACCCTTTTGAGCGTAAAAATGTGGTCATCTGTTGATCTATTGTTTAAAAAAGCCGCTTGGTAACTGCCTAGTTCCGTTATTATGTAGTCAAGTTTTTTAAGTAAGTATGTAGCGTAAATTCTATAGCCCGTGTTGCAAATCGTTATGCGACGATACTCGTTCACATCTTTAGGATTTTTTATTTTTTTTTGGAATTGGTACCTGTACGGTCTCGAGCCACGTATCCGGTACTCTGTTCTCTGACCAGGCTTTAATTATGTGTTTAGTTACGGCTTCCTGTAATGTTTGGGGCATCGCTTTGTAAAGCTCAATTACTACTTGATCCGTTCCGGGGGCCGTCCCGTTTCGCATTTTTTTGATGATTCCTATTATTTCGGCCACCGTCGGTTCTTCGCCTTGTTCTTCTATTGTCGGTTTTGTAATGTTTACCATTGGTATGTGAAGGCCCTCGGAGTTTTTTAGTATTTTCTCCCATTTGGACATCGGTATGAACGCAGTTCTTTTTCGGCGTTTTGTTTGCTGTTTGTTTTTCCTGTAGAACGAATAGAGAATTTGCATGCGTTTTGCGGGGTGCGTTTTACCCAGTCCGGAGAAGCAGGCTCTGCATGCTTTTTGTTCCTCCAGATATGTAACCTTTTGAAGTGTTGTCTGACTTTCTTTGACGCGCTTATGCCTTTTGGGATTATCCGGTTGCCTGCTTTGTAGGAATTTAGCCTTTTGTACGTTAGCGAGGGCTATTCTATGGTCCCTTGAGTAAATTGGCTGAAGCCTCAAAGTTTCCTGAGCAGCGGCTTTTAGTACATCCGTTATGGTATTCCAGGGTATTTCGGTGTTTTCATTTGTTGGGGAGAATCCCATATTTGCTAGTTTTTTTGTGAAGCAATCTTGATATTTTGTTTTGATGGCTGCTCTGTTGAGAGCGGCGTAGTTGCATTGTTTGTAGTCGAAATAATTGGCCTCCTTTGTTGTTTCTTCGGTACTTTTGTCTTGCTTTAGTGTTTTAGTTTTGTTTTTATTTACAATTAAGTTTGATTTTAGTAGTCCCCAGATTATTTTATGGTCGGAGATGCGACCGGTGACCCATTCGCCTTTAATAAAGTGAAAAAGTTTTTCTGCTGCCTGTGGCGTGATGATGTGTTCCAATTGCGATTTTTGAGTACCCTTCGACCATGTTATTCTGCATGATGTTCTAGCTTTTGTTGTTTCTATTTGAAATTTTTCCCTGTTGGCTAGATCCATTAATAGTTCGCCGTTGTAGTTGGAAAATTCATGGTGAAGGTTTTGTTGTATCAACCCTTTGCGTTGGAAGGTTAATGTATCTTGTCGACCTATATGGGCGTTGAAGTCGCCGAGTATTAAGAGAGTACATTTCCTTGGTTTTTGTCTAATCAAGTTTAATAAGCCTGTGAATGATCTGGTTGCTTTCCTGGAACAGCTGTTGATGTGTGAGTTGATTATGTACAGAGGAGTTGGTTTGTCATTTCCCATGCCGACCTCAAGAGTAGCTGACATTACGTCGGTGTCCTTTTTACTGTTGACTAATTCAATTTGGGCATTTTTTCTTAATAAAATTGCAAGACCCCGGTGTGCGTTGCCCGCAGTTCCTGAGAGGTACCAGTCGTAGTGTGCGGAGCTGAATGTTCCTGCGTTCATCCCTGTTTCCTGTAGGTTAGCTATGTGAATGCCCCTGCGTGACAGTTCGGCGTCAATTTGTTTTTTTTTTCTGGTTTCGTGGCACCGCGAACGTTCCAAGTTGCTATGCGCAAGTCTGTGCAAGTGTACTTAATTGCGGTAGAGGTGGGGTTTCTCAATATTCTGTATCCCGTGTCGTCCGCGATTACATCTGATAACGGTGTAAGTGGTGTTGATTCTTGTTGTTCGCATGGTGTGAATGAGTTACCTTCTTGGCTTTTTACGAGCAACCCCGTTTGAAGCTGGGGTTTCGTGGGTTTTTCTTGCTCTTCGCGTGTGTCGTACCTGCTACTAAACGGTTTGGTATGTTGTTGTGCTTTGACGCTGGTTAGACCTTGCGTTAGGATTATCCGGTGGTTATTGCACTGTTTGTCGTTGGTCAGGATCCAGCTATCATAGTGCTGGTTCATGAAGAGGATGTGTATGTTAGCGGGAGCTGGATCGCCGGTTGGTGAATATACCTGTGTGTTTCTATTGTTTATATGCACATGCACGTTCACGAGGTAGTATTCGGACGCGGCGATAATTATATCTTCGCCACCCCAGAATGTTTCGTTAAATTGCGCAGTTATGTATTTAGTAATCCTTTGTTCCTGGGAAAGAATGCTGTTGGGGAGAAATTCCTGTATATTATTTAGAAGTGCTAGGTGAATTCTATCATCATGTCGATGTTCCAAGACGTATGCGGCGAGATCTTGACGAACATTCCTATGATCAAATGTTAGGCCCATTAGGTAATTAATTTGGTGGGCGATTGCACTAAACAGACAATTCCCGTCTTTTGACATGGGTACAATTAAAACCATTGTAAATTCTTTTGTTTTTGGGCCAAGTCAAAGACACGTGCAAGTCGGGCGCTCAAGCTGACTACACTTGTAGTGAGTCAATTTATGGGTTTAACCTTTTTTTTTTAGGTTTCTTTTGTTTATCTGTATAACAAAATGTGCACTTAAATTAAAACTTAAGGGATCGGGCACCCTTTTTTTAGATATTTTTTTTTTTAACTTTTCGCTTCACGTGTAACCGATTCAAATCGGAGTGGTTGTGGACCACTTAACAGCATTTTAGCAACTTAAAAATTCGTTACTTTGCTACAATAATAGCATCTTTAGTTGTGGTGTCATAATAGGTATCATATTCTGTTCCCGGATGATAGCGAGAATAGGCCTATTCAGATCTTTTGTAGTTAGTGTGAACGCAATCCTTCACCAACGCTCGGGTTCCCGCGCGCGGCAAAACAGAGCCTGTCTTACGCAGTTTAGTAAACAAAAATCCCTGAAATATTAGGAACGGGCTCACCGGGTTCATCAGGGGTCACTCTTTTCTGCCAGGCAGGCTGAACTGCGGTCTGGATCGCACCAATGACACTTTTGCTTACTTGTTTTATACAAGGTGTAACGTAACTGAATGGACGCAAGTCTGCCGAGTGATCCAGAAGGAATTCACTCCTATCTCAAGGCAGTAGGGCTCAAATTCAAATGCATAAAACAATGCTATTTTACACACACGATTTTTTTTCCTCAATACTCTAATTCACTCAAAACTTTAATTAGGGTGTATGAGGCCTTTGCGTTAATTATGTTACACGTTGCATAGATACCCGATTTCAAATTACGACACAGGAGCACACACACAATAGCACAGTTCGATTTCGAAGTCAGGCGGGTAAAATACCACATCTGTTGCGCGCGCGCAAACACGTCCGGCTGTGTCAAAGACTCAGCTTGAACTCGGTCGTATTTCTAGACTAGTTAATATAAATATTATATTTTGTAGACGGTCCGACAATCTGTTCCGATTGTTATAATAAATGCAAAGAGAACACTTTTTGTTTTTAATAGATCTCGTGTACGGATTTCGGATACTTCAAACAACTCCTTTTTTGATGTTGCTCTTGACGTTTTTGAGACTTTGTCAAGAATTTCGAGTTTTTTGATTGCCTGTTCATTTTTACTTTGAAACGACTCGTCGGGTTCATTGTGTACTGAAGAGATACTGGTACTAGGATCGGCGTCCAATATTTCCAAATCTGGCGTTTGAATAGGATGGATATTTTCAAAAAGTTTGCTGTGCAGTTCTTCTCCAAAACAAATAAGTGCAGTTTTTTCTCAAATACACGTTACTTCCCGGGACCCAAATCCTAAAAAAAACCATCTCTATTTTGAGATTGACAGTGGTGGTGAACAGTGTCTCAGAGTCTGGGCCTATCGGAAAATTTACAAAAAGTCGCGGAACTTCGATTCATTAGACGTCCCGGGACCTAAACGGTAAAAGAAACCCATCTCTATTACTACCTAAATTCGTTTTTTGGGACTGCCAGCGTTTCAAGTCTAGACCAGAAAATCATCATCTGCCTAGCCTTTTTTCCAGCTATACTGAGGTCAGTTTCCGGATTAACCAGATGCAGCTGAAATACCAGTATTTTACATGGAGCGAGTGCTTAACTGGCCTCCACAACCCAGTTACTGGGTAATACGACACCCCTTGGTAAGACTGTTTGACAGACTTTCGGGCTTCTGACAAAAACCCATGACGACTTTAAGGCATAGACCAAATGCTTTGAGAACGTACCCAAGATTCTCTTAGATGGTACCTCTTTAAAGAGAGTTACTAAATTGAAGTATTTGGGTCATTGGGTCACTGATGTGTTGATAGACAGTACTGACATTGAGAGAGAGCGCAGGTCATTGTCTGTAAGATGTAATATGTTAGCTCGCAGGTTTGCACGCTGTTCAAGAAAAGTAAAAATAACGTTGTTTAGGGCATACTGTGAATCCTTCTATACGTGCAGCTTGTGGGTTGACTATTTGCAGAGGGCGTACAGTGACCTGAGAGTGCAGTACAACAAAACATTCAGGGTGCTGTTGGGGCTGCCGCGGTATTGCAGTGCGTCTGGTATGTTTGCCGAGGCCCACGTAGACAGCTTCACTGCAGTCATGCGCAAGCGTTGTACCTCCGTTCTGACACGCATGCGTGCTAGTAGCAACAGCATCCTGTGTGTATTGTCAGACCGGTGGGATTGTCCGATGCTCGAGCGCTGGATACGACTGCACGCAGTCAAGTAAACACGTGCGCGGGTATTGGATTATCCCATGATGTTTTTGTTTTATATTTGATTTTTTTTCTTTTTTGTATTTGGTTCTAAAATGTTTTGTCCCATGCTAACATTAGTTTTCTCATAAGCATTTCTGTGTCACTAACAATTTTATGGATGTAAATCTGAAATAAATGAATATAATAAAAAAAAAAATCCACAAATGACAGTCGATACCAACGACTTGACCCAAAAGGCTAGGGACCCGAGACAACAAAATTTACTAAAAGTCCCGGGATTTCGACTTTCTAGGCGTCCCGGGGCCCAAAACCCTTAAAGAAACCCATATCTATTACTGTCCTAAACCACCGATACACAATCATCACCATTATCATTTCAGACAAATGACTCCACTGCTGGACATAGGCCTCCCTCAATTTCAGGGGGTTATCCAAAATCACCACACTTGTCAGGCGGGTTGGCGATCGCAGTAAGGTGGTAAAATACATAGAGAAGACTGCTGCCCATTCTCTTGTAAGTCCCTTAGTCGCTTTTTACGATACCCACGGGAAGAAATGGGGTGGTGTTATTCTTTATGTCCAGGATCATACGGAACCAAAGATACGGACGGATACACAAAGATAGTTAATGATTAACAAAGCCTTCACCCGCACCGACCCGTAATTAGAATTTCTTGTGTAGGTGCCAATGTACACACAAATCACATAGTCAAACATCCTGGCAACGAACTAATATCCGTCGCGTGCCGATAAGGGTCGATCCTACTTGCGATAGAATTTGGACGGTCCATTGCTCAGAAACTATGGTTCTAAGCTGTTCTGGCTGATTTTGTTTAGATTTTGTATTGGTAAAGTGGCAGGGAGCCACTTTCTGGAAGTTTTAAAAACTCTGTGATCGGTAAATCAGATGTCAAATTCGTTTTTCATGTTAGTGGTGATTGCTTGATAAAACTAGAACTAGGTTCATCATCATCATCACCATTTCAGCCGAAAGATGTCCACCGCTGGACATAGGCCTCTCCCAATTCGGGTAGGTTTATCATAATCGTAACACTTGGCAGGCGGGTTGGCGACCGCAGAACTAGACTTATCTATTAACTCGACTAATCACAGTCAGTCAACTAATAGGTCGACTAATCAGTCGACTAATCGAACAATATATGAATGGATTTGTAGATCATGTTCTATATATATATATAAAAATGAATCCCTATTTCCCTTGGTCACGCCATCACGCGTGAACGGCTGGACCGATTTCACTTTTTCTTTTTTTGTTGTGTTTGTAATTGTCAGGAGAAGGTTCTTATGAAAGAAAAAAAATTAAAATTGCGCGTAAAGTTAGAAAATTTAAGAACACTTATTTAAGAATACTTCTTAACAACCATATAATAGGACAATGTAAACTTTTTTAATGTAACATTATGACATTTGACATAGAATTGACAGAATGCGTGCTCAAATATCATCAAAGAGACAGGACAACGTCTGTCGGGTCAGCTAGTTTTTAATAAATAGTAGCTTTTAAACGCGGCTTCGCCCACGTATTACACATATAAACCTTCGTCTTGAATTACTCTGTCTATTACCCGCATTAAAATCTGGTTGCGTAGTTTAAAAGATCAAAGCGTACAGGCGAGGGAATATAGAAGAAGTACAGATATAAAGATGTGGTGCTTGTTGGGAAGGACAGTCCCTTCCTTCTAATACCGTTATTTTACAACATTGTAAAAGCCAATTATTTTTAAAAGAGTGAACTTGGAGTTTCTTGCCAGCTCTTCTCCGCAGGAAACGACCAATTGGAACTTTTTTTTTTTTGGATGGGAAATCATCAAATGACTTCTCCCGCTTTGGGCGGAGCGGGAAGGCGTGTCAGACTTTTACTGACTAAAACCCACCCGTGTTCTTTCAGTTGCCCATGTGCCGGGGCCACGGTATCTCTTTAGAACAATCACGCGACCCCGGCAGGGGAACTGTGCACCTTACGTTTCATAGTGCCCATATGTGATTTATTTTTTATATTACTAGCCTTTTTTTGTGGGTGAGTGAACTTGGAGTTTCTTGCCAGCTCTTCTTCGCAGGAAACGACCAATAGGAACTTTTTTTTTTTGTATGGGAAATCATGAAATGAAGACCTTTGTAGAGTTGTAAATTGAGAGTGGCCGGGGTCTCGAGCGTAAGAAGATAGATTTTAAGTGGGCGGGATGACCTACCTAACTGAAACTGTTGTAGGCAATTAAAATAAATAAAAACCTTACATAATATAGTTGTAAAACAGTAAGTAATAAGAATAGTGACAAAGAGAAACCTTTAGTCCCACACAATATGTTGAAAAAGTCTGAGAATTATGTTGTGACGGAGGTTGACTGCCAGCAACTGCCTGAGGCGATAAGTGCGCCCTTTGTTCATTTCTGATTTTGTTACAATATGGTTATTTTTTACGTTAGAATTTATTTATCTTTTTGTTTTGTGATGGTCTTATTATACATAAACCACTCGTGTTTTCTACTAATGACTACTAAAACATATCGCAACGCCTGCAACTCCCGAAGGGTTAGGCAGAGGCCATATTTCACCGTTATGTTTAAGTCCCACGAAATGGGGGGAGAGCCTATTGCCATCAACCGGGTATAAATACAGGTTCCGGTTGGTTTCCGCGTTGGTTGTTGTACTGTGAAATCCCAAATGGAAAAAACCTAAAGAAACTTTGCTCAATCCGTGAGTTGAATGCAAGACTTCAAGGTCAGCAGTAGCGCTAGCGACCACTAGACTTACGAAGTAGTCTTCTACTTCTTCGTAACACTCTTGTCAGAGTGATCGTGGTCCTCATGAAATTTCTTGACTAGGGGCTGATGTGATTCGCATTCAATTTAGAGCATTAAATCGTGTGTAGTAGGTATATTTCAAAATGTCAATATGAAAAAGCCAACGGCGGGCAGTCAGCGCGCTTGCCGCTACCATACAACTCGACTCGCAGTCCGCGTGCAGCAAGCGAGTGGACCATGTGTTTACAGCGCGCCGACCGCATGCTTACTACGCGCCGACTCCAAGTCGCCAGCGAAACAACGTCATTGTGCCGTCGCCCGCGCATCACCTTCGCCTCACGCGCCTCGCTGCAACCTCCCTCTAGTCTCGAATCAGATTTAAGACAGTCCTAGGCGTGTTCAGTCATAAATGCCAAATAACAATTGTGTTCACGGTGACAGCAAGCTTGCACCTCGCGGCCAGCACGCGGACTGCGAGATTGCATCTCGCGGCCGACGCGTAGTTAGCGCGCTGGCAGCTATCCTTAGCATTCGAGGAGATGCCGTGCTGCAGCCATGCAGGTGCGGTGACGGCATAATGTGCTATATAACCTTTATACATTAACATAGATTTAGCACACCACAGAGGCTCTTAGCTAAGTATCAACAGCCGCTCGGTTAGATCGGTCAGATTTAAGCTACGCTTGCTGCGGTTGGTCCCTAATTGGGTACCAGTCGTACCACTGGGTATCGTGCCACCAGTAACTGGGTTATGGAGCTCCAATATGAAAACGCTGCATGTAAAATACTAGTATGACCTCAACATGTTTGGGAAAATGCTACTTAAATGATGAGTGATTGATGACTGAAACATGGTTGCTCACAATGGGACTTATGATGATCGAATCAGGAATGAGGAGATCGGCAGACGAACAAAGGTGACCGACATAGCCCAGTAAATTGCCAAACAGATAGCCGATGGGGCCGAAAGGGTCTTTTTTTTTTGAGTGGGAAATCATCAAATGCCTTCTCCCGCTCTGGGCGGAGCGGGAGGGCGTGTCAGACTTTTACTGACTAAAACCCACCCATGTTCCTTCAGTTGCCCATGTGCCGGGGCCACGGTATCTCTTTCGAACAATTACGCGACCCCGGCAGGGTCGAAAGGGTCTGGAGTGGCGACCGCATACCAGAAGATGTAGAGTTGGAAGCCCTCCCACAAGATGGACCGATGACCTTGTGAAGGCTGCAGGAATCCGTTGGATGCGGGAAGCACAAAACCGGTCGAAGAGGCGGAGCTTGAGGGACGCCTATGTCCAGCGGTGGACGTCTTTCGGCTGAATTGATGAAGATGAGTAGCTGATGATTTAGCACAGCAATCTCAATAGTTTGCCATATTGCCATCAGGCGAAGCAGGGGCGCGTCACTAGTCCTACATAATCTACTCGTGTTCTCTAATTACTACTAACTAGGCACTTCATGTATAAATTGTCCCCTTTATCACTTGTCCGCAACGCCCTCGGGGAAACAAGGATTTTATACATACAGGGTGTTTGTCGCGTGGACCGACAATTTTTTTTTAGGAATAGTGTAGGTTAAGTGCTATCTTTCACCCTTAGACTTCATAACCTAAGTATCACTGTAATCGAGATACCTTGTTTTTTGAAAATTATTGAGTTATCGTCTTTATACCACATATTTTAGTTTGTTGTTGTATTTGCACCAAATAACCTTTTTTTATTAGAGAATGCTTGAGAATGTATGATTATTAAAATTAAAATATATTAATTCTTAGCATAGATAACAAAAAAAAAAAAAAAAAATTTAAATAGCTTTCAGATTCTTAAAAATGAATTAATATATGAAAAACAGCGACAGTCTAACGTATGAATGAAACTAAGGACATGTGGTCTATGGGTGAAGGATATCACATGACCCACCCAATCTAAACATCTAGACAAATAAATAAAATTGGAGTGTCTGTTTGCAATATTAAAATAACCGCTTTTTACAAAGTGTATATGTATGGATGTATACACGATTCATATACCAAAACAACAAATTTTTTACATTTTGTTTGTCTGTCTTTTTGTTTGTTCCGGCTAATCTCTGAAATGGCTGGACCGATTTTGACGAAACTTTCACTGGCAGATAGCTGATGTAACAAGGAGTAACTTAGGCTACATATATTATAGAAAAAAAATTGAATCTCACGAAAAAAAACGAACGAAAAACTTTTTTTGCTAAAAATACCACGCGGACGAAGTCGCGGGTAACAGCGAGTCCCCCATAAAAATTGTCGGTTCAAGCACCAAACAGCCTGTATAGCGCAGAACATTAATCTATACAATTATATATGTAAATTAACTCCACTTGTTATGCAACAGTGTTGAAGCTGTCTTCTGATTACCATAATCGCGTTCCTTTGATCCAGAACCACACACCTTAGAGACTCACACTGGTACTAGAGTGTGACCAGTATATCTTGAGCGTGGTGAAAATCGGAACTATATTTTAAATATACTACTAAACTGAACTCGCTTCTGACGTTTTCCTTTGCAAGTGGCGCCACAGTGAAGTGTCAAGCTACGTTGGGTTGTCGGTAATATTTTGTGATAAGGGTACAAAGTATAATATGTAGTTAATCAAGGGTCGTTTATGCCTTAAATAATAGGTGTGCTTAAGTATGGTTTGCTAAAAAAGGTAAAAATTCTAATGATTTAATTCGAATGTTTACAGAAGCTGTAGTAGGTTAGGTATACCTACTACAGCTTTCTATAATCCTTTATATAAAATAGGATGTTAGTTTATACCTACTGTCCACACACACTGGCCAAACGCCTTTCATTAAACGACTTAAAAAAAAAAAAAACACTACAAAGTCAAAAATAACTTCAATTTCGGAATTCGGTGTCTTAGAATCTGTATTTAAGGTTTTTTGCCACCGACTTCCGAAATTGAAGTAATTTTTGACTTTGTAGTGTTTTTTTTAAGGAAGTCGGTTGTTACTTCCTCCATTTCTACTTAAGAAATGTGCAGATGAACTGACCCTACCATTTTATAAACTAGTTAACCAATCATTTGAAGAAGGATTTTTTCCCAATCAACTAAAACACGCTCTGATAAAACCCATACATAAGAAAAATTCAAAAACCGATCCTAACAATTATCGCCCTATCGCGCTGTTACCAACTGCATCTAAAATCTTTGAGAAGGCTATGTGTGACCGCCTTTATTCTTTTTTCGAAAAGTACAAAATACTTGACGACTGCCAAAACGGTTTCCGTAAAAATAGGTCTACTACGTTAGCGGTCTATAAATACGTACAAGAGGCTCTAACTATCAGTAATAATAAAAACTATGCCATAGGTATGCTGCTGGATATGACTAAAGCCACAAGGTAAAATTTAACATACTATTAGATAAGTTACAAGGAATAGGAATACGAGGAAAAGATCATAAATAGTTTGCCTCATATCTAAAAGATAGGGAACAAATAATAGAAATTGAATATTACGATAAAAATAGTAATGAAATAATTAAAATAAGATCGGACAGGAAAACAGTTAACGCATCTATTCCTCAGGGTAGCGTAATAGGTTGCCTTTTGTTTCTAATTTACATTAACGACCTCCCTAAATCTAATAACGGACCGTGTGTATTATTTGCAGACGACATCTCTTTGCTTACTTCATGCCGAACCGACTAAAATATAAACGCCAAATTAAACTCCCTTCTTTCTACAGCTGCAAACTGGATGGAAGATCATAATCTAGAAATTAATTTCACTAAAACTAAACTAATTACGTTCCATCCACATCAGAAATCCCCTTTAAAACTAAATTTTATGTTCAATAACAAAAAACTAGAACAGGTGGATGAATTTACTCTTCTCGGTGTCTATAGATACCCACATAAATTGGAAATCCCACATACAAAAAATACGAGCAAAATTATCCAAATTCTCTTACGCGAAATTAAAAAAACCACTAACCTGCAAACTGCAATTGTTACCTACTATGCATATGCCCAGGCATGGCTCAGCTATGGGGTCATGCTCTGGGGTAACAGTACAGACTCACAAACCATATTTATTTTACAAAAGAAGTTAATTCGAATAATAACAAACATAGAACAAACAGATAGCTGCAAACCACACTTCCAAAAACATAAAATACTCACACTTCCCTGTTTATATATTTTAGAATTACGTAAATTTGTCAAAAAACATCAAGATTTCTACACTACTTGCGAAGAGACACAAAAAAGATACACTTTTAGACACAACAAAAACAAAATAAACAAACCCCAATCCCGAATCAAAATGCACTGCAACCAGCCCTTTAATTATGTCCATCAAAATTTACAACAAATTACCAAATAATATTAGAGAAGAAAACAAAACAAATATATTTATTAATAAATTGAAAAGATTTCTTGAATCCAAGGCATACTACACCCCGGCCACCGTAGGCGCGAGCTTGCGGGTGGCGAGCAATGGGTAGCTCGCCGCCCGGTAAGGACCAGGCTCGGGTCGACGGCGCGTAGTGTTCCACGCGCGCCTCAAAGAGATGTCAGCAGTACTGAAGGGGTCTGCTAGGACCGATGCCTGCCGGGGTCACGTGATTGTTCGAAAGAGATACCGTGACCCTGGCACATGGGCAACTGAAGGAACACTGGAGAAGTCATTTGAGGATTTCCCATCCAAAAAAAAAAAAAAGGCATACTACACCGTTAAGGAGTTTCTAGATGATAAATCTATTGAAAAATAAAATACTCTTTCTGATACAAAACATTATAAAATAAAATAAATATTAATAAAATATATAGGTATATAAAATATTAAATTAAATATTGAATACAGATAATCATGTAAGGAATATAAAAATATGAATACTTAAATAATTTTCATAATTTATTAAAATAAATGTATATGGTATATATACTTATAATAATTAAACTAGTTGAGTACATAATAAAAGCGAAAACTTTTAAGAATTTAATAGTAATAATGTAATCTCGTGCAAATATATATAATAAAAACTGATAAGCACAAACATAATAATAATTTGTATGAAAAGACAGTAAATGAGAATATTGATTTAATTAAATTGTAACTCAGCCCTCTTCCTCTCTCCTAATTTTTTGCGTGCCCGACAGGGTCCATATTTTGATCTTGTACCATTTTAATTTTTTACCAACTATGTAACATATGGAATGCAATAAAGAATTGAGTATTGAGCATTTTTTTGTATAAAGTTTTATTTTTAACTTTTTAGTTATGGTAGATACCCCGCACTAGGTAACAAACATAAAAAAAAAAAAAAAAAAAAATACAGTCGAGTTGATAACCTCCTCATTTTTTTGAAGTCGGTTAAAAAGGAGGAGGTTATCAATTCGACTGTATTTTTTTTAATGTTTGTTACCTCATAACTTTTGACTGGGTAAACCGATTTTGATGATTCTTTTTTATTTGAAAGCTGGTGCTTTCCAAAAGGTCCAATTTTAATATGGTTTCATTCGGACAATGAGATCCATGTGAAAACCATATAGATCTTAAATTTGCATTAAGTATTTGCGCGACAAATGAACGAATAACGCGATTAGATTAGTGCGGGGTATCTACCATAGCTAAAAAGTTAAAAATAAAAACTTTTTACAACAAAATAACAAACGACTTCCAAAAAAAAATACTACAAAGTGAAAAAAACTTTAATTTCGGAAGTCGGTGGCAAAAAAAACTTAATTACAGATTCTAAGACACCGACTTCCAAAATTAAAGTTATTTTTCACTTTGTAGTGTTATTTTTTCCTTCCAAATCTCTATATTTTGTGTAATAAATCTGGCTATGTTGTCCCGCAAATATGACCACATCGCCATACCGTCTTAGGCACGGTCTAACTCATCGGTGATGGCCTCCTTCAGGCTTCCAGTTAGTGTTTTAGATTAAGAAAAATCTCCTCTTTTAATTCCGTTAGTTAAATAGTAATTAACTAACCGAGTTAAAACAGGAGGAGGTTCTATGTCCGCCTGTATGTCCTTTTCATGTATGTTTAGCGATATTTTCATAAATTCTATTTTGAAAATTAAATTTTCATTTGGTAGGGGAAGCTCGCGCGGTGGTCCCATATGAGTTTTTATTAAGTTTGCTTTGGTAGTTTTAGGGCCAGCTTTAATAATAAGTATTTAATCCACTTTGTGTATGTTGATGATGTTACAAAACTTTCTGCCACTGTTATTTACTAGAAAATACTGGTATACAAATTCGTGAGGGTTAGATCCGACAGAAACAAGGTGAAAAATAAAAAATATAAAAAAAATACGAAAAAAATAACCCAATAACACATTCTTCATTTTCATTCTATTTGAACAAAATCATTTACTAACTCCTAAGGGCAGAATTAATTCCTTGATATTTTTTGTAATTTTTTTTTCTACTTCATTATTTTCACAGTTTTCATTATTTTTGACAATCAATCACAACAATTGACATCAAGATGAAGTGATCATTGGTATAATCTACCAGCTGTTAGTTGGAAGCAAATAAATAAACAACAGAACCACTAGAAACTAAAATAGAATTGGATCCAATATATGGCTGGTTAACTTTTAATCCTCTCGGGCTTAAACTGAATATAACATCGCTACTAAATCGGATTGGAAATCTCACTGATACAGATTACAATTTGTTTCCGTTGGAAATCCTCCGAACGGATTAATGTTACTGATACGAACGTAAATAGAAATAAGGCTTTTGCTAAAAATAAATGAATTTAAAAACATGAAGCGTGTACGTGTATTTAGGGTTCCGTACCCAAAAGGTGCCAACCGGAACCCTATTAGGTGCTAAGCTTCCGCTGTTCGTCCATCCGTCTATTGGTCAGCGGGTTGTATCTCATGAACCGTACCTAATAGGTAGACAGTGATATTTTTAGTGAGTATGTTTCTATAGCCGCTAGAACGAAGAATAGAATTGTGTTTTTTTTTAATCATTATCGTCATCATTCCAGCTGAAAGACGACCACTGCTGGACATAGGCCTCCCCCAAGAAATGGGGATTTGCTGTAATCGCCACGCTTGGCAGGTGGGTTGGCTATCGCAGTATGGTGGTAAAATGCATAGAGAACGCTGCTGTTCATTCTCTAGTAATCCCATTAGTCGCCTTTTACGAAACGTACGGGAAAAAATGGAGCGATGCTATTCTTAGCGTCTAGCACCACACGGATTTTTTGTTTTTTTCATATGAAGTGTTAAATATTGTACGGTGGTACGGAACCCCTCGTTCAAGAGTCCGATTCGCACTTGTTTCTGTTTGATACACAACATTAAGGGTCCTGTGACTTTGTTATTGACAAAATTATGTGCGTAGTCGAAATCGTTTTGACGGAATTTAGACGGATTTTCTTACAAAGAAGGTCTTATTACATGAAAGGTTTTTGTTTTGACATGCTTTAAACCATCGATCCAGGTTTCGTTTCAAGAATATAACCGATTATACAATTATAATCTTCGATGATATCGTTGGGCTTAATGTTGATCTTGTGTATAAAAATCTCACCATGAAAACTTTAGTGAAGTGTAACTTTATCCTATAAAGGTTCGGTTTTTCCTTTTGAAGTACCTACGGAACCCTAAAATGGCTCCATGGTTTAAACCTGAGTCTTAAAATAAACCCTGCTTTGTAATAAGACGGTATGTGTTTCTTAAAAAGATGCGAAAACTCGCGATTTTCTGTTTCTTTACACAATGAGACGGTGAGGAATAATTTAATCCGCTACATGTACTCCTATAAATCTTACTTATGTTATATATGTGAAAGTATGTTTGTTTGGATGTTTTCACGTAAAAGAAACCCGCTCAAGAGCGAGTCGGACTCGCACACCGAGGGTTCCGTACCATCATATATTAATATTTTATAGTATTATATTATTGCATATAGTATTGCAGTTTAGGGCTCTTGACCGAAAATGGAACTAATGTATTTTTATTGATGATTTCTGAAAAAGTGTGCATTTTAGAGACATCGTTTCATTTTTCCTGTAATCTTTATAGAGTCTTCTATCACATAGAATAATTTCAGATTTTTCTCTATGCAAACTTGAGAGACAAGAGGGGCACAGTCTTTTTTAAAATTTTCGTCAAAAGTCGAAAACTGTGCTGCCTAAAAAGTTGCAAAAAAAATATATGCATATTTTTATTTCTTTCTTATGAAGTTGACAGCATTAGGAGTTCTTGAGATATCCAGCTGAGACAGACACTCACCATAAGGGTTCCGGGAAAATGTCGTTTCGTATATTCTATATATTATTCACATTTAATATGCATAAACTATGTATATAAGTACTATACATTTATTATTTTCGTGTTTGGTATTACAATATATGCATAGACTAGCCGCTTCCAGTAAAAGCTCATTGTTGGGTAGTACAATGCAAGTGCTGTTCGCCGCAATAATTTCAGTGAAATTCTATACATTTGTATAGAGTTTCAGTGAAATTAATATTCCTGCATTACCACAGAGAGTTCTGAGAAGGGGATAAAATACCGCCGGGATGTTGTTACGAAATTCTATAATCTGGTGCATTCTGAACACTACGATATATTTCATGAATAAAGGGAATACTGCGAGAAATTGAGTACTTCTGTAAGTATTTAGTTCTACTTACGATATTAATTCAGTCAATCTATAAAAATAAATGTCTGTTTGTAATGTTAAAATAACACCGTTTAACTTAACGCATACCTATACAAGTATGTACGGTACTTATTACAAGAAAACATTTTTGTTTGTCTGTTTGTTCCGGCTAATCTCTGAAATGGCTGGACTGATTTTGACGGGACTTCATTGGTAGATATCTGATGTTATAAGAAGTAACTTATACTACTATTATCCCGTCCCCGATGTCCCATAATATCCGTAATATACGCGGGTGAAGTCGCGGGCACAGCTAGTTATTTCACAGAAGTTTGAAAGAGTATTAACTCTTAGCTACGAAAATAAAATGCTCGAATACACATTGAATTTCAGAATTTAATATTAAGTACTTTCGTGTCACTTTGAATGATGTGTAACAGAAACTATTTTCGACTTTTATCGCTATGTAGCATTTTATGTACAATGGTTTGTGTGTATATAGTCTTTAGCAGATATTATAGGTATTTTTAATATTTCACAGTTACGTAGTTTAGCAGAAAATTATCATCATCATTTTAGTCGACAGACATCCACTGCCAGGACACCTGACCTTTTGTTTTGTGGGTTGGAAATCATCAAATGACTTCTCCCACTTTGGGGTGGAGCGGGAGGGCATTTCAAACTTTTACTGACTAAAGCCCACCCGTGTTCCTTTAGTTGCCTATTTGCCAGGGCCACGGTAACTCTTTCAAACACATCTCGCGACCCTGGCAAAGGACATCTGTCCTGGGTTGTCATTGGAGTTCTGTGCTTTCATCTCCCAATACTGAGCCACTGTTACCAGGCGTTTCGTAGAGATATTCAAGACGGTATTATTGAGAAATACATATAATTTCTTGCCATTAAATAACCGCACCTTCTAAGCATCTTTCCTTTTAGTTTGTCTGTTATTGAGGCTACTCCGAGAGTTCCTCTTTCGTGCTAGACGTGTTGCACCACCGCCCGAACAGCGCAGAATCTTTTTTCGGCTTTATTGCTGTTGTCCACTACTACACTCTATATAACATTGTGGGGGTATATTTCGCTCTTCATGCTCTTTAGTTCATACCGCATTCGGCTGTTACAGAGTACTCTTAACTCTAATTTGCTAAATTTGTTTATTTATTTTTCAATAATAATTTAAAGTTTTTACAAACATCTTAAAGGCTATATTTTTAACCGACTTCAAAAAAAGGAAGAGGTTATCAATTTGTCTGTATTTTTAAATTCATTTTTTATGTTTGTTACCTCATAACTTTTGACTGGGTAAACCGATTTCGATGATTTTTTTGTTTGAAAGCTGGTGCTTCCCGAATGGTCCCATTTTAATTTAAACATTCGGGTAGTGGAATCTTTGCGAAAACCATATAAGTCTTAAATTTGCGATTAGATTAGTGCGGGATATCTACCATAACTAAAAAGTTAAAAATAAAAACTTTTTACAAAAAAATAAAAACCGATTATTTTTTTGTAAAAAGTTTTTCTTTTAATAAATGAATTAGACATCTGTAGCAGAACTAGGCAATAGCCTGTATTTCGGCTATCAGCGCCAAACCCTCAAATAATTTATACTTAAAAATAGCCACCAAGTAGAAATGTTAACATTTGCTTAGAAAAAAATTAAAATAAATGCCTGTAAATAATAAGGTTTTACCTGCAACGACCTAGCGAGTTCCGAATCCAAGTACCTCCCTGTAGTCCGTCTGTCAGGTAGGACATACTTCGGTAAGGACTTGAAGAACCAGGCTCCGGACTTCTTCCACATCTCTCTGGTCTCAGCACAGAGGTTGCACATGTAGGCCTCTCTGGAGTATAGTGTAGATCTGCCAACAAAGATAAATAGAATCTATCTATACTAATATTATAAAGCTGAAGAGTTTGTTTGTTTGAACGCGCTAGTCTCAAGAACTACTGATCCGAATTGAATAATTCTTTTTGTATTGAGTAGCCTATTTATCGAGAAAGGCTATAGGCTGTATAACATCAAGCTACAACTAAGAGGTAATGAAAAATGTTGCAAAAACGAGGAAAATCGCACGGGTAGGCGATTCGACTCGACGGGAAGGATCGGGGGAACAAGAAATTTAACGCGGACGACGTCGCCGACAGAAGCTAGTATATATATATAGTCTGGTAATCATCAACATTATCATTTCAGCCGTAAGATGTCCACTGCTAGACACTGGCCTTCCCCAATGTGGCGGGTTTTGTCGTCATCGCCACGCTTGGCAGGCCGGTTGGCAATCGCAGTATGGTGGTAAAATGCATAGAGAATGCTGCTGCCCATTCTATAGTTAGTCCCTTAGTCACCTCTTACGACACCCACGGGAAGAATTGTGATGGTGCTATTCTTTACGTCCGTCACAAGGGACCAGCAATATAACAATGATACATACATACATACAATCATGCCTTTTTCCCATGGGAGTAGGCAGAAACCACGGAACGCCACCTGCTACGATCTCTACACACTCCTTTTGCCTCGTTTAGGTTCATACAATTGGTCATGCACACACGCCGGTTGCGAGTACTACGCACCTGACCTTTCTCAAGAACATCACCAATAAGGTCCCTATATGTCCTCCTAGGGCGTCCCCTCCCGGTGTTTCCACTCACATCTGCCTTGTAAATACCTTTTGTGAGCCGACCTTCATTCATCCTCTCAACATGACCAAACCATCGAAACAAGCGGGAAATAAAGTAAATAGTGCTTTACATGCGATTGTGACCAACCAGTTGATGTCCGACAAGGCTCGACTGGCTGTTCACAATGGTGTACTGGTGCCTACGCTTATGTATGGAAGTGAATGTTGGGTGTGGCAAAAGAAGCATGAAAGTAGAATAAATGCTGTGGAAATGCGTTACTTGCGAAGCATGTGTGGTGTGACTATGAATGATAGGCTGAGGAATGATGTGATAAGAGAACGGTGTGGTTTAAAAGAAGATGTAGTGACAAAAATTGAAAAAAAAAAGTATAACAATGATGAGAAGTTATATTTTATGTATCTGATTTTGACAATTACTTTTTTATTGAATCTGGCAACATTGAACGGTAAACCAGTCAATTTGGTCAATTCAAGTTTACAGTTTGCGCATTGATGTCCCTGCCACCGTTTATCTATTGTTTAACGGGAACCAAAACAAACGAATGTAAAATGGTATAATCATTTATTCCACATTTCTATTCTTCGTCTTCTAGAAACATTGTTTACAAAGAACTTCAGCGTCTTTTGTTGTTGAGTACAACAGCAAAGCTACTTAAAAGTTAAAGTTACCGACCAAGTTTCGATTCAGTGCGGTAACTTAACTTTTTGTTAAAAGTACATCAGTTAAGTTCACTTTCTTTAAAAAGGGTCAAGTTCCTGTTTGGGGTTGATTGTTTTGAAGTATCAGTGTCAGTTTTCGTTAGTATGTGACAAACTGACGAATAAATCTAATTTCATGATTTCAGCCGAAAGACGTCCTCTGTTGGACAAAGGCCTCGCCCAATTTGGGGGGGGGGGGGGGTTGCCATAATCGCCACGCTTGGCAGGCGGTCTGGCGATCGCAGTACGGTGGTATAATGTATAGAGAACGCCGCTGCCCATTCCCTAGTAAGCTTCTTACGACACCCACGAGAAGAAATAAGATGGTGCTACTCTTTACGATCGGCACCACACGGAAATCTAAATTAAATAAATAGAATTGAATTGAAATTATATAGACAATCATCACACACCACTATAACTTATTCACATACCCATTTGCAACCCTTCATGCACACTCCTACACACTCAACCACACTGCACACTCAACCACACTGCACACTTAGCAGTACTTAGATTGTGCAGTTCACTTCATTTTGTATGTTTGTTTCTGCTGCATGTATTGTATAGCTAGTAATTGACTGTAAGAGTAGTTATAGTTTAAGCTATACTTGCTGTGGTCGGTTATTGGATGGGTGACCATCCATAACATATCGAGACTCCTCCGTGCCTGCGAAAGCATGCTAAGGCGTTGATCCCGGCTGTTATTTGTGTACATACTTGACAGTCGTTACGGATAGTCACAAGCACCATCTTTGTTACCCTATGACCACAAACAAAAGACTTTGAGTTTGAGTTTCAAGTCCGAAAGCTAGAAGCTGGGTTGTGCAGGACAGATAGGCAGTGGCTCTATGTAAAAAAAATACTGATATTCAGTTGCATCCTGTAAGCCTGGAAGCCGATCCTAACATAGTTGAGAAAAGGCTAACTAGATTAATTGTTTGAAATAGAGCGGAGATTTAGAAGAAGTAGAGTAGTAGTTCGCATTAGTAGAAGAAGGTCATCCAACGTGGCAACACTGCCAGCCTTCTGGGCACTTTTCCCACCGACAGTGATGCGGACGAATTCTTTGATGCCCAGTGAGGTCTTCGCCCCTTTTTTTTTTGTTTCTTCTTTACCTTTATTTAATTGTATATAATATATTTATTTTAGTGTTATTTTGTAGATTGTATTTAAGTTAGTACGTTATAAAGTGAACTTGTAAAGAATTGTATTTTTAAGGGTTTCATGTTAAAAATAAAGAAGGTCTGAAGTGCGACGACTTATTATAGCTTTGTTTTTGGATGGGAGATCATCAAATGACTTCTCCCGCTCTGGGCGGAGCGGAAGGGCGTGTCACTTTTACTGACTAAAACCCACCCGTGTTCCTTCAGTTGCCCATATGCCAGGGCCACGGTAGCTTTGTAGGACTGGTATTGGAGTTATGACCGCGACCGTACATGCGCTGTCTACGTATCGTTGTTAATTACATCCTATATGACAATGATTAATGACTGATTGTCAATTTAAAATAATGATCGGGCTTACATTAATCATAGTGGGTTCGTGGCGACATAATACCTATTGTAAATAAAAACCTTTAAAACTATTCTGTAAATCAATTGATTTACAGAATAGTTTTAAGGATTTTTTATATTTTTAACCGACGAAAAAAACGGACGAGGTTCTGAAGTCGACGAGTATATTTTTTAATTTTGATATCTCATTTTTTTTTGCCCGGAACTTCGTCTGCGTAAATGTCGGTTATCGCGGACGCAGACGAAGTAACGGAATGAAAAGTAGCCTATTGCTTTCTTGAGTTTCAAACTTAACCGGTACGAAATTTCGTCAAAATCGGTTCAGTGGTTTAGTTGTGAAAGCAAAACAGACAGACATAGTTACTTTCGAATTTAAAATATTATGGTATATTGTATGGAAGTAACGATTAAATGTTCGGTCGAGAAATGATGTTTCAAGATAATGGGCCTTCGCGCTGTCGATTTTTCGAGCGTACAGTTATTCGAAATTTTGATACATAGAGGTAGTGAACTGTGGCGCTCATAATTTATCGATTTCAGTCTACCAGGCTAGCTTTTTCGAGCTAGTGTTGAGGCTCGTGCAGACTAGCGCGACCCAATTGTCGCGCGCGATTCGGCGATTTATATCCGTAGAACAATTTCTATAAAAAGCGCGCGACAATTGACACAGGGGTGACCTGTCGCGCCGCAACACGGTCGCTCCGCGTTGAGCAGTGCGACAACTTACGGTACATTTTGTGTGGCATCGTTAAGCAGCCGCGATGGTGCCGTCGCGGCCGCGAATTTGCCACGACGCCATACAAAATGTACCACAAGCTGTCGCGCTGCTCGTCGTTTGCGACGAATGGTCACGCCAGAGTGAAAGTTTGCGTCGTGATAAACCGCAGAATCGTCTCCGCGACACGTCGTGCGAATAGTCACGCCTGTTTGTGCGAGCCTTTATTTGATCTCACGTCATTCAATTTCAAGTAGGGAACCCAATCAGAAGCCCGAAGGTCTGAAAACCAAGGGGTATCGTTTTACCCAGTAACCAGTAGGGTTGTCGAGGTTGTTTCGTTACTTTTCTATACCGATACGTAACACGTGGGTAAAATTGACAGCTTATTCAATTTGACCCTGTATCATGCGGCATATGAAAATATAATTAAATAAGCATTTTTTTATGTCTAGCATAAACGTGCTTGATCCCTAGACTCTTTTGATGTGAGTATGTGAAGCACCCCATTACTCTCTACTCTAAGAAAGGGTAGTGAGATGGGTATACAATATATTTGCATGGGCTTAAAATAACATTAGCTAATATTAACCATTTGAATTTATATAATTAACAAAAACACAATAATTTAACCTCCTGTCGTGCAGTCGGTTAAATAAATCTATAAAAAACTTTAAAACTAAAAAATGGTACAATTTTGAGATTGAGAAAAAGATGCAAACAAACCCATTGCAATAACTGTAGTATGCTTTTATTCAATTCTTTAAAAAAAAATATATTAAAAAAATACTTTTACGGTGCATGTTCACGAGAACCAAACGCTTTGTGCCAAATTTCAGCCCGATAGCTTCAATAGAAATTGGTGAAGTAATCACTGCAAAATTCCAGGACATACAAGTGGAGTTAAATAAAAGCTTTTACAATAAAAATACAATAAAATATGCGAAATATTACACTCGCTTGTACAGATATCATTGAAATGAAATATTTCCATGAAACAATGCAATTGGAAGTTTATTTATTTCAGCTAACCAGCTTGTTGGTCTGAACAGAATACAATAGAATAAAATTGAATACTTTTATCCATAATAATAATGTATTATTTAAACTACCATGGATTGATGGAATTGAAAAATTGTTTTGTATCGAATAAAAAAACAATTTTTCAAATCAAAAAAACTTTGCATAATTTTTGAGGAAGATTTTAGACTTTTAACATCACGCCAGAACTTCTACAAGTTTCGTTTTCGTCCGAGCAAAAAGAAAAAGTAATAAAGAGCGTTAAGCGAAAAAGAAATAATGGCTTGGGCAGACGATGCGATACGATGCTACGATCCTTTCATCCTTATTTCACGTCGGTTACGTTCATACATGCACGCCGGATGCGAATACTACGCACCCGACCTTTCTGAATGACCACTTTTTCTGTCGACAGCGATACAGGCGATTTTTTGCCTACCTATGATTATTTCCTCTCCTTTTTATGGTTTTCTACCCAAAGGGTACCCACGTAACCCTATTACTAAGCGTCCGCTGTCCGTCCGTTCATCTGTCTGTTAGTGGGCGGTATCTTATGAAACGTAATAGGCAGGCGTTGTAATTTTCACAGAATGTGTATTTTCTACTGCCGCTATAACAACATATAAGAAGAATGGAATAAAGTTATGTACGTGTTATTTAATTTATCATGAAGTATTAAATATTGTATTGTGATACGAAGCCCCATTTCTTCCCGTGGGTGTCGTAAAAGGCGACTAAAGGACTTACTAGAGAATGGGCAGCAGCGTTCTCTATGCATATTACCACCATACTGCGATCGCCAACTCGCCTGCCAAGCGTGGCCATTATGACAAAGCCTCCCAAATTGGGGGAGGCCTAAGTCCAGCAGTGGACGTCTTACGGCTGGCTGAAATGATGAATGATGATGATGATGATGCGAAGCTGTGCGGTGCTGCTAGTCCGATTTCCACTTGGCAGATATCTTCATATGACATTTAAAAATAATTATAATTTTAAGACTATTAGGTATATTATGTAATTATTATCACAAACATTATTGTATAATTTATTTACTAAAATAATTCACTAGCAGTGCAATAAGCTCGAATATAGGTACATCCATTTTAACACGTACATCATGAATTTTCAGAACGTTGTAAACTCATTTATTTCGCAATGGACAGCGTATACTGTTAAATAAAGATTGAAAAAAAGTCGGGAAGAGTTGAAATTACTTTTTAATATTTTTCGCCCGTAGATTCGTTCGTTCGTTGACTTTTGTTGGACGGTATTTTTACACCCTTTATTTATGAAAGGATATTTGCAACTCGAAAAAGATTCTATTTTTGATTGTTTGATTTTTTACGAGTTACACGATACCACGGTACCGGTACCGTGTGGTGCCGGACGTAAAAAATAACACCACCCCATTTCATCCCGTGGGTGTCGTAAAAGGCGACTAAGGGACCTACTAGAGAATGGGCAGCAGCGTTCTCTATGCATTTTACCACCATACTGCGATCGCCAACCCGCCTGCCAAGCATGGCGATTATGGCAAAGCCCCCTTATTTGGGGGAGGCCTAAGTCCAGCAGTGGACGTTTTACGGCTGAAATGATGATGATACGATACGGAAAAAGAAGAAGTTACCTTTTTGAATGGTTTCTACAGTCTTTTGTTTTATCCTACTAATATTATAAGTGTAAAGGTTTGTGTGTGTGTATGGATGTTTGTTACTCTTTCTCGCCAAAGCTACTGAATGGATTTGGATGAAATTTGGCACACAGATAGTGTATAACCTGGATTAACACAAAAGGTAATTATCCGGCAGTACCCGCTGAATAATTTCAAAACTCCACACGGGCCAAGCCGCTGGCAAAAGCTAGCAATATCATAAATGTGAAAGCTTTATGTCAAGTAATTAGTAACGCTTAAACTTAAATTTAAAGGGATTATGGTAGAATTTCGACCACTTGGTGATCACTGTTCTATATATTACAAGTAAAACGTCTAACAAAAACTTTGTACACTTTTTAGTCAAATTAAAGTTTATATGGAGAAGAAGCGCAGACCACTACTTGTAATATTATTATGTAATAATGCATTAGAAATACATTAAGTTTATAAATTAATTTTGGTCGGATTTCGACCACTGACGACCACTAGTACCTAATTCCATTCTATTTAAAATGTTAAGTTGTAGATAACTTACCTATGTGTAAGGTTTTCTATAACACATTTGGAGCAGGCTGTGTGTCTGCAGATAGAGCAAGTTCTGAGTGGTGCCAGGAGACGAGCTGCCTCTCCACAGAGCAGGCATGTCCGAGGGGCTGGTCCTTGTGCTGAACGTCGCATTCCTGAACAATATTAGAAGCAAGTTAATAATTCCATTTAAATAAATAACTATGAATTACTTTTAAATTACTTTAACTCTTTTGCTGACAGACAACGTAGTCTTTTTTTTTGGTGGGAAATCATCAAATGACTTCTCCCGCTCTGGGCGGAGTGGGAGGTCGTGTCAGACTTTTACTGACTAAAATCCACCCGTGTTCCCACAGTTGCCCATGTGCCAGGGCCACGGTAACTTTTTGGAACATATCCGCGACCCTGACAGAGATAAGGTACAGCCTAAGCTCTGAGTCCACCGAGTTAGTTGCGTAACACATTTACAGTAGGAATGCCTTTCATTTTGATAGTTTAACATCATTTTTTGCGCTATTTACATTGCTAAGCTGTCAAGTTTTTGAAAAATATGAAGCAGTGGTTTAGCATTATCCTTCAAAATGATTCAGATTCTAATTGATAGTGAGTAACGAAATTAGGGTGCTGAAACATGAAATCTTATGCAAGTCTTGAATATACAGGGTTAGTTTACTTTACAACGACATAAATATAAGATTTAGTATTTACCCTATGACTAAAAGTCTGCTAAAGAGAAAACTGACTGACTGGCTTAAATCCTTGTCTTATCAAGAAACTGAGCAACTTATGGTATCATGTACACGGTAAACACACACACACCCCCACACAGACACATACACACACACATATACACACACATATATACACACATACATATACACACATAACCCCACCTCCACTCTACACTACATAGTAACCTCCACATAGAGAATTTTCTGTTTTATATTCTCTTAAAAAAAAAATGTTATTCCGAAATTAATTATTTATTAACTTTGTTTGTATTTTCTGGAACAATGTATTTGTGTATATTTTTTTGGATTGAGCGTTGATAGCTGCGCCACAGTATTTTACTTTTGTGGCTATTTTCGTTTGCCTTTGTAAATTATTGTAAACTTAAGTTGTTCCAAATAAACTTTTTTTAAATTGGCTGTCTAACCTCCGCAGACGCGTTGGGTATGAATATCTAAAGACATAAAATAAAAAAATCTTTTTGGGAGATCAATGACAGCTGTTGCGGTTGTCACTTGAAGTATTAGTTGAGATAAATTGTTATCTTATGTATATCCATCACGATTGTGACGTTTACACAAACAAAATACAGATTTTCTAAACCGATGTCTCATTTTCTCTCGTCATGTTTAGATATCTAGACCCAACGCATCTGCAGAAGTTAGCTAGCTAATTTAAAATAACCCTGTATAATAAAAGTGAGAACTGAAAAAGGATAAGGATATAAAAGAAGATAAAGGAAATTCTTCCCTAAGGGTGTTAAACAAAAAACGGAAGTTCGTCATATCAGCAGATGAGAAATTCCATCAGCACGCGGCTTGTTATAAATAAGATGCTATGAAAAGCGATCAGGCAAGGAGTGCCTGTAAAGATACGGGAAGGCTTTACTTAGGCACAGGGACATTAAAAGCCAAAAATAGAATTGCCTGCCCCTTTACGTGAAAGTCCTTGGATACGATTTATAAATAATAATGAGGGCTATTATTAGCTTCAATACCTTCAAGGAACAGAAATAGCCCGCATATTGCTGCTATATTGGTCTGCACAATTTTTAGTTCATTAATTCAGCTCCTACCTAATAGATAAGGTCATCCAGATATAATAAATTGCATAAATAATTCATAAAGCATTCTCTTTTGAGTCACTTTTCTGCAGAATCCAATGATTAATGAATGAACTGAATTCTGAAGCGCCGGAATGATTAATTAACCGTTTTATCCTTAATGGTCCGAGTCATAGAGTCTAATTGAGAGGTCCTTTAAGGTTTCGTTCACGGCTACGAGTGCTGCGATGCGTCTTGCGTCAAGCGACTTGCGTGTGCGTCCGTAGCTCCTCAAGTTGAGTAGCTGTTACTTGTGGCATGCTCTAAACAACTTCCATTCGTTTTCACCGCAGTCGCCAACGCAAGACGCTTGTCGCTTGAGCGTGGAATTCGTGGCATGGGGGGTCATGGTCCCAGTAGTTCTGTTTAATTGAGCAATGGTCTTAGTTGACTTAAGAAGGGGCCTAAAGTAAAATTACCAATCGTAAAATTGATTTTTCATAAATCTTATAAAATGTTTTGTGTGTAGCCGGACGTAAAAAATTGTACCATCCGATTTCTTCCCGTCGTGGAACGCGATTAAGGGACTCACTAGAGAATGGGCAGCAGCTGTTGTCTATACATCTTATCACCATACTGCGACAACGCACCTGCCAAGCGTGGTGATTATGGCAAACTCCCCCTTTGGGGCACATAACAGAGATTGTAACAGAACTATACAATTTAAAAAAATCGATGGAGATGGTTTTCACGCATTTTTATGGCTAAAACTAATAGGGAATTAAAACAAGACAAGACCAAAAAAAATGTGTAGGTTTCATAAAACTCTTTCTTTTTGTATTTATTACGATAAAACGCTTCAGCACTTACGTTCTTATACCGAGAAGGAAGTCATGTCGAATCAGTTCAAATGGAAACGCTTGTAAGGTGACACTTTTCCTTATTATTCTGATGTTGTATATCACAGAAATAAGCTAAGTAAATATTTGAATTGAATTACAAAGTAGGTACGTATTTTGTTTTTCAATAAGTGTGAACGAAATGGTGTATGTTATTTCATCATAATCATCATCATTTCACCCGAACGACATAATTCTTTATAATTCTCCTCCAAAACGGTGGGTTCGCCATAAATGGTTTGCGTATGTTACTTATTAATCTCTAATTCTAGAGCGAACGAATACATATAAAAAGAAAATACATTTCACCATAGTAATAAGGTTCCTTTTCGTATGGACTTAGCTTGAAGAAAACCAAAATTTGCTCTATGGGTCTCAGTCAAAAAATTAAAAATTGTTTAACAACATACAACAAATTTTCGTTTTAGAAATTTAAAAGGGTCGCTAGATAAGGCTGAATGTAGAGAAATGAAGAGAAGTAAACACGATAGACAGTAGACATGAGATGAATAATAACTAGGCTGACTTGCAGGCTGAACTACACTAACTAAGTATTATGTGCAATTTCTATACAGTGACATATCTTGAATTTTCAGTCGACCTAATAGAATCACGGTCGAATATAACTCGGTCATTACGTGCTACGCCATGCTACGCAGCTACGCCGTAGCACGCACTGTGCTACGTCTTCAACAAATACGTTCTATACTGCGTTCTATACTGTGTTTTTCGAACAATATCTTTAGAATCTACACATTAGGTTCAGCTTGCGTTACAGTTAGAATAAGAAAATGACTCATGACTTAACTAAGGACAATTTGTTCTGAAATCAACTTAATTTACCTTACATAAAATTGATATTAAGTTTGAGCGGACAAAATCCTATTTGAAGAAGGAACTAAAACGACTCCAATATAGTTATGACTTGTGCTGTGATCGAAAATCTGCCCATGAAGCAAGATTTACAACCAGAATACCTACTGTTCTAGAGCAGTAGTGACCCAACGGTAACGGCCGCAACTTACGTATTGTTAGGTCGTAGCTTCAAACCCAGACAAGTGGTTTACTTTGTGTAAATTATTTCATCACCACTGCTCTCAAAACGGTGGAAGAAAACACCCAAGACCCAAAAATTCGAAGACATGTGACATCTAACATCCCACACTAGCCCGCGTGGTGGATTACGGCCCATCACCTCTCATCGAGAGGAGGCCGGTGTCCCAGCAGTGGGGACATTATAGGCTGCTTACATATGTTATGTATACAACATGTAACATAATTAACGCACACACTCTTAAGGGGTCATTGTACTCATCATTATGAACAACTTTTACTATGGAACCAAACCTGAAATCGCGAAAAAAAAATCAGCTGTTTCATACATTTTGGTCGAGTAGGTATTGAACTTTTGAATGAAACAGCTGATTTTTATTTCGCGATTTCAGGTTCGGTCCCATAGTAAAAGTTGTTCATAATGATGAGTAAAATGACCCCTTAAGAGGGTGTGCCTTAATTACGTTACATGTTGTATATCTACTTTGGTAAAACTGTGAGCACGCGCGCCTCAAAGAGATGTCAGCAGCACTGAAGGGGTCTGCTAGGACCGATGCCTGCCGGGGTCGCGAGATTGTTCGAAAGAGATACCGTGACCCTGGCACATGGGCAACTGAAGGAACACGGGTGGGTTTTAGTCAGTAAAAGTCTGACACGCCCCCGCTCCGCCCAGAGCGGGAGAAGTCATTTGATGATTTCCCAGCCAAAAAAATAAATAACCTTCGAGTCTAGCTACCAGCTACCCTACTTTCTTTGCCCCCACCTCTTCTATCGCCTCAGCTCTCTTCACGATTGCTGCTTTGTACTCTCTCTCTATGATCTTACCTTCAAGCCTAGCCACCAGTCTGCCCACTCTCTTTGCTTCCACCTCCTCTATCTTCTCAGCTCTCTTTACGACCGCTGCTATAGCCTCTCTCTCGCTTGGGGTGAGAGGAGGCTCGCTCCGAGCTGCACTCCATCCTGTCCGTAACCTGAGGGACAAAGAATAAGTAACTAAGAATAGGTTTTATATCGTTCTCACATCGATAATTTCAACATAAATGATGTAAACAACTTTTTGTAACACAATGTTTTTATTTTTAAATTTTTAGTTATGGTATCTACTCCGCACTAATTCCAAACAAACTATACATATTTATGCGATAGCAGAAATTGCGGTTGATTTGCTGTCATTTTTTAAAGAGTTCCGGTGTCTGTCTCTGGAACTCATCATCAGATCTATATGAAATTTAAAGGGGACCATTTTGGAATAAACCCCTTTCGAACAAAAAGAATTTTGCAAATCCGTTTATATATGACGGAGTTATGGCCGAACATACATATTTTTTTATATAAACATCCGAATTGATAACCTCCTTTTTGAAGTCGGTTAAAAAGAGTGTCCATGGAGTTATGCCCGTTCTTCTCCATACGTACCAACGCTTTGGAATTGGCAACTAGCTTAATTTTTCTGACTCATCGCCACTTGATAATTCAAAAGTACTTGTAATTGTTTTATTTGAAACTATCTTCTGCCCGCGACTTCGTACGCGTCAACTTTTTGCTCTGACCCTTTCCGTCGCATCGAATTGCCTGCCAGTTTTCGTCCATTTTTCGTTTGCTGCTCCGCTCCTTTTGATCTTAGCGTAATGTTATATAGCCTATAACCTTCCTCAATAAATTGACTACCCAACACAAAAAGAATTTTTCGATTCCGACCAGTAGTTTCTGAGATTACCGCGTTCAATCAAACAAACAAACTCTTCAGCTTTATAATATTAAGTATAGATAAATGCTTTGAGTTTGAGTAATTAAGATTTTAGTGTATGGTATACTAGCTTTAGTGTAAGGTCTTTCATATCGGAAAACGTATTATGGAACTAAAATGGGCAGAAAATCTACCAAGACACAGTGATGACTGGTAGAGTATGGCTGTGACATAGTGGCATCCAAGGATTGAAAGAGAGGTTTACTTATGTGTTTGTTAGAGATCATCTCTGGAAGTAGACTCGTATTATCGTCATCATTTCAGCCGAAAGACATCCACTGCTGAACATGTAATCACTACACAAACTTTTAATTATTTAATTTTATTTTTGTATCCACCCTTTTTTTACCGACTAAGTACACGATACGAATGAAATCATTTGAAATTAATTAAGGCTATTGAAATGTATAATACTCCAGGGGTCTGGCGCTGATAGCCGAAATACAGGCTCTGCCTAGTTCGGCTACAGATGACTACACCTGACTGTAATTTATGTCTAAGTTTCTTTAAAATAAACTATTATTATTATTATTATTTATGTTAACATATCTCGGGACCCTAGGATCCCGGTCTTTTGGAAGGCGTACGAGGGGCCGAAGCCAACTCGCAGAGGCCCCTTAGACAATTTTAAATGATGAGGGGGCAATTATTATTATAGACTTCTCCTAATTTGGGGGGGTTTGTCATAATCCCCACGCTTGGCAGGTGGGTTAGCGATTGCACTATGGTGGTAACATGCATAGAGCACGCTGCTGCCCATTCTCTAGTAAGTCCCTTAATCGCCTCTTACAACACCCACGGGGAAGAAATGGGATGGTGGTATTCTTAACATCCGAAACAGACACTAAAACGATTACAAAAATCCTTTCATAAAAGATAAAAAGCTTCACTATTTCAAAATGTTACAGAATTATTTCGGGCAGAAGCTAATCCGAACTTATTAAAATTCCTCTTTTATTTATTATTAAGTATGAAAAAATATGTTATAAGGAAAAATCATTCTTTGCCTTATATTATACAGGGTGGCAGAGATCTTGATGCGCAAACGGAAAGCATAAATTCAGCACGTTTGTAGACTAGACTAGAGGGTTAAAAAAAATCCTGTCAATATATTTTGACTGCGTAATAATTGTACATTTCTGTGATACAGCATTTTTTTTTTGTTTTTGATAATCTGCGGGGGCGTTCAGAATCATTCACTGAATCCATAGTTGCGCGTGATAAAAGTCCAGAAGAACTAAATAAATAAAAAAACCGGCCAAGTGCGAGTCGGACTCACGCACCGAGGGTTCCGTACAAACCTGCAGGTATTCACGGTTTATGCATAAGGTTTATGTGTAACAAATTAAAAGTTTTTTTTTTTAATTTTTATATTTGAGTTGACTGAATGAATGGTAAATTGTGGTTTACGATTTATGACGTATTAATAAAAAACTACTTACTAGATCTCGTTCAAACCAATTTCGGTGGAAGTTTACATGGTAATGTACATCATATATTTTTTTTAGTTTTATCGTTCACTTATTTTAGAAGTTACGGGGGGGGGGGGACACACACATTTTACCACTTTGGAAGTGTCTCTCGCGCAAACTATTCGGTTTAAAAAAAAATGATATTAGAAACCTCAATGTCATTTTTGAAGACCTATCCATAGATACCCCACACGTATGGGTTTGATCAAAAATTTTTTTTTGAGTTTCAGTTCTATGTATGGGGAACCCCAAATATGATTGTTTTTTTTTTTTTCTATTTTTGTGTGAAAATCCTAATGCGGTTCACAGAATACATCTACTTACCAAGTTTCAACAGCATAGCTCTTATAGTTTCGGAAAAAAGTGGCTGTGACATACTCGAACAGACAGACAGACATGACGAATCTATAAGGGTTCCGTTTTTTGCCATTTGGCAACGGAACCCTAAAAATACTGTAAAAGAAACATGTTACAGAGCCAATTGTCTGATAAGACTCATATCTATGACAACCTCTTCATTACAAAAATGACACTTATAATTAAACAGATAAAACCCAAAGTTCCTACACCACTAGCTTGAGTTAGTGATCTCTCTTACATAGAAAACGTGCTTAATCATCGGTGCAATTCAACCGAACACCGATTAACTTAACACCTCTCTGTTTTTTATCTGTAACATCAAATATGAGTCACTATTAGTGATGAGCGGGATATCCGTATCCGCGGATATCCGAGGAAGAAGAAAGATCCGTGTCCGTATCCGTATCCGCAACTTTTTGGCGGATCTTTTACCTTATAAATGTTCAATGTATTGATGAAATTCTATATAGGTGATCAGGTGGCAATGAAAAACTATTAAATACCATCAAATTCTGTTTTATTTCTTAATTCAAACATTTGGCACCTTTAAATTGCAAACATTTATCATAGTGAGTTATCTATCATACCAATAACATAATTCAAAGGTATTGAATCAACTTTTCTTCTGATGTTGTTTTTTTATACTGTCTTTCTGTGGTTAAGTAGCTGTTATGTATCTGTCACTGTAACTAAAATAGTTTATTCCGAATCTCAAAAAGTTTTAAAAATTTGCATGTATTTTTTATTTATGTGTAAGCTGTGTACTTCTTTAAGTGACAAATTCACCATACTAATAGATATAAGTTAGTAATAAGTAACATGTTATTAGTGAAGAAGTCGTTGGAGTACCTTATATAAATAAATAAATAAAACTTTCAAAGCGTCAGTTGGCGTCAAGTATCGTTTCAAGGTCACGCGCATCAACACCGATTAAGTAAGAAAGTTAAGATCCGTATCCGCGGGTCTTGACACCAAATATTCGTATTCGGATCCGTATTCGCGGATATACATTTTTAACCATCCGGAACATCACTAGTCAGAATACACGCCGGTGCAAAGTTATCGGGCGACGGATTAGTGTATCACTTGATCAATATTATGACATAAATAGCGAGGGGATCGCACGGTCATATCAGTTACGTGGTATTGTGTGGGTGGTTTATTTTGCACGTGTGTGTACAAGTTTACTGGTTTTCATCTAAGTAGCTGGTGGTTTCTGCGAGCCCAATCTGAAGGGAAAACACACTAACAGTACTTTTATTTTCAGGCTTTCATTTTGACAGTATACAACATTCATTGCGCTATTTAAGTTGTTGAGCAGATAAATTATTCGAATATATGAAGCAATAGATTGCGAATCAATCCTTCAAAATTATTCAGATTCTGATCTATGTGTGTTACGCAATTAAGGCGCTAGTCAGAGGGGTTATTCTGTAACACGCGCACGGTAGGAATAATTTTGACAGTTCGAAAACATGCATTGCGTTTTTACGTTGTTTGGTTCGCTTTTTTCTTTAAAATTCTTTGCATTAGAGATGCGGGAATAAATGCAAACTTTTCTTAAACTAACTGTAAATTATACCTAATAGTTGACGTTACATTTCACGAAACCCAGCCAATCACTGTAATTTAAACCTATTGTCAAAGACATAGAAGTCACAAGACTCTTGATTGCCAACGACAACAACTTCTAACAAGAATTTCTACTATTGCTACGCTTCTTTTGTCAGACAATGGTAAAGTTTAAAAGCCACAATGTAAATTAATATATCATTTTTAGGGTTCCGTTGCCAAATGGCAAAAAACGGAACCCTTATAGATTCGCCATGTCTGTCTGTCTGTCTGTCTGTCTATCCGAGTATGTCACAGCCACTTTTCTCCGAAACTATAAGAGCTGTGCTATTGAAACTTGGTAAGTGGATGTATTCAGTGAACCGCATTAAGATTTTCACACAAAAATAGAAAAAAAGCAATAATATTTGGGGTTCCCCATACATAGAATTGAAACTCAAAAATTTTTTTTTCATCAAACCCATACGTGTGGGGTATCTATGGATAGGTCTTCAAAAATGATATTGAGGTTTCTAATATCATTTTTTTTTAAAACAATAATATTTGGGGTTCCCCATACATAGAACTGAAACACAAAAAAAATTTTTAATCAAACCCTTACGTGTGGGGTATCTATGGATAGGTCTTTAAAAATGAAATTGAGGTTTCTAATATCATTTTTTTCTAAACTGAATAGTTTGCGCGAGAGACACTTCCAAAGTGGTAAAATGTGTCCCCCCCCCCCCGTAACTTCTAAAATAAGGGAATGATAAAACTAAAAAAAATATATGATGTACATTACCATGAAAACTACCAACGAAAATTGGTTTGAACGAGATCTAGTAAGTAGTTTTTTTTTAATACGTCATAAATCGTAAACCACAATTTACCTTTCATTCAGTCAACTCAAATATAAAAATTAAAAAAAAAACATTTAATTTCATAAACGATGATGACGAATGATGATGATGATGACCTGCAGGTTTGTACGGAACCCTCGGTGCGCGAGTCCGACTCGCACTTGGCCGGTTTTTTTTGTGGGTGGGAAATCACCAAATGACGGAAGTCCGCCCAGAGCGGGAGCGCGTGTCAGACTTTTAGTGACTAAAACCCACCCGTGTTCAGTTTTATGCCAGGAGGCTTTTATTTTGGTACCTATATTTACATTATATAGATATTTTTTTGCTTTTGCTTGAGTATAGATTTCATTTTATTTGTTGGAATAATGGGTTGGCTAGCGACATATGGCAAATCATTTAATGTAATGTTTTGTGTCTCTTATTGTTTACTACTTACAATTGTAAAGAATCAAGTTCTTCTAACTGACAGCTGTGCTGCTGGCGAGTTTGTTGCGCCACTTCTTCTTCCCAGCTAAAGCACTAGGAAGTGGTGAAGAGCGGGCTTTTTGGGGAACTGTCTTATGTAATTTTGACGTTCGAAAAGTGCTGATCCTCAGCCTAGTTTGAATAAATTACTTTTGATTTTGACACCTGTGTCGCAGCATCCAGTCTCTTTCGACATATACTTAATATGAAATTATAGTAAACAAACGCAACTACTGACTAAAAGGTAACCAAAAGGATGTGTGCATGTGATGAGTGTTTGTACGAGTATGTGATGAGTGTTAGTGTGTATGAGACAGTTTGGAAGAGATGAGCGTGTGGATGTGAAGATGAATACTTTAACAGTTGAATTATAGAAGACTAGGTTTTGCCAGCGGCTTCGCCCGCGTGGAGGTCGGAAATTATCCCGCGGGAACATACTACCGGGATAAAAAGTACCCTATGTGTTATTCCAGGTTATAAACTATCTATGTGCCAAATTTCATCTAAATCGGGTCTGTAGTTTTTGCGTGAAAGAGAAACAAACATCCACACATCCATACATACAAACTTTCGCGTTTATAATATTAGTAGGATTTTCCATTTCAGTATAGTCAAGCCCAAGCAGCCAGTCCTGAACCTGTTATTTACTTTATGTAACACTGTTTAACATTATAATACCTTCAAGTGGAATCCATGCATGTACGGACATGTCGGAACAAGCACTACCCGCCCGCGCCTGCGGTATCTCCGCCCCACGCGTTTTATTCTTGTTTTAGTTGGTTATCAATTGTTCTATTATCTCCGTTTAAATGAGTGCAGCTGAAAACAAGTTATTTACTTGAACCGACTGCCGATCTGACCAGTTACTGAAAAATACTATACCCTTTGGTAAGACTGGTTGTCAGACTTTCGGGCTTCTGACTACCCGTAACGTCATGGGTTAATAATGTTATTCTGGTGCCATATGTAAGAGAAATTAATTAAGGGACTTGCAACAAGGAAACCCGTGTAACTTCTCTGTGCACATTGACAAAGATTAATTATATTTATACAAAGGCATGAATATTTACTTTGTAAAGTATAATATGGTTTTAATTATTGTGAATATCAAGACCGTGGGTATTTTAGACACAAATCTACATAGTCCTCATATGATCTGATTAAGAATATGTCTAGACTTCAATAGAGTCTGTGACCTCTGAGCTTGTCTCGGTTTTTATAAAGGATTGTGTTGTATTGTATTATATTCTCAGAGTAGTCAGATAGGAAACGCCTTATCTAGTTATAAAGCATGTTTGAGATGTAAAAGTGTTTGTACGAGCCTACTTACAGAAATATAATCATTTATCATATAGCTATGCTTTTGGACGTCTTAGCTCATAGCTAAATTAGTGCAAAATAATAATGTTATACGTATTTCCTATTTCCTTCAATATTTCATAGAAGTCAAAACGATGTTATGCGCTGCGATAAGTGCGTAATATGCGCTCCCTCTGAATATCAGGACGGCAACCAATCAGTTATCATTTAAGATGAAAGTACGAGAGCATATTCGGAAGAAGTTGGCAGAAGCAGCACAGCGCTGATTTGCTGGATTCGTTTTCTCCTCTGCCGATAGTTATGTCTCCAGACAAAGTTCATTTTCGTTATATATATGTAATCTATGTATGTATTTATTTTTCATTGTTTTTCGAGTTATCTATCCCTTATGTTGCAACTGCCATGTTTTTCTCTGCATCACTCTAAGGTTGACTGGTAGAAAATGCCTCAGGCATTAAGTCCGCCTTTGTACAGTAGTTTTACTTGTGCATAAAGTTTTAATAAATAAATGATAGGAAGTCTTTGAGGAACGAATCAACGAACTTTTATTTTCTGAGTGGTTAATTTGAAATACTTCAAACGCGAGACCGAAATATTCACAATCAACGAAAATTGGCGAAATGGTATGTTTTGATTCGAACAGTTAGTTATATTATTTTACTAGCTTATGCCCGCGACTTCACTAGCATTATAAGTACCCTATGTCCTTCTCTGTTGTCCTGACAACGTGTATGCAAACATTTAAAGACGATCGGTTGAATAGTTGCGGCGTTAAAGCGAAACAAACAAAAAGCTTTCTTTCGCATTTCAATAAATAGGTTGGGGAAAAGTATTTTAGTAAAATCACTTTGGCTGTACTGTTTGTATCTGCCTGGTTTTTAAATCATAGATAATATGACATTTAAAAAAGAAAAATAATTCGCAGAAACGATTTCCCGCCATTTTTCAACTGTTTTTTTGTTCGTCAAAATTAGTCAATCATCATCAGCCTATAATGTTCCCACTGCTGGGACACAGGCCTCCTCTCGGTGAGAGGGAGTGGGCTATAATCCACCACGCGGGCCCAGTGCGGGTTGGTAGATGTCACATGTCTTCGAATTTCTGGTTCTAAGACATGCCGGTTTCCTCACGATGTTTTCCTTCACCGTTTTGAGAGCAGTGGCGATGAAATAATTTACACAAAGTAATGCGCCTGCTTGGATTTGAACTCACGACCTACTACTCGTAAGTCGCGGCCGTTACTACTGGGCCACCACTGCTCAAATTAGTCAATATAACGAAGAAATTCTATGTTTTTAGTTATATATATTACAGAAAAAAGAAAAATGCGAAAAGCCGCGAAAAAATTATGTGACGTTTTGACGCAGTGTCAGAGTAACATAAAGTTTGTTCAAGCGTTTTCAGTCTGGGAATTTAGATGTTAAAGACGCAGTTTACTCTGATCGCCCCGTTTCGGTAAAGTCTCTGTTTTTGATAAGTGTTTTTGGTCAGTCGATATTTGAGTGCCACCCGAGCTCACGGAAAGAAACCCAAATAATCGTGTATTCATTTCAAATTCTCTATTGAAACCTAAAGAAATCCGAACCATTTTTTGATAAGATGGATTTAGTGTAATTCTGTGGGTGGTGATGAATAGTGGATTGTCTTTTTTCCCTTCTTGAAGCAATACAACAATCCTTCCACTATTATTTATCAAAATCACACTGAACTTTATTTTCGTTACCATAAGGTTCCTAATGGGCTAATGACAGAAACAACATAACTGTGAAGAAACTGATGAACGATGGCTACATTAACGACAGTCGATCTTGCAAGTAAAATAGTATTAATGCCGACTTTTTTAAAAGTGCATAGTTCTTATTGTATCTTTTATATATAATCTTTTTTATCGTGCTTGTTAGTGAGCTTAAAATATCTACTTCTTTTTTCGGTGTCTGTCAGTTCACCAAAAATTAATTTACAAATTTTTACTTGACAAGCAACGATTGGCAAAAACATGATTTATCATTTCATTACTACACAACAACAAGTTTGTCAAATAATTTACTTAAGAAGATAGTTATCCGACATTTTTTTACGAAAAATATGCGCGTCGAACCTCCAACTTTTTTTTCGTCGCTTAAAAAAATATAGCATAGAATATATTGCTTTTATTTTTTTAATATAGTCATAATTTTATCCAGACAAAATTCCAATGAAGTGTTGAAATAAAGTCTTAATACCAATTCTAAAGAAATCTCATTCGACTATTATTCCGACAACTGCCTCAAAAATCCTTTTTTCACGAACCGACTGCCATGAATATGCCTCCTTTTGTTCAATCATACACGGGATTCATTTTTTTAATGATAAATATAAATTACTAGCTTTTGCCCGCGACTTCGTCCGCGTAAATGTCGGTAATCGCGGACGCAGACAAAGTCGCGGAATAAAATTGTGCCTATGTCCTTTCTTGGGGTTGAAACTTACCCCGTACCAAATTTCATCAAAATCGGTTCAGTAGTTTAATCGTGAAAGCGTAACAGACAGAAAAAGCTACTTGCGCATTTTTAATATTAGTGTACATAGTAAAGAAGTATAGATACATATATATTTCTGTAAACTGTTTCAAAAAGACATACTTTTACATGACAATTTTTTTTAAAACAAGGTAAAACATTGCTCTTAGGTCCATAACTCAAGTTGCTGATGTTGGCGGAAAAACAGCCAGGCTGATGTAAGAGAGGCTGGACACGTCGCGCGAATGCACCTGGAGAGATGGACAAGGATCGTCACACACTAGACGCCTGAGTAAGGACATCGCCGTCGAGGTAGACCACGGCGAAGGTGGTGTGACGACCTGATAAGGTTTGCAGGGCCAACATGGTCAGAGAGCTGCCAGGGTCGCGAGATTGTTCGAAAGAGATACCGTGACCTTGGCACATAGGCAATTGAAGGAACACGGGTGGGTTTCAGTCAGTAAAAGTCAGACACGCCCTCCCGCTCCGCCCAGAGCGGGAGATGTGATTTGATGACTTCCCATAAAAAAAAAAAAAAACGTGGTCAGAGAACGCACGAGACAGGGCGGTATGGAAGGAAAAAGGGAAGAACTTTGACCAGCAGTGAGACACAACTCAAACCCAAAACTTTCTTGGTTAGACCATCCAGCACCCTACTTGCGTAATGCACTATAATTTGAATCATTTTGAATATTATTTCTAATCCATTGCGTCTGATGTTCGAAAACATTGTCCGCTCAACAACGTAAATAGCGCAATGAATGTTGTTGAACTGTCACAATGAAAGCAATGTACTAATAGTAAGTTACTCAATTACCCCTCTGATTACCATCTCATTTTGAGGAACTTAGGGCTTCAGAACTGAAGTGACTCAACAAAGCGACGAACGATCCAAAAGGATGTTTGAGTAAGCTACATAAAGTACTCACTCAAACCACCAGACATTACAAAGGTATAGCATATATATACATACGTAGTTCAATTTCGACCCTATTTCTTAACCACCATGAACTAATGTTGTTCAAGTGACCTAAAGAGAGAGTGACGTGTTCAAGGGCGTTTGTTATTGGCGATCAAGTGACGTCACTTACAACGTCACGGATCTAAGAAGTCTGACAAGTGGTGGAGTTCGCAGAGCGTAGGTCGCTACGTAGGATTTTTTTAGTAGGTAGGTAGGTCGTGAACTTTCTAGATTTAATGCTCCCGCAGAAAGGCGCGACGCAAAAGCGCGATGCGACTCCACTTGAACAATTGTATGAAAACTACAAGGAAATCTTTCTGTCTGGAGGAGTCGTTGAGTGCAGGAAGACTTCACTAATTGTAGGTAACTATTATGACATCCATAATGGATGGATGGATAACACAGGTTTTTCCTTGCATGGGGCCATTGATCATTTATTTGATAACAAGCTATTTGCATGCTTAAATTGTGTATTATGTTGTCTCTGTGTAAGTATTTTTTTATGTCAAATAAAATACATATGGGAAAATTGTACAATGTGAAGTTAGTCGAACTGTAAAACAGAAAACAAAAAGTTTTATTAAATTATTGTAGCTCGATTATCATCATCTGTAAGTAACACACTATTAATAAGAATCTGAATCATTTTGAAGGATACTGCCGACCCATTCCTTCTTATGTTCGAAAAACTTGTTTGCTCAACAACTTAAATAACGCAATGGATACTGTTGAACTGTCATAATGAAAGTCATTCCTACTGTTAGTGTGTTATGCCATTACCCCACTCTAGTCGCTATAAATTGACGATAAACATTGGAATTGGGCTAAAGTCACGAAATTAAGAAAGGAGCCGAATTGCTGCAAGTACCATATACAGTAATATGGTAATCATGTAAGAGTACCACGTAACACGTGTGGAGAAACCCTTATGGCTTTTTTACCCTGGACGATACAGAAGGTAGAGCATTCTACTTTCTAAGTCTACTTGTGCAGATTGCACGGTACAGAGGGGTAATTGCGGAACTTTTTATAGGTAGGAATTGGTTTAATATTCATAGTTAAACAACATTCATTGCGTTATTTACGTTGCTGAGCCGACAATTTATTCGAACAAATGACGCAATGGTTTAGAAATAATCTTTAATCCCATTCAGATTCTGATAAATTGTGCGTTTCGCAATTAGGGTGCAGGATTTAAAAGCTTTAGGACATAAACGCAAATTAATGGACATGTTCATTCTCTATATCTTTACATATGTGTTTTTTCCGTATGGTACCGGACGTGAAGGTACCGTGTGGTGCCGGACGTAAAGAATAACACCACCCCATTTCTTCCCGTGGGTGTCGTAAAAGGCGACTAAGGGACTTACTAGAGAATGGGCAGCAGCGTTCTCTATGCATTTTACCACCATACTGCGATCGCCAACCCGCCTGCCAAGCGTGGCGATTATGGCAAAGCCCCCCAAATTGGGGGAGGCCTAAGTCCAGCAGTGGAAGTCTTACGGCTGAAATGATTATGATGATGATCTTTACATACGGCGCTCAAACCTGGTCTTTGATAGTTCAGCAGAGACTCGAGCTCAGACTCGAGCTCTGCCAGCGAGCGATGGAGCGTAGTATCCTCGGAGTCCAATTTACCCATCGGATAACACGAAACTGCGCTATAAGACACAAATCGTAGACGTCACCCAAAAGCCAAGCCAAGCTCAAATGGGACTGGGCGGGACACGTTTACCGCATATCGGATGCACGGTGGGCTAAGACCACCACAATATGGTTCCCCGAAAACTTCAAACGGCATTGTGGAAGACCCAGGCGTAGGTGGCGGGACGTACTCGACGCCTACATGAGGGATTGGTCCTTATTAGCTCAGGATAGAGTTGAGTGGAAAAAGGAAAGTTGCCTTTGCCCCGCAGTGGGACAACACTGGCTAATTATTATTAGGCTGCCTATAAAGGCTATAACCAAATAGCCGTTCGCTTTTTTCTGTGGTTGGGAAATCATCAAATGACGTCTCCCACTCTTCGTGTCAGACTTTTACTAGGTACTTAATAGCCATTCGCTTTTTATTTGCGGTTGGGAAATCATCTAATGACGTCTCCCGCGCTTGGCGGAGCGAAAGGGCGTGTCTGACTTTTACTATCTAAAACCCACCCGTGTTCCTTCAGTTGCCCATATGCCAGAGCCGCGGTATCTCTTTCGACCAAATCTCGCGACCATGGCAGTTAGCCGTTCCCTTGACAACCAGACAGACTGTTAAGTAAATCACGCCAAATCCGACACCCATGTGGGTGTCAAGGCCAGCTGTCAATTTCAATCACTATCCAGTTACTATGTTTATAGTTTAGACACACCCCGTTATTTTATAAATGTGTTGACAGAGCGACGAAACGTAACAAAGGTATGTGTTGGTGAACCCATGTGTACTTTGTGACTAGGAACATAGGAACCATAATATTTCGAATTGTTATATAGATACCTACTTGGATACTTGGCCATTTTGATAGTAGTCGCTATAGGCCGAATATGTCGGTTTGACTGACGAGGTACTCGAAAAGAACCCATAAACTTATAACCCAACCTCTTTACAATGTTAATTAGGTCACTGAATTCCCTGGATGCCAGAAGCACAGAACCGGTCGAAGCTGGGTGGAGGCCTATGGCCTGAGAAGCAGCCCGGAGTCCGCATTTGTTCACGATTGATAGCAATAAGTTCGCCCCCGATTACATGGGACTAAAACACGACGGTATGGTATGGTACACCCATATTTCACCAGTTATGTTCACACCTATATACGCCTCTGCCCAACCCTTTGGGGAAACAAAGCGTCATGTTAAGTAGCCAGTCTCGGAGGCGATCGGCGGCGGCGATCTCTCGCGTCCGGCCCTGGTGCGAGCCATGGTACGGAGCGAGAGGGCATGGGAAGCCGTCACCTCCTTCTGCGAAGCAGTAATGCTCGCGAAGGAGGAGGCGGGGCGCGTGAGGGAGTTGCAGTCTCTGCGCCCTCACGTCCCTAGCCGCCGCAGGAGGAGACGCCCCGGGCGCCGGGAGTCGATTGCGGACTCCCGGCCACCGTAGGCGCGAGCTTGCGGGTGGCGAGCAATGGGTAGCTCGCCGCCCGGTAAGGACCAAGCTCGGGTCGACGGCGCGTAGTGTTCCACGCGCGCCTCAAAGAGATGTCAGCCACACTGAAGGGGTCTGCTAGGACCGATGCCTGCCGGGGTCGCGTGATTGTTCAAAAGAGATACCGTGACCCTGGCACATGGGCAACTGAAGGAACACGGGTGGGTTTTAGTCAGTAAAAGTCTGACACGCCCTCCCGCTCCGCCCAGAGCGGGAGAAGTCATTTGATGATTTCCCATCCAAAAAAAAAAAAAAAAAAAAAAAAGTAGCCAGTCTCTCGTGGTAATATATTTATCTATACTAATATTATAAAGCTGAAGAGTTTGTTTGTTTGATTGAACGCGCTAATCTCAGAAACTACCGGTCCGAATTGAAAAATTCTTTTTGTGTTGGGTAGCCTGTTTATCAAGAAAGGCTATAAGCTATATAAAATCACGCTACAACCAAGAGGAGCGGAGCAGTAATGAAAAATGTTGCAAAAACGGGGAAAATCGCACGAGTATGCGATTCGACGCGACGGGAAGGGTCGGGGTAACAAGAAATTTAACGCGGACGAAGTCGTGGGCAGAAGCTAGTGTTTAGATAATAGTCTTACCCTAGAGCGATGGCACTTCACATCTTCACGCAGCGGTTAGACTGGAAGCCGAACCAAACATATTTAAGAAAAGGTAATTTCAAAAATTGTACAGCTCTTCTTCCAAAGGCATATAAAACATTATAACTGAAGGTAAGCCAAGTTTATTCGCCGACAGAATGTTATAAAAGAAATACAAATAAATTGATGGATGAAATGCTGTCATCTCATCGCGTTATCGTGAAAGGTAATTGAGTGAATGTTTCAGTGCGTCGTAACTCCTCGCCAAAGTAAAGATGGCGACGTTTATAGTTGTTGGTAATCTTAGTGATTGATATAGTGTAAGGCCCTAAGGTAGTGGTGGCCCAGTGGTATCGGCCCAGACTTACGAGTCGTAGGTTCGAACACAGGCAGGCACTTTGTGTAAACAATTTCATCAACTCTGCTCTCAAAACGGTGAAGGAAAACATCGTGCATCACACGAAAATTTGCATGTCCTAGAACCATAAATTCGAAGACATGTGACATCTCTCAACCCGCACTGGGCCCGCGTGGTGGATTCCGTCTCACTCCCTCTATCCAAGAGGAGGTTTGTGTCCCAGCAGTGGGAACAGTACAGGCTAGGGCTTGACATAATAATATTTTTTGGGAACCGGCACCGTTTGTCCCTGGACCGGTACCGATACTAGAGAAATACCCGAAATAGCAATACTACAGCTGCTAAGCTGTACTATATTGCCTTCAACCGGGTACAAAATCAGACTCTGGGCTGTTACTGAAAATTTCCTAATTTAAATCTAATGACTCCCTGCCAGACTTCGGTATCAAAACCATGGCAGGACCTCATTCTCAGTAGTGGCGCTTGTGACCAATATACCACTGAAGCAATTATATATTATCTTTATAGTAATAAGTGAAGAAAAACTTTGTACCTCTTTTTACGAAAATTACATTGCTTTCGTGGGAAGCATGGACGGATCACTAATACGATTATAGAAGCTTCATTTAAACACACAATAGACGTAGGAAACAAAGCCAGGACAGAAGGACCACTCGATCGAAAACCAGCCATCCATCTTTTACAATAAGATATAGAATAAAAACTAAAAGAAGCATTGAAATGCAAGCTTCAATTTAAAAGCAATTGTTCCATCGAAGAAAACGGAAACGTTTTCACTTAAAGCCACTCTAAGCCTTTCAGTTGTAAGAGGTAAAAGCCTGCCAGGAAAGTAGACTTTGGAGTTTTTCAACTGTTTTTATGGCCGGAAAGTATTTGATATTTTAAATTATATAACATCACGTCTATTTTTCTTATAGGGTTAGCAGAGGTGTATACAACGTGTTGTTTTTGATATCCCATAATTCTAAGGTTATATTCTATAAGTAAAAATAATACAAAAAGTCCTACAATATGTGGTCCAAAAATGCATACTTTCGACAATATCGATGTGTGTAGGTATATAAAGTTTCGTTGATAAATACGAGTAATTCGTTTTCATTCAAACCAATCATTCATATTTAAAGCTAGAAAATGCAACGTTGTCATGTTTCACGTAAGGGTGTTTTACATTAATAGCCCTGACTTTGTCGAATTATTTTGAAAAATAAAAACAAAAAAAAATATGATTAAAAATAATTCTAATGCCAGTCGATTCTTTGATATGGTGTCATTCATACCCTAGAGTTATGGGATATCAAAATATACCTACACCTTGTATAGTCCACCCACATTTCACCAGTGATATTTAAATCCCATATGTAATAGGAGGCGAGCTTAATTTTCATGCCCGTTTTTAGTTTGTTCCGTATGGTGCCGAACGTAAAGAATACCGACATCCCATTTCTTACCGTTGGTGTCGTCAGAGGCGACTAAGGGACTTACTAGAGAATGTGCAGCAGCGTTCTCTATGCATTTTACCACGATAATGCGATCGCCAACCCGCCTGCCAAGCCAGGTGATTATAGCAAACCCCTCCAAATTGGGGGAGGCTTGTGTCCAGCACTGGACATTTTTGGCTGAAATGTTGATGAAAGTAAATACCATAAACAGCCAAAATATGGACCTTTCAAACCTGGTTACTCCTATATTTTCTGCAAATAACTGATTGTTATTCGTTTATTCCAATACGATAAATGCGAGTGTATATGATTGTTTGTAACCCAATCAGTCTAGCAAGCTTATTGAATTCATCAGGATTTTGAAGATCAAGCCGAGTATGTCTTGAGTTTGGTATGAGAACAGCAAATAATTCAATACCAAAATGTTTGGATGCTAAAGATTTCTATAATTCCATGTTCACTTTGCGTAAGTTGTGTTGTGTTTTAGCTATTTCTTTCGTTTATTAAAGAATAGTAGGTAATTAAGCAAAATGGATCCAATCCACAACTTGGTCAAAAATGAGTTAAGTGCACCTAATTATACTATACTACTGGTCAGTAAAAACGACCTAACTAGAAATACTTTATTTTTCGTATACTTAAACATTAGAGCCAATGGTATGGCGCTTCTTATAATTTTTATTCAGCAGCAGTTTGAACTTTCTGGTTATTCACTAGTATTTCTAACAGAATATGTACCATTACTAATTAAAAAGAAACGTGTTATTATTCCACTAACACATTTTAAAAAAAAGTACAAAAACACAAAACATAAAAACACTATGTAACTGCTTCTTTGAAGACCACTGACACTTAATTATGTTCTACTTTTATTTGTTCCGAGTTCTTTTATTTCTTCCTTTTATTTTACTTGTCTACTGTCTCTTGTTCTATTAAAATTTTTATCAGTGAAAAGATGCAATTGGCCTACTTTCACTATTGTTAACCTATCTATAGCCTCGTTGTAAGCTTTCTTACGATAATAAATAAAAATACCTCTTGAACCTCAAACGTCAATATTTTAAAAGTAACTGGATTGGATCCTTTTCACTTAATTATATACAATTATGTTTTAAATTAACAGAACATTTGCTAAACAATTCGTTTATCCATACCATCTCATACTTCAGTTTTATTTCCAAATTGTCCCTCTCTAAAGTTGTTTATCATCAACGTGTAGTATTGATGTTTCCACCCCGGACCGGCTGAGTTTGGTCCCAAGGGGCGCAGATTGTAATTACCCCTATAGAGGGACCCGAGATGTAATTGCCTGGCAATTAAAATATTGGTTACACGATGGATCAGCTAAATGGCCGGCCTTCTAACTTTTTGATTCGGTTTTGATTTCATGTAACTCAAAACAATAAACTACCTATTCCATTGTTATCATCTGCCTAGCCTTTTCCCAACTACGATGGGGTCATCTCCCAGTCTAACCAAATGCAGCTTATCTACCTATTTCAATATCATCATCTGCCTAGCCTTTTCCCAATTCTGTTAGGGTCGGCTTCCTGTCTAACTGGCTGTATCTGAATACCAGTATTTCACACAGAGCGACTGCCTATCTGACCTCTAAAATCCAGTTGATAGGTTACACGATGCCCCTTGGTAAGACTATTTGTCAGATTTTAGGGCTTGGGCAGGGATTTGTGAATGACACTCTAGACTGACACAAAAAACAATCTTGAATGGGTATTTATTAAAATTTACATTAAAAAATATGTTACAGCTAAGTATCAACAAAAAATAGTCTGATTAGGCTCTTACTTAGTACTGCATAATTTTAGAACGTCTATTTACCTATATTTATGAATATTGCCCTTGATATGTCCTAAATGAGGGAGTAGGTGTGGTCTAGATCACTTCGAGTGAAACCTAGTGCAAAAAAATATATTTTAACTCATTGTAAAACCTCTAAGTGGGTTTTAAATCGTTTTAAACCAAAAATACGGTTTAAAACCAAATGCTATAAAACGTTTAAAATGCGTTTTGCATCAATACTCATACGTCATAAACCAAATACCAACTTATATTAAAATAAAACAATCTTCCATAAGTTTTAGTCCTTGCTATATATCTACAAATAGCAATACAAATAAATACGAGCAGTTACTAGGAAACTAGGTTACCTGTTTTAAGTCCTACTTGTATAGCTGCAAACCTGTACTTACTTGTATTGTAGCAATATTGCAATTCTCCGACCCACTGCGTGGGTTGAATGGTGCACGCTTAGTCGTAAGTGTGTGGTTTTGAAATGGAAAAAGGCACTTATACGTGTATCTGTAGGAAGATATTCGTATATAGGATTTTGTAGATAGCAACACTGAAGACCCCACCTCGAAAATAGATGATAGTTGGATTGTTTCCCCCGCACGCGGGGAGTGGCGGACCTATCTTCATTGGTCGGCCGACACGTCATCGTCACAAACTTTAATGACTTATTTTACCAGTGGCCAAAAGTGGAACGAAGGAATTATCACTGACCGAAATTTAAAAACGTTACTTAGCATGGCCTTTCGCTAAGAATTATTCTTGTCACCGTCGCACAACTGTTTAAATAATAATGCAAGATAAAGACGGCAACGCCAAGCATGCCAAGTGACGTTAATTTGTCTCGGTCTTTGAAATTTTTGCGCATAGTAAACTATGGAGTAGACAACTAATACAAAATATTTAAAAACCTGAAACTTAAATTTTGATTAATGATATGCATGGGTAAAATTAATTGAAATCGAATAATGGTTTCTTATAGAATTAGAGGTCCTGATTAACAGAAAAATAAACAAAAAATTCCATCACGTCAGGTTTTGTAGAAATTTTCATAAATGCTATCATAGTACAGATATGATAGGATAACAATTATTATTTTCGGAAGGGCTTGTGGCTAATGTAAAACAGCTGCACGAGTCGGTCATTCAGGTTAAGCTACGCTTGCCGCGGTTGGTCCGTGGATGGGTGACTATGTTTACAAACCACGTTAAGCCGTTGGTCCGCCTACCAAGGTCGCGAGATTAGTTCGAAAGAGGTACCGTGGCCCTGGCATATGGGCAACTGAAGGAACACGGGTGGGTTTTAGTCAGTAAAAGTCTGACACGCCCTTCCGCTGCATCCACAGCGGGAGACGTCATTTGATGATCCACCATCCAAAAAAAAAGCAGTTGGGCCCGACTGTCTTTCGTAGATCTTAGACAGTCGTTACGGGTCGTCAAAAGTCTGACAACCAGTCTTACCAAGGGGTATCGTATTACCCAGTAACAAGGTTGTGGAAGTCAGATAGGCAGTCGCTCCATGTAAAATACCGGTACTCAACTACATCCAGTTAGACAGGAAGCCGACCCCAAAATAGTTGGGAAAAGGCTAGGCAGATGATGAACAATTATTATTTTCGACTGTTATTATACTTGTTGGTAGTTTAAAAAAATATTTAGTAAATGTGATTGACCGTCGACTGATTGATTTCTCTATCGACAAAACCGAGCCACAACTATTTACAGAATCAGAATTAAACAAATAAGTGCGTAAATTAGATATTTCTAAAATTGCCGCAGAACTTTTAGGATCTCGACTCAAAGAAAAAAAAATTGGCTACGGGCACTACTTTACTATATTATATAGAGAAATAGATGTAGAGAAAAAGCTTTTGTCCCAATTTTTTCTCAAGACGGTGATTCAGTTTTACTGTAAAGATATAAACGGGCTAATGAAAATATTTAATGTCAAATATGACAAAGAAGCTTCAGTGACAAGCAAATAAGGTATTACAAGGATTTATAAAAGTTTATTTTGTGAGTCAGGTTAATGCTAAACGTCATGAAAATCGAAACGTGTAAGTAGTAGTTTTGTTTCAAAAAGGTAAATTTTGCATACCTTTGTTATTTACGACATGAAATTAAAAATATCGAACTAATCTTCTAGAGGTATATAAATAAAATGGATGTTGGTATATAAGAGATTATAAACTCTAACTTCGTTTCACCGATCACCATACATTTGCGTGGTAAAATAATTACCCTCCTTTGAGCCGCAGTCAGTTATAAAACCTCACCTTTTTCACACTTGTAATGCTACTCTATTCCTTCGTTGTGCTCTTGTATTTAGTGTCAGTACTTGACATATAGATATATTGTTGACGTACTTCAAACCTAAAAACTAATCATATATTTTAATTTATTTCTAAATGAACGATTATTATAAGTTTTTGGGATAAAACAGACGTTCTTCTCTAAAAAAATAGGGTGTTAATTCAATATTACTTTACAAAGTGAGAATAGATTGTTGCTGTAATGCTTTAGTGAAGGTGGTGAATTCCTCTTGTTATCATCATCTTATTGGTATTGAATTCCTGCAAAATGAATTAATTAATTGCCCTGTGCAGGTACTCCTAACCTTGAAGGTACTGTTCAATTTTAGTTTTTGGTTCTTCCCATTTTCATACATAATCAAGGTCGTCACTAAATAGTAATAGAAAAAGAAAGTTATATTATTCACAGTCACAAATAGACACATACGAGTATACAGTGTAAATATAAAGTTTTTGGAAAGCCAACATTTATTATATTAAATATTTACAGCAAAATACTTCACTACTACCTTTTTCTGAGGACATTAATATTTAAAAAACGTAATTTTGATCGCACCGATTTGTAAAAAAGTGACATAGATCTGTCGTCGATGAGCCCTACTGGGCGACTGATTTATGAACGAACGAGAGTGATGAGACTACTTATTATAGGCAAAAAAAGAGATGGCGATAATGTGTATGCGCCTGGAATAAAATAACGTATGTGCCAAAACGAATCGCCGTCTTTTATGAATGAAAAGTGTTATTAAAACGAAAACTGTTTTACAAAAACTTAGATAAGATTATTATCAATGTTTTAAAGTAAACTATGTTTAATAAATCTAACGCATTGCGCCTTGAGGCTAAAAAAATCATAAACATGGATAGAACTTTGCGATTTTTTTGTATCGAGAAAATTTTATCGTATCGTGTATTCCTTTTACAGGATACTAGATCATATAGTCAAAAATCATACACTTTAATATTAAGTTCGGCTATCGTACGGTAAGAAAGGTACACTTAAAAGAAAAAGCACGGTTTTCTCAATATGTCACCTGTTACTCTGATTAGAATATTTTGTCATCGAGGGTATTGGGACTGTGATTGTGAATAACAGCGGCCCGGATCGATCGTTCAGGTAAAGCTACGCTTGCCGCGAATGGTTCCTGAGCCCGCCGTGTCTCGGAAAGCACGTCAAGTGATGATGATGATGATGATGTGAGCCCATATACATTTTTTTCGAAGGTGTAATAATAACTTGCCCTGCGAATTTATTGCAAATAAAAAAATAAATGCCCTGAGGCATGATAAAAATACAGTCGAATTGGGAACCTCTTTCTTTTTAAAGTCGATTATAAATGGACCAATGTTATTTTTTTTATATTCTCTTCGATGTTATGCATGATGGATGTATAAGACATTGCACTACCACAAGTCTTGTCATTATGACTTGGTTGTGAGTTTGTCCGCCTTTAACACGGTACAAAGAAACCTTTATTCCGTGTTACGGACAGATTCACTTTTTTTCAATGTTCTCATAGAAAAAATATCAAACTAATGCACCTAGATTGGATATGGGGGAGAGGACAAGGATACAGCTTTGTAAACTATAAAAGGACAACATGAAATTTTTTATCCCAGAAAATTGAGAACTTTTCACAAAGGCAGGCTAGTTGCAAACAATGGACTAGAGTCAACTTTTTTTCTTTTCTGACGTGGAGCACAGTTAGCAAAAAAGTGTAGGATGAAGTGACTAGGTAACATTAAGGTATATATAGGAGGATTAATTTTCATGTATTTCAAAGCAGAGTTGGTTCAAGGTTTCGTTTTATTTTTTCTACATACTTTTAGGGGGGAGGGGCGCGCGGATACGCGGGATAATTGAGAGTTAAGCTACGCTTGCCGAGATCGGTCCAAGGGTGATCATCCAGTACGTACCGGAAAACACGTTAAACTGTTGGCCCCGGCTGTCATTTGAAGATTTTTGACAGTAGTTACCTACGGGTAGTCAGAAGACGTAGTCGGTCACAATTGGCCTCATAAAAAGGCTAAAAGTCACCCTAAGGGCAATGTAGAGGGCTATGCTTTTTTTGGATGGGAAATCATCAAATGACTTCTCCCGCTCTGGGCGGAAACCCACCCGTGTTCCTTCAGTTGCCCATGTGCCAGGGTCACGGTATCTCTTTCGAACAATCTCGCGGCCCCGGCAGGCATCGGTCCTAGCAGACCCCTTCCGTGCTGCTGACATCTCTTTGAGGTGCGCGTGGAACACTACGCGCCGTCGACCCGAGCCTGGTCCTTACCGGGCGGCGATCTACCCATTGCTCACAAAGGGCTATGCTTGAAGTTTCTTTAGGTGATAGAATCAGGAATGAAGAGATCAGCAGGAGACCCAAAGTAAACGACATAGCTTTAAGAATTGCCTAATTTGAGTGCTAATGGGCACGGCTCGCAAACTAGATGGCCGAAAGGGGCTGAAAGGTTCTGAAGTGGTGACTGCATACCAGAAGTCGTAGAGTTGGAAGGCCTCCCTAAATGTTATGCCGAAATAATATTCATCATTATCATCATCATTACAGCCGTAAGACGTCCACTGCTGGACTTAGGCCTCCCCCAATTTGGGGTGGCTAATAAAATTAAAATAATATTGGGCGTTTGATTTTCAACTATAGGCGCATAGGCCAATCTAAAAGTGCGCTTATTTATATATATATATACCGTGTACCGTGTGGTCCCGGACGTACAGAATAACACCACCCCATTTCATCCCGTGGGTGTCGTAAAAGGCGACTAAGGGACTTACTAGAGAATGGACAGCAGCGTTCTCTATGCATTTTACCACCATACTGCGATCGCCAACCCGCCTGCCAAGCGTGGCGATGATGGCAAAGCCACCTAAATTGGGGGAGGCCTAAGTCCAGCAGTGGACGTGTTACGGCTGAAATGATGATGATGATATATATATAAATATATATTGGATTTAGGTGTTGCCACATCATCATCATTTCAGCCGAAAGACGTCCACTGCAGGGGAGACCTGTGTTGCTTAATTTGTGGTGGTTTGCTATAATCGCCACGCTTGGCAGGTGGGTTCGATCGAAGTATGGTGGTGAAATGAATAGGGAACGCTGCTGCCTATTCTCTAGTAAGTTCATTTGTCGCCTTCTACAACAGCCACGGAAATTCAACTGTGATGTTGCTATAATATTCTCTATGCGATCGTCAACCCGCCTACCAAGATGGCGATTATGGCAAATCCTCCCAAATTAAGGGAGGCCTATGTCCAGCGGTGGTAGTATATCGGCAGAAATTACATTGACGACTATTTGCTTCAAACTTTTATTCACGATGAGTTCAAGAAACAAAGACGCGAAACAAACGTAAACAATAATAAACAAGAATGTCTCACAAAAGTTATTATCTCAAATATTGGCCCTTTTGTTCGCAAAAGGCCAAAAGCTGGCGTTCCATAGCCCCGTGGGAGCTTAACATTCTTAACCTTTCCATCGTCAAAATGTGGGTAGAAGTACCTACATACGCTTTTGCCAATCTCCTACCCCATTCACGATGATATTTATTTATCTAAGCCTCTGCCCACGGCTTTTCCCGCTTTATGTTGGTAAATGTCCTATGGAAATGTACTATCGGAATTAAAAGGTACCCTATGTGTTCTATGTTATAGGGGTTTGGTTTCCGCATTTAGTCCTTTGAGTGGACCATTGTGCGTGGGGTACCCTATGTGTTAATCCAAGTTATAAACTATCTGTGTGCCAAATTTCATGCAAATTCGCTTAACCGTTTTAGAACCTATCCAAAACATATATAACATACAAACGGACCTAACTCCTTCTTTACTATTGTATTACAATAGTTGTTTTGTCCCCACACGGTCAGAGGTCCACCACGAGGCCGGAAATAATGCCAATCCTAATAATGTTATTCCTTATAACATCAGCAATCTGCAAGTGTAAGTCGTGACGTTAAAATCGGTCCAGCCGTTTCGGAGATTAGCCAGAACAGACATGCAAAGTGAGAGACGTTTGTGTTACAAGTACCGCATATACACTCTTAAGCATTAAAGAAAGAACCAGATGAAACCAGAAATAAATAATAGTTTAAAAAAACTAAAAAACACGCTTCCATTGAAATCCAAACTAAAAAGTACAAAATAATGGAAAAAAAGCGTGGGGTGCTTTTTAAGGTATTTTTTAAATGATATCAGGCACCCCACGCTTTTTTTCCATTATTTTGTACTTTTTAGTTTGGATTTCAATGGAAGCGTGTTTTTTAGTTTTTTTAAACTATTATTTATTTTCTATTTTTTAGGGTATTTTGAATTTTGAGACGTATGTCAGCGTAGTTTGTGACAGTTTTTTTGCTGTCCTGGTAACCCTGGCAAGGATAATGGCACAAATTTATGAAATTATTGCATTGTCATCGGTCCTTGACAGGTGTGCAAAGTTTGAATGAAATCTGGTCGTTTAAAGTGGGTCAAAATCGCGCTATAAGGAGTCGGTTACAAACAAACATACAAATATACAAACATACAAATATACAAACATACAAATATACAAACATACAAATATACAAACATACAAGTGAAGCTAATATAAAGCGTGTAAAAAGAAGAAGAGGGGAAGAGACCAGATGAAATGACCATAATGCCCTGGAAGTTAGGTCGGCCTTTGGTGTGGGATGCAACATGTGTCGACACCCTTGCGCCATCCCATCTTCTTAGCACGGCGGGCTGTGCTGGAGCGGCTGCTGCAGGTGCGGAAAACCTCAAACGGCGCAAATATTCCAACTTAATTGGAAATTACATGTTCGAGCCGTTTGGGGTTGAAACTCTAGGGCCATGGGGTCCGAGTGCCCGCATAATATACCGAGACATTGCCAAGCGGCTAGTCGACTCTTCACGTGACCAGAGGGCTGGCCTATTTTTTGGGCAAAGAATCAGCGTTGCCATACAACGTGGCAATGCTGCCAGCCTTTTGGGCACGTTTCCTGTTGACAACGATGCACAAGAATTTTTTGATGCTTTGTAATTATTTATTTTTAAATACACATGTACATATTTTTTTTTCTTTCGATTTAAACTTAGATTTTAAATTATGTAAATATTGTAAGATATTGTATATATACAAATAAATTATAGCATTAAGTAAAAAGTTGTTAGTTTGATATTATATAAAGACACTTCCGTTTTATTTATTTGTAGTAGATGTATAGATAGAACATGTACACAATTTTCCAATATAAACACATTATTATACCGTGTGCCCTTGTTGTAACATTAAACAAACGAATATCTGAATACAAGATGAATACAAGATGTTGTAACATTTTCCGATGTATGATAAATAACAGTGGGGTTAAGAGAGTCGCGTTTCTGACATTTATGTGTGCGTCGTATCGACGTAAAATACTGTTACAGGATAATATTGAGGATAACCCGAACCAATACCACTTGATACGGAGAAAATTATTTCCGATTTATTTAGAGTTTTCGTTTATTTATTTTTGCTATTCTGCACCCTAATACAATACGCGAAACGCACAATTTATCAGAATCTGAATGGGATTGAAGATTATTTCTAAACCATTGCGTCATTTGTTCGAATAAATTGTCTGCTCAGCAACGTAAATAACGCAATGAATGTTGTTTAACTATGAATTTTAAACCAATTCTTACGAAAACAAGTTCCGCAATTACCCCTCTGTTCTAGTGGAAATCCGAGTCATCATCTGCCTAGCCGTTTCCCAACTATGTTCGAGTCGGTTTCCAGTCTAACTGGAATCTGAATATCAGTATTTTAAATGGAGCGACTGCCTTTCTCATATCTGACATCTACAAACTAGTTATTGGGCAATACGATACCCCTTGGTAAGACTGGTTGTCAGACTTTCGGGCTTCTTCTACGATTTTCAAAGAAAGATCCACAAATGCCAACTGGGACCAACGGGTTAAAAATGCTTTCCGAGGCACAGGTGGGTCTGGGTATGCAAAGATGGTCACCCATCCACGAATCAACCGCGGCATGCGTAGCTTAACCTGATCGATCGGTTCATTCCGATGTTATTACTTGGTCACAATTAGAAATCCGAATATTCGAGTAAGTATTTTTACTTTTTCATTGATTTAATGAATGCAGTAGTGGTGTCCTAGTACTAACGGGTGTGACTTACAGTTAATAAAGTATAGTAGGTATGAAATAGGATTATTAATCACTAGCTGTTTCGTTCGCGTGAAATTTTGACCCACGACCCGTCGCTTCATATCCCATCGTCCGCCCGCACTTTCACTTCGTTTAAACTTGGCGTTTTATCTACCTTTTTTTTCAAATTGGCTCAGCTCTTAAGGGCTGTAGTGAGACCTTTAATCTTTCTCAAGAATTGGGCTATCAAAAGCAAAAAAAAAAATATATATATAATCCGACTGAGAGTTCCAGAGATTACTCCCTACAAATAAACTTTACCACTTTGTATTTAATGTAGATATAGATTATAATAGAAAAGTTAATAAATGTCTTAGTTTCGAACCTACAGAAGCAGTTTACTGTGTGTATTTTACTGAAGTGAAACTTCTAATGCGACTTCCAACAAGGTTGCGTTAAACGTTTAACGCTACCATTGAGGGGGTATGAAAGCACAATTGTCAAAGTGTTCGTGCACACGCCAATGATTTGACGGATAGTATTTTTGAAAAATCGAACATTTTAATGTTATCAGAAACGTTTACCCCTTCCTATTTTCATTTCCACATTACGAAGTTTCACTTCTTCCGCACGGAGGGAGTCCACGCACTATTTTTTCATTTCATTTGTTCATAAACAATTTACAATGTGTTAAATACCACACATGCATTATATACCAGTATATTTCAGTACCACTGCTCTCAAAACGATGAAGGAAAACATCGTGAGAAAATAAATTCGGAGACATGTGACATCGAACGACCCGCACTGGGCCAGCGTGGTTGTTTACGGGCTCACTCAATCTCGCAGAAAGGAGGCGTATGTCCCAGCAGTGGGAACAAAATAGACTGATTATTGTAATGGTTTGAAATCGAAAAACTTTTATACAGACCGTATTTGATGTTATCGTTTTATATGAGAAGATACAACACCGAGAATTTGTATTAAAACTTTATGTAGGTTTATCGTTTTGATCCGTGTGGTTCCGGGCGTAAAGAATAGCACCACCCCATTTCTTCCCGTGGGTGTAGTAAGAGGCGACTAAGGGACTTACTAGAGTAAGGGCAGCAGCGTTCTCTATGCATTTTATCACCATACTGCGGTCGCCAATCCGCCTGCCAAGCGTGGCGAACCCTCCCAAATTGGGTGTTGAGTTCAGCCGAGGACGTATCTTGGCTGAAATGATGATGATGATGTATATTGATTAGACAGATGGCAACTATCGCTGCACAATTAAATCTTCCTTTCAACGTATTGCATATCAAATCAATCCAATCTTTTTTTTTTTTTGGCATAAACCTATATGGACACTCATGAAACGTCAAAATAATATAATATCTAATAATAATATCTTGGGACAACCAATATACCGTGATCTGATCCCAAACTAGGCAGAGCCTGAACTATGGTAACCAGACAACTGATAAATATACTTATGTATTTCTAATACATATTATAGATAAATTACACCCAGACACAGAACAAATGATTGTGCTCATCACACAAACATTTGTCGTGGATGGGAATCGAACCCACAACTTTCTTAGCAGTCAGGGTCACTAACCACTAGACTAACAGGCCAGCAAAGCTAGGTTCACGGTTCCAATTTCGTCATTACTACTTTATCTGGGTCGTTTTACTTTTCTACCGACAATGAAACGTTTTTTTTCTGTTTTTTTTTTTTGGTTTTTGAACTATCCATAATTGTAGTTTCAGTGTGAGATTTAAAAAAAATGCATCTGTGTTGTTATTAGGATTAATTAAAATTTTCTTTCCGGCTAATATTTTTTTTAAATGTTCGTTTTACAAAAAAATAATGTGACGAAGTGGCATTTTTCTGTGGATACCACATTTTGGCTTACCACTCTGTCACGGCATTCTACGGGAAAAAGACGTATTAAATATGCGGGAAAAAGGTTGGAGAAAATGAAGAATGACATAATATTAATAGATAAGCAAAATACGGACGTTTATTTGAACCTTATTAAAAAATCGTAAATATCAATACTCCAACGAGATGCCATAACAAGACGATAGACAGACCGTTGTCGGTAGAAAAGTAGGACGACCCATCTATAGTTTGGTACAACTAACAATACCTTCTTCAGAAACCTAACCACAGACAGTAGACTATCTTCGACTACTAACTTAGGCGTCCACATGACATAAGTTTCTTCTTTTCAGGTTTCTTTTTGTAAAACAGTGTTTTTTCTTCAAAGGTTATCTTTCTATTTTATGAGGAAAGTTATAGGTAATGCTTTGCATATGAACCAGACAAATAGCTATCTGTATCATTCCCGAAACGTGAATCCGATAAGGTATTACACCGCCGGCGTACACACGGGCGTTTTCCAACGCAATTTTCTTATCGGCCACTTTATTTTCTATTTGCGGTGTAGAGTTACCAATCCAGCGATGTGACTTACGATGACGCTAAAGATGCGCTCTGATTCTCTATATTTGGTTCCTGCTCTTATCCCAATTGGGTAAGCGCAACGTGCCTTTTTCTTCCAAACTTCTCTATTAGTCGTCATATCGATAGTCACCCATTTACTAGCCATATTATCTTTCACACAGTCCATCCATCGTTTCTTTCATCTTCCCTACACTTAAGCATTCATACTCAAACTCTGCTGCATTCGTCTCAACGCAGATACTCCGTAGAAAATCCAAAGCCTGCTAAAAAAAACGTAGCGTTATAAAAACGCTCGTGCGACCGTGAGCCTAGCTATATATCAGTATGAAATACACCATATTACCAATAAGTCACCGAAGCGTAGAGTTACAGATATTTGACACGAGAAAAATACGATTTATTGGAGAAAATAAATTACTGCGAGGCTTGAACCATATTGTGAAGAATGTTTATTGAATATTCGCCTTTATGATCGAGATAAATTGAGTGATACGATCGAGTTCGTATAACAACCGTGTAATATGAACTTTGTAATAGGGCTCAAGAGAAAATTGTCTAAGGTAAGGTTCGTTCGGTTACTCGCTTTTGAAGGAACTCTAGTTTTCTAGAAGTTATAGTATCTTTCATTATAAAATGGTGGTAGGTTTGATCTGAACATATATTTAAATGTACGAATGAAACCGGTATCGTACAGTTAAAAGTTTTAAATTAATATAACAATTACCTAAGTTGAATGTTGGGCCAGATTTATGAATGAAAGGCAATATCATGCATCTGAGGTGAGAATTCTAAGAGGGATGTGTGATATTACAGGAATGGGTAGAATAAGAAATTAGTTCATAAGAGGAAGTCTAAAAGTGGTACCGGTAACTGAAAATTTGTGTGGAAATCGGTTGTCATGCTACGAGTATGAATGAGGAAAATGTCGTGAGGAAAGTTTTTGGGTATGAATGTCGATGAATATATGAGTAGAGAAAAGGCAAAGAAACTTTGGTGGATGGACTGTGTGAAATGAGGTATAGTTATAAAGAGGGGTGTATACCGAGATAACGACTAATAGAGAAGAAGTGTGGAAGAAAAAGGCAAGTTGCGCCATCAGTTCATCATCATCATCATTTCAGCCGTAAGACGTCCACTGCTGGACGTAGGCCTCCCCCAATTTGGGGGGGCTTTGCCATAATCGCCACGCTTGGCAGGCGGGTTGGCGATCGCAGTATGGTGGTAAAATGCATAGAGAACGCTGCTGCCCATTCTCTAGTAAGTCCCTTAGTCGCCTTTTACGACACCCACGGGAAGAAATGGGGTGGTGTTATTCTTTACGTCCGGTACCACGGTACATTATTAGTTCAATGCAATTGCTCCGAAACTATAAATAGGTACTTAGGCGGTTCGGGATGAAACTCCACCCGAACACAGTAATTTCCAAATGTAGGGTAGATACCTACGCTTAAATTGGTAGTTTAATTTACATAACATAAGGGAACCTTCCCTCCATGGAGAGAAGACATGACGAGAAACAGCAGAAAACCACCTGATTCGATCCTTATATGCTCCTTCTTTCTTATGTATAGCATCTCATATTTGACCTTGAGAGGTCGTGACTACTTAACCGGACTTTCCTGTGAGAACTCAAAGCCTCCAGCCAGGGCAAATTTCTTATATTACTAAGCGACTGCACGCTAAGGGCATTCCCTGTTGGGTTGGGTAGGGAAGAGGACAGCAAGTTGGAACACCCTGGATCATATCATTATTCGGGAAGTTTAAAGCTAGAGACTCAGATACGGCGCTTCTGGCTACCGGCGGCAAGGGCCGGGAGAATCCTCCTTCCTGTTGCCTCATTTACGTTTATACATCAGTGGCCCTAGTGTGAGTTCCAAGACCGCGTCCGTCGCTCCGATTGGCCCTTCACCAATCTAGCCCTCCCCTTGGTAAGATTGGTAGTCAGACTTCTGGCTACCAACTGACAAAGTTCTACTTGCTTTCCGAGGCACTAAGGGGTCTCCACATCTAATAGAAAGTGGATGGGTATCCACGAATCGACCGCTACAAACGCAGCTTAACCTTGAATCAACCCGTGCGCCTGTTATTATGTAGCCCTTACAATCTGTCTCAAAATTGTCTAATTATAAAAACAAATGTCATGATAACCCTATCACAGAAACACATACGTAACTTGAAACAAAACGTCCTAAGTCAACATTAGACAAAGTCAGAACCAAATTCAAATTGACACATGCTTTCATTACCAGATAGGTAAATGTTTAATCGCATGTAGGTAAACAAAGGAATCTATAAATAAATTAGTTTGTGCTGAACAGGAAGCGGATATGACGAGCGATAGCGTAGCAAGGGCACCGCAATGAATTGATTATGTACACTGTTGTCATCTTTGATACTAACTATACGCGTAAGTACTTAATACATAGGTGCATACCTATTTATCAATTGACATTGCCAAGCGGTTGGTCGAGTTTTCACGTGACGGCCAAAGAATTAGCATTGCCATACGACGTGGCAATGCTGCCAGCCTTGTGGGCACTTTTCTTGTTGACAACGATGCGGACGAATTTTTTGATACCCTAGGTTCTTTTCTTTTTTAAACTTGTTAAAGTAAAAAAAAAATCAGGTACACCTTTTAAAGCCTTTAAAGCCATTAAAGGAAATAAAAAATATCAATATAATATACTAAAGCATCAGGAAATACAGAATATCTAGAATGTACTTAAACTTCTGAATCTGCGTAATAATAATTCATAATTATTTGCCGCCTATTTTTGACAAGCTGACAGTTTTTATTTTCGAATGTTGATTTTATGGCACCGGAAAAGTGTTTTACTGCCAGTAATGGTTTTATACAAAAAAATAAAACACTCAGAAACGGCAGTCTTTCTGGTAATTTTTGGGGGAGGCCTATGTTCAACAATGGACGTTTTCCGACTGAAATAATGAAGATAAGGAAAACAATACAACATTGTTTTTTTCGTCAATATCTTAAAAGAATTGCGTTTCTTCCAAACAACCTACATATTTTTTTTTTTATTTAATATTTTCGTATCCGAAGTAATAACTTCCCCGGATATGATGTTTTTTCGATAAATTATTTACTCAAACGATGTCGGCCTTAATAAAAATCCTAATTCGAGATATTCCCAGCAATATACTGGAGAAGTACGAAAGCATTTAAAGTATGTTGATTTGAAAACTTGACATAAAAGTGATCCAGACAGCATTTCTGATTAGGTCCAGATTTAATTCAGCTTTAAGTAGACTGGAAGCCAACTCCAACATGGTTGACCTTTAAGTTGATTTAACAGTTCAGAAAAGTACTAGTCTAAGTATTAATTTAGAGAGCGGTAAATAGGGCGATCCGTCTCGTAAAATCTCCGATGAAAATTATGTTCATTGCCAAATATCAACGAAGTTTTATTGAAGTACCTAAAATGTAAGTAAGTAACTTGGTTACTAAGTAAGGAATTTCATCGACTTATAATATGTAATAGTGGTTCTCAGTTTATTGAATTTAAAAATATTGATACAGTAGGTATATAAGCATTTACATATATGCAAAGGTTCGTTCTTCTTTTTTTAAATTAAGTTTAATTTAGAATGTTTTCAACTGCTTTCAACATTTTTTTTTTCTGTTAGCCTATATTGTGTCCCACCGAAAGGATGTCTCAGCAGCAGTGGGGACATTATAGGCTGCTGATGATATTGTGTCCCACTGCTGGGCCCTCCCCTGTTTCTTTCCAAACCTTCCCTGTCTTTTGTTATCTCTAGCTATGTTGGCCTGCACGCGTAGCATGACCACCATAGAAATAACTTTGTCTACTCTTGGTAGAATAGAGATAGAATTGTCATGCAACGCCAGCATAAAATGGTACAAATCTTTCTACAACCTTTAATTCTGTCTTTAATCTTTCTACAATCTGCAATTTTGTCTATTCTTCCGTCGACAAAAACCATTTCTGCGGTGGTCATGCTACGCGTGCTGCAAACCTTTACATAAAGTAATTAAGTTATACTTAATCATTTTAAATATTTTTTGTATGTTGTGTACGACAAAGCAGAGCGAGAGACCTATATGTCACAAATAAACAAACATTGATTTTGTTTCTTTTTACTCAGTTTGTGGCATTCCGTGTTGAAAACATTGGCCCTTTCTTTGGTATTCTATCGAGTTAATTGCGAAACACAGGAGCAGTTGACTTGCAATGGCTTTCATTATGACTTTTCAACAACAGTCATTGCGTTGTTTACGTCGTAAAGCAGACAATTTTTTCGAGAGGCCATGGGTTAGCAATATGCTCTTGAAAAATCTATTACTTTAATGGGCCGAACGATCTTTATCGTTATTCACAATGAGTTTAAGGTTCAAACGCGAGAAACATAGGTACCATAAACAATAATAAACGTGAAAGTTTCACAAAAGTATTGTCTATGATTCAGATTGTGTGAAAGTGTACTATGCAATTCTCTGGTTTGTTGTTGGTTGTTATTTTAGTCATCAATAAGTTCCAGCTAACAACATTCGATTAGTATTCGATTCGACGGCAGATTTACTAAGACTTGATTAGACTTTCAGATATCCTTCGCCTTTTGCTACTCCCACGGGTCATGAGTGGGTGTTGCCAATTATTTGCGCGGGATCTACTAACAATTTAATAGAAAATAATAATTGAGGACATTTTGTGATCATCCTTTTTTTATTTGTTAATACCTACATACGCTTTGCATTCTCTCCCATTTAATTTATCTAGGTACTCTACCACATACAGAAAAAAAATCTGTATTATATTTTGATAGGCAGAATTTTAGACGTTGGTTCTCTGATAAACCATGTCAGGTCTCATTGAAAAAGAATTTCCAAGAAAAAAGAAAACTCTTCAATAAATTAACGACAGACCCTCAAAGTTCAAACACATTTTGTATCCTTTTTACAGCTATTTGATACTTTTTTTTTTTAAATCAGGTCAAATGTGGGTCACAGCTACACGTGGAACCGTGAAATCGGTGCTCGTGAAATTCCGCGAACGCTGTTGACTATTCAAATATCGAACGTTCTTGTAAACTGCCAGTGTTATTTTGTTGACAAGCTCGATGTTTGCTGACGAAAAGTACACTCACGATATTCTTTCCGTGAAAAACTGTGATACCTACTATTCGCCGTGTATTGGCAAAGTCAGCAGTGTTGTTTTGTATGGATCACTATGGAAGTTTATTTTTATGTTTAACTAACTTTTACCAGCGGCTCTGGCGCATATCTGTATATATAAAATTCAAAGTCCTGAGTGACTGACTGACTAATATATCAACGCACAGCCTAAACCACTGGTCCTGTTGGTATGTTTTTTGTGAAGAGTAGATTTCCATTAAGAAAGGGTTTTTTGAAATTCCACCCCTAAGAGGGTGAAATGGGGATTTAAATGGTGAATTTTTTGACATCCACGTGGGCGAAGTCGCGGGCAGAAGCTAATTATACATATAAATCTTCCTCTGGAATCACTTTTCTATTGACGAAAGTCGCATTAAAATCCGTTGCTTAGTTTAGAAGATCTAAGCTTACAAACGCGGGACGCGACTTTGTTTTTTACTATGTTAGGATTTAGAAGTGTAAAGCGTTTGAAAGATTAGCGTTGTTTTAGTAAGAAACTTTTTTAACTTAGTACGTAACTGTGCAATAGACGAATTGTATGTTTGCGTAGTAATTAATTCTTGGCTAGCAATGGTGGCTCAGTGGTGACGACCACGAATAACAAGGTCGCAGGTTCAAACCCAGACAGGCGTTGCACTCTGTTTAAATTATTTCATCACCACTACTCTCAAAACGGCGAAGGAAAACATCGTGAGGAAACCGGCATGTCTTAGAACCGAAAATTCGAAGATATGTGACATCTACCCACCCGCACCGGACCAGCGTGGTAGATTATGCCCGCACACAGAGAGGAGGACTGTCCCAGCCGTGGGAACATTATAGGCTGAATATGTAATATTGTATACTTAATCATTAATTCTACCTTCCAGCTCCATCATTGGTCTTGTAATTGCAATCGCTTCTACTGTGCGTGAGCTCCTGAGTCAATTCCTAGGTTGCGCAGTGTTTTAGTGGGCTATCTATCCGGATTATCGGTCATGATTTGTACCTGGTTGATGGCAATAGGTTTTATTACACGGGGCTTTGATATTTTCGTGTGGTGCCGGAAGTATCACCCCATTTCTGCCCGTGGGTGTCGTAAGAAACGACTAAGTGCGAGTCCACACGGCGCGTTGCGTCAGCGTTGCGTCGACGCAGCGCTGCCGTTGCGTTGTTTTACATACAAATAACCAAGTTGTTCACACGGCGCGCTGCGTCGTCGCAACGCACACATAACGGACAGCAGCCCCCGAGACGAAGCGGGAGGGGGTGTACTCATTGCGGCGACGGAGAGGCAGCGCTCAGTTGCTTGTGGGTTAATAGCAACTCCCGATATTCTAACAAAAAAAAAAACTGTCCATCACTATTTCTTAATGAAATGAAGGGACAGCTCCAATACCGTCTTGTGATTTTGCGTCGATTTCGGCGGTGACGTAGTAATAGGAGCAATGCTAGACGTCTTTTCCGATCCATGCTTTCCTATAGACTGACTGCGATGTTTTTACAAAATTGCTTGCCGCAACTGTGCGTCACCGCTGCGTCGATCGAACGTTAAGACTGCGTCGTAGTAACGCTGCGACGACGCAGCGCCTGTGTGGCCGGCTATGCGTCAAAATATTTGCGTTGCGACGACGCAACGCGCCGTGTGGACTGGCTCTAAGGGACTTACCAGATAATGGGCGGCAGCGTTCTCTATGCATTTTACCACCATACTGCGATCGCCAACCCGCCTGCCAAGCGTGACGATTATGGCAAAGCCCCCCAAATTGGGGGAGGCCTAAGTCCAGCAGTGGACGTCTTGCGGCTGAAATGATGATGATGATGAATCATTAATTCTACCTTTCAGCTCCATCATTGGTCTTGTGATTGCAAGCGCTACTCCTGAGCGTGAGCTTTTGAGTTCGATTCCTAGGTCGCCCAAAGTATTATTGTATTTAAGTTTTTTTTTTTTGTTTTTACAATCTTCTTTGACATCTACTCATTTTTGACATTATATACCTACAATTCTAATTTATACTCTTTAATATTGATTGTCATGGCAATAGTGACATTTAGTTTAATATAATATAATAATATAATTCTTTATTTATATAAAACAGTTTAAATAGTGTATTGTCTTATTTATGAAATACTATTCTTTTTGTAGATTATTTTATACTTTGTGAATGTGAGAACGTTGCGGGCCTTGTAGACTGTAGGCAATTTTGCATTTTATTAAGTACCTGGTACTTTTTTGACAGTCCTACACTGTTCTTCCATACCTATTAATACTGTAATTTAAAACTATTGTAAAAGCCAATTATTTTTAAAAGAGTAACCGTGGAGTTTCTTGCCGGCTCTTCTCCATAGGAATCAACTATTTGGACCGTGCACTTCTGACGTTTCATAAGTGCCCATGTTGGTGTATGTGAAATTAAAATATTTTTGATTTGATTTTGATTTTTGATTTGATTGGGGGTTATCTATCCGGAATTTCTCAGTCTGGATTTATGTGCGGTTGATGGCAATAGATTCTATAACATGGGACTTTTATAATTTCGTGTAGTGCCTGGATGTAAGAGACGACTAAGGGACTTACTAGAGAATGGGCAGCAGCGTTCTCTATGCTTTTTACCGCCATACTGGTATCACCAACTCGCCTGCCACGCGTGGCGATTACGGCAAAGCCCCCCACTTTGGGAGAGGTCTATGTCCAGCAGTGGACGTGTTACGGCTGAAACGATGATGATGATGAGATACCTATAACTAGTCAAATGTGGGTGTACTAACGGTATACCTCTGCATAGCTCTTAGCGGAAACAAGGCGCGATGTTATGAAATTAATAGTTCTACCGTATTAAAGGTTTACCAATTCACGAACTATGTACCTAACGGCCTTTGTTCGAAAATTTTGAATTTCGAATCGACGAACATTAGTTTCTATCTATGGCCTCGTCAAACTGACAAAGGGGATAGAGCTTTAGTGTTCCCTTGTCCGAACTGCAATAAAGCGGTTCTGCTATACGAAGTGATTGTTTATGGTAGCCCCTTTGTTCGTAGTTGAGGCCGTTGCTAAAACCTTGGTTTAGTGTCGATGTTTTAGGCTGATATAATAGTGTGAATTGTGATACTAACCTTTGCCTGCGATTTCACTCGCATCGTATGGAACGAATTCTTGAAACTGGGTAAAACTTGAGTTTACCTCAATCAATTTATACTAATATGATAAAAAGGTTTGCCCCTGAACTGCTCCGTTGGTGTAGTGGTCGCAAGCGCGACTGCTAAGCATAGGGTTCGATTCCCGGGTCGAGCTAAGTGTTATTGGGGTTTTGCTTTAAGAATTTCTTAGTAACAGCCCGGAGTGTGGAAGTTGGCGTGGAGATACCCCCGTGCCTCAGAAAGCACGTTAAGTCATTGGTCCTGCGCCTGATCTCTCTCCGGTCATGTCGGATTGGCGTCCCATCGGACTCTGAGAATGAGGGAAGAACGAGTGCCCATGTATCTGGGCACACACTTGTGCACTATAATATCTCCCGTAGCAATGGCTAGTCTCTGTTGACTGGCCGCCATAACCGAAATATGGTCTCCAGGAGTATATATAAAGAGCTCAAAGTTTGCACCTATGTATCTACATTATATACTATCAACCAAACCAGATTACTCCCTAGCAATCTTTGAATAAAACATATTTTTCTTGAGGAAGTTTATAGGATACTAAACATCATGCTACGACCCTAATGATCCGAGTAAATAGAAAAAAGTCAGAAAGAACGATATGAGAAAAGGAAGTCATGTCGCAGGCGGGCGAAGCGATGCGACGACGGGGCGGATCGGAGGAACAAGAAATTTGACGCGGCCGAAGTCGCTAACAGAAGCTAGTATTTGATATATGACGAAAAATGTTTACGCTGAATTCAGTTAGCTTTCGCGTAGATATGCCTTCTCTCCCTGTATTTGATAGTAATACTGTAGGTACATGTAAACGATATGGTAGAATACGTGAAGCGTCCATTGTTTTATTAACAAAAGGGTTTTGTTCGTGCACATAATCCCGTGGCCAACATAAAGCTGCATATTCTGTTAAAGCACGTTGTTACGTACGGAAAACTTTCGCGGCAGGATGTTATCCTGCACTGGATTTTCAACTTTTAGCGTTGAACTCAGCATTGAAAATCCAATAGAGTGCATCTCATCCACTCCAAAAACCAGACTGTTCGATTTCTCTCTAAGCTAAGAAATGTGTTAACCCTGCAGTAGTCGCGCACCTAAAAGTAACGGGAGTGTCCAATTTCAAATTGAAATAAATAAACTCATAAGCGTTAACGTTTTATTAGATATATGAAAATATTATCAGTACAGTTTTCTTAACTAAATATGATCAACATAAACTAATCACAACCTCTGTGTTCCAAAAAATCATCAAAAATAAAAAAACTCTTTGTATGAGTGGGCTACATACCTATGTAGCCCACGCGACTAATCCAGGGTTAAAGATCTAATACGCAAAAAGTTCGCGTACGTGGACTTACCGTTCATAGATAAATTTTTACCCGCGACTTCTCTCTTTATCACACAGAAACCGAGATTTTTTCGAAATTAAAAGTTGGTAGCTTATGTCACGATCCAGCCTGTGTTTTTTTTTTTTTATCAGCTGTTGAGCGAAGGCCTCCTCCCTGCTCTCTTTCCACGTCTCTGTCCGAGCTGCCAAAGACCAATCTTTATTCTGATCCGAATTGAAAAATTATTTTCGTGTTGGTTTGCCTATTTATTGAAGGCTATGGGCTATATAACATCACACTACGATCAAAAGCAGCGGAGCAGGAACGAAAAATGGACGAAAACTGGCAGGCAATTCGATGCGCTGGGGAACAAAAATTTGACGCGGGCGTAGTTGCGGGCAGAAACTAGTTTGTTGATATAGCAGTAGTAGTTACAAGAAGAAGCCAGAAAGACCGTTTTACTAAAGGGTATCGTATTACCCTGTTGGGATTGTGGAGGTCATATAGGCAGATGCTCCATGTAACGTAATGGTATTCAGAACCATTCAGCTGAATCATTTTGTAGGGAACCGAATGATCCAACACACACCATCAGTGAAACATTTTAAGTGAGCATGACTTATGTGATCTAGCATCACATAAGTCATGCTCACTTAAAATGTTATCCTAACACCTGCCAGGGTTGCGAAATTAGTTACCGTGGCCCTGGCATATGGGCAACTGAAGGAACACAGGTGGGTTTTCGTCAGTAAAAGTCTGACACGCCCTCCCGCTCCGCCCACACGCGCGGGACACGACATTTGATTATTTCCCTTCCACAAAAAAAAACCTAACAAGAGTTTTATTATTTGTACTACAAATACTAAAACTCTTGTTAGGTTTTTTTTTTTACCTACTACTAGTAGGTAAAGGACATTCACTAAGCTACCCTTCCCTCGAGGATATATTTACCTATATCTTGGTTTTATCAACTTGGTTCGATCTGGACTATTATTTAACGACAATTATAATTACTTAGCTGTACACTACAGAGCTATGAGGAACAGTGTATAGTTAGTCTTCCTTTATAGAAAAAGCCAGACACAGTGTTTGCACGTGGATCGCTCAACTGCTTTTGTAATTTTCCGTGGATCAAATTAGATATATTTTACAAATTTCCACAAAAAAGTTGTTTGGTTGCCTTAATGTAGGTACATGTCACAGTGTCAATTTAGCAGTTGAAGTGAAACTTCTAATGCGACTTCCGACAAGGTTGCGTTAAACGTTTAACGCTACCATGGAGGGGGTATGAAAGCACAATTGTCAAAGTGTTCGTGCACACGCCAATGATTTGACGGATAGAGTTTTTGAAAAATCGAACGTTTTAATGTTATCAGAAACGTTTACCCCTTCCTATTTTCATTCGTTTCCATCATTATTATTCGTATTATTATTCGTTTTCCATCTTGACATCCAAAACATTGGGAAAGCTAGCTAAGTTAATTTGACTTTGTACAATATGTATGCTATTTGCCCGGTAACCTCTGCTTGCGAGATGCAGAATTTTTGCGTGACGTCACGCGTCAGTGTGATGCGTAATTCGCCAGTGGCGATATACGTCATGACGTCACCTGTGACGAGTATGGTTATATTCCCGTCCCAGTTGCTTCTTCAAGAATCTTCTTAAACCATTAGCAATAAATAATTATGTAACCGAATGATTCGGTGAGCGAACATGAACCTATCGCCACTAGTCAAGGGTAAACGAGAATCGTAATATCAATCTAATATCTAATTTATAGACATTGATTAACAAACTTGGCTAATTACGGTCAGATGTCAAGTTAGAAATGAGTTTGGTCGGCCAAGTGAAGCCAACTGAAGCCAAGTTACTCAATTAAAACGTGGCGCTACTTCGAGAAAAGTTTAATTATTTTTTTACCGGTACAATAATAACATCAACCTGTATGTCAGATTGCCTGTGTGTCAGATTATACTGTGTTCATTTTATGATGCTCTATGTGACGTTTAAAATTAGTGTTTTGTGGTGCTCTAGGTTTGGGTCTCTGGATACACTTTTGACTTTTTCTCTTTTGTCGTTAATATTGATATGCTAATGTCATGCATACCTGTTATTTGTATGGTTACTGAAGTGCCAATTTTAAATTTTATTTTATTTGAATTGTAAGTGACTGTGCTGTTGGTGTGCTTATCTATATATATAAAAATGAATCCCTATTTCCCTTGGTCACGGCATCACGCGTGAACGGCTAGACCGATTTCGCTTTTTTTTTTTTTGTTGTGTTTGTAATTGTCAGGAGAAGGTTCTTATGAAAGAAAAAATTAAAAAAATTGCGCGGAAAATTAGAAAATTTAAGAACACTTATTTAAGAATACTTGAGTTCTGCGACTTAAGTTTGTACGTCTAATTGCTGGCATTTTCTGCGACTTAAGTTTGCACGTCTAATTGCTGGCATTTTCAATTTATGAAATCGGCACAGTAGTTTCTGAGTTTATTCATAACAATCATACACACATATGCCTTCGAAGTACCAGGTGGTCATAACTTGGTATGAGCTTATCAAACTGCAGTGTCAGTCAGAAAACGTTTTATGCCTTCGAAGTACCAGGTGGTTATAACTTCTTGCCAGGATCGCGAGATTTGTTGGAAAGAGTTACCGTGGCCCTCACTCACCCTGGCATAGCCAACTGAAGGAACACGGGTGGGTTTTAGTTAATAAAAGTCTGACACGGGCCTTCCGCTTTGCCCAGAGCGTGACACGTGATTAGATGATTTCCCACCCAAAAAAAAGGTGGTCATAACTTGGTATGGCTATGCTAGGCAGAACACGCTGTCTCCGCAACCCCACGTCGGAGCGCGTAAGGTATGAGCTATTTATTAAACAGGAGTGTCAGCTAGCAAACGCGTTGTCTTTAAATACCACCACCATAACTGGGTAGGATCTCACATAACCTGATGGTCAGCTAGATAAACTTTTATGCTTTCGAAGTACCAGGTTGTCATGACTGGGAAGGAGCTTGCTAAACATAGGAGTGTTATCTAGAAAACGCTTTATGACTTCGAATAAGCATGTTATCATAACCCGGTAGGAGCTCACCTCACCTGATTGCCAGGGTCGCGAGATTTGTTAGAAAGAGTTACCGTGACCCTGGCATATAGGCAACTGATGGAACACGGGTGCGCTGCCCACCAACAAAAAAAATGTCAGCTAGAAAACGCTTCATGCCTTCAAAGAAGCAGGTTGTCATAAGTTGGGTAGGAGCTTTACGATCTTTGTAATCGCTAAACAAAGAAGAGTCACCTAGAAAACGCTTTATGTCTTCGAAGTACCAAGTAGTCATAATTCTGTAGAAGGTCGCCTAATCTCACCTTTTTTTTTTACCAGATCATCACCGCGTACTAGATTGTCAAACTTGATAGGTTTATTACAACATTTATTGAACCTGAGGCGATACGAAGTTCGCTGGGTCAGCTAGTTATAAATAAATAAATAAATAAGTGCAAAAATTTAAGGACTACTTTTATAGTTACGTTAGCTATGATGAGGTTGATAAGTAAGTTTGACTATAAAAAAATAATTAAACTGGCTTGCCGTCTCCCAACTATGTAAGGGTCGGCTTCCACTCTAACTATAGATTTACAAAAGTTCATCATCATCAGCCATCATCAGTTCATCACCATCAACATTTCAGCCGAAAGATGTCCCCTGCTGGATATAGGCTTCCCACCATTGGAATGCGGATTGGCGATCGCAGTATGGTGGTAAAATGCATAGAGAACGCTGCTGCCCATTCTCTAGTCCCTTAGTCGCCTCTTACGACACCCACGGGAAGAAACGGGATGGTGTTATTCTTTACGTCCGGCACCAACGGAACTCAATCGAATCATCTGCCAGCCTTCTCATAATTGTATTGGGTTAAGCTTCCAGTCTTACCAGTGTTTTACATGGAGCGACTGCCTATCTGACCTCCACAACTCAGTTACTGAGTTACACGATAGGTACCCATTAGTAAGACTGATTGTCAAACTTTTGGGCTTTTGACTAGCCGTAACGATTGATGACAGATTATAGAATGACAATAAGTAAGTTCTTAGACGATTAACAAAAAATTAAACCGCCGAAAAAACTGAATAGCAAAAAATAATAAACCTTAAAATTTTGACTCGGCGCTGAAAAATCAATGAACAAAGATCACTCAAAGCTCCGACTCATAATTTAATTTTAATTTTTTGTTAAAAAGTTTTTATTTTATAATTTTTTGTGGCTTTAATGTTTTTAATTAATAATACTTGGCAAGGTGTACCCTATCCAATGATAAAACAATTATCACAGTCGGACTACTATGTAAAAAGTTATGCGTGGTAAAACATAAAAAAAAATATGCGCGTTGAATTGATAACCTCCTCCGTTTTTTTCGTGGGTTAAAAAATAATACTTAAATACCTAATTCGGCTAGTATGCTTGCCACTTGATGACAATTTTAGACTTTAACAAGATAAAAGAGTATTTAATTTGCACAACATGAGTATACACACAGATGACATAGGGACAGGATGTTATATTACAAATTAACTGGTTTAAAGTTTCTAATACATAAAGTTTGGGACTATCTGGGGGCTTACTCTTCAACCTAATTTTAATTCCAATCTAAAGCCAATACGATTTACTCTTGAAAACAATAGTGTCAACATTGGAACAACAACAACACCCGATCTCGATTCCACTTAGTTCTCCAAAATGAATTCAAGAATACGAAACGTCAAAATTCCAATGTCCACCCTGATCCGAATTAGGTGGTAAACCTGTATCTCGAATTACATTTGATGCCTGTACATCCTGCCAGGGTCGCGTGATTGTTCGAAAGAGATATCGTGACCCTGGCACATGGGCAACTGAAGGAACACGGGTGGGTTTTAGTCAGTAAAAGTCTGACATGCCCTCCCGCTCCGCCCAGAGCGGGAGAAGTCATTTGATGATTTCCCATCCAAAAAAAAAAAAAAAAAAAAAAAAAAAAAAAAAAAAAAAAAAAAAAAAAATGCCTGTACATAAATTGTGAAAATTTAGTAGCCAAGTTTAAAGTATGGTAGGTAAATATCATAATCATGTTCAGTTCATAATAAAAGCCCTAACATAACAGTTATGTTAGGGCTTTTATCCAGTTACTAGACTAAAATGTTCCCACTGCTGGGATACAGGCCTTCTTTCGGTGAGAGGGAATTAGCCCATAATCCACCATCATCATCATCATAATCTTACTTCCTACTATCCTACTAATATTATATCTAAACGCGAAAGTTTGTATGTATAGATGTATGGGTGTTTGTTCCTGTTTCACGCAAAAACTACTGACCCGATTTAGATGAATTTTGGCACACAGATAGTTTATAACCTGGAATAACACATACGGTACTTTTTATCCCGGTAGTACGTTCCCGCGGGTTAATTTCCGACCTCCACGCGGGCGAAGCCGCTGGCAAAAGCTAGTTTTACATAAAATAAAGCGCCCGTCGAGGTTCGAGCCTACGACCTACAATGCGTCGAAGCCGTTACTACTGGGCCACCATTGCTCTATATTGAGCCCTTCACGTCTGGAACTGTGGCTTATCCTGGCCTTGGCCATGACACACGTTCATCGTTAGTATATTGGTTAGTATCCGGTTGAGTGTACCAAGTGACCTTTGCCATTTTTTCGTATTTGATATTGTATTTCTCTACAATGCTTATGAATCGAACCCAGTCGGGTAGGTCAAGCAGCGCCAGATAAGAACAAGCGTGACGCTCGACTCCCGTTGTTACATTGATGATTTGTTAAAACGCTCAATACGAAAAAAGGACAAAAGTCACTTGTAGCACTTTGGCGGGTATCTGCTTAAACAAATGCTCATAAAGGAAGGGTTATAACTAGGTGGCCCCGCGTCATGGGTATGGTATAAACCAACATGACCGTCCAGTCTCTCCAGACAGAGGATTTCCATGAAGATTTTCTCAACGGAAAACAATGGTATATTTTTGTCAAGAGGAGATAAACCGCAACAACTGATACCTTATCAACTCAGCAGGATTATAACAACATTAGAACACACACAAACATAAATCCCAAAGCCTAATCAGTATCCTATTTTCGTACAATCGTTACCAGTTAATGACGTCACTTGTAATGTTTTCCCACGTGTGTTAATACCAACAAAATTTCGTTATAATTTCACCAAACACTGCAATAAGGATCACAAAGTAAATTACAGTGCCTCATCGGTTTGCATTACCGAGGTTTCGAATCTGGGCCAGCGCGATATTACTATGGAAACCAAAATCAAAATCAAAAGTCATTTATTCAAACTAGGCTGAGAGTCAGCACTTTTTGAACGTCAAGTTACATAAGACTACCAGTGCCTCTCTCACTAAAGGGTACGTTAAAAGTACCCACAATCCTACATATTCCTACATTCAACATGAAATGAAAATAGTAGCAAGTCTAATAAAATCTTCCGGTTTAACGATTAGTTGAACAACACAAGCAAGATCTGCCAAAATTATAACCCTTATCATTTTGGTTTTTGGACCTTATGGGAATCCGGACTCAACACTGAGAATGTTTAATAAAAGTCCGAAATAAAAGTACAAAGGGCTCAACTTCAGCGGACCCGTGCACGGAAAAGGCAGGAAAATTTATTCATTGGTTTCTTGTCTATGTTTAATCTTAGGTCCTTGAATGAATTAAAAAAAGTATTTTTACCTACTCACCGAAATAACGTAGTCAATTTAAAACTTATCAAACATCCCAACTTTTAATCAAGGAAAATAACACGGTACATTTTTAACGTCAAGGCAACACAAAAATTGTAGGCCTACAGCCTATTTATAACAAGCACGAATAAATAGCCAGAAATTAAATTCATTGTGTGTATAACATTAATTAACATCAAAGGGACGCCAAAAGTTCAAAATATAAACAATACACTACAGCTGTGTGGCACAAAAGTTTAAAAATTACTTACTTGGCTCTCAATGACAGTTGTCGATCATTTGGACACACATACTTATTTGCTTTACTTTGAAAATTCATTGCACTAGAAATAAAAACAAATTAAAAAAATATATTTAAAAATGTTCTAGAGACGCGGGAAGGTGGCGCCGCGCGTTCGCGCCTGTTGATTTCGTTCAACTGTTGCTTCGCGCGCGTGGCGGACTCGCGGCTCATAATAATCGATATTTTTACAACGCTCTTGAAAACTAACAATATGTTGCGAGCAGCGACATTCTTTTATCAGTGTGATAAACATGACCATGTAAATAAAATGTTAACATATTCAGAGCTTGTGGGCAATGCGTTTAGAGTTTTTTACTAGTTTTGGAGCAGGATTTTGGAAAATAAACTGTCTGATAGTTCCTGTTTCGTTTAAAAGTTATTCTCCATTTATTCATGTTAGTTAGGAACTTACGGCAATACCTGTCATATGTGGCAAAAGCCGAAACATAAGGTGAAATTACAATATTTGCAATATAACTTATAATTTTCCAACCATTTTAAAATTCGAGCCGTTTCGGATATGACGTCAATATAAAGTGGTGTATACACATAATACTGTCAAACCACCAGCTAACATTCATTCTCAATTGCCGTATATAATTAACCAGCCAGACTAACTGTTATGTGAAACAAATTTTGTGTTGTATTCATTTGTAATGAAGCCATAAAATAGAAAGTACAATTCAACGTTTTGATAGATTTATTCGCTGGTCAGTGTATCCAAACGTAGAAAGAAAAGCGTATATAACTCTGTCTCGTTTTCTCTTGACACTAGTGATGTGCCCATTTTATAACGATTATTAATTCAATAACGAACAAAATACCGTTCTAAAATAAAGTATTCAAAATTAAATCTTAAATGTAAAAATAATGATTTTTATTTTGGAACAAATCATCAATGGCAATTTTTTTGTGGGTTATTTCTAATATCTCTATGCACTTTACATGTTTTCTAGGGTCGGCACGACACGTATCCTTCATTATTAATGATTTATAAATAAATTTCTGCTTTTTCATTCATTAATTTGTTATTACAAGCTTTTATTTAGTGTTACCTGTGCCGGTGTCGGTGTGTAATTTGCATAGAATCAAGTTCTTCTAACTTAACAGACAGCTGTGATGCTGGGGAGTGTGTTGCGCCACTTTTTCTTCCCAGCTAAAACACTAGGAAGCGGTGAAGGGCGGGTGGTTTGGGGGACTGTCTCATGTAACTTTGACGTTCAAAAAGTGCTGACCCCCAGCCTAGTTTAAATAAAAATAAAAACACATTTTGCATGTTAATTTTGACTCACTTCCCAATTTCTGACTGAGCTGAAATTTTGCTTGTATAATGTAAATGAGAAGCCAATATAATATTATCATGACAGGGAGCTGATATGATGATGGAGCCGGAAGGTGGCCATGGGAGGTCCGTAATAATATAAATAATTTTTGACTGGCCTGTTAATAAAGTGGTTAGTGACCCTGATAGCAAAGACTGAGGTTTTGGGTTCGATTCCCACCTAGGACAAATCTTTGTGTGATGAGCACAATCATTTGTTCTGTGTCTGGGTTTAATTTATCTATAATATGTATGTATTTAGAAATATGTAAGTATATTTATCAGTTGTCTGGTTACCATAGTACAGGCTCTGCATTGTTTGGGATCAAATAATGGTGTGTTAGCTGTTGTCCTAAGATATTTAAGAAGATATTTAATATAACGACGAAACCACATTGAGTTTGAGCTCGACGATTATTGTGGTTCTAAATTATCAAACATATTATGTAAATTAGATAAAAATCTAAAATATTTAACATCATTAACACTGAAATATAAAGAATTAAAAAAAAAGTAGCACATAAAGTTTACGGCAACATAGAACTTTAATATTTTCAAGCTTGAAGCGTGAACGTACTTTTTACACTAACTTATAGATAAGCTTTCTAAAAATTTTTTTACTTTTTTTTCTGCACGATTTGCAATTCCAAAGCACTTTTTTCATTAGCATAATTTGTGGTGCCACATAAAATGTTTACCATTTGTTTGGTTCGAATAGCTTTCGATAAAAATCTTAGCTATATGTTTATAATAGCAACGTACGAATACAATAAATGCCATTTTATAGAGCATAACGCTTCTTCGCGAAATATCGAACAGCTTACTAAACGTTATCGTTATTGTGACAGATACTAAAACCGTTATACGTGTCGCACTGCGCTACACTAGTCAATTTGACATTTCACTTTTTCAGTAATGATGGCGCACTTGCGAAAGGTGTTTAGTTTACTGTAACTTTTATTTTTATGTCGTGCCGTGAAGTGAAAACCAAGTGATTTTAATGCCGTACCGCAGGCGCTTCTCCGCCAAGATGCCAGATTTCGACGACGAAGTCACCGTCGTCGATGTTTACGACCTGGCATCGGACATTGGCAAAGAATGCGAGATAATTATCGAAAAATACGGCCCTGATGCCGTTACAGCGCTCCTGCCGAAGGTGATTAACGCGCTAGAGCTGCTGGAGAATCTAGCGGTGAGGAACGAGAAGGAGAATCAAGCGCTGCATGAGTTGACAGCGAAGATTTCGCAGTTGGAGAATGACAAGATAGAAAAGGCTGAATACAGGCAGCGTTTCGAGAAGGTAGGTGCTAGAGGTCATTGTTAGGCAAATAGTTGTTATTAGTTGCTGTAGTGCGTGTTGTGCACCGAATACACGAAACATTGATGTTTCGTCACCTGTGAATGCATCGGCTCGGTTGCAACAGAACCGTTCGGGCGATGGTATTGCGCGACTGTGTCCACTACGAAGCCGCCGTTCACGTCTAACCGATAATTGGCCTCTATTATACCGACTTTTTGTGAGTACACATAGTTTTAAATTTCTTTTCATATTTAGAACTTCATTTGTTATTTGAGGGGCTTCTCACTGGACGAGTCTTGTTCCTTTTTTATATAATTGATTTAAAAAGTTGTTAGGCGTCCTATTTGTTGGTTCACTGGTCAAAACTTATTGTAAAGAACGTTTTAAAGAATTTAGCGCTGTTAAAAATGATGTAATACCTTCTTTCTGTTATAATCGGTCATTGCTTTCATTATGTTAATAAATTACAACTTATGCTAATTTTTACTATTCATTCGCTCTGTAAGATTCTTATCCATCCTCTTTTCTGCACAAATTCAACCACAGTCAGTCAAATATAGTAATAGTCTATCTTAGCTTGCGTCAAAACCGTGTCATAAATTAAAATGACTGTTGTTTGAATTGTCCATTAGACACCATATTTAAATAATTTTGGAATAAAATGTATGTAAATTTAAAAAAAATGTCTCTTCTAGCTTTCAGTCCATCCACCCATTGTACACTAGTTCTAAATAAGTTTGTCCATTTTGTTTGAAGTGTACAATAGTGTTTAATGATAAATACCACATGACGCCTCATGTGGTATTTTGTCCCATGTTTAAAGTCAATTTATGGATTTATGTCTATCAAAGCTTGATTTAGTTAGAGATACCATTCATACTTTTATATGAATTTTGCTACGATATGGCTGGCATGCCTGATCTCAGCAGAGAATATTTTATTTTGTGAATAATTGTAACAAGAAATAGTTTCTTAAGTAATTAGATATTACAAATTTGTAACAATTTTACATGAGTAGTACCATAGTTTTGGGCCGGACAGAGGTGTTTTTCTGCGTGACTGTTAACACTTTTAGTGCCAAGAACCCGGATCCGGGTCCAACGGAATTACCGTTCGCATGCCCACAACATGTTAACAGACCTGACTGAATACATAGGTTTCACAGTGGCTTGGTAGTCACTATATACCAGATTAATAAAAAAATTGGACTTACCCTGAGGTGGTTACTCAGGTGAGGTCTTGAATTTCTCTCACAGTATAAAAGAGCAGGGGTAACGACCCTGCACAAGTCGGGGGCCTTTACCACTGGGTGACCACTGTTTTTCTAGACCGTTTTTCCACAACCTCGTGGTTCCAACCCAGGCGTGCACTTTATTTCAAGAGTAAATAATTCTCTCACCATTGCCCTCAAAACGGTAAATAAAAAAATCGTGAGGTAACCGGCCTGTCCTAAAACGAACCAAAAATTATAAGACATGTGACAGTGACCAACCCGCTCTATGCCTGTGTGGTAGATTACAGCCCACTTCTTCTCAAAGAGATGAGACCTATGCCGCAGCAGAGAAAACATTATTTATGCTTATTATGGATATAAATGTGTAAGGGAAAATGCTAGGCAGATGATGAAATGTAAATAGCCATAGGAGTAGGAGGGAAAGTAAAATATTCACAATACATGCTTTTACTTGGTGTTGTGGACATCAGCCTGTCTTACTAATACAAATACTAAGAGGAGAAGATCAAAGAAACAACAACTACACATCCCGCCACGTATCTTTCAACGGTTGGGCAGAGGTGAACCTTGCATTCCCACATTTCGCCTGTTTAAGTTCCATGTCCATAGCCATTACTGAGAAATTCCGAATACAAAAAACCCAATAACACCAAAAAAATTATTGCAGACAAATTATTCTGCTTCTGAATCAATGGAATTACGTCATATATTATGTGAAACCTGATATGTCTAGAAAAGGGGAGAATACTAAGACAATGGTTAATAGAGATATTTTAAACAAGTAGACATGTTGCTGATCACAAATCAGTCAAGAAAATGAAGCAAGAGTGTTGAGTGAATGAACTGTTTCAAAGTATTATCTTTTCTTTAACTAATTATTCAACCAAATAAATAAATATCCAGTATATTAACATAACAGTTTGTTTGTAGGAGATAACCAAGTGCGATAAGATCACTCATTGTATAGTCGTTTTTAGAGCAGCATTGTAGTGCAGAGAACTGGTGGCTCAGTGGTAAAGGTTTTGGTTTGTAAGTTCGAACCCAGAAGGGGTTTACAAAATTATTTCATGACCACTGCTTGCAAAACGGTGAAGGAAATCATCGTGAGCAAACCGGCATGCCCTAGAACCAAAAATTCGAATACATGTTACATCTACCAAACCACCACGGGCCGGCGTGGTCGATAACAGCCCACTCCCTGTCAAAGAGAAGATGCTTGTGTCTCAGCAGTAGGAACTTTATAATGTTGATTATGATGATAAAACTAGTTTAAAATGTTTATCCTTTTTTTTGTTCCCCGAAAGACTAGGTAGAGTTTCACCTATCGTACACATAGATTTCACCTATAATGTTCTGTTGCCATCTAGGGAACGAATCCAGGCTCTGGGCTACTGAAAAATTCCTATGAATAAACTATTTAAATAAATAAAATTAATAAATAACATTGAAGTAATTAAGTTGCCGATGACTTGTGTAACATTGTTTAAAAATGTCTATCAACAGTAGAGAGATTAATGATAAACTTTCGCTTTAATAATAATTTAATTAATAGATAAGTATCTAATGAGATTTATTTATATCCGTCTTCGTCCGAGTGAATTGTATTCTTCACCCGACCCATCCCGTCACACCGCCTGCCGGCGCTGTTACTTTTCTTCTTTTTGATTGGCTCCTAAGCACCCTAGCGTAGTGTTAAATAGCCCATAGCCTTCCTCAGAAATTGGGCTATAACCAGCAAGAAGATTTTTTCAATTCCGACCAGTAGTTCCAGAGATAAGCGCGTTCAAACGAACAAATTTATCAGCTGTATTATTACTACTAGCTTCTTCTGTACGCGACTTCGTTTTCGCTAAATTTCCTGCTTCCCCGACCTACCCCGTCGCATTGAATCGCCTGCCCATGCACTTTCTTCGTATTCGTGAGTTTTTTTTTTTCGGTGCCAAATGGTGATGTTATATAGCGTATATATAGCCGTCCTCAGAAATCGGGCTATCAATTGCAAAAATAATTTTTGAAATCGGACAAGTTGTACCAGAGGTTAGCGCATTCAAACTATCAAAGTCATATCCTATATCATTAGTACAGATATAGATATGAATAGAAGATATAGATAGCTGACTCCAAATTGTACAGAAATCTTGATTATCTCTGTCCCAGTTACCTTTTTAGGTCGTTTCTGCACAATAAGCAGCATGACCACCCATTTCAATCACTCAAAAATAAATTGTGACAGGTCATAAAACTCATGCACAAATTACATTGTAAAAGAAAAACAAATCAAATTCTTAATAGAATAACTTGACTACTTCCGGAGGCACCAAACAGAAGATATACTCAAAACATTAAATCTAATAATATGTATTATGTAAGGTGTAACTGTTCAAGTTAACAGATAATTGTGCCTCAAATAGTTATTAAATAAGTGAAAGTTAACTGTTAAGCTCAACTAAGTGAAAGCTTGGATGGCAGGTGATTTCAAGTAAAAGTATTTGTAAGCTTCATTCTTAAAGCCACATTCACACTGCGGTATTAGTCGCGATACAAATAGTTCTCCATTCGTTTTTTCCCACGGCTTCGCCCGCATAGAGGTCGGTGTTTTATCCTAAGGGGACGGACGCATGGCGACAAATGAAGCTATGCATTTCCATTATAACCTGACTTGTCACTGTACGAAAAGCGTATAGGTCAGGAAAAACTGGAAATGTATAGACGTCAGCACATCAAGATACCCCAACTGTCAAATTCTTCCAATCAACCTTGAACCTAATGCTTTAGCAATAAAGTTGAAAATCTATTTAAGAAATTTGACAGATTGCTGCTTGATGTGCTGGCGTCTGTAATAGCTTGATCTGTAGCCGTGTGTACTAGTGGGATTAAAATGCTGTGTCATCGAAATCCGTTCAGGCGGTAGGTGTAAGAAGGTAAAAGCGAAAGTAATTATGTGGCATAGTTACTTTAGCATTTATAATATCAGTATAAGTAGGGCTGCCAGGTCATAAAACCGAAAAGCCGGACAGACCTGTCAGTTTAGCCGGACATTTGGGTAAAAAGGCCGGACATCTTTAATTTTTTAGTCTTAAACAAAACTAAACATAAGACTAATGAACTAAATACCTACATTTTAAAATATTTGTAACATAAAGGAATTCATATTTTTAGGTTGGCAGACACCTAAAAGCTGATTTTCCTTTAAAACAAGACAAAAAAGGGTGAAGACAAAAATGATCATATCTAAAAAGCCTAACAAAAAGCCGGACGGCCGGACACCATTTAATTTAGCTTGACTGTGTTCGGTTTTATCCGGACGCCTGGCAACCCTAAGTATAAGTATGGAGGTATAGTACACACGGCTACATATCAAGCTATGCATTTCCAGTTTTAACAGACCTTGCATTGTATAGGCTTTCCGTACAATGAGAAGACAGCTTATACCTACTGGAAATGTGTAGTTTAATTTGTCGCCGTGCGTACGTACCTATGTGATCTTTCACATTTTGGGCCGAATCTCAAAACCGCAATGCGCTTTCGCAACGCGTAAAAAAGTACTTAACTTCGATTAAAGTTGGCAATTTTGTTTAGGTTTCCAAAAGTGCCGAAAAGTTATTAAAATAGCACGAGTATAAAATAAATAAAATATAAATACAAGGTGCCTTTTCAAATTAAATTTCTTTTTTTAAATGATTACTTACGATGCTTAGTATACGGTAGTAGAAAGTACCATAAAAACAGTAAAAATTTAATGGCTCAATACAATTAATAGATTGTGCAGTGTGCTTTCCACTTAGTTGCAGTTAAGTAGAATTGCAACCAATCACATTATGAGACTTGTAAGCTCGCTCAACTTTCCCGGCTAGGCGTACCATACCTAATAAGGGTAAAAAGCTAATAACCATACCATTTATCCAAGTTAGGCTGAGAATCAGCACTTTTCGAATGTCAAAATTACAATAGACTGTCCCCCAAAAATGCCTACCCTTCACCACTTCCTAGGGCTTTAGCTGGGAAGAAGTGGCGCAATAAACTCCCTAGCAGCACAGTATATTTCTACAAGCTTTCATAAACATAATACATAACATAACGCCTTGTTTCCCCAAAGGGTTAGGCAGAGGTGTACCTATAGTACACCCACATTTCGCCTGTTATGTTTAAGTCCCTTGTAATAGAGGGCGAGCCTATTGCCATCCACCGGGCACTAATCCAGACTCCGGGCTGCTACTGAGAAATTCCAGATGGAAAACCCAATAATAACACTTTGCCCGACCTGGGAATCGAACCCAGAACCTCATGCTCAGCTGTAGCACTTGCTACCACTAGACCAACGAAGCAGTCACTATACACAAGCTTTCATCATCAGGAAATTAGACTAGCGCCACTTTAGTCTTCTTGATTCCCAAAATAATGAAGAAATGATACGGTCTCTTCACCGACTTAAATTAATTTGTCCTAGGTTAACCCAAACAAAATTCAATAGTTTTCATTCCGTACGTGAGATCTCTGATGCCTAGCAGAACCAAATTTGTCTTGAAATACCCGGTCACACCGTGTAATTACACCCTAATTTGTAGTAGGTTCGTAGGTAGGTGATTGGTAATAGGTAGCTCCCACAGAATTTGGGTAAGCGTTTCGTGACTGGATCGCTCGAGACATTACAGCGAATGAACTGAGAATTTCAGAAGTCAAAACAGCTACCAACCCGTTTCGTTATGCTAGAGCTGCAGTACAAGTTGAGTGTTTGATCCTCCAATCTCATGATTCACAAAAAGCTTATATCCTGCTAAAAAGTCCACCAAAATTAGTGGCTGGTTAAGTTCCTAGATTAGCGCTGTCAGAACGTTTATTTTCCTTTCTCAGTGGCACTATACGCTGCACATATGTATTTAGGCGTACTTATTGTGATTATACGCTTCCTTGGTTTGTTGCAATTGTATCTTAGTCTCACTCACGAAGTCATGACCCGTAGAAAATCGTCTGCCAATATAGTGGCTACTCTAAAATAATATTTATATTTTCCTGACGGGCAACTGACGTTGAATATAGAGCAACTCTTTGAAGTGTCTACCTCTATTAATATGCATCGAGAGTATTAGGGCAATTTAAGTCGTGCAGAATTCATTTTAAAGTAGTCCTAGCCAGAGCTTTGGAGCCGGTAAGCTATGAGACGGGTGCCGGTATTCCACCTAACAATTAAGGTACCTGTTGCCTACCACAATCTCATATTTGTACGAGGAACCACAAGGTTCCACAAGGTACTATCGGCAATATTTTTTGGTACTGGCAAAATACCAGTACTTATATAAAATACCAGTAGTCCAGGATCTACGTCTGGTAACGGTACCAATAGGATAGGTACTACTTTGGTACTGGTATCACAGTCATTGGTACTAACTAGGTCCTAAAAAATCTGGTATTTCAGTTACTGCGCCTAGCTTCGTTCCTATCTTGCCATACTTTCATGGTCTGTGCCAGGCGCATCCAGCCCTCTTACCATCGAGTCCTTGCAAGTTATCTGCTGACTGCAAAATTTCGCCTACCATAATTATCACGAACTGATTAATTTTCTATCGCAACAACAACTACCCATATTAAGAAGTTTTCTCATGGCCATTTGCTAATGTAAGCGAGTGAGATGTGCGAAGTATGCAAGCATGTCGTGTATGTAATCTATGTAATTTGTTCAAGGACTCGTATTACAAGTTTACTTATTACTGTAACGTTTGTTTTAATCGTTTAACTTATCTTTGTTTCGTTAATCTTTTGGTTCTGTGATTTCGTGTTTTGGTCATAGCTGTGGTGTACTAGTTCTTTTTATTTCACCACCACGTTCTACCTCATATCCACCAAGTCGTCTCATGCTGGATCTAGGCTTGCGTAAACCACAGCAAGATTCTATCTGAGCGTTGGTTATTACTTATTAGATACTGCTTTCAGACTAGAATTCTTGTTTATTTCTTACTGTAACGTTTGTTTAATCCTTGTTTAGCAATCGTTTGGTGTAGTATTATCCAAAGAGGTGCTTCATAACCAGACGGGTAATGGCGTAATACACTATCAGTAGGAATCGCTTTCATTTTCACAGTTCCATAACATTCATGGCGTTGTTTACGTTGCTAAGCAGATAACTTTTCGAACATATAAAAGAATGGATTAGCTACGAAATCATTCCGATTCTGATAAATAGTGGTTCGCAATTAGGATGCAGCTTGGAAGTTCTGTGTTTTTGTTCTGTTTCTGTTCTACAGGATATCCGCCAAGTCCTCTACTGTTGGATCTAGGCCTGCCGATATCACGAGCGATTCCATTTCATTGCATTATTATGTCTCAAAGTTTAGGTCTTTTTAGGTCGATGGACCGCCCGGCAGCACTCTAAAAATATCACAGTGTTAATCAATCATCTCCCTTTCGCCTGATAAGCTTACTGCTATACGAAATTGGACCTACATGTGGTTACTTTTAACTTAATTCTCCTTAAGCCGGTAACTGTCGGCTGCTGGATCAAGCCCTCATAGTTTATGATATCGCCATTGTCCTGTCTTGACTATCCTTGTGAATCTTTTCTTGCTGTTTTCGATATTTATCTTCAATCCATTTGAATACTGCTATATTCCTTGAATAAAATAAGCCAGATATTTAAATGACTCATATGAACTTCCTAACCTTGAGTATCAGAAAAAATGCAATACGTTTTTTACGCTGCCCATTTGAAACTGCATATTCAACATGCAGAGAATATTTTAATTGAACCTTTTTATACCTTTGCATGAATGAGAAGTCGGGGAACCGGTTGAAGTGACCGTTGGTCTGCGACGGACTGAAATGAAAATAAAAAGGGATCAGTTGCTTTACGACTTGAGACTCAGGGAGAGTTTTTCTTCATCGAACGTTATTTAGAAAATAGAAGCTAGTAATATTATGTAGCTTCACACACGCCCTCCCCCCCTTGTTGGCTGTACTTATTAACCTCAGTTTGTCTGGTCGCTTCAAGCACAAAATTATAACTACTGAACCGTCGAAGTGTATACATCAATATCGACGCCTTGGATTGGTCATAATCTGAACCATATCGATTGTAGTAGACAGCAAAGATATATTGGTTGAATTTGTGCTTTGAGTGACTCAATCTAAACGCTCAAAGTTCAACCCATCTGAGATCATACAGACCATATGAATGGTTGGAAATAAACTAAATTTTACTGAGATGACAGTCGATGACCTTGAAGTCCCCAAGTTCGAAAAAGACATCGTAATCATCAGCCTTTCTTACTAGAGAATGGGCAGCAGCATTCTCTATGCATTTTACCACCATACTGCGATCGCCAACCCGCCTACCAAGCGTGGCAATTATGGCAAAGCCCCCCAAATTGGGGGAGGCCTAAGTCCAGCAGTGGACGTCTTACGGCTGAAATGATGATGATGAATCATCAGCCTAAAGGTAATGCTCCCACTGCTGGGACGCAGGCCTCCTGTACGTGAGAATGACTAAAAACCACTCCGGTGTTCCCTTCCTACAATTGGGAGGGGGGGTTTGAACTTGTGCGCCTTCCATTATACTCGTTTGGTGCCGGCCCGCCTTTGCGGGTCATCTCTGGCTCGCGGGAGGAGTTCTCCGCTTTGGGTCTTGCTGGTTGGGTGGCGGACGTCCCAATTCCGCTGTCTCTTAGGCCCTGTTAACCATTTAAGCCTAGTCCAAGCCATAGATTCTTGAAAGAACTCCTCTTCAAAATATTTACTTCAAATTCTTCTGACTACCCACGCTCGGAAGACAAATTGTTGTGTTGCAAAGAAAAGTACTACGCAAATGCACGATTTCTTTTTATATTTAAAACAAATTTCATAGACAGAACTGTACTACGTAAATAACTTGCAATGCAACAAGAATTTATTAACTTGTTGTACTATTGTGTTGAATTGAATAATTACCTACTTAGTTTCCGGCCAGCATGCATGACTGGTCGCTTATTGCATTCTGTGTTGCACTTAAGGTTGATGATGACGATTTTATTGAGCACAAATCATTATTGACTGTATTAGATCATCTGATCGAAGACTTATTGACTCGTATTGATTATGTCTTCTATGGCTAATAACCGCACGGCTCAGTAGATCCAGTTAAGCTACGATTGCCTCGGTTGGTCTGTGGATGGGTGACCATCTTTAAATATCAAGAAGAGGTGTCGTACCTCGGAAAGCATGCTAAGCAGTTGGTCCCAGCTATCAGTCGTAAATCTGACAGTCGTTAAGGGTCTTAAGAAGCCCGAAAGTCTGTCTACTTGGTCTAGTGTTACCCAGTCAGTAACTGGGTTGTAGAGGCCATACAGGCACTTGCTCCAATTTTTTTTTTGCAGTTTCATTCATTTTTGGTCAGTTGTTTTGGTTTTTCTAGTGAACGTGAGTTAGTTGTGAAAAGATTTCTTTCCTTTTTAATTGTTGAGAGTTTCCCATATGCCATATATTTTGTAATATGATAAAGGTTAACATGCTCAAAAGATTGAATGAAAAGTGTTGTTTTAAAACTGAACAAAAAGCCTTGTGATGAGATTACCTCGTACGGACAGATGCGGTTTCAAACCTCATATTACGGAGAGATTCCGAGATAAGCGTTGTTACATATTCAGTTTCTCGTTTAACGCTAGCTTAGCAGTTTCAAATTGTTCTTTTGTCACGTAATTGTATTATCTGTTCATCTAAAATGAAGTTCAGAAACATTCTTGAATCTGAAATGAATCCAAAATGTTCTCACCGTAACTCAAAACTGTAACAAAGTATTTATTGCATCATCATAATTATGAGCTTATGGCTACATTTCACTATATGTACTTTGGTTTTAGTTTTTAAATTATGCGTTGAATTAGTGCAGAAATAAATAATTTTCTTTCTCATTTGTGTCTCCTGCTGAAGATGGACCTCTTTTTTCTACGATTACGCCTTAAATTACCCCTCGCCGCTCTCTCGCTTCCGGCCCTGGTCCAGGACATGGTACGGAGCGAGACAGCATGGGGAGCCGTTACCTTCTTCTGCGAAGCAGTATTGCTCGCGAAGGAAGAGGCGGGGAGTGTGAGGTAGAGGCAATCTTTGCGCCTTCACGTCCCCTAGGCACTGCAGGAGACGCCCTGCGGCGTGAGGAGTCCAAAACCCTGCCAGCGTTGCGGATTTGTTCGACAGAGTTACTGTGGTCCTGGCAGAGGCAACTAAAGGTACAGGGGTGGGTTTTAGTCAGTGAAAGTCTGACACGCCCGCCGCTCCGCCCAGGGCGGGAGAAGTCATTTGATGATTTACCACCCAAAAAAACAAACTCTTCTTTTAGCAAACAATAGGATGCTGCTATCCATTTTGACTCAATTTTCTCACAATATTTGAGACTTACTACGTACAGATAGTGGGTAACTTCTTTAGCCGAACCATAGAAAATGTTTTCCTCTACATAGATTCCTTAGATACTGTCCTCCATCCTTGGCTATGTCGACTTTCCAGTTTTCTCGATTACATTATCCCTACGTTAAGCTCATGATCCTGTTTTGTTTTACTTAGATCTTGTTCAACGACTACTTTATTCTTCGTCTTGTCATCAGCTGCGTCAGTAGTTCACCTACCTTGGGTGTTCCCAGGCGTAACGGCACATTATGTAAAAAATTGCTTAAAACTTTATTGTACTTACGATAATGAAATGAAAAGTAAAATGTTGGCCTTCGATATCGTAACTGCCTACTGGTTGAGCGTGTAGCAGTAATTTTGGGGTAACGGTTTCATTAATGTATGTACGTAATACGGCGATGTTTACTGGCCCTTTGCTAACAGGCACTTAACCTCTAACTAGATCTAAACTGCTGGGCTTAATTAACTTTACAGTGGTGTACGTGATGAGCAGGGCTTGTGACTAAGTAATAATTTCCGCTCCAGTTGATAGATCACGTTAATATATGCTTGGCGTGGTTGGTCCGTGGATAAGTGATCATCTTTGCATATGAAGACGCCTCCGTGTCTAGGAATACACGTTAAGTCGTTGGTCCCAGCTGTCATTTGTAGATCTTTAACCGTTGTTACAGTCGTCAGAAGTCCGAAAGTTTCGACCACCAGTTTTACCTAAAGGCCTTATTGGTCAGTAACTGGGTTGTGAAGGTCAGATAGGCAGTCGATTCATGTATAATACTGATACTCAGCTGCAAAATTTAGACTAGAAGCGTAACTGGATGCAGTTGAAAAATTCCAGATAGACAGACCCAATAACATTGCCCGATCTAAGAAACGTACTCAAGACCACAGCAGTAGCACTTACGACCAGTAGACCAACGAGGCAGTGAGAGTGATCTCGTTGCGTCTCTAACAAAGTAGACTGAAAGCAGCTCTAAGGAAAGTAGTTTTTAGAACTAAGGCGCTTTATTAGCTTGACTAAACCGTACCAGTGACTACCGGTAGACCTATTCCCAAAGGCTAGTTTCGGTACAGTAAAGAGCTTTTGCCAGCGGCTCTGGCCCGCGTGGGGTCAAAAAATATCCCACTGGGACGTACCTACTACTGGGATACAAGTATCCCGTGTGTCCAGCTTATCTGTGTGTCAAATTTCATCCAAATCCGTTTTTGCGTGATTGAGTTACAAACATCCAACCATTCAAACACGTTTACTGGGTAGGATTCCTAACAAGCCCGGAGGGGGGCCGGCCATTTTGAATTAAGTATGTTTCAAGACTGATAGATAATGTATTGTATCTAATGTTTATTTGCATTTTATTGTACACTATCAGTGACTGTCCGATATGTTTTCAAATATTATCTCCAATACCTATCAATGATAAAAATTCTAATCATGCTGTTTTGTGCTGAAATATATGCAAAGTTGACAGAAATGTAATATCATTTCTGTCTTCATTTTCAATATGAAGGAAATACGCCTAGCAACAAAATGAAATGGCGTAGCGGCTTCAGCTAGATGTAATAGGGAACATGCAATATTTTTATTTTTGTTTTCACTTTAAAGAATTCCATGTAGAATAGACCACAAATTTATTAAAAAATTAAAACATTGTAATTTATCGGAAAAAAATCGGTTTCAAATTGACAGTTTAAATTTTCCCGCGAAAACGGACCTATAGTTCCGATGACGTCATTCTTGTCTGTCACTGGCCGTATTTGTTCGTCGGCTTTCATACTTTTGCATATTTTTTGGACTTTCGAGATATATTTTGTAAAAATTTAAAATGGACTATCCATCAACATCAGGTGATCATAACAATACCACTAATAATCCGAAAAAAGCCGCGTTTATTCATGTTTTGTGCCAATGAGTCCGTGACTACTACAACAAAGTTTCCAAATAAATTGTTTTTGACTAGACGTATTGACCCAAAATTGAGAAAAAAGTGATATCAAGCTGCAAAAAGAAATGAGAATTATTCTCCAAAGACTATTCGATCCTGTGAAGAACACTTTGACGTAAGTCATAAGGCGAATATACTTGTTATATGTCGTGTGTGTTATACGTCATAAGGCGAATATACTTGTTATACGAGTATGCTTAGTTAATCTGCTTGTACGTAAAAACACGTTAGTTACCTACCTAATACTTACAAAACTTGTCTATAGTACATTTTTAATTTTATAGTTTGAGATCGACGTCGATAATTGGTAAAAGTTTAAAATGTGTGGAGGAAACCTTTTTCTGAAAAAACATCTCATGTCAACGCTAACTCTTGGTAAATTCCTGGAGTCTGCTTTGATATTCCCAACTACCATTTTTATTTAAAAAACGCAATTAATATTACCATAAAATAATATTCACTGTAACAACCACAACCTCAACAAGTTTTCGTGTCGTAACCGGAGTGACGTCACTGAACGCTGATTGGTGTTTTGAAATACGTTTCGTTTCAAGTAATTTTTAATACGTAATTATTGTTAAAAATCTACATTATGTAAAATAAAAACATTGCAGTGGCCCTTCTTTTATACTTTTTTAACATTTAAATCATAAAATTTTCATAAATATTATATTTGCATCTTCCCTATTAGTCGCGGACTAATTTTAAGCTGATCTAATTTAATGGAGAGCGCTCCTGCTCTAATTGGTGCCTGCCTACATAACTGCCTAAGTACTAAATTATTTCGGTCGATAATGGGATAACATTGTTAGAGCATACTGGCTTTAATTATAATAACTTCTGTTTCAGACTTCATCCGCGTATTTTCTGTTAGTAACATAAAATATGTATATATCCTTTGACAATTCGTCAAACCGTATAGCTTCCGAGACCAGTCATCATCATCATTTTAGCCGAAAGACGTCCACTGCTGGATATAGGCCTCCCCGAAGCTCCGCCACTTCGTCCGGTTTTATGCTTCCCACGTCCAGCGGATTCCTGCGTCCTTTACAAGGTCCGAACCTGTAGCCGAGACCAGTAGTTCCGAATATTGCCTCCTCGATATACAAATTCACAACTTTTTACCTTTTGATAATCTTATATATAAAATTTTCGTGTCGCCGTGTTTGTTACCAAACTCCTCCGAAACGGCTGGACCGATTTTTATGAAATTTTGAGTGGATATCGGGTAGGTCTGAGAATCGGCCAACATCTATTTTCATATCGTTATATGATAAGGGTGACCCACCCCAAAATATATTTTTTTTGTCAATTTTAATTTATTTTATTATGATTTGGCATTGAAAAATACATACAACTCTAAATTTTCACTCTTTTCACCCGGCAAAACAACGTTTGCCGGGTCAGCTAGTATTAGTATAGATTGCGTTCTGTAAGTCTTTACTATACCAAACGTATAAGATCAACTGTGGTGGCATTTTTACTTTCTATGATCAACTTTACCCATGACCATGAGTACTGTACTCAAATATATCTCCAATTACTCAACATCAGCAGGCGTAGCATGACCATTTAATGTCTATTGTACCTAGAATAGACAAAATTCTTTCTATCCAATTTGACATCTCTTCTGCCCGAGCACGGGGCGACCCGTAGACTCGCGTTTCTATGAAGACAAAGACAGTTTTCTTTCTATAGCAACGGGGTAATAAGTACTAATGTAGGCTAGTAATGTAGTTAAGGTAGACGCGCTAAGGTATGTGAAAACAAAAAGTCATTCATGGGATTAAATGAGTTTGAGGCTGATGATTTTAAAGATTATAATTCTGTAAAATGTTTCTACCTCCAAGTGTTAAAAGTAGAGATCTAGGCTACAACACAAACTTTCAAAGCTACACACCATTTTAAGGAGCAGCAAATAAGTGCTGGACATAAATATTGCATCGATCCTTACTCCTTTTGGATCGCCCACGTTTATACATCTTCTCATACACGTGAGTCGGTTGAGTGGGCATCCGTCGTCTCCACTGACGTCCCCCCTTTCCTCTTGTAAATCGCCTCACAGACATTCATTTTTGCAACGTGACCAAAGCATCTAAGAATCGGAGCATTACTCTTTTATTAAAACCGCAACGATTAAATAATATCGCGTCTTGAAAATAAGAATACAGTAATTCCATCTCGGAATTTTCTACAGTTACGCTCCACAATAAAAGCAGAGTGGTTGTGAATCAATAAATGACGCGGATATTAGATTGTTTCTATTGGTTCGCTCGTCGGCTCCGTCCAATGATTGATGTGCACAACTGAAATGCGATTAAAATTGATCACCTTGGTTGGCTCTCGCCGTATTTGCTGACGAAGAAAATATTATTGGATATTCGAGATGATGATAAGATTAATTTGTTATTTGAGAGGAAAAAATGTAGTGTAGAACTTGAATGAGACTGGGATTTTCGACGTAAAGTCAAGCAAGCCCTTTATACACAAACGAGGGATAAGAACAAGAAGTGGGAAGATTATAGTCAGCTTTCGTTAGCGGAAAAGACTTGAGATTGAAATAATTGAGTAATACTGATAATGGTGGTGGCCCAGTGGTATCGGCGCCGACTGATATTTTGTAGGTCGTGAGTTCGAACCCAGGCAGGCATTATACTTCGTGTATTTAATTTCATTACCACTACTTTGAATTGTGAGCGAAAATTTTTTAAGGAAATCGGCAAATCATAGACCCAAAAATTGGAAGACATGTAACATCCGCCAACCCGCACTGGGTCTTCGTGTGCATGACCCACTCCCTCTCACATAGAGGAGGCCTGTATCCCAGCAGTGGGAACATTATAGGCTGATTGTGATAATAAACCATCAGCTTTGGTAAAAGATTAAGGCTACCATCTTTTTGTTATGAATGTCGTTTGGTTGACATTTTGTTAAAGATCAGAAAATATTTCACAATTTGCACTGAATAATTAGCTGCAGGAATGTCATTACCGATATTGGCGGCTCTATACAATCGATTTGGCAAATAAGCCTTTAAAATCACGTCTTGTTTCGCTGGAGGGTTGGGCAGAGGTGTACTTATAGCACCCACCATTTCGCCAGAAATGTTTTAGTCCCTTCAATTAAGTCCAGCTTTAGGACCTTCCATTGTTAAAAAATGTTTGCGAGTTTGATCAATTGTTTAAAAGTTCTCTACATTTTGCTTTGCTTTCTAAGCGTTTCTTCGGAATGGTATGAAAATATTCTGCCATTGGAATACCAATAATGAGACTTAATACTGTCTGATTCAGAAACGTAATTCGGAATACAACAATTATACGGAAGTGCGTTCTTCAACTTGAGTCGTACCATTCTTTCCATCTCAAACCGGCTCCTATATTTATAGCCTGAAGAATGTTTTGGCCCTTTCGATAAACGACCTCGGCGAAATTCGTAAATTAGAATTAAACAACTATTTATTTTCTATTTTTAGGGTGTTTCGAATTTTGAGACGTATGTCAGCGTAGTTTGTGACGTATGTCAGCTTAGTTTTCGAAGACAGTTTTTTTGCTGTCCTGGTAACCCTGGCAAGGATAATGACATAAATTTATGAAATTATGGCATTGTCGTCGGTCTTTGACAGGTGTGCAAAGTTTGAATGAAATCTGGTTGTTTAAAGTGGGTCTAAATCGCGCTATAAGGAGTCGGTTACAAACAAACATACAAACATACAAGTGAAGCTAATATAAAGCGTGTAAAAAGAGAAGGTCGGAGTGGACCTTACATACCCATATGTCTGTCGAAGAAATTTGTCGCTACCCACCCATTTGCTAAAGAGAGCAGATCATTGCGATACTTCGACAGTTTAGTACATTGCAATTATACATACTTGACAACGCAGTTACTACATTACATGTATTTTACGTAATTACCGATTGCTCACTTTGTGGTAACTTTTAAGAGCGGTGTTTAAGAAATAAATGATCATTTGCCTGTCTGAGTAAAAAATAATCATTTTGCTTGAAATGCTCAGTTAGTGCTGTAATTGACTGGTCAATATGTTTAATGACCGGTCATTGTGATGATTGTTGGCTGGAAATCGTACTATTCATTTCTAATGTTAAGGTTTATATTTTCTAGTACTTATTTAAAGTACCGAGCTGAATTCATTACTTGCTTATTAGGTCAATACTAAGTTGTGGGTAGACGCGTCTTATACAGCTAATAAAACAAAACAACTATCACAGTCCTTGAACATTCCTGCTAGGGTCGCGAGATTTGTTCGAAAGAGTTCGTAGCCCTGGCATATAGGCAACTGAAGGAACATGGGTGGGTTTTAGTCAGTAAAAGTCAGAGACGTCACTTGATGATTTCCCACCCACAAAAAAATTAATATTGCGAATCACAAAGATTATTCAATTCCATTCTAGTATGTGGTGTTTATGTAACATCAGATACAAAATCAAGATAATCACATTAGCCGGTGAATGCCGTAATTCCGTACGCAACAGTCACAAGTGCAACCATTGTCTGTAAAGGAAATACCTCAGCAGCAGCGACCTTGACCGGAGTGATATTGAAAGCTAGTGTTGGACAAGACGTTTGAAAATATAATGTCAGGGTTTGGTGGACGTGTGTCATTAAATTAGTTAACTTACTTGGAGAGATTGAGGCGGGTAGTGGTAGCCACATCCGTCACCCCTTATTCCTTAGGACCCGAAATGGCGGCGCGTAGTGTTCCATGCGCGCCTCTCTGTGATGTATGGGGGGAGTTTAACACCTCACTCCCCCCCAACGTGAGGATGCAAGGGCGGGCCGGCCAGTCGGGGATCGCGGAAGACATATTGGTTCCCGTGGTCCCCGACGTAGGTGCGGGATGGAACACCGGGGTGGTTTTAGTCAGTAAGAGTCTGACAGACCACTCCGCCCACCCCAGGGCGGAGGACATCCATGAGGATTTCCACCACGAGATCAAAAAAAAAAAGGGTAGTGGTAGCCCCGTGGCGGCCGCCACTGACGAGTTGTAGGCCGTAGGTTCGTTCGCTCGTTGAAGGGGTCCGCTAGGCCTGATGTCTGCTAGGGTAGCGGATTTGTTCGAAAAAGTTACCGTGGTCCAGTCACAGGCAACTGAAGGAACATGGGTGGGTTTTAGTCAGTCTCCCGTTCCACCCAAATGGGGAAACGTTTTTTTTTTTTTGGATGGGAAATCTTCAAATGACTTCTCCCGCTCTGGGCGGGAGGGCGTGTCAGACTTTTACTAACTAAAACCCACCCGTGTTCCTTCAGTTGCTCATGTGCTAGGGTCACGGTATCTCTTTTGAACAATCACGCGACCCCGGCAGGCATCGGTCCTAGCAGACTCCTTCAGTGCTGCTGACATCTCTTTGAGGCGCGCGTGGAACACTACGCGCCGTCGACCCGAGCTTGGTCCTTACCGGGCGGCGAGCTCCCCATTGCTCGCCCCCCGCAAGCTCGCGCCTACGGTGGCCGGGAGTCCACAATCGACTCCCGGCGCCCGGGGCGTCTCCTCCTGCGGGGAGACGTCATTTGAAGATTTCCCAAACAGAAAAAAAAAAACATCCGTGCCCAGACTGTCGCTTTACTTTGTGTAAATTATTTCATCGCCACTACTCTTATCACGGTGAAGGGTAACATTGTGAAGAAACCGGTATGTCCTAGAACTTAAAATTCAAAGACATGTGATATCTAACAATCCACACTGGGCCCAGATTGGATGGTGGATTACTGCACAGTCTTTCTCGAAGACCTGCGTTCCAGCAAGAAATTGCAGGACAATGTTCGCAAAATTATATACAGGAAGATTTTTTAGTCACCGTCCAAATTATGATATATTAATATTTTGCGAAAATCATTTAATACGTGTTTTTTCTTTTAGTATTTTTCATTTAGTATCCAATACAAAAATATTGAGGTATCACATCACCAAGTTATCTATAAAAAGTTGATGATTCTGGACACCGCCGCGCGCTAGGTAATAGTGCGGGCTATTATTTAGTGCGTATGCACCGCGCTTGGTATTAATTTCGGCGGCCCACCCCGCGCGCCGCCGAAATTAATTGAAAACAATAATAAACAAAGTTGCAAATTTTCCCTTCATACTCTCACGGGCGGCAAGTGTAGTATTATTAACGTTTAACTTAGTGACCACGCAGACCGGATAATTCTTTCGAGAAAATGATTTAAAATTAAAATTTTATGTATCGTTTTTTTTTTTTCAAAATTGGATTTATTGAATGATACCTAATGCCTAGAAAAAATTTGGACGGTGACTAAAAAATCTTCCTGTGTAGGCGTTTATGTAATTGGAGTGATTGAGGAAATGATAATGACCTTATGAGACTAGCTATGTGTAGGGGGAACCTAATGAGGACCACCTCATCGTGTTCCTCCTACCTAGTCTATATATATGAGTACGCCTTTTTCTTCCACACGTATCTCAGTGTCCATTCCCAACCTAGACATTCCATTATCTTTAACACAATCCATCTTTGGATCATTTCTTTGGTTATAACTATTCTTATTAATACAATAGTACTTGTGTTGTCGTATTCCTTTCATTCCTCCGCGTCATCATCGTTCATCACATTATTTATTTTCAAATACCATAAACAGTGCTTAGCATAGTCGCAGGAATTACCAGGGAAACAACCATGTGTACCAACATGTAAAGAAATGTTTATTGTACATTCTAATCATTTGCCCTCCACAACTATGTTAGGGTCAACTTTTACTGGATGCAGCTGGATATTACATTCTACGATTTGTTAATATTCAAAATGTGTGCCTGCATACTGTATTTAATAACTTTCTATCACTATCTGCTTTGTGGAAATATCCAGCAATTCTAGAAAATATACGGAGTGGTCCAACATAACCAAGAGTCCAACGTGAAAAAAACTTTTTTACAAAAAAAAAAACAACCGACTTCCTTAAAAACACTACAAAGTGAAAAATAACTTTAATTTCGGAAGTCGGTGTCTTAGGATCTGTATTTATGGTTTTTTTGCCACCGACTTCCGAAATTAAAGTTATTTTTCACTTTGTAGTGTTTTTAAGGAAGTCGGTTGTTTTTTTTTTTGTAAAAAAGTTTTTATTTTTAAATTTTTAGTTGTGGTATTCACCCCGCACTAATTCCAAACTAATAATGCATATTTATGCGATAGCAGAAATCGCGGTTGATTTGCTGTCATTTTTTAAAGAGTTCCGGTGTCTATCTTTGGAACTCATCATCAGATCTATATGAAATTTATATGGGACCATTTCGGAATAAACTCCTTTCAAACAAAAAAAAGAATTTTGCAAATCCGTCTATGTATGACGGAGTTATGGCCGAACATACATAAAAAAAAAAAAAATATAAACATCCGAATTGAGAACCTCCTCCTTTTGAAGTCGGTTAAAACAGATATGAAAACTTGGCACGTGACTACGCATATTCACGTGAGCTTTAATGTCTTCCCGTACGGATTGAATATGGATCTCCTACGAATATAGGACAAAGGCAATGTTTGAATTTCCCATACCTACCAGGCAGTATGCTGATTTATTCATTGATCCCAACGTGTGGTTGGCTATGAATAGAACTCCCTGTTCCCCGGACATGGTCTAAGAGTCGACTAAACGGTTATATGAAGATGGACAGGGGCTCGTAACTTCGTAATATTATTATTCAGCGGTTACCAACTGTTTGTAGAGGTCGCAGAGGGGAACGATGTTCTATAGACTTAATTATAATTGTATGGACAAACTCTGTATGAATAGAAGCCAAAGTAAGCATACATCGGAGTATTAAAAATGTAACAATGTATTCTTTATAAAAAAAAAGCTTTGGTAGGAATTAGGAGATTTTTTTGCATATATAAACTAGGAGAAAAGAGAACCGCTTCAATTTGGAATTCGCAGGAAGTAAAAAAAATATATCTAGCAATATTTTTCTGCTGCAGAATTTGGGTTAAACGAGCTGATTTCTGTTAAGTAATCTGGAAAAAATTAACAACATCATCTGCAGTAAGTACTTTTTTCTTATATAATATAATTTTCCCTTCCTCAGTCCTTTGTTCCAAAATGTCCAAAAAAATTCAACCAACCGAATATTTGTATTGTTACTTCAATCGGAAAACGATACTCTGGACTTAATGAGAAGTGACGTCATTTAGATTTGCGAGCCTCGAGGGAGGGCCGAGTCTGTAACAACATAGCTATGTCTAGATCAAGCTGTTTTATTAGGACTGACATTTAGTTCATATTTTATGATATTCATGCGAATTTGAAATGGAGGTAGTAAATCAAACTGGGGATTTCAGAACGGATTTGGCCCGTAAATTGTTGTTGGCAAGAGGTATGAGATGCAATAAGCTAATACGGTGCTATAATCATCACGAAATATTCTTCAATAAAAAACCTGTACTTATAATCCGCTCCTTGTTTTGAGGTTCTTTTCAATAGTCGATGTCTTCTGGATGAGAAGATTCAACATCAAGACATGCTTTGATGACTTTAAGAAGCGCTTGCGCAACTAATCACTAACTAAACACGTTTAGCGCTAAACAAATTTGAAACATCCGTTCTGTTTTTGTCAATCTTTTGAAGATGACGTTTTGAATATACATTCATAAAAGGTAAACTCACGCCTTCTTTCCATGAGGGTAGGCAGAAACTACGCCACCTGCTACGATCCTTACTTACTCATTTGCCTCGTTTACGTTCGTACATCTGGTCATAGAAGCACGTCGGTTGCGCGTTCTACGCACCTGACCTTTCTCTTCCTTATCGGTGATTTTAGAAGAACATCACCAATAGGGAATGTCGAAACTCTCTGTATGTCGTTCTCTCCCGGCGTTTCTACTCGCATCTGCCTTGTAAATACAAATGTTTTGTAAATGCTTCGCGTTAAGCGTATTTATACATTTGTGGTGCATATCTGCATTTTTTTTTTTTGGATGGGATGTCATCAAATGACTTCTCCCGCTCTGAGCGGAGCGGGAGGGCGTGTCAGACTTTTACTGACTAAAACCCACCCGTGTTCCTTCAGTTGCCCATGTGCCGGGGCCACGGTATCTCTTTCGAACAATCACGCGACCCCGGGAGGCATCACCATGTCTGCATTACAATATTTAATGCAACGTTTTTTTTTTACCCTATTCATTATGTTGTAACCTCGGCGAGGAGCCAATCGTTGAGAATCCAACAGAACACATCCTAGCGGGTTGCAAAACTACACAGTTGGATTTTCATCTCTCGCCACTAAGCTAAGCGAAGGTAATCCAGAGTACAATAAAAAAACAAGTCGCCACAAAAAAGCGCCAGTGCGGGCTCAGCCGCCATGTTTGTTGCGCCACAGTTAATCCATTCAAACAAGCTAGATTGTTGATTGACTGCCTATGGGAGAGTCTACGTTCAACCGTAGTAAACAGACTGTTATGTATTCGATTATGCATTCATTCATCAATCAGCACGCTCTGTTGGGCCATGACTAATTAGCTGAACTATTGTTTCGTCTTATGCACATCGTCAGTGAAACTGGGCAACTGTCACGAATGCATATGTGATTGTGTTTTTCTGAGAAGCAAGTATGTAACAAATGGTTGATGTCTGCAGTTATGAGAATGATAGATCTCAAGTGTAATGCTCTCTGTAAATTATCGAATTGTTTGCCAAATTTTACGTATTTGTCAGATTGTTTGCGTCAAACAGTGTATGTGTTTGTCGCGGCCAATAACTGCATTTGGAAATTAAAGATGTAGTCGGTGGAGAGACCGCCTGTTTGACCTCCAAACCACTGTTATAATACTGGTATTCAGCTGCATTTGGTTAGACTGGAGGCCAACCTCAACAAGGTTGGAATAGGCTTAGCAGATGATGAAAACTTTCGTTCTTTCAATGATAATGAAAACCGCATCAAAATCCGTTGCGTATTTTAGTAGAAGAACGCAGACAGAGACACATAGAAGCGGTCTCACAGGTAGACCAGGAAATTATTTTTATTTTTAATGTGTATAGAAAATTCAAGGATTCGTAAAGAATAAAAATAGTTTCCTTATAATTGACATTGACCGCACCACCAGCATCGGCATTGACCAATTAAAAGTCCAAAATATGCAGGACTCACCTCTGTCTTATCAGGTACATGCTAAGTTAATGAACTGTGTTCAGTGTTTAAACAATTTGCATAATTACTGTTTTCTCAACAAGGTCGAATCTGATTTGGCTTCCACTATTACTCGTTTACAGTTTCCCTGTTTTCTGAAAAAATAATAAGGGATCCATGAATTACGTTGTACGTATATTTTTTTAAGACATCACTGTCACAGGTACATGTGTGAGCACCTGTGAAAATACGCGTGAGTAATAATTATTCGTGACGTCACAAAGGTCACTTGTCATGCGGTGCTACATATTGTCCCTCACACTTAACGTGTGACGTAATAAACAAATAAATAAATAAATATCTTAGGACAACCAACACACTGTTATCTGATCCCAAACTAGGCAGAGCCTGTACTATGGTAACCAGACAACTGATAAACATAGATACTTATATATTTCTAAATATATAAATACATATTATAGATAAATTACACCCAGACACAGAACAAATGATTGTGCTCATCACACAAAGATTTGTCCTGGGTGGGAATCGAACCCACGACCTCAGTCCTTGCAGTCAGGGTCACTAACCACTAGACTAACAGGCCAGTAATGCATGGATGGTCTCACCAAGGTCTCACCTAAGGGTCTAATTCTCATAAGTTGGCATTAAATAAACTTTGATCAGATTCCTCCATTTACACGATGCATGATTTTATTTCAGAAAGTACCTAGGTTTTTTAAAACATTTTTACAAATCAATCATATTTTTAAAACTAGATGAGATCGACGCTTTCTATTTGACAACTTTGCGAAGAAAGGCCGAAACAAACTCAGAGGTCACAGTCTCTTAAAGTCCAGACATAGTCTTGATCAGTTTATGTGAAAACCATGATCTTACTTCTTAAAACTAGATGAGGTCGGCGTTTCCAATCTCACTACTCTGAGAAGAAAGGCCGAAAGAAACTCAGAGATCACAGTCTCTTCTAAAGTCCAGACATAATCTTGGTCAGATCATGTGAAAACCATGATCTAGCTATAACGGAACCAGGCTATAGCGAAAAAGAAAATACAACATGTATTCGACAGTTTTCAGGAATCCCAATAAATGTTTAATGAAATTGCAACATGCGTTTCGCAATGTTGGCTTAGCAAGCACAAACGAATAGGGGTTTATTTTTAAACGGACAATCCGGTTACCCGTGAGTATGTTGGTTTACCGGCCAGTGTGAAGCGTAGGCCGTAGGTTTGACTATAAACTTGGTAATATTAAGTCTAGTGAAGGACGTTAAATTGAGGGTTGATGAGAATGGGACTGTGTTTGTTTAGGGATTTAGGTGTTTAGGGAGGACGGAGAATATGATTGATGTTCTGGTTACAAAATGGAAAATTTAATCCAAGATAATGCTTTATGTACTTTACGAGAAGTGTCCTAAATGGTATTGTTAACTAGCTCCTGCCCGCGACTTCTTCCGCATGAAATTTCTTATTTGAACATACCTTAATCAGATGGACAGGAACGCAGTGACCGAATGGTGGCCAATGTTCGCCCAAAGAAACCACGACCGTCCAAAAGCGCGATGGGCTGATGATATTGTCAAAGTAGCGGGAAACACATCGATGAGAGACGCAAGAAACCGAGAAGTATGGCGGAAAAAGGCGGATGCCTTTATCCAGCAGTTGGTGATTTTGGGCTATTTGATAATGATGATGATGAACTTAAATTAAATTCTATGGTATAACATCGCCCACCAGCTATATTTCTTTGTTGTCTTTGAGCATTCCTTCTTTGTCTTTTACTGAGGTCTTTAGGGTCGTGATGTTAAATAGCCTTCTTCAAAAACTGGGCTATCAAATACAAAGATTTTTTCAAATCCTACTGGTAATCCCAGAGATCACCTACATACAAACTTACAAATACATTTTGCCTTTTTATAATGTTGAAATAGGCTTAGTCAAGAATTAATGTTTTAAATGTAGTCAAAAGATTCATCACCAATTTTGAGCCGGTCGAAATTAATCAGGCTGACAAAAACCAATCTATCCAAAATTTTATGAATGATGTCCTTTTTGTCGTAGCCTTCAGAATAATTTAATCATTGTAAATTTTGTTTTACAGGAAATAGAAGCTATTGAAGAGCAATGGCGGACGGAGTCAGCAGAACTGGTGACGGCAGTGGCGCGGCTACAGGACGAGAACAAACGTCTACGAAGGACTATCAATGCGCCTGCAGACGGTGAGGAATTTAAGATCTCTATAGGAATTTTGGGGACTCACTTCAGCCATTTTCAGATCAAGCTTATATCACAGATGAATATGGACATTTCTATCTGATTCGACCAAAATTCAAAGAACTGCTCATCCTTTTCGTTTCGTGCATCTTCACCTTAACTTCCAGTGAAATTTCTCTCGTTTCTTGATAGATAAATTAGGCACGTCTCATTTCAACCCGTGGGTGTCGTAAGAAGCGACTAATGGACTTACCAGAGAATGGGCAGCAGCGTTCTTTATTCACTTTACCAACAAGATGCGATTGCCAATCCGCCTGCCAAGCGTGGCGATTATGGCAAACCCCTCCAAATTGGGAGAGGCCTATGTCCAGCAGTGGACGTCTTTCGGCTGAAATGATGATGATGAGGCACCTTAGATCGCTGCAGAGATTCCAAAATGTTCGTTTAGCCACGATAAGCCCCAGCCAAAGCATTGAAACCAAAAATATGCATTTTTTCTCATTAAAACACTGCTCAACAGCATTAGTGGCAGGCTCACAAATTTTGGTTCACGCTAGTTAGCGGACACTCGTCCGCTAACTAGCGTGAACCAAAATTTGTCTAATAACTTAGCGTGGCACCACGTATCCGTTCCGCAAGTAATGTCATTGCCATACATTTTGGTGTTAGCGTCTGACTTTAACTCTATACGAAATGCTTTTTTATCCGATCTTTTGCAGTTTTGTCTTCTCAGATCAAACTCTCTATGTATGCCATGCTATGAAGCCTTTACAGATAATGTTTTTCTATCTGCATATCCTTCTTTTTGGACCTAAGCCTTTAACTGTACAGCATCGGAGAACTGATAAGGTTTCCTTCTTAAATAAATGCCAGTTCCTTCACCTCTTTATTAAGTTCGAAAAAATAATTTCACTGCTTAGTCATATCAGAAATCGGTCGAAAAATATAAATCCACACCAAATTGTAGCTTCAAGCCTTCATATACCTTATTTCAGCGGGCGTTCTTTCTAAATATAGAGGAAAAGTTAGTGGCAATATTTCTTACGGCCACATCGTTTCTGATTAGTTTCGGCCCGGGTTTGGGCCTAGTGCTTCCCAAGAGACTGACGGACAGTCAACCAATGTACAAGGAAAACATTTGACATTGACGTCGTCACGATTTCGTCGCAGTAAGGACGGTTTTGCTAGTTCAAATGTTCTGACTGACATAGTTGAGTGTAGTTGCTAGCTCACAGGCTCAGAATGATTGATTTGTACAAACGATAAACATCGTGGAGCGCCATATAGGGTATGTACTAGCTTCTGACCGCGGTTTCGCCCACGTGGATGGGAAAAATTCACCATTTCAACCCCCATTTCACCCTCTTAGGAATGGGATTTCGTTCTAAATGGATACCTACTCTTCACAAAGAACACACCCTCCACATTTCATCTCTCTAGGACCAGCTGTTTAGGCTGTGCGTTGATATATCAGTCAGTCACTCAGGACTTTGAATTTTAAGATTGTTAAGTTACGATAGTGAGCTATTCTTGTTTGGTTTCTAAGATTAATTCATAAATTTATCGATTGCTCTTAAAATAGTAGGTCAGGTATATAGCAGTCGTGTGTTTTTGAATGTCTTGTGGCTAAGTAATAATAGCCGCACGGGTCGATCGATTAGGTTAAGCTACGCTTGCCGCGGTTCCGTCTTTACCTCTTCCTACCTCGGAAAGCACATTATGCCGTTGATTCCGGCTGTCATTCGTATATTTTGACAGTCGTTACGGTTCGTCAAAAGCAAAAAAGTCTGTAATTTTTAAACAATTGACAGAGATGGAACGATGTTCTAATTCGTTTTGAACTAAATGCATGTTACACGCATGCATGTTGCTTTGTGGTGCAAGTAGACCCTAGTCTCAATTTGTTTTGAAATTGTATTTTCATTGAAATAATTGGACGTTAGTTGTCATTTGGAAAGCCAATCACAAAAGCTCACATGGAATTTCCTCAGTAGATTAGACGGTTAGAGGCTTGATCAAAAACCCGTTGACTCGTTAGTCTAGTGGTCGCTGCATGCTGAACATGAGCTCCTGATTTCGATTCCCAGATCAGGCAAAGTGTTATTTTGTGTTTCTCTGAGAAATTTCTCGGTATCACCCCGGAATCTGGATTTGTGGCTGGCCCTTGCCCCATAGGACTTAAACATAACTAAATTAACTGGCGTAATGTCACCTTATGTAAAGTCCCATATGACATGGGTATGTTGTACTTCGGTACAGCTCTGCCTAAACCGTCGGGGAAACGGTCGTGATATTATGTTATCAAATCTCATCCCCTTGGCATGTCATGACAGTCCATGTCACGGAAACTCCACTGGGCACCCACTCATAATGAAATACACAAGAAACTGAACAAGCCAGTATTTCCTCGTACATTGTTTCTGATAAGCTTTTCTGTTCTGACATCTAAGCGTTTCCTCAGGGACATATATTCTCGGATTCGCCATCACTGTGACAAGTGACTAACATAAATCAAAATATTGGCATTCAGATAGACAAACACTGTTAGAAAATAACGTTAGTAAAGCTCTTTGTGATTCCAATCAGAATATTCGCCTTGTAGCCTTTACGGACGTTTTTACGGACGTAATAATTACACGACGGGATTTTTTCGAGTTGGGTTGAAGATGGGTGGGTTAAAGACCCACACGCTCTGTTTAGCAGCATCACCATCAGCAACCTTATAATGTTCCCACTGCTGGGACACAGGCCTCTCGGTGAGAGGAAGTGGGCCATAATCCACCACGCGGGCCTAGTGCGGGTTGGTAGATGTCACATGCCTTCGAATTTTTCATTCTAAGACATGCCGGTTTCCTCACGATGTTTTCCTTCACCGTTTTGAGAGCAGTGGTGATGAAATAATTTACACAATCGCCTGCTTGGGTTCGAACACACGACCAACTACTCGTAAGTCGCGGCTGTTACCACTGGGCCGCCACTGCTTAGCGCCGAGTTGAATATCAAACGAATGCACTCTGTTGGATTCTCATCACTGCAAGTTGAAAATACAGTGCGCGATAACATCCCGCGGCGATATTTTTACGTCCGTATGAACGTCGAGTTAGTTTCTATTTCTCGGAATTGAAACTTAACACGTTAACTGCCATGGTTAAAATCAGTAAAAGTCAAAACAATTACTTAGTGTTATTTATTTCACTTTAATTAAATAGATTATCTATCCATAAACACATTATTATTCCAAAAACATGGCCGCCAGGCAGCAATGACATGTTCAGATTTGGTATGTGTTGGCGGTCATATAGTCCGACAAGGCCTGAATGGAACAAAAAGTGTCGGACACATAGTCTGACATGGCAGTTTACGTTTTATTTGGCTAAATGTTTGATTTGTTGAGTTATATTCGGATTCGGATAAAAAAATCGTACGGGCTAAAACACATCGGGAGGTAGGACAACTGTCAAATCTTGTTGTCACTGTATCTTACTTTGGAAGCCGAACTAATCTTAACTCCGCAACTGATACGGAGCAGCACCCGTAATTTCGGACATCATGACAAGACTGTCCAATATACTTGAAAAAGATTCAATTGTATGCTGACTTCAGTGGAAAGTAAAAAAAATGTGTCCTTAACGTGCAGTATAATATTATGTTGCGTTATTGAATTCTTACAACAGTAATCAATCTCATTCCGTTCATAAGACATCAGTGGCATTACAATGCAGATAATATGGTCTTCAAACACACAATAATAGTATTAGGAAATTAGGAATTCTTTTGCTCTTGATTGTCAACGTACCATCTCCTATGCTATTGCCGACGTGGTGATACCCATACCAGATTCCAATATTGTCCCATTGTTTAGCAAAGGTCCATTCTCATAATATATAGAACATAGTAGAGCATTGATTACCATTCCTCGCTTTATATTGTCAATTACAGCAGCATTCATGACTACATTCTCCACTATATCTTCATTCACTATACGTGCGTCGTTTTATTATTTTCTCTAGTCCTCAAATACCTTTCATGAGTGCAAAACATTTTATTCTTTACGATGAAACTAAGAATGTTTGCGAACATTCTCGCCGACTCGATTCTCTCTGGAATTTGTATGTTAAAAGCAGACGAGCGAAATGGAATATTTTCTTGAGTTTCTGCAGAATGTGTGCTCAAATTCTTATGTGCTCGCTCCCTGCAAGATCTTATTCTGACGTTTTATTTTACTTTCTGTATGTCTGATATTTGTGACATATTATTTTTACCGAGAGTTAAGATTTATCTCTCATGAAGAATAAGAATATAGTGAGAAATTTGTTATTTGCATTAAGGTACGCAGCTATGATATACAGGATGACTTGCAATTTGACGTATTCCTTTCAGGATGTCTATTGTGACCATTTGTAATATTTAAGCATCCCATATAGCTTAGCCGACAATAATTCTTCTCTACTCTCTCAAGTTGAATAGTCATCAATGGATCTAAATGATTTAGGAAAATCGTTAATTAGCTTCTTGTTGTATCTTTGATGTGTTTAAAATTTTTGAGTACTTGGTAACGTCAAAAGCTCGGTTATAGTATTAACTACTAAATTAAATAGCATTGCTATTCAACTTCAGCGTTTAGAGAAAAAATATATTTCATGTCGAAATTTGAGAACTGTTCAGAAACACAAATCCTGTATTTTCTCTTATCCTATGGATGTTGACCTTCGTTTAATGGGGTGCAGAAATGTTGCAAAGGGGACACTATCACCTCCAGGAAAGGATACGTCAATTATAAGTTACCGTGTATACTCCTACTTGAAGCAGGATCTTCAAAAGCATTAAGCATTTGAGCCAGACACCGGCGGAGATCACGCTACTTACAAAACATTCTATTCTAAACCATTAGTTCCCAACCACGATGCTATCTAATATTGAGTAACAAAAACAATGGTGGTTCTTACATCAGCTTGTGCTATTTGCCTCGGTTCCGTATGTGGCATCATATCCTTTCGCTCGCAAGTTATGCTAACCAGCCGTTGGTTTAGTTTCGTGTAACGCCTGATTAGCGTCGACAAAGCTTCATTGACGCGTTGTTGTGAACTCGGGCGAATAAGTTGACTAATTACCGCGCTAAGTCCTTTTGACAGCGGATAAGACCGTCAATAGACATGCTGTTCATGTTATTATATTAGATCATGCAACTAAACAGCCAGCATTTTCCTTTCAAAATATTTTATGTCACAAACACATATGAAATGAGCACATATGAAATGTCAGCTACCACACAGATATCAGAAATTCTAAGGATATGAAATTGTTTTTACATAGTTACATGCAAAAGATAGTTTTTTCCTGTAACGCTCAGACAATCAGTCTGTTTTTTGTGGGTTATAAAATTATCATAAAATGACGTTTTCCGCTCTGGGCGGAGCGGGAGACGTCGAGAGGGCGTGTCAGACTTCTACTGACTAAAACCCACCCTTGTTCCTTCAGTTGCCTATGCCAGGCTCACGGTAACCCTTTCTAACAAATCTCGCGGCCCTGGCAGGAGACTATCAAAGTCTAAATCTCGTACTGCAGAACCTCACGCAAGACTCAAGCATTAAAACTAGAAGTTAGAGCCATTTGTTTGGTTGAAACTAGTTTTAAGCAATTTTGTTCTTTGACGGCAATAAATGCATCTAGAATCGTCACCATCATCAACGTCATTTCAGCCAAAAGACGTCCACTGCTGGGCATAAACCTCCTCCAAGCACCGCCACTTCGACCGTTCTATTGTAGAATATCTGCACTGTAAATCTTATTTCACACATCAAGTATTATCGCAGTATACCTTAATTTCTTTATGAATATGTCATAACAAAATCATGAACTGTATTAGGTATTATCAACGTGTTTAATGCATTACTATGAGCGTCGAATCTAATAGCTATTGTTGCTAAACCAATGCGGTAGCGTGGAGCCAAGTTCAAAGAGCTGGCGCCGCAGCAACCGTGTGCAACGTGTTACACGAACCATACGGAGCCATTTCGACTCCTTAATAACTTAAAATCTATATTGTTTTTAAAGCTTTTATGGTACATTGTCATTAGAACTAAACGTCCAGTGGAAGTGGGAAAAATATTGATTGCAAAATTCCGGGCATACAAGTGAAGTTAAATCATTACATCATTTCAGTCGTGAAACGTCCACTGTTGGACTTAGGCCTCCCACAATTTGGAGGGCTTTGCCATAATCGCCACGCTTGGCAGGCGGGTTGGCGATCATAGTATGGTGGTAAAATGCATAGAGACCGCTGCTGCCCATTCTCTAGTAAGTCCCATAGTCGCCTTTTACGACACCCACGGAAAGAAATGGGAAAAGTGAAGCTAACTAAAAGCGTTTACTTAATTATTTAACACTTTCAGTGCCAAGAACCCGGATCCGGGTCCAACGGAATTACCGTTCGCATACCCACAACTCGCATCCGAATCCTACGTATAAGTAGTTTGTACCTTGCGACCATGCCGTGCACCCGCCTACCGGGTGCAAATCACAAAAATAAGCTAGGTGTGAATAGAGTCTACTTTTGAATAATTCTTTTTTCGACCTGGCACTGAAAGTGTACATAAAATATGGTTTATTTATTAAAACCGATTAGACCAACTAGAACCCCAAACATAAATATAACTCAAATGGTTATTAAGATATCACCGTCTTAAAATCCGTATTTGTATTTCTGACTGACTAACATATAGATCAAAAACCTAACCTAGATCCAGATTACTTAGAAAGTTGAAGCTTGGCTTCCAGCTGGGCAATTGTGCGTATACAAAGGAAACAGCAGTAAATTTTTACGATTCGAGATATTTTATAAGCAAGTTTTTTATTAAAACCTAGCGCCTTTTGAAATTATAACAGCAACAAACATTTTTTTCTTTAGGAGAATAGGTTTCAAGAAGGTCGCTTTTATCTTTTTGTATATCAGATTATTTATATTAATCAAATGAAATCAAAACATTTTATTTCACATAAATCTACCTGGGCATGTTAAAAGCACGGTTCCAATTGGTTGCTACCTATGGAGAAGATCCGACAAGAAACTCCGTGGAGTTTCTTGACCGTGGTTAATCTTAAAAAAAAAACAACGGTGTCAAATTAATAGGCATGGGAAAAAACTAATAGGTACTAACTAAAATAGAAAACTGGTCTACAAATCTACAGTCTACAAGGCCTACAACGTTCTCACATTCACAAAATGTTAAATAATCTACTTACTCCATACATTAATTTAACATAGTAATTTTTTGTAAAAGATTAATGCAGATAGCTCATCATTAAATTTGTGCAGGTGACATCACTAACTTATTGCTCATTGCATATATTATTATGGATATGTCATATGATTCATGGGTTAGGTAAACTCGCCTAATAAGTATAGCCAAGTGTCGTCCACTTACTTATTTGTAATTTTACGATATATTAAATCTCAAGTATGGAAAAAACTAAAAAGTTTGACTAAGTATTTAGTCCTACCTATAAATAATAATACATACATACATACAATCACGCCTTTTTCCCATGGGGGTAGGCAGAAACCACGGAACGCCACCTGCTACGATCTCTACACACTCCTTTTGCCTCGTTTAGGTTCATACAATTGGTCATACACACACGCCGGTTGCAAGTACTATGCACCTAACCTTTCTGAAGAACATCACCAATAAGGTCACTATATGTCCTCCTAGGGCGTCCCCTCCCGGTGTTTCCACTCACATCTGCCTTGTAAATACCTAAAATTGAAAAATGTATGCTTAGATGGTTTGGTCATGTTGAGAGGATAAATGAAGGACGGCTCACAAAAGGTATAAATAATAAATAATAATAATAATATCTTTAGACAACCAACACAACGTTATCTGATCCCAAACTAGGCAGAGCCTGTACTATGGCAACCAGACAACTGATAAACATACTTAATTTCTAAATACATACATATTATAGATAAATTACACCTAGACACAGAACAAATGATAGTGCTCATCACACAAACATTTGTCCTGGGTGGGAATCGAACCCACGACCGCAGTCCACCTATCGCACCTATCACTAATGCTCTCAAAACGGTGATGGAAAATATCGTGAGGTAATCGGCAAGTCCTAGAACTAAAATTTCTAAGACGTCACAGTAACCATCGAAATGGAAGATTTTGGCGCACTTCCTCTCGCCGAGAGAGGGCATGTGTCCCAGCAGTGGGAACATTATAGGCTGATTATGATGTACTAAGGTTTAAGGTTTCTGTGGCCCTCACAAGGTCATCGGTCCACTTTGTGGGAGGCCTAGGAGGAGCTTTCAGCATAATGCTACGAAACAGAGCCCCAGCGTAGGTTTTCTGCGACAGTCGGCATAGACGAATGATGTCAACCCGATCTCTTTATCCCAGTTTTATTTCTCAAAACCTGTCTTTGCAACATCAGCAGGAATTTAGACTCATCGTGGGACCTCTAAAGTTGCCAAGTTAGTCAACATAATGCCTTTTCTTAGTTGTAACCTAACAATGACAATGGAAGCCTGAGTTATTAAATATTAATGAAAAAGTGGAACACCACTGACAAATATTATTTTTCAATCTCCACACCCAAGACTTGCAAGCATAATTGCACCTTATCCTCCAAGACTAAAGGTGCAATATTCCACAGGCTCAAGCGCGCCACCGTCACCAGCGCGGGAACACGACCAGGAGGTCCTGTCTCGACTGAGCAGCACGGCAGAGAAGCAACGAGCCACGTTACGTCATCAAGAGCTGCAGCTACAGGAGAAGCAACAGCTGATTGAAAGCGTGAGTAGAATTTTATAAGTTTTATCAATCCCACCGAAGTTATCCAGCCAAATGACGTGACGTCATTCAGAGATATTCCACGGATTTGAATTCTACCAGGTTTTCATCATGGGACGTTACGAGGGTGGGCCGCATTCCATCTGTACAAAAGTGATTTTAATTCGGATACCCTATCATTAACTTCCGTGAGGTTCAGAACGGACTATAATACTTGTCAGTTAAAAAGTAATTACACCAGCCATTCCATTGACCAAGTGTTCGCAAGCGCTACTGCTGAGCGTGAGGTCCTGGGTTCGATTGCCGGATTGGGCAGTGTAATTGGGTTTATCGGTCTGGAATTTCTCAATAGCAACCCCGAGTCTAGATTTGAGGTCGGTGGGTGGAAATAGACTTCTCCTCTATTACATGGGACTTCATATCTGGCGAAATGTGATTGGACCATAGGTGCACGTCTGCCTTAGCCTTCAGGGAAAGCTTTTTTTTTGGATATTCATCAAATGACTTCTCTCGCTCTGGGCGAAGCGGGAGGGCGTGTCAGACTTTTACTGTCTAAATCAGATTGGGCAGGAGCCGCTTTAAGGCAGCCCCAGCCCGCTCCAGTCTGGGAGCCAAACGTCGGAAATGCTCAACGAAGTTCCACCGGCTGTCGAGGAGAAGTCCCAGGTACTTCATCGTCGACTCGGCGCCGATGTGAACCCCTCCCACCGTGAGTTGGGAACCCGAAGGTGGCGCGTTCCGAGGACCATGAAAACCCAATTCAGGGAATGCTTGGTGTTATTTATTCAAAAAATATGCAGTTTATAAATATTTTGTTTTTGGGCTTAATTGTGTATTTATTTTGATATTCTTATCGTATGCTGTACCGGATAACGTCACCACGTCAACATCGGCTGTAGCTGAAAGCTACGTCAGCGCTGGGGCTCTGTCTCGCATAGGATCGTAGCATTATGCTGACCGATGACCCTTTTGCGTGGATTTCACGCATATTTTCATCTTTGCGTCAAGTTATCGCAAGTAAACATATTTTCCTTTCTTCTTTCTAACTTATGTTTGAGAAAAACTTCGGCTTTGTGGAGTGTCGTCTATGCAACTTATACCTCTATGGTAGTCTTTTTGAAAAGCTCAATGCATCAAATAAATGCCCAGTAACGGAATAAAATCCCTTTACTGATAAGCACAACCCTAACCACTGATGTTGGAAACATTTCATTCAGACCACTGATATTGGTGGCGACCAAAATAGACCTTACTTCAATCATAGAAAAAGGTCGTACAAAAAGTAGGAGGGCAGTCCGGCCGACTGACCGATTGTCGGCGATAATAAATGTCAAACGAAAATGTTGTTTGTGAAATAGAAAAGGTTCGGTGACTTCGTAATACTAGATTTTGTCGAAGATTATTGAATCTATAACAAGTGGTTGACAATTTGACTACAAGTTCATATTGACGGATGGATGTTATCGACGTTCTATTTGTTTTTACACTTATTTGCATTAGTAAAGTTGGATGCGCTAAAGGTCGCTGAGTTTGTTTCTCCATTTGTTTTAGGGATAGTCAGATAGGAAATGTCCACTCATTACTCAATTCTTGTATGCTTAGGTGGTGCACATTACCTTAAGACACAATCGTGGACCCTATCGGGCACAGCAAAAGCAATATAGTAGGTAGAGATGAGGGGTATTTTAAATGAGTTATAGGGATTTATCATTTAAATATTTGTTTATACTGTAATAACATTTACTTATTAATAGATTTTAAATTGTTCTGTGTGTATCTCAACGATGGTCTTATACTTCCTGTCTCTGTTGTTTACATAGCGAAAACTCCCTAACGATAACTAAAAAAGGTTTTTAATAAAGAAAAAACAAACCGACTTTCCGAAAATCACTGCAAAGTGAAAAACAACTTTAATTACGGATGTCACTGTCTTTGGATCTGTTTTTCATCCAAAAAGTCACATCATAATCTTTCTGCCATTGTCTCATGTTAGTTCAACTCGTCACAACACGTGTACTTCTTTTGCTCTCCCCTGTCAGCCACCACTCTATCATTCACTCCCTTTTGCACATCTGCGAGATTACGTCTGAAATCCATCTCCTTAGAATTCATAACGTGTAAAGCTTCCTTGATGTAGAACGCGTGTTAGTAATAGCCTTCTGTAACATAAAGCTTTCCAGGCCATTGACAGTTCTCATTTTGTTTGGAAGAATTTCTTAGTAATACGTCTTTTCCAACTATAAACACAGATACATACATAAACTTAGGCTTTACTTCCCTTGGGGTTAGGCAGAAAATACAGAACGCCACCTGCTACAATCCATACTCCTTTTGCCTCGTTTATGTTCATACATCTGCACCCTAATTGCGAAACGCACAATTTATCAGAATCTGAATGGGATTGAAGTTTATTTCTAAACCATTGCGTTATTTGTTCAAATAAATTATCGGCTCAGCAACGTAAATAACGCAATGAATGTTGTTTAACTATGAATATTGAACCAATTCCTACCGATAAAAAGTTCCGCAATTACCCCTCTGGTCATACAAGCCCTTTGGTTACGATTACCAAGCATCTGAAGTTAAACTTTCTGAAGCATCACCAATAAGGTGACAGGTCCACGTAGGGCGTCACCTCCTGGTGTTTCCGCTCACATCTGCCTTGTAAATACAGTTTATTCGTAGCCTTTATTCATGTTTTCAACATAATCAAACATCTCAGTTTCTTTTTTATTTTGAAATAAAATGGTGCGAATTCAGTTTAATCTATCCACCGCATCAACCCTATGAGTATTACAAAGAACGATGTCTATCAGTAACTTTTTAGATACCAGCTCTCACCAATTAGATGTAATCTTCAAAATTGTCTCCAAGGGAACTATAAACTTGTATCTAAAGAAAAAAAATCCAAAGTAATATCCCTTTTGTCATCCCCCAAAGGACGCCAAACTGTATTTTGACCCGCAACGAAAATGCTCTGAACACAATTATGCGAGTTTAACTTCAGACTTTTGTATAATAGTTTCAAGTGACAAAGCCTCTTTGTAATATAACATTGTTTTTGCTTAACAGGTGAAGTTTTTTGTCGTAAATCCTTCAGGACTTGTTAAAACTTTGTACCTTGACGAAATATGAGTGATTCGTCGTTTCATTGTGTGTAAAAGTTTCGAGACATTTTTCTGTCATTAAAAATACTGGTCAGTTTTTAATCGTAATTAAAATCCTAGAGCTTTAATTTCAATGTGATTAATGCTCATTATACAACTATACTCCATTTGTTTAGGTAGTTAACTAAAGGTAAACAATCTTGATATGTCTTTTTATATAAAATAAATCGTATAAAAGACCAACAAATATTATTTAAATTAAGTTACTTACCTAACATCGGTTTAAGTAAATACCTAATTGTAAACATTTTTAGATTCAATTTTTAGACAGTTTTTTAGATAAAAGACATGTTAAGATTGTTTACATTTAGTTAACTACCTAAACAAATGGAGTATAGTTACTGCTACTAAACCTCTTAGCAATTACACATTGTCTTTTATTTCTAAACCATTATGTCTACCTGTGGACAGTTTTTTTTTTTTGTGGGTGGGAAATCATTAAATTACGTCTCCCGCTGTTGGGCGGAGCGGGAGGGCGTGTCAGGCCCCTACTGATTAAAACCCACCCGTGTTCCTTCAGTTGCCCATGTGCCAGGGCCACGGTGTCTCTTTCGAACAAATCTCGCGACCCTGGCAGGACCTGTGGACAGCGTTGTGGGTTATAATTACTTAAATTGTTTTTGTTAAAAAATTCGTTATAAGTTCTTATAATGCACTTGTTTGCTGTTCCTTTCAATAAAAATAAAATAAAAATAAGAATTCGTGGAGGTCGGTTGGCGAAGCCATCTAGACAGAAACTTCTAGATCCTCTCAGATATACAACGGAACTATTGGTTCCAGATTCAGCGTCCTTGACATATTATCAATATCAGTATGTGCTTAACATGATCCTCATCTCAAAACGTTTATGTTTGGCGAGTTTGTTTGCAAGCGATGGAAAGATGGGTAAAGATGTGGAAAGGAGAGTAAATGCGGGAAATAAAATTAATATTGCGAAACATGGGATTGTGATCAACCAGTTGATGTCTGAAAAGGTTCGACTGGCTGTTCACAATCGTGTGCTGGTTACCTACGCTTATGTATGGAAGTGAATGTTGGATGTGGTAAAAGAAAGCTGGATAAATGTTGGGGAAAAGCGTTTCTTGCGAAAACGACTCTCTTGACTATGACTGATAGACTGAGGAATGATGTGGTAAAACAAAAAGTGCGGTATAAAGATGTAGTGACAAAAATTGAAGAATATAAATATGCTTACATGGTTTGGTCATGTTAAGAGGATGAATGAAGGACGGCTTACAAAAGGTATTTACAAGGCAGATGTAAGTGGAAACGCCGGGAACGGACGCCCTAGGAGAACATAGTGACCTTATTGGTGATGTTCTTCAGAAAGGTCAGGTGCGTAGTACTCGCAACTGGCGTGTGTGTATAACCAGATGTATAAACCTAAACGAGGCTAAAGGAGTATGTAAGGATTGTGTTACGTAGTTTCTGCCTACCCTATGGGAAAAAGGCGTGAGTCGATGTATGTACCCCTGTACGTCAACGTCTTCAATCTATTACCGAGTCTAAATTTAGCATCGACCTTTCCATCAGCATCTCAGCCTAACTTTAGCACAGCTATAAATCGCGCCACCCCCCATAAAGCCTCGAACGAGGCACTGTAAACATTATCTCGTCTTAACAACGTAGTCTTTATGTGTACAGCGATAAGGTTGAATGTCGCAGTAAAGTGAAACTAGGCAGTAAAGACTGTCTTTAATGTGCTTGATAAAAGAAGTCTATTGCGTCGTCTAGTTGGCTTGGAATGCTTAAATAGGTGGTTATATGAAGGAGATCAATGCTGAACAAGGTACGACATGTATTTTTTTGTAGGTCTGAGTATCCTACGTCCTATTTATCCTATCCCACTAAGCATTTCGTTTTTGGGTACTTAGATCTTTTAAACTACGCAACGGATTTGAATACGGTTTTCGTCAATAAACAGAGAATTTCAAGAGATAGGTTTATATGTGTAACACGCGGGCGAAGCCGCTGGCAGAAGCTAGTATATCATAAATGTTAAAGTTTGTGGGAATGTTTGCGGTGATGAAATAATTTACACATAGTACCTAGTAAACGCCTATATGGATTCGAACCCACGACCAACAATTCGTAAGTCAGGATGTTTGGTACCATTTGGCTACCGCTGCTCATTGACGTCATCTCATCATTAGCAGCCTATAATGTTTTCACAGCTGGAACACAGGCCCCTCTATAAGAGTGGGCTATAATACATCACTCGAGCCTAGTACGGGTTGGTAGATGTCACATGTCTTCGAATATCTGGTACTAGGACATACCGGTTTCCTCGCGAAGTTTTTCTTCACCGTTTTGAGAGCAGTGGTGATGAAATAACTTACACAGAGTAAAGAGCCTTCCTGGGGTCGATCCTAAGTCACGGCAGTTGGTCTACCACTCCTTATAGACATCACCTAACTACTGGAAATTACGATACTAGAAGTTACCTACATCAGGTGGACCATCGACAAGTTTCAGTCTTAAAATAATAAAATTTCAATTCACGCAGCATCTCTGTCGATGGCATCCGACTGCCAGTGATAGATTGGTTCAATAAGCCCTCGTCGCCGCATGGTTGCGCACATCCTTTCAATTTTATTGAAATGTCTCTCTTTTATTAAATTCTCGAGAATATTTTCAAACGTTGCGATTGTTTTTCTTGAGATTCTGTGTTCCCTGACACAATATTATTCGCGATAAGATTGTTTTGTTGATTTTTTGTTTTGTGATGTTGAGAAAAATCATATCAACAGTCTTTGTCGACCCAGCTTACTTGTCCTGCCAAAGACACAAACAGTGCTATAAAAAATGTCACCTATGAAGGAGCACAATTTTATAACAGTACCAGGCTATATAAAAGAAAGCTTTTCAGCGTAGTTGAATCAAAACTATCAAAATATTTATGTAGTTGTAAACTGTCACTAAGAACGTTACTAACCATCTCGTTGAAAATAAAACCGCTGAACCTAACCTAACAAATAAAAAAAATAAAAAAAAAATTGTAAGCATAATTTTAATTTACATTGTTTTTTATACTACTCTCATGTAAGTAGCTCTTTTGTCTTTTTGAGAAGAAAGATCAGAGGTCTGTTTGATCTTAACTTAAAAATTATTTAGAAACAAAGACAGGCATTATTTTGTCGTAGACTGTCGTGACGTAAAATCGCGAATAACATGATATGCTTTGAGCTACATTCTAAAGTTTAATTAATCTTTAGCCTACTTTAAGTTTTAGTGTGGAATTCGCCTTGAAATTGTCTCAGGATCACATTAGCACTAGAAATTCATCATCATTATCATCTGCCGAGCCTTTTTCCAACTATGTTGAGATCGATCGATCTCTTCCATTTGATGCGTATGCAGCTGAATACTACTATTTTATATGGTGCGACTGCCTATTTGACCGCAAAAACCCAGTTACTGGGTAATTATCTGGTGACCCAAGGAGTATCATATTACCCAAAAGAAGCTCGAAAGTCTGACAACTAGTGTCAACTAGTCAGACTTTCGGGCTTCTGACGACCTGTAACGTATTTCAAAGATACAAAAATGACAGTCGGGACCAAGGGCTTAACGTGCTTTCAAAGGTAGGTACGGGGAGTTATTGGTATGAAAAGATGGTCACCCATCCACGGACTAACCGCGGCCAGCCTAGCTTAAACTAATCGATAGGCCCGTGTGGCTGTTACTCTACCACAAGCTCCTCAAAGCAATAGAAATTCAGAACTGGGCCATTTCCTCATTTTGTTTCATAGTGGACTATTTCTCCAAACTTTGCATGTTTGCTTAGGTCTTCCGATAGATCGATAATAACCAGAAAAGAAAACTTCACAATGAATGAAGTTCACCAGTCTTTTAGAGGTTTTCAACCATTAAGGTTATTACCAAGATAATCAGTACATTACATAAAGAGCTCCGGTCTAATGGGAAGTTCGCTCGTCATAATTGCTAATCAAATGAAAATCAGAGGCGTTGTGTAAGGTGCCGGTAACGCAGCGGATGGCATACGGAACTACGTTATTAGATACTAGGCATTGTTGTACTTGTCTGATAGTGCATTATGGAATAGCATGTTTACATATATCATTGATGTTATCAAATAGATTAGGGGGGATGATCAGGGACTTTTAGTGGAACAATGATCGCCCGAGATTGAATTGGATTGTATTTGAATCAGGACAAAACACTTACCAGGCGGGCCACAATGCAAAATCGTGATTATATTCATGTCACACGTGGTTTGACTGCATCTGACCTCATCTTAATCGGGAAATATTGAGATTAAAAAATATCTAAAGTATACTTAAATGATTTTATTTCTGTAAATAGGTTCGTCAGTCACATTTTTAAAACTAGATGAGGTGGGCGTTTCCTGTCGTGACTACTCTGAGAAGAAATTCGGAAGCAAACTCAGAGGCCAGTCTCTTTTAAATTCCACAAGTTTTTCAGATTATGTGAAGACCATGTAGATTGTTGTCTAGTTCATGATCATTGGAAACTGTGTCCTCATTAAGCATCTCATTCTAGATACCGAATTTCCAATCACAACGCAGATCATCTTTAGCCCCTAGCATTCTAGAAACGCCCAAAAACAAATCTCTTTATCACTTACACAAGGCCATGTATTCCGGTGTTTACATACAAATACTTCAAGTACTTGTACAAGGCTACGCGGGTATCACCAAGGCTGCTCCTAGGGAGACAACTTTTGTTATCAGTTGTTGTCTTGTTGATATAGCTCTAACCTTGTGTTAAGCCATTATTGGTGGAAGCGGCTTGTTACAAGTTATCTGGAGTTACTTTTGGCGATAATACAGATGCTATGTTGTCTAAGGTTTTTTGTGCCTTGGAAAATACGTTAGCTGTTGGTCCTGTCTGTTATTTGAAGAAGAGGAAGAAGACTACAGGAGGAGCTCGTGATGGTTAAGCTACGGTTATCGCGGTTGGTTCATGGATTGGTGATTTAAAACATATCGAAACTCCGCTGTGTCTCGGAAAACACGTAAAGGTGTTGGTTTGGGCTGTTATATGTACATCTTTGGCAGTCGCAGGGTAGTCAGCAGCCCAAAAGTCTCACAGTCTTGTCAAGGGGTATCTTTTTACTTAGTAACTGGTTTGTGGAGGTCAGATAAGCCGTCGCTCCAGGAAAAATTGCCTTATGGAGCAACATCCAGTTTAACTGGCCGACCGTACCATAGTTGCGAAGAGACAAGGCAGATTTAGGATGTCTAAGATTTGACGATGTGAAACACACTGTATTATTATTTATTTAAATTTCTCGCACACAGAAAGGTTCAAAGGCGGACTTAATGCCTACATTACTCAAGAACATTCCAGATGAACACATCTGCAACTAATAAGATAGTTGTTTTTGTTATATCACACTATCTTTTGTTTTCTCAGAAAATATTCTTATTTCAAAATATGCGTCTCGTGGTTCCGTCAAATTATTATCATGTCCCGAACAGCTCAAAGTTCAAAAGGTACCAATACTGACTTCTTAATTAGTGGATTCAGCTGTATTGTCCTTTAAAACCTTGATGTTGTTATTATTGAACTTCTGAACAATATAAACTGTTAAAAAAAAAATATACTACCACGCTTCCATCAGTAGATCAGTCCATGCAAATTCTGCCCTTCTAAAAGAAAATGGCGCCCACGCAAGCTCACCCCTAAAGGTCAGAGCACAAAGGTCATAATATAAACAGCCAGTCGTAATGAAAAATTTAATACAACATTATGAAAATCTCGTTACGCGTGACCTCCTTGCTTATTTGCACCTTAAATTACTAGGCTCGGGTCTACTTAGTGAGTTGATGAGATATATGATGAGGTTGATGTTTGAGTTAGAAACTTTTTGGAGCGGACTAAAAAAGGAACGTAGAATTTATTTTCTTTTTTGGGCTGGTTTTTTGGCTGTGGTAACTATTGTTTAGTAGTAATGAAGACTAGCGTTTTTTTTTTACTGGTTTTTAAGCGTAGTGTTGTACACATTTTATTTTGATGAATGAAATATACATTGCGGTCTTAGAAAATATAATTAAATGAGAAAATAAACTCTAAGGAAGTCTTGGTTGAGAACAGCTTCGTTGGGCTAGTGGTTGCAACCGCTACTACTCATCATCAGCCTGGGTTCAATTCCCAGGTCTGGTAAAGTGTAATTGGGTTCTTCTATTTGGATTTTTTCAGTAGCAGCTCGAAAACTGGACTTGTGCCCGGTTGATGGCAATTGGCTCGCCCCTTGTTACAAGGGACTTAAAAATGACTAGCGTAATGTGGGTGTACTATTGGTATAGTTCTTACCAAACTTCTTGGCCGCCCTGAAGTTGGCTACAATGGCTGCGCAGTAATAAATCGAATGAAAAACAGCACCGATCCGTGCTTTGCGCATCGGAAAGCCAACTTCAGGGCGGCCAAGAAGTTTGGCGAGAGCTATATAAGCCCCACCCTACGTGGAAACAAGGCATGATGTAATGTGATGTTAAAAAAAAAATGTATTACTTAACTTCTAACTAACTAAACTTTATTATATTTTGGGCTTCTGAATTTCCGCCTAACATAATGGATGATTTCTTTGCGTGTGAAGTTGTTGTAACACGCAAGTTTCATGACGCAAAGCCCTTTCAAACACAATATGTCAAAATACAATTATTACAATAACAAAGATTTGTTTAATTCAATTTCTTCTGATAATGTCCCTTAAGTACTGTTCGCGAGTTCGTCTGCTGGTATTTCATTTTTTTTTAAATACTTGTATCCAGGATGAAAAGACACCGATATTCTTATCTAAACCGCAGGCTGCCTATCTGTCACTTTTGATAAGTATCAGTTCAATGCTTTAGGTGTTCAAAGACCACACATAAAAAGGACAGACATAGTTACTTTCGCATTTATAATATTATTATATATCACTAGCTGACCCGACAGACGTTGTCCTGTCTCTTTGATGATATTTGAGCACGCATTCTGTCAATTCTATGTTAAATGTCATAATGTTACATTAAAAAAGTTTACATTGTCCTATTATATGGTTGTTAAGTATTCTTAAAGAGTTCTTAAATTTTCTAATTTTCCGCGCAATTTTTTAATTTTTTTCTTTCATAAGAACCTTCTCCTGACAATTACAAAAACAACAAGAAAAAAAAAAGTGAAATCGGTCCAGCCGTTCACGCGTGATGGCGTGACTAAGGGAAATAGGGATACATTTTTATATTTATATCATATGTAATTATGTTTATTTTATACATGAAGTATTTAGTACATGATTCTGAATCGACGAAAAAGGGTTTACGTCGTTTAATTAAAAAAAAAAAACGTATTCCATTCATTTTGACGGCGAAGGTATTTTACATTTCTATGAAACAGCAGATTTAAAAAAAAATATCTGACACCATATTTTTACGCTGCGGGGTCTAGAGTCATTTGTGCTGAAGTCATGGTTTTTAGTTTACGCATCGATATCTCTGGCGCTTGTATCATATTAAAAGTATACATATGGATTAACTCTTTGAAGGGTGTAGACTAAAGGATTTTGTCAGGACGTTGGGCGGAAGGCCAAAAACAACCATCTGTGAACATGGTCACCGAACGCTTGCCAAAAGTGGGTGTTTTTATAGCTTTTTGTTCTCTACACATCTTCAATGTGCCCGGTGCCATATCCCGTCTGCAAAAATGACAAACTTTTATGAACACTTTCATCCCCTCGTTAACCCCATTAGGGGCTGAATTTTTAAAATAACTCCTTTTTATTTTTTCAATGAATCGCAGGTCAACGTATGAGGTTGTCGGCTGCTTAACCGAACTTGCCTGTGTTAATAAATTAAGGCCTCCAGCTAAAAACTTAAAACTTGAGTGGCTACTAGTTAAAGGTACTCCCTGTGGGGTACGGACCTCGGCTTAGGGCATCGCTGATAGAGGGCAGCAAGGCATGGGCTGGATCGGAACGAAATCATTCCGTAGTCCTTACTTTTGTTATATTTTTGTTCAAAATTTAATGCTTCTAGCCTCAGCAGTTAAGGTGGTGCATTGTCTCTCTGTCTGGTCTCTTGTGGTGCCGGACGTAAAGAATAGCACCATCCCATTTGATCCTGTGGGTGTCGTAAGAGGCGACTTAGGGACTTACTTGAGAATGGGCAGCAGCGTTCTCTATGTATTTTACCACCATACTGCGATCGCCAACCCGCCTGTCAAGCGTGGCGATTATGGCAAACTCCCTCCCTTTGAGGGAGGCCTAAGTTCAGCAGTGGACGATTTTCAGCTGAAATGATGATTGTCTCTCTGTGAGTGGAGGGATTTAAGATTTTTTTTGAGAAGATTCGACCTGAAAGTCTAGGATCGTAGCAATCATCGCGCTGTTCCTAAGGACTGACTAGATAGAATGACGAACTTAGATCACCATATGTATACGGAGACTAGAACATCGTTTTGTAATATCATTCAATTGATCATAATATCAATCAGATCAAAGAAATTAACAGTTTGAGAAAGTGTTAATGTGTTCGCTATGTGGCGAAGATATGTCTATGACAATCGCTTTAAAATTTTCTTCCATAAGAAGCCATTGAATTGTTCAATACTACACTATCATATCATCACAACTTTATTCCCTGAAGGGTAAAGCAGAAGTATTCGTATATTCGAGCCTATTCCCATCAAATCGGGCATACATCCAGACTCCGGGCTGCTACTGAGAAATTCCAGATGGAAATGTTAGATTGTTCAATAATGTTAGCCTTATCCATTATACCTCAAATAAATCTTGACGAGAAGGCTTACAATTGAATTCACTCAGATTGCAACGAACTCGACAATACAAGGATTTCGACACAAAAAACTGCAAAACAAAATGCATCGTTTTATCGCTGATAAAATTAAGTCGACACCTGATTGATATTTAGCATTGGTATCAATTTAGGTCAGATTAATATTGAGTTAGCTTAGCTCTGGCTGCATTAGTATTTAATAATTCTCGTAGTCGTTCTTAGTCACCTTTCTACGACACAGCCAAAGGAGGGGTATGATCGCAATCGGGTTTGGGTCCTCGACCTTCCAAACTTCCAGAATTGGAACTGAAATTTTAGTTAGGTGGAACAGACTTTCGGACATGTTATGAATATTTATTCTTTTTCAACCCCTCCGCAACCAGCCCCTATTCGTCCATTCCCGGACACTGTCCTCTCTAATTGAACGCCATCGAAATGTCTCTCTGGCTCTAATCTCGGCAACTCTCATTGAGCTGCTACCAGCCACCTTGCGAAGCTCGTAGCTCTACCTAGCCTGAGGGAGTCCTACCTTACATTTGCCGATTCGCGGTCTCCATTCAAGAAAACATTTACTCCAACATAACCGAGTGGTTAAAATATCAAGATATAACAGTTTATGTCTTATTTTTTTTTTTGTAAAATAACTGAAACCGTTTTTGACTGTCATCTGTTGTCTATGTAGCGGCATCTACAAAAACAAATAGGAACTACGCATCACACTCACGTCACGATAATCCTGCAACTTGCAAATCTACAACTTCATTATCACCCGCCCGGTCCGACGGACCTCCCTTTTCTATGGAGGATTAATGAACTTTACATCCAGTTCCTCATGTTATCTGAAACAGTTAAGTTGGTCTAAATATCGAAACTTGCAAAGCTTACGTCACGATGTGTGAAAATAGTAGTCCATCCTCGGACTGGGGTGAACTTAGCCTCTTGACAGTCCGGACTACTGAGAGTAGTTTCACTTTGGCAACTACGGTTGCCAAGGACTGTCAAGTGGTTAGCTGCGACTTGGAACGTTCTTAATTTTTCTCTATCTGAATCATAACACTCTTCCAGCGACAAAGTAACAAAGCTCTCATTAAGATAGCGTTTTACGTGTCCCGCATTATAAATGTGAATGTTCCTACCTGCGTGAAAAGTTATTAGGTTACATTAGCAAAAGGGTCTGTTTTTGTCATTTTATGTACTGAGATATATACTCCTATATCCTTTTACTACGACGTTTTTAAATTCCAAATATTTTTCTAAGACTACTCGTTTTATACAATTGTAACGAAAACTCTGTCTGATCATGTCGCGAGATTTGTTCGAAAGAGATGCCGCAGCCCTGGCATATGGGCAACTGAAGGAACATGGTTGGGGTTTTAGTCAGTAAAAGTCTGACACGCCCTACCGCTCCGCCCAGAGCGCGGGAGACGTCATTTGATGATTTCCCACCCACAAAAAAAAAAAACCACGAGGTGAGGGTGCTATTAAGGATCGGTCGATTTATGTAGCAACTAGCTTCTGCCCGCGACTTCGTCCGCGTTAAATTTCTTGTTTTCCCGACCCTTCCCATGACGTCGAATCGCCTACCCGTGCGATTTTCCCCGTTTTTGCAACATTTTTTATTACTGCTTCGTTCTTCTTGGTTGTAGCGTGATGTTATATAGCCTATAGCCTTCCTCGATAAACAGGCTACCCAACACAAAAAGATTTTTTCAATTCGGACCAGTAGTTCCTGAGATTAGCGCGTTCAATCAAACAAACAAACTCTTCAGCTTTATAATATTGAGTATAGATTATAAGAAAAAAAAACCACAAATACTCTTTTTAAATGGACAATTTTGCATGGTTATACATGGCACAGGGGCGGCCGTATTGTAGCGGGAGTCTAAAATCAAATTCAAAAGTCATTAATTCAAATTTAGCTGATAATCAGCACCCTTGGAACGTCAAAATTACACAAGACAGTCTCCCAAAACGCCTGCCCATCACCACTTCCTAGTGCTTTAGCTGGGAAGAAGTGGCGCAACAAACAATTATAAAAATATGTTTAATTATTTTGTTGCAGTAGGTACCTTAGTGCCTCTTTCGGATGGGAGAGGGTATTTGTTACACATTGTATATGTGGTAAATGGTATACCTCCTCACTCCTGTAATGAGTGATAAATCGGTAACATTAACTAGAACTTATTGTGAGCTAATAAGACTCAGGATCAGCTTCTATAAAAAAAAAAAGATCGATCACGCTCTCCGAAGCTGAAAAGAAACTGTAATCCCACAGCATTACGGTTCATTTCAGAACAACTAAAATTATAACGTTAAGTGTTTCTGATCCCTCTGCAGTTTTTAGGGTCAAGAGGTCGAAATAGGTTAATGTAGTACTTGTTTTGCATACAGTTGGCGGGTTGCATTCGTTGCATAAATTAGAGACTTGTACAAGTTTCGGGTCAGCTTTCAGGCTAAGTAGAAGCTGAATTTTGTATTTTATTTTTACGCTAGGAATAATTGCTACAATGCTACTGTATAAGTCGGACTGGTATCGGTTTGAGTTGTAACTGTAATTGAGTTGTCGGGGTGGAGTGGTCTGGTTTGAGTTGTCGCGGTCGAGTTTCCAGCTTTAGGCTGTCGATGTCGAGTTGTGGCGATCGACTCGTTGTTGTCAAGTGGTCGGGGTAGAGTTGTTGGGGCCGAATTTTAGTAGAATTTTGGGACAAACTCTCACTTTGAGATACTTCTTTACCTATTTTTGCAACTCTTTCTGAAAAGGTGATTATCTTTTAACTTTGGAATTTCAAGAAATATTTACGTTCTAAGTAATTTGCGAAAGAGCTCTTCCGGTGAATTACTTCAACCAAATATTTATTCAGAAATATATATATAATTGTAGTATTGTGAATCAGTGTCGGTGAATTCCAGGCTCGTGAAATATTTCAGCTCTGGTAGGTATTACAGATGCGAGGTTGATAGGCGACGATGGCTACATGTCATCATGGACCTGTTTTATATAAACCGAAAGTCGCCAATCCGATAATTGTTAATTTTGTTGAAGTTTTTTCTTCACAGTTATTCAATGAAAAAGTTTTAATACAATTTTGAAACTGTCATACTGGCTGATCATTTTGATGTCAACATTGTTCCGCATTTGAATTCACGACCTTTTCAAAAGTTAGATAGACCTTTACATAAAAAATGCAGTGTACGTTGACCTTAGTGCCCAGGAGTATATTAAACAGGGCACAGCTGTTGCCACCCAATAATATAAAAAGAACGCTTGCTTTTAATTCACTTAAACCAAACAGCGTGAAAATAAATTGTATATCGATACCCTAAATGTGTCTGCAACGACCTCGTAAACCTTTATTAGTCTCGTGTACCTAAGCAATCACTATCTAGCAGGTTGGTGGCTGTAAATCTGGACTGGGTGTGGTGCTGGCCAAATTTAATACCTATGTGTGGTGAATCTTGATACAAAATTGAATGAAATGAAATTCACCGAACCCAGCGTGGTTTGACCAGGCTCGATAAATCGAATGAGCTCGAAAATTTGTACTAACCCCTGAGGCCTCATGTCTCATGGTGCTACAGAGGCCGTTGCATATCAAGGAGTAGATCGGGGGGCGCTGTAGTGGGGAAGACGTGCCCTTTGGGTAGTAAGGGATTGCGAGCCGTACCGGATACGCATCCTAGAGTAGGCATTGCACTTTTGGAGAGACGGGTGATATTCTTACACGTTCTTACACGCACGATATTACGTTAACTGTCAAATGAGATAGTTTTTAAACGTCACTATACTGATACAAAATTATTTTAGGCAGATTAGAATTATAATTGTTTATTTAGTCTTAAAATTTTTAAAGCTTTTGTAAATCATGTCAAGTCGTTTAAAATCGTATCGTAATCTAACGACAACAACTTCAAGACGAAAACTCCGACAAAATATTTGCCTTCATCATCTCAGAACAAATTAACCTTTACAAATCCTACACTTTCTATGGGCGGCAATTTATTTCCATTTAAACTCACTTAAGGCTTCATCTATTTCAATCAATTACTCCGCACAAATCTTTAAGAGGAGGCGGGGGTGGCACGTTTCGGGCGTTCAGTCGCTGGATGAAATGGTTAAGCAGGTTTGGGACAATTTTTAATTGCATGTCATGATCTTCAGTTTTATTCTAACTAGGTTTTACTGAATGAAAAAGTTATGAGTCCTATATATGCTTGCAAATTCTAAATTTTTAGAGTTCCATAAACAAAGGGTGCCAGCCGAACCTTATTACTAAGCCTCCATTGTCCGGCAGTCTGTCTGTCTCTCAGCGGGTATATTTCATGAGCAGGTTAGACAGTTGAAATTTTCATAGAGTGCATATTTTTCTTGCAACTATATACCGGATGACATTTTTTACCGTCTCGACCTTCATATGGTGTGTTGTGTAACTAGAATAGAAGGCAGGAAGGCCTTCTGATTTATCGTAGGTGACTAAAGGAGCCCGGGACGCGGGTGGACAGGGATGCGTGTGCGGCTCGTGCGCCTACGAAAGATCAATGAGGCCGCCTATCGGCCGGCTTCAAAGGGTAGGACCGCGCTCCGAAATCAATGATATATGCCGCGCATTGAGTAGGGTGCGTATGATTTGAGTTTCGATAGATTTTAATAAAAAAAAAAATGATTTTTTTTTCCAAATTTCTATTTTTGTTGTTCTAGTATGAAAATGTTACTTTAAATGTGTAGTATTTATTACTAGATCAATTTAATTACATGTTATTCAAAAATAAAAATAATAAAAATTTCTATGCCAAAAGCTTCTATTCCGTTCACCTATTACCCCCATTTTTTTTCAAGACGCTAAAAAAAGTCACCCAGTATAGTAAAAATCCAAAACGATAAAAATTTAATGACGCCATACACAAAATGTATTTTTGGAACGAAGTTCCTTATCGCGCGTTGTTAAAGGGGGTTAGACGGAAAAAATTCTTACGAAAAGTTGTCACGACATGCTTTAACCGACTTCAAAAAAAGGACGAGGTTTCTCAATTCGACCGTATATATTTTGTATGTTGTTGTTTTTTTTTGTTGGAGGAGAGAGGGAGAGAGGTGGAGAGGGGGAGAGGGAGGGAGAGAGGTAGAGAGAGAGGGAGAGAGAAGGAGATAGGGAGAGAGAGAGAGAATATTTTTGTTGAGTGTATACAGGTTTTTGTACATAATAAATAATTAAAAAATTATAACTATTATGAATCCTGGAAAGGAACTTCGTTCCATCCGGGTGTCCCTTGACACCTCTAAAGATTTTTTTTTTGGCATGCCTTCTTGTGCGATTCCGAAACGCAGTTGGCCAGTTTTTTTTTTTGTTTCACGTGTATACCTAGTTGTGGCGGAATTGCGAATTTCTTGCTATGTCCCCTAACGATTGAACATAGGCATTCTTAGATAGCTGTAACGTCTGTGAGTCATGCTAACAAGTGGGAGACATGGAAGCATTTGCATAAATCCATACTGAAGGAATGAGTCAACTTGAAAAGGGCTGGAGTTTCGGCATTGCGTTTGTTACTTGAAGATTTCCTAGGATATTATTGCCTCTCTCAAGCACGCACATTTAGCATTGTTTTGGTGGTCTTTGGCTCAAGTGACAAAGTCAAATTTTGAGTGAGGGTCTGTATTACGGTCCTTAAAGGTACTACGTAAGCTATATGAGCCATGAACAGCTAATGTACCTAATGCCATTTGAGACTGCATAAGAAATTGTAAAATTTATTCCTCAACTTTTGGCAGACTTCAGCAAAAAAAAACTTCTACACAGCGGTCCTTTCATTTCAATACGGCCAAATGTTCCGGATCAATATTAGTTTTCGCTTAAGCATTCACTGGAAAACGATGTCTGTTCGTAACGACCGACGGCTGACCGTGACGTAGCATGTTCAGATATTTGCCTCACTTCTACGATAAATATACACGATACAGAATTTTATATGCTAGTAGAAACAAGCTTTTATAAAGATGAATATTTTCTTTGGAAAAGGAAAGGAAATACGCTCTGAACTTTTTGATACACACAAACTTGACGATGATATAAGATATGAAAGAAGAATATACAACTTCCAATTCGTGGGACGGGCCACGGGTCGTAAAGTCGCATAAATCAGAGGCAAGCGTTTGCTTCACCACAAGTCCAGAAAGAAATTACGTTTATTTGCGGTAAACATGACGCAAAGAAAGACCAGAAACATACAAAAAAAGCTGGGGAAAAATATGCGTCACACATGACAACATGCGTTGTCTAATAAAAGAAAGAAAGAAAAAAATGAACTTATTGGCAAAACAGCAAAAAAAAAAATGAGGTAACCAACCGTGAATCTGTTCGTTGTACTTTTGGCTTTAACTATACTTTCCTATTTTAAAGATTCTAGATCATATCCCCTGCTATTCGAAGTTTTATTTTTTCCAACCCTTGAACTGCAACTAAACAAACTTTCTACGTAATTTAGGCGATGGCGATGGTCGCTCGCCCATCACAACCCCCAAGAGAGTTAAGTGCGTACTACTGAATCTGTAGCTACCTCTGTCAAGATGCAGACATACCACCGAAGCTACAGTTATGTAGCTAACTTGGCTAGCGTGCCCGACAATGGTAATTTGGCCATCCCTGCCAATACAATTTTGGTTATAACAGACCATTCCACAATTTTATTCCGCTCCTGTATTTATCGGAATAGGAACATCTTTTTGCTTTTAAAAATTGAGTGGGATTCGATTTTTTCTTAAATAGGACGTTTCCTTTTTAATTTTCAGAAGTGTCGGAGTGTTTCCAGAAATTGATTATAGATTTTCTTTTTGTTTGTATGTATTCGTTCCATCTGATTTCCTCTTCAAAGAATACGTTGTAAGTCATGTTGATATTTATTTTTAGATATATATTGGATTGTTGTTCCGTGTGGAGCCACCATCTCATATCTTCCTGTGGGTGTCGTAAAAAGCGACTAAGGGATTTACTAGAGACAAAGCGGTAGAGTTTTCTATGCATTTTACTACCATGCTGCGATCGCCAACCCTGGCGATTATGACAACCAAACGGGGGGGGGGCTTTGTTGGAGCCTATGTCCAGCAGTGGACGTCTTTCTGCTGAAATGATGATGATGAATGGATTATAGGAGTATACAGAATAGTAAACTATGTTAAGTAACTTGTAAGAGACCTATTTCCAGCAAATTGTATGTAAAGGCTAAGTGAATGATTGATTGGTCTGCCTCATAAGTCGTCTCTACAACTGAGTTAAATCCAAGCAGCCTTAGATTTGCGAAATCAATTTGTCACTGTCTGACTCGATCCGCTTACTCGTGGACCGGCCAGAGCTATTTCGTAATAAGCCCAAGAAAAACCTAACCAATTCAAATATATACTCGTAAGAGTTAGAGCAGAGCCAACCAGAATAGGCGCGCAGACGAATCTTACAGTGGATTTGAATAAAGTACGTTATGTTTACTAAAACTGTGGGTTAACATAACAATGAAAATCAAGATAATTAAGGTCCATATTACAAAACACAGTCACACATCTGTATCAAAATTCAATCATCCAAAGTAGTACACTAAACTCTTTTATTATAGACCTTTGTATACTAACGTGTATACGCTTTCGTATACAAAGACACAGACTCTAAATAACCCTTACGTGCTATATAATTAAACCTCAATTTGTCTATAATAATCTTCTAAAATTATCACTGGTCTATTAAAAGAAAAGCCTTCACAAATATTCACACCTCTATAAATATTATGATGGTGGTGACCCTTGAACGTTAATCTTTTAGTATAAATTCGGTAAAAAGTATTTTTCTCCGTGAATAACATTTTAAATCCCATTAGGCCTTTAAAGCTCTATAATTATCTTCTAAAATAATCACTACTGTATTAAAAGATAAAACCTAGAACGTGAACCGGCCCTTTGAAAGGTTATCTTAGTAATTCGCGCCGTGGGTGTCAGCAGCCGCACACTGGCGAAACAATCTTTGTTATATGGAGTGACCAAACAATAAAAGAACCAATTATACATTTACATTACATTCTTAAGAGAAAATTGTGGTAGGTTTTATTTATTTGAGGGTTTTAAGAGCGTGGGTGGCTTGACAACGTTATCTTCTTTGAGAGGATAATGTGCCCTGAAATAGTCCATTGTAGAAAAGTTTGGAAAAAGAGAGACTCGTCGCGAGGGGTAATAAATACATGATAAAATTTTACGAGTGCGCAAACTAACCATGATTTCAGCATATGATTCTAGACCACCTACCGAAATTTATCGCCGGTTATAGAAAAAGAAGCGTCTGTTACATAGGAAAGCGCAATTCCTACGCGGTCAAAGTGTATACAAAACCTTTTTTTATATAACCTGCTTTATATACAAGCTATAACAATAAACTGGTAACGAAAACACAGAATATTGAAAACTTAAAATGCCCTACTGATGCCAATATCCATTTCCATGTGAATTGTTATTTCACTTCAGTATTTATTCAGAAAATTTTAATAAAAACCTTCCCACGAAAAACACACAATTTCAGCATAACAACAAATGGAGGGGAGACCTTGTAATTTCCTCCGATCTAAAAATAGACTTGTCAATCGAAACCCCCCGAATCTCACAACAAAGACAGTATCTTATCGTCGAACAGAAATCAATTACATTGACGAGCAAACGTTTTTATCTGTGCATTTTGCTGTCAAAAGATAAGCTCCCTACGATACCTCACAATTTACTATACATATTACATAGTAACATCACGTGTTTTAAGAAATAAAGTGTCAAATTTAAGTTTATAGTTTTCTGTGTGACTAAAAATGGCCATTTTGGATACTTTGCAGTTGTCAAATCAAGTGGAGAAGTTGGCGCAAGTCAGCCGGGACCTTCGGCGGAAGCATAAGCAGATCCAGAATCAGGTATGGTCGTTTTTTAGTACTTTTAGAGGCGAGATTTGTTCGTACAGAAAGCCCGTGATAAATTTTGACGTTTGACGTTATACGTCATACGATGGGAATGTCATATTGACATTTCTTTTTTTTTCGTGGTATTCGGTTTGTTATTTGCGGCCAGTAAATGCGATGTTATTTTTCAGGGAACATTTTTTGCTTTATTTGTGTCATCTGATTCGGGCCTCTGTATTAATAAGTTTCGTCCCTTTGGCAACGATTTCTATTCTACTAATGGAATAAATTGAAAGCTTTTACTCTGTAAATGGTCCAAAGAAACTTCAAAATTTCAGTGGGACTTTGAAATTCAAACTTAATTGGATACATTTAACCAAAGCATTTTAAATTACATTTTGCGAGAAATATTTATATTGTAGGATATAAATCTCGTTGCTTATTTCCACTAATGCTAGAACTAGAACGCTTCGTACAAACACATAGCATTATTTATCATTATTTTATAATGTTACATAACTTATGTAAAAGCTTGTGTTCTATTTTTGCATGTTTCTGGGCAACCCCTTTCGTTACCGCCAACAAATGAAAAAAGTTTCACCCCTCGCATTATACTTTTTCTTCTAAAGCTTAACCATGCGCAAATACACCTGTCAGTGGCACTCGGAAACCGTCATAGCTATAGTCTGTACCAAACGTATATTATGGATTCTAAACAATCCCTGTTCAGGTTACATTCTTACACAATCACTCAATAACACATTCATCTGTATTTAGAAGGGTTAAAATTTACAGCTCACCGCTTTTTCCAATAATTTTTTGTTTGAATAAAATTATTCATTTGTAATTGAAAACTCAGTACGAAATATCGGTTTATTTTTTTTTTCGACTAGTGAAGAAATATCTTTCATGTGTGATTCATGATTAGAATTTCGGGTTTAAATATTCAAATAATCTAATCACTCAATTTTGTAATAGATACTCAAAATTGGCATTCACAAGTGTTTTTCATCAAATGCTTTTAGTACCTACACACCATACCTATTGTCTGGACAACCCTTGCATTGAATTATCATATCTTTAGAAATCAGACGTTTTGTCTGCCTGAGTAATAGCGTAGCTCTTAGCTGGCTACATAGCATCGCACTTACGATTCAAGGAAGATTTATGATAGACCGGTATTCGAGTTAAGGAAGGAAGGATATAGATGCATAAGTAGTAAAATAAATGTAATCGACTTTTAACGTAGGCTAGCTTTTGACAGCGGCTTCGTCCGCGTATTATAGATGTAAACTTTCCTTTTGAATCACTCTGTCTATTGAAGAAAACCGCAATAAAATCCGTTGCGCAGTTTAAAAGATCGAAGCGTACAAACACGAAATGCAACTTTGTTTTATACTAACTAATGTCATCTTCCCCGCGTTTGTAAGAGCTAAATTGCCTCATCTCAGATTAGCTCCCAAATTGCGTAACACACTATTAATCATCATCTGTATCATTTTCAAAGATATTGGAAATCCATTGCTTCATATGTTCGAAAAATTTGTCTAGTTGACAACGTAAATAGCGCAATGAATATTGTTGAACTGTCAAAATGAAAACCGGTGACGGTCTAGTATAATTCATCTTTCATGAAGCTTCATACAACGTGTATCTTGGAATTTTGCTGTTACGTGTGTGTTGGCAACATGGTAGGTGAATGTAAGATCATGCCTGCACATTAATTTCATGTTTAATTTTACATACATTACATGGGTCAAGCATTATGCTAGGCAAAGTAGTGATCATCACCCTTATGTTAATAGTTAAACACAAAGTTTTGACCACTGAATCTACCCCTTTTCAAATATGGTGTCACACAAATGATCAACAAATGTTAAAAGTTAGATTAGATTCTTTTAATTTAATTCGAATTAATAACTTGGACTTTGTTCTTAAACATACAACGAACATGGAATGAACTTCTAACTTACAGAAGATGTTTTAACCGATTTGAGCACGTTCCAAACTAGCTACAGCCTATTTCTTACTGACCTAAAAATTTATCTATTTTCACAAGATTTTTAATAATTTACCAAAAATGCCTTAAACTACATACAGGATGTTTGGCGCATGAACCGATTAAATTTTTTGGAGGCTTGGGTGAGTCATGTGCTATCTTTCGCCCACAGACCCCAATTTCCTAAATGTCCAATCCCCCAAAAAAAATTGTCGGTCCATGCGTCAAACACCTGTATGTGGAAATGGAATAAACTTCTAACTAACAGAAGACTTTTATCGATGTATCAGCAGGTTTGACGCTAGGCAGGGCCTGTACCTCGGTGACAAGGAAATTCATCTACATTCACAAAGTCCTTTATTAACTTGTCTAAATAACCTCCAAGACTATGTTGTCAGCAGACAGCAATTTACTACAACAAGGATTAGCCAAGTTGATTGCTTCATTGTATTTCGCTTCGCTCAAAAAGGATCATGGACATTTCGAAACGAGGTTGAGTATCGCTAGCTAGCAGTCAAGCCGTCCTCTTCAGAGAATATTAGCGTGAAGATATAAACAAACTGAACTGAAGAAAAGTAGACTAATCCACTTAGTTCTAGTCGACAAATGTGGGTACCTATATTTGACACACATTTGGAATTAGCTACTGTATCGATTATTGCTACACTTTGACAGCGAAAAGGAGGGTAACGTGTTCTATTCGTATGTAGGTACTACGGTAGGCAATAGTATGTCAACAAGCTATATTATAGAGGCATAGGCTAATACCTTAGTATTTTCTTATCATGAGGATCCGACGACTTAGTTGACTACCTTTTGCTAGCGGCTTCATCCGCGTAGAGTTCGGAAATTATCTCACGGGAACGTACTACCGGGATATTAAGTAACGTATGTGTTAATACAGTTTAGAAACTAACTGTGTGCCCACATCATTACAATTTCATCCCAATCCGTTCGGCTGTTTTTGCGTGATTGACTACCAAACATCTAAACAATCAAACTTTCACATTTATAATATTATTAGGATGTAAGTGCAAAATCTAGGCAGTCGCTCTATGTAAAATAGTGGTACTCAGCCGCATCCGGTTAGACTGGAAGCCGACCACAAAATAGTTGGGAAAAGGCTAGGAAGATGAGCCGGCTCAAGGCGCATTGGAGATAAATCCGAAATCTCCAAACTGCCTTGAGCCATCGTGGTGACCAATGGTCACGCCTTCCGTGTATCGAACGAGGGCTTTGCCCTACAGTGGGACAGTAATAGGCTGGTATTATAGTATTAGGTAGGTATATAAACCTTATCCACTGCCTTCAGCAGGAGTCTTACTTGGAAAAATAATAAAAATAGATCATAGTAAGTATAACCATCAAATACATCATAGTTTATAAAGGGTGGCTGGAAAAAAACAAAATTTTAAAATCACCCCTGTTTTAGATGGTCTGTCTGTATGTTCCAGCTACATCTCAATAATACTGAACGGATATTGACGGGGTGTACCTTGTATGAAAGCTTTATGTCCAACCAAAAACCGGAGGTATGTACCATTGTGATACGTCAAACGGGAGCCTGGCAGGATCATCAATTAACATAGAACTGTAAACGAATTTATGAAAAAAATGCGTAAAACAAGAAATGTACCACACATGCAGTAACACATTTGTACATATACAAACATATCTTCACGTTATATATCTTGAGAAATATGCAGAGGTTTTGTTTAAATTTAATGTCCTTTATTATAAGCATTTTATTTCCCTTTGCATGATTTTCTAGAGCCATCTCTTTGGAACTAAAAGTAAGCTTATTTCAAACGCATGCATTATGTATTTACTTGGCGTCCATTATGGTTTCTGCTGGTCGTTTAAGGTTGCTTTAAAACTATACTGTGGGGTACCCTCACTTGTAATATTAATCAACTGACAGTAGATTGTCAAACTCAAATAGCTGTCAAACACCACAGCTTTTTAGCAGGGACTCAGTTTTCATCGCATTACTTTTCATAGCAAAAACCGTAAAACGAATCTTAGTTCATTTAACGGGGTTTGTTTAAATGATGAAGACATGAATAAAGGAATTATGAAACCGTCAGTCGCTGCCAAAATCTTCCCAAGCCCCCATATTCCGATCAGAATGAATACTGCTCAAATATAAGCGTTTGGGAGAAGTTTTTGGCACCGAATTCCCATCGAACACGTAACTGCAAGCTGCAACTACTAAAGGCTTATTTATTTTAGATCGTGCTTTTTCCAAAACGACGTTTGGATGCATAATGCTATAAGATATTATTTTATCTGATCCGTGATACGAACGTAGTTTTATATTAAAACTAGTCCGTTTAATGAATGAACGGCTCCGTCTGACAACCAGTGCTGCCAAAGGGCGTTGTGGAGGTCGGTTATGCAGTCGTAGCATGTAAAGTACTGATATATAGCTGCATCTAGTTGGACTGGAAGCCGACCCTAAAATAGTTGGGAATAGGCTAGGCTGATTGATTGGACGGCAGCGTCTAAGAGTTGGAGCCTAGGATACAAAAATATTGAAATATTTTCACAAGTATGTACTGGGTGACAAATGGGAAGTTGCCTAAAGTAATCACTTATCATTTTGAGATGAGTGCAGAGAAAAAAATAATTAAAAATACATAATAAATAAATAAATAATAATAATTATATTAATATGCCTTATCACTCTGTTTTTTTTTACTGTATGTACATAAATAATAAAATAAATAAATAAATCAGTGAAGAAATATTTTTTATTTGAATAGGTTTCAGTTTTATCAAACATTTTCAATAGACACTTAATAAGTTTATTTTTTTCTTGAATGACTAATCCTGGCTAGGGAATAACTAGGTATTAATTAATGGTAAATAATTTCGAAGTGATTCCCATTTGAATTTGCACAATAATCAAGCCGGTTTTGGAAACTATGAAAAACTTCTTCAATTTTAGATAAACAAATACTAGAAATTCCTTTTCTAATGGCATTTCTCAAATGTTGTACCTCTAGAATAAAAGCACTCGATGAGATACACTTTTTGAAGTATGACGTATTGCTATTTACGGCGTCTCAATAGAAACTGACGACATTCTAGAATGTACCTACGCTACGTCGGCCCAGTCTTATACGATACGGTAAAGGGGGAAAGAGATGCATATACTTCAGGCAACTTTCCATTTGTCACCCTGTATAACTTCGCTTGGTTTTCGGCACCATCTAAGGCTTCCTCTCCATTTGCGCGGACACGTCGTGCGACGCGTCCGCGGATGCATCCGCACATAGTGGAGAGGGCGAAATCTGTCGAGATCTGCCTGCGTGTCCGCGTCTGCCTGCGTCCCTGCCGCAATCCGTGATTTGTCGGTTTTTTGGGCATGCATCAAAGGGATCTGCCGAGAAATGCGTCTCGCCTCTTCACTATCGCCTCCTGTATCGGACGCGTCGCACTACGTGTCCGCGCAAATGGAGAGGGGCCTTAACATTATGCATCCTAATCTTTCCCAACTATGTTGAGGTGAATATCAGTTTTTTACATGGAGTGATTGCCTATCTGACTTCTACAACCCAGTTACTAAGTGACACGATAGTCATTGGTAAGACTGGTTTGTAATACTTTCGGGCTTCTGACCTGTAACAACAGTCCAAGATCGACGAATCATTGCTGAGAACAACGTGCGTTCCGTAGCACGGTAAGGTCTTGGTATGTAAAATGGTCACCCATCCACAGCAAGCACAGCTTACCCTAATCAATCGATCAGTACGGCTATTATTTTAAGCCATAAGCTCCTCCATCTAATATAAATAAGAATTTATCAAAATTTGCTCTCAACCTGGTATACTGTTTCCTTCCACCTCACCATTACTAGATACCCTTCTCTTTCCAGCCTTACTGACTTGCATATTTCTGTTTCTTTCCAGATGCGCTTGGTATGCGAGGAGCGTTCGGAGCTGACGGCCATAGTACAGTCTCAACAGAGAGACATCGCCGCGCTACAGCAAGACAGTGCACAGAACAAGGTAAGATTCCTACGCCTTGTCCATATGTCCACTTTTGCGCGGACGTAAATCTTTAATGCAGTGCTTAGCGCCGTAAGTTGAAAATCGAATAGTGTGTTATTTGGATGTGCTGACATGCAGTTAGTTGGATTCTAAATGCTTGGTTCAATACCTAGAGTTGAAAATGCAATAAGCGATATTTTTATGTCAGTACGAAAGTGTTTTAAGGCATCGTAATGCGCGAGCTTGTGGCCGGCGAGCAATGGGTAGCTCGCCGCCCGGTAAGGACCAGGCTCGGGTCGACGGCGCGTAGTGTTCCACGCGCGCCTCAAAGAGATGTCAGCAGCAATGAAGGGGTCTGCTAGGACCGACGCCTGCCAGGGTCGCGAGATTGTTCGAAAGAGATACCGTGACCCTGGCACATGGGCAACTGAAGGAACACGGGTGGGTTTTAGTCAGTAAAAGTCTGACACGCCCTCCCGCTCCACCCAGAGCGGGAGAAGTCATTTGATGATTTCCCATCCAAAAAAAAAAAAAAAAGGCATCGTAATGCATAACACCACCCTATTTCTTCCCGTGGGATAACACAACCCCATTTCTTCCCGTGGGTGTCGTAGAAGGCGACTAAGGGACTTACTAGAGAATGGGCAGCAGCGTTCTCTATGCATTTTACCACCATACTGCGATCGCCAACCCGCCTGCCAAGCGTGACGATTATGGCAAAGCCCCCCAAATTGGGGGAGGCCTAAGTCCAGCAGTGGACGTCTTACTGATGAAATGATGATGATGGTGAATGCATTTAGATTGCTAGCCTATGTTCAAGAGATTAGGTCGTATTTTGAAAAGAAAATGTTTCTTATTGGCTAGTACTGTTTTTTGTGGAAGGTTGCTGCTCTTTGGCTGCTATACGATCTTATAAGTTGTCAAACATACGCAGGCGCATGTGTTTATCTAAACATAACACTTTGACTTCATTTCCTATTTATAAATACGATCAATTTACACGAGCTTTACTTATACAAGGTCTCGTGCATGCAGTCACGCGCCACGCGCCACGCGTCCCTAAACTTTGACAGTTCGGACAAAATTAATTTTAAACTTCATAGGTCATAAAATTATTAAAATCCGGGTAATATATTTTCGCTAAAATTATAAATTATGAGCGTGGTGAGCAATGATGGCCCAGTCGGTCCCGACTTATGAGTTGAAGGTCGTGGGTTCTAACCCAGGCAAGCGCTATACTTTGTGTAAATAATTTCATCGCCACTGCTCTCAAAACGGTGAAGGAAAACATCGTGAGGAAACCGGCATGTCTTAGAACCAAGCATTCGAAGACGTGACATCTACCAGCCCGCGCTGAGCCCGCGTGGTAGATTACGGCCCACTTCCTCTCACCGAAAGGAGGCCTGTGTCCCAGCAGTGGGAATAATATAGGTTGATTATGAGTTATAAATTCACTTTTTCAGAAGTGCCCAACATGCGGCGTGGTGACTCCGGACGGCGCTGATGACGACGACCAGTCATCTAAACCAACCTTCAGCGTACGAGAGCTCCGCGCCATCCTCCACGAGCGCAACGAGCTCAAACTGAAGCTCAGCCGCGCTGAGGAACAGTTACTTGCGTTACAGGCCGACCAGCAACATGACAGGTATGGACTTCGATCACCTGGGTCAGACAATTCACTTGATCTACTCAGTTTATTTTTTCTTATTAATGAAGCTTGAATGAATATCGATATTACTCGATTTCGTAGAGTGCTACAAAAATCTAATCAAACCGTTTCGGGTGACTTCGCCGTTGCTTGACCTTAAAATGACTTCCGAACTGGCTCATTCGCATCGTTAACGGTTAATAAAATGAAAAAAAAAAAAATAAGGGTGAGAGATGGCTCTCGCTTATTTTCTCCACAATAAAAGGCTCGAGAAGGTTTCTATGAAAGCTGGCATATGAAGGGCCTGGAATCATTTTTTTTTTTTCAAAAGTAGTATAACTATAAGGGTAGGGAACACCTAAAAAGAAAATTTTTAAGCAATATGGTACCCTAAAGTGTTACGATCCTGATATATTTGGACGTAAATATCGCCATATGAGAACAATGAAAATCATTAAAATGTAGTCATTATCTATCCTCAATTCACCGTGCACGGGAGTTTTTTTTTTTAAAAAAAACAGTAACTGTGGGTCGAAGATGACAAAAGACAAAAGTTCGAACCCTCGCCTTCTATATCAACTTTCATGCCATATTATGAGGTGGAATCTCAAAAGCTGACATAGTATACCTTTATTATTTCTTCCCTATAATCCGGTCTGCAAACTCATCAAAACCAGTTTATCCCTTACCGCTAAAGTTAAGGAGAAGTGACGCAATAAACTAACCTCATTTGCAGTGGCTCAGATACATCACCATCCGTGAGCACAACCCACCCTGAGGAAGAAGAGGCTCCGGTCCAGGGTCCGCTACCAGCGGAGCCAGATGACGCGCCCTGGAAGAGAAATAGTGGCATCAGGAAGTTGTGAGTACACCTGTTCTTTTGCAGTTGGGGAGCTGAGAAGAATTGTGTGGTAACGTCATTTGGGAAGATGAGCGTAATCTGACGTGGATCAAGAGCGTTATCCCGCGCAAGATGGCAACGTCGCATTTCTAGTGGTTTTTCGTGATTATTTGATTAATTATATAAATAAAAGTACTAATTTTTTTTCAGTCTAGCTCTAGATCGGTGGTATTTATAATTATTTTTAACATTTACAACTCTTAAATAAAACCATTAAATCGTAATAAAGTACTGCAAATGTGCCAGGGTCACGAGATTTGTTCGAAAAAGTTACCGTGGCCCTGGCATATAGGCAACTGAAGGAACAGGGGTGGGTTTTAGTCAGTAAAAGTCTGACACGCCTTTCCGCTCCACCCAGAGCGGGAGACGTTATTTGATGAATACCCATAAAAAAAAAACTGCTTATAGATGCATCATTGACAATTATATGTCGATTTTTATAAGTAAATACCAAAATATCTGTAAACAAAATAGCATAAACTTATAATCAGGAAAAGCACTAGAAATGCGACGTTACCACCTCACACGGGAAGGACGCTCTAAAATTAAGGCAAAATTTCACCACAAATCGCTGAACCAGTTCGAATCATCGTCCTATTTCTGTCAATCGTTTGAAGATGAAAGAGACTGAATTATATTTTAAATACGTTTAGAGCTAAGTGCTATTTCGTGATTTGTGATGCAAGTAGGCCTTAATCGCTGACCAATTCGCGTTGAGGCCAAAATTACGCTGGGTAACACTCATCGGGTCCATGGCACACTATGCGGTCACGACCACGACTAGTCACTCGGCCGTCTTGAAGAAAACTAGTCAGGTGACAAGATCGTACGGCCAAGCTGGGCCAGTTGTGGTCGTGACAACGTAGTGCAAGCGAGCCCTTATTGCCATGAAATATGGTGTAGTGAAACTATAAAATGGACTTATATATTTTTATTTTCATCTCTGGGTTATAAAAGTCTGGTTATTTTGATCTATGTTCAAATTGGACGAAGTTGTATTATGTAAATAAAATAAATCAGCATGAATCCTAGTGTAATCCTAAATACGCACAGCACACAATAACACGGTTTGGTGATGGCTATAAGTAAGGCATAAGGCATGGAACGCATGAAATGTGAAGGCATGCTGGAACTTAAAAATTACTATTTGAAAAATAAAACCAACATCTAATTTAATTATTTCCATGTTAAATTGCCAAAGATACACTTTGATTTGTGGAAATACGTTAACATGCTGGATTCGCTTCCTATTTATAAAACAAATATGTTATGACTTAAACAGGGTCAAATTATTTAAGCAGACGTGCTGGGTATCGATATCTAAACATGAAAAAATTAGAAAAAAATCGTATAACATATTTTCTGGGTCAACGAAGGGATATAGTTACTGTTACTTGAAATATCTGTTAAAAAACAGGTTTTTCTTGTGTAAACTTCACAGACGTGTAATGGGTATCGATAGCTGAACGCAATTACAATCAGTTAAAGTGTTCAGATAAAATGTCAGCGGAGTTTTGTTGGGTAACATAATCCGACCCTGTATAATTTATTTGAGTTTGTTAAACTATGCACGAACGAGTATGGTCTATAACGTCTTGCACGGCATATTCTAATACAATTTATATTTCCTTTTTATTAAAACCTACCATATTTTTCGTCGTGTGTCGATGTTTTGCTATTTGTCCTATATTGTGGTGGTATTCTAATTATTAATCGTTACACTAATAATCACAAATCATAACTACATTTAATATCATTCATACTAACTGTATACTTATTTGTGATATCTCGCGTCACACAGATTCAATCAGCATCAATCATATCGGGTCGAACAAACTGTTCAAAATGATATAAACAAGGATGAAAATTAAATATTAACTCAATGGCACAAGGAATGTTTCAAAATGAGGACAGTACACGACAACTGTCATTCTGAAAAGAACTTTATCCAATTGCGATAAAGTTTAATTTTCTTAGTTGTTGCGATCATTTTGGACAGTCTGTTCGTCTCGATATTTCAAAATGTCAAATTTCTTTAATAGGTTTTCAACTTTATTGTTAAAGAATAAGGTTCAAGATTGATTGGGAAATTTGTACATCCAGTAAATTTAGTTCGTTGTACTTTTTAACTTTGACGTCTATTTTTGTAAATCCTTCTCTGTGGTTCTGTCTTCTGTCTGACGCGCACTTGTCTATGGGAGAACTATCCGTATTGTATCGTACAATTTCTAACCTTACACTCCAGCTTATATTTGGTTCTGGTACATTTTTTCCCTATTTTTTTTTCTTCCATAAAAGCATGAAACTCTAGCCCTAAGAAACCCTTTGGTTGTTTTATTCGAAATTTCTTTGTTTTTAGGTGATTTTTGTGTAGTTAAAAAAATATGGAAAATGCAACCAGGGCCGAAAGAGATGGCGCACGGTACGACAATATGCTGCACTGTGTTGCATGGTAACATACGACATACGACACTACACTGTCATGAACGCTTCACGCTTGACCACTTCCCCCGTTCCTATCCTTTTTTTTTGTTTAACCCACTCACATTTTTTATGTCCAGCACTTTTTCATTTTTTGTTTGTTTTGTTTATCTCATTTTATTCTTGCTAAAGTACGGTCAGCAAGATCATTTATGCACATTTTTTTTTCATACTATTCTGAATAAAAAAAGGTTTTTTAAATATTTTTTTCAGTACTTTCTGAATGTGCTGTAGATCAATGCTATTTTTTTTTTCTATTATAAAAATATATTTTAGATTTTTTTTAGTAAATAAATAGGTAGCAAATAAACAATTTTATTGACGTATAAAATTGAAGAAATTTCTGTAATTTTGGTAGAATCATACTTCGACTTTGGGAGTGCCACAAGTAATAATATTTTGTGATCGAACCTAGTCGATTAAAGCACTAAAAACTTCGATTTCAAAAGTGTCAAGTGCAATGAAATTAAAATAAAAACTGACCGATTTTATTTTCCCCCCTTCCCCATTTTATTTTCTCCCTATTTTGTTGACGTTTGTTTGTTCCCCGCGCGGTAGGTTCCGCCTGGCGCTCTGGTCGCGCGCGGAGGGACGTCGCTCGCCGCCTCCAAGAATCTCTTTCGGCCCTTGGTACTGAGGATGTGTTGCTCTGCGGTATGTGCGGGCTTGGGGGACGCTCTGTAAGGGGGCTGACGATTGGGGGATTCAGTAAAGATATTCAGAAGTCTTCTGAGTGCCGGAAGTCAGGCATTATTGCCGTAGTAGGCCTTAGAGACCATGGCGCGTTGACATGTTTATGAAAAGAGGCTAAGGGGACACCAAAAATGGTTTTGACAATAATACACCGTGCGGTAAGGTAAATATTAGATATGAACTTGCAACACTGAATTTCAGGGTTACCAACGCCGAATAATCAAAACGTGACAGTACATTGCAAATTTGCAGCCACTCTTATTATTTTATGTAACATTTTTTCTTTCTTTTGCATATGTTCAATCGTCAGCAATTCATTTCAGAGCGTTCCTTAACGATGGAGCAGTTTGTTTTACTGCATATTATATTTATTACACAGCTTTCACATTCACAAAACGCAGTAGATATACAGATACTCATATTTAATATTAAGACTAATTTTATGAAGAAATTATGATAGGCTTGATAAAACTACCTTTCTAGGAATGATCAACTTGCTTGATAACAGCGATAAAATTTAAAACTATCTACACTAATGGAAAAAATTAAGGGATCAAAAAATATTTCAAAATTTTAGCCGTTTTTCAAATGGTTGTAACTTCTTATAAATGGTCGTTTCGGGTTGAAAACAAAAGTGATTTTAAGCTTGAAGCTTCTAGTCTTAAGTCTCTAGTTTTGAGATTTCATGATCAAAAAAAAAATAATAATAATTCAAAGCGTGTATCGCTCAATACAAAAGAAAAGGGCGTAAAAAAAACCCAATTTTTTCGGTCTTCTTTTCTGATCCACGGACTTGCAAATTTTCTTTCCGATGAATTAACTGGGAAAGTCGGATAACTTGTTCATTCTGCTTTAATTTCTTATTTTTTACGTCTTGATACGTTTATCTTGTACTGAGATATTTAAATTTGAATGGAAATTCTTTTCTTATGGAATCTTACTGGCGGAAAACATTATTTTAAACTTATATGTTTTCTCTACAAGTGAATGTTTGTATATTCTTTTGAGAAATAAATATCTTTAACCGTAACAATCAACCGTCGGATAGCAAATTGATGGTGGTTTTCGGATAATTAAATAACTCCTCTACAATGATAAATTATTTATATTCCGAAAAATTCTGTTTTAATAAGCTACCTAAAATTAAAAAATTAAGAAAAAAATAGTTTGACCAATAATTTGAAGTGTGCATTCTACAGTTTCATATACCCACAAAAACCCCAGAAAGTTTCAACTGAATCCATCGAGCCGTGTTTTTGTTTTATTCAATAAAAGTTTTGAAAAAAAATTAAAGGGATAACATTTATGTTCTCAAATACTCATAATCTTGAACAAAATTAAAAAAAAAATTCACTTCACATTTTCTCCACAAAATGTTCAAAACAATGAAAAAAAAAAAAAACTTAATTAAACTTTAGAATGCACACTGTAAATACCCCTGCCAGGGTCGCGAGATCTGTTCTAAAGAGATACCGTTGCCCTGGCATATGGGCAACTGAAGGAACACGGGTGGGTTTTAGTTAGTAAAAGTTTGACACGCCTGTCCGCTCCACCCAGAGCGCGAGACGTCATTTGATGATTTCCCACTCAGAAAAAAAAGACATAAAATTAAAAAAAAACTATAGCTTTTACAAGTTATCTGACTTTTCCAGTCAATTCATAGGAAAACAATTTTGCAAGTCCGTGGATCAGAAAAGAAAACCGAAAAATAGTTTTTTTCCTATTAAGTCCTATTCTTTATGATTTATCGATGCACGTGGCTTTGAAAATTTTACCATAAAATCTCAAATCTAGACACTTGGAGCTTCTAATTGCTTTTCTTTTTCAACCCGAAATAACCACTTTCAACGAAGTTACAGTCATTTGAAAAACCGCTAAAATGTTACTTTAATCCCTTAATTTTTTCCATTCGTGAATTATAAGCGACCAATTTAGATAAAGATACGAACATGCTAACAAAAAACTAAATTTTTATATATTTTTATAATTTTGGGTCTTTTTTACCGTGTCCAGAACACAAGATTGTCCCCGCTCTTATCCAGCTTCGTGTAAATTAATTTTCAAGAGTAAAGCTCCGTCTGGGCCTGCCAGACGGAGCTTTACTCTTGATAAAGATTGCATCTAGATTGCGGGATGAGCTGGACTCTTTTAATAAAGATTGGTCCTTGGCAACTTTGGATAGAGAGGCGCGGAAAGAGAGTAGGGAAGCCTCTTTGCCCAGCTGTGGGACATCAGCTGCTACTAAAAAACAGCTCTTAAAAATCTAGCTGAATGTTTACCAGAATATGGTGAAACTGACCTTTTGTAAATGATGTCCATTAACTTACTACAATCATTTCTGTTTTCAGTTTTCGCAAGCTCTTTGTTGAGTCTGATCTCGCCGTGGGCGGGTTCCAGCGCCGCTCCCTGTCGTCGCTGGGGCGCGCCCCCCCCGCGCCCTCCCCGCGCCCCGCAGGTGCCCCCCCCCGCCCCCACGTAGACACAGCCTCCCCCCCACACGCACACACGCACACGCCACACACACGCACGCACGGACACATCGACGATACTCCGACATCAGGAATCCTCCCGTTTCAAAACTTGACCTCAGACAAGAATTACTCAACCTAAACCTTGGGACGCAAGAGTTTGATAGCTGGCTCGGTGATAAATTTGAAGAGAATGAAGAGTACGACAATGAATCTTACGATGAAAGGTTTGAGCACGATATTCCTTTGCAGCGGTCTGTCTCCCTCGACAGAGGTATTGACATCTTCAATCATTTGCAGACTATAGGTTCGGAAAGTTCAGGCAGTGTAAGTTCCTTATGGACGGTAGATTCGGAAGGAAGGGATAGTATGGCGGATAGGTACAGGAGTTTCGAAGATATCCCCGCTTCTCCGTACAAAGCGAGAAGTAGGCGTGCATCTTTTGGTGTGGAAACGTTCTCAGAACGAGATCTAGCGTTGGCGGTGTTGAACGAAAGCTATAAGGGCCTGGGTGCCAATAGTGGTAGTGTGTCCCCGCAGGTAAGAAAACTGCAAAGATGTTTCACATTTGCCGGGACTTTTGACAGTATTAAGGATCGTTCAGTGGAAAATTTGGTCAAAAAAGAAAGACCGAAACATCTGCTGAAGATCCCAAATAGGAGAAATAGCAATAGCTGTCCCGTTTCACCAGAAATCAACAAGTTGAGAAACTTCTTCCGAAATTCTGCTGACGATGTTGAAACAAACATGTCTGATGATGAGAACCAAGAGTTTGAAGTACAGAAGCCGGTTTATAGGAGCATATCTGTAGAGTGGAACCAAGGAGAGGGAAGTAAAGTGCGGCAAAGGCGGTCTCGTGTCCAAGATATGATGACAGACTTGAGAAGAAAAGTTCTGTTAAAGCAAGAGTTTAAAAGCAGCGAAACTCTCGAACCAAATCGAGGATTGCCAGAACTAGCCCAATCTTCCAAAAGTATTCTAAAAGACAGCTATTTAAAACTAAAAACGAATGTTCCATTACCGGGCAACACTGACTCAAACGTCATCGTGCCCACTATAATGATATCCCGCGCGGATTCCCACAGTGTTGCCAAAATATCAAATACTTCCAATTACGTAGAAATAAGTAGGAATTGTGATTGTCGAATATGTAATGAGGGTGAAGGAAGATACTTCGTACGGCGTGTGCTAAGTAAGTTGTTTGTTAAAATTGTTTCTTATAATAGTAGGAGATTATATTGGGACGAGAATAATAACCTGAACGATGGTGAGATGTACAAATGTATAATGCATGTACTGAAGTTAATGCTAGGACTGTGGTTGAGACATCTTGATCATAATTAGAAGGAAAATGACATCCAATTTTCATGAGACAGATAACTAGTTTTCTTTAAGTTGAATGCGCGAATAAAGCCCGTGAAATTCAAAACTTTCTTTCAATTTTGAAATTGTGCAGGAAGATTTTGACCGTCATGGGCAACACTGCCGATTCTCCCTTAAAAAAAGGTGTTTAAAGAAGACTAGGTTTCCGGTCAAAACAGGAATATATTAATATTACAAAGTCGTGTGTCTGAAACGAAAGCTATTGTTGTTTGTATTTAATAAACTCTAAAAATATTGCTATCTCTTACAAGTATGTGAAATAAAAAAGAGATAGCAGATGCTGACAAATTAAATTGAAGATTCGTTGGCAACTCAAATTTTGGCAGCTATAAACATCTCCCGTCTATTTCTTTCTTAGTCTATTAGTAAGAGATAGCAATATTGAAGTAAATCAGTATTTTAATAATTGGATGATATTAACCTATCAGGTTTAGAATTATAATATGTTCTAGTGTTGTTCGATGTTACTATTAGCAGCTTCTATCTTTTTACTCTGCGATACAAGCATTTTTATCGTCAAGAAGTTTTTTCTTATTTCTTTACGCCTAAGAGGGTTTGCGAAAAGCGAAATGTATGTCACTGTGATTTTTATTTATTTTCTTATTGAATATTTTTTGTTGGGTAACGCATTAGGCTGTCCGGCTGCCTATTGGTACCTTTATTCCCATTTATGACGATTGGCCGCATTTTTCATTAAGTCATTTTTATCGTCAACGTAAGTAAAGAGATTGAACTTGGTGCGGTATTCTGAATACCGTATTCACCTGCCCGCATGCGGTTTAACGCAAGGAACGTGAATAGAAGTGAGAGAAGGTGTGATGTTTAAATAGAAAATAAATACGCCCAAAAGCGGCTCACTGCAATCATGGATGCTTCAAAGACGGAATATTAAATCAAATAAAAAAATAAAAATGGTTAATACCTCACCCGTGTGTTTGGTGAGGCAGTATGCCAGTCTAATGCATTATCTAACTTCTCGCCTCTTACGTAGCAACATTAAAATAATATGAATATTCTAGATTATTGTAATTACAATCATAAGATTGTTGAGTGTTAGCGCCTTATTCTTCAATATTATATTGTATTCTTGTCAATTTCCAATGACTCTGTTATCTATGGAAAGGTAAACCTTTTTGAATTACATGTAAAAAAAAAAAAATTACACTTCGGGACAGAAAAAGTGACTCTACATCTTTTGTATGGTTTTTGTTAGTTCTACATGGGATTTGAATTGTTTCATAAATAAATTAGTAGAGATCTGCGTCTTTGGTTCGCGATAAGGAATAAAACAGATCATCTTAAGATTTTGTAAGCGACATTGTCATGTCGAGACACTTGGTGATATCAAGAACTTAATTAGTATTTTTTGACATTCGAAGCTCACATGTAGGACATACAAAGACTCCAACTTTTACATTAATAAATGTCCTGTAGTAGAATCTAGTATAATGTGACTTTTACGAAACTGAAAATAAATTGGAATCGTCAATAGATTAAAGACGGATGGGGATAAAAAAATTGAAGTCGATCAATCTGACTAGCTTTTTCCCTAGGTCGGCATTTTTTACATGAAGCGTATCGGATCTCCAAAATCCAATTACTAAATAACACGATAGGTACCCCTTAGTTAGGCTGGACAGGTAATAAAAGATGCTGTCTAGAAATGATCTTGCTAAACAACCTATTCCCGATTCTATGTATATCAGTTTCGTGAAACGATGTAAACACTTGAATGTCTCTCTCATAGAAGAGCGACTATAAATGTGTTTTACTTGACTTTTGACTGTGTGTATGAAGTAAACTTTGTATGTGATATCGCAGCGAATGGTAACGTTCTTCCATTTTTATTGGAACTGTAGTTTTGTCATAGATATATCAATTATGGACATACTCAAATGTTTATTCTGTCTACGATAGAACAATAGATTCCAAATATATATTTCATCGTTTACCGTTTTAAAATGGTAAGTTTTCTATCCATGTTTTCGTGTAAGAGTGAGTGCCATGAATGTTGGTCTGAATTAAGGCCAAACATATCCTTTTGGTCTCGATATGTAGGCTATGGACATTTTGTATTCGCTTAATCGTACACTTTCGGCCAAATATATATACACACTATTCATCGTGCACTACTGGCTAAAGAAATGGGTAACTGTTTCTACTAGGGGGAAATGCCAAGGTAGACTTCGAAATTCAAATTTTCTGTTTTTTTTTTTCATTTTGCTGGTCAGTGTCAAGTTAAAAAAGTGTATGATTTTAAAATTTGATTCGCGTACAGAATTATAATAAAAGAAATCATCAATACAACTTTCTAAGTTCATTTAATACCACCATTGAAAGACTGTTTCACAAAAACGTCGTTGATATTCGCAAATGGCAAAAAAACTAATAACATTTGAATTTTGCAAGCTTCCTTAGTGTATCCTCCATAAAATTAACATTATGTGGTTTTATATTTGTGGACCATCAGTATTTTTCACTCTTGGCCTAAATATATTTTAATATATTAACATGATTGATATTAATATTAGTTTTATTCCTTTCATATTTAAAATATTAAGTTACCAAATAAAATAGCCTAAATCTTTCATAGTTTTGCAGTTGTCGAGAAAAGCAGTAGTAGAAATATAAAAAATGAAAAATCGAATGTGTCTGGTGCTTACAAATGCTACTTTTATATACTGCCATCTTAAAAATACTGTATGCTATAATGTTTATGGTGCTACAAAGGCGTCGCTTCATCATTAACGATAAATCCAGAAATAAAAATACATGAAATGAAAAAATGTTTTGTCTTCTACTACTGCGTACTCGAAAACTGCAAACGTATTTATTTCACTAGATAATACAAATTGTAGCACATCGACAATAAGACACGTTTATAAATACATTTGTTAAAATTTTAGAAATGACTAGACTAGAAACCCAGTTGAAGTTTGACAGGAATAGACAACAGTTTTAGGAGTAATAGACCAGATGATAGTGTTGGTTAAGGACTTTTTCGGATTTACACAAATAGGGTACTCTTTCAATTTTTATGCGTCAGTATAGTGTTTGGGAAGGCATACGACTGATATGAGGACTTATCTAATCAAATTGAAAAAAATTGTCATAAAAAACTATTAAAGTGTTATTAAGATTTTTCATACTTTTTTTTGGATGTGAAATCATCAAATTACTTCTCCCGCTCTGGGTGGAGCGGAAAGGCGTGTCAGACTTTTACTGACTAAAACCCACCCGTGTTCCTTCAGTTGTCCGTGTGCCAGGTTCACGGTATCTCTTTCGAACAATCTCGCGACCCTGGCAGAGATTTTTCATACTGCTTCGGAATTTTACAAAATTGAGTACATCGAGATTGTCCGCCATCAGTTGAATTTAAGTTACATTAAAATTGTACATTAGTCTTGTAGGCTAGATGGTAAATAAGAACTCAGTTCTTTTTTTGTAATAAAGTATAGAAAGTAAAAATAAAATTAACATGTAACTTTTGTTTACGTTTGCATTTACTAAGATCGCATTCTCAATTATTTTGTGAGAAATTATGTGCCCAGTGCGACTTTATCACAGCAAAAAGAAGTTAAAAAACGTTAACATTTATAAGGACAAGTCCTTTTTCAGTCGAGCCCATAGTTTTTCTAAGTAGCTGAAAGTATAGTGGAAACTGACTGATCATTTCAAATATTCTTGCCATTTTCCAAACAATAGCGACGATACAATTTACGATGGTGTGAAGTGCCTACAGCTCATCACAAGAATCACACATCTATAAAAATATATATAATACTATAGCAATTTCTTAGTAGTTTTTAACGGTAATTTATATTAAAAAATATTGTGCTATCTGTTATCTGTGTCGAGTGGACAAATTTTTATGTCCGCAAGTGTAGGTTTAGATGATCATTCCGTAATTTTTAAGCTGTCGTTTTTTTTTCTTAATTTTTATTTTTAATTCTAGTCACAGTGCTTCTGGGTACTAGATTTTAGGGGTTGATTACTGTGATGAAGAGGTATTTTTGGCGGGAATTGTAAATACGGTGCAGTTATTTTTGCTTTATAAGAATACTAAACTAAAAAAAAGTTTGATGTATTTTTAAGTAATATATTTTTGTTGTATTTTTAAGGTTTAAATTAAGAATAATTGTACTGGACACTATTTAATAATTATTTAATAAAAAATACATACTCATCAAAAATATCTCTTTATTTAAATTCAAAACACATTTCCAATGGGTTATCGGGAACACAAGCACTTTAAGTTTGATACCATTGCCTACTCAAACTGACTAATTTCTTTTGAAAAGTTATCACGTAGTGATCTATATCTGTACAAGGACCTTTTGGCGCCAAAATCGGGATTAATGACGCCATCTTGTTTTTTAATCTGTCAACGTCATGTGAGCGCCAAAAATCCTTGTAACACTATAGTCTGGCCACAATTGATTTACCTCTGTGTTTGTATCATTGCAAAAACCACAGTGATCTTTATTAACGTTGCATAAGGTTGCTGTTGGGTTGCTGCCATTGATAAGCCTGTCAAATTGACAATGATCTTTATGATCTTGAGAATAAGATTGTTATTGGGGTTCTACTGTCAGAGGTGAAATAATTGTGAATGGACTGTTTTTGTTGTAAAGACATTGGTACCTAATGTAATATTGTAATATTTATAAATTGACAGTGTCAAAATAATTATATCATCTGTTTATATTGTATGCTGTTTTTTATTTCAAGCCTTTATGATTTAAAGCTCATAATATGGAATAAGGATATATGGAAAATAAAATCAAGTTCTTATAATTTCATTGCTGTACGTATTGGAACCTTATTGACTTCTTAAATCTCTTGGTGATACAGGAATGAGTATGGTGGTTTTTGATTAATAAAATATCTTCTTCGATTCCTAGCAAAACTCACTGACTCAGATTTTTGAAATAACAATATACACAGTTTTCGATTTTTCGCTAATGGTTCTTTTGACCATTCTATTTAATGTTGTTTATTTAAACAAGACAAAACATACGTTTTGAAGTTCAATTCACCCTGTTTAATTATATTACGGTTTCTCTTAGAAGACGTACCTACTTTTAACTTTCGGAATATTCCACTGATGACTAGATGGATCGACCTGTTTGTCCATCAATTTCTAGTACCAACAACAAGGAAAACATCAACTCAAAACTATAACAAATTACATTGCCTGAAGCGATCACACCCTACCATTAACTTTCGAGACAAGTGAAATGCGAGCCAGTCAAAAACAAGTCATACATCAACTTTAATTGAGTTGTAAATTATCTGTATTAATGGAGGTAGGTATTTGAGCAGGTGTTTGAAGGATATGGTTCTTGAGCTTCATTTGTCTTAGTCGTTTGTGGAGAGCAGTGGTGGCCCAGTGCTATCAACTCCGACTTACGAGTTGTACGTCGTGGGTTCGAAGCCAGGCAGGCGCTTGACTTTGTGTAAATAATTTCATCGTCACTGCTCTCGAAAACTGTGAAGGAAAACATCGTGAGGAAACCGGCATATCTCAGAACCAGCAATTTGATGAATTGACATATGCCAATACGTACTCGTGGTAGATTACAGCCCATTCCCTCTCACCGAGAGGAGGCCTGTGTCCCAACAGTGGGAACAATATAGGCTGATTATAATGATTTGTCTATGGCAACTAATTATGGCATCTTTACATTTCATTAGCTACAAAACTAACTATGGCATCTTTAAATTTCATGAGCAACTTTACCAATGGGTAAAAGATGAATATGAATTAAATTATACCTCAATTACTAAAAATTTTGTACAAATAGTCAAATTTTCTTCTTTTGTATCGCTTTGAAATTAAAAGGCGGGTAAAGATGATTAGTAATTGCGATATATTTTGGTACTATACTCATGGGTAAAGTTGCTCATGGAAAGCAAAGATGCCACAATCGACTGTAATATTGGACAAAAAAAAAAAAAACTCACTGCTAAAGCATTAGCTATAATCAGACAGAGAGCGACAAAGTACCATCAGTTAGTAAATGAACCTGCTAATCAAGTTTGTTTTTCTAAAACCTCGCATTCGTAAATAATAACTGGCACTTTAGCTTTGAGCGACGGCAGATAAACATCTTGACGTTAAGAAAAACGAACGCATACCTGTATGTGTGGTGTGAATGTTCCATACGACTAATGAATGTTGATGATCTCATGGGTTGATGACAAAATATTTCCGTACTTAATAAAATATCTAAAAGAACTGGGAACATACATCCTTTACATAACCTAAACAACCAAGTCCGGAAAATATGGAGAGGATATAGACTGGAAAGAGTCTCTATTCATTACTCTGCACAAGAAAGGCTCCAGCGCGCGTAGCATGACCACCGTAGAAATGGGTTTTGTCGACGGAAGAATAGACAAAATTACAGATTGTAGAAAGATTAAAAACAGAATTAAACATTGTAGAAATATTTGTACCGTTTTATGCTGGCGTAGCATGACAATTCTATCTCTATTCTACCAAGAATAGACAAAAGTTCTTTCTATGGTGGTCATGCTACGCGTGCAGAAGACGGTGCGGGAACTACCGGACAGTCGTACTTATCAAAGAGCAGCAGCCTGAGACATGAGGACTCTGCATCTTCAGCAAAAAATACTAGCTGATCTGTTTCGTAGAGCAGAATACGAGAGTGGCCTGCTTGAGCACATAATCAATAAGTCGAAGAAAATGGTCATGCTCGACAGATCCGGTCAACTATCCAGGACAAGAGAACTTGCAGATTTGGATTTTGTCAGCAAGGCAAGGTTTGTGTTTTGTTTGCTTGGATCGCTACTGACTTCTTTCTTCTCTAGTTCAAATGTTGTGACGAGATTGCGCGGCCACTTGATGTAGCTGCCTTGCTCACACACGATCGAATTGAGAAACTCCAATCAGATTTTTGGAAGACAACTAAAAAAAGGAAACCAGCTCTAAATGTTGAGAATACATAGATAGAACATACATACATACAAATAATAATTAAAAAATAAATAATTAAAGAAATAATGATTACATAAACTCTACTTTCAACTTGAATAAGAAATAACCTATAATAGGTGATTGGCAAATAATTTCCATACTCATGTAACGTTCAACGACAACTTTTCAAACCTATTACTATTGGCATAAGGAAGAAAATTAGTCCACCGCCAACTTCGTTAAATGTACTTTATCGTATTAGAATGTGAATCAACATTATCGTTATAATAGGCTCACGAGCGTTGCTAAGACTAATCGATTGACACCTCATTTGTGCAATCGGTTCAGTAGTGCAGACTGTTAGCAACTAAACTACATTTCACACATCTTATGGTCACATTTACCTATCTGACTTGCGATTATAGCCGAAGCAAAGGTCATTAGGTACTTATTAAGTGCTCCCACTTCTATGGTCAACATGAATTGTCTAAGAATGAGTTATGTCATGGTACAAAGATTTAGAGAGTGGTATCAGCCTCGACTTATGAGTTGCATTAGGAGTAAGCGCTGCCTTTTACTTTGTGTATTTAATTTAATTAGATACCATTGCTCTCAAAACGGTGAAGGAAAACATCGTGAGGAAACTGGCATGTCCTAGAACCAACAATTCGAAGACATGTGACATCTATCAATCCCCACTTCGTCCGCGTGCTGGATTGCGGCCCACTCCTCACAGAAAGGAGGCCAGTATCCGAACAGTAGGAATATAGGCTGAAAATACCATATTAAGTTTTTGGCGTCTGCAGGTTTCCAGTAGGGCTTACTGCCCAGTAACAATACCTACCTATTGTCGATTCTAAACAAACTACCTTTTCTCAAGACGTCTGCTCTTCTGTCATCTACGCGTTAAGGCTCCGTCAAACTTGTAGACGCAACTCTTGAAGAAAAAATTCCAAGAAGTTTACATAGAAATTATTTTATAAGAGACGCGTGGCGCCTATTTGTGGATTTTTTAAGGCCGACCAAGATAATAAGGCAACTGGGTGCAATATGTCCACCCGTCTGCTTAGCGTCTCAAAGGTACCCCGTTATTATCATAACGTAACACATTAAAAGCAGGAATTACTTTAATTTGGACAGTTCAACAACTCATTGCGTTATTTGCGTTGTTAGGCAGGCAGTTTAACATATGAAACAATGTATGAACAATATCCAAATCAATTAAACAATGTATGAACAATATCCAAATCAATTAAACAATGTATGAACAATATCCAAATCAATTAAACAATGTATGAACAATATCCAACTATCTGAATTATTCAAATGCACATTAATGATGTTTTACGCAAATAGAGTCCCAGGCATTCGATTTATTTATTCGTCCAACCACGTGCCCTGTAGCAGGTACGACTGTAAGCATGTGTGTTTAATTAAATTGGTAGTTTTATACGTGGTTGTACTATCATTATGCAAACAATCCCTCCTCTTCCAAACATAATTAACCCATAAAAAACGCGATCAAATTAGCCTTGACCAGCTAAGAAGAATCTCGACAGCCAACAAATGAAAAAACTGCCTAAGGCCTAAGAACACCTTTCCTTCTATTGTGTGCAAAGTAATATCTACAGTCATTTCTCATGTGAAGTCCTATTCAAATATTTTTTGCGACAACGGTACTCTACCTGTCCGTGACAAGTGAGCTACCAGTAACTGTTCGCCGTCTTTACGAGTGGGAACTGGTTTGTAAATTATGGATGAAATTAACTGAAAGTAATGTCATAAGTAGGTGAAGTGCCATTACGTGTGGGCTGACATTTTATTGCGTCGGCTTTTGGTAAAGATGATCGGAAGATAGGATTAAAAAAACCGGCCAAGTGCGAGTTGGACTCGCGCACCGAGGGTTCCGTACAAACCTGTAGGTATTCACGGTTTATGCATAAGTTTTATGTTTATGAAATTAAATGGTTTTTTTTTTGAAATTTTTATATTTGAGTTGATTGAATGAAAGGTAAATTGCGGATTACGATTTATGACGTATTAAAAAAAAAAACTACTTACTAGATCTCGTTCAAACCAACTTTCGGTGGAAGTGTATATGGTAATGTACATCATACATTTTTTTAGTTTTATCGTTCTCTTATTTTAGAAGTTACAGGGGGGGGGACACACACATTTTACCACTTTGGAAGTGTCTCTCGCGCAAACCATTCAGTTTAGAAAAAAGTGATATTAGAAACCTCAATATCATTTTTAAAGACCTATCCATAAATACCCCACACGTATAGGTTTTTTTTTTGAGTTTCAGTTCTAAGTATGGGGAACCCCAAAATTTATGATTTTTTTTCTATTTTTGTGTGAGAATCTTTATGCGGTTCACAGAATACATCTACTTACCAAGTTTCAACAGCATAGCTCTTACAGTTTAGGAAAAAAGTGGCTGTGACATACTCGGACAGACAGACAGACAGACAGACAGTCAGTCAGACAGACAGACAGTCAGACAGACAGACAGACAGACAGACATGACGAATCTATAAGGGTTCCGTTTTTTGCCATTTGGCAACGGAACCCTAAAAATGCTTTATCAACTACCTACGCTATTTTTGAAGTAGCTTGGAATTATGTTGTGGCAATTGGTTGGACAAATGGGTGGTGGAGCAGATGAGGCTTGGAGTGGAGACCGCGTAACGGCAATACTTAAGCATAATGAGACGCCCGCTAGATAGATGAACGACCTTAAAAAGGTGGATGGGAGAACGGGATGTAGAAGCTAAAGAATAGGGTGTTGTGGCGCAGCCGCGGAGAGGCCTATTTTTAAACGACTTCAAAAAAAGGAGGAGGTTATCAATTCCACTGTATTTTTTTTTTAAGTTTGTCAGCTCATAACTTTTGACTGGGTGAACCGATTTTGATGATTCTTTTTTTATTTCAAAGCTGGTGCTTTTCGAATAGTCCCATTTTAATTTTGTTTCATTCTGACAATGGGGTCCATGTGAAAACCATACCGACTTCCTAAAAAAAAAACACTACAAAGTGAAAAATAACTTTTAATTTCGGAAGTTGGTGGCAAAAAAAATCTTAATTACAGATCCTAAGACAGCGACTTCCGAAATTAAAAGTTATTTTTCACTTTGTAGTGTTTTTTTTTAGGAAGTCGGTTGTTATTTTTAGCAGTGGACTGCGATGAATATTACCCAAAATCTTGTTTTTATTAAGTTAAAATGGGACTGGGTGGGTCACGCTCCAGTGGCATGCACACCAACCGCCGGGCAATAGTCTCCACTCTCCGCACACTGCGTGCCTGAGGATGGATGGCGCCGCCGCGGCCGAAGCCAAGGAGAGGTGGTGAGACGACCTAGACGTTTATTGCAAGGGCTGTATCGAGGTCCTCCAATAGGATATCTGGATTTGGTGGAGGCCTTTGCTCACCAGTAGGACAGTGTAGACTATAAAAAAAAATAACAATTGATTCAATCAACTCAGCCTAGTTTGATTGATTCAATTGATTAAAATTCGTTTTTGGGGAATTTTCAATTGCTTAAGCAGCACCCAGGTTTTTGGATGTTTACTCTTTTAATGCCGATAGGACTCAATATTAGGTAGGTACATGAAAAAAAACTTAAAGCATCGGTTGAAAATATTTGGATGTAACATATCTACTTCTACCAACCGCTAACAGGTAGGTAGATACAGGCGTCATGTTTTATTTAACTCACACAATCATAAGAAAACAAAAACAAAAAGGATCACTTTCAAAATAACTATGATGTCATTATCAAGCAGGCTTACTAAGATTAGTAGTTAGGTTTAAATTTATCTAAGCCTACAATGAGAGAGACAAAATCAAGGTTCTGTATCTACCCGCGTGAATTAACTAGAAATTCTATTATGCTGATATCATACTTTGTACTTATCATCAGCTTAGCTTTTTCTAAACTTTTTTCTTTACTTGTTTATTGTTGGCTTCCTGTCTAACCGAATGCAGCTGATAACCAGTATTTTACATGGAGAAACTGCCCATCCGATCTCCACAACCCAGTTATAGGGTAAAATGATAACCCTTGGCTTACCAGTCTGTCTTAACTGGTTACCAGACTTTCGGGCTTCTAGCAATCAGTCACGGCTGTCAAAAATTATTGGGCAACTGGGACCAACGCCAAGTGCTAATAGGGTAAAATAAATATTTGGTTTTCCTAGGACCAAAGTTTAGGCTTAACTAAATCGTCCATCAGCATAGCTCGTCACATTTTAGGTAACTCGATTTGCCTAGTCCTCGATAGTAAATAGCCGTCGCAAGAATAGTGGTCGACTATTTGGTTTAAATCAGCCTTTCCCAAAGTGGGCGATAACGCCCCCCTTGTGGGCGCTGCAGGCCTAAAGAGGGGTGGTAATAGACCCAGAAAAGACTGTGTGGGGTGTGTAGACTCTACACAACGCCCCCCTTTTTTTTTCTGGGTCTCTTACCACATTTAGGCCTGCAGCGCCCACAAGGGGGCGTTATCACCCACTTTAGGAAAGGCTGACTTAAACTGTCAACATTTTGTTCCGTGAGATCCGTTATTTAAAGAATAGTACCAACCCGTTTCTTCCTGTGGGTGTCGTAAGAAGCTAGGTAAGGGCGACTTACTATAAAATGAGAAGCAGCGTTTTCTACGCATTTTACCACAACACTGCGATCGCCAACACGCCTGCCAAGCGTGGCGATTATGGCAAACCCCCCAAATTAGGGGAGGCCTATATCCAGTTGTTTATGCTATTTCAACTGAAATGATGAATGATGTCAACATTTTCAGGTCTCGGTTTTGTACTCCATTGAAAATATTGATTTATGTTCGACGAATGGTTGTGAATTCAGGACTATTCGGGAACAATAATACTTTAATTTATTAGATTGAATCTCAATTAGATCAATTTCCACTATAACCCCTGGTTAATGGAGGTCACAGTGTCAATATGATGAGCATATTTCGAAACAGTACATCTACACGATATAATATTATGTTTCAGATATGATAAATGGAAAGAAGTAAAGATTGTGTTTTTTATCTTCGTATTTCAGAATGAATAAGTAATGTTTGGAGACCGTTCGGGGTAGATGATAAGAGATCGTAGGTATTTCGTTGAGTACCTAAGCGATGCTTAAGATTTCAGCAAAAACAACAAGCAAAAATCGTGACAACCTAAACACTTGAAAAATTTAGGTACCCTTAACTCAAATTCAATCACGGACAGACAATAACACACCTGCTAAACCACTGTGTCTAGAAGAATAAAACGTCGCACAAGAGTTCCTTATTTAATGTAGGAAGCGTTCATCTTCTGTGGGGTTCCCTATCAGAAAAAAATCTAAAGATTATTCCTCGAAAGGGGATGAAAGTTTTGATTGAAATTTTAGCATTTTGCATCATTATCATCGTTTCAACCGAAAGACGTCCACTGTTGGACAAAATCCTCTCTCATGCCCACTTCGAGTTCTGTGCTTCTCCCATTTAGTGGATTCCTGCAGCCTTCACAAGGTATGCCATTTTGCTGATGAGAAATCCTATCATGCTTGTAACTCTATAAAATATTCCAATGCATAGAAAAGGGAGGCGCCTCCGACGAAACGGGTGTTGTGTCTGGTAGGTTCATGCCCGACGATGGAAGTCGGAACGTTGTATTTTTGCTAGTAGCGCGGTAAACTCCGCTTCCGCGGTGCAGAATTTTGCGTGGCGGCAGTCATAAGACATAATTCATAAGTCATTTATTTCATAACAAAATATATTGTGTTGAAACATTTTGAGTATATAAAATAAATAATAATAAAAAATACTACATTTACTGCATTCATACTTTGAATTCATCACGTATTTAAAATAAAATATAACAATATCACTAGTAAAATATATATGTCAAAAAATTTATAACAAAAATATTAAATAATAACACTGCATTAAGATTGACAATTCAAAAATTAATAATTATATAAATCTATATATATAAAAATGAATCCCTATTTCCCTTGGTCACGCCATCACGCGTGAACGGCTGGACCGATTTCACTTTTTTTTGTTGTTGTTGTGTTTGTAATTGTCAGGAGAAGGTTCTTATGAAAGAAAAAAAATAAAAAATTGCGCGGAAAATTAGAAAATTTAAGAACACTTATTTAAACATAACAACCATATAATAGGACAATGTAAACTTTTTTAATGTAACATTATGACATTTGACATAGAATTGACAGAATGCGTGCTCAAATATCATCAAAGAGACAGGACAACGTCTGTCGGGTCAGCTAGTAAATTATATAAACACAGTAAGTATCATTTACAAATCATTAAAATTGTGGTTGTCGTTTATCGTCAATGAACTCATCGACACTGTAATAGCGTTTCTTCAATAAATATGTTTTTAAATAAGGTCATTCTGTCGATACTTTTAAATTCTATTGGCAACTTGTAATATAAAATGACAGATTGCACTCTAGAACTATGATCAACCACATTCAATTTTGGTTGGATCGTGGAAGATAGGTCTTTCCTATGAGTAATATATCTAACTTGTTTTTGCTCATTGGTGGCAGTGTGATGCAGATGCAGGCGCGGTCGCAGCCTAACATTGGGGGGGGGGGGGGGGGGGGTACTGAAGAATATTTTTAGGAAGGTACATCCTCTTTGGTCTAGTAGTCGCAAGCGCTGCTGATCAGAATGATGTCCCGGGTTATTATCTTTTTACAAATGTCCATCAGAGTCTCCGTGGCTCAAGTAAGACAGGCAAATCGTTCAGGGTTTCGACAGCATGACTGTCTTTGGGGGGGTCCGCGCCGGACCGCGCCTGTGCAGATGTCGCTACAAGACTCTACCGAAGATCAAATATTACATAATAGTAGAACGAAAGTCAAAAAACTTACATGACTTAGTTAGCCTCTAAAACAAACTGTGTATTTCCAATATTATTTCAATTTACAGCGGTCTACGGTCTCACCTAGGTAAATCCTGGTGTACTGACAACTATCGACATAATTTTACCTATAATGATCTCGGCCAGTGCAGCACCACTTATTATCGACACAAATATGTAGGAACAGCACTATAATAACGCCGGTGTGTCTGTTGGGGACTGCGGCATATAATTTACTGTCTACGTGTTGATCTGACGGTCAACACAGCGGTATACCTAATAGGCTTGCCAGATTAGAAAACCTTGCTGGATAAGACCAACTAGAATATTTAAGGTGTATTTGAAATAACTCAAAAAGTAAAATACTTTGTCTAGTTCAATCTGCCTGTCCTTTTCCCGCAGTCCCGTATAGTGCCGGACGTAAAGAATAGCACCATCCCATTTCTTCCCGTGGGTGTCGTAAGAGGCGACTAAGGGACTTACTAAAGAATAGGCAGCAGCGTTCTTTATGCATTTTACCACCATACTGCGATCGCCAACCCGCCTGCCAAGCGTAGCGATTATGGCGAACCCCCACAAATTGGGGGAGGCATATGTCCAGCTGTGGACCCCTTTCGGAAGTGATAATGATGATGAACCTTTTCCCAATTATGTTGGGGGTTGCCTTCCAGTCTCACCGGATGCAGCTGAATATAAATTTTTACATGGAGGGACTGCCTGTTTGGCCTAGTTCACTGAGTAACACTATACCCCTTGGTAAGACTGGTGACTTACGCTTCTGACTACCGAACGTAACGACTATCAAAGACCTACGAACGATAGGGGTCAAAGCTGTGTTTTGGACCACCCATTCACAAGCCGACAAAGTCCTGACCAAGGAACAAAAAGCTGGATATGCCTGGATAGATCCGGACCCACTAACACTATTTCTAGCTGCTACTGCTGTTACAAGCCAGCCTGATACGTCAACTGCTGCTCTACGATTCGTAATGCATCAACAATCTTTTTGGTATTGCAGATAAACGCAGTTTTCACTTTTCACCAAATGGGTGGCCGAAAACTTATCATGCAGATTAGCAGATACCATCAACATTCTTTTAAAAACCCATCAAAAAGATCACAAAATAAACAGTAAAAAAGATAAGATATCCAAATCGATTAGTACCCATCGGACAGTGTGTCAGTAACCTATAATTTGACCATATCAGTCGTGCCGGCTCGTAAGACAAACCGGACCGGTATGAGACAGGTTCTGACATACATACAAACTTTCTTCGGTTCACAAAATTCGGCCCACGCTGGTGACAGATCTACTGAATACAATGACATGTAGATTAAAAAAAAATACCTCGGTATTTTTTTGGCAGTCAAATATGAATTTATTAATTACTACGCCTAATTACTTACACACCGATAAAATATAATGTAAGTAGTGAAATTCGAACTATCATTTTTTTCTAAATTGAGTGCCTCGGTTGTCTAGTGGTTGCACGGTTCGTTCCTCGGCTAGGGCTTTTGGGTTAGTCCATTTAAACATTTATAATACTAGCCAAGTCTGGATTTGTTTCCAAGTAATGGCAATAGGTTCGCCTTCTATTACTTCATCATCATCATCATCATTTCAGCCGAAAGCCATCTACTGTTGAACAAAAACCTGCCCCAAAGGTGGGGTTTGCCATAATCGCCACGCTTGGCAGGTGGCATGGCGATCGCAGTATGTTGGTAAGATGCAGTTGGTAAGATGTAGAGAACGAACGGACTTCTGTTACTTACTTGACAAATTTTGGGTGCTAGATAGGGGAACCTAGAAACCACTGCTTAGGCTTTTAAGGTGTAATCCTGCTGTTCTGCTCTCAGCTTCATACTTATTTCTTAAGTTGCAATAATAATATTGCTAAATGATTACTCATTTCAAGAGTCAATGTCCTCATTTCTCAGATACATAGAAACGATATATCGATAAATTTATCTGTGATAGATTTAATCATCAATCGTCACGCAGCATGTTCAAAACGCTATAATTATAGATATTAACCTGAATACTAAGATATCTTGGTCCAAACTTACCAATCTGCCTAGCCGTTTCTCAACTAGGAGGTCGGCTTCGAGTCTCACCGGATGAAGTTGAATACTAGTATCTTACATAAAGCGACTACCTATCCGACCTCTACAACCAAGTTACTGGGTAATACGATACCACTTGGTAAGACTCGTAGACAGACTGCCGGGCTTCTAACGACCCGTGACGACTTCAAATGACCTACGAATGACAGCGGGCATCAACTGATTAATGTGCTTTTCAAGGCACGGAGGGGTCTTGATATTTAAAGATGGTCCATCGAAGGACAACATAAGTAGCATAAACTTATCGATCGACCATGTGCCTGTGACTGGCCTGTTAGTCTAGTGGTTAGTGACCCTGACTGCTAAGACTGAGGTCGTGGGTTCGATTCCCACCCAGGACAAATGTTGTGTGATGAGCACAATCATTTGTTCTGTGTCTGAGTGTAATTTATCTATAATATGTATGTATTTAGAAATATATAAGTATATTTATCAGTTGTCTGGTTACCATAGTACAGGCTCTGCCTAGTTTGGGATCAGATAACGGTGTGTTGGTTGTCCTAACATATTATTAATATTTATTATTATGTGCGGCTGTTATAACTTAGTCATTAGCCCCATAACTAGTTCCATACTGCGGAGTGATAATATGATCAGGATTTTCCACCATCTGTGCATCTACTTGTGAAGATTATCTCTATTATTTTAGCCGAATGACGTCCACTGCTTGACATAGACCCCGAGCACCGCCACTTCGACCATTTCTTTGCTTCTCTCATCCAGCGAATCCCCGTGGTCTTCACCAGGTCATGGGTCCATCTTGTGAGACCCCTTCCAACGCTACGTCTTCCAGTACGCGGTCGCCACTCCAGAACCTTCCAGCCCCATCGGCCATCTGTTCTGCGAGCAAGTAGAAGTAAAGTTAGTAGGGCTTAAATAAACTTCATTGGGTGGTTGGGAAAGACGGATGCGGAAGGCAAAAAAACCGAGTGCGTAGGTGGAAATTTGGAAAGGGCCTATGTTCAGCAGTGAACTGCATAACTTTTGAATCAAATACAATAAATACGAACAAAATTATATAATTAAACCCACCTAAAACACACTAATTAACACCGTTTAGCTTGTAATACGTCGACGTAATTCTTGGCTAATTGTCGCCCGCTGCATTCTCAATAATTGTGCAACCATTACGAGGTCGGTTATTTAGTAAAGTTATATAAAAGCTATTAGAGGACGGAAATATAATATAATTATGTAGTGTGTGTCAAGTTATTGATTGATACCGCCTTGCTTATGTAATGGAACTATCATGAAAGGTGATCTTAAAGACAGACTTTCGGTCAAGACTTTCGGGTCGACCGAAATAAAGAAGATTAATTTATTTATGATCTCATCTGTTCTAAAAACTAAATTACTTACAGAAAATCTTGTTGCTTAGTGAGGCTTGTAGCTAACAAGGAACTAATCCATGCTTCGGAAAACTATTGGCCCTGCACGCGTAGCATGACCACCGTAGAAATGGGTTTTGTCGACAGAAGAATAGACAAAATTACAGATTGTAGAAAGATTAAAGACAGAGTTAAAGATTGTAGAAAGATTTGTACCGTTTTATGCTGGCGTAGCATGAAAGTTCTATCTCTATTCTACTAAGAATAGACAAAGTTCTTTCTATGGTGGTCATGCTACGCGTGCTGGGTGTCATTTATGTATACTATCTATATTAATACTAATATACTAATAATAGGAGCAATGGTGGCTCAGTGGTAATGGCCCCGACTTACGAGTTGTAGGTTGCGGGTTCGACCCCAGGCAGGCGGTTTACTTTGTGTAAATAATTTCCTCACCACTGCTATCAAAACCGGTGAAGGGAAACATCGTGAGGAAACTCAAATCAAATCAAAGTACCTATTCTGATTCCACATAAACCTACAAGGGCACTTATAAAGTAAGTAAAGTAATCATTTACTTGACAAATCACTTAGGTCACATCAGTATTGTGTCAGTTATAGTTAGGTATGGCAATTACAGATGAGTAAGACCCCTTTTTTTTTTTTTTGATGGGAAATCATAAAATGACTTCTCCCGCTCTGGGCGGAGCGGGAGGGCATGTCAGACTTTTACTGACTATGGTCACGGTATCTCTTTCGAACAATCTCGCGACCCCGGCAGGCATCGGTCCTAGCAGACCCCTTCAATTTGCTGACATCTCTTTGAGGCGCGCGTGGAACACTACGCGCCGTCGACCCGAGCTTGGTCCTTACCAGGCGGCGAGCTACCCATTGCTCACCGCCAACGGTGGCCGGGAGTCAGCTATCGACTCCCGACGTCCGGGGCGTCTCCTCCTGCGGCGGCTAGGGACGCGAGGGCGCAGAGACTGCCACTCCCTCACGCGCCCCGCCTCCTCCTTCGCGAGCATTACTGCTTCGCAGAAGGAGGTGACGGCTTCCCATGCCCTCTCGCTCCGTACCATGGGTCGCACCAGGGCCGGACGCGAGAGGTCGCCGCCGCCGATCGCCTCCACGAGGACACGGCGGTGCTCCGCCCATGCAGGGCACACCTCCACCGTATGCTCCATCGTGTCCTCTAGACGATCCTCGCAATGGAAACACCCGGGCGTTTCCTCCCGCTTTATCTTGAACAGGAACCCACCGAAGCACCCATGCCCGGTGAGAACCTGCGTCAGGCGGAAGGTGAGGACGCCGTGGCGCCTCTCAATCCACTCCTCAAAGAGGGGACTTACCGCCGCAATTGTGGCGTGCCCAGAGTAAGACCCCTGCCCTTCAAACTAGGAGAGTTCTGTATCTTGAAGGACAGTGTTCTTTAGCTGGATTGTACACATTTTTATAAAAATATATATAGGTAATTGTGTAATAATTTTGATGAACATTTTATTAAAAAGGCTTATGAAACGTCAGAAGCTAGGTGCACGGTTCCAAATTATTGATTCCTATGGAGAAGAGCCGGCAAGAAACTCCACGGTTACTCTTTTAAAAATAATTGGCTTTTACAATGGATTCAAATTACAGTGTTGAAAGGTATGGGAGAATAGTGTAGGCTTGTCAATAAGTGCCAGGTTCTTTAATAAAATAGAAAATTGTTTACAGTTTGCAAGGCCTACAACGTTCTCACATTCACAAAATATAAAAGAATCTACTTATATGATAGTATTTCATAAATAAAACATAATAACCTATTTAAACCAAATGTCATTGTTGCTATGACCACCAATAATAAAGAGGTCACATTAGAATTGTATGTATATAATGTCAAATTATGAGTAGAGTAGGTATGTCAAAGAATGTAAAATAAAAACCATGTGTGCAATTCACACGTGGTAGAAGTGAAACCTTCAAAAATGTTGGCTTCAACATAATAAGATGAATGTAATATTTCGGGAAGAGGATAATTGTAGGTTTTAGTAATGATCATAGTGATACAAAGTTTGATAATTATTTTACATTCACTGAACAGTGGTAAAAAAAAAATGGAAACATGCCTTTTTATTGTGCTTATCGATTCGTAAATATTGTTACGTAGATCGTAAAGTCTAGAAACATCGCGCTAAATCCATCTCAGAAAGAGACAACGTTACGTAGATCGAAAAGTCTAGAAACGTCACGCTAATTCCAACCCTTACTCGAAACGACACGCTAACGCCATCTGTTATCAGGTAGCAAGTACTACGAACAATTGTACGTAGACGCCACCGCCATCTATTGTCGAATAGCGGGATTAAACAGTAAATAGATGTCTGTGGAAGTTACTCGAAATTTCTACGCTACTAGTAAACTATGGAAAAGTGTTGAATGTTCGCGAATGTTCTGCTTGGGATATAAATAGCGGATTGTCGGGCCGACGAGCAGTTCGATTTCGGAAGCGAGCGAATACGAATCAAGCGATACAGTACAAGCGAAACAAGTGACTCTGTTTGACTATTGCGATATTGTGATTGTTTAATTAAACTGTGGTGTGTTTCGATAATTTTGGCTTAAATTAATTTATCCCGAAACCCAGCTCGTAACAATATCATTAAAATATAGAAGAACGACGAACATAAGAAACACAGTATAATGCTTCCTATCTCATTTTCTCCCACGTTAAATATTAAGAATTTATGTGTCTGTCTCTTTTTACTATCGCGTTTTCGTTTCATAGACTTTCAAGTCATAACGGTGCTAAAGAAGTTTTCAATAAAAATAAAAAAAAGTATGAACTCAAAAAAAAATAATTAAGTCATGTGACATTTACCAACCCAACTGGGCCCGCGTGGTGGATTACGGCCCACTCCCTCTCACAGAGAGGAAGCCTGTTTTCTAGCAGTGGAAAAATTATAGTCTGCTGAGGATGAGCCGACAGCCTCCTAGCCGGTTGAATGTACCAAGTGACTTTTGTAATTTTTTCGTATTTTATATTGTATTTCTCTACAATGCTTATGAATAGAACCCAGTGGGGTAGATCAACCAGCGCCAGATAAGAACAAGCGTGACGTTCGACTCCTGTTGTTACATTGATGATTTGTTAAAACGCTTAATACGAAAATAATGGAAAAACAGCGTGGGGTGCTTTTTAAGGTATTTTTTTATTGATATCAGGCACCTCACGCTTTTTTTTCCATTATTTTGTACTTTTTAGTTTGGTTTTCAATGGAAGCGTGTTTTTTAGTTTTTTTTAACTATTATTTATTTTCTATTTTTTAGGGTGTTTCGAATTTTGAGACGTATGTCAGCGTAGTTTGTGACAGTTTTTTGCTGTCTTGGTAACCCTGGCAAGGATAATGGCAGAAATTTACGATATTATTGCATTGTCATCGGTCCTTGACAGGTGTGCAAAGTTTGAATGAAATCTGGTCGTTTAAAATGGGTCAAAATCGAGCTATAAGGAGTCGGTTACAAACAAACATACAAATATACAAACAAACATACAAGTGAAGCTAATATAAAGCGTGTAAAAGGGACAAAAGTCACTTGTAGCACTTTAGCAGCTAAGTTGATCTGCGAGGTATTATTACCAAAAAAACTCGTTGGGCAATAACCAGATACGACACTTGTCTGGTCGAAGGTTTCTCGTTGTTCTATCCAGAATGAGTGTATTTTACACCCTGTTTCTTATTATTCCTCTATAAGATCATTTTAAATACTTACTGGTATAAGGTATTCACCTGCTTCTCCAGTTAGACTTGAAGCAAACCCCGACATACTTGGAAAAAGGCGAGGCACAAGGAGTTGTCATTACCCAACACATTCGTGAAGTTTCACCCTATAATTTAATTCGACCTTATAAAACATCACATTCATTCTAAAAACTGAATTTCTTACATGCTATTGCTTTTTGCCCATGATATCGAACCTGGAACTAAAGACACAGAGTGTGCCTAACGACAACTGTACCTAACACTCAATAAGATCAGTATGCTACTCTAAATGAATAAGAAGAAGCTATAAAATAATTAGTCCACTCTAAGCTATTATACCCGCGAGCCAACTCTTATAACTGTTGAAAACTGTATTACATAAATTAGTTGTAGTAAATTATATTTTATAGATAAATACCGTTTAAATGTATAGACTATTGGGCGTGATTGATGTGGTATTTGTGTGACCTAATTGGATGAATTTTGGTCGAATAATAATGTAGATTCTAGACTGTTGTTGGTCTAGTGGTCGCAAGTGCCACTGCTGAGGGTTTAATATGAGGTACTGAGTTCGATTTCCGGGTCAAAGTGTTATTGTTGGCAGTTTGTAGTGCCACTTCTTGTTTCCAGCTAAAGCACTGGGAAGTGGTGAATGGCGGGCGTTTTGGGGGACTGTCTTATGTAACTTTGACTTTCAAAAAGTGCTGACTCTCAGCCTAATTTGAATAAATGACTTTTGATTTTGATTTGTGGATAATAGCCAAGCTAATTTATACCTGTAGCACATTTTTGGGGTTTAATTCCATAATGGCAGTCCGTAATGACAGCCGCACGGGTCGATCAATCAGATTCAGCTACGTTTGCTGTAGTTGGTCCTCTGATGGGTAACCATCTTAAAATAGAGCCCCTCCGTGAGTCTGAAAACCGTAAGCCGTTGGTCCCGACTATCATTCGTAGATCTCATCCATCAGCATCCTGAAAATTTGATGATCAGTCTTACCAAGGCGTATAGTATTATCCAATACCCGTTGGTAAGATTTGTTATCAGAATACCGGGCTTCGGACGATCAGCAACGACTGTCATAGATCCACAATACACTAACTGTTAGTAACTATATTACAAAAAAAATTTACTTATCACTTGTCGAATACATGTTTCTGGAATTGTTGATTTGCTCACAAATTCATTAAAATCGTGCTATCGCCCATAGAAAATAAAATAACATTTAAAGGTCGATTTACCCTATTTGAGCTAGTAACTTCGTGCGGATCGACTAATGAAGCACAATTTATTTTTAAAGTAATTTGTATTCATTAACCGACTTCAAAAAAAGGAGGAGGTTATATGTTCGACTGTATGTATTTTTTTTTTTTTTTTTTTTTTTTATGTATGTTCACCGATTTCTCCGCCAATTGTCAACCGATTTTGAAAATTCTTTTTTTATTCGTAAGGGTATACTCCTGAGGTGGTCCCATATTAATTTTGTGAAGATTTGATGTATACTTTGGGAGATAAACGAAGGAACTCCTCAAAAACAAACAGTACACGTAATGTGATTTGGATATTGTACTAAAGATCAAAAATAATTGCTGGTTCTATCTATCCATCCGTGGTGAACTAATTATAGTCTTCGAAGATACCGCATGGAACTCCTCATCGGTGAACAGTACATATAGGAACTTACAGTGAAAGGTTAGAAGGTTAGGGGATAATTCTTTGAATATTATAGGCACGTTTAGACCGTTACTTGTATTCTTATATTCCGTTGAGCTGATGATGGAAGGTACAACTCCTTATCGATCAGGAGTTAGAAGATATCTTGTCCTAGATAGACATACTCGTTGACATCGAGAATTGATTCCTCAGCAGACACTAGAGATGGACTACTGATGATGAGTTCGGGAGACAGACACCGGAACTCTTTAAAAAATGACAGGAAATCAACCACGATTTCTGCTATCGCATAAATATGCATTGTTTGTTTGGAATTAGTGCAGGGTGAATACCACAACTAAAAATTTAAAAATAAAAACTTTTTTACAAAAAAAAAACAACCGACTTCCTTAAAAACACTACAAAGTGAAAAATAACTTTAATTTCGGAAGTCGGTGGCAAAAAAACCATAAATACAGATCCTAAGACACCGACTACCGAAATTAAAGTTATTTTTCACTTTGTAGTGTTTTTAAGGAAGTCGGTTGTTTTTTTTTTGTAAAAAAGTTTTTTTTAATTGAAATAATTGCTTTGATTTGGAGTGTTTTTTTTTTCTAACCGACACTCCAATGACGATCAAAATAATATGATCGACTTTCACAGCATAACCATGGCAACGTCTAATCTCTGATTTATACCAATTAGAAAACCATAAATTCCACACCAGTTTTTAAAGGTATCCTCACTCTAAGTCCTCACTAAATACCATAGACAGTAAAAATCACAGTTCCAAACAGAATCATAGAGAAATCTTTAATTGAAGCTATAAAAATAGTTTTGTATTCGAATATTGATGTTTAGGATTAAAATATTCGTGGTATTTTGTAACCAGTTCTCTAGGGGCCAAACAGGTATAATTCTGGTATTTTTACTATAGATCTATAGGTCGGGTTTGCAGGTGTGTGTAAATTAAATAGACAGGTATTCATTTCCTAAATGACCTATAAGATGTGAACATTGTGTTAATGTGACTACTACTTAGTTGGTATTTTTGATTCGATCTACTTTACCTTGTATAAAACAAAGTCGCTTCTCGCATTTGTACGTTTATATCTTTAAAATTACGCAACGGATTTTATTGCGGTTTGTATCAATAGACAGAGTGATTCTAGAGTAAGGATATGTATACAATGCGGGCGAAGCCGCTGGCAAAAGCTAGTTTTCAATAAAGTAAAGAAATACCTTAATCTTATTTCACCGAGCCGTCCATTTATGTTTTTTATTTAATTAAGACTGGAATATTACTTTTATTTTGGTCGCCATTCGATACTACTAACATCAAACGCATCGCTATTTTGTACTTTATATGCTGCTGCGATGTGTTAATGTCAAGTGCCACAAAATGTGCTTCTTACCGCGCCTTATGTAAATAACTGAATAAGACGTAACTAATCAAAAGATTTGAAATAAAATGCAGTCAAAACTTTAAAAGCGCGCTGAATAATCACAGAAAGCCTATACTATAAATCAAAGTACAGCTACTTAAGAAAGGGTTACATCTCTGCCTACCCGCATTTCTAAACACGTTACACATGCCAATAGATTTCGGTGTGTTAACGTTTGGCAAACGCTTGGCACGCATGAATGTGGAATAGCTCGGCGGAGCGTAGAGAGGTGTTCTTAGTTCTGTGCGACTACGAATAACGAGGACGCGAGATGTCGTGTACGAGGAGCGAGTGCCCTTGATACTTTGAGATGATACTGTTTGAGCTAGAAGAAAATTGTCGTAGTTGAGAACGAAATTCGAGAAATGGAATATTATGTAATGTGGATTGTTTTGTTTGAATATGTTACTTTGATTGGAGGGGTTTTGCTCATCAACATTTTTTTAAATAGTTGATGTATTGTTCACTTTGTATTCGTTCGAATTTTTTTTGTTTTTGTGAAACACGGTTTTAGCTCGCTCACTTTCTTGCTTAATCAGAAAGAGAATGGAAAATATGAAAAAATATATATGTATATTGGAAAATTTGCAATTAAACAGACTATTTTTTAAGGAAATTAAAATTAAAATGTCTTTAATTAATTACGGCTTACTTATAATAGTTTGATGGATGATTAAAGTTTCGAAATTCATTGCGATATTTATTACAAATGCATTTGGTAATTCGGTGTAAGCGTCGGAGCATGAAATGAATACACGTAAGTCATAATATCAAGAATTCGAGTTTCTACACTCTATTTCACTATAATTTCACCTAATATTTCTAACAATAATAAACCAAGCTACGATTTGATAACACATACCTAATATACAACATTTCTACCTATAATTTATTATGGAACCATGTCTCAGTGTCACATGAATAGTTTTTGTCCTTTGAATTGTTCTATTACAACTTTTTCTGTTAGTTTTAAAGACGTTTATTTTGATGTTGTGTCCTTTGGTTATTTTATTTAACTTCAAAAGTTTAAGTAATGTTGATTTTAAAACACTACATTTTGCTAGCGGCTTCGCCCGCGTGTAGGTCGAAAATTATCCTGCAGGAACGTACTACCAGGATAAAAAGTACCCTATGTACTAATCCAGCTTATAAATTATCTGTATGCCCAATTCCATTTAAATGCGTTCAGTAATTTTTGCGTGAAAGAGTAACAAACATCCATACATCCTCACAAACTTTCAAATTTATAAAATTACTAGCTTTCTTCGCCCACGTGGAGGTCGAAAATTATCCCGCGGGAACATACTACCGGGATAAAAAGTACCCTATGTGTTATTCCAGGTTATAAACTATCTATGTGCCAAATTTCATCTAAATCGGGTAAGTAGTTTTTGCATGAAAGAGAAACAAACATCCACACATCCATACATCCATACATACAAACTTTCGCGTTTATAATATTAGTAGGATAAGTAGCATAGTTGACCCTCAAAGTCTCTGCATTGTAGTTTACTGGCATTAGTCCTGCAGACAGTCACCCTGGGACAATCTTGGAAAATATGGCAATTTATGCGTACTTACTCAACTACATACTCAGGTATCTACAGCCAAACTTGTACGTTTTCTTAATATAATTATTGTTTTAAGAATTAAAGAAGCCTTACTAGACAAGTTCAAGGAGAAATATTTACAAAACAATGAAACGAGCGTGAATTTCCTTAATTATGTTAAGTTCGTACAACGAAGCGGTAATATTAGCTTCCTAATAGTAATTAATTACCACTGTTATTATGAGGCGGTGATTCCAAACATTTAACACGTTTTCGGTAATGATCTTTAATTGTTAATGTAATTAGGTTTTATTTTCATTAAACAAAAGTAAGATTTTAAATATAAAAGTGTGACTGAGATGACATTAACAGAATTTGTTAACTGATCAGTATTTTACAAGATAAATTGACGAGTTCCGATCAAGTATCAAGATCGGTAAGCTCATCTAAAAATAAGTAAAGGTGAGGTGCTCAGACGCAGCTAGTGACGTGTCTTCTCACTTCTCTTCCTTCAGTTAACCGCGAGCCGCCGCGCCAGACGGACGTACGTTCTTAACAGTTCTCAACGAAACACATTATTAATTTATTAATTGGTGTCGCTAACTAACTGTGTTTGTTCTACAAAACATTTTTAAACACATTCAATTGTTACAAAGCCAAACTTTTCGGTAAGTTTTGTGTAGAAAAAGCCTAGTTTTCAAGGACAGTGTTACAACAGATTTGTAAGATTATTTCAAGTGTTTTTTTGGTAACAATTTTTGTTCGATTCCGGGATTGCCATTGTGGATTGAAAAGGTTAGTTACAAAAACGTTTAATCTTATTGATTCGTTAAGGTTTTTGTTAGTTTTATTTCATAGTTAAGCTGTGCAGTGAACTTAGTAACTTAGTACAGTTAACTTAGACGGAACTTTACTATTTGAATGTGTGTGTGCTGTGTGTTGTAAAGCCATTTTCTCTGAAGAGAATTGTGTTTTAAGTTAAGACTCGAAGGTCAATGAATGAAATAACAGATTACAAAAAAGTGTTTTAGAGATGGTTCAGTGAAGAAGGTTATTAACCCTATTATTTTGGTGATTGTAACCTTATTGTCTTTACGACTTAAAAACCAGAAAGTTAAGTTAATTCACAGACTCGAAATCTACGTTTTCTCAAGGATAATGTACGGAAACTGGGCCAAGTTTTAATTGAAGGCAAAATTTTAACTTTCACACGAGTAAAAGTGAAGAAATTGTCGTTTGCGAATGTCAATACGAGTTTTGGGGCCGTTTAGGTGTTGTATGGTAAATTGAGGCGATTGCCTATCGGATAGGCCGGTTTTGAAATTAGCGGATTAAAATTCTTCGATCGGTCTATAGCGAGTTTTTGACTACTGAGGAATTTTAGGGTCAATCGATCTTGTAGACGTGGTCCGTGTGGTGCTGGTGGACTTACCAGAGAATGGGCAACAGCATTTTCTATGCATTTACCACCATACTGCGATTACAAACCTACCTGCCAAGCGTGGCGATTATGGTAAAGTCCCCCAATGATAATGGTGAAGATCTTCTAGGGACATGAATATATATGTATATGGTATTCAGCTGTATACACGGTGTTTGGCTTAATGCTAAATTCCTAGGCCGATTCCTAGATACTTTTAGAGCTAGTAATAATTTAAGTACGATTAGACGTTGCAAAATTCTACATTGAAATAGATTTCACGATCTGTCTGTAGCAAAAGCAACGGAAAGTTACTACATTTATCTAGCCTAGATTATTATGACATAGGCCGCTGGAATTTTATAATTTAATTTGAAACTAAACGCAGTATAAATCTACCCTCGAAGTTGCATTTGTACTTTTTTTTTTGTAGATTGTGAGTTTTTGTCACTTTTTAGGGTTCCGTTGCCAAATGGCAAAAAACGGAACCCTTATAGATTCGCCATGTCTGTCTGTCTGTCTGTCTGTCCGAGTATGTCACAGCCACTTTTCTCCGAAACTATAAGAGCTGTGCTATTGAAACTTGGTAAGTGGATGTATTCAGTGAACCGCATTAAGATTTTCACACAAAAATAGAAAAAAAGCAATAATATTTGGGGTTCCCCATACATAGAATTGAAACTCAAAAATTTTTTTTTCATCAAACCCATACGTGTGGGGTATCTATGGATAGGTCTTCAAAAATGATATTGAGGTTTCTAATATCATTTTTTTTTAAAACAATAATATTTGGGGTTCCCCATACATAGAACTGAAACACAAAAAAAAAAATTAATCAAACCCTTACGTGTGGGGTATCTATGGATAGGTCTTTAAAAATGAAATTGAGGTTTCGAATATCATTTTTTTCTAAACTGAATAGTTTGCGCGAGAGACACTTCCAAAGTGGTAAAATGTGTGTCCCCCCCCCGTAACTTCTAAAATAAGGGAATGATAAAACTAAAAAAAATATATGATGTACATTACCATGAAAACTACCAACGAAAATTGGTTTGAACGAGATCTAGTAAGTAGTTTTTTTTTAATACGTCATAAATCGTAAACCACAATTTACCTTTCATTCAGTCAACTCAAATATAAAAATTAAAAAAAAAACATTTAATTTCATAAACGATGATGACGAATGATTATGATGATGACCTGCAGGTTTGTACGGAACCCTCGGTGCGCGAGTCCGACTCGCACTTGGCCGGTTTTTTTATTATTGAACCAAGTCTAATCATGTTGATAGCTACTTCATTAACTAGTAATAACTGAAATAATTGTCTACCTTTTCATGTCTCAGAATTCCTTAATACTGGAACCGTGTGAACACCTTCTTAAGTAAATTCTAACAAAATACGGAAGTCTAAAGGTTTTCTCTTCGCCCATAGCTAATAGGAAATGGTTACAATAACCGTACCCGATGGTATTAGCATACTCGCAGACAAACTGGTAGACTTGAACGAATCAACTGTTCAGGGTTGTGACGTGTGATTGTGAAGGAAATGGTTGCTAGAGTTGGTTGCTGGGCAACCTGGGTCTTTAAATAAACCGACAGGCGATATCGCGACAATTTTATACTTTTTAGGGTTCCGTGCTCAAAGGGTAAAACGGGACCATAATATTACGTCGGGACGGTATGTCCGTCCGTCTGTCACCAGGCTGTATCTCATGAACCGTGATAGATAGACAGGTAAAATTGCATAAATGATGTATTTTTGTTGCCGCTACAACAACAAATACTAAAAAACAGAATACAATGAATATTTAAGGGGGCTCCCATACAACAAATGTGATGTTTTTTGCCGTTTTTATAGATAATGGCAAGGAACCCTTCGTGCGCGAGTCCGACTCGCACTTGGCTGTTTTTTTTTTTTGTTAAAACCCTAACTGGCAATTATACCTTGTGTAAATCATTTCATCACCACTGCCCTCAAAACGGTGAAGCAAAACATCGTGAGGAAACCGGCATGTCTTAGAACCAAAAATTCGAAGACATGTGATATTAACCAACCTGCATGGTGGATTATGGCCCGTTCCCTCTCACAGAGAGGCGGCCTGTGTCCCAGCAGTGGGAACATTGTAGGCTGCTTATGTATGATGTTGTCGACGGTGTCTCACTTGTCGCCAGTCTTGCGTCAGATGTCAAACTACAACACCTTTTCTACCTTATTAACCGGTTGAATGCACTAAGTGACCTTTGTAATTTTTTCGTATTTGATATTGTATTTCTCTACAATGCCTATGAATCGAACCCAGTGGGGTAGTTCAACCAGCGCCAGATAAGAACAAGCATGACGTTCGACTCCCGTTGTTACATTGATGATTTGTTAAAACGCTCAATACGAAAAAGGGACAAGTTAAAATAATCAGAAAAAGATACAAGATAATACATTATTTCCGTGTATCGCATAAGTGAATCTTAATGAGCGATTATGAAGTAATTACCGACTCTAACATATACGAACTTACCTCTTCTTGCAAGTCGGTATATTATGACCATAAATCATTGGTACTATTTTAATTGCTAAGTAGGTATGTTATCAAGTGTCTATGGCTTCAGTAGTGCGTAGTACATTAAAATAAATAAAATATGCGAAAGCGAGTCTGTTTATCTGTCTTGTAGGTTTTTACAGCAAAATTGCTTAGCTAATTTTGATAACATTTCGAGAACTACCTCTGTAGTTTATTTCTTGGAAATTCCTATGGTACTTTTTATAAAACCTAGTTTCATTGTAGAAGTTGAGTTCCTTGTGCATATAAGTTCATTCATCTGGGAAAGTACATACCTACTCCAATTGTTACTACTATTCTTGAAGCCAAGCAGCATTGTTATGTTAAGGTACATAGAAATCACAGGCTCAAAACACATCTTAATTTTATTTTATCTCTAAATTCGCAAACACATCTTAATACTGTCTCCAAATTCACCAGCAAATCTTAATGTTGTCTCTAAATTCGACAGCACATCTTAATTTTGTCTTCCAGTTCACCGACACATTTTAAATTTGTCTCCAAATTCGCCAACACATTTTAATTTGGTCTCCAAATTTGCAAAAACATTTTCAATTCCCTTGATTTCGAAGATATCTATGTCTGTAGGTGCCGACAGCCACTTTCCATCAGGTGGAGTATCAACAAAAAACTGTATCGCGTTTTTCTTCTCTTTTACGAACTGCGCAAGTCTTAAATCTTTCTTTCTAAAAACTTCTTTTTCACTTTCCTGTTACTTTAGACTTTCTCTATCAAGCCTACGTCTTGTATAGTATGAATATACATAATATTACACATTATGGCTAGCCCCCTTTAGTCATAGCGTGATAAGTTATCATTAATACGATTTCGTCGAAGGATTTCAAAAGTGAAAGTTACATTTGAATTCATCTAGTGTTTTCTTCTTGTTATTTTCACGTTTGGTTACTTTATTTGGTGGGTAGAAATTTGACTGATATTTGTTGTAGTCTGTATCTTTTTTGATACAGGGTGTGAGGGTGCAATGTTCGAATATAATTTTAAGATGTCATCTGCAATCATTATGAATGAAACTTAAAACAATATTGTCATTTTTTCCATGTGTCCCATTTAGTGAAAAACGAAAGTTTAGCTGGGAAGCAAATCCAATCATATGTGCAAAAAAAAAGGTCTTGATATCATTATTAGAACTCATTGATGGTAAAACGAATTAAAATATTTCCATTTTTATCCGACAAAAAAAGAGATTCTAAAGTCGACTTGTCTTATATCTATGTAGGTATATACACAATATTTTTCTTAGGTAAAAGAAAAAAGTATAATAGTATTGCATAAGTTTTAAGGGGATTATTCCAAATTTAATTAAAAACAAAAATAATAAGTACATTTTGTGTTGATGGTAAAACCGTTTAAAAATACTTTTTTATATTTTATGTAAGTACTTATGTGTTTTCAACCAATAATGAAGTGTGATTCTGAGCAATTTAATTCCAAACAATATAAACTTACCGTAGTTAGCCAAACAGTAATATTTTAAACTGTGTAACTTCATTAGAGCAACAGTTTGTTTGTCTTATTAAGTGATCGTTCACGCCTTTATGCATTGGTTCGACATTTTGTGTGTACAAAGTTATTTTGGACGGTCGACAAAAGAGGTTGCTATTGGCAAAACATGTTTTAATTTGAAAGCACTTTCGTTCTCTGGTTATGGAGTAATATTATGGCATTTTTTTTCAGCCACCGTTTTCGGGCAAAGGTTTTCCCAATAGCCATGTTTTGCCTTTTCCAACTAATCTTATCCTACTAATATTATAGATGTAAAAGTTCGATTTTTTGTTAAAAACAGCTAAACTGATTTGGATGAAATTTGGCACACAGATAGTTCATAACCTGGATTCACATAGAGGATACTTTTGATCCGAGTAGGATAGTTTTCAACCTGTACGCGGGTGAAGCCGCTGGAAAAAGAAACGAGTCTTTCATGAACACTTCAGTGAAGACTCACAAATCTCCTAACATGCAGAAAATAATAACATTACGCGCGTTTTCGTCAAAGCATTGGGCAGAGGTGACCTCTAGTATGTACACCTAAATTTTCACTTAATAACTTGAATTGTTCGAAATAAAGAAGACACAGAAAAAATAAGTGCACAAAAGAAGTATGAGTTATTTACTGTTAATATAAATCATAATAATTTCCACGCCATAATCGTCACGCTTCGTAGGCGGGTTGGCGATCGCAGTATGGTGGTAAAATGCATAGAGAATACTGCTGCCCATACTCTAATCCAATCCGCCAAACTCCCCCAAAGTGGGGGAGGCCTATGTCCAGCAGTGGGCGTCTTACGGATGACATAATAATGATGATGATGGTGAGATTGGAGGAATGAGAAATTAATTACTGAGTACAAATCTCTGCGCTTAGTATTTGTCGTAATGGTCATTTTTAAATGCAATTCCATATTTTGTCTCGAATAAAATCATTTTATTCTGCTCCAGTTTTAATAAATTATATGTAATTTAGCAGTTGATCTTGAACTCAAAGACACTAAGTGACAGTTAAATACTCTTGAGTTCAAGTACGTCTAGCTCGGTTAGAATGTCAGCAGGTGATCCAAAGGTTGTGGGTTCAAACACTGTCTGCTGAACTTTGTTGTGAACCATTGTTCAAGAAGCTTAGGTTATTTGGCAACGAAACTTTAGAAAGATATTTAAAATACATTTAGTTTGCAAGTTCATAAACTAAGATATACGCTAAGCGCACCCCTTGTGGGGTAAGGATTTCAGCCTAGGGCGTCGCTAGGGACGCAGCAAGGAATGGATCTGAATTATCTAGGGATCTAAATAATAATAATAATAAACCCGCAGGGCAGCATGTGGCGTGCTGTTGGGCAGTAGCGACCCCACGGACCCTATCTCCCGGGAGAATTCTTGTTCCTCATCTCTGGCTTGCCTTTATTGGCCGGCTGGAGTGAACAATGAAGAGGTTCAGAGCTCCCACCTCATTCTTGCCTTTATTGGCCGGCTTGAGTGGAGATTCGCAAGAGCAAACGTGCTCGGGGAAAGGAAGTATTCCAGTAAGTGCTCGTAGGGATATTGACCATCTTCCGGGCTCTGGGATTGTTCTGAAAGCCGTGGAATACCTCTCCACTTCTCAAGCACCTCAGGAAGTGTTGCCCCCTTGTCGCTGGGTCACTATGTGCCAGCGACGGTTTCCGGGGGCCCATTATTGAGTGTGCAAGTCACCCCCTGCCATTTAATCCGTGTAAATACAAACATTGATGCGGCAGGGGCCATAGACCTTCCATAGTTCTTGGTAACCAGTCCATTTTAGCCAGTCAAATACATAGTCCAACATCTTGGTTTCCATATCCTGCAATAGTCCAACACCAACCGGAGGTTGTCCTTGGGTGCACTTGCACAGTGCATACGGGGATAACCGTCGTCGGTTAGTGCCTCACTTCATTTAAATTTTCTAAGGGGCCTCTGCGAGTTGGCTTCGGCCCCTCGTACGCCTTCTAAAAGACCGGGATCCTAGGATCCCGAGATATATAAATATATATATGAAAATAATAATAATAATAATAATATTATATCTAGGGATCTAAATACTATATATTAAATACTATTGGTACAGCGTCACGGGCTAGCTCGAGCAAGGATCGGGGCGGACTTGGATAAGGACGTTGCGGAGGCCTCGGCGGCGATGAAGGAAGGAGGCAGTCTGTTTTTGTGTTTTCTTAGCGTGCTGGTGGACTTGCCACTCTCCTGGTAGAGGATTGTAGCGTTGTTGGGAATGGATAGGGTATGGCTCGGTCAGCGTAGTTTTCTTATATGGGTGGGAGTGTAGCGGGCGGCTGCCGTAATACGCGGATTGGGGTGTTGTATAGCTAAGTTAAAGAAACGCCTTGAAAGACGTTTCATGACGCATGGATAGTCGGCAATCGAGCCAAGATCTAGATAAAGATTCTCATATTGAACCTAGAAAGAAGCACCTGTAACCTTTCTAAGGAACAGTTTTTGAAGGCTCTGCATCCTGTGGAGACGATGGAGCTAAGGAAAATAACTTGAGACGAGATTATAGATACGTTGATCATTGATAGTTCAAACTACCTACCAAGCCCACTAGAATTAAAACACCTTTCACTCACAATGAACCCAGCCAATTACAAACACCAATAAAAACGTCACAAATGAGAACAGAATCGCTTCATTGTAACTCTCGAACAACACGTAAATAATAACAAACACAGGAATGTTGTTTGTCTGTTTGTTTGTTTGTGCAGCTAAATCAATATGTGTTGTTGTTGACTGATTGAATTTGTGGATGTTGATTTACAGGGCCATGTTACTCGCATTGAACTGGTCATCACGTAGGTTGCACTGATATTTTGATTTATTTGATCTTTTTATCCGACTTCAAAGAGGAGGAGGTTCTCGATTCGTTGGATTTGTTGGTGGTTGTAAGTTTTATTAACATTGCTTGGGTATTTTAGGAGAATGCAGATTGCCTCTTTACAGGAATTACAGATAGAAAATAATCACATGTTATGTAAAGCGCACTAACACTGTTTCTTAGTTTGTTTAAAACTTATCAACAGGAAACCGGAAACCCGGCTCATTATGCAAGCACCGTGGCCTATATCGATAAATAAGTACTGTAGGACAGCTTGCTTACTTATGTAAAGTACAAAAAATCTTAGAAATACGAAATTCGATTAACGTTACTAATCCATTTAGTTTCATCGAACAAAAGACATCAACGCGAGCTTGTACTTTAATTTTTAATTATCATCATTTTAAAATCCTACTAATATGTATTAGGTACTGTATTACAGTCAAATTTTTGCTCCCCTGAACCTTCCCACTGCATCGAATTGCCTGCCAGTTTTCGTACATTTTTCGTTGCTGCTCCGCTCCTTTAGATTGTAGCGTGATTTTATATAGCCTATAACCTTCCTCAATAAATAGACTACCCAACACAGAAATATTTTTTCAATTCGAACCCGCAGTTCTTGAGATTATCGCGTTCAACCACACAAACAAACTCTTCAGCTTTATGGTATTAGTATAGATAATGTGAAAGTTTGAATGTTTAGATGTTTGTTACTCAATTACGCAGAAACGACAGAAAGGTTTTGGATGAAATTTGAAAACCAGATAATAGTAATTTACAACCTTGATTAGCACATAGCATACTTTTTGTCCCGGCATTGGGGTCCTATGGGATGAATTTCTTCCTTCATGCGGTCAAAACTACTGTTAAAAGCTAGTTATGTGAATAAATATGGATTAGTGGTCGCAAGTGCTGCTGCTGAGAATGAGGTTCTTGACTGACCTGTTAGTCTAGTGGTTAGTGACCCTGACTGCTAAGACTGAGGTCGTGGGTTCGATTCCCACCCAGGACAAATATTGTGTGATGAGCACAATCACTTGATCTGTGTCTGGGTGTAATTTATCTATAATATGTATGTATTCAGAAATATATAAGTATATTTATCAGATATCTGGTTGCCATAGTACAGGCTCTGCCTAGTTTGGGATCAGATAACGATGTGTTGGTTGTCCTAAGATGTTATTATTATTATTTTCTGAGCTCGATATCCAGGTCGGGCAAAGTGCTGTTAGATTTTTCTATCTAAAATTTCTCAGTAGCAGCCCGGAGTCTGGTTTTGTATTCGATTGATGACAATAGGGTCACCCTATTAAATGTTACCCAAACATATCTGGAAAAATGTGGGTGTACTATAGGTACACCTCTGTTGGGCAGACAAGGCAAAAAGCTTTGTTTTCCACCTTGACTACTTGCAATCGTGTAAAGTGGTAAATAAAGATGAGCGATACTAACCATATCGTAGGTAATAAACATTGGTTCACCGTCGTAATTATTTGTAATTAAGTCTTACTTATAGCCCATATTACATAGTGAGCGTGCCACGCGTGACAGGAAGGGCACGAACTGCCGTGTTTATTATAAAGGGTGTTAACGTTTGCCAAGACTGTAGTTGGGATGAACATTCTTGATACTTGCTATTATTATATTCTTTCTCTCTACTATTGTCTGGAAGATTAGCTAAAAATAGAAGTCAGTCAGTAGATGACAGAGGGTGATAGTGATTACACAAAATCGATTCAGAAAACGATTCTGAAGGAACTACTTTTAAAATGCGCATTAATTCAATTAACATTGTAGACTGAAATCTTCCATCAAAGGAAAATGTGCTTAAACTGTAGATATTCATTATTTTATGATCGTTTTCTTTTTCATCGGGCCTAATAAGGGATTATAGACATTGATATTATCATATTACAGGATTGCAATTAGCTGTCTTGTCTTGTTAGAAAACAACTTTTAGGAACTGTGCCACTAAGTTCTCGATCTTTTATACGCAAACGAAGGGAAATAAAATAAAATCTGAGAGGCAAAAAAATAAGACTTAGATAAACCATAAAGATGAAAAGAAAACTAGACACTATTTCGATGCTAAAGATACCTAACACAACTTTCTTAAAACTATAACATTCCTAGACTTGTAAAGCCATAAAGTCTGTCATAATTTCGCGAGTCACAATCTGATCATCAGTTTAGTGTTTCGTTGAAAGTTGTAGAACATGCAACATTACGCCCACTCGGTGTGGATGCCACTTTCTTTCACACGATATGGTTCCACTTGGACATGTAAAATATTTGAGCGTGTAATTTTGAAGTATGATGAAGTCTATACATTTCAACTGTGGTAGTCCAGTGGTAACGGCTGCCACTTACGAATTGTACTTTATTATTGGTTATTAATGTTATACTGCAGGGCAAAGTCCTCCCTATTTTCTCCCGATCTATCTCTGCCTAGAGCTGTCTAGGGCCAATGTACTTTACTTTTTGGAATGTATTACATCATCATTGCTCCCAAAATGGTGTAGGAAAACATCGAAAAATTCAAAAATTCGAAGACCTTTGACGTCTATCAACCCGCACCGGCCCGCGTGGTGGATTACAGCCCCCCCCCCCCCTCTCTCACAGAAAGGACACCTGTGTGCCAGTAGTGTCAACATTGTAGGCTGTTTATTAAATTCTCACAGATTAGTATAACCTACTCACCCACACGATTAAAGATTCAGTTCTTATTTCGGAGTTTTTAGGGTTCCGCACCTCAAAAGGAAAAAGCGGAACCCTTATAGGATCACTTTGTTGTCCGTCCGTCCGTCTGTCAAGACCCTTTTTCTCAGGAACGCGTGGAGGTATCAAGCTGAAATTTATATCAAATACTCAAATCTACTGTTCCTTGGAGCTGTGAAAAAATCAAACTTCTAAGCTAACGCAATCAAAAGATATAGCCGTTTATGCCGCAAATTTCCGCCAATTTTCGAAACTCGCAAGGGAATCAAAACCTATAGGGTACTTCCAGTCGATCTAGAATTTTGAAATTTGGTACGAAGCAACGTCTTATAGCACAGATAAAGGAAAAATTGCGAAAAGCTCGGTGCAGGAGTCCGACTCGCACTTGGCCGGTTTTTTTTAATCTATTCCTTTCCAGACTCTTCCTACGTTTATTCCTTCGTTAGTCCTCGCATGAACTATTACCGTCTTTTACCATTTTTCATACAAATTACACTACGTTTCTTTTCAATCCTTCGCCGCTAGAGAATGACTACAAATAAATAAACTATAATTGACATTTCGACCACCCCAGAGCCACATAAAAATGTTCCATTTAAATCTCTACGAAGCTCAACTAGTCACGATTTGCTACAGACGATTGTAAACTCTATATGAACTGATTAAGATTACATTTCGCTTTTGAATGTCAGATTGTGAACCCACTAGAAAATTATCATGAGCATAAAATATGAAGTCGAACTTTTATTTTTATTATGTTTCAGACATTGGATTTGAAACCTTATTTGTTTAGAGATTAGATTTAGATTTCTTTGTGCTGTTCCTAGACAATAAGCAGTTAGTAATAATGTAGTTATTTTATACAAGTTATAAGAACGTTGTGTCTATCTGTGCTTCTATATAACTAGTTTAAATAAAGTTATGTTGCATTGTCTCACAATGGAAGCAGAGATTATGAAGTACAAAAAGTACGTAACAAAAAGTTGTGCACAACGGCATAAGGACTATTATAACGTGACTAAAATTTTAACTTAGTCCGCTTTGGTTTTTTAAAGAATTTGTTTGACAATTTCACAAATTTTACCAACAACCCCTCTGTTAATGTTAGCTACCGTAAAATGTCAAGTATCAAGATTGTTATTCAACAAAAAGAGTATTTATGCAAATGACATAAGATCAAATAAACCATAAAGCATTTAGAATAGTTGTTTGGTTATTTGACAAGTAAACATTGACAGTGGAGAAAGGAAACAAAGTATATCTGAAGAGATGTTGGTAGAAACTTTTAACACATTTCACTTAAATAAATCAAATTTACTAAATCAATGAAGAAACAGTAACATAGATAATTAGTGTGGTAATGTTATGAAACAGTTGGATTGCGTTATTGTATTTTTTTAGTTTTAATTGTGGCTTCATTAAAGCTGAAATTACTTTGTAACTTTGTCAGTAGTTAGGTGTTGCAGTGGGCAATACGATTATACTCTGATTTTTAATTTGTTATACTAAATTGACAGCTGTTTTCATCCTTTTATTTTCAACATGACAGTTAAGCGATAGTAACAACTGTCATTTTGGTATAGCATATTAAAAATCAGAGTTTATGTCACTCATGTAGGTACCGACTTTGCTAAACCTCTGTACAAAATATTTTTTATTAATTGCTTATGAAACCTACCTTACATTACCTACCTACCTTTGTTTTCGTGTGGATGGATATCATCAAATGATTTCTCCCGCTCTAGGGTGGAGCGGAAGAGCGTGTCAGACTTTTACTGACTAAAACCCACCCGTGTTCCTTCAGTTGCCCATATGCCAGGGCCACGGTATCTCTTTCGAACTAATCTCGCGACCCTGGCAGTACCTTACCTACGTATCTTAGTGCTCTTCTATGTATTTTTTCTTTACGTTTTTATTAAATATTTTCATAGTTGTTATAATTTTTATAGTTTAGTGTATTGTTTTAGGTCTATTAATGTAATTAGTTTTTGTAATGAACAAACTCCTTAGACCAGTCCATCTGTAGGCGCATATCGTTCGCTATAAAAAGTAAAAACCTGTCTATAAAATAGACCATGAGAAAATTTTAAAAATGCGCGTAAGAAAAACGGATGAAGTCAAAAAGTACAAAATAATAGAAAAAAGCGTAGGGTGCTTTTTATGGTATTTTTTTTATTGATATCAGACACCCCACGCTTTTTTTTCCATTTTTTTGTACTTCTTAGTTTCGTTTTCAATGGAAGCGTGTTTTTTAGTTTTTTTAAACTATTATTTATTTTCTATTTTTTAGGGTGTTTCGAATTTTGAGACGTATGTCAGCGTAGTTTGTGTTGTGACGTATGTCAGCGTAGTTTTCGAAGACAGTTTTTTTTGCTGTCCTGGTAACCCTAGCAAGGATAATGGCACAAATTAGTTTGTGATGTATGTCAGCGTAGTTTTCGAAGACAGTTTTTTTGCTGTCCTGGTAACCCTGGCAAGGATAATGGCACAAATTTATGAAATTATTGCATTGTCATCGATCCTTAACAGGTGTGCAATGTTTGAATGAAATCTGGTCGTTTGAAGTGGGTCAAAATCGCGCTATAAGGAGTCGGTTACAAACAAATATACAAGTGAAGCTAATATAAATCGTGTAAAAAGGATCGTGAATTCGTGGCAAGTAGCCATCTACTTAAAACACTAATCAGGTATTCTAAACTCTTTCTATACAATAAAGCGGCCAAGTGCGAGTAGGACTCGCATGTGATTGGTTCCGTACAACCGTATAGGTAATATTTAATACTACATTTTTTATTTTATTCTTCCATGAGAACCGTCTTTAATTCATAACATAAACTGAATTAATAAGTAATCATTATTATTAAGTAGTCTAGTATTAATAAGTAGTGTTGTTATAGCAGCCATAGTGCACACGAGTTTTAGCAAACAGGAAATATATCGAATATTGAAATGTCAACATGCGTACACACATATTTTGTGAAATTTCAAGTGTCTACGTATTACGATTCAAAAGATAAAAACAAAAAACGGGTGGACAGTGGAGCCTTAGTATAATAGGGTTCCGTAATCTAAAGGGTGCGGTATGGATACGGATCCCTAAAAACAAAAGAATCCGTGTAGCATGTAAACTTGGCGGCAAGTATGTGATGTGCGCAAGATCACACGATCGATACGACTACACGCCATGCAAATATTTTAATACGACACCGAATTGACGTTTACAAGCAAACTGAATTAATAACACGCAGCGTATCGTATGAAATTATAACACTTTCTATGAATTGTAGTTTTAAATCCGTCTTCAACAATGTTTTCTAGTATTTTCTCAACAGCTAGGTACTGTATTTATTATTTAATAGTATCAAAATATCATAAAATATCACCGTTTAAACTTTGAGCTTGAAAAGGGCTTCACATGAATTACAGTCGCACAGATCCATTGTTCAGGTAAAGCTACGCTTGTCGCGGTGGTACCGTGGATGGGTAACCTACCGAGTAAAGTAACCTACATGTCTTTACCTACCGAGACTCCTCCGTGCCTTGGAAAGCACGTTAAACCTGTGGTCTCGCATGTTAGTCGTGAATCTTTGGCAGTCGTTAAGGATCGTCAAATAAAATACTCGCTTACAGTCTAAGATTCAAAATGTAAGACTATAAGCCAACAGCAACATAGTTGGGGAAAGACTATACGAAAAAGCGAAAGACATTTAAGAACTTTAAGAGCTAAGAAATAAAGTTCTCTTTATCTACATCGATATACAAAATTCGAAACTCCAGCTTACTACATAACGATCAAATTAATATATAAGCTGGTAGGTATATGGCGCGTATTTCCATTCTGTACAAGGCCAAAACGCAACCATAGGAATCTGCTCGCGTATATTTTGTAATGCATTTTTTAAACTTTCCATTACAATGTATACACGAATTTTGCGTACTACTTGTATATAGTTTGTGACGTAGACGCGCACGTGCATCTTTCCAATTTATACAAGGCCAGAATGCCACCATAGAAATTTAGTAGGACTTCTGATTGCCGGGCTTCGATTTAAGGGGTGTTACGGGAGGAGGGGGGAGGTGTAGAGCCTCTCCTGTGAAGGAAAACTTTCGAACCCCCACCTCCATTTTTGAGAAATATGTTTGTTAATATTCTGTGGGGTTGACGAATAAAATGAAGGGGAAGTAGCAACGCTCGACTGGACACTTCGCTGACAGGGCTCGTCAACAGAATCAAGGCGTTTCCATAGGAGGTCACAATTTTACCTTAACATAACCTCCCCAAACCATGTCGTTTCTGGCACTCGCCGGCCGCTGCCGCGGCACCGCTCGCTTCGCTCGCTCGGCTCGTGCGTAGGAGGTCGCAGTTTTAACCTAACCTAAACTCCCCAAACCATGTCGTTTCTGACACTCGTCGGCCGCTCGTCTATACCTACAGGTTTAGTTTCTTGTATAGATTGGAAGACCTTGATTAAAAAGTGATTTCTACGCGAAAAAAATATAGTGAATCTATACTCGACTAGTTTCACACCCTTGCGTTCTAGCCTTGTACAGATTGGAAATACGCTTATAGTATGGCATTAAGGTTAATTGAATCTTCAAATAAATGCCGCCGAATATATGTAAAGTAAGGAGATAAGATTTTACTTAACTGAATTCATTTGGAAACCAAGTTGAGCTGCACACTATCTTTATCTTTCATTTAAGATTTTTTGAGTAAACCAGCCTTAAAGTCATTTGATCTCGCGGGAAATATAATTTGGCACGCATTCAGTAACAACCTTTGCAATAAAGTTGAATTAAAACATTGGATTTTAGACTCACTCACTCTTGCTCGTTCTTCTCCATAGCAATGTACTGGACCAACATGAGATGTGATAACTTTTTGGCAGTGCGAGCCACATGGTCTCGTCTTGGCAACAATTTTGGTGGGTCTTGACTGACTGACTCCTTGACACTTCAAAAGTCTGTTATGGGTTTAATTGAAATGCTTTGAATTTTGAAAACGAACTTAATATTTTTGTTTTCATTAAACTTTATTGATTATTTGGTTGAAATCAGAAGCCCTCTCACATTATATACACATCAGTATGCACATTTAAGTAGGTACAACTCAAAGTCAAAGAATTTATTTCAATTAGGCCTAAAAACGGCACTTTTGAACGGTACATGAAAATAGATTTGATTCTAGTCGCCCCTTCCAAAAGTTAGATTCGTATGAAGAAGAATGGGCAAGAAACTCCACCGTTACTCTTTTAAAATAGTTTTTAGTATTTGTATACAATATTTATACAATTATATGTGAAGACGATGCTGCACCTACAATAAAAATTACCATAACACAACAGGTAAAAGGACAGAAAATTAAGCAATGAGAGATAAATTAATATGATAGATACATGGTACTCACATATTTACAAAAACATTGCAAAGGCAAGAATACGAATTTCCTAATATTTTTACAAGTTACAAGTCAGTGTATGAGTTACAGTAATCACAGAATATAAATCAGTGTCATAGAAGAAAAAATAAATCTTATCTATGCAATTAAGTTAGCAACCAGTTTGATAAAATCTAAAACTGTCCTATGAAGCGAGATATTTCCAAGGATTCTTATCTTGGATGTAATCCTCTAATTTGTAATAAGCTCGTTTATAAAGTGTACTTTTAACATGACTTTTAAGCCGCCTTTCATTTAATTGCAATATATATTATAAGAAGGTATTTTGTTGTAAAATTCAACACATTAAACTAACAAAATCAGTCCACCAATTTCGACCAGCTGCCAAAACAAGTGCAGTCGTGCATATACCTAGTTATTGGAAAGTAACTCCACACGGACAGTCCGCTGCGTTACGTAATGCTTTCAAAGTCTTTGTGATCAACTCGTTACGTACATTCAAACACATCAGTGATACTAATAACAATTTGACATTCACAGGGCCTTTATGTCGTAGATTTAAGGTCGATTTTCATAGTAAAGGTGTAACCACGTGTATTGGACAAGTTCGAATCACTCGAATCAAATAGATGCGTAGAATCGTAGATGTAACTTTTTATACGGTTGTTATTTGTAATTTGATGTGTGTGATTCTTTGTGATGTTGTTTTATTTGTGAACCGGTTTTTTGTTTTTTTGTTGGATTGTTTTTTGTCACAGTCCCTTTTGGATGGGTTAAATTGGATGGTTAGATAAAATAATACAACCCTTTATTTCAGGCAACTGAGGCATATAAAACACAATACATAAATAAGCATAAAAACAATAACTATAAACGCAACTGCAAACGTGTTAAAGAAACGTGTTGAAACGTTGAAGTATGTTAAATTTTTTATTAATATCCTAGAGCTATAGGGTTGTAGTAAAGAAGAGGAAAACAACTGGCTGTCAGCAAAAAATATTTTTGAAGCATAATATAGTGCTACATACAGTAGTGTACCGTGTGCTGCCGGACGTAAAGAATAACACCACCCCATTTCTTCCCGTGGGTGTCGTAAGAGGCGACTAAGGGACTTACTGGAGAATGGCCAGCAGCGTTCTCTATACATTTTACCAACATACTGCGATCGCCAACCCGCCTGCCAAGCGTGGCGATTATGGCAAAGCCCCCCCAAATTGGGGGAGGCCTAAGTCCAACAGTCTTATGGCTGAAATGATGATGATGATGACATACAGTAGCACTATCGTTGTTATTACAATGCGAACAAGGTTTTTCTTTACGTATGGTTTAAACCATCGACATTGATTTTGAAATAAGAACCGAACGAAAATGAAAAGCAGTTTGTTTTTCTTAACTGACAACTAAGTCCGGTGCATTTTTGTATTAAGAACTTACCAAAATTGAAATAAAGTTGGAAATGCAAAAACTGGCTCTAAAGTAAGATCGCATTTCCCTACCGCATTGTATATTCCAACCGGGCTGGTAACTAAGATATTGCAGTGGCATATACAACTTCTCGACATCCATTGTCAGGCAGAATTTTACACCCTGTTCCTCAAACCTCCAGAATATCTTAAATATCTTAAACTACTTGAAACCGGTTTGCACATAATTATGCATAATTGGTATTTATGTATTACCCATATAAATTAATTGTCAGTGTTTCTAATCAATCAAGGAAATGGTGCACGCATGTACACACGGATACAGGTCAAGCCGTACATTTCCAGTTTTAGCTGACCTCGCATTGCATAGGTTTTTCGTACAATGATAATGTCAGCTTATACTGGAAATTTTATAGCTTGATGTGCCGTGCGTATGTACATTATGTACTCAAGTTATACACACTTAATCACTCAAGTGCATGATATTAAATAATAATAATTATTATGAACTGTTTGATTTAATTCATGTAAACGGTTGTGCGTTTCCTTGTGACGTCATAACGTCCTGTGTTTGATACGTCGATAACGTGCGTGTGCGCATCCGTTAATAAAACGGTTAATTTATTGTTTTTTGTTTATTGTGTGACGATCTTGTTTGTGGGTAGGTATTTGTTTGATAGAATATTGAGAGGTTGTTAAAAAAGTTATTTTTGCCTCCTTGACTTCCTTGGTTTTGCTTTGATAACGAATATCTTAAAAGAAATACAATAGATTGTGGTATGTGTAGGTATGTAGGTTATTTTTTATTTCTCACTAGTTGTACCCACGGCTTCGCCCACGAAGATCGTGGAAATTATCCCACAAAAACCGTCCCGTCTAAATCTATTCTGCCATCTCAGAGATTAGTCGGACTAACAGACAAACAAACATTTAAACAATTGCTTTTTACCATAGGTACATTATATACTCTCTTAGTTAGTAAACAGCTGTTATTTTGGCATTACAAATAGACACTACAAACTTAGATATAAATATAAAACGATTAACTTTAAAAAATAAATATACTCAACTCACATTGTCCCAAACAAATTCAATAATTAAATTCATTTCATTTCAACGACACAAACAATTTTTGTAGGTCTACCTTCTTGACATGATACTCCATTTATCTCTCAACCATGTAAACATAAAACAAGCATAAACGACAGCTAACCTCCCAAATGTCACAGCCTACATCACAAGATGATTCGAATTGAATTATAAACGCCATCTTGAAAATGTAGGCTCCACTCGAGATCGGTCACAGACAACGACAAATTACTGGTCTTATCTTGAGTTTACTGTAGTTATCTTGGGTTCAGGAAAGAAGCGAGATGGGTCAATGACACTGGAAAATGTGTAGGTCAAATAGTAGTAGGTAGACTAACAAGGAACTTCACAATTTGCACGATAAGACTGGGTTTTTACAAATATTCTACCTGATTATATCAACCAACTCAGCCTATCGAAGTCCACTGCTGGACATAGGCCTCTCCCATGCTGCGCCACAACACCCTGTCCTCCGCCTTCCGCATCCAGTCAGCCCCAGCCACTTTCCTAAGGTAGTCGGTCCATCTAGCTGGGGGGCGAACAACACTACGCTTGCCGATATGCGGTCTCCACTCCAGAACTCGTCTGCTCCATCGGCCATCGGTCCTTCGATAGACATGGCTAGCCCACTGCCACTTCAGCTTGCTTACTCTGCGAGCTATGTCGGTAACTACAGTTCTCTTCCGGATAATTTCGTTTCTGATTTTATCCTTCAAAGAGACTGCGAGCATAGCCCGCTCCAAAGCGCGCTGAGCGACCTTGAATTTGTGGACCAGCCCAACTGTCAGTGTCCACGTTTCGACCTGATTATATACCTCTTCCAAATTCTCGATATTTAATATACCGATTAACAACATAAACTGTACATAAATGCAACCAACTCAGCCTATTGCAGTCCAGTGCTGGACTTAGGCCTCTCCCAGGCTGTGCCACAATAAAACAAAAGCCGCCCGGGTCATCCGGAAGTTAAGCTATGCTTGGTGCTGTCAGGGCGTGGATGGGTGACCGTTCATTACATATGGAGACACATCCGTGCCTCGAAAAGCTTGTTATTTCGTTGACCCCCAGATGTAATTCTTTGATCTCTGCCATTTGTGAGTCAGAAGCCTAAAAGTATGGCAACTAGTCTTACCAAGGAGTATCGTGTTACTCTGTTACTGGGTTGTTGAGGTAAAATAAGAAGTCACTATATTCAAAAAAAAAAAAAAACGCTGTGAAAGTATAACAGAAACACTCACCGCCCACTACCCTCCATCGTTTATTCACCTGTATCTGAAAGCCGACCTCTACATCGTTGAAAAGGGAAAAGACTGTATAGATAACGGCAAGTTAATGTTTAAAACATGTTAAAAGGACACTACATTAAGAACTGTCAAGACTTTAACCATATAAAAGTGATTAACAGAAGAAAGCTGCACACTTCGTACTATTCGAAATGACTTCAGATTGAGTATAGTCATAAAGTTGTAACTCGCGAAACAAGTTTGTGTTTATATTACATTTATACACCGCGGCCTTAAGACGACATTCCACATTGATAGTGTAATACTTTAAACTGTTCGATGTAGTTGGCATTCAAGTAAATTAAATCTATACTAGTAAATAAAACTGAAGAGTAAATCTAAAATCATCACTACTAAACTCATTTTAAATTCCAAAAATTTATTTATAAGAAATTTCATGTCGACGAAGTCGTGGGCAAAAGCTAGTGTAAGATGTCAAGGGTAAACTTGGAAAACTGGGTCAACATAGTCTCATTTCACAGGGTAAACTAAGCATGGTTACCCTACGATATTAGAAAAAAATAAAACCGGAAAATAAGTCCGGTTCCGGTGATTTCCAATGCCAGTTGGGTAATTTCAGATTTTCTATGGTAATAACAATCTAAACAGGGTTATCAAGTTTTTGTAGTAAATAAAATACACAAATAAGAGTAATTAACCTTGATAGGTTAATTTAGGAAATAAAAATAATGGTTAAACTTGAAAGTACAGACGCCAGCACATCAAACTACTACAATCTGTCAAATTTCTTTATTCGATTTTCAACTTTATCGCCAAAGCATTAAGTTCAAGATTGATTGGGAGAATTTGACAGTTTCGGGTACCTTGTGCTCTCGAATGTACAAGTAGCGGCACCTACATCTCCACATGCGAACTAAGTATCTCGCTGACGTCACGTAAACCCTGCATCGCGCAAACAGAGTTTACCGCGCAACTAGAATATATACAACGTCCCGACATCAATCGTAGGGCAGTTCCCCACCAGACAAAACACCTGTCTGGTTAGAAGATCCTCCCTGTTCAACGAAGGTTAAGTGAATTTTAAACTCTTTTCCTCATACCTCCATATAAATTAATTAAAAAAAAGTCCGTACCCTTTTAAATAGTAGGTGGCGTTCTTTAGTTTCTGCCTACTTCTTTATAAAGAAGGCGTGAGTTTATAATATAAAATAATAATATCTTAGGACAACCAACACACTGATATCTGATCCCAAACTAGGCAGAGCCTGTACTATGGTAACCAGATAACTGATAAATCTAAATATATATTAATTATATTGGGAATGGACTCCTAAACTACTTAATCAATTTTAAGAAAATTTGCACACCGTGTGCAGTTTGATCCAACTTGAAAGATAAGATATCTTACATCTGAATTTATTGTTGCAATTAATATTATAAAGCGAAAAGATTTGATTATTTGTTTGTTAAATAGGCTCCGAAACTGCTGGTTTAAATTAAAAAAAATCTTTTTGTGTTGGGTAGCCTATTTATTGAGGAAGACTATAGGCTATATAACATCACGCTACGATCAAAAGGAGCGGAGCAGCAACGAAAAATGGACGAAAACTGGCAGGCAATTGACGAAGGAAGTAGGACATGACGTAGGAAGGACGAAATCGCGGACAGAAGCTAGTATACTTATATATTTCTAAATACCTACATATTATAGAAAAATTACACCCAAACACAGAACAAATGATTCTGCTTATCACACAAACATTTGTCCTGGGTGGGAATCGAACCCACGACCTCAGTCTTAGCAGTCAGGGTCACTGTAAACGCAAACCCAGTTGTTTTAAGTCATGTCTGTATTATTCATTCACCAACCTACCTGTTATACTTACCAAACCAGCTAAACTGAACATAACACCGGCTCCAAACATACTCAGCCTAAGGCGATACACAGATGGACGCGAGCGGCGACCGCTTTCACCTGCACCGGCGATGACTTGCCTCTTTCAATACATTAAATTACTTTGCTTTGAGCTCATTTTCACTGACCTGCACCCTAATTGCGAAACGCACAATTTATCAGAATCTGAATGGGATTGAAGATTATTTCTAAACCATTGCGTCATTTGTTCGAATAAATTGTTGGCTCAGCAACGTAAATAACGCAATGAATGTTGTTTAACTATGAATATTAAATCAATTCCTACCGATAAAAAGTTCCGTAATTACCCCTCTGACTGTTTTATGAGTAACTTTAGTAATTATAATTACTAAAGTTTTTGTTCCCGGTTTGTTCCGTTTTTTCTTGCCTCGTTCGTCGAGTGGAAACGTGCACCTAGCTTCTGACGATTCATAAGTGCCCATGTAGGTTTATGTGAAATGAAATATTTCGATTTTGAGCATAAGTACCTATCATAGTTTATAAGATAACTTGAACTACACCACCCTTTTTAGAATTACCTTTACTTTCATATATTATAGAATTCTTATCTCCCGTTGAGAAAATGAAAGTGAAGAATTAAGTTCGCATCCAATCATTTAAATAATAATTAATCACCATCCAAAAACGTTACAATTTGCTTCTGAAGATTATATCGATTAAAAAAATCGTTTTAGAGCTGGTAAAATATTGAATAATTAAACTAAATAGACTTGCTACGCTCACTATTTGATATCATACAACTGTCTATGATTAAAACGATTATAATGTCAAATGACTTACATTGTTATTGTTCGAATGACGGCTTAATAACAAAGCACTATAAAGGGCGCGAGTTGGCATTTGTAATAGTTAGGTGCGTGCTCCAGCGTTAACCATATCATTGCTTGTCATCAGTAGCCCTAGTATGAGTTTCATTTAACCATCTCGATCTAACGCATCGACCGCGTTCGACGCTTCGATTGGGCGTTTACCAATTCAGGGCAAATCCGAGCACCGAACGCGCTCGAACCTTTGATCGAGTTGAAAAAAGGGGTTGAAAAAAATTAGGGCCACTGGTGAGTAAGTATCGTGACAGGATTTTTCTCACGCACGTATGCAGCTGAATATCGGTATTTTAACTTTTACATGTAGCGTGCTACATTGACTGCTTATCTGACTTCCACAACCCAATTACTGAGTAACATTAAACCCCTTGGTAAGACTGGTTGTCAGACTTCAGGCTTCTGACGACCCGTAACGATGGTAAAAGCTCCAAGAATGACGGCTGGGACAAACATCTCAACGTGCTTTCCAGGGCACGTACACACGGCTACATAACATGCTATACATTTCCGGTTTTAGCTGACTTCACATTGTATAAGGCTTAAGGTACAGTGAGAAGTCAGCTTATACTGGAAACGTATAGCTTGATTTGTCGCCGATTTGTCGCCCGGATCAACCGCGGCAGGAGTAGCTTAACCTGATCTATCGACTCGTGCGCTGCGGCAGTTACTGCTTAGCCACAAGCATCAACACAATCTAGGGATATTTTAGTAACGGGTATGAAAAATCAGTTCAGGGAAATTACGACTTAAGGCTCGTTCAAACTAGCGCGACGCCACGGTCGCGCGCGAATCGGCGATTTATATCCGTAGAACAATTTCTATGAAAACGCGCGCGACCATTCACACAGGGGCGACCTGTCGCGACGCGACACGGTCATACAAACAAATTGCTCTACGGATATAAATCGCCGAATAGCGCGCGCGATGTCGCGTCGTGGTAGTCTGCATGAGCCTTTATGTTTGTTTGTTAGTAAGTTAACTGAGCGGGCCGAGCAGGGTCTCTGTCTCTGTGGTAGGCTTGAGTCACACATTTTATCACGATTTTTATTCCCAAACTGTGATAAAAATATATGACTCAAATCTATCATAGTAGACCGTGTTGGCCCCGCAGGTATGCACATTGGGGACCGTTAGTCACCCTGTTTTCAATGTGACATAATAGGACATATAGACACTAAAGTATTTATATGGGGTTAAGTAGGCATTGTACCGATAACGATTACAATGCGTCATTAATAAAAAAAATATGTTCGTGTATGTGAGCTAAATTTGTAATGTTATGTGACATAGACTGCAGACCTATTTGGTTACTAGTATGAGTAGAATGTTACATCAAGATGGCGCTAATGTCAAAATAAATTATTCATTCATTTAATTTATTCATTAGCAATTTACATTGTGTCTGAACGTTAACAAAGATACCTACACATACACAAATAATTAAAATAATAACAAGTCACAAAACACAGAGTTAAATTAGATCTACACTAATTTATTTTACTAATACCTACCTAATAATTTCAATTTCCAATAATAATAATAATAAAATAGATAAAATTATTTTACAATGGTGCCGATTCTGTTGTAAAAAATTCTCTAAACTAAACTAAAAATCACTAAAATTTGGTTTATTCCTGTCAAACGACGATTTCCTATTCTGGAATAGACTAAAGTGACCCAACTTAACTATATTGTAGTTTGACAGCACTAAGATTGCACTGAGTTATTAGTTTAGTGAAAATGACAATTTTGCTATTCTGAGTTTGCCAGTTTTCACCAAAAATTTAGACTATAATAATTTATTTTGACTAAATCTGACTATTTTTAATCGCGATTAAAAAGGTGTGGAATAAAACTAGTGGCATGAACAAAAATTCACACCAACGCCTCGCCTTCACGTGCAAAAACAGTGGTGTATTTTTTATTTTTTCTTTTGTTTATATCTCGAAAATGGCGTGTCCTATCGCAAAAATAATGAAATTTTCGACCCCCTTTATGAAACCCCGGAACATTTAAATCTCAACACGTGGGTAATATTTTTTTTAATTTTTCAAACAAAAAGTGAAAAATTCCAAATAAAACACGTCCAGGCTGCCCCCTTGCGCGCGCCTTCGTCTCTAAAAAATTCATTGCGTAGCGCACACAAGTAAAACGAAACAAAAAAAAAAAAAACATGTTGATTGTCAAATTCGTTTTTAGTCGTGTCAAAATAATTTTTAAATTTAGAGATTTTTCCTTGCAGAATAGCGTTAAAATTCTCATAGCCAAAAGTAAGGAATTTTAGAGATAGTTTAGTTAGTTTAGTTCGGTGTACAACAGAATCGGCACCAATGTCTACTACCCATAAAAAAAAAACGGTTTATTTCCTTAACATTGCCGCACAGATTAACATTTTTTTATTTAAATTTCACTACATTCAATTCCATCCAAACATGTCAGAACTAGCTGCTATTGTCAAAAACATTGAAATAAGTTCATTAAAAAATAGGTAATACTCAATTCTTTTGTATTTTAAAACTAAAAGTATTAAAAATCTAAATGTGAAATGAGTCAAGGCTAGAAATATCCGGCAAATGTTGTTAGTAAAAATTTGCATAGTTTGAGCAAGTAATGACATAAACTTACGATTTTTATCTGATTTATTCACGAGTGTATGGAGTCAGAATTTTATGTAATTTACATAAATGTCTGGACGGACATAAAAATCTATGCTTTGATGTTTGTAAGTGCGTAGTTTTACAAACTAGGATAACTTTATATAGCTAAATTAAGTGGCTAACTAAAATGTGTTTTAGGAGCTTCCGCCTTCCATAAGAGACATTTTATTTGTGTTGCCTAATTTAAAATATTTTTCTAAGTCACTTGGTTTTTGCATTCGCAATTCATTTTCTAATGTTTATCCTTTATAAATTCGTTTTAACAATTGTTTTTGTTTTTTTTTCCAGATTTGGCGATTTTTCCTGTTTAATTTGTAAGTAAGCTCAATTATTTTTTCTGAATTGCGTCTTCGCGGTCAACCCAGGAGATTGTCGGCTACTTAGCCTGTAGCCGAAATATACAAATGTTTTTTTTTATTCTTTCTTCTTTGGCAACTGAATTAATGTCAACTCTTCTACCAGTATCATAGTGACATAAAAACGGTAACAAATTATTTTGCTCACCGGTATTTCTATCACTTTCGCGCAACTGACAAGCTAAATATCCTAGATAGAGATATGAGTATGTCTTAGTCAAAGTACAAGCTAAGTAATGTTTATAGATCCCCACCTTAGTGTCTCTAGCACTTAGTGTTCAAGTTGAATGCCCTGACAAAAGTGATATAATCGAGAACATGTCACGAGGGACATGCAACATGTCTGAACGCGGATGTAGGCGAGTGCTAACTATTGCCAACTTCGGTTTGAATATTGATACTGTAATCATTGTTTGTCTATTTAATTTGCTTTATTAAATAGTGACGTAGGCAATTGTTTGTGTAGTGTAGGCGGGATTGGCTACTATGTAAACTAGCTTTTGCCAACGGATTCACCCGCGTTTTAATCATATTGATGAAAATAGCATTAAATTCCGTTGCGTAGTTTAAAAAATCTAAGCGTACCAACACGAAATGCGACTTTGTTTGATACTAAGTAAGTAATAAATATTTGATAGTTTGTATGTTTAGATGTTTCATAAACAATCGCGCAAAAACGGCCGAACGGATTTGAATGAAATTTAGCACACAGATAGTTTATAACCTGGTTTTTACACATAAGGTACTCCTTTTATTCGGGTAGTACGTTCCCGTCGGATAATTTTCAAGCCGCTGGTAAAAAACTAGTAGTCAATATTTACACGTTTTTGAATAGGTGACTGTACGCAATTATTTTCCTAGTTTGGTAACTTGCCAACGTGTTATCTTAATATAGAAATAGAACCTACATAGACTAAGTTTGAACATCACATAGGTTTTTTATAAGAAGGCACTGATGGTGGTATAAATAATGAATTGGCTAAGACTTCTAAGCTCTTTAGTACTCACTTTTATCTAGAACGAATAAAGGACTCACATACAGTCAAAATTGTTTGTCAGGACGCCGCTTAAACAATGTACCGGCTATAATAAAATCACGCTTTTTTCCCATGGGGGTAGGCAGAAACTACGAACGTCACCTGCTACGATCATTGTACTCCTTATGCCTCGTTTAAGTTCATACACCTGCACCCTAATTGCGAAACGCACAATTTATCAGAATCTGAATGGGATTGAAGATTATTTCTAAACCATTGCTTCATTTGTTCGAATAAATTGTCGGCTCAGCAACGTAAATAACGCAATGAATGTTGTTTAACTATGAATATCAAACCAATTCCTACCGATAAAAAGTTCCGCAATTACCCCTCTGTTCATACACGCACGCCGGTTAGTAGTGCAACGCACCTGACCCTTCTGAAGAATAATAAGGTCACTATATGTTTTCCTAGGGCGTCCCTTTCCGGCGTCACCAGACGTACCGGATATAATGGCAGAATATAGAAGTCCTGCGATACAGGGATAATTATTTTTTAAAAGAGTAACCGTGGAGTTTCTTGCCAGCTCTTCTCCATACTAATCAATTGGAAAGTTTCATAAGTGCAAATGAAGCTTTATGTGAAGTGCTGTGCTGTGTGCTGTGTGTGCTTTTCTTTATTTTCTTTTGAAGTAACATATTTTGATTTATATTTATTTATCATTTCTATTACCACACAAAATACATAACAGCACCACTAAAGAGGTACAGACAGCACATTCATCAGTAAAGTAATGTCTACTTTTATATTATTAGCGTTATTATGTGATTACGTTGCCGACGGTACAACGAGGCGTAGTGAAAATAATGAGTGATATCTGTGCTGCGCTGTCTTCACATTCGTTTTGGTTCATGATGATAGATTTTCCTGATTATTTCTTAACTAGCTTTTGCCAGCGGCTTAGCCCACATATTATACATGTAAACCTTCCTGTTGAATCACTCTATTTAGTAAAAAAACCGCATTAAAATCCGTTGCGTAGTTTTAAAGATCTAAGCATACATAGGGACAGACAGCGGGAAGCGACTTTGTTTTATACTATGTAGTGATTTGAAGTAATTATTTTGTCAAAATCAAAGTATTTATTTCAATTAGTGGGTTAGCTAAACAATATTGTATTGTATTAAGAACTATTCTAGTTGGTCCGGAGGAAGGTGATGGCATTCGCGATACAGGGTAATCCTAGTACGAGTACCAAAGCACTCCTTTGACACTTAGTGCACATTAAAACACTAAAGCTTTTAAGGAGATTTACCGTAGTCATGATTCTAATAATAAAGTTTTTTTTTTTTAAATATTTTATATTCATTAAACCATTTTGAACTGTTAAGGAATTTGACATTTTTTCGGAAAGTTAAAACTACATAGTTGCCCATATGGAAAAAGACGGGCCAAAAACTCCATGGACAAATTTAAAAAATCATTATTTATTTTACCAGCTTATTCCAAATCGTTGTTTAACCTTATCCTTGATTTAAGTCTAGATAATGTTTAAGATAACCAAACAAAAGACTTGGGTCACTCAGATTATCGTTAAGCCACATTTTGTGATAAGCTGGTTTAATCTCAATAATTCTAGTGTCTCTTAATCTTTAGTCAACTTTCAGGAATTTCCTGTTATAGCTACATCACAACATGTGTATCTAAATACACATGTTGTGATGTATATATATATTATGAGTCTATACACATCAGGTACATCATTTCAGCCGAAAGACGCCCACTGCTAGATATAAGCCTCCCCCAATTTTGGGGGGTTTGCCATAATCGCCACGCTGGACAGGCGCGTTGGCGATCACAGTATGGTGGTAAAATGCATAGATAACGCTGCTGTTCATTCTCTAGTAAGTCCCTTAGTCATCTCTTACGATACCCACGGGAAGAATTGGGATAGTGCTATTCTTTACGCCCACACGGTACGGTATACATGTAGGTAACTATTATTTAACTATATCTTTATCTAGCTAGCTAGTTATTACATTCTACAAGACATTTACGCTCATCAGTCCATCATCATTCCGTACATTCAAGTACAAACATTAATTGTCTAAAGCCGTGTACTCACTCACTAAGCTACAAAATGTACGCAGCGTTGTCTAGAAAATCACTTTATTTTGCCATTCAAAAACAGCGTTTAATAACAGTAAAAAAGCTCCCCAAAACAACGCAGACAAATATAATTTTACAAAGCCAATAATCTCTAACTTATTTGGATTTGGCATAAGCTTTTGACACTCTAAGTCATAATCATAACCAGTACTATGGTTTACCCACGCATTTTCAATAGTTCTGTCACAGTATACTTAATCGAAACAAACAAACCTTCACTTTAGGAGACGTTTACGTCCAGCAGTACACGTCTGTCGGCTGAATTGCTGGAGCAATCTTGCAAAGGGTCTGGGAGGAAGTGGAATTGGCTAATGTCCCGGAATGCAGTTCAGGACATAAGTAGGTTCCCTTAATGTTCTCAGGTCCTGTTAAATATACGGTAGATGAACTAGGTACGTAAGTCGTCACACTGTGGTTTTGATAACTTGAGTTCTGTCTTAATTTTTTTTTGTTCAACTTGCTCGGGCAATATTTTGTCCAACACTTATCCTCCTTTGTAGACTCAGCTTTACGTTAACTTTTATATAATTACGTAGTCTTGTTAATGAATAACATGCAATCTAAAGAAGATTGAAGATGAATCATTTCGTTTCATACTCGTAATTATATAGCCTTTCATCTTTTTATAGAATAGATAGAAGCAGAGCCCGATTAGTTTTATGTGTCGATCAAATTGTTACTTTTCTTTTTATTACTGTAAGGAATTTTTATGTCTAAGTAATTCATTTTGAAAAAGAAGGCCTTTGGTGTAATTATATATTATTTCGTAGCTATTATATTTTAATATTTTATGTAATAATATGAGTGAGAGTGTCAAGTGTCTATGGAGTTCGAAAAATTATGGGAATAGTTCTAAAAATGTCAGAATTTTTAATCATCATCATGATAATTTCAGCCGAAAGACCTCTGCTCGATATAGGCCTCCCCCAAAAGGGAGGATTGTCATAATCTCCACGCTTGGCAGGCAGGTTGGCGATCGCAGTATGGTAGTAAAATGCATAGAGAATGCTGCTGCCCATTCTCTAGTGAGATCCTCAGTCGCCTTTTATGACACCCATGGGAAGAAATAGGATGGTGTTAATCTTGAAGTTTTCGTATAAAGACAGTAATATAGCAATGCTAAGACATTCAATTATAAATCTTATAAAACTTATATTTCCAATATTGTTTTGATGAGCCTTTATGGACAATAGAAGAAACACAAAACATTTGATGTTAAATGCCGCAATCACGTACATTTAGCAAGCTGACGTGACAATGGGCCGGCCACATTAGCCGTAGAACCGATGACCGTTGGGGTAGACGTGTTCTTGAGTGGAGACCGCGTATCGGCAAACGTAAGGTAGGACGCCCTCAGGCTAGGTGGAGCGACGATCTTCGCAGGGTGGCTGGTAGCAGCTGGATGAGACTTGCCGAGAATCGGGCTGAATGGCGTGCAATTGGAGAGGCCTATGTCCAGCAGTGGACTGCTATAGGCTAATGATGATGACGTACATTTACGTCATAACGTTGTGAGCATGGGATACATTCAGACAGCCTCAAAAGATGACACATCGACCAAATTCACTTATTTGTCAATAGTCTTTGTTCTACATCATAATAATTTTGAAATGTGTAACCAATAAACAATTACACATTGAATTCTTGTCGATGTTTACACATTTTTGATGCCGATTGTACAAGTGTATGACGTATACAGGGTTATTTGTAAAACACCGGCAACCTTTCAGGACTATGTTACTAACATCATAATCAACAACTTTTGTTCTATGACTTTTAAAAATTCATCATACTTTAGTTCATCAGATTTTCATACAAAAATAAAAATATTTAAATTGAACGCTCTAAATGTTACGAAGTCTATGGGAAGCAAAAGAAAGGGATACTACATTAGCGAGGGGAGCGGGGTTAGGGCGGTGGGGGCGCTTGAACTTGACCTATTTACGGGCGGCTGATTTTTGTATGAAAATCTGATAAACTAAATTATGATGAATTTTTAAAAGTCATAGAACAAAAGTTGTTGATTATGATGTTAGTAACATAGTCCTGAAAGGTTGCCGGTGTTTTACAAATAACCCTGTATATAACAGTATCTAATAGAAATGAAAAAGGCCTAAATGGTTCCCACACAATTTATTATTATATCACCTCACCATACACTGCAAATACACAGTTACGTTCGAAAACGTGTGAAACATAAATTCGTGAAAGCTGACCAACCAAAGAGTTTCAAGCAAATAGTTTTACATGTAAAACTCTACTTTCATTTCCTGACGACGCGTGTTTTGGCGCGCACTTTGACAGCTGTCAAATTAAAGTTCTCTAGGTTGCGTTCGAATTAAGGTTTTGTTATTACGTTTTTTTATAGTTACAGTTTTCAATTATTACGTTTGATTGATTAAATTAAATAAGCGTGAATGTGAAAAGAAAGAAAGTGCGGCGTAAGTATTTTGCCATACTGTTTTTTTTCGTTATGTTTAACCTTCAAATACAGGAATCAATTTTTTTTTATCATCATTTTCGCCGCATGCGTAATTTATTAAAGTATAAAATTATATTCTATGTCAAGTGTGAACCAGTATAATTAGACTACTTACATATTAATTAGCTACTTAAATAAAATTAAAATTCATTCATTTTATTTTATCTTCTAGTTTATTCATTTATTATTTGATAAGTTTAGAATACTTGTGCCTTCTAAATAGTTACATAACTTAACATGATAAAATCATCCATCTCAGTAAAGCAGGTAAGGTGCACTTTGTACACAGTAAACCTTATCAAAACACTAATCTATAACAGACTGTTCTCACGAAATAAGCCCTTTTAACTCAAGTTAAAACATACCTAACCTAAATTCGCCACATTAACAATCTCAGAAATAAACCAACGTTTTATTAAATCAAAGTTTACTGCATACACCTGTTAGAAGAATGTTAATAAAAACCTGTTCAACTTGAACCGAGTATTAGCCTAAGGCATCGGTGCTGCTGCTGCTGCCCATTCTCTAGTAAGTCCCTTAGTCGCCTTTTACGACACCCACGCGAAGAGATGGGGTGGTGCTATTCTTTACGTCAGGCACCACACGGAAATGAGAAATACCAGATGGAAAAACCCAATAACACTTTGGCCAACCCTTGAGTCGAACTCAAGACCTGCTCAGCAATAGCACATGCCGTCACTACACAAATAAGGCGGTCACCAGAGTGTAAGAAATTATACCGGAAAATTACCACCATTTTCCAAGTTACCGTTGTAAATCCATAAAACGGTTCTAATCTGCACAGATAATAAAATCTGCTTACGTTACGTTATCAGATGACTCACTAAACTTTTAACATGGATTTTAATCTTTATAAGGACATTGTTTGATCACCACAGTAATTATTATTAACTGGAACTACTAAGTTTAAAAGTAAATAATTTGAAACAGTAACGTTTTTAACTTAGACTTAGCCATTAATGGGTTAAATACTTGAGAGTTACAGAGATTATGAACTGGAATAATTTACTATTTAATATGATTAGTTACTAGAATCATCACACTATATTACGTCAGAAAAAACCCTATCACACGCCATCTCACAATTGAAAACAAATGACAGGAGGTGATTATTTTTTTAATTACTAGCAAAGGCCACAATGACATACAGCCATAACAGATCATAAAGACTAGATTAAGGAAGCTATCTTGATAAGCAAAGAGGTTAGTACCAACGTAAACACATTTATCTAGATTTACATGGTTTACTTAAGTTGTTATTAGTACTAACTGTATTATCTCTTCCTTGGCTGTTCATAAAATATATAACTTATTTAAATAAGTTGTTAGATTGTCATTTTGTTTATTTCCGCTAAGCTTGTGACAATTATGGTGACATAGATTTTGTGTGATTATGATTTTGAAATGGGCTAATCAAGTTAGACATTCTTAGCAAAGCACTAATGCTTGATGTAAAATATTTTCGTAGGTACTACCTGGGCCGCTCATTTTCACCAGTAGACGTCTCTATCCCGTGTCGCTTCGGGAAAAAAGATATGAAGTCCTATTCGGTCCACCCATGTGCCAAATTTCCAAATTCGTTCAGTTGTTTTAGCGTGATAGTGTAAAAAACGAAACATGAATACATTTATGGGTGATCATCTTTACACTCCAAGATCCCTCCAGCCTCGGAAAATACATTAAGCCGTTGGTCCCGGATTTCATTAGCTATATTTAACAGATGTTACGAGTCGTCAGAAGCCCGAAAGACTGGCAAATCAGTCTCGCCAAACGGCCCGTGGACGGACCCTCTTAGATACCAAGACCCCTCCGTGCCTCGTAAAGCACTTTAAGGCATTTTCCTTGCTGTCATTCGCGATCTTTGACAGTAGTTACGGGTCGTCAGATGCCCGAGAGTCAGACAACCAGCGTTAACAAGGGGTATCGTATTACCCAGTAACCGCATTGTGGAGCTCAGATAGGCAGTCACTCCATGTAATATGCAGCTGCATCCGGTAGGACTGGAAACCGACCCCTACATAGTTGGGTAGAGGATAGGCAGATTTATTTTGGACTTCGTAAAGGCGAAGTAATTTGATAGTTTTCACACCACACCAAATTTAAATTCTATTCATGTAAATTTTAACTGACTCGCACCGCATAATAAGCAGTACTTCACACTCTAAACTAAAGGCATTAACACAAAGAGTTGTATCAACACTATCAATATTTATAGAAGGAAATTATATCGCCAGGAAGAAAGAGTATTCAAATCAAATCACTACAGTTCATGAATAAAAGGAAATAATAAATGGTTTGTGCGTAACTTCTTAATTATGTACGTAAGTTTAGCTAAATGGGTGTGTATGCAAAATCTACTATAATTAGTTTTATGCTATGTGATACAGGGAAGTTAGGAATATTCTCATGTACTTTGGTGTTCAGTTAGAAAATGCTGATACTAGATAATTAGTCGACTATGGCAAAGTAAAATGGAAGGTTATGGTTTTAACTGGTATGTTTATCTGTTCCTTCATAACTTCTAAACTTTTTACCATAATTTGACAAATAACGTATTGTTGGAATTGTCCTGATAAGCAGCTGGTATTAGGCGATGATGACACAATTGATATGGAATATGGCGCCCTCCAGAGGACATAAAGTCATGAACTAAAAAATGCCACTTACTCTAAAAAACAATAATTTTAAGAGTAGTAAGATATCATAAGCTTTAGCAATATATTATTTTATTTTTTATAATTTCATACTTTTTCTGAACTCACGTTTTTTGTCTTAAACTGATCTCGTTTTGGACATAATCAGAATCACCGAAAATGTGAAATGAGAATGAGAATCACCAGCACAGCCAGCTAATAATGTTGTGTATGAAGGCACTACATTTTTCAAGTCTCATCACGCCCCTATTTCCGAAAAAGGTTAGCAGAAGTTGTACTCTTTGGTACACCAAAATTTCGCCAGTTAGGTATGTATATGTATATCTCATGCAAACCTGCTGCCATTAACACTCTCTTAAAGTAAACGCCAAAAGTGTTAAATTATAACTTCAGTAAAATTACACAGAACAGCACAACGGGACGGAATCCACCACACGTCTCGGCGCGAACCAATCTCAAATCACTTTTACTATATACGATTAACATGCAAGCGATGGAGTGAAAACAATTGGTCCATGTATTATGTATGTACTTTCTACTAAGAACGTTTCATTGCATTCTTGACCTCGCGTCAAATCCTGTTCTGTGTTAAACCGTCGGCAGTTTGCGAATTTCACTTGTTGTTTTTGGCATAAGAAAATGCTTGTTATGAGTCATTTTTATCAGCCTTTTGTACACACGGCTATACATTTCCAGTTTTAGCTGACCTGACAATGTATAGATTTTTTATCGGTCGGGGGAACAAGAAATTTAACTTGGACGAAGTCGCGGGTAGAAGCTAGTATATAATATAGGTTCTGGAAAATAAGTACTGCAGGTTTAAAATTATCCACAAAAGTAGATTAGGCTATATTTCCTGCTAATCATGAGCACCCGAAGACCGCTACAATAATAACCATAGAAAGATTGGCATAATCAACAGCTGCATCAATCACCGTTTCTCATGATATAACCCGTTATTCTTACCACTAGGTAACATAATTCATTACAGTAATTGGATTACGGATGTCAAATAAAACTAACTGCATCGTTATAATTTAACTGGAAGTGGAGTTTAAACCAGCTTACGAATTAAACCATGTCTGGAAACCTCGACATGGTTTGACCATGCCCTCCAAAGGCAGTGACTGTTTTGCAATGTTTCTGTGTAATGTATCAAGTTTTTGTATAGTCCTCCAGACCGTATTTCAGCCATGGAGGCCAATCTCAACAGAGACAGCCATCGGCGCGGGAGATATTATAATGCACAAGTGTTTGCGCAGTCACAGGGGCTTTAACTCTTCCCTCACTCTCATAGTCCGATAGGACGGCAGTCCGACCGGAGAAAGATCAGGCGCAGGAGCAACGGCTTTTTTTTGCGGCGAGCTACCCATTGCTCGCCGCCCGCAAGCGCCTACGGTGGCCGGGAGTCCGCTATCGACTCCCGACGCCCGGGGAGGACCAACGGCTTGACGGGCTTTCTGAGGCACAGCGGTATCACACCGCCAACTTCCTAACTCCAGGCTGCTACTAAGAAATTCCTAGTGGAAAAACCCAATAACACTTTTCCCAACCTGAGAATAGAACCTAGCTCAGCAGTAGCGCTTGCGACCAGGTGACCAAGGGGATAATCCGAGTTTTTGTAACGTGTTACAGTAGTCAGTGTAACAAGCCAAACCGCTCGATACGAGCGCCGAATCCTCCACTCAATTGTCGGCTTTTTTCGTGAATCCCTTTGAAACGCGATACCGTGGTCAGTGCAGCGAGCCAAGCTGCTCTACGCGTGCGCATGTTTACAAACAAGTCAGTGCAGGTTTTGTAACAAGAATTGGAGCACGGTTGAGCCATCTGCTCGAAGCGAGCGTTCGCCGCGTCTTGTGTATGTGTTGTATCGCCGTTTTGTAACCACGCTCGCCTCGAATGATACATACAAACAACAAACACACGTTGCAAGTCAGTGTTCGCCTTTATAGCAGATCAACGTTTGAGATGAATTCGGTAAGCACTATCACTAAAAAGTGAAGAATAAAAACATTTTTTCCAAAAAAAAAAACACCACTACTTTATATTGCAAAAAAACTTTTTACCAAAACATATAACCGCCGAAAAAACTGAAAAGCAAAAAATAATAAACCTTAAAATTATGAGTCGGCGCTTTGAGTGCTCTTTCATTGATTTTCCAGCGCCGACTCATAATTTTAAGGTTTATTATTTTTTGCTTTTCAGTTTTTTCGGCGGTTAAATTTTTTGGTGAAAAGTTTTTATTTTATAATTTTTTGTGGCTTTAATATACTTATAATACTTGGCAAGGTATACCCTATACAATGAATAAAGAATTATCAAAATCGGACTACTCTGTATAAAGTTATGCGTGGTTAAACATAACAATCAGTGAGTGAACAATCAATCATCCCCTGTTTTGTGACCCTTAGGGTTTGATTTTGTTTTTCAAATTTATATGGGACCACTCTTGGAGTATACCCTATCCAATAAAAAAAGAATTATTACAATCGGACTACTATGTAAAAAGTTATGCGTGGTCATACATAAAAAAAAAACAAACAAAAAAAAAATATACGCGTCGAATTGATAACCTCCTCCGTTTTTTTCGTCGGTTAAAAAGTTTTATTTCTAAACTTTTCACAAAAATAATACTTACATAAATGTTTACCAACAGCGCCCTCCAGTCGGCTCCAAAAGATCTTGGTGGAAGTGTAGGTTGGATCAGCTTCCAGACAAACTAGAAACAACTGAACATCAATAAATTATTACACGACCAACTGCCATCTGACCTCCAAGCCAAAGACACCGGTACTTTATTTTATCGCTCGTCTTATACCGTTTGGAATACTACTCACCCTATAAGGATACCACCGTAACGATATATTAGACGGTGTGGTGACCATTTTAGTTTGACACGTCATGGTAGAATATGGCACGCTTTGTATCTTTGTAAAGAAGCTCTTTGGCCCTAACTGGAGGCCTTAATTAATGAGGTCACTTACAGGATAATCCAGTTAAGTAGCTGACAACTTCGTAGACTCACCAGATTTCGACATTCTGCTAATATTATAAACGTGAAAATATGTATGTTTGTTACGCATTTACGCAAAATTAGCTGAAAGCATATGGATGATATTTAGCACATAGATAGTTTATAACATGGATTAAAACATAGAGTACTTTTAATCCTGGTAGTACATACCTGTGGAATAGTTTTCAATCCCTACGCGGGTGAAGCGAAATAATAAAAACTCGTTCGAGGAAGTAAGTACTATCACCAAAATTATTTCCTGAGGAGTTTATTGCGCCACTTCTTCGTCCCAACTAAAACACTAGGAAGTGGTGAAATGCGGGCATTTTTTCAGGAACTGTCTCTTGTAATTTTGTCTTTCAAATAGTGCTGATTCCTCAGCCTAATTTGAATTTATGAGTTGATTTTAATTTTCTGCCACGTTGCTATGATCCGACTTAAAAGATATGACTACCGGTGTAGTTACAGAAACATGAGACATTTTAGCTTTGTCTCTAAGATATCAATGCACCTACGATGGCTCTGTTTTTTTGGAAAGGTTCTACAGGTACCCAGAGAGTAGTATCAACACAATTAATATTTATAGAGTATGTAGTCAGGAAGAAAGAGTAGTCTAATCAAGCCATTTCGTTCATGAATAAAAGGAAATATAGTCAGTAGTAGTAGAAAGGAAATAACCAATAGTTTATTCGTAACTTTTTCATTAAGTATGTAATTATATGTAAATGGTTGTGTATGCTAAGTGTAAAGGAACCTAATTAGTGTGATACAGGGAAATAAGGACATCAGGTGTTCTGCAGGCTTCTGCCAGGGTCGCGAGGTTTGTTCGAAAGAGTTACCGTGGCCCTGGCATATAGGCAACTCAAGGAACACGGGTGGGTTTTAGTCAGTAAAATTCCGACACGCCCTCGCGCTCCACCCAGAGCGGGAGATGGTGGTTTCCCACCCAAAAAGAGAGGTTGTCTGCTGGCTTGGTTACCACCAAATAAAATAAACGAATAAAACTACGTTTAAAAGTTTACTAAGCAAACATGGCCGCTATGATATGCCAAGATATTTTGGTGACTACATTTTTTGCGCGTCTTTTTAGTATGCAGTAGGTGTTACGATATCCACGGCGTACGTTTCCATTTTAGATATGAATATATTTTTCTGTATTTTAAAACTTTTGTAGAACTTTTGTTGACAGAAACAAAGCTTACCAAATTAAATTATGGTTAATCTGAAAATGCTGTGTGAATTCATTCAGATTTTGTTAGACAGTCATGATTAAAAACATTTTTACGAAAAATAAAAACGACTTAAAAAAATGCACTACAAAGTGTTTTTTATTTTATTTTGGAAGTGGATGTCTTTAGATATTTTTTCTACTTTTTTGCCATCGACTTTCCAAATTAAAGTTATTTTTCACTTGATAGTGGTTTATTTGGAAGTCGTTTGTTGGTTTTGTACCTGAAGGATAGACGTCTGAACATCATCATCATCAGCCTGTAGCAGTCCACTCCTGGACATCGGCCTCTCCAATTGCACGACATTCAGCCCGATTCTCGGCAACTCTCATCCAGCTGTTACCAGCCACCCTGCGAAGATCGTCGCTCCACCTAGCCTGAGGGCGTCCTACCTTAGAGCTCATTCACACGAAGACGAATCGTGATTTTTCACGAATCGTGTTTTTTCACGATTCGTTATTTTTTTTGACGGGAGCAATGCTTTTTATATACCCATGTTCACACGCTTCACGAATCGTGAAAAAAGACGTAGACGGATACGTCGGTCACTACGGTCATTAGAATTTATACCGAATCGTCAAAGACGTATCCCGTGTGAATGCGCCCTTAGAGCTCATTCACACGAAGACGAATCGTGATTTTTCACGAATCGTGTTTTTTCACGATTCGTTATTTTTTTTGACGGGAGCAATGCTTTTTATATACCCATGTTCACACGCTTCACGAATCGTGAAAAAAGACGTAGACGGATACGTCGGTCACTACGGTCATTAGAATTTATACCGAATCGTCAAAGACGTATCCCGTGTGAATGCGCCCTTACGTTTGCCGATTCACGGTCTCCACTCAAGAACACGTCTAACCCAACGAGACTACCCGCTTAAATATAAAGAAAGCAAATGAGTATGTCCGGATCGCAGCAGATGGAGTTCTGTAGTTTCTGCATACCCGCGTGGGAAAATGGTTTATATATCGCACCCCTAGATCTAAAGGGAACTAACTCAAAATTCCTAATTTTTGAGTCATGCACACCTTCGAGTCTGTCATTTCAATATCTATCGACCAATAAACCAGATTTAGCAACTATTTCCAATATTCGACTCCGAATATTGGAAATAGTTTTGAATTTGGTTTATTGGTCGATAGGTATTGAAATGACAGACTCGAAGGTGTGCATGACTCAAAAATTAAGAGTTTTGAGTTAGTTCCCTTTAGATCTAGGGGTGCGATATGTTTATGGTACCTAACCCACACCAATTCCTAAACCACTACTTGCTACGTAAACAACAGTGACAGGAATTCATCATTCGAACATCATCAACATACACAAAGTGAGCACCTTGATGATGTACAGACGTCAGCACCTCAAGCTACCCGAAACTGACAAATTCTGCCAATCAACCTTGAACCTAATGCTTTAGCGATAAATTTGAAAATCTATTAGAGAAATTTGACAGATTGTAGTAGCTTGATTTACTGGCGTCTGTATATTCGGGAAAAACGAATGAACGTGACACTGCAATAGTTTTTATGTGTATTAAATGTGTAACAGAATAGTCACGCGGTTATGTAGGTCACCTTCTTACGTAACCTTCCAACTCTCGGTTAACTTGTCGAAGACATGATCGACCTTTGTCAATCATTAGTGCAAAAACCTATGTCAGGTGGAATTGAAGGACTGTAGCTTAACCAAAGAATTCATGAAATCGGTGGATGTATGGTCTGTTTTGAACTTCTGATCCTTCGTTCCACTCTTCACTATTCTAAAGTTCTAAATACATATATTTCAACCAAGATTAGCTGTGTTTTTGAATTTAATAAGAGCTAATTAAGACAGCATTTTTCTACCGTTAGAATTACAACATACCGTATGTTTCCTGTTCATAGTACATTAATTGGGGCACGTAAAGAATAGCACAATCTCAAGTCTTCCCGTGGGTGTCTTAAAAGGCAACTAAGGGACTTACTAGAGAATGACCAGCAGCGTTATCTGTGCATTTTAACACCATATTACGATCGCCAAACCCTCTTTTAAGCATGCCGATTATGGCTCTTTGTCCGGCAGTAGACGTCTTTCAGTTGAAATGATGATACCTAATGATTTCATAAGCAACTCCTGAGCAAGAAAATAAAACGAGTATAAGCCATTTATTCAATAAGAATACAATTAAGTATTCACTCCTATAAGAAAAAACATTTGTACGTATGTACCATCTTATACCTGTACATTGTTGGCAAATAAGAATGAATCTGAATCATAATTTAAGATATGCGATGATCACTGGGTGAAAAAGTTTAAAAAAAAAAAAAAAACGGGATCATTATTCAAAACATAGTGCTTTTATAAATCTTTGAGTGATTTGCATAAATTCCTATGAGTAAATGTGTAGCCTGAAATATGTAGCCTATCTTAGGTAGGTATTTCATAATTGCACACAATTCTTCCGCATCCGACCAACATAACTTCATTAGACCAAATCTTTTTCAAGTCTTATTTTAGACCAAAAATCTAGCACATAGTAACCATTACATAAACGTATATTACGTGGTGTTCTACATAGTTCATATCCAAACGAATTGAAGGTTCCATTGTACTGTTTGTGTGTCATTGCATGCTATGTTGCTATCATATCATAATTTGGTAGGCAGAATAGTTCAGACGGCAAATCGTAATGGAATTGGGGACAAGAAATTTTGTGTTGATTGGGAGTGAGTATGAATGTCAATGGCTATAAGAGTAGGGAGAGACCAAAGAAACGATGAATGGACTGTGTGAATTATGATATGGATAGTAAGGGGGTGGACTGAGATGATGACTAATAGAGAAGTGTGGAAGAAAAGGACATGTTGCGCCACCCACAAATAAATAGGGATAAGGGTAGGAGAGTGATGAAGATTAGAGTGACAAAAGGGCACCCTGATTTATTGAATAGTGAAGTTATCGATATGCCAAAGGATTTATTACATATTAAAGATTCTGTTGAATTCTTTGATAATTCAAGGTTGTCTATACTAATATTATAAAGCTGAAGACTTTGTTTGAACGCGCTAATCTCAGGAACTAGTGGTCCAAATTGAAAAATTCTTTTTGTGTTGGGTAGCCAATTTCTTGAGGAAAGTTATACGCTATATAACATCGCGCTGCAATCAAAAAGAGCTGAGCAGCAATGAAAAATGGGGGAAAACTGGCAAACAATTTGATGCGACGGGAAAGGTCACGGGGGCAAAAATTTGACGCGGACGAAGTCGCAAGGAGAAGCTAATGTTAGATAAGTTTCAAAGTTCTTTGTAAAGGTAAACGCACAGTTTCAGAGCCAAGGGTAGCGAAAAATCCCAGAATTTTAGAATTATTTCTATGAAACCTCGCACACTTATCCGCGTCTGGGGATCTGTCCTCAGCCCTGATAAGTGTGCATTTACCTCTATATTATCGTCACAGATCTTTCGATTCGTTTGATTGATTCAAAAACAAATCAATTTATGTTGTTTTATTATTACAATTCGACAATGTATTATTATTACAATTGATTGGATTGCAATATATTTCATTTGAACTGATCAACAACCTCTCAATGCCGGTCAGTACTTATAAGTGCATGTTTGCCTTCAATACTACATTCTGCAACGTACGTACTATATAGTCTTTGTTACAATATATTTATTTTATAAAAGTAGCAATGTAATGTTATTCTGTAAGTAATTAAGAACCTATTTAGGGTATTTTTTTAAGTAAGACTTAGTTTCCTAACTTAGTTTGCAAAGCATTTATTTCAAACTAGCTTTTGCCAGTGGCTTCGCCCGCGTGGAGGTCGGAAATTATCCCGCGGGAACGTACTACCGACCGCGATAAAAAATACCGTATGTGTTAATCCAGGTTATAAACTATTTTCATCTAAATCCAACCAGCAGTTTTTGCGTGAAAGAGTAACAATCATACATTCATACTCACAAACTTTCACATCTACACTAATATTATAAACAGGAAAAAATTGTATTTTTGTTTGTTTGTTTGTAATGGATAAACTCAAAAAACTGGACCGATTTTAAAAATTCTTTCACCATTAGAAAGTTACATTATCTGCGAGTAACACAGGTTACATAACATCACGCTACAACCAAGAGGAGCGGAACAGTAATGAAAAATGTTGTAAAAACGGGGAAAATCGCACGGGTAGGCGATTCGACGCGATGGGAAGGGTCGGGGGATCACGAAATTTAACGCGGAGGAAGTCGCGAGCGGAAACTAGTTAATAATATTAGTAGAATATGCACATAAAAGGAACTTTTGAACGTTTACCTTTACATTAAAAAAGAATTGAGTCCAATCCAGTCGCCCTTGTTAAAAGGTAGTTTCACGTCGGTGTAGCCGCGGGCAAAAGGTAAAATTGAAATAATTTTGATAGGCTGTGACTTTTGGCTGGAAATATATATATTTACATGGCTTTACAAAAAATATGTATTTATAACTATTTAATACAGACCTTAAATTAAAATACAGCATCGTTCTGCACGCGTAGCATGACCACCGTAGAAATGGGTTTTGTCGACGGAAGAATACAAAAAATTACAGATTGTAGAAAAAATAAAGACAGATTAAAGATTGTAGAAAGATTTGTACTGTTTTATGCATGACAGTTGTAGCATGACAATTCTATCTCTATTCTACCAAGAATAGACAAATTTCTTTCTATGGTAGTCATGCTAGGCGTGCAGTTCAAGGTAAAAGTGTAATCCCTAAAGACAGAACGTACCTGGAGCGTCAACCAAAATAAAACTAAATAAATATCCTCGAAGACGACAAAAATAAGTTTCCCTTTCACAGTTTTTTTGTTTTGTTACTTTGAGCCTTGACCCTTTAACATCAAGGTAAGATGTCCGATGTTCCTTACACCAAAGTTCGACGAAAATAAAAACAAAAGATGGCAAACCTGTTTATACAAAATTGTTCATATATCGAACTAGTGACTCGCCCCGGATTCACACGGCTGTTACGACTTGAAAAATATCGTGATATACTCGTATTAATTATATGTTAGTTTAATGATAATTTTATTTCTGTAGGCAGGTTTGTACAAACACTTTTACACGTCAATTAAATATTTTTTTAAACTAGATAAGGTCGGCGTTTCCTAACTGACTACTCTGAGAAGAAAGGCCGAAACAAACTCAGAGGTCACAGTCTCTTTTAAAGTCCAGACATAATCTTGGTCACATCATGTGTAGACCATGTAGATTGGTGTCTGAATTGATCTTTTGAGGAAAGAACTACACAGATGGTTGAGTGGACCTGTCCAAAGCATTTGTCAGCAATCGTTTAGCTCAGCTCAGTATTATACACATAAGCATATCAATTATTTCATCACCACTGCTCTCAAAACGGTGAACATCGTGGTGGGAACATGTCCTAGAAACAAAACTTCAAAGACATGTGACATCTATCAACTGCCACTGGGCTCGCGTGGTCGATTACGGACCACTCTCTCATTGAGAGGAGGCCTGTGTCCCAACAGTGGGAACATTATAGACTTATTATACACATAACCCTTCCGGAATAAATTCTCTAAATGATGGTGAAAACCACAAAATCCGTTGCGTAGTTTTTTCCTAACTAAAGCACTAGGAAGTGTTGTAAAGCGTGCATTTTGCGGGACTGTCTTGTGTAATTTTGACATTTCTAAGAGCTGATTCTCAGCCTAGGTTAAATAAATGACTTGATTCGTTTTTGATTTAGAAAGAACTACGCTGACATACAGACAGAAACGAAAAAGCTACTTTTAATTTGTATAGATAACGCACTTGTGAGCTCGCTCATACATTTCTTGGGTCACTTTTTTATGTTGAGTGGGCGTGTCCACGCGATAATGGTACAGGTTCGATTCCCGATCGCGTGCCGTCTTTAGGAATTTTAATACTTTTCCTTTTTTGTTACCTGTTTTTTTTCATACTAGTTTTTTGGTTGAATATTTTGAAGATCGGGTGTCGGAATTTGAGCTTAAAATGGATTATTTAGAGCCGTTTTGGATGTCACTTTTTGTAAGAGATTTTGGTGTTGTGTTTAAATACTTTTGGGATTCTTCCTAAATATACTCTCACTGAATAAGTTTTTTGGTCATAAAGCCTTTTTACTTTCGACTAGATTATATGATTTTCCGTTTATTTAGAAGGTATTGCTTCATGCAATAACCGTACCAAAAAACTTAATAAATTGGTTAAACTTATCGAATTATACGTCATAGTGTATATACCTGCCAGGGTCGTGACATCTGTTCGAAACAGTTACCGTGCCCTGGCATTTGGGCAACTGAAGGAACAAGGGTGGGTTTTAGTCAGTAAAAGTCTGATACGCCCTCCCGCTTCGCCCAGAGCGGAAGACGTCATTTCATGATTTCCCACCATCAAAAAAAAAAGGTGTATAATTAGGTTATACAGGTGAATTAGGTGACTTACAATGCGACTTCTCATAACTTTTCCCTACATGCAAACATACAATTTATACAGAAATAACCACATTTATATTTATAGAACTTTCTGTATACAACATAGATAAAGTATAGGTAACAATTAGACATTCAAACGTTACTCTTTCTTTCCCTCATTCGTCAAATGAGCCTTGTAAAAATAATTATTGTACTTTTCTTAAAAATGATAACCATGAAACCATAAAATATAGTAAACAATCTACTTTTTGTTGTTTAGTTAGAAGTAGAGAAGCGTGAGAAATATTATCATTATACACTCGTTAATTAGATTAGTAGAATATACGTGCGACTCATTTAATTAGTGTTAATTTATAACTTGTACTAATGGTATAATGTTACATTTATGTACAGACGTCCGCACATCCAGCTACTATTAATCTGTCAACTTTAATAGATTTTCAACTTTATCGCTAAAGCATTAGGTTCAAGGTTGATTGGTAGAATTTGTCAGTTTCGGGTAGCTTGATGTGCTGGCGTCTGTACCAGTTAAATTACTTACTTACTTGCTGACGAAATAAATAAACATGTAACATATAAATGTCAGTAAATATATGTTAAGCCAACGCACTCTAATTGCGTAACACACTATAAATCAGAAACTGTATAATTTTGACGTATATTGCTAATACATTACTGCATATGTTCGAAAAAATTGTGTACTCAACAGTGTAAATAATGCAATGAATGTTGCAGAACTGTCAAAATTCAACTGATTCCTGCTAAGGGAATTGACACATTTTTTTGTTATGTTTAGATCTTTCAAACTGTGTTACGGATTTGAATGCGGTTTTCATCAATTGACAGAGTGATTCAAGAAGAAAGTTTATATGTATAATACAAATTTATTTCAAAAAGTAAGGTACAGTCTGTTACAATAAATATAAGTCACAGTGTAGGGTAAAATTGAAAAGACAAAAGTAACATAATTTGAATCTGGCGTCCTAGCTAGGTTACATAGTAACCTGTATTAAGGTTCGCCAGCCCAGGTTCCCATACGAGTACAAACAATTTTAGTAGACTGCTTAGAACAATATGGAGCAAACGAATTTAACTTAAATATTGATTTAAAATGAGAACAAAGCCACTAGCACGTCTACTCGTGTACGAGGTCCGGAGGGAAGGGAAGTTTATATGTATAATACGCAGGCGAAGCCGCTGGAAACAGCTAGTATGCAATGAAATTAAGAAAAGAGTACACTAGCGGACAGAAGTGATAAGAATGTCTCTTGACCATTAGAAGAAATGAAAGACTACAGATAAAAAAAATGGCTGCGTTCTGTATTTAAATGCCATGTTAGCTTGCTATAGTGTCATACAAACTATCAAGTTGATTTCCGTGAGCTCATCGTGATGTCATTGTATACAGTCGTCCTTTTACCTGTTGTATATTGTATGTAGATTTTAGGCGGATGCGTTAAAATACATACATACATAAACGAACGCCTGTTTCTCGTGGGGGTAGGCAGAAACTACGCAACGCCACCTGCTGCGATCCTTACTCCGCGCTAAAATTGCCTGCGCAATTCAAAAAGAAATCGCGAAATTCAGACTCCAAGCTGATACTGAGAAATTCCAGATAAAAAGGACCAATAATATCTTTCCCGACCGTGGAATCGAACCCAGGGCCACAAGCTCGCCTTTGAATAGACCAACGAAGCAGTCTTTGATCATTACTTGCACTTACTTAGTTCATTCTGCAAATTCTTTGTTCGTTCCAAAATGCTCAGCAACCCAAAATAATGGTATCGTTGGCCGATTTGTCAAGCACTTGGCCGACTTACGGTATCGAGTCGCCAATTACCGAGAATCGATTCTTCCGGAAAATCGATATCAGCGGTTGCGTAATCGGTATCAAGTGCGATTCGGGTTGCATCGATTTTAAGTAAACTCGTTCGTGATATTTTGGTGTCATTGGTGTTATTGTACTAATTTCTTTCATTGTTTTATTTCTAATTGCGGAATAAATTGCATGTTGAATTATTGATAAATGCCTTTTGTTTTTAGTTTTCTTGGTAAATTATGAAAGTCTATAATTATTACTAAGTTACTGTTACAAATTATGTTTCGAAAATATTTCATTGTATTTTCCTCAGTCAGCAATTCCTAATACATTCCTCCTTTTTTTATTAGCCTACATAGTCCCACTGCTGAGCAAAGGCCTCCTCCAAATCCCTCCAGGCATCCTTAACCAGGGCCACCACTATCCAACCCTTGCAGTACGCGTCTAGGTCGTTGCCCCACTTCTTCACCTTCAATTATTTTACAATCGTTAATTTTTATCTTATTAAATATTAAAAATAATATTGGAATCTTCAATTCCTGCTAACAATAAATATGTAGTTTCTTGAGTATTTATAAATACTTTTTGAGTACTTTATAATACTAACCTATTACGCTTCGCTAATTCATAACAGAATAAAATTCTAATAAATCTTCCATATACCCTTTATACTACACAATACGACCCTTTTCCATACAAAACTACATACATACAATAATGAACAGCCCAGAGAAATGCATAGAGTAGCTTATAACTAGTAATTTGCGGCCTTTCGCTAGTGCTGACCTCTGGTGGCGAAAGCTGGCAAGGTCACAACTATTAATATGTTAGCCGCCCTGTGTTTATAAAAGCCTGGGTTTAAGACTACCTGTTTGTTTACAACTTGTAAATAAGATTTGTCTCTTTAGCGATAGAAAGGTGTTTGAGTATTAACAGTTTCGATTGGTAGCCAAGGAAAAAATTAATTGTGTCGAGTTTTCAGATTCGCAAATGTCTACAATTTACCCTGAAATGGAAAGATAGGATAAATCGTTGAGCTTCCTAAAATAGAGTTTAGGTACACGATGACATGCCGTCTGTTGGGCTGCAATGGCTCTTTCTTAAAAGGCTCTTCCAGACATTGCCCTGCATTGTTACTCACATAAAATTCTAATACGACAATGTTTGGACGTTAAAAAAGACTTTGACCTCTGAGTTTGTTTCGGAGAACAGAGAGCAAAGAACAGTCAGCAAGGAAATACCGGCGCCATCTAGTTTTTAAAATATTGCCCAAAAAATATTGACGTGCAAAATTGTCTTATATCTACTTACATATAAAAACATTTCATTTTATTTCATTTCATACGATCTCCTGTCATATGCAATTTCATCTTTCTTCAGAAAAAAATAATAATCACTAAAACCATGCACACATCACTGCCCTACATAAAACCTCATTTACACCAGGACACAGCCTAACCAAAACCGTACGTCCATTAGCACTGCTAACCCCAAGTACCGTAAGCATGTAGGCTGTGTAAAAAACAAAATACGCGAGCTAAAAGGAATGTGACCGGTCGAACTAGCCTTGGTTGGAGGGCAACCAGTGGTGGACAATGTTGGTGGAGTCTAGCTAAGCTATGTACACAGGTTCTGCATTGTTTAAACTTGTGTTTGAAACTAGTAATAAGCAAGGGTAAGGTTGATTTGGTGAATGAAGAAATGATAGATAGATAAAACAATTATTTTCACTTCTCATGCTCTAAAATTTCGTCTTTACGTTGTGCTTAGGCGACATAAAATCACTTTTTATGCTGTAGTGCATAAAGTAAAATCTTCATCGAAGATCAAGACAATCGGTCTAGCAGCCACATGAACGACTAACTTCATAGAATAACCTCTTTAATATATTTCTTTACGTTAGTATTATAAGACCAAGGCAAGGATACCAACAGCCAAAGTACAGAATAGAACTTCATGAAATAAACTTATAATTTTTATCTCGTTCCATTTTTATTTTTTGAAATTTATTTTTTATTTAAACCATAACAATAAGTTATCATAGATATAAAAAAAAAAACAAAATATTTTTATAACTGAACAGTATGTAATGACCTAAGTCAGGGGGCACGAACCTACTGAAAAATAAGAAAAAAAAAAGTTAATTGGCGGGAACCATAATTTTAAGGTACTAATTTTAATTAAACTAGCTTTACAATATTTACATGTTGCTGTTTCATTTCCTCGCAATCGAAGTGAAAAGTAGAATGTATACGTACAACTCCTCTCCCATCCAGCGACAGCCTACGGTATACGGTAATAGGTAGAACGGGCTGGTGTTCGCAACTCCACGTCTGAGCGCATATTTTGCGTACACGGTATACGGTGGTTGAAATATGATTCAAAATTTTCTTGTCAGTGGAAGACAACTCATTTTACACTCGGCTTTATATCCATGAACGTCTTGCGTAAAACGGTTCGTTTTATCCCCTTGTATAATCTACTATTAGTGAACACAAAAGACATTTAACAACACACAAAAGTACAATTAAATGATAACAAATAACAAGAATTCAAATAAAGAGAAGGTGTCAATACATCTACAAAAAGAAAAACATATTTGAAATATAGTTGACGCATGATGACATAATTCAAATCAAATCGAAATATTTTTATTTCACATAAACCTACAAGGGCCGTTATGAAACGTCAGAAGCTAGGTGCACGGTTCTAAATTGTTGATTCCTATGAAGAAGAGCCGGCAAGAAACTCCACGGGTACCTTTACTTTTAAAAATAATTCAAATGACAAGGTGCGGTTTGCGTCCCAATGTTTTGACTTTTGCTATTGTATTATAACATTATCCGTACCTAATTCGACGATATTCTATAAAATACTTATATATGGAGCTTTGAAGAAAAAAGTAATACCATGTAAACTTGTTTAGGCATCGCAAAATGGCGTTCATCATCACCATTTCAGCCGCAAGACGACCACAGCTGGACATAGGCCTCCCTCACTTTGGGGGGGTGTGCCATAATCGCCACGCTTGGCAGGCGGGTTGGCGATCGCAGTATGGTGGTAAAATGCATAGAGAGCGCTGCTGCCCATTCTCTAGTAAATCCCTTAGTTGGCTCTTACGACACCCACGGGAAGAAATGGGATGATGCTATTCTTTCCGGCACCACACGGAAATGTTACTTAGAATGTTTTAAAATAACAGTTTCCATACTAAAGCAACTTCATCTTTGAGAATCCTTTTGGCTGACTTCTTTGTCAATTAGATAGATCTTATAAATGATTAAATTATGTAACGTGATTCTTAAAAATAACTGGCGAAATTTGGGTGTAGATACATCTCTGCCCTACTCTTAAAGGGGGCATGATGTTATATTAGGTTAATTATTATTGTTTTTCTGTTGCCTAGCAACCAAACATAATAACAGACAGCTACAGCTATCGAAATTGCAAAAAAATGACACAAAAAGCCCCTGTCAAATAATAATACCTTCTTTTAGTTTTAGTTTGAATCTGAAACTAGCAAATTCATAAAACAGTACTTTTGTGGTTCTGCATTTGCAGGTATTGGTATTTACCAAGCAATACAAATACTTGAAACTGTACTCGAATCTACAAAGGAATGGAGGTGTTAATTCAGCGGATGTTACATCACCACTCATCGGTTACATCACTCCATTGAGCGCAGCTTCATGGTCGTGAATTAAGCACAATCTGTTGTTGTTTGTAAAGTTCAATTGAATATTCTGCATTTATAGATACACTAGCTTCTGCCTTCGTCTTTGTTCGCGTTAAATTTCTTGCTCTCTCTACTCACCCTACCGAACAGCCTGTTCAAGAAGTGCTGATTGTCAGCCTAATTTAAATGAATTGATTTTGATTCAACTTCTTTTAACTTTAATAATTAAGGTCAAGTTTATTACATTTAATTTATTTTTAATCAGATACAAGAAAAATATATTCTATGTGCCATATTTAACACTTGGATGGTTTACATGAAAAATGTTTACGCATAATTGAGAGTTAAAATTCTTACCTACCTTTTTATATTACCTTTACTTACTTAATCTTAACAAGTTGTTTTCCAATATCGATGTATATTTTACGAAATTTTTAGCGTTTAGTTGCTAAGTAAGAATGGCTGGCTATTTTGCGACCATACGCTAAAATATATACTTAGTGGAACTGAGTTTTATGTCGTAACATTCTTTAATATTTTGCGATGTTTTAAAAGTTTTATATGACGTGGCGATGAAATAACATCATCATCATCATTTCAGCCAAAAGACGTCTACTGCTGGACATAGGCCTCCCCCAAGCTCCGCTACTTCGAACGATTCTGTGCTTTCCGCATCCAGCGGATTCCTGCGGCCTTCACAAGGTCATCGATCTACCTTGTAGGAGGCTTTCCTACTCTACGTCTTCTGGTATACGGTCGTCACTTCAGAACAGCAGGAAGACTTTGGAAAATGGGGGCGTTGTGTAGAGTCTACACACCCCACAGTCCACACAGTCTTTTCTGGGTCTCTTACAAGGGGGGCGTTATCGCCCACTTTGGGAAAGGCTGCTCCAGAACCTTGCGACCTAATGGCCCATGTGCTCTGCGAGCAATGTGCCCAAACCCACTGCCATCGAACCTGCAGATGAACTATAAAAATGAAAAACTCGACTGGTACCAAAAGCCTATTGAATACGAATGTACTGTTATTAAAGGCTCGTGATTATCATACGGTTGTATTTATTTTGATTCAATTTCATTATTGAAACAGAAGATAGAGGCTTATCTCCGATTTTGGCCATCTTTCACCATCATCATTTTAACCGTAAGACGTCCACAGCTGGATATAGGCCTCCCCCAATTTGGGGTGGTTGGCCATAGTCGCCTCGCCTGGCAGACAGGTTGACGATCACAGTATGGTGGTAAAACGCATAGAGAACGCTGCTGCCCATTCTCTTGTAAGTCCCTTAGTCGCCTTTGACGACACTCGCGGGAAGAAATGGGGTGGTCCGACACTACACCGATCGTCGTCGTCAAAATAATCTTGTTGTTTTTGTTTTAGCTCGCTTGCGTTCAATTTTTTATAACCTTTATCAGGCTTTAAGAAACAAAAGGAGGTCTCAGACAAAACAATTAAAACAACGTTTTATTAAAAGACTTTATGTGGTTAAGTAGAACTATAAATATCTTCTATCAACGTTATTACTTATCTATCTACAGAAATCACATCACTCCATACATTACCTCCCACAATGTCAGTACCAATACATATTCAATACACCGTAACATTGAGTGCAACATAATGGCAACACGCAGTTTTCTCTCACGTCCCGCTAGAGGTCGCGAGTGACGCATGGTGCTAATGTGGGTAGGGCTAGCAATCACTGCTGATTGCTAATTAGTCAATCAATCATAGGTATCAATCTTTAGAGATATGTTGGAGACATTTAGGAATGTTAGAGGTTATCCTTGTAGGTTTTATAGACTCACGGTCACGGATTTTTCGACTTACGGTCTATTTTTATGCGACTACGGCGAAGCAAAAAGATTTTGACGTATGTATGTTCATCTTTTCCCCCATACCTTCTAAACTCCTTGACATAATTTGACAAATGAGGTACTGTTGAAAGTAACATTAAATTGGATATGGCGCCCTCTATATGTCATAAAGTCATGAACTAAACAAAAATATGACCACGGCTTTCAGATGAGATTTTTTTCTTGTTTCATCCTTTTTAGTGCTTGTGCTTAATTGTTCTGTAGTTGGGTATATATTATTATGTTATTCAGATGAGAATTTTTTCTTGCTTCATACTTTTTAGTGCTTAATTGTTCTGTAGTTGGGTATTCTATGTTATAAAATACTAACCTTGTCCTTTTTGTGTAAGTTTCTGGAAAATATGCTTTGTCTCTGTTTCTAAACATCATTACGATGCAACCAAGTCTTTTACAAAGTGAACTTTAGTAGAAAATCTTTTTATTAATGTCATATAATTCTTTTTATTATACAACCTCAAGCAAAACCACGGCGAATGGCTAGTCTACTAACAATGTGTGCAATTGCTTTTTCCTTGATTTTTATTATCCAATAAAAAACATTTCAATACGTCCATAACGAGATGAAACGAATCAATTTAATATTTTTATATTAAGTTATTATTGTATGGATAAATGCAATAGTTAAAATCGAAACTTTTTACAGATTTCTCGAATTCTATGCTGAATGTCGTGTGGTTTAAAAGCATCTGTTTTTATTCTGCTGGGAGATAGAAGACGTCTTTTCACCGTTTTAAGTGTCGCGAAAATATATCTTTATCTCGTTGACCATTTTATTTTGGCTCTTTGTGTAAGAGGAAAATAGGCTGTTGTGCTTTCATCATCATCATCATCATTTCAGCCGTAAGACGTCCACTGCTGGACTTCGGCCTCCCCCAATTTAAGGGGCTTTGCCATAATCGCCACGCTTGGCAGGCGGGTTGGCGATCGCAGTATGGTGGTAAAATGCATAGAGAACGCTGCTGCCCATTCTCTAGTAAGTCCCTTAGTCGCCTTTTACGACACCCACGGGAAGAAATGGGGTGGTGTTATTCTTGAGTGCCAACAAACGTTATTCGGTGCGTGCTACCGAATGGCATCAAAGATAGAGCGATATAAGCGAAAAGGTTAGTTTCTTAGCCTACAGCATCCCACTGCTGGGCAAAGTGGTCTCCTCTTGACTTCCAGCTCATTCGATTCAGAGATAAAGTGGACCACTGCTTATTTTTTGTCTCCAGCTCGTCCCGTTATATTCCACGGGGTTTGTTGCAACGCCTTCCAAACGCCAAATTTTTGACATTTGACTGTCACTGAGATAAGACTGCGACTAGATTTTGAACAATTTTTACAGAGGGGCAATTCTTGTAATTTTAGGAACGTTCACAGTCTGATTTCATATTCATATCTTTATTTGCATTTCAGTCTCAATCTGTCCGAAATATCTCGAGTTCCATATATTTTTGACAAGGTTTTGCCATTTGACTGTCGCCGAGATGAGAGTGCGTCTGGATTTTGAACGTTTTAAATAACTAGAATTGGCCTTCTAATCTTAGGCTCAATCGTTCAAAAATACCTCGAATTTCCATACATTTTGACAACTTTTTGACAATTGATTGTCTCTGAGATGAGACTGCGACTAGATTTTGAACGTTAAAGATTTCAATTAGGTACGAGAACTGACCTCACTTGCAAATTGCAAAACTCGTAAGAAAATTTCAATTTTGCGGACTACCTTGACGCTTGTGCCTAAGGTATACCGTTACAATATTCAAATATTCACCACTGTATGCTTTTGTAACGGTCCCTTGCCAATATTTTGTTGGACTAAATAGCCTGTCACATTAACCTAGAGACGAGGAAATACATACTTACTTGATAACTAAGCTATGTTATCAAAGATACTGTATTTTAAAGCCAGTTTCATAGACAAGTTGTATGTGTTTCAATATTTAACCGTTAGAGTTTGAATTTTGGAACACCCTGTCCTAGGTCATCTCCACACTTTCTGTGGAACATAATAATGTATCATATCGTCATTTACAGGGTGTTGCCCGACGTAAAGAATAGCACCATCTCATTTCTTCCCGTGTGGGTGTCGTAAGAGGCGACTAAGGGACTTACTAGAGAATGGGCAGCAGTGTTCTCTATGCATTTTACCACCATACTGCGATCGCCAACCCGCCTGTCAAGCGTGGCAATTTTGGCAAACCCTCTAGATTTGGGGAGGCCTATGTCCATTTGTGAACGTTTTTCGACTGAAATGAATGAATGAATTCGATGGGCGAGGTCAATGCCCGTAAACGATCGGCTGTTTTTGTAATTTTTCGTGGAACTTCAATATTTTTTTACAAATTTTCTTCTTTAACTAAAACAAAACAGTCGTTTAGCTGACTTAATGTATATGTCAGTGTCATTTGAAGTTTTGAATAAAGTTGGTACCTATGATGAAAAACATTTTTCTATTTTTTAATTTTTTTTTTGTTTCCGATATAGGTAAAATAAATATTTTTATTTTTATTTTACCTATATGGGAAACAATATATAATAATGTATTGCTTATTTAATATGACCGTGTATTTAGAAAAATCGAAATATAATTTGAATACTATAATTTGAATACTATAATATACATCAAAATGTACCTGTCAACTGTATCTTCATAATGCCGACATCACTCTTTCATGTCGATTCGTTGAATCAATCAATCAATTATTTGAATCGCTGATTGGTTGAGCGACCCGTTACATTCGCGCTCCGTTGGATTCTTCGGAACTAATTCTTAATTCTGAATTATGACGCCGTCTGAATTGAATTTATAGAATCTAAATCTTTATATGTTTAAGTTATAGAAATAGTGTGGATTAAAGATAATTTCTTTAGTTATAAGTTCGAACCATAGATATGATAGTTCAAGCGTTACTAGAGAATGGGCAGCAGTATTCTCGATGCATTTTACCACCATACTGTGATCACCAGCCTACCTGCCAAGCGTGGTGATTAGTAAAGATTGGTATAAGTATAATTTATTTAACGAAAAGGAGAAATACAATGCTATTAGAATATTACATTTATGCTCAAGTTTTGTGAATAATGACCCCGATGCTAGGAAAATCTTGTGTTATTATAGGGCCATCCATTCGTCCGTTTATTACACGCTTTATTTTAGCTTCACTTGTATGTTTGTTTGTAACCGACTCCTTATAGCGCGATTTTGACCCACTTTAAACGACCAGATTTCATTCAAACTTTGCACACCTGTCAAGGACCGATGACAATGCAATAATTTCATAAATTTGTGACAATTTCATAAATTTGTGACAATTTCATAAATTTGTGACATTATCCTTGCCAGGGTTACCAGGACAGCAAAAAAACTGTCTTCGAAAACTACGCTGACATACGTCACAAACTACGCTGACATACGTCTCAAAATTCGAAACACCCTAAAAATAGAAAATAAATAATAGTTTAAAAAACTAAAAAACACGCTTCCATAGAAAATCAAACTAAAAAGTAGAAAATAATGGAAAAAAAGCGTGGGGTGCCTGATAACAATAAAAAAAAATACCTTAAAAAGCACTCCACGCTTTTTTCCATTATTTTCTACTTTTTAGTTTGATTTTCTATGGAAGCGTGTTTTTATTTTTATTTTTTTACATCATTAGGGAACTAAAACGTATAACAGCGGCAGTAGTGTGCGAGTAAGAGCGTGTAATGTGGTGTAATTGGGAAAGTGTATGTGTGATTATGGTAAACCTCTCCATTTGGGAGTGGCCTTTGTTCAACATTTCACGTCTTACGGCTGTAATTATTATGATATGTTCGTAACTTACATACTTTTGCCACAGATTACTAAATAGTTACTACGTAACAGATACTTCACTCAGTAGAAAATTTCCAATACCTACTCCTATAATAGCCTACTCCGTCGCGTCAGCAACCGCTGCATGCTAAATTGTGCCTAAATGCTCAAGCGTACAAACGGATGGAACGATTAAAATTGAACAACGGGCGTGCGCTTCGCTTGCGAAAACCTCATTGAAAATGGTCCGCAAACGGCCCGAGATCGCTCGGCCGGGCGGTAGGTAATTATAGCGCGCAAGTACATGGAGTGACGGAGGCCTACTTTTGCGGCTTTAAAGCCCCTGTGGCACTAAATTCTACTACGAGCGGATGTCTATAGTCTCGTTATATGAAATATAAACAAATACATATAAATGGAGAGCAGTGGTGGCTCAGTGGTAACGGCTGCGACTTACGTCGTGGTCGTGGGTTCGAACCCAAGCAGGCACTTTGTGGAAATTATAATATTTCATCACCACTGCTATCAAAATGGTGCAGAGAAAAAACGTGAGGAAACCGGCATGTCTTACAACCAAAACTCGAAGATATGTGTCATCTATCAACACGCACAGGGCCCACGTGGTGTATTATGGCCCACTCACCGAGAGGAGGGTTGTGTCCCAGCAGTGGCCACACTGTAGGCTGCTAATTATGAGATATAAACGCTATGTTAAACCATTCTACCGTACAAATAAAGATTTTACATTAATCTCTTGTTAACGAACTAGCAAAACTGATTGTAATATATCTTTAATAACTAAATGATGAATATGTTTGTCTATTCTATTCCATTGACATAGAAAACAAACAGATTATCATCCTACGCACCAACGGCTTTGGAATCTTCCCCAAATATGGCGTCAATTAGTATGAGATTAATTTGTTTAGCATTGATTCGATGTGTTGATTCATCTATTGTTTGATGTAATTATGTCATCTAACTAGCTTCCGCCCGCGACTTTGTCCGCGTCAAATTTCTGGCGTGCTCGACACCTTGTCGAATCCAATCGCCTGCCCGTGCGAGTACTCCGTATTCGTGACTCTTTTTCCATTTCTTCGGCTTCTAAGGGTCCAAACGAGATGTTCTGTAGCCTTTCTCCTTATATGGGCTAGCCTTTCTCCTTATATGGGCTATCCAATAATAAATGTTTTTTCTCAATTCGAACTGTAATTCCTGAGATTAGCGCGTTCAATCAACCTAACAAACAAACTCTTCAAGTTAATAACATAAAATTAGTATACCTAGATAATTAATAATATATTGAAGATGCCTTAACTCTGCAATTAAACGAAAATAGGCCGACTTACATACGTAAATTTACGCCTTTTTCCTATAGGGGCTAGGCAGAAACTACGGAACGCCTGAAAATAGGCTAACATTTTTATTTCAATCGATTGATATAGTACTCGCATGATCAAAAGTGGCTGCTAAACTGTCAATGCTTTACTATACATCACTGTCTACCCTTTTAGAGAATATCTACAGACTTGATGTTATTTAACATGCCTTTCCTAAAATGTTTATTAGGAAAATTGCGATGGAAAACTGCGAAAATATGAAGAGCGGCTAAACAATTTCAATTTATTTACAAACTTGCGGAACGAATTCGATTTCGACTTTAGTTTAAATCAAATATTTAACGGTTTTTAGATGTAACAATAACGTCTGTTATACAATTTTCATGCCTCAACCGTATCTGCTCACTATGAGAAATATTGATTTTCATTTTTGTGCAAGCAACTTCGTAAGTCGATGGGATTTTATTACGCACTGGATTTTCGACTCTCGTTGTTGAACCGAGCATTGAGAATCCAACAGAGGGCATGTAAGCTCGTAAAAAATACACTGTTCGGTATCCAACTCTCGACGTTAAAATCGATATATCTACAATTAATTAATTGAAATAATCGTACCAATAGTAAATTTGACAATATAGCGCCAGGATAGTGCGAGGACTGATGCCTGCCAGGGTTGCGGATTTGTTCCAAGAGTCCACCCAGAGTGGGACGTCATATGATGACTTCCCAAACACAAAAAATAATGGGTGCCTCTTCCTTGGAGAAGAAGTTTTTTTACGAAATATGCCTTTAATGGGACTATTGTGAACTTAGAGGTAGGGAGAATTGGAATTGGAATTTTGAGGCTACAATTCTGTAAAAACATACGTGTTACGGTTGCGAATCATAATTTGTTTCGCATAAAGACTGTTTTGCAAATTGCAAAAAAAAAACTAAAGAATATTTTAATTTCTCGGGCTTTATTGGCGCTTTTAATTAGTTCATATGTCCACTCGTGGGCCGAAAACGAATCATTTAATGAATTTAAAAAAAAATCTCTTCTGAAAGTGGAACAACAATTGATCCGCTTTTGTACGAACTTTAAAAAAATATTGCTAGGTTTAGTTTTAAGTTTAGGCTAAGTTGATGGACTATTGTAACTATTGTTTATAAATACGTTGTTCAATAAACAATCATAATTCGTTTTTATTTTATAAAAAATCATAGTTGTCAGAAGTGCACGTCAGAAATCGTTGTTTGCCACACCGCACCGAGGTCGACAACATTTTAATAAATTCTAATTGTAATATTATTTATTCCTGATTCTTTGTTTTCTTTGTTTGAAGAATGTGCTGCGAATTTAATAAGCAAACTTGCAGAAGGTTGTTCCCTTATGGGAAGTGGTCACCGCCACCTATAGAGGCGCCATCTTTAGAGACAAAGCTAGAATGCTCCGTTTGGTAAATGACATAACATGATATAGTAGGGATGTAACTTCACGGTAACAATATCGTTTAATTAATAATAGATTTTTTTTTGCTCCTGTAAACTCGATAATAGAAAAATCGAATAAAAAACCCCGAACAAATTGGGTAGTGGTGTATTCGTTTTTTTTTAACATCCTTATGACATCATAGTCTGTGAAGTTTGACAGTGGTTCATATTTCCTCGAAGTAAGATTTTAGTACTTAGTGTAATTGGGAGAAAATATTTTTTTATATTGACTCTATAGGGGTTAACAATTTATATGGAAGTTCGTCATTTTTGCTGATATTAAATCACATCGAGACTCGGCTTGTGTACCTATAGCCTGTCTTTTTATATTGTGGGTCTGGAATCACCAACTGACGTCTCCGGCTCTGGGCGGAGCGGGAGGGCCTGTCAGACTTTTACTGACTAAAACCCACCCGTGTTCCTCCAGTTGCCTATATGCCAGGGCCACGGTAACTCTTTCGAAAAAACAAATCTCGCGACTCTTGCAGACCTATAGCCTGTCTAGTTGATCTAGTAGCAACAAGAGTGACTACTGAGCGTGAGGTTCTGGGTTCGATTCTAAGATCTGGTCAAGCGAAATTACTCCTATGCTGTTCGGCCCAACACTTCATGGAAGACAGGCGTGGAATTACGTCATTAGCTGAAAATAAACATCTCATTTATTGCATATTATCTTATCTTCGAAAGATATTTCCGGTCACAAATCTTAGAGGAATTCCCGACATTCCAACTTTATCTTCCACTCAGATATTTCGAAACAACTAAAGAAATGGGTTGCCCAATAGCGATTGATGTCTGTTTGGTAGTGGTGTAAATGGAGACATTTTTGTTTCGGTTATTTATTATTATAGAAATAAATTATATTTCTTCGCTTCATTCTTCAGATATATTATAACCAGGTAGTCCTTTTAATCTACAAGATAACATGCACACTTTAAGAGATTTATAAAATCGATATAAGTATCGACTTTTTACAATTAAGTCGATTCTATACTGACCATAACCACACCACTAGTCAAGCTGTCATTCTTTTTTCGTGCACGATAGCAAGCACACGCGCGCTCACTAGTTGTTAAAAATGCCGAAAAAACGGGAATATTCTCAAGAAATTGAAGACCATCGACGTAAAATCAAGAAGTTGGAAGATGAACGAAGACGTAAACGGCGGAGAATTATAATTGAATCTTCATCTGATTCTGGTATGTACCGTACTTACAACTACCCTCAATTATAAATTATTATATGGCGCCACCTAATCCCGCAAGGATTATTATAAGCGCATTGTTCTATTGTGATACCTATTATGAGGCTTATGTGCTATTCATTTTTTGCCCGGCGGTTAACCGTGAGTTAACACGAAGGTTCAGATTCTTCAAATACATATGATAATGTCTCGCCTGGCGGTTAACCGAGCGTTAACACGATGGCTATAATATGAGCTAATATATACATATATAATTATTACAATTTAAATAATGACCCGCAATTATGAAACCTGGCGGTTTTATCCACGATTCTAGCGGTTAACCGTGAGTTAACACAAAGAACAAAAAAGTGGAATTCAAAGTTACGTCTTATGTATTTCAGACGATAACGAATCTTCACGTTCCGGCCCCGACGCCAACGTAGAACAAAATCAGGCGGTAATTGACGATGTACCTAATTATATCCCTGACGACGCTCCCATGCCGTCCGCGGAAGCATCAGCTCCTATTCAGGAAGATAGTACCTGCCCAGAGCTCGATCCAGAGCTTTTGATAGCACTTGGAGAGGAAACAGACATTACTCCAAAGTTCGGTGATAAAATTCATCATAGCTTAGCTCAGCGATGGGAACCTATCCTCAAGAAAGGATTAACAAAGGAAGCAAAAGATAAGTTAGTCAAACATTATCTTGTACCTGAAAACTGCACTTTGCTTCAAGCACCCAAGCTGAATAATGAAGTTTCAGCGGCTATTTCTGAAGCGTCTCGTCATAGAGATAAGAGGAAGGAAGCCGAGCAACAACAATTGGGTGTTGGCGTCTCAGCCATCAGTAAAGCTCTGACCGTCATGCTTACGAGCGACCACAAAATCGAAGCAATAAAGATTCTGAGCGATGGATGTCGTATCCTGAGTGATCTTCATTATCAGGAAACACAATCGCGAATTAGTGTCATTAACTACGCTTTAGCTAAACCCTTTCTGAACGTAGTTCAGGATTCCGAAAGGGACGAAACTTTATATGGTAATAAATTAGGGGAAAAAATAAAAGCTTCCAAAACAATCGAGAAGCAAGGCATGTCGATCAAAAAAGCTCCAAAAGGCCAAAAAGGTGCCTCGGTGATGGAACCAACGACATCTAATTCACGTCCCCAGTATCAATACCGACAACCAGGTGCCTACCAGGGAAACTGGTCAGGCCCCTCGCGGTTCCAACAGAACAGGGGGGGGCGGAGAGGTCTGAACAGGGCCAGCACCACGAGCCGTCGGCCTCCACATCAGCAGCAGTCGAACTTGGTCGCTGCGAACAAGTCGAGGGCATCTGCGACGCGCCAATAGCCCAGGTACAACACGCTGGCAGAATATCTCATTTTTATGATTGTTGGCTCAACATAACATCTAATTCTGTAATTTTAAATTGGATACGCAATGGTTTTCCTATACCGTTTGATTCTAACGTGACACAAACTCACATACCTTACGTTTCAATGTCAGCAACGGAAAAAGTAGACATGTTATTAGCTATACAGAAATTGTTAAAATTAGGTGCGGTTAGCCCTTGCACACCTACTAAGGATCAGTTTATTTCAAAAACATTTTTATCCTTAAAGTCTAATGGCGATAAAAGATTTATTTTAAACTTAAAAAACTTAAATCATCATGTTTCAAAATTACACTTCAAAATGGAAGACTACCGGACGGCATCTAAATTGTTGCCCATTCAGGGCTTTATGGCCACTATCGATTTAAAAGAAGCATATTTCCTCATACCAATTCGTAAATCTGATCGCAAATTTTTGAGATTCCAATTCGAAACTGAGAACTCTAACATCAATACTTACGAGTTTAATTGTATGCCATATGGTCTTTCAGTAGCACCGAGAGCCTTTACTAAGATCATGAAGGAAGTAGTATCCCATTTACGCTATCAAGGCTTTAAAAATGTGGTCTTTCTCGACGATATCCTTTGTATTGGTGATGATTATCAAGAATGCCTAAAAAATATTAAAGCTACTTTAAATCTTTTAGAATGCCTCGGGTTCGTAGTTAACTATGAAAAGAGTTCTCTTGTGCCTAAACAAACCTGTAAATTCCTGGGATTTATATTCGATTCAGTAAATCAATCAATTTCTTTGCCATACGATAAAAAACAAAAAATTCTAAACCTGGTTGACAAATTCTCAGAATCTTCTCAGGTCTTAGTTAGAGAATTTGCTCAGCTAATAGGAGTTTTGATAGCCGCGTGTCCCGCGGTTAAATATGGTTGGCTATATACAAAAATTTTAGAAAGACAAAAATTTCTAGCCTTACAAAAATATCCTAGTTTTGATAGACAGTTTAAACCTCACCCTATAATACTAGGCGATTTAAATTGGTGGCAGAGGAAAATGGTAAATTCTAAAAATATTTTGAAAACACCTAACTTTGAACTAGTGGTTTATTCGGACGCTTCACGTACCGGGTGGGGAGCTGTGTGTAATAACGAACGAGCTCATGAAGCTTGGAAAAGTAGTGAAATTAAACAACACATCAACTACTTAGAGTTGTTAGCTGTTTTCTTAGCCTTAAAGTATTTCGCAAGCAATAAATCCGATTGTTCAGTTTTACTGCGTGTTGATAACACCACAGCCATCAGCTACGTGAATCGGATGGGTGGGATCCAATTCCCCCATTTGAACAATCTTGCTAGACAAATTTGGCAGTGGTCTGAACAGAGAAATATCTGGTTATTTGCCTCGTACATAAATACCAAGGCAAATTACGAAGCAGACGAAGAATCTCGAAGACTAAATCTCGATACTGAATGTGAACTATCCGATTTAGCCTTCGAACGAATATCAAAAAATCTCGGTAAACCCGAAATTGACCTATTTGCCTCACGGGCCAATACCAAATGCCAAGATTATATTTCATGGAGAAAGGATCCTGACGCTGTTTCCATCGATGCCTTTACAGAAAACTGGAACAATAAGTTCTTTTATGCTTTTCCCCCTTTTCCACTTATTCTTAAGTGTCTTCACAAAATCACACAGGAAGGTGCCACTGGTATTCTAGTCTTCCCTTTTTGGCCATCCCAAGCCTGGTATCCACAATTAATGAAAACAGTCGTCTCCGACATAATTTGGATTTACCCTAACGAACATCATATCGTATCATGTTACAGAAATCCCCTTATCCTGGGTGCCACAGTACTCTCAGGCAGGCGTTCACGCGACGCAGCGTCCCCGAATCAGCCCTGGACCTGATGCTGGCATCTTTATCAAAGAACACGCTGCAGCAATATAACGTGGCGTTCAAATTGTGGTGGCAATATTGTATAAATAATAATTATCACTTTTTTGATTGCTCTGTCCCCATAGTATTACACTTTTTAAGCGAACAGTTTAGTAAAGGAAGTTCGTATGGAACTCTAAATAGTCACAGATCCGCGTTATCCCTTTCATTAGGCGGTAATATCGGATCTGATGACCGAATTAAACGGCTGCTCAAAGGAGCGTTTAAATTGAAACCTAGCTTCCCCAAGTACTGCAATACATGGGATCCACAGATCGTTTTAAATTATGTTTCTAATTTGTTTCCCAATAGAACCCTTAGCAGAGAAAAAATTACGAAAAAAGTGGTAATATTATTAGCGTTAAGTACTGCCCAACGCGTTCAAACATTATCGTCGATAAAACTCGAAAATATAACAGTCGGAGCTAACGGTATCAATATAGCCATCAAAGATATTATAAAAACATCCGCGGCAGGTCGTGATCAGCCGACCTTATTCCTGCCGTACTTTAGAGAAAACCTTAGCATCTGTCCCGCAACCGCTCTCGAAGATTATCTCCACGTCACAGACAAAAACCGACCTGCTAACGTATCCAATCTCTTAATTACTGTGAAGCGCCCCTACAAGGGCGCGACAGCACAGTCAATAAGCAGATGGATTAAGCAGATATTGACCGAGAGCGGCGTGGACGTCGCTGCGTTCAGCGCGCATAGCACGCGCCACGCGGCCACGTCCGCGGCCGCCGCGGTCGGGGTTTCCGTCGACACTATAAGAAAAGCCGCGGGATGGACTAATGCGTCTAAGGTTTTTGCCCAATATTATCATCGTCCAATTATGGACGACAATAACTTTGCTCAAGCGATCTTCCACGATCACGTTAACTAGTAGATAATATATTATTATAGTACTTAGGTATTTACCTACATATTGTTATGGAGAGTGTACTTATTAAAATTAATAAATACATGTTTAGTTAGTTCTGAACTATTTTGTTAATATTGATTAAAACTATCGTATTTTTTCAAAATATTTGTTTTTAATTATCAAACACAAAACTTTGCTCTAAACATCTACCTGGTTATAATATATCTGAAGAATGAAGCGAAGAAATATAATATATGATCAAACGAACTTCACAAGCGAAGTTCGATCATTATTATATGAGTCGCTTCATTCGAAGATATAGGTTCCCTCCCAACCCAGTCCCGGTGATTAAGTTTTGCATTTGTTTTAATTATCTCTAAAAGAATGACAGCTTGACTAGTGGTGTGGTTATGGTCAGTATAGAATCGACTTAATTGTAAAAAGTCGATACTTATATCGATTTTATAAATCTCTTAAAGTGTGCATGTTATCTTGTAGATTAAAAGGACTACCTGGTTATAATATATCTTCGAATGAAGCGACTCATATAATAATGATCGAACTTCGCTTGTGAAGTTCGTTTGATCATATATTATATTGCATTTAGGTATTTTGATAAAACATTGCAAGTTTGGTCTGCTTCGTTTTGTCAATAATAATATAACTATCACTACATAGTATAAAACAAAGTCGCTTCTGTCTGTCTGTCCCTATGTATGCTTAGATCTTTAAAACTACGCAACGGATTTTGATGCGGTTTTTTTTTAATAGATAGAGTGATTCAAGAGGCAGGTTTACAAGATACGTTTATAATACGTGGGCGTAGCCGCTGGCAAAAGCTAGTTAATAATAAACAACAAAGCGACCGCGCGTTCCGTGTGGTGCCTGACGAAAAGAATAGTACCACCCTATTTCTTCACGTGGGTGTCGTAAAAGGCGTCTAATAGCATTTCAAACTTTTCAAACAACAAACTCAGTAGCTGTATTATTAGTATAAGATACTTTTACAAAATATAAATAATAAAATACGTTTTGTTGATCTATTTCACTTATCAGCAACACTGCTGATACTAAAACGGAACTATCTTGTCTTGATAAATAAAACATGTATAAGGACTTAGGGATTCTGCTACTACGAATCAGCATTCTTTAGTTCAACTTTAAGCCTTAATGTTTAAACAGTAAAGTTAAAATCACCATGCACATGGATTAGCTCGTGAATATGACAAACTTATTTTGAGCTTTAAGTAAAACGGAATAGAATTAAATTTTGTTTGATGGAACTATTGACAACAAAGTTGTAAGCTGTGCTAATCGGTACAAAAACTTCAGGAACGATATCTCGACTGAATCTTCACGCTCTTACCATTTACGGTGAGAGCAGAGTTTGTAGTTATCAATGTATTTATCGACGCCGCTCCATGTTGTATAAATACAACTACTGGTACAGGGGACGCCCTAAGAGGATATACAACATTTAACGAAATTAACGCAAAACCTTATTCACCCCAATTATAGTATTGAGTTAAAAGCGTGATACAATGACCAAAACTTATTTTTTTAAAGCTAACTTTTTTTTTTAAAGAATATCGTCTTGAATGGTAGGGCCATTACTTTATGCCTCGGAAACGATGAGATTTTTTCTTAAAATATTTTTTCTTTGAGTTACGTACAATCGCGGACCATAGCGGTGGATCACTTTTCATTATTATGCCTGGAGCAATAAGTTTGTAAAGTGGTTGACCGCCAGTTTCGGCGATGGTACACACGGCTACGTATCAAGCTATACAATTCCAGTTTTAGCTGAACTCGCATTGTGTAGATTTTTCATGCGATGAGGAGTCAGCTTATACTGGAAATATATGACTTGATTTGTAGTCTACCTCTTTTATTTTATTTAAATAATATCAGTGAATATCACGAAGTATTCACCTATATTCAAGTACGAATAATTGAAAACAAGGCCACTATAACGAAACTAGAGCTCAGTATTTTTCAAACTCAAAGAATATTTTTAAAACTGTATTAAGCTCAACATCATCATCATTTCAGTCGAAAATCGTCCACTGCTGGACAAAGACCCCTATAGGACGAGTTTGAGGAGGGTTGACGATCGCAGTTTGGTGGTAAAATGCATAGAGAACGCTGCTGCTAGAGGATTCGATCCCGGACGATTTTTCTAATCCCGGGATTTCGAGATTATCTACAGTTAATCTCGGGATCCCGGGATAATCCCGGGATTGTATACCTAATGGAAAATGGTAACAAAAAGACAGTAAAACAAATCAAAATATTTTTTTATTTATCTTTTAGTTTTGTGAGGACAAGAATATTTAAATTTTGAATTTTCAAAAAGGCGGTTAAACAAAATAATACTTTACACTGACGAAACATCTTCATCTTTTTTATGTTTGACATAAAAACTTTCTTTGGATAGTGACATCGTTTACTTCTTAAGGTGAAAGCTCTAAATCAGCCCGCGAAATTCAAAATTTCTTACGTTTTTTGCAATTTGCAGGCCAGTGCTAGGTTGTATGTTGATTAAAATATTATTCGCGACTGTAAGACGTATGTAATTACAGAATTATAATCATAAAAATTACCAATACAACCGGAGGGTTCCAAGTTCATAAAGGCCTAAGAACAAAAAAAAAAAGAGAAAAAGTCATTCCTATAAATTTATTATATATTATTATAGCTTTATGAACTTAGAGCTTTGTATTGATGATTTTGATGATTATAATTCTGTAACTACTGTAGGGTCGTTTCGCCGGTTTCGCGACCACCTTCAGTAGGCGACCATTTGACGGACTAAGTTTATTTAAATCAAGAAAATAGTATTTGTAGAGGTAACATACATAAAAAATAAATCTAACGTGCTTTATAAATAATTATGAAATAAGAATTTGCAAAGTTTGAAACAAATGGGTTAACCTAGAGCCCAAAAAATATTGCTTAACGCGCGTCTTGATTCCGTGGTGAGTGGACGTACCGCGAGTTGAAAAAAAAACTAACACGGCGCGTTGCGCTCAAAGGTAAGTTTTAATACTTATTTCATGTTTTACACACCAGTTACATGTTAAATTGTACAATCGATAAGTATGGGTTATAATTTAGTTGTATTTTGCTTTTTTTAAACTTATTAATAAGATAAAATCAAGTGGTCGGTAACCGAAAAGCTTATTTATCGAAAACGTTAGATAGCGACCACATGGTCGCAAACCGACGAGATCAGCATTATTTTGTTTTGATTAATATGATCCTAATGCTTCATACAGGACTGTTACAATTTTGAATGTAGTATTGTAAAAGTTTTTCTTTGTAGTTCTTTGGTAAGCGACCACCAGTTCTTTGTAAGAAGTTTGTTTAATTTACCTACAAAATGGGGCGCTAAACAGGTGGTCGTAAACCGAAGTAAGCGAAATAAAGACATTGGTTTCCGGCCACCATAATTTAGTATGAGAGAAATAACGGCCGCTAACAGAAATAAGTATGAAAATTCATTGAGTATGCGACCACGTCTGATTTTTTGAATTTCGTTGGTTATTGAAATGTCTGTTTCATAATTATTTGTTGTAGGTACCTAATCTGTCGAAAACTAAATATTACTATTTTTCAGTTTAAAACAAAATTTTGTCATAAAAAGCAAACTACTTTTTATATATTTTTTTTTAATTTTTTAGATGGAGTTCCCAAATAATTTGGAGTTCACAAAAAAAAAAATTTTTGTTTAGATAACGAATCGAAAAATCACAGTGAAAATGCTATTGTAGATTTTATACAGTTTAATTATAATATTATAAGTGAAGAAGACACAGAACATGATTCCTATTAAATGTAAGACCTTTATTTGTTTTCTATGAATATTTAAAAGAAAAAAAAAAACTAGATTCAGATACTGTTGCAGTTTCCGATGATTAATCTATCATAATTATGAATAAGAAAAGCGGAATATGGTTCCTAAAATATAAATTTATTTATTTTTAATATTGATTTATGTTGATTATTTTTAAATGTTATACTACATATTAAGGATATTGTTTGACAAATGATTGTTGATTCTATTACAACTATGACTAAGTCTCTACAAAATGTAAGATTTTTATTTTTTAATTATAAGAAAACATTACACCAAATGATTACCACTTTTGTTTTTATTAAAAGGCAAAAATAAAAATATTTTTAAAGCGATTATAATTGTTTTATTGGCATATTTTTCATATTATAATAGCGGTCGCAAACCAGCTCACTGGTGGTCATAAACTGATAAAAATGGTCGTAAACCGACGTTTTCGCTATATTTTCACTTTTTCAGCATTTTATAAATATTTTTGTATGAATGTATTTTATTTTATGTTTTTGTATCCAAACTACATTATATTTAGGACAAATTAACATTAACATATACTATTTTGCGTGTAAACAACATTTTTTTTTCCTCATCTTAACTGGGCAACCCAGCTAACTCGGTCGCTAACCGGCGCAATCACCCTATATCTTATGTCTTACAGGCGCGAATAATATTTTAATCAACATACAACATACAACCTAGCACTGGCCTGCAAATTGCAAAAAACGTAAGAAAATTTGAATTTCGCGGGCTGGTTGAAGCATTCACCCTAAACCTAAACAACGACATTAACATAACCTGTTAGACCTACAGAAAATAACACTTGTTGTTTTTCATCGAAATTTACTGAGAAATATTAATGCATTGTTGCTTTTTAATAATTTCATTGATTATCAGTTCCAATTAACAAAAAAAAATTAATACTTACACGACGTGAAGAGGGAATTTTTATACACTCTTACGCATAATCCGGTACCGGTTAGCAAAAACAAATGAAATCAGCTGTATTAACAAGATGGCTCTCAAAATGTCAAATCAAGGTAAGTGCGTTTCGTTTCACGCACATTTTTATTGACTTATTTAAAAAATGTATCAATCCCGAAAATCCCGGGATTAAGGAAATTTGATCCCGAAAATTTCGGGACTAAAATATCACCGGGATCCCGAGATCCCGGGATCCAGGATCCCGGGATCGAATCCTCTAGCTGCTGCCCATTCTCTAGTAAGTCCCTTAGTCGTCTTTTACGACACCCACAGGATGAAATGGGATGGTGGTGGTGCTATTATTTACGTTCGGCTACACACAGAACAAGTATTACGTTGGTATATAATTGATACTCCGAATAAACACTATTTATAAAGCTCGGTGGTATTGCTCACGACAGCGCGCGCGTGGCTTCGGGTGTGCAAGCGCCGGTCGTTGACAGCGCGGGCGCGTCTGGTGCCGTGTGCCGCTTGCCTTTTCATTTAGCAACCTTCGATAAAGCGCTGTTTGTTGGCTAATTGGTAGCTTAGTGAACTAAGTTAGGTATTTTGAGTAGGTCGTTTTTAGGGTTCCGTTGCCAAATGGCAAAAAACGGAACCCTTATAGATTCGTCATGTCTGTCTGTCTGTCTGTCCGTCCGAGTATGTCACAGCCACTATTTTCCGAAACTATAAGAGCTATGCTATTGAAACTTGGTAAGTAGATGTATTCTGTGACCCGCATTAAGATTTTCACACAAAAATAGAAGAAAAAAAACAATAATATTTGTGGTTCCCCATACATATATGATGTACATTACCATGTAAACTTCCACCGAAAATTGGTTTGAACGAGATCTAGTATAATATGTAGTTTTTTTTAATACATCATAAATCGTAAACCACAATTTACCTTTCATTCAGTCAAATCCACACTTCCACACTAATATTATAAATGCAAAAGTAACTCTGTCTATCTGTCTGTCTGTCTGTCTCGCTTTCCTGCCAAAACTACTGAACCGATTTAAATGAAATTTGGTACACAGATAGTTTAGAGCCTGAGAAAGGACTAAGGGTACTTTTTATCCCGGTAGTACGTTCCTGCGGGATATTTTCCGACCTCCACGCGGGCGAAGCCGCTGGCAAAAGCTAGTCAAATATAAAAATTAAAAAAAAACATTTAATTTCATAAACATAAACCTTATGCATAAACCGCGAATACCTGAAGGTTTGTACGGAACCCGCGGTGCGCGAGTCGACTCGCACTTGGCCGGTTTTTTAAGGTACGTATAAAAATTATCTGCCTAGCCTTTTCCCAACTATGTTGGGGTCGGCTTCCAGCCTTATCAGATGCAGCTGCGTACTTAGGGTTGCCATACGTCCGGAATTTTCCGGACATGTCCGGTAATATAAGTCTTTGTCCGAAATGCGGAGGGAATCCTAAACCATCCGGAATTTATTACATTTTAGTAAAGAGTGTAACTAAAAAAATAAAAAGCCAAATATTTTTATTTCAAATAAGGTAACAATCAACATTATTAATTTGGTCAGCGAGGGCGCGAGAAAAATCGAAAATTTGCTACGTTCATTCATATGCATTATGCATAGCGTCATTAATATTATATTTACAAGAAAGTCAGGAATTTTCATCAAATGTCCGGAATTTACTCCGGATTTCGATTTTTTAAATCTGGCAACCCTATGCGTACTAGTATTTTACTTAGAGCGACTGCCTAACTGGTACCTAACACAGACTTTCGGGTTTCTGACGACACGAATGACAGCCGGAACCAACGGCTTAACGTTCTTTCCGAGGCACGGAGGGTCTCGGTGCAAAAAGAACCGCGGTAAGCAATATGAACCATTTTACAGGATATTGTTAATTCATTGTTTTAAATATTTAAAATTTGTCTGCTCGACAATGTAAATAACGCAATGTATGTTGTCGAAATCTCAACATGAAATTCATTTCTGCTGATAGCGTATTACGCGTTTATCCCGCTCCTCCTACTCATGAAACATAAACATTGGCACTTAAAAGTTCAGTATAATCTGTAATATAACAAAAAAATGCACAATACTACAAAATTAGTACACATTGAACATACCAACACGGACCAACATCTAACATAGTGCCAGAAAAAGTGCTCGCCACTTTTTACAGGGCAGTACACAATACCACTTTTTGTGGCAACTCCAGATCTTTAGATCGTAGTGACTGGTTGATTTAGGCTCTTAATAAAAACCATTAGTGTTATTATTTTGTTTAGAGTTCGTTAGTGCTTCGAATATACCTATTGCGTTTTAAAAGGAGGAAGGAATTTTAAGCTGTGTTGTATTGCGATTTTTTGTGAGGTGAATATACGATGAAGTGGTAGGTATACCAAGTATATTGTTATTTAACTTTTGGTATATTTCTCGTACAATACTTTCTGCATTTAACAACAATTAATAAATATGACTCAAATGGTGTATACATTTTTTTATAAATCTCTGGCAAATTTTAAATTTAGAAGTTAGTTAGCATATCATTGGTACCGATTCCCTTGTTCACAAACTAAACTAAATTTAAGTTCAGTGCATCTTTTTCTTTGTATTTCATTAAGAAGAGGACAAAAGAAAATTTTTAGTTTAGTCCTGTCAAATTAATCAGCGCCTGACAAGTTTAGACGTGATTAAAAACTTGCCTACTAAAATTACGTCAATTTACGTCAAGCGCTGATTAATTTGACAGGACTAAACTAAAATTTATCTTCTGTCCTTTCCTTAATGAAATAGAAAGAAAAAGATGCACTGAACTTAAATTTAGTTTAGTTTGTGAATAAGGGAATCGGCACCACTATCAGCCAATACTATTCCCGTCTCTGTGAGAGAGAGCAGAGTGTAAACCACAACGCGAACTCAGAGCGGTTTAGTAGATCAGGAGTAGGTGTTTTAGGACATGCCAGTGTCCTTACGATTTCTTCCTTCACCATTTTGAGAGCAGTGGTAGTTAAATGACAAAGTGCCTGCCTCGGTTCGAACTCACAACCAACAATTATACAAACTAAATTCACAGAAACACCAAGAATCCAACACATTAACACATAAAACCTAGGAACCAACGAGGCACTAGCCCGCAGCCGCATGCACTAACTCCTAAGCACCGTTACCTTACCTGTCCTAGCCTGAGTAGTTTATACCTAGATACCTAGGCACCTAGGTATGCCTAGGTACGGCTAGAGCCGGACCAAAGACAGTTATATTTACGCCTATTTCCTTAATGGGAAGATGAGAGGGATACTGTGTAGATGGTGACTGTTTTGATCATTTTCTGTTCTTTATCTATCTTGTTTGAGTTAGCCAGTATTTTGAGGTTATAGAAAGATTTGGTGGGCCGATCAGAACCGACTGACTTAACTATAGTAGCCATATTTTAAATCTGGCTTTTCAAATGATAAGTAACTCTATATTATTAGAGTCAAACTTGCAATATGGACAACGTATTGTTGTCAAGTTTAGGCCTATTGTCGATTTTGTTGGAAATCAGTCTTACCTGCACGGGTCGAACGATTACCACGGCTAGTCTGCGGATGGGTGGTAATCTAACCCAAGACCAAAATTTTTAATCTGGGTTTCATATTTTGAGTATAGATTTGAACCTAGAGTTGCTATGAAACCTGTTGAGTAATTGCGTATTACACTAAACGTAGAAATAGCTTTAATTTTGACAGTTTTTCAACATTAATTACGTTATTTACGTTGTCGAGCAGATATATTTTTAAAATCAAATCAAAATGTTTTTATTTCCCATAAACCTACATGGGCACTTATAAAACGTCAGGAGCTAGGTGCACGGTTCCAAATTGTTGATTCCTATGGAGCGGGCAAGGAACTACATGGTTAATCTTTTAAAAATAATTGCTTTTTACAATGGTTTAAAATTACAGTGTTAATAGGTATAATAATATCTAATTAATATCTTAGGACAACCAACACAACGTTATCTGATCCCAAACCAGGCAAACCCTGTACTATGGCAACCAGACAACTGATAAACTACTTATATGTTTGTAAATACATACATAATTATTATAGACAAATTACACCCAGACACAGAACTAATGATTGTGCTCATCACACAAAGATTTGTCCTGGGTGGGAATCGAACCCACGAACTCAGTCTAAGCAGTCAGGGTCACTAACCACTAGACTAACAGGCCAGTTATATGGGCAGTATGAGAGGACAATGTAGGCCTGTCAACAAGTACCAGGTACTAAATAAAATAGAAAATAGTCTACAGCCTAAAACGCCTTTTTCGAATATAATATGTAGCCAATGGATTATTCATTTTCAAAATCATACCGATTCTGATTTAAACTGTGTTATGAAATTAGGGGGCTATTCACAAGTTAAGGTCTTTTTTCATCAAATAAATGACGTCTCCTGCTCTAGGTGGAGCGGAAAGGCGTGTCAGACTTTTACTGATTAAAACCCACACGTGTTACTTCAGTTGCCTATATGCCGGGGCCACGGTAACTCATTCGAACAAACCTGGCGACCCTGGCAGAATTCCTACAGGCCATTTTTCAGTAAATTGGTCTGCAACAATATTTAAAGAAAGCCACTGAACGCTTGCTGTTTTGTTTTGTGATGGCTCAGTTATATGCCAATCTTATGTGTTATTTTTGTTGTTATATAGCACTAGAAACTTAATTCCATTAATCTTGCCTTAGCTAAAGGAAAAAGTGCTTCTTACAAGGAAGTACTTTAGCAGTTTAAGCAACCTTGAATTAGATAAGGTTTTGTCGTGTGTTTCTGTGCAAGTTTACGTAAAATAATTCTGGCTACGTGCATGCAAACAATAAATTGACACTTTAAAACAAAACTAAGCCGATTTGAAAGCCAACGGTCAAGGAAACTTTTAATTTTAGCATCGGTTTCCAAAAATATCACCTGGTTTGGTTTTATTCGTGGGTTACTAATGAATTCAATGCCAAGTTTAGTAATAAGGTAATGAACAATGATAGAGGAGCCGAGCTAAGGCTATATGCTGCTGAAATACGAAGTGTTTATCTAGCTTCACTTATAAATTTCTCAACATTATTTGAGCGATAACAAAAACTGCAATAAATATCTGCGACATACTCTTACTTTCCCAACAAAAATACCTGTTACCAATACCACCTAAGACATGCTATGACACGAATGACCATAAACGTTTCAGTGACGAACGAAAACGACAGAGTGAACGAAACTTTCGCTCCTTCCACCACTATGAATTCCTCGCTTTATTCGCCATACGTGCCTAGTTTTGTTAGCCTTAATACAATACATGTGCGGTTATGAGCGAGCATTGGATGGCGGACATGCGTATCGGTCGTGCGATGGTAGCTTCATCGCGTGGTAGGGTGCTTTCACAGATATTTGTGACCGTGTCAGGTTTTTTATATAATAATATTGGATTGTTATTTTTGAGATGGTTTCTGGGTGTTTTTCTAAAAATTCAATGATTCAGCATGGTTACTGGCAGCCTTTTTTAACCCACAATGCAAAAAAAGGGGTGTTTTTTTGACGTCTGTCTGTGGCATCATAGCTCGCAAACGGCTGAACCGATTTTGTTTTTTTTTTGTTTTGTCTGAAAGGTGACTTAATCGAAATTGTTCTTAGCTATGATTCACGAAAATCGGTTCAGCTTATCTACTGTTGTTGTGTCGATTATCTACTGTTTTCTGGTTGAAGAATGGATTTTCCACTCTTTGCTAAATGTCTGTAAAAAGGTCTCTTGCTTTTTATGTCATGTTGCCTTAATCTGTGCGGATCCAATCCAGCTGTTACTCACGATCCCTTAGCACTGTAGGTCTTCTAACCATCCAGCTGTTGGTCGGGCAAAGTCTCCAAATTTAACAGCATAATTAGGCTATAACGGTCCCACTACTAGGACGCAAGCCTCCTCTCTGGGTGAGAGATTTGACCGTACGGAAACGACCACACGAACCCAGTGCAGGCTGTTTCAAAGGTATAACATCCTAATTTAGTAATTATTCCATTTTGTAAACGAAATAAAGTCTCTAATGTGATAAAAATGCCACTTGACTGACAGAATGTAAGTAAGCAGACAGAGCTCTGCCCATCCCATGGTTATAAACATTACCCTGAAGAGTTAGTCTTGATAGTTAACAAAATAATTACATACCAAAATAATGACTACGTGTGAAGATCAATGGTCTATGCTCGGGCCACTAACCTCTGCGGCCATAGACAAGCTTTTTAGCGCCTTGGGCCATAGTGACGTGAAATTAGGGGCTTAGTCGATTATGATAAGAAGATTATACGGTTGTAATCGACTAAATGTTTTATTGAAGTGATTCGTTTTTAAATCGTTTTGCTCTATTTTACACGCTTTATATTAGCTTCACTTGTATGTTTGTATGTTTGTATATTTGTATATTTGTATGTTTGTTTGTAACCGACTCCTTATAGTGCGATTTTGACCCACTTTAAACGACCAGATTTCATTCAAACTTTGCACACCTGTCAAGGACTGATGACAATGCAATAATTTCATAAATTTGTGCCATTATCCTTGGCAGGGTTACCAGGACAGCAAAAAAACTGTCACAAACTACGCTGACATACGTCTCAAAATTCGAAATACCCTAAAAAATAGAAAATAAATAATAGTTTAAAAAAACTAAAAAACACGCTTCCATGGAAAACCAAACTAAAAAGTAAAAAATAATGGAAAAAAAGCGTGGGGTGCCTGATATCAATAAAAAATACCTTAAAAGCACCCCACGCTTTTTTTCCATTATTTTTTACTTTTTAGTTTGGTTTTCCATGGAAGCGTGTTTTTTAGTTTTTTTAAACTATTATTTATTTTTTAAAGTTTTGGTTTGAAATTATGGTTTTGTGATTAGTAAAAGAGCACGTTCACGATATGATACTGCGAATTTTCTACTACTCTCAGCAATCATTCTAATTTAAACATTATAAAAATGTTATAAAAGTAACATTGCATTGGATTATAAATAGTTTAACGTTATAAAAAAAACATTAATGTGTTCCATAAGTAATGTTAAATTTTGCTTAATTAAAATGTTATTGATTGTTCTTTACAAATATTATTCTAGTAATAACAAATAGATACCTACAACATAATTTTATATGTATAATTTATAACAAAGTCATTGTTTAACAGTTTATGAACAAAGTTAAAAACAGAAAAGAAATTCTTAGTAGAACTTACGTGTTAAGCTTTGTTTAAAACTTATTTCAGTTAAGTTGATTTCTGGTAGAAAAACCTGACACCTCCACATTAAAGCAAAAAATATATAAAATCCACAATAGTTTCCCGTTTTTTGTTGAATTCTATTTTTAGCCCTTCTTCGTGGTTGCGGGGGTGGTCGACCCTCGACCACAAGAAAACGTGGACAAAATGATTCATGACTATGTTCACAGTTTATTTATAAATAAAATACTTAGCTATGAAATAAAATGTGTTCGGCTTCTAAATAACAAAATTAAAGGATTTTATGAAGAGTTGGAGATGTCAATAAATTAGAGATCGAAAACTTGCTAATCATGGTTTTGCTACAATTGATATGTTTTCTAAAGAACTGTGAAGTACAAGCAAAATATTTGCAAAATTTGTAACGAATCATCAATACGTGAATGAAACATTGAACGTAGCTGTTTATTTCGAATTTTCCCATAAATTAAACTAAATAAAACGAATCTAAATGTAGTAGTCAATTTGTCAGCTAAACCGTCACTAACTTCTCGATTAGCCTAAATCGACTAATAATCCCATCCCTACGTAATTTCAAGGTAGTTTGCACAACAGAAAGTAATTCCGAAATACCACTTAATACACAATACCTGATTTAAAAAAATCCTTCTTACCTTCTACACTATATCAACACTATATACATAATTTAATTTCTACTTAAACAGATCAGTAAAAAAAAACATTTAAACACAATTTTGTATTCTGACTTCAAAAAAAGATTTCTCAAAACTGCGTCTCAAGAGACATCAAAGGATATTTGAAATTAGAACAGTTCCATTCCACAAGGACTTTAATATAATATATATATTTAACAAAAAATGTTCTTATTTTAAAAGGTCCATTTTCAAACGCAAAATTCAAATGTATTTCTGACAGTGACAGCTCATTAGGTTGCAAAAAAGCGGCAAACTAGAAATTTAACCTTGTGTGTGGGTTTTCTGCAATTCCTTCTATTATGTCCCTAAGTTTATATGCTAATAGTTCGTTATCTCCGGTCGTCGACCTCGCGATAAGGTAACCACTTAACCACAGGCGGTGAGGCGGCAGTCCCTTGTCAAACTAAATTGAATTCTAATCAAAAGTGATAAGGGCTTATATTAGAAGGAACATTACTAATGTTAAGAATGTTAATCTATTCTTTATTCAATTAAGTTCTTGTATTTTAAATTAAAAGATAATTACTTTATTTGTAAATTGTATGTACGGGCGTTAAAATATTGCCGCGGTATTTTTTAATTACTGGATGTTCAATCCTCATTCTGGGGAGTTTGTTGCGCCACTTCTTCTTCCCAGCTAAAGCACTAGGAAGTGTCGAAGGGCGGGCGTTTTGGGGGGACTGTCTTATGTAACTTTGATGTTCAAAAAGTGCTGACTCTCAGCCTAGTTTGAATAAATGACTTTTGATTTTGACTGATTAGCGCCGAGAGTCGAAAACCGAACAGTGTGTTTTTTCGGCCCGCTGGGAATCAGTCTGTTGAATTCTCAATTCTCGGTTCAACATCGAAAGCTGGAAATCCTCTCATTTTTGCTTTCTATATTAAAATATTTGTTTATTCTGGATACTAAAATGTCAACAGATTTTAGAGTTTTTTGACGTGTAGTAAAATATTATGTCCCTAGCTTTATGTAGGTACCTACATACACTCTGTTTTTAATTACTAGACCAAAATGACTGCTGTACCTATACGTTAAAAGTCATGTTGACAAAAAAAAAAAAAAAAGTTTACCTAAGTCCAGCAGTTTCCGAGATACTATAAACACAGTTACTGTGTACATATTAAAACAAATAAACCGTGTAAATAGTAAAACATAAACCAGTTTCACAAGAAGTCACCATAAAATTGTATGCAGACAGTTAAATTTAATTACTGTACTTACAGATTATACACACTACTTGTAAATAAATGTACAGACGCCAGCACATCGAGCTACTATAATCTGTCAAATTTCTTTATTACATTTTCAACTTTATCGCTAAAGCATTAGGTTCAAGGTTGATTGGAAGAATTTGACAGTTTCGGTTACTTTGATGTGCTGGCGTCTGTTTACTTCAAACATAAAACTGATGATTTTCTTTTTTTGTTACAGATCTTCGAAAGACGTCCATATTATATTGAAAGGTAAATATTAACAAAACATTTAGCATAATCAGCCTATTCCCATTCCCACTGCTGGGACATTGGCCTCCTGTCTTCGAGACAGAGTGAGCTGTAATCTACTACGCGGGCCCAGTGCGGGTCGGTAGATGTCACATGTTTCCGAATCTTTAATTCGAGGATATGCTGGTTTCCGCATGATGTTTTACTTCACCATTTATTTAATTAGGTAAAAATATAAATAAGTATCGCTTTTTTATCGTGTTTACATTGAACGACCTGCACGCGTAGCATGACCATCATAGAAAGAACTTTGTCTATTCTTGGTAGAATAGAGATAGAAATGTCATGCTACGCTATCATAAAACGGTACAAATCTTTCTTCAATCTTTAATTCTGCCTATAATCTTTCTACAATCTCTAATTCTGTCTATTCTTCCGTCAACAAAACCCCTTTCTACGGTGGTCATGCTACGCATGCTGAAGGATGTTTCAGAATTTTAGAAGGCTAAAGATATCGTATTGAGACAGTCATTTTGTTTGGCCCCGGTAGTTCATTAGCAACTGGGGCTAGACAAAAGTTTTCATACGCGAAAGAGATGTATATTTCTGTCTCATTTACTCTTTTTTTGTATCTACCGAATGTCCTGCTCACATTATTGATGTTACTATTTTGTGACTTGTAGCTTATACTCTGTCTACGTAAACTTTAAAGATGTTTTTTTACTATTCCAAAACACCTCGTTGGTCTACTGGTCACAAGCGCTACTGCTGAGACCGAGGTCCTGGGTTCAATTCCCAGGTCGGCAAAATGTTAATGAGTTTTTCTGTTTAGAATTTCTCAGTAGCAGCTGTAGCGAGACGGTTGAGAAAAAAACACCAATTCACCACTTTTAAAAATTACTGTATAATTTTGAAAAATAAGAAAAACAATAGTATATAAAAAGGTATATGTTAGACTGTAGATTGAGAAAAAAATGGATTTTAAAAAAGAGGGACGAGTCAAACTTAGTGGTTAAACAGATATAACGGAAATTATCTTCGCGCACGACCTATCCCTAAAACGATTGCAATCGATTCAAAATATAGGCCTATGCACGTAGATCAATATGATCCTTTTTGTAACGTACACTAAGTTAAACCGTAAAATACACGTTATAATTATTAGTATGCGAAGTTAGATAACAGAGTAGAAAATAATTATTAGATAATCTACTACAGTAAAATGAGAAAATAGGTAATGTAAAGAGGTCCCTTAAACTAGCTGGATGTGATGCTCTGGAAGGTTGCCGTTGGTGCCGATGTCTAGCGACGCCAATGGATCGGTGTCAGCGAGGTCACCAAAACTCTGCGACGGGAGTCGAATGTCCGCAACTATGTTACGACGACGTCGACTGGACACGTCGTAGACCTCACAATGAGCCGGTTCCCAGAAGCCCGTCGGGGAAAAGCCAAAATTCGGCTTGTATGGTCGTCGTCAGCTAAACGGATGAGTTGCACACAGAACTTTTCACTTTGAGCGGATAGCACTTAATACAACGTAGACTTATTTAAAATATAGGGCTCAATAATAGAAATTTAGGCCTGGAGGTTCCGAAAATAAAAAATTCATCTGATTCGTTCGGATTCAATCTGCAGTCAGCCCGTTGACAAGAGAAAATTTTCGCCTTCAATTTTTACAGGTTCGAAATTTGAGGTAGAACAAAAAATATAAAGGCCAGTGTTTCAAAAAAAGGTTGATTTAGAAACCAAAAAGTTTCGTCCGCAGCGGATTTACGCTGCACAGCCCAGAGTCAAGATTCGTGTCCAACAGATCAAAATCGTTCAAAAGTCATTTATTCAAACTAGGCTGTGAGTCAGCACCTATTGAACGTCAAAGATGTCAACAGGCTTGTTCCCTATTTTTTTTTTTTCGGCGACATGTGGGTTTACTATAGGTACACCACTGCCCGTCCCTTCGAGGACACAAACTGTGATGTTATATTATGTTTTTTGTTCCAAAAGTGTGTAAAATATGTGTATTTTTCTCTAAAACGACTGAACGCTACACCCAACAACCAAAGCCCACTCCCCAATAAATAAGCTAAAGCTTTTAAAACGAAAGCTCCGCACAAGTGACGTCATACTTCCGGCAACGGAAGTTACGCCATGACAGCCGTCTATTGAATATTCGCCATTATATTATATAATAACTTTATTTAAGTTATTATTAATAATAGGTAAGTTCTTTTCCTATGGCGATCGTGACATATTTGATAAGTTGTGGCGCGAAGATGGGCGGCCATTTTGTGGTGACGCCATTTTATTTTTAGAACATTGTTATGTTGAACGTTCCCGTAATTTAGATATAAGTTCCTTCCGTTTATAGTTTTAGAATATACAATGAGCTTAATAGTAAGCTTTTCATTTAATATACAGTTCATGCAAAAGGTTGTCCTCCAAAGATCACTTTTAGACCACCCACTGTTTATATATAATTTCTCACGGAGCAATTTCTACACTTAAGTCTGTAACTAGCTTTTAGCTGCGACTTTGTCTGCGTGAAATTTCTTGTTCCTCTGACCCATCCCGTTGCAAGGCATCGCGTGCCCGCGCTATAACGTCATTTTCGCCTAGCATTCTTTCTGACGTTTGTTCTTTTTGGTGGACCCCTAAAAGTCCTAGCGTGATTTTAAATACCTTTAGCCCTCCTAAAGATTTGGTTTGCACATGTAATGTTTTTTTTTATCTAGCTTTATTATTAGTAAAAATAGATTCGTACGAAATTCGGTCGAATGATAAAGAGTATTTAATTCTACATCAGTATATTTTTGCATAGGAAATCCGCCCTTTTTGACACAAAAAACACATTCTCAAAGTGATAAAAATCAGGGTCGTCGGATGTTATCATCATTTCAGCCGAAAGACGTCCACTGCTGGACATAGGCCTCCCCCAAGCACCGCCACTTCGACCTGTTCTGTGCTTCTCGCATCCAACCTATTCCTGCGCTGCGGCCTTGACCAGGTCATCGGTTCATCTTGTGGGAGGCCTTCCAACGTTCCGTCTTCCGTTTTTTGGCGGATATAGTTAAAGTTTATTAAGAAACCAATGGATGTTTTCGAATATAATTTATTTTTTACAAAACAAACAGTTCACTTGTCAAATTCAATTTTACACATCTCTTTTGGTGACTGTACAATTCACTATCGCCACTCGATCAAAAATGCACTTCTCGATTCTCGCGCCAATCTCTTGAAACTGAGCATAATCTTACCGCTTCGTAACCACACAGTTCCTTACTACCGCCAATATTTCACTTCCTAACTATTGTTGAATACAAGTTTAGCTTCTAAGTTCCTACTTGAACCGTATTGAGGTAAGCAGGGTAATGAGTTACCTATTATACCTACTTACTAACGAAGCCTTCAAGTGGTCATTATCATTAGGTATACATCATCATTGGCGCCTTTCAACCACAAAGTAATGTGAACCCTTTAGGGTCATTATAATGTGTGTCAGAATCAGAATAGGGCACTCAGAATATTAAGGAGAGTTTCGCTTCCGAGAAAATTAGGAAAATGACATGAGAAATGTTCTGAGTATGACTGTGGATAGCTATAAATTTTTTATTATATTTTTTGTTTGTTTTGCAATTCTTCCTCTTAGTAACACAATCTATCTCGATTTTGTCCAATTTCAGAAAACAGATAAAAAACCGACCAAGGGCGAGTCGGACTCGCGCACCGAGGGTTCCGTAAAAACGTTGTAGTACCTTTAAAATTATTAAAAATATTTTTATTATATGATGTAACTAAAAATTTATGGTTTTCGCAATTTTTCCTTTATTTGTGCTATAAGCGTTGCTTTGTACCAAATTTCAAAATTCTAGATCGACTGGAAGTACCCTTTAGGTTTTGATTCCTTTGCGAGTTTCGAAAATTTGCGGCATAAACGGCTATATCTTTTGATTGCGTTAGCTTAGAAGTTAGATTTTTTCACAACTTCAAGGGACAGTAGACTTGAGTATTTGGTATAAATTTCAGCTTGATACGTCCACGCGTTCCTGAGAAAAAGGGTCTTGACAGACGGACGGACGGACGGACGGACAACAAAGTGGTCCTATAAGGGTTCCTCTTTTTCCTTTTGAGGTGCGGAACCCTGAAAAGATAAAATTCGTGCGACACGATACAGTAATGAGAATATAATTACTACCTTTCAAAGCTGTCGTGAAAGCCTGTCGACCACCATTTAAGTAATAAAGAGTAATCGAGATACGTGTCATTTTGACTTGATATAACCAGTTATTTTGAGATTAATCATCCATCAATCAACTCAAAATTTTCATTTCGATCCAGCCTGTCCCTTGCTGCCTTCCACCAGTGATGCCCTAAGCCGAGGTCCGTACCCCACAGGGGGTGCCCTTAGCGAGTAGTCGCTCTAGTTTTATTTTTTTAAGCCCTGGCTGGAGGCCTTAATTTACTAAGGTAGCCACAGGCAAGTCCGGTTAAGCAGCCGAAAACCTCATAGGTTGCCCTGCTAGATGTCATGCAAAAAAACCTCATAACTGATTAAAATCGAGTGACGTTTTGTGTTATTAAGGGTACGACTTATGACATCATTTAAATAAATATTCCCAGCTACTACAATGAATTATACTGATATCCAACACATAGCTTAGCAATAAAATTATTTACTTATTAAAGATCTCAATTAAAACTCGGGCACTTATTCTTAACCAGCTGCACTGGTAATTGAGATCGAGAGAAAAAACAGTAAAAAATCCCTATCATTTTCCACCTTAGCACACCAGTATATCAAGCATGAATAGCAAAACGAAATTATTCCTCGGAATGTGTACGTTTCGTTCAACTATGTATAACAAAAACTTCAGTAGTTAGTGCATGTTCGATTTAATTGATCGAACGCAGTTTCCGACTTTCATTTAGCGTTAAATCGTATGAAAAACGAATGCGTAGGCGCCTTAAGTAGTGTAGTAAAGATGCAGTAGGTTAAATTGTAGATGTCATTGGAAATTATTCAATTTCGAGCATATTGCACTCTTTTGATATAGACATCCAGACAAACAAAGGACCCAAGTTCTTAACTAGAACCCACACAAACAGTAATTTTAAATCTACAACGCGGCTCAAATAGAAAAATTTCTACGAAGATGGTTGCAAGATGTGCAACCAACATCGCGTTGCACTGTCGTGTTGCGCCTGTCTGCGGGAGTATATGTCGACAAAAATGTAGCACTATTTAATACGTAATTTTATTATCCTTGTGTCCTGTCACAGTATGACATCCAAATATAAGCATAAAATAAGTAAGAATATTTAACAAATCAGTGATCAATTTCTTAACAATAATTTTAATTCTTCACGATTAAAAGAGTTCAAGCGGCCTTTTACGTTCAATTCTTGTTAAGATCTGAGAAACTAGATCATCATAACATTTTGTAATTTTACCAATCTCTAGCTGATCTTTAAGATATCAGCTGTCAGCAACTTCTTCTGATAATATAATTGTAAGAACTAAATAATAGTTTGATACAAAAATTGTTTGTAACAAAACTTCAATAAAAAAAATAATCTAGATAACAATCAAACCAGTAACCCAGTTTCAATTCAATAGCTCAATCTCTCAGTAAACAAAAGCCGATCATATGGAACACAATTCTAACTTCGATTACTGACATTCTTATACTGTGGCATTGTTTAGTTTTTCATCAACATCATAATACATGGTCGTTTTATTGTATTTCTGATTGACTTTTATTGTTAAATGAGGTTGTATGATTATTCAAATGAAATGCTTTGTGTGGAAACTATCACTTTCTTTGTATTTACGTGTAGAGGAAGGCAGATACATCGACGCGAAAACTATAACCAAGAATTAAGTACAAGTTTATATTGAAGGTATAGAGGTATTGAGGGCTCGTCAGACTTTTACTGACTAAAACCCACCCGTGTTCCTTCAGTTGCCTGTGCCAGGGCCACGGTTACTCTTTCAAACATATTCGCGATCATGGCAGGCATCGGTCCTAGCGAACCTCTTCAATTTTTGCTGACATCTCTTTGAGGCGCGCGTGGAACACAACGCTCTGTCGATCCGGCCTGGTCCTTACCGGACTGCGAGCTACCTATTGATCGCCGCCCGCAAGCCCACGCATATGGTGGCCGGGAGTCTGCAATGGACTCCCGACGCCCGGGGCGTCTCCGGCGGCGATGGCCCAACGGGTCAATACAAGCCGATTCCCGTCGGCTTCCTTTTAAATAAACAGTACAGTTTTCACTTCTCTAATTCCAACTCAGTCAGGAAAAGTGGAGCCTTATTTTGTGAAGAAACTTTAGCGTCACGCGGCATTTTTTTGTTGTTTTTGTGATATCTTATCCTGGCCAGTTTTCTACCCCTCGCCACTGTAATCCAACGCTTCTATGCACTGAGAGGTTAGGAAGAGGTGCACTTATATACCCATATTAATTCTCCAGTTCCGAGCTGCTACAAATCAGGAGGTAGTCGTGCACTGTAGGCCGTAAAAACTAACTCCGTCTTAATATATTCATTCCTGCTTTTACATACATTTGTATAGTGAAGTTATAAGTAAAAGTATACCTGTCTTCCTTCGAACCGTAATAACCCATTGTTAGACGTTGGTCACGGTTTTAACACGGTGCGGGAACGATTCCTAATGTTTTGCTCGCCAGTGTATTTGTACGTGACTTTGAATAGAAATGGTTTGTTTTGGTAGGATTATGTGAGCCTCCTGGGGTTTCGGATTGCTAAGTGTTTTAAATATTTCTCTTTACTTTAAAGTACTACGAGTTAAACTGTGGCTTTTTAAAATTTAAAGTTTATAAAACCTCCTACCAAAACAAAAAGCTCTTATGAGTAAAATAATATACGTATAATTGGCCTAAAGGGCCAATGCGTATATTATTTTGATAAAAGTTAGATAAAAAGTTGTAGGTACCTAATATTTTAATCAAAAGGATCGTCGCGCGTCGTGTCCAAACGGCGTAACTGATTTTGAGAAAACATGTCTAAGAATCACCGCTATCCCCAAATCGAATCACGTTTAAGAGCTACGGTGCCACAGACAAAGACACATAGCGATCAAACTTATAACATTCCTCTTTTTGCGTCGTGGGTTAAAAATGCTCCTCAGGTTGGTGCTAAGCGACTGTAGAGCAAGGTTGTATAGCAATGGTTCTTAAATAGTCGCCTGTCTGACCTGTCTGCTGGAGCCCCTATGGCATACGGTTATAGTGAAAGATTCGTAAATGTAGGTGACTTTTTGCCCCCATTCTAGATAAAGTAGTTAACGCATTGCCCCAGGGCACGACTTGTGACACAATCAACACCACCTATAGAAATACTTAACAAATAAATAAAAAAAACTCCTTTTGTGCGTATCTGCTCCGTGCCGGGTTGACGAAATATTACGTGTCTATTAACGTTTACGGTTTGGTCACCAAGATTGTAAAGTTATTTAATATTATTGGGATTTTTGAGGTGGATAATCGGTGACCGGAACCGCAAAGGTTCACTACATAGCTCTACCAAGAACAATGAGATTGAAAGTTATAGCCGAGAAAGAAGCAGGAAATTAGCACATAATCTATTTAATACCTGTATTATTTCTAATCGGCAAACGTAAGGTAGGACGCCCTCAGGCTAGGTGGAGCGCCGATCTTTGCAGGGTGGCTGGTAGCAGCTGGATGAGAGTTGCTGAAAATCGAGCACAGTGGCGTGAAATTGGAGAGGCCTATGTCCAGCAGTGGACTGCTATAGGCTGATGATGATGGATGATTATTTCTAAGAGCACTTTTTTTGTTTGTGCCTGAGGCTCGCCGCCTATGACATGGGACTTAAGGCCCTCTTGTAGTTGAAGACGTTCCGGCGAACACTGGCCGGTCGTTGCGACCGCTTGTGCTGCTAGATTTTGTGTTTAATTGTTTCGTGGAGACAAAATGATAAGGAAATTATAAAATATTTTCTCAGCATGCCCTAAAAAACAATAAAACCTATCTTTTGGTATGAGTTTTACATGGTTTAATGATGGTCTCTTCAAGGTACACGTTTTAAATGGCGATTTAGTGTCAACTTTATGATTATTTTTTATCGAGCCAATTGTTTTAATTCACGTTTCTATCTTCACACAGCGCTTAACAGTATGTTCATTTTCCTAAATATTTTTTTTATTACGGAAACTAGCCATTTTGCTAGATTTACAGAGGTTTAAAAAAGTTAAAAAGTACTGCAACCTCGCCTTAAACATAACAGGTGAAATGTAGGTGTACTATAGTTACACCTCTGGCCAACCCTTCGAGGAAACAAGGCGTGATGTTTTCTGCCCGCGACTTCGTCCGCGTTAAATTTCTTGATCCCCGACCCTTCCCGTCGCGTAGAATCGCCTACCCTGCGATTTTCCCCGTTTTTGCAACATTTTTCATTACTGCGCCACTCTTCTTAATTGTAGCGTGATGTTATATAGCCTATAACCTTCCTCGATTAATAGACTACCTAACACAAAAATATTTTTTCAATTCGGACCAGTAGTTCCTGAGATAAGCGCGTTCAATCAAACAAACATACAAACAAACAAACTCTTCAGCTTTATAATATTAGTATAGATTAACATTCGTTCCTAATAAGCATTTCTGTGTTACTAAAATATTTATGGATGTACTTGACAATCCGAAATAAATGAATAGTAATAATAATTACTACAATTGACAAATTCTGTAAATCACCTACAAAGATCTCAAGAATTTCAAAAAATTCACTTATAAAGATTCATCATTCATCACTCATCCCACACTTCATAATTAATATAAAATTACCCCATCTATAAAAGTAAACAGCCAAGTAATAATAGCACTAATTGCCAAACAATTAAGTATGAAGTTGACCGCCGCGTTACGTAACAGTTACCGGTAACTGTAGAGGTAACGGCGCACGCGTGGCAATTTTAACATTATTAGTTGGCGGGTATAAACCTCCGGTCACACGACACTGAAATCACCAATTGAAGATGCGCCGTTTTTTCACAAACGTGCAAATCAAACACTTCAGTGGGAAATGGAATAGAATGAAGATGACGATATCGTGGTCATTTTTCTGACATGATTACATCTTGCTTATTTTACAAGTGTGGTATTGTGTTTTGTTTGTTAATTTTCTACGTTTTTTTAGGGTTCCGCACCTCAAAAGGAAAAAGCGGAACCCTTATAGGATCACTTTGTTGTCCGTCCGTCCGTCTGTCAAGACCCTTTTTCTCAGGAACGCGTAGAGGTATCAAGCTGAAATTTATATCAAATACTCAAGTCTACTGTCCCTTAGAGCTGTGAAAAAATCAAACTTCTAAGCTAACGCAATCAAAAGATATAGCCGTTTATGCCGCAAATTTCCGAAAATTTTCGATACTCGCAACGGAATCAAAACCTAAAGGGTACTTCCAGTCGATCTAGAATTTTGAAATTTGGTACGAAGCAACGTCTTATAGCACAGATATAGGAAAAATTGCGAAAACCGTAAATTTTTAGTTATATCATATAATAAAAATATTTTTAATAATTTTAAACTTTGTACCCCTTTCCTCATGAACGCGTAGAGGTATTAAACACTATCGGTTTGTACGGAACCCTCGGTGCGCGAGTCCGACTCGCACTTGGCCGGTTTTTTTTAATTATAAACTTACGTCAGTGTGCCTCTTTTTATGTGTTATACGTGTGTGTGTTGCTACGTAAAACGCGCTATTATGTTGGGCATCTAAACTAACATGAATAAAACAATTTTATGATCACAAATGCCACAAAATGAATAGTTAGGGTCACGTTACGATACTTAGATTCTAGATTTCTTACTTTTTACTGCATAAATCCTTTAATTATAACCTTCAGATATATGTACACTTTTATTAGAAAGAGCTAGATTTTCTTGTTATTCTAATGAACGTTTATAGCGTGCTCTGTATGAGAAAAGACCTTTACTGCAGTGGGATAATTCATATAAGGCTGGTATTATTACTTAAATGGTGTAATTTCCCGTCATTTTAGCGTAAATATTTATGGTTTATCATAAATAATATGCTGGTGCTGAACAAAGCCATTCCATTTTCCTTTATAGCATGTATACTGTCGTTTGTTGTCCCTGGCCTTGATAAAAAGCAATAGACAAAATATCGAACTTTTATTGGTGAATTTTATGTCTGTTTTGTAATTTGCCTTTTGTTTGTGCAGAATAAACCGCTTTTCTTCACAAAATGCGATATCCTCAGAATCATTAAGGTTATTTAATTTAAGGTAAGGTAAAACATTGGTGATTCTAGTACCGTGTGAGCCGACCTTAAGCCTTTAGTTACGTGTAACCGTTGACACAGTTGAGTTATACGCTCGTGTCGGAAAGAAAGAAATAATACTTATAATATGTCGGATCGTTAGATAATTGTAGGGAGTCTTAACGGTACTGACATTTAGTAGGTTCGGTCATGTTGGTAATTTGTTTTTTGCGCCAATTCATTGTAAAAGGGGTTGTTTTAGTTTTTGGAGGTTGGTGGTTTGGTTTTTGGTTTTTAATAGGAACCAAAAAAAATTAGCTTTTACGACTTTCCCTAGGTAATTTACGTTTACGAATTAAAATGAAATAAATTGTACATTTACATAATAACTTATAAGTAACGAATTTATTATCACATAAAATAATATCCTTACTTTAACTATAAAGAAATCGGTGAACATACAAAAAACATATAAATACAGAGGAACATTAAACCTCCACCTTTTTTGAAATCGATTAACTGAAATAGGGACAAATATTTTGTTTCTATAGTCTACCAACCATAAGATTTCAATACATCATCTACTGACGTTTATCTTAAGATATCACTCTTATCAGCTTATGTTAAAATCGATTATTTTTTTAAAGTTATGTACAGAAAATATTTTTAAATAAGAGAAAAGAACGCATCTCTGAAAAAAAATATGCAATACATTCAAAACTTTTTACACAATTTTGAATTTCCATACATCTTTGTTACTCTCTTCGAAACGAATAATGACTAATCTTCGGTTTTATATGACACCGATCATACAGCCAACCCAAAAACCTATCTCATCCTATTTATTTATTTATTTAAACTTCTCGCACACAAAAAAGGTACAAAGGCGGACTTAAAGTGAATGCACCAACCAGCCCGCGAAAAACAAATTTTCTTACGTTTTTGCAATTTGCAGGCCAGTGCTAGGTTGTATGCTGATTTAAATATTATTCGCGACTGTAAGACGTATGTAGTTACAGAATTATAATCATCAAAATCATCAATACAACGTCCTAAGTTCATAAAGCATACACATAAAGCTACCACCTTCTTTACTAGAACTACCTTTTAATGCGTTTAAAGCTCAAGTAAAATCCAACCTAAGCGAATAATATTTTAATCAACATACAACCTAGCACTGGCCTGCAAATTACAAAAAACGTAAGAAAATTTGAATTTCGCGGACTGGTTGAAGCATTCACCTTAATGGCTTAGGCGTTCTATACCAGTCAACCAAGGGTGGTGAAGAGATGAGATGGCAGGTGCTTTGGTTAAGAGGAACAATTCTTCTTCTTCCACAAACAAACAAAAGTCAACACACTTAAATCTCATAAATCTATATCCTACAAGATGACACCAATATCATAGACAAGCGACATTCACGTCTAAAGCTCAGCAAACAATGCGATAGAACAATGCGGCAGAACAAGGCAAGTTGGTCACTTCATTCTCACTGTCAGTAACATCAGTCTCATGTCTTAATTACTGGTGAAAAGGTGCTTGATTAGGAGTAATGGTTAATGTTTTATATGGTACTAGCTTCTGCTGTACTAATTTCGGACGTGTGAAATTTCTTTTTCTCCCGACCCACCCTGTTGCATCGCCCCCGGCCGCGCTATTACTTCGGTTAGCGTTCTTTCTGACTTTCGTTATTTTTGCTCAGATCCTTAGGGTTTTAGTGTGATATTAAATAGCTTGTATTCTTTCTCAAAAATTGGGCTATCGAATTGCAAGAGAATTTTTCAAAACCGTCTAGTAATTTCAGAGTAAAGTGCGTTCAAACAAACAAAATTTTTAGCTTTTAGCTTTGTTATTAACATAAATGTAGATGAACCATATTTTATCTGGGACACACACAGTAAAAATAATTATTTAAAGCTAACAAAATACCTTTATATATTTTTTTTTCAAATTAACAAAACATAAAAAAGAGCATAATTCTGCGATATTTGAAAAATAAATATTGCAGCGCTGGAATTCTGATAGGGCCCGTTGTGATTCACCTGCGGCCATCCTTATATTCTAGGGAATATTCTTCTATCTGAAATTGACTCTGATAAAAAAGAGAGCAATCTCTAGTTATGTCAATTTTTGCATTTTTAAACTCCAAAACCAGGATTTGAAAAAGTAGATGTATTTTTGCAAGTTTTAATACACATAACGTGCGAGACATTCGATATCAACCGGATAAAAGTTCTGGCTTTCGTTTGGGAAAACTCAATAACAATGGTACCCTGGACCATTAGGAGAGGGCAATAAACGCTCGTCTCTTTGTTTCCCACCAATTTCCAATAAAATCTTTCACTCATCGTTTCAATAACAGAACAATCTAATCAAATTGGATTCCATACCACTCAAAGTGAGAGTTTCTACAACATAGGCTGCGGTTAGCAGTGTGTCAGTTAATAATACGATCGTTTCCTATTGCATAACGTAGCTTAAATTGTGTGATATCGTTTAGATAATAGCTAGATGATTGTATAGGTATAAATAGCAATAGTAGCTTTCACGATAGCTTGAAGGGCTTGTCGCTAAAACAAGAGCCGCACGGGTCAATCGTTCAGGTTAAGCTAGTGGATGGGTAACCATCTTTACATACCAAGTTCCTTCCGTGCCTCGGTAAAACACGTTAAGCCGTTGGTCCCGGCTGTCTTTCATAGATATAAGACAGTCGTTACGGGTCGTCAGAAGCCCGAAAGTCTGACAAGCAGTCTTACTAAGGGGTATCGTATTACCCAGTAACTGGATTGTGGAGGTCAGATAGGCAGTCGCTCCATGTAAAATACTGGTACTCAGCTGCATCCGGTTAGACTAGAAGCCGACCCTAACATAGTTGGGAAGAGGCTAGGCAGATGATGATGAGCTTTCACGATAGCGAACTCTGAAACTGTAATGAAGGTATGTTTAAAGTCCTGCCACGGGCCTAGCGGACTCCTGGCCACCGGCGAGCAATGGGTAGCTCGCCGCCCGGTAAGGACCAAGCTCGGGTTGACGGCGCATAGTGTTCCACGCGCGCCTCAAAGAGATGTCAGCAATACTGAAGGGGTCTGCCAGGACCGATGCCTGCTGGGGTCGCGAGATTTGTTCAAAAGAGACACCGTGGCCCTGGCACATGGGCAACTGAAGAAACACGGGTGGGTTTTAGTCAGTAAAAGTCTGACACACCCTCCCGCTCCGCCCATGAGCCGGAGACGTCATTTGATGATTTCCCACTCACAAAAAAGGGTTCCTGAACCTCCACTTGTGGAGGTTGTCCTTGTTGTTAATTTACTTCATTCCTACTCTGTTCCAAAATAAATGATCTGGAAGATAGTACATACAACATAAAAACAATGAACAACTACCCACAAAAAAAAAAGGTATGTTTAAAGCACAGAAATGTTAAGACATTTTGATTTTTGGAAGCCTCCACAGTAAGAGTATGGTTCAAAACCGTGCAGCGAGGTCATTTTATAACACAGTAACAATAGAAATGGCGTTTATTTTGTCAGTTCAACCACATTCATTGCGTTATTTACGTTGTTGAACAAACATTTTTTTCGAACATACAAAGCAATGGATTAGCAATAGGTATCTTTAAAAATAATTCACATTCTGATTGAATAAGGGTGCTGTTCTAAGATTTTAACTGTAATGTCACTTTTAAAGTTACTTTTATACATAATTTCCCTTTTAAAATACTTTCACTTGTCTGAGGAATAAAGACAACAAGGGTGGCGATAACAAGCGCCCTTAAAATGCCTAACATTTACTATGGTAAAAGCCATTCTCTTACAACTCGTGCCGATCCTATAGAACCTTTATATTCACTAGCTTTTCCCGCGTATTACACATATGAACCTTCTTCTCGAATCACTGTGCCTATTGACGAAAACTGCATTTAAATCCGTTGCGTAGTTTAAAAGACCTAAGGTAGGACGCGAGAAGCGACTTGGTTTTATACCATGTAAAGATATCCTTTCTCTTATTGACACGCATGAGTATCTAAACTCACATTTGTTTAGTGAAGGTTGTCAGATGTAGTGTCATTAAATTTATTGATACTTTAATCCACGACCTTAAATACCCCCAGGGCCCCCTACGTAATATGTAACATAAATTAAGCCAGATAATGTTCGTATAACGTGATGCCCTCAAGGCGTTTCTGATCGAGATAGTGAGAAAGTATCAAGACTTTTTATCAGTTAATTGCACAATACACAGGGCTGTGACGTCATCGAACAAAGATGGTGGCCAATAGTTACGATGACAAAACAAGGTATGAATTAGTGAAGTTTTTGTTTTTTTGTGAAAAAGATAATTAACTATTTTCTTGTTTGTGTTTTGTTAATTCGATTGTCGTGTCTACCGCAATGTTGATTGTTAATGTTTTTTTAGCGATTTTGTAAAGAATATTATTTCGCAAATCTCGCACTTTCTTTTTCTAAATTTCTTCCCTTTGTTTTCCTTGCACGAATTTTCAGTGTCATTAAAAGTTTTCAACAAAGATCGTGGATACATTTTTTATTTTTGGTTCTTAATTTTTCTCTTTCATACATCTGGTCATACACGCACGCCGGTTACCAGTACGACATACCTGACCTTTCTGAAGAAAATCACCAATAAAGTCACTATAAGTTCTCTTAGGGCGAAAACATTAACGAAACATAATGAGTACATATGTATGGCTCGTAGCAGGTGGCGTTCTATAGTTTCTGCCTACCTCCATGGGAAAAAGTCGTAAGTTTATGTATGTATGTTTTAAGTTTTAGATTTCGATACCCAACATATTTCATTTCATTTATTTCATTTCACTTATTTCATTTCATTTATTTCATTTCATTTATTCCTGAACAATATATTTACATTGTGTTGAATATACATGCAATTTACATAAAATTATAAGAACTAAGAATTATTCATATTATTTACGTAAAGTATTACCAGCTCATTTTATAGGACCCTGTAGTTTAAAGTTAGGTACACTACCGTAGTACCGTGATAGTGCACGTAGTGTATGCGTAGACACAGGTGCACTCTCTCTTCCTTTACTCTAGTCCGATGGCACGGCACGCAATCCGACACGATCAGAGAGAGATCAAGGCGCAGGACCAACAGCATAACTTGCGTTCTATCTTATACTAACATCATACCTGCCCATATCCCAATTTATTTCGGGTCGTCGGAACATGTCTTTTCTTCCACACTTCTCTATTAGTCGTCATCTCAGTAGTCACCCCCTTTCTATCCATATCAGAATTCACACAGTCCATCCATCGTTTTGCTTTGGTCTCGCTCTAATCTCATAGCCATCGACATTCCTACTCAATACTTTCCTCACGACATTTTCCTCCTCTATCTTATACTTACAGACTGCCAATATTTTAGCAACAGACAAATAGTTTAGATATTCAAGAAATTTTGAAAGTGTTTCCAGGGCTTCATTAAACTTAATTATAATTACGTTTCTAATAACATGTTTCAGTTAAAGGCATATTAAAGCTCTGTGTTGGCGTTATACTGCCGAACTGTCATTATCCACACAATCGAGTCATTCCAACCTACACGTATTCGGTAATTGAGCTATAATAGCTATACTGAAACCTTCGCAAATAGCTTTTAGCCCAGGTATGGGCGAGCGGTTTTTGTTCGCACACTGGAGTTTTAACCTAGTACTTAGCGTTGAGAGACGAAAATCCTACTATGTGTTTTTTGACGCGCTGAGATGATCTTTGTTGGATTCTTAACTCTCGGTATTCTGCCGAGCCTTCAGTCCAGAAACCAGTGCACCATATAGCACCATAACATTTCTTCCCGTGGCTGTCGTAAGAGGCAACAAAGGGACTTACTAGAGAATGGGCAGCAACGTCCTCTATGTTTTTTACCATCATACTACGATCGCCAACCCGCCTGCCAAGCGTGGCGACAATGGCTCACCCTCCCAAATTGGGGGAGTCATATGTCCAGCAGTGGACGTCTTTCGGCTGAAATGTTGATGACAATGAAGTTAGAGAAGAGTCTTGTCTTAAAATTGAACAATTACCACAATCTGAAAGAGAATGTGGATTAGAAACATTAAAAAAATAATCTTAAAACAAAAAGCCGACTCTATTAACCTGGATTTCTTCGGTCCATCGCTCGATACAGTAACCATTATTAGACGTCAGTAATTTGATGGAATTATTTCTATTATTACGGTATATGATGGCCGCTATTACTTTTAATACGGTGTGTGTTTTAGCGGTAAATATATTAAATGAATGGACAGGTGGAATGATGGATTAGAACGTCCCTTCTCTTTTACTTAATGAACGTTTTGAAAAAGGGGGCATGTTTTATGTATATGGGGAATAATAAAGGGAATAACCCTGTGTGTACGTAGGACCACTACAACAGTTCGTTATACTGAGTCAAATTAAATTATCTAGTGAAACTCCACAAACAAACACACTAATAATCAACACTTTTGTACCAATTTTTTTGTTGTTTTCTTCTTGTCTGTTTATATATGTGTGTGTTGATAAATGATTAAATTAACGTGAGGGATATCAATACTTATTTATACACAATGACAAAAAATAATTTTGTCACGTTTATAGGGGTTTTTTTTTTAATTTAAAAGAAAGCTTTCTTGCGGTGGTTCTTATCCGTACAGCCATTTTGACACGACAATTCTTTGATCAAAATATGGTAATCTTTACAACTTCTTATTTTACTTTTCAGAGGTTTTTGTTTTGGTTGGGGGTTTTTAAATTTAACTTTCATAACTTCCCTTGCTGTAAAACCTTAATTTAACGTATAATAATCATTGTAATTGTTAGCTTTAAGTTTTTTCAGATTTTTCTAAGATTTACAGACTTGAGACTAGCAAGAATTTGTTTGCCTCCGAAGTAAAAATAGCTGGTCAAACGCGATTCTTCAATTCGGTGCATCACCTAACGGTGTTCCAACCGGGGCTTCGCCAAATGCTAATACAATACAACTGTAATGTACATTTGATTTTTCGTGATGCGCCATTGCGGTTTCTGGTTGATCGCCCCAAAAACACCACCGGCGAATCATTTCGTTTATTAAAGATTAAAAACTTTTCGGTTTATAATGTTTAGTTTTATTGATCTTTTAATTTAGTATTTGAATTTCTTAGTACAACACCCTCTCCCTTGACTTACCATATTTTTTTATGTTGGATGACAAATCTAACAACTATTTAGGGGCTTGTGTGTAAGTGATAACAGACGCACGGGTCGATCGATCAGGTTAAGATGACGTTGTTTCGCGGATAGCTGATCACCTTTACATACCAAGACACCTGCGTGCCTCGGAAGGCCATTGGTCCAGGTTGTCATTCTTGAGTCATATCTTTTGGAAGGGGTGACTTGAAAAAAATCTATTTTAATTAAAATGCTGACGTTCAAAAGTGTCTTTTTTGTGCCTGTTTGAAATAAATGCCTGTAATAGTGGGCGAGCTTATTGATATCAACTAGGCACAAATCCAGACGCCACTGCTACTAAGCAATTCCTGAAAGAAAAACCAAATAACACTTTCACCGACCTGAGAATCGTACCCAAGAACTCATGTTCAACAGTAACGCTTGCAACCACTAGACCAATAATAGAGCCAGTCACCACTTCAGAACGTAAAAACTGTACCAACCACGACATAATATTCAAATTATGAAGAAAAGACAATTACGGGTTGCCCAATTCACCTAATGTCATTTCACGAGTGTTGGCTGTCGGCAACTTATTATAACGAACCCAAGGCCGGTTGCTGCAACCACGCGTGAGATAATTTTTATTAGCATGATTTTCACCGTTCTTTTGGCTTTTATCGCAGTTTAAATATTAGGTTTGTAGTGGGCTATTAAGATGGCAAATAGCGCATCTTTGTTTTTCTGTGTAATCAAGGTCTTGTTAGTAATTAAAGAGAGTGATAATTAGGGTCATTGTGACCTCTTGAATGGGTTTTAAGAATGTTTTTATTATGTGATGGGAACCGGCTGTCTTCCGTGGATCTTTGACATTCGTTACGGGTCATCTTGCGTTGTCTTTGCAACTAATTGTACCAAGAAATATCGTCGACCTTCGCTTGGAGTTACTAGAGAATGGGCAGCAACGTTCTATATGCATCATACCACCATACTGCGATCGTCAACCCGCCTGCCGGTTTTGGCGATTATGGCAAATCTCTCTAAATTAGGGGAGGCCTATGTCCAGCAGTGGAGGTCTTACGGCTGAAATGATGATCATGATGATGCTTAGAGTTACCTTACATGATCGAATCAGTAATGAGGAGATCCGTTGGAGAACCATTGTAACCGACATAGCCCGAAGAATTGCCAAACTTAAGTGGCAGTAGGCAGGGCAAATTGCTCGCAGAACAGATGACCGATCAGGCCGAAAGATTCTGGAGTAGCGACCAGATACTGGAAGACGTACTATGTGATGGGCGCAGGAATAGAATGGATGCGCAAAGTACAGAACCGGTCAAAGTGGGGGTGCTTGCGGGACGCCAAAGTCCAGTAGTACACGTCTCTCGGCTAAAATGATGATAGGTAGGTATGTTGATTGAATCTAGGCTGATATTCAAAACAACACATAGCATCATTTTTAAACTTGTGAAACAAAGGGCTCAACCTTGCGTTCTATTAATATTTGAAACCGCTAAATACTACTATTTAGCACTATTACAATAAGGTTAAAATTACTTACACAGCTCACCTATTATTAGGTAACATGTTGTGTCCACAAAATATCTTGAAATCTACCAACCGTCCAACTTTGTATTCGATCAACGAATAATAAAATAAGCGCATGTACTGAATGCGAAAATTTGACGCGCATTGTTAAAACAGGGCAATCTGAAATGTGTGCGGAATTTTGATAAGAGCGTTTTTACCGCAGCTGTTTATTTTGGTCATAAAAGAGTAAAGTTTTTAGCTATATTTGTAATGTATTTTTCTTCATTTTTATCGCGTGCCTTCATAATCTATATCTTAATCATCATCATCATCATTTCAGCCGAAAGACTTCCCCTGGGCCTACCCAAGCTCCGCTACCACGACCGGTTTGGTGTTTTCCGAATTTCCTTTATAAATGATATCATCTATCATCTATTGATTGCTTGATCTGGAAAAAATCTCAAAAGAATATTCTCTATGTTTTTAGCGTCTTTTCTCTGTGTATTGTTAGTAATTTGGAGCCTGTGACTTATCACCTCGGTCTTCATTTCCTTCTTAACCATATCCTCCATTCTATAATCCTTAGATTCAATTTTATTGGAATGGAATGTTCCATCTGCTTGTAATTCAACTCAAGTTTCAAGAGCTGCCTTAGAAATAATGTGCTCGTAAATGATCCGTTACCAACTTATGTAAGAATTTCAAGCTACGTAGCTGGAATCACAATTTATTTTAGGCATTCTATACTTTATCTGGTGAGTTTTGAGTAGTGACCAAAATCAGTAGGAGTAACGACGATCTTCGTACGGCTAGCAGACGATGGAGTGAGTTGGCGATTGATGAGAGGTATGACGAACAAGCTCTGGGATAGCGTGGAGGATTACAGCCTACTCCCTCTCACAGATAGGAGGCCTATGTCCCAGCAGTGGGAACAATATAGGATGATTTAGCTTCTGCTTTTATGCTAAGTCCAGCAGTGGACTATTACATGCTGCTGATTATGATAACCTTGTCGAAGATTGTGCCGTGTCGTGTATAGTTTGTCCGGTAAAATGTCTAAGGTAATACGTGTTTATTACGTTTGAAATGAAATATACTATTTATAAGTAGATCTTATGAGACACTTTATACATCAAATCTTTTGTTGGTCAATATTTTAAAAACTAGATGGTGCCGGCAATTCATAGCTGACTGTGCCCTGAGAAGAACTGTCATGGTCTTTTTATGTAACTCCACTTTTTATGTAAGTCCAACAATGCAGGGTCATGTCTGCAAAGGCCTTTTGAAAAAAGAGCCATTATGCCCTTCCCGTTTGATGACTGATTCCCAAAATACAAACCCTGGCTTAGTTTGGGTATCAGTTTCAGTACCTTATATAAACATAAATGGATATTGTAACTATGTACGCAATTCTTATGAATGCATTTTGGCAAATAAACTTTTAATTTTAATTACCTTAGAAATTCTACCAGACAAACTAATGATTCTACATGAAGTAGCTAGATTCAGTAGGCACTTATGCAATAAAGATGATTCTCCGGTAGAAGTATAATTAATTAACGTTATAGATCTGTGTCAAAATCTCAGACAGTTATGAAACTATAAGTTACTGCAACATTCTTTGAAATTATAGGTTTCTAGGTTTTTAGAGATTTGCTCTATTAAAGCAAACAAGAATATCTAAATTGTATTTTTGATCTTTTAATTGAGACAGAGAAGAATAAAAGAGTAAAGGAAATATTATCAAAGAATCAAGTACCTAACATAATGAAACTTGTGCTTGAATATATTAACTAGCTTTTGACAGCATCTTCTTTCGCGTGGAAGTCGGAAGTTGTTCCACGGATGCGTGCTACCGGGATACGAAGGAAGTGATATATAATCTGAGTTATAAAATATCTCTGTGCCAAAATTCATCCAAAACCGTTCGGTCGTTTTTGCTTGGTAGAATAACAAACATCCAAACATACAGACTTTTACGTTAATAATATAAGTAGGACTAGTGGAAGTGAAGGACACTGATCGTGACATAATTAAAAAAAAATGTAATTACGTCTGGGGTTGTGAAGTGTCCCGCTAACTATTAAGTTAGAACTTCGGGATTTTTATTTGTAATTGAACGTTTCAAAACATATTGTTTGGATGACGTCATAGGACTAAGGTGCTTTTTCCATATTTTCTTCTAACTAACAATAATCTTCTGTTTGTTTCAGTCCCCCAACAATGACATAAGCCCACAAGATGGCGCTACGGTTGAAGAAAGACATCAAGAAGGCCTCTTACTACGTGTGGTTCCTGGGGGCGCAGGAGTCACGCGGCCTGCGGGGCGAGGAGTTTGCTCTGCCTGCTATTCGCATATTAGAGGAGAGGGCACGGGATTTGGAACCTTTTAAAGTTACTCTTCAGGTTGGTACAACTTTTGTTACAAAAGTATTTATTAGTAAACCAAAAACATTACTTTTCGTCGGAAAATTTAAGAAAAAGCCACGGGCCCTTGAACTGCATCAGCAACAATACTTTTAAATTTATAAATGGCCAGCACATTAATAAATGAAACGAAATGAAGTCATAATATTTTGATATGTGGCATGTGTGCTAGCGGAGCTGACTGACGTTGTATTACCCGAACAGCGCCATCTATCGGGCCCAATTTAAACCACCCACTCAAAACGTGCACATTTTTTAAATCAAAATGAATACAGCTGTTAAGAAGGGGTTCAGTTACAGAAGAATATATAAAATTAGCTTGCTAAAAGTATCAACAAGGACATCCTTACAGTTTATATTTATAGGTCGACAAAGTAATTTCCTCCTAACTTTGATGAGAATGGAGTAGCTAGTGCTATCTGATTACTTACTATATTTTCATACGAGAAAGCAAAATCAGTCTATACTGTTCCCACTGCTGGGACACAGGCCTCCACTTTTTGAGGGGGAGCGGACCCAGTGCGGGTTAGTAGATGTCACATATTTTCGAATATTTTGTTTTTAGGACATGCCAGTTTCCTCACGATATTTTCCTCTCACAGTTTTGAGAGCAGTGGTGATGATATAATTCAGTCACAAAGTACATCGGTTTTCTGGGTTCGAACATACGACCGTAAGGCGCGGCTGTAGATAACCACTTTGCCACCACTGCGCTTATACGATATCCTACCTACTATATCTAAAAATAAAGGCTGTGTCGTCGCCTAGATAGGTATGCTAAAGCAACAAAACAAATAACTCGATTGGTACAAACCACAGTCACAGTGGCCGAGCTATTGACTTGTGCAGTTGTGCGCTTCGGGTCAAGGATGTATCTCAAGTAGGTAACAAATATTTGTATATCTACTGAGAATTGTTCCGGGTATGGGCGTTCAAAATCAAAAGTCATTTATTCAAACTAGGCTGAGAGTCAGCACTTTTTGAACGTCAAAGTTACATGAGACAGTCCCCCCAAAACGCCCACCCTTCGACACTTCCTAGTGCTTTAGCTGGGAAGAAGAAGTGGCGGAACAAACTCCCCAGCAGCACAGCTGTCTGTTAAGTTAGAAGAACCTGATTCTATACAGTATTATGTAAGTAATTAATATTATAAAACAAAACAAAACATACATCAAATTATGCGTCATATGTCAGCTAGCACACGCCAATATACGAACAAAACATCAAAAAACTAAACTCAAGCTGAAATAATAAAATCGTAAATATAGAACTTAAAACCTAAATAAGAGCCTCCGGGTATAAAGGGCGTGCCCGCTTACATACACAACGATGAGGAAAGCTAATTCTGATTCTGGTTGAAAGAACATAAACATTGAGTTAATTACAGCGACCAACTATTCTTATCGTTTAAGAAGTCGTTGATAGAATAGTATGCCTTTGAACAAAGGTTGGATTTTACTTTAGCTTTAAACTCATTAAACTGCAAATCTAGGAAAGCAGAGGGAAGCTCGTTGAAAAAGGTAATACCAAGACCAACAAATGAATTATGAACCTTATGAAGCCGGTGAAAGGGAGCACGTAGCTTGTCCTTATTTCTAGTATTAATATTATGAATATCACTGTTCTTAGTGTTCATATACAGTGTGAGTTTTGACATATAAGATAGTGTAGAGAAATATCTATACATATAGTATCGGTATTATTACGTTTGGTGCCAGAAGAAAATAATAACACCACCCCATTTCTTCCCGTGCGTGTCGTAGAAGGCGACTAAGGGACTTACTAGAGAATGGGCAGCAGCGTTCTCTATGCATTTTACCACCATACTGCGATCGCCAAACCGCCTGCCAAGCGTGCCGATTATGGCAAACCCGTTTTGGGGAGGCTTATGTCTAGCAATAGACGTCTTTAGGCTGAAATGATAATCTATACATAAATTGACAAATTTGTTGTTGCACATAAATATACATATGTCTCGTCCATTTTACCGATTGCTACTCTTTGTGGCTTATTCCAAGGCAGTTGAAACGTTTCTCAAAAACTGTCGAGCTTATTTTCTCTGTGCTTATCTGATTGTCGCCACTTCATTCTGGAAGTTGGTGTGCCTTGGAGAACACACGTTACGCCGATGGTCCTGCGCCAGATCTCTCTCCGGTCATGTCGGAATGCTGTCTCATCGGACTATGAGAGTGTTGGATGAGAAAATGCCCTTGTGTCTGCGTAGAAATTTATGCACTATAATATCTTCTTCGTCGATGGCTTGTCTCCGCTGAGACTGGTCGTCGAATTCTGATTGGAGGTCTCTTAGATTCTGGCAAGCAGCAGTGATTGAGAATATTGTGGCGAGTCTGTCTACTTTGTCTTTACATAGTATAAAACAATGTCCCTTTCCACGTTTGTACGCTTAGATCTTTTAAAGTCCACAACGAATTTTGAAGCGGTTTTCATCAATAGAAAGAATGATTCAAGAGAAAGGTGCTGTGTATAATATGCGGGCAATGCCACTGGCAAACGTTTGTAATAATTACATGACATATTTTTTTAAACGTAACAGCAGTTTATCAGATCCTTACTTTCGAGTATCTTTGTTATTCTCACGTATGTCTTCGCGTTTCGTCACACCTGGGTGTGTTATAGCAATAAGGAAAATAATAAGTTTATTGTATTCTGGGTACTTACAGCGAGGGCGCACCCAAACTCACTTTTGTTGACACACATACCGACGGATATATAAGTGTTACTGCCGATTTCATTTGGAGTTTTTGATGTAATTTTAAAGTCGTTTTCACATGGTTGACATTTTGATATCCTACCGGGATTCATTCATAGGATTGAATCCACTCTCTCATAGATCTTTCTCAGTCGCTCCTATATGACTTGCTATTTTTTTTCTTACTATTTTAGAATAGATGTAAAGGTCGATACCTAAACTTCACATAAACACAATAACATGACGTCAACAAATACTTTGAATTTTCATGACTAGGATAGGTGAAAAATGTTGCCTCCTCCTTTACGTCATACAGCGAATGTTGGTTTCATAACGAAGCGCATTCCATTCTTCTTTAGTTCCGATCCGTCAATAGAAATGTCGGCGAAAGTTTTAGTATCGTTCTAATTGATTTGTTTGTTCTCTTACGTTTCTTACTAACAATGTTATATAAGCTATGGCTGCAAGGTTCCTCTGTTCTGAGTTGTTGGTTGATCGTTTGTGTTGAATGAAATTATGTTCGCATTGTTGATTGGTTGGAATTTCAAGTTAGGCAGTCGAATAGTAAGTAAATGTGATTACCAATTACTTTGATAATTCCCGTGGTTGAGGTAACGTGTGTTAACTATATCAAGTTATGAGGTTTTCTTTGATCAACTAGAATGAGGCAACTAGAATCAATTCTATTTTTAACCAACGAAAAACAACGGAGAAGGTTATCAATTCGACGCGTATATATATATATATATTTTTTTTATGTATGACCACGCATAACTTTTTACATAGTAGTCCGATTGTAATAATTCTTTTTTTATTGGAAATGGTATACTCCGAGGGTGGTCCCATATAAATTTGGAAAACAAAATCGAACCCTAAGGGTCGGAAAACAGGGGATGATTGATTGTTCACTCACTGATTGTAATGTATAACCACGCATAACTTTGTACAGAGTAGTTAGATTTTGATAATTCTTTTTTCATTGGATAGGATATACCTTGCCAAGTATTATTAGTATATTAAAGCCACAAAAAAATTATAAAATAAAAACTTTTTAACAAAAACTTAAACCGCCGAAAAAACAGAAAAGCAAAAAATAATAAACCTTAAAATTTTGAGTCGGCACTGAAAATTCAATGAACAAAGATCACTCAAAGCGCCGAATCATAATTTTAAGGTTTATTATTATTTGCTTTTCTGTTTTTTCGGCGGTTTAAGTATTTGTTAAAAAGTTTTTCATTTAACTGTGACGTTTAATGGGGCTTTTTTGGGCCTATTTCAAATAAATGCTTTGACTTTGAATTTGATACAGACAGAGAAAAAGACGTCCACCGCTGGACTTCCTCCAAAAAAATAGGGTTTTTTTCCATAATCACCACGCTAGGCAAGCGCGTCGACAATCGTAGTATTGTGATAAAATGCATAGAGAACGCTGCATTCTCTAGTAAGTCTCTTAGTCGCCTTTAAAAACACCCACAGGAATCACGAACCATATCCGCAGCCTAAAAACAACATGATTGTCCATAGAGTTCTTTCTTTATATTATTTTAACCGACCATCTTCTTCCTCCAGGTATCCCACAAAGGCTTGAAGATAATCCAGAATGTGCAAGCGAAGGGTAAACAGCAGACGATCAAGCACTTTATACCACACGGCAGCATCACCAGCGCCGTGGTGCAGTCGGATGTCGTGGCGTGTGTACTGCTTCTGTACAACCCGCTGACTGGCTGTCCAGTACATGTTCATGCTTACAGGTTAGTGTACTGATTTCTACAAAGTTCTCTTCCAAAAGTAACATAATCAGCCTGTTCCCTCCTCTCGGTGAGATTCTTCAAATTTTTTGTAAATATGGCCAGTTTGCTCATAATATTTTCTCCACCGTTTTGAGAGCAGTGGTGACGAAATGATTTACACAAAGAGAAGAGTCTGTGTTCGAACCTACGACCTACTCGTAAGTCACGGCCGTCAGGAATTTGGAGTGCTACCTACAAATTTGGTAGTTTGATTTGATTATTTAAATACTTACTTAACCCTAGATTACACTATCGTAAAATTTACGACGGCAAAATCATGATTCCTGGAAAAAACAAAGTTCGCGTCGTTCCCGCGTCCCGTTTAAACTGTGTAGAGCTAAAAAAAAAATTGCACTCCGGGAGTGCCGGCAGAAGTGAAAACTTGATTATTAACGTTGAGCATGTTTGATATTTTGGAATGGTTAGGGAATAATTTGTTGTTCAATTTCCATATTTTAAGCACTTTATATTCACGAATTTTACGAATACACAACAATGTGATCACTACACAGACGGTCGAGCCATCAGCTGTCACCATCCATGGATGCGCGTGGCACGCTGTAACATAGACGAACATTCGCGCAAGCGCCCTGCGCCGCCTAAACGAAACAGTAGGCCCAGGCATACATTTTCGCCGCGCCGTAGAGAGGGGATAGCTGTCTACTCTCCATCCGTCCTACGCTTTTTCGATCAGGTCACGTGTCCTGACGCGAGTTTAAGATTTTATACCCATTACAGAAAAAGTGCTCAACGCCGCTAAAGAAGTTTTCACTTCAAAAAAAATTCAACTATTTTCATTATTATGTGATCTCTTAAACCCAAAGAATAAGTAATTGTAATTTCTAAAATAATTATTGTTGTGATTTATTGTTTTATTTTCCTGTCGTATTTTTTACGAATGTTTAGTAATCACGTCACTTTTAGGATAGTTTAGTAATCTAGGGTTAAACCAGAAATCTGATTTCAAATCACATTAAAGACGTTATTCATTTGACTATTGAGGTTAATTTTGTCACCACAATTTTCGTATATGTAAAAAAAGCTGTACATAAAGATATACCGTTAAGCTTATTGTCATAGTACTTAAAGCTTCGTCTAACAGTAAGACCTATGAAGTGCCGGGCGTAAAGAATAGCACCACTCCATTTCCACCCGTGGCGCGTGGGTGAGACTAAGAGACTTACTAGAGAATGGGCAGCAGCTTTCTCTATACATTTTAATTGGGGAAGGCCTATGTCCAGCAGTGGACATCTTTCGGCTGAAATGATGATGAACAGTAAGCATCAGAGACAATTTTTTTGTTTTGTAAAAATTAATGTAAACTTATGCATAGGAACCGTTACCAAACTGACGCGATCATCATCATCATCATTTCAGCCGTAAGACGTCCACTGTTGGACTTAGGCCTCCCCCAATTTGGGGGGCTTTGCCATAATCGCCACTCTTGGCAGGCGGGTTGGCGATCGCAGTATGGTGGTAAAATGCACAGAGAACGCTGCTGCCCATTCTCTAGTAAGCCCCTTAGTCGCCTTTTACGACACCCACGGGAAGAAATGGGGTGGTGTTATTCTTTACGTCCGGCACCACACGGTACACGCGAACGCAACTGACGCGATAGGTACCTATAATCTTTTCCTTAGTCTTCTGAGCTGATGCTAGGTAAAATTTATTACCAGAAAATTTGTTGACAGATTTATTTGACAAATTAAAGCCCTAATAGCTACCATTAATTACAAAACCTAGGTTAAGTAGGTTTAGCCTTTTAAGGCGCAGTTTTAGAAGCAATTTATAACGCATTAGTGTAATGTTGTTACCACGTAAAAACACACATCTGTTTTAAGAGCGCAGCAAACTTCTGATGTTAATTGAAGCATGGCGGCTCGGTAGATGTCACATGTTTTCGAATTTTTGGTTCTAGGACATGCCGTTTTCTTCTGGATATTTTATTTCAGCGTTTTGAGAGCAGTGGTGAAGATATTATTTTACAAGAAGTAAAGCGCCTGCTTGGGTTCGAACCCATGACTACTCGTAAGTCGGTGCCGATAACACTGGGTAACCACTGCTCTCGGATAATTCCTTCATGTTACTAAAAAAATACACATTTTTATGATAAAATGTTAAAACGTATACGTTATAGAAAACATGTAGTATTTTTATTATTAAAAAAACTGATGACCTTCCGTGAAGCAGTAATGCCATAATAAAGGTCGTTTTAAAAAATAAATAAATTAGGTACTATGTTTTTCTTTTCTTTAGGAAACTAGAAGTAATCGTATGTCTAAATAATACGATTTGTAGACCGAATCCTTAAGTATCTGACATTATCATCATCTGCCTATCATCATCATCATCATTTCAGCCGTAAGACGTCCACTGCTGGACTTAGGCCTCCCCCAATTTGGGGGGCTTTGCCATAATCGCCACGCTTGGCAGGCGGGTTGGCGATCGCAGTATGGTGGTAAAATGCATAGAGAACGCTGCTGCCCATTCTCTAGTAAGTACCTTAGTCGCCTTTTACGACACCCACAGGAAGAAATGGGGTGGTGTTATTATTTATGTCCGGCACCACACGGTACCATCTGCCTAGCCTTTTCCCAACTATATTTGGGTCGGCTTCCAGTCTAACCGTATGCAGCTGATAAGTGAATACCAGTATTTTACATGGAGCGACTGCCTAACTGACCTCCACAATCCAGTTACTTGGTAATACGATACCCCTTAGTAAGACTGGTTGTCAGACTTTCGGCCTTCTGACGACCCGTAACGACTGTCTAAGATCTATGAAAGACAGCCGGGACCAACGGCTTAACGTGCTTTCCGAGGCACGGAGAGGTCTTGGTAAGTAAAGATCACCCATCCACGAACCAACCGCGACAAGTGTAGCTTAACCAGATTGAACGATCCTTAAGTATCTCATATAGCTATTAATTGCATAACTATGCATACATTATATTTTGACTGGCCTGTTAGACTAATGGGATGGTGACCCTGACTGCTAAAACTGTGAGCGTGGGTTTGATTTCCACCCAGGACAAATCTTTGTGTGAGGAACACAATCATTTGTTCTGTGTCTGGGTGTAAATTATCTATAATATATATATATATGTATTTGGAAATATAAAAGTATATTTATCAGTTGTCTGGTTACCATAGTACAGGCTCTGCCTAGTTTGGGATCAGATAACGGTGTGTTGGTTGTCCGAAGATATTATTATTATTTTAACTAAATTTTTAGGAACAGCGGATCAAACAAACGCAATTATTTCGCCATTACGTATCGTTCCATCGGTAACAAATAAGTAGTCAGAAACAAAATGATATTTTAGTACATTTTAAGGTCACACCGTTAATGTCAAGAGTGAATACACAGGTTTTAAATTGTAAACTTAGATGAGCGAATCCGCGAGATTTAGCGGTGACGATCTAAATGATAAATTATTTGATTCCTAAAATTAGGTTTGTACAAACACTGTTTTTACATTTCAATCATATTTTTAAAACTAGTTTTCTTTTTTGTGGGTGAGAAATCATCACATGACGTCTCCCGCTCTATGGTGGAGCGGAAAAGCTTGTCAGACTTTTACTAACTAAAACCGACCTGTGTTCCTTCAGTTGCCCATATGCCAGGGCTACGGTAACTCTTTCGAACAGATCTCGTGACCCTGGCAGAAAACTAGATGAGGTCGGCGTTTCCTTTCTGACTACTATAAGAAAAAAGGGCGAAACAAACTCAGAGGTCTCTTTTAAAGTTCAGACATAATTTTGGTCACATCATGTAAAGACCACGTAGATTGGTATCTGTGGTCTTTAGGAAAGAACCACTCAGATTTAGTGGACCTGTTCAATCAGTGCATGCATTTATCAGTAATCATGTTGCTGAACTCAGAACTAAAAGGGCTCAACGATTTGATAAGCAATTATAATAGTTTCTGCCCGCGACTTCGTTCTCGTGAAATTTTGGTCCTGTCGCGTCATATCTCATCGCTCGCCTGCGCAGTTACTTCGTTCCCACTTCAAGTTCCAGAGATTACTTCCTATAAACAAACTTACAAATTTACTTCTTTATAATACTGTTGATTAGTAAATAATCTACCAGGTAATAAACCACTTGCAGTTACTGTAAGAGTTCTACTGACCCCGTTATAAAGCCAAGCGTGATGATAAGAATAAAGGTTTATGTATTGACTTATGTAAAATAAATTGGATTCTGTTTACATTGTTGTTGATACGGCTACCGTGATTAGCTGATAACGACAGCTAGAAAACAATAGATTGAGGTTTGTAGGTAAATACTTAGCTACGTTAGTTTAGTTATTACCTACAGTACAGAATGTACAAATAACTAAAAAAGGTACGGAGTGTAGAGGTTCTATTTGTTTCAGAACCAAATCAAAATCAATTTTGTGGATCGTATTTTGTTTAACATAAAGCCTGACTTTGACATCCAAATTGGAGTTTTTGAAATTCATCCACTATTTCCGGAGATATCGCGGACATTACATACAAAAAACAAAAAAAAACCTTATAGAGGAATTGAGAGCCTTCTTTTCCTTTTTACAATACAATACAAAACAATCCTTTATTTCAGGCAACTAAGGCCCATAAAAACACAATACATATATAAAACATAATTATAAACAGCAGCAGCAGAACAGCAGACGGTTATAAACTCTGACAAATAAACTAATGCTCAAACCAAACTTTCATAGTATCCATGTCATCACACCTTAACTAAATATTTAGCACAAAAGCTAGCACAAAGGGTGAATCTTCACCTGACATTTGGCATTTAGTGTCGCAACTCCCGCACAGCATGCTTGTGCAAGTCTGTAAACTTAGCGTCCATTATTTATGTTGGTAACAATAATATCTCAAACGTTTTGTATAGGAAATAATAATAATTGTTATTTAAATGGAAATTGGCTATTTCTATTGAGGTTTTATAGAGTAAAGTTGTGTCCACGGAAAGGACTGAAAGTTAGATTTCTGGGTGTGTAGAGGGTACTTAGATAGATGCCGATCCTATGAATAACCTATTTCTTCCCGTGGGTGTCGTAAAAGGCGACTAAGGGACTTACTAGACAATGGGCAGCAGTATTCTCTATGCATTCCACCACCATATTGCAATTGCCAACCCGCCGGCCAAGCGTGGCGATTATGTCAAACCGCACTCATGATGATAATGATGAAAATGAATTGCGACTTTCGAGAACAACTTTTTTTTAACCAAAATAATTTGCTTAGAAATCACAAGTTTAATTAAATATCATTTTGCACACGATGTGCGAGGTAGATCGTACTACAAAACGAGGTCAACTATAAATATAAAAGAAACTCTCAGATTATCCTTCAAAATAATGCTTGCATTACACGCACAGAACCACTACTTTAGGATTTCCATCTCAATGTAACAACGGCTGACATATCACGTTTGTGCGCCTGCGCATCTAGAGGTCAGAGCGACATCTAGCGAAGACTCGCGGAGAATTTGTTACGAGACCCACTTCTGTAGTTTATGGTTATTGGCTGATGCAGAATTGGAGAAGTAGGCATGCTAGTGTCTCGTGACGATTTTAATTACAGGTAGGTGCCGAGGTCAAGGTCAAAAGGTTAGGTTTTAAGGGAATATTGAGTTAGGGTTTAATATTAAATATGCTAACGTGAAATCTAATCTTGTGGGTATACAATCTTCTTTTAACATTGAAATCACACTGACAACGAATTATTTGGTATTTTTTTATTAAAAATAGGCAAAAATTAATCGTTTGAAGTTTCATCAGTATTTATTTTTTTACGGGTCTTTTAGGATACATAGCACATACATTCATAAACTGAGTGCATCCCATCCACCCCGGTCATCCCGCCCCGTTAACGGGGCAGTTGGAAAAAATTGTGCCATCGACCCCGGTTGAGTCGACCCTGTCGTTTAACGGGGTGGATGGCACAGATCTGGTCGCAACTACCCCGGTGTATTTCTAACGAAGCGGACAGCGCAGATTGAGTAGCATACGCGCCGCATAGTAGAAAGTACTTATGTTCCAGTATTTGTTTCTTGGTGCTTACTAGTATTGAACATGTAGGTCTGTAATTTTAGATGGTATAATCCATTTTTAATAAAAAAAGTAATAAAAAATCAATTAATAATAGTAACATAACATTTGCGAGAATATTAAATATTATAATTACACTTCATATTTATTTTTATAACAATAACTAGCTGACCCAGCGAACTTCCTACCGCCTCAGAATCAATTAATTGTATTTTTAAGGCATAAAGCGTTTTCTAGCAGACATTCCTTTGTTTGGTAAGCTCCTGCCAAGTTATGATAACCTAGTATGTCGAAGGCATAAAGCGTTTTCTAGCTGACACTCCTTTGTCTGACAAGCTCCAGCCAAGTTGTGACTACCTGGTACTTCGAAGGCATACAGCGTTTTCCAGCTTGCACTCCTATGTTTAGTAAGCTCCTACCCAGTTATGACAACCTGGTACTTCTAAGGCATAAGGCGTGTTGTAGCTGACACAACGGGTTAGGTGAGCTCCTATAGAGTTATGACCACCTGGTACTTCAAAGACATAAGTGTTTTCTAGCTGACATACAAAATGTGTAAGAAAATGAAAAATCTCTTTAAACACTACCGGGGTGTATGCTACTCAATATGTGCTGTCCGCTTCATTAAAAACACACCGGGGTAGATGAGACTAAATCTGTGCCATCCACCCCGTTAAACGACCGAGTCGACACTACCGGGGTCGATGCAACAATTTTTCCCAACCACCCCGTTAACGGGACGGGACGACCGGGGTGGATGGGATACACTCCATAAACTGACGCCTTCTTGGAGGTAGACAGAATCCCTAATGTTAAACCTATAATAACATTTTCACTGGCTTTTTTAAAGTTTCAACTATTCGTTTATTAGTAAATAATCAATATAATAACCTACCCACAGAAGTCATTTACTTAACTTTTTTAGTATATTTTTTTCTCCTTTCAAAACAGCTTTCCTATAAGAAATCAACAACGAATGTCATTTACCTTTCCACACATAGATAAACATAAAAAACGCACTCTATACGCAAATCTAATCTGTGCTACGATCCCTGTTTACGACAATCATAGAGGCGGGTTGATATCGAGTACAGGCAGCTGAGATTGTAAATTAAAAACCGCTTCACTGTAATAGCTGCAAAAAGGTTTTAAAACCGGTAGTGACTGGCAATAACCTAGGGCCTAGGGCTGTGCCTTCCTGCCAAGGTCGCAGAATTGTTCCAAAGTGTTACCGTGGCTCTGACACAGGCAACTGAAAAACACGTGTGGGTTTGAGTTAGCAAAAGTCTGACACGTCCTCCCGCTCCGCCCAGAGCGGGAGAAGTCATTTGATGATTTCCCCCCCAAGAAAAAAAAAGGAGCTGTGCCTTGAACAAGGGAGCTCAGGTCAGTTCTGCTCAGCTTCAGTTTAGCATACTAGCTTCTAACTATGACAATGGCACTTGCCATCTGTACTTAGTATAAAACAAAGTCGCTTATAGGTTTATTTGTGTATTGCGCGGGCGAATACGCTGTCAAAAGCTAATAGCATATATTTTAGAATAACAGCCGGTACCTACGGATTAACCACGACAAGCCGTTGTTATAACTTAGCCACAAGCTTACCTATATTCTGTTTTTTTTTTTTTTTGTTGTACCAAAATGACAGATGTCACTACTGCTTAACTGCCTTGTTGCAGCTGTATATGTGTCTAGCAATTAAAAAAATCGTACAACAAAACAATCCTAAGGAAATATTAAAATATTGTTAAAAGGAGTAGCCCTAACAACCCGTACCTCCCAGTTATCTTCTAACGAGCCTGCGTTAGAAGCTCTGTATAATAGAAGCACTTTTGATTAGAATTTAAATGAAAATCTTGAAACTTGTACTTGAACAGTAAAAGGCCTTCACTTCACTTATGGCAATTTTATAGGATTGGTCTTGACTGGAGTTTGTTTTACTGGGAGTGAAAAAGAAGGATTCAATTTAAAATGCCATCTTTTTGGTTTCGCCTTAAATGTTGTTGGCTGAACTTGGGTTGTTGTCGCCTCGGATTGGAGGATTAAACAAAGTAAAATGTCATAGAAAACCATATTTAATGTGGAAAACTTTGAAGGAGAAAGTCCAATTTATTTTATAATGTTTGCTTGTAAAATCTGGCCATGCATTAAGCATTTTTAGTATGAAGCCACGTAGCTACAGTCAAAACAGAATAATTCAATTATTTTGGCTGTTGTGATGACCCCGGTAATAATAGCCTAGTGCTAACAACTCCGACTTTCGAGTTGTGAGTTTGAACCCAGACAGGCGTTTTTCTCTGTGCAATTCATTTCATCACTACTGCGGTCAAGAAAAACTTCGAAGAACCAAAATTCTAAGAAAAATTACTTCTACCAACCTGAACTGGGCCCGCGAGGTAGATTTTGGCCCACTCCTTCTCACAGAGAAGAGTTCTTTGTCCCAGCAGTGGGAACGTTTTCTGCAGATTATGTTGTGATGGTGCCAATGAACTTCAAGTTTTTTAAAATGCTGTTAAAGGTTATATTTAAATATCACTACAATAATAACATGAACATAATATTATTTCTCGTTAAAGTTTATTATAAAATTATTAATTTAATTCACTTGTTTCATCTTAGGAAGAGGGACAAACGGCTTTAATCATCTATGACATTTTGTTCGAAGTATTTCGTATTATGCATAAAATTTTCTAATCTTCGCTTAAAGATCAACCACACCTGCGGATACCCAAGAATCTTTAACCTCCATTAGCTTTAAAAAAACTCGTTTATAATATGAAATTGATGATAAATTCATTAGGGACGGCCTAAGGTGTGGCAAAACCACACTATTTAAAATCAAGGATAGCGTATACTTTCTAATGAACAGAAATAAAAGAATTTCTAGCGCAAAGGTGAATAGGGCGACCTCTGACAAACGTATGGAATCATAATAAACGACCAAACAAATCAAAAACATATACATCGATCGCTGCCCATGCGTCAGTTTTTGTTACACCCTTTCACCGAATCAGTGGTCACGTAGCCGCGAGTAATTCACGCCTTTTGACAGCTCGCGACTTTTGACAGCTGTTCCAAAATGGCTGACTTCAATAAAAAATACTTTCACTTATATTTCGTCGCTACAAATAAGTTTTGGCGGCAACAATAGAACACGTTTGGGTGTTATAAATAGAAGATAGTTTGCTAATGTTGCGTGAAGAGAAAATTAAAAATGGCGGCTGACTTTTTTTTTCTATTTGGCACTGGCACTGTTGAGTTCTGCTTTGTATAAATATTTTCATTTATAAAATCGATTTGCTATGACACTCTCAATTATTATAGAAGTCGTTTTACGTTGTTAGAAGCAATGACAGTGCGCAATATGTCAAATTATGCCACTGGTTATAAAATATATGATTGGTCTCCGTAAGGCCATTATGATATCATCATGACAAACATTTTGGGTGCAGATATTGGCTTACCGGAACTGACCGATAATTCGTACCTAATGTCTACATGAAAAACGAAAACTAAAAACGCCTCAAAGAAAAAAACTCGCACCATTCAAATAGCAAACGGCATCAGTAAGAAAGCGCACTCACCAGCTCAAAATTTATTTATTGATTTACGTACTAATTAAGTCTGAATTCACACTTCAACGTTTGCGAAATCTGTATTCATGTAATTACTACTGCAATCATTAATAAACGGAGTTGATGTCAAGATTATGAGTTTTAGAAAAAGAAGTTTAGATGTTATTCTTTAGTAGAGTGCGCATTTTTTTCGATCTCTGCTGATATTCTTAAAATTGTTTCTAGCCTATTTTCCAGACAAGAGTAATTATAACAAAAAAATCAGTAGACGTAGTTTGAAAGATATTTTGTCTCATGGAAAATGGAGTTGGCATGATCTAGTCTACTCGTGTGCTGGGTAGGTATGTTCTCTACCGTCTGTTACGTAAACATTATTAACAGGATGTTCGATAATTCTAATGCATTATTTATTTTTCTTAGCACCTATTATCTTTATTAATGGTAACAATTTTTTAAACATGCCTAAAGGTATATAATGTCGGATACATTGAGTGGACAACGTTTGTAAGACGGCTAAAATGTCACGGTGTATAGTTTTCCTAAATAATTAACTTAAGGGGGATGCTCCGACCAGCCCGCGAAATTTAAAATTTCTTACGTTTTTTGCAATTTGCAGGTCAGTGCTAGGTTGTATGTTGATTAAAATATTATTCGCGCCTGTAAGATATATGTAGTTACAGAATTATAATCATCAAAATCATCAATACAACGCTCTAAGTTCATAAACCTATAGGAATGATTTTTTCTCTTTTCTTTTTTTGTTCTTAGGCCTTTATGAACTTGGAGGGTTGTATTGGTGATTTTGATGATTATAATTTTGTAACTACATACGTCTTACAGTTGCGAATAATATTTTAATCAACATACAACCTAACACTGGCCTGCAAATTGCAAAAAACGTAAGAAATTTTGAATTTCGCGGGCTGGTTTGGAGCATTCACCTTAAAGACTTCCTGCACTCATTTTTCTCATCTGTTTAGTCTTCCCAACTAAGTTGACAGGCTTTCGGGTTTCTGACGACTCTTAACGACTGTCAAATATCCACGCATGACAGCCAGGACCAACGTCTTAACATGCTTTCCGAGGCACGAAAGGGTCTTGTATGTAAAGATGGCCACCCATCCACGGTACCAACCGCAACAAGCGTAGCTTAATCCCAACCTCTGTGTAGCTGTTATAATAAATTAGTGTTTCTATTTTCATTGCGCAGTATTAAATTAAAGATTGTTTTTGCTAAACACCTTTTTAGGCTTTCTTTTAAGTCGTCATAATCGAGAAACTTTGTTAGTCTAAACGGCTATAAGGCTTTCATTTAGTAATCTTAACATCAATCAATGTCGTATGAAACTGTCTTTATTTATTAATTACTAGCTTCTGCCGCTTCTATTCTTCTGCTTCTACCCGTGTGATTTTCCCCGTTTTTGCAACATTTTTCATTACTGCTCCGCTCCTCTTAGTTGTAGCGTGATGTTATATAACCTATAGCTTTCTTCGATAAATAGGTTACCCAACACAAAAAGAATTTTTCAATTCGGACCAGCAGTTCTTGAGAGTTTGTTTGTTTGATTAAACGCGCTACGCTCAATCAAACAAACAAACTCTTCAGCTTTATAATATTAGTATAGATTGTCGATTTTCATGTCTGTGTGATAGCGTTATTCTTCCAAACTGTGCAACGGATTTTGATTATATTTTCACCATCATCATCATCAATAACATCTGTCTAGCCTTTTTCCAACTAGTATATTGTCGTCGGCTTGCAGTCTAGCCGGATGCAGCTTTACACCAGTATTTTACTTGGAATGACTGTCTATCTGATCTCCAAAACCCAGTTACTAAGTAATACGATACCCCTTGGTAAGACTGGTTGTCAAACTTTCGGGCTGCTGACGACCTGTAACCTGTTTATTTTCACCACCATTGAAAGAATTGGTTTCGGAACTTTTTTTGTGTTTAATACAAGAATATTAAACAAGCATTAAAATAAATAAACCTGAGTGTTTTGTCAAGTCGTCTAAACTGTGCGACGATAGTTTCTGATCTAACCAGAAACGAAAAAATATCACTACCTATCACCTCACAAAAAATACCTACTCCCTCAAATATTAGAAGAATCATCTCTACCTTGACATTCACAATAGAACGCCGGGTCAAATGAATCAGACGCTGCTTCATCTGAGGTCACGTTAAACAGGATAGCAATATAATTATCACATCATCAACCATTATAAATTGACCTGATAGTCATTTGCATATTAAATTAAAAATCTTTTAATTGATAGCCTTGTTAGTCTAGTGATCGCAAGCACGAATGCTGAGCGGCGAGTCTTGAGTACGATCTCCGGTTCGGGCCAAGTTCTATTAACATTCCTTATAAGAAAGTTCCCAGAAACACCTCATGTCTGGATTTCATAATCAACTACATTGTTCTCTCTGCTGGGACACAGGCCTCCTCACAGTGAGAGGGAGTGGGCCGTAATCTACCACGCGGCCCCAGTGCGTGTTGGAAGATGTCACATGTTTCGAATTTTTGGGTCTAGAATATGACGGTTTCCTCACGATATTTTCCTTCACCGTTTTGGTGATGAACTTATTTAGACAAAGTACAGGCGCCCACCTGGGTTCAAACTCACGACCTACAAGTCGTAAGTTGGAACCGATATGACTAGGCCACCACTGCTCTCTGTCTCTCTGCACCATGTCTGGATTTGTACACTACGCAAGACTCGTCCTCAATAACATGGGACTGAAACATAGTCAAAGTGTCTGTCGAAGGACCGATGGCCGATGGAGCAGACGAGTCCTAGAGTGGAGATCGCGTATCGGCAAGCGTAGTGTGGGACGTCCCCCAGTTAGAAGGACCGACGACCTCAAAAAGGTGGCTGTGACAGACTGGATGCGAAAGGCGGAGGACAGGATGTTTTGGCGCAGCATGGGAGAGGCGTATGTTCAGCAGTGGACTGCGATAGGCTGAGTTGATTGATTGATTGAAAGCATGGCTGGTGAAATGCGTTTGTAGGCAGCGACTATACGCTGAACAAGTAGGCGAATATAAATAAATAAGTTAGGACAACTAACACACCGTTATCTGATCCCAAACTAGGCAGAGCCTGTACTATGGTAATCAGACAACTGATAAATATACTTATACATTTCTAAATACATACATATTATAGATAAATTACACCCAGACACAGAACAAATAATTGTGCTCATCACACAACATTTGTCCTGGGTGGGAATCGAATCCACGACCTTAGTCTTAGTAGTCAGGGTCACTAACCACTAGGCTAACAGGTCAGTCTAGAATCTTTGTTTTTGAGGAATACAGCGTCATGTTGTGTTGCAAGATCCCCTTGATCACTCTTTTGTACTGGGATCTAATAATAGAACTTGTTGCGGCGAAAATGATAATTTTAGCTGAAAGAGATCCACTGCTGGACAAAGGCCCTCCCGCAATTTTCAGTGGGAGAAAATGGCGGAAAACATTCCTAATATACGATCTACGAATCATATTTATCACTCTCTTCTGCGGTCTTTCTGCGCGATCTCCCATATTATTTTTTGTCTCTATTCAATTCTAAATTAGTTTGACATAGGCCTTCCCCAATTTGGGGGATGGGGGGGCTTGATATCCGCCTCACTTGGCAGGCGGGTTAGCGATCGCAGTATGGTGGTAAAATGCATTGAGTTCTGAAGTGAGTTCCTTAGTCGCCTCTTACGACACCCACGAGAAGACATGGGATGGTGCAACTCAACCACACGGAATATTCCCGCTACAGTACCTGTCTTAAATGCAAGAATACAGTGCCTAAATTCTGAAAACTCAATGTGAACTTTAGTAGGATAACTTGTCAAAACTCAAAACAAGTTAAAATGCAAATAAAGCTACAACAGTCAATAGAATGCATATCTACCTACATTCTTTTATAATTGATGCATTCAACCTTTTTTTAATGATTCACACATCATTATTATCAAAGTATCTACTAAAAGTACAATGCGTTGGTTGAATCATGTATGTAACACTTGTTACTTGTAAGTAGGAACCTTGAGGATGTCTTTTGTGAGGAGTCAGTGACAGGCTGCTGCCTATCGCCTACGGAATGAGTTATGGCCTTCAGATCGTGAGATGCGGTCTGCGGATGGCTTTATTTAGGCAGTTGATTTATAGTATCTTATATCATTTAACAAATATGAACAATTTTACAGGCAAGGCACTAAAATAAATGACTAAATATATAAATAAACTAGCTGACCGTACAGACGTTGTCCTGTTTCCTAGAACTCGATAGCAGCGCCACCTACCGGGTCCAATAGTGAACCTAAACCATCCAGGGTGCCATCCAAACGCATACAAAAAAATTCATTCAATTCGGTCCAGATGTTTAGGAGGAGTTACACACGTACAGTAGAATTATATGAATAAAGATACGTAAATTCAACCATCAATCACTATCATCCAGAAAGTTGAAGCTAGTTGCCCATTCCAAAACATAGATCTTTATGGAGAAGAACAGGCAGGATTATTTTTTTTTATAAAAAGTTCTTGTTTTGAACGTTTCCATGGTTTTGTACGTTTTGGTGAGGTATATACCTAGACATAGATAGTCCCAGCTCATGCAAATGCCAAATTATTACAAATTATTGTATACCTAACATGGTAGAACAGTGCAAACGCACACCAAAATATATCAATAATAACTCTGTAACCACTGTCTCACAATAAAGAATTTTGACTTTGACTTTGATGTAATTTCATTTATGTCAAATTAATAATTATATTCTTCGTACGTCCTCTTTACGTCTTTTTCTTTTATATTCCTAAGCTTTCAATCACTTTCCATCAGACTGTTTGCCAACGCAACATAAATAACGACATCTATAACCAAAGCCAAAGATTACTCAACAGTTGGCACTAGTTGCATATATTACAAATAGTACTACAAAGCCTACTTAAATATATTTAAACTAGCTTCAACTCCCAACTTTGACCGCGCGTTTCGGCCCGACCCATCATGTCGCACTGCGTCCTGCGCCCACTTTTCGTTTTGATTTTGCGTTCTTTCTGACTTATTTTCGATTTCCTTCTTTTTAACCGACTTCAAAAAAAGGAGGAGGTTATCAATTCGTCTGTATTTTTTTTAATGTTTGTTACCTCATAACTTTTGACTGGGTGAACCGATTTTGATGATTCTTTTTTATTTGAAAGCTGGTGCTTCTCGAATGGTCCCATTTGGTCCATCCGGACAATGAGATCCATGTGAAAACCATACAAGTCTTAAATTTGCATTAAGTATTTGCGAGACAAGTGAACGAATAACGCGATTAGGTTAGTGCGGGGTATCTACCATAACTAAAAAGTTAAAAATTTAAAAAACTTTTTACAAAATAATAACAACCGACTTCCCTTTAATTTTGGAAGTCGGTGGCAAAAAAACCTTAAGGGCTCGGCGACGGACAGTCTGTCCATACAAACGTAATACCAAAATCATTTGCAATTTGAGCATATTTCCACCATTTTAAGATGATATTCGGCTTTAGACAGTATTTATCTAGGTTATGGTGACGTTTTTTTTAAAAAAAACTAAGCCAAAACAAAGTTTGAGCGAATTGCATTTCGCACATTTTTACAACATAAATGACATGTTTTCTTTTTGTCTTTTCTGCATTAAAAACAACAATATCTGTAATAATGTTTTATCCATAACACAGATTATATTATCAAGATACTAAATAACAAAAAACAATTGAAAAATCATCAAGTTTTCATTCATCATTTTTGGTATTACGGAACACATCCAAATTTATCATAATTTTCAATAGCTGGTAGTGCTATCGCGTCTCACAAAAATGTCAATGTGTGCACGGTCGTACGACTCGCGGTAGGTGTGTTGTGTACCGCTCGGACATGCATTCACACCAGTGTGATTCACACTAGCGTAACATGCATTTTGGCCGTACTTTTATTTGTTTATTCAATTGTATTGTGATATTTCTGACACTATTATTGACCTATGCTATAGAACTTGGTTTTTGATTTTTCTTCTGATCTGGTATCGAGTACAGAGACTGAATGACTGATGAGAATGCAATGATGATGAACTTTGCTTTTTTTTTGGATGGGAAATCATCAAATGACTTCTCCCGCTCTGGGCGGAGCAGGAGGGCGTGTCAGACTTTTACTGACTAAAACCCACCCGTTAGTTAGTTCCATCAGGTGCCCATATGGGGCCATGGTAACTCTTTCGAACGAATCTCGCGACCCTGGCAAGAACTTTGTTTACGGACCTGGATTTATTGTTCACGATTCGGTTTGGTTGCCAACATGGACTCCGAACGTTGGGATGTGTCTCACAGTAAGTGAGAACCTATTCTATTACCCAATGATATATTATAAGTTACCTGCCTAATATTGCTTGACTACTAATTGTTTACTTACATATTTTATAAACCGAGCCCAATAAAATAAAGATTTTTTTTTCGTGGTCCGAGTTTAATAGTAGTAAGTACCTAAGTATATTTTGTATAAGTTGGTATTTACCTACCTATCTAGGTATACGTTAATTATGTTATGACTACGTTAATTATTTTATGATTTAACACACGTATTAGTAGTATATAATGTATTGTAATATCTATTCTGTGTCTCGTAATTACTTTGCCTACCTACTATTGTATAGAATCAAGTTTATGTAACTAAACAGTGCCGCTGGGGAGTTGGTGTCGGGCGGGGGGCGGTTTGTGGGACTGTTTTATGTAATTTTGACGTTCGAAAAGTGCTGATTCTAAACCGAGCTTGAATAAATTACTTTTTTATTTTTATTTTATAAAGTTTTTTCGTCAGGAGAGTAACGTGTAAGAACATTACAAATAAATCGGGCGGGCGGTTTGTGGGACTGTTTTATGTAATTTTGACGTTCGAAAAGTGCTGATTCTAAACCTAGCTTGAATAAACTTTTGATTTTTATTTTATAAGGTTTTTTCCTCAGGAGAGTAACGTGTAAGAACATTACAAATAAATTTTAATTAAAAAATAATAGTTTATAAAAACTAAAAACACGCTTCCATTGAAAACCAAACTAAAAAGTACAAAATAATGGAAAAAAGCGTGGGGTGCCTGATATCAATAAAAAAATACCTTAAAAAGCACCCCACGCTTTTTTATTATTATTTATTTTCTATTTTTTAGGGTGTTTCGAATTTTGAGACGTATGTCAGCGTAGTTTGTGACGTATGTCAGCGTAGTTTGTGACGTATGTCAGCGTAGTTTGTGACGTATGTCAGCGTAGTTTATGTCGTATGTCAGCGTAGTTTGTGACGTATGTCAGCGTAGTTTTCGAAGACAGTTGTTTTGCTGTCCTGGCTAGGATAATGGCACAGATTTATGAAATTATTGCATTGTCATCGGTCCTTGACAGGTGTGCAAAGTTTGAATGAAATCTGGTCGTTTGAAGTGGGTCAAAATCGCGGTATAAGGAGTCGGTTACAAACAAACATACAAGTGAAGCTAATATAAAGCGTGTAAAAAAAAACCTAGTTTTTTATTAATCCTCTTTTATCGCGTAAATATGTATAAATTATTGGAATATTTGTCTGTTACTAATATTTTGCATAACACTTTTAGTAACATTTATTCATTATTTATAGGTAGGTAGCTTTTGCCGGCGGCTTCGCCTGCGTGGAGGTTGGACAATGCATCTTTTTTTTTTTTTTTTTTTTGGATGGGAAATCATCAAATGACTTCTCCCGCTCTGGGCGGAGTGGGAGGGCGTGTCAGACTTTTACTGACTAAAACCCACCCGTGTTCCTTTAGTTGCCCATGGACAATGCATCTAAACCTTCATAAATCACTCTATCTATTGGTGATAACCGCATGAAAATCCGTTCAACATTTTTTGAGTTCTTCGCAAGTAGACAGACAGACGCAGCGGGGGACTTTGTTTTATAATATGTAGTGATGTAGTGATAACAATTTTTAAAATTAGTAAAAAGAATACTTACTTATACATAAATATGACAGAAAAAGCCTTCGTTTTCAGGGTTCCGTTGCCAAATGGCAAAAAGCGGAACCCTTATAGATTCGTCATGTTTGTCTGTCTGTCCGAGTATGTCACAGCCACTTTATTCCGAAACTATAAGAGCTATGCTGTTGAAACTTGGTAAGTAGATGTATTCTGTGAACCGCATTAGGATTTTTACACAAAAATAGAAAAAAAAAACAATAATATTTGGGGTTCCCCATACATAAAACTCAAAAAAAAAAAACATCAAACCCATACGTGTGGGGTATCTATGGATAGGCCTTCAAAAATGATATTGAGGTTTCTAATATATTTTTTTCTAAACTGAATAGTTTGCACGAGAGACACTTCCAAAGTGGTAAAAATTGTGTCCCCCTCCCGTAACTTCTAAAATAAGGGAATGATAAAACTAAAAAAAAAAATGATGTACATTACCATGTAAACTTCCACCGAAAATTGGTTTGAACGAGATCTAGTAAGTAGTTTTTTTTTTTTAATACGTCATAAATCGTAAACCACAATTTACCTTTCATTCAGTCAACTCAAATATAAAAATTAAAAATAATAATAATCATTTCATAAACATAAACCTTAGGTATGCATAAGCCGTGAATACCTGCAGGTTTGCACGGAACCCTCGGTACGCGAGTCCGCCTCGCACTTGGCCAGTTTAAAGTTGAGACCACTCCATAGGGAATGAACAAACATAAATAGGCTTAAAATTAGTTTACAAGTACCAAGTTAGGAAAGGTATGTCATGTAAGACTCTCTACAAAAGGCCTAGATGTCGAGATACATTGTAATAATTCTAGATACGGACATTGTAAAGAAATTTCCACAAAACGCATTACTAGTCTATGCATTTACTAACGATTCCCCAAAGTAGTCAACAAAAATAAAGCAAATAACGAACATACCTAATTACAAGTAAATAAAAATGTCTTCGAGTCGTTATGAATAAAGGGTAGAATCTATAGGTACTACTACTCACTCACACACGGGTGCGCACTGCGTCACCGTTGGCCTTCTATTGTCAAACAGAGATAGCAATATTCCGACCGAATTTTGCCCTTGCGTCGGCTCGTGGTTTGCGAGTTTAGGGCGCCACGTTCTTAAATACAGATCCTAAGACCCCGAATTCCGAAATTAAAGTTATTTTTGACTTTGTAGTGTTTTTTTTAAGTAAGTCAGTTGTACACAAACAACAACAAATACACAAACTTGTACCTACTACTTTTATTATAGATATTGTGTAGATTTTAACATCAATATTTCTTAGAATTCTATCTGCAATCTGAATGCTGCTGAGATCATTTGCTTAAATAAGCATCGATGTTCATTGAATTTAAACATTACTCAATTGAAATTCTCATAGCGTATAAACAAAATAAACAGATAAATTACGTTTTTCGTTAAAGGTCGTAGTTGCAACAGAATTGAGCACAATATTATATTAAAGTGTGCTTTGTTCGTCTTCTTTACTTGAAGCTAATATATAAAATACTTAATGTTGGTAAGTCTTGTAATTGATAAGGTAACTTTAATATTAAAGAGGCAGAATAGCCCGCTAAATTAAATTGGTTTTAAGGCCCTCTTGTAGTTGAAGACGTTTCGGCGAACACTGGCCGGTCGTTGCGAGCGCTTGAGCTGCTAGAATTTGGGTATAATTATTTCGTGGAGACAAAATGATAAGGAAATTATAAAATATTTTCTCAGCATGCCCTAAAAACAATAAAACCTATCTTCTGGTATAAGTTTTACATGGTTTAATGATGGAATCTCTTCAAGGTACACGTTTTAAACGGCGATTTAGTGTCATCTTTATGATTATTTTTTATCGAGCCAATTGTTTTAATTCACGTTTCTATCTTCACACAGCGCTTAACAGTATGTTCAATTTTCCTAAATATTTTTTTTTTACGGAAACTATCCATTTTGCTAGATTTACAGAGGTTTAAAAAAGTTAAAAAGTACTGCAACCTCGCCTTAAACATAACAGGTGAAATGTAGGTGTACTATAGTTACACCTCTGGCCAACCCTTCGAGGAAACAAGGCGTGATGTTTTCTGCCCGCGACTTCATCCGCGTTAAATTTCTTGATCCCCGACCCTTCCCGTCGCGTAGAATCGCCTACCCTCCGATTTTCCCCGTTTTTGCAACATTTTTCATTACTGCGCCTGTGCTTTTTTTTACGGAAACTATCCATTTTGCTAGATTTACAGAGGTTTAAAAAAGTTAAAAAATACTGCAACCTCGCCTTAAGTGTTTTATATATTGATAGTCAATGTCGGGCTATATGTTGATCTTGCCAAAATTGCGGATTGGTTCGATAGAGTTATCGTGGCCCTGACACAGGCAACTGAAGGAACACGGTGGTTTTTATTCACTAAAAGTCTGACACGCCCTCCCGCTCCGCCCAAAGAGGTAGACGTCATTTGATGAATTTCCACCCACCAAAAAAAAGACAGTATATTAATCAAAATATGATTTGCGACCGTAACAAGTACCTATGTAATTAAAGAAATAATATAATTAAATAAAATCATCAATCAACCCTCTTAATTCATATAACCCAATTCAATGAGTATTTCACGAAATTTCAATCAATAGGGTTATATGAACCGTAAAAAAATTAATATCGTGACTTACCTTGGGTTTTAAGCAATTGTTTTATAGAATGAGGGTAGATTTTAGAAACAGAATCGTAGCGGGTCCATCCGGATCACGATTCGTATGAATTGAACGGATCCCATGTCTTCACGTGGGTGTCGTAAAAGGCGACTAAGGGACTTACTAGAGAATTCGTATCTTGGGCAGCAGCGATCTCTATGCATTTTATCACCATACTGCAATCGCCAACCTGCCTGCCAAGCGTGGCGATTATGACAAACTCCCCGCATTTTGGAGGAGGCCTTTGTTCAGCAAGATATATAAATTTAATTAACATGAGATGAAATTGATTATAAATATTGTAATTTTACTTGCTTGCACAATCGTATTATGACGAATTTATATTTTAATTTAATAGTACTTATAATAATTTTTTTTTCTTAATAATTTGTATGTCAATTGGCAAAACATAGCGCACTACCTAATCCTCAAGATCTTGTATATAATTGTCACCTATGTTTACGAATAAATGATTTGATTTGATTTGATTTGAGCAGTGGACGTCTTATGGCTGAAATGATGAAGACCAATCGAGATCAAGATCGGGGGTTTTATTTACGAGTTAATAATATAATATTTGTATCTATTGTTCTTAAAACTGTGAGCTAATCTTTCATGTAAGTAGTTCTGTTAATTATCTTAAAATTACCCTCGATCCATTTTACACTTTCGACGTGATTTTATACTTTATTCAGCGAGTTTCAAATGAATTAAAATATGGGCAGGAGGGTCGAGAACTTCAATCGGGACTGTCAGTTTATATCAAAGTTTTAATCTAGGCTTTGTTTCATCCTAGAAAAGTAGCTAAATCACCTACTTATGTATATGGTTTACACCTTATTCTCTAAATACCTACCAGCATTCCAATTTTGTCTTTGAATTTCCTTATAAAACAGAATCTAAACTTGACCATGTCCTAAATGACAACCTCCTCCTAAGTGATCACTTTTGACACTTATGCCTTAAGCAATAAAGTTGAATAGAGCAATGCGCGTCCGAGATGGTTCCTACAGAGTTTATAGTCGTTTGGTCACTAGCTTCTGACCGCGACTTCGTACGAGCGTAGTTCTTATTTTAACATGAAATATAATTTTAGGACACTCGGCAATACCGTCGCTTCCAATTAATGAAAGAATTTTCGGGATCGGATCAGCAGTCCTGAAGATAGCCCCCTACGTACGAATTCTTCTTTATAACTAAAATAAAAAAAATTAATAAATTAGAAAAAGTTTTGTACAATAACATGACATTCTGTTAAGCTAAACTTGTCATGGTAAGTTCGTGGATGGGTGACCATCTTAACACACCAAGACCCCTCCGTGCCTTGGAAAGCACGATAAGCCGTTGGTCCCGACTGCCATTTTGTTGATCTTTTACAGTCGTTAAAGGTCGTTAGAAGCCCGAAAGTCTGACGACCCAGTCTTACCAAGGGATATCGTATTATCCTGTATATGGGTTGTGGAGGTCAGATAGGCAGTCGCTCCATGTAAAATACTGGTACTCAGCTGGATCCGGTTAGACTTGAAGCCGACCCCAACATAGTTGAGAAAAGGTTAGGCAGATGATGATAATTGTGTTAATACCACATTACCCCAAAAAATAAAAGTTCAAACACAAACTCTTTTTCTCAAACATACAATAAACAGGAATGTGTAAGACGTGACAAGTGACAACCTTGACATTAAAATGTCAACATTCCTCCATCGAGCGAGTTTCGAACATCGGATCGAATCGTGTAACTTCGTCTTGCCTCGTTTTTTGTTGCCCGTGTGCATACAAGATGCGTCGGCTGTCACACCGAAGTTAGAGGATTAAATTGATAGGATTAATTATTCATTGAATAATTTTGATTAATGGAACGTCATAAAGTTGATTGTTTAGTTTAAAGTTAATTCGATGTGATGATCTGAGATTAATCATATTTATCGAGTGTCTGTATCAATCTGTGTGGTCTTTGTACATCCCTCTAAATTAATTGAATCCCATTGAATGACTATTTCATTTAAAGCAAATAATACAGAAATAATTTATACAAATAAATAGATAATAACTTAGAAATGATAAAAAAATTTAAAATAGAGTATAATTTTGACAAATAAATAGATAATAATTTACATTCAATTCATCAAAAAATACTAAAACTAAAAAAATATTTAACAGCCAATTTCTTTCCGTTACACATTGGTGTGAGATGCATCCATAATAATCGCCAATTAAGTCGCATGCTATCAATTTTCTCGTTTTTAACTAACACTTAGATAAGTAGGTACTCATCGTTTTCTTAAATAACACAGCAGGTGATGAGATGTCTCCAAAGGAATTTAACCTTTAAATGTCTTGAGTAGATATGTTCTTAAATTATCTACTAGAAGTTTATTGTAAAACGGTAGGTCTTCATGCATAGAATCGTAAGAAAATAAAATAAGTTATAAGTATATCCCAAATAAAACAGTTTTCTTAGATCTAGGAAGAAATAAAGTTCTGGTTTGAAAGACAGACACATAAAACATTTTAATGTTTATCTTTGAGGTCATCAGAACTCAGTGTCGATTAATTGGCCTCTGCGACATCTTGGCTGAGTTGGCAACAAAAGTGTACCTACCTACTTGTTTAGCCACCTAAAAATACCACTCACAACTTAAGGCTTTCACAAACAGGCGCGACGCGACTCTTGTCGAACAATTTCTATGAAAAGTTCATGGAAATAGTTCTATGAATATCGAGTCGCGGCCACGTCGTGTCGCGTTTGTCTGAAGAAGACTTTAAATAAAAATGGATATCTCAGACCAACGTTACCGACATAATCCGAAGAATTATCAAACTTAAGTAGCAGTGGGCAAGGCACATTGTTTGCAGAACATAAGGCTGATGGAGCCGAAAGGTTCTAAAGTGGTGACCACGTACTGGGAGACGTAGCGTTCTAGCATTGGAAGGCCTCCCTTGACGCGGACCAATGAGCTGATGAAGGCCGCAGGAATCCGCTGGTTGCGATAAATAGAGAACCAGTCGAAGTGACGCTGCTGGGGGCAGGCCAATGATGATGATGGCTATCCAGAAACGAGTTAATAAGAACAGCGAAATTCCAGACAGATAAAACATTTTACTCGATTTTAGATTAGTTTAACCCAGGATCCTCCGTTCAGTCAGTACTCGAGCCTACAGATCAATACGGCAGTTAATTCAAGTATAATTTATACAAGCGGGGAATCAAGCTTCAATACAACGTTACTTGAATACTAATGTACCAATACAAGCCCAGAACACAGTAGTCAGGTTGTCTGCCCACAGCGCTGACCAAACAATAACAGGTTCACAAGGCAATAGGCACTACATTTCGTACAGACGCAGACAATTCAAACTTATAGGTTATAGGACTGGTCGGTGGACAGCATAATGTGTTCTCGGATTTTTCTGTCTCAGTTAATCTACCAGCACGCGTAGCATGACCACCATAGAAAGAACTGTGTCTATTCTTGGTAGAATAGAGATAGAATAGTCACGCTACGCCAGCATAAAACGGTACAAATCTTTCTACAGTCTTTAATTCTGTCTTTAATCTTTCTACAATCTGTAATTTTGTCTATTCTTCCGTCGATAAAACCCATTTCTACGGTAGTCATGCTACGCGTGCAGTTGGAGTACTTCATGCGGCATACCCTTTTGACCTCTTTGGTATCGTTCGTCGAGACGTTGAGCTCCTTGAGTTCTGAGTTGAATTTCACGATTACTGATTAATTCTTTCTCCCCAAAATACCATTTCAGACAGTCGTCACATTCCTTATATGATCATCCTTTTCCCAACTAAGTTAGGGTCGGCTTCCAGTCTAACCGAATGAAGCTGAATACCAGTATTTTACATGGAGCAACTGCCTACCTGGCTTTCACAACCCAGTTGCTGGGAAATACGATAACCCTTGTGCCCCGCAACGACTGTCATATAACTAGAACAACAGACGGGACCAACAGCTTAACGTGCTTTACGAAGCACGGAGTAGTCTTGGTTTGCAAAAAACTTTTTTACAAAAAAAAACAACCGACTTCCTTAAAAACACTACAAAGTGAAAAATAACTTTAATTTCGGAAGTCGGTGTCTTAGGATCTGTATTTATGGTTTTTTTGCCACCGACTTCCGAAATTAAAGTTATTTTTCACTTTGTAGTGTTTTCAAGGAAGTCGGTTGTTTTTTTTTTTTTTGTAAAAAAGTTTTTATTTTTAAATTTTTAGTTGTGTTATCCACCCTGCACTAATTCCAAACAAACAATGCATATTTATGCGATAGCAGAAATCACGATCGATTTGCTGTCATTTTCAAAGAGTTCCGGTATCTATCTCTGGAACTCATCGTCAGATCTATATGAAATTTATATGGGACCATTTCGAAATAAACTCCTTTTGAACAAAAAAAGAATTTTGTAAATCCGTCTATAAATGACGGAGTTATGGTCGAACATACCTAAAAAAAATATATAAACATCCGAATTGAGAACCTCCTCCTTTTTGAAGTCGGTTAAAAATTATCACCAATCCACGGACCAAATGTGGAAAGCGTAAATTAATCAGATCAATCAACCCGTGCGGCTGTTATTACTTCGCCATGTGCCCCTCGGTTCTCACAAGATCTAACCAATATTATTTCTAGACTTTAAAAAAAGCCTTTGGACCTTCCGTCCATTTTAAGATAGGAAATGTCGACTCCATCATGATCACAGAAAAAAAAATCATTTTACTTCATAGGCTTTCCGTACAATGAGAGGTCAGCTTATACAAGAAATGTATGGCTTGCTGGTAGTGTGTATAAATTATGACATTATACACGGACCACCAGTTGTCAAACGTGCATTGATCAGATTTAAATATTAAATGAATTACTATTATACATTCATGTTGCTACCATGCTGTGTGGCATTTAGATAGAATGTGGTTTTTTGTAACTTTGTAACCAGTTATGAAACTATTTTGTTGTGCTGGTGAAATTGTTAAATAAGTGTAAACTAAATACTTCTAATTTAGAAAATAGTAGCTACACCCCGTGGTTTCACCCGCATAAGTCTCGGTCCCTTAGGAATATCGGGATAAAAAGTATCTTATGTTCTAATCCAGGAATTGGTATAACCATGTATCAAATTTCATGCTTACCCGTTCAAACGTTTTGAGCGCGAAAACATAATAAATAAACATACATAAATTCTAATATTGACTCTTTATAATATTAGTTCAGATAGGCTTTTTTACAATCAATCGATCTAGCCTTTTGCCAACTATATTGGGGTCAGCTTCCAGTCTAACCGATGCAGTTGAACACCACATATGTGACATGGAGCGACTCGATAATTTACATGATCTGACCTCTACAACCCAGTTACTGTTAAAACACGGTACCCCACCCTTCCACCTGTAACGACTAACGACTTAAATTGCTGTCCAAAGCACCGAAGGGTCATATGGAAAGGATGGTGACACATCCACAAACTGACCGCGGCAAGCGTAGCCTTACCTTCAGCCAACCCGTGCAGCTTTTATTATTTTGACACGAGCTCTATAAATAAGAGCTATCTTTAAAAAAAACGACAGCCAAATACCCAACAGCTTTGATATAATGTTCGTCACAGCTTGAATAATTTAAAAAAAAAGAAAGAAAATAAATGTATTTGACCCACACTAAGACCATTTGGTTGTATGCAACAGCTAACATGACTGTTCGAGTTAATCGAACACTCAGCGAAATATATTATATATTTAATATGACAGATTTAACTATCTGAAACAAAGGGAAATGTAGGTAAGGCATATAATCAAGCGTGACGTCAACCATAAAGTTTTTAAATTTCGAATTCTATCAGTGCAACCATCTGTCACTTTGCTCTTATTCTCACATAGACAAAGTTGTATAACCAGCCAGTTATTCGGATGACATAACTCTATGCTAATGCTGTATAGTTTATGGTAATCGCAGGGCCGGCCCGCCTATACGTGGTCCTTCTTGCAACACATCCGTTCGGAGTAGATACCGGTAGATTGCGATGGAGGTGGTCGACCGTAATCAGATTAACCATGACACCTGTGAACTCTGAGGTTTTAAGACAAAATTGGCTGAACATAGCTGATGTGTTTTAAATCGTGATGGCTTTGAGACCTATTTGGAAAACTACGCAAACATAGCTGATGTTATTTATTTATTTTAAAGTTCTCGCACAGAAAATGGTACAAAGGCGGACTTAATGCCTTAGGCATTCTTCACCAATCGACCAACGGTAGTTAAGAGAGTAGATAGCAGGTAATTTTGTGCGTTGTTATCTAGATGTTCTACAAATATCTATGCTCTGAATAGTTTGATCAGTCCGAGCTTTCATCAATCATTTATAAATTAACTTTTTTTTTTAAGTTGAGGGAGCTATTTATTAATTTTAAGAGAAAACTTCAAACAACGTCAAAAAAAAATTGATAAGCACACGTTGATCGTTAGGTACCTACTTAACTTTAAGTTACGGCAACGACTCCACTGCTTCTGCACATAAACTATCACAAATTACAAAGAATATCAAACTGTGTAAGTCAAATAAAATCACAAAGACTGGCGAAAACTGTAACAGAATCTTTTAAAAGATGTCATTTAAATTAAACATTCCCTTTCTAACACCTATTGTACCATCTGACAACCTTTGACAGATGAGGCCGGCGCCATATTGCAATCAACTTTGACATTACCTCGACTTCGGGGGCGGTCGGCTCTCATTCGGGTGCTCTCGGAATGCGTATGCGTGACTAGTGTTTTGCAATGCACACTTTGTCATAAAGCGATCGTGTTTGAACGACACGAGTAATGATGGATGTTGAAAATGGTTTTATATTGTAATATTTATCTTGACGTTTTGCATGAGAATTGGACATCTTGTTGTTAAACAATAGCTTTGTGCAATAGTATTTAGTTTGTGGCACGATGTGGATTGTGAAGTCACTAGTTTCTGGTACACTTACTTGCTTATTATAAATATGGTCGTCAAAAATAATTTTTTATTCTTATTAAAACAAATGTGTCTAGCTAACAAAACAACAGTATTTCGAAACCAATGAATAAGACTATTGACAGCCTTAAATAAAACAAAACCAACATGCATTAGACCCACCTAATGGAACACGAGTCAACTCCCTCGGTCTTATTACAAAAAAATGCTTTAGTACTGGTTTAAACCAAGCCCTGCAGTCTCGACATAGATAGCGACCATTTTAACAAACGAAAAAGTTGCAAAGTCCCGAAGATCGGAATGGAACGATATTTGGTAGTCTCGACACTCAAAGTTATCAACTGTCGTTGGTCTGTCGCAACTGAGCTCGGTTGATGTTAACGAGTCGTTTTGCGGCCATTTTGGATAGCCCGTAAAGCAATTTGTTAGCATCATAAACTATGTTTTTTAGGTGTTTGGAAGTAAATATAAACAAAAATTATGGGGAATGGGGGTTCTTGAAAGTGTGTCTGAGTATCTATACTGATGAGGCTTGTAGTCCACTTATTTATGGGTTCCGGGTAATCTACGTGCAAACGAGCGTCGCCAACAAATACTGCATAAGAAGGAGCCTTATATCTTTTTGTAGGGAGTGAATCGTACGATCGCCTCTTATAAATAAATAACAAACAACCACGAATCATGTTTCCAAATTTATTAAATCTCCATGTATCATCATCATCTCACACAATGATCTCCTAATTACACATATTCTTATAATCTAGATGCTGCTTATATATGTTACATTCCTATTCACTTGACATTACGAATGCATTCTGTAGTTCATTACAACAATCAAACTGTATGAAAACTGAATAAATAAAAAGTATTCATCACTTCGTATATAAATAACACACAACGGCAAATCATGTTTTCAACTATTATTAAGTTTCAACAGTTCATCACACACAATCATCTGATTACACACATTATTTGAATCTAAACATTTTACATGGCACATGTTGCATTCATAGCCGCATAACATTTCCACATTTTACTAAAATAGCTTGACAATAATAATTTATCTAAAAATATCCCAAAAACTGAAATTATTTTATTAATACATTGTTATTTTATAATTTAAGCATTACAATCTTAAGTCTAATCTCCTTACTACTTACAAAAGAGCAACATATGCACTACATTATGTGCAGACTATGAAGTAGTTAATACATAAAAATAAAAAATCTGGCAACAATATGGGTGGCTTTTCATATTTGGGTACTTCTTTGTCTCCTAAGAAGTAGCCATACTTGTAGCTAACCAACAATATTTTCTACCTCAAATGTAACTACCCATGTAGTTAACGTTGGATCTCAATATGAAAACTAATTGTGAATAAACATCGGTGCCCAAGAAACATTTTTTTTTTGTTTTGCACCTATTTTTCTAAACTTCTAAATAAAATACCTAAGAAAATTGAAAGACATACCATTAAAAACAACAGGTACAATAATTAAACATAACTTTTTAGTATTTTGCACAAGGTTTCTTAACCGACAAGAACTATTGAAATTTTGTTTTTATTATTTAAATGTACTAAATTTGCTTACTTAAATAGGTAGAAAGTACATAGATTCCTCACAACTGTAACAACTGATATTAGTATATACATTCTTTGCAATTAAATATATCTATTCTATTGAAAAATACATAAATAACACATAACCGCAAAACATGTTTTCAACTTTATTAAATGTCCATTAGCAGAATCATCTAAGTTCACACATTCTTATAATTAAGATACTGTTTACATGAGGCATGGTGCACACCTATTGAAAATCTTCATCAATTGTTTCCACTTTCACCATCCACTTAGTTCAAACTGTTTTCTTCCATGTTGTGCCTTCCTTACAGCAGACAATGACTCAGGTACCACAAATGATGCATCTCCAAGCATAGTTCAAGCTGTGGGGCCTTTCAAAGTGTGGACCGCATGTTTCACAATGCCTGTCCTCCGAGCAGCCGATATGGCTATGAGACGGCAAATCTCACGCAAATGAAAATCCTTTGGACTTGTTCATATCTGTACATTCACAGAATAACAGTAGAGGTGTTAACCGAGCTCTTAGGTAAACATTAACCATTTCTTCGAATACAACAACCTCACGGAGTTTTGTGTCTGTACGCAGCTATGATATGATTTATTAAGAAACAATATGAAGAGAAGTCACCGCTTGATTAAAATGGGTTAGCCGAGTAATAATATGCTGTAACTTTGGCTATCTATGAAAATATGTGTAAAATACACTTGAGAAAGAAAATCAATGAAAACAAATACCAAATAGACATGACTTCACAAGTTTGGCATTAGTTTTATAGTGTTGCAAGGATGCAGATTGTAATGACCTCAGATTTTTAACAAGTTATTTTAATCCTGTAAAACAGTTATTGCTACTTAGTAGATTCCATAAAAAAACGAGTATTTGCAAGATATGATTAACAATTCCACTGCACAATTTTCTAGAAAAATGGAATTTTTTATTAATAAATGTACTCCAAATTTCCGTGAATTCAAGGAGAAATTCTTACGGCCGCTACTATGTCATCGAACATTCGGATCACTAGATAATACCGAAAACACCCCGCTTGCCGTACCGATGCATACGACAAAAGCAAGTCTCTACATCGGAGATACCTCGCAAAATCGTATAAAATGATGTTGAGACACTACCGAAGACTACTATTTATAGTTCGACTTCAATTATTGGCCGCGAGAAATTCTCATTGAATTCTGAAAAAAATTGGAGACCATTGATTAGTAAAAAAATATTTTTTACTACAAACTGTATAGTGACTTTTTAAACCATATCTTGGAAACTGTTTATTAAAGAAACTTAGAAGGAGTGATAAACATTATAAAAAAAAATCTCGGGCCACCATGTTTGTTACGGGTAAAATCCGAAACTACTGAACAGACTCATAACAAACTTCTTAGTTATTTATAATTTGATCCAACCTAAAAGATAGGATAGTTTTTATCTCAAGTATTACTGTCTTTTATATTTGAAAAAAAAAAAATGTTTATTATACGAAAATAGTTTGTATTTATTGGTTAGTTCTAGGATTTCCTAAAAGATGGTGATGTAAGTAATGTTCACGACATAACAATACTATTTTAATTATTCGTGATTTTTTTTTTATTATAGTGTGTATTGTATTTTAATTGTGCAATTGCGCTTAAATGATACTATTTCCCAAACGATACAGTTTGGAAAATAGTATAATTTAAGCAACAATAGTGTTTATTTATTGGTTAGTTCTTGGAATCACTAATAGATGGCGGTGTAAGTTCGATACAACTCTCTTACATCGTTGTATAATTGTGAAGTGTATTATTTTTTAACTTAATAGACACATTTTTGTGTTTATTAATCTCCATATTACCTCAAAAACGTGTAAGTATTTCATGCTTGTTTTTTTTTGTATTTAATTTTGATTTTTATTAAAACGATTTCATTGACTTAGTATGGGTGTAAGTATGTAAGTGTGTATGTAACGGAATGTTTGAAAGTGATTTTCATCTCAAAACATCGGAATTATTTAAAATTTACTATAAGATGCTTATTACCCGATGACAATACATTAATTTCATAAATTTGTGCCATTATTCTAGCCAGGATTATCAGGACAGATAAAAAAAAAAATATACGCTTTTGTAGCTAGCTGAACTAAAAAATTACAAAGTAAATAATAGTTTTTCGTGTGGTGCCGGACGTAAAGAATAGCATCATCCTATTTCTTTCCGTGAGTGTCGTAAAAGGCGACTATGGGACTTACTAGAAAGTGGCCAAAGCGTTCTCTATGAATCTTACCACCATAATGCGACGATAGCCAACCCGCCTGCCAAGCATGGCGATAATGGCAACACCCCCTGTAAATGCACAGAACCGGTCAAAGTAGTGGTTTTTGGGTGAGGTCTATGTCCAGCACTGGACGTCTTTCGGCAGAAATGATGATGAAGAATAGTTTAAAAAACATGATTAGACTTAATCAAGGTAATGATATCCTTCGACATTAACACTGTGTTGGCGCCACCGTTTCGGGCGACCTAACTTAGCCCCAATATCACGATTTAAGCGACGCACTGTGGGGCGCAGTGCTGCCATCTGCACCGGACCGGACGTTTGAACACGCTGGCGAGTGATTGGCAGTCTGCATCGGCTGACGTCACTTTGGCGGGAGAATACAAAGTCTTTAAAAGACCCTGAGCTCAGGGGACTGGACTTACTGGCTGCTTACGCTTCGCCATAGAAATATTACTATATTGTTTATCATTGCCATATTTGTTTTAATTATTTAACTGATCGTTAATTAAAAGTGATCAAGTCTATTGCCTATTTATTTAGTTATTCTTATTTAAAGTGGTATTGACTTACAACTGTAATTTGAAACCATCGTAAAAACCAATTATTTTTAAAAGAGTAACCGTGGAGTTTCTTACCGGTTCTTCTCCATAGGAATCAACAATTTGGAACCGTGCACTTAGTATCCGACATTTCATAAGTGCCCATGTAGGTTAATGTGAATTATTTTTTTTTAAATTTGATTACAAACTAAGATGAGATAAATGAAATGTTAATTCAAAAAGAGTATATCTGAGTGTTCAATTTCAACATTCCGATACTGTACCTACTTATCACTTAAAATTTTGGCCGATTTTTGAAGTGAAAACTTCTTTAGCGGCGTTGAGCACTTTTTCTGTAATGGGTATAAAATCTTAAACTCGCGTCAGGACACGTGACCTGATCGAAAAAGCGTAGGACGGATGGTTTTAATTTGGAAAAGCGCCATCTATTAAAACGAATACGAATCACTTGGCTAGCCTTGGTTAGTATGGTTATGGAATCATAGATGACGCTAATATAAACTACTAAACACGAAGAGTTTACAGTAAAATATATGTCATTAAAAGTGTGTCTAATTCTAAAAAAATAAAATCGTAATATAGCATAAGCCATAAAATAAATATTACTTATGAATTAAATAATTGTAACAAATAACTTTTTCTAAGACAGCAACTCGATTATAGATGGCGCTCAAACTAATCATTCAATTTTTGAAGTGAAAACTTCTTTAGCGGCGTTGAGCACTTTTTCTGTAATGGGTATAAAATCTTAAACTCGCGTCAGGACACGTGACCTGATCGAAAAAGCGTAGGACGGATGGAGAGTAGACAGCTATCCCCTCTCTACGGCGCGGCGAAAATGTATGCCTGGGCCTACTGTTTCGTTTAGGCGGCGCAGGGCGCTTGCGCGAATGTTCGTCTATGTTACAGCGTGCCACGCGCATCCATGGATGGTGACAGCTGATGGCTCGACCGTCTGTGTAGTGATCACATTGTTGTGTATTCGTAAAATTCGTGAATATAAAGTGCTTAAAATATGGAAATTGAACAACAAATTATTCCCTAACCATTCCAAAATATCAAACATGCTCAACGTTAATAATCAAGTTTTCACTTCTGCCGGCACTCCCGGAGTGCAATGTTTTTTTTTTTTTTTTTCATGAAATGGTTTTAAGTCGGTCAATTTGATTGTATGAAAATAATGAGTGAAAAATTTGTAGAATCTGTTATTACTACTGGGTCAGCTAGGATTAAAAAAAATTATATGGTCATTACAATCTGCCTCCTTGCAACATTGTAAACAAATAGAGAAAGAAAAAGAAATAAAAATTGTTTAATCTGCCAAACAAAACATGCGTTTTGTTTGGCAGATTAAACAATTTTTCTTTCTTTTTCTTTCTCTATTTGTTTACAATAACAATAACAAGATAAAAATTTCAAAAAGATACATAAAATGCAACGGAGCCAAAAGCCCCGTATTCAAGTCATTAAAAAAATTAAACAGTTAAGAAGTTGTCAAGTGTCAAAAGTCTTATAATTTGTTGATATAGCAAATTTTGTGGTATTTAACATGATAATTTTTCATTAATAGCCAAGGTTACAGCATATTATTACTCGGCTAACCTATTTTTAATGAAGCGGTGACTTCTCTTCATATTGTTTCTTATTAAATCATATCATAGCTGCGTACAGACACAGAACTCCGAGGGGTTGTTGTATTCGAAGAAATGGTTAATGTTTAGTTAAGAGCTTGGTTAACGCCTCTACTGTTATTCTGTAAATGTACAGATATGAACAAGTCCAAAGGATTTTCATTTGCGTGAGATTTGCCGTCTCATAGCCATATCAAGACTGTCGGAGGACAGGCATTGTGAAACATGCGGTCCACACTTTGAAAGGCCCCACAGCTTGAACTATGCTTGGAGATGCATCATTTGTAGTACCTGAGTCATTGTCTGCTGTAAGGAAGCCACAACATGGAAGAAAACAGTTTGAACTAAGTGGATAGTGAAAGTGTAAACAATTGATAAAGATTTTTCAATAGGTGTGCACCATGCCTCATGTAAGCAGTATCTTAATTATAAGAATGTGTGAACTTAAATGATTCTGCTAATGGACATTTAATAAAGTTGAAAACATGATTTGCGGTTATGTGTTATTTATGTATTTTTCAATAGAATAGATATATTTAATTGCAAAGAATGTATTTACTACAATCAGTTGTTACAGTTGTGAGGAATCTATGTACTTTCTACCTATTTAAGTTAGTAAATTTAGTACATTTAAATTACAAAAACAAAATTTTAATAGTTCTTGTCGGTTAAGAAATCTTGTGCAAAAATATTAAAAAGTTCTATGTTTAATTATTGTACCTGTTGTTTTTAATGTTTGCAATGGTATGTCTTTCAATTTTGGAAGGTGTTTTATTTAAAAGTCTATAACTACAGGCATAAAACAAAAAAATAAAATACAAAATGTTTCTTGAGTACAGATGTTTATTCACAATTAGTTTTGATATTGAGATCCGACGTTAACTATAGTTCTTACCAAACTTCTTGGCCGCCCTGAAGTTGGCTACAATGACTGGATCGAATGAAAAACAGCACCGATCCGTGCCTTGCGCTTCAGAAAGCCATTTTCAGGGCGGCCTAGAAGTTTGGCGAGAGCTATACATAGGCAGTTACATTTGAGGTACAAAATATTGTTTGTTAGCTTCAAGTATGGCTCCTTGTAGGGTGACAAAGAAGTATCAAAACATGGAAGGCCACCCATATTGTCGCCAGATTAACTTTTTTATTTATAAACCAGTTTATTGCATTTCTTTATTGTCTGCGCATAATGTAGTGAATATGGTGCTCTTCTGTACGTAGTGGAGATTTAAGATTGCAATGTTTAAATTATAAAGTAACAGTGAGTTTGACTATTGTAATTTATGTCAGGACTCTCATGGCTATCCTTTAGTACCTAATATGCATGATTTCAGTTTTTTGGATATTTATAATTAAATTATTATTGTCAAGCTATTTTATTTAAGCGTGGAAATGTTATGCGGATAGGAATAACATGTGACATGTAAAGTGTATAAAAGAATGTGTGTAATTATATTATTGTGTGTGATGAACTGTTGAAACTTAATACAGTTGTGTGTGACGAACTGTAGAAACTTTATAGAATAGAGAGAGAATAACTGTTGATATTTAATGGAGATTTAATAAAATTGAAAACATGATTTGCCGTTGTATGTTTTTTATATAGAAAATGATAAATACTTTTTATTTATTCAGTTTAACGGTTTGACTACTGTAATTTATGACAAGTCTCTCACGGCTATCCTTTAGTAATAGTGCATGATATCAATTTTTTGGATATGTATATTTAAATTATTATTGTCATGCTTCTTTATTAAAGTGTGGAAATGTTATGCCAATAGGAATGCAACATGTGCCGTGTAAAGTGTTTAGATTAAAATTATGTGTGTAATCAGATGATTGTGTGTGATGAACTGTTGAAACTTAATAGAGATTTAATAAAGTTGAAAACATTATTTGCCGTTGTGTATTATTTATATAATCATCATCAATCACTAAATATTATATTTTTAGATTAATAATGTCGAGCTACTTAATTAAACTGCAGAATGCATTGGAAATGTCATGTGGGTATGAATGCAACATGTCTCATGTAGAAATTCTAGCTAAAACGAATGTGTGTAATTAGGAGATGATTGTCTGTGATGATACTTAACTCTTCATATGCTGTAAACGTGGATTCTCGCCAGACACAATGGTTTTTTAATTGTGTCTGTAATTACTGCATTCAATGGATTAATGGAGATTTAATAAAGTTGGAAACATGATTTGCAGTTGTGTTATTTATTTATATGTATATTAAAACTGAACGATCGGCTCCCTTCAAAAAGATACTAAATGTATTTGGCTCCCTTTAATACGATGGTTGTTGGCGACGCTCGTTCGCACGTAGTTTTGTCGGAACCCATAAATATATGGTCTTAAAGCCTCATTAGTACAGTCACATCCTTCGGGTACGCCATTTTGTTAGTTTGCGTTGCTAACGAATCACTTTGCGGGCTTTCAAAAATGGACGCAACACATGCTCGTAAACATTAAGAAAATACGGTAAAGTTCATCGAAATGTCGATGTCCATCAATAACTTTGAGTGTCGAGACTACCAAATATCGTAACATTGCTACTAAACCGAACTATGAATACGTTTTGCGCCAACTGACATCGTTTTGTTCAAGTTAATGTATGATTTTGGTCCGTATCTCAGATGTCGAGACTTCCATTTTGTCGCTGGCATCGTTACGGCAACCGATTGTTTTCGGTTTTATTTAGCAATCGGTATTTTGCGATAGTGTCGCTTTCTATGTCGAGACTGCAGGCCCAAGACTTATAAGTCTAGGATTGTTACGGTACTAAAGTCAGTTCCAGTATCAACTTGCGTCTTTATTACAAAACGAAGACTATCTGAGGATCAGTTAGTACCAAAGAAGGTCCATGGTTCAAATTATTTCTACAGATGATAAACAAAAATGGCATTCTTTCATTCCTTCATTCGGTCTTTATTTGAAACAACGTTCTGTTTCTCTAAATATTGTAATTGGAATAACACTTAAAATGATTACATCATTGTTTAATAATCCAGGAATACGTCATAAATTGTTCTATGTTTAGGTTACAATATATTGAACAGGCCCCACTTGTACTTTGGACGCGCTTTTTATAATTAAGTGGTCAGGTTTTTAACACCTCTGACGTGAATTGGAATGCATTAAATTCGGCGGCAGCGTTCGTAATTTGAAACGAATGTTTACTTGGCGCCCTTTTTAATAAATTAATGCACTTCTTATTTGTATTCAGCGTTCAGTTACTGTTAGGCACTGTTTTGGTTTGTTCGCGAGTCTTGTTAAATAGTGAGCTACATTAAAAAATGGAACACCACAAGAAAAAAAGGGGTGAAAACTGGAGTTTTGAAGAAAAAGTTAGTAAAACATGGCTTTTTTAATTACTATTAGGTAAGCAATGCTTTGTATCAATTTTGTTTCGACTACCTAACACGGGTGTTCTTATTATTATAGGAAATATTACGTCGCCTTGTTTCTCAATCAGCACATATTATAGAAGACAAGTCCACGAAAACATCGATAAACATGCAGAAAACCAAAGAATGGAAGAATATACAGACTAAGTACCTACATATTGCTTTTCTTATGGGTACAAGTACATACGTTATCGTGTACGTAATATTAATGATCGTATTTATTACCTCTACTTTTAGATTTAACGAGATAACGGGTAAATATCGATCAGATGGAGAATTGAAGCTGGCTTGGAAAAGAATGAAGTTGACCGCTAAATCCAACTTATCTACCCATAGGAGGGAACAATCTAAGACAGGCGGTGGCGAAAAACCACCATCGCCTTCTCCTGAGGACTTAGAAATAGCGGCGATTGCTCCTCACGACTTTGTCATTGAAATCAATGACTACGATAGTGATGCATTGGTAAATAAAACTGCTTATTTATGTCATTTAAACATTTAATTAAAATTGATTGAGTTAACACATCTTACATTACTTATGTAATTACTTATAGATAAAATACAGCAGTCCATGTGGAAATATAGTACTTAAAGAAAATTTGTTTATTTTAGAATCCAGTTCCTGTGACTACAACTGCAGAAAAAATGTTTACTGACCCTAAGCCTGGGCCTAGTTTTGAAGAATTTGAAGCAATACATGAGGAACATCCTGAACAACAGTTAGTGGAAGTGCAAGGTAAATAATAGTTAATGTTAGACATCCTAATATTATCATCACGCATTAAGAGGGCTGCATACATTTGGCTGGAATTTAAACTATTATTATGCCAGTAGTACGTTCCTGTAGAATACTATTTGGAGGTTCTTTAGGCGGGCGGAGTCGCGGGCAAAAGCTATTATGTATAGTATAATAATAATAATCCAATATGTACACAAGTGCGTTTTAATCTTTTCTATATTTACTTTTCTAAGACCTGTACCTGATTGTTACATATTTATAATTTTCAGCGATATCCAACAATCCAACGACAGATACAGAAAGCACTAGAATTATGAAAATAACGAATAATGAGACTGTTTACATGAGAAGCACAACAAAAAAAAAGAAAAAGAATTTGCAAAATAGGTATGTAGAAATAATTACCAAATATAATACAATTCTCTTAGTAACGAAAATATTTGCTTAAGGTGAAGATGCAAAACCTTAAACATTCTATGGAACAATGATAAATAACAAATTTACAATTAGTGACGACTGTTGGCAGGGAAACCATTGCCTTGGTAGGTCAACTGGAAGAATATTTTTCTGGTTCAGTTCCCCCTGGGCACAAAGAAATTTTCAATGTCTTTTCATTTTTAATATAGTAAAAATGAAAAGACATTGTAAATGTAGTGACTTTTCACTTTTTTCTACATGTTACAAATAAATTATTCTATTTGATTTTACAGAAGTGAAGAAATGCGGCATACAATCACACAAAGCAATATTGATTTCAAAAGAAAACAGCTAGAAATGATGGAGGTGGAACACAAACTTAACATCAAAATTGCTCAATTAAAAATTAAAAAAAATGAATTAGAAATAGCTCTATTAGAAAGTAGAAAACACACCAATACTGATAGTGATAAATAAAATGTAAGTAGACTTTTTTATTCCACATCCTCACACTTACTATTCTAAGATTACAGTCAAAATTCTTATATTTAATTAAATAACAAGTAGTAACCACATACAACTTTATCCTACTACAGTAATTCACTGGTTTGCTTGTATGTTTTGATTATGCACAGCTGAGAATTACTGTAATAATGTGTTATGGTCAAAAGCAAAACTCATTTACTCAAATTAGGCTAAGAGACAGCACTTTTCGAACATCAAAATTACATATGACAGTCCCTCAAAATCCCCGCTTTCACCAGTTCCTAGTGCTTTAGCTGGGAGGAAGAAGTAGCGAAACAAACTCCCCAGCAGCACAGCTGTCTGTCAAGTTAGACAAACTTGATTCTACACAATAGTAGGTTGGCAAAGTCATTATGAGACACAGAACATTACATTACATTTTTTGCTTTATATCAGCTAGCCATGCCAATATACCAACACATTTGTTAACAAAGCACAACACCAAAATAAAAGAACCACCTAAAGCAAGCATAAATGGGGTGACTGCCCCAACATGTAACCAAATGGTCAGTTTTAGACTATAGTTGTAATTATGACATGTCTGTAAATATTATATTTGTTAATTGTAACATATTTGTTTCAGGTACTTATTTGCTGCAAATATTCAGTAATAGATTATTCATTTAATTAAAGTTCATACTTATTAAATAGTTTTAAAGTAAATTACTGAAAATGAGTTTCTATAAACTGCCTTCTCCTAATATTTCCCCTTATTGAAGGTGGAATAATCCTTTGTACAATAGGTTCCCTAGACGACGATTGATCTATAATGTTATCTTCCTCGCCTGGAAACAGATTATCCCTCATATCGATGGCAATATTGTGGAGGACAGCACAAGCAACAATCGTTTTTTTTGCCGTTTCAATGTCCCCAAACATACCTCGTAAAAGGCAACGAAACCGTTGCTTTAGCAAACCAAAACACCTTTCCACTGTGTTCCGGGTACGTATGTGGCTGCTATTATATCTCTCTTCTTGTGGTGTTGTGGGGCGCAGTATAGGTGTAAATAAATATGGTGTGCAAGGATATCCACTGTCACCCAATAATATTCCTGAGAATGCACCGGCCTCAAACCTTTGTTTTAATCTACATTCTCGGAATATTCTGGAGTCATGTACACTGCCACGCCATCTGGTAACAATGTCCATGATCTTCAAATCAGCATCACAAACCACCTGCAAAGTGACAAGTTGTTAGAATTTTGCATTCCTTTCCGTATTTTAATATGGCATTGGTAATTAGTAATTAAGAAAAGCAAATACATTATTCTCTATTGTGGCACAGATTAAGGGATCAAAGTAAAAGTTTAAATATTTGTTATAAATTACCTGTACATTGATTGAAGAATATCCTTTTCTGTTAATATATAACTGACCCCCATCAGCATTCACTTTCTTAATTCGTATATGAGTACAATCTATTGCTCCTATAACTGTAGGAAAATTAGCAATACTGCGAAATTTTCTTATGGCCTCCTCCTGTTCATTTAGAGTAGTCGGCATTTTGATGAATCTTCGAGACATCCGTGATAAAATGTCGGCTACCTTTTTACAAGTTTGGCTGACAACTGGTTGAGACACACCATGTAAATCAGCTGTATCGTCTTGAATCTACAAATAAAACAATATTATTAGGTATCTAGTATATGATCAGGATTTTGTCTAATGTTATAGTAGCATCGACCAGAGGTACTTACTTCATGTCGAGCCCAATTGCGTAATGCGCAAACCACTTGTATTTCAGGGCTCAATGGGCATCCTCGAGGGTCGTGGGATAAGTCATCACGTAAAATATCCACTATTTTCTCACCAAAACGTTTTGTGAATCTATACTTATATCTAAAATCTTCGTCACTAAATTCGAAAGGATTAACACGATGACGATGTCTGTAAGATCGCCGAGACATCTCCAGCATTTCTAAATCTTCCAAATCCATCAAGTCAATCGTGTTAATATCCATTTCTATCGATTTTTAAATAAAAAGTTGCAAAAATAAATCAACGCTAACCTCAAAGTAATCAGTACTTATGTCAAATCCAAAGATAAACTAAGGATAAACTAGGGGTCTCGGCGGACTAACTTTAGTACCACAGATAGTTCAAGAACTAGCGATAAACTTCATTTTATAATAACGTTTTATTTAGTCATGGTTTAAACCTAGTAACAACCCCAGTACCAAATTTAGATCGCGTTTTGTAATAAGACGGCCTGTGTCCCAGCAGTAGGATATTTGCTAAATATGCTAAGGTATAAACATGTTTTAAGCCTATTTTTAAGCATCATAGTCTAAAACCTCACTTCTCCTTGTCAACAGATGTGACTCGGACCACACAGCCGAAATGCTATACACGCACCTCCAAGCCCTAATAGAGCGACCAGAAAATCAAAAGAAGTTTGCAGACATCGAGCGCAAACTACAAATGCGAGGCGCCTTACCATCGTCGAAAAAACCCCCGGACTCTTCCCTTGGGAGCGAAGTGTCCAGGGAATCGGACTCAGGGAGCAACGAGGAGAGATGTGTGGCCAACTTGTATGACAGTTTGGCCGCAGAGTTGAAACAAAAGTTATCGACAGGTAAACGGGGTTTAGGTCAGTCTTTTTGATTATTTTTCGTAGGTAGATGTCGCTTGCTTCTCCACGCATTATTGTGCAAATGGGTATGTAGTTTTAAGGATGCTTTATGCTAGAACGTTTCGGGTGTGAGCCACGTCCGTGTCTTGAAGTCGAAATCCGAAATTTCGGCCGAAGATACGGACATTTCTTACTCCGTAGTATCCGTCTACGGACACAAGACAATTATTGGCAATACGATTTCGCAGTAATTGTCCTGATTCCCGATGTGTTTTTGTTTTTGTAAGTCCGATAACTTAATTGACCGGGAGTAGGGCGTTCAGTTCAGTTCAGTTCAGTTTATTTATTTGCGTTGCAGTAGAATGGAGTATCTTGCCCTTTCTTCTCCAGTCAGAGAGTAATTATTTTCATGTAAATGTTGTCGTTCAAAAGTGCCTTTTACATAAAACACACACACATCGGCACATGCTGATTTGAAATAAATGCTTTGACTTAAAGTATGGTTCACTTTGAAGTACCGAACTACTTTCGGAAGGGTCCGTAGCTTCGTTGACGGAGTTGGAAGAAGACCCTCTACTCAATTTGTAGGGAGTAACACACGGACGCTGCAGAATACAGCCTGATAATTATGTTCGTGAAAATAAGCACGGCTCGCGCCCGGCACGGACTAACATACATTATTCCTTATGCTTTTTTTATTTGTGTATTATGCTGTATGCTGCTGAAATCAAGATAGATATGATGTAGACTTATTTAATTATCTGATGTCTAACTAAGATTCAGGTAAATTTAAGTTTCTAAAGGCTCCCGTAGACAGGCACGCGCCTATCTGCGGAAGCCTTTATGCAGGGATAATACTTTAATTAAAAGTTTTTAAATGTTATCTTTGGTATTCAAAAACTAAAAACAGATATTTTCCAAAGACGAGAGAAGTTTTTGGTACTTGCTTTAAATGTTTTTTTAAAAGCTTAGCTAAGATAAGAACTTTTTCAGTACCTATGCATTTTTATAATTATTTATTGTTATGTATTGCCCAATTTAAGCTTTGCGGTTAAAGAAAACTTTGATCATAACAATCATCCTACACACTTTAAATCACTTGTTTTTACAACATTAAGTACCATTATTTAGCAGAGTTTTATTTGCACTAAGATGCCAATTTTTATCCTATCCCAGTTTCTGAAATTCAGATTAATAAGTTTACCCCCAAACCCCCTTGTTTTTATACCAAAATGGCACCCTACCTTATGACAATAAATTAAATTGATCACTCACTCACCCTCACAAACCCACAGCTACTCACTCACCCCCACTCACTCACACTCTAAATCTTACAGGCAAGAGCCCGATCCTCCTGCCGCCTCGAGACTACGACACGGTCCACCGCCAGAAAGGGAACCTCTCCAACATCGACACCAGACGCTGCCTCAACCAGAACATCGTGGGGGTGAACGCCAGGCGTAAGCTTGAGTCTTCAGGGGGGAGTTCCGGGATAGGAAGCGATCTCGCCCCCTCGCCGGAGAGGAATGAGTACAGACAGCATGACAATCATAGTACTAGTGGTGAGTTGAAGGTTTTTTTATGATTTTTATTCAGTTCTAGTTTTTGACAGCGGCTTCACCCGCGTGGTGGTACAAATTACCGGGATAAAAGTCCTGTCTCCAGGTTATAAACTATCTGTGTGCCAAATTTCATCCGAATCCGTCCAACCGTTTTTAAGTGCTTGAGTAACAAACATAATCATCATGATCATAAGCAAACTGGAGTTGTAGTGGGCTGACCATGTAGACGAGTAGACGAGTCCTAAAATGGGGACCGCGTATCGACAAGCGTAGTGTGGGACGCCTCCCAAGTAGATGGACCGACGACCTAAGGAAAGTGGCTGGGGCAGACTGTATGCGGAAGGCGGAGGACAGGGTGTTGTGGTGCAACATGGGAGAAGCCTGTGACCAACAGTGGACTGCGATAGGCTTAGTTGATTGATTAACAAACATCTAAACTTTCACATTTATAGTATTGGTACGAAGTAAGACGTTGTGGAGCCCAAGAATTAACCAGCACATAATATTTACTGTTGCATACACGTAGATCCCGCGGAGTATTTACGTAACCACACTTAAAATGGCTGTGCCTTTCATTTTCACTTTTCAACGAATTTTTCAACCATGTGAAGCAATGGATTAGACAATTTTTTCAAAATCCGTCGGATTTTTATTGAAATCAAGTTACCCGATATATGTAGAAGTCGGTGCCTATACTTATGGCAGGGTATGCTTAGAACAGTTACCATATTGATGGATTCGACTGTCATTCGTAGCTCTTTGAGCCGTTACGGGTCGGCAGGAAATTTGACAAACAGTCTTACTAAGTGCTATCGTATTACCCAGTAACTGGGTTGTGGAGATCAGATAGGCTGTCGCTTCGTGTAGGTATTTAGTTTCATCTGGTTAGACTGGAAACCGACCCCAACAGAGTTGGAAAAAGGGTAGGCAGATGACGAATATACTATGAGAAACAAAAAACTATAATGGCACGATTAGGCAGTTGCGTGTATCATCACCGGAGTGATTGTCAGATGTTTTTTGTAACATTTCAAGATGAGCCTGTACCTGTACCTGGTTGAAATAAAAAAATATATTTCCGCGTTCTTGAGCGTGATCGGTAAAAAAATTTAATACTTATCTAAATCTACACATATTTTAAATTAAAGTTACTTTTCGTGTCTGTCTGTGTTACAGTGTTGATCTTCTAAGTATTTCTGTAAGTTTTAACTGCCCTGTTGCTCTCGTAGTCGTAAGCGCGACTGCTGAGTGTGGGGTCCTGGTTTCGATTCCGGGTCGGGCAAAGTGTTACTGAGTTTTTCCTTTAGGAATTTCTTAGTAGCAACCTGGAGTTTGGAAGTTGGCGGTGTGATACCCCCGTGCCTCGGAAAGCACGTTAAGCCGTTGGTCCTACGCCTGATCTCTCTCCAGTCGTGTCGGATTGCCGTCCCATCGGACTAAGAGTGAGGGAAGAGTGAGTGCTCCTGTGCGCACACACTTGAGCACTATAATATCTCCCGCGCGGATGGCTAGTCTCCGTTGATATTAGCCGCCGTGGCCGAAATACGGTCTGGAGGACTATATAAGTTTTAATGCACCATATGAAAGATCATTTCAAATGAATGAGCTACTTCTTTATTTTTATCATATAATTTTGATTTAAAGACCTTAAACATTTCGTATCTTAAAAGTTTTCGTAGAATTTTTCTACTGGTTTGATATGAGTTTGGATATCTCATTAGTGGAAAAAAACCACAGCTAGCTTAGAAAAAAAAAAAACAACTATTTGCCTTAAAACCTAAATAAATTTTGTAAGTAAATGCGGTAATTCGTCGTGACCACCCAGTTTGCATCACCGACCGATTCGAGCGAAAACCGCAATTTTTGAATAACTTATTAAAACTATTACGTAGTTGTTATTTATTACTGACTAAATATTCATGTAATATGGGTGCTATAAGTCTGTCTGTTGATTTATGTGTGCAAATTAACTTTGCAATAGAGAACTGCTTACTTTTTGTGGTTACTTAGAGAACAAGATCTGAAACTAAGGAGAACTAAAGTAATAGACATAGGTCGAAGAATTGTCAAACATATCCACGCGTAGCATGACCACCATAGAAAGAACTTTTGTCTATTCTTGGTAGAATAGAGATAGAATTGTCATGCTACGCCAGCATAAAACGGTACAAATCTTTCTACAATCTGTAATATTGTCTATTCTTCCGTCGACAAAACCCATTTCTACGGTGGTTATGCTACGCGTGCTAGTCGCTAGATTCCTCTGGATGCGATAAGCATAATTGTGTGTGGCCATCTACCCGACGATTGATGTTGGGACGTTGTATATATGCTAGTTGCGTAGTAAACTTCACTTGCGCGATGCAGAATTTTTCGTGTCATCAGTGTGATGCGTAATTAATTTTTATAGGGCGATGTAGAGTTAGCCACAATATAAACACTGGTTTAAATTCTCTTAATAAATCTGTTGCGGACTCTCGAAGAACGATGCGATCAGACAATTACACACGAAAAGCTAATTTGATTTAAAATAGAGTAGCATTTGCCAGAGGCTTCACCCGCGTATATTCATATAAATCATTCTTTTCAATCACTGTCTATTGAAAACCACATTAAAATCCGTTGCGTAGTTTAAAAGGTCTAAGCGGACAGACGCGGGAAGCGACTTTGTTTTATACCATGTAAAGGGGGAGGTTTGTGTCCAGCGGTGGTAGACTTTCGGCTGAAAGATATAAAATCTACAAACAAACCCGCGGTCTTCACATAGTCTAAATAAAATCTACCAACACACATTCATATTTTGATTGCATTCATGAAATTAATCCGGTTGCACTCAAATGTCAAGAAAAGTTGGCGGTAGCTTACGACATGCTCGCTAACATTCACTGTAAATCGGTTTCTTAAGAGTATTTTTATTTTTTTCACTTCCGGGTTTAAATAAGACTGTCTCGTTGTTCTAGTAGTCACAAATGCTACTGCTGGCATGAGCTTTTTGGTTCCATTCTCTGGTCAGATTATTGTGTTTTTTTTTTCTTATAAATGATTAAAACCGTTCTAATTAGTTCTTAAATATTACAGAAAAAAATGGCATTTTTAATTTTAATCGATGTTTTTATAAGCTGCTTTTTCAAGCTAGATGAATGCTGTTTTTAACTTAACATTTAAAATAGATAGAATAAGAAATTAGTACATAAGAGGAAGTCTGAAAGTGGTACCGATAACTGAAAAGTTTTGTGGAAATCGTTTGTCAGCTATGGGCATGTGATACGAAGAAAATGTCGAGAGGAAAGTTTTGAGAATGAAAGTCGATGACTCAACAGTAGAGGAAGACCAAAGAAACAATGGATGGACTGTGTGAATTATGATATGGATAGAAAGGGGGTGACTACTGAGATGAAGACTAATAGAGAAGTGTGGAAGAAAATGACATGTTGCACCGACCCTAAATAAATTGGGATTGAATGATGAAGACTTAACTTAAAATTTGAGCTGTAATCTATAAAAAAAATAACACTTATTCGATGCTCTTACCACAAAATATTGTTTGTTCACGAAGATGTGAAGATCAACAACGTTCACACAAAGTTTAGTGTAATTATTATTATTATTCGCGAAGTAATGACATGTTTGGCCTTCAGTGTACGATAGACAGGTTTTTGTGTTCATTATCATTTGATGGTTAAACTTGGACTCATGGTATTCGCTTAATGGCAAAAATTAGAGATTGTATCATTCAATGGAAAAACGTGTGCGTCTCGGGACGCCCGACAGAAGTGATAACTTAAACTAATCATAATTGAACTATTTAATATTGAAACGGTGATAGTTTTAGGTATTATGCTCACTGTCAATATATGTCTATCGCACACTAAACACTGAGTAGAGAGAGGGGGAATCGTCTGTCCGAAAAAGGCCTAGCGCTGTGGGTTGGAGTGAGAGAGTAGGAGCCTGCTTACCGCTGCCGTATGCATGATAGAAAGGGAAGCCAGATAGACTGGCACCGTAACGCGTTACGTAACGAAGGGGTTTACCCTCTCATAAGAAGTAATCACTTTAAAAACCAAGAATGCTTAGGTTACACTGTACCAATTAAAAAAATTGGTAGGATTTAGGGAGTACATAGCTTGCAGAGTAAGCAAGCTGCAAGAATCTAAAATCTGCCGAAGCTCTAAGATGCAAATGGATTGGCTATGTTAGTCGATGGACCGATGGTCGATGGAGCAGAAGAGTCCTGGGACCACATGTCTCGTAGGTAAACGTAGTGTAGAAGGCCCCCATCTAAATAGACCGACGATCTTAAAAAAATGGCTGGGACAGACTGGATGCGCAAGGCGGAGGACAGGGATTCTGGAGAGACCAACATCCAGAAATTTAAATAAATTATAAACGAGCAGTGGTGGATACGTAAGTCTGCATTAAACAGTCGTGGCCCAGTGGTATCGGCACCGGCTTACGAGTTGTAGTTCGTGGGTTCGATCCCAAGCAGGCACTTTACTTTTTGTAAAATATTTCATCACCACTGCTCTCAAAACGGTGAACCAAAATATCCTGAGGGAACTGGCATGTATTAGAACAAATAATTCGAAGACATATGACATCTACCAACTCGAACTGCGCCCGCGTGGTGCATTATGGCCCACTCCCTCTTACTGAGACATTATAGGCTGCTGATGATGAATTATAAACAAAATAAAAACTTTTTTACAAAAAAAAAACAACCGACATCCTTAAAAACACTACAAAGTGAAAAATAACTTTAATTTCGGAAGTCGGTGTCTTAGGATCTGTATTTATGGTTTTTTTGCCACCGACTTCCGAAATTAAAGTTATTTTTCACTTTGTAGTGTTTTTAAGGAAGTCGGTTGTTTTTTTTTTTTGTAAAAAAGTTTTTATTTTTAAATTTTTAGTTGTGGTATTCATCCTGCACTAATTTCAAACAAACAATGCATATTTATGCGATAGCAGAAATCGCGGTTGATTTGCTGTCATTTTTTAAAGAGTTCCGGTGTCTGTCTCCCGAACTCATCGTCAGATCTATATGAAAATGATATGGGACCATTTGGAAATAAACCCGTTTCGAACAAAAAAAGAATTTTGGAAATCCGTCTATATATGACGGAGTTATGGCCGAACATACATTAAAAAAAAAAAAAAACATCCGAATTGAGAACCTCCTCCTTTTTGAAGTCGGTTAAAAACCCGCCTGTTAAGATAAACATTCTCAGATTTAATCTCGTTTTTAATAAACCGTCGCCATATTTAATCATCTACGCATATATAATAGCTAGAATATAAAACCTAACATATGGTTAATATCAAATTACTGTATGGGAGTCGTTTTCTAGAGGAAGTGACGTCATGAGACGGTTATTACTTCAAAGAACATGGTATCAAGCCATTGTTTGTTTGTGTTCTTAATTGTTGTGTGATAAAAAATGGATTGGATCAGGAATGGAGTTTGTATTGAAACGTTTATAAATGGCCCCGCCTTTAATAACCTGAGATACTCACTGGACAAAGTCAGCATTATAATTTGCCCACTCTTGGGATGTATCCCAATTTTTTTGGATAGGAAATCATCAATTGACTTCTCCCGCTCTGGGCGGAGTGGGAGGGCGTGTCATACTTTAACTAACTAAAACCCACCCGTGTTCCTTCAGTTGCCCATATGCCAGGGCCACGGTATCTCGTTTGAACAATCTCGCGACCCTGGCAGGAGGGGTACCCCTTAGTTAGTAGGCGCTCTAGTTTTAATTGTTTGTAAGCCCTGGCTGGAGGCCTTATTTATTAAGGTAGCCACAGGCATGTCCGGTTAAGCAGCCGACTACCTCATAGGTAGACCTGAGACATTTCATTCAAAAACAATTGAAGGGTTAAGTGGACAAAGGTGTTATCTGACAAAATCAAAAAATTCGACATTTTTGTGTTAACACATTTGCAAATCTGAAATATATACTTGGGTGACAGTTAACACCTTTACTAGCGTCTGTAACTATGTAACGAATAATAATTGGTGTGTTTTTAATCCATGAATCGATTTATCAGTCAAAACCTATGTTCATACAAACAAGTTGGATTTTTTGATTTTGTCAGATAACACCTTTGTTCACTTAACCCTTCAATTTTCTGTGAGAGAGTGACTGTGAGCCAGAACCCACTGCGTGTCCTGTGCGGGTTGGTAAATGTTACATGTCTTCGAATTTTTGTTTCTGGGACATGCCGGTTCCCTCACGATATTTTCTTTCACCGTTTTTGGAGCAGTACAAAAACACCACTGTATTTAAAAGCCCATAAAATAAAACGAAATATTAAAACTACATACATTGCCATAACTTCGTACATTTGCTCTCAAATAGTTCAAGAGCACAACCTTCAATGTTTCAAAGCATTGAGACACCTAATGACTTGTGAAACGTTTGCCTTCAAAATGTTCACACCTCACTTTATAACCGACCTACTTGATTCAAATCTGACAAGGAAATTAAAACTGTATGCTATAAAGTATAGGGTGTAAAGTATAACGTGTGTACAATGTAGATATGGTTTTGATTTGTGTTCTTCAAGCATTATGTTCCCTTTCAAAAATTGTGGCGGTTATTTTAGAGACGCAATTTTTGAAATGAGAAATGTATATTTGTCTCGCTTCATAGCAAATGACATCACGGCAGGCCCAGATGGAGATGGCAAGATGAGCTGGACTCCTTTGATAAAGATTGATCCTTAGCAGCTCTGGATACACTAAGATGCAAATAGAGTAGGGACGACTTTGCCCATTTGTTGGCCCTTTATTGGTCAGGGGTTCGAATCCAGGCTGGCGCTTTACTTTGTGTAAATAATTTCAACACCACTGCTCTCAAAACGATGAAGGAAAACATCGTGAGGAAACCGACATATCTTAGAACCAAAAATTCGAAAACATGTGACATTTAGGTTTAACATCTACCAACCCGCGTGGTAGATAATGGCCCACTCCCTCTCACCGAGAGGAGGCCTGTGACCCAGCAGTGGGAACAGTATAGGCTGATTATGATGTATTTGACCAGCCGAGGGACATTAATTTTGCATTGTTTTATAAAATTCAATTTTAAATGGTACTTTCTAAATAATAAGAGTTTGCTTTATAATAAATAAGTTCTGCTCACCGTAATATGCTTTTAACGCAATACTCTAATTGGGGTGTATGAGGTCTTTCGTGAGTTATGTTACACACTGTATACACAAGAGTGTGTGGGTGTACCCAGACACAGTGTACTCACTATTCCCTCACTCAGGTAATCAGAACTGACAAAGCTATCATCCAAAATATCTGGTCTGTCTGTCTGTATGATAGCTTTCACGCTTTAACTGCTGAATGGATCTTGATATTTGGCAAACCCATTTGGCCCTACATTCCCGTTTTAATTTCGAACCTCCACGCGGGTGAAGCCGTGGGCAAAAGCTAGTCCACTCAATTAACTCAGGATATCGCAGTCAACTGCTGAATATTGACCTCTCCCAGACTACCAGGTTGCGCCGCAACACCCTGTCCTCCGCCTTCCGCATCCAGTCTGTCCCAGCCACTTTCTTTGTACACAAAGCTTGGCGATACGCGGTCTCCATTCTATGACTCGTCTGCTCCAACGACCATCGGTCCTTCGACAGACATGGCCTGCCCACTGCCACTTCAGATTGCTTACTCTGCAAGCTATGTCGGTAACTCCGGTTCTTTACCAATTTCATACCTGATTTTATCCTTCGAAGAAACTCCAAGTATTGCCTGCTGCATAGTCCTGTATCATAAGACATATCCTGCACAGTATTTAAAAAACACTATTAAACTTAACTAACCTCAAAAACAAAGAATAGGCAAGTTTTTCACATGCACAAATACCAAACAGACAGTTTAGAGACTCCCACGCCTCACCCATTAAAAACAGTACTGTGTGACAAAGACAGAAGACGGTTTTCCATTATACTCGCCTGTTTTCCCAAAGAAGAAAAAATTGCGATTGTGTTGAAAAGATTTTCAATAAACGACCTTCCTATTCACAGAGGTGATTCCTTTGTCTATAATGGTTTTAATTGTCTGTGGTATATGTAGTCTTTGCCAAAAATAGGCAGCTTTGTTTATAAACAAATGTAAATATGGTATGTTCCAAAAGTTTCAAAAGAAAATGTAAACAAATGGATATGGCAATATGTAATGCCACTGACAAATTGAGAGCTTTGATTTGATTATTTGAATACTTTAATCTAAAATTTTAAATCACGGATGCATACAATTTAATCATGTTAATCAAATAACAATTCTTAAATCTTCTTAATAGTCGGGGGATTGAAAGTTGAAAGCTTCTACATACAGTGAATGTATTAATTTCCCTTTAGTGAGTGATAAATAATTTAACGTGAAGTGGTTTTGTTTCAATTTGCATAAAGCACTTTAGAAACAGATAATATTACTGACATTATTATTTTAAAGGAACATCTGAACATTAAGGGATGAAAGAGGATTTTTTTCCGGTAAATCGTATATTGAATGTCGTGAGTCTGGATATCGTCATGAGCTAAAAGAGTAGAAAAGTATTAAAAAAAAAAACAAGGATAGCTTACTAATTCAATCGATTTTTTATTAATAGAAAAAAATAGTACAGGCAACAAACATAAAAAGTGGTATAATTACGGAAATATTTAATTAAACAGCATCTTTGATTCAACATTAAACAATATTTTGACTAAGACACCTTTTTTACGTAACTTCATCTACCCTGTTATGAATCTTAATAAACATACATCAAATCCTCATCAACGATGTTAAAATCAATCTACATTTTGTAGGTCATATACTAAATACTGAAATAATTACAAAATAGCTAACATTTGCAGGCAATCTGTTGATTTCTTAAGCAATTCATTATGTCATCAGCAAATTCGATTTTAACGACTAAAGCACGTGATACATTTACGATTTTGTTGACGCTTTAACTTGCGTAAAAGTACACAAGTATCGTGCATGTTTGTGACATAAAAAAATTGTCTTTGGTGGAACAAGGAGCAACACGGGCGGTCTGCCCCGGGCTCCGATGTCCGGTCCTTATGGGCCTCCAAATTATGAGTAAAACTTTTTATGTACAGTTGATAGTTGGAAACCCGTTTCACTCGCTCTTGTTTTTTCTACATAAGTCTGTTGAGTTTCTAAGTATGTTGTTATATATCTCCTATTTCTTTTATGATGGTCAAATCCTTTCGACCATTATGAAAGAAATAGGAGATGCCTAATATTTCCGAAGCCGGGTGCTACAATTAACGAGTTCGCCTTTGCATCCTTCATTCGCCTACTTCTTAATTGCTACTGCGTATCAGTGTAGCTATAATTTAAAACTGCCCCAGATAGGCTTAGTCCCCCACTGACAACAGTTTGTAGAAAAACATGCAAGTTGCAGCTTGCAAACTCCTTGCATGCTTATAAGTTGCAAGCAGTTTAATGAAAGTTAGAAAAATAAAAGAAAGAATACCAGCCTGTTATTGTCCCACAGCTGGGCAAAGGCCTCTTCTCATACAAAGAAGGCGCGAACATTAATTACCACGCTTGCTCAAGATGGGTTGGCGATTGCAGACATACATTATCCTACTAATATTATAAATGTAAAAGTTTGTGAGGATATATGAATGTTTGTTCCTCAATTCAAACAAGGCTGAACGGATTAAGATAAAAGTGCACACAGGTAGTTTATAACCTGGATTATAATAGATAGGATACTTTCATCCCGGTAGTACATTCCCGTAGGATAATTTCCGACCACAACGCGGGCGAAGCCGCTGCCAAAATCTAGTTAAGTATACGTCCAGATTTCCTCACGATCTTTTCCTTCATCAATACTAGCGATGTCAAAGATAAACTTAGAAAGTACATAATATATTAATTAGTAAAAGTCACATAAGTAGTTGCCCGGATTTGAACCGACCACCTCCTCCAGCTTAACTCTGCACAATACATGTGCATTACTTACGTTTGTTCTACTTAAAAAATGAGAGTTTACCTTAATTACTAGAAATTTTAATGTAAAAGTGTTAATTAAATGAAAGTAATTTGGTGTGAAATGTTATTGTTCTTATGACGAGGTCACAGTTTAAAACATGAAGTTGAAATTTTTCGTTTACTTTTCTTAGCAAATGTTAACTTAGCTTTGGAATGTTATATTGTTAGCTAGAGAGATCCGAGAAGAACCGAAGTAACTGACATAGCCAGAAGAATGACCAAACTTTAGTGGCAGTGGGCAGGGCACAATACTCGCAGAAGAGATGACCGATGGGCCGAAGTGGTTCTGGAGAGGTGACCGCGTACCGGTAGCGTTAGAAGAGCATTGTGGACCGATGATCTTGTGAATCTGCTGAATGCGAGCAGCACAGAACTGGTCGAAGTATTTGGGGGGGCAAATGTCCAGCAGTGGAAGTTTTGGCTGGAATTAATGACGGAATAAACGATACCTAGGCTAAATGTGACAAGTAAAACCCAGAGCACAGAAAATACCAGAGCGGTTTACTTTTAAATTATTATTAGTCTAAATAATAAAAGCTTAAATTGATTTTGACAATCTTAATTTTTTAAAGGGTTAAAATTGTGTTAAATTCGTTTTTATCTGAAAAATAAAATTTTCATAGGCATCAACATATTTCAACAATCTAGGATGTTTTTGAACTACAAAATTAAGACGTAGAAACTCCTAAAGTTAAACCGAATTGCAAAAGTCACTTTTAGATGTGTTACCGGCGCTCAATATTGGCAAGATAAATGCCAGGTAATTGCCTGAAAAGTTATTAGTCACATACCATCCAATAACAAAACATGCAGTAGCGAGTGACTTAACTATATATATGTTCATCTCTTTCTAACAACAGGAATCGATATGGGTATTTCCTGTTCTTGTGCACTGTTTGATTGTATCTACTAGTAAGTAGCAACATTCATGGCTAACGCTATTTTGAGTGCACTAAAAAAACGCAACTATTATAATACCTACGTTATTGTACCTCTATCTTATCTATTTCGCAGAGCCCACAAAAGTTTATTAAACTCAACAACAAACAATGCTTTGAAAATAATTATATTTTCCCATAAAGCACAGAGGAATCAGAACAATATACTTTTAACAATGAAACGAAACTGAGTACTTCGCCAGAATCACATGTAATTGGCGCGCTTTTTAACAAAATGGCGGCGTGGGAACATCATGGTTGTCAAACGGTTTTTTCTCTTTTTATTATAAATGTTATCTTCATAGATAAGATGAGAATTTATTTGCAATAATTAAGACGGTAATGGTTATTTTATGCGTTAATTGACAAAAATGTCGGTCAAACTTATGAAATGTCGTTGAATCGACCACTTACTTGAGTAAAATTATTAATATTCTTTCATTTCTTATGCTCTAATAAAAGTTATGTTCACAACAAACCAATTAAGTAGATACATAAAATATTAAATTATAAAATAAAGGCATACCATATACTTATCAAATAGTGCAACGACCAAACGAAATATTTCATTTGCAAAAGCACACACACTCACACACTTTTACGTTTTGATGGTCGCTCACTGCAAAAAGCGTCCATCAAAACAGCTATCAATTCATCCTCAGCCTAAACGTGGCTCACATCTCATAATAAATTAGGCCTATAAAACCTCACAGGCCTCATAATTACACGTTGGTGGCAACACTTTGACCTTGTGCTGGTCTAGTTTCGGGTTTCAATAGATTAAGAGGCCAGTTTAAGTAAAAAAGTGGTGAAATAATAACAGCCGCATTGGTTGATCCAAATCAAAAGTCAGACAATTCAAACTAGGCCGAGAGTCAGCACTTTTTAAAAATCAAAGTTACATAAGACAGTCCCCCAAAACGCCGGCCCTTCACGATCGAAGGTGAGACTAAGTTTACCGCGGTCAGTTCGTGGATAGGGAACTATCTAATACATGTCTAGACATTTCCGTGGGTCGGAAAGCACGTTAAGCAAACCAAAGAGTAATGGAGAGGGCTATGCTTCTGTGTAGGGACACGTCACGTAGGGACGTGATCAAACGAGAAATGAAGAGATCCGTAGGAGAACTACTAGGTAACCGACATAGGCCGAAGAATTGTCTAACTTAAATGGCAGTGGGCCAAGCACATTACACGCAGATCTAACGGCCGATGCGGCCGAAAAGTCTTAGCTTTAAACGGCCTTCCCCGATAACCTAGTGAAGACCGATGTAAACTGCTTGATACGGAACCAAAGAACCGATAGAAGTGGTAGGGTTTGGTGGAGGTCGGTCCCGGCTGTTTTTTTTTTTAACCGACGAAAAAAAACGGAGGAGGTTATCAATTCGACGCGTATTTTTTTTTTTTTTTTATGTATGACTACGCATAACTTCTTACCTTGTAGTCCGATTGTGATAATTCTTTTTTTAATGCAAAGGTTATACTCCGAGGGTGGTCCCATTTAAATTTGGAAAACAAAATCGAACCCTAAGGGTCGGAAAACAGGGGATGATTGATTGTTCACTCATTGATTGTAATGTCTAACCACGCATAACTTTGTACAGAGTAGTCTGATTTTGATATTTTTTTTTCATTTGATAGGGTATATCTTGCCAAATATTATTAGTACATTAAAGCCACAAAAAATACAAAATAAAATCTTTTTAACAAAAAATTAAACCGCCGAAAAAACAGAAAAGCATAAAATAATAAACCTTAAAATTTTGAGTCTGCGCTGAAAAATCAATGAACAAAGATCACTCAAAGCGCCGACTCATAATTTTAAGGTTTATTATTTTATATGCTTTTCTGTTTTTTCGACGGTTTAATTTTTTGTTAAAAAGTTTTCTTAGGTATTTGTCAGTAGTTACGGGTAGAAAATAATTCAAAAATCTTACGACCAGTCTAACCAAGGGAATCGTGTTACTCAGTACCTAACTGGGATGTGGAAGCCAGACAGGTAGTCATCATCATCATCATTTCAACCGTAAGACGTCCACTGCTGGACATAGGCCTCCCCCAACTTGTAGTTTGCCATGATCGCCACGCTTGCCATGTGGGTTGGCGATCGCAGTGTGGTGGTAAAATACATAGAGAACACTGCTGCTCAGTCTCTAGTAAATCCCTTAGTCGCCTCTTACGATACCCACGGCAAGAAATATAATGTAGGTAGTCATAGGTAGTCGCTTCAGGTAAAAGAATGGTACTCAGCTGCATCATATACATAGTTGGGAACAGGCTAGCCAAATTTATTGATTGACGTGTAGCCTACTGCCCATATCACAGCCATCAACACTACAGTTTTAACCGCCTAAAGCTTCAATCAAAAACAGAGTAACTGTTATATGAACCGCTATTTAAAAATAACATCTTGACAGGTGCGTGTATGAAGATACACGGTATAAAGTTTCGTAGTCGTCTTAAGTCTTTTTAAGGTTGTTTCGACACCTCTGGTTAAGTATCGGGTAACATTTCTGATTGTTAACTTAGTTCTGTCTCTTCTTTTTAGATTGGCGAAATAACACGAAAAAATATACATCCTATAGTTTTTATTAATTACTTGTCCCAAAACTCAGCGACGCGAATCGCATACAAACCGGAGGGTTTCTGAACCTACCAGGGTTGCGAGATTTGTTCGAAAGAGATACCGTGGCCCTAGCATATGGGCAATTGAAGGAACACGGGTGGGTTTTAGTCAGTAAAAGTCTGACACGCCCTCCCGCTCCACCCAAGAGCGGGAGACGTTATTTGATGATTTCCCACCCACAAAAAAGGGTTCCTGAACCTCCACTTGTGGAGGTTGTCCTTGCTGTTAATTTACTTCATTCCTACTCTGTTACAATATAAATGATCTGGAAGATAGTACATTCAACATAAAAACAATGTATCTATTATGGGCCGAAAGTCTAACAACTACTCTAACCAAGACGCATCGTATTACCCAGTAACTGGGATGTGGAGGTCAGATAGGCAGTCGCTCCATGTAAAATACTAGTACTCAGCTGCATCTGGTTAGACTGGAAGGTGACCCCAACATAGTTGGTTCCTTCAATTTCTTCTTTTTTATTTCTTTTCTTTTTCTTCCAAACCTCCTTATCTTGTGCGATTTCGGGCCATGTTGGCACTGCAAACCTTATATCAGATCGTCACACCCCACGTTCTCCGAGTTGGCTAGCAACAAAAAATAAAAATAACCACACTCATGTTGGTACACTCAACTTTCATTTAACTTTTGACAACCCTACCAAGTCCAAGATTCAACACAGACTACAGGTTCTTATCTATGTCAATTCTTTATTTAAAAAAAACATGTTGGCAAGTGTTTCGGAGATGGGATCCCGTTAAACGCAAAAGTGAGATTACTACGAGGCATTCCGAACAAGTCAGGCGCATATAATTATAAAAGTAGGTTAGTGAGTTGTATTTCAGAAATATTTTTATGCGTTCTCAGTCGATAGTGCTAAATACATAATAATTTTCGTGGCTGTTGTGAAAAAGAATAAAGCTTTGGGTCGTAATGCCGTTACATACACATATTACATGCATAGATAAACACAGCATTTCTGTAGGCCAAGCAAATATTTTTGGCGTCGTGGATAGCGCGAAGGCGAAGATAAAATACGCTTGGGACAACCGCTGTATTATTTGAGTCGTTTCGAAATTCCATGAATTCACGATCCCAATTTGTCAATTAACGACATAACTATCTATAAATGTTTACGTGAAGCGAAAACTTTGTACCCCTTTTTATGAAAATTACGCGGACGGAGGAGTATGAAATTTGGCGCAGTTATGTAGAAGGAGTGGGGGGTGTGGTGGGCTAATAGGCTGCTGGGGGGTTTGTTGCGCCACTTCTTCTTCCCAGCGAAAGCACTAGGAAGCGGTGAAGGGCGGGCGTTTTGGGGGACTGTCTTATGTAACTTTGACGTTCAAAAACTGTTGACTCTCAGCCTAGTTTGAATAAATGACTTTTGATTTTAATATTGTCGTGGTTTACATTTGCTTTGTCATGTTAAGTCGGTTCAGCACAATTCGACCTAATCTGAGTTGTAATTTCTTCCAACTTATATTTCATACAACGCTACTAGGCGGGATAATTACGTAACACACTACAGTAGGAATTTGATGTTTTATTTTGACAGTTCAACATTCATTGCGTTATTTACGTTATTTAGTAGTCAATTTTTTTGAACATATGACGCGATGGATAAGCAATAACCTTCAAAATGATTCATATCCTGATTTGATGATGATTTTGGTACTGAAGTCGCCATTATGTTTTCTCAATACAATTTCTGTGAGAATTTGACAAGTACTTACCAATACCGCCCCCTGTCAATGTCATTTAGGCGCCAAAAGATCCACGCAGCACTCTATAATTGATTCGGCAGCCCTGCTTTGCCAAGTCATACAGACAATGTGTGTAGCACCGCAGGAAGCACAGACAGCTAACTAACTTCAATGCATACATACTGTATCGTTCCGTTCTGCCCTCGCTGGCTTAGTCGTCGTTAGCAATTGCTGAGCTGGGGGTGTTAGGTTGTCTTCCCCGCTTAAGGAACGTGTTATTCGAAACTCACAGAATGCTATCCCATAGATAGAAGAAGGAGGAAAGATCGTTATCTAGATTTGCACACGATTTGTACGCCTCCTAGCATAACATAGCGTTCTGTTTATCAACATAAATAAGATCTGTATGTCTTCACCTAGGTTAACAAATAAATAAACTGAACTAATAAACTGAAACAAAAGATACAAAAGATGACGAATTAAAGCTCGCAGTCGGTCTAAATAAGAGAATAATTGCAACTGGTAAATATGTTCAGAATTAAAGGGATTATTGTTATTAGAGGAAACTCAATGGCAGTTTGAAGTTTAGGTGTGAGCCCGATGGCAAAAAGCTCCCGAATTTACATATTACAAACATAACAAGGGAAATATGGGTGTAGTAGCCTACTCTGTCTTATTCTTCGCGAAACACAACACAGTCAAAGATCGAATTTTAATGAACATAACCTTACTTAAAGCTGCAGTTTTTGGCACAAGTAACTGCAGTTTGTTCGTGCGTTAATGCGGAACAAATCTTATCTCTAAAGAGCTGAACATTCCACGTAACGTTTTGTCATGGTTTACCGTTTCGCTAGCTTTTGTAGCTGCACCTGGGTCTGCGCCGTCTGCGGCCAATATTGTTATTCGTTTTTACATTTTGGAAAACGAATAATGTGTATTACACAGGACACTTCAACAAGATTTCTTAACCGTACAGCCTGTTGAATAATTTACCCCCGTCGTATGAATAACTGTATTTCCGTCAATAATTTTTTATTGTATCTCTTTCCAGAGGAAGACTGGGCGGAGAGCACAGCGTACATGATGCACGAAGCATTTGACGCGTCGCCCCCGCGCCGCGCGCCATCTCCCCGCCGCGCCTCCCCCGCACGCCGCGCCCTCTCCCCGCGCAACTACGACCGAGCCTACCCCGACGACTTGTCCGACCAGTTCCGCGACCAACTCGCCCCCTTCCGTGATCAGACCTTCGAGCGAAGGTTCCGTCACGAATCACTTGAACGCGTCAAACCAGAAAAACCAGTAGAAAAGTTCCAAGACGAAACAGTCAACTACAGAAGACGGTACGTCGCGGAAACTAAACCTTCCAACAGAAGCATCGACAGGGTCGAAGACCGGAGGTTCGGCAAACTCCAAAGGGGCGCCAGCGAAGGCAGCCTGAAAGTCGCCGAAGCGTCCCCGAAAGACAGATTCAACGTAGCTAAAGAAAAGTTCATGAATCTGGAGCGGGAGAGGTTCAACAGAGAGCTGGAAGCGCACATGGCGATGAGGAGGAGCATGCTGGAGCGGAACAGTCGCTCGACTTCTTCCCCCGAGGAGGAAAGGAGGGACGAGCGACAGGACCGGCACAGAGACATTAGCTCCCGGAGAGAGCCCGAGCGCTCTCATCGCGATTTGGAGCGCCACCGCGAGCCCGAGAGGCGTAAGGAGACCGACAGGATGCGCGAGATCGAGCCGAGGGAGTTGCCGCACCGGGAGATAGAGAGACTCCCGCGCATCGGCAGGAAGCGCGAAGACGTCAAGCGGTACGAGTACGGCGCGGAGGAGTACTTGAACAGGATCGAGCCGAAGCCGCACAGAGACGAGTTCGACAGCTTCGAGCGACGCGGCAGGAGGGAGCTGGACAGACGTATCGAGGAGGACGAGATCATAGAGCCAGTGATTGAAGATAGGAGGAGAGACTGGAACGATAGACAGAGGGCTTTCAGTCGTTCGCGTCTGTTAGACGACCAGCGTCAGTCGTACGTGGAGGGAGACAGAGAGAGATACTATGACCGGGACTACAGAGACTTCCGTGAGCTGGCCGACCGCCAGCAGACGAAGTTCCGCCACAGCTACGCGGAACCGATACCCAGGGGACGACTCGGTACTGTCAGACCGTACTGAATGCCATAATAGATTCATAGATGTTAATTTTGGAATATTGAAACTGTAGAACCAAAAACCACGATTTGTTGAAGTTGGACGAAGGCGCAAGCCTGTAGGATTGTTGTCAATACCTGATTTATTCGTTAAATACATTAATGGACACAAATTTAGTTAACATACTTCTGGATTATAAAATAGATGGCGTGGGAGGACCTCTTTTGGAATTATACCTGGTTCGCGAGGTTGGATCGTAAGACAGCAGTGTGTTAATTTTAGAATTATTAAATCATTTAAGTGCCTCTATGAAATAGATTTGTATTTATAAATACTCATATAAGTGCGGTAAATGTCACAGATATAATAATAATTTACTTTTGTAAATATAAATGAAGTACCTTTTGTTATTTTATAGGTAGAACAAAAATTCAAGACATTGTTATATTATACAAATAAATATTGTTATAAAATGTTATTTTTATCGAAGAAATGTCAATAATAATTACGTTATTGGAGAACGAAAATAAATATAAAAAGAATATAATGTCATTCAGTTCCATTAATTGTTAAATGTTTCAAAATTTATTTTATATTTTTTTCGGAAATTACTTATTTCAATTTAGTTTTTGAATGGTTTCACTGAGAACTTCAGACAACATAAATTGTTTAAATATATAAAGTCTGTTAAATAACTTTTGACCATTGAGTCTTCTCTGGGTAACTCGCACATTAGCGGGGTAATTACGTAACACATAATGGTAACATCGTTCATTTTGACAATCCAACAACATTCATTTCGTCATTTACGTTTACAAGCAGACAAAATTTGTAAAAATATGAAGCAATGGCTTCGCAATATTTCTGATTGTAAATAAATGTGTGTTAGTAACATGTAACTAAAAGAATAGTAAAAAAAATCTCAGTGAAACAATTTCTTATGTTTGTAATTTATTTGTAAGTTAATATAGATTGTAAAGAATATATCATGTTTTATGAAAGTATTTTCAACAATAAAATGTAAACATTACACATCCAGATTTGTTTTATTATGTTTACTTACATCATCTGCCTTTACCGTTCCCACAGCTGGGACACAGGCCTCCTCTCGGTGAGAGGGAGAGGGCCGTAATCTACCACGCGGGCCTAGTGCGGGTTTGCAGATGTCACATGTCTTCGAAGTTTTCGTGCTAGGACATGCCGATTTCCTCACGATGTTTTCCTTCACCGTTTTGAGAGTCTGATGAAATTATTTACACAGAGTAAAGCGCCTGCTTGGGTTCGAACCCACGACCTACAACTTGTAAGTCGCGGCCGATACCACTGGTCCTATTATAGCTCAGTGCAGAGCAGTGGTGGCCCAGTGGTTCCACCGTGACAGCGTAGCACGGGCAGTTTTTGAACAGCTGTACCAAGTGAATAATAACACAGCCAGACGTGACTCTTGCTCCTTAAATGAGAGTAGTCATTCCCCGTAGATTTTGGGTCACTAAATTCAAATTCGCCTCGGAATTGCTCTATCACATCACATTTTTTAGATATTCTAACCTAAAAGTGCAAAAAACACGATTTTAGCGTGTTTTCACAGTTATGTAGCATCGCGATAAATTTAGCTATCGAAAGAATAAAAATCTATAAAAATTTCAAAATCAAATTTCTCGATGATGCAAAAAGATATTCGCGCAAACTCAACGCGCGTTTAGTATTGTGTGTATTTTTTCGATAGCTAAATTTATAGCGATGCTACATAGCAAACACGCTAAAATCGTGTTTTTTGCACTTTTAGGTTAGAATATCTAAAAAATGTGATGTAATAGAGCAATTCCGAGGCCGAATTTGAATTCAGTGACCCAATATCTACGGGGAACGATAACTCTCATTCAAGGAGCAAGAGTCACGTCGGGCTGTGTAATGAAACGAAAATCCTTTATTACAACAAAAAATTACAGCCAAAAAATATCATCAAAAGAAATAAAGCCCTTGTTTTCTAAGAGCTGGAAGTTTCATTTCGATCCAGCCCGTCCGTTGCTGCCCTCTACCAGCGATGCCCTAAGCCGAGGTCCGTACCCCACAGGGGGTACCCTTAGCGTGTAGTCGCTCGAGTTTTAAGTTTTTTTCAAGGCTTGACTGGATGCCTTAATATATTTAGGTAGCCACAGGCAAGTCCAGTTAAGCAGCCGACAACCTCATATGTTGACTAGCGGGATGTCATACAAAAAAAAACCGGTTTTCGCAATTTTTCCTTTATCTGTGCTATAAGACGTTGCTCCGTACAAAATTTCAAAATTCTAGATCGACTGAAAGTACCCTTTAGGGATGATTCCCTTGCGAGTTTCGAAAATTTGCGGCATAAACGGCTATATCTTTTGATTGCGTTAGCTTAGAACTTTAATATTTTCACAGCTCCAAGGCACAACTCCAAGGGACAATAGACCTGAGTATTTGATATAAATTTCAGCTTGATACCTCCACGCGTTGCGGACTCCCGGCCACCGTAGGCGTGAGCTTGCGGGTGGCGAGCAATGGGTAGCTCGCCGCCTGGTAAGGACCAAGCTCGGGTCGACGGCGCGTAGTGTTCCACGCGCGCCTCAAAGAGATGTCAGCAACACTGAAGGGGTCTGCTAGGACCGATGCCTGCCGGGGTCGCGTGATTGTTCGAAAGAGATACCGTGACCCTGGCACATGGGCAACTGAAGGAACACGGGTGGGTTTTAGTCAGTAAAAGTCTGACACGCCCTCCCGCTCCGCCCAGAGCGGGAGAAGTCATTTGAAGATTTATCATCAAAAAAAAAAAAAAAAAACCTCCACACGTTCCTGAGAAAAAGGGTGTTGACAGACGGATGGACGGACGAACAACAAAGTGATCCTATAAGGGTTCCGCTTTTTCCTTTTGAGGTGCGGAACCCTAAAAAAGCTGGAAGTCATGGGAGCATAAGTAGGTTCCTATAAAAATAATGGTGTGACTGACACTGGCATGGCCACCATCAGGGATCTTAATTTTGGTAACATAAAAAATTTGGTGCCAAATATCAGAATTTGTCGGTTACTGATTCAAAAGGTATAAGGGTTTATAGGGGGTGCGTCTCATAACGTATAAACTCATTTGGTCTAATTTCATTTTATTATCGTTCATGAGATATAATCAACGTGAGATATACCATCTGTTGATATAATTTCTTTACATATAACATATATTTATTCTAAAACTTAATTAGTATAACGTTGTTTGATATAAAGTTTATGTAATCGAAAATCATTTGGTTTAATATGTATATTGTTTATTTAATCGAAAATCATTAGGTCTAACGTTTAATATATGTATATTAAAAACGTCATTATGGTTAACAACCCGACTCAGAGTACCCCGACTCGGATAGGTGAGGTTAGAAGGAGCTCCCGCCTTAGCCTTCGTGGTTATTTTTTTTTAAACCACCCAGAAATAGGAGCCTCGCGAACCGGAGCTCCGTCGACTACCTTTTGAGTGGTAGGTCAAACGATTTTATATTTAACTAGCTTTTGCCCGCGGCTTCGCCCGCGTGGATTTCGGAAATTAATGCAAGAGGACGTACTACCGCGACAAGAATGTGTTATTCCAGGTTATATAGGTAATATAGACTCTGTGTGCTATTTTCGATCCAGATCCATTCAGTCATTTTTGCGTGATTGAGAAACAAACACCCAATCATACATATTTTCACATTTATAATATTATTAGTAGTAGGATTATAACTCATATTACTTAGGATTCATAGTTTATGAGAACAACATGTGTGTTGGTGTTTTTAAAATAAAAGTAATAGTATTCAGAGTAACAAGACTGTGACATAGGGCTTGGTTTAGTTGAATATAAGTCTTCCTGGTTTTTCTTAACGCTCCTATTTTACCTATACAGACACTCAATCATTTACCAGACACCGAACATAATTATAGGAATAGTACTTTTGCCAGTGGCTTGGCCCGTATAGCTGTCGGAAAATATCACCCGGGAACCTACTACCGGGATAAAGTAGGTATCCTATCTGTTACGTATCCATGATATAATACCTATATCTTTGTGCCAAATTCGATCTAAATCCGTTTGGCCGTCTTTGCATCATTGAGAAACAAACATCCAAAAATCTAAACATCTAAGCCATTTCGCGGTCTCTTACTTGGAATAATACTATTAGGTTTATTTTGAGTATAATGAACACACATGATATTCGCAATTACTATGAAGCCAAAGTAATATGAATTACAATCCTACGTATCCTGTACTACCCGGCCCCTGCCAACGCGCTCTGCGCCCACTTTTTAAATCTCTAATATCTTCTAAGATATTCATTTAAATTACATGCTGTAAAGGGCCATATTGATTTATATTAAATGCACAATGTATTTAAGGTACTTAATTGGATAGGGATTAATGCTGTATTGCTTAAAATCGCTTCGTAAATAAGCCCTTATTTCTCGTAAAAAGTAAAAGATAAAAAATGGTTATTGTGGGTTATCCCTAAGAGATAGACATATACCATTGAGGACATTTTTGTAGGCCTTTTTAAGGTGTACAATACTGTAGTACATTATTTTGATCTATTTCGTAGGATTCAGCCAGGGTTTTTCGAATTTTGAGACGTATGTCAGCGTAGTTTTCGAAGATAGTTATTTTTTTTTCTAAAATAAAAGAATCTTTCTAAAATAAAAATAGCCTAAGTTACTCCTTGTTACATCAGCTATCTGCCAGTGAAAGTCCCGTCAAAATCGGTCCAGCCATTTCAGAGATTAGCGGGAACGAACAGACAGACAGACAAAAATTGTAAAAAATGTTGTTTTGGTATATGTATCGTGTATACATCCATATACACTTAGTAAAAAGTGGTTATCTTAATATTAAAAACAGACACTCCAATTTTATTTATTTGTATAGATGTATGTTATGTCAAACGATGTTATATTTAATGTATGTTATGCTTATAAACATTAGTTATTTTAAAATTATATCAATCGTTCATTATATTAACTAATCGCTATATTATAGGTTCATAAATAAAATTATAGGTTCCGTTGTTATATGTTGTTAATATTAGAGATTTTGTTATTATATCATCTATTACTTACCCGTTTATAGGTGGCCCATCTGTAGACCGCCTACCCCAGTCTAGCCCATATGAATCTTAAAAGTTAGGGCTCCTAACGAAAATCTGTTTTCTCCCTTTAGTCGCCAATTAATCGGATACAGTCGCCGTATATCAGAATTTGTCAGCCAGTGGTTCAAAAGTTAAAACCGTTTCCAGGTGGCTGATCTGGACAGAATCGGGCCCAGCATGGCCACATTTATATCTCAAAAATTAGGGCGCTTAGCAAAGATAGGTTTTCTTCCAAATTAAGTTGCAATTTTTGGCCAAGTCGTAGATTTAGTCGAACAAATGAGTACTTTTTAGGGTTCCGTTGCCAAATGGCAAAAAACGGAACCCTTATAGATTCGTCATGTCTGTCTGTCTGTCTGTCCGAGTATGTCACAGCAATTTTTTTCCGAAACTATAAGAGCTATGCTGTTGAAACTTGATAAGTAGATGTATTCTGTGAACCGCATTAAGATTTTCACACAAAAATAGAAAAAAAAACAATAATATTTGGGGTTCCCCATACATAGAACTGAAACTCATTTTTTTTTTTTTTTATCAAACCCATACGTGTGGGGTGTCTATGGATAGGTCTTCAAAAATGATATTGAGGTTTCTAATATCATTTTTTTCTAAACTGAATAGTTTGCGCGAGATATTTGGATCATCTGAACTTTAGATTAAGCAAATGTGCAAACTTTTAGATTCTAAACTACTTAAGTCTATATTGAAAACATTGAATAGAGAACTTACGGATCGGGTCCATTTCAATATTATAACTATACAATAGGAGTGTAGATAAAATAATAAAACAGCTATTTTATACAAATATTGTTTATTCTTTTAAAGTGTGATTATAATCTTAAATTTAAAATAATATTTAAAAAAGTAATTTATTTGCAAAATTTGGCAAATAAACTTTTTTTTTTAATGATTATTAAGAACAATCACAGTAGTAGGTACAAACACTACTCTAAACACGTTAAATTATTGAAAAATGCCATTTATACATTTTACATCCAGATGAAAACTGAGTTAAGTTTAAAGAGAATAAAATGTACTTATTACTATCATTTCTACCGACTGAATATTAAGATAATACTGATTGAAAATTAAAAAAATCATATTACACGTATTAAAATTACATTCTCACAGTTCTGCCTAACCACATGGGGAAAGGTCGTAAGGTTATGTATGAATATGCATTATTTGAATACAGCTTAATGTTTTCTAAGAATATAAAATATCATAAAACCGTCGTACGTAATCTGTAAGTATAATATTTTTATTCCAATGCTTGCTTAAATAGGTTTATTACAAAAACGGACTAAATGTTACAAAAACCAAATCTGCAGGTTAACTTACAAACAATAAAATAAAGGAACTCTTATAAATTGAAAAACGACTGATGCTCATACCTACAACCACAGATAACAAATTATAATGGCAAGAGAACTAACACCTCTGTATTATAATTTCATCATCAAATATATAATTTAAAAAAATCTCATGATGCAAAATTCTTATCTATATTTACTACTAATCATAAAATAATGTATCGTAAATCACAAATACTAATAATAATTAAATGGTTAACATCTGGATAGGAGGTTCTTCTCTCTGGAGCCCTGACCTCCGGTAGCTTGGACCCTGTTCCCGATACCGGTGGGCTACTATTTTTTTAATATTTTTAAATGATTTTTTTTTTCTTATATTTAAAAATATAATTTATAAGTGTGTTTAATCGAAATAAAGGAATTAAATGTTTAACATTATTTCAGATTAAATATGAATGTTATTTACTGAGATGTGTGATTAATAAATTAAAAGAGTGTTTCTAGATAGTACAAAAACTACATTTATATTCACCACAAATTATGTCTCTTCTATCTATCAAAAAGCGCGCCAAAAAATAGTAATATTAATGAGACAAATGAGTCTTCACACTCAACTTTTTTTCGCCTCTAACAGCATAAACATCTTGCATCAAAACATTGCTGGTCTTTTAAATAAAGTGGACTTACTCACAGTGCATCTTCAGGAACTATCTAAGAAACAACAAGACATCGATGTGGTGTGCATTACTGAACACTTCATCATGCGGGGCAATGAAAAGGTATTAAACATTCCAAATTATAAATTAGCTGCGTGTTACGCGAGACGAGCAAAAAAAGGCGGAGGATCGTGCGTTCTAGTTAAAATAGGCCTAGAGTATAAAGAATTAACAGAGATCTCACGCCATTCAATAACAAACACTTTTGAATGCTGCGGAATCGAACTAGTCCGGCAAAAATTAATCATTATTTGTATATACAGGCCACCGAAAATTAACAACCTCAACACATTCTATGAAAAACTTGATATAGTTACGAAAACTTTTTGTATAAACTCGAATAAAACAGTTGTTCTATGCGGAGACTTCAACATTGATATCTTAAAAAAGAATAGAATGTCCCTAGACTTTGAATGCTTTCTTTTGGGCTATAACCTTAAGCTGGAACTGAGGCAGCCAACCAGATTATGCAGTAATAGCTGCATTGATAACTTTGCCCACAATTCTCGTAGTAAATGTAAATGTGAAGTAATCGATCTGGCTCTTTCAGATCACACGGCGCAAACTATGCAAATTAAAGTAAATAGAACATATAGATTGCGATGCTGTCGAATCAGAAAACGAGATTTGTCGTTAGAAAACCTAGTTAAATTTAATAATCATCTTAGCTGCATTTCGTTTTCCGAAATATACAATACGGAGAATGTAAATGAAGCGTATGATATTTTCTTGGAGGATTTCCGTTTATTGTATGATCTGTGCTTTCCCTATAAATCTGTTACTACACAACCGTATAAAAGAGTTAAATGGGTCTCTCGAGGAATACGTGTTTGCAGTAAAAGGCAACGTCACCTTTTGTGGCGATATAGAGTTAGGCCAAGTAATGAAAATAAAAATAAATTTAAGGACTACTCAAAAAAATTTCGAAACATTATCAAATTAACTCAAAAGTCACAGAATAACTATGTCATACGAACCTCGGTTAATAAATCGAAAGCATCTTGGCAAGTCATACATAACAAAACACAAAATTACGATCCAATTTCTCAAATTAGACTTCATGATACAACAATCACAGATCCTCAAAAAATTGCTAATATCTTTAATAACTATTTCATTGATCAGATTCAACAGTCACCCCAAGTGTCATTTGAAACTAGTAATATTTCGAAAAACATAAACTCAATGTTTATGGCACCAGTTTTACCACAAGATGTAATTAGGACAATAAAATCTTTAAAAAACAAAAATAGCGTTGGGCATGACGGCATAGCAACGAAGGTTGTTAAATTTGTGGCGAACAATATAGCTGTACATCTTAGCCATTATTATTAATCTCAGCATTAATTCTGGGGTGTTCCCTAATAGCTTAAAAACTGTTATAGTTAAACCACTTTACAAGAAGAATAAAAAAGAAGAAATATCTAATTACAGACCAATAGCCTTAATTCCGGTATTGTCCAAAGTAGTAGAGAAGTTAATCTACGAACTACTTAACAATTTCTTAACTAAATGTGACATTTTGTGTAATGAACAAAAAGGTTTTAGGAATGATAAAAACATTAATGCGGCTATTTTCGATTTATTTAATATTATCATAAAAAATGTAGACAAAAAAGAACCTATTTGCACAATCTTCACAGATATGTCAAAAGCTTTTGATAGAGTCGATCACAAAATTCTACTAAACAAGTTAAGCGCTTATGGAATAAGGGGAAATGTGCTCGAACTTATTAAATCATACCTTAGCGATCGTAAACAGTACACGGAAATAACTAGAATTTGCCCTAAGACGAAGTGTGAAAGAAAATACCGATCCGAGGGACGAACAATAAAGTATGGTGTACCACAGGGCAGCGTCCTAGGGCCACCCCTTTTCTTAACTTATATCAACGATTTGCCACGTCACATTGATAATCCAATGGTATTATTTGCCGATGACAGCACCGCGTTAGTAAAATGTAAACATCCGGATAGCTATGAACAGGACATAAATAAGACCCTGGAAGATATCATACATTGGCTTGACAAAAACAACTTGGTTATAACCTTACAAAAAACTAACATAATGCACTTCCATCAACCTACAATTTTAAGAGAAGTAACTGTAGAATACAATAAACAAAAAATTAACCAAGTTAAAGTAGCAAAATTTTTAGGAATTTAAATTGACAGACAACTAAATTGGCAAGCACAAGCGGAGGAAATTTGCAAACGAATGAATACGGCGGCATATGTCCTTTCAAAATTGTCCAAAAAAGTTCACATTCAAACTATCTTAGTAGCTTATCATGGTCTGGTTGCATCAATTCTAAGATTTGGTGTTATTTTTTGGGGAAATTGTAGCTCAAGGGAGTACATATTCAAGGCGCAAAAACGATGCATTAGAGCGATGTGTGGCTTGAAGACTACAGACAGTTGCGAACCGAAGTTTAAATCCCTTAAAGTGCTTACATTTCCGTCATTGTATATTCTGGAAACGGCCATGTTTGTAAAAAAAATTGGTTGCCTGTAAAGTCGGTATACGGGCGAAAGTTTTACGTGACAACGACTTTGAGTGGTAATATGTCTGTCTCTCTCGCTCTTAGGCGGGCTAACCATGCCCGAGTGGAAGGGACGCGTGCCTCTCACTCGCTCTCATTGTGAGCGCATAACGTGAGCGGAGCGTAACGCAGTTTCTTGAAGTGTCACCCGGCAAACCAATTTATAAGACGTTGTCACGTCAAAACCAATAAAAGCCTATTTCCCACGATAACAGAAACTAGAAAACGACCTGTCAGAAACCAATACAAAAATTTATTACACATCGAGTCTTGTAATACAGCGTTATTGAAAAAAAGTGTTATTTGTATGGGTCCTACCATATACAATAAATTACCAGATGCCATGAAAAATGACACAATTAAAAACTTTAAAAGGAAATTAGTAGCCTTCCTAATAGAAAAATGTTAGTATTCAATTAATGATTTTTTAATGGACAAAACTTTTTAATATCACATGCTAATCTACACTTATTTTTTATTTTATTTTAAAGTTATGTTTCGATTTGACAATTTTCAATATTAATTTTTGAATGTGTATTTGTAATAATTCTAACTGACATTTTTTTTTTAAATTTATATAATAATTCCAACTGTGATAAAATTTGTAATTTAATTATTTGATATAAGTTAATAGGATAGCTTCTAAATATATATTGCTGTTTATAAATTTTTGTGTGCCTATTTCCAGGCAGAATGTACATGGCTCACTTGTATCTACTCCACCTGTATTTTAATTTAACCTACATTCGTTGCAAATAAATGATTTGATTGATTGATTGATTGATTGATATACTACTACTACTAGAAGAGTAATCTCTTCTATTCATACCATAAACACAAAAAGCTTACATATTTTTTTATGTTAAAAATTATTGGCAATTCTAATTTGGCAATTTCACCCTTAAGAAAGCATAAACGGCTAGTATGCACCTTGCTTAGTGCAAGTGCATTGAGTATACCTACAAGTAGCGCCAGTCACAGCTATACAATTCCAGTATAACTTAATCTCTAATTGTACGATAAGCTTATACCATGCGAGGTCAGCTAAAACTGGAAATGTATAGCTTGATGTGTAGTCGTGTGTACATAAATGCTGTAAAATATTTTACATACATACATGTAATAAATTACCGGAAGTCTTTAAAGATTTACCTTAAGATATGATAAGGCAAAAATCCAAAAAAATAATTTACGATATCAATGAATACACGTCACATCGTGGAGAAGGAAACAGAAACGTTTAGTATCTATAATAATTAATTAATTTTCAAACATAAACAAGTCAATCAATTACAATTTACAATAATACGTATAAATAATGAACATTACTGATCCTAATAAATGGGATTTTGTGCATTCTTTTGATTTTCTTGCATTGCTTCCTATAACATTTGTAAAATTATCGCGTTTATCTCTCGTCTGTCAGTGATGTTATTGATCCTCTTCAACCATTGACTTCTTTCTCTGTCGCGGAATAGTCTGCAATGAAAAAAACAAAAAAGTCAGCATGAGCTGCGTTTTGGAAAAATTGCGCAATAAATATGGCACAAGCATGTTGCTAGCAACACTGCGACATTCCGCGTGCCAGCAACACAATACACAATATTGTGATTTGGTTTGAACATTTTTGATTCATGATTTTGTGTATTGCGATTCAATAATTGGACGACAAATTGAGAGTGAAATGTCAAGGACCGTCTCGTTTTTTTGACCCGTTTCGTTACATGAGAGTGAAGAAAGATATAACTTGGTCTGTCTCTAAATCTCTCTTATTCTTTATTTTTCAGGAAGTTCCACTTAAAAAAGAAACAAAGAATTACAGGCATAGGGCTACTGAAGGAACACGGATGGGTTTTAGTCAGTAAAAGTCTGAAACGCGCTCTCGCGCAGAGGGAGAGAAGTCATTTGATGATTTATCACCCAAAAAAAAAGTTCCACTTTTTCACGCGCAATTTTTTTTTAGTAAATGTTTACTTCTTACCTCTACTGCGGTGGTTTCTGTCGAAGCCTGTCCTGTTGTTGTCTTATTAATGAAAAACTTCAGAATCGATTCATTGCTGAAAAAAGACTTTGCATACCACATTGGCAAGACTGCACACTCTCCTGACATAAAAACTTCATCCATATCATCGATAGAAGATTGACAATTGTCTGTGTACATAAATTTCTTGCGGTCTTCGCTTTTATCGTAGACGTGTATTTCATAAACCCACTTCATGGCACTCATTTTCGTGCCGATCAGCTGAACGGCCATGTAGACTTTGCCGTCGTTTTTGGATATTTTTAGGTGGAAAATAAAATGGCAGCGTTGTTTGACAAGCCAGATGTACCGACCGTCGCAGTGGGTATTCAGAAAATACAGCTCTAAACTCGTTTTAGTAAGGAGGTTATTTGGATGCTTGTCCAAAAAATGTTTCGAAAGTTTACGTATTCCACCTGAAATCAAGAGTTAACTGCATCGTTGGTCTAGTGGTTGTAAGCGCTACTGTTGAGCATGGGGTCCTGCACCCTAATTGCGAAACGCACAATTTATCGGAATCTGAATGGGATTGAAGATTATTTCTAAACCATTGCGTCATTTGTTCGAATAAATTGTCGGCTCAGCAACGTAAATAACGCAATGAATGTTGTTTAACTATGAATACTAAACCAATTCCTACAGATAAAAAGTTCCGCAATTACCCCTCTGGTCCGCGATTCCAAGGTCGGGCAAAACGTTATTGGGTTTACTATCTGGAATTTCTCAGTAGGAGCCCGGAGTCTAGATTTGTGCCCAGTTGACGACAATAGGTTCTTATACTATACCCACATCTCACAAGTTATGTTAAATTCCCATGTAATAGTGTTTACATCCTACCAGGGTCGCGAGATTTGTTCGAAAGAGATATAATACCGTGGCCCTGGCATATGGCCAACTGAAGGAACACGGGTGGGCTTTAGTCAGTAAATGTCTGACCCGCCCTTCAGCTCCGCTCAGAGCGTGAGACGTCATTTGATAATAATAATAAACCCGCAGGGCAGCTTGTGGTGAGCTGTTGGGCAGTAGCGACCCCACGGACCCTATCTCCTGGGAGAATTCTTGTTCCTCATCTCTGGCTTGCCTTTATTGGCCGGCTGGAGTGAACACTGATGAGGTTCAGAGCTCCCACCTCATTCTTGCCTTTATTGGCTGGCTTGAGTGGAGATTCGCAAGAGCAAACGTGCTCGGGGAAAGGAAGTATTCCAGTAAGTGCTCGTAGGGATCTTGACCATCTTCCGGGCTCTGGGATTGTTCTGAAAGCCGTGGAATACCTCTCCACTTCTCAAGCACCTCAGGAAGTGTTGCCCCCTTGTCGCTACGTCACTATGTGCTAGCGACGTTACCCGGGGGCCCATTATTGAGTGTGCAAGTCACCCCCTGCCATTTTATCCGTGTATACAAAACATTGATCAGGCAGGGGCCATAGTCCCTCCATAGTTGCGGTTACCAATCCACTATAGCCATCCAAACCTATAGCCTAATTTGCTTTTTCTGTAATAGTTCTGCTCCAACCGGGGATTGTTTTTGGATGCACTTGCATAGTGCATACAGGGATAATCGTCGGTTGGTGCCCCCTCATCATTTAAAATTGTCTAAGGGGCCTCTGCGAGTTGGCTTCGGCCCCTCGTACGCCTTCCAAAAGACCGGGATCCTAGGGTCCCGAGATATGTTAACATAAATAAAAATAATAATAATAAATTATTTGTTAGAATATTGTTGTTACATAGGTGTTACATAATATGATGTCAATAATATTCTGCTGTTTCCAGCGTACAAATATTTCAAAGAATTAACATTAATTGATGACTTACCACCCCTAAAAAAAAGTGTTAACATGGAAATTAAACATAACTGGCGAGATCATCATCATTATCCTCCTGCCCTTATCCTATTTTATTTTGGTGTCGGCGCAACAATATTTTTCTCCCACACTTCTCTATTAGTCGACACTTCTCAGTAGTCATCCCCTTTCTATCCATATCATAATTCACACAGTCCATCCATCGTTTCTTTGATCTCCCTCTACTCTTATAGCCTTAACCATGCCATAACCAACCATTCATACTCAACTAGTGGTCGCCTAGTAGTCGAAATTCGACTATAATTCATTTTAATTTTAAGTTTGAATGATATGAATGACCTCCTATAATATTATCTTAATTATTTGACACATTATTTGACATTCAGTAAGACTATAGACGATAAAGACAAATAATATTAGTCTCTTCTCATTTTGGCCACAGACTTCAACCATAAATAAAAGAGAATTTATGTGTGTGTAACGTGTTATTTATTGAAAATAAAGTATTTTTACGCATAATTAAAAAATATATATTAGCATTCGTCACTTCTTCTCTGTATAAACTATAAGTGTGCGAAATTTCATACTCCTCCGTCCGCCCAATTTTCGTAAAAAGGGATCCAAAGTTTTCGCTTCACGTATTAATATATAGATACTTTCTTACTCCGTATCACGTGACCATACCAGGACAACCGATTCCCACACAACTTTTCAGTTGCCAGTGCCTTTTTCAGATTTCCTCTAATGTACTCATTTTTCATTATATCCATTCGGGTAACACCACACATCCCTCTTAACATTCTCGTCTCATAACTGCCGAGATGTCGGTACACCTCTGCTCAACCCTTCGGAATGAGAAGGCGTAATGATAATATGTAAACAAGAGTAAAATACGTCATGTAAAAATTTAATGAAGCACCCAAACGAATTCATTTATGCAAGGCAGGCGAAGGGGCTATCTTATTCATTGACATGATTTGTCTATAATGTTTGTAGCAGGGATACAGGCCACCTCTCTGTGAGAGAGACTGGGCCGTATACCACCACGTGGGCCTAGTGTTACTATTATTAATATATAATATCTTAGGACAAACAACACAACGTTATCTGATCACAAACTAGGCAGAGCCTGTACTATGGCAACCAGAAAACTGATAAATATACTCATTTATTTCTAAATACATACATACATAAATATCACCCAGACACAGAACAAATAGGCCGTTGAAAGGCCTCCCACAAGATGAACCGATGACCTGGTGAAGGCCGTAGGAAAACGTTGGATGCGAGAAGCACAGAATGGTCGAAGTGGCGGTGCTTGGAGGAGGCCTATGTCCAGCAGTGGACGTCTTTCGGCTGAAATGATGATGATGATGATCACAGAACAAATGTTTCTGCTCATCACACAAAGATTTGTCCTGGGTGGGAAACGAACCCACGACCTCAGTCTTAGCAGTCAGGGTCACTAACCACTAGATTAACAGACCAGTCAAAGAACAGCACAGGTCAGAGGGGTAATTGTGGAACTTTTTATCGGTAGGAATTGGTTTAATATTCATAGTTAAACAACATTCATTGCGTTATTTACGTTGTTGAGCCGACAATTTATTCGAACAAATGACGCAATGGTTTAGAAATAATCTTCAATCCCATTCAGATTCTGATAAATTGTGCGTTTCGCAATTAGGGTGCAGGTAACAGGTCAGTAAAGTGCTTTTGAAAAATAAAATCTTACCGGACCATTCACAGTTCCCGTATACTGCAGCTAGGGGACAGTCTTGTAATTTGAAAGAACATTCTTGTACATGAGTCGCCATGTCTGCTATCTTTATTTTCACCACACAACCTTGCCCTGAATGAGGGCATCGCACCTTCATCTGAAAAAAAAAAAACAAAGTGATTGTGAGTTACAACTTCTTAAGTCATAGGATTAAAATTAATGAGTTACCGTTACCGGCCAAATCCGACTTTAGGATGAACTAGTTTTGCCTAGGTCAAACCAGTTCTCCCTACACGCGATAGGACAAACCAGTATAGACCGATTGTGCGGGATTTCATCAGGTCTTTTAGCGGGAGATGTAATAAAAGCGTCTTGATTGTTCAGTAAAATGGTATGTATTAAATAAAAGTAAAAACTGTCGGTAGACGGTGATTAAGAAATATAAAAATAAAGTTAATTGCCAAAACACACGTAGCCTTGATGTCGTGCTATCATACATTCAGTAGGCGTTCCGCGCAAACACCTATGTAGAAAAGAAACAGCATGTACAGGCTGCCTGTGAAAAAAATTAGCATTGCAGTGTCACGGTATCATTCCAATACGAAACTTTAACCGTTGTAAACTGTTATACATAAACATGTAGAGTCATTATGTTGATGAGAATGGTGAACTCGTTTGGCCTAGGCGAAACTAGTTCATCCTAAACTCGAGTTTGGCCGGTAACATTCGCACAGTTTGATCACAATTATTTAACCTCTGACAGCAGCAACAGAACAGCAACCTTATCGTAACGGAAATAAAGCTCACTATAATATGGACAAACTTATTAGTGGCAGCAACCCACAAGAAACCTTCTTGTTGTGGAAACAAAGATCATTTTGCATTTGATAGTGACGCAAAATCGGAGTTAAATAACAGGACTTTTAATGGGTTTTAGTTCCGAAGCAAAACTTCGGGTGGCTAGACAATTCTTTGCATCTCCAGACCGTATTCTGGCCGTGGCGGCCTTTCTCAACGGAGACTAGCCATCGGCGCGGGAGATAGGTATTATAGTGCAGTGTGTGCGCAGACAACGGGGGGCACTCACTCTTCACTCACTCTCATAGTCCTTAGGGATGGCAATCCGACACGACCGGAGAGAGATCAGGCGCAGGACCTACGGCTTAACGTGCTTTCCGAGGCACGGGGGTAGCATACCGCCAACTTTCAAACTCCGGGATGTTACTAAGAAAAACCCAATAGCACTTTGCCCGATCTGGGAATTGAACCCAGGACCCCACGCTCAGCAGTTGCGCTTGCGACCACGAGACCAACGATTCTTTGCTTATGTAAGGTCTAAATATACAAAATGGAGGTGTTTGTGTTTTCTTGATTTACTTCTGTTTGTACCAACATTAGGCGACAACTAAAGGCTCCCGCAGACCGGCACGACGCGTCAGCATGACGTGTCTCTAAGTGATGAATTACAATTAAGTTTTCATAGTAATAATTGCCAACCTGCTGGAGACAAACCGTCTAAATAAGAGCGTAGAACTTTCACAACGCCTAATTCTAATGAAAACGGTTATCATAAAGATCAACGGATAAAGTTCATCATCACCATCACGTCAGCCGTAAGACGTTCACTGCTGGCTATAGGGCTCTCCAAATTGGAGAGACTCGCCATAGTCGCCGCGCTTGGCAGGCGGGTTGGCGATCGCAGTATGGTGGTAAAATGTATAGAGAACGCTGTTGCTCATTCTCTAGAACGTTGCCTTTTACGACATCCACGTCCTGTCACTTCACGAATACTTGTTTTTTAAGACATCTCGCAAGTCCACACTCTCACCCCCCCACTCACCCCCTCCTCACTCTTGTCGGCTGCTTAACCAGACTTGCCTGTGGCTATCTTAAGAAATTAAGTGCTCCAGCCAGGGCTTAAAAATTTAAAAACATCATCCGGCATCCCCTGTGGGGTACGAACCTCGGCTTAGGGCATAACTGGTAGAGGGTAGCAAGAGACGAGCTGGATCTGAATTTAGGGGCGAATTTAAAAGCTACAGGCTCAGGTGCCCGGGCTGGCTCGAACAAGGGTCGGGGCGGACATGGATTGGAACGTCACGGTGGGCCTCTTCGGCGATGACGGAAGGACGGCGGAATATGTCGGTGTATCTATAGAGTGCTAGTGAGTTTACTACCCTCCTGCGGAAGGGTTGTAGTGTCATTGGGAATGTTAAGGTATGCCTCGGTCGGCGAATCGTACTTATGCGGCAGGGACTGAAGCGGGCGGCTACCGCGATTAGGAGATTGGGGAGCTTCACAGCAGAGTCGAAGAAACGCTTGGAAAGGCGTTTCATGAACTGTTGTATAGTGGGTATTCTGAGATCTAGGTGGAGATTCTCGTTTCAGACATAGAAAGGGTTTCCGTAATGTTTCTAAGGAAACTGATTTGGAGGGTCTGCATCCTATGTATGTGGTGGGGCTTAGCGTGCGCGAAGACGACGCACGCATAGTCATGACAGGGCGTATCACTGCGGTGTAGATACGCAATTTGCACCTATGGCGTATTTGCTACAGGCGAGGCGGTTAGAACAAAATGGAGTCTACCAAGAGCGAATGCGGCGCGCGAACGAACCGTCAATATGTGCTCCCTGAAGGTAATGTGGTGTTCGAGGATCACACCTAAGTATTTGGCTTGCTTCGCCCAAGGGATCGGCTTACCGTACATAGTGATTGGACTGGTCACGGACATCTAGATGATTATTAACTAAATACCTGTGAACCATGATTTTCAGTGTCATAACTTCTCCTGTCGGTAAGTTTCCCTCTGCAGATGCCGCATGCTTGCGCTTCAATCTTGCAATCATTGCAGGAGCCGTGCCCATTCTCACACAGAAACATTTCGTGAGTGGATCTTGTGTAGCAGGCACAACAGTAACGTAATACTTCATCTTCTCTGGGCAACTCGCGAGTTCTGACGAGAAATAAGGTATTTTTGTTTATAAAATTGGCCTAGGCTTCGCCCGTATAGAGGTCGGTTACTCATCATCATCATTTCAGTAGTAATGTGCCGGATATCCGTATACGTATCCGCGGATATCCGAGGGAGAGGCCGTATCCGTTTTTTTGGCGGATCTTGTACGGATCTCATTTAATTCCATTCAGATTATTTTTTATTTCTTAAAATTAAATATTTGGCACCTTTATATTGGGCATCTTATTTAATTCCATTCAGATTATTTTTTATTCATAAAAATTTAATATTTGGCACTTTTTTTTTTGTGGGTGGGAAATCATAAAGTTACGTCTCCCGCTCAGGGTGGAGCGGAAGGGCGTGTCAGACTTTTACTGACTAAAACCCACCCGTGTTCCTTGCCCATATGCCAGGGCCACGGTAACTCTTTCGAACAGATCTCGCGACCCTGGCAGGATATTTGGCACCTTTATATTGCAAACATTTATTATTGTGAGTTATCATTATCATAGCAATAGTACAAAACTCATATTTACGAAATCAACTAACAAAGCGTCGAGTGGCGTCAACCATCGTTTCAAAATCACGCTCATCGACACTGAGTGAGTAAGAAAGTTAAGATCCATATCCGTATCCGTGGATCTCAACACAACATATTTATTTTCGGATCCGTATCCGCGGATATACATTTTTAACGATCCGGCACATCACTACATTTCAGCTAAAAGATGTCCACTGCTGGACATAGGCCTCTCCCAATTTTGGGGGATTTACCATAAACGCCTTTGCCATAATAAAGGCGGGTTTGCGATCGCAGTATAGTGGTAAATGCAGAGAGAACGCTGCTACCCATTCTCTAGTAAGAACTATTTCACAGGAACGTACCACTGGAATTAAAAGTATCTTAAGTTCTAATGGATGGTTGTCGGCAAGCATAGCTGAGCACTTCGAATCGAACCGAGTGGCTCTTACTATTTAGCTACCAGCCCTTACATGAGATAGACCGTCAGTCATTACCCGACCATAGCGAAGAAATGAGGAGGGTTATGATTTTGAGCAGTAGTATATATGTTCATCTGTTCCCTCATAACTTCTAAACTACTTATCATAATATGACGATGAGGTATCGTTGGAAGCGTCTTGAATGGCCGCCTGGTTAAAGGTTATAGACAGAATGGCCAATGCTAATCGCTGTTACGGCCCACATTTGAAAGAAATAATATTAAAATAATGAATGTAATAAATGGTTCTTTTGGGTCATAATAACGATAAATCTTTCTTTTTTTTTTAAATCACCTGTAAATGTGTAATAATAAAATCTGGGACTTTTGGACGTACCTGCTTACAGTGCGAGATCTTGTAAATGCCTCGCTACGAGGCACGGGAAATGGCGGTGGCAAATTTCTGTAAACAACAAAAATTTACAAATAAGTTATCCATTTATTTTTCCAAGGCGACAAGGCTCTTTTCGCGCATGACCAAAATTGAAACTTACGCCACCATCTTGTTTTTTTTTTTTTGCTAGCAAAATTTTTGCATAAAATTTATTTATATAGCAACGCCCCTTGTCAATGTCAGTCAGGCGCTAACAGCGAGTGTTATATTAAATAATATAATATTTAACTTAGGAATTGAAAACAGGGCAATAGAGAAAGTTTCTACACATATTTTTAAATGCTCCTCTGTCCCACTCTGCTGAGTAAAGGTCTTCATCAAATTTTTGCATTCATCTTTGTCTTTTACCTTTTCCGGCTGAGTCAAGAACAAGTTCTATTACACCCTTTTTAGTTCAATTAATATTTTTAATTTCAAAATTGTACCTCGTAGCAGCCTCCTTTAGGAGTGCTCGCTTGTCGGCATCTTCTTGCAGTCCTCTCTTAACAGCCTCTTCTAATTGTTTTCTCCAAGCAGCTTCTTCTTGGATTCCTCTCTTAGTTTCCTCTTCTAATTGTTTTCTCCAAGCAGCTTCTTCTTGGATTCCTCTCTTAGCGGCCTCTTCTTTATGTTTTCTCCTAGCAGCTTCTTCTTGGATTCCTCTCTTATTGGCCTCTTCTTGTTGTTTTCTCCTAGCAGCTTCTTCCAGGATCCCTCTCTTAGTGACCTCCTCTTGACGTTCTCTAAGCGCATCTAAAGTTGCGGCCTTCTCCTGGAGTTTTCTCTGCGCGGTGATAAAGGCATCCTCCTGGAATTTCCTCTGTACAGCTAAAGTGGCGGCTTCCTCCTGAAATTTTCTATCTGCGGTGATATATCTCTCATTCTGGCTGTTCTTCAATTCGGCTTCAATTTTGGCCACTTCCCTAAGCTGTCTCTGCTCGGTAATATCGGTCTCTTTTTGACGTTTCCTCTCGTGCTCCTTTCTTTGAGCTTCGAGAAAACGGCTTACCTGAGCTTTAGATGTTTGCGGCCTGAAAAGGAAGGAAACGAAAATCGATCATCTTTTTAAGGCTAGCGCAGATTGGGATGGGCAAGGCCGTACCGCGACGCATTGTAAAAATCCTTCTTCACTTTCATAAATCTTTGCTTCTTTGCTTTTTTTTATATGATAATGCGTTGTACTCCGGCCCGTTGCGGCTGTAGTAAGTGCTTGACTTTATACCTCTTTTGTGATATTTTGCCCCAATTACTGCGAAAATATTACTTGGTCAAAGCTCAATCCTAACTTGTCTCAGTTGGTCGTGGTGCTCTTAACTAGTTTGAACCATTTTTTAAAATAACCAGAAGATTAAAACATGATCCGCCGCGGTGTTGATTGCAAAGGGGAAAGCACCAATGTACCTATTAAAGAAACTAGCTAAGGTAGCAGTGAGCAGTGGTGGCCTAGCGAGCAGTGATGGCTTAGTGGTTACGGCCGCGACTTTCGATTAGTAGGTCGTGAGTTCGAACCCAAGCAAGCGCTTTACTTTGTGTACATTATTTCATCCTCACTGCTCTTAAAACGGTGAAGGAAAATATCGTGAGGAAACCGGCATGTCTTTGAACCAAGAATTCGAAGACATGTGCCATCTAACAACCCGCACTGGGACCGCGTAGTGGATTATGGCACACGCCCTCTCACCGAGAGGAGGCCTGTGTCCCAGCAGTGGAAACATCATAGGCTGATGCTGATTCAATATTATTTATAACTAGCTTTTGCCCGCGGCTTCACCCGCGTGGTGTTCAGAAATTATCACACAGGGACGTGCTACTCTCAGACAAAAAGTAACCTATGTTACTCCTTATAACATCAGCTATCTGCCAGTGAAAGTCCCGTCAAAATCGGTCGAGCCGTTTCAGAGATTAGCCGGTACAAACAGACAGACAGATAGACAGACAAAACAATGATTTTTTGATGTAAGTACCATATATATGCATTCATATGCATTTAGTGAAAAACTGTTCATTTGAAATTACAAACGGTTCACAAGTACCTACGTTGTTTCACCAAAACACCATTGACAATTTTCTAGTTTACAACCAACGTTTCGTTTACTACATTTATTTCACAAACAACTTATTCCGTAAATGTTTTATTTTATAAACACTCGCTTTACAAACATTTATTTGGCAAATGCTTCTCTTAACAAATGTGTCGGATGATATTTAATCATGTAAGCATTTTTCATGTAATATTTAGATTCTTTTGGAAAAATGACGTTTAGACTAAATATCATTTTATAATCCATTTTTTTTTTTTTGCATAATTTTATAGAACTATTTACCTCTCTAAAATGTAGTCGTTTCTGGCACTCGCCGGCCGCTACCGCGAGACTTAAGGCTTAAAAAAACACCACAACCTAAATAGCCTAATGACTGACAGCCAACAGAAAATAAAACTTTGTTTGGAATTTTTATTCCAAACGTTGTTTATGAGATAAAATGAAAAATAAAATCAATTGTTTGTCAAATAATACGTTACTAAATAAAAGTTTATCAGATAATCATTTTTTTAAGTGAATTATATGACAAACTTTTTGTTGTAAAATGATGAAATGACAAATCATGTTTTTGCCAATCGTTGCTTGTCAAGTAAAAAAAATATTTTGCATAACAGTAGCATAGACTTCATTTCGCAGAAAGTCGTTTGGCTTACACTCATTTATCATACCTTTGAAAACTCATAATTGTGTTAGTCAGAATCATCCTTAAGCATCATATTCATAATGTTTAAAAACTTGAAACATCATATCGCAGAAAGTTCATAGTTAGAATCGCCTTTTGGCATAAAATTCATATCGATAGTCATTAAAATGCAGAACTGTCAGATCTCAAAAAGTTTACAGTTAGAATCATCAGCACGCGTAGCATGACCACCAAAGAAAGAACTTTGTCTATTCTTGGTAGAAAAGAGATAGAACTGTCATGCTACGCTAGCATAAAACGGTACAAATCTTTCTACAATCTTTAATTCTGTCTTTAATCTTTCTACAATCTGTAATTTTGTCTATTCTTCCGTCGACAAAACCCCTTTCTACGGTGGTCATGCTTAACGTGACCAGACGTCCCGTTTTGAACGGGACTGTCCCTTTTTTTAGTTACGAGTCCCGGTGTCCCCGAAATAAACTCTGGGACGCGAAATTGTACCGTTTTCTGAAACCGCTTGCAAATTTTAGCAGTCGGTTTATACTACATCTATATTTGCTCTGCATCTTTATTACAGTCAATATTATTGACTGTAGTACAGATGCAGAAGTTTTTGACGAATTTCCATTTATTTGTAACTACCTTAAATCGCAAAAACTTACCGAACGGAATAATCATTATGTTTTTGTTTCCAACAATCTTCAGCATGAAAAGTTTTCTATTTTAATTGAATATATTTTATGTTTGAGTGTCACAAATGCTCCAGTAGAAAGAGGATTTTCTATGATTAACAAATTGTGGACATTTGAGAAAATCCAGTTGCAATTTTCAGTTCAAAAGGCGATGTTGATAATTAAGATGAATATAAAAAACGTGCCAAGATTTTCATTCTTAGGCTTAAAATCATCACCAGATATATTAAAGCAAATTTGTTCCTCTGATAAATATAAAATAACTAAACGTTTCGTTTAGGTGTATATATTTTTTAATTCGTATCTTTTCAGCTAACTGACTTTTTTCTGAATAAATAACTTTAAAAAAGTGTTTTTTTTTTCCATTGATCACCTGTTAATTGTCTTAAATGAACCAATGTCCCGTTTTGAGCCAAAAAATAAATGGTCACGTTAGTCATGCTACGCATGCTGTTGGCATAAATTTCATATCCATAATAATTTAAAGACTCATTTATCACAATAAAACAGTTGATTGTGACCATAACATGTGTTTTTTTTTTTTTTACTGTACGCATGCAAACAAGCATACACCACGCAGGCATCAAGCATGCAACATGAAAACATGCAAACAAGCATGCAGCATGCAGGCCCCATGCTAACAAGCATACACCATGCATGCATGCAGCATGCAAACATGCTAGCAAGCATGCAGCATGCAAGCAAGTAAGCAAAATGCAGCAAACATGGTTTCTGTCATGGCTTCGGCGCTGCGGGGCTCTGGCGGTCCCACGCGCGCCAATCGTCGCAGATGGTTTTAACGCTCACCACCGCAGCTTCGGCTTGCTGGCCGGCTTCGCCGCCCAGTCTCAGCCACGGTGGCGTGCCCCATTACTACCTGCTCTTCAGCTCGCTCCGCCTCCCGCTTCACGCCTTCGCGGATTTAAATTACACTCTAGGGGTAGGGCAGACAAGACTACGTGGACTCGGTTTTGCAGCGATTCGTTTCGGTCACTAATTTTTGTAGTTCGATATGTGTACTTTTGTGACAATATTTTAATTTTAATTCAAGGTTGTAAATACAATTTATAGAAATGCCAATATAATATGCCTACTACATTTTTTCCAAATTAAATTCTGCCACCTTCATAGTATGCCAAGTGAAATTTTACCAAATAATCGCCGGTGCCGTGACAGAAACCATGCTTGCTTGAATGCTGCATGCTTGCTTTCATGCTTAATGCGTTTTGCATGCATGGGGCTTGCTTGCTGCATGCATGGTACATGGCATGTTGTATGCTTGATACGACGATAGATGAGTCTTTCAATTATTATGGATATGAAATGTATGCCAAAAGATGATTCTAACTGTAAACTTTCTCAAATTTCGTCAAATAGAATGGCAGTCCAACACAGGAATAGACCAGGCCAGGACCAACGGCTTTCCAAGTTCTCTAGGCACGGATTGGTCACAACATATTAAGAAAATAGTCCCCCATCCAAAGACTGACCGCGGCGAGTGCAGCTTAACCTTACAGATCTATTAATCCGCGCAGTTACTAGCCACAAACTCCTCAACATGCAATAAACAAATAGGTTGATACTTACTGTGGTGGCACGTCTAGCCTTTTAGATTGCCGGCACCCCATGTTGAAATTGTAATGAAAACTTAGCGACAAACAAAACAAAAATTTAACACTTCCTTCATGACAGAGAACATCACTGAAACTGGTGGGAATCAAGACAGAGTATTAAACGGTGAGACACACACGAAAACAGCTCAAGTTTCTCTTATCAATTAAATTATTTCTTAGTACCTCCACAAAGCGGATGCATGCATACCTATGCCTCGGTCATAGACAAGATTCAAATCTCAGCATACATAACTTCGCAAGCCCCACCATTTTATTCTAGGGAGGTGAAAGTATCGATAACTTTTTAACAATATCGAGTTATTACTTTATTTTATGAGCAATGAAGATTTTTTTGATGTGAAACATCTATAGGCGAGGGTAAACCTAAATTTTGGCGTGGCGAGCGTGGCGACGCACTGTGGGCCCATACTGAAAATTAGTGGACTTAAGCAACAAAGTTCCAATATCTTTATAAATATTATCTTTACAAAATAATTTTTTGTTTTGCTTTGTGTCGCAGGTTCGCTAGTTTCTGCTACACTTCTCAAGGTCAGCCCTTGGATGGGTGACCATTTAGTTTTTATTTTGCCTTGTGTCGCAGGTATGCTAGGTTAAGCTACACTTCTCAAGGTCAGCCTTTGGATGGGTGACCATTTAGTTTATGTGTGGCGTTTTGTCGCAGCTACGCTAGGTTAAGCTGCACTTCGCAAGGTCAGCCTTTGGATGGGTGACCATTTAGTTTATGTGTGGCGTTTTGTCGCAGGTTTGCTAGGTTAAGCTACACTTCGCAAGGTCAGCCTTTGGATGGGTGACCATTTAGTTTTTGTTTTGCCTTGTGTCACAGGTTCTTCTGGTTAAGCTGCACTTCGCATGATCAGCCTTTGGATGGGTGACCATTTAGTTTTTGTTTTGCCATATGTCACAGGTTCGCTAGGTTTAGCTACACTCCCCAGTCAGCCTTTATATGGGTGAATTTTTATTTCTTTGTAGGTACAAAGAAATAAAAATTAGCTACACTTCTCAAGGTCAGCCTTTGGATGGGTGACCATTTAGTTTATGTGTGGCGTTTTGTCGTAAGTTCACTAGATTAAGATGCACTTCGCAAGGTCAGCCTTTGGATGGGTGACTATTTAGTTTTTGTTTTGCCTTGTGTCGCAGGTTCGCTAGGTTAAGCTACACTTCTGAAGGTCAGCCTTTAGATGGGTGAATTATCTTTGATGTGAAACATCTATAGGCGAGAGTAAACCTGAATTTCGGCGTGCCGAGAATGGCCGTGGAGACGCATCGCCACGCTATATGATGTTATGTTTGTTACCTCAGAACTTTCAACTGGGTGACCCGATTTTGGTAATCCTTTTTTTATTTGAAAGCTGGTGCTTCAGACTAGGGTGATATAGAATAGTCCGAATTTTGATAATTAACATATTAACATACAATTAATATGTTATTTTTGATTAAACCATATTTATTTCGTTTCGTAAAGTATGCTTTATAAATATTATCTATACAAAATAATTTCGATGTTCCACATCTGCCAGGCATCCCGCGATGGCTCCCTTTTTTTCGTTGTTACAGAACTTATTAGTTTTTTATTTTGCATCTGATCCGACGAGGACTATTCTGCCAGCGTCGTGAAAATTTAAATAATGTTTTCGAACAATAACGATGTTGGAAAAAGGTATGAGATGAAGTTAGTAAGTAGGTAGGTCTTTAAACCACCTAGCTATTTTTAGGGTTCCGTTGCCAAATGGCAAAAAACGGAACCCTTATAGATCCGCCTGTCCGACCGTTTGTCACAGCCACTTTTTTCCGAAACTATAAGAGCTATGCTGTTGAAACTTGGTAAGTAGATGTATTCTGTGAACCGCGATTTTCACACAAAAATAGAAAAAAAAACAATACATTTTGGGGTTCCCAATACTTAGAACTGAAACTGATTTTTTTTTTTCATCAAACCTATATGTGTGGAGTATCTATGGATAGACTATGGATAGATTTTTTGCGAGAGAGACACTTCCAAAGTGGTAAAATGCACCCCCCCCCCCGTAACTTCTAAAATAAGAGAATGATAAAACTAAAAAAAATATATCATGTACATTACCATGTAAACTTCCACCGAAAATTGCTTTGAACGAGATCTAGAAATAGTTTTTTTTTAATACGTCATCAATCGTAAACCGCAATTTACCTTTCATTCAATCAACTCAAATATAAAAATTAAAAAAAAAAATCATAAACATAAACCGTGAATATTTACAGGTTTGTATGGAACCCTCGGTGCGCGAGTCCGACTCGCACTTGGCTGGTTTTTTTTATTAAGAGCTCAGTTTATATAGAAACGAACTTCTGTTTTACAAACTGTCAAGTTGTCATTTTTGTATTAAGAACTTTACCTAAATCAAAATAAAATTGGCTAGAACTAAAGTTAGATCGCGTTGCATAATAATTCAACCTCGCGTCGGTTAATCAGCAGTAGTAATTGCGTCACACTGTCAGAATGAATCACTTTCATTTTGACAGTTCCGTCAGTTCAGACCGTCAATCGCAAAACAATAGTAGCAATTTGAGAATGATAGTGCTTTTGTACCGTAGCAGTAACTGGTGAAATTTGTAGTGCAAGTGTTACCACTGACTTGCAGTTAACTGTACCAACCTAAAATTTCTACCCTTATAAATATTTCTCACGAAACTTATTTCTCTTTTTAATAAGTTTTTTGATTGCTAGGCGTTGTCATACAACGTGGTAAAGCCGCCAGTCTCATGGAAAAATTACCAGTCGTCAGTAATGTTGATAAATTTTATGACGCCACATTTTAATTTGTGAATAGTTTTAGGTAAGTTAGGATATAATTTTATTGCTGGATAAGTGTATATTTTTTAACAAATTAATTAACTTGATTTTGTTTTAACAATCACCTTTATAGTTATTGTATCGATAGCTAAGCGATCTACAGGTTATGACTACATCACTATTTGCTTACACTAGGGGAATTCCCTGAATTTGTACCGCTTTGCTCACCATAAACAATATAATATAATTAACTTATCAAGGCTTGGCTAATGGTAATGAGACAACGATAACAACTAGGTAATTATAAATGATCTATTATTATAATCACTCTTCCATAGATAGGTACTTTGCTATCTGTTTTCTATGATTGTTACTATGATTTTAAAATTGAATAAATTACTCTACAGATTTGAATTTGACAGCTGTTTATAAAAGATATTATTAAGGGGAATGCTCCAACCAGCCCACGAAATTCAAAATTTCTTGCGTTTTTTTTGCAATTTGCAGGCCAGTGCTAGGTTGTATGTTGATTAAAATCTTATTCGAGGCTGTAAGACGTACCTATGTAGTTACAGAATTGATTCGATTTTTTGAATTGATTGATTTTGATGATTATAATTCTGTCCAAGTTCATAAAGGCGTACGAACAAAAAAAAAAAAACAGAAAAAGTCATTCCTACAGCTTTATGAACTTAGAGCGTTGTATTGATGATTTTGATGACGGAATCTTTGAACGGGATTTCCACCCCCTTCAAAACTTCTTAATAATTTGAAACTTTTTACACTTATCAAGGACCGAGAACAATACAATCATTACATAAATTTGTGCCATTATCCTGATAGCAAAAAAAAACCTGCTTTCGTACCTAGCTGAAATAAAAAATAGTCTACAAAACTAAAAAACACGCTTTTATAGAAAATCAAACTAAAAAGTAGATCATAATGGAAAAATGCGTGGGGTACATTTTGAGGTTTAAGTATTTTAAAATAAGTTTTTTTTTTGTTATTGATATCAAGCACCCAACGCTTTTTTCCATTATTTTTTAGTTTTGATTTATTTTTTCGTAATAACAAGGGTGTTTATCGTAGTTCAACTGTCCCATATTTGTGTAGGAATCAATCGATCTGCCTAGCCTATACGCAACTATGTTGTAATTGGCTTCTAATCTAACCGAATGTAGCTGAGTACCAGTATTTATATAGAGCGACTGTCTCGCGAGGTCCACAATCCAGTTACTGGATGATATTTTATTATATTGATGTTATTTTTGTCTCTTTAGATACAGGTTTACCTAGTTTAAGAGGCAGGGTTATAATACTTGACTACAGATTTTAACATCGAACCTGATAACCATGTATACAATGTACAGTGTTTCATAACGAACTACCTAGGCTCCCATCTGTATGTTTTTTATGGCAAATAAATTATTATGTACCTATATTATTATATGATACCCCTTGGACTGGGCTGGCTACTTTCGGGCTTCTGACAATTCGTAACGAATGTCAAAGATCTACGAATGACTGCTAATGTCTGGCTCATCTGCCAGGGTCGCGAGATTGTTTGAAAGAGACACCGTGACCCTGGCACATGGGCAACTGAAGGAACACGGGTAGGTTTTAGTCAGTAAAAGTCTGACACGCCCTCCCGCTCCGCCCAGAGCGGGAGAAGTCAATTGATGATTTCCCATCCAAAAAAAAAATGTCTGGCTCTTTGGTAAAAATAACACTTAACTATAACTTCGCCTTTAATCCCAGAAAGAGTATCTATAGTACACCCACATTTCGTATGACTGACACTGGCTAGGCCACGATCAGTAATTTTAATTTTGATAACACACTAGGGTCGGCAGACCAAAGCACATAAGTCAAAAAGTCTAACTTTACAGGAACAATAAAAAACGTTTTAAAAATACAAAAATAAATGTTATGTTTAGAATAATGTAAAAAAGAATTGAGTGTAAATACAATTTTCATGTAAGAAAGTGTAGTTTTATGTAAACATTATAGTTTCAGATTTATGTGACTTATGTTATTTGGAACGAAATATTAGCATGACTTATGTGTAAAGGTTAACAAATTAAATAGTGTTATTAATAGTAACTAATTAAAAAAACATATCCAGAAATGCTATAAAGCCAAATTAATACATCAGATATCGTTATTTTCTTCTTCCTCTTCTAAAATATCAGGATCGGTGTTACGTATACTATCTAATGTTGGTAAATTCACATAAAAATCATGGAAGATGTCTGGTATCAATGGTAACAGATCCATTAGGTCTTTCTTTTTTTCTTTAGATATGGGCAGCGGTTGCATAGATATAATAGGGATGTTATCTGGTATACTTGATCCTCTTCTTTTGAAATTAATAATGAAAAATGGCGAATCTGTACACAATGTGTCCTTATAAGAAATAATCCCAAATTCTTTTTCATAATGCAGCCATCTTTTTTCCAACCATTTGAATTGGCGACCATCAGTGTCTTTATGTCTTGAAACCAAAGCACTTTTTAAAAGAGTGGAAAATTCATAAAAATCGGAATTTTTCATTTCTACAACCTTAAACTTTTTGCTGCTAGATCGAATCAATTGTATCCAGTCATGTGGGTGAAATATCTGTAATTCAGTTTTCTTCTTTTTCTTTTCTATTATGCCGTGATCAGTATCAACTTCTAGATGACTGTGACCGGGAACCATAAATTTGTGATCGATTGTCTCGATTGTTAGAGATTTCTGCAAAAACCATGTAAACATAGAACTAACATGGGAATTTCTATTCTGGCCACCACAGGTGTCGGAATAAAAAATAACGTGCTTCGTGTTTACAGGTACGTGATTTTCTAAATGTTTATAAATACAGGAGGCTATTTGGTTTGCCCCACGACCTGCAATTGCTTCGTGCCACACGTAGCACACAGCTTGACCTGTTTTGTTGTCATGGACAGTCAGATTAAACGTCCATAGCTGACGCTTATAAAAGGCTACTGATGAACTTAATGCCGGTGTAGGCAAACATTGCTGCAGATCAAAAGTGTACACCTGAAATGTGTCGTCATTTTTAGACAGTTGTGTATCTGCTCTTTTCATGTCATATGCTTGATCGGCTATCGCTTTATGGTGTTCATGTTGAGTTATAAAACTACTTTTTTCTTGGTCTGATTGACATAATTGTATTTTCATCTGAAATTTGTCGCATGTGTAACAAGTGTCGACACGAGGTTTCTTAAACGATAGTCCTAATTTGTGAAATTCCTGACGGTAGATTTTGATGGAGGGTGGATTGTCTCTATTTTCGCAAAATAGTTCATACATTTTCTTGAGATGATAAACACTCGTGACAAACTTACTAACTTATAGAACAAGTAGTGTACGACTGATTGTGCACCTAAAGTTAATATTAAATCGACGCTTTTGTTTACATCATAAATAATATTCTTAAGTACCCACTTTAAAAACATAAATCGTACATTCGTGCCTTTCAACATAAGTCAAGTTTGTGCTCCAAATCATTAAACATACAAAGTGTTCCTTTGAACATAAGTCCACTTATGTTTTTTATTCCATCTTGGAATGTTGAAATTGTGCGAGGCTGATAAAGTACACCGCTTAGTATGGTGGGAACTATTAGGAGTGTGACTTAAGTGCTTTAGTCGGATGGCGTATTGAATTATTTGAATTCTTGGGACCCAATAAAATAAAATATCGAATTTTTGACTTATGTTCTTTAGTCCGCCGACCCTATTAGTGGTACTGATTCTGTTGTACACCGAACTAAACTAACTAAACTATCTCTAAAATTCCTTACGTTTGGCTATGAGAATTGTAACGCTATTCTGCAAGAAAAAATCTCTAAATTTAAAAATTATTTTGACACGACTAAAATCGAATTTGACAATCGCGACTCAACGTAGTATTTTTTTTTCTTTTGGCTTCGCAACGTGGTACTTGTGTGCGCTACGCAATGATTTTTTGAGAGACGAAGGCGCGCGCAATGGGACAGCCTGGACGTGTTTTATATGGAATTTATCACTCTATCTTTGAAAAAAAAAAAACTTATGTATTGAGATTTAAATGTGCAGGGGTTCGATAAAAGGGATCGATAATTTCATTATTTTTGCGATAAGACACGCCATTTTCGAAATATAAGCAAAAGAAAAGGAAAACAAAAAATACAGTACTGTTTTTGCACATGACAGCGAGGCGTTCGCGTTGGTGTAAATGACCACTAGTTTTATTCCACACCTTCTTAATCGCGATTAAAAATAGTCAGATTTAGTTAAAATAAATTATTATAGTCAAACATTTTGGTGAAAACCGGCAAATTCAGAATAGCAAAATTGACATTTTCACTAAACTAATATTCTATTCAATTTTTTATTATGGCAAACAAAGCCGATGTCGACTATTCTGCGAACACTAAACTAATAACTCAGTGCAATCTTAGCGCTGTCAAACTAAAATATAGTTAAGTTGTGTAACTTTAGTCTATTTCAGAATAGGAAATCGTCGTTTGACAGAAGTAAACCAAATTTTAGTGATTTTTAGTTTAGTTTAGAGTATTTTGTGACAACAGAATCGGCACCAATAAGTAGCTAATTAGTCGAAATTAGTCGCCTAGGTATATCAGAATGAGTCTGAAACTGGTTCAAAAATTTTCGCCAGTTATGTTTAAGTTTATTTATTTGCCAGTTTGTTTGTTGTGTTGCCTTCAACCAGACACAAATCCAACTACGGGCTGTTACTACCGGTGCCAAGCGTCCGGATAAAGCCAGACACAGTTAGGCTTTTTGGTTGCGTGTCCAGCCAAATTAGACAGTGTCTGGCCTATCCGGCTTTTGAAAGGGTTTTTGTCAATTTATTGGTAATTTGATTAATATTGATAGATTAATAATAAAGATGAATAATTCATTCATTATTTTTTTGTTGTTCTTTTGGTATTCTAGACGATTTAATGGTAGATGATAAAAAGCCTTGTTTACTTGTTTGTTAGAATCAAACACTTAAATAAAGGTTTATTTTGTATGCGTAGTTACTAATAGAACACTGACTCCTAGGTCACAGGGTTTCCCTAGTTTAGGAGGCAGAGTTTTCCACTATTTGTGCAGCCTTTTCCCAAAAACCAATTTAACCTACCTATGTGAATGGTTATTATTATTGTATACAAAGGTTTTTCGTGTCAATAAATTTATTTTATTATATATGTATTATTTACTTTTTTACTGACGTGTTACTAAGGAAAAATAAATAAATAAAATACCAGGCAATTCTAGGTACTTTAGAGATATTCCAGATTACAGCACGGAATTTCTATGGCTATGGTAAGTACGGTGTTGTTGCTACGCAGTGCCATACCGCGCGCGCCCCCCTCCTCCGCCCGCGCACCTCTTCACCGGCGCAGGCGCAGTAACTCGTAGGACAGCGCAGAGAGCACAGAGAGACCCCAATAGCGAACGAAAACGGACGTCACACAGCAATCCTCCACGACTCCCAGTCGCAACACCTTTTTTCTATTTTAAAATTGTGATTTTAATGTTCAGTGTATTTGTTCAGCCATACTTACATTTGTTGTAACGACCAATAAATGATTATATTTGAAGAAGTGACTTTTTAAAGATGGAAAACCAATAACAGAAATAAAACAATAAAAATATTATCATTATATCATTGTATTTACAAAATATTGCACTTGGCGTGTGCCGCGACGCACTCACTAACCTAACACATATTGCACAAACATTGCACCGGTGACAAGATCGACAGTTAGAACTTAACATAAAATATTACATTCATACAAGAACAAATTTTATTAGAATTAATATCATTTTACAGAATATTTTTTAATAAACATCATGCGTTTTTGCGCCTTTTTAATTGAGGTTAAGCTAAAACACAAGACATCATAAAAACGAAGCCAATAAAGAACTTTATGTTCTTAATTAGGTAAGATTCCGTAAAATTGATTTAATTTCTATAGATAAATAAACACTCTAAATTTAGATATAATTATAAAATTATTTGCATTTTTTCAAGCACTTGTCTCACCCTATTTTTTCTTAAATTAATCTATTCTCAGATAAATAATAAAAACTAGAAAATTCTTTAAATCCTTGGCTATACACACTGCTGCGCACCAAACTTTTATCAGAATAAAATCTAAAACAAATCTTAGTTTTAATATTATTATCATTAAAATAATTATTTTTACATTAAAATTGGTGAGACAGGCGCCTAACTTTATAAAGTAAATATATTATAATAAAAGGAAAATTGCTAACAAGGTTGCTCAGGCGCAGACCGAGAATCATAATGAACAGAATAATGTATACCGACTTTTATATTAACAAAGTTAAACCAGTCTCATTTCAATAAAAATAGACTAATAAAAAAAAAATACAAAGAGTCGAAATTCTTAGTTTCATTTTTAGGAAAGATCACAACTTCTGTAAAGTGAAAACTCACTAAATCGCTGAAAAGAAAAGGAAATTTCTTTAATAACTCTGAAAAAAATACCATGCTATTTTCGTAAATTGCACGCAGAATGTAATATTATTACATTCTGATATTTTTTCTCATTTTTATTTCATTCCCTGGAATCCCGTATATTATTACGTTCAACTGAACTTCGTGAGTTTTGGCTCTATAGGGACATTTGGTCAAAGTTTCTCACGTTTTGTCCATTCTTATCGCAGCTTATTCTTGATAAGCAAAGCTCACGTGGCCACGGACGTAATAGATTCACGGCGGGATTTTATCGCGCACTGGGTTTTCCGTCCGTGTTTATGTCGACTCACATTGGACAAAACTCTCGTATAGTCTTTTTATCTCACCAAGCGACGCGCGCTTTATTTGTGGTTAAAAAATGTGCACATACGCTGTTAATGTGTGTGTAAGCGCAGGAGATCTCAGTACCATCCGAGACAACGGAGAAGTTGAAAGTGTGTGTGTTCACGTGTTATGTGCGGACGCTACTCGTCTTCACACACACATTCACAGCGTGTTTGTACACTTGGTTAACACAAGTAAAGCGCGCGTCGCTTCGTGAGATAAAAATACTGTAGTATAAGTAAATATAGTACAAGGTTTTGTTTTGTTCCGTTCGGATATAACCTTATATTATCCAGTTCCAAAACTTTTTGATAAAAATATAAACAAACCTGTACAGGAATCACTCACTAAATGGAATCACTAACCTATTCATTTTTCCACTTTTTCTCACCTTTTCTCCAAACAAATATTGTTTTAATAACATTATTGTATTGAAATTGTACTCAATTTTTGTTGAAGACACAAAAATAACCTCAAATGTCACACAAGGTGATTCAAAATTCATATTCAGAAGGTTTAGTTATACAAGGTGTTCGTTTTAATATCCCAAAACTCTAGGCTATTCATAAAATAATGCTAAAGAATCAATTGGCATACGATTTTTTTTTCTTTTTTTTTCATACAAAACAATACAATGTCTCGATTATTTATGTAAAACACTCTTACGTGAAATATGATAACGTCGCATTTTCTTAGCTTTAAATTTGAATTCTTGATTTGAAACGACTAGACTCTCTTTTGACTCGTAAACTTACACCCGTATTCAAGGGAAAAAAAAAACCGTCACTTATTTAAAAAATATATATGCCAATCGATTCTTTGAAATGGAGTTATGAGATTTCAATAGGAACACGTTGTATAATCATTTTATTTGATTGTAAATGGCCATTTGCCCTCCACAGAAAGGTTTTTCCTGTCCCATTTGCTTACATTTTTGTCGAATAGTTTTAGAATAGAGGTTAGACGCTTAGTTGCGTTTAGTTTCAGAGTCGGTAAGTGTAGTGTTCAGTTCACTGAAGTGAAGTAGAGATAGACTGGACCATCGCCTACTTGCACCAAGTTATTACTTAATACAAGGTGTGTATTAAAACTAAAACAGATTTTGACAAAATGATTTATACTTCGACTTTTGTATTCTCTAACTTGACAGTTCAAAGAAAAAGAATGTTACCATACTAAAACTAATAGTGTTGGGACAGTGAACGATTTTTCGTGAAGAGCGAAAGATAAAAAATGGTTTAATTTAAATTAAACTTTTAAAATTAGGCTTTGTATCAAAATATTTCAAGCCAGTATTTCAAGCCTTTGTATCAAAATATTGCAGTCCAATACACACTTTGCACACTAAATTATTCTATGTATAAAGGTTATTTTCAAAAAATAAATAACTACATACATAGTTTTAACATTAACATTCGATATACTTTAAAGCCTTATTTTAAAATAAGGTGGTATACGTGTAGATACAAAACTTAGTAAAAAATCGTGAATATACAAGTTTTTTTAATTATCAATCAAGAAAGCATGTGTCACGGTCTATTTGACTCAATCACACGATGTTTTTTTGCAAGCGAAGAGGCAAAATATACAAAAAGAAAATGTGTTATTATTAAAATAGCATGCGTTTTCTGTAACGTTATTTAATATGATATTTTCTTTCTGTCTAAAAGGAAAATAGCATGAGTTTTCTGTAACGTTATTTAGCATGCTATTTTATTTCTTGTTAAAAGGTTCTTCACTTGTGAGGTTGTTCAAAAGCATCGTGTAAATGAGGTATTCTTTTTAAAAGTTTAAACTTTCTTAACATTGGTGAGATATTTCGACCAACAATTTATGGAACTTTTTTGTCGGAATCAAATCCGTTGACATGTCATGTGACGTCAATAGAACGTCACGTAGTCATTTAGAATGACGTAGATTTTAATTTCGTATCATTTTGTGAACCTATAAAATAATTTTGTCAAAACATATTGCACTTTTTGTTAAAAATAAAGTAATTAGCTAAAAATATTGCACTCTCCAACCATTTGGAATAATTTTCATTTATTTTGGTTTCATATATTTTTTTTTACAATAATATTCAGAACCAAATATTATTGTGAAACAAAATTGTAACACCCTTTTGCCTCCATAATTACTTTTAAGTAAGTAATTTACTTTTAGTAGTTTTATTAGTTTGTCAATGGCCATGAATTCTTGTTTCTGTAAATAACAATATCGATATCAACTTTTCATGATCCACTATCACAAATATTATTATTATACAGAAGTTTTTCTGTATAATAATAATATCTGTAATTACATCTAAAGAAATATCAGTTGAATTACTTGTACAATCATTTTACATTATATCATATTTGATTTTGTTACATTCGTTTAAGATTTCACCATGCCTTATAACGTTGCAAAAAATATTTTCAATTTTATTAATCGTCAGTCATAATCAGCCTATACTGGTTCCACTGTTGGGACACAGGCCTCCTCTCGATGAGAGGGAGTGGGCCACGCGGGCCTTGTGCGGCTTGGTAGATGTCACATGTCTTCGAACTTTTGGTTCTAGGACATGCCGGTTTCGTCACGATGTTTTCCTTCACCGTTTTAAGAGCAGTGATGATGAAATTATTTACACAAAGTAAAACGCCCGACGATTTTATTAATATTTTTATGAAATTAGTTCAATCAACGTTATAAGGCGTCACCTTACCGTCTGCTTTAGGGTAAGTATCCTAAAGTGTCCTCGAGACTAGCGTTCCTGCTGAGGGGCGCGTGTGCGAAGAGCGCGGCGGCGGGGAGCCGCGCGCGGGGCCCGCACGGCGCGGCCAGCGCGGGCCCCGCGCGGGGCAGGCCGGGGGCCGCGCGCCCCGCCCCGCACAGCGCGCGCACGTCGGTGCGCTGCGACAGGCGCACGTCGGCGAACAGCGCGGCCATCTCCGCGGACTTCTTTACTGACAGAGCCTCCTGTGAACCCGCGCCCGTGCTGCGGACTGGATTGAAAGATTTTTTTATAATAAATTGCGTTTCAAAAACCAACTTAGGTCGTCGACAACCTAACAACAGCTTAAAGTCCTCAAACCATAGCTTTAAGGTCACCCCAATGTGCTTATAGCGTCGCTGGGGAGAAAAGAGTAAGCAAAAGGCTGGCTCAAAATTAAGAAGAATGTTTTCATAGTATAATGCTTGTACAACACTGAATCTGCAATTAACATCACAGCACAAACCTAATCTTAGATAAAAACTTAGATTGACTAAGCCTTCATACACTTATTTAACAAGCACTCGAATGAAACAAATACATTTGTAGAACCCTCGCTATTTCGACGTGTTTTATTGGAAAATACATAATTAGAAAAAGCATCATCATAGTTTTGCCCTTGTCTCATGGTACTTGGGTTCAGCGCAACACAATTTCTTCCAGGCGCGGTCGCGGCCTAACATTTTGGGGGGTCACCATGAGTACTGAAGAATATTTTTAGGAAGATACATCCTCTTTGGTCTAGTAGTCGCAAGCGCTACTGATCAACATGATGTCCCGGATCATAATCTTTTTGAAAATGTCCATCGGAGTCTCGTGGCTCAAGTGAGAACAATTTTAAGATAGTAAGACAGGCAAATCGTTCAGGGTTTCGACAGCATGACTGTCTTTGGGAGGGTCATGACCCCTCGGACCCCCCCCCCCTCGGACCACGCCTGATTTCTTCTTCCATTGTCCCCCTTCTACGCGTCATACTATCATTCAATCCTTTTTTTTTCTCATTTTATTCCTCACAAAATCCATCCATCTTTTCAATGGCCATCCTTGATCTATTTGTCCTTTCAGTGACATACATCCGTTCTTATCACAAGCCCATACCAAGCCAAACGACTTCCTTGAAACGTTTCTGTTACCATGGGATTTTCCATCGGCAAAAATCACGAATTTCTTTTCACAATCTTTACTTATACAACCTTTCATCCCGTACTTAAACCCCTTAAGGGTATTGAAATTATTCCTTAGTGACCACTTTTGATATTGAGCTTTAATCATTCACTGACAGCCAACCACCGTTGGTTTAACCCTTAAATACGTGATTTTTACTTTTTAACCATACTAAATTTATTTGGATGTAAGATTAGCTATATAAGGTGTATCTAATCATACACGAAATATTTAAAGAGGTACACCTGTAGGTGGTAAAGAAGCTAAAGCAATGAAAAAAAAAATTGTCAAAATGTATTTTTATTCAAATTTTAATATTTATAAATTATTTGACGCACATAAGAAATACTGGCTCCTTCTTATTTGTAATACCCATTACTCTAGTTTCTATAGTGGCCGCGCTTGCGCTGTCCGGTCGCAGGTTTTTGTAAAACGTCTCAAGCAGTTTTAAAATTATAATAATTACGAAAATTCAAAAACGCCTAGATAAAAATGTTCTTTTTGCGTCTATAGCTTCTTTACCACCTACAGGTGTACCTTATTAGGTGTGAATAGATACACCGTAAGGAAAAAATATTAAAAAAAAAATATTCATAAAATACTTTTTTTTAATGGGTTGGTGGAAATTGACGTCTTTATGTAATCGGAAGTAACCTACTGAGAACAAAATGTGTATTGAGATAATAAACTTACTTACTTCTTTTGGTGAGGCATTGAAGAATTAACTTTCTTATTTCGTTCGGAAACGCCACTATTTGCGTAAAAGTTACTTATGTACAAAAAATATAACCCCTGTACTCTGTGAAAACCGCCGCCGCCGCGCCCCACCGGCTGTGACAATGTACACAAACCCTTGAGCCGCTGCATGTTCCTGGCGCGCGGCTTGTTCTGCAGCAGCAGCTCGTAGTCCAGCGCCACGCTGTCCGAGCTGCGCGCGCGCCGCCCGCGCCCCACCGGCTGTGACAATGTACACTCACCCGTGAGCCGCTGCATGTTCCTGGCGCGCGGCTTGTTCTGCAGCAGCAGCTCGTAGTCCAGCGCCACGCTGTCCGAGCTGCGCGCGCGCCGCCCGCGCCCCACCGGCTGTGACAATGTACACTCACCCGTGAGCCGCTGCATGTTCCTGGCGCGCGGCTTGTTCTGCAGCAGCAGCTCGTAGTCCAGCGCCACGCTGTCCGAGCTGCGCGCGCGCCGCCCGCGCCCCACCGGCTGTGACAATGTACACTCACCCGTGAGCCGCTGCATGTTCCTGGCGCGCGGCTTGTTCTGCAGCAGCAGCTCGTAGTCCAGCGCCACGCTGTCCGAGCTGCGCGCGCGCCGCCCGCGCCCCACCGGCTGTGACAATGTACACTCACCCGTGAGCCGCTGCATGTTCCTGGCGCGCGGCTTGTTCTGCAGCAGCAGCTCGTAGTCCAGCGCCACGCTGTCCGAGCTGCGCGCGCGCCGCCCGCGCCCCACCGGCTGTGACAATGTACACTCACCCGTGAGCCGCTGCATGTTCCTGGCGCGCGGCTTGTTCTGCAGCAGCAGCTCGTAGTCCAGCGCCACGCTGTCCGAGCTGCGCGCGCGCCGCCCGCGCCCCACCGGCTGTGACAATGTACACTCACCCGTGAGCCGCTGCATGTTCCTGGCGCGCGGCTTGTTCTGCAGCAGCAGCTCGTAGTCCAGCGCCACGCTGTCCGAGCTGCGCGCGCGCCGCCCGCGCTCCGAGCGCCGCCGCGCGCCCGCGCCCCACCGGCTGTGACAATGTACACTCACCCGTGAGCCGCTGCATGTTCCTGGCGCGCGGCTTGTTCTGCAGCAGCAGCTCGTAGTCCAGCGCCACGCTGTCCGAGCTGCGCGCGCGCCGCCCGCGCCCCACCGGCTGTGACAATGTACACTCACCCGTGAGCCGCTGCATGTTCCTGGCGCGCGGCTTGTTCTGCAGCAGCAGCTCGTAGTCCAGCGCCACGCTGTCCGAGCTGCGCGCGCGCCGCCCGCGCCCCACCGGCTGTGACAATGTACACTCACCCGTGAGCCGCTGCATGTTCCTGGCGCGCGGCTTGTTCTGCAGCAGCAGCTCGTAGTCCAGCGCCACGCTGTCCGAGCTGCGCGCGCGCCGCCCGCGCCCCACCGGCTGTGACAATGTACACTCACCCGTGAGCCGCTGCATGTTCCTGGCGCGCGGCTTGTTCTGCAGCAGCAGCTCGTAGTCCAGCGCCACGCTGTCCGAGCTGCGCGCGCGCCGCCCGCGCCCCACCGGCTGTGACAATGTACACTCACCCGTGAGCCGCTGCATGTTCCTGGCGCGCGGCTTGTTCTGCAGCAGCAGCTCGTAGTCCAGCGCCACGCTGTCCGAGCTGCGCGCGCGCCGCCCGCGCCCCACCGGCTGTGACAATGTACACTCACCCGTGAGCCGCTGCATGTTCCTGGCGCGCGGCTTGTTCTGCAGCAGCAGCTCGTAGTCCAGCGCCACGCTGTCCGAGCTGCGCGCGCGCCGCCCGCGCCCCACCGGCTGTGACAATGTACACTCACCCGTGAGCCGCTGCATGTTCCTGGCGCGCGGCTTGTTCTGCAGCAGCAGCTCGTAGTCCAGCGCCACGCTGTCCGAGCTGCGCGCGCGCCGCCCGCGCTCCGAGCGCCGCCGCGCGCCCGCGCCCCACCGGCTGCACATACACAACAACCTGACTTACTTACACTGTACGTCACATATAATTGGATATTTATTAAAATAATATTTAAAAATAATTTCGTCAAATCGTTGAGCTCCTTAAGTTCCGACTTGAGCCGCACGATTAGTGACAAATGCTTGCACTAACTGGACAGGTGCACTCAATCTGTGTGGTTCATTCTTCAAATGACCATTTCAGTCACCAATCTACATGGTCTTCACATGATGTGACCAAGATTATGTCTGAACTTTAAAAGAGACTGTGATTTCTGAGTTTGTTTCGGCCTTTCTTCTAAGAGTGGTTAAATAGGAAATGCCGACTTTATCTATTTTAAAAAAATATCATTGACGTGTAAAAGTGTTTGTACAAACCTACGTACAGAAATAAAATCTTTGGGAGGCCTATATTAACTTATAAGAATGATATTGTCTCATCTACATAATTGCCGCTCTTGTCATCTTGTGTCCTGTTTTTGTTGAAGTATGAGTTGAAACCCTACTCTACTGTGGGAGGCCTTTATTTACTTCTTACGATCAAATTGTGTTACCTAGTTCTGCCGCTCTTGTCGTCCTGTGTCCTGGTTCTATCGCAGTAGGTAGTGGAGGGGCTACGTAGGTACTCCATACTATGGGCGGCTTGTACCCTCCGAGGCCCAGTGCAGTAGCACTTGTTGCTATCCGCGCAGCTTTCTGAGTCGCAAGAACAGTAGCTGAAGTCGCCGTCGTAACATTCCCTGGAATTACGTAAGTTCTTGTTTAATACAACTCTTTCAGTACGAGTTTCATTTTTGGTACTATACTATTTATAAGGTATTTTTATTCAGGTTTCGTTTGATGCCGGACGTAATAGCACCATCCCAGATCTACCCGTGGGTATCAGCGGCGACTAAGGGACTTACTAGAGAATGAGCAGCAGCATTAAATGGCCATACATGCAGCCATGCGTGCAGCAATGGCTATGCATTTTACCAACAAACTGAGATCACCAACCCGCCTGCCAAGCATGGCGATTATGACAAAGCCTCCCAAATTGGGAGAGGCCTATGTCCAGCAGTGGACGTCTTTCGGCTGAAATGATGATGATGACAATTTTTATTTTTTGGTTAGTTATCATTTTGGCGACAGCTTAGACGGATATCATGGGAATATGTTAGCGCTATTTGTACATTTACAATTTTTTGCTGAACACTAGAAGTGCGGGCGTCCCAAATTTGACCCATTTCGAAGTTCTTCCTGCTCTAATTATTATTTATACGAGACTTCAACCACGTAATTGCAATATATATTTTTTTCCAAATTTACTTCAGTCGGTATGTTCAGCGCTTCTAGTGTTAAGCTCTGATATTATAGGGCTTAAGGTAAAGGAGAAGGGTCATTTTCGGAACTAGTGATCGTACTACCGACTGCATATACAAGTTGGTAAGGTAATCGACCCATGGACTCAGTAGATAATTTTGAACCACCTTGAGTGGAAAACAGCTGTTTCAAAAAAAAAGTGCAATACCTACGCACTCTATATGTATGACAAAGCCATTTCTTTCATCATAATTAGCCTAAATTGTTCCCACTGCTGGGATACAGGCCTCCTCTCGATGAGAGGGAGTGAGCCGTAATTTTCCACGCGGGCTCAATGCGGGTTGGTAGATGTCACATCTCTGTGAATCTTTGGTTCTAGGACATGCCGACTTACTCATGGTTTTTTCTTCACCATTTTGAGAGCAGTGGTGACGAAATTATTTACACAAAGTTAAGCGCCTTCCTGGGTTCGTACCTACCACCTACAACTGGCAAGTTGGGGTCAAATTCACTGGGCCACCACTGCCTCATTTTTTTTTAGTTAATCGATAAAAGGATTCTGCGCTAGGGGGTCTCTAATGAAATCAAATTCGGAATTTTCGGTTATAGTTAGCGCGACGAAGTCCTAGCCACAATGTAAAAGTATTTAAAGGAAAAAAAAAAACATTTACTAATAATTCCATTTAATTGTCCAACAAATCCACTAATCAAGCTAAATATTTGGTGAAATTAATTCCTAAATTCAACTGTAAATAATTCTTAATTCAGTTCAGTAACTCACACGTCCCAGCCGTCTGACACGGTCTGATTCCCTCCCACACATTTCATTTCTACTACCAACTAGTGAACACTAAAATCAACCATAACATAAAGCAATAAGGTCGAGACTTAACTGTTAAAAAGGATATTTAATATAATTAATACTACTATCTCTGCCACTCCTATTGGTTGAAATGACCAAGACGTCGAAAGTAGAGAAATTTTTCATTAAAACAACTAAGTTAATAATGTGTGTGGATTGTTTTTATGAATAATTTTATACTTATCGTTATGTGTTTTTTCTTAATTTTAGTAGTAGGGTTTTTAATTGCAGTTATTTTTCGCCCTATTACTTTAGCTGCGTGGTCATTATCAAGCGTAAAATCGTTTCTCTTTATGTTTAACTATAACTTTTTAATACTTTCAGTCCTATGTACTCAATCAACTCTCTACGTAGTATAAAACGAAGTCGCTTCCCGCGTCCGTACGTTTGGATCTTAACGGATTTTGATACGGTTCGCATCAATAGATAGATTCATTCAAGAGGAAGGTTTATATGTATAATACGCGGGCGAATTCGCCGGCAAAAGCTAGTATGTTATTTAGTTATACTATTGTACAACTGAAGGTACAAAAAAAAAACGTTGTTTTAGAGTATTCCCATAAAGTAGTCTCCATATTACTACAGAATTGGCAGTAGCCTTCTCTATGCTTTTTAGCACTATACAGCGATCGCTAAACGCTTGCCAAGCGTGGCGATTATGACAAAGCCCCCCAAAATGGGGGAGGCAGTTCCAGCAGTCTTACGGCTGTAATGATGATGATAAAATTAAATTATGCTCCCTGTTGTGTGAGGAATTTATTAGATTAAAACTTCGTACGTTTAACTTGCACAGTTTAAGCCATTTTAGATTTTAATCAAACACGTGTTAATAATTTGCGAGCAAAAATATTAACAAAACCGGTAATCCTAGTTGTTTAGAACCTAACTAAAGGCTTGCTAATGAAACTAAAAGCAGACTGTATACACCTAAATGTTGAAAGGAACTTTGAATGAGCGTGCGAGTCGTTGACCGAGTTCGATGCTGGAGATTTGGTCCTTCGAGCCGGATTCGGTCAACGACTGTTCCACCACTTCTTCTTCCCAGCCAAAGCACTAGGAAGTGTCGAAGGGCGGGCGTTTTGGGGGGACTGTCTTATGTGACTTTGACGTTCAAAAAGTGCTGACTCTCAGCCTAGTTTGAATAAATGACTTTTGATTTTGACTCGCGCGCATTCTCATTCAAAGTTCCTTAGTCCTTAGTTAGGTCCTAAACACTAGTAACTAGGCTTGTAAATAAAAATATAAAGATTGTTTACAAATTAAAAGTTGCTGCAGCATGGCAGGGGCATAGGTGTGCAAACTGTAATCTTTCCCCACGCTTTTTTCCATTATTTTCTAGTTTTTAGGTCGGCTAGCTACAAAAGCGGGATTTGATTGTTTTTGCTATCCAGTTAATCCTGGCTAAGATTATGGCACAAAATTTAAATTATTGTATTGTCATCAGTCCTTGATAAGTGTGCTTATCTAATAAACTGCAAAATAATGCGATATTTTTTTTTATATTTTTTTTTTATTTTATTTTCTGGCCTGTTAGTCTAGTGCTTAGTGACCCTGACTGCTAAGACTGAGGTCGTGGGTTCGATTCCCACTCAGGACAAATCTTTGTGTGATGAGCACGATCATTTGTTCTGTGTCTGGGTGTAAATTATCCATAATATGTATGTATTTAGAAATATATAAGTATGTTTATCAGTTGTCTGGTTGCCATAGAACAGGCTCTGCCTAGTTTGGAATCAGATAACGGTGTGTTGGTTGTCCTAAGATATTTATTTATTTATTTTATTTTGAAGGGGATGAAAATCACGTTCAAAGATTCCGTTACATAGATACATCATTATCATTTCAACCTAAAAACGTCCACTGCTGGACATCGGTCTCCCCCAAAAGGGGGTTTTGCCATAATCGCCACGATTGGCAGGCGGGTTGGCGATCACAGTATGGTGGTAAAATACTTAGAGAACGCTGCTGCTCATTCTCTAGTCCATTAGTCGCCTTATACGACACCCACGGGAAGAAAGCTATGGTGCTATTATGTACGTCCGGCATCAGACGACACGTAAATACATACCAGCAAATATTTGGGTGTTAAAAACCATTCATTCACTACAGCTAAAAATCTCACAAAACCAAGCTAGTCTTATATATTCATCCCAATATTCTGTAATAATCAATTGATGTTACAGTGCCACTTTAGCCAAATGTCAATGATATAAACATGTCTACCATTGCGCAAAAACCTAGAACTCACTTTTAGTTTTATAGCGGCCATTATCGCAAATATATCTAAATTACTTTCGATATTCTAAAAGCAATAATCATTTGCTTCTTGTAAATCTTTAGAGTTTGCGAAATATTATTTCTTGACGAAATTTAAAATTGAAACTAATGATGTAATGTTACATTTACATTACTTCTTATAAGAGATACAAAAATCCTTGGGAATCTCGGAAAAGAAAAATATCTTTAAACCTAGAAATCCAACGAAAATTTCTAGCATAATCAGCTTATATTGTTCCCACTGCTGGGACACAGGCCTCCTCTGAGAAAAGGGTGTGGGCAGTTATCCACCACGCGGATCTAGTGCTAGTTGGTGGATGTCACATGTCTTCGAATTTTTGGTTCTAGGACATGCTGGTTTCCTCAAGATGTGTTCCTTCACCGTTTTGAGAGCAGTGGTGATGAAATCATTTAGTTTAAGTAAAGCGCCTGTTTGGGTTCGAACCTTCGATGTAGTAGGTACTCGTAAGTCGCGGCTGGTACAGCTAGGGCACCACTTCCTTCAATAGGAAATTTCTAGGAGACATTTTGCTAAAAAATGACCCTTACTTAGGGTACATAAGACCAATGATTCCAAGGTCAATTATAAATATAAAATTCGTCACAATCGTCACTGGATCAATTATATACATAACATCGCACCTTGTTTCCCCGAAAGACAAAGGTGTACCTATACTATACCCACATTTTGCTAGTTATGTTTAAGTCCCATGTAGTAGGGGGCGAGCCTATTGCCATCAGCTGGCCACAAATCCAGACTCCGGGCTGCTACTGAGAAATTCTAAATAGCAAAACCCTTGATTTGCCATAAATAGTCAATTAAATAATAATATTTTAGGACATATATATAGTCCTCCAGACCGAATTTCGGCCACGGCGGCCAATCTCAACGGAGACTAGCCATCGGCGCGGGAGATATTATAAATAAATAAATAAATATCTTAGGACAACCAACACATCGTTATCTGATCCCAAACTAGGCAGAGCCTGTACTATGGCAACCAGACAACTGATAAACATACTTATATATTACTAAATACATACATATTATAGATAAATTACACCCAGACACAGAACAAATGATCGTGCTCATCACACAAAGATTGTCCTGGGTGGGAATCGAACCCACGACCTCAGTCTTAGCAGTCAGGGTCACTAACCACTAGACTAACAGGCCAGTTATAGTGCTCAAGTGTATGCGCAGACACAGGAGCAATCGCTCTTCCCTCACTCTCATAGTCCGATGGGACGGCAATCCGACACGACCGGAGAGAGATCAGGCGTAGGACCAACTGCTTAACGTGCTTTCCGAGGCACGGGGGTATCACACCGCCAACTTCCAAACTCCGGGCTGCTACTAAGAAATTCCTAATGGAAAAACCCAGTAACACTTTGCCCGACCCGGGAATCGAACCCAGGACCCCACGCTCAGCAGTCGCGCTTGCGACCACGAGACCAACGGGGTAGTTAGGACAGGTTATTTTAGGACAACCAACACAACGTTATCTGATCCCAAACTAGGCAGAGCCTGTACTATGGTAACCAGACAACTGATAAACATACTCATATATTTCTAAATACATATATATTATAGATAAATTACACCCAGACACAGAACAAATGATTGTGCTCATCACACAAAGATTTTTCCTGGGTGGGAATCGAACCCACGACCACAGCCTTAGCAGTCAGGATCATTAACCACTAGACTAACAGGCTAAATGAGTCTCGAGTGAGCGTCATTTCTATGGAGAACGTGCATCGTATTAGGGTATGATCAAATAGTTTATTGAACTTATAAAGTATATCAGTGATGTAGCAATAGCGTAATTAATGAATTTCGTAAGAACAACAACAACAGTACTAATAGTAATTAATCAAGCTGTAGACAGTAATCCGACAGTAGTAACATTTCAATAGCTAAGTATGTAAGTTTGCAAACCTGTGATAACTTCATTTTTACTTGATCAAACTAAATGAGTGTTCACCGTATCGGAAACCAAGTCACAGTCGCTCAAAACACGGTTAAATCACTATCACTAGATAGTATAAAACAAAGTCGCTTCCCTCTGTCTGTCCCTATCTGTGCTTAGATCTTTAAAACTACGCAACGGATTTTAATGCGGTTTTCGTCAATAGACACAGTGATTCAAGAGGAAGGTATGTATAATATGCGGGCGAAGCAACTGGCAAAAGCTAGAATAGAATGAAAAAATCTATAGGCTCATGTCTGCTTAAATAATATAATTTATTAGCGGACTTGACAGACTGTCCTGCCTGAAAAGCGCCACCTACTTGGTCTAATTGTGAATCTATACCGTCCAGGGACCCACTCATAGGTACACAAAAGAAACAGTAAAACCGTTCCAGCCATTTAGAAGCGGTTCAGTGACATACACACGTACAGAAGAATTATATACATATGTAACTAGCTGTACCCGCCGCTTCGCCCGCGTCGCGTTCGGAAATTAACACACAGGGACGTGTTACTCAAATTAAAAGTAGCCTATGTTAGTAGTGTAAAGCTATCTGCCAGTGAAAGTCCCGCCAAAATCGATCCAGCCGTTTCAAAAACTAGCCAGAACAATCAGACAGACAGACAAACATTTAAAAAAATGTTTTTTTGATGAGTAGGTACCGTACCTATGTTCTTTCATATGCATTTAGTGAAAAACTGTTAATTTCAATGCGCATTTTCTAAGATACACCAATAAAAGAAGATACTTACTTCGAACAATCTTTGCAGCTCTTGCTTTTACTTAACAGCTTAGACTTGGCCGAATCCTTGGTCTCCACAGCGGAACAATAGCACTTAGATTTACTTCCACCCTTTAATGAGCAGTAGCATCTATCCACACAACTCTCAGATTCACATTCAGAACAAGACACGTAACCACTAGAACTATTCCTGTTCTGACATCCTAGTCTATTACTCAGGGTAAGAAAATCCGAGTCTTCTGACGTCGAGGTCCTCTCTCCTGGCCTGGATTTTCCAGTTCTTTTTGAAACATGGACGACCTTGTCGGATCTTTTCGAATGCCTTTGTCTGGATGCCTGTCGCTTTGGGGGAGGTAGCATGGGCTCTTTGGGACGAAACTGCCGCAAATCGTAGCTGGAGGTAGATACTGAGCTTTCCGAAACCGGATCTTTTGCTAACTCCACAGATCCGGGAGTTTTATTCTCTTTACTTCTTATATCTTTGCCGAAAGGCATCCGAAAGACCATTCGGAGACCGCTCGCGCCTTTTAGTATCTTTCGTCTTTTATTTTGAAACATACTGTTTCTTCTTAAAATCTTCTTTTTTTGCTTCTTCATTATTGCTTTGCTGTGTTGGAAGATCTCGTCTTTCGTTAAGGTTACTGCTAGTTTCAATAGGAATTCTTTGTATATCGGCTTCAGATCATTGAAGGACATTCCTTCAGCATCTATTATGGCATTTAGGATCTCGTCCATCGAATGCAAGTTCTCCTGAACTTTGAATTCATTAAAAAGCTCATTGAACCCTAACGGTGAGCCGCCTCCTTTCTTACCGTTGTTTCTGGAATTTAAAATTAGATTATTTCAACTTATGACATAATATAATATTATTATCAAGTGCCATACTAATTTGGATAGCGGGTACAGTCCAGGGTTTAGAAAGTAAATTTTGATTGTATCAAACAACTTTTTCCATTTCTTAGAATAACCACAATGAGTTGCAAGATTTAGTTTAGCTTAATAGAGGCGTGCTACAAATCATAATTGACCCAAAGTTTGCACCATACTGAAGATTCAGCCAGTCACTGATCAAATTAACGACAGCAAAAAGGAAAAAAATGGTAATAAAATTAACAAAAAAATTAAACAGAGTACGTTGGCTTTCTCAATAAGGATGTTGCAAGTTGCAAGTGTAATGATAGTTAAAAATAACTCGGCGGCGTATTGGATCAGAGGAATGTAGCGGACGCGCTTGCGTTGCCACAATTACGAGCATGCGAACGCCCGCAACACTCCACTAAGCACGGTCTATGCGCCTCTCGTTACAGCAATTTAAACGAACATATTGATCATGTGAAAAACTCAAGATGTCAGCGTGCATTGGGTAAAAGGAAATAACAGCTCAAGCGTACCGACGAAATTGCTAAGAACGAAGTTTCAACACTTGATTTATACACTAGAACAATTTAGAAATACATACCTGTGTCCAATTGACTTGTACCTAGTGAGTCCACCCGCGTTCAGGAAGCTACCCGAGCGAGGAATGGCTACTTTAGTCAATATATCTCCAGATTCGTTTATTGACTTTCTTCCACTTTGACTTCTTCGTAGAGGCTCTTTGGGAGGCTCCGGTGGGGCTTCCGAAGGCGGCTTTATAGGTATCGGAGGAGGTAAGGTCGGTGGTCTTTGCAAACTTTTTCGTCGTTCCAACTGTCTAAATAATTCTATTTTCTCGGATACCTTGCTTCGGACGGACGATTCACTGCTGTGTATGTGTTTAAGGTTTTGGATCTGACGAAGGCCGGGATTCTGAGCCTTCTTGACGGACTTTTTCGAGCCCTGCGTATCGCTGCCACTTGTGTCGTTATGCTTTATAGAATCCAGCTTGGCTTTCACTTCTTCTACTGTGATTCTTTTCACATCGGCGGGAGGGATCGACGGAGGTGGGGGAGGGCGCGGCAGGCTCTCTGAAGATAATTTCTTCGTTCTTTCCAACTTGGGTTTTTCTGTGTAAGATTCGCAGGCAGAGAACCCATCTGCTCTATCACTGTCGCCACTCATTGAAGATGTGCTCCTCTTCTTGCGCGGCGGCCTGATAGGTATTTCGTTTGGCGACATGCTGCTTCCAACGCTCATACAGCTGACTCCGTTTCGATTCTTGAGCTTCTTCTTGTCATTGTGACCCTGCCGGCTCATGTGCGCCATCAGCGATTTGTATAACGTGGCCGCTATCACGATAGCGTCCTCTGTCGTCTGACATACAAACCCATGACACTCCAGCTGCTTCGCGACGCCGGTCTTCCTCATCACAACAGCGAAAAGAGGTGAATGCGAGTTTTCGTTGTGGGAGAGGATATACTTTTTGTCTGGTGACTCTAAAGTTTTGAAAAGGGCTTGTCGGTCGATGTTATCAGGATCGGTGATAAGGGGCAGGAAGGCGTAGCATAGATCGTGGTCGTCTTCTTCGGAGGGTTGAACGACGAATTTAACGGCTGACCAGACTGCTATCGTGGGGAAAGGATTTAGTTGTTCGAGGTCGCCTTTGTCGCCTTTGTTTCTTACTTTGAGTCCGCTTTTTGAGATTTCTAATCGCCCATTTAGAGCGTTTTTATGGCGGTTGTTTCTCCTATACGTGAAGTATAGGTCTCTTAAGGGTGTCTGGAGTCCTGAGAGGCTGGTGACCTTACTGTGCAGCGGCGTGGAGCCGAGGTAGTGCACGTTGAAGATGTGCACGCCGATGGACTCTATGGCCTGCTTGGACTCGCCCGCCATGTCCGCGAACATCCGCTCTATGCGATCCTGCACTGTATTGTTAACATTACTGACTTTGCTCTGGCAATAGCCGTCGTCATCTTCGTAGATCGTTACTTTGCCTTCGTGCGTCGAATTCGCCTGTGAACAAGAAGAATTTGTTAAAAATTATGTTTCAATATGGTTTTTCTGGGACATCTTGGTTTCCTCACGATGTTTCCCTTCACCGTTTTGCGCATGTTCTAGAACATAAAGTTTGAAGATGTGTGATATCCGCGAACTCGCACTGAGTCGGCGTGGTGGAACATGGCCCACTCCCTCTGACAGAGAGGAATGTATCTCAGCAGTGGGAATATTATAGACTGATTATGCATAGATCTTTGTCAACATTTCCTATATTATAAAGATGCGTAATAACAGTGCTAAACTTATCCAAAAGCTTTTTTTTAACAAAATTGGCGTCAGGCAAAAATATATTATCAATTTTATACACGTATAAATACGTATTATAATGAAAACATAAACACAGTATATCCGCGTCTGACTTTGTATATAATACCTATATATCTTTACATAAGTAGACCGTGCAGGCGTGCCTACTGTGATGTTTGATGAGCGAAACTTTAATGTTAATTGTCTTTATTAAATTAACGAAGAGTATAGATCTATCTTCTATTAAGTTTTTCTTAGTGGCAGCCCGTATTCTACATTTATACCTAGTTGGGAGCAATTGGCTCGCCCTCTACAAGATTTGTGAAACGTGGGTATATCGTTCACCTCTGCCTAGCCCGACGGGTGAATACGAGGCATGATGTTATATTATGTTAGAGACTTATCCCTACTCGATAGTTGATTAGGTGGACACATAGAAAAGCCTGATACCATTTAATAGACTCATTACAAAATGTCTTCTATCTTTGAATTCTTCTTCTCTCCTTTAGTCTAAGCCAAAACCTTTGATTCAGTTATAATATTTTGCACGTAATTCCGATAAGGTGCATCGTTTTCACATATATTCTTTGCATATTATAAAACAAAGTCGCTTCCCGCGTCTGTACGCACAAATCTTTTAAACTACGCAACGGGTTTTATTGCGTTTTCATCAATAGACCGCGTGATCCGAGAGGGCAGTTTATATGAATAATACGCGGGTGAACCCGCTGGCAAAAGCTAGCCGCTAGCTAGTAATTATATCAGTAACTAGCTTCTGCCCGCGACTTGTTCGCGTCAAATTTTTGCTCCCCTGACCCTTCCCGTCGCATCGAATTGCCTGCAGGTTTCGAACATTTTTCGTCGCTGCTCCGCTCCTTTTGATTGTAGTGTAATGTTATTTAGCTTAAAGCCTTCCTCAACAAATAGGCTACCCAACGCAAATATATTTTTTCAATTCGGACCAGTCGTTCCTGAGATTAGCGCGTTCAACCAAACAAACATACAAACAAACAAACTCTTCAGCTTTATAATATTAGTATAGATGTATACGAATATTGTAAAACATAAAAAAGTACCTAACGATGAAGTTTCTTGCCCATTTCTCTCCATACGAAACTCCCTTTTGGAAGGTGCTCAATCAACTCTACATAATATTTCAGTATAAACCTTGACGATCAAAAATGCATTTTTATACCTATTTGAAACAAATGCTTCAACATTGACTTAAAGACTTCGCATCTCATTTTATTCCCAACTAATACACCAGGAAGTGTGGGATGTCTTATGCAATTTTTGAGAAACTAGCGATTCTTAGAATCACAGCCAAAGTATGAACGATTTTTATTGATTGTTTACGCTTTTGTATTAATAGAACTTTTAATCTATCCTTGGTAGACTTGGTAGAATCTATTCACGGATCATAGGGCCTAGAGAAGTGGTACAGCCTAGTAAACCTGTGAAGAAAAATGGTCAAGTAATTCCGTTTCAAGTACGATTGATGCTTACAATACGTCAGAAAGATGAGTACATATCAATTGTGTTAGGTACCTCTAATTACAGGGTTTTTATAACTTAATTAACATTTCGACATCCGCAGTCATTGGGCTTACCTTGTTGTTGTAATTGTTACATACGTATATGTATCTTACTTAAGTTTGTAGTTTGTAACAGTGGGTCGTCTTGATCTAATACCCTTTGCAATTCATTGTAGGCTATTGTAACCATTTTGGTACTTACAAAAGAATGATGCAATCGTTTCTTAATTAAAATACAGAAACAGATGCTTTTGCCAATTAAGTGAACTAAGCTATATCTTTAATTGGTTAGAGCAATCGATTTTATATAATACTAGCTTTTTCCAGCGGCTTTGCCCGCGTATTGTACTTACAAACCTCCCTCTTGATTCACCCTGTCTATTGGTGAAAACCGTGTTAAATCCTTTGCGTAGTTTAAAAGATCTAAGCATGTATAGAAGATTATCTAGAAATTGAAACCCATGCCATATATTAGGAATTCATAGAACTAACCAATGAACACACACATTGACCTATAAAAAACATTTAATTTGCAAATATTGAGATCAGTAATTGAGATAAAAACTATCCTATCTTTTATGTTGGATCAAACTGCACACGGTGTGCAAATTTTATTTAAATCGGTTAAATAGTTAAGGAGTTCATCCCGGACAAACAACGTGACGCGTAATTTATGTATATTAAGATTATCAGCACCCTAATTGCATAACACACTATCAATTAAAATCTGAATCACTTTGACGGATATTGGTCATCCATGGCTTCATGTGTTCGAAAATAATATTTGCTCAACAACGTAGATACCGCAATGAATATTGTGGAACTGTCAAAATGAAATCAATTTCTTCTGTACCCTTTTTTTTGTCTGGGTAGGAAATCATCAAATGACATCTCTCGTTCTGGGTGGAGCGGAAGGGCGTGTCAGACTTTTACTGACTAAAACCCACCCGTGTTCCTTCAGTTGCCCATATGCCAGGGCCACGGTAACTCTTTAGAACAAATCTCGCGACCCTGGCAGGCATCGGTCCTAGCGGACCCCTTCAGTTTTGGTGACATCTCTTTGAGGCAGTGTGTACCCTGAAATCTAATCTACCCTGGTGTCTGGTCCCGATTTGGTTACCAGTCCGCTAGATGGATATCTCATTCATTCATTATCAGTCTCCTGCCCTTGTCCCAATTTATTTGGGGTCGACGCAACATGGTTTTTAACTTCCACACTTCTCTATTAGTCGTCATCTCAGTAGTCACCCCATTTCTATCCATATCAGGCAGTCACACAGTCCATCCATCATGTCTGCAGGCACCCCCGACACTTAAAGCCATCGACATTCATACTCAAAACTTTCCTCACGACATTTTCCTCATTCCGCCGTATCACGTGAGCAGTTTGACAATTCTTCGGGCTATGTTGGTTATCTTGGTTCGCTTGCAGATCTCTCCATTCCTGATTCCTATTTTGGTAATTGACAAAAAATTTCCTCGCGCGAGGTCTAGACTCATCTGCTGAATTCACGGTTACATTTTGAGCGTCGATGCCCCAGCCACTCTGTATAGTTTATGGTCTAGTTTGGTCCATAACCAATAAGTTGTAATACAAAACATAAGGTCCTGACAATATTATGTAAATATTGTTGACGAAGACTGTGCAAGTGACGCAAGTGTGCATTTCTCAAGAACGTTAATGTCAACTAAGACTTAGCAGGTGTCACCAAGAATTTCTACTTTAATAATGAGGCACGTGCATTTGTTGTGAGACAGTGATATGACATGGGAGCGAACCTGTGACATTACTTTGTTGTTACAATTCTGTGGGCTCTTATGCCAGTGAATGTATTTCTGTAAGCGGTACACATCTAATCTAAAGTAATATAATATTATAAAGAGATTTTGTGTACTTATTACGCTTTCACGCTAAATCGGCTGAATCGGTTAGGATGAAATTTGGCACATGGGTAGACCATGACCTGATTTAGGACATAAAGTACTTTTTATCTCAATATTTTCACGACATTGAGAATTATACGGGTGTAACCGCGGGCACAGCTAGTAATTCATATTTAAAAAAATTGACTTCTTTTGATATTTTAGAGCCAGTCAGCAATGTGGGAGCAGTTGACCGCACAGAGTGCTAACTGATCACCGCTGATTACGTCCTGGTCAGGCGCAGTGACGGAAGGTTCTCCACAAGGCTGTATTTATGAGAAGTACAGCACCACGAAGCACGATGGCCCATGCCTAGCAATGGACGCCTTTCCCTTTAATACCGATAACGGAGGCTGTATTGAATGCTGACAGTTCTGGTTATTACATCCTCTTGGTGAGAGACAGTGGGCCATAATCCATCACGTGGGCCCAGGGCGGATTGGTAGATGTCACATGTCTTCGAATTTTTGTTTCTAAGACATGTCGGTTTCCTCACGATGTTTTCCTTCACCGTTTTGAGAGCAGGTAGGTCGGTTGTAGGTCGGTTCTTGGTTGGTCTGTGAGATGTTATTTAAAAAAAAGCAGGCGAGTTACCTTAGCCTAAACTATCTAGCTGCGAATCGTCAAACAGTGCGCTCATTTTGTGATATTTGATGATGATATAGGTAAAAAGAGGTTATGTTACATGGTGGCAGTCACCTTAGGGTCTCTATCTGGCACCGGCGCGTAGTGATGGCTGGTGAGGGAGCGCGAGTCGTCGAACAGCGCGTCGATCTTGTGCTTGTAGGAGAGCGACGAGACGGACGGCGCGCGCGCACGTCTCGGTTCGTCCTCGCGCGCGCCCAGGCGGAACCCGCCCAGAGGCGCGCTGCCGTTGTCACACGTCACCATCTGGGGACAAAAGAAATAAAATCATAAAGTATACGGTGTAAAAAGATACTTTACGAAGCCGATAGTCCCTTGTTCTTCTCGTTATTGTATTTTTCGTGCTAGTCGTAAGAGCCTTCAGTTACGGTGATACAAAAAAAAATTTGAAGCCTTCAACATTTTTGACGTTTTCTGACGAAAAAAAAATCTGATGTTTAACTTTTTAAGCATAATGAGCATTTATAACATAATATAAGCATCATAATACAACCCATTATAAGCATAATGTTTTTCGTGGGTCACATTGAGCGATAGGTAGCGCAGAAAGCGATTATTCGCCCCCAAAATAAAAGTCGTGTCCCAGCAATATTTTGTAGGTACTATGTTACTAAGTTTGCTGTACAGAATTTACGGATATGTGATAGGTCTTTTCGCACGCTTGTGTATAATATTAAATGCCATTTTTGCTATCTCCAGAGAGACCTCTACCTAGTTTTGGCTAAAACCATCCTGATTTCATCGAGTATTGAATTTGACCATTTCCTTCCTTGCACTTTCCTAGCCTGCACCATCCCAAAATATATAAGCTGCATATAGACACCAGACCTGGTTTCTATCCAGGCATCGCATGGCACTTCCATTCGGTTATAAACACAATGATCGATTATATTCGATTCGATTGATTGATCGAATGATCGATGAATCCGTAATAACGCTTTTTGCGCACCTATGATAGCTGTTTTAGTATCGTTTACATCGGAAACCGGTAAGTTGGTTTTGCACTATTTAACCTACGTTTTACATCCCCTCAACACTAGTTGGCAATGTTTGTTGAAGTTCTAGACTTCTAAAGAACCTGTATAGGTATGTACCTACTTTATTGTCAACTGTCTCATTAGCAGAGGTCGGAGTAGGTAGATTGATTTTACGTACTCGCATCATGAATAGTCATAGAAATCATAACAAGGATAAGCCTTTTTTCCAGGATTTCATTTTGGTACTTACGGGATTGAATCAAATATTGTGAAAGTAAGGATTTTTAAACTAGGTACTAAATTTAAAGGAGATGTTTCATTTTTATATGGGGCCATAACATGTACCTTTTAGCGAAGCTGGGAAACTTACTCCTGAAAAGAATAAAGTAACATTATTTTCATAATATCAGATGGTTTTTATGTTCAAAATAAAAATTAAAAATGTTTGACGTTTGTCCTAAGAGTTAGCAAGCGGTTATTTTGAATTCGTTTAGAACGATGAAATGGTCGCACTTAATTATGTTTACTCAAAAATATGTGTAAGAGAATAATAGTAATATATTTTAACACCAGAAGAATAGACACATTTTTTAATTATTTTCTACTTAACATTGATTTGATGAGACATGATTTCAGAACGAATGAAGTCTGCAAGTAAACGAGACGCCATGTTGAATAAAACATGGCTTAATTGAAAAACTATCTATATAACTAACAGGCTCAAATTCGCCAGAGAATATTTTTCCCCAATTTGTGGTATTTTTTCCTCTTTTTTGATAAATGTAGATCTGATGGGCGGAAATGAAACATCTCCTTTATAGAATGCGATAGATAAACTTTAAAATTGTTTTTTTTTACTGTAGAAGGCCGGTCTCCTATATAGTACTATTAAAAAGACAGCAAAAGGATAAACATTTCTTATTCATATTGATGTATTCTTTATTCTACACATTACAACATTTGAAATTAGTTTCATAATACCGGAATCCCAGAGGCTTATCCGTACTAATATATACGTGCCAGTTCATTGATCCCATTTCAATCTACCTACTCCGACCTCTGCTCATTAGTCTAGATCATGAGATCCTGGGTTCGATACCCAGAAAGTTCTATTTGGTTTCTTTCATTCTGGATTTTTTCAATGGACGCCCGGGATGTGAGCCCGGTTGATGGCAAAAAGCTCGCCTCGCTATTACATGGGATTTAAAAATAACTATCGATATGTGGGTGTACACTTCTGCCTAACCCTTCAAAGATTACAGGCATGATTTTATGTTACGTAAATATTTTCATTTATGGTTAAAACATAAATTGGTTGGTCATTTTATGGTTAAAACTAGATAAGTAGGTATCTAAAAAAAAGGCTAGATTTGCATCACAGGATGCGCCTAATATTTTAATGAGCCTATAATGTTCCCACTGCTGGGCTACAGGCCTCTTTTATGAGAAGGAATAGGCCATAATCCGGGTTGGAAGATGTCACATCTTTAAATTCTTGGGTCTAAGTTATGCCGGTTTCCTCACAATGTTTTCCTTCACCGTTTTAAGAACAGTGGTGATGAAATACACAATGTATTTCCCGGGGGTTCGAACTCACGACCTACTTCACGTCATTTGGGGCCGATACTGCGGTACTTTAGGTTCATATACAAAAAAGATTATGACGCCCTGATATAGTCAGGGCGTCATTTCATCTCACTACTGCGGTTTATTGTGAGAACTAACATGTCCAGAACTAAACATTTGAAGACATGTGCCATCTACCAACCCGCGTGGTTGATTACGGACCACTCCCTCTCACAGAGAGGAGGCCTATGTCCCAGCAGTGGGACCAGGGACCATTACAGGCTGATTACGTTTTGCGATTTATAAATGTATGCCAATTTATAAAGTGACCACGGTATGGACCAACCTATTCCACAGACAGGTCAAGAATGCAAGAAGAGAGTTATATATGATTCATTGGAACAACAATAGCGGGCTCGGTGCACCGCAATACATATTGTGTGTGCAAATACTTATTTAAATATATTCGTTTGGCAAGCCCATCACTTTCCAACCGCAGTAAGTAACTATTTGTGTTGTCATGTTCTGACTCGCTGAAGAAAATTACAAGTACTGTGAGGTCTATTGTTTGAGATATCCTTTTAGTGGTTTAGCAGACGTTCCTATGTAGCAAAAACTTTTTTACAAAAAAAAAAAAACAACCGACTTCCTTAAAAACACTACAAAGTGAAAAATAACTTTAATTTCGGAAGTCGGTGTCTTAGGATCTTTATTTATGGTTATTTTGCCACCGACTTCCGAAATTAAAGTTATTTTTCACTTTGTAGTGTTTTTAAGGAAGTCGGTTGTTTTTTTTTTTTGTAAAAAAGTTTTATTTTTAAATTTTTAGTTGTGGTATTCACCCCGCACTAATTCCAAACAAACAATGCATATTTATGCGATAGCAGAAATCGCGGTTGTTTTGCTGTCATTTTTTGAAGAGTTCCGGTGTCTGTCTCCCGAACTCATCATCAGATCTATATGAAATTTACATGGGACCATTTCGAAATAAACCCCTTTCGAACAAAAAAAGAATTTTGCAAATCCGTCTATATATGACGGAGATATGGCCGAACATACATAAAAAAAAAAAAGTATATAAACATCCGAATTGAGAACCTCCTCCTTTTTGAAGTCGGTTAAAAATAATTTATTTCAGCAGCTGCGTAGCTACTTATTTGTTGTTCTCTTCTATGATAATGTTTCATGCGGAATTATATTCGAACGCAATACGAACCCTTGTAGTGCCGGACGTAGACGAATAAAGGCACAATTCCATTTCTTCCCGTGGGTGTCGTAAGAGGCGACTAAGGGACGTAGGTATCTACTAGAGAATGGGCAGCATCATTCTCTATGCCTCGTCCGTGATACACCGGAGCGCTGGCGGCAGGGAGGCTCCGTCCGCTGATCATTGACTGGTCGCACGCCGTGCGATCAGTAAATCGTTTAAAACATTTTTTGTAATACCTTGGAATAAGTAAATTATAGCTGACTAAATAATTTGCATAATTTTCATTATTATACCCATTATTATTGTGTGTTAAGTTTATGTTGTTAACAGTTAAAACTAAAATGTGTGTTAAGCTTTGAAAGGTGTAATAACAGCCTCATAAAGTGCTCCAATTTATTGAGTTAATGTATCTTAGGGTAAGTGCATTTATTGTTTGTTTTCTCGTTGATAAATAAAGATATTTGAAATGAAATGAATTCTCTATGCGATTTACCATCATACTGCGATCGCCATACTCGACCCTCCTATCAAGCGTGGCGACTATAGCAAACCCTCCCAAATTGGGGGAGGCCGATATCCAGCAGTGGACGTCTTATAGCTGATGGATGTGAATTGTTAATGAAAAAAAACTTCACAAAATTATGTTAGGTAAGATACAGTAGAGGAAATTAATTGGGAAAAACCCCAAGGAAACAATATCCAAATTTTCTTATTTTATCTGCAATTTGCAGCTCAGTAACAGGTTGTATGTTAATCAAAAGTAGTAACAGCTGCCTGAGTCAATTGATTAAGTTATACTACTCTTGCCGCGGTTGCTCCGTGAACGGGTGATTAGCGATTTTTACATACCAAAACCCTTCCATGTCTCAGAAAATACGATAAGCTTACTAATGGCTGTCATTCGTAGATCGTTGACAGCCGAGCAGTTACAAGTCAAACAGTCACAGTCTTATTAAGGAGTATCGTATTATAACATAGTGGGGAAAAAGCTAGACAAATTATTTGTCATAGTTAAGTAAAAACAAAACTCTGGGTGAAAATTGAATAGGATTCTTGTCCCCTGCAATTTGTGTTGTTACTAGAATATGTTACATACAACAATAATGTGCAATATTGCTTGATTAACACAAGATACATTCCAGTTATAAAAAAATGTACACACGAAAACATGAGTACCTACAAAAGTACATAAATTAACGAAAATTTTACTTCATCATACCTTCACGTAACAATACACAACTGTGCTAGTACCTTTACCAATGATTACATTTATAACACCTCTGTTTTTTTTGCAATTAAGTGTAATTACAATTAATTATCTTTTGCCAATTTTTTCGCTGATTGCAGCATTCAGTCTCGCGTTTGACAGTTAATATTGGGTTATTGCAAAAGGTGCTTTTTAACAAAATAATAGTCTATTATTTTCTCGTTGTTCCAGTGAGCAGTGGTCGCAAGCGTCACTGCTAAGCATAAGAACGGGCCTAGGATTCGATTTCTGGGCCCAGCCTATCACCATCATTATCTCAGCCCGGAATCACCAACTGCTGGATATAAGCCTCCTCCTTTTTCCACCATACTTCTCGGTTCCGTGCGTCTCTCATCCATTTGTTTTCCGCGACTTTGCCGATATAATTACCCTAACGTGAACGGCCTTGGTTTCTTTGGCCTGTCCTTGGCCACCATTCTGTCACTGCATTACTCCATCGCCCATCTCTTCGTCTAACTAGATGTCCTTTCCAACTCCACTTGAGGCGTGCTGCCTTTTCTCCGACGTCAAAGATTTTTGACCCACGACGGATTCGGTGTTACGTCCGCTGTCTAATAGAGTTATGCCAAATATGGTTCGCTTCATGACCCTTTATGCTACTCGAATGCAGTAGGTGTTTTCATAAGGAAGTTCTCGAAATGAAATTAAATGAAATTTATTTTGCAAGAATTGTAGTACATTACAGATGGTCGGGTTATTTTACAGTATCTTATACAATTCGCTAAACCTAGCATGCAAAGTAATTGATAACATTAATTAAATAAATGAAGATATTAAATTCGAACATAAATCATAGTTATTAAATTAAGAATAATAAAGTCAATCATTTGTCAAATTATAATAGCAATAAATGTCAATGTTAATCCTTATAGTTTAGGTACTCATTCACAGATTAGAATGATTTTTCTATAAGCCATTTGAATAAAACTGTTATAAAGCGATTGACTGGCAGTTCCCTACATAATTTGGATATCCTTATGACCATTGGAAAACAACTTCTGTGATATAAGTGGCTTTTCATTTTAGGAATAAGTAGTCTGTCAGGATATCTTGTGTCTCGATACTTTATATTGATAATAGAACAGTGACAGGGAGTAAATATGGCACATCGATTTAAGAAAACTGGCCAAGTGCGAGTCAGACTCGCGCACCGAGGGTTCCGTACAAACCTGTAGGTATAAAGTTTAAAATTTATAAAAATGTTTTTATTATATGATGTAACTAAAAATTTACGGTTTTTGTAATTTTTCCTTTATCTGTGCTGTAAGACGTTGCTTCGTACCAAATTTCAAAATTCTAGATCGACTGGTAGTACCCTTTAGGTTTTGAATCCCTTGCGAGTTTCGAAAATTTGCGGAAATTTGCGGCATAAACGGCTATATCTTTTGATTTCGTTAGCTTAGAAGTTTGATTTTTTCACAACTCTAAGGGACAGTAGACTTAAGTATTTGATATAAATTTCAGCTTGATACCTCTACGCGTTCCTGAGAAAAAGGGTCTTGACAGACGGACGGACGGACGGATGGACGGACGGACGGACGGACAACAAAGTGATCCTATAAGGGTTCCGCTTTTTCCTTTTGAGGTGCGTAACCCTAAAAATTACAAATTTGTAGAGCTTCGTGATATCACTCAACTTCTATGGCGTTCTTTCCAAATATCCATGTATTATGTCATGTTAAAGCCGATGAAAGCATTATTAATAAAACTCATTTATACACTCCGAAATGTCGATAAAAATATCGTTTAAACAATGTTATATTTAGAATTAATCCGCTTAAAAACCAATAATTTCATAATCCAATTACTCAGTAGACAGAAATGCAGCCAATCTGTAATTTTCATTTGGTTAACATTGGATGATTTCACTTCTCTTAAATAAGCTTTTTATTTAAAATGTTTTTTTATGGTTCATATTTACATTTTTGGCGCTAAACCAGATACTGTCGATGCAACGTTCACTTCACAGATGGAAAGGAAGCGGTTTTTAGATATTTTATAGTTTTATTGACATTAAGCATGTAATGGATTAACTATTTTACATTTATTTGTTAGCTTTTACAACTGATTTTGTAGATCGTTTTATTTTTATTTTACGTAAGTTAAAGTCAAAGCATTTAATTCAAGTAGACGCATAAAAGGCACTTTTTAACCGACGAAAAAAAACGGAGAAGGTTATCAATTCGACGCGTATATATATATTTTTTTGTTTTTTTTTTTTTATGTATAACCACGCATAACTTTTTACATAGTAGTCCGATTGTGATTATTCTTGTTGGAAAGGGTATACTCCGAGGGTGGTCCCATATAAATTTGTAAAACAAAATCAAACCCTAAGGGTGAGAAAACAGGGGATGATTGATTGTTCACTCCCTGATTGTAATGTATAACCACGAATAACTTTATACAGAGTAGTCCGATTTTGATAATTCTTTTTTCATTGGATAGGGTATACGTTGCCAAATATTATTAGTAAATTAAAGCCACAAAAAAATTATAAAATAAAAACTTTTTAACAAAAAATTAAACCGCCGAAAAAACTTAAAAGCAAAAAATAATAAACCTTAAAATTTAGAGTCGGCGCTGAAAAATCAATGAACAAAGATCACTCAAAGCGCCGACTCATAATTTTAATTTTTATTATTTTATAAGTAAACAGTTACATTAAAATAGAATTGGTTCTAGTCGCCCCTTCCAAAAGATAGATTCGTATGAAGAAGAATGGGCAAGAAATTCTACCGTTACTCTTTTTAAATGTTTTTCGTAGTAGCTTACAGACTAATACAAGATGCAGTTTTGAACCTGCAAAACATTTCTGGAGATTGTTATGAGATTCATAAATAATCATATAACAATACGATACCAAGTCAATAATCAATAATACTTTTTATTTTACATTTTTCAATTTTATTGTTTTTCAGAATAACTCTGGATGGCGGCTTTGGATCTATGAAAGAAATTTCGGTTGCGTTTGTTCGTGTGTGTGAAAGCGCAGTTTAAGGACACGTACATACTGGCCGCGTTTTAAAAAAGGGTGTTCACACTTACCGGTTTCCGTAAATAAGAATAAAATGAAAAAAAATACCTGCCCATTTTATTGTTGATTCGGGTCGAGAATCACTAAAATAATTACCTCCTGAAATATTTTGCAGATCCAAAACTGCACCTTGTATACGTATGTAGGTAGTTACAAAATTATGGAATCGATGACAATTGCTAATTACAAACTTCCATATCATCACCATCTGTCTAGCGTTTTCCCAACTATATTGGGGTTCACTTCCAGTCTTAACCGGATACAGCTGAATACCAGAATTTTACATGGAGCGACTGCCTATCTGACCTCCACAACCCAGTTACTGGGTAATTCGATACCCCTTGGTAAGACTTTCAAGTTTCTGACGACACGTAACGACTGTCAAAGATCTACAAATGACAGCCGGGTCCAACGGCTTAGCGTGGCACAGAGGAGTCTTGGTATGTAAAGATGGTCACCCATCCACGAAACAACCGCGGCAAGCGTAGCTTAACTAGATCGATCGATCCGTGTGGCTGTTATTATTTAGCCACAAGGTCCTCTTTACACAAGCTTTCACATTTGGAACATATACAGTATGGGGTGGGGTTACTATATAAAGGCTGGCAGAGACATAGACACGTCAATTATTGTAATCATGAAATCAGCACATGATGCTAAACCCCCACTGCCAGGATCGCGAAATTGTTCGAAAGAGATACCGTGACCCTGGCACATGGGCAACTGAAGGAACACGAGTGGGTTTTAGTCAGTAAAAGCCTCCCGCTCCGCCTAGAGCGGGAGAAGTCAATTAATGATTTCCCATCCAAAAAAAATAAATTTAAAAAATACTAAACCCCCAACACAGAAATTTTTCGGTTTTTTTTTTGAGAAAAAGTATCAGCTTTTTCATAGATAAGTGAAATCCCTACGCAGTCAAAATGTATGGAAAAGTGAAGTATTGGGATCCAGAATCATGTACTGAATCCATGGAAAAACTGAATAGCACTTTGCTCGACGTGGAAATCGAACTTAGGACCTTATGCTCAGTAGTGGCGTTTGCGACCACTACACCAACATAGCATTACGCATTTTTGAAGTTATATTTGATCATTCTGAGAAATCTCGACATACTTACTTCTATACATAACATAACATAATCAGCCTATACCTTTCCCACTGCTGGGACAAAGGGCTCCCCTCGATGAGAGTGGGCCGTATTCTACCACGCAAGCCCAGTGCGGGTTGGTAGATGTCTCATGTCTTCAAATTTTTAATTCCCAGGGCCTACATATCGTAAGTTGAGGCAAATCACAAACACAGGAAGGTTTAACAAGCTTTGTTGCCAACATGTAGCTTGTAAACCTTCCCAATGTAGGCCCATCCAGCATCTCTGCAAACACCCCCAGAACGCTGTTGCTGCTTCCCCTCACTCGAGATATTGCTGAGGCAACTTTCTTCCACATTATTGCAAAGTAGTTGTCAGTGTGCGCATCAGCGAACATACCAGATGCACCACAGTAAGTTGGAAGCCTCAACAGCGCCCTGAAGGCAATGTTGTACTGAACGCGCAGGGATTTTTTTTGTGGCTTAGCAAAACAGTTATAGATTTCAATCCAAATGAATAATTATCACGTATACACGGTACATGTTCTATTAATTAATTATGCAGATTTTCTAAACAATTAACATGCCAAAGCAATTATCGAGTAAACTATTGAACGGAAACATTAAATAACTAAAAACTAAGAGTTTGTATTTACTATCAGGGGTTGGTATCGTAACAACAATTAATGTTTTCCGACGTAAGTAGATAAGTAGGATGTAACAATTTAATGCATATCCTCCACCCACTTTCAAAATAAAAAATGTGTGCGAGTGTGTTGGACTCGCATAAGAAGGGTTCAGCTTAACACCAAAAATAAAATAAAATACCTACCTAAAATAAAATAAATGTCTTGTATGTGACGCAAAAATATCACAGCGGGACTTTATCCGCTCACTGTATTTTCAACTCACAGCTTAGCGTCGAGAGTTGAAAATCGAACAGTGTGTTTTTTCGACGCGCTGAGATGCAATTCTGTTGGATTATTAATGTTCGGTTCAACAAGAGGTGAAAATCCAGTGCGCGAAAAAATCCCGCCGCGGTATTTTTTTCGTCCAATTGAGGGAGTGGGCCGTAATGCACTACGCGGCCCCAGTGCCTGATGCTAGATGTGACATGTTTTCGAGTTTTTGCCTCTAGGACATGCTGGTTTCATCATGATGTTTTCCTTCACCGTTTTGAGAGCAGTGGTGATCAAATGATTTACAAAAATTTAAGCACCTGCCTGGATTCGGACCCATGACCTAGAACCTCCACTGATTACCTAATGCAACAAGATTTATTTTAATAAAAACGTACAATCAGTAATCCATATTTGTTTGCCAAATCATTACACACTTTTCATAAAACTATTTAGGTATAATATTTACGACAAGGGATAATTTTGAAAGATCATCGTACAATCCCGTTGCAATGAAAGATTTGCAAAGGGATATCCTTCATTGCAACTTTTAAGATCTTCATTCATCATCTTTTAAGATCTTCATTGATCTTCATTTGCACACTTGGCAAGAATTCATCAAAATAATTGACATCATAGGTTAATTGCAGGTAATCTTCTTATCCATATATACGTGAAGCAAAAAGTTTGTACCCCGTTTTAAGAACGTTACGTGGACGGAGGAGTATGAAATTTGGCACTAACTGTGCCAAATTTCAAGTCAAGTTATAATCTTAACTGATAACTGTGCCAAATTTGGAAAAATTGTGGAGAAGAGCGCAGAAAACGAACACTTTTGATTAAGTATTGTCGATAGTACTAGTAGAAATACATAATTTACTTATCAATACTGAATGGCAAAGTGTGGAGATAAACGTAAAGCTATTTAATAAAAAGTATGTCTATAATACTCACTTTTGGACAAGATGGTGGGCCTCGGGCCCAATATTTATTAGCATATTGACACACCCTCGCCAACTATCCAGAACACCTGAAACAATTTTAATGACCAAATTAATAAAATAATAACAATACTGATATATATCTTGATTTGGCTCGCGACGTTGTCGACATGTGGGATGTGGACTCAGCGATCATTGTGCCGATTGTCATAACAGCCAATGGTTTGATAGCCAAGAGCTTCGGCCAACACCTAAGGAGGCTCTCGTTAGGCAGCTGGATCAAGAGCTTGATTCAGAAAGCGGTACTTCTGGACACGGCTCGCATTGTCAGGAGGTTCCTCTCTCTGGAGCCCTGACTGCCGGTAGCTTGGACCCTGTTCCCGATACCGTTGGACTACATTTTTTTAATATTTTTAATGTTTTTTTTTCTGATATTCAAAAATATAAAAATATAGTAAATTTTAAAAAATGTATATATATCGAAATAAACAAAATTATGGTGATGATGATTTTGCTGTATATTAGTTGCTGTTGTCTGTTAGTTATGTAGGTGTTGATTTATCTATTGCTATATTTTTCCTTGGAACGAAACAAGAAAGAATCGAATAAAAATGAAAAATGTCTGTAATATCCATATTATTATCCGTAACTTTATCGCCATCCTATTAATACAGGGTCGAATTCAATAAGCTAGCGAAACCTAATAAACTGTGCAGACGTGATGGGTATGAATGAACATTTAAACATGATAAAATAAAATATATATATATATATATATTTTATGTGGGATTATAGAGCGCACCACGTGTGTCGTGTAGTCACTTGAAATATCAGTTCAAAAATCTGATGGATTTCGATATCCAAACACGATAACGCAAAAGAAAACAGATTTTCTCAACTCAAACTTCAAGTAACAATGTTTTGGTTGTTATCAGAAAAAAAACAATTTCTTTTAATTTTTAATTTTATCGTCTTAAAACATCTATATCCATCACGTCTGCAGAGTTTCGCTAGCTAATTCAATTTGACCCTGTAAATCTTAGACTATCTCTCTGAAAGGTATTTTACCTACGACTTGCGATAGTCATTTTCAAAATTATGTGGTTGACGGATTGTAAAAATGACCACATATCCTGCGTTGACCACAAATTGACCAAGATGACATCAAGCCTTGAGAAAAAGCATGTAAGTAAAGGAAAAATATATGTAAGAAGTTGATAGATACCTAATGGCTACGGGGTACATACGAGAGTCTGGCAATACCTTTCCTTTTGATATTTCAACAACATTCATTGCGTGATTTACGTTGCCGAGCAGATGAATTTTCAAACATAATGAAGCAATGAATCAGCAGGTTGTGTGTTACCTACGTAATTCTGCAAATATGGTGATCTAAAAAATTTGCTAACTAGACTTTGAAACTTAGAACTTCAGTGTTCTGGCTTGAGTCTTTATTAAAATAAAAGAAGGAGGTTCTCAATTCGGTTGTATTTTTTAAATGTTTCTATATAAATTTGGTCAATGTATGATGAGTGGGTTTTTGAGTTATATTCAATAATACCTACCTACGTATTTTTTCCACTTCGTGTTGTTGATGTTGTTTAATAAATTATAACTTGTTGTCACTGTTGTTTACTTAGCAAGTGAAGGTACACAATTTTGTGGAGTAGATATCAGAACAAAAAAGTGTAAAATAAAATAGAAAGCGTTAATGAAAGACGCGGGTTAGCGACAGACTGATATATTAACAAACTATAACAAACTACTCTCCACGATACAATTATCCGTATCGACTATCGACCGATGTCACACTAGGTATTTTAATTTCGGAACGCAGTCGCAAAAATGAAAATTTAACAACAAAAGACATTGACTTCCGAAATCAAAGTTGTTTTTCACTTCCTAGTGTTTATTTTTAAAGTCGGTTGTTGCTTTTTGTATTGTCTTTTTCTTTGGACACTTTTAATTTAGTTAGACTCATCATCTGCCTAGATTTTTCCCAACAATTTTGTGGTCGGCTTCCAGTCTAACCGGATGCAGCTGAGTACCAGCATTTTACATGTGGCGACTGCCTATCTGACCTCCACAACCAAGTTACTGGGTAATACGATACTCCTTGGTAAGACTGGGTGTCAGATTTTCGGGCTTCTGACGACCCGGAACGACTGTCTAAGACCTACGAAATACAACCGGGACCAACGGTTTAAGTACTTTCTTAAGGAAGAAGACGAAAGGGTCTTGGTATGTAAAGATGGTCACCCATCCACGGACCAACCGCGGCAAGCATAGCTTAACCTGTACGATCAACATCTTTAATTTAGTTAGACTAAATATACAAAACACATAATATTTCTATCTTCATAATCACTACACCACTTTTCTCAACCTGGGACTTTACAACCAGCTACTCCTATCACAAGGTCAACAACCCCAGCTCATTGACATCTCACCATCATCTTTTTTAAACATAAATCTGAATAGACAAGCCTTGTTTACTTCATTATGTAAATGAACATATAAAGGAGAAAGCGAAAGTTTTCTTCGCGAAATGTGGCGGATTGGATTAAATCGTTATAAATGATAGTATTGTTAATATGTAATTTGTATATTGATTTGAAATGTTTGAGCCGGTCTTGTATGTTGTATTTTATTTTTTGTAATAGGTAGCATGTAAAAAAAAAAACATAATATAATATACATAACAGCTTACAGCCTAATAGCTGACGAAAGGCTTGTAGCTACAGGTCTGAAAAGTGAGCAATATAATCAAGATTTCGTAAAGTAAAATAAAACGTTAACGCTTAAAAAACTTTTTCCAAAAAAAAAAAACAACCAACTTCCGAAAAAATACTGCAATGTGAAAAATAACTTTAATTTCGGAGATCAATGTATGTATGTATGTGTGTATACATATTTCAGTTTTTGCCACCGACGATTCGAAATTAAAGTTATTTTTGATCTATAAATTGTAAAAAAAAAAAAAAAAAAAAAAAAATTAATTTCGCTGGTTACCCTTAAGTACCCTATTTCCCCTTAAGTAGATAAAATATAACACATACTGTAAAGTTCTCAAAGCTTGCATCGCTTGAGCGGGATCTTCTATAATTTTGTCTACCTATTGTTTTCGTTATCTAGTGCTAAAATACGTATACGTATATTTTGGCGTGCCAAAATTATAGATTTTGATGAAGATGATAGGTTTAATATTTTATCCATGGTATGATATGTATCATGATATTTAATATTGTCCAGAAAGAATAATAGCAACTCGTTCTGCCTGAATACATCCCGGGATTGATTTTAAAAGATCACGGAAGTATACCGAAACGAACGCCTATTGTGTCACCCTATCTACATTATGTCAAATTTTATGTTTATATTTTATAACCAGTTCTTTATCACTGGCCGTTTCATCACTGGCGTGTTGCCAGTGATGAAACGAAACGAAAACGAAAGGAAACGTGGACGCTCACAATTGGGCCTCATAAAAAGACTGAAAGTCACCCAAAGGGCAATGGAGAGGGCTATGCTTGGAGTTTCCCTACGCTATCGAATCAGTAATGAAGAGATCCGATACCAAGGTAACCAACATAGCCCGTAGAAGCTCGAAGAATTGCCAAATTTAAGTGGCAGTGGGCGGGGCACATTGCCCGTGGAACAGATGGCCGTGATGGCAGATTTTGGAGTAGCGACCGCGTGCTAGAAGACGTAACGAAGGCCTCCCACAAGATGGACGGATGACCTGGTGATGGCCTAAGAAATCAGTTGGATGCGAGAAGCACAGAATCGGTCGAAGAGGCGGTGCTTGGGGGAGGCCTAGGTCCAGCAGTGGACGTCTTTCGGCTGCAATAATGACCATGATGATGTTATGTAATGGTATTGGAACATAATAAAGAGGCAAGAACTGAATGACTAACTTCATAAATATGAGAAGAGTTACACCATATCAGATAGATAACCTTGCACACAAATCATCAAATGTCATAATTATTAATATTATATTAATATGAAGACCACAACATACCTATTAAATTGTATCACATCAAATAATTTGATTAACTCAATGCATTATTAATATCAAGGCTAGTTTTTATCTAGGTTTTTAGATTAGTGACTTGATTAGGGTTGTCGAAACCGATGTCTTGAGTATGTCTAATGTAAATTAAAGCTAAGTAAATATTTATTTACATAGATTTTTTTTACAAATAAATACAAATGATTTTCAAAAAGAAAACTACAAAGCGAAAAATAATAATAAAAATAACATTTTATTTTGTATTTTAGTTTTTTGCCAGGCTTCCGAAAGTCAAGTAATTTTTCACTTTGTAGCAAAAACAAGGTATTACAAAAACTACCGAAGTAAAGTTAATAAAATTTATCTGGGACCAACCCTGTACAGGGTTGCTCCCAAATAAATGAAATAGCTGAAATAGGGGGGTATCTATATTTACAAAAAAAAAAATTTAATCCATCCACAATTGATGAAGATATCGCAAAACATACACACCAAAAAATACAGACGAATGGAAAACCTTCTTCTTTTTGAAGTTTGTAAAAAAAAACCTCAGAATTCCGTTGCTGTATCAGCCTTAGTACTGTTTGCAACACTAAAGACTCAATTATCGAGAATGCAATAAGAGTGATTTATAACGATGACGTCCGTATTTCAGTTAGATTGGAATTTATAGATTTACGTCTAAAGGTCAACCCTATTTAGAATAAATAAAAAAACAAGGCGCAGTAAACTGTTCTGATTGACTAGAACCATTCGTCAAAAGTATTATAAAGCTGCACCCAAATTACGTAACACATTATCATTCATCATTTCATCCGAAAGACGTCCACTGCTGGACATAGACCTCCCCCAGCTATGGAGGGTTCGTCCCATAATCGCCACGCTTGGCAGGCGAGTTGGCGAACGCAGTATGGTGGAAAAATGCATAAAGAATGCTGCTGCCCATTCTCTAGTAAGTCCCTTAGCCGCCTTTTACTTGATTGACGCCTTTTACTTGACTTTTTGTTTGATTCTTTATGTCCGTGTCACATGGAATATTACAAATATGATGATTATATCCAAGATGAGAATGTTTGAAAACATACTGGTCCTGCACCCTAATTGCGAAACGCACTATTTATCAGAATCTGAATGGGATTGAAGATTATTTCAAAAGCATTGTGTCATTTGTTCGAATAAATTGTCGTAAATAACGCAATTCCTACCGATAAAAAGTTCCGCAATTATCCCTCTGTTGTCCTTACCGGGCGGCGAGTTACCCATTGCTCGCCACCCGCAAGCCCGCGCCTACGGTGGACGGGAGATCGCCGTCTCTGGACCTACTTTACTTCAAGAACTTGCTCCAACCTGTACTTGTAATTTATTTGTGTGGCCTATGAGCCTATACCACAAGACCTTTTGAACCGCACGAGCGGCGCGTACGCATCACAATAGAGAATTACAATCTTAGCGTGTCCACTTCTATTGTTCATAAATTATTACTTTACCCGTTCGCGCTTGAAAACAAAAGGGATAATTTTCTTTCCGTATCATTGGGTAAGCGTCACTTTCTTTATAATGTTTACGAAATAGCTTGAAATGTCAGCAGTAGAGGTCCTTGTGAGAGAGGTGTAGCTAATTAATAACAGCCGTAGGGGTCTATCGATCAGGTTGAATAGAATACCGGTTAGACAGATACGAAAGTAAAGTTTGTAACTTGAATAAGAAATAATTTAAAAAACTGTTTCAGGCTTCAGTGGCTCTTACACTTATACTTTATACTAATATAACTACTAGCTTTTCCCAGTGACTTTGCCTATGTATTATATACTGGGTGACTTTTTCAGCGTCTTGAAAAAAAATGGGGGTAATAGGTGAACGGAATAGAAGCTTTTGGCATAGAAATTTTTATTTTTTTTATTTTTGAATAACATGTAATTAAATTGATCTAGTAATAAATACTACACATTTAAAGTAACATTTTCATACTAGAACAACAAAAACAGAAATTTGGAAAAAAAAACAAAAAAAAAATAATTAAAATCTATCGAAACTCAAATCATACGCACCCTACTCAATGCGCGGCATGTATCATTGATTTCGGAGCGCGGTCCTACCCTTTGAAGCCGGCCGATAGGCAGCGTCATTGATCTTTCGTAGGCGCACGAGCCACACACGCATCCCTGTCCACCCGCGTCCCGCGCTCCTTGAGTCACCTACGATGAATCTGAAGGCCTTCCTGCCTTCTATTCTAGTTACACAACACACCATATGAAGGTCGAGACGGTAAAAAAAGTCACCCAGTATATATACCTTCCTGTTGGTTCACTCTGTCTATTGATGAAAACCGCATTAAAACTCGTAACGTAGTTTTTTATGATCTAAGCGTACAAACGCGGGAAGCGAATTTGGTTTACCTATACTATGTTAAGATAAAGATATATACTTTTATTTAATACACAAGTGTTGTACATGAACTTGTGTTAATAAATGTAGCTTATACTATGTTAGTAGCACTTCACTTTACTAGCTGGTTGGTGTGCTGTCCTGTGGCACTTGTCCGCGGAAGCGACGGAACACCACGTCTTGTAGCCAAAAGTCTACGTCCAGGACGAGGGGCAGATAACAATTCGGTACACGCTCGTACATGCAGCATCAGAGCAGTGGTAACGGCCGCGAGTTACGAGGGTCGTAAGTGCAAACCCAAGCAGGCGCTTTACTTTATTTAGATTATTTCATCACCACTGCTCTCAAAACGGTGAAGAAAAACATCGTGAGGAAACCGGCATGTCTTAGAAACAAAAATCCGAAGACATGTTACATCTGTCAACCCGCACTGGGCCCGCGTGGTAGATTATGGCGCACTCCCTCTTACCGAGAGGAGGCCTGTGTCCCAGCTGTGGGAACATAATAGGCTGCTGATGATGATGACACGCACCATGTACGCCAAAGATGGCCATTAGTTACTTTTATCGAGATAAAAAAGTTACTGACAAATAGTAAGAGTAACCGACCTCGAGCAAAACCGCATGCAAAAGTTTTCGACATTCGATGCATCCGCAAAAAATTTCGAAAAACCCAGCATCACTTTCATTCGTTTCTCAACTGTGAATTATTCATGAAACTATTAGCAAACTAATCAGATCATAATGTTAATGAAACGGTTGACAAACTAAATGAGGCTCTTAGTGTCGTTTAAATATCGTAAATGTTTGAACTGATTGATTTAAAGGCTTTTAAGTGATAAGAGTGCAAGACAGTTTTAATTCACTCTCAGAATAATTACGTGTAGGAGTAGTTTGGTGTTAAAATGCATAGAGCACGCTGCTGTTCATTCTCTAGTAAGTCCCTTAGTCACCTCTTACGACACCCACGGGTAGAAATGAGATGGTGCTATTCTTTACGTTCGGTACCACACGGAGCAGAGACAAATAGTGTTAGATATACCAATACCAAATTAGGTAAACATGATAATCAACCTATAGTGTTCCCACAGCTGGGATACAGTCTGCCTCTCGTTGAGAGGGAAGAGGCGTTGAGGACTTTTTAGTTGAAACCACGACAGCTTAGGCACAGTGACGATTTTTGTATTACTAGTCGTAGATTCGAATCATTAAAAACAGAAATGTTTAGTTTGAAAATAGCCATATTTATATTTACTTTTAAATTGAATATTTTTATGTTTTAAGACTTGAATCATCGACTGGAACCACAAAAGTCAACCGTTGTGCCATCGCAATTTCATCACTTTCAACTTAAAATGATTCTGAGTGGCCCTTACCATATGAGCTTATTATAATTTGCTTTCGTTTAAAACGTGTGAGACATTTTAACTGCTTATTACTTGGCCGTGTTTTCTTTTAAAGAAGCCGAAAGACGCGCAGTCATCTCGCTTAAGTGAACTAAGTAACGGGTGTTATGGAGACATGTATACCTAAGTAAAGTATGTGCTAATATTTGATGAGTTTTATAAGAATCGGAAGTTTAAAAAACAACCGGCCAAGTGCGAGTCCGACTCGCGCACGAAGGGTTCCGTACCATTATCGGCAAAAAAATCACGTTTGTTGTATCGGAGCCCCGTTAAATATTTATTGTATTCTGTTTTTTAGTATTTGTTGTTATCGCCGCAACAGAAATACATCATCTGTGAAAATTTCAACTCTATCACGGTTCATGAGATACAGCCTGGAACAGACGGATGGACAAACAGCGGAGTCTTAGTAATACGGTCCCGTTTTACCCTTTGGGTACGGAACCCTAAAAACAGTGGTGGCCCAGTGGTGATCGCCGCGGCTTACGAGACGTAGGTCGTACATTCTAATCCAGACTGACGCTTACATCTGAGCCTGACCTTCCCACTTCTGAAACACTAACCTTCTCTCGATGAGAGTGATTAGCCCATAAACCACCACACGAGGCCACTGCGGGTTGGTGCACATGCGCTTTACTTGGTGGCAATTGTTTCATCACCACTGGTCACAAAACGGTGAAGGAAAACGTCTTTAGGAAACGGGCATGTCCTAGAACCTAAAATTCGAAGAACATGTCACATGTCTTCGAATGTTTGGTTCTAGGAACATCATTTTCTTAACATATAATTATTTTATATACAAACATCTGCCAGCGTTTGTGTTCCTTTCCACATTTTTTATTTATTAAAAAAAAAAGTAAGGTACAGTCTGTTACAATAAATATAAGTCACAGTGAAGGTAAAATTTAAAAGACTAAAAGTAACATAATTTGAATCTGGCGTCCTAGCTAGGTTACATAGTAACCTGTATTAAGGTTCGCCAGCCCAGGTTCCCATACGAGTACAAACAATTTAACTCGTCTGCCTTCAAAGCAAGTGTGAACAGGTATCTTCTGCGCACGCTCATTCCATCATAGACCTCGTCGAAGTCAAAAACAGGCCTTTTTAGCAATAAAAAGACAAACAGACATATGAATAAATGTGGAGCTTCTCGCTCGTTCCTCTACATACGAAACTACCTTTTGAAAGGAGCAACGAAAATCATCTCTTTCTTTTAAATTATGACGTTCCAAAGTACCTTTTATGTGCCTATTTGAAAAACAATATTAGTTAGACTTTGACTCAGAAGTGCCAATTAGGTCCTGTTCTGCAATTGATGTATTGGTTCCCAAATACTTACACGTTGTAGGAACTTAGAAACATGCAATCGCACAACTAACGATCCAAAATTCGTAACCAAATTCTAGGCTTACTCAATTTAGATAGAAGCTAAAACCAGTCGATTCCTTACCCAATAAAAACATTCACGAACGCCGATTTATAATCATTAAGAAACAAACTTATATATTGCATATAGGGGAAAGTGTATTCATGATTTCAAAACCTACCTCTACGCAAGAAACTAAAATACATTTTAAAGCTAATAATTATTATTCAGAAGTGGAGACCTTTCTGTAAACCAATTAGACATCGTTTTTTAAGTTTATCTAGTTCATTAACGTCGGTGTAATTGACGTTATTATAAACGTTATTTACATAGGTATTATCTATACCTATCTATACTAATATTATAAAGCTGAAGAGTTTGTTTGTTTGTTTGGTTGACGCGGTAATCTCAAGAACTACTGGTCCGAATTGAAAAAATCTTTTTGTGTTGGGTAGCCTATTTATTAAAAAAGGCTATAGGCTGTATAACATCGCGCTACGATCAAAAGGAGCGGAGCAGCATCGAAAAATGGACGAAAACTGGCAGGCAATTCGATGCGACGAGAAGGGCTGAGGGGAGCAAAAATTTAACGCGGGCAGAAGCTAGTATGTCATACTCATAAACTTATAAGTTAGCCCACGTTCCTCTCGCGCATTGGATTTTCAACTGCACTGCTTAGCGCCCAGAGGTGAAAATCGAACTCTGTGTTTTTTTTGACGAGCTAAGTCACTCGCGTTTATTGGGCATACGGCAGATATAGCCACCAACATTGTGAATTCATTTTTTTATTAACAATTAAGTGTAAACGACATTAAGTGATATACATCAGACAAGGTTTAAAATCGCCATTATTTCAGCCGAAAGACGTCCACTGCTGGACATGCTTCGCCCAAGCACCGCCACTTCGACCGGTTCTCGCATCCAGCGAATTCCTGCGGCCTTCACCAGGTCATCCGTCCATCTTGAGGGCGGCCTTCCAATGCTACGTCTTCCAGTACGCGGTCGCCACTCCAAAGAAGAATTCCCAAAGTTAAGTGGTATTGAACAGGACACATTGCTCGTAGAACAGACGGCCGATGGGGGGACAATAACTCGACGTAAATTTCAATCTTCAAGCCAGTATGATGGACATAATGATTAAGTAAATGTATGTGCAGATGCAATCACATCAAGCTGTCAGAAACTGTCAAATTTTCTTAATCAATCTTGAACGTTATGGCTAAATTATAAGAATTTAGCCATAACGTTGAAAACCTATTATAGAAATCTGACAGACTGTAGTACCTACAAAATCATGCATATCGAAACAATTCAGAGAAAAAAAAACCTCCGCTATAAACAAGAATGATGGCTGAGCATTCAATCGCATGTAATAACGGCGTGCACCGCTAACTGGTGCTGCTACCCTGCGCGACGGACGAGAACAGTTACGTTTACCCTACTTGCCTCGATCGCGGACTGCCTATATCAACGTCGTAAGACGAGGAAATTAAACCATTGAAATTATGAGCATAATTATTAATATAATGGGGGTATTAAAATTAAATTCATTGGAACTAAGTAATGTAGTAGGTAAACAATACGGTACCTATCTATACAAATAATAAAATTAAAGCGTTTGTTTGTTATGTCAAAATAACAGTTTTTTACTAAATTTATTTAATCTTTATCATATTTATTTCTTTTATTTGTTTGTCTGTTAGTGACGATACACTACACTAACGTTTTATAATTATCTTCAAAAGTAAATAAACATCATCATCATTTTGCCCCTTATCCCAAATTTATTTATTCGTCATAACGTGTCTTTTCATACTTCTCTATTTGCTGTCATCTTGGTAGACCCCTTTCATGTTTATTTAAATGTAACAAAAATGAAATAAATCATCCTATAGTGAAGTCGGCTTACAGTCTTACCGGATGCAGGTGCAGCTGAGTACCAGTATTTTACATAGAGCAGCTGCCTGTCTAACCTCCACAACCCAGTGACTGGGTAATACGATACCCTTTGGTAAGACTGGTTGTCGGACTATCGGGATTCTGACGACCCGTAACGACTGTCTAAGATATACGAAAGACAGCCGGGACCAACGGCTTAATGTGCGTTCCGAGGCAAGGACGGGTCTTGGTATGTAAAGATGATTACCCATCCACGGATCAACCGCGGCAAGCGTTGCTTAACCTGAACGATCGACCCGTGCGGCTGTTGTAACTTAGCCACAAGTCCTCCTCTAACGGCTAAACATAATATGAATGTTAATTGGAATAGGCAGAAGATTCGTCAGTCCAAAAACGGAATAAAATTATAACAAGATGCTAGTTATAACGGTTACCTAAACTAAAACCATCACGATTACCATATTGTAATCAAATAACTTTACATAACAGACGAATTCCGCCATTCAACGATGCTAGTTATTCATTTATATCCTGGCGGCGAAACTAAACGAATGCGAAAGTTGAATGAATTTTATGACTATATAAGGCTATCTATCACACAGCAACGGACACCGCTTCGGCGTGCGCTGTTGAAGTTTTTAACTTTGAACGGAAATGTGGTGTCCTTGTGGTTTTTGTATAAAAATCAAGTTTCTACAGACAAAATTAAAAATTGTAGCACCGGACACCGGAGTTGTGTTCCGTGCATACCTGACTAAGACTTTTTTTATTTGGTAGTTTGCTTTTGTTTCCGGGAGATAATTAGCAATCACATCACGTGGCTGCCAATATAGACCACGATCCGTAGAGGATAGCCAAACAAACAACAACAAAAAAAACACCAATCAAAACCGAGTTGAACTCGCGCACCGAGGGTTCCGTAGCATCATATTGTTACGTAGATCGTGAAGTCTAGAAACATTACGCTAACTCCATCTCAGGAAGGGGCAGTGTTACGTAGATCGAAAAGTCTAGAAACATCACGCTAACTCCATCTCAGGGGCAGTGTTACGTAGATCGAAAAGTCTAGAAACGTCATGCTAACTCCATCTAAGGATGGGGCAGTGTTCGAAACTACTAGAAACGACACACTAACGCCATCTGTTATCAAGTAGCAAGTACTACACGAACAATTGCACGTAGACGCGACCGCCATCTATTGTTGAATAGCGGGATTAAACAGTAAACAGTTGTCTCTGGAAGTACCTGGAAGCTTCTACGCTACTTGTGAACTGTGGCAAAGTGTCGAATGTTCGCGAATGTTCTACTCGGGATATAAATAGCGGATTGTCTGGCTGACAGGCAGTTCGATTACGGAAGCGATCGAATACGATTCAAGCGATGCAGTATATGCGAAACAAGTGATTCGGTTTGACGTTTTGATTATTGCGACATTTGTGTTTATTTAATTAAACAGTTTTTTGTGTGTTTCGGTAATATTGGTTTTAATTCATTTATCCAGAACCCCAGCTCGTAACAATATATGTTTTTTTTTAAAGTATTGCCTTCTCCTCAGCTCTCAACTAAAAGTTTGAGATAACAAGGTACACAAACAAACATAAACTCAATTAAACATATTAACACCTCATTCGTAAAAAGCGCTATATTTGTAGGTTTCACATACATGCATCGCGTTCAGTGATGCTCGGCTCGCGAAATGCAAGCACGTGATCATGATGCAGTTACGTGCAAAATAAGGTTGCCAACTTACTTTAAATATACAGCGTTTTTTTAATTAATTGGTGGAATTTCAGACTTGGTTCAGGATAAAAAAAATATAACATAAAGTAAATAGTGGATGGTAGGGTGGGTCGTCTCTCGTAGTTACTTGAAATTGTGTTTTTATAAAAACTATTTCTTTTCCTCACGTTTATGAAGATAGAAGGTAAACTAGGTGCATCGTTATCATACATATAATTATATAATGAATGCATGTAACATATTAAAAACATTTTTTTAAAGAGTAACGGTTGAGTTTTTTTGCACATTCTTTTCCTGACTACCTTTTGGAATTATAATCACATCATGATCACTTCAGCCGAAAGACGTCCACTGCTGGACCTAGGCCTCCCCCAATCTGGGGGGCTTTGCCATAATCGCCACGCTTGGCAGGCGGGTTGGCGATCGCAGTATGGTGGTAAAATGCATAGAGAACGCTGCTGCCCATTCTCTAGTAATTCTCTTAGTCGCCTTTTACGACACCCACGGGAAGAAATGGGGTGGTGTTATTCTTTACGTCCGGCACCACACGGTAATCACCCCATTAGAATCAAATCTTTTTTAATGTTAACTAGCTTTTGACCGCGTGTAAACCTTCCTGTTGCATCACTCTGTCAATTGATGAAAACTACATAAAAATCTGTTGCGGGGTTTAAAGATCTTATATTACAAACTCGGGAAGTGACTTTATTTCATACTATGTAAAGATGTTGACGTTCTAAAGTGCCTTTTATATGTCTACTATAACTTGACATGCCATATTTTCAGCCGAGAACTCTGTTTGAAATAGTTAACAAAGTAACACATTACTGCTTTACGATTAATTATAGTTATTGCCGTCTCTGCTCTTTAACGAGTAGCCGGTTTTAGCAGTAAGTGGTTGTAATTGCCTGCAGAAAACGAGAAGATGTTTTAAAGACTGCAATAATGCAAATAGTAATACTAGTTGTAGATTCCTGTTGATTCTGTATTTAAGTTAATAATTTCACTTCACTGGCTCACCACAACATCAAGCGCTACCGTGCAGAACTGCTTCACCGTCTCTGTTTCCCTCTTTTTTCTGACTGACAGATGTCATTAGTGACAGCAGGTGCCTCCGCTTGTGTACATGAAACAGTGTTTACTAATCTAATAAATAGATTCACTACAATAGTAAACTATTATAATATATTTGTTCTTATACTCACGCCTTCTTCCCTTGGAGGTAGGCAAAAACTACAGAACGCCAGCTGCGCCGATCATTACTTACTATTTGGTTTCGTTAAGATTCATTCATCTGCAGGGTAATTACGTATCATACTTGCACTATCAGCAGGAATGGCTTTAATTTTGACAGTTCAACAACATTCATTGCGTTATTCACGTTGTTGAGCAAACGAAAGTTTAGAACCTATAAACTTTATTAAGGATTAACAACTTCCGTCAAAATGATTCAGATTATGATTGATAGCGTGTTACACAATTAGGGTGTTGGTCATACGTTTTAGTTTGGTCTTCAAGACTGTCAAAATAATGACAAAGGAGATTCTAACCCAAAGACCAGATATGTAGATTATTTTTTTTTGTATGAAATAGAGTTACAAATTACAAGATGGTACCTCAGAGAAAGTGAAAGAAAGGGAGGCAGATCGCAAGGTGGGAAGACGACATCATGGAAGTAGCAGGAGTAACATGGAACAGAGTGGAGCAATAGAGTTTGGAATGGAAAAGTTTGGAGGAGGCCTTTGCACACAAAGAAACAGATTTACAAAAGTATATAAATTTTAGAATTAAAAGTAAGCTTTGATATACACTAGTTTAATCATTTAGGTTGAATTTCTATTTAGTTTGTCGTATGTTAAATCTGAATAAAAATCTGAATAAAAATATTTTTAAGAAAGTGCCAACCTTAGCCTTTAAACAACATTGACTTGCCGCTACTTAAATAGAGTTATTATATCTATGATCAATTTGACTTAATTACCAAATTATCTAATATCACGAACTATAAATTCAAACAATTTTTCATTTTATTTCTTCGTTATTAAATAGCACTAAACCTACTTAAATATCATTAATAAAATTTCTTATAACGAAGACTGATAATTAAGCTATTTTCAACAAGTTTATATAGTTAGTTATGTAAGTAATGAAACTTCCACATGTAGTGAATTTCAACAAAAATACATACTACATTCTTCGCCAGATGTTTCGGTTCTTTGTCGTCGCGTCATTCACTTGGGCTTGCTTCAGATCAATGTTGACTACAGACATCTAAGTGAGAAAGGGTCTACCTTGCTCCTTTTTGACCTGAATTCATGTAGAGGACTTGCTTAGTCATGTGTTCATCACTTCACTATAATCATAGTAATTCGCAAATTATAACGCGTACAGTGTGATTGCTAATTAAAATTGTAAATTGCAACTCGCGTGACTGGAACACATCAATTGATTTGATGTATCGAAGTACGACAGATACATTAGCTTTTTATTTTCAACTAGGTATTTGGAACACACAACACATGAAAACATTAATATTGGTAAGACTGTTTAAATTGGGCAAAAGGGGCCAAGTCTAGTAATGTATATTCTCGTAATTAAAACATTCAAATCAAGTCTCAGTCTCATCTCAACGACAATAAAAAATGACAAAAATGACAGTCAAAAACTTGTCAAACATGTATGGAAACTCGACGTATCTTCGACATATTTGAGACTGCAATAATACTGTGAACGTTCTTAAAATTACAAGAATTGCGCCTCTGTTTTTTATGTATGGATCTATGTACAACTATTTTCCGAGTTATTTATCCCTTATGTTTCACCTGCCATGTTTTGTCTTCTTCTTCGTAACACTCTTGTCAGAGCAGTCGTGGTAAATTCTCATGAAATTTCTTGTCTAGGGGCTGATGTGATTCGCCTCATGATTTCACACCATCCACTCCGATTTTTAGAATTGTATGTGCACTTATACTATGGATCGCCCTCTACGGATTTTAATCAGTCCATCTCATGGGTGACCGTCCACGTGGTCTAGTGCCCTCCACACTATCCTGCATGACAAGACGCTCTATAGAGACCGTCACGCTTCGAGAAGTGTCCGAAGTATTTATTATTAGTATCCGCTTTTTGATATTGAGTTCTTGATGTATCGAGGTGTTGGTGCGAAAATCGTTCCACGATACCCCAAACCTTTTTCTCCAGCACCACATTTCCAGAGCGTCTATCTTTTTCTTCTCGATGTCACAAACCCTCAGTCGTTTTTTACTTGTACATAAAGTGTTAATAAATAAATAAACCAGCTCTAACAGATTAATAAAAAACATGGTTGGGCCGATTTTCAAATTGTACCTTTTATTTGAAGAATAAATAAAGCGGTTTGACAGCTTTGTAAGAACAATATGTCAAACTGTCATAATTATTCTACAAATAAAAGGCCTATTGAAAAACCTGCCAAAAATTTGATTACAAGAAAACTCCGCATAAGAACTATGCGTTAGGAATTTGGAATCTTGGACCAACCTGAACTTTAGAGGCCAAACGCAACGTTAAAATCTCAAAAAGCTAAAGTCCTAAATGAAACTAAAGTGATAAAAATAAATCTGTTGACACACCGCAGATCATAATATTAATAAAAAATTCAGTGTTGAAACGAAGTATTTTGAAAAATACATAAAAATTACATTTACATAATTAGCACACAATCCTACCGTGCAATATATAACATTTTGTATTTAATAAATGGGGTTATCGATATGTTAAAATGCACCAATAACACAGATTTAGTAATTTAATCATTTACATAAAGGTTGGAATTTGGATTATTCAATCATTTTGTTTTAACTCTATTACTCCGAATACCATAGAATATAACTAAGCAATTTCTATTTAATTGATGAAATTGATGCCAATTAGTTTTTGCCTCGGAAAGCACGATAAGCCGTTGCCGCGTTAGTCCCAGCTATCATTTGCAGATCTTTGACTGTCGTTATGGGTAGTCCGAAGCCCGAAAGCTTGACAGTTTTACTAAGGGGACCGTCTTTTTTTTTTTGGATGGGAAATCATCAAATAATTTCTTCCGCTCTGGGCGGAGCGGGAGGGCGTGTCAGACTTTTACTGACTAAAACCCACCCGTGTTCCTTCAGTTGCCCATGTGCCAGGGTCACGGTATCTCTTTCGAACAATCTCGAGACCCTGGCAGGCTTTGACCGCTTACACTGCTGGACTGCTTATATGACCGTATCAGTAACTGGGTAGTAACCCAGTTACTGAGATATGGTCATATAAGCAGTCGCATCATGTAATATAGCGGTTTGATGATGCATCAGTAGTTTCTTGATTTACGTGATTTGATTAATTGTATGCACATTCGCTAAAAAGTGCAGTCCAATTTGCTCCTTTGTATTTCTTTTTATTATTACGTAAAGCTTAACGTAGCTTAACGTAGGTTCTTAACCCTGACCTGCCTCTACTTATGTTTTCTAAAGCCTAATACAGTTATTATGTAGATCTAAGCTGTAGAGCAAGCTGTAGATTATACCTGCCGCATACCTACATTTTAAAATAGCTATGTTAGCAAAAAGACGTCGAAAAGAAGTGAAAATGTTATTCCAAAACATATTAAAATGAAGTATTTCATTCTACATTTAGATTCGAATCATGACGCAAAGCCACGGTCATTGGAAAAGTATAGATTGTATGAATATTTCATAAGTTAATCAACTAGTGATATATTGACTTTCACGTTCAGCTTAAAGCCCTTAGATTAAATAATTAAAAAAAATCAATTACATTATTAGTACAATATATATTTAGTGATATTTATTCTAGAAGTATTTATGTATGTTTGCATGTATGTATATTTTTATTTTGTATGTTTATATTTAAATTATAGTATTATTTTTCTTCTACTATTACACACGTTGTCTACATCTCTTTGTATATTCTCTCCTATTGCAGGTATGCTGGAAGAGATTTCTATAGAAATAAGCATTACCTTTGTACATATTTTTCTGTTCCTTTCTTCTTGTCTATTTTTATGTGTGCATATTTTCTTGTGTTTCTATTTTTATGGTTAAATAAATAAAATAAATTAAGTTGTAAAACTTGTTATAATTTTCTCCAATCTGTATTAAGTGCGTTATTTGCATGTTATTTAATTTCCAGATTACTTACGGCCTCGCGGGTCAGTGTGTTATTACTTTTAATATTCGTAATTGTAACTTATAAATATCTGACAACTATTAAGTTTTTCCATAGCTGCCGAGACGCAGTTGATAATAACAGCACTTCAAGTAAGTTAAGTGCAAAGCAAACACGTTACATCGCCTCATACGTAGATTACATGCGCTTGCGTTCCTTAACGGTCATTACGAGAACAGCTATTACTAGATATATTGGGTAGAACCAACGTCGTGAAAAGCTATGAAGATTTCTGTATTATATTGTATCTAAGTAGATATTAACACAAATATATCTTTCGGAATAATTTCTCTTAGTGATGTTGAAAATAAGCACCAAATCTGTTGCGCAGTTTAAAAGGGATTTAAAGGTAAGAACTGTTTCCCCCGTTCTTGATTCCTTCAAAAAGCAAAACCTTTATACCCCTTTTTACGAAAATTAAGCGGACGGAGGACTATGAAATTTGCCACACTTAAAGTTTACATGAAAAAAGATAACAGAAAGCTATTATTTTTGTGTAATAATTAATAATGCATTAGATATAAAATAAGTTTAAATGAACTGGGCGACCACTAATAATTATAAAAATATGATTTATACAGTCTGGTTTCTGCATAATTTAAAAATTTAATACAGGTAAGCGAGAAAGTGCTACCGAAGAACCACACGGTCACACAGACGCGAGAACTTACTAAAGATGACACTGCATTAATCTATAGTTGTTTTATTATTATCAAAAAACAACCACTGCTTACTGACTCTGTAATAAATCTGCTGTCATGTATAGTATTTTATGCCAATGAAGGCAAATCATTTCTTATCTTTTCAATCTATTCTAAAACACTGACTAGAATGGCTACCGTTACCCTGTCTTATTGATCCGCTCTTTGGCAGGAATTCACCATGTGATACTTCCACCTCGAAAGGTAGTATAGCAATTTAGAAATATTGTTTTTAATCTAGCTCTCTGATGTAATATCAAGTTTTAACTCAGCGTTTTGTCTGGTCTTCTCGTACGATTTTCATGGCTGTCGTTTAGAATCCCTGGTGAGATGCCTGAAAAAATGTGGCACTTAATACAGTGTCTAGCGTGTCCTGCTGTTTGCACGATACAGGAGTTGATGGAAACTGCTGAAAGTGTTAAGCACGTAGCGAAATTCTGGGTTAACAATATTTATATTGCTATCGACACGCTAAGAAGAAAAAAGAATCACTTATTCGCTCGTAAACCCATAAAAACAAAGCAGAAAACATTAAAAGACACATTCGCTAAGTGTTCACAACAGAAGACGCGTGTCTCTAAAGAAGATTTCTCACATTCCGTTTAAAAGTATAATTAAAAAGAAACTTCAAGACTTGTTCAAACTCTCATTTTGACTTCGCGTCGAAGTCACCCGGCAGAAATCGATGATAAATTAAGAATTATGACGTAAATCCGACCGATGTTCGTATTATCGATAACGGTATGATCAAGAATGTGTTCTTGCGGTGTTGATCTTGTTATCTTATTTATGTCACTGGCTGAGATGAGTAGGAAGTAAATGTCCTCTGATCAAAACATTTACATCATGATGACTTGACAGCCATTCACAGTGTTTCTGTATTTTAGCGTTGTTTACATTGATAAGTTCACCCCGAAAGTAAAGAACTTATCAATGTAAACAACGCCAAAATACAGCACACAATTTATTGTTTACTAAACAAACCATTTTCGATACTAAGTTATTAAAAGTGTTACCGTTAGTGTAACTATAATTATGTCCTTGACGTTGAAGCTTGGTTTAACTTTGAGTATTTTTTATGAAACAGCTGACATATTTTTATTTCACAGCAACCGTGGTCTGATTTGGAACGATATCTTTATAGCTAAATGGAAATGTACTTTACAGGGAGTGGGCTGGAATCTACCGCGCGGTCCTACGGACAATATATTTTCCTTAACCGTTTTGAGAGCAATGCTGATTAAATAATATACTCTAAGTAAAACGCCTGTGTGGTTTCGAATCTACGATATACACCCGCCACTGCTTACATGGACTGACTGCCTATTTCTCCTAGGTAAATTCAGGCTGAGATTGGCCCAGAAGCGTGAGGATTGGCATAAGAAGAGAGAGACCAGCTGAGCTGTGAATAAAGAGGATGATAACTGCTACCTGTTCACCATTATTATCAGCCTATATTGATTGTTCCCACTGCTGGGATACAGGCCTCCTCTCGGTGAAACGGAATGGGCCATTAGTGCGGGTTGGTAGATTTCACATGTCATCGAATTTTTTATTCTAAAACACGCCGGTTTCATCACGATGTTTTCCTTTACCTTTTTGAGACTCGGTATGTCCTTGTACCAAAAATTCGAAGACAAGTGACTTCTACTAACCGTTATGAGAGCAGTGGTGAAGAAATAATTTACACAACGTAAAGTGCCGATCTGGGTTCGAGCTACAACTCGTAAGTTGCTACAGATACCACTAGGCCTATCTATCCTAAGTAAATCGAGGCCGAGAGTGGCCCAGAACTGTGGAGATTGGCCCTAGAAAAGAGAGCCTACCAGCAGTGGTGAAGTCAGGCAGTGGATAATGATAAATGAACTTATCCATTAATTCATCCTTGACATATTCTTCTCAGTCCAAGTTTCTCAAACATAAAACTCGTGATGCATTTTTAATTTATGTATGTATGTATGTCGCTTTGTAAGTATTCTTGGAAAGAAATTAGAAAATGAAACAATGACATTTCAAAAGCTACTGGTTTTTGAAAACGTTTTGCATTTTGAATTAAGTCCACATTGAGTGTATTTGATTAGCAAAACGAGACTCTCACATTATGTTTGAATTTGCATTCTGTTTGATTTTGATTATCTACGGATCCAATACCATTTTCAGTTATAATTTTGAGCTATTGTATTATGTATGCCGGCTTCCTTCACCGTTTTGAGAGACGGCATGTAACAGTACTAAAAAATCGAAGACGTGACATCTATTTTTTGGGTTGGAATTCATCAAATGACTTCAGCCGCTCTGAGCGGAGCGAGAGGACGTGTCAGACTTTTACTGTCGACTAGCTTTTGCCAGCGGCTTCGCCCGCGTGGAGGTCGGCAATTATCCCGCGGGAACGTACTACCGGGATAAAAAGTACCCTATATGTTAATCCAGGTTATAAACTATCTGTGTGCCAAATTTCATTCAAATCCGTTAAGTAGTTTTTTCGTGAAAGGGTAACAAACATACACATACATCCATCCTCACAAACTTTCGCATTTATAATATTAGTAGGATCTGTAGTATTCTAAACATAGCATCTCGTCTTTCCACATATTTTACTTGACTGAAAAATAACATCCACATCGGAAAACCTATCTTTTAAAGTAAGCAGTTAGAGCAGGCAACCAGAAAGATAAATAATAAATCTTGAAATTATTTAATGTTTATCTTTCTGTATGAGAAACAAACATGTTTATATTGAAGGAAAGTGAAGATATTATCGCACAAATCAACATATTCTTAGAAGCGACATCTCACAAACCTAAGTACTTGCAGCACAAAAGACGTGATACCACAGCCTAGATAGAACCAGTATGATAGCACATAAACCTACTGCCCAGCTTACTGTACTGTGGCGCAGAAGCGCTACATTTTGTCATAACGGTGCAAAGGTACATTGTTGGTTAGCCGCTTTTACTTATAAAGTGAAGTTATAAATATAAAGATATGCTGGTCGGTCTAAATGTCAGCCTAGATATTGGAGCAGGTCTTAGATTGTATCGTTCTAGAAAGGAGCAGTTTATTAATAGAAGACGTATTTGGGTTGCCAAGGCTACGGTAATGGTGGATATAGGAGCAGCAATTATTAAGAAAGTTGACGTTATATGAAGCGAAAAGGCTATCAAAGTTGTAGTTGATATTAGATAGTTGGTGCCTAAGCTATGGATATATGAGACACTTTGGCCCAAGATTTTATTTCACCACTTTTCTCGGGGGTAGTCAGATAGGAAATGTCGACTCTATCGACCTTATTTCTTTTTTATATGACGTGTACAAATGATACGATATCCTATTTACAGAATAAACAATATAATTTCATAATTATTCAGTGAGTAGTTAACAAAAAGATGAAACATATTTTCTCACTCTACATAAATTAGTGGGAAGTAGTTGTATCAATATAATGTCTACAAAGATTTATAACTAATGAATCCAAAACCTTGTCCTAATCTATAATTTTAAATAAACAAAGCTTTGCAAAAAAGATAAAATATAAAAGTGAAAAAATGTCCATAAAAAACATTTAAAAAAATGGTAGACGATAAATTCAGTATAAATCAAGAGAAAGAATCCGCATAGATAATTCAAGATTTTAACAAGCTTATCCTCAAGTTCACGACTCCGATATATCACCATACTAGCATTAAGTTATCAACTTGAATACTAAGCATATCTTAAGTAGTATGCAAATCAAAATTAATAGAGTAGTCGACAGCAATAATGCTCGTATCTGCAATCGTATTAATTTCATGGCTCGTATTGTCAGCTTCGTTAACTACTTAGGTTATATAATATTCTGTTACTTGTCTACTAGTTGGTTTTTCATTTAAATCTTTATGCGGATTAAAATTGACTACATTTATCATATTTTTGTTAATGGTTTTCTATTTTAGAGTCCTTATATTAGAGTTGTTTTCTAGTTAGAGTGCACGTATTAGAGAGAAGAGATGTTCTTGATGTGGCGTAGATATCTACGTCCCAACAAATTATGAAATGTCATCTTTCCCCTTATCATAAATTATTATTTGTCAGTGCAGCATGGCACCTTTACCATACATCTCAAATAACCACCCTTTTAGATGTTACCTGTTTTCTTGTCCAAATTATCTTTTACACAGTCCATCTATCGTTTATTTGATCACCCTCTACTCTTCATTCTCAATACTTTCCTCACGACATGTGTTTCCGTCCAACAATATTGTATTGTAACTTGTGACTGCATAAACTGGAGTAGTCTATGCTTCTGTAATTTCTTTGCTAACTCTTATATTTTCTTTCTTCTGCAACACAATAACATTTTCTGTTCTTTCTAAATCTGTCTCGTCTACTTTCTCTAGAAGTAGACGAAGCGTAGCAAGAACTTTTCCTTGCTTATCTCGTTAATTAAGTTTTGGCCCATCTTCACCATCTTTAGTAGGGTTGTCTGTGCCCAGAAACATTATAACAGAATCAGAGACCTTAACATTAAAACTAAACATTTTTGTTTACAAAAAGCCAGCAACTAACCACATTGGATGAGTGTATTAACAAACCGGTAAGACACCATTGGTTGTAACAACCACAAAAACCGGTATACTATATTCAAATTATGTGATTTAGGCACAACGTTTATATAAGTATTCATAATACAGTTTCGATTTCGTTGATCATAATGTTATTAGAAAAGTTTTATATGCTTGCATATTTATTATCTAAGTTATTTCACTTTTTATTTCAACATTTGTAGTGAAAGTTAGTTCGCAATGAAGACGAAATTTAATGTGTTGGTAATTAATTCAGTGTTTTATGAGGCTTTGTGATGGACGGCTTGTATTATTATAGTTATTTTAGAGAGAATGAAAACAGTGTATTGTGCCGTATAATAATAATTTTGTGAGTCAGTGACGGAAATTACAATGCCTCGTAGGTTGAGTCGATTTAGAAAAAAATATTTTGTTTAAGGGCTATGTATAAGCCGACGATAGGCGAAAATACTTTAAGATACCAGGTATCAACCATCATTAATCTTTAAATATCCTGTTGCCATACTTCATCCTTTGGCTTTTTCCCAGCTATGTTGGGGTCGACTTCCAGTCTAACTGGATGCCGCTGAATACCAATATTTTAGCGACGGCCTATCTAACTTCCACCTCCCAGTTACTGGGTAATACGATACGCTATAGTAAGACTCGTTGTCAGACTTGCGGGCTTCTGTCGACCCATGACGGCTGTCAACGATCCACAAATGTTAGCCGGGGTCAACGATTGAATGTGCTTTCCAAGGCACGGTGGGATCTTTGTATGTAAAGATGGTCAGCAATTCATGAACCCACTTAGCTTTTTTAAGGCCCAATTTAAAAGATTTTTTTTTTACAAAAAACTCTGGTAGTACCTCGAAGCAGATTAAAGTTATGTAACAGAAAATGCTACACCATGGCGGTTAAAATTTATAATAAACTACCAGAAAAAATTAAAAAATGAATAACTTAGAATTTAATAGAACTCTAAACTTTAAATTTTAAACAGTCATGATGTAGCTACATAAATTTACGAACCCTTAATTAAATTATAATTATTGACATTATTTATAAATCTAATCATTACATTGCTGAACTTTTTTAAGTGTAAAATATATTGTAATAAACTAATTTAATATAATTTATAATATAATGTGCCTAAGTTATACTAACGAAGCAAGACTGTATTTTTTTTATGATTCTGGTGTATATGACTAATGATAATGACGGTGATGTAATTTCATGATATTTATGCATGTTCATGAAATATTTGCAAGTCGAATATAGTTAAACGAAAATTGTTTTACCATGTTACTATGTAAATACCTATATTCTGGCAAATAAATTCATTTCATTAGCTTAACCTGGTCGATCGGCCCGTACGGCTGTTAACTTATCGTAATTGGTAACCAAGTTAAAAAACAAGTTGTCTGTTTTCCCTCATACGTGGTCATTCAAGGCCAGAAGTTTAATACAACTTTTAGTAAAAATGTAGAGCATTATTTTGCAATTAACTTTCGTTAAGAAGCTATTGCTAATATTAAGTAATAAAGTCCATTCTGGTTTCGGCAAAATTTTCATAAAATCTAGATGAAGAAACTTCACGGCTTCTCTTTTTAAATAAATTACGTTTATAATGTTTTTAAATTACAGTGCTATTAGGACAGTTATGTAGGCCTGTCAACAAGTACCAGGTACTTAATAAAATAGAAAATGGTCTACAAATCTACAGTTTGCAAGGCCTACAACGTTCTCACATTTACAAAATATAAAAGGATCCACATTATAAAAGATATAAACTCCAAAAACCTATTTAAAATGAAATACATTCGTTATTTGGTAGCAGTTAATAGACACAAGGGGCCCGTGGTGGCCCGGTGACAACGGCCGCGACTTACGAGTAGTAGGTCGTGAGTTCGAATCCAAGCAGACGCTTTACTTTGTGTAAATTATTTAAACCATTGCTCACAAAACTGTAAAGGAAAACATCGAGAGGAAACAGGCATATCTTAGAACCAAAAATTCGAAGACATGTGACGTCTACCAACTCGCAATGGGCCCGCGTGGTTAATTATAGCCCACTCCCTCTCACCGAGAGGAGGCCTGTGTCCCAGCAGTGGGAACATTATAGGCTGCTGATGAATAGATACATAAATAGGCTGTTAATGAGGTACCAGAATGCCTGCCAGGGTCGCGAAATCTGTTCGAAAGAGTTACCGTGGCCCTGGCATATGGGCAACTGAAGGAACACGGGTGGGTTTTAGTCAATAAAAGTTTGACACGCCCTTCCACTCCACCCAGAGCCGGAGACGTCATTTGATAATTTCCCACCCACAAAAAAAAAAATAGGTACGAAAGATACCACTTGTTCAAAAGTAATTATTGCCAAACTTTTTGTCTTCAACGTATCTTTTATCTTATAATAAATATGGTTTTTTGATAAGGTATTTCCAACAAATCAACATACTCGTACATCGCAGTCCATAGCTGGACATACAACTTTCCCATATTTTTCCCATCGTCAAGTAACTTAGGTTAACTTAATATCCACTGTCACTTTTAGCAATAACATCTTTCATTCGACATCAATCATTTTCTCATATTATGGCGATTTCATTCTGACAAATCACGTTAAATTTAGATTCTGTATCAATAAATTATTTATAGAATATCTTTGGTTCAAAGAACTGCTATTTATAGTTTGGTCGTTAATTTGAATATAAAGGAGTGTGAAAGTCGGGTAGATTGGCAAAAATACTTTATGATGATAGAGTATAATTTGCTACTAGTGTGAGCATGCCTTGTAGCAATCGTTTTGGTAAAAAATATAGTGATGATAAACGTGTAACATAATGCATTTATGTTATTGAACTATTGAGCACGATTTTCGTTCAATACAAATGACACAGGGCGTTATTGAAATTTCTTATTTCATGGGACCGGCAACTTCCTTACACACTACACGGATCTCTCCTAAGAAATCTTGGTTCTCCCTAAATGTAAAATTGTAATAAGTGTCCAAAAGCACATAGGATTGCTTATAAGCTCTAAGTATTCAGAGTAACTTACTCGTTTTTCTTTTTCTTTTAATAACATCGCTAATCTAGAAGAATAACATGCGTCCATTTTTTAAGTTACTTAGTTGACCCCACAGAAGCTGTCCTATTATAATTTCAATCTAAAAAACTATCTGAGCTTTATCCCGGAATTTCCCAATTTTACCGGCAGCTTCCCAAAGTTTTCTTCCAGTGTGAATGTAATCGGGACGATTGCGAATATTCAAAACTGATAATAATTATGATAACCACCAAGCCATATGTTCTGCTCACCAAAATTAGTTTACAGACAGGCTACCGTTACAGCTTATTCGGTAGAAAGTTAATCCAAATAAATGTATGTGCAAAGTTACAGTAAATACTTTCGAAGCTTTAAATTATTGCAACTTAAGACTGCGACCGGTTGAGACACTGACATTGGCATTTAGGGTAAATGGGTTATATAAGACACTATCTTCTGCCTGCGATTTCGTTCGCGTCAAATTTCTTGCTTCCCCAGACCTACCTCGTCGCATCGAATCGCCTGCTCGTGCGAGTACTTCTTCTTCGTGACTTTTTGTTCCTTTTGCTCGTCTCGTAGGTGTTCTAGCGTGATGTTATATAGCCCATAGCCTTCCTCGATAAATGGGCTATGGAACACTATAAGGATTTTTGAATTCGAACCAGTAGTTCCAGAGATTACGGCGTTCATTTGCAAAAATCGTCTTTTGATTGAAAGAATATACATACTTATACGTACTTACGTACCGTGTAGTGCCGGACGTAAAGAATAACATCACCCCATTTCTTCCTGTTGGTGTCGTACAAGGCGACTAAGGGACTTACTAGAGAATGGGCTACAGCGTTCTCTATAAATTTTACCACCATACTGAAATCGCCAATCAGTCTGCCAAGCGTGGCGATTATGGCAAAGCCCCCAAATTGGGGGAGGCCTAAGTCCAGCAGTGGACGTCTTACGGCTGAAATGATGATGATGATGTCATACTTATAGAGTGGTCATATTTCAATTTCAATGTAACTTCCTGTCACTCCTATATACTTAGCATCGTCATCATCATTTCAGTCGCAAAACATCCAATTTTGGACATAGGCCTCTCACAAGTAGGGTTTTGCCATAATCAACACGCTTGGCAGGCAGGTTGACAATCGTAGTATGGTGGTAATATGCGTAAAGAACGCTGCTGCCCATTCTCTAGTAAGTTCCTTATTCACCTTTTACGACACCCATGGGAAGAAATAGGTTGATGCTATTCTTTACGTCCGACCCCACACAGAACCACTTCACTTATCAAATGAGGTATTAAAATCAATGTGGTGAAAAATAAAGTATTAAGTTTTTTTTTTATCTAATAATCTTTTCTTTTTACACGCTTTATATTAGCTTCACTTGTATGTTTGTATGTTTGTATATTTGTATATTTGTATGTTTGTATATTTGTATGTTTGTTTGTAACCGACTCCTTATAGTGCGATTTTGACCCACTTTAAACGACCAGATTTCATTCAAACTTTGCACACCTGTCAAGGACTGATGACAATGCAATAATTTCATAAATTTGTGCCATTATCCTTGCCAGGGTTACCAGGACGGCAAAAAAACTGTCACAAACTACGCTGACATACGTCTCAAAATTCGAAATACCCTAAAAAATAGAAAATAAATAATAGTTTAAAAAAACTAAAAAACACGCTTCCATGGAAAACCAAACTAAAAAGTACAAAATAATGGAAAAAAAGCGTGGGGTGCCTGATATCAATAAAAAAATACCTTAAAAGCACCCCACGCTTTTTTTCCATTATTTTGTACTTTTTAGTTTGGTTTTCCATGGAAGCGTGTTTTTTAGTTTTTTTAAACTATTATTTATTTATTTAAGAGCCACCTAACCTGTCATATGACTGATAGGTGTAACATTCCTACTAGAAAAACTCAATCTGTATTGTTTTAGATTCTATCTAAACCAAACCTACCTACCACTACGCGGTTAAAACAATCTTAAGACACATCAAGTTCGATACCACTAACGGCACAAAGTACGTGCACACGTCTACTGACAAACACTTTAAAGATAACTTCAAATCATTCGGAATAAACGACTTCTACCGATGTGTTCTGAAGTGTTCCGACTTTCGAGCCGAACAAATTAATTTTGGTAATTGGTCCGTCCCTAAAGTGAGATGTTACTTGCACATTGACACGGTTTGGTTTAAGTACTGCAAGGTCGTTATTGAGAATGATTCGTCACACGATATATATTGAAGGGCCGAGAGAAAATTATCAATTTTATTTGTTGGTCAAAACTAGTGCTGTAGTGTGGCCGAAACTTTTCAACGTTATATCAACTCAAAAATAGTTTTTAGCTAGGTTTGTTATAGCAAATCCCTACTTGTCGATGAAACTGGGAAAAGCCAATCATTTCTCATTGATGCAGTTGGACTTGAGTGTTTGTGGTGTGTTTAGGATAGCCTATATTGTGTTCCACGGTGCCTCCCTTTTTACTTCCTTACATAGAGATAGTAAAATAGTGATTTTGAGCAGGCCATCCGTTTTTCCTATCATACATCTCATTTTACTCTACCATACGTCTCTTTTTTCCTACCAAACCTCACTATTTTTCTTCCATACCTCTGGTTTTTGCTACTATACCGCTCTTTTACCCTACCATATCTCTGTTTTCCTACCATATACCATACAAATAGAGAGCTAGCTCTCTATTTGTTATCTACATATTTTTGTTAATCAGTAGGTACTATTCATAACTGATTGCTCGTGGTGCCGGACGCAGGGAAGAGCACCACCCCATTTCTTCCGTGGGTGTCGTAAAAGGCGACTGAGGGAATCACTAGAGAATGCGCAGCAGCGTCCTCTATGTATTTTACCACCAACCCGCCTGCCACGCGTGGCGGTCATGGCAAACCCCCTCAAAATTCAAGGAGGCTTGTTTCCAGCAGTGGACGTCTTACGGCTGATATGATGATGATTCATAACTGACCAAAGTTGACTAAAACATAACTGTTTACCCAGTCCATTCATCCATTGCCAAGGTCTGACTCAAAAGAACTTGTGAACCGCGCATCAATAGCTGCACATGCATAATTATTGAAAAATCCACATAAATTCATACTATTAAAATTTTCTCACATGCTAATTCTGCGCACGCAATCCTATTAGACGAAGCAATGCTAATAATAACATACAATTCACTTAGCCTAGTTGGCATTATAGATAATTACCGTAATTTAGTGACACTTCGATAGATTGTACTGACATTTAGACCTGCTTGCGTGACACTAAGTGATAGTAGCACTAAACATCGTTATATCTCTGTCAATCGCTTTAAGTTTACTGAGACGGAATGATGATTTAGATAACTGCTTATGTTTAGCGTTAATTACACTTGCAATTCGCGTGGCATACCGTCAATCAACGCAGCTACAGCTAGACATAGGCCTCAGCCATGCAGCGCCTCATCAAATGAATAACAATGCTGTTTGTCAAGATGGTGATTGGAGAAGGCGATTTTTTAACACGATTTTCTTAGATTGGTGTGTATGTATGTACCTATGTATCTATGTAATGGAATCTTTGATCGTGATTTTCATCCCCTTAAAAAGGTCAGATTAATTTGCGCCATTATCCTGGCCAGGATTACCAGGATTGCAAAAAAAAAAACGATAAGCCGCTTTTGTTGCCGGCCAAAATAAAAAAATTAAAAAGTTATGGTTTAAAAAACTGTTTCTAGTTTGATTTTCTATGAATGCGTGTTTTTTAGTTTTTTTTTTTTTTAACTATTAACTATTTCATTTTTTTTAAACATATGTAGCAATAGATTTAAAGGGGCTCGTGGCTAAGTAATAGCAGCCACTCAGGTTGATCGATCAGGTTAAGCTACGCTTTAAGCGGTTGGTCCGTGGATGGATTACCATCTTTACATACCAAACCACTCCGTGCCTCGCAAAGCACGACTGTCATTCGTGAATTTTTGACAGTCGTCTCGGATCATCATAAGCCCGAAAGTCTGACAACCAGTCGTACCAAGGGGTATCGTTTTACCTAGTAACTGGCTTGTGAATGTCAGAAAAGCAGTCGCTGCATGTAAAATACTGGTATTCAGCTGCATCTGATTAGACTGAAAACCGACCCCAACATAGTTGGGAAAAGGCTTGGCAAATTGATTACATAATAAGTCATTCAAAATGGAATTCTCACACAGAAGGCGGTAATCGCCTTCCGACATATTTTATCAACCATGAGATGAATAATCATCATCATCATCATCTTTACAGCCGAAAGACGTCCACAGCTGGACACAGGCCTCCCCCAATTTGGGAGGGTTCGCCATAATCGCCACGCTTGGCAGGCGGGTGGCGTTCGCCGTATGGTGGTAAAATGCATAGATAACGCTGATGCCCATTCTCTAGTAAGTCCCTTAGTCGCTACAACACCCATGGATTGGTGCTATTCTTTACGTCCGGGACCACAACCGCATTGCTAAATCATCATCATCATTTCAGCCGCAAGACGCCCTCTGCTGGACTTAGGCCTCCCCCAATTTGGGGGGCTTTGCCATAATCGCCACGCTTGGCAGACGGGTTGGCGATCGCAGTATGGCAGTAAAATACATAGAGAACTCTGCTGCCCATTTTCTAGTAAGTCCCTTAGTCGCCTTTTACGACACCCACGGGAAGAAATGGGGAATTGCTAAATGAGGAGAAGTATTTGCAAGTTCCAATCCATGGCAACCATTACTCCCATTCTTACCACACGATGTCTTGGACTGTCGGTGCACACTCAAATACACAGCAATTATAAAGTAGAACGATCGAACAGAAGTTACATTATGGGTACAGTACGTCACAGAAGTGTTGCAGCCCGTTACGTTTACTTAAGTTCAATATTTATTGAGCGGCACCCGGAAAAGTGTGTACAGGAACAAAATTGAAACAGTTTTTAAATAAACTTTTTGGTCATTATCAATCTCCAACTAGATATAAAATGTAGCCTGCAGTAGTTGTTCCTACAGACGGGCTAAATAGTCGATTTTAAATAATGAAACTGGCACGTTTTGTATTTTATGTAAAGTTAGTACCTTTTTCCTTAACTTTTCTCGATTTTCTTATCGTTCAAAACATGCCTGATACGAACTTCTGGAATTTTCGATTCGCTCACAAATAAATTAACTTCGTGTGAGTCGCCTAAGGAAAATTCGGTCGAGTTAATTTGTACGAGTCGACTAATGAGCCGACAGACGTTGTCCTCTCACTATTGGAACTGTAATATTGAAATAATTAAACTGCAATGTTTTAATATGCTTTGTCATTACCTTCATGAAAGAATGAATGAAAAAAATACCAGGAAACATTTAAAGACTTAACTTATTTACTATATTCGTTTCGTGTGCAACCAAAAAAAGACTCCTGGCATATGTCAATCTTAGAAATTTTTACAAAATCATCCGAATAAAAAACATATAAAATCTTATTTATGTATCAACTGAAAGTAGTAGTGAAGTTTCAGTTACTGTGAGAAATACATAAAACCAGAAAGCAAAAAGAGGCTCACGCATTTATTTAAAAAAAAAACTGTGCATTTTTAGAAGCCCAAAACGCTTTAAGTGGTCCAATAATTATAAAAATCAAACATTAATTGAACATTTTAACGGGAAACGTCAAATATTTCCTTTATAGAAATCTGTGCGACTCACGTAGACAATTTACTTCAATATTATCTTCACTAAAAAAAATCAAGGAAGTCACAACAACTTTTAATAACCCGGTCAAAAATACTGCCAACACAACCTTAACCTGGTTAAAACAAAAGAAGTTCCAAACAATGCCTGCACCGTAAGCGTTACGTACTCGACGGTACTTGCGCCTACGCATCGCCGTGCGCTTCCTACTAGGAACTCGCTTCTAATCCGTTACATGCGCATGATTGACGCTCGCATCTAGTACAACATTTGTAATCATTTTGTTAATGATGGCTAGAGTAATTAGTGGCAAAAAGATGGATTATGAAAGACAGACAGTCGTTGAGCTTTTGTATAGAAATAAGATTATTATTGCATCTACGAGTGAAACTCCAGAAGTAGGTATGTAAGTATTCTGTATCGACATAAGAGTATTTCTGCATTTATGAGTGAAACTCTCGAAGTATCTATAGGTACTAATACCTATTATAAAGCGAGTTTGTTTGTTTGGTTGAACGCGGTAATCTCAGGAACTACTGGTCCGAATTGAAAAAACTTTTTGTATTGAGTAGCCTATTTATTGAGGAAGGCTATAGGTTATATAACATCACGCTACGATCAGAAGGAGCGGAGCAGCAACGAAAAATGGATGAAAACTTGCAGGTAATTGGATGCGACGGGAAGGGTCAGGAGAGCAAATATTTGACGCGGACGAAGTCGCGGGCAGAAGCTAGTGTCTGATATGTAGGTACTCTGATCAGTCAGCGAATTTCTTTGGTATTCGTATCGATTACGAATTATTTTAAATTGAGTAAACATGAAAAATCATCGAGATAATTACATAACACACTAACAACGGCTATCGATTTGTTAGTTCAACAATATTTAATTGCGTAATACAATACCCAATTATTGAGTAATACAATACCCCTTGGTAAGACTGGTTGTAAGACTTTCGGTTCTGACGACCCGTAACGATTGTCAAAGATACACGAAAGACAGACGGGTCCAGCTGCTTAATGTGCTGTCCGAGACTTGGAGAGGTCTTGGTATATTAAAATGATGTCTTCTGTATGAACCAACCAAGAATAACGTAGCTTAACCTGACCGATCAATCCGTGCGTCTGTTATTACTAAGCTGGACCTCTCAGTAAAACATTGATACAGTCGATAGCACATTAAGCTACCCGAAACTGTCAAATTTTCCCAATCAATCTTGAACCTTACACTTTTGCGATAAAGTTGAAAATCTATTATAGAAATTTGACAGATTGTAGTTAGCTTTATGTGCTGGCGTTTGTAACTAATGGAGCAAAAAAAATATTATTCACATTTCAGCCGAAAGACGTCCACTGCTGAACATAGGCCTCTCCCAATTTGGGGTGGTTTTCCATAATCGTCACGCTTAGCAGGCAGGTTGGCGATCGCAGTATGGTGGTAAAATGCTTAGGGAACGCTGCCGTCCAGTCTCTAGTAAGTCCCTTAGTCGCATTTAACGACGTCCACGGGAAGAAATGGGATGGTGCGTATACGTTCAGCATCACACGGAACGAAAAAAAATATTATAGAAGTACTTAAATAAAACTGTAGAAACAACCAATATGGTTCATTTAACCTGCATCCTTAACATTTATAAGCCGTTCAAATCCCAAGGCAGATGGCCGAATGAAGGGTACCCTACTTTCAATTCTAATGACCTTCCATTCAGAGCTTTTAGTCTCAATACTATAATCCGTGTAGAGAATGTTATTTGGCGACAACTTACTTACTTGTACAATTAATATATTTGTAGCATCCGGAATATATACCTAAATAACTTAAAACCGTTTACTTATCTAAAAAGCTAGTTTATTTTGTTCCGGTTTAACAGTTGGGAGGTTAGGTAATAAAGGTAAGGTAATATTGCCATCAACTAGCCACAAAGCTAGACTCGAGACTGCAAAAGAAAAATTCCAGATCAAAAATCGCATAACATTTTTCCCGACCTAGGAACAATAAACTCTACAGTAGCGCTTGCGATCATCAGACCAACGAGTCATAGGCTATATCAGACTTATAAGTAAGTAAACTGTTGCCCAATTAAGAAAATAACAAGACAATGGTCAAATCTAGACATCCATAAGATTTCAGGGTGCGGCTTTCATCAATAAAACACATTAAACTATAAGTGATAGGCACAAAATCTAAACAGAATCGTATTGCATAATACTATCTCGACAGATTTAAATAATTTATTGGCCTGCCTACGCATTATCTAGAATGTTTAAAACACTAAATTTTATTACTGCCAAGCCTCCATCCACTCACTGATGAAATGATTATAATTACGTGTTTTTTGGTTTTTTAAGTGTTTTTCTAATCGTAAAGCCGAGTTGATGTAATGAAGAACCCCATACTTTCTCAAGCTTTCGTTTTGCTTGTAATAAATAAGTTTTTATCTAAGTCTAGATTGTTAAAATTTACATATCTCTAGATTTAAATGAACATTTTATTGTTATAATATTCAGTGATAGTTTCATTCAAATTCAAAGGCTATGCAGGCGCAGCATATATATAATATTATTCAATTAAACATGCATTTTGTTTTAAATTATTCCAAATAATGTTTTGGAAATAATTAAAAACAAAATACATGTTTAATACATATTAGAGTGATATTATAATGTTACGTAATCATACGAATTCTTGGACTTTTACAAGCCTATTAAAAGTAAAAGAACAAGCTGCATCCTAATCATAAAACTATGTAGAAACCCATGGTTTTACTCACCAAACAGATATCTTTTATTCCGATTTCTACCACGCATAGACAGACTCAAATTTCGCAAATAAAAATAAGTTGTTTGTTTGCACCATAACATTCAACATTAACCAGCTAGCTCTAAATAAGCAATATAACTTGCAACATCTCATCATAATTATTCCACATAGTTATTACAAGTCATTTGAACCTTACGTCTATGATCACACGCAATTTGACTATCTCTGATGGTGTTTCTATGGATTTTTCTCTCCATTTCCTAGCATTATGCGCGCATTACACGTAACTGGTACACCGACGGGGAGATCCGACGGAAAGTATTAATTTCCGACGGTATAGAAAGCTAAGCTAAGACTCGATTGAACACTGGAATATAGATTATCTAAGATAACGTCGCGAACGGATAAACAAACGCGTCTAATTTATAACAGGAACCTCAGTAATCTAGCAATTCGATATTTGAACGATCAAAATCACTTGAAAGGCGTTGAAAGTAACAAAATCGAAACGATAGTGAGATTACTGGCCACAAAAAAAGTTCCATAATGATCTATTGTAAGCCGCAAAAGCAAAGAGGTTTAAATAAAATCTTGTTAGCGCGACCTTAGACCTTCACTTTCACTGGCACTTAACAAAAAAGAATAACAATAAAACTTCTGCGTCGTCATTGTAAACTTGAAACAAAAATAAAGAAAGGCTGAGTGAGATGAATCCTTGGCCGCACTCCTGTCAAAATTCTGACAGTGACAATTAAAATGAGTAACAAGACCAAAATTGGCGCGCTACCGTCATTGTTGGAAAGAGAAATTGCATAGAAGTCTGGTTTTAGCAACACAACAATGGTAGCTTTAACTGTTTTAATGTGCTTAACCTAAAAGTAAAGTGTCATTTAACTGGTAACATTCTTGAGCACCGAGCTAGCTGCTAAAATTTACAAGCTTAAAAGATAAATATGTTAGACTGGGTCAACTACTTAAGAATATTTTGTTCTCGGTTCGGACTTTTCATGCTTAGGTACTTAGTAATTGAGGACGTTACCGCAGTTGAAAGTGGGGGAAAAAATCTAACAGACAGTTAGCAAATGATGCTAATAGTACTTATTAGCTAAGATCTCAACACGTTAATATGTGTATAACTTTTGAAACAGCAGGTATCTTGGCAAGTCAAGTATCTTGGGTGACTGTGAATTCATTTGTATTTGACCAGGGAGTAAGATTACCTAGGTCTTTAAAAATGCAATCAAAACAATACTGAAATGACGATAAAGATGATGCTATGGGTGTCTGTAACATGTGACGTGGCCATCCCAAAGACACAACAGAAATATTTTATCTGCCTGTTGCACGACTGCAAAATGGTACTAGGCCGAGAGAGTTGGGTAAACAAGTGGGTGTTTACACGGATTTAGTTGAGACAGAGTCAGTCAGTCAGTTCACAGAAACGATCGAGTGCTGCGAATGTGAGTGTGGCAAGTGGTGAGTATTTTATTTTTACTGACATCACGCAAGTCAACCAAGAAGATTGTCGGCTACGCAACAGGAGTTGCCTGTGGCTATAAATTAAGGCCTTCGCTAGGGCTTAAAACTAAGTGACTACACGCTAAGAGCACTCCCTATAGGATACGGTACTACTGACCTCGGCTTAGCGTTAGCGTTGCTGCAGAGGACTAGATTGGACTGACCGAGTGGTGAGTACGAACTAAGCGCAAGTTTATACTTGCCGAGTGGGCAAATGACTCGCACGGCCAAGTGCCGAGAGCACTGTATCGTCCGTCTACTCGGTATGTGTGATCAGGGCATAACCCCTCAAATTGGAACAAAGTGCAACAATAGTTCTTAGAGGCTACATACGTAGGTTTTACGCGGAAAGCTCATTTTGTGAAGAAACGACAAGCACGGTGACAGGGCTGATGGCCCAGGGTAAGCCATAGGCTTTTTCGGACATCCTAAATGTTTCTGCTACATATTTGTAAAATTCGCCACCCCTATAAGGCAAGGAGTTGCTTTAATACACCCACAGTTTGGCAATAACGGTGTTATGTTCGAATATGTAGAAAACTGATAGTCTGTGCATAGCGATTTAGGATCTATAGACCCACAGTCCCAGTAGTAACAGCCGCAACTTAGACGCTTCACATTGTGTAAATTATTTAAACACTTCTCTCAAAACGGTGAAGGAAAACAACGCGAGGAAACAGGCAAATCTTAGAACCAAGAATTAGAAGACATGTTACATTTACCAACTGGGCCTGCGTGGTCGATTACGGTGAATTCACTCTCTTATAGCGGAGTCCTACGTCCTAGCAGTAGTTAACATTATAAACTGATTATGCTACTCATTATAATAATATACTTATGCGTAGCGATATTAAGGGCTCGGCGACGGACAGTCTGTCCATACAAACGTAATACCAAAATCATTTGCAATTTGAGCATATTTCCACCATTTTAAGATGATATTCGGCTTTAGACAGTATTTATCTAGGTTATGGTGACGTTTTTTTTTAAAAAAAACTAAGCCAAAATAAAGTTTGAGCGAATTGCATTTCGCACATTTTTACAACATAAATGACATGTTTTCTTTTTGTTTTTTCTGCATTAAAAACAACAATATCTGTAATAATGTTTTATCCATAACACAGATTATATTATCAAGATACTAAATAACAAAAAACAATTGAAAAATCATTAAGTTTTCATTCATCATTTTTGGTATTACGGAACACATCCAAATTTATCATAATTTTCAATTGCTGGTAGTGCTATCGCGTCTCACAAAAATGTCAATGTGTGCACTGTCGTACGACTCGCGGTAGGTGTGTTGTGTACCGCTCGGACATGCATTCACACTAGCGTAACATGCATTTTGGCCGTACTGTTATTTGTTTATTCAATTGTATTGTGATATTTCTGACACTATTATTGACCTATGCTATAGAACTTGGTTTTTGATTTTTCTTCTGATCTGGTATCGAGTACAGAGACTGAATGACTGATGAGAATGCAATGATGATGAACTTTGATTTTTTTTGGATGGGAAATCATCCAATGACTTCTCCCGCTCTGGTCGGAGCAGGAGGGCGTGTCAGACTTTTACTGACTAAACCCCACCCGTAAGTTAGTTCCATCAGGTGCCCATATGCCAGGGCCATGGTAACTCTTTCGAACGAATCTCGCGACCCTGGCAGGAACTTTGTTTACGGACCTGGATTTATTGTTTACGATTCGGTTTGGTTGCCAACATGGACTCCGAACGTTAGGATGTGTCTCACAGTAAGTACCTATTCTATTACCCAATGATATAATTTATAAGTTACCTGCCTAATATTGCTTGACTACTAATTGTTTACTTACATATTTTTAAACTCAGCCCAATAAAATAAAGATTTTTTTTTCGTGGTCCGAGTTTAATAGTAGTAAGTACCTAAGTATATTTTGTATAAGTTGGTATTTACCTACCTATCTAGGTAAACGTTAATTATGTTATGACTACGTTAATTATTTTATGACTTCCCACGGACGTAATAAAATCGCAGCTGGTTATTTTCGTTCGCTGGATTTTCAAGGTACTACTTAGCGCTAAGAGGTGAAAATTCAACTGTGCTTTGACGCGCTGAGACTCTCCCGCGCTGCACTCTGTTGTATTCTCAATGCTCGGTTCAACATCGACAGTTGAAAATACAGTGCGCGAAAATAGCCAGCCGCGATCTTATTACGTCCGTGGGAACGTAAGTTTGACCATAATTAACGTAGTTTTAATTATTTCTGGGATAAACAATTGCCAGTAGAGAAAATAACAGAAATCGATTCTGTAAACGATTCTGAACAATTTATTATCATAATGTTCATTTACTGTGTTACACACACACACTCTTTAAACCTACTACTATGTATATTTTTTACTTCACCAGTTTTTATTTATTTGTTGGTATATTGGCATAGTTAGCTGACATATGGCAAATACATAATCAGTCTATATTAATAACTAAAAAGTACAAAATAAAGGAAAAAAAGCGTGGGGGGCTTTTTAAGGTATTTTTTTTATTCATATCAGGCACCCCACGCTTTTTGTACTTTTTAGTTTGGTTTTCAATGTAAGCGTGTTTTTAGTTTTTTTTAAATATTATTTATTTTCTATTTTTTAGGGTGTTTCGAACTTTGAGACGTATGTCAGCGTAGTTTGTGACGTATGTCAGCGTAGTTTATGTCGTATGTCAGCGTAGTTTGTGACGTATGTCAGCGTAGTTTTCGAAGACAGTTGTTTTGCTGTCCTGGCAAGGATAATGGCACAAATTTATGAAATTATTGCATTGTCATCGGTCCTTGACAGTTGTGCAAAGTTTGAATGAAATCTGGTCGTTTGAAGTGGGTCAAAATCGCGCTATAAGGAGTCGGTTACAAACAAACATACAAGTGAACCTATATAAAGCGTGTAAAAAAAAACCTTGTTTTTTATTAATCCTCTTTTATCGCGTAAATATGTATAAATTATTGGAATATTTGTCTGTTACTAATATTTTGCGTAACACTTTTAGTAACATTTATTCATTATTTATAAGTAGGTAGCTTTTGCCGGCGGCTTCGCCCGCGTGGAGGTTGGACAATGCATCTAAACCTTCATAAATCACTCTACCTATTGGTGATAACCGCATGAAAATCCATTCAACATTTTTTGAGTTCTTCGCAAGTAGACAGACAGACGCAGCGGGGGACTTTGTTTTATAATATGTAGTGATGTAGTGATAACAATTTTTAAAATTAGTAAAAAGAATACTTACTTATACATAAATATGACAGAAAAAGCCTTCGTTTTTAGGGTTCCGTTGCCAAATGGCAAAAAACGGAACCCTTATAGATTCGTCATGCCAGTCTATCTGTCTGTCTGTCCGAGTAGGTATGTCACAGCCACTTTATTCCGAAACTATAGGAGCTATGCTGTTGAAAGTTGGTAAGTAGATGTATTCTGTGAACCGCATTAAGATTTTTACACAAAAATAGAAAAAAAAACAATAACATTTGGGGTTCCCTACATAGAACTGAAACTAAAAAAAAATAATCATGAAACCCATACGTGTAGGGTATCTATGGATAGGTCTTCAAAAATGATATTGAGATTTCTAATATCATTTTTTCTAAACTGAATAGTTTGCACGAGAGACACTTCCATAATGGTAAAAAGTTTGTCTCCCCTCCCGTAACTTCTAAAATAAGGGAATGATAAAACTAAAAAAAAATATATGATGTAAATTACCCTGTAAACTTCCACCGAAAATTGGTTTGAACGAGATCTAGTAAGTAGTTTCTTTTTTAATACGTCATAAATCGTAAACCACAATTTACCTTTCATTCAGTCAACTGAAATATAAAAATAAATAAAAAATCATAAACATAAACCTTATGCATAAACCGTGAATACCTGCAGGTTTGTACGGAAACTTCGGTGCGCGAGTCCGACTCGCACTTGGCCAGTTTTTTAAAGTTGAGACCACTCCATAGGGAATGAACAAACATAAATAGGCTTAAAATTTGTTTACAAGTACCAAGTCAGGAAAGGTATGTAAAACTCTCTACAGGAGGCCTAGATCTCGAGATATATTGTAATAATTTGAGATACGGACATTGTAAAGAAATTTCCACAAAACGCATTACTAGCCTATACATTTACTAACGATTCCCCAAAGTAGTCAACAAAAATAAAGCAAGTAACGAACATACCTAATTACAAGTAAATAAAAATGTCTTCGAGTCGTTATGAATAAAGGGTAGAAACTACTACTCACTCACACACGGCTGCGCACCGCGTCACCGTTGGCCTTCTATTGTCAAACAGAGATAGCAATATTCCGACCGAATTTTGCCCTTGCGTCGGCTCGTGGTTTGCGAGTTATGGGGCTCCACGTTCTTAAATGCCTTTTAAAAGAAAACGTCACTAAGACAATGTAAGTACAATTGGTAAATACACCTCAGCTTAAATCTTCGGGTAACCAGGCGTGAAGTTGTGACAACTCAATGACAAAATAAATTTAAAAAAAATCTCAGTCTTAAAAATGCAATTTGGCGCAGTATTTTTGATCCAACCGACAAATATTATAAAATTCTAACAACTTAAAAGGAGATGAGCGGTAGCTGCAAATAGCATTTTGACACTAATTATGACTACGTGTAATCAATTACAGACCGCAAGCCAGCCTTACAGAAAACTAGAACGGCTAGAATTTATTTACTTGGCAAAATAAAAACGCTTTAATTTGCTACTTAGGAGCTAGTGGCAACCGTATTTAGCTTTACGGGAAATCTATTAGGCAGACCCGTTTTGGAACACTCGAGTTATTTGCAACACGAATCAGGGCTGCATTCTGCCTTCTTCATCTAACTACTAGGATAATGAACGAGGAATCTACAGTATACGTATGGAGTACCGTACCGGGATTTTGTAGTGATGTTTAATATGAAATCCTCAATTTTATAAGCTAAATTTATAGCGAAACAGGATAAAAGAATTGGGAACAACCAATAACAAGAACAAAGTTTACAAAGAAGCTTTTAAAAATACATCCAAACAAAAAAACCCAACAAAAGTTTTGTAGTGAAATGCAAATATTAATGCCAGCGGATTTGTAATCTCACAACTGATTTTTAGAGGATTGTAAAAAAAAACGATATTCGCGTACACATAACATCACACCTGTAATACCCGAAAGGTTAGGCAGAAGTGTACTTAAAAGGTTATTTGCATTAGATAACCTTAAAATTGTATTAGCTGGCTATATTAATTTAGAATAGAATAGAGAAAAAACAATAGGAGAGAGATCCGGCTGATATTTGGAAGAAGGAAGTGATAAAAATAAGTGGTAGACATACTCTAGAAATAATTACCAAAAATCACAATAGAATTGTTTTATTGTTAGACCCCGATATAAGGGATCAGCACGCGTAGCATGACCGCCATAGAAACGGAATTTGTCGACGGAAGAGAACACGAAATGATAGATTGTATCGTAAAAAAATTGTGTAAAACTTAAGAAAAGAGATGTTTCTGTTCTTCAGACGACAAGAGTACGATGTCAAGTATGATGACTATTTCTCTTTACTATTGATGAGATTGAAACATATTTACAGAATTAAAATAAATATGGAACTTTTTTGTTCTTGGTAGAATAGATATAGAATTGGTCATGCTACGCCGGCTGAGGTTCCCTATAGTATCTATAGTACATCCACATTTCGCTTAACTGATCCCATATAATTGTTTTTTTTTTGCTTGTCTCAACTGTAAAAAAAACTTAACCAAACCTAGCAATTTAATCAGAATCTTTTTCCCCGTTTTAGCTTGGTATGTATCTAAACGTAACGGTAACGGAATCTTTGAACATTTCATCCCGATCACAATGTGAGATTAATTTAAAACTTCGCACACTTATCAAGGTCCGACGACAATACAATTATTTCATAAATTCGTGCCATTATGGTGGCCAGAGTCACCAAGATAGCAAAAAAAAACGAACTAAATTATAGATTATAAAGAAAATAAAATAAATTATATCAAACACCCAACGCTTTTCCCATTATTTTCTACTTTTTAGTTTGTTTTTCTATGAAAGCGTGTTTTTTTTTACTTTTTTAAAGTATTATTTTCTTCGAAAAGCTGTGAGGACAAGACACAACACTAGACCGGTACCCATCACACCAAAATTAAAACCGAATCACACCGTACTTTCCATTTCTTGGTACGTTATTTCGGTAATAAATGAACGGCATATATGAGCGCGGTATGATCTCAGACCATTTGTATGAAGTAGGTCATCGCGTGTGCTCATGGCCATGATCAGCACAGTTATATCGATCAACCGGTAGAATATGACGTTATATACCTTTTATGTTTTTTAGTCTTTTATTTCTGAAGCTTTTTAATGTTTTACAGATATTTTAGTGCTGGAGAGGCTAAGGTATAACAATCTAGCTAATTAATAACCTGTAAATGTTTTAATTGAAATACATGGATTGGTCATGTTGATAGCATGAGTGAAGGACGGCTTACAAAAGATATTTATAAGGTAGATGTGAGTGGAAACGCCGGCAGGTCGCCATGATGTCCTTCAGAAAGGTCAGATCCGTAGTACCTACTTGCAACCGGCATGTATGTATGAACCTAAACGACGCAATTCGCCGCCCCATTTCTTCCCGTGAGTGTCGTAAGAGGCGACTAAGGGACTTACCAGAGAATGGGCAGCAGCGTTCTCTATGCATTTTACCACCATACTGCGATCGCCAACCCGCGTGCCAAGCGTGGCGATTATGGCAAAGCCCCCCAAATTGGGGGAGGCCAAAGTCCAGCAGTGGACGTCTTACGGCTGAAATGATGATGATGATGATGAAATGACGCAAAAGGAGTAGGTTAGGATCGTAGTAGGTGACGTTCCGTAGTTTCTGCCTATGGGGAAAGTCATGAGTTTATGTATGTATGATATAAATACTTTGTGTTTGAGTTAGATTGTTGAAATTAATAGTCCGTTGGTCAAAGTAGTGAGCTAAATTCTAAATTAATAAATCATGTAGTATTCATAAAGCCATTTTATGTTTTTTGTGAACATCTAAGTTCTTGCTGAATTCTCGTTAAATGAAATAGTAAATTAGCAAAGCTTTAGGTCGTTAAAATGATATCTGTGATAAAGTTACTTATATAATCCAAACCACCATTTCACTAATATTTTAACTGCACTTTACAAGTAAACCTGTCTCGTTATAATTAAACATTGTTATGAAACAAAGTAGTTCCACAAGGTTTTATTATTAAACTCAAATAACGTCTTATTACTAAAGGAAAGCTTACTTTAGTTCGAGCTGAAACTTCGAGGTAATTTTTACATTTGAAACTTTATGCAGACAGTTATAAAGTTCTCAATTCAAGAATGAGAATTTAGTACCGACAGAGATGGGGTCCGGCTTTCGGGACCGGGACCGTGGTCTCAGAATCCACCTGTCAGTTGTTTGTTTAAAGAACAAGGACATTTTCAATTTTTTTAAATTTCAAAATGTCGTTTCAATAAAAAAGTAGTACAAAATATAGGAAAGATCAATGTTATTTTGACAGATTGAAACCAGAGGGGTAATTGCGGAACTTTTTATCGGTAGGAATTGGTTTAATATTCATAGTTAAACAACATTCATTGCGTTATTTACGTTGCTGAGCCGACAATTTATTCGAACAAATGACGCAATGGTTTAGAAATAATCTTCAATCCCAGTCAGTTTTTGATAAATTGTGCGTTTCGCAATTAGGGTGCAGAATTAGGATGGGTTCGTTCTCAAAAATCTGGGAATTGTCCCTCTTTTTTCGATCACGATGACGTTCTAATTACATTAACTGACTCGATAGTTGAAATTATATCAAAACAACATCTCCGTTTAAGTCCCATGTAATAAGGGACTAGTCTGTGCCATCAAAAAATTTAGACTCCGGCCTACTGCTGAGAAATTTCAGATAGAAAAACCCAATTGGCCGATTTGGGAATCGAACTCAGGACCTCAAGCTCATTAGCGGCGACAACCGGGACCGAAAGACCGATATACTCGTTAGCAAATAACCATACAGAACCAATAAACGGCTTTCTCGATAGCATCCAACTTTCTCAGTTACTGGACATATCTGACCTTGCCACGAAACAATGTATTAATTCGTAAACTGCTCACGCACGCTACGCTCAAAACTCACGCATTTTAACGAGATTTATCGATAGTTTGAAAGCTATTGATGGTTACAGCACTATAGTTCTGTCTATGAATCGATGTTTTTCTTCTTTGACCTCGTAATAATTTATTAGATAGAGCACTTTGAAAATGTATGATTGAAATAAAGATTAAGTATGGTTGAGTGAAAATTGAAATGTAAAATTACTGTACATTAGCCGAACCCTTGCTGAACCAACAGACATCCTGATGATAATGATGATGGAGACTCCCACTTCCACACTTAGCCCAGACGTTCATATTTATCATCAGCAGCCTACAATGTTTCCACTGCTGGGACACAAGCCTCCTCTCAGTGAGAGGAAGCGGGCCATAATCCACCACACGGGCCCAGTGCGGGTTGGTAGATGTCACATGTCTTCGAATTTTAGTTCTAAGACATGTGACGATGTGTTCCCCTTACAATGTTTTCATTCAACGTTTTGAGAGTAGTGGTGATGAAATAATTTAAGCAAAGTAAATTCGTAAGTCGCAGCTGTTACCACTGGGTCACCACACCCAGACGACCCAGACGTTGTCCTGTCAAAATTTTAATTTCGATTGTCACCGGTCCTTTGGGTTTCTCCTATTTTTCTTTTCTCCTAAACCAACCAAGTACCTATTGAACGCACAAAACAAAAAAAAAATCTAATCACTCAAACCATTTTAGAGTTTCAGCGAGAGTAACACGTGGTAATTGTTTTTTACTAGTGGTCGCCCCGTGGTGGAAATTCAATCATGTTTTTTGTTTTAAATTTATTTAATGTATTTTTAGTTACCTGCACTCCTTCTCCATATGAACTTTAATTTGGCTAAATTTCATACTCCTCTGTCTGCGTAATTTTCGTAAAAAGGGGTACAAAATGTTTGCTTCACGTATTAATATAATTATATAAATATTTCGAAGATAATACAAGATCACATTATATTAACTAGCGAAACACTACAGACGTAATGAGTATTCGTCATCATCATCATCATTTCAGTCGTAAGACGTCCACTGCTGGACTTAGGCCTCCCCCAATTTGGGGGACTTTGCCATAATCGCCACGCTTGGCAGGCGGGTTATCGATCGTAGTAAGGTGGTAAAATGCATAGAGAACGCTGCTGCCCATTCTCTAGTAAGTCACGGGAAGAAATGGGGAAATATTAATGAGTATTAAAAAATGATAAAGGAATGAAAAAAAAATATGTTGTGATTATTTCTGGAGTCAACAACCCGCATAGTCTGTTGTTACTTGAAGTATGGGCTTAGAAAATTCTTCTTCTTTGTTTTATATCAATACCTATAACGTCTGTTTCTTTTCGCTAGCAAATTGTCTTTAATCCTGTATACTGTTATCGTTCACGGTACCGTGTGGTGTCGGACACCACCCCATTTCTTCCCGTGGGTGTCGTAAAAGGCGATTAAGGGACTTACTAGAGAATGGGCAGCAGCGTTCTCTATGCATTTTACCACCATACTGCGATCGCCAACCCGCCTGCCAAGCGTGGCGATTATGGCAAAGCCCCCCAAATTGGGGGAGGCCTAAGTCCAGCAGTGGACGTCTTATGGCTGAAATGATGACTGTTATCGTTAAGTATTTTTTTAAACTATATTTTTCAGTGGCTCAAAAAAATAAGGCGATATTACTTATTTCCAATAACCAAATAATATCCATATCCATTAAACCTACCATTACCTATTCATTAAAACAATCTACAAACTTTAAACTTATCGTTTGACCTACAGTGATGCAAAAGTTACAAGTCACTCTGAAAGTAGGGTAAGTAACGAAAAGTATTCACTGTCACTGCTTTTACTGTCAGTGGCCATAATGACTGTTGAATTTCACATCGATATTTAATTATTTATGTCGAATCGATTGAAGCTCTAATGCCCGGTACTGGGTGTCTACTAGAATCAACTAGAATCAATTCTTTTTTTCATGTAACAGTTGACGTTCAAAAGTGCCTTTTTTGGGCCTAATTGAAATAAATGCTTTGACTTTGACTTTACTCCCTAAGCACGAAACCCGTATTTTCGGCAAAAATTACGGGCGTTCCATACTCCGTATCACGTTTAAAAGATTAATTCGGCGCCCGAACTTAGAATGTTACCTTTAGGTGCGTTACCGGCGCTCAATATTAGCAAGATAAATGCCAGGTAATTGCCTGAAATGTTATTAGTCACGTACAATCCAACAACAGAACTTGCAGCAGCGAGTGAAATAACTAAATATATGTTCATCTCTTTTAACAACAGGATCGGTATGGGTCGTGACGTCTCCCGATCTCGCGGAAGGTGTTAGACTTTAATTAACCAAAACCACCCGTGTCCTTGCAGTTGCTTGTGCCAGGGCCACGGTAACTCTTCCGAACAAACCCGCAACCCTGGCAGATGATAACAGGGCCTGATGTTATGTTATGCATCTTTTAATTTGACACTTAAAGAGTGCATAATCATCGGCGACGGCGACCTCTCGCGTCCGGCATGGTGCGAGTCATGGTACGGAGCGAGAGGGCATGGGAAGCCGTCACCTCCTTCTGCGAAGCAGTAATGCTCGCAAAGGAGGAGGCGAGGCGCGTGAGGGAGTGGCAGTCTCTGCGCCCTCACGTCCCTAGCCGCCGCAGGAGGAGACGCCCCGGGCGCCGGGAGTCGATAGCTGACTCCCGGCCACCGTAGGCGCGAGCTTGCGGGCGGCGAGCAATGGGTAGCTCGCCGCCCGGTAAGGACTAGGCTCAGGTCGGCGGCGCGTAGTGTTCCACGCGCGCCTTAAAGAGATGTCAGCAGCACTGAAGGGGTCTGCTAGGACCGACGCCTGCCGGGGTCGCGAGATTGTTCGAAAGAGATACCGTGACCCTGGCACATGGGCAACTGAAGGAACACGGGTGGGTTTTAGTCAGTAAAAGTCTGACACGCCCTCCCGCTCCGCCCAGAGCGGGAGAAGTCATTTGATGATTTCCCATCCAAAAAAAAAGAGTGCATAATCCTTTAAAAATGTTTTTCCAACCTTCATAGCAATACAATTCATCGTCATCATCATCCTTTCGGCTGACAGACGTCCACTGCTAGACATAGGCCTCCCCCAATTTGTGGGGGTTTGTCATAATCGCCACGCTTGGCAAGCGGGTTGGCGATCGCAGTATGGTAATAAAATGCATAGAGAACGCTGCTGCCCATTCTCTAGTAAGTCCCTCAGTCGCCTTTTACGACACTCGCTAGAAGAAATGGGGTGGTGCTATTCTTTACATCCGACACCACACGGAACGTAATACAATACAATTATAGACACAAATATTGAATCTTTAAAATACTTCCAATATACTGCTCCCAATACATAGATAGTATTTTTAGGGTTCCCACAAAAATAGAACAAAAAACCATAAAATTTGTGGTTCCCCATAATTAGAACTGAAACTCAAAAAAAATTTTTCATCAAATCTACACTCGCTAGAAGAAATGGGGTGGTGCTATTCTTTACATCCGACACCACACGGAACGTAATGCAATACAATTATAGACACAAATATTGAATCTTTAAAGTACTTCCAATATACTGCTCCTAATACATAGATAGTATTTTTAGGGTTCCCACAAAAATAGAACAAAAAACCATAAATTTTGTGGTTCCCCATAATTAGAACTGAAACTCTTTTTTCATCAAATCTACACTCGCTAGAAGAAATGGGGTGGTGCTATTCTTTACATCCGACACCACACGGAACGTAATACAATACAATTATAGACACAAATATTGAATCTTTAAAATACTTCCAATATACTGCTCTCAATACATAGATAGTATTTTTAGGGTTCCCACAAAAATAGAAAAAAAAAAACCATAAAATTTGTGGTTCCCCATAATTAGAACTGAAACTCATCTATGGATAGGTCTTCAAAAATGATGTTGAGGTTTCTGATATCATTTTTTTCTATATTGAATGGTTTGCGCGAGAGACACTTCCAAAGTGCTAAAATATGTCCCCCCCCCCCCCCCCGTAACTTCTAAAATAAGATAATGATGAAGCTAAAAAAAATATATGATGTACATTACCATATATACATTCACCGAAAATTGGTTTGAACGAGTTCAAGTAACCAGTTTTTTTTAATACGTCATAAATCGTTAACCGCAATTTACCTTTCATTCAATCAACTCAAATATAAAAATAAAAACATTTAATTTCATAAACCTAAACCTTATGCATAAACCGTGAATACCTACAGGTTTGTACGGAACCCTCGGTGCGCGAGTCCGACTCACACTTGGCCGGTTTTTTAACTAGTGGTTATATTTACTTTATAGACTAGATTCGATAAACTTCATTTCCTTATTATCTGTCTGAGAAGAAAGTCTAAGAGGTCATTTACTCGTCCATTTTGTAACGATGATCTCATAAAAATCTACATATTGACTTAAATTTGTAAAATTACGGTTAGATTTCACCAAAAACTAAATTAGTTCCGTCTGATGCACATACCTATACTTATAAAGACAGTCGTTCGTAATCAATTATTTTTATTTCTAAATCAAAAGTCATTTCTGGGGTTGCTGAGGTTCATCACTTTTCGAACGTCAACATTACATAAGACAGTCCCCCAAACCGCGCCCCCTTCACTACTTCCTAGTGCTTTAGCTGGGCAGAAGTGGCGCAACAAACTCCAAATGATGATGTCCAAAAATATCCCTTTATTCTCGAAAGGAGAGGTCGGTCCTAATTATACTGAAGATAGCGGAACAGCACTTTTAAAAACTAAGATAAAAATTTTCCTTATCCACGTTTCGGTTTGTAAAGATTTTGAAGAAGGAAGAGTCTTATTTATTTATTGGCTACCCCATTTCTACTTACAGCAAATTATCTGTAAATATAAGTTGGATGTCGATAACACAAAAACGTTTTGAATTATTTAAAATATAAAATGAATACTTAATAGCTAAACATAAGAAAAAGATGTTATTTTATGAAAATGTAAACAAATGGGTTCCGTGTGGTGACGGACATAAAGAATAGCACCATCCCATTTCTTCTGGTGGGTGTCGTAAGAGGCGAATAAGGGACTTACTAGAGAATAGGCAGCAGCGTTCACTATGTATTCTACCACCACATAAATGCGATCGCCAACTCGCAGGCGAGTTGGCGATCTTGTCCCCCAATTTAGGCGGGGGTCTGAAATGATGATGATGACGATGAAACAAATGGGTACGAAAACGTACCTATGAATGCCAATTTGTGGTGCCCTCTTACAAATTAAATGCTTTAATTTGATTATCTGAATCCTCAAACACGGAATTTCACTTTTAACTCACCTTAAAGATGTTTTTCATTTGACAATAAATTGAGGATTTTTGTGCCTCAATTTTCGTCGACGATAATTTTATAACAGTTAGACGATGTTATTCAATTCCAACCTTAATTGTTGGAAAAGTGATGCCATATAAAGTTAAAACCCTTTAAATACAGATAAATGTGTTAGTTAGTATGTGCGTAAGAATTTAACCAGTCGATGTATTCTGTTAAAAATTTCACGGTGAAATCTTGGTGAAGGGAGCATAAAGCGAGCCGTCATTAGTGTTAATCCCTAGCATCAGGTGGAATCACAGCTGACTGTTAGGGCACTTCACCTACGCTTAGATTTTAACAGAATAGATCGGTTGATGCTAGGAATGGCTAGGGATTGACATCTGACTACAAGCTAACTTCACTTTAGTATTCAAGGTGAGACTTTACGAAACTGAGTGAACACGATCTGTTTACAATTTTACCAAACATTTTGGAACTGATTATAAGTAATCATAATCTCTCGTATGGGAATATGTAAGTACAGTGTGAATTGTTTTGCCTAGGTAAAAATATTGGCAATTATGTACGGAGAAATATAAAAACGGAACGATAATCAAGCAAAGACTGAAGCAATAAAGATGAGTTGCAGTTCTTGCTACCGATAGAAAACTGATCAACCTGATGACTTTGAATAACAAAGTTTAAAATTAACGTCGAGTATCCGAGTATTATTAATTGTTCTCTTTCATTAAAAAATATGTTTTGGAAACCACAAAAGCACGAACAAAGAAAATAAATTTGAGACGCATACAATATCAACGCATATCCTTCCCGAAGGTTCAAAGTATCCCCACACTAAATTTCATCAAAATTGGCCCAGTCGTTTCGGAAATTACCCGGAACAAACAGACCGCCAAAAATTTTATTTTCGTAAAAGAATTGACATTACAAATAGACCTTTTAATTTTATTTATTTCTATGAATTAATAATAGTTCTCATAAAACAAAAAAATTAAGGCCAGAACATCTTAGCGCTTTTCACAACCTGCAGTGCAAGTATTATGGCGGCCATTAAAATAAGACATTGAGCAAATCTGTTAAATAAGACAGGCGGTATGAAAGTGGACCTAGTTTTGGAACTAGGCCGTGAATCGCAGGCAAACGTTACTGGTCTAACTAGCTTACTGGTGTTAAAATAACAATATCAAGTTTAATTTAAGACAAGCTAATGTACCTGATGGTTTTACCCATCAGGAACCTCTCAGGATCTGTAGGGTATATGGGTTTCCAGAAAACGATGAAACAACAAACTATGACTTGTAAACAGAAATCTGAGTTTTAAATTCTACTTAACTTTTATCTCCTATTTGATTTCATTAGGGGTGAATTTTTTAAATGGTCTCGTTTGTGACAAAAAACTTTTTTACAAAAAAAAAAACAACCGACTTCCTTAAAAACACTAAAAAGTGAAAAATAACTTTAATTTCGGAAGTCGGTGTCTTAGGATCTGTATTTATGGTTTTTTTGCCACCGACTTCCGAAATTAAAGTTATTTTTCACTTTGTAGTGTTTTTAAGGAAGTCGGTTGTTTTATTTTTTTTGTAAAAAAGTTTTCATTTTTAAATTTTTAGTTGTGGTATCCACCCCGCACTAATTCCAAACAAACAATGCATATTTATGCGATAGCAGAAATCGCGGTTGATTTGCTGTCATTTTTTAAAGACTTCCGGTGTCTATCTCTGGAACTCATCATCAGATCTATATGAATTTATATGGGACCATTTCGAAATAAACCCCTTTCAAACAAAAAAAGAATTTTGCAAATCCGCTTATATATGACGGAGTTATGGCCGAACATACATAAAAAAATATAAACATCCGAATTGAGAACCTCCTCCTTTTTGAAGTCGGCTAAAAAGCAATTATTGTTGTGCAAAGTTTCATGCTTCTAGATCCAACGGATGGTTTAAGCGTTGTTTGTTAGTAAATTTTAGACTCTACTAGCTTTTGTCAGCGCTTTCGCCCGCATGGAGGTCGTAAATTATCCTGCGGGAACATACTACCGGGATAAAAGTACCCTATGTGTTAATCCAGGTTATAAACTAACGGTCTGCTAAATTTCATCGAAATCCGTTCAGTAGTTATTGCGTGAGAGAGGTGTAGCTAGTGTTTACTAAAAAGGTAGCCATGAAAAGTATATTTGCACCTTTGGGTGCAAATATACTTTTAAAATCACGTCGCACAATTTGGTTATCGAGTTAAAAACGCTTCAACGGCCAATGAGACACATCGAAAATAGAGAAGCATCATAAAATGAAATGCCCAGCTGTTGATTTCGTATTCATTTAAAAGCAAATTAATTAAATGCGTGTTACGAACATCGATTTCACGTTTCGATGAAATTGTATCAGAATACGATTACCGAAAGGTCGATGCAGTTTCAACTGTGTTAACTGACCGATCTCTATATGACGTCTATAGACCGGCTACTATGCTAGCTCTTATCATTATTTATTTATCTAACCATTTTTGTACACTTATACAATGTCGCCCATGCGCATGTGACCGCCCGTAATATTCTGAATATTCATGAAAAAATGTCGGAAATAAACTTCAAAAGGGGGGGTCTATCTATAACATTTTTACACTAGTTTTTTTAAAATAAATACACAATTTTTTACCGAAAAAATGACTTCGATTCCGTCTTTTTTTTCGTAGTCGATAATTTTTAGTAAAAATGTTAATCAACCTGTTAAAATAACTCTTAAGCTTTTGGAAACAATAAACAGAATCCAAATCGACCCATAAACTTCGGAGATGTGTCAAAAAATAGAAAGCAAATCTACAAAATCTACTTAAAAAATTAAAAATTGAATAACATGAAAAATGTTATAGATAGACCCCCCTTTTGAAGTTTATTTTCGACATTTTTTCATGAATATTCAGAATATTACGGGCGGTCACATGCGCATGGGCGACATTGTATGAACAGCCAAGAAGAAAAGAACAGAAAAATTTGTACAGGGGTGGTGCTTATTTCTAAAGAAAGCTGCCTAACCTTTTTCCAATTATATTGGGGTCGGCTTCCAGTTGAGTACCTTTATTTTTAACCGACGAAAAAAAAAACGGAGGAGGTTCTCAATTCGACGCGTATATTTTTTTTTTTAATGTATGATCACGCATAACTTTTTACATAGTAGTCCGATTGTGATCATTCTTTTTTTATGGGAAAGGGTATACGCCAAAGCTGGTCCCATGTAAATTTGGAAAACAAAATCGAACCCAAAGGGTCGGAAAACAGGGGATGATTGATTGTTCACTCACTGATTGTAATGTATAACCACGCATAACTTTATACAGAGTAGTCCAATTTTGATAATATTTTTTTCATTGGATAGGGTATATCTTGCCAAGTATTATTAGTACATTAAAACTACAAAAAATTATAAAATAAAAACTTTTTAACAAAAAATTAAACCGCCGAAAAAACTGAAAAGCAAAAAATAATAAACCTTAAAATTTTGAGGTGGCGCTGGAAAATCAATGAACACAGATCACTCGAAGCGCCGGCTCATAATTTGAAGGTTTATTATTTTTTGCTTTTAAGTTTTTTCGGCGGTTTAATTTTTTGTTAAAAAGTTTTTTACATGGAGCGACTGCCTATCTAACCTCCTCAACCCATGATTTGTAAAAGTTTTCTTGGGTCTTCCACCTAGATTTTTCAGCAGTAGCCCTGACTCTGGTTTCGTGCCTAGTTTATGGCAATAGGAACGCCCCCTATAAGACTCTATTGCGTGAGACTTAAAACATAACTGAGGGGTAATTGCGGAACTTTTTATCGGTAGGAATTGGTTTAATATTGATAGTTAAACAACATTCATTGCGTTATTTACGTTGCTGAGCCGACAATTTATTCGAACAAATGACGCAATGGTTTAGACATAATCTTCAATCCCATTCAGATTCTGATAAATTGTGCGTTTCGCAATTAGGGTGCTGGTGAACTGGGATAACGGACAGCTGAACTGAGTATTGAGAATCTAACAGAGTGCATCCTAAAGCGTCGCTAAAATAAACCATTCGATTTTCATCTTTCAGTGGTAAGTAGAGCGTTGAAGATACATTACACGAAAACATCCCGCTGCGACGGCCGTGCGCCAACGTGGACTACATCTTTACGGAAAATCTATACTATAATCTATACTAACATTATAAAGCTGAAGAGTTTGTTTGTATGTTTGTTTGATTGAACGCGCTAATCTCAGGAACTACTGGTCTGAATTGAAAAATTCTTTTTTGTTGGGTAGCCTATTTATCGAGAAAGGCTATAGGCTATATAACATCACGCTACAACTAAGAGGAGTGGAGCAGTAATGAAAAATGTTGCAAAAACTGGAAAAATCGCACGGGTAGGATTCTACGCGACGGGATGGGTCGGGGGAACAAGAACTTTAACGCGGGCGAAGTCGCGGGCAGAAGCTAGTAATGTTATAAAGTTGAAGAGTTTGTTTGGTTGAACGCGGTAATCTCAGGAACTACTGGTTCGAATCGAAAAATTATTTTTTGTTGGGTAGCCTATTTATTGAGGAAGGCTATATAAGATCACGCTACGATCAAAAGGAGCGGAGCAGCAACGAAAAATGGACGAAAACTGACAGGCAATTCGATGTGACGGGAAGGGTCAGGGGAGCAAAAATTTGACGCGGACGAAGTCGCGGTCAGAAGCTAGTTTAAAATATGGAACCAAATTACTATACAACACTTTTTAACTGAGAAAATTTCTTTTCTTGCACCAACTATCTAAGAATAGCTAAAACTGTCATAAAAATATGGGCCATGTAAGCAGGTTGATTGATCAGGAAAGTGGCTGGGGTAGCTTGTATGCAGAAGGCGGATGACAGGGTGTTGTTGTGTAACATGGGAGAGGTCTATGTCCATCAGTGGACTACGATAGGCTGAGTTGATTGAAGCAGGTTGATTGCCTAGCCTGCATCAGCCAACCAGTTAGTGGTTAAACCTGGACCCTGAGTTGGCTTAGCGTAGTATAGAATTTAAGTAGCATAAGAGATCAGTACCCCTAGCCAAGTTGATAATCTGCAATCGTTTACGCTAGTTGCTTAACGTTAAGTCACGTGTTAGAACAAACGAATTAATAATTCGTAGCCAAGTTCACATCGTTCAAAATGATAGAATGATTTTTTATCGTTTCTACAATGTTCAACGCTACATCCTTTGCTATAATGTGTCGTTTTTCTAAAGACATTGTAGAACGAGCGGCCGACTCAGGCGCGTCAACATGGCTACCAACTTATAGTTTTCTACAATTGCTGACACCGAGGCGTTACCGATTGGAGAACGGAATTCGACATGAAACCGTTGTAACTTGGCTAGGGGGGCAGGTTATACTGGCTTTCTTTGTATTATTGATATTAAATATATCTCTCTATCACAGAAGTAAAATACTTTGTCTCTTTATCAAAAACACAATCACTTTTTACTTAAACCACAAAATATGATAGCCTCCACTTCTGACATCACAGCATCCTTCATCATAGCATAGAAATCACAAAACCAGACACAACATCGTAAAAAGTAATACTTACTTACGAAAAAGTGAATTTACATTTATTAATATTGATAGAACGATCTAAAATAAAGTAGTTAAGTCAAACAGTATTATGAAATTGGATGTAAATGCCTTAGGAAATATATTTAATTTGATTTTTTATACGCAATCATTAGATTAGTCAGTGAAATCTATACTTTCTAGTATCGTAAAGTATTAAATGTTAAGTAATTGTTTTGCCGGACGTAAAGAATAGCACTACCCATTTCTTTCCGTGGGTGTCATTGAAGGCGACTATGGGACTTAGAGAATGGGCAGCAGCGTTCTCAATAAGCCCATCTGCTACGATCTATACAAAAAATAATAATAATAATACAAATACTATGAAACACACATATCCATTAAATAAGCTATAAATAACAAATTAATCGTGTGTACAAAGTTAATAACATAAACTATAGCGGCCCTAGTATGAGGAGTGAAAAGATAAATTTATCCATTTAACCAAATTATAATTAACGCGCACTCAATCACGGCAATAATTTATTATTTATGACTTCATTTTCTAAAATGGTGAACCTGTCTTTGATCATAAAAATACAGTCGACATCGTAAGAAGATGAACATCAATTTTTTTGTGATTTTTTATGAAACGATTCAAGTAATTACTGATAAATAAATTACTGTGAGGAAAGAACATAAACAACACAAAACAATGATAATCAATCTGCCTAGTTTTTCCCCAGTTGTGAAGAGGTCGGCTTCCACTTGATACAACTGAATAACAGTATTTTACAAGGAATTACTGCCTATATGTACCTACTCCACAACCCATTTATTAGGTAATAAGTTAACCCTTGGTAAGACTGGTGGTCAAAAAAAAAACATTTATTTGCGTAAATAAGGTACGGTAAGGTAGAAGGTTGGTTAAATATTATGAATTTGTTCTCTTATTCTGCCTTTAATTTCGGCGTGTAAATATAAGCTAAAGTTACACATTTCTTATTTATTTAAATTAATTATACCTATTATCACAATCATGCAGTCATTAAGCAGATAATCCCATTAAAATTGTACTACTGAATTAAATAAATGTCAAAATAATAATAAAAGAATGATACAAATAATAATCATAAATGTCAATCATAATTATTTCAATAATGGGAGAGATTCGCCACCCAATAATATATAAACCTTACAATTTATAACCTAAAAGCTCATGTACTGGTCGATCGACCCACGGGGTTGTCATTACTAAGGCACACCACAAGTCCCTATCAAAACTAGCAACCCAAAAGTGTATGAATAATTAAAAATCAAGTTACGCCGATTTTCTTTATTCTAAAAACTCCTTAATCAAAGTATTGCAAAGCAGTTTTTAACTAACGTAATTTATACTGACTTGTGAGTCTGACTGTACCATGTATGTAAGTAGGTAGGTACCGCGAATTGAACAGTAGGAGATCTATTAAAAACGATCCATATTTTAGAAGCAATAAATAAAGGTAAAGTAGAAATCTTCTAATTTAATTTGGAGCAGTCTTGATGAGGTATTAATTTGACATTTGACGTGAATAACAATTTCACTTGCACAAAGTTTCAAAAGAAAACACGATTATTTTAAGGTTGGACGTCGGAAATCTATTGTTTTTTATTTATTATTTTTATAATGTTAGGGTGGCTTATAGCTAACAATACAAAATTAGTAGTGAGGTAATTCACAATAAGCCATTTACAAGCCTCCACAGATAGCAACAGAGTATCGTTGTACAAGTTATAAACTATGCAATGATATATATGACATTTATGTTAAAACTATGTAAGTGATTAACTAATTAATTAAGCTTAAAATTAACTAAATATAAATTATACTAATTACATTAATAAAAGAATGAATGTAACTACACTGGCAGAAATGCATGCACACCACTACATAGATTCACTAAATGTTATTGATTTTGGATAAAATGGTACTAATGGACGCCAAGCTGCTTGCAAACAAATCGATTGACGGATGTTCATTTTTTTAAATTCTATTAAATATATTGTGTACCAATCATCTGCCTGCCTCTTCCCAACTATGTTGGGGTCGGCTTCAAGTCTAACCGGATCCAGCTGACTACCAGTATTTAACATAGAGTGACTGCCTATCTGACCTCCACAACCCAAATAACGGGTAACACGATACCCCTTGGTCAGACTGGTTATAAGGTTCCCACTGCTAAGACAGGTCTTCTCTCTTCGACAGAGAGTGGGTTGTCAGCTATAACGCAGGTCCAGTGTGTATTGGTAGATGTCACGTCATATGTCTTCTATTTTTTGGTTCTAGAACATGCCGATTCCTTCAGGATGTTTTCCTTCACCGTTTTGAGAGCAGTGGTGATGATTTTTTTTACACAAAGTGCCTGCTTGGATGCGAACCCACGAGCTACACCTGTAAGTCGAGGTGGATATCACTGGGGCGCCATTGCTCTCTGTATAAACACAGTCAGATCTAATAATTAAAAACCGGCCAAGTGCGAGTCGGACTCGCGCACCGAGGGTTCCGTACAAACCTGCAGGTATTCACGGTTTATGCATAAGGCTTATGTTTATGAAATTAAATGTTTTTTTATTTATTTTTTTTATATTTGAGTTGACTGAATGAAAGGTAAATGTGGTTTACGATTTATGACGTATTAAAAAAAAACTACTTGCTAGATCTCGTTCAAACCAATTTTCGGTGGAAGTTTACATGGCAATGTACATCATATATTTTTTTTAGTATAAACGGAATGATTTTTGAAGACCTATCCATAAATATCCCACACGTCCCATACGTGTGGGATATTTAAGGATAGGTTTTTTGATGTTTTTTTTTTTTGAGTTTCAGTTCTACATATGGGGAACCCCAAACTTTATTGTTTTTTTTTTCTATTTTTGTATGAAAATCTTAATGCGGTTCACAGAATACATCTACATACCAAGTTTCAACAGCATAGCTCTTATAGTTTCGGAAAAAAAGTGGCTGTGACATACTCGGACAGACAGACAGACATGGCGAATCTATAAGGGTTCCGTTTTTTGCCATTTGGCAACGGAACCCTAAAAAACTGCACAAACCAACACTAACCCCATTTCTTCAATCAAACACCAATTAATTATTTCTTTTTAATAGACCTGTGGAGGTTTCTACAGCTCTATTAAAAAGAAATTAAACAATTTCAACGATCAGCTTCATAAATACTTACCTATCTACTTCCTTTAAATAAACGTTATATAAAAATGGCCGCTCAGCTGCTAAAGGCACCCACGCGAATATAATCTAGCAATTAGCTCAGGCTAAATGGCCAGTTAATGTTAAAGAGAGATCGTTTGGATACGACTTCTGTTTAATTTAGACTAGTTTTATAAATAGTTACAGAAAAGTTGTTATTGAATAGATTAATTGACTTTTCTATAGCTTTCATTATCATATTCATCATTTCAGCCGAAATAGGTCTACTGCTGGACAAAGTCATGGTCATAATCAGCCAATATTGTTCCCACTGCTGGGACACAGGCCTCCTCTCGGTGAGAGGGAGTGGGCCGTAATCCACCACGCAGCCCCAGTGCGGGTTGGTAGATGTCACATGCCTTAGAATTTTTTGGTTCTAGGACATGCTGGTTTCTTCACGATGCTTTCCTTCACCGTTTTGAGAGCAGTGGGGATGAAATTATTTACACAAAGTAACGCGCCTGCCTAGGTTCGAACCCACGACCTGCAACTTGTAAGTCACCCATACCACTGGGCCACCACTGCTTGCTGGACTTAGGCCTCCCCTAAATTAGGGAGGTTTGCCATTATCGCCACGCTTGGCAGGCGGGCTGCCGATAGCAGTATGGTGATAAAATGCATAGAGAACGCTGCTACCCATTCTCTAGTAAGTCCCTTAGTCGCCTCATACGACACCCACGGTAAGAAATGGGGTGGTGCTATTCTTTACGCCCGACTTTTATAGCTTTAGCAAAGTTAAAAAGCTCTTGTGAGGATAAATTCGGCCGGTATTTTCAAGACATATTACATAAATTAGTGCCTTCTTGCGGTCGGAAATTATATTATCTGTTACCTAATTAGAAGTCAGCTACCACGAAGATACTAGTTCCCACGGCACAGGGTATCCTAGTGTGGGTTCTAGGCTTACCTACTCCATTGTACTCAATTTTGTTTTATAATCCAATCTTAGTGCTTTTAGATTTATTTTGTGCTTATTATGACTGTACTTGTTCTTAATTTTATAGCCGTGTTGCTGTTCCGGTCAACAACGTAAATAATGCAATGAATTTTGTTGAACCGTCAAAATGAAAGCCATTTGTTACGCAACTACCCGCAGGTCATAATAAGCAATGTATTTTTTTTTTTCAGTTATTGCCAGAACATGTAGCAGGAAAACCAACCAAAAAACCATGCTCTTATTCAAGCAAACGATATGAAATAAAACACAAACTTATTAAAATCATTTAGCGCGAAAGCCGCTCCACTTCATATACTCTATAACTTCCTATATTATTCTTTCCTTAATGTTTCAATAATAAGTTATTAATGAAAAGAACATATCATCATTATCATTTTAGCCGAAAGACGTCCACTGCTGGACATAGACCTCCCCCAATTTGGGGGGATTTGCCATAATCGCCACGCTTGGCAGGCAAGTTGGCGATCGCAGTATGGTGGTAAAATGCATAGAGAACGCTGCTGCCCATTCTCTAGTAAGTCACATAATCGCCTCTTACAACACTCACGCGAAGAAATGGCAAACGAAAAACATAATAAACTTAATAAAATCATTTAGCTAGAAAGCTGCTCCACATACGATTAACTTCATACGCTCTATAACTTCCTATATTTTTCTTTCCCTAATGTTTCAATAATAGGTTTATAATAAATAGAATAAAGGCAGTGAATTTTTTAAATTCACTTACAAAATTTCGTTTTATTTACGCCCATTACATACACTTGCATGTCATTCAATCAGTATCTGTCAAAATATATTTGTAATTTAGATTGATCAATTATTCTAATGACTCGATCTAATGCTGAGCTTTAAATAAAATACATTTAGCTAATGGATTTTTTTGTTAATTTAATTCATATTACAGTAATTACTATGTTAATGAATACTGTCATTACAGTTTTTATACGCGCCTGAATGAAGGCTCCCACAGACATGCTTGTCAAGACTCTATTCTCCTGCCAGGCTCGCGAGATTTGTTCGAAAGAGAAACCGTGGCCCTGGCATAGGCAAGTGAAGGAACACGGGTGGGTTCAGTAAAAGTCTGACACGCCCTCTCACTCCGCCCAGAGCTGGAGACGACATTTGATGATTTCCCACCCATAAAAAAAACGGACTCTATTGTATGAAAACTTCATGAAAATTTATTTAATTTTATTTTACTAGTCGCATCGCGCTGAGTTTGTATACCTTTACGTTGACAGGGGTAAACATTTGTGCAATTGTTTTGTTAAATGTCCCTTGAAACAAACATATTCAAAAACAAGATGGCCTCTTTAGTTTCGATTTTACCATCGCGCCAAAATAATCTTGTAGGCGCTATACGCACATATTGAATGCACTCGACTCTGACGTTTAATTTGCTTGATCAAAATGACCGCTGATACCATCGCTTAGCTGTCATGTTGACAGAAAAGGTGATCGCAGCTGTCATATCAGGTAGTCTAGGAAATTAATCATTTCAGTTTAGCTCAATAGCTCGGCCACTGACAACTGAGACTAAGTTTTTTTAGATAAGGAAATGACGGATTTTGTTTCATCATTTCGGCCGTAAGACGTCCACTGTTGGACCTAGGCCTCCCCCAGTCTGGGGGGCTTTGCCATAATCGCCACGCTTGGCAGGCGGGTTGGCGATCGCAGTATGGTGGTAAAATGCATAGAGAACGCTGCTGCCCATTCTCTAGTAAGTCCCTTAGTCGCCTTTTACGACACCCACGGGAAGAAATGGGGTTTATTTGAATGAAATGCCTAAATTATTTATAATTTTTTTATTTTTTATTAACTTACTTTGGTCGTTCTAGTCTAACGTACTCTTATCAGTCAGCAGACCAAATAAATCTCAATCGAATATTTAAGTAAAATATTCCCTGTGTGTTTCCTTTTGGCAAAAATGTCGAACTTTCATACAAATTTTCATCCCCTTTTTAACCCTACTAAGGGCTGGTTTTCAAAAATCCTTCTTTGTATACAATGGAGCTCAAATTTCATGCTTCTAGACCCAACGGTATTAGCTGGCCTGGCCCTAGATCTCAAATTCTCTCACCAACGATTGAATTAAAGATGTATGTAGATTCAAAAAACTGTACCATATCTCGTCACATTTAATTACAATTATTACATTTACTTCTGTAATGTTATGGTATTCGTAATACATACGCCCTCTACGTAATATTATGACCAAAAACGAGTCGTCCTAATCATACCAAAGAAAATCTTCGTAAACAAAAGTTTTCTATCATTCTTCAATGAACAATGTACTTCCAACTATGGCATTTACTGAGAAAATTGACATTTGAATGGTTCTGAAACGGGCTTATAAATTAAACTGAAGGTCAGCTCGTAGGCATGGAGAAAGAAATTAACTAACATAAGTCATACTTTTTAATAAAGAGAAAATCTTAAGTGACGTAATGGCCAATCAAACCATTGACCTTAGTGATGATAGCTATACAGACAATTAAACAAAAGATATATATTTAGCTGTCACTCAGTGAAATATAAAACTCATGAGCGATTTGTACAGAGTTCTAGGTCAAAAGTAATTCATATCATCACCACTGCTCCCAAATCAGTGAAGACAAACATCGTGAGGAAACCAACATGTCCTAGAACCAAAAATTCGAAGACATGTGACATCCCCTAAATCGCACATTCTACTATTCAAGATGAAATATTTTCCATAACAGCAACCAAGCTAATGGGGAAGAATGGCTTCTATTAACTCTTTATCTGTCTGCCGTCAGACCTTGTCATAAGCAATTAGGATGAAGATACAAGAAGATGGGCCAACGATGCTGGTCATAGCTCATAGACTGGTTAGCAGCTATCTGTATAAGAAACCTTATTTTCTTCGGTAGAATCCTCCACAATTTCACAAGTACAAGTATGTTGAAGATAGCCACAGTAAACGATGACAAGACAAGCTGGACTAAACTAGCAAGCAATGGTCCACATTCGCTCCGAACTGAAGTTATTGGAAACCAATGAGGTCTTTTGCCAACAGCTGCAGATGCTATAAGCTATGAGTATATACAAAATATATTCCTATATTACCTCTGCCAAAATGCAATGCATTTTGTTGGCAGATGTACATAGCTCCATACTACTTTAGCTCTTTATAGTTTTGTACTAGCTAACACTTTTTCACTAAAAGGTACGCTAAACTATTCATGCTTTTCTTAACTGATACAGAAACAGACCAAGTTTTTTCAAATATTCTTTACAATGAGGCTTTGATAAAACACTTTACGTGTCTTTTAAAAGAAGTAGTTGGTACCTATACAACTTTTTATCGACTGAAAGATTATCAAAATGTGTTGGACCTTTAAAGAACCTATATCTTCGACCATTACAATTAAATAGGCACTACAAATCTTTTCACACATCATTGCTCCTTTGAGATCTTCTGTGTACTTATAAGATTATCTTTAGGGTCACCTCAAAAGGAAAAAGCGGAACCCTTATAGGATCACTTTGTTGTCCGTCCGTCCGTCCGTCCGTCCGTCCGTCTGTCAAGACCCTTTTTCTCAGGAACGCGTGGAGGTATCAAGCTGAAATTTATATCTAATACTCAAGTCTACTGTCCCTTGGAGCTGTGAAAAAATTTCTAAGCTAACTCAATCAAAAGATATAGCCGTTTATGCCGCACATTTCCGCAAATTATCGAAACTCGCAAGGGAATCAAAACCTAAGGGGTACTTCCAGTCGATCTAGAATTTTGAAATTTGGTACGAAGCAACGTCTTATAGCACAGATAAACGAAAAATTGCGGAAACAGTAAATATTTAGTTACATCATATAATATTTTTTTTTTATTTTAAACTTTATACCTACAGGTTTCAATCAATCAATCAATCAATCATTTATTTTGTTAAACATAGGTATATTAAACAGATAGTCCATGTCAAAAATATGTGCACTATGTTTTGCCAATAATTGGCGTACAAAATTAAAACAAACAAGCAATTAAATTAAGGTGGCATGCCAAGAGATTACATTATAAAAATTATAGTCTTCAATTTAAAATATGTCAGCTAAGGAGTTACTTACAATCTATCATAACTAAACACAACACAACACAAAGGCAAAATAAATAAAATCATGAGTGTTTAATTGGTTTGTACGGAACCCTCGGTGCGCGAGTCCGACTCGCACTTGGCCGGTTTTTAATGTATCACTCACTACACAATAGGTACTGTACTAAAGCTACGATGAATCAAATTATTGTTTACTAAAAGTGTATTCGGGGCACAAATAAACGTTCATACTTACTTCTCAAATATACGTCTTCTAAACTTTAATTAAGAATGTAATTAGTTACCAAAACGATGCGCCTCCGTCAACACTGCACCCAAAAGGGGCACTCTCTACCTCCCACTTTCATACTCTCCATAGACAATGAATTACAGCAAACGTTACTATAATAAATATTTATCAGTGGCAATGACTACCTACAAATTGACACTTATGACTAAAACCAACATCATAATCAACCTTAAAACTGAATACGCAAGGTAGAAAGTCGAATGTTAAGTTATGATTATTTAGGTACTCTGGTAAATCACGAAGACTGGGCTTCGCAACTTTTACTTAACGAAAACTTTCGAGTTATTGCCAATGTGCTGTGTGTTAGAAAATTGTTGAACAAAAGAGGTACTAGTAATAACTACCTATTCAGTTTTAAAATGTGCATTGGTAGTTAAATTATGACTGATTTCAAAAGCATGACTTCTTGTTTCTTGTTTGGTTAGTTAATATTTAACTGGAAGTAGGAATGTTATTTTATTTCTAGAAAACAATTCAGGCGTTTCTTTTTCTTCATCGAAAGACATGTGCCGACGGACCACTTCAAGAATCGCCACAATTAGCAGCAATCAAACCATAAATTGATTCCAAAAAGAAGATTCCAATATTCTATGTCTTCTTCTATTTATTATATTCTCTCTCTCTCTAATTGATTGACATAATGATTTCCATAGTTTGATTATTTTATGAGTTTTTAACACTTAAACACTTCCTTAGCTATTAAGTAAGAAAAAAAAACAATACTAAAATTATAAATATAAACAAGAAAACTTACCATAATAAAGTCCAAAAGAATCACCTCAAAAATCCAAATTGATTATAACAAATGTAAAACTTTTAACAAAATTAGAGTACACTACACTTCACAGATAATAAAAGTTTAATTTTCGCGCGCAAGAACCATAGATGTTTTTTTTTTCGATGCGTGGAAGCGCGCCTGCGTGCGGCGGTCGTGCCGGCCAGTGGTCAACTGCCTTCGAGTTCGTTTCGACATATGCACATCCACGATTCGCATCTCAAAACAAGTGAAATTTGCTGTTTATTAAATTTTTGTTTTAATTATTTTTTTCAAGTATGAAGCGTCGGGTTTGACAAGGGTTTCGTGAGGTATTTAAGAGGCTGTATACTTTTTGCTTTAAGTAAAATGTAACCAGTTTGTTGCCGGAAAATCATTGTAATTAAAAAAAGAATTTTCAATTTTCTCGTGTTTGTTTTTTCAATTCATATTATTTCCTAAACCACACACATTATAAATGCCTTCAATTATCACTATCATACAAACTTCACCGGTGCCATACCTTAAACTTTCACTTGACTATTTTGTCAATATTATTCATAATTACCGGCCGCAAAAAAACTTTCTTTGATGATGTCTACTGACGTAATAAGACATCAGTAATAGAGAGAAAACTTCTACTAAATTATGACATTAAACCGAACAGCCCTGATTACTAACTCGATAATTAATCGATATGACAACAAAGTTATCGATATGCGTCGAATATAATCGAGAAAGCCGGTTGGAGAGACTCGTACTCCTGAGACCATGAAAGTGCCTGGGCATTGAGTGTAGAGAAACATAAGTTATGTATAGAATCTATATTACTTAGTATGCTTGTGTAATGGTGGTCGGGAAAACGGTACGGGTTACTTATGGTCACAGACAGATTGTAATAGGTATACTTGGAACACAATCTGATGTAAAGAGTGGTAGGTATTGTAATTCAATGATGTACAGTCACCAAACGAAATTTAATCAAAGGGTTGTCGAATATAGATTCAGTTTAGTAAGAAACCGATGGATGTTTTCGAATGATGCCAATTTTGCTCTCACCATTCAGTAACATTGTTGGATAGAGCTGAAAAAAATAAAAATATTATGACGCTATGTTCCAAATCTTAGTCCATTCAGAGTGATCCATAAACAAGTCAATTTAACCATAGCCAAAAATAATGTTTTTCACTAAAATAAATCCTGGCGTCGTCCTTTAATTAAAAAAAAACCGGCCAAGTGCGAGTCGGACTCGCGCACCGAGGGTTCCGTACAAACCTTCAGGTATTCACGGTTTATGCATAAGGTTTATGGTTATGGTAATTAAATGTTTTTTTTTTTAATTTTTATATTTGAGTTGACTGAATGAAAGGTAAATTGTGGTTTACGATTTATGACGTGTTAAAAAAAACTACTTACTAGATCTCGTTCAAACCAATTTTCGGTGGAAGTTTACATGGTAATGTACATCATATATTTTTTTTTTAGTTTTATTATTCCCTTATTTTAGAAGTTAGGGGGGGGACACACATTTTACCACTTTGGAAGTGTCTCTCGCGCAAACTATTCAGTTTAGAAATAAATGATATTAGAAACCTCAATATTATTTTTGAAGACCTATCCATAGATACCTACCCCACACGTATGGGTTGGATGAATTTTTTTTTTGAGTTTTAGTTCTATGTATGGAGAACCCCAAATATAATTGTTTTTTTTTTTCTATTTTTGTGTGAAAATCTTAATGCGAAAAAAGTGACTGTGACATACTCGGACAGACAGACAGACAGACAGCCAGACAGACATGACGAATCTATAAGGGTTCCGTTTTTTGCCATTTGGCAACGGAACCCTAAAAATGAACCGTAATTTATTTTATTACAAACCTAGCTATACCCGTGGGTTCGCCCACGTGGATGTTGAAACGAAAGTGCTACCGAGACAAGCTTGTGTTACTTATAATATCAGCTATCTGCCAGTGAAAATCAAAATCGGTTTAGCTGTTTCGGAGATTAGCCATCCACACAACAAAAAATAACAGACAATATGGCTGATGGCAATAGGCTCACATTCTGATATAAATTATATAGGAGTTAAACATAATTGCCGAAATGTACTGTACTGATACACCTCTACCTAACGTTTTGTGTCATGTTACTTACACTACTAGAAACCGGAATACTAAAAGCAAAAAGGTCTTATTTCAAGAGCAAGTGTTTGCTTCAAGCATTTTGTTAGCCATCGAGACTGTTTTAGAAAAAAAAAACAACAGGAATCAATTCGGATGTTTATATTTTTTTAATATTTTTTTATGTATGTTCGGCCATAACTCCGTCATCTATATATATAAAATTCAAAGTCCTGAGTGAGTGACTGACTGACTGACTGACTGACTGACTGATATATCAACGCACAGCCTAAACCGCTGGTCCTAGAGACATGAAATTTGGAGGGTGTATTCTTTGTGAAGAGTAGGTATCCACTAAGAAAGGGTTTTTTGAAATTCCATCCCTAAGAGGGTGAATTGGGGGGTTGAAATTTCACGCGGGCGAAGCCGCTGGCGGAAGCTAGTAATATGTATAGACGGATTTGTAAAATTCTTTTTTTGTTCAAAAGGGTTTTTATTCCAAAATGGTCCCATATAAATTTCATATAGATCTGATAATGAGTTCCGGAGACATACACCGGAACTCTTTAAAAAATGACAGCAAATCAACCGCGATTTCTGCTATCGCATAAATATGTATTGTTTGTATGGAATTCGTGCGGGGTGGATACCACAACTAAAAATTTTAAAATATAATTTCGGAAGTCGGTGGCAAAAAAACCATAAATACAGATCCTAAGACACCGACTTCCGAAATTAAAGTTATTTTTCACTTTGTAGTGTTTTTAAGGAAGTCGGTTTTTTTTTTTTGTAAAAAAGTTTTTATTACTAAACTGACAGCTTGTTAACTAAGTTGTAATTCTTTGTTTCTTTTTGTCATTTTTTTTATTATTTTATATTAGAAACTTTACCTGAATCGAAATAAACTTGAAAATGTAAAAACTAGCTCAAGAGTTTTCTCTAGAACTACTGGAATATCGTGATTTGAAATAAGACGGTAAGTGTTTACCAGCCATAGCTGCTTGAATGATGGCCGCCGCCTCTACAGCAACGGTGACTGTCAGAAAACTTATCTCTTCATCTCTACCCGTCAGGCAGCAGATGACGGCTACAGCCGGAGGAACGACGGACGGTAAGAAAGCGGGCCGAGCGGCAACTCAATACGTATTATCGACGCTAACGCAAAAACTACCCAGGCAAAGTCAATACAATTTATTTAGGACCACCCCTGAAGCATAACCTATCCATTGAAAAAAGAACTTTCTAAATCGACCCACAATTGCCGGAGATATTAATTACTTAATTAATTTAGGAAGTCGGTGACAAAAAACTAAAACACGGATCTAAAGACACTGACTTCCGAAATTACTTTATTTTTCACTTTACAGTGTGTTTTTGGACGTCGGTTTTTTGGCAAAATAAAAATAGATAAAGAACTTACTTTTCCTCATCTATCGCTTCGGCTCAAATGACGTTACTTCTGCTTTACACCGCACAGGTCATAGAGCTAATAAGTCACTAACCAGGTCCTGTCGCCCTGTATACTTTGATATACGAAATATGACTGCCTGCATTTTGAGCATCCTTAGAATCTACGTGAAGTCTTTGTAATCACAATAATTATACTAGTCAGATTATAGAGTCAGAAGGGCTCGTGGCCAACTAATAGCAGCCTTACAGGTCGATCTTCGAGGTTAAGCAACGCTTGCCGAGGTCAGCCTGTGGATGGGTGACCATCCCTCACATACCGAGATCCCTGTGCCACGAAAATCACGTTAAGCCCTTCATCCCAGCCCTTATTTTGAGATATTTGACAGTCGTTATGGTTAGTGAGAAGCCCAAAAGTCTGACAACCAATCTTACCAAGGGGTATCGTGTTAGCCAGTAATAGAGTTGTTAAAGTCAGATATAGACAGTCCTTCTCCCTCCCGGTTAAACTGGAAGCCAACGCTAGAATACTTGAGAAGAGGCTAGACAGATTCACTAGTTACATGCTTTTAACGAAGTCAGTTAAATAAATTACCTAAAACAGCTTCATCATTTCAGCCATAAGACGTCCACTACTGGACTTAGGCCTCCCCCAATTTGGGGGGTTTTGCCATAATCGCCATGCTTGGCAGGCGGGTTGGCGATCGCAGTATGATGGTAAAATTCATAGAGAACGCTGCTGCCCATTCTCTAGTAAGTCCCTTAGTCGCCTTTTACGACACCCACGGGAAGAAATGGGGTGGTGTTATTCTTTACGTCCGGCACCACACGGTACAAAAACAGCTTACAAACCAACAAAACAAAACGAAAGGCCAACGATGCTAGAAAACATTTATTTTTTTGTGTGAAAAATCTGCAAATGACGTCTCCCACTCAAGGGTGGAGCGGAAGGGCGTGTCAGACTTTTACTGACTAAAACCCACCCATGTTACTTCAGTTGCCCATATGCCAGGGCCACCGTAACTCTTTCGAACGAATCTCGCGACCCTGGTAGGATGCTAGATAACATTAAGATTACATCATCATCTTTTCCGACGAAAGACGTCCACTGCCAGGCCTCCCCCAAAGGTTTTGCCATAATCGCCACGTTTGGCAGGCGGGTTGACGCAGTATGGTGGTAAAATGCATAGAGAACGCTGCTGTCCATTCTCTATTAGCCGCCTTTTACGACACCCACGAGAAGAAACGGGATCGTGCTATTCCTTACATCCGACACCACACGCAACATCAATATATCTTTCGTATTGTCATAAATCTCTATTTACCTCAACTATCTATAGCCTTTGTTGGCGTCAAAAGGCTAACGCCCAGACGCACAGATCTCTAGAGACGCAGACTTCAGATGACGTCGCAGAGTGACGGTCAGAAAGCGAGCCGCTATCACCGCAAGTATCCGTTGCGAGTACCCGCACAGCGTGTCAAGAACATGCTGTAGACTATGTAGGCACAGATAGGACATATTACGCTTACTTACTTGATGTCAACACGGGCGTAACAAAAAAATATCGGGATTTTTTCTCGTGCTGGATCTGCAATGCACTGCTTAGCACTGATTCAATTTATTAATCACTCTATTCTTATTTTGAATTATTTAGAAATCATTTTCTAATTTTTAGTTTGGTTTTCTATTAATTAATTATTTCCTACTAGCTTTTGCCCGCAGCTCCGCTCGCGTTAAAAATAACAATAAATATAGAAAAAAAAAATATTTTTCATAAAAAGTATCCTATGTTACTTCTAATACCTCCAAGAATATGTGTACAAAGTTTCATGATGATCAGTTTAGTCGTTTTCGCGTGAAAGCGTAACAAACAAACTTACATTCACAAATAAAATATTAGTAAGATTTTTCAGTTCGGCCAACAACAAAAGCGTGTTATTTCGTTTTTGTTTTTGCTATTCTGGTGTTCCTGGCCAGGATAGTGGCGCAAATCTATGACATTATTGTATTGTCATCGGTCTTTACTTAAGCAAAGTTTCCAATTAATCCGACGTTTTCAAGGGGGTGAAAATCACGTTCAAAGATTCCTTTACATACATACATACAAACCAAGCGTGTTCAAAACTGCTCTTTCATTGAAAAGTGCAGTACATACGCGGTAAAAAAGGAACTTTGTTCCAAAAGTATGGCAGAGTTTTTTAAACTGACGACAAACAACATGGCTTAAAATCCACGTATTGAATCAATGGTAACAGGTTGTGCTTCGATAACCCGCCATTTTGTATAGGTACAAAACTCCGACGACATAACGAAAACACCGACCATCCGAGTACCGCATCTGTCCTCATTACTCAGTGCAGACAAACACGCACAAGTACAGTTATTAATTACATATACCACCTATTTGCTTGCCGGTGGGCAAACAAGAGCGATCAACTATCATAAGTTGAGACAGATGGCTGGTACGATCATTTATGGTTACCATGATTAATTGAACGCGTTTCTAGAAGTGATCTGGATATGAAAATGATTAGTTTGATGTCTGTTGCTTGATCGTTTAAGGCGATTGGTTTAGTTTAAGGTTATATGCAGTAGTGGCGCAGAGGTATGGAACCCGACTTACGAGTTATATGTCGTGGATTCGACCCCAGGCAAGCAATTTACTTTGTATGAATAATTTCGTATATTATTATTTTATATCAATATATTATTATTTTGACGTGGCGTTGGAAAGCCTCCCACAAGATGGACCAATGACCTCGTGAAGGCCGCAGGAATACGTTGGATGCGAGAAGCACAGAACAGGTCGAAGTGGCGGTGCTTGGGGGAGGCCTATGTCCAGCACTGGACGTCTTTCGGCTGAAATGATGATGATGAATAATTTCATCACCACAGTTCTCAAAACAGTGAAGGAAAACAGCGTGAGGGAACCGGCATGTCTTAGAACCAAAAATTGGAAGACATGTGACATCTAGCAACACGCACTAGTCCCGGGTAGTAGATTGGTAGAATACGGCCCACTTACCTCTCACCGAGAGGAGGCCTGTGTCCCAGCAGTGGGAACGGTATAGGCTGATTATGCTTATGCTAAGGTTATATGGCAATGTTCTTGGCATAGACTGGACAGTTCCTTCCCTTTGAATTGTTACTACGTAAGCATTCAAAGTATACAGACGTGCACATCAATGCATGTTAATAATTAAATAAATTAACGTTCGCATAAATAGTGACCTAGTTTTAGTGTATTAGAGTGTTATACAGAAAACATTTTAAGTAACAAGTTAATACAATGAACTGATTGGATTATTTTTGAATCTTTCCTGGTTTATGGAAGGCAGCCCCTTTAATCGGAGCGCGATGATACGTCGCAGCCCTCCACCGACACCAACTCCGATCCCAGTACCAGCCCCAGCACCGACACCGCCGCGACAAACAAGAAAAGACCAAGATGAGGGTATTGAAGTAGTATCCACTCCGGAGATCCAGTCCTGGATGGGTTCTATTGAGCAGTGCCTCAATGAGGTATGTGCTATTACTTCTGAAGGAAAACTAAACTCTGAGCAGAAGTTAAAAATTAGTAGTCTCTGCCGCAAAATTGGCCATGGAGCTGCGCAAATGGCTGTTCAATACCAGTCGCTTAAGCAAAAAGCCATACAGACCCATGCCTCTCTAAAAACAATGGCCGAAGCTCGAGACCTGTCTGACTGCCTTACCGAGATGAACCGAACAATTCAGGAGTCCTGTTCGAAACAGGGTGCGGCTACTGCATCTTTTGCCGATATGGTGAAGAAGGGGTCCAACAACTTTGTGCGCCCCAATAATCTTAGCTCCGTGGCGATTTATCCCTGTGATAACTCGATAACTAGTGATGAAACCAAAAACATGGTCCAGAAAATTATAAGTCCCGGAGAAATGAAATTAAAAGTTCGAGGCGTGCGCAAAATAGGAAAAGGAGGCCTGATAATCAGCACTGAGACCAAAGATGACCTCGATAAGCTAAGGCAAAAAGTACAACTCGCTTCGTCAGGCCTTACCGTAGATGATCCTCAAAAACGCAAACCACGCATTATAGTCATAGGAGTGCCCACTTCAATGGCTGAAAATGAAGTTTTCAAATGTATTTTCGAACAGAACTTGTCTGAAAAACTGCCGACTATGTCCCAAGATATATTTTTGTCCTCTGTAAAACTGAGTCACAAGTCTGGTAGGAAAGATGCAGATAATTGCAACTTTATTATAGAAGTTCCAGCCGTAATTCGTAAGGCCCTCATCACACAGGATAGACTATTTATAAATTGGACGTCCTGCCCGGTACGAGACTTCACTCTGGTAACTAGATGTTACAACTGCCAGCAGTACGGTCACGCAGCCAAGACTTGCAAATTAACTGTCCCTACCTGTGGGCATTGCGCTGAAGAAGGACACTCAACACAAGACTGCGCAAAGAAAGCCAACCCGCCTAAATGTGCTACATGCTCTCGTTTTAAAAAACAAGCCCACCACAAAACGGGAGACACAGATTGTCCGGCTAAAAAAGCTGCCGAATTCAGGTATATTAATTCGATAGATTATGAAGGCGCCTAAGAGCGCCGCATACTTGATTATATTTTAGACTTAATTTTATTATTATTTATAGTTAAATATGGATGATAAATTAATTACAGATATTGATAATTCATTTTTAACAGTATCAAAGACATGTGACGTTGAGGACTGCATAAAATATCTTTCCGACTATCAAAATTCAGTAACTGTACTAACTCAAAATATTCGTAGTATTTTTAAAAACATAGATAACTTTAACATTTTTCTTCATAGACTTAACTTTGACTTTGATATAATGGTACTTACCGAGTGTTGGCTAGCCAACCGCTACGATAATATTCCAGTAATACCTGGGTACAACGTATTACATTCCACAGTAAACCATAATCAAAATGACGGTATCGTAGTATTTGCTAAAGAATCATTAAAGGTCACAGTCGAGGAACATAGTCTACAAGAGTGCATGAGCAATTGTTTAGTCATCAAAATTGGTACAATTACAGCGGTAATCGCTATGTATAGGTCCCCTTCCGCTAGAAACTTAGATTCTTTTAACAAATCCTTAAACCAGATTCTCCAAGCACTCAGTTCATTTAAGAATGTTATACTAACAGGTGACTTAAACATAAATATTGGTTCTGAGAACTGCGATGCAGGAATCCAGGATTACCTTAACATCTGTTTATACCATGGTTTTCTTCCCGCTCACACATTGCCTACACATCAGAGCGGTTCCTGCTTAGATCATATGATGATCAAAACTAGCCTATCATATATTACGCTTGTTACTAACTCAACAATTACCGACCATCACGCAGTTCTACTAACACTAAATTTATCGCTGCCTAAGCTAAATCGTCCTCCGACAATTAGCAAATTAAATACAAACAAACTCGAACGTGATTTATGCAACATAGACTTTAGCGTAGTTTACAATACTGCTGACGCTAATTTGGCTTTATTGTACTTAATAAAACAGGTCCAACAAGCAATATTACATAACACGACAGTTTCTACAGTAAATAAGAAACTTTATAATATTAAACCGTGGATTACTTCTGGATTAATTCGCTGTATAAGACACCGGGATAAACTTCATCAGAAAACTAAGAGATACCCTGATAATGTTATAATTCAAACTACTTATAAAAGATACAGGAATTTCTGCAACAATCTCTTAAAGAAGGTAAAAACTGATTACGATAAAAAACAAATAAATAGAGCGGGTAAAAATAGCAAACAACTTTGGAAAAGTATTAAAAATATCACCAATATGTCAAAACAGCGTGAATCAAGTTCGAGTTTACTACTTGCAAATTCGTCACCACTCATAACAGCTAACAATGTAAATAACTTTTTTATAAATGTTGGGAAAACTCTTGCTGAGCAGATTTCACAATATTGCGTCCAATCATCTGTCCAAAAATCAAGCAATAGCCGTATCTCAAAATCTTTTGCTCTGTTGGACACTGATGAAGATGAAATATCCCGAATAATTTCCGGGCTAAACGATGATTGTGCAGCTGGCTGGGATAATATAAGCAATAAGATCCTTAAACTTTTTAACCATATTTTGATACCTCCCTTAACGCACATTTTTCGAATCTGTCTTTCCGAAGGAATTTTCCCGAGTTGCCTAAAAAAGGCAGTTGTAATCCCTATCTTTAAATCCGGTAGTAAAGACGTAGTTAATAATTATAGGCCAATATCCTTACTACCGTCGATTTCAAAAATACTAGAGAAAATTATAAACACTAGACTAGTTAATTACCTAGAAAAAAACAACATTTATTCCCCTGCGCAATTTGGTTTTAGAGCGAAATTATCGACTGCCGATGCGGTGCATAGCCTGACTGATTATATTTCACTAGAACTTGGCAAAGGACACCAGACCCTGGGAGTCTTCCTCGATGTAGCCAAGGCATTCGACACGGTATCTGTTTCTCTTCTTCTGAACAAATTAGAAACCATAGGAATAAGAGGAACGCCGCTGAAACTTTTTACTGACTATTTAGACGGCCGGTACCAATGTGTTAAAATAGATAATATTATGAGTAATGAATAGAAAAATACTAGTTTCGGTGTACCCCAGGGGAGTATTCTGGGCCCCACACTATTCCTAATCTATATGAATGAATTGTGTAATCTAAATATTAAACACGGTAAAATAATATCATATGCCGACGACACGGCGTTAATATTTACCGCAAAAAGCAGAAGCGAACTGTTCGAAGTCGCTCAATTAGGATTAAATTCTGTGACTAACTGGCTTCAAAGCAATTTATTAACATTAAATGCCGACAAGACAAAATATATTCACTTCTCCATGCGCAAACCTCAACCTAACATTACTAACCCTCATCTATATGCCCATAAATGCGGAAACTGTGCAGTTAGTACGTGTAATTGTCCTTCTATCATTAAAACGAGCAACATTAAATACCTGGGGGTTATAATGGACGAAACACTCTCTTTTAAAATACATATTGAAAGCCTTAGTAAAAGAGTGCGTAAACTTATATATGTATTTAAGAAATTACGAACATTAGCAGACAAAAAATTAATCACACAAGTTTATTTGGCCCTATGTCAATCTATTATTCAATACTGTATCACTTCTTGGGGCGGTGCACCAAAAACGAATTTGCTTCCTCTTGAAAGAGCTCAAAGAGCAATTTTGAAGGTAGCAAACTTCCATCCCTTCTTTTTTCCCACAGATCTACTTTATAAAACTTGCAACGTGCTGACTGTTCGGCAGCTTTTCATTATGCAGTTAGTATTAAAACAGCACACCATGCTTACCTACACTGCTGACAATACTAACAAGAGACGGAATGATATAGTATGTATAACAAATGAGACCTCAAAACATGTCTTTGTAGAAAGATTCTATACATTTTTAGGCCCATTTCTGTACAATAGATTAAATAGAAAACTAAGTATCTATAAATTAAACTACTATAGCTGTAAAAAAAATATAATTCAATATTTACTAACCACAGATTATGCACAGACAGAAGATTTACTAGTTGTCTGCAAATAAAACCGCTAACTCGCTATTTTACTTTTGTTACCTAAGTTTTAATTTTAGTTATTACTACGCTGATGATTTAAAAGCTTATAAAACTATACAGTCTGTGGATGACTGTTTTAAGTTCCAAGAAGATCTGGATAGATTCGCGGGTTATTGTCTCGACAATAAACTACATCTTAGCCTTTCGAAATGTTACTTTATTAATTTTACTAAAAACCGGTCTGTCATTAGTTTTAAATATAAATTGCTTAACACCATACTTACTAATGTATCAATCGTAAGAGATCTTGGTGTATTACTCGATAATAAGCTGTCATTAAATCAACACATTGAAAAAATTGTTAATAACTCATTCAAAATGTATGGATTTGTCATAAGGTCATCCACTGAGTTCAAGCGAGATTCCACCTACCTGTATTTGTATAAGACACTTGTACGGTCACAACTAGAATATGCAGTACCGGTCTGGAACCCGCTCTATAAGAAATATATAGATGAGATCGAGAAGGTCCAGCGTAAGTTTCTACGTACCATGCATTACAGGTGTCACAGGATTTACCTGCCGTACTCCGAGTTATTACGTAAATATAAGCTTGTTACCTTAGAATCCAGACGTAGGTTCTTGGAGGCATCTGTGTTGCATGGTATTGTTCACAGCCATTTTGACTCAATTGACCTCACGAGCAGGTTATGTTATGCAGTCCCTCGCACCGTTAACAAACGAAATGTCCGTGCTGGTACCCTATTTGCTCTAAATAGCTGCCGAACCAACTCTGGTATGCGCTGCCCTATTCGTCGAATGGTAGACACTTATAACAAATTATTTATTGATATTGACATTTTCGTATGCTCCAAATCACAATTTAAATATAATGTTATGAATCTTTTATCTAATAATAATAATGCAATGAAATGAATGTATAATAATGATTTATATTATAGATCTAATCATATTTTGTATAATTTTAAATTTCTGTTTTTCACTCGACACTGAATTGTTTATTTATTTATTAGTTATTTGTTGTGAATGATGTAATAATTTTTCAATATGTACTGTATGTTTAATAATGCCTTTTGGTGGCACTCATTGCCTATATTTTATTTTTTAATATGCGGATAATGTAGTGGGCTGCAATATTGTTATTCACACCTATTATTTTTTGTTATGTTAAAATTATATATTGTAGCTGTTTATTGTCCCTAAATAAATAAAATAAAATAAAATAAAATACACCTTGTTAATTTATTACATTATAAGAATTTTTGCATTTGTAGCCTGAAACACAGGTTCTACCTAGTTCAGGCAAATTAGCAAATCTGCTCTATTTTAATTGTTTAACGTATTTATTGTAAATGTGACCCTTTTTATTAATAAACAATTTATTATTATTATTATTATTATTATTTTGAATAGGAGGATGTTGTTTAAATTGATGCAGGTTGCTAAGTCAGAATTACCTTTTAAATTTGATGCTGTCCCACAAACAATGCGGCACGTAATATTTTGGCAAGCATGTCCTGCTGTTTGCACGCTACAGGAGTTGATGGACGCTTCTGAAAGTGCTTAGCTTGTAGCCAAATTCTGGACTGACCATATTTAAATTACTACCTAAACGCTAAGAAGACCTATTTAAACACTATTTCTGCGCATGCTATCTTGTGATACGCAAACCGTGTTGGCGATTGCCGATCTCCTCCTTACAAAACTTAAGAGTGGCATCAGCGGAGCGGCATGCTTGCTCCAGCAGACGAGGTGCTTGCGCTGCAGTATCCCGAGCCGAACGTAAACATTGTTAAAATAGGTCAAAATTCAGCATGGGAACATAAACAAGAGCAGCGTTGCGACCATTGTTTTATAGAGACTATGAGGGGACTTTTTCGGAGAGTGCTGTAAAAGGCAGTCGTTTCATATGTGCTAAATATTTCCTATGTTCTCCTATGTGTTTATTGTATAGTTTGAAATTATTATATTGTTAAAAGTATAAAATGGTTTCAATTAAATGTTGCTGATCTAAATACATGAGATATTGAGTTAACAAACGTGACTTCGGAGCGAAGAATTCTGGATTATTACATTTTTACACGATTTTTGTAAATATTTACAAGGCAGATGTGTCTGGACACACCGGATGGGGACGCCCTAGAAGAACACAAGCAAAATGCGTATGTAAGGATCGTAGCAGGTTCTGTAGTTTCTGCTTACCACATGGGAAAAAGGCGTGAGTTTCTGTATGTATGTAAAAGTTCTGAAAAGATCATTTTAATGAGAATTGAAGAGCGACCACATTTATTTTGAATCAGCGTCTGCAGAAGTTTTATATACCTCAGTACAAGAATGTCGCGAGTAACATTACTTGGAATTGTACCTATCGTATTCCATATGAGATTAAACGATAAGGTAGCTTAACAGTTGTTGAGTTTATTTGCAGAATCAAGCCTCCTGGGACACCGTGAGATATCTAACGAGTTGGTCTTATCATTCAACCGGTTGGACGACATACTATGTAGTGATTTGCACTGCTGTAGCTGCTTACAGTTTCTACGTGACTTTAATTTCTAACTTTTGAAGCAAAAGTTGAATATATCTTTAATCGCTTCATAGTGAAATGACCGTGATACATTAAACTTTATTTATCAACACGTAATGATTCATTCACCGCGTTACTAGTTTAAGTATATACAACGCCCGACTTCAAACTCCGGACACCGACCCGACCCTTGCAGCTCTCGCCGCTGAGCCTGTAGCTTCAAATTCGTCCCAAATTAATCGGATCCAGGCTGTCCCTTGCTGCCCTGCCCCACCGACGCCGTAAGCCGAGGTCCGCACCCCACATAGGGTGCACTTACCGTAGTCGTTAAGTTTATACGTTTTATAGCCTATTCAGGCTTAACAACACCATGTCGTCCACGTAGCTGATGTTATTACCACATGCGACATCCAACATAAGTGTTACTCAGCTCCTTGATTGGTTCATTCGCATAAACATTAGTTTTGAATTTGGAGAGCTAAACTGACAGAAAACTAACAAACATATTGCCCGTACGAGGAATTGTCACCATATGCAGAGCAGCCACACTTGTGACCACTTGACGTACGAGGAAGTATATTTGTGAAACACATTTGTCATGACAGTTGTGATTAGTATAAGCGGACAATTTAAGTACGCAGTCATTTTGCTTCTAGTTCTACATCTTATCAATGGACTCGTAGTACTCCTAGTTTGACATCTTGAGTATGAATGAATAAATAGAGCAGTGGGTTGTAGATAGGTTGTAAAACGTGGTCTGAACCCAAGGAAGGACTTTGTGTAAACAATTTAATCACCATGGCTTTCAAAACTGTGAAGGAAAGCATCTTAAAAACATCTTAGAACCGAAAATTCGAATACATGTGACATCTACCAACCTGCACTGCACCCGCGTCGTGGATTATGGCCCACTCCATCTCACCGAGACGAGGCTTGTGTCCCAGCAGTGGGAACATTATAGGCTGATTATGATGATGATATATAATATGCTAACAGACAAAATAATATTATGTACATTTATATAAAAACATAGAGAAAAGGGCATCAAGACTTCGATCGATCTACAGCAAAGACGAACTGAAAACAAATGATCCACGTGAGCCAACGCATAAACTGTGACAAAGCAGACTAGGTCATCTCAACCGCCTTGTCATAAATCTGTCACATTTACCACAGATCTACGTCAAAGATTACCGCGTTAATTGCCAATTAACACTCAAACATGTGCCAAAAGTCAAATATTTAGGTGAAACAAGCGGTGGAAAGTAGGCTGAAGACTGCGTGCATAATGACTATGACGTAAATGCTTTAGTTCTTGCCCTGTTGCGTCGGCGGAAGGATTATGTAAAGTTATGGATATCCATGAGTACCAGCCACACATCAAGCTATATATTTCCAGTATAAGCTGACATCTCATTATACGAAAGGCCTATACAATGCGAGGTCAGCTAAAACTGGAAATTTATAGCTAGACTTTTAGCCGTGTGTACTTACTTATGTTTACTTTTTACTTGATTGCGTCGGGCAAAAAGAGGGTGATGTAGCTGAAATATACCTTTGATACGGTCAGCAGGAAAAGAGAGGGGCCTGTGGCTAAGTAATAACAGCCGCACGGATCGATCGATCAGGTTAAGCTACGCTTCTCGCAGTTGTTCCGTGGATGGGTGACCAATATTACATACCCCCCGTGCCTCGGAAATCGCGTTTAGCTGATAGTGCTGGCTATCATTTGTGGATCATTGAGAATCTTTACGGGTCGTCAGATGTTGGAAAGTCAGACAAACAATGTTACCAAGAGGTATTGTAGGTATTACCCAATAACTTGGTTATGGACGCCAGATAGGCATTCGCTCCATGTAAAATACACTGGTATTCAACTGCATTCGGTTTGTGTGCACTATGTAATAATCTGTAGTATTGTCCCTACGGGCGAATTTCACTTCGATTGTAAATGTACGATTGTACGCGTTCAGCGAATGTCAACTGTCAGTTGACAAGTCTATCAAAATTATTATGGAACATTGAGACTACCAGCTCTTGAACTTGTTTTAGAAGTGCTGTTCACGTTCAGTTCCATTGGTGAATTCAGCATTTATAAACAAACCTGCTTTTTCTGAGCAATTATTAACAACTCTTTCGCAGTCATCGGGACAAACTAAAAGTGCGTAGGCTTAAGTAAGTAGGTAGGTAAGCGAACTTTTGTCTCCTTGTCTTTGCTGTTGCCTTTGCTATCCGTGAATCGAACATGGACCCGTGACATAGGAACATCACTTTTTTTGCTGTGTGCAATAAGATTCATCGATCATCAGTTTAGTCGCGCCATCTATTATCATGTATTACACAACAACAAACGAAGATCTCTGCTTAGAACTTTCTCTTTTTTAACTTCGAACAGCAAGCAACGACTCAATTTGATATGTTGGTGTTATACGATAGATGGCGCTGCATGTAGATAAAGGGGGTGCATATCAATATATAGTGTTTAAAAAAATATTGTCCCATACAAAAGGGGAATATTACAAAAAAGTTGTAAATTTTTTATTATTTTCAGTCTCCTCAATCTCAAACTCCCGCAGATGAGATGGCTTGAAAAATTATCTGTTTAAAAAAGGAGTCTTTTTTTTTCTTTTCTTTTATGACTATCCCTAGATACCATAAGCACGAGAAAACCCTAACAACACCCTCACGAATCGACCAGGATATTTTTTTTTTACATATTGATTAAGTTAGCTATCTATTTATTTCGAATTAGTACGTAGTACGTGTTGGTTACAGTTTTTCAATAATGAGATTTTGTTTTTTAAGCACATATCCATTTTTTATTCTATTTCCCTAATATTGTAGGAACGATGCGATGTAGAAAGACGTGCACCTTAGCAACGTACATGCTAAGAAAAATAATTAACATCAACACAAATATTTCGGAAAACAGGAGACATTTTGATGTGACGTGATCCTTCCCTATCCTAAGGGCACGTCTTCTCTACCATTATGGCACCCCCGAATTGTCTCTTTGATATGCAGTGATGTCTGTAACACCATGAAACATGAGTCTTCAGGGGCTATGCAAATCTTGGGGTTCATTCGATTAATCGGGTCGGGTTAAACCACAATGGAGTGGGTAGGTACATTCCATTCATTCAAAACAGGAGACATTTTGATATTGGGTAGTTCGTTTTGACATAAGTTAGCTCATATAAAGTGACAATCTATAACTGTACTACGTGCTACTCTTGCCTGTATTTGCTTGAATCATCATCATTTCTACCGACAGATGTCCACTGCTGGATATAGACCTGCCCCAAGCTCCACTACTTCGACCGGTTCTTACACATCAAATCGATAAGATAAAAATATATGCAAAATGGGTGCCTCATGATTTGACTGATCTGCAGAAAGAAACGCGTGTTGAAACTTACAAAAATAATGGAATATTGGATCAAGTCGTAACATGTGACGAAAAGATTCCTGCGGCCCTCACAGGGTCATTGGTCCACCTTTTAGGAGGCCTTCCAACTCCACGGCGTTCATTACGCGATCGCCACTCCAGACCCTGTCTCCTAGTCTCAACGGCCATCTTGAATGATCTCGGGAGTTAGTAGCTGTGTTACTGAATTTTCGATTTAAATAGTAACAAAGTCGATACAATGATTGGTATTGAAACACTTTAAGCTATGGGTCGACCAAAGTGAGTGCAGGCAGGCCAAGGAAGCATTACCTGCCATCGATGCCCGCCTCACAAAACAGGTCCTCCGGCTAGACAAACGACAGCTGCGTATGGTTACAGCAGCAATAACTGGCCATGGGTCGTTTAATAAACATCTATTTGTCATAGGAGCTACAGACAGTCCGCTGTGCAGGGCCTGCATTGAGGACGACGAGACAGCAGCGCACGTGCTTCTAAACTGCCCGGCGATCGCCACATACAGGGCCAAGTACTTCGGTAACCCAGGTACCCTACGTGAGTTAGTCAGCAACATAAAGGCGTTGCTGGCCTTTCTCGAGGAGCTGGGGTGGATCGAATGACCGATTTCCCACCCGTACGCAAAATACGCGCTCAGACGTGGAGTTGCGGACACCAGCCCGTTCTACCTATTACCTATTTGGTATTGAAAACAACCGACCTTTAAGTTGGTACATACTGGGCCCAACAGGCTGTTACCTGCCCCGTTGGTCTCGTGGTCGCAAGCGAGACTACTGAGCGTGGGGTCCTGGACTCGATTCCAAAGTCGGGCAAACTGTTATTGGGATTTTCCAATAGGAATTTCATAGTAACTGCCTGGAGTTTGGAAGTTGGCGAGGTGATCCCCCGTGTCTTAGAAAGCACGTCAAGCCGTAGGTAATAACCCCGTTCTCTCTCTCCGGTCGTGTCGAATTGCCATCCCATTCGACTATGAGAGTGAGGGACGAATGAGTGCCCCTGTGTCTGCACACACACAGTTTTGCACTATAATACTCCCGCGCCGATGGCTAGTCTCCGTTGAGATTCGCCGCCATGGGCGAAATACGGTCTGGAGCACGGCATAATGTTCTGTGGTCTGGAGCAGGGCTGTCCAGACAACGGCTTGTTTTCATACGGCCCGCGACGGATGTTTTAAAGTGTAAATTAATCAGAAAATTATTTTACTTCTTCAGTTAAAGTCGAGTACCTATCACTTATTTATGTGAAAGTACGTATTCAAGAGTGGACGTTATTAAATCTAAGTACAGATCTTCATTGTTCAGATAAGTCACTTCTTTATGCAATGCGTCTGGCAACAACGAATGTTGACGTTGATTTCGATATGATTGTTAAAAATAAATTAACGAAGAACCAATAATCGTATAAAGAAATGGTTACCTTGTATTTTTTTTACTTGAAAACTGAAAATATTTGTTTCTGCGGCCCTCCCGCTTTTGTATTAAATTTAATTAGACCGCGAAGGTATGTTGTTTGGACAGCCCTGGTCTGGAGGACTGCACATACTGGGCCAACGAAAATGAAATACAATGTGTATACGTTACAGACTACATATAATTGAATAACTATAATAATAATTGAATACATCGTTGTCTGTTCGTTGAAAAAAAAATCACCATACAATTTAGACATAATAGATTAATTTTACGTGTATCTACAAGAATATTGTACATTTTTCAATCTTTTTGCATTGTGTTTTTTGCATGAAATATTTTCATAATTACATAGATGATAAAAGTATATAACCGCCCTACCCCAGACTAAAAGCCTGATTCACACGAAGCCAGTAAATAAGCGAGTTACGATGCTAGCAACACTAGCATTATGCTAGTAAGTACACATGCAGCAACTGTGATCGCCGACAATTCGCGAGCGATGAAAAATTCTCCCGTCGTACATCGCCACAAGCTTATTTTGACCGAAATCGGATGGCTTGGCCGAAATCGCATGTAACGTCGCCATTTTGTTTTGTCACAACAAATTCTGTGAAATTGTGTCACACGCCTGTCAATTTTCAGACGCCAGCACATCGAGCTACCCGAAACTGTCAAATTTTCCCAATCAATCTTGAATACTTTAACGATAAAGTTTAAAACCTATAAAAGAAATTTGACAGATTGTAGTAGCTTCGTGTGCTGGCGTCTGTACAAAGATTTTGACAAATATCAATGTCAATATTTGTGTGTGGACGAGAGATTTTGACATCATAGCGAGTGTGTTCTGCCAGTTCGAACTGGTTTCGTGTATAACAAGCCTAATTGCGCCGATGCCCTTAATAAGTCCCACGTGATAGGCAAGCCTATCTTACAAATAATTATAAAAAAATAAACTAGGAATGATAATAAACTTTAATGGCACTCATAGCCTAAAATATTTGATGATGACATTTTATATTATTTTTCGTGAAAATGTTTTATTACTATTTACATCGTTTTTTAAATATTATATTTTTTTGTTTCTTAAATAATAATCAGTTATTTAATTGGATGACATTTTCGTGATAAATGCTTGATAATTAGCGCCCATAGTTCGTTATAAACTCGACGGATGGCGCTAAAACCTACGCAAGTTTCTCAAGACATGTTGAAAATTATGTTCATTGACATGGTTTTAACCAGTAAGTAAATACTAATATTAAACAATATTCGTTGTTGTTTTTCTTATAACAAATGCTTGAAAAAAGAAATTTTTGTGAAAATCACCAGCCGTTTGCACAAAAAAAAATATTCCACTTGTTTTTAAAGATATTTTTTGTGCATGGCAACTGATGTTTTCACTCTGCCTATTCTATTCATACCAGCTTACTATATTCCCTCCTATTTGACTAATATTTTAGTTTTGTACAAACGTTATCTATCAAACTCTTGTTTAAAGGTACATTTTGTGCCTTTTCAGAAATACAGTTACCGGATGAACGAAATTTGGTTCGGTTTTTTTACCGGTAACCGTATAGTATGAAAAGGTTACGCCGTGCAAACATATTTTTGACATTTTTCTGATTACAAAGACACTTCTAGGACAGATAATCTAAGTAATTTGCAGCTTTTAAGAGTCGTCTCATAAATCATGCTTATCCGAGAATTTTTTACAAAAAAAAAAACAATAATAATAATGTAATATAACTTTGAAGTACCTACAAAAAACTTAAATTTACACAAAATTGAGCTCAGCCATTGTTTTAAGATAAAATATCTTTAAAAAACTGAAAATAAAATATTTTGACGCGTTTAAAATCCCTCTTACTATGAAAACGCAATGAATTTATAACAACTTTAATGCATTACAAATTAAAACTTAAGTTCATACGAACTTCCGTTTTACGAAACGTGGTTAAACGATAGCTGATTCAAATGTCACAAGTTACTCGATCGTTAAACCCCGTTTAACGTAAGTTTCTTTAAGGAAGGAAATTTTTAAATATGGAATTGAATCGTGACTTCATAAAAACAAATCAATGAAAATTAAACTGTCGTAACATTATTATGTTATGACAAAAATACACGATACCTGACTTTTTACTTCTTAGATCGGAATAAACACTAACATAAACATTTTCTCTGATATTAAGGCACCATTAAATAGGTATATAAATGACTATATAGTGCTTATATACTAGCTGCATACAATTATATGAGAACACGTCAATTAATAAACTTATCGTTCATCACTTACTTGAAATTTGTGCAATGAAAACCTCTACAAGTACTTAAATAGTTGGCCTTTCAGTTTAGACAGTAAACCGAGCCATCGATCTTACCGGTTGGTCTGTTATAGACCACTTCCTTATAGCTATCTGGCTATGTAGCTATCTACAGCGTCAAATGCCAAGACCCAGTCTTTGTGTGTCTGTGTGTAAATATCTTTTATTAATAAGGTAAACTTAGGAATTAAGATTAAAATTCAACTTAAAAAATGAATATTCAGCCGCATTTGCTTAGACGTTTAGAAGACAATGCGGATGAGATTGTTCAACAGAAATCTTGACTTTCAATCTTATTATAATAATCTCATTGTCACCAGTGACATTTTTAGCATAAAATTATGCTGCTCTTGATATTTTTCTTGTATCACCAGTGTGTCGGTATTTTTAATTAAAAAAAAAACATCTAAAGGTTTTTTTACAGTTAGAAAGCGTTTTGTCTAGAAATTGTACCCCTATATCACCATCTTAAAGTTTAGAAAACTCGACTCAAATAGTATACTATTTTCCTATCCTTTAAATTAATCACAAAAGATTTCCATTGGCTTGCCGAAACAATATGGATTATCCACACCTATGTCACGACTTCGTGAAAATTTCTTACGTTTTAGATAGCACACGATAGTTTGTAGAATATTTGTATATAAAGCACTAATAACAAATGTTTGATTGAACAAAAGCAATATGGCGGATGACGTATTGTATTTTTACTTTCAGTGTCGCAATAATAATTCGATTAGTTTATTACGAGACGTGTTCTTGACTGCTAAACATATTTAAATGAATTATACGAATGATATTAACAACATAACCTTTTAATTTTACTTAAAACAATAAAATTCGGGCTTTTGCATGGCCTCGAACGGCGTAAAACTCATGCAATCATTGTTCAAATGATTTTTAAACATCCGTGGATATAAATCGATATTTAATTACTAGAAATAATTAAATTACAGTTTCTTAGGTACCCTGTTTAGCGAAGGTACGGATTTCTAAAGTAATTAATCGATGATCGGAAACAACCGAGAACGTTCGTGACAAATCGATTAAATAGAACCTCGATTCGATTCTACGATCGCTGTGCCGCGTTCGCATTTTGAAATTGGGTTATTATATTTTACGGGTTAGTACACAATGTTTTTACAAATGACAGTTTTATGTCCAAAGCTGATTTTGTATGGAAAACGACACTGTACAACAACAGTTTACCAGCATTGTCACCTTCTACACTTATTCAGCAATGGATAATCAAGAGCTTACCATAGGCCTTGATTATTAAGGATCAAACACACGTACAATTATCCATTTAACCGCAAACGCAGGTTTTAACCATGGTTGAACTCCCGTTTACGTTTCTTGATAAAAACGCATGTTTAATCCCTTGTCATTTGAATGCACAAGTTATTTGGTTGTGTTCGCTTAGTTTCGTGATCGAGGTAAAATGTGTTGGCTCCGATGGTGCGCTGCTTTCGTCATCAGCCGATAGATGGCGCCCTTTCAGCTGTGGCGTTGTGTTATCTGAAATCAAAATATTAAAAAAAAAAATAAGTCACCGCATTGTATAGCACTTACTATTTTTTTTATGGAAGACTGAAATTTTAAAAACAATAACTTAAGTTTTTTAAGGAATAGACTATGGGTTTAAAAGATTCCATTGTGAAGTACCAGTGAGAAAAACATTATGATGAAACAAAATAGCCATCTTCTTCGTATTGATTCGCACGACAGTTAAATTCGGTTGTTGGGCCAACCGAATTTAACTTCAATGGAATCAACACGAAGATAGTAAATACAAATGTAAAAATAAAACAAATATTATAAGTAAATAATAGTTGGTCTGCCTCGATCGTCTTGTGGTCGTAAGCTACTGCTGAAGTCTTGGGTTCAATTCCTAGGTCGGGCTAAGTGTTATTGGATCTGGAATTGTTAGTGGCAGAGTCCGGGTAAGTGCGCGGATCATGGCTAGGCTCGCCGCCTATTACATGGGACTTAAATATAACTGGCAAAATGTGGGTGTACTATTATGTACACCGCTGCCCAACCCTATAGGTAACAAGGCGTGATGTAAATGTTTAATTTCATAAGTAAATATTATAAGATTTCCGATTCATAAATTACTTATTCAATAAGTATTCCAAACGTGACGACCATGGAAGTATTTTTCTACCACAACATCCATTACAAAAGCTAATTATAATTATGATGGTTTAAATAAAGGTTATTGAGAGAAAACTGGTTTCAATAAAGATAAAACAACATATTACCATGGCCTTGAAGTTAATATTAATATTTGATTGGTTTAATATTTATTTATAGGTACCTAATCTTTGGATGGGTTACTCCGGTATGTACAAATATTAAAAAATAAGCTGGTTTTTATTTGTAATTACAAAAAATACTGTGCCTAGCCTTGAAATAACAAATATTTTTGTTAAATAAATAGTTCTACCGTGTGTGGGCCCCTCTGAAGGAGCAGAATTTATTTGGTGACTATGAGAATATTTATTGGTAAGGTAATGAGCGGCAATATCAACTAGTAACAGCGTGAAATTGGTCAAAGACTAATCCTTCCCGCTAATGTTATGTGGAAGTTATAACATGAATGCAAATTTGTATGTTACATATAAAACGAAGTATGTATATTATAAAGAACAGAGGTTCTCAATTTAGTATTAAAACAATACTTCGGTATCAAAGTACAACAAAAACTTAATTGATGAAGAATAATTTGTTACTTTCGTTTTCATCGTCGATACCCAACCCGTGGGTAACCCGTGGGTGAGTTTTGCCAGCTAATTACTTCGAGTGAACATAGGTAATACAAAGAAACTTCGATAGTTTGTCAATGTTCGAAAAATTACATATTACTAGACACCCGCCCTTGACTCGCACGCTTTCACACAGACAGACATGAAAGAGCTCCCAGGAGGCTTTACTTGTTCCGACATTTTCAACAATGATCGTCGATTTACAAAAACCCTTTAAAAATTATACACTGCAACCTTTCTCATGAATTACTCTGTCTATTGGTGAAAACCGCATGCAAACCCGTTCAGTATTTTTGGAGTTAGTTGCGAACAGACAAACGCAAGGTACTTTGATTTATATTTATGTAGTGATATAACATGTAAGTTAACGTTGTTGGTTGCGGTTGATTACGGCCCGCTTCAACTCATAAAGAACAGCCCAGTTCCCAGCTGGGGGACGTTAGAGGCTGATTATGATCAGTTGATAACATCACGCCTGTATTCTCCGAAGGGTTAGGCAAAGGTGTGCCTATATTACACCCACATTTCGCTAAGTATGTTTAAGTACCGTGTAATAAAGGGCGAGCCTATTTCCACCAACCGGGCACAAATCTAAACTCCGGGCTGCTACTGAGAAATTCCAGATAGAATAACTCAAAAACACATTGCCCAACCTGAGAATCGAACACAGGACCTCATGCTCAGCAGTAGCGCTTGTGACTTCTAGACCAACGAGGCAGTCCTAAAGCGGTAACTACATTATAATAGTCTATTAATACTTCCGTGTGGTGCCGGACACAAAGAATAGCACCACCCCATTTCTTCCCGTGTCCTAAAAAGCGACTAAGGGACTTACTAGAGAATGGGAAGCAGCGTTCGCTATGCATTCTACCACCAGACTGTGATCGCCAACCCACCTGCCAAGCGTGACGATGATGGCAAACCACCTCAAATTGGGAGAGGCCTATGTCCAACAGTTTCAGTCTTTCGGCTGAAATGATGATAATGTAATAGTAGGCTTGTTACCTAGGGGCATGTCTCTGTCGCATGACGTGCGGCAACTCTCGGCGCTCGTCCTCGCCCAGCTGCAAGCCAGCCACCAGCTGCATGATCTCTCGCTCCTTCTTTAGTTCCTCGCGACCGGACTCCACCTGGAATCCAGAAGAAACAGAAATTGAATTATGTATTATTATATAATGAATTATTAGAAAAATAATTCAAAAAATCAAAATCAAAATTTATTCGAACTAGGCTGACTGAATACCAGTATTTTACAGGACTGCCTATCTAACTTCCACAAATCATTTACTGAGTACTCCGTTAATCCTTAGGTAAGACTGGCTGTCAGAGTTTCGGGCTTTTAAAGACTCATAACAACTGTCAAAGGTGACAGCCGGAACCAACAGGTAAAAGTGCTTTCCAAGTCATGGAGGATATATATATATCTCAATATGTAATATGGTCACCCATCCATGGAGCAACCGCAGCAAGCGTAGTTTAACCTGATCGATCGACCCGCACGGCCACAAGCCCAAACATCAGCCCTACCTAGTATAATTACGGTGAGCAAATACTCCCGACGAGCGAAAGACGACGTAATAAAGCAAATGAAACGCGATTACATAAACAATAGTCAACAATACAATATGTCACCTTTGGGCACCCTCGACCCAATACTCAATAACGTTATCGTTTCTCACAACGTTACTAGTTACAATCGTTGCGCAACGGTTACAGTAACTACGCAATAACGAACCGGCCATTATTTCCTTATGGCTGAACGTGGGATATTTCACTACACGCACGAACTTAAACGAATAAAGTGATTTTGAATTAAGAACAATTTCGAAAATTGACCGTTTTACCCAATTTCGACCGGTCGAAGGAGTTTAGTACGTAATGTGTTTTGGTAAATGGAAAACAAAGGAATTGTTTTGCATTTGACATACTGTGTACGTGCAATATTTGGTTTTGATCCAATGAAAACCAACTGGGTCTGCTTTCAAAACCAATATCATCATATTCGTGGATGTTATATTACAATGCCAAATAATGTTACAGTAAAAACTACCTCATCGTCATTATCCAGCTGAAAGACGTCCACTGCTAGACATATGTCTCCCACAAAGGGGGGGAAGGGATTGGTTGTGACATAATCGCCATGCTTGACAGGCACGTTAACGGTCGCAGTTTGGTTTTTAGGGTTCCGTTGCCAAATGGCAAAAAACGGAACCCTTATAGATTCGTCATGTCTGTCTGTCTGTCCGAGTATGTCACAGCCATTTTTTTCCGAAACTATAAGAGCTATGCTGTTGAAACTTGGTAAGTAGATGTATTCTGTGAACCGTATTAAGATTTTCAAACAAAAATAGAAAAAAAAACAATAATATTTGGGGTTCCCCATACATAGAACTGAAACTCAAAAAAAATAATCATCAAACCCATACGTGTGGGGTGTCTATGGATAGGTCTTCAAAAATGACATTGAGGTTTCTAATATCATTTCTTTCTAAACTGAATAGTTTGCGCGAGAGACACTTCCAAAGTGGTAAAATGTGTGCCCCCCCCCCCCCCCCGTAACTTCTAAAATAAGGGAATGATAAAACTAAAAAATATATATGATGTACATTATCATGTAAAATTCCACCGAAAATTGTTTTGAACGAGATCTAGTAAGTAGTTTTTTTTTAATACGTCATAAATCGTAAACCACAATTTACCTTTCATTCAGTCAACTCAAATATAAAAATTAAAAAAAAAACCATTTAATTTCATAAACATAAACCTTATGTATAAACCGTGAATACCTGCAGGTTTGTACGGAACCCTCGGTGCGCGAGTCTGACTCGCACTTGGCCAGTTTTTATAAATATATAGAGAACGCTGCTGCCCATTCTCTAGTAAGTCCCATAGTCGCCTCTTACGAACCCACGGGAAGAAATGGGATGGTGCTATTCTTTACGTCCGACACCACACGGAACAAATCATCATTCACCTGCCCTTATTCCAAAATCAATTTTAAATCATAATTTTTAAATCAATATTTTCATATTCGTGGATTACAACTAGCGTTGCCACCCGTAGTTTATAATAAAGTATTGTACGTTATTTCACATGAATGTACTCTATACTTTATGAGAAAAATAAAGTAAACGAAAATACTTTATTTTTGAAGATTTGATTTCTTTGGGATTTTGAAAAGATTAGTCGTAAATACTTTTTGCAACTTGAAATTTATTTGATGCAAACTGCAAAAAGCAATAAAAAATATGTTTTGAAATATAATAACAAAGAAAAATGAATCGTACTTTATTTTATACCATGTAATTTTTTTTCTTATTGCATGAAAAAAAGGTGGCAACCCTAATTACAACGTATTAGAAGACCTATTTTAAAGAAAAAACTACCCACATACGGCTGACCAACAGCACTAAAGGAGAAGATGAAATAAATATTGAGAGGAACCACTGACTAAAATCGCCAAGGTGAAAATGTAAACAGAGTGATCAATGCTCGCCTCTTATCGCACACAAATACTACAGTCATAGAAAAATTAATACGTATACCACATATACAGTGGGCAATTTTGTTATAAAGAATAATAATCATTATTCAGTGTAGAACAAGGCACAAGACAGCGCAGTTACCTGTTTAGGTAACATGTTTTAAAAAACTTTGGTTTTTGCTTTGGTCTAAAGATCTTTTTACTCAATAGCCAGCCATGTTGCAAAACATCGACACTTTAAAAACAAAAGAAATAGTTGACAGTTCAGATTCACTATAGTGTGATACGTCATATCTACGTCACAGAGTAAGCGGTCAAGTGTGAGTTGGAATCGGATTCGAAGAATTCCATATTACCGAATAATATTTTAATACTATAATATTCGAGCCTAAAATATCAGAATAAACCCGTTTCTTGTGTGTATAATAAAAATAAAATTAAGTAAAAAAAAAAATACTTTATTTTATTTTGACTATTTCTTTTTTTACCGGCCCTAACTATACACACTGTTTGTCAAATTAACAACTTTTACTAAGGGACCACTGTAATGATATGACGTTTTTCCCCTAAACACAATTAATTCAGCTTTAAATTATCACTAGTTCAAATATCTTTTCGTATTAGCTCAGTCTCTCTCAGTTATTAATGACTTTAGTACGTACACACAGCTACATGTCAAGCTAGATATTTCCAGTTATAATAGACCTCACATTGTATAGGTTTTCCGGACAAAGAGAAGTCAACTTATATTAGCAATATACCTAGCTTGATTTGTCGCCGTGCGTATGTACGTGCTAAGTTATCACCTTTAGGAATGCTGACAATACACCGATACGTATAATTTACAGCTCCGTACAATGACGCAATATATCATTCAAATAGAAAGGCCTGATTTACAATGATTGCTAAAAAACTGGTCATAAAGAGTGTAAACTTCGGTGTTTTCCGACGTTTCAAACGATTTTGCCGTGATCATTGTCAAGGTGAATTTATGAGGTGTATTTTCACGCGACGCGATGCTACGCTTGTTATTAAGTACTAAAGTGTCATGAAACGTTTTGAAACGTGCAGTAAAATTGAAATTATGGCGACTTAATTTAATTAACTATAAGTGACAAAAAATTGCCGTTTTTCTTTTTTTGAGCTATATTTTTACTTGTAGTTCCAAAACTATCTGATGAAAATGTCAACAAATGTAGAAGAAAATTTTAACCTTTGATTTATTTTAACAATTAAATACAAAGTATATTAAATTTTATAAACTCAATTTTCATCAATGATTTGTCAATTACAATTTAATCATCTTATTAAAATATATTTTTTTTAAAGTGGCGTGATAGACGTTTGAGTCTTCTTAATCCAGATGAATGTATTACTAATTGCCATATTGAGTGATTGTGTAAGAAATTAACCTGAAAAAAATATCCGATGAAAGTGTAAACAAAGTTTACACTTACTTCAGATCCGTTTTTTTTTTTTACTTTTTGGCACTGCTACTAGAGAAGAATAAGGTCTAGACGAAATACCAACACTTAAAAAAAAATGACATATCCTATGCCAATTCCTTGTAAACTCAACCTTCCTCGCCAATCTGACAAATTACGACAAATATCATTGCAAAATAAGAAAAAATATCTTGCCATATTACACTCACGATCGACATAACTGCACACGCAATTTCAAAGTCATTTGGTACTTCTTAGTGCGAAGGAAGTGCGTGGTTCCCACGATGTGATTGTAAACTCGATGTCGTATCGAGTTACATTTTGAAATGTTTTTCATACAGACTCGATGTGAGTGTCATCGTGATGTATTGATAATGAATGCGATTAATTTAAATATTATTGTAGCTTTTTTATTAGAACAATTGCATCAGCTGGTGAATTTTCTTTAACAAATTGATGATATCTAGACAAAATACTTCCAGTACCCTAATTGCGTAACACACTTTTAATCAGAATCTGAATCATTTTGAAGGTTATTGCTAATCCAATCTGTCAAATGTTCGAAAAACTTGTCTGTTTTGCAACATAAACAACACCATGAATGTTGTGGAACTGTCAAAATGAAAACGAATCGTACTGATAGTGTATAATGCAATTACCCCTCTGATAATACTGTAAACAGGTTTACAAGTTAACATCAAGTTGAGACGACATGTGTGGCTTAAAACAGTACCGACAGCTAGGTTATAGTATATTATGGGCCATTGAGCCCCAAACTAGACAATTAGTCTGTATCTTTGAGCTCGAGGAATCTCAGTCTGCATGCCCGTAAAGAAGGTTCAGTTTGACTGGCCTGTTAGTCTAGTGGTTAGTGACCCTGATTGCCGAGACTGAGGTCGTGGGTTCGATTCCCACCCAGGACAAATCTTTGTGTGATGAGCACGATCATTTGTTCTGTGTCTGGGTGTAATTTATCTATATTATGTATGTATTTAGAAATATATAAGTACGTTTATCAGTTGTCTGGTTGCCATAGTACAGGCTCTGTCTAGTTTGGGATCAGATAACGTTGTGTTGGTTGTCCTAAGATATTAAAAAAAAAAGTTCTCGGTCCCGGTTTTCATTCGTAGATCTGTTATTTGACAGTCGTTACGGGTCGTCAGAACCCTGAAAGTCTGACAACCAGTCATACGAAGAGGTATCGTGTTGCCTAGTAATTGGCTTGAAAACGTCAAATAAGACGTATACTGTATTCCAGTAATTAGGTTGTTGACGTCAGAGAAGCTAAAAAAATAAAAATTAAAAAAATATAGGTATTCTGTTGAATCCAGTTAAACAAGAAGCTGATACCAACACAGCTGGAAAGGCTAGGCAGCAGATGAAATTAAATTATAAGCTGTTTAATTTTCTTTAACAAAATGAGATTATTCTAACGAAGGACGCTTCTCGTATCCGTCTGTACGACCACGTTGTTCTTCTCAACAACGCACTAATCTCAGGAACTACTGGTCCGAATTGCAAAATTCTTTTTATATTGGGTAGTCTATTAGGCGATTCGACGCGATGGGAAGGGTCGGGGAATAAGAAATTTAACGCGGACGACGACGCGACGGCGACGTCGCGGACAAAAGCTAATAATAAATCGAAAAAATCTCGAAATGTATTCACCGTTTATACCGTGCGAGACACAGGCAGGTAGATAGCTGCTTATACATATTTTACTTCACTCGTAAGTGAAAATGAAAACTAAATCACCTAGATGATTTTGCAGAATAAACATGAGTTCTTACATAGTTTTAGCGAAGTCATTTCCTTATGCTTTCTTTTGTAACACAAAGCGGAAAGTAGATAATGTAATAAAGACAGAGTTGTTATGGTATTGTGTAACTAGAATCATTCATTAGTCATTAAATTCTACTAATATGTAAGCCACAATCTACTGATTTTTTAATACATTTTGCTTTTTTAGGAATGACTGGCTTTTGCCAGAGGCTTCGCCCGCGTGGAGGTCGGAAATTATCCCGCAGGAACATACTACCGGGATAAAAAATACCCTATGTATTATTCCAGGTTATAATAATAATAATAATAATAATTACTTTATTTCCAATTACACAATTTACATACAGGCGATAGGTTAATACTATAACACAACTGTTTTCAAATTGCATAAATCACTAAGTATCTCCACTGGCACCCAAGCTAAGATTAAACTTGTGTTATGGATGCCAGGGCTCTCTCTATCAATACGCTTTCCAATTTATACAAACTTGTGCGGAGTTATATTGGGTAAGTATAAGTACATATCGTTAAGTACAAAAGAGAATAAAGTTAAAATTAATAAAATAAAGAAACAAAAACATACTTTTGATTGATGAATAATAAAACAAAAAACAAAATAAAGAAGTATTAAAAATAAAATAATAGCCTCTCTCGGTGTAAGTTTAGTATGTGTATGTATTATGTGTGTCTGTAGTGTGTCTGTGTGGTGTGTGTGTATGTGGTATGTGGATGTGTGTGTGCCATATGTTTGAGTTGTCTGAATGAGAGGAACTATTAAAAAAGCTTTCCTAGTAACTTTTCAGTCTCCTCGTAGGTAAGAGTCATAATCCATTGATTAATTTTCTTTTTACAATCGAATTTATTTAAACCATAAATATTGCATTGTTTGTTAATTGCATTATAAACTATCTGTGTGCCAAATTTCATCCAAATCCGTCCCGTAGTTTTTTCGTGAAAGGGTAACAAACATACACATACACATACATCCATCCTCACAAACTTTCGCATTTATAATATTAGTAGGATACTATCTCGCAAATCAACATGTGAGTCTGTCGGCTGCTTAACCGGACTTCCCTATCGTGGCTATCTTAATGAATTAAGACCTCCAGCCAGAGCTTAAAAACTAAAAACTATAGTGACTTCTCGCTAAGGATGCCCCCTGTGGGGTAAGGACCTCGGCTTAGGGCATAGATGGTAGAGAGGATCGGAATGCTTTTCGAATATGGTAGACTTCATAACATACGTACACCTTTCACCTTGTATTATTAGCTTGACTTGGGAACTAGACAGCGCCACCTTGACAGTTGCCTTCCCCATGTAAAACAGATAAAATCCTATCATCTCCTTCAGTCATCATTTCTGAGCATCATGATATGCTTGACCAAACATTTGGATGCTGTCCCTCCATTCGTGATAATCTATGGCTTGTAACGCGTCCAAGACGGTGCTTACTAGAGAATGGGCAGCAGCGTTCTCTATGCATTTTACCACCATACTGCGATCGCCAACCCGCCTGCCAAGCGTGGCGATTATGGCAAAGCCCCCCAAATTGGGGGAGGCCTAAGTCCAGCAGTGGACGTCTTACGGCTGAGATGATGATGCTAATGAGACGGTGCTTCACTTGAGCAGACCTACGTACCTTGGGCTTACTATAAACTATAATGAAGGTGTAATACTTCCACTGCTAAAACTCAGGCCTCCTATCTATGAGACGGAGTGGACCGTAAAGCACCACGCGGGCCTAGTGAGGGTTGGTAGATGTCTTCGAATTGATCGTTCCACATGATGTTTTCCTTCACCGTTTTAAGAGCAGTGATGAAGAATGAATTAACATAAAGAAAAGCGCTTGACTGGGTTCGAAACTACGACCTTCACAACTCTTAATTCGCGTCTGTTACCACTCCTGGCACCACAGCACCATCTTAAACCTGACCCTTTATCCTGACCTTGGGTATGCTATATAAGTATCTATCTTTGTGGTAGATTTGTGTTTTTTCCAGGTTGCCATCTGGCATCTAGCTTTCGGCCCTATGATCGAAATACTGCAGCACACTCCAGTCTGATACTCGTTTTGCTTAGATTCATTTTATTACAGGCTTTTAGAAATCTGGGGTAAATCAGCTTCCTCAACCTACGAATATTCAACATTTGCTCAAACACTTACACAATAACGCCACCTAGATCCCTGCCCATCCCTTTAAATAGCATTCGTAATGAACACACATAACGCAACGGAATTGCCGTATTACTTTCTACGGCCAGCTATGCAAACGCTGTCTATTTGCACTGCGACAGGCATGCGCTGTGTACTAATCGTCTGCGTACGCGCATTTGAATATGTGCACCGATACAGGCAGTTTATTGGTACTTGTATGTTGGGAAAGGTTGGAAATCAATGTGGGTTGTACTCTGCCTTTAAAATAACCAATACCTTGTTCTAAAAGTCATTATCATGTGCTTAGCCTTTTCACAACTATATTGGGGTCGGCGTCAGGGCTTGTGGCTAAGTAATAACAGCCGCACGGGTTGATCGTTCAGGTTAAGCTATGCTTGCCGCGGTTGCTCCGTGGATGGGTGACTTTACATACCAAAATCTTCCGTGCTTCGGAAAGCACGTCAAGCGGTTGGTTTCGGCTGTCTTTCGTAGATCTTAGACAGTCGTTACAGGTTGTTAGAAGTCCGAAAGTCTGTTAGTCAGTCAGTCAGTCTTACCAAGGGGTATCGTATTACCTAGTAACTGGGTTGTGGAAGTACTGGTACTCAGCTGCATCCGGTTAGACTGGAAGCCGACCCCAACATAGTTGTCAGTCTAACCGGATGCCGCTGAAAGTATTTTGCGTACAACGACTGCCTATCTGATGTCCTAAATCCAGTTAATAATAATAATAAGAAGAACGGATTCAGCGATCATTGTGCCGATAGTCGTCACTGCCAATGGCTTGATAGCCAAGAGCCTCGACCAACACCTAAGGAGGCTCTCGTTAGGCAGCTGGGTCAAGGGCCTGATTCAGAAAGCGGTACTTCTGGACACGGCTCGCATTGTCAGGAGGTTCCTCTCTCTGGAGCCCTGACCGCCGGTAGCTTGGACCCTGTTCCCGATACCGGTGGGCTACCATTTTTTATATTTGTAAGTGTTTTTTTTTGTTGTTTTTATGTATAATATTTAAAAATTAAATTAATAAGAGTCGAAATAAAGAAGGAGAATAAATATAAGATAATATGATACCCTTGGTAAGACCAGTTGTCTGATTATCGGGCTTCTGATAACCAGGACTAACAGCTTAAAGTACTATCTGAAGCATGGATGGGTCTTAGTTTGTAAAGATGAACCCATCCACGGACCAACCGCAGTAAGCGTAGCTTAACCTGATCTAATACCTTGTTCCTAAACCACGTGATGAAAATACATGTAAACAAAAGGATCAGAAAACATACACCAATATGTCCACATAAAAATTCAGTACTTTAATTCGATTATTTGAAAGCTTTGACCCGAAACGCAAATTTTAATTCACCTGCAAGATGTTTTTTATTTAACAATCGAGGTTTATTTTCATCATAATTCTCCTGCCCTCATCCCAATTTATTTGTGGTCGGCGCACCATGTTTTTTTCTTCCACACTTCATCTATTAGTCGTCATATCCGTAATCACCCCCTTTCTATCCATATCATAATGTACACAGTCCATCCATCGTTTCTTTGGTCTCTCTCTACTCTTGTAGCCATCAACATTCATACTCAATAGTTTCCTCATGACATTTTCCTCATTCCTCCGTATTTTAAGGCTCGTACAGACAGGCGCGACATGTCGCGCGAGCTGTCGCGGAGGCGATTCTGCGATATATCGCGACGCAACACCTTTCACACTGGTGCGACCACTCGTGCGCGACGTCCTTGTAGCGGCGCGACAGCTTTTAGTACATTTTGTATGGCGTCGCCGCGTCGCAGCGAATTCGCGGCGAGATCGCCGCGACGCCATACAAAATGTACTAATAAGCTGTCGCGCTAGTCGACGCGGCGCGACAGGTCGCCCCTGTGTGAAGTGTCGCGCGCGTTTTCATAGAAATTGTTCTACGGATATAAATCGCCGATTCGCGCGCGACCATCGCGTCGCGCTAGTCTGAACGAGCCTTTATAACTTCAATTTTCGTCGACCGATTTTCAGTTTCATTTAAAACATGTTATTCAAACCGTAAACGTAAACAGTCATTGTTGGAGGAAGTTTTGGGATATAAAGTGGAAATATAAATGAACTAGCTTTTACCAGTGGCTTTGCCCGCGTATAATACATATAACCCCTCCACATGAATCACTCTCGTAGTTCTAAAGATCTAAGCGAACAAACGCGGGAAGCGAATAGGGTTGCCACCCGTACTTTATAATAAAGTATTGTACGTTATTTCACATAATTGTACTCTATACTTTATGAGAACTATAAAGTACACGAAAATACTTTATTTTGGAAGATTTGATTTCTTTGGGTTTTCGAAAAGTTTAGTTGTAACTCGTAAGTACTTTTTCGTTAAACGAAATTTATGTGATTCAAACTGCCAAAAGCAATAAAAAAATTGTTTTTAAATATAATAATAAAGAGAAATAAATAATACTTTATTTTTATACTATGTACTTTTTTCTTACTTTTAATAACCAATGTACTTTAATTGCAAGAAAAAAAGGTGGCAACCCTAGAAGCGACTGTGTTTTATATTATGTAAAGATGTGTGGTATACTATACAAACCAAATGGACATTATGACTCTGAAATAAAAGATTATTTTTATTTTATATATTAACGCTCCTTTAGAATTATAGAGACCTAATTAAAATTTTGAAGATTTCAACTTTAGCTCATAAAATGATAAAACTTTTATTAAAGAGACCTATTATTGTGATATATCTGTATACAGTTGATATTTCTAAATAGGTTTCTATAATTCTGAAGGTGCGATAAAACAATTTTCAAAAAGTAATTGCATATCCACGGACATATGAACGTTACTTGCAACTAGTTGCGACCAATCCATCGATTGATTTTAATATTAATTACTGGTGACACAATATGGTCTCGGCCCGTTAACTCAACCATAAACAACAAGAACCGTGTAACCTACAAAGGATAACTTTGCATGGACCTAACTTTGATGTGCACACACTGTCTACGCAACGTAGATTAAATATAATTTAAATGTAACTGACTGCCTCGTTGGTATAGTTACAGTGGCCCTGGTGTATGGGTTTTAGTCAGTAAAAGTCTGACACGTCCTTCCGATCCAGCTATATGATGATGAGATTACACAATTAAAAAAAACCGGCCAAGTGCGAGTCGGACTCGCGCACCGAGGGTTCCGTACAAACCTGCAGGTATTCACGGTTTATGCATAAGGTTTATGGTTATGAAATTAAAGTGTTTTTTTTTTTAATTTTTATATATGAGTTGACCGAATGAAAGGTAAATTGTGGTTTACGATTTATGACGTATTAAAAAAAAACTACTTACTAGATCTCGTTCAAACCAATTTTCGGTAGAAGTTTACATGGTAATGTACATCATATATTTTTTTAGTTTTATCATTCGCTTATTTTAGAAGTTACGGGGGGGGGGGGGGGACACATTTTACCACTTTGGAAGTGTCTCTCGCGCAAACTATTCAGTTTAGAAAAAAATGATATTAGAAACCTCAATATCATTTTTGAAGACCTATCCATAAATACCCCACACGTATGGGTTTGATGAAAAAAAAGTTTTTTTGAGTTTCAGTTCTATGTATGGGGAACCCCAAATATTATTGTTTTTTTTTTCTATTTTTGTGTAAATCTTAATGCGGTTCACAGAATACATCTACTTACCAAGTTTCAACAGCATAGCTCTTATAGTTTGGGAAAAAAGTGGCTGTGACATACCTAATCGGACAGACAGACAGACAGTCATGACGAATCTATAAGGGTTCCATTTTTTGCCATTTGGCAACGGAACCCTAAAAAGAGATGTCTCTATTTGGAATTTCTCATTTGCAGCCTGGAGTCTAGAGTTGTGCTCGGTTGATGGCAATAAGCTCGTCCAATATTATATGGGACTTAAACAGAACTATCATAATCTGAGATGTGAGTGTACTATAGTACACCTCTGCATAACCCTTGTTGTGTGGACTAGGTTCTTTTACTATAAAATCCTGCACCCTAATTGCGAAACGCCCTATTTATCAGAATCTGAATGGGAATGAAGATTATTTCTAAACCATTGCGACATTTGTTGAAATACATTGTCGGCTCAGCAATGTAAATAACACAATGAATGTTGTTTAACTATCAATATGAAACGAATTCCTACTGATAGCAAGTTACGCAATTACCCCTCTGTTGCTATTCACCCATAAGATCCACCCGAACTTGCAATCCTAAGTGGCGAATTGGTGTACTCATACCTACCTACACTTCTTATCTTCAGAACACCTAAGGATAGTTTTATATTTAAAAGTACTTATTAAATCTCGAAATAATTGAATGGAATTCTTCAAATTGCTTCAACAAAAGAAGCGTAATACTGGCTCCTGTGAAGCCCTAATAGCCGTTATTAGGTAGGGCCTTGGCATGCCTTGGGAGTCACGGACAATGGAAATATCAAAGTCGATACCTGCCCCAAGGCACAATTACAGAGGAGTTTCAACTTGTTACAATGTTAGTTCACTGTGAAGATGTGATTTAGGATTGACATGAATTGCGGAATTTGTCGAATTTAGACACCTAACATCACACCTCCATTATTATTTTACCTAAATAAATAATTATTAGGCAAATTAACTGTAGCCACTTTAACAGTACGCTTATTTCGTCAGTTATTGCCCGATATGAACCCGATGTAAAAAAGTGGTGAGTCTATTGGTGAGAGTTAGTGTCTCGGTTAATCCCCAGAGTACATAGTACTGCAAGTAATAACATCTTAGCGGATAATGAATACAGAACTCTTGAACGTGTTATTCGCAAACAAAAAGAAATGAACAACGCAGATAATGCGGAATTTTAAAACATAAACATGGTTTTAACGACAGCTGAATTTTATGAATTTTGCAACATCACACATGCATCAAACTCGAAGTGATTTAAGTATGTTTATAAGCCTCTGATCAAACTGCAGCGATAAGGCTGGAGAAGAATTATTTAATTATATGTTTCAATGAGTAGGTTTTAGTGATATTTAAGCAGCAGTAAAGCCAGGAATAGGACATAATATGTCAGTCACACGTAGAGAAGTAAGCAAGTAACTTTTATACGATTGTGTAACCTAAGTACCCATGTTATCACTAATCAATAGTTATTACAGTGTCTGAAGGACATTGACGTCCCACAAATCACACAGAAATTGTATTTTAAAAACAAGATGGTGACGTTAGTTTCGATGTTGGCCACGCGCGAAAAGATCTTGGCATCGTTGTAGGTATAGCCGCCATATGCGGCTATTCCACAATGGCATGCAAAAGATAGAAAGAAAGAAAATACTTTTCATTTGCGGTAAATGTAATAGAGAGAGAGAGGGAACACAAAAAAGAACGAGTTGGAAAAATATGCGTCATATCCACACAAAACGGCCATCGCTCAGCATAATGCTGAGACCCTATACGAAACAAAGCCCCAGCGCTGGTTTTTGATGACAGCTGGCGTTAACGTTATGACGTCAACCGTCAACTTATTAAGCAAAGTTACGGACGAAATATGTATTCCTGGCTTTAAAAGACCCAAGAAAATTATCAATACAAGCTTTCTACACTGACCTTTACTGAAATTCCTTTCCGAAAATAACAACAAAATATTCTCACTTCGTCCGGGCGGCCATGATGGCGACACGATAAGTTTCCGAGACGAAAGCGTGACATACGAGCATACATGTGGAGTCGTGCTGCATTCATTGACATAATCAGTTGATTGGCTTTGTAAAATAGGTGCAGGTTACCAATAACGGTAGTTAGCACGCAAATTCCAAATGTATGTAATACTTTAAGTAAAGATTTTACCTTGGTAACTTCAAACTTAACTTTCAGACTGTTTTAGTCCAGCTGAAGGTAGGGATAGTATAATCAACCTGTAATGTTCCCACTGCTGGGAATAAAGGGCTCCTCTATGATGGGAGTGGACCGTAATCTACCAGGCAAACCCAGTGCGGGTTGGTAGATGTCACATGTTTTCGATTTTTTGGTTCTAGGACATGCCAGTTTCCTAACGATGTTTTCCTTCACCGTTTTGAGAGCAGTGGTGATGAATTTATCTACATAAGGCAACGCGCCTGCGTGGGTTCCGCCACCACCGTAAGGTAGAGTAGGGTTAATCACTGTTAAATTACATAAAAACTTTTTTACAAAAAAAAAAACAACCGACTTCCTTAAAAACACTACAAAGTGAAAAATAACTTTAATTTCGGTAGTCGGTGTCTTAGGATCTGTATTTATGGTTTTTTTGCCACCGACTTCCGAAATTAAAGTTATTTTTCACTTTGTAGTGTTTTTAAGGAAGTCGGTTGTTTTTTTTTTGTAAAAAAGTTTTTATTTTTAAATTTTTAGTTGTGGTATTCACCCTGCACTAATTCCAAACAAACAATGCATATTTATGCGATAGCAGAACTCGCGGTTGATTTCCTGTCATTTTTTAAAGAGTTCCGGTGTCTGTCTCCCGAACTCATCATCAGATCTATATGAAAATTATATGGGACCATTTCGGAATAAACCCCTTTCGAACAAAAAAAGAATTTTGCAAATCCATCTATATATGACGGAGTTATGCCCGAACATACATAAAAAAAAAACCAACCATGGCCAGGCCAAAATGATTAAGGCTGCTTTTTTTTTATTAAGCAGACAGTAGAGTGGGTAAGAGCCCACTCTAGTGTCTGCTGAGGAATCAATTCTCGATGTCAACGAGTATGTCTATCTAGGACAAGATATCTTCTAACTCCTGATCGATAAGGAGTTGTACCTTCCATCATCAGCTCAACGGAATATAAGAATACAAGTAACGGTCTAAACGTGCCTATAATATTCAAAGAATTATCCCCTAACCTTCTAACCTTTCACTGTAAGTTCCTATATGTACTGTTCACCGATGAGGAGTTCCATGCGGTATCTTCGAAGACTATAATTAGTTCACCACGGATGGATAGATAGAACCAGCAATTATTTTTGATCTTTAGTACAATATCCAAATCACATTACGTGTACTGTTTGTTTTTGAGGAGTTCCTTCGTTTATCTCCCAAAGTATACATCAAATCTTCACAAAATTAATATGGGACCACCTCAGGAGTATACCCTTACGAATAAAAAAAGAATTTTCAAAATCGGTTGACAATTGGCGGAGAAATCGGTGAACATACATAAAAAAAAAAAAAAAAAATACATACAGTCGAACATATAACCTCCTCCTTTTTTTGAAGTCGGTTAATAAAAAACCAAAACACCGACGTAATTTTAGTAGTCACTGATCAATTTGGCAGAGAACCAAAATTGTGGACATAGCTTACAGAATAAGCCAGCTGAATAGCAATGGACCGGCCGTAGTAGCCGTAGACCCGATGACCGTTAGAATAGGAATGTTCTTGAGGCAAACGTTAGGTAGGAACGAATCAAACATCAAGAAATCCGTAAGAGAACCAAGGTAACCGACATAGCCAGAAGAATTACCAAACTTTAGCAGGCAGTAGGCGGGGAACATTGCTCGCAGAACAGATGGCCAATGAGGCCGGAAGATTCTGGAGTGGCGACCGCGTACTGGTAGACGTAGCGTTGGAAGGCCTCCCACAAGATGGACCCATGACCTGGTGGAGGCCGCAGGAATCCGTTAGATGCGGGAAGCACAGAACCGGTCGAAATGGCAGTGCTTGGGGGAGGCCTATGTCCAGCTGTGGACGTCTTTCGGCTGAAATGACGATGATGAAGGTAGGAACAACAGGCTACATGGAGCGACGATCTTCGTAGGCTGGCTGGTAGCAGCTGCCATGAAATGGAGCTGTATGGCGTAAAATTGAAGAGGTGGGTAATGTGTTTTGCTCACTGTGGTACAGACACGTTCGTGTGTGAGTCCACTTTTTACACGCTTTATATTAGCTTCACTTGTATATTTGTTTGTATGTTTGTTTGTAACCGACTCCTTATAGTGCGATTTTGACCCACTTTAAACGACCAGATTTCATTTCAACTCTGTAGACTTATCGAGGACCGATAACAATACTATAATTTCATAAATTTGTGCCATTATCCTTGCCAGGGTTACCAGGACAGCAAAAAAACTGTCTTCAAAAACTACGCTGACATACGTCACAAACTACGCTGACATACGTCTCAAAATTTGAAAGAGCCTAAAAAATAGAAAATAAATATTAGTTTAAAAAAACTAAAAAACACGCTTCCATAGAAAACCAAACTAAAAAGTAGAAAATAATGGAAAAAAAGCGTGGGGTGCCTGATATCAATAAAAAAATACCTTAAAAAGCACCCCACGCTTTTTTTCCATTATTTTCTACTTTTTAGTTTGGTTTTCTATGGAAGCGTGTTTTTTAGTTTTTTTTTTTAACTATTGTTTTCCCATAATATGCGTCTTGTTTAAGCAGAATAAACATTGTATCTTTATTTTATTTTGCTCGCACAGCAATAGGTGATATGGGAATTCCAAAACGTGTAAACAGTGAATAAAGAATCTAGTTTTATAGCAGGTGAGTGTCCTCGCATAATCTAGTCGTAATCGGAACATATAGCCTCCATATTTATTAGTTTATATGGACAGTCATAAACATGTGTTCTTAAGTCTGGAGTCAACTTCTGGGAGTAAAGAAATGTGAGTATATATTTTCACCGAACAAGGGGCCCTTTCAAGCAGAAACAAAGCAATGCTGCGTAGCAATAAAAATCTATATATATAAAATTCAAAGTCCTGAGTGACTGACTGACTGACTGACTGATATATCAACGCACAGCCTAAACCGCTGGTCCTAGAGACATGAAATTTGGAGGGTGTATTCTTTGTGAAGAGTAGGTATCCACTAAGAAAGGGTTTTTTGAAATTCCATCCCTAAGAGGGTGGATTGGGGGGTTGAAATTTCACGCGGGCGAAGCCGCTGGCGGAAGCTAGTTAATAAATATGAAGCTACGTCCTGGAATTTTTTAACAGTAACTTAATAACATTATGCTATCAAAATCCCCTAAAGATTAGGCAGAGGTGTACCTACCCACATTTCGCCAGTAAGTAATTAGGTACAGTCAGTGCCCTGCATTACCTGATCCCTTTTCCTCATTTTTCCTGTGTAGGAGGGGTCAGGTAATACAGGGCACTGACTGTACCATGTAAGTATTAGTTCCGGGTGGTGCCGGACATGAAGAATAACACCACCTCATTTCTTCCCGTGGGTGTCGTAAAAGGTGACTAAGGGACTTACTAGAGAATGGGCAGCAGCGTTCTCTATGCATTTTACCACCAAACTGCAATCGCCAACCCGCCTGCCAAGCATAGCGATTATAGCAAACCCCCCAAATTCTGGAAGGCCTGTGTCCAGCAGTGGACGTCTTTCGGCTGGAATGATAATGATGTAAGTAGGGGGCGAGCCTATTGCCGTCAACCGGGCAAAAATCCAGACTCCAGGCTGCCTGCTACTGAGAAATTTCTAAAAGAATCCAATAACACTTTGTCCGACCTGGAAATCGAACTCAGGACCTCATGCTCAGTATTAGCGCTTATGATTACTGGACCAACGACGCGCGACGCCGTCAAAATTTTATCAATTTCAGATAAAAAATATTGAGTCATAATCTGTAATTTCATAGGCATCGCATTATAAGAAGTATTATAATATAACTTAGACATCTGACCTCTGATGTATCTTATTAAATCGCAATAATAGGTTGGGCGTTTAACAAAATATTGCAAATCCCAAATAATGACATAAATCAATATCCTACTATTCTTGGTACTAATATTATAAATGTGAAAGTTTTGTATGTATGAATGTTTGTTACTCAATAACGCAAAAATGGCTGAACAGATTTGTTTTTAGCCTGGATTCACACAAAAGATGCTTTTTCACAGTAAATCAACCCACACCACGGGCGAAGCAGCGCAAAACCTAGTCATCTATAAATATGCGTACGTATGTATATTGTTATGCGTAGACATAGATTCAAATTCACCGCTAGAACCTATCGACAATTCGACAGCGCCGCTTCTAGGTCACTTCGTCCATTCACGTCGCGACGCCCGTTCAAGGTTGTAGCTTTCACACAATCAGCTGAGTGGCCCTCATTACATTTAGTTCAATCATTCACCTATCAGACTGTTACGGGACCGGTAAAAGACGGTATCTCGTATAGTAATTGCGTAGGAAGGTTGGTATCAAAGAGGAATTATTACATTTATAGACCTACTTATCGACGTCAAATGTACTTGACAAAAAAAGATTTTTGACAGCTTGATTAGATTCGAAATTTGAATCGATTCGATCGAGTTTATTAAAAGAAGAAATGGTTAGGTTGGATTCTCCTTGCATAAATTTGAAATAAATTATCTACATTTTAAATTTTTTGTGGATAGAAATATGGATGAATAAAATTGATTAGATACTGTCGAGAATTTACAGAGATTACACAACTAGTCTTAACAACGTAGGTAATAGATGAATAGGTATCACACAATTTCGAAATCAAACAACTTTCCGTGAAAATTTTAAAAAGAAATACAAACGTAGTGTACTGAGTCAAATCAAATTTACACGTTTCGTTGGCTTATTTCATTCGAGATGCGACATTGGCAGCCTCCAAAACTTGTGTGCCGCGAGAAAGTAAAATACAAAGAAAAAATCTCACCCGTCGAGTTTCTCCCGCCAAAACCGAGGTCACTGACCGATTGACATTCGATGGTCCCGCCCAAACATCGATACAATAATGAACGCTTTTTTAATATGTCATTGAAGCTGTGACCAATTGTAATTTTTTAAATTAATATCTGATTAAGTGAAGATCCTGAGATTTTTCGAAAACCGTAGTTTTCGTAGAATAAAAATCTTGAGTTTTATCGAGACTTGCTAACAATAAACACAATTTCTGGTGACCAGAGTACCTACAGTCTAGCAAAATGTCGGTAAACCGCCACAATACAGTGGCTTGCAGAATGTTGGTAACAGAAAACAGTTGCGATTAGCATAAACCACCATAGTAACCTACTCCCCTCAATGGATTGTCACGACCAACTTGAGATAAGCATTGAGGCCGTTTTTATTCATTCATTCTTGGCCTCTTGGGTCAGTGGCCCACTGTGTAGAGTCTACGCACCATCCTTTTTTTTTTGTGGGTGGATTCATCTAATGACGTCGTTCGCTCTGGGTAGCCTGACTTAAACCCACCCGTGTTCCTTCAGTTGCCTATGTCATGCCAGGGCCACGCTAACTCTTTCGAACAATTCCGCGATATGGCAGGCATCGATCCCAGCGGACATGCACCTTCAATGCACCATGCTGGACAAGAATTTCTATCTTCTTGGATTTTTATTTTATTGTCAATAAAAATCCAAGAAATCAGCGTCCGCATTACATCACCGATAATCATGCCTTGCTCATTGGCCAAGAACTGACCGGTAATAAATCATGAACTTTCTTTATCAAGCCATAAAATCCATCATATAATGACAGTGTTTTTTTTTTATGTGTCGCTGAATTTTATCTACTCTGTTTTGTCCATGGACAACAAAAATGATAACCTAGAGTAATAACAACTCAATCTAGTCAAAATCTGATTTGGTTCTGACTTTTAAAATTATTCGAGACATAGACAACAGTTTAATTTGAATAATCTTAGAAAATAGTTTGTTTAAACTATTTATTTTAAGATATCAAAATAAAATATAATCACAATATTTGATTACTATAAATAAAAATCTTAACAGATGGATATTTTTTAAATTTATGCGCGACATGACCCACCTGTGTGGAATACAGCCAGAAGATATTTATTATCTGTGCTACAAATGACCGGTTTTAAGATTTCAATGGGTTGTTTTACGATATCTTCCTAACGCTACATCAGTCTGTCTGTTCGTAGTTGTAGGTTTTATTACTAAAATAATGAGAGTTTTATAGGCTTCTCAAGTTATGAAAAACATTGAAACAATGAACGCACTTTTTAGGGTTCCGTTGCCAAATGGCAAAAAACGGAACCCTTATAGATTCGTCATGTCTGTCTGTCCGAGTATGTCACAGCCATTTTTTTCCGAAACTATAAGAGCTATGCTGTTGAAACTTGGTAAGTAGATGTATTCTGTAAACCGCAATAAGATTTTTACACAAAAATAGAAAAAGAAACAATAAATTTTGGGGTTCCCCATACATAGAACTGAAACTCAATTTTTTTTTCATAAGCCCATACGTGTGGCGTATTTATGAATAGGTCTTCAAAAATGATATTGAGGTTTCTAATATCATTTTTTTCTAAACTGAATAGTTTGCGCGAGAGACACTTCCAAAGTGGTAAAATGTGTGTAGCCCCGCCCCCCCGTAACTTCTAAAATAAGGGAATGATAAAACGAAAAAAAAATATATGATGTACATTACCATGTAAACTTCCACGGAAAATTGGTTTGAACGAGATCTAGTAAGTAGTTTTTTTTAATACGTCTTAAATCGTAAACCTCAATTTACCTTTCATTCAGTCAATTCAAATATAAAAATTAAAAAAAATCATTCATAAACACAAACCTTATGCATAAACCGTGAATACCTGCAGGTTTGCACGGAACCCTCGGTGCGCGAGTCCGACTCGAACTTGGCCAATTTTTTATTTTAGTATTTCAGGCGACTCTTTCTTTTATAATGAGAAAGGTAAACGCTCCGCTAGGAGTAATATTGTTCTGTGGGTAAACGGCAGAATAGTTAGTACGCGCGGCCACACATCGAGCAGTATGATTTCCAGTATAAGCTGACTTTTTATTGTACGAAAAATGTGTACAATGCAAGCTCAACTAAAACTGGAAATGTTAAGTTGATGTGTAGCTGTGTACCATTCATCACATTCATTCAACCATTTACGTAGGATACACGAAGGTAGTTCGCGAAATTCAATTATTCTTCAGTTTTTTGCAATTTGCAGATCAGTGTCTGTCAACCCGCACTGGGCCCGCGTGGTAGATTACGGCCCACTCCCTCTCACCGAGAGGAGGCCTGTGTCCCAGCAGTGGGAACAATATAGGCTGATGATGAGGTCAGTTTTAGGTTGTATTTTGATTAAAATATGATTCACGACCGTAACAAATATGGCTGTACAGAATAAAAATCATCAATACTACCGTCTCAGTACATTTAATCCGTTTGAATGACTTTTTCATGAAATAGGCACTGACCTTACCTACAAATTGCAAGAAAAACGTAAGGAAATCTGAATGTCATGATTTACCCTTGTGCTTCCCCGTTCAGGGACATCTACTGATACTGAAAATCATAAGCAACCCATACTTAAGTTAGACTATCACCGTTTCAGAGACAAAATAAATCCAAACCAAAAAACAAGCAATAGACGCTACGGGCGTCTATTGCTTACCGACCAATATCTAGAAAGTAAACAAAATCGTAAGTGAAAACTAGTGAAAAATATAGCGAAAACAACTACAAGCCGCCATAAAACTGTAAAGCTTAAATAACATAATCGCTTGGTTTCACAACAACTGCGAATCATTGCCAAAGCCACAATCTAGATAAACGCAGAAGTTTCACTAACAAAGTGGCGGGCCATGACCCTCTGCTGTGGAACCGGGTGAGTTGCGCAGCAGAAGGTCATTGCCCGATATGCCTATAATACCTACATCCTCATTTCGCCAGTCATGTTTAAGTCAGGTTAAGGAGAGAGCTTATTTCCATCGACAAATGTCTAATCTAGACTTCGAATTGCCACTGCGAAATTCCTGATGGAAGAACCCAATAACACTTTGCTCGACCTAGGATTCCAAATCAGGAACTAATGCCCAGCAGTAGCGCCTGCAACCACTAGAAAAACTAGGCAGTCCAAGCTATAGGGAATCCTCAATAGGTACCATTCTATCTATTTTAAGACGTCCCTCAAGGTGGACCGGAGACCTAGTGCTAGCTACAATAATCCGTTGGATGCGAAAAGCACAGAAACGGTCGAAGTGGCGGAGCTTGGGGGAGGCCTATGTCCAGTGTGGATGTCTTTCGGCTGAAATGATGATGATTGATGAAGGCCGCCGTCAAACCAGAGTTGCGTAACACATTGATAGTGTGTTACGCAACTCCGGTTTCATCAGAATCTGAATCATATAAAGAATGTTGCTAATCCATCGCTTCATATGTTCGAAAAATTTGTCAGCTCAACACGTTAATAATGCAATGAATATTGCTGAACTGTCATAACGAAAGCCTTTTACTACTGTTAGTGTGTTACGCAAAGTGTGTTACGCAATTATCCCTCTAAAAAGAAACTTTTCGGTAGGCTTGTGATGATACACAATCTGGTCCATGGAGTCAGTAGGTAGTTATACTAATCAGTCGTATCTAGAAGAAGCCGAAAGTATTGTATTTTGTTTGCATCCATGACTGCCAAAACACATGCATTAAATAATACTTAAGATTAAACGATGGTTGACGCAAATAACATTGGAAAAAGTGGAGCTTCTGTAACGAGCTTCGAAATGCAGATACGCAATCTGCAAGACTGCCATTTATTCAACCATATAATTGCAGCATTCAACTTTTTTAAAGGTTCCATAATCGAATGGCAAAATGAACCCTATGACCTCATTACCTATAAACTCTAACCAGAAAATACATTAAATCTGAGTATAATTTTGCCGCAAGACCAATGGCCGGTGGAGCAAACGAGTCCTGGAGTGAAGACCGCGTATCGATAAGTGTGGCGTGGGACGCCCCTCAGCTAGATAGACCGGCTGGGACAGACTGGATGCGAAAGGTGGAAGACAGAGTGTTGTGGCGCAGCCTGGGATAGGCCTATGTGCAGCAGTGGACTGCGTTAGGCTTAGTTGATTAAAGTAAAAGAAATTTAAGCTTTTGCTATTTCGAAAACCTCTCGACCCGACCACAGCTTCAGATAAATAATCACAAGTTTATATGGACAATGGCTGTACGCCATCATACCCCTCACAGCCACACTAGACAAATTTAGTCATCACAATATTACGTGAAATGCTTTGCTTCACTCAATTTATATTTCATAGACATTACAGACATACCGATAGTGAAAGTTTTTAAATCGAATAGAGAATCAATCATACTGGCAAGATATACCATGGACAATAGTTAACCTCTTCATAGAAAATTGTTTGTGACTTAATGAAGATATAGACAGTTTTCTACAGAAGTTTCGATTTTCTAAGAATAGAGAACTGTTTGTACCAACACTATCTATGGGTACAATGGACAAGCACAGTCACTTTAACTTTTAAAATAACCACTTTCATAAGCCCATTAAAGAGAACCAATCAAGTCATCATTGATGACGAAATCGTGAGAAAACCTAGACTTCATTATCTGCCTCGCCATTCTCTAACAATGTTGGGGTCGGCTGCCAGTCTACCCGAATTCAGCATTACGTCTGACCTCCACAACCATTATTTAATCTAATCACCATTATAAATCTAACACGATACACCTTGGTAAGGATAGCAGTCAAACTTTCAGGATTCTGTCTAATGAGTACCCGTTACTACTGGCATGGATGATGACCCAGTCAGGGACCGACCTCGGCAAGTGTATTTTAACCTTGATCTAACCGACGCCTGCAACTGTAACTTAGCCACGAGCCCCTGAAATGTAGGTAGCCCCAACAAAAAGTATGATTGTATCTGTGGTCAAAAGTCTAACGGTATAAAAGAATTCGGAAATGATGTGATTCATCCCGACCGGTCGCCGTGCCTACGTTTAGTGAAACCGGAACACGCCCGGCCGCAGAATGCTGTTCAATAAGTAGGTAGGCCTTTCAATAAGGCTGTTCTGAAGGTAAATCTGTAATATACCAAGTTAATATCTAAATTCACTACCTTACAAGCCACAGCCTAAACAGCTGGGTTTGGAGTATGACTTTTTGCAGAAGATTCCCTTATTTAATGACAATGGATTTTGAAGGAGTTTCGAAGAAGTTTGATTTCTAGGGAGCTTGGTGCACCACTTCTTCTTCCCGGCTAAAGCACTAGCAAATATCGAAGGGCAGGCGTTTTCGGGGACTGTCTTATGTAACTTTGACGTTCAAAAAGTGCTGACACTCAGCCTAGTTTTAATAAATGACTTTTTATAATGAAGATCTGCGCGGTAAACTCTGCTTGCGCGATGCAGGATTTTGCGTGACGTGACGTCGGTGTGATAGTTCACATGTGGCGGTGTAGATGCCGCTACAGACGTATACCGTAGGACGTAACTCATTTCTATTACCATCCCTTTTTTTTTGTGGGTCATTTATCATCAAATAACGTCACCCGCTCTTGGGCGGAGCGGGAGGGCGTGTCAGACTTTTACTGACTAAACCCACCCATGTTTCTTCAGTTGCCCATGTGCCAGGGCCACGGTATCTCACCTATCCCTATTATAGAAACCGGTAGCTATGCTTCTAAATTCTTATATCAACCAACAATTTCGAAAGAGAAAAACTCAAACACTGTCTAACCTAGATCCAAGCCTCGATTTCGGCAGCTGCGCAAACGACGCACACCCGTACCAAAAGAGGTAGTAGTTAAGTATAAATATACACGTTTTCTATTAAATATGTAAACAAGAAAGTGAGCTCTTTACGAGACGTTAAATTGGCGTGACACTTCAAACTGTAGTGTCCCCAAAATAATAGTAAAATTACTTCATAACCACGGTAAGTAATTTAAACTGTTGAACAATTTAACTGTTTGTGGGTAGTCTTTGAGACGAGGCTTTTCAAGGTGATGAGCATTGTTTGAGGACATCATCGTATTCTTCTATATTTTATAGCTGTAGCAATATTTTTCAGCCAAATCAGTCTCTGCTATTGTTATAAAAGATTAATGTTTCAAAATTAAGAAATTGAAGCTCGACTGTAAATTCAAAATTCAGAAACGTTAATTTCAGTGATTGTTTCAATTAAAAATATTTTCATAAAGCGTAAGTCAGGTTGTATTCGAAGGACGCAAGGGCGGGGTCCCTTGTAAGAGATATGATAGGAATGCGGGAATTTTAGTGCTATATATAAATGTATCTAAGTTAAGGTAAAGTAGATCCCTCCTTTTTTCTGTGGGAAAATCCACATGGATGCCCTCCGTTTGAGGAGAACAGTGGGATATGTTGGACTCCTACCGACTAAAGCCTTAAGTTCCTTCTTGTACTATGACTCCCTAGTCATGTACAAGTATCTTCCGGGCCCCTTGGCCCAGAAGATACTTGTACATTCGCCGCACCCCTCACCGGTATGATATAAACCACTGCCCATTGTCTTTGGAGTAGAGATAAATCTTACTATCCTACACATATCCTACTTTTAAATGTGGAAGTATGATCAAGCAAATAGGTCGAAAGCATTTAGATGAAACTCGACACACAGCTAGATTATAGCATCGATTAACAGATAGGATACTTTTTATTCCGGTCCCCGAAGCCGCTGACCAAAGCTGGTATATAAATAAAGATTTATATCTCCATCATATGCCTGTAGCGCCGCGTCTGCGGGAGACCTTACCTAATTAACAGATTAAACCTTTGTAATCAAAGCAGGTATTAAAAACCTCGCCTGTCAGTTTATAATCAAGATCTTTCCACCATCAAAATATTTAACATACTTATTAAGACGCTCAGTATTCCAAGGTAGGCCACATTGATTCAAGTAGGTAGGTACAGCCGAACTCACTTGTAGATTGTTATGATACTGGCATTTACAATGGCCTGTACTATCAACATAATTATGTCGATATAGTAAGCCTAGTGTACTTTGGAAGGTGGAAAAAGAAACTATAGTTTGTTCCAAAAAAAACAACAAAACACCCGACTACGTAAAAAGTGAACTTTAAAAAGATGATAAGAAGACAATTTTATTTAAAGAGGTTGACTATGACACTTAATACTATATGCAATATAATGCAGTCGGAGGCAAAAAGTCTTTATTGTAACATTTAAAAAGATGCATAAAGACCTATTAAATGATCCCCCACTTGACGTACAGTACGTATGTAACAACCGTATGTAACGTAACCGTAACCGTATGTAACGAAATAAAATCGGTTAGCCTAAGACTCTAAGCGATCGATGGACCATTTGTCCGCAGACAATGTGGCCACAACTATCTCAGTATCAGCCTATAATGTTCCCCCAGCTAAGACACAGGCCTCATGTCGATGACAGGGAGTGGGTTATTATCCACCAAACGGGCCTGGTGCGGGTACGTAGATGTCACATTTTTTCGAATTTTTCGTTCTGGGACATGGCCGTTTCCTCACGATACTTCCTTCCCCGTTTGAAAGCAGTTGTGATGCAATCATTTACACAAAGTAAAGCGCCTGCCTGGGTTCGAACCTACGATCTGACTCGTAATCGCGCCCTTTATGACTGGACCACTGCTGTGACTGCGAAGAGAGGACGTAAGGAAATCTCTGCAATAACTCTCTTGTAGAACATTCAATTCCATTTTTGGTAGGAATCGTTCTACAAGAAGTCGCATCGCACATGTTTTCGAGCGCCTAAGCGCCTAAATCGCTATCACTATCTATATTATAAAGCTGAAGAGTTTGTGTGAACGTACTAATCACAGGAACTACGTTTAGTTAGCCATTTATTGAGGAAGGCTATAGACTATATAACATCACCCTAGAACCCTTACGAACCAAGCAAAAAGAAAAAAAATTCGTGAATACGAAAACCTCGCACGGGCAGGCGATTCGATGCGACGAGGAGGGTCGGGGGAGCAAGGAATATAACGCAGACGAAGTCGTGGGCAGAAGCTAGTGATATATCTTTTCAGTACTAAGTCCACGTTCATACTCCACATGGCACATATTTCTTTCTTTCTTTCTTAGATAACGATTCTTTTTTTCCCACGAAGCGCGATTGTGATCATGTGATCACATAACCGGTTTGAAGACAATTTATATCTAACATTACAAGCATAAATCAAACTAATTGAATTTTTGTTATAGAAAGCTTACCTGAAGATAGTTTTGTGGTAGTCTTTCTGTTCTTAAAGGTAATTTTGAGAGAAAAAAGTACTTGCGCAAATATTTATTACTTTTCGGCCTTCACAGGTTTTATTAATTAACAGAATCTTGGGAATGTCGATAATCGACCGAAAATTGCAAAATATCGTCTCGTGAATTGAAGTTAAGAAATGTCACAGCATACAATAAATAGCGTGAATCGTCAGTAGGTCAATGAGGATTGAACGGTTTAATTATTGCGCAAGATTGTTTACATAGTAAAATATATAAACTAGTAGGCTTTTTCCACATAATATTTTTTTGGTTTAGAAAAAGTTCAGCAATGATGAAACTTTCCGAAAATTTACCCTTAGGCACTGACTTTGTCCCATTCGATTTAAAAATCTTGTAATTTAGTTTGAGTTTGAATAAAAATATTTAAACACGTAATTAAAATCCGACATGCTATACTTTTTCACCGTTTAGATATTGTACTTTTGTACGAAATGAAACGACAAGTTTCTTTATATTGTATAACCGACGAAAAATTCTAGGCTAGAGGTTCTAGAATAATATGCTTTAATCGTAGTAAAAGTTTACGCGTCGATTTCCCTTAAAATATGTACTAATTGTAATAGTATAAACTTAATGTGAAGTTAAGCTAAGCTATGGAACGAGCTATGCTTGGAGTATCTCTGACGGATAGAATCCGGATTGAGGTGATCCGGTAGAGAACAAAAATTGTTGACGTAGCTCATAGAAGCAAGCTGAAGTGGTAATGGGCCGGTCATATAAGCCGTAGAACCGATAACCGTTGGGGTAGACGTGTTCTTGAGTGGAGACAGCGAATGGGCAAACGTAAGGTAGGACGCCCTCAGGCTAGGATCAGCGACGATCTTCGCAGGGTGGCTGGTAGCAGCTGGATGAGAGTTGCCGAAACACGAGCTGTATGGCGTGAAATTGGAGAGGACTATGTCCAGCAGTGGACAGCTATAGGCTGATGATAATGAATATGAAGTTTATTTACCTCCAATCTTCTAAATAATATCCCGACGAGATGGTCTGTAATTTGTTGTTTTGCCATTTCGTCCACTGTTTAATGTTTTAGCTTTTAACCCTTTTTTTTTTTTTTTTTGGATGGGAAATCATCAAATGACTTCTCCCGCTCTGGGCGGAGTGGGAGGGCGTGTCAGACTTTTACTGACTAAAACCCACCCGTGTTCCTTCAGTTGCCCATGTGCCAGAGTCACGGTATCTCTTTCGAACAATCTCGTGACCCTGGCAGGCAGCTTTTAACCCTTGATAACTAAACGTTCGCCCGTTCGACGACCCACCTACCCGCGATTCTCGTGTTCGTGTACTTCTAGGTGAACATCGATATATGCTGTGGCTGTGTGGAATAGTTCTTAATTATTGTTTTTATTTTTATTTGTTTAATAATGATCCTAAGAATGTACCAATGTCAGAAGTACCTGTGATTAATAAATACTTTTTCCAAAAAATGCATTTTATTTGGCGTAGTCGGTTCGACGAATGTTTAGTAACCATGTAACAACGAATATAGTTTATTTATCTAGGGTTACAAATACAAGATCTTACTTAGTCAGGTTATAAATTAAAAATAATTTTCAGTTCTTAAGTTATATTTTAATTTTATGCCATTCCCACGCAACTGTTACGTATAATTATAACATTTTAAAAATGTCGTAACTTTCATTAAGTTTTATTTCTTTAATATTTAAATTACTTGCTTTAATCTAAACGACCTTAAAATAATACACACTTTTTAAAGCTTAAGGCATGTGAATCCGACTTTATAAATTATCTTGAGAAGAAATGGTAGGGTTTCTTGGAAATATCATCGTTTACGCACATCGCCTGTCGAGTCACCGGTCGCTGTAGTCCGAAGACCACACAGAATGAATACTTGTACTCTCAAGTTGATTACTGAACACAACATAACGCCTGTATTCGCCGGAGAGTTAGGTAGAATTGTACCTAAATGTACACTCACATTTCGTCAGTAGTCTTTCAGCCCTATGTTATTAGCCGTCCACGTACGTATGTCCACTGCTGGTCATACGTCTCCCCCTTTTTGAGGGGCTTTACCATAATCGCCACGCCTGGCAGACGGGTTGGCGCGCCTTTAGGTCACACAGTCGCATCGTGCGTGGATCCTTTAGATGGTGCCAATTTCCTCACGATGTTTGCAGTCACCGTTTTGGAAGCAGTGGTGATGAAATAATTTACATAAAGTAAAGCGCCTGTCTGGATTCGAACCTGCGACCTAAAATAGCCTATTTTTTTTGTTTTTTTTTTTGGATGGGAAATCTACAAATGACTTCTGGCCGGAGCGGGAGGACATGTCAGACTTTTACTGACTAAAACCCACCCGTGTTCCTTCAGTTGCCCATGTGCCAAGGTCACGGTATCTCTTTCGAACAATCTCGCGACCCTGGCAGGCATCGGTCCTAGCAGACCCCTTCAGTTTTGCTGACATCTTTTTAAGGCGCGCGCTACGCGCCGAGCTTGGTCCTTACCGGGCGGCGAGCTACCCATTGCTCACCGCCCGCAAGGTCGCGCCTACGGTGGCCGGGAGTCAGCTATCGACTCCCGACACCCGGGGCGTCTCCTCCTGCGGCGGCTAGGGACGCGAGGGCGCAGAGACTGCCACTCCCTCACGCGCCCCGCCTCCTCCTTCGCGAGCATTACTGCTTCGCAGAAGGAGGTGACGGCTTCCCATGCCCTCTCGCTCCGTACCATGGCTCGCACCAGGGCCGGACCTGAGAGGTCGCCGCCGCCAATCGTCTCCACGAGGACACGGCGGTGCTCCGCCCAGCCAGGGCACACTTCCACCGTATGCTCGACCGTGTCCTCTAGACGATCCTCATAATGGAAACACCCGGGCGTATCCTCCCGCTTTATCCTGAACAGGAACCCACCGAAGCAACCATGCCCGGTGAGAACCTGCGTCAGGCGGAAGGTGAGGACGCCGTGACGCCTCTCTATCCACTCCTCAAAGAGGGGACTTACCACCGTAATTGTGGCGTGCCCTGTGCAAGAGGCCTAAAAGTGAAAATTTCCATCAATACTTTGACGGAATTTCTCACTTCATAACGGAATGTCGAATCTAATTAACCCTGTTATAATATCGTGTTAATTGATTAGTCCAACGAGTAACAAGAATGGTTTTAATCTAAATATAATTAGTGAAACCATTAACCTTAATTGAACCATCTCGCGCTTACGTAATTAAATATAATCAAAGTGATATTAAAGCGTAAATAGAAACGTAATAGATGTTGACACGTCATTTGAAAACAAAACTGTTTTTATTTATTTTTAACTGTAGGCCTTTTTTTTGTATGGGAAATCATCAAATGACGTCTCCCGCTCTTGAGCGGAGCGGGAGGGCGTGTCAGACTTTTACCTGTGACTAAAACCCACCCTTGTTCCTTCAGTTGCCCATATGCCAGGGCCACGATATCTCTTTCGAACATATCTCACGACCCTGGCAGGAAATGTAGGCCTTTTTTTTTGGATGGGAAATCATCAAATGACGTCTCCCGCTCTTGAGCGGAGCGGGAGGGCGTGTCAGACTTTTACCTGTGACTAAAACCCACCCTTGTTCCTTCAGTTGCCCATATGCCAGGGCCACGATATCTCTTTCGAACATATCTCACGACCCTGGCAGGAAATGTAGGCCTTTTTTTTTGGATGGGAAATCATCAAATGACGTCTCCCGCTCTTGAGCGGAGCGGGAGGGCATGTCAGACTTTTACCTGTGACTAAAACCCACCCTTGTTCCTTCAGTTGCCCATATGCCAGGGCCACGATATCTCTTTCGAACATATCTCACGACCCTGGCAGGAAATGTAGGCCTTTTTTTTTGGATGGGAAATCATCAAATGACGTCTCCCGCTCTTGAGCGGAGCGGGAGGGCGTGTCAGACTTTTACCTGTGACTAAAACCCACCCTTGTTCCTTCAGTTGCCCATATGCCAGGGCCACGATATCTCTTTCGAACATATCTCACGACCCTGGCAGGAAATGTAGGCCTTTTTTTTTGGATGGGAAATCATCAAATGACGTCTCCCGCTCTGGGTGGAGTGGAAGGGCGTGTCAGACTTTTCCCACCCGTGTTCCTTCAGTTGCCCATATGCCAGGGACACGGTATCTCTTTCGAACAAATCTCGCGACCCTGGCAGGCTTTTGGCTTTGGTATATAAGTTAGGGTCAGCTTCCAGTCTATCCGGTATGCCAGTCTCATTTTACATGTCCTTAGCAACCCTGTGTGTACTCCACAACCCAGTTACTAGGTGACACGTTACCACTAGACAAGACTGGTTGTCAGACTTTAGGGCTACTGACTACCCGTAGCGACTGTCGATAACATATTATACAATACTAGCTTTCACCAGCGGGTTCGCCCGCATATTATACATGTAAGCCTTCCTCTTGAATCTGTTGATGGAAACTGCATTAAATCCGTTGCGTAGTTTAAAAAAATTGAGCGTACAGGCGCCGGAAGACTTTGTTTTATACTATGTAAATAATTGCAATTTTAATGCCACAGTATACAAACTTTGTCAGTAAGTCAACGCCTTAAAAAAAGGTTTGTTCCGACTTATTTTACTGCATCATACAAGACATGACCAAATCATTAAAAATCGCTTAGAGCATTAATAACTGGCAAAATAAAAACCATTAAGGACCATCCATAAATTACGTCACACAAATTTCATGATTTTTGACCCCCCCCCCCCGCCGTCCTTGTCACATTTCTGAGACCCCCCCTCGCTAGTGTGACGTCACATATTTTGCAATTTTACATCTAGACATTGAATTGTTTTTTTTTAATATCTTTCATAGTCCATATTTCGTATTTTAATAGTACTTTAAATAGGTATTTTCAATTATGAAATGTGACGTCACAAAATTTAGGGGCCCTCCCACCCCCTTGTCACACAATGTCACACTTCGTCGACCCCGCCCCCCCCCCCCCCCTTAAGGTGGGACGTAATTTATGGATGGCCCCTTACGAACACGTACAAGTTAGTACGTAAAATCAATGTGCTGATTTCACTACCGTCGGCGAAGTACAATAGAAACAAAATACATAGAAACATTGCTACTAGATAACCTAGGAGCTTCCATAGAAATCTGTTACAACAAAGTGCTAAGCCATGTTTGAGTCAAACAAAACTACACGATTAGAAAATTACATATTTGCTGCACCCTTTAAAATTAAGCAGAGTTTACATTAAGCAACTATGTGTTGTTAAACTATTTCATCAATCTATATAAGTTGTCTGTGTTGTCCCACAGCTGCGCAATGGCCCCCTTTTCTACAGATTTTTTATTTTTTCTGATAAATCTCTTTTTCTTAATGTTTAAGTTAATACGAGAAGCAATTACTTTTCCTGAAAATTACGCGGACGGAGGAGTATTAAATTTGACAAAGTTAAAGCTTTATATGGTTATAGCTTTTCTGTTTAATGGTCGAATTTCGTATTTTTTAAATTATGGACGAGATTCGACCACAGGGCGAAAAAAAAACTAATACTAGTTTAAAACAAAACTGCTATTTTTACATAACACATACACCTTTTTTACTTACGTTGTTTTTTTTTTAATTTTAAAATTATCAAGAAGCTAATGGGGAAGGCGACTGTCAAAATGGCGCTGTGTGGATAGTTCCCAAAACAAACAAATATGTACGGTATAAGGCGCAAAGTGGATTTGAATAAATTCTCCGAAAATAATTCGCCGTTGTGTTCCTAATTGCTCGAAAATTGGAGTCTACCATTTTCCAAAAGACCCTAAACTTAGAAGATTGTGGGTCAAAGCTATTCATAGATAATTATTTGAACTAAACAGAATTTGAGGTTATGTTGGAAACCTTTAAAAAAAAGTGATTATGAAGAAAAAATACGGAACATTTAAATCCTTTTATTCTGACTCTTTTCATGTCGAATAAATTTTGAATTTAAATATTAACATCACCGAAAATAACAAACCAAACCCATGAATGAGCACAAAATGGATTGATTGAACGAAAGGTCACATTTATGAAAAATAAATAATAATAAAATGAATAAACAGTAGGTATATGTACAAAAAAATTACAGTAAAAAAAACAGAGTTATGTAAAGGTACCTATTTGTATTGACCTGCCCCATGCGGATGGGGGTCATAAAAAGTAATAAAGCCAAAAACTCCATCATATAAACCATGCCTTAACAACACGGAACGAAGAAAAAAAAACAAAGACTAAAAAAGTTCTATGACATCACCACAGACTAAAAATATAGAAGAAAAAACCTAACAACCGCAATTCATCAAGGATCTTCAATACACGAATGTGTATAAAAAATTCTTCAAACAATTTAAAAAGAGAATCTTCCCAGGCATTACTTCATAGTTTGCAGTAACGTTGCCAAACCTGACAATTAACTATTCGCGGGTTTTCGGAAACCGCGAGCAATACAAAATGTTGTAACTGCATGCTTGGATTTTAATTGATATTGCAGACTTGATAAAATCGGAAATTAGTTTTGAAGTAAGTAACTACTTAAAATTTGTTATTTGGTTAGCAGACTAAAGGTTAAAAAAGTGCTGTTTTGTACTGGTAGAAATTAGATAGAGATGAGGATATTTTAGAGCTGTCAGATTTAAATAGAGTGACAGGAAGCGTTGTTTAGAAAGATGTGTGACATTGTCACCTTGATTGTAACAGAAACTGTATTGGCAAACAAAGATGGCGGCTTTCATTTCGATTTTGGCCACACGCCAATCGAACTCTACAGCGTTGTCACTTATGTCAATCCCTGGCAGTAAGACCCATAACCACTTAAACGGAAATAGTTGCAATATCTAGACCATACAAATCACTAAAGTTAGTGTAATTCTGCTTTGGTAAGCATAATAATTATTGCCTTATTCACTTGAAATAAGGGTCATATTTTAACGTTTACACTTCCTTGATTTTACAAAGAAAATAAACAAAACCCAGCTTCAATTTAGGCAATCTATAGTAGAATAAAATATATGCCTAAATTCTAACGTATCTATTTGAAACTTAACTTCGTTCAAATAAGTCCTCTTTTCGCTTAGCATAAATTCCTACATTACTCTCGCTATAGATACTTGGACTTTAGTCTTACAGACATAGGGATGATAATCGCTTAGCATATAAAGCTAGGCTGTATTTAGAACAGTTGGGCGCCGCATTCCTAGGCCAGTTGCGTGACATTAGCATTATCGTACACGGTGTGTTTTGATACTTGAGTATCAAGGACCAAGAAGGTTCTTATAGTACACCTATCTACTTGTATACCCAATCTGAAATACTTTTCATGTAACTTAACATAACGCCTTTAATACCCGATGGGTTAGACAGAAGTGTACCTATATTACACTTATTTTATTGTACATGTATTGCCACTTAATTTATCAACCATGTACTTTAGCGTTATGTAATGTAAGTTGAATTTTGATCGTACGCAATAAAAAAATCCTATGGAATTGTCTGGCAAAGAGTTCATTTTCCTAAAACTTGATAATTTTCTGAGAACATGTTATTACAAAAAAAAGGTTTATCGTCAGACCCATGTTTAAGCCATAGAGACATTTTTTAATTTCGAACTTCATTCCGGAAATAGGTAAAGTAAGGTAAAGTTCTTAGTTCAGAACTTACTAACTACACCGGACTAAGTTATCCGGTTTGTAAAAAGAACTGTATTTTAATCATATTTACGATCGAATTTCAAAAAGTAGATCGCTGCAAAAACCTTTTTATGTAACTAACCGAATGGGTTTTCCCACCGACAAAAATTACGAACTTCCATAGTTTTCATCCCCTTTTTAACTCCATTGAAATGAAATGTTTATTTCTGTAAGTAGATCTTATAAGACACTTTTTCACGTCAAAATTGTTTGGTCAATGTTTTTTTTTTAAACTAGATGGCGCCACTCATTGGGGAATGAATTTTCAAAAAATATTTTTCCTACGCTTGACGCTCTTGCCTTGTGGAAAGCGATGAATGAAGACTCCACGATGATAGGTAGCAAAGCAACTCTTGTGCAAAATTTCATGCTTCTAGACATAACTGTAATTTATGATTTTGACACACAACCCGACACTGACCTGTAAATTGCGAAAAACTGATCATTTAAATTTCGCAGGCTACTTTGGGGGATCCCCCTAAGTAGATTCTGATTTCAAATAAGTAGGTAGGTGGGGATATATAGGCTAATTTTATTTGTATAACTGCTTAAAACAGTGAAATAAAATCTCTTATTACTCGACAAAAATGGCATAATAACATAACTTCACAATTTTATTTGAAAAAAGAACTATTACTTCACTTAAGTATTCATTAAGCACATTCATCAAGCTATTGCTTATTCATAACTTTACGTCACTACTTTAAAACTAAACCCTATCTCAATCGAAATAAAGTTGAGATTTGAAGATGCAGTGGCAAGCGCAGTGGTTTCGCGCATGCGTAGTTGCGCAACAGCGCTGGTATGCGGTACATACGTGCTGTAGATGTAAGTATTGCTGATCTGGGTGTTAAGAAAAATATAATGTAACAGCTGGTAGATATGATACGTTTAGTCTCATTTTTCTAATTAATAAAGTTAATCGCTCACTTGGTAACACCTGACTTGGCACATAAAAGGCAAATTTGAACGTCATCATATTCATCTGCCTAGCCTTTTCCGAACTATGTTGGGTCGGCTTCCAGTCTAACCGGATGCAGCTGGGTACCAGTATTTTACATGGAGCGACTGCCTATCTGACCACCACAACCCAGTCACTGGGTAATACGTTACCCCTTGGTAAGACTGATTGTCAGACTTTCGGGCTTCTGACGACCCGTAACGACTGTCTAAGATCTACGAAAGACAGCCGGGACCAACGGCTTAACGTGCTTTCCGAGGCACGGACGGGTCTTATGGTATATAACACCCATCCACGGACCAACCGCGGCAAGCGTAGGTTAACCTGAACGATCGACCCGTGCGGCTGTTGTAACTTAGCCACAAACTCTTCATAGCTTAGAACGTTATCATTTACATTAAAATAGAATTGATTCTAGTCACCCCTTCCAAAAGGTGGTTTCGTATGGAGAAGAAAGCGCAAGAAAATCCACCGTTACTCCTTTAAAAATGTTTTACAATATTGTACATACAATAATTGTATGTGAAAATGCACCTATAATAATAATACCTTACCACGATAGTTGAAAACAATTAAAAATGAAGCATTGACAGGTAAATTAATTATATGATAGTCTGCTTCTGCCCGCGACTTCGTCCGCGTCAAATTTTTGCTCCTCTGACCCTTCCCGTCGCATTGAATTGCCTGCCAGTTTTCGACCATTTTTAGTTGCTGCTCCGCTCCTTTTGATCGTAGCGTGATGTTATAATAGCCTATAGTCTTTCTCAATAAATAGGCTACCCAATACAAAAAGATTTTTTCAATTCGGACCAGTAGTTCCTGAGATTAGCGCGTTCAACCAAACAAACAAACTCTTCAGCTTTATAATATTAGTATAGATACTCGTACGTGATGCTCAGATATTTTTAAACATTGCAAAAGTAAGAATTCGATGTTCCAAGAATATTTACAAGAGATAAGTTAGTGTCTGAGTTTAAGTAATCACAGAGTGTAAATCAATGTCATCAAAAATTATTAATTATACAATTCAATTAGCAACCAGTTTCGGAAAAAGATCGGAAGTCGGAACCACATATAGATATCAGTGGTCAAGACGTGTAGAATCAGTTTTTATTGACTTCGAATTTATCTATACTATGTTTGTATTTAGAAATATATAAGTATATTTATCAGTTAACCAGGTAACGGTGGTAACCAGGGTTGCCATAGTATAGGCTCTGCCTACTTTGGGATCAGGTAACGGTGTGTTGGTTGTCCTAAGATATTATTATAAAAATTTTAAATCACCACTTTATTTTAGTCGCTAATTATAATATAGATAGAAAGGGGATGACTACTGATGGCGACTAATAGAGAAATGTGGATGAAAAAGACATGTTGCGACGACCACAAATAAATTTGCAATAAGGGTAGGAGAATCATGATGACTTGATTTTAATCGGTTTTTTATTTTTAAACTATCTTTTATATTTAGTATAGTCATTAAAAATTGTATTAGAGTCTAAACACACTATGCCGAAGGTACGCGACCGAAGTTCCGCGGCTGATTTTACGTTCCGACGTATTCGGCTGATATGACACACCATAAGTGCCGAACTTATGCGGCAGAAATTCAGTTGCGGAACTTTGTGTGTATTCAGTGTCTCGAGCACTGTTGTGGCATCGTGTCGTGTTATATAAAAAGCCGGACAAACAGACGCTAAAACAAAGTGATCCTGTTAGGGATCCGTTATTAATTTTGAGGTGTGAAACCCGACAAATAGACTTTACAAGAGTAATAGCAACTGGAAAGGCTTTACAAGAGGAAAAATACAGGATGTTTGTCGGCAATTGAACCGAATTTCGGTCGCGTATAATGTGTGCACTACAGATTACGTTGCCGCCGAATAGCGGCTGAACTTACGCTGCACCGAAGTTCGGCTTTATGATATGACGCAACGTAATTTCGGCATAATGTGTCATCAGTAATTCAGTTAACATTGCAGGCGTAATCATGGCGAACTTTGGTCGCGTACCTTCGGCATAGTGTGTTTAGACACTTAATAGTTCCGTTTATTCGAGTTTTATAACTCGCAGGCACGGACTGAACTGCCAGGGTCGCTGAATTGTCTGCCAGGGTAGCGAACTTGTTCGAAAGAGTTACCGTGGCCCTGGCATATAGGCAACTGAAGGAACACGGGTGGGTTTTAGTCAGTAAAAGTTTGACACACCCTTCCGCTCCAGCTACAACGAGAGACGTGATTGAATGATTTCCCACCCCCAAAAAGCACGGACAGAACAGAACAGCAATCTCGGTTACACGCTGATCTAGCGTGCAACCAAGGTTGCATTCCGAATCCCAATCAACCAAAACCACAACAAACTGTTTCAATAAAACCTCCACATTTCTAATACCCGTTTCTATAACCTTTGTGTACGAAAACACACAATTATCCGGTAGATTAGCCACGTAATTTATACACTACGACCAACTAGGCGATTAGCACGAATTAACATCGATGGCTCATTTCCTTCTGTTCGTTGCGTCACGTTCCCTTTTATAATAGTTTTGTAATGAGGTTGCGAAATTGTTCGGTTTGCGATTTAGAAAATTTTGCGGTAAGGTCGAGAATGTGTGGAATTTTATTGCAAACTGGCAGGAACGTTTGCTGTGTTACCATGATTCTGTTGTGAATTCGATTGCATTATCTGTGTGTATGATAAATTTGAGTTCAGCTTTTGAAGCAATTTTGACGAAGTTAGATATCATGACATCTTGAAAGAAACCCTGAGGAAGCAAAAAAGGTATTTTTTTAAGTATCTCTTATCGTGGTGCACTGTGGCAAGTATTACAAAAAAAAAAAAACAGCCGAATGCGAGTCCCACTACAATATTTAACACCACATTTTTTTAACACACACTTAATTTTATTTTTATTATTTTGCTGTTATAGCGATAATAAAAATACACTCCCTGTGAAAACTTCAGTTGTCTATCTATTTCGATTCCTTGGATACAGCCCGCTAACAGACAGAAGTACAGACGAACCCTCAAAATCAGCAGTTTCAATAAGTTTGACCTTATAGGTATGTATACACATTTGTATGAAACAGCAGATTTTTTAAAACAAACGACCTTATTTGCTACGCTAGTGTGTCTGAATTCATATGCTAAGCCCATGGTCCAGGTTACACATAGATGTCGTATACATCACGTATACTTAACAAAACTCAATAAATAGTTTGACAAACTCAACGACATGCGACAGCGCAATAGTGTCGTAGTCTTTAGCGCTGCGGTTTTCGCAACAGAGCAGGTTCGAGTCCCGTTAGCGAGAAAGTGACGGAACGTGATCGAGGCGTTTCCTTATCTTCACACTTGCTCGTTGAGGTGACGATAGATGCGGCAATCGGGTTCGTTTCGTACAGACTTACAAATATTTGAGAATCAAAGTTTAAATGCGTGCGAATGTCAAAAATGTCGTGTTTGTTCAATCAGTATTTTAACAAAGTAGGTTTTGTATTGTGTTCATAACTTTTAAGTATTTTTTCTCAAAATCAAAAGTCATTAATTCAAATTAGGGTTAGAATTAGCAGTTTTCTAACATCAAAATGACATAAGACAGTCCCCCAAAACGCCCGCCCTTTACCAGTTCCTAGTGCTTTAGCTGAGAAGAAGAAGTGTCAGTCCACGGAAGGTTAACAGAAGTGAGTAAGGTAGTCAAAAGAACTAAGATGATTTTCAGAAGATGATTTTCAGAGGATCTGTCATACCTGGAGATATGTCAGAGCGTGAATTTAAATGTTAATTGATTCTGCTAACTGCACAGACAGCTATGCTGCTGGGGGGTTTGTTGCTCCACTTCTTCTTCCTAGCTTAAGCACTAGGAAGTAGTGAAAAGCGGGTATTTACTGGAACTCTCTTAAATAATGTTGACGTTCAAAAAGTGCTGATTCTTAATCGAGTCAGCCAAGCTGTTTTGAGGATTCTGTTACCAGTTATAAAAATATTACTACAGACTTAATAGAATTGTCCAATACCAACCAAACACTTTTTCTGTTCTTTTCTTTTAGACAAGAAGGTTTTATATATGTGTACATAAATGGTTAAATTAATTAATTAATGAGTCATGAAAGACTATGTAAAGTCGAGTGCACTCACAAGTTACAAGTCTCCATAACTCTCATAACAAAAACCTAACAGCATAACATAACATTATGCCATAATCCTCGAAAGGTTAGTCAGAAGTTTAAACCCTAATTTCCGCAGGTATGTTTAGGTCCCAATTAATAGGGGGCGAGCCAATTGAAAACTTCGCTTCTTAAAAATTCGAAATGGAAAAATCCAATAACACTTTGCCGTAACTTTTAATCGACCCTAGGACCTCGAGTTCATAAGTAGCGTTTGCGACCACTACACAACGAGGCTGTATAATACTATATTTTAAGCAGAATACAGCATAATGTTACCAAATGCACCAAACTCTTTAAAACGATCACTTTCAATCGAAAGTTATAATCACAGCACTATACAGCCTCACCCATAAAAACTGTACACACTATACTTAAATAAAAATGAAGGAAAGGAAACTCAAGTCAATGCGTTAAATGAAACCGTAAAAATTAATGGTCAGCTGTTATGTAAATATCAATGTATTGAAGCAACTTCGACACGGTATTTAATTACTTTCGAATGTTTGGTCATTCATCTTTTAACTTAATAGCTAAGAACAAGTTTCCCTTAGTTTACTTTTACAAATTCTTTCACACGATTCTAGTAGGCATAGTAAATTGTTGAATGTACAGGGTGTTCCGTGTGGTAACGGACGTAAAGAATAGCAACATCCCATTTCTTCCCGTGGGTGTCGTAAGAGGCGACTAAGGGACTTACTAGAGAATGGGTAGCAGCGTTTTCTATGCATCATACTACCATACTGCGATCGCCAACCCGCCTGCCAAGTTTGACGACTATGGCAAACCTTCATCCAAATTGGGGGAGGCCTATGTCCAACAGTGGACGTCTTTTGGCTGAAATGGTGGAATAGGGTGTACAGTGCACTTAACACGTTAGCTGCAAAAGAGAATTAAAAAAAAAAATATTAAAAAAATAAGCCACGCCACCGACGACGCGATGAATCACAAACTGATGAAAAAGTTGCCGCTGGCCTGTAAGCGTAGGTCAAAGTAAGGTATGCCCTGTCGCGCACCAATGTCCGACGCGGCCTGAAAGAAACATTTACTGGCGGTTCTACCATTGTCCGACATGGCGACTAACGTGTTAACCTCCGTAGAAAAGGGAGGATCCTCCGACTAGACGAGTGTTATGTGTGGTGGGAAACTGTCCGACGATTGTTTTTCATCTCACAGGTCAGTAACCGGTAACTAGACTGCCTGTTGCTGCCTCAATAAATTACTGCCCTCAGCCAGGGCTTTAAAACTTAAAACTAAGCGACTACACACTAAGGGCACCCTCTGTAGGGTACGAACCTCGGCTAAGCGCATCGCTGAAAGTAGGCAGCAACGGACGGCCTGGATTGGAGTAAGCCTGACGATTGATATTGGGACTTTGTAAATATGCCAGTTGCGCGATGCAGAATTTTGCATGACGTCAGTGCGATCCGTGTGTAGCGTTGCAGATGTCGCTACAAATGTATGGGTACTTCAAAACCTATTTGAAGAAGGCACGCCCCTCACGTAGTGTAAAACTGTCAGAATTAACTTTCTTTCCCCGATGGGTTAGACAGAGATCACCTGGAGTAAGTACCAACAGTTCGCAAGATATGTTTAAATCCTATGTAATTAGGGCGATTATAATGCAAAGTAAAAATCCAGACGCTCAGAGAAAAATTCAGGAATTCTTAGTAGCCCTGGCAGTTTCTGACTATTCCTGTTTTCCAATGAAATATATCGACGTTACGACATTCCCACAGGTAAGAACAATGAATGACATTTTCCTATATATCTTTAAAATCTTTAGAAAACTTAATACTTAAAGTAAGGAATGAACAGTACTAGATTCCTATATCATTTATTTTCGTTGCTCTAGATTGGGACATAATATTCTAATATGATTATTATACAGCAAAAAGGCTAATGCCGCGGATGCTGCAACGAAATTCTCGGCGAGGTCAAAGTCAAGAATGTTATCAAGGACAAAGATTGCATAATTTTATCATTATACGATTTAACCAACTCGTATGCAGACGACATTTTTCGTATAATCTTTTTAATATAACAATAACATTATAATAATGATCTGAATTGGGAGTGGAATAAGACAATCATTGGAAGATGTTCTCTGAATCAATTTTTTTTGGACCCAATTCCTGATATCCTCATTTCTCCGTGACAAAAATACTCTTATACGTCTGATCTTATCTAACTAATGCATCAATAAACACATTTTGTACTAATATATCATTACGCTTTGTTTCCCCGATAGGTTGGGCAGCCTTTAGTACACCCATATTTATGTTTAAGTCCCATGTAGTAGGGGGCGAGCCTATTGCTATCAACCAGGCACAAATACTGAGAAACTGGAGATGGAAAAACCCGATTACACTTTGCCCGGCCTGGGTATCGAACCTAGGACCTCGTTTCAGCAGCAGCGCCTGCGACCACTAGACTAACGAGGCACACATTTTTCATTGAATTATCTGAATAAAAGTGAATGACTTATTACTCAATTCGCACTAATTTACTCGCCCGTACCGGGCGAAATGACCCTTTATCGCACGAGTTTAATTTTATTTGGGGATGAATCGAATACGTTTTAGGAAATTGGCACGATCTTAATTATCATTTCGATTATTTTCTCACTACATGAAACGAAATAGATGCAAAGTTTTTCCTCCTCGTTAGTCATCGTCTGTGATGCGTTCATCTTAACAAAACTGACACACTAAAGAATTCCCAGACTAACAGACTATAGTGAATTGTTTTATAAGGAAAAAATCGAGTTAATAAGTGTGTAGTGAGCTGTTAACAATGCGGTTCAAAACTGTGGCGGTCGCACCGCTAGATTGATTGGTCTCTGTAGGGTTGACAACCATATCGCTTTAAAAAACAGTATGATCTAGTAGACGTAGTTTTGATATCAATACAGAAAAAAACAGTGGTGGCCAAGCGGTAACAACCACGACTAGGACGAAAACGTTCTGGAATTCCTACCACGTACTGGAAGACGTAGCGTTGGATGGGGTCCAACAAGATGGACTGATAACCTAGTGATGACTGCATTAATCCGATGGTTGCGGAAGAGCACAGAACCGGTCAAAGTGGCGGTGCTTGGGGGAGGCCTATGTCCAGCTGTGGACGTCTTTCGGCTGAAATGCTAATAATGACGACACTTGATTATCGGCTTGCATACCACGCTTTTGAAACCCGTTGGGTCTTTTGCGTCTACGAGTTCTAATACACCTAGTAAACACAGTAGCTTTTAATACGACTAGGGGCAGTATATAACAGCCCTGCCCCTGACCACTGTCTTACAATTTGGACACGGACTTCCCGAAGAAGATTTCACTTCAAAAACGAAGTCTGCCAACCCTGACTGTCGATTGACAACCCACTCCGTTACCATAAATAATTATTACTCCAAAGATACGCACTTTTGCTTTATGGGACAGAACAGAGGCTATATATATAGTTGTAGATATGCTAATCACACACTTAGACTCGTTACGACTACTAACTGTACTACTGAAGCAGCTGGACAACCTGTCATTTGTCAGATTAATTGCGTATGACAAGGTCTTATTGTAGGCCATTTGTTTTTTATGCTCCTTTTCATTATGAGTAATGGATACCTACAGTTTTTTATTTATGGTAGTCGCCCTCACTCTAAGATTGATAGCCTTAAGAATAATAGGCTTAATAGGCGATTCGCACGAATTAAGGCGCCTGAATCGTACGAATCGTCCCTTCTAAAAAATATTACATTTGCCTTGGGCGATATTTTTTTTTTTTTGTTTTGTCATCTTACAGGTCAATCTGTGAAGGTGTCGGCTGCTTAACCGGACTTGCCTGTGGCTACCTTAATAAATTAAGTTCTCTAGCCAGGGCTTAAAAAACTTAAAACTAGAACGACTACTCGCTAAGGGCACCCCCTGTGGGGTACGGACCTCGGCTTAGGGCATCGCTGATAGAGGGCAGCAAGGCACGGGCTGGATCCGAATGAACCTATTGGCGATTTGTTCGAAGTTAGTATATTAGTTGACAAAATGACAATTCCAAAAATACGTAGTAGACAACTGGCACGTTTTGTATAAAACGTTAAGGAAACAACGAAAAGCTAAAGGGTAAGGGTAACTGTATTACATAAAATACAAAATAGGCCGATTCGGGCAACTAAATTCAAGCGAATCGACCAATAAACCGATTTTTCTATAAGTGGCCATAAAATCATAACTGTTTTAAATGTGGTGACAATCAACAATTTTTTCTTGATTATTTTTGTGAGAGACATATCATAGATATATTATGAAACCAGAACAAGTTTGCCCCTTTGTCACGAGCCATAAGACTAGTGAATATTATTTCAATAGAGGTAGATATATTTCAGTGCAGCCTGAAGAGGTTCAAAGACGTAGCACTGAAGTGCATTGAAAATATGTAGAAATCAAATTCTTGTGAATTTTGTTGATTTAAGTATGCTATTTAGTAGTAACATCGCATTGGCGCATTATAGCTACGTACAGTATCTACGAAATCTTAAATTAATAAATATTGAACGTCGCGCTATCAAATATTGTTATTTAAAGTTAAATGTATAAGATAACTTACCAATAGAATGATTTATAACAATTCTAACCTTCACCATCGAATCCTGACCAGCATAAGATTGAACTCGAGTTATTAGGAAACAATTTATCCGAGGACAAGCCTACGCTTCGAATACTATTAAACGAAACTAGTTATAGGTATTAGTTATTAACATTCCTATCTTGTCTTAACATTATAGCTCTCTATTTTGGTTAACAAATTGCTAATAATTGTGGGTCTTACCAACTATGCCTACAGAAATATTATTTTAGTTCCTGTTAGAGGTACAGTCACAAAAGGAGATAAGTAACCAGGGATTAGATAAATTATTTGCTTGTTTTCTATGAATTAAATGAAATTTCATTCGAAAACATCCATCGGTTTCTTACTAAACTTCAACTTTATCCGGCGACCCTGGTTACTTTTGGTGACTGTACATTTTGTAGTTGTCGTATACAACATTGACGGACACACAATGTTTTACAAAGGATTCATTATACAGGGTGTAGCGTAAGTAATGGTCCACCATTCAGGATTCGATGAACCAGATAATTAACTATAACAATTAAAATTTTTAACCGTTTTTACCCATTTTTTTTTTTTTTACAAAAATTGCTCTTGAACTTGATGGTGTGTTAAAAATTGGGGTTAAAATTAGAGAAGAACCAACTTTTTCTTCAAAAGAGCTGAATTTACATAAAAAATCATAATTTATCATGATAGCTCTAGTATTCAGCAGTAATTAACAGAAATCAAAATGAAAAAAATAATGGTTTTTGTTGAAACTACAAACAAATATGTAATAAAAGGTAGAAATTTCGTAAATAAAAGATAAAAATGAAATATTTTCGGAACCCTTGGGTAAAAATGTTTAAAATGTTTAATTGTTATAGTTAATAATTATCTGGTTCATCGAATCCTGAACGGTGGACCACTACTTACGCCACACCCTGTATAATTCTAAACCCCGACGTCATTTTTGTCGATAATATATGTATAAAAAAAATTAGCTCTGCCATACTTTTGGCCCTCGTAAGTCACACTTGTCTATGAAACAGCAGTTTATTATTTTTTTTGAGATACCTGATCCTCGAAATTCTAAGTAGCAAAGTAACTGCGACCAACTTGAATGTAGCGCTCCCTTCGCTCGCTCAGCTCGCTCGCGTTTGATCATAAGTTTTTAGTGGTTCATTAATTTGGAAAAACGGACATCATCAGATGGGCAATCAGGTTTAATCCCCGACACTTTACCGCGCGTTCAGGCGAGCGCGACCGACGGCAAAACAATAGCTTGTTACTTTGTTAATAACTCTCGATGCCTCACAATCTCTATATAGTATAAAACAAACACACTTCCCGCATCTGTACGCTAGATCTTTGAAACTACGTAACATATTTGAAAGCGGTATTCATCAATAGACAGAGTGATTTAAAAGGAATATTTATATGTATAAACTCTGACCTACTTACATTTAACTATTTATATTTTTACTTGTTTTTTTTTTTTGTTGAATATTTGAGAAGGTATAATATTCCTTTTTCACTTTGGATGGCCTTCGCCATAGTCACCACGATTCGCTGGCACTTTGGCGATCGCAGTATGGTGGTAAAATGCAAAGAGAACGCTGCTGCCCATTCTCTAGTAACTCCCTTAGTCCTTGTCCTTATCCTTACGACACCCACGGGAAGAGATGAAATGGTGATATTCTTTACGTGCGACACCACACGGAACGGTATAATAGTGTCAATATTCCAGCGAATAGAGCATTGGCACAGTGTAATAAAGTAATACTGTGGCATTGGACTTGTAAGCAAAAGGTTAAAATTGTATGAATCACAAAAACTATACCAATTACTATACACCTCTAGCTTGGTTGGACTTAAGTCAAATGATAAACTGGATAATAGAAATACCTACTAATAATATGACATCACCATCTGTCTAGCTTTTTCCCAACTATATTGGGGTCGGCTTCCAGTCTAACCGGATGCAACTGGATACGAGTATTTTACATGGAGCGACTGCCTATCTGACCTTCACAGCCCAGCTACTGGATAACACGTTACCCCTTGGTAAGACTGGTTGTCAAACTTTCGGACTTCTGACGACCCGTAACGACTGTCTAAGATCTACGAAAGACAGCTGGGACCAACGGTTTAACGTGCGTTCCGAGGCACGGAGCTCTTGGTATGTAAAGATTGTCACCCATCCACGGACCAACTGAAGCAATCGTAGCTTAACCAACACCCTAATTGCGAAACGCACTATTTATCAGAATCTGAATGGGATTTAAAATTATTTCTAAACCATTGCGTCATTTGTCCGAATAAATTGTTGGCTCAGCAACGTAAATAACGCAATGAATGTTGTTTAACTATCAATATTAAACCAATACCTACCGATAAAAAGTTACGCAATTACTCCTCTGATCGATTTTTATTGCTTCGCCATACGCCCGTCCCAAGTATGAATCCTAATGCAAACTATATTTACAGCCTTTTTTTTTTGAGCGTGGATAATCATCTAATGACGTCTACCGCTCGGAACGGGTCAGACTTTTACTGAATAAAGCCCACCCGTGTTCCTTCAGTTGCCTATTGCGACCTTAGCAGAACAAGAACAGCCCAAACAGCTGATCAAATACCTCCAGTTTTTCTTTTACTTATATTATCTAGATCAGCACATTGCTTCAGACATTAGTTTGCTGGCTCGGAACGAATAACAATTATCGCTTGTAATTGTACGTTCGTAATAACATCGAGATATACGCCATTATGAAATGATGAAATACAGCGAAAGTGATAATTATGAAGTAGATGCATCTAGATCTTGTTGGGGGCAATGGACGATGACCGAACTGAAAAACTAAGCAATGTTTGTGGAAATTATTACGCGTGTTTGTTTCGTGATTTCTATTTTCAAGAAGCGTTCAAGCTAAGCCATGACAAGGGTTTGAACTATCGGTAGTTTTGGGAACCGGTACCACCAGAAGGATAAGTTGCCTATGTCCTTCTCCAGGTCTCTAGTTGTAAAATTCCAAAACTATAAGTTCATTTAATAGGCTCGTAATGGTAGCTGACAGACAGACACGCGAATTTTTGCGTTTAAAATATTAGAACGAATAGATAAAATTTAAGCTTTATTGTTCACCAACACTGTAAATAGCTAGTTTTCGTAAAAACATCGATCTCATCGCTGATAGCAATGACGCGTGCAAAGAAGTGACAACCTTTTATTGGACAGGAATACAATAAATTTAATAGATGCTGCAACTTATTGTTATTCTCATACTTATTCGAAGTTATGTGACATCTACCAATCCGCAGTGGGCCCGCGTGGTGGAATACGGCCCACTCTTTCTCATCGAGATTAGGCCTGTAACCTAGCAATGAGAATATTATATGCTGAATATGTATTTTATACAACTTATTGATTCCGCAGAGTCATCTATTGACTCGAGTTCCTTCCTCCCCTAAGTTCTCAAAAACTCAGAGCGTCCAAAATATCTTCCTTATAGCACCATCAAATATACCAACTCTAGTATAGAACAACTCAGAAACCGGGTATAAGCTTAACTACATTACAGCTACCAATAAGACCGCCAATTAAGTCCTATCAATAATAACCACCTTAGTAACTCCCCTCTTCAATCAAACTACCCATTATAGAAAAAACTGTACGGGTAATACAACCTAGGAACATTGACCCGTCCAACCACCGTGAGACTCCTCACACCACCTTACACATGCAGTTCTTACAACTCTTATTGATAAAGTTATAGGGTTCGTTTTTGTTTGGCCATCAGTTGGTGTAAGGTGGTAATGTTGACAATAGGTGTCTCACGGTGAACCGTGGCCTCTAAGTAAAGTAGTGCAGTGTAACTGTGTTGTATGAAGTTAGTTGATTAAGTTATTTGGTTTATTTTCACGGTTGTTACTTGTGGAAGTTTAATTTAAAAAATAATAGTTTAAAAAAACTAAAAAACACGCTTCCATTATTTATTTTCTATTTTTTAGGGTGTTTCGAATTTTAAGACGTATGTCAGCGTAGTTTGTGACGTATGTCAGCGTAGTTTTCGAAGACAGTTTTTTTTGCTGTCCTGGTAACCCTGGCAAGGATAATGGCACAAATTAGTTTGTGACGTATGTCAGCGTAGTTTTCGAAGACAGTTTTTTTGCTGTCCTGGTAACCCTGGCAAGGATAATGGCACAAATTTATGAATTTATTGCATTGTCATCGGTCCTTGACAGGTGTGCAAAGTTTGAATGAAATCTGGTCAAAGAGGGTCAAAATCGCGCTATAAGGAGTCGGTTACAAACAAACATACAAATATACAAACATACAAGTGAAGCTAATATAAAGCGTGTAAAAAAATAGAAAATAAATAATAGTTTAAAAAAACTAAAAAACACGCTTCACTGCACACAGCGCAGGTATCAATAAACATTAGTTGTTATTATACGTACTTGTTTTTATATTTATAGAGGACACGACCTTCACGAATCACTCATTTAGTCATTACACAACATACTTAAAACATAATTCTGTTTCTGTCATCTTCAAACGATCAGTAGCAACAGAACTATGTTTAAAATTCTTTTAGGGCTAAATATAAGGTGCAAGTGGACCTTAGTGTACTAAATTCAGTCATCTGTCTAGCCTTTTTCCAAGTTAGCTTCCAGTTTAACCGAACACAGCTAAATGCCTGTATTTTACATGGACTGACTGTCTATGACCTCCGCAACCCAGTTACTGGGTCACTCATTGGGTTGTCTCTCGGTCAACAGTTGGGTTGTGGAGGCCATGTAGACAGCAAGCGTCAACTCTATGGTTGCTAGTACTTAGCCACAAGCCTCTGTAGGGTATTCACTAAATAGCCTAAATTTAATAGAATTATATAGTTTGTAGGGGTTATATTTAAACTTGAAGGAATCAAAAACAAGCTCATGACTCAGAAAAATGTAGAGCATTGAAATCTTTAAATTACTTTTAATTTCGCTGCGCTTATAATTCTATTTGCACCTTAAACTAACATAGTAAAATAGGTTTTTATAATGTTTATTTTCTTAGTCTGACATACATTTCAATGTGTCATGGTTTTTTACCATGTTTTCCTTAATAAATCACGTCATCTGAGCATCATGAATGACTGAGACAATATACGTAATATCTATACTTATCTATACTAATAGTATAAAGCTGAAGAGTTATTTGTTTGTTTGTTTGCACGCGGTAATCTCCGGAAATACTGGTCCAAATTGAAAAAATATTTTTGTGTTGGGTAGCCTATTTATTGAAAAAGGCTATAGGCTATATAACATCACGCTACGATCAAAAGGAGCGGAGCAACAACGAAAAATGGACGAACACTGGCAGGCAATTCGATGCGACGGGAAGGATCTGGGGAGACAAATTTTTAGCAGACGAAGTCGCGGGCAGAAGTTAGTTATTAAAAAATGTATAGTCATTCAAGATAACTAGATAAATTGTACATTTATAGTACAACACTCACTTTCTTTACTTGAAGATGCTATGTTTACGTTTTTTGTCTGATGTAACTATTTGATAGTTTTGGGCAGTTTGTCAGCATCTGGTAATTTGTTATAGACAGACTGATATAAAGTGATGTAAGGGTGAGAACAATGGTCGCCCAATAGTATCGGCCCGACAACCCGCACTGGGCTCGCGTGGTAGATTACGGCCCACTCCCTTTCACCGAGACGAAACCTGTGTCCCAGCAGTGGGAACAAAATACGCTGATTATGATAAGATAAAGTGAAAAAAATCTCTGTTTATAATTTTATTTATAATCTATATTATTGTTGGTTTGAATTATCTATTTTTGCTTAGGTAGCACATTCTATGCGAACGCGTTGAAGTCTTTTCTATGAAAACAAAATGGTGCTTAAAAAATTTTGGGACATTTTCATTTGTTGAGTCTAGAGGATGTAGAAAAAAAATTTTGAAAGAAATTTTCCATTTATTGAATCATCACTTCAGCCGTAAGACGTCCACTGCTGGACTTAGGCCTCCCCCAATTTGGGGGCTTTGCCATAATCGCCACGCTTGGCAGGCGGGTTTGCGATCGCAGTATGGTGGTAAAATGCATAGAGAACGCTGCTGCCCATTCTCTAGTAAGTCCCTTAGTCGCCTTTTACGACACCCACGGGAAGAAATGGGGAAATGTTATTCTTTACGTCCGGCACCACACGGTACATTTATAGTACAACGGTACATTTGTAGTATTTGTATTTATTGAATAACAAACTTTAATTCATTAATAAACTGATAGACAACGAGTAGCCTAAACCGCTGGGTCTAGAAGCGTGAAATTTTGCACAAGAATTCCTTAACGAAAGTGAGCACTAAGGCTTTTTGAGAAATCACATCCATAAGGTGTTAGATAGCGAAAATTTGTACGTGGCCCGATGGGATCTACAACTAGCAAAAATGTCGAACATGATTGTTGGCGGCTTGGCTTGTGAAAACATAACCCTTTTTACACGCTTTATATTAGCTTCACTTGTATGTTTGTATGTTTGTATATTTGTATGTTTGTATGTTTGTTTGTAACCGACTTCTTATAGTGCGATTTTGACCCACTTTAAACGACCAGATTTCATTCAAACTTTGCACACCTGTCTAGGACTGATGACAATGCAATAATTTCATAAATTTGTGCCATTATCCTTGCCAGGGTTACCAGGACAGCAAAAAAACTGTCACAAACTACGCTGACATACGACTCAAAATTCGAAATACCCTAAAAAATAGAAAATAAATAATAGTTTAAAAAAACTAAAAAACACGCTTCCATGGAAAACCAAACTAAAAAGTACAAAATAATGGAAAAAAAGCGTGGGGTGCTTTTAAGGTATTTTTTTATTGATATCAGGCACCCCACGCTTTTTTTCCATTATTTTGTACTTTTTAGTTTGGTTTTCCATGGAAGCGTGTTTTTTAGTTTTTTTAAACTATTATTTATTTTCTATTTTTTAGGGTATTTCGAATTTTGAGTCGTATGTCAGCGTAGTTTGTGACAGTTTTTTTGCTGTCCTGGTAACCCTGGCAAGGATAATGGCACAAATTTATGAAATTATTGCATTGTCATCAGTCCTAGACAGGTGTGCAAAGTTTGAATGAAATCTGGTCGTTTAAAGTGGGTCAAAATCGCACTATAAGAAGTCGGTTACAAACAAACATACAAACATACAAATATACAAACATACAAACATACAAGTGAAGCTAATATAAAGCGTGTAAAAAGGGTTATGTTTTCACAAGCCAAGCCGCCAACAATCATGTTCGACATTTTTGCTAGTTGTAGATCCCATCGGGCCACGTACAAATTTTCGCTATCTAACACCTTATGGATGTGATTTCTCAAAAAGCCTTAGTGCTCACTTTCGTTAAGGAATTCTTGTGCAAAATTTCACGCTTCTAGACCCAGCGGTTTAGGCTACTCGTTGTCTATCAGTTTATTAATGAATTAAAGTTTGTTATTCAATAAATACAAATACTACAAATGTACCGTTGTACTATAAATGTACCGTGTGGTGCCGGACGTAAAGAATAACATTTCCCCATTTCTTCCCGTGGGTGTCGTAAAAGGCGACTAAGGGACTTACTAGAGAATGGGCAGCAGCGTTCTCTATGCATTTTACCACCATACTGCGATCGCAAACCCGCCTGCCAAGCGTGGCGATTATGGCAAAGCCCCCAAATTGGGGGAGGCCTAAGTCCAGCAGTGGACGTCTTACGGCTGAAGTGATGATTCAATAAATGGAAAATTTCTTTCAAAATTTTTTTTCTACATCCTCTAGACTCAACAAATGAAAATGTCCCAAAATTTTTTAAGCACCATTTTGTTTTCATAGAAAAGACTTCAACGCGTTCGCATAGAATGTGCTACCTAAGCAAAAATAGATAATTCAAACCAACAATAATATAGATTATAAATAAAATTATAAACAGAGATTTTTTTCACTTTATCTTATCATAATCAGCGTATTTTGTTCCCACTGCTGGGACACAGGTTTCGTCTCGGTGAAAGGGAGTGGGCCGTAATCTACCACGCGAGCCCAGTGCGGGTTGTCGGGCCGATACTATTGGGCGACCATTGTTCTCACCCTTACATCACTTTATATCAGTCTGTCTATAACAAATTACCAGATGCTGACAAACTGCCCAAAACTATCAAATAGTTACATCAGACAAAAAACGTAAACATAGCATCTTCAAGTAAAGAAAGTGAGTGTTGTACTATAAATGTACAATTTATCTAGTTATCTTGAATGACTATACATTTTTTAATAACTAACTTCTGCCCGCGACTTCGTCTGCTAAAAATTTGTCTCCCCAGATCCTTCCCGTCGCATCGAATTGCCTGCCAGTGTTCGTCCATTTTTCGTTGTTGCTCCGCTCCTTTTGATCGTAGCGTGATGTTATATAGCCTATAGCCTTTTTCAATAAATAGGCTACCCAACACAAAAATATTTTTTCAATTTGGACCAGTATTTCCGGAGATTACCGCGTGCAAACAAACAAACAAATAACTCTTCAGCTTTATACTATTAGTATAGATAAGTATAGATATTACGTATATTGTCTCAGTCATTCATGATGCTCAGATGACGTGATTTATTAAGGAAAACATGGTAAAAAACCATGACACATTGAAATGTATGTCAGACTAAGAAAATAAACATTATAAAAACCTATTTTACTATGTTAGTTTAAGGTGCAAATAGAATTATAAGCGCAGCGAAATTAAAAGTAATTTAAAGATTTCAATGCTCTACATTTTTCTGAGTCATGAGCTTGTTTTTGATTCCTTCAAGTTTAAATATAACCCCTACAAACTATATAATTCTATTAAATTTAGGCTATTTAGTGAATACCCTACAGAGGCTTGTGGCTAAGTACTAGCAACCATAGAGTTGACGCTTGCTGTCTACATGGCCTCCACAACCCAACTGTTGACCGAGAGACAACCCAATGAGTGACCCAGTAACTGGGTTGCGGAGGTCATAGACAGTCAGTCCATGTAAAATACAGGCATTTAGCTGTGTTCGGTTAAACTGGAAGCTAACTTGGAAAAAGGCTAGACAGATGACTGAATTTAGTACACTAAGGTCCACTTGCACCTTATATTTAGCCCTAAAAGAATTTTAAACATAGTTCTGTTGCTACTGATCGTTTGAAGATGACAGAAACAGAATTATGTTTTAAGTATGTTGTGTAATGACTAAATGAGTGATTCGTGAAGGTCGTGTCCTCTATAAATATAAAAACAAGTACGTATAATAACAACTAATGTTTATTGATACCTGCGCTGTGTGCAGGTAAAGTTTTTTTCACGCCTCGGCAAACGTGTTGACTGATGAGTTATTTTGTTATTTATCGTATTGCAATATTTTCAATGTCGATGGTTTATTTTGAAATAACTTTAGCTAACATTAGCTGTACGTACAAGTATTCATATGACATTGGCAAGACTTGCCAACCAGTGAAATATTATGGGGACTATCTCTTGGATTCAAGTTTTGTTTTATGACTAGCTTTTCCAAGCGTTTTCTACCGCGTGGAGGATGGAATTTATCCCGTGGGAACGTACTACAGGAATAAAAAGTATCCTATGTGTTAATCCAGGTTATAAACTTTGTGTGTGCCAAATTTCATCTAAATTTGTAAGGCCGTTTTTGCGTCATAGAATTATAAACATTTAAAGATACAAAATTTCACGTTTACAATATTAGATAGGACAGTAGAATTAGTAAAGCTGTGAATATCAATATTTTCCAAGCTTTTTAGGTATGTAATATCATTTTATAATTAATATTAAAAACAGTTGCCAGGGCGATTTGAAACAGCTAGGGTTGCGGAATTGTTCGAAATACTCGTAGTTACCGTGGCCCTGGTAACGGCAAATGAAGGAACACGGGTAAGTTTTAGTCAGTAAAAGTCTAACACGCCCTTCTGCTCCATCTGCTCCGTCATTTGATGATTTCCCACCCAAAAAAAAGGAAGTGCGATTTGAAAGAAAACTAAATATCATCTTAAAAATAGACTTTTGCTTTTTGTAGTGCTTCCCTAGCCATTGTACACGAATGAAGTGGTAGGGCTGAATGATCACAAGACATCTTCATTTGAAAGATTATTATAATTTCCCACGTCCCCCTGCCTACCCCCAACCTTCTCAGTACATAATATAGTTCAATAAACTACAGTTGCGTTGCGTTAGCGACAAGTCGCAACTGGTTTGACTGCTGACGACTAATCGATGTTACAGCACAGAAGTTGCGACACGCGACTGACTGCATGCGAACGATCTTCACGGTTTAATGCGTGTGAAGTCAGCAGGGATTGTGGCTGAAACTTGTATGAAATAGCCCCGGGTTTTTAAAGGCTATCTAGTCATCGTAGACAAGACAATTTTGAAATGAAGTAAAATGTAAGTAGATATTTTAAGACACTTTTGCACACAAAGATTACCGTGTATTTTGACAAAGTTCGTGAAACACAAAATAAACATTTTTAAAAGTGAAAATAATCTTTTAATGACAACAGAGTGTGTCTCACGGACGGATGCCCCAAAAAGGTTTATTTCAGCATGAATGCAATCCAAGTAGTGGCTGATGCGGTATTTCTAATGATCCTTTATTTTGTATCGTCATTCATACGTCCACGAGTATGTACTACGCGGATATTGTACTAGATTAGTGTTTTTATACTAATAATATTTTATTTTTCCTTTACTAACACTACAGTATGAATACTCTCGCAAACTTGTAGAACCATTTCCTTGAAGTCCTTATAGAATTTGTTCTAGGAGATTCGCCTCGCGCCTGTCTAAAGAAACCTTTATTCCTGATGCTAGTCTACATATCAAAACTGCTATACGTTTTCTAACAGCCATTTTACTACGAAATTACACTAATTAGGTAATTAAGAGAATGATGCATTTTTAAATGAATAAGAATGTGTGCCTTCTAACAGCATTTAAATATAAATGCTGTTAGAAGGCACAGAACAGTTTTTATGGCTTGTTTTAATTCATTATTATCCGGAAAAACACAAGTTACCGACATAGCTTGCAGAGTAGGCAAACTGAAGTGGCAGTGGGCTGGCCATGTTTGTCGAAGGACCGATAGCTGGTGGAGCAGAAGAGTCCTGAACTGGAATCCTCGTGTCGGCAAGCGTAGTAAAGGACAGACTGGATGCAGAAGGCGGAGGACAGGATTTGGTGGCGTAGGCTGGGAGAGGCCTAAGTCCAGCAGTGGACTTTTTTAGAAGATCTGAATTATTCTTTATCAAAGATCACAGTTACAGACTAGAATAGCTGCCCCACGGATCAAGCGATCAGGTTAGCCAGGCTTGCTACGGTTGGTCCGTGATTGAGGCAGTTTTCATATCAAGACCCCTCTGTGTCTCTAAAGCACGTTAAACCAGGCTGTCATTTGTAGTTCATTGACAATTGTTACGGGTAGTCGGAAGCCCGAAAGTCTGACAACCAGTCTTACCAATTGGCATTGCAATACCCAGTAACTGGGTTGTCGCTCCATGTTAAATACTGGTATTCAGCTGCATCAGGTTAGACTGGAAGCCGACCCTAACATAGTTGAGAAATGGCTAGGCAAATGATTTATCTAAAAACGTATTAAAATTATAATTGTAATGATATTGCATTGTATTCAGTACTTATACTTCGCGTGACGCATCGACCTTTGACTTACGATTATTTCACAAACAAATTGTGCAATACACCTTACGTATAGCCATGCATCTAATTTGTACAATGAAATATGACCCTTATAGACTAATAAACCTTTTGTGTGTAACTAAATGTGCACAAATTAGTCTGTAAAATCCAAGGGAATCTATACAGGGTGTCCCAAAAATCAACGTCCAGCCGAAAACGGTTGATAGGCCAGGTGGTGACAATTATCAGAAAAATAATAAAAAAGATCTAAGTTAAGCATTTTTTTTTTCAGTACAGTCAGTTAAAGTTGGGCGATGTAATAATTTTTAGTACATGGTGTACATATATTTTTAACCGTCAGCTTCACAATTATCACAAAATTCTAAAATCCTAGCTTCGAAACTGACGGATTTTCATACAAACTTCCACACCCTCTTTCACCCCTTTACGGGGGGACTTTCCTAAAATCCTTTCTTAGCTGACGTTATTAGTAGTTAGTTAGTGTACTCGTAGAGTAAGTACACGAAAATTAAGGGGTGTTAAGTGTACACTAAATTGAAGGCATCTTTATTTTCGTCAACGCAATTTATGTTAAATATTCAGATTAGTAAACACAAAATCCAGAGTAAGTTGTAGACGACTCATTTCAGACGTCAGTTAGAAATTGAAGTATTTGTAAATACGTGTTTAGTACATTATACAATGCGGTTATGTATGTTCTTTGGTCTTGACCGATAGATTTCGTAAATACTCATCAATGAAGTATGTAACTACACAAGTTTATGTTACAACATCGTTTAAATATACCGATGTCTTGATTGCCTCGATGGTCTGGTGGTTGCAAACGCTACTGCTGAGGTACAGGTCCTGGGTTCAATGCCCAGGTCGGGAAAATTTTATTGGTTTTCCATTTGGAATTTCTCAGTAGCCGAATTTGTGCCAGGTCAATGGTAATAGGGTCACCCCTATGATGTGAGGTGGTCTGCTAGGACCGATGCCTGCCAGGGTCGCGAGATTGTTCGTAAGAGATACCGTAACCCTGGCACATGGGCAACTGAAGGAACACGGGTGGGTTTTAGTCAGTAAAAGACACGCCTGACACTGACCCGCTCCGCCCACGACCGGGAGACGTCATTTGATGATTTCCCACCCACAAAAAAAAAGGGTACCACTGGAAATCTCTACAAACTCCTCATGTTATATATGTGTCATGTCATCATCATTAGATGATTTCCCGTCCAAAAAATAAACCCCTATGATATGGGACAAAAACATAACCGGCACAATATGAGTGTGCAATGAGATACACCTTTGCCTAACCCCACGGAAAGTACAGACGCGATGTTAAATTATAAGTATCTGATAAGACTTCGAACCCAAGACGGTAAGAGCAATGACAATCTTCACAGATGAGGGTTCACGGACGGCTCGGATCTCAAGTGCGTTTGTGGCACCTCCCATAGACAATGGCCCATCTTCCATCCTGCGCCGCATCCTCATCATCTGTCACCTGTGCATTTGATAATCTTATGACGACGTCAGTGAGCGGAGTTTGTACAGCGTAATTTTGGCCTAAAGATGTTTGTGTTTTAACTTTTTGCTATCGATATGCGCCGAAGAAGTATCAGATTATATTTTCGCCATTATGAAAGGTGATGCAGTTCTTCATAACATTTTATATGAAAATAATCGTTCGAGAAGCAAAACATGTCACACGAAAATCGATCTTATGTGAAAAAAAATCGAACACACTTCTTTGGAAAGATTTCTGTAACACTTTGATGGGCTGGCTTTTGAGATCTTCGGAAGGTTTCTGTATCAAGTATCTACCTTTTCAGTTCATTCCATACAGCCCGCTAACAGACAGACAGACAGACGGAAGGACAGCGGAGGCTTACTAATAGGGTTCCGCTGGCACCTTTGGGTACGGAACCTTAAAAAAAGAAGCGCCTTGTCCACGTAAATAATCATAAAGGAAGATATTTATTACAGAAACCTACTCATACTTTTATCAGCAGTTGTGATCAAGCATTTTTTAGTTTATCATAGTTATTGGCTTCTAGAAAAACAGTTAAATTACGTCTAAATCACTGCTTGGAAGGTCATTTCCATGACAGCTTGATCTACGATTATGACGGCTGTAAAAAATAACCATTTTTTATAAACATTTAATACTTCCATTTCTTGGAAACCTAGACTTGATTTAAAAACATTTGATTTTGCAGAAAATTTTCAAATGTATTTTTCACTGAATGTAGGGTTATTTGCATGAATTTTGATTTCGTTGCTGAAAATTAATACGGCGTAATAACTGACTTTGGCAATAAAATTGCTCATCCAAAGAAATACCAGCCAAGTAATGACTTTGTACACTACGTTCAGAAATGCTTTTGCAAGCAATCGCTCTTGACACGATAAATACATACACACATACTCCAACACACACATACATGCAGTGATGACGTAATAAGTCAGGAGCCTGCCAACTCCGACCCTTTGTTAGCGAATCTACTTAATTATACAGAGAAAGCTGTAGCCGCTTATTTTATTATCTTGACCCTACCATTTACGGGTTTCAACTGGCCCATGATGAATACTTATAAACGCAGGGTTAAAGAATTATTGAGAATGATGGAAAAGATGCCGGAAATCGTACTTGTTAACGTAACACCTGGGTTCGAGTCCCGACTACTGACCGTACCGGTTGTCGTGGAATGCGGACCTTAATGTGTCTTCCTTGAAGCGCCCGGTCTGTCCATTTAAAGACTGTCCTGTATCTTCCGTTCGTAAGGAATGTATTGGTAGGATTAACAAATATTGAAAAATACATTCTAAAGGCTCACCTCGGGTGGAGCTGCAAACTTCAGGTTGGCGAGAGAGCCGTGCGACCTGCTGCGGTGTTCCTGTCGGATGCTGTACGAGAAAGCGCGCTCGTTCAGGTGCCCCTTCTTCCTGTAGATGCCACCTGCGTCTTCCACGGCCTCCAGCCCAGTCATGCTTTGCGCAGCCTTCATCGCTGGAGGGGGAGGAGGCTTCGAACGCCGCGGGTCCACTGTAGCGTACTGCAGGCGACCCCGGCCGGGGCCCGGCGGACCCGGTGGGAAGGGCCCAGCTGTCAGCGCGGCCGGCACGCGCCCCCTGTGGCCCAGCGTGGCCGGGCGCGCGTGGGGCAGCGTGGCCGCCGGGTGGGCCACCAGCACCATGGGGTGCGCGGCTGCCCAGGCCGGAGGCGCGCGCCCCAGTGACCGCCCGTTCATCATCGGCGCCGGTCCAGCGTACAACTCATCAGCTGACGCCGAAGACTTCTTTTTCGTTTTCTTTGCTGTAGCAGTCTTCTTTTTTGGCTCTTCTGGCGGTGGCGGTGGAGGCGGGACAGACGCAGGCCGTGCTATCTGTCGCGGGCGCGGTGCGCGCGCAGGGTGCGGGATGTCGTCGCTGGCATCGTCGCGCTCAGTCTCTCCGACCCACACCTTGTGGTTCTCGTCTCCGTCATACACCTCGAGCTCCTCATCCTGGTCGGGTGGCAGGTGTGAGGGCGCGCGCTCCGCCTCCAGCCGCTTGGCGTACGAGCTATCCGCGTACGCGTGGAAGCAGCAGCGCACGAGCGCGTTGGCTGCGGCCTCGCGCCGGCAGATGAACGCGTGGCACTCCAGCACCTTGATGCCCTGAGTGCGGCGCAGCACGGCCGCAAAAAGCGGCGGGCGGCGCGGCGCCGGCGCGCGGGCGAAGGGAGAGTCCAGCGGCAGGAACCGCGGCGCGCCCTCCACGGTGACCCGGCGCACCGCGGCGCAGTAGTGCAGGCTCGAGATCGGGAAGAAGCGCGCCACCCGCGAGCCGCTCTCGTCGATGTTCTCGAGTAGGATGCCGTTCGACCACACCGACAGCCACGAGTCGATGCCGCCGCTCGTCGCTCCCCTTTCCGGATACAACTCGCGCAGCGGTTCCTGGATGCCTTGCAGTCCGTCCTTGCTCTGCTGCGGCACTGCGGAGCCGAGGTAGAGCACGCGGCACCGACATATCGGCGTCGACTCCATTTCGTCACTGCACTATCACAACATGACACTGAATCACTTTAAAACACAAATATGTCGCGGATCGGTCGCTCGCGAAGGTGTACGTGCTGGCCGCGAGGCGGGCGCGGGTCTGAGTGAGCGGAATTCAAGATGGCGGGCGCGGGGGCGCGGGCTCGCGGGGCCGCGGCGCTGGGGGGGGGGGGGCCGTACCTGCGCGCACGCACCTGCGAAGACGGCTTTACGGACGGGTACGGGTAGGTACATGAGTGCCGATGAACCGGCATTGTGTCAAACGAATCGTCGCGAATTTGGCCGCGTTTCTCTCCACGTCATTAGCCGCGACGTGACGGAATGCCACACTTTTGTCCTGTTACAGTGAAATCTGAAGGTCGATCGATATTCAGATATTTCCCAGCGGATACGGTCTCTGTGGACGTCCGTTTGTTGTGAATAACAAGTTGCAGCCGCTTGCAGTTTTCCATTGCGCCTTAATTGGGTCATTGTTTGGCTAATGTTGCTTCACTTCGAAGTCGAAATATTTCGTGTGTGAACGTCTGCAAATAATGAAGTATGCAGACGTTTGTAACTTGCGTAAACAATGACGTTGCCTCTTTATTAGATGTACAACTAGGATCACACGTAGTTATTAAAATTCTTTTCTGTTCTTGATTTACTAAATCTTGTTTTTTAACCGACTTCAAAAAGGAAGAGGTTCTCAATTCGGATATGTTCGGCCATAACTCCGTCATATATAGACTTTGCAAATTTCTTTTTATATTCGAAAGGAGTTTATTCCGAAATGGTCCCATATAAATTTCATATAGATCTGATGATCAGTTCCAGAGACAGACACCGAAACTCTTTAAAAAATGACAGCAAATCAATCGCGATTTCTGCTATCGCATAAATATATGCATTGTTTGTTTGGAATTAGTGCGGGGTAAAAATTTAAAAATAAAAAACTTTTTTACAAAAAAAAAAAAAACAATCGACTTCCTTAAAAACACTTCAAAGTGAAAAAATAACTTTAAATTCGGAAGTCGGTGGCAAAAAAACTTTAAATACAGATCCTAAGACACCGACTTCCGAATTTAAAGTTATTTTTCACTTAGAAGTGTTTTTAAGGAAGTCGGTTGTTTTTTTTTTTTTTTTTTTGTAAAAAAGTTTTTTATGCTGGCAAATGGTTAGGCAAAAATTCCTTTATTCTAAATTTTTAGGTAGATCTCATTCAAAATACTTAACACGGTTTTTGTATTGTTGCTAATTATAGTCGATGTGGGTAAAGAAAAGAGAAGAAGTGGAAGTTGACGGTATTCTAATAAAAGATGACTTACTAACTAGGCACATGTAGAGGATGAACAGTAACGTGAAGCGTCTTTAAACGAATTCTATGAGATCCTCCTACAATTATTTGAAAGGAAGTCAGTCTTCCCACCGCTTTCGCAAAATGATATCCTTACCTACCCCTAGAATAGCCAACTCTGTGTTTAGCAAATTGAGCCCGTTATACGTCAAAAATTATAATTGTTTACACTGACGTTAATCAACAAGGAAGTAGTTAGTAGTTTAAAGGCATTGGGAATGCAATAAACGATCGAGGCGATCTCAAGTTTTTTTACACGCTTTATATTAGCTTCACTTGTATGTTTGTTTGTAACCGACTCTTTATAGCGCGATTTTGACCCACTTTCAGAGGGGTTACGGAACTTTTTATCGGTAGGAATTGGATTAATATTCATAGTTAAACAACATTCATTGCGTTATTTACGTTGCTGAGTCGACAATTTATTCCAACAAATGACGCAATGGTTTAGAAATAATCTTCAATCCCATTCAGATTCTGATAAATTTTGCGTTTCGCAATTAGGGTGCAGATTTCATTTAAACTCTGTAGACTTATCGAGGACCCATGACAATACTATAATTTCATAAAGTGCCATTATCCTTGCCAGGGTTACCAGGACAGCAAAAAACTGTCTTCGAAAACTACGCTGACATACGTCACAAACTACGCTGACATACGTCTCAAAATTCGAAACACCCTAAAAAATAGAAAATAAATAATAGTTTAAAAAAACTAAAAAACGCTTCCATAGAAAACCTAACTAAAGGGTAGAAAATACGCGTGGGGTGCCTGATATCAATAAAAAAATACCATAAAAAGCACCCCACGGCTTTTTTTCCATTATTTTCTACTCTTTAGTTAGGTTTCCTATGGAAGCGTGCTATTATAAACTATTATTTTTATTAGCTTCACCTGTAGGTATGTTTGTATGTAACTACGCAAAGATATTCTAATAACTATGATTGTAACCGACTCCTTTGGACTTGATTTTGACCCACTTCAAACCATCAGATTTCAGTTAAACTTTGTAGATTTATCAAGGACCGAAGACAATACAATAATTTCATAAATTTGTGCCATTATGCAAGCACTGGTTACCAGGACAGCAAAAAAAAACTAAAAAACACTCTTTTGAAGCTAGCTGAACTAAAAAATTGAAAATAAATAATAGTTAAATAACTTCCTTCGTTTCGTCGGTTAAAAACAAGCTACCAATTAAAATACCTCAGAAAGTACCCAAGCTTTTTTTTTACACGCTTTATATTAGCTTCACTTGCATGTTAGTATATTTGTTTGTAACCGACTCCTTATAGCGCGATTTTGACCCACTTCAAACGACCAGATTTCATTCAAACATTGCACACCTGTTAAGGATCGATGACAATGCAATAATTTCATAAATTTGTGCCATTATCCTTGCCAGGGTTACCAGGACAGCAAAAAAACTGTCTTCGAAAACTACGCTGACATACATCACAAACTAATTTGTGCCATTATCCTTGCCAGGGTTACCAGGATAGCAAAAAAAACTGTCTTCAAAAACTACAGTGACATACGTCACAAACTACGCTGACATACGTCTCAAAATTCGAAACACCCTAAAAAATAAATAATAGTTTAAAAAAACTAAAAAGCACGCTTCCATTGAAAACCAAACTAAAAAGTACAAAATAATGGAAAAAAAAGCGTGGGGTGCCGTATATCTATAAAAAAATACCTTAAAAAGCACCCCACGTTTTTTTCCATTATTTTGTACTTTTTAGTTTGGTTTTCAATGGAAGCGTGTTTTTAGTTTTTTTTTTTTTAAATATTTTCTGCTTTTTAGTTTGATTTTCTATGGAAGCGTATGTTTTAGTTTTTTAAGCTATTATTTTTTAAGATTAAGTCTTGTATAGTAAGTTTCTGTAACTTACTCAATACTCAAGCATTACTTAAAACAAGTTTCAACCAATGACATTGCTCTAAACTAGTTTTAAATAATGCTGGAATCTTGAGTGAGGTTCTGTAATACGGGCCTAGCTCGTAGGAAGACAATATTGATCTATAAATCTCGTTCGGTACTTGACCGTATTCTAGACTAAAGCGATCGAAATTAGGAGCGAGACACCACATGCGACTACACCGTTTTTTTTAATAGGTGAAATCTTGGTCTCGAATATGTATCTCAAAATCTAGATATGGCTAGATTGCCGGTCGGGATCTCGGATAGCCATACTCGACCCCAGCCTTAGTACGCGAGATCTCGAGATTGTATTAACTAAGAGGCATCTCCTTTATCTCAGTTTTGGTTTTTAAACCGTTGATAATTGCAGATGTTTTCTGCAACCATGACCAGCTAGATATTTCTCTTCTGCAGGCGCTTTGCCGACATCGACAGTGATCGCCATCATTTTAGGGTCGTCATTGTTCACAACACGACCATCTTCAAAGCTATATCTAGGCTTCTTTACATACGTGGGACACTCAGAAAGTTTTGCGAAAATAAAAAGAAGTGTTCTATAGGTAAATATTTTTTATTATTAAATCTTTTCAAAATACTCTCCATTAGTCTCTATGCAAAGTTTCATGCGTCTGAACCAGTTTTCGAAACACTTTTTCCAGTCCGCCGCAGACACATCGTTTACATAGTTTACAGCCTGCTCGAATGCTGACAGCGCATCTTCCGGCGACGAAAATTGTATCCAAAGGGATACAATTTTCGTCGCCGGAAGATGCGCTCAAAGGAGCTGTTTTTTAATTTTTGGGAATAAAAAGAAGTCACACGGTGCTAGGTCAGGGCTGTAAGGAGAGTGATCCAGAAGTTTGACCGGCGTGCTGTCCAAGAAGTCCCTCGTTTTGAGCGCGGTGTGCGTGCGCGCGTTGTCGTAGTGGAGCAGTAGCCCGCCGAGCCCTGTGTTTGGTCGCTTGTTGCTCACAACAGAGTAAATTTCTGCCAAGCATTTGGTAGTATACCATTCGGCGTTGATGTTTCTTTGGTTCCGTAAAGGGATTGACACCAAGTAGCTAGTCGAATTGAAAAAGCTCGCAATCAAAATCTTCCCCCACTTCTATATCGCTTCACTTTGGTAGGCGTTGATTCGTTTTGAAACACCCAAAGCGTCGACTGGCGCTTCGTTTCTGGATCATATTGATAAATCCAGGACCCATCACCTGTAATAATGTCGTAAACACGCCGAGACGACCCTGCTTCAAATTTGTTTATCATATCACGGCACCATTCCACCCGGGCCTGCTTCTGAGCATCGGTGAGGTTCTGCGGCACCCAGCGTGAAACTATCCTCCTCACGCGAAGATGCACGTGTAGAATCTCGTGAAGGCTTCTCGATCAAATCTGCAGTATGTGTTGAATCTCCTGATACGTAATTCGCTTATTGTCTTGGAAAAAATTTTTCACCGCTAGCACGTTTTCCTCCGTAACAGCTGTCAAAGGCGACCACTTCCATCTGCATCCCCCAAAGTTAGTCGACCACGTTTGAATTCGTTATACCTACCAACGATACACAGTTGCCTTGGAAGGGCCTTCATCCATGAATGCAATTTGAAGTCTATCGTATGATTCGTCCGGTTTCAGGCGACACTTGAAATAGTAAAAAATCATAGCGCGAAAATGTTCCCGGCGCAAATCCATTTTCCAATGAGACACGATCACGATAATTAGCTCGCAAAAAAATGTGGAGGGAAATTTTTAAATTGGAACGTACCTATTTTTACTTATAAATAATCATTATTTTCATAACAGTTTATAACTGGCCAGTCTCTCATACAAAAAAACTTTTTTTCGCAATACTTTCTGAGTGGCCTGGTAAATACAGCCTTCTTTGAGTCGCGCAGTCGGGTAAAAAAGTGCAGGGCTGTACGATGGACGGGAATGTATTATAGATCATCAACTAATTATAATTCATGCAGGAATCCGTTAGGTGCGAGAAGCACAGAACCGGTCGAAGTGGCGGTGCTTAGGGGAGGCCTATGTCCAGCAGTGGACGTCTTTCGGCTGAAATGATGAAGATGATTGAACTAATTATAATAATTCGATTCCCATCGATTATATACATATTGACTTGCACGAATAAATAAGTGATCAAAACAATTGGTTGGCGTGACGACTTACAAATGGTTATTTTTAAAAAATAGCCTTTATCGGTCGTTTAGGTATGTGATGCAAGGAAGATCGAATGTATAATCATAGCTGGGCATTAACTCGTTAATCCGTTAATCGTTAATTAACGAAGTTAACATTTTGATTAACGGATTAACTTTTAAGTTAATTTTTAAAAATGTTAACGGACACGTTAACTTCCGTTAATATGCAGAAGTCCGTTAATCGTTAATCCAATGCCTACTATTTACCGCACAGCACCGCGGCGCGGCGCAAAAATCAGAGGGGTAGTTGCGGAACTTTTTATCGGTAGGAATTGGTTTAATATGCATAGTTAAACAACACTCATTGCGTTATTTACGTTGCTGAGCCGACAATTTATTCAAACAAATGACGCAATGGTTTAGAAATTATCTTCAATCCCATTCAGATTCTGATAAATTGTGCATTTCGCAATTAGGGTGCAGGTTCAGACAAGTATGAAACGACAAGTGGGTGGCGCGTGGCAGCGAGTGACACAAAAACAAAACTAGTTATTAGTTATATTTTGCCGACGCGTGTGAGTGAGAAACGAACTGCGAAGAGATGTGTTTCGTATAATCATTCCATTACTTAGCGCCGGTGCTTAGAGTGACGAGTGTTTGACGTCTGTTTTCCACGGGTAATGATATTTTAACACCAAAACGAGCCTCGCTTTCAGACGAGAACTTCCATAAAGGGGAATATGCACCTTATGCCCGACGATTAAATCACACATTTGAATGATACAAGTATTTTGTTTTGACCCTAACCTGTTAACTTCCAGAACATAAACCAACAGGTTTTATTAGTTCACTAACGCAACGATATAAAAATGCAATTTTACACATATTAACGGATTAACGATTAACGTTAACTTACGTTAATTCTTCCAAAATGTAACGCTTTAACGTTTAACGAAGCTAACTTTTTTAGTAGCGGATTAACGATTAACGAAGTTAACTATTTGATTAACGGTGCCCAGCTATGTGTATAATGGCCGACTATGCCATCCATAGAGAAATGACTCGAATAAAATATTGTTTTAATCATCATTTTTAACAAAGTCATCAAAAGAGATATTGTATTTACTTGCAACGAGATCAATAGACTGTACATATGTGTATGAATTCTCAAACGTAGAAAAATCCACGTATATGAAAATTTCAAAATGCGATATCTCAGCGAAAAAAAAAAGATATTTGAGTAAACTTAACGTCATTTTAAAGAGAAAGACTAGTCCTTTGAGATGCTATCAATAATTTTTGAAAATAACCAGGATCGGCCGTGCTACATAACCTCAAAAATGAGAAAATACGGTATTTTTTGCACTTTTAGGTTAGGATATCTCGAAACTCTGACGTGATAGAGCAATTTTGAGGCCAGATTCGAATTCAGCACGTCAAAATCCTTCGGAAAAGTATAGTCTGGTTTCTGGGTAAAAATTTTGTCGGCCTGTGTTATTTTTAAAAGAGTAACAAGGGAGTTTCTTGTCGGCTCTTCTCGATTGAAATCAACAAATTGGAAGCGTGCTCCTAGCTTCTGAGGTTTCATAAGTGCCCATGTAGGTTTATGTGAAATAAAAGATCTTGATGTCGAAATAAATTAGGCTAGTCACTGTTTCGCAGTCGAGTTTTTGATTTCTTCATTTTCTTTTTTTTTCCTTACCTTAAAAGATAATCTTGACCAGGTTTTTGGCTTCTGAGGCTGCTAAACGACCGTTCTACCGTACGTGATGTCAAATGGTAGAGCGATTAACACTTTTCCTGTTTCGGGAATGAAAGTTTATTTTAGGACATCAACAACGGTGAGATTTGTTGGGTTTAGTTTGTCAATCTTTAGGGGGAGGGCAGTTGCCCCCCATGCCCTCCTTTTATTTGTTGTGGGTGTCAAATCATCAACTGATCACTCCCGCTCTGGGGAAGGGCGTGTCAGAGGTAACTCTTTCGAACAAATCTCACGACCCTGGCAGGCATCGGTCCTGGCGGACCCCTTTAATAATTGCTGACATCTCTTTGCGGCGCGCGTGAAACACAACGCGCCGTCGACCCGGGTTTGGTCCTCTCCGGGCGGCGAGCTACCCTGTGCCCCCCTGGCGACGCCCATGGTAGGTTTACTTTGTGTAGAACACGCAAGAAACTGCATTGATGCTTTTAAATCCTAGTAACTGTCCCATTCGTCTCGTGGTCGCAAGCACGGCTGCTGAGCGTGGGTCCTAGGTCGGGCAGTGTTATTACGTAATTCCATTAGGCATTGCTCAGTCAAAGACCGGAATTTGGAAGTTGGCGGCGAATTCGAAGTTAAAGGCTCCTGCAGACAGCGATGCGACGTTATGGAAATTGATGTACTAGAGTCGTATGCACTGTCACGTCGCGTCATTCTACGGGAGCCTTAAGTCATTGGTCCCTCGGCTGTCTTTCGTGGAACTTCGAGGGTCGTTGCTAGGCCCGGCTTCAGGCACGCGTGACAAGGATAGCTAAGTGAAGGGGAAGAGAGAGAAGAGGAGAAAGCCTCCTAGTCGGAACCAGTGCGGGACCGCGCTGGCAGGACCCATGCTGCTACGTCCGGGTATACCAACGATGCAGCTCCATGAGTCCCGGGTACATCACAAAACGAAAGTTGAAGAGATCGTGGAGTATGTACGAGTGAAGACCAGCTGGACCTTGAGGGTCCAGAACACGAACTTCCAAGTCATTCGTGATGCGAGTTTCGACTCATCATATCGAGACCTTCCTCATGGAAGAGTTTTGACCGAAGGGTGATGTGTATCAGCGATTCCGCGGAAGGCTACGCGACACAGCGCAACACGATGCCGTCACTTCTGTACTATAGTTTTAGGTTTTCATTTGTGTCTGTTAGGTATTTATGGTATGAGTCTTGGTTACCCGCAATCATCATCATCATCATTTCAGCCGTAAGACCTCCACTGCTGGACTTAGACGGCAGACGGGTTGGCGATCGCAGTATGGTGGTTTAACTGCCCCGTTGGTCTCGTGGTCGCAAGCGCGACCGCTGAGCGTGGGGTCCTGGGTTCGATTCCCGGGTCGGGCAAAGTGTTACTGGGTTTTTCCATTAGGAATTTCTTAGTAGCAGCCCGGAGTTTGGAAGTTGGCGGTGTGATACCCCCGTGCCTCGGAAAGCACGTTAAGCCGTTGGTCCTGCGCCTGATCTCTCTCCGGTCGTGTCGGATTGCCGTCCCATCGGACTATGAGAGTGAGGGAAGAGTGAGTGCTCCTGTGTCTGCGCATACACTTGAGCACTATAATATCTCCCGCGCCGATGGCTAGTCTCCGTTAAGATTGGCCGCCGTGGCCGAAATTCGGTCTGGAGGACTATATATGCTATATGGTGGTAAAATGCATAGAGAACGCTGCTGCCCATACTCTAGTAAGTCCCTGTCGCCTTTTACGACACCCACGGGAAGAAATGGGGTGGTGTTATTCTTTACGTCCGGCACCACACGGTACCCGCAATAAATGATTTGATTGATTCGTTACTAGTCAGAAGCTCAAAAGTCTGACAACCAGTAATAAGCTTCCATCGTTCCACCATCCCATTTCTTCACGTGGGTGTCGTAAGAGGCGACTAAAGGACTTACTGGAAAATGGGCAGCAGCGTTCTCTATGCATTTTACCACCATACTGCGATCGCCAACCCGCCAGCCAAACGTGGCGATTATAGCAAACCCCTCCAATTTGGGGGAGGCTTATGTCCAGCTATGGACGTCTTTCGGCTAAAATGATGAGGGGTATCGTGTTACTCAATAACTTGGTTGTAGAGGTAAGGTAGGCAGTCAGTTAAAGTAAAACACTGAATCTGAAAGCTGCATTCGATTAGACTAGAAGCTGACCCCAAAATAGTTGGAAAAAGGTTAGGCAGATGATATTGCGAGGGATTAATCAGTATACCAGCCAAATGGTATTCTAATGATCCAAAATAGACTTACGGTATTTTTTTTTTCTTATGGAAAGTGGCTACTTTGTTAATATAGCAACCAGCTCTTCAGAGCAAATAACAAGGCCTGAAAAAATAAAATAAAAATAAAAAATCTTTCGTTTATCGTCAACACTTTATATTGTATAATTAAACTGTATATTTACAATACTACACTTCATGACTTACAAAAAGTGTATACTTACTTGTGCATCATGCAACAATATTAGGTATACACTAGTTAGGACTTAGCATAACCAGCGAAATGAGGTTTTACTGGACGTCCCTGCCTGCCCTGCGACGAAATTAGGCGTAATGTTACGAAATATATTAAACCTAATTCTGCAACCTTAATGTGTTTGGTTATTTTAAGAATAATCTTAACATTCTTAGTTAGCGAACAATAATTCAATCAAATACATTATATTCAATCACTACAGCTACTCGGCTGAATGAGAAAACCCATAGTTGGCCCATTACGACTGTATTTAAAAACATTTCTTATTGAAATTTCAAATCTTATCGGATAGTTACAAAACACTAGCTTAAGATAGTGTTTATATAATACTAGCTTTTTAGGGAAGTGCGGGGTTAGAAAGAAACAAAAAGTAATGTCACTCTCCATCCCTTCAACTATCTCCACTTAAAAAATCACGACAATTCGTCGCTCCGTTTTGCCGTGAAAGACGGACAAACAAACACACTTTCCCATTTATAATATTAAGTATGGATAATGTCCTTATGGTGATGAGTCTGTTGTGCACCAACTAATCTTATTATAGGCTATTGCTATCTTTATCCTTCTAATGAAGCAAGAAAGAGATGGCAACGAATAAGAGCTGTCAAATTTATTTGCACTAAGATTTTCTTCCAGGCAACTACGACAAACTACATTCATCATGCTTAAAATCACGCCAAATTCAAAGTAATCGAGATGCCATTTAGTTTAACAGTTCTAAAGCGCCACTTGTCTTTTTCTTTCGCGGTGTGTTGGTAAGAGATAGCAACACTCTTATATTAGTTTAGGTGGTGAACAGAATCAGCGTCAGTATCTCCAGGGGTATACAACGTGTTGCTATTCATATCCTATAACTCTACGGTATTTTTGAAAGAAGAATCAACATGCATTTGATTTTTTTTTCGTTTCAATTTTTCATACAAAATAATTTACGATTATTTATGTAAAACACCCTTACGAGAAATAAACGTCGCATTTTCTTAGCTTTAAATTTGAATGATTGTTTTGAATGAAAATGACTTACTTATCAATGAAACTCACACCCGTATTCAAGAAAAAAAAAAACCAATACTTTTTTTAAAAACTTATGTCAGTTGATTCCTAGACATGGGTGCCGATTCTGTTGTACAAAATTCTCTAAACTAAACATCACTAAAATTTGGTTTAATCCTGTCAAACGACGATTTCCTATTCTGAAATAAACTAAAGTGACACAACTTAACTATATTTTAGTTTGACAGCACTAAGATTGCAGTGAGCTATTAGTTTAGTGAAAATGACAATTTTGGTATTCTGAGTTTGCCGGTTTTCACCAAAAATTTAGACTATAATAATTTATTTTGATTAAATCTGACTATTTTTAATCGCGATTAAAAAGGTGTGGAATAAAACTAGTGGTCATGAACAAAAATTACTTGAACTTCACGTGCAAAAACAGTGCTGTATTTTTTATTTTTTCTTTTGCTTATATCTCGAAAATGGCGTGTCCTTTTGCAAAAATAATGAAATTTTCGACCCCCTTGGTTAACCCCGGAACATATAAATCTCAACACGTGGGTAATATTTTTTTTATTTATCTAACAAAAAGTGAAGAATTCCATATAAAACACGTCCAGGCTGCCCCCTTGCGCGCGCCTTCGTCTCTAAAAAATTCATTGCGTAGCGCACACAAGTACTAGGTTGCGAAACCAAAAGAAAAAAAAAACATGTTGATTGTCAAATTCGTTTTTAGTCGTGTCAAAATAATTTTTAAATTTAGAGATTTTTCCTTGCAGAATAGCGTTAAAATTCTCATAGCCAAAAGTAAGGAATTTTAGAGATAGTTTAGTTAGTTTAGTTCGGTGTACAACAGAATCGGCACCATGGTCTCATTTTAAGTCTCATGGTGTATAGTCATAGTCTTTTTTTAAGATAATAATGTAATACTAACGAAATATGGACATTTTAATAGTCTAAATTAAACTTTTTTTATTTTTTTTTATGAATACGCTTGAGTTAAGCGATATCAATAGAAACACGTTGTATACATATACAGGATAAGTTTTTATCCAGTGCGCAAACTGTAACCATGAATTCAGCATATCATTCTAGACCCCCCTGCGCAGAAATTTTTCGTCGGTTTTACAAAAAAAAATCAGCTGTTTCATAGAAAAATGCAATACCTACAGGGTTAAAATGTATGGAACAGCAGATTTTTTTTTTATATCCGTCGAAAGTTTTCTACACTGGGGGGTCTAGAATGATATGCTGAATTCATGGTTACAGTTTGCGCACTGGATAAAAACTTATCCTGTATACATACAATAATGTACTAACAGAGCTTCGAAGTGCTCATGTGTATATTAAAAAATCATCTATAATTTCCATCTTTATCCTCTAAAATATTAGTGAAAAACAGAGCGACCAGAAGTACAGACGCCAGCACATTGAGCTACCCGAAACTGCCAAATTTTCCCAATCAAACTTGAACCGAATACTTTGGCGATAAAGTTGAAAATCTATTAAAGAAATTTGACAGATTGTAGTAGCTTTAAGTGCTGGCGTCTGTAAATATATTGTAGTCTGGAAATACATTCCAAAGAAATCGTACCGTGCATTTCTATTGGGCCCCAGTTATTGACTAACTCAGGTCAGAAAAAATAACTCCATAATAAGATACGAGAGGAAGAGAGAGACAGTCACACGCAGGGGGCGTTTCCTTACGTTACGATTTCTACCAGTCAAATCCTACCGTACCAAGCTGCGTTAAGGAACTTAGTTCCAATATATTTCTGTCTCTATTACTCATACTACTGGGCCTATAAGTGTGTCCTTGTTACATTACTATGATTTATTGCTAAACTCTGTTTACGCTAATCACAACCGTAAACATAACTTTGACATGTCAACCTGTCAAATTCAATATCGATTGGCCTTTGGAAATCAAGTGGAAGTATTAAAATGTCATTTTAATTAGCGTAGTGATATCCCAATGGCCGATATGGGCTTCACCACCGTTGTATAGTATTATTATCTAGCGAATCGACGCGCACTTAACTTGTGGTAACTAAGTGTACAAACTAGTGATGTCCCGATTATCCGTATCCGCGGATATCCGAAGGAGAATAAAGATCTGTATGCGTATCTGTTACTTTTTTGTCGGATATTTTTTCGGATCTTTTTCCTTAGTAATTTTCAATACATAGATAAAATTCTATATTTATAGGTGATTAAGTAGCAATGAGAAACTATTAAATTCCATTCAAATATTTTTTATTTCTTAAAATAAAATATTTAGTGACTAAACTTTATACAAAACTAAACAAACACCCGCGCAATGGAAGTCGAAACAGTTCCTGTCAAGCAAAGTGTCAGATGCAGGGCTTTGAATAACGTTAAAAATTTGGTATCGTTACTTTCATCGGACGAAGATAACGTTATTAGTAGAGTTCACGTTATGCTTGGTAACGATACTTGGTATACGTTTTACCGGTAACTGAGTACCGTTAAATTTTTATTTATTTTCTTTCATCTCTTTCTTTCGTCTACATTAATGAAGTTGCATTTGCATCGTTTGATTGGCGATGCTGCCGTAGAGCGCCGTCGCCGATGGCGTGCCGCTTAGGTTGCGCAGGTTGACAACAACGCAGTAAGTAACGATAAAAGTATCGATACTAGTAACGTTAATTGGTAACGTTATTTTATAGATTCGATACCAAAGTATCGTTACCCGTGTTACCGTTAAAATATTAACTTTATGAAAATAACGTTACTTAACGATACTTATAGTGTGAATTTGATAACGTTAACAAGCCCTGGTCAGATGGTATCAACTATCGTTTCAAGAGCACCCAAATCGACACCGATCGAGTAAGAATGTTAAGATCCGTATCCGTATCCGCGGATCTTGACGGCAAATATCCGAATTCGGATCCGTATCCGCGGATATGAATTTTTGACGATCTGGCACAACACTAGTACAACCACACTGTGAATGTGTGCGTGAAGACGAATAGCGTCAGCACATAACACACACACACTACCGACTTCGCCATTTTCTCGGACGATACCGAGCTACCAGAGCTCAACACACACATTTACATACACGCCGTCTGTTGGGACAGGTCAGCTCAAAGCTGGTCTGAATTAAAATTTTGAATTTTTGAAAGCTACAATGGCTCTCTCTTCAAAAGACTCTTCCAGACATTGCCCTGCATTGTTATACTCACATAAAATTCTAATGTTTGGACTTGACCTCTGTGTTTGTTTCGGCGTTTCTTCTCAGGGAACAGTCAGCTAGGAAATGCCAGTGCCATCTAGTTTCTAAAAAAAATCCCAAAAAAATGTTTATGTGTAAAAGTGTCTTTTAAGATCTACTTACAGAAATAAACATTTCTTTTTACAGCGTGTTTGTACATTTGGTAACCACAAGTAAAGCGCGCGTCGCTGTGTGAGATAAAAGCACTGTAATGTCCAGTAAGTGTGTAGTACACGTCTGCCTACTAGCTACATTCACTAGCAGGCGACTCGTCGGTCGGATGCTAGAATTTAGCAGCTTTATAGGTAGGTTCCTCCACTGTAGGCTGGGGCGCCTTGCGTTTCTGGATTATGTTTTGGATCTGCAACAAAATATATTATATTATCTTAGGGATTCAGCTATCCGGCCCTCAGTTATACGGATTCGCGACTATCCGGACTATCAACCGCGATCAAATAACTTTATACCTTCAAGTCGAATCCATGTTACGGAACTTGCATTACTAGAAAATATGTCAAACTTAATAATTTCTAACTAAACACTGATTTTTTGTTACTAAGTTTAATTTATTTTTATTGCTTTTTTTATAATTACTTAGCATTATGTATTATGCAACAATATGTACAAAACCGGTTTTCTTCATGCATTCTATTATCCGGAGTTTTGATTATCCGAATGCGTAACGACAACAATTAGTTCGGTTAATCGAGTCTCTACTCGTTTGTGATTACTGTATCTGTAATTATTTCTATATGTCGGAGTTGGTTATCATTACAAATTGTGGGTAGTCCGCATAATTTGTTATGAATTGTTCTTATTATCATTAATTTTGATGATTTTTCTATCAGATATTGTCTTATAAATCAGAAGATAATTTATTGAGTACTTGGTGTACTCACTAATTCATTTTTGGCAACTTATTTCGATAATTGTAACCGGTAGTTTTGTTCAAAACAATAAATGACATGTCACTTTAAACTTTGAAATGGATTACGTTGTGCATTCACCATTTGTTTATTTACAATTATTCTTGTATTATTTGATGACTTTCTAATGTAAGTCTTATTAGATTTAGCATACTTTAGTGTTTTGTATCAAGTAAACACGTGGCGTGCTTCCGCGCGCCATCGGACAGAGTTGTCGTGGATATTATGGCGGGACATTGTCCTATAAAAGAGCTTGCACTCAGTGAGCAAGTCAGTCTATCTTCGGATTAGACTCATTACAGAGCTCCTGCTCCCGACAAGACTGTCGGTTTACCTGGTACAGCGCTGCTGTATATTCACATAGCTGTATTGACTAGCTGATAGCGAAAGATACACTTTGTATTTGGGTGGCTTAGGCCTCTATACGAACAGTAACCTTAAGGGTTAGTTCGTTGAATAGTATTGTTACTATACCTTTCTATCTTGTAACCATTTTATTGTTTCTTTTTATTTAGCGTGATTAATAGTGTTATTAATATTCCTGTAATTGTTTATACGTCTTGTTTATCCCCATAAAATGGGAACTCCAAATTCTGACAATATACCGCTCGGCACTCCCCGATCCGACTTCAGAAGCGGGATTAGGTTTAGCCCAGGAATCGCAAGGTGTTGGTGATCCATGGCGAGTGATGCTAGAGCTTCAGAACCATAATATGGCTCAGTTAGTTGAAACGATTAAGTCGCACTCCGCTCCATCTGTTATTCGCTTGCCCGATTTTGACCCAGACCTACCCGATTCCAATGCTCAATCTTGGATTACAACTCTGTCTAATAGGATTCTAATGATGATTTTCCCGGTTGTATTGAGTACCAATTGGATTTAGAAATGTGCTCATGATCGTGTATAGAAAATGCCTGAATGTCCAGATAATATTAGTGTGATGTCAATGCTAACAGTAATGATCTTTCATCTGATTCTGACATACTATAGCTAAATTGAAAAGATGTCTATGTTGACTCTTGTTTGGAGTGTCTATGTTGACGCTTGGATGTCTATGTTGACTCCTGGATTTGGAGGTTGATCTTGACGCTTTGCGGGTTGTCTATGTTGACGCCTATGCGGGTTGTCTATTCGACTCCCAAATTACTATTTGGAATGTCTATGTTGACGCTTGGATGTCTATGTTGACTCCTGGATTTGGAGGTTGATCTTGACGCTTTGCGGGTTGTCTATGTTGACGCCTATGCGGGTTGTCTATTCGACTCCAAATTACTATTTGGAATGTCTATGTTGACGCTTGGATGTCTATGTTGACTCCTGGATTTGGAGGTTTATCTTGACGCTTATGCGGGTTGTCTATGTTGACGCCTATGCGGGTTGTCTATTCGACTCCAAATTACTTGTCAAATCCCATGGTGTGATTTTGGCTGGGAGACTATGTCTCTACTTTATTTGAGCTATGGATTGTCAGTAACAGTATGTTCATTTTGAATGGTTGCACTGCAACTGCTATTGGTAATATTTTATTGGACTAATTCAGGATTTTTCTTAGCAACATACCTTTTGTCAAGGCTTTTTGTTTGTCAGAAAGGCCGATCGGTGTCCACAAAGAGATTTTCTTTTTAGAATCACACGAGGTCGTGTAGAACGTCAGTTCTGGCCGTGTCGGAGTTGGTTATCATTACAAATTGTGGGTAGTCCGCATAATTTGTTATGAATTGTTCTTATTATCATTAATTTTGATGATTTTTCTATCAGATATTGTCTTATAAATCAGAAGATAATTTATTGAGTACTTGGTGTACTCACTAATTCATTTTTGGCAACTTATTTCGATAATTGTAACCGGTAGTTTTGTTCAAAACAATAAATGACATGTCACTTTAAACTTTGAAATGGATTACGTTGTGCATTCACCATTTGTTTATTTACAATTATTCTTGTATTATTTGATGACTTTCTAATGTAAGTCTTATTAGATTTAGCATACTTTAGTGTTTTGTATCAAGTAAACACGTGGCGTGCTTCCGCGCGCCATCGGACAGAGTTGTCGTGGATATTATGGCGGGACATTGTCCTATAAAAGAGCTTGCACTCAGTGAGCAAGTCAGTCTATCTTCGGATTAGACTCATTACAGAGCTCCTGCTCCCGACAAGACTGTCGGTTTACCTGGTACAGCGCTGCTGTATATTCACATAGCTGTATTGACTAGCTGATAGCGAAAGATACACTTTGTATTTGGGTGGCTTAGGCCTCTATACGAACAGTAACCTTAAGGGTTAGTTCGTTGAATAGTATTGTTACTATACCTTTCTATCTTGTAACCATTTTATTGTTTCTTTTTATTTAGCGTGATTAATAGTGTTATTAATATTCCTGTAATTGTTTATACGTCTTGTTTATCCCCATAAAATGGGAACTCCAAATTCTGACAATATACCGCTCGGCACTCCCCGATCCGACTGAACAGCCACCCGAACAGTAACCTTAAGGGTTTGTTCGTTGAATAGTATTGTTACTATACCTTTCTATCTTGTAACCATTTTATTGTTTCTTTTTTATAAAGTGTGATTAATAGTGTTATTAATATTCTTGTAATTGTTTATACGTCTTGTTTATCCCAATAAAATGGGAACTTCAAATCCTGACGATATACCGCTCGGCACTCCCCGATCCGACCTCCTCGGTTCGACCTGTTATTAGAGTTTGGTGTAAATTAACAAAAATAATGTCCCCCGAACCCCTGCTCGTTACATTACAAGTGTGAAAGTTTGGATATTTGCTGTCCAATCACACGAAAACGACTGAATGGATTTGAATGAAATTTGGTACACAGATAGTTTATAACCTGGATAATTTTGACATCAACGCAGGCGAAGCCGCTGGCAAAAAATAGTGGTTAATATAAGTCTGAAGACGCCATCCCGTCTTAAGCAAGGGTAGTGATCAATGCTGGTGTATGTTTTGAATGAGAGCAGTGGGTAATCAGCTGGTGTATTATTTTACTATACCTGTTGCCACTCTCTATCCAGCTCTGCCTTCTCGCTCTTGTCTTTAGTCTTGCGTGTCTTGCGTCCGTCTTGCGTCTTCACGCCGTACTGGAAGGCGGCCTTCGGAAGCGCCTCCTTGCTACTCATGTATGCTGAGTACTCTTCTTGCGTGTCGAAGTCCCAGCGACCTGGTCAATAAAAATAACTTTAAAATGTTGTTTTCTGCTACAAATTTCTTGGAGCTTGGTTGTGGACACAATAAAATCTTTGGTTCTAGTATTTATGCTTTGGATGTCGCTGTGTTTAGAATATAAATCAATGCCCTTTATACGCAAATCAAATTTTCATATACATATTGAGATACAACAGTCGTTATGTTTTCTTTTTTTTTATTTGTCCCTCAGTTAATGCATACTGCAACTTAGGTTAAAAATAATAATTTGTTAATTTTCTTAGGTCAAATGTCTCGTTTCTGCAGCACAAATATAGCCCGAATGTCGGCTGTATTGCCCCACAGCAAAATGCTATACGATATTTAACTATGGGGATAACTAAAATATAGTAATCGAGCTGTTTCTACATTAGTCAAATGACGGATTTTTCAGACTACGCGGTCTGTAAAATCCGTCATTTTAGGCTTAGCCGCTTCGACAATTTAGTTATTTGTAGCAGTTTTCGAGTCCAAAGTTAATACCTAAGAAAACAGTGGTGTGGAGTCCACAAGAACCACATTGGTTTGCCACTAATGCACTATTTTACTGAGAGCATTATCTACATCGTCACAGACTGACGTTCAAGCTTAAATAAAAGTGGTTTATCATGTGCAAATAACACTATTTCGTGACTGTTCTTTATAATGCAACGTAGGTCATTAAGACGAAATGGTATCGTGGTCACGTATGTTTCGAGGGGGTGAAGCATACGCGGGCGGGTAAGTGGCACGCGGGGCCCCGCTCTCTGCCGCACTCCCCCAGCATGCTATAGTCCGACCGCTGTAAGCGTGACCCTCTCTCGTGAACCAAAATATTTCTGCAGATGATCGCGCATACGGCAATCGGACTGTCGTGGCAAGTTGTAGATTTACGTGATACTAGTTGCGCAGTTTATAGAAATATATTTATTTTCTCAAAGTATGTAATGAGTACATAATATGGTGCAGTAAATAAATGTAAAATAATATTTTAATTAGGCGCATACACTAGTGTTTTTATTATTATATCTATTTACATACGAATACTGGCCTACTTATGAGTTCCTATAATAATTCCAATTAGTTTGTTGTTTGAATGGGTACTCGTATTAAAGATGAATCCAAACTGGTTTTCCAAAAATCGGTTCTTTACACAGGATATTTTTTTATCACTACCCAAATTTTCATAGGGTGCTCTATCCATGAATATGAACAACTTTTACTATGGGACCAACTCTGAAATCGCGGAAAAAATCTGCTGTTTTTAACAAAAGTTCAATACATACTCGACCAAAATGTATGAATTAGCAGATTTCATTCATGGGTAGAACAACCTATGAAAATTTAGGTATTGATAAAAAAATTGCCCTGTAGAAATAAAAACAACTAATTAAAACAACTTTTATCCTACTAATATTATAAACGCGAAAGTTTGTATGTATGGAGGTATGGATGTTTGTTCCTCTTTCACGCAAAAACTACAGACCTGCTTTAGATGAAATTTGGCACACAGATATTTTATAATCTGGAATAACACATAGGGTACTTTTTATGTATATATATGTTCCCGCGGGATAATTTCCGACCTCCACGCGGGCGAAGCCGCTGGCAAAAGCTAGTATATCTATACAAATAAATAAAATTAGAGTGTCTGTTTTTAATATTAAGATAACCACTTTTTACTAAGTGTATATGGATGTATACACTGTACCAGTGGCGTGCACAGGGTTTTATGATCGGGTAGGCAGTTCAAAAAAAAAACGTCTTTCGTAATTGCTCAAGTTAGTGAAGAAAAACTCACTAGGTGGTTTAAAAGTTTGAAATGGCGATTTCCTGATAATGCTAATAAATGATTTCGGCCACCTCAAATATCTGATCCAGGTGAGTGATAGTTGAAAAAGGCCCTTCATTTATATATTCGTATATGTAAATATATTTAATAGGTAAATTAAGTACAGGTAACAGCAAAAATAATAAAGTAAACAAACTCATTTATAAATGACATCTACGCGCCTATCTTTTTTAAATATGATTTTAAACCATCGCGGTCATAAAAAGTTGGTATAACCCGCGCAGATAGAGAATAGATCTGAAAATGGCGGCAAGTACGCATGGTACGGTTGGCAAAACAAGTTCTCAAACATCGAATTTTATTTTTTATTGACTTTTTTTGTTATAAATTATTCTTTTTTAATACCTATTATTAATTATTAAACTATTATTATAGTAGAAATAATGTCAAAAAATATTAATAAAATAAATAAGGAGCAAGGGTACATATGACACTGGATTTGTGGTAGGATACTGCATACTGTGGTAGGATGCATTATCCATGACGAGAATGGAGTTTTTAGGCAAATTTGGTATTAGTTTTTCGGTTTTTCAAACGTAACGCAAACAAATAACAATCAACTCAACAAAAACAACAATGAATATCAACGAAAATAACAAAATAACGGAACGAATTTAACAATAACTCGGAGTGCGTCAAGAAGCGTGGAAAGCGAATCCTGACTGACTATTTTTTTGTAGCGCGTATTTCACTGTGTGAGTATAGACAGCGATAGAGAGTGAGCGAGAACGCATGCGAGCGGACGCCATTTTCAGATCTATTTTCTATCTGCGCGGGTTATATGCGTCTTCATTCGACCAATAATTCTTTTTCCGTCGAAAGCACAGAAAGATGTTTAGGTACTTGTTGTTGACTTTGTGTGTTTCTTAAATAGGTACGTAAGAATACGTTGTAATGAAAAACTTCTTCGTAATACTTCTCTCAATACGATAATTACCAAAATCTTTGAGCAAGCCGCGGGATAGTAATCATGTAAATCTGCAAATCCCGAACAATTCCACACTGTACTTGAACTACTAAACTAGCAAGGAAAAAAAAATTAAATGTGTGTAAACAACAACATAGCCGGTTTTAGTTGTTTAATTATTACTATGAAACTTACGAGTTGCATTACCTCTTTGCTGGGTTATAATTCTCGTTACTCAGGTACACATTTCCATTTAGATACACTTTTTAACAAACACACATTTTCAACACAAACCTCACAATCGAACAACATTTTGAAAAAAACAAACAAACAGCGTAGTAAGTAAAAATTAAAACAATTCAAAAAACTAATTGAAATAAGCAACAAATCTACCTAAATATTAACGTTTGTAAATGAATTAATCACAAGAAAACTCAATCAAAATAAAAACATAAAACAGCGCGCTTCACATGTACGAAATCAATATGGATCCTTTCGTAAACAAACAATTTCTAAATAAAAATTTCCTAATAAAAATTTTGATAACTAAAACGTTAACAAATAAAATTGCATCATTGCGAATCGTAATGTTCCTGAGGCTACGTACATATTCAACTTGATCGCATAATACTCACAGCGCGCTGTGATTGGTTATCCTGCGGCAGGAATTCGCTTTATGTGTGCAATGTATAGACACGAAAATGTAGAAGAAATTACCACTACATGCGTACATTTATGAATGAAATAAAGACACGATCGTTCGCTGCCTGCTTACGTTGCGATCTGTTATGAATGCGTTGCCGTAGTAAATAGAACGGTATGAACGTTGCTATTATATTTACAATAGGCGTTTAAACTTTTTGAATGGTTTTATTACTTACTGTTAGTATAATTCTTTTATTTTTGAAATATTAGTAACTAGTCCTTATCTAGGGTCTAGACCCTAGGGTCTGCAGTGTCTTTTTGCCTATATGGACTGCACGCCACTGCACTGTACATATACCAAAACATTTTTTTTTTACAATTTTTGTCTGTCTGTCTGTTTGTTCCGGCTAATCTCTGAAATGGCTGGACCGATTTTGACGGGACTGGACATTTTCACTGGCAGATAGCTGATGTAACAAGGAGTAACGTAGGCTACTTTTATTTTAGATTCTTTTATTTTAGAAAAAAATAACTGTCTTCGAAAACTACGCTGACATACGTTTCAAAATTCGAAAAACCCTGGCTGAATCCTACGAATTAGATCAAAATAATGTACTACAGTATTGTACACTTTAAAAGGGCCTACAAAAATGTCCGCAATAGTATATGTGTATCTCTTAGGGACAACCCACAATAACCATTTTATATCTTTTACTTTTGACGAGAAATAAGGGCTTATTAACGAAGCGATTTTAAGCAATACAGCATTAATCCTTATCCATTTAAGTACCTTAAATACATTGTACATTTAATATAGATCAATATGGCCCTTTACAGCATGTAATTTAAATGAATATCTTAGAAAATATTAGAGATTTAAAAAGCGGGCGCAGAGCAGCTGGGGGGTTGTACGTCCGTCCCGTCCATCCGTTGGCAGCGGCCGGGTAGTACAGGATAAGTAGGATTGTAATTCATATTACTTTGGCTTCATAGTAATTGCGAATATCATGTGTTTTCATTATACTCAAAATAAACCTAATAGTATTATTCCAAGTAAGAAACCGCGAAATGGCTTAGATGTTTAGATTTTGGATGTTTGTTTCTCAATGATGCAAAGACGGTCAAACGGATTTAGATCGAATTTGGCACAAAGATATATCATGGATACGTAAGAGATAGGATACCTACTTTATCCCGGTAGTAGGTTCCCGGGTGATATTTTCCGACAGCTATACGGGCCAAGCCACTGGCAAAAGTACTATTCCTATAATTATGTTCGGTGTCTGGTAAATGATTGAGTGTCTGTATAGGTAAAATAGGAGCGTTAAGAAAAACCAGGAAGACTTATATTCAACTAAACCAAGCCCTATGTCGCAGTCTTCTTACTCTGAATACTATTACTCTTATTTTAAAAACACCAACACACATGATGTTCTCATAAACTATGAATCCTAAGTAATATGAATTATAATCCTACTACTACTAATATTATAAATGTGAAAAAATGTAGGATTGGGTGTTTGTTTCTCAATCACGCAAAAATGGCTGAATGGATCTGGATCGAAAATAGCACACAGTCTATATTACCTATATAACCTGGAATAACACATTCTTATCGCGGTAGTACGTCCTCTTGCGTTAATTTCCGACATCCACGCGGGCGGAGCCGCGGGCATAAGCTAGTAATAAAATAAAATCATTCATAATGCTAGCGGGGTTCTATAACGGGTCCACTATCGGCTCTAAATTCTTTGTCAGAGCCTCTCAAAGGCATACCACGGTTTCGGCGGGAATCTACCAACTCTGGAAGAATGTGTTTGTGATAAAAGTTGACAAGTTTTGGCACCATTTTATTTTTCCAAATGACGTAATTTTTTTGGATGTTTACAATTTCCATTTTTTCATCTTCTCCTCCCCATATCCCGAAAATGCAATATCGTCGCACGCGTCGGCCGCCGCTCGCTTTCATGATTTTATTACGATACATTGTAGGTAGATAGGTATTTTGCGCCCATGCTATACTGATATAAAGCCGGATAACAAAAAAAAAAAAAGTTTTGAAAAAAAATAAATGCCAATGTGTTCTATTACTTATACTGAACAACCAAAAAAAATTGCGCACTGGTAAAAAAAAAATCCTGTATGTAGGTATTCCATGTACCCCACACGGAGGTTTTAGACCATAATATCTATCTCTAGTACAAAACGAAAGTTGTGTGCTTATACAATAAATACGAGTTACTACGTCAGTGTCAAATGTCAAAATTGGTGTTTTATGTAAACAAATAAATATTCAAATTCCTAAATTTCAGCTTCTTGAGCCTCAGTCTTGAATATTTTTTTTATTTTATTGCGTTTATTCACCATTTTTGTGGCTAAAGTATCAGTTTACACTTCAATTTTTGCTTGAGTAGTCGGCGACAACGGGCGTAATAAAGTTGTACACGGGTGCTCTCCAAGCCGCGCTGCGGCCGACTGAGAAGGTGCGGGAGCGGAGGGATGTGCAATATCATTGCACGCTTTTTATAAATATTGCTTTTTTAAATTCTATTTGCTCTGTTACATTAAAATAAACCCATAATCCCCTAAAGTCTTTAATGGTGTACGTATAGACGAAATATTATTGAAATTGCTTTAATTACAATCGAATAAAACCGTTTTTTTTCTAATAAAAACGCTAATTTTGAGGAAACTTTGCGATTTTTTTGTATCGAGCCAAATTATGTCAATCGTGTATTGGCCCTCATAATTCACTAAAAAATATCTTCAATTTTAATAATCATGAAAAAAAAGAACGCAAATTTGTAGTTTTAGAGGACAAAAATTGATTTTGCGTGCATCCGAAATGCGTCAAAACATCTTCTTTGAAACCCATTTCGTCTTAATAAATACTAGAAATAAAAAAGGACCAAGAATTGCGCCCTATGGAACTCCTTTAGTGACAATGAACCTAGAGATCATCATCATCATCCTCATCATCATCATTTCAGCCGAGAGACGTCCACTGCTGGACATAGGCCTCCCCCAAGCACCGCCACTTCGACCTATTCCTACCTAGAGATCGCTTGCCATTAATATTACCGTGTGTACTCGACGACTTTCGAGTTGTCCACGACGGATTAACTTTAGATCCTATTATCCTAATAAGAAATAATAAAATCCAGGGCAGTGTTTCTCACATTATATTGATGCAAATTCCTGACCAATATACCGGATGACATTTTTTACCGTCTCGACCTTCATATGGTGTGTTGTGTAACTAGAATAGAAGGCAGGAAGGCCTTCAGATTCATCGTAGGTGACTAAAGGAGCGCGGGACGCGGGTGGAAAGGGATGCGTGTGCGGCTCGTGCGCCTGCGAAAGATCAATGAGGCCGCCTATCAGCCGGCTTCAAAGGGTAGGACCGCGCTCCGAAATCAATGATACATGCCGCGCATTGAGTAGGGTGCGTATCATTTGAGTTTCGATAGATTTTAATTTTTTTTTTTTGTTTTTTTTCCAAATTTCTGTTTTTGTTGTTCTAGTATGAAAATGTTACTTTAAATGTGTAGTACTTATTGCTAGATCAATTTAATTACATGTTATTCAAAAATAAAAATAATAAAAATTTCTATGCCAAAAGCTTCTACTCCGTTCGCCTATTACCCCCATTTTTTTTCAAGACGCTAAAAAAAGTCACCCAGTATAATGGTAACACAATCGAAAGCCTTAGACAAGTCATAAAAAATACCTAGGGAGTCATGTAAGTTCAAAAATAGGTGAAAGAAGCTCAACACCAGTGTTAGTAGTCGAGAGAACCCTTGTGAAACCGAATTTATTCCTGTTTAATATAATTATGTGTATTAAAATGTCTTTGCAATTGATCTAGAATCAATTTTTAAAATGTTTTACTGAAGATGAATTTAATAAAGTTGTATTGATAATTTGAATGATTATAATTCTGTAAAGCCATATTTGTTACAGTCACGAATCATATTTTAACTAACATACAATCTGACACTCCGTGGTGCCGTGTGGTCCCGGACGTAAATAATAGTACCATCCCATTTCTTCCCGTGGGTGTCATAAGAAGCGACTAAGGGACTTACTACAGAATGAGCAGCAGCGTTCTCTATGCATTTTACCATCTTACGGCGATCGGCAACCCGCCTGCCAAACGTGGCGATTATAGCAAAACCCTCCAAATTGGGGGAGGCCAATGTCCAGCGTTGGACTTCTTATGGATGAAATGATGATGATGAATCTGACACTGACTTGCACATTGCAAAGAATGTTCTCGGGTATATTTTTACACGCAACTTTTTAGTATATTTTTTAAACTAGATTGCATCAACTATAACATAATAGGCCTCCAGAATGCATTTCGGCCATGGCGGCCAATCTCAACGGAGACTAGCCATCGGCGCGGAAGATATTATAGTGCACAAATGTGCGTGCAGACACAGGAGCATTAACTTTTCCCTTACTCTCATAGTTCGATGATGCCCGATCTGGGAATCGAACCGTGGACCCAACGCTCGGCAGTCGCGGTTACGACGACAAGACCAACGGGGCAGTCAGCTATAATATAAAGTACACGTACCTTTTTTTTGTAGGTGGGCAATCATCAAATGACATCTCCCGCTCTGGGTGGAGCGAAAGGGCGTGTCAGACTTTTACTGACTAAAACCCACCCGTGTTCAATTGCTTATATGCCAGTTAACTGTTTCAAACAAATTTCGCGAGCCTGGTAGGAAGTACACGTACCTATGGGCCCCTTCTTGTTGCCGGCGTCCATCTTGGTGTAGTCGACCTCGTCGTCGGAGTCGTCGATGGCGTCGTCCATCTCGCGCAGCCCCGGGTAGCACTCGGCGTAGCCCTGCGGCTCGGCCGCCAGGCGCGACAGTAGTGCGGCCGAGCGACGGGAGCGCTCCTCGGCTCGCCGCGGGGCCAGCTCTAGCTCCACTGCGGGAGGCAACGTTTATATTTTAAAACATATCAGTACATAATAGGAGAGCCGTGGTGGTCCAGTGGTAACGACCGCAACTACGAGTAGTACCAAGCAGGCGCTTTACTTGCGTGTAAATTATTTCATCACCACTGCTCTCAAAACGGTGAAGGAAAACATCGTGAGGAAACCGGCATGTCATAGAACCAAAAATTCGAAGACATGTGACATCTACCAACACGCACTGGGCCCGCGTGAGTGGACTATGGCCCACTCTCTCTCACCGAGAGGAGGCCTGTGTCCCAGCAGTGGGAACATTATAGGCTGCTGATGATGATGACATAGCTTTATCCCACAACTTCGTCCGCGTAAATGTCGGTTATCCTAGACGCAGACGAAGTCACGGAATAAAAAGTATCCTATGTCCAGTCTTGGGGTTCAAGCTTACCCGTATCGAATTTCATCAAAATCGGTTCAGTGGTTTGGTCGTGAAAACGTAACAGACAGAGTTACTTTCGCATTTATAATATTAGTATAGATTAGTATAGATTTTGCCTCACCTTCCTTCTCATCGTCTACTGGCTTGTCAAAGTACCCGCCGTCCCGCGGTCTCTCTTCGCGCCTCTCTTGCCTCTCGCCCGCGTTGTATTCACCTATTCCGTCGTAGATCGAGTCATCGGCGCGACCTTTCTCAGTTTGTTTTTCCTGTAAGCAAATTAAGTTAGAAATTAGAACAGATAGATTGTGCAATATGCTATATTGTGGTAGGTAGAAACTACAGAACACCACCTGCTACGATCCTTACATACTCTTTTTGCCTCTTTTTGCCTCTCTCTGTCTCTTTTTAACCGACGAAAAAAAACGGAGGAGGTTATCAATTCGACGCGTATATTTTTTTTGTTTTTTTTTATGTATGACCACGCATAACTTTTTACATAGTAGTCCGATTGTGATAATTCTTTTTTCATTGGATAGGGTATACCTTGCCAAGTATTATTAGTACATTAAAGCCACAAAAAATTGTAAAATAAAAACTTTTTAACAAAAAATTAAACCGCCGAAAAAAACTGAAAAGCAAAAAATAATAAACCTTAAAATTTTGAATCGGCGCTGTAAAATCAATGAACAAAGATCACTCAAAGCGCCGACTCATAATTTTAAGGTTTATTATTTTTTGCTTTTCAGTTTTTTCGGCGGTTTAATTTTTTGTTAAAAAAATTTTTTTACATCTGGTCATACACCCTCGCCGGTTGCGAGTACTACGCACCTGACCTTTCTGAAGAACATCACCAATAAGGTCACTTACGTCCCATCACGGCAATTCCACTCACATCTGCCTTGTAAATACTTTTTGTGAGCCATCCTTTATTCATCCTCTCAACATGACCAAACCATCTAAGCATACCTTTTTCAATTTTTGTCTCTACATCTTCATTTAAACTGCACCATTGTCCTATTATTTTTTAACAATATAATTTACAAGAGCATCAATGGAGTTTCTTGCCCGTTTTTTGTCCATACGAACCTGCTAAGCTTTTTAATGGGCCACTAACTCCTTAAAAACCGTCTCCTTTGATAATTTTCCAATTTGTTGCGCCACTTCTTCCCAGCTAAAGCACTAGGAATGGTGAAGGGCGGGCGTTTTGGGGGACTGTCTTATGTAATTTTGACATTCAAAAGTGATCCTCAGCCTAATTTGAATAAATGACTTTTGATTTTGAATTGCCTTAACTCAGCCTATCGTCGCAGTCCACTGTTGTACATAGGCCTCTCCCATGCTGCGCCACATCACCCTGTCCTCCTCCTTCTGCATCCAGTCTGCCCCGGCCACCTTTTTGAGGTCGACGGTCCATCGAGCTGGGGGGCGTCCCACACTACGCTAGCCGATACGTGGTCCAGGACTATTGCCTGTAAAGGGTTTGTTCGACGCCAGACCAGGCCTTGACCATAGGATTTAAACAATATTGTGGAAGCGTGATGATCGTCGGCCTTGGGCAAAAGTAGGTCGAACTGTCCGCCGTGCGCGGAGCTGATTAATACAAATATTCAATCACTCACCTGATTGAGGAAATCTGGGGTCTCGATTCCGAGCCTACCCGGATTCATGTATGTAAATGAGTGTATATTGTATTGTGTGGTGAAGTAAGTATTCCGGGATTCAGGCTGCTTCAATACGCTAAAGATTTCAAGCATGCGGTTCTCCAAAGAATCACTATCAAACTATTTCAATCAAATTCCAAAATAAAACCCGTTCAATATCGTCAAAAGGGGTTGCTTACACACAAAACAATCGGATCACAACAAATTGTCCGCAAAACTATAGATTCAACAAGATTAACAATTAATATTCTCAAGACAAATTCCCACCAACCAACCATTTTTAAAGACCAAACACAAGTGTCAAAATCAAACTGACAAGTGACAATTTTCACTCTGTTACACGTAATGATGCGTAGGCGCATAGAGTAAACAAAAAACTGTCGTACGATCGGTTGTCTGTGGTCACGGGACGAAACAGGGTTTAATTTAAATAAATGCCTTGAGTTTACCTTGGTCTTCTTCAGCTTCCGATGGCGTCCGTGCCTCAGATAGGAGAAGATCTGCGCCAGTTTTTCAAGCACCACATCATTGGCGCTGGATGCTGAGCTTCGTTCGTCCATCTCAGGCACGTCTGCCTTGCTTCTGGTCAGCGTGGTGGGGATGTCGCTGTCTATGGTCCCTTCGTCGTCCAGTTCTACTACGTACGCCATGCGGCCCGGTGCGAACATCTCGTTTCGAAGGATTTTCTTGTTTCTGTTGAGAATTTTTGTGATTAAATATGTCAAATACTTGAAGTGCTGAGAAAGAGATTGGTTGCTGTGTTTATGGAGCTGGCAAAAATTTTAGGTACAATGACAGACAAACAAGGATTTAACTGAACATAACTATTAGATGATATGACTATTTTATGATGATGCTTCAATTAAATAAATATTTTAAGACTACCAACACACCGTTATCTGTTCCCAAACTAGGCAGAGCAATACTATGGTAACCAGACAACTGATAAACATACTTATATATTTCTAAATACATACATATTATAGATAAATTACACCCAGACACAAAACAAATGATTGCGCTCATCACACAAAGATTTGTCCTGGGTAGGAATCGAACCGACGACCTCAGTCTTAGCAGTCAGGGTCACTAACCACTAGACTAACAGGCCAGCCTAATTAGAAATTAGAGATTTTGGAATTTTTCTCTCTGGAGTTTCTCAGTAGCAGCCCGGAGACTGAATTTGTGACCGATTGATGGCTAGCTCCCTCTTACATGTTTTTTTTTTGTGGTGACACATCGTGAAATATCATGGACAAGGGCATGTCAGACTTTTACTGACTAAAACCCACCCGTGTTCCTTCAATTGCCGAAAAGTTTGTTTTTATATACTTACATGAAAAATTTACTTACTTCTGGTCCTGTATCAAATTGTAGATATTCTTAGCGACCGTTGTGTCGAACTGCATCTCTTCCTCCTGCTGTTAACAATTGTAATAATTAACTATTAATAAATTATTACTTACGTAAATAAAATCGATAAAAGATAATCTCAATGACGTTTTTATGTGAAGAAAAATTCGAGTTTCTTAGAAACATTTTCAAATATATTCGGGATAATCTGAACATCTCATGACATGACTCAAGAATGGGACAGTCTGTAGGGTTTCTTTTTTTTTTTTTGGATGGGAAATCATCAAATGACTTCTCCCGCTCTGGGCGGAGCGGGAGGGCGTGTCAGACTTTTACTGACTAAAACCCACCCGTGTTCCTTCAGTTGCCCATGTGCCAGGGTCACGGTATCTCTTTCGAACAATCTCGCGACCCTGGCAGGCGTCGGTCCTGGCAGACCCCTTCAGTATTGCTGACATCTCTTTGAGGCGCGCGTGGAACACTACGCGCCGTCGACCCGAGCCTGGTCCTTACCGGGCGGCGAGCTACCCATTGCTCGCCGCCCGCAAGCTCGCGCCTACGGTGGCCGGGAGTCCGCTATAGACTCCCGACGCCCGGGGCGTCTCCTCCTGCGGCGGCTAGGGACGTGAGGGCGCAGAGATTGCCACTCCCTCACGCGCCCCGCCTCCTCCTTCGCGAGCATTACTGCTTCGCAGAAGGAGGTGACGGCTTCCCATGCCCTCTCGCTCCGTACCATGGCTCGCACCAGGGCCGGACGCGAGAGGTCGCCGCCGCCGATCGCCTTCACGAGGACACGGCGGTGCTCCGCCCAGCCAGGGCACACCTCCACCGTATGCTCCACCGTGTCCTCCAGACGATCCTCGCAATGGAAACACCCGGGCGTTTCCTCCCGCTTTATCCTGAACAGGAACCCACCGAAGCACCCATGCCCGGTGAGAACCTGCGTCAGGCGGAAGGTGAGGACGCCGTGGCACCTCTCTATCCACTCCTCAAAGAGGGTCAGTCTGTAGGATCAGCTTGTTTTTTTGTACGAATATCTAGGTCTTAAAGTAGCCCATGTCCATTTCCAAGTCCCAGACTCTATATGTATATCTATCTAATTTCATAACAATAGGTTCAGTATTTTCGGCATCAAAAGGTAACAGATAGACAGAGTTACTTTTCATATTGAGCCTATAATGCTGGGAATAATACACGCCCCTCCTCTCAAGGAGTGGGCTTTAATCCTCCAATGGGACCTGTGCAAGTTGGTAGATATCCTTGAATTGTTCTAGGACATGCCGGTTTCCTTACGATGTCTTCCTTCATCGTTTTGAGAATGGTGGTGATGAAATAATTTACACAAAGTAAAACGCTTGTCTGGTTTCGAACTCGTAAGTCGAGACCGATACCACTGGGCGACCTTTGCTCCATAGATGTACACAAATAAATAAAAATTTTTTTACAAAAAAAAAACAACCGACTTCCTTAAAAACACTACAAAGTGAAAAATAACTTTAATTTCGGTAGTCGGTGTCTTAGGATCTGTATTTATGGTTTTTTTGCCACCGACTTCCGAAATTAAAGTTATTTTTCACTTTGTAGTGTTTTTAAGGAAGTCGGTTGTTTTTTTTTTGTAAAAAAATTTTTATTTTTAAATTTTTAGTTGTGGTATTCACCCTGCACTAATTCCAAACAAACAATGCATATTTATGCGATAGCAGAACTCGCGGTTGATTTCCTGTCATTTTTTAAAGAGTTCCGGTGTCTGTCTCCCGAACTCATCATCAGATCTATATGAAAATTATATGGGACCATTTCGGAATAAACCCCTTTCGAACAAAAAAAGAATTTTGCAAATCCATCTATATATGACGGAGTTATGCCCGAACATACATAAAAAAAAAAACCAACCATGGCCAGGCCAAAATGATTAAGGCTGCTTTTTTTTTTATTAAGCAGACAGTAGAGTGGGTAAGAGCCCACTCTAGTGTCTGCTGAGGAATCAATTCTCGATGTCAACGAGTATGTCTATCTAGGACAAGATATCTTCTAACTCTTGATCGATAAGGAGTTGTACCTTCCATCATCAGCTCAACGGAATATAAGAATACAAGTAACGGTCTAAACGTGCCTATAATATTCAAAGAATTATCCCCTAACCTTCTAACCTTTCACTGTAAGTTCCTATATGTACTGTTCACCGATGAGGAGTTCCATGCGGTATCTTCGAAGACTATAATTAGTTCACCACGGATGGATAGATAGAACCAGCAATTATTTTTGATCTTTAGTACAATATCCAAATCACATTACGTGTACTGTTTGTTTTTGAGGAGTTCCTTCGTTTATCTCCCAAAGTATACATCAAATCTTCACAAAATTAATATGGGACCACCTCAGGAGTATACCCTTACGAATAAAAAAAGAATTTTCAAAATCGGTTGACAATTGGCGGAGAAATCGGTGAACATACATAAAAAAAAAAAAAAAAAAAAAAAAAATACATACAGTCGAACATATAACCTCCTCCTTTTTTTGAAGTCGGTTAAAAATAGAAATGTCTGTAACGTCAAAATAACAGCTTTTTACTAAATGTGTGAAAGTATATGGTACATAAAACAAAATAACATGTATGAACACCACTTTGCCGCTTTCTAGTTAACGTAGCTTTATCAATGCTGTGTAACTCTGTAATAGGCTTAAGAGATAATTGTCATCATCTCACTATCACTGTGCAGTGGATGCTAGTAATTTTGACGCAACTACATTGGGCTGTTCATTGGTAGTGAGGTGAACATTCATAATGCATGTAATTTAATAATAAGCTGAGTTGAGTTTCCAAATAAATAAAATAAAATAATGAATAATTTTGCCTGTCTGTCTGTTTGTGTCAGCTAATCTCCGAAACGGTTGAACCGAATAAGACGATAATAAATTAAGCTATTTTCATTTTTTTTAAAGAATGAGGGTTCCGCCCACAAAATAAACCCCAAGATATCCACAAACACGCGAGCGAAGCCGCGGTAAGAAGCTAGTTTATAATGTTCAAATCAAATGAAATTATTTTATTTCACATAAACCTACATGGGCACTTATGAAACGTCAGAAGCTAGGTGCACGGTTCCAAATTGTCGATTTCAATTATTAACATATATACTCAAATACAGTAGAATCTCACTAATCCGGCACTTCAATAGACCGATATAATAATCCGGCACCCTCCGCCCACGCCTCACTCGCCCCTACTTACGCCACGTTGCACAAAAACAGACCTTAATCAAGGATTGTTTAAAAACTATGTAATTATTTAGTTGTGAGGTATAAAAAAGACGTTTATAACATTAATAGAATATATAATTTTCTCTTTATGAAATCCTTTATTTTATTTACTATGATTTTTTCTATATAAGATGTATCTATTCATACACGAAATATTTTAAGAGCACCTGTAGTTGGTAAAGAAGCTACAGACGCAAAAATATTTTTTTTATTTAATCGTTTTTGAATTTTCGTAATTTTAAAACTGCTTGAGACGTTTTGCATAAAACCTTTCCTCCAAATTCTATGAATGGCCCGCCTGACGCTGCGAGGGCAGCGACCGGACAGCGCGAGCGCGGCCACTATAGAAACTAGAGTAATGGATGTTTAAAATAAGAAGGAGCCAGTATTTCTTATGTGCGTCAAATAATTTATAAATGTTAAATTTTGAAAAAAATACATTTCAACAATTTTATTTTTCGTTGCTATAGCTTCTTTACCACCTACAGGTATACCTCTTTAAATAATTCGTGTATGAATGGATATATCTTATATAATCAAATAATCCGAACATTCCTATATTCCGGCACCCTCTGGTTTATAATTGTGCCGGATTAGTGAGATTCTTCTGTACAAGTAGATTCAGTACTTACAACGGGCGCTTCTTTGACAGGCTTCTCCTTGACAGGCTCCACGGGCTCAGCCACCAGGCGCTCCATCTCGGCCTCCTGCTCTTGTTCACGCGTCTGAATCTCCGACCGAACCTGCACACAAAACATGTTAATATACCTTTATTTTTAACCAACTTCAAAAAGAAGGAGGTTCTCAATTCGGATGTTTATATTTTTTTTTTTTCTATGTATGTTCGGCCATAACTCTGTCATATATAGACGGATTTGCAAAAATTTTTGTTTGAAAGGGGTTTATTCCGAAATGGTCCCATATAAATTTCATATAGATCTGATGATGAGTTCCAGAGATAGACACCGGAACTCTTTAAAAAATGACAACAAATCAACCGCGATTTCTGCTATCGCATAAATATGCATTGTTTGTTTGGAATTAGTGCTGGGTGGATACAACTAAAAATTTAAAAATAAAAACTTTTTTACAAAAAAAAAAAACAACCGACTTCCTTAAAAACACTAGAAAGTGAAAAATAACTTTAATTTCGGAAGTCGGTGTCTTAGGATCTGTATTTATGGTTTTTTTGCCACCGACTTCCGAAATTAAAGTTATTTTTAAAGTTATTTGGAAATCATCAAATGACGTCTCCGAGGGCGTGTTAGACTTTTACGAACTAAACCCTCCTGTTTGTTCAGTCGCCTGTACGGTAACTCCTTCGAACAAAACCACGACCCTGGCGGGAATCGGCCCTAGGAGACGCCTACAGTACTGCTGACATCTCTTTGAGGCGCGCGTGGAACACTACGCGCCTAGTCCTTACCGCCCGCAAGCCCGCGCCTACGGTGGCCGGGAGTCCGCTTTGGACTCCCGACGCCTGGGGCGTCTCCTGCGGTGGTTAGGGGCCTGAGAGCGGAGAGATTGCCTCTCCCTGATTCGTTCCGCCTCCATAGTTTATTATACCTAACGAGGGAGTTCACAAAATTTATTAAAACAAACTAATGCACATAATAGTCACTAAGACCATGGCATCAATTTCAACAGAAACTAGCCTTCGAGGCGGGAAATACTATAATACACAAGTTAGAGCGCAGACACAAGTGCACTCTCTCTTCCCTCACTCCTATAGTTCAATGGGACGAGACAGACCAGAGGGGCTATAATCCACACTAATATTATAAATGCAAAAGTAACTCTGTCTGTCTGTCTCGCTTTCCTGCCAAAACTACTGAACCGATTTAAATGAAATTTGGTACACAGATAGTTTAGAGCCTGAGAAAGGACATAGGCTACTTTTTATCCCGGTAGTACGTTCCCGCGGGATATTATCCGACCTCCACGCGGGCGAAGCCGCTGGCAAAAGCTAGTTTATAATATGTAATTCTCATAATTTTAAGAATGTTCAGTCTGATATCAGTCTCAATCTGTCAAAAGTTTTTGACATTTGATTGTCGCCGAGATGAGACTGCGACTAGATTTTGAACATTTTAATTACTAGAATTGGCCTCCAGGTGCAGACCAACATCTTAAGCCAGCTTTTGACTATCGGATATAATGTAATATATATTACATGTTGAGATATAATATTTTATCGCTCATCATACATTTTGTATGAGACCGTTCACACTATGCTATAATTTATATTACATCCTAAATTATAAATATTTTTCGACGGGCTGAGCGATATTTAAAGATTATATATTATATATATCTCACGTCTCCGGACACCACGCCTCATCCCCTGTTTCGCCCTCAGTTTGAATAGTCACCATCTAATAATCTATGGTCAAAGTACATTTTACAGTGTGAACAGCAATCGCGGGATGTAATATATAGCTCAAGATGTAATATACATTATATTCCATAGTCAAAAGCCGGCTTTAACGTTCGCACCGAAGTTCAGGGCAGTTGCACCGCCAGCTTTTAAACTTCGGGTTGATACTGAGAAAATCCTAATAGTAAAACCTAATAACAATTTGCCCGACCTGGACATTGAACCTAGGACCACGACGCTCACATGTCGCACTTGCAACCACGAGATCAACGGGGCAGTTAGAACTGATCCACATAACATCAGAACATCATACCTGTAGTCCCTGGTTTAAGCAGAGATTATCATTTGATCTGTGTTTATCTGTACTATATCAAACGTTGTTTGTATTCGGGGTTAAATTAAATTACCTCGTTAAACTACGACATATTTGGTTAGATGGTTAAAGATTTCAAAACACGATAAAACAAAAATAAAATAAATAAAATCATTTTATTTCGGACAACTCAAATCCATAAATTGTTAATAACAAATAAATGTTCTTTTTTATTTTATCATGTTTATATTTCCACACCCATAACGTCTGCGCAGTTTCGCAAGCTAATTTAATTTGAACCTTGTATCTGTCATATTTTAGGAAACAGATACAAAAATTATTTATGTATGATACATAACCACACTATTACCGAAAATAAAAAGAGATGGTGGACATAATTAACTGCGCATCTACTCAATATCTCAAAATGTATTTATTTCTATGTTCAGCAATAAATGAATTGAATTGAATGTTTTAGTTTAAACGCACAGGTGAAACCGTAGGGCGCAACTTAGTATATCATAAGCAATGAAGAGAGGGTGAATACCGTACCTTTTGTAGCAATGCATAATCAAGACCTTTTACTAAATGGGTGTGTTCCATGTCACCACCGAGGTATTTGGACTCCTGTAAATAAAATTATAAATTTTACATAATGTGATAATCACATAAGATAATTTAGAACTTTTTTTATGGTGTAAATTTCTTTAGGCATGTAGCGACATCTATACCACATGTGAATCACACTGTCACAGTTGCGCCAATTCTTCCCAACTAAAGCACTAGGAAGTGGGCGTTTTGGAGGACTGTCTTATGTAATTTTTACGTTCGAAAAGCCCTCAGCCTAATTTGAATAAATGACTTTTGATTTTGACAGTGACGTCACACAAAATGCTGCATCGCGCAAGCCGCAACCTGTGTTTACCGCGCAACTACCATATACAGGATAAGTTTTTAACCAGTGCACAAATTTAAACAAATTAAACTTAAACGAGTTATAATAACCATGCAATTATTATTTTGATATATCTTAGTACAAAAAAATTAAGTTATCGTTAACAAAAGATGTTTATTTTGAAAACTGATTTTTATGGTAACTTGCGCGCGGCGCTGGCACGGCGGCGATGGTGAACAACCGAGCGTAGCTACTAGTACCTATCAGCTGTTCGATCGCTAAAAATTCTAAGAAGTTCGAAATACCTACGAAGGTGAACGACCGAGCGTAGCTGCTAGTACCTATCAACTGTTTGATCGGTCAAAATTCTAAGAAGTTCGAAGGGCCTACGCTACGCCGGCGCGCGGTTACTGACCAATTACTATTTCGATATCATATTATGAAATATGTAGGGTGTCCACAGTTTACTGATTTAAGATCGGACAAAAATTTAAAAAAAGTATTGAACAAATAATTGAAATGTGTTCTATTACTGATACTGAACCACCAAAACAAAATTTGCGCACTGGTTAAAAAAAAAACCTGTATACAACGTGCCCGAACATCTGATGTCAGAAGGATCTCTCGGACAACTGGTAACTCCCCTTTTCCAGGTGTAGGTTGAGTAACTTTAGGTAGACAAAAATCTTATGGGTTTGTGTCACCAACATACTAGTGTTAACAGTATATCTAGCTACAAAGGTGGCAAGTCTATGCCATACTATAATAAAATAATGCTGAAGAGTTTTTTGGAATGCACTTATCACTGGAACAACCATTTGGATTTGTTGGTTACATTAGGATATATTTTATGTTAAAACAAGAAACATAACATGGATAAAGTCAAGGGCAGTAGCTAGTCTCTTAAACAAACCTGGATAAGCTGTCTTCTTCTTTCTTTGGCATCCATTCCTGATTTGACATCTGGGGCTACAGCTCTGTAAAATGACAATTATCATTTTTTGAAAAATGTTAATAGGTAAAGGTATTTCTTAACAAACCTAAGAATCAGAGTGTCAACAGTCAGAGAAATATTAACTTGCTTAAATTTCTAAAAATAATACTGCAATAAAACAACAATTAAAATAGTATCTAGATGCATTTGTAAAAAGATATTCAGAATTGTTCTAGGCATGTTCTACTATATTATCATATCAGAGTCTAAAACACAGTGTGCCTCCCTCCACAGTCCACAGTTACAACTGTGGACTGTGGAGGGGAGGCAATGGACACTGCTATAATCTGTTCCCAAACTTTTTGATTAAAGAGTAAACAAAGCTTAGGATATATTCTTTCGCAATCATGCGATAAAGAGAATTAAATAACAGCAAGAAGGTTTCAACTTCATATCTCACAACTTTTTCCAACATTTATTAGAAATGTAATTAAAAATTGTCAGAAAAAAATAGGTTAAAAGAGAACCTCAATGAAAACCAGCTTTCAAATGATTTGAAATAAATAATTTAATTTAAAATTTGAATTTAATATTTAAGTACATTCAAATAATCAAACCAAAGCTACAATACAAATTGGTATTCACAGGTATGTTTTCTGACCAATAGGTCACTTTTTACATGTTCATGAAATGCTTTTGGAACACATATTACACCATAGACACATTGCCTAGGCCTTTCAACATTGTATCAGGGTGTATTTAATAAGGCTAGATCCAACATTCACCTGTATGCACTACTAGTATTGCTCGTCGGGTCCATGGGCCCTAGTTCATTGGACCCGTCCCGTCTCTCCCGAGCTCGGTCCCTGTACTTCTCCGCTAATTCAGCTAGTTTGTTGTCCTCTTGCTTCTTGAGGGCTGCATAGTAAGATTTCTTTTTTCTACGTAGTTCGCCTTTGTTTTCGGGTGGTGGTGGCATTGCCCTGAAATTTATAGGTGAAATGTGATTTTTGCAGATATTTTTCTTTGAAAACAATCAATACATGAAATATCATCAATGTTGGACACACCAAGGGCTTATTTATCATGAGTGCAATATACATAATAAGAGCCAGTAAAGAGTAAATTCATCCCAAGGCTGTTGAAGCGGCTTATTTTGTTATCAATCCCAGAGATACTCCCCCAACAAGGCCAACAAAGTGGATAGAAAAACAGCTTACCCTGAGTTGGCCATGGCTTCGCGCACTGAGCCCGTGGGGTGCGAGCCCCCGGTGCCCCCGGGCGTAGCCCTAGGAGTCATGAGGAGCTTCCTAAAGTCCTCATTTGTGAGCCTTTGTGAAGCTGGCGTCTGCTCCACGTTATTCTCATCCATCTTTACGTATTTTACTAAAAACTATGGCGGTGAAAAATAAGCGCTACGCTGCAACTGTAAATCACTATAAGAAGGCGTAATTTTCACGATACTAAATTAATTATAAAAAGCATTGCAACACGATTTGAAGAAACAACATTGCTTGCTGCATTCATGGATTAATTTTTGACAACTATTTTTTTTAGCAGATAATAAATTGGAAATGAACCTAAGGGTTTTAATCCAACTACAGTACCCACGCAATATGAACTTGCTGTCGTAGGAATGCAAATGGCAATGAGAAGAACGTTAACTTAGTGTGGGTAACGTACAATCCAGCTACAAATGATAATTCTAAGCTGTATTTATATACAGGTAGGTTTATATTAAGTCATATTCATAAAAGATGTAAATTGGAAGTCGTAGAACAGAAAAAAAACGATAATGAAATTAAAATGCTTTATTGAGTCTTTATAACATAAAACCTCTTATAATTAACAGCTATTTATAAACAAAGGGCCTAGTATAGCTTAGTAGATGGTGAAATATGAACACTAAAAAGACAGGAATAAAATTGTACTTAAATTCATAAGGCCATAAATGAACACCTAAAATATGCTGGGCACACTATACTTGTAATTTATCCAAATAGAGCATGGAAGGTGGTGCCTTTGTATCCAACGGTTCCAGTAGTGTTGTCTTGGAATGTTATGTACATTCTGAAACAAAATTTATTTTATAATAAATTGGTCTCCAGACTGATACTGAGGTTCACTAAGTTCATTTTACTATTTTTACTCTTTGGGTACCTACGCAACTATCTTCCGAATACGCAAATATTCATGTCTTGTGGGAATCGAACCCGTAAAAAGAACAAAGCCGATCACTAAATCACTGCGCCAAAATGAACCTAACCGTGCCGTTCAGGGGGACTGCCACCACATTTTAGCCCTCGTACGAACAAGTGATGTTTTAACTCGGCTATTTTTTTATCACGCACTGGCTTTTCTGTTTACTGTTAGCGCCGAGAGTTGGAAGTCCAAGTGTGTAATTTGACGGGCTGAGACGCACTGTTGGATCATTCTCTTTGGACTCGATTTTCGGTGGCATTACCGTGAGATAGAAATCCATAGCACGATAAAAAAAGTCTGGTTAGAAAACCCGTGCATTTCAGGGCTTATAACTCTGGGCACGCCACAATTGCGGCGGTAACTCCCCTCTTTGAGGAGTGGCTAGAGAGGCGCCACGGCATCCGCACCTTCCGCCTTACGCAGGTCCTCACCGGACATGGCTGTTTCGGGAGGTTTCTGTCCCAAATAAGGCGGGAGGTAACACCCACGTAACGTGGATCGCCTGGAGGACACAGTGGAGCATACGGTGGATGTGTGCCCTGCCTGGGAGGAGCACCACCGTGTCCTTGTCGAGGCGATCGGCGGCGGCAATTTCTCGCGTCCGGCCCTGATGCTGGCCATGGTACGGAGCGAGAGGGCATGGAAAGCCATCACCTCCTTCTGTGAAGCAGTAATGCTCGCGAAGGAGGAGGCTGAGCGCATGTGGCAGAGGCAGCCTGTGCCAAGCCGCCGTAGGTGGCGACGCCCCGGACGTCGGGAGTCGATTGCGGACTCCCGGCTACGGTTGGCGCGGGCTTGCGGGCGGCGAGCAGTGGGTAGCTCGCCGCCCGGTATGGACCAGGCCCGGGTCGACGGAACGTTGTGTTCCACGCGTGCCTCAAAGAGATGTCAGCATAACTTGAAGGGGTCCGCGAGGACCGATGCCTACCACTCCTGCCAGGGTCGCAAAGATTGGTTCGAAAGAGTTACCGTGGCCCTGGCATATAGGAAACTGAAGGAACACGGGTGGGTTTTAGTCAGTAAAAGTCTGACACGCCCTTCCGCTCCGCCCAGAGCGGAGACGACATTTGATGATTTCCCACCCACAAAAAAAAAGGCTTACACCTCTATCTCTTTCCCACGCCACTAAAGAAGATTAATAAATAATGATGAGATGGTGGTAATCTCCCAGTTCAGTTTATTATCACATTTCCAGATTTAAATTTAATATTGTTTCCCTTTCATGCAATGGTATGGTACAATCCCAAGATTTGTATGCATAAAATGCAGCTGTGAAACTTTGCAAAAGTTATATCGATAAAAGAAGTTCGCCTTGACATCATGGCTTGTTAGGAGTGAAGGGGTTGTGAATATGTCATAAATTATTATTTGTAAAGCTTCACTAGTAAACCTATGTATTGGCGTTAATAACCATAATGGGAATGAACCTGTTATGGTTAGACTACCTAGAATAATTTGCACAGATACGCACGGTGACAAATTGAGCTATACATTTCCAGTTTAAGCTGACTGCTCATTGTACGGAAAGCCTATATAATGTGAGGTCAGCTAGAACTGGAAATGTATAGCTGGATATGTAGGCGTGTGTACAGACATGTAGGTGAAGCCGATTCTGCTGCAATCATGCTTATAATATCTCTGTAATATCAGTTACTTGATAGTTTAAGACCAATTTTGTCCGAATGTAAAGGAAGCCAAGTAATGGATGCTTTTTTTTTCTGGATGGGAAATCATCAAATGACTTCTCCCGCTCTGGGCGGAGCGGGAGGGCGTGTCAGACTTTTACTGACTAAAACCCACCCGTGTTCCTTCAGTTGCCCATGTGCCAGGGTCACGGTATCTCTTTCGAACAATCTCGCGACCCTGGCAGAAGTAATGGATGCTTCACTTTACACTTTCTGTTCGAAAACACATCGTTCAAATGACGCTTGCATGAAATTTGAAAACCTGTATACTATATTTTTCTACAAATGACATCGAAAAGGAAATCTGAATAAAGAAACCACGCGAAATTTAATAGATACATAATTTATTTTTCCGATCTCAAAAATACAGGATAGGTACTCTTAAACTTCTAACAAAATAACATAGTAAGGCAATTTCCACCATCAGATTTAAACATTTTAAATGGGAACAAACATCACAGAAAATTAAAAGAAATATGACAATACCGACCTACGAGTAGTACACACGGCTACATACCAAGCTATACATTTCCAGTTTTGACTGAGCTCGCTTTGTGTTGATTTTTCGTGCAATAAGAAATCATCTTATACTGGATATGTATAACTTGATTTGTAGCCGTGCGTACCAGTAAAGTTTGTGGCAGTCACGGATATAAAGGTTCATTTTCATAGGTCGATTTGGGCTCATATGCTGGGTTAGGAGATTTCTGTGACGCGTGCCGTAGGGCCCGCATTCGGGGAACGATTGCGGTATGCGGAGAACTTATACCGCACGTTTGGCAATTGTTTTGAAGGCTCATATACATTGGGTATGAGTCTCCGCATGATTTATACTGAACGACGAATGTAGTTGGTTGTTACGCCAATTGCCCGCATGCCATAGTATGCGGGGAATCCCGTCCCGATATCGATAGAGTTATCGACTAATGAAAATGAGCCATAAATGAGGGACTGAAACGTCCCGTTTTCAACAATATCTGATTGCGATTACCCATGATGACTGAATTTGAAAGTAAAGAAAATGCTAGTCACGCCTTAGCGCGTTTATTGGCACATTTCGATAAGACATCAGACATTTGGCCAATAAGTACGCGAAAATTGTGAGTAGCATGTTCTAGGCTCATAAAGCCTGATAGCCAAAATCCAATAAGCCCATGTGATAAAACAAAAAAAGATATCACCGTATGCATAACCTACTCCTTTTTTAATGAGTCCTTTATTAAAAAAGGAGTAGGTTATGCATGTGTGTCCACACTATAAAACATAACATAGTTATAGACTAAACATATTTATATGTATAAGGGTAAATGTGGACGTGTTATACATATAAAAAATGTGGGTTAAGTTTTAGTATGCCAGCAGTAAATTTAAGGGGTGAAGGGGGGGTGGGAAGGGAAGGGGGGGGGGGAGGTGTAGAGCGCCCCCTGTGAAGGAAATGTTGCGCAACCCTCCCGTTTTTGAGAATTTTTTTTTTTATATTCTAACCTCACTTTCGAATTTTCGTGTATCGACATCGATTTAAAGGCCAGAAAAGGTGTGGGATTGACGAATAAAACGAATGACTCACCCTTTGCATCAGTTTAAGGATTTTCAAGGCTTAAAATATAAATAATCACATCCTAATTACACATAAACCATGTCAGGTTTGGGCCGGGAGTGTACGACTAAACACCGACAGACTTTTCGCCGATAGAAGCCCTAAACGACTAGATTACGTTGATAAGCCATCAACGTAATCTAGTCGTTTCTGGAAGGTCACAGTTTTAACCTAACCTAACCTAACCTCCCCAAACTATGTCGTTTCTGGCTGGGCTGACAAACTAAAACTAAGCCAAAATGTGCACCTGGCGCAACCTTAAAGATCAATTTGTAAAACAAGAGGAGTTTATACATCTTAGTAAGGTAGCTTGGCAGTTTTAAGCATTTTTATCACTTTCTTATTTTACCCGTTAGTAAAAGATGACAATATTTTTGTGCGCATTATACGAAAACATGTGGAACTTAGGCTAGGTTAAGATAATCGTGCAACAAAGTGGTATTTTCCTGACGTACTATTTTAATTTCTTTGATCATAATTGAAAAATTTATTACTCTTAGATTATCGTGAGTTTTGTGACATACCAGAATCTGGCGTAAAACAGTAATACAAAAAAAGCAAAGAGGTGGGCATAGAGTAAAGGTTTTTAAGCCTGACTGGCGACAAGTAACAAAAAACCGATGTGTAGAGTGGTAGTAGTTATTTAAACATACATGAAAACCATTAATAGGGAACAAAATTACCAATAACAATGAGGGGGGCCAGCCGAGTGTCACCCATGCGCTATTTCAGTCGCTCAAAATTGGTCGCCAATTTTACGCAGCGCTGAATGCCGGTGGCAAAATTTGCGCCGGCGAAAAATAACCTGGTTGATTCGATATTAAATTCCTCGACTCATTTTGAGCGACGAAAATTATGCTCGACTGACCACACCTTAAAGATGCATCCCCACCGAACTTACTTTTGGTAGAGCAACAATTTGCAACATGATAATCGCAACTTTCTATAACTTTGAATAAGTTTCCTAGATATTTTTGCTACCGTTGCTGTACACACGGCTACATATCAAGCTATACAAAACCAGTTTTAACAGACCACACATTATATAGGCTATCCGTACAATAAGAAGTCAGATTATACTGGAAATGAATAGCTTGATTAGTTACCGTGCATACTAACACTTGCAAACGATGCTCCACAAAAAGTAAATTCGACGTGGATGCACGTAATGAAAGATAAAGTATCAAATGTTTATCCAAAAATAGCATGGAATGTGGTGCCCTTGAAGCCGACGTTTCCCGTGGGTTCGTCTTGGAATGTTATGTACATCCTGAAAGAAGTATTATCATTAGACATTGCACCTTTAGTTACCGTACTATTTTACGTAATCCGAGTTAATCTTGGACATTACTGATACTGGTAAAAGAAAACATCTTAAGGAAACCCGCTTAATTATTCACAACACACCCGAGCACTTATAACTCTTTTAATCGCGGTACTCGCCAGTAGTAGCCCAGGGGTATCGGCCCCGACTTCGAGTTGTTAGTTGTGTGTTCGAACCCAGGCTGGCCTTTCACTTTGTCTAAAGGATTTCATCACCAATGCTGTCAGAACGGTTAAGGAAAACAACGTGAGGAAACCGGCATGCTCTAGAACCAAAATTCAAAGACATGTGACATTTGCCAACCTGCACTGAGCCGGCGTGGTGGTATGGTGGATACCAGCCCACTCCCTCTTGTGAGGTTTGTGTCTCACCAGTGGGAATATTATAGGCTGGTTATTATGACAACCAGACTAGTCTTTGCCTAGTCTCCGACCGCAGATAGCCGTCGGAAGACAAGTGGTCGTCTATTTGGTTTTTACGGTCAACATTTTCGGGTTGGGGATTTGAGAACACTGTAAGTGAATTCTTCGATAACTTTGATGTTTGATTCAACACATTGATGTTTGAAGCTTATCGAATGGTTGAAAATAGCTATGCTAGACTTATAAGTCTGAAACCCGTTTAGAGCAAGTGTGGTGAACTGGTGAACAATTTATTTATTTCTAGCTGACCCAGCGAGCTTCATACCGCTTCTGAATCAACAAATGTTGTGTTAACTTAAATGGTACTTCGAAGGTATAAAGCGTTTTATATGTGACACATACTCATTTTAGGTGAGTTTAGCAACTAACGCGAGCGAAGCTGTGGGAAAAAGCTAGTAATAATATTATTCAAATCATGATTCGAAAGACACGAGGCGCCATCTATTATCATAAGAAAGTTATTTTGTCGGTATGAAAGGTAGCCTATGTCCGTGTCTATACACCTGAAATCCATACGCACAATTCCAGGATGATGGGTTCAGTGGTTTAGGCGTGAAAAGGAACCAAACAAACTTACTTTCGCATTTATAATATTAGTATAGATTATTCGCTTCAAGTTACAAACATCATGTATCACAAGAGCCAAAAAGAAGACCAATGTTCGTGTCTTGTCTGTATCAAAGAGGTCTCTGCTCTGCATTGGGACAATAATAAGCTGACATTATTATTGTACCGTTAATCAGTGGAAACTAGTCTAGAGGCCGTAATAAGAGAGGGCATAAGATCAAACTATAGGTCAAGAAGAATTATTAATAAATTGATGATTTATTACTGATTGGGTATCTGAATCCCTGTGGTTTCATTAGACATAGATGATTGCTTGGGAGCGACAATGCAGCCGGCGTGGCAACAGATCTCTTTTTTTTGGGTTGGAAACCACCAAATGACGTCTCCTGCTCTGTACGGAGCGGGAGAGCGTGTCAGACTTTTACTGACTAAAACCCACCCATGTTCCTTCAGTTGCCTGTGCCAGGGCCACGGTAACTCTATCGAACAAATCCGCAACCCTGACAGGGTCAACAAGTCCCTTAAAAGACGGTAGGTATTTATAACCATGGCGACTGAACATTTTGTGTGCTTTCGTTTTCCAATTATTCTGACACACCGGTGACACCCCACATGACTTTTTTTTAAATAGGGAAGGTCGGGCTAAGCTAATTGTAGATGGCGTGATCATAGCTTGGTCCCTACGACCTACAATGGATTTGAAATTTCGTTCACTCATTCCATTTCATGTTCATTCATGACTTCATGAGTTAGGTTTTATTTGTTAAAGGTGATTAAATCAACTTTTTGACATGGAAAGTGTCAGAATTTTAAACCTTTAATATTTCCTCGTAATCACTTTCTTCAAAATGTTTTTCGACGTAACCTCCATCTTCATTTTTCCTACGAAAAGTTTCAACACCCAATAATGTATTGAATCAATCTATACATATCCAGTATAAGCTGACTTATCACTGTACGAATAGCCTATAGAATGCGAGGTCAGCTAAGCTTAAACTGGAAATGTATAGCTTGATATGTAGCCGTATGTACACGTTGTCCGTCGATGTTCCTGACACCCTGTATACACCTCTGCCTAATCCCTCAGGCAAAATAGACGTGATGGTTTGTTTCCATAATGTTAATTAATTTTTGTTTCTAATTGAAACTCTGCTAATAAACTCATTTCGAAGAGCTAATTCAGTCTGGCAAACACTTCAATTCTGGCATATTGGTATTAAATTATTAATAGCCTTAAAGGTCTTGACAACTCGTTCATTTCGCGGTCGTGGTTTTAAGAGGCACTTATGAATCACTTTGATAAAGCATTTACATTTCGATCTACGATAGCTAGGTACCTCAAACTCAAATCAACATTTATTTCAATTAAACCCATTTACGTGCAATTTTGAGCTCTCATGGAGTCATGGTCAGTTAGAAATTTACCTATTTCGAAACGTAACATCTCTATGGAGAAGAACGGGCAAGAAACTCCAAGAACACTCTTTTCTGCGCAGGAAAGATTTTAAAAACAAAATAAAACCCCAACTTAACATTGTTCAACATAGTCCTCAATATCAAGCAGTGCGGATTTTTAACAGGTTGCCATTACAAGAGCACATTTAAATCAAAACTCAGTGTTCCTATTGGAGAAATGTATGTATTCGATAGACGATGACATATCCAGGTTTTAAATTTTTTATATTAGTTAATGTGAGAATGGGTAATATTAATAATGTAATAGCAGCTGTAATGACATTGAATTTTTTATTGTATTGAATTTTTATTTTTTTTATTTATAGTTTTCATGATTTTATTGTATGTGTTAGTTTATAATTTTAATGAGTTTGTTTTTTTTATTTATTAAAGGCCGCAGGAATACGTTGGATGCGAGAAGCACAGAATAGGTCGAAGTGGCGGTGCTTGGGGGAGGCCTATGTCCAGCAGTGGACGTCTTTCGGCTGAAATGATGATGATGATTACAAAATCCTGGGTCATTAGCAAAACCAGACTATTAATTTCCCACAGCTGGGACACAGGCAGGCAGCAGCACTATCTTCGAGACGGAGTGGGCTATTATTTACCACGCGGATCTAGTATGGGTTAGGAGATGCCACATGTCTTCGAATTATTGGTTCTAGAACATGCCGGTTGCCTCACAATACTTTCCTTCACCGTTTTGAGAGGTGTGGTGATGAAATTATTTACACAGCTATCCCCCCTGACCCATCTCTATGTTCGACAAGCCGATCCGTCGGGAAAACCGAGCCAAATCTAGGCGTGATCCTCGATCAGCACCTCTCCTCTGAGCACGCTGCTGCCCGAACTCTAGTAATTCCCTTAGTCGCCTTTTACGACACCCACGGGAAGAAATGGATGATGCTATTCTTTACGTCCGGTACCACGCGTAACATGTACTTATTCGTAATTCGACCCAATGCATAGGCTTAGAACCGATCTGGCATATCGACCCACCGCCATTTTGTATTTTTTTTTAAATCGCGGCGTTCGATGAAATTTTTATGTATGGGTAGAGGACACATAGACGAACAAGAAATGTCAAGTAACATAGTACCCCAAAGTGTCACGTTACCGACATATTTGAAGGTAAACATCGACATATGAGTAGAATGACAATAATTAACTGGCCTGTTAGTCTAGTGGTTAGTGACCCTGACTGCTAATACTGAGGTCGTGGGTTCGATTCCCACCCAAGACAAATCTTTGTGAGATGAGCACGATCATTTGTTCTGTGTCTGGATGTAATTTATCTATAATATGTATGTATTTAGAAATATATAAGTATGTTTATCAGTTGTCTGGTTACCATAGTACAGGCTAGTTTAGGATCAGATAACGGTGTGTTGGTTGCCCTAAGATATTTATTTATTTAATTAAAATAGACTTCCTCAGGAAAACATAGTTAGCAAACCAGCATGTTTTAGAAACAAAAATTCATGTGACGTCTACCAACCCGCACTGGGCCCGCGTGGTAGATTACGGCCCACTCTCTCTCACCGAGAGGAGGCCTGTGTCCCAGCAGTGGGAACATTATAGGCTGCTGATGATGAAAATATACTTAATTACGTATCAATAGGCGTCAGATTGTATCCAAATAATCGGTCCCAGGTTGATTTTAATTATTTGGCTACTAAATCACGTCGCATCGCAATGTATTTGTTTTTTTTTTTTTTTTCATATCTACTTGAAGTTACTCATAATATTGCACGTGAACAATGAAACTGATAGCTGACAATGTATATAAACATTGCTACAGCCACGAGAAAAACAACTAGTTTTCCATGAAAATTATTTTTGGAACTTTCCATCGGCAAATATGACGAATTTTCAAACTAACTTACATCCTCTATTGATCTTCTTTAAGGCAGAATTTTCATAAATTCTTCCTTAGTGCTCACTTTTTAACCGACTTCGACTTTTCGTTGTATAGCCTATTATTATCCAAAGGCAAAAAAAACAAGAATCCTGACAAATTCCTGATTTTGAAAACCCGATATCCTAGAAAGACCTGGGGTTCTTATGCAAAACCAATGCTCCGGAGCCGCAGTTGCGACTTGCGACCACCAGATTGACGAGGCATATATGAGGGCATACTCTTCAACCTAATTTTAATTCCAATTCTAAAGTCAATGCGATTCCAATGTTAATTTTGCATACACGTGATTCGGTACTCTTGAAAACAATAGTGTCCACATTGGAACAACGACAACGCCCGATCCCGAGTCCACTTAGTTCTCCAAAACAAACACCCAATTTAAACACATTTTGGAGCTAGCGTCGAACTAAAGAATACGAAACGTCAGAATTCCAATGTCAATCGATCGGAATTAAAATCAAGAGTAAGCACCCTGTAGTAATAACATAGGAGAGTCTGTTTGTTTGAACGTACTAATCACTGGAACTACCGTATACCGGTCGGATTTGGCAAAAAATATATTTGCATTTAATAGCCCAATTCTTGAGGAAGTTGTAACACCACGCTATGACCGTCAGAAGCCCAGCAAAAAGAAAAATATCAGATATAAAGCTAAGCGGAAATGAAGTAATGGGCGGAAGACGATGCGATGCGACGCAGTGGGCCGGGGGAAGAATAAATTTCACGCAGACGAAGTCGCACGCAAAACCTAGTAATAATTATTTTATTTCAATACAAGTCCATTAATCAGCAGGAGGTATATGTATACGCAACACGGTTTACTCAATAATGATAAGAAATGAATATTTTGTATGAACTTGGCTCAGATCCAGCGTTGTTATCAATAAACAATTATTCAACATCTTTATTCGAGGTAATGTTTACAAAAATACTAAGTTTGGACCGTGCTAATGGCGTAAACGTAAATTATTATGCTCCCGACGCGTCAGACTGTTACTCTTTCAATTCCTGTAGCATCGCTGAAATTCTCAGGTACAGGTTTTATTTCGTAAATAGCTTTGGAGCCATCCATTAATTACGTCACCCGCTAAAGGGGAGTGAACAGGTCAATGTATGACTACGTGTGACAAAGGAGGGGGGACTTTTTATTAGCAACTCGCACGTCAACTTCTGTAAAATTTAACCAATTCTCTCAACATTACTAAACCTTTCAAATATTACCAAATTTATTAATAAAAAAAACTCTCAACTTCCGTTCGCCTCGTCCGATCACACTTTTCGTAACGCTCCGTCACGCTTTCACCAGCTTACTCCCCAAGTCAAGCGTGCATAAAGGAGTTTTACTTCAAAAAATGGCTAACACACAAATATCCAGAATTTATGAATTCCATTTCTATCCGTGGGAGTCGTAAAAGGCGACTAAGGGACTTATTAGAGAATGGGCAGCTGCGTTCTCTATACATTTTGCCAACATACTGCGATCGGCAACCCGCCTGCCAAGCGTGGCAATTATGGCAAATTGGGGGAGGCCTATGTTCAACAGTGGACGGCTTTCAACGGAAATAATGATGAATTTGTGAATGGCCTTTTACACGAATGCTAGTCAACGGGGAATCGTATACAAACGAGATTGGAGTCATGATGTCACGGGGCATCTACGAAAACAAACGGCAAAAACGACCTTCTCCCAGGTAGGAAGAGAATTTAGTTTTTGGCGTACGTTTTTACGGCGAAGCAGAAAGGCGGGATATTATTTTGTCTGGTATGTATGTAGGTGCGTATGTATTATGTTCACCTGTTTCCTCATAACTTCTAAACAACTTATTGTAATTTGAAAATGAAGTATCATTAGAAGGGTCTTGATCCTCCACTCGTCACAGGATGTGACGCTGCTTTAAACTGAATATAGCACCCTCTAGAGTTGGGTATCAAATGAAAGGGCTTAATAAGCACATTTCAAAAATAATTGTTAGTTAACTCGGGTATAGTGGAAAAAAGCGTGGTGAGCTTTTCGAGGGATTTTTAATTGATATCAAGCACCCCATGTCAGTGTTGTACCGTGTGGTGCCGGATGTAAAGAATAACACCACCCCATTTCTTCCCGTGGTGAGTTTTACTTCAAAAAATGGCTAACACACAAATATCCAGAATTTATGAATTCCATTTCTATCCGTGGGAGTCGTAAAAGGCGACTAAGGGACTTACTAGAGAATGGGCAGCAGCGTTCTCTATGCATTTTACCACCATATTGCGATCGCCAACCCGCCTGCCAAGCGTGGCGATTATGGCAAAGCCCCCCAAATTGGGGGAGGCCTAAGTCCAGCAGTGGACGTCTGTCGGCTGAAATGATGATGATGATGACCCCATGTCATCATTAGCAAATACTGGAGCAGGACATAGGTTTACTTTCATCTTGGCTCGCAGACAAAGCTAGACGTCTACATGTAATGCTAACGAGGGTGGTCTCTGTTACCTATAGCATAATCAGCCATAATGTTCCCACTGCTGGGACACATGCCTCCGCTATGTGAGAGGGACTGGACCGTAATCCACCACACGGGCCCAGAGCGAGTTGGTATATGTCTTCATGTCTTCGATTTTTTTGGCTCTAAGACACGCTGGTTTCCCGAAGACGTTTTCCGTTGCCGTTATGAGAGAGCAGTGGTGATGAATTGAAATGGACAAAGGAAAGTGCCTGCCGGGTTTGGAAGTCACAATCTACATCTCTTAAGACCTACTACTGGACCACCAATGCCTTTGATACGTATAATTACAAGATATTAAGTACCTCGTAACATGCAAGTTTACGCACCTATTTTTACTGATAACTCGCTTACAAAAATCGCTATGTGAAGTTATCACAAAACGGTATTTACAGTTTGCGTGTTTTGAAATAAGAATCAAAATTGCATCAAAAACACAAAACAATAAAAAAAACAGCGCTTTTCGTAAGCGTAACGATACTATATTTTTTTATTGACGCCATCTACAAATAACAAGGACTACTGAGACCCCATATGGTGCAGGACGTAAAGAACAGTACCATCTCATTTCTTCCCGTGGGTGTCGTAAAACGCGACTGAAGGAATTACTAGAGAATGAGCAGCAGCGTTCTCTATACATTTTATCACCATATTGCGATCGACGACCCGCCTACCAAGCATGGCGAATATGGCAAAACCCCTCCCAAATTGAGCCTCCAGACTATGTTCAGTGTGACAATGATGTTGATGATGATGACCCATAGAGAAGTATGAAAGAATATTAAAAATGGCGCCATTCTCAAAGAAATTGAATAAGCTGCAGAATATAATGATGGTGAACTGTTTTAGAGCCCAAAAGACCCAATACATTACCTATCAGTCTTGACTCCAAGTTCTTGTTCCACCAGCTCAAACAGTATTTTGGCATGTTTCTTGTTCTGTTCCACTCCAAGTGCCCCGATTGACATAAGGTTGGCAATCGCACATGGCTCTGTTGTGCCACCGAAGCTCATTGGGAGATCAGGTATGACAGACACCACGCAGTACTGAAAATATTTGAGTTATAAATAACAGTTCTGTCAATTAATCTGTTGTATAAGGCCTGTGGGGTTCTTGCCACTGTGTTGTTGGTTCGCATATCTGTTTAGAATTTTTAGCTGTCTTGGAGTGATTGTTGATACTTTTGTGACCTGTTATTGTTTAAGTTTGTTGTCCTCGTGTTCGTAACCAGTCCCGTACTAACCCATCAAGATTTACATTATGTCGTCTGTATCAATTGAAGAATTTGACTTGTGTCTCCAGTTGTATTTTTTTTTTTTAATAATCCTTTTTTTTATCATGCACACTTGTTTCTTCAACTCGCTTTAGACATTGGCAGAATAGTCAACATTGGCTTTACTTGCCATTTCATAAAAAATGGAAAAGGAGGCCTGTTTATCTTGAAGGGACATTATCATATTTTTTTAAGAACACTAGAAGTTTTTTTTTTAATTTTAAATATAACGTAGTGGCACCAATGATCGACACTTTAAGGAGATAGTGGGCTTCTTTATAAAATTAAAGGTCATTTAGTCATCTTTAAACCAAAAGTAACGATTGAGTATGGTAAGGTATATTCTTGAGATAAGAATAGGATGTATTATTTTTATTAACTATACACGGACTAGAAAAAAATCCCAAAAAAGGAAAAAGTGTATAAATCTCCAATCGTCGACACTGAATCTCCAGTAATCAACACCCATTCATCGACAGTTACCAGTTACCGACACCCAGTTATCGACTATTACCTATTATGTGTATCTTTCAAATCACCACCCCTTAGTGGGTCATTAAAATAAAATTAACTGTTTAATAAGTATTTATTTACTGTCCACAGTACAATGTCCTTATTTTTCTTTCTATAATCATACAAATACACACATGTACACACTTTTGTAACCATAATAAAAAACGTCAATATAAGTAACAAACAATTATCAAAAAGTTTAAATTGCAAAAATCAACAATATTTACTGTAAAGTTATTCTTACTTAACTAATTATTAAGCGTTTATTAGTAATCAAATCACTCTTCAGTTCGTAATCGAAACAATGTTTCCTAACCAGTTTCGTAATAATTATGAATTATTATAACTATATAACAATCAGTCATACCTAGTAGTAACTAGGTAACTACCTTGTACTAATATAATTTCTGCAGTCTATCTTAACTTGTAGTAAATTCAATCAAAAACATAACAGACAACGTAAATAAGATCTTTTTTCAATTTCTAAGTAGCTTTTGCGCATATACCTACGAGATCTTTTTTGTTGTAAATATTAGTTAGTTAGTTTTTTATTAATTATAAGAGATCCTTTTATAAAGATTAACTACCTAAGTACCTATTATATGAGATCTGTTTTAAAAGCCATACATATTTGGCAAATATTTATCCATTTCTGGAATTCTATAAAACCCTCTCTTGTTTAAACATATAGGTTCCTTTATCACTTCCATTATTTCCTTGAGCTTATAGAATATTTTATCGGGCGGGTTAGGCCATTTAAAAGAATTTCCAGTAGTCAATGTCATTGTACTTATTTCGTACTCGTTCTTTCTCAAGCTTTCTATCTTACCAGGAAAATACTCCCCTTCATACTGAATTATTACGAATTTTCCTATCGAAAAATTCCTGTTTTTATTTGGTTTAGTTGCTTTTGAAAATGCAATTTTACTTAAGGGCAAATTCTCTAAATCCGAGTCTATAGAATCACAGTTTATTTGATTCTTTGTTTTTGTTATTTTTTCTCTTTCTGGTTCTTTCTCTTCGTCATCGTCTAAATTATAACTAATATCACTTTCAGCGTATGAAATCTCCATATCTGACTCTTCTGAAGTCGAATCTTCTTGAACAGTTTTCTTAGTTTTCTTAATCTTGCTTTTATTGTTCTTTTCATTGGTTAACTGTTCTTTTAATTTATTTTTTTCTATTCTCTGTCTAGCTCTTTCGTCTTTTTCTTGCTGTTTTTTATTTTTCTCAGTTTCCTTTTTCTCGTGATATTCTTTCCAAGCTTTACTGGTTACTGTTGATGGAATTTTCTCTCGTTTCATTCTCTTCTTATTACTATCCATCCGATTTTCCGGCCAAAACAAACTCCTCTTAAAAGGAGATGGAACAATCACTCCCAAAACTTTTTCCAATGACTTTTGTGGTGTTGTGTACTGCGGTTCCATAGTACTAATGATAGGTTGTTGAGATAGGTTATTTCCTATTACTTCAGGAAAACTGGATGAAGATGAAGGATTCGGTGGTGGAAGAGGTTGGGTAACAGCATCATGCCTGACGTTATAGTTTAGTTGTTGAGGAAGATATTCTACTAAAACTTTAGGTAAATCAGTTGACGATATGGACTCAGATGGAAATGTTTCATCATCAGTGGTGACTGTTTTTGCTACAGGCAAACTGTGAGTTACGCCAATGTGTTCATCTACTGACTTCTTCGAGTTATATGCTGGTGAATCAGTTTCTGTTAAGTCATTGGAATTACCATCTATTGGTGGATTTTCCGTCTGCATGCTATTGAAGTGCATTTCTTCAGTTTCTGTAGGCACAGCATCACCGGCATCTGATGGTATAACCATTGCTTCATCAGTTACAACAACATCGTTCGTTTGAGCAGTGGTTACATCATTTGACGGATACCTTGCTTGTTCCAATGTGTCTGACGTTGTAGGAGCATCGGCCGAACTTGAATGACACAACGCGTCTTCGGATTTGTTTTTGGCCCAAATCAAATATAAAGCCTCGTCTTCATCAGGGATTTCTCTTTCCAGTGTATTTCTATTTTCAAAGTATAATTTATTGAATTGCTGTAACTTTTGAGCTGAGAACACGTTTACGATCTCACGTTCTAAATACTTCATAAATTCTTTCAGCATTGGATTGGTTTTAGTTGTGGTTTCTATTTCGGTTCTAGATATTTTAGACATATCGATGTAATCCGGACCAAATGGAAAAAGCCCCCCCGCTCGGAATCCGTTTTGGACACAATCTTTTGTTACATTTGTGAGAGCTTTTTGCAAAACTGGGGCAAAGTTCTCTTTTCGAAGAGTTTTGCCTAGGTTCTCCATTTTCCATTGCGTCACGGCTTTTTTCCAATGACCTTTGAGTGGTCTGAATACTGACAAGTCCATCGGTTGTAGAATATGCGTAGAATTTGGGTACAAAGCAACGACTACAATACCATTTTCGGAGCAAAAATTTGATAAGTGAAGCGTCAGGTGTGATTTGTGGCCATCCACAAAGAACAAGACCGGTTTTTCAATATTATTTTGCTCTAACCAAGGATTGAAGACATTAGTCATGTATTCATAGAACGTGCTGCTGCACATCCACCCACTCTCCGATTTACCTATTGCCCATTCATCGGGAACACTCATAGCGATAGTTGAAGGAATTCGTTCATAATTAAATATGATCATTGGAGGGGCTAGGTCTCCAGCTGCATTTCCAGTTATTAGGACAGTAAGATTGTCCTTTTCATCACCGCAGCTGCTGTATGGGTGTTTATTTCCTTTTTTGGCGAGTACACGACCAGGTTTAGGTGACAAGAAGAATGCGGTCTCGTCTGCGTTGAATATTCTGTGTGGGTCGTTTAAAATAGTTTTAAAGTTATTTTCATCCAAATAACTTTCGATCTCAGTAAACCAAGTCCTGATGTTATTTTCAGACACATTATCACGAGCTCTTGACAAGTTGTCTGGCACTCTTTGTGTCAAGTTTGGATGTCTCTTCATGAACGACTGAAACCACTTCTTGCTGGGCCTATTATTTGTAAAAGGATTTGGTCTGTTTTGATCAATTATTATTTTTTGCACACTGTCTAGTAGCGAATCTTTTGTCAGTGGAATATGTCTTTCAGATAACGCTAATATCCACTTTTCCAAAATATCTTCTTCCCCTTTAGTTAAAACTGTGCTCGGCCCCATAGCGCAACCTATTGTTGTTTTTCCCGAAATTTTATCATGGAGCGTGATCCTAGGTACTCCGAAACATTTCGCAGCAACTGCAATCTTTTCGCCATTTTTTACAGCTTCTACGGCTTTTTCTAACTGGTCGGGAGTATAATTTTTTCTCGGAGCCATCTGTAAGAACCAATCATCGACACATATTATTCCCCAATAATCGTCACTTGTCGATTACTGGTAGCTCGACTTTGATTAGTTTACTTCAAATATCTACCAAATACGCAAAGTAAGAAGAACTATATTCGCTTGTCATATGAAAAATGTTTCAAAAAATTATTATCGACACGTGTCGATTACTGGAAAAGTCAATTTGTGAAAACCAGTGATCGACACCAGCATTTTACTAATATCAAAATAACCTTAAACTTTCGTTATAACAAAAATGGATCCTATAGTTCTTATAATAACCCGTGAAAAACATAAAATTCATATAAGTTACAATACATTGGTATAATTAACAAAAAGATGTACTCACTTCCTTAAGGATTTCACTAAGAAATGTTGTTGTTTCACTGGTACTCCATCCGCAATAAGTTCTCACACCGCCATTTTCAAAACAAAATGGCGGATTTCGCTCAAATGTCAATGGGAGCCAGTCAAAAGTGTGCTATCTATGGTACACTGTTGCCATATTAAGAAATCGGTTTCCTACTCTTATTTTATTGAATCAAAAAATTAAGTGTCGGTTATTGGTTCTTGTCGGTCATTGGTGCCACTACGTTATGTGTTTAGAAAAAGTTCCTTTCCGTTAACTGCATACAATGCACTAAAGATGTTCTTAACATCATGGCGGAGTTTGCCGGAAAGGAAATCTCAGTGCTGAGTTATTAATACACCTCGGTGTTGATGTTAAAGAGGTGGGACGGTGCAATAATATTTTAGCATTCCTCTTGTCAGAATCGGTGAGGCTATTGTATAAACTTGTGTGAATCTGTATTCAAAGAAGATAGTTAGTCATAGTATAGGAACTGTATTATATTTATAAAACTAGATGCTACCAGCAGCGGCGCCCGCGTCGTCGAAATGATCCAACGGTAACATGCTACCAGGACAAATTGTGGTCTCTGTTACTCCGTATAACAACAGCTACACCAGCGAGTCTTGTCAGAACCAGTCCAGCCATTACGGAGATTAGAGAGAACAAACAGACAGACGAAAAAAATGTTTTTTTTTATTATATGTAGCACTAGCTTTTGTCAGCAGCTTCGCCCACATGGAGGTTAGAAATAATCCCGCTGGAACGTACTAGCAGGATATTTCAAACATGTTTATACATTTATGATAGGAACTGACAGACATTTTTTTTGTGGGTGGGTAATCCTCAATTGACTTCTCCTGCTCTGGGTGGAGCGGAAGGGCGTGTCAGACTTTTACTGACAAAAACCCACCCGTATTCCTTCAATTTCCCATGTGCCAGGGTCACGGTATCTCTTTCGAACAAATCTCGCGACCCTGGCAGGAACTGACAGGCACATTAATTTTATATATTTGTGTAGATGGTACATTATAAGAAAGCCTTATGGAGCGACTTGTTAACCAAGATCCTTATATAAAAAATTAAAACAGTAATTTAAACAATATGAAAAACTTAAGGTTTAAATTAATTTAAAAAAAAAAAAACTAATTTATGACCTCCATTAAACCTAAAACAATTTACAAATTAAAATTTAGCATCCAAAAATTCCTCCGCTGTCAACTGGTAATGTAACCAAGAGACTGGCGGCATTACCACTTTGTATGGCAATGCTTAGCCACTGGGTAAGTTAAAAACCAGCCCTTGGGTCACGGGAAGTGTCTACCAGCCGTTTAGAGATTTGTTTAAATAGACCAAGAGCACTCAGACAAGTCATTTTATATTTTCTTTGTTTATAATCATGATTATTTTTTTTGTATTTATTTTGATAGCTGGGTTATAAGGAAATGCGGACATCCTAGGGCAAAGCTGGCAAAATGCCGGTGTGCCTCTGCTTAACCAGAGGAATACTTAATGGTCTGTACTGTGAATAAATCAGTAAAATCAAAATACCTGTTCTGGTTTCCCAAGCGCCTTCGCTAACACCGGCACGGCTTTTAACACAAAATCCTGAGGAATTTTGCTCCTAGGCACATTAGTTTCAATTCTGAAGTGAGGCATTATGGCCCTTCTTACTTCAAATTATTCAATTTCGGGCGGTGTGATTTCACCTAATCGCAATCGGTAAGTTCAGACGAGATTCAGCCGGACGAACGCCTTTCTGAATAGTTTCAGATAGTGAGACAGAAACTCAACTCAAAACTCAATGTCAAGCAATGTCACTTAAATGTCTTTACTGTCAAAAATAATGCATTTTCAACGGTAGATGGCCCTAGTGACGTTAAAGGAAAACGCACTCAAAAATTGTTGAAGAGCTAGGATTGTATCTCTTTATTTTGTTTAGTAAAATACCTACTTTTTAAAATTATAAATCACTCAAAACAAAATCACGAAATGAAATAATTTATGTTAAACGCAGTACAAAATAAATTTCCGGAACGCAAGATAAGATGCTTTGATTGTTTATGTTTGGTGAATTCCGGTAACAAAGATATTAGTGTTGTAGTTTTGACCAATGGACCTCATTTTTATCGATGATTATAATAATAACAGTGATTATTTATTTTTATTGTGCGTATGTGTAATGCAGGAGAACCAAGGTCACCGACATAGCCCGAAGAATTTCTAAATTTAAGTGGTAGTGGGCTGGGCATAATGTTCGCAGAAAAGATGGCCAACGAGGCCGAAAAGTTCTGGAGTGGCTACCGCGTACCGGAAGACGTAGAGTTGGAAGGCCTTTTTTTAACGTGGATAAGTGCTCATACATACTGCGCTACCCCTCAATTATGTGGAACTCCAACCTACTAAAACTCTACGGTGTCCTCCTACACCGCTTATAGCGAGAACACGGGCACGCAAAATCATTCTTCCACAAACCCGCCATGATTGTCCGTTATGGGACTCCCGTCTGGGGGATACCCCGTTCACCAGCGCACCAGAACACATGGCACGCCGTAACCACCCCGGGGTACAAATAGCACATGCGTGCCAGAAGACTCCATGTATGGCACCATTGGTGCCCCTGTGACGGGTCAGGACAGTGGCCCTACCACCTACCACTTTTCAGCCGCAGGGGATAGGGAGAACATTCCTTCTCCCCTGCGGCCCCAACTACCATCGGACGCTGGCGACCCGTTCAGTCCACGGAAGGTAGGGAGAGCGGCTCACCTCAATACCGGCACTTCTCTCCCACCGCGGCCTCCAACCCACAGATATTACGGCATCGTGGCTTGCCGGCAAAAGCCCTGACGAGCGGCCTCTCTCGGGTTCCTCTTAGCTTCACCATGGGTGTCTAAGCCACGGCTACTGTGCCCCCCCCCCCTGCCTCAACAATGCGTGAACCTACAGAGGGGGGGGGGGGGAGTTGGAAGGCTTCTCACAAGGTGGATAGATGACCTTGTAAAGGCCGCAAGACTCCACTGGATTATTTTAATTTCACAAGGTTTATGTGAAATGGATGACAGAAATTGATTGACTCTAAAACTAAATTGATATCCTTCCATCCTCATCAAAAACACCTCTAAACATAGATTTTACTTTTAATGGCTCTGAGCCATTGGCTCAAACTAGAAATTGTTAAAGAATTTACATTGCTTGGACTAGTCCAAGCAAGTGTGCAAATGTGTGTCTAAATCTAGATTTAGACTCACATATAAAGACACATAAAAAACTTAGATTAAAAATTCAAGATTTTCTTATGGTCTCCATCAAATTAAAAATAACTACCAATCCAGAAATTCAAAGGAATAAGTAAGAACATTGAACAAACAACAGCTGCAAACCTCACATTCAAAAGTATAATTTTTAACCCACCCGAATTTATACATAATTAAAGACCTGCAGATTCGTTCGTAAGCATCAGGAATTTTATACATAATGGGAAGAGATAGTCACGTAGTCATTCTTTACGCCATGTTGGAAACATGTTTTCGCAAATAAACATATATATTCTTTCTTTCTTTTTTTCACGTGACACAATCCGACATAAATCAAGATTAAATAATCGAACTTCATATTTAAAAAAGATAAAACAATTTTTAACAAGAAAAGGCTAAAGCATTAAAAACTAATATCGCAACGACATAATCATCATCATCATTTCAGTCGGAAAACGTCCACTGCTCCAGCAGTAAGCCTCCCTCAAACGAAAGGGCCATAATCACCACGCTTGGCAGGCGAGTTGCAGTATCTGGTATATAGTTTGGTTTGGTTCTGGTGTTTAGTGAAAAAGTTTTTCACTAAACACCAGAGTCGTTCTCTATGCAATAAAATGCATAGAGAACGCTACTGCTCATTCTTTAGTAAGTCCCTTATTCACCTTTACGACACCCACGGAAAGAAATGGGATAGTGCTATTCTTTATGTCCAGCATCGGCACCAGACGTAATATAAGTGTGTATTCGTATTTAAATGTTTTTTCGATGTCAGTAGTAGTCATTGAAATGTTTGTGTTTATTATTTTATTTTACAGAATATTTTTTTGCATGCTGTAAAAATATTTGTATGTTTCCCTTTTTTCCTAAAATATGTATATATATACAGGGTGTCCAGTAAATAGCACGACATACTGCAGGGGGTGATAGCTTGGGTCAGTACCTATCAATACAACACAATATATGTTCAGCAAAATCTTACGGATTTTTTATTCACCACTGTAGGTTAAACTTAAGTGATAAGAAAATAGTTCTGTGCAAATTTAAACAAAAAATAGTATTTCTTGAAAACATTCTTGTCTTTGATAGAAAAAAGACTTATCAATGAGTAAAGTAACTATTCACGAATAATTTGATGTAAAAAAAGTACTAGAAAAGGATTTTTTCATTACGAGATGCTTAAAAATCTGTTTCAAGGTAGAGATTTTTCGGTATTTCGGAAAATTTTGTAAAACTGTAAATCCGTTAGATTTTGCTGAACATATATTGTGTTGTATTGATAGGTAGTGACCCAAGCTATCACCCCCTGCAGTATGTCGTGCTATTTACTGGACACCCTGTATATAAAGATAAATTATATTCGATACCACTGAGTTATCCTAGTCACCGCCATTATTCATTCATTCATCGACATGTTACATCCCTAAAGTTAAGTAGAGTAGTAACTTGTCTATGCTTCCACCGCACATTCATGCACTTTGTGCATTTTGTGATAGCGTAAAAACAAGGCGTTTACGTATCTCAGCCGGCCATATTTATGCCGTGTTGTGCTTTGTTTTACCCAGTCTCAGTAGTGATATCGTAATAAAAGGTCGTCGTTCATCGTTGGATTGATATTTGTTGAATTTTCCTCTAAAGTTTAGATTGTAGAACTTAAAAACGTTGTGAACATGGGGAACGAACAATCTGACAACAGAAAATATCAATCTACTCCACCGTAAGTGCTTTTGTTTATATTTTTCTCTCCGTATTTCGAGTTATTTTGTTTGTATGGTTTATTTTGCACCAATATTTTTTAAAGTTGGTTCATGCTTATCAAGAGCGTTGTAGGTATGTAATGACCGAGTTTGGTGTGAACAAAGTGTGAACCATTTACGGTCACCCGAAGTAGTACCATGATGTTATTTATGACTAGCTTATGCCCGCGGCTTCGCCCGCGTGGATGTCGGAAATTAACGCAGGAGGACGTACTACCGCGGTAAGATGTGTTAATTCAGGTTATATTATGGCTAAGTTTCGTATTATCTGACGTCGAGTTGGGAGTCTATATTTTTTTTACGTAATGGTCATATTATTAGAAAGCTCCACGTAAAATTTTAAGCGTCGCAATTAAGTAGTTATCGAAAAAAAAATTAATTAAAATCGTAAACTTTTGCAATATTTTGTCACTTTGACATTTCGTCTCGCCATTGAACGTTTCGTTTCAAGTAAGGTAAACGCACTATAATGCTTTACTGCATAATTATTATGCAATAAATACATAAAATTAGTTATTTTGACACTGTTTAAGTATGTTTTAGTATATTGCATTTATTTCACTAATTTAATTTAATACTATTACATTAAAACTTAAAAGAATTTACCGACTATTGCCGATAAGTGAAACCAAACGTAACACGATGCTATTGTTTGTTGTTAGTCTTATGATGATTAAGGTTTATTAGGTTGTGGTTTATTTTTAAGCTTTGAAATACCGTTCGTGGCAGATCCGACAGGGTTTCGGAGGTTAGGTTAGGTTAAAACTGTGGCCAGAAACGACATGGTTTGGGGAGGGCGAGTGCCAGAAACGACATGGTTTGGGGAGGTTAGGTTAGGTTAGGTTAAAACTGTGACCTCCTACGCACGAGCCGAGCGAGCGAAGCGAGCGGTGCCGCGGCAGCGGCCGGCGAGTGCCAGAAACGACATGGTTTGGGGAGGTTAGGTTAGGTTAGGTTAAAACTGTGACCTCCTATGCACGAGCCGAGCGAGCGAAGCGAGCGGTGCCGCGGCAGCGGCCGGCGAGTGCCAGAAACGACTTGATTCTGTTGACGAGCCCTGTCAGCGAAGTTTCCTGTCGAGCGATGCTACTTCCCCTTCCAACTTCCCCTTTTTATTCGTCAACCCCACACCTCTTCCGGCCTTTAAATCGATGTCGATACACGAAAATTCGAAAGTTAGGTTAGAATATTAAAAAAATAAAAACTCAAAAAGGGGGGGGTATCGACACGTTTCCTTCACAGGGGGGCCTCTACACCTCCCCCCCCTCCCACCCACCCCCCTACCACCCCTTAAATAGACGCCAGACTATCAGAAGTCCTACCAAACTATTACCTACTTATTTATTTTTTCTAAAATAAAAGTAGCCTAAGTTACTCCTTGTTACATCAGCTATCTGCCAGTGAAAGTTCCGTCCAAAAATCGGTCCAGCCATTTCAGAGATTAGCCGGAACAAACAGACAGACAGACAAAAATTGAAAAAAAAAAGTTGTTTTGGTATATGTACCGTGATATAAGATTACCACTTTTTACTAAGTGTATATGGATGTATATACGGTACATATACCAAAACAACATTTTTTACAATTTTTGTCTGTCTGTCTCTTTGTTCCGGCTAATCTCTGAAATGGCTAGACCGATTTTGATGGGACTTTCACTCAGTGGCGTGCAGTCCATATAGGCAAAAAGACACTGCAGACCCTAGGGTCTAGACCCTAGATAAGGACTAGTTACTAATATTTCAAAAATAAAAGAATTATACTAACAGTAAGTAATAAAACCATTCAAAAAGTTTAAACGCCTAATGTAAATATAATAGCAACGTTCATACCGTTCTTTTTACTACGGCAACGCATTCATAACAGATCGAAACGTAAGCAGGCAGCGAACGATCGTGTCTTTATTTCATTCATAAATGTACGCATGTAGTGGTAATTTCTTCTACATTTTCGTGTCTATACATTGCACACATAAAGCGAAGTCCTGCCGCAGGATAACCAATCACAGCGCGCTGTGAGTATTATGCGATCAAGTTGAATATGTACGTAGCCTCAGGAACATTACGATTCGCAATGATGCAATTTTATTTGTTAACGTTTTAGTTATCAACATTTTTATTAGGAAATTTTTATTTAGAAATTGTTTGTTTACGAAAGGATCCATATTGATTTCGTACATGTGAAGCGCGCTGTTTTATGTTTTTATTTTGATTGAGTTTTCTTGTGATTAATTCATTTACAAACGTTAATATTTAGGTAGATTTGTTGCTTATTTCAATTAGTTTTTTGAATTGTTTTAATTTTTACTTACTACGCTGTTTGTTTGTTTTTTTCAAAATGTTGTTCGATTGTGAGGTTTGTGTTGAAAATGTGTGTTTGTCAAAAAGTGTATCTAAATGGAAATGTGTACCTGAGTAACGAGAATTATAACCCAGCAAAGAGGTAATGCAACTCGTAAGTTTCATAGTAATAATTAAGCAACTAAAACCGGCTATGTTGTTGTTTACACACATTTAATTTTTTTTTCCTTGCTAGTTTAGTAGTTCAAGTACAGTGTGGAATTGTTCGGGATTTGCAGATTTACATGATTACTATCCCGCGGCTTGCTCAAAGATTTTGGTAATTATCGTATTGAGAGAAGTATTACGAAGAAGTTTTTCATTACAACGTATTCTTACGTACCTATTTAAGAAACACACAAAGTCAACAACAAGTACCTAAACATCTTTCTGTGCTTTCGACGGAAAAAGAATTATTGGTCGAATGAAGACGCATACCAACTTTTTATGACCGCGATGGTTTAAAATCATATTTAAAAAAGATAGGCGCGTAGATGTCATTTATAAATGAGTTTGTTTACTTTATTATTTTTGCTGTTACCTGTACTTAATTTACCTATTAAATATATTTACATATACGAATATATAAATGAAGGGCCTTTTTCAACTATCACTCACCTGGATCAGATATTTGAGGTGGCCGAAATCATTTATTAGCATTATCAGGAAATCGCCATTTCAAACTTTTAAACCACCTAGTGAGTTTTTCTTCACTAACTTGAGCAATTACGAAAGACGTTTTTTTTTTGAACTGCCTACCCGATCATAAAACCCTGTGCACGCCACTGCTTTCACTGGCAGATAGCTGATGTAACAAGGAGTAACTTAGGCTACTTTTATTTTAGAAAAAAAAATAGGAATTCACGAAAAAAAAACGAATGAAAAACTTTTTTGTTAAACACCACGCGGAGTCGCGGACGAAGTCGCGGGTAACAGCTAGTGAAAAATAAAAGGATATTATAACAAACAACCTATTTTAAATAGATGCCAGTGACAGATAATGAACCCGCAGTAAATAGTAGTAGTAAATAGAGTTATCATAATATGTATAAACGGTCTCATTATGATCTATGGTCAGTCCCGTGGGTCAGTCTTTTCGGTGCATAAGGCTGCGTCTCCTTTGACGCGGCGACGAGCGGAGCGGGGAAGGTGCAGGACTTACTTGACTTTGACGATCAATAACACATTCTTGAGCTTATCGGACGGAAGTATAATAATAAAACAAAGGTCCACTTTCCAAGAACTTATGTAACAAGATTCGAATGAAGTTAGCTTCGAAATATAACACCTCCGCCTACATTAAGGGCTAACGGACTAATCGGACTATAAAAACTTTTTTACAAAAAAAAAACCGACTTCCTTAAAAGCACTACAAAGTGAAAAATAACTTTAATTTCGGAAGTCGGTGTCTTAGGATCTGTATTTATGGTTTTTTTGCCACCGACTTCCGAAATTAAAGTTATTTTTCACTTTGTAGTGCTTTTAAGGAAGTCGGTTGTTTTTTTTTTTTTTTTTTAAGTTTTTATTTTCAAGTTTTTAGTTGTGGTATCCACCCCGTACTAATTCCAAACAAAAAATGCATATTTATGCGATAGCAGAAATCGCAGTTGATTTGCTGTCATTTTTTAAAGAGTTTTGGTGTCTATCTAAAATAATTTTGCAAATCCGTCTATATATGACGGAGATATGGCCGAACATACATAAAAAAAATAATAATAATAATATAAACATCCGAATTGAGAACCTCCTCCTTTTTGAAGTCGGTTAATAAATGAGATACGAAAGCAAGCAGAGATGGCCCTATGTTAACGGCCCCGACTTACGAGTTTTCCTTTGTGTAAATTATTTCATAACCACTGCTCTCAAAACGGTGAAGGAAAACATCGTGAGGAAACCGGCATGTCTTAGAATCAAAAAATCGAAAAGATGTGACACGTACCAAACCGCACTGGGCCCGCGTGATAGATTACGGCCCACTTCCTCTCACTGAGTGGAGGCCTGTGCTGTGTCCCAGCTGTGGGAACAATATAGACTGATTATGATGGACGATAAAAATAGTGAAATTAAACTACATAGTAAATCAGGATAATTGTCGAGGAAAGAGATACTGTGGCCGTGGCATATGGGCAATTGAAGGAACATGGGTGGGTTTTAGTCAGTTCCGAGCTGTTATAAAGTTTGAATCGGACTGTTGTTAGTTCCAGACATAAGATGAGAAATCATTAAGAACAGTGAACTCAGTCAGTGAGTGTGATAACACTTTGACCTTCAACTCGCTGAGCTTAGGACTGAGGTTCAGCAGAATAAAGCAAGTTGCAGACCTAAAATCTAAGTAATTTTACCTAATTATGTGCGGACTACGGCACTGTTTTTTTTTGTCGGTGTGAAGTCATCAAATGACGTCTACCGCTCTGGGTCGAGCGGAAGGGCGTGTGAGACTTTTACTGACTAAAACCCACCCGTGTTCCTTCAGTTGCCCAAATACCAGAGCCGCGGTATCTCTTTCGAACAAATCTCGCGACCCTGGTAGGATTGGTTATGGTTAAAGTTAGTTGGTGAAACACACTCCAAGATAAAGAACAATTCCTTTGAAACGATGTACGTAGTTTCGTAGACACTTCGTAATCAGATTTCATTCGTGAGATAGTTTATTTTTGTTTTACGAACGAGAGTTATCGAACCGTCAAAACAAATCATAACGGAAACCGGATTTGGCTAATCACGGGGAATCTCCACAATAGAATTTAATCTTCGTTGTATAAACTGTAGGTATAATAGGCAACATGCAATATTTTTATTTTTGTTTTCACTTTAAAGAATTCCATGTAGAATAGACCACAAATATATAAAAAAATTAAAATATTGTAATTTATCGGAAAAAATGAGGTTTTAAATTGACAGTTTAAATTTTCCCGCGAAAACGGACCTATAGTTCCGATGACGTCATTCTTGTCTGTCACTGGTTGTATTTGTTGGTCGGCTTTCATACTTTTGCATATTTTTTCGACTTTTGAGATAGTTTTTTTTGAAAAATTTAAAGTGGACTATCCGTCAACATCAGGTGATCATAACAATACCACTAATAATCCAGCCAGTGAGTCCGGTTTCCAAATAAATTGTTTTTGACTGGACCTTGAGACCCAAAACTGAGAAAAAGTTGGTTTCAAGCTGCGAAAAGAAATTTCAGTTTTCTCCAAACACCATTTCAATACTCAAAACTTTATTGCAATCCACAATACATCACATCATCATCATGCATCATTCATTCTTCATTGCATAGCTTTCTTTCCTTTTTGCATTATTCGATGCTGTGAACTGTGAAGATCACTTTGACGTAATAAGTCAGCGAATATACTTGTTATATGTTTAGTAAATCTGCTTGTACGTGAAAACACGTTAGTAACCTACCTAATACTTACAAACTTGTCTATAACATGTATTACATTTATAGTTGGAGAATGACGTCAAAAATTGGATTAAAGTTTAAAATGGGTGGAGGAAAACTTTTTCTGAAAAATAACTCTTAGTAAATTCCTGGAATCTGCTTTTATAAACCTACCTTCCATTTTTTACAATAAAAATGCAATTAATATTCCCATAAAATAATATTAACTTTTACATCCATAGCCTCAATTATATTTCTTCGCTTCATTCTTCAGATATATTATAACCAGGTAGTCCTTTTAATCTACAAGATAACATGCACACTTTAAGAGATTTATAAAATCGATATAAGTATCGACTTTTTACAACTAAGTCGATTCTATACTGACCATAACCACACCACTAGTCAAGCTGTCATTCTTTTTTCGTGCACGATAGCAAGCACACGCGCGCTCACTAGTTATTAAAAATGCCGAAAAAACGGGAATATTCTCAAGAAATTTAAGACCATCGATGTAAAATCAAGAAGTTGGAAGTTGAACGAAGACGTAAACGTTGTAGAATTATATATAATTGAATCTTCATCTAATTCTGGTATGTATCGTACTTACAACTACCCTCAATTATAAATTATTATATGGCGCCACCTAATCCCGCCAGGATTATGGGCGCATTGTTTTATGGTGATACCTATTATGATGCTTATGTGCTATTAATTTTTTGCCCGGCGGTTAACCGTGAGTTAACACGAAGGTTCTGATTTTTCAAATACACATGATATTGTCTCGCTTAGCGGTTAACCGAGCGTTAACACGATGGCTATACTATGAGCTAATATATACATATATAATTATTACAACCTAAATAATGACCCGCAATTATGAAACCTAGCGGTTTTATCCACGATTCTAGCGGTTAACCGTGAGTTAACACAAAGAACAAAAAGGTGGAATTCAAAGTCACGTATATGTATTTCAGACGATAACGAATCTTTACGTTCCGCCCCCGACGCCAACATAGATCGGCGATCAGGTGGTGATTGACGATGCACCTAATTATATCCCTGATGATGCTCCCATGTCGACCGCGGAAGCATCAGCTCCAATTCAGGAAGATAGTACCTGCCCAGAGCTCGATCCAGAGCTCGATCCAGAGCTCTTGATAGCACTTGGAGACGAAACAGACATTACTCCAAAGTTGGGTGATAAAATTCATCATAGCTTAGCTCAGCGATGGGAACCTATCCTCAAGAAAGGATTATCAAAGGAAATAGAAGATAAGTTACTCAAAAATTATCTTGTGCCTGAAAACTGCACTCTGCTACAAGCACCCAAACTGAGTAACGAAGTTTCGGTGGCTATTTCTTAGGCGTCTCGTCATAGAGATAAGAAGAAGGAAGCTGAGCAACAGCAATTGGGTGTTGGCGTCTCAGCCATCAGTAAAGCTCTGATCGTCATGCTTACGAGCGACAATAAAATTGAAGCAATAAAGATTCTGAGCGATGGATATCGTATCCTGAGTGATCTTCATTATCAGGAAACAAAATTGCGAATAAGTGTCATTAATTACGCTTTAGCTAAACCCTTTCTGAACGTAGTTCAGGATTCCGGGAAAAGGAGGAAAAATAAAAGCAACCAAAAAAAAAAAAAAACCAGAAGCATGGAATGTCGATCAAAAAAAAAAAAAGAAAGCTCCAAAATGTCAAAAAGGTACCTCAGTGATGGAACCAACGACATCTAATTCACGTCCTCAGTATCAATACCGACAACCAGGCCTACCAGGGAAACTGATCAGGCCCCTCGCGGTTCCTACAGAACAGGGGGGGGGGGGGGGGCGGAGAGGTCTGAACAGGGCGAACAGCACCATGAGCCGTTGGCCTCCACCTCATCAGTAGTCGAACTTTGTCTCTGCGAACAAGTCGAGGGCAGCTGCGACGCGCCTATAGCACAACAATTTCTCATTTTTATGATCGTTCGCTCACCATAACATCTAATTCTGTAATTTTAAATTGGTTACGCAATGGTTTCCTATACCGTTGGATTCTAACGTGACACAAACTCATGTACCTTACGTTTCAATGTCAGTGACGGAAAAAGTCGACACGTTATTACCTATACACATAAATTTAGGTGCGGTAAGCCCTTGCACACCTACTAAGGATCAGGTTATTTCAACAACATTTTTAAAAGTTTTCTTAAAAGTCTAATGGTGATAAAAGATTTATTTTAAACTTAAAATCATCATGTTTCAAAATGGAAGACTACCGAACGGCATCTAAATTATTGCCTATTCAGGGCTCTATGGCCACTATCGATTTAAAAGAAGCATATTTCCTCATCATCAGCAGCCTTTAATGTTCCCACTGCTGGGACACAGGCCTCCTCTCATACCAATTCGTAAATCTGATCGCAAATTTTCGAGATTCCAATTCGAAAATATGAACTCTAACATCAATACTTACGAGTTCAATCGTATGCCATATGGCCTTTCGGTAGAACCGTTAGCCTTTACTAAAATCATGAAGGAAGTAGTATCCCATTTATGCTATCAAGGCTTTAAAAAATGTTGTTTTTCTCGACGATATCCTTTGATGGTGATGATTATCAAGAAAGCCTAAAAAATATTAAAGCTACTTTAAACCTTTTAGAATGTCTCGGGTTCGTAGTTACCTATGAAAAGAGTTCTCTTGTGCCAAAACAAACCTGTAAATTCCTGGGACTTATATTTGATTCAGAAAATCAATCAATTTCTTTGCCATACGATAAAAAAAAAAAAAAAAAAAATAACTTGTTGGCAAATTCTCAGAATCTTCTCAGTTCTCAGTTAGAGAATTTGCTCAGCTAATAGGAGTTTGGATAGCCGCGTGTCCCGCGGTCAAATATGGTTGGCTATATATAAAAAATTTAGAAAGACAAAAATTTCTAGCCTTACAAAAATATCCTAGTTTTGATACGGTTTAAACCTCACCCTATAATACTAGACGATTTAAATCGGTGGCAAAGGAACGTGGTAAATTCTAAAAATACTTTGAAAACACCTAACTTCGAATTAGAGGTTTATTCGGACGCTTCAAGTACCGGGTGGGGAGCTGTGTCTAATAGACAAATTTGGCAATGGTCTGAACAGAGAAATACCTGGTTATTTGCCTCGTACATAAACACCAAGGCAAATTACGAAGCAGACGAAGAATCTCGAAGACTAAATCTCGATAATGAATGTGAACTATACGATTCAGCCTTCGAACGAATATCAAAAAAAAAAATCTCGGTAAACCCGAAATTAACCTATTTGTCTCTCGGGCCAATACCAAATGCCAAGATTATATATCATGGAGAAAGGATCCTGACACTGTTTCCATCGATGCCTTTACAGCAAACTGGAACAATAAGTTCTTTTATGCTTTTCCCCCTTTTCCACTTATTCTTAAGTGTCTTCACAAAATCATACAGGTAGGTGCCACTGGTATTCTAGTCTTCCCATTTTGGCCATCCCAAGCCTGGTATCCACAATTAATGAACACAATCGTCTCCGAAATAATTTGGATATACCCTAACGAACATCATATCGTACCATGTTACAGAAATACCCTTATTCTGGGTGTCACAGTACTCTCAGGCAGGCTTTCACGCGACGTAGCGTCCCCGAATCAGCCCTGGACCTGATGCTGGCGTCTTTATCAAAGAACACGCTGCAGCAATATAACGTGCCGTTCAAATTGTGGTGGCAATATTGTGTAAATATTAATTATCACTTTTTGTTATTGCTCTGTCCCCATAGTATTACACTTTTTAAGCGAACAGTTTAATAAAGGAAGTTCTTACGGAACTCTAAATAGTCACAGATCCGCGTTATCCCGTTCATTAGGCGTTAATATCGGATCTGATGACCGAATTAAACGGCTCCTCAAAGGAACGTTTAAATTGAAACCTAGCTTCCCCAAGTACTGCAGTACATGGGACCCACAGATCGTTTTATATTATTTTTATAATTTGTTCCCCAATAGAAACCTTAGTAGGGAAAAAATAACGGAAAATGTGGTAATATTATTAGCGTTAAGTACTGCCCCACGCGATCAAACATTATCGTTGATAAAACTTGAAAATATAACAGTCGGAGCTAACGATATCAATATAGCCACCAAAGATATTATAAAAACATCCGCGGCAGGTCGTGATCAGCCGACTTTATCCCTGCCTTACTCTAGAGAAAACCTTAGCATCTGTCCCGCGACCGCTCTCGAAGATTATCTCCACGTCACAGACAAAAATCGACCTGCTAACGTATCCAATCTCTTAATTTCGGTGAAGCGCCCCTACAAGGGCGCGACAGCACAGTCAATAAGCAGATTAATTAAGCAGATATTGGCCGAGAGCGGCATGGACGTGGCGGCGCGGCGTTCAGCGCGCATAGCACGCGCCACGCTGCCACGTCCGCTGCCGCGCAGTCGGTGTTTCTGTTGACACTATAAGAAAAGCCACGATATGGACTAATCTATCTAAGGTTTTTGCCCAATATTATCCTCAAGCGATCTTCCATGATCACGTTAACTAGTAACTAATATACTATTATACTACTTAGGTATTTACCTACATATTATTATGGAGTGTGTATTTATTAAAAATAAATACTTGTTTATTTAATTCTGAACTATTCTGTTAATATTGATTAAAACCATCGTATTCTTTCAAAATATTTGGTTTTAATTATCAAACACAAAACTTTGCTCTAAACATCTACCTGGTTATAATATATCTGAAGAATGAAGCGAAGAAATATAATATATGATCAAACGAACTTCACAAGCGAAGTTCGATCATTATTATATGAGTCGCTTCATTCGAAGATATAGGTTCCCTCCCAACCCAGTCCCCGGTGATTAAGTTTTGCATTTGTTTTAATTATCTCTAAAATAATGACAGCTTGACTAGTGGTGTGGTTATGGTCAGTATAGAATCGACTTAGTTGTAAAAAGTCGATACTTATATCGATTTTATAAATCTCTTAAAGTGTGCATGTTATCTTGTAGATTAAAAGGACTACCTGGTTATAATATATCTTCGAATGAAGCGACTCATATAATAATGATCGAACTTCGCTTGTGAAGTTCGTTTGATCATATATAAGTTATCATAACAGGAGTGAGGTGACGTCACTCTTGTTATGAACGCTGATTGGTGTTTTGAAATACGTTTTGTTTCAAGTCATTTTTAACTCGTAATTATTGTTAAAAATGAACATTATGTAACATAAAAACATTGCAGTGGCCCTTCTTTTATACTTTTTTAACATTTTAATCATAAAATTTTCATAAATATTATATTTGCATCTTCCCTATTGTTGTGACTCAGAAACTGCATGTCCAATTGTTATCACAAGTATTTAGTACTTTGAAAATAAATTATACAGTGCACAGCGCGTTTATAATTTTATCACGCGTCAACATAATGCTGCCACTGTTACAGGGTAGACATATACCTACCTATATATAGTATTTCATCTACATCAGTAGTCTATGACGTTCCCACTGATGGGACACAGGCCTCCTCTCGGTGAGACAGCGTGGGCCATAATCCAACACGCTGCAATTTCATCTATGTTTAATAGTTTTTCATTGCTAACCTAATTATCACCTAAATATAGAAATTCATCTACCTATGTATTAAAAATTAATAGGGTAAAAGATCCGCGAAAAAAGTAACGGATACTGATCTTTCTTCTCCCTCGGATATCCGCGGATACGGATAAGGATATCAGGCCCGTCACTAGTCCCTGAAGTACGTTTTACCCTGCACCCTAATTGCGAAACGCACAATTTATCAGAATCTGAATGGGATTGAAGATTATTTCTAAACCATTGCGTCATTTGTTCGAATAAATTGTCGGCTCAGCAACGTAAATAACGCAATGAATGTTGTTTAACTATGAATATTAAACCAATTCCTATCTAAAAAGTTCCGCAATTACCCCTCTGGCCCTGAGTAAAAAGATATATTCACATGCATAACATCAAAGCTGGTATACCTATAGTACACCCACATTTCGCCAGTAATGTGTTAGTCCCATGTAATAGGGGGTGAGCCTATTGCCATCAACCGGGAGCACAAATTCAGACTCCGTACTGCTACTGAAAAATTCCGGATAAAAGCTTAGCCCGACCTTTTTTTGTGGGTGGGAAATCATCAGATGACGTCTCCCGCTCTGGGCGGAGCGGGAGGGCGTGTCAGACTTTTACTGACTAAAACCCACCCGTGTTCCTTCAGTTGCCCATATGCCAGGGCCTCGGTAACTCTTTCGAACAAATCTTGCGACCCTGGCTGGCGTCGGTCCTCGCGGACCCCTTCAATTTATGCCGACATTTCTATGAGGCGCGCGTGGAACACAACGCGCCGTCGACACGTCGACCGTTGCCCGAACTGGGAATCGAACATAGGACCTCATACTTAGCAATAGCGCTTGCGAACACTAAACCAACGAAGCAGTCATGAAATCTGTAAGGTTGTTGTTTACATTACAATCACTTTGTCAACCTATTATTTTTCTAAATCGTCTCGTTTTGTTCAGGCCTCAAATGTCCGAGGATCAGGTGCAGCGTCTCCTCGAAGCCCAAAGACAACAATACGAGAGAAAACTTGAGGAAGTGGCCGCAAGAGCAGCCGCTCAGAAAAGGCAAGAAGAGGCCGCCGCTGCTGCGCAGAGAAGGCGGGAAGAGGACGCCGCTAGGGTAGCCGCTCAGAGGAGGCAGGAAGAGGACGCCGCTAGGATAGCCGCTCAGAGGAGGCAGCAGGAAGAGGCAGCGCGCAACTCTTTTAACCATAAGTATGTCACCAACTCAAAATACCTCTGGAATATTTTCGTAATGGTTACCATCTTCTCTAAATAGAAATCGTCATTCGACACACACTATCCCAGTCCGCAGCGGGACGCAGGTAGGGTCATCATTTCAGCCGAAAGACGCCCACTGCTGGACATAGGCCTCTCTCAATTTGGGGGTGGTTTTCCATAATCACAACGCGTGGCAGGCGGGTTGGCGATCGCAGAATGGTGGTCTACTGCATAGAGAACGCTGCTGCCCATTCTCTAAAAAGTCCCTTAGTCACTTTTTACGACACCCACAGGAAGGAATGGGATGGTGTTATTCTTTATGTCCGGTGCCACACGGTACGTAGGAACAGGAAGGTACGGTTTTTTTGTTTTTTATTTTATTTTTTTGGATGGGAATTCATCAAATTACTTCTCCCGCTCTGGGCGCAGCGGGAGGGCGTGTCAGACAACTAAAACTGACTAAAACCCACCCGTGTTCCTTCAATTGCCCATATGCCAGGACCACGGTAACTCTTTCGAACGAATCTCGCGACCCTGGCAGAGGAACGTACGGTTAATATTTCAAAATTTACAACGTCCTGACTAAAATCCAAAAGACTCCTGACGTCCTGACTAAATCTCCCGCTCTGGGCGGAGCGGGAGGGCGTGTCAGACTTTTACTGACTAAAACCCACCCGTGTTCCTTCAGTTGCCCATATGCCAGGACCACGGTAACTCTTTCGAACGAATCTCGCGACCCTGGCAGAGGAACGTACGGTTAATATTTCAAAATTTACAACGTCCTGACTAAAATCCAAAAGACTCCTGACGTCCTGACTAAATCTCCCGCTCTGGGCGGAGCGGGAGGGCGTGTCAGACTTTTACTGACTAAAACCCACCCGTGTTCCTTCAGTTGCCCATGTGCCAGGGTCACGGTATCTCTTTTGAACAATCACGCGACCCCGGCAGACAGTTGGCTTCCTCTGGCGGTCATCGGTCTTTCGGCAGGAGAAATGATCACGGGAAAGCACTTCCACTTCAGCTTGCTTCTGATTGTATTATTGTAACTTTTCCTTTAGGTGCCTTTATGTTTTGAAAACCGAACAAGTTTCGTGAGTTATGGCATCCCAGTTTGTATATCTGGATGTACAAATGGCAAAAACGGCTAAACTAAATTTCATTTTCGTTAATAAATTGGTTTAAGGAAACTTACTATTTAGGGTCACAGCACACCTCGTAAAAGGATCGTAACCGTATCAACTCGAGCCGTTTAGTATTCTTTGTATGCAACTCCCTACTGAAAAGCACACTAATCGGAATCGTAACGTAAGAGATTCGCCTCGGGACCAGCTCACGAACCGCGGTGTGGCGCGTGGCAACCAGCGGTCCCCACGCTTACGGCTCGTCGTGCCCGCGCTTACGCCTCTCGTCGGGCGTCGCCGAGCTTGCGTCTCTTCGTCCACCCTTGCCACCACCCGCGCCACAGCGCACACATGCTGTCATTCACAAGGCAACTTCAAAGTCGATTCAAACTGATCTGATGCCAGCCAGGTCAACCAGCGGTCGTCGAGCCGTAAGCGGCGTCGCCTAGCTGTAGCTGAGTCGCCATATCGGAGCTTCTGTTCCGCTTGGTTACGTGCTTACGTTAGGTTGACGCCTGTTTGGCGGGTTGAGATGACCCTTAACCTGGCAGTTTGTTCCCGTGGGATAATTTCCAAAATATATATCCGCGGGCGAAGCCGCTGGCATAAGATAGTAAATCAATAAATAAACCCAAAACGTGTTGATTGCTTACAGTATTGAGAGAGACCGAGCTCCCTACAGCTATTCGGGGAACCAACTGCAGCAAACGACAGCATCAGCACCGCCTCGACCATGCTTCAACAATGTCTACCCGAACCTACCCTCGGGCCCCAACTTCGGCCCCTCGAGCCCCAACAGCGGCCAATACATGTACAACAACAATAACCCTTTCCGGCCAACTTCTACAAATCCAAATCAAGAATACGTGTTTGTCAATAACAATGGACCGACTGCAAGGTAATTTAAATTATAGGTATACTACTATCGCGAACCGCTTTTTGATCGACATACGACCTAAAGATGAAAAAAAGATATAAGAAAAAGATGATGCATAATGAGATTAATGTAGTTTGAATTATTAACTACGGTGGAAGCATTTGCCATGAACTTAGGACGGTAAAAGACTGGTCAAACTGAGGCGAATACGGCGCAGGACGCAACTGTGCGCGTCGATTGTTTTAAAGATAAGAAGTTTGAACACCTCCATAAAAGTTAGCGCGAATTCCATCACTGATACAAACAGTGACAGTATCATTATGCCACAACAATTTTGACATTGACAGCTCTTGAACGCGATTTAGATGTGCTAAACGCGTTCAGTTGTCACAATCAGCACGAGTGAATTTTTTTGAGTATGATCAGAGCTAAACTGTTGTTGGTGTTGCAGGCACAATAAATAGTTTAACAATACTTGTGCAAATGAGATGTTTCATTTTCGGCCATCAGATGTACATTTATCGAAAAAGAGGAAAAAATACCACAAATTGAGAAAAAATACTCTCTGGTGAATTTGAGCCTGATTTGTTGTATACAAAAAATAATAGGTTTTCAATTATTGCCATGTTTCATTTAATATGGCGTCTAGTTTGTTTGCAGACTTCATTCGTTCTGAAATCATGTCTCATCCAATCAAAGTTAAGTAGAAAATAATTAAAACTATGTGTATTCTTGTAGTGTTAAAAATAAATTACTATTATTCTCTTAAACATATTTTTGAGTTAACATAATTAAGTGTGACCATCGTTACAAAAATCTTTAGTCTCCATTTTTGAAGTGTGTTTCTAAACGAATTCAAAATAACCGCTTGCTAACTCTTAGGACAAACGTCAAACATTTTTAATTTTAATTTTGTACATAAAAACAATTATATTATGAAAAAAATGTTACTTTATTCTATTCAGGAATAAGTTTCCCAGCTTCTCTAAAAGATACATGTTATGGCTGGAGCCCCATATAAAAATAAAACATCTCCTTTCCCCATTTCTTTCCATAGGTGTCGTAAAAGGCGACTAAGCGACTTACTGGAGAATGGGCAGCAGCGTTCTCTATGCATTTTACCACCATACTGCGATCGCCAACCTGCCTGCCAAGCATGGCGATTATGGCAACCCCCCTAAAATTAAGGGAGGCCTATGTCCAGCAGTGGACATCTTAAGGCTGAAATGAATGATGAAGGAATGAATGACGTGTGCAAATGTGTACTATATGAATAATTGCACTGGACAGTGAATGTGTCAAGTACGCACGGCTATACAGGATAAGTTTTTATCCAATGCGCAAACTGTAAACATGAATTCAGCATATCATTCTAGACCCCCTTGCGCAGAAATTTTTAGTTGGTTTTACAAAAAAAATATCTGCTGTTTCATAGAAAAATGCAATACCTACAGGGTCAAAATGTATGGAACAGCTGATTTTTTTTTTTCATATCCGACGAAAATTTTCTGATAATTATATGCTGAATTCATGGTTACAATTTGCGCACTGGATAATAACTTATCCTGTATATCAAGCTATGCATTTCCAGTATAAACTAATCTCACATTGTATGGGATTTCCGTATAACGAGAGGTCAGCTTGAACTGGAAATGTATAGCTTTATATGTAGCCGTGTGTACCTACGTGCGGTCCATTGTACACTAGGTAGGTATCAACCACAGAATACATTCCTTATGTATCTACTTGCTGATTGGCTAATCTTTTACCTCGATACAAGCTCATCTTGCGCTTTACAAGGTCTCCGTTTATGGCCTCGAGTGAAGCTAATTCCGATCCAGCGAGACCCTTGCTGCTCCCCCACAGGGACGCCCTAAACCGAGGTCCGTGCCCAACAGGAGGTGCGTTTAGTCGCGTGGTTTTTAAGATTTTCAGCCCTGAGTTTTCTCCGTAGTCGCAGTCGCAACACGCATATCCATGAACCAAAAATGTCTTTTGCTCCAATACGCCATTGCACAGAAGGGCCGAATCGAAAAAATCCGGACAAAAGTCTAAAAAATGAAAGTTTTTAATAGGGATTTTTCTATGCAGGTTGTATAAAGTAGTCCCTAGTAAAGTAGAATTCACTCATAATAGGCCCTTAACTCGACTATACAAGCGCAGAAGGCAGTTGGAACGTAGCTCTCGAGCGACCGGTCAGTGTTGCGTTTGCAAGTGAGAGAAAGTAGTTAATCTTTTAATAAGCCCCATTTTTCGAAAAATCATTATTTTTATTCGAAATAAAATGGAATCGATTCCTGCAGGTATGTATAATAATATAACCATTTGATAAATCCTATTTCATTACCTGAAAATTTATGAGAATGAAATAAGCATGTTTGATTTATAATCTTAAAAATAAAATAAAAATATTCGCTTGAAATGAAAATAGTAAAATGTTCCGCATTGTTCCGACCTACGATTGATTCGAGGTTGTAGATAATCATGTCACGAATAAAATATCTGAATTTCAGTTGCTCATATTATGTGCTCGTCTAATAATAATCGATTTTTTCGTGTGAACATGTGCGTGTCGCGTGAATAACAGACGTTGCTGTAGTGTACGAGTATATAGAAATTCTTGGTTCCCCTTATCCAGTACATGATCTCGTAGTAGTGAGCACTGAAAGACCTTTGATACAAATGTCTGTTCCCCTCTTTAGCTTGTCTCTCTCGCTCTCTCTCTCTCTCTCTTTCTCTCTCTTTCTATCTCTTTCTCTCTGTAGGTAGTACCTTTATATCCTCCTTTCTCTATTTAGTTTTGGAAGAACGACTACCTGGTTTCTTAGCCTTTTTTTTCTTTTTTTTAAACTTTGAACCTGGACGTAAATGTTTCTCTGTAGGTATATTCGTTTTTCTCGTGCTACATTTAAAATGTTTCTTAGAATACTAGTCAATATCAACTGATGATATTCATTAATAATAATAATAATAATAAAATAAATTAATAATAAAAATAATAATAACATTGTCTCTGGCATCTGTCAATGTCACAACGAAAAATTTAAGCTCTACATTTTTTACATTGAATAAATATAAAATTACAGTCTGGAATAATAGTATCCATAAATAAAAACCCTACAAAAATATCAATTCAAAAGTTAAAATGAAAATATCCAAAAGAAAGTACCGCAAACCCATACAAAACAATAAATTACTAATGAACTTATAGAATGTGAAAATGTGAGTAAATCATGCAAACCAGAGCCAGGACACGACAACAGGCACACCCACCATCTCCGGACTTGTCGCTCAGCTCCGCCTCGCAGCCGCCGGGACACGCCTCAACCGTGAGCGTCGTGTCACCGGTCGCTGCAGTTGCGTCGAGCTCGAGCGACGAGTTTTTCTCCCCACCGTCGTCACCAACACCACAACGGCGGCGAGGAAGAGGACGGCCACCAGCGAGCTTGGGACCTCGAAGCCATCAGGCCTCGAGCAGGGTCCCCGCTGCCGGTGGAAATGTGTCGCGCATGCGATGGACCCAGTCCATAAATGAAAATGTGATGCGCGCATATTATGGGGCTACAGAGGGAGGAACTAACCTGACAGCGTACCGAGTTCGGATGCTTTCTCTGTTTCAGGTGCTTGAACCAGCCGTCAACGTCTCGGCCCAACGATTGTCGGATCAGGTGCGCGTCATTCAACACAATCGTAGATTGGATGACGCTACACTTGATCGGCTGCGCTCGGAAATGCAGAATAGCCCTGTTAGTAACCCTCCCCCATCCCAGAATGTCATGCATGCGCCTGCCGATGTTCTGCTGCAGGCAAACCAGCATGATGAGGAGGAGGAAGCCAGGGCTACATCTGCAGATAGCCTGTGCAATGTGGATATAAGGAGCAGTCTGGAGGATGCGATCCGTGAGTACCGGTTCATATCACCAGACCTTAGACCACGGCTACCACGTTTGCCCATGAATAAAAGAAACAGAGCACTGGTGTGCGCCCTGGATGCGCTGCTGCCAAATTTTATTGACAGCAGTACAGACCTTTGCGATACACACTCAATCTTGTATTGCACGGCTGTTGCGGCTTGTCGTATAGCTCGAGTCAAATTCCCTAACACTGATCGAGCTGTACGACCAAAACCTGTCGCACCAGCCTGGCAATGCAGGATTGAGCGTCGTATTAATGAGACCAGGGTGCTCATCGCGAAGCTCATCTGCTTCAGGGAGGGCAATACACGCCCAAGGGTGATGCGCTTTGTGAAGCGGGCGTTCTCGGGAACTAGTATTAATCCCCGGGAATATGTATCCCGTGTCACAGAGCGCATCGACTTCCTGAAGCAGAAAGTTTATGCATGGGCAAACCGTAACCGTCGGTATAAGCGAAGAGTGGACCGGTTCACTCAGAACCGCATGTTCCAGACCGATGAAAGGTGGGTGTACAGAGCCTGGGAGCGACCCAACCCAACTCAAGGTGTGACTGACGCGTGTCTACCAAATAATAACGACATGAGTGAATTTTGGCGAAGCATTTGGTCGGTGCCCGTCAGTCACACTGAAGGACACTGGATGCGTGTTGTTGAGCAGGCATGTGAGTCAATACCAAACATGGAGGCAATTATCATAAGCCCTCTGGATGTGGCCCGTGCAGTCCGTCCGTTGCCTAACTGGAAATCTCCAGGACCGGACGGACTGCACAATTTTTGGATCAAATGGCTACAAAGGTCACATGCCTGCTTAGCCTCACAATTCCAGTCATCTGTAGAGACTGGGTCGCTACCACTGTTCTTTACGACAGGAGTTACCCACCTTCTTCATAAATCGGGTAGTACTGCGGAACCTAAAAATTATAGACCCATAACTTGTTTACCGACGGTCTATAAAGTTCTTACATCCATTCTTAGAGAAAAAATTTCACAACATATTCAAAATAACGGAATTATGTCGGTGTCTCAGAATGGATGTAAGAATGGGTCCCGTGGTACTAAGGAGCTGCTCCTTATAGACATGACCATTAGCCAACAGGTTCGTAGATCTCGGAAGGATTTGTCGACATGTTGGATAGATTATAAGAAGGCCTATGACTCGGTGCCACATACATGGCTCATGAGGGTGCTGGAATTGTACAAAATAGATGCAACTCTACGCACCTTCTTGATGTCGTGTATGAGGCAGTGGAGGACGGTCCTTCTCTATCCAGGATGTCCACAAATCCAGCAGATCAATGAACCGATCAGGATTGAGCGAGGAATATTTCAGGGCGACAGTTTGAGTCCGCTTTGGTTTTGCTTAGCCTTGAATCCTCTAAGCACACTGCTGGAGGATTCAGGTCTAGGCTATCGATTGAGAAGAGGAGGTCAGTTGATATCACACCTCCTTTACATGGATGATCTGAAACTCTTTGCCCCCAACAATTTGCGACTGATGGAGCTACTGAAGGTAACAGAAACGTTCAGTAGCGCCATCAGGATGGAATTTGGTGTGGACAAATGTGCAGTCATGCATGTAAAGCGAGGGGAGATTGTAGAATCCGTGGGAACCGAACTTACGGATTCTATACACCTTAGATCCCTCTCCTCAACCGAAACCTACAAATATTTGGGTATGTCGGAAGCATTAGGCATCAATGCTACCGACATGAAACAATCGCTGAAGGAACGTTTCTTTGGCCGCCTGAAAAAGGTATTTAATAGTCTTTTATCAGGCGGCAACAAGGTGCGTGCCTTCAACGGTTGGGTCATGCCAGTTTTGATGTATTCTTTCGGCATACTCAAATGGACTCAGACGGAACTTGACGCTCTGGATAGGAAGGTCCGTACATTGCTGACGGCAGATCGGATGCATCACCCACGGTCATCAGTGATGAGACTGTACATCCCGCGGAAGTGTGGGGGTCGAGGTTTCTTAAACGCTAAAACCCTCCACAACCGCGAGATCTGCAGTCTCAGGGAATATTTTCTTCAAACTGACGTGGGGATGCACCGAGATGTGATCGCAGTGGACAAGGGCCTCACCCCGCTCTCCTTGGCGAACGAGAACTGGCGCAAACCTACAGTACTGGATACTAAGGATCGTAAGGAAGTATGGCAAAGCAAAGAGCTTCACGGTCGCTTTTTCCGGGCCCTCCATGGGCCTGATGTAGACTTTTTGGCGTCCGTATCCTGGCTGCGTTTCGGCGACCTCTTTGGGGAAACCGAAGGTTTTGTCTGTGCGATTATGGATGAAGTTATCATGACGAATAACTATCGGAAATACATTGTCAAGGATGGTACGGTTGACATCTGTCGGGCATGCCACCGTCCCGGTGAATCAATCCGACATATTGTTTCCGGTTGTTCTCGTCTCGCTAACGGCGAGTACTTGCACAGACACAATCTAGTAGCTAGGATCATCCACCAGCAACTTGCTTTGCAGTACAACCTTGTGGAATCTGAAGTACCATACTACAGGTATGTGCCCGACCCAGTTCTCGAGAATGGTCACGCCACATTGTACTGGGATCGATCTATCATCACAGACAGGACTATTGTAGCCAATAAGCCTGATATTGTGGTGATAGATCGACGAGAGCGTCGTGCAATGATTGTTGATATCGCTGTCCCTCATGACGAGAATCTCGTGAAAGTTGAACAAGATAAAAAAATCAAGTATCTTGACTTAGCACACGAGGTTGTCGACATGTGGGACGTGGATTCTGCAATCATTGTACCGATAATTGTTACAGTAAATGGGCTAATAGCGAAGAGCCTCGACCAACACCTCAGGAGGCTCTCACTGCGCGGCTGGGTCAAGGGCTTGATTCAGAAGGCAGTACTCCTGGACACGGCACGCATTGTGAGGAGGTTCCTCTCTCTAGAGCCCTGACCACCGGCAGCTTGGACCCTGCTCCCGATGCCGATGGGTCACTATTTTTTATATTTTTAAATGTTTTTGTAAGATTTTTGTAAAAATATTTAAAAATATACACAATATGTAAGAAAATAAATAAAAGAATAATAATAATCCACAACTATCACACAACGCCATCTAGTCCCAAGCTAAGCAGAGCTTGTGTTATGGGTACTAGACAACTGATAAACATACTTATATATTTCTAAATACATACATATTATAGATAAAATTACACCCAGACACAGAACAAATAATCGTGCTCATCACACAAACATTTGTCCTGGGTGGGAATCGAACCCACGACCTCCGGCATAGCAGTCAGGGTCACTAACCACTAGACCAACAGGCCTGTCATTCATCATTATTTATTATTGTAACTTTTTTTTTGTTTTAAATTAACTAATTCAGTTTTACGCATGAATCTTTTCTTATTTATATAAAATTTAATTATTATTAATGAAATAATCTAAGTAATTAATTTTGATTAAATATTTTTATGATTAAAATTAACACTATTTACATTAAAAATTTTGTTCAGATTCCAGCGCACCACATGTAGGTACAAGGATTATCTAGAAAACAAATATTTGAAATTTTAAAAGATGATTTGAACTTATCTGCGACAGAAATGTACTTATGATAAAATTGAACAAAAGTCTGCGAAACTTCACCCCTTGCCTTTCACTTAAACCGATGCAAACAAAAATACCTTAAAAACACTGGCTAGTAAATTAAGAAATAAATGGACTGAATTTTGGCGCATAGAAAAAAGATTTTATGTAATTGTCTAACTTATTGACTGATTTTTATTTAATATTTGAATAAAACCTCGTAAATTGAAAAAAAAATTTAAAATTTATTGTTTTCAGACGGTTTTCAGAAGACGTGTCCGCCATATTGGATCCGCCATCTTAAATTTTCCGATTCTGAGTTCATATTCGTGATCAGCGACCCCAAAAACCCCCGAGTAATCAGTTTAATAACGATCACTTGCCTTTTTCGACTTTTGTCCGGATTTTTTCGATTTGGCCCCACTGTGCATTGTTGCGAACTACTGGTGCATAAACGCTCTTGAAAGACCAATAGCGACATCTACACGCAGAAAACAATAACACACACTACGTCATACGTATCTCCCGACAGTGATTGGTTTTCATTCAAAATATTGTTAGGTTTAAAAGATATTTATTCTCAAAAAAGACACAAAGTCACTCTTACCATCCCACCACATATCCATCTCAGCCATCATAATTTACAATATTCAAGGAGAGCCTTCCGAGGAGGTTCCAATATGCAAGGAGAGGATTCCTTGAATATTATAAATTATGATGGCCAATACAGAACTGATCGTTGAACCTTAAGCATCGTTTTTAATTTACAAAGAATCCTCAACACAATCTTTAAAACATTTGATTTTCACAAAACCTCACCGCTGCTGCTTACAGCCATCATTGCGTTTTTATGTCAATCTTGTTCGGAAAATCCGAAGGCGTCCTTTGTCGACGCGAGCATAAGTTCTGGTTTGAACAAAATTAACGCGGCGATCGCATTAATCGCTTTAACTAGCACGCGGCTTTCGGTCTTTAGTACAGTTTTCTTATGCGAATGTTTGTTGTTGACAGCTATAATAGGCCTCCGCCAAGGTCAGCCCCATCGGCTCCTGCGCCACCTCGCGGGCCTTCTCCAAGAACGCGCTCTGCAAGCAGGTATGTCCCTAAATCGTACATTATCACCCAAGGCGTGGTTACCGCTGTATCCAGCCGTATCAATAATACGTGAACCCCTGAAACTCGGCGATTTCGATAAAAAAATAAAAAACATTCGACACCTCAGATACTTCTTGATAAAGGAGGGCCAGAATGAATGAATATGTAATGAAAATAAACTGAATTTGGTTCTCCCAATCTTCAAACTATTGGAACACTTTTTTATTTACTCAGTCGTTGAAGAACGCATTGCGAACAATACTGATATTTTTTTTTATCGGAATCAATGTTGGTAATTATTTAGAGGTTATACAGTTACGTATGAAATGACTCAATCCAGTTCCAAACACATCCTGCACTTTTCTTTCTTCAGATTGGGCCACTTTGCCATCCCGGACTAATCCTCGTACTTTCTGTTATGCTACAATGTGAACCTAAATGAAACCTTATCTTATGATGATGAATGTCTTCCTAACTGTGGAAATGCAATACATTATAAGACATCGCATTTAACGTTACTGTCAATAGGGAATTCAAAACACGTGTACACGTGTACTAGTGCTGCTTCTGGTGGATCTTTTTATAAACCTTCAGACGAAACGGGCCCATTAAAATTGCCCTGTTATATGTCAACTTCATGAAATCATTACATTTGAGGCCAATTCTGGGGGGTTCTGTAAATGATTCTTATGAGTATTATACTGTAAGTAGACCTTAATCCCATTCCATCCCATTTCTTTCCGTGGGTGTCGTAAAAGGAGACTAAGGGACTTACGAGAGAATGGGCAGCAGCGTTCTCTATGTGTTTTACCACCTTTTTTTTGGCTACCTGGAGATGTGCTAAAGTACCCCCCAAATTGAAAGTTTAATCTAAATCATTTCTCTGCCAGAACTCCCAACTCGCCCAGCGAACGTGATGTGTTAGACTGCCCTACCTGCCACCAAAGATATGGCATGAGAATCTTCCAGTGCGATAATGGGCATAGCTCTTGCAATGTCTGCAAGATACGAGGGCGTGAGTGCGGCATCTGCAAGAGGCCTCTTACCAACTTGAGGAATTATGAAGTTGAGAATCATGTTGCTCAGGTACTTTCCTATTAATGTTTTTTTTTAGAGACGCTTAAAGTGAAGGGTAACTTAATCTTCGCCATACCTTATAGTGATATTTTTTTGGCCCATACCAGGGATCCTTCGGTTGAATGTCGAAGTAACTTTTTCGAAATTTTAAAAGAAACTACAAAAGTTTTTAATGTGTAACTTACCTTTACGATCACTGTACAGTTGCATGCACCCAAAAGCACAATATTTTACGTGCGCTACATTGCGTAGTACCTACCGTATGAATAGCAATTTTTACATCAAATATAAAAGTCGTTTCCCAGGAATTCCCGTGTGTTCAATAGTTTGTTTAGAAGTAACGTAGATGCGGAGAAAATATATAAATTTACCGGTTTTTTTTTACTTGGCAACATAAGTTGCATTAATTCCTGGGAATCCCAATGACATACATGTATGTGGCGTTCCGCGCATAAAGGTACCGGTAGGGAGGTATTGAGTCAAGGCCAGATGTAGAGTCCCTTTATTATGCTGATTACAAAAAAAAACCTAATACTTTTTTGTAACAGACATCCAAAGTTGAAATTCTGAAAAAACTAGTTTCGAGAAAATGGAGTTTGAAAGTTAAGGTTAAAAAAAAACAATGTTCTACTCGTTTGTTACATAGATTTTTCCACATAGATCCCAACACATTATTTATGCATCAATGTATCACTAACATAACTGATACTGTACTGCCAATATACAAATAGTAGGTATTAAAATTCAAAAACTCAACATAATTATTATGAAAATATCGACATTTTATAACACCTACCGACATCTGGTACCTTTATACAAAACATTTCCTTATAAAAAAAAATGTGCTTAGAAATGTTGTCTGTAGATGTTAATTGTATCAAATTTGTTCTAAAACAATAATCAGTAAAAATCACAAAATGCCATATTTTCACCCGATTTAACAAAAACGCAAGTAACTCGGAAACTAAATGCCGACATCTAGTACCTTAGACTAAAGGTAAAAATCTGGTCTAATGGCAAATTTTTTAATAAACACAATGAAGTCAATCTGGAAATAAAAAATACATATTTATTTTTAATAAACACAATGAAGTCAATCTGGAAATAAAAAATACATATTTATTTTAAATTTCAGACGAAAGCGCCATGCCCCCACACTAGTGAAGGTTGTAAGCTGTTCATAAAGATAGCAGACATGGAGAATCACGTCAAGGAGTGTCCTTTCAAGGAACAATACTGTCCCCTTGCTGCAGTCTTCGGTACCTGTCATTGGAAAGGTAAGAATAATAGAATTAATTGTATCCCAATATTCTAAGGAAATGTCTTATCTGGTTAAAATCTGAGCCGACCCCAACATAGTTGAGAAAAAGCTAGGCAGATGAAGAAGCGTTAACCTTTTTGATTAAATTACATAGAAAACACTTACAACCTTTGGGTGCTTTAGTTACAATTTTTTTCTTCTCAAAATTTCAGGTAAACTGAGTCAAATATCGAGCCATTTCGAAAGCACGCATCCTAATGGTTTTTAATCCAACGTAGACTCTGAGATGTATCTTCACCCTTTGGGTGCTTTATTTACAATTTTTTTCTTCTCAAAATTTCAGGTAAACTGAGTCAAATATCGAGCCACTTCGAAAGCACGCATCCAAATGGTTTTCAATCCAACGTAGACACAGAGATGTATCTTACGAACGTCAGCAAAAATAGTCAACAAGTAAACCTCATCGTGCTGGGCACATACAACTTTCTTCTACACGTAAAAGTGTCCGAGATTGACGGCAAAGTCTACATGGCCGTTCAGCTTATTGGCACAAAATTCAGCGCCATGAAGTGGCTTTACGAAATACACGTCTACAATAAAAGCCAAAATCGCAGGAAATTTATGTACACAGACAATTGTTGCGCTTCCATCGATAAAATAGAAGATGTTTTTAAGGCGGGAGAGTGCGCAGTGCTGCCAATCTGGCACGCCAACACTTTTGTCTGCAACAGCGTATTTACTTACAAGGTTTTCATTAAGCAGACCAATGAAGAAAAGAAGGGTTTCAACAAGAATCAGCGCGGCAAAGGTAGAAATCCTCATAATAAAAATTAAATTGTTTTTGTCCGTGAATGGAGGGAGAGTGAGTGGGAATTTCAATTTGACATAACGGTTCCCACAATTTTTTGTGTGTAATCTTATTTTTCTCACGTCTTTGTACGTTCAGTGATCTTAGTATACCTTTACAAATTATAATCAGATTTGTTCTAAGTACGAAATTCGTTCCGGTGCGAAGGACAGAATAAACTGTGTAATACCTATTTCCAGTAATGCAGAAAAATAAATAATATTTTTAATCAATCTACTGATTGATGGTAATATTTTTGTAAACTGTATTGTAATGTTGCTCTCATAAACGTGATCCTGTCTCGACCGTCGCGCAGCCAGATAAAGACAGTCTGTAAGTTTTGTAGCGGGTCCGCTTGCCGAGGGTACGTCGAACGAACGTCAAAAGTATTGCCACTCGTGAAGGTTCAATATTGCCCTAACAAAAATACCAGTAGGTTCTTAGTGTGAATGGGCACTTGTTTTTATAATAAACTAGATTTGCTTACATTCATACAACACTGTAATCATACATAAATTATTGCCAGATGAAATTGTGTCCGCGTTTAATGTTAGATAATGATTTTATCAGCAAGATAGGCATTGCTTGAAAATATTGCATTGATTATCTCAACTCACCTTTCTCTCTCTTTTACTGATAAGGAATTATGTAATTGATATCTGGTTTACATTGTGTGTTTAAATTTTGACCACAATATGTTATTAGGCTGTCTTGCATCCTGGAGAAGTACAATTTGAAGCCAATCGTTTTTTTCTAAAATTGTTTTTTAACGAATATTTTATGATTTAAAAAAAATTGAAGTAGATTAGTGAAATAGACTTGATAAAGATACCCACTAAATATAGGGGTGCAGTCTTACAAATATTTGCATCCAATGGTGAGAAACATGGCATATTCTGTGACGCCTGTTTTATCTGTGGAAGTACCACAGATAGAGAAGGAAGTACAGTAGTTTCCTTGGTAGTTTCACAGTTAAGTATTTTACTTCTGACAACAACCAAACAGCAGCAAAATTAGGTATAATAACCAGAATAAAGGTGACTGTGATGCTAGATCTGAAGTTAAATAACTGAAAGTTTGAGGCTTAAAAACCGTTGTAGAGAGTGTTACACTTTACATGAAAATATGTGTGACTCATTTACTATGGAGTTTTACCTAATATGTGGTGAGAGAAAAGTGTCATAGGGTTCTAGAATGGTTCCCCGGGATAGAGTAAAAAGGTAATAATTATTCAAGAAAGTGTTCCAGTAAGGTTAGAATGAGGTGGAACTTATAGACATTTATCACGGACGACGTGTATCTGTTTATCCTTATGAGGATCAAAGATGTAATGGTTAAAGCCTATGGTTCCTATAACCTCCTACCTAAACGCTAAATTTGATAAATAGGAGGATCATATAGGAATCAGGCAGAATTATATTGCCCATGTCATATTTAACTCGAAAAAAGACAAAATGAGGGCAGCATTTTTGTATTCAGAATGCTATTGTATACTTACATGCAGTGGTTCCAGTTTTTAACTATGGAAACACTGTCAAGTAATGTCAGTTAGGGTTTACCACTGGCAAGTCTTTGGTAGAATTCATGTAATACAACATGATTGCCATTGACAAAAATATAATTAATTACAGATTTTTTTAAATGTTATATTTCTAAGTTACCTAATTAAATATGATTATAATCAGTATAATATCTACATCAGTCGCAGATGATTCGGAGGATGACAAAGATGTTGTAGGTACCTCAATAACGGACCTACATCGTTGGGAGCCAAGAATAACTGATGTAAAGAAAATGAGCATGTGAAACCAAAGTTAATTCGTAAACGATATTTTCTATAATCTAGCCTATTTCCCATTAGGGTAGGCAGAAATTTCCCCACCTTAGACCACGCTCGTACAGACGTAAAATTATCGTATCGGGATTTTTTTACGAACTGAATCTTCAACGTACCGTAGTACCGACAGTTGAAAAATCTAAGTGTTTTTTTTTTTCGAAGCGCTAGGATGCATTTTATTGGATTCTCAATGCTAGGTTCAACACCGAAAGTAGAAAATCCAGTGTGCGCGATAAAATCCCGCCCCGATTTTTTTACGTTCGTGCGACATGGTCTTAAATTCATTTTAATTCATTCATCCACATCCATGCATCTGCTTACACGTAATTGCAGGTACACAGGTTTATAAGCTGACCTCTCATAATACGGAAATCCCATACAATGTGAGATCAGTTTATACTGGCAATTCATAGCTTGGTGTCTAGCCGTGCGTACTATGCACCTGACCTTTTTAACCGACTTCAAAAAAACGAGGAGGTTCTCAATTCGACTGTTTTTTTTTTTAAAGGATATAATCGCCAGTACTCATTGTGTCCCCCTTTATAGGAGCAGGACGTGATTCCGGCAGTTCATATTAATATTTTAGTTTTAGCATTAATTGTGTTTTTAATTTGTAAATCGTCTTTCATAATTTTCACGGCACATCTTTTAATTTTTTGAGCGCTATTGTTTTTTAATTTATAATGGATGCTTTAAATGGAGCTCAAGTAAGCACAATGGTTTTGTAATGGTTTCCTTGGTTTATTTTATTATGTAAAATACTGCGATTGGTTAAGGTGGACGCGCTGGCAGCCCGCGATATTAATTGTTTTTTTTTTACATTTAGTTGTGTAGAGTTATTTTGCAGGCAGTTAAAAAAAACTAAAAACACGCTTTCATATTAAACCAAACTAAAAAGTAGAAAATAGTGGAATAAAAGCGTGGGGTGCTTTTAGAGGTATTTTTAATTGATATCAAGCGCACCACGTTTTTCCATTATTTTCAGTTTTTAGTTCGGTTAGCCATAAAAGCGTATTTGTTTTTATTTTCGCTATCCTGGTGATCCAGGCCAGAATAATGGCACAAAGGAGGTGGGTAAAGTTTAGAACATTTTTCGCCTATCATAGTCATGAAAATTCAAAGTATTTATTGACGTCATGTTATTGTGTTTATGTGAAGTTTAGGTATCGACCTTTACATCTATTCTAAAATATTAAGAAAAAAAATAGCAAGTCGTATAAAAAAAGAACATCAAACTTGGCAAATTCGTTGAAGTTTTGTTATTTTAAGCACTTTTTTTAACTTTCATTACAAAATAAACTGTTAAGCGCTTTATGCACCAATTTATTTTTTAGTCTCTCAAATACAACAGTAAATCGGCTTTTTAACTAACATTAATTTGTTTTGGTGCATAAAGCGCTTAACTGTTTATTTTGTGATGAAAGTTTAAAAAAGTGCTTAAAATAACAAAAGTTCAACGAATTTGCCAAGTTTAATGATTTTTTTTTATATGACTTGCAATTTTTTTTTCTTACTATTTTAGAATAGATGTAAAGATCGATACCTAAATTTCACATAAACACAATAACATGACGTCAATAAATACTTTGATATTTCATGACTATGATAGGCGAAAAATGTTCTAAACTTTACCCTCCTCCTTTATGAAATTATTGTAATGTCTTCGATCCTTGATAAGTGAGCAGTTTCAAATTATTCCAACGTTTTGAAGGGGGTAAAAATCACGTTCAAAGATTCCGTTACATAGATACCTTAAAAATATGATTCGGGACCGTATCACGTGTGCATACGTCAATACGACCCTCTAGCTTCACTTAATACCATTGAATGTTTTTTTCATGAAATTGTTAATCATCATTTCAGCCGTAAGACGTCCACTGTTGGACTTAGGCCTCCCCCAATTTGGGGGGCTTTGCCATAATCGCCACGGTTGGCAGGCTGGTTGGCGATCGCAATACGGTGGTAAAATGCATAAAGAACGCTGCTACCCATTCTCTAGTAAGTCCCTTAGTCGCCTTTTACGACACCCACGGGAAGAAATGGGGTGGTGTAATTCTTTACGTCCGGCACCATACGGTACAAATTGTTAATCAATGGGATTAAATGAACTTACAGAGTTGTATTGATGATTTTATTGATTAAAATTGATTGTAAAGCCATGTCTGATACGGTCGCGAATAATATTGTAAACAACATATCACCTGACTGACCTACAAATTGCAAAAAAAAAAAATAGGGAAAAAAAATCGCAGGCTACCTTAGCGCAATCACCTTAAAACGATCATTCTCTAACTATAGGTTTCCATTTAATCTTATAAAATATATTATATTAATTAATCTATGTAACCAATTATTATTAATTGCTATAATCACCGTTTTGTCGTTTTAATTTCGTTCTTTCTTCATTATTTTTCTGTATAAGACATTTTTATTCAATAAAGCGTATCGATATGATTATTGATTGTCGTTTCATTTGCTTTATATAAATATACTAGCTGACCGTACAGACGTTGTCCTGTTTCCTAGAACTCGATAGCAGCGCCATCTGTCTGGCTGATTTGTGAATCTAAACCATCCAGGGTGCCACCCAAACGCATACAAAAAAAATCATTCAAATCGGGCCAGCCGTTTAGGAGGAGTTCAGTGACATACACACGTACAGTAGAATCTATACATATACAGGGTGTGCGGTAATGAATGGATAACCTTGAAATGTCTTATAATATAACTTATGGCCGTTCAGAAAAAAAAATGAAACAAAATATATGTATTCATACATTTTTTTATACCCAAGATGTTTAAACATTGTTTAAAAAATAAATTTTGCAAAGTTTTTCTAAAATTAATTAATTTGCTAATTTTTTAATAAAAAAGTGCAATAGCTACTCATACTATTCACTGTTTATCTATTAGCATAATTCGTGTATAATAATAAAATAACAACAAACCGATGGAATCCATTCATTTCTGATCGTAGTGTTCATAAAAGTAAAACAAGGTAAAAAAAAATAGACCTTTCTTTAAAAAAATCATATCTTAGATAAACATTTTTTTTTTTTTTACTTATGATATATTTTGTTTCATTTTTTTTTTTCTTAACGGCCATAAGTTAACTATAAGACATTTCAAGGTTATCCGTTCATTGCCGGACACCCTGTATAAAGATGAAATAAGTACATCAAATACAATACACTAATGTTTTTTTTTACATATGTATTAAGGCTTAATGTTAAATGACATGTAGCTCGTTTTCTGGAAAATACAGGGCGCGATAAAATCTCGACACAATATTAACATTACTGTAGCATTGTGAACGATGGGTCTTGGATAAAAAAAGAACACTTTAAATCTTTTTTAATAACTTTATTTTCATCGACAAAACTAGTGTATGTGATCTGTGACAGTGAAATTGACTAAGAGAGAGCACATACAGTCATAAAATAAAAACGAAATAAAAAATGTACACACGGCTACATATCAACCTATACATTTCCAGTTTTAGCTGACCTCGCATTGTATAAGCTTTTCGTTCAGTGAGAAGTCAGCTTATACTGGAAGTGTGTAGCTCGATTTGTTGCCGTGCGTACATAACAAAAATAATTACATACTTTCTAAACAATTAAAGCACTTTTTTGTACGTTCGACCTTAATTTTTAAATAAATAGAATCTATTTAATTTAATGGCTTGAGAAACATGGATAAGTAAGATAAACAAATAAGTGTTGCCGTCATTTAAACTGGAGCGGCTGTGCCCCCTCTTACACAAGTATATTCAGTAATATTAAACACACAGTTTCTTAATTCTAACAAAGAACTCATACCTTTAAGTTTACAGGGGCAAAGTAAATTAGCTAGCGGAACTCCGCAGAGGTTTTTTTTTTTGTCGAATGATTTTGATATCATGCTACTTTGATTAGAAAAGGTATAAGATGGAATAATTTGAAAAGGCTAGGCAAATGAAGGAACACTACGTGCGGTTGATAACTGATTATGAGATCCTCAAAAAAAAAAAAACAACAACATAAAAATATTTTTATTTTTTTCTTTGATCATTTAGATATCGATACCTATCGCGTCTGCTGAGCTTTGCTAGCTAATTCTATTGAACCCTGTAAAAGTACATTGTAACGATTAATAAAATAACACCATATTAAGAAGGCCATCATCCAGATAAAACTAAAACGCTAATACAAGAGTGCTACAATGATCTTTTGGCGGTCGAATGACGCTCCCAAAGAGGCGCTGTCGAAAAAGTATTTACGCATTTATTTTTTGAAATGTAGGTATTGAAAAAAGAGCAGTGGTGGCCCAGTAGTAACGGCTGTGACTTACGAGTCGTAGGTCGTGAGTTCAAAGCCAAAAAGGCGCTTGACTTTGAGTAAATTATTTCATCGCCACTGCTCTCAAATCGGTGAAGGTAAACATCGTGAGGAAACCGGCATGTCTTAGAACCAAAAATTCGAGGACACGTGACATCTACCAACACGCACTGGGCCCGCGTGGTGGATTACGGCCTGTGAGGCCTGTGTCCCAGCAGTGGGAATATTATGGGCTGCTGATGATTGAAAAAAAAACCAAGATGGCGGTGATCGTTCTGATACTGACCACCAAAATAACTTTTTGGCGCTCTCATATTTACATAGTTATAGCATAGCTAGCATAGCTATAGTTTTTTCTATTAAATTATCTGAATGATGGCATAAGCGGTCGATCACAACTATTTATCAATCGATACCTGCAGATACATAATTTTTTATCTCAAGAAGCGCTGCGCGCTATACTTGTAGTATGGTAACTGTGTACACACGACTACACATCAAGCTATACATTTACAGTATAATTTCCAATATATGACATCTCATTGTACGAAAAGCCTATATAATGCGAGGTCAGCTAAAACTAGAAATGTATAGCTTGACCTGTAGCCGTGTGTACAAACACGCTGTGAAAGTGTGCGTGTAGACGAGTACACACACACACTCACTTTTTAAAGTGAGTGTGTGTGTGTGAAGTTTACTTCACCCGTGTTTTGGACGTTGCCGATCTGCGCACACACATTCACAGGCTGTTTGAATTTCGCGGGCTACCTACCGTGGGGCTACCCTTAAGTAAATCTGAATTCGGTACAATAGGTATTAGGCCCCTTTAAGAATATAATCAATGGTAGAAACACACACATTATAATTTTAAATCACAAGAGACAAAACGCAGGAATTATCGTTTAAATAAACAATGGGCAGCGTCAATTGAGCCAATATTCTAATAAAATGTTCTAAAAAAATCTACATAATGTAAAAAAAATAAACATTTAAGGCGATATTATGTATTGTTAATTTTAAATCACCTATGCTGCTTATCACGGGTCAGCATCTAAACTTGGGGTTAGGCAGTGAATAGCATGAGTTTTCCTAAACTAAATACTTCAAGAATTATTAATGAGCAGTGGTCCGCTTAAGGTTCAGGCCCTTAACCAAGGAATCCGAAGACACTCCCGGACTCCTAAATCTACCCACTGTGCATTTCCATGTAGGTATTTGTGGGTCAAAATAACGAAGAGTCAAAGAAAAAGGTATAATACAGTTTTGAAAGTCAACACACTGGTGAGTGTCATGACTATTCGAAATTTCGAATTCAGGATCAATTAAAAAGGTCCCCTTAGACCTGTATATAAAAATATGTAGCACGGGCGGCTTGATATAGTAGTCCAGGAGTATGTTAAAACTGGCAAGAAAATATCACTGGTCTTACAATAGTGAAAAATTCATTATTTAAATATCGAACAATCTTATAAAAAAACGTGTTTAAGTCGACTATCATAATTTTGCTGTTACAGTTACTAGGTATAGGGGAGACTGGGTACGGTTGCAGCAGGGTACGGTTAAACCAACGCTAATAACTCGTAAACTATTAGCGGTGTGGTGAGGGGTACAAGGGGAGAGAGACGCGGCCGGCGAGTCCGGACATGAATCACAGTGACGCGTTGCACTTCGCGCGCTTTGTACGTTTCCAGGGGATCCTATTATATTTTATCGACAAAAAGTAAGTATTTTCTATTGTTTTCTTTTTCAAATTACTTTGTTGATATTAGCATTTGCATTTTGAGTGATTTTCTGTTTTATTGTTAGATTTTGAAGGTTCGAAAACCGTGATTCGTTTTTGTTTATGTTGTTTTGTTTCGACGCTATGTTTGTTTATTAGCAGTTGAGGGGTATGGGGACGGATGAAGCAATTATTGTGGGTACGATTGAAACAATGATAACCGTTGCTTTTTTCGTTCTAGATGCCCAGACAACGTATCAAAAAAACTTCTAGAGGCGAGTGTGATATAACTCAGTACGAAAATGCGTATGAAGAAGTCAAAAAAGGGACTTCTTTACGAAAAGCTGCAGAGATGTACGGAGTTCACCATTCTTCTCTTCTGCGATACAAGAAAAAAAGAGATGCAGCGATCGAAGAAGGTAACCAGGCTGATGTTAGTATGGGGTATGTAGCCCACAACCGAGTATTTACCCCTGACCAGGAATTTAAACTGTCAAAATATTTGATCCGCTGTGCGGATATTTACTTTGGTCTATCTGTCAAGGAAGTAAGAAAATTAGCATTCCAGCTCGCTGTCAAATATAATTTAAACACACCTCCTACGTGGAACTAAAATCAGGTTGCCGGAGAAGAGTGGTTTCGCTCTTTTATGAGAAGAAATGTGGAATTGTCGGTGCGCACAGCTCAGGCAACCAGTCTCTCCAGGGCAACAAGTTTTAACAAGACCAACGTGGATGCTTTTTACGATAACTTGCAAGTTGTCCTTGACCGTGACCACTTTGAACCACAAGACATCTACAATGTTGACGAGACGGGTGTAACAACTGTACAAAAGCCCGACAGAGTTGTGGCAAAGCGTGGAACACGACAGGTAGGAGCTGTCACCTCTGCCGAACGTGGGACGTTAGTCACACTAGCCTTTGCGGCAAACGCGTTGGGCAATGCGATTCCCCCAATGTTCGTGTTTCCAAGGGTTCGATACCAAGATCATTTTATTAGAGATGGTCCAGTGGGTTCTATTGGAACTGCCAACCCATCAGGCTGGATGCAAGACGAACTATTTGTTGAGTTTCTGAAACATTTCAAGAAACATTCAAATGCCTCTACATCCCATAAAGTACTGCTTGTTCTAGATAATCATTCTTCCCACGTCCACATAAATTCTCTGGATTTCTGCAAAGAAAACGAAAGCAAAGAAGCACCCCACTGCTCGCACAAGTTGCAGCCTTTAGATCGATCTGTTTACGGCCCGTTAAAAAAAGCTATAAACCCTACCGCTGATGCCTGGATGCGCAATAATCCTGGAAAAACTATGTCCATTTATGACATCCCTGGAATGATAAAAACTGCAATGCCACTTGCCCTGACACAGTCGAATATTCAGGCTGGGTTCCGTAAGACTGGAATATACCCTTTCAACCGGAATTTGTTTCAAGATCTGGATTTTGCTCCGTCATTCGTAACGGACAGGCCAAACCCGAATGATGCGGTAGAAGACGTGGTTACACTTGCACCAGTGGAGGTAATCGCACCTGCACCGGAAGAAATAGTTGTTCTAGCACCTGACGAGGAGACGTCATCGCTGTCACCTTCCTTGTTGAACGAAGCTTCTATGTCTGAAAACGTGCCACAACAACTAGCCCCGATACAGAATACAGAAACTAATATCCTACAAAACTTTGAAGGCTTAACGACGCCGCCCACACAAAGTTGTGCAGGTGTACGTCATCAGTTACAAGACACAGCAATACAACCGGAATCAAATATTTCTCCTAGAGATGCTACTGCTGCTCTGAGGTTGCCTTCTAGTCAAAGTTACGTCAGTCTTCAACAATCATCACCGCAGCCGTCTACAAGCAAACAACCTGTATTTACACCTGAAATAATACGGCCATATCCAAAAGCTGCCCCCCGGAAAACAACAAATAAAGCTCGCAACACAAAAAAGTCTACTATTTACACAGACACTCCGGAAAAAGAAGCTATAAGAAAAGAACATGAAGATAGACAGAAACGACAAAAATCTAAGCAGGTAAAGAAGACAATACTTGAAGATACTACAGCGAAGAAACCTAAAGGTAAAGCAAAGAAGAAGAAGGCCGATTCACCAGCTTCATCGGAAGTAGATGAATATTTTTGCCTCATATGTGTGGGAGCGTTCACGGACAGTAGATCCGGAGAAAAATGGGTACAATGTCAAGGAGGCTGTAAAATGTGGTCTCACTTAGAATGTACAGATGGTGGGCGACATTATGTTTGCCACAATTGCGATGAATCTGATTAGGATCTATATTTTACTTTAAAAAAATTGTTAAGTTTAACAAATGTTTTTTTTTGTATTTTTTTAATTATAGACAACAGCTGCTGTTCAGCTTGTTTTTGTTCCTACAGATAATTTGAGATATGGAAATCTTATATTATCATTTAATTATTGAGACTGATTGTTGATTTTTTAGTTATTTTTGTTTATTCTTGTTAGTTTGTTAGTTTAAACTGGAGCAGAAGAGCTCTTTTTATGTTCGAAACAATTATTAAGACTGATAGAAATGGTGCCATACTAGAATTTAACTATTTCTTGTTGAATATGAATAAAGAAACTGATTTTTATTACTTATTTGTTTATGTTTCAACTGACCCCCATCGCTGTTTCAACCGCCCCTGGTATGGGTTCGGTTGAAACAGTGGCACATTATTTTATTAAACTCTTCCTATCTAGTAAATATGGCAGTTGAGCCTCTAATTCTGAGAGGTATTTGAAGACAAAAGTCTATTCTCTCATTTTATGTGTTTTGTTGTTTGTTATATTTCAAAATGGCTGTGCTACGAGCGTTCAAAGCAAAATTGTTTCAACTGTACCCAGTCTCCCCTACAGGCTGAATAATTTTTTCAAGCCACTGTTGGTAAAATCTGAACATACATCAGTATAGTTACACATACGGCAATAGAGAAACACGTTGAAAAGAACTAAAAGGTTCATTTTATAAAAAAATAAAATATTACGGGCTATAAAAGAAAACAGTATGTATATCGTCTAACTCTAAATCAACTGCGCGCCCCTCCACTCAGTTTTTAACACAAACGAATGGAATGTTGTACACACGACTGCATATCAAGCTATACATTTCCAGTAAAAGCTGACATCTCATTGTACGGAAAGCTTATACAATGCGAGGTCAGCTAAATCTGGAAATGTATAGCTTGACCTGTAGCCGTCTGTACGTGCAACAGTCAGGCGCAGTTTTTAGTATGTATTGATATCTACAGGCTGGCAGTCCCCATTGACGTACAAACTGTTATCATTGGAAGTTCCCTGCGTTGAAATATTTCGTCGGTTCTTTAAAAAAAAAAAAAAACCTTATTCCTACAAGAGCCAATGCCTACGTGGTCAAAATGTAAGGAAAAGCTTTTTTTTAACAACCGACGACAAATTTTAAGTAGGGATCTTAAGAATCACGTGCTAAACCGAAGATTGTACGTCAATTTCACGCCCCTACCAGGGTGTATGTTTACGGTTATTTAGTAACAACAAAAGATAAAAAACTAACTAATCATGGTTGATATTTATAAAAACAAGAATAAAAATTAAGATATTATAATTATGTTATTACAATAAAATTATAGTATTAAGATTAATAACGATTATTCAATGGTCAGTTAAGATCTAAGTGGGCAATTTATGACTGTTTGACACACAGAACAAAGAATATCTTTATTCCGTGGTTTGACAGCTATGTATATGACAATTGAAAATTCCGCCCTAAGTATTTTAGCCTCTCAAAAAGGAATAAAGTAAGGAATATAATGTCACAGTAACTAATATATTCAAATAGTTTGGATAATATCGATACTTCTTCGTATGCGATTACATACTCGTACACAGTCCAATTTACAAGCGTCACACAATGTAGATACAGCTTTACAACTAATTAAACGTACACACGGCTACACATTAAGCGATACATTTCCAGTTTTACCTGACCTCGCTGTATAGGCTTTTCGTACAATGAGAGGTCAGGTTATACTAGAAAAGTATAGCTTGACCTGTCACCGTTCGTAAATAGTTACAAGAAATTATACTTAAGGTGAATGCTTCAACCAGTACTCATGGTGACCCCCCCCCAAAATGTTAGGCTGCGACCGCGCCTGAACTACATCCGTCTTACAGGCGCGAATAATATTTTAATCAACATACAACCTAGCACTTGCCTGCAAATTGCAAAAAACGCAAGAAATTTTGATAATGTTGAATGAAATTTTGACTGGCCTGTTAGTCTAGTGGTTAGAGACCCTGACTGCGAAGACTGAGGTCGTGGGTTCGATTCCCACCCAGGACAAATCTTTGTGTGATGAGCACAATCATTTGTTCTGTGTCTGGGTGTAATTTATCTATAATATGTATATATTTAGAAATATATAAGTATATTTATCAGTTGTCTGGTTACCATAGTACAGGCTCTGCCTAGTTTGGGATCAGGTAACGGTGTGTTGGTTGTCGTAAGATATTTATAGATATTTTATTTAATTTCGCGGGCTGGTTGGAGCATTCACCTTAAAACGAAAATTTATATACTGAACACATTAAGTTCGTATCATTAAAGTTTTACATTAAAAAAGGTCACTTTTTAAAATTAAACATGGACGGCATGAAATGGGAATTTTGGGATTAATTATTTTATTCTAAAATCCTTTAAAGCTGAACATTCAATTACACGTTTTTTTTAACTTGTTAATTTCCGTCTTTGAAAATACCGATAAAGGTAAGTTTACAATGATGGATGTAGATAATTTTTTTAACACTACGGAATTTCTCTTCGTGTTTCATATTTTGAAATGATAGAACGTTTCTCGTGATTCTCACTCATGATGATATTTATGTAGGTACATTTTGAAGTCTAAATTTTTCAACCTTGGTTTAATTACGCATATTCAGTAGTTTTTTTTTATTTGTATTTCTTTTAAAGTCATTCTTGCACATTACTGTTTTGTACAGACGCCAGCACATCAAGCTACTCGAAACTGGCAAATTTTTCAAATCAATCTGGAACCTATTACTTTGGCGATAAAGTTGAATATTTTTTTAAATAATTTGACAGCTTGTAGTATTTGCGTGCTGGCGTCTGTACATTTGAATGTCATGTTTAAACATTATTGTTAAGTATTTAAAAAAACATTAAGGAAAATAATATAAAATTATTATTATCGTTCAGTTCAACTCCCTGTATGTTCATTACATTTCAATCGCCGTGAAATAAAAATTAGTAAAAAAATAATTAAGACAACTTCTTGACAATTTCATTCTATTAGTGATACATTTTTTAAATTAAAAAAAAGACTAGACAACTTTCAGGTCGAAAGCACCACTTAAAACAATTAAATAGACGACAAAACCAAAAAATATAGCCGTATTGAGGGGGAGCGGAAGAATTTCACCCCCACTTTTTTTGCAAAATAAAATTCTATTCTATTCTTTCCCACTGGACCTGACTTGTCACCGTTGCAGACTCTTATAGGTATATTTATCTGATAAATGACAGTGCCAAATTTCATCTAAATCCTTTCAGCCGTTTTTGCGTTATTGAGTGACAAAGATACAAACTGTCGCAGTTATAATATTAGTAGGATATCTTTACATTTTCAACAGATGCTTTTGGAACGGACTATAATTTCTATAATAAAACCAGGAGGCCAATTCCCGCATTAAAATCGTTCAAAATCTAGTCCCATCTAATGTCAGAGACAGAAAACGTCAAAAACTTGTCATAAATGTGAATAAATTAGAGGTATATATATCTGAGAGACAGATTAGAATGTGATTTTTAAAAACACGGGAACATCCCCTCTGGTTTGTGTGAGCCAAGGTCGTGACCGCGATGTTTTAATTATTATTTGGTAAGTAAGACACTTTTATTTTTTACTTGTCCTACTCCTGGACAAGGTCTTCCCTCCACTCCTTTAATCTTACGCAAGCCCGCGCCTCCTCCTTCCAGTTTGGACGGAACTTATCCAGCTCGTCCCGTGGTCTCCCACGTGGTCTGCCACGACTCCACCTCACTGTCTCCGGGCACCAGTTATGTGGTTTTAAGGCCCACAGTTTGTGCGGCATGCGGCAGGCATGTCCTACCCAGTCCCATTTAAATTAGGGAGTTTTTTGAGCCACGTTAGCCATCTTTCTTTTCGTTAGACTAGAAGCTAATTAGATGTGTGTTTGACATAGTTTGAAGATATTCAATGTGTATTTTCTTGAAGTGTTTCTGTGTAGGAGTCGTCATAGTATTTTCCGCCCATTTCATGGTGTTACAATTCGGTTAGTCAAGAATTACTTTAAGGGTCTTTATTTGACGATCGCGAGGTCCCTAACAATGTCTGGCCCAGGTATACAAAAAAATATTAAAGAAGTGTTTAACACAACATTACAGTGAACACATCAAGTTAAATTAGTGCTGTGTTCTTATTTTCCAAGGATTTATAATTCAAACTCCTTCGTACATACAAATAGTAATTGAAAACACGTTTTTCAATCAATTTAGCACAAAAAAAAAACTGTGCGCCAACACTGTGAAAATGCGCTATCGGTAATTTTCGTTTTAATATTGCTTTCAGAAAATATCGTAAGCAAAATAGACCTACATACTTTGCCATAAAGTCTATAATTATTTCCTTTAAATACACGCACGTTGCAGACAATTTTGGATGATACAGTCAACCTTCATCAGTAAGAACATTTGCACTATGAAAATCGCTCTAACTGCTACGACATAAAGGTGCTGTCAATATGAAATTATTAAGGGTGCCTTCCGAAAAAAGGAATCACGGCGCTCACAGCAATAAATTGGCGTTCCGATTTGGTTAACATGATTATGACAGTTGAGAACCGTCACAATACGGTACGCTCGTGAACGCGCTAACGGTGCTCACTCTACGTCAAAACCCATATACGCCATATAAAACTTGTTTACACCACAAATTTCTCCTTCTTATTTGGTTTGGTAGAGACTGTAGCCAGAAGCACAATTTGTAATTAATCCAAGTTAGTTTAACATATGATGCGACCTAAGACCAAACAGCACAACTGTCATTTTTGACAGCGCTCACGGTGACACCAGTTTAGGGCATGGTCGGCGTTATCGCAAGATGACGCCTGTCATGACGTCATCTATGACGATTCACGGAACAGCGTTATCGCGCTCACGCCAATTCGGTACGGGCGCTAGCGCGCTCAAATCGATGTGAGCGTAATACGGAACGCGGCGTAAGAATGATGTGCGGTTGACTGTATCTTTGAAGTGTTGCCAACTTTTAGGGCAGCTGTTTTTTCTTTTTGTAAAAAAATCTTCATCAATAGTAGGTCCAACTTAATAAGTAAAATCTATACTAAACCACATAATGAAAGTAAACTAATTGGTAATAAATACATGCAATAACCTAAATACTTAATTAACTTAAACAAAGTAAATTTGGAATGTCATTGCTGAGATAACTTCGTTAATATCGAGATCAGTTACAATCAAATGCATAAATTAAAATAACACTTTACAAAATTACAATCATTATTAATTTCTTGCCCTGTTTACCGTATTTCCATCAAACCGGACGAAAATCCCTCCCAAAATGGTGGCCATAATTATTAAAAAGGAAAAAGAAACACCACCACAAATTTCCCATTCAATTGATTTATATGTGAAACAAAATAAGGTGCAAATTGCAGTGCAACCTTTATGCAACATCTATAAACACCCCTAATTTAAGTTCAGTACACATTAATGTCAATTACGTTAATAAGTAGGTGTAAAAATCACAATCAATAAATCACAATTATTATCTAAACAAGTGTGTTGGATCAAAAATGTCACTCTGTTCAAAACACAGATTAGTACACAAATGGAGTACTCAACCATGTTGAAAGGATGTGTGTGCCATGCTGTTTGTTTATACATATACTACTAATATTCTATAGCCGACTATAGACAATATGCTCCACATAGGAACAATAGGAATACTTTTCGAACCTAGGCTAGCCGCGCGTCATTTCACCAGAAATACGTCCACTGCTGTACAGTCACCAAAAAAGATAAATAACCAAGGGCATCAGACATAGTTGAAGTTTATTAAGAAAATAAATGGATGTAGTTCAAAGACAATTAATTTGAAAAATGAACTATGTATTTGTTTTCTATTAATTAAATTAAATTTTATTTGTAAACATCTATCAGTTTCTTATTGAACTTCAACTATATCCGACAACTGGTTTCTTATCTCTTTTGGTGACCATACATAAGCCTCCCTCCATGATTGCCTACCCAATGACCATCAAATTACAAAAAACTTGTTCCTTCAAATGCTTCTCAGTACTCCATTTACTTACGACTCTGTGAAGAGATTCCAAAACGTACTTACAATCATTAAATATTCTTCTTGCCTGAACTGCACAGCCATACCACATAATATTAATCTTCTTTTGTACTCAAAGCTCTTAAGTTTTTCACCTGTTTTGATTGTGCTTTAGCATATCTATCTTAAGCCTGCACAAGATGGTACATTCCACCACACCTTTCTATCTCTCGTTTTCAATCTACTTCACACTCAAAACACAGACCTACTCACGAAAAATAATTTTCTTGTGTCAAACAGTGTCTTATAAGTTGATAAATTTAAATCACAAAAATGATGCATGGTGCCAATTATAGTAAAAAAAAAAGTAAATGTGACTAGTTATTGATGCCTCCGTTGTAAGCGTAATCGGCTTTGTTATGCATCACCAGATGGTTGTCGACAAAGTAAAAACTGTCTGAACAGGTCTCAAAAGGCGCAGCAATCATTTCATCCACTGAAACAGAAAAAATTAAATTGTATTGAACAATTTTTGGTGCTGGTGCACTAAGACAGAAATGGACTGCTGAAGCATGTCTAATGAGAACAGGGTGGTCGACTAGACTGAGTTTGCTAGGAGATAATTGAGGCATGAATGAAAAAATAATAGTTTAAAAAAACTAAAAAACACGCTTCCATGGAAAACCAAACTAAAAAGTACAAAATAATGGAAAAAAAGCGTGGGGTGCTTTTAAGGTATTTTTTTATTGATATCAGGCACCCCACGCTTTTTTTCCATTATTTTGTACTTTTTAGTTTGGTTTTCCATGGAAGCGTGTTTTTTAGTTTTTTTAAACTATTATTTGTTTTCTATTTTTTAGGGTATTTTGAATTTTGAGACGTATGTCAGCGTAGTTTGTGACAGTTTTTTTGCTGTCCTGGTAACCCTGGCAAGGATAATGGCACAAATTTATGAAATTATTGCATTGTCATCAGTCCTTGACAGGTGTGCAAAGTTTGAATGAAATCTGGTCGTTTAAAGTGGGTCAAAATCGCACTATAAGGAGTCGGTTACAAACAAACATACAAATATACAAACATACAAAAGTACAAGTGAAGCTAATATAAAGCATGTAAAAACATTAATGTTGTGATGGCCCAATGGTCAAGTTCTGCCTCATGCACGTAGTTGTGGATTCAAATCTGGGCAAGTAACTCCTAATTGTTTATTTAGACACCAGTTTGGTGCTTGACTTTGGTGAAGGAAAATGTTTTGAGAAAACCTGAACTTATAGGTTTAATTAAGTATGAGTAAATCATTTTCATTCAAATTTAAAACTAAGAAAATGCGACGTTATCATGTTTCACGTAAGGGTGTTTTACATAAATAAATGTGACGTTGAATTATTTTGTATGAAAAATTAAAACGAAAAGAATTAACATATCCATATGCCAGTTGATATTTTGATATGGTCTCATTAATACCCCAGAGTTATGGGATATCAAAAGGGAAGTAAGTAATTCTTTATTGACAAAGGTACACCTTGTATAGTCAGAAATGGTCAACCTGTCTTGGGCATGTAAGGTGATACATTTTCATGCTTTCTCTGTACGCAAAGAGGCCTTTGTCCAGCAGTGGGACAGTAATAGGCGGGTATTATATTATAAATAAATAATCTTACCTAGGTCTGGGGGCAGTGTTGGAAACTCATATATATGTTCACAAGTGTTTCTTGAGAATGGTATACAGAAACCAAATTCAAAGTCGAAGGTCTTGAGTAATGTATCTCTGAAGAAGTGCTTCTCGATCATCCTGAAGTGGTTGACGGGACGAGGTCCAACCGTGAACTCTACGCTGTAATGTTAGAAAAATCAAAATTATTGCCAAGCTCAAAATACATTATAAGGTAATTACATATTTTTATTAGATCATTTTGTTCTGATTTATATTTAAGAGCAAACTGAAAAGTAATTGTTTCGATTATTTGTGGAGACTCAAGTAATTTAAACAATTACTTTTCAATAGTTACGAACCAGCGTAGGCTTGCCTAACAGACAACAAAGGTAAATGGTAATAGTAAAGGTTAATGTCTCTACAAGATTTTCGAGTCTTCAGCTTGTCAGACATATAGTAACTAAATCCCAAATCAACTTAAACTTAACACTTAAAGTGACACCTGACTAAATAAATATTATACAAACTTACGTGGCTCCAACAGTCTTAAGTTTCAAAAATTGAGGCGTAAACTGGTAGCGGACGAATCTCCCAGCGTTGGGGTCCAAGGGCTCCTCAGGAGCGTCCTCAGTACCCTCACTATCCACTCCGAAGTCTGTCGGAGGCTTAGCGATCTCAAACAGCACCGTCCCACTTTCCAAGTCACGAATTTTGAATCTCGTGAAATCTATGTCGTATACGTTAGCCTCAGGACTGCACATATAAGTATCCGTGATGCGATCTAGTCTCAGAACATCATCGGGAGTTATTCCACTGACTATTACGTCGTCCTTGTTGGTATCGAGCATCGATATTGATTCGCACTTTTTCCCAACTAGACTCATTTTTATCTGTAAAGTTTACCTCGTTGCAAAATAGTAAGGAATCTCAAAAATATAGGCACGGTAGATTGAAATTTTAGGGCATTAACTGCGTATCACAGCATTTTTAGTGCATGTTGATTATAATTTCATTTTATTTTCTGATTCTGAATAATTTCTGAATGAAAAATTCATTCAATGTTTGTCTTTTACGTCAAACAGAAACTATGACAGCGGCGATCGGATACAATACAATAAATGTATGGTTATCTAGGCCATAACATTTTGCTATAGTTAATATTTGCCACAATTTATCAGTAAAATGTATACACCAACAATACAAAGTAACGAGAAATGGATCTTAGTAAAACGTTGAGTGGATTTTTACATTTTTTTCCACAGTTTCAAGTTTTGCGCACCTACCTGTACTAGTATATCCGAACACCATATTCCTGTCAATTTTCAAAACATTGCATAGGTTTCAATGTATTTTATTTTATTACTAGATTGATGAATTATCTTCAAGAACTAAAATATACGAAATTAATCTAGTACTTCCACTTTAATAATGAAAATTATTTAATTTATTTTGCTTGCGTGGTAAATAATACTTGTAAAGAGACGTTTGCAGTTCCGGTTCATTTGCGCTCCATTTTACAAACTTCACCAATAGGGAAACGAATTCTCCATTAAATTACTGATCCAGCATAGTTACGGTGCTTAAATAAGTGTTTAAACTTTGATTTAATTAAGATTTATTTGGGTGGATAACTGTTATTTGTTGTAATGCTTATGAGAACCTTGAAATATTGAAAAAGCTGCCTGAGTTGTATCGGAACGTAACTGGAAACATTGACGTAATATCCGTTGCGTCATAACGAAGCATGCGCCTTGTCATTTTCATTGGTTGGTCATAGATTAAAATTATAATAATCTACCAATAATCGGGCCATCGCTCAAGTCTCGTTCTGTGATAAGTCTTCTTTTAAGGTGGTAGTGGACTGTCTGATGTGCATTTAAAGTGTTAAAAAATAAATATACAACATGATTATCAAGGAATAGTGAGTATTTTATGTTAAGGTTATACAAGTTTGCGAATACAAATCGATTTTCGGGCAATCTACTTGAAAATTTGCCACGGTCCGCCTAGTTGTCCCATCTTATCAGCAGTCGCTAATCGGGAAGTGAAGCTTTAATTGTAACATTTAATTGAATCAGTTGTGATAAATTGTAGAAATATAAAAAGGTTGTGACAGTGACATCTCCAGGTCAAGGTTTGTTCGCGGAGGCAGTGAGTTTCCGCGGATTTATCTAACAGATGTTTGTGTCATTAATACACATAAAATAGGGAAACTAAACGCATTTCTCTTTGTTTGCAGCCGTGTGACGCTCCCCCTAACAGTCGAGGAGGTAAGATTCTTTTCGCAATAAGTTATTTTCAAGGACAATAGAGCCAAGCTCTGAAACCAGATATTCTGCAACATTGAGGCAAGTCTGTCGTAATGAAGCCAAGTAGTTATTGCCAAACCTCCCCTTAGTAGGAAGTATAATTTATAACAATAGCTGTTACCTACCTACATTTATTACTTAGGTTTCTAAGTATTCTAATTAGATTCTTGTATTAAAAGTAAGTGGTAATCCTTTTTAAATTTCTCTGTCTGAATAGCAGAACTCTTTCCATGTTATATTTACAGTGGTTGAGAATATAGGTCAAGAATAACTTATTGATTTTTTGTTACAATGCAATTTGGTGCACACATACATTCTTTGGAATCTCTTTTGTTTAAAGTTTCAGTATTTGCTTTTAATTTAGTCATGGAATAAAATGATTTTCATCATCATTATCATGATTTTCTGAACAAAACTTTGTCTGCTGTTTATTAAATTTGTAATCAATAAACAAGCATTCAGCCTTCTTATGTTTTCTATCTTATTTAAGTACAGGCAAAGGTATCAAACCAAACAGCCAGTCCTTTTTTTTTGCCTGAACCTATTTCACCTATAAAAAGTATAAGAAACTTTGAAACTCCTTTTTATGTAAGCAGAAACCAAGTTGTATAATTCAATTATTCATACTTCACTATTTGTAAAAAATAAAACAAGTAATAGGTTTTATTCTGATATCTAAAGTGCACTGCAAAACTTGTCATTGTAGATATACATACCTTATTAGTCATGTTCTTATCATGACTAAATATAACTTATCTGCAGTATAACTTATATGTGTATTAGTTCATAATCCGGGTATAAACAACTAATATTATCATATAATGCACAAATGATTTAAGGTAACCTCACGAATTACTTAAAGTAAAGCATCACTAATAATTAGATTAATTTCAATACCACTGCTCTCAAAACAGTGAAGGAAAACAACATGAGGATACCAAAAAATATTACGTGGTGGATACAGATAGAGGAGTGAATCAGACCTGCTAGGGTCGCGAGATTAGTTTGAAAGAGGTACCGTGGCCCTGGTTTTAGTCAGCAATAGTCTTCCGCTCCATGCAGAGCGGGAGACGCCATTTGATAATTTCCCATTCAAAACAAAACCATCATATCCTAGAACGAAAATAGTTAGAAGGCATCCACCAACCAGCACTTGGCCCTTGGCCTAGGTGACAGCCCACTCCCTCTCACTGAGAGGAGGCATGTGTCCCAGCAGTGGGAACATTACAGGCTGACAATGAACAATTAATATTAGTTTTACTGAAGTGTTCGGGTTTTTTTTTTATTTGTATGGGTACTCATACTGTCTGATATGCAGCTGCTTCTGGTTAGATTGGAAGTAGATCTTGATAGCCATCCCCAAGATCTAAGGAGGAAACAATGGAGCTCCCTTATGTACAGACGCCATCACATCAAGCTACCCGAAACTGACATATTCTGCCAATCAACCTTGAACGTAATGCTTTAGTGATAATGTTGAAAATCTATTAAAGAAATTTGACAGATAGTAGTAGCTGGATGTGCTGGAGGCTGTAATTTATTGTATGCTCTATATATTATATACACAGTTATAAGACTGTAGGTAATAGGGGGTGGTAGCCAGGTCACGGTCTATCTGTGTGCCAAATTTCATCCAAATCCATCCATTTTCACCTGACAACAAACATACTTTCGCAATCCATCCAGTTTCACCTGAAAGCTCAACAAACATACTTTCGCAATCCATCCAGTTTCACCTGAAAGCTCAACAAACATACTTTCGCAATCCATCCAGTTTCACCTGAAAGCTCAACAAACATACTTTCGCAATCCATCCAGTTTCACCTGAAAGCTCAACAAACATACTTTCGCATTTATAATACTAGTTAAGCTATTGTTCGTTTACTGGCAACCTGTCTGTACTTCATTGATACCCAACATTCCAGTCATTTGTTATACAAATGTGATCATCAAAGGTTTTAACCTATTAAGTGTATTCAAATGTACCTCCATACTCCTACAATCATATGTCTAGCCTTTTCCCAACTATATTGGGGTCGGCTTCCAGTCTAACCGGATCCAGCTGCATACCTGTATTATACTGCCTATCAGACCTCCATCTCTCTCGACCTCTAAACCCAGTTACTGGGTAGTAAAATACCCCTTGATAAGACTGGTTGTCAGGCTTCTAATGACTCGTAACAACTGTCAAAGATGTATGAATGACAACCGGGACCGACGGCCTAAAGTGTCTCCGATGTACGGAGGGGTCTAGGTATTTAAAGCTGATCACCCATCCGCAGACTAACCGCGGCAGGCACAGCTTAACCTGATTGATCAAACCGTGCGACTATTATTAATTAGCTACAACCGTACGCAAAATACGTGCTCGGACCTGGTGTTGCGGACACCAGCCCGTTCTACGTATTACCTACTTAGCTACAAGCCCCTCTCACTACTCCTACAAGCCATTAAGAATTCCTTTAAAATCGAATTAAAATGTTAATCTAGAAATTGACCCAATTTTGCAATGCATATGTTTATACCAACATCAATATTGAGCAGCTCATCATAATTTTGGTGAGCTGGTTAGAATTGCATATTCATTCAATATTATGCTGAGGACATGTTTATGTTTGTGCATAATATTGAAACTGTTGCGCTAGTGACCTTAGATGTAGGTAGAATTATGGTTAAGAGCAAAAATTAAGTGAAAATCAAATAAATAACTAGCAACTTTTTTGAAGTTGTTAAAAATGTATTTTTGGATGCTTGCCTTAGTTTTCTGATAAGAAAACAGCCATAGTGACAAGAGTTCTTTGCAGTTAGTCGATTAATTTAATTAAGTCCTCCTGACCGAATATCGGCTCCCATGGGAGCATTAGCTTTTTTTTTTGGGTGGGATATCATCAAAAACCGTCTCCCGCTCTGTGGAGCGGAAGGAGCGTGTCAGACTTAGTGACTAAAACCCACCCGTGTTCCTTCAGTTGCCTGCGCTAGGGCTACGGTAACTCTTTCGAACAAATCTCGCAACCCTGGCAGGCACTCGTCCACGTGGACACCTTCAAAAAAAAAAAAAAATACAAATATGTGCTGTCTCTTTGAGGCGCGCTTGGAACAATGCGCCGTAGACCCGGGCTTGGTCCTTACCGGACGGCGAGCTACCCATTGCAAGCCCGCGCCTATAGTGGCTGGGAGTCCGCTATAGACTCCCGACGCCCGGGGCGTCTCCTGCGGCGGCTAGGGCCATGAAGGCGCAGAGATTGCCTCTCCGTCAAGCACTCCGCCTCCTCCTTTGCGAGAATTACTGCTTCGCAGAAGGCTTCCCATGCCCTCTCGCTTCGTACCATGGCCTGGACAAGGGGGCTTACTATTCAACGTCATTTTAATTCCAATCTAATGCCAATAAGATTCCAATGTTAATTTTGCATACACGTAATTCGGTACTCTTGAAGACGATAGTGTCAACATTGGAACAACAACAACGCCCGATCTCGATTCCACTTAGTTCAAAAAAATGTACACCCAATTTAAACACATTTTGGCGCTAGCGTCAAATTCAAGAATACGAAAAGTTCCAATTTCAATGTCAATCGATCGGAATTAAAATCAAGAGTAAGCACCCAGGGCCGGACGCGAGAGCATTGGCTGCCAATCTTAGCGAAAACTAGCCATCGACTTCCAGACATGGGAATCCAACCTAGGACCCCACGTTTAGTAATTGCGCTTACGTCCGCGAGACCTAAGGGGCAGTAAATAAAAACATAGTTATTATCAAATACAAAAGTGTGTTTGTATATCTATTATAATTGTGTTGAAGTTATTTTGCTGACAGTACTTTGGCACACTTGTAATAATATTATCTACAATGGCAATACATTCCATTTGATAACGGTAAATCTTATCGCCCTTTCCTGGTTTAAAGTTTGCAAACACACCTAAATGACATCAAAATTAGATAAAAACATGTGGGAATTTTTGTAGCGAGCTGTACCTATATGAGCTGGGTACATTGCTCGCATAACAGATAGCCGATGGGGCCGAAAGGTTCTGCAGTGGCGACAGAAAAGAGAGGCCAATTCAGTGAAGTCAGGCTGGATGATGATGAAGCATCAAACTTTATAGCGGTCTGAAGTGGGAACCTCGTTGCGCAGTATTCTACCCCTCACTCCCGCGGCAACATGAATTTGTTACTAAGCGAGCCATCCCTACTCCGTATCGGCTACGAACGTAGGATTAGTTTGGGAGCCCGATCTAAGAATGAATGACAACACGATGTGACATTGCTCCCTACTCTCTATGTGTTTTTTCCTGAACAAAGTAGTTAATCGGGTATAGGGTTCACCCCGTAGTTTCGAATTCATTACTTTCGAACGGGCCCGTATCTTTGTTGACGGACTTAGAGAGTAGGCCCCCCAATTTTCAAATAATAATAGCCATCCATTAAACACAACACCGTTTAAATAATATTTTTGCTTTTTAAACATGTTTGTAATCGTCATGACCTTGCCAAACGATTTAAAACAACTAAATTCATCACTTTAAAAAAAAGTCTTCCTTATTCTTAATTTATGGTAGCATTTATAACGATTATGATGTTTTTGACATCTGCACGAACGTAGATATACATATAAAAGGCTTTTAGTTGATTCGCACGAATTTACTAGCTGAAAACGGGCGAATCGACACTTTAAAAAAATAAGTAATATCGTATTTTCCATAGAACAAAGAATATTTTCTATAGGCGTCTCATACGAAGTTGATTTATCGAATCGACAAATCCAGAAATACGTATTGGGCAATTGCCACGTTTTGAATTTTATGCAATAAATTTATGAGAAAAGGTCACGTAAAGCAGGCCAACGCAAATAGGCACATACAATAAGGTGCATACAATTCAAAACGTGCTAATTGCCTAATAAAAATAAAATAAACTTTAGAGGTGTCAAGGGACACCCGGATGGAACGAAGTTCCTTTCCAGGATTCATAATTTTTATATTTTTTTTATTTATTTATTACGTACAAAAAATCTGAATACACTCAACAAAAATATTCTCTCTCTCTCTCCATCTCCCTCTCTCTCCCTGTCTCTCTCCCTCTCTCTCTCTCTCTCTCCATCTCCCTCTCTCTCGCCCTCTCTCTCCCTGTCTCTCTCCCTCTCTCTCTCTCTCTCTCTATCTCTCCCTCACTCCCTGTCTCTCTCTCTTTACTCACAACAAAAAAAACAACAATATACAAACAATAAAATATATACAGTCGAATTGAGAAACCTCATCTTTTTTTTGAAGTCGGTTAAAAAGTGTCGTGACAACTTTTCGTAAGATTTTTTTCCGTCTAGCCCCCTTTCACAACGCGCGATAAGGAACTTCGTTCCAATAAACAGTAGTACCACTTACGAATTGTATGTCGTGGATTCGAACCCAGACAGGTGCTTTACTTGTGTAAATAATTTCATCACCACTGCTCTCAAAACTGTGAAGGAAAACATCCTGAGGACACCGGCATGTCCTAGAAACGAAAAAATTCAAAGCCATGTGACCTCTACTAACCCGCACTGGGCCCGCGTAATAAATTATGGCCCAATCTCTCTCATATATAGGAGGCCTGTTTCCTAACAGTGGGAACATTATAGACTGATATGCTAATAACCTAATATGTATTTCTGGATTTGCCGTTTCGCCCACAAATAAATTAACACGCCTATAAAAAAAACCACATTATTTGAGTGTCGATTCGCCCGGATCGGGCTGCTAAACCACTTAACAGTGCATAGGTACATATACTTCTAGAAGTACCTACTAATTATATTGGGGGCGAAGTTCAAAGGAAACTATGACCTTAGAACAGCATAATGATACTAATTGATAGATAAATGTTATCTTTAAATCCGTGTTTTAGCAGACAGAGAATGAAGCATTACACTTAATTTGACACGCTTTTATTAGCTTGCTGATACAGGATAAGTTTTTATTCAGTGCGTAAATTGTAACCATGAATTCAGCATATCATTCTAGACCCCCCCGCGTAGAAAATTTTCGTCGGTTATAGAAAAAAAAAATCAGCTGTTCCATACATTTTGATCCCGTAGGTATTGCATTTTTCTATGAAACAGCAGATTTTTTTTTGTATAACTGATGAAAATTTTCTACGCTGGGGGGGTCTAGAATAATATGCTGAATTCATGGTCACAGTTTGCGCACTGGATAAAAATGATCCTGTATATCTATGTAACGGAATCTTTGAACGTGATTCTCACCCAAGGCAAAACATTGGATTAATTTGAAACTTTTCACACTTATCAAGGACCCGATGACAATACAATAATTTCATAAATTTGTGTCATTATCCTAGCCAAGACCACCAGGATCGCAAAAAAAAAAATCTCGCTTTTGTAGCTAGCCGAACTAAAAAATAGAAAATAATGGAAAAAAAGTGTAGTGCTTGATATAAATGAAAAAATACCTCAATAAGCACCCCACGCCTTTTTCCATTATTTTATACACACGACTACACATCAAGCTATACATTTCCAGTTTTAGCTGACGTCGCATTGTATATGCTTTTCGTACAGTGACAAGTCAGCCTATACCGGAAATGTATAGCTTGAGTTGTTGCCGTGCGTACTTTTTTCTTTGGTTTTCTATGAAAGCGTGTTTTTTCTACTTTTTAACAAAGCAAAATTAACAGCGAGCTCATTGCTGTACAGGAGTGCATTATCTGCTTGTTCATTAATCAGTAGAAATATAAAAACTAAATTAGCCTGGTTGCAGGGACGACGATTTTCGCGCACTGGTTTTTAAGTCGAGTTTGTTGAGACAGCGCGTCAATAATTCATTGTTGGATTTTCGACTCTCTGCGCTATGCAGTGCCATGAAAATCCAGTGCGCGTTAAAAATTGCTATTGAGCACCAAGTCTTACAATGTAGTACCAAGTCTTGTAAAAACTACCCATCTTGGGTCATCACTAAAATAAAGGAGACATGTCACGTTTCATACAAAGTTGGGCCCAAAACCCAGTGCCACGGCCACTGAGAAAAAACGTGTAACTCTGATCGGGAAAATTCTCTTTATAATTTTTAACCAGCGTGCTGAATTTCTACGACCATTCCTTCATCTTGAACTTCTGGATTTTTTGGATTATATCTCGGAATTTTGACCTTATATTGGACTGCACCCTAATTGCAAATCGCACTATCTATCAGAATCTGAATCGGATTGAAGATCATTTATAATCCGTTGCGTCATTTGTTCGAATAAATTGTCGGCTCAGCAACGTAAATAACGCAATGAATGTTGTTTAACTATCAAAATGAAACCAATTCCTACCGATAAAAAGTTCCGCAATTACCCCTCTGGTCGGGAAAATCCTCCTTATAATTTTTAATTAGCGTGCCGAATTTCTACGACCATTCCTTCGTCGAACTTCTGGTTTTTTTTTTTTTGATTACGTCTCGGATTTTTTACTTTATATTGGGCTGATCTCCTTTCGACCAGAGAGGCAGCTAATGAAGATATTATACCCAAATTAATTTTAACGTCTGATCCTCATAATATCGGCAGATAGACCGTTACTTCGTAGGAAACACGAACTTTTTTCAACATCTCCACACATGTTCACTTAGATGTCTTCTCACTAATATCTCCTGCGAAAGTAGTTCCTCTAAGATAAGCAAAAACCTCTGGCAGTCATCCAAGAAAATGTCAAAATGGAGAAGATGAATAGGGGCATAGTTCTTCAGATATCTCGGTTTTCTCCTAGTTGCATAACGTTACCTATAGTCGGGTCCCGCGGCCTCAACAGACCAATCGATATCTCGTGCTTAGAAATAGACTGCACTTTTCGCGTCCGCCTTGAAACTTATTCGAGTTTCGGGTATCACGGAATTGGGTGGCGAAGTGGGATTGCCGGGAATAGGGTTACCATACGTCCGAACATGTCCGGCTTTTGAGCCCCCCTCCGTACCTTACGACTAAGGTTTTTTTTGAAGAAAATGAATAAGCAAAAGGATTACTAAAAAACCGGCCAAGTGCGAGTCGGACTCGCGCACCGAGGGTTCCGTACAAACCTGCAGGTCATCATCATTCGTCATCATCGTTTATGAAATTAAATGTTTTTTTTTTTAATTTTTATATTTGAGTTGACTGAATGAAAGGTAAATTGTGGTTTACGATTTATGACGTATTAAAAAAAAACTACTTACTAGATCTCGTTCAAACCAATTTTCGTTGGTAGTTTTCATGGTAATGTACATCATATATTTTTTTTAGTTTTATCATTCCCTTATTTTAGAAGTTACGGGGGGGGGGGGACACACATTTTACCACTTTGGAAGTGTCTCTCGCGCAAACTATTCAGTTTAGAAAAAAATGATATTAGAAACCTCAATTTCATTTTTAAAGACCTATCCATAGATACTAGGGCATGCAAACCGGATACCCGGATAACCGAAAAAACCGGATAACCGACTGATTTGAAACCCGGTTTTTTTAGGATAACAAAACCGGAGTTTTCGGTTTTTTCGGTTAACGTTATAAGTAAGCATTTTTCGACTACTAAACTGACGGCAACTACAACTCAGGAAAACTTAGACTATACAGTACCTAGTAAATGTTTCATGGAACATCAAGGACCAACTCCACCAAGAAATAAAGAAGGCTCTCAAACAACATACCTCTGGTGCAAGCCTATCTACAGAACTTGAATTAGAAACTAAAATCAGGGTGGAAATGGCACTTTACGACGGTGGAGGAAAAATGGGAGAACACTTAATAAAAGTATATAAAGCTTTGGAATCTATACCTCCAACAAGTGTGGAATCAGAGAGAGCCTTTTTATCAGCAGGTCTCATCTATACTAATATTATAAAGCTGAAGAGTTTGTTTGTTTGGTTGAACGCGGTAATCTCAGGAACTACTAGTCCGAATTGAAAAAATATTTTTTGTTGAGTAGCCCATTTATTGAGAAAGGTTATAGGTTATATAACATCACGCTACAATTAAAAGGAGCGGAGCAGTAACGAAAAATGAACGAAAACTAGCAGGCAATTCGATGCGACGGGAAAATTCAGGGTAGAAAAAATTGACGCGGACGAAGTCGCGGGCAGAAGCTAGTCTGTTTTATCTACAACAATGACAGATTTATTTTGTTTTGGTTTATTATGGAATAAGACTTCCATTTTATGCGATATTTCAATAATTATTTTGATTTCATTTTACGTACTGTTGATTTTGCCTGTTCGTATTTTATGACAGTTCAATTGTTATTTAATATTCTGTAATTTTAAGCCTTTGTCTACCTACCAAATGTTCCAAATTGTGTATGTTAGGTTTTTAAAGAATATGTTATTTTCCTAAATAATAAGCTTTTTGATTATTATTCTATGTTTTGTATAAAGTAAAGAGTGTGCGTTACCCAGGCAAAATGTTTTGCTTTAGAGAGATGAGACTTAAACAAATAATTAGTGTATCATGAGGAGCAATTTGTTTACTAATAGCAAAATTTGTTTGAATTGTAGTTTTTAAGTTATTTAAGAAAAACAAATTTTGCTGGAGTAACGTTTGAAACGTTACCCAGGCAAAATCGTCTTTCAAAAATTAGTTTCAGCACGGAACCAAATACATGAATAGATAGCTTTTGTTGAGTAGTAAATGTTTATAAATAGCAAAATTTGTGTGTGGTATAGTTCTTTAGTTATCTAAGATTTTGCTGCGGTAACGTTTTGGGATTTCCCAGATCTCGAAAACGGCTCAACGCAGAAGTTTGAAAAAAATACCAATAAAAGACCTCAATTTGTTTAAATTTGTTTAATCATTAGTTTTTGATTTGGTTGACGTAAACCAATGTAATTAAATGGTTTCAAAAATCAGAAGAAACGGGTTTGCAAGTAAACCAATACACTTATAACCAAATAAACAGCTGTAAAAAATACCCGTGGTTCGACGCTTGTTTACATCAGAAATATTAGATTTCATACTTTACACATTAAGAAGATAAAAACAAATTTGATTTATTTTAGACTGGTCGTACTTTAGCGATCAAATACGCAGTTCCCATAACATTAAGAAACATGGCATACTTTAAACAAATTAAAATGATTCCTGAAAATTCCTTCCTGTTAATTGCAGCTTTGAATTACGGCTCTAATGAAAGTTATCTCAAAAACAAGATTATGTCAGCAATTCTCTAATGAGCCGACCAAATTGAAAAGGTCACATAAAAGCGACCGCACCATACATAAGCGCAACCATCTGAAATGAACAGGATAATATAGATGTTTTGTTAGTACAGTTGAATACAAAAGTTTTCTGGTCAGGTTAGTTAAAATAATAAAATGGTTAAGATTCATTATTTTTATTTAAAAAATCAGTCTCATACAAATTATATGTATTGCTTTGCCTTAGCATCAACATTTTTAGAGAAAAATCACAGATAAGTTATAACCTACTTACTTAATTTTAATATTTGGATACATTAATAGTTTGTACAATTTTCCTTCCTTATACTAATAACGTAGGTTGATAGGTGGACTCCATTTCACCTCGACTCACAGTATGGCATTTTAATATGAGTTTTGTTACGTGTTACTTAGAGTGAATATTTTAACATTACATGTGACTGCCACAGGTGGATAACCCGTGAACCAATCATTGTCAAAGCGTCGTAACCTTCTTTTAACTTAATGTTGAAATATCCACTCTAAGTAACACGACATAAAGCTCATATTTCAATACCACAGTGTGACTTGAGTTGGAATTGAGTCGGCGTTGTGTGTGTAATGTGCAAAGCACATTTAATGTTTTTTTTTACAAAATATGTATTATCGGCTTGCCTATATTTCTTGCCCTTATGAGGGACGGTTTCGAGCATATTCTATAAAAAATGTATATAATCATAAAACTTTTAAATGAGAAAACAACAATATAATAAAAATCTTCCAACAATTATATAAAAAATAAACAACTTTTACACTTATGTACCTATTTAAAAATATAGGAAACAGTACAGTTTTTATCATTAATAACTACTAATATCACTCATAATCACAGATTCGTACCTAATTCAATAAAATTTGTGTGGTCATTGGGACCGTATAAAATTATGTGTTTTATGCTTCCAGTCTCTAACGTTTTAATTACCTACACTAATGAATATATAATCAAATGTGGCATTATGGAGTTTTTGCATTTCTGTAGTTTACAGTACAGATCATCGTAACATTCATATTGTTGAGTTTTCGTTCTGTAACAGTATGCTCTGTAATGTCCAATCAATGTGGAACTTGATGGTGGGTCAAAATCAATTACTGCCAAAATCATATACTGTTGGCCATTTAACTCTATATTAATGGGTATATCATTCAGGTTAACAGACATGTCATGTAGTTCGAAGAAAAGTAATGGTTTTAATTCATATGTAAAATATACATTTCCTGTCTCGCATACAGGACACAGTGAAACATTATCATTATTAATACACGATGTGGCAGATTCTTCCAAGAAGTCAATACCCTTTTGTGTTATAATATTTATATTTAAAGATATATATTTACAATCAATTTTCTTTGGTTGTAATGCATTTGAGCATGTGTCATTTGAGCAACACCTCTGTCTGGTGGCAGAAAAGTATATGTTGCTCATGAATACCTGTTCTAAAATCATTGTTATATTACATTCACAACTGATAATATTTTGCTGTGACTTTGTTTTATCAAAAAGGTCAATCAATAGTTTGTCACGAAGTTCATATAATCTTTTGCAAGTTTTTCTCGTATTAGATAATACTTTTATGAATGTTGTTAAACCATCGCTAGCACTATTTAACTTTTCTCTGAAAGCAGGCCTGTCTTGATAAGCTACACCGAATGCTTGCGCGAGGGAATCAAAAGCACAAGTGTTTGTTATAAGTACCCTGTTTTGGTGTACATAAGAATATGCGACGTTACCATTCTGTAATATGTATATGGAGGTAGCTTTTTTTGATTTAGGAGTGGGTATGGTAAGCCCCCGCCAGTTTTCAACTTCTATAGGTTTATTTTGAAAAATTGATTGAATATCAAAATCTGACGTATCAGTTAGGTTCTCTTCTTCTTCTTCTTTTTCAACTGACTTCGGTGCAGAATCAGATATAATTAACTCTGCTGAGAATGAATCTCGTTTTTGTTCGTGTTTGTCTCTAATTTTTACTATTTTTCGTGAGAAATACTCATAATTTGTTTTGCGTTTTTCCTTTTTGTTTCTTAGTTTTAAGGCCTGTTCTTCTTTGTTCTTAGTATTCTCGTGTAAAATTTGACTAGAGCTTAATTTTATGGTTCCGTTAATAAAACTATAATGTTGTATAAGAAATTCGTCTAACCGGACGCGTTCAACTTTGGTCTCAAAATATATAGTTTTGATGTCCTTAAAATGATTTTCTACATTTGAGCTGCTGGCATAGTCTTTGGCTCCAGGAAAATAATCAGTCATAATATTGCCCCACAAAGGTAATTTTTTCAAAAGTCTTTTAAGAGTGTTGTTAATTTCCGGCAAAAAAAAAGCATTTTTCATTGGTGTAGATTCAATTAACTGTAAATATAATAGTTCTGTATTCATAATGTCATCATAATATTTTATCAAAGGCATAGGGCCACCGTGTTGCTCACTCTCTTCATCTTCTGTTACAAAATATATTTCTTCGGAACTGTCCTCTCTTTCATTCTTTTCAATTTCGTCTGTGTGTCTTAGATATGTTTTTATTTGGTCGCTCAATCGTTTCAATGCTTGTTCACATTTCGATGCCGTATAATCAAGATCGGTACTTATATATTCATGAAGAGAAAGTGTGATTACATCTTTAATAATTAGTTTTACTTCGTCATAGCTTCGTGATTGTAGTATCAATTTGATGCAATTGATATAAAAATATTTGCATGTTTCAGAAGTCTTGTCAAAACAACTTTGTGTATACAGTTTTTTTAAAAAATGAGACTTATCAAGTCTGATGTAACAAGCAGGTATCTTGCCTTTTTTTTCCTCAACTATTGCAAAACATTGTCTTAAATAGTTATTCAAGTCCGTTTTCAAAAAAGTTTTCGTTATGTCCGCTATTAAAGCAGAAGAATCATCACAAATTATTTCATTTGGAAGGACTCTTCTGTTTAACCATGTGCTTAGCCATGTGGCTATTGTTTCTGTTGTGTGTGAGTCAGAGCACATATAACAAATTGGAACACTAGCACCCAAGGTATATGCTACGATGGCATATAAGAAAACATGTTTGGGATTTTTATATTTTAAAAAATCGTTTGCTTCGGGTGGCTTTATTGGTTTAAATAAAGATCCAGTGGCATCAATAGACAGGATTTTATATTTGTCTTCCAAGATGTCATCGTAATATATACTTTGCTCAGTAGTCCAAAAATACAATATAAATGGAACAAGAGACATTTTTTTTATGAAACTGTCATACGGTGGGCTACAGGTCATGGCATACAGTGATAAAATAATATTTTTATCAAACTGAAGAGCGCTTCTAGCTTCATGCCGGTATTTCCTCAAATTTAATAATTTAGGCAAAGTTGGTGGTTCTTTTGGATTATCCATGCTCATAACTTCATCGGCCGTTGAATTTCGTACCCTTAAAGCCTTAATGTTTTTAAGTTTTTCTTTGTGCAGATTAACCCGGTGTGAAGTTAATTTATTTTTAATTCGATGGTCATGCCGAAAGCCTTTTTTCAAATTTGTAAGAATAAGCGTTACTTTATAAGAATTATCAGCTGTTTCGGGGGATATTGTCAAGAACAGACTAGCTTTGCATTGCGTACAACTTCCTGTACATGTGATGTCGTTATTTTTGAGATCAGTAGGCACGTAATTGTTTTTAAACGAGAATGTGCATTCTAAATCGGTTTAAAAAAATATATGATCTTGCATTTCGTTGGTCCACTTATTTTGTGCGAGATGGTGGGATTCAATAGGCGCAATTTTATAGTAGTCATATTTACTCATTTCAAAAGAAACTGTTAAATCAGAAGGAGCTTCTACAACTGCATGCAATTGTGTTCGATTATCTTCACAATCTCCGCGAGAATTAAAAAATAAAACTTTATTTCTCTTCGCAGATATTTGCAGGGCTGCTTTGCTGACTTCGTGATTAAACTGAATACGCAGTTCTTGTTGTATGTGGTCATAAACTTCATTTGAGATTGGGGGAATAGAAACATTAAATATATCTTTATATTTGGAGAACACAACTCTTAGGTCGTCAAGGGGCACTTTTACTTTTCGGCCTGCCATTTTATTGTACCTGCTGGTACTTCACTGGTATGTGTGATTTTCCGAATATAAAATGAACTGACATGAACAACGGTGTGAGTTGAGGCTTGCACATTCTGCTCCCGAAGCCATGAAGTGCAACTACCTGAAAAAAAAGCAAGGCACACATCACATTTACATTAATATTTTCATTACCTATCATTTTAAAAATCTAGTACACTTGTCTCGCCATTTGCGCAGAAAGACATTCGCACGAATGGATACTTGCGCATAAAGACATTTGCGAATGCACACTTCAGTAAAAAGACTGTAGGTGTACAGTACCTTCAGTCTTCTCAAGATATTGCGCGAAAGGACATTTTAGCAGATTAAAAAGGGTGTCGTTTTTAAGGTTGGGATCGCCAATTACCAATATGCGATAAATGCCGTAAAAAATCCAAGATGGCTAAAGATAAACCGCTTAAGCGCTTGCGCAGTGATGAGCTGGGTTTTGTTAGGCGTGGCGCCATTCCTACGCTTTGTTGTACGTATACTGAATTTCGTGTGATCTGATTGCAATTAATGTGTATATAAAGTACCGTGTATGAAACAGCACATATCTAACTAGGTATTGTAACACTCGTGTATAATACCCCTCATTATACAAGTTTCATAAACTATCATTACCGAATACTCACCGGACTTGTCAAACACACTTCAATATAATTGAGAATAATACTAGATTCGTTAAAGCGCTTGAAACTTTATGACAGTATAGCTTAAACGTATAAAAACTGTATCCTTTTTGTTTTGTTTACGTTAAGTCTAAGAGCAATATCACAACGCGATTGCCTAGCATGACGTAGGTATAGAATAATTAAAAGTTAAAGCCTACCACTGAGACCGCCACGTTGTTATTTTAGCCAATAATCACACACACAGTTTTAAGCAATAAAGAGATGAGTCTGTCGTAAAACAATAATATTTCATATTTTGCGCGATATTCTGGTTCAATATTTCCATGATAGCCATTGAAATGATAAAAAAACTATATACTATATTTTCCTAATTGTAATGAAGAAAATGGCAAAGTTTTTTTTTGTGCCGGGGCTAATTGTGTTTTGGGTCACATTTGACGAGTTTTCTTTATTCTGATTCACACCAAAAAGCGTACATTAATATACGCTGAATGACTATTTTATACTGAAACACAACTGTACTGTAAAATAAAAACATTTAATACTCATATCGTTCAAAGACGTCGTCGTACACACACCCATAAACCACAAGCACTTCTCTCCAAAACACTTGGTTCACGACTGATTGTTTCATTGGTTCGGTCGGAGCTAGCGTACCCATAGATAGAGCGTACTCAACTACTCACAGCTAAAGAGTAAGTAAGACAAGGCATATAGCTGTTGCGTTGCATTGCACACAGCGATGCGCGCTGCTCTGACTAGCATCAAGAACGTTAAAACGTTTTTAGCGTGGCTTTGCGTTGTGGTATCAAAATAAAACATTTGGTTTAACAGAAACAACAAATTAAGTACTAAAAATATAGCTACATGTATATATGTTTGTATTGTTTTAAATCACACTATAAATTATACACTATGATATTACACTTTTATTAACTAGTAAAAATTGTGTAATATGGTACTGCACTTAAAAAATATTAAAAAATCGGCTTCACGAATAACGTTTTTCTGCTTAACTGTACAAAACATCGGTTACCAAGCTGCTAATTTGCGAAGATTACCCGTACGTACGGTGCAGTCGCTTTTACGTGACCTTTTCAATTTGGTCGGCTTATTAGAGAATTGCTGACATATTCTTGTTTTTGAGATAACTTTCATTAGAGCCGTAATTCAAGGCTGAAATTAACAGGAAAGAATTTTCATGAATCATTTTAATTTGTTTAAAGTATGCCATGTTTCTTAATGTTATGGGAACTGCGTATTCGATCGCTAAAGTACGACCAGTCTAAAATAAATCAAATTTGTTTTTATCTTCTTAACGTGTAAAGTATGAAATCTAAAATGTCTGCTGTAAACAAGCGTCGAACCACGGGTATTTTTTACAGCTGTTTATTTGGTTATAAGTGTATTGGTTTACATGTAAACCCGCTTCTTCTGATTTTTGAAACCATTTAATTACATTGGTTTACGTCAACCAAATCAAAAACTAATGATTAAACAAATTTAAACAAATTAAGGTCTTTTATTGGTATTTTTTTCAAACTTCTGCGTTGAGCCGTTTTCGAGATCTGGGAAATCCCAAAACGTTACCGCAGCAAAATCTTAAATAACTAAAGAACTATACCACACACAAATTTTGCTATTTATAAACATTTACTACTCAACAAAAGCTATCTATTCATGTATTTGGTTCCGTGCTGAAACTAATTTTTGAAAGACGATTTTGCCTGGGTAACGTTTCAAACGTTACTCCAGCAAAATTTGTTTTTCTTAAATAACTTAAAAACTACAATTCAAACAAATTTTGCTATTAGTAAACAAATTGCTCCTCATGATACACTAATTATTTGTTTAAGTCTCATCTCTCTAAAGCAAAACATTTTGCCTGGGTAACGCACACAAGTAAAGAAACTTTTTGTATAGCTTGTTAGTACTTGTACCTTATTTCAGTCCGTAAAAAAATCATATTTTGATTAGACTTCAGCATTTTCATTTCTGTACAGACATATTTCTCATTTATTAAAAATCAAATAAAAAAACCCGAAAAAACCGATTTAACCGGTTTCACCGGTTTTGTAAACATAAGCCCCGAAAAAACCGGTTTTTATAAACAACCCGGTTTTTGCATGCCCTAATAGATACCCCACACGTAAGGGTTTGATTAAATTTTTTTTTTGTTTCAGTTCTATGTATGGGGAACCCCAAATATTATTGTTTAAAAAAAAAATGATATTAGAAACCTCAATATCATTTTTGAAGACCTATCCATAGATACCCCACACGTATGGGTTTGATGAAAAAAAAATTTTTGAGTTTCAATTCTATGTATGGGGAACCCCAAATATTATTGCTTTTTTTCTATTTTTGTGTGAAAATCTTAATGCGGTTCACTGAATACATCCACTTACGAAGTTTCAATAGCACAGCTCTTATAGTTTCGGAGAAAAGTGGCTGTGACATACTCGGACAGACAGACAGACAGACAGACAGACAGACATGGCGAATCTATAAGGGTTCCGTTTTTTGCCATTTGGCAACGGAACCCTAAAAAGCGGTCAAGTGCGTGTCGGACTCACACATGAAGGGTTCCGTACTTTTTAACTTGACTTATACAACATTTTTTGCTGTTGTATTAACCATAGTGGTAACAACGTAAACAAGTAAATGAACGTGCTGTCAAAATAAAAGGCATTGCCATAGATCGTGATAGTAGATAGTACCCATATGGGTTACGAAATTACACCCGGTCTTATTCTTTGACAAAGATGGCCTGCCCTCATTATTCAATATGTTTTTCTTCGTGGGTAAATAGTGTAATGTCTTTGCATGTGTCAAGAAGTCAAGATGAAGGTTATAATAAAGTGTTCTGCACTAATAATAGGTATTTAATGCGTTATTGTTTGCTCTATTATAAATTGCTCACGCGATATTGCGTATACTTGCTTGTTAGTGCAGGGGATGGGGGGGGGGGGGAGGTTGGCAACGACGTTTTTCTTTCTTTTTAATTTATCAAGCCTTTACTAATGTTACAGAATTCATTATTAATTGTTGTGAAATCCTGGGGGTTGAATGCGCACCAATAAGTTTAAAAAAGTCTCTCGAATTTTCCTTCAATTTGGTTGTAATAAAGGGAGTGTACCTACAACTACATCGAAGTCATTTCACAAACACCAAATTATGTAAAACTCCTGTTTTCTAATTAATGATGCTTTCTTAAACTTATATCTTAGGACAACCAACACACCGTTATCTGATCCCAAACTAGGCAGAACCTGTACTATGGTAACCAGACAACTGATAAACATACTTATATACATTGAGTTAAATAACTAGAGATGCAAACCTCAATAAAATGTGTCAAAAAACTGTTACCACTATTTAAACGCGACGACGTAACTTTGACACTACTAAACATTTAAAGTAAACATATATCTGTCTCACTCACACAAGTCGCAAGAATAATACTGGCGCTTAGATTAGAAAAAGATCGCAATATAAACATGCAATGGCGGGATGGGGTTGCCTACCCATGCGAAATTTTACCCAACTTTTAAGCCATAAAAACGTTTAATGAAACGTTATTCGTTAAATTATTTTTAAAATATTTGAATTATGTATTTCTTATTGAATGTGCGTCAGAAGTTTATCTCTAATGAAAATAATTAAGACATTTTCTTTTTGGATATGTTTTATTTATTAAATAATAGTGAAATCATACTCCGCTATGTAACATTAGTTTTGTATATTATTGCCTTTTAGACTCGTTTCTTGTAAGTGAATAATTTGCTTTATTAGACGCTTGTAACATGCTCGAATTAGTGGGAAACAGAGGGTTAATCGGTAGGAATTGGTTTAAAATTCATAGTTAAACAACATTCATTGCGATATTTACGTTGCTGAGCCGACAATTTATTCGAACAAATGACGCAATGGTTTAGAAACAATCGTCAATCCCATTCAGATTGTGACAAATTGTGCGTTTCGCAATGGTTTGCATCAAAGAAAACGTTTTATAACAAAAATAACGATAAAATAGAATGGAAGTATGTAAACGGTTTACAAGAAATTCAGGAAATTGAAGGGCTTAAAACAGGAAACAAACTAACTAACCGCCATATTTATTTCCGTACTGCATCTTTAGGCACCCTGCAACGATTTTATTATTTAAAAAATATTTAAAATCCTTTATTCAATAAATTAAAAACTCCCACAAATGTGGGAAACTAAAACTAAGTTTTTAGTGGTAGCACTGAACCTAATTTATAAAATTTTACATTTTATTGCGTTTTTACTTTGATAGAAACACTGAAACAATAAACTTTCGTGTGGAAAGTAATTCCGGTTAATTTATTATGTTTTTGAGATCTTGAATCACACTCTTTCACAACGCATTTACCCATTTTGGGGATATTTTCTGCCACGTGTCACTCGGTTGGCGTCACATAGAGCACTGAACTGACGTCAGCTACGCATAAGGCTGTGGCCTTATGTCCAGTGGCAACGCTTTGACGCGGTAATTGCTAATCTAGTGTAACATATATATCAATGCTTATATATTACTAAATACATACATAATATAGATAAATTACACCCAGACACAGAACAAATGATCGTGCTCATCACACAAAGATTTGTTCTGGGTGGGAATCGAACCCACGACCTCAGTCTTAGCAGTCAGGGTCACTAACTACTAGACTAACCTACTTCTGCGTTCATCGTCATTATCTGACAACTGAAATTATTTTTTAAGTTTTTCATATTATGTATAGGGGTGAAGACAATACATCTTGTCAAAGAATAATATATTTCACTCTAATTAGTGCTACATACATATATACATAAACTCACGCCTTTTTTCCCATGGTGGTAGGCAGAAACTATGGAACCCCACCTGCTACGATCCTTACTCATACTCCTTTTGCCTCCTTTTGTAATTTGTGTAAGGGCGCGTTCACATAGAACGTCCGTTTTACAGGTCCGTTTAAACGTATATGTTATTAGCGTATGTAGTTGTATGAACGAGTTCACACAGAATACAGTATTCCGGATCCAGTAAAAAATACCGATCCGACAAAGTAAGCAGGAATCCGTTTTAAAGGTCCATTTAAACGTATATATTATTAGCGTATGTAGTTGTATGAGCCAGTTCACACACATGACAGTATTCCGGATCCAGTAAAAAAAATCCCACACACAACGGAAATAAAATCTGCCTTAAAAATTGATGTATTCAATAACGCCGGGGCTTCCTCCGACGCAGACGACGATAGTACCAATACAACACGACAACGTCCATCCTCGTAGAAAGTAGGCGATACACTGAAGAACGAAAGTCGGATCTGTTAAAATCGGTCCTGTAATTGTTGTGTGAATAATACCTCCAGTAGCGACGGATCCGTTAAAATCGGTCCTGTAATTGCTGTGTGAATAATACCTCCAGTAACGGCGGATCCGTTAAAATCGGTCCTGTAAATGCTGTGTGAATTAATACCTCCAGTAGCGACGGATCAGTTAAAAAGGATCCTGTAAAACGGACGTTCTATGTGAACGCGCCCTTACGTTTATTTTTCTGGAAAAAAAAAATGTAATTCGAGACGTCCGAACAAATGACAAGACCCGACCAACTCCGGACGGATGGTGACCCTAGCTCTAACACAGTTCTTGTCCACAGTACCAAGTGGGCCAGCTGTACTGCGTGGCCGAGGTATCCAAAAACGAAACCGGCGGCGGTGAAGGAATTGAAGTAATAAAAAATGAGCCGTTCAAAGATTACCCCCTCCTTGGTAAGTGCTATTAATTAATTTAACTATACAGCTGTGACAACAACAGCAGTTACCGTGTGGTGCCGGACGAGCACTAGCACCAACCCATTTCTCCCCGTGAGTGTCCTAAGAGGCGATTAAGAGTCTTACCAGAGAATGGGCAGCAGCGTTCTCTATGCATTTAACCACCATACTGCGATCGCCAACCCGCTTGCCAAGCGCAGCGATTATGGCAACGCCCTCCAAATTGGGAAAGGACTATGTCCAGCAGTGGACGTCTGTCGGCTGAAATGATGATGATGGTGACACAGCTATAGACTAGCGCGGTAGGCGCTGCAGTAATGTGTGACCTTGCAGGATTGCTGAGTCATACGTGTTATGCCTCCATTTTTAATTTACTCTGTGATTCGTGCGACCGCGGAAAATGGCGGCTACAGATCAAGCTATACATTTCCAGTATAAGCTGACTTCTCATTGTACGGAAAGCCTCAATGCGAGGTCTGTTAAAATTGGAAATCCATATTCAGGATAAGTTTTTAACCAGTGCGCAAATTTTAACAAATTAAACTTAAAAGAGTTATAATAACCATGCAATTTTTATTTTGATATATTTTAGTACAAAAAAATTAAGTTATCGTTAATGAAAGATGTTTATTTTGAATCGGTTTTTATGCTAACTTGCGCGCGGCGCCGGTGCGGCGGCGAAGGTGAACGACCGAGCGTAGTTACTAGCACCTAACAGCTGTTCAATCGGTCAAAATTCTAAGAAGTTCGAAGTAAGTACCTACGCCGGCTCGCGGTTACTGCCCTATTACTATTTCAATATCATATTACGAAATATGTAGCACCCTACATATTTCGTAATCTGATGATCTTGAAAAAATAATTTAAATGTGTTATATATATTACTGATACTGAACCATCAAAAAAATTTGCGCACTGGTTAAAAAAAATCCTGTAAGTATAGCTAGATTTGTCGCAGAGCGTGCGTGTTATAAGCCCACGTACCCCACGAGTGCGATAAAATCGCGGCGGGATTTATTTTGCGTGCAGACTGTTGATACTTACACGGGCGTAATAAAATCGCGACTGGATATTTTCACGCGCAAAGAATTTTGAACTCTCTATGTTGAACTGAACTCTGAGAATCCAATACAGTGCAGCGCGAGTCAGTCTCAGCGCGTCGAAAAAATACAGTATTCGATTTTTAACTCTCGGCGATAAGAAGCAGTACGTTGAAAATCCAATGCGAGACTGCGATTTTATGACGTCTAGGAACGTGGGCTTAAGCTAACTAAACATTCATAGAACAGCATAACGTACCAAGGTCTATACTGTGAATCGTCAGCTGCCACATTACGAATAAAATCGATAAACATATGCCTCAACGAAAATCGATACTGATTTGTCCTTTGAAATAATTACATTGTCGATTGCAATGGGGAAGGTCGCGCGAAGCTAATAGTAGATGGCGAGATCGTAGCTAGGTTCCTACGGCCTACTATATGACATTTCGTGTTCATTCATGACATCACCAGCCTTTCCCAAAGTGGGCGCTGCAGGCCTCTTGGCAGTGTAAAAAAATGGGGTCGTTGTGTAGAGTCTACACAACGCCCCCATTTTTTTTCTGGGTCTCTTACCCCTCTTTAGGCCTGCAGCGCCCACAAGGGGGCGTTATCGCCCATTTTGGGAAAGGCTGGTCTACGAGTATAATATTTTAAATCAAGTGTTTACTTGTGTCCGTGTGGTGGCGGACGTAAAGAATAGCACCATCCCATTTCTATTTCTTTCAATGGGTGTCGTAAGAGGCGACTAAGGGACTTACTAGAGAATGGGCAGCAGCGTTCTCTATACCTTTTACCAGCGTACTGCGATCGCCAACCCGCCTGCCAAGCGTGGCGATTATGGCAGATCCGTCCAAATTGGGGGAGGCCTATGTCTAGCAGTGGACGTCTTGCGGTTGAAATGATGATAATATACTCGTAATCACTTACTTCTAAATGTTTCACAGTTTTCTTTAGAAAAAGTCTCTAGGAATAGCTTTAAGCCCATCTAATTTTAAGGTCTTTCGAGAAATGGTGGACATCAATTTCGGAGTATTTAGGAACACAGCAGCGCAAAAAACTTCATCTCGCCTTGTATAAGGAACTAGCTAAGATAGCGCCATTTTGACAGTTGCCTTACTATAGCCAAGCGTTTGCCCCGATACGTTCCCACGTCAATTTCTCATGATTTAGACCAATTAACCTTTACCAGCTACCATTTGGAGTAATTGACAGCTGTTTATTGTATTTTTAATCCTCGACGGTTAGTTTTGTATGTCGTTAGAGAAATCACCTTTGTCGTTAATATTTTGAAAAAGATTTAAGGCGAAAGCGCCAGGGTAGAGCGCAAAATTCATCAATTTTTTTGCAAGTTGCAGGTTTTTTTTTTTCTAGTTGTATGTTGATCAAAATATGGTTTGCGACTGTAACGTATAAATGTGTTTACATAATTATATAATCGCCAATACTACTCACTCAGAATTGGCCTTTTAGTATAAAAAGTAGTAAATTGCAAAAAACCGAACTTCGAGGGCTATCGTAGCGCATTCACCTTGACGTAAACGTGGATGACGTCATCAAAACTGCAGTTTTGTGTTTTCCTCTGTGCAAGCCTCAACCAGATGCCCTAATGTGCAGTGTGTCGCTCCGATTGGTCCTTCACCAATCGAGGGCCAATCGGAGCGCCAAACGCAGTAGATGCGTAAAGTCGAGACGGGTAAAAGAAAGTCACATTAGGGCCACTGGGTCTTACCGGTGACCTTCTGTATGTCACCCATCTACTATCATGTGAACTGTGCGACGCGCGACGTCTTTAACGGTTTCGAAATCTTTGGTTTTCTTTATGGTATGTTGGGGTAAGTTCGGCATTGGGTAAAGACCGTACGAAATTTATTTATAATTTGGTTGTTATTATTTTGTTTGGTTTTGATGGACGGGGCAAATAAAACTGGCGCAGACCACAATATTGTGTATTTAAAATATCCTTGTGTCATATCAATTTAGCCGGGAAATGAATTAATACGGTCTTATCCCTGCACCGAACTTATCCCAACATACTATACTACTCCAGATAATATTTCACTGTCCCAATTTGAACATATTTTGTGGCGGTACGATAGAGAAAAAAGCGTTTCGAGAATGCCAATAGTTCTTGGGTGAAATACCTACCCGTATGCAAATTACGAATACGCAGAAAACACGGTCTTAAGTGCTTCTGATTGTAAGCATATTCTGCAATTAGGGTCTTGAGCTATATTATGTATGTACCATCGCGGGCAATGGTCGACAACTTTTCAACCTTATTGCTTAAGGCATAAGAGTGAAAAGTGCCCGCTACTGTCCGCGGTTGTACGTGAGTTTTTCCCGCCCTCATGACCTCGTTACCTCGCAATTAAAGCTACTACAATTGTAGGAAATCTTAAAGACGTATTATATCTTCACACATATGCTAATGAAGCACTCTTGTAAACCTAAAAACTAGTTGTAAATAAACTTGATTTTTAAACAAGTTCTCAATGATCTTTTTTCATTAATAAAACTGGTTTTCGACGTACGTATGGCAACAGAAAATGACACTAATATTTAATTTTAAGTGTAGTTAAATCACGTCATTAAAATGTTTCGTAATTTTGGCAATGAAGGAAACCAGTGGACAGCCAGCAATAAAAGTAGGTTAACACTAGTGATGTGCCAGATCGTTAAAAATGTATGTCCGCGGATACGGATTCGAATGCGGATATTTGGTGTCAAGATCTGCGGATTCGGATACGGATCTTAACTTTCTTAGCCAATCGGTGTCGATACGCGAGGCCTTGAAATGATAGTGGATGCCACATGACGGTTTGCTTGACAGGCCCTTTTTCGACTTTCACTGCGCGGGTCTTTTGTTTTGTTCATAGTTTAATCACGAAATATTTGATTTTAAGAAAAAAAAAATGGAATTTATTAGTTCTTTACATCCTTTATAGAATTTCATCCATGTATTGACAATTAATAAGATAAAAGATCGGCGTTTTTAAAGACACAGCGCGACACGACTGTTAAGGGTCAGTTCAGACAGAACGGAAAAATGCCCGAGTAATTTACTGGTTCCATTCAAAATAGGACCATATTATTATAGCCTAAAGTAGAAACTTGTATGAAACGACACGGTTGCCTAGCGGATGCTCGCGACTTGGTAACTCTCGGTCTGTATTGCGGCCAAAGAAGGCTCGACCTTGTTCGGGGCTTTTTCCGTTCTGAACTTTTTGTAACAGGTACTATGAAAACTTGATGGAAATTGAGCCTTAAAACTTGCGGAATTGCAAGGTAGTTATGCTTGTGACTGCACATAGTATACAGTACCATATCATTACGCGCAGGAAATATTGCAAGAAGGTACGTAGTATACACGGCTACACATAAAGCTATTATTTCCAGTATAAGCTGACATGTCATTGTACGAAAATCCTATACAATGCGAGGTCAGTTAAAACTGGAAATGTATAGCTTGACCTGTAGCCGTGTCGCGTTTAAGCCATCTATTAATATCGAAACATTACGAAAATTACGTTATTCTAATCGAAATTCTGCTGGGCTTTTAAGCTTCTTGGTTCTATTTCTGCGGCTGCCCGTTTATCTAGTAATTTAGAGAAAAAACAGCAAAAAGTACAATTTTTCTTCTCTCATTTTCTTTTAAACTGTGCTAAATAAATGTATTTTCTTTATTTCTTTTTTTCTTTCTTTAGAGTGCCATGTTTTCATAAGGTGGATACGCTAAGGTAGACCGCAAGTTGTTTGATGATTATAAAGTCATATTTATTACGGTCGGGAATTTGTATGGCGCTGGACGTAAACAATAGCACCACCCCATTTCCTCCTGTGTCGTAAGAGGCGACTAAGGAACTTACTAAAGAATGGGCAGCAGCGTTCTCTATGCATTTTACTACCATACTGCAGTCGCCAAACCGCAGGCTAAGCGTGGGGATTATGGCATAGCACTCCAAATTAGGTGAGGTTTATGTCCAGCAGTGGACATCTTTCGGCTGAAATGATGATGACGGTCGGGAATCATATTTAGATCAACATAAAATCCTTTGTTTCTTTCGTGCGAAATCCTCATGTCGGATTTCTACCAACTAAACCCCCATAGTTCCTTCTACTACCATAAGTGTATAAGGAACAATATATGTATTAGAATCTCCGGCTCGGTCCTTCGTACCTCGAAGTCCCATGTAACCGGACGAAGATTTCGCGCTAGCTCCACCTTCCACCAGCGATATTGACACTCAAAGGTTTTCTCGTCCAGACCTCAGGGCCATCATCATATAACCTGACACAGACCAGTAAATTGAAACAAAACTTAAGAAAATGAAAATCTCGTAGATGTCGTTACTACTTAATCGGGTTTGCCTGCGAATTCCTTAATTAATTCCAGCCAGGGCTAAAAAACTTAAAACTAAAGCGACTACTCGCTAAGGCTTACTCCCTGTGTTATACGGATCTCGTCGCTAGTTGAGGGCAGCAAGAGATGGGCTGGATCTGAGTGAAGCGGCCTACCTTGACGCATTCGCCTTAAATGACTGATCAGCTTTATGTGGCCATAGTGACGTGGGCCTAAGTGCCAATAAAAACATTATCGTTACACGTTTGGCACAGAGCTGGCCACTGATTGTTTGTGCGCATTCTATTGTTCGTGAGCACGTCTTTTTATTACGTTTAGATAAGTTTTAGCGTTTCATCACGTTCCGACGTACGCACGGCTACGGGTCGAGCTATAATTGTCCAGTTTTAGCTGACCTCGCATTGTATAAGCTTTTCGTACAGTGAGAAGTCAGCTAAAACTGGAAATGTATTGCTTGATGTGCGGCCGTGTGTACAACGTTGTAGTGTCACCAAAAGAAATAAGTAACCAGGGTCGACGGATATAATTGAAGATTTGTAAGAAACCGATGGATGTTTTTGAATGAAATTTAACTAGCTTTTGACCGCGACTTTGTCCGCTTAAATGTCGGTTATCGCGGAGCCTTTGTCTTTTCTTGGGTTCAAACTTACCCTGTACCAAATTTCATCAAAATCGGTTCTGCTGTTTAGTCGTGAAAGCGTAACAGACAAAGTTATTTTCGCATTTATATTATAGAGTTGACAAATTAACTGGTTGTTTTCCGTTAATTCAGTTTAATTTTATTCGAAAACATCCATCGGCTTTTTTAATAAACTTCAACTATATCTGACGATCCTAGTTTTACGTATCTCTTTTGGTGACCGTACTTTTTATATAAATAAATAAATATCTTAGGACAACCAACACACCGTTATCTGATTCCAAACTAGGCAGAGCCTGTACTATGGCAACCAGACAACTGATAAACATACTTATATATTTCTAAATACATACATAATATTATAGATAAATTACACCCAGACACAGAACAAATGATTGTGCTCATCACACAAAGATTTGTCCTGGGTGGGAATCGAACCCACGACCGCAGTCTTAGCAGTCAGGATCACTAACCACTAGACTGATCTGATGTATTTTTAAAATTTTTGTTTCTTTTGTTGTTATTGTTTTGCCACTATAAATCATAGTTACATTAATTAAAGAAATGTTTTGATACTTTTTTTTCTGGGTGGGAAATCATCAAATGACGTCTCCCGCTCTGGGTGGAGCGGGAGGGCGTGTCAGACTTTTACTGACTAAAACCCACTCGTGTTCCTTCAGTTGCCCATATGCTAGGGCCACGGTATCTCTTACGAACAAATCTCGCGACCCTGGCAGGATGTTTTGATACTTAGAGGTATAATTGATGTATTAGTATCTAGTGACCATGAAAATGTCCTTAAAAATTATTATGATACGTTTTGAACTTTGATCGCAGTAATGTCGTTAGAACACTGAAGAATATATAGCTGTGTTTACTTAAATTCTAACGTCACTGTACCATTTGCGAAACTCGTTAAAATGTGGGCTGTTTAGGGTTCCGTAGGTAAATTGCACAAAGGGAACCATAATAATTTAAAAAAATAGAGTTATGCTTTCCCACAATTTTTTTTATGGTGCTTTTTTCTTTGAAATTAAGTTGAATATAAAAAACATTAGCTACTTACTTAGTCTTTTTTTTAATTCTTTACTTTTTTTCTGTTAGATAAAAAAGATAGAAAAATCGTGGACACGTCGCTGCCGGTGCCAGCGGACTCCACGGAGTCGTCAGATTGTGGTACCTGCCCGGTTTGCAACGCAGCCAGTATGCTCTCAATGTTCCTCTTAGAGTATGAATACAGGCTGTAGAGCGCTGGCTTTTTATTTGGCTGCTAGTCTTGCAGTGTGATGGATACTTGAGGCAGATGAGAAAACATTGCGATTTTTAAAATTGTCGGAATTTTATTTCAATACTTATTCTTTTGGATTAAATACAAAGTGACGCGTAATCTGTTGCCATGGATACTTTGTACATGATTCTGAACCCACGTTGCTGTGAAATTGCTCATACATAGGTTGTAAAAGAATGTTGTTTCATATATTTTGACCGCATTGGTAGGTCTTGTACTTTTCTTTGAAACATCAGTTTTTTTTTTTTTTTGATAACCGAAGAAAAATTTCTGCGTTATATGGGGTCTAGAAACATGTGCTGAATTCATGGTACGCGACGATGTCTCTGCCATTCTCTATATGTAAGCACTTTACATGTCATATTTGAAAACGTAAAAGCCAGCGCAAAGAGCGCCGTTGTAGAGAGAAATAACATGTAGGTAACTAAACTTTAGCTGGTTTGAAGACGTATCTTAGTTTCTCGTAATTTTCGCTATTATAGTCGTAGCTCTCACTGTATTTAAGATCTATTTTAAAAGAGCTAACTAATCTCGCCAGTTAAACTTTGCTGGTAGTTTTAAATTCAATATTGACACTGCATTTTGAACCATATATAACTTATAGACTACAAATTTTAACCATACACAACGTAGACTTGAGACCCTGGCCCGAGACTTCGTACTTTCGAAGACGCGCTCTATAGGTTGCCTTATTCATACTCTAAGGTTTAGTATTGTAGCGTGGGTGCATATTGTTTTAACATACAGACTGAAATAGAAATTAGAAAACACGGTGTTTGACGTAAAATTAGTGTCTCGTGTACATCAACCCACGCGTTGATTACATTCATTTTAATAGTCGAATCGTAGTTTTGTCAGTTGTTTTGCAGCTGAAGGTATTATCAGAGTCATGTGAAGAATAGTTGAACAGTTCAAGTCTTCAACTTAGCCAGCGAAATTATTTAGTTTTTCCGTTTTGTTTGCAATTTATAAGTCAGTTGCGAGTTGTATATTGATTGAAATATAATTGGCGACAATAACAAATGATTGCTTTGCAGAACCCTATTAGTTCATTTAATCGCACTAAAAGTCATTTAGTGGGAATATAAGGAACTTAGAGGGTTGTATTGATACTTTTAATGACTAAAATTCTTTAAAAAACAACATCCGTAGTTTTCAAAATTCAGATTTTCCTACGTTTTTTTTGCAATTGCAGGTCAGTATCAGTATCAGATTATGTGTTGATCTGAATATAATTCAGGCCGTAACAAATATGTATTTACCTACGTATAGAATTAAAATCATGATTACAACTCTTTTTAAGTTCAGATAACATTATTTCATGAAATTTTGTCATTTGAGACCAATATTCTAACTGAAGGAGTTGTACCGCTGATTCAAATTTTTGTAATTCTGTAAAACCATATTGGTAACGGTCGCGAATCATTTACAACCTGACGCTGATCTGTAAATTGCAAAAAAACATTAATAAATTTAAATTTTGCGGGGATGTTAGCCCATCCCCCTTAATTAGTAGAATACAAAATGTGCACCCACCTTTGTAAACTAGCTAGACAATATTATTACTTTCATATCACGCAGTCGTAAATATTTCATAACAAATGTATTGTAATTATTCATAATTAAATCAGTAATCGTATTGTAAAAGTTACACACATACCCATATTTTTATTTCAGGAAAATAATATTTTTTACATCACGGCTTAGAACCGGTACTTCTACTCGGTTCTTGCCATTTCGGTACCTGGGTACCGTACTCCACCTTACTAGTACGGGTACCCATTTCTGGTACCCGGCGTGTACGACTAATGTCATATTTGAACGAAGAATCTCGTACGGTTGGCAACACTGAAGTTATTTAATGAATGCCGGGTATCTATATAATTTTTTTACGGTTTTCAAGAAAAGGAGAAGGTTCTATGTCCCATTGATATTTTTTTTAAAGTTTGTTCACCTATTTCTCCGCCAACTGTGGACCGAGTTCAATAAAAAAAATATTAATGGATAGGTTGTGCTTCAGGAGTGGTATCATATATATATATTGACTTTGCTTTGGTGGCTTTTGCGTTAGCTTCTATAATAAGTATTTAATCCAATTTGTTTATCGTGTTATATTCTAATACTTCCTGACCCTGCTATTGGATAGACTGGCCAATATTGGAATACTTATTAGTGCGGTGTAGATACCATAACCAAAAAGTGAAAAAAAAAAAGGATCTAAAGGCTAGCATCACCGCATTTTTTTCACTTAGGTGTCGTAAGAGGCGACTAAGGGACTTACTAGAGAATGGGCAGCAGCGTTCTCTATGCATTTTACTACCACACTGCGATCGCCAATCCGCCTGCCAAGCGTGACGATTATGGCAAATCGCCCCAAATTGAGGGAGGCCTATATCCAGCAGTGGACGTCTTTTTTTATGGATGGGAAATCATCAAATGACTTCTCCCGCTCTGGGCGGAGCGGGACGGCGTGTCAGACTTTTACTGACTAAAACCCACCCGTGTTGCTTCAGTTGCCCATGTGCCAGGGTCACGGTATCTCTTTCGAACAATCTCGCGACCTCGGCGGGCATCGGTCCTAGCAGACCCCTTCAGTGCTGCTGACATCTCTTTGAGGCGCGCGTGGAACACTACGCGCCGTCGACCCGGGCGTGGTCCTTACCAGGCGGCGAGCTACCCATTGCTCGCCGCCCGCAAGCTCGCGCCTACGGTGGCCGGGAGTCCGCAGTGGACGTCTTGCGGCTGAGATGATGATGATGATTCATTTAAGAACAGTGGTGGCCCAGTGGTAACGGAACTGACTTAGTCGGGGTTCGTATCCATGCAGGTGCTTTACTAAGTCGAAATATTTTCATCACTACTGCTCCCAAAATGGTTAAGGAAAGAGGAGGAAACCGGCATGTTCTTCTAGAACCAAAAATTTGAAAACGTGACGTCTATCAAACCGTACTGGATCCGCGTGGTGGATTATTAGCCCACTCTCTCTCGAACTCTCTTCGAGAGAGAGTGGGCTAATAATCCAAAGGCTTTTGTCCCAGCTGTGGAAACATTATAGGCGGATTATGACTATGTATTTAAGCATAGAAATCGTTCTTTATGCAGGAAGAGAAGCAATATAACAACAGGTTATTTATGCATTTTATAAAAGTTTAAAATTCTGGCTTTTACTGGAGCCAATTTGCCAATAATACGGTCTATGGTTTTTGCAATATTCATACTCAATCGATAATAAAGCGATAGTACTTACATATATTTTAATTATTTTTTCAGATAAGTTAGATTTTATTTGATCGTTCATACAGAAATCTGAGTTATTTTGTTGAGTTATTTAGGAACACTCAGAATTATGAGAACATTATAGTGCAATACCGAGCGTAGCGAATTGGACCATATTTTACCGTCTGGGGTCTACATTCGATAAGATTTTTTCGATAAAAAAAAATTTTTGGGGCTTAGTAAATTTTCGTTTTTATTTTTCGGAAATTTGAAATTTTTATTACGATACTGGAATGAAATAGAGAAATTTCCGAAAAAAAAAGTATTGATAATTTTTGTAGGTCCTCGCGCCATAGCGCCCCAAGGCTACATTCCAACTAGATTTTCTTTTCACCATCCAGGATAGAAGTTTTTTTATCGAGTTATACAGGAGAGCTCAACAATAATGATAACCTAGAATAAAACTGTGACTCATGCTTACAGTGATGGCGTTCAAAATGTGACGTTTTTCTTCAATTGTCAAGAAAATAATGATAACCTAGAATAAAACTGCGACTCATGCTTACAGTGATGGCGTTCAAAATGTGACGTTTTTCTTCAATTGTCAAGAAAATAATGATAACCTAGAATAAAACTGCGACTCATGCTTACAGTGATGGCGTTCAAAATGTGACGTTTTCCTTCAATTGTCAAGAAAATAATGATAACCTAGAATAAAACTGCGACTCATGCTTACAGTGATGGCGTTCAAAATGTGACGTTTTTCTTCAATTGTCAAGAATCTACTTTAATGAGACAATGTCCAAATGTGATCAAAGTAAAGGCCCGCTCACACATACCACAACGACGGGCGATAATTTATATGGAAGCGAATTATTCATTCACACACCACATTGACCACATTTGGCCGTCAAAATGAACCGTGATATAGACCACATCAAGGCTAGAGGTCGCAGCCTCAACGTAACCACCAGCGACACCGTGCGCTAGTGAGCCGACCACATTGCAAACACAACGGACAGTCTGTCTGCAAACACTAGCCATTATACTTTGTCTTTTACTTGTATTCAGTAACTTGACAGTTCAAAGACAAATAATGTTACCATACTAATACTAATAGTGTTGGGGCAGTGAACCATTTCACGTAAAGAACGAATGATAAAATGGTTTAATTAATTTAAATAAAACTTTTAAAATTGTTTTTAAAGATATGGAATATAAGAATATTTAATAAAAGTTATTACCTTTTTTATTTTATTTTAATAGAAACAAACTAAACATTTTCTTATTTTACTTTTTTTACATTTGTAATTTTTATTTCCTCTGGCAACCATATACGTTGATGTAGATTAAATAGTGTTTATCGTGTTTTCAAGACAAGTTATTAAATAACAAATAAAAATGCTTGTAAGTACATTATTTCCAGTTCATTCAATTTCGTTCATTCTTACACCATGACCACCTCACTATCTTTTTTCGTGAAAATCTGGTAACCCTTCAACTGTTACTGTCAAGTTACTGAATACAATTAAAAGTCGAAGTATACATAACCACATCGGAAAGAACTATTAGCGACAACGCAATCACATTGAAATTTCCCCACTCCCTCTCACCGAGAGGTGGCCTGTGTCCCAGCAGTGGGATCAAAATAGGCTGCTTATGATGATGATGACTCTAATTTGGGTGTATGAAGGCCTTTTTTTTGTGGGTGGGAAATCATCAAATGACGTCTCCCGCTCTAAGCGGAGCGGGAGGGCGTGTCAGACTTTTACTGACAAAAACCCACCCGTGTTCCTTCAGTTGCCTATATGCCGGGGCCACGGTAACTCTTTCGAACAAATCTCGCGACCCTGGCAGATTGTATGAAGGTCTTGCATTAATTATGTTATACTTTGTATATTCACACCGATTACGTATGCCTAGTACCCTTTATGAGGGACGTACTAACATAAAGATAGCATTTGCCGAGATTTTATTACATCAACAGTTTTATCTACAAACCATACTCAAATATTGAGCTAGGCTGTAGGAAGCTTGAACTCATTGTCCAAAATTATTACTCTTATCTATGAAATATAGATAATATTACGCACTGCGTTGTTGGGTACACTCGTAAACAATCAAAATTATTTTTATTTTTACATCAGGCTTGACAAATTGACAGCTTTCAAGATCTATAAAATATAGATAATATTACGCATTGCGTTGTTGGGTACACTCGTACACAATCAAAATTATTTTTATTTTTACATCAGGCTTGACAAATTGACAGCTTTCAAGACTGACAGTTATCCAGCATTTGTCAGCTGTAATAATCAATTTGACATGGTTAAGCAAAAAGGATCCAATTCACAACTTGATAAAAAATGAGTTAAGTGCACCAAACTAATTCAAATCATCCATACTAAGGGTCAGTAAAAACAACCAGAAAATTTTATTTTACGTGTACTTGAACTTTAGAACCGATGATATGCCGCTTCATTTTTTTTTTCAGCATAAACCAATTATATTTTCTGGTTGTTATGTAGTATTTCTAACAGAGTATTTAAATAAACCATAACTATTAAAAAAACGTGTTAATATACCACTGTCAAAATTATAGTTTTTGTTACTTGAAAACTGTGAGGTTTATAGGTCTCACATCTATTTATTTGCTGGATTGGAGGAACTGCTATTCGGTTCACTTATTAAAACTCACTTTAAAACTTGAAGACGTATTTATTCCTTTAATCAGTCGCCCATGGCGTGGTTCTTACAACTAACTTAAAATTCGAACATGCCTATATTTATAGTTAAAACACATAGGTGCAAGTTGCGCCGACTGCGCCGAGTTATCAAATTTTAAATTATCCAATGACATAACTAATTAAGTTTTAGGTTTTTGCGATCGACTCCGAGTCCACCAATCAGAGGCAGGCAAGAGCGTCTCGAGGTTTGGACAGGTTTCGACACGTTCTGATTTGACCAAACTTGACTCCGGAATAGATCGCAATTACAAAGATTCTTAGTTCCTAAATTGAATAGAATCAATCTATATCTAAACTAACTTATAGGTGCTATTATTTACATTGATCATACATAGATACATATTATTACAGTACATAGAATGTATATTATCACATAAGCGATCTATGCTATGGGTGTCCTGTACAATACACATTATTACTTAATCAATCTATGGGCGTCCTGCACATTCCTCCCGCCGTGCGTCGTCCGCTGCTGGCGTCGCAGTCGTAGCTTCCGGTGCAGGATCGTCGTGGTCTATTGATAGCACCACTATCTTCTTCACTGGACGTCGCAGGATACCTCCTTTCGTCGATACGTCCACTGTGCGGACCACTCCATCAGGGCCGGGGAATGTAGCACAGATGCGTCCTCTGATCCACATGTTTCTTGGGAGGTTGCCATCTACGATGAGCACTAGGTCGTCGACCTTGGGAATTATGCCTTTAGTGTGTGGCTCTCTGCGATTCCTTAGTTCTGGGAGATATTCTTTCAGCCATCTGGCCCAGAATATATCGGCGAGCCTTTGAGCTGCACGCCAACTGGCTCGTAGACGTAAGTCACTGTCGTCGAATTCCCCTGGAGTCGCGATGCGACCTGGACCGCCCAAAATGAAGTGATTGGGCGTCAATGCTTCAGGATCTTCGGGGTTCACTGACACGTGTGTAAGTGGTCGGCTGTTCACTGTGTGTTCGGCTTCGATGAGGAGTGTGTTGAGCACTTCTTCGCTCGGGAACCGCTCGTTCATTGTGGTGGCTAGTGCTGTCTTCACCGACCTCACCATACGTTCCCAGGCGCCCCCCATGAATGGTGCCCCAGGTGGGATGAATCGCCAGTCGATCATCTTCTTCGACGCTTCCTCTGCTGTAGCCGCGAAGATGGCTGCTCGCAGTTCCTTTTCGGCGCCGTGAAAGTTCGTCCCGTTGTCGGACCACAGCTGTGCTGGACATCCTCGACGTGCCATCATACGTCGTAAAGCCATGATCGCTGAATCTGTGTTGAGCGATACCACAAGTTCAAGGTGTATGGCGCGCGTTGTCAGGCACGTGAATAAGGCAACGTACCTCTTCTGATGACTTCGTCCCACTGTGATTGTTAATGGTCCGAAGTAGTCCAAGCCGGTGTAAGTGAATGGCCTCTGATGATGTGCTAATCGACAGGAAGGGAGGTCCCCTGTCATTGGTTGAGGGGGAGAGGCTGCCTTTATACGACATCGCAGACACTTGCTTATAATGTTCTTCACGGTTGGTCGTAGACGTAGCACCCAATGTTGCTGACGACACTCGTTGACTATGGTCTCTGTACCCGCGTGATGTAGTTTACGGTGGACGTGTTCGATCCATAATCGTGTCGTGGCGTGGTTTCCATCTAGGATCATGGGTTTCTTCAGGCGCTCTGTGATGTCCGTCATGGCGGTTATTCTGCTTTTCAGACGAATCTCTCCTTCGATGAATTCTGTGCACAATGGGTGTAGGCGACTGCTTCGTGAGATGGGCTTCTTGTTCTTCAGGGCTTCTATTTCTTCCTGGAAGGATTGTTGTTGTGAAGCTCTCAGGATCAGACTTTCGGCGCGGTGTAAGAGTTCAGCAGTGAGAGGTAGGTGATTATTTGTGACCTGTAGTCTCTCTTTCGGTTTGACCCGCACCATCTGCTTACCCCTTCTCCAATCAGGGTCGTTGCTATTGTTCTTCTTGGTTCTCTTGTAGTTAATATTCTCCCCTGATTGGCCGCAGAGTTGCAGGAACTGTAGAACTCGTGCTGTGGCTCGTAGGTACCTCTCCCAGCGCGAGAATCTATTGACTTTTGGTATAGCCTCGCTGAGCTGCACTTTCTTGTGTACGACGCTGCAGGTTCTTTCTTCTCCTGTGATTATGACAGGGTTCTTCTCATCAGCTGGCCATGTATCTGGGGGTCCTCGGAGGAATTCGGGACCGTGGAACCAGCGGTGATCTGCATCATAGTGTTCGGGTACATCTCTCGTAGCGTCATCTGCTGGGTTCAATTTGGTCGGGATCCAGCGCCATTCGTTGGTGGAGCTATGTTCTTCGATGGCTGCAATGCGGTGAGCGACATATGGTTTGTAAGACCTGGCTCCAGTCCTGATCCATGACAGTGTAGTTCTGCTGTCGCTCCAGAACGTGGTTGATTCTGGTACTCTTTCATGTTCTTCCTTAACCGCTGTCGCCATTCTTGCACCAAGCACTGCTGCTTGCAGCTCTAATCTTGGAATTGACATTAGCTTCAGTGGTGCCACCTTGGCTTTGGCTGTTATCAGGCAGACGTAGGTTCTTTCGTCGCTGGTGACCGTTCGCCAATATAATGCTGCTGAGTATGCAGATTCGCTTGCGTCGGTGAATATGTGCAGCTGTAGTGATTCCGTAGCACTGAAGCCTGGATAAGTTCGGGGAATGGAGACAAGTTCAAGTGCTCTGAGATGAGCGAGCCATTTCCTCCAGCTTGCGGCTAGGTCACTGTCTAGGGCTTCGTCCCATGCTGTTCCACGACGCCAAACTTCTTGCAGTATTTGCTTGGCTCTGATGGTCACCGGCGATACAAGTCCCAATGGGTCGAATAAGGACATGACTATTCGGAGGGCTTCCCTTTTAGTAGGCGTGTCGTTCTGTAGGACGTTCTGAGGTATGCGTGTTAGGTTTAGATTGAAGGCAAGTGAGTCTACTATTGGTCTCCATATCAGACCGAGAACTCGTTCTGTCTGGATGTCGTCTTCCAGCTTGATGGTGTTTTCAGTCTCGGTTATCTCCCCTAGTGCTTCAAGAAGGGCGGTAGAGTTTGATGACCATTTCTTGAGTTCGAAATGTGCTTCGCTGTGAATGCTACGCACTGCTTGTGAGACTCTTACTGCTTCTTCTAACGTGTTGAAGCTGTTCAAATAGTCATCCATGTAATGTTTCCTTTTGATGGCTTCGACTGCCTCTGGTTGGTCATGTTGGAATCTCTCGGCGTTTGTGTTCTTCACATATATCGCTGTAGCTGGCGAGCAAGAGGCTCCGAAGATCAGCGACTTCATACGGTATTTTTCAGGTGGCTGGTTGTCTCTTCGGTCTCCTCGCCATAAGTAGCGGAGAGCGTCCCGGTCTTCTGGTCGCAGTTCTATTTGTAAGAACATCTCAGTAATATCAGCGGTCACGGCGATTGAGTGCTGACGGAAACGCATTATTACTCCTGGTAATGATTGCAGAAGATCTGGACCAGTGAGCAGTTGATCATTTAGCGATATTCCTCTGGTCTTGGCTGCAGCGTCACAGACAATTCTTAACTTGTCCGGTTTCATTGGATTGAAAACCGCGAAGTGAGGTAGGTACCAAGTCCTATGTTCTGACGTGGTCGATGGAGCTGGTTCGGCGTATCCCTTTGACACTAGTGCTTCCATTTGTTCATAGTACCTCTTCTTTAGTTCTGGATCTCTATCGATTTTCTTTTCCACACTGATGAGCCTGTTCATAGCGCTATCGTAGTTGTCTGGCATTTTTATGTTCTCCTCTCGCCATAATAGAGCAGTTTGGTACCGTCCTTCTGTGGTCCTCCTCGTATGGTGCTGTAGAATACGAAGTGCCTTTTCATCCGGATCATTGATGGGTTTCCTTGGATTGACTTGCATGTTATCCATTGTGATGTATTCCTTCACAAGTTCATGAAGATCGTCGTCTGTGTCAGCATGTCTGATGAAGTTCACTCTGTGGCCAAGCGCTCGTGTGTGGCTGCCGTGCAAGACCCAACCGAGTGGCGTTAGTGATGCTACTGGTTGGTTCTTCTTTCCTGTTTTGATTTCTATTGTGATGAGAAGATCCCAGTTGTCTTGGCCGATCAGGAGTCTGGGTCTTGCATCTTCAGTCACTATATCTTTGGCTATGCCTCGAAGATGTTCACAATCCCTGACTGCTTCTCCTGGTATCCTCTGTGCAGCCAACTCTAGCTGCTTCACCGTTCTTGCCTGTAACTTGCGTTCAACTGTGTGACGTCCCTTGATGCAGAAGTTCACTCGACGAGATGTCACGTCGATTGTGGGTTCGCCATCGAAGGATGATATACGTAGTGGTTCATATGATCCTTCTGCTCCGATCTGACTGGCCAGGCTCTCGTCGATAAGTGTTACCGTGGAGCCATCATCCAAGAGCGCGTAGGTATCCACAGCTCCCGCCGGTCCAGAAAGGTGTACTGGTATTATTTTCAGGAATGACACCTTAGGGGTCCACGCTGAATGTACCTTCTCTTGTTCTTCGTTGGGGCACTCGGGTTCTTCTTTCTTCCTGTCGGCGTGTAACATCTTGTGATGTAGGTGGACACAGTCGTTTATTTCGCATTTCTTTGGTTTACAGCTGTGTTGCTTTGTTCTGTATTTGAGGCAACGAAAACACAACCGATTCTTCTTAGCAATGTCCCATCTAATATCGACAGTTGCTTTCTTGAATTGTTCACATTCTATGATGCTGTGCCCCTGTCGTTCACATAAACCACACTTCGGTTTGTTAGTTTCTTGCGTGGCATGTACCCGTTGCTGGCGTCGCTGCGTGTTCTGTTGAGTAGGTTGTGCGGTTGCAGCGATGTTTTCAGGCAGGGCGTACGGGCTGCATATTTCAGCTTCGATCTTGATGAATCGGGCGAACTTCAGTAGATCAGGTTCGGTTCTGGAGTTCATCGCTGAAAACTGGTACCACTGTCTCTTCAAGGTAGGTGTGAGCTTCTCAACAATAGCTTTAGTTACTTCGGGATTGTAAAGATAATGTCCACAGTTCAGTGCTTGCAGAGTTCCAACTATACTTTCAACTTTAGTAGCGAAGGTGCAAACATCACGCGGAGATTCGGTGAGGCGCGGTAGAGTTCGTAGACGTTCTATCTCAGCCATTGCAATTGAGTCTGAACGTCCGAAGCGTAGCTCGAGTGATTTCATAACTTCACTTGGGTCTGCATTCACTATTAATAGACCCTGTACAGCTTCCTTGGCTAGACCTCGAAGGCTTCTTCTAAGTCTGGACATGTTCTCCCCTGCTGTTAGTCTATGTGCCGACTCATAGTAGGCGGCGCGAAACGTGAGCCAGTCTTGATGAGCTCCGTTGAAACAGGGTAGTTCGGTGTATCTCGTGGGCTGCTGGTACTGTGTAGATTGCACAGCGTGCGTGATCGCAGCAGCAAGTTCTTTCAAGTCCGTCCTTGGTTCTTGGACGGTCATTGTTGTAGGCTGACGTGCGGTGTGCGTAGATGGCATAGACTGTGGCACCCGGGTCCCGGCGGCGTAGCCCGTCGTGTAGTCGTGATGTGGTGCCGTAGTGTAGATCGGTTGCCATGATGTGTTCGTAGTTACGTACGTCGAGTTCTGTGGCCAAGGAGCGGCGGGTTCCGCCGACGCTGACGTTGGTTGCGGCTGCGCAGGCACATAGTTCGGTTGCCAGGATGCGGATGTGTACACTGGTTGTAGGTTCGGGTGTGGCTGCGTAGGCGCGGCGTTCTGCTGCCAGGCGGCGCTCACTGGCAGCGGGTTCAGGTGCGATTGTTCGATCGCAAGGTTCGACTGCCAGGCGGCGATCACTGGCGGTGGGTTCAGGTGCGGCTGTTCAATCGCAAGGTTCGGCTGCCAGGCGGCGGCAGTGCTCACTGGCAGCATGTTCTCGGGTTCAGTAGTGCTGACTCCCGCCGGTAAAGTCGCCGGGATGTTCCAGGACACGGCAGCGTTCACTGGAACTGCAGGTTCGGTCGACGACTTTACGTTAGATTCATGTGGTCGTTCGGCGATGGCGAGTAGCTGACTTCTTTGTAGCCACGTAGTCACTCGTTGATCATTGCCAGCTTCCGAGGCCACTGAGGATAGATCTTCATCGGTAGATTCAGCTTCGACCTCGGCAAGGCGTGCGGTTGCTAGTTCTACTAACCTTTGTGCTAGCTCCGCCTTGGCTTTAGCTACGCGACGCGATTTCGACACTTTTTCACTCGTAGACTTCATACGGCGACCACTTTCTTTGTTCTTAGGTTCATCGGCGACTCTTTGTTTAGCTGTGCTTTTAACTGTTGACTCGATCACGGCGGGTGCGTCCGATGTATCAGCTGTCGTTATCGTAGGCTCCGTAGTGGTCATCTCAGTCGCAGTCTCAGTAGTGGCTTCCGTAGTGGTTTCAGTCGCTGCTTCATTTGCGTTTTCAGTAGCGGTTTCGGTTCGTTCTGTAGCTGTAGTCGAAGGTTGTCTACCCTTTTTCCCTGTAGACCTCGTAACTGGCATTGTTCTTGATGAGTTGTTATAAATATTCTTCAAATAAGTTCACACTGGAGTCTTGTTTAATAGCGTTTTCACTCGAATCCGGCTCGCGAAGGACCAGACAATGTGAGGTTTATAGGTCTCACATCTATTTATTTGCTGGATTGGAGGAACTGCTATTCGGTTCACTTATTAAAACTCACTTTAAAACTTGAAGACGTATTTATTCCTTTAATCAGTCGCCCATGGCGTGGTTCTTACAACTAACTTAAAATTCGAACATGCCTATATTTATAGTTAAAACACATAGGTGCAAGTTGCGCCGACTGCGCCGAGTTATCAAATTTTAAATTATCCAATGACATAACTAATTAAGTTTTAGGTTTTTGCGATCGACTCCGAGTCCACCAATCAGAGGCAGGCAAGAGCGTCTCGAGGTTTGGACAGGTTTCGACACGTTCTGATTTGACCAAACTTGACTCCGGAATAGATCGCAATTACAAAGATTCTTAGTTCCTAAATTGAATAGAATCAATCTATATCTAAACTAACTTATAGGTGCTATTATTTACATTGATCATACATAGATACATATTATTACAGTACATAGAATGTATATTATCACATAAGCGATCTATGCTATGGGTGTCCTGTACAATACACATTATTACTTAATCAATCTATGGGCGTCCTGCACAAAAACTAAATACTAATAAAATAAAAATACCTCTTGAACTTCAAACTTCGATATCTCAAACTGCACGCGTAGCATGACCACCGTAGAAATGGGTTTTGTCGACGGAAGAATAGACAAAATTACAGATTGTAGAAAGATTAAAGACAGAATTAAAGATTGTAGAAAGATTTGTATCGTTTTATGCTGGCGTAGCATGACAATTCTATCTCTATTCTACCAAGAATAGACAAAACCCATTTCTACGGTGGTCATGCTACGCGTGCTGGTGGATTTGGATCCTTTTCACTTAACTACTTCCAATTCGAAACCCTCGTAATGTCAATTGGGTTTTCTATCTGGAATTTTGCAGAAGCAACCCGGAGTCTGATTTTGTGCCCGGTAAACGTCTCGGCAATAGTCTCGCCCCGAGTCACATGTCATTATGTCATACAAAAGTTTACCGAATAAAATAATCCTACTAATATTATAAATGTCAAAGTTTGGATGTTAAGATGTTTGGATGTTTGTTACTCAATCGCCTAAAAACGGCTGTTTGAATGGATTTCGATTACAAAAAGTTTATAACCTAGTTTAACGAATAAGATTTTTTACCGGCAGTACGTTCCCGTGTGAAAAAAATCAAATAAAAAAATAAAGAAATGACAAGTCATCCGTCAGATATCGTGGTGAGCCAAAATAATGTTAATGTCATAGAGTTTGTCTCGAGCCGAGCAGACTGATCACTTTATTATACACGTGTGGTATTCCTTCATTCAGATTCCTCAATTCGAAGCTTATCTAAAAATAAGACCCGACGAATAAACAAACAGAAATATTATTTTCCTACTATTAGGACAATCAATCTGCCAAGCCTTTTCTCAACGATATTGGGGTCGGCTTCCAGTCTAACCGGATGCAGCTGAATACCAGTATTTTACATGGATCGACTGCTTATCTGATCTCCACAACTCAGTTACCGGGTAATAAGATGGGGTATCTTGGTAAGACTAGTTTCGGGGTTCTGACGACACGTAACGACTATCAAATGACAGCCGGGGCACGGTAAAGATTTTACCGTATTCGGGGCCAGCGGCCGGTATGGCCAAGGTTTCGAATTAAAATATTATCGGTTTGAATCACGTAAAACTTCACCTTTATATCTACATACATACAATCACGCCTTTTTCTCATGGGGGTAGGCAGAAACCACGGAACGCCACCTGCTACGATCTCTACACACTTCTTTTGCCTCGTTTAGGTTCATACAATTGGTCATACACACACGCCGGTTGCGAGTACTACGCACCGGACCTTTATATCTGTTTGTTTCAAAACCCTTTTAAACGATTTAAATCATAATATTGAGTACTTTTCGTGAGAAAGGACGATTTATTCTTCCTTCTCTTTCTTATCTGCTTGTTTAACTAGCTTTTGCCAGCGGCTTCGCCCGCGTAAATAAACCTTCCTCTTGAATTCTTCACTCTGCCTATTGAAAACCGCATTAAAATCCGTTCCGTAGTTTAAAAGATCTAAGCGTACAAGCGACTTTGGTCTATGCTATGTAAAGAAGACAGCATTATTTTGAGTTCAAACAAATTATAGAAGAACACACTAGTACCTACTTGGTAGATGATCTTTTGTTTTTTTCACACACTTCTAGTATGTGGTTTCACGTTACATAGACTATGGTAAGCAAATACATATATTGTTTATTGTTATAAACTATGACGTCTGATGTCAGTTTACTCAGGTGTCCTCCACTGTGCGCTGGGTGCAGAGTACTTGAAATACTAATGTTCCCTGAATGATATGATTGTAAAGGGAATTTATACTGTGTAATATTTACACGTTATTGAGGCTAATAGACGTAAAATAATATTAGAAATATGTACAAGTATATAAAAACAGAGATAAAAGAATCACAGGGCATCAAAAAACTCGTCCGCATCGCTGTCTTTGGGAAGAGTACCCAAAAGGCTGACAGCATTGCCACGTTGTCTGTGGCCAAAAGGTGACTTAAGTTTTACAACATTCTATGGATTTTTAAATCTGATTTAAAAAGGTTTTATTATTTATTTATCTTTCAAGCGAATGACGTACGTTGAATTATGTGGCAGGTTTAATACATAATTGCATTTTTTTTTACACAACATGTTTCGATTAAATCGCAAAACTATTAACTTGTAGGAAGGTTGCCTAAAATGATATAAACTCTAGAAAGGCCACATGAAAACAATTTGTAACTTCTTCCAAATAATAACTTCCAGACTTTAATTAGAAAGATACTTTGTTGCATCTTTCAATAGGAATATTATAATATTTACTAGTCCGTGGTATTTATGAATAACTAAGCGAGGAGGCTTACCTCTTGACTTGAGCACAAAATCAGTTTCCCTGGGCTTTGTGCTGGCTTTAATTTAATTTATACTACAACGAGAGAGTTCTTAGTTGAATTAAAGCATTTAAAATCAAGAGAATTTCTGTGGTTTGCAACAAGCATAAACAGTGGTACACATGGCTACGTATATAGCTATACATTTACAGTTTTAGCTGACCTCTCATTGTATAGGCATTTCGAACAATGACAATTCAGCTTATACTGGAAATGTAGCCCTGTAGCCGTGTGTACAACTTCAATAAAATAAATTAGCCCTTCCTCCAAAACTATCCTTCATAGCGAGTCACAACCATTCGATACGTATCCGTACCCAATCGAACCGGGGACCGTAGGACTCGCATAAAAGCTGTTCACAAAACCAAAAACCGAAAATTTTGACCATTCAAATCAGTGGCGTTCATTGCATATAGGCACATAAGCAGTTGGTGGCCCAGTGGTAACGGCTGCGACTTACGAGTAGGTCATGAGTTCGAAGCTTCGAACCCAAACAGGCGCTTTACTTTGTGTAAATTATTTCACCATCACTGCTCTCAAAAACGGTGTAGGAAAACATCGTGAGGCAACCGGCATGTCTTAGAACCAAAAACTCGAAGACATGTCACATCTAGCAACCCACACTGGGCCCGCGTGGTGGATTATGGCCCTCTTCCTCTAACCGAGAGGAGGCGTGTGTCTCAGCAGTGGGAACATTATAGGCTGCTGACGACATAAAAAGTGAATACCTCGAAAAATCACCATGAGTCAATTAAATTTTAATGTGTGTCCTGAAATTGTTTAGAAACTAACTAAATTATCATTCCTGTAAGAAACACGCGTTTGTCTGCCTAGACAAGAATAGTTGGCCTAGTGCCTACCTATACAGAAAAGCAATGCACGCTACTGATTCAAATTGAAGTAGACGACCGCTATTCTTCCGACAGCTGTTTGCTGTCGGGGGCAAGGCAGATAATGTAACCGAAACGTGTCATTTTCGATACGAAAGCCTGTCGAATGGTTGTGAATAGCTATGCTGCCTAAAGCTATACCAAGGACTTATTATATTCCACATACAAATTAGCACCAAAACTGGCAGCGTCTTGTCATTCTCAGAAAAGCCACTTAAAATCTATCTAAACGTTTTTAAAGAATCAATCAATTTGTTCAATTTGTCTAGACTTCCAGTGTAACCAGTATTTTACATAGAGCGTCTGTCTATCCGAACAGTTTCCAAAGAATATCCAAAAACAAATACTAAAGTGTAGTGATGACATAACGAATGACGATGACGTCACCAACATTCGACGTTTGAATTTTACTTCAGGGTCAAAAACTCGTGACCTCCGCTTTGTGCAGTATTGGAAATACGTCACAAGTCGCCGTACAAGTGTGGCATCAGCTAATTATGTGGAGTAGTCGTGTCGGAGTTTTGTAAGTGCATCTTTTGATTAAAACCCGGGTCACATTAAGGGAGATACAATAAGGTAATCCGCGAATTTCCAAGGACTTCATTAATATCGTACCTAAAAGTTGAAATGCCAGAAAAAAAATACGGAAGAAAGTCGCTGGCAAACCCAGCGTTTATCCCCTTAAGGCTGTTCCTTGTTTGTGGTTGGGAAATGAGCGGATGAATGAAGTTGATTGGTATACCATATCAATCAGTCATGGAAATTAATTAATTGTTTACCAAATTGAGTACCAATTTAAATTGCTCGTACGTATATTCAAACCACAACTGTCCTTCATTGGAAGTTGTATGAAATTACTTTAAAATATAAATTACTACCTGTATATATAAACTTGAATCTCTCTGTGTATCGATGAAAAAAAGCACATTAAACTCCGTTCAGTATTTTAAAAGATCTAAGCGTACATAAGCGGGAAGTGACTTTGTATACTATGTAGAGGTTTATTTGCTTAGAAACTGGGTACGTAGTGTAGGTACCTATTGCTCTGTCCGCCCACTGAGTGACCTGAGGGAAGAGGGCGCACAGTGGGTACATGCTGCCTTCCACACTTGCAGGTTTCCGTTTCGGGGACACCCATTTACAGTCTCCCCAGAGATGTGCCGTAACAGGCCTTGCACTGGGGGGCTTCGGATCGGTCTTTTGAGAGGTAACAACTACACGTGGAAGGGGTACCTTCCACGTGTAGATGAGTGACCATCGGGGTGGTTTTAGTGAGGTAAACATCCCATACTCCCCGGTTAAGGCCGATATCCCTCGAAGCCTTTTGGAGGTTCCCCCAGAAACAAAAAAAAAACAAAAAGGTTAAATTTAAAATCTTGAAAAACCCACGACCCAAACACAGGCTTGTAAAAATTTTAAAAATATGTAAGTACCTATTGGCCTTTTAAGTTTAATAAAAAGTTTAAGGTAATATTTGATCAAAGCATTGTCGTTTTGGGGGACGGCTAGTGATATCGTCACGTTATGTTAGATACTAGGAAAATTAAAAACTTTCAGTTACTACAATTCAATGAAGACTAGAGTCATCTGTGCTAACTATTGTCCAGCAAAATCAATAAAAGCCAATCAAAAACTTGATTATGTTCAGGGAAGGGGTTCAGTAAAAAATGAAATGGAATGACGTAAGAGGCGGCGACCCGAGGTCTTTTATTTTCATTCAAACTCGTTGACCTTCATGTGGGAGGAAGGGTTCCAATCTGTGAAATGCAAAACGTAATTTATATGGCAATAGTAATCTAAACTAAATCCCCCTTTGTTTATAAACTTTACTTACAGTTAAGAGACGGTCAAACGTCAAAAATCTATGGTTCACATTCACATAACACATGATCAGCCTATATCGTTCCCACTGCTGGGACTGAAGCCTCCTCACGGTGAGAGAGCGGGAGTGCGGGTTGGTAGATGTCACATGTCTTCGAATTTTTGGTTCTAGGACATGTCGGCTTACTAACGATGTTTTCCTTCACCGTTTTGAAAGCAAAATAAAAAAAAAAACATAATCAAAAGTCATTTATTCAAATTAGGCTGAGGATCAGCACTTTTCAAACGTCAAAATTACATAAGAGTGAGCAGTGGTGATGAAATTGTTAACACGAAGTACACTATGTATGAAAAACCGAAATAACTTTAAATCCTATTTTAAATTAAATTAGCTTTTCGTGTCCGTCTGTGTGCCCGCGTTCTTTAAAACTGCGCAACGAATTTTGACGCGGTTTTTACCATCATTTAGGTAAAGAATTAGGTACTTATAATAAATTAATATGACGTATTTACATGGAAATATCGATGTTTCGTCAAGTCTTAAAAACTAGCTTGGCTAGTAAGATATAATATAGGAGATAATTTAAAAAACCGTATAAATCCGTTTATTACTGGTATAGACAAGACGTGTTGTGTATGCGCTTACCGGTTTATAATTACAACACTATAATGCCACGTGCGTGCGGTGTCGCTGACGTAGTCATCTCACCATCTGTGGCGTTACCATGGGTTTACACAGTCAAAACTCGCTAGTGTCTCCGTTAATGTTATGCTGCTGCACGGGTTAATCGTTCAGGTTAAGCTACGCTTGCCGTGGTTGCTCCGTGGATGGGTGGTCATCTTTGCATACCAATGCCCTTCCGTGCCTCGGAAAGCACGTTTAGCCGTCGATCCCGGCTGTATTTCGTAGATCTTAGACAGTTGTTACGGGTCATCAGAAGCCCGAAAGTCTGTCAACCAGTCTTACCAAGGGGTATCGTATTACGCAATTACTAGGTTAAAGTCAGATAGGCAGTCGCTCCATGTTAAATACTGGTACTCAGCTGCATCCGGTTAGACTGGAAGCCGACCCCAGATTAGTTGGGAAAAGGCTAGGCAGATGATGAGCAATTATTAGTTACTTATTTCACCAGATTTCGATAGGTAAGAAACCTAACGTTATCTATTCAATAGTCACTAACGTTTTCCAGCACGCGTAGCATGATCACCATAGAAAGAACTTCTCTTTTCTTGGTAGAATAGAGGTAGAACTGTCTTGCTACGCCAGCATAAAACGGTACAAATCTTTCTACAATCTTTAATTCTGTCTTTAATCTTTCTACAATCTGTAATTTTGTCTATTCTTCCGTCGACAAAACCCCTTTCTTCGGTGGGCATGCTACGCATGCTGCTGTCGCCATACAGTAAGGCACCATGAGTCACTAATTTGACAGATGTTATCGAAAAATACGTTTACGATAGTAGTTACGTAGCTCATTAGCATTTTGACGTGTGAAACATATGTTTTCATTAAAATTTCATACGTCTTTGTGTCAGTTAAAGTCAAAATAATGTCTAGGAGAGCTTATTTATTTTATTTCAAGTCAAAATGAGTTATGTTGTGAAAGAAAGTTAAGTAAACTTTACCCATTGTATTTTCTATTTTTTAGGGTTCCGTTGCCAAATGGCAAAAAACGGAACCCTTATAGATTCGCCATGTCTGTCTGTCTGTCTGTCTGTCTGTCTGTCTGTCCGAGTATGTCGCAGCCACTTTTCTCCGAAACTATAAGAGCTGTGCTATTGAAACTTGGTAAGTAGATGTATTCAGTGAACCGCATTAAGATTTTCACACAAAAATAGAAAAAAAACAATAATATTTGGGGTTCCCCATACATAGAACTGAAACTCAAAATTTTTTTTTTCATCAACCCCTTACGTGTGGGGTATCTATGGATAGGTCTTCAAAAATGATATTGAGGTTTCTAATATCATTTTTTTTTTAAAACAATAATATTTGGGGTTCCCCATACATAGAACTGAAAAACAAAAAAAAAATTCATCAAACCCTTACGTGTGGGGTATCTATGGATAGGTCTTCAAAAATGAAATTGAGGTTTCTAATATCATTTTTTTCTAAACTGAATAGTTTGCGCGAGAGACACTTCCAAAGTGGTAAAATGTGTGTCCCCCCCCCCGTAACTTCTAAAATAAGGGAATGATAAAACTAAAAAAAATATATGATGTACATTACCATGAAAACTACCAACGAAAATTGGTTTGAACGAGATCTAGTTAGTAGTTTTTTTTTAATACGTCATAAATCGTAAACCACAATTTACCTTTCATTCAGTCAACACAAATATAAAAATTTAAAAAAAAAACATTTCATTTCATAAACGATGATGACGAATGATGATGATGATGACCTGCAGGTTTGTACGGAACCCTCGGTGCGCGAGTCCGACTCGCACTTGGCCGGTTTTAGTATACTGGAATCTTTTTTTTGTAAATTAATTTCACCTAATTTAAGTGACAAAGTTCCGAGAGCCATACAACGTCAACAGCATTATAAATTAATAACACGTTTATGGCAGTCGACATCGACAGTGACTTTTCTAAGGAAAGGAAAACAATTCAACAACCCTTAAACATTTAACATTACACATAAGAAGTCTAGTAACCGCCAACCTTTGTATTTAGTCGGATTAAATTCCGTGCAAACGTGCAATTGACTATCATTTTTAGCATAGCGATACCACTACATTTGAGCAAATGAGCCGTTCTCTCTTCTTAGTACTGAGAAAGAAAGAAACAAAACATAGCAGAAATAAAACAAGACGACACCATCTATCGAACTTACCTTGACGCCTGCGCCACATACGTAAAACTCATGGTGCAAGCATGATCGATATCTATTCGATCCATATTAACTCGCTAGCGAGTAATTTTTCGATAACTACTCATGGTGCAGTACGTTTCAAACATAATGGCAGCTCAGAAGTTAGCTGCGAGTGCAGGTACGCGCATGTGCAGTAAAGTCGAAAATCATTAATGCTTGTTTAATTATTTATTTTTGTGAAATGTTTTAGTGTTGTATATGTACGTATTTATTTGTTAGTTTGTCAAGTAAGTTCAAGGAAAAACAAAATAGGTTTTATGAAAAATTTAAGAAATAATGTATTTTAAATTTGTTTTATGGCAACGGTTGTACACCCTCCATAAAAACTTGGTTACTTGTGGAAGGAATTTCCATGGAACTATCGCTTCCTTCGTCGTCACTTGAATCTGATTCCTCATCAGAGTCAGTATCGGATTCATCGTCACTGACACGTATGATAAATTCGTCAGTCATCCTGTCGATGACAACGTCACTTTTTTATAATCTTCCTCTATCTTTATCAGTTTCCGAAACAATGTCCCCTATTCATTTTCCCTCATTTCATTTACTTTTTGCTGGACCAATTCCATGACCGAATTTACGTTCCAGTTAACGTTTTTCTTTGCAACGTATTGTTTAATGGCTGCCCATGCCATCTCGATCGGATTTAAATCGGGGTGGTAAGGAAGAAGGCGTAACACTGTGTATTTGTCTTTAAGAATTTTATCTATATTAAATTTCTTGAAACGATCTTTATTTTGAGCAATCAACTTGTACAGCTGTGGCTTCAGCATTGTGTCTTCAAATTCAATGTTTTTTTCACGAAGCCAAGATTGCATATTTGCTTTCCTTGAATTTGTAGGTAGGTGCAGGATCTTCTTGTTTGTTGTGATAAGAAGCATTGTTCACACAACAACTGAATTTGCTGGTTTTGGAACGAGTTGCTTTCTGATCCATTTTTCATAATTTACATAGTTCATGTTATCATGATAGTCGCCGGTTTTTGTACCCGCCTTAAACATTAAAAGTACGTTGGGTACAAAACCAGGTTCAGTACCCGCTTGTACGATTACAACTCGTAGACCTTTGCATATTTTTTTTTAAATTCCTATAAGGGTCTCATCACCCCAAGATTTCGGCTTGGTGTGGGAAGAATCGACATATGATTCGTCGGTATATACAATGGCTCTGCCTTCCAAGCGATACTTTGTGATTTTATGTAGATATTCGATGCGTTGTAACCTAATATTTGACTGTTCTATAAATACTTTCTCTCATTTTGGGTGTTTTTCCATTGAAACCCCAATTGTTTCAGTATTCGGCCTAAGCTGGTTATAGAACCGTTGAAATTAATATCATTTTTTAACTTACGTTTTAATTGCTTCAGTGTCGGCATTTCTTTTTCAGTAACGTGAAAGTTGTGCACGCACCATTTGATGACACCTTGGTCGAAGCCGTCAATACCTGTCACTTTCTTGACTCTCTTCCTTTTTTTGCCAGGCGTGTGAAAAATGGCAAACCTTAACAAAAAAAAAAAAAAACTTAACAAAACAGATAACAAACGGAAAAAAACTATTATGAGCTCGTCTGTACTCAGCAGAAAATCGCGCGCGTGTGCAGCATACGGACGTAACTCACACACTTAGGCTTCGTTCACACGGCATTGTCCTGCACGGTTTTTTGCCGTATACGTCTTAACGTATAAATAGTGACCATACCACGTAGATAGATCCATTCACACGTCGATTGTACTGCAAAAAAACGTGTACCGCTTATACGTTTAAACGCATACTCAACGGACTTGTCAAGCAAATCGAATGAACTTTGACGTATTCGGTTCGCAGTGGCATATGGTATAGCTTTGTCTCCTTCACACGACACGATGTCATACGTTTTTTATCAGATAGCAATCAAAGAAGCGTTTAGTACCTGAGCGTCTTTTGGAGGGGTGGCACGTATTTTATGTTTGATTTGGTTTGATATTCAAAATGGTTGAGGAATTTTCTATAGATAACGAACTATTAATTTCTTTAGTGGAACAAAATCGCGTTTTATGGGATAAAACTATGGAACTTTATAAAAATCGCGTCCATATCCATCAGTGACGTCTACTCACTGTGACAACTGTGTGGAAGCTGCGGCTATTCGTTTTTACACGAATGAAAATTTACCATATCAACACCCGGTTGACTATACGTTAAAAAAACGATTACAAAAAAACGTGCAGGACAATGCCGTGTGAACGAAGCCTAAAGCGAAGACGCGTAGGGCGAGTGCGGTGCGGGTGACGTACTGCTTACCAGGGCTTTGAATAACGTTAAAAAGGAGATGTTTCATTTTTATATGGGGCTCCGGCCATAACATGTACCTTTTAGCGAAGCTGGGAAACTTACCCCTGAATAGAATAAAGTAACATTTTTTTCATAATATCAAATGGTTTTTATGTACAAAATAAAAATTAAAAATGTTTGACGTTTGTCCTAAGAGTTAGCAAGTGGTTATTTTGAATTCGTTTAGAAACACACTTCAAAAATAGAGACTAAAGATTTTTGTAACGATGAAATGGTCACACTTAATTATGTTTACTCAAAAATATGTATGAGAGAATAATAGTAATTTATTTTTAACACTTCAAGAATGCACACATTTTTCATTATTTTCTACGTTACGTTGATTTGATGAGATATGATTTCAGAACGAACGAAGTCTGCAAGCAAACGAGACGCCATGTTGAATAAAATATGGCAGTAATGGGAAAACTATTATGTTTTGTACACAACAAATCAGGCTCAAATTCACCAGAGAATATTTTTCTCCAATTTGTGGTATTTTTTCCTGTTTTTCGATAAATGTACATCTGATGGCCGAAAATGAAACATCTCCTTTGGTATCGTTACTTTCATCGGACGAAGATAACGTTATTAGTAGAGGTCACGATATGCTTGGTAACGATACTTGGCATACGTTTTACCGGTAACTGAGTAACGTTAAATTTTTATTTATTTTCTTTCATCTCTTTCTTTCGTCTACATTAATGAAGTTGCATTTGCATCGTTTGATTGGCGATGTTGCCGTAGAGCGCCGCCGCCCATGGCGTGCCGCCATGGTTGCGCGGGTTGACAACAACGCATTAAGTAACGATAAAAGTATCGATACTAGTAACGGTATTGGTAACGGTATTTTATGGATTCGATACCAACGTATCGTTACCCGTGTTACCGTTAAAAAATTAACTTTATGAAAATAGCGTTACTTAACGATACTTATAGTGTGAATTTGGTAACGTTACCAAGCCCTGCTGCTTACCACACTTTACCACACCGGCTTTATACTATGACACCGGTTGGCGGCCCACGAAGGCCAATCACAGAGTCGAGCGGTACTGCAGCTAATAATAACACAACATACAAAGAAAATTGCGTGCTATGACATCAACGTTAGGTCGACATTCGAGCAATGCTAATGTGTGTGTTGTGCTGCACAGTGAGATAACGTAATGCCGTTATTTAGGTAAGTCTCTAGCGAAATACGATCGAATACGTTGTCGGGTATACTCGGGCGACTTCGGCGCGTGTTCGGGTAGCGTCGGCTCGCCACGCGTTGGTTCACTCGCTCGTCGATCGTTCATCAACACATCGCGAGTCCAGAATACACAAAACAATTAAATAAGAGTAAAACTTAGCGCCTTTAATCGCGATTTGTGTTCAAAATTCATATGTTAAATTGTAAATGTCTAACTTAACAAGTTTCGAAGAAGATAGCATCGTTTCGCGATGGCGTTTCGATAAGGAAATCAATGCGTTGTACGACGGAAGATTGAAGAAACCAGAATGGTCGAAGGAACGAATTAATTTCGTCATAAGTTTAATAGAAGAGTTTAACGCTACGTTAGAAACAAAGCAACAGCGGAATCCTACGCACTATTATTACGCGAAAAATTATGAAATCGTAGAAGAAGGGAGCCGAAAGTGTTTGGTGCAAAAACGAAAAGATGTAAATGATCATTGTATCAAAATAGTACCAGTAGAAGAATACTATGACGTGCTCGATGAGATTCATCGAAACACAGGACATGGTGGACGCGATAAAATGATGGTGGCCTTGAAGTACCAGTGTTTCATACCGACGTCCGCTGTTGTCGCTTTTGTCAAATCATGCGAAACTTGTCAGAAGAGAAAGGCAGCTTTTAAAAAGGGCCCGATCTTTCTTACCCTTGCTAAGGATGCCTTTAGTAAACGCGGCCTGGTCAAGTTGATCGACATGCAATTGATACCAGATGAAACTTATCAATGGATTTTACATTACCAAGATAGCTACACAAAGTTTTCATTCCTGCGACCTCTAACTTGTAATGATCCAGCTGATGTCGCTTTCGAGTTATTGAAGATCTTTCTGGAAATTGGGTGCCCGGCTATTTTGCAAACAGAAATTAGCCGTGAATACACTGCTGACGTTATAAAGGAATTAGCTAGTCTGTGGCCAAGCTGTAAGATCATAAACGGACGACCTGTTCAAGAGCCAACTAATCCGAGGACAGCGCTGGTCGAAAATATTTCCGTTCAGTTAACAGCATGGATGCGAGATAATAGTTCCTGTAACTGGGCCAAAGGGTTATACTTTGTGCAATTTCAGAAGAATTGCACTTACCATCCATGTATTCAACAAACACCTTACAAAGCGCTTTTTGGATGTGATCCTAAAGTTGGAATGCAATGTAAGCGTACCGCCGATCTCCTCAAAAAAATTTGTTTTGAAGAAGATCTTGAGTGTGATTCAAACAAAAAATCTGTTTACGACATTCAACATCTGCTTATTGAAAGTAGTAACAGTGGTGTGCAGGAAGTAGGGTCTGCGAATAATTTTTCAAACGTGTGTGAGAAAGTGTTGTTAGCCGAAAGTAACAAAGAAGTTCCGGCCGTACTACTAGAACAAAGTGTCAAAATAAATACAGAACACGACAATACAACCGGAACTGAAACAAAGCATGATATGACCACACAGCTGATTATAAATAGTGAAGACAAAGACACAACGACGGATAAATCAATGAATGAACCTGCGCAATATATAACCTGTGACCTAACACAACCTTGCCCTGAGTCTATGCAACAATCAAGTGGCTCTCAGAATTCAATATTATGTGCACTTTGCGAAGACGAAACAGTACCTACACATTCATGTGACATCTGCAATAGAATCATACATGAAACATGTGGAATAACTTCTACTGAAAGTCCAACATTAAAATGTCCAATGTGCGAGATGTCTTCCGTAAAAAGAATAAAGCCAGAATACGATGACACAACTGGAAATGAAACAATGCGCGATGTTACCAGTCTGAACACAGAGGTGGACATTAAAAGTGAAAGCGAAGATACAACTTCAGATGAACCAATGAATGAACGAACGCCACCCGTGCCAGAAGGTTCTATGCGACAAACAAGTTCACACCAACCGAAATTGTGTGCAGTTTGCGAGGTCAAAACCGTACCCACATATTCTTGTGAATCTTGCCATAGAATCATACATGACACATGTGGAATAACTTCCTTCGAAGGTTCGACATTACTTTGTCCAACGTGCCACAAAGATTTTATAGAAAAAATGAATAAACGCTTCGACTTAAGAATCTTGGGGGTAAAGAACATCGAAGGCGAAGACGTACTCTCTGTAGAAAGTCCAAAAGTAGTTCCTCAGCCAGTAAGGAATGACTGGCAAAAAATGGCACCTGCCATAAACTTAGAAAACCGGCCAGAAGAACCAAAAGTATTGAGGGTCAAACGGATTCGACATAGAACTGCTCCATGTAGGTGCAAAGAATCGGCTACACAATGCAGGGGAATGAGGTGCCTCTGTCAGAGGAAGAATCAGGCCTGTACTATCAAGTGCCATAAACCCTTAAAATGTAAAAACCTCTTAAAAGTGATGAATAAATAAATGCCTGCCTCGTCGGTTTAGTCACATGAGTCATATGATGAAGAGCTGGGCTTGGGTTCCAATGTCCCGCCCTGAAGGTACGTTATAATCAACAGGCACATTACAGGCATACTCTTTGGCCACTCCTTATATCAAAACCACGATAAACGCATTGTAGATTACTTGTCGTGTTTTGTAAAAACTATTAAAATTTACTTTATTACTTCAACTTTTTTATCTCTGTTCAGTTGTCAGTTTGGACCATTCACTCTCATTCAACCGACTTTGAAAAGCAATAATTATTTTAAGGTAGAATGTTTGTCATTGAATAAATGTCAATGTTTTTTAAGCTAACTACAGTGTTTTTTTTATTTTTTAACACGCTTTTATTATTTTTTAACACGCTTTTATTGGCTTCACCTGTATCTTTGTAAGACGTTTATCCTTTGGACTCGATTTTGACCCACTTCGAACGGTCAGATTTCATTTAAACTTGGTAGACTTATCGAGGACCGATGGCAATACAATAATTTCATAAATTTGTGTCATTATCCTTGCCAGGATTACCAGGATGGCAAAAAAAATACTGTTTTCGAAAACTACGCTGACATACGTCACATAATTCGAAACACCCTAAAAAATTGAAAATAAATAATAGTTTTAAAAAATAAAAAAAACGCGCTTCTGAAGAAAACCAAACTAAACGTAGAAAATAATGGAAATAGCGTGGGGTGCTTTTTGAGGTATTTTTAATTGTTATCAAGCACCCCACGTTTTTTTTCCATTATTTTCTACTTTTTAGTTTGATTTATTTTATTTGAATTAATTGTATGAGACGGTTACTTACCAAAGTAAAGTTAAAGTAAATAATAATAATATTCTGCCATAATATGACATTGGATCGGCGCATATTCTATCCGTATTATCACACAAGTGGTGGAATGAAGAACAGAACGGTGGAGTTTCTTGCCTATTTTTAACCCCCGACACAAAAAGAGGGGTGTTATAAGGTTGACGTGTCTATCTTTATGACTGTCTGTGGCTCTAAAACAGCTGAATCGATTTGTTTTTTTTTTTGTTTTGTCGGAAAGGTTACTTAAACGAGAGTGTTCTTAGTTATGATTGAAGAAAATCAGTTCAGCCGTTTGAAGTTTATCTGCTAGTTTATAAGCTGTTTTCTGGTTGATGAAGGGATTTGACCATCTTGCACGGGTCCGATCGAGTCGAAATTTGGTATTCTATTACTTCAATGATATTAAAAGATTAAAATAACCTTGAACTTATGCTGCAGCATCACCTGGAGTTTCCAGAATACCCAACTACCTCACCAACAAACAGCAGAAGTATCGTGTTTGGGCTCATTGAAAGGCTTCAATGAATAGGTTTTATATACATAGCGATTAGGGTCTGATGATGGAGTAGCAACGAGGAATGAGGATAATTTGGAGGACTGTCAATGAAAACACCCAACAGACGAGACCCAGCAATAATGAATGTAACCATGCTATTGTGCAGGGATAATCGGGGCGAAACGTAAAAGGGATTTTAACATTGAAATAACATCGTTTGTTGCCGATAAAGACTAATGTGATTACGTGTCTTTGTTGACAACACACGATATTATTTCAATATTAAAAAAAAAAAACATTTTAATGATTCGTTCCCATTCAAACCTTTTTTTATTGTGGGTGGGAAATCATCAAATGACGTCGCCCTCTTTGGGTGGAGCGGGAGGGCGTGTCAGACTTTTACTGGCTAAAACCCACCAGCGTTACTCTAGTTGCCTATATGCCAGGGCCACGGTAACTCTTGCGAACGAATCTCGCGACCCTGGTAGGTCCGATTCAGCCCTGTATCCGTATTCACCACATTACAAGACATTTATAAAATTCATTTCAACACATGTAACATGTTGTAAATTGCAGGTACCTGCTTACTTACTTGTCTTCATGTAATTTTATATTTAGTTAAATGTCGAATTTCATTATCAAGTAATTAAAACAAGCTATGGTAGTTGACTTAAAGTTGAGTAAAACTTAGTTAAATTGTTGAATGTAGACGAGTATGGTTGATAGGCTCTGCTACACGAAAACAGTCCCTAAAGTCAAAGGCCAGGAATATTCACAAAGTCACTGTATTGACGACTTTTTCAATAATTTTGTGTTAGTGTTATGCGGGCAAAATTCAATATCAAACGACATCTAAATTTTCTTTATGGTTTTGGTTGCCAAGTCCACGATAGCCATGGGAGGCCTGAAATGACTAATCACGTGACAGACAGCCGTTAGGGCTCATCCTGATGATGATACTTAACGGCAACAGCTACTCAGAATGTAGTTACATTGTATATTTGTTCTGAACAATTAAATGTAAGGTCCGACGTAATTGCTTTACCACATTTGGCATTAACTCCCCGGAAAATGAAACTTTACCACGTCAGCAAATTTGCATTTCACGGGCTACCCTGACGTTTCTCTCTCTAATAGCCGGAAGTCTTATGACGGCCAAGTGACTTTTAAACTTATGTCGGTAAAGCAATAACGAGATCGACATTATAATCGCATCAACATTGTATCTGTATGTACTAATGCTAAAATGTCTCCCGCAGGCGGCAAGTTCTCTTCAGGCCAGTACACTTACAAGATCTACCACCTGGCGTCGAAGGTGCCGGCGTTCATCAGGTTGCTGGCTCCTAAGGGATCCTTAGAAGTGCACGAAGAAGCGTGGAACGCGTACCCTTACTGCCGGACTGTGCTCACGGTAAGAACTCAACTTTTTATGCTCAAGCAACGCAGCCTTCGTTCCTCTGCCCTTTTCTTTTCTGTGGTTGGGAAATCATCAAATGACGTCTCTCGCTCTGGGCGAAGCGGAAGTGGGGTGTCAGACTTTTACTGACTAACCCGTGTTCCTTCAGTTAGTTCCCTGTGCCAGGGCCACAGTAATGCTTTCGAATATATCAGCAACCCTGGCAGGCATCGGCCCTGGCGGAGCCCCTCAATACTGCTGACATCTCTTTGAAGCGCGCGTGGAACATAATACGCCGTCGACTCAGGCCTGGGTGCTTACTCTCGAATATAATTCCGATAGATTGACATTGGAATTGTCAGTCAAACGTCAGTGATTGGCTAGACTCAGCCAATCCCTGACGTTTAACTCAACCAACTGACGTTTGACCAATGTCGATCTATTGGAATTATATTCCAGAGTAAGCATCCTGGTCCTTACAGCGAGCTACTCATTGCTCGCCGCCCGCAAGCCCGCGCCTACGGTGGCCGGGAGTCCGACGTTCCTCTGCTTATCTCATCCAGTCTATCCGGCCACTTATTTAAGGCGAAAGGTGCTAAACAGTTCCAGCTATAGGGGCGTATACGTCAACGTAAACACGAGCATTATAATACCGCGGCAGGACTTTTTTTGCGCACTCGATCTTAAATGCACTGCTCAACGCCAAAGGTTGAAAATCGAACAGATTTGTTTGCGACGTGCTGGTACCTATGCAATGTGTTGGATTCTCAGTGCTCGGTTCTACATGGGAAAGTTGTAAATACAGTGCGCGATAAAATCTCGCCGCGATATTTTAACGTCCGTGTGTAGTTAGTCTAACCGTCTATGAAAAAAAAAACCTAATAGATATAGTTTCGAAGTTTGATTTAAGTATAAGTTGTTATGGGCAACTAGCTTAATTTTTTTTTGATTCACGGCCACTTAACAGTTCAAAAGTGCCTGTAATTGTTATTTGAAACTAGCTTCTGCCTGCGACTTCGTCCGCGTCAAATTATTGCTTCCTGACCATTCCCGTCGCATCGAATTGCCTGCCAGTTTTCGTCCATTTTTCATTGCTGCTCCGCTCTTTTTGATCGTAGCGCGATTATAGCCTATAGCCTTCCTCAATAAATAGGCTACCGAACAAAAAGATTTTTTCAATTCGGACCAGTGCAGTAGTCCCTGAGATTACCGTGTTCAAACAAACAAACAAACTCTTCACCTTTATAATATTAAGTACCTATAGATAAATGCTTTGAGTTTGGCTTTTCCTCTATCCTACTATTTTGCTGTGCCCGACCACAGTCCATAACGAGCTCATTAAATTTTAGTTATAACAAGACCCATTGTCCCGTTCGACATTATCGGACGGAACCTACAAAAACAACATAAAAATAAAATGTAAGTACTACCTACTCGTGGGTTTGTGTAAATAATTTGATCACCATTGCTCTCAATACGGTGAAGGAAAACATAGTGAGGAAACCGGCATGACATAGAACCTAAAATTGGAAGATAATTTGGCATCTACCATACCGCACTGGGCCGTCTGGTAGATGACGGCCCCCTCCATCACACTGGGAGTTGGCCTGTGTCCCAGCAGTGGAAATGTTGTAGGCTGATTTGATTGTTGTAGGTAATGTTCACATCAAGGTACCCGAAACTGTCAAATTTTCCGAATCAATCTTGAACCTAATACTTTAGCGTTAAAGTTGATAATCTAAAAGAAATTAGATTGTAATAGCTTCAAGTGCTGGCGTCTGTACTTAAGGCGCGGTGTTACCTCAATATTCACAAAACACTGGTGTCTTTGACAATCGAGTATGACGTAACGCAATGAAAATATACGACACAAAAAATACAGTGGACAGAGAAGGGCTTAAAGAAAAATTCTAACCGAATAGAATAGTGAAAAATTGTTTGATATTCCCAATAAAAATTGTTTCACAAAAAAAACTTTGACGTCGAACATCTCTGTATTTTCAGCGATAACAACATTTTTTTTTAAAGAGTTCAATAGAATAAACATTACTTTAAAACTTTAACCAGACAATTATTTAATTTAATGTGTGTAGTCCGAATAATCTAAATAAAACCGTAAAATAAATGCCAATTCGCAGCTTAGTCACATCGTCAATCCAAATATTTATTCAATTTTCAACCTTATTTGTTGGAGCTGTAGCATGTAGTTGTAGCATTTAAAATCGTAGTCAGTCCGCGCCTTAATAAAAGTCGGCTAGCTTCCACCTTTTTTTTTTTGGATGGGAAATCATCAAATGACTTCTCCCGCTCTGGGCGGAGCGGGAGGGCGTGTCAGACTTTTACTGACTCAAGCCCACCCGTGTTCCTTCAGTTGCCCATGTGTCAGGGTCACGGTGTCTCTTTCGAACAATCTCGCGACCCTGGCAGGAGTTCCCACCTTTGATAAGGCATTTTGAACATTCCGTTGTGAACACAACTATTACCACTCTTTTAAGTAACGATAACAGTATCTTATCAACGTCTAATAGTCATTTAATCAATAACAACTGCTGTCCCAAAATAAACCTTATCTCCATTTAAATAAAGACTTCACTGTATGTTACTATACGGAAGACGCGGATCACTGTTTTATTGTGTGTATAAAAACAGTTAGTGTCAATTTATATTCATTTGTATCGTTAGATTAGATTGTGGGTATCAATGATGGTTTTTTTTACCCGATTTCAACAGTCGGGGAAATGTTTTCTGTAGTTGGCATTGGGGTAGGATTTCACTTTGTCACGTCCATAGATGCAAAATGAAACAAAAAAACCAACATTTTGAACAGTTTGGTTTAAAACCGTCTTTTTTAGGGTTCCGTTGCCAAATGGCAAAAAACGGAACCCTTATAGATTCGTCATGTCTGTCTGTCTGTCCGTCTGTCTGTCCGTCTGTCTGTCTGTCTGTCTGTCTGTCTGTCTGTCTGTCTGTCTGTCTGTCTGTCTGTCCGTCCGAGTATGTCACAGCCACTTTTTGCCGAAACTATAAGAGCTATGATGTTGAAACTTGGTAAGTAGATGTATTCTGTGAACCGCATTAAGATTTTTACACAGAAATAGAAAAAAAAAACAATAATATTTGGGGTTCCCCACACATAGAACTGAAACTCAAAAAAAAAATTTTCATCAAACCCATACGTGTGGAGTATCTATGGATAGGTCTTCAAAAATGATCTTGAGGTTTCTAACATAATTTTTTTCTAAACTGAATAGTTTGCGCGAGAGACACTTCCAAAGTGGTAAAATGTCCCCCCCCCCCCCCCCCCCCGTAACTTCTAAAATAAGGGAATGATAAAACTAAAAAAAATATATGATGTACATTACCATGTAAACTTCCACCGAAAATTGGTTTGAACGAAATCTAGTGAGTAGTTTTTTTTTAATATGTCATAAATCGTAAACAACAATTTCCTTTCATTCAGTCAACTCAAACATAAAAATTAAAAAAAAACATTTAATTTCATAAACATAAACCGTGAATACTTGAAGGTTTGTACGGAACCCTCGGTGCGCGAGTCCGACTCGCATTGGCCGGTTTTTGTTAATAGTATTTAAAACCACACTCAACGGTTGAATATTGGTTTAAAATGTTTTTCTTAATACAATGCGCTGACTCGCTGAGGCTTCACACGAAGTGTTCTAGACGTACTCCGTAATTTAGGTTAGGTCAAGGGCGATCAAAAAAATATGTATGTACATTCTCCAAATATTCAGTGGCTGAGTAATTCACCTAATCAGACTATATTTTATGACTTAGCTGTTGCTAAGTAATAAAACATAGTCTACATATTTTTGCTTTTGCCAGCGGCCCGCGTTTTATGCATATAAACCATCCTCTGGAATCACTCTGTCTGTGAAAACCGCATTAAAATCCGTTGAGTAGTTTAAAAGATCTAAGCTAAGAGCTAACACGAAATGCGACATTAAATTATGTAAAGAAAAAATGGCACCAATCCATTTCTTCCTGTGGGCGTCGTAAGAGGCGACTAAGGGACTTACCAGAGAATGGGCAGCAGCCAGCAGCGTTCTTTATGCATTTTACCACCGTACTGCGATTGCCAACCCCAAGAGTGGCGATTATGGCAAAACCCCCCAAGTTAGGCCTATGTTCAGCAGTGGACGTCTTTCGGCTGAAATTATGAATGATGATGTGAAGATATGAACGTGTCGATTCGGACGAGTAAATTTGTGTAAATTGACTAATAGCCGTGCTGCACGCGTAGCATGACCACCGTAGAAATAGGTTTTGTCGACGGAAGAATAGACAAAATTACAGATTGTAGAAAGATAAAAGACAAATTAAAGATTGTAGAAAGATTTGTACCGTTTTATGCTGGCGTAGCATGACAATTCTATCTCTATTCTACCAAATATATACAAAGTTCTTTCTATGGTGGTCATGCTACGCGTGCTGGAAAACGTTAGTGACTATTGAATAGATAACGTTAGGTTTCTTACCTATGGAAATCTGGTGAAATAAGTAACTAATAAGTGCTCATCATCTGCCTAGCCTTTTTCCAACTATGCTGGGATCGGCTTCCAGTCTAACCGGATGCAGCTGAGTACCAGTATAAAGGTTAAATAAAGTGAACTGTCAAAGGACTGTAGATTCCTCTTTTCATTCTATCAGGTGAAAAAAAAAAAACTTTGCAGTGTCATTTCATTCTCCCGTCCTTATCCCAATTTATTTGTGGTCCGCGCAACATGTCTCTTTCCTCCACACCTCTCTATTAGTCGTCATCTCAGTAGTCACCCCCTTTCTATCCATATCATAATTCACACAGTCCATCCATCGTTTCGTTGGTCTCCCTCTACTCTTAAAATCACTCTTAAAGCACTGTATTCTAAAATTATATACTACTAGCTTTTGCCCGCGGCTTCGCCCGCGTAGATGTCGGAAATTAACGCAGGAGGACGTACTACCGCGGTAAGATGTGTTAATTCAGGTTATATTGTAGGTAATAGCTGTTACCCGCGACTTCGTCCGCGTGGTATTTAACAAAAACTTTTTCATAAAAACTGTCTTTGAAAACTACGCTGACATACGTCACAAACTACGCTGACATACGTCTCAAAATTCAGCGTGTCTTTAGTTTTTTTAAACTATTATTTATTTTTTCTAAAATTAAAGTAGCCTAAGTTACTCCTTGTTACATCAGCTATCCTCCTGTGAAAGTTCCGTCAAAATCGGTCCAGCCATTTCAGAGATTAGCTGGAACAAACAAACAGACAGACAAAAATTGTAAAAAATGTTGTTTTGGTATATGTACCGTGTATACATCCATATACACTTAGTAAAAAGTGGTTATCTTAATATTAAAAACAGACACTCCAAATTTATTTATTTGTATAGATATAGATTAACTACACCCTTCAAGTCCTGCAACACTTGTGCTTCCTATAAAGTAATATTTAATGATTTTCAATTATTTACAGAATCCGGGCTACATGAAGGACAACTTTGTTATCTGCATAGAGTCACTGCATTTACCGGACTCCGGGGACCAGTACAATGTGAGTACACTACCTGAACTTTAAGCCCTAGGCACACGGCGTTTTTTGCTTTGCACCTTTGACGCACGTACAAGACACCAGTAACTTGTTATGTATTTATGTAACGGAATTTTTGAACGTGGTTGTCACCCCCTGCAAAACCATTTGTGCCTTTATCCTGGTCAGGATCACCAGGATACTAACAAAAGAAAAACGAAAAACCGCTTTTGTAGGTAGCCGAAATAAAAAATGGAAAATAAATAACAGTTTAAAAAAACTAAAACACACGCGTTCATACAAAACCAGACTAAAAAGTAGGAATAATGGAAAAAAGCGTAGAGTGCTTGATATTAATTTAAAAAAATGCGCGTATAATAATGAACTTGTATACATATTCCCTTAAGGTGGATTTCATATAAGCTGACATCTCTTGTACGATAAGCCTATACAATGCGAGGTCAGCTAAAACTAGAAATGTACAGCTTTTTTATTTTATTTATTTATTATTAATAACCAACTTATACTAACAGTTTGCACTACACATACAAGTTATCGGTTAATACTAGTTATAAATAATACATACAATCACAGAATTCAGTAAATTACATTGGATAAAATTCAATACAATTGGATAAAATTTGATGAAAGCAAAGGATTATACAAAATTAGATAAGAATAAAAATTGGATAACATTAGATAAAATAAAAATAAAAATTAGAACATAGCATAACAAACATAAAATTGGCATAAAGATGTGCAATAAAATAATCAGTAATAAGGTATATTTCAATTTATTTACTCCACGGAAATTGTACTGGGAGTGGCTATGGACTCCAGGTATCGAGTCGCAGTGTTCAGGAATCTCAGCTCAGTACTCGCGAAAACGTCAGACGATTCGTCATATAACAAGATGTTGTTAATATGGGTGAGGGCAAGGTATATTGGACTAGACTTAAGGGTTACGGAGATGGTTTGTGGTATCGAGAACAGGGGACGCTGGCGAGGGCGAAGTGTGTGTCTAATGGGTGGTGGAATGTTAAAGGAGATATCTTGCAATAACGAGGAGTTGAAGTGGGTACCACGAATTAGGCGGATAAAATAAGTAATCAGACCCAGATTTCTCCTAACCTCCAAACTTTGGTACCCCACCATACCCAGCACAAATGGTGTTGGGTACATGTACGGGTAATAACCATAAAGTTTTAAGTAGAGGTAGCGGACAAAAGACTTCTGAACCTTTTCGACGGCCAGTGTATAGACTTTTTCATGAGGGTTCCAGATAGCATTGTTAGTCTCTAGCAAACTGCGGATAAAGGAATTGTACAGTATGGTTATTGCTTGACGATTAGAGAAAATCTTGGCCTGACGCAAAACAAAACCTAAGTTTTTTCGGGATTTGTTGCATGTCTGTATTATGTGCTGGTTAAATGTGAGGTGTGGATCAAAATGAGTACCCAAATCGCATACAGTCGAAACGCGTTTCAGGGGCACATTATTCAAAGTGTAGATGTTATGTATGGGTTGTTTGGCTTTTGTGTAGGACATAACAGAGCACTTACTAATGTTTAGGTCGAGGTTATTGGTAGTGCTCCAAGTGTGAAGGTTGTCGATGTCGAGTTGAAGTGTGGCAGCTTCACCTGTAGCCGTGTGTACCTACGTAATACGTAGTGTGGTCCAAGAGTTCTTAGCCTAACATAGAAGGACAGGTGGAAATTAAACAAAACTAATATAATTTTTCAATATCCCCCTCTCCCTTTATTGGAACACATTTTTCAGAACGTCTGATTAGTGCTTCTGTGTCACTATAAAAATATGCTGATTTTTACTATCAAAGTGGTCGTAAACAGCCTGTTTAATTTCATCATCGTTGTTAAATTTTTTTCCCTCTCAAATTTGATTTTAATTTAGAAAACAAAAAATAGTCTGAGGGGGCCAGGTCAGGGCTATAAGGGGGCGATTTATTTCTATGAAGCCGCATTCCTTAACTGTAGACTTCGAAATCGCAGCAGTGTGGACTGGAGAATTATCGTGAAGCAATCGGACACCTCGAGTTATTTTCCCTCGTCTTTTTTTGGCGTAACTGTCGTAGTAAGTCACTATAATAAGCTGCGTTTACGACCGTGTTACTGTCCTTGAAATCGATGAGAAGGATTCCCTCACAGTCCCAAAAAATTGTAGCCATGAGCTTTTTAACGCCTCGGGTGACCTCAGGTTTTTTGATGCCGGTTCTCCCTTGCTGTGCCATTCCATCGAGTCCCTTTCCGACGTCGGATCGTAGTAAAGAATCATAGTTTCATCGCCCGTCACAATCGATTGAATAACTGCTTCCTGGTCATCGCGGCAAAGCTCTAAAAATTCTTCACAACATTCAACACGTCGCTGCTTTTGGACTGCACTAAGAATCCGTGGCACCCACCACCTTGCACAAATTTTTGTTATGTATAAATGCTTGTACTGTGAAGAATTCTAAGAACACTTGTTTTTGAAAGTCCAGACTGTGCAGCAATTTGTTTTGTTTTTTTTTTTTTTAATCTACGGTCACTCAGAACAATGTCTTCCACAAATTGAATATTTTCTGGGGTCGTCACTGTGACAGGGCCTCCTTCACGTGGATCATCTTCCAATGATTCTCTACCCCAAAGAAACTGCTTAGACCAGTTTTTTATTGTTGCATACGAAGGGCAAGAGTCACCGTAAACGACCGTCAATCTTTCTTTTATTTGCAGTGTCGTTAGACCTTCTTTAGTTAAAAACTTTATAACAGCGCGATATTCAATTTTATACATTTAGTGAAAATCACTCGACGCTTGTATGTAAATCGCTCTCAAAACTAAAGTAGCAAATGGAACAAGTTGAAACTCAACACAGTGCATGTTGAGACTTGTACCTACTTTATGAAGGAAAAACCAAATTACGTTCTGTTTATTTTCTATGTGAGGCTAACAACTCATGGACCGCACTACATACATAGAATGGAACAGATATACATCTGTTTATGTCATACATATTTGCTTGTCTATGAAGAAGGGCTTGTGGCTAACTAATAACAGCCGCACGGATTGATCGTTCAGGTAAAGCTACGCTTGCCGCGGTTGGTCCGTAGATTGGTAACCATCTTTACATACCAAGACCCTTCCGTCCCTCGGAATGCACGTTAATTCGTTGGTCCCGGCTGTCTTTCGTAGATCTTAGACAGTCGTTACAGGTCGTCAGAAGCCTGAAAGTCTAGTCTTACTAAGGGGTATAGTATTACCCAGTAACTGGGTTGTGGAGGTCAGATAGGCGGTCGCTCCATGTAAAATACTGATCCTCACCTACATCCGGTTGGACTGGAAGCCGACCCTAACATGCTTGGGAAAAGGCTAGGCAGATGATGATAATATTTGCTTGTCTATGACAAATATGCTTTTAAAATAGTAAATAACAAGCACTGACATTTAAGTATAAGTTATCTTTAACTTACCAAGTGTTTCAACATCGTCGTCATTTACTTAACTTGAGAGGGTACAAAGGTCGCTTATACTTCATGACATTGACTAACAAGGAGTTATTAATGTTTATGATGTCATAAAAAGTAGCGTCTGCAGTTGGAATAATATTTTTTTATTAATAGTACTGGTAATAGTCATGCTTATATTTTCAGTTTAAGCTGGCCAAGGGATGGCGTTTCTTTCTGAAAAAAATCGATTCGAAACACAAAAATAATCGATATTTTATGCGTTTTGCTTTTTGAGTTAGTATTTTCAAAATAAATTCAATTTAGGAAAATAAAAAGGATACCACAATAATCGATTTGTGTCATTTGAAAGCTTATTAAAGTTTTGTAGACTTCACCGACTATTGTTTCTGAAATGCTTGAAACTAAATCAAAGTGTAAGGTATACTTAGTATCTGAAACTTTGATTTAGTTAATTGATTTAGTCAAAATAGATACAATTTTCAAGGGTGTGGCATTCGATAATTCTCTGGATTGATTCAGGATTATCAATCAATTTAGAAATCGTGTTTTTTTTTGCCCAAAAGAACTATTCCTCGATTAATCGATCTCACATATCTATGTCTTTTTCTTCCTCTCTTTATACGGAAAACTTAATCAGTGGGAGCTCAGCTTTAATTGCAAATGTTTAGCGTGTGTATGTACCCTGATGTTAGGAGACAAATGAGTAAATTAAACGAAATATTACGTGATGTAAGATGTGTGAATTATCGAAAAAATCTGTTACCATTTATCCACTAATCTGTTACTATGCAGGGTGGCATGGATACATAATTCTAGACCCACTAGCCTTGAAATTTATCGTCGGTTATTCAAGAAAAAATGGCTGTTCCATACACCACGGACCATGTAGGTGGCCACTTTACTCTTTCTGATATTTTTTTTTATGAAAACCTACGAACATTCAATGGAGACTAGAATCATGAGCAGCTTGTGTGTGCTATAATTTTTGTTACTTTAAACATAAATAGCCATTGGTAAAGAAAACAGCATTTTTCGGAAATGAATGATCTCCTTTAAACAGGAAACAAGGTACGGATTATTATTTCAATATAAATAAAAAAACGTAGATTTATGTAGCACAGAATATATAGACCTATTTCAGTGAACCTCCCGAGAGGTTGTCACATAAAATAAGTGTAATTACCGCCGGCTCACGCGAGGTATAATCACTAGTAATGAGATTACTATAGTTATTACGTTGTGACGTATATCCCGAGGTCGAGGTCACTTTGTACGAAAATATGCTCATGTTAAGGCAGGCGAGAAGCGAGCACAGCTAGCAACTAAAAATAAAAGTAAAACCAAAATTTTTTATTATTTTCTACATACTTTTTAGTTATTCTGAACTATTATTTGTTTTCAATTTTTTAGTTCGACTAGATACAAAAGCGTGTTTTTTTATTTTTTTTGCTATCCCGGTGAATTGGCCAGAATGTTGGCATTAATTTATGCAATTATTATATTTTCATCGGTCCTTGATAAGTGTGCAAAGTTTCGAATTAATCCGACGTTTTGAAAAGGGTTAAAAACACGTTCAAAATCAAAATCGATCAAAATCAAAACTCATTTATTCAAATTAGACTGAGGATCAGCACTTTTCGAACGTCAAAATTACATAAGACAGTCCCCCAAAACGCCCACTCTTCACCACTTCCTAGTGCTTTAGCTGAGAAGAAGTCCAAGTCAAAGATTCCGTGGCATTAATACATACATATACCGGATGACATTTTTTACCGTCTCGACCTTCATATGGTGTGTTGTGTAACTAGAATAGAAGGCAGGAAGGTCTTCAGATTCATCGTAGGTGACTAAAGGAGCGCGGGACGCGGGTGGACAGGGATGCGTGTGCGGCTCGTGCGCCTGCGAAAGATCAATGAGGCCGCCTAACAGCCGGCTTCAAAGGGTAGGACCGCGCTCCGAAATCAATGATACATGCCGCGCATTGAGTAGGGTGCGTATGATTTGAGTTTCGATAGATTTAAAAAAAAAATTTACCCAAATTTCTGTTTTTGTTGTTCTAGTATGAAAATGTTACTTTAAATGTGTAGTATTTATTGCTAGATCAATTTAATTAAATGTTATTCAAAAATAAAAATAATAAAAATTTCTATGCCAAAAGGTTCTACTCCGTTCACCTATTACCCCCATTTTTTTTCAAGACGCTAAAAAAAGTCACCCAGTATATCAGGCTAATAAAAACGTGTTAAAAACGAGTTAGTGAGCTGCGATTAAGAGCAGTGGTGGCTCAGTGGTAACGGCCGCTATTGAGTTGTAGGTCGTAGCTTCGAACCCAAAAAGGCGTTTCATTTTGTGTAAATTATTTTATCACCACGGCTCTCAATACCGCGAAGGAAAACATCGTGAGGAAACCGGCATGACCTAAAACCAAAAATTGGAAGACATATTACATCTACTAACTCCTGGGCCCACATGATGAATTATGGCCCACATTGTGAATTATGGCTCACATTGTGAATTATGGCCCACTCCCTCGCACAGAGAGAAGGCCTGTGTGCCAGCAGTTGGACATTATAGCCTATGTAAGGTGAATACGCGAAAGTAGCTCGCAAAATTTTCATAATACCTATTATTTTCGATATTTTTCTTGCTCCCTTAATTTTTTGTGAGAAGTGTATAATCCTGTTTAATCAGATGTATCAACATAAACGTAGCAAAAAGAGTATGCATAGATCGGTGGCGTTGTGTAGTTTCTGCCTAGCCCTCATGTGAAAACGGCGTGAGTTTATGTATGTATGTACTTAAAAACATTCATTGCTACCAAATGATCTTAGAGCTATGTATTGATGATCTTTATGATGATAATTCTGTAAATATTGATACACCTTCAGAACTATAGAAACCTAGAGTCCTATTATTGTGATATTATAGGCCTCTTTTAAGAGTCTAAAAAGAGTTTTATGATTTTATGAGTCAAATTTGAAATCTTATAATATCTAATTAGGCCTCTATCATTCTGAAGGTGCGATATTAATGTCACGGTAAAGGTATTTACAAGGCAGATGTGAGTGGAAACACCGGGAGGGGACGCCCTAGGAGGACATATAGGGACCTTATTGGTGATGTTCTTCAGAAAGGTCAGGTGCGTAGTACTCGCAACCGGCGTGTGTATGACCAATTGTATGAACCTAAACGAGGCAAAAGAAGTGTGTAGAGATCGTAGCAGGTGGCGTTCCGTGGTTTCTGCCTACCCCCATGGGAAAAAGGCGTGATTGTATGTATGTAGGTAGCGAATCATACTGTTATCAACATACAATATGATACAACTGATCTACAAATTGTGAAACTATGTTTCATAAATGTACTTTCGTTTTCAGGTACACGAGCTCCCTCCGGAAAAGCTAAAGAACCGCGAGGTGGTGCACATAGACATCGCCCACGACCCGCTCTCGTCGGCCGACTACAAGGCCGAGACCGACCCCACGAAGTTCAAGTCCACCAAGACCAACCGCGGCCCGCTCACCAGCCCCACTTGGAAGAACGATGTCAAACCCGTCATGACGTGCTACAAGCTCGTCACTGCCGAGTTCAAGTGGTTTGGACTTCAGGTCAGTAGATAATCATTAAAAAATCATTGATGAAAGAAAAAAGAAATAAAGGAAATAGGTTTATTTGAGACTAGCTTCTGCCCGCGACTTCGTTCGCGTCAAATTATTGCTCCCCTGACCCTTCTCGTCGCATCGAATTGCCTGTCAGTTTTCGACCATTTTTCATTGCTGCCCCGCTCCTTTTGATTAAAGCGTGATGCTATGTAGCCTTCCTCAATAAATAGGCTACCCAATACAAAAATAATTTTTCAATTCGGACCAGTAGTTCCTGAGATTAGCGCGTTCAACCAAACAAACATACAAACAAACTCTTCAGCTTTATAATATTAGTATAGATACAGATAGTATAGATAAACATGATGCAGAAAAATACTACGAACGCAAAAAAGAACAAGTTGGGGAGAAATTGGTCTCCCATCTACGCAAAACGAGCATCGGCCTCAGCATAATACTTACAGCCCTATACGAGACAGAGCCCCAGTAATGGTTTCAGCGCTCACGTAATGACGTCAACCGGTACAACATACGATATGATAAAAGGCAAATAATAATATAAAAACTATTTAAATGTTCCTCGAAAAGATCAGCACGCGTAGCATGACCACCATAGAAAGAACTTTGTCTTTTCTTGGTAGAATAGAGATAGAACTGTCATGCTACGCCAGCATAAAACGGTACAAATCTTTCTACAATCTTTAATTCTGTCTTTAATCTTTCTACAATCTGTAATTTTGTCTATTCTTCCCTCGACAAAACCCCTTTCTACGGTGGTCATGCTACGCATGCTGGTGCGTATAACTCGCAAACGGTTTGCGTCTATAACCAGATGCAAAAACGTAAAGGAAGCAAAAGATGTATGTAAGGATCGTAGCAGGTGCCGTTCTGTAGACTCTGCCTACCCCCATGGGAAAATGGCGCGAGCTTATGTATAAGGTTGATAAAAAAGTTTTGTCGCAATAATTTCAGCAGAATTAATTTATTCATATATCTTATACAAAACATTTCTAATCAACAATATATTCACTCTCTAATTCTATGACACTGGACCATCTAGCAGGCAAGTCGTTTATTCCTTTTGCCCAAAACTGCGGCGGCTGTGACTCGAAGAATATGGACACATCGTTCTTGAGATCATCGATGTTTTCGAACGTTTTGTTTCTCAAATATGCCTTCAAATGCTTGAACAAATGGTAGTCAGAGGGCGCGATGTCGGGAGAGTATGGTGGATGAGGAACGGTATTCCAGTGAAGGTCGGTGATCGTTTTCTGGGTTGCCTTTGCAACATGGGGTCTCGCATTGTCATGGAGAATGTGGACAGTTGCACGTCTTGGCCGTTTTTCTCTTATAGCTTTCGCTAATTCTTGGAGATTCTCAATGTACTGTGTAGAGGAGATCGTCTTACCTGTAGGGAGAAATTTATAAAACAGTATTCCCTTTGCGTCCCAGAAATAGCACAACAAAATCTTTTGTGGGTGGGGATCAATCGTTTGCTGTGGCGGTTTTTCTCCGACTGGAAGCCAATAGGCTAGACGCTTTTTGTTATCATACAAGATCCAGCTTTCATCCCCCGTCACAAGATCCTCTAAAAACTCCTTGCGAGGATGACGAAGTAGTAGAGACTGACAGATGGTCACGCGGCAGTTCTTATTGTCGTCGGTGAGACGGTGTGGTATCCATTGAACTAAAACTTTCCTGTATCCCAAGTTGTGTAAGTGATTTACTATTGACGGTTGGCTGCAGCCGAGTTCTCTGGCTAGCTCGTGCGTACTTGCTTCCGGATGCGCTTTGATATAGCAGAGTAATGCGTCATCATCGATGCTCAAAGGTCGTCCGGAACGTTCCTTAGCCTAAAGACTTGTGTCTCCAGATTTAAAACGATTGAACCAACGCTGAAGTGTTCGATAAGAAACTACGTCCTCGTAGAATGCATCTTGTGTATTTTTAGCAGTTGTGCTTGCACTCGTGCCGCGCCGCCACTCATAAAACATGATCGCCCGAAGTTGCTCCTGCGAGATCGAAGCAATTGCTGTGCTTTAAAACGCAAGCTCGCCCTCTATTACCTTATCTAGCGGAAGAGTAGAAAACGTTCTAGAATATTCTTGACATCGATCGATGTCACATTGCTTCTATACGTAAAAAATACTTCCTTGAAATTTTTGCGACAAAACTTTTTTATCCACCTTATAAATGTTCACATACAATCATACGCTACCGGTGTTTAATAATTATGTGCGCGTGGCTGTCATAAAACTATGGGATAGACGTTTTGACAAAAGTTTTTATTACTCGCTTTATATTAGCTTCACTTGTATTTTTGTATATTTGTTTGTAACCGACTCCTTATAGCGCGATTTTGACCTACTTTAAACGACCAGATTTCATTAAAACTCTGTAGACTTATCGAGGACCGATGACAATACTATAATTTCATAAATTTGTGCCATTATCCTTGCCAGTGTTACCAGGACAGCAAAAAAAACTGTCTTCGAAAACTACGCTGACATACGTCTCAAAATTCGAAACACCCGAAAAAATAGAAAATAAATTGTAGTTAAAAAAAAAACAAAAAACATGCTTCCATAGAAAACCAAACTAAAAAGTAGAAAATAATGGAAAAAAAATAATGGAGTGCCTGATATCAATAAAAAAATAACTTTAAAAACTACCCCACCCTTTTTTCCATTATTTTCTACTTTTTAGTTTGGTTTTCCATGGAAGCGTGTTTTTTTTATTTCCTCTTCCAGACACATATATCTGTGCAATCCTGCGGGGCAACCACGTCTTACTATCATAGGCTTGAGTCACACATTTTTATCACAGTTTGAAAATCAAAACCGCGATAAATAGCGTGACTAAAAAATATCACAGAGGCTAGTGTGTTAGCGTTAGAGTGCTAGCTCTTGTACTGGGACTTCGTAAATCCAAAGCCAGTTACTTGGACTTTAGTACAGCTGATGCTGTTGACGGTTAGCAATTGTCTCACACTTTATAGGAAAAAAAAAACCTTAATCATTTTATCCTTATAGGGGATGCTCTAAGGTAGCCCGCTGAATATAAATTTACTTGCGCTTTCTACAATTAGCAGCTTAGTGCCTTGTGGCTTAGTGATAACAGCCGGGCGGCTCGAACGGCCAGGTTAAGCTACTCTTGCCGCGGTTGATCCGTGGATGGGTGACCATCTTTACATACCAAGACCTCTCCGTGCCTCGGAAAGCATGATAATTAGTAGATGTTTAACAGTCGTTACGGGTCGTCAGAAGCTTGAAAGTCTGACCACCAGATTATCAAGGGGTATCACCCAGTTACTGGGTTGTGGAGGTCAGATAGGCAGCCGCTTCATATAAAATACTCAGTTGCATCGGGTAAGACAGGAAGCCGACCCCAAAATACTTGAGAAAAGGCTAGGCAGATGATGATGTCAGGTTGTAGGCTGACGAAAAAATTATTTACGACCTTGACATATATGGCTTGACAGAATTATAATCATTAGAATTAGCAATACAACTGCTTAAGTTAGAACTGGCCTCAGTATTGATGATTTTATTCTGTAATACGTGTTACGGTCGCAAATTATATTTTGTTCAACATAAAACCTGACTTTAGTCGTTACACTCTTGATAGAGTGGTCGTGGTCGTCATATCAGGTGTGGTGGCGAGCTTCACAATCCGTCGCCATTCCTCTCGTACTGCAGCCCTTCTCGTACATTCGTGAAGTGGACCATTAAGCGCAGTTTTGACCAGGGTGTTTACTCTCGAATATAATTCCAATAGATCGATATTGGAATTGTCACTCAAACGTCAGGGATTGGCTGGAATCCCTGACGTTTGACCAATGTCGATCTATTGGAATTATATTCGAGAGTAAGCACCCTGATTGGTCCAACGCATGGGCGACCTGCCACGAGCTCTTGTGCCTTCAACTTTTCCCTGCACGACAAGTCGTTCCACCGATGTGTCGTCTCGGCGTGTGATGTGTCCAAAGAAAGCGAGAATACGACTTTGGACGATGGAAGAAAGACGCTGTTTGATGCCAAGTTCTTGGAGGATTGAAACGTTGGTTCGAAACTGTGTCCAGGTTATGCTAAGCATCCTCCTCCAACACCACATTTCTAAAGCGTCGATCTTCTTTTTCTCGCTTTCCCTTAAAGTCCATGTCTCAGCACCGTAAAGAAATATGGGAAACATTAATGCCCTGACAAGTCGCATTTTAGTGGCGTTTGTGATGTTTCTGTTTTTCCATGTTTTCCTGAGTCGATCCATGGCGGACCCGGTAACAACAAAACCACAAAACCTGACACAGACCTGTGAATTGCTAAGAAAATCTTAATTTCGCGGACTACTATTGGGCTTTTCCCTCGAACTAAGTGCATCGTAACCAATAAAGTTTCTTTATTCAAGTGTTTCACATGATTATGTGAAATACTTGAATAAAGAAACTTCTTAGTTTTATCATAATTTGACCCGTCTCCTCTGTGAACTTTCCATCCTTTATTTGAATTGTATTTACTCCTCTCAAATTAGAACAGGCTGCAATTAAATATTGAATTTCTGCTCTAACATTATTCCTTCACTAATTTGTAATATTTATTATTTTCAGAGTAAAGTAGAAAATGTGATCCAGAAATCGGAGCGGCGGCTGTTCACTATTTTCCACAGGTTAGTTACATTTTATTTTTTAGTATAGTACCCGTTCTTAGTTCTTACCCTAGTAGTTGTTGTATTTTTTCACACGAAGTGACGCGCTGTATGTTGTGGTTATCAAGTGTGTACGCTGTGGTCACTTATAGTATAGTAATCATATTTTTCAGTTCTGGAGTAACCTGTACATACAAACTTACTCTGTATAATTTTAGTATAGGTAGGATTCAGGTTTAGAACGTTACTGGTAATGATTATGTTGTGCACCAACTAAACTTAACTTAGGCTATTGCTATCTTTTTCCTTTTAATGGAACAAGAAAGAGACGAAAATAAATTAGAGCCGTCAAATTTAATTGAACTAAAATTTTCTTCGACGCAACTATGACCCATTGATTTCTTCATACTTAAAATCACGCCAAATTCAAGACGCGCCAAATTGACGCGTTAATTTGATAGTTCTAAATCATCACTTGTCTTTTTCTTTTGCTGTCTGTCAGTAAGAGATAGCATTACTCTTATTATAGTTTACGTGGTGAACAAAAGAATTGGCACCAACACTAGTGTCACTAGTGTCTTCTTATTCGTGATATTTATCGCTTAACTTTTATAAAGATTACTTAGCTACTTAGTTTTTCTCTTTACCCGGGTCTGTGCTCACTCCTAACCCCTCATCAAAAGAAGAGTGAACAGGCATCTTCTGGGCACGCTCGTTCCACCATAGAACTCATCCATCGCTTTCCATCAGGGGTGATGGAGCTCAAGAGCCAGGCTCATTCATCAATTTAAAAAAACATATTGTAGGTATTCCTCATTAATACCTCTTCAGATTAGTTATGTTATCAATAACAGACTAAAAGATAAAATATAAATGCTAGATAATATCAAAAGTAATGATTAAATGTTGATAACACATCAATAGACAGCCTGATTAGAATATAAATTACATATTATACTTCAATACTAATATTTTTTATAATAAAAAGGTGGTTAGGGTGTGAAAAAACCTGCCAGAGTCGCGAGGAAAGAGATACCGTGACCCTGGCACATGGGCACCTGAAGGAACACGGGTGGGTTTTAGTCAGTAAAAGTCTGACACGGCCTCCCGCTCCGCCCACGAGCGGGAGACGTCGCTTGATGATTTCCCATCCAAAAAAAGGGTGTGAAAAAAGACCTTTACTGATAGAAAGGTAGAGAATTTAATGAGAAATTTTCTTACGTTAAAAACGTTCCGTACCCAAAGGGTAAAACGGGACCCTGTTAATAATATCTTAGGACAATCAACACACCCTTATCTGATCTCAAACTAGGCAGAGCCTGTACTATGGTAACCAGACTACTGATAAATATACCTAAATATTTCTAAATACATACATATTATCGATAAATTACACCCAGACACAGAAAAAATGATTGTGCTCAACAACCTCAGTCTTAGCAGTCAGGGTCAGTAACCACTAGACTAACAGGCCTGCCTGTTGTGTTAATAAGACTCCGCTGTCCGTCCGTCCGTCTGTCCGTCTGTCCGTCTGTCTCCAGGTTGTATCTCATCAACTGTGATAGAGAGTTGAAATTTTTACAGATGATGTATTTCTGTTGCCGCTATAACAACAAATACTAAAAAACAATACAATAATTATTTATGGGGGCTCCCATACAACAAACGTGATTATTTGCTCGTTCTTGCTCGATATTGATTACAGCAGCAGGTAGACGCTTGAAATAGTCACAGAATACTTAGTATATTCACTTTAAAAATAAATAATTAAATTACAATAAAACAAATATTTAAGGGGGGCTCCCACTACAACAAACGTGATTTTTTTTGCCGATAATGGTACGGAACCCTTCGTGCGCGAGTCCGACTCGCACATGGCCGGTTTTTTTTTCAGGTTTCTTATTTCAGGTGGTATGTTGATTAAAATATGACTCGTATCCGCAAGAAATATGGCTTTACAGAATTAAAATTATTAATAAGACTCAATTCATGAAAAACTTATTCAATAGGATTATATGAACGTATTAACTTACTTTATTAAAATTAAGTAAAAGTCATGTTTGTTACAGTTCGTGAAACGTATATTGTTCAACATACAGTCTAACACTGACCTGAAGATTACTAAAACGTTAGAAATTTTAATTTCTAAAAAAAAAATTTTTTTAATTAGAAAACGTTAGAAATTTTAATTTCTGACGTTTTAGTAATTTCTAACGTTACGGCAGACTACCCTGCCGCTTCCCCATTAATCGAAAACTGCATGCCTCCCATAAAAATGTATGTACAAACATTCGATTTGTACGCAAAAGCTGTGGCGTACAATATTAGATTAAAAGAACTCTACACTATTCCCAAGTGACTAAAGACTCATCCTATGCCGACAAAATATAAGGTTCCTATGGGAATTTGTATGCGGGTTTCCATGGTGCTTTGAGTCAAAGCATTTATTTCAACTAAACCAATTAAAGGCACTTTTGAATTGTCATTGCACCGCCAAATAAATACTGATACACCGCAAGATCATCGTGGCTAGCCTATTGTCAACTTGGGGTTGGCTTCGAGTCTAACCAAATACAGCTGGGTATCAGTTTTTACGTTTAGCGGCAGCTTATGTGACAACCACAACACATGTAATGAGTAAAACGATATCCCTTGACAAGCTTATCATTATTCAAACTTTCTATCCATAACGACTATCAGAGATCTACGCATGACAGATAAGACACCCATGTGATGACTTACTAAGTTTTTTTTAAATTGTTTCCAGACAAGTGTTCTGCTCAATCGATGACTGGTTCGGCATGACCATGGCGGACATTCGCGCCATCGAGGATCGCACCAAAGAGGAACTGGAGAAGCTTCGGCGCGAGGGAGAGGTGCGCGGCATGCGCGCTGAGAACGAGTAAACGTGCAGCGTGCGTGCGAGCGTGCGAGCGTGCGTGATGCGTGCGTGCGTGCGAGCGTGCATGCGTGCGTGCGAGCGTGCAAACATGCACGCGTGCGAGCGTGCGAGCGGCGAGCGTCGGGCGCGACTCCTACAATCTCTACAGCCCCCAAGCGTTCCTTCATAACCAAATGCTTGAAAAAGCTATATACTTGAATTAAAAATTCATTTTGGTATTAGACTTATTATATAAATGTTAGGCGTTTGACTAAAGGGGTAATTTTACGCGTTGAAAACAATAATGTTTTGTCCATTATAGTGTAATGTAGCTCAGTTGATTTGAGGATTTATGAATTGATCGCGTGGTGTAATAGAATTCGAGAGTGATGCCTTTGGTGGTTCCTCATGTTAAGTAATAATGTTCCGCGCTCGGCGACTTACACGCATTGCCCGAACTGATACTAATCTGAGATTGCATTTAGTGTTACCATGAAAAAGTGAGATGTTATCACAACTTGAAATGCTCAACCTACTCGTATGATCCCAAAGCTATGGAATATGAATGCCAAGTAATAAAAAAGTTTGTACAATCATGGGATTGTTAAGTTATTTATTGTATTCTATGGAGGGTGGACACAGTTTGCATTTCTCTTTTTAAATATTTTTTAAGAATTGTATGATGAAACATAATAAGCTTAGTGCGTTAGTATGGCATAAGGAAACAACAAAATTATCCAGAACTCATCTAGATGTGAAGATAGAAATGGTGTTACGTGGCACTGGTTTATTGCCAGGAAATCTCCAATCCATCAGAACTGCCCACTACCTACCTTATCAGTTTTTTTTTTCATGGTAACACTAACAAACAACTGCTGGCAGTTGTAACAATGCGGATAAATTAATTTTATAATTACTTTCAATCCTTCTGTATTGTTATGCTTAATAGATCAATGAATATGTATACATAGAGAAATGTACTCGAGACCCATTGAACAGCGATCTCAGTTCAAGCGAGGGCATAGATTACCATTAGAAAAAATGATATAATATGGTATAGATAATATTTAATAACTAATAAGTCGATGTAGTCAGTGGTTAACAGGTAGTGTTGTCGTTACCTAATTAATTAATAAAAAATATATAAATGTAATTCAATTTGACAACTACATTGCAACAAGACCGGTGTGACAACAGCCAGAGTTATATCGTTCTGTTAGGTTAGAGCCACACGCTCATCTGTTGTGTATTTGTATTATAAATTAATTAATTCTGCGCAATAGTACCATATGTTAGTTCTGGCACATTAGAAATTATCGGTGCAATATTTTTTTAACAATGGCAACCCTCCGGTAGTTGGGGTCTATGAGGGTGTTGCAAGGTGAATGTTATTTAAGGTGCGGTGTCTATGGGATTATTTTTTATTATGGTAACCTCGTTAACTTATTTATTGGGAACGGGTTCAGGTTGCAACATCCTCGGCTAGTGATTTTTCAAATATATTTTGTATTAATAAGTTTTTTGTTGTTTAACAAATCAGTATTTTTATATTTGTGTGACATTCCAGTTTGTATCGACCGTGACGTTGCTATCGTTTGCTACTTAATCTTTGTTCGCTCTCTTGTGTTCACGCAATGTATGGGATCAGTGGAAATGGAATCATTGAATCAGTACAATATGAAATTTAATGTGGATCTTCAAGCTCTTAGTGGAATATGTTCCTGTTTTAACCAATAATTCGGTGTAGCCATGTATTGTGTCGTAGGGCTCGTTCACACCTCCGCCGATGCAGTTCTTTACAAATTCCGAGAACTTAGTGGAGCTGTGAACGGGACTTTTCCGCTTAATATTGCACTTTCTTTTTAATTAAGTTTTTTTTACTTATGTTGTAATAAGTTTTACATCAAATACAGCGTGATAATATATTTGCAAGTAGTCTTTTTTTTTTGTAGAGATAGTGAAATTGTTGCCAACCCGCTTGTAGCATCGCCTAGTGCTTCTGTTCAACACCTAGTACTTAACTGTTCCGTAAGTTGTGAGTAACTTCCATTATAATAAAATGTTGATATTTCACAGCGTTGCGTGCCCAATATACGAATGAACGACTGTTCGGAGCTCCTGTAATATATAGAAGCTTTGCTTTCATGTTGTTAAAGCTTATTTGTTGCAGTTACCAAATAAAGTTAAGTACACAAATTATTTTATTTTATTTTTTTACCTCAAACAGGTCCTTGGATGCATGTTTTGTAAATTCTTTAAGCTTGTAAGTACTTTGTCGCTCTTTTCCCTAAGTAGATAAAGAAAATTTCGTCGACGCATAGTTATCTATAGTTGCTAAAATTGTCAATTTTTAAATGTTTAGCTAATTAAAAGTTTCAAAGTTCTTGCATTGATAAGTATAATGTAATTAATAACATTTGTTGTAAAATGTACTATGAATATATTTGAGGCCAACACAAATAAAATAATTTAATCTGTTGTAATTTGTTTTTGTTATTAACTGATGTAGGTTGGATCGATATACGAGTCTTATAAACTTAATTGTATACAGAAATACATGTAGAATTAAATAATACATAATATTAAGCACCTACACAGGAAAGGATCATCATCTGCTTAGTCTTTTCCCAACGATGTTTGGGGTCAGCTTCCAGTCTTAACCATACGCAGCTGAGTACCATTATTTTACATAGAGCATCTAACATCTCAATTCCTGTGTAATACGATACACCTTGGTAAGACTGGTAGTCAGACTTTCGGCTTTTGGACGACCCGTAACGACCGTCAGAGATCTACAAATGACAGCTGCATGCGTAGCATGACCACCGTAGAAAGGGGTTTTGTCGACGGAAGAATACACAAAGTGATAGTTCACACAATGTGAAAATTAACAACAATAAACGAAATTTATCCAAAGTTTCTTTATTTATTTACTTACGGTTGTTGTTTTGTTTTAAATGTAAATCAACTCGATTAGTTATGGCGGTTACAAAATCAAATTATCTTCACTACCTTATACAACTAACAGTTGTCACTGCGATTATCACAGTTGAGATAGAAAGCTTTCTTCTAAAATAGTCTACATCTAAAGGGACGTAGACAAAGATCGTGAGAAACGAACGACAAGATAACACAGATTGCAGAAAGATTTCTACGGTGCGATATCAAAATTAGAGAAACGAACTGTGTCTATTCTTCGTAGAAATGAAAGCGCCATTTTATTTTATTTTATTTATTTACTAGCTTTTGCCCGCGGCTTCGCCCGCGTGGATGTCGGAAATTAACGCAGGAGGATGTACTACCGCCGTAAGATGTGGTAATTCAGGTTATATTATAGGTAATAGCTGTTACCTGCGACTTCGTCCGCGTGGTATTTAACAAAAAGTTTTTCATAAAAACTGTCTTTGAAAACTACGCTGACATACGCCTCAAAATTCAGCGTGTTTTTAGTTTTTTTAAACTATTATTTATTTTTTCTAAAATAAAAGTAGCCTAAGTTACTCCTTGTTACATCAGCTATCTGCCAGTGAAAGTTCCGTCGAAATCGGTCCAGCCATTTCAGAGATTACCCGGAAAAAACAGACAGACAGACAAAAATTGAAAAAAAAATGTTTTGGTATATGTGTCGTGTATACATCCATATACACTTAGTAAAAAGTGGTTATCTTAATATTAAAAACAGACACTCCAATTTTATTTATTTGTATAGATTTTGGCCAACCAACAACTGTATACATATCGATGCCTTAGTTCACAATTGCACTAACTACAAAATTGTCAATTTTGTGGAGAGAGCTTTAAAGTTTTTTAAAGTTTAGACAAGAACAGTACAAAACAAAGTAAAATAACATAACAAATATGCATCTATTCATAAGACTAGTCCTTTAACTACATCATAATATCTGAATATAGTAATGTATAAAATTTAGTGTGTTTGGTATTAAAAGTGAAAATTGAATATTTTGTAGTTAGTGCAATTGTGAACTAAGGCATCGATATATACTCATACAATATAAAAATGTTTTTCTATTAACAAAGATTAGTATTACAGTTTATTATAGGCTTATAGGTAAGCACCGCATGCTCCATAAAAGTAAGAACTATGATACAAATTTACACGATGCTAAAAAATTAAATTGCATTTAAGAGACGTATAAAAACCAAGAGAAAATAAAACCAAATTAAGATTAAAACACAAAACCTGAAATAAATCTACACATTGCTAATAGTTGCTCTGTGGAACTTGCCAAATGAGTCAAAATGCACATCAACTAGGTCGCTGTAGCTGTTTAACAGTTTACAAAGCCGAGGGACGATAGAGCCTGAGACCAGTACTGTTCTACGGGGAGGTGGGTACAAGGAAGTAATAGGAGCACGAGGAAGTCTAGCAGGAGTCCGAAACCGAAATTTTGCTAGTAATTAGGGACAATCTATTTTAGACCGCAGTATTTTGAACAAAATAAATAATAGTTTAAAAAAACTAAAAAACACGCTTCCATGGAAAACCAAACTAAATAGTACAAAATAATGGAAAAAAAGCGTGGGGTGCTTTTAAGGTATTTTTTTATTGATATCAGGCACCCCACGCTTTTTTTCCATTATTTTGTACTTTTTAGTTTGGTTTTCCATGGAAGCGTGTTTTTTAGTTTTTACACGCTTTATATTAGCTTCACTTGTATGTTTGTATATTTGTATGTTTGTATATTTGTATGTTTGTTTGTAACCGACTCCTTATAGCGCGATTTTGACCCACTTTAAACGACCAGATTTCATTCAAAATTTGCACACCTGTCAAGGACCGATGACAATGCAATAATTTCATAAATTTGTGCCATTATCCAGAAATAAATAATAGTTTAAAAAAATAATAGTTTAAAAAAACTAAAAAACACGCATCCATTGAAAACCAAACTAAAAAGTACAAAATAATGGAAAAAAAGCGTGGGGTGCCTGATATCATTTAAAAAATACCTTAAAAAGCACCCCACGCTTTTTTTCCATTATTTTGTACTTTTTAGTTTGGTTTTCAATGGATGCGTGTTTTTTAGTTTTTTTAAACTATTATTTTTTTAAACTATTATTTATTTTCTATTTTTTAGGGTATTTCGAATTTTGAGACGTATGTCAGCGTAGTTTGTGACAGTTTTTTTGATGTCCTGGTAACCCTGGCAAGGATAATGGCACAAATTTATGAAATTATTGCATTGTCATCAGTCCTTGACAGGTGTGCAAAGTTTGAATGAAATCTGGTCGTTTAAAGTGGGTCAAAATCGCACTATAAGGAGTCGGTTACAAACAAACATACAAATATACAAACATACAAACATACAAATATACAAACATACAAGTGAAGCTAATATAAAGCGTGTAAAAATGGAATCGGAGATTTTCCTACGTTTCTCCAGTGAAACCATCCTGAAATACGAGAGTCTAGGCTCATATGCTATGCTAAGCCTGCTGGGACTAACGGCTTAACGTAGGTACTGAGGCACCGAGGGGTTTTGGTATGTAAAGATGGTCACCCTTCCACGGAACAACCGCTGCAAGCGTAGCTTTACCTGATGTATCGACCCGTGCGGCTGTTAGTACTAAAAGAATGATTCCACGAAATATATGGAAGCTGTACCAATAGGAATAAATGTATGTTCTGGGCGACCATTGTGCATGGGCCATGGCGGCCGTTGTTGGTTATTACAACCAGCCCACACCTTCCTCCAGAAGTTGGTTATGACTTCTGGTCTTTTAAGAATATCTGAGTAATATTAAAATAAATAATAGTTTAAAAAACCTAAAAAAACACGCTTCCATAGAAACCAAACTAAAAACTAGAAAATAATTGACGAAAAAAGCGTGGGGTGCTTGATACCAATTAAGTGAGTAAATATTACCGTGTGGTGCCGGACGTAAAGAATAACACCACCCCATTTCCCGTGGGTGTCGTAAAAGGCGACTAAGGGAATTACTAGAGAATGGGCAGCAGCGTTCTCTATGCTATTTACCACCATACTGCGATCGCCAACCCGCCTGCCAAGCGTGGCGATTATGGCAAAGCCCCCAAAAATTGGGGGAGGCCTAAATCTAGCAGTTGACGTCTTACGGCTGAAATGATGAAATTATGAGTAAATATTATCATTAAAGTATTCATTTATATTCAGTTTTAATATTGATTTATTTATAAAAAAATATTATAAGTACTTAATTTCTTAATACCAATTTCTAATGTATTCAGGTAACTAGGTATTACATAATTTTATTGACAATAGGTATGTCATATCATAGTACATATTTGAGGAAAACATTATTAATTGCGATGTTGGTATGCTGTTTATTCTATTTTTGTTGCGTATAGGTACGTATTTCTTTTGTTTTAATGAAGAATAATCTGTGTAGGTAGGTACTATACCGGATGACATTTTTTACCGTCTCGACCTTCATATGGTGTGTTGTGTAACTAGAATAGAAGGCAGGAAGGCCTTCAGATTCATCGCAGGTGACTCAAGGAGCGCGGGACGCGGGCGGACGGGGATGCGTGTGCGGCTCGTGCGCCTGCGAAAGATCAATGAGGCCGCCTATCGTCCGGCTTCAAAGGGTGGGACCGTTCATCATCAATCATTAATAACATGCCGCGTATAAAAATGTACTCTGTGATGCCGCGCATTGAGTAGGGTGCGTATGATTTGAGTTTCGATAGAATTTTAATTGTTTTTTTTTCCAAATTTCTTTTTTTGTTTTTCTAGTATGAAAATGTTACTTTAAATGTGTAGTATTTATTGCTAGATCAATTTCATTACATGTTATTCAAAAATAAAAATAATCAAAATTTATATGCCGCCAAAGGGTTCTACTCCGTTCATCTATTACCCCCATTTTTTTTCAAGACGTTAAAAAATGTCACCCGGTATAGGCACAAGCGAAAATATTAAGGGCAGAGTCAGGTTAGGATTTTCAATTCGTGGAAGTGAGTTTTTTTTTTGTGGGTGGGAAATCATCAAATGTCGTCTCCTGCTCTAGGGTGGAGCGGAAGGGCGTGTCAGACTTTTACTGACTAAAACCCACTCGTGTTCCTTCAGTTGCCCGTATGCCAGGGCCATGGTTACTCTTTCGAATAGATCTCGCGACCCTGGCAGGGAAGTGAGGTTTACGTTTTCTTCTTCCCAGCTAAAGCACTAGGAAGTGGTGACGGGTGGGCGTTTTGGGGGGACTGTCTTAATGTAACTTTGACGTTCAAAAAGTGCTGATTCTCAGCCTAGTTTGAATAAATGACTTTTGATTTTGTTTTTTTTTTTAAGATATGTGACGTAAATTATATTTTATATATACCCGTAGAGACTAGATATCCTGCTCAATTACGAATGTCAATACTTACATCAATTACCTTAAAAGGGGAAGATACGATACTTGATCACAGCGCAAGGTCATACTGAGCCAAGTCCATTCATTGGACATAGTGACACTTAGTCATACACAGACCGGTGTTATAAAAGTACCTACATGTCGATATGACTCAACAATTTCAGATTTCATCAAAATTCCTCTTGTGTATTTGATAAAAATATGTTCTAAACATTCAAGAAAGACAAAATAAAAAAGACATGTAAACTTTTCAGTGTCTACTACCAAAAATGTTAATGTGATGAAAATTATTAATTTAGTAATCGTTTCCTTCGCCATTCTTGTAAAAGTGAGTTTGATAATACAAAATACCAACAGTTGCGGCAAATATAAATTAAATTTTAATATGATTTGAAAACAAGCGCGAGTGACACGCTGCGTACTTCGTGCGACTGTCGCTAACGCAGACTCAATGTCATTCATAAACAAACATTCGGTGGCTAAGGGTCAGCGCACATCGAACTGCAAAATGGTCGCGCATGGTCGAGCAAAATTTGGACTGCTCGAGTATGCAGGCGGCATGCTCGCGATACACGCCCGTCCAGACAATTTTCTCGCTGTGGAAACACTTAGCGCGGGCGGCGGGTGCTCGCGCATGCTCGAGCACGCATCCTGCTAGCTCGAGCATAGTCGAGCATCAAGTTTAGACGTGTGTTCAATTTTGGAATGTATGGAATTGTCAAAAGATAAATTTTTCATTAGTCTTAGAAAATGCTCTGCTCTGCTCTTGGTGTGCGTGACGCTAACGCGATTGCGCTCGCACGTCCGTGTTGGGTACCGATAGAGAAGGACAGAGATCGGATTTGTCTATGTATACCGGTAACTGTAAGTATGAAACTGAGATCACAGATGTAGGTTTCGTGGCATGGTGCACGTACAAATACCTATGTAGTTGTGCACCAAGACAAGGTTATGTCATTGCGATGTTAGAGCGTAACGTATCTTCCCTTTTAAGTGTATCTTAGCAGTATGCTCTTAAAGCTAAGATCACAGCAGTTAAAGCTTACCTGTGAAATAATTACAATTTAAATTACATCAAACGCCTCATAGGTAAGTAGGTACTTAATAATTTTGGTTGACTGGATAGAATCTCCTAAATAATTTCCTCAATTATTAATTAACCTTATCTAGTTTTAAGGCCCGTACAAACAAGCGCGACTTGTCGAGCGACGTGTCGCGTCGCCGAGGTGATTCGGCGATTTATCGCGACGCAACATCTTTTACACTGGCGTGACCTGCACTCGTCGCGCGCGTCGAGCAGCGCGACTGCTTGTGGTGCATTTTGTATGGCGTTGCGGCAAATTCGCAGCCGCGACACCGCCGTCGAGGCTGCGAAACGATGCCACACAAAATGTACCTTATGTTGCCGCGCTGCTCGACGCGGAGCGACCGTGTCGCGGCACGACAGGTCGCCCCTGTGTGAAGTGCCGCGCGCTTTTTTATAGAAATTGTTCAACGGATATAAATCGCCGAATCGCGCGCGACCGTCACTTCGCGCTAGTCTGCACGAGCCTTTAAACCAGCGTTTCCTATTAACCAGGTCGCCGGTACCGGGCCATCAAAATAAAATACCATACTTCGCACTAAAATTTAGTGACTAAATAGGATACCAAATGTTGTAATAATAAAATATTTTTACTATTAATAAATGTGTGTTATTTTACGTAGGTAATGGAATTATTTAAATAGGCTCTTCGCCTAGTTTAGGAGGCAGCATTGTCTCAACATTTCCTTATACACTTGTATAATATGTAGTTATATTCTGTTCCAAAAGTATCGCCAGCACCATCTGGTGGCGCTCGTTGGGTTTAGTGGGGTGTGCGACTGTGCGCCGATGATCGACTCTTGAGTCACTTCTCTGTTGGCGGTCGGCGCGTGCGGACATCACCAGACTATCGCGCGTTCTGCGATACGTACCTACATAGCTATATGTTTGTGCCTACCTATCTACTTTGTTGTAACTGTTGAATTGGAATTATAATTTGATGGAGCATATGGATCTATTTCCTCATCCAACACTACCCACCGACACCCACAATTAAGAGGACCAACCCAATGAGTGCTAATGATGATAGGTCCTCCTCCGTCATGTATAAAGTACCTACAAACCGAAGCTCACAAATGATTCATAATATAAGTTTATATTACATAGGCGTAAGATCTTTGATCTTATACATAATTATACTTATATTTACCTTATTTAATTATCCTCCGTGAAACGAATGTCTTGGACTTGTACCGGATATAAATCGGGGCTTACTTACGTACTTACGTTGGACTCTTACGTCGGCGTCCTTTTATATTAGGTATAGAGTTAAGAGCAGAGATCGGATATTCGGGTACACATTGATCTCAACCTAAAGTTGAGATGTTGCTAATATGAAATGCGGTTTTGTATCGTAAAAATCTTACACCCTTCATTCACATATTTCACGACTGGCCTGTTAGTCTAGTGGATAGTGACCCTGACTGCTAAGACTGAGGTCGTGGGTTCGATTCCCACCCACGACAAATCTTGTGTGATGAGCACAATCATTTGTTCTGTGTCTGGGTGTAATTTATCTATTATATATGTATGTATTTAGAAATATATGAGTATGTTTATCAGTTGTCTGGTTACCATAGTACAGGCTCTGCCTAGTTTGGGATCAGATAACAATGTGTTGGTTGTCCTAAGATAAGATAAGATATTTGCATTGAGGCTTAAACATTAATATTAAATAATATGCAGACGAATAATTGTACAGACGCCAGCACATCAAGCTACCCGAAACTGTCAAATTTTTCCAATCAAACATGAACCTAATACATTCATGTATGTACCTACATTCTAAGCAAATAAAGACCTATTCATAATCATAATCATTTATTTGTCAGAATATGCTACATTATAAGGTCTTAAGATTAGTAGGTGGCGTCTTCACATTCTGCCAAGTGTGGCGTGCAAACATTACTTACATACACCATTACACATAAAATGTTATTGGGTTAATAGTTAATTAACAATGATTGATTGCATAATTATGGATTAAAATTACAGTTTCAGGTATGTCAGCTAATAATAATATAGTAAACACACAATTTATTTAGGATGTCAAAGTACAATTAAAATGTCAGATTAGATCAAAAAGTCTATTCTATTCTACATTAGCCAAAAAGTTGAAAATATATTATAGAAATTTGACAGATTTTACTAGCTTTATGTGCTGGCGTCTGAACAATCCAAGAATCCTGGTTTACATTATTATTATGTGAATTTTTCTGGGGGTGGCACCGCGTCATCCGCTAGTTCCTCCTTCACGGCTTCTATGCATTTCTTTGGAATCAGCATACCTGGAACGTGAAGATGTTGTGTTATATATTGAAGAAACAGTACGCACATATTGATCTACAGTAGGTTCAATACTTCTTAGTATTATGACTTGTACCAACTCTGAGTGTCTTTCTCACATGTTTTTTTTCTTAAATACCATTGGTAGAAACAAAGGCTCCCGCAGACAGGCGCGATGCGATAGGGTGACGCTATTCTTGTAGAACAATATCTTTGAATGTTTCTGCTATTGTTGTTAATAGTAAAAAAAAAATAGCACATAACATCATATAACAAAAAAATCATCAAACTTAGAAAGTTTTGTAATTTTTCTAACTTTCATTAAAAAATAAACTGTTAAGCGCTTTATGCACCAAAACAAATTAATGCTAGTTAAAAAGCGTATTTACTGTAGTATTAGAGAGACTAAAAAATATAGTGGTGCATAAAGCGCTTAACAGTTTATTTTTATTGAATGTTAGAATTTTTTTTTGTCAAGTTTGATGTTTTTTTTTTTATATGACTTGCTATATTTTTCTTACTATTTTAGAATAGATGTAAATGGCGATACCTAAACTTCACATAAACACAATAACATGACGTCAACAAATATTTTGAATTTTCATGACTATGATAGGCGAAAAATGTTCTAATCTTTACCCTCCTCCTTCGTATATGTTAACTTTCATATGCATTTAGTAAAAAGCTGTTTTTAAATGTTACATACAGACACTTCAGTTTTATTTATTTGTATGGATTCATCTATACAAATAAATCAAATTGAAATGTCGAGATGAATACATTTGAGGGTTTTATCTTTGTGTGCGTACCGATGATCTTGCGTCCGTCGTCAGTGTTGACGCGCACGACCTGCATCTTGTAATAGTGGTGGTGCTCCTTCAGTACATTTTCCACGCGCCTCCACACCGGAAGCAATAAGCCCGACAGCACGTAGTGATTGCGAACGCGCTTGCCTTTCTGCAGACAAAATAATAGGTTTCTATTATTACTATAGACTCAAGCCAATTTTTATGATCTCTTACACTCGGAAAGAACAAATTCCCACTTCTTGAACAGTTCTCTTCTTTTTAGATCTCTTTCGACAGCAGTCACCTCATAAACGATAAATTGGCACACATGTTAAGAAACAGGTGTTAAAAGAGGAGTCTCCGAAGTAGCACAAAAGTGCTGGTTAACAGCATTTTAACAGTGCACAGTGAATGCATTAGTTGCTCAATAATAGCGTAGACAGCGCATCCACAGATGATATAACTCTAATTTGGGCACAAATTATTCAGCACATAGCTGAGTAAGAGTTCCAATTGATAAATAATTGCATTATAATAAAATTATAGTAGCATTTATGTGTGTAACAGTCACCTCAAGAGCTGAATATTGCCTGATTAACAAGGCACGTGACTTACTATACAGCAAGGAAGACGAATGTGTACATTGTGTGTACTTTTAAATAGCTGAAATGACACACTGAGCGAAATTGTGGAATGCAATAACTCAATATTATTTATTTTTCTTTAATATGAACTGTCAAATTGTAAAACATGAAGTGTATCGTTGTGTGCAAGATCTCAGGAGCCATTGTGAAAATAAACATAAAATTTAAGGTAAGTTAAACTTCGATTTCCTGCTATTATATTTCAAATCTTATTGGGAAGGTAACTTTACTGTCAATTACCATACATATTTAGTTCAAGATTTTCACGCGCCTTCGGAATACCACTAAATACTAAAAGAAAAGTAACAAAAATTGAATGAATATAAAATAAATTTGTTTGTTTTAGTACAAAGAAAACAAAAAAAACTGTTTTCGTGTAATTAATTTGTAATCCAAATTAATTACGATTACCCTATAAAATAAACAAAAATTTAAAGATAAAATTTTATAATAATACACAGTAACGCAGTGAATATGGCGGATGGCAAGTGAACAGTTTTAATGTTAATGTAATGCTAAGGTCTGTACGGGTGTTCACATGTGGCTTTTAATTCAGCAAAGAGTAAAATAGTTTGGCACTAGTGGAATACAAATCAGACATGGATCGATTAGGAGAGTTATATTGGTTCACATTTGCATCAGTTACCTTGATAACTACCTTTATGGATCCAAGCTTTTAGGGTTCCGCCGTGGTTCGTTTAAAGCCATTTTGTTCCTTTTTTTAGTTGTTATTCGACGATAAGTATTTAATTAAAATTGTAATTTAAGTAACTGATATTATAATTTAATTATGGGTATGTATAATACATAAGTTATTGATTTATTCAATATGCGACGAAATACCTATAACTTAGTAGATACCTATCTAAAAATAATGTATTCTTCTGGCCTAATAATAATTAATTACTTCCATATGAAATTGAAATTGACATTACGCACAGTATTTCGTCCCCGTAGAGCGAAAAGTCACTAAGTCGAAAAATGGCCAAAATGAGTTATCAATGTCACTAAAATCAACATTTTTTTCTCAAAATATCTGTCTAACAGTCATTTTTCTAGCTGTCCACACTTTCGTTTTACAAAATGTAAAAAGTAAGTAAGTCTACCATTTGTACCCTACAGCATACTGGAAGAAATAACTAATTTTAGTAAATTATTTAAGATTTTTCGAAAATGTACATAACTTGAAATTAAAATGACTTAAGTACTTTTTCTCTTAAATTATCAATGCACACGTACGCCTCTAGGTAGTCTAAAAATTACTAAAATGATTTAGTGAATTTTTAAAATCCGTAGTTTGTTAAAACTCACAAAAGCGTAAATTAATTAACTCAACTTAGTAACTACTCACTCTTTATTTTTCATTGATTCGTACCATACTACAGACGCGAGAAATCATCAATCCATTATATCCATTAACTAACCCACAAAAAAAAAACAGAGATTTTATAGAGAACAATTAACTAATTTAATGTTTTTAACTTTTCTCATTTATTAGAGGGTTTTCACACGTTTTAGCTCCTATAATACCAACTTTATTTTATTTCCTTCAAATTAAAGCTAAAAACATAGAGATATGTAATGGTAAGCCAAAATTATAACGATTGTTATTTAAAAAAACTTTAACTCTCATTATCTCAAAACGTGATTTTTCGACTTAATGACTTTTCGCTCTACGGATGCGACGCGATAAGTATTTTTTATGAAACATTTCGCTTGATCTGCAACATGGTGCATGCAATGCTATCGTTCACACGCCCGCGCCGGCGCGCGGCGCAGTGACGACGTCATGTCGCATTATTTGTTTACATAGATCATCAGTTTATCGCTACATCGCAACTGGGTTGGTCGTTCGTATTCTACGATAGATGAACAATATCATTTCAATTTAGGGTTGCGAATAAAAGTAAATAAGTTGCGATCGACTTAATTCCTGCTATTTTGGTAGGTAGTAAAGTGGGTCCTCTGTGTTTGTGTCTGTAGATGTTTTGTATATAATTATTATGTTACGTTAAGTTTAGGTATTCAATATGTTATTATATCTTGTGGTTTTTTTTCCTCAAAAACTGTATAGGTAGTGTTGTCATTTTAAGGAACTGATACTTCTATTATAATAAATATACTTCTCTTGTTTTTTACAGAACAAGCTTTTCAAAATAGTTCAGACTATAGAGAGCGATGTTGTCGATCTAACAGTCGTTCCTGCATCGTGGAAAACTAAGGAAATTCTATGGTGGCCACCGAGAAGTACTTTTATACTCCTTGAAATTATAAAAAGATGAAAATTCAAGGCGTGGACCAGGGTGGTACAACGTAAATTGTTCTTTAAAAAGGGAAAATTAAATAAACATAAAGAAAATTACGTTGTTTTTTTAGATGCTAGCTGTACTGGTATTTCCTAACTGACTACCTCTGACAATAATTGTCGAAATCTGGAATCTTAAAAACTCTCGAAATTAATTTATGTATTATAATTTAAAAAATCTTGGATTTCTCTTAATAAATCTTCTTCATTTTTAAGAAAGTACCAGAAACATACCAATATTAATTTTGTGGCAACCATATTAGTCCCGAAAATGTGTAGGTTATAAGAAGATTTTTGTAGCAGAGAGTACCTACTCAGCCTAATGTCACCAAACACACTGATCTCTATTTATAAAGGCTTTTTTGTATTGTTTTGTCAATATGTGCAATTATTATTTATTGTTACTTTAATTTAAATCCGACGTAAATTTTGAACTAAGTGACATATATTTTTAGTTTGTTAATAACATTTTATTGTTTTCTGCTGCAGCATTGTTACTTTTATCTTAATTTTTGTAATATGGGTTATGTCTGAAATAAATTGATTTCATTTTATTTATTTTTTTATAAATATAACATACGGAACCCGTCGCGTCCAATTTTCCATTCGCGCATGCCGACACTTCGATGCATGCTGTTATTCGAGTGTATGGTAACAACTGACTAATAGGGGAAAAGTGAACCTGTATGCAGCATAAAGCATTACATTTTTGTTAAATAAGTTCACAAAGTAACTGATTACATTATAGTGGGTTACATGTTCTCTCTTAAAATGCAACGATTGTATAGTACACGTGTGGGCTATTATTCAGAAAACTTACAACTGGATAGGGTACTGCACTACTAAGCGCTGAATAACAGTGACTTTGTGGCGTGTTTGTGGTGCTTAATAGAATTACTGTACAGCAAATAGCATTATAGTTGGCCACGTTTTTTTCTAAACATCTTTTACACCCCGGGTGAATACTAATAGCTCTATGTAAATGCTCAGAGTACCGCTGTGGGCCTTATGTGACAATTTATAATGCAGTTCTGTGCTAATTGGGAGGTTATCCACCTTGACGAGAAAATCCCATACATTTCGGTGGAATTGTTGTAAAATTACAACTTAGGTAGGTACAATAGGATAGAATACTCTTTGTTGTACACCATACAATAATATTATATGTATGGTGTACAATATTCTTTTGTGTAACTCATGGAGAAATGTAGAGTTACACAAAAAAAGGCTCGTGAAGAATTGCTCAACGCGACGGTCCCGCGCGATTCGGCGAATTACGTATATTCGTAGAACAATTTCTATAAAAACGCGAGCGATACTTCACACAGGGGCAACCTGTCGCGCCGCGACACGGACATAGAAATTGTTAGTTCTGTCTAGTTTGGGATCAGATAACGTTGTGTTGGTTGTCCTAAGATATTATTATTATAAAAAATCACCGAATCGCGCGCAAGCGCCGCGTCGCTCTAGTCTGTACGAACCTTTAAACAAAATATAATGGATATTTATGACAATTAAATACTTACGTTAATTTGGACTAAACTTATCTATTATACGATAATTTAAAAGTTGGCAAAAAATCCCAGTATAGCCGAATGAAATATTACGCAATAATTACATAAAAACAAATGAAATTCGAAAAATAAAACCAAATACTTTCTTTTTTAATAGCATTTAGTAATGTTCGTGGCCAGTACGCACGATAATTACAACAGGAAAAATTAAACCATTTTTTGCGTTCCTCTAAATTTGTTCATAAGTGTATTTTAAAACACTCAAACTAATAAGCCAATTCCTGTCGGCTTCCCTTAGGAAATTATGACAGTCAGTAGTTCTCAGCACTCAATACACTAGGTATACAAAATAAAATAAACTGTGTTTGAGATTCTATAAGATGAAAATGGTACTTATACCTATTTATATCTGCAATCAGATATAAACATGTTTAAATGAATAATGGATCCGGCGACTGGGACCACGGTCCTAGTTAATTGCGGTCCCAGTCGCCGGAAGCCTCCTTTAAATACATCACATCACATTTAAAATTACGCGCATCAAAGTTATCACAGTTGACCCTTCCTAGGCTATTATAATGAGCCTGTGCTGACTGGCTCTTTATTATAACGCTCATTATAGCACGGTCCTACGAGACTCTTACTATCTCCTCGCCCATACCTCACAACCGGGCGCGTCCGGGCAAGATTTATGAAGGTAGCTGTGGATGCAGAAGTTCAGCGAATCTTTGAACTGCTCGCGCCACCAATTCTCGGCTTCCGCGCTTTTCACCTTGAAGTAATTCTTCTCGATATCCGCCAGACTCTTCGGCCGCTGCTGTAGACCAGCGTCAGGGCTGCCAGAACAAAATCAAACTTAAAACTGTTTGAATCGTTATGAAGTCGGTCGGAGAGAAATACGAAGCTAGTTGCCAAAATAAAATGTTTGAGTACAATAAATGGTACAACGCCATTTGGGAGCTGCGACCTGCACCCTAATTGCGAAACACACAATTTATCAGAATCTGAATGGGATTGAAGATTATTTCTAAACCATTGCGTCATTTGTTCGAATAAATTGTCGGCTCAGCAACGTAAATAACGCAATGAATGTTGTTTAACTATGAATATTAAACCAATTCCTAGCGATAAAAAGTTCCGCAATTACCCCTTAGGTTTTAATAACATTAAAGGTTTTATAGACAACACTAGCTTCTGTTTATATTATAGAAATAAATGTAGATTGTTAAAAAAATGCACAATTGCCTTTCTCGCCTCCACAGTAGCCGAAATTAAAAGATTTTTAAGGTCGTACCTCACCATATTTAAAACCCAATTGTAAGAGCACTCTCCACTGCAGAAACAGCTACCTTTTGTCCATTAATATGTTTTCTTTACTAGCCTGCACTGTCCCACTGCTGAGAAAAGGCCTCCCCCAAATACCTCCAGGCATCCTATTCTTGAGCCACCTCGAACACATCCTTGCAATACGCTACTTCAATTCAATTCAAATTATTTATTACTGAACATAAATATTGCACATTTGAAGATGTTGAGTACATGCGCTGTTCATTGTGTCCTACTAAAATATTATTTATAATTACTAATATCATCATCATTATTTCTTCCCACGGGTGTCGTAAGAGGCGACTAAGGGGCGTACTAGAGAATGGGCAGCAGCGTTCTCTATGCATGTTACTACCATTATGGTACATAATTTTTCGAGTGTATTGTAAAATTGTGAATATACACAGCATTGTGCTCATAAATGGTGGAGCATACATTGAGAAGAATTTAAACTATTATCACCAATAGCATGTAGATTTTTATCGACACCACCAGCCAGTGTTCCTAGCGAACAATTGTCTAGTAGTGCAGGTTTAATTTATGAACCTCTGCGTAACAGACTAGACCCCGAAAAGGCGGCAATTTTACAATTTATTAAATATAATGCTCTCATTTTCAACTTGAATTACTAAATATTTGATTAAAATATTAATAATTACTCGCTTATTATTTTATCTCTCCACTCACATAGTTTCTTATAATAAATCTAAAGATCCGCATCTGCATCCGCGGATGTGAAAAAATCGGCATCCGCAACATCCCTGCTACCATACTGCGATCGCTAACCCGCCTCCCCCCCGCCCCCCAACCCCCTCCAAATTGGGGGAGGCCTATGTCCAGCAGTGGACGTCTTTCGGGTGAAATGATGATGACTGGGCGGGTAGGTGATCGCAGTATGTTGGTAAAATGCATAGAGCTGCTCCTCATTCTCTAGTTAGTACCCTAGTCGCCTTTCATGACACCCATGGGAAGAGATAGGGGGAAATTATTAATATACACAAGATTAATAAACAAAATACAATTAAATATTGGGGAAAAAGGTGAGTTTATGGATATGTGTAACATGGCAGCATTCGTTCAGTTTTTGGGCACGTACGAAAATAAACTTGTAGCGATGTAAATATCCCGTTTTATGAGTTATTTCTTAACCTGACCTTATAAATATCTCGTTTGATGACCTAATTCATAACTTGACGGTGTAAATATCCCTGAGCCAGTTCAAAATTTTTTTCTTTGGGTGGGTAATCATCAAATGACGTCCCCGCTCTGGGCGGAGCGAGAGGGCGTGTCAGATTTTTACTGACTAAAACCCACCCGTGTTCTTTCAGTTCCCTGTGCCAGGGCCGAGGTAACTCTTCCGAATAAACCCTTATCCCTGGCAGGCATCGGTCCTAGCAGGCCCCTTCAATTTGTGCTGACATCTCTTTGAGGCGCGCGTAGAACACAACGCGCCGTCGACCCAGGCCTGGGCCTTGCCGGGCGGTGAGCTAGCCAGTTCATAACCTGACCTTGTTAATATCCCGTTTTATCAGCCAGTTCATAACTTGACCTTGTAAATATCCCGTTTTATGTGCCAGTTCATAATCTGACCTTTTAATTAACCTGTTTTATGAGCCAGTTCATAACCTGACCGTGTAAATATCCCGTTTTTTGAGTCAGTTCATAAACTAACCTTCTACGTATCCCATTTTATGAGCCAGTTCATAACCTGACCTTGTAAATATCCCGTTTTATGTGCCAGTTCATAATCTGACCTTTTAATTAACCTGTTTTATGAGCCAGTTCATAACCTGACCGTGTAAATATCCCGTTTTTTGAGTCAGTTCATAAACTAACCTTCTACGTATCCCATTTTATGAGCCAGTTCATAACCTGACCTTGTAAATATCCCGTTTTATGTGCCAGTTCATAATCTGACCTTTTAATTAACTGGTTTTATGAGCTAGTTCATATCCCTGACCTGTAAGTTTGGAACATGTTGTACTTCCCGCTGCTGCTGCCGGAGGACACGCAGAGTATGGCCGTGAACATATCAGACTCGGATAACTGCTTCGACAAGTAAAAGCCTTCTTTTGTCCCAGATAGGTTGGAACACTTTGCTAAAGCTTCAGGCCAATCCATGCCGCCCTGGTTAAAGATGTTATATTAATTAGTATTTTTTGGAATTAAATGGTTTTTATTGTTGTGTGAATGATGATATTGATGAAATACGTGCGATTCTTTGGCACTTTCCCCTTAAGGATGCGTAATTTAAATTTTATCACGTTTTTGGCAATTTGCAGGTCAGTATCAGATAGTGTGGTTATAATATAACCCTAGTAATATGAACTTAAAGGGTTGTGTTGATGATTTAATGATTATAATTCTGTTATTACATACTCTTTCATATTTTCGCTAATCATATTTTGTTCAATAGAAAACCTGTTATTGATCTGAAAACTGCAAAAAAACGTGGGAATCTTTGAAATTGCAGGTTACCTGGTGCTTCCACATTCAAGGTGTTAAATTACATGATTTATAGTGAAGTATAAGAACATAGTGACCTTGGAGCGCACGGTGTGCAGCACGACGGGCGCGTAGCCGGTGGCGTGGCGCCGCCAGTAGCGCACGGCCGCCACGTGCCGCACGCACTCGCCGCCTGAGCCTAAGTCTTGGATCCCCAAGTCCAATGAACCCTTTTGCCTCGCTGTAAAAATAGCCGCCCGGGTCAGATAAAGTGTTACTGAACACTTCCACTGATAAATGCAGAGGTTTGTGCCCGGATGATGACAATAAGTTCGCTCCCCTATTTAGTTTAAAAAAAAAAAAAAATAGGTATTTTTATTGTTCCGAACACAGTGTAACATATCATATTTCTAAGAGTTGTTGATAAACAAAAACCTATTAAATAAAATAAAAGTACTTAACGTTAGTGGAAAAATCACCTGTATACTGTACTAGTTAAAAAAAAAGTTTTAGAGGCGACAGGGATTTACATGGGACTAAAGTAACTGTAGGGGTTATATGAAAGGCTGCTCACAGCAATGGAATTTTGATCGATAAAAATGAGGATCTTCTGAGGAAGATCCTCATTTTTATCGATCGAAAGTCCATTGGGACCACGGTTTGATCGTATAATGATTACTGGGTTAAAAATGTGACATGCCTTAGGTACGCGGATGGAGCAGGACTTCGGCAGTAAGTTGCAGCGTTTTGAAGTCTTTTATCGAAGCAACCTTTAAAATTTCATCGTGTCTTTTATTATATTTGCTGAACCCTACAGGCTAGAAAGCCCATGATTGTGTCTATTTTAAGATCTGGTAAACATTGTTGGATGAAAATAAATGATAATTGTGATAATATTTTTAAGATCCTGAGGTTGTAATATTATTTAATCTCTTACATATATTCTCTAATAACTCCGCTCACTCTCTCTCACTTTCTATAATAACTGCCCCGTTGGTCTCGTGGTCGCAAGCGCGACTGCCGAGCATGGGGTCCTGGTCCTGGGTTCGATTCTCAGGGCGGTAAAAGTGTTAATTGGGTTTTTCCATTAGGATTTTTTTATTAATAGCCCTGAGGTTGGAAGTTGGCAGTGTGATACGGGATCTCTCGCATAGCACGTTAAGCCGTTGGTCTTGCGCCTGATATCTCTACGTTCGTATCGGATTGCCACCCTATCGGACTATGAGCGTGAGGGACGAGTGGGTGCCCCTGTGTCTGCGCACACACTTGTGCATTATAAAATCTTCCGCACCGACGCGGCGACGGCTAGTCTCCGTTGAGATTGGCCGCCATGGCCGAAATACGGTCTTGCATATTTTTTATGTTACCTTTTCACAAAGATAATTGTAATATGTTCTCACCTAGATCGATATTAGCGCCGAGCGTGTCAATGAAGTACTGGAACAGCCGGTTCTGCAGGTCCACTGGCATGCCCAGTATCCTGTTCAGGAATATGGTCACTGTTTTGGAGTCCTAATAGAAGAGATAACAGATAAATGTCATTTAGTTTGCGGGAAGCTTAGTGTAGAATATTTGCGTTGCAATATAGACAATATCATTTAATAGTAATGAGGATAAAAACTACCACTTGCTCATTTCAGATGTCGCTGCTGCCACTGTACCAAGAATTTGGCAGCTTCCTGTCATTATAATATATAAAGGGTGTAAGGGGTACGCTTCCGAAAACGAAGACAGGTGATAGGGCTAGTTTTTCTCTATATGGAATCAAAAAATTTTACACAATTTTTTTTTTAACCTGTTTTCCATTTTTTTAAAAAGGCACTATGCTGTGAGAACAGTTAAATAAACCATTATTAGAGATATAACACATACACTTAAAAAAAAAAATGTTTTAAAAGTGTATGTGTAAAAAATAATAAACTCAATATTTTCTATATCGGTGCTTTGCGTTTTCTCAAGTCCGGGAGAAATTAATGAATACTTAATCGATTAGTTAACTACCTAGAAAACAACTAATTTCTCTCAGAAAGGCAATTTAGGTTCAGGAAAGGAAAATCGACCACTGACGTGATCGAACTGCTGACGACTCTAATATCAAAACATCCCGATGGTGCGAAGGTTGTCTTGGAATATTCTTAGATCTTGCTAAGGCTTTCGACATCATCTATATTCGTATCCTTCTTAAAAAAACTCAAAAGGATAGGAATAAGAGGAACTGCACTTGACTGGCTTTGTAGTTACCTTGACAACAGGCGGCAATGTGTCAGACTTAATAATTTAATCAGCGATGAACAGGAAATTAGCTTTGGCATCCCACAGGGGAGTATACTTGGTCCAACACTATTTACATAAACAATATACTGAACCTTACCATCCCAAACGCTGACCTCATTTGTTACGCAGACGACACTGCGATTTTATTTTACGGAACCGATTGGGATGGCTTATACGAAAAGCAGGAGTAAAAATGGTCAAGGTCGCTAAATGGCTTAACATGAACTTGCTTATACTGAATATCATATACATAACCTTCAGAAAAACTCGGGCTACCAAAGTACCATCATGGAGTTTAAAGATTAACGGAGAGGATTGCCATAAAACAATAGTTAACACTGATACTCAATGTTCATGCAAAACATCGGGTAACAATATGGTTTCATTATGCGGTCTTGTAAAGACTTCAAAAAGCCTTCTACTTTTCTCTTTTTATACAAAACGAAAACACTAGTCCGTTCACAGTTGGCGGTACCCATCAATGCCCGTATTATGATAAATGTAAGCAAGCTATAGAAATGGTTCCGAAAATTTTCTTCGTGCCACACACTACAAGTGCTTCCATACAAGGATTCCCTATGCAGATTTGCTAAAGCGTTATAAGATTTTAAGCTTGGATTCCAGACGTTCACTGATCATGGTTGTGATGCTGTACGGTATACAGGGTGTTTGGCAGAACGTTGAACATATGAAAATGGTGGATAGGTGAGGTCATCTGCTACTTACTCAGCCCTATTTTATTTAGCCCTGGCCCCCTGGATATTAAAAAAAAATGTATTTTGCTCTAAAGTGTAATCTTTATTAAAAATGGGTAAAACAGGCAATATTTTTGTTTTTTTTTTATCTTTAACGTTGGCAGATTCTTATAAACTAATTCTTTTGACTGCCCTGTTAGTCTAGTGGTTAGTGACCCTGACTGCTAAGACTGAGGTCGTGGGTTCGATTCCCACCCAGGACAAATGTTTGTGTGATGAGCTCAATCATTTGTTCTGTGTCTGGGTGTAATTTATCTATAATGTGTATGTATTTAGAAATATATAAGTATATTTATCAGTTGTCTGGTTACCATAGTACAGGCTCTGCCTAGTTTGGGATCAGATAACAGTGTGTTGGTTGTCCTAAGATATTATATTAGATATTATATAAAATGATTGTTTTATTCAGATGTTAGCTAGAAAAAAGTTATGAGTCCTCAAACTTCTAAGAATTAATTATAAGGATCTGCCAACATTAAAGATTTAAAAAAAAAATGCCTGTTTTACTCATTTTTAATAAAAATTACACTTCAAAGTTAAGAAAGTGGTGAAACTAGAAGAAAACAACAAAAAAAAAATATCCAGGGGGCCAGGGCCCAACAAATTAGGGCTAAGTAAGTAGCAGATGACCCCACCTATCCACCATTTTCGTATGTTCTACGTTCTGCCAAACACCCTGTATGTAATAACAAATTTAATTGTACTGAGGTCTTGAATAGATTGTGTTACGTAGTACCCAGAATTGTCATTCGGCGGGAGGTGCACGCGCCCCAATTATTGTACACAGCGCAATGTAATGTATTTTCGCGCTGTCACAGTCTAAATTCAAAAGAATGGTTTCGAAATCTCTTGCAAGTCGCCCATAACACGGATGCTCTTGTCATCCGCTTCCATCAAATCGGCATATAGTGTTTTCATCTAAATTTGTACTTTTCTTTTTTTATAATATATAACATGCGTTCGCTTTCATACTTTGATGTCACCTCGTGGACAATATTGTGGGTAATACGTTTTTCGATTTAAATATGACTGCTTTTGTAAATGCTTGTGTAATCTATAACTGTTTTTTGTCCGAAATAAATAAAATAAAATAGAGTAGATGAAATAAAATACTTAGGAATTCTTATAGACCAGCACCTTTCATTTAAACCACGGGTTTTGGAACTTGTTAAAAGAGTTTGTAAGCAAATCTACATAATGAAAAAGATTCGGGACAGTGCATGTAGATGGGGATGTAAAAAATGGTTTATATAGCTTTATATCAAACGCTGATACAATATTGCATTGCAGTCTGGTGCGTCAAAAACTCATTTAATAATCCTCGAAAGAGCACAACGCGCAGTCCTGAAAACTCTGCTACATAAACCGTAGGTTTTTTTTAGAAGTCCTGTTCGCAGAGGATTCCTTGCTGAACGGAAGAAAATTGTACAATGTACATACTGAACGTTACAACGAAGACCCATATCAAAACATCAAAAAGGAGTGATTTAAACCTGCACTTTTAGTCCTATTCAATAACTTGACAGTTGGAGGAATACCAGGTTTTGACAAAAAAAGAAAGTGACGTGGTGCAAGAATTAATGAAATTGAATGAACTTGAAAAAAAAAAAAAAAATATCTTAGTACAACCAACACACCGTTATCTGATCCCAAACTAGGCAGAGCCTGTACTATGGTAACCAGACAACTGATAAATATACTTATATATTTCTAAATACATACATATTATAGATAAATTACACCCAGACACAGAACAAATGATTATGCTCATCACACAAAGATTTGTCCTGTGTGGGAATCGAACCCACGACCTCAGTTTTTGCAGTCAGGGTCACTAACCACTAGACTAACAGGCCAGTCAGGCCAGTAATAATGTACTTACATGCAAACTTTGTATTTGAAATTTACTAACTTGTCTTAAAACACGATATACAGGGTGTAGCGTAAGTAGTGGTCCACCGTTTAGGATTCGGTGAACCAGATAATTAACTATAACAATTAAAAAATTTAAACATTTTACCCAAGGCGTTTTTTTTTTACAAAAATCGCTCTAGGACTTGATGGTGTGTTAAAAATTGGGGTTAAAATTAGAGAAGAACCAACTTTTTCTTCAAAAGAGCTGAATTGACATAAAAAAAAACCGGCCAAGTGCGAGTCGGACTCGCGCACCGAGGGTTCCGTACAAACCTGTAGGTATATTAGTAAAAGTTCACCCATCACGACAATCGAGTCGTAGTTCTGTTCTTGGCTTGGTTTTATTTCTGTCTGTGTTTTGTTCTGTTTATTATATGATATAACTAAAAATTTACGATTTTCGCAATTTTTCTTTATCTGTGCTATAAGACGTTGCTTCGTACTAAATTTCAAAATTCTAGATCGACTGGAAGTACCCTTTAGGTTTTGATTCCCTTGCGAGTTTCGAAATTTTGCGGAAATTTGCGGCATAAACGGCTATATCTTTTGATTGCGTTAGCTTAGAAGTTTGATTTTTTCACAGCTCCAAGAGACATTAGACTTGAGTATTTTGACATAAATTTCAGCTTGATACCTCTACGCGTTCCTGAGAAAAACAGGGTCTTGACAGACGGACGGACGGAAGGATGGACAACAAAGTGATCCTATAAGGGTTCCGCTTTTTCCTTTTGAGGTGCGGAACCCTAAAAATCATTATTTAGCAGTAATTAACAGAAATAAGAATGAAAAAATAATGGTTTTTGTTGTAACTACAAACAAATATGTAATAAAAGGTAGAAATTTCGTAAATAAAAGACGAAAATAATATATTTTCGGAACCCTTGGGTAAAAATGGTTAAAATTTTTAATTGTTATAGTCAACTATCTGGTTCATCGAATCCTGAACGGTGGACCATTACTTACGCCACACCCTGTATACTATATCGATATATTATATTCATCGTCTATGGCTGCCAGAGGAAATAAAATGACTATGGTAAAAAAATAAAATTACATGATTTTTATATTTACTTTTGTTTCTATCAGAAGAAAATAAAAAAGAAAGAACTGTTATTAAAATTATTAGTTATTCATATATTCCACATCCTTAAAACGACTTTTTTAAGTTTTATTTAATTTAAACCATTTTTATCATTCATTCCTCACGCGAAATCGTTCACTACCCCAACACTATTAGTTTTAGCATGGTATCATTATTTTTCTTTGAACTGTCAAGTTACTGAATAGGATTAAAAGTCCAACCTTAAGTAGATTACAGGCCGAACTCATATTCAAAGTTCCAACTCCCACAGTACAATCACATTTTCTGCACGTATACGTCTATAACGCGGTGATCAAAAAAGTTAAAAGTAGATGAGTTCAGTGTCAATTGAATGCCTAGGCCGATAGTTAATTGAACTAGAATCATTCAACGTTTAACAACTTGGCGGATTGAAAGTCTGCCCTTTTAAGGTGAATGCTTCAACCAGCCCGCGAAATTCAAATTTTCTTACGTTTTTTGCAATTTGCAGGCCAGTGCTAGGTTGTATGTTGATTAAACTATTATTCGCGCCTGTAAGACATATGTAGTTACAGAATTATAATCATCAAAATCATCAATACAACGCTCTAAGTTCATAAAGCTGAAGGAATGACTTTTTCTGTTTTTTTTTTGTTCATAGGCCTTTATGAACTTGGAGGGTTGTATTTAGGGTTGCCACCCGTACTTTATAATAAAGTATTGTACGTTATTTCACATGAATGTACTCTATACTTTATGAGAAAAATAAAGTACACGGAAATACTTTATTTTTCAAGATTTGATTTCTTTGGGATTTTGAAAAGATTAGTCGTAAATACTTTTTGCAACTTGAAATTTATTTGATGCAAACTGCAAAAAGCAATAAAAAATATATTTTGAAATATAAAAATATAATGTAATAACAAAGAAAATCATTTGTACTTTATTTTTATACCATGTACTTTTTTTTTCTTAGCTATAGTAACCAAAGTACTTTAATTGCATGAAAAAAAGGTGGCAACCCTAGTTGTATTGGCGATTTTGATGATTATAATTCTGTAACTACATACGTCTTACAGTCGCGAATAATATTTTAATCAACATACAACCTAGCACTGGCCTGCAAATTGCAAAAAACGCAAGAAATTTTGAATTTCGCGGGCTGGTTGGAGCATTCACCTTAAGATGATTTACCAAGACTCAGCCAAGTGATTAAAATTCAGTTTAGTTTATTCCACTGCGGCACAAGTCCTAAAAACAAATATGGCGAGTATAGCGCAAACCGTCAAAGTGTCAACTCAGCCTATCGCAGTCCACTGCCGGACATAGGCCTCGGCAAGCGTCAAAGTGTGATATTGTCGAAATATGTAGTATGAAAACATGCAGGTGCCAAATAATCCTACGTTTTCTGCAAGTTTTCGCAACATATTTGGGTCTAAACTAACTGAATACGAACAACAACATCAAGGTTGGTTTACTAATTCATCCATATCCAAATCAACTAAATGACTACACGACATTCAGCCACCTGGTTGAACGTTGCACTCAATGACTTGGCTAGTTGTCTATCAGCTATTCAATTGGATGCCGCGTTTAATGAACGGCCTAGACGCCCAAGTAGCTGGTTAATTTAACAAGGTGGCTGCTACATCTACATCCTAGCATTCCATCATCTAAATATCACACGTTAAATTTTGGATTTCGTTTCTGAATCATTGGATGAAAAACTAAGCTAAAAATGACAAGCCCGAGAGAGTCAACTACATTCCAAAACACTGTCCTTTTGTAATAATTTAGAAGTTTATCTGTAACATTGCCAGATAAAACCATAACTTCAATTCTCTCAAGTTGTAAGTTATGGTTTTATGTGGCAATGTTATTGGTTATATTAATGATTTTAATTTTGTGAATATATCTGTTTTACGTTCGCGAATCCTATCATGTTCAACATACAGCTTTACACGCCTGACACTGACAAACAGACAAATTGCAGAAAACGTAAGAAAATTTTAATTTCCTGGCTGCTTCCCTAAAGCTTGTTGTTGGTTAGCTGTATTTAAAACAATGTTATCACCGTATTCAGCTGCGGAGCAACTTCCCTGTTGACAATGAGTCTGACGCCCTCGAGCGCTTTTGCCACGTCTAGGAAGAACTTGCCCGAGTAGTCGCTGGGTTGCTCCACAAGCGGTTTTTCCTTCTTTACTATAGCACCCATCACGGTTTTTACCGCCATACAACCTAGAACAAGACTAATAAAAGTAAGAAAACCCATAAATAAACAGGACAATAAAAAAAAAAAAGAGACTTATCATTCAGATGTTGGGTATAAAAACAACTTGGTCACTCTGATCTTAGCCCCGAATTAGCAATAAACGTTAGTTAAACTGTAGCCAAATATTCACGGCGTCTCTAGTTTATCGTCCCAATGTATCACTCTCTGGCATTCTCATACGTAGTCGTACACAACAATTTGAATTCACTCTGTGATAAATTAAGTGCCAAAAAAATTATGTTCACATGTAAGAAATTAAAAATAAACGTAGTAGAAAAAAAAAACTAAAAAACACGCTTCCATTGAAAACCAAACTAAAAAGTACAAAATAATAGAAAAAAAGCGTGGGGTGCTTTTTAAGGTATTTTTTTATTGGTATCCGCACGGGTATCAGGCACCCCACGCTTTTTTTCTATTATTTTGTACTTTTTAGTTTGGTTTTCAATGGAAGCGTGTTTTTTAGTTTTTTTAAACTCTTATTTATTTTCTATTTTTTAGGGTGTTTCGAATTTTGAGACGTATGTCAGCGTAGTTTGTGACAGTTTTTTTGCTGTCCTGGTAACCCTGGCAAGGGTAATGGCACAAATTTATGAAATGATTGCATTGTCATCGGTCCTTGACAGGTGTGCAAAGTTTGAATGAAATCTGGTCGTTTAAAGTGGCTCAAAATCGCGCTATAAGGAGTCGGTTACAAACAAACATACAAATATACAAACATACAAGTGAAGCTAATATAAAGCGTGAAAATTACCGTATTTGTTATCGATATTAAACTGGCTGAGGTCATAAGTATCTTTGGCGCGTCGATCTCCGTGCGTGAGCGCTCCGAGCGACTGAAGCCGCTTAGCTACTATGGACGCGAAGCGATGCTCGCCCTTCAGATCCGAGATCAGAAAGATGTACTCCGGAGCGTTCGCTTGGTTCGAGCGGTGAGTACGACCTGCGGAGTAAACATATTAAATTCCAATTTAAAAAAGGAAAATGGAGGTACAGGGGGCGGTAGCTTTTCCGCCAATAGATTTATAAACAAATGAATTCTTGCACGAACGAACACCTGCGCTAAAATATTTTTTCATGAATGCACTTTTGCGCAAGTGGACTATGGGTTGTGGACAACAAAGTACACAGTAAATAAGTTAGCTAAACTCTATAAACGTAAAAGGTATCGATGGGTCACTAATGTTTCACCAAAACACCATTGACAATAATTTATTTTATTGTACAACCAACGTTTCGTATACTATTTATTTCACAAATAACTTATTCCGTTAATGTTTTATTTTATACTTAGTCGCTTTGATCATCATCATCAGCAGCCTATAATGTTCCCACTGCTGGGACACAGGCCTCCTCTCGGTGAGAGGGAGTGAGCCATAATCCACCACGCGGGCCCAGTGCGGGTTGGTAGATGTCACATGTCTTCGAATTTTTGGTTCTAAGCCGGTTTCCTCACGATGTTTTCCTTCACCGTTTTGGGAGCAGTGGTGATGAATTAATTAACACAAAGTATAGCGCCTGCTTGGGTTCGAACTCACGATCTACTACTCGTAAGTCGCGCCCGTTACCACTGGGCCACCACTGCTCCACTGGGACTAATATTACAATTTATTAAGTACTTCTTACCTCTACTACAGAAACTTTTACAATATTTAACACGACTAACTATTTACACTAGGTACTAAATTAAATGACTAACTGAGTAACTTAATCCTATTTATCAGTTTAATTTGTAGGAAATTGCGTAATAATAAGTCAATATGTACAGGCTCATGCAGACTAGCGCGACGCGACGTTCGCGCGCGATTCGGCGATTTATATCCGTATGCCGTAGAACCATTTCTATGAAAACGCGCGCGACCGTTCACACAGAGGCGACCTGTCGCGCCGGGACACGGTCATACAAATTGTTTTCCGGATATAAATCGCCGAATCGCGCGCGATGTCGCGTCGCGCTAGTCTGCATGAGCATTTATTTGTTTAATCAACGAAGTAACTGGTGGAATCCTTAAGAGCTCGGGCCTCGCATAGGTCTTGCATATTAAAAATTGTTTTTATAATTTATTCTCCACTGTTGAAGCAGTGGATGAGTATTCATGCAAAGGGCGCTCAGTCCGGCGCATGCTTAAATTAATTTAATAAATTGTAATTACTAATATTAGGCTAAGTTTATTGTTACTAACACCTATGGATCTTTTAGTCCGAAATAAATTTGATTTGATTTGATTTGATTTCCTGTGCCTGTCCCAAATAAAATATTTTTCTTTCTTTGTTCAATCGAATTGTGTTAAGGCTCGTACAGATTACTGCAACGCGACGGTCGCGTGCGATTCGGCGATTTATATCCGTAGAACAATTTCTATGAAAACGCGCGCGACACTTCAGACTGAGGCGACCTGTTGTGCCGCGACGAACAGCGCGACAACATAAGATACATTTTGTGTGGCGTCGTTTCGCAGCCGTGACGGTGTCGTCGCGGCCGCGAATTCGCCGCAATAAATCGCAGAATGGCCTCCGCGACACGTCTTGCGACAAGCCGCGCCTGTTTGTACGAGCCTTTACTTAAGGTTTACTGAAGGTTTATAAAATGAATAAACTTACCGAACTGTTGAACAGCTACCTCGGCCGAGAACGACAACTCTAGTGTGATATGCACCCTTCGCTTTTGGTTAGGCACTCTGTCAAAAACACACACACATTTATAAGCTCCACAGAAAGTCATTAGACAAACTTCTACTAGAACAATTACTATGGGACCAACCCAGAAATAAGAAAATAAAAACAGCTCGATCTTAATGTATGGAATAGTTTTTCGACACCTTACTTATTTTTTTACCAGTATTCACAACCATTCGATAAGGCGAGCGGAATGGAACATCAACTAAACAAACTTTTGTCAGTTTAAGCTGTCGATGTCGTAACCACGAGTTTTGTTTTTATTACCCACTGGAGTATTCTTTGTGAACTTGGGCTAAGGCAAATAGACGCTTGTCTTCGACATTCGCTATATGGAGTCATGTAAATCAAGTCAAAACTGTGTCATTTTTATCTTGACAGTTTGTCGAATGGTTATGAATAGCTACGCTGATAGCAGTGGTGGCCCAGTGGTATCGGTCCCGGCTTACGAGTTGCAGGTCGTGGGTTCGCATCCAGGCCTCACAGAATGGAGGAGGAATCAAAGCGCCTGCGCTCCATCATTTCAGTCGAAAGACGACCACTGCTGGATATACGCCTCCCCCAGTTTGGGGGGTTCGCCATAATCGCCACGGCGATCAGTCAATCAGGTCAGTCAATCGGCGTGTCAGAATTTTACGGACTAAAACCCACCCGTGTTCCTTCAGTTGCCCATGTGCCAGGGTCACGGTTTCTCTTTCGAACAATCTGGCGACCCTGGCAGGATTACTTGGTCTTGAATTGCTGTCATGAACCCTTCGGTCTCAGGAAAAAGATCTCCACGCCTGAGCCATTCGTTCGACGCTAATTTATCGACGTTGGGTTGGCACAGGTCTTGGCGATGTCTTTCATGGAGTGACTTTCGAGTCCATTCCAATATTTTATTCTGTCGATCAGTCTGTTTCTCGTTACTTTGTGTAGCTTTGTCTAACATATTTAACGGTGTCAGTTTTGGGTCATTATGAACGATTGCTTTGTGTAGTGTAGAGATGATACTTTTTGTGTTAAAATATGCTCCTAGTGTAGGTACTTATTTGTTTTTTTTTTTTGTATATTCGTAATATCTATTATGCCTCGTCCTCCTTCTTTTCTGGGTAGTGTTAGTCACTGTACACAAGATCGAGGGTGGTGTTTCCTGTGTTTGGTCGAAGTGGTGTTAATAACACGTTGTAGGTTTTTTAGTTCTGTTTTGGTCCAGCTTATTATACGTAAGGATGGGAATCGCAAAGGCATTAATAGCTGTAACTGTATGTCTGGAATGCAATTGAGTATTAAAAAAACTTTTTTATAAAAAAAAAACAACCGACTTCCTTAAAAACACTACAAAGTGAAAAATAACTTTAATTTCGGAAGTCGGTGTCTTAGGATCTGTATTTATGGTTTTTTTGCCACCGACTTCCGAAATTAAAGTTATTTTTCACTTTGTAGTGTTTTTAAGGAAGTCGGTTGTTTTTTTTTTGTAAAAAAGTTTTTATTTAAAAAAAAATTTTTAGTTGTGGTATCCACCCCGTACCAATTCCAAACAAACAATAAATATTTATGCGATAGCAGAAATAGCGGTTAATTTGCTGTCATTTTTTAAAGAGTTCCAGTGTCTGTCTCCTCAGGTGAACTCATCATCAGATCTATATGAAATTTACATGGGACCATTTCGGAATAAACCCCTTTCGAACAAAAAAAAAATTTAGCAAATCCGTCTATATATGACGGAGTTATGGCCGAACATACAGAAAAAGAAAAAAAATATATAAACATCCGAATTGAGAACCTCCTCCTTTTTGAAGTCGGTTAAAAATGGATGTGTAAATTGTTGAGTAAGTTTGTTTTTAATTTCTTTATTTTTAATTTGCTGACTTTATATTGTATTTGACTACTATTTCAAGTCCTTCTGTATGTCATTGAAATGCTGCTTCTCCTACGTTAGTAACATGTCTGATTACCTCCTGTCGCTCTGCAGTGATATACCGCAGGAGGCCGCTTCGGAAATGATAACCACGTTCTTCTGTCCTTTCATGAAGCGCTCTTTCTCCAGCAGGTTGAGGGTATCACAGGCTTCTGTACGATACTCGTATTGGATCTGACCATCTGTCTGAACCACTCGTCTCCTGCGACCTGTTATCTGCGGGGAGGAAAAACTTTGTTTACTTTTTTCGATCATCATCTGATTAGTTCCTTACAACAATTGTATGATGTACCTAAGATAAATGTTTCGGTGGACGCCTTCCGCTTTTGTTAACCTCACTGATAAAAAATTCACCCAGTTTTCGAGCTAAAGTCACTGAAAACTAATGAACCGTGTCGATCTTTTGAAGAACATTTTATCAAAGTATAGAGGCATGTGTAAATAAAATTACTCTTACACACATCAAAAAAAAGTTTACGCTCATTCCGAAATTTGATTAAGTCAATTTTAACGGATTTAAAATACCTTTCCGCAGAAAGATGTGATTGAAAAAATGCCAAGAGTAACTTAATAATAATAAAAAAAACCGGCCAAGTGCGAGTCGGACTCGCGCACCGAGGGTTCCGTACAAACCTGTAGGTATAAAGTTTAAAATTTTAAAAAATATTTTTATTACAATCATGATGTAACTAAAAATTTACAGTTTTCGCAATTTTTCCTTTATCTGTGCTATATGACGTTGCTTCGTACCAAATTTCAAAATTCTAGATCGACTGGAAGTACCCTATAGGTTTTGATTCCCTTGCGAGTTTCGAAAATTTGCTGAAATTTGCGGCATATACGGCTATATCTTTTGATTGCGTTAGCTTAGAGGTTTGATTTTTTCACAGCTTCAAGGGACAGTAGACTTGAGTATTTGATATAAATTTCAGCTTGATACTTCCACGCGTTCCTGAGAAAAAGGGTCTTGACAGACGGACGGACGGACGGACGGACGGACGGACGGACAACAAAGTGATCCTATAAGGGTTCCGCTTTTTCCTTTTGAGGTGCGGAACCCTAAAAATAAATAATAATAGTAACTTTGAGAGAAGAAGGATACACCACGAGAGAAATAGCACGCAGAGTTGCTATATCCCAATCCTGTGCACTTTGCAGAGGTACCACGGGATGGGTAATTTTGCTGACCGACCCCGCAGTGGTCGCCCAACTGTTTTGACTGCTGCCCGTGACCCAACAATCAACGCTACTAAAATAAAAGCCGAAGTTCAGGCCGCCTCTGGGCGTGAAGTTAGCACTCAGACTATTCAGAATTGCTTGCACCAGACTGCATTACGAGCATGGAGGTCTTGGCGAGCTCCTCTGAATTCCCGGCAACGACAACAACGGAAATTGCAGTGTGCTAGGTTTCGGCAAAATGAAGAAGAAAACATTTGGCAAAACTGTCTCTTCGTTGACGAATCGCGAATCAGTACTCATCCAGATAACCGACGTGTCCGTGTCTGGAGAAGACCAGGAGACCGTGAAAAGCAAAGAACTGCCATTAGAACAGTTCATCAAGGCGGGAAACCGGTGTCTTTTTGGAGTGGTATTATGGTTGGAGCTACAACGCCTTTGATCCCGTATCGAGGCTCATGACAGCAGACATGTTTAGAGCAGTTGCTATTGATGTAATTGTCAAACCAATCCAAGTAAACCATGGGCACCAATTTGTACTGGTCGATGATAATGCACCCGCCCATCGAGCTCATCGAGTCAATGCTGCTCTCCGAGAATACGACATCACAAGGTTAGACTGACCAGCCAGCTCGCCTGACTTAAACCCAATAGAGCACGCGTGGGATGCTCTTAAGCAAGCTGTTTGGAACCGTCAGCCACGTCCCCAGACAGTGCCAGAGCTCAGGGAAGCCGCTATTCAAGAATGGAACAGGTTACCACAAGAAATGCTGGATAACTTGATTCTCAGCATGCCCAGGAGGATCACCATGAGTTCGAGCCAAAGGAGGAGTTATATTTTATTGAATATAAACCTTTTATTAATAAATTGTTGTTTAAGTTTGGTTTAACACTCTTTTTCTTTCTATCAAATTTCTGTTACAATTACATTATGATTAATGACTAAATTTAAAAAAAAATAAGAAACAGAGTATTTCTATTTAAAGAAAACACACAACAAAGAATTTTTCTCGATAAAGTTCAATTTAAAAAATTATATCAACTTATGCTAGTGCTCACAAACTTTTTTTGATATGTGTATGTAACTTGACACAATATAAAATAATTAAAACATTCATTAAATTTTTTGAGGTCTCTCAAACAAGCATGGGATGAGCCAATTGTACTACACGCAAGTGTACATTTTGTTCCGTGGTGCCGGAGGTAAAGAATAGCACCATTCCATTTTTCTTTCCATGGGGGTCGTAAGAGACGACTAAGGGACTTACTAGAGAATGGGCAGCAGCGTTCTCTATGCATTTTACCATCGTACTGCGATCGCCAACTCGCCTGCCAAGCGGGGGATTATGGCAAACCTCTCCAAATTGGGGGAAGCCTATGTCCAACAGTGGACGTCTTTTGGCTGAAATGATGATGATGATGATGTACATTTTGCAAATGGCGGTGAAAGCTCATACCTCGGCAACTCGGTCGGTCCCGCCGAGCTCGTCCACGAGCTTGTCGAGCGTGTTGGATGGCAGGATTCCGCCAAGGATCTCGATGTCCTTCAATAGCTCGTCCTTCATGCTGCGTACGCGCTGCATTACTGAAGAGTCTAGTTAATGTTTAACATTTTCAGTTAGTCATTTCTGATTGGTCTTATATGTGTAATTATACCGTGAATGTTTATAAAATGCGAATTACACGACAATATTATCGTGTATTCGTTACGTAGAAGTCAAACCAACAACCGTTGAAAGTCACATAAAATACGAAGGCGTACTTTAGTAGTTTATAGTCCAATAACGGCTGTGATGAGACCCTTATGTGACCTGTTATGTCACATAGCAGTTATAATGACGTTATCAAACGTGTCAAACAACAACTCATCGACAACCGTATTGCATCCGTGATACATATTAATTAAGCTTCTGCCCACAACTTCATCCGCGTAAAATTTTTGCTCCCCTGACCCTTCCCGCCGCATCGAATTCCCTACCCGTTTCCGTCCACTTTTCGTTGCTGCTCCGCTCCTTTTAATCATAGCGTGAGGTTATATCAACCAACACAAAAAGATTTTGCAGTCTGAACTGCGTACTGAACTAGTAGTTCCTGAGATTACCGCGTTCAACCAAACAATCAAAGTCTTCAGCTTTATAATATTAGTATAGATTAGTATAGACTATAGGTACTAGTGAGGTCGATGATAATTCTAATGTATGTGTATGTCACCGTAAGATTGCAAAAACCATTAAACAAAACAATATTTGACAGATTACAATCTCGCTAGTTAGATTGTAATCTAACGGTTTTTACAATTTTATATACAAGTGTAGAAAATTAAGTGAAGTTGATTATTCAATTCAGTTATAGCAAAGTGCTATGTGTTTTTTTTAAAATTTCTAATCTACAAGTATATTCTGTAAGAACAAGAATGCATCGTGGAATGAAATACGCGTGATACTACATAAACATGTATTATTACGCGTATACACCATACACCTACATTTTGATCGGCTTACGCCTGTAAGCCTATCAACACTATAATTAGAAAACTAAGATACTATATAAATATACTTTCTTTGTTTTCTAAATAACTTACCATAATCACTGACATCTTCTATCCCACGCGTGGCTGCGCTAGCTGGTGACCGGTTAGAAAAAAAAAAGAAAATTTAGTATTACATATAGGTAGGTACCTATTCTCAAAAATAAACCGTTTTGTAATTTCTTTTTCATATAAATGTGTCCAAAATTTAACATCATCATTATCATCAGCCTATAGCAGTCCACTGCTGGACATAGGCCTCTCGAATTTCACGCCACTGTGCTCGGTTTTCAGCAACTCTCATCCAGCTGCTACCAGCCACCCTGCGAAGATCGTCGCTCCACCTAGCCTGAGGGTGTCCTACCGTACGTTTGCCAATTCGTGGTCTCCATTCAAGAACACGTCTACCCCAACGGTTATCGGTTCTACGGCTTATATGGCCGGCCCATTGCCACTTCAGCTTGCTAATTCTGTGAGCTATGTCGACAACTTTAGTTCTCTGCCGGATCACTTCATTCCGGATTTTGTCCCTCCGAGAAACTCCAAGCATAACTCATTCCATAGCTCACTATGCGGCCTTGAATTTATGGACCAGCCGAACCGTGAGTGTCCACGTTTCAGCTCCGTAAGTCATAACAGGCAGGACGCACTGATTGAAGACTTTAGTCTTCCAAACCCGTAGGATCCTACTACCGATTCGCTGCAATTCTGTACTCCCACTTTAGCGTTAAAATCCCCCATGAGAACGTTGTAGTGGGCTTTAGTATTGCAATGCAAGGCCTTGGAAATGTCTTCATACATTTCCTCCACTTCGTCATCCGAGTGTGCCGAGGTCGGTACGTAAGCCTGAACAACCTTGAGATATTACCTCTCGGTTAGGTTAGAGGTTTAACTACGAGGTACGCTACCCTGTTCGAGACACTGGAGACTTTCACAACGTTGTCACTAAGGGATTTGTTTACCAGGAACCCGACTCCACCTTGGGATAGCTGGTCTCCCTCTTGGAAATATAAAAGGTGGCCTGATTCAAGGGTTACTGTGTCCTCCCCCTCTCTTCGGACTTCACTCAACCAAAGAATGTGCCACCTTATTTTCTCGAGCTCTTCTTCTAGCTGCACTAGGTGTTCGTCGAGCCGTAACGTGTGTTCGTTATACGTCGCCAAAGTCAGTTGGGTTTGGTGGCCATTCGTAACCCAGGGATTCTTCGCACCTCCTACCTTGCCGTTACCGTGATCGCCGCCAAAATCAGGAATAGCAAGGCGGCCGGGAACTGGGGGCCGTGGTTGATTCTGGCTTTTCATTGGAGGGTTTGCCCATAATCGCCACGCTGGGCATGCGGGTTGGCGATCGCAGATCACAGCTTCTTGCGCTGGTGACGCTGCTGCCCTTCACCAGTCTTTGCCATTTTGCTGCGAAGTTTTTACAGAAAGGTTATCCCGCCATTCGTCGGTTGTCAGAGCCTCGTTTGTTTTTCAGCAGGGTGCACCACGAGCAGGTGAGGTGGGGCACAGATAGTAGGTATGCCCCATTACACCCAAAATTTAGTGACAAGGGTAAGTCAGAATTGGTCTCTGGGCGCTTGATCCTCTCTGCCCATCCCGCAGAGTAAAGCGTCTTTATAGTAGATTTATTTTTTATTTTGTTACTATATATAATGTATTTATTATGTTATATACTATTATTTGATGTATTATTGTATGTATTATTTAATTAATGTATTTATTGAAATCTATTCCCTATTTAATGTATTTATTGAAATCCCGAAAACTATTGGTGCCGAGGAAATATCGTCTTAAGTTTCTTTAGGTATTGGTGGAATAGCGAGAGCATTAAGGGTGTGGTGGGAGTATTAAGGGGGGGGGAGAAGTTTGCGTATAAACATACAAAATCAGCCAATAATGTTCCTACTGCTGGGGGAGATGGAGTGGGCCGTAATCCACCACGCGGGCCCATTGCGGATTGGTAGATGTGATAAATGTCTTCGAATTTTAGATTCTAAGACATTTCCTAACGATGTTTTCCTTCACCGTTTTGAGAGCAGTTTTACTTATACAATGATATGAATATTTACTTTAAAGTATTATATTGTTTTAATTTTGTAAATATGAAGACTAAGTCGGTGTTGTTTTTTTGGTTTCCTTTTCTTCTCATTTAACTTTTTACATGGTCTGGCAGTTTGAGTAATTTGTGCGACCTACACAAATGTATTTATATTTTAGTACTAGCTGACCCGACAGACGTTGTCCTGTCTCTTTGATGATATTTGAGCACGCATTCTGTCAATTCTGTGTCAAATGTCATAATGTTAGATTAAAAAAGTTTACATTGTCCTACTACATGGTTGTTAAGTATTCTTAAATAAGAGTTCTTAAATTTTCTAATTTTCCGCGCAATTTTTTATTTTTTTTCTTTCATAAGAACCTTCTCCTGAAAATTACAAACACAACAAAAGAAAAAAAAGTGAAATCGGTCCAGCCGTTCACGCGTGATGCCGTGACCAAGGGAAATAGGGATTCATTTATATATACCGGGTGACATTTTTTAACGTCTTGAAAAAAAATGGGGGTAATAGGTGAACGGAGTAGAAGCCTTTGGCATAGAAATTTTTATTTTTGAATAACATGTAATGAAATTGATCTACCAATAAATACTACACATTTAAAGTAACATTTTCGTACTAGAATAACAAAAACAGAAATTTGGAAAAAAAAACAAAAAAAAAACAATTAAAATTTATCGATACTCAAATCATACGCATCCTACTCAATGCGCGGCATGTATCAATGATTTCGTAGCGCAGTCCTACCCTTTGAAGCCGGCCGATAGGCGGCCTCATTGATCTTTCGCAGGCGCACGAGCCGCACTTGCATCCCTTTCCACTCGCGTCCCGCGCTCTTTTAGTCACCTGCGATGAATCTGAAGGCCTTCCTGCCTTCTATTCTAGTTACACAACACACCCTATGAAGGTCGAGACGGTAAAAAATGTCATCCGGTATATATAGATTGTTCGTCGTAACATTGACCTCCTTAAGTTCTGAGTGGTGGAACTGCATGATATTGATTACTGACAAATGCGTGCACTGATTGCACACGTCCACTCAAGCTGTGTGGTTCTTTCCTTAAAAAACGACTTCAGACACCAATCCACATGGTCTTCACATGATCTGACCAAGATTGTGTCTGGACTTTAAAAGAGACTGTGACCTCTGAGTTCGTTTCGGCCTTTCTTCTCAGAGTAGTCAGATAGGAAACGCCGACCTCATCTAGTTTAAAAAAATATGACTGACGTGTAAAAGTGTTTAAACAAACCTACTTGCAAAAATAAAGTCATTTATCATTTATCAGTAGTGATGAAATAATGTATTCAAAGTAAATCTCCTGTCTGGGTTTGCCCTCCAACTCGTAAGTCCACCACAGCTCTTGCGGAAGTTCGCGTGGTGGGTCTGAATTGGTTTCCAATCAAAACTGAGGTCCATGACATCCTCAAAAGTCAAGGACAAACGGCTTGAAAATCAATGTAAAAAAAGACTCCACGTAATGTTTGTAAGGAAGACAAATGGTCAAAATCGTACACATAAAACAACTTACACATCCTTCTTTCAAATTCGGCATATGTGTTACTGTTGTTGATCGGCGGGAAGTACCTCTCTACAAGCGACTGGAATACACCCCTGAAAAAAGCAGGTAATCTGAATGTAATGTGTGTTTATACATTCGGCGATACAAGGATCTGATACATTTATGTTATCGGCGGAAAACCTGGAAAGATAATATGTATAAGGGGCCGTTCATAAATTACGTCACACATAATTCATGATTTTATGACCCCCCCCCGTCCTTGAAAATATTCAATTTTAAAATGTGACGTCACAATATTTAGGGCTCCCACCCTCTTGTCACACAATATCACAATTCTTCGACCCCTCCCCCCCTTAACGTGTGACGTAATTTATAGATGGCCCCTAATGAGTACTAATCGCTTTCACTTAGGGTCGTTACCGGATATTTTAACACGTTTTTATAGCTTGGTATGTATCTATGTAACGGAATCTTTGAACGTGATTTTACCCCCTCCAAAACGTTGGATTAATTTGAAACTTTACACACTTATCAAGGATCGATGACAATACATACAATTTTGTACCATTATCCCGGCCAGGATCACCAGAACAACAGAATTAATAAACCAACAAAAAACCGCTCTTGTAGCTAGCCGAACTAAAAGCTAGAAAATAAATAACAGTTAAAAAAAAAAACACGCTTTCATAGAAAATCAAACTAAAAAGCAGAAAATAATTGGTAAAAGCGTGGGGCGCTTTTTGAGGTATTTATAATTGATATGAAGAAACAAAAACAATAATTTTCGCCGTCATCGTCCGACCCCTAAAGCTATGGGTTCCTAGGAAAGGGGTTCCGTCATATGGACACACTGTTTTCAGTATAAACATTTCTGTATTTTAATTCTTGCACACCATCATGCACCCTAATTGCGAAACCATTATTAATCGCAATCAGAATAATTTTGAGGGTTATTGCTATTCATTCTTTCGAACTGATATGTTCTAAAACAATTGCTTGCTTAGCAGCGTAAACAACGATGAATGTAAAGAAATGCTGATAATTTTAGGGGTTTCTAATGTGATGTCATAAATAAACACATTTTTTTGCGCTTACATTGCGAACGCTGGCTGAACCCTACGAAATAGATCAAAATTATATGTACTACAGTATTGTACACCTTAAAAAGGTCTACAAAAAAACCTGGATGGTATATGTCTATCGCTTAGGGATAACCCACAATAACCATTTTTTATCCTTTACTTTTACGAGAAATAAGGGCTTATTTACGAAGCGATTTTAAGCAATACAGCATTAATCATTATCCAATTCAGTACCTTAAATACATTGTGCATTTAATATAGATCAATATGGCTCTTTACAGCATGTAATTTAAATAAATATCTTAGAAGATATCAGAGATTTAAAAAGCGGGGGCAGAGCAGCTGGCGGGTCGTACGGGATCATTACTGTAGGTATATGCTCGTCTAAGTTCAGATATCACATCTCTTTAAATCTCAATAGTGTTTGCATTTGCGCCCATAATCTAACACAGGATAAGTGGAATTGTAATTCATATTACTTTGGCTTCATAGTAATTGCGAATATCATGTGTGTTCGTTATACTCAAAATAAACCTAATAGTTATTCCGTTATTATTCCAAGTAAGAGACCGCGAAATGGCTCAGATGTTTAGATTTTTGGATGTTTGTTTCTCAATGATGCAAAGACGGCCAAACGGATTTAGATCGAATTTGGCACAAAGATATAATTATATCATGGATACGTAACAGATAGGATACCTACTTTATCCCGGTAGTAGGTTCCCGGGTGATATTTTCCGACAGCTATACGGGCCTATAACTATGTTCGATGTCTGGTAAATGATTGAGTGGCTGTATAGGTAAAATAGGAAGACTTATATTCAACTAAACCAAGCCCTATGTCGCAGTGTTCTTACTCTGAATACTATTACTTTTATTTTAAGAACACTAACATACATGCTGTTCTCATAAACCATGAATCCGAAGTAATATGAATTATAATCCTACTTACTACTAATATTATAAATGTGAAAATATGAATGATTGGGTGTTTGTTTAAAATGGCTGAATGGATCTGGATCGAAAATAGCACACAGAGTATACATGTTACCTATATAACCTGGATTAACACATTCTTACCGCGGTAGTACGTCCGCTTGCGTTAATTTCCGACATCCACGCGGGCGAAGCCGCGGGCAAAAGCTAGTTTGTAAATAATTTTTTAGTGAACTGACATTCGGCTATTCGACAAGATGATGCCTCCTCGCATGCACACAACAATCATAAATGTTAGTTTTTAACCGACTTCAAAAAAAGGAGGAGGTTATATGTTCGACTGTATGTATTTTTTTTAATTTTTTTTTATGGATGTTCACCGATTTCTCCGCCAATTGTCAACCGATTTTGAAAATTCTTTTTTTATTCGTAAGGGTATACTCCTGAGGTGGTCCCATATTAATTTTGTGAAGATTTGATGTATACTTTGGGAGATAAACGAAGGAACTCCTCAAAAACAAACAGTACACGTAATGTGATTTGGATATTGTACTAAAGATCAAAAATAATTGCTGGTTCTATCTATCCATCCGTGGTGAACTAATTATAGTCTTCGAAGATACCGCATGGAACTCCTCATCGGTGAACAGTACATATAGGAACTTACAGTGAAAGGTTAGAAGGTTAGGGGATAATTCTTTGAATATTATAGGCACGTTTAGACCGTTACTTGTATTCTTATATTCCGTTGAGCTGATGATGGAAGGTACAACTCCTTATCGACATATATAGATGGATTTGCAAAATTCTTTTTTTGTTCGAAAGGGGTTTATTCGGAAATGGTCCCATATAATTTTCATATAGATCTGATGATGAGTTCCGGAGACAGACACCGGAACTCTTTAAAAAATGACAGGAAATCAACCGCGATTTCTGCTATCGCATAAATATGCACTGTTTGTTTGGAATTAGTGCAGGGTGAATACCAAAACTAAAAATTTATAAATAAAAACTTTTTTACAAAAAAAAACAACCGACTTCCTTAAAAACACTACAAAGTGAAAAATAACTTTAATTTCGGAAGTCGGTGGCAAAAAAACCATAAATACAGATCCTAAGACACCGACTACCGAAATTAAAGTTATTTTTCACTTTGTAGTGTTTTTAAGGAAGTCGGTTGTTTTTTTTTTGTAAAAAAGTTTTTATAAAATAAATATTTTTAAAATCATGACACGTTGACGTAAATTTGTGAGTTTGTGATTGTTGCCCGCATCCTTACGAAACCAAAGCTTTGTCGGTATTGAGAGTAGCGAGAAGTAAGAACATCGTTAAAAAGTCGACTCGCGCAGTTGCATACCGCCGCGTGCGTTTGCCTCAATGTTTATGTTCTTTCAATCCAGAATTAGTCTTCCCACCGACGGTTTACATATATGGGTAGGTAGTTCATATAATTTTTTTATTTAACTGCTTTTGTTACTTTATTTTTATTTTCTTTTCATTTCATTTATTATGTATATGTATCATTTGCATCGTATATGTAAGCGGGCACGCCCTTTATGCCTAGAGGCTTTATTAAGGTTTTAAGTTCTGTTTACGATTTTGTTTTATTATTATTTCAGCTTGAGTTTAGTTTTCAATGTTTTGTTGGTATATTGGCGTGTGCTAGCTGACATATATTATGGCGAATAATGTATGTTTTGTTTTATAATATTAATAACTTACACAATACTGTATAGAATCAAGTTCTTCTAACTTAACAGACAGTTGCAGTGCTGCTGGGGAGTTTGTTCCGCCACTTCTTCTTCCCAGCTAAAGCACTAGGAAGTGTCGAAGGGCGGGCGTTTTGGGGGGACTGTCTCATGTAACTTTGACGTTCAAAAAGTGCTGACTCTCAGCCTAGTTTGAATAAATGACTTTTGATTTTGTACCATAACATAATATTTATTCAAAAATAAAAGGCTTAAAAATATGTACAATTTTGCTTATATGTAAATTATATTCTAAGATTTACGTGCCTGAAGTAGGCAATCCTGTGTCAGGCAAAAAGAGCCTAAATACTCGTAGTCTTATAAAATAAATAAATAATCAAAAGTTGACAATAGACAAATTATTATATAAATGTTGAGTAGCTTATATCTTAGTTTCTAAAATTTAATAGAATTAAATACTTAACGTAGGTGAATACTTACTTTAACACAGTTAGTAAATTCTCTGTTTCTTCGTAAGACATACTTTGGATAGCGTCATTGAGAGTTCTCTTACAATTTGTGTAGTTCAGTGAAAAAAATTTTGCTATAGAGTTTAATCTATTATAGAGGAGAGGGCCGAGGTACAGATAAAATTAGGATATAAAAGCATGTTTTGTTCTATTTTGTGGACAGACTATAATTATCATTACGTTTTTTATTAGTAAATTCAGTGCTGTAGGGTAGAGCTGCGTGTTGTTTTAAAACAATGCCTATTATAAATAGCTGGCGAACTGTTAATACTTCACAAGATTTGTATAGTAGGTTAGTAGGGAAAAGGAAAGGGCGGGAAGTAGACACTTGAGTATCGCTCTCTGAGCTCTCTCTATAGTTAATAACAATGTTTTACCGGCTCCACCCCATGTGGTAATACAGTAAGTTAATATCGATTGACATAGAGCAAAGTAAACTTGTCTAATTATTTTTGGGTCAGCAATATGGCGTAACTTTTTAAAAACAAATATCAACTAGCGAATTCTGCTATTTAAAGCTTCTTTATGTTTTTTGAACGAAAGTGTTTCATCCATTATAACACCAAGGTATTTTGTTGTATTTGCCATTTTGAGGACAGGACAAACACATTGGTTATTTGTAGGCATAGCGCAATAATGAGCATATATTGTCGAGGTAGGGCAAGTTGATATTAGCTTGCGCATCGAAAACTTAATGTAATTTGTTTTGTCTGCATTTAGTGTGAGTGAATTATATTGAAGCCATTTATTAAGAACATTAAATCCGTGTTGCGCAAATTTCTAGACATTGTTTTCTGAGTCAGCTGAAAATAGTAGGGCAGTATCGTCAGCATAAGAAACAATTTGCCCGTCCTCTAAGTTTAGATTACAAAGATCGTTTATGTAAATGAAAAAAAGTGTAGGGCCCAAAATACTTCCTTGGGGAATTCCGAAAGACGTGTTTTTTTGATCATCACTGAGAACATTACCAATCCTTACACATTGGGTACAGTCTTCTAGATAGCTCTTAAATAGTTCCATCTGAGTCCCTCTAATACTTATGACTTCAAGCTTGCGCAACAGAATAGAAATAGAATCCGTGTCAAATGCTTTCGTGAGATCCAGGAAGATTCCTACTGTATAGTTACCATTATCACGTTCTTTTGATAAATAGTCAGTCAGATGGTGTACGGCATCGTCTGTTAACATTTTTGGCCTAAATCCAAACTGCTGTTTTGATAAAATAAATTTTTCCTCCAAGTATTTGTAAAGCCTTTTATTTATAATTCTTTCTAATATTTTAGACATAGCAGGCAGGAAATAGGTTTATAATTTGTCAGTTGTTCTTTGTTGCCCGATTTATAAACAGGGACAACAACAGTTTTTTTTAGGCGCTCAGGAAAAATACCTGTAGATAAATATTTTTGGAAGATATGTGTAAGTGGTGGTATCAAAACGAACCTGAACTGTTTAATAATCTTATTTGGTACTAGCTTTTGCCCGCGGTTTCGCCCGCGTGGATGTCGGAAATTAACGCAGGAGGACGTACTACCGCGGTAAGATGTGTTAATTCTGGTTATATTATAGGTAATAGCTGTTACCCGCGACTTCGTCCGCGTGGTATTTAACAAAAAGTTTTTCATAAAAACTGTCTTTGAGAACTACAAAGAACTCTCAAAATTCAGCGTGTTTTTAGTTTTTTTAAACTATTATTTATTTTTTCTAAAATAAAAGTAGCCTAAGCCTTGTTACATCAGCTATCTGCCAGTGAAAGTTCCGTCAAAATCGGTCCAGCCATTTCAGAGATTAGCCTGAACAAACAGAAAGACAGACAGACAAAAATTGTAAAAAATGTTGTTTTGGTATATGTACCGTGTATACATCAATATACACTTAGTAAAAAGTGGTTATCTTAATATTAAAAACAGACACTCCAATTTTATTTATTTGTATAGATGTATTTAGATGTTATCCCAGCCTACTGCAGAGTTGTCTTTCAAACTCATAATTATCGTCTTTACCTCAACCTCGTCAGTGTCTAACAACGCAAAGGGTGATAAAATAGTGCTACATGGAAATGATGTGCTTGTTACATATTGTGATTGGCCCCGAACTTTCTCTGCTAAACACTTTCCAACATTCACAAAGAAATTATTTGCAATGCTGGCAGATGTTAACTGTGATGAGTGAGTGAGCTTGTAATAAACCTGAAGATGACTGATTTTGTTTTGAGTTGTATGCATTTTTAATAATATTCCAGATTTTTTTGCTATTCGTTCCAGCCTTTTAAAGTGCAATTTTATTGTAGCTGCTTTTTACTTTTTTTGGAGATCATTACAAAAGTTACGATATCGTTTATACGACTGTTGTAGAATTTAATTATCTGGGTTACATTTAGCTTTCATATGCAGTTTAACTCTATGTTTCATACAACGTATTAGTCCTGTCGTGATCCATGGTTTTGTGTTGCAGTTTTTGTTATTTAGTCGAGATTTGAAAGTGTTTTTCTGAATTGCATGTTGCACATTTTTATTACGTACAATGTACAAAACAGCGGATCAGCGGAATCGTGGACTGGGCCAAAGACGATATTGTGTAAGCCTTCTTCAAGTTTATTTACGTTTTATCTAGTAATCGTGCGAGTGACTACTTTAGGCAATTTAAAATGAGTAGGGAAGCATTGTGATCGGTTATTGATGAATTAATTACAAGGGCAAGAGCAGGTAAATTCGATTTGAGTATTATATGGTCCAAGCAGGAGCCACTTTGTTGAGTAGGAAGCGTGTGAGTAGGAATCAAACCATGGAAGGCGCACAGGTTAAGGGCACGTACACATAGAACGTCCGTTTTACAGGTCCGGTTTAAATGTATATGTTATTCGCGTATGTAGTCGTATGAGCGAGTTCACTCAGAACACAGTATTCCGGATCCAGTAAAAAATACCGATCCAACAAAATGAGCAGTAATCCGTTTTACAGGTCCGTTTAAAAGTAAGTACTATATATTATTAGCGTATGTAGTTGTATGAGCCAGTTCACACACATAACAGTATTCGGGATACAGTAAAAAATCCCACACACAACGGAAATAAAATCTTTGCTTTTAAAATGGATGTATCCAATAACGCCGGGGCTTCCTCCGACGCAGACGACGATAGTACCAATACAACACGATAACGTCCATCCTCGTAGAAAGTAGGCGATACACAGAAGAACGAAAGTCCAGTAGCGGCGGATCTTTTAAAATCGGTCCTGTAAATGCTGTGTGAATATTACCTCCAGTAGCGACGGAACATTTAAAAGGATCCTGTAAATTCGGACGTTCTATGTGTACGCGCCCTAAGGTATTCCTCAGCGGATACGTCAGCACTTTCTGGACGAATGTTGATATTAATATCTCTAATCAAAATGATATTTTTTAAAGATTATAGATTCTGAAAGGCTTCGTTTAGAGAGACAGTGAAATTGCATATATTTCTAAAACAGGGGATCGATATAAGGCTAGTATCGCGAATTCTGAACCAATTTTAATTAACAATCTGCTACAGTCGTGCATATCGTAGGTTCTGATTGTAGGTTGTGTTACTTTTGTACATATTATATCCCAGAATTAGTGGTATGTTATATTGTTTTAAAAGCCAACATTCGGTTAAGACAATAACGTCACAGTTTATGTCTAGACGTTGTAGGAAAATGCAATAACTGTCGTAATTCTTAGAAATACTCCGAATATTTTGGGTTAGTATGGTTAGTGGACTAGAGCAGGAAGAGAGATATTGTTTACAATGTTCAACGTCACAAGCATGGGCTTCAGTGTGGTCAGAGCTAGAGTGTCTAGTACTCACTTGGTAGTGGACACGAATTCTGTCAGAACGACGTCATCCCTCTCGAGCTGGTCGAGTGTGCCCGCCTCGCCGGTGCTCAGCAAGCCGATGACGACGCATTTGCCGGTGTTCAGTGCCTCACGAGCTAGCGATACGGCGCGATTTACCTACAAGTTCAAGTACCTACAATATTCGATTATTCACTACGGAGATAAAGCAGTGTCTGAAAATCATGGGAGCTATTTTGAATCCCCAATGTACCGAAGGATTCTAAGGTTCCAGAGCATACATAATCCGCCCATAATGATCCCACTGCTGGGACATAGGCCTCTACTCTGTGTGAGAGAGAGAGTGGGCCGTAATCCACTTCGCAGGTCTAGTGCGAAAATTTATGACTACAATTTTAAGTGCAGGGATTCAAGGTCGCCCAAGACGAAGACACCATTCTTTCCGACGAGAATACTCTACTTCTCGCAGTGGAGTGGCAGATTTGCAGTCTTGGCCGCCCTAGGCCGTATAGTACCAGCTGCCCTATTCTCAACTCCCAGAATTTAGGTAGTACTTATGAATTAACATTCTTGCCAACTTTAATCGAAGAGATTATAGGTTCAGACATTTAGTTATGTTGTGATAAAACACCACAGATCTCTATATTAATTACTAGCTTCTGCCCGCGACTTCGTCCGCGTTAAATTTCTTGTTCCCCCGACCCTTCCCGTCGCGTCGAATCACCTACCCGTGCGATTTTTCCCGTTTTTGCAACATTTTTCATTACTGCTCCGATCTCTTGGTTGTAGCGTAATGTTATATAGCTTATAGCTTTTCTCGATAAATAGACTACCTAACACAAAAAGAATTTTCTAATTCGGACCAGTAGTTCCTGAGATTAACGCGTTCAATCGAACAAACAAACTCTTCAGCTTTATGATATTACTAGCTTCTGCCCGCGACTTCGTCCGCGTTAACTGACCACATCCTAGTTCTCATAGTTTTAGCGTTGTATTAACCGCGTTCTTAATGTAAATATTTACTACCTATTTGTTACCTTAACATACATTTGTTACCATAGCTGGGCATTAACTCGTTAATCCGTTAATCGTTAATTAACGAAGTTAACATTTTGATTAACGGATTAACTTTTAAGTTAACTTTTAAAAATGTTAACGGACACGTTAACTTCCGTTAATATGCAGAAGTCCGTTAATCCAATGCCTACTATTTACCGCACAGCACCGCGGCGCGGCGCGAAAAACTGGCATAGTCAAGTATGAAACGACAATGATATTTTAACACCAAAACGAGCCTCGCTTTCAGACGAGAACTTCAACATGTTAATGTTCATGAAGGGGAATATGCACCTTATGCCCGAGGATTAAATCACACATTTGAACTTTACAAGTATTTTGTTTTGTTCCTAACCTGTTAACGCAACGATATAAAAATGCACTTTTACACATATTAACGGATTAACGATTAACGTTAACTTGCGTTAATTCTTCCGAAATGTAACGCTTTAACGTTTAACGAAGCTAACTTTTTTTGTAGCGGATTAACGATTAACGAAGTTAACTATTTGATTAACGGTGCCCAGCTATGTTTGTTACACAACTTTAAGAAGCTCCTATATAAAGTTATTAATAAAAGCGATTAAAACGCCTGCACATCAATTATTTACGTCTTTTCGTCGTATAATTGCTAACAATGTTTTTGCAGGCGCTTAGTGGCTTATGAACAACTTGTTTCTGGATATCCATAGTAAAGTTTTATTCATTTATAAAATTTTATAATTATTTTCATATCGCATTTATTATTAGGAGATGGGGATGTTTTATATTGATGATGATCAAATTATGAAACAATATTTTATAATCATTTAAAAAGTTCTGAAAAAGTCCGTGAAAGTAAATGTTACTTTCGAGGACTTTTTCAGAACTTTTGAAGAGAAAAAGTCCGTCCACATGATTGCTGCGTTACATTAACCGTTGACGCAGCGCACGCAACGGAAGCTCCATAATCCGTGGAATTGCAGGCAAGTGATGAGCACAAAATTAGTGACGCAGACTAATAGTATTACTTATAATATGCGTCCAATGATGTACACAGGCAGCGTAGTCGTGCATATTATGGGGAATATAACTTTAGTAAAATTTTGAATCGCTTTTTCTCAAAAATAGTAAATCTTAGGGGGAAAAGTGTAAGGACAATTTTTGTAGATTGACATGATCTACAATATTTGTCGGAGCTATTTTCATCATAAAACTAACAATTTCGGTAAAAAATCCAAAAAACCAATATTTGGGAACTTTGACCTTGCATATAAGTTTTAACACTTATGGGATCGATGGGGACTTTTCATAATTACATTATAATGGGGATTTTTTGCAAATTTCATGCAAAATTCAGCTTCTTGGGAATTTATGCAAGGGTACCCCTATTTTTCGGGCTATCTTGACCGGACTAATAATTTGAATCAGATTTTTTTGTTTAATCATAGGTTTTTTTTGTGTTCTCATTTTGTTTACTAATATTAAGTCTCGTTGAGAACTACACCTATTTTTCACAAAGTGTCAAAGTAACGTGTCCCAGAAATCAACGTTAAGCCAAAAACGGGCAATACGCCAAGTCGTGACAGTTATTACAAAAATATTTTTTAAAAATCCAAAGAATTGCAGAAGCCGCTGAATACATCAACTCGAGAAGATACGCCCGTCTTATTACGCGATCATTTTTAAAGAGATGTAGAGCTTGCATAGCAGCTGAAGGCAAACAGTTTGAACATTTAATATAAACTTGGTAAATCTGATTTAATAAAAATTATAACTAAAGAAATCCAACAACTGAATTTTATTTCAAACGCACCTAAAACTAACAAATAACTTTTTTCCTTAATTAATAAGTAGCAATTAGTAAGAGGCATACCATTTGGAATACAGACTAAACGCGCCATCTTTTAAAGTTACTTGTCAAAATAGTGTAGTACATTTTTTTTACACTACACGCGGTTAAAGTTGGGTGATGTACCTAATAATTTTGAATACAATATTGGGCAAAAATCTAACATTTTATTTAAAACTGAGGTAGTTAGTGACTTTTAACTGTACTTTACAGAAGGGTTATTCATGGTTCCGTCACAGAAAAAAAAAATGACGAAAAGTTAATATTTGTAGTCACAGGACTTGAAAGATCATCACAGGGGACACAGGGTGTCACTTTTTGAGATTTATTTTTGAATCCATCAAATTTGAAAAGTACATGACCAAGAGTTTTTTTTTATATTGGAACGAAGTTTTGGAACGAAGTTTTCACGCGCGTTGTGAAAGGGGGCTAGACGGAAAAAAATCTCACGAAAAGTTTTAACGACACTTTTTAACCGACTTCAAAAAAAGGACGAGGTTTCTCAATTCGACCGTATATATTTTGTTGTTTGTATTTGTTTGTATGTTGTTGTTTTTTTGTTGTGAGTAGAGAGAGAGAGAGGGAGAGAGGGAGAGAGAGAGAGGGAGACAGAGAGAGGGAGAGAGAGAGAGGGAGATAGGGAGAGAGAGAGGGAGAGAGAGAGAGAGAATATTTTTGTTGAGTGTATTCAGGTTTTTTTTCTAATTACTGTTACGACTTGACCTATTGCCCGTTTTCGGCATGACGTTGATTTCTGGGACACGTTGTATATTAGTCCGTGTAGGTATACGTTGCACAATCGGCGAGTTTACTAGTTCTTTGTAAACAAAGATATCAGTTACAACCGAGCCGTTTTAACGGTGGTTCTATAAACTTGCGCTATTTTAGTGCAACAACAATGATAACTCACGTCAGCGTTACAAATAATAGTTTAATAAAGAAAATTATTGGTTAATTAGTAGATTCGCACGAATATACTCGACCGAATGGACACTTTTACATAATATATTGTTTTGTATAGGCGACATGCACGAAGTCAATTCATTCAAGGCGACATCTACAGAAATACGTATTCGGTAATTGGCATCTTTTGTGAATTTTGGGCAACAAAGTTTTAAAAAAAGGTCACAAGGGTGCAAGTACATGCAATCTATACTAATATTATAAAGCTGAAGAGTTTGTTTGTTTGTATGTTTGTTTGATTGAACGCGCTAATCTCTGGAACTACTGGTCCGAATTGAAAAATTCATTATGTGTTGGGTAGCCTATTTATCGAGGAAGGCTATATGCTATATAACATTACGCTACAACCAAGAGAAGCGGAGCAGTAATGAAAAATGTTGCAAAAACGGGAAAAATCGCACGTGTAGGCGATTCGACGCGACGGGAAGGGTCGGGGAACAAGAAATTTAACGCGGACGAAGTCGCGGGCAGAAGCTAGTAAAGAGCATAAAATTGAAAACGTGCAAGTAGTGAGACCCTCAGATGTGCGGGCACGGACGCGGACTAAATTCTCATTAACTGTCATGTCTATAGAACAGTAATATAAATGACAATTATGGTAATAGCAGCAGATCTCTTCTTTAAAATTAGTTTCTGCCTTACCTTAGCTGCAACACAGAGATATTTGAAAAATCTCTGGTGCGACGACCAGAACTGAGCCCACATAGTCGTCCTTTCTGAATTTGCCAAGTTGATGAGCTCCGCCGCTTTCGCGAATCTCTGCCTGGCGAACACCCACTGCCGAACGAACAGTTTCTATTAGAATGGCTAGGAAAAATACTGTGTAGTTGAGTAATTTTCTAGCAATACGAGTAAAACAAAGTAATACAAATAGTACAAGTCTTAGTTGGTGTAGAGACATTTTAAAGACGAAAGGGTGATTAATGAATATATAAAATAATAGAAGATTATTAACCAAGGGGATAAAGCAGTGTCTTCTGTCGCGGGTGACGATTTAAATCGCGAGCGTAACGAAGGACTCGATGTTTACTCCCGAGCGTAGCGAGGGTGTTAAAAACGTCCTGTTAAAAAAGTCCTGAGTGTAGCGAGGGATTTAAGTTTTTAACACCAGTAGGCGCCAAACAATCAATGAACAAAGATCACTCAAAGCGCCCATTCAAAATGACTGAAAGGTTTATTATTTTTTGCTTTTCAGTATTTCGGCGGTTTAATTTTTTGTTAATTTTTAGGGTTCCGCACCTCAAAAGGAAAAAGCGGAACCCTTATAGGATCACTTTGTTGTCCGTCCGTCCGTCCGCCCGTCTGTCAAGACCCTTTTTCTCAGAAACGCGTAGAGGTATCAAGCTGAAATTTATACCAATTACTCAAGTCTATTGTACTGTCCCTTGGAGCTGTGAAAAAATCAAACTTCTAAGCTAACGCAATCAAAAGATATAGCCGTTTATGCCGCAAATTTCCGCAAATGTTCGAAACTCGCAAGGGAATCAAAACCTAAAGGGTACTTCCAATCGATCTAGAATTTTGAAATTTGGTACGAAGCAACGTCTTATAGCACAGATACAGGAAAAATTGCGAAAACCATAAATTTTTGTTTACATCATATAATAAAAATATTTTTAATAATTTTAAAGGTACTACAACGTTTTTACGGAACCCTCGGTGCGCGAGTCCGACTCGCACTTGGCCGGTTTTTTCAATATTAATTTAATTTAAAATTTACTGCCGCAATTGTGGCGTGCCCAACGCAACGTCACCACAGGCATTTAGCGACATCTATGACGATAAAATTAAAATGGACATGTTAGCTGATAGTCATACATCTAATGATTTTTCAATGTTTTAGAAAAATACGAATAGACTGAATTCGAAGACGAATACTCGAGCCGGGGACGGGCGTCCCCGTGAGTGGGGCAACGTGAGCCTGTGTCTATATCAAACTTGTTTGTGCAACATTTTAAGGTCGAATCTCCTCTGGGCTCCGCATCGCAGGCGGTCGATGCTGAGGGTTGTTTGCCGGAGTAAAAGGTCACGTTCTCAGAAAAAAATGTTGCTACTGTTATAAAAAGTATGGTTAGGGGCAAGTCACCGGGCATGACAATCTCAGCACCGAGCACTTGCAACATGCAGGAGTTCACCTACCAAGCGTACTGGAAATATTCTTTACGTACCACTTGCTCAAAAAAGTGACTTTTAATGCCACAAAAAGCGAACATAACAATAAGGTAAGTGCACCGGTAATGGACAGCGTACCAGTGATGAACATTTTTGGTTGAGTCCTACAAAATAAGGATTCTACAACGCTTTTGTTACCTGGCAATACTTTACCACAGAGAAAAGGGATTAAAGTGTCAAAATATTGACAGCTGAAGTATGTCTGTGGTTCAGTTTCAAAATGGTGGAAAGATAAACAGCACGTGTCACCAGTGATATCGTTTTTTAAGTGAGTTTGATAGCGAGGTAAGTTGCTGATGAGTTTTTTTTGTCAATACAATTAAGGAAATAATGAATAAATAATAAGTTTGTGGCCTAATCAACCTCTTTTCCAAACAATCTAAATTAAAAGTATTGCAAACAATAACGTGGTTTGTTTTTTTTTTGCTATGTCCATGACTAGTACCTGTTATTATGACGTGTCCTAGTTATGGACATTGTGTCGATTACTAGTGCAGTGCATTTTTTTAAAGATTTTTGTCGATTCTAGATTTATTTCTCGAAGTCAATGAAATATCTTTTTGCGATGACTTTATAAAGCTTTTTACCAGTAATGGACAGACGTGTTCATTAGGGGGTGTCCATCACTGGTTCATTCCATTACTGTAGGTACTACAAACAAGATTTTTCTTACAGTCATGGCGCCGGTGAAAAATTATACACCACTTCAAATGCAACATGCTTTGGAAGCAGTAAAAAAAAACAGTGTTGACGTGCAAATGGTACTAGACGATAAAGCTGGAAAATTCAAAGTATCCAAACAACATAGATCATCTGATCCAAGTTTTTCAGATAATTTGAATGTTCCAAATGGACTGTCAGTCGGAAAATATGTTCTTGTCAAATTCGATGGCAAGAGTACAACAAAGACTTATCGTTAAGTGTGTATGATACAAGAAATTTTTAAACGTAAGGTTGTAGTTCAAGGAATGCGTAGCTGTAAATCGAAAACTAATTTTAAAATAATCGAAAAAGATGTGTCCATAATTGATGAGACTGATATCTTAAGTTATCTCCTTACCAGAGCCTAAACGCCAAAATAATATTTTTATGTTTCCGCATGTCATTGATGTGAAAGAATTAATTTAGATATTTTAAGAATTGTATTTGAGATCTCATAATAAACCAAAATAGTTTTTAAGCAAAGTAAAAGTAACATAATTTTATATATATTTTTTTAAGAAATAAAACATTGTGATTTATAGTGATTTACCATAATAAAGTGATACTTTATTTTATGATTAATAAGACCTTTTATTTTAGAAGACATAATAGCAAATAAAATTTGTTTTTAAATAAACAGTATTTTTATTTATTTGTATCTATCAAGTGTCTATTACTAGGTGTCCAATACCGGAACACTGTACATAACTAGGCGCCAATCATTGGTGTATAGCTTGTCCATTACTAGATAAGTTTAAGCCTATTTTTTTTTCGTAATTTTATGTTTAAGGAAATTACTATAATAAATGTAGTATTCTCTTATTAGATGCTAAAAATCCATAACCAACTTTATCTATAACCATTGCAAGAATCGCCTTGCAACTTTTTTTTTTGTAAATTTTATACAAACTTCATCGACCTTAAACCGTCCATCACTGGTACACTTACCTTAGTCATTTTTAATCTGTTAAAAACAGGGAAAAAAACAGTACAGGCTCTGCTCAGTTTGGGATCAGATAACGTTGTGTTGGTTGTCCTAAGATATTATATTCTGCACTGTTTATTCTGCTGTCTTCTTAATTTTCTGTCGGTATCTTAAATTAAATACTTTGCCCAAGATAGACAAAGTTGTCTACGTATGCGATTGGTGTGTCATGTCGCATCTTTAAAATTATAGAGACCCAATTTGAAATTTTAAGATTTCAACTTTGACTCATAAAATTATAAAACTCTTATTAAAACCGAGCCCTATATCACAATAATAGATCTCAGTTTTCATAAGTGTTGTATCATTTTAAGAGTCAAACTTGCAATATTAAAATTTCTAATTGGGTCTCTATAATTCTAAAGATGCGATGTATTATACTATCGTAGGTACTCTTAAACTGTTGGTTAGCAGGCATGTTTTACAACGACGAAAAAACGGAGAGGTTCTCAATTCGACGCGTATATTTTTTTTTGTTTTTTTTTTTTATGTATGACCACGCATAACTTTTTACAAAGTGGACTAATTTTGATAATTCTTTTTTTATTGGAAAGGGTATATCCCGAAGGTGGTCTTTGGAAAAAAATCCAACCCTAAGGGTGGGAAAACAGGAGATGATTGATTGTTCACTCATTGATTGTAATGCATAACTTCTTACAGAATTGTCCGATTTTGCAAGCATGTAGTAATTAGTAGATTATAGCCACAAAAAATTATAAAATAAAAACTTTTTAGCGAAAAATGAAACCGCCGAAATAACTAAAAAGCAAAAACGAATAAACCTTTCAGTCATTTTGAGTCGGCGCCAAACAATCAATGAACAAAGATCACTCAAAGCGCCGACTCAAAATGACTGAAACGTTTATAATTTTTTGCTTTTCAGTGTTTCGGCGATTTAATTTTTTGTTAATTTTTTTATATTAATTTAATTTAAAATTTACCGCCGCAATTGTGGCGTGCCCAACGCAACGTCACCACAGGCATTTAGCGACATCTATAACGATAAAATTAAAATGGACATGTTAGCTGATAGTCATACATCTAATGATTTTTCAATGTTTTAGAAAAAATACGAATAGACTGAATTCGACGACGAATACTCGAGCTGGGGACGGGTGTCCTCGTGAGTGGGGGGCAACGTGAGCCTGTGTCTATATCAAACTTGTTTGTGCAACATTTTAAGGTCGAATCTCCTCGTGGCTCCGCATCGCAGGCGGTCGATGCTGAGGGTTGTTTGCAGGAGTAAAAGGTCACGTTCTCAGAAAAAAATGTTGCTACTGTCATAAAAAGTATGGTTAGGGGCAAGTCACCGGGCATGACAATCTCAGCACCGAGCACCTGCAACATGCAGGAGTTCACCTACCAAGCGTACTGGAAATATTCTTTACGTACTATCGGCAAAACTTAAGCATGCTCAGTTAAGAAAATAGTCCTGCGGAAGCGCAGATACTGACAGACCACGCCCCTTCCTTGCTCCACCCAATTAGAGACGATACATATTTGTGTGAGTGCAGTAAGTGCGTGCGGCAAAAAATATCAACAAACATTAGCCAGTGCCAATTTGCATCTCGCTAATTGTTCACGCTTCCTGTTTTCATTACGATTCTATTTTACGACCTGTTTATTTCTATTGGACTGATTGCCTGCCGAACTGTGACCTTTGCTTTGTATACCGGACTGTGATCGTGGAACTCTTTTTGACCCTTGCTCGTATCCTGGACTGTGTATCGTGACTACCTGTGGGCTGTGTTTTGTCATTAACGATGACAACACGAAACCTCAATCAGGAAGAAATAAACGAAATTATTGTCTTGCATAGACAAGGATTGAATATATCCCAAATTGCGCTGGAGTTAAATCTACAAGTAAGTTTTTTTTTTTTAATCTAGAGTTAGATAATAGAAATAAATTAAGTGCATGTTGGTTTCCTTTACTGAGCCATATTTTTATTGTTTGCATTATTAAATAGATCTCAGTTTTTTTCTTCTGTTACCGTAATTCACAGACCCAATTAAAAGTTACTGTTTCGCGAGCCGACGCCAACGTCGCCATCGGCCCAATAACAGAGTTTTATAGATTAAATCGTAGGTTACAAACAAATTTTTAATAATTCATATTATATTTAAAAACCTACATGCATTTTTTATATTTCGTATATTTGTTGTTGTAGAAATGTTATTCTAACGAAAGCGTGTATTCGCTGTTTCTGTCCGTCTGTCTGATTCTCCGCTATTTTTTTCTAAACTATGCAACGGATTTAGATATGGGTTCTCACCACAGAGTACTTTATATATAGGTAGTTCTCATTCTCATTTAGAGATTTTTTTTGGAAGTGTTTATGCATGCAAATTATTATAGAGCAAAGCCGAGAATTTTAGAGATTTGTAAGACCCGTGCGAAGTCGAGGTAGATTGCTAATTTACGACAAATATCAATAAAATACATAACTTAGAATTTTGCAAAAATAAAATAAGAAATAACGTTTACATATTCAAAATATTAATTTAAAAAGAGGTTTGTTTTTTCCTTTCTTTTTTTAATATCGGCGCGTTCAAAGACACTGTTTGGACATTTTATGACCCAATAACAAATCTTTCAACACCTAAACAATGGCCCTTCATTTTCAATTGGGGAAAACCAAATGAAGGGTGCACAACCTGCCCTGGCTGCGGTCCGTAGCTCCTTGCCGAGATCGGGCCAAGTTGATGAAGAGGGTTTCACGAAAGTGGAAAGGAAGAAGAAGAAGCCCTGTTCACGAAACCAGTGTGGTACAGCTCCGAGTGGACCCAACATGCTGCTGCGCCCTGCTGTGCCTACGACGCAGCTGTATATTTCACGTCTGCATCACTCCACCACGATTGAGGAAGTTGTGCAGTACTTAAAAGTAAAGACCAATTGGACTCTGAGGGTCGAAAGGTTGGAATCGCGCCACAACATCAATTTTAAGTCGTTTGTGGTACGAGTTCCAACCCACCATCTACAGACCTGCTTGAGAGAGGACTTTTGGCCGAAAGGTGTCTTATATCGTCGTTTCCGAGGACGGTTATGCGACACCACGCAGCGGAACACGACGCCGTCATCATTACGTGTTTAGTGATAGTTTAAGTTTTGTTTTTATAAAATATGTATTAGTTTATAGTTATTGTTTTATATTATTTGTTTACTGTGTTTTTATGGGCCTAAGTTGCCTGAAATAAAGGATTGTATTGTATTGTATTGTAAGTCATCACTGCATTTTGAAATTGAGTTGTTGTTGAATAATGCACAAATTTGCTTGGGAAAGTTTAACTCAATGTTGGAATTTACTACAATGCCATTGTTAAATATCTGTTTGTGGTCTACTACCCATATAAAATACAGATAACAATGTTAATACCTAAAATAGATATTTAAAAAGTTAGGGTTTGTTTGTTATTAACTTAATCCTTTTGCACACTGCTAGTAATGTATTGTTTAATTCCTATATTATGTGACAATTCGATGCTAATTGGCAATTTGAAAAAAAAATACAGATTTTTTTTAAATGTATTTAAAAACTTTATTTATATTAATATTGATATTTAATGCAAAAACGGCACACCATAGTTGTGACGTCATAATGTTTAGTTACTTCATCGGGCAGCTAAACATTATGACGTCACACGCGCTGGTGTATAATCGGGTGTTTTCGGTACTGGATTCAAAAGTAAATTTTTAATTTGAAATAACTTTTGAACTATTGCGAATATAAAATATAAAAAAATAGTTTTGCTAGAAAATTTATATATTATCTTTCCATTTATCACAAGAAAAAATATTGATCAAAACCTAATTGTTACTTTTTTGTTACAGAGAACCACAGTGCGCCGTTGGGTGCGTAGATATGAAGAAGGAGAAAATCTAACTCAGCGCGTTCGTGCACCTCGACCTCGGGCTATAAACGAAGGGCAATTGGCCAATATGATAGCCACATTTGAAGAAAGCCCATTTACACCTACTCGCAATTTCGCACAAGAATTTGATGTTTCAATGCAAACTATTCGGAACGAATTACATAGAGCTGGTGTCCATCACAGACGGCCCGCAAAAAAAAATATTTTGACTGAGGAACAAAAAGCTGCTCGCATACGATTCGCTCGGGACTACAGAGACTTCGATTTTTCTTACGCCATATTTTCCGATGAAAAGTGCTTTAGGTCTAGCCAACCAGGTCGTCGGAATTTATGGCGTATAGATAACACAAGATACGAACCTCGAAATGTTATCCCAAATGCAGAATCAGGACGAGTTGTCGTGAATATGTGGGGCTGGATGAGTGCTGCTGGACCAGGCGAGCTTGCTTTCATACCGGGGAGGGCAAATGGCCACACATATAAAGATGTGCTTGAACATATTATGTTACCGACTGTGCGCACGGTGTATCCAGAAATGGAGGTGCCAGAGTTTTATTTTTTCCAAGATAATTGCCCGATACACCGTGCGCTAGTTGTTCGAGAGTGGTTGCGATAGCAACCACAAATTAAAACAGTGCCATGGCCCCCCCGATCGCCAGACTTAAACCCCATTGATGGGGTTTTATGGTCCAGAAATGGGATAATAGGGCAGAAAGAACTAAGGAAGCACTTGTCACCCATTGCGAACAAGCTTGGGATACATTAAGGGGTTCAAATTTGTGTGAAGTCCTGATTAGGTTCATGCGTAGCCGGTGCGATGCAGTTATAGACGCGGGAGGAGCAGCGACAAAATATTAGTTTTTTAATAATTTAATTTTAACATTCAGGTGGTCCATATAGTGACGTAAAAAAAATATTGGTTTGCGATCGTTGATAGTTTTCCAGTAAAAATATTTTTTTTAATTTCTCGTTATTGATATGAGGTGGATCTAAATAAAACTTTATTTTATATTATGCGATTTTTTACGTAATACATTTTTGCAATTTTTATTGTTTTGAAGAATCCTTTAGATATAAAATAATAATCTTCCTAACATTAAAAGAGACAAAAATTTTGCTCGATAAAGAAGAATTTATGTTCGAGTGATACAGAATCGAAACCTTTACTTCAAACATTTTTTAAAATACCTATTATAATATATAAAATACCTTTTAATAAAGTAGAAATTTGCAAAGCAACCTGAATGTAAAAAGGCGTGTAAAAAGATACAGATTTTTTTAAACCGGTACCCTTAATTGTTTTCAAAAAAAAAAAAAATATAACTCATAACAATCAAGAATCCGTAGAGTATTTTTGACTGCGCTTGGGCATAAGAAATCTAATTTATTCATTTATGACGTCACTTTTCGGACCAGCCTATATAAAAAATAATATTAAACACTCTGAAATTTTAATGGTTGTTTCTCCGCGGCAGAATGATTTGCCCTTGGTTAAGTAGTACTAAAGATTTTTTTGTTTCCAAAAATAATAAAAAATCTTCATTACAATATTAAGTGGTTCGAGAGAGATCAGTATTGAGTTCTTTTTTTTTTAAATCACATTTCAATTTATTTTTTTACATGCATTTTACTACCAAGATAATATCATTTCATTGCAGGAAAAAATCATTTTTTCACGGTGGTGTCATTTTGATGTGATTTTTTACACCCTTTATTTTAGTATATTATTTCAATCATTCTAACAGGTATTATTCTAATTCCTTAATTATATTATTATAATGTTATTTTGTCCAAGGATTGTGCCAGTTATTTTTAAGTCGTCCTGTATAATCAATATAAATAAATGTGTACTAATAATGTAGTAAATCTGAATATTTGTTTGTTTAATCCCGCTAATGTCTGGAACTACCAGTGTTATTGTATATGATATATATAATATAGTAATTATTTTTGTATGATAGCCAGATTTAGGAAAAATATTATAAACAACGTGCTCCATAAATGCCTGCTCATATTTAACACATACACACCGTCTATACACATATATATCAAAATAAACTAGGTATATTAAGTTTTCGATCACTTTATGAAATATATCGAAATAATGGATGAGGCAAAGAAACATCAAAACTCAGTATATTTTGAAATGGGTATAAGCACGCATTTCTGGAACACGTTGTATAAATATCTCGCTCATCACGGAGCAATAACCAAAGACGCGTGGAAACCGCGCGAGACAGCTAGTATTTGTAATAAAGTACTTACCTAAGTGTAATGTATAATATTATGTGATGTGTTAAAATAACGTGTGTGTAATTATTAACAAAAGATATGAATAATTATTAAAAATATATTATTATTATGTTAATAATTAGGTAATAATATTGTTGTATTAATTATTATTACCTAATATGAAGAATCTATTATTAGGCTGATTACCTGACAAGACAAATATGTTAAATGAGCTAGCTATTAATGCTATTTCACGCGGTAGTGGCGCATATTTCTTATTTGTATTTTTTTGTTTTTAATTTTTAGACTTAATACCAATTTGTTTTTATTTTGCTTTTGTTTCCAAGTTTTCTAATGTAATGTGCGTCATTTTCGTGTAAATAAACAGTTTTTATTTCTTTCTTTCTATGTAAATTTTTCAATATATATCTGTAATGTTTTCTTGGCCAATCTTGGAAAGATGCATAAAAATAAAATAAATTATAATTTAAATTGTAGTTTTTTTTTCTGAAAAAAGGCAAATCCTAAGTGAATTTAAAAAATTTACAAGCAACTAGTGCATATATCACACTAAGAGTAACTTTAAAACCAAAATCTCTTACTATACTTATACCTTGATAAAAATATTTAATAACCACCTAAAATAAATAATAATTTAAAAAAACTAAAAGCTTTACTACCCATAGAAGTAGGATTTCCAATATTTATAATAGAGTTAGTTACAGATAAAACTAATGAAAGCGAGCTAATAAAATAATTCAAAACAGTTTTTTATTGAGTTAATATAAACTAAAAATGTGGCTTTTATTAGCCAATACCTATTCTCCAGTATTAAATGCTCTATAAGAATAGAATTTTCAAGCGGATAAAATTCTTATCCTTACATATAATAAAACAGTCGCCCGCGGCCCGCCGGGCCTCGTCTCAAAAATTGCTGTACTGATTTTCGTGGGATTTTACCAATACGCAGAGTTCATAAAGATTTAGGTGTAAAGGTATTTATATTATATTAGAGAAAAACCGAACGTTTCAGTGATTTGTAAGACCCGTGCAAAGCTGGGGCGAGTCACTAGTAGTTGTTTACATATTATCTTAGTACGAAATATAAATGTTTGTGGAAGGTTGATACTAATTAAATAATACCAATAACACATTTTCTAAATCAAACATAATATATTGTAATGAGTACGAAATAACTTCTTGTCAACAATGATTTATAGACCTCACGCGGGCCATAGTTTGAAACCGAAACGACAATTAGAATTTGTGACCATTGAAAAAACATTTAACAAAACGAGGGAAACAGCTTACTAATGTGCGCCCCTGCACACTAGTGTGAGTGTCCACTTCTACACATCATTGTATTACGACGAACACAACTAAAATTTGTTTCCTATTGGTCAAAACGCATTCATACGGTGATCGAGTCGAGAGCCGTGCTATGCGATTATCGCCTTAAAGGTGAGCATGCGGAACTTTGGTCGATAGTACCACTTGCTCAAAAAAGTGACTTTTAATGCCACAAAAAGCGAACATATTTTTAATCTGTTAAAAACAGGGAAAAAAAATTGTAATGAATTTCATTCATCCTCTAGGCGGAGAAAGTGATTTAAATTTGGAATACTTACCGAAATTTATACTGAACTACATCTGTGTTTACACCATTGAGTTTGTATATAAAGCATTAAGTATACATCTTTTTGAAAAAGGAATACGCATTTATTATGCAGTTATGATTATTAAATAAAATTACGAAAACCGACGAGGCCGTATGAGCATGATGCCTTTGCTTTTCCGACAAAAAAATATTAGTCTATGAATTTGCCGCGTTTTCGTTTTCTTCAAATAATAAACGTTAAGTTTATTTTAATTTATTTTTAATTGTCACTATTTTTAATAAATCGCGAGCGTAACGAAGGACTCGATGTTTGCTCCCGAGCGTAGCGAGGGTGTTAAAAACTTAAATCACGAGCGAAGCGAAGGATTTAAGACGAGTCCTGAGTGTACCGAGGGATTTAAATTCACCCAAAACTAAGACAGCTTTATCACCGAGGAAAATACTCTACTTTTCGTACCATTTGCGAAAAAAATAACACAATAATAATATGAGATAAGCATTTATTAAAAATAGTGACAATTAAATATAAATTAAAATAAACTTAACGTTTATAATATAATTTATATCAACGTTAATAACATAATAAATGCGTATTCCTTTTTCAAAAAGATGTATAATGCTTTATATACAAACTCAATGGTGTAAACAGAGATGTAGTTCAGTATAAATTTCAGTAAGTATTCCATATTTAAATCACTTTCTCCCCCTAGAGGATGAATGAATTTTAAATTCATTACAATTTTTTCCCTGTTTTTAACAGATTAAAAATGACTATTGTTATGTTCGCTTTTTGTGGCATTAAAAGTCACTTTTTTGAGCAAGTGGTACGTAAAGAATATTTCCAGTACGCTTGGTAGGTGAACTCCTGCATGTTGCAGGTGCTCGGTGCTGAGATTGTCATGCCCGGTGACTTGCCCCTAACCATACTTTTTATAACAGTAGCAACATTTTTTTCTGAGAACGTGACCTTTTACTCCTGCAAACAACCCTCAGCATCGACCGCCTGCGATGCGGAGCCACGAGGAGATTCGACCTTAAAATGTTGCACAAACAAGTTTGATATAGACACAGGCTCACGTTGCCCCCCACTCACGAGGACGCCCGTCCCCAGCTCGAGTATTCGTCGTCGAATTCAGTCTATTCGTATTTTTTCTAAAACTTTGAAAAATCATTAGATGTATGACTATCAGCTAACATGTCCATTTTAATTTTATCGTTATAGATGTCGCTAAATGCCTGTGGTGACGTTGCGTTGGGCACGCCACAATTGCGGCGGTAAATTTTAAATTAAATTAATATAAAAAAATTAACAAAAAAATAAATCGCCGAAACACTGAAAAGCAAAAAATTATAAACGTTTCAGTCATTTTGAGTCGGCGCTTTGAGTGATCTTTGTTCATTGATTGTTTGGCGCCGACTCAAAATGACTGAAAGGTTTATTCGTTTTTGCTTTTTAGTTATTTCGGCGGTTTCATTTTTCGCTAAAAAGTTTTTATTTTATAATTTTTTGTGGCTATAATCTACTAATTACTACATGCTTGCAAAATCGGACAATTCTGTAAGAAGTTATGCATTACAATCAATGAGTGAACAATCAATCATCTCCTGTTTTCCCACCCTTAGGGTTGGATTTTTTTCCAAAGACCACCTTCGGGATATACCCTTTCCAATAAAAAAAGAATTATCAAAATTAGTCCACTTTGTAAAAAGTTATGCGTGGTCATACATAAAAAAAAAACAAAAAAAAATATACGCGTCGAATTGAGAACCTCTCCGTTTTTTCGTCGTTGTAAAACATGCCTGCTAACCAACAGTTTAAGAGTACCTACGATAGTATAATACATCGCATCTTTAGAATTATAGAGACCCAATTAGAAATTTTAATATTGCAAGTTTGACTCTTAAAATGATACAACACTTATGAAAACTGAGATCTATTATTGTGATATAGGGCTCGGTTTTAATAAGAGTTTTATAATTTTATGAGTCAAAGTTGAAATCTTAAAATTTCAAATTGGGTCTCTATAATTTTAAAGATGCGACATGACACACCAATCGCATACGTAGACAACTGTGTCTATCTTGGGCAAAGTATTTAATTTAAGATACCGACAGAAAATTAAGAAGACAGCAGAATAAACAGTGCAGAATATAATATCTTAGGACAACCAACACAACGTTATCTGATCCCAAACTGAGCAGAGCCTGTACTGTGGTAACCAGACAACTGATAAAAATACTTATACGAGTATATTTCTAAATACATACATATTATAGTTAAGAAGAGAAGAAAGAAGATGGAGAAGATATTGGTCATTGAGAGAAGTATCTAAATCACACATCCCGATTCGCTTGAAAAAGAAAGCTATGGACACCATCATATTACCCACATTACTCTACGGTTGTGAAAAGGCAGTTACGAGTTATGTAGGGATGTACGAGTATGTTGGGAATTAAACTCCTAGATCTTTTAAGAAGCAAAATCAAAAGTCATTTATTCAAATTAGGCTGAGGATCACTTTCGAACGTCAAAATTACATAAGACGGTCCCCCAAAACGCCCACTCTTCACCACTTGCTAGTGCTTTAGCTGGGAAGAAGAAAGACATACGACATAATATGACTTATCATCATCATTCTGCAGCCCTTATCCCACAATTTGTTTGGGGTCGGCGCAACATGTCTTTTATTATATCTGCCAAAACCCATAGCATACAACATACGAGTAGGTATGACTATGCACTAAAATAATAGATGTCATGGAACTAGCTTGTAAGTTGAAATGGCGATGGGCAGGACACGTACGTAGCCAAGAGCTAAAGATGGCCGCTGGAGTGAGAGAGTTCTCCATTGGTACCGTCGAGATGCACCACGCACCAGAGGTAAACCCAGGCGCCGTTGGTGTGACGATATTATGGCCGTGGCCGGCCCCACTTGGACTCGTATAGCCAAAGATAGACAGGAATGGCAAAAGATGGAGGAGGCCTTTGTCTTTAAATAGACACCCAGTAAAATAAATATAATAAAATCATATCTATTATAAATGATAAAATTTTATGCAATTTTATTATATGTGAAATCAATCTATTTATTTAAACACTATATTGTTAATTATTTAACATTACTACTATAATGCATGTTTAACTATTTTGTATGAAAAGTATTACTTATTGTATTTTTTGGGAAATAAAAGGTTTAAATAATAACAATGTACACGGCTTAAGTAGTAAAATTTTATAGACTAATCATTATTTGAATACTGACCAATTTCACAGATTTATCGTAGGTTTCCTTGAAGGCGTCAGACAGAGGCACCTCCTCTATCTTGAAGGACGCGCCGTGGAACGACAGCTGGCGCGCGATGTACACGCCACGCTGTTTCATGTCCATGGCTATGATTTCCATTGCACTCACACCCCTGTACAAATGGGAATGTCTATGTGTTAGATTTTCGGTAGAGATAGATTCGCACGGGTCGAACAAAGGTTTAGTTACGCTTGCCGAGGTTCATACATATCGAGACCCTTTGGTACCTCGGGTCGTTGTTCCAGCTTTCATTCGTACATATTTGACAACTGTACAGACGTCCAGGTAGTCCGGGAAATCTGACCACCGCTTTTACCAATGGGTAGGATGATTAGGCCGCACCGTTAGGGTTGAGTTATCTGTCCGCAAGTTGTCGGATTGCCCGCTTCAAGCATTTTCCATGTTTCATCATTTGCAGGGTAAAATATACAGGGTTATTTGTAAAACACCGGCAACCTCTCAAGACTGTGTTACTAACATCATAATCAACAACTTTTGTTCTGTGACTTTTAAAAATTCATAATATTTTAGTTCACCAGAAATTCATAATAAAATTAAAATATTTAAATTGAACGGTCTAAATGTTACAAAGTCTAGGCGAAGCAAAAGAAGCTATATTACATTAGCAAGGGGAGTGGGGTTAGGGTGGCGGGTGCGCTTGAACTTGAACTATTTACGGGCGGCCGATTTTTGTATGAAAATCTGATGAACTAAAATATGATGAATATTTAAAAGTCATAGAACAAAAGTTGTTGATTTTGATGTTAGTAACATAGTCCTGAGAGGTTGCCGGTGTTTTACAAATAACCCTGTATACCTACGTCGAGCCGACAAGAATCTCCTCCTTTTTAACACGTTTTATGTTAGCATGTGTCTATGTAACGGAAACTTTGAACATGATTTTGACCCCCTTAAAAACGTCAGATTAACTCGAAATTTGGCAAACTTATCAAGGACTAATGACGATAGAATATTTTTATAAATTTATGCCATTTGCTTGCCGGGGTTATCACCAGGATAGCAAATAAACTGTCTTCGAAAACTACGCTGAAATACGTCACAAAATTCGAAACACCCTCAAAATTGAAAATAAATAATCGTTTTAAAAAAACGAAAAAACATGCTTCTATAGAAAACCAAACTAAAAAGTAGAAAATAATAGCGAGGGGTGCTTGATATCAATTGAAAAATATCTCAAAAGGCACTTCACGCTTTTTCAGATTATTTACTACTTTTTATTTTGGTATTGTATGGAAGCGTTTTTTGTAAGTTAATAAATAGAATGATAAATGTGGCGTTCCGCGCATAAAGGTACCACATGTCGGCATTTAGTTTCCTAGTTATTTGTTTTTTTGTAAAATCGGGTGAAAATTTAGCATTTTGTGATTTTTACTGATTATTGTTCTACAACAAATTTGCCATTTTGCCAACAAACTGAACTGGAGTGGACGCGGTATTAACGTCAACGGCGAGTACATCTCACACTTGAGATTTGCAGACGACATCGTCATATTGGCTGAATCGCTGCAGGACTTGCAGCAAATGCTGGACGACCTAGTTGATTCTTCTAAAAGCATTGGTCTCCGGATGAACTTGAACAAAACCCAAGCTATGTTCAACGAACACGTAACTCCGGGACCGATTGCTGTTAATGGCGGTACCCTCCAGGTTGTTCGAGAATACGTTTACCTCGGGGGAACTCTGCAGTTTGGTAAGAACAACCTTGAGAAGGAGGCTAACAGAAGAATTCAGCTGGGTTAGGCAGCGTTTGGGAAACTTCGTCGAGTCTTGTCGTCGCGTATTCCGCAGAGCCAAAAGACGAAAGTCTTCAATCAGTGCGTCCTGCCTGTTATGACCTACGGAGCCGAAACGTGGACACTCACGGTACGGCTGGTCCATCAATTCAAAGTTGCTCAGCGAGCTATGGAACGAGCTATGCTTGGAGTATCTCTGAGGGACAGAATCCGGAATGAGGTGATCCGGCAGAGAACCAAAGTTATCGACATAGCTCAAAGAATTAGCAAGCTGAAGTGGCAATGGGCCGGCCACATTAGCCGTAGAACCGATGACCGTTGGGGTAGACGTGTTCTTGAGTGGAGACCGCGAATCGGCAAACGTAAGGTAGGACGCCCTCAGGCTAGGTGGAGCGACGATCTTCGCAGGGTGGCTGGTAGCAGCTGGATGAGAGTTGCCGAGAATCGGGCTGAATGGCGTGCAATTGGAGAGGCCTATGTCCAGCAGTGGACTGCTATAGGCTGATGATGATGATGAACAAATTTGCTACAATTTGTATTGTATTGTACAGACAACATTTCTAAGCACATTTTTTTTTTTAAAGGAAATGTTTGGTAAAAATATACCATGTCGGTACTTTATAAAATGTCGATATTTTCATAATTATTATGTTGAATTTTAATACTATTTGTATATTGGCAGTACAGTATCGGTTATGTTAGTGATACATTGATGCATATTAATGTGTTGGAATCTATGTGGAAAAATCTATGTAACAAACGAGTAGAACATTGTTATTTTGTTACCTTAAAGGGCATTGACCAACTTCTATAGGCCACTTATAAGCACACAGTTCAGCGAATACTATATGAATGATTTAATAGTTCATATCAGTAAGAATGCCAATATAAACCTAGTTTTGTATCAAGATTTATATTTAGATATTTTTTTTAACATTATATTGAAATTGGTTTTGCATGAAATAAAACTTGCTTTAGATGTGCCAGGTTCATCATAAATGAAACAAGGTTCAGGGTCCATGGAAGTGCCGGGGTCGTCAAGAAGTGGAGAATTAGAATCCATTTAGAAACAGCCAAAGTAATCGTAATAAAACTTAAAAAACAACACTCACGATGCAAACAAAAAACAAATTGAATGATAACTGTCATTTTGACAATTAACACAACATTTTTAAAGCATTGTGTTGCCAAATAAAAAAATATATAATTGTATCGATACATATGGAATCGAGTATTGTTTTATAAGTTCTTCAGGTATAATGCACTCTTCAGTTTATCATTTTTAAGTCTTTAATCATTTATATCGTATATTAGTATTTTTTTTTAATAATATGATTAAATGAAAACTGCGTTAAAATACAGTGGAGAGATTACCCTACACGTTTTTTTTTTTTTTGGATTGGAAACCATCAAATGACTTTTCCCGCTCTGGGCGGAGCGGGAGGGCGTGTCAGACTTTTACTGACTAAAACCCACCCGTGTTCCTTCAGTTGCCTATGTGCCAGAGTCACGGTATCTCTTTCGAACAATCTCGCGACCCTATACTTTAAATCGATTTCAATTTATTGTTTATGCAGTTTTTGTTTGGCAACACTGAAGTCAAATTCAAAGCCAAAGACTTGGTCAAATCATAACAAATACCAAACAAAAAGATTTTTTACAGTGCATATTGATTACAAAGTTATTAGCATCAGATATTTACTAAAATAGAATTAAAATTATTGGTAAATAACATTTTTGTATAACAGCGTGTTTAAAAATGGCCAAGTTTGGACAATTCCCTTTCAAACTCCATTTTCTCGAAACTAGTTTTTTCAGAATTTCAACTTTGGATGTCTGTTACAAAAAAGTATTAGGATTTTGTTTTTGTAATCAGCATAATAAATGGACTCTTTTAGATTCTACATCCGGCTTTAACTTAATACCTCCCTTCTGGTACCTTTATGCACGGAACGCCACAAATATCAGTGTATCATAAAAAAAATTGTAGACCCCGTCTTGACTTGCGCCGCCGCGCGCCGGTGCTTACTCTCGAATATAATTCCAATAGATCGACATTGGTCAAACGTCAGTTGGTTGAGTTAAATGTCAGGGATTGGCTAGACTCAGTGAGTCCAGCCAATCACTGACGTTTGACTGACAATTCCAATGTCGATCTATTGGAATTATATTCGAGAGTAAGCACCCAGTATATATCAACTTACCTTTTCTCAATTTCTTTGTGGAACTTAGTGAAAGAATTGAAGGGCGTGCCATCTCCCCATATGCCCAGCCTGACCATATAGGCCATATTTCTGGGCCCGCTGGCCCCGGTAGCCGAAGCATATACCACCCGAGCGTTGGGCAACTCTGTCTGAAGCGCAAACACTGCTATTGAAATCTTGTTCATAGCCGTGTAAAGATTTTTGGCTTTGTGACACTCGTCGAATACGATCTGGGATAAGTTGAGGACTTTATGTGTCAATAATCAATATTTATTTGCACAATGTGACAGTCTAAATCAAAATATTGTATTTCCATAGCTGGGCATTAACTCGTTAAACCGTTAATCGTTAATTAACGAAGTTAACATTTTGATTAACGGATTAACTTTTAAGTTAACTTTTAGAAATGTTAACGGACACGTTAACTTCCGTTAATATGCAGAAGTCCGTTAATCGTTAATCCAATGCCTACTATTTACCGCACAGCACCGCGGCGCGGCGCGAAAAACTGGCTTAGACAAGTATGAAACGACAATGATGTTTTAACACCAAAACGAGCCTCGCTTTCAGACGAGAACTTGCCCGACGATTAAATCACACATTTGAATTTTACAAGTCTTTTGTTTTGTTCCTAACCTGTTAACGTAATGATATAAAAATGCAATTTTACACATATTAACGGATTAACGATTAACGTTTACTTGCGTTAATTCTTCCGAAATGTAACGCTTTAACGTTTAACGAAGCTAACTTTTTTTGTAGCGGATTAACGATTAACGAAGTTAACTATTTGATTAACGGTGCCCAGCTATGTGTATTTCGCATAAACATACATTTGCACCGCCAATGCATGTGCCTACATGCATGATGAGCGTACATAAATGATTATAGCCATACATGACCAGTCAGGCGCGGTCCGAGGGGGGGGGGGGGGTCCTAGGGATCATGACCCCCCCCAAAGACAGTCATGCTGTCGAAACCATGAACGATTTGCCTGTCTTTACTATCTTAAAATTGTTCTTACTTGAGCCACGGAGACTCTGATGGACATTTGCAAAAAGATTATAACCCGGGACATCATGCTGATCAGTAGCGCTTGCGACTACTAGACCAAAGAGGATGTACATTCCTAAAAATATTCTTCAGTACTCATGGTGACCCCCTCCAAAATGTTAGGCTGCGACCGCGCCTGTGACCAGTACGACACCACAACCTGCAATGATCCGAGGTTGCATTGCTTCACCTTCATAATTTGACATATAAATTCTAACACCTGGCGAGGTGGCAATTCTCCACACGCTTCTACTGCGGAGCGAAAACCCGATTTCAGAACACACGTTCTGAAATCGTTTTTTCTACAACGATAAATTGGCATGTTACGATTTGGTTATGATACACTACTGTGACACAAAACGTCAAACTGCTAATGGCGATAACTGCTGGTAACGGCTAATGACAAACTGTAAAATTGCGTGTGGAGTGTCTTAGTGTCTACCATTAAGATGTTCTATATTTTCACCAGTCAGCGCAAAACTGCAAATATCTTCTCACAGCTCTTTCATATAGTCGAAGAAGCCGAGAAATCAAGTAAATACAGTACGAGGCAATAGAATGAAAACATACACAAACAAGCGATGTAAGTTAACAGAACTAAAAGTTTGTAAAAAGGATACAACTCCATCAAAGTCGTCCCCGCACCATTCCAGCAACTGCTTCATCCTTGTCCGGTACCTTTCGTCCCCCGGGGCGGCCTCAGATCTGCACTCACCGATTAACGCCGAGTATGTGCTGAAGAGCACACCATCCTTAGCTTCCAAAATCTCTCCGTATTTGATCTAAGGGGCAAAAACAATACTTAGACTCTTTCTGTTCTATAGCAGTTATTGAACTCTTGAGGAGACGTAAGTTCTTTCTACCACCAGGTGGCTGTGGTCAGATTTGTCCTGGTTACAAAGCTGTACATAGGATGACAGTGAAATTCAAAGCACATCTCAAATGATTTCTTCGGGCATCGCTGACGTAAATAGGCAAGTCTGCAAGTGTGAAGTGGGACGGGGCGAGTTGTATAATTATTGTATTGGATGCACCAAGACCACCGGGTCCGGAACATAACGCAGGCGGGCGCCGTCATCGAGACAGTCCTAGTAAGTAACTTACTAGGATTACTTTAGAAAAGGGACCATTCATTAAGGGCCTTGGTCCGGTTTAGTGCCGTAAAACGGTCACTTTATGAACCTATCTTCTCATTAACGACTTGGTTTGAAGATTTGAAAAAAAAATATTTTTGCTATAGATTCATGTACATAATTTTTACAAGAGCACTTTTTTCGTAGGGTTAAAACCTTTGCTGTAAAAAAATATTTACGACAACCCAAATTTTTTGGCTTATATTTCATACTCCTACTAAACAGCTTTGTTATTTGGAAATATTTTAACACATAAAAATAAACGGTTATAGGCACTACGATTTTACAATAAAATATTGTAAATTAATCAAAATTTTGCAAAGAAATACCCCCATTTTAAGCCGTCAAGGGTAGAGGGGCTCTGCGCAGGCGCGGGCTGCAGTCGTGCATTAGCATTCAGACGGGAGGGCTGTGTCGCTCGCTGCTCCGCTCCAGCTATCGACCGACTACGCGCGACGTGTGTGTTAGTGTAAATACTTACGAACGTATTGTAACAGTGTGTGTTTATAGACTAGCTCCTTGCAGAGGAGTCGATTTGTTTGTGCACGACGCGCGTGGACGCTTTATTAGTGGTGGCATTTCTAAATACTTTTTTGTGTATATATTTTATTGTGTGAACTGTAACATAGTTTGTATTTAAATAAAGATGCCCAGGCAAAGAAAGTGTTTAATTTATTAGCGATTATCCTACAGTTATTGACTATTTCTGTTTTGTTGTAATTTTTAATTTTTAGTGTCTCCTTACCAAAACTGTGCGTTACAAAAACAATCTTTTTTTTTAAATTATGTTAATATTTCTCATGTAAGTGAAATTTGTTTTTTATGGGAAATAAAGATATCTCTAACCCGAAAAGTTGTCTTTCTTTAATCAATCACATACCTGCATGTTTAAAGAAATATGTCCAGTATAAACATCAAATAGTTGAGTCTTTCTAAAGTATCAGCCATTGATCCACCATTCGGTACCTTTTACAGCCGTAGGCAAAAATACCGACTTTCGTCCGTCTCTGCATAATCTTTGGTCGTTGTTTTAGTTTAGCGCGCCGCCGCCACTCGTTACGTGTGTGCGGGAGTATGGAGCTTAGCTCCGCCCATATGCTCAAGGTTAACGAGGATACTATACACCTTAAGTTTAATTGAGACTGTGAGGATTGATATAACTTTCTAGTTTTAATATGTATGCATTATGGATCGCATTTTTGTTTCAGATTCGAAATTCACAATAATCCATGAAAATTAAATCTTGATAAGTAAATCCTGGTTATTCGGTATAACCTTGGAAAACCCGCGGTGAATTATTCATCAGTATGGCCGCCATCGGTAGTAGTACCGTGTGGTGCCGGACGTAAAGAATAACACCACCCCATTTCTTCCCGTGGGTGTCGTAAAAGGCGACTAAGGGACTTACTAGAGAATGGGCAGCAGCGTTCTCTATGCATTTTACCACCATACTGCGATCGCCAACCCGCCTGCCAAGCGTGGCGATTATGGCAAAGCCCCCCAAATTGTGGGAGGCCTAAGTCCAGCAGTGGACGTCTTACGGCTGAAATGATGATGATGATGGCCGCTATCTTACATTTTTGTTTTGACCTAATTTTCAGTAGTCTTAACAACCTCCTGAAGACCTAGCTGTATTGGAAGCGAAAACATCCAGCGAAAAATTACCCATTTACTGCTATACCTAAAGATGCTGGGTGTAAACCTTGAGAAGTCATGAATCATGCCAATTACCGTATTAAGACTATGCACTTCAATGTTGGCACCGATGTCGCGAAGGTCCCGCTCCGCGTCGTGCTTGAGTACTTTCGACACGGACACCCAGATGGCGCGCTTGCGGCCCTTGCAGTAGTTCTCGTAGATGATGCCGGCGATCATGCGGCCCTTACCTGTGCCCGTGCCATCGCCTGCGGGACAAAACTATACGGTTAAGATGGCAGGTTTGTATTTTTGATAACAAACTTTTATTTCACACAGTGGTCGAAATACGACAACAATAATAATATTTGCCTAATCCACCTCCTTCATATACACTTTAACTGTGCAAACGGAATTCGTGGACAACCTGCAGATCTTTTTCTTTCCTATCTGTAAAACAGGCAGAAATAAGTAAATGTTAACGGAGCGACGTCTTCGGGGCATCGATCATTGCAATGATGCACGCTCCGCTTCGGGTAAGTTTTACAAAATTTATATAATATTAATACGTGAAGCGAAAACTTTGGATCCCTTTTTACGAAAATTGGGCGGACGGAGGAGTATGAAATTTCGCACACTTATAGTTTATACAGAGAAGAAGTGACGAATGCTAATATTTTTTTTAATTATGCGTAAAAATACGTTATTTTCAATAAATAACACGTTACACACACTACCATGCGTTTGACAAACACACGTAAATTTTCTTTTATTTATGGTTGAAGTCTGTGGTCAAAATGAGAAGAGACTATATAATATTATTTGTCTTTATTGTCTATAGTCTTACTGAATGTCAAACAATGTGTCAAATAATTAAGATAATGTTATAGGTCATTCATAATTCATTCAAACTTAAAATTAAAATGAATTATCCATTAAGGAGGTGTCCAGTCTGGTTTTCTACTGGTATGATTACAGACGTCAAGCGTAAAAATAAACTCCATCGTAAGTGGAATACGATGTGATGTTATGTGTGGAATTTAGTGCTATGCGATCGGACCTAAAAATAGGCACCCAGGAAACCTATGTATACACTGTTCTGCAATAATACCGAAAATAATCTACGTATGAATCCGCGATAATTCCGGTAGCATGTCTCTAGCCCAGCTCTAGCCTCAGATCAAAGAGGGGGGTTTCGAACCAATTGTTGTACACAATGAAGAGACTAGTTCTGGTGTTGAAGCGGCCGAGGCATTCGCTCACTACTTTGCTAGCGTCTTTCTGTCTGACACACCCAAGTTGGACCCATCACACCTTAATGTGAGAAATGAGAGAGAGAATATTCATCTTCCTTTCCTAGCCCTTCCTGGCTCTGATAATATTCCTGCCTTTATACTTAAGGACTGTCAATATATCTTGGCGGCTCCTCTCTGTCATATCTACCGATAACTTGGCTTTTCAGTCCGCTGTATACCCTGATCAGTGGAAAATCTCGCGCGTCATCCCCATCCCTAAAACGAGTGACAAAAATCTTTAGAGGAACAAAGACCCATCGCTGTCCTGCGTCCATTGCCAAGACTTTTGAGCACATACTCCATGCACAGAGGGTTAATGTGCTACTTTCGGATGTCCAGCATGGTCGCTCCGTTAACACAAACCTACTGATCCACACAGACTATTTATCTAGTGGTATAGACAGTAGTAGGCAGGTCGATGCCCTCCATTTTCACTTTCGGAAAGCGTTAATGACAAAGTCGATAACGATAGGATTCTCGTCCAGTTATCTTAACTTTTTGTCCGACTACCTACGGGATCGCAAACATTTCGTCAGACATGGCTACTTCGAATCCGAACCCTATATATAATACTCGCTCTGGCGTGAGTCAGGGATCAGTGCAGGGGCCGGTTTTATTCCTTATCATGATCTATGACCTTGTCAATAAGGATAAGTTTGCAAAATGCCTACTGTATCCAGAAGACCTTAAACTAGTTGTCACTAATTTTTTCCTCGATTGCAATCTCCTGCAAAGGGATTTTGACGCAATTTATGAGTGGAGCATTGTAAATAAGCTGTTCTTTAACACGGATAAGTGCTATGTCATGACATTAGGCCGTGGATTAAGATCAATCCATTTTGTCTACACCTTAGGTGTTGAAGAAATAACTCGAGTCACCAATGTAAAGGATCTGGGAGTGACTTTCAACCGTTGTCTGACTATCACAGATCACATTTCCACCCTTGCGAGAGAATCCTTCAGATGCTTAGGATTTGTGTTGCGAAATGCTCGCGATTTTCACCGGCATGTTATTAATTACTGTACACTACTCTAGTTCACAGTAAGCTGGAAACTAGTAGTTGTGTCTGGCATCCCTATACCGCGGCTCAGCTACACTAATGCTCGAGAAAGTGCAGATTTTTTTTCTAAGATATCTTTTTAAACGAATTTTCAATTTCAACCCTAACATGTACCCCGCCGACTATCTCCTAGGGACTTTCGGTTTCAACTCATTGGAGGTAAGAAGAGACCTTGATCAGCTTGACGGTCGTATCGACTACCCTGAGCTCCATGGCTTTTTCTGACGACTATTTGTGCCCAACTAATATGTATATCAGCCACCGCCAAAGTCGCCGAAACAATCTGTTTGCGCAACTGCCTTGCAGAACGGTCGCAAGAGCTGAATCGCCTGTATGTCGTACATTGAGGATGCTCATTGCCCTCCTGACGGCCAACCCAGAATGTGATGTGTTTGCGGCCGAATGGAGTAGAATTATGCGCGTATGTCTGATGTTCTGTGAGAAACAGTATGCCAGGGTGTTCACTGTTCCATGTTAGTAAGTAGCGAATAATTGATTATTATATTATACAATTGTCCGCATCGTTTTGTTTTCTTTCTATGTTTCTGTGTTAGCTAATGTAATTGGTATAAGTAATAACCAAACCATGACCAGCAAGACGACCAGTCACCACAAGCAGCACCCGTTCACAAGCATAACGCAAAGATCTGACTTTACCCCCTTCGTCATATTTTTGCTGTGTCTTTGATGACACTCGCTAGATTAAAACAAATTGATAGACGTAAGAACTATTTGATCTCCAGAGTGCCACAAAGGAACAGACATACATAGGCTGTTGAACACATTAACTCCGCAGTTCAGAATCTTGATAGCCATACATGCAAAAAAGCTATTGAAAGATATTTGAAAGCACTAGACTACGACAGCACTGAAAAACTACTTTAGAACGTTGTTATAATCAGGGCACATAAATAAATAAATATTAAAGCACTCTTAACTGCACACATACAGAAATACACACATACATAAAACATATACACATATACATACACCCAAACACAGACAATTATTATCGTTTGTAACTTAATTAATATAATTACCTATACAGTACGTAATCAAACTGCTGCTATGTGACTAACTGGAACCTTGTGGGAATCTGTTGTTCTAGGGTTGAGGAAGACTATCCCCTCGTAATACAGTTTATACTAGTACGAGTGGATAGGGCGAATCAGTCTAAAGACAGCCAAACCAAAATATTTACAGTGTACCATTTTACATTCAACGATCTGTTTATTTTGTGTCTATTATTAAGTTACTCTGTATGGTTGTCTCAAATTTGTGAATAAATATATTATTATTATATATTATTATTAGTTGGTTAATAAAATCGTAGGGGCGGGTGAGTATGCTAAAAAGTGCTTACCTTCATCATTCCACACACCACCACCACACACGTCCGCTGCTGGAAATAGGCCACCCCCAAATAGGGATGGCGGTCGGAAACGGACGCGTTTGCGCACTTCAGCAAGAATATTTTATTCGCGTTTTGTGCAGCGGTAATAGCTGCCCGATTTGTTCGCAATGGCTACAAATCAAGTCATTGTCAACGAGCTTTTGGCATTCGTCAAACATGCCATCGACTACATGGACGAGGTCAGCATCTTGCAGATCTGCAAGTCTTCATTTAAAGAGGAAGAGGTACGCAGTGCCAAGTTGCTGCTGTTTCAAACACTCGACCAAGTCGGACAGATGCCATCTCGACGGAGGGATGGTGGCGAGAAGAGTCTGCAGGACATCATCGACCTGCTGAAGAGGACCGATCCGGATGACGTGCCAGATTTTGTAGTGAAGGACTTGCACAAGCTGCCTCCAGTCAATTTCGATCACGTTGACGTCACCAGGCTGCTGAAGGACATCACGTCTCTGAAGGTGAGCCAGGCCGAAATGAAATCCAAGTTGGAGTCATCGGATGTCATCATTGGTGATTTACGAGCCGAAGTAGCGTTGTTGCGCAACGCTATTCCGAAAAGTGGGTCACCGGAAGGCTCCAACGTGAACACACGTCGCGGAGCACAAAATGCTTCTGTCTGCAGTTTTCAGTCGGCGAGTGAATCGACGTCGCAGGCTATCAAGAATGCAGACGTTGCATCGTGTTCGGCTGATCGCGTCGCACCTGCCGGGGAAGCAACGCGTGTAATAGGTACATCGACTCCCAAATGTGCCTATTCTACAATAGTCGCTAAGACGAAACCTGCTACGTCGGAAACAAAACGACAAGCAGAAAGATCCAAGAAGGGTAAGCAGAGTCGCTCGGTATTGAGAGCGACGAAAGGCGCTATGGTGGACCAAAAACAGCAGGGACCATCGAAGCACACGTGCGATGAGGACGGCTTCATCAAGGTGGAGAGAAAGAAAAAGAAGCCTACTTATCGCAACCAGTGCGGGACAGCGCTGGCAGGACCCAACATGCTGCTACGTCCTGCAGTACCGTCGACGCAGCTGTACGTGTCCCGTTTACACCACTCTACGAAGACTGAGGACATCGTCGAGTACATACGGGTGAAGACCAGCTGGACCTTGAGGGTGGAGAAGTTGGAGGCGCGCCATAATACCAACTTTAATTCGTTTGTGGTGCGCGTTCCAACCCAACATTTGGTGACCTTTCTCAAGGAAGAGTTTTGGCCGAAAGGTGTGCTGTATCGGCGATTCCGAGGCCGGCTACGCGACACCTCGCAGCGTAACACGACGCCGTCACTTCGTGTGCAGTAGTTTTTAAGTATATTGTTTAAAATATGTATTAGTTTATTATTGTTTTATATTTATATGTGTATTGTGTTTTATGGGCCTTTAGTTGCCTGAAATAAAGGATAAAATAATAATAATAATAATTGCCATACTTGGCAGGCGGGTTAGCGATCGCAGTATGATGGTAAAATACATAGAGAACGCTGGTGCCAATTCTCTAGTAAGTCCCTTAGTCACCTCTTGCGACACCCACGGGGAGAAATGAGATCGCGCTATTCTTTACGACTGGCATCACACGGACAACAGTTAGCTAGCGCTGCACAAAAGACTCACCGATGAGGAAGCCAGCCCTGGTGTTGTCGGGCAGCAGAAGCTCGTGCGCCTGCGAGGCATACACCACGGCCTCCAGCTGCAAGGAGGAAAGCAGACCGTCGTCGATCGTGCTCTGAGGCAGACTCAATGTGTACTTCACATCGACCGGCTCCACAGACGCTAGTGACGCCGCCTCCACCACTGGGTCAGGGTGTTGCCGACCATGTCTATCTGTTGAGATAAATTTCCATGGGAGGTTTTGATTTAAAATATAAAAATGGGTCAATAAGACGGGATGCGGGAACAAACAGACTGGTAGACAGGTATGCCTGTTGCTAAATATGATTGAAACGTGTTTTTTCTTGGTGATTTTCGCGAAAACCTCTTCAATGTTAGTACAAACTCTTTTACGATGTTATCAAAGAATAGCTCTAGCAATTATAAAAGGATAGCATTAGGTACAGAAGCCAGCACATCGAGCTGTCAAACTTTAATAGATTTTCAACTTTACTGTACATTAATAAATTCTTGCCTTTTTCCATGGAGGAAGCAGTAGGAAGGATCTGAGGCCAATTCTCGTAATCGGCGACAATCAAATGCCAAAAACTTGGAAAGTCAAAAATGTATGGAAAAAATATTTTTGACAGATTCAGACAGATCAGACTCTAAATATTCTAAAAATACGAGATTTACCCCTCTGCTACGATTCTCATCTTCTAAAACTTCTAAAAATCGTAAATAATTAATTCATTGAAACTGCGTATTTTGTAAACTATGTGACATCATTGATAAGGTGAATTTATTTCAACTAACTTTTGGAGGGTACTGTATGTATTTAGAAATACCAGGCCACTCAGAAAGTATTGCGAAAAAAAGTTTTTTTGTATGAGAGAATGGCCAGTTATAAACTTTTATAATAATAATGATAATTTATAAGTAAAAATAGGTACGTTCTAATTTCAAAATTTCCCTCTACTTCTTTTGCGAGCTAATTAAATTATCGTGTCTCATTGGAAAATGGATTTGCGCCGGGAACATTTTCGCGCTATGATTTTTTACGATTTCAAGTGTCGCCTGAAACCGGACGAATCATACGATAGACTTCAAATTGTATTCATGGATGGAAGCCCTTCCAAGGCAACTGTGTATCGTTGGTATAACGAATTCAAACGTGGTCGACTAACTTTGGGGGATGAAGAAAGAAGTGGTCGCCCTTTGACGGAGGAAAACGTGCTAGCAGTGAAAAATTTAATCCAAGACAATAGGCGAATTACGTATCAGGAGACACATACTGCAGATTGGATCGGGAAGCCTTCACGAGATTCTACACGTGCATCTTCGCGTGAGGAGGATAGTTTCACGCTGGGTGCCGCACAACCTCACCGATGCTCAGAAGCAGGCCCGGGTGGAATGGTGCCGTGATATGATAAACAAATTTGAAGCAGGCTCGTCTCGGCGTGTTTACGACATTATTACAGGTGATGAGTCCTGGATTTATCAATACGATCCAGAAACGAAGCGCCAGTAGACGGTTTGGGTGTTTCAAAACGAATCAACCCCTACCAAAGTGAAGCGATCTAGAAGCGGGGGGAAGATATTGATCGCGAGCTTTTTCAATTTGACTGGCTACTTGGTATCAATCCCTTTACAGAACCAAAGAAGCATCAACGCCGAATGGTATACTACCAAATGCTTGGCAGAAGTTTTCTCTTTTGTGAACAACAAGCGACCAAACACAGAGCTCCGCGGACTACTGCTCCACCACAACAACGCGACCACGCACACCGCATTCAAAACGAGGGACTTCTTGGACAGCACACCGGTCAAACTCCTGGGTCACACTCCTTACAACCCTGACCTAGCACCGTGTGACTTCTTTTTATTCCCAAAAATTAAAAATCAGCTCAAAGGGATACAATTTTCGTCGCCGGAAGATGCGCTGCCAGCGTTCGAGCAGGCTGTAAACAGTAGGTATGTCTGCGGCGGACTGGAAAAAGTGTTTCGAAAACTGGTTCAGACGCATGAAACTTTGCATAGAGGCTAGTGGAGAGTATTTTGAAAAGATTTAATAAAAGAATATTTACCTGTAGAACACTTCTTTTTATTTTCGTAAAACTTTCTGAGTGTCGCACGTATATAAATATACGTATCAGTTATCTGGTTACCATAGTACAGGCTCTGCCTAAGTTTCCACTTTTAATCCTATTCAGTAACTTGACAGTTCAAAGAAAAATAATGATACCATACTAAAACTAATAGTGTTGAGGTAGTGAACGATTTCGCGTGAGGAACGAATGATAAAAATGGTTTAAATTAAATAATAATAATAATAATAATATTTTATTTATCGAAAAATACAGATAGTAACACTAACAATCAGTGGGTAGAGAAATATACAATTTAAATTGTTGTAAAATCTGTACAAAAAATTAAAACCCTGCCTCTCAAACTAGGTTATAACCTGTATTTTGAGAAACAGTATACAGCCACCATTTTCTTATACTATTATTGTTACAACAAAATTTTGAACGGTGTCGTTCTACCGCTGCAATAATTCATGTGCTTGTGATATTTTTGTGACGTAGGTATGTGTGTGTGCTTGTGGTGGAAGGTGAGTGTTGTGTGGGAGAGTGTGTATGTGTGATAAGTGGAGTGGGTGTTTAAATGTGGGTATGTTATCGAAATCGGGGTGCGTGATTAATTAGGTAATGTACGTAAGTAGAGACTCCGTGTAGGCATAGTCCTTCTCTAGTAGCCATTCTGTTACTTTAGTTTTAACCACGTAGGTGTTTAGTTTTAGAATTTATAAGTCTTTATTAATTTTATTGTAAATAAAATTACTAAGTATATAATATTGGTGCGTAGCGAAAGTAGTTTTATGTTGAGATCCTTTGATGAGTTGTACTCTCTTATTAAGTTTTGGCGGCGGCAGCTTAACATGAGTTCTTAAAAGCGATCGAAGCACGAAAAGTTGACGTACCGTAAGGACTTTGCAGTTAGCGTATAGTTCAGTTGTTGGGAATCTATAGGGTTTTCTAGTCATTACTTTAAGTATGGCTCTTTGTGCTCTTTCGACTCTCAACATTTTAGTTTTTGTAGCTCCGCCCCATACAGTAATACAATATCCAATAACAGATTGGCAAAGCGCGTAATACACCATCTTCAGAGTGTCTAGTTTAGCTGACTCTCTCAGTGACTTAAAGACGTGTATCAGGCGGACCGTACGTGTCGCAAGGGCGTCAATCTGTTTGTCCCATCTTAGTCCATCATCAATCTGAACTCCGAGATATTTTATAGTGTCAGATCTAGTAAGAGTTGGACAGTCACAAGATGGTATTGGATTTGAGCAAGAGTGAGCAGTAATACTAAAGGTATGGGGAGGCCTCGTGTTCCGTCGAATTGCAAATGGAATGTAGGTGGTTTTGGTTAAGTTGAGTGTCAGAAGGTTAGAGTTTAACCATTCCATTATTCTGGACAGGGCTTCTTCTGCAGTAGTCTTAACCATGTCCCAAGTAGGTCCGTAAACGAGGATCGCTGTGTCATCTGCGTACGCATAGATATCACAATTTGGCAGGTTCATCTTGCAAAGGTCATTTACGTAGATTTGAAAGAGTATGGGGCCGAGTATACTACCTTGGGGTATGCCATATGTTACTAGCTCCTCGTCACTGCAATACGCGTCAACCTTGACAGACTGCGTTCGATTATTGAGGTAACTTTTAAAAATTTCAAGTGATATTCCACGCACACCAATACGCTCCAGCTTGTCAATAAGTTTGGGAACAGAAACCGTGTCAAATGCTTTAGAGAGGTCTAGACAGATTCCCAGGCATTTTGTTTTACTATCTAGCTTTCTGGCAACCTGTTGCGTGAAGTCCAAAACTGCGTCTTCTGTCGATACACCTGTACGAAAGCCGTATTGGTTTCCCGCAATGATTTGGTGTTTGTCCAGGAAGTTCCTAAGAGCATTTGCCAATATCCTCTCCAAGATTTTGGAAAGGGCGGACAAAACGGAAATTGGCCTATAGTTACTTACACAGCTTCTGTCCCCTCCCTTGTGGATTGGGTGTATTATTGCCTTTTTCAGTGCTTCCGGAAATACACCTGTTTGAAGGCTGCGATTACAGAGAAAGGTTATTGGAGGGACCAATACTTGTCGGCATGTTTTTAACAATATCGACGAGATTCCATCCCAGCCAACGGCGCAGTCATGACGTAATTGCAATATGAGAGATTCCACTTCTGTTTCATCTACTCCCAACACGGCAAGAGAACTGACAATTGGGTTTTGAGTACTGTTTTTATTTTGAATAGAAGTGCATTGATCACTTGCTGCTGATGTCCTTGACTTGATCTGTGCAGCCAAACTTTTACCTATATTACTAAGGAAATGATTTACCTCGTTTAAGGAAGATTTAGGATCGTCCCTTAATTTGAGCAGCTCTAAAGGGCTTGAATGGGTCTTTTGTGTGTTTGTTATTTGTTTAATTGTATTCCATAGGATTTTAGGATTATTTCTTGCTTTTTCTAATTCTGCCGATTCGTAAGCTATTTTTAATTTTCGAAGTAAGTTATTACAGAAATTCCTGTAGCGTGTATAACTTGTTTTCAGGATTAGGTTATCAGGGGCTTTTTTTGTTTTGATGTGCATTTTATCCCTATTTTTAATACATTTTAGTAGACCAGGGGTCATCCATGGCTTAATTGTTCTCCTTTGCCTGGGAATTTTAACCTGTTTCGAATGCTTTATAATTACTGACCTAACAATGTCTATAAATCTATTCGTATACACGTTTACGTCTTCAATTTGGTACAATATCGTAAAGTCCGTGTTTTCTAGCTCAGCAATAATGGCTGCGTAATCGAGGCGGGTGATTATCTTATTCATTTTCCTTGTTGTACTAATGTGAGCTATGGATAAAAGAACAGGCTTGTGATCCGTTACATGAGATTCCAATACAAGTGTGGTAGATCGAAGGTTAGATTTGAGGAAGATGTGATCAATGCAATTCTCCAATCGAGTAGGGAAAAGGTGGGTCGGCATCAGCCCATACGAGGCGTTTAGTGTCAGGTATTCGAAGTTTTGGTCGTTCCTTCTACTTGGACTTATATCTATATTTAGGTCTCCTACAAGGACGATACTAGGGCTGGAGGATGTTTTTTGATACACATTACACAGGCTTGTCGTGAAGCGGTTGAAATCCTCACTGGAATTGAAAGAAGGGGAGCGATAAACGGCGACCACAGATAACTTCTTGTCTATTTGACATACTAGGCAATTCCCCCCTTCAAAAGACGGCTCCCATACGGAGCTTTGTAACCCAAGTTTTGTGTATATTATAACCCCATCGTTTTGATTAGCGTTGATCGCTGACGAGTGAGATTGAAATCCATCTAGGATTGGAAGTGTATTGACTTTACTCAGCCAGCATTCCGTTAACACAATGATATCAAGGTTTATTTTGATTAAATTCAGCAAAACTTGAAGTTGGTTAAAGTTTTTGTTTACGCTACGTATGTTTAAATGTAGTATATTTATATTACTTCCCGTAGAGTTAATATATTTCGGACAGTCTTCAGGGTTACAGTTAAAGGAGTTTCCTAAATTTATATGGTCTAGGTCATTATTAATATTGTTTATGATAGCCATTTATAATAGTAAGTGTATTAATAAACTTTCGATAGCTAACCAGTTCAGCTTTTGGAGGTAATTTATAGTTGAAGTCTTTAAAAGTATTATGGCACCCTTTTGAATTGGTTGATTTGTGTGGTACTATGCGATTGTATTTTGTTGTTATGTGTGAGTTGTGTATATTTAGTATAATAATGTTTGTTGTTCTTGCGTGATAAGTGTATGTGTAACGTGTAAAAACGATGTTTACAAAATAAAATGAAATAAAATAAAACAGGTATTCAACAAAAATGAGTAAAAAGGGCACAAGTTTATCTAGTCAGATATTAATGTTGCTCAGGTCATGAAGACATTTTTCTGATTGTATTAGTAACTGCTTGTCCCCTACTTGTTTACGAAGGAATATGTTACCATTGCTTATCCAACAGAATGTGTAATGGTTGTTTTTAGCAAATTGTCGTGCTAGATAAAAAAGCTTTTTGGAACTAGAAGGAACCTGCTCTGCTACAAATACTGGTAGGCGTTTCCCTGGTATACCAATTAGTTCTGTATTCAGCTTTTCTTCCTTTGGGTGCTTGTCCTTATTATACAATCGAATTGCTGATATAAGGTTTTGCTTGGTTTGCACTCTTGTAAACTCCGCCATGATCGGACGAGAAGTAGGAGTTGGTGTGGATTTGCCAGGGAGACGATATACATCTCGTATCTCCGATTCAGACAAGGGCACACCAACAAGTTGTCCGATTTTACAGACTGTATCTACCAGGCTGATTGTTGACTCCTTCTCCGGCTGTGGAATGTTTCTAACCTCTATGCACGATGAACGAGACTTATGTTGTAAGTCTGTTATTCTTTTTTCGAGCGTTTCAATATAGCCTCGTTGATCCTGACGCTCCTTTTTTAAGTCTTCCACTTCCTTTTTTAACTCCTCGAATTTTACATTCAAAAAAGACATCGACTGTTCGATCTGTGCACTTGTTTTGCGGATTTCGCTGTTGGATTCCTGTATTTTAATATTTTGTGCCTTAATCTCCCCTATGTCTGCAACTAATTTAGCCATCAAGGTAGATTGTTCCTCTAGCATTTTCGAGATTCGAGCGTCTTGGTCTCTTTTCCAAGTTGCAAGGATGTCGTTTATATTTTGCTGCTGCTGTAGGGGCAGGTTACCCGGTGAGTGTTCCGATCTAGGTCGTTTGTGTCTATTTGTCAAATGTTCACCCATCTCAATTGCCGTGCTTATGTCAGGCACAGACTGTGTTTGACTCAAGGAATTATTCTTCGCATTCGGTGGTGTGCGCTGAACACCAGCCATAGTAATGACAGTAAATTAAATTAAATAAAAACAAAAATAAAAAGTACTTTTCTTACTCCGTGTTCGATCGCTTAAAGAATAAGCAATGGACAGTTACTTCGTTCACCCGAGGTCGCAGAATACCTGGCGTAGCCGATAGATGTTTCGTAGTAACCCCGTAGCACGATGTAGCCGTCGTAGCGCTCTCGATGACGTCAGCCTCGCGTAGCGGACCACTATTTCACCTTCGCGGCTACAAGCTCCGTGGTACAGTGGTTTAGCGCTCAGGACACACCTCCGCATCAAGCTGCGTGTACGCGGGTTCGATACTCAACAAATCACAGCCGCTTTTTCCAACACGAATTATAACGGTGGTGACGGAACTGATTCTATCCCTCTCTAGGACCGCCCAGTGGGTGTTTCAATTAGGTTAAAACACTTGAGGAGTAACAAGGATCTTGTATTTAGTAAATTGCACCAATCACGGAATTTAGAGACAAAATTTATGCGGCAAACTGACACACGTCCAGTCGTTTCTAAGTCCGGCGACTGAAGATAAAAAATAAAACTTTAAAAAATCGTTTTTAGGATGTGGAATATAAGAATAAGTAATAATTTTTAATAACGGTTATTTCCTTTTTTATTTTGTTCTGATAGAAACAAAACCAAATATAAAAATCGCGTCATTTTACTTTTTTTTAATATAGACATTTTATTTCCTCTGGCAGTCATAGACGATGTATCTATTCGTACACGAAATATTTTAAGAGGCACACCTGTAGGTGGTAAAGAAGCTATAGAAGCAAAAAGATTTTTTTTATCGAAGCATTTTTGAATTTTCGTAATTATTATAATTTTAAAACTGCTTGAGACATTTTGCATAAAACCTTTACTTACTCCAAATTCTATAAATGGCCCGCCTGACGCTGCGACAAGGTCGGTGACCGGACAGCGCGAGTGCGGCCACTATAGAAACTAGAGTAATGGATATTAAAAATAAGAAGGAGCCAGTATTTCTTATGTGCTTCAAATAATTTATAAATATTAAATTTTGAAAAAAATACATTTCAGTAAAAAAATATTGTCTTTGCTATAGCTTCTTTACCACCTACAGGTGTACCTCTTTAAATATTTAGTGTATGAATAGATACACCTTATAGTATATCGAAATAGTATATCGTGTTTTAAGATAAATTATTTTTTTTGTCAAATCCTGGTATCCCTCCAACTGTCAAGTTACTGAATAGGATTAAAAGTACAACCTTGCTTTGGGGTCAGGTAACGGTGTGTTGGTTGTCCTAAGATATTTATTTTACGTATTTACTCATCTTAAAATTATAAGTGATTATTTTATGCAACTTCCCAGTGTCACCCTGTAGATAATAAACAATACAAGTAAAATCAAAATACTGACATTTAGCGGGCTTGTAATCCACGAATGTTTCACCGACGCCTATTTCTTCATTATCAACAGGTGCGTCTTCTCCTTCCATCTGAAAATGAAAGAAAACTGTTGGGTACAATACCTATCTCAGTTTATCACGGTTTTTGTTCCCATACTGTGATAAAAATGTGTGACTCCAGTCCATCACAGTATGCCGTGCTCATCCCGCTGCGACATATTATTTAAGTCAGATATACAACATGTCCCGTAATTAACGCACAGCCTCTTAAGGGGTCATTGCACTAATCATTATGAACAACTTCTACTATGGGACCAAACCTGAGATCGCGAAAAAAAAAATCTGCTGTTTCATTACATTTTGGTCGAGTAGGTATTGAACTTTTGAATGAAACAGGAGTTTTTTTTTTCAAGTTTGGTCCCATTGTAAAAGCTGTTCATAATTATGAGTACCATGACCCCTTAAGAGGGTGTGCGTTAATTACGGAACATGTTGTAGATAGAAAAGTAATGCAATTGTAGAAAAACGAATATTACAGAGTTCTTGGCGAAGAGCATAATTTATTATATTAAATATTTGAAATAAATGCATTGATTGTATTACTCATTGGCTTTCGCCCGAGGTTCTGCCCGCGTGGATTTTAGAAAATGTCTCACGGAATCCTACTAGCGAGTCTAGCGGGACTTTTGTCGAGGTTTTCATATAACTCTACGCGCAGCCCACGCCAGAAAAGCTGACAGTTGGATGACTTTTTCCGATATCTTTGACAACCATTGTCATATTTCAGCGCATTTACACAAAACTTTAATAAATTTTACACCTAAACGTTCAAATAAATTTATTCAAATCAAAATATTTTTATTTCTCATAAACCTACATGGGCACTTATGAAACGTCAGAAGCTAGGTGCAAAATTCCAATTGGTTGATTCCTATGGAGAAGAGCCGGCAAGAAACTCCATGGTTACTCTTTTCAAAATAATTGACTTTTACAGTGGTTCCAAATTACGTTAACAGATATGGGAGGACAGTGTACGCCTGTCATCAAGTACCAGATACTTAAAAGAATTGAAAATTGTCTACACACATTTTATAATGTGTAGTAATATAAGTAGGTACTTACGCGAACGCTGTCGTAAGGAAAAAGACAATAATATCGTGCACTCTTTTTTTGTCCCTTTTCAGTTTTCGCCGCATCTTGCCTGGCCCATAGTATATTCTAATTGCTTAAAATCATACATACCATTTCATTGTGCCTCATGTTGGCCACTGGCGCATGCGACTTCGGCAAATCAAACCCTCCCATACCTGGGGCATAAAGAAACGGTAGACTTTAAGAAACCAGTTTTTTTTTTTCATTTTTAGTACCAATTCGAAACGTGGTAACTACCTGCTGAAATTGTATACTTAAAAGCCTTGAATAAGGCTATCAACTATCGTTGATAATTATTATCGATCTATACGTTTATACATAGAGTTACTAAAACAGGTAGGTATCTATTTCAATTGATTACCTACGTTCTAAAATCTATTCGCATTAAGAAAATAGTGACTCATCGTTGTCACTCAGCTTAGCTACGCCTCTTGACCAATAAGATCATAGTAAATTAGAAAGCTGTGTTCACATTAACCAATGAAGTGAGCCATTCAGACTGTACGTTCTAATTTACTATGATCTAATTGGTCAAGGGGCGTGGTTAAGCTGAGTCACAACGATGAGTCACTATCTTCTTAACGTACGATCATTAACACAGCATACATAATGGTTCAACCACTACGAGCATAATAAGATAGGTAGTTCCTTATAATATTGTGCGTGTAGTAATAATTACAGGGTGGCAGGGTTACTTCTTGCTTCCTTGCGTATTTTTTTTTTGTCAGTTATCTAAAAATACAACCAACTTCCAAAAAACTGGCCAAGTGCGAGTCGGACTCGCGCACCGAGGGTTCCGTACAAACCTGCAGGTATTCACGGTTTATGCATAAGGTTTATGTTTATGAAATTAAATGTTTTTTTTTTTAATTTTATATTTGAGTTGATCGAATGAAAGTTAAATTGCGGTTTACGATTTGTGACGTATTAAAAAAAACTACTTACTAGATCTCGTTCAAACCTTCCTAGACGTAGCGCAAGCATTTGATAAAGTATGGCATGAAGGCCTTATACATAAACTGAACAGCCTCTTACCAAAGCAGTTTGCAGATATATTAGAATCCTACATCCTGAACAGAGTCTTTAGAATAAGACAAGAAGATGCTTACTCAGAGCTGAAAGAAATTAAAGCTGGCGTACCGCAAGGAAGTGTGTTAGGTCCGGTCCTGTACCTACTATACACTTGCGATATTCCTGAATTAGAGCAAAACACAATTGGGACCTTTGCTGATGATACAGCCATAATGGCTGTAGGAAACAGCCATGAAGAAGCAGTAGAAAAGGTTCAAATGGCTGTTAATCAAGTTTATGACTGGACCAAAAAATGGAGGATTAAACTTAATGAATCCAAATCTGTTCACATAGATTTTACCAACAAAAAACGACAGTATTCCCCAGTTTACATAAATAACAAACAAATCCCATACGAGAATACAGCCAAGTATCTCGGTATGACCCTTGACGCCAAGCTACGCTGGAAAGCCCACGTTAAGAAGAAAAAAGATGAACTCGACCTCCGATTCAAAAGAATGTATTGGCTGCTTGGAAGAAACTCCATGCTGTCCGTGCAAAACAAATTATTGCTATATAGACAAGTCCTGATGCCAGTTTGGACTTATGGTATTCAGCTATGGGGCTGCACCAAACAGACCAATGTATTAATAATACAAAGATTCCAGAACAAAGTGCTAAGGGAAATTGTAAATGCACCTTGGTACATACGAAATGATGACCTCCACAGGGACCTAAAAGTTGAGTTCATCGAAAGAGTGATCCAGAAATTTGCAGAAGCTCACGAAAAGAGACTTCATCAACATGTGAACGTCGAGGCCATCCAGCTTCTTGACCACACAAACATAGTTAGAAGACTAAAAAGAACAAAACCGTTCGAGCTAGTGTTTAGTGTTAGTGAATAGTGTAAAGTACAAAAGTGCCAAACAAACACAAGAACGAAGTGTATTCGCCTTAATAGAGACAATAAGAAAAGTGCTATTGGACACATTCTTAGTAAAGACAATTTATTAGTTTAGGTTATAATTAAATTACTTATTAGTCTACTTATAAGGCTAGATTGTAATAAGATTAGGGTCCATCCTATTATTGAAACCTAGGACAAGGAAAAAAAAAAAAATAATAAAAAAAAAAAAAAAATAAAAAAAAAAAAACCAATTTTCGGTGGAAGGTTACATGGTAATGTACATCATATATTTTTTTAGTTTTACAATTCTCTTATTTTAGAAGTTACAGGGGGGGGGGCACATTTTACCAATTTGGAAGTGTCTCTCGCGCAAACCATTCAGTTTAGAAAAAAATGATATTAGAAACCTCAATATCATTTTTAAAGATCTATCCATAGATACCCCACACGTCTGTGATTGATGAAAAAAAAAATTGAGTTTCAGTTCTAAATATGGGGAACCCCAAAATTTATTGTTTATTTTTTTATTTTTTGTATTACCAAGTTTCAACAGCATAGTTCTTATAGTTTCAGAATAAAGTAGCTGTGACATACGGACGGATAGACAGACAGACATAACGAATCCATTTTTTGCCATTTGGCTACGGAACCTTAAAAACCACTGTATAATGAAAAATAAATTTAATTTCGGAAGACCGAGTCTATAGTTTTGTTTTTTCGTTTCTTTTTGCTACCGACTTACAAAATTTAAGTTATTTCTTCATTTTGTTGCGACATTTTTGGAAGTTGGTTGCGTTTTAAAAAAACATAACTTTATATCGTTCACTTATTCTGTATGGTACCTTCTGCACATAAATTCGTATACATTTACTTGCTTAGTAAATAACAGTGACAGAAAATTATTATAAAATCATCAACATAAACTATGTGGCAAAAAATATGTAGATATTACTGAAGCTTGACACTCGGTAAGTATACCCTTTCAAACCGACAAAGATTTTTTAAATCGGTTCATAAACAACGGAGACTAGAGACAAACATAAATAAAAATACAACCGAATCTTAATTCTCTGTTTTTTTTTCAATGGAGTTTCTTAACCTTCCGTTATTTTGAAGTCGGTTAAAAAATCTGCTGTTCCATACATTTAGGCCGCGTAGGTATTTAACTTTTCTATGAAACACCTGATTATTATTTGAATGACCGACTAATAAATATTACGCTTGCGAGTCTAGAATCTTGTGCCGAATTCATGGTTATGGTTTTTATTTATTTATTAATCACAAAATCCACAGCTCTTTAACAATTTCACTTAGGATAAATAAACTAATCTTACAGCCAATTACGGATTTACAATTTAATAACTACACATAATGCGTCAGAAACAAACAGAATGTCATGCTAGCACCTTCTAAGCATGTCTCAGTGTGGAGTGTGGGTAGGTGTGTGGGAGTGTGTGTGAGGAGTTGTGATGGTGATGGTGTTGTTGTGGTGGTTGGTATGTTTAATTCGATGGCTGCCACCCTGTGATGATAATAAATGGAAAATCTACTTACTTTCACGTTTTTGTGAATCGAGCAACCCGAGCATCCACGTCGATAGAGACTGTGTGCCGGGTTTTACGTTCCTCGCCTGATCACTTGTGCGCTCTGCGGGGATATAAAACCACATTCTAGAAAATATGTCACCACCAACAAAAATAGACAACACAGCAAGTTTCTTGCGATTTATGACTACGATTTGTGAAACGCAACATCGTGAGGAAACCGGCATGTCCTAGAACTAAAAGTTTGAAGAGATTTGACATCCGCCAACGACTGGGCCCACGTGGTGAATTACAACCAATTCCCTCTCACAAAGAGGAGGCCTGTGTCTCAGCAGTGGGAACATTATAGGCGGATTATGGTATATATGGTAGTACTCTAACCTCAGTTGGTCTAGAAGTTTTTTAAGAGAAATAGCGTCAGTCAGTTTCACAAAAAAATTGAAATACCGGACAGAAATAAACTTGCAGGATAACATGAATTCGAAGACTTCGTAAGACCAGCGCAAATGAAATTGTTCTACGGATATAAACCACCGAATCGCGCGCGATGTCGCGTCGCGCTAGTCTGCATGAGCGTTTATTCATCGCGTTAATCGTACTAAATTTATCATGATCATTAATACTGTTATTTTATTCAAATACATTTATGTGTAAAGATGAAGGACATGCTTGTTCAAGAATCCTCTTGAAAATGAAGAAATTATGATTGCGAGGTAGATTCCCAGTCGGGCTGCGGGCACGATACTTTGTTAAACACGTTACTCTTGCTTTTCTGTCGTTGTGCAAACAGAACTGACCTGACACGTCCATTACGTCAGGATCCTCATTGTCATCGTAGTCGGCAGGCTGCCCAAATGAATTTGTCATGTCATCATACGTTAGCCGTTTACACTGAAATAAAAACAAAAAAAATGTCATAAAACCAAAAATAAACTCAAACCCGAGCCATTTCAGCCTCTGCAATGGTTGCGAGATTTGTTCGAAAGAGATACCGTGGCCCTGGCATATAGGCAACTGAAGGAACACGGGAGGGTTTTAGTCAGTAAAAGCCTGACATGCTCTCCCTCTTCGCCCAGAGTCGGAGACGTCATTTGATGATTTTCCACCCACAAAAAAAAGCCATTTTAGCCTTTTTAGCGATCAATTCCACAAGGCCTTGTTTTTTTCCCAATCCCTTTAACTTGTGGCTGTGGAGAAAATATTATGGCGGAAATACGTGAGTCACTAGATTGACTAACCGGGATGCCAGCGCCAACAAGCGGCGCTCTACAGAGTCTACAAAATGACGCTCGACCAGAGTTGAGTTCAGTTTTTCGTTGCTTGTCAAGCAGGGAACACGTTAAGAAACTGTGGCGCGTTCCATATAGATGTGACGTGTACCTACAGTGTTCGATGAGCTAGTGTAATTAATTTGTTTGTAAATAATAATTTGATTTGAATTGTAAACACACTGTAAACGGTTTTTGTATTGCGTAATAACCAGCACTTCGTATAGTACGCTTACACTAGTCAAAGTATGGCTAATGATAACGAGATAGACATATTATCTCCGACATATAAGTATACAATGGGACGGGTGAAAAGTCTTTTACGTATTTTAAAGCTATAAAGTGGTAGTAAAATCTCGTTAGCTTTACTGTGTGTTGTGTATCTGTATGGTTTTGATACCATAAATTAACCGTAAAACCTATTTCCCGCCATGTTTCATTGTTTGTCTGCTCACCAAATTTTGTGAATTAATTCAATATATTTTGAAGTTTTGATACAAAAATAGAAATGTACGAAACAAAGCCGCGGAGAAAACACGTGCTGTATATGGACTTGACGCAGTGTCAGCACAAAGTGTATTGAAGAGTTTTCAGTTCGGGAATTTTGATGTCAAAGATGCAGCTCACTCTGGTCACCCTGTTACTGATAAATTCGATGTTTTTTTATAAACGTACCCAAAATATTATATAAATCTATTAGTAGTTAGGACATAGCTGACGTGGTAAGGGTTGTCCACAAACCAGTTATGACCCATTTGTATAAGTTGGCGTATACAAAAGAGCTCGATATTTGGATGCCACACGAGCTCACTGAAAGAAACCTAATTAAGCCGTTATAAGATGATGCAAAGTGTTTGGTGGTTTTGGAAGGACATCGTTCATTTTAAGCTTTTACTTTTTCGGTATAACCACCGAATCAGATCTCTACTGCCAAAAACTGATGAAACTCTAGCAAAAATTTAAGAAAAAACGGCCAGAATTGATCAAAGAATGATGAAAGTCCACGTTAGGACATTATTAGCCACTCAGCAAAAATAGACAAAGTTTACACTAGTACTTTCAGATTTTCCATTGCTAAAAACTTACTAGCTTCTCCCCGCGACTTCGTCCGCGTCAAATGTCTTGCTCCTCCGACCCACCCCTCGTAACGAATCACCTGCCCGTGCGAGGTCTTCGTATTCGTGACTTTTCCCTTTATGCTTGTCACTTCGGGGCCTTAGTATGATGTTATATGGTCTAAAACTTTTCTGGATAAATTGGCTACCCAACACAAAAAAGTTTTTTCAATTCGAATCAGTAGTTTCTGAGATTAGCGCGTTCAACCAAACAAACAAACAGACAGACTGTTCAGCTTTATAATAATATTATATACATTAGTATAGATAACTAAGTCTCCTCGCCGCAGTTGTCTGTGTGACCGCGATAAACTCGAAAGACTGAAAAGTGGAGGGCCTTCGTGTTACACAAATTTGCCGTCAACTTGCCTTAGGCGTCAGCTGCTCAAGTGCCAGGTCCTTGAAATGTTTGGCCTTGCGCTTTATGCCAGAGGGCCCAGCAACCACGCTTGTGCTATTAGCGGGAGTTGCCCCAGTAACCGCGCTCGTGCCAGTAGCAGAAGTTGCCCCAGTAACCGCGCTCGTGTCATTAGCAGGAGTTGCCCCAATAACCGCGCTCGTGTTGTTAACGAGAGTGGTCGACGCAGGTGCATCAGCTATTACAACGCTAGTGGCCGCAGTCGTTGTGTCTTTCAAGATTCCGGCTGCACCTGCCACCGGTGCCAGGTCTTCACTTGAACCTGGTCAAATAAAAACACATTAATGCAGTATCCTATATATAGTGTAATCGGTTTGACAAATTTGATGTAGGTACGAAATGTGTACCGCTATCTAATCATCTTTTATTGTTTCCTAATTCACTTTACTAATCCGCTCCGCCCCCCACAGACACATTGTTCTATCGTCAGATCCGACCCTTGATACCTGCTTACTGCAATAAATAGGAGAAGCCAAATATTAGCCTTAATACGGTGGGTTTATTAGCTGTAAACTAAGAGTTATACAATCCAAGGTTTACCTAGTGTGGAGATACTTTCTTAATGTCGATCAACTTTATTTGTTCACCTACATCAACCATCATCTACCTAAATTTTCCCAACTATTATGGGGGTCAGCTTCCAGTCTAACCGGATGCAGCTGAATACCAGTATTTTACGTGGAGCGACCGCCTGTCTGACCTCCACAACCTTGTTACTGTGCAACACAATGACGTCTCCCGCTCTAGGTGGAGCGGAAGGGCGTGTCAGACTTTTACTGACTAAAACCCACCCGTGTTCCTTCAGTTGCCTATATGCCAGGGCCACGAACAAATCTTGCGACCCTGGCAGGCATCGGTCCTGGCGGACCCCTTCAGTACTGCTGACATCTCTTTGAGGCGCACGTGGAACACTACACGACACGGGCCTGGCCCTTACCGGGCGGCAAGCTACCCATTGCTTCACTCACTCACTCACTTCAGCCGTAAGACGTCCACTGCTGGACTTAGGCCTCCCCCAATTTGGGGGGCTTTGCCATAATCGCCACGCTTGGCAGGCGGGTTGGCGATCGCAGTATGGTGGTAAAATGCATAGAGAACGCTGCTGCCCATTCTCTAGTAAGTCCCTTAGTCGCCTTTTACGACACCCACAGGAAGAAATGGGGTGGTGTTATTCTTTACATCCGGCACCACACGGTACCGTCCCAACCCATTGCTTGCCGCCAGCAAACCCGCGCCCACGGTGACCGGGAGTCCGCAATCGATTCCCGTCTACCGGGGCGTGTCATCCTGCGGGGGCTGGGGGCGTGAGGACGCATAGCTTGCCTCTCCCTAACGCACCACGCCTCCTCCTTCGCGAGCATTACTGCTTCGCAGAAGGAGGTGACGGCTTCCAATGCCCTCTCGGTCCGTACCATGGCCTGTACCAGGGACGGACGCGAAAGGTCGCCGCCGCCAATCGCCTCCAAAAGGACACGGCGGTGCTCCGCCCAGGCAGGGCACACCTCCACCGTATGCTCTACCGTGTTCTCCAGGCGATCCACGCAAACACAGTACCCCTTGACTGGTCTTCAGCTTTTCGGGCTTTTGACGACCTGGAACGAATGTCAAAGATCTGCAAATGACAATAGAGATCAATAGTTTATTGTGCTTTCTGAGGCACGTTTGTTGTTTACATTTGGGATAGTAATCAATTGTCCACAATGGTCTGAGTTCAATAAATTTATAATTTCTGATTTAGTGATCTTGGTGATCTCGGAATGCCTGTTCGTAAGTAATTACCTGACCTAATCCCAGTAAAGTTTCTTTTTAATGTTGGTGGTATCCTGGCTATTGTATTCGCTAAGAACTAGACTTTTTAGGCTTATTATGATAGAAAACGATTGTTGTTTATTTTTTACAATAACGTTCAGATTTACAGCCGATATGAAGCGAAATGTTTTTAAATAGTTATTTTTTAACAAATTTGCCTATGGTGTCCGATACGCTGCTGTAGCCATTGTACTAGTCCGACCTTTCACTTAGTACGGTGAGATGTCCAACAGTGAACCAGTAGTACAGAGCCACCCTTCTTGCTTTATAACCGTGACGATGCTAAACCATACTGTGGACACGAGAGTATTCAGTTTTTAATGCGTCGACTGCTAGTCGCGAGCGAGCTAGCACCAAACATCGCCCGTGTGGTGGACCGTGTCGACACGGCGATCCTGACTATCACACGTCCTCGTGTGCCATGACTAGATAGACTCACTCGTTGCTGGGTTTCAGCACTGATTTGAAAACATTTTTATTATGTAGTTAACACTCGGCTATCCTGCCTTAACTACACACTATTTATCGACTGTCAGGTTTACACTTCGTACATTGTCAATCGTTGCCATGAGGTTTAAATTTATAATTTTTGACAATAGAACACAAAAAGCGTCAGTACGATCTTTTCTAATTACTTCTGTTATGTTTTTCTATGTGCCATTTATTAGACTTATTAAAGCGTTTATTGGGGTATCGTATGAAACTGAAACTACTACGGTATCTCTTTTCGTTTGTTGTTAACATATCCTTAAATTATTAATGGTGTGTGAAGAACACAATGAATCACAAACGTAGTTTGAATAGTGAACCGGTTCATCGTGTAATGGGTGACTCACATCCAATTGCTATTATTAATGTTTTATATTGTTTCTCCATCGAGCAAATTAAAACAGTGTAAAGGAAAATTGGAGATCATACGAAAACAAAAATGTTGCAGGCTCTATCATGCTTGTCAAAATGGACAATCCGCGAAGCTGAATACCACTACTTCGTTTCGAATTTAAAATTAAAAAGAAAATTTTATAACACATTTAGTGAGCCTTTAGAGCCAGATATTGCAATGGTTACAAAAAATTATCTAAAATATATATTACCGAGCCCCAAGGTAGACGACAGCAGTCGCCGAAGAGCACCGTTCTTCACCTACCCTATCTCTTTTGGAATTCCTTGATTGGTAGAACTTCTTTGATTTTTAGATGCTTTTTCTTTTGAACTTTTTTTTTATCTACTTTCCATATACTTACGTTTTTCTTTCGTAAGAACAATAATTGTAATTATTAAGACTTATTAATACTAAGTTAACTGAGCAATTGATTTCTGTGATCATAAGATATTTGTTAAATTCTTTATAACAATAAATATTCTAAACACTTTGTTAAAAACATTTAGTTTTAATAAAGTTGATTATTTGGTAATATATACAAGACATTTTATTGTTTTACCTGTAGTTTTGAAGCATAAATAGTCATAATTTACTGAAATATATATAGGATGGTTCACTGTGTACATATTGGTTCACTGTAGACATAGCCCCAGCGGTGGACTCAGTGAGCCAACTGTGCAACTTTTTCATGGTTCACTGTTGAACTCCTCACCCTATGTATAAAATGTATATGTTACCGGCCAAACCCGATTTCAGGACAAACTAGTTTTGCCTAGGCTAAACTAGTTCTTCCAAACTAATTTGTCCTAAGCCCGATAGGATAAACCAGTTTAAGCTAGTCCAAACTAATTTTTCCTAAGCTCGATAGGATATACCAGTTTAGGCTAGGCCAAACTAGTTGGTCCTGATATAAATACGCACACTCTAGGATAAACTGATATAGCCTAGTCTAAACATTATAGTATAACTAGAAAGTCAAAATAAATAGATAAACTGAATAAAATACTCCGTAATTGGAAAAATAAACATTTTTATTAAAACCATAATGATTCGTCCTCGTCGTTAAAAGTTATGGTAATACAAATAATCATACTATAACAAATAATAAGTGTTTTTTTTTTTTTATAGAAGCAATAATCTTAATTATTAAAATTGTTATTTATTTTGACATGGTTTACTTTGGTGGCACTTAGAATTGCAGAGTATCATTCCCTTCTTGCACTGGCATCTGTTTGTGGACCAGTTTTTGTTGCAGCTGCATCTCACAAACCCTTGGCCTGATCCAACGGAATGTTTCGTAGCTGCAGTCCTTAACGATATTTCAGAGCCTTGGTTTTCATCTGCTACCTCTAAAACAGTTTGATTCTGTTTAGACTAGGCCATACCAGTTTATCCTAGAGTGTGCGTATTTATATCAGGATCAACTAGTTTGATCTAGCCGAAACTGGTCTATCCTATCGGGCTTAGGAAAAATTAGTTTGGACTAGCCTAAACTGGTTTATTCTATCGGGCTTAGGACAAATTAGTTTGGACTATACTAGTTAATCCTATCGCGTATAGGAAGAACTAGTTTAGCCCAGGCAAAACTAGTTTGTCCTGAAATCGGGTTTGGCCGGTAACATATATACTAATATAATAGTAAACTCTCACCGATTATGATATTTTTCAGTTGTATGCAGACTTACGGCCACTATGAGACGACATCTTAAAACTATTTTGCTTTTGTTACAGCTTCTGACACCACCCTAGCGTATTGTATTTGTTCATCACTACGTTTTTAGAAAATTACATTCCTTTGGGTGCAAGCTTTCTTTTTTTATTTATTTTTTGTTGTTTTTGTTCTTTTCAGTACCATGGCAATCGATCTTAGAGCAACAAGACACTGTGTTGGTCACCTTCTAGTGAGCTTGGTTATGAATTTTATTAAAATGAGAGAGCTTCCAATGATGTGGCGTAGATTTCATCCCATCAAAAACTTAAATGTGAAATGATAGCCAAATTCAATATTATGATATCTGCCTTGGTTGTTGACTTCAACGACAAAATAAGGGAGATCAAATGCGTGCCAAGTTCAATGGTCAATCCTGAAATTTATTTATAACTACATAAAGTATCATTTCTTCTTATAACTTAGGATAATATATTGTAGCCTAAGGTCTGACTTGGCTAGTTCTCATATACGAATTATTATGTTCGATGGCTAGTTTCTACCAGCAAGCCAAATTTTCGGAATAATAAAATAAGAACCGACAAGTAACAGGTTTAGAACTTGCGAAAGCTATAATATAATTCGTACATGAAAACTAGCCAAGGCAGACCTTAGGCTACAATATATTATTAATTATATTATAATTAATTATTAAATGGTTTTTGTTATAAGTGTTCCTAATAGAATCAATTAAGTGAAAAATTATAGTAAAATGATAAAAATTTACCAGTTTCTGATTTATTCCTTTATATTCACCTAATTACCTATCTGCATGCCAAATTTGAACTTTCTAGGTCATCTGGAACTGGGTTAGAGTTTTGATCTATAGGTCAGTCAGTGATAAAAATGATGATTTTTGGACGTTAATATCTAAATAACAGTTTGAGATGTGTTTATAAAATTTGAAGCAAATATGTATCTTGCAAGTCTCAATATAATATATTGAGACTTGCAAGATACATATTTGCTTAAACGTTTCAAATTTGGCTCATATTATGAGCTAAATTTGAAACGTTTATGTGAAATAGTTTTTGAGTTATGAGGCGGTCAAAACTGGCTCCAAATGGTTCGTGTAATATTACACACGGTGCTGCTCGCCAGTTCTGTCACTTGAACTTAGCTTGACACACTATTGCGTGTCTAAATCTTTCTATGCGAATCTGTCGATAGGGCTGGGGATGTCACATCTCTTCAGCCTCGTGTATTGCTATCCTCCTACTCCAGTCAGTGCTAGTGCTAGCTCATTTGTTTGTTGTGCAAGTTGTTTCTGGTATCTTAAGCTCTGCTGAATTATTTCTTGCTTTACCCTTCGAGTCTTGAGGTCTCGGTACATGTATTTGTTACTTAGGTATACATCCTTTAATTAATATTATTTTCATACCTGAGCACATTAACGGTTGATATGAGGCCACATCTAAAATTATTTTTGCTATTTTCAACTTCATAGAAATTGTTAACCCTATTTTGGTCGAAATTTTTCTTGTTTCTCTTAAGTTCCTAGTAGACCTTTGTATCTACTAGTCAACTCTTGACAACGAAATCAGGAGGGCAATTCTCATAATTTTAAGATCGTTCACAGTCTGATCTGTCTCAATCGGTCAAAAATATCTCGTGTTTCCATACATTTTTGATAAGTTTTTGACATTTGATTGTCGCCGAGTTGAGACTGCTGAAGTGGCAGTGGGCTGGCCATGTTTGTCGAAGGACCGATGGCCGATGGAGCAGACGAGTCCTGGAGTGGAGACCGCGTATCGGCAAGCGTAGTGTGGGGCGCCCCCCAGCTAGATGGACCGACGACCTCAAAAAGGTGGCTGGGATAGACTGGATGCGGAAGGCGGAGGACAGGATGTTGTGGCGCAGCATGGGGAGGCCTATGTCCAGCAGTGGACTGCGATAGGCTGAGTTGATTGATTGAGACTGCGACTAAATTTTGAATGTTTTTAATGACAAGAATTGGCCTCGTGAGTTACTTTTCTAAGTAAACCTGTTTTTGCACTGTACGTATTGGAGTTTCTACCAGTACACCGAGCGAAGAGACGTTTCTACATCAAAATCTTATTATTACAGCTACCACTTACCGCCATCACCGCCATCGCCGCCACTCCGCGAGTCAGACCTCGCTGGGCTCCGTTCTTCATCAGACGAGATTATTCGCCTGTGCTTCTTGCTACGATTTCTTGCTGGTGACCCGTCTGTGAGCAAGAGAAAAAAAATTATACTATCTACACTAATATTATAAAGAGGAAAAAATTGTATTTTTGTTTGTTTGTTTGTAATGGATAAACTCAAAAACTACTGGACCGATTTTAAATTTAAATTCTTTCACCATTAGAAAGCAAGCTGTAATAACACCTGTGTACAAGAGTGGTAACACAGCTGACCCGTCTAACTACAGGCCGATATCTGTACTTCCGTCCTTGTCTAAAATTGTTGAAAGATTAATCAACCATCGGTTGACTAGATACTTGACAAAAAATAATTTAATCTCGCCCTCACAGTTTGGCTTTAGACAGGGAAAGTCTACAGAAGACGCAGTCCTGGCACTTACATCTATAGTCACTGAAAAAATGGACCGTCGTGATAAGTGTCTAGCAGTATTTTTAGACCTAAAAAAAGCGTTCGACACAGTCAGTGTCCCTACACTTTTACATAGGCTTGAAGGCATTGGCGTAAGAGGAATACCACTTAAACTGTTTAAAGAATACCTAAGCGAACGCAGATACGTGGTAAAAATAGGATCAGTCACTAGTTCTGAAGAAATAGTCACATACGCAGTGGGACAAGGTAGTGTGCTCGGGCCGACGCTGTTTCTCATTTATATAAACAGCCTATGCAACATGAAAATCGACGGAGCCCATATATTCTCCTATGCTGACGATACAGCAATTGTCTTCTCAGGAGAAACATGGAACAGCGTCGGTCACATGGCCGAACGTGGCTTGTCTATAGTGGCTAACTGGCTTGAAAGTAACCTTTTAACTTTAAATATTTCAAAGACTAACTACATTTGTTTCTCCATTGACAATCGCACTCAACCATCTCAAGATCTCCAGGTTAAAATACATACCTGCTCTGACTTCCCTAACACCAACTGCTCTTGTTTACAAATCAGCAAAGTTAGTAGCACTAAATATCTCGGTGTTATGCTGGACCAAAGGCTATCGTGGCACTTGCATCTAGGACTTTTAATGAACAGAGTCAGGAAATTAATTTGGACTTTTAAATCTCTTCGCCACGTAGCTACTAAAGATCTAATCCAACAAATTTACGTGTCCCTGGGTCAATCCATATTAACATACTGTTTGCCAATTTGGGGTGGAGCATCAAAAACAAAGTTTTTAGAACTAGAGAGGGCGCAAAAAGCTTTACTAAAAGTCATGTACTTTAAGCCACTAATATTCCCCACCGAAACCTTATACTTGACTTTGAACCTCTTATCAGTTAGAAAGCTCTATGTTCTGCAGATTACTCTAAAGAAACATAAATCCCTCCCCTTCATCACTCCAAGGACACAAACTAGGAGGAAGAATAAAGTAGCTCCAGAAACCCCGGTCAAAACTGTATTCGCTACTAGACAATACACAAAACAATCTTCTCGACTATACAATTCTCTCAACAATATTCTCAACATATTCCCTATGACATACCGCGACTGCAAAAAGACACTCACTGAATGGTTGAAGAGGAAAGGTTACGAAGAAATCGAGGCTATGCTCCATACAATTACATAATCAAATCTTCTAGTGCAACATTTACACTCGCCACACATACACCCTCACCTCACTCATACCCCCCCCCCCCCCCACACACACACATAACATTGTGCGTTACTATTTTTTTTTTTTTTTTTTTTGTATTTTCTATTATTATTTTTTTTTTTTTTTAATACTTTTGGCGTGTTTTCAAAAATATCCATTGTTTATTCTTTCACATATATGTATAGTAAATGTATACTGGAAGAGCGGAGCCACCTACTACAAGCAAATCTTTGCTTAAAAGGTGAGTCCAATGTGAACAATGTAATTAACATATTTGATGAAATAAACATTTTAATTTTTTTAATTAGAAAGCTACAATATCTGCGAGTAACATAAGCTATATAACATCACGCTACAACCAAGAAAAGCAGAGCAGTAATGAAAAATGTTGCAAAAACGGGGAAAATCGCACGGGTAGGCGATTCGACGCGACGGGAAGGGTCGGGGGAACACGAAATTTAACGCGGACGAAGTCGCGGGCAGAACAAGTAGTACTTACATATTATTGTAGCAAAGTGTTTTTGGGTTTTACTATGTGGAATTTCTCAGTAGCAGTCCGTAGTCTGGATCTGTTCTCGGTTTATGGCATTAGGATCGCCTCTCATTAAATGGTACTTAAACATAACTGATGAATTTTGGAGGTACTTCAGGTACTCCTCTGCTCCACACATCGGACTAATAGTAAGTTACCTACCTGTTCTGTAACAGGCACTGTATCGATTTCTGTTAGGTTCTTATTAAAACAACCGGTCAAGAGCGAGTCGGACTCGTGCACCTAGGGTTCCGTACCATTATATATAAATACTGTTATAGTATTGCAGTGCTAGGTCACCGTATCTCTTGACCGATAGTGTTATATCACATAGAATAGTTTCAGATTTTTATCTGTGCAAACTTCGGAGACAATGGGCGGAACGGTGTGTTTTTTTGTTTTTCATTTTTCGTCAAAAGTCAAAAACTATGCGGCCTAAAAAAAAGGAAAATGTTAAAGAATGTGAAAATAGCGCTCTTTCATATGATACACCACATTCCCTAGTCCTGCGAATTTTTTGGAACCCTACAATAAGCTCGGTGGCTTAAACTATTCCTGAATTGAAAAGCCTTACTTTTTAGTAAGACCGTTAGTGTCGTATACCACTTACCGTCATGACTGCCACTCCCCGAGTCAGACCTCGCCGACCGTCGTTCTTCATCAAACGAGATTTTTCGCTTGTGCTGCTTGCCACGATATTTTCCTGGTGATTGGTCTGTGGGCAAAACGTACATATTCATACTATACTTTAATTTAACGCTCTGTTTTGTTTTACCTTAAATCTGTTTTATTCAATGCAATGCGGTTTTTCCGAATCCACGTGGACTGTCAACGCCGCGGGCACAAATACTTATTGTCATAGCGTATTTTACACTATTATAAAAAATATTTTCGGTAATTCTGCACACCGTGAGTAGTAACTGTCCTAGTGGTCATGCATGATGTCATTTACAAAGCTGACCACAACAGGAGATAAATTAAGGTTTATTGGATTTTTCGTTCACGAGATGAACGCGTAAGCCTCTGTTCGCACTGAGGGAGTGGCAGTATCTGCACCCTCACATCCCTAGCCGCCGCAGGAGAAGATGCCCCGGGCGTCGGGAGTCGATTGAGTACTCCCGGCCAGCGTAGGCGCGGGCTTGTAGGCGGCGAGCAATGGGTAGCTCGCCGCCCGATAAGGTTTACGTATTAGAATGTCTTAGTTTGTTAGATTAGGTGTAATAAAACGATTTAATTTTACAGTTTATTGTTTTAATGTTGTCATAATTAAAATAAAAACCGACTTCCTTAAAAAAAACACTACAAAGTCAAAAATAACTATGTGGTGTAAGTGACGGTGGTGGCATTTCTTAGATCAATGATTTCTCATTATAATCTCAGGTAAATAAGTTGAATTTTGCCGATCAGGTTCTTTGCTTTATAGTTTAGTGCTACACCTACTCATAATAATAGAGCAGTCCAAAACTAGCATTAAAAAATAAATGAATTAATATTGTATCAAAAATGTTTAATCACAGGAATAATTGTAATAGAATATGTCATCGAATTACGTTCGGCTGCACGGGGATACAAAGGAAACCGATACAATTTACTTAAAAGAATTTATTTAAAAAAATATATTACAATTAAATCGGTATAATTAGGATGCGTGATAATTGCTCGATGTTAGAACAACACAAACTAAGTCAATATCGATCACTGCACAATCTTCGTTCCCACGCCAACGGAATGCTGAGGAGGCGAATCGCACGGTGCCGACACGGTGGGCGCTACGTGGTGGGTCATTCAATGCGGTAGGTATTAATTAGTTAATGTCTAATGATTTTAGGGTTACGCAAGTTTGACATAACATCTCCCTCCACGAGATCGGCAACTATTTGAAAACTCTAGTTATCTTGAGAACAAGTTAAGCGAACTTTCGTAGGTTTAGGAAAGCTTACAATAAAGTGTAGGTCGTCTAGCTGCTCCATAGCTTCAGAAGACAGTATGACTGATGTAAATTAACAGGACTCGTTAATATTCTGATGAAGTATAAGCTGCTGGATACAGTCCGATTGTTTGCCATGGTGGTGACTTAAATCATCCTCGCAATGGTGACTGTGGCTATACTTCGGACATTCTGTCTCCATGTACAATAGATCTTTTTCGTGAACCGCTAAGAAAGGATAAGCTGGAATTAGGACCTTATTGTCATGATTAGGAGCCAAGGATAATTTATATAGGGTATAGTTAGTAGGATAAAGTATCGGAAATTTCATAACTATCACTATTTTATTCCCATTGTAATAATATCCTAGTCTAATTATGTCAAAATATTGTCTAAAACTTATATCAAGAAACTGATCCTTATTAAAAAATAACATACTTAATCTATTAATCATGTCCTTAAACATAGCATAGTTCAATATAGAATTATGAATACTTCTAGCCCAAATAAATGCTAATAAATTTTGCAATTTTTCAAGGTCTTTAGACAAATTCTCTATATTGTCTCCTAATATCATTAGTAACTGTGCTAAATGACCATATTTAATGGTAACTGTTTCATATCTACTATTGTTAACTAAAATAGAATTGATAATTTTCTTGATTTTATCTAGGTTTTCTACTATTTTATCTGTAATGTTTGAACTACGTGAAACCCACTGCTTACTTAAACTTATTTGGTGATTAATTTCAGAAACTAAATTATTTTCATTCTGTTTTAAGATTGCAATGGTATTATCGTATTTTAATGCGTTAGTATAATATAAATTGCCTGAAATACTCTTTATTACTGAACCAAGACCATCTATGAGACTTCTTTTAATACGCTTTACCTCGAGTGTTTCTAACTGTTCCGATATTTCTTCTAATTTAGTACCTAGATATTTAACATGGAGTTCATAGAGAGGTTGCGACATATTACTCAGTTGTGGTGTAAGATTTTGCAATTGCTCGTCAACCGTCTTTAAGCTATTACGCATATCATCAAGGTTTATAATTTGGAGAAAGGAGTGGAAATGTGAATAAATTCTTGTGGATCCCAGATTGAAGGGCAAAATACCTGGTCCATTGTTAAGACTGTCTAGCGTTATCTCGTCCGCGCGCTCCGTCGCTGTATTTTAGTAGGGCGTATAAGCCAAATGGTAAATATTTTAGTAAATTTTGGGGCGTAACCACCAAACTTGATAAGATCTCGGGTTGTATAAGACAAGTATGAACAAAATTCTAAAACAGCTAGAGGCGTAAACGCCAAAAGAGTCAGATCACAGGATATACATCCAAGTTTATAATTTTGTTTACCTGTTACGACGTTTGCGGAAATGAAAAATGAAATATTTATCATTTACGGCCTAAATTTAAAGAAAATCAATGTTTAGCGATCCAAATATTATGGCTGTATTCACCACTTTTTTGCGAATATCGAAATTTTTAATATACCAATCGAAAGAGGACGAAAAGCTAAGTATGACTGCATTAAAAGCCCATTTTGGCCAAAATGGTGGTTACGCCCTTTGAGCCTAAAGGTATCGACATACTTAATGCAAATTTAAGACTTGTATGGTTTTCACATGGACTTCACTGTCAAATTGGAACCAAATTAAAATGGGACCATTCGGAAAGCACCATCTTTCAAATAAAAAAAAATCATCGAAATCGGTTCACCCAGTCAAAAGTTATGAGGTAAGAAACATAAAAAAAAAAATTGAAAAAATACAGACGAATTGATAACCTCCTCCTTTTTTTGAAGTCGGATAAAAAGTAGTCTTTATCATTCACGATCACTTTTCTTTATTCAAATTAGTATTTTTTTCTTTAAACCTTCTTCATCCACGTTTTCAGTAACAACACTGTTTGATTCACTCATCTGTAATCTTACACACTCGCACGCTCAATGTCATGAAATAATAAAATAATTTAACAGAGAAAGTATAAACTTGTTTGCAGAACACTGCAAGTGTAAACTTTTTAAACATGTTACATGTACAGTCGACGTTTGAGTGAGTCTGCCAATCGCTTCTAGGATTGACTAGGTAAAGCCCGAAACATATTATTTAACTTTCGACATTTGACTGAAAAGTTAGGAACTTCTAAGTTTGACTAAAAATACTTTAGTCAAAAGCCGAATTTTGATTTTATTTCGGGGTTTGCCCGAAGGCCTTCGTTAAACCTATGATGAACCAGTCATTTCGGGAAAAGACTGCATATCGACCTTTGACTATAAGATAATATTCAGTGTTAACCGTTAGATAGATGTGCTAACTTAAACCCTGAGACTCTGCCAGGGTCGCGAGATTGCTCGAAAGAGATACCGTGACTCTGGCACATGGGCAACTGAAGGAACACGGGTGGGTTTTAGTCAGTAAAAGTCTGACACGCCCTCCTGCTCCGCCCAGAGCGGGAGAAGTCATTTGATGATTTCCCATCCAAAAAAAAAACCCTGAAACTGTCTATAGACCCTTAGTGCGTACACCACTTACCGCCATCACTGCCCCTCCCCCAGTTAGACCTCGCTGACTGTGGTTCTTCATCAGACGAGATTCTTCGCGTGTGCTTCCTGGTGCGTTGTCTTACTGGTGATTTATCTGTGGGCAAAAGGAAAATATTTAAATTATAGTATAATTGTACTCTCTTTTTTATTTTAATCTTCAATCTGTTTAATTTAATGCAATGCGATTTTTCCGAATTCACGTGGACACATGGACACGTCGCGGGCACACATACCTATTGTCACAGCGTATTTTACACTATTACAAAAAATAATTTCGGTAATTCTGTACACCGTGAGTTGTAACTATTCTAGTGGTCATGATGTCAATCGAAAATCTACTTAGCAGTTTAAGTTATATTTAAATTACTTAGTATACTTATTAGCTTAAGGTGAATGCTCCAAACCAGCCCGCGAAATTCAAAATTTCTTACGTTTTTTACAATTTGCAGGCCAGTGCTAGGTTGTATATTGATTAAAATATTATTCGCAACTGTAAGACGTATGTAGTTACAGAATTATAATCATCAAAATCACCAATACAACCCTCCAAGTTCATAAAGGCCTAAGAACAAAAAAAAAGAGAAAAAGTAATTCCTATAGCTTTATGAACTTAGAGCGTTGTGTTGATGATTTTGATGATTATAATTCTGCAACTACATATGTCTTACAGGCGCGAATAATATTTTAATCAACATACAACCTAGCACTGGCCTGCAAATTGCAAAAAAACGTAAGAAAATTTGAATTTCGCGGGCTGGTTGAAGCATTCACCTTAATAGGCTAGATTGTAATGTGAAAAAGTGTCATAAATTGTGATATTTTCCAAAGCAAAAAAAGATAATTGCAAATCTGACCACAACAGGTGTAAAAGTTAAAGTTTGTTGGATTTGTCGTTCACAAGATGAACGCGTAAACCTCTGTTCGAACAGAACCCAGATATTTCAGTGTATATATTCGGTATTATCTGCTAGAAAGAAGTGTCAACTTAAACATTCTCTGAGCTGTGTATAGACCTTTAGTGTCGTACACCACTTACCTCCATCACTGCCCCTCGCCGTGTCAGAGCTCGCTGACCGTCTTTCTTCATCAGACAAGATTTTTTGCGTGTGTTTCCTGCTGCAATGTTTAGCTGGTGACCGGTCTGTGGGCAAAAAAAAAGTATTTACAGCATGGTATCATTGTACCCTCTTTTTATGTTATCTTAAATCCGTCTAATTCTATCCATTTTTTTTTCCACATCCACGCTGATTGTCCGCGTCGTGGACACAAAATATATTACGCTATTTGCACTCCCTAATTCCACGAGGAAACATGCAGGCTGAAGATAGTAATAGCTATAACCAAATGAAGTAAGTATGTACGGTTCAGGGTCTTATGAACCCTAGTGGAATAAAAAACATCGTAGTAACAATTATTTCTCTCATTTTGAAAATAGAACAAAATCAATTACTTCTTGTTTGATAAAGTGCTGCTAGCCGACGGAATAAAAGCAATCGATTTTGCTGAACTTTAAAAATGAAAGGAATTGTCTATATATTATTATTTTTAAACGCGGACACTACAAATATTTAGTAGTAAATTTGCCGATTTTGCCCGATCCGGGAATTTGTAGAAAAACCCATAAAAGTTACAGGATGTTTTATGGCTCGAAAACTAGCCGATAGATATTTCAGAAAAATTGGTTGGAATTAGTCGTGTTTATACGTAATCAGTAAAAAACATGAAATTTGTACGACTGAATTTGAGGTAGCTACAGTGCTTCGAATTATTGTAAAAATCCATACATATTCCCGCGCAATTGCTCGGATACTAATGAATCAATTTAATCAGATTTTTAGTATCATTTACTAGTAAACATGTTTTAATTTGTAGTATACAAATATAATGCTGTATAATTACGGTAATGGAACACATTTTATATGGCTCTTCAATCTTGACGGGTTTTTGAAACAAATGTTTGAGCACCATACCCGATACGGGTAAATTTGATATTAATATTCAAGTAATATTTTAAAATAAAAACATTTTTACAGCGTATTTGATGCATTATAACAAAAAATATTTTCATTAATTCTGTTCACACCGTTGCTTGTACCTAACTGTCAAAGTGGTAATCTCATACATACAACACCACCTTAAAAAAAAAACAAATCTGGCCACAACAGGAGAAAAATTTTGGTGACGCGGATTTGTTAGACGAATAGCTTTAGAGTATAAGTAGTATTATAAGTAGAATAAGCCAGTAGTCTTGTAGTTAAGTAGTTTTTTCTAGTAGATATCATACGTCAACGTCATCACACTCATCACACCACAAACGGCTTTTTTCAAAGCCACTTTTATTATACTTGCAAGACACTATTTCAATCACCAGTGCTTACACGTATAGTAAAGGTGGACTGAAGACATCTGCTTATACTTAGAAGACTGAAGCCAGGAAGTCAGTCACATATTTTAAGTAACTGGACTACGTGCGCCACGTCAGGCCTAGGTAAGCATTTTTTTTGCTCTGGCTTACCTCTCTAATAAAATCACCCTTCGCCACTGCCACTTACCTCCTTCACTGCCACTCCCCGAGCCAGACCTCGCTGACTGTCGATCTTTATCAGATGAGCTTTCTCGCGTGTGCTGGCTGCTCCGCCGGCTTGCTGGTGACCGGACAGTAAAAAAAAAAAGAAAATGAAATTTGTATAAAAATATTAATCATCAGGATTTGTCTAGTCCGCGAGGTGAACGCCTAAGGTTGACCTCTATCTCTTTCGAACAATCTCGCGACCCTGGCAGGCATCGGTCCTAGCAGACCCCTTCAGTGCTGCTGACATCTCTTTGAGGCGCGCGTGGAACACTACGCGCGGTCGACCCGAGCCTGGTCCTTACCGGTCGGCGAGCTACCCATTGCTCGCCGCCCGCAAGCTCGCGCATATGGTGGCCGGGAGTCCGCTATAGACTCCCGACGCCCGGGGCGTCTCCTCCTGCGGCGGCTAGGAACGGCACATGGGCAACTGAAGGAACACGAGTGGGTTTTAGTCAGTAAAAGTCTGACACGCCCTCCCGCCCCGCCCAGAGCGGGAGAAGTCATTTGATGACTTCCCATGCAGAAAAAAAAAGGTTGATCTCCATTTCATACAGAAGTTCAGTGTTAAATAAATATATTCAGTAATATGTAAAAAGATTGTGCAATCGTACCTCCAAAATAAGTCATATGACGAAACTGAAACGATCTTAAAATAGGTGGTAAACATGGACTAGCACACACACACACACACACACACACACACACACACATACCCCCACATACACATACATCACATACACTCACACACCACACACACATACATATTTATCTTAAATTGTTTTTATTCCATTTTTATTTTATTTTTTTTAATCATAAAACGTTAGTAAAATTTTTATAAACTTAAATTTTTAACCTGAACTCAATTCTCCGAAATTGTACCAGTAACATCAGAAGAACTATATAACTATTACGACATTGTACCTTAGGGGACCGGACTGCTTCTCCTTAACACAGGTTTTCATAACCTAGCTAGGAGAGCAGTGCTCACCCACACGTTTGTAGAAATAGTACTTATTTTGTAAAACTGTTTTTTTTTTAACGTGTACCATAATTCTATGTTTTGAGTGAATAAATAAATAAATAAAATAAATAAATAAATATCCCTTAGATAGAGGTGTTAGCTTTAACTTTCCCTTTGACTCCATATACCCTTACCGTCATCACTGCCACTCCCCGAGTCTGACCTCGATGATAGTCGTTCTCTATCAGACGAGCTTCCTCGCTTGTTCTGCCTGCTGCGTTGTCTTGCTGGTGACCGGTCTGTGGGTCAAAGGAAAATATCAAATCAAATAAAATATAATAAAAATAATAATAAATATATTTATTTATTTATCTCTGGTTGTTCTCATCTAGCTAACGGCGAATACTTGCACAGGCATAACCAAGTAGCTAGGATTATTCACCAGCAACTTGCTTTGCAATATAAACTAGTGGATTCTGAGGTACCGTATTACAAGTATGTGCCCGACCCAGTTCTCGAAAATGACCATGTCACGTTGTACTGGGATCGGTCTATCATTACTGACAGGATTGTCGCCAATAAGCCTGATATAGTGGTGATAGACCGGTTAGCGCGCCGAACAATGATAGTGGACGTTACCATTCCGCATGACGGCAACCTCGAGAAAGCTGAGAAAGAGAAACAGATTAAATATCTCGACTTAGCACACGAGGTTGTTGATATGTGGAATGTTGACTCGGCTGTCATTGTCCCGATTGTCGTATCAGCCAATGGGCTGATGGCCGATACCCTCGACCAGATAGAGGTGATAAAGATGTTAACTTTAACTTTCCCTGAGACTCCATAGACCCTTACCGCCATCACTGCCACTCCCCGAGTCTGACCTCGATGATAGTCGTTCTCTATCAGACGAGCTTCCTCGCTTGTTCTGCGTGCTGCGTTGCCTTGCTGGTGACCGGTCTGTGGGTCAAAGGAAAATATCAAATAAAATATAATAAAAATAAATAACCTATAGTACTTACTACTGATGACCGCAAGGAAGTATGGCGAAACAAGGAGTTTCACGGGCGCTTCTACAGGGCTCTTCATGAGCCCAGTGTAGATTTCTTAGCGTCCGTATCCTGGCTACGTTTTGGTGACCTTTTCGGGGAAACTGAAGGTTTTGTCTGTGCAATCATGGACGAAGTTATCTTGACGAATAACTACCGGAGACATATTATGAAGGACGGGACGGTTGACGTGTGTCGGGCATGTCACCATCCGGGTGAGTCTATAAGACATATTATCTCTGGTTGTTCTCGTCTGGCTAACGGCGAATACTTACACAGGCATAACCAAGTAGCCAGGATTATTCACCAGCAACTTGCTTTGCAATATAAACTAGTGGATTCTGAGGTACCGTATTACAAGTATGTGCCCGACCCAGTTCTCGAAAATGACCATGTCGCGTTGTACTGGGATCGGTCTATCATTACTGACAGGACTATTGTCGCCAATAAGCCTGATATAGTGGTGATAGACCGGTTAGCGCGCCGAACAATGATAGTGGACGTTACCATTCCGCATGACGGCAACCTCGAGAAAGCTGAGAAAGAGAAACAGATTAAATATCTCGACTTAGCACACGAGGTTGTTGACATCTGGAATGTTGACTCGGCTGTCATTGTCCCGATTGTCGTATCAGCCAATGGGCTGATGGCCGATACCCTCGACCAGATAGAGGTGATAAAGGTGTTAGCTTTAACTTTCCCTGAGACTCCATAGACCCTTACCGCCATCACTGCCACTCCCCGAGTCTGACCTCGATGATAGTCGTTCTCCATCAGACGAGCTTCCTCGCTTGTTCGGCCTGCTGCGTTGTCTTGCTGGTGACCGGTCTGTGGGTCAAAGGAAAATATCAAATAAAATATAATAAAAATAAATAACCTGTAGTACTTACTACTGATGACCGCAAGGAAGTATGGCGAAACAAGGAGCTTCACGGGCGCTTCTACAGGGCTCTTCAATGAGCCCAGTGTAAATTTCTTAGCGTCCATGCCGATTGTCGTATCAGCCAATGAGCTGATGGCCGATACCCTCGACCAACACCTGTCGAGGCTATCGTTAGGCGGTTGAATCAAGAGCCTGATTCAGAAGGCAGTACTCCTTGACACGGGTCGCATCGTGAGGAGGTTCCTCTCTCTGGAGCCCTAACCACCGGTAACTTGGACCCTGCTCTCGCTACCGGAGGTCCACTATTTTTTATATTTTGAAATGTTTTTTTGTTGTAAATTTATTTTTCTAAAAATATTTAAAAATGTAACTAATATGTGGATAAAGAAATATTCGAAATATATTTACTATATAATAATAAATATAATATTTATATCTCTTCTCTAATCTTTAAGTAGTATGAAGTAAACTCGCTATTTTCGTGTATATCTGTTTCTCTGCTTACTTTTTCCAAACCACGTGACGGATTATACATTTTCACCATCATGTAGAGATGGTTTTCCTACGGTTTATGTAGAAAATACATGCAAAAGCCGTGAATTTCAAAGATTGTGAATAACATAACATAATATTTATTCAAAAAAATAAAAGGCTTAAAAATATGTACAGTATTGCTTATAGTGTAAATTATATTCTAAGATTTACGTGCCTGAACTAGGTAATCCTGTGTTTCAGGCAAGAAGAGCCTTGTATGAGCCTAAATAGTCTTATAAAATAAATAAATATTCAAAAGTTGTGAATAGACAAATTATTGTATAAATGTTGAGTAGCTTATACCTTAGTTTCTAAAATTTTATAGAACTAAATACGTAACGTAGGTGAATACTTTAACACTGTTAGTAAATTCTCTGTTTCTTCTAAGACATACTTTGGAGAGCGTCATTGAGAGTTCTCTTACAATTTGTGTAGTTCAGTGAATATTTTTTTGCATTTTTGAATGAAAGGTATTCCCTATGAACAACCCACTGCTGAATCACAGCCTAGTTGGAATTAATATAAAAATAATAATAGCCTGTTGGCTAATGGACATTGGTTCGTCGTTCCCGAAAGAATCTGTCGACATGTTGGATAGATTATAAGAAGGACTATGACTTGGTGCCACATACATGGCTCATGAGGGTGCTGGAGTTGTATAATAATAATAATATAATAAAAGTTTATTTATTTCTCTCACAAAAAATAAATAAAGTAGATGCAACTCTGCGCGCCTTCGTGGTGTAATGGATGGGGCAATGGAGGACGGTCCTTCGCTATGTCGAAATATCCAGAGGAATAGCGAGCCGATAAGGATCGAGCAAATCATATTTCATGGCGATAGTTTGAGTCCGCTTTGGTTCTGCCTAGCTCTGAATCCTCTGAGCACACTGCTTCAGGAGATTATTTTACATAGTAAGTTTCCTAATGCTACAAAATTAACAAATGCTTCCTCTCTCCTAACTCACTTATTTTGCTGTGCCCGACAGGGTCCATGTGATCTAATTATAAGTTTACCACCTAAGAATACATGTGGAATGCAATTAAAATATTGAGTATTGAGTATTGAGAGGTGGTCAGATTATACCTCACCTTCTTTACATGGATGACCTTAAACTCTATGCCCACACAATTTGCAATTGCCGGAACTACTGAAGGTAACATAAACCTTAAGTAGCGCGATCAAGACGGGATTTGGTGTGGACAAATGTGCGGTCATGCATGTAAAACGAGGGGAGATTGTAGAATCAGTGGGAACACAACTCTCAGATTCCATAAACCTTCGAGCCCTCTCCACATCCGAAACCTATAAATATTTGGGTATGTCGGAAGCGTTGGATATCAATGTAACTGACATGAAACAATTGTTGAAGGAGCTCTTCTTTGGCCGCCTGAAAAAAGTATTTAATAGTCATCTATCAGGCGAAAACAAGGTGCCCGCCTTCAACGGTTGGGTCATGGCCGGTTTTGATGTACTCTTTCGGCATACTCAAATGGACTCAGACTAAACTTGTCGCCCTGGGTAGGAGGGTTCGTATGCTGCTGACTACATATCGAATGCATCACCCGCAGTCATCGGCTATGAGGCTGTACATCCCGCGTAAGTGTGGAGGTCGAGGCTTTTAAACGCTTAGACTCTCCACAATCGCGAGATATGCAACTTCAGGGAATATTTCCTTGAAGCCGACGTGGAGATGCATGGAGATGTGATCGCGGTGGAGAAAGGCCTCACCCCGCTCTCCTTGGCTAACTAGAACTGGCGCAAGCCTGTAGTGCTTGACACTAATGACCGCATGGAGGTATGGCAGAGTAAGAAGCTTCACGGACGCTTGTACCCGATGTAGATCTTCTAGCGTTCGTAGCCTGGCTGCGTTTCGGTGATTTGTTTGGGGAAACCGAAGGTTTTGTCTGTGCAATTATGGACAAAGTTATAGTGACAAACATTTACCGGAGATTTATTGTGAAAGACGGCACGGTGGACATGTGTCGGGCATGCCACCGTCCGGGGGAATCAATCCGACATATTATTTCGGGGTATTCTCATCTGGCGAAGAGTACTTGCATAGACACAATCTTGTAGCCAGGATTATACACCACCAACTTGCCCTGAAATACGACCTTGTGGAATCAGAAGTGCCGAACTATGGGTATGTGCCTGACCCAGTTCTTGAAAATGGGCATATCACACTGTACTGGGATCGATCCATCATCACTGAGAGGACGATTGTTGAACATAAGCGTGATATAGTGGTGGTGGATCGGCGCACAATGATCGTTGACATAACGGTCCCGCATGATGAGAACCTCGTGAAAGCCGAAAAAGATAAACAAATCAAGTATCTTGACTTGGCTCACGAGGTTGTCGACATGCGGGATGTGAACTCAGCGATCATTGTGCCGATAGTCGTAACAGTCAATGGCTTGATAGCCAAGAGCTTCGACCCACACCTGCAGAAGCTCTCGTTGGGCAGCTGGATAGCTGGATAGCTAGGCGGTACTTCTGGGCACAGCTTGTATTGTCAGGAGGTTCCTCTCTGTGGAGCCCTGTTCGGTAACTTGGGCCCTTTTCCCGATACCGGTGGGCTACTATTTATTATTATTTTTTTAAAGTCTAATATTTAAAAATATAATTTGTATGTTAGTTTCAATGAAATAAAGGAGATAATAATAATACCGGTGGGCTACTTTTTGTTATATTTTTAAATGTTTTTACACTTTTATATTCTAATATTTAAAAATATAATTAATAAAAAAAAGTTTTTAAATAAATAAAGGTGAATAATAATAAAATTGTTTATTAATAAATAAGGACACATTTACAATAAATACCTTAAACAATTAAAATAGAGTAGATTTTGCCTGAACTAGGGAGAACCTGTGTTTCATGCTACAAAAGCACAAATTCTTAATGTAATAAAATGATCAATATGTAATAATAACTAAATTTAAACTTACGTCAACAAAAGTAAAATGGCATGTTAGCTATATATTTTTTTACAGCTTCTGTCATTTAATTCATAGATACTTAGTTTTCTGTTTAATCTATTGTACAGAAATGGTTTTGAGGTTGCATTTGTTATACATACTATGTAATTCCCTCTCTTGTTAGTATTGTCAGCAGTGTAGGTAAGCATGGTGTACTGTTCTAATACTAATTGCATAATGAAAAGCTGCCGAACAGTCAGCACGTTGCAAGTTTTATAAAGTAGATCTCAGAAAGAAGAGGGGATGGAAGTTTGCTACCTTTAAAATTGCTCTCTGAGCTCTTACAAGAGGAAGCAAATTCGTTTTTGGTGCACCGCCCCAAGAAGTGATACAGTACTGAATAATAGATTGACATAAGGCCAAATAAACTTGTGTGATTAATTTTAAGTCTGTATTCGCAATTTCTTAAAAACATATATCAGTTTGCGCATTCTTTTACTAAGGCTTTCAATAAGTATTTTAAAAGAAAAGGTTTCGTTCGTTGGCTCACAAAAGGTATTTACAAGGCAGATGTGAGTGGAAACACCGGGAGGGGACGCCCTAGGAGGACATATAGTGACCTTATTGGTGATGTTCTTCAGAAAGGTCAGGTGCGTAGTACTCGCAACCAGCGTGTGTGTATGACCAATTGTATGAACCTAAACGAGGCAAAAGGAGTGTGTAGAGATCGTAGCAGGTGGCGTTCCGTGGTTTCTGCCTACCCCATGGGAAAAAGGCGTGATTGTATGTATGTATGTTTCGTCCACTATAAGATTATAACCCCCAGGTATTTAATGTCGCTCGTTTTGGTGATAGTAGGAAATTACACGATTCGAAATATATGCTTTCAGGGAGGTATCAGAATATGCTTAAAGAGTTTAAGAGCCTTATTGCTTATATTATCCCATCCAGCTGACTTAATTGTGCTGAATAATTATTGCAAATCTGACCACAGCGGGAAATACATTAAGGTTTCTGGATTTGTCTAGTCCACGAGGTGAACGCGTAAACCTCCATTCCCATAGAACTTCCATATTACAGAGTATAAATTCTGTACCATCGATTAGATAGATTAGTTAAAATATTTTTTGATTTTGATTTTTTCGTGTTACCACTTACCGCCATCACTGCCACTCCCCGAGTCGGAACTCGCTGACCGTCGTCCTTCTTGTGACAAGATTTTTCGCGTGTACTTCCTGCTGCCATGTCTTGCTGGTGGCCGGCCTGTGGGCAATAGGAAAATATTTATCAATACTGTCATCATCATCATTTCACCCGAAATACGTTCCTTTGCTGGACACAAGCCTCCTCCTAGCTCCGCTACTTTGACCCCCAAATGACAATATCTGACTATACTTATTTTTGGAACGAAGTTCCTTATCGCGCGTTGTGAAAGGGGGCTAGACGGAAAAAATTCTTACGCAAAGCTGTCACGACATGCTTTAACCGACTTCAAAAAAAGGACGAGATTTCTCAATTCGACCGTATATATTTTGTATGTTGTTGTTTTTTTTGTTGTGAGTAGAGAGAAAGAGAGAGGGAGAGAGGGAGAGAAGGGGAGAGGGGAGAGGGGGAGAGGGGGAGAGTGGAGTGAGAGGGGGAGAGGGAGAGAGAGAGAGAGCGAGGTAGAGAGAGAGAGGGAGAGAGAGGTAGAAAGGGAGGGAGAGAGAGGGAGAGAGAGAGGGAGAGAGAAGGAGATAGGGAGAGAGAGAATATTTTTGTTGAGTATATACAGGTTTTTTGTACATAATAAATAATTAAAAAATTATAACTATTATGAATCCTGGAAAGGAACTTCGTTCCATCCGGGTGTCCCTTGACACCACTAAAGTTTTTTTTTTTTGTAAGTTTCTTTTTTACGCTTATACGTGAGTAACGCATGACTTATATTTGGACATAGAATATTCTTGTCAATATTCCCACGGTATCGAGTTATACGGTTGAAACCGCGGAGCGCAGCTAGTGCTGTAGTATAATTTTAACGTAAGGGCCTGATGAGTGGCAGTCGCTTTCAAATCGCTTCGTATTTCTACAACGATTTTGAACAGGACTGATATTACGTTGTCCCGTTCAAAATGACAGTTGAGAAAAATATTATATAAATAAAAAGAAAAGCAGGTATGAACTGATATTTTATTATTATTACAAATAAGCACCGTCGTTATTAATTACAGCATTACATCGTCCTGGACGCTTCTGCATACCGTGAAACAAACCCCTTTCAGAACCTTCCCTTATGGCAGCTTTGAGAGCTTCCTGAAGCTGATCCCAGTTACTGTAACGATTACCCTTGAGCTGACGTTTAAGAAGACCAAAGCAGTTGAAATCACACGGATTTAAATCCGGCGAATAAGGTGGATGATTCCACAGCTCGGTATGAGCTTCGTCCTGCTATAAGAAATTCCGGGATTACGGCCGCTTTGTGTGCATGTCGTGAAGAAGCACTGGATGGCGGAAGTTTTTATCTCGTAACCACTGAGTGATGTTGCTAGCCAGGAAGTTTCTATAGATTTCAGAATTAATCGTTTGTCCTTCTTTGCAAAGATACCACACCGTCGAAATCTATAGCCAGAATCAAAATCCTCTTCCTCTCTCCCATCTTCTGTGCCGGTATCACTGTTGCTTTTCACCTTTTCCAAGCCAGGACTTACACTTGTCTGTTGTAGGAGGGAAGTAAAAAGACAACCAAGTTTCGTCTAAGGCAAGAGTCTGTCCAGCCAGTTGGGGTGTTCATTCAGAAGCAGTAGGTTATGGCGGGAGTAAAGGTAACGACGTTCCATTTCTTCATGAGTGAGTTCGTGTGGTTCCCACTTTCCCAAAGTCTTTATCAACCGCAGATCTTCAGTGAGAATACGGTACACAGAGGACTTAGGAAGCTCAACTCTGTAGGCAAGCTCCCTCACTGACCATTTTCTTGAATCGTCAAGAAGATCCTTCAAAACCCTCACACGATCCTCATGATCTGGAGCTGTGTTGTGAGGTCCATCACGAGCCTCTTCGATGCTGGTTCGGCCATGTCTAAAGTGAGCAAGCCATCGCTGAACCGTCCTTAGAGGATACGCTCGTCGACCTATTGCGGCTATAACGTCACGGTGGATGTCAGGTCCTGAACGTCGAAGCAAAAAACCAAACTTTATGAAAACACGTTGTTCAATATCGCTGACAGAATTAATTAAATTTTCGCGAGCAAAGCAGACAATTTGAACGCGCGGTGTCACTGATAGCTCTTGAATGACTGATTCCCCATGTTTCCCTTCACGTCTTTGAGAGCAGAGGTGATGAAATAATTTACACTAAGTAAAGCACCTGTTACAACCTACATTTTGTAAGTCATGGCCGAGATCACCACTGGGCTACCACTGCTCGCCCGATACCAAGGGTTATTGATTTTCAAATTTTAAATCAAATCAAATCAAAGCATTTATTTGCATAATACAGGTAGGTATAAATAGATGTTACAAAGAAATATTAAGTATGTACTCTGTATCATTACCTAGTAAGGTGTGCAAATATTTATATAATTGTAGTTATTCAATTAAAAGTACAGTAATTAAAATAAAATAAAAAATAATAAAACGATAATAAAGTTAAATAAATTCAGGATATTACAAATGTTGGTTCAAAGATAAAAATTGTTAGATGAATTATACACATATACATTATACATGTCATGTCATAGACTTACAATCAAATAAATGAAATTAAAATATTGGTCCAAATTAAAATAAAATTATACAGATGTCAAATTAAATAAATAAAGCATGTCACAATATTAATTGTATTGTCATCTTATTCCGTCAATAAGTTACTCTCTCTATATGTAGCTATCTATATTTTTTACCAAAATGAATTCTGTGATTTCATATTTTTATGTATGTACTACTATATCTGAGAGCTGTGCTATTAGTACTGTGTTGTGTAAGTCACAGTGTTGTGTCTGAACTTTTTATTTTAAACTACTTTTGCGCACAGACCGGTCACCAGCTAGACATCGCAACAGGCAGCACAGTCGAGGAAGTTTGTCTGATGGAGAACAAAAGAAAAGAAAGAAAGAAAGGTCAGCGAGTTCTGACTCGGGGAGTGACAGTGATAGCGGTAGGTGCCAGTGGTATACGACACTAATGGTCCATACACAGTCTTTTTTTTTTTGGATTGGAAATCATCAAATGACTTCTCCCGCTCTGGGCGGAGCGGGAGGGCATGTCAGACTTTTACTGACTAAAACCCACCCGTGTTCCTTCAGTTGCCCATGTGCCAGGGTCACGGTATCTCTTTCGAACAATCTCGCGACCCTGGCAGTCCATACACAGTCTCAGGGAAAGTTTAAGTTTACACATCCATCTAATTAATAATTCATTGAAAGTACAAAATTCAAAAATATTCGGAAAGATTTTTATTTTGTCCTCACTATTGTCTCAAGTAACATTGAAAACTATGAAAACGACTCCCATGATGAAAAATTTGAGAATTTTTGCAGTCGCCATCTAGGATTTTAATTTGTCCTCACTAATAGCTTCAGCAGCCTCAAAATTTATGAAAAATATCCCTCTCTCTGGCTCTTTCTATTCATCGTCATCATTTCAGCCGAAACACTTGTATTGGTCGCGGGCAGAAGCTAGCGAATAATAATTAAAAAAAAAAAACTAAAAACATGCTTCAGAGACACGCTTCCATAGAAAACCAAACTAAAATGTAGAAATTAATGGAAAAAAGCGTGGGGTTCTTTTTGATGTATTTTTTCATTGATATCTATGGTATTGTTTTCTATGACTGACAAGACTGACCGACTGATGACTGACTGCTTTTGTTGACTGGCCTGTTAGTCTAGTGGTTAGTGACCCTGACTGCTAAGACTGAGGTCGTGGGTTCGATTCCCACCCAGGACAAATCATTGAGTGATGAGCACGATCATTTGTTCTGTGTCTGGGTGTAATTTATCTATAATATGTATGTATTTAGAAATATATAAGCATGTTTATCAGTTGTCTGGTTGTCATAGTACAGGCTCTACCTAGTTTGGGATCAGATAACGGTGTGTTGGTTGTCCTAAGATATTTATTTGTCGATTTTATTTATTTATGAAAGCGTGTTTTTTTTAAATTTTATTTATTTTCTATTTTTACGGTGTTTTGAATTTTGTGACGAAAACTACGCTGGCATAGTCAGCGTAGTTTTCGTATTTTGTGACGTATGTCGACGTAGTTTTCGTATTTTTGTGACGTGTTTCAGCGTAGTTTTCAAAGAATTTTTTGCTATCCTAATAACCCAGACAAGGATAATGGTACAAATTTATGAAAATATTATATTGTCATTGGTCCTTAATAAGTATTTATGTATGTGTGTAATTTTGAGTTAATTCGACGTTTTAAAGGGGGTCCAAAATCATGTTCAAAGTTTCCGTTACAGGCACATGCGTATGAAGCTAATAGAAGCGAGTTAATAAAATAAATATTAAGCAATAAAATGGCTTAACAGGCAGTGACGTGCGAGCAATTAACAAATCGTCATTTACCGCTCGTTCGAATAGCGCGCGGTAAATAGGTCCCAACATCAAACGTCGGGCAGTTGCCCGTTGTTGATGTTGAGTTTGATGTCTAGAACTGTGTCATAGTTCTAGCTTTACCTAGCACATTTTACTCAACCTCCCGACCTCCTCTCTCATCTGACCTTACGGGTGTCGTGTCTAGTGAGCAGGCCCGACGTTTAATGTCGGGACGATATACAAATAATAGGTCTTTACCTATGAAAATGCCGTTTTGTATGAAAAAAATTAAACTTTTTTTTTTTCATGTATCTTTTATTTGTATTAATCGAAATAATCACCCATGCAATCAATCAATGCATCTTTGCCAACGCAGTGGCAGTTTATTGATGCCCTTCTTAAAAAAATCAGCTGGACGGGAGGCAACAAATTCTTCAAAGGCATTTTGTACTGCCTCTCGGGTATTGAATTTTTTTCCCGCCAAGAAGTTATCCAAATTCTGGAAAAAGTAGTAGTCTGTAGGCGCAAGGTCTGGTGAGTAGAGCAGATGACGGAGAGCTTCCAACCCCAGTTCTTGCAACTTGGAGACCGTCTGCTATGCAGTATGAGGTCGCGCGTTGTCGTGCATGAGCAGCGGAGACGAGCGATTGACCAATGCTGGTTGGAGATGTGCCAGCTTCTCCATCATTGAGTTCAGTTCTTCACAGTACACATCTGCAGTAATGCTCACCCCGTTTGGTAAGAAGCTGTGATGAATAACACCGGCGCTAGACCACCAAACAGTGACCATCACTTTTCTAGGGGTAAGTTTTCGTTTAGGGCATTGTTTAGGTGCTGAACCCGGATCCAACCAACTTGCTGAGCACTTGCGGTTATCAAACAGAATCCATTTTTCATCGCAGGTAACAATGCGGTTCAAAATTCCTTCATTTGTGTGTCTGTTGAGCAGTGCAAGGTACGTCTCGACGCGTACTTCGCGCTGGCGATCATTGAGTTCGTGGGGCACCCATTTGTCAAGCTTTTTTACCTTGCCAATTTGACGCAAATGGACCAATATTGTTTTGACGCTAACGTCGAAAGCTGCTGCTAATTCAGCCGTAGATTGTGTATCATCAGCTTCCACAATCGCCTTTTATTCGTCATTGTCGACCAAAGTCTTCGGACGACCGCGAGGTTCATTTTTCAGGTCGAAATTTCCAGAACGGAAGCGAGCAAACCAATAACAGGTGGTGCGTTGGTTTGTAGTGTTAGCTCCGTAAACGTCGTTGATGTTGCGTGCCGCTTGTGCCGCGTTGCTGCCACGTCGGTACTCATATTCCATAATTACTCGAATTTTTAACGTATCCATGATGACGAAAAAGATTGAAATGCGATGAAAATGTAACACTAATCAATAAACAAATGACTAATTTTGGAAAAAGGATTCCATGTTTTTAAAATAAAATTAATTTGAAATTAGAATTCTTAGACAAACAAAAATTATTTTGATTTGAAATGGCCAGTACTGCAGAACGGCAATTTCATAGGTAAAGACCTAATATATCCTAGTTGCACGCACGGTAAACACTGCTAGCGCGATGCACGATTTTGAGTGACGTCAGTGTGATACTCAATGTAGATGCCACTACACGTGTAAGCAATGAACAAATCGGAATTAGTCACTAAGAAATTTAACATAGTACTGTGACTAACCGCTCGCTCGGTAAGCGTGATTTGTCTCAGTTCTACCTTAAGGGGAATGCTCCAAACAGCCCGCGAAATTCAAAATTTCTTGCGTTTTTTTGCAATTTGCAGGCCAGAGCTAGGTGGTATGTTGATTAAAATATTATTCGCGGCTGTAAGACGTATGTAGTTACAGAATTATAATCATAAAAATCACCAATACAACTCGCCAAGTTCATAAAGGCGTAGGGACAAAAAAAAAACCGGCCAAGTGCGAGTCGGACTCGCGCGCCGAGGTTCCGTACAAACTTGTAGGTATAGTTCACCCATCACGAAAATAGAGTCGTAGTTCTGTTCTGTTTCTTGGCTTGGTTTTATTTCTGTCTGTGTTTTGTTCTGTTTATGATGTAGCTAAAAATTTACGGTTTTAGACATTTTTCCTTTATCTGTGCTATAAGACGTTGCTTCGTACCAAATTTCAAAATTCTAGATCAACTGGAAGTACCCCTTAGGTTTTGATTCCCTTGCGAGTTTTGAAAATTTGCGGAAATTTGCAGCATAAACGGCTATATCTTTTGATTGCGTTAGCTTAGAAGTTTGATTTTTGCACAACGATAAGGGACAGTAGACTTGAGTATCTATATGTATAAAAGGAGAAACTGACTGACTGACTGACTGACTGACTGACTGACTGACTGACTGACTGACTGACTGTTGATATATCAACACACAGCCCAAACCGCTGGTCCTAGAGACGTGAAATTTGGAGGGTGTATTCTTTGTGAGGAGTAGGTATCCACTAAGAAAGGGTTTTTTGAAATTCCACCCCTAAGAGGGTGAAATGGGGGGTTGAATTTTCTGTGAAACTTTTTATTCTGTGGGTCGAGTGACACAAAAATTGGTACACATACTCTTCAATTATAGTTATGAGATACGTGTATCACAGTTTTTCCAAAATCAACCCCTTACAGAGTCAAATAGGGCTTCGAAGATGTGGATAATAAACTAATTCTCCCTACAGAGTTAGGCACAATTCTGACCATTATAGAAGAGCTAATAGTTAAAATCTACCCAGGTATTAGTAATATTCGCGACTAGCTTCTGCACGCGACTTTGTCCGCATACAATTTCTTGCTCCCCGACCCTCCCCGTCGCATCAAATCGCCTGCGAGGTTTTCGTATTCGTGACTTTTTCTTTTTGCTCGGCTCCGTAGGGTCCTATCGTGATGTTATATAGTATATAGCCTTCCTCGATAAATAGGCTATTCAATCTATATATATAAAATTCAAAGTCCTGAGTGACTGACTGACTGACTGATTTATCAACGCACAGCCTAAACCACCGGTCCTAGAGATATGAAATTTGGAGGGTGTGTTCTTTGTGAAGAGTAGGTATCCACTAAGAAAAGGTTTTTTTGAAATTCCGTCTCTAAGAGGGTGAAATGGGGGGTTGAATTTTCTATGAAACATTTTATTCTTTGGGTCGATTGACACAAAAATTGGTACTCATACTCTTGAAGTATAATTATGAGACACGTGTATAGCAATTTTTCCAAAATCATCCCCTTACTAAGTCAAATAGGGCTTCGAAAATCGTACGTGGAATGGTAGACATACGCATGGCATGCGGGGCAGCCCGCGTAGCGCATTGTCGTCACAGGTGTCCAATCTCAACCAAAGTATCAACAAGTATCACATAATACTGATATTAATATGAACTAAGCTTTGGCCTGCGACTTCATCCGCGTAAATGACGGTTATCGTGGACGAAGACGAAATCTCGGAATAAAAATAGGCGTATGTCCTTTCATGGGGTTCAAACTTACCCGGTACCAAATTTTATCTTTCGTAATTTTTTTTTTCATGAAAACTATCTTACGTTACTTCTAATAATTCCAAGAATATGTGTACAAAGTTTCATGATGATCGGTTCGGTAGTTTTCGCGTGAAAGCGTAATAAACAAACTTACATTCACATTAAAATTTATAATATGTTTTAGTAGGGATATTTGCAAGATATAACAGCCGCACGGGTCGATCGTTCAGGTTAAGCTACGCTTGCCGCGGTTGGTCCGTAGATGGGTGACCATCTTTACATAATAAGACCCTTCCGTGCCTCGGAATCTCGGCTGTCTTTCGTAGATATTAGACCGTCGTTACGGGTCGTCACAAGCCCGAAAGTCTGACAACCAGTCTTACCAAGGGGTATCGTATTACCCAGTAACTGGGTTGTGGGGGTCAGGTAGGCAGTCGCTCCATGTAAAATACTGGTACTCAGCTGCATCCGTTTAGACTGGAAGCCGACCCCAACATAGTTGGGAAAAGGCAGGCAGATGATGATGAAGTGACACTAACTATTCTTTAATAGATACCGATGCAACTTTATAAATAAAAACTAATTGGGCACATACCTACTATAATACTTTACGCACTAACATCTAAATCTGTACGTTCAGTGAGCAATAGTGCCACTTTAGTTTATACATTAAAGTGAAACATAACGACCAAGCTACAATCATTAATGAAATTCCTTTGAGATCGTTTGAAGGAGTTGAAAATAATTAAAAATCAGTGGACTCGAGTGATAAACAACGATGACGTCATACATTATCCGGTTTAGTTTCTTAACACATTGAAGCTTCTCGGGCTCCCAACGCACATATAAAAATGTTGAGTTTGCGCCCAGCACGCGTAGTATGACCACCATAGAAACAAGTTCTGTCGACGGAAGAATAGGCAAAATGGGACGGCGATGTTAAAACTAAAAGAGAGGAGATATTTCTATTCTTCAGGCGACAAAATTCTACGATGAACATGGCGACCAATTTCTCTACTTTTGAGTTGGAGATTCGATTGGGGGTACATTTTTTTACAGGATCTTATTAATTATAATCATCAATACAATACTTAAAGATCATTTAATCACACTGTTTGACTATTCAATGAAAAAGTCCTTAGCGGATCCACCTTAATTACATTAGTTACCACTCTCTTGCTATGGAAAGAATAACTGTCGTTGTCTTCATAGAAACCCGAGTTTACGGGTCGCTCCGTGCTCGGGCCGAAGAGATGTCGAATTGAATAGAAAGAACTTTGTCTATTCTTGGTAGAATAGAGATAGAATTGTTCATGCTACGCCTGTTGTTTGCTGCGTAATTTAAACCCGCTAAAATTATGCAAGACACCAGGTTGTGAGTGAAAATATTGCAACGAAATGTTATCGAGGCAACTATACAATACAATACAATACAATACAATCCTTTATTTCAGGCAACTTAGGCCCATAAAAACACAATAAACAAATAATATAAAACAATAACTATAAACTAATACATATTTTATAAAACAAAACTTAAACTATCACTAAACACGTAATGATGACGGCGTCGTGTTCCGCTGCGTGGTGTCGCATAACCGTCCTCGGAAACGACGATACAAGACACCTTTCGGCCAAAAGTCCTCTCTCAGGCAGGTCTGTAGATGGTGGGTTGGAACTCGTACCACAAACGACTTAAAATTGATGTTGTGGCGCGATTCCAACTTTTCGACCCTCAGAGTCCAATTGGTCTTTACTTTTAAGTACTGCACAACTTCCTCAATCGTGGTGGAGTGATGCAGACGTGAAATATACAGCTGCGTCGTAGGCACAGCAGGGCGCAGCAGCATGTTGGGGGTGTTGGGACTATACTGACACGTTGTTCCTGAGAGGATTCTGTGTTTATTCCGAGGATTCCTCTAACGCCATCGAACTACCCCTTGAGTTCAAAAGAGTGCAGTTCCCCTCAATGTCTGCTTTGACAAGACCATAAATAAATCTCAAGGTAAAACACTTAATTTAACAGGGGTAGACTTAAAGGAGAACAGTCACTGAAAACAGCGGGATATGATCTTAGAGGGGACTTCTTCTCGCTCGGCCACTTTTACGTGGCCCGCTCGGGAGTGAGCTCATCTAGTAGCCTGGTTGTATTAGCACCTGAGGGCAGAACCTATAAGTAGTATTTAAGGAAATACTTTAAGTATAGACTAAAAAATTAATAGCCTTAAACCCCTGTGTACAGCAAGTTAAGTAAAATCTTCATTTGAATAATTTAGGTAACAATTTTTTTCGAAATTCCCAGGGAATAAAGAGAATTTATATTTTGCGCTTTAAAGTTGCCTTCAAATTTGTCATACAAGTAAGTAATTTGCTGTTCTGTTATATATTCCGTCACTATTGTTAGGTTTTAGGATTAGTTATCCTACAACGATCATTTATCAATCCAAGCGCTTCTCCTTGAATAACACAAAGCAAACCGTGCAATAACACATTGTTTACTTGGATTAACACATAGGGTACTTTTAATCCCAGTAGTACGGTCCTGTGGGATATTTTTCGACAACCACGCGGGCGAAGCCGCGGGCAGAAGCTAGTTTGATATAAATTTGAGCTTGATACCTCCACGCGTGCCTGAGAAGAAGGGTGTTGACAGACGGACGGACGGACGGACGGACAACAAAGTGATCCTATAAGGGTTCCGCTTTTTCCTTTTGAGGTGCGGAACCCTAAAAAACAGAAAAGTCATTACTACAGCTTTATGAACTTAGAGCGTTGTATTGATGATTTTGATGATTATAATTCTGTAACTACATCAGCCACGAATAATATTTTAATCAACATACAAACTAGCACTGGCCTGCAAATTGCAAAAAACGTAAGAAAAATTGAATTTCTGACGGGCCTGTTAGTCTAGTGGTTAGTGACCCTGACTGCTAAGACTGAGGTCGTGGGTTCGATTCCCACCCAGGACAAAGCTTTGTGTGATGAGTACAATAATTTGTTCTGTGTCTGGGTGTAATTTATCTATAATATATATGTTAGAAATATATAAGTATGTTTATCAGTTGTCTGGTAACTTTAATTTCGGAATTCGGTGTCTTAGGATCTGTATTTAAGGTTTTTTTGCCACCGACTTCCGAAATTAAAGTTATTTTTTGACTTTGTAGTGTTTTTTTAAGGAAGTCGGTTTTTATTTTTTTGTAAAAAGTTTTTATTTTAGGTTTAAAGATATTTATCCTCAAAAAAGACACAAAGTCACTTACATGAGAACAATGCTTACAGTAAATTATTAATATAAAACGTTCGTCACAGACGTTATTGTAGTAATTTTACACACATCCAATACATTCAGCTTTTGAGAAAGGTGGCATTTTTTATTAAATATGCAGCTAATTGTGTTTTGAATGCATGGAATGAGTGCAATTTTTTTATATGTAAGGGTATTTTGTTATATAACTGTGCTCCTTCAAAAGTTAAATTTTTTTTGCCAAACTTCGTTCTCGTCTTCGGTAAAATCAGAAAACTAGCCCTGCGACTGCTACGTTGTGTAACCTGTTTGACTTTTGTAAACGATAAATTGGTCTGAACACTTTTGTTGAGTGCCTTACGAATAAAAATGCATGTGTTGTAAATATATAATTGTCTAATGTTCATTATTTGGGTTTCCTCATAAATTTTGCATGTTGATGTTAAAAATGGGTAGTTAAAAATCATTTTTATTATTTTGTTTTGTGCGACTTGGAGGCTTGCTAGCTTCGTTTTGGCCGCACTGCCCCAAATTTCAACCAGGTATAGTAGGTGTGGTTTTACTAAGGCGTTATAGATGGTGTGACGCAGTCTATGTGGAATACATCGAACTATGTTTCGGAGGGATCCAAGTAGTGACGTCAGTTTTGTTTTTATATGATCCATGTGAACAGACCACGACAGAGAACTATCCATTCTAAGTCCAAGATATTTTTCACAAGATTTTTGCTGCAAGGGTATATTGTTAATAATTAATGGATTATATGGAGGTATTATTTTATTTTTTGCTTTAAACAAGATATAGCATGTTTTGGAAATATTTATCGTAAGTAGATTGTATTGAAACCACGAAAAAAGGGTGTTTAATGCCCGTTTTCACCAACGACCCCTAAACTATACCCTATGTAGGAATCCCTTAGACTAAGGTACCCTTAAAATGCATCCCTTAACTAAATTCATTTTCACGAAGCTAAGGGACACTCATATAGTGGCTACTTAGTTAAGTGACAGGTTTTTTACGTCATAGTCATTCCAAAACAGTATTTTTACCGATTTTTTTTTTAATTACATTTTTACGTTAATTCAGAACAAAATAAAAATATTTTACATTATGAACATGTTTTAACAACAATTACGTTACACAATTTCATCTCAACATCGCAAAACTAACATATTTTCAAATTTTTTGTCAGTATAACTAAGTTCCAGTGCCTTTTTTTTTAAGTATTTTAACCGATATAAAAAAAGGAGGAGGTTATCAAATCGACTGTTTTTTTTAATGTTTGTTAGTTACCTCATAACTTTTGACTGGGTGAACCGATTTTGATGATTATTTTTTTATTTGAAAGCTGGTGCTTCCCGTGTGGTCCTATTTTAATTTGGAGAGATCCATGTGAAAACCATATGAGTCTTAAATTTGCATTAAGTATTTCGGAAGTCGGTGTCTTAGTATCTGTATTTAATGGTTTTTTTTTGCCACCGACTTCTTAAATTAAAGTTATTTTTCACTTTTTAGTGTTTTAAGAAGTCGTTGTTATTTTTTTGTAAAAAGTTTTTTGACAGTGTCATTTCAGTTCAGGTTATTTCTTTAGTATTGTGTGTGGCTGTTAGTATTTATCTGGATTTTATACCTACTTACAATGGCTGAGAAAAAGAAACGTGGTCAGAATTTTACTGCTGAGGATAGCAAAAGCAAAAATGGTGAAATTGCTTTCGGTCTACAAATACACAATCTATCTATATTTTTTACTTTGATATGATAAAAGCGAAAGTAATTCTTTCTGTCTGTTCACGATTGAACCAAGGAGCCAATTTTGATGAAATTTGGTACGGGGTAAGTTTGAACCCCAAAAAAGGACATAGACTACTTTTAATTCCACAATTTGGTCTGCGTCCAGGATAACCGACATTTACGCGGACGAACTCGCGGACGAAAGCTTGTTTTAAATTAAAAAACGGACGAAAGCACTAACGAGGCGAAACACATCTCATGGATGGAAGTTACAAACGACTTTAATGCTTCAAGTTCTGTTTATAGGTTTGAATATTTGTTAACGAATCCCTCTCTCTGATTTTGTTTTTATGTATCTTATCTCTTACGTGTTAATTATTGTAATAAAAAAAAATACCATGCGTACCTACATTAATAGAGAAGGCTCTATGTCGGGAGCCCATTTCATGTGATTTTCACCATTCTTGTATGTAAATACATACATAATACACACCATGAACACAATCTTTAAGTAAATTATATTTTGATTTTTAGAAGTAAAGACCAGCTTATGTGGCTCTACACGAAGGAGTGCTACACAAACTGGTGGTGGACCCTCACAAATAAAAACAGACTCAAACCTGGACCCAAAATATGTTCTAGTTTTTAAAGTAGCAATATCACGCTATGCTTGAATAAACTTTATCTTGTAAAAAAACTCTTTACATCATATTACGTGAAAAAGACTGGTCTTTCACGATAAACACGCGGCCGTGTTAATAATCTAGGGGTTGCCAATGATTCCACCATCTCCGCAGCTTCAACACTATCAAAATACTCACATCATAGATCTTCCATATTTTTAATATTCAAGAATACGCAACTATCAAAGAAGTTTAAACTAACCCTTAGCTTAGGGGTCGGTTAGGGGCCGAACATTCGGGCCCCTAAATATAAGGTATCTCTTTAGAGTTTAGGTGTCCCTTAAACGTTGATGAAAATAAAACTTGCGATAAGTGATACTTAAATTGGCCTAGGGGCTCCTTAAAATTTAGGGGTCGTTGGTGAAAACGGGCATTAATCTTCTTGTGCTTGGGCAACTAAATCATGGATCGAAGATCCGAAATAAAATAAACAAGTGTCATCTGCGTATAGAGTAAGATGGCCATGTAATTTGATCTCATGAATATTGTTTATGTAGATGAGGAAGAGCAGGGGCCCTAAAATTGATCCCTGGGGAACTCCACACGTTATAGGTAATGCGCCACTTTGATAATTATTATCCATTTTGACTAACTGTGACCTGTATTTTTTAGTTATGGTAGATACCCCGAACTAATCTAATCGCGTTATTCGTTCATCTGTCGCGCAAATACTTAATGCAAATTTAAGACATAGATAGTTTTCACATGGGTCCCATTGTCCGAATGGAACCAAATTAAAATGGGACCATCCGAAAAGCACTAGCTTTCAAATAAAAAAAGAATCATTGAAATTGGTTGGCGTGATATTGAGTTATTCCTCCATTTGTCGCACACATACTTAATGCAAATTTAAGACTTGTATCATTTTCACATGGACCCCATTGTCTAAATAGAACCAAATGGGACCATGCGGGAAGCACCAGCTTACAAATAAAAAAAAATCACCGAAATCGGTTCACCCAGTCAAAAGTTATGAGGTAACAAACATAAAAAAAATGATAAATAAAAAAAATACAGACGAATTGATAACCTCCTCCTTTTTTTGAAGTTGGTTAAAAAACGACAATAGAACTGACCTGCCGTCTCCTTAGTGTTAGACGCCTCTTCAACATCGGAACTGTCAGACGTCAAATCAATCACCAGATCATAGGCGTCGTCGTCAGACCAGTCAGGCTAGAACGATTAACAAAAACATCAAGCAAATAGAAAAAAATGAAAAATCGGGAAAAGCTGAAGATGAAAATCACGTAGGTATTGTAAGTTTCATACCAATTGTACACGTGCCTTAAATATTAAGTTCATTTTGATGCAAGGATGTCAATGCCTCTGAGAAGATATTGCTCAATGAAGCCAAGACTGCAATATACACTTCTCTGTCTATTATACAGGGAGGAAAGAAAATTAACAAGCAAACTGCGTAGAAAAATTTCGTCGGCTAACAAAAAAAAGCCGCGGTCAAATACATGGAGCATATTTTTTAGTCACAAAAGGAAGCTAATGTTCAAATTTTAAATTTCTATGAGCTTTGCGACGACCTGTCAGTCTGGAGTCGGGACACCTGCTTTACCTTTTAATAGGTACAAAGAAAAATGAGAAAAAGGGAATTCAGGGGATTAAGATTACGTCTATGACGTGGCGGTCAGTTCGTTTATAATAATAGGTCAGGGAAAATGTATGTAGTAAAATCTCTTTGGTTGTATTGTTTGGATATACCTGGGTTTGATACCAATCAATGACATTTTTTTAAAGAAAGATGACAAGTAATAACGAATTCCCGCCATGTTTCAATTGTTTTTCCGGATAAAGGCGATGCCAGTTTTGAAAAAGTGGAGCAAGATTGGCATATTAGTAATCAAGACATAGCTGAAGATTTAATGTTTGACGTAAACTCTTGAATTTTTCCGTAGTTAGCTAAAACAATCGCTGTGGAACAATGACCCGTGGAAATAATATAGTCGCAGACTTGCCTCAGACTTATGTAGATGGCTGATCACGCTGCGGTGAGCAGTTTTACGCTGTGCACTTGACGGTGGAGCCACCTTGTCCGTGTTGAGTGCGCCAGAGGACGTAGTCACCGATGAGTGTGTGGATCGAGGAGTTTTGTGTTTTGCGTCAACGGAAGTAGACGTGTCGGATGGAGGTTTTGGTTGCACAGTTTTGTGCTGTGCACCAGAGAACGTAGCCTCTGCGTCCGTATTCTGGGTGAAAGAGGCTGCAGGCATGATATTCGGTGAGTGTGTGGATCGTGAAGTCTTGCGGTTTGCGTTAACGGATGTGGACCTGTCCGATGAAGGTTTTGGTTGCGCAGCTTTGCGTTGTGCGTCAGAAAATAAAGCCTCTGCGGCCGTATCCTGGGTAATTGAGGCTACATACATGGTGTCCAGTAAGTGTGTGGATCCCGAAGTTTTGCGATTTGCGTCAACGAATGTAGACGTGTCCGATGAAGGTTTGGGTTGCGCAGCTTTGCGCTGTGCGTCAGAGAATAACGCCTCTGCGGCCGTATCCTGGGTAATTGAGGCTACATGCATGGTGTCCAGTAAGTGTGTGGATCCCGAAGTTTTGCGATTTGCGTCAACGAATGTAGACGTGTCCGATGAAGGTTTGGGTTGCGCAGCTTTGCGTTGTGCGTCAGAAAATAAAGCCTCTGCGGCCGTATCCTGGGTAATTGAGGCTACATACATGGTGTCCAGTAAGTGTGTGGATCCCGAAGTTTTGCGATTTGCGTCAACGAATGTAGACGTGTCCGATGAAGGTTTGGGTTGCGCAGCTTTGCGTTGTGCGTCAGAAAATAAAGCCTCTGCGGCCGTATCCTGGGTAATTGAGGCTACATACATGGTGTCCAGTAAGTGTGTGGATCCCGAAGTTTTGCGATTTGCGTCAACGAATGTAGACGTGTCCGATGAAGGTTTGGGTTGCGCAGCTTTGCGTTGTGCGTCAGAAAATAAAGCCTCTGCGGCCGTATCCTGGGTAATTGAGGCTACATACATGGTGTCCAGTAAGTGTGTGGATCCCGAAGTTTTGCGATTTGCGTCAACGAATGTAGACGTGTCCGATGAAGGTTTGGGTTGCGCAGCTTTGCGCTGTGCGTCAGAGAATAACGCCTCTGCGGCCGTATCCTGGGTAATTGAGGCTACATACATGGTGTCCAGTAAGTGTGTGGATCCCGAAGTTTTGCGATTTGCGTCAACGAATGAAGACGTGTCCGATGAAGGTTTGGGTTGCACAGCTTTGCGCTGTGCGTCTGAGAACTTAGCCTTTGCGTCCGTATTCTGGGTGACAAAGGCCACAGGTATGGTGTCCAGTGAGTGAGTGGATCGCGAAGTTTTTCGCTTTGCGTCAACGGATGTAGACGTGTCCGATGAAGGTTTGGGTTGCGCAGCTTTGCGCTGTGCGTCAGAGAATAACGCCTCTGCGGCCGTATCCTGGGTAATTGAGGCTACATGCATGGTGTCCAGTAAATGTGTGGATCCCGAAGTTTTGCGCTTTGCGTCAACGAATGACGACGTGTCCGATGAAGGTTTGGGTTGCGCAGCTTTGCGCTGTGCGTCAGATAACGTAGCTTCTGCGTCCATATTCTGAGTGACAGGGGCTGCAGGCACGATATTCGGTGAGTGTGTGGATTGCGAACTTTTTCGCTTTGCGTCAACGGATGTAGACGTGTCCGATGAAGGTTTGGGCTGAGCAGCTTTGCGCTGTGCGTCAGAGAATAAAGCCTCTGCGGCCGTATCCTGGGTGACAAAGGCTACAGGCATGGTGTCCAGTGAGTTAGTGGATTGCGAAGTTTTTCGCTTTGCGTCAACGGATGTAGACGTGTCCGATGAAGGTTTGGGCTGAGCAGCTTTGCGCTGTGCGTCAGAGAATAAAGCCTCTGCGGCCGTTTCCTGGGTAATTGAGGCTACATGCATGGTGTCCAGTAAGTGTGTGGATCCCGAAGTTTTGCGATTTGCCTCAACGAATGAAGACGTGTCCGATGAAGGTTTGGGTTGCACAGCTTTGCGCTGTGCGTCTGAGAACTTAGCCTTTGCGTCCGTATTCTGGGTGACAAAGGCCACAGGTACGGTGTCCAGTGAGTGAGTGGACCGCGAAGTTTTTCGCTTTGCGTCAACGGATGTAGACGTGTCCGATGAAGGTTTGGGTTGCGCAGCTTTGCTCTGTGCGTCAGAGAATAAAGCCTCTGCGGCCTTATCCTGGGAAATTGAGGCTACATGCATGGTGTCCAGTAAGTGTGTGGATCGCGAAGTTTTGCGCTTTACGTCAGCGGATGTAGTCGTGTCCGATGAAGGTTTTGGTTGCGCAGCTTTGCGCTGTGCGTCAGAGAATAAAGCCTCTGCGGCCGTATCCTGGGTAATTGAGGCTACATGCATGGTGTCCAGTAAGTGTGTGGATCCCGAAGTTTTGTGATTTGCCTCAACGAATGTAGACGTGTCCGATGAAGGTTTGGGTTGCGCAGCTTTGCGCTGTGCGTCAGATAACGTAGCCTCTGCGTCCGTATTCTGGGTGACAGAGGCTGCATGCACGATGTTCGGTGAGTGTGTGGATCGTGAAGTTTTGCGATTTGCGTTAACGGATGTGGACCTGTCCGATGAAGGTTTTGGTTGCGCAGCTTTGCGCCGTGCGTCAGAGAATATAGCCCCTGCGGCCGTATCCTGGGTGACAAAGGCTACAGGCATGGTGTCCAGTGAGTTAGTGGATTGCGAAGTTTTTCGCTTTGCGTCAACGGATGTAGACGTGTCCGATGAAGGTTTGGGCTGAGCAGCTTTGCGCTGTGCGTCAGAGAATAAAGCCTCTGCGGCCGTATCCTGGGTAATTGAGGCTACATGCATGGTGTCCAGTAAGTGTGTGGATCCCGAAGTTTTGCGATTTGCCTCAACGAATGAAGACGTGTCCGATGAAGGTTTGGGTTGCACAGCTTTGCGCTGTGCGTCTGAGAACTTAGCCTTTGCGTCCGTATTCTGGGTGACAAAGGCCACAGGTACGGTGTCCAGTGAGTGAGTGGACCGCGAAGTTTTTCGCTTTGCGTCAACGGATGTAGACGTGTCCGATGAAGGTTTGGGTTGCGCAGCTTTGCTCTGTGCGTCAGAGAATAAAGCCTCTGCGGCCTTATCCTGGGAAATTGAGGCTACATGCATGGTGTCCAGTAAGTGTGTGGATCGCGAAGTTTTGCGCTTTACGTCAGCGGATGTAGTCGTGTCCGATGAAGGTTTTGGTTGCGCAGCTTTGCGCTGTGCGTCAGAGAATAAAGCCTCTGCGGCCGTATCCTGGGTAATTGAGGCTACATGCATGGTGTCCAGTAAGTGTGTGGATCCCGAAGTTTTGTGATTTGCCTCAACGAATGTAGACGTGTCCGATGAAGGTTTGGGTTGCGCAGCTTTGCGCTGTGCGTCAGATAACGTAGCCTCTGCGTCCGTATTCTGGGTGACAGAGGCTGCATGCACGATGTTCGGTGAGTGTGTGGATCGTGAAGTTTTGCGATTTGCGTTAACGGATGTGGACCTGTCCGATGAAGGTTTTGGTTGCGCAGCTTTGCGCCGTGCGTCAGAGAATATAGCCCCTGCGGCCGTATCCTGGGTGACAAAGGCTACAGGCATGGTGTCCAGTGAGTTAGTGGATTGCGAAGTTTTTCGCTTTGCGTCAACGGATGTAGACGTGTCCGATGAAGGTTTGGGCTGAGCAGCTTTGCGCTGTGCGTCAGAGAATAAAGCCTCTGCGGCCGTATCCTGGGTAATTGAGGCTACATGCATGGTGTCCAGTAAGTGTGTGGATCCCGAAGTTTTGCGATTTGCCTCAACGAATGAAGACGTGTCCGATGAAGGTTTGGGTTGCACAGCTTTGCGCTGTGCGTCTGAGAACTTAGCCTTTGCGTCCGTATTCTGGGTGACAAAGGCCACAGGTACGGTGTCCAGTGAGTGAGTGGACCGCGAAGTTTTTCGCTTTGCGTCAACGGATGTAGACGTGTCCGATGAAGGTTTGGGTTGCGCAGCTTTGCTCTGTGCGTCAGAGAATAAAGCCTCTGCGGCCTTATCCTGGGAAATTGAGGCTACATGCATGGTGTCCAGTAAGTGTGTGGATCGCGAAGTTTTGCGCTTTACGTCAGCGGATGTAGTCGTGTCCGATGAAGGTTTTGGTTGCGCAGCTTTGCGCTGTGCGTCAGAGAATAAAGCCTCTGCGGCCGTATCCTGGGTAATTGAGGCTACATGCATGGTGTCCAGTAAGTGTGTGGATCCCGAAGTTTTGTGATTTGCCTCAACGAATGTAGACGTGTCCGATGAAGGTTTGGGTTGCGCAGCTTTGCGCTGTGCGTCAGATAACGTAGCCTCTGCGTCCGTATTCTGGGTGACAGAGGCTGCATGCACGATGTTCGGTGAGTGTGTGGATCGTGAAGTTTTGCGATTTGCGTTAACGGATGTGGACCTGTCCGATGAAGGTTTTGGTTGCGCAGCTTTGCGCCGTGCGTCAGAGAATATAGCCCCTGCGGCCGTATCCTGGGTGACAAAGGCTACAGGCATGGTGTCCAGTAAGTGTGTGGATCCCAAAGTTTTGCGATTTGCCTCAACGAATGTAGACGTGTCCGATGAAGGTTTGGGTTGCGCAGCTTTGCGCTGTGCGTCAGATAACGTAGCCTCTGCGTCCGTATTCTGGGTGACAGAGGCTGCATGCACGATGTTCGGTGAGTGTGTGGATCGTGAAGTTTTGCGATTAGCGTTAACGGATGTGGACCTGTCCGATGAAGGTTTTGGTTGCGCAGCTTTGCGCCGTGCGTCAGAGAATATAGCCCCTGCGGCCGTATCCTGGGTGACAAAGGCTACAGGCATGGTGTCCAGTAAGTGTGTGGATCCCGAAGTTTTGCGCTTTGCGTCAACGAATGTAAACGTGTCCGACGAAGGTTTGGGTTGCACAGCTTTGCGCTGTGCGTCTGAGAACTTAGCCTTTGCGTCCGTATTCTGGGTGACAAAGGCCACAGGTACGGTGTCCAGTGAGTGAGTGGATCGCGAAGTTTTTCGCTTTGCGTCAACGGATGTAGACGTGTCCGATGAAGGTTTGGGTTGCGCAGCTTTGCGCTGTGCGTCAGAGAATAAAGCCTCTGCGGCCGTATCCTGGGTAATTGAGGCTACATGCATGGTGTCCAGTAAGTGTGTGGATCCCGAAGTTTTGTGATTTGCCTCAACGAATGTAGACGTGTCCGATGAAGGTTTGGGTTGCGCAGCTTTGCGCTGTGCGTCAGAGAATAAAGCCTCTGCGGCTGTATCCTGGGTAATTGAGGCTACATTCATGGTGTCCAGTAAGTGTTTGGATCGCGAAATTTTGCGCTTTACGTCAACGGATGTAGTCGTGTCTGATGAACGTTTTGGTTGCACAGCTTTGCGCTGTGCGTCAGAGAACTTAGGCTTTGCGTCCGTATTCTGGGTGACAAAGGCCACAGATACGGTGTCCAGTGAGTGAGTGGATCGCGAAGTTTTTCGCTTTGCGTCAACGGATGTAGACGTGTCCGATGAAGGTTTGGGTTGCGCAGCTTTGCGCTGTGCGTCAGAGAATAAAGCCTCTGCGGCCGTATCCTGGGTGACAAAGGCTACAGGCACGGCGTCCAGCGAGTTAGTGGATCCCGAAGTTTTGCGCTTTGCGTCAACGGATGTAGACGTGTCTGATGAAGGTTTGGTTTGCGTGGTTTTTCGCTGTGCGTCAGAGAACGTTGCCACAAGGTCCGTGTCCTCTTCGTTAGAGGAAGCTGCCACCCAGTCCGTGTCCTGTTCGCTAGAGGACGCTGCCACCACGTCCGTGTCCTGTTCGCTAAAAGACGCTGCCACCGAGTCCATTTCCTGTTCGCTAGAGGACACAGCAGCTCTCGACGAGTCCGCGTCAGCGGTCGTAGACATCTCAGCTACTGCTGCAAGTGTTATGCCCCCACCTGGTCAAACAAATATTTTTATTGATATTGGAGCATATGGGATTTGGAGAAAGCTCTTTCTTTACATTATCGTTAATCAAAAAGGTTTATTATGATCCTATAAAATTACAATAGGAGTCCCATCAAAAAAAATGCACAGATTTTTTTCTATTTATCTTTTAGGTACTAGCTTTTGCCAGTGGCTTTGCCCACGTATTATACGTATAAACCTCCCTCTTGAATCACTCTATCTATTAAAAAATGCATCAAAATCCGTTGCGTAGTTTTAAAGATGTAAGCATACATAGGCATAGGCAGAGGGAAGTGACTTTGTTTTATATTTTGTAGTGATTGACACTAGCTTATATATACCAGCGTAGATGTCAGAAACTTTCTCACAGGAATGTACTGCCGAAATAAAAGTATCCTATGTTGTAACCCTTTCATACAAGTCCGTTCGGCGTAAAAATGTAACAGACAAAGTTAAATCCACATTTATAAAACTTTTTACAAAAAAAAAAACAACCGACGTCCTTAAAAAAAAACACTACAAAGTCAAAAATAACTTTAATTTCGGAATTCGGTGTCTTAGGATCTGTATTTAAGGTTTTAGCCACCGAATTCCGAAATTAAAGTTATTTTTGACTTTGTTGTGTTTTTTTTTAAGGAAGTCGGTTGTTTTTTTTTGTAAAAAGTTTTTATTTTTAACTTTTTAGTTATGGTAGATACCCCGCACTAATCTAATCACGTTATTCGTTCATTTGTCGCGCAAATACTTAATGCAAAGACTTATATGTTTTACACATGGACGCCATTGTCCGAATGGAACCAAATTAAAATGGGACCAATCGGGAAGCACCAGCTTTCAAATAAAAAAAATCATCGAAATCGGTTCACCCAGTCAAAAGTTATGAGCTAACAAAACATTTAAAAAAAAAATTTAAAAAAGTACTGACGAATTGATAACCTCCTCCTTTTTTTTAAGGCGGTTAAAAATAAGATTCGGCCCGCGACTTTGTTTGCGCGGACATCCACGAGTTCTTCAACCCTTGCCAGACAGCTGAGATATTTGCTTGTGGCAGACAGACAGATAGACGCATAATGTCATTGAAAATGTAACTTTTAATGGGAACTGCAGACGTTTAAAATTAAGTGGTAAGTTATTGTGTATGATCGGGATACGTGGTATAAGAACATCGTCTCCCTTGGCTTCTCCAGTTAAGATTGTGACCTTCACAATATGTGTTCCTAGTTTGGTGACTCACAATTGAATACCGCTGCTTAATATTGGCGCGTCCTAGTTACGCATTAACCCATTTACGGCCGCTGTACCAGATTTGGCACAGTTAAACTTTTAAACATGTATCATGTTATGTGCAAAATATTATGAGATATATTCTCGTTCATAATAATATTGTAATCGTTTACCGTATTTATTTTTATTTTAGTTAACTTTTATGTTGAATTTTACATGCATAAACGACGCAAAAAGCAAAAACGAAAAAAAAAAACAAAAATCGTTTTTTTTCCCTTTTTGTATTCTTACTGCTTCACTCAGTATAAAAGTAAATAATTTGGAACAGTAACGTTTTTAACTTAGGCTTGGCTATTAATAGGCAAAACGGGTACACCGACCTTTATTTCTAACATAAGTGATGGCACCCCAGATATCCAAAGAGTTTAGGAACTCCACAAGATAGCTCGTAGTGTCATCGGATGACAAGACTGTGTCGATGGAATTATACACTGATGTTCCGCTGGTTATTTGTTCTAAGATTTTTTATTTATTTTCGCATCAGTCACATTTTTTGGTGCCAGTATGGTTCTTTCACACAACCAATTTTCGACGAGAATATTATGTTGCAGATTCGGAAAAACTTAATCAATGAGTTCATTTTCCGACTCCACAACATGACAAAATTGGTTAGTGAACAGAGCCATACCTTCTTGGTCGGTGTCTAGGCGGTTTTCACCAATTTCTAGGACTTTTTGGGCATATTATGCGCCTGACTCGACATCGCTGAATAACTGGACTCGCATGTTAGTGGTAAGGTAAAGCTTTTCAACTTTGGTCCACAGAATGATGGTTTCAGACATTCATTTATTACGTCTGCTGCAGTGCCTTTCTCAATAACAGGTAAAGTCTGTCTAAAATCCCCTGCTAATAACATTACCACACCACCCATCAGCTTTCAATTGCTTTGAATGTCTTGTAGACAGCAATTGTATCCCTCTTGTCCTTTCCAAAAAAAATATTGGGTACTCAAGAGCATCATAAAATCTATGAGTGTCCGGAAATCTAGTCAGCCGGCAATCGTGCGCCTGAATAACGATATCCCGCCGAGACGTAGTTTGTTCACTGCTAACGACTACGGCAGCTATCATTTGTGGTCGCTCAATGCCCATTGAATCGTCTTGCTTGTTCACCACGTGGTACACGATCTGGATCTATCACAACCTTGTAATTATCGCTTGTCACTCTATCTTTAGCCATTTTGAATTCATGCACTAAAATGTTGTGATTGTGAAACTTGAAAACATTTTGGTTGCGTATTGGGAGCAGGAAGCAAAGAGCCAATTGTGTGGTATATTTGCCCTTGGATTGTGAAAGTCGGGCAAAATCCAGGCATCGAAACAGAAATCGAAAAAGATGTCAATAGGAAGCATACCTATATTATGTCACGGGTTGGAACGAGTATGTGAAAGAGGCCCACGCGGAGGCACGACTCAGGTTTGAACTTTGGATGGAATATGACAAACCTGGTGTGGGGCCTATAATTACAACCAAATGCGTGACTCTCGAAAGGCTTTTAAGGTGAAACTAAAGTGGTGTCAAAACAACCAGCAACAAATTAAAATGGACATTATTGCGTCTCACCACTCGGCGAGGAACTTTGGAAGCTTTTGGAGAGAAACGAAAAGGTTGAATCCTGAGTCTAGTCTCCCTGTAAGTGTTGAGGGTAAAACTGAGTCAGTCGATATAGCTAACTTATTTCGGCAGCGTTTCAAAATTGATCCACCTCTAGGGCCAGCAGATAAAACGCCGAACGTAAGCTGTTTTGACCTAAATGTACGTTTTACGGCCCGTGACGTGACTTCCGTAATAAAAAAAACATGTTAAGAGGTAAGTCGCCGGGTCACAACAGCTTAAGTATTGAGCACCTGCAGAACGCAGGTGTTCATCTCCCAAAGATTCTTGCCTTACTGTTCAACCTTTGTGTCAGTCATTCCTATCTACCAGCTAATTTGGTGAGAAGAGTTGTGGTGCCCGTTCCTAAAAATAAGACTAGTAATATGTCGGATATAACCAACTACAGACCGATTTCCTTAGCAACGGTTATAGCTAAAATTACGGATAGTTTGCTTGACAGATATCTAGGTAAACAATTAAACATTAATGACCGACAAGTATAAAAAGTAAAAGTATAAAATAAAAACTTTTTACCAAAAACTTTAACCGCCGAAAAAACTGAAAAGCAAAAAATAATAAACCTTAAAATTATGAGTCGGCGCTTTGAGTGATCTTTGTTCATTGATTTTTCAGCGCCGACTCATAATTTTAAGGTTTATTATTTTTTGCTTTTCAGTTTTTTCGGCGGTTAAAGTTTTTGGTAAAAAGTTTTTATTTTATACTTTTTTGTAGCTTTAATGTACTTATAATACTTGGCAAGGTATACCCTATCCAATGAATAAAGAATTATCAAAATCGGACTACTTTGTATAAAGTTATGCATGGTTAAACATTACAATCAGTGAGTGAACAATCAATCATCCCCTGTTTTCCGACCCTTAGGGTTCGATTTTGTTTTCCAAATTTAAATGGGACCACTCTCGAAGTATACCCTTTCCAATAAAAAAAGAATTATCAAAATTGGACTACTCTGTATAAAGTTATGCGTGGTTAAACATTACAATCAGTGAGTGAACAATCAATCATCCCCTGTTTTCCGACCCTTAGTGTTCGATTTTGTTTTCCAAATTTATATGGGACCACTCTCGGAGTATACCCTTTCCAATAAAAAAAGAATTATCACAATCGGACTACTATGTAAAAAGTTATGCGTGGTCATACATAAAAAAAAAACAAACAAAAAAAATAAAATAAAAATATACGCGTCGAATTGATAACCTCCTCCGTTTTTTTTCGTCGGTTAAAAATTACGGATAGTTTGCTTGACAGATATCTAGGTAAACAATTAAACATTAATGACCGACAGTTTGGTTTTAGGAATGGGTTATCAACGGAGACTGCGATTATGACTCTAAAGAGCACAGTGCAATATTACACTGGGTGGAGGACACCTGTGTATGCATGCTTCCTGGATTTATCCAGTGCTTTTGACGTCGTCTCATATGACATCCTGTGGGAAAAAATGTCCAACGAAGCTAACCTGCCGCCAGAAATAATTAATATCTTCAAGTTCTGGTACGGTGCCCAATATAACATTGTGAGGTGGGCAGGCGCTTACTCAGATGTGTATAGGTTAGAGTGCGGGGTGAGGCAGGGGGGTCTGACCTCGCCTAAGTTATTTAATATTTATATAAATAAGCTGATCAAGGAACTCAGCAGCACTGGCATCGGATGCACGATATATGGTGTATCTTTCAACAACATCAGTTATACCGACGATATGGTGCTTCTGAGTCCGTCGACCAGTGCCCTCAGAAAACTATTGAAGATATGTGAGTGCTATGCTGGAGCCCATGGACTAAGGTATAATGCAAAGAAAAGTGAGCTGTTAGTCTTTATGGCACAAAACAAGACATGAAGTGGTGCCACCAGTCTCGCTATGTTGTGCAACTCAGAAATAAGCAGTTTAAATACCTTTAAACAGAGATAAGCAGTTTAAATACCTTGGTCACTGGGTTTCAGAGGATGGCACTGATAACTGTGATATAGATAGAGCGCAGGGCATTAGCCGTACGATGCAACATGCTGGCCCGCAGATTTGCAAAGTGCGACAGTAATGTTAAATTAACACTGTTTAGGGCATACTGCCAGGCTTTTTATACCTGCAGTCTGTGGACCAGATACACGCAAAAAACGTACAATGCCTTGCGTGTGCAATACAACAATGCTTTTAGGATACTGCTGTCGCTGCCACGTTTCTGTAGCGCGTCAGGAATGTTCGCAGCAGCGCGTACAGATGACTTCTTTGCGATCATTCGTAAAAGATCCGCATCATTACTACGTCGGATGCAGGACAGCGACAGCAGTCTTGTGAGCATTGTTGCTAGCAAAACTGAGGGCCATATGATGGGGCACCTGTGCGCAGTGCATGTACTGTTGCCGGGTGTGTCTAGAAGATGGCATAATAGATATGGTGTTCCTTAAGTTGCATTGAAAACAGTGTAACTAGACGAATACTATACCTACTTACTATATCTATTTTTAAGTGTAATTTATTGTTCCTGATTTGTTTGTAACTTTTTATTAATTAATTATACTAACATAGTTTAAGTAATACTAACAAAATTATGGGTTATGTGCCTGATACATAGATAAATAAATAAATTAAATATATTGTATTTCCTTATGTTTTTTTTTTAAAAACGGCGAGACTCATTTGTTTCATTAGAGAAAAGTTCTTTTAGAGGTGCGACTGGCTCGTTCAGTGAAAGAAGAGCAACTTCCCCCCCCCCCCCCCCCCGAATCGTAATTCTTAATCAAAAGTCTCGTCATACTGAATTGCAGCCTTATCGAATACCACCCACATATATCTTGAATATTAGACGTCGCTGTTGTGCCCATTCAGCAACAGCGCGTCTGCGAGATTCACCTTCTTCAACGGTTTCTGTAGCTCTTTGAGACGCCAGGTAAGTCGCTTGCCGAAGACGCCGAGCTATGGATTGTTCGGGTGTCTCAGAAGCCCGTTGAGATGCCAATATTCAGCGTTGTTTTGATATCGAGCTTGGGCACAGAATATACAGGGTGTAAGGGGAACGCTTCCGAAGACAGAACATAGGTTATATACAACCTAAATGCAAACGGATACCAATAACCTTTCGCCTTAAATTGATTATTTACAAGCCTTCATTTTTAATTACTCAGCAATGAACACCATACAAAATGTAAGGTCACTGGCACGCAGCGCACCGGCGGCGCCCGTCACGACGGCGCGACGCGTACTCCGCCGCGACGGCGCGACGCGTGTGGCGCCTCTACGACGCGACGCGTGCGCTGCCGCGCCGGCGCCGCCGAACCACGGTCTCCGTACGACAACTTCCCGGATTTTATAGGAAATTTACAAGGGTGGCACTCTTACACTTTACAAAATTCATCATCTGCCTAGCCTTTTTCCAACTATGTCGCCGACCCCAGGCTTCCAATCTAACCGGATGCAGCTGAGTACCAGTATTTCACATGGAGCGACTGCCTATCTGATCTCCACAACCCAGATACTGGGTAATACGATACCCTTTGGTAAGACTGGTTGTCAGACTTTCGGGCTTCTGACGACCCGTGACGACTGTCTAAGATCTACGAAAGACAACCGGGATCACCGGCTAAACGTGCTTTCCGAGGCACAGAAGGGTCTTGGTATGTAAAGATGGTCACCCATACACGGAACAACCGCAGCAAACGTAGCTTAACCTGAACGATCGACCCGTGCGGCTGTTGTAACTTAGCCTCAAGCGCTTTACAAAATTATGAATTTTTATCATATTAGTAGCCGTTAAACATTGAAACTGACTGAGGCATTTTACGTACCTTTCTAAATCTTTTGCGATGAGTTTGGCTTAATTTGTCGAACTGTGCTCCATGCCTTTCATGCGAGATTCAGAAGAATGCCAGAGGTTTGAAAATCTGTCTCGGTAAATCCCCAAAACGAAAGGAATAGCTTTGCCACGGGCTTCTAAACACATCATCATGTTACCGTTTTCACGAGCACTGTACACGTATTCAGGCATTGTTTATCACAACAAAAACAATAAAAAAACACTAAAAACGTAACAATAATAACAAGACACAATTTTAAACTAAAGTGTTAAATACGACTCAATATCTATCGATCAGTTACACGTACCACTTTCGCTCACGAACCGAGTCGGAAAGGAACTAACTAGACTACTAGAGAACTAACACAAGATCAAACATGCCGCCGGCTTGCACGTGGTGCCGACAAAAGCCCCGCCGGCGTCGCGCTGTCGGCGGCGGCGCCGACGCACGGTGGGCTACAATTTACAAATCGCCTTCCATAGACCAAGGCTTGTTAACGTTACCAAATTCACACTATAAGTATCGTTAAGTAACGTTATTTTCATAAAGTTAATATTTTAACGGTAACACGGGTAACGATACTTTAGTATCGAATCTATAAATAACGTTACCAATTAACGTTACTAGTATCGATACTTTTATCGTTACTTAATGCGTTGTTTTCAACCTGCGCAACCTAAGCGGCACGACATGGGCGGCGGCGCTCTACGGTAACATCGCCAATTAAAGGATGCAAATGCAACTTCATTAATGTAGACGAAAGAAAGAGACGAAAGAAAATAAATAAAAGTTTAACGGTACTCAGTTACCGGTAAAACGTATGCCAAGTATCGTTACCAAGCATAACGTGACCTCTACTAATAACGTTATCTTCGTCCGATGAAAGTAACGATACCAAATTTTTAACGTTATTCAAAGCCCTGCCATAGACATTGAGACTCGAATTTTGAAGGGTCTTTTTTGGCTAGAAATGGATTCTGCTGATCACTACTATTCTAAAAATTTCGTATGGGGCAATTGCGTGTACAAATGAAGGAGTTATAATTTTTTAAAGAAAGAAATGAATGGCGCTGACATGAAAAATGAGTCTGTCTCTGGATTCATAAGGTTCGCCACTATATCCGTACACACAGATAGTACGATTTATTTGTAATTTTTTGATATACTTCATCTTTCTAAATTTAAAAATAAAATAATGTTGATGATTAATTTTATGGTTAAATGCTTTAAATTATGAGTATGCTTATTCAAGTTCACAATATTTTTTATACTAAGGGTCAAGACAGTTTAAAAATTCACAAAAGTTCGTTTCACTAAATTGAAATCACATGGTAATTATGAATTAGCTTTCTAATCTCGCGATTGCGATCGCCCACTGTGCGGCGCCGCGCTGTCTTGTCATGTGAATGATCAAAAAGATACAAAGACGAAACAGAAAACCAACTCATTTCAAATGTTAGGAAATTGGACCTATGCTTTAAATCGAACTGTTTTTTTTTTTACTTTTCAATAAGATTTAACGGGTTTCTTAGATTAAATTAATGAAATTATCCACTTTAAATTAATTGAGTTTACTTACTAAATGAAGGATACAATCATTGCAATAAACAAGCTTGCGTCGTGTGACTCTAATCACATTGGTATAAAGTTCAAATTCAATTGATTCACGTGCGCTAGTTGTTTGAAACTGTACTCGTAATGAAAATGTTTTAGTCAATCACAGCTAATGTTGGCGATCGTTCACTTTATTTCATTCACTATCCATTATCAACTAACATACAAAACTGTTATTAAATCTAAGACACAGTCCATCAATTTAAAACTTGTGATACTTCTGCAATTTACTTATTTTATTTTGGCGGCTTTATACAAAGAATAGGTAAAAGTCACTGTGTACTTGGGGGTCGTTGTCCACGCGTCTGTCGGCGTGCGCGGTGAACCCGAGATCAGCTGATTTTTACATTTGAATTTACATCGCTTGCTGAAGCTGTAATTTTTTTTGTCCAATAGTATGTGTTTTATCTCAAATAATGGTTTATTTAACTGTTCTCACAGCATAGTCCACAAAAAATGCAAAAATAAATTGGTAAAAATTGTTAAAAAAAAAAATACAAAAAATTTTATGCATAAGTATCGAGAATAACTAGCCCTATCACCTGTTTTCGTTTTCGGAAGCGTTCCCCTTACACCCTGTATATTAGTACCTTACGGTACAGAAGTTTCACTCCCGAGTTTAGATAAACGGTATGATAAACGCGAGCGTCCGGCCACCGTACTAGTCTCAATAGGCTTGCACTCGCTCGACTTGTCGCACACGCAGCGCACGCACCCGCGGATCAAAAGTAAACTGTTAATACCGTAAAGTACCTACTATTGTATATTCTACCTCTCTGACAGCCCTAGCAGATTGAAGCGAGACGGCAGACAGTTATTGTACTATGAACGCTATACGCAATGCAAAAGGTTGAAATTAGGTTGTTTTCCAGAATAGTAGGTAAATATCTCGGGGATTTTGCGCCGCTTGTATGGAAGTGAGACAGGCCTGGCTTGGGACTGTTCTTAATAGGTAGTTTTTCTACACTTTCAAATAATACAGTACGCAAGATATATAAAAAATGCAATACCTGCTGCCTATTCAATTTACATATTATGTATTCAATTAAAAATTATAGCTACTGTATACTAATTAATATCCAAAAAACTATTCTTATTTGCTAATTGAAAATCAAAATCACGCTTCCGTATTATTAATTATTCTATTATTATTAATTTATTTTATATTACCAATGTAACTACTTTATGATAATTATAAAATAAAAAAGTAGTAATTCGTTATAATTCGTTACTAATTAACTATTACTATAAACACCAAAATCAACTCAATTTAACTAATATTGTAAACACCAAAAACAAAAACAAATACCAACCTAAGTAATTAAAATAAAATCCCTAACTCGTTAGAAGTAATAGTAAAAGTAATGAAATCTCATACGTGTAACTCGTAAGCACACAAAAAACCTGCCAATACCTATCTATTACATTATATAGGTACTGTGCGTCTATAACAACACGCTAGTTTGCGCCTTGAAAATTCGCAAAACGAACACGATCGTCCATGAGCTCTACCCTTAGGTTACGCGTCTGCCCGCGTTCGGGTCGCGCACTCAGCTCAGATCCATGAGAATTCTTCCCACACCTCGCCCGCCGCCATAGTAACGCGCACTCGATTAATAAAATCGTCCTATTAAAATATTAATTATCGTCTAAAATATGTAGTGTAAAAGACGAAATTTAATAAAAGTATTTTTCGTACCACTTGCTCAAAAAAGTGACATTCTATGCCACAAAAAGCGAACATAACGATAGTCATTTTTAATCTGTTAAAAACAGGGAAAGAAAATTGTACTGAATTTCATTCATCCTCTAGGGGGAGAGAATGTGATATTTTGGAATACTTACCGAAAATACTGAACTACATCTGTGTTTACACCTTTGAGTTTGTATATAAAGCATTATACATCTTTTTGAAAAAGGAATACGCATTTAAGACGCATTTATTATGCAGTTATGATTATTAAATAAAATTACGAAAACCGACGAGGCCGTATGAACTTACGCCTTTGCTTTCTGACAAAAAAATTTTAGTCAAGGAATTTGCCGCGTTTTTGTTTTCTTCAAATACATAAACGTTAAGTTTATTTTAATTTATTTTTAATTGTCATTATTTTTAATAAATGCTTATCTCATATTATTATTGTGTTAATTTTTTCGCAAATGGTACGAAAAGTAGAGTATTTTCCTCGGTGATAAAGCTCTCTTAGTCTTGGGTGAACTTAAATCCCTCGCTACACTCAGGACTCGTCTTAAATCCCTCGCTTCGCTTTTTAACACTGTCGCTATGCTCGGGAGTGAACTTCGAGTCCTTCGTTACGCTCGCGATTTAAATCGTCACCCGCGACAGAAGACACAGCTTTATCCCCTTGGTTAATAATCTACTATTTATCTAGACTTTATATGTATAATATATAATATTATAAAGCTGAAGAGTTACTTTGTTTGGTTGAACGCTGTAATCTCAGGAACTACTGGTCCGAATTGACAAATTATTTTTGTGTTGGGTAGCCTATATATTGAGAAAGGCTATATAATATCACGCTACAGTCAAAAAGAGCAGAACAGCAACGAAAAATGGAAGAAAACCAGCAGGCAATTCGATGTGACGGGAAGGGTTGAGGGAGCAAAAATTTACTACCAAATGTACATTAGAAATATATTATCAATTTGTATTGTATTTATGGTTCACTGTTTTGGTGCTAATGGCTCACTCATAAATTATAGATATATGTTGTCGCGGAGTTTTTTGTAGGACTGATCAATTTCACGTGTAAACTCTACAGTTTTTGCACCGTACCGTACGCCAGAATAACTCGCAGATGGCAGGTTTTTTTCCGACTTGCTTGACAATTATATCGGTATATTTTGGACAATTCACACACAATTTTTAAAAATTATTGTGAAAACTATGTGATATTCTAATTTATCTACACTAATATTATAAAGAGGAAAAATTTCTATTTTTGTTTGTTTGTTTGTAACGGATAAAATCAATAACTATTGGACTGATTTTAAAAATTCGTTCACCATTAGAAAGCTACATTATCTGTGAGTAACATAGGTTATATAACATCACGCTACAACCCAGAGGAGCGGAGCAGTAATGAAAAATGTTGCAAAAACGTGGATAATCGCACAGGTAGGCGATTCGACGCGACGGGAAGGGTCGGGGAACACGAAATTTAACGCGGACGAAGTCGCAGGCAGAAGCTAGTAAGCTATATTATTGTAAACTTTCATTAAAATCCATTCGGTAGTTTTTGCGTGAAAGAGGAACAAACATCCATACATCCTTACATCTATACATCGATACATACAAACTTGTGCGTTTATAATATTAGTAGGATTCAGTACAGTGTATTACGCAAACTCAAATCATAATCGGATCGGAGCCATAATCTTGTTTTCTCAATACGATTTCTGGGTAAACGCCCCCATCCTCATTCAGGCAACAAAAAACCTAGTACAGCTTTAAACTAATGAAATCATTGCCTTTCAGTTTACTTAGTTGGGTTAAAAAGAACCAACCTGGAACTTCAGTTGTGTCAGGATCTCTGCTACTCCTTCGGTTGTCTGGTCTTTGTGTTTGTTGCTGTTCTGTTGTGTCCATGTTGATTAAATGGATCTCTTCTTCTACCCTTCGTCCGTTATCATCAGAATCAGAATCGTCTTTGGGTATCGATGAAATATCTTCGTCGTCTTTGTACGTTGGCCGTTTAGACTTGAATTAGGAAAAAAAAATTAGAAATTTGAAGATTAGCCCAAAACAAAACTTTAGCCCGATCGATTTTAGATTCAATAATTGAAATATTTTTTTCATTAATATTACTTGTAATTTACTTAATACCTGTTATTTAAAATACGAACGGTACGGTTTTTGTGCGTACGTCATGACTTACCTTAAACCTTCTCTGCGTAGCCTCCGTGACCTTGGAACGCATGGCTTTGCGATTGGTGGGAGTTGGCGTAATCGTGTCCGAAGAATGCGCTGTCGGGTCCTGTGCACCAGTAGTCGCATCCGCCTTAAACTTGAAACGCACGGCAGTGTCTTCTGGGTGAAAAGGGAAGAAACACTGCTATTAAAGATCTGAGTTCATTGGTTTCTTTACCTACTTGAATAGTAGACCAAAAAAAAAACTAAGAAAATAATAAAAAGATTGAAGCCCATGGCGAAGTTACAGGTGAGAAGTTCCTTTTTAAATAAAAAAATACAGTCCAAGAAATTGTTCTGAGCTATTGTTGTGAAGTCAAAGGCTACGATAATGTCATAAACTGCTGCTGTGGCCGGAAAGTGTGAATTCTTACCCCGTGTTTGACCAGTAGCGTCCGAAGCGTGCCCAACCTCCATGCCCAGCTCCATGTCTTGATCGCCAATGTTCGGTGTACCCGCGTGTGTTAGACGCGCGGCCGAGTCTGCTAGATGAATAGGAGAGAAACGTCTTTAAACAGATCAGATTTCGGAATCAGATTTCGGCCCTAAAAATTAACGCTAAGTCATAATAAACTAAAGCGATATACCAAAAACAAAGTAAGATTTGTAAACTACTGCTGCGGCCGCCAAGTGCGCCATCTTACCCCGTGTGTGAGCAGCAACGTCCAAAGCGTCCTCAGCCTTGTCCTGACCGCCAGCGGTCGCAGCCGCCGCGTACTTGATACGTACGGCCCTGTCTCCTGAGTCAAAAAGAAAGAACACCGGTATGAAACATCAGATTTTTCTGGTTTATTAACTTGGAACAAATATAAATGTAAGTAAATAATAGTTTGTTCAAGTATTAAAACCCCGGTAAAATAACAAACTGTTGTTATGGCCGTAAGTGCGCATTCGTACCCCGTGTGAGTGTAGCAACGTCCAAAACTTTCTCGTACGGACGGACGTACGGCCCTGTCTCCTGAGTGAAAAGGAAAGAAACACCGCTATGAACGATGTGATATCTTTGGTTCATTAACATGTAACGAATATAAATCTGAGTTTAAAGTTTGTCCAAATACTGAAGTTGCAAGAGGAAAATCCGAGGTTGCCGCGGACAAAGTCGCGAAAATATAGCAATTCTTTATGTAATAACTAGCTTCTGCCCGCGACTTCGTCCGCGTTAAATTTCTTGTCTTCCCGACCCTTCCCGTCGCGTCGAATCGCCTACCCGTGCGATTTTCCCCGTTTTTGCAACATTTTTCATTATTGCTCCGCTCATCTTGGTTGTAGCGTGATGTTATACAAGATAATTTTTTATCGAGTGCGCAAACTGTAACAATGAATTCAGCATATCATTCTAGACCCCCCCAGCGTAGAAAATTTTCGTCGGTTATACAAAAAAAAAAAATCTGCTGTTCCATACATTTTGACCCCGTAGGTATTGCATTTTTCTATGAAACAGCTGTTTTTTTTTTTTTATGCAAAACCTACGAAAATTTTCTACGCTGGGGGGTCTAGAATGATATGCTGAATTCATGGTTACAGTTTGCGCACTGGATAAAAAATTATCCTGTATAGCCTTCCTCGATAAACAAGCTACCCAACACAAAAAGAATCTTTCAATTCGGATCTGTAGTTCCTGAGATTAGCGCGTTCAATCAAACAAACATACAAACAAACAAACAAACTCTTCAGCTTTATAATATTAAGTACAGATTGAGGGAAAAGAGATTGCTTCTATTGTTTGTAGCGCAGTCAAAGGCTACGATAATGTTATAAATTGCTGCTCCTTTCGAAAAGGGCGTATACTTACCCCGTGTGTGATTAGCAGCGTCCGAAACGTGCGCGGTCATGTCCTGGTCGCCAGCGGTCGGAGCCGCCGCGTACTCGATACGAACGGCCCTATCTCCTGAGTCAAGAGGAAAGAACACCGGTATGAAAGATCGGATTTCTTTGGTTTATTAATTTGTCAATAAATACAATTATAAGTAGATAATAGAGTTTGTTCAACTACTGAAGCTCCGATAAAATAACAAACTACTGCGCGTTCATACCCCGTGTGTGAGCAGCAGCGTCCGAAGTGTCCTCAGCCTTGTCCTGATCGCCAGCAGTCGCAGTCGCCGCGTACACGATACGTACGGCACTGTCTCCTGATTCAAAAGGAAAGAAACTCCAGTATGAACGATCTGATTTCTTTGGTTTATTAACATGTACCAAATATAAATCTGAGTTTAAAGTTTGTTCAAAAAATTTTTCCTACGCGATCGAATCAGAATTGAAGAGATCCGAAGGAGAACCAAGGTAACCGACATAGCCTGAAGAATTGCTAAACTGATGTGGCAGTGGGCAGGGCACATTGCTCGCAGAACAGATGGCCGATGGGGCCGAAAGGTTCTGGAGTGGCGACCGCGTACCGGAAGACGTAGAGTTGGAAGGCCTCCAACAAGGTGGACCGATGACCTTGTGAAGGCCGCAGGAATCCGCTGGATGCGGGAAGCACAAAACCGGTCGAAGTGGCGGAGCTTGGGTGAGGCCTATGTCCAGCAGTGGACGTCTTTCGGCTGAAATGATGTTGATGATGAGATGGAGTTTATTTTCATTTCTAATTGATTCGGGTACATTACTGTATATTATTATTGGCATTACCAGAGGGCTTGGCGTTTTTTTTTTAGGTGGGATGTAGGTAGGTTTACTGGTCTTTTTACCGGAGTGTGTATCTTGTTTGTTTGTTGTTTTTTTGTTGTCTTCTCGTTTTGAGTACAATTCTTGGTGTTTATGAGCAAATTTGCATGTTTCGAGTATATATGACAGCGTAAAATTGTGAAAACCGTTAGATTACAATCTAACTAGCGAGATTGTAAACCGTAACATACTGCTTACAATTTCACTACTTCTGCATCCGAAAAGTGCGCATTCTTACCCCGTGTGTGACTAGCAGAGTCCGCAACGTGCTCAGCCACGTCCAGATCGCCAGCGGTAGAAGCTGCCGTGTGCTGGAAACGCACGCTAGTGTCCTGTGTGTCGGCAGACTTAGCTGGGGCGTGTCTAAAGTGCACGGCAGTGTCTTGTGCGTTGGCGGTCGGAGCCGCCGCGTACTTGATACCTACGGTCCTGTTTCCTGAGTCAAAAGGAAAGAACACCGGGTATGAAAGATCATATTTTTTTGGTTTATTAACTTGAAATAAATATAAATCTGAGTTAAATAGTGAAGTTTGCCTTAATTTTGAACTTCCAAGAGCAAAATTTGAGATTGCCGCGGGCAAACTCGCGAAAAAGAGCGAATCTTTTAAATAACAATTGAAAAAATATATATAGTGCTGCCGTGTCCGACAAGTGCGAATTCATACCCTGTGCGTTAACAGTAGGCGCACGCGCGGCGAGTCCTCCCTCGAGCTCAACGCTAGTGATGGCAACCACCATGTCCGCGAATATCGCAGCCATGCTCCGTGCGTGAGCGGTCATAATGTCGGCTATAGTAGCGAATGCCGAAGCAGTGGTATGTGCGGCCCTCTCCTGTGCAGCAGCAACAGCAACCAACACCTTCGGTGCGTGCGCATTCGCGTTCAGAGTGGTTGGATCAGCCGCATTCGTCGCCACATCCTGTACGCCAGCCGTTGCTCTCTCCCTGTGCGTGGTTTGCGCTGTGGTGTTAGCAACCACTTCCAAACTTTGGACCCCACCTGGTCAAACAAGCACATTACACATTACAGAAGATCAAAACTAAACGCCCGCCAGCAAACATACTTTCACAATTCTAGTTGCTCTATTAAGTATAACATGTTAGAGTAATCGTGTACGCGATAAATAAGAACTGACCTGACACTTCCATATCATCACCTTCGTCATCATCAGAATCTGGATCGTCAGGTGGTCTATATGGATGGGCCTCGCCGACATTCGTTGACTGTTTAACCTTAAATAGAAAACAACAAAAAACTAAAACCCGACTGATTTAATGTCAATATCAGTGTAATTATTGATAAAGTGATATAAAACTAAAACTTTTGTTTGAGTTTTTAATCAAAATCTCACTGAAAAGTAGCTTAAAGTGAAAGCTCGGGTTTGCGGGCGCAAGCCATGGGTAGCTCGCTGCCCGGTAAGATCAGGCCCAGGTAAACAAATGGTTTATTATTTTATTAGTAATACAAAGTGTGCGAATAACAAGTCACATTTTGCTTATAAGCACTTAAATACGTCAATTAATCAATCCTATACTCTATGTTGGTTGATAGTGACACAAACAAGAATATTCTTTATAGACGAATGAGGAAAATAACTGTAAAATATAACTAGTTTTGAATTTAACTAAACCGAGTAATTTAAATCAGACTGATAACTCAATAGACTCTTACAAATCCATATCATTTTATATCACTTTACTATATGCAACCATATAATTATCATTATGGTAATAAGCCGCAGATGCTGGAACCCCAGAGCAGACGACAAGACGAAGCAGCAAACTCTTAAGACCCATACTAATGACGAGGTGACCAGAGATACCAGGAAACAAAAAGAAGTCCCAGCAACATTTTCGCTCAACATGACAAAATAGTTGCTGATCTGCGGGTGGAGGTGTTAAGTACGGATCCCTAATGAATATCGCCGCGCGCCGTCCCTGCAATTCAAATCACGCCGAGGGCATAAAAACTGCATCGATGACATCCGTCCTAGCACAAGCCGCCGCGAAATTCAACCACTAAGGTTGGACTTTTAATCCTATTCAGTAACTCGACAGTTGGAGGGATACCAGCACCCTAATTGCGAAACGCACAATTTATCAGAATCTGAATGGGATTGAAGATTATTTCTAAACCATTGCGTCATTTGTTCGAATAAATTGTCGGCTCAGCAACGTAAATAACGCAATGAATGTTGTTTAACTATGAATATTAAACCAATTGCTACCGATAAAAAGTTCCGCAATTACCTACCCCTCTGGTTTTGACAAAAAAAATATAGTGACGTGGTGAAAGAATGAATCAAATTGAATGAACTTGAAATAATGTACTTACATGCAAATGTTTATTTCAATTTTAATATATTGTCTTAAAACACGGTATATAAGTACTATATCTATGGTTGCCAGAGGTAATAAAGGGACTAAAGTAAAAAAATAATTAAAATGACATGATTTTTAGGGTTCCGTTGCCAAATGGCAAAAAACGGAACCCTTATAGATTCGTCATGTCTGTCTGTCTGTCTGTCCGAGTATGTCACAGCCACTTTTTTCCGAAACTATAAGAGCTATGCTGTAGAAACTTGGTAAGTAGATGTATTCTGTGAACCGCATTAAAATTTTCACACAAAAATAGAAAAAAAACAATAATATTTGGGGTTCTTCATACATAGAACTGAAACTCAAAAAGAAAAATTTCATCAAACCCATACGTGTGTGGTATCTATGGATAGGTCTTCAAAAATGATATTGAGGTTTCTAATATAATTTTTTTCTAAACTGTTTAGTAGTTTGCGCGGGAGACACTTCCAAAGTGGTAAAATGTGTCCCCCCCCCCCCGTAACTTCTAAAATAAGGGAATGATAAAACTAAAAAAAAATACATGATGTACATTACCATGTAAACTTCCACCGAAAATTGGTTTGAACGAGATCTAGTGAGTAGTTTTTTTTTTAATACGTCATAAATCGTAAACCACAATTTACCTTTCATTCAGTCAACTCAAATATAAAAATTAAAAAAAACATTTAATTTCATAAACATAAACCTTATGCATAAACCGTGAATACCTGCAGGTTTGTACGGAACCCTCGGTGCGCGAGTCCGTCTCGCACTTGGCCGGTTTTTTTATATTTAGTTTTGTTTCCCATTTATTAACACGTTGAGTGCCGATCACGCGATATCGCGTGATTCGTCGGCTCTGCATAATATGGCCGATCACGCAATATCGCGTGCTTGCTACTAACAATTTTGTTTGGCACTCAACGTGTTAAGGAAGAATAAAAAAAACTAAAGATAATGTAGGTACTTCATATTTTTGTTCTTATTTGTTAGTTATTATTGTCGGATTGTTTTTAATTATTTTAGTTTTCCTTCCTCGCGTATACGTTTGAGTTTCACACATGGCACAAAGAATACAAAGTTCTAATATAGGCCGTAGTACGTAGGTACTAGGAATGCAAAAACGGAAACGTTTGAATAGAGATCCTCTCTCCCATCTTAAATTTCTTTTTGTAAATTAAACTGTATATGTTTTTTTTTATTTGTGGGAGATTTTTTTTTAACAGGCAAAATGCAAATCCGAGGCAAATAACAGACAAAAAAAACTTTTTTACAAAAAAAAAACAACCGACTTCCTTAAAAACACTACAAAGTGAAAAATAACTTTAATTTCGGTAGTCGGTGTCTTAGGATCTGTATTTATGGTTTTTTTGCCACCGACTTCCGAAATTAAAGTTATTTTTCACTTTGTAGTGTTTTTAAGGAAGTCGGTTGTTTTTTTTTTGTAAAAAAGTTTTTATTTTTAAATTTTTAGTTGTGGTATTCACCCTGCACTAATTCCAAACAAACAATGCATATTTATGCGATAGCAGAACTCGCGGTTGATTTCCTGTCATTTTTTAAAGAGTTCCGGTGTCTGTCTCCCGAACTCATCATCAGATCTATATGAAAATTATATGGGACCATTTCGGAATAAACCCCTTTCGAACAAAAAAAGAATTTTGCAAATCCATCTATATATGACGGAGTTATGCCCGAACATACATAAAAAAAAACCAACCATGGCCAGGCCAAAATGATTAAGGCTGCTTTTTTTTTATTAAGCAGACAGTAGAGTGGGTAAGAGCTTACTCTAGTGTCTGCTGAAGAATCAATTCTCGATGTCAACGAGTATGTCTATCTAGGACAAGATATCTTCTAACTCCTGATCGATAAGGAGTTGTACCTTCCATCATCAGCTCAACGGAATATAAGAATACAAGTAACGGTCTAAACGTGCCTATAATATTCAAAAAATTATCCCCTAACCTTCTAACCTTTCACTGTAAGTTCCTATATGTACTGTTCACCGATGAGGAGTTCCATGCGGTATCTTCGAAGACTATAATTAGTTCACCACGGATGGATAGATAGAACCAGCAATTATTTTTGATCTTTAGTACAATATCCAAATCACATTACGTGTACTGTTTGTTTTTGAGGAGTTCCTTCGTTTATCTCCCAAAGTATACATCAAATCTTCACAAAATTAATATGGGACCACCTCAGGAGTATACCCTTACGAATAAAAAAAGAATTTTCAAAATCGGTTGACAATTGGCGGAGAAATCGGTGAACATACATAAAAAAAAAAAAAAATACATACAGTCGAACATATAACCTCTTCCTTTTTTTGAAGTCGGTTAAAAAGGAACCTAGTCCATTGTGTAAAGATACCTGTGGGAACTGGAGGTAACAATAATGCTGACATTGCAAAATGCAATGTCTCATAATACAGGCCCACGTTCCCGCGGACGGACGTAACAAAACAAAACGCACTGAGAGTTGAAAATCGAACACTTTGCTTTCCCGAGCCGCCTGACACTCAATCACGCTGCACTCTGTTAGATTCTCAGTGCTCGGTTCAACACAGTGAGTCGAAAATTCAGTGCACGATAAAATCCCGCCCCGATATTACAACGGCCATGTCATGTAGACTAAACTTATATGCTGTTTTGGTTTTCCTAACTTTTTTGTGTCATTAAAATCAAAATCGTTATAATAAGAATCTTTATAATTATTGGTAATACCAGGCCACTCAGAAAGTATTGCGAAAACAAGTTTTTTTTTGTATGAGAGACTGGCCAGTTATAAACTATTATAGAAATAATGATTATTTATATATAAGTAAAAATAGGTACGTTCCAATTTCAAAAATTTCCCTCCACCTTTTTCGCGAGATAATTAAATTATCATGTCTCATTTGAAAATGGATTTGCGCCGGGAACATTTTCGTGCTGTGATTTTTTACGTTTTCATGTGTCGCCTGAAACCGGACGAATTATACGATAGACTTCAAATTGTATTCATGGATGAAGGCCCTTCTAAGGCAACTGTGTATCGTTGGTATAACGAATTCAAACGTGGTCGACTAACTTTGTGGGATGAAGAAAGAAGTGGTCGCCCTTTGACGGCTGTTACGGAGGAAAACGTGCTAGCGGTGAAAAATTTAATCCACGACAATAGGCGAATTACGTATCAGGAGATTCAACACATACTGCAGATTGGATCGGGAAGCCTTCACGAGATTCTGCACGTCCATCTTCGCGTGAGGAGGATAGTTTCACGCTGGGTGCCGCACAACCTCACCGAAGCTCAGATGCAGGCCCGGGTGGAATGGTGCCGTGGTATAATAAACAAATTTGAAGCAGGCTCGTCTCGGCGTGTTTACGACATTATTACAGGTGATGAGTCCTGGATTTATCAATACGATCCAGAAACAAAGCGCCAGTCGACGGTTTGGGTATTTTAAAACGAATCAACGCTGCAGCTGGTGGAATGGTGCCGTCATATGATAAACAAATTTAAAGCAGGTTCGTCGTTTTACTATCGATACCCAACACGTGGGTATAGCCAGCTATTTTAACTTGACCCTGTGTCATCAGCTGGGCTGAGCGATAAAGCGCCGGGCGTTGATTGCATTCGAGTCATTGACTTAAAAATAATCACTGTATCACTATATACAATATTTTATAACAAAGTCGTCGTCGTCGTCCCCCCCCCCCCCCCGCCGCATCTCTCTGGGTGACCGCGATAAAATCAATAACTACCGAATTTTCATACCAATGAGGGAGTGATTCACGACGAAGGTTTAATATTCTTTATTTATATTATTTTATTATTCGATTTTTATTAAAGCATAATCGCCCTATAATGTTCCAATTGCTGGGACACAGGCCTCCTCTTTTCGGGACAGAGAGTAAGCTGTACTCTACCCATTAAAGCAGCCTTTCCCAAAGTGGGCGATAACGCCCCCTTGTGGCCGCTGCAGGGCCTAAAAGGGGGTGGGAAGAGATCCAGAAAAAAAATGGGAGCGTTGCATTAGAGTTAGAGCCCCAGTACGGATTGGTACATGTTATGTATTTGAATTTTTAGTTCAAGGACATGCCGGTTTCCTCCCGATGTTTTCCTAATTTCCTTCACTCTTTTGAGAGCAGTAATGATGGAATTATATACACAAAGTCAGCCGCCTGTCTGGCTTCGAACCTACGACCTACAACTTGTTAGTAGTGGCCATTAACACTGAACCACCACTGCTCTACTGGGCCACCATTACTCTACAGGGCCACCACTGTTCTACAGGGCCACCACTGCTCTACAGGGCCACCACTGCTCTACAGGGCCACCACTACTCTACAGGGCCACCACTGCTCTACAGGGCCACCACTGCTCTACAGGGCCACCACTGCTCTACAGGGCCACCACTGTTCTACAGGGCCACCACTGCTCTACAGGGCCACCACTGTTCTACAGGGCCACCACTATTCTACAGGGCCACCACTGCTTTACAGGGCCACCACTGCTCTACTGGGCTACCACTGCTCTACTGGGCTACCACTGCTCTACTGAGCCCGCACTGCTCTACTGGGTCCCCACTGCTCTACTGGGCCACCATTTCTCTACTGGGCCCCCACTGCTCTACTGGGCCACCAAAGCGTGTTAAAAATAACATTCTTACAATCGAATACATGTATATGATAAGAGCAAAATATTATTAAAACAGCGACATCAGAATGAGTTGACTCTAAAAATTGATAATAAAACTATTTCAGATAAGTTAAAAGTTGCTGAGACCCTTGAAAATTTCTTTACTAACATTCCAATAGAAGTTACGAAATCTCTCCCCTCATCATCTATATTAGCTGAATCTCTTCTTAAAGAAAACTTCAACAAGGACATTCCTAGTTTTGAATTCAACCCCATTTCTATTGCCACAATTAAAACAACATTTAAAAGTCTTAACATAAAAAACACAGAAGACTTATGGGGTATTTCGGTTAAAGTTCTTGAAAATATCATCGACACCATTGCTCCTGTCTTGACAGGTATATTTAATCAATGTTTAGACCGCGGTACGTTTCCTGATTTAATGAAACATAGTAAAGTAGTACCAATTTTCAAATCGGGTAGTAAAACTGATCCTTCTAATTATAGACCTATATCTGTGTTACCAGCATTGAGTAAAATTTATGAAAAAATCATGCTGGACCAGATGTTGGCTCATTTCAACTCAAATGGAATTTTACACAGTCGACAGTTTGGTTTCACGAAAGGTAAGTCAACGAGTGACGCGGGAGTAAAACTTATCAGTCACATATTAGAATCCTGGGAGCAGTCCCAGGATGCAATTGGCATTTTCTGTGACCTCTCAAAAGCGTTCGACTGCGTTGACCACAATACACTGATCTGTAAATTACACCACTACGGAATTCGTGGACAAGCTGCCGATCTTGTTCTTTCCTATTTATCAAACAGACAGCAAAAAGTAAACGTTGGCGGGGCTACGTCCTTGGGGTCTCTTGTTAAGATGGGCGTGCCGCAAGGTTCAATTCTTGGCCCTTTCTTATTTTTAGTTTACATTAATGACCTTCCTTACATGATAGCTAAGTTCTCGGATATAATTTTGTTCGCTGATGACACTTCACTTATTTTTAAAATAGATAGAAAAGACAGGGATTTCTTACATGTTAACGATAGTCTAGCTATTCTTTCGAAATGGTTTGCAGCTAATAATCTCTTACTGAATGCGAACAAAACGAAATGTATTAGGTTCTCATTGCCAAATGTTCCCCAAGTAGATTTAAATTTAAAACTTGATGGCAAGAAACTAGATGCTATTTCGGAAACTGTATTTTTAGGAATTACTCTAGATTCGAAACTGCAGTGGGGTCCCCACATTAGAGCTATTTCAGGTAGATTAAGTTCAGCTGCATATGCAGTAAGAAAAATTAGGCAGTTGACCGATATAGGTACAGCTCGATTAGTATACTTCGCTTATTTCCACAGTATTATGTCTTATGGCGTTCTACTGTGGGGTTCTGCAGCTGACGTAGATTCAGTTTTCATTTTGCAAAAGAGGGCAATCCGCGCAATCTATAAAATGGGGCCTCGCGAGTCTCTTAGAAACAAATTTACAGAAATTGATATACTGACTCTTCCCTCTCTTTATATCTTTGAATGTATTTTGTATGTTCGCAAAAATTTAGGCCTTTTCAAAATAAGAAGCGATTTCCATAACATAAATACGCGTAGTAAAAATGAAATTGTGATACCAAAATTTAGATTAACTAAAACTAGTAAATCATTTCTTATAAACAGTATCCGCTTCTATAACAAGTTGCCAAAGTCTATTACTGAACTTAGCTATGGAAAGTTCAAATCACACATCAAACGTGTCCTTATCAAAAAAGCATATTATAAGATAAAAGACTACGTTGAAGACAAGGAAGTTTGGCAATAATTCCTTCTGCACATGTGGCTTCCCTGGTAGCTCATTACAGGATGACCTGTGTCTATTAATTGCTCCCGAATGACGATGTACATTTTGTATTCAAGTTTTTCAGTTTTTACATTCTTTCACATTTACTCATTTTTGAAATTATACACCTACAATTGTACATTGTACTCTTTAATATTAGTTGTCATGGCAATAATGACATTTGGTTTAAATAATGTAATATGTCTTATTTAAGAAATAATATTATTTATGTAGATTATTTTATAGATTATTTTATACTTTGTGAATGTGAGAACGTTGTAGGCCTTGTAGACTGTAGACAATTTTCTATCTTATTCAGTACCTGGTACTTGTTGACAGGCCTACACTGTCCTCCCATACTATTAACACTGTAATTTGAAACAATTGTAAAAACGAATTATTTTTAAAAGAGTAACCGTGGAGTTTCTTGCCGGCTCTTCTCCATAGGAACCAACTATTTGGAACCGTGCACCTAGCTTCTGACGTTTCATAAGTGCCCATGTAGGTTTATATGAAATAAAAATATTTTGATTGATTGATTGATTAAACCATCATCTGCCCTTTTCCGAACTATGTCAGGGTAGCCTTTCAATCTAACTTGATACAGCAGAATTAGTAGAAGAAGTATTTTACGTGGAGCGACTGCCTATAAGACCTCCACAAACAGTTAATAGGTAACTCGATACCCATTAACTATAATGTAAGTAATAACCGTAGTATTAACCGGACGTAAAGAATAGCATCACCCCATTTCTTCCCGTGCGTGTCGTAAGAGTCGACTAAGGGACTTACTAGAGAATGGGCAGCAGCGTTCTCTATGCATTTTACCACCATACTGTGATCGCCAATCCGCCTGCCGAGCGTGGCGATTATGGCAAAGCCCCCCAAATTGTGGAAGGTCTATGTCCAGCAGTGGACGTATTACGGCTGAAATGATGAAGTATTTATTTATATATGCTTTATTGTACACCAGAAAATCCATAACAACAAGAACATTTAACACAAAAAACATACAATGGGCGGCCTTATCGCTTTCTGCGATCTCTTCCAGGCAACCTTGGAATGGACAGTGATTGCGAAATATATTGCAAAATACAATTTACTTTAATAAATACATAGAATAATCATATATATATCCTGTATAATAGATATATAAGTATTAATGAATTAATAATGCAAATGACTGATCATTAGGGATTGTTGTGAATACCTATTTAACTTTACGATGTATTATTTATCGGGACCGCGTCACGGTTGACCTTGAATAATGCTAAGTATGGCTGAGCGTTAAGTGCCGTCCGCGCTCCATATCAATACGGCGAATGAAAATACTTAGCTAGTTAAATGTATAGATCTGTTTTTGTAAAATTATGCTCTATAATTTTGAGTTTTTCATAATTCTATAACCCTACCCTATAGGTACCTAGTGATTTTATTTCCCTATATATAGGTACAATGTAGTATCAAAATAATATTTTAAAAGTTGGCGCTAAATATGTCGCTTAAATGGCCAACTTTTTTAACCTACTTCAAAAAAAGGAAGAGGTTATCAATTCGACTGATATAAAAAAAAAAATGTTTTTTACCTCATAACTTTTGACTGGATGAACCGATTTTGATGATTCTTTTTTTAGTTTAAAAGCTGGTGCTTCCCGAATGGCCCCATTTTAATTTGGTTCCATTCAGACAATGGGATCCATGTGAAAACCATATAAGTCTTAAATTTGCATTAAGAATTTGCACGACAAATGAACGAATAACGCGATTAGATTAGTGCGGGGTATTTACCATAACTAAAAAGTAAAAATAACTTTTTACAAAAAAAATTACAACTGACTTCCTAAAAAAATCACTACAAAGTGAAAAATTACTTTAATTTTGGAAGTCGATATCTTAGGATCTGTAATTTAATTTTTAGGAAGTCGGTTGTAATTTTTTTGTAAAAAGTTTTTATTATTGTGTTGACTTAGAAGAATTATTTTTTATACAGCTCCAAGACCTACTACGTAAATGATATAAATTTCAACTAGATACTTCCACACGTTCCTGAGAAAAAGGGTTTCGATGACAGACTGACAGACAGACAGATAGACTGATATCGAAGTGACTCTAGAAGGGTACCATTTTTTTTCTCTTGAGGTAGGCGGAACCCTGGTTCCGGATTTTGGCGACCTTTCACTTCGAATATCTTAGAACGCGGATAGTAGATTTTATGCGACATTTAAGGCACGTAACTTTTAGAATGTCAAAATAAATATGTAAAACAGTTAACAGCTCTAAATAATTAATTTCTACGAGCAGTCTATTGAACAAAGGTTGCAAAAACACACCTATAATGATTATTTTAAGCCCATGCACCGCTGGGGCGGGTCCACATTTAGGTACCTACCTTTTTATTTTAGATAATGTTTTTTTAATTATCATCTAAGCTCGAAAGAAAGTCTTTAGTACCTCAGCAGACAGTGGTAGATTTGCCTTGCTGCTGCGCCGCGCTAGTGCATGGTTGACCATGCTGCGCGCACCAGCTAGCGTAGTGGCAGCCACCGCATCTCCGGAGCGGTCAGCCACGGCACGTGACTGTGCGTGGGCGAGATTTGACGCCGCATCCGCTGCCGGTTCCAACTTCAACGCTAATTCGACCGCTCGCTTATAATCCAGCTGTTGCTCAGCAAACAGCCGGGATCTCACACTCTCATTGCGAAGTCCTGATACGAACTGGTCTCTTAAATTGATTTCGAGAGTAAGGCCAAAGTTGCAGGATTTCACCAGTTGCTTTAAACTTTGTAAATACTCGATGACCGACTCCGACTCTCCTTGCTTCCTTTGCCGAAATGCGTAACGCTCCGCAATATCAGATCGTTTCGGTTCATGATGCTGGTTGACGATATGTTCGAGTTCATCAACCGTCTTATTCTCCGGTAAATCTGGCGCACACAAGTCACACATCTTCTCGCAGTATGGATGAGTCACTAAACTAGACACACGCAGCTCCTGTGCTACGCCATTTAGTGTTATGAACTGTCTAAGGGTTCCTAAATAATAAGTCTCAATCGTAAACACCAAATTCAAATTGAACGATTGACATGACTTAGAAAACTATATTGTAAAACAAACAATTAAACAACTAAATTATTTCGACTGCGCCTGCTCCCAACTGATTGGCGACTGGCGTTCCTCAGATAGAGCGGCACCGCGTCACCCATACTGGGCGTTCGCGTCACTGATACGGATTAAGGATAAATGTACTCACTGTAAATTAACTAAAGTAAATGTTTATTCCTTGCATGTAAATATTAAAAGAAGCTGGTGTTGCCTGTTCACGCACACATACAGATTGCATGTGCATTGCATTATATGCGAGTGAGAGAGCACGTTTGGCGCCCCGCGCGCCGCGCCATTTGCAAATCATTTCTATAATAAGCACGGGTTATTAATAACTGTACAGTACTTTTGGGCAATTGGTAGGTACGTACATGTACATACCGGAAAAGCAACAAAGTTTATCATGCTACATCCTTGGGACAGATCGATGGACGGACGGATAGAAAAATGGCGTACTTGCTTCGTTAAAATTTAGCTCCTGTGCGAAACCATAAACAGTATCAAGTAATGCAATAGCTTAATATGAAAATAACATAAGAAAGTCTGTCAATACAATAACTAGGATGTGGAGGTCACATAGGCAGTAGCTCCATGTAAAATACTTGTATTTACCTGCATCCGGTTAGACCGGAAGCTGACCCTAACGTAGTTGCAAAAGGCTAGGCAGATGATAAGAAAATGACATAAATAATTCTCTTGAATGTACCTATTATTACATTACTTAACTGGACAAAACGAGTAATGCTTATAAACTTAAATAAAACCACGATACTACACTTTACACCCTATTTAATTTAATCATACATAACATAAATGACAACGGGACGGCAGATCGATCACTACATGGTATAAAACAAAGTCGCATCAATCTGTCTGTCCCTATGTATGCTTAGATCTTTAAAACTACGCAATGGATTTTGATGATTTATTCCATTCTAATACCAAAAACTAATACCACTGGTATTTGTTTCAACTCATATTTTTTTTCTATTCCGAACGGATACCACTTTTTAAATAATTTAATTTAATGTACGAACGAATACCAACAACTTGAATTTGGTACAGTCAGCGCAGTCAAACCTAATCAAAGTAAATTTGTTTTTCAATATTTTTATGTAATCGTAATATAATGCTTAAAACTTTCCAAATTCACTTCACTCCAATATTTTTACAAAGGTTAGCATAGGTAAGAGTAGTTTTAGTGAATCATCTTGCTATTTTTTTTACCTGCGAGAAAAGGTGAGTTTGCTCTATTGTTCCAAAATTCGAAACAACCAATCAGAGTCAAGTGTGACTGGAATGTTGTGCTTTGACTCGGAGAGAAATTTTATCTACATAAATTCCTCAGTACATTTCCGTGCGGTGGCGGTGGCGTATTGGTATTGATATTTTATCATTGAACAAGACGTTTGCTAACAAAATTTGATTTTTTTGGAGTTATCTGTTTTTTTTTTTCAATTAAAGGTCTTATATTTACATACAAAGCATTTTTACTGACTGTACCTTATATCTTTGAACTTGTTTTGGTATTAGTTTAAACAATGGTATCGGTTCGGAATAGAAAAAAAATATGAGTTGAAACAAATACCAGTGGTATTAGTTTTTGGTATTAGAATGGAATAAATCATTTTGATGCGGTTTTTTCTAATAGATAGAGGGATTCAAGAGGAGGGTTTATACGTACAACGCGGGCGAAACCGCTGGCAAAAGCTAGTAGATTATAATTTAAACTGTAAGGCACATATACAAGCACACAGATACATATGTTGTGTGTTAACAATAGGTAATAAGTTCGTACGAAGATTTGTTCGGTGTACTCTTTTTAAAGGTTATTGTCAGAGTTTTTACACCGGCAATCTTTGAGTAAACTACTCGAAAAGGTCGCTGGATTTTCTACGCGTCCAATACAATAATGTTCTTAGGATGCTGTTGCAACTATCTCGTTTTTGCAATCTCTCTGAAATGTTTGCGGTAAACCATACCGATGGATTTCATGCCATCATCCGAAAAAAGACGGCTTCACTTCTAAGCAGAATTTGAGGCAGTCAAAATCCAATATCCTGAAGACTGTGATGGCAGACACATCTTCTACCATAATAAGGCAATTTATGAGAAGAGTTATAACCTAGTCGCCATTTATTTTTAGTTGCTAGGTGGTCTTCTGATTCATTTGTCTTTAGATTAAATTACTATTACTAACAATAGCAAATCTGTTACGAACAATTTATGGATATTAGTTGTCCGAAATAAAATGATTTTATTTATTTTTTCTATAATAAAGCTAAAGAGTTTTTTTTTTTGTTTGCTTGGTAGAATGCACTAATCTCAGGAACTACTGATTCTATTTGAAAAAAGTATTTCAGTGTAAGGTAGATCATTTCTTGAGAAATGCTTTATAACATAACAACACGCGACAACCAATAGGAGCGGAGCATCAATGAACAATGTTGCAAAAACAGGGAAAAGTTATTCCATTTGAGACCTTTTTTTTTTTTTGGATGGGAAATCATCAAATGACTTCTCCCGCTCTGGGCGGAGCGGGAGGGCGTGTCAGACTTTTACTGACTAAAACCCACCCGTGTTCCTTCAGTCCTTCAGTTGCCCATGTGCCAGGGTCACGGTATCTCTTTCGAACAATCACGCGACCCCGGCAGGCATCGGTCCTAGCAGACCCCTTCAGTACTGCTGACATCTCTTTGAGGCGCGCGTGGAACACTACGCGCCGTCGACCCGAGCTTGGTCCTTACCGGGCGGCGAGCTACCCATTGCTCGCCACCCGCAAGCTCGCGCCTACGGTAGCCGGGAGTCCGCAATCGACTCCCGGCGCCTGGGGCCTCTCCTCCTGCGGCGGCTAGGGACGTGAGGGCGCAGAGACTGCCACTCCCTCACACGCCCCGCCTCCTCCTTCGCGAGCATTACTGCTTCGCAGAAGGAGGTGACGGCTTCCCATGCCCTCTCGCTCCGTACCATGGCTCGCACCAGGGCCGGACGCGAGAGGTCGCCGCCGCCAATCGCCTCCACGAGGACACGGCGGTGCTCCGCCCAGGCAGGGCACACTTCCACCGTATGCTCCACCGTGTCCTCTAAACGATCCTCACAATGGAAACACCCGGGCGTTTCCTCCCGCTTTATCCTGAACAGGAACCCACCGAAGCACCCATGCCCGGTGAGAACCTGTGTCAGGCGGAAGGTGACGACGCCGTGGCGCCTCTCTATCCACTCCTCAAAGAGGGGACTTACCGCCGCAATTGTGGCGTGCCCTGCGCTGGGTTGCGACAATCGTACCCGCCATGTCGCCATGAGATCCTGCCGGAGCTCTGTCCGCCGTGCCGCGATTTGTCGCGGCAGCGGAGTTTCGCCCCGGCGTTTCGCATCCTCGCGCCACTCCCACATGTGGGCGAGGACCTTTGCCTCCAGATCCCATGGCGGCACTCCGGCAAGGAGGCTCGCCGCCTCTTCCATTTGAGAGCTTTCGTTGCGTTCGAACAACCATGTATGACAGAATTGCTCCTCTTAAAAGATTCTAAAAAAGTCCGGGATATCATATTGTAGCGTAAATCCGCTACGGACGAAACTTTTTGGTTTCTAAATCAACCTTTTTCAGAAACACTGGCGTCTATATTTTTTTTTGTTCAATTTCAAATTTCGATCCTGAATAAATCTGATGCCAAAATTTTTCTTGTCAACTCTCAGACTGCAGATTGAAGCCAAACGTATTGTATCATTTTTTATTTTCGGAACCACTACGCTTAAATTTTTAATATTAGTCTTAAAAGTTATAACTAAGCCTACGCCTATATATCAGGCTACGATGCTACTTTTAAAAAGTACTTTCCGCTCAAAGCGAAAAATTCAGTGTGCAAGTCTTCCGTGCAAGTGGTACGTATTACGTCTGTTCTTTTCTCTTTATTATTTTAATCTGTTCTACTGGCGATTCTCGCTAGCTATATCGAAGATTCTGCTTGTAACCTTGGTCTGATCGTTCTGTTTATTTGTCTTTAGACGAAGACCATACAAGCCGAATTTCGGCTTCCCCAGACGGGCTACCAGCCACCGGGTTAATGTGAGGTCTACGACGTGTTGAGTCGTCGTCGTCGTCAAGATCGTTGCGGACATTTGTCACCTGTCGCAGAGCCTGACGTCCTCATAGACGGCAACTTACTGCCGTCGCTATACGCAGCACCAACGCGGTACCCTTCTAGAGCGTTGCACGGCTAGTTATAAAGGACCTTTTTACATTACCTATTTTTCTATTTTACTGTAGTAGATTAACTATTAATTATTCTCTATTTAACTACCTAATTACGCATGCTGATATAACGTGTATTTCACGGTTTAACTTAGTGTACGTTACAAAAAAGAACACGTGCATAGGTCTATACTTAATCGATTGCAATCGTTTTGGGGATAGGTCGTGTACGAAGATAATTTTCGTTATACCTGTTTAACCACTAAGTTTGACTCGTCATTTTTTCAAATCAGCTGTTTTTTAATCTGCAGTTAACGAATACTTGTTTTTTATATCATTGTTGTTTTTTTTATTTTTTGTCTAAATTATACGTTGATTTTAAAGTGGTGTAAAGGGCGTGTCAGACTTTTACTGACTAAAACCCACCCGTGTTCCTTCAGTTGCCCATATGCCAGGGTCACGGTACCTCTTTCGAACTAATCACGCGACCCTGGCCTCTGCCAGGGTCGCATGATTAGTTAGTTAGTTAGACTGTGGTATCTCTATACCACAGTCTTTATTTTAGATACCGTATCGCTACGTCACACGAAATGTCAATCGATTTGACCTTAGGGGCCGTTCAAGTATTTTTGATGACATGAGGGGTGGGGCGTGTAGATGGTGATTACGTCAGCAGATGCTATAAATTTTTTACACATATGGCAACCCACACATTATTTATGTCTGATAACGAAACGCATTTTCGGGGATTCCTACCAATAATGCATTCGTTTAGATACTCGCTTAGAATCGAGTAGGGGAATTACCGGTCTATATTTCTTTAGTCAATCTATTGTATCTTTTATTGACGATTTGACGTATTTTTGATTAATATTATGTGCGTTTAACTCCTCTATCCTAAATCCATTTTCTTATTACTACAATTATAACTGCTGCTCATGAATCAATAAAAAAAACAGAAAAGGTAGGTACATAAAAAGAAAAATGCATATAACAATGTTTACGTAAGCATGGGGGGCGTTATCTAGAGCTTTGCTTACTTTTGCTGACAAGGGCGATGGGGGAGTAGATAATCGTAATAAATGTGTTTACATAATACTTGAACGGCCCCTTACATGGTCTAAGACCTTGTGCGATGATAACAAAACACCGCAAGTATCGGTTTTATGAATTTGTATTACAAGCATTTGTTACACGTGCTTTTGAAACGTAAGGAACATGCATTCAAATGAAATGATTCATTCATAACCCGAATACGGCGAAACAAAAAGGAGGGTTATGATGTTGAACGGTATGTATGTATTAGTGATGTCGAATGATCGTTTAAAATTTATATCCGCGGATACGGATCCGAATACGGATATTTGGTGATAAGTTCCGCGGATACGGATCTTAACTTTCTTAATTAAACAGTTCTTAGAATACAAAATAATACAATTAAGTATGTAAAGATAATGCAGTAGATAAAATATTTGAGTGTTGTGGAATAGAAATACCACTTTTTAACTGTAGTATTGTTTGTGTTTATAGAACACCCAATTCAAACATCGCAATATTTTTCTATAAACTCGAGTCTCTATTGCATAAACTAAGTGACGGAAAAAATAAAAAAAATATACTTGTCGGAGATTTAAACATAAATATCCTAACTAGAAACATAAATGCCACTACACTAAAAGAAATACTTTTAAATTACAACTTGACTTTAAGGGGCCTATACACAGCGAGCGCGAGAGAAAATTAGGTATTGAAGCGCTACTCAACAGCGGTAGACGCGCGCGCCCCGCTCACGCACACATAGATGTTTACATAGTCTGAATGACATAATTATGTGGAAACAGATATGACTGCTCAGAATTGGTAAATAAATTAAGTTATGTTGTACCTAGAACTGTTATGAGACGCGAGGCGCGCGCACGCCCTCTATTCGCCATTCCACCTTGCCGCACCAATGCTGGAGTTCACGCACCTCTACGTCGCATAGCAAATAATTATAACACATTTTTTTCGGATATTGGTCTATTTACACTAACATCTGACAAATTTCGAAAAACTGTAATCCAAAAATTATTCAGCTAAATTTACTTTATAACGTACTTTGTAGCCTAAGCATAATGTAATGTAAATTCACTCGCATGCCTAGTTAGTTCCTATTAAATTTGAACAGGTAACATGTGGATAACGTTGTGAGTTACACAAACACTATTAACTTTATACATTATGGATTATTAATTAAGGAACTTTTGTGTAACTGTTTGTTTTCCCAAAGAAATAAATAAATAAATAGTGGTTTGCGCGGCAGGAACCTTGAAGATAATATTAAAAATAGAAGTGGATACTATATTGTTCTTTTTATTGCATTTATACTGTTCGACGCCAGACCAAGGCCTCACCATAGGATATATATTAAGTGGAAGCGCGATGGAGGGCCTTGGGCAAAAGTGGTGCGAACCGTCCGCCGTACGCGGAGCTGATTAACAAATATTCAAACACTCACCTGGATGAGGAATTCTGGGGTCTCGATTCCGAGCCTACCCGGATTTATGTATGTAAATGAGTGTATATTGTATTGTGTAGTGAATCTGTAAGTATTCCAGGATTCAGGCCGCATCAAGACGCTAAAGATTTTCACCAGCACGCGGTTCCAATAGGTCACTCACACCTCAAACTATTTCAATCAAATTCCAAAATAAAACCCGTTCAATACTGTCAACAGGGGCTGTTTGCACACAAACCAATCGGATCACAACAAATTGTCCGCAAAACTATAGATTCAACAAGATTAATCAATTAGTATTCTCAAAAAACAAATAGCCAACCAACCAACCCAAAATAAAGATCAATTTCAAGAGGTAAAATCAAACTGACAAGTGACAGACGTCACTCCGCTACACGTCAAGATGCGCAGGCGCACAGACTAAACAAAAAACTGTCGTACTGTCGGCTGTCTGTGGTCACGGGACGGAACATATACTTAGTGAGGAAGGATGGGAGAGGTGGTGGTTTATTGCAGTTTTGTATGTAGGCATCAATCAGCTGTTATATTATGATTTTCAAAAACAAGTCAATTAATACGTCTACATCATGATTTTTTTTCAGAGTGCAAGTAACCATTTTTGGTGCTTGAGACTGCGCATGCAATCTAACGAGCCCAAACTAGAGTTGCAAAGGACTCGAGTCTTCGAGTCCTAATTTTAAAGACTATTTGTTTGTATGTGGTTGTTTTTTTTTTGTTGTGAGTAGAGAGAGAGAGGCAGAGAGAGAGGGAGAGAGACGGAGAGAGGGAGACAGAGAGGGAGACAGAGAGGGAGAGAGATAGGGAGAGAGGGAGACAGGTAGAGAGAGGGAGAGAGAGAGAGAGAGAGAATATTTTTGTTAAGTGTATACAGGTTCTTTGTACATAAAAAATAATAACAATCATGAATCCTGGAAAGGAACTTCGTTCCATCCGGGTGTCCCTTGACACCTCTCAAGTTTTTTTTTTGTTTCTCAAATCGTTGGTTTCGCAATTCTATCGTATAAAACATACAATAAAAACTTTTTACAAAAATAGTTTAAAAACTAAAAAACACGCTTCTAAAAACTAAAAAGTACAAAATAATGGAAAAAAAGCGTGGGGTGCCTGATATCAATAAAAAAAATACCTAAAAAGGCACCCCACGCTTTTATTCCATTATTTTGTACTTTTAAGTTTGGTTTTCAATGGAAGCGTGTTTTTTAGTTTTTTTTAACTATTATTTATTTTATATTTTTTAGGGTGTTTCGAATTTTGAGACGTATGTCAGCGTAGTTTGTGACGTATGTCAGCGTAGTTTGTGTCGTATATCAGCGTTTTTAAAAGCTTATATTTAACTTGCAATGTATGTATGTATGTTTGTTCGAGTGGATTCTTGCTACTCAAATTTGAAGCAGATATCTTCAACCGATTGAGCTGAAATTTTGTGTACACGTTTAGTTTGGATGACAATACTCGATAAACTGTGTGACGTCATTCTAAATCCAATATGGCGGACCATCCAAGACGGCGGAATAGTTATTTTTGATACACTTCTGCAATATGGATATCAAATGAAAGGGCTTGTTGAGAGTAACTCGAAAAATAATGTGACGTCATTCTTAATCCAATATGGAGGACCATCCAAGATGGCGGAACAGTTATTTTTAATGCATTTCTACAATATGGATACCAAATGAAAGGGTTTGTTGAGAGTAACTCGAAAATAATAATAATAATAAACATTTTATTCTCAGGTTACTATGACCCATAGACATATACCTTACAAACTAACATATATAAGTAATACAAAAACTTGTGTTAATAATAGTATAGTACCTTAAACTATGTTAGTAGCACTTCACTTTGTTAGCTTGTCCGTGAGCTGTCCTGTGGCACTTGTCCGCGGAAGCGACGGAACACCACGTCCTGTGGCCAAAAGTCTTCGTCCATGACGACGGGCAGATAACAATTCAGTACACGCACCACAAACGCCTTGAATATGACGTTGCGGTGTGACTCCAGTAACTGCACCCTCGGCATATACTTCGTCTTCTGGCGTACGTACTCCACAATGTCTTCCGCCTTAGTGGTGTAGTGTAGGCGGGAAATGTACAGCGGAGTGTTCGATTTAGCAGCGCGCAAACTGACTTCAGGCTTCGGAGTAGCTTTTCCGCAGCGGTTCTTGTTGGTTCGCGAACGGTGCTTCCTCCTTTGCACCATCACGAAACCCTCATCATCAGGCTTAGGTTTAGTTGAAGCGCCTGGGGCACTCGCAGTGACGCTCGCGAAATCATTTTTGGCCGGTTTCGTCAGAGCTGCAGTCACTGGCAGCGGGACGGGGCAAGGGGTTCGGGCGGTAATAAGACGTCATTCTAAATCCAATATGGCGGACGATCCAAGATGGCGGAATAGTTATTTTTAATGCATTTCTACAATATGGATATCAAATGAAAGGGCTTGTTGAGAGTAACTCGAAAAATAATGTGACGTCATTCTAAATCCAATATGGCGGACCAACCAAGATGGCGGAATAGTTATTTTGAATGCATTTCTACAATATGGGTATCAAATGAAAGGACTCGTTGAGAGTAACTCGAAAAATAACGTGACGTCATTCTAAATCCAATATGGCGGAACATCCAAGATTTTTTAATGCACTTCTGCAATATGGGTATCAATCGAAAGGGCTCGTTGAGAGTAACTCAAAAATAATGTGACGCCATTCTAAATCCAATATGGCGGAACATCCAAGATAGCGGAATAGTAATTTTTTATGCACTTCTGCAATATGGGTATCAATCGAAAGGGCTTGTTGAGAGTAACTCGAAAATAATGTGACGCCATTCTAAATCCAATATGGCGGAACATCCAAGGTGGCGGAAAAGTTATTTTTTATGTACTTCTGCAATATGGATATCAAATGAAAGGGCTTCCTGAGAATAATTAGAAAAATATTCTGACATCACTCTTAATCCAATATGGCGGACTTATGAAGTTTTTTATGCTACGCTAGAAGCCTAAGTAAACAACGGCGTGTTAGGTGGATTAGAGCAACGGAGCTTATAATCACCATATTTATTTAACCTGCATTTTTATTCTCAGCGAGCCCTTTCATGTAATACCCATACTATAGGAAAGCATAAAAAACTTCATAAGTCCGCCATATTGGATTAAGAGTGATGTCAGAATATTTTTCTAATTATTCTCAGCAAGCCCTTTCGATTGATACCCATATTGCAGAAGTGCATAAAAAAATCTTGGATGATCCTCCATATTGGATTTAGAATGACGTCACATTATTTTTCGAGTTACTCTCAACAAGCCCTTTCATTTGATATCCATATTGCAGAAGTGTATAAAAAATAACTATTCCGCTATCTTGGATGATCAGCCATATTGGATTTAGAATGGCGTCACATTATTTTCGAGTTACTCTCAACAAGCCCTTTCGATTGATACCCATATTGCAGAAGTGCATTAAAAAATCTTGGATGATCCGCCATATTGGATTTAGAATGACGTCATGTTATTTTTCGAGTTAATCTCAATAAGCCCTTTTATTTGATACCATATTGTAGAAATGCATAAAAAATTACTATTCCGCCATCTTGGATGGTCCGCCATATTGGATTTAAAATGACGTCACATTATTTTTCGAGTTACTCTCAACAAGCCCTTTCATTTGATATCCATATTGTAGAAATGCATTAAAAATAACTATTCCGCCATCTTGGATCGTCCGCCATATTGGATTTAGAATGACGTCACATTATTTTCGAGTTACTCTCAACAAACCCTTTCATTTGATATCCATATTGTAGAAATGCATTAAAAATAACTGTTCCGCCATCTTGGATGGTCCTCCATATGGGATTCAGAATGACGTCACATTATTTTTCGAGTTATTCTCAGCAAGCCCTTTCATTTGATACCCATATTGCAGAAGTGCATAAAAATAACTATTCCGCCATCTTGGATGGTCCACCATATTGGATTTAGAATGACGTCACACAGTTTATCGGGCATTGTCATCCAAACTAAACGTGTACACAAAATTTCAGCTCAATCGGTTGAAGATATCTGCTTCAAAATTAAGTAGCAAGAATCCACCCGAACAAACATACATATATACATTGCAAGTTAAATAAAAGCTTTTAACAAATAAGAAATGACAATAAATACGTGCAGAAAGAATCGAGCGTAAAAATCTTAAATTGTAGTAGGTACTTGTAAAAATTATTATTGTTCTGACTGCGGGAGTTCCGACTACTGTGCGGGGGATCTCGTGTACGCACAGGCCACTATTTGCCGCGTATTTTTTTTACTAAGAGCGACGAGGAGCGACGTGCTCTTACCTTGTAGACGCTTAGTCGACTGAGCTGTACGGTTCGAACCAGTGTTGCCAACTGCTAGCTTTACCCAGTAGCTAGAAATTTTCAAAATGTTGCTAGATTTCCAGTTTTTTTTTAACCTAAAAAGTTGCTAGAAGTTACTAAATGTTACAGTAGATAAGTAGGTTACAGTAAAATGTCAATTTCTGATAATCATTTTTATTTTCATTAATTCCAACAAGAAGTTAAATTAAGTCTTGTGTACGCAATTGAATTAAAAAAATAAAACAATTAAAGAGGAAGATGTCGATGGCTGGGGTTCAGTATCTTTAATTGATTTTAAATATTTTTCAACGGTGCCCATTTTATGCAGTACGTCTTTAGGCAAAACACAGTTATAGCAGCATTTACCACTTTTCCTGAGGGAGTCTAATGAAGAGGATTGAAGTTCAGAGTTATCAAACTCATTCTGTTTCTTTGCTTATTTTTAACTAAATTCATTTGAGAGAATAACCCTTCTGCCTCTGCATTAGAATATGGCAGTGAAAGGCAAGATAAAGCAAGAGTACTAATATCTTGATATATGTTGTCACCGGAAGAATTTCTAATTTTTTTTACTTCGACCCATAATTGAACTATTTCTTCAGAATGCCACTTATTTATATGCAGAATGTGCCACTGTTGCGTTATCTTGTCTATTATTTCTGGTGTAAATCCCAAAATTTCAGCAACGTCGATGATAGTGTTTGACTTGATTGGTTTTATTGCCTCTTCTGGACTTAGCAACGCCATTGATTCTAGCTGCTTGTAGTTGTCTGGAAGCCTTTGTTGCAATTCCTTAAGTAATTGCAGTAAGAAGGCGGAGCAGCGTTGTCGTATTGCATTTAAAATTTCGAAGGCTAAATTATGTTGAGCAGTTTCAAACATGTAGCCCAACAACGCAGAGGAAACGGGGAATTCGACCTGTACTTACTGTAGCATGTATGACCATAGATTTTTTTTTTTTCATTCAACTCGGCACACTACGCGACGAATTTCGATAGACTCACGTCTCATGATGAAATGAAAAGTTGCTAGAAAAAGTAGCTAAAAAGTTTAGCTACAAGTTTTATTCAATTGTAGCTGTCTGTCACCGTCCGTGTAGGTGCCGGACGTAAAGAATAGCATCACCCCATTTCTTCCCGTGGATGTCGTAAGAGGCGACTAAGGGACATACTAGAGAATGGGCAGCAGCGTTCTCTATGCATTGTAGAGTACCATACTGCGATCGCCAAACCGCCTGCCAAGCGTGGCGATTATGGCAAACCCCCCCAAATAATGACAAGCACAAACAAAAAACGGCCCCTAGTTCACGGCGGCCCACTTACCCTTGGCTATGGTAGCGGTCAAGGTCACGGTGAGGCAAGGGGTGCTAAGAATCCCCGGAAGAGATCCAGCTACCACAATTACCGACAACTGGACCTGGCAACATTCAACACGCGTACACTCCGGACCGACGAGAAGATCGCCGAGCTCGAGGAAGAATTGAGCAGGTTACGATGGAGTATAGTAGGCTTATCTGAAGTCCGAAGAGAGGGGGAGGACTCGATAATCCTGAATTCCGGAAACCTGCTCTATTTCCGGGAGGGCGACCAGCAGTCCCAAGGTGGTGTCGGGTTCATCGTCCATTAGTCCCTTGTGAGCAACGTTGTGAAGATCGAGAGTGTGTCGACCAGGGTGGCGTTCCTTATACTCAGAATATCCGCAAGGTATTCGCTGAAGGTCATACAGGTGTACGCCCCGACCTCGACACACCCCGACGATGAGGTGGAGACCATTTATGAGGATATTTCTAGAGCCATGCATGGTTCCAAAACTCACTTCACCGTTGTTATGGGGGACTTCAACGCGAAACTGGGCAAGCGAAGCGATGATGAGTTGAGAGTGGGGCAATTTGGAGTTGGATGTCGGAACTACCGGGGTCACCTACTGGCTAGTTTTATGGAGAAGGAAAGCCTCTTTATGATGAATTCCTTCTTCAGAAAACGTGAGCACAGGAGGTGGACCTGGCAGAGTCCTGACGGTGCAACTAAGAATGAGATTGACTTCATTATGTCGACGAAGAAGCAAATATTCAATGATGTCTCTGTGATCAACGCGGTGAAAACCGGGAGTGATCACCGCATGGTAAGAGGCACATTGAATATCAATATCAAGCTGGAAAGATCTCAGCTGATGAAGTCAACGCTCCGACCAGCACCGATCCAACTTCAGAACCCCGAGAGCTTTCAGCTCGAACTCCAGAATCGTTTTGAGTGCCTAGGGAGCTCCGTGGACGATTATAACGATGGGTTTGTGGAAACTGTCCATACGGTCGGGTCTAAGTTCTTCAAGACCCGCCGTACAAATAGAAAAAAGAAACTCTCAGATCCAACATTACAGCTCATGGAACAGAGGCGCGGAATGATCCTGCAGTCTTCAGAAGCTGCACTCGAGTACCGGCAACTCAATAGACGGATCTCTAAGTCCTTGAAAAGCGACCTTCGCCTCTTTAATACGGAACGTATTAAAGACGCGATAGAGCGAAACAAGGGCTCCAAAGTCTTTGCAAGAGATCTGTCTATTGGGCAGAGTCAGCTTGCAAAACTGAAGACCGACGATGGCAGAATCGTGTCCGCCAAACCTGAGCTGTTTAAGGAGATTGAGAGGTTCTACGGACAGTTATACACGTCCACCAGAAACCCCGTTATGAATCTAGCTAACGACCCGAGAGCTAGGTTGACTCGACACTACACTGAAGATATCCCGGACGTCAGCTTATACGAGATTAGGATGGCTCTGAAGCAGCTCAAAAACAACAAGACGCCGGGTGATGACGGAATTACAGCCGAACTCCTGAAGGCCGGCGGAAAACCCGTTCTAAAGGCCCTTCAGAAGCTGTTTGATTCCGTCATACTCGAGGGCAAAACGCCACAGGCATGGAACAGAGGTGTGGTGGTACTTTTCTTTAAGGAGGGTGACAATACCCTGCTTAAGAATTATAGGCCCATCTCACTTCTGAGCCATGTCTACAAGCTGTTTTTACGAGTCATCACGAATCGTCTCGCGCGCAGGTTTGACGACTTCCAGCCTCCCGAACAAGCTGGATTCCGTAAAGGCTTTAGCACCGTGGACCACATACATACGCTGCGGCAGGTTATACAGAAGACCGAAGAGTATAACCTGCCTCTCTGCTTAGCGTTTGTGGACTACGAAAAAGCCTTCGATTCGATCGAGACCTGGGCTGTACTGCAGTCTCTTCAACGGTGCCAGATTGACTATCGGTACATCGAGGTGCTGAAGTGTTTGTATGAAAACGCCACTATGTCAGTCCGGCTCCAGGACAAAGCCTCGAAACCTATCCTTCTGCAGCGAGGGGTGAGACAGGGAGACGTAATCTCTCCGAAACTGTTCACCGCTGCACTGGAGGATGTCTTCAAGGTTCTGGACTGGAAAGGGACTGGCATCAACATCAATGGCGAGTACATCACTCACCTTCGATTTGCCGACGATATAGTAGTCATGGCTGAGACTATGGAGGACCTCAGTACAATGCTCGATGACCTCAGTAGAGCTTCCGAAAGAGTGGGTCTTAGGATGAACATGGACAAGACAAAGGTCATGTCCAATGCTCGTGTGATACCCACTCCAATGAAGATCGGAGGCGCTACACTCGAAGTTGTGGACGAATACGTGTACCTAGGACAGACTGTCCAGTTAGGTAGATCCAACTTCGAGAAAGAGGTCAATCGTCGAATCCGACTCGGCTGGGCAGCGTTCGGGAAGCTACGCAATATCTTCTCGTCCCAAATACCGCAGTGTCTCAAGACAAAAGTCTTTGACCAGTTTGTGTTGCCAGTGATGACATATGGCACTGAGACGTGGTCGCTCACAATGGGCCTCATAAGAAGGCTCAAAGTCACCCAAAGAGCAATGGAGAGGGCTATGCTTGGAGTTTCCCTACGCGATTGAATCAGAAATGAAGAGATCCGTAGGAAAACCAAGGTAACCGATATAGCCCGAAGAATTGCCAAACTTAAGTGGCAGTGGGCAGGGCACATTGCTCGCAGAACGGATGGCCGATGGGGTCGGAAGGTTCTGGAGTGGCGACCGCGTACTGGAAGACGGAGCGTTGGAAGGCCTCCCACAAGATGGACCGATGACCTGGTGAAGGCCGCAGGAATACGTTGGATGCGAGAAGCACAGAATAGGTCGAAGTGGCGGTGCTTGGGGGAGGCCTATGTTCAGCAGTGGACGTCTTTCGGCTGAAATGATAATGTCTGTCACCATATAATAGCTAGATCTAGCTATAAAGTTGCTAAGTTGGCATCACTGGTTCGAACACTGCCAATCTGCCATATATAAAGTAATGCTCGTCGCCATAGTAAATTGTATGGAGATTTCGGGCGTGAAAATTGAGAATTGCGAATTTTTTACGCAAAACAGAAGTAACACTGTGGAAAACTAAAATATGCACTGGGTTCACTGTTCTTTATGGTTTTTATTTATATATAAATTAAATAGGTGCCTTCTTGTTTTAAGCCTTAAGTCATCAAATTACGGCAGTGCTTTTTACACGTTTTTAGTGATTTTCAATATTTTTTTAACAATCATCTGCAAAGTTTATCCCCAACCTGATTTTTGCATGGTCTAGTAAAACTCTTGAGCTAGCTAGATGTATTTTTTCGTGGCAATTACTTTAAGTTTACTATATAAACTTATCGAAATCCCATAACACGATTTCCTATTCATCATCATCATCATCATTTCAGCCGTAAGACGTCCACTGCTGGACTTAGGCCTCCCCCAATTTGGGGGGCTTTGCCATAATCGCCACGCTTGGCAGGCGGGTTGGCGATCGCAGTATGGTGGTAAAATGCATAGAGAACGCTGCAGCCCATTCTCTAGTAAGTCCCTTAGTCGCCTTTTACGACACCCACGGGAAGAAATGGGGTGGTGTTATTCTTTACGTCCGGCACCGGATTTCCTATTGCTGAGCCTTAAAGATAAATACTCCGACTCGACAGTCTTCTTGCATAGACCACATTATCACTAATATACCAGACTCATCAGGTGAAGCATGTGAGTTACATGTTTCGGACCATGATACTGCTCAGATATTGACATTCACTTCAACAATATCATTGAACAAGCCGGCTCCATCGCATTGTTTTATGTATAAGAGGAATTATAACGAAGACTACATTGGAAAATTTAGAGAATGTCTCTTGAGCCTGAAATGGCAAGATGTTTATGATGAAATTGATCCTAATACGGCTTTTAATAACTTTCATGAAACTTTTTGCCTATTATGTAAATTAAATTTCCCCTTGCAGAGAATAAAAGTAAGCTATCAAACACCTACTTTAAGATGGTTAACTAAAGGTATAAAAAAATCTTGTCTCTCTAAAAGATATCTAAAATCGAAATATCATGAAAATAAATCGAAGGAAAATAAACTGGTTTATAATAAATTCGCTAAAATATTAAAAAAGTGTATCAACTTATCCAGAAAACAATCTTCTAACAAATATATTATAAAAGCAAAAAACAAATGTAAAGCAACATGGAAATTAATTAAAAATAAACCTAAATGTACAAATTCCCAGTATATAGAGGCCATTGAACTGAATGGTGCTACGATAGACGATCCCGAAGAGATAGCGAAAGCTTTTAATAATCATTTCGTTGATACTACAAATGTTGACATAACCAGTAATAAAAACAAAATCACAAACACCACTAACAATGGAAGTAATAGTTTATATCTCGAACCTTGCACGCCCAAAGAAATCAGTAAAATAATTGCATCACAAATAATACCAACGCAGCGGGATATGATGACATTCCCACCCACATAATATGGCCTATATAACCCACATATCTATAATATGTATGTATTTAGAAATATATAAGTATATTTATCAGTTGTCTGGTTACCATAGTACAGGCTCTGCCTAGTTTGGGATCAGATAACGTTGTGTTGGTTGTCCTAAGATATTTATTTATTATTTATTTATAATAAAATCATGTGCCGATATATTATGTCCTATTATTGCTCACCTACTTAATTTAAGTTTTTGTGAAGGAAAGTACCCGAATAAATTGAAGTTCTCTATTGTAAAACCATTATATAAAAAAAAAACAAGATTTAAACAATTATCGTTCAGTGACCTTAATACCTATAATTTCAAAAATATACGAAAAAGCAATGTACAGTCGAATTCTCTCATTTATATCCAAATACAATATAATAAGTACGGAACAAAATGGTTTTCAAAAAGGCAAGTCCACCGCACTAGCTTGTTTTCAACTAATAAAATTGATTACTGAAAACATAGATAAGAAGATACCGGTTACTGCGATATTCTTCGACATGAGCAAAGCATTTGACTTTGTAAAACATGATATACTGTTAGAAAAATGTGAAAGCTACGGGATAAGAGGAAATGCATGAAATTGGCTAAAAGATTACTTAACTAACAGACAACAACGGGTTGAAATCTTGGGCGTTAATAAACACAGAGAAGTTATAAAATATAAATCTAAATACAGGACCAATACATACGGCGTGCCGCAAGGTAGTATTTTGGGGCCTTTGCTTTTTCTTCTTTATATAAATGATTTGCCAACCGTGACGAAGAATACGTGCGTCTTGTTTGCAGACGACATCTCTTTGATAATAAAAATGATCGATTTGAGGACAAGATTAATGCTGCCGTAGAAACTATAATGAAATAGCTCGAACAAAATAACTTATGTGTGAATGTTTCCAAAACAAAGTATATTAATTTTTCTAATTACAAAATGATAAATGAAGCATTAACATTTTTGGACGTGATATTGAAGAAGTTGACCATACGAAATTTTTAGGCATAGTAATTGAAAACTGTAATTGGAAAAAACATATTGAAAATTTGTGTTTTAGGCTAAACAGCTTTGCATTTGCACTAAGAAACCTCAGAAAAACTGTTAACTGGTAACTGTTGTGGACTTAATGCCGCCCTATTGGCTTATCATGGATATGTCTCATCTGTGCTAAGATACGGCATAATATTAAATTACGGTATTATTATAATCATATGGGGTAATTCCACTGACAGCAATAAGGCAATTATTGTGCAAAAAAAGTGTTTACGAGCTGTGTTTGGTGCAGACCCATTAGAACCGTGCAGGCCTATTTTTAAAAGGCATAAACTATTAACATTAGCGTCTTTATATATATTAGAAATGGGAGTATTTGTAAAAAAACAACCTGACTTATTCAATAAAGCCGATAGCGACAATGTTTATAAGGTGGGCAAAATGTCAAGGGATCCATCAAAATTGTCAATGCCAAGATGTAGGACAGCATACCGTCGCAAAAACAGTAATAGAATGGCAATAAACATATTTAATAATATACCGAAGGTTATCAGAGAACTGCAAACTAGCTTATTTCAAAAGCGTCTTAGAGCATGGCTCATCGAAAATTGTTTTAACACTGTTAGGGAATTTCTGGATTTTAGAACAAATGGGAAACTTGCATGTCATGAGTATTAAATGTAATTTTTTAATGTAATTTAATTTTTTTTGGACATTTGTAATTTAATTTTTTTTTTTTTTGGACATTTGTAATTTAATTTTTTTTCTTTGACATTTGTAATTTTATTTTATTTCTTTGACATTTGTAATTTGATATGTGGAATTTTTTTAATTTTTATTTAGTACTTTGTTTTTTTGAAATGGCAATTTAATTATTTTGTTTAAAGTTGTAGAATCATCATTATATCTCAAAATTTGCATGCCGAATTTAGTTGGCGAAATATGATGAACTATTGTGTGTTTTAAAATCTGTAAAATACCATATTTCAGGCAAATAAATGAATCTATCTATCTATCTTACTCAATCGGTGTCGATGAGTGTAACCTTGAAATGATAGTTGACGCCACTTGACGCTTCGATAGTTGATTTAGTACCTTTGAGTTATGTACAGACGCCACCACATTAAGCTATCCGAACCTATAAAATTTTCTAGTTAATCTGGAGAGTTAACGCTAAGAGCACTCTTAGCGTTTAAAAAGCCTCGACCTCCACACTTTCGCGGGATATACAGTCTCATAACCGATGACTGTGGGTGATGCATTCAATATGCAGTCAGCAGTGTCCGCACCCTCCTATCCAGGGCATCGAGTTCGGTCTTAGTCCATTTGAGTATGCCGAAAGAGTACATCAAAACCGGCATGACCCAACCGTTGAAGTCGCACACCTTGTTTCCACCTGATAGAAGACTATTAAATACTTTCTTCAGGCGGCCAAAGAAGCGCTCCTTCAACGATTGCTTCATGTCAGTAACATGGATGCCCAACGCTTCCGTCATACCCAAACACTTATACGTTTCGGATGCTGAGAGGGCTCGAAGGTTTATGAAATCTGAGAGTTGGGTTCCCACGGATTCCACAATCTCTCCTCGCTTTACATGCATGACCGCACATTTCTCCACACCAAATTCCATCCTGATGGCGCTCCTGAATGTTTCACTTACTTTCAGTAGCTCCATCAGTTGCAAATTGTTGGGAGCAAAGAGTTTTAGGTGATCCATGTAAAGGAGGTGAGATATAACCTGACTATCTCTCCTCATGCGATAGCCTTTACCTGAATCCGTACCAGCTTGGCAGTGCAGAATTGAGCGTCGTATTGGTGGGGCCAGAGCCTTCATAGGCAAACTAATCTGCTTCTGGGAGGGCAACACTCGCTCTAGTATGATGCGCTTTGTGAGGCGGGCGTTCTCAGGGACTGATATTGGCCCTCAGGAATATATGTCCCGTGTCACAGAGTGCATAGTTTTCCTAAAGCAGAAAGTGTATGCATGGGAAAACCGTATTCGTAGATATAAGCGGCGAGTAGACCGATGTACTCAGAACCGCACCTTCCAAAGTGATGAAAGGTGTGTTTATGGGGCTTGGGAGCGACCGGTCCAAGGTGTGACGGACACGCGCCCGCCGGATAATGATGCCATGTGTTCTTGTTGGCGCAGTATCTAGTCGGTGCCTGTCAGTCACACCAAAGGTGAGGAGTTCAGGAGCGTCATCAGGATGGAATTTGGTGTGGAGAAATGTGCGGTCATGCATGTAAAGCGAGGAGAGATTCATTGTCTTCATTATCTTATCACATCATTTTTCAGCGCCGCCGCTCTTTGTTGGCTTCCATTTTACAAAACAGGACAATCAGCTCAATCTATAAAATAGGGCCTCGCGAGTGTCTTACAAACAAATTCAACGAAACTGCTCTACCTTCTCTTTATATCTTAGAAAGTATTTTGTATGTTCGCATATGAGGTCTTTTCAAAATCAGATGCGATATCCAAAGTATAAATACACGTAGCAAAACCGGCCAAGTGCGAGTCGGACTCGCGCACCAAGGGTTCCGTACAAACCTTCAGGTATTCACGGTTTATGCATAAGGTTTATGTTTATTTCTCATAGAAACACATGCTTATTTCACTAGAAACAAACGTATTGCGCTTTTTGCTATACAACCTAATTTTAATCGAGAATAGTAGTGGTTTACATTATCATATTATAGTTGGATTTAGAGAAGGCTACCCTTAATATATACTACCAGAACGTACGTGGCTTGCGTACGAAAACGAACGATGTCTACCGTAAAATACTACTTGGATCATATGATGTGATTGTTTTTACCGAGACGTGGCTGGTGGATGACATATTTAGAAGTGAGATGTTTGATGGTCGATACATGGTGCTAAGACGTGATCGTGATTACTCCCGTACCGCTCAACAGCGCGGTGGGGGTGTTTTAATAGCGGTAAGAAGTGAACTTGCTGTAGTTGAGAGACGTGATTGGTGTAGTTCTGCTGAGGACATTTGGGTATCGCTTGTTCTAAAAAGGTGTCGGCCGGCTACCACTTATAAGTTGCACATCTGCGCCCTTTATCTTTGCAAACAAAACCTTGGTAATTCTTATAACGGTCAATTACATAACTTTACTGATAATATGACACACTTAATTTTAACTCATCCTTTGGACAAATTTATAATATTAGGAGATTTTAACTTTGGCAGTAGCGTAGACTGGATAGTCAGTGCAGGTAGTAATGAATTGATTTCGCAAAACGTTACGTGCCAACATTTAAGTGAATTTTTTGACGCTATTCTTACTTCTAATTTGTCTCAGTATAATGGTGATAGGAATCTCAACGGAAGGATATTGGACTTAGTTTTTTCTAATGACTCTGTGAAGGTTAGTGAATGTCATGATCCATTAGCTTTGCCGGTTGATTTACATCATAAACCGTTATCGATTCGGGCTGATTTCGTTGAAATTCATAAATTGACAGATAATATAACACGTCGCTTCATGTATTCCAGGGGAGATTATGTGGCCATTAGATCTGAATTAGACAAAATAAACTGGACTGACTTTTTGAATTCTGAGTCGTTGGACAGTGCTGTTGAAGCCTTTTACAGTAAATTGTATGAACTTAGGGACAAGTACATACCTCTTAAATGTGTTACAAAATCTTCATATCCACTTTGGTACAGTTCCGCTCTAATAAAAGTACTGAGAGAGAAATATAGGTATCACAGCAAGTACAAAACGTATGGTAATCTCTCCGATTTTCATTCTTTCTCACTGTTGCGAAGTGGGGCAATTAATTTGGAAAAAACATGTTTTAATATTTACATGGATAAAATAGAGTCGTCCATAATCAAAAATCCAAAAAATTCCTGGTCTTATATAAAAAGCAAAAGAATTTCCAATGCAGTGCCTAAGTTCATGCAATACAATGACGTCACTGCGTGCACTGGTGAAGATATTAGTAACCTATTTGCGACGTATTTCCACTCCACTTTCCAGGAACCTAATCCTCACCCTCTTCTTAATATTTATAAACGATCTGTGCAATCTTAATATCCCTAATGGCAAAGTTATTACATATGCAGATGACACTGCCATCACATTTACAGCCGATAGTTGGTCAGAGCTTGAACATATAGCTCAAAGTGGTTTCGAAACAGCTTTGGATTGGCTCATCTCACATATTCTTACACTAAACACTAACAAAACAAACTTTCTTACTTTCTCGATTAGCCCAATCACACAACCACACACTCCAATAACAATAATAGCACATGTTTGTCAAACTAAAACTTCTTGTCACTGTTCATCTATTGCATCTGTTGAACATATAAAATATTTGGGCGTAGTACTAGACAAACACCTAAACTTTAAGTCGCAAATAAATCTAGTTACTGCAAGAGTCCGTAAACTGATATATGTGTTTAAAAACCAACGACATGTAGCAAATTTAAAAACCATACGAACCGTCTATTTTGCTTTATGCGCCTCAATTGTTAAATATTGTATTTCTTGCTGGGGTGGTGCAGCAAAAACGACCCTGAAGCCTCTGGAAATAGCCCACAGAGCTGTTTTAAAAGTTTCCACTTTCCGCCCCATCTTATATCCTACCAGTGAGTTGTACAAAGATTGGAAAATTCTTAACGTAAGACAAGACTATATCGTGCAAGCCGTCCTACTACAACATCGTAAAACCCCATTCAAAAAAAATCACAAAACGTCGAAAAGAATTAGTATGTATAGTACCGCAAACACGATCACCTAGCATTAAAAGATTTTGCTACTACCAAAGCCCGAATTTATATAATAAAATTAATAAACTCTGCCAAATCTATGGTATGACGTATCAAAAATGCAAAAAGGCAATTTACTCACTTCTCCAAAACAAAACCTACGATGAGACAGAAAAGCTCCTAACAGCATAATAAATAAATAAAATTTACGTCAAATCGCAGCGCCACGCCCGCCAGCTCGTACTCACGCACACACGCAACCGCGCACACACACACGCACACACACACACGCACACACACACACGCACACTAACATGCCCACACAACCACACTTTTTAGCTTTACACTACTTTTATATAATTTTTGTTATGTATTAACTTTAGTCATAAAATTGTACTGGAAGTATCGTCAATATTGTGTACAATACAGTTATAATATTCAATGGAGACTGGCACTGTACTCCCTTATACAGGTTATTCTATAACCTAGCTGGGAATGCAGCACCTCACCACCACTTTTGTCAACCCTTTAAACTGTACTACAATGCTTTTATGATGAATAAACAATTTTAATTTTTTAATCCAGTCCCCAGTACATCATCTTTGCAGGATTATGGTAGTAGTGACACCACCAATAGTGTTGATAGTGTTGCATTTATCAGCTCGTTGGAAATAACTCATTCATTTGTCAACCCTTTAAACTGTACTACAATGGTTTTATGATGAATAAACAATTTTAATTTTTTAATCCAGTCCCCAGTACATCATCTTTGCAGGATTATGGTAGTAGTGACACCACCAATAGTGTTGATAGTTTTGCATTTATCAGCTCGTTGGAAATAACTCATTCCCGAGTATTGAAGTTACTTAAGTCCTTGGACCTTTCTAAATCTGGTGGTCCGGACCTCATACCTCCAGAATTTATGGTGCAATGTGCTGATAGTTTGGTTACCCCAGTGTGTATATTATTTACTCGTTCCATATCTGAAGGTATAGTTCCTAAAATATGGAAATCAACATTTATTACCCCAGTTCACAAAAAAGGTAAAAAATCTGACGTTACGAACTATCGCCCAATATCTAAGTTATGTCTATTTTCAAAGGTCCTTGAGCGTATTGTGTTTGAGAATGTATACGCTGCAATGGAAAGTAACTTCGGGGATGAACAACACGGATTTATCAAATAACGATCCACCACGTCTAACTTGGTGTTATCGCATGAGTTTATATCGGGGGGTATGGAACAGCGTGCTCAGGTGGACATCATCTACACCGACTACAGCAAGTGCTTCGAGCGTATTGACCATCGGCTGCTTCTAGAAAAGTTGCTTAGGGCTGGAATACACGGGGACCTGTATAGATGGTTTTCGTCTTATATCGAGAATCGTAGTCAGGCTGTGGTTCTTCAGGGGTACACTTCGGGTTGGACTTCGGTTCCTTCAGGTATACCGCAGGGTTCAGTATTGTTACACCATCTATAGTAGAACACGAGACTCCTAATGAAATCTATGGAGCCCTTTTTGATATTGTACAAAAAGAATACCAATCTACTTTCAAGACCAAAACTATTGACATTAATAGCACCTCTGTTAGCTTCAACCAATGGGCTACTCCAGGAATTTATAAATCAAAATCAAAAGCCATTTATTCAAACTAGGCTGAGAGTCAGCAATTTTTGAACGTCAAAGTTACATGAGACAGTCCCCCAAAAACGCCCACCCTTCGACACTTCCTAGTGCTTTAGCTGGGAAGAAGAAGTGGCGGAACAAACTCCCCAGCAGCACAGCTGTCTGTTAAGTTAGAAGAACTTGATTCTATACAGTATTATGTAAGTAATTAATAGTATAAAACAAAACAAAACATACATCAAATTATGCGTCATATGTCAGCTAGCACACGCCAATATACGAACAAAACATTAAAAAACTAAACTCAAGCTGAAATAATAAAATCGTAAATAGAACTTAAAACCTAAATAAGAGCCTCCGGGTATAAAGGGCGTGCCCGCTTACATACACAACGATGAGGAAAGCTAATTCTGATTCTGGTTGAAAGAACATAAACATTGAGTTAATTACAGCGACCAACTATTCTTATCGTTTAAGAAGTTGTTGATAGAATAGTATGCCTTTGAACAAAGGTTGGATTTTACTTTAGCTTTAAACTCATTAAACTGCAAATCTATGAAAGCAGAGGGAAAGGAAGCTTGTTGAAAAAGGTAATACCAAGACCAACAAATGAATTATGAACCTTACGAAGCCGGTGAAAGGGAGCACGTAGCTTGTCCTTATTTCTAGTATCACTGTTCTTAGTGTACAGATGTATATTTTGCTTAATATATAAGATGTTGGCGAAGATGAATTGTGATGCCACCGTAAGAATACCAATATCTTTAAACAACTCTCTCAGAGAAACTCTAGTACCTAGTTGGTATATAGCTCGAACAGCTCGTTTTTGAAGAACAAAAATATTTTGAATGTCCGCGGCTTTGCCCCACAGCAGAATGCCGTAGGACATAACGTTATGAAAATAACTAAAATAGACCAATCGAGCTGTATCAACGTCCGTGTATTGTCTAACTTTCCTGACGGCGTAGGCAGCCGAACTGAGCCTCCCGGCTAGGCTTGAAATATGTGGGGCCCACTGTAGTTTCGCGTCTACTGTTATGCCTAGAAAAACTGCCGAGTCTATAGTTTCAAGCACCTCATTATCTAAGACGACGTTGGGTCCCAGATGCCTAACATTCGGTAAAGCGAACTTTATACATTTTGTTTTCTTAGCATTAAGAACTAGGTTATTTGTGGTAAACCAATCCGTAACCATTGAGAGCGCACTATTCACGTCATCAAAATCTTTTCTATTCCTGTCTACTTTAAAGATAAGTGAGGTATCATCAGCAAATAGTACAATGTCACAGATATTCTTTAAATAGAATGGTAAGTCGTTAATATACACTAAGAATAAGAATGGACCCAGTATTGAGCCTTGAGGTACACCTAACTGAACTAGTAGCCCGGAATATTTTACTCCATTGACATCTACACATTGGTGCCTATTTTGCAAATAAGAAGTTATGACATTGAGAGCTTCGTTTTGAACACCGTAATGACGTAGTTTACGCAAAAGTGTGTCATGGTGAACGCAATCAAAAGCTTTGGAGAGATCACAGAAAACTCCAATAGCATTTTGCGAGTTCTCCCAAGCATTGAAAATGTGTTTCAGCAGAGCAACACCCGCATCTGTTGTCGAACGACCCTTTGTAAAGCCATATTGCTCATTATGAAGGAGGCTATTTAAATTAAAATGTCTTAGCAATTGCTTGAGTATTAACTTTTCAAATATTTTACTAAATGCAGGTAAGATAGAAATGGGTCTGAAATTACCAACGTTATTTTTATTACCTGTTTTAAATAATGGTATGACTTTACTACTCTTCATGAGGTCAGGAAAAGATCCTAAATCAACACATTTATTAAAAGTAACAGCTAGATAGGGGGCTACGATGTCTATTATATTACTTAACAGTTTAATGGAGATGCCCCAGTAATCACCAGTGTTTTTAGACTTAAGTGTGTTAAAAATATTAACCACATCACGAGGCGTTACATGTTCGAAACTAAATAAGCGACTACATCCGGGCACACAACTATGCAAAAGGTTTTCAGCTTTAGACGAGGACGAATTTAAGGAGCAAGTCGTAGTTATAGGTATGTTGGCAAAAAACTCATTAAATGCCTCAGCTATGACGGCAGCTTTATTAACCAATTTGTTGTTAATCATAATCTCTAGTTGTTTTTCCTGTTTAACCGGTTTACCCGTTTCATTGTTAATTATTTTCCAAGTGGTTTTTATTTTGTTATTGGATTTTTTTATGGTATCGCTTAAAATTTTTGATTTAGCTAAAGCGCAGATTTTTTAAACAATTTTGAATAATTACTGACATACTCTAAAAAAGGAGTATCAAATCTGTATTTTTTCAAACCATATAACTCGTATAGTCTTGCTCTACTTTTATAAATTCCTGGAGTAGCCCATTGGTTGAAGCTAACGGAAGTGCTATTAATATCAATAGTTTTGGTCTTGAAAGTAGATTCGTATTCTTTTTGCACAATATCAAAAAGGGCTCTATAGATTTAATTAGGATTCTCGCGTTCTACTATAGATGGTGTAATCCTATGAGCTATATTATTTTTAAATTTATTGCAACGACTAGCTGTATAAGGCCTGCATAATATTTTATGCGGCTTTTTAAGTAGTGGCAAAGGGAAGCTGGCTAATAATCCACAGTGGTCAGTCGTTAAGTCACTTAAAACAAACTTATTTTTGGCATCACAATCACTAAATATATTATCAAGACAAGTCGACGAAGAAGCCGTGACCCTAGTTGGTTCAAGGAACAAGTTTATTAAATTAAAAGACCTAAACAGATTGAGCAGTCTAATACTTAATGGAGTAACATCTAAAATATTAATATTGAAATCTCCACATAAAATTATACATTTATTAATTGATTTTAATTTATTGAGTGAATCCTCCATTACTGATTCGAAACGAATAAAATCCCCAGAGGGGGGACGATAAACGCATATATGACATAACGCTCCAACTCAACGCAAGACAACTCAATAATGCGCTCAATGGAAAGATTAACTAGATCTAGAGATCTAACCGTTGTTTACATTTCAACTTGTTCGAAACAAAAACTAATGATCCTCCGCGAATAGCACTTTTCCTCACAAATGCACTTTGCACAGTAAAAAAATCATTATTCATAAACACTACTTCATGTTCCTTCAACCAGTGTTCAGTCAAACATAATACCTGAACATCATAGTTTTCAATAAATAAACTTAACTCTAGCTCTTTGCCAGACAAACCCTGCATATTTTGATGTACAACATTCAACACATGCGGCTTACCTGTTGTCGCACCTAATAGTTTAAATTACTAGGTGTATCAAAAGTGGCGTTAGTACCACTACTAACAGTAATCGATGGTATGCTACAGGTACCATTGTTACGGTGTAAATTGTATGCTAAAAGATTAGCAATTTGTCTCCTACAACTACGTGGCAAATACAAAGTATAATTCGTTAGTTTGTAATCAGTAATAAATTGATTACAATCAAAAAATGAAATAGTGTCACTGTGACAACTAGTCCTATTATAAATTAGCATATTTAAATAATAAATGTGCCTGTTTTGCTCATCAGACAAGTATCGTGAATACGGCAAGGCGCAGAAAATTAATTTACAATTGTTGGTCTCATTGAGATGTAACATCAAATGGACACATTGAATTATTTCTTTTTTTCTAACATTTAAACTATCCCCGTATAATAATATTACAGTTGAACCAGGGTTTATTTTTGACAATTTAATATTACTTAATAATTGGCTAATACTGGCACCGGGTGAACAATTATTAATTACATATTGTTGTGAACACTGATTAAATATGCTACCATAACCTTGACCAAATTTGTCAGAAAAAATAAAAGTAGAGCGAGACTATACGAGTTATATGGTTTAAAAAAATATATATTTGATACTCCTTTTCTAGAGTATGTCAGAAATTATTCAAAGTTATTTAAAAAAATCTGTGCTTTCGCTAAATCTAAATTTTTAAGCGATACCATAAAAAAATCCAGTAATAAAATAAAAACCACTTGGAAAATTATTAACAATGAAACGGGTAAATCGATTAAACAGGAAAAACAACTAGAGATTATGATTAACAACAAATTGGTTAATAATAATAATATAATAATAATAAAATATTTATTTCAGAATTTCTTCCATAAGTGTTAGTAACAGTGAAAACTTATGAACTAATGTTAGTAACATTTATTCTGAGCTGTGAGGCTCACCGATCCTGGGGAATGTCTACTTGACTGCGTGCAGTCGTATCCACCGCCCCAAGATCGGAGAGTCCCACCTATCAGCCAACGCTCTAAGAATACTGTTGGGGCTGTCGCGAACACGGTGAAGTAGAGATGCGCATCTCTTGCGCATGACGGCCGAAAAACTATCTATTTCCGCGTCGGCAAACATGCCGGACGCGCTACAAAAACGCGGCAGCCCCAACAACACCCGGAACGTGTTATTATACTGTGTGCGCAGGCCATTGTATGCCCTCTGCGTAAAGTTGACCCACAGGGAGCACGTGTAAAAGGATTGGCGGTAGGCTTTGAACAGCGTCACCTTAACCTGAGTCGTACAACGTGCAAACCTGTGGGCCAACATCCCACAGCTATAACGCTGCCGCTGTAGCAATAAAGCTGCCGACGTAGCTGAGTCATTTAATGAGTTTTTTGCCAACATACCTATAACTACGACTTGCTCCTTAAATTCGTCCCCGTCTAAAGCTGAAAACCTTTTGCATAGTAGTGTGCCCAGATGTAGTCGCTTATTTAGTTTCGAACATGTGACGCCTCGTGACGTGGTTAATATTTTTAACACACTTAAGTCAAAAAACACTGGAGATTACTGGGGTATCTCCGTTAAACTGTTAAGTAATATAATAGACATTGTAGCCCCCTATTTAGCTGTAACTTTTAATAAATGTGTTGATTCAGGATCTTTTCCTGACCTCATGAAGAGTAGTAAAGTCATACCATTATTTAAAACAGGTAATAAAAATAACGTTGGCAATTTTAGGCCCATTTCTATCTTACCTGCATTTAGTAAAATATTTGAAAAATTAATACTCAAGCAGTTGCTAAGACATTTTAATTTAAATAGCCTCCTTCATAATGAGCAATATGGCTTTACAAAAGGTCGTTCGACGACTGATGCGGGTGTTGCTCTGCTGAAACACATTTTCAACGCATGGGAGAACTCGCAAAATGCTATCGGGGTTTTCTGTGATCTCTCCAAAGCTTTTGATTGCGTTCACCACGACACACTTTTGCGTAAACTACGTCATTACGGTGTTCAAAACGAAGCTCTCAATGTCATAACTTCTTATTTGCAAAATAGGCACCAATGTGTAGATGTCAATGGAGTAAAATCTTCCGGGCTACTAGTTCAGTTAGGTGTACCTCAAGGCTCAATACTGGGTCCATTCTTATTCTTAGTGTATATTAACGACTTACCATTCTATTTAAAGAATATCTGTGACATTGTACTATTTGCTGATGATACCTCACTTATCTTTAAAGTAGACAGGAATAGAAAAAATTTTGATGACGTGAATAGTGCGCTCTCAATGGTTACGGATTGGTTTACCACAAATAACCTAGTTCTTAATGCTAAGAAAACGAAATGTATAAAGTTCGCCTTACCGAATGTTAGGAATCTGGGACCCAATGTCGTTTTAGATAATGAAGTGCTTGAAACTGTACACTCGGCAGTTTTTCTGGGCATAACAGTAGACGCCAAACTTCAGTGGGGATCACATATATCAAGCCTAGCGGGAAGGCTCAGTTCGGCCGCCTACGCCGTAAGGAAAGTTAGACAGTACACGGACGTTGATACAGCTCGATTAGTCCATTTTAGTTATTTTCATAGCATAATGTCCTACGGCATTCTGCTGTGGGGCAAAGCCGCGGACATTCAAAATATTTTTGTTCTTCAAAAACGAGCTGTTCGAGCGATTTACCAACTAGGTGCTAGAGTTTCTCTGAGAGATTTGTTTAAAGATATTGGTATTCTTACGGTGGCATCACAATTCATCTTCGCCAACATCTTATATATTAGGCAAAATATACACTTGTACACTAAAAATAGTGATATTCATAATATTAATACTAGAAGTAGGGATAAACTACGTGCTCCCTTTCACCGGCTTCATAAGGTTCATAATTCTTTTGTTGGTCGTGGTATTACCTTTTATAACAAGCTTCCCTCTGCTTTGCTAGATTTGCAGTTTAATGAGTTTAAAGCTAAAGTAAAATCCAACCTTTGTTCAAAGGCATACTATTCTATCAACGACTACTTAAACGATAAGAATAGTTGGTCGCTGTGATCAACTCAAGACAATGTTTATGTTCTTTCAATCCAGAATTAGTCTTCCTACTGACGGTTTATATGGGTAGTTCATATAATTGTTTTTTTTTTTTTGTTTTTATTTAACTGCTTTTGTTAGTTTATTTTTATTTTCTTTTCATTTCATTTATTGTGTATATGTATCATTTGCATCGTATATGTAAGCGGGCACGCCCTTTATGCCTGGAGGCTTTATTAAGGTTTTAAGTTCTGTTTACGATTTTGTTTTATTATTTATTTCAGCTTGAGTTTAGTTTTCAATGTTTTGTTGGTATATTGGCGTGTGCTAGCTGACATAATATGGCGAATAATGTATGTTTTGTTGTATAATATTAATAACTTACACAATACTGTATAGAATCAAGTTCTTCTAACTTAACAGACAGCTGTGCTGCTGGGGAGTTTGTTCCGCCACTTCTTCCCAGCGAAAGCACTAGGAAGTGTCGAAGGGCGGGCGTTTTGGGGGGACTGTCTCATGTAACTTTGACGTTCAAAAAGTGCTGACTCTCAGCCTAGTTTGAATAAATGATTTTTGATTTTCATTTTGATTTTGATTGGGGCCTCTACTTTTCACGCTGTTTATTGCTGACGTAATAAACTGCTTTAAGCATTCTTACGTGTTACTATACGCTGACGACATGAAGGTTCATAAAATTATACGTGGCATCTCCGATACTCACCAGTTGCAAGCTGATCTTAATAGATTTGAGGAATATTGTGCACGTAATCTGCTTCAGCTAAATGTATCTAAATGCTTCCATATGACCTTCACGCATCAGAAGTCTACGGTGAATTCAACCTATACTCTCAACCAACACACCTTATGTAAAGTTAACAGTATCAGGGATTTAGGCATTATACAAGATATCAAATGATCAACACATCGAGGGTAATGTAAAAAAAGCTGCGAAAGCATTAGGATTTATAATTAGAGCCTCAGCCTGTTTCCGTTCTCTAAAGCCAATCAAGGTTTTATATTGCTCGTTCGTACGTAGTCACTTGGAGTATGCATCTCAAGTCTGGAACCCTCAATATGAGACCCATAAGTTGCGTATTGAGGTTATCCAGAAAAAGTTTCTTAGATATCTTGATTCCAAAGCGCACCAAGTATCTATAGATTACGAGCACCGTTGCAAGAAGTACCATTTTCTACCACTTGATTACAGGCGGCTCATCAATGATATTTGTTTTTTGACTAACATAGCGAATGGCTCAATTGACTGCTCTGAGCTCGTTTCAAAACTGGCATTTCGAACTAACCTTATTGGGTTGCGTCGGAGGCCTCTTCTGAGTGTGCCCTCTGCCTCAACTAATTATAGGCGTAATGCTTATCTGATGAGAAGCGCTCGTTGCTTTAATGAATTATCTCACGAGCATGACATTGACTTATTTTGCACTAAGACGAGCGTAGCAAGAAAACTTTTAGCCAAATCATTTTTTGCGAATGAAGCACCGGCTGGTGGTACTCAAACACACATGTAGCTGTGGCGGCTTAGTAATGGTAATATGCTGAGTTGCATTATTGACGAAGTATGTGGGAGCGGGCAATCGGCTCGCCAGTCGCCTACATATCACCGCCCTGCCTCGACGCATACATAGTACCTAGTTAGCTATAACAAAGTATTGTGGAACTTGAATTAAAGACAATTTATTTCCTTGTAGTCCGAATCTTTATTTATCTCACCGACAACATAACACGCACAACACTGGTGACCTTTCGACGATTTAAAGATTCCGCGTTGTTAAACACGTAGCAACAGGGTAGGCGACTCAAAAAGCTTACGAGGCAGAGGCGATTAGACCGCGTGGCAAAGTGAAACGTAACGTGCTTTAGCAAAGTAAAGCGATGCGTGTTTACCGTTTTCAAGATGAACCCGCAAGCGTTAATCGGCCAACCCGGGGCAGCTACCACTGGAGACGTATCAATGGTAACAGTGCAAATGAGAGTTCCGGAATTTTGGAGAGAGATACCAAGATCATGGTTCATCCAGTTCGAGGCAATTATGGCACCACAGAAGCAAAGCGACACCCAAAAGTACGAAATGGTGCTCGCAAAATTACCAACAGACGTTGTACGCCAAGTAACCGACATCATAGAAGCTCCGCCGGATACGGCCAAATATGAAACAATTAAAAAACGCTTATTGTCAGTATATGAAGAGAGTACAGATAAACAATTTCACAAATTAATGCATGACACAGACCTGGGAACCCAAAAACCGTCGCAATTACTCAGAGAAATGTCGGCCTTGGCGAAGAAATGCAGCGTGACAGAAGAGCCATTGAAGAGGCTGTGGCTGGACAAGCTAACACCTAATGTACGCGCAATGTTAGCAATGAGCGAAGACACCAAGTTGGAGGATCTGGCTAGGAAGGCAGATAAAATACTAGAAACCTTGGGAAGCGGCGCGGTCGCGTCTATCACACCCAGCACATCAACAGATGACGGTATTGCCAGCCACCTAAAAGAATTAACAATGGAAATGAAAGAACTACGCGGAGAAATAAATGAGATCAGGAGGCGAAAAGACAACTCGGGCGGCAGACGATGGCAACAACGTCCTAGATCCAAAAGCCGGACGCGGCGCACACCAGAATCTCCCGACTGGCTATGCAGATATCATTTCCGCTACAGGAACAACGCGCGGACCTGTGAAGCACCGTGTAGCTGGACCAAGAAGCAGCAGAAACAGGAAAACTAGACGCGGTGCAGTCAGCGTCGGTGGACGATTGTGCCGCGGGAAACCACCGACTTTGTGTGAAAGACCTCAAAACGGGAATTGTGTATTTAGTGGACACGGGTGCGAATGTATCAGTGATACCAGTAAGTAAAGTGAAAACAAAGCACAAACAAGAGTGTACATATAAACTTTACGCAGCTAATAACACGGAAATAAAAACCTACGGTGTAGTGACTATAGAATTAAACTTAGGATTAAATAGAAATTACAAATGGTCATTTATAGTTTGCGATGTGAAACAGCCAATCATAGGGGCAGATTTTTTAAGAGCACACCAATTAGTCGTAGACTTACACAACAAAAGGTTGATTGACGGTCTCACTAAAATAAGTAGAGAAGCAACTACAGTGAAATGTTCCGAATTTACCATATCTAGCATTCAACATGACAATCCGTACAAAGATTTGCTTGAAAAATTCTCAGAAGTAACTAAACCGATTTCGTACAAAGACCCCCCTAGCCATAATACATACCATCACATAGAAACTACAGGCCCTCCCGTGTTTTCCCGTGCTAGGCCGTTGCCACCGCATAGATATAAAATAGTACAAGAAGAATTTAGGTTAATGCAAGATTTAGGTATATGTAGGCCATCAAAGAGTCCATGGGCAAGCGCGCTGCACGTCGTGCCTAAGAAGGATGGCCAGATCAGACCCTGTGGCGACTATCGTGCACTCAACGCGATCACGAAGCCGGACAGATACCCAATCCCAAGACTACAGGACTTCACCTATGGACTAGCAGGTAAGAAAATTTTTGCACGCTTAGACATAAATGGGGCCTATCATAATATTCGCGTGACACCACAGGACATAGAGAAAACAGCAATTATTACACCTTTCGGACCGTTCGAATTTCCGAGAATGTCATTCGGTTTGCGCAACGCAGCGCAAACATTTCAGAGGTTCATGAACAACACAGTGTTACAAGGATTAGAATACGTAAACGGAGAACGGAAAGGGGAGTGTTCATACCTATCATGTTATATAGATGACGTAATCATCGCAAGTACTGACGCTGAATCACTTCGCAAACATTTGAGCCTTGTTTTCAGCAGATTCGAGCAGTTCGGAATTACTATTAATATGTCAAAATGTTGTTTCGGTAAGCCCGAAATAGAATTTTTAGGTTACAATGTCAGCCAGGAAGGAATAAAACCCTTGAAAGATAAAGTCGAGGCGATACAAGGTTACCCGCGGCCGGAAACCGTCGAGCAGCTACGGCGATTTTTGGGAATGGTAAATTTTTATAGGTTACACATACAGCAAGCGGCTGAGCACCAGGCAGAGCTAAACAAGTTCTTGCATGGGGCCAAGAAAAAGGATAAGTCAAAAATAACATGGGATGATAAGGCCACGGCGGCTTTCGAGCAGTGTAAGGTAAGCCTACAAAGCGCCATCACACTGGCTCACCCAGAGGCCACAGGTAGATTGTCCCTAATGTGTGACGCATCCAATACATGCGTGGGGGCAGTGCTACAACAAGGAGTCGCCGGAAAAACGAGGCCCTTAGGTTATTTTTCTAAGAGACTATCAGAAGCCCAGCAAAAATACAGCACTTACGACCGAGAACTGCTGGCGATCTATTTAGCCATAACACATTTTAGAAACATGATCGAAGGTCAAGAGCTTACTATTTTCACAGACCACAAACCATTAACATATGCTTTTTCTAAAATAGGTACTGACCGAGAGACCCCACGGCGCACAAGGCAGTTATTGTATATCAGCGAATTCACGAGCGACATACAATACGTCAACGGAAACGAGAATCAAGTTGCTGACGCGCTGTCACGGGTGGAGTCCGTGTTTTGCCCGACGCAAGTTGATTTCGACGAAGTCGCACGGGCACAGGAAACAGACGAACAAATGGCACGTATGTTAGCAGAATCGCAAGGTAATATCGTATTAAAACAAATTCATTCACCATTGTGCAACAGAGCAATTCATTGTAACATTTCAGAGAACCAGGTAAGACCATATCTACCAAACAAATTTCGTAAAATAGCTTTCGATGCATTACATAACATAAGCCACCCCGGCATTAGGGCCACACGGAAAATGATAACGAAACGTTATTTTTGGCCAGAAATGAACAAAGACGTGACCAGGTGGGCCAGGGCATGCATTCATTGTCAGAAAGTAAAAGTACAGCGACATAATACAGTATCCAAATTGAGTAGTTTTCCGGTAGTAGTACCTAGATAGATTTAAGCATGTACACATAGACATAGTCGGACCACTGCCAACGTCACAAGAAGGTTATAGGTATTGCGTCACTATGATAGATAGGTTCACGAGATGGCCAGAAGCGATTCCGGTAACCGATATTACCGCGGACACAGTAGCTAAAGCCTTTTACGAAGGTTGGGTATGCAGATTTGGGTGCCCACTCACAATAACTAGTGACCAGGGAAGACAGTTTGAGAGCGAACTATTCAAGAGCCTGTTAAACCAGTTAGGCATAAAAAAGACCCGTACAACAGCGTATCATCCGCAAGCGAACGGTATGGTTGAAAGAATGCATCGCTCACTTAAGGTTGCAATTAAGGCTAGGCTACAAGATAATAGGTCATGGGTCGAGGAATTACCGACAGCATTGTTGGGACTTCGTGCGGCTTGTAAAAATGACGAAAACGTAAGCTCAGCGGAATTAGTATTAGGACAGACACTACGTTTACCAGGCGATTTTTATTGCGAAAACAACACAACACAAGTAGAACATCTACCTACGTTCGTAAGCAAACTTCGAAGCGTAATAAACAGTATGCGGCCACAGGCAAGGGAGAGCAGCGATTCGCGGAAAATATTTATCCATAAAGACTTAAATACATGCTCTCACGTTTTTATGAGGAACGATATGGTAAAAAGTCCACTAACCCCATCATATAACGGCCCACACAAAGTAATCAGTAGGGATAAGAAAACCTTTTACATACAAATAGGTGACCGTCAAGCAACCATTTCCATAGACAGATTATAACCAGCGTATATATTAGATCATGACGAAAAACCGTCAGAAAATAAACATACAGAAAATGAGCGTGAACCAAATGTAGAACCAAGCGAGCAAAAATCGCTACCGCCCATGGTTAAGACCACGCGCTGTGGTCGAGTAATAAAGCAACCGGTGCGATTTTTGCTCACATGACAATAATGCTAGTACAGCGAATATCGACGAGAATTTTTTTTTGTACATTTCACTACGGTTATTTGGCTAAAAATACTACCAGTACAAACTAAATACAGACTAGAGTTTGAAAATGGGGAATTACCAAGATAAAGAAAACATAGCCATAGCACAGGCCCAAGTAGTATCAGGGCAGCAGTTAGAAAACAAACTAAACTATTTCGGGATAATGTTAATCATTATCGCCGCAATAATGGGCATATTACTATGTTACGCTATCAAGAGAGGGTGCGCAGGCCATGCGAGGGAATGGCTAAGAAAAGAAGTGCCGGGGTTACTGGCAAGACAACCCGGTACAGTGGGAAACCCGGCCACCGCCACGGGATACGTTTAGCTAAGCGACGTTGTGAATTGTGCAAAAAGAAAAAAACAAAATAGTGAGTAAGAATACGTAGCATGTAATATGTGTAATATATGTAGTTTATTTTGTGAACGGCGTTACCATGACCAAAGCTGCCGACCCGCGAGGTGTTATTTAGTTATTGCAGAGCGGAGGTCATGGTAACTACCCTTAATTGTTATATTGTTACAGCCCAAATGTAAAATTTCAAGTCGGCTCAGAGCCCAGGCAATGACGAGACCGCAAAAATTCTTAGAAAATAAGGTGTATAGGATCTATATTTAGCGATAGAAATAAAACAATAGGCAGCATTCAACTGTTGGAATGCTGACAGGATCGAATGTTATCATAAGCAACATTGTAACTTAGGAGATTTCTTAGCACCATAGTAGTGATGTAAGCACGTAGTTACGTTAAGAATAGAGTAAAATTTTTTTTTTTTTGTAAAAAATGTTTTTGAGAAAGGGGGTGTGTGATGTGGCGGCTTAGTAATGGTAATATGCTGAGTTGCATTATTGACGAAGTATGTGGGAGCGGGCAATCGGCTCGCCAGTCGCCTACATATCACCGCCCTGCCTCGACGCATACATAGTACCTAGTTAGCTATAACAAAGTATTGTGGAACTTGAATTAAAGACAATTTATTTCCTTGTAGTCCGAATCTTTATTTATCTCACCGACAACATAACACGCACAACACAGCAAAGTAAAATATAAAATAAAAAACCGTAACTTTAACTTTTAGGCATTAGTTAATCGTAATTTTTATAATATCTGTGGAGGCTTGTTATTAGCAACTTAATTATAAATTTTTGTTACCTATTATTCTGTTATTAGTCTGTAAGCCTTCTTAAAAGGAATAAAATAAAATAAAATTATGAAATTAAATGTTTTTTTTTTTTTAATTTTTATATTTGAGTTGACTGAATGAAAGGTAAATTGTGGTTTACGATTTATGACGTATTAAAAAAAAACTACTCACTAGATCTCGTTCAAACTAATTTTCGGTGGAAGTTTACATGGTTATGTACATCATATATTTTTTTTAGTTTTATCTTTCCCTTATTTTAGAAGTTACGGGGTGGGGGACACATATTTTACCACTTTGGAAGTGTCTCTCGCGCAAACTATTCAGTTTAGAAAAAAATGATATGAGAAACCTCAATATCATTTTTGAAGACCTATCCATAGATACCCCACACGTATGGGTTAGATGAAAAAAAATTTTTTGAGTTTCAGTTCTATGTATGGGGAACCCCAAATATTATTGTTTTTTTTTTCTATTTTTGTGTGAAAATCTTAATGCGGTTCACAGAATACATCTACTTACCAAGTTTCAATAGCATAGCTCTTATAGTTTCGGAAAAAACTGGCTGTGACATACTCGGACAGACAGACAGACAGACATGACGAATCTATAAGGGTTCCGTTTTTTGCCATTTGGCAACGGAACACTAAAAATGAAATAGATAAATAGATTAAATTAATAAGTCATTTCTCATAAATAGTATCCTCTTCTATAACAAGGTGCCTAAATCGGTTACTGAATTTAGCGATGGAAAGTTAAAATCACACATCAAACGTGTGCATAACAAAAAGCATATTGTAAGATAAATGACTACCCTGCCAGGGTCGCGAGATTGTTCGAAAGAGATACGTGACCCTGACACATGGGCAACTGAAGGAACACGGGTGGGTTTTACTCAGTAAAAGTCTGACACGCCCTCCCGCTCCGCCCAGAGCGGGAGAAGTCATTTGATGATTACCCATCCAGAAAAAAAAAGATAAATGACTACGTTCAAGACAAGTAAATTAAGCAATCATTACTTCTGTACATGGGGCTTCCCTGATACCTCATGAACGGCAAAACTATGTAAATGTCTATTAACTGCTCCCAAATTACGATTATTTGACATAATCTACTCATTATTTGACAGGTACCTACAATTCTAATTTGAACTCTAGTATTGGTAGTCATGGCATTTGCTTTAAATAGGCTATATTGTATATTTATATAGTATTTCACGTATGTAGATTATTTTATATGTTGTGAATGTTTTAGGCCTTGTAGACTGTACACCATTTTCTATTTTAAAAAGTATCTGGTCTTTGTTGACAGGCCTACACTGTCCTCCCATCTATACTAATATTACAAACTGAAGAGTTTGTTTGTGTTTGTTTGTTTGTTTGATTGAACGCGGTAATCTCAGGAACTACTGGTCCGAATTGAAAAATTATTCTTGTGTTGGGTAGCCTATTTATCGAGGAAGGCTATATAATATCACGGTACAACTAAGAGGAGCGGAGCAGTAATGAAAAATGTTGCAAAAACGGGGAAAATTGCACGGGTAAGCGAGTCTACGCGACGGGAAGGGTCGGGGGAACAAGAAATTTAACGCGGACGAAGTCGCGGGCAGAAGCTTGTACCTAATAAAACCGTAATTTACAACCATTGTAAAAGTGGTGTTTCTTGCCGGTTCTTCTCCATATGAATGAGTCAATTGGAACCGTGCACCTAGCTTCTGACTTTCATAAGTGTCCATGAAGGTTTATGTGAAATGAAATATTTTGACTTTGATTTTGTTCGCGAGGAACGCATTTCTACGGCATTTAATCGACTTTCATGCTTCTTTTGTCACACCCAACATTCACTCCATAGGAGTCCGGGAGAGTTTAACCGCTTTTTACATAAAACTTCATATTTTTTTGTTCATAGAGTTTACAGAATCGATTATACATTTTTACGATACCTTATTATAGTAACTACATTTGTGTATAATTGTATTTTTATATAACGCGCAGGTAAAAATTTTATTAGCTATTTATAAAAAAATGAGATATGAGTCAAAAGTCTCCCCACCAGCAGGGACACTTGAACCGGTGTATGGGGAGAATTTACTATACGATATTGGGGAAAAGACAAATAATTTTCAGCTTGAATCGTAGCTTTATTAAGTTATCTTATACAATGATTAACTTGCTTTTAATACTCCCAGCAAGAAAAACATACAAAAATTAAAAAAAAATCATAACAATTGAAATAAAATTTTCCAAAATAAACAAAACTACAACAAAAACCATTTTAAACAAACATGTTATTACTTATTTTTTTTATTGTTAACTTATTTCAAATAATTTAGCATCATTTACCAGTCTCTAAATTATTGGAGGGAGTTGTGGAACTCGGCGAGAGTTCGGCTCGGGGAGAAGTATACTCCTACCACGACAATCTCCCCGAACCGTGCTGCTACGCGACCGCGTCCCCTCTTGACAGCCTCGAGGGTCGGGGTTCCGTCCCCTGACCCTTCCCGTCGCATCGAATTGCTTGCCAGTTTTCAACCATTTTTCGTCGCTGTTCCGCTCCTTTTGATTGTAGCGTGATGTTATATAACCTATAGCCTTCCTCAATAAATAGGCTACCCAACACAAGAATAATTTTTCAATTCGGACCAGTAGTTCCTGAGATTAGCGCGTTCAATCAAACAAACAAACTCTTCAGCTTTGTAATATTAGTATAGATGGGAGGACAGTGTAGGCCTGTCAACAAAGACCAGATACTTTCTAAAATGGATATCTATGATTTTTACTCTATGGTTGAGAATTTATTTCGTTAGTGGTAATTTTAATTTAGAGCGGGTAACACCGAATGGGGTTGTGAGTGTCATGGTGGCGGAAGCGATGACTTTTGATGCGATCGCCACATTCGCCACGCGGTGCACACGCATAAATCCATTGGCTCTGAACTTCAGTTGGACAATTAATGTTATTTTATTTAAATCAGTGTTTATCGTTGCAATTGTTAATTTTTATCGTTAAGTTTTATTGTAATTATTTTAGTTAAATTAAGTGAGTTATTTTGCGAATATTATTTTTAAAACACCTGCAAGTACACGCCCGCTATGGAGGACGAACAGGGGATGGATCAGCAGCGACACGTGGTGTCTCAGCCGCTCGAACATCCGTTATATACAATATAGCCTATTTAAAGCAAATGCCATGACCACCAATACTAGAGTTCAAATTAGAATTGTAGGTACCTATATAATGTCAATTTAATGTCAATATTATAATCCAAAACATACATTATTCGCCATATGTCAGCTAGCACACGCCAATATACCAACAAAACATTGAAAACTAAACTCAAGCTGAAATAAATAATAAAACAAAATCCTAAACAGAACTTAAAACCTTAATAAAGCCTCAAGGCATAAAGGGCGTGCCCGCTTACATATACGATGCAAATGATACATATACACAATAAATGAAATGAAAAGAAAATAAAAATAAATTAACAAAAGCAGTTAAATAAAAACAACAAAAAAAAACAATTATATGAACTACCCATATACACTGTCAGTAGGAAGACTAATTCTGGATTGAAAGTACATAAACATTGTCTTGAGTTGATCACAGCGACCAACTATTCTTATCTTTTAATGTCGTGTGTGTTTTTTATGTCATTGTTGCCGGGTATCTAATACCCGACGGATTTTAAAACCGTAATATCTTAAAAACAAAATGCGCGCGTTATTAGCCACTCACAGTAGCTGCTCACGTTGACCTCTTCGTGCGTATTACGTAATCTTTTTAGTGTCGCTGCGGCTACGATGGAGTATACACGTCTGTGAAGAGGGCGCGGGTAAGTTATACCCGGCCACAATGGCCACGTAATATTTATACATACAGTATGCTTGTTGTTTTTTATTGTTTATTGATAAATTGCATATCGTTTTTCACAGTTTTACGAACCATGTCTTATGAAAATGAATAAAGGCGACTACTAGCCTTGTTTGAACAAGCTAGCCCTCAGCGACCATATTATAACCCATAGACGCCTAATGCTTGATCTAATGCACCAAAACAATTCTGTCAACTAGCTGAGGTATGAGGAAGCGGGGTACTGCATTCTGATTGGCCCTACCAAGGTCATTACGTATCACTAGAGATGGGACAGGTTTAAATAAAACACGAAGGTATCGATGTTTGTGTTAAAATTGTATTGTAAATAGTAAAACGTTTATTAATACCTATACTGAATTGGCTTTCTAACTTCCTATTTCTTAATATTATTTTTTTATATTTCTTAACATATTACACTATGTGTTGATGGGAACCAGTTCTCTCGCTTGGTTGCAATAACTTATTTATTTTTTACATCAGGATCTTGTGGGTACCTAAAATCAATCATAGTTTCACAATTAATTTAATGTCTATTGTAATTAGTGATTCAAAAGATCTTCGTATAAATAGTATGCATAGGATTTTGCTTTATCGAACAATTTTATTTGTGTCATAGGATTTGGTGCATCACTAGTTATGTCTACCAAATAATAGAGGAAAAGAGATAGCTAAAAAATTACATTCAGAAGAAAGAGACGCAACCATAAAAGACATCAACAAGAGTTCTTGCACCTTTTTTCACCTACAAGTTTGACCAGTATAAGATGAACTCCGATAAATAATAGGAAAAAAATAATTGTAATTATGATTATGTAACTATTGACTTACCGATGAAATGTTATGCCATCCTTACGGAAACTCGAAGTTTGGCTATTGTTCCCACACCAAAGTTTTGTGCAAGGGGCCATTATAATATTTATTTTCACCAATTTTAATTTACTAACGCGGAAGTGTTTACGGCTCACAGAAGTGGTCAATACTGAAACGAAATTTTTGAGTGGTGTCCTGTATCAGATCTATAAGTCTGATGTGTTGACAGACATCGGTCGCCTGTTATTAGGCGTCTATGAGTTATATGGTCGCTGCTAGCCCTAGTGACAATGAACAGTACATTTCAGACGACAAAGGTGAAATCGACCAATTTTCAGAGAGAAGTCAAGGCAGTGATACGGAGCAAGCCTGCGGCGATGATGAGCTAGAAGGAATTGTTTCAACCAGCGACCAGCAGTTTTATATTGGCAAAGACAATTCCACCAAATGGTCTTCGCAACCACCTCGGACCAACGTTCGCATAAGGTCAGAAAATATAATAGTACAAAAACAGGTTTTTGTACTATTATATTTTCTGACCTTATGCGACCTTATGAGACCTTGCTTTACCCCAGGGGGTAAATACTATTGCGCAAAATGTTTTTTTTTTTTTATAAAAATTGTCTCAAGATAAAAAAAGTTTTTTTTTAATGTTTGATGGTAATATGCTTTTTTATAATAAATAAATGTTTAATTTGTATAAATAGTGTGTATAATTACGTATTCCTCTAATTTAGAAGACTGGTATTGACATAACCTTGATTTAGTGTACAATAATGTACATGGGTAAAATATACCCGGCCACAACGCATATGTTCTGTTTAGTAGCCACAATGACGCCGGGTTAAGTAGTCGTTGACAGAATAGTATGCCTTTGAACAAAGGTTGGATTTTACTTTAGCTTTAAACTCAATAAACTGCAAATCTAGCAAATCAGAGGGAAGCTTGTTATAAAAGGTAATACCAAGACCAACAAAAGAATTATGAACCTTATGAAGCCGGTGAAAGGGAGCACGTAGTTTATCCCTACTTCTAGTATTAATATTATGAATATCACTGTTTTTAGTGTACAAGTGTATATTTTGCCTAATATATGAGATGTTGGCGAAGATGAATTGTGATGTCACCGTAAGAATACCAATATCTTTAAACAAATCTCTCAGAGAAACTCGAGCACCTAGTTGGTAAATCGCTCGAACAGCTCGTTTTTGAAGAACAAAAATATTTTGAATGTCCGCGGCTTTGCCCCACAGCAGAATGCCGTAGGACATTATGCTATGAAAATAATTAAAATAGACTAATCGAGCTGTATCAACGTCCGTGAACTGTCTAACTTTCCTTACGGCGTAGGCGGCCGAACTGAACCTTCCCGCTAGGCTTGATACAGCTTTCGAATAAACCCTTATCCCTGGCAGGCATCGGTCCTAGCAGGCCCCTTCAATTTGTGCTGACATCTCTTTGAGGCGCGCGTAGAACGTAACGCGCCGTCGACCCAGGCCTGGGCCTTACCGAGCGGTGAGCTAGCCAGTTCATAACCTGACCTTGTTAATATCCCGTTTTATGAGCCAGTTCATAACCTGACCTTGTAAATATCCCGTTTTATGTGCCGGTTCATAACCTGACCTTGTAAATATCCCGTTTTATGTGACAGTTCATAATCTGATCTTTTAATTAACCTGTTGTATGAGCTAGTTCATATCCCTGACCTGTAAGTTTGGAACATGTTGTACTTCCCGCTGCTGCTGCCGGAGGACACGCAGAGTATGGCCGTGAAGTGTTCAGACTTGGATACCTTCCACGACAAGTAATAGTCACGCTTTTTTGTATACCTTAGTCGAAAAAGTAACTCCTATTTCTGTATAGATAACCTAACCTTTCCTAGGTGACCTTTAGGAAGTGTTGTCATTCAACAACTCGGGCGTATAATGCACAGTATCACGAGCTAACTCGTCCCTCGTTCGGGCCCTAACTATGTTCAGTGCTCTTCTGCCATCAACGCCTGTGTGTGATTTTTAGGGTCACAGCACACATATCAACTCGGAAACGGATCGTAACCGTATCAACTCGAGCCGTTTAATATGATTTGTATGAAACTCCCTACTGAAAAGCACACTAATCGGAATCGTACCGTAAACGATTCGCCTTGGGACAAGCTCACGAACCGCGATCTGGCGCGTGGCAACCAGCGGACCCCGCGCTTACGGATCGTCGTCCCCGCGCTTACGCCTCTCCGTCGCCACACTTGCGTCTCTTCGTCCACCCTTGCTCCTTTCAAGGCAACTTCAAAGTCGATTCAAACTGATCTGGTGCCAGCCAGGTCAACCAGCGGTCGGCGAACCGTAAGCGCGGCGTCGCCTAGCTGTAGCCGAGTCGATGTATCGGAGCTGCTGGTCCGCTTTGGTTCCGTGCTTACGTTAGGTTGACGACTGTTTGACGGCGAGGCGAAAGGCGTTACGGTGGCGATCCCTTTCCGAGTTGATATGTGTGCTGTGAGTGCTGTGACCCTTATGCTGGGAGATGGATACATGTGTGTCGTACTGAAAAACACTTTTTTCGATTTAAGAACCCAGGACCACATGCTTAGCAGTAGCTCTTACAACCAGACCAACGAATTCAAACACAAGTACTACTAAACTGACTGTACTGTTAGTTTGTAACGAGTGTAACGATATAAAATGTTTCCTTGAATGTGAATCATAACTAGCTTACCAATGAGTACCCCGTACCCGCTGTCCCGTTGGTCTCGTGGTCGCAAGCGCGGCCGCTGAGCATGGGGTCCTGGGTTCGACCCCCGGGTTGGGCAAAGTGTTACTGGGTTTTTCCATTAGGAATTTCTTAGTAGCAGACCGGAGTTTGGAAGTTGGCGGTGTGATACCCCCGTGCCTCGGAAAGCACGTTAAGTCGTTGGTCCTACGCCTGATCTCTCTCCGGTCGTGTCGGATTGCCTTCCCATCGGACTATGAGAGTGAGGGAAGAGTGAGTGCTCCTGTGTCTGCGCATACACTTGAGCACTGTAATATCTCCCGCGCCGATGGCTAATCTCCGTTGAGATTGGCCGCCGTGGCCAAAATTCGGTCTGGAGGACTATATACATATATACCAATGAGTCCTCATCATAGCATACCTCTTTGTTGTTATGTGGAAAATGTTGTATTACTTTGATTTTGTTTTATGTAACATGAGTGATAAGTGTTATATGTACTATGGTTTTTTTTTTAAATTCCCAAATAAATTAAAATAAAAACTTGTGTAGAAAAAAAAACGTTAAATACACTATTATTATACGTCTAACGATTTTCGAAACTTACCTATAATAGATATATCATATTATAATCCTTGGTGTGGCATTTACGTCAAAGAGGCAGATTATTAAACAAACAAAAATATGGACGACCAAAAAAGTATTTATTTCATTAGTAAATCTTACTAATAGACGAATAATTCATATCATTGTTTAAATCACATTTGTTCTACGAAGCACCAACATCAAGCGGACAGTTTATATTTAAAATAACCAATAAAATACAGATTACCTATACTTTTATATCACCGAATCCCCACTTCATGCCGATATTGCAAGATAAATACTGGCTGTTATGAATTTTAGATGGTTTTGTACACACGGCTGCACATCAAGCTTTACATTTCCGGTTTTAGCTGAGCTCGCATTGTATACATTTTTCGTATAATGACAGATCAGCTTATACTGGAAATGTATAAGCATGTATACCAGCTACTACAGGTCGGTAGGTTACCCAGAGAAATTAATTCTAAGGAACTAGGTATTTTAAAGACAAATTTTCCTTCAATACGCTCCTTGTTATACCAATCAGTAAGTATTAATAGTTTCTCAGTAGTAATACCCTTTAAAGTTAGACCGAGTCAAGAGCAAGCCTCGCTGAACATTAAAACACCGTAATTGCGTAACACACTATCAATTAGAATCATTTGAAAGGATATTATATTACAAATCCCATTGCTACATATGTACGAAAAATTCGTCAATAAAGAGAACAAGATCGGCATTAAACCAAGAATTTATACAAATAGAATTGACACATCATTTAAATTACGTCGTAAAATATGAAACATTGCTTCCAAATCAATTAAAACAGTAATCTTATAGTGGTGCTAATGTTTTTTAATCTGTATGGTGGCCATATTCGATAACATTCAAGTATTAGAAAAATGGCCAGCACATCAAACTACCCGAAACTGTCAAATTTTCCCAATAAATCTTGAACCTAATACTATAGCGATAAAATTGAAATCCTATTAAAGAAATTTGACAGCTTGTAGTAGCTTTGTGTGCTGGCGTCTGTACAACAAAACTGCTCAAAGATCTTTTGGCATGCGGCTGAAATCGGAACTAATGCCGCCATTTTTTTTTAATACAATATCACAAAATGTTTTGTTTCAATGTCATTGCGTCATACAGAAACCACAGGGTTTTTCTAGCACTGTAGGGAGATATCTGGCAAATAATTTGTTCAATCGAGGCCTTTTGAGATTCTCAATATGGTAATATTGACCCAAACCACGCCCCCCTTAGATACTGGTGGAGAGTCCTAAGTGCCCATTGTATGGAAAAATATTAATAAGCTTTCAAAAAGTTCCTCCACGATAACGTTATTTTATCGTGCACGCATTGTCGTACATTTTACACAGTTTTTGAATTTTGAACTTTATTTCTAGTCTTACAAAGTTATTCACACAAAAACTGGCTCAAAGTCTTTGAACTCGTTTTTAATGGGACTGTTACTGTGAGACTGACTGTACTGTTAGGTGTGTAAACTGAAAAGGTACTCAAAAAAAATAATTACAGAGCAGTGACCATCAAAATTGAAGAAAGACTGGCTATTGCAAATGGCTGTACTGTAACAGATTTATACATTTGACAACTATTACAACATTTAACAATATGTTTAACAATGAAAATAAATGTGATTATCAATCAAAACATCAACAATGTGAAGATTGATCATCCCATTTAGGTTTCTGATCGCCTATTTAGGACCTGGATACTTAAGGGCCTACTAAACCATTGGGTGCAATAAGTATAATTGTAGTTTAAAAGAAAATCGTTTACACCATTTAACAGATTTCAGAAATTACATATTGCTAAACACTAATAATATTGACTAAAGAATTGCTAATAATATTGTTATATTGATAGTTCAAAATTGTTTTTATCCTAAAAGAAAAGTAACATACATTTCATAAAATACAAAATTAAAAATACATGCATTAAAATTAAAGTAATTAGATTTATTTTTTCTTACAACGGCTCATATGTCAAAAAACTGTTTTCTACATGGACTGTTCTGAACTGTACTACCTAAACCTGTACTAATTGAACTGTATTAGGCCGAAGTTGCAGCAAATATTCTTGTAGGGTAACAATTTGTCATGTTGTTGTTTTGCCGGCTGTCACTGAAAATCAGCGCTTGGGCTCTGTCTCGCATAGGGTCACAGCATTATGCTGAGTGATGGCCGTTTTGCGTGGATGTGACACATATTTTCCCACCCCTTATTTTTTATTTCTTTATGTTTCTGGTCTTTCTGTGCGTCATGTTTGCCGCAAATAAACGTATTTTCTTTCATGTTTATCCTAGAAAAAGCGAAGATTTTCAGCCAGTTTACGATGGTTTATTTGTGCAGAAAAAATATATGTCGCTAAATCTGTGCAGTCAGTGCCAATACGGCTGTTTTAGCCATAGGTATAGGTTTCGCTATAGTCTAAAATAAATCATGATCATTTTCCAGTTTTTATCCCAAACTATAGGGTGACATCAACATCTACTGGCAAACTAAGACCCTGGATTCAGCACATGATTCTAAATATCCTAGCGTAGAATTGTATAACTGGTGATAAAAAAAACAGCTCTTTCAAACAAAAGTGCAATACCTACGCAGTCAACATATATCAACAGCATACATATATGGCAATAATTTTCCTGGATAAGGATCATGTACTGGATCCATAGTTAACAGTTAGTGTAAATAACAGCATTAAATTGGATATAATATACCCAGTGCTGTCGAATATGAGCCATTGTTTCCAAAAACTTCCACTTTTTGACACATTTATACAATATCATTTATAGGTTATCAATCAGTCAATCAATCATGACTTATAGAATAATATTCTATACATGACATAGACATTTTAAAGTGAGGCCAATGATGGCACAACAAGTCACTATAAAACAATATTTGATTCATATTTATATTTTAAATCTACAAATTGATAATCTATAGAAAACGAGATCTATGAACACAGTGAATTCAAAAATGGTTTCCATACATGCCTGGCATCGGCATGTTCAGTGGTCCCATGGGGTATGGCACGTTTGGCGCCCCTTGTGGCGCCCCGTAACTGGGATACGGTAGGTACGGCTTAGCGAATCCATTACCGAAAGAGCCCTGACTTCCAGATCTGAGTAGTTCAGCCATCTTCTCGGCTTTGAACTTCCGTAAATGCATGTTCTTGCGAACTGGTTCGAAGTCTTCGAGAAACTTTTCGACCGGTATCTTCCCGGAGAGGAAGTCTTGAGCTAGATTTTCTGATTGTTCCTCAGATTCTGCTGCAGCTGTTTGTAGCAGAGCTTGGGTTGTGTCTGGCGATATGCCCGCAGATTTTGTTTCTGATGGACAAAGAAAGTCAAAATTGATACTCATAGTACAAAAAGACTAGAAATGTTCCCAGATCAGGAAAAAAGGGGTCCATCGAAACGCGTCCCGGTGACTGGCGTATATTGCGCTTAAATTAACACAATAACCTTAGCAGCTACTTAACTTCACAAACACAAGGATAAAGAGAGTAAAATGTGTGGTGTATAGTAAAAGGTCTTGATATAAAAACTCACTATATTCTTCCAATAGCTCCTGAATGCGAGTGCACAACTGTTCCCCCATCTCGGATTTCTCCTGCACCTGCTGCTTGGCCTCCTCGAGCTCAGGTTCCTTACCCAGGTTGAACTCGGCAAGAGACCTGTTACTAGCTATTGTCATCTCCCGTTCTGTCTCCCAATCTTTCACCTGAATCAAACAGCCAATTTTTGTGAATTAAACTGCATTGATATGTTTTTATATGCAAATACACTAATGGAAAAAATTAAGGGACAAAAAAAGTCAGATATTTTTTATTATATTATACTAACTTTTCAACGTGTTTATTTATTTTATTGGACCAAAAAATTAATGCAATACCTCTATTCCTACGCGAAATTTGATGTTCTTTCAGAATCTGAGCTCAAAATTTCGATTTAATACCGAGAAAAAAAAAATTGTCGATTGAAACGTGAAAAACGTGAAAATTTTCGAAAAAAAAAGTCTCTCTTTTTTTCACAGTGATACCGCAAAGGTATCAACTTTTTATTATGATCAGAGGTGATCATGACATTAAGAGCTACTATAACCTTTAGAACTATAAACTTTAGAAAAAAAAATCTAAGAACATAAATGTCTTAAAATTAGTTAAAGAACACTCTCAAATTTTTGCAGAACTTTTGCAGGCAATTTTTGATTTTCCAAAATTTAAAAAAATCAAATTTTTCAAAAATGTCTAATTGAAATTTTGAGCTCAGATTCTGAAAGACGCGTAGGAATAGAGGTATTGCATTAATTTTTTGGTCCAATAACATAATAAATAAACATGTTGAAAAGTTAGTAAAAATTCTGATCACCTCGGCGTTAATGGGTTAAGGAAAATATACGTGAAACAACAGTAAATATTATCTAAAAACTGTTGAGCATTTACATGCAAATGGCTTTTAATAGGCGATTGTTAATTGATTCTGGTTAAAATCTTCCTGTAAAAATTAGTAAAATATTAAGATGTTTAGTAGTTTCAATTATTATATTTTTCTCCTTTCCGTGAATCATGCATTTTTCCTGGTGATAAAACTATCACCAGGAATAATGCATGATTGCGTAAATAGGTAAACACCTATTTACGCTTGCTCTATGACCTGTAAAAGTGTGATTTTAGTTATAACCTAACAATCAATTCAGGCTATCGAGCTCGAGCAGTAATGACCCAGTGGTGAGGGCCGCGGCTTATGAGTGGTAGGTTGTGGGTTCAAACTCAGGCAGGTGCTTTACTTTCTTCAGCTTACTCTCAAAACAGTGAAGGGAAACATAGAGAGGAAACAGACATGTGCCAAATGTTCGAAGAGATTTGACATCTACCAACCCACGCTTGGCCCGCAGGATAGATGACAGCCCACTCACTCTCAAAGACAGGAGATCTTTGCCGCAGCAATGAAAAAATTTTAGACTGATTATATATGTATCTACACAGCTGGAGAGACAACACAGGCTATAAGTACTGCTATTCCTACTCTGATATCGCTATTTTCACTATGATTTTAATACAACAATAATTTTAAAATTATGTGTTTATTCTGCTACTGCTTTTGTTATCACTTTCAGTGTCAAGCACCCGGCTCCCGGGTCGAACGATAATTCGTTTGCATGCCCACAACTCGCCTCCGAGTTCTACATATAAGTAGTTGTGTCTTGCGACCATGCCGAGCACCCGCCTACCGGGTGCAAATCACAAAAATAAGCTAGGTGTGAATAGAGTGTACTTTTGAATAATTCTTTTTTCAACTGGGCACTGAAAGTGTTATGTACTACTTTTTTTTCATATTAAGTACTATTTTTTATGCTACTGCAGTAAATAACCCTTTTCAAATACAACGACGATGATACTATTGAGAAACTATTATCAGCAATCAGTGTGTGGGGCACTTAAGATAGCATGTTTTTAATTATAACAATGAGTCATCAACTGAACAACTTTATCAGCAATAAGTACGCTTAGAAAATACGATATCAGAGGAACGTTAAACGTTTCATATAAAGATTGAACAGTCAATTTAATGTGAGCTACACGCTATTACAAAATAATTAAATTGTTGTACCTGTTTTACATCCTTTAGCACACTATCGAATTTTGTGTCATCATTTAACATTTCTTTCAGCTCGTCGGAGTTTAAATGGGCTAGCAAGCCCAAGGCTGATGGGTAGTCAGGCTGTATCATCTTGAAAAGCGCACTGGATATCTTTTCAATCACAGAATAATAACTCGTAAATAAGATTTGCAAAGAAGGAAAGTCAAGACAGAAGAAAAATACCAACAACTTTGACAATTTTGACAAGTAATGCTGTCAATTGCTGTCATATTCGTTTTTTTTTTAACTTTCGTTCAACATTTCATGTCATTTTTTTTTCGTTGTATTTTATTTGCGTGGCGTTGAGTTTTGCAATGCAGGTCGGCCAGTCAACCGAACTGATAACATACCGCTGGATCCCAAAAATTATACAAAATGTAATCTGACCAAAATAATAGTATAGGGAAAAATATTTTTTTAGTTTGACCCAGTGGTATGTTTCAAATTTTGCAACAGGTTTTTGAACTACTTCTAGTAAACTGATTCTTATGAAACGTTGCACACCACAGAAATAAATTCCTATTATACTACAACATCATGAATTCATGATGAATAAAGATTCACAAGGGTCTGATGATGGAGTCAGGACGTGGATAGTGGAACTCGTCAACCGTTACTGGCAGCCCCGTCGAGTTTGAACTCATTTGCATACTTAGTTCATTTAATTCAATTGTATTTAATTTTCATCAAACCGTTATTCAATGGAATTAAATGCACTTATAGTTATAGGGTTGTATTGCTCATTTTAATTGTGTGAATGCATGCGTGTTACGGCTACAAATTATATTTTAATTAACATACAATCTAGGAGTAACCAGAAAATTGCTAAAACGTAAGAAAATTTGAATTCCGCGGGCTACTACTCTGGAGTTTCCACCTTAAGATGTTTTTATTTTTTTTGTTTGACTTTAATAATAACATGATTACTGTCCCCAGTTTAGGGCATGGGTCTCTTCTCATACACAGTAGATACCATGTTTGCCCAAGGCATGCCAGCGTTTCCAAACTTATATTATATTAACTGGTTTCTTCACGATGTTCACCAGTGTGTACTAAAATACCCTATTGATGTACTCAATACACGACACGACAATTTTGATATTGAGAGAGATAGAATCAATTAATTTGTACTCTTCATAGGTACCTATTCCGTGGATACATTATGAGAGGTTGTCAGTACTTGAGATTGGCGCACTGACAATAACTTTAAGTGAGGTCAAACTTTACTCATGCAACCCAGGTAGGATTGAGGCAACACTAGTATAAACGTCACAATGACGGTATCGGAAAGTACAATTTAGATTTTTCAAAATTCTTATTGTAATTATGTTTTAATGATACTAATTACATAAATTATATGACAAACATCTATATTTTATTGTATCTACCAATAGCTCCCTTAGTTCTAGTCAGAAATGTTACTTTATGACTCGCCAGAATTTTTCTACAATTTTTACGTGAAGTTCCTAGCGGAACTGTTGTTATATTTTAGGAATTTCGCTTTATACATAAGCTTATGGCTGTTGGGGTACTTCTTAGTTTGTTGTGTGGTGTACCGGCGCTACGCCCGGCGGCTGCCGACGCGGACGCGTGGTGCTTTAGGCGCCAAGCGAGTGTTGATGGTCATAGCGCACCCGGATGATGAATGTATGTTTTTCGGGCCCACGATCTTCCGTTTGTGTGAACAGGGTGCCGACGTACATGTACTGTGCTTATCTAATGGTATGTGACATTATTTGATCTTTGAATTACTTTACTCCTTTCATGTTTACATTCTTAAGGTCAAAATGATAATCAGGTGGTCACAGATTACATTCGTTCTAATTAATTGCCAATTACTAATAACATTTCTCTTTAGAAAATCTTCCAACATCAACTATATTCCATTCTCATATTTTAATTTTCAGGTAACTATGAAGGAAAAGGTCGAATAAGACGGAAAGAATTATGGGATGCTTGCTTAGAGCTTGGTGTACCAAACCAGAATATATGTATAATAATGGACGACAGGCTAAAAGATGACCCGAAGGTTCAGTGGCCTGTACCGGTGTTAGCTAAATTAATAAACCATCACTTAGAAGCCATAGATATTGATACACTTGTTACGTTTGATAGGGGAGGAGTGTCAGCTCACGCTAATCACTCAGCCGTGTTCTATGCGGTTGCTTATATGTTTGTTGAGAAGTTAATGCCTGAAAGTAAGTTAAACATATATTTTTAAATTTTTGCACCAGTACGTCTTTACAGGCGACAAGAAAATGATTAATGTTAATATATAATATAATATAAAGTTTATTTGGACTCATTAAAATATAGCCTAATACAGTAATATTCTTAAGAACTAGGATACAAATAATGTTGGTGAGTAAACGGCTAAAACTATATGAACACCTTTTTTTTTTTTTTTTTTTTTGGATGGGAAATCATTAAATGACTTCTCCCGCTCTGGGCGGAGCAGGAGGGCGTGTCAGACTTTTACTGACTAAAACCCACCCGTGTTCCTTCAGTTGCCCAGTGCCGGGGCCACGGTATCTCTTTTGAACAATCACGCGACCCCGGCAACTATATGAACACCTGAATTCCAAACTAGGCAAAAACCTGTATCTTGGAAATCAGTGCTCTTCCATGGTAAATTAGGTGTAAAAACTATAAATTCACATATACATATAGTCACATATAGTTCCACAATTTGTTTTCCAAAATGATATAGTTGAGTAGTTTTTGCCTGTGTATTTGTTGGAAATTATCCTACGGGCACATTTGTCTGGGGGATGACAAATATCATGTGTCCTAATGTAGGGCATGGTCTACCTGTACACAACATTAAATCATCAAAACTCATTCAGCCGTCAAGATGTCAAGACATAGCACACAAACGGACAGACTTGTTTTCACATTTATAATATTGGTATGGATGTTTCTGTTGGTTTAACTAATAAATAAATGACTTAAATTGTAGTTCCCATTTCAGTCAATAATATTTAACCTTGTATTTTCTACTTCCAGGATGTGCAGTATACACATTAGATTCCGTGAATTTATTCAGAAAGTACATTGGATTCTTGGACCTACCACTAAGTTTTATACTGTCTTCTAAAAGGTGAGTTGAATATTTTAATTCATGTTTTGTTGTTGAGTTATGCTTGAAATACAAGCATAATACAACAATGAACAAAAAATTTTTGCACATAATCAATCAATCAATAGTTATTTTATCCTGAAACTCCTTTTTTGTACTAGTTTAATTGCTGGTATTTTCTTTTCTGAGTTAAAATATATCTCGGAGTTCACTGTACCTCTTGCAAAAGCCTACTCTAAAAATTGCCAATGCTTGTTGTCTTTTGCAACTCTTCTCCAGTTTGGACCTACTGTGGAGATTGAATTGCTGACCTCAATTTCGTTTGCCATTTCTAGGGTACCATTGTCCTAAGTGCCAGTTCACCTCTATATCGGATGATTTAATTCACGTAACTGATGCTGCAATAAACGTGGTCACCTACTGAACTCAAACTATATAAAAATATCTCAATCTGTGTGGTTCTTTCCTCAAAAGACTTTGTGTGTGGATTAGTGTCTGAAATGGTATTTTGAGGAAAGACACAGATTGAGTACTTTCTCTGTCTAGTTTCTTGGTTTCCATAATAAAGTTCATTGAATAATATAAGTCTACTGCTTAAAGGAAAATCTAAAAAAAATTACCATGTTTACAGTCTTCTCCAATGTCATTAGTATTAACTCAAATAACAAAAAAAACTTTTATTGTGTGCATATTTTGATGTCTTTTGCTGCTAAATTATTTTTCTTCTCTCTAGATATTTTCTCCGCTGGACCGAGAGTCGGCGCGTCGTTCGTGCAATGAAGCGCCACCGCTCCCAAATGGTATGGTTCCGATACCTCTACGTCTTGTTCTCCAGATACATGATCATCAACACTCTTCGGAAAATTAGCCTAGCGGACATCGAGCTTGAGTTAGAAGTCGACGATTGAGTACAAAGACTTTAAAGCATTTTAGACAAAGAATAAAGTTATAAGGTATGTTTTAAATGAAAATGAGACACTTTTGTATGCATAGAGCATACAGAAGAGCTAGATTTTACATTTTGATAATATTTAAGCTAAGTCTAGGCTACTATTGTGTCAAATTGTGTTGCCTGGGTTATTAGAAGTTTTGTAAATAGTTAATGGTACTTCTAACTCTAACGTTCTAACAGTGTGTTAATATTGGCCCAGTACAAAACCTAATAAATCAGAATTTGGTCTTAAACAAATAAAAAATCAAATTGTTATGCCTGGCACTGCAGTTGGCGTATTTGCTCAAATATTCGAGTAACTTGATCAATCCACACTATCCACACTAATATTATAAATGCAAAAGTAACTCTGTCTATCTGTCTGTCTGTCTGTCTGTCTCGCTTTCCTGCTAAAACTACTGAACCGATTTAAATGAAATTTGGTACACAGATAGTCTAGAGCCTGAGAAAGGACATAGGCTACTTTTTATCCCGGTAGTACGTTCCCGCGGGATATTTTCCGACCTCCACGCGGGCGAAGCCGCTGGCAAAAGCTAGTTTAAAATATACCCTTGATGTATTGAGATACAGTTCATTTTTAACCGACTTCAAAAAAGAAGGAGGTTTCTCAATTCAACCGTATATATTTTTTGTGTTAATGAAATAACGCGAATGTTTGGGCAAATACGCCAAGTGAAGTGCCAGCATTAGATTATAATATGGTGGATAATTAATTAATGTCATTAATTAAGAGACTTTAATTGACTAAATAGTGAGCTTGTGGTTTCACTGTCATCCTAGTGGACATAGGAGTATGCTTTTGCATGCACTTTTACCTATACCCTTCCATTTTTTTAAATCAGTGGATGTTGATAGATAGCAATAAGTCAAGAATAAGGTTTTCTATTGTGAAAAACGTTTTTGTAAATTACTAAACTATTCCAAAAGATATTTTCTTTCTGGAGTGTTTAATTAAGGTTAAAGCTCTAGAGTAGACCGCGAAATTAAAATTTTCTTACTTTTATGCAAGTTGAAGGTCATTGCAAGGTTGTATGTTGATTAAAATATGATTCGGTCGATGATTATCAACTCAGCCTATCGCAGTCCACTGCTGGACATAGGCCTCTCCCATGCTGCGCCACTTCACCCTGTCCTCCGTCCTCCGCATCCAGTCTGTCTCAGCCACCTTTTTGAGGTCGACGGTCCATCTAGCTGCGGGGTGCCCCACGCTACGCTTGCCGATACGCGGTCTCCACTCCAGGACTCGTCTGCTCCATCGGCTATCGGTCCTTCGACAGACATGGCCAGCCCACTGCCACTTCAGCCTGCTTACTCTGCAAGCTATGTCGGTAACTCCAGTTCTTTTCCCGATAACTTCATTACTGATTTTGATGATCGATGATTATGTCCTATGATAAATTAAGTTTAAACTTGCAAATAACTGGGTATCATTTCATTCAACATTTTAAAATTATGTACTTAATCATAACGCGAATCATATTATTTGAATCAATATACAACCTGACACTGAGCAGGGGACTTACTCTTCAACCAAATTTTAATTCCAATCTAAAACCAATACGATTCCAATATTAATATTGCGTACACGTGATTCGGTACTCTTGAAAACAATAGTGTCAACATTGGAACAACAACAAGGCCCGATCTCGATTCCACTTAGTTCTCCAAAATGGACACCCAATTTAAACACATTTTGGCGCTAGCGTCGAACTCAAGAATACCAAACGTCATAATTCCAATGTCAATCGATCGGAATTAGAATCAAGAGTAAGCACCCTGACTGCCAGGGTCGCGAGATTGTTCAAACGAGATACCGTGGCCCTGGCATATGGGTAACTGAAGGAACACGGGTGAGTTTTAGTCAGTAAAAGTCTGACACGCCCTCCTGCTCCGCCCAGACCGCGAGAAGTCATTTGATGATTTCCCATCCAATAAAAAAAAAATTCGCGGTAGACTTTAGCGCGTCCCCCTAAACAGTCTGTTTGAAGAATGCGGAACATAAGTGAAATAAATGAATGTTCAAAATAATAAAACGTAGGGTAGTCGTGAATATTTTGAAGTGAGCTAGGGGTAGGTTAGAGTCAGAATGTGTGGTAGGAACTTTATGGTGTGTAGTGGAGTCATTCATCTATCCCTACTATGATTTTTAATTGGCTTATGTTTAACTTACCAGCAGATATAGTAACATAATAATAACAGACAAAAAGTAGTAAATGATCACCAAAATTAAACCAGCATTTCAATGTAAAACTATCACCAAAGTTTTTACATCTTGCTATCCTATTTAAGCAAACTGACTCCAAAAAAATCATTGTTAACCCAAAAATAGTTAATGAACACCAAATTATTAAGAGTGTACTACGTGAGCTCGACAAATGGATGTGCGAATAACGCTTGTGCGACAAAACTGTACTGCAACTCACCATAGTTCGAATGCACGCTTGTGCGACACACTGAATCTAGTCGTTTCAAGCATAGGAGGTCACAGTTTTAACCTAACCTAACCTAGTGAGCTTGAGTGTGTCGCACAAGTGTTATTCGCACATTCATTTGTCGAGCTCACGTAGTACACCCAATTATTAAGATTTGGTGATCATTTACTACATTTGGTGTTCGAAAACATTTTGAAGTGCAGTCGTGACTAAAATAGCTAGTACTATTGTAATTTTAGACTTTATTTTTCTGGTGTCAAGTATATATTTTTGGTAAAAGAACTAAGGGTATCAAAGCATTTTATGGTGGTCATTATATTTAATCCCTTTTTAATTTGCTAAATCAAAATTACAGCTGTTACTATCGAATATCTGGCATTTGCCAAAAAAAAAATATCGATCACTGCTGTCATTTTAGTCTAGCAAATTAAAAATCGGAGATAATGGCATCCACACACGGAATGTTGTTATCTGTTCCATTTCCTCAACGTACAGTCACGGAAATACAGTAAAAGCTCTTTATTCGCGGGGTATATGTTCCGTAAATATGCCGCGAATACAGAAACCGTGAATATGGAATGGTATTTTATATGGGATTATAGGGGATACGTTCCCAGGTAACAAAAAATACGTTATACGTTGAGTAATTAGGTTGCTTTTATTTTGTTTGTTTACATTCTCAAAAACAGGGCGGCTTATGTTAAATGCCAAAGAAACCAATACAGCGGCGATATCATTTTACAGCATTCCTTAGGCATGGTCTATTTTACTTTTTTATTAGTCCGTGTGACGACACGTTTACAAAGGATATTGTAAACGTGTCGATTGGATTGCATACCTACAGGAATCCTTTTTATTAATAGTTAATTTTTTTTTGTGTTAAATTGTGTTTTTTAGAACTTATATTTAAATACAAATTACATTTTGTTATTTTTCTTCCAATAAAAAAACAACATAAGTTTATAAAGTTGATTATCGATAAAGTTGATTATTGAAAACACGAATAAAACGATATTTTCTAAAAATGAATCCTAGCTAGAACGATTTATCGCCCCCGAAACCCCCTGTATAATAAATTTCATAAAAATCGTTGGAGCCGTTTCCGAGATTCAGATTATATATGTAAATATATATATATATACAAGGATTGCTCGTTTAAGGATATAAAATTTATGTACCGATGTACCGATTAGATCCGCGAATAAAGAAATCTTTAGCCGCGAATATAAGAATTGGATCGCAATTTTTTTAATCCGCGAATAGTGAAAACGCGTATGAAGGAAGCGCGAATAAGGAGCTTTTACTGAAGTTGTGGCATGCTTCGCCTGGTTTTACGACTTGACAAAACATGAAGATGTATTTATTATATCTAAGTTAAGTAGTAATGTATTATACATAAACCTTCCGGAATTATTAATTCTGTAAATGATTTTGATACCCGAAGATATTCTGACTGACCCTGTTAGTCTAGTGGTTAGTGACCCTGACTGCTAAGACTGAGGTCGTGGGTTCGATTCCCACCCAGGACAAATCTTTATGTGATGAGCACAATCATTTGTTCTGTGTCTGGGTGTAATTTATCTATAGTATGTATGTATTTAGAAATATATGAGTATGTTTATCAGTTGTCTGGTTGCCATAGTACAGGCTCTGTCTAGTTTGGGATCAGATAACGGTGTGTTGGTTGTCCTAAGATATTATTATATGCCGAAGGGAGTTTCCCATTAGCTACCTGTTCTACCTTTTAAACCTTGTGCATTATGATTAGCGTAGGTTCAAATCTTAACACCTGTAATTCTAGATGGAACCTCTAACTTGTGATGTTAAGATTGGCAATGCAATGTGTTTGGGTCACGCGGCGACATTCGTAGTGCAGCCTAGGCGCTATGAACATAGGCTGTTGGCGACTGAATCGCTGGAATTAATAAACACCTAAATAGCTGTATATAAATTTATACCCATTACAAAAATTTGTCTCTGTGTGTCGACACTCCTAAGGGTGCAAACATAAAGAAACAGGTTACCGGTGCAGGCGAGTTTGTGCGGATCGGTACCGATCGGTGCCGAGTCATACGGGTTTAAGCATTTGCCAGTGTAGTGTGTCCTCTTCTGTCGTTGTAAAAATGGATGTGGATTGTGATGTTTCGATAGTTTTAGTATTTGCTAAACTACCTTTGTGGGACAAAAGACATAAATTACACAGCAACAGAAACGTGACTGATAAATGTTGGAAGGAGATTCGTTTATTTTTCTTTATACAATTCTTAATTAGCCGATGCTCTATTTTAACCGAATTCAAAAATTTCTGGTGCCATCCTAGTATAATCATGAAACTTGGATTCATCGAAGTTTATATTATGTTGTAGAAATAATTGATAATACAATCCACATTTCTTTCTTTTACGGTTAATATTAGAAACACCGACTGTCCTTTTTTTTGTCATTTTTATAATGAACACTTTCGAGGAGACAATACTCATCGTCTGACGAACTCGGAGACATGATGGTCACTAACAACAGATTTACCTGTTTCTTCTATATATGGTTTGACCGGTACATATCAGTACCTACCGACCCGTAGCGCCATATCGGGACCGGAAAACCTGTATCTTTATGTTTGTACCCTAAGGTTGGCCCAAAATCCATGTTCCTAGATGAATATTGTATTGTGAACCTTATTTAAGTTTCTTAAGACCATCACTGACACGAATGTCTGTAAATTATTCGCTAGACTGTTATCTAGTGTAGGCCTTTATAAAATAAGATGGAACTTGCACTTGATGATTTATTTGAATGGTGTTTGTTTTTCTTCTTGATGAAAATTATGATGTTTATGTCAACGTTTTATTGTGCAAGTATGTCAAGGCTGATTTACATAGATCCGGTATTTGGACCGGAAACCAGCATTTCTGAGAACAAAAAATTCGAAGACCTGAGGGGTAATTGCGTAACATTCTGTCAGTAGGAATCGCTTTCAATTTGACAGTCCAACAGCATTCATTGCTTTATTTACGTTGTTGAGCGGACAATTTTTTCGAACATAAGACGGAATGGATTGGAAATAAGCTTCAAACTGATTCAGATTATGATGGATAGTGCGTTAGGCAATGAGGGTGCGGACTAGGCCCAGATTTAAATACCGCATCAATGCAAATATACCTTTCATATAGCACATCATCGTATAACTATTCAATAGCCACAAGTTTATTCACACAAGCCACTATTGCATGTTTTAAAACCTTTTTTGTACTATTTACAAATTCCAAACCTGCTGAAAGCATTTTGTCTCCCTATCTCAAAGTGGCTAGCGTGAATACGTTTCTATAAAAAGTATTGTCCATCCTGTGATATTAAGTTTTTTCGCTTAAAAATTGGCATTATTTATTTTAAAATAAGTTTCTTTTTGATATTGTATTTGATTTCCAATAAACGGTCTAAGTGATCGATAATGTTTGAAGTTTTATTTAATCAAATTCCAGCCTTCTGTCTAAGGGCGCATTTATTTCACCGCTTTCCTCGCGCGGTACCCGCAGTTGCTTCGACCGCGCTGTTTTAGCAAACAAAGGGCGCTCTACTTTAGCAACTATGTTTTTAATCAATTGTCTCGCATGCAACTTTGCACAGAATTAAGCTGGTATCTTTATCAGCTGAATTCTGTGCAAAGTCAAGGAATAGAATGCGAGGGCAACGAGTGACGTTGAAAACTCGCACAGCTGGGTGGGCGATTTCGGGGAAATTCAATATTCCCTTTTCCCTATAGTACCCCACACTCCGTGCCACCCACATAGCAAACACGTTGGTATCGTAGCTATAGCTGACGATGCACTGCAAATTAGGGTGTACGCTATGACCTGATGTACCCTCACAGAGCATGGAGACACGATCGCTGCTAGAGGCGACATTGGTGCCGATTCCCTTATTCACAAACTAAACTAAATTTAAGTTCAGTGCATCTTTTTCTTTCTATTTCATTAAGGAAAGGACAGAAGATAAATTTTAGTTTAGGGTTAAGGCGGCAACAGTGGCTATAGCGGGAACAGTGGCGCAGGCGCCATTAGAGCGAAAGTAGCACAGATATTTATACATCTCTCTCACTCCTCGGAAGCTCTCGGGATACGAACAAGTATAAACTAGTCAAGTTGCGGCTGTCGCGACCGTATGGCGTGATGTGAGACATTTTACGTTTTTACCGGAGAAAATTTGCAATTTAAGGTAAGATATACTTTGTTTTTACGCCCTACAGTTTTGTTGTATTAATAAAACAATGTTTCTGATCAAAACTATGTATAAATGAGATTGCTTTGACGCGTAATCCATCTCTCAACAAGCAATAACGTGGCATGTGGTGCGTCATCAATTAAAAATGGCGGCCAAGTACTAGGTGGATCAGACCGCTTGAGGACACAGTGGATCACGAGCCACTGTGTACTGTATTGAAATCCATTTCAGATATGAAATATAAATTGATCTTACATCTTTTGTTATTACTAACCAAAATGTATTAATACGAGGTTATAAGTTTGTCCGTTGAGCATGTATTATATTTTTTTCAGAATGCCACGTCCTGTAAAGCCCCGTAAAATCGGGAATCATACTGCTGAAGACATGAAAGAAGCTATAAAAAATATAAAAAATGGAATGAGTGTGAGGAAATCTTCCCAAACTACGGGCATTCCCTTTACAACTCTGAGGCGTTATTACCTTAAGACCCGGAACTTAAATTTAGATGAGACACGATTGACGCCAAATTACACAATCAATAAAGTTTTTACGGCGGAACAGGAAAACATGTTGAAAGATTATTTTAAATACTGTGCATTGCTATTTTACGGGTTGTCTATAAAGGAATGCCGAAGAATCGCATATCAGATGGCACAAATTAATAATTTGAAAATGCCAAATTCATGGAAGGAAAAAGAAATGGCAGGAAAAGACTGGTTGCTTTGCTTTAGGAAGAGGCATCCGGAACTAACACTAAGAAAACCCGAGCCATGTAGTCTTGCAAGAGCTACGGCGTTCAATCGGACAAATGTCGAAAGATTTTACAGCAATTTAGAAAACCTAATGAAAAGAAACTCGGCGTTTGCAGATGGAACACGTATATTCAATTTAGACGAGACTTCAACGACGACGGTCCAAAAACCTCAAAAGGTCATAGCACCAAAAGGCCGTAAAAATATAGGCAAAGTCACTAGTGGCGAACGAGGCACTTTAGTCACGACCTGTTGCATTATTAGTGCCAGTGGCATAGCATTACCACCTGTAATGGTATTCCCTCGAAAAAATTTCAAAGATTTCATGATTAAAAATACACCAACTGGCACCCTTGGACTAGCAACACCTACAGGGTGGATGAATTGTCAGATTTTTCCGGAAGTAATAAAACATTTTGTCAAACACACTAATACCACTCCCGAAAATCCAAGTATATTAATAATGGATAACCACGAATCTCACTTGTCCCTGGAAGCATTAGATATTGCTAAAGCTGCTGGTGTCCATATTCTGACTCTTCATCCACACACTTCTGGAAAATTACAACCACTTGACGTCGGGATATACGGGCCATTTAAGTCCTTCTACAATGCAGGCATGGATGCGTGGATGCTTAGGAATCCCGGCAAGCCAGTCACTATTTATGACATAAGGGAAATCATTGGTACAGCTTTTCTGAAGGTTATGACACCAGTAAATATTACAAAAGCATTCAAAGCATGCGGCATCTATCCATTTGATAGAAACTTATTTGACGATGAAGACTTCTTGCCATCATCAGTGACAGATCGCCCTTGTCCAGACTGTGAACCACGTGAGGAAATGTCTGTAATACAACCCACGCAACCTGCTCAAGCAAGTATTGATATGCCAAGCCCTTCGAGTTCTTTAATTCAACCTGCTGCTCCTGTCGGATTGTCTACCTCGCGGCGTTCAAGTGACTCTGATGTAACTTTATTTGAAGAGAATACACAATCTGCGTCAAATTTGCCGGAAAAAACTATGGATGATATACCAACTCTCCCCTCAGACAACATCATCCCACTAACAAGGGACACTTCTCCGTCAATTATGCAAGAATTGAACAATGATTCAGATATACCACTGAAGTCAATTACCGATTCTACGTTAGAGCAGCCTCCGTGTACAAATCAAGTTAGTAACTATGTAACACCGAAAAAAACCGATACTCCTCATGAGGAAGCAAAAACTTTGGCTGACATATCGCAACCTCGACCATTAATAGACCAAGTTTCTCAGAAATTACGTTTTGAAACATCAGCTGGTTCAGCAGTTTATTTAAAAACAATAGAGAACAATCTGCCATCAACAACAACAATATCTCCATTTCAGTTCAGACCCCCAATTAAAGCAGGACCGAGAAAATCTACAAGGAAACCAAGGAAACTAGGAAGAAGTTTAATAGCAACTGATACCCCGGAAAAACTAGAAATTGAAAAGGATAAAAACATGTCTAAGAAACGAAAAGAAGCTAAAAAAAGGAAAATTACGAAGAAGGTTCTTCAAAGTGATTCTGAAGAAGAAAATCAAGAACCTGACACAATTAGTTATCAGGAGAGTGATGAGGATAATGATTGGCCTGATGAAGAGATTGAAGACGATCCTGTTCCTATCACTGAAAATTGTTTAAAAAAAAAGCCTTTACATCATGTACCACAAGAAGGTGAATATGTTCTTGTAGAGTTCAATACCAAAAAATCTAAAGTATTCTACATTGGTAAAGTGTTAGAAAGTCGTAATAGGAAATTAGAATACTATATCAGCTTTCTTCGTAAAAAATGTGCGGGAAAGTTTCATATGCCAAAGGAGCCAGATTTATCTTATGTTAAAGAAAATGATGTTAAACTTATATTACCAAAACCCACTGTTGCTGGAAGCACATTCAGACAACAATCTATTTATTCTTTTGCCATTGATTTGTCACTACTTAATGTTCGCTGATCTCATTTTTTAATTGTTATTTTATTTATAGGTATTTTTATGTCGAATCTCAATTGTTATTTTGGATATTGGATAATGTTATGACTGAAAGAGTCACTTTTTGCTAAGTTGATTTTTATTTTTTTAGACTTAAAGGAGAAGTTTAGATTTTTGTACTGGTTTTATTAGTTTTTGAGACAAAAAGTGTCACATTTTCCTAAGCTGATTTTTAATTTTTGAGAATAAGAAGTGTATTTTTTTTTTCTAAGTTTAGATTGTTGTACTTGTATTTTTATTTTTGAGAATGAAAATTTCATTTTTTGTTTAAGCTAAAGCATTTTACTTTTTGCTAAGTTGATTTTAATTTTAGAGACCAAGAAGCTAATTTTTTTCTAAAAAGTTTAGATGTCCTTGTATTTTTATTGTTTGAGACTGAAAATGTCATTTTATGTTTAAGTTAGTTACCAGTTAATTCTTTGGGTGAAATTACCTACCTAAATTATTAAGACTGAGAAAATTTTAAGTTATTTTAAGTTTATATTTTTCCAGAAGAAGGGAATTTATGTTTAATAGCAGTTGATTAATGTTAAGGTTTAAAAGACTGATGATTAAAATGTACATGGTACTAAGTTCCTATTGAGTAATTAAACTTAATAATAAACTTAAAATTGCATTTTATTTTAGATTTATATTTAAAGATCCACTGTGTACCTACCCGATTCACTGTGAACTAAAGGTATATTCACTGTACCCGACCCCCGGTACACAGTGGCTCAGTGGGACTTTTTAAAAAAAATGCTTTCTATCTCCTTTTTCATTTATCGGTTGGACAAAATACAAGAAAAAATATAAAATAGATTAAATACACTACGTACGAGTCCTATTTGTAACTTCCTAACACTACTACAAATAAAGAGAGAGTTGTCTAAAAAAAAAGTGAGCCACTGTTGCCGCCTTGACCCTAGTCCTGTCAAATTAATCAGCGCTTGACGTAAATTGACGTAATTTTAGTAGGCAAGTTTTTAATCACGTCTAAACTTGTATGGAGCGCTGATTAATTTGACAGGAGTAAACTAAAATTTTTCTTTTGTCCTCTTCTTAATGAAATACAAAGAAGAAGATGCACTGAACTAAAATTTAGTTTAGTTTGTGAACAAGGGAATCGGCACCATTGGCAACACTTTCCATTTAAAGGAAGCGTGTTACTGTTTAGCCACACTTCGACAAAAGACGTAGCAATTGACGGTGTTTTTCTGTCGCCCCTATTTCATTTACTAATAAAATAGACGGCAGTATACCTAGGTACTCCTAGGTATACTGCTGTCTACTGTATAAAAAATCTGATTAGGGGAACAAAAAGGTGGAGTATTTTGAGATAAAAACAACATAGTATTTGTTTATTATAAAGTAGCTTCTGCCTGCGAATTCGTTCGCGTGGAAGTCGTAAGACACCACAATATACAAATAACCAGCCACTTTTTTTAAAGTTATCTATGCTATGTTTGTAGTTTTGTTATCAGCAAAAATATACAGAGACTCCGGACCAGTGTCGATGGAGTGAACTACATAAGTACAGTTTTTCACGTGTGAAGCAGCTTGCCACTTTTTTTGTGTGCGAAATCATCATATGACGTCTTCCGCTCTGGGCGGAGCAGGAGGGCGTGTCAGACTTTTACTGACTAAAACCCATTCCCGTCATTTCAAAACAGTAGGGGAAAAATGTCTTATTATGGTGGATTTGTCGATAAAATTGATCATATTGCTTCGCCTTAACGAGTCGGACACCGGTGAACAGACACACTATATCGCATCTCCGGTGCAACAACGTCACTTTTGCAAATTTTGTCACAATTGATCTGACAATGAGTATGAGAAAAAGTAGCTAATGTACCCCTTATTATCTATTTGCTTTAACTTTAATATGAAGTTCGAAGTTGTAGTTTAAATATTAGGTACCACATTATAATAGGATGTGGAATTTTCAAACGCTTCTCCTGAAATATTACATCTTTTGCATAAGTGACGTTGTTGCACCGAAGGTGCGATATATCCAGTTACCAGAATACGTGTCAGGTACTATTTCGAAACATGCTAAACCAACCAACTTTAAATAGTTTTCGTGTACCTAAGGAACCCATACTACGGCACCCCGACTCATGCTTGGCATCTTTTTAGGATCCCATTGCTTAGTAGGTAGTACGAATGCTCTCGTAGTATGCTTTTCGTACGTCAAATTTATTTTGTGGATGTTCTGTGATTCATTCAGTATTTGCCCGATACAACTAATCAACGACAAACGGTTTACATAACGACCCGGCGATCGTTATGCCGTGAATTACAAAAAGAAATAGTTGGAAAACCTAAAAAACACGCTATAAAAAATGAGGATAGAGTGATTAATGAATGAAATGCTTTTTTTTAATGGAAAAAAGCTTGGGGTGTTTTCTGAGGTATTACGGTTCTGTATCGCAAAAGGAAAAGTATTATCAAGCTAGGAGGTAAACTTTTGCCATCCATCTTTTACAGCTTGGCAAAAAAGAGTCTGTCGTGGTGACAATTGGAACTAAAATATATTTTTTGTGGCAACACTGCTTTGTTTATAACCAACAGGTAGCTAATCTGTTGTTGTGCGTGTTCCGTGTATGGTGGGATAATTAAAGAGTTGGACTCCAAGGAAGTAAATGTCTTTATTTCGGGTTCCACAATACTTCTTTATAACTAGTTAGTAGTTACGTACTAGGTCCGCGTCGAGGCAGGGCGGTGGTATGTAGGCGACTGGCAAGCCGATCGCCCACTCCCTCATATTTCGTCAAGAATGCAACGCAGCATATGCGATAACCAAGCCACCACATCAAACCACCCCCCCCTTTCTCTAAAAATGTTTACTAAAAAAAAAAGTACTCTAATCTATTTTTAACTTAGTGAAACTACATGGTTACATTACTGTTACAGTACTCAGAAATCTCTAATGTTTCAATGTTTGGTTGAACGCGCTAATCTCAGGAAGTACTGGTTCGAATTCAAAAATTCTTTTATTGTTGGATAGTCCATTTATTGAGGAAGGCTACCACCAATAGGAGCGGAGCAGCAATGAAAAATGTAGCAATTAACGAAGTCGCGGGCAGAAGTTAGTTGAAATATAAAATAGTAATGTAAATACATTATTCAAGGGAAAAGTATCATTTTGAAAAAAATATTTTGTTTTTTTTTTTACATCCTTGCACCAACTTTTAAATTCTGAAAAAATTCAGTGATTTTTTGGATCATAATACATAACATATATATTTTTTGTGATTTCTATTTGATTCGTTTTTTTTTTATAAATTTTTAAACTTTTTCAATTCACGAAAATATTCAAATTCCCCGCCAAAAACACTGGTTAAATTCGGTGCGCGCTTCTACGACCTTTAAAATGAAGTAAGAATAAATAAGAAACCTTCAAATGCGGCTGATATATTTACAAAAACCTAAAAAACTTATCTTTTAAATGAAACGGTTTCATGACCACCAATAAAGCTGCAACTTTGGGAAAGAGTATATCTTTGTATTCCCTATATGGAGGACTAAGTGTTATATCTCTACATTCAGGGGCATTTTTCACCCCCTTTTCCGAAAAGGCCCTTTACCTATTCGAGACGGGTCTACAATTTTCGAGCTCAGTTCGCTCGCTTCTCAATCGTTCCATTCCTTTTAAAACTTTACTGCTGCACCTGTCCTGTGGTAGCACATAGCAATCAACGCTAGCAACCAAAAAGGGTCTTACTGATTGGTTATTCCATAGATTTTTTTCATACATACATACAATCACGCCTTTTTCCCATGGGGATTAGGCAGAAACCACGGAACGCTACCTGCTACGATGTCTACACACTCCTTTTGCCTCGTTTAGATCATACAATTGGTCATACACGCACGCCGCATTTTTTTAAATACTATATTTATTATTTCATTATTCCATAATTATAGATATTATAGGAAGTAAACAATAAAAACTTGAGTTTGAAAGAAAAAGACGCTGGAGAGATGGATGACGGGGCCCAATTTCCACTTTACACCAGGGCGTCTGATCCAATGTAATGCCACTAGCTTACGCATTCCCGAATATCCTAAAACTCGGCACCCCTGAGGTGCCGAGTTTTCCTGGCGCTTCTTATTAGAGGCTTCAAACGTATTCGAGCAGTTACTGCTATGCCTGAGCTGATCTTAACCTGATTATACACACAGGGGCCGGTGTCAGTGATTAGGTGACTATACTATGAACGTGAATGGCGAGATGGCGGCGGCGAAAGAACTGAACATGTCCCAAGTTGACAGATGTTCCCAGTAAAAGTTAGATCCAGTGTTTTGTAGCATTATTTCCATGGATCCAGTACCTTTCACTGTAGCCATTCATGTTACAACATTAGTTAATAATTGAAGTTGCTTTCGTGGGTTCCTGACACCTGTCAGCTGGACACGATTAGAAATAACAAAGTTTAAATTTGTAAAACATATATTCTTTTAATTAAGCGTTGTTATTCCTTTCACAATTATTTTACCTCTAATAATGCACCGCAATGATCTTTAACTTCATTATCTTTGCTTTAAAGATGCTGTCAGATGTAAACAGATAGTCGTAGACCGGGAAATTAAGTTTTTTCAATTTGCAGGTCAGTGTCAGGCTGCACACCACGGCTACAGGTCAAGCTATACAGCTGACCTCGCATTATATAGGCTTTCCGTACAATGACACATCAGCTTATACTGGAAATATATAGCTTGATGTGTAGCCGACTAGCCGTGCGTACGTTGCAAATATTAAGATTCGCGTCCACCTTAACTGACAAGTGTCAAGAACGTGTGCTGTTCCTGAAATATCTATGGAAATAGTAAGTTTCATTTCGACACTTTCAAATACATTTGGATACAACTTATGGGCTGGGAGCTTGGCTGGGAGTAAATGATATAAATATCTTTATTTTAAACTAGCGACACGCCCCCGTTTCACACGCTGTTTACGTGTGTTCGAGTCAATGTCAAACATATGTATTAGTTATATGAGTGGGGACCAGTAGGTGCCTACGCCAATTGCGGTATCAGGCATGTTTTAGGTCCTCAGAAGTACAGGTGTATGACTTGATAAAACATTGATATTTCTTTATTATTTATAAGTTCATTATACAAACATCAACCTTTTGGAACATGTTTTCTGAAAGATGGTGAAAACTACGTCAAAACCCGTTGGGAAGGTTAAAAGTTTAATAATGAAATCTTTAGCGTAGACGAACATCATGGTCACATGAAAAGTGACTTTAATTTAAAATGAACTTTTTCTAAATATGGTTTACTTACGTTATTTAAAATATAGGCTTACAAGCACAAACATACTTTATACACTTTCGCGTATTTGAAAATATTTCTTGAACAGTCAATCATTTTTGAACGCCGTGAATTTCTGACATGTATCCGAACCGAATGTATATCTTTTCTCTCTGCTTTTTTAATATGGCGGAAGCACTGACCGCCGTTCGGACGTCTGCGTTATAAATTGTCGTGAAATAAGAAGTGCTTCGCTAATATTTCATAAGTGTGTGAAACAGAAGTGTTTTAATAAAACTGTGAATCTGTAACGTTAATAACTAAAATACAGCAGTGCATCAAATCGTCACATTCAGCTAAAAAAATGGTAATGATAGTTTTTTGTTTTGATACTTTTTTACAAACTTTACTTCGTTGAAAAATGTGTTTTTCTCATTTTTCTTCTTAAACGCTATTATAAATACCAGGACTATCTAAGAAATAGGTGTCAGATGTAAACGGAGGTCACAAAAACGGGATTTTTTCGTTTTTTTTTCTTTGTTTTCAATTTTTCTAACCAAAAAAAACTGTCATAAGGTGATGTCGATCTCACATGTGATATTATTTCAATGTTTCTTTGTTATAATACTAATTTGATCGTGTTCCCGGGGACTTAATTATTCAAGCTGGGTGTGGCTGTATTGATTTTCTTGGAAGGTTCTAGGTATAGTGTTAGAATACGTCTTGAAGTACTGCACTGTGCCTATGTCTAGCACACTACTACAATGCGGAGTTAACGCATTGAGATCGATCATATCTTTAATTTGGAGACTGAAAACATAACTATTCGCTTTTATTGATGATCTGTTCCTAATACAGTTCCTATAAAAAAGTATTTACTAAGATTTGAAAGCTGTAAGATGGAATTTTTAGAATTGCTCAATGCATGCATTTACTTATCATGGTGGAAAGTAAAATAGTCATAAAAAGACCATTATAAAACCATGTTATCAGTTATGTAAGGTTTTTACTGTATTTTGGTGCTTTTGCCAACTATAGGTAATGTAATAATTCAGACTGTGCCAAGACTTTAGTGTTATTCTGGTTACTCTTAAAACTTGTCTATGATATTGTTTTCCTTTTTAAAAGATTTGGTTGATTATTGTAACCTTCATGTAATTAATTATGGATGGATAAAATTGAAATCAAGAAAAACATAATTTTAAAGCAGCCCAAATAAGTTGTTTATCATAATATATTTACTTTAATGTGATAGTGTATGTTTATTTTTTTGTTATGACTTAGTTTTTTATTATTTCTGGAGTTAGTGGTAAAACTTGGTACCAACCAACCTACTTTTAGAATTTAAACATAATTACTACACATTTAGGTGACAAACTTATACATTTTCCTCATTCCTTAAAAATAACAACTTAAAACGAATAATATCAATGATAAATGACTAACAATGGTCTATAATTTAAACATTCATATGATTTCATTGCTCTTACAATGAAATGTGGAATACACATGAATAAATTTAAACAAAAGATGACATTTAGATACTGCTTATCTAAACAAAGTCAAGGTCTTTAAAAAAATTATCCCATCACCATATTTATTTGTATGTTTTAATGTAAACTCTGTGGCTTTTAATATAAATCTATGGTAATAGACCCAATTGACTGAGTTACTACAAGTACACAGGTCCATGTGGTGCTGCACGTAAAGAAAAGCACTGTCCCATTTCTAACCGTGGGTGTCATAAGAAACGACTAAGGGACTTACTAGAGAATGAGCAGCTGCATTCTCTATGCATTTTACTAGCATACTGCAATTGCCAACCCGCCTGCCTAGGGTGGTGATTTTGGCAAGCCCCCCCCAAATTGGGGGAGGCCTATTTCCAGCAGTAGACGTATTTCAGGTAAAATGATGATTATGATGACTCAATTAAATTGTGACGTAAGTTTTAACAAGAGTATCCATATCTCCTTTTGCTTGCATTCTGCAGACTACCTTAGTGCAAAGGTGCTCTATGTAATTCAATATCTCAATATGTTTTTTTTTTTAATTTACTGCTCAGTATCAGGTTGAGAATCAGAAAACTTGGAGGAAGGAAGATTTATTTACAGAATGATAATAATTATTGGTTTTCAAATTCAAATGGTAGAAAATTTAATGCATGAACATATTTCCACGTATTGTTAATGTTTTTGGGAAACTTACAAGACTTATGTTGACAATTTTAATGATTATTATATGATGATGTATTTTATGTACAAATTTATGCATAAAAGTATGTCATAAAGCTTAAGTAGAAAACAATCATGTACCATGGTTTCTACTAAGAATGAAAGATGGATCAAAATCACAATTTTTGGTCAAGCTGTAAAGCCAAATACGTATGATCCCAAACGCTTACACAATCAGTGTTAAAATAATACAGAGAACCATTCGTTATAGATGCATATTCCCTCACCTAGTGTACGAAGCAAAAAGTAGAGTTCCAGTTCAAAAGATTGAAGAGTTTAATGGGATTTTCAGGCAATTCTTTTTAAGCAGCTAGTTGATCACCAATGTCTTCTAATAGTTATCACAGCATAATCATCAAGAGCAAAGGAGCACAACAATCAACAAAGAGACAATGGGTAAATAATGAGTAGCTAAGAGTGTGAATACCGAGATAACAACTAACAGAGAAGTATGGAAGAACAAGACATGTGCGCGGGTTGGCGCACAACCCTAAATAAATTGGGATACAAGCAGGAGAACGATGAATCATTTGCATTAGCGACACCTTGCAATTTCAACCAGATCTAGATCTCATGGGAATATCGGAATAGACTGTATTGTATTTCCTTTTCCAGGTTGTAGTCTACCCATATGCCCAATTTCAAAGCAATTCTGCTCAGCCATTTTAGTGTGAAACGTAATATACAAAAAAAATATCTTCAGTCTTTAGAATATTAGTTTAGACATGTGAGCAACAATTTATTTGTAACTTTGCATATACCACACATCACTGGTAACAATTTGACAATGACAGCACAATTATATTGCAACAGTAACGTTTTTTGTAATGCAAGTGTGACCAGTTTTGTGAGGTTTACTGTACTATGCTACAGATGAAACTACTATTATAGAGAAAATATTACTTACATTGTTGTGCACCCAGATTTGTGCAAATAACACAAGTCATGCTATGAATAAATATAATAAATAAAACATACTGAATATGTTGGTCGGGAAGAAAATGACCTTGAGCTATTTCTAGCTAGAAAGAAGTCAAGGGCAAATATTAGTCCTAGCACTTGAATTCTTTAAATGATCAAGGTTATCTGAGTGATAGTGTGACTTTGATTTATATGTTTTTTGCATTTATATTCTGCTACTATTGGATTGAAGAGGCAATGAAAAATGATGCCTCAAAGGACTTGGGAGACGCTTTTGCTAAGCAGTTCGACAGTGTAGGCTTACAAACAAAATATATACTTCTTTGTTCCCTCGCGACCACATATGACGCATCTCCAAGTTGTGCGGTCTTCTGTTATGTGGACCGCATTTTTACTTATTACCTTATATTAATCCATATCTATACTAATATTAAAAAAGCAAAAGTAACTCTGTATGTCTGTTAAGTTTCACGCCTTAACAGTTATTTAAGGGTCAATGGTAAAAAATTGGTACACAAGTAGATCATGGCCTGCGTTTAGGATTTAATATATAGGATTCTTTTTATCTCGGTAGTAAAGTCCCGTAGGGTAATTTCTGACCTCCACGGCGGCGTTAAACTATACACTTCGACGCGCAAATTGATACTAAGAATTCAGAAAATTATGATAGACCTTCTAGCAAAGGTTGGGATGTACAATCATGACTGGGCTGAATTTATGGCTACAGATTGTGCATCGATGTACCTGCCACCCAGCTTACTGAAAAAGGGAAAAATAAAAATTGTGCAAAATAGGATAGGTTTGAGTGTGTGAGTCTGTGATAGGTTTGACATGAGTCACGCATTTTATCACGGTTTTTGTTCCCAAACTGTGATAAATATGTGTGACTGAAGCCTATCACAGTAAGCCGGGCTCGCCCCGCAGACAGGCGCTTTACTTTGTATAAATTATTTCATCACCACTGTTCTCAAAACGGTGAAGTAAACCATCGTGAGAAAACCGGCATGTCTTATAACCATCAATTTCGAAGACATGTGACATCTAGCAACCCGCACTGGGCCCGCGTGATAGATTATGCTCACTCGCGCTCTCACCGAGAGGAGTGTGTCTCAGCAGTGGAAACATTATAGGCTGATTATGATGATAAAGGTCTTCCATAAATTACGTCACACAAATTTCATGACTTTTTGACCCCCTCCCCCCCCGTCCTTGTTGTCACAGTTGGTCACATTTGTGAGACCCCTCTTCCCTAGTGTGACGTCACATATTTTGCAATTTTACATCTAGACATTGATTTTTTTTTAATTTTTCTTTCTGAGGTCATATTTCGTGTTTTAATAGTACTCTAAATATGTATATTCAATTTTGAAATGTGATGGCACAAAAATTTAGGGCCCCTCCCACCCTCTTGTCACACAATGTCACAATTCGTCGACCCCTCCGCCCCCCTTTACGTGTGACGTAATTTATGGATGGTCCCTAGACAGTCTGTAGAAGAATTTTGCCTCAATTCGTTTATCATGACATCATGAGTCACAAATAGCATTGGGAACTATAGCTGTCACACATTTGGGGGCTTCCCCAATTTATCTGAGGAAGTCCGAGTGGTCTCACTAAGTAAAACCCGAACTTTCGGGCCAATTCAGTAAAGAGGTGAAAATATAATGTTAAAAATCATTAATCTTGTAAGCAATAAAGCTTATTTTTACCTGGTGTACTGAAACTAGAAAAGAGCCAGATAGAAAAGAAAAACGAATATAATTTTATTAAATCAACGTTTAAATAAGTTTGAGACTCATTATTTCATTATTATAAGTAGGTACACACATAATACCATGGAAAAATGTTTTTAATTGTGTATGAAATAAGATAGTTTTTTGTAAATTCCTTGACCATACAGTAACCAGCACCCTAGTTGCGTTCGCGCCCTAGCGTTTCATCACTGTCAATCTCAATCCGAGGGCTTAAAAGAAAATTGCTAATCCGTTGCGTCATTAGTTTGCAAACATTTTCCTCTCAGCTACGTGAATAACGCAATGAACGTAGTCGAACTTTCAAAATGAAAGAATTGCAAGCTATTGTTATTTTAAGTGTGTTACGCGTTTATCTCGAAGGTTCTATATTCTAGAGTATTAGGACACCACCCACCATTGTGGCCCTATCTCATTAGGTCACCATGGTGGCGCGAACATGGTCGACCTGCCAGAAAATGTATGGTTGGTTGCGACACCAATCGGACGCCTGGTGAGATATCCACCGGTAACCCTGTGTATATTTTGCTGGTAGCGCGACTATGGTTGCGCTACCGTGGTGTCCTCGGGCGGCGAGCAATGGGTAGCTCGCCGCCCGATAAGGACCAGGCCCGTGTCGACGGCGCGTAGTGTTACACGCGCGCCTCAAAGAGATGTCAGCAGTACTGAAGGGGTATGCTAGGACCGATGCCTACCGGGGTCGCGAGATTGTTCAAACGAGATACCGTGGCCCTGGCATATGGGTAACTGAAGGAACACGGGTGGGTTTCAGTCAGTAAAAGTCTGACACGCCCTCCCGCTCCGCCAGGCGCGGTCGCAGCCTAGCATTTTGGAGGGGGTCACCATGAGTACTGAAGAATATTTTTAGGAAGGTACATCCTCTTTGGTCTAGTAGTCGCAAGCGCTACTGATCAGCATGATGTCCCGGGTTATAATCTTTTTGCAAATGTCCATCGGAGTCTCCGTGGCTCAAGTGAAAACAATTTTAAGATAGTAAGACAGGCAAATCGTTCAGGGTTTCGACAGCATGATTGTCTTTGGGGTGGTCATGACCCCTAGGACCCCCGCCCCCCCCTCCCCCTCGGACCGCGCCTGCGCTCCGCCCAGAGCGGGAGAAGTCATTTGATGATTTCACATCCAAAAAAAAAAACGTGGTTTTCTAATGAGATAGGGCCCTAAGACTGGCCTATTTTGTGTATCTAACATTTCGTTTGTATTTTTTATTCTAGTCTAAACGGTCAGCATATGACGATGAAGACAATCCACCGACACCATCTGACGATTCAGATTTTGATGATGATGAGGATCCAGACAATTTGGAGGTGCCAGGTCAGTTCTATTTTTAAAATATTTTTAGTGAGTACTAATAAATGTTTAGGGGATTGTGGTTAACTAATAAAAACCGCACGGGTCGATCGATCAGGTTAAGCTACGCTTGCCGCGATTGGTCCGTGGATGGGTGACCATCTTTACATACCAAGACTCCTATGTGCTTCGAAAAGTACGTTAAGCTATTGGTACCGGCTGTCATCTGGAGATGTTCGACAGTCGTTACGGGTCGTCAGAAGTCCGAAAGTCTGACAACCAGTCTTACCAAGGGGTATCGTTTTACCCAGTCACTGGGTTGTGGGGGTCAGATAGGCTGTCGCTCCATGATAAACATTGGTATTCACCTATATCCTGTAAGACTTGAAGCTGACTCCGATATAGTTGGAAAAAGGCTAGGCAGGTGATGATGATAAAATGTTTTCTGATTTTTTAAAACTTAGTATTAAGTTTTCTTTTATGCTGTAATACCAATAAACCCATTTTTCTTTCTTTTTAGTTGGTAAATTTGTATTAATTGAACGATTCTATAGATTTTAATTATTCTGAATCAGCATTACTTTAAAATCCTACTGATATTATAAACGTGAAAGTTTGTATGTACGGATGTAAAGCGAAAACTACTGAACGGATTTGGATTAAATTTGGCAGATAGATTGTTTATAGCCTGGATTAACACACAGGGTACTTTTTATTCCGGTAGTTCGTTCCCGCGGGATAATTTTAGACCTCCACGCGGGCGAAGCCGCTGGCAAAAGCTAGTATTAAATAATTATATACAGGGTCAAATTTAAAAAAAAAAAATACCTGGCAATGCTTAATCCACGTGTTGGGTATAGATATCGAAAAAGAACGAAAAATTAAAACATCTATAGGTACTAATATTATAAGCTGAAGAGTTTGTTTGTTTGATTGAACGCGCTAATCTCAGGAACTACAGGTCCGAATTGAAAAAACATTTTTGTGTTGGGTAGCCTATTTATCGAGGAAAGCTATAGGCTATAATATAGCCTATAGCCCCTTGGTTGTAGCGTGATGTTATATTATAACATCATGCTACAACCAAGAGGAGCGGAGCAGTAATGAAAGATGTTTCCAAATCGGGGAAAATCGCACTGGTAGGCGATTCGACGCGACGGGAAGGGTCGGGTAACAAGAAATTTAACGCGGACGAAGTCGCGGGCAGAAGCTAGTTTAAAAATAAAATTCAACATTCCTACTTTGTTAAAATTTTTAAATGACACTGACATTTCCATTAAGACAGCCAAACGACTGTGAAGTTTTAGTTTTAGGAAATTCGTAAATTGTTTTTGGCAACTGCATTGTTGGTGCGTAAAAGAAACACAAACTGTTTACATTTCACAGCTAAGATGAAACCATCGGAGGAACGTTTTCATTACAATGAATTTAAATATATTATTTTGAATATCATTCAACGGTGCATTATGTATCAAGGTGACATTCAATTTGTTCGTAAACTAGCCTTTTCCCGCGGAATTGGCCGCGTGGAGATCGGAAATTATCCACGAGGATGTACACTTGTACAGTCACCAAAACAAATAATAAGTAACCAGGGTAGTCTGAGTTAAAGTTTAGTAAGAAAACGATGGATGTTTTGGAATGAAATTCAATTTGATAAATGACCTGTTTGTTTTTTGTATTAATTAAATTTGAAAATGTCCATGGGTTTCCTACTAAAATTCAACTATATCCGACGACCCTGGTTTGTTATCTCTGTTGGTGACCGTACTACCCGCGTGGGAATTGCGTGTCATACAGAAAATGACAATTGATCTCTCTGTTTTTCACTTTGGCAGTTCACCCTTGTTCATTGCATTCTTTACGTTGTTGAGCAGATGAATTTATTAAACCTATGAAGAAGTGGATTAGAAATATTCTTCAAAACGTTTGGATTGTAATTGAAACTGCATTACGTATCTGGGATTCTAAAGTATAGTTGAGTTCCTTAAGCTCTGAGTTGAGCTGTACCATTATTGCCAAATGCAAACACTGTCTGGACAGGTCCAATCAATCTGTGTGATCCTTTTCTCTAAAGACCATTTCAGGCACCAGTCTACGTGGTCTGATTATGATGTGACCAAAATTGTATCTGAACTTTAGAAGAAACTATGATCTCTTAGTTTGTTTCGGCCTTTCTTCACAGAGTAGTCAGATAGGACGCACCTCATCTAGTTTTAAAAATATGATTGGCGTGTAAAAACCTACTTACAGAAATAAAATAATTTATCCTATGTCCCTGTCGGTCTCTGTGTGTGTGTTTCATTCGAATCCGTTCAAAAAGGTAACAGACAGACAGAGTAACTATCTCATTTAAAATAATGGATGATAAATTTACAGTTGTCTTGTTACCAATATTCAGTTGCACCCAATGTGCTCAATAAATCATCATCTGCTTAGCTTTGGCTTCCAGTCTAACTGGATGTAGCTGAGTGCCAGTATTGTTGTGAATAAAAACTTAATTCAGTTCAGAAAAAACGGTACAATATGAAAAAATTAATACAGATTATAATAAGGACTCTGGACCCTGCACTAGGATTAAACGACTTTTAACCTTGACACTACTATCTCTTTCCGCTCTATCACATATGTCTTTTGGGTTGCCCCAAACATAAAGGTTTCATACACCGGTGACGATGCTTCCCGTCTTTTTAGATTGCCCCAAAGATAAAGCTCTCGTAAACGGATGACGCTGCTTTTGGTCTTTTTACGAATACTTATAATTTCGTCCAGTTTGTCTGGACACTCTAGAAAATTATGAGCAGCATATCCATGAAAATAGAAAAGAGTGTATTTTGTGCAAAACAATAGTGTAGTGATTTTTTTTTTACATTTTTTTGGTTACATTTGTTTCCTACAGGGCTTTGAATAACGTTAAAAATTTGGTATCGTTACTTTCAGCGGACGAAGATAACGTTATTAGTAGAGGTCACGTTATGCTTGGTAACGATACTTGACATACGTTTTACCGGTAACCGAGTAACGTTAAATTTTTATTTATTTTCTTTCATCTCTTTCTTTCGTCTACATTAAGGTGACATATTGAAAAAACCGTGCTTTTTCTTTTAAGTGTACCTTTCTTACCGTACGATAGCCGAACTTAATATTTAAGTGCATGTTTTTTGACTATATGATCTAGTATCCTGTAAAAGGAATACACGATACGATAAAATTTTCTCGATACAAAAAAATCGCAAAGTTCTATCCATGTTTATGATTTTTTTAGCCTCAAGGCGCAATGCGTTAGATTTATTAAACATAGTTTACTTTAAAACATTGATAATAATCTTATCTAAGTTTTTGTAAAACAGTTTTCGTTTTAATAACACTTTTCATTCATAAAAGACGGCGATTCGTTTTGGCACATACGTTATTTTATTCCAGGCGCATACACATTATCGCCATCTCTTTTTTTGCCTATAATAAGTAGTCTTATCACTCTCGTTCGTTCATAAATCAGTCGCCCAGTAGGGCTCATCGACGACGGATCTATGTCACTTTTTTACAAATCGGTGCGATCAAAATTACGTTTTTTAAATATTAATGTCCTCAGAAAAAGGTAGTAGTGAAGTATTTTGCTGTAAATATTTAATATAATAAATGTTCGCTTTCCAAAAACTTTATATTTACACTGTATACTCGTATGTGTCTATTTTTGTGACTGTGAATAATATAACATTCTTTTTCTATTACTATTTAGTGACGACCTTGATTATGTATGAAAATGGGAAGAACCAAAAACTAAAATTGAACAGTACCTTCAAGGTTAGGAGTACCTGCACAGGGCAATTAATTAATTCATTTTGCAGGAATTCAATACCAATAAGATGATGATAACAAGAGGAATTCACCACCTTCACTAAAGCATTACAGCAACAATCTATTCTCACTTTGTAAAGTAATATTGAGTTAAAACCCTATTTTTTTAGAGAAGAACGTCTGTTTTATCCCAAAAACTTATAATAATCGTTCATTTAGAAATAAATTAAAATATATGATTAGTTTTTAGGTTTGAAGTACGTCAACAATATATCTATATGTCAAGTACTGACACTATAAATACAAGAGCACAACGAAGGAATAGAGTAGCATTACAAGTGTGAAAAAGGTGAGGTTTTATAACTGACTGCGGCTCAAAGGAGGGTAATTATTTTACCACGCAAATGTATGGTGATCGGTGAAACGAAGTTGGAGTTTATAATCTCTTATATACCAACATCCATTTTATTTATATACCTCTAGAAGATTAGTTCGATATTTTTAATTTCATGTCGTAAATAACAAAGGTATGCAAAATTTACCTTTTTGAAACAAAACTACTACTTACACGTTTCGATTTTCATGACGTTTAGCATTAACCTGACTCACAAAATAAACTGTTATAAATCCTTGTAATACCTTATTTGCTTGTCACTGAAGCTTCTTTGTCATATTTGACATTAAATATTTTCATTAGCCCGTTTATATCTTTACAGTAAAACTGAATCACCGTCTTGAGCAAAAATTGGGACAAAAGCTTTTTCTCTACATCTATTTCTCTATATAATATAGAAAAGTAGTGCCCGTAGCCAATTTTTTTTTCTTTGAGTCGAGATCCTAAAAGTTCTGCGGCAATTTTAGAAAGTTCTAATTTACGCACTTATTTGTTTAATTCTGGTTCTGTAAATAGCTGTGGCTCGGTTTTGTCGATAGAGAAATCAATCAGTCGACGGTCAATTACATTTACTAAATATTTTTTTAAACTACCAACAAGTAAAATAACAGTCGAAAATTATAATTGTTCATTATCTGCCTAGCCTTTTCCCAACTATTTTGGGGTCGGCTTCCAGTCTAACTGGATGTAGTTGAGTACCGGTATTTTACATGGAGCGACTGCCTATCTGACTTCCACAACCTTGTTACTGGGTAATACGATACCCCTTGGTAAGACTGGTTGTCAGACTTTTGACGACCCGTAACGACTGTCTAAGATCTACGAAAGACAGTCGGGCCGAACTGCTTTTTTTTTGGATGGTAGATCATCAAATGACGTCTCCCGCTGTGGATGCAGTGGAAGGGCGTGTCAGACTTTTACTGACTAAAACCCACCCGTGTTCCTTCAGTTGCCCATATGCCAGGACCACGGTACCTCTTTCGAACTAATCTCGCGACCCTGGTAGGCGGACCAACGGCTTAACGTGGTTTGTAAACATAGTCACCCATCCACGGACCAACCGCGGCAAGCGTAGCTTAACCTGAATGACCGACTCGTGCAGCTGTTTTAAATTAGCCACAAGCCCTTCCGAAAATAATAATTAATTGTTATCCTATCATATCTGTACTATGGTAGCATTTATGAAGATTTCTACAAAACCTTACGTGATGGAATTTTTTATTTTTCTGTTAATCAGGACCTCTAATTCTATAAGAAACCATTATTCGATTTCAATTAATTTTACCCATGCATATCATTAATCAAAACTTAAGTTTCAGGTTTTTAAATATTTTGTATTAGTTGTCTACTCCATAGTTTACTATGCGCAAAAATTTCAAAGATCGAGACAAATTAACGTCACTTGGCATGCTCATTTTTTTTTAATATGTTGCTGTCTTTATCTTGCATTGTTATTTAAACAGTTGTGCGACGGTGAAAAGAATAATTCTTAGCGAAAGGCCATGCTAAGTAACGTTTTTAAATTTCGGTCAGTGATAATTCCTTCGTTCCACTTTTGGCCACTGGTAAAATAAGTCATTAAAGTTTGTGACGATGACGTGTCGGCCGACCAATGAAGATAGGTCCGCCACTCCCCGCGTGCGGGGGAAACAATCCAACTATCATCTATTTTCGAGGTGGGGTCTTAATGAAGTTACATTTGCATCGTTTGATTGGCGATGTTGCCGTAGAGCGCCGGCGCCCATGGCGTGCCGCTTAGGTTGCGCGGGTTGACAACAACGCATTAAGTAACGATAAAAGTATCGATACTAGTAACGGTAATGGTAACGTTATTTTATGGATTCGATACGAAAGTATCGTTACCCGTGTTACCGTTAAAAAATTAACTTTATGAAAATAACGTTACTTAACGATACTTATAGTGTGAATTTGGTAACGTTACCAAGCCCTAGTTTCCTATTTAATGTTTGAGACTGTCTCGTTGGGGTAGTCATCTACTGGTCGCATGGGCTACAGCTAAGCATGATTTCTTGGGTTCGATACCCAGGTCGAATAAAGTGTTATTGTGTTTTTCCATCAGGAATTTCTCACAAGGAAACATTCCCAGTTGTCCCTCTCCGGTTTTGATGCCGCTGAAATATGTTATTCTACGTTGAATTCTAAGAGATTTTTTTTTTATCGGCGGAAAAAATTTGAGGGGGTAAAATGGACCGTCAAAGTTGACCTTCTCAGGACGAGTTTTTCTGGTTTCATATACCTACTTAAAGTCGATATTTTCGCAAACGATCAAGTGGGAAAACGTATACAAACGCGATTTCAAATATTAATAAATTTATCTGACAATCAGATAAATTTATTAGGGCATGATATACTCATATATGGGGGTCATTTACAGCTTAACTTCTAATTTTTTTTGACAAACGCAATAAGACGTATTCTTTCTGTTTTTATACTCTTTCGATTGCTGTTGGTCCCGTGAAAAATAATCAATAGTTTTTGTTTAAATTGAATTTTTATTATTTTTAATGAAAATAAAAATAATTAAAAATTAATATTCGAAATCGCGTTTGCATACGTTTTTCATAGTTTTTCGTGTATTTTATGACCCACTTGGTCGTTTGGGAAAGTTTCCTTGTGAGTAGCATCCCGGAGTGTGGGTTTGTGCTCGTTTATTGGCAATAGGCTCGCCCCCTATTACATTGGACTTTAAACGTAACTTGTGAAATATGGGTGTCTAAATCAAAATCAAAAGTCATTTATTCAAATTAGGCTCTAGAGGCGCTAGAGTCAGCACTTTTTGAACGTCAAAGTTACATAAGACAGTCCCCCCAAAACGCCCGCCCTTCGACACTTCCTAGTGCTTTAGCTGGGAAGAAAAAGTGGCGCAACTAACTCCCTATGTACTTTAGGTACACCTCCCCCCCCCCTCCCTCCCCTAGGTTTGGGTAACTACAGGCGTGATGTTATGTTATGTTAATGTGCGTCTGTTACCAGGTGGAGGTAAAACCCTGGCAGCGGCGGCTAGCATGGCTGCACACACCAAGAAAGTCACAGTCACACCACAGGTCACCGTCAAACCGACCACAAACCCACTTGCAGGTTAGTTTCAGGTTATTTATTAAAACACTTGATACAGAATTTTATATCATTATCAAGTCTTGGAACTACAAACTCTATGTCGTACATTGTAAAGTTTCATTCCTATTACAACCAAACAAATGGTCAGTCAATAGACAGCTAAATTAAGGTCAGCGCAGACAGTGCAGCAAAATACACCATTTTTTTATTGATAAACCAAATCGCAAGTATGTAGTTTCAATTCGTACATTTGCTCATTCTGGTTCTAGCATTTTCTGCCTGCCGCTCTGGGAAAAATATTTGTCGGAACCAGTTCAAAAATGCGTGCAAGGGATGTAGCGGGTAGCGTCTTCGCGCATGCTTTAGAGCAAATTGCAGAGATTGTGCTAGAGTATTTTGGCGCTCTGCGCTGACTATTGTGCTACTGTTTTCTATTCCACCTAATCATCATATGATGGAGACTCAAAAAAAAAAAAAAACAAATAAGTTTAAACCAGTTCCAATAATGAAGTTTATACATCCCTACTAAGTACAGACGCCAGCACATCAAGCTACCCGAAACTGTCAAATTTTCCCAATCCATTTTGAACCTAATGCTTTAGTAGCAGCCCGGAGTCTGGACTTGTGCCCGGTTGGTGGCAATAGGCTCGCCCTCTATTACATGGGCCTTACACATAACTGGGAAATGTAAAAAAAAAAAAACTTTATGACTAAAATAATGGGTACAGTAAATCTCCTTAAAAATATATTTGCTCTTCTGTGATTTGCAAGTAAGTGTCAAAGGAGTGCTTTCGCATTCGTACTAGGATGGCCCTGTATCACGAATGCCATCACCTTCCTCCGGACCAACTAGGATAGTTCTTAATACTACACAACACAATGTGGGTGACCTATACACCTCTGAATAACCCTTCGGGGAATTTCAGGCGTTATGCTGTTATAATGTAATATGCCGTAGTAAAATGCAACCCTATTTTGGGTGGGAAATCATCAAATGACATCTCCCGCTCTGGGCGGAGCGGGAGGGCGTGTCGGACTTTGCTGACTAAAACCCACCCGTTTCAGTTGCCTATGCCAGGGCCACGGTAACTCTCTCAAACAAGTTCGCGACCCTGACAGACCCCTAGCGGGGGGCCCCTTCTAAAAATGGAACCCTGTCGTAATTTTGTTCTTATTGTTATTTGTATCTCCACAGCGCCGTCTGGCCACGCCTTTGGCCAGGCCACCAACGTGAAGCCTATCAAGATATCGGCGAGCTCACTCACCAAACCATTGTCTATAGGCCCGTTAGCCGGCCTGGGCAGAGGAGGACGTAAGATTTTAACTTTCTTGATACTTTTTGCACCTAAATAAGGAATTTGTATGTAGTTCGTGCGAGTTTATTAGTATCAAAATTAATGCTTGTAGTGGCCATCCTAATTAATACTAGTTAATAGCTGATTAAAAAAAAAGAACATTCCCTAAAGTTAAATAGGGGATGAAAATTTGAATAGAGAAACGTAATTTTTTCCAAATAAAAATCCAATCGTCATGCACGGCTGTGACGTAATATTTTAAATCTTCTTAAAATGAAAAATAAAACTAATAAACTCGTGTACGAACTAAAGATGTCTGTTCACACTTAATTCGCATAATATGTATAATGTAACTTCGTGACAGTAATCGATTCGACGTCAAAAGCAGGACCATTCAGTAAAACAAGAATCAAGAAAGACATCGGTCTCTCTAGGGTTGCTAGTTTATGGAACCCATAACTGAATAGCAAAAGTTCGATCTGGAATGGCCATCGAGATTGTCCGTTTAATGAGTGTAACTTTACACAAGGTTAAATGAAATCAATTGAATGATTTGCGAATGCGAAGCTCCGCAGAATAGATGTATGGGTAAAGGGATGGCAGGGATTTCGATACGGTAACTGTAACTATTGATTCATTCAGTATATATGATTCTGTCCCTGCGTTGAAAATTTAAAAAAAGAATTGTTGTTCCATTGAAATTGAAATTTATTTATCTGCCAGAATAGGAGTACTTAATAACGTGGTGAAATAATTTTAGTCTCACTATATTCGACTTATCAGTCGTACAAATATTTCTAGTACATGCATTTTGACAGGCCTGTTGGTCTAGTGGTTAGTGACCCTGACTGCTATGCCGGAGGTCGTGGGTTCGATTCCCACCCAGGACAAATGTTTGTGTGATGAGCACGATCATTTGTTCTGTGTCTGGGTGTAATTTATCTATAATATGTATGTATTTAGAAATATATAAGTATGTTTATAAGTTGTCTAGTACCCATAACACAAGCTCTGCTTAGCTTGGGACTAGATGGCGTTGTGTGATAGTTGTGGAATATTATTAAATAATTATATCTTGAAACACCTACATAAGTAATAACAACCGCACGGACCCATCGATTACGTGGGTGACCATCTTTACATACCAAAAACCCTCCATGCTTCAGACAGCACGTTAAGCCGTTGATCCCGGCTGTCATTTGTAGATCTTTGACCGTCGTTATTGGTCCTCAGAAGCCCGAAAGCCTGACAACCAGTCTTACCAAGGGAGTATCGTATTACCCAGTAACTGGGCTGTGGAGGTCAGATAGGCAGTCGCTCCATGTAAAATACTTGTATTCAGTTGCATCTGGTCAGACTAGAAGCCGACCCCAACATAGATAGGAAAAGGTTAGGCACATGATGACATACATTTTGATCGCGTTTTTTTTATAACCGACGTTAAATTTCTACGCTAGGGTCTGGACTCATGTGCTGAATTCATGGTTACAGATTGCGCGCCGATATCTCTGCTACCCTCTCTTTTATCATCATTACACATCGGTACCCCGTTTTACCCCGTAAATGGGTCGTGGAAGTCTAATAGGCAGTTGCTCCGTGTAAAATACGCGTATTCAGCTGCATCCGGTTAAGCTACGGGTTTTTCGAAGAGCGGTAGGCGCCACATAGTGTCCGCACTTTACCGGCGAATGACGTCACTAACGTTACAGTGTCCCTAATCTAGCAGAGATGAAATCACTCACGTTTATGCAATACAGAACCTATCGTGACACGAAATAATTTGTTGATAAATATTAATATTTATTTAATAACTTTGGATGACTTACAGCTAAAATAAACAGAATAAAAAATTGTGTGTGAGACTGACAGCCAATCACAAGTCATCACTAGAGATCGGATATTCAGATGCATATTCACCTAAAGTTGAAATGTTGGCTAATATGGAATGCGCGTTTTTACCGTGTTTTGTGTGTTGTTTTAACTAACACATACCACCCTACACACATATGTATCTGCATCTGGCGTTAAACATTAATTTTAAATAAATATGATGATCCAAGAAAAACCCGGCTTTAATAAAAAAATACGAAGCCGCTTCCGTGTTTTCACAGCTAAATAGTAACATTAGGTAAATATGCATCCGAATATGCGATCACTGGTCTTCACTTGGAGTATTATGTGCTAACATCGAGTTAAAGAGTTCTATGTTATTGGCCAGTAAAAAAAACCATGTTCTAGCTATAAGCACTTTCTAAATGCATTTAAAAACATAAAAAAGTGTGGACGTTTTTGTAACCACTTCGCTGCTTAATCTCTATTACATTATTTCACAGTAACGTGTCATAAATATGTAGAGCTAAAGATCAAACTGTATTGCATGGCCTACCATCAACCAAGACATTTAAAAGTTACGAATAGACAGTCAAATCTGAGATAGAGCTAAATGAACGTGGCGCAAAAGTGAACTAACATGAAATGTACTGGATTTGACAGGTGTTTGACATGTTCCTTGCCACCATCCACGCTCATTTAGCTCCATGTCACACTGTATTGATGGCAGCCTAAACATGCAAAGAGATATGACAGTCTTGAGGCAACTATCTGATGATGTATAACCGTATCATCAAGTATTTTCATTACAAAAAATAATCCGAGTCAGAGGCGCCCTAACATCAGTCGATGGTGCTGATTTTTTCGCGCACTGAATTTTCGACTCTGTTTTGAACCGAGCAATCCACAATCCAACTGACTGCTTTTCAATGAGACGAAAATCGAACAGTGAAACACTATGTTCGATTTTCAACTTTCGGCGTTAAGCAGAGCGTAGAAATTCCAGTGCGCGAATAAATCCAGTCGCGATTTTATTACGTCTCGTGTGTACGTCGACTCAGTGTTTTACGTAGATGATAAGAATAACACAGATTGACTGTTTAAACGTAGGTCTTATCATATTTAACGAAATTCAGTATACAATCCTCATTTCTAAGCCCTGCGCGCAGGATAGGTGAGTTTTCGAATTTCAAAAAAAATAACGGTCAGTTTAGACAGAATATAGGATAAAATAGGACCTTATTACCATAGTCTAAAGTAGAAAATTATATGAACATAGGCACAGTTGGCTCGGGCATGCTCGCGACTCAGTTGCTCTCTTGAGGAATGCCGTTCTGTCTGAAGTGACCGTGATCAGCACCGTTGTTTTTCATCTCATCATACAAACTACAAACGGGAATCGCCTGGGCAGCCCAAGGAATTCAAATATTCTCAGGTTTTTTTTTTGCAATTTGCAGTATTCGTCGGTATTCATAAGTTAGTAGCTAGAGTACCAAAAAAAAAATAAAAGTACAAAAAAAAAACATAAAATAGTTGAGACACTCCCTAAACAAAGTTCTTCATTTCAACATCTAACTACGGCAGGAAAAGGAACCAAACAAATTATTTAAAAAACTTACTCATTTCAAGAGATATGCACAACAAGCTAGACACAGACGTTTACTCTGTCTCAAATAATGTAGGTATAGCGTTGTAGTTCATACAATGGATAAATTGTATTTGGCTTTTTGATAATAAAGATTTATTTGTTATTTATTCATGTAAAAAAAAACAGAGTTGTATTTATTTTTCAAAATCATGTTGTCCTTGGTTTTAAAAGTAAGAATGAAAGAGAATCTCTATTATTGATTTAAAAAAAGTGAAACAAAAATCCTTGAGCACATCGGAAATGTCTCAGAACCAAAAATTCGAAAACATGTAACATCTATCAACCCGCACTAGGCCCGCGTGTTGGATTATGGCCCATTCCCTTTCACATAGATGAGGCCTGTTTCCCAGCAGTGGGAATATGTATATTGAGCACAAGCCTCGTTTAAACAGTCACGTTCTGAATGGTCAGCTTCTTATAACCGGTGATTTTGCGTAGCGTCTGCCATGGCCCCGCCGTCGCCTTTCGCGGCGGGCTCCTCTGCCGCGTTCAGCGCCGCTTCTCTACTCGCTCAGAGTGAGTACGGTGTAATCAGCGAACATCATTTAGTTTCCAATTCACGTTATTTCTGTTCCTAATTCTCCACACACAAAGTGCAGTTTCTTTTACAAGTTTGTCAGTGAAAAACAATCTGAAAGCAACTTAATTTACAGTTGTGTAACGTCGATAATCGTTTAAGTGGAGATAATGGGAATTGGAAACAAGAATTTGAATAAAATTAGTGCCCGCAATGTAAACTATACGGCTATGTATTGTAGAAATTTCTATGCATGCTGATTTTTTTCTGGATCAATTAAGTTTTATTCAAAAAAAAAAGTTTTATTCTTTTTTTAAATATTTAGAACATAGTTCTGAATCCATACAAAAACAGCATGGTATATGTATATACTTGCATTCCTATTTAGTATATGTAGTTAATCTGTTTCTTAGCTTTATTGAACTTTACGGACTGCTAACATTTCAAAGTAGAACTTGTATTTCTGTGAATAGTATGCAAGCTAACAATCGATATTGAATGGAGCCAATTTTGCTAAGTTATTCATGATGCATCGGCCTGGCCACTAATAGGCCTGTTTTAATTCTCTTTTTAGATTTGACCTGATTTGTATATAGTTCTAACTTCGCTGTTATGTAACGGAAACGGTTTCAAGTCAGATTTATATATAGAAAAAATTACAAATAGGGAAATAAAAATTTGTGTAGAAGCAGTATAATTCAATTCTTTTGGAAACAGTAAATTCCAAATTTTGCGGAAAAAAGTTTTTGTAAGAAAAAGAGGGTAAAAGTTGTAACAATGGAAGCTGGACAAATGTCCCAACCCTTTACAGTGGTTGTGTAAACGCTTATAGAACATTTCAAGGAGTTTCTAAATATTTCGCAACATCGTGGGCCGCAACGTGACGTCCTGAATCCCAAACTTTTTGAGAAACCGTACGACGTCTATATGTAACCATACTTCAGGAATCCCTTCTAGCAGGGCAGCCCAGTGGTAACGGCCGCCGCTTACGAGTTATAGGTCGCTTTGTATACATTATCACTATCACCACTCCTCTCAAAACGGTGAAGGAAAACACCGTAAAGAAACCGGTATGTCCTAGAATAAAAAAATCATAGATATGTGACATCTACCTACTCGCACTGGGCCTGCATGGTGGATTACGGCCTCCACTCTCTCACAGTTATACTCCTTCTCAAAAGCGAGGAGGCCTGAGTCTAGGGTTGCCACCCGTACTTTATAATAAAGTATTGTACGTTATTTCACATAATTGTACTCTATACTTTAACTGCCCCGTTGGTCTCGTGGTCGCAAGCGCGACCGCTGAGCGTGGGGTCCTGGGTTCGATTCCCGGGTCGGGCAAAGTGTTACTGGGTTTTTCCATTAGGAATTTCTTAGTAGCAGCCCGGAGTTTGGAAGTTGGCGGTGTGATACCCCCGTGCCTCGGAAAGCACGTTAAGCCGTTGGTCCTACGCCTGATCTCTCTCCGGTCGTGTCGGATTGCCGTCCCATCGGACTATGAGAGTGAGGGAAGAGTGAGTGCTCCTGTGTCTGCGCACACACTTGAGCACTATAATATCTCCCACGCCGATGGCTAGTCTCCGTTGAGATTGGCCGCCGTGGCCGAAATTCGGTCTGGAGGACTATATATGTATATATATATACTCTATACTTTATGAGAACAATAAAGTACACGAAAATACTTTATTTTGCAAGATTTGATTTCTGTGGGATTTTGAAGAGTTTAGTCGTAAGTACTTTTTCGGTAAACGAAATTTATTTGAAACAAATTACAAAAAGCAATAAAAAATATAATTTAAATATAATAATAAAGAAAAATAAATCATACTTTATTTTTATACTATGTACTTTTTTTTCTTACCTATAATAACCAGTGTACTTTAATTGCACAAAAAATGTGGCAACCCTACCTGTGTCCCAGTAGTGGAAAAAACATAGGTTGATTATGTACAGACGCCAGCACGTCGAGCTACTACAGTCTGTCAAATTTCTGTAATAGATTGTTAACTTTATTGCTAAATCATTAGGTTCAAGGTTGATTGGCAGTATTTGACAGTTTCGGGTACCTTGATGTGCTGGCGTCTGTACTTCAGGAACCAGAGATGATTACAAAACGACTTTAAAATTATCCACGTTTCTGATAATCGTAGAACATCGGTACCTCACAAATGCGTCTTACACGTGACAGCAAAGTTCACTATGGCCTGCCCCAAAAGCGTCTGATTAATGTTCTATTACCAGATTCTTAAATTCTGCTCAGGTTAAGTTTTTTACTCAACCACTGACTAAAAGGAATAAGTAACACGTTCATCTCTATTTTCAAGGTTTCAGCTGTATTACACCTCTTCATCCTAAAATTTTGTTTTAATAACAATAATGAATAAATTGTTATTAATAAAACTGGACGATGACTGAGGTTATAAAATTAAACTCAAATGTGGTCAAATCATTGATTAATAAATCTACCTTAAAATCTAGTATAAGAACTATAAATTTCGTGTTTGCCCTGTAAAGGGTTAAAAGTAATTTATATTTAGAATTTGGGGTTTAAATCAAATAATAAAACGAAGTACTCAATTTGTATATGGTAGTACGAATTGCCTTCAGCAGGTACGTTTTCCAATCCATGTGTTTATTTTCAATTTAAAGTTCTTTTACGTTTGATGACGTCATAATAAGAGATGATTTATATTTGACGGATGAATGTGACGCTTTCAAGCTATGCTTTGGTGGAGGCCTTATTTATAAGCCATCTATAGGATACTATACTGTTATCCAGAGATCTGCCCTAAAAGGCGTTGCACAGATAAGTTAAAAGCACAGATGCAGTTTCTAATCGGTCTTTTGAGAGGTAACGATGCCCTTATCTTCCATGTGTAGGTAGTGACCACCGGGGTGGTTTTAGTGAGGTAAAAACCCTACACTCCCCGGTCTTATCCCCAACACCCAGGCGCCTTTAGAAGATTCCTCTGAAAAAAAAAAAATGGTGGAACAACGAGGAGCCCATATTTCATTCCATATTTAAAAATATGAAACCATGCTTCGTTCGCGCCTCAGATATGACACGTCTCGCGACTGTCATGATCTGGTAGAATTCATCCTTATTCCTGCTCATTTTCAACGTCGGTGTTTGGGATTTTGACGTGACAACGTCTTATAAATTGGTTTGCCGGGTGACACTTCAAGAAACTGCGTTACGCTCCGCTCACGTTATGCGCTCACAATGAGAGCGAGTGAGAGGCACGCGTCCCTTCCACTCGGGCATGGTTAGCCCGCCTAAGAGCGAGAGAGACAGACATAAAAAGTGAAAGGCACGCGTCCCTTCCACTGGAGCACAGTTAGCCCGCCTAAGAGCGCCTTAGATGAATAAATTGTTACTATTATTTCATCCTTCTTCCTACTATACGAATGAATATTCACATTAAAATTATTTTACCACTCAAGTCGTTGTCACGTAAAACTTTCGCCCGTATACCGACTTTACAGGCAACCAATTTTTTTTGTACATATTTAGAGTAGTGGGAACTCTTTACCAATATTTTGTATTTTTTGCACTTATTTATTCTTTAATTCAGGCACAACACCCTTATTACCATATCTCCTTTTAGAATTACTTGGTAGTATGAAGTAGCCAGTCTGGTTTGTTGTAGTTCTTTTCCTATGGGCTGTGCAACATAATTTGAAAGAGAATGGCCATTTTACAATTTATTATTAATATTTCTTCGTATTATTTTGTTGTTTTTTGTGTACAGTAATGCGTTATAAAGGTATGCGAGACTATCAATAACCTTATTTTATTGTAATACTTATTTTCTACTTTATAAATAGTAACGAGACGTGGAAGTGGATTTGTGTCTCATTTACTCTCATTTCGTATATAAAATGTAAGTATTTACGTTTAAAAAAAATGTTCCATGAATCATTTGCGAATATCTGTAACACCCACTTTGACGCCCTCGTAACTAAAATTAGCTATCAACGATCGATTTTATTTCATAACCAAATTTATAACAACGCCATCTTTGATTCTTTGACCAAAACTGTGTAAGTAAAAACAGCGCCATCTATTTATCAACTAACGGTTTGTTCTTCAACAGTGGAGATGGTGGGCATGACAGGCATGAACTCGTACTTAATGCAGAATTTGAATCAAATCATCCAGTCGGGTATGGGGGGACCGCTCGCTGGTATGCTGGGCCAGTTTGCTCAGGTGGGACCCATTTGGGCACAGAACAAGCCGGGCAACATGTGGCAACAACAGGAAAAGGTGAGACTATCAATCGGTTTCTCTTAATTATTTCTTACAATTAAATAAATACCCTTTACACGTTGCTTATAGTTAACAACACGGCATCACTAAAACATGTTTTTAGTTCATGCTTTCTGTCCTCTAGAGTGCGCTATATTCAATTTAATATAAAATATATTCGGGACAGATGAACATACATACCCACATAAATACTTTTCATAAATACACCAAATCAGTTAAAATCACAACCTTCCTTTTTGCTACGCCGTAGTCGGGAAAATCATGATCAACATCTGCTTATCCATAGGTACATTTTGTAACGTTTAAACGTCGCCTTAAATTTAAGCAACGTTTGTAAATAAACTCTTTAATTTAATTTTAAATATACTAACAGAACAATGAGATAAGCCAAACTTCAATGAACCAATAGGTCCATTGTAGTTTGATGATTAGATGATAAGTACCACCGTGGAGGTGGCGATCGACCAGTTTTCAACCTTATCGCTTTAGGCATAAGGGTGAAAAGTGATCCACCGCTATTGTCCGCGTTTGTATGTTTTACAGTATGGCCAATGCATACTTAGATTTTTCGTTTATGTTTTTAGATGGGAGGAGATGAAGAGGAGGTCGACGATGAAGAGATGGGCGTCGCTGAAACATACGCCGATTATATGCCTTCAAAATGTACGTAAGCCATACTTTTAGATATTTTTTACTCTTTGTTATTTTTTTTGTGAGCTGTTGTGGGCTGATATCAATGAAGCTTTCATTGCATTTTTTGGTAAATTTTTGTTTCCATAAAAATATAATTTACAGTTTTACGAACATTTTAAAACATAAAGAAATTGCCAAATCGATCCAGCCGTTCTCAAGTGCTGCGCTTAGCAACGAATAGCATTCCATTTCTTTTTTTTTTAATTATGCATTTTACTACACTGCCCGCCGTTTGAGCCAAAGAAAATTAAATCTTATTTAGAGGTAATAAGACTCAATTTTAAATGCGTAAAGGTCAATCCGATTTTTTAATAATAATTGTTAACTTTAAAGAAAATGCGTACGCCATGTGTATTATGCTCAACTATGAAGGTTTTCTGAAATGGTCCGGGCACGCACCTGTAAAAGTGTCAAAGCGCCTATATTTTCTTTAGTCGTAACTGAATGAAATAGTTTTATATTCGTTGTCGAAATGGAAGACCTCTTGTCAAAGTGGCGCCAACTGGTGGCCTGAATTTTGAAGTTTTTGTTACATATTGTATCCATACATAAGTTCAGCTTTTCATACGATGCTTCTCTTCACCGAACTCAGTTTAAACTTAGAAAGAACATTATTTAATTATTACAATTTAAATCATATTCAAACCCTTCCCAATAGTGAAGCTAGGCCGCAAGCACCCCGACCCGGTGGTGGAGACGGCGTCGCTGTCGTCCGTGGAGCCGGTGGACGTGACGTACGAAGTGAGCCTGCCGGACGAGCTCATCCGCAACGGGCTGCTGTCGGCGCTGCAGCTGGAGGCCGTGGTGTACGCCTCGCAGGCGCACGAGCATCTGCTGCCCGACAACACCAGGGCGGGCTTCCTCATCGGTGAGTCCTTTGTAAGGTGCTAGCGAGCTGATAGACCAGGGGTATCCAGCTTTTTACCACAACTACTCGCCTACTAACGAAGGAGGAGGTTCTATGTTCCACTGTATTTATTAAAACGCTTTTTTAAGCTTCATTCGTATGTTAGTACGGAAACGTTGAACATCATTTTGAGCCCCTTTAAAACGTCGGATTAACTAGAAATTTGGCTTACTTATCAAGGACCGATGACTATACAATAATTTTATAAATTTGTGCTATTATGCTTGCCGGTTACCAGAATAGCAAAAAAATTTGTCTTCGAAAACTACGCTGACATACGTCACTAAAAACGAAAACTACGCTGACGTACGTCACAAAACTCGTAACACCCTACAAAAAAAAAAAAAAATAGTTTAAAAAAACTCAAAAACACACTTCCTTCACCTTAAACATTTTTTTTATGTTTATTCGCCAATATCTCCGGCAATTGTGGTTAAGAAAATATTTTTTCTAATGAATAGGTTATGCTTCCCAGTCTCAAGTTATTTTATTGACTTTGCTTGGGTAGTTTTTGCGTTAGCGTCTATAATACGTATTTAATCCACTTTGTCAATCGTGATGATGTTGTTCTAATACTCCCTGTCTCTGCTATTGACCTGGCCAGTAGTGGTATACAAATTAGTGTGGGACACCATAGCTAAAAAGTAAAAACTTTTGCAAAAAAAAAAACAACCGACTTCCAAAACAACAATACAAAATTTAAAAATAATTTCGAAAGTCAGTGTTTTTGGTTCTATATTTTAGTGTTAGTGTGTGTTGGGTTTTGAGAACCAATGAAAGACAGTTATAATTTCTATATAATTATTTATTATATTTATTTAGCAGGAGAGGTGTGTGTGCGCTCTCGCTTAGTCCAGACGGAACACTAGCGTCTCAACTATATTATAGTTATGCACAATGTAAATACGTATGAAAGAACAAGGCTCTCAAACTACTTAAGTGGGACCGATATATTTTGTTATATTCCAACACGCCCCCTCAAAATAAATCCTCTTTTTCAAAAATAAAAGATTAAATAATAAGTATTTACAAAAATAATATCACACACCTTCCTTATCTGGGAGCACAATTTTGTATGGTCCACCATTCGATGCACAGGATTAGGGAAAACCCAGGAAAACCTAATCAGACCATATCATTCGTATCTATAATTAAATTCTTTATAGATTACAAGTACATTTCAAATCTTTATAGTTAGATCAATCTATAATTCAAATCTTTATAGTTCTTATGTCTAACATTCTATAATTCAACCTTTATAGTTTGTTAGTAGGTACTTAGATCATTCTATAATTAAAATCTTTATAGTTTATAATGTTATTTATATTAAATTACACCGAGTTTCGTTTTCGTCTCAGAAAAACGCACTGTCGGTAATGACTTCGATAGGATGTCAGCTAACTGATTACCTGTGGAAACATAAATAATTTTAATAACATTTTTCTCCACCTGTTCTCTTGAAAAGTAAGTGGTACTTTATGTCAATATGTTTTGATCTTTTGTGACTCGTAAGGTTACTTGCAATGCTTATACACCCATTATTATCCTCATAAATAGGAATTGCATTGGGTAATTCTATGTTAATACTGGTTACTAAGGATTTTAACCACAGTGCTTCTCTAACCGCTTCAAATAAAGCCATATACTCTGCTTCAGTGGATGAAGCCGCCACTGTGAGTTGCCTCTTTGTATTCCAGCATATTGTGCATTGTTCAAATAATTTAAACAAATAACCTGTTGTACTTTTACGGCCTATTTCGTCACTTCCCCAATCAGAATCAACAAAGCCAGTCAATACATTAATTATATTGTCACTCCGCACATAAGTTAACTTTAAATCCATTGACCCTTTCAAGTAACGTAAAACCCTTTTTAAATATAACCAAAGTGTACTGTTGTTTTTGTTAGCAAATCTACTCAAGATGTTTACACTAAAGCTCAAATCGGGACGAGTGCATACCATTATATACATCAAGCACCCGATAAGGTTTTTACAAGGGGTCTTTGTTGTTTCATTTGAATTCAATGCGGTATAATCTATTTTAGTTTCCAAAGGTGTTTTAACAGTTTTACAATCACTCATGTTAAACTTTTCTAAAACTGTTTCTATGTACATTTTCTGGTCTAATGCTACTTTATTATTATATCTTTCGACTCTGATTCCCAAGAAACAACGGATATCTTTTAAGTCTACCATTTTAAACTTGTTCATTAAATAGTTTTTAAAACTATTCATGGTATTTATATTTGCCGTTGAAATTACAAGATCATCGACATAAAGTACAACGTAAATGTTTTCAAGAATGTCACCCGCATCTAGAATGTAAATACAACGATCAGCTGATGAGTATCGAAAACCCTTCTCTATTAAAGCTTGCTCGAACATTTGGAACCAACAGCGTGCAGACTGTTTTAACCCATACAACGATTTGTTCAATTTGCACACTAAATCATTTGCATTTGGGATTCCTTCAGGAGTTTTCATAAATATCTCTTCCTTTAATTTCCCATTTAAAAATGCAGTTTTTACGTCCATGTGGTGAACTAATAAATTAAACTGATTAGCAAAAGCTAATAAGAATCTAAAACTTGAGATTCTTGCCACTGGTGCAAAAGTTTCATTGTAATCAACCAAATATTCCTGACTAAAACCGCGAGCTTCTAAACGAGCTTTATATCTTAGTGGTTTTCCAAACTCATCATTTTTTATTGTAAATACCCACTTACAGTCGATGATATTTCTATTTTCGGGTCTTTTTACAAGTGTCCAGGTTTCATTATCAATGAGCGATTTAATTTCCTCATTAATAGCTTTTTCCCATAAAACTTTATCATTCCTGGATGCGATTTCTTTATAAGATGTAGGTATTGTGCATAATAAAGATTTAGCGTATAGCAAATAGTTCATAGAAATATCGTCTTTATCTTCGTTATAAGATACTGTAGGCAAGTTTTTAATCCTCTCACTTCTTCTTTGACCTTATGAAGTCAGTTCATTTTGAGATAAAGTCAACTTATTTTGAAATGTAGAACTGTTTTGTTGCATATCTGTTTCACTTACAGATTTATTAGGTGGTGGTCCTAATGATACAGGTATTTTGTCAGTCTATTTACACATTTTCTCTACACTGTGTTTGTCAAAGTTATTAGACTTATTACAATTTTCAGGCAATACTCTGTCAGACTTCACTGGTCTGCTTAACAAGAAGTTAATCTCATCAACTATGTATAACATCTCTGACTTTTACAAACTTTTCGTCTACCATATCCCACACCTTATAACTATTCGGTTCATAACCAATTAATATCCCTTTTAAGGATTTTTCATCGAATTTGGTTTTGCTAGTTTTATTCAGAAAATAAACAGTTGAACCGAAAACCTTTAAATATTTAAGTTGTGGTTTCTTATTATGCCACAATTCAAATGGTGTGTTAGCTATTTTCAGTGATTTTGTAGGGCTGATATTTATTAAATATGTAGCTGTCAACACAGCTTCGCCCCAGAACGTTTTGTCAAGTTTAGCACCAGATACCATGGCTCGACTTCGTTCTGTTATAGTTCTTATCATTCTTTCGTTAATACCATTCAAAGCAGGGGTATGCGGCACTGTTAAGTGGTAACTTATACCTTTTTGCACACAGAACTTTTTCATTTCAATTGACAAATATTCACCACCATTATCGCAATACAAATTGACAATCCTCGAACTGAAATGAACTTCACACTTTGCAACATAATCTCGAAACGTAGCAAAAACGTCAAAATGAGCTACTAAGTATGTCGCACAGTAGTGTGTGTATTCGTCGACAAAAATTACAAAATAGTTTTTATCGTCAAGTGTTGAAGGAGTGATGGGACCACACACGTCACTATGCACATTAAATAGAGGTCGTTTTATAATTTTTGACTTCGACTTGTTAAATGGCAAACATGCTTGTTTTCCTTTTATACAAGATTCACATAATTTATCATTTGGGATAACATGATTTATTATTTCATTATCAGAATAAAATTGTTTGCTTTTTATTTGCACAAACTTTGATTTGCCTATGTGACCAAGCCTTTGATGCCATAATTCATAATTATTATTCTGTACGACCCTATTTGATGAGGTTCTAGCATTTAAAGCACATTTTTCAAGTTTGAAATGAATGCCAATTAAATTGTTCAAAGACTTACCCATTGTTACCATCTTACCCTCGTTGTATATTTGCACACCACCGTTATTGCCAAAAACGATGGTCATTCCTGCTTGTTGCATTTTCTTTACAGAGAGCAAGTTGTGAGGAATTTCGGAACAGAAAAGAACATCCTGTACCATTCCCTTTATTCCCAAGTGTCTGGTTACTGCAATATTGCCCTTTTTTGTTGCTTTAATATAATATGTTCCATTCTTAGCAACTGAGATGTTTATTGGTTTATTAAGTTCCATGAAGTTTCGTGCTAGATCTTCTCTATTAATTAAATGATCTGAGGCACCCGAGTCCAAAATAAATGTAATCTCGTTTTGATCTTCACGTTGATTTCCACAGCCGCCGACCATAAAAGCAAATCCCGAGATATTAGGATTTTCAGTATCCGAAATATTAACAGTTTGAACTGTTCTAATGTTTTCGGAACGTTGTTTCGCCTGCTTGTTATAATAACAGTTCTTTTGGAGATGACCTTTTCTTCCGCAACAATTGCATTTTATATATTTCAGTCTATCATTTTTCGGCATGAATGAGGTTTTATAAAACTGTCCTCGATTCGAGTTCCGTCGCATGATCGAGTTTCTATAATTATGTCGGTCTTGAGTTTTAAGTTTGGTTGTAGTGCCCGCCGATTTTGTTGTAGTTTCCGCCTGGAGAACTTTCATGCTTGTATCGCGTCTTTCATTGATCAATTTGATTCCGTGATCAAGAAGCCTAGTTTTGACAAAGGTTAAGGTCAGGTTGTCCTCTGCCAATGTTTCGATCGCTGTGACAACACCATCATAGCTATTTGGTAGAGTCATAAATAGATGAGTTACCTTATCTACTTCTTCTAATTTTGCACCTGCAGCGATTAATTCAATTAGCAAGTCGTCGAATTCTTGGAAGTGTTTTGTCAGCGAGTTTTCTTCTTTTAGCTTAAAATTCAACAGCCTTTTCCTCAAAGCTAATTGAGTTGCTATGCTTTTCCTTTCGTATATGGTATCAAGCTTCATGAAAATTTCTTTTGCAGTATTTTCTTCATTCGTAAGTCCCAAAAACGAATCTGATAAATATTCTATTATAGTATTCTTAGCGATTCTTTGTTTCTTTTGCCACTCACTGTTCGGTTCTTTAGGAGTTTCTTCGTTAATTATATTAAGCACTTCAAGTTCATTTAGTAAATTTCTTATTCTAAGTTTCCACACACTATATTTGTCCCCGTCAAACGGTTTATATATTTCTTTTCATTCGTAGATTATCCATTTTATTAAATCACTAAAAGAATCACTAAAACTAACTTTATAATGTTATTTAGTCTATATCACTGGGCCCATAACCTGTTGGGTTTTGAGAACCAATGAAAGACAGTTATAATTTCTATATAATTATTTATTATATTTATTTAGCAGGAGAGGTGTGTGTGCGCTCTCGCTTAGTCCAGACGGAACACTAGCGTCTCAACTATATTATAGTTATGCACAATGTAAATACGTATGAAAGAACAAGGCTCTCAAACTACTTAAGTGGGACCGATATATTTTGTTATATTCCAACAGTGTGCGTGTTGTGTTTTAGTTATTTTTCACTTTTTTGTTTTTTGGAAGTCTAATGTTTTTTTTTTTTTTCGTTTTGGAAATATTATGCCTTTGATTCTCTTTGTCGACTTATTCAGTAAAAGCTTAAGAATCTGGAAAATCATACTTTAACTAAATAGTTTGGTTTAGGCGACGGCGCGGGAGTGGGCAAGGGCCGCACGATCGCTGGCATCATCTACGAGAACTACATAAAGGGCCGCAAGCGCGCCATCTGGGTGTCCGTGTCCAACGACCTCAAGTACGACGCCGAGCGCGACCTGCGCGACATCGGCGCCGGCAAGATCGAGGTGCATCCGCTCAACAAGGTAACTTATTTATTTATTACTTATGTTATAGCTCCGGACTCTAGGATCCCAGTCCCTTGGAAGGCGTACGAGGGGGTGAAGCCAACTCGCAGAGGCCTCCTAGACAATTTATATGGAATGCGGCATTATTTTTCTCCCCTCGTAATACAGTTTATACTAGTACGAGTGGATAGGGCGAATCAGTCTAAAGACAGCCAAACCAACATATTTACAGTGTACCATTTCACATTCAACTATCTGTTTATTTTGTGTCTATTATTAAGTTACTCTGTATGGTTGTCTCAAAATTTTTTGAATAAATATATTATTATTATTATATTATTATTTTAAATCTATCTTTACAAGTTGCCCTCATATGATCGTTAAGTACACTTATTATTACTTATGCGACTCGCTTGCAAAGTTTCTTCTGCATATATACCATAGGCCTGTCCAGAGGCATCGCAGAAGCCTGCCTTTGTCTTCACAGAGACAAAGCTGGAACAAATGGTACTTTTTTTTCCTTTCAGTTGTAATATTACAACATTTTTGGTCCACCAGCTGAAAAACTATTTGTCTACCAGTTTTCCCCTAGTTATTATATTTTTCATCCACCAGTTTAAATAATGCGCGGACATCATTTTTGCATCAACTCAAACACTTACTATTTGTCCACCACTTCAAACACTGTTATTCCAAATGCCGCCACATTATTTGTCGACTAGCTCAAATACCGCCACCTTATTTGTTGACTAGCTCAAATACCGCTACCTTATTTGTCGACTAGCTCAAATACCGCCCACTTATTTGTCGACTAGATCAAATATCGCCGCATTATCTGTCCTCTAGCTCAAACTCTCATATTATTTCTCCACCAGTTCAAATACGCGAAGATCTCGTCAGCCGTGAACGGCAACGTAAAGAAGGGAGTGATCTTCAGCACGTACTCGGCACTGATCGGCGAGACTCAGTCCACCACCACCAAGTACCGCACGAGGCTGAAACAGTTGCTGCAGTGGTGCGGGGACGACTTCGATGGATGTGTATCCTTTATCATAACCTAGCAAATTGATATTTTTTTAAACATCTAGATAACTTTATTGTAAACATCGCGATTTATTTATTTATTTAAGTTTTAATATTTTATTATATAAATCTTTCGGAATAATCTCTCTTAATGACAGTGAAAACAGTATCAAAATCCATTGCAGAGATTCACACACACAAAAATCGCCTTGATTAAACTTAAAAAAAAAAATAATATGCATAGAAAAGCCTGCATTCCATTAGAAAAAAATAGTTGATGGAAACTCATTGGTGATATTCAACTTCTTGGATTTTTGCCCTGTATCGCATTGGCAAAAAAAAATGTTCTATGAAAAGCGTTCTATTATATTATATTTTTAAACTTTTGGCATTATTTGGCTTCAGTATTGCAAATATGTCAATATAAACTCGTTTTGAAGTTTATCATTCGAATTTTAAGCTATTAGAGTAGATGAAGCTATATTTAAAACAGATGTACTAATTACATAGCCTGCCTGCATAGGAATATGGTAAAAACCTTTTTGTTCCCTTTGAGTAAAATCAGCTAAAATCAACATTATTTACAGCAGATTTATATACTCATTTCAACCTTTAAAAACCTTCTTTCTTTTGAGTAAAATTGACTAAAATCAATAATATGCGTACTTTCTTTCATCCACCTAGTTCTGGCACCCTCTAAACATTCATCTATGAAATCCTCAACTCCTCACACACCAGATTGTATTCGACGAGTGTCACAAAGCCAAAAATCTGTGCCCGGTGGGTTCGGGCAAGGCGACCAAGACAGGTCTAACTGCCCTAGAGCTGCAGAACAAATTGCCCAAAGCCCGCGTGGTGTACGCGTCGGCTACCGGCGCCAGCGAGCCCAGGAACATGGCCTACATGGTCAGGCTGGGCATATGGGGAGATGGCACGCCCTTCCCAACCTTCATGGATTTCATCAATGCTGTGGAGAAACGGTGAGTAGCCAATATTATGTCTGGACTTTAAAAAAGACTGTGTTCTTTGAGTTTTTTTTGGCCTTTCTTCTCAGAGTAGGAAACGCCGACCTCATCTTGTTTAATAAATTGTCATTGACGTGTAAAAGTATTTTCACAAACCTACTTGCAGAAATAAAATCATTTATCATTTATTCTATAATATGAAGGTCAGTTCACACCGAAACGATGCTTGAAAAGGCCAGTTGTTTCGCCGCGGAACGCATTCGAATTCTGTCACTGAAATGTGTACCTTTTTTGTAGTAAATAAATCTATATTGTATAACAGGGCGTGCCACGCCCCGCATTATTTCTCGGTGTGAGTTAATAGCACTAAGAAATGCTAAAGGGCGGGCGTTGTCGGGGATTGTCTTATGTAATTTTGTCGTGCATAAAGACTGATTCGCAACCTCTTTAGACAGCTTTAGTTTTTAGAATTTCTTGTGAAGCCGGACGTAAAAAATAGCACCATCCCATTTCCTCACGTGTGTGTCGTAAAAAGCGACTAATGGAGTTACTAGAGAATGGGTCGCAGCGTTCTCTATGCATTTTACCACCATACTGCGATCTTCAACCCGCCTGCCAAGCGTGGCGATTATGGCAAACCCCTCCAAAATGCTGAAAGACCTCCTCAGTCTTTCAGTTGAAATCATGAGGTTTTTGAATACAAAATTGATGTTTATATTTAACTATTGCAGAGGTGTTGGCGCAATGGAGATAGTGGCAATGGACATGAAGCTGCGTGGCATGTACATCGCGCGCCAGCTGTCGTTCCACGGCGTGTCCTTCAAGATCGAGGAGGTGCCTCTGTCCGACGCCTTCAAGGAGACCTACGACAAGTCCGTGGCGCTGGTCAGTTACACATTCATAATCATCATTCATCATCATCATTCATCATCTGCCAAGCCTTTTCATGTTGTCCTTGTCATATTGGGGTCGGCTTCCAAAAATTCGAAGACATGTGACATCCAACTCGCACTGGGCTCGCGTGGCCCACTCCCTCTCATCGAGAGGAGCCCTATGTTCCAGCAGTGCGAAAAAATAATCTTAAGACAACCAACACAACGTTATCTGATCCCAAACTAGGCAGAGCCTGTACTATGGCAACCAGACAACTGATAAACATACTTATATATTTCTAAATACATACATATTATAGAAAAGAGGAGGAAAAAAAAAAAGAGTGTGTAGAGATCGTAGCAGGTGGCGTTCCGTGGTTTCTGCCTACCCCCATGGGAAAAAGGCGTGATTCTATGTATGTATGTATGTACATATTATAGATAATTTACACCCAGACACAGAACAAATGATCGTGCTCATCACACAAACATTTGTCCTGGGTGGGAATCGAACCCATGACCTAAGTCTTAGCAGTCAGGGTCACTAACCACTAGACTAACAGGCCAGATGATGAGTAACAGACATAGAAACGTTCACATTTATAATATAATAGTAGGAATATAACGGTTACAGCGCCGGCCGGAGTATGTATTGATTGTTTGTCCCGACAGTGGGTGGAAGCCATGCAGCGCTTCACGGAGGCGGCGGAGCTCATCAACGCGGAGTCGAGGATGAAGAAGACCATGTGGGGGCAGTTCTGGTCGGCACATCAGAGGTTCTTCAAGTACCTCTGTATCGCTGCCAAGGTAAGCCTGCTATATGCGCTCTTGGTTTTATGAGAACTAACATAAAGCAACATGCTCCATTTTTAACACTTTTTTATTATCTTCATACGTATGTAACGGAAACTTTGAACATGATTTTGCACCCCTTCAAACATCGCATTACTCGAAATTTGGCATACTTATGAAGGACGGATGACAATAATTTTACGTAGGTCACTCGGTAAGTCTTGTCGTTTGGCACATTAATCACACGCTAACCGTTTGTTTTCATACCTATGTATAATACGCGGGCTTATGTGTCTACATGTAAAAACTTGTCAGTAGCAGCCTAGTATTTCGTACGAGAGCACGGTTTAAAAGTTAAGAATGGCATCGCTTACAAAATCTAAGATTCGTGCAATAATATTTTACAATTTTCGACGTGAGTTGTCTCGTCAACAGTGCCACGAAGAAATAGGACGGGTATTCGGAGACACAGGGCCGTCCCTCAGGACTGTGGAGCGTTGGTACGAACAGTTCGAAACAGGTAATTTTGACTTAGAAGACGATCCGCGTCCGGGCAGGCTGGTTAAAGTGACTACTTCAGATACAGTGGCCGCTGGTGAGAAACTAGTAAGAGAAAATCGCAGAAACACATATAAAGAAATTGAAGAAACCCTTGGCATTTCTGCATGGGCTGTAAATAAAATTTTGCATGAACATCTACGGCTACACAAAGTTTGGTCACTTTTTGTTCCGTGGCGACTTACGGATGAACAAAGAGACTGTCGTGTGAAATAGTGCAAAAAGTTGCTGGTTAAATTTAAATCCGGGCGATCTTCAGAAGTTTCCTCCATTGTTACGGGAGACGAAACCTGGATGTACTACTACGATTCGCCTACGAAGTCTAAAAACCGCCTATGGGTTATCCAAGATGAAGACTGTCCTACCATGCCTAAGAAATCGCGGTCTGTCAAAAAGAAAATGATGGTAGTTTTCTTCCGTTGTTGCGGGATTATCAAAATTATTCCTTTAGATACGTAATGCACTGTGACTGCTGACTGGTATATTCAATCGTTTTTGATCCCGCTTTTGAATACTCTTAAAGAACTGCGACCAAAACTCAGCTGCGTACTTGGCTGTTGCACCATGATAACGCTCCTGCTCATCGCGCTCAGCAAACTACAGAATTTCTCGCATCTTCCGGAATCCGAGTCTTGGATCACCCTTCCTACTGCCTAGATCTAGCGCCCTGCGACTTCGCACTGTTTCTGTACGAAAAGAATCAAATGAATGGACGCAAGTTTACTTCAGGTGAAGAGATTTTGAATGCCTGGGAAGAGTGTTGCGCTTCCATCCCAGAAGAGAAATGGAATCTCTGGTTCAACAGCTGGTTTGAGCGTAAGAATAAGTGTATGTTAAGTGACGGGAAATAATTTGAAAAACAATAAAATGTTATAGTCTAACGACAAGACTTACCGAGTGACCTACGTATAAGGATAGCAAAAAAAAAACGGTTTTCGAAAACTACGCAGACATAATATGTACGTCACAAACTACACTGACATACGTCTTAAAATTCGAAACACTCTTAAAAAATAGAAAATGACTAATAGTTTAAATAACTAAAACCCTGCTTTTGTCTAGCCGAACTAAAAAAATAAAATAAATAATAGTGTTACGAGCTGGGGTTCGGGTTAAATTAATTGAAACCAATTTTACCAAAAACACACAAAACAGTTTAATTAATTAATCACAAAATATCGTAGTAATCACAATCGTTCAACAGAATCACTTGTCTCGCTTGTACTGTATCGGTTGAATCGCACTCGATCGCATTCGTATTCCGAACTGCCCGTCAGCCCGACAATCCGCTATTTATATCCCGAGCAGAACATTCGCGAACATTCGACACTTTGCCACAGTTCACAAGTAGCGTAGAAACTTCCAGGTACTTCCAGAAACCATAAAGGTGGAGTTTCTTGCCCATTCTTCTCCATTCGAATCTACCTTTTGGAAGGGGCAACTAGAATCAATTCTAATTTCATTTAACTGTTGACGTTCAAAAGTGCCTTTTGGGCCTATTTGAAATAAATGCTTTGAGTTTGACTTTGACAACTGTTTAATCCCGCTATTCGATAATAGATGGCGGTGGCGTCTACGTACAATTGTTCGTGTAGTACTTGATAACAGATGGCGCTAGCGTGTCGTTTCTAGTTGTTTCGATTTACGTAACACTGCCCCATCCTGAGATGGAGTTAGCGTGATGTTTCTAGACTTTACGATCTACGTAACAATAGTTTTAAAAAAAACGTCATTAATTTAATATACCTCTAAAAGCACCGCACGTTATTTTCCCTTTATTTTCTACTTTTAGTTTGGTTTCATGAAAGCGTTTTTTTTTTAGTTTTATGGGTTCCGTAGCCCAATGTCTGCATAGACATGGCTAAATAGAATATTTAGTAAAGTATGTACTTCGGAAATAATCGTCTTTCTACGGAAATACGAATGCGCGATGATCAGATCTAATATAAAGCTGTTACTATAATGGAAGGAAACTTCATTCAAACGCGCAATGATAGGTCCACACACAGGTATTACAAAGCGCAGTAGTACAAAACTTAAGAGCAGTGTCTCTGTGTGGAACTCTCACGACGTTCGAGCTAATTCGGAAAGACGAAGTCCACCGAAGTGCATACTTTTCTTTCTTCTTCATTACGACTACAACAGCACGCGTAGCATGACCACTGTAGAAATGGGTTTTGTCTATTCTTGGTAGAATAGAGATAGAATTGTCATGCTACGCCAGCATAAAACGGTACAAATGTTTCTACAGTCTTTAATTTTGCCTTTAACCTTCCGTGCACCACGTGGGGTTTAATAAACCCCAGCGAGACAAAAATCGTCGATCTCAAAAAAGTACTATTTTTGTTACAATGCCTATAGATATTAAAAGTGTTTATTTTACTTAACTTTATTTTATTTCTATCCCCTAATAGTCCAAAAACAATATAAATATCTATAAAATAAACTTTAAAAATATATTCTCTATATATAGATAAAATGATGTTGGGGTATAGGAAACCCCACATAGTGCAGGACGTAACTTTTGCCCACGTGGTTTACGGAAGGTTAATCTTTCTACAATCTGTAATTTTATCTATTCTTCCGTCGACAAAACCCATTTCTACAGTGGTCATGCTACGCGTGCTGACCTAGTTAAAATTATTAACCATCTCGGTCTTGTCTTCGCTATAAAAGAAAAGGAAGACAAAAGAAACAATAAATGACGGTTTAAACGATGTTATGGCTCTAGAAAGGGGTTGACCACTGAAATGACGAGTTATAGAGCAGTATGGCAGAAAAAGAAGTTGCGTCGACTCCCTAATAAATAGTGATAAGGGCTCGAGATTGATGCCCTGTGTGTTGTAGGTGAACCACGCCGTGGTGACGGCGCGCGAGGCCGTGAAGTGCGGCAAGTGCGTGGTGATCGGGCTGCAGAGCACGGGCGAGGCGCGCACGCTCGACCAGCTCGAGCGCGACGACGGCGAGCTCTCCGACTTCGTCTCCACCGCCAAGTGAGTCCTTGTCCCACAAGTGCGTGGTGATCGGGCTGCAGAGCACGGGCGAGGCGCGCACGCTCGACCAGCTCGAGCGCGACGACGGCGAGCTCTCCGACTTCGTCTCCACCGCCAAGTGAGTCCTTGTCCCACAAGTGCGTGGTGATCGGGCTGCAGAGCACGGGCGAGGCGCGCACGCTCGACCAGCTCGAGCGCGACGACGGCGAGCTCTCCGACTTCGTCTCCACCGCCAAGTGAGTCCTTGTCCCACAAGTGCGTGGTGATCGGGCTGCAGAGCACGGGCGAGGCGCGCACGCTCGACCAGCTCGAGCGCGACGACGGCGAGCTCTCCGACTTCGTCTCCACCGCCAAGTGAGTCCTTGTCCCACAAGTGCGTGGTGATCGGGCTGCAGAGCACGGGCGAGGCGCGCACGCTCGACCAGCTCGAGCGCGACGACGGCGAGCTCTCCGACTTCGTCTCCACCGCCAAGTGAGTCCTTGTCCCACAAGTGCGTGGTGATCGGGCTGCAGAGCACGGGCGAGGCGCGCACGCTCGACCAGCTCGAGCGCGACGACGGCGAGCTCTCCGACTTCGTCTCCACCGCCAAGTGAGTCCTTGATGAGGGCGGTAATCCAACAAAATAGAGTTGGACCACTGTGTTTTATATCACCATTCATTAGGGGTACAGTCACCAAAAGAGATACGTGACCGGGTTCGTCTGATGTACTTAGTTAAGTAATATTTATTTGCCCCCTGTGTTGAAAATTTTCGTCAGAATCATGCACTGAATCCATTGTAACAGGTTACTCGTTATTGTTCCTGCCATCCTGTATTAGCGAATAGCTCATAGCGTGGTAAAATAGTAGCTAGTAAATAAACTAGCGGGGCTGGGCAGTCGCCGCTAGTTGGTTTAGCTAGCTTAGCACTATCTGTAGAAAGTGATTGACTTTTATGCATCCCCATCCGTAAAAAATAGTTGAATGTTGAATCTGAAAATATTGACATGCAAATAAGACAAAATCTTAAGTTCCAATAACTGGCATTTATTACAGAAACATGTTTGAAAATCACATCAAATCATCCATTATGTAAAGTTCTTTGGGTTTAAACAATTACAATCAGAATCACAATTTCTAACTTCCGTGCATTTCTTCATCATTTTCTTTCAAGTTTAATTCCACATACATGTTCTTCAAGGTAATTTTTTCAACAGGTTTTATTTTACTTAGTTCCCTAGCTAAACGGCCCATAGTGTCCAAGTTAGATGCACTAGGATTCTCCCTAAACACTTTGTTCAATCTTCTAAATTCATCGTTCAAAGCCCTCAGTGCGTTTACATAACTTTGTTTTACATCAACAGTAGCAATTTCTGTAGAGTTACGCACAGAATTATTATTTTCACCGTTACTCTCGTCATCTAAAGGATCGTTGTGATCTTCTATTTCTTCTTTGACTACGAAATACTGTTCGTTTTTGTTATGTGTATTTTCTTCCATGTCAATATCCTCGTGTTCTTGATCATCATACTCAAGTTCAGACTGGACTTCGGGCTCCACTTTGACTTCGTGTTCACCAGCCAATGCCGTGTAAAATGCTCTTTTATCATCAGGAACAGACGTTGTCAGTGTAGCAGACTGTAACACGGCACATAGGTGTTCACAGAATGCGCCCCTTCGTCCTTTAACACAGTCACAACACATTGTATCAGCTCTAAATGTTACATGACTTTTTGCTTTCTCTAATCTATACTCGTGATTTGTCATTTCCAAACCAGATAAACTTACTATCACCGTTTTGTCCCGAGGAAAGAACTTAATATAAGTTTGAAATATTAATTTGCCACTCAAATGTGCATGCAGTATTTGACACCAATGACTGTCTAAAATATTCAACAGTACATCTATCATGATCAAACTGTTGTAGGAGTTACATCTGCTTAGTATAAATTGTTTTAAAATTCGTAAAGAAATGTCTATGACTTTGTTTGGTGTTATGTAATCTTCTCGATGGTTCCATATGTCAGTTAAATATTCTTTGAGCTTTGGAGTGGCTTGCACGTCACTGTTACCCTCAAGCTCTTTGTAAAACAATTCTGCTTCTTGTAAATTCTGTGCGTGCAACAGTAAATTGAATAACTCCATTACCTTATGCCTATGTCTTTTATCAATCTTCACCTCCCCTTCGCAAATCGTTTTCCATATTCCTTCGATCACAGATGCACGTGATACAAACAACCTCTTATTAGAAAATATTGCATCCAAGGCATGATTTTGTTCCTCCAAGTGATTTATCATAATCTTGCTCGGTTCAAAACTTTTTAAAGTCTGATTTTCTAAGAGTAATTTTGTAGAAAAGAATGCTTGACTGAAATTGGGTTCTGTAGTCTGTGAATGTAATGCACAGGCGATGGGCAGGGCGCCTAGTGGAGTGGGAACTAAGAAAAATGATACAACGCATTCTTTGATAAGCGTGCTATCTACTATAATGCAGTCGAGTTCATGTCCAGTTAGGACGTTTTTCATGAATGGTGTGATAACGACGGTGATACTGTAGTCGTCTGTGTACCTCAGCACGCCTCCACACTCCTCTAAAGCCTTCTCTTTCTCGTTCATTATCTCTGCTACATTGTCATTGAGCCCCTCTTTCTTTATCTTATTGTACAAGTACTTCGCATGGTGCACACTGGGATTTATTTCCGCATTTGACAAATGTTTCCTACTGGCGCCGAACTTTGAAAGTAACGTTAGTTCATGGTAGCTTCTCGCCGTAGCTGTCGTATGTCCGTCTGCAAAATATTTGTAGAATAACTCGTTGGTGTCCGCAGAACACTTGAGCATATTGAATGAGTCTCTCGTTCTTACAACATGCGAATGTATGAAGTTTATGTGAATGGTTAAATTCAAACCGTCTTTTAACATTGTATCGTTCCTAATAGTGTGACGGTTTATAAACTTTATTTTGAAGTCTATCTTCGCTTTGCACTGTTTGTCCTTCGCACCTGATTGCTCTGGCGTCTTTTTTTTATTAAAACTCGAATGATGGCATGCAAAAACTTTTTTGTACAAAAATCTCTTTATATGCGGATAACATCCTCTAACAATCCAGCCAGTTTTTGTGAATTTACTGAACTTCGTTATCCATTCCCTGGCGTATTCGCTGTAGAATTGAGCGTTACGATTACTGTCCACTCGACATTTGATTAGAATCGTGTACTTCTCTGCTGATACGTAAATATATAAAGGAAACTCGGCATTGTCTGATATTTCACTGAGGAAGTCCTTTAGTTGTTGTTTAGAACACATGGTATTTATCACTGACGTAAAACGTCAACACAAACACTATTTTGCACAAAAATACGTATTAGCACATCATAACAAACACATGTACTAATTTACAAACATTTCACAAACGCGCACATTGTTGAAATACGTAAAACGCTTATAAAATCAATGCTCTGACAGACAGTATTTAGTCCCGACCGCGCATGTATCGCGCTGCGCTGAGTCCGTGTACTATTCGCTGTATAAATATCACGTAATGGCGGCGCGGGGTGAACGAACCGGTCCCGAGGTCGCCCGACACAGCTGGCGCTAATATTTGAAACTGCGCGACACTTTGACAGCGCGGGAATGTTTAAATGTTTACATTTACATTTTAACTTTTTTTTTTGTTGCTTTTCACTGGTAATAGGAAATAATAATAAAAAGATAGATAGATAGACATAGGGAGAATACTCTTTATAATTTACACCATAAAAATGTAGAAATTTTAAATAGGGTGACACAATGGGGGCCTGTCTTATCGCTAAAATCGATCTTTTTCAGACAATCTATAGATGGATAATAGGGAGAAAGAGAGACAATACTGCAGGTAATCAGTGGATAGGTAGTGGTAGGTGCCAGCACGCGTAGCATGACCGCCATAGAAACGGAATTTGTCGACGGAAGAGAAGACAAAATGATAGATTGTGTCGTAGAAAAATTGTGTAAAACTGAAGAAAAGCGATGTTTCTATTCTTCAGTCGACAAGAGTACGATGTCAAGTATGATGACTATTTCTCTTTACTATTGATGAGATAGAAACATTTCTACAGAATTAAAATACATAAGGAACTTTTTTTGTTCTTGGTAGAATAGATATAGAATTGGTCATGCTACGCCAGCTGGTCGATACTAAGTTCAAGAATGTTTGTTATTAAACTAAATAATAATTTTATTTGATTCAAGGTTTCTTATATTGTTGTTTTATTTTCAATCGAGATAATTTCACTTAAGGTGAATGCTCCAACCAGCCCGGCTGTAAGACATATGTAGTTACAGAATTATAATCATTAAAATCATCAATACAACGCTCTAAGTTCATAAAGCTGTAGGAATGACTTTTTCTGTTGTTTTTTGTTTCTACGCCGTTATGAACTTGGAGGGTTGTATTGGTTGATTTTGATGATTATAATTCTGCAACTACATACGTCTTACAGCCGCGAATAATATTTTAATCAACATACAACCTAGCACTGGCCTGCAAATAGCAAAAAACGCAAGAAATTTTAACCTTAAGTACCTTTTATTAATTTATTTGTCTGAGAATTATTTCTCGAAATCTGTAAGAAATTTAATTCAGGAGATAACCAACGAAATTGCCAACACAGCTTGAGCAAATGTGGTGATCCAATGCTCGGGCGTTTTGTACGAGAAGAATCCTTTGCCCAGCAGTGGAACAATAGGCTGACATTATATTATTTAATCAAGAAAACAATATTTCTGCTAGTAGATTTGGAGATCGTTTATCACGGTATATACCTTCTCTTGCATGTTCCACTGGGTTCTCTCGTTGTGAGTTTTAAATCATCTTCCTATCTCGTTTGTTAGCGTCTTTTATTGCTAATCTCTTATCATGAAGTAAAAAAGCCTGTAATAATTAAAATGTGTGGTCACCTCCGACGCACAACTGAAGTTTACTCCTTACGAACGATTATAAAATATATAGCACTAGCTTTTGCCCGCGTCTTCGCCCGCGTGAATTTCGAAAAATTCACCTTTTCAACCCCCCATTTCACCTTCTTAGGAACGGAATTTCCAAAAACCCTTAGTGGATACCTACTCCTCACAAAGAACACACCTTCCAAATTTCATGTCTCTACAACCAGCGGTTTAGGCTGTGCATTGATATATCAGTCAGTCACTCAGGACTTTGAATTTTATATGTATAGATAACGTAACGGAGAAAGTTTGATTTCACTCCTCATAAATTTTCATACCGGGCTTCTATGTATATGAAGATCGATTCTTAAGGAGTAAAGTCATAAAATACGTGTTTTCGTTCCAGGGGCGTGTTCCAAACGCTAGTAGAGAAGCACTTCCCGGCACCGGACCGCGCGCGCATCAACCGCCTGCTGGGCATCGAGCCGCCGCGCAAGGCTCCGCCCGCGCCGCCCGCGCCGCTCGCTCCGCCGGCGCCGCGCTACAAGAACAACGGCACCGACGACGACGCCAACACCTCCAAGAGGAAACGTGAGTCTACGTGCCATTGTTACACGGGTTAATAATAATATCTTAAGAAAACCAGCACACCGTTATCTGATCACAAACTACGCAGAGCCTGCTGATCTATTCTGTTAAAAACTCTCCGTGAGATGATGTGATCTAAAAGGGAACTGTCATTCCATCACTGATGCTAGGGATTGACACTAATGACAGCTCACTTTAAGCTAATGTACTGTACTATGGCAACCAGACAACTGATAAACATACTTATATATTTCTAAATACATACATATTACAGATAAATTACACCCAAACACAGAAAAATGATTGTGCTCATCACACAAAGATTTGTCCTGGGTGGGAATCGAACCCACAAACTCAGTCTTAGCAGTCAGGGTCACTAACCACTAGACTAACAGGCCAGTCAATCGATATGTATTGCAATATGAGAGACCTAGCAACTTTTTACTTGTTTGATTGATTGTATAAATAAGTATAAAGACTAGTGATGTGATAGATATCCGTATCCGTATCCGCGGATATCCGAGGGAAAAGAAAGATCCGTTCCGTATCCGTTACTTTTTGACGAATCTTTTACTTTATTAATTTTCAATTCATAGATGAAAATCTATATATTAGTGATTAGGTAGCAATGAAAAACTATTAAATTCCATTATGATTATTTATTCAAATGAAACATTGATGGTTCATGTTGAGAGGATGACTGAAGGACGGCTTACAAAAGGTATTTACAAGGCAGATGTGAGTGGAAACGCCGGTAGAGGACGCCCTAGAAGGTGGGGTGTAAAGTAACCTTTTTTTTGGATGGGAAATCATCAAATGACTTCTCCATCAAATGACTTCTCCCGCTCTAGGGTGGAGCGGAAGGGCGTGTCAGACTTTTACTGACTAAAACCCACCCATCTTCCTTCAGTTGCCCATATGCCAGGGCTACGGTAACTCTTTCGAACGAATCTCGCGACCTTGGCAGATAGTAACCTCATTGGTGATGTTTTTGTCGGTGTGGGTGATTAGTATTATTATAATTAAATAAAATTATTTCTGATTACAGTAACGGCTCGCCAGCAAGCCAACGCAGCGGCGAAGCGCAGACGGGGAGGATCTTCCTCCGACGAGTTCGTGCGAGGGTCTGAAGACGAGCTGGAGATGGAGTCGGATGAGGAGCGACGTCCGCCACAGTCCGACTCCGACCTGTCGGACTTCAATCCTTTCCATGGAGGCAGTGATAGTGATGACGGTAAGTGGCTCCCGAAGCTGAGAATAGATTTTTCAACTTTGAGATAAATTTTGTTTAAGGGATTTAAATTCGATTTGACAGTTTTTTAAAGAAAATATGAATTATTCTTCAGATATTTTGGTCATGCAAAAATTTGAACTTGTAATTTTTTTTACTTTGCTCTAGAGAGTAACTAACTGGATATTGTGGAATATAATTTACTCCCAGTAAAGTTTCAATTTATGTAAAGTCACAATTTATATGATTCTATTAGAATATTAACTGTGTACTTATAACATGTTCTTTATTAATTTCACCGTGTAAGATTTTATGTTCATACCAATATTGATTTAAATACTTGCTTTAGATACTTTACAATCTTTCTTTGTTTAAGTTGTCTGATGCTACAATTTCATTCCCACTTTTTAATTTCGTATATTATAAACTGTGTTACTATCTCCTTCCTTCCTCCCACAGAACCATGGCTAGGCCGAAAAAAGAAACCGGTGAAGAAGAAGAAGGGCGTTTCTCCGAAGAAGAAGCCGTCGACGACGCAGGACAAGATCGAGACGATGTTCTCCCGCGCGCCGGCCGCCCCCACGCGCACCGTCAGCACGCCGGCCGGACACAGCCTCACCGGCACGCCCGTCGGCACCAACGGGCTCTACCTCGGTCAGTACTGCACCACGACCGTTTCACACGTATGACCTTCACTGCTGACTTTGGGGGCCTTTGCCATAATCGCCACGCTTGGCAGGCGGGTTGGTGATCGCAGTATGGTGGTAAAATGAATAGAGAATGTACGAGTAATTATGATGCGCACCTCCGTCACAACCGGTTTGCAACTTGTTTGTTATTCCTTTGCCTGATTTTATTTGCTGGTTAACCTGCAGGTCCAGCGCGGAACCAGCCCCCGCCGCGCTCTGCCATCGAGCGCGCCTGCAGCATGAAGGAGGAGTTACTGCTGCACGTGGAGCGGCTGGGCAGGAGACTGCCGCCCAACACGCTGGACCAGCTGGTGGACGAGCTGGGCGGCACCGACAACGTGGCCGAGGTACGTACTGCAACACTTCACATGAAGGAGGAGTTACTGCTGCACGTGGAGCGGCTGGGCAGGAGACTGCCGCCCAACACGCTGGACCAGCTGGTGGACGAGCTGGGCGGCACCGACAACGTGGCCGAGGTACGTACTGCAACACTTCACATGAAGGAGGAGTTACTGCTGCACGTGGAGCGGCTGGGCAGGAGACTGCCGCCCAACACGCTGGACCAGCTGGTGGACGAGCTGGGCGGCACCGACAACGTGGCCGAGGTACGTACTGCAACACTTCACATGAAGGAGGAGTTACTGCTGCACGTGGAGCGGCTGGGCAGGAGACTGCCGCCCAACACGCTGGACCAGCTGGTGGACGAGCTGGGCGGCACCGACAACGTGGCCGAGGTACGTACTGCAACACTTCACATGAAGGAGGAGTTACTGCTGCACGTGGAGCGGCTGGGCAGGAGACTGCCGCCCAACACGCTGGACCAGCTGGTGGACGAGCTGGGCGGCACCGACAACGTGGCCGAGGTACGTACTGCAACACTTCACATGAAGGAGGAGTTACTGCTGCACGTGGAGCGGCTGGGCAGGAGACTGCCGCCCAACACGCTGGACCAGCTGGTGGACGAGCTGGGCGGCACCGACAACGTGGCCGAGGTACGTACTGCAACACTTCACATGAAGGAGGAGTTACTGCTGCACGTGGAGCGGCTGGGCAGGAGACTGCCGCCCAACACGCTGGACCAGCTGGTGGACGAGCTGGGCGGCACCGACAACGTGGCCGAGGTACGTACTGCAACACTTCACATGAAGGAGGAGTTACTGCTGCACGTGGAGCGGCTGGGCAGGAGACTGCCGCCCAACACGCTGGACCAGCTGGTGGACGAGCTGGGCGGCACCGACAACGTGGCCGAGGTACGTACTGCAACACTTCACATGAAGGAGGAGTTACTGCTGCACGTGGAGCGGCTGGGCAGGAGACTGCCGCCCAACACGCTGGACCAGCTGGTGGACGAGCTGGGCGGCACCGACAACGTGGCCGAGGTACGTACTGCAACACTTCACATGAAGGAGGAGTTACTGCTGCACGTGGAGCGGCTGGGCAGGAGACTGCCGCCCAACACGCTGGACCAGCTGGTGGACGAGCTGGGCGGCACCGACAACGTGGCCGAGGTACGTACTGCAACACTTCACATGAAGGAGGAGTTACTGCTGCACGTGGAGCGGCTGGGCAGGAGACTGCCGCCCAACACGCTGGACCAGCTGGTGGACGAGCTGGGCGGCACCGACAACGTGGCCGAGGTACGTACTGCAACACTTCACATGAAGGAGGAGCTTAAAAAATTACTCGTTTTCTTGCAAGCCGTACCATTTTTCTAAATATTTGAATCTCCTCAAAGCGTATGCCTGTACCTAGAAAGATTAAGATACTTATCCTTACAGCCCCGTCTTTAAAATCCATCTTATATATAAAGGTTTCTCTCTCCACAGATGACAGGTCGCAAAGGCCGAGTGGTTCAAACAGAAGACGGTCAGATCCTATACGAGAGTCGTTCCGAGGCCGACGTGCCTCTCGAGACGCTCAACCTGACGGAGAAGCAGCGCTTCATGGACGGCATGAAGGACGTTGCCATCATCTCCGAGGCGGCCTCCAGCGGTATATCGCTACAGAGTGACAGGAGGTAAACTGTTTTTAAAAACTTATGGGTTTTGTTTAAACAAAAACTTTATTGCCAACAAGATTAGAGGCGGTTTTACATTGGCCCCAAACTAGGCAAGCCTATATATATCGGGTTTTCCCCCTTAATTTGACATTATTATTTAAATGTATTTAGGAAGTCCACAGTATTCGTACGCCACGCACACTCTCTCATTTAAAGCATTTCATTAGCAGGAAATTGCTAAACTTAAAGTAACAAAATTTCAGTAGTATTATAGATAATCGACCTTTTGGTTGACTCGTAACTTATATGAGAAATAAATAGGGTATTTTCCGTTTTTTTAAAAACAGTTTCTTTTTGAAGACTGGGAAGAAATATTCAACAGAAAAATAAAATTTATCTTATCAATGTCCATTTTACGCGTTAGAAGTGAAAAAAATCTAATTTGTTTTAATGGTTTTGAATTTACCGCCAAAACGCTCGGTGCGCTGACGTTTACCGTGTGACGTCACTTTTGTGTGTATTGAATTTTGACTTAGGTATGTGATCTGTGCTCGATCTGTAAATCTCGGAGTGGATTTAGGATATATTTAGGATTTTTGGAATGGATTAATGGAAATACAATGGAAGCTGGTTTTATAAAAGCCGATAGTGCAAATCTGCCCACAGTAGATGTTTTTATAGTTGGAAATTTCTTTGCAAACAACCCCGATTTTTGTGCTACGGAGTAGGTATAAATAGTTTATGTGGCGCATTTTTAAAAGTATTTGTACACAGAGGCACCACACACCAGTAATAACATTTTCTATCCATTTGAGATACGAAATTACTTGATCGAAATACTGTTTACAACGTGTTTACACAAAGATGACGTCACGTTATCGTACGGAGCGTTTTGGCGGTGAATTTAAAACCATTGAAAATAAATTAGATTTTAATCACTTCTAATGCAGAAAATGGAGATTAATTACAAAAAAAATATTTTTCTGTTAAATATTCCTTCACAGTCTTCAAAATTAAATAGTTTTAAAAAAACCGGCCAAGTGCGAGTCGGACTCGCGCACCGAGGGTTCCGTACAAACCTGCAGGTCATCATCATCATCATTCGTCATCATCGTTTATGAAATTAAATGTTTTTTTTTTAAATTTTTATATTTGAGTTGACTGAATGAAAGGTAAATTGTGGTTTACGATTTATGACGTATTAAAAAAAAACTACTTACTAGATCTCGTTCAAACCAATTTTCGTTGGTAGTTTTCATGGTAATGTACATCATATATTTTTTTTAGTTTTATCATTCCCTTATTTTAGAAGTTACGGGGGGGGGGGGACACACATTTTACCACTTTGGAAGTGTCTCTCGCGCAAACTATTCAGTTTAGAAAAAAATGATATTAGAAACCTCAATTTCATTTTTAAAGACCTATCCATAGATACCCCACACGTAAGGGTTTGATTATTTTTTTTTTTTGTGTTTCAGTTCTATGTATGGGGAACCCCAAATATTATTGTTTTAAAAAAAAATGATATTAGAAACCTCAATATCATTTTTGAAGACCTATCCATAGATACCCCACACGTATGGGTTTGATGAAAAAAAAATTTTTGAGTTTCAATTCTATGTATGGGGAACCCCAAATATTATTGCTTTTTTTTCTATTTTTGTGTGAAAATCTTAATGCGGTTCGCTGAATACATCCACTTACCAAGTTTCAATAGCACAGCTCTTATAGTTTCGGAGAAAAGTGGCTGTGACATACTCGGACAGACAGACAGACAGACAGACAGACAGACAGACAGACATGGCGAATCTATAAGGGTTCCGTTTTTTGCCATTTGGCAACGGAACCCTAAAAAGTGGAAAATACCCTATTGCATTGGCGCTTGGGTGAGTGTTCGTACAACAACTTATAGCAAACTCGCGATCTATGTACGTGTGGTGTATTCGTGTCCGTAATGCGTGTACGGACTGGTCTCTTGCGTGTAGTGAAGTTAAAGATTGAGAAAAATTAAAGAATTAGGAACTATTTCCTTTTCAACTACATTTATCTGTCCTGTAGTATTTATTACTATTAAAAATGTGTGCTAAGTTGAAATTTTTCTGTTGCCGGCAGAGCGCGGAACCAAAGGCGGAGGGTACACATAACGCTGGAGTTACCGTGGTCGGCCGACAGAGCTATACAACAGTTTGGTGAGTACAGCATTTGATTACCTTTAAAATGATAAAACCATCTACTGATATGTGTTCACTATTGAAGATATCGAGATTTCTGTGCTGCAAAAAGGAAGAACTCCCATACAAACTTTAATTCCCTATTGCCTCAAGAGGATTATTTTCAAAAATGCTTCCAACCATCCAGTCAGCTAAGGTCGCAAGATTTGTTCGAAAGCGGTGCACATATGGGCAACTGAAAGAACACGGGTGGGTTTTAGTCAGCAAAAGTCTGACACGCCCTCCCGCTCCATTCAGAGCGGGAGACATCATTTGATGATATCCAACATAACAAAAAACCTAAACAGTACATTTTTTTTCTATTTAACTTTGAAAGTGAAGGACCTCCTCCCTTCATCCCTCTTTTCGCCCTTTCGGGGAGGGATTATCAAAAACTCGAAGTCACATATAATAGGGTATTTTCCGTTTTTTTAAAAACAGTTTCTTTTTGAAGACTGGGAAGAAATATTCAACAGAAAAATAAAATTTATCTAATCAATGTCCATTTTATGCATTAGAAGTGAAAAAAATCTAATTTGTTTTAATGGTTTTGAATTTACCGCCAAAACGCTCGGTGCGCTGACGTTTACCGTGTGACGTCACTTTTGTGTGTATTGAATTTTGACTTAGGTATGTGATCTGTGCTCGATCTGTAAATCTCGGAGTGGATTTAGGATATATTTAGGATTTTTGGAATGGATTAATGGAAATACAATGGAAGCTGGTTTTATAAAAGTCGATAGTGCAAATCTGCCAACAGTAGATGTTTTTATAGTTGGAAATTTCTTTGCAAACTACCCCGATTTTTGTGCTACGGAGTATAAATAGTTTATGTGGCGCATTTTTAAAAGTATTTGTACACAGAGGCACCACACACCAGTAATAACATTTTCTATCCATTTGAGATACGAAATTACTTGATCGAAATACTGTTTACAACTTGTTTACACAAAGATGACGTCACCGTGGTAAACGTTATCGTACGGAGCGTTTTGGCGGTAAATTTAAAACCATTGAAAATAAATTAGATTTTAATCACTACTAATGCAGAAAATGGAGATTAATTACAAAAAAAATATTTTTCTGTTAAATATTCCTTCACAGTCTTCAAAATTAAATAGTTTTAAAAAAAGTGAATAATACCCTATAGTCACAAACAATAATTTTATATTTCAGTCTAAATACAAAATTTGGAACTCCTAACTTCGATATTGTGGGGCCTTGGTACTTATCCGGTTTTCGGAGTTTGTTTCTGAATGTTGATTGTGTGTGGCAGGGCGCACGCACCGCTCGAACCAGGTGAACGCGCCGGAGTACATCTTCCTGATCTCGGACCTGGCGGGCGAGCGGCGCTTCGCCTCCACCGTGGCCAAGCGCCTGGAGTCGCTGGGCGCGCTCACGCACGGCGACCGCCGCGCCACCGAGACGCGCGACCTCAGCCAGTTCAACATCGACAACAAATACGGTAACGCGCCCTAAGCGCCACCAATACAAATAACACAAACTTCACTTCACTACATAGTTAACTAGCATTGAAATTTTTCGTTACTCTAAAAATCTTCTGATACTTAAAAAAGTACTATAGTGACACGGTCATAATGTATGGAACAACCGATTATATTATGGTTAAAAAAATTCGATGTCCCTCAAATCCTATATATAGTATGAAGCTGAATAAAGCTGATATATAGGCTGTGCTGAATTTAAGACGTTCACAGAGAATCTGTTCGGATGCATTATGATTTCAGTAGTGAGTTTTAGTTTATTAGATAGTATTATTATGAAATGTGAAATAAATAAATTAAATCAATTTACTGATTCTGTTCTGTAAAAATTGAGCCATTGTGTGATTGTGCTGTAAATATGAAGCTAATGATAAATGATTTTATATCTGTAAGTAGGTTTGTACAAATGGACTGGACTAGAATAGACTAACAAGTCTAGTGATTAGTGACCCTGACTGCTAAGACTGAGGTCGTGGGTTCGATTCCCATCCAGAACAAATCTTTGTATGATAAACTCAATCATTTGTTCTGTGTCTGGGTGTAATTTATCTATAATATGTATGTATTTAGAAATATAAGAATGTTTATCAGTTTTCTGATTACTATAGTACAGGCTCTGCCTAGTTTGGGATTATATAACGTTGTGTCGGTTGTCATAAGATATAAAAAAAAACTTTTACAAGTCAATAATATTTTTTTGAGCTAGATGAAGTCGACGTTTCCCATCTGACTACTCTGAGAAGAAAGGCCGAAACAAACTCAGAGGTCACAGTCTCTTTTAAAGTCCAGACATAATCTTGGTCACATTATGTGAAAATCGTGTAGATAGCTGTCTGAAGTGGTCTTTTAAGGAAAGAACCACACAGATTGAGTGAACCTGTCCAATCAGTGCACGCATTTGCCACTCATCGTGCAGCTCAGCTCAGAACTTGAGAAGCTCTGCGATTCGACGAACAATACCAAAGAAAGGACATTTGGCTATCTGATCGGTTTGGCACTAAACTAACGTATTGCATTTTGCCCGCAGGGCGCGCGGCCCTGGAGGCAGTGATGCGCGCCATCATGAAGTACGAGGCGCCGCTGGTGGCGCCGCCCGGCGACTACGCGGGCGACTTCTTCCAGGACGTGGCGTCGGCGCTGGTGGGCGTCGGCCTCATCGTCAACAGCGAGGCCGCGCCCGGCGTGCTGCAGCTCGACAAGGTAACTCTAGCGCTCATCATACTGCACATCCCGCAGAAATGACACGCTCTAGGTTTCTTAGACACATAAACTCTTCACAGCCGGGACATTTGCAGGAATATTTTCTTCAAACGCACCGCGATGAGGTCGCAGTGGTCAAGGGCTTTGTACGGTGAACCCGCACATTTTGTCACATTAAGTAGGTTAAGCTACATCAGCGTTTGCATCCGCGCGATCATTTTACCAAACTGGCTAAATAAAATAAATCAGTGATTTTACCACACTCATCACGGGCGGTTTAATTCTTCATTAGCAAAAGTGTATAGACCAATCATTCGTACGCTTGGGCAAAGTCTATAGAGTAACGTCTTACATTTGTTTTTTTTTAAATCACTGATTTATGACCACTTTCGCTAAAGAGAACTGGCGCAAAGCTGCATTACTTGATAGGAACGATCGTAGAGAAATTAAGGCGTGCTACAGCTGAATAAGGCACAGTTTACTGCTTCACATAGACTTTTCCTTGCCTCTCGACTAGTCTCCTCCAGCTGCTACTAGCTGATCGCGATCAACGGCCGCCGGACGCACAAACTATCAATTCGTTTTAATATTTATCTGTATCATTTAATCAGGGAATGTGGCGTGTGGGTTTCTTTTAACCATCTCGATCTAACGCATAGACCGCATTGAGCGCTCCGTTTGGTCCTTCACCAAACCAAGGCCAATCGAGCGTCAAACGCGTTCAATTCGTTTTAATCGAGATGATTAAAAGAAACTCACACTAGGGCCACTGATGTCAGCCCATTACGTATGTCAAGTTTTTGATTGTATATAAATTTGCTTAATTAAAATCAGAAGTGGGAGCGGCAGTAACTTGTTACCTAATTAGCTACACTGCAACAAAAACTTTTATCGCCTGAATGACATTGATAGTGGGCTGGGTAGAGACGTACACACGGCTACACATCAAGCTATACATTTTCAGGTTTGTGAACAGGCATTTTCTGGTTATGTTTGTTCCATCATATACCTTATCTTAAAAAAAACATGATATTATGTCGTCAGAGCTTCAGTAACTTGTGACTTATTAAGTTTCTTATTATTGTTCTTTTGTTGTCTGTAGGACTACAACAACATGTCTAAGTTCCTGAACAGGATACTGGGCATGCCTGTGGAGCTGCAGAACAGGCTGTTCAAGTACTTCACCGACACGCTCGCCGCTGTTATGGAGCAAGGTCAGCATTCGGTTTTATTACATAGACTAGCTTTTTACAGCAGGCTTCTCCCGGGTATTATACTTATAAACCTTCCTCTTGTATCACTCTTTCTATTAATGAACCGAACCGCAGTAAAATCCGTTGAGTAGTTGAAATGATCTAAACGTACAAACACGGGAACCGACTTTGTTTTATACCATGTAAAGAAGATTATCTAGAAGTCAAAACCCACGCCATCTTTTGGAGGTCTACGCAAAAACGATACGATGAATTAACTTACACCGCCATCAATAGATGGCGGTGTAAGTTATTCATAGAACTAACCAATGAATACATACATTGTCCTATAAAAAATATTTAATTTGCATATATCGAGGTCAGTAATTGAGATATAAACTCCTGTCTTTTATGTTGGACCAAATTACAAATATGTAATTACGAAGTTTGATAACAATCAGTTCAGTAGTTTCGGAGTTTACCCTTAACATACAACGTGATACGAGATTTTTATATATACAGGAAACGTTTTTAACCAGTGCGCGAATTTTAACAAATTAAACTCAAAATGAGTTATAATAACCATGCAATTTTTTATTTTGATATATCTTAGTACAAAAAAATTAAGTTATCGTTAACGAAAGATGTTTACTTTAAAACTGGTGTTATGGTACCTACAATACAGCTGTTCACGCCGGTCAGTGACCGCTAGTTTTATCAGGTTCGAACTAGGCTTTTTTAAGTTTAGGCCGTGACCTGAAGTTATTTGAAGAGTAATCCAATTTTTTCTTCATACTTTCATGGGCTTAGGACCAATAAATACAGAAAATAAATCATTTTGATCAATTAAATTAAGATTACAGTAATGTTCAGTCAAAAATAACCTATTCGTTAAAAAAGTCATTAAAACGAATTGCTTACCCCTACATGGCACGAATCACTGGATTTGAATTGTTGTTGATGATCTTATTGCGTGCTGGCTCACACCGAAGCAACGTACCGTTTCGGGGAAATTGAATGTCGCTCAAAGAAATCAAAAATGGTTTCTTCGACTTCGACCGCCAGTCGACATCTGCCAGATCCTTGTTTCTTCCGTTATTCGGGGTCCTGAATGGCCCATGATCAAGCAGCCTTTGAGTGGCTGCTAAAATGGTCCTTCCATTATGGACGGCGGGGTTACGGATCCCATGGGCTCGCATATGAGGTCTGCCCTCTGTCGCAGACATCCTGCGCCCTGCTTATAAATTTTCACCACTTAATAAGCACACTCGCACCATCTCATAAAACTCACGGTTGGGGTAGTCTGGCATCGCGACCTACGAGCTTCGACACGTTCGGCGCGGCGCTGCACGGGAAAACGTAAGACACGACGCGACGTCTCGACAGCGCATGCGTGCGCACACTGTCGCTGCAACACCGCCGCCGACCGCGTGAGTCACGCTGTGCCACGTGCTATTGCCGATATCGATATTACGAAATATGTAGGGTCAACACATTTTACTGATTTAAGGTCGGATAAAAATTTTAAAAAAAGTATTGAAAAAGAAATTGAAATGTGTTGACTATTACTGATACTGAACCACAAAAAAAAATTTGCTCACTGGTTTAAAAAAAAATCCTGTATAAAGATAAGATATGCAAATCCTTCTTGAGAAACTATCATAACCTCATTTAAGATATATGTATTTATGATTTCTGCGATGGGTTGATTATCTATTCTAGTATAAGTAGGGAGTAAGTAATATATGGAAACACCAGTCAGATTTGAAAAAAATATGTTTGTATTTGATAGCCGAATTCTTGCACTGAAGTTAAACTCTTTTTGATGAGTTCTTATCAGAAAGCAATTATTTTATGGGACCAACTGAGGTGTTAGTACTAGAGAAATGGCCGAAAGTGTACAAAAGAACTTCATAATATTATCCAAAAAAGTGGAGCCGTTGTACCTACTACGGGCGATATTTTTACAGATTTTTTTTAAGCGTCGAGAGTTGTAAATCCAACAGTGTATTTTTAACGCGCTGGAAGTGTAACCATGTAGTTTCTTGCGGACTCTTCTCCATAGGAATCAATCAATTGGAACCGTGTACTTAGCTTCTGACGTGAAATAAAAATGATTTGGTCTGTCCCGTAGCCAAACGCAGCGGGCGCTTCGACCTGGGCATCCTGGACCTGGGCTCGTGCGGCGAGCGAGTGCGGCGCGTGCGCTGTCTGCGCTTTGTGCGGCGCCACGCCACCGGCCGCGCGCCCGTCGAGCTACACACCGTGCACACCGAGGTAGGCACGCAGCACCACTATGTCCCTTAGTAACGTGCGGCGCCACGCCACCGGCCGCGCGCCCGTCGAGCTACACACCGTGCACACCGAGGTAGGCACGCAGCACCACTATGTCCCTTAGTAACGTGCGGCGCCACGCCACCGGCCGCGCGCCCGTCGAGCTACACACCGTGCACACCGAGGTAGGCACGCAGCACCACTATGTCCCTTAGTAACGTGCGGCGCCACGCCACCGGCCGCGCGCCCGTCGAGCTACACACCGTGCACACCGAGGTAGGCACGCAGCACCACTATGTCCCTTAGTAACGTGCGGCGCCACGCCACCGGCCGCGCGCCCGTCGAGCTACACACCGTGCACACCGAGGTAGGCACGCAGCACCACTATGTCCCTTAGTAACGTGCGGCGCCACGCCACCGGCCGCGCGCCCGTCGAGCTACACACCGTGCACACCGAGGTAGGCACGCAGCACCACTATGTCCCTTAGTAACGTGCGGCGCCACGCCACCGGCCGCGCGCCCGTCGAGCTACACACCGTGCACACCGAGGTAGGCACGCAGCACCACTATGTCCCTTAGTAACGTGCGGCGCCACGCCACCGGCCGCGCGCCCGTCGAGCTACACACCGTGCACACCGAGGTAGGCACGCAGCACCACTATGTCCCTTAGTAACGTGCGGCGCCACGCCACCGGCCGCGCGCCCGTCGAGCTACACACCGTGCACACCGAGGTAGGCACGCAGCACCACTATGTCCCTTAGTAACGTGCGGCGCCACGCCACCGGCCGCGCGCCCGTCGAGCTACACACCGTGCACACCGAGGTAGGCACGCAGCACCACTATGTCCCTTAGTAACGTGCGGCGCCACGCCACCGGCCGCGCGCCCGTCGAGCTACACACCGTGCACACCGAGGTAGGCACGCAGCACCACTATGTCCCTTAGTAACGTGCGGCGCCACGCCACCGGCCGCGCGCCCGTCGAGCTACACACCGTGCACACCGAGGTAGGCACGCAAAGTTATTTGATGATTTCCCACCACTTTTTTTTAAGTGCCAAATAATTTGGCTTTTACCTTCAACACAACTGGTAGACTCGACTTCCACTCCAACCAGATGAAACTAAAAACCAGTATTTTGCAAGCATAAACATGTACCTTTCAGACCTCCACAACCTACATATATGCTAGGTAACACGATATCCCCTATAGGGAACGTGGCGCCTGTTAAAAATTTGAGTAACAGCCGAGACCGATGACTTACCGTGCTCGAGACACAGAAGGGTCTTGGTAAGAAATGAATCATCACCAAATCACGGACCTGCAAGTGGGCAGGCTTTGCTTAACTTTGATCAATCCTCACGGGCGCCTGTTGCTTATCCACGAACACATCTATGGTAATAGTTTGTTTCAAAATTATCTGATGAAAATATAAATAAACTAGCTGTTCCAAGCAGCTTCGCCCGCGTATTATAAACTTTCCTCTTGAATCACTCTGTCTATTGATGAAAACCGCGGTAAAATCCGTTGAGTAGTTTAAAAGATCTAAGCGTACAAACGCGGGAACCGACTTTGTTTTATACTATGTAAAGAATATTATCTAGATATCGAAACCCACGCCATCTAGTGGATGTCAACGCAACCCAGATGACAAACGATACGATAAATCAACTTACTCCGCCATCTATTAGGAATTCATAGAACCGACCAATGAACACATACAATCATTGTCCTACAAATACATCCATACTAATATTATAAATGTGAAGGTGTGTGTGTCTATTTGTCCGTCTTTCACGGCAAAACGGAGCGACGAATTGACGTGATTTTTTAAGTGGAGTTAGTTGAAGGGATGGAGAGTGACAAGGGCTACTTTTTTTACTTTTTTAGGTGGCTGGGGTGAACTTAGAAAAGCCGTGCTTTTCCCATGGACAATTGTATGTAGCATGTTCGCGTGTGTCCAATACCCAGAATCTTTACATTCTATCCCCAAATAGAAAGACATAATATCGTCTACAGTAGCGTATTAAAATAACATTTTATTTTATTTATTTTAGGAAAACTTACAGCTAAACAAATACAGTGACTAGACGTTTTTACAAAATAAGGCCAATTACAAGTTTCCACATGTAGTAATAAATCAGATGAAAAAGACAATAGACCATCTTTACACAGTACAAAAAAGCCGCTTCCCGCGTCTGCATGTCCCCATCCCCCAGACCACGCAACGAATCCCAACACGGTTTATCAATAGGCGAAGCGATTCAAGAGGATGGCCCACATGCACAAAACGCGGGCAAAGCTTAAAAGGTAAAAAGCTAGTTTAACACAAAACAAAATGTGATAATAATACTATTTACGCTCGAAGAAGCTATTAGATAAAGTTTTTTTCAATTTAGCAACACTAGTATTAAAAATGTCGATATCAGCTTCCCGGCAGTTTGCGTTGTACATACGACTCGCTCTCACTATGAACGAGTTCCGTCTGTACTTAGTGGCCACCGCTGGGGTGTGCAATAAATCTGGTCTACGTAAGAACACAGACGGCACTCGCAGCCCAATTTTATGTAACAACTCGCTAACGCCGGTTGTTCCATTAGCAATTTTGAAAAGAAACACAAGATCTGAAATTTTACGCCTTTCGTAAAGTGGAAGAATATGAAACTTTTTGCAACGGTAGTTATAATTAGTTAAAAACGTTTTAGACCGATATTGAATGTGCCTTAAAAACCTTTTTTGTATGCTCTCAATACGATTTATGTAGGCATTATAATTAGGGTTCCAAACTTGAGAGGCATACTCCAAATGACTACGAACAAAGGAACAGTACAATATTTTAATAGTCTTTATATTTTTGAACTCCGAGGACACCCGGAGAATGAATCCAAGTGCTTTTGATGCTTTCTTGACAATGTTGTCAATTTGTGCATCAAAGAGGAGCTTAGCGTCAAAGGTAACTCCCAGGTCCCTGATAGTGCTGACCCTATTTAGTGGTGTATCCAAAAGCGTGTAGTTATAAATGAGCGGGATAGGTTTCCGTGTAAAAGAGCAAACATAACATTTGGATACATTTAGATCCAACTTGTTAAGAGTACAATAGGCTTGAAAATTATTAAGGTCTGACTGTAATAGATGGGCATCCGCTACGGTATTGATTTGTCTCATTATCTTCATGTCATCAGCATATAGTAACAATTTTGAATACCGGAAAGAAGAAGAGACATCGTTGATAAAAATATTAAATAACAGTGGCCCTAGCAAGGATCCTTGAGGAACCCCCGATGGGACATTCATAGGCTTGGAACAGTATCCATTTAGAACCACAGTCTGACATCTGTTCTCCACGTAGGACTTGAACCACCGGTAAAGGTCACCCCTGATGCCCACCGATAAAAGTTTACGCAACAGGATCACATGATCTATCCGATCAAAACACTTGCTGTAGTCGGTATATATAACATCGACTTAGGACCTCTGCGACATACACTCAGAGAGATAGTCACTACAAACAATAAGGTTAGACGAGGTTGACCGACCCCTTACAAAGCCGTGCTGGTTTTCACTTAAACTGTGCTTGAGTGCCGAATAAACCTGTGCATGCACAATTTTCTCCAGTATTTTAGCAAACACACACAGCTTCGAAATAGGTCGGTAATTCTCGACCAATGTCCTTGACCCTTTTTTATGTATCGGTGTTATATATGCCGACTTCCATATCTTAGGCACCACGCAAGAGTATCAAGTAGTAAGTAAGTAGCAAGAGATTTTTCAAATAGTATGGAAAGAGGCACAGAAAGATCCGTGGCGCAGTTGACGATGAATATGGGTGAGATGTCATCAGGACCCGCAGATTTCTTTAAATCTACTTGTTTTAGCAGCCTACAAACCTCACTTATCCGTATCTCTACTTGACTTATATCGTGCGTGTTGTCATTAAGTCCATCAACCATATTACAAGCCGAAGATTGACTAATGGCATTACTAGTATCATCAAGAAAGTTAGAGCGAAAACAATTACCGAACATATCACAAATTACGTTGCCATCACTGGACGTTACCTGGCCAAATTGCATCACTGAGGGGTAAGAACAAGATTGTTTTTTAGACTTGACATACCTCCAAAAAGCCCGTGGATTGCCACGTATGTCAGATTCTATTTTAGCTATGTAATTGTCAAACATCTCCCCCTCTAGGTCTTAAGCCCGTTGGCGGAGTATAACGAACGAATGATAGTCAGAAAAGTTCCTGTACTTCTTAAATTTAGAATGAAATTTTGCTTTTTCTTTTAAGATTTTTATCAACGGACTTTTGTACCAGAGAGGGTATTTTGAATTGGGGAGAACCGTTTTTGTCGGTATAGACGTGAAATGTAGCCTCCTAATTACTCCATAAAAGTATGTTACCGCTTCATCCATTGACCTTCTACTTAACTCCAACTGCCAGTCTACACGATTTAACTCGCCTTTTATATTTTCGTAATCGGCAATTTTGTGCAAAAATTTTACGTAGGGCCGACTTGGTAGTCTATGTAGTTCAACGAATTCCGCGGTAACACATAAGGCTCTATGATGTGAATCTTCCGGCACCAGTGGATCATCACTGCCGCTGACAATAACTTTATCATTAGAAAAAACTAAATCGAGGATTCTACCATTGACGTTCAAGTGACAATTGTATTGCATTAAGCTACTCGTATTTAGATTATCAATTAAAGTAGTCTGAACATTGCCATGAATATTCGTAGGGTATAATGATGATCCATCGCCAGCCCGCTGCCATACAATATTGGCTCGATTGAAATCTTCTAAAACAACAAACTTATCGGACGGATGATTGAGGGTAATTTCAAGTACTAGTAGTATTCTGTTCCGAGTTCTCTTCTATGTTCTAAATCAGGAAAGGCGAACCGTGTTACCCCGAATTTAACGCCAGCGAAGCCGCGGGCAAAAGCTAGTTTAAGATAATTTGCAAATATCGAGATACATAATTGGGATAAAAACTATCCTATGTTTTAAGTTGGGCCAAATTACAAATAATTACGAAGTTCGACAATAATCAGTTCAGTAGTTTCGGAGTTAACCCTTAACATACATCGTGACTCGAGGTTTTTATTATTATTTTTATTTATTTTTCTCCATATTTAATTACATTTTTAAATATTTTACAAAAAATATACAAAAAACATTTAAAAATATAAAAAATAGTGTTCCGCCGGTAGCGGGAGCAGGATCCAAGCTACTGGTGGTTAGGGCTCCAGAGACAGGAACCTCCTCACGAAGCGAGCCGTGTCAAGGAGTACTGCCTTCTGAATCAGGCTCTTGATCCAACCGCCTAACGATAGCCTCGACAGGTGTTGGTTGAGGCTATCGGCCATCAGCCCATTGGCTGATACGACAATCGGCACAATGTCAGCCGAGTCAACATTCCACATGTCAACAACCTCGTGTGCTAAGTCGAGATATTTAATCTGTTTCTCTTTCTCAGCTTTCACGAGGTTGCCGTCATGCGGAATGGTAACGTCCACTATCATTGTGCGGCGCGCTAACCGATCTATCACCACTATATCAGGCTTATTGGCGACAATAGTCCTGTCAGTAATGATAGACCGATCCCAGTACAACGTGACATGGTCATTTTCGAGAACTGGGTCGGGCACATACTTGTAATACGGTACCTCAGAATCCACTAGTTTATACTGCAAAGCAAGTTGCTGGTGAATAATCCTGGCTACTTGGTTATGCCTGTGCAAGTACTCGCCGTTAGCCAGACGAGAACAACCAGAGATAATATGTCTGATGGACTCACCCGGATGGTGACATGCCCGACACACGTCAATCGTCCCGTCCCTTATAATATGTCTCCGGTAGTTATTCGTCAAGATAACTTTGTCCATAATTGCACAGACAAAACCTTCAGTTTCCCCGAAAAGGTCACCAAAACGTAGCCAGGACACGGACGCTAAGAAATCTACACAGGGCTCATGAAGAGCCCTGTAGAAGCGCCCGTGAAGCTCCTTGTTTCGCCATATTTCCTTGCGGTCTTCGGTAGTAAGTATTACAGGTTTGCGCCAGTTCTCTTTAGCCATGGAAAGCGGGGGGAGTCCCTTGTCCACTGCGACCACATCCCGGTGCATACCAACTTCGGCTTTCAAAAAATATTCCCTGAGACTGCACACCTCACGGTTGTGGAGGGTCTTTGCATTTAAAAAGCCTCGACCCCCGCACTTCCGCGGGATGTACAGTCTCATTACCGATGATCTTGGGTGATGCATCCGGTTTGCGGTCAGCATTGTACGGACCCTCCTATCCAGGGCGTCTAGTTCTGTCTGAGTCCATTTAAGTATGCCGAAAGAGTACATCAAAACCGGCATGACCCAACCGTTGAAGGCGCGCACCTTGTTTCCGCCTGAGAGAAGACTAATCAATACCTTCTTCAGGCGACAAAAGAAACGCTCCTTCAAAGATTGCTTCATGTCAGCATCGTTGATGCCTAACACTTCCGACATACCCAATTACTTATAGCTTTCGGATGAGGAAAGGGATCTGAGGTATATGGAATCCGAAAGTTGGATTCCCTCGGATTCCATAACCTCACCTCGCTTTACATGCATGACTGCACATTTGTCCACACCAAACTCCATCCTGATGGCGCTACTAAAACTTTCAGTTACCTTCAGTAGCTCCATCAGTTGCAGTTTGCTGGGGGCAAATAGTTTTAAGTCATCCATGTAGAGGAGGTGAGATATAACCTGACCACCTCTCCTCAGCCGATAGCCTAGACCTGAATCCTCCAGTAGTGTGCTTAGAGGATTCAGGGCTAAGCAGAACCAAAGTGGACTCAAACTGTCACCCTGAAATATTCCCCGCTTAATCCATACAGGCTCATCATTTCGCTGGGTCCGTGGACATCCCGGATAGCGAAGGACTGTCCTCCATTGCCCCATGCACGACTCAAGGAAGGGGCGTAGAGTTGCATCAACCTTGTACATCTCCAGCACCCTCTTGAGCCATGCATGTGGCACCGAGTCGTAGGCCTTCTTATAGTCTATCCAGCATGTCGACAGATCCTTGCGGGATCGACGAACCTGTTGGCTTATGGCCATGTCGACGAGGAGTAGCTCCTTAGTACCACGGGACCCGTTCTTACATCCATTTTGAGACGCAGACATAATGCAGTTATTATCGACGTGCTTACTAATTTTCGTTCTCAAAATGGATGTTAGAAGTTTATAAACCGTCGACAAACATGTGATCGGTCTATAATTCTTGGGTTCCGTGGTACTACCTGACTTATAGAGCAGGTGGGTAACGCCTGTTGTTAGAAACTGCGGTAGCGACCCAGACTCTAAAGATGACTGGAAATGAGATGCCAGGCGACTGTGTGAACTGGTGAGCCATTTTAACCAGAAGTTGTGCAGTCCGTCCGGTCCCGGTGATTTCCAATTCGGTAACGGACGGACTGCACTGGCTACGTCTTTTGGCGTTATTAACACCGGCTCCATTTCTGGTAATGTTTCACACACTCGCTCGACATCTCGCATCCAGCCAGCCTCAACGTGACAGACGGGCACTGACCAAATGCCCCGCCAGAATGCATTCGTGGCGGCGTCATCCGGGCAGCACACGTCCGTCCCATTTTGTTCGGGTCGCTCCCAAGCTCTATATACCCACCTCTCATCGCTCTGGAACATACGATTCTGCTTGTATCGGTCAACCCGCCGTTTATACCGCCGAATACGACTTGCCCATGCACAGACTTTCTGCTTCAGGAAGTCGATGCGCTCTGTGACACGGGACGAGTATTCTGGAGGACTGATTCCAGTCCCCGAGAATGCCCGCCTTACAAAGCGCATCACTCGTGGTCGTGTATTGCCCTCCCTGAAGCAGTATAGTTTGCCGATGAGTACCCTGGCCCCATCGATACGACGCTCGATCCTGCACTGCCAGGCTGGTACGGTAGGTATTTGTCGAGTAGCTCCGTCACAGCTTGGGAACTTGACGTTCGCTAAACGACATGCCGCAACAGCCGCGCAATACAGGATCGAGTGTGTATCCACGAGATTGTCGCTGCTCTCGAATACATTCTTTAGCAGCGAGTCCAAGGCACACACCAGCGCCCTATTTTTCTTGTGCATAGGCAACCGTGGTAGTCGGGGTCTAAGTTCGGTTGGGGTTGACCTATACTCGCGAAGCGCATCCTCCAGAGCGCTCCTCAGTCGGTTGTTGCACTGGCTACTTACTGTGGCAACCATATCATCTTCTTCTTCAACACAATGGGACCGCGGCGAAATTGCATTAATGGATGACACTTGTGCCGCGGTTTGTGTCGGAGTCGGGACGATATAATTGCTCAGTACTTCTGAGCGCAGCCGTTCAAGTGCAGTATCGTCCAACCTGTGATTTCGTTGGATAACCCGCACTTGATCCGATAGTCGTTGGGCCGAGACGTTGACGGTTGGTTCTAGTTCCTGGAACAGAGACAACATCCTATCACGGTACGAAGTGAGGTTAGTACCCCCCTCTGTAGACCCGTAATATGCGCGCATGACGTTCTCGTTCATAGACTGAGTCCATCTCATGCGCCGCACACAACCACCGGCAGCGGGGACCCGGCTCGGGGCCGGATGGCCCCTAAGTCCCAAGCTCTTCGGTGGCCGGCCTCTCCCCTGCCGACGTACAGGTGTTGGCGACGTCGGCGGGGAAAAATATTCGTCGCTCGAGCTCGACGCACCTGCCACGGCCGGTGTCACAGCACTCTCGATGGCGCTGGGTTCCGGCGGCGGCGGGGCGGAGCTGAGCGACGAGTCCGGAGGTGGTGGGCGTGCGTTCCGTGCAGCTGACCGTGTCAACATTTACTCACATTCCAACATGTCGTAATTTCATGGTTTTTTCAGATGTATTTAGATATTGTTGTTCGGAGGTGACATCTGTCATGCCACCTCCGACTCGGCAGTTTTTGGTTGTATTTATTACATTTTGCTGTTTATAGCCTCTTTTTCATTATTTTTTATATTTTATAGGATTTGATTGACTTTTAAACTGAAAACTTGTATAAAATGGGGTCAAAATTATTTTTACTATTTAAATATTGTAGCAGATTGAATTGAGTGACGTTGAGTTGACACGTTGTTGCCAGTTATTATTATCCTTTATTCCATTTTACAAACATATAAATTATATTTTTAAATATTAAAATAACAAAAATCAAAACATTTAAAAATATAAAAAATAGTAGCCCACCGGTATCAGGAACAGGGTCCAAGCTACCGGCGGTCAGGGCTCCAGAGAGAGGAACCTCCTGACAATTCGAGCCGTGTCCAGAAGTACCGCTTTCTGAATCAAGCCCTTGACCCAACTGCTTAACGAGAGCCTCTTCAGGTGTTGGTCGAGGCTCTTGGCTATCAACCCATTGGCTGTGACGACTATCGGCACAATGATCGCTGAGTCCACATCCCACATGTCGACAACCTCGCGAGCCAAGTCTAGATACTTGATTTGTTTATCTTTCTCGGCTTTCACGAGGTTCTTGTCATGCGGGACCGTTATGTCAACAATCATTGTGCGCCGTTCTAGTCGATCCACCACCACGATGTCAGGCTTATTGGCAACAACAGTCCTGTCAGTGATGATGGATCGATCCCAGTACAATGTGATATGGCCATTTTCAAGAACTGGGTCGGGCACATAGCTGTAGTACGGCACTTCTGATTCCACAAGGTTGTATTTCAGAGCAAGTTGCTGGTGGATAATCCTGGCTACAAGATTGTGTCTATGCAAGTACTCTTCGTTAGCTAGACGAGAACACCCGGAGATAATGTGTCTAATTGATTCCCCTGGACGGTGGCATGCCCGACAGATGTCCACCGTGCCGTCTTTTACAATGAATCTCCGGTAGTTGTTCGTCAACATAACTTCGTCCATAATTGCACAGACAAAACCTTCGGTTTCTCCAAATAGATCACCGAAACGCAGCCAGGCTACGGACGTTAGAAAATCTACGTCGGGTCCGTGTAGGGCCCGGAAAAAGCGTCCGTGGAGCTCCCTACTCTGCCATACCTCCATGCGGTCATTAGTGTCAAGTACTACAGGCTTGCGCCAGTTCTTGTTAGCCAAGGAGAGCGGGGTGAGGCCCTTGTCCACAGCGACCACATCTCGATGCATCCCCACGTCGGTTTCCAGGAAATATTCCCTGAGACTGCATATCTCGCGATTGTGGAGAGTCTTAGCGTTTAAAAAGCCTCGACCTCCACACTTTCGCGGGATATACAGCCTCATAACCGATGACCGTGGGTGATGCATTCGATATGCAGTCAGCAGCGTACGGACCCTCCTATCCAGGGCGTCGAGTTCGGTCTGAGTCCATTTGAGTATGCCGAAAGAGTACATCAAAACCGGCATGACCCAACCGTTGAAGGCGCGCACCTTGTTTCCGCCTGAGAGAAGACTATTAAATACTTTCTTCAGGCGGCCAAAGAAGCGCTCCTTCAACGATTGCTTCATGTCAGTAACATTGATTCCCAAAGCTTCCGACATACCCAAATACTTATAGGTTTCGGATGTGGAGAGGGCTCGAAAGTTTGTGGAATCCGAGAGTTGGGTTCCCACGGACTCCACAATCTCCCCTCGCTTTACATGCATGACTGCACATTTGTCCACACCAAATTCCATCCTGATGGCGCTACTGAAGGTTTCAGTTACCTTCAGTAGTTCCATCAGTTGCAAATTGTTGTGGGCAAAGAGTTTAAGGTCATCCATGTACAGGAGGTGAGATATAACCTGACCACCTCTTCTCAACCGATAGCCTATACCTGAATCCTCAAGCAGTGTGCTCAGAGGATTCAGGGCTAAGCAGAACCAAAGTGGACTCAAACTATCGCCCTGGAATATGCCACGCTCGATCCTTATCGGCTCGCTATTCCTCTGGATATTTCGACATCCTGGATAGCGAAGGACCGTTCTCCATTGCCCCATACATGATATCAGGAAGGCGCGCAGAGTTGCATCTACTTTATACAACTCCAGCACCCTCATGAGCCATGTATGTGGCACCGAGTCATAGGCCTTCTTGTAATCTATCCAACATGTCGACAGATCCTTTCGGGAACGACGAACCTGTTGGCTAATGGCCATATCAATGAGGAGCAGCTCCTTAGTACCGCGGGACCCGTTCCTACATCCATTTTGAGAGACAGACATGATGGAGTTAGCGTCTATATGATTGTAAATTTTATTATTATTATTATTAACCTAGAAAATATTTAAGATAAATATTTCAGAAAACGTACCTGTGGATGTCAATTTGTAGTCCCACTTTAAACAATTTTCGTCCATGATTTTTCCAATTACAATAGGGTATTTTCCACTTTTTTAAAAACTATTTAATTTTGAAGACTGTGAAGGAATATTTAACAGAAAAATATATTTTTTGTAATTAATCTCCATTTTCTGCATTAGAAGTGATTAAAATCTAATTTATTTTCAATTGTTTTAAATTTACCGCCAAAACGCTCCGTTTACCACGGTGACGTCATCTTTGTGTAAACAAGTTGTAAACAGTATTTCGATCAAGTAATTTCGTATCTCAAATGGATAGAAAATGTTATTACTGGTGTGTGGTGCCTCTGTGTACAAATACAACTACGCCACATAAACTATTTATACTCCGTAGCACAAAACTCGGGGTTGTTTGCAAAGAAATTTCCAACTATAAAAACATCTACTGTGGGCAGATTTGCACTATCGGCTTTTATAAAACCAGCTTCCATTGTATTTCCATTAATCCATTCCAAAAATCCTAAATATATCCTAAATCCACTCCGAGATTTACAGATCGAGCACAGATCACGTACCTAAGTCAAAATTCAATTATACACAAAAATGACGTCACACGGTAAACGTCAGCGCACCGAGCGTTTTGGCGGTAAATTCAAAACCATTAAAAAATAAATTAGATTTTTTTCACTTCTAACGCGTAAAATGGACATTGATTAGATAAATTTTATTTTTCTGTTGAATATTTCTTCCCAGTCTTCAAAAAGAAACTGTTTTAAAAAAAACGGAAAATACCCTATTCAATAATATTATTCAAAAAATAGTTGTTGGAAAACTGAGTTTCTAAAGACAGAAGAATGTCTTAGTAATTCCTTTTAGTGAGCGATTAAAAACTTTATTCAGGTTAATTCTAGGAATTAATCTGAATATGCATATATGTTTACACTTTCATCAGATACTTTTGCAATAGGCCATATCTTAAACGTAACTCACTAATCGTTAGAACGAACTTATATTTCTTGTAGTAATTAACCTTACACTATGTTATTTTCAATTCGCAGCGCGGCATGGACTGGGCCGAAGCCCTAGAGAAGTGGGCGGAGCTGACGGGGCCCAAGGAAGGGTTCTACGTGTCGCAGCAAGCGCGCAACAACAAGTACACGGCCGTGCTGTGCGTGTCGGCCATCACGAGCACCAAGAAGGAGAAGATCACGAAGAAGGACATCATGTTCCAGATATACAGGTCAGTGGGACACCGGCGTTACTTCGTTTGGTGTATAGGAGGCCGTGCCATTGCTTTTCAGAATAGTTAGGCACTAGGCTGCCTGGTTTTGTCTAAGGCTCTAGGTAGACGCGGTCACTAATCAGAAACATAACAAAAGTATGTATTTTTTTATGTTCAAATTATTTTCTTACTATGTGCCTTCTATGAACTTTGACAGCTAAAAATCTACATCGGTTGGACGAAAGGAAACTTTGTATAACAACACAGTTTTTTCAATAAATTTAATATCCACATGACACAAAATAGAGCATAATGCAAAAGGATGATTAACTGTCGTGACTTTGAAATGAAATGAATTGCACCGATCCCAGCGTGGTTTGACCAGACTCGATTAATCGAATGAACCCCAAGATTTGCACTAGCCTTTGAAGCCTCATGTTTCATGGTGCTACGTAGGCCATTGCATATCAAGAAGTAGACCGGGGGGCGCTGTAATGGTAGGGAGGACGTTCCCATAGGATAGGAAAGGATTACGAGCCTACCGACTATGCAGCCTTAAGTAAGCATTGGACTAGTGGAGAGAAGGGTCAAAGAATTGTCTATAGGATCTTTTCACGTCGTTGTTGATCCAGGCTTCGCTATGTTCCGTGTTGTTGTTTTCTTGGTCGTCTTCTGAGTTCTCACTGCTATCAGTTTCTGGTTTTTTGTAGATTTCACTAGCCGCTTTTTTGATCTTATTTCTATCTCCAGCCGTGTCCCTCCAAAACTGGATTTCCTTGTCAAAGTATTTCACGTCCTGTTTTAGGTTGTCATTCCATGTGTAAATAGGTCGTCTGACCTTAGATTTGGCTCTGTACTGCATTGCTGCATTGGATTCTGTATCGGTTTGTTCCTAGCGTGGTTGATCAAGTCTCTCATGATAACTCTTTCATATGTTCTCAGTCTTGAACGGTTCGCCTTTGTGAGTGCTGATACTTTTAAGCCATATATCATACAAGGTACGATAATCATTCGATACATAAGTGTAGCTAGTTTCCAGTCCATTGTTGAGTTCAATATGAATGGTAGTAAAGATTTAGCGTTTCTCGTAGCCTGTTGGCATCGTTTTCTAATTGAGTTTTTTCTGCGTGATGCGGACGTTATGTAAGTGCCTAGTATTTGATTTCATCCGATGTTGGTATATTTATTCCGTTGAGGGTCACGTGAGTCGTTTTCTGTGTTTTTACGGGGCTGTTGTTTTTATGTGTAATTACAATTTTTGTTTTTGTTTCGTTTATTTGAAGGCCTACACTATTAAGTAAGGGTTTTATGTGGTATAAGATGCGTTCTAGTCCTTCTAGCTCATCTGTAATGAGAATAAGGTCTTCCGCAAATGATAATACTAGGGGGAGGGATATTTCGCGGTCCTGATCTAGTTTGATTAAATGAGTTTCCTCTTCGAGGGTTGTCAGAACTTCGTCGATGACCAATGTAAAAAGGCGGGGGGACAGGGGGCAACCTTGTTTAACTCCCTTTCCTTTGATAATCCAACTGCTTTGCTGGCCGCACCATTTGATGCATGTTCTTTCATTCAAGCATGCTGTGATTATCCTGTTGGTCATCGATTTGTTGGTTCGTTCTAATAATGTCTCTTAATGCCTTGAGGTCAACATTGTCAAATGCTTTTTCTATGTCGAGGGCGAGAACGTACGTTCGTTTACCTGCACGCCATTCCTCGTCTAGAACCCTTTTGAGCGTAAAAATGTGGTCATCTGTTGATCTATTGTTTAAAAAAGCCGCTTGGTAACTGCCTAGTTCCGTTATTATGTCGTCAAGTTTTTTAAGTAAGTATGTAGCGTAAATTCTATAGCCCGTGTTGCAAATCGTTATGCGACTATACTCGTTCACATCTTTAGGATTTTTTTTTTTTTGGAATTGTTACCTGTACGGTCTCGAGCCACGTGTCCGGTACTCTGTTCTCTGACCAGGCTTTAATTATGTGTTTAGTTACGGCTTCCTGTAATGTTTGGGGCATCGCTTTGTAAAGCTCAGTAGGGAACATGCAATATTTTTATTTTTGTTTTCACTTTGAAGAATTCCATGTAGAATAGACCACCAATATATTAAAAAATTAAAACATTGTAATCTATCGGAAAAAATGCGGTTTCAAATTGACAGTTTAAATTTTCCCGCGAAAACGGACCTATAGTTCTGATGACGTCATTCCTATCTGTCACTGGCCGTATTTGTACGTCGACTTTCATACTTTTGCATATTTTTTCGACTTTCGAGATATATTTTGTAAAAATCCATCAACATCAGGTGATCATAACAATACACTAATAATCCGAAAAAAGCCGCATTTAATAATGTTTTGTGCCGTGACTACTTCAACGAAGTTTCCAAATAAATTGTTTTTGACTAGACGTTCTGACCCAAAATTGAGAAAAACGTGATATCAAGCTGCAAAAAGAAATGACAATTATTCTCCAAAGACCACTATTCGATGCTGTGAAGAACACTTTGACGTAAGTCATAAGGCGAAAGGCGAATATACTTGTATTTAGGTCGTGTGTGTTATACGTCATAAGGCGAATATACTTGATATACGAGTATGCTTAGTTAATCTGCTTGTACGTAAAAACACGTTAGTTACCTACCTAATACTTACAAAACTTGTCTATAGTAGATTTTTAATTTTACAGTACGAGATCGACGTAAATAATTGGTAAAAGTTTAAAATATGTGGAGGAAACCTTTTTCTGAAAAAAGATTTCATGTCAACACTAACTCTTGGTAAATTCCTGGAGTCTGCTTTGATAATCCCAACTACCATTTTTATTTAAAAAACGCAATTAATATTCCCATAAAATAATATTCACTTTTACAACCATAACCTCAACAAGTTGTCGTAACAGGAGTGACGTCACTAAACGCTGATTGGTGTTTTGAAATACGTTTCGTTTCAAGTAATTTTTAATACGTAATTATTGTTAAAAATCAACATTATGTAAAATAAAAACATTGCAGTGGCCCTTCTTTTATACTTTTTTAACATTTAAATCATAAAATTTTCATAAATATTATATTTGCATCTTCCCTATTACTCTACTTGATCCGTTCCGGGGTCCCGTTTCGCATTTTATTGATGATTCCTATTATTTCGGCCACCGTCGGTTCTTCGCCTTGTTCTTCTATTGTGAGTCTTCTTCTAAGTGCTAGGTGAATTCTATCATCATGTCGATGTTCCAAGACGTATGCGGCGAGATCTTGACGAACATTCCTATGATCAAATGTTAGGCCCATTAGGTTATTCATTTGGTGGGCGATTGCACTAAACAGACAATTCCCGTCTTTTGACATGGGTACAATTAAAACCATTGTAAATTCTTTAGTTTGTGGGCCAAGTCAAAGACACGTGCAAGTCGGGCGCTCAAGCTGACTACACTTGTAGTGAGTCAATTTATGGGTTTAACCTTTTTTTTTAGGTTTCTTTTGTTTATCTGTATAACAAGATTAAGTGCACAACTTGTCAATTAAAACTTAAGGGATCGGGCACCCTTTTTTTAGATATTTTTTTTTAACTTTTCGCCTCACGTGTAACCGATTCAAATCGGAGTGGTTGTGGACCACTTAGCAGCATTTTAGCAACTTGTGGTGTCATAATAGGTATCATATTCTGTTCCCGGATGATAGCGAGAATAGGCCTATTCAGCTCTTTTGTAGTTTGTGTGAACGCAATCCTTCACCAACGCTCGGGTTCCCGCGCGCGGCAAAACAGAGCCTGTCTTACGCAGTTTAGTAAACAAAAATCCCTGAAATATTAGGAACGGGCTCACCGGGTTCATCAGGGGTCACTCTTCTTCTGCCAGGTAGGCTGAACTGCAGTCTGGATCGCACCAATGACACTTTTGCTTGCTTGTTTTATACAAGGTGTAACGTAACTGAATGGACGCAAGTCTGCCGAGTGATCCAGAAGGAATTCACTCCTACCTCAAGGCAGTAGGGTTCAAATTCAAATGCATAAAACAATGCTATTTTACACACACGATTTTTTTTCCTCAATACTCTAATTAACTCAAAACTTTAATTAGGGTGTATGAGGCCCTTGCGTTAATTATGTTACACGTTGCATAGATACCCGATTTCAAATTACGACACAGGAGCACACACACAATAGCACAGTTCGATTTCGAAGTCAGGCGGGTAAAATACCACATCTGTTGCACGCGTGCAAACACGTCCGGCTGTGTCAAAGACTCAGCTTGAACTCCGATTAACTGTCGTGACTTTGAAAAAAAGAAAACTTTTTTTTTTTCCTTATTTCTGTCTCGTTCTCACTCACTTTACACTTTTTCGATAGGTACGGTTGCACTTTTCAATCGACGAAAAAAATCGGCGGAGGTTCTCAAGTCGACGCGTATTTTTTTTTTTTTTTTTAGTTGACCTCGCATAACTTTTTACAGAGTTTTAAGTAAAAAGCTATTGATTTACTCGATACAAAAATAATAATGTACTCTGTCAACATACATTGTTTTCTTACATTCACACTCGGTTGGTTATTCGAGTAAGCACGCCTACCTAGGAGTGATAAATTGCGGAGGACGAACGTCATGGTATTCCACGTCGAAATTACGTAATTTAATTTCGTCGTAATAACTTCAAATATTAAAGACAGTAATGACTTTGTGCGAATAGTACCGAAGCCGACTAAGCCGTCTGGCGATTGCTTACTGATGAGCACCGCGCGGGCTATAAAGTTTGCTTGGAGAGGGGCCAGTTCCCACTTCATTAGAAGACGGGGAAACTCGTCCTCATTAAGAAGCCAGGGCGCAGCAGACTCTCCGTCCGCTTACCGGCCCATCGTGCTGCTCAACGAGGTGGGCAAACTCTTTGAAAAAGTCATTGCAGACCGCCTCGTCGGGTAGCTGGTGCAGGAGGCTGGTGATTTGGCGGAAAGCCAGTTCGGTTTCCGCAAGGGGCGCTCTACGTTAGACGCCATAATGCGCATGCGAGCCCTCACGACGGGGGATGCTTTGACACGGGGTGGGGTCATCTTAGCGGTGTCTCTAGACATCGCCATTGCCTTCAATACCTTTCCCTGGAGTTACATCAGGGAGGCACTCCGGTATCACCGGATGCCGACCTACCTCTGTCGTGTGGTCGAGGCCTACCTGACGGATAGGGCCGTCATCTACCCCGGTCACTAGGGAGAATGGAACCAGCCAGAGATATCGTGCGGGTCCCACAGGGATCGGTCCTGGGGCCGCATCTGTGGGACATCGGTTACGACTGAGTGCTGCGCGCCGATCTCCCTAGCGGCGTCAGCGTGGTTTGCTACGCTGATTGCTGAATCCCAAACTAAAATGCTCAAATGTCCTTTGGGATAATCCGCGCGAGCGAAGTGGATAAAACCTAGGGTTTAAACAAATTATGTTTGTTATTTACAGGCCTAACACCGGTCTACAGCTGCGACTGGAATCTCTAGCGGAAATAGACAAAAAGTATCGCAAAGTTGAAAGCAGCGAAGCAGAGTCGTGGTGGCGCGCGCAGTACAACGCGTCGCAGCGAGTGTGCAGCCACGCGTACTGGCGCGCCGTCTGCAGGAACGCGGCCGACTGCGAGGTATGTGTGCGCTTCGGGCATCGTCGGCTAGCTTGGGAGCTACGAACGATGACGATACAGCGCGTGTGCAGCCATTTTTCATGAAATTTATTTTGAAATATGACTGAATTTGAAATGCCCTTTACAGCCCCTTTACCGTCTAAATGCGTTGATAATGGGTATCTGATGTCTTTTTTATCCCCCTTCAACCCGTTTTTTTTCACGCACTATATCTGCGTCATTCCCTGTATTGCAGGTGGGGCTGCGCGTGCGCACGCACCACGTGCTGTCGGGCTCGGTGCTGGCGGTGTGGGCGCGCGTGGAGCACGTGCTGGCGGCGCGCGCGCACCTCAACAAGATGCAGGTCGTGCGCATCAAGGCCGACGACGGGCTCAAGATCGTCGGTACGTACTACACTACACACTACACTACACAGCACACTACACAGCACACTACACACGCACACGTGCTGTCGGGCTCGGTGCTGGCGGTGTGGGCGCGCGTGGAGCACGTGCTGGCGGCGCGCGCGCACCTCAACAAGATGCAGGTCGTGCGCATCAAGGCCGACGACGGGCTCAAGATCGTCGGTACGTACTACACTACACACTACACTACACAGCACACTACACAGCACACTACACACGCACACGTGCTGTCGGGCTCGGTGCTGGCGGTGTGGGCGCGCGTGGAGCACGTGCTGGCGGCGCGCGCGCACCTCAACAAGATGCAGGTCGTGCGCATCAAGGCCGACGACGGGCTCAAGATCGTCGGTACGTACTACACTACACACTACACTACACAGCACACTACACAGCACACTACACACGCACACGTGCTGTCGGGCTCGGTGCTGGCGGTGTGGGCGCGCGTGGAGCACGTGCTGGCGGCGCGCGCGCACCTCAACAAGATGCAGGTCGTGCGCATCAAGGCCGACGACGGGCTCAAGATCGTCGGTACGTACTACACTACACACTACACTACACAGCACACTACACAGCACACTACACACGCACACGTGCTGTCGGGCTCGGTGCTGGCGGTGTGGGCGCGCGTGGAGCACGTGCTGGCGGCGCGCGCGCACCTCAACAAGATGCAGGTCGTGCGCATCAAGGCCGACGACGGGCTCAAGATCGTCGGTACGTACTACACTACACACTACACTACACAGCACACTACACAGCACACTACACACGCACACGTGCTGTCGGGCTCGGTGCTGGCGGTGTGGGCGCGCGTGGAGCACGTGCTGGCGGCGCGCGCGCACCTCAACAAGATGCAGGTCGTGCGCATCAAGGCCGACGACGGGCTCAAGATCGTCGGTACGTACTACACTACACACTACACTACACAGCACACTACACAGCACACTACACACGCACACGTGCTGTCGGGCTCGGTGCTGGCGGTGTGGGCGCGCGTGGAGCACGTGCTGGCGGCGCGCGCGCACCTCAACAAGATGCAGGTCGTGCGCATCAAGGCCGACGACGGGCTCAAGATCGTCGGTACGTACTACACTACACACTACACTACACAGCACACTACACAGCACACTACACACGCACACGTGCTGTCGGGCTCGGTGCTGGCGGTGTGGGCGCGCGTGGAGCACGTGCTGGCGGCGCGCGCGCACCTCAACAAGATGCAGGTCGTGCGCATCAAGGCCGACGACGGGCTCAAGATCGTCGGTACGTACTACACTACACACTACACTACACACTACACTACACACTACACTACACAGCACACTACACACGCACACGTGCTGTCGGGCTCGGTGCTGGCGGTGTGGGCGCGCGTGGAGCACGTGCTGCTACATTTCTACCATATTCCCAAAACTAGTCCAATAATTGTGAAGATTAGATGTAACGCCAACCCCTTCAAATCTCCCGTGGAACCCCGGGGGTCTACCTAAACCCCTTTGGGAAACAGTGGTTTAAACAAACACACACTAAGGCCACAGTAGTCTACAAACCATGCTCCCTCCCGATGATATTTGCCATCGACGAAAATGATGACATTCGATACATACTTTCTTGCCGTGATCCTCTTAGGGGACATTTTTTTGTGTTATATGAGAAACCCTTGTGAAACATATCATGCTTCGACACCCAGCAATTTAAGCTTGTTGTCTATCAGAGAATTTATAGATTTTTAATGAAGTAGAAGATAACATAACATTGTCCTGTTCCAGGTACGCTGATTCCAAAGAACTGTGTAGAGCCGCTGAAGGAGGCGCTCTCGTCTGACGCGGTGTCAGTGAGCGAGCAGAAGTTCGAGCAGACGGACGCGCTCAAGTGAACCGCCCCATAGTTCCTCTCTCTCTTTGTTTATTACTCTCCGGCGCACACTCAGCCACTCACTGAGTCGCGGACCTACGACTGATTAATAGAACACCCTTTGAGTGTTTGACAACTGACGATCGAATCGGACTGTGTGGCGAGCTAGTGGCGACGTATTTATTGTTAATGTAAGTAGTGGGTCGCTGTGTCTAAGGGAGGCCTAAAGATGTTGTTTTTTGTATGGAGCTGTCGCAGACTTAGTATTGGAGTACGGCTTGAATTACGAGGCCTAATTATTTACCTGTCTCTAGCAATTAGAAGTCACAAAATTAAAATAGTATCCTAAAAATATTCTACTTTAAAATAGTCCTGTTTCTCAGCTGTGTACTACAAAATAACTTCGCCCATATCACGACACTATTGCCCTGTAATGTTTATGTTCAAGTATTACATATCGTTAGTCAATTTGTATTGGAACTGATGATAATAACACACACAGTCCATCTATGATATTATAGGCAAGTTCGCAAACACTGAAAGGGGACGCGTCGGTTTCGAGACGGCGTGGTTTTGTAAGGTGGCGTGTTGTGACGTCACGCTACGGCATGCGTGACCATACTGCGGTACCACTGGCCTAGCAACACATGTGTCATTATTTCGTGAGATATGTCTTACCCTAGTACGTGGCACATTGCTGCGCTGGTACCAATGTCAAATTGATGTTGTGACCGGCTCGGGATATTTAGCTAATTCCCTTTATTCTTGCCCCATACTTTGACTTGTGAAGAAATATTATGTCTATAGTCAATCTAGCCTATTAGGTATTTCATTATTAATATTTCTTAGAGTAACATGTCACGACAAGTAATTAATATTAAGTATGAGTACCCAAGAATCGAGCTGAATGGCCTCTGTTCAGCAGTGGACTGCTATAGGCTGATGATGAGTTGCGCGCACGCACGCCGTATGTGATGACGTCACGACACAAGTTTAGTGAGAATGATCTACATGCACGAGTGCATAAGATTTATTTTAAGTACTTTACGTATTTTTACTTATTCATACTTTACGACCGTGAACCTCAGGCCGTTTGAGCGCTTCATATTATTTTTTAACTTTCAATTGTTATACATGACCAAGTCAATATCGCGGTACATTCTTGTATACGAATTAAATGGAATTTTAATTTTTTGTACAAATATCCTAGAGTTTTTTTATTTAATTGTTCGATGTTATAGTTTCTTTTACTTTACTTCCCTTATCGACTGTCGCAGACAATCCGAGGATGTAACATAGTTTTAATATAAATACTAATTATTGTATGTTTATCGGATGGTAGCATATTATATTTGTATCGAATGCACGTGCAATATCGTATTCTATGTTCCCACCAGTTTCTAAATATGAAAATACTAAGCGCTAAGGCGAGGCGCGAAAAAAAATGTGTTTTGATCGTAGGCAGACATGTTCTTATGGTGATTTTAAATTATAATCGAATTGCTAGTCTGTAATCTAACTAAATCGATTCGACAGAATATAGAAGTTGCAACGTTCACTCTAGTTACATTCCCAAATACAAATTATAATATTCCGTTCGCTGTTCATACTCTACGTTAGATACTATTGTCTATACATAAGCTTATTGACCTCATGCAGCCTCTGTATTGTCTCGAACTGAATTTAAGTATTAACTATGTTTCATAAAATCAAATTACTCATAGATATTCTGTACCTATAGCTGTTACTTTACTCTCAATTAATTTGTACGGCTTATTTTAATAATGTTCCAATTAGAAGTGTCAAAACTAAATGTTCTAAGTGTTAAAATACCTTAGAATCACTAGGAAGGTACTAAAATCGAAGCATTGTTCTATGTTCCGTTCTCTGCAAGTTTGACAAAATAGTGACTATAAACAACAATGGACTGAAACGTGTTTTCGATTTCAATATTCTCCTAGTGCAGAATATGTAAGTGGATATTAATATAATCGACACGTGAATTTAATATGTAGTTGCTACGACGCAACCATAGGTTTGTATAAAGGGTAATATCGGGACGTATAATGGCCAAAATGGTTCCATAGTGTCACTAAATCTCGTCTACATTTCTTAAATGTGTAAAAATTAAAGACAAAAAATAAATGTGTATATAATTTAGTTTTGGTTTTATTTTAGTATTCTTAAGGAATTCATCAGTTTCTAGCCCTCATTTTCTAATTCAGCGCAGTTGAATAAAACTAGCAAAAATTAAAACTTACAGCTCCAGCCACCAGGTGTATCCCGCATGGGACGAGCACTGAATATACTTAAACTAAACGGGACGAGGGAACCGATTGCTCGCGTACTCGTTTTTCAACTGTCAGTGTTGAACCGAACATTGAGAATCCAAACAGAGTGCATCCCAGTCCCAGTGCGTTGAAAAAACATAGCAAGCATAATTATCGGCCTATGCCGATCCCACTCCTGGGATTGAGGCCTCCTCTCAGTGAAAGACAGTGGGCCTTAATCCACCACGCGGGCCCAGTGCGGGTTGGTAGATGTCACATATTATCGATTTTTTGGTTCAAAGACGTGCAAAAAAACATGCTATTGTATTTTCTATTCTAGGCACTGAGCAGAACGTGGGAGATTCAGTGCCCGAAAAAATCCGCGATATTTCTACTTAGTATGTCTACTAAGTCCGTAAATATATTGCGGATTTTTGTTGTTTTTTTTTCAATGGGCTCGAGTGAGGCGATTACCACGCACACTGCAGCACACTCCGTCGCGTAGCGCAGGGTGGCCATAATAAACTGTGTTTTCAGGATAAGTTTTTAACCAGTGCGCAAATTTTAACAAATTAAACTTAAACGAGTTATAATAACCATGCAATTTTTATTTTGAGATAACTTAGTATAAAAAAATTAAGTTATCGTTAACGAAAGATGTTTATTTTGAAACTGGTTTTTATGGTAACTTGCGCACGGCGCTGGCGCGGTGGCGAAGGTAAAATTCCGAGCGAATGAATGAGAAAATTGCCTAAATTTCATCCCGTGCGGGATACGCCTATTTGGCCAGATCTTTAAATTTGGCCTCTGAAAGTGGGCTTAGCACTGCCTGCCTATATACAGGATAATTTTTTATCCAGTGCGCAAACTGTAACCATTAATTCACCATATCATTCTAGACCCCCCAGCACAGAATTTTTTTGTCGTTTATACAAAAAAAAAATCAGCTGTTCCATACATTTTGACCCCGTAGGTATTGCATTTTTCTATGAAACAGCAGATTTTTTTTTTGCAGAACCAACGAAAATTTTCCACGCTGGGGGGTCTAGAATGATATGCTGAATTCATGGTTACAGTTTGCGCACTGGATAAAAAAATTATCCTGTATATAGTCCTCCAGACCGTATTTCCGTCATGTCGGCCAATCTCAACGGAGGCTAGCCATTGGCATGGGGGATATAGTGCAAAATAGAGGCATTCACACTTCCCTCACTTACACAGTCCGATGGGACGGCAATCCGACACGACCGGAGAGAGATCAGTCGCAGGACCACGGCTTAACGTGCTTTCCGAGGCACGGGATATCACGCCGCCAGCTTCCAAACTCCGAGCTATTACTAAGAAATTTCTATTTTTATGACGGATTATGGAATGACTATTTTTTATTATCCTGAACAAGGAGCGCCAACATGTTTGGTTACACAACCAAGAATCTTACTAGCTGTATTTATTCTAACTCGAATTTTAGACTCCCTCCCGTAAGAACATAACTACTAAGAACTTAGATCATCGGGAATTGCACCGGTGATCTTGAGCCAAGATCGGCCAATCACATCGCAATTATTGGTATGTATAATAGATACATATTTAAAAAAAAAAAACTTAGCACTCACGTAAAAAATAGTAAAAAGGCCTCGAAAGAACGAACGCAATCTAGTCTTTTCATAGTCACACTTCTGATTTTGCATCACAGTGATTTGCAAAGATGGTGCTATAACTGTGAATTTATAGGACAAGAACAATTTCTTATAATATTATAATATAATGGAATTATATTATAATATAATGGAATTATATTATAATGGTTAAAACTTATAAATATTATTTATAAGTTTTAACCATTATAATTTCATGTTTCCCGCTCAAAGCTACGTTCTGTTTCAACGTTTTAGTTTCAACTAACGTTTCAGACAATGACGTTTAGCAGCGTTTTGTTATATTCGCTACCACTCTTGACATTTCCTGCAGAATATAAAATGTCAATTTTGTCATTTTTACGGAAGAAAAATGGTCGGTTTGCTCAAGTCTGTTGTTTTCTTTTAGAATTTGACTAAAAAATTATAGGTGTGTCCCAAACATGACTGAAAAACAAATTTCTGTTGAAGAACTCGAAGAAACGGTGAGTCAACAGTTTTATTTATCGATATTATTAGCTTATAAAGTACAGTTCATCGGGATAGAAATGTAGGTCACAGAGCCGCATCTTCACTTTAGCTAAACTGCTGGAATACCTATACAGCTGGAGGGCTGAATGAAGCATGTATCCTTTGCCCAAATTGCACCATAAACTGACGTCATGACTCACGATAGTAACAATTTTTCCGTCAATACCAGTAAGTAGAAAATGTAAACACTTTGTTTACACATCCTCATTCTTCAAATATTAACATAATTTTGTACGCTCAAGCCTTAACTGCAATGTATTTAGCGTAGAATATTACACATAATTCTACAATAAGTTTCTGCCATTTGAGTTCATTCAGAAAATCATATTTCTTAGATATTTTTTTTTTGTTACGTAGTTGGATCTTCTGATCTGACGTGTGATGCCTAATTATCACAGTACACACAGCAGCTGTTGTTTTCAACACCCACACACACATTTACATATATTCTCAAAGCGCTGGTCTATTCAAAATTTATTCAATGATCCACACTCACACAATATCAAATATATCCAGGTATATTTCAAACCCTATTAAAATATCAATGTATGAATGTGTTATAATAAAATTGTATGTGTTTTATTTAGTTACAAGCTATATGCCCAATGGGATTCCCCATCAGCAAAAATTACATCCTTCTATACACACTTTCATTCCCTTTTTAACCCCTTTAAAGGTTGAGTTTAAATCTGTCCTAAGTGCAAGCCCTTTTGTGCAAAATTTCATGCTGTTAGACCCAGCAGTTTATGCTGTGCATTACTTGTCAGTAATGCATGAATTTATGATTTCATAAGTAGATTGGTCTACATTCTTATTTAAATAATTTAGGGACCCATGTTTGGTAGGCAGTCCGCCTTGACAGTTTTCTATCTTTGGAGTGCTCATTACATTACATTCAAATTCAACCTTCTAAAAATCTAGTGCAGTGATTCATTATAAAATTCCAAATGGGTTTACTCTGATGGTTTATACAACTTCTTTTGTCATCTATCCATGTAGTAAAATGGGCATGTCTCATAAAATTTTCAAACCTGAACTTGGTGTGTGTGCATGTGTTAGGTGAAACGGACCGATGAGCAGTTAGACCTGATGGAGTGGAAGATGGACAATGTGGAGAAGGAGCTGGTGGCACCTATCAACACGCAGGACATGTGCATCATGCATTTGCTCAAGTCTGTCTCCGAGGTAAGAGTGGAACTTTACAGTAACTTTGTTTGCTGGGATTTTGATTACCTAAAAATGTTATTGTATGAGCTTGACAGGGTTTTTTTTCATTTTATTTGTATTTATTGTAAGCTATAAACATTGTAACATTAAGATAATTTTCTTAAAGGTTAATTAAGTTGCAAGTATTTTACTCTGAGTTATAACAACAAGGAAATTAAAAATAAATACACTGTTATAATTATGAACATTTGATATTTCAATTTCTAGTAAATACTTGAAATTACTTAAGTTAAAGTCCTGTTCCCCTTTCCGCCTTTTTAAGTACCTCCTTTTTGCAACCACTACATTTATAAATTACCTACTTTTAATATTCTTGCCATATTCACAAGTAATTTAGTGGAAAAGTAGGTCCGAGGCACCAGATTTAATTTGCGCGCTTTTGCAAATTAAATTAGCATAATAATGCCAAGTTTTCTAATGTATACAGTGAATTGTACAGACAAGAACTTCTGACGTTAATAATTAAGCATCTACATAATATACAGAGCAGGAATATGACTCATGTGGAGTTGTGAATGACACTTTAAAAAACAAAAATGGTCAGAATAACAACATTGAATAACAAACACAATTTAGTAACTGTGTTGGGCGGCTTTACAAGTTATTAATTCCACCCAGCTTCACTACATAGAATAAAACAAAGTCACTTCCCTCTGTCTGCCCTTATGTATGCTTAGATCTTTAAAACTACGCAACGGATTTTGATGCGGTTTTTTTAAATAGATAGAGTGATTCAAGAGGAAGGTTTATACGTATAATATTCGGGCGAAGCCGCTGGCAAAAGCTAGTAAAGTATATAATATTTTTTGATATCTCTTTCATGCTTAAAGAGAATAGTCATGGGTAGATAAAACGGAACAGACTAAATAAACGCAGTTCCGAAACGGTTCATCATAAGTCTTCTTCGCTTCTAAACTGAACTTGTAAGGTTGCGTCCATTAATTACGCGTTGCTAAATTGTCGATTATTCGAACGCCCCACCCCTCTTAGTGAGATGTCGCGAGATTTGGCTCGACCCTATAATCTCACCTGAGATTTTCAAAAATGCGCAATTTAGTGTAAATACGTTAACTTGTGCTTATTTGTGTTGAATTTATGCGTTGCGTTGCGTTTTTGGCTAGCTTGGCAAGCCGGTGCCGGGATAAAAATCAAGGGGCTACTGTGCCACATTACCGCGTAAGTATAATTTTATAGGTTTCCTGGCGAGTAAACCGGGTTAAATTAAATAGTTAAAACATGTTTTTCCAGTCAAATATTATTATTATTAAAATTTTACAGTATTTTTTGCGAAAAAAAAACAATAATTTAATTACATACGTGATGTTTGCCAAGACCCCGCACTCTCCCACGTGATATAGAGTGAGATTCGGCTTGACCCCCTGCCCCCTAGACGCCTCACGTAATTAATGGACGCCCTCTTATCTGTATAGTGATACTTCTGTCTCGTTCACTATGTGCCTCATACAAATTCCTGTTGTCGCATTACTCACCATGAGTTAGTCACTTCTCTATGACTCCACTGATAGTGGGACCAATTTGGTACTTGCGCATGTTAGGATGCTTTGACACTTTAAGATATAACACGTATTTAATATTTTATTAACACAATGGACTATTAATAACAAACAGTGCAGGAAAAAGACAGTAGCTCGAATATTTTACGCTTATGTACCTTTAGGTAATAATAGGTATAAATATACATCACCTGTCAGCCTTTTCCCTACTATGTTGGGGTCGGCTACCAGTCTTACCGGATGCAGCTATTATAGTAGGTTATAAAAGGTATACGTTAGTATTTAATCAAATGATCAATACAACTGTTTTAGGCCTAGAACCTGATCAAAACATACGATCTTTCACAACTTTTTATAGGATTTTGTAACATACAAAGTCATTTGTTCAAACTAGGCTAAGAGGCAGCACTTTTCGAACGTAAAATTTACATATGACAGTCCTCCAGAAAGCCACAACTTCACCACTACCAAAAACTGAATATATACTGTTGCAGCGAAGTTGGGCCACATTGTAGCAGTAGCCTTACTCAGGTTGTTCTCACAATAACAACATAAGATCATGCCTTCCCCCATAGGGAAAACAGGTGTAATGTTATGTTTTCTTGTTCTGAATCAGGTCTTATCACTAGCTAAAGTGAGCATCATCTGCCTACTTTTTCCTAAGTTGGGATCGGTTTCCAGACGAAACGGATGCCGCCGAGTTCCAGTAGTTGACATGGAGCGACTGCTTATCTGACCTCCACAACCTTGTTACTGGGTAATACGATAACCCTTGGTAAGACTGGTTGCCAGATTATCGGGTTTCTGACGACCCGTAACGACCTTCAATGATCCATGGATGACAGCCGGGACCAACGGCTTAAGGTGTTGTCTGAGGCCATGAGGGGGTCTTGGTATATAATGGTGGTCACCCATCTGTGGCTCAACCGTGACAAGCGTAGCTTAACCTTATCTATTGACCCGTGCGGCCGTTATAACCAGCTAGAGTATTTGTTAAATACAATAGGTATTTAGAATTATTTTCGAAGAGTATTTACTATCTTCTTCCTGTACTGTTGAAAACGTTGTCCGTATACTGTACAGACGCCAGCACATCAAGCTACCCGAAACTGTAAATTTTTCCCAGTCAATCTTCAACCTAATGCTGTAGAGATGAATGTAGAAAGTTGAAAACCTATTAAAGAAATTTGACAGATTGTAGTAACTTTATGTGCTGGCGTCTGTACATTATGCATACGCCCACTAGCCAAATGCAGCGCCCGTCAACCCAATATGTAGAATATAATATGTATGTATAAATATAATATTTATTTTTCAGCCAATGCGTTAGTGTCGTGACAGGTCAGATTACTGATTATACAGTCATGTTGCTTATGGCTTGTTGTTTTTCTATTATCATAGTAGGTAATTAATCGAAGGTACAATTAGGATTTGTACCAAGTTTTACAAAAGGTGTTGTTGTACTGAGTCAGCTTTCATTTAAATATTGTTTTCTTAAATTCAATAAATGTCGAAGAAGATCTTGACATAATTTTGCACAACACTACCAATATTTGGAACGAGAATTGTCATGGAAAAAACCTGTATCAATAATTAAAAAAACACTATTGTGTTCCAAACTTACCTTATCTTTTCACCTTCACCCATGATGATCCTCAATAAACGTGGCTGACTAAGCCCAAACAATATAATATTGATGTACCGTTTATATGAGAAGAAGAACAAGAATTACATCATTTCCTGCATCAAAGGTCAGGGCTGCCTCTGACACCATAATAAAAGTTGCAATATGATCTTTTATTATGACGTCAGAGGCGTTGTTCAGATCGTCAAGAGTGTCGCGGAACTGACATTCGGGACTCCAGCGGATGGGACATTTTATGAATAGATAATACCCCATTTCGCCAGATTGTGTTTGCAGCGGTCTGCTTTGGTAGAAAGGTGCAAAACAAACAAAATATAAGTACTAATATATTTTTGCAGTACGTTATTTTTTTGTATTCGCCATATCCATTTTTCCACATTTCACTCAGTGCAACAATAATCAAATAAAAATTATAGTAAAAGTTTGAAAAAAACTTTTCCAACTTTCGTCATGAAAACCGACAAGCCACAAGGTCATGCTTATCGATATATAGCTGTCAGCTGGGCTTGGCTGTGGTACGAAGCCGAAGCCTGGTCCAAAGCCTCTGAAGTCGGGGCCGCTTTACGGCTTAACTAGGCGTTGCGGACTTTCAGTGTCGCGACTTCAATATGCGTCTGATTAGATGAGGCGGCTCGTTACTGATAAGAGGACAATTCCTGATGAATACTGACTGAAATGAAATTGTTTATTCTGTAAATAGGGTTATGAAAGCACTTATACACGTCATATTTAAAAGGGATCAGTCTCTTCTAAATTCCAGAAATTGTCTTGATGAGATCCTATGAGTAGGCACCATGTCGATGGTGTCTGAAATGGACTTTTGAGGAAAAAACCACACAGGGGTGGACCTGCCCTTTCAGTGCAAATTTTGTCAGTAATCATATAGCTCAACTCAGTACATGGAGATTAACAACTCTTGATGATGATCTTGCACAGATTATTATCGAAACTACAAAAATATCCTGCAATGTTGTTCTGGGTTCTCACGATGTTCCAAGTATTATAAAAACCGCTGGTAATTCTAAGCATGATGAAGATATTTCCTCCTGTACGGCAATTAAAGTAATATCTAGATACCTTTTCGAACGTAAAAAATATTTTCTTTTATATTAAAAAAATAGGATCCTCCTTGGCAGTAACGAGCCGGTTCGTCTGATTGTAACAAACTAGATGATGTTCATGTATATGTTATGTCTACTGTCCAGCTTCCGTTCTCTATATTATGTTCATTTTCTCTCTCCTATTCGTTACTTCTTGTTCACGAACCCATCAGGATACTTCAAGATATGGGACACCATATTCATGCCATTAGTTGTTTTCTTTCCATCTGGTGCATAATATTGACACAGACAAAGATCTTGGTTTCAAGAAATTGCATAACTCAAGAATTCGACACTTCTAGAATTTTATTTGAGGGTCAAAAGATGAGAAATTTCATTTTTTAAATCAGTTAACAAAAAATCTATTGAAAGTTTTTGGCTGTGTCAATTTTATAAAATAGTAAGTCAACTCCGACTAACAGAATTTAAATCTTTAATACACAATGATCGCTGAAACTTTGCAAAATAATGCAAGTTTCAATAAAAAGAAAGAATTCTAAGGTGTGACATTCTTCAAAAGCCAAGCTCTTCGCTTGCGTTAGCCGGAGCTGACCTACCCATCACGATCTCCCATAACACTAGGCTGTACACACAGGTGCGCTCGGACTACCAGCAGCTTCGGCGCGAGCTGGTGGAAGTACAGGCGTTGCAGCGTGAGCTGTCCTCCAGGCTCCGTACGCAACTGCGGCTGGTGCACGGCAAGTTCGCGAGACTTCGACAGCGCCTCGCCGCGGCCTCCCCGCCCCGCTGAACCGCCCCCAGCCCTCTCATGTCTAACAAATCTTAAGTGACATTACATCCCGTATCCTGGGTTGGACTTAGAATGTTTTGTGGAACCTTATTTCAGTTGTTAACGGTGAAATGAAATATTGATAACCAATAAGATAGATTCAAGAAACTATTTAGGTTTCTTGAATTTTCGAGAAGAAATGAAGCCTTTTGATTACTTCGAATGGATCTAATGGTTCGAATAGAAGTTGATATAAGATAGAACTTTATAAAAATATATTAAAGTGTCTCAAAGTTTGTGACATTTTCTATGTAATATTTTTGCTTTTTCGATGTTGGGTTTCTTGATTGTATATGATGTTTTATAACAGCTTAACCGCTGTGATTCAATGTCTATATTTATTGAGATATTATGAATAAGTTATTCGGGCCTAATTAATCGTTTTCTATGTGCAATTATTTATATTTAAAAAATGTTATAATTATCCAAAAAGTTTAAAAATATATTCTAAATTATAAAAGTTTAGGTAGAACGATAGAAATTGGCAATATTTAAAGAGAATAAAAAAATACTTAATACATAGAATCCTAGAAAAAATCCTAAAAACCATTACAAAGACATGAGAGGTTCTACTTCTTAAAACGATTATAAAGGAATTAGTATGATTAGTGCCCTATAGTAAACTATGAGATTATCGTAACTATGTGCCAATATTACTAGATTTGTAACAGTGAGCGCGACGGCACTGAGCACTTCCTGATCTCACGCCAACCACGAGGTTGTGGCGAGGAACGTGAAAAACTTCTGTTTTCCATACAAAAACTAGCCTTGCCGAGTTTTAATTAACTGTACTTCCTTAGCGGGCTATGCACTTTCGTAACTGTTTTTTGCATGTGACCGATTTAAATCCCTTCCTGGTATATTACAGCCTGTGTAGTCCAAATTTTCTTTAAAACCCAGAAAGTATAATAAATACATTTTAAAGGATATTAAATCGAGATTCGAAAGTCCGCTCTCGGATTACTAAATATCAGTAAATGCTTTTATTCAATATAACCTGTCCCGACAGACGTTATCCTGTCAACATTTCAAGAATTTATACAAAATTCCCATTAATAAAATCGAACGTCCTTTACGTTAAATTTATCGCGAATTTTAAAATTTTTCTTTCCGTAAAAACGTAATTCGTACTGTTACGAACATTTAAAAAAGGAAAATAACCAAACGGTCCAACCGTTCTCAAGATGATGCTCTTACCAAAGAACAGCATTTAATTTTTATAATATAAATTCAAGCATCTCATGACTTGTATGGAACACAGAATCTCGCCACACCTTGCCTCGAATCACTAGTCTTTAACTGTTTAGTTTCTGTTAGAGTCCTAATAGATGTGTTTGTATGTAGTAAGTCGGTGCTAAACAGATGCGGAAGGCCGTAAGAGGCGACAGGAGGTAGGATCCAGCGATGTAGTGGGGGAGTTAGGCCTCGGGGCAGACTTGTGTTAAATGAGGGATATTCTTATGCTCTTTTACAAGATTTAAAAAAAAAACAAAAAAGATTCCTGTGTGTTTAAAAGATAATTCACAAAAAAAAAATGCACAAATCCCTCAAATAATATTTAAATCACAATTATGAGTTTAAAAAAATATCCCTTTAATTATTTGGAGGCAATTATGTAATGAAAACGTGAGATGTCTTATTGGAATGTATGGTGATGTGAGAAAGTTTAGTATGGTTGATCCAGACACTACCATAGAAAGCAATATTTGACCTTAGAATCAAATTACAAGGTCAATTCATAGGAGCAGCTGGAACGAATTTAAATATCGAGTGCTAAACGAATAATGATAATAAAATGTAGTCGATTTTTTTTTTTTGTAAAATTTATGTTTATTTATTACTGAGTTTTTTTTTATTTAAATGGCTTTGCATCGATGTATGAATAAATGGCTAATATTTCTATGCATTTGGGCTAGAGACGACATATAAAGATAAAACTTACTATTCGTAAAATAGTATAGGAAATTATCATTTGTGTATACAAGTTTGACTTTATCTCCCAAAAATCAAGCACAAAATAAGAAATAGTAGTAGTTTAGGTTTACATTTGCCGTCTCTATGTCCTAAAGTTTACCATAATGTCTTCCAATCTATCAACATTCTTCGGAATGGTTGGCAGATCAAGTTGCCACGTCAAGAAGACACTTGCATACGTATTTGAATTTTTTATTGTTGTTTCGTAACTTATGTTATAATTTTGTATTTAGATGAAATCTTAGAAACCATATAATATTCATATTTTATTTTTCATACTAGTTTACATTTTTGTAGTATTTTTATGTTTGCTTAAGTTCCCTGGTCAAACAAGGGATCCTGTTTATTTCAAAAACAAGACTGTTAACGTCTTCGGGCGTAAAATCTCAGTTTGTTAGTCGTAAGGTACAGTCAGCAATATAATTCACAATTTTAGCAAATTTATCGCACATATCAAGCACTTGCATGTTTTAACTAACACATTTATTATTATATAGTTAAGATGGTGGGAGGATAATTAAATGGCATTTGTATTAAAAGAATTTCATAGAATTAATTATGAAAGAAATTGGAATTCTTTAAATGTGAAATGTCTCGATTTTTATGTTTGTTTGAAAGATGAGAGCTTTATGTTAGAAAAAGTTCTGGCTTTTCCATAAAAGTCCTCTTGAGAAATTAAAATATTGTTTCGATAATCACGTTTTATTTAACTTATTCATTAATAAAAACATGCTCAAATATTTCTAAAGTATTATTAACTAGATCGTGGATCGGAAAGCTCTCATCTTCAAGACACACAGCTCACCTAAACTTAGTCACATACTAGTTGTAGTGTAAGAAAAATACATGTCTGATACTATGTGTAAGTAATGTCTAAATTACCAAGTATACCTGATTTATATAGACTAGTTAGTTATAGACTCAATGTTATGGTTTTTGATATAGTTTTACACTATAGAGAGGCGAATGTCAATGGAATGGGACTGTCGATGTTGATAGGTAAGCTAATGTAAGAACGACTTTTTTAAAGAGTGTAAAAATACCCTTAACGAGGTCGCGAGTCATTTGTTTTCCCGTTATGATGTTTTTTTTTTTTTTGTACTGGACTATAGAACTTGCACTCTAATTGCGCAATACACTAATAAATCAGAATCTAAATCATTTTGACGCTTATTGCTAATCCATTCGTTCATATGTTCGAAAAAATTGTAAGCTTAGCAACGTAAACAACGCCATGAATGTTCTGCAACTATACCAGCAAAAAAAAAACGACTTCGTAAGAGTTATGTTAATCCAGGGTATTCATTTTTAACCGACTTCAAAAAAAGGAGGAGGTTATCAATTCGACTGTATTTACTTTTTTTATGTTTGTCACTTCATAACTTTTGACTGGGTGAACCGATTTTGATGATTCTTTTTTATTTGCAAAAAAACCTTAAATGCAGATCCTAAGACACCAACTTCCGAAATTAAAATTATTTTTCACTTTGTAGTGTTTTTTTAGGAAGTCGATAGTTATTTTTTTGTAAAAAGTTTTTTTAGGATTTAAATGCATTTCAACTGACAGCATGCATCAGTTTAGCAATCGTATGCTCAGAATCGTACAGCCAGATTCTTTAATATATCCTTGCTTTTGGTTTATCCATCAACATCGGAAACAGTCCACAAACAAGTGACGGATCGTGACACATCGTTAACAAGGGTCTTCAAGGCTTCATCAGACAGGGGCGACGCACACAATTTCCATGAAATTTTCATTCAGGATTTGTTCTACGCGAGTCGTGTCGCGCTTGTTTGCGGGAGCTTTTAATCAGTACGTTGTAACTTAAGAAGAGGGTAGTACGAACTTGTAACCTAGTGTTTAGTTGTTGATTAGAGAATCACTAGCGTCGGTGTTGTGGACAACTAGAATTGAGACTTTTAGTTTAAATTATTTTTTGCATGTTTTTTTCTTTTCCTGTTTTAGGCTCTTATTGATAAACCATTCTCAATCAAAAACTGTCAAATGGCTTACCCATTTGATGACTGATTAAAAAATAATAGTTAAAAAAAAAACTAAAAAGCACGCTTCCATTGAAAACCAAACTAAAAAGTACAAACTAATGGAAAAAAAGGGTGGGGTGCTTTTTAAGGTATTTTTTATTGATATCTGGCACCCCACGCTTTTTTACCATTATTTTGTACTTTTTAGTTTGGTTTTCAATGGAAGCGTGTTTTTAGTTTTTTTAAACTATTAACTATTTCCTATTTTTTAGGGTGTTTCGAATTTTGAGACGTATGTCAGCGTAGTTTGTGACGTATGTCAGCGTAGTTTCGAAGACAGTTTTTTTGCTGTCCTGGTAACTCTGGCAAGGATAATGGCACAAATTTATGAAATTATTGCATTGTCATCGGTCCTTGATAGGTGTGCAAAGTTTGAATGAAATCTGGTCGTTTAAAGTGGGTCAAAATCGCGCTTTATGGAGTCGGTTACAAACAAACATACAAATATACAAACATACAAGCGAAGCTAATATAAAGCGTGTTAAAAAATTCACAACATTGTTAAGTAATTAACATCTTAGCGTGTCGATAGCAATCTAAATATAGTCAGCTCAGTATTTGGCTAGGAGCTTAGCACTTTCAATCAATCCAAAGTCACTAACATGATAATGGTTTATTAATACGAGCCTGAAAATGTATTGAGACGCACTGTATTTTGACTGCAAGGAAACTGTCAAATGCTGAATGTAACTGCAAGGGCCACGGCACTAGTAACTACAGTCGCAGTCCTTGCAGCCAGAATACAGGCAGCTTCTTCCACTATAGTTACTCCTATAGAGCAGTTACTTAATATTAAATAAATGCACTTAATAGATTAGCTAGAAAAAGCAGTTTATTCTCAAGTAGAACAGAATCTGTTATTTTTCGATGCATCGTACTTCACTGTTAGTTGTAAGCACGTCCGTACACCACGAGTATTATTCCTATCAACGCGTTGTGATTATCTATATTGCTGTTTTAATTATTCTCTGGTTGTAATCAAATACTGGCATGCACACAGTAGGGACTGAGAACTTTACACGATATAATATCCAATTCCCAAAATGAAAAACAAAATCAAAACTACCCACATTAGAGTATATTGCGAACAGAGGCTCATTTTAAGACTTTATTTATATGAATTGTGCTTGAGTGGAAAATCAAATCCAAGTTGTATTTTTTATTAATAATTTGCGTTATGTTTTGTCCACGCCTTCGTAATAGGGCCACAGTATGTACTACAATTACAAATATTGGGAGATTGCTTTTTGGGAATTGGATATTCTGAATCCGACTGTGTGCAAGAAGCCTCTAAGAATTGAATAAACGTTAAGTATTTTATTTTCTCCATAAACATGAAATCTTTCTGCATGAAAATAATTTTTCAATTATTCTTTTACTTTGGAAATAAAATAATGATTAACAACTACCTACAGTATTATGACGCCCTATTGTTTTGTTAAACGATGAAAGCTCATAATATTAGGATATCAATATAATTAATTAATGACTACTAAATTCTTGTAAAAACCCATTTTCTATGAATAGCAAACATCCTAGTACCTACGTCATCTTCCACTTGACAAACTCGATCCTCTGGGTACTATATCTCGTTGTCCAATATATGACAATATTATTGTGCACACTATTCCTATCTAAAGTAGTTTAATTTTTATATTTCGGGAAATGTTCTGGAAATCACGAAGGGGCGAGAACTTATGAAAACAACACTAAAAAACATTCACTACCACCGGAAATATTCCGGTTACCTTTACGTGGCAAATAAGCACAAAGCCTGTCGATCCTGCAGGTCTTCGTGATTTTAAGAATTTCGCGAATGATTGTAGACTTTTATCGATGTCGATAAAATTTTATCGATAGATTGTGTTATATTCTGTAGATACTAAACTAGTACTGATATCGTTTGAGTAATATATTTTCTATGTTCCTTAGGTACGTTCTAACCGTTTCGAATTTGTTTACAAATAAAAAGTATTTTACGGTTCATCTGTGTTTTCTTTTACAAATCGCCATCCTTCAGTCACGGCCCTTATTAACTTAAATCCCGAAGAATGCTTTATTCCGCGTTAATTAACCACTGCTCAACAATCAATCAAATCAAAATATTTCGTCATTTATTTAAAATATTTTGACATATGACATCATAATTATCAGCTGTTTAGATTGTGCGCACAGCACAACCACAAAAGTGATGTTTTGTTGGTGAGAACCGCCGTTTATAGATACTTGCTTTTCCTAATACTTTTTTTGTAACAGACATCCAAAGTCTTCCGGACCTTATTGGTGATGTTCTTCAGAAAGGTCAGGTGCGTAGTACTCGCAACCGGCGTGTGTGTATGACCAATTGTATGAACCTAAACGAGGCAAAAGAAGTGTGTAGAGATCGTAGCAGGTGGCGTTCCGTGGTTTCTGCTTACCCAATCCCATCCATGGGTGACGTAGAGTTATGCTGGCGAAACGTTCGTGGATGAAAAGTCCTTTGAATGAAAAGTTAATTGTTTAAAGATAATGTTGACCAACGGTTCATGGACCAATCGACTGTTGGTAAACCGTTTCAGTTTCGCGCGGAACGCCACATTTATTGCTTGCCGTACAACTGAGGTCGCAGGACTGGGTAATTCGACACGACAGCGAAAAGCGTTTCCTTCTCATAGTACATTCCAAACTGCCCCGTTGGCCTCGTGGTCGCAAGCGCGACCGCTGAGCGTGGGGTCCTGGGTTCGATTCCCGGGTCGGGCAAAGTGTTACTGGGTTTTTCCATTAGGAATTTCTTAGTAGCAGCCCGGAGTTTGGAAGTTGGCGGTGTGATACCCCCGTGCCTCGGAAAGCACGTTAAGCCGTTGGTCCTACGCTGGATCTCTCTCCGGTCGTGTCGGATTGCCGTCCCATCGGACTATGAGAGTGAGGGAAGAGTGAGTGCTCTTGTGTCTGCGCACACACTTGAGCACTATAATATCTCCCGCGCCGATGGCTAGTCTCCGTTGAGATTGGCCGCCGTGGCCGAAATTCGGTCTGGAGGACTATATACATTCCAATCAATGCGCTCCGATTGGTTATTCAATGTGTATGTAAAAATGCGTGTCTATGTGATCTATGTATGTATGTAGGTATGTGTACCTGCCTGGTTCGAATGAGTTACCGTGGCCCTGGCACAGGCAACTGAAGGAACACGGGTGGGTTTAGTTATTAAGTATGACAAGCCCCCGCTCCAGCCAGAGCGAAAAACGTCATTTGATAATTTCTCATAAATTAAAAAAAAAAAACGCCCCGACAAAAAATTTACTCTTAAAACTAACAAATAATATTTTAAACCTATTAAAATTATTATCGTCGTAGATTATGTAAGTTTATATATTTTTATTTTCCAAGCGTCGTCACGTCGGGGGACCGCTACAGTTTATAAAGTAATTTTCACATGATCTTCAGCAGAATTGCAAAGACTGAGATGACAAACATGTCTAAGAACACTCGCACATAAATCACCGTTAATACAAAAAAAAAATGAAATCGCTTCATCCGTTCGGGACCTATGATGCCACAGACAGACAGACACACACACACACAAACACATACACACACAAACACATACACACAGACACAGACAGACACGTCAACACCCCTCTTTTTGCGTCGGGGGTTAAAAAAGGGTATGTGTAATAAAAATACAAAATCTGAATATATTCCTTTATTCATTTGTACTTAGATACAGATACAAAAGAAAAATATACAAAACCGCTTGGAATGCAGGAGACGGAATAATCGATGTTACCACTGTTAATATTGTGTTAAATATATCTTTATCATTTGAACGCCAAGCGCCAATCAACACAATGACAAAGATTAAACATAGCGCTACAAATATTACTGGAAATGATTTTGTCATTACTTGCGAACGTCCATTGGCTTCGTTGGCGTCCAATGAATCCTTAATAATTATAAAATAAAAAAAGATTTTTCAAGATTAAAAACTAAAAGACACCTATAATACTTGTTATTGCGGCGTTTACAAACATAACGTATCACAGATAAGGTAAATATGAGCGCGACCTAGTGTCGGACGTAACCGAATTACAATTAATAAAAAATGAGATTGAATTTTTCCTGATTTAATGTTAATTTTTAACAATGCTATGATTGAAATTAAATTAGGTACTTTCTTTTAAAACGATGTTGAAATCCACATCCCGCTAACCCTTTTTCAGCTAAGTTGAAATCGGCTTCCAGTTTAACTGGGTAGCTGTACACTACTGTAATACCAGAATGCCAGTATTTTACATATTAATTAAATATTATATTTTAATGTCATAGACTTCATTGATTTTCTTTATAAGTACCTACTAAGCATTTACAGGACGTAGCAATAATTTGTAGTTGTAATTTGAAGCTATAAAATAAGGTGGCCACAAGAACACTAGAAAAAAAAACGATAGGACGATGGGAAGCGCCATCTGTCGGCGCGACTACGCGTCCAAGTTCACCAAACAAAACCGACGAAATATGATCGCGTATTCGCGTGGTGATCGCTTAAGTAGGACGGGGTTTAAACCACGCCATTTTCGAATTATTTCCGAATTCCAATCATAGCATCATTTAACATCGTTTACATTTAAAAATGGCACCCTGTGTCACAAAAGTACAAATCAGACTTCACGAAAAAAATCTAAGAATTAAACTTAACACTACTAAATTATAATTATAATATCTAAAATGTTAATAAATTAATACAGTTAAAGTATTGTCCAATAACTTATGCTAATGTCGTGGTTTTGTAAGTTTTCACATAGACACTTGAAATTCTTAGGTAAAGAGAAGATGGATGTGTCACTCAAATATAATAAAGGAAAACCTCCGAACTGAATATAATTTTTGGGGGCAATTTTCCACCCCACAATTATTGTTCAGGACATTCTTCAATATATAAATAGGAGCTCCTCCCAATATTACAAACTTCTCGCTCGGTGCCTCTATTTTATATTATACCTGAGCGAAGCTCCCATCGACTGTAACGTACAGACAGCGAATGCTGCCTGTTACATTGGCATATAAATGGCACAGATTTGCGTTCAGACCTTAGTATAGATAGATAATAATTTATATTCTTATTTCTTTTGTAATCATTATAACGTTCATGTAGACTCCTTGGACAGAAATTACTGGGACTTCTTTGCTATTGCAAATAAGATTTTTATTCTATACAGGATGCAATCGAAGTCATGGGCATTATTTTAACCTAAGGCACTACTAACGATACTGATTGCATTAGGCCTATTAATACGCAAATCAAAAATATTTTAATGCAAGTATGTAAAACCTTAAAAATGTAGTAAGTCATATTGCAAAAGGCTTATTATTGCAAATAAACACTTAAAGTAATTAAAACAAAATACTTCATAAACGCTAATAAGTCTTGAAGTATCAATATCTTAAAGCGCAGTACAGCGCGAAACGAAAAGTAAACAAACATCAAATAATACTAATAACTAGTCATTGCGGTCGACCGGCGAGCGCGCGGCGTTTCCTTAGAAGCGGTAACACAATCACAGACAATAGGCTAAAAGGCATGCCGCCCGCCGACAACTCTCTCCGTCCCGCTCCCTCACTCGCAAAAATACGGATATCACTCCCGCGCGGGGGCTGCGTGCGTCCCGATCCAGTGTCATAACGACTGCGCAGGTGCGTTGACGCATGTAATTGATCCCGTGACGTAATCGCCGCACGCGCATCTCACGTCTCGATCATACCCTTGGATTGCAGTGTATTAAGTGTCAGCGGTAATGCAGTGATTGTGAACACGATCTGGACTTTTTTTTATGGGGTGAAATTAAAAGAATTGTTTACGAACGTGAAAGTGAGTCAAAAGACGATTTAAAAAACAAAATTACTAACACATTCGACACATGAAAGCGCGGGACTGTTGAACAGTCTGAAAGACAATCACAGACGTAGGGCTCAATTGTGTATTGAACAAGGTGGTGGACATTTGAGCATCTTTTAAAATACGTGTAAGTGCTAGATAATAAGATAGGTAGTTTAAATTAATGTTAATACATTACAGTGAGATTCCTGAACAATTATTGTAAATACTGTGATTCCAACTTTGTAAATACGCCAAAACTACAGGAAATTAATTTTAACTAGGTAGATACGTAAACATTTTTTTTTTAAATTTATGTATCATAAATAAACGTAGTTTTGACCGTCCTAAGCCGGCAAATTATGAAGGGAAAGTTAGAATCTAATATGAATCAAATCGTTAGCAACTTACGTACCTATGTCACGTGGGTCGCGTAGGGTCAAAGAGTTCATGCGTACGGCGTAGGTACCTACTGCAGCATTCGCTATCGCGATGCGCAACGAATTGATACTTTGTATGACTTACTACATTTTTGAGATTTTCCATACTTGCATTAATACTATTTTTGATTCGCATAATAGTAGCCTTAATGCAATTAATATCGTGAGTAGTGCCTTGGTTTAAAATAATGCCCATGACTTCAATTCCACCCTGTATAGATAGATGGGAATGAAGGGCGAAATATTAGCATTACTTAACTTGTTATCGAACCACGCTTTATAAAGCGTACATTTACGGTCTCGTGGCCGCCCATTCCTTATTGAAAACTTAAAATATTCAAACATTTTGTCTACAATATAAAAACGGTACAAATGTAACTACTTATAGAAAACAACGTGTGTATATTACCGTATATCTGCTTAAGACACTATAACAAATGCGTGAAGCTAACTGCGTTGCAAATTGAATCTTAGAGACTCTAAGCTAGAGTCCATTTTGACTCTGAACATGTCAAGCGAATACTGATCCAAGTATTTTATTAAGTAAAAATAGTTTAATTTAGTAATTAAACTGCAAAAATTTCGTTACTTTTAAAAGATATTCAATTTTTTAATTAGTTAATTAATTTATACATATTTTCATAACTAGCAAAACAAGTGTTTTCAACAAAAGCACCTAATCAAACACTCGTTAATAATATATAATATAAATATATAAGATTAAACATACACTACTACAAGCAGAACTGAAGTTTCGAGTAATAGTCACCTTTTACCTATTCGACTTTAGCCAAACTTGTCGAATTAAATGCTTGGTGCGTTTTATTCAAATAGTGACCATTTTTAGGATAATTCTAATCTAATACCGGTCGGCGGCAGTAGATTTTGTCGAAGAATTGCAAACTATTTTTAATAAATAATATAATTTGTTACATTTTTTTTTTTTTTTTTTGAAACCGTGTATGTAATTAATCATGTTGTATTTAATTCATCATATCATCAAAATTGTTAATGAATTGAACGTGCAAATGCCTTGGAAACAATCTATGCCGCGACTGCTTGTAAAACAATTTATTTTGTATCTTAAATAAATTGTAACAGCAGCATTTGAAACCAAGAGCACTATTTACAATATTGAATCAGTTTCAAGCTTCTCAGTACTTTTAGAAAATCCTGTGCTAACAACGTTAGTTCGAGATTATCCTATCAATAGTCACCACAGTAAAAGGAGCCGATCACAATTGTGTGAACTTTTCTACACAGTGGTTCAAAACTATATAATATTAATTCATTGATATTATATTATACCAAATTACAGCGTCATCTTGTAGAAAACTTTAATATTTTCACTAATTGACACTATATTCAAAGCTCAACACAGGAATTATATTGCATATCAACGTTTTAATTTTGATTTCATAACATTTATTACATTAATATCTGTTAAAATGAGATTATATTTATCATTCCAGTGAGTTATTTAAATCAAAATATTCATAATATAAATATAATAATAAGTTTTATAAAATTAATATTTATAAAAGATTATGGAATATAAAAGCATGGATAAACAAATATTGAAGAGAGTTATCAAATGGAATCGGTATCAAAATGTAGTACAAAATGGATTCTGATAATTTCCGACAATTTAAGCAAGACAATATTGAAAAATTGATCTATAATCACTGTTTATACCGATCCGATCCGATATTTTGCTTAGATTGTTGAAAAAATTTTTTTTTCTAGAACACAGTCTTTTCGGAAGGCACTACCATGCCTGGATAGTTCCAATGTATAAAGTACAAGCATTTAACCTCTATCCTCGATGCATCATTCATACTCAATGAAAGCTTAAACATTTGCATTCATTGTACGGGTAAAAGTTAAAAAAAATTGTAGTTTAAATTAACATTTGTAAGTTTATCGAGAACTGTTGGACAAAGAACCTTGTCTGTCATGTTTTTAAGAGTCATGATTTTTATTGTTATGAGCAACAAATATGAAAAAAATACCACAGAGACACATTCCACAGAGTTTTTTTGGGTATTTTTTGCAAATTGCAAAGCCTTCACTGGTCATTTGTCACTTTCACCGCGAAAACACGACATACTCCCAAGCGATTACAAAAGTCCGTAGAACATAGCATTCGTGGTAAGTACAACGAATCAACAATTGTATAACTAGTGTAACGTACGTGGCAAGATTTGAAATATATTTGTAGATGGGCACAATGCTTTACGCTGGCACTACATTGGGCGTATTTGTACAAATATTCACGATATTTCATTAATACAAAATTAACTTTCTCTCAATAGCCATAGAGTAACATTTGTATTGATTATGTCACGCGAATATTTGGTCAAATACGCCAAGTGACGTTCCAGCATTAATCGAATGTTTGGCCAAACTAGACCATGGGCGTTTTTCTAATGACGCAAAGGCGAAGGTAAACCTTCGTCGTTACGCTGGAGGCGTACGTGTATGAATTTACCTGAAATGTTGCCTCCATGTTAGTCGTCTGCCAGTGGAAAAGCGCTCATTTGGTCATCAACAGCCGATAAAAGCCAACTGACCTATATAACTCGTTCAACGGGCGAGTCTTCGTCCAGCCCCTGCCTACACTTGTCGTCGATATCCTTCGCTTTGCCGTTGATCTTCAGATTGGCCAGGCTCACGTAGTTACTGCGCGAGATGCCCGGCTCACGGCGCTTGGGCAGGCCTGGCTCGTCAGTAACTTTCTTGTCCGCATGCTTTTTCTCAGGCACCGTGGCTAAAGCCGCTATGTTGTTCATTTGTGAGCTCCGTATCAAAGGGGTCAGTTTCGTGCCCTGTTCTAAAGTACTGAGAGGGGCCTTAATTCTATTGCGTCCTAAGTCTATGAATTTAGAGTCTTCGTTTGATTTCGGCTCGTATTTAGATCTACGGTCTCTGTAACTGAACCTCCCGTCTGCGAAGTTGGGTTTTTCAGCTAGATGGCGCCGGAATATCGGCGTCATTGGCTTGCCCATGCTGGCTAGTTTGATGTCTGACTTCAGAACGTCGTGGTGGACTGGTTTGTCAGACTCCGACGGTCTTACCCTGTGGGAGCGTCCGATGTTACTTGGTGACGAAGGTTTTTGAACGAAGAACTTGCTTCTAGACTTGTCTTTGTCCTCTACGTCTTTATTTCTGTCCACTTCGGCAGTATTCGGCTTGAACAGTCTACTGAGCTTTGGTGACATTAGCTTCTTTTGGAAAAATCCCGTTTTTTCTTGCGGTTTCTCTTTCTCCACAGTCTTATTTATATTCTTGACGCCGGCAGCCATAACGGGGCTTTTAGTTAAATAGTCGATATTAAACCTTCTGCAGTCGACTTCGGGTATTTTTCTTTCATGAGTCAAACATTCAGGGTTTCTCAGCACAACATCAGTGACATCGTAACTCGACTTCTTGGATAGTAAATTCTCTCCTTTCTTGACGATAGTTGCGATGGTCTTCTTGGGGTCGACTTCCATTTTGTCGAATATTTGCACGTTTCGATGCCACGTGCTGATGGTCTTCTCATCATCATCTGAGGAGTCTGTGTCCGCGTCGTCTGGTACAGTGCTACTGTTGGGGATGCTGATGTGTCTACAGAAGGGTAATGGGTTGTCTACCTGTAAATAAACATATTTTTATTTTACAAAATGTTTTGTTCTTTTTATTCTATGCCGCAAGACCTTGCTCACTACGCGGTTACGACCAGGACTGGTCGCATAACTGGTCGCAATGTTGGTAACAGAAGGTTCGACCAAGAAGAAATATTTTAGTCATCAGCATAGCTTTTCACAACCATTCAACAGGCTATCGTGTAGAAAATGACACATTTCCGGATACCTTACTGCCTTTCCGAAGCTGTCGGACGAATAGCGTCTATCTGATTTAAAATAACAGCATTTTCAAGTTTTGGATTTGTGATACGCATTCGATAAAATTGATTGATGTTCAATTCAGCACGGAAGCGTATTGATTGTTATAGTGGCTATGCAATTGCGGCCAAACTGTCTTGTATGACCGGCCGCAACTGTGGCCTCTGAAACTCCGTCTAAAATTGCGGCCGGTTACGCGACCTGTCGTAGTCATAGTCACATCGCGTCGTGAGCAAGCAAAAAATCGTCGCCGTGCAGTGCAAAAACCACATAAAATTATTGTTTTTTTTAGAATGAATTATGCACAGCTCTGAGATCCTTCTCAAGCCTTCTATTGATGATAAACGTTAATATCTTCCCCTTTATTATTATTAACAGCCGTTTGCGTTCCGCCGCAGGACAAAGGCCGCCTTGTCGCATTCCAGTTATAATTAGCTCTGATACGTGGGTTACCTTTGGCGTCCTACGAGGCAATATTCTTGGCCCGAGTCTCTTTTTGATTTATGTGAAAGACCTGTGTCAGTTGTCACTTATAAACAATCGGCAAGATCTTTACCCACGCGGACGATACGGCATTAATATTTCAACTGAGACGATCTTCTGCTGAATTTGGCCAATATTTTAGATAAGATTCGAGTTCGTCGCGATATGTCTTGTGTAAGAATTCCCTGTATAATTTTTTTTCTTTCTTTTTTACCTCATGTTTGTATTGCGACTCCAGCCCCTCCACGGACTGGTTGCGCAGGAAGGCGGGCAGGGCTGCGTCGAACTCGCAGGGCTCCACCTTGCGCGACTTGTTCTCCTGCAGCTTGTTGAGCTGTGAGTCCGGGGACGTGCGCTTGAGGGGGGGAGGGTCCAGCCATTTTGTTATGTCATCCACCTGGTAAGATGACTTGAAATGAATTTTGGTTCAAGTGCTGTAAATGAGATAAACACCTATTTCTCTCCTATAATTGGTAGATTATGTCCCACGAAAAATAGATTTAAATAAATAAAACGTGTAAAAAGAGATGAGTCGGCATGTTTCTCGACTTCAACAAAGCATTCGACACCGTCATGATTCCTTTCCTTGTGGACAAGTTAGATATGGGTGTTAATGGAAATGCTCTAAAAATCTTTAAGGATCTTCTTTGAGACCGTACGCAAAGAGTTCAGATAAAAGAATATGTTAGCTCTGATGTTTAAGTCATCTTTGGCGTCCCACAAGGCAGTATTATTGGCCCCAGTCTCTTTTCGATTTATGTAAATGACCTGTGTCAGCTACCATTTATAAACGGTAAGATCTTTACCTACGCGGACGATACGGCATTAATATTTCATGGGGGAACCTGGAAGTTGAAGTTTAACGAAGCGCCGAATTGGGATTGCATAATTTAAGCTGATTCATGTTGATGTCATGTCATGTCATGTTGATTTTGTTGCCGCAGTGTGCAGCGCGTGGTGGTTGCGGCTGAGGTTGGTGACGGTGTGTGTGTGACATACAGTACCTTAGTAATGTTGATCTTGTTGCCGGCCGCGTGCAGGATGTAGCCCGCAGTGTGCAGCGCGTGGTGGCTGCGGCTGAGGTTGGTGACGGTGTGTGTGTGACATACAGTACCTTAGTAATGTTGATCTTGTTGCCGGCCGCGTGCAGGATGTAGCCCGCAGTGTGCAGCGCGTGGTGGCTGCGGCTGAGGTTGGTGACGGTGTGTGTGTGACATACAGTACCTTAGTAATGTTGATCTTGTTGCCGGCCGCGTGCAGGATGTAGCCCGCAGTGTGCAGCGCGTGGTGGCTGCGGCTGAGGTTGGTGACGGTGTGTGTGTGACATACAGTACCTTAGTAATGTTGATCTTGTTGCCGGCCGCGTGCAGGATGTAGCCCGCAGTGTGCAGCGCGTGGTGGCTGCGGCTGAGGTTGGTGACGGTGTGTGTGTGACATACAGTACCTTAGTAATGTTGATCTTGTTGCCGGCCGCGTGCAGGATGTAGCCCGCAGTGTGCAGCGCGTGGTGGCTGCGGCTGAGGTTGGTGACGGTGTGTGTGTGACATACAGTACCTTAGTAATGTTGATCTTGTTGCCGGCCGCGTGCAGGATGTAGCCCGCAGTGTGCAGCGCGTGGTGGCTGCGGCTGAGGTTGGTGACGGTGTGTGTGTGACATACAGTACCTTAGTAATGTTGATCTTGTTGCCGGCCGCGTGCAGGATGTAGCCCGCAGTGTGCAGCGCGTGGTGGCTGCGGCTGAGGTTGGTGACGGTGTGTGTGTGACATACAGTACCTTAGTAATGTTGATCTTGTTGCCGGCCGCGTGCAGGATGTAGCCCGCAGTGTGCAGCGCGTGGTGGCTGCGGCTGAGGTTGGTGACGGTGTGTGTGTGACATACAGTACCTTAGTAATGTTGATCTTGTTGCCGGCCGCGTGCAGGATGTAGCCCGCAGTGTGCAGCGCGTGGTGGCTGCGGCTGAGGTTGGTGACGGTGTGTGTGTGACATACAGTACCTTAGTAATGTTGATCTTGTTGCCGGCCGCGTGCAGGATGTAGCCCGCAGTGTGCAGCGCGTGGTGGCTGCGGCTGAGGTTGGTGACGGTGACGAGAGGCCGCGCTCCAATGTGTGTGGCCGACATACACTTGCCGAGTCGCCAGCTGCGCTCCGGGACCGCGAGAGTCGCGTTGGAGTTCGACTGGAATGAAGGATTGTATATTTATTCGTTTGGCAGGATGCTTCTCATTTTTATATTTACTTATTTACGGGACGAATGCAAAAAAATCATAATAATATTTTTTTCGATATTTAAAAACTGACTGTGAATGTGAGTACCATGCAGATGAATAACTGACTTTATAAATGTCTGTCGGTTTGGAGTATCTTGTATATGGCCTACGAAAATGTCCTGCAGTAGCCAGTTGTGACGGGGCGTTGGGCTTTCTAAAATAGGGTTGAGCTACATGATGACTGATACATTTATGTCGTCTGTTGGGACAGGTCAGCTCAAAACTGCATTAGCTCATTCTTCAAGAGACCTTTGCAGACATGGCCCTGCATTGTTAGACTCACATAAAATTCTAATAATATGTTTGGAGTTTAAAAGAGACGCTGACGATCTCTGAGTTTTCTCTGAATTCGGCATTTGTTCTCAGGGTTCAGTCAGCTAACAAATGCCGGTGCCATCTAGTTTTAAAATATTGTTACGTAGATCGGAAATACTAGAAACGACACACTAACGCCATCTATTGTCAAGTAGCAGGTACTACACAAACGATTATCCGCAGTCGCTGCCGCCATCTATTATTTCGGAATTATCTTTCTGGTACTGTCTAAAAACTTCGCCGCTAACTGTGAACTGTGGCAAAGAATCGCGAGTATTCGAGAATGATCAGCTTGGCTTATAAATAGCGGATTTTTGGACTAATAAGACAGTTCGATTACGAATGCGATACAAGCGAGACAAGTGATACTGGTTAACGTTTTTGATTATGGCGGTATTGATTCAACTGTTTTTGTGTGTTTTGGTAAAATTGGTTAAAATTTATTTATACCGAACCCCAGCTCATAACAATATTGACCAACAAAATATAAACGTGTAGAAATGTCTTAAAATGTACTCAAATACAGTTTAATAAACATTTAATTTCATTGACATAGTTTGACTTTGCGTACAAAACTACCTATCTTAATATTTGCTACTTTAATCTGGGTCTAAATGACTGGTTACTAGTGTTGGGATTTTATTCGGATAAATACTCAAAATGGATAAATACTCGATAAATATCCGTTTTTACTGAGTATTTATCCAAAACAGCGGATACATACTATTTTAAGTTTTTGTAACGTAAATTTTGTAATTTTACTAACAAAAGGATTAAAATTAATGAAAAACAGACAATGGTGCCGATTCTGTTGTACAAAATTCTTTAAACTAAACTAAAAATCACTAAAATTTGGTTTATTCCTGCCAAACGACAATTTCCTATTCTCAAATAGACTAAAGTGACACAACTTAACTATATTTTAGTTTGACAGCACTAAGATTGCACTGAGTTATTAGTTTAGTGAAAATGACAATTTTGCTATTCTGAGTTTGCCGGTTTTCACCAAAAATTTTGACTTTAATAATTTATTTGGAAAAATCTGACTATTTTTAATCGCGATTAAAAAGGTGTGGAATAAAACTAGTGGTCATGAACAAAAATTCACACCAACGCCTCGCCTTCACGTGCAAAAACAGTGCTGTATTTTTTCTTTTGATTATATCTCGAAAATGGCGTGTCCTATCCTATCGCAAAAATAATGAAATTTTCGACCCCCTTTATAAAACCCCGGAACATATAAATCTCAACACGAAGGTAATTTTTTTTTTTATATTTTTCAAACAAAAAGTGAAAAATTCCATATAAAACACGTCCAGGCTGCCCCCTAACGCGCGCCTTCATCTCTAAAAAATTCATTGCGTAGCGCACACAAGTACCACGTTGCGAAACCAAAAGAAAAGAAAAACATGTTGATTGTCAAATTCGTTTTTAGTCGTGTCAAAATAATTTTTAAATTTAGAGATTTTTTCTTGCAGAATAGCGTTAAAATTCTCATAGCCAAAAGTAAGGAATTTTAGAGATAGTTTAGTTAGTTCAGTTCGGTGTACAACAGAATCGGCACCAATGCAGATTGATATCGTGCCTTATTAATTATTTTAACAATTACAAAATGCCGATATTTACAATAATTTCACTCATGAATGCAATTCGTCAATGACTGTGAAAGTTAGATAAAATTTTACATTTGTACATTTTTTTTTTTTGACATGCATACATGAACTCATGCCTTTCACCCATTACTTAAATAGATTCTGCCTACCCCAGGCAGAATCTGTTTAAGTAACGCTTAAATCATTGTAATAATTTAAAAAAAAACTACCTCGAGAAAGCTAAAAAAATCAAGTATCCTGATTTGGCTTGCGAGGTTGTCGACGCATGGGATGTGGATTCAGCGATCAATGTAAAGTTTTGCAAGCAGTGCGAACCCACGACCTAAGTCACGGCTGATACCACCGGGCCACCATTGCTATTGCCAATATGAAAGCGTGTCAGACTTTTACTGACTAAAACCCCCCGTGTTTCTTCAGTTGCCTGTGCCAGGGCCACAGTACCTCTTCCAAACAGATTCGCAACCCTGGCAGGCATCGGTGCTCCCGGACCCCTTCAATATGTGCTGACATCTCTTTGAGACACGTGTGGAATCGATGAAAATCGCTGAACGCTGGCTGCACGCACAAAAAAGCATGACTCATTGTCACGTTCTGCCTGCAACGAGAGTGCAAGCGAGAGCGCGAAACAAGCAATAGAGAGGCACGATCGGCTTAAGCGTTCGACTTGTGTCGCATCTATCTCTCTTCCACTCCATCGGCCGATGCGTCGGAGTAGAAGAGACTTAGATGCTATCACGTAAAATTATCGTCCGTAAACCGACTTTACCGACAACCAATTGTTTTTTATATATTTTATCATATCTGCATAGTTTATGAATTTTTGAAACTACCGCATTTCAGGACACCATGAGCCAGCAAATTAATAGTGTGTGCTGCGCAGTTTAAAGGCTCAACACCTTTTAACTAATTGAAAAGCCCTTTGTATATTTATAGCGTTGGCAAACAACAACAATAAACATGTCTTTGCCGCATTTTTCTTGACTATTAGAAGCTCTTCACAGAGATGTTCAATTATGCATTTCTCTACTCTCTCAACAAAGAAAGATTCTAAAATTGTGTCTAAAGAGCATGCTCTATTAGAGACGTTTGGCCTCCTGACACAATTACAGCCCTGGCAATTGACATTACAACTAAAAATGTAATAACGTAGTATTTTGGAAAGCCTAAATAACAATAAAAGCCATTAATATTTTAAAATAATCATCCGATGCGCAAAAAATATATTTATCCATCATTTTGAGTATTTACATACATACATACATAGAATCACGCCTTTTTCCCATGGGGGTAGGCAGAAACCACGGAACGCCACCTGCTACGATCTCTACACACTCCTTTTGCCTCGTTTAGGTTCATACAATTGGTCATACACACACGCCGGTTGCGAGTACTACGCACCTGACCTTTCTGAAGAATTATAAGGTCCCTATATGTCCTCCTAGGGCGTCCCCTCCCGGTGTTTCCACTCACATCTGCCTTGTAAATACCTTTTGTGAGCCGACCTTCATTCATCCTCTCAACATGACCAAACCATCTAAGCATACTTTTTTCACGATCTCTACACACTTCTTTTGCCTCGTTTAGGTTCATACAATTGGTCATACACACACGCCGGAGTATTATATTTTGAGTATTTATCCGATAAAAATGAGTAAAAACGAGTATTTATCCGTTTCGGATAAAAACTCCAGTATTTATCCACTGCCCATCTCTACTGGTTACTGTACCTTAAGTACTCCGGCGTCCGGCACGCTGAGCTCACTCTCCGCTTTACTGAGACGAGAGCAGCAACTGTCCTTCCTGCGAACAGAAACAATGTCAGAATATTAAGTAGAAAACAATAAATTTACTTCTAGTGGGTTCCTTCACTGAAAATGAAAAAATCCTTAGACCATACGTATCCATCTGGGGGCGACTATTTGAGTCCGACCGAATTTCGTTTTCGATTTTCGACAGTTTTTGTTTTCGGCCGAAGTCCCGACCGGCCAAAAACAAAACCGTTACGACCATGGCAGAAAAATATCAGTCAATCAATACAATTTTTCAAGGCAAATTTCCTTTTTTTTTTTTTTTTTAAATTAATGCAATAAAAATTGCTTCCACATTGAACTTTCAGTTCGATAAATCAATATGGTGTTTATGTGATAAGTATCACTTTAACTCAGGAAAAATCTATCAACAACATTCTTTTTTCGGCCGAAACATAAACCATTTTCGATCGTACTATACTTAGACCGTACCGTGTGGTGCCGGACGTAAAGAATAACACCACCCCATTTCTTCCCGTGGGTGTCGTAAAAGGCGACTGATGCCCGGTTTCTGAGGTACTCTTATCGGTAGTTTATCTGTTCATTAGCGCTATTGGTTCGATAACTTGACAGTTTGCGTTTCCGAACACCGCAATGTAAGATAAACTCCGTTTAAACTTAGGTTATTTTATCTGACCAATGTGTGGCGTTTATCGGTTCCATAACTTTATTTGACGTTTCATTTCAAACTATATTAACTTTTAGGTTATACTTATTTAAACATATATTTGTAATAAGTTCGTGTCCTGGGAATTAAGTTGCCAGTGAAAGTTAAATATTAATATCATTCAGATTTGGAAGTACTGGAGCTTATTTCTAATACATATATCATTACCAAGGAACTTAAGACGTAGGAGAAATCCATTCGAAATGTTATTGTATTACGGATGAAGAATTTAAATTGAGATATCGTTTTGATAAGAACACTGTACCATTACACCTAAGCGATATTATCAGCCCTGCTCTAGCTCCCGTTACGCATCGCAAAAGTCCATTGTCTGTTTTGATAAAAATTTTGATCGCATTACGATTTTACGCTACAGGTACATTCCAAGTATTCATTGGTTCACAAAACCACTAGAGTTCTTTATAAATTAAGCAATGAAATAGCCAAGCTGGCTACAAGTTATATAGGTATGCCAAATTACGAAGACCTGAGAGAAGTCAAGGCACAAATGTTTAATTTAGCTGGATTTCCAAATGTAATTGGTTGTGTAGATGGATCACACATACCAATTCAATCTCCTGGTGGTGACCGAGCAGAATTATTTAGTAATAGAAAAGGTTTCTGTTTAGATTACTAGCGCTTTTAATCAAACGCCTAATCAAGTTTGTTGAGCAATAATGCACAAATACGGCTCATTGCATAAACATTTAGTTTTAAGAATTTATTTTCTAAGTACACGTTGTAAACTTTATGTTATTTTTTTCTTCTTCATCTTGTCTTTGCACGGAATACAACTATTAAATCATCGGAAGCTTTTTATTCAAAATAATTTTGGGTAAAAACCCTCAACAGTTTCTTTTCTATTAATGTACAAGTTGTATGTCATGCAAAGTTAAACATTCGTGATATAGATGCTTGTTGCATGACAGTACCGTCTATTATAACTCATTCCTACGAGTGCGACTCGATAATAAGGAGATAGATGGTCACCTCATGGGAGACAGTGCTTATCCTTGTAGAAAGTTCATGATGACACTTTTCTTAAATCCAGCTACAAATGCGGTAAAACGTTACAATGAAGTACAAATAAAGACCAGAAACACAGTTGAAAGAACATTTGGTGAGTGGAAAAGAAGATTTCAATGCCTCTCTAAAATTACGGTTAAAATAAGATCACACATTAGCTGTAATTGTTGCAACAGTTGTGTTACATAATTAAAATAGCTCTAAAGCAAAATGATTCACTGATAATTGATTCTGCTTCTGAACAAGTAATCGTAATAGACTCTGTTGATCAACCCCTTTCCTCTGATGGAAACCATTTCCGTCGGCTATTGTTGGAGCAATATTTTAGGTTGCTAACTTTCTCTTTTATAAATATTTGAAACTGGAAAATTGTCATATTGTACAATTATGTAGGTATAATGGGGACACAAATAAAAAAAAAAACATATGAACTTGGCTATTTCAAGTTAAATATGCACTTCGATAAGAAGCATCTTCTCTCTTTCAGTATGTTTACTACGTTTTCCAGATTCCATTATGTTATCATATAAAAGAATGGAAGCGCAAACGATTCGAAAGACATGTATTGTAAGTATTGTAACCGACAGCGAAGTAAAATTAATATCAGGAATCATAAACAATGAACTGAGTACTGACAATAGAAAAAAAGGTTTTACCCATAAATATAAAATAACGACTTTACATATTTTTAACTAAAATAATATTAGGCCAGTTATTTACCCTTGAAAAAAATTATTTTGTATATTAAACGAGTTTTAAAGACCATTTAAATAATAAAAATCAATTTCAGATGCAATCTCATAAACAGACCCATCTAGCGGCATCTAAATAACTAGTTAACAGTTTCATAGTTATTGAATGGTTTGTTTTGTATTCAGAAACGCAGTGACAGTTAGCCGACGTTTATCTTATGCATAACTTTATTGAATGAATAGTTGTTGAGAGTTTATCTTGGAACTTCAGAAACCGGGCATAAGGGACTTACTAGAGAATGGGCAGCAGCGTTCTCTATAAATTTTACCACCATGCTGCGATCGCCAACCCGCTTGTCAAGCGTGGCGATTATGGCAAAGCCCTCCAAATTGGGGGAGGCCTAAGTCCAGCAGTGGACGTCTTACGGCTCAAATGATGAATGATGATGATACTTAGACCTACATCTGTATAAATGCTGATCTTGGTGATAAACTTTACCTACCCCATTACGGATTCTGTGACGTCAAAGGTGTTAAAGATATTCGTAAGTTACATAGTTTGCAGCGTGGCCGGCAGTGGGCCAGGCTGGGCCAGTACATCACACTAGTGACATGCGTACCTGTGCTGGCAGCAGTCGGGCGAGCCCTGTCCGCGCTGCGCCGAGCCGCGCGAGTACTGCACGATGTCGGCCAGCAGCGTGGCCGGCAGTGGGCCAGGCTGGGCCAGTACATCACACTAGTGACATGCGTACCTGTGCTGGCAGCAGTCGGGCGAGCCCTGTCCGCGCTGCGCCGAGCCGCGCGAGTACTGCACGATGTCGGCCAGCAGCGTGGCCGGCAGTGGGCCAGGCTGGGACAGGTACATCACCATGCTCTCCAGCCAGATCTCGATCACCTCGAACGGTGGCCTGTGGAGTACACAACAACCATTTACCAACGTTTATGCTTCAGACTATCGTGAATTTTAAAGAACGAACTAAACCGAGAAAATAGTTGCCCATTCTAAAGTGTAACAAGTTCCTGTGGAGAAGAATAAGCAACAACCTCCATGAACACAAATTGTATAATTTACGTGCAAGCGACAGAATAATTTTAGAACTATAAATATTGACGCAATTTTTTTTTTTTTATCTAAAACATTCTAATAATAAATTTAAACCCCCTTATGTCCCGCTATAGTTTAAAATATTGTACAATACCTAGTATCGGGATCCAGATGGCAGGCCAGGAAGGCGATCCTGTAGAAGGGCTCGGGACAGTTGGTGACGCGACAGAACTTGTCCACGAACAGCGGCTCGTTCAGCCCGAAGTCTGTGCGGCGCGGCAGGAAGTCCGGGTCAGCTGACACGCGCCCTATTATCTGCGGGACAAAAGTATTTCAGTATCTTCTCCTTAATAAAAATCTAAAATTTATTTATTCACTGACAAAGAACACTAACCGCTGCTGGGTCAAAAAGCCTTTATATACCTAAGGAAGTAAGGAGAGCACTATCCTCTGATACAATTAATGATGATAGTTTGTATGGAAGTCCGTATGAAGTTAGAAGTATGGAAGTTTGTGTTTAGATTTCTATCTTGACATAATATAAAACAAAGTTACTTCCCGCGGCTATACGCTTAGATCCTTTAAACTACGCAACGGATTTTAATGCATCAATAGACAGAGTGATTCAAGAAGGTTTATGTGTATAATACGCGGGCAAAGTCGCTGGCAAAAGCTAGTTGTTAAATAAAACTTAGTTGTGACATCGTTTTTTATCCTTGTTCTCAAAGGAGGAGGTTATTTTGTATGTATGTTCCGCGAATTCTTCAGCAATATTGTAGATCGATTACGAAAATATATTTTTTTTTAAAGAGAGGAAGAAGAAGAGATGATGACCAGAGGTCGGAGTAGGTAGATTGAAATGGGATCAATGAACTGGCACGTATATATTAGTACGGATAAGCCTCTGGGATTCCGGTATTTTGAAACTAATTTCAAATGTTGTAATGTGTAGAATAAAGAATACATCAATATGAATAAGAAATGTTTATCCTTTTGCTGTCTTTTAAATAATAATAATAATAATAATAGTCATTTATTCTCTCTTCACAAAGCTGACTTAAAGTTAGTGTGTACAAAAATAATGTTTCAGCTGAATTCCACCTTTGTGAGAGACTGGTGCCTGATATAGGTTTTTAGAAAAAAACCTGTGATACAGGTCACCAGGCCCCTTCCACGGCTAGAATTAACTTCAAGGTACAGGGTAGCGTGCAAGAGTTGCAGGCAAACAATATGCATAGCAAAAATCAAAACTAAGTGGGAGTTAAAAGACATGCGTAACACAACTAAAACTAAATTATTGAGTAATGAAAGAAATAACAACAAAAAAAAAAAAAATAGAAAAAAATTAAAAAAATCTGCAGAAGTTGAGTCGTGCTGTGAGATGATATGTGCGTGAGTATTTTACTTGTGTGCAGTGTTAGAATAGTAGGAGATGTATGTGAGTAATTCAGAGGAGCAGTGTGTGAGTGTAGGTTTGTTTTGTGGTGTGAATGGAGCGAGAGTTGTTTATGTGTTAAGAAGGTGAAAAACAGCTATGTACATAATGTTAGGTTTGTCAATAGTAGTTTTATTTCATGACGGTCAAAATATTCTCAGTTTTATCGTAGTCCAGGGTTTTTAAGTATTTTTTTATTTCTTTATTACAGCTTGATCGAGTTTTTGGGTATAGGTTTAGAAATTTATTTAATTTGTTATAAAGATAATGCCCAAGGAAGCAAAAGAATCTCTTCGGGAGTGTGGATTTAAATTGAGCCGTGGGACATACCCTTCCCTTTCGACGGTTGTTTTTGAGTAGCTTAGTGTCAAACTGCAATTGAGAATGTTTTTTAAGAACTGTACGAAGTATGAATGTTTGTCTGACGGTGAGAGTGTCCCATTCTTTGTAGAGGTCAGTAGTTGGAAAACGAAAGGGGAGACCAGCTCCAACCTTGAGTATGGCACGCTGTGCCCTTTCAACTTCGATAAGGTGTGTTTTTGCAGCACCTCCCCATGCTGTGATGCAGTAATCAATAAGGGATTGGCAAAATGCATAGTAGACCATCTTAATAGTCTTTCGGTTGGCCGACTGTCGTAGATTTTTAAAAATGTATATTACTTTTCGCAACCTGGTCACGAGGGTTTCTATATGAGGTTTAAAGGAGATATGTTGGTCAATAGTGACTCCCAGGTATTTAATATTCTCAGTTACTTCAAGAGGCGAACAAGAGCACTGGGCATTTTCAATGCCACATGAGTGAGCAGTAATCGTTAGAGTTGAGGGTGGGAGCAAGTTAGATCTTTGAGTAAAGGTTATGTACTTAGTTTTAGAGACATTAAGAGTCAAAACATTGTCTTGCAGCCAGTTACTAACACGATTTAGACCTAGTTGTGCAACATCAAATACCTCCTCCCATCCGTCACCACCAAAGAACAGTGCAGTATCGTCAGCAAAGGTAATAATCTTGCCTTTATAAAGAGAAAGTTGGCAGAGGTCATTAATGTACACCAGGAATAGTGTTGGGCCAATTATACTACCCTGTGGTACACCAAAATCAACTGAGAGCTCGTCACTGAGTGAGTCGTTTATCCGTACTCGTTGTTTCCTGCCAGTAAGATAGTCCTCCATCAGCTTCAAGGTGATTCCTCTGATACCGAGCCGCTCAAGCTTTGTTAGAAGGTGCGGAATAGAGACTGTGTCAAAGGCTTTTGCAAGGTCGAGGAACACCGTTAGGCATCTCTTTCTGTCATCCAAGTTAACCACAATGGAGTTTATTAATTCTTGAACTGCATCATTGGTACTTTTGCCAGTTCTAAAACCAAATTGTGAAGACGAAAGGACATTATTAACTTCTAGGAACTTAACCAGACGTTGATTTATAAGGCGTTCCAATATCTTGGACAGAGCAGGTAGGATGGAGATGGGCCGGTAGTTATTGATACAGTCTTTTTTTCCAGCTTTATAAATGGGCTTGATAACAGCTATTTTAAAAGCTTGAGGAAAAACTCCCGTTGAGATTGAGAGATTGCAAATATGTGTTATGGGAGAAGAGAGGTAGTTTGCGTATCTCTTAATGATTTTGCTGCTAATCTGATCAATTCCCACTGCACAATTCTCCTTAAGGCCTTTAATTAGGTTGCAAATTTCTTGTTCATCGGTAGCAAGAAGGACAAGCGAGTTTAAAGGAGTTACCGATGTGTGATCACTTCTATGGCAAGGTGTTGTAGCTTTCAGAGTGGAGATTTTACTAGCTAGCTTTGCTCCAACGTTCACAAAGAAGCTGTTAACGTCGTTTATGTCCACCTCGGCATTATTAGATGACAAGAGAGATGACGAGAAGTCTGCTCTCATGTCAGAACCGCTAATTTTTTTAATGACATCCCATAATTGTTTTTTGTTACCCTTTGTATTTTCAATCTCCTGTTTTTCATACCTCTTCTTTGCTTTTTTAAGCAATGAGGAGCAAAAGTTTCTGTAGCGCTTATATGTCACTTTTAGAATCTCGTCGTCAGGGTTACGTTTTAATTTTTTGTGCAAGTTATCCCGGTTTCTCATGCAGCGAAGAAGTCCCTTAGTTACCCATGGCTTGGTTATTAGTTTTCTTTTTGAAGTTTTAACTATGCTGGTGTTATTTTTTTATGGCTGTAGATAGCTGAGCCACGAGGAGATCAGTTGCTTTATTAGCGTCCTGATAGTCAAGGATGGGCTGATAATCAATGTTTTGTATTGCTTTGTCCAGATTGTCGTAATTAACCGAGCTATACGTTTTATTAAGATACTTCGTCCGTGTTTTAGGTTTACAACTAATAGCTACACTTTCGTGGTCAGTGATAGATGTTTCGAAGACAAAACAGCAGGCGTCCATTTTAGTTTTCAGCATCATGTGGTCTAAACATGTTAACCCATGAGTTGGCAGAGTATGAGCCGGGAGCAAGCCATGGCTAGCCAAACTGTTCAGGTAATCGTATGATCGTTTATCGGAACCGTTTGGAACTATATTGATATTTATATCACCACAAAAGAAAATGTTTTTAAAAGTTTTTAGATTGCTTAGTAGGGTGTTAATTGAATCGATAAATTTAACAGTGTTTGTTTGACTAGGTGGGCGATATAATCCTACAATGCAAGTATCTCGATCCAGCTTCAATACAAGGCAATTAGCGTCAGTAACTGTGGGTTCTTCAGAGATTACCTTAAGAAGCTTGTTATAATAGATGACAACTCCTTCATTTTGAGTTTTGTGTGAGGTAGTTGCTATATGATTGTAGTTTTCGAGAGAAGGGATGAACTTTGCAGACGGGAGCCAGCATTCTGTAAGTACTAAAATATCCCAGGGTATTTCAGATCTTTGCAGAAGCGTAACGAAATTGGGCATATTACAGGTAATGCTACGAATATTTTGAGACAGGATATTGATTGTATTTTTATTCAATTGCATATGATTCTTTGCATCTTCTATGTCACAAGTTATATTTTTAGCTACTTGAATAGCGTCCAGATCGGAGTTTATTTCATTAATGGTTTGCATAGTAGTTATTCGCTATATAATTTAATATATTTACTGAGAAAAATACAGTCACGCCTAATACGTGACGTAATGCTGAACATGAAGTAGAATAAACTCAGTTCTGGATCTTTAGTAACTTTATAAGCAAGGATTTGACATAGTGCAGGAAAAAGAAGATGAAAGAGGCTAGGGTAAACAACATAGCACACGGTTCCGACTCGCTTGGATAACGTATGTCTTGAGTTGAGTGAAGGGTGAGCGTGATGAGAAATATATGTGTGTGTAATTCTGCAGTAACAATAGAAGCTTAATAATAAGAATGTGACCATGAAGCCAAAATAAATAACTAATGCAATTAAAAATACTGAAAAAAAGCATGCCAAACCAACAAAACAATAACAAGAGTATACAACCAAAGCTAGTCACATAATAAGTTCGTGAAGTTTAATTTCTTCATCAATGCGAACTGGGGTCGAGTTCTCTTCTTTCTTAACATAGACTTTCCCGTATGAAGTCCAGGCCGCTAGAAGTTTTTTGTTTTTAACGTTTGAGCGCGCAATGAAGAAAAGATATCTAGCTTTAGCTGTTAAGTACTCCGAGATGTATAATGTGCATGGCGTTCCTGGTAGTTTAATTTGCTCTGAGTTCAATTGCGGCTGTTTGTTTTCGCGTCTGGATTTATTGTATGTCTTGTATTTAGAAATCAGTGATTCCTTTCTGAGAGTAGTACTGAAATCTACAAATACTGCATCTGACTTGGAGCGAAAAATGTCCCTAATTTCGGACTGATGTATAGGTGTTTCAAGGCCTAATGTCGAGGCGAGCTGTTGGATTGTGACGGTAAGTATTTTCTTATTTTCGTTTTCCTGCTTCGGCATGTTTCGAATTTCAATTCTTGAACAATGCGCATGCTTGTCTAGTTGTTCCAGCGAATTTTCCAGAGTCAAAACTCGGTTCTTGTACTCCTTATTTTCCTGTTCCAGCAGGTTGATTTTAGCTACAAGATCGTCGTGCTTTAGGGTTAATGATTCAACTGATCTCTGTATGCCCTGGTTTTGGGTAATTATGGTAGCTAGGGCATTATTTAATAGTTCGAATTTGGTATCCTGCTGGTCTCTGATAAGGTCGAGCATTGTTTTTAATTCGGATGAATGATCAGAAGGTTCCTTGATATTATCAAAAGTGCCTTTCAGGCGCTTGGTAATGTTAACATAATTGTCAGTCGGGTCCGTAGTATTCGACATATGATTAAGAGCTGAGTCCGAGCCGTAATGCATAATCTTGGTTGGAGGATTAAGCTGAGGTGTGCTCGGAGGAGAGCGTGACACCGCCATTGTACTGGGAACGTAATAAAAAGTCTCGCTGTTTGTAAATATAAAAAGCTCTTTGTTAAATTATGTTATTTATGTAAATAAATAACTTTTAATGTTGAAATTGTAGAAAATCATATAAATGAAAATCCAAAAAGAGTTTGTCTCGCGTCGGATTCGAACTACCACTCTACTGAGTTTCTATCCACACGATCGCCTCCGAACCAAGCGTGTCTCAGATAAAGGTGTTCAAACAGGTCAACTGATGCCTAAACTAGAGTGATAATGTTAGTAGCGTAACCTTGCTTTCACTTTTGAAGGTCGCTCGCGCACTCGGAACACAAAGACAACACACCGAAGTCCACTTTTAACGACTATTTTGAATCGTTTTTGCTCACTTTACTTGGAGTCACTTTGAATATTGCTATTCTTTTACACAGTTTTGTTTATAAGTTCGTTTTGCACTGCTCTACAAGAGTTTTAGATTGTAAACATAATTTAAGACCACTTTTTATGAATAAAGACTGCGGAGCGTTTACAAACACGTCAACTCGCACCGGTGTCGAGACGGGGGGATCAAGAAATAGTACTATATAGGAGACCGGCCTTCTACAGTAAAAAAAAAAAACAATTTTAAAGTTTATCTATCGCATTCTATAAATTTCTAATGTAGTACCTAGTTTAAAAATCCTTACTTTCACAATATTTGATTCAATCCCGTAAGTACCAAAATGAAATCCTGGAAAAAAGGCTTATCCTTGTTATGATTTCTATGACTATACATGATGCGAGTACGTAAAATCAATCTACCTACTCCGACCTCTGATGATGACTGATGACGCTGAGTTGTGGACTCACCTCGCACAGTATGATCCCGAAGGAGAACACGTCGACCTTCTCATCGTACACGTTGCCGTTCATCATCTCCGGCGCCATCCAGTACGGGTTACCGACCACCTGGCAATACAAAACATTAAATAGATTAGATGTAAAAAAATATTATATATTAAAATCGATGTTTAACGCTGTCTGTGAGATCGAGTTGTTTTTCTAAACTACGCAACATATTTAGAAGCGGTATCCAGCACCAAGAAGAGAATTTATTCCGAAAGTTTTAAGTGTATATATTATTTATTTATTTATTTATTAGCTTTATTTTTATCCCTTACAACATGAGGTTTTGTGGTGTGTACTTATTTATTTATTTGTTAGTAATGTTAGTTTTGTACTTAAATAATGTTAGTATTGTTAGGTGTAAGGGCCGCCTATTGCGGTGAAAGCCTCCTCCAAATCATTCTAGATATCTCTGTCTTTTGCCTGTCTGGTCCATAAGTTTCCAGCTATTTTTACAATATCGTCACTCCATCTTTTAGAAGGTCTACCCTTCCTTCTTTTTTTTACCTCTTGGGTACCAAGTTAAAATTATTTGTGACCATCGTTCATCTATAGCTCTCTGAATATGGCCTGACCACTTCCATTTTAATTTTAGAACCTGCTTGACCGCATCTCTCGCCTTTGTTCTTTTTCTTATGAGAGAACTTTTGACAGTGTATATATTATGTACATTTATATTAAACTTAGATATAATTGAGGAGGTTAGGAACAAAAGGTGTCATTTACAGCTTTTAACGTTTTGAGTAAATTGAGAAAATAAATATTCAAGTTGATCTAAGCAATTTTTATTACTTTTTATTAACCATTTATGTGTCAATTATTGTATACAATTTAATGTACATAAGTTGCTGGTTTTGAAATTTGGAAAAAAAATATAAAATACATATCAAATGACACCCTTTGATCCAAAAATCGCTTGAAAATGTCACTATTTGATTCAATAATTTTGTAAAATGTCACCATTTGAAACTCACCGTCTAAAAAATGTTACTTTATGAAACATTCAGTGTGAAAATAAAAATAGACTCACACAAAATATTTTTATTTCTTATACATGTAATTCTCCACAATCAGGTTCCAAACAATCACAACGATTTTCATTATCTTCATTGTCATTTTCACCGACATTACTTTCATACAAAATATCACAATACCATTTTAATGAAAGCTCATTTTTCCAGTCTTCTCCAAACTGCTTTTTTAATAAACTTTCAAAATCCTTCTTTTTAGCACCTTTGATAAAGGGTCCCAATTCTTTCTCAGTACAGTACCGGACATAAATGCTGTTCAATTTTTTGAAGGTTATAAATGCGATTTTTAACCGACGATAAAAAACGGAGGAGGTTCTCAATTCGACGCGTATATATATATATTTTTTTTATGACCACGCATAACTTTTTACATAATTGTCCGATTGTGTTAATTCTTTTTTTCTTTTTGGAAAGTGTGTACTTCGAAGGTGGTCCCATATAAAATTGGAGAAAAAAATCGAACCCTAAGGGTCGGAAAACAGGGGATGATTGATTGTTCACTCAGTGATTGTAATGTATAACCACGCATAACTTTATACAGAGTAGTCCGATTTTGATAATTCTTTTTATTGGATAGGGACCCTATTATAGGGTATACCTTAGCCTTACCTTACCTTATTAGTACTTTAAAGCCACAAAAAAATATAAAATTAAATCTTTTTTCCAAATATTAAACCGCCGAATAAACTGAAGAGCAAAAGTTTAATATTTTATACAAAATACAAAATCACACAGCATTTATTTCCGGTACTGTACCCGGTTTGAACCGACTAAAGACTCTTCAAACGTATTTCTTAAGAATATGTCACTTTTTGAATTCAAGTCAAGATAGTAATCACTGTGATTAAATAAAAATGTAACTTTTTGTTCCGAAAGCAGCAGTTCAGATCGATTTTTCTATGAAACTAGTCAATTTTTTAACTCAATCTTGGGAGTTACAGATAGAATTTAACATTTAGAGTCGATTAAAAAAAAAACGAACTGAGCAAAATACGTAAATGACACCTTTTGTGCCTAACCTCCTCAATTAGGGGTACCCCTAGGTCGCTAGTATATCCTACCAACATTATAAATGTGAGTTTCTATGTTGATAAGATCATAGTAAATTAGGAAGCCGTGTTCACATTAACCAGCACCCTAATTGCGGAACACACTATTAATCAGAATTTGAATCATTTCGAAGCTTATTTGCCATCCACTCATTCATATGTTCGAAAAAATTGTTTGCTTAGCAACGTTAATAACGCCATAAATGTTGCGGAACTGTCAAAATGAAACCGATTCCCACTGATAGCGTATTACGCAATTACACCGCAGTTGAAGTGATTCCTTCAGACAGTACGTTCTAATTTACTTTGATCTTATTGGTCAAGGGGCGTGGCTCAGCTGAGTGACAATAAAGAGTCACTATTTTCTTAACGCGAACTGATAGTCTATTCGCGTTATAAGATGTTATTTGTGTTTATTTCATTGTAATTCTGAATAAATCACATCTGAAAGAAATAATAGGTTGGGGAAAAAGTTTCTTCGCATTTTTTAAGAAAATTCAAAACATTTTTTAATAAAGTTTATTTTCATTTAACTAAAGTATGTAGGTACCATTTTGTTCGATAACTTTTTGCCATCTTGTAGGTAGGGACATGATCCCATTGCTATAGAAATTTTGGGACTTCTGGTCAAAATACCGCGACAAGTGGTTTTGGCAGTCCTCTCGTGATGTTAACCTGACACTGCCTAAAGAATTCTGAAGAGACCGAAACAGGTGGAAATCTGAAGGTGCAAGGTCAGGACTATACGGCGGATGCATTAACACCTCCCAGCCAAACTCTCTTAATTTTTGTTGGGTGGCTAACTGGCTAAAGATGTGTGAGGTCTAGCGTTATCATGATGAAAAACCACACCCCTTCTGTTGATTAATTCCGGCCGCTTTCTCTCAACTTCTTGCTTTAATCTCATCAGTTGTTCGCAGTAGAGTTCAGAATCGATGGTCCTGCCTGGTGGTAACAGCTCATAATGAATAATGCCCTTCCAATCCCACCACACACACAGCATCACCTTGTTGCGGGTTAACCCAGGTTTCGCCACAGTCTGTGAAGCCTGACCAGCCTTTGACCACGACCTTTTTCGCACGTTCTTGTCATACGTGATCCACTTTTCATCTCCAGTTATCAGCTTCTTTAAAAATGGTTCGGTTTCATTACGTCGTAATAAAGAATCACAAATGAGTACACGGTTCATTAGGTTTCTTTCAGTGAACTCGTGAGGTACCCAAATGTCGAGCTTTTTTGTGTACCCAGTTTTTTTCAAATGCGCCAAAACTGTTTTGTGGTCAATTTCCAGTTCTTCAGCTACGTCGTAACTACAGGTATGCCGATCTTGCTCCACTTTTTCAAAATTGGCATCCATTTTATCCGTAATAGGGCGACCAGAGCGACGTGCATCTTTGACATCAAAATTTCCGGATTGAAAACGCTTAAACCAAATTTGTGCTACTCTCACAGACACTACAGTAGGTCCATAAACATCGCAAATTTTTTTCGTGGCTTGCGTTGCATTTTTACCTTTTTTGTAGTAAAATTTTAAAATGTATCGAATTTCTTCATTAGATTCACTCATCTTGACGGTACGAAAAACAAATGAAAATCACACATTTTCCTAATTTGAATTTGGAATTATGTTCTTTAAAATTTAAACTTTCAATGATACCAAAACCAGCCAGATACAAATAGTATCGCCAAAGAGATTTTATTACAAGTTCATACATACTATAATGCGAAAAGACTTTTTCCCCAACCTAATATGAAAGAAAATAAATGAATTAGTTTTTTTTTTTCATTTATTTGATTCACTGTACACAAAAAAAAAACTTATTCATAATAGTAGTGTGTACCTTACTGGCGCCAAATAGGCCCATTTCCACATAAATGCCAAACAACTAGTGCCTGTTTTCCAACTTATCAGTAAAATTATCGTAATGGGCCCTACGAGAATACAAACGCTGAGGTATTCATTTAAAATATTGTAACATTATGGTGGGATAGGAGTCCTTTTGGGTTGGCACGGGTCTGTTTCTCGATTATTTTGTTAGTTTTCAATGTTCCGTTTTTGTTTTGCATTTTGTATACGAGGCTCAAATAAATATTTTTCTTTCTTTATTTTCTATATCAGGTGATAATGTTAAGAAGGATGTGTGGTGTTACACGAATGGATAGAATAAGAAATGAGTACATAAGAGGACCAGCACCCTAATTGCGAAACGCACAATTTATCAGAATCTGAATGGGATCGAAGATTATTTCTAAACCATTGCGTCATTTGTTCGAATAAATTGTCGGCTCAGCAACGTAAATAACGCAATTAATGTTGTTTAACTATGAATATTAAACCAATTCCTACCGATAAAAAGTTCCGCAATTACCCCTCTGGAACCCCCCTCTGGACCTATAACTGAAAAGTTGTGCGGAAATTGGTTGTCACGTTATGGGCATGTGATACGAAGGAATGAAGAAAATGTCATTGAGTATGAATGTCGATGGTCATAAGAGTAAGGAAAGACTAAAAAAAAAATTAATCGACTGTGTGAATGATGACATGATTAGAAAGAGAGAGAATCCGAGATGAAGACTAATAGAGAAGTGTGGAAGAAATTAACATGTTGGGTCGAACCTAAATAAATTGTTATAAGGGTAGGAGAATAATCCTGATAATGTTCCAGCGAGCTGCAGGAGGTACAGCCCGTCGGTGCTGGTGATGGTTGTATACCAGCAGTACATACCGTGTATCTCTTGCGGCGCAGAGTGCTGTGCGGCTGACGGTCCAGCGAGCTGCAGGAGGTACAGCCCGTCGGTGCTGGTGATGGTTGTATACCAGCAGTACATACCGTGTATCTCTTGCGGCGCAGAGTGCTGTGCGGCTGACGGTCCAGCGAGCTGCAGGAGGTACAGCCCGTCGGTGCTGGTGATGGTTGTATACCAGCAGTACATACCGTGTATCTCTTGCAGCGCAGAGTGCTGTGCGGCTGACGGTCCAGCGAGCTGCAGGAGGTACAGCCCGTCGGTGCTGGTGATGGTTGTATACCAGCAGTACATACCGTGTATCTCTTGCGGCGCAGAGTGCTGTGCGGCTGACGGTCCAGCGAGCTGTAGGAGGTACAGCCCGTCGGTGCTGGTGATGGTTGTATACCAGCAGTACATACCGTGTATCTCTTGCGGCGCAGAGTGCTGTGCGGCTGACGGTCCAGCGAGCTGCAGGAGGTACAGTCCGTCGGTGCTGGTGATGGTTGTATACCAGCAGTACATACCGTGTATCTCTTGCGGCGCAGAGTGCTGTGCGGCTGACGGTCCAGCGAGCTGTAGGAGGTACAGCCCGTCGGTGCTGGTGATGGTTGTATACCAGCAGTACATACCGTGTATCTCTTGCGGCGCAGAGTGCTGTGCGGCTGACGGTCCAGCGAGCTGCAGGAGGTACAGCCCGTCGGTGCTGGTGATGGTTGTATACCAGCAGTACATACCGTGTATCTCTTGCGGCGCAGAGTGCTGTGCGGCTGACGGTCCAGCGAGCTGTAGGAGGTACAGCCCGTCGGTGCTGGTGATGGTTGTATACCAGCAGTACATACCGTGTATCTCTTGCGGCGCAGAGTGCTGTGCGGCTGACGGTCCAGCGAGCTGCAGGAGGTACAGTCCGTCGGTGCTGGTGATGGTTGTATACCAGCAGTACATACCGTGTATCTCTTGCGGCGCAGAGTGCTGTGCGGCTGACGGTCCAGCGAGCTGCAGGAGGTACAGCCCGTCGGTGCTGGTGATGGTTGTATACCAGCAGTACATACCGTGTATCTCTTGCGGCGCAGAGTGCTGTGCGGCTGACGGTCCAGTGTACTACTGGCGGTGCGCTGCACAATGCGCGCCAGACCGAAGTCAGCCACGATCACTGTCTTGTCCTGCAAACACAACATATAGGTACTTTTCAGACCACCAGCTTAAATATCAAATTTCCAGTAAAGGCTCTAACGGGACTAAAATATTGTACTGAATGTCATTGTAAACCACTGGTCCATAATGTGATTGGAGTTTGGAAACGTAACAGAATATTTTTTACAGCAAAAAGGTAGGTAGGTGTGTGAAAATATAAAGGAGATGTTTCATTTTCGGCCATCAGATGTACATTTATCAAAAAAGAGGAAAAAATACCACATTTTAGGGAAAAATATTCTCTGGTTAATTTGCGCCTGATTTGTTGTGTACAAAAAATAATGGTTTTTCAATTATTACCATGTTTTATTCAACATGGCGTCTCGTTTGCTTGCAGACTTCATTCGTTCTGAAATCATGTCTCATCAAATCAATGTTAAGTAGAAAATAATTAAAAAATGTGTGTATTCTTGTAGTGTTAAAAATAAATTACTATTATTCTCTTGTAAATATTTTTGAGTAAACATAATTAAGTGTGACTATTTCATCGTTACAAAAATCTTTAGTCTCCATTCTTGAAGTGTGTTTCTAAACGAATTCAAAATAACCTCTTGCTAACTCTTAGGACACACGTCAAACATTTTTAATTTTTATTTTGTACATAAAAACCATTTCATATTATGAAAAAAATGTTACTTTATTCTATTCATGAGTAATTTACCCAGCTTCGCTAAACGGTACACGTTATGGCCGGAGCCCCATATAAAAATGAAACATCTCCTTTGACCAACATACAACCTGTCAGTAACGCAAAAATTTAACAAATATAGAATCGTCACCCTGGCGTTTTCATCTTATGTAGTAATTGTATGTCGAAATCATGTTATCGCATGAGACATAGCGTACCTCCCTGACGAGACAGTTGTGCGAGTTGAGGTCCCTGTGGATGACGTTCATGCGGTGCAGGTAGCCCACGCCGCACGACACGTCGCGCGCCAGCCGCGCGCGGTCCCGCCACGTTAATGGAACTCGCGTGTCCTGGGGAAATATTATGACATTAATATATTGTTCAAAACCTGCATCATATACAGTAATAAATGGGTCCTCACACTGAGGATTCTCTGTATCATACCAGAATTTTCCATGAAAATATATGCAAAACAATGATGAAATAACTTAATAAAATATACGGATGTAAGCAAGTTTAAATCGATTACAGCTCAATTCTGAATGCAGCGTTAGTTATCTGCGTATGCCTACTCGTAAATGGCGGGAGGCAGGATGGCAGGAACATCGACCGTCTTACTGAAACCATGTATTCAGTAAACCCCCATATTGAAATTTACTGTAGGTTCTTCAAAAAGTTATGTCTATTCGTTTGATTATATGGTTAGAAAGGGGGATGACTACCGAGATTATGACTAATACAGATAGAGAAGTATAGAAGAAAAATACATGTTGCGTAGATCCCAAATGAATTGGGACAAGGGCAGGAGAATAATGGAGTCCGGACAAATGGGTAAATATCGTCACTCACTGGATACCTGACGAAGGACAACGCCGTCCAAGTACTCCTATGTCGTTAACAAATATAGTAAATAATACCGGCCCAAGGAAAGAGTCTTGGGGGACAACGGATGTAACCTCGATAGTACTTGACCTGTATCCTTAATTACCACATTGGCTTGAAATATAAGATGCAAACCATCGCAGCAAGTTATCGGAAAGCGTTGAATTCCGTTGAAAGCAATTTTATCCAGCAATAGTTCATGATCCACCATTTTGTCAAAAGCTTTGCAAAAATCCGTATAAACTGCGTCTACTTGCAGGCCATTATCGCGACTATCAAACATAAAGTCGGAAGGATTTGTGGTAGTGGATCGCTGTTTAACGAATCTGTGTTGTTGCTCAGTTGTCCAAAGACGGATATAATAGGTTGGGGAAAAAGTTTCTTCGCATTTTTTAAGAAAATTCAAAAAAATTTTTAATAAAGTTTATTTACATTTAACTAAAGCATGTAGGTACCATTTTGTTCGATAACTTTTTGCCATCTTGTAGGTAGGGACATGATCCCATTGCTATAGAAATTTTGGGACTTCTGGTCAAAATACCGCGACAAGTGGTTTTGGCAGTCCTCTCGTGATTTAACCTGACACTGCCTAAAGAATTCTGAAGAGACCGAAACAGGTGGAAATCTGAAGGTGCAAGGTCAGGACTATACGGCGGATGCATTAACACCTCCCAGCCAAACTCTCTTAATTTTTGTTGGGTGGCTAAAGATGTGTGAGGTCTAGCGTTATCATGATGAAAAACCACACCCCTTCTGTTGATTAATTCCGGCCGCTTTCTCTCAACTTCTTGCTTTAATCTCATCAGTTGTTCGCAGTAGAGTTCAGAATAGATGGTCCTGCCTGGTGGTAGCAGCTCATAATGAATAATGCCCTTCCAATCCCACCACACACACAGCATCACCTTGTTGCGAGTTAACCCGGGTTTCGCCACAGTCTGTGAAGCCTGACCGGCCTTTGACCACGACCTTTTTCGCACTTTCTTGTCATACGTGATCCAGTTTTCATCACCAGTTATCAGCTTCTTCAAAAATGGTTCGGTTTCATTACGTCGTAATAAAGAACCACAAATGAGTACACGGTTCATTAGGTTTCTTTCAGTGAGCTCGTGAGGTACCCAAATGTCAAGCTTTTTTGTGTACCCAGTTTTTTTCAAATGCGTCAAAACTGTTTTGTGGTCAATTTCCAGTTCTTCAGCTACGTCGTAACTACTGGTATGCCGATCTTGCTCCACTTTTTCAAAAATGGCATCCATTTTATCCGTAATAGGGCGACCAGAGCGACGTGCATCTTTGACATCAAAATTTCCGGATTGAAAACGCTTAAACCAAATTTGTGCTACTCTCACAGACACTACACTAGGTCCATAAACATTGCAAATTTTTTTCGCGGCTTGCGTTGCATTGTTACCTTTTTAACCGACTTCAAAAAAAGGAGGAGGTTATATGTTCGACTGTATGTATTTTTTTTATTTTTTTTTTATGTATGTTCACCGATTTCTCCGCCAATTGTCAACCGATTTTGAAAATTCTTTTTTTATTCGTAAGGGTATACTCCTAAGGTGGTCCCATATTAATTTTGTGAAGATTTGATGTATACTTTGGGAGATAAACGAAGGAACTCCTCAAAAACAAACAGTACACGTAATGTGATTTGGATATTGTACTAAAGATCAAAAATAATTGCTGGTTCTATCTATCCATCCGTGGTGAACTAATTATAGTCTTCGAAGATACCGCATGGAACTCCTCATCGGTGAACAGTACATATAGGAACTTACAGTGAAAGGTTAGAAGGTTAGGGGATAATTCTTTGAATATTATAGGCACGTTTAGACCGTTACTTGTATTCTTATATTCCGTTGAGCTGATGATGGAAGGTACAACTCCTTATCGACATATATAGATGGATTTGCAAAATTCTTTTTTTGTTCGAAAGGGGTTTATTCGGAAATGGTCCCATATAATTTTCATATAGATCTGATGATGAGTTCCGGAGACAGACACCGGAACTCTTTAAAAAATGACAGGAAATCAACCGCGATTTCTGCTATCGCATAAATATGCATTGTTTGTTTGGAATTAGTGCAGGGTGAATACCACAACTAAAAATTTAAAAATAAAAACTTTTTTACAAAAAAAAACAACCGACTTCCTTAAAAACACTACAAAGTGAAAAATAACTTTAATTTCGGAAGTCGGTGGCAAAAAAACCATAAATACAGATCCTAAGACACCGACTACCGAAATTAAAGTTATTTTTCACTTTGCAGTGTTTTTAAGGAAGTCGGTTGTTTTTTTTTGTAAAAAAGTTTTTTTTGTAGTAAAATTTTAAAATGTATCGAATTTCTTCATTAGATTCACTCATCTTGACGGTACGAAAAACAAATGAAAATCACACATTTTCCTAATTTGAATTTGGAATTATGTTCTTTAAAATTTAAACTTTCAATGATACCAAAACCAGCCAGATACAAATAGGTATAGGCCAAAGAGATTTTATTACAAGTTCATACATACTTTAATGCGAAAAGACTTTTTCCCCAACCTAATATTTCATTGTGGACGAGTCTTTCGAAAACCTTTGACAAGGTAGAGAGAATAGATATAGGATGATAGTTCTTTCCGTTGCTTTTTGTGCCACCCTTATGTACAGGTGTGAAGTTTGCACCTTTCCAATCTTTTGGAAACACTCCCTCATTAATGCACTTATTATAAATTATAGTTAACGGTTTGCAGATGTGAGGAGCAGTGAAACGTAGGAAATATGCAGGTATACCGCCAAGTCCTGGACCTTTAGAAGGATCTAAAGATTTAAGTTCATTTAGAATCTTTTCTTCATCAAAGTGTAATTTTGATATTAAGTCAGCTGAAGAAGTTGCTGCAGGTGGTTGCCATTGGGACAAGAGTGACAGGTTTGTAAACTGAGTGGAAAAAAATTTAGAACATATCGCAACTTACTTTCGGTTCACTGGATTGGGTGGCTTTGAGGTGAACCTTTGCTGGGATGCACGGTTTGTCTTTTCGGTTTGCTCGGTATTTTCAGAATTGCTTAACATTAGTGATACAGAACTGATCGTTGAACCTTAAGTATCGTTTTAATTCCAAAGAATCCTCAACACAATCTTTCAAACACCTTGGTTTTCACCAAACCTCACCGCTGCTGCTACATTTTGGTTGGTCATTTGGTGTCTTAGGATCTGTGTTTAAGGTTTTTTTGCCACCGACTTCCGAAATTAAAGTTATTTTTGACTTTGTAGTGTTTTTTTTTTAAGGAAGTCTGCCTTAAAAAAACACTACAAAGTCAAATCTGTTATGCCTTAGCCCTATCTAGAGTTAACTTGATTTTGCCCCGACTTACAGTTAATGTTTGCCACCAGTTTGTAACTCTGTAAGTATTAATCTGTGGAAAATGTAGTGGGTAGTATATTTGTTAACTTTATATGTTAAGTTGTTTCTGTTTATTTTTAGTATACTACTGTTTGTTTTCCCTTATGAAATAAAATAAAAAAGTCGGTTTTTATTTTTTTGTAAAAAGTTTTTATTTTTAACTTCCTTTGTCGCGCCAATACTTAATGCAAATATAAGACTTATATGGTTTACACATGGATCCCACTGTCCGAATGGAACCAAATTAAAATGGGACCATTCGGGAAGCACCAGCTTTCAATTTTAAAAAAATCATCGAAATCTGTTCACCCAGTCAAAAGTTATGAGCTAACAAACATAAACTTAAAAAAAAAAAATACAGACGAATTGATAACTTCCTCCTTTTTTTGAAGTCGGTTAATAAACATTTACCGCACATTTCCTTAAAACTAGCTCTATGTGATGTGAATATTTAATAATCAGATATATCTTTATATTTCTTCCACTTGATCCACGCTTTCTGATTCTTTGTAAATGTACTTATCTGAGGACCAGAATGAAAAAGTGGAAGATTTAGAACTAGTCAAAGGAGTGTGTAATTTAATTATCTCGTGTAATTTGTCATAGAACAAGGTTAGGGCTTCAGATATTTCATGTGCGAGAAGTTCAGGCCAATCAATTTTTGTGTAACATATTATTTATTTTTTCATAATTTGCCATGTAAAAAAAAAAATATTTTTTAGCAATTGCCTATCCGAAGAAAGTTATTTATAAAATTATATTTATGTCACAAACAAATGGTGGGTGATATACGTCAGCAGGTAACAGGAGAGGGCTTATGCTGTACATTACAGGGGCAGTCTAATATTTTTCTTAACTGTACTATTATATTGAGAAGCATTCAGTAGCGACATGAAGTTGTTTAAGTCATAACAAGTCACCGTTGATCCAGAACACAAAGAAGAACATATTGGAGTATTTAATGTAGAAGTCATATTCCATTAAGCTTTAACGAGATAAAAGAATTTGACTCTAGGTCTATGATGAACTATGTTGGAGTCGGCTTCCAGTCTAATCGGATGCAGCTAAGTACCAGTATTTTACACGGAGCGACTGCCTATCTGAACTCCTCAATACAATTTATGATTGACACGATACCCATTGGTAAGACTGATTATCAGACTTTCGGGGTTCAGGAGACCCATAACGACTGCTAAATATCTACGAATGACAGCCGGGAAATGTTTTCCGAAGCATAGAAGGGTCATCATCATCATTTCAGCCGAAAGACGTCCACTGCTGGACATAGGCCTCCCCCAAGCAACGCCACTTCGACCTATTCTGTGCTTCACGCATCCAACGTATTCCTGCGGCCTCAGGCCGTGAAGGCCGCAGGAATACTGTCTTGTGGGAGGCCTTCCAACGCTCCGTCTTCCAGTACGCGGTCGCCACTCCAGAACCTTCCGACCCCATCGGCCATCCGTTCTGCGAGCAATGTGCCCTGCCCACTGCCACTTAAGTTTGGCAATTCTTCGGGCTATATCGGTTACCTTGGTTTTCCTACGGATCTCTTCATTTCTGATTCGATCGCGTAGGGAAACTCCAAGCATAGCCCTCTCCATTGCTCTTTGAGTGAATTTGAGCCTTCTTATGAGGCCCATTGTGAGCGACCACGTCTCAGTGCCGTATGTCATCACTGGCAGCACACACTGGTCAAAGACTTTTGTCTTGAGACACTGCGGTATTTGGGACGAGAAGATATTGCGTAGCTTCCCGAACGCTGCCCAGCCGAGTCGGATTCGACGATTGACCTCTTTCTCGAAGTTAGATCTACCTAACCGGACAGTCTGTCCTAGGTACACGTATTCGTCCACAACTTCGAGTGTAGCGCCTCCGATCTTCATTGGAGTGGGTATCACACGAGCATTAGACATTACCTTTGTCTTGTCCATGTTCATCCTAAGACCCACTCTTTCGGAAGCTCTACTGAGGTCATCGAGCATTGCACTGAGGTCCTCCATAGTCTCAGCCATGACTACTATATCGCCGGCAAATCGAAGGTGAGTGATGTACTCGCCATTGATGTTGATGCCAGCCCCTTTCCAGTCCAGAACCTTGAAGACATCCTCCAGTGCAGCGGTGAACAATTTCGGAGATAACGTCTCCCTGTCTCACCCCTCGCTGCAGAAGGATAGGTTTCGAGGCTTTGTCCTGGAGCCGGACTGACATAGTGGCGTTTTCATACAAACACTTCAGCACCTCTCGATGTAGCGAGTCAATCTGGCACCGTTGAAGAGACTGCAGTACAGCCCAGGTCTCGATCGAATCGAAGGCTTTTTCGTAGTCCACAAACGCTAAGCAGAGAGGCAGGTTAAACTCTTCGGTCTTCTGTATAACCTGCCGCAGCGTATGTATGTGGTCTACGGTGCTAAAGCCTTTACGGAATCCGGCTTGTTAGGGAGGCTGGAAGTCGTCAAACCTGCGCGCGAGACGATTCATGATGACTCTTGAAAACAGCTTGTAGACATGGCTCAGAAGTGAGATTGGCCTATAATTCTTAAGCAGGGTATTGTCACCCTTCTTAAAGAAAAGTACCACCACACCTCTGTTCCATGCCTGTAGCGTTTTGCCCTCGAGTATGACGGAATCAAACAGCTTCTGAGGGGCCTTTAGAACGGGGTTTCCGCCGGCCTTCAGGAGTTCGGCCGTAATTCCGTCATCACCCGGCGCCTTGTTGTTTTTAAGCTGGTTCAGAGCCATCCTAATCTCGTACAAGCTGACGTCCGGGATATCTTCAGTGTAGTGTCGAGCAAACCTAGCTCTCGGGTCGTTAGCTAGATTCATAACGGGGTTTCTGGTGGACGTGTATAACTGTCCGTAGAACCTCTCAATCTCCTTAAACAGCTCAGGTTTGGCGGACACGATTCTGCCATCGTCGGTCTTTAGTTTAGACAGATCTCTTGCATAGACTTTGGAGCCCTTGTTTCGCTTTATCGCGTCTTTAATACGTTCCGTATTAAAGAGGCGAAGGTCGCTTTTCAAGGACTTAGAGATCCGTCTATTGAGTTGCCAGTACTCGAGTGCAGCTTCTGAAGACTGGATCATTCCGCGCCTCTGTTCCATGAATGTAATTACATTACAGCTCATAGAAGGGTCAAGACCCTTAAATGGTTCTTGAATGGTCTTGAATGGCTCGTGAATGGGTGATCTTAATATTCCTTGGTATATTAAGACCACGCGACGTCGGATCAGCCGCGACAAACGTAGTTTAACCTGATCGAGCCTAACCTAATGACTTTGCCAGAAGAAGCTCACAAGCCAATAGACCATAGTCAAGCACTCACCTGCAACAGTTGGTAGAGCGTGCCGCCCGCCACGTACTCGGTGACGAGGTGCAGGCGCTTGTCGTTGTACAGCACTCACCTGCAACAGTTGGTAGAGCGTGCCGCCCGCCACGTACTCGGTGACGAGGTGCAGGCGCTTGTCGTTGTACAGCACTCACCTGCAACAGTTGGTAGAGCGTGCCGCCCGCCACGTACTCGGTGACGAGGTGCAGGCGCTTGTCGTTGTACAGCACTCACCTGCAACAGTTGGTAGAGCGTGCCGCCCGCCACGTACTCGGTGACGAGGTGCAGGCGCTTGTCGTTGTACAGCACTCACCTGCAACAGTTGGTAGAGCGTGCCGCCCGCCACGTACTCGGTGACGAGGTGCAGGCGCTTGTCGTTGTACAGCACTCACCTGCAACAGTTGGTAGAGCGTGCCGCCCGCCACGTACTCGGTGACGAGGTGCAGGCGCTTGTCCTTGTACAGTACGCCCACGAAGCGCAGCACGTTAGGGTGCTTCAGCGAGCGGAGCACTGCCACCTGTGGGGCAGTAAAGGTAAGGTTAAATTACTCATTGGTCCTCCAAAAACTTCACCTATTGATGTACTCTTTTAGTTATAAATCAATCTTTTTCCCAAGTATATTTTGGTCGGCTTCAGTCTAATGAGAACAGCTGAATACCAGGATTTCACATGGAGCGACTTCCTATCATACCAAATTAATGGATAATATGATACTTGGTAAGACTGGTTGTCAGACTTTCGGGCTTCTGACTACCCGGTAATGACTGTCAAAAATCTACAAATAACAGGCGAGTCTACCGGCTGAACGGGCTTTCCAAGGCACGGAGGACTCTCTATAAATTATGTCATAGATGGTCACCCATCTGCAAACCGACCGCGGCATGCGTAGCTTAATCTGCGATTGACCCGTGCGGCTATTATTTAGCCATGAGCTAGTCACTTTTTCGAATAAATGTGTTTTTAATAACTTATTTACTTTTTACGAAGATGTTTTTAATTTGACAATTGAAGTTAGTTTTATAAGCTCAATTTTCGTCGATTAATTTTTAATGACACTTATTAATGTGTTATTTAACCTTTTGAGCGCCACGACAAAAAAGCAAAATCGTGCCCTCAGCGCCAAGCTATAAATTCATCCTTTAATACCTACAAAATAGTAGTGAGTTCGAAATTATATCGATAAAGCACTAACCATTAATTTTTTAACATATAGTATGTTTTTAATAAAATGTTACTGTACCGGAAATCCTACTAATATTATAAACGCGAAAGTTTGTGAGGATGGATGGATGGATGTTTGTTACTCTTTCACGCAAAAACTACTAAACGGATTTTGATGAAACTTTACAGTAATGTAGCTTATACATCAGAATAACACATAGGCTACAATTTATAAAGATTTTATGTGATTTGGCCATAATATAACGATAAGTATCAAGTAAGTCGGAAAAAATCCTGCCCTCTGAGATCTATCTTTGCGTGCGCTGCCTAAACCGTTAGAATTACATGAAGAGAATGTATTGTGGGATTGTTTATCTTAAAGAGTTCTAAATAAAAGTCCGCGACAGCATATATCTACCTTTTATGTGGAAGCCATTATAACCAAAATAGTGAGCTAAAAAACATTTAAATTGAATACTTTTTTTACATTGCATATTTTAGAGTATTTAGTTAATTCTTATCAAATTAAATACCTTCATCACTTTCGGTATTTAATGTAGATGAAGTTTGTCTTTTACACTAAGTAATTTGGACTAATAGTTTAAAAGTTATAACGATAAGAATGACCTGCGATGAGTCGACGGCGCGGCCAGCAGAACGAGGGTGGAGGGGCGGGCCAGGCAATGACGCGCCATGGCCGAGTAAGCGACCCGAACGCGGAAAGACGCGTGAGGGCAGACGTCGTTGACGGTTGTATAAATTCTGAGATTTTTTCACAGCGGATTCGACTCGAAGCGATTTATAATTTTTAATTAGGTTATAAGTGTGTGTCTGTGATCGAGCGAGGCACTGCAGCAGACGAAATTAACGCATGTCTGAAAGCATCATATATGTGGAGCAAAGTTGAAAAGCTGCATCTCACCACTAATATGCGTGTCCAGTTATTCAGTGATGTAGAGTCGGGTGCGTACGCTGAGAAACTGCTCGAGATAGGTGAAGGTCGACTAGAAACTGACGAAGAAGGTATGGTTCTATTCACCAACCAATTTTGTCATGTTGTGGATTCGGAAGACGCGCTTATTGCGCAAGTTTTTCCAAATTTGCAACAAAACATACAGGATGAAAATTGGCTGTGTGAAAGAACCATTTTGGCACCAAAAAATGAGACTGTCACGAAAATTAATAAAAAAATATTGGACGAAATAACTAGCGATACAACAGTGTACAACTCCATCGACACAGTCATGTCATCCGATGACTGTACGAGCTACCCCGTTGAGTTTCTAAACTCTTTGGAGCTATCCGGGGTGCCATCCCATAAGCTGGAATTAAAGGTAGGTATACCCGTTTTGTTAATGCGCAACTTGGACGCACCAAGATTATGCAACGGTACTAGATTGCGAGTCACTGAACTAGGGAGGCATATTGTGAAAGCCACAATTTTAACTGGAGAAGCTAAGGGAGACAATGTGCTTATACCTCGCATCCCAATAATACCCAATAACTTACCCTTCAATTTTAAACGTCTGCAATTCCCATTAAAGGTTGCATTTTCAATGACGATCAATAAATCGCAAGGTCAAACTTTAAAGGTAGCAGGGATACATTTGGGCACGCCATGTTTTTCCCACGGTCAGCTCTACGTAGCTTGCTCACGTGTGTCTAAGTCGCAAAATCTTCATGTTTTCGCTGAACAAAACAAGTCATTTAACATAGTTTACAGAAGTTTATTGCAGTAAGTAGAATTGTCAAAACATATCGGTAATTACCTACTTATATACTTTATTCGAATTCTTTCAGTTTTTATTATTTGCTGCTACCGTACGACAAGTGAAACCGCTATTATCAACTAATCCTCTTCAATACTAATTATATACATGCTAATCCCTACCTGACCTTATAAAAACGAAAGTAACTCTGTCTGTCTGTCCGTCTATCTATCTGTGTATATGTATGTTTCACGGCTAATCTGCTGAGCTGTTTGTGATGAATAGTCTAAAGCCTGGGGAAGGACAAAGGTTACTTTTTATCAACTCAACCAATCGGGCGAAGCCGCGGGTGGAAGCTATTGCTTCATAATTATGTTAACGTTCCTGTGGGATAATTTCCGACATCCACGCGGGCGAAGCCGCGGGCGAAAGCTAGTATATAATAAAGGAGTTTTATTTCATCCCGCTTTGTCTTTTATGACAGAAATGATACGATATGTGTCACAGTTTCGGCGTTAAATTCACAATTCAAAACAACAGTCGATAAAAGCAAGTCAATACCATCACAGCACTATGTTCAGTCATGATGTACTTTCTTGTCATCTTATGATGACACTGACGTAGCTGGCTCGGCTTTTCTTAATTTGCCCGCCTCGGCACTAGAGGTGCGCATCCGATATTTATGAATAATATCGAAACAATAAGAGTTATTTTATTTTAATGGTTTCGCTTTTTAACCGACTTCAAAAAGAAGGTGTTGAATTCGGATGTTTATATTTTTTTATGGTTTACACTTTGTAGTGTTTTTAAGGACGTCGGTTGTTTTTTTTTTTTTTTGTAAAAACGTTTTTATGTAGGTACCGTAGCACCATTTTTATTTAATACAACTTGCTTCTACCCGCGACTTCGACCGCGTTATATTTATTGCTCCTCCAACCCATCCCGTCGCATCGTATGCATATTTTTTTATGTAAAAAAGAAAAGTATTGTTTTTACTATTGTTCACGCATTTTTTTGTTTATAATTATGAAAACCCTCCGAAGGTCTCAAGAAACATACGAAAAAAATATTAGCCGAACCGGTCGAGCTCTTCTTGAGTTATGCGCTTAGCAACATTCATTTTTATTTATACAGATAGATTTAAATTTCCTTGAATGAACAACTAGTAATAATGCCTTAATGTACCGTCACGTAGGTGCTGATGATATCTCAGCTGAAATAAATACCATTTACTGTAGATAGAATACGACGAAAATGGACGAAAACAAATTTAAATCATCAAATGAATTTGTGTTTTAATCGTTAAACGAAGTTTTTATACTCAAGATTTGTAAGTACAAATATTATAATAAATACGTAGAAAGGGACAATATTATCCTTGAAAACAAGTGAAATCGGATCCGTGTTTATTTTAGAGTTTAGGTTTCCCTTTAGAGTTTAGGTTTCAGCATACTAACCCCCAGGCTATTATAAAAGCTTTTAAAGATCTTAACATTAAATCAACAGAAGATCTTTGGGGAATGTCTGTCAAATTTTGTAGTTCTATTATTGAAACCATTGCACCCTATTTAGCTTTCATATTTAACACCAGTGTAGACCAAGGAGTCTTTCCGGATCTGATGAAACACAGCAAAGTAGTTCCTTTGTTTAAATCCGGTGATAGTAAAGAACCAAACAATTATAGGCCCGTGTCAGTTCTGCCAGTTCTCAGTAAGGTGTTTGAAAAGTTAATGCTCAATCAAATGTTACGTCACTTTAATAAAAACTCCATCTTTCATGAACACCAGTTCGGATTCACCAAAGGGCGTTGTACCACCGACGCTGGTGTTACCCTAATAAAGAACATTTTTAACGCCTGGGAAGAAGCACAAGATGCCATTGGAATCTTTTGTGACCTTTCCAAGGCGTTCGATTGCGTAAACCATGAGACACTTTTGCTGAAACTAGAGCACTATGGAATTAGAAATACAGCTCTTGACTTAATAAGATCATACCTGAAGGATAGAATGGTCAAAGTCCAAGTAAACGGCGTAAACTCATTGGGGTCTGAAATGGCAATGGGCGTTCCTCAAGGCTCGATATTGGGTCCATTCCTTTTTTTAGTATACATTAATGATCTACCCCATCTACTTCCAAACCAACCGAAGATGGTGTTATTTGCAGATGACACATCATTGATATTTAAAATCGACAGACGGTCTCAAAATCTTGACGACGTCAATAACTCCATGCTTCAGGTCCAAGACTGGTTTACGGTAAATAATTTGGTACTTAATAAAAAAAAAACCAAGTGCATTAGATTTCAATTGCCTAATGTCAGAGGTAGCGAATGTGACATCTTGTTGAATGGGGAAAAACTGGAATTTATTGATCAAACGGTTTTCCTAGGAATCACGCTAGACGAGAAATTACAATGGGGACCTCATATAACATCTCTTGCGGGGCGGTTGAGCTCGGCTGCTTATGCTGTTAGAAAGATAAGACAGTTAACAGATGTAGAAACCGCGCGTTTGGTCTATTTTAGCTACTTCCACAGCATTATGTCGTATGGCATTTTACTGTGGGGTAGGGCTGCTGACATTGAATCCATTTTTATTTTGCAATAGCGAGCTGTCAGAGCCATTTATAATCTATGTCGCGGCGAATCCCTCAGGGAACTATTTAAAAGGATTAATATTATGACGGTACCTTGCCAATTCATTTACGAAAATATTATGTATGTAAGAAAAAATCTACTTACATCTTTTTAATAAAATAAGCGATAGACATAATTTTAATACTAGAAATAAAGACAAGATAGATCAACCATTTTTCAGATTAGCAAAAGTACATACATCTTTTATGGGGTACTGTGTTAAATGTTACAACAAAATACCTTCTGATATATTGCAATTAAATGAAAGGAGGTTTAAAAGTCATATTAAAAGTACACTTTGTAAACGAGCTTATTACAAATTAGAGGACTACATCCAAGATAAGAACGCTTGGAAACATGCTGGTCTCGCTCCATAGGACAGTCTTAGAGTTCATCAAACTAGTTGCTAACTTAATTGTGTAGATAATATTTATTTTTTACACGCTTTATATTAGCTTCACTTGTATGTTTGTATATTTGTATGTTTGTATATTTGTATGTTTGTTTGTAACCGACTCCTTATAGTGCGATTTTGACCCACTTTAAACGACCAGATTTCATTCAAACTTTGCACACCTGTCAAGGACTGATGACAATGCAATAATTTCATAAATTTGTGCCATTATCCTTGCCAGGGTTACCAGGACAGCAAAAAAACTGTCACAAACTACGCTGACATACGTCTCAAAATTCGAAATACCCTAAAAAATAGAAAATAAATAATAGTTTAAAAAAGACTAAAAAACACGCTTCCATGGAAAACCAAACTAAAAAGTACAAAATAATGGAAAAAAAGCGTGGGGTGCCTGATATCAATAAAAAAAATACCTTAAAAGCACCCCACGCTTTTTTTCCATTATTTTGTACTTTTTAGTTTGGTTTTCCATGGAAGCGTGTTTTTTAGTCTTTTTTAAACTATTATTTATTCTTCTATGACACTGTTTTACATTCTGTAATTACTGTAACTCACACACTGACAGTTTATATGGGTAGTTCATATAATAGTTTTTTTATTTTTTTTTATTTAACTGGTTTTGTTAATTTATTTTTATTTTCTTTTAATTTCATTTGTTGTGTATATGTATCATTTGCATCGTTGTATATGTAAGCGGGCACGCCCTTTATGCCTGGAGGCTTTAGTAAGGTTTTAAGTTCTGTTTACGATTTTGTTTCATTATTCATTTCAGCTTGAGTTTAGTGTTCAATGTTTTGTTGGTATAATGGCGTGTGCTAGCTGACATATGGCGAATAATGTATGTTTTGTTTTATTATATTAATAACTTATACAATATTGTATAGAATCAAGTTCTTCTAACTTAACAGACAGCAGTGCTGCTGGGGAGTTTGTTCCGCCACTTCTTCTTCCCAGCCAAAGCACTAGGAAGTGTCGAAGGGCGGGCGTTTTGGGGGGACTGTCTTATGTGACTTTGACGTTCAAAAAGTGCTGACTCTCAGCCTAGTTTGAATAAATGACTTTTGATTTGATTTGATTTGATTTGATTTATGACACGCCAGCCGAGCTGTTTGAAATGGTTTACATGAATTTTATTCTCTTTTTAATTACAAAATCTGAACTTCACTTCGTAGTTTTATTTGAAACAAATTACTTATAACACAATAGTATCGTTAAACAAGGATGTATGTTCCAATGATTATAGTCCGACACAAAATGTAAATAAACATGAACGAATATTTTAATATGAGATTTTAAGACGTTCAGAATCCTGCCGGGGTAGCGAAATTGTTCGAAAGAGTTACCGTGGCTCTGGCATAGGTACTGAAGGAACTCGGGTGGGTTTTAATCAGTAAAAGCCTGACAAGCCCTTCCGCTCCACCCAGAGCGTGAGACGTCATTTGATGATTTCCTACCCACAAAAAATGTCGTTCAGAATAATAAAGTAATGAGAACAAATTACTGATACAAGTAAAGGAACAGCTCTATTTACAAATCGACCACATGTGACGTCACAGGATTGTCACGACTAGATGACTCTGGCGCTCCAGGCACAGACAATATGACAGTGTGGTGGAGATGGGCCTTACACTCATTATGATTTATCGATAATCAACTGACACTGACATTTAATTAGCAGATAGTTCAGTATTTTAATCATTTTCATGACTCCTGAATCATTTGACTTCAATATCAAAAGTTTTATTCATTTATTGTTGAAAAGTTTAAAGAAATTAAACATAACGTAAGTTACCGTCGAAGTCGATATTCTTGTTATATTGATTGCTAGCTACATCACTACGTGTCACGATATGATGACTGTGGCGCTGAGGGCACTACGTTTTTCGAACTTTATAATTGGTGTTAGTTTTTGCCATCTTATGTTAATATGGATGAAATATATAGAAAGAAGCTCAACTAATATAAATAAGGATGAGTCAAGGAACATAATTAGCAAAGGAAATAAAAAAAACAATGTTGTTTTATGAGTTTTATTTACGTTTAAAAGTCTGTCACGGTATCGTGACCGTGGCGTGCTGGGCACGTTTTGGTTTGTCGTCTATACATGACTCTGGCGGTCAAAAGGTTAATTAATATTTTTTGGTAAAAAGTGGTGAAAAATCAAGTAAAAACCTTCGAAATGCAGTATGAACGTGTGATTGTATGTGTTAATTTAACTTGAAAACGGGTTCGTTCACACTTTCATCAAATAGTTTTGGAACAAGCAGTAGCACATGTGTGGTTACCTCTTTCAAGAAGTTCCTCTGCGCGTCTTCGTCCACCCGGTATAGCTGTTTGAGCACCATCACTTCGTTGGTATCCCGGTGAGTCACCTTGTACACCTCGCCGAAGAAACCAGAGCCCAGGAGCTCACCCTGATGAAAACATTAAAATATAGTAATTACTAGCCGAAAATTCACTCTACTATACATATTATAAATTAAATATAAACTCCACCAACACTGTTAATATATACGGGAGGACAGTGTAGGCCTGGACAAGTACCAGGTACTTAGCAAGATAGGAAATGGTCAGTAAATCGAAGCATCTGAGTCTACAACGCCTATAACGTTCTAAAGATAGCTGAAAGGCTGAAACCTGGCTACTTTTGACTGACCGAAGCCAAATCAAATCATATTACTATATCTTATACCTTTAAACGAGTAATTCTTGTATATAGGATAATTTTTTATCCACTGCGCAAATTGTAACCATGAATTCAGCATATCATTCTAGACCCCCCAGCGTAGAAAATTTTCGTCGGATATTTTAAAAAAAATCAGCTGTTCCATACATTTTGACCTTGTAGGTATTGCATTTTTCTATGAAACAGCAGTTTTTTTTTTTTTTTTAAAACCGACGAAAAATTTCTGCGCAAGGGGGTTTAGAATGATATGCTGAATTCATGGTTACAGTTTGTGCACTGGATAAAAACTTATCCTGTATATATAATCTGAATCTCGGAAACGGCTCCAACAATTTTGTTGAAATTTAGTATACAGGGGGTTTCGGGGGCGATAAATCGATCTAGCTAGGATTCATTTTTAGAAAATGTCTTTTTACCAAAAAAAAAACCGAGCAGAGCTCGGGCATCCAGGTACTGTCACATAAACCTACATGGGCACTTATGAAACGTCGGTAGCTAGTTGCACGGTTCTAATTGGTTGATTCCTATGCAGTAGAGACTGCAAGAAACTCCATGGTTACTCTTTTAAAAATAATTGGCTTTTATATTGGCTTCAAATTACAGTGTTAATAGGTATGGGAGAACAGTGTAGCCTTGTCAACAAGTACCAGGTACTTAGTATAATAGAAAATGGTTTACAAATCTACAGTCTACAAGGCCACCAACGTTCTCACATTCACAATCCATTGAAATTGACGGCCGATTTGAAAACTGGTTTGTAGGATGAGGATCGAAGTAATTAAGGTGTTTACCTGCAGCAGGTCGCTGGCTCGGAACACTTTCTGCCCGGGCGCCGGCTCGGCCCGGAAGGAGCGCGCGCGGCTCAGGTCACACAGCACTCCGCTCGGCTCCTCGCCGTCCACGCTGGGGATACACATCTATTATAAGTTCATTGCAATGGTGAGGGCTATGCTTGGAGTTTCCCTAAGCGATCGAATCAGAAAAAAAGAGATCCGTAGGAGAACAAGGTAACCGAAGAATTGCCAAACTTAAGTGGCAGTGGGCAGGGCACATTGCTCGCAGAACAAATGGCCGATGAAGCCGTAAGGTTCTGGAGTGGCGACCGCGTACTGGAAGACGTAGCGTTGGAAGGCCTCCCACAAGTTGGGCAAAAACCTGGTGAAGGCTGAGGGATTCCGCTGGTTGCGAGAAGCACAGAATTGGTCGAAGTGTTGGTGCTTGGGGATGGCCTTTGTCCGGCAGTGGATGTGTTTCGGTTGAAATCATTATGATGATGATAAGATCATTCCATACCTTTCAATGAAAGACCATCGACTGATTTTGTACACCTTAAAAAAGAAAGTTAAGAACTACACCCCAATTAAAAAGTCAAGTAAATATGGGTGTTCTTTACAGCTATACAACACTGCCTACTCTTGTGGGTTATAAAAGCATCTCAGGGTAGGACAGAACGCCCCTTTAATGTGAATGCTCCAACCAGCCCAACCAACCTTGATGATTTTGATGATTATAATTCTTTAACTTCTTTATCCCTAATTACCTACGTTATGCTCGCATCGTTTCAAACGATTCAGAGCAAAGAGAATATAACCACTAGAGAGCGTATAGGCCGATTTCTGCTTAGCACACGACTCACCACTGCGGGCCGGGGGACGAGGAAGAACGTGCGGCTGCAATTGGTCAATTCAAGGTCAAGTTGCGAAAGTATGCCCATCGTAGGGCTGCTCTACTTCATTAAGGGAAAATAGTCGATATCGATAAAATGTATTTTAAAATTGTGATAAATACTCAATTAAAATCAAAGAAATCATATTTAATCAAAATCAATCACTAATAAAATGAAAACTAGAGAATCCAAGAACAAAACTTTCGCCACTATCATATTCGACGAAATAGCAATCAGAAACGGTGTCGAATATCATCCCTAAGGCAGAAGGTACTATGGCCACGGTAGTTTTGGCGCCAGTTTACAAACGGATTGTCAAAACGAAGCTAAAGAAGCCACAGTATTTCAATTGAATAAAATTTTCATTCATTTTAATTTAAATTTTCGATAAAGACTTTCAGCTATTAAAGGAAACAGCACTCATTTTTACGATAAAAATACAAAGTGAAAGTAAGGGATAGATGCATTAGAATTGTCTAATGAAAGAACGAGACTTTTCCAAAAGACATCAACGCGGGACTCACACAGTGTGCTGGTTTACCCAACCACCATTTTAAATAGACCCCTACGGTGGATCATAATCTGATTAAATCACAATAATTTTTCGTACTGTTTATTTACTGATGAAAAGTTATGCGATCATTTTTGTAACTAGAAGTCTTGGAATGTTTCCCACACCACTTCACCGCGCATGAAGGTATTGTGATGCGTTATAATTGCAGATTTAGTTATATTATTTGCAATAATTTAGCGTGCACAGAGGTCTAACAATTGGTCACAACTAAAATGGCTACTTGAACCGCAGCCTATGCATAGGCGACAAAATACTAATAGTTTTCGAGCGTCGGGGCACTGTATGCGCAGTCAAGTGGTTATATAGTCTTTGATTCAGAGCCTTATTTTATCATACAAATAAGGTTAAAGTTCGCTGGTACGCGGCGAACCAAATGTATCTCAGTGACTTACAGGTTAACTACATATGTCTCACAGTCGCGAATAATATTTTAATCTACATACAACCTTGCACTGGCCTGCAAATTGCAAAAAACGCAAGAAAATTTGAATTTCGCGGGCTGGTTGAAGCAATCACCTTAAGAAACAAATTTAGTACAAATTAAAATAACATAACGCCATCCGTGAAGGGTAAAGCAGAGGTGGAGCTAAAGTACACCTACATTTCGCCAGTTATAATCAAGACTCATGTAAACATGTGGGCGGGGCGAGCCTATTGCCATCAGCGACACAAATCCTGACTCCGGGCTGCTACTGAGACATTCTCAATGGATGTTCATCAACGTCAAAAATATCGGAACTAAGAAAATTAAACTTTATCATAATTGGATAAAGTTCTTACCTGAATGACAGTTGTCATTTTCATTCTGAAACATCACTTGTCTCATGAACTTAATATTTCATAGTTGTTTAAATCATTTTGAACAGTCTGTTCGTACCGATATTAATGACTTTACCCACTAGAAAGACTTGGGAATCGAACACACCTTACCCTTAGCAATAGTCTATAATGTTCCCACTGCTGGGACACAGGCCTCCTCCCGGTGAGATGGAGTGGGCCGTAATCTACCACGCGGGCCCAGTGCAGGTTGGATGTCGCGTGTCTTCGAATTTTTGGTTCTAAGACATGCCGGTTTCCTCACGATGTTTTCCTTCACCGTTTTGAGAGGAGTGGTGATGACGAAACAAGGTTGTCCGAATAAAAATATCCACAGATAACGATAAAACAATACTTACGCGTCAAGCAACTTCGACATACTGCTACTCTTCTCCTTATCCCCCAGTAACGGCGACGACGGCGTCTGCCTCCTCTTGTTCACCCACTTCCCCCCATCCTCCCCACCCTTCCTCTTATTGAACAGTCTCTCTTTCCTCCCCTCCACATCTCTCCTCTCTTTCTCGCAGGAATGTCTCTGTTTGTCCTCTTTGGTGTTGATTATCCGTTCGACCGGAGATCTGTCGGGTTTCGTTTTGTCTTCGTCTGTTTGCGTTTGTGTCGTGTTTGTCTGTGTGCGTTTTGTGTTTGGTTCTGGTGTGTGTTCGATGGTTAGCTGGAAATGGAAAGAAAATATTTTACCTTAAAATTATTTGGTGTTCTTTTTGACACGCCAAGATATTTCATACTGTGGTCATAGAATAAATAAACCGAGGAGAATAAAAGCTTCACAACAGATCAAAATTCTTACCTACTTTCATACAACTATCACTCGTTTATTGAAAACATAAAAGTATGTACATCAGCTCAAAGCTGCAATGGCTTCTTCAAAAGGCTCTTCCAGACATGGCCGTGCATTGTTTAAACTCACATAAAATTCGAATAATATAATGTTTGCACTTTAAAAGAGATCATGAACTCTGAGTTTTTTTCAGCGTATCTTCTCAGGGAACAGTCAACTTGTACATGCCGGCGCCGGCTAATTTTTAAAATATTGACGTGCAAAAGTGTCTTGTAAGATCTACTTACATACATAAACATTTTATTTCATATGTTATTAAGATTTATACTGTGAAATAGTTATACAAACATAGATGCATTAATACATTGCTTGCCTTTTTGGTTAGTGAAATTCCTATGACTTACGGACATACGGACATGTTAGTCGGACATGTCAGTTATTTATATTACCTGTATGACCGCGTCCGGTCTGCCCAGCGCCCTTTCGATCTCATCTAGCGGTCTGTTCCTGACCGGAGTGCCGTTAATCTCGAGGATCCTGTCTCCGATGTGGAGTGTGAGCACACCGCATGACGAATCGATCCTGGAATACGTTTATAATGGACGTGTGAGAAATATATGCTTAGGCTACGGTTTCCTAGAAACAGGTTTGACTTTACGTAGCCAAAACACGCTCTTCTAGATAAACACACCAACTTACTTGCTTATATAACCGTTACAGTGACGTCATTCGATGGTAACTGGCGGACGCTATGTAGCGGCTACCGCAGTCTTAAATAACCCTAGCGTAAGGCCATTCCCACTGCAGTGTACTGGACACACAGCGACATATCAAACTATACAGTTCCAGTTTTAGTTGATATCAGTTTTTCATATAATGAGAAGTCAGCTTATTCTGGAAGGGTACAGCTTGATTTTTCGCCATGCGTCCGATATTTTGTACTAAATCAGGCCATGTCTGAAGGGATTTCCCATCGGCAAATAATATGATTTTCATCCCGTATTCAACTCCTTTAGGGAACCTTTTCCAAAAATCCATTCTTAGAATAAAGGATTCTTGTGCCAATTATGCTTGTAGTAGGATGAATAGTGTGGTATTAACATGTACTTAATAAAAATCTTAAATTCACTGCCAGACAACGCGCAGCCTACGAAATCTGGGCATGATTTTTTATTTAAATGAACAACTGTTCTTCATATTACGGAGGTGAACAGTAAGCAAGGATTTTAGCAAATTCATCCCCTAAAGGAGTTAAATAGGGCATGAAAATGTGTATGGAATTTCGTCATATTTTCCTATGGGAATTCTCATCGGTATAGACACGGCTTGTCTAGTATGACCTCACTCTTGTCGACACATGCGGTAATGCAAAAACTACTGTTCTAATCGCTTTTCGGAGCTGTAAGCACCTAAGTCCGTGCAAGAGTCAAGTACTGAAGCATAAGTGTCATGTCACTGTCTTGTTTGCCAAACAACTGCTGGCAGAGTGCAGCAAGACAGTCACAAGATGTCGTTCAAAAAGTATGTAAAAACAGTCGTAAAACTGAATTTAACTATGCCAAAACCTCTGTAAAACAGCAGTCATATGCTTTCAGCATTACACAAATTGTTACAAACATGTGAACACTTTTCCTTGTAAATATAAAATTAATATCAATTGTGAGTGTGTATCGAGGATATTCGCGATTTAGGTCATCATCGCTCATTTAATTCGTGTCGTAATGTAAAAAACCTATGAGACATTTTATAATCATTACATATTATAAAACGTAAAATTGCTCTGTCTCTTAATGTGACAATAATTTTAACATGTTTTTTTCTAAATATAAGTCACAATATGTAACTTAAGCCACATATAGTGTTAAATAAGCTTTAAAAATGCTACAAGCTGAACACAAAACAAATAACATGCAAAACTCCAACTAATACAAATAAATATTAAAATGAATAAATAATAGTTAAAAAAAACTAAAAAACACGCTTCCATGGAAAAACAAACTAAAAAGTACAAAATAATGGAAAAAAAGCGTGGGGTGCTTTTAAGGTATTTTTTTATTGATATCAGGCACCCCACGCTTTTTTTCCATTATTTTGTACTTTTTAGTTTGGTTTTCAATGGAAGCGTGTTTTTTAGTTTTTTTTAACTATTATTTATTTTCTATTTTTTAGGGTATTTCGAATTTTGAGACGTATGTCAGCGTAGTTTGTGACAGTTTTTTTGCTGTCCTGGTAACCCTGGCCAGGATAATGGCACAAATTTATGAAATTATTGCATTGTCATCAGTCCTTGACAGGTGTGCAAAGTTTGAATGAAATCTGGTCGTTTAAAGTGGGTCAAAATCGCACTATAAGGAGTCGGTTACAAACAAACATACAAATATACAAACATACAAATATAAAAACATACAAACATACAAGTGAAACTAATATAAAGCGGGTAAAAAGAAAATGGTTGCTATTGTTATGATTTTGCCTTGTTTGCAATGCCTAAAATAGCATATCATCCGGAACAGTAACATTATTTAATATATTAGGTACAAATAAAACTTCTAAATTACCTTAAATTAACAGTCACCATGATTAAACCATATTAATAATCTCAAACACACAAAACACACATTTAACTCCAAAATATTGTACAGAGTCCTGTCACACAGACCTTCACCAGGAAACCATAATGACTAACGAATGCAGTTATCGACCAATCGGTGTGAAATAATATGAAATGATGTGTTTACGTACTGCGTTAGTGTGACGGATACAAATAAATTACGTACGCATAGACATTTGTATACTACAGGACTGACAACTTTCAGAAATTCAGGCCTAAGGAAAAGCGCTATTTAATTTGAATAAATAACTGTCTCATTGGTTTAGTTTGCTCGAGTGCGAATGCAGACCGTGGCTTTGATTCAATCTTCGGGTAGAAATGTTTTCTAGGGTTTTCCAGTAGGGAATTCTTATGCCGGTCGGTCGGGAGTCGGTAAGTTCAAAGGCGTGGCGCGATTTGGGCTCGCCTGTTGTGACCTGTAAGGGCGTTCTTTTGCTTTATTAATATGAGAATGCTCGGCTAGGGCTGCGGCAGGCCTCGACAGGCATAGTAACGCCTGGCGCAGCCTGTCTGTGTGCTGCTGGGGAGTTGTTTGCGCCACTTCTTCTTCCCAGCTAAAGCAATAGGAAGTGGTGAAGAGCGGGCGTCTTGGGGCACTGTCTTATATATTTTTGACGTGCGATGTGCTGATTGTCAGCCATATTTGAATAAATGACTATTGATTCTATTATTCCATTAGTGCTTTAGCGTCACAATATTAAAAATATACCTGACTTAATTTCGTTTAAAAGTCAGATTAGAACAGGCCTTTGAAAGACTTCAGGGGTCAACTGAAGGATAAGTCAGTGATGGAGCAAATTTCATTAAAAACTCTGTATATTTATATCAAATCACTGTCACTTTCTATCAATCAGGCGACTGTGACTGTTTTATCGTCAAATATTTATTTTTAAATATTAATAAGTACTGCGAGTGATTCATCGGTCGCTCATACACGCACATAAGGACTCGTATACAAGGAGCTATAGAAATAATGAGCTTTTCTCAAAGTTCTCTCGTCAAACGTTCTTCCAATACTTTGTTATTTTATTCAAGGTTGATAATTGTAGATTTACTGCGGGGTAGAAGACATTGCCTCATTTTGAAAAGCAAATGATTTTTTCAAACTTGTGAAGCAATAAAATTAGGAATTTACTTTCAATCCTTCGGATTGTGGGAAAGTTTACCACGCAAGGTAGTACTTGTTAATCAAAATAACAATCAGAAAGGATTGCTTCTGTATAAAAGACTGCATGGTCGAATACCGTTCAACATTGAACGTTATAGCAAAACACTGTGTAGTAGGCCCTTATATAATAAAAACAATTCTGCGGTGAGATAGCCTTGGAAATAAGGAAATTATAATCAATGAAATGTGTAAATGTGTTCAATTTATACGTTTTGATCCGGTCAATGAACCTGTAACTGCAATACTATATCTAGTCTCACGTAGTCGTATGTAAAATAAGGTTGCAATTTTATCTAGTAGCGATAAAGCTGTAGTAATAGTTTTTTTTTTTTTTTTTTATCTAGCTGACCTTATGAATTAATATTGCTTTCTTTTTTCTCTCAACGAGAAGCTCATCTACTAAGGATTACAATATTAGCCGGCTTCTTTGCAGAAATCGCACTAGACTTTTCCGAATAAATTGTATTGAAAACCGAAGCAGACTTATCGCAAGAAATTTTATTTATTATGCTTTTTTTCATATTAACTGTAACCGGTTGTTGCAAAGTCAAATAATTTAATTCAAGAAAATAGAATTGATTCTAGTTGCCCCTTCAAAACGGTAGTTTCGTATATGGAGAAGAATGGGCAAGTTAATTCCATAGTTATTCTTTTTAAATGTTTTACAATATTTTTAACCGACTTCAAAAAGGAGGAGGTTATCAATTCGGATGTTTATATGTTTTTTTTTTTTTTATGTATGTTCGGCCATAACTCCGTCATATATAGACGGATTTGTAAAATTCTTTTTTTGTTCGAAAGGGGTTTATTCCGAAATGGTCCTATATAATTTTCATATAGATCTGATGATGAGTTCGGGAGACAGACACCGGAACTCTTTAAAAAATGACAGGAAATCAACCGCGATTTCTGCTATCGCATAAATATGCATTGTTTGTTTGGAATTAGTGCAGGGTGAATACCACAACTAAAAATTTAAAAATAAAAACTTTTTTGCGAAAAAAAACAACCGACTTCCTTAAAAACACTACAAAGTGAAAAATAACTTTAATTTTGGAAGTCGGTGGCAAAAAAACCATAAATACAGATCCTAAGACACCGACTACCGAAATTAAAGTTATTTTTCACTTTGTAGTGTTTTTAAGGAAGTCGGTTGTTTTTTTTTGCAAAAAAGTTTTTTGTATATCAATGCTTGAAGTCGAGAGAGGCCATCTCACTTATCATATCTCTCTCACTTAATGTCTCCTTTCAAGCGTCGATATACAACATAATATCACGCCTGTATTCTCCGAAAGGTTAAGCAGAGGTACACCTATAGGACACCCAAATTTCGCCAGTTACATTTAAGTCCCATGCAATAGGGGGCGAGCCTGTTGCCATTAACCAGGCACAGAACCAGACCCCGGGATGTTACTGAGAAATCTCAGAAGGAAAGACTAAAATAACACTGCCCGACCCGAGAATCGTACCCGGGACCTCATGGGCAGTCAGTGCGCTTTCGACCACTAGACCAACGAGGCAGCCATTTTGTCTACAATTATAATGATTATATGTGAAGCCAATATATCATACTTACCGTTAAGCTTTCAGACATCGGAATAAACAACAGTGCAAATTTACGAATACTAACCAAAACATGCTGATGAAATTTTCACACAAACGTACAATAGATACTACAAATCTACTAAAGTCACTAGCTACTACACCATGCCTACAAACTACACTTTAACAAGCTTAACTTCTGTTCAGAATCTTAGATAATCATAAAGTTTTAGAACCACAAACGACATGTCTCCCAAAGATCTACTTAGACAGATACTTAAAAGTTTTGAATAGTTATTTGGACCATAACTTTAATTTTGTAACCATCATCACCATTTCAGCCAGAAGACGTCCACTGCTGGATATAGGCCTCCCCCAAAAGGGGGGTTTTGCCATTATTGCCACGTTTGTCAGGCGGGTTGGCGATCGCAGTATGGTGGTAAAATGCAAAGCGAACGCTGCTGCCCTATCTCTGATAAGTCCCTTAGTCGCCTTTTGTTACCATGGTTATAGGCAAATTCATATATTTAGCCACTTGACAGTCCTTGGCAACCGTAGTTGCCAAAGTGAAACTACTCTCAGTAGTCCGGACTATCAAGTGGTTATTAAAGTTGTTTGTAGTAGCTGTATATTAAATCTCATCATCGCGGGTTCGTATTTCCGAATATAGACGATGATACCCGAAGCGTATAAACAGATACTTGGGAGATTTGAAGATAGTTGAGTAAGTGACAATGAAAAGTAAATTATGTAAGATTCTGAATCGAAGTATACATGCTATCCTAGCATATATGAAGCTAGGCTGGTACCTATGGCAAGTGAGCTGTATGCAGACGGACAGCACCGCGCGCAGGATGGCCCGCGCCGCCGCCGACAGCTTGCCGCCGCACCGCCCGCTAGCGGGTTAGTACCATGTTAGTGGCCAGGTGGCACTACAGTTGTATTACCATATACCATATAACAGTTGTTATATTTGAAGGAAGTTGCAAAGACATCTTACAAATTATGAGCAAATATAATGGAGCAAGGTGTATAGTAATTTATAGTTCTAAAAGGATATTTTAGGGCGTTTTATTTACAGAATTATATCAGTTAATTAACTTAGAAAAGTTAGAACTGTCCTCAAATGTCATGACTTCATGAAATTGACATTCAATAGAGTAATTTAATCCCTTAGAGAACTGTACTGCTGCTGCAATTTCCAGGTTAGAATTTACAGAGAAAATTGAATCAATGTAAAAAAAATGAATTACCCTTGCCACGTTAAACTGCATGAAAGTTAACATTACAAAGTGTTAATTTATCGATCCTAATATTCAATTTTAAATTACTAAGCGTTAATAACCATGTTATTGTACAATGAACCTATAGAAATTACTGTTAAGGGTGTTCTTCCGACGGCGACCGCAACGGCAAAACTTGTGCGGCAACGTAACCCAATCGCAAAGACAGACCGTAGCGTCTCGACATGCCGCAGTGGTTTTAATTCAGAACGCGATCAAACTTTGATGGCGGCAACATTTCTCTGCTTCAGTTTCGCGACAGTCATTTGTCTAACAAAAAAATACGTCAAGTCACTCTATTAGTGACAGTCAAAGACAGCACTACTGTTTTGCGGAATGCGGTCGACGCTCGAGCGCAGCGTCAGGTGGCAACGTCGACATTTACGGAAGGGTTTACGACAGAGTTACATAGAAACTAGCCGTGTCGCTGCGGTCTGTTCTTTCTAGTGATGTGCCGGATATTCGTATCCATATCCGCGGATATCCGAGGGAAAAGAAAGATCATATCCATGTCCGTATCCGTTAAACTTTTGGCGGATCTTTTACCTTATTAATTTTCAATACACAGATTAAATTCTATATGTAGGTGAGATTTAAAACGATTAAATTCCATTCAATTTTTTTTTATACCTTAAAATCAAATATTTACACAAGTGACTAAACCATGAACAGAGCAAAAAAAAAAAAAGAAAGACCCGCGCGATGCAAGACGAAACATCCCAACAAACAAAAATTGCTCTTGTAGTGGCTTATATTGCCAAAAATAATATTCTTATAGGAGCCGTATTATCGCTAATAAGGGTGCGTTTGGGCACAAATTATAAAGACAATAACCTTATACCTCCCTTTTAGTTGCTTTATTGTCCGCTTTTTTTCCTTATACGTGTTTTACTATGGTTCGATACAAGGGAGTTAAATTCATTGCGGCAAATCAAAGGCTCTTAAAAAGCCATAGGCCCTTATAGCCGTCTGTTTATGATTCTGCAATAAGTCTTTTTCTTAGTGATTTACATTTTCGTAAAAGTTTCGCGAATAAAGAGAAACGTCAACCATTTTATTAAAAAGTGAATGGTAAGTCATTATTTTATATAGTTTATTTACCTGTTTTATGTGCTCGTTTATAGTGAAAAGTGTATGGGAATTCAAATGCATGATAAAATGTGGTACGCAGTGTCTTATAGTATCAACCCGCCCTTGAATTTTAGCTGTTTTTGTGCTACAAACGTTATTAATTATTTAGTCATGTTATAAACAGTGCTATTATGAGAGCAAAACGATTCGCACATCGTCTACAAGGAGTCTATGAGAGTGAAGACTTTATAATGGCATCATTTCCTGTTTATGCTATCGCCATTTTACATATCGTTAGGGTTCCTTTCTCACGAACAAAATCCTGTACCTAGCTAGTCTTGTTCCCATATGTATAAATTTATGTTTCACTATGGTTGGGTTGGCTGGAAGAGATCTCTTTATAGGGATAAGCTTGCTTTTGTGCACTAGTTTTAAGTTTGAAATTTAATTATAATTGTAAGTACACAATAAAGAATATAATTATAAATATAATATGTTTGTCCGCAGATATTGCATTGGTTTCAGTAATGCATATTACTATTTTATTTGTTTTGAGCAATGTACGCGCATCCAATGGCATTTTGTTTGGCATTACATGATATAATATTTTTAATAGGTCACTTAAAGCGATATGGGAAATGTTGAATTTCACTGCCCATTCTCTGATATCACTACGAATATCAATATTCTTCAACTCTTAATTTAAAAATATTATCATTGTCATTATATTATTATTGTCTATATCGATATCGCTACAATTATATTCTTCTTCACTGGTTTCCTTTTCATTCTTATTTTCTATAAAAAAAATCCTCTGCGGAACAACTGGCTGATTCGTTAGTATCTGCTTGGTCTTTTTGTAGTATCATAGGAGTAGAGGTGGTGGTTGTAATGTTCAAAACCATGTTTTTGTAGACTTTTTTTTTACTTTTCTTCTGTAACCACCGCTCCTTTTTAACTTTTTCCAGTCTTTTGAATCCATTTTTTTAATGTAAATTCCCCTCCGTAATAAATTCACACAATCTGCTGTACTTCAAAATGGCGAATCTAGTTATGTAAAACATTTTAATGTGACCATATAGAGAATAATATCTTTATAATCACTGTATAAGGGAATACGGATTGCTTTCACCCTTGTAAATATCACATAAAATGTTAAAATTTGTTTGTTGGATAGACCTCTTATCAAATGCTCCTATAAGTTAAAAAGCATCATAATTACCTTGTGCATTACTTTTCTAAGAATAATTGACCATATTAAAAGCCTTTATATGACTTTGAATATTATATGGCTAAAAAGCAATGTAACTAGCCTCTATAAGAAGAACACATTTTGAACCCTTATTGTAGCCACATTAATTGTATTTATTAACGTTTACCCAGCCAAATTATAAGAATAAAGGTAATATTAGCCAAATCTTCTAATAATGTGCTACTATAAGGAACATTGACATAATAAATGCTCTTTTATAACAAGTATAAGAGTTTAGACCATATAGACTTAATTTTATAAGCTTAGTTTGTTTGTTGGGATGTCCTGTCAAGCAAAGTGTCAAGTAGCGTCAACTATCGTTTTAATGTCACGCGCATCGACACCGATTGAGTAAGAAACTTAAGATCCGTATCCGCGGATCTTGACACCAAATATCCGTATTCAGATCCGTATCCGTGGATATACATTTTTAACGATCCGGTACATCACTAGTTCCTTCGATTGGGCGACGTTGCCGCTTGCCTTCGGAACAGCCCCTTCGATGATAATAAAGTGGAATTACTTGTTGACAGTGATATAGTAGTGCACTTACTCTTTGACGGTGATGGTGTGCGCGGCGCCGCCCGCGAGGCGCAGGCTGGCGGGCGGCACGCTCACGGCGCGGATGCAGTGCGACGCCGCGCGCGCGCAGCTGCCGTAGCAACTACCGCTACGAGAGGACAAGTACTCTCTTTATCATTTATGTTGAACAGTTACAGACAATATTTCTTAAGGATTGGAAAATAAAGACGGAAAAAACGCACACAAAATCAAAGGTGAAAAAAAGTTAGTGATAACAACTTGGTATTGTGTGCAAGAAAAAATACCAACCAAGTATGCGCCTGACGCTTGTTTTCAGCTGAACCTTATGTTACGAGGACGAAAAAAACGAATGTCCAGCTTATTCACCTAAGAGAACAGTTGATATCTAAGCGGAATAAAGTTAAAAGTAGGTTGCCGTTTTTCGAGGCACTCCGCCGTGAAATCGCGGCAAGCCGGGTACTAAGGACCCGAAAGTGACAAGCAGTCTCGTCAAGGAGTATCCCTTTTGCCCAATAACTGTGTTGAGGAAGTCAGACAGGTAGTTGCTTCATGTCAAATGCTGGGATTCAGCTATATCCGGATTGGGCCGCTGACGATGACAAGTTGCTGGAAACGCCGCTTTTTAAAACAGACTTACCAGTATGTTCAGGGAGCTTCATCTAATCTTCATCTACAAGTTAAACGGATGCTGCTATTACTTTTACAAAGAAGCTATGGTGCAAGAGCGGACCAACCGACGACAAAAATGGAGGAGCAAATGTAATGTATTCGGCGAATATGTTCAAGTTGTGGTCGGTAGTTGGAAGCCGACCCCAACACGGTTAGGAAAACGTTAGGCAGAAGATGACAAGTTTGTGTAAGCGTAGCCTGCTATACAAATACCGTGGCCCTGGCTCCACCCAGAGCGGGAGAAGTCATTTGATGATTTACCACCCCCCAAAAAAAAAAGCCTGCTATAACGAACTCACCAGTACAAGTTGGAGCGCTCGAGCAGCGCGTAGGGCTCCCCGTCCTCGATGTGCGCGGCGCACGCCACGCACGCGAAGCACTCCGGGTGGAAGCGGTGCTCGCCCGCCGCCATCACCGGCCCGGTTATCACCTGCTCACACAAATATACTCAACATTATACCCAATTCGGATATCCCAAGAAAAGTCATAGTCGCTCTTCATTCTAATATACAGGATCAAATTAATTTAGCTAACAACTCTGTAGAAGATTACTTTTGCAGTGTTTAGATATCGATACTCATAATAGATTATCGAGGTCTAAATGCGATAAATCAAAATTAAAATACTTTATTGTTTATTTTTATTTTGGGGGGGGGGGTCAAAGACTGCTGGCAAAGTTATTCCTTGAAGTACCTAAAGGTTCCATAGTTGGGATGACTTAATCCCAAAAACAAACTTAACATGGTAATTAAAACACGTACTCCGATACATTGATATACGTCACGGTCAATTCTCCAACTGCAAATGTAAGTTTGTTATCGCAAATATGTTGTTTGTGATACATCCACAAAATAATTATTTTCAGTACGGCCGATTGGCGGACTTCTTCCTTTACATGTGCTGAGAGACCTTGCTTCTTGCCAAATTCCATGGTTCTAGGTCAACGGGAAGTAACTGCTCTTGATTTATTTGCGAGTATAAAAAATGTATTTCGCATAAATGGTCGTATTTTGTATTGCGTTGACTTAGAAACTTGTTTTTTTTTTTTGGAGCTCTAAGGGACCGTAAACCTACGTATTTGATATTAATTTCAACTTGATACCTCCTCGCGTTCCGGAGTTATGAGACAGACAGACAGACAGATGGACGGATCACGAATTGATAGGATCACTAAGGGCACCATTTATTCTTGTTGAGGTGTAGAACCCTAAAAACCGTTGGATGGACTAAGTGAAAGAAGACCATGGCCACCACTTTTCAACCTTATTTCTTAAGGCATAAGGATGAAAAAGTGGTCCACGGCTGCTGTCCGCGATTGCAGTTTATATTACCTGTGCACATTGCTGGCAGCTCTCGCCGTAGCGCGCCCAGTAGTCGTTCTGACAGAACAGCAGGCCCGCCTTCTCGAAGTACCACGTCGACAGCTGAGCGTCGCATACTGAGCACCTGCGCATTACAATCAAAATAACTTCACTTGCTCCACACCGCATAGGATCTTTGTGACTCCTAGTTATGCCAATTGCAGTCTATATGTATTAAAAATCTTAAATTTGTTTATTGACTAGCTGTGCCCGCGGCTTCCCCCATGTGGATGTCGGAAATTATCAGATGGGCCACGGAGGTCCGAGACAAAAGCGTTACTCCCTATAATATCAGCTATCTGCCAGGGAAAGTCCCGTTAAAATCGGTCCAGCCGTTTCGGTCGATTAGCCCGAACAGACAGACCAACATTTTATAAATATAATTTTTTGTTGCTGTATACACGAGCAGGTGGCCCTGAAAAAGGATGCCTGGAGGAATTTGAGAGAGGGCTTTGCTCAGCAGTGGGACAGTGTAGGCTAATATATAAATAAATAAATACAAAGGTACGTATACACTTTCATATGCATTTAGTAAAAAGTTTTATTAAGACATTATAAACTCACTGAAATTTTAGGTACTATTTGTTGTAGATTCACTGACAGACAGGTAAGGCACAACCTAAACCGCTGAGCCTAGAAGCATGAAATTTTGCACAAGATTTAGGAACTCTTGTGCAAAGTTTCAAGCTTCTAGGATACGTTTAAGGGGTTAAATAGAGGGTAGCGGAATCTACACCACAACATCCGAACTACGCATTACACTGACGTCACGCATAATGCTGCGAGTCTACCGCACCACTAGAATTTCTCCAACGTCCCAACATCTCCGACCTGACACGACACCTGTGTGGTCGGACGATCCTCCCTTTTCAATAGAGGTTGAGTAAACTTTAGACCCTGCTCTTTTTATACCTCTATAAAGGAATGAAAGTTTCTACGGAAGTTTTTCTACGTCAACTTATCGATAGGAAATTTCATCGACGCAACACTGGATATACTTATATGCAACTCAAGTCAGTTGAAAATTATGACAAGCGGCTGGTTGATTTGTGTTGTAATCATTATGAAAGATGTGAAGTAACTATAATTTATTATATTGGTCCAGAAAGATTGATTCTTGAAAACTAAGAACATTTCCCGCAAACTAAACGACAATTCCTTGTGGTGAAGGACGTAAAGAGTGAAGTGATTATGACGAAACTACGGGACTGTCTTAATCGTCTTCACATGAGAGGTTTCTTCATTTATAAAACTGGGCACCGTAGAAATATAAAATGATAAGTATCTATGTTTGGCACCTTATTTTTCGGTCAAGGCAAGGATGACGACCTTTGCTTAGCTCAGAATTGCGGCAAAAAATTGGCAAGCTTTTGTGGAAAGAAAATATCTAATAGCTTGGGAAACTTATTTGTTGGCGTGATGTTCAAGTTCATGAACTAGGGAGGCTGCCAAAAGTGCTTACAGGATATGTTTGTCTTGCGCTAGACAAATAAATCGAAGCATAGGTGAATGACCGGTTCATATCGTAACATCGTGGCCAAGGATTAAGCAGTGCTCGTAGAGATGTATTTTATAAACCATTTATTTATTGCGCAAATAAGATAGGCAACATTAAGAAAAATTCAAGGAAAATACAAAAAAAAAAGGTTATAGTCTCACAATGTCTATGACACATTTCGCTACCGAAGTGAATTATAAGAAGGCTTTTCATCATCAACATCATCATTCAGCGGAAAAACGCCCACGGCTAGACATAAATAAGCCTCCCCCAATTTGGAGAGGTTTGCCATAATCGCCACGCTTGACAAGCGGGTTGGTGATCGCAGTATGGTGGTAAGATGCATGGACAACGGTGCTGCCCATTCCTTAGTTAGTCCCTAAGTCATCTTCTACGACACCCACAAATGGGTAGGTGCTATTCTTTACGTCGGGCACCACACGGAAAAAGAAGAAGGCTTTTAACCGGGCACAAATCTAAGAGGACGTCAAAATATCGCGGAGGGATTTTATCGCGCACTGTATTTTGAACTCTCGGCGTTGAACCGAGAACTGAGAATCCAACAGAGTGCATCCCAGCACGTCGAAATAGTACTGTTCGATAATCAACTTTCGGCGCTCAGACCTGCGTTGAAAATTCAGTGGATACAATTGCGAATGTGGACTTATGACACTGGTAGGCGCGGGACATGTGTCATGTGTGTGGACAAGCATCTCCGACTTGGGGCTTTAAAGGTCGGAGTTATAAACCGGGACAGGGGTTTCCGCTCGGCGATCTGATTGTGACATTATTCTCATCATCATCATTTCAGGCGAAAGACGTCCACTGCTGGACATAGGCCTCCCCCAAGCACCGCCACTTCGACCTGTTTTGTACTTCTCGCATCCAACGGATTCCTGCGGCCTTCACCAGGTCATCGGTCCATCTTGTGGGAGGCCTTCCAACGCTACGTCTTCCAGTACGCGGTCGCCACTCTAGACCCTTTCGGTCGCATCGGCCAAGTATTTTGCGAGCAATGTGCCCTGCCAACTGCCACATAAGTTTGGTAATTATTTCCTAAGTTACGAGTTATTTAGATATTCCACGCCTACTTATCCGAGATCAGTAAAATCTTAGACTCCAGGCTATTACATAAACGTAGAACCTGTTCGTCCAAGCATCGAGCTATTCTTGCAAATCGTCTTTCATTAAAATCAGAGGCAATTTTACCACTAAACCCTGCAAACAATTTACTTTTCTAGGTATAATAACATCCTGCCAGGATTGCGGATTTGTCCGAAAGAATTACCGTGGCCCTGGTACACGCAACTAAAGGAACACGGGGGGTTTTAGTCAGTAAAAGTCTGACATGCCCTCCCGCTCCGCCCAGAGCGGGAGAAGATATTTGATGATATTGGAAATCATCAAATACCTTATATGATCCACAAAAAAAAAAAAAACATAATATCCTTTGAACACTGCCAGTAAACTCCAACCAATCGGTCGATAGCTAGTCTATTAGGCATTAGGTTTATGGGAAGCCATAAAGATGTGACCCCATAACTTTCTGAAGCATGACGGGATATTTATGACGTCATCACGTAACTATGTGGGAAGAAATAAAACACGTATGGCGGTGAAAGGCATAATGGCCGCCTATGTATATAACCTTTGGTAGGGGAACCCCCTTGAAGTATTTCATGCTGTTGTGTTATCAAATTACTCATAAGGATGGTTACTTAGAAACAGCGTGTTTGTTTGGCGAATAACTTTAGGACTTATTCAAACTGGAAATGTAATTGTTATGATATTTTGTATGAACAATATGAACATACACACTCAAACTAGGTGAGAGTTTGAGTCTTTCCATGGGCATGGGTTAGGCAGAGACAACAGAACGCCACCTTCTACGATCCTTACATACTCCATTCGCTTCGTTGACGTTCTTTAGTCAAAATGTTTTTTTAATTTTTTATATTAGCCTACACTGTCCCACTGCTGAACAAAGGCCTTCCCAAAATCCCTCCAAGTATCCTCTTCCCGGGCCACCTCGATCCAACCCTTAAATAAAAAGGCTGCCAGGCTAAAATGGGATTGAGCGGGTCACATCAGCCGCATGCACAGCGACCGCTGGGCAATAGTCTCCACACAGTGGGTGCCTGAGGATGGACGGCGCCACCGAGGCCGGCCCAAGAAGAGGTGGCGAGACGACCTCGACGCGTACTCCAAAATGTTTTGGTGTCTTATAAACATAAGAAAAAGTTCATATACATTGTGAAAAGTATACAGGTTGGCAGGGAAATTGACGAGAAAACTGTAAAAAAAATCTGCTGTTTCATACCAAAGTGCAATACCTACGTGATCGAAATGTATGGAACAGCAAATTTTATATGACCTACGAAAAATTTTAACATGGGAGTGTTCCATCTTGCATTTCCTTTTCCGTGTGCTGGCGGACGTAAAGAGTAGGTACCATCATCCCATTTTTTCCCGTGGGTGTCGTAAAGGCGACTAAGGAACTTACTAGAGAATGGGCAGCAGCGTTCTCTATTCATTTTACCACCATACTGCGATCGCCAACCCGCCTGCCAAGCGTGGCGATTATGGCAAATACCCTTGGGCGATGTCCAGCAGTGTTTATGTCCCTGCTACTCCTGCTAGCCTATATAATGAACTATTTTACGAAAGGTGACGACTAGAGATAGCTTCTATCTGTAGTGGCGCAATTTTATAGACAAATCTACAAACACGTATGTGTGAGCTTGTAAATCAGAAATTGTTAGTTCAATCAACATTATATTAGTTCCTGGCACTGACTGTAGGTTTTAAATAGGCATAAAGTTGTTTGATAAATAAATAAATAAATGATGATTCAATTTTCCTGTTATTTTTGTTACTAATATTAGCTGTTTATCCATTTAATGTCATGAAATCAAACTAAAATTAGTATGACACATAATAAATGTTCTATCTTTGGGAAAGAAATATTTTACTGAAGTATATTTTTACTGGAAAATAGGCAGAGGAATTTATTTTTGTTTTATTGGTATTGTTAATGTTAACTCAATGTTTGCTATGGATCATAAGACATTGATGTTTTTTTTATCCTTTCTTCATCACAACTAGCGTATATTGTGCCCACAGCTCGGACACAGAACTTCTCTCTGTAAGAGGGAGTGGGCCATAATCCACAAGTCAGGATCACTGATCCTGACTGGGTTGGTAGAGCCCCCTATTAAATGGGATTTAAGTTAACTGTGAAATTGTGGTTGTCCTATAGGAACATCTAACTTTTTGGGAAAAGCAGACGTTATGTATTGTATAGACTTCATCATCTTAAAGAAACAGTTACGGCTCTAGTTCTGAAACGCATCAATTTCTTAACCAAGTACTACTTATATTAAGTACTTACCGAAAGCAGTCTTGATGCCAATCCTGGTTGAGTGCGGACACATAGTCGTCGTCACCAATGTCGTTCAAGCACCCCGCACAGCTGAGGGACTCTGGAAGTCATCATCATCATCAAGTAAATATTCAAAGGGGTGTTACAAATTAATTGGTAAAGAATGGCTCACTCCCTAGAGTACTTAGAAGGGTACTGATAATAATAGGTAATACAGGCTGGTGTCTGCAATTTCATGCCGTCATCATTTGTTCTCCTGCACTTACCCCAATTTATTTGGGGTCGGCATTTATTTAATTCAGCAAATTTCATGCCAATGTGTGTAATTTCCATACGGTTGGAAAAACTGAATATTTAATCTACCTCAGATCTTCAAGGAAAGCCAGGCTTACTGTTGCTGAAAATCTTATGGAGAGTACTTGGACTAGCAAAGTACTTTGCCCTGTATGTGGCGAGCACCGGGCAGTTACAGATGTCTGCTAAATGTTTTTTTAAAGATTATAGCAGTACAATGCTGTCTTATCAAGGAAGCATTTCATATAATAAAATTAATCTGCTAATTAATTCATTTTAATATGTACAATGAGTATAGGTCCAACAATTTATTTATGTTTTTACTTTTGAAATACTGTACAAGCAGTTACATGCTGACAATCAAGAATCCTATTTTAACAGTCTCTCCTATGTTACTACAGTAACTGATCTAAAATATCCTATTTGATTGAGGGTTTTTAAAAAGTACTAAGCAATTAAAATGTTTCTTAGTTATATTGATTATAGGCTCAAGCCTCTAAACAATTTTTGCTGTATTAGTAAAATATTTACTGACGTAATTAAAGTTTTTAATGTTATTTTACTATTGATTACTGAGATTAGGCTGCGAAGGAAGACTCAACAACCAATAACCTGTGTTGTATGCACTAAATTAAAAATGGAAGAGTGGACCTGCCAGGGTCGCGAGATTGTTCGAAAGAGATACCGTGACCCTGGCACATGAGCAACTAAAGGAACACGGGTAGGTTTTAGTCAGTAAAAGTCTGACACGCCCTCCCGCTCCGCCCAGAGCGGGAGAAGTCATTTGATGATTTCCCATCCAGAAAAAAAAAAAGAGTGGAGTATATTATTCTTATGAATAAAAAAAACTTTTATGGTGAACAGAACTATATCTATAACAAACTAAGATCAATGGTTTTTAAACCGTTTTAGCGGCCACAATCGGCCTTGTTGATGCAAATAACCAGTTTACTAGTCCATTTAATTGTTATTTGTGGTTTGTTGAATAAATTAAATTGGCTACCTGAGTCAAAGATCTTAATCTATTGGACTATTGTAAACCTAAATTTTTTCGTAAATGGTTGCTGTTGAATGTCAAATACCTTTCTAATATTTTGGATATAACGAGACGAAATATAAATTACGATTGATCCTTCAACTTATGATTCTACGACGCGGAAGTAAACATAACTATTCAAAACTAGCTGAAGCTATTTCAGAAGAGTTTTTAAGTTCTGTTTCTAGGCTTTTTCGATATTAATTCATTTCAAACGGATCAGCAGCAAGTTACACTTAAGTTACAAAAGGCGAGGCGCAGGACAAACAAAAGATAATTCATGATAACTTACAAGAATCGCCCACACATTCTCATGACAGGTTCTGCACCCAAAACATGACTAAATATTCAGTTTACACACTTTAATAATAGTTATATCAAGCCCCAAAACTTACCTTTAGTATTCGGTCCCTCCATTTCATTTCAAAAGGAATGTTTATTCATAAATTGTATGATAAATCACAAAAAGTTACATGCTTGAGATTCCAATACTTAAGAATGACGTAAAAGCAAGACATAAGATGAGATGACACACGGGTAGATGTTGCTAGCTTTTGAAACAGATCTGGGTAAAAAAGAAATAAAACTATTTGGCTGGAATATTTTAATCTATTTATTGCAGTTTAAATGATAGAAACATAAAGGTGCTTTAAAGTTCTAAAATTCTTATTTGAAGCGTCAGCTTTGTAATAGAACTACTTGTGTCCATTTTTTTTTGTTTCGGCCCTTTCTACGTTCCTCACATTTTTTAAGAAAGTAAATGTGGTAACACCACAACTATTTTGATTACGTTTCATTACGCATACAAAGGTCAAGTAAACATAAAAAAAGTAAATAAACAAAAACTATAAATAACTTTTACAATTTTATTTCATTCGCTCAAATCAATGATGTTTCTTAATCTCTTTTTCCTTTTCTAATTCCTTCTTAACTTTGTATTTGTTGAACCTGACCTTGACTTTGACTTTCACTTCGAGGCGTTTTAGAAGTTGCGACATTTCGTCGTCATTAGATTCTGAGCTGTCTGAGTCTTCTTCTTTGTCCTCTTCTTTTTCTTCTGAGTCCTCTGGTTCAGGCTTTTCGTCTTCAGGAGACGAATCCTCTGATGAGCCAGAGCCTTCTTCTTCAGAGTCTTCGGGTGGTGCAGGGGTATCTTCTACACTATCGTCACCTTCCTCCGAGTCCTCAGGTGGCGCAGGGGTATCTTCTACGCTGTCATCATCTTCTTGTAGATTTTCGAAGTCAATACCCGTTATATCTTGGAACCATGATAGGTAAGGTCCCGGACGGATGAAACCTGGTAGAAATTAATTATGTGTTTAATATATAAATTATAGATCACATGAATGATAAGCATTCTCAACGGTATGGCTGAGAACAAATTAATCAGGCATAGAATACACGCAAATATTACCAGCTGGTAAGCCAGAGTGGCAGCCCCAGTCTCCGCCTGCAACGAAGGAAGTTACTCCGACAAGGATCGGAACGCCGTCGGAGCCAACATGCACGAGTGGGCCACCGCTGTCACCCTAGTAACAAGAAAATATGCAGGTAAATAAACAGAATACATGATGTAGCCGTCGTAGAATGGATTAGAACTTTCAGAATCGAGAAAATAAACGCCACTTTCACGCGTACAAAAGTGTTAGCTATACAACACACTTGTTCGGGTCGGCATGATATGATCATAATATATCACAGCCGGCTAGTGGCGGCGATGTCAATGATAATATTTTGTCAGATGGCTGTATATTGCAATCAGGAAATGTGGCCTAGGTAGGGCGCAGATCTTACCTGGCAAGTAGACTGTGATGTGACATTGTAGAATCGTGCGCAGATGGCGGTGTCAATGATGAGGCTGGTCCCGAATGTGCCAGCACACGAAGGGTTAGAGATTGCACGTAGGTATGTCCATCTCAGCACCTCGGTTACAGATCCTAGAATATTATGAGAAATTATTACGCTAACCAGAGAAAAATCAGTAACGGCGATATTTGTTTTAGTTTAGCTACTTGCTATACCCTTACCTATTCGTTCGTTTCATATATATTTTATATACGATATTAGGAGTCTTTGTGGTTTGTGTACAATACTCTCAGTTGTTAGCTTTTGTTTTTCTTATCTGTACAAAGTTACGCCACTGTGTTTTCGATCTAGATTAAGCTGTTTTCGTATTATCATATTTAGATCTTAATATAATCAAAGCCTATCTTTATTCTTCCTACTGAAATTATTGTGATTAATAAAACGGAAGATTGTTATCGCTGCATGACAGTTACTGATAGGACTTGATGTATTTTCCCTCCTGGCGATGACATGAAGTCATAAAAACAAGTGAACAGATCTAGTCAGAACCAGTACCTAATAACCCCGCCACCTCCTTCAAGACTTCATGTCCTCGAGTTGTGGTAATTACTAGCTTCCATTACAGACAGTACTGCCAATAGATAAGTACTTTAGCCAATTTCCTGTTATAAGGACTGCTGATAATACATAACCTGAGGGAAACCCCCTTAAACATTGTTCATTTAAGAGATACTGACCTCCTGTCCATGTCCTGCCATGTCCGCTGGCGTAGACCTGCTCGTTGTCGTAGTTGCGATACGCGTCAGCACGCGACTGCACCCGGATGGCCTTAAGCAACCCTGGGAGGAGATGTTATGTCTTAATTAAACACACAATACTAAGAGGAACTAGCTATAAGCCACTGTAGAATGCTAAACCAGCACTACTTCTGCATATCACGAACAAATTGTGTCGACGAATCAGACGAACCAACTGATGGTCGATATCTGCAATGGCAGTGGCATTGCAGCGCAATGGATATGTGTGTTTCATTCCTTTTTGTATAATTACGTTCTTTTGCCGTGTTAAACGGAGCATTTTGTCACTGTGGGATCTTTGTGAAAAGTGCAGGAACAGGCTTTGTGGCGATGCTTGGGGAACCTGAGAGGCCCATTTCCACCAGTGGGCGTCTTTCGGCTGTATGAAAATGATGAAGAAACTTAATTAGAATACTCACTGCTGTAAACGAAGGGGCGGGGCACTTTCACAAGTGAGATGTCGTGTGGCTGCACCACGCTTGGTAAGTTGTCGTTGTACTGAGGGTGGTTATAGTACTCTGTGGTCTCGAAGATGTATTCCGGGTTGGTAAGGGACACCACTCCTCCGCGGACTACGATAGTTAGGCGGCTGTGAATGAAATCAAAGTTTTAATCAGAATGCATGGACCTTATAATTAGAAAGTATTGTCTTGTAACAGCTAGCAACTATTAGTAGTGCTATTTTGTAGAACGCTATAGAACGTAACACGTATTGATCGCTTCTTACCCAGCAGTACAATGCGCAGCTGTAATGACCCATTCCTTAGACACGATGGAGCCTCCACAGCCACTCACGCCACCGATGGGGCTCACCATACGAAGGGCAGCATGATGAGGGTGCTGGCCCGGCTGTGCCTCCCAGCCTGACACTATACGTGATCCCGACGGTGATGATTCTAGCGCCTCGGACTCTGATTACATAAGGAACTGTGATGTGAATTTATTTTCAAAACAGAACATTGCAGGAATTCACATATCCATGTGAACCGCCATAAGATAGGACTGGTGTATCTCCAGAGTTACTTACCGCGCTTGATTACATTCTCGATGAAGTCTGGTTGCACGTTTTTATAACGTCCGGATACCTGAAAAGTACGAAGCCTTGATTAGGCGAACCTTTAATTACGGATGCAATATGCATATAGCTAGTCCAGAGGCACTCAAGATAGTAATTGATTTGATATTTAGTAAAAGATGCTTCTCACTTATAAAGTCCCGTAGGAATCGATGGTACAGGTAATACCTACCTATTATGCCCCTATATTTTATACCAAAAACATTGAATACTCTAAGTATTCTCATAACTTTACCTGAAGAACAGTCACCAATAACAGAAGCAAGCCCGATTTCATTAGCATCTTAGATACGACTGATGATTGCCGATACCGCGGCTACCATATTAACTTCCACTTAGGATTAGAAGCTCCAATCACGGTAATTATTGAGATTAATATCAATTAATTATCACGATAAGATATGGATTAATTAATTGAACTTTTGTTAACATTTGCCGACAATTCAAAACACGATAGTTATCCTTATCTAATCAACTCAATTTTAAACGATTTGGATATAAAGTCACCAGAAATTGTAACGGAAATCTGCTAACAACATTAAATATGCCTAGTCTTTTCCCAACTATGTTAGGGTCAGCTTCCAGTCTTACTGGATGCAGCTTAACACCATTATTTTACATAGAGAGCTGATCTACACCACCGCAAGTTACTGGGTACTCCAAAGTTACTGGGTACCACGAAACCTCTTGGTAACACTGGTTGTCAGACTTGGGCTACTGAGGACTCTAAACGACTGTCAAAGATTTACAAATGACGGCTAGGACTGACGATTGACGTGCTTTCCGGGGCACGGAGGGGTCTCGATATGTAGAGGACCACCCATCACCCATCCACGACATAGCTTTACCTACGAACGATCCGCGCTGTTGCTATTATTTAGCCACAAGCCTCTGCTTCAGACAACATTAACGAAGTTAAAAGCAAACAATTAATTTCAATTTGCCTATATAAAGATTCAAGAACACCTAAACGCATTTTCTAAAATACGGTCAAGCTTACAGCAAAGTAAAGCATACTAATCGATTAGAAGAAAACACTTTATATTTTTTTCAGTAATACCTAAATTACCAACAACTGTGAGAAGTCTGAATCAAACCTTAACACATATTCATATCCATATCTTTATTTGCATTCCATAATGTTAAAAGTAATTTCAAGTGGCTTAAAGCTTATGTACAATTATGGACCCTGTAGGGCACAGCAAAAAGTATTACAACTAATAATTCAAAAAATAAAATAAAAATCAAACAAAAGCATGTTAGTAAAACCACGATTCAAAACGATTTATCTGCTTATTTTTACTACCTCCAGTGTCTTTCATGGATCAACCGTAGGTCCCATGCTGAATATTAGTTATCTTTTATCGTCTGTCCAGAGCAGTGTCTATAGATGATATAGGAATCTATATGTCATCCATATTTCTGGCACAGACTGCTAGCTTAAAGTTATCTGTTTACATACAGATTTTGCAAAATATTTAATAAATGTAGATCATTTTATATTTTTACGATTTAATTTGTTATACCATTCGGGAATGTCCCGATATACCGTTAGCAATCAGTGACCCTAATGAAGATCATTATCTGTAAAATCAACAAAAAGATCTTCGATATTTCCGTATTTTCCGACTGTACTCCGATTAATGTTATTTCATCACCGCCGTGATTAGTTCAGTGAATATTTCGCGGATGTTATTGAATAATGGGGAAAACAAACGCTCAGTAATAGAGGTAAGTTATTATATTTGATAGTCAAACCATAATCTATGATGACTATCAAATATTGCTATTCGGCTATGATCATAGCGATTGATATCAATAAATGACTCGTGACTAGATTTTATATGGGTAGATACGTATGTGTACTAGGTACCACAATGTATTCGTGATTTTAGTGACTTGTGTCTTTATGAGCTATTTTATGGTGCTGTGTCGGTTACTGTCTGCGTAGAACATCAAGTATACGTATAATTACCGAGGGAAACAATGGTTTTCTTACCTCCGCTAAAGAAAATTCTTCGCTTTACTTCTCTGGTTAATTTCGCTGCGGTTGCTAAGACAGTTCCGAATGATTTCGCCGGGACTCGTTGAGGTTCTTCATTTTCTCACCACTTTTCCGATGGCTGCCATATTTGATCCTGGTTTTCAGGGCTTTAGGTCAGTGGTTATGTTTGGAAACAGTATGTTATTGTAGTCTAACGCCTTCGGGTGGTTGCATTGGGCGATGCGTGCATAAGTAGAAACTACAGGAAACCATCAGCTACGATCCTTAGATACTATACTCCTTTTGCTTCATTTGCATATGCATGCCCAATCAGCCTATAATGTTCCCACTGCTGGGACCCAGCCCTCCTCTCTGTGAGAGGAAGTGGGCCGAAACCACGCCCAATACGGGTTGGTAGTAGGGTTGCCACCTTTTTTTCTTGCAAATAAAGTACATTGGTTATTATAGGTAATAAAAAAAAAAGAATTTTGCAAATCCGTCTATATATGACGGATTTATGGCCGAACATACATAAAAAAAAAAACATATAAACATCCGAATTCCGAACCTCCTCCTTTTTGAAGTCGGTTAAAAAAGTACATAGTATAAAAATAAAGTACCTACCTATGATTTATTTGTCTTTATTATTATATTTCTTTTAATTAAAAGAAATTGAAAACAATACGCAATCAACTAAAGCTCCTAAAGATAAAATCGGAAAAGAAGCGAGGGATTTAATGGAAACGAGACAAATTTTGAGACGGAAAAAACCAACTGATAGGAGAGAAATAACTAAAATAAGTAAGAAGATCAACGAATGCATAAGGAATCATAGGAAGCAAACAAGACAAGACCGAATAATCTTTCACGTAAAATCTACTGGAGGAGTCAAGAAAGCTTGGAAGGAGCTGCAAGAATATACAAATTGGATACCAGAAATGAATAAGCAGAAAGACCAAAAGAATAAAACGAAAAGATCCGAAATATTAGAAGCAGCAACAGATTTTTATCGAAACCTTTACCACGACGAGGAAGGAACCACATCACAACCAATGTATCTTAACCACGTGGAAGAGGAAGACGAGATCCCAGAAATAATGGAAAGTGAAATACTGAAAGCTATCCAATCACAAAAAAGTGGGAAAACTCCAGGTGAAGATAAAATCTCAAATGAACTTTTAAAAGGGTCCTCTGATGTTTTACTTTATGTTTTGCACGGCATATTCAATGATATCCTTAGAAGAGAAGAAAGACGGATTTGCAAAATTATTTTTTTGTTCGAAAGGGGTTTATTCCGAAATGGTCCCATATAATTTTCATATAGATCTAATGATGAGTTCGGGAGACAGACACCGGAACTCTTTAAAAAATGACAGCAAATCAACCGCGATTTCTGCTATCGCATAAATATGCATTGTTTGTTTGGAATTAGTGCAGGGTGAATACCACAACTAAAAATTTAAAAATAAAAACTTTTTTTCAAAAAAAAAAAAAACAACCGGCTTCCTTAAAAACACTACAAAGTGAAAAATAACTTTAATTTCGGAAGTCGGTGGCAAAAAAACCATAAATACAGATTCCTAAGACACCGACTTCCGAAATTAAAGTTATTTTTCACTTTGTAGTGTTTTTAAGGAAGTCGGTTGTTTTTTTTTTTTTTGAAAAAAAGTTTTTATTTTTAAATTTTTAGTTGTGGTATTCACCCTGCACTAATTCCAAACAAACAATGCATATTTATGCGATAGCAGAAATCGCGGTTGATTTGCTGTCATTTTTTAAAGAGTTCCGGTGTCTGTCTCCCGAACTCATCATCAGATCTATATGAAAATTATATGGGACCATTTCGGGATAAACCACTTTCGAACAAAAAAAATAATTTTGCAAATCCGTCTATATATGACGGAGTTATGGCCGAACATACATAAAAAAACACAGCTTTTTTACAGTTTGTATCACATAAATTTCGTTTAACGAAAAAGTACTTACGACTAAACTTTTCAAAATCCCACAGAAATCAAATCTTGCAAAATAAAGTATTTTCGTGTATTTTATTGTTCTCATAAAGTATAGAGTACAATTATGTGAAATAACGTACAATACTTTAATAATACAGTACGGGTGGCAACCCTAGTTGGTAGTAGGCACCCGTCTTGGAATGTTTGGTTTTAGAACATACTTGTTTCCTCACGATGTTTTCATTCACCGTAGTTGTAGCAATAGTGATGAAATTATCTTTGCAAAGGATAGCGCCTTGCCTGGGTTTGAACCCGCGACGTAAGTCGGGGCCATTACCACTGAGCCACCACTGCTGTCGTACTCCACTTCATCATCATCATCAATTCAGCCGAAAGACGTCCACTGCTGGACATAGACCTTCCCCAAGCTCCGCCACTTCGACCTTCCCCAAGCTCCGCCACTTCGACCTTTTCTTCGGTTTTGTGCTTTTGTACTCCGCTTACGTTTACACATTTGATCACACACACACGCCGATTGCGAGTACTACGCACCTGACCTTTCTGAAGAACATGTCATAACGAATAAAGTCACTACATGTCCTTCTAGGGCGTCCCCTCTCGGCGTTTCCACTCAAACTGCTTGCTTCTGTTAGTCGCCTGTCATTCATCCTATCAAACTCTCAACAGACCAAACCCTCTATGCGTACACTTGTCGTGGCACGTGGTCATAGCTCATAGCTAACATCACGCCGATATTCTCCGAAGACACAAAGGCGGAGGTGTATTCTTCACATAAGTTTTCCTTCGTAATTTTGTTAGTTGTTAGGTACCCAGTATGAAATTTGTATATGAATTTACCTATCTTTCGATTTTTATGGCATCGATCACTTTAAGGCTTCTTTCTACAAACAGGCGCGACGCGACTCTCCTAGAACATTTTTTATAAAAACTTGAAGAAGCCTTCAGTGTTGCCACATTTGGTATGTAACATTCAACTTCCTTAAGGAAAATAATTACGTTGTTGCTTTTCTCGTTAAAACCAGAAGCCAAAACAAAAACAACGATATCTTCGATCTGTAATGATAAGGCTAGAAATCATTAGAAATCTTGATAACAATCGGAACAATGTTTTTTAATTAATGGGAAATACTGATTATAAAGACGCTGTTATACGTCATATGCGTATATGATACCGACGTTGAGTAAGGTCGTAGGCAGAAACTGGAGGTACCTGTTGGATAACTTCAGACAAAGTAGTGAGATCCGGAGGAATGAAAGTCCTTATACCTAATTACTTTTCAAGTTATGAAAAAATCTAAAGTCTAATCCTACGATACGTTAGTACGTCCTACGTTAGTAGATACCAAAAGCGCAAAGTACTTAAATACTGTGGTCAAATACCTATACTTGTTTGAGATTTTGTGAGAAGATTGATAAAATGTATCAGTATAAACTGTGACCACTGTTCCGTGTGGTGCGGGACGTAAAGAATAGCACCATCGCATTTTTTCCAGTGTGTGTCGCAATAGGCGTCTAAGGGAGTTACTAGAGAATGGGCAGCAGTGTTCTCTATGCATTTTACCACCATAATGCAATCACCAAATTGGGGGAGGCCTATGTCCAGTAGTTGACGTCTTTCGGCTGAAATAATGTTGATGAAAATATTAGAAAATAAGATGGAACGTACAGGTTACCGTATTATATCAGAATTTAATCGCCACACAAGCCTGACGTTTTGTAAGCTCATATTTCAAAATTCGTTTAGGTCCGTACCATTTTCCATAGTCACGTCATAATCACGTCACTTCACTACACAGCCTACTGTTTACATAGGCAATGCCGTTGCCGCTCTGACTCACAACTTACGTGACAAAATTATTGTGACCACAGCTGTACGTGACTTAAAACATGTAGCTTTGTTGAACCTATAAGGCGTGTCTAAGCTGTTTCAGGGAGTTTAATACATGGTTCATGATTTCGAAGAGTACCTAGTCAAATACTATTGAAGGTAACTCTCGTTCGCACCAATTCTTCGGACTTTTTCATGAAATAGTAATTCAATGGGATTAAAGGCTGGCCTGTTAGTCTAGTGGTTAGTGACCCTGACTGCTAAGACTGAGGTCGTGGGTTCCATCCCCACCCAGGACATATCTTTGTGTGATGAGCACGATCATTTGTTCTGTGTCTGGGTGTAATTTATCTATAATATGTATGTATTTAGAAATATATAAGTATGTTTATCAGTTGTCTGGTTGCCATAGTACAGGCTCTGCCTAGTTTGGGATCAGATAACGGTGTGTTGGTTGTCCTAAGATATTTATTTATAAAGTCTTCATGATTTTGATTCTGTAAATATGTTCGTGTTACAGTCGTCAATCATATTTGTTCAACAGACACCCTGACACTGATTAGCCAATTGCAAAAAAAGAAAATTCGAATTTCGCGCTACCTTGGTGTCCTTAAATATCTCTGAGCAATTTTTGAGGGGCTTGTGGTTGAATATGCTTATCGCGATTGATCTGTGGATGGGACGACCTTTACATACCAAGACCACTCCGTGACTCGCTTGGCACGCCACAATTGCGGTGGTAAGTCCCCTCTTTGAGGAGTGGATAGAGAGGCGCCACGGCGTCCTCACGTTCCGCCTGACGCAGGTTCTCACCGGGCATGGGGGTGCTTCGGTGGGTTCCAGTTCAGGATAAAGCGGGAGGAAACGCCCGGGTGTTTCCATTGCGAGGATCGTCTGGAGAACACGGTGGAGCATACGGTGGAGGTATGCCCTGCCTGGGCGGAGCAATATCGTGTACTCGCGGAGGCGATCGGCGGCGGCGACCTCTCGCGTCCGGCCCTGGTGCGAGTCATGGTACGGAGCGAGAGAGCATGGGAAGCCGTCACCTCCTGCGAAGCATTAATGCTCGCGAAGGAGGAGGCGGGGCGCGTGAGGGAGTAGCAGTCTCTGTGCCCTTACGTCCCTCGTTGCCGCAGGAGGAGACCCGGGCGTCGGGAGTCAATAGCAGACTCCCGGCCACCGTAGGCGCGAGCTTGCAGGCGGCGAGCAATGAGTAGCTCGCCGCCCGGTAAGGACCAGGCTCGGGTCGACAGCGCGTAGTGTTCCACGCACGCCTCAAAGAGATGTCAGCAGAACTGAAGGGGTCTGCTAGGACCGATGCCTGCCAGGGTCGCGAGATTGTTCGAAAGAGATACCGTGACCCTGGCACATGGGCAACTGAAGGAACACGGGTAGGTTTTAGTCAGTAGAAGTCTAACACGCCCTCTCGCTCCGCCCAAGAGTGGGAGACATCATTTGATGATTTCCCATAAAAAAAAAGACCACTCCATGACTCAGATAACATGTAAAGCCGTTGGTCCCAGCTGACATTCGTGGGTCATTGACAGTCATTACGGGTCAGAACAGTGGGCCTAAAAAGGCCACGTTTGCAGAATTATAATATGAAAATATTATGAATCATATTAAAAACCGTAAAATGGTCACAAACTGACAATTCATAATATGATCTGCATACAATTCATTACACACAATACCTATTAATTGTTTTATTGAAGTTTAATGTCAAATAGCAAAATCATAAGAAGTTAGTCAAGAGCATCATCTTACAAATCATAAGTATTTGGGATTTTGTGAAAAAAACACACATAACATCACGCCTTGTTTCCCCGAAGGGTTTGGCAGAGGTGTACTTTTAGTACACCCACATTTCGCCTGTTATGTTTATGTCCCATGTAATAGAGTGCGAACCTATTGCCATTAAAATCACGATTATTTAATGAGGAATGCACCTGTAAAAGTTTTATCAAGCCAGCAGGACCCTATTTTGTTTTGAGGCTTTCAGTCCAAACAGTCATATTTCTTAATAAGCATTTTATTAGTACTTTTCAAATAACCTTAGGTTTAATTCAAAAAGTTTGTATTTTAGCTGAAAATTTGTTTTATAAAACTTTTTGTACTTTTTAACGTCTCGTTTGGTCGATGTATGAGCTAAGGTACTAATACACCGCTAAACGGGACCATATAAGATTTTTCTATAGACCTTGAAACAACAGAGGGTTCTGCTGGAATATAATTGAAGATTACGCTGTATCAATTAAAGTACTCATTTTTTACTTATACGATTCGGAAGGTATGTACTAAATACTACGCACGTTAACATTTAACTTTCAATTGGATTAAACGTAGGGTCTGCGCTTGCTACCACAGTGGACGTCTATCGGCTGAAATGATAATGATGATGATGAACCGCATCCGTATACAATATTAAAATTATTAACTATAGTAATAGGTTAAATTAAGTCAAAAATACTGTAGCCACTTTTAGCGGAAATTCGAACGTAATTTATTTACAAAACTGGCAACTATTTTCTTTGATGTAGCCACAAACCAGAGTACTAACTGCAACACTGATTGTCTATCGAAGTTTGAAAATTAAACAACATATTTGTCAGTGTTATTTTTATTGGTTGTTTACATCTGATAATTTTGAGTTAATATAATTTAGTTATAATTAGTTATTTATTACCTACTGTAAATTAATAACAATAATAAAAAAGTACCGACATTTTTTGTATAACAACAATATGATAATTTTGAGTTAATTTACAAATCAAGTCATTTATTCGAACTAGGGTGAGAGTCAGCACTTTTGAACGTCAAAGTTACATAAGACAGTCCCCCCAAAACGCCCGCCCTTCACCACTTCCTAGTGCTTTAGCTGGGAAGAAGTGACGCAACAAACTCCTCAGCAGCACAGCTGTCTTTTAAGTTAGAAGAACTTGATTCTATACAGTAATATGTAAATAATTAATATTATGAAAACAAAACACACATTAAATTATTTGCCATATGTCAGCTAGCACACGCCAATACACCAACAAAACATTGAAAACTAAACTCAAGCTGAAATTATAAAATCGTAAATAGAACTTGAGCCTCCAGGCATAAAGTGCGTGCCCGCTTACATACACAACGATGCAAAATGTTACATATACACACATTGATACATATAGCTAAGTTGAAGTACCAATTGTTAAACTAGAACCTCCGGAGTAAAATAAAATAACAGTTAATACATATAACAAAAACCATGGTCAGCAAGACGACCAGTCACCACAAGCAGCAGCCGTTCACGAGCATAACGCAAAGGTCAGCTTTTTTAATTAATTTATAATTAGTTATTTATTACTGTAAATTAATAACAATAATAAGAAAGTAAAGAGAGATTTTTTGTCTAACAATAATATGATAATTTTGAGTTAATATAAATTAACTTATAATTAGTTATTTAATAATAATAATAAAAAAGTAAAGAGAGATTTTTTGTATAACAATAATATTATCATAAAAGATTTACGGAAGTTTAAGTCTGTGAGAGGGTGTGTGTGTGCATTGTATATAAACTCAAATATGTTTATAAAATAATCACTGATGATAAAATGATAAGGGTGTGTGTGAGTATGTGAGGTGTGTTATGTGCAGTGTTGGCATTAATCGGTTAATTTTTCAATCGATTACTTAATTTGATTAATTTTAATCGGATTAAACTTAATCGTGATTAAATTAATCTCGATTAAAATAATAATCGTAATCGCGATTAATAAAATTAATCATTAATCTTTAATCGTTAATTTGATTAACCAGATTAAATATAATTAATAACAAGATAAAAATTTACGTAACCTATATATTTTAACATAAAGGAAATACTAGGTAGCGCTGTCAGCCGTTTTGTTGTTAGATCATGACAGTAGTAGTCAGTACAAAATAACCTGCCAACGCGCACGTGTCATATTTCGTTGTTACATTGCTTACTACACACACAAGTGATAGTGATAGAGTTCGAATGATGAAATTACTCTTTCTATAAATAATTATGAATGTAGTAACCCAGCGTCTTTCTCGCATAATTCAAGCAATGAGAATTTAATTGCAAGAATGGATGCAGAATTGTCACCTTATTTTTTTTTTGTTGTGAGTGAAAAATCATCAAATGGCGGGTGAAGCGGAAGGATGTGTTAGACTTTTACTGACTAAAACCCACCCGTGTTCCTTCAGTTGCCCATATGCCAGGGCCATGGTAACAACTTCGAACAGATCTCGTGACCCTGGCAGGCATCGGACCTAGCAGACGCCTTCAGTTTGCTGACATCTCTTTGAGGCGCGCGTGGAACACTACGCTCCGTCGACACGGGCCTAGTCCTTACCGGGGCAAGCTCACGCCTACGGTGGTCGGGAGTCTGCGATGAACTCCCGACGCCCGGGGCGTCTCCTCCTGCGGCGGCTAGGGGTGTGAGGGCGCAGAGACTGCCTCTCCCTCACGCGCCCCGCCTCCTCCTTCACGAGCATTACTGCTTCGCAGAAGGAGGTGACGACTTCCCATTCCCTCTCGCTCCGTACCATGGCTCGCACCAGGGCCGGACGCGAGAGGTCGCCGCCGCCTCCACGAGGACACGGCTGTGCTCCGCCCAGGCAGGGCAAACCTGCACCGTATGTTCCACAGTGTCCTCCAGACGTTCCACGCAATGGCAGAATTCTCAACCTCACCTTTATTTGATGGAAACTTCTACCGATTTCTACATGAGAAATATTCCGATAGAAAAATCGTCGCTCTCTGTATGAAATGCCAACTCAACAGCATACCGAGGTAAAAGGGTATGACAAAACAACATCAAATTGTGTCGGTTATACCCTTGGTTTAAAACCAAGTGGTTGGTACGCCTGATGCCCCCTAATCAATCAAAATGTATTAACTTACTTAAATCAGTAGTCAAGGTGCAATTATTAGAAAGTCTAAAGCTGAATGCTGAAAACCAATCTATTGGTGAAAATAATACGCAAAAACCGATGGCTTTTTTATTTTAACTCGGATTCTGAAAGTGAAACTTAATTTTTTCGCCGAAGGCAGCCGAGAAATAAACCTTTTGGAACGCTACTCATCATCATTTGCCTACTCTTTTCCTAACTATGTTGGGGTCGGCTTCCAATCTAACCGGATGCAGCTGAGTACCAGTATTTTACATGGAGTGACTGCCTATCTCACCTCCACAACCCAGTTACTGGGTCATACGATACCCCTTAGTAAGACTGGTTTTTAGACTTTCAGGCTTCTGACGACCCTTAACGACTGGGACAGTCGTTACGGGTCGTCAGGAGCCCTACGCCCTAACCCTACGCGCCTAGTCTACGAAAGACAGCCGGGATCAACGGCTTAACGTGCTTTCCAAGGCGCGGAAGGGTCTTTGATATGTAAAGATGGTCACCCATCCACGGACCAACAGCGGCAAACGTAACTTACCCTGACCGACAGACCCGTGCAGCTGTTGTAACTTAGCTACAAGCCCCGTAGAAATAAAGTTTTCGTTTGCAACCATGTCTTTAACTAGGTTTCACAAAAAATCAGACGGCCATCATTTGTACACAAATAAAAAAACTGGTTAAATACTTTTTTATTTTTAAACGTGTTCCTACTATATTAATCATACATTTTTAATCGTGATTAACGACTAATGATTACGATTATTAATCATAATCAGCAGAATTCTGATTACGATTAATTAATTTTAATCGAACTTTTGCTGATTACGATTAATAATCGTAATCATTAATCGGTAATCAGATTAACTTTTTGCCAACACTGGTTATGTGGTTCTGTGTATGAGATTTGGCCTACGGTTTGTGGTATGCCCGGAAACAATGTTCAATGCATAGATTGACCTCGCACTGCATGCACTTCCATATGGTCCGGCGGTCGATCTTCTGCTTAGCGCATAACCAGCACCGGGTTTTTTTGGAACCAGTCCGCATTGGAAAATGGTTATTTTCCACAGTACACCTATTACTGCCGATCTTTTTATAATTCTGCATTGGCATCGTCGTGGTCAGGTCAAGTCGTCTGTGTGACTTTAACAAATTTTCTGCCAACAATGTCCTGTAGCGCCGGTGTGATATATTTGGGTTTTTAGTCCCAAAAATTATGAAGGTATTAAAAATAGCGGCGTTGTACAAACGCCGAAACAACTTCTTATACCACACACGATTTCGGCTACGTTCCATTGGGTGAGCAGACAGAAACTGGTCTTTTCTGTCTACTCCCCCCATGCTTTTGTTGTAGTCCAGGACAATGTCGGGCTTGTAGGTCAGTCTGCACTTATTTGCAGTTCCAACTCGTAGCTTATGGTATGTCGAGATCATGCTAACTAAATTAGCATCCCTCCATACCATTACTGACAAGTCAGAACAGTAGCTGACCACTACTTCACCTTGTCGTAGGTCTGTCTTCGTCAAAGTCTTAAGAGAGTCCGGAACAAACTCTCGGTTCAGTCGTAACGTCCCGTAAACGTCAGTCTTCTGTCTTTTGAGACATCGCGCTAATAATGGACTATTATAAAAGTTGTCCATTATTAGCGTATGTCCCCGGTAAAGCAGAGGCTCAACTAACTGGTACACAATAAGTGCAGTCGCGTTAGTCGGTCGTGAAGTCGTATTGTCACTCGCCGATCCTGTAGCTTCAGGTCTATCAGATGTCAATGCGTCGTCTTCGGCTTCTTCAATAGTCTGGTCGGTTGTGTCATCTGTCTGTCCGTCTGTCGTCGGAGTTGTGTCTTCTGTCGGTCCATCGGTCTGTTTATTTTTTCCAGCGTATACTATAAATTTCCAGAGATAGCCGCTGGTAGACTCACACAGTTCGTACGTTTTCACGCCAACCTGTGCAGCCTTCGTTGAAATCTTTTGAGAGATGCTCAGTTTCCCGGACCACTTCAAAAGAGATTCGTCAACAACTATCTCTTTCGATGGATAGTATAAGCTGGAAAACTTTTTGTTAAAATAGTCAATCACCGGGTCTATTTTACACAATTTATTAGTTAAGTCAATCGAGTCATTGTTGGCGAAATGCATCATAGTTTTCAGTAAAAAAAATCGATTGTAGGTCATGATACTACGGAAATATGGCATAGTGCCGAAACCATTAAATTTAAAATAAAGTTCTTCTTCGGGTAGGGGATAGAGGCCTTGCAGAATCAAAATAGCCAAGAAAGTTATCATTTCGTCTCGGTCAGTCGGTACCCACTGTTGCAGTCGGGAGTTGGGAGTCATTTTGTTTTGAGTATTTAAAAGGTTAATTCTCTGTCTGGCATAAAGATTGGTCTCAGTACAAAGCATGTCGATAAATTCAACATCTATCATTTTATAAAACACGTCGAGTATCGTGGTCTGGTCTGTCATTTCGAAAGTCGGTCCTGGAGTGCCAGTAAAAGTCTCTTGTCGGCCTTGAAATATTCCCTCATCCTTGTGCCAAGTAAAATCGTACGCGTTTACCGGGGCAATACTACGCAGAGCACTGTCATTTATTTCATCCTCGATGTCCAAAATTTGTTTTTCGAAAGCTGAGAAGTCGGTCGATGTATGTTCAGCCAAAGCGTTATGTTGTGTCTGGGGAGTGTCGTGGTCTGTCTCATCGTCAAGGTCATTGTCACTCTCAATGTCCATCCATTCTTCAATCGTCCGTTCCAAATTGTCATGTATTCCTGTAAAAATAAATGACTATAAACATATGTATGAAGACATTAGCTAATTGTTTAATATATTTTAGTATTATATTTACCAATCGCAGAGAATCGTCTCTTATGTGTAGGTGTACTGTGGTCCTCCAATTCAGCGCCCACTGCAACCTCCATTCCTGTATTATTAATATATTTATCTTACTTTTTATCATGTGTGTGTTTGTACATTCACACACAATGGTAAAAAGTAAGATAAAACAATGTGTGTTTAAGGGAGAGTTGGGTGTGCATGTGTGCGTTTGTTTGTATTAATATTAATTAAATCTCTTCAGAAATGGTTTACTCATCCTCTGCAGAGATTTCATTAATAGAAGAGAAGGGTGGCCTGGACTCAGCAGTATATAACAGAATTACTTACCATATTCTATACTGACGTCATCATCTGCTTCTGGAGAAAAAAAAAATGTAATTATTGCATTTGCTTTAAATATAATACAGCAAAAATTCTTATATAGATACTGAAGAATATACATACCCATAGATGGCGGTCTAAAGGGAGCAGATGGTCCTGCTTCCGGCTCCCAGGACGGCCCCGCTTTAGAGACTGGCAGTGCTGTATATGGTCCTGGTTCAGGCTGCCAGGAAGGCCCTGCTTTGGAGACTGGCAGCACCGAAGAAGGGCCTGCTTCAGGCTCTGAAGAAGGCTCCGCTTTGATGACTGGCGAAACCGAAGAAGGACCTGCTTCAGGCTCTGAAGAAGGCTCCGCTTTGATGACTGGCGAAACCGAAGAAGGACCTGCTTCAGGCTCCAAAGAAGGCCCCACCTCGGCGCCTGGCGGCACCAAATAATACCCGGCTTCAGCTACTAAAGGCTCCCTTTCAGCCGCCGAAGATGGCCCAGCAACCGAGACAAAGTGGCACGGTTCCCGCTCCGGAGATGGTTTTCTAAATAACATTTTAACATAAAATTGAAATCATAGAACAAATGAAAACCTTATAAAAGAAGTATTTGAAAAACTAACCGTGTACGGCGTTTCCGAGGAGGAGCGTCAGGAAGAAGCACCCGGTTTGTTTCCACACCCCGTTTTCTCTCCAGCAGCTTCTTCTTGTCGGAAGGCGACAACGCCGCGACCCTTCGCTGCATCACTAGCCTTAGGCCCTTTTTTTACTTAAGATTTTACTGAAATAAAAACCCAAATAAGTATTAAGTCTTTAAGAATACGAATAAAGATAAAACAACGATACGTACTGCTCTTCAGAGCTCTTGGCCCCACCACGTCCTCTTCCGTGTGACCGTGTCCTCGTCCACGACCACGCCTTCGTTTCTTTCACTAAAATTAATGTATAACTTTATTTCAACTACTTTTTAAGGTGAATGCCTAGATAGCCCTCGCCATACATTTTTCAGGTGTGGAAATCTCGGTAAATAAACAGTTTCTGCAGAATAAAAGCAACTTTAATGAGACTTAATAATGTATTATGTTCGCATATGGCCCAAATTTTATAAAAAAAACAGTATTTCTAGGAGAATTAGACCGAATAAAAAACGAAAAATCTTTACATGTGTGAGTGACCTGAATCGCGCCATCTGACGGAAATTTATAGAACCACCGAGAAAGTTGGTTGCTGTTGTGTTACGAGTTTACGATTAGTAAACATTCATAATAGATGGCGCTGTTCGATATTCGAACATTTAGACAAGAATTTATCTTTTAAATTCGATAATGCGACGTTGCCATTCTAGTAGCAGCGCTCGCACCCCGCGTTGTTGCCATACCGTCAAAGCGTGATTGCTTGAGTCTTGAAAACTTGCGAATCGTTTCCAGAATATTGTGTTTCTAGCAAGTTAGCGCCGGGCGCGCGGGTTTGCCCGCGCAGTTAACATTTTTTGATTGATAAAATGTTTTTTATTATGGAATGAGAAAGAATGCTTTACATAAAGTGAAAAAAATATCTCTGCGATCTGCCCTTGGTTCACACAGATACAATACTAATGTAATTATTGTATTATCTAGTTTAAATACGTAGTAAGTAGTTACTAGTACACGACTTTCCAGATTTAAAAATCTTTTTAATGTATGTAAGTAGGTACTGATAACATTCTGATACGCTTAGGTACTAATCCATTGGTTTGGGTTGAATAAAATCAGAGAATAGAATTTGATGTATAAGTAAGTTATGACTAAATCAGGCGATCAGCGAAGCTACCTACACAATGGTGAAACGTAGGTACTACGTACATCTATTGATTGAATCATATTTCATTCATGTGAAACCAGCAAGATTAGTGAATACACAGACAAACCACTTTGATTTTTCATAATTGCTTATTTTACTAGTATTATTAGCACACACAAAATGCGTCAAGCAGGGTTGCCAACTTTATTTTTTAGAAGATCGTACCATACATTTTAAAAGATCGTACTTTGCTAAGAATTCAAAAATAAAAATAGTACGCATTGAAATTTCAATAAAATAAATGGTAAACAAATGTGGTGGGTGTTACTAAAACTTCAACGCAAAATTTAACATTTTGGTATAATATTTAAGAATCTGGACACCAATTTAGCAACTAAACTTTACGACGAGGTTTTTTTTATTAAAGAAAAGGGGCTCGGAAGAGACTTTGTCATGAAATCCACACGAAACAATAAACACCAGTATCATTAGAACTTAAAACGGGATATTTACCATGTTTATTATTACTTAAAAAAACTGTGCTACCTACTACGGAGAACCATTCAAATGAGTGCCATCCGTGAAACAGTTTTTATCAGGGCTTGTTAACGTTACCAAATTCACACTATAAGTATCGTTAAGTAACGTTATTTTCATAAAGTTAATATTTTAACGGTAAAACGGGTAACGATACTTTGGTATCTAATCTATAAAATAACGTTACCAATTAACGTTACTAGTATCGATACTTTTACATACATACATACATAGAATCACGCCTTTTTCCCATGGGGGTAGGCAGAAACCACGGAACGCCACCTGCTACGATCTCTACACACTTCTTTTGCCTCGTTTAGGTTCATAAAATTGGTCATACACACACGCCGGTTGCGAGTACTACGCACCTGACCTTTCTGAAGAACATCACCAATAAGGTCCCTATATGTCCTCCTAGGGCGTCCCCTCCCGGTGTTTCCACTCACATCTGCCTTGTAAATACCTTTTGTGAGCCGACCTTCATTCATCCTCTCAACATGACCAAACCATCTAAGCATACTTTTTTCAATTTTTGTCACTACATCTTCTTTTACACCACACCGTTCTCTTATCACATCGTTACTTAATGCGTTGTTGTCAACCTGCGCAACCTAAGCGGAACGCCATGGGCGGCGGCGCTCTACGGCAACATCGCCAATCAAACGGTGCAAATGCAACTTCAATAATGTAGACGAAAGAAAGAGATGAAAGAAAATAAATAAAAAATTAACGGTACTCAGTTACCGGTAAAACGTATGCCAAGTATCGTTACCAAGCATTACGTGACCTCTACTAATAACGTTATCTTCGTCCGATGAAAGTAACGATACCAAATTTTTAACGTTATTCAAAGCCCTGGTTTTTATTGAAAAGTGAAGTGTTTTTGTGTTTTATTGACGGTAAGTGTTATTTTTATGTGCAATGAATGATTTTCAAGGTGATATAGAGTATTATTATAATGGTACAAAAGTGTAAGATTTAGAAGATGAAATACAAAATCAAACGTTAGCAACACTCGTTGATTGTCGTCACATGACATAGGTACTACAAATTTCAAATATTCTCTCTGAAAACAACAGCTTGGTGGTGGTGTTATTTCTGTTTCTTGAAACATTTCATAAATAAGATACATTTGCTGTTGTTTGTAATTATTCTTTTTGATTACAGATTGAATTGCAACTGAACTGCCTAAGATAAACCCGACTAATAAACTTGCATAAATGTATACGACATGTGTATTCAGGACCGCGAAAATCACGGAAAAAAGTGCAAGCAGTATTCAAAAGACATCATGGAAGTTCTTTTAGTGATCTATAGTGAGTAAATTAGATTCCCATAAGATTTCGAATCAGATTTACGTGAGTGGAGGTTATTTGATACTCGTTGGTTCGTGTTGTGTCTTAACTGTGTACTTTTAACTGTACCTATTTCATTTATTTATCTTTTATTTCAGTCCACATTCAACTCAAGATCATCATCAGCTGTCCAACCATTCGACAGCTGAAGATACGCCCTAAACCTATTCGCGTGGTATACCAGAAATTCGATACGAAGCCATAGCCTGCAGCTCTAGCTTCAATACAGTTGAATCTGTTACAGAGCAAGTAGAGACTGTTGATTTTGATTGGCCACAACCCGATTCAGAGACTGAAGCTTATCAACTAACTGTGGAAAGAACATCAAGTGACAACTTATCAGGTTTGGTAGGGTACCGTATTGTTGACTTGAAGAAGGTCATATGGTCACAACTTTGATTCTTCATCTGGAATGGTAAGTCCCAACTTGATACCATATTTTTGTGTTCATTACATTAGTACGCTTTTGCTTGTTTGTAGTGATGAAGTTTTTGTTTGACAATACCAAAGTACAACATATTTTACACAATGTTCAGTGTAACAAATATCATTATTTCTTGGTATGTATGTATAAAAATAATGTATTTCTTGGATTGTTTCTTTTTAACAGCTATTATTATTTTGATTCTAGGTCCAGGGTCAATTGCGAATTACCAAAATGAATAAATGTTACTTCATTTGCTTGATATCTGTCACCCAACCATTGACTGTCATAAAAGTTAACCGGGATGAGGAAGTTATCAACGCTATGATGCCGAAGTTGGTAACATTTTTTAAAACATGTGTACTGCCGGAAATTATTTTGAGAAGAGTTGAGAAAAATGCTAAATGTCTAGACATCAAGGAATTAAAAGGTATAAAAATATAAGTCTTACTCATTTCCTAACTTATTCCGCAGGTCTCTGAGGTGTCGGTTCAGTAAGAATAGTCTAACAAAACTGTGTAAATTCATTTGTTGCAGCGAAAACTGCGTCTTCCAGCATTTGATTCAGATCACACGGAAATTATATAAATGGAAGTAAAAAGTGACAAGCAGAAGACTGATACGGCGCGGCGGCGGCGGCGACTGCAAAAAGTAGCGCGTAGAAAAGAAGATATTTTATTATAATATTTATAAGTATCTTTGTATGGTGGTACGAGTCGATGGTTCGAATCCAAGCCGGCACTTTGCTGAGTGTAAATTATTTCATCACCACAGTTCAGAGGAGGCCTGAGTCTCAGCAGTGGGAACATTATAGAATAATTAATAAGCTTTTTGCACGTAGCGATGTATAGTTTGTGTTATTTTGTTAGTTCATAAGATTTTTCTGTGTAGATAAGTTTCACTCATGTATTTAGGTACCAGCCTAACAATTCAATTGTAAAAGAATATTTATTGCAGTTCAAAATTGTATCATAAGTAGGTATTCTTGAAACATAAATAAATGTTATGGTTAGCTAGCAACCCCTTTGTGTTGTTGTGTAAGATACATGTGCCGTTATATATACTTACGTATGATGTTATTTATATTGTAATCTACATACATAATTCTTTCTAATACTAAATTCAAAATCATAATTGTAAATATCAAAATATTTAAAAAAGTATGTTATCTTTGTATGGTGGTATGACTCGATGGTTTGAATCCAAACGGAAACTATCTAAGTAAATGTAGTGAGAGTAAATAAAACGATTATTTTTATGAAAATATTAACCCCTTTTTACTAAATAAATATTATTAATTTATAGTAAGGTACAATAAAAAGCTTTACAATGTAATAAATAGTCTTTTATTTATTTATTTAGTACACGTCACTATTTACACTTCCATTCCTTCTTCTTCCTTACATTTCTTCCCGTGGGTGTCGTAAAAGGCGACTAAGGGATTTACTAGAGAATGGGCAGCAGCGTTCTCTATGCATTTTACCATCACACTGCGATCGCCAACCCGCTTGCCAAGCGTGGTGATTATGGCAAAGCCCCCCAAATAGGGGGAGGCCTATATCCAGCAGTGATCGTCTTGCGGCTGAGATGATGACTATTTACACATTACAATTTAGGTTCAGTCACATTACTATAACTTATAGGGACAGTGTACCTATATTAATTTCATTTTAAACTGTTTGAATAAAACGACATCTAGTGGTGTCGAAAGTTACTACTATTTACTTTGTATGTGTGTGTAAAGAGTAAAGTCAAGCGGCTAAATCTTTAGAATGTACAAATCTTTGTATGAGACCAGTTAACAAGCACAGTGACTATCTAAAAAAATCAAGTTAATGCCCTAGGTTTCGCATATAATAAAGTTATCTATTAAAGATTTCTAAGTTAGGCGTAAAAATTGAAAATGTTCCAAATTGTGGATCTAGCGCCATCTAGCGACAAAATGGCATCTGAGATAATCATCCATCCACCTTAACGATAAAACAATGGGTATAGCTCCTTTACCTGCAAACTTCACGCGATACAATACCTTTAAGCTTTAAACAATATCTATGTGCGCCGCGTTGTCGTTAAGGTGCGAGGCAGTGCGAGGGCACAACACAAGCACAACGAGAGCACGTAATCGTATAGTATTCTATGGAGAGCACGACCGCTGGTGGAGGTACCCAATATTTTATAGTACTCTGCGCTGAGGTGCCAGACAACTCTGTTGAACACAATTATAAATCTCATAAAATGTTTACGAATCTACTAGTATTTCTATAAAAAAAAGTATGACAATAAACTAATTATGAATTATTCTTCCGTTTTCACACATTTTTAAGTAAAATAAACACATATTTCTTTGTATCTAGCCTATCAACCGGCAGCCACGTTTGTCATCGCAAACTCACTTTTTCAAAAGGCGGAATATTGCAATTTTAAGAAAGGCCCGATTTTTCAATCCTCAGATAAAAGTACCAATAGCTACATAAAGAATATAGTTGTTAAATAATAAACTCTTTATTCGTCGGATAAGTGGTCAAACACGTTTTGTTGATGTTTATTGTTAACATAACCACAGATTACACATTTCTCAAGGGAAAACTTTTATGTAAGCATTGCCAGCTTATAAAGGTTTTATTGGTTTTAGTTTCCCTTTTCAGGGCTTATTTGAGATTTTTATAAGTTTTATGGATATTATAATTAATAACGTTTCAAAAGTTAAAAATGATCAATTGTATTCATTAAAACCGAAAAGAAATATTTATCGGTAAAATTACGGTCTTTATTTTTTTGATGCTGCAATATTTACACTAAATATAATCTTGATTTGAATTGAATTATTAGGACTCTTGCTCTAAAACAACTCGTGGTGCCGATTCTGTTGTACAAAATTCTCAAAAATAAACTAAAAATCACTAAAATTTGGTTTATTCCTGTCAAACGACGATTTCTTATTCTGAAATAGACTAAAGTGACACAACTATATTTTAGTTTGACAGCACAAGATTGCACTGAGTTATTAGTTTAGTGAAAATGACAATTTTGACATTCTGAGTTTGCCGGTTTTCACCAAAAATTTAGACTATAATAATTAATTTTGACTAAATCTGACTATTTTTAATCGCGATTAAAAAGGTGTGGAATAAAACTAGTGGTCATGAACAAAAATTCACACCAACGCCTCGCCTTCACGTGTAAAAACAGTGCTGTATTTTTTATTTTTTCTTTTGCTTATATCTCGAAAATGGCGTGTCTAATCGCAAAAAAACTTTTTTACAAAAAAAAAAAACCACCGACTTCCTTAAAAACACTACAAAGTGAAAAATAACTTTAATTTCGGTAGTCGGTGTCTTAGGATCTGTATTTACGGTTTTTTAACCGACTTCAAAAAAAGGAGGAGGTTATATGTTCGACTGTATGTATTTTTTTTTTTTTTTTTTTTTTATGTATGTTCACCGATTTCTCCGCCAATTGTCAACCGATTTTAAAAATTCTTTTTTTATTCGTAAGGGTATACTCCTGAGGTGGTCCCATATTAATTTTGTGAAGATTTGATGTATACTTTGGGAGATAAACGAAGGAACTCCTCAAAAACAAACAGTACACGTAATGTGATTTGGATATTGTACTAAAGATCAAAAATAATTGCTGGTTCTATCTATCCATCCGTGGTGAACTAATTATAGTCTTCGAAGATACCGCATGGAACTCCTCATCGGTGAACAGTACATATAAGAACTTACAGTGAAAGGTTAGAAGGTTAGGGGATAATTCTTTGAATATTATAGGCACGTTTAGACCGTTACTTGTATTCTTATATTCCGTTGAGCTGATGATGGAAGGTACAACTCCTTATCGATCAGGAGTTAGAAGATATCTTGTTCTAGATAGACATACTCGTTGACATCGAGAATTGATTCCTCAGCAGACACTAGAGATGGACTACTGATGATGAGTTCGGGAGACAGACACCGGAACTCTTTAAAAAATGACAGGAAATCAACCACGATTTCTGCTATCGCATAAATATGCATTGTTTGTTTGGAATTAGTGCAGGGTGAATACCACAACTAAAAATTTAAAAATAAAAACTTTTTTACAAAAAAAAAACAACCGACTTCCTTAAAAACACTACAAAGTGAAAAATAACTTTAATTTCGGAAGTCGGTGGCAAAAAAACCATAAATACAGATCCTAAGACACCGACTACCGAAATTAAAGTTATTTTTCACTTTGTAGTGTTTTTAAGGAAGTCGGTTGTTTTTTTTTTGTAAAAAAGTTTTTATTTGCCACCGACTTCCGAAATTAAAGTTATTTTTCACTTTGTAGTGTTTTTAAGGAAGTCGGTGGTTTTTTTTTTTTTGTAAAAAAGTTTTTATTTTTAAATTTTTAGTTGTGGTATTCACCCTGCACTAATTCCAAACAAACAATGCATATTTCTGCGATAGCAGAACTCGCGGTTGATTTCCTGTCATTTTTTAAAGAGTTCCGGTGTCTGTCTCCCGAACTCATCATCAGATCTATATGAAAATTATATGGGACCATTTCGGAATAAACCCCTTTCGAACAAAAAAAGAATTTTGAAAATCCATCTATATATGACGGAGTTATGCCCGAACATACATAAAAAAAAAACCAAGCATGGCCAGGCCAAAATGATTAAGGCTGCTTTTTTTTTTATTAAGCAGACAGTAGAGTGGGTAAGAGCCCACTCTAGTGTCTGCTGAGGAATCAATTCTCGATGTCAACGAGTATGTCTATCTAGGACAAGATATCTTCTAACTCCTGATCGATAAGGAGTTGTACCTTCCATCATCAGCTCAACGGAATATAAGAATACAAGTAACGGTCTAAACGTGCCTATAATATTCAAAGAATTATCCCCTAACCTTCTAACCTTTCACTGTAAGTTCCTATATGTACTGTTCACCGATGAGGAGTTCCATGCGGTATCTTCGAAGACTATAATTAGTTCACCACGGATGGATAGATAGAACCAGCAATTATTTTTGATCTTTAGTACAATATCCAAATCACATTACGTGTACTGTTTGTTTTTGAGGAGTTCCTTCGTTTATCTCCCAAAGTATACATCAAATCTTCACAAAATTAATATGGGACCACCTCAGGAGTATACCCTTACGAATAAAAAAATAATTTTCAAAATCGGTTGACAATTGGCGGAGAAATCGCAGAACATACATAAAAAATAAAAATAAAATACATACAGTCGAACATATAACCTCCTCCTTTTTTTGAAGTCGGTTAAAAAAAAAAAAATACATACAGTCGAACATATAACCTCCTCCTTTTTTTGAAGTCGGTTAAAAATAATGAAATTTTCGACCCCCTTTATGAAACCCCGGAACATATAAATCTCAACACGTGGGTATTATTATTATTTTTTTCAAACAAAAAGTGAAAAATTCCATATAAAACACGTCCAGTTTGCCCCCTTGCGCGCGCCTTCGTGTCTAAAAAATTAATTGCGTAGCGCACACAAGTACCACGGCGTGAAATCAAAGAAAAAAAAAATCACGTTGATTGTCAAATTCGTTTTTAGTCGTGTCAAAATAATTTTTAAATTTAGAGATTTTTTCTTGCAGAATAGCGTTAAAATTCTCATAGCCAAAAGTAAGGAATTTTAGAGATAGTTTAGTTAGCTTAGTTCGGTGTACAATAGAATCGGCACCAATTGAATACCTAATATCATCATCATCATCATCATTTCAGCCGTAAGACGTCCACTGCTGGACTTAGGCCTCCCCCAATATGGGGGGCTTTGCCATAATCGCCACGCTTGGCAGGCGGGTTTGGCGATCGCAGTATGGTGGTAAAATGCATAGAGAACGCTGCTGCCCATTCTCTAGTAAGGCCTAATATACACCGTGACATTTTAGTCGTCTTATAACGGCAGCCTACTTTATATAATCAATGACTATTACACAAACATAAGAAAAAAATGAACATTTGAATAACTAAAAAATAAAAATATTATTATGATGACGCATGACGTGGTTTAAATTTGATATTTTTTCTCATGGAAAATAGAGATGGAATGATCTAGTCGACTCGTGCACTGGGTAACTTATGTTCTCTACCGTATGATACGTAAACATTATTAACAGGATGTTTCATAATTCTAATCCATTATTAATTTTTAACCGACTTCAAAAAGACGTTTATATATATATATTTTTATGTATGTTCGATCATAACTTCGTCATATACTTATAGACAGATTTGCAAAATTCTGTTATTGTTCAAAAGGGGTTTATTCCGAAATGGTCCCATATAAATTTCATATAAATCTGATGATGAGTGCCGGAGACAGACACCGGAACTCTTTAAAAATGACAGCAAATCAACCGCGATTTCTGCTATCGCATAAATATGCGATAGCAGAAATCGCGGTTGGCGGCATAAATATACAGGGTTATTTGTAAAACACCGGCAACCTCTCAGGTCTATGTTACTAACATCATAATCAACAACTTTTGTTCTGTGACTTTTAAAAATTCATCATATTTTAGTTCATCAGATTTTCAAACAAAAATAAAAATATTTAAATTGAACGCTCTAAATGTTACGGAGTCTATGCGAAGCAAAAGAAAGTGATAGTATATTAGCAAGGGGAGCGGGGTTAGGGCGGCGGGGGCGCTTAAACTTGACCTATTTACAGGCAGCCGATTTTTGTATGAAAATCTGATGCACTAAAATATGATGAATTTTTAAAAGTCATAGAACAAAAGTTGTTGATTATGATGTTAGTAAGATAGACCTGAGAGGTTGCCGGTGTTTTACAAATAACCCTGTATAATAAATTAATTAAAAACCTAAAAAATAAACAAAGTTACGGTTTAGATGAAATCCCATCTACGTTATTGAAGAAATGCGCAGACGAACTCACTTTACCATTTTATCTACTATTAAACCAGTCTTTTACAGAAGGCACTTTCCCTGAATTGTTAAAGAGATCATTAATTAAACCAATCCATAAAAAGAACACGAAGACAGACCCTAGTAACTACCGCCCCATATCTCTCTTGCCATCAGCATCCAAGATTTTCGAAAAAGCTATGTGTGATCGAATTTATACCTTTTGCGAAAAATTCCACGTATTAAGCGATTGTCAAAATGGATTCCGTAAAAACCGTTCCACCACATTAGCCGTCTACAAATATATACAAGAAGCCCTAAATATTATAAATAACAAGGAATACGCCGTAGGGATATTACTGGACATGACCAAAGCATACGACAAGGTACAATTTAAAATACTACTGAATAAACTGTACGGAATAGGAATTCGCGGCAAAGCTCATGAATGGCTTACGTCATAATTAAAGAATAGAGAGCAAGTCGTAGAAATCGAATACTATAACAACAATAGTAGAGAAATAGAAAAAAATCGATCTAAAAGCAGAACAACTAACGCTTCCATCCCCCAGGGAAGTGTTATAGGCAGCCTATTATTCCTCGTCTACATCAACGACTTACCGACAACCATAGAGGGGCCATGTGTTTTATTCGCGGATGACATATCCTTATTACTCTCATGCCAAAACAACACAAACATAGAAGAAAAACTCAATTCCACACTCACAAAAACATGCGACTGGATGACCCCACATAACTTAGAAATAAATTACAATAAAACTAAATTAATGACTTTTCACCCTCATCAAAAAGCTCCTCTATACTTTAATTTCAACTTTAATGGCACATTATTGGAGACTGTTGATGAATTTACATTACTTGGACTTACAATAGATAAACATATTAACTGGAAAACACATATACAAAAAACACGTTCAAAAATTTCAAGATTTTCATATGCCCTCCGCGAAATTAAAAAGACCACCAATTTTCAAACTGCCCTTACCACCTATTATGCGTATGCCAATGCATGGCTTAGCTACGGCATAACTCTCTGGGGAAATAGTACAGATGCACTGACACTCTTTACTCTACAAAAAGAAATTAGTCAGAATCATGGTAAACATTGATCAAACCGACAGCTGCAAACCCCACTTTCAAAAACATAATATTTTAATACTACCCAGTATTTATATTCTAGAAACATGTAAATTTGTCCGCAAGTATCCAGAGTTCTACACAAAGCGCGAAGACATCCAGTCACAATACACACTTAGGCACCGATCAAGGCTAAACATACCAACCTCCAAGCTAAAAATGCATTCTACAAGTCCCTATGTAATGTCTATAAAAGTATACAACAAACTGCCTGACATTATTTAAAAGAATGAACAAAAGTTCAATATATTTGTAAGAAATCTTAAGAAATTACTAATTAACAAATGCTATTACTCCTTAGAAGAATATTTAAATGATAAAAATAAATAATAGATATATAATTTAATATGATAATAAATACTATAATGATGATAATTGATAATAATAATTAATCATAAACACGCAATTTATAGGTATATGTAAAATAACTTAATGATACTAAATTGTATGTATGATGTTTTTAAAAAAAATACATAATATAATAATAATTTATCAAATAATATAAAAAAAACAAAAATGAAATGAAACAGCAATAATTATAAATAAAATTAAATACTTAATAAATTAAACAATATAACTAATAATTATTTTTGAAAGAACAACAATCCAAATAAATGAATAAACAGAATTATTATAATACATAGATACTTATATAAAAATCATATAAATTATGTTAATACATTTTATAGATAAATAAGCGATATATTGGTTTATTCTATGACATCTCCGGACCAAATGATTTTCAAAAACAGAGCTTCCTCTCTCCTATCCTTTTGCTGTGCCCTACAGGGTCCATAATGATCTAAATTATATAATTACCACCTAAGTTTACATTATGGTAAAGCAATAAAGATATTGAGTATTGAGTATGCATTGTTTGTTCGGAATTACTGCGGAGCAGATACCATAACTAAACATTTAAAAATAAAAACTTTTTTTCAAAAAAAAAACAACCGACTTCCTCAAAAACACTACAAAGTGAAAAATAACTTTAATTTCGCAAGTCGGTGTCTTAGGATTTGTATTTAAGGTTTTCGCCACCGACTTCCGAAAATGAAGTTATTTTTCACGGAAGTCGGTTGGTTTTAGGGTTCCGCACCTCAAAAGGAAAAAAGCGGAACCCTTATAGGATCACTTTGTTATCCGTCCGTCTGTCCATCCGTCCGTCCGTCTGTCAAGACCCTTTTTCTCAGAAACGCGTGGAGGTATCAAGCTGAAATTTATATCAAATACTCAAGTCTACTGTCCCTTGGAGCTGTGAAAAAATCAAACTTCTAAGCTAACGCAATCAAAAGATATAGCCGTTTATACCGCAAATTTCCACAAATTTTCGAAACTCGCAAGGGAATCAAAACCTAAAGGGTACTTTCAGTCGATCTAGAATTTTGAAATTTGGTACGTAGCAACGTCTTATAGTACAAATAAAGGAAAAATTGCGAAAACCGTAAATTTTTAGTTACATCATATAATAAACAGAACAAAACACAGATAGAAATAAAACCAAGCCAAGAAACAGAACAGAACTACGACTCGATTGTCGTGATGGGTGAACTTTTACTTATATACCTACAGTTTGGACGGAACCCTTGGTGCGCGAGTCCGACTCGCACTTGGCCGGTTTTTATTTTTGTAAAAAGTTTTAATCTATTATCTTAATTAATGGTAACAATTTTTAATCACGCCTAGAGGTATATTATGTCGGATACATTGAGTGGACAACCTTTGTAAGACGACTAAAATGTCAAGGTGTATTTAACATCAAAGTAAAAACTTATGGACCCATCCATAAGTCCATCCACCCAAATGTATCTAATTGTCATTACTCGATAATCTCGAACTGTAAACTGACTTATAGGTTTTACAAGATAAGGAAAATAACACGTAACATATTGCATAATTTACACCCCTCATTTATTTCAAATAGGCACACCTTTATATAGAATTGACTCTAGTTGCCCATTCCAAAGAGTAATCGCGGTTGGACAAAAATGAGCAAGAAACTCCATCGCTACTCTTAAAAATGTTTTACAATGGTGCCGATTATGTTGTACACCGAACTAAACTATCTCTAAAATTCCTTACTTTTGGCTATGAGAATTGTAACGCTATTCTGCATGAAAAAATCTCTAAATCATTTTGACACGACTTACATCGAATATTCGAATTTGTCAATCGGGACTCAACGTGGTATTTTTTTTTTCTTTTGGCTTCGCAACATGGTACTTGTGTGCGCTACGCAATGAATTTTTTGAGAAACAATGCACGCAATGATGCAGCCTGGATGTGTTTTATATGGAACTTTTCACTTTTTGTTTGAAAAATATAAAAAAATATTACCCACGTGTTGAGATCTATATGTGCAGGCGTTTAAAAAAGGGGGTCGAAAATGTCATTATTTTTGCGATAGGACACGGCATTTTCGAGATATAAGCAAAAGTAAAACAAAAAATACAGTACTGTTTTTCCACCTGAAGGCGAGGCGTTTGTGTGAATTTTAGTTCATGACCACTAGTTTTATTCCACACCTTTTTAATCGCGATTAAAAATAGTCAGATTTAGTCAAAATTAATTATTATAGTCTAAATTTTTGATGCAAACCGACAAACTCAGAATAGTAAAATTGACATTTTCACTAAACTAATAACTCAGTGCAGTCCTAGTGCTGTCAAACTATAAGTTAAGTTGGGTCACTTTAGTCATTTGCAGAATAGGAAATCGTCGTTTGACAGGAATAAACCAAATTTTAGTGATTTTTAGTTCAGAGAATTTTGTGACAATAGAATCGGTACCAAAATTATAAGTACTTAATGGTGCCGATTCTATTGTACACCGAACTAAACTAACTGAACTATCTCTAAAATTCCTTACTTTTAGCTATGAGAATTGTTACGCTATTCTGCAAGAAATAGTCTCTAAATTTAAAAATTATTTTGACACGACTAAAATCAAATTTGACAATCGCGACTCAACGTGGTATTTATGTTTTCTTGTGGCTTCGCAACGTGGTATTTGTGTGCGCTACACAATGAACTTGTTGAGAGACGAAGGCGCGCGCAAGGGGGCAGCCTGGACGTGTTTTATATGGAATTTTTTGTTCGAAAAAATAAAATATTAACCACGTGTTGAGATTTATATGTGCAAAGGTTTGATAAAGGGGGTTGAAAATTTCATTATTTTTGCGATAGAACACGCCATTTTCGAGATATAAGAAAAAAAAGGAAAACAAAAAATACAGTACTGTTTATGCACGTGAAGGCGAGGCGTACGTGTGAATTTTTGTTCATGACCTCTAGTTTTATTCCACACCTTTTTAATCGCGATTAAAAATAGTCAGATTTAGTTAAAATAAATTATTATAGTCAACATTTTTGGTGAAAACCAGCAAACTCAGAATATCAAAATTGTAATTTTCACTAAACTTATAACTCAGTGCAATCTTAGTGCTGTCAAACTAAAATATAGTTAAGTTGTGTCACTTTAGTCTATTTCAGAATAGGAAATCGTCGTTTGACAGGAATAATCCAAATTTATGTTATTTTTAGTTTAGAGAATTTTGTACAACAGAATCGGCACCATTATTTTAGAATATTATAGTAATAAAACTTACATGAAGTGGTGGTCACCAATGTGCCTTAAATTGCTGACCACTCCTAACACGTCCGTCTTCGATGCTGGCCCCGAGCGAATAGGCCGAGGTCAACCCCGTGTTCTCAACCGTTGTCTCAGAACCTCGTTATTTCAAAACTAGTGTTGCCAGTATTATCCATCAAAAGTCCCAATAATCGACTAAGACAATATTACAATTTAGTGTATTATTTTAAAACATAACACAAAAGAAATCCCAGCAAAGAAAATAAAAAAAAAGAACAGCATAAAAAAATAAAGACTGTAATTTTACCGGTAAATATTTTTGCAGATTTATTTAATATAATTGATTATTTTTAACTGTTAAACATAGAAACCATTTAAGCTCTGAGACACATGGTCCTACGACGCACTGTTTCCGAGTTATCTAATTTTTCTTCTAACTTCTAGGAGCATTCTAATTTTTTGTAAATAAAATTGAAAGCTCTTAACTCTAAGACGGTGTGTCGTATGGCCATGCTTCTCAGAACCTAAATGGTTTCTATGGTCAAGGTGAACCCGAAAGTGCAATAATACTTTCAAATTTCCGAAAAAAAAACGAAAAGTTTAGTCCCAAAAATTATTTTAAGGATTTTTTTTTTGGCTTATGTTTAACTTACCAGCAGATATATATATACATATAACAGACAAAAAGAGTAAATGATCACCAAAATTAAACCCGCATTTTAATGTAAAATTATAACCAAAGTTTTAACATCTCGATATTCTATTTAAGCAAAATGACTCCAAATAAATCATTGTTAATCCAAAAGTAGTAAATGATCACCAAAATTAAACCAGCATTTCAATGTAAAACTATCACCAAAGTTTTACATCTTGCTATCCTATTTAAGCAAACTGACTCCAAAAAAATCATTGTTAACCCAAAAATAGTTAATGAACACCAAATTATAAGAGTGTACTACGTGAGCTCGACAAATGGATGTGCGAATAACGCTTGTGCGACAAAACTGTACTGCAACTCACCATAGTTCGAATGCACGCTTGTGCGACACACTGAATCTAGTCGTTTCAAGCATAGGAGGTCACAGTTTTAACCTAACCTAACCTAACCTAGTGAGCTTGAGTGTGTCGCACAAGTGTTATTCGCACATTTATTTGTCGAGCTCACGTAGTACACCCAATTATTAAGATTTGGTGATCATTTACCACATTTGGTGTTCGAATACATTTTGAAGTGCAGTCGTGACTAAAATAGCTAGTAGGTACTATTGTAATTTTAGACTTTATTTTTCTGGTGTCAAGTATATATTTTTGGTAAAAGAACTAAGGGTATCAATGCATTTTATGGTGGTCATTATATTTAATCCCTTTTTTTTTCTTTGCCGCACATAGTATCCTTAAGCGTATACTCCAACTCCTAAAACTCCGCCCCTAAGATGACCCACTGACCCTGCAAAGTATTACATACAATTAAATACTTTTGCACAACGATAGAATTAAATATTGATCTAAGATAAACAAGTATTTCTTGTATTTCAACTATTTTGTGACTAGGTTTTGAATTGCCTGACGTTGAGTTGGGAGTCCATATTTTTTTTACGTAAAGATCATATTATTAGAAACCTCCACATACATTTTTAAGTTTCGCAATTAAACAATTTACGATTTAAAAAAAAAAAAATCGTAGAAAGTTTGCAATATTTTGTCATTGTGACATTTGTCTCGCCATTGAACGTTTCGTTACATGTAAGGTAAACGCACTTTAATGCTTTACTTCATAATTATGATGCAATAAATTCATAAATTTAGTTATTTCGACACTTTTAAGTATGTTTTAGTTTATTACATATATTTTACTAATTTAATTCTATTACATTCAAAAGAATTTATCGACTATTGCCGATAAGTGAAACCAAACGTAAAACGATACTATTGTTTGTTGTTACTCTGTTAGTCATTATGATGATTAGGGTATTTAGGTTGTGGTTTTTTTTAAGCCTTGCTTGGATTACCCTTCGGGCCAGATCCGACATGGTATGGAAGGTTAGGTTAGGTTAGGTTAAAACTGACCTCCTATGCCAGAAATGACTAGATTATGTTTATGAGCCCTGTCGGTGAAGTGTTCTGTCGAGCGTTGCTACTTTTCTTTGTTTTATTAGGGTTCCGCACCTCAAAAGGAATAAATCGTCGGTTCAAAGGTAAAATTCATTTAGTGTCATATTTGACTAATGGAGATAATTAAGATACCTATTGCATTTTTTTAGTCTGAAAAATCAATAGAACGATAAAAGGTACTGAAACTTTCTGTGAACATGTGACAGTATGTATTTTATCGTAGTATTTTTATACTTTTGTCTAAAATCTATTATTTTATAAGTAAATAAGTAAAATGTACCTACTTAATGATTTTTTCCTCTTTCTTTTTAGGTAAAATTGTGTATTTAATGAAAAACTTCGTTTTAAATCTTATAGAAATATAATTGAATAAAAGTTAATAATCTTTAATTTTTTTATGAATCTTGCTTTAAGTTTAATTTTCATCTCCACTTTCATTTTCATCTGGTTCAGGCAAGCGCTCCGCCCCATTAATTTCTATTGCAGGTAAGTTTTTATACCATGGATGAAGTTCCTCTGGTATGTGGCCAGCATTCACAAGCTTAACCAAGTCTGCTTTCTTTGCATTAGATATTGGCAGTAGGTCAGAATATGCAGGGTTCAAAACTAGAGTTGCAGCTGTTCTTCTGCGACCTCTACCAACTACGTTTACCTTCTTGTATTCTGAAGAATGATCATACCGACAGAACAGTATGTCTGGTGACCCTTTTTCGACTTTTATAGATTTGGTCTTCAACCATGAGATGGTATTTCCATCTTCGTCTTTATTTCTATTCTTTATCGAAGATGACGCCAATGACTGTAAATCAAAGAAATCCGTATACTTTAAATGGTGCACTTTGTACTCACCATTGGTTTTGTTTTTTCCTCTTTGGGATCTTGCAGAACGGAAAATGTTAATCCAATCTGCCATGGTAAATGCACTTTTATGTTTCTTTGCGGACTCGATGGCGGAGTGCATTGAATCACACTCCATTTGTGAGTGCCCAGATTCCAGGAACTTTAGTTCAATTTGGTTCAAATGCTCAATTTTTTTTACTGCATACAACATCACGGCCGCTACTTGCTGGTTACGGTTTTGCCCACCACAAGTATCACAAAACAAGGAAACACTTGTTACTGTAGCAGGCAGCGACTGCAAAAACATTAACAATATGGAACCAATTTCGTTGCTTCCCCTCTTGCCATTTATCTCATTCCAAGTATAACAATGAGCTTCTCCACTAGCCAAATAAATTGTTAAATTATATACGCACATTTTCCTTGAATAGTAAAATAGGGAAACATCAGAATATGGCAATTGTAAAACACTTTGCAAATCAAATGTGGCTGTTACAAATGTTGGGTCTTCGCTGGCTTTTAACTTATCTTAGGCTTTTTCTTCCTGGCATTCTGTTTTTCTTATGAGATGTAAAGAATAATCGGTTTCCATGCCACTCTTTAGTTCAGAACTAGCTTCTTTGTACTTGGAACAAGTAGCACATAAATCCTTCTTTGGTTTGAAGAAGGAGAAATTATAATTGTTACAAAATATGCGCCTGTATGTACATTGCTTTACAGGTGTTGCATTCCTTTCCAAACAAAATGACTGATATAGCTCATACATTTTAAGAATAGACAGGCCACTTTCAAGGTACAATTTTTGACTTTGTTTCCTAACATAGTGACTTTCCATTACGGGAAAGCTTTCAATGTGCTCCTTCACTAATGAAACATCTACTTCGCTGGTCTTGTTTCCTGGTACTTTTCTTCCTCTCTTGTCTGATCCAGAGAAACATCCTGTTGGACCTGCGCCTTTTATGGCCGTATTTATAGGCCCATTTGAAATATTTAGAGTCTTTTCAAAGAAATTTGCACACACTCTATGCTTACCACCAGCATTTTCTAAATAATACATTTTTGATAAAGTACGATTCTCACTTGATCTTTCTTTTCGTTTACGTTTAGGTGCCACCACAACTACATACTTTAATATAAAATCTTTCTGTCTATTGTAATCTGCAAATCCCCAATAAGTTTTACATAATGCTGTTCTATCTTTTTCTGTGAAAAATAGTGTACACTGAAATCTACATTTTGTGCAATCAACTAGTTTTGGGCTTTTAGCTGCACATTCCTTATTCTTGTTTTTATATGGTAGACATTCAGCTCGGTGTTTTTTTGCCATATTGGCTTTCCAATTTGCTGGATTTCTTTTTCTACATCTTGTTAAATTGTTAACATTACCCTCTTCTATCTCATAGTCAGAAATGTCAGATATTTTATCCTCGGTTTCTTGAGGTGGTTGGTAACAAGGATCGTCATCAGATGCTGCACTGAAGTCATCCATCTCGTCATCAGTTTCTAAAGGATAATCCACAAGCTTTGTTCTGTTATAATTTGAAGTAACTCTCTGAAAAAGAAAGTTATTGTTGGTAGTTTGCGCTAAGCCCGATATATTACAATTTGAAAGTAGAAAAGTGTAGCAGGCAAAATTTAATAATAAAACTTTAAATACTAACATTGTCAGCATAACTACTTTCTGAAATAATTGGGGCTTCAACTTCGGACTCCATTGGGACAATTTCTGTGTTGGAAACATTATCATTGTCATACTCCATAACACAGTTCTTTGTTACAACCTGTTGAAAATATGAATCACATGTTACAAAAATAAAAACTAAAAGGTAACTAATGTGTAACGTCAGAGAGATCGGCCACAAAACCGTCCGATCAGCAAAAAATAATTGATTAATATAGGTATGCTAAGTATAGGTACTTACATCTTCATTATTAAGACCTTCTGGATCAAAAGATTGACTGACTGACGTTATATTAATATCCCTTGGTTGAACATTTTCCTTGTTGCACTTTTGAACATTTTCAATTTGTTCCTGTATTATATTAAAATAAAAACACACGAATGAGACATTAAATTAATAATAAAATATATTTGTCCATGTTCATAATAATTACGCAGTAGTTAATTATTAAGTAGTACATAGTTAGTCAGGTTTACCTCTATAGTACATCCTGATTTATTTAGAATTTCGACTTCAGCATCTCTTTGACCATTCAATTCAACATGCTCGGTATAAGTTTCAAATAAGTCACGTTGCGCTTCCAGTATAGAGCGGTAGTTCTGTAATGTTTTAATCAATAGGTATTAGCTATAGATTAATTGCATCATAATGGGAAACCAAGCTAAACCAACATCTAAAAAAACTTACAAGTTCTCGTTGCGCAATGGAGTCCGTCAATGCGAGAGCAACTAATTCTTTACCCCTCTTGTTTCGGTAATCACTCATTATAACAATTAAAACCGATTTTTATGTGCAAAACAATGTAAAATCGAAACAAACTGTGCAATATTGTATCTGCCATCAACATTAAATTTACCCTCCAAACCAAATGTCAATTCACAAGTGACAAATGTCACGATAGAGTTGCCAGGTAAAGTTCATTAGCGACTTAGTGAGTTTTACATGCCAAACATCACTTTAGGCTGACCTACAATGAAGATTTCAGGCAAAATTAATTAAGTGCCAAATGAAGTTTTACCTGCAAAGGGATTACAGAGGATTTGGAGGTAAAGACTTTTTTCACTTCACAGTTTTGTTATGGAGCACAATACGCACTTAGTGATTTTTTCTTATTGTAGATTTTATTTTTAAAGAAGCAAAAGTAGTGAAATCTCATTTTGGGTCAAAATGTCAGTTAGTGAGTTTTACCTTTGAACCGACGAAATAATAGTTTAAAAAAACTAAAAAACACGCTTCCATTGAAAACCAAACTAAAAAGTACAAAATAATGGAAAAAAAGCGTGGGGTGCTTTTTAAGGTATTTTTTATTGATATCAGGCACCCCACGCTTTTTTTCCATTATTTTGTACTTTTTAGTTTGGTTTTCAATGGAAGCGTGTTTTTTAGTTTTTTTAAACTATTATTTATTTTCTATTTTTTAGGGTGTTTCGAATTTTGAGACGTATGTCAGCGTAGTTTGTGACAGTTTTTCTGCTGTCCTGGTAACCCTGGCAAGGATAATGGCACAAATTTATGAAATTATTGCATTGTCATCGGTCCTTGACAGGTGTGCAAAGTTTGAATGAAATCTGGTCGTTTAAAGTGGGTCAAAATCGCGCTATAAGGAGTCGGTTACAAACAAACATACAAACATACAAATATACAAATATACAAACATACAAACATACAAGTGAAGCTAATATAAAGCGTGTAAAAAGCGGAACCCTTATAGGATCACTTTGTTGTCCGTCCGTCCGTCCGTCCGTCCGTCCGTCTGTCAAGACCCTTTTTCTCAGGAACGCGTGGAGGTATCAAGCTGAAATTCATATCAAATACTCAAGTCTACTGTCTCTTATAGCTGTGAAAAAATCAAACTTCTTAACTAACGCAATCAAAAGATATAGCCGTTTAGGCTGCAAATTTCCGCAAATTTTCGAATCTCACAAGGGAATCAAAACCTAAAGGGTACTTCCAGTCGATCTAGAATTTTGAAATTTGGTACGAAGCAACGTCTTATAGCACAGATAAAGGAAAAATTGCGAAAACCGTAAATTTTTAATTACATCATATAATAAAAAATAAAATAAAATTTTAAACTTTATACCTACAGGTTTGTACGGAACCCTCGGTGCGCGAGTCCGACTCCCTTTGGCCGGTTTTTTAGAGATGTGCCAACTCGGAAAAAACTCAAATCGAGTTGAAATTCAGCTAACTCGGGTTGAATTCGAGTTACACAACTCGAGTTAGCTGGAAGAAGTTGAGTGTATGATTTGTTACAAATTACTTTTTTACATATTTCTTCTTCTACACAACTCACTATTAGGACAATTATAATCATTGCTAAACTTCGTAGTTTGTAGGTAGGATTGAAATAAAAGATGTAACGATACAACATGATTGTAACGTAATTAACGCACACCCTCTTAATGTAAAGTAATTGTACTCATCATTATGAACAACTTTTACTATGAGACCATACCTGAAATTGCGAAAACAAAAAGCAGCTGTTTCATTCAAAAGTTCATCCTACGTACCTACTCGACCAAAATGTATGAAACAGCTGATTTTTTTTCGCGATTTCAGGTTTGGTCACATAGTAAAAGTTGTTCATAATGATGAGTACAACACAATGATCCCTTAAGAGGGTGTGCGTTAATTACGGTACATGTTGTATACATCCTACTATAATATTATAAATGCGAAAGTTTGTGAGTATGGATGTATAGATGTATGGATGTTTGTTACTCTTTCACGCAAAAACTAATAAACGGATTTGAATGAAATTTAGAATACAGATAGTTTATTACCTGGATTAACACATAGGATACTTTTTATCCCGGTAGTACGTTCACGCGGGATAATTCCAACCTCGACGCGGGCGAAGCCGCTGGCAAAAGCTAGTAAAGAAATTAAATCATTTATCATTTACAGCTATCGCACAGTTAGATGCACTAACTTGGTGCATCATATGGTGTGTGCCCATATTAACATCTGGTATGATCCAGATGCTTAAGTACCTACTAAGTGGATCAGTGCCTAAAATATGAATAGAAGATTGTAGTCATTTGTAACATTCACAATACTAAATAGACACTACATTTAGAACTACTTAACAAAAATGACTACTTCATTACTATTCTTGAAGGTAGGTATTCATGCCAGCGTGGCAGTACATATGTACGGCTCCAGCTCATGAACCTTATCACGATATATATTTAGCCTATACAACCCAAAAAACCTGGACGTCCCATATTTCAAAGGCTATGTCCATTTTTCGACGAGCCACAATTCATCCGGATGACGGATGGACGGTTGATGGATGGATGGTGACTTAAGAGGTGATGCTAGACTAACATCCAGATAGGCAGTCGCTCTGCGAATACTGGTACTCAACTGCATCCGGCTAGGCTGGAAGCCGACTCAAATATAGTTGGGAAATGCCTAACCAGATTGATTGCTTATTTAGAAATGAAAGAAAACCGACCCCACAGCACAATTGTTGCGATAAGGTAGGCAGATCATAGTAGAGATCGGATATTCAGATGCATTTTCACCTGAAGTTGAAATGTTGGCTAGTTTTTACCGTGTTTAGTGTGTTGTTTTAACTAACACATACCACCCTACACACATATGTATTTGCATTTGGGGTTAAACATTAATTTTAAATAAATATGATCCAAGAAACCCGGCTTTAATAAAAACTACGAATATTCAGATGCATATTCACCTAAAGTTGAAATGTTGGCTAATATGGAATGCGCGTTTTTACCGTGTTTTGTATGTTGTTTTAACCCTTAAATTGGCAAATTAATTTATTTCTAATATTTAATCATTTTTTAGGGTTCCGTTGCCAAATGGCAAAAAACGGAACCCTTATAGATTCGCCATGTCTGTCTGTCTGTCTGTCTGTCCGAGTATGTCGCAGCCACTTTTCTCCGAAACTATAAGAGCTGTGCTATTGAAACTTGGTAAGTAGATGTATTCAGTGAACCGCATTAAGATTTTCACACAAAAATAGAAAAAAAACAATAATATTTGGGGTTCCCCATACATAGAACTGAAACTCAAAATTTTTTTTTTCATCAATCCCTTACGTGTGGGGTATCTATGGATAGGTCTTCAAAAATGATATTGAGGTTTCTAATATCATTTTTTTTTAAACAATAATATTTGGGGTTCCCCATACATAGAACTGAAACACAAAAAAAAAATTTCATCAAACCCTTACGTGTGGGGTATCTATGGATAGGTCTTCAAAAATGAAATTGAGGTTTCTAATATCATTTTTTTCTAAACTGAATAGTTTGCGCGAGAGACACTTCCAAAGTGGTAAAATGTGTGTCCCCCCCCCCGTAACTTCTAAAATAAGGGAATGATAAAACTAAAAAAAATATATGATGTACATTACCATGAAAACTACCAACGAAAATTGGTTTGAACGAGATCTAGTTAGTAGTTTTTTTTTAATACGTCATAAATCGTAAACCACAATTTACCTTTCATTCAGTCAACACAAATATAAAAATTAAAAAAAAAAACATTTCATTTCATAAACGATGATGACGAATGATGATGATGATGACCTGCAGGTTTGTACGGAACCCTCGGTGCGCGAGTCCGACTCGCACTTGGCCGGTTTTTTTTGTTATTTTCTGGTTTATTATATTACTAGAGAACTGAAAAAAATTGTGAAAAAAATCTACTTATTACAGTTTTCGCGAAAATGTATGTACTACTCCACGGAGTACATTGCCAACTTTAGTGTAAAGTATGTCTTCTTATGTTTGTACTACGTGGAGCACGTTGCCACGATATCAATTAACCAAATTTCAGTTAAATCTTGACTTTATTTGTCATAATTCTTATTAAATAATTTTTATTAGGTGCGACATTGGCGGAGGCAATTTCTCTTGTTGCAAAACTTCACGCAAAATACTTTGGTTCTTCCCTCTTTGCAAAATCTACAGCGCCACTGCTTATTTCCTGACTCTGGAAAATGTCCAACGGCATCGTACCTAACCCTGTCCACCAGCCGATCAGCTGTAGGTTTCTGAATTATTCTCCCTTCCATACTACTCCAACGTAACCCTTCAAATAAATCAAGTCTAAACTCATTTAGAGACTAAAGTCTCCCATCTCGCCTGTAAAGAATCTAGCTTTTGTTAATGCATATATCCAGCAATTGCGAAAATATATGTACCACAACCCCAAGTGAATCTGTCTCTGGCTGTAAAAGTGTGTTCAAGAAACATGTCATCTCTACCGTACATGATGAAATCATATTATAATGCCTGAAACTGAAACGGCGTGTACAAAGTTTTTGAAACCTGATTTTTTGGGCTTGTTCTTCATGTACTGCCTCCACCATGTATTGAACCTGTGAAAGTATTCCAAAACCGTTGCATTTTGTGTCTTATGAAGCTCGTGTAGTTCTTTATCAACGTGGCGAAAATACGTCTTGTACCAGCTGTTCAACTTCTGCAACTACTGCTGTAGGCTAGTTGAGTTTAGATATAGTCATCACAGGGCACAGGGAATCATTAGACGTGCTAGCAACTGATGACTGCAGAAGTTCTATAGATGGAGTGGGTAATGATCGAATTGAATTCAACGTTAGTATGGTATTGTAATTATTAGTTGATGGAGACGGAAAAACCTCTTAGTGTGGATGTTAATGGTACATCATCAATTTTAACGTCAAATACGTTATCAGAGTCGTTGTGGTCGTCTTCTAGAGTGTTCAGTCTCTTAGTGTTTAAGTTTAGCTCTGACCCACCTTCATTAGACTCCTTATGAGGCTAATGAAGGTAAATCAGAGCTGAGCTTATGTGAAGATGCTGGAAGGAAGTGTGATTTGTCATCTGAACTAGAATTGTCATCGGAACTTGCATTTTCTTTCGTGATCCAAGCTAAAATATAAAGGGATCGTGTCAGGTACAAGCACTTTAAAGAAGAAACATAAACATGCTGTACGACACATAATCCACACCTCAACCGATGCTATTTTATATCAAAATAACCAAAAAAGCCTGTTTCCTTTTTGTTTGTGTACTTGGTAATGTACTTCGTGTATACCGAAGCATATTTTGTGTTCTATACTACGTACTTGACAACGGTATTCACGGAGTACACACAAAGTTTCGAAGTCATAAAATTACGATTACGTAATTTATTCATAAAATTATGAATGATTTATATTATTTATAATGTCCACCAGCAATGTAAAGCCTAATAATCACAAGTCCCAACCAAAAAACTACAGAAAAACTTAAAAAGCTTCCCCGTGTCGCACAGACACTAGACCGCTTCGAAGATATTTTGAATTTGACGGATTTTTTTCCATTATACCACATCCTAAAATTTTTGCTACCAAAGTATACAATGACTGCAAGCAAAAAATAATAACAAATGGTATTTTTTTCAGTTTAGTACTACATTAGATTTTTTCAAAGTGTATGTCTTTGGTGGAGTACGCTGCCAATTTAAGGCTAACACATACCACCCTACACACATATGTATTTGCATCTGGGGTTAAACATTAATTTTAAATATATATGATCCAAGAAACCCGGCTTTAATAAAAAAATACGAAGCCGCTTCCGTGCTTTCACAGCTAAATAGTAACATTAGGTAAATATGCATCCGAATATGCGATCACCAAAGAGAATATGGCGATCACTGATGATGAGATATCTGCGCAATTTTTCGCGGCACTCAACCATTTGTCGATGGTAATAATTATTTGATATTGACAGCGCCTTTATGTCCAAGCAGTAAGGACAATTTTAGCATTGCAACTGTCAAGCGGTTGAGTGTACCTACAAGCCGTAGCAGTTGTAAGCAGAGGTTGTGGGACTTGTTGTTGTATGGTAGTGTAAGCAAAGTTACTGGCAGATGGACGCGCAAACTGTAACGATGAACTCAGCACATAATTTTGGCCCCGCTGCGTTGAATTTTCTTGATATAAAATAATAGCTTTTCCATACTTATTAACCGCAATGGCACTACTATGGAACAGTTTATTTTTTCACTTCATAATTTAGTTAGTTTAAAATCATGTATTAAATCCACTGTAAGCAACAGGTTTTTTTTTTGTGGGTCGGAAATCATCAAATCACGTCTGGACGTGGACGTGGTCTCTTGGGTGGAGCGGAAGGGCGTGTCACACTTTTACTGACTAAAACCCACCCGTGTTTTTTCAGTTGCCCATGTGCCAGGGTCACGGTACCTCTTTAGAACAAATCTCGCGACTCTGGCAGGCATCGGTCCTAGCAGACCCGTTCAGTTCTGCTGACATCTCTTTGAGGCGCGCATGGAACACTACGCGCTGTCGACACGGTGACCGGGAGTCCACGATCGACTCCCGACGCCCGGGGCGTCTCCTTCTGGTAAGCAACAAGTTGCGCGTCGATATTATTCAGTCTGCGTCAACAATAACGGGACGAACAGGCTGTTCAAAATAATCTAAACAACTATGAAAATCAAATAATAACTCAATAGCACAAGGAATGTTTCAGAATGAAGACAGTACACGACAGCTGTCACTCTGACAACGACTTTATCCAATTAATTTTCTTAGTTGTTGAGATCCTTTTGAAGTCTGTTCGTCCCAATATTTTTGACGGTGACTGTCTAGCCACCGTATTGTAAATGTACTGTTTTAATTTAACTTTAGTGGCGTATCGGCCGGTCTAGACAACCAACAGCCCAACAATACACAGGAAAGGAAAGCAAATAAAACATGGAGTCAATATCGGATACATTTAATATAAAACAGTCATTGTAACAAGTTATCACATATACCGTCACGTTGACTAGCTGCGAACTGGGCGACGCGGGACGCTATTACATTCATAAGTCACCCTACCTTGAGGCTGGAAGAGCGGAAACAATATTCGAATCAAGACCTTCACGAATCTTATACAGTTGAGAATCGATCGATCTCTATTGAGAATCGATATATATGCTTCGGCTAGACCATCTAACAACCACGGTAACTGCACGTCCAGTAACAATATACAGGGTGTCCAGTAAATAGCACGACATACTGCAGGGGGTGATAGCTTGGGTCACTACCTATCAATACAACACAATATATGTTCAGCAAAATCTTACTTATTTTTTTTTTCACCACTGTAGGTTAAACTTAAGTGATAGGAAAATAGTTCTGTGCAAATTTAAACAAAAAATAGTATTTCTTGAAAACATTCTTGTCTTTGATAGAAAAAAGACTTATCAATGAGTAAAGTAACTATTCACGAATAATTTGATGTAAAAAAAAGTACTAGAAAAGGATTTTTTCATTACGAGATGCTTAAAAATCTGTTTCAAGGTAGAGATTTTTCGGTATTTCGGAAAATTTTGTAAAACTGTAAATCCGTAAGATTTTGCTGAACATGTGTTGTATTGATAGGTAGTGACCCAAGCTATCACCCCCTGCAGTATGTCGTGCTATTTACTGGACACCCTGTATAAATACGGACGTAATAATATCGCAGCGGGATTTTCAACTTTCGGTGTTGAACCGAGCATAGAATCCAACAAAGTTAATTTCAGAGCGTCAAAAATGGAACAGTGGGTTCTACTGTTCGATTTTCAAATTTCGGCGCTAAGCAGTGCGTGACAAAATCCCGCCGAAATTTAAAGAAGTCAGTGGACGTGTGAGCTTATACTTGACAAATTTAGGATTTATTCAATAAAATTTTGTCTTTAAATTGAACACGTACTTAGTCGTCAAAAATCGATAGTGTAACCTTAGCATAGTTATGAAAATATGTTACAGTAATAGTTTAAGTTAAGAGACCGTAACTATTGTATCGTAAATAATTCTTCTACAATTTGTTTGTCGAACACGAACACACATTTAAGCAACTACAATATTGTTAATGACTATTTTGTCTAAGAACATTAGTACCTTGTTATACATAACTTAGAGCAACATCCACCACACGCCCAGCCTGCCAGCCTAAACAATAAACTACATAATTAGATTTTTTAACACTGGTAACACTAGTTTCGTACATATTGTACACACGACACCTCACGCATTGCTAGAAACAAAACAAATTCGAATAACTTCAAGTCACCATTTACAATTAGTGTTGTTACAATATTTTAGCTGCAATATACTCATAATTATAAAAAAGCAAAGGTTAATATTGACGGCCTGTTGCATCAAGACTATATTGTTTTAAATACAGAGAACAAAGTCTTTTTTTATGGTAAAGATAATCAGCTCGTCAGGACAAAACAACCCTTTCTGATTATGAAAAAATCGGTTAGATTCAAAGTAACCATATTCAACGCAGTTGAATAAATGTATCAAAAAAATTTTAAAATAAGACTTCAAGCAAGCACCTTTTCTTTACCTAGACACACCATAAATATATTATTTATAAATTCGTCTATTCAGATGATGAAGTTAATTTTAATATGAAAGCGACACAGATCTACAGTGTGATGTTGAAAGTCTTAAATCCTGTTTCGATGCAGTAGGCCGTGTGAAACCCGCAACCACATCTAAATAACCCTAAAACAAATAATTTACTCATTCTCTAAAATTAGGCCTCAGAACCTATTTCATAGGCCTCTATAGGAACATAACATTCAGACTTAAACCATCACACAAACTTCAAATATTTCACTAACTGCATCAAACCCTATTACATTTAAGCTCATTTATTTTAATATAAAAACCGTAATCTAGTCGGTCATATTAAACTTTTTGGTCGCCAAGAACAATACAAAGTGAACGTTTGGACACTTGAAATAAGGTCCAAATTTCACGTGTTGGTGAATCTTGCGCACATACTGACTTTGCAACCAAAAAGTTCAGCGCAACCCGCATTAATAAGTAAAATGTTCTAAGATTCGTTTACAGATAAACGATGTTTCGACGCTGCAATTTACAATTATTATCATTAATTAGTAGTTTACAAGTAATAAATGCTGGTTAAATAAAGTTATAAAAATAAATGAATTTAATAAAAGTATCGTATTATTGAAATGATTTCGGCATTTTGTTTGCTAAGTAATCTATGTCAAGTAAAAACATTGATTAGAAAAAATATCGAGATATCGAAGTTCTAGAAACTTTATAATTCCGCAGTCTAAGAAGTAAAGAAGCTTCAAAATGTTACATAAAATGTCTTATGTCTATTATAAAATGCGAAAAGTAAACAACTCCGTATGGAACAAGTTGCAGAGTTTAAAATATTGGAATGAATTTAATTTGGCATACCGGAAGTAAGGTAGTTTCGGAAGAATTCAGTTCTCATCCACACACATACAGACATAACAAATAAATTAATACGCTATAGCTAGAAAACAATGAAAATAAAGCCACAACGCACCGTACAACGAATTAAATTTTTACTGATAAACCGAAAACACAGCAAAGAAACAATTTAGTAATAATCCTTAAGTTCTATTTACACGTCTCCAGTCTTTAGTAGATTGCGTGCCTATTTCAAGTCGTGTTAACAACCAATTTAGTATTAACTACGCGTAATTGTTCCACGATACAATTTAGAAACCATAAACTCAACAATGGTACGGTCACATGAGTAACCAGTACTTAACCACAATAGTCGGATTTAGTTAACATTTTGTAAGAAACCCATTGATGTTTCGGTTTGAAATTTAATTTTACAAATGAAGTGTGTTTTCAAGTAAAAAATACACACATAATACAAGGCAGATGTGAGTGGAAGCGCCGGGAGGAGACGACCTAGGAGGACACATGTATACGGTGACCTTATTGGTGATGTTCTTTGGAAAAGGCAGGTGCGTAGTTCTCGAAACCGGCGTGCGTATATGATCAGATATGAATGTAAACGAGGCAAAAGGAGTACGTAAGAATTATATCAGAATATGTACTGTAGTTTCTGCGTATCTGCATGGGAAGAAGGCATGAGTTTATATTTTAATGTTACAAAATGTTTTCCATTACCTTTTGCTATGGGTTTCTTAACAAACTTCAACTAACACGTAACCCTACCCAACTGTCACCCACCGATCAGAATGAAACTTTGCACATCGATATAACACTAAAAAATATTGAACCCGTGTTTTTTTATTTTTCCGGAATCCACTTTTTAGGGGTAGAAACCACCCCTAATAACCCCTAAGTAGGCTAACCCACGTAACTCTGGGTAGAGTGTGGTTGAGGGGTGGTTTCTACCCCTAAAAAGTGGATTCCGGAAAAAAAAAAAAACACGGGTTCAATATTTTTTAGTATTATATCGATGAGCAAAGTTTCATTCTGATCGGTGGGTGACAGTTGGGTAGGGTTACTTATCAGTCCGCCGACCCTGGCTACTTATCTCTTTTGGTGACTGCACATATCAAACTTCATGTTGGTTCTGAAATGCGCAACTCGCTTCACAGTAACGTCCCACTCCCCCCCGCTGACACGTGGTTGTGTTACTGCAAAACTCGCCTCATAAAACGAGTAAGTTAGAATCAGGCTATACCAACTGGAAACATGTAAACAGAGAAATAAGTTAATAAAGTTAGCCTCCACGCAATCAATTCTAACATAATTTTCAAACAGAGATTCTTTTTTTCTTCATATATCGTGACAATATATTTTTGGCGCTAAATCTTTGCGCGTCTACTTCTTATCAATAACAATGACACAGATATTAGTTAAGATTAACAATAAATACTTACTATATCTTGTCGAACTTACCTCAGTTTTTTTTTTTTAAGTCATTCAATTCTTTAGGGGCCTTGGTATTAATGTAAATTTAGTTGACATGAGATTTAGAAACAGATTTAATAGAATAGGTTATTAAAATTGGGGTTCATTCGATTAGTACAGATTTTAAAATAATATGCATAATGGTAATAAGTGAACTACCTACTACATGATTTTGATGAGCTTCTACGGAAAGATTTATTACACTTTCTAGAGAAAATTTCAAGAAATACAGATTAGAGATTATTTAAAACTATTATAGTCTTCCACTTATTACCTTTTACATAGACAAGTAGGTTTAAACAGCCAGTTTTTATTTATACAACATTAGGCCTGTAGAATCCGAGTTTTTTTTACAAAAATAAATCCTTTTTTATGAATTATCTACAAGTTGGTGTTATGCTCTTAAACTGATTTTCAGTAGCATGGACAGATATATAGTTTTGTGCATTGATTTCTTAAGTGTACATTCCATATTTTATTTAGGTTTCTTTTTGATAGTAAGGTAATATCACCACCCTTCTTGGCCCGTACCAGTCAGGGAGACACACGTAATAGTTTAAATTCAACTCTTTATTAACGGCTTTCATGGAAAAGACACCACAATTTTGATAATAGAACATGTATATGTTCTATTATCAAAATTGTGCGATGTGGAAAATGTATGTGTGAGCGATTCGCATTTGACATTACATCTTTGTACGTATACAATGTATGTATACAAAGATGTAATGTCAAATGCGAATCGCTTAGGACGTTAACTGCCATGGGTAAAATCAGAAAAAGGTAAAATATGTACTTAGTGTTATTACACTTTAAATAGATTATTTATTCCAAAAACATGGCCGCCAGGCAGCAACGAAATGTTCAGATTTGGTATGTGTTGTCTATCATATAGTCCGACAAGGCCTGAATGGAACAAAAAGTCTCGGACACATAGTCCGACATGGCAGTTAACGTGTTAACATTTAATATAACTTGTTACTTTTTGTTTTAACTGAAGGCCAATTCTCGTAATTCAAAACGTTCAAAGTCTACTCGCAATCTCAGTTCGACGACAGTCAAATGTCAAAAAAGTATGAAAACTGATTGTGAACGTTCTTAAAATTACGAGAATTGCCAGGCTGTCCTATGAGGGTACGGTAAGCCCCCTGGACTGGTTCAGATAAATTTCTAGCTAGGTTTCTTGATGAAATTTCCTGCTTACTTACAATTCAGAAGAGTTTAATATCAAATAGTGAACTAATGAAATTCTTTTCGAGTGAACAAAAAAAACTGGATGGTTTATTGTAGCTTACAATAAATAAGAAACGTGTATTACCTAGAGACATCAAGTGAGTTCGGTGCAAACAATCATTATCTAGCAGTAAGCTGCACCTATGACATACATTGTGCTGTCAAAATTATTAGTAGACACATAGTTTGTATATAAGCCACATATAAATATACACGTACTATATAAAATTAAATTGCTCTTTGAATTACTATTATAAAATGCCCATGTTTTTTGCAATATCTTAGTATCATGAATTCATGATACATCGATTAAATATCATGATATTAATCATTCACGATAGTTAATATCATGATAATTAATTGAAATTTCATAAATATTACATTAAATTTTAAGATTAATCTTGAGAGTTCTTGACACAGAATTGATATTCGATTTCAGTTTGTCTAGTTATATTAACATGCATATTTTAATTACAAAAAATATATTAAGAATATAAATGAAATACAGTTGTGGATAAATCCAATTTAATTAAGTTAGAAAATGCGTTCAAAATCAGTTTTGAGATAGAATACACGATAGGAAGCAATGTCAAGACAGTTGTCATAATAAATGTAATAAATTCAAATGCAAGAATTTTATAAAATGGAAGAAATAATTAGGCATTCGACTACGTCTGTTGCGATGAAATATATTAAAGCAGTTATTAAGAAAATTTAATCATTCGTAATAACCGAAATATGTAGATTCGAAAAATAAATAAGAAAATAAAATATTTTTTTATATAAATTTTGACGTTGCATAATGTATTTCTAGCATTAATTTCTTTGTTGTCAAGCGTCAGTACCGGCTACGCCGTAAAACGTCTATTATAATTCAAAAGCCAAATTCTAGACAAAATTGAGGCAACATTCGAGATTATCGGTAACTATTCGAAGTCAAAATATATTTTTATTCGAGACATTCGTTTACGAACTCTGTATACAATAATGACTTAGAAATATATATTCTTTTAACGTGGCCATATCAATTTATAATTATACATCTACCTAAAACGACTATACTCGATGAGCCTGACTGAATTTTGTTGTCTGACCAAAATTAATCACAGCGCCATCTATCGTCGGACACAAACAACATCAACTACATTAGCCATCAACAGATGGAGCCACCAACAAAGCTTGCAGTCTGTTCTTTGATTGGAGCCAATGTTGGAGCCAATTTTGGGAGCCAGTTCTAGGCTGAGCACAGATAAGCACGCCTTGACCACTGACCAATGGGAGACATCGCGTGGTACTTGACTCGCGTGAGTAATAAATACAGTTTGGCGTTAAATCTTACATAAAAACCCGTTATACTCTACTAACGCCATCTCCCGACATTTCCAGTACACGGCACATTGGCACCAACATAAGCTCCAAAACGAAGCATAAATAACAGTGTAATCATTCGTCCTAGCTGGGCAGCGTATCTTTATATTTGGGGCACATTTATGAAAAAATATATGATGAAAACTATTTTCGTACGACAATTATATCATTCGTGACTTTGCTATACACAAAGGTGACAATGCCATAATAAAACGGCATATTATATGAGTAGGTATCCAAAAAGAAAAAAAAAACGATTAAGATTGCTTTGTATATACCATGTATTTGTTATTGTAGCATGGTTTGTGTGTAATGCAGTTACTCCACAAATGCAAAAGTAACACACACATAGTCACATCTGAAGCTTTTCTTTCATTCATCCTGGTCCTGGAATCAGACATTGTTACCAAGAACTGAGCGGCCCAAGTAATGCACATAACATTCCTTGCGCCTAGTTTCGTGTGACATCGACAAACATAATTAGCCTTATACTGGGTACACACAGCAACTCGCTAACGATTACATACTCTCACGTCCGGAACACTCAGATTACCGAGTCCACAGTCGCTGCGTGTGTACCTAGCATTAGTCTCGGATACCTACTCATACAACACAGCACAAACATATACCTGGGCGGCGCGCCGCGCGTGCCTAGTGCGTGACGTGGCGGTGTCCACGCCGGCACGGCGCGCATCAGCTGCGCTTACTCTTCACCTGCTCCACGTTGAGGGCTGACGAACTGCTGGAGCCCACCAGGATCTTCAGGGCACCCGTCGACATTAGGTAGAACCAATACAGTTGCGGTAGCAAGAGTATGCAGATTGAGATTTTGCAGCCCGTTGGGAGGGATTTTATAGCCTGTGAATGTAAAAAAATAAATTTAGACATTTGTTTTAACTTTTGTTTATATGTAACTAGGTACTCTCGTTTCAAATGTGAACCTGTTTCAAAGACAATAAAAACATAATAAAGCGAGAATAAAGTTCTACAAGGATCTCTTGACACCTGAATGACACTGACAGGGAGGCATTGTTGGCAGCATTACACTTCACAGAAAAACAAAGATGGCGGCTTTAGTTCTGATCATAGACATAGCGTAGAGAATGGACTGAGTGTTTCTTATCCAGCTGTGAAGGAAATACAGGCAAAAAAGTGTGAGAGAGATAAAGCGACCGTGCGGCCCACAGAACAAAGAATACAGAGAAGTGCCCTTACACTGGTTAAGCACGGGAACCAGTGTCGCCAAACTCACACATTTGCATAGCAAATTGTCCATTACACACATAAAAAACAGTGATATGATTGGCTACAAATTACACACGCAAGTTTTACAAATCATCTTCGTATTGCTTTCAAAAATTAAGTCGTATTACAAGGCATGAAAGTTGTTATTATTTGACATGACACACAACAATAAAGACGTTTTTCGTTTAGAAACTTTAGATAGACAAATTTACAACGAGTTCAGCAACTCAATGCTAGATGGCGCTGTAACCAATTCATTCTATTCAGAACGCTAACTCCTTTGAAATAGATGTCATATTCACATGCACTTGTAATCTCTGTTGGTGAGTAGCAAAACAAAAGTAAGAGATGCGGAAATATATCGATATTTTAATATTGAAGTTACGTAATTTATTCGAGTGAGCAATGTAATAGTTTCTTAACATCATACAAATGCTTAATAACGGAAAAGGTTGATTATCGTTAAAATATCAATGTTAAAGAGGTATTTGTATGTTTGTATGTAGGGGGGTAATGTTATTTTCATAAAATCAGGTACGCGGGCAAAACCGCTTATAGAAGCTAACGATAAATGAAACGATAACAGATAGTACTACAAATATTTACTAACCTTGAAATAACACATATTTATTTAATTACTTGCCGTTTTTATAATTTTATGTTTAATTTTAATAGGTGATGAAATCGTATATTAATATATTTTGCTGTGATAGCTTTCATTAAGTCAGTAATATGATTAGACGTAAGAAATTCCCCTAATTGATGATAGCTTATGTTTTGGAATATCGATGACCCAATGAACTGGCGCATTATTTTAGCCATGATATAATCTTTATTAAATATGTAACCGTCTTTTAAAAATATTTCGGACATCTGACATATCTTAATCACAGATTCTGATGGGTATAATAATCCCCCTCTATCTTTAGCTATAATAAATCTATGTAATGATTGTTTTTTTTTCTGTTACGAAAGCACTAACGCAAATATCACACTTAATTTTTTTAATCAACTGTCTTATTATATAACCAGCTATGTGAGCTATTGAATCCTTACTAAAATCAGACAAAATTATCGATACCGACCTACATTACGGATGTGTCCCATCCCTAATCGAGTAGCGTCGAAGTTACTAGAATTTTGGTTATGATTTTCCAGATGACGACTAAGTGCATTAAGACTTTGTGTCAATGAAAATAAGGTTGTTTATAGTTTGCATTGAAGTCATAACATGTGGTATTGCAATTAAAATCAATTATATTAAAAATTAACAAAGTTTAGTAGTTACTGATGATAGGATACACCTCCACAAGATACATTTTTTTTCTGCTTTCGTTTTTGCAGGTCGAAACCGCACAGCAAGGCATAATTTGTAATATTTCGCGTATTTCTGCGACAACCAATCGCGACAAGTATCTGACGGCTAATAAGCTAAATGCTGCGCATCTGCGCTTAATGTTGACACGCGCGCGATATCTGAGGGGCACTTCCTCTAGTTTTCTTTATTCCGTGGTGCGGCCAGTACTGTCTCTAGAATTTTGTTTGGCACACGTCATACACTCGCAGGAACGGATGAATTATGAAAAGAAACAGGTATTGGCCGCACGGTCGTTTTGTCTCTTTCTAGAGAGTAGTAAATTTTGTACGGGTATTGCATTGAGCATTCTCAGTGGTATGTCTATGATTCTGATTTTAGCCTCGTGCTAGAACATTTTTGTAAATGTAAATGGATAATATTTTTTTAGAGATGGCGATTCGAATGCGAATGTTCTTGTTCTTCTTAAAACTATTGCCCTACTTGTTTCAAGAAGAATAAAAGATCATAGATACATACCTTAAGACAAAAGCGCCAATGTAGCCAACAAAATCAAAAAATTCTTAAGTTTTTTGCAATTAGCAACCAGAAAATTTGAATTTCGTGGGTTACCTTATCACATCCCCACCTTAAAAAACAAAAATGAACTCACATCAATATAGGACAGTCCAATAACCCTGCTGTAGATAAGACACACGTAAGGTAGGCTGATGACCCGGCACACGAAGAACGTCAGCAGCATGACGATGCCATTGATGACGTAGAGCCGCGAGGACTTGAGCTTCATGCGCGACAGGATGGCGCGGAACGACACGAACGGGGTCGACAGTTCCATCAGGTATACGAAGCCGAATGTACAGTCGCCTAGATTGCCGCGCAGGTACTGTGGACAGAAATGGTAATATCATTATGGTTTCTTAAAATATTCAAATATTTACTCAATACTCAATACTTTATTGCATTCCATATGTTACATAGATGGTAAAAAATTAAAATGGTACAAGATCAAAATATGGACCCTGTCGGGCACGCAAAAATTTGGAGAGAGGAAGAGGGCTGAGTTACAATTTAATTAAATCAATTTTCTCATTTACTGTCTTTCATTTGGTATATAATTATATATTGTATACATATTATTATTATGTTTGTGTAGATAGGCATAGCATATTTATTATTGCAGTCATGTGGTATGTCTCATTTAAGGGGTCAAGCACCTCACATGAATCCTGTAAGGGTAGAGTCATTAATTACAAAGTATTAAACAGGCAGGCGTTTTTTATTTTATAGTTTACGAAAAATTTCAACGCAGGTGGGTGATCCAGAAACATGTACTGAATAGTAACATGTCGACTGTCGCGTCCTGCCACCCATGTAATTACAATGAGTTTGCAATAATTTTAAGACTAATTAAGAGTAAGTTCCTTAACGCTACTGTTGAGCATGAGGTTCTTGGGTCGCTTCCCAGGTCGGGTAACATGTGGAATTTCTCAGTAGTTGCCTGGAGTCTGAATTCATGCCCGGTTGATGGCAATAGGCTCACCCTCTATTACATGGGACTTAAACATAACAGGCGAAATGTGGATGTACTATAGGTACACCTCTGCTCAACTTTTCGGGGAAACAAAGCGTGATGTATTTAAGAGAAAACACCTAACAACTTATCAAGTTCTTAAAATTAAATAATAATTACTACATAAGCGAAATAACGCATATTTATTTCTTTTTTATAATAATTTGTACATCTTAGAAAGATCAGTGTCCAAAAGTATCTGATGAAAATGTTAACAAATGTATCAGAAAGCGTACGATCACCAAAAGAGATCAGTAAGTAGAAACAAAAATTTAAATTATTAAATTCAATTTCGTACGAAAGCTTCTATAACTTTTTTACTAAACTTCAGCTATATTCGACGACCTTGGTTACATATCCATTTTGGTGATTGTGGATAATAATTTTTAGCTCCACTTCGAAATTCAGTGTCTATATTTGGTACAGATTGACTGCTTCAATTGTACGCTGAGGGAATTCACACACGCCGCATTTTTTAAGATTACTCTTGGTTGATCAAACTTGTAAGTCGAACCATTGTTAGCTATTATAACTAAACTATTGTATTAGGTAAGCCTGTGATGTTAGTTGTAAGTGTGTTTAAATAAATAAAAAAAATAAAAATTTGAACACCTAAAATTTTAACACTATATCACCATAATGATATTTTCGCTTGACAATCGAGTCGACACGCTGAGCTGTTGCTATAGCTACACTCACCACAATAACCAGGAACCCGAAGCCACCGATGAAGAGATGGTGCATCAAGATGACAGGCTCGTGTCTGCAGTAGTCAAAGAAGGAGGTGCCATGTGCCTTCTTGACTACTGCGACGTCTCCTGCTGCCAGGGGCGCTGAGCCATTCTTGGAGGGCCGACGCTTGAGGGCAGCCACGTCTGCGCCCGCGTTCATTTGGACGTGAACCTGGAATAGTAGATTAAACCCTGATTTATACGGTGCCATTTTATTGCTTACATACCATGAGTTGAAGCAACAATAGGTGTTGCACCGTCTAAATAGTGATTAGAAGATGCAAGTCATGTTTTGCTTCAATATCATTATGTAAGTAGTTTGTTTGTTTTTTTAATTAGCAGTGTTTTTTTTTCTGGATGAGAAATCATCAAATGACTTCTCCGGCTCTGAGTGGATGAGAGGGCATGTCACTTTTAGTATCTAAAACCCATCTGTGTTTCTTCAGTTCTCTGTGCCAGGGTCACGCTAACTCTTTCGGACAAATCTTCAACCCTGGCAGGTTCATTAGCAGCCTGGAATATCGACTTGTGGCCGGTTCTTGGCACTATTACACCTCTACATAACCCTTCGGGGAATACAGCCGTGACTTTTATTACCTTTATGCAAACTAGTACCCGTAAATTTAAATCAATAATTAAAAATTAGATGGCGCCACTATTGTAGGCCAAACACATGAAGTTTGAACCGTGTAAATGGACGTTAAGGCTAGTTGTAGGCTATACAATAAAAGGTATTCTAATTCGACATATCTAAACAATTTGAGATTAAGTAAATATACAGAAGATCATTAGACTTAATTAGCAAGGCTAAAAGTAATAGATCCAGATTTATACCTACCCAGGGGGCGAGCACGACCTATGTGATAGGCTTGAGTCACGCATGAAAAATACTCCAAATTGTCTGCTTATAAGTACTTTTCAAACGTCAAAATTAGAAGTACCCCTAGCACTCACCATATACATGCTCCAGATGTCATAGAAGAAGTAGGCGGCTCCGAACCACGCGTAGGCCTCCGACATGTAGTGCGACGAGCGCATGAAGTCGCGCGTGCACGACCACAGGCACACGATGGCGCCCGTCACGCAGCACAGGGCCGCCTGCACCGCCGACACCAGTCTGAACAGTACGGAGTATATTAAGTAGAAGAAGCAGAAGTACCTAACGAAAAAATTCTGTAAAAAAAATTAAAAAAACGAAGGCGCAATGAGCTTGATAAATGGTGAACTGTCAATAGTGTTAATCCCTAGCATAGGTGCAATGCTCATATCACCTAATTTTTCACGAGAATGGGCCATCATATTCTTTGTGAACAAAGGTTGCACAATTTTGTTACAGCAACATGATTGTTTTTGTCTATGGGGAAAAATATAGCTGGCAACACTTTATTACAGTCTGTGTCTGAAACATGTTTCCAGCAACACAAATATTATAGCAACAATGTTACGCAGCGAACGTTTGTTTACCATATATACGGGACTTGAGGACTAGAGTTGACGACTAATGGAGAAGTGTGGAAGAAAAATAATAGTTTAATAAAACTAAAAAACACGGTGCTTTTTAAGGTATTTTTTTATTGATATGAGCACCCCACGCTTTTTTTCCATTATTTTGTACTTTTTAGTTTGGTTTTCAAGTGAAGCGTGTTTTTTAGTTTTTTTAAACTATTATTTATTTTCTATTTTTTAGGGTGTTTCGAATTTTGAGACGTATGTCAGCGTAGTTTGTGGCGTATGTCAGCATGGTTTTCGAAGACAGTTTTTTTGCTGTCCTGGTAACCCTGGCAAGGATAATGGCACAAATTAGTTTGTGACGTATGTCAGCGTAGTTTTCGAAGACAATTTTTTTGCTGTCCTGGTAACCCTGGCAAGGATAATGGCACAAATTAGTTTGTGACGTATGTCAGCGTAGTTTTCGAAGACAGTTTTTTTGCTGTCCTGGTAACCCTGGCAAGGATAATGGCACAAATTTATTGCATTGTCATCGTTCCTTGACAGGTGTGCGAAGTTTGAATGAAATCTGGTCGTTTAAAGTGGGTCAAAATCGCGCTATAAGGAGTCGGTTACAAACAAACATACAAGTGAAACTAATATAAAGCGTGTAAAAAGACATGTTTCGTCGACCACAAATAAATATGGATAAGGGTAGTGGCACGTATAGGCACATAAGCAGTGCCTATCTCGAAAAATCACCATACGTCTGTCAATTACATTTTAATGTGTGCCCCGAAATTATTAAGACATTAATTAAATTATTATACCTAAAAGACAAACGCGTTTGTCTGTCTAGACAAGAACAGGCGACCTAGTGCCTACCAATACAGAAAAGCAATGCACGCTACTAGATAAGGGCAAGCGACTGATTATTATGAATACAGGGCTTGACGGGAATTGAAATGTTATCCACCTTCGATGGTATCACACGTACTTGTTAGTAATATCGAGCACATCACCGCAGCTGAGCCGGTACTTGTGTCGGATGCGCGCGCCGGCGCCCGTCGACAGCGCGAGCGCATTCAAGAGCTCGAACAATGTCATGAAGTAGACGAAGCCGAGGGCTGTCAGCGCACCGCCGCGTTTTGCTGTTATCCTGGAAAGGAGGGAGAAGAACGAATTAATAGCCATTACGAATAAATTAACTTAAAGTTGGACAAGTTTCGTCAAAAATAAAAACTTGTATAGAAGATAAAATACTCTTTACCATATAAATTACAGATGTAAAAGCAAGCTCTTTATTAACTCTTGTTCAGCACCCTAATTCCGTAATATACTATCAACAGAATCTGAACCATTTTGAAAGATAATCCATTGCTTCAGATGTTAGAAAAATTGGTCTGCCCAAAAACGTAAATAACGCAATGAATATTGTCAAAATGAAAGCCATTCCTACTGTTAATGTGTTACGCAACTATCCCGCAGGACTTGCTGACCCTGTGAAAAGTATGAATACCGGTAAACTTTCAGGGTTAACTTTCTATGATCAGTAACTAATAAAAATAAAAGTCCAGACAGAATTTCCACTACGTCTACCAATCGTCGTGCGCACCGAAGCTCGGAAGTGTACAACGTATAGACCTTGTACACCTCCGTGCTTCGGTGCGTAGTCCGGGCTGTTACGTAGAATTTCTTGAAGGAAAACCTCAGTACCACTTCGCCGACGGTCTCGCTTGCAACTAAGAAACCAACGGGCAGTCTATGATCAGTAACGCACCGGAAAACACCATGATTGTGCAGGTGGGTGCAACGGTAGCCTCTTCCCGTCAAATTAGCCTAGCCAGGAACCAGTTTTCCAAAGTATATACTTAGTACTCAATTGCATTCCACAATGACACATTGCGTTAGGTGGTAACTTAAGATTTTATGAGAACCATTATTGTGGACCCGGTCGAGCAAACCAAGAGAGAGAAAGCCTTGAAAACTAAATTTATCAGCCTTACTACTAAATCTAATGTTATTTTATTATATTAGAATTTTTTGTCATTTATTTAGTTTTATTGTATTTACTTGCTGGCTTTCCTTTTCATATCCCACCAAAGTAAAACCCCCGTTATCTCCTGCTAAACATTAAACTGAAGACACTGAAATTGGTTTAAAATGTCGGTAACACTCACGGAAAAATCTGATAAAACGCACCAAGTGACCGGAAAAGCGAAAGCAGATTTTCTCACTGCGATAAGAAAAAAACCGTATTGAAATTCCTGCGGCAAACTTAGGAATTGGCATATCTATATCTACAAAATCTAAAGAGCGACTTGGGGTGCCACGCGAACCACGAAGTGTATAATTTATTATTCTTGTGCCACAAGTTACACTGAGATCAAGGCTCTCGATACGGGCCTGAAGAAGGTCGCACTTGAACCGTTGAGAACCTTGACTCAAGGTCCTCAAGTTCTTCAGAAGGTTGGACCAAGATTTTGCAAATTAGGAATATATCGGACCGTGGCGATTTCGGATCGATATCATTATAATCGGGCTCTTAGCTATGGAAATTCTCAGCAGAAAAGTGAGCCTGCCTGATTAATGATTTTATTTCTGTAAGTAGATTTGTACAAACACTTATTAAATACACGTCAATCATAGTTTTTGTTTTTTTAATTCGTTGAGATCCGCGTTGCCTACCTGACTACTCTGAAAAGAAAGGCCGAAACTAACTCAGAGGTTACAGTCTCTTTTAAAGTGTAGACGTAATCTTGGTCAGATAAAGCATCCCAACTATGTTGTTGTCGGCTTCCAGTCCAATCAGGTGTAGCAGAATATCAGTATTTTACATGGAGCGACTACCTATCTGACCTCCGCAACCCAGTTAATGGTATCCCTTGGTAAATTGACGAATGACAAAGATCCAAGAAGGACAGACAGAACCAATGGCTTACCGTGCTTTCCGAGGCACGGAGGGGTTTTAGTATGCAAAGATTGTTACCCATCCACGGACCAACCACGGCAAGCGCAGGTTAACCTGGTCGATCAACCCGTGCTGTTGTAATTACTTAGCCAAAACTTAAAAAAAAACCAGCAAAACATAAAACGTCTGCCTGTACCCCTCCAGGGAATATGATTCGCCTTCGAGAAGTGCCCCAAATGTACAACTAGTTAGATAACAAGGTTAAACAATACACCAATCTTCAAGGTACGAGCATCATCCGGTATTTTTATAGTATTATCAATTTAAACACCGGAATTCAGATATTGACGTCAGAACTCTCCGAAAACCTCGGGTGTGTATCAAAAGCGTTAATCACACGTGTATCAGTGCAAATATTGACGCTGTTAGAGTATGTCAAGGTCGCATCTTCGACGCTCGACCCACATTGTAGGGAAAACAAACATGGAAGATTTTATTAACGGAGATAAAGGGTAATATGTAGCTAATATTCTTTCTGGGTATGTAGTTTTATGTTATGGCAGAGCTTGTTGTATCTGCTGTTACATTTTACTTGTACCGACTAAGATAAGAAATACAGCCTTAGAATTCAAAGATATTCCGAGGAAGGGAGGAACGGGTTCTAACTTTAGGTTAAGCAACGTCTGCCAGGGTCGCGAGATTTGTTCGAAATAGATACCGTGACCCTGGCATATGGGCAACTGAAGGAACACGGGTGGGTTTTAGTCAGTAAAAGTCTGACACGCCCATGGACACGCCCTTCCGCTCCACCCAGAGCGGGAGACGTCAAATGACGATTTCCCGCCCAGAAAAAAAAGGCTAAGCAACGTTCAAGAAAGATTTTAGGGTTCCATTACCCAGTGATACTCTAAGTAGATTTATCTCCAGGCTTCGTACAATAAATAAGATAAGCTGTTCTTACGAAGCTTAGACGAAATTTGGCCTTTGGCAGTCGTGGCCGGAACCCTAATGACATGTGGAATCGTTGCGCTGTAACTTGAGGTCAAGTTACAGCGCAACGATTCCACATGTGCATTTTCATGGTTCATTTAGTTGATATAAGTAACAAACATTATACTTCTGTTTAGAAATACAAGCATGAAATCGTAGTACCAAAACTTGTTGTACACCGGTGCATATAAGACTGTACTTTAATTTTAAAAAGTGTTAATTTTAATGCACCTACTCTAATAATAAAACATCTATCAATATTAAAGCACCGATGCATATTTTCTTACACAAAATCTAATTGGCTATTAAAATTCTGGTTGGAAGTTGACAGACCTGCGCTCTTTGAACAGGAAAACAAGATCCAGGTTTTAGTTATCAACCTTAATTTGGACTTCATGAATATAAAATTTCCTTTACCTTAATTTACCATGCAGTTTTACATGCCAAAACCTCTCTTACTAACAGGCAATAAAGTTCGATTTCCCGTGAACAAACTAGTCCTTGCAGAATGTCGTTTCGACAACGTGACGATATAAAGGCACTGAACTGAAAAACTATTTGAGTATGTATTACGAGGTTCATTGGAAAACGTTTAATTGTTCGAATGTACGGGTAAGTTGACATGTTTACTGGACAATGAAATGATTGATAAGGTTTTTCTACAGCATTTACAGCCGAAAAAGTAGTTTCGCCTGGCAAGCAATGAACATATTTCCAGTACGCCACGTTTTCACGGACGACCTCGGTTTAGGGTGTCCCTGGAAGAGGGCAGCAAGGGACAGGAATGATCATTATTTAGGGACGAATTTAAAACTAGAGGCTCAGTGGTCCAGGCTGGCTCGAGCAAGGGTCGGGCGGACATGGACTGGGACGTCGCAGCAGGCCTCGGTTGCCACGATGGAAGGACGGCAGGCTGTGTCGGTGTATTTTGAGTATGCTGGCGACCTTGCTACGCTCCTGGAAGAGGTTTGTAGCGTCTTCAGGAATTCCTACGGTCCGGATTCCCCCGGTCGGCGATTCCAAAAAACGGCAATAATTTTTAAAGACCTGTAGTGGCATACATACAGCAGCTTCAACATCCAACCGCGACGGCGCGCGGCCGTGCACTGAGGACCGTAGCTGCTCCAACGTTGTTCCGTCTGCGCGCCGAGTTAGTGACTGAAGACGACGCGCGCGGCGCTGCTTGTTTATATATGGAAACGCGTAAGGACCGTGGATCAAAATACGAAAGATTCGCCTTCTTTCTGATTGGACAATGAAAATGAGTTTTAGGTGCACACACCACTATGTACAGTAACCAGACTACTATAAAGCTCTGGCAAATAAAGAAATATCATGGCATCATTATTACTAGTTTCATTCCATTTCCAAGATAGTGAGAAGTTTCCCTAAAGTGGTGACCCCGCGTTCAAAATGATCAGTGAAGAAGCGATCGAAATGATCAGTGTCAAGTCACGCATTCCACAATTCTGGCGTGATAAACCCCGTCTTTGGTTTGCACAATTTGAAGTTATGATCGCCAACCAGAAGCTTGCAGATGAAGGAAAATTTGGGCTGGTAGTAGCGAATCTCACCAAACCAGAGGTAGAGCAAATAAGTGACATCATCATGAGCGCCCCGAACACAAAGAGGTATGAAGAAGTCAAGAAGAGGTTGGTGTCCGTCTACGAAGAATCAGAAGGGAAACAGTTTCAGCAGTTGCTCAATGAAATGGAGCTCGGTGACCAACGGCCATCACAACTACTGCGCCGGATGAGAGACCTTGCACGAGACAAAATGCCTGATGACACGCTGCGCATGCTATGGACCGGACACCTACCAGCCGCGACTCGCGCAGTACTAGCCGTGAGTGACGAGTCGAAATTGGACTCGCTGGCCGCCATGGCAGATAAGATGCACGAGCAAATGAAAGAAATAAATACCGTGTGTTCCTGCCACAGTCAGCCTTCTACGTCACAGCAACCTTCCACGTCACAGCAGCCTTCCACGTCACAGCAGCCAACCTCGTCAGAACAAAACATCATCAGCATGATCGAAACCCTGACTAAGGAGGTAGCTGCACTCAAAACAGAGCGTGAAAATAATTACCGACAACAACCCCGACGCTACAGAAATCGTTCACGTTCGAAATCCCGTGATCGAAGGAGCGGGTTGTGCTATTTCCACCGAAAATTCGGCAAGGAAGCTTATCGATGTAAAAGTCCTTGTAATTACAAGAAAAATACGCAGTCGGGAAACTAAAGAAGACTGAAGCGGTGGCGGTGGCTGAAGTCGACAAATTATCAACATACCGCCTATTCATAAGAGACGAAACAAGCGGCCAACAATACCTCGTCGACACTGGCGCAAATGTTTCAGTTCTACCCGCAAGTGTGAACGAAAAAAAGAATCGAGACCCGAGCAACTACCTTTACGCAGCAAACGGAACGCAAATACCAACATTTGGCGAGCGAACCGTCATATTGAACATTGGATTGAGGCGTCAGTACAAGTGGCGATTTATGATCGCATCAGTCAGTCGGCCGATCATAGGCGCTGATTTTTTGCATCACTTCGCACTAATGGTGGACCTGCATGGACGACGACTGGTGGACCCAAACACAACACTATCAACATCAGGGTCCCTGTTACCAGCATTGGAAGGAAGCATACGCACCATCGACGATAATCTTCCATATCACGACCTACTAGCCAAGTATCCTGATATCACGAGACCAAACTCGTGGGAATTGTACAACAGTGAAGTCGAACATTACATCGAGACGACCGGCCCACCAGTGCACGCAAAAGCACGCCCACTTCCGCCACACAAATATAACGCAGCAAAGGAAGAAATACAATTAATGATGGACCAAGGCATCTGTCGACCATCGAATAGTCCATGGGCAAGTCCACTACACATGGTGTTGAAGAAAGACGGCAAACATAGATTATGTGGCGACTACCGCAGACTCAACGCGGTAACAATACCAGACCGCTATCCAATACCACGTCTACATGATTTCACTTACAATATGCAAGGCAAGAAGATCTTCTCGAAAATCGATCTTCAAAAAGCATATTATCAGATAAGGAACAGAGAGGAAGATGTAAAAAAAACAGCCGTTATTACCCCGTTTGGTCTGTTCGAATTTACGAGGATGTGTTTCGGACTAAGAAATGCAGGCCAGACATTCCAGCGGCACATTGATAACGTGCTACGAGGATTACCAGTTTTCCCATTCGTCGACGATATTTTAGTGGCTTCCAAAAACGAAGAAGAACACAGAAGAAACCTCGAAGAAGTGTTCCAGCGACTAAATGACAACGGTCTGCAAATCAACGTCGCTAAGTGTTCCTTCGGCCAAACAAAACTCGATTTCCTGGGCTACTCAATAAGCTCAGAAGGCATTCATCCTACAGAAGAGAAGATAAAGACCATCAAAACATACCCACTACCAACAACTGTTCAAGATCTTCGTCGTTTTGTCGGGATGTTAAACTTCTACCGTTCGAACATTCCAAACGCGGCCGAACACCAAAAGGAATTAAGTAAATACTTTCATAACGCCAAAAAAAACGACAAAACAAAGATCCAGTGGAGCGAAGTGGCAAAAGTGGCTTTCAACAAGTGCAAGCAAGATATTGAACACGCAGTTCTCATCTCCTACCCATCTCAGAATGACCCATTCGCTATCATGACAGACGCGTCGAACACCTGCGCTGGCGCAGTCATTCAACAGAAAATTCATGGGAAATGGAGACCGCTCGGATTTTTCTCAAAAAAATTCAGCGACGCACAACAAAAATACAGCACGTATGACCGAGAACTGTTGTCTATATATATGGCAATACGACATTTCCGACGGATATTCGAAGGCCGCGATCTAATCATTTATACGGACCACAAGCCATTGATTCATGCACTAACGGCCACCAGTAACAATGAAACACCACGAAGAACCAGATATCTTGAATATATAGGACAGTATACGTCAAATATTCAACACATCAACGGCAAGGACAACCAAGTCATCAAGCGCACAGATAAATATTACACTATACAGCTGCGAAATAGGTGTGGTAATATAACCGTCGATCGATTGAAGCCTGCGTTTCGCTTGAACATTGAACCAAACGCAACAACAAGTTCATCAAAACCTACATATGCTTACGTAACCAGAGCGGGCAGAACATCGAAACCCCCGGTACGATTTACTTGCGGGGGAGTAATGTAGTGGCATACATACAGCAGCTTCAACATCCAACCGCGACGGCGCGCGGCCGTGCACTGAGGACCGTAGCTGCTCCAACGTTGTTCCGTCTGCGCGCCGAGTTAGTGACTGAAGACGACGCGCGCGGCGCTGCTTGTTTATATATGGAAACGCGTAAGGACCGTGGATCAAAATACGAAAGATTCGCCTTCTTTCTGATTGGACAATGAAAATGAGTTTTAGGTGCACACACCACTATGTACAGTAACCAGACTACTATAAAGCTCTGGCAAATAAAGAAATATCATGGCATCATTATTACTAGTTTCATTCCATTTCCAAGATAGTGAGAAGTTTCCCTAAAGACCTATCTTGCGACACCCCACACCATGGGGTAGTTAGTTTTTATTTTGTACAATTTTGCTGCCGTGAGTACCTAACATGTATAGCCATGCCAAAATACAGGTTTCTAGTACTAAGAGTTTCTAAGCAAACCTGCGGACAGACAGACGGACATGGCGAAACTATAAGGGTTCGTTGTTGACCTAAAAACAAGACGTTCATTCATTTTTGGCCACGCTGCGATAGCTAGTCTCCGTTGAGATTGGCCGCCGTGGCCGAAATACGGTTTGGAGGACTATATAAATGATCCTTGTACAACTATGCATAGTAACGCCCGGATTACTCCCACTGTATCTGCTAGCTCAGTTATTTTGTTTTGTCAACTGTACACAGACTCCAATTCGTTTCCAAAATGGAATCGTATTGATATTGGCACGGCGCCGGCGTTTGTATCGATATTCGTGTACTTGAGTCTCAATAGGTATTCGATTGATCGAAACCGAAGGCTCAGACGTCTGTGGCAAAAGGAAACTTATTTCAAAGTTTGTAAAACTGTTGACAGAGCTAGATTGCTTCTGATCCGACTGCTTGGGGAGTTTGTCGTGTTACAGCGCTGTTTTCAGAATAGTGATTGGTAGGAGAAGAGGTTTGGGGTACACATATGATATGCTAGTAGTCATAAGAGATTTTGATCTTTTTGATCTTCAACTATGAGTACACTATTACTCGACAATTTGTGTTTGTATTGTCAAGGGCCCCATTACTTAATTTTGGCTTGCTACCTTGAGGTTCCGCCTTATAGAAACGCACTGCCTGCACTATATTACCCGCAGATAAACACAATTAATTGCACAGTTAAGTACATAGTTAGTAATCATCAGCATTAGGTGCGATTACACTTAAACACAATTCCCCCAGTACAGGCATCCATCCGGTTTCCTCTCACTTGGTCCTTTCTAAGGCATTCTAATAATACTTTAGAGAAGCATACCCAACGTTTCACGGACACATCCTTCCAATTTTGTCGTCAAATTTCATAGACATACGAATTCGTCAATGTTTTCTGAGCAAATAACGATTCGGGTGTCCGGTTTCGGGTGTCTGAATTCGGGGTAAAGACATCAGGGAATACATTGTTTTGGCTAAAGTTAGCTATGGTATATGCCCACGCCCGAACTAAGAATAAATGACAGCAAGATTTGACGGATGTCCCTCTACTCACGAGGATTTTCCCTGTTCGCAAAATGGAATTTGACACTTGTATTGACGGATCAACTACTTGTGGACTAAAATTGAAGTGTCTGTTTGTAATGCCAAAATTTTCAAAAACGCTTATTGCGAATTACTTATGAAAGTGAACGGTACTGTACGATACAAACAAAAACAAAAATAGTTTGTCTGTCTGTTTGTTCGGGCTTATGTCCGAAACGGCTGCATCGATTTTAACGGGACTTCCACTAGCAGATAGCTGATGTTATAAGAAGTAATATAGGCTGCTTTTCGTTCGTGGGATAATATTCAATATCCACGCGTGCAAAGCAGCGGCCACATAGTTGCCTATAGACTAGTGTCTATAGGCATAGTTACAATACATTTAATTACAATTCATAATCTACAACTCACCACAATTTACATATTCTACTGAACGTAATAGGTTTAAGTATGTCCTTTGTCTTCCTTTCCGGAGCTGCGCATCTGTCCGTCAATGACGTCACTTGCGTGACCCTTTTATCCTTGACTTACGCACGCTACGCAGTCACACCTACCTAGCTGTCAATTAGCTTCCGGACTGTTATGTATAGTAATTATAATTATTATGTCATTTCATTGAATAGTATATTATTGCTTGAACACATGATAAAGGATACCGTTTTAAGACTACAGCATCGACAGTTGATGTTTTAAATCCTATTCATCAAACTCATTGTGAGAGAAGTTAGTGACAATAGAATGAGCTTCAAGGAAATTCCTTTAAGTCTGCTTAAAAAGCTTCTTCAATTGCCCAACTATATACGCTTCTAATGATTGCGTCACGATTGCCCAAAGTTCTACTGTCCGGCGAAACTTTGCCCGAATGATCGTTTGAGCGATGAAGCGTTGGTGGAAAGTACGGTATCCCGAAATAAGGTCGCCCGAAAGAACGATTGCCTGCTAAGGCAAACAGCAGCGACGCGACAGCGCGACGCAAAACGGCTAGAATAATTTCCATACGAACTTCATGAAAATAGATCTACGTAGGTACTCGAGTTGCTTCACGCCGGTCTTCAGTTGCGTTTCATCGTTTGACCGTTAAATAGGCTTGTTTTACATGAGAGGTCTGAACATTTCGCACCCCTAGATCTAAAGGGAACTAACTCAAAATTCTTAATTTTTGAGTTATGCACATCTTTGAGTCTGTCATTTCAATACCTATCGACCAATAAACCAAATTCAAAACTATTTCCAATATTTGGAGTCGAATGTTGAAAATAGTTTTGAATCTGGTTTATTGGTCGATAGGTATTGAAATGACAGACTCGAAGGTGTGCATAACTCAAAAATTATGAATTTTGAGTTAGTTCCCCTTAGATCTAGGGGTGCGATTTGTGGCATATATAAAATAGTCCGCTAGTCTTGTACTAGGAATATTTTATAACTTACTTGTCCTCAGGGTTGAGCGTGATGACCAGGTTGGTGGCCGCTACCAACGAGCCAGCGTTGGCAATAGCCAAGATCGCCATCGCCGTGCGATGTTTAGTCTGTAACAAACAACCGAACGTTTTAGCAACTATTAATACTAACACGGTACAGAAACTCGGAGGAAAGTTAAAGATCTTTTTTTTTATCCCAGAAACTACATTCCGTGGCTCGCAGGGGTCTCAGTATGTAAAGATGGTTACCCATCCACGGACTAACTGCGGCAAGTATAGCTTTACGTGACCGATCGACCCGTGTGGCTACTATAACTTAGCCACAAGCCCTTCTCGAGCTCCTTCTTCACGAGCTCCTTCTCCACGACCTCCTCCTATTAATTATAGGAATCTTATTGCGTTGTAAATGAGCACGACTGCTGGTTAATTTATTAGATACCTGGTGGAGCACTTCAGACAATAATTATCACTTAGACAAGAGTCACTTATAATTAGTTATAATACTTGTAATTAGTGTCATTTTACAGCTTGAGTATGAAGTACTAATAAATAAATGGTTTTAAATGAAATAACCGTTAAACAAGAAACGACGTAGCTATATTCCTCACACTTAGTCACGCTATTTACCTTTGAGAAATAAGCAGAACACAAAGTCTAGAGATTGAATCATAGACATCGAGTATGGTTCATACATCTGGTCATTTACGCACGCTGGTTGCGAGTACTACGCACCTGACCTATCTGAAGAACATCACCAATAAGGTCACTATGAAATATGTAAGGATCGTAGCAGCGCCGCCTGCTACAATCCTTACATATTCCGGTAGTTTCTGCCTACCCCCATATAAAAAGACGTCAGTTTATGTAAGTGTGTATGTGTGTTAAAATATGATCGTAAAATAAGTACCTTATGGAAATAAGGCATATTGAATGAGCTGAAATTCCACCGTATGCTAGAGATTGACACTATTGACAACTAACTTCACCTAAGCTTTCACTGTAATATTTGTACAGAATAGATTAGCTGAAATTATTCCTTAACTATCTACTCGTCAAGAAAATTTTGAAACAAAACACTGAAAAGTGAAAAATTACTTTTCGAAATTGTGTGTCTTTGATTTTCTATTTTCCGTAAATCAAGCTATTCTACAATAATTAGGGGCACAGAAAACCTGAACCGTTACTTCTACTTAATATAAATGTAAAATTCATTCGTTCACTGTCGGACAACGCACAGAGTCGTCCCGACATTTACAATGCACAAGACTTCAGTATAATATTACAAAAGTTACAAGGTTTTTTTTTTAAATCATCCCCTAAAAGGACTAAATAGGGGATGAAAGTTTGTATGGAATTTGGAAATTTATGCCAATGGGAATTCCCATCGGGCATACGGGTTGTAGTATCGAAGTTGTAGTATCACTCATCGAAGTGGCGGTGCTTGGGGGAGGCCTATGTCCAGCAGTGGACGTCTTTCGGTTGAAATGATGATGATGATGATGATACGGGTTGTAATCTTATAAATCGCTAAATGAGTCTACTATTTAGACACGATCGCCATAATTCTTCATACTACGCACTAGAGCTAGATGATATCAATCAAGTGTCAAGTGTGAGTCCTCGTAAGGAAGCTCTTCGGAATATGAAATAGTAACGCAGAGTAATAGCAGCGTCAGTAGCGCTCATTGGATACTCAAAAGTGCAAATATATGGACAATTGGGACATGTGTGTTCTTGGTTCAACGAAAACCACTCTCTTGGTACCTCAAAATCATATTATAGACGTATGTGGATAAGTAAGTTCTAGGGACGAAAACAAATGTATAGATCCTTTCAAAAATTTTAACATATTAAAAATTTTGAAAACTTGAGACCCTTTCCGAGAGGGTCACTTTCCGTTCTACAGGTTTACTATACAATATCAGTAGCTCAAGCTTATATAGAAAAGGTACCACCAATTCGAAAAGAAGAAAAACAGAGTAGGACGCTCCACCTAGCTAATCTGAAGCTAGGTGGAGCGACCATCTTCACAGCACGTGGAGAGTAATAGATGAACGAGTTGCTAAGGATTGAGCCATATCGTGTTATAACGGAGACCTACATAATATATGTCCAGCAGTAAAATAATAATTAAGCCAATGACGATGCTTGACAGAAATAGATAAGACCAAATTCAAGAACAACCAAATAACATTGAAAGAAGAGACATCTGCATAATCTCCCACGAAAATTAAACAAAGCACAAAGATACAAAATTATGAAATTAAATACAAAGAACTCATAACAAGTTAACTTCAAAGTTTAACGTTGAAACAAACAACGTCGTGACGTAATAATCAGACAGGTCGATGCGATGGTGTGACCGAGTGACTCACTCGATTTTATCATCGAAATGAGTAGGAACCGCAACCGAGTATATTGAAGTGTGATCGCACTGACATTCTACCACTCAATTCTTCAATAGAGTAGATGCGGAACAATTTCGTTAATTAATTTCGGGACAGAAATTGATTGCTATATTTGTGTTATGTTTGTTTCGAGCAGATTCTAATAGATACAACCGCGTTGGGAACCTTGAATGCTTATAATTTTTCATTAAAAACTCTCAAGTCTTTCCAGTTGTTGATGAATACGTAAATATGTCTCGACGCTCTTTTCCCTGAGCATTCGGTACAGAAAACGCCGGGAGTGCTAAAAAGCAATTTCGTTCCACCAAAAGTTCTCCCTAGAAGTTACCTACCTAGTCACACAAGATTTATTTCTTGAAATTAGGCCCGAAAGTGGGTCAATCGTTTCGACGGCCTGGATTTACATCACAAGGGGCCTTCGAATGTTCTTGAAACCTCCAAAGCTAGGCCACGTTGTGTACTGTCAAGCAAAGAAAAAATTAGGACTCGAGAGAGAGCTTGAAACATCTTAAGAAGACATTTGAATCGACCACCGGAACAGGCAGTCTTAATTTCAAGAGCTTGACTCCCAAATACTCTTCAAAAACCTGTTTGATTTTATGAGCATCTTATCCAAGTTATGCATTTACATAATACAGTTCGCATGTTACAAATGTGTGAATATATTACCGAATACATCCTTGACCTGTTAATATTACGACTCCATGATAAATTAAGTACCTATATGATTGTTTATCGTAAGAAATAGTGTTTTATTGTACCGGGGAGCTAAAAACAACTTGCTGATAACATTAGTACGTGTGAACTGGCTTCGATAAACAACACTTGTACCTATTTGTTGATTGATTTTCAAAACAAGATGACGAGCAGATCTTTCTGCAATCATTTGATTGCTAAAAGGCTCACAGTTACTGCTTTCTGCTTATCTTGTTGAGATGACAATGCCAACACCTGAGCAATGCCTGGGTGGCAGATTTGCGATAATTAAAGAATGTTACACGACGAACGAAAGTTGTTCCATTGAGGTAGTCTTCAAAAGATCGGATATTTCCGACTAACTCATCTAGTTTTAAGCGATGTCTAGAAGTAACCTGCGTCCTCTAGAAGAAACAGCTATTGAGAATCTCAGGCAAGATAACCATTTCTTAGTGGTTTTCTTCTTCTTTGTCGTGTCGGTGGCACTAAAGTGTATTCATTTTTGTTGGCCCAAAATTTCGCCACTTCGCCACACGGGATCGTCGCTTTGGGTGCATTTTATTGAGGCACAGAGGGATAGGTGCTGCACCACAGCTCCACATCCCAGTTGACGATGCCGTACCGTCACGTAATCCGACTTTGTGAGGTTATATCCTTAGCGGTACACAATGAAGAAGTTGCCGTAAACTTTGTGGGTTCTTTGGACACGTATAGCCCCGTTTAAAGCGGCAAAAAACCGGCGCTTCGAACCTTGGACTTAAGCAAGGCAGTTATGATAATAACAGCAATTATAATTACGTACTAAATATTAGAAAAAAACAAGATATAAGTAGAGATTTTGCACACGGTATATAACAGAATAGAAGATATCAAAACGTAATATTTTTTTGTGTTTTTGCAGGTTATTAGTCAAGGTGCCAAGACATGAGATAAAAATTCAATGAGGATAGAAATGAGCATAGAAATGAGCTTGAAAAATAAGTAGTTATTGCCAGTTTAGCGATCCTAACATACAAATACAAGTTTCGCATGAAATTCGCATATTATATTATCAGCAAGCTACTGAACAATAGACGCACGTACTTCTACCTGACCTGTTAATAGGTCATCATCGGTTATCAATATTTACTCGTACTCCATGAACAATAGACTGAATTATAATGTGCCTAAGTAGTTTCAATAAGACTGAGAAAGAAGTAGAGTAACTCTGGAACAAACTTCTGCAGCTAACCGTTTGCACTAAGAAGCCCTTAAGTTTGACAGCCAGTCTTGCCAAGGGTCTAAGGAATACCTGTCGTATTACCCCGTAACTGGATAGAGAAGGACAAATCATCATCATAATCCTCATTTCAGCCGTAATACGTCCACTGCTGGCCTCAGGCTTTCCCCAATTTGGGGGGGGTTGCCATAACCGCCACGCTTGGCAGGCGGGTTGGCGATTGCGCGTCGCGGTATAGTGGTCAAATGCACAGAGAACGCTGCTGCCCATTCTCTAGTATGGACAGATAAAATACTATTACTCAGCTGCAGCCGGTCAGCCTGGAAGCTGACCCCAAAATAGTTCCAAAATGGCAAGGCCATGATTTGACCTTGTTATGCGGTAAGAAAAATACCGCAATTTTGTTCACGTATACATATTGCGTATAGATAAAGTTATGACAATGATAAACGCTCACAATACTAGCTTATCTAACGTTGTAAACTTAATTGAGGCGCAGTGATTAAATCTATGTCAACTCTATACTGATATAGTAGGTAAATCCGCTATTACGTGTTCTACCACGTAACCATCTAATTTACGGATGTGTGTCGTGTGCCCAATATCATGGGCCACGTCCACGAGATTATAATGACGAAGAGTCAAAGTTACAGGTTGAGAAGTTGGCAGTGTGATACCTCTGGCTGGACCTGATGCCTCAGAGACGTAAATAGTTTATCTATTCCGTGGAGGAGAGAGTGCAACTGTGTGCACACGCTTCTGCATCGTAACATCTCTTGTGTAACGGGCTGGTTTCCGTTGAGAATGGCCGATGAGACCAAAAAACTACATTCACTGACACAGAAAGAGTAAAAATATCTTCTTGTCTCATTTACCACAGTGTATCAAGACGAAGGTCTTTGAGAAGTGCAAGTTGCCATAGATGACCTATGTCACTGCGACGTGGTGCTCACTATAGGCCTCGTTAGAAAGTCACCCAAAGGGCAATGGAGAAGGCTATGGGAATACATATAGCAATATACCTATAGGCAATGGAAAATTCCAAAGTTTCCATACGTGTTCGAATCAGAAATTAAGAGAATTAAGAGATTCATAGGTAACCGACATAGTCCGAAGAATTGCCAAATTAGTGGCAGTGAGCAGGGCACATTGTTCGCAGAATAGATGGCCGATATAGCCGAATGGTTCTCAATGGTGATCGCGTCCCGGAAGACGTAACGTTGGATATCCAAGCCTCACAAGGTGGCCGATGACCTGATGAAGGCCGCACGAATCCGCTGGATGAGAGAAGCACAGAAACGGTCCAAATAGTGGTCCTTGGAGGAGGCCTATGTCCAGGAGTGGACGTCTTTCGGCTGACATAATGACTGACAGACAAAGAATAGCCTAAGCTGCTGGGTCTAGATGCATGACAATTTGCACAAGAGTTCTTTATATAAAAAAACTGAGCTCTAAGAAGGATTTTTGAAAATTCTAAATGTATAGGGTTAGCCCCTTAACATATACTATTATAGGTGATGAAAGTTTGTATGGAAGTTAGTCAAGTTTAGCAATGGTAAATCCCTTCGGGCACATGGCTTGTTGGTCTAAGGAATTACTTCTTCAAACCAAATTATTATAGTCTAGTCCACCATTAGGTACCTACTTTATTAATTAAGTACAATACTTATCATATTGCCCTTTTGGTAAGATATCTTGTTATTTTTACTGATAACAAACATTTTGATTAGAGGATGCGAAGATTAGATAAATTAGAAACTAATCATGACTGACGCAAGAGATTTCCCGTGTATGTAATACGGGGAATTATAGACTAAAATGCTGTTTCATGAACCCTACTTGCGATGGTTGCGCATTTACCTGTAATTGTCTTGAACGCATACTTAGTTTCCGAGTTTTTCTATGTACGCTTAGGTTGGGGCATGTACGTAGGTATCGTGAGGAGGCCCGCAAAGGCGGGCCGGCACCAGTCGGGGATCGCGGAAGACATATTGGTTCCCGTGGTCCCCGACGTAGGTGTGGGACGGAACGCCGGGGTGGTTTTAGTCAGTAAGAGTCTGACAGACCCCTCCGCCCACCCCAGGGCGGAGGACATCCATGAGGATTTCCACCTCGTGGTAAAAAAAAAAAAAAAAAATGTACGTAGGTATGGTCAGCAACGAAAATCGATTAGGACTACAGTTTTTATAAAAAATATTTTATAACACAATAATGATTAAACGTGAAACAATTATTAAATTCAGATAATAGTAACTCTAGCTCCGTGTGGTGCCGGATGTAAGGAATAGCACCACCCCATTTCTTGCCATGAGTGTCGTAAAAGGCGACTAAGGGACTTACTAGAGAATGGGCAGCAGCGCTCTCTATGCATTTTACGACCATTTTGCGATCACCAACCCGCCTGCCAAGCGTGGTGACGACAAACCCTCCCTTGGGAGAGGCCTGTGTCCAGTAGCAGACGTCTTACGGCTGAAGTGATGTGTATCGATTATGGCAAATCCCCCAAAATTGGGGGAGGCCTATGTCCAACAGTGGACGTCTTTCGGCTGAAATGATGATGAATAGTAGCTCGTTAACGATTACGTGAAATGCTGTTAATAAGTGTATTTAATTATTTGGAGTCTATTTAAACGACAACGTAAAAGTAACAGTGGTAATCTGCATCTGTTGCTTATCGAACTACAGCAATACCCGGCAGTTAATAGGTCTCGTCATCGTGTTTTAGAAAGAGATTTTCAGGAGGTAAAACCGTACCACAACGTAGCCGTGTCGTGGAGGCACGGGGCCAAAATCGGAACTAGGTACAGCCGCCATGTTGTTTTACAAAACGTTTCATATAACAATTGAGAGAGAAAGAAAGAAAGAAAAAGTATTTATTGGGACACGCACAGAAACTACACAAAAAACAATACTTAATAAAAATAAAAAACCAAAAATAAATTGCACAAGTGTTTACCAACAGCGCCGCCCTACCAACATCATTCATGCGCTTTCTAGTTTTTTTATTAAACCCTTTAGCCGAACATTCCGAACAAATGACAAGTCAGGACATAATCCGGACGGGGAGCCAGAATGTCGAACATGTCCAAACAAATCCAAGCAAACTGTATCCCTGCATTTAAGCTGATAATGCAGATGTTGCAAGGCAGAGGACGACTGCGCAGGCGATAACCGACTGAGAAGGTCGAACTAGTCGAAGACGTAATAAATAGCGTTGAATTATTGTGGTTCTAATAAAAACTCGACGCCCAGTGGTCGAAATTCGACCACAATTCACTTAAAACTTAATGTATTTCTAATGCATTATTATTTTATCATACAAAAATATTAGCTTTCTGCGCTCCTTCTCGTTATAAGCTTTAACTGTGCCAAATTTCATAATACTCCATCTGAGTAATTTTAGTAAAAACGGGTACAAAGTTTTTGCTTCAAGTATTAATATAGAGATAGGATATACTATACACATTACCTCATTGTATATTGAATATGTGTATGCATGAAGTAGATATTGCGCAACTGGGGGCGGACCAAGGTCGAATCTTGCGCAGTTAAGCGAAGCAAGTTCAAGGGCTTAAAGACTTCTTGATCTAAAAGAAACAAGTAAGGGTTCTCTAGAGGAAGATACTCGTTGGGAGGTAGATGTGAGTGGGGGAAAGGCAGCCTGCCATGATTTGCAACGGGCGTTGACCGGGTTACCTGGTACGGAACTACGAACGTTGTGGATTTTAGGAAACCGTACTTGCTTTTTAGCCGTTGCGTTGTTAGTTGGGTGCCAAATAGAGGGTGTCTAGTGTGGACTCCTGTTTGTTTTGTACGGTCTAAGGCAGCCTGTGATTGTTCGATATGCACCCCAGGTGGTTGAAATTAGTCCGAGATTGACTTTTTTTTTCAGACAATGGCTGATGAGAGTGTGAATGTTGATGTTCGTAGCCGAATTGTTGCGGAGATGGAAAGTACAACCCTCTGTTTTGCGCGGTTCGGTTTGAGAGCGTTATCTTTGTAGTATTTTCGAGGATTTCGAGGTTTGTCTCTAGGATTTATCGGCGTCTTCAAATTTATTTATTTACGTAGCCAGGGCAACGTTATCAGCGTATAGGAGCCTGTGTTTTTGTGCGGCATTATCTTTGTAGTATTTTCCGAGTATTTTTACCTCTTGCATTTCCTTACCTCGGCGCCTGTAAATATATCTGTTTGGGTAGTCAAGATGAAGTTATCAACGTGTATTCAACCTTTCTCAGTGTTCAGCAGTAGGATGTTCGTTGGGGTAGATCATCATCATCCTAGCGCTATCCCGGTTGCATCCTTTCGGAGCCCGGGGTCCGCTTTCCTGCTTTTAACTCTCCACTTCGGACGGTCTTGTGCATCCCTTATGGTGAGTTTGTTGGTACGCATGTCATCCGCTACGACGTCAAGCCAGCACTTTTTGGGTCTGCCCCTTCTACAGGGACCCGGCGGAGGCGGCATGGCCAGACATTTGTTCCCCACATAGCTAGCCGGTTTCCGTAATACGTGCCCGTACCAACGTAGGCGACACTCCTGCAATTTGTCTGCTATGTCACGGATATGAAGGCTGCCGCGATTCGAACGATGCCGGATGTTCGTTGGGGTAGATGTTGAAGAGAATGGGCGCCATAACATTTCCCTGGGGCAGGCCGTTTTTGTAAGATCTACTTCTGCTCTATTCTGAGTTCAAGAGGACTTTTAAAGTCGATTGCGAAACATCTCACCTAGAATCCGAATAAAACTCTAGTCGTTCGATTATTTCAGATAGTTTTGCCAATAGTCCCATGACATTGAGGGTATCGTATGCCACTGACAAGTCCACAAGGACAACCTCAGTGATATTTCCTCATAGCCATCCTCAATATTATTGCGACAGTCGGAGGATTTGCCCTGGGCATAACTTACATGGTCTGAAGCCAGCCTACTCGCGGACTAGTTTCTGCCAACCATGACGATTCACTAAAGAGTCATTTAAATAATTTTCTAGTAACTAAGTAAGAGAGTTCTTGATGTACTCACTCCAATTCTTTGATCTCTCAAAAGCAATCCTAGCCACATGGTAGATACACGCCAAACGGACGACAAGAAAATACTACATCCAACCAGAAAATAACTTATACTAAATTCAATTTTTCTATCATTAATGACAGGAAATATACCAATAATGGTAGAAGCAATTACGATTACCGGTACAGATAAGGTAAAATAAACTAGGACACAAAGTCAAAATATTTTTCAGTCATTAAAACTATGCTGAATGACAAATAAACATAGGTACTGAATGCGCATTTGCAAAGGCCTTGAAAGTAATTAACTGACTTTTTACTTTGTCTGTTCTAAATATACGTACTGATAGTGTAAACAAATGCCAATTTGAGTGCCACTTACAGCTTAAGTGCTTGTCTCAAAGACATTAGAACCCTTAGTACCCAAACCAAACATAAAATTATGATTTTAAAGTACCTTAAAGATGTTTTTCAATTGAGAACTGTGGTTAATTTCATACCTTCAACTTTCATTCATGATTATTATTTATACATATATGATTTGTTTTACACCAGAAAATAACTAAAATACATTTAACACTATACAAACATACAATGGATGGCCTTTTTGCTTTCTGCGATCTTTACTCTCAATTATTTACTTGTTACTAACAGAACACTTGTTACTAGTAGAAAATAACTTTACTGTTGGTGAAAGCGGTGAGATACAGAAGAAGTTGTTACTAATTCCCTTTAGTGAGTGATTGCGCAAGAATTTAACCTTAACAGGATTAGTTTACACTTTTATCAGATACTTTTAAAAATAATAATTTGTCAAATAATCATTTCCTGGCTTAATGTGGGTATGCTATAAGTACATCTCTGCCCAACCGTTGAGAGAAACAAGGCATGATGTTATGTTATCACTTTATCATAATGTGGGTGATTCTGATTTTGACGCGGACAAAGTCGCAGGCAGAAGCTAGTGTTTTGATCAAACTGAAGGCTGCAGGGATCCGTCTATATCGTCTCACAGATGGGCTAAGCTCGCTCCCATATTCTTCTAGGTATTCTTGTCCTATGCTCTGCTAAAATGTAGTGAAGCAGTAAGGTGAAGGGTTCAATATAATAATTTGGTCCAGGAGTATAATTGTTGTGCACTCTGGAACTTTATTGCCGATAACAGGTACACTGTTCTTTATTACTGTGACTTAACTAATTTTAATTAAACTAAAGATAGAAGTAAGGTAACATATTATACTTATATTTTGTTACCATGCACTTTATCAAAATGTTTACATAAAATTCAAGTATGTCAAAATGAGTTAAATATCATGTTGATAAAGTAATATTCTGTAATCACAATCATGTCAATATATTTTGAAATTATTAATTTCTTGTCATGAACTTGACCTTTGAAGAATCCAAGAACAACAGTTTAAATGCCAGACCAATTGAAGATCTAAATTAGCATATTTTATGAATGTGTAAGTAAAAACAGGAATAATACGAATGCTGCAGGCATTGATCCTCGCATTTGCCCAGCTTTAACCCCACAACCTAATGCATGAGATGTCTTCACCAGCAAATACATCATCATCATCATTTCAGCCGAAAAACGTCCACTGTTGGACATGTATTTACATTGATGCCATATCAAATTACTAACCATTATTATATCAGCCCGTAAACTTCAAAATATGAGCAGTACTATCCCACTGAAGGAAACTGAATGAGACACAATAGAAGTTCTATTGTTATTACGTCTGGGGGTGTTTAGTGTTAAAGAAGATTGACACAAAATGGTAAGAAAAATATTTTAAATACATATTTGATTCCAGGGTACCGTGATTTATAGGTCACTAGAAAGTCCTGCTGATACATATATACTGGACTAAAACCTAACTTAATTATAAGTTTGAAATTAACTAGATGTATGGAAGGAGAAGACGAACTGCAACATCCTCAAATAGATTGATATAAGGGCAGGAACATATTGATTTTAATAAAAATATAGATACTAAAATGTTAATGAACATTTATCATCACAGAAGTCTACAAAACAAAAGGTCAACATATTCTAAATAGTTATGAAATTGAGACACACTTTCAATCATTTACATAAGAGACATCTGATGAGGCAAAGATGAGAAAAGAGAAATCATAGTGACATCACTACCAAATTCAACATTTCATTTCAAGATTTGATTCAAGTTCCATAAACCAGCGGAAGATGTAAAGCGGTTCTAAGTTCACACCTTTTCTAATATGAATATTTCTAGTACCTACTTGATATAGAGTCGCACTTTAAGTAATTAAAAACAGCATCGTGTTATATTATTTACTTGATGCCATAAAATTTATATCAAATAATATATGGAGTAATTATGAAATTGAGTGTAAATAAATTAAAAAGGCTTAAAGTAGGTTTATAGTTTATGAGGAAAATTACCCTTATTAGGTACCTATTGAAATGGGCTGATAGAAATAGGTACCTATTCGGCGCAAGCAACGCATGAAAAAAGACACATTTTAGGTACTAATATGAACAAACTAACTCGTTTTTGAATCTTGAATTGGATAAAAATTTCATTTAGCAAATTCTTGGTATGATGTAGGGCATTCAATGACCGAGTTCATAATAAAATCCAAAAATAGTTTTAAAAAAAGGATGTAAGAGAAAATTTTAAAAAATCATGAAAATCTGATTGATTTCTTACCTTTGAAACTGCAGCTTCCATGATTATAGCTTTAAAATATCACTATACAAAACAAAATCGAATTAAAACATTGTATGTTGTGCGTATAGTTGGAAAATAAATAAAATGTAATAAAATTCACAGATTTTCGGCTATCGTCAATTTCCACGATTCTTCTATTTACTAGAACTACCACAGATAAAATAATATGTCACTGTCAAACAAGCATTTTGTCAAAATGTCAAAATCGGGGATGGTCCAAAGACAGCTTTTGTCATTAAAAATAATTATATTTTTTTACAAAAAACAACAAAATAATAATTCAGATATCCTCATGAAATAAAGATACATTTGCAAATTAAACTAAATAAATTTCGGAATGAAAAAAAAAATGATCTCAAATTGAAAGAAAAACTGAATAACTCGTTTTTACGAACTACCTTCTCTTTCGTTACATTCATTACCCTATTGTAATTTGTACAACTTAATTCTTCGGTGGTGATCTTAAGTTTAAAAATCTAAGTAATTTATTCATTTTCACTTAATAAATCATTCGTAAGTATATTACTGTAATAATGGAAGTAGATTCTGCGGACAGGGTGAGTCGTGGCTATTTCATTCACATTTTATTTGCGTTGTCTAGGATTTAGTGTATTTTAGGTGCCAATTCCAGTAAACATATTAACCCTTTTTTATTTGTTAGAACAATGTCAAAAGACATAACAGTTTTACAAGCCCCGATATCAAAAGAGCCCCTGTGGCAAAACGAATCGGAAGAGAACGTTGCCACAGTTATCATGCCCAAACATCAAAGGCATCCAAACATACCGAAAGAGCTCGATTGGATATTCCTAAAGTAAGTGAGCTGTACAAATATGCTAATTGTTTTACTCTAGAAGGTTACTTTTTACTTTGTTCATGAAAACATTTGAATACATTGCAAGGAATTTATAACGATTACTATCCTTTATCCTCGAATGCATCCAAAAGTATCTCATTTTGACAGTTATTTGACAATTGAGAGTTGCGTTCAAAATTAACGAAACGTCTCTACAAAACTAAACATAAAAGTTAGCTTTAAATTAAGTAAATTAATTATTTGTAGCACTTAAATAATTCTCCTAGAAATTTTAATCATATAAATAACCGTTTCATCATTATTTTTTACTTTTAAAACGAGATTATCATCACTAAAAGTAGTGGCTGCAGGCATTACCAAATATGGAGTTTGCTCGTTTTCCCAACCGTCCTCCCTTCGATCCTTAGTAGCTCTCAGTTTTATTTTCTTTTAAACAATTGTGTTATATTCAAATGTTTTCATTGCATTTTCTAGTGTAATAATAATCATTTCTTCTATTTAATTGAACGTGAGTTCGAGTTCTATAATAATTGTAGTGTCAAAATATAGGTCACAGTGGCGTATAGGTTATGTTATAAGTGTAATAATCGGATAGTTGTTGTTTGTATTGTTGTTAACTGGTTACTTTTCGCGTTACAGATGTCGTTTAGGGTGGTGCGCAGTTCTAAGTTCCGCCACGTTTACGGGCAGGCCCTGAAACGTGAGCAATGTTATGATAATATAAGAGTGTCAAAAAGTTCTTGGGACTCTACGTTCTGTGCGGTGAATCCTAAGTTTCTGGCTATAATCGTCGAGTCCGCCGGCGGAGGCGCCTTCATAGTACTGCCACACAATAAGGTGAGTTTATTTCATTGAACAGTTTACTCATTTCTCTCAGATTGAAATTTAAAAATTATTTGCTAAATTACACCTAATTTTAACACTGGAAATATTATACTGAGACGCTTAGTCACACTTAGCTGATTTATAAATAACTACTTCGGAATATAATTCGAGATTTACTGCTAAGAAAGTGTGAATTAGGAGGGTTTTTCATGAGAAATTTACAGTTCACTTAGAGCTCACTTGATTTTACTAGAGGAAAATCTGTTAAAAAACTTTTAACAAGTTGGTATATAAGCTTTGAAGATTGTTAGCATATTTTATAGTAATTTAATAGTCAATCCATGTTTTAATTATATCTTATTACTTTAAATACAAAGAACACCTTTGCACCAGAACCTCAAAAGTTAGGAACATTATGAGAGACCTTACAAAGTTTTGAAAACCTATAAAAGAGTTAAAAGGGGTGTAAAACCCACAGCAACACACACCTACATGATGAGATCAGCCGTAATCTTCAAGTTATTTGTTTTTATCCTAATTCCAAAATATATTTTTGATAAGATATAACATTTGAAAGTGTCAAAATGATGCAAATACATTGTTATGGCAGCTTGCATCAGTTGTAGTGGAAAATATTTTACATTATAATTTAGTGCAGAAGTAAATGTCAAAGGTGCAAACCAGCCCCATTTCTTATCACAGGAGAAACTTAAAAATGGAATAGACTTTATCCTACAATAAATCTGCTCAGATTTTCCCCAACTATGCTGGGGTCTCCTTCCAGTCTAGCGAGATGAGGCTGAGTACCAGTATTTTTCATGGAGCGACAACCTCCCTGACCCCCACAACATGAGTTGACAAAGTCTAGTGTTGTGTTACCCCTTGACAATATTCATTAATTGTACTGTTGTCTCCTACAAAGAATATTTTTTAAGAGATGATAAATTAGAATAGAAATATTCCATGAAATTAGTCCAAATATCACGCCATACCACGCTTTGTTTCGCCAAAGGGTTGGGCAGAGTTGTACATGAGGGTACTATGAAGTACACTCATATTTTGCCAGTTATGTTTAAGCCCCATTAAACAGGCGGCAAGCCTATTGCCATCAACCAGGAACAAAACAGGACTTCAGGCTGCTAGAATTTTCTGTTAGAAAAATCCGATAACACTTTGCCGAACCTGAGAATCAAATCCAGGACCCCATGCTTAGCAGTAGCTCTTGCGTCCACCATTGGACATCTTTCGGGTGAAATTATGGTGAAGATGATGATGAAGCTCATAGTGAGTCAAAATCCAAGGTGTTTTGAAAAAAATTTAATTTGTGATGACTCAATTTCTTTCTCGCAATTCCATGATAATGTCAATGACAGGTGTTTAATTTGAAATGCTAATTCCATTCAAGAATTTACATTTAATTGGAATTTACGTCTAAACTCTCTTTCAAACATTTGTTACAAGATCTTAAAAAAGTTTTTTTAAACTACAGCAAAGTATATTTTTACTCTTATGTATTGGAGATTTGAGATATGTAGTAATTATCAGGTAATTAGGAATTGATAACAAAATAACACTTATCTTAATTTTTAATCATTTTTTTTTTAATGCAGCATGGTAGACTTTTTACAACTAAATATTGAGTCTTCATTCTGCATCACACATCCAATGTTTCATCATAATCTCCCATCCCTAATGAGGTGGTTGGTTTAAGTCTTACTAGAGCAGGCTGTATATCAGTATCCTTATCAATGGTTGATGAATGTCACAATTCTATGAATGGGAGAGGAAGTCGACTATCTTATCAAGTTTTGATTGTATGGGTGTATCCTGAATACTCTAAATTGAAACATTAGTTAGTATTTCAGGGGTGATACATAACTGAAATATTATGTCTATATAAAATAACTATTTTGGGAACACTCGCAGGTTGAGACACTCCAAAAATATAAAAGACTAGCTGACCCGACAGACGTTGTCCTGACTCTTTGATGATAATTATTTGAGCACGCATTCTGTCAATTCTATGTCAAATGTCATAATGTTACATTTAAAAGTTTACAGTGTCCTATTATATGGTTGTTAAGTATTCTTAAATTTTCTAATTTTCCGTGCAATTTTTTCTTTTTTTTCTTTCATAAGAACCTTCTCCTGACAATTACAAACACAACAACAACAAAAAAAGTGAAATCGGTCCAGCCGTTCACGCGTGATGGCGTGACCAAGGGAAATAGGGATTCATTTTTATATATATAGATGTACCTTCACAGTAATAAGTATTCCATATATCTATCTAAATACATTTTTACCTCACCACTAGACTTTCAAACAAAAATATTAATTATCCTATAAAATATCATGAAACATTCTGCTCATTGTACTGTATGAAAAAACTTTAATTTCATTAAAACATTTAATTTCTAGCGTTTCATCATAATTACGAATGTTAATTGATCACAAATTAGTGGATAATTACAGTAATTTGCTCGCTCTATCTATGTTAGTAATATGATAATCAGCGTAATAAAGATTGTTTCGTTTTTAACTGTTAGTGCAGATACACAGTGTATTACTATGACTCAGGACTGTGAAAGGTAATTTGAGGCAACGATTTAATGTTTTGTAAAGTTTAAATTTAGTTTAGTATTCAGCTGTATCGAGTTAGACTGGAAGCCCCAACATGGCGAAAAGCTGGGCAGATTGTGATTTTCAAGACTGATGTTAGGAGTATAAATGTGGGTAGCAATATAAGTAGAGACTAAAGAAACATTGGATGGTCTGGGTAAAAAATGATATGGCTAGAAGGGTGAGAGACGAGACTGAGATGACGAGTAATAGAGAATTATGGAAGAAAATTTTTATTTCACTGAACCCTAATAAATTAGGTTAAGGGCCAGAGAACGATTTTTGATACTAATGTTTGGGCTACCATTTGTCGGGGATTTCCTGGATTTGTTCTAAATTTCAAGATGATCTTAGGGTGACTTTTCAATTTCTTTCATATTATTGGCATACCTGAGCTAAAGTTAAATATACTGGTTCTAGGGTTAGTCTTCTCATTTAGTTATGTTGAGGGGATGAACGAATAGCGACTCACAAAAAGAATTAACCCTAGATTACTAAACTATCCTACAAGTGACGTAGTTACTAAACATTCGTAAAAAATACGACAGGAAAATAAAACAATAAATGTACGAATTATACATTTTAATTATTTTAGAAATTACAATTACTTATTCTTTGGGTTTAAGAGATCACATAATAATGAAAATAGTTTAACTATTTTTTTGCTATACACAGTTTAAACGGGACGCGGGAACGACGCGAACTTTGTTTTTTCCAGGAATCATGATTTTGCCGTCGTAAATTTTACGATAGTTTAGTAATCTAGGGTTAATAACAAGGAGATTTAAGTAGAAAAGCTGGGCAGGACGCACTAGAAGCACATAATATAGTGACATTATTAGTGATGATGTTCAGAGAGTTTAGATATGTAGTACTCGCAACCGGCGTACGTGTATGACCATATTGTATGAACGTAAACGAACGAAAAGAACTATGTAAGTATCGTAGCAGGCGGTGTTGTGTAGTTTCTGCCTATCTCCATGGGAAGAAAGCGTGAGTTATGTAAGTATATACGTAAGGCTTGACTCCCAACTTCCAGCTCATCCGACTATGAATTCTGTATGAGAGCGATTTAGCAGTAATAAAAGTTACTAGAACTCATAATTTGACTACTTATCTTAAAGTGAGGAAATAGAGAACAAAGCCATAAGAAATAAACTTTAATCTAAATTGTGTGAGCTCCACAAATTCCTGTTTTATCACGTCTTAGCAGTTCTAAAGGTTATTTTTCTAATTGTCACACTATGTATTATCTCCTCTGCAGGAACAAGTGGTTTGCTTAGTTATCAAAATATAAACATTTGTGTGGTTTTGTACATAATACTATTATATTACATGTTGTGTACATATGGATTAGAAACATGTTCAACAATTTTTCCTTATAGCTATGATGTATTTCTATTTGTATTTATAGAAACTGATAATGCCCCTATAAGTACATTTGTAACGTATTTATATCTACCTGCGCATTCAATTGTTTTGTCATTTCTCCCGTACTGCGTACCGCCCCTCTACGTGAAACAAACAGCCGCAAAATCCCAGTCAGTTAAAGGCTTGCCTAAGAACCTTTTTCTGACGCCAATAAAGTCCAAAAATTCCTTGGCAATATATCAGCTACACTGTTACTTGAAACGATGGATGGACTGTGTGAATTATAATATGGATAGTAAGGGGTTACTACTGAGATGACGACTGATAGAGAAGTGTGGAAGAAAATGACATTTTGCGCCGACAAGTGCAGGAGAATGATGCTGATGTCTTTTTTCCTAATCTTATCATTAAACACGCCCTCAACATTATATCGCTAGTGTTTAGGACTACCGTTTATCAGAACACGAAACTGATACAAAAAATGCTTTGCGAAGCCTTCTCAGAATTCTCCCAAAACTGCGGAACCCTCAAGCATTACCAGGCAGTCTTATCAATTGAACCCCAATACAAACTTCCCTTTCTTTGCGACTCGTTTTTATCAGTCGAACAATGCTACGTGGTGACAGATAGCGTTCATTGTGCAACAGATACGGATAAACAATGGCCCCAAACAATGCGCGCACGCATCACAGCAAAAACTATTGAGTATGGGAATGACAAGTGTTTGTTGAGGTGTTGTAATAACGTAATAGGTTATTGGTTAATGTTCTTCACGTAACTAACTAGCATAGAGGCTCAGATATGTCTTACACCACCACTTTTCCTGAAAAAGCATCTATTTCCAATGATTATGAGAGGTTCTGCAAGGTAAATCATCATACCGAATTGTGTGGCTGAACGTTTTGTCACATTAGACAACTAAGAACTTTTTTCTTAGGACCAAAACTGTCAATAATTTTGGTCCTTGGGTCTTTGAGTTTGTAAGTCTCAGAATATCAGTATTGTTAACAGTAGCTTCTCATTCAATCCCATTGCAGAAGTTTACGATGCATGACTAATCCCTTGCATTTCTCCGAGAATAACTAATATTTTTAAACGGCACCTTTGTTTAATTACCCACCGTCGCAAGTTTTCCTGCCTAAGGGCCATTTAGCGTACATAATATCGTCATAATATACATATATAAGTCTGCTACAATACAACAGATAGTACAAGACAATGGCGTCCACAATGGGCTGACAAAAACCTTCGGTGCGAATGTTTACTAACTAACGCATGCTTCGACGCTGTGTCATCAAATTATATCAACGTGTTACGAGACGCTTCCTTATTTTACGTCTTTGTAGACTTTGTTGTATGGATTCGGTTTACTGCGTAAAGATCTGCAGTATTTCAGGGGATTAGAAGGATTTTAGATTTCTATTACTACGTACCTACCAAAAGATCAGTCTATTATTTGTTCACTTGGAAAGTAGATATTTCCTATCTTATCTTTAGCCAAACTATACAAACAAAAATATTTGAGTAACCCTCTTAAACATGTGGAAAAAAAATGGCCCTTTCGTACGGACGTATTTAGATACCATATCGTCATGAACTTACGATGCATATTGATTGGCGATAGTGTAGAATACGTAATAAGCATGAATGTCATCATCAATAGGCATATTTATCAATTAAATCATCGACACTTAAAGTACAGTTTCCATTTTACACGCCATTTACAGAGATGTAGACGGCGTGGATCATTAGTTTCTGATGAATGGCGTCGTTGTCTTTAGTGTCTCCCTATTTGATGTCTGACAGCCGCATACTTTGTCTACATTAGTAGAAGGACTGCATAAACTCTATGATATGAGCAAGCATTAAGAAATTCTATCCCTTTCCGTTTGGGGAAAATTCATTTTAAAATTAAGGTGAGAATCAGCACTGCAGTTCTCAAAAAAGACAGTCCTTAAACGCCCGCCCTTCTCCAGTTCCAAGTGTTTTAGTTGGGAAGAAGCGAATAGTTAGGGTGATCGGTTCCTAACAAGCCAGGAATCTTGGTATTTGTTACATTGACCTAACAACTTGCCCGTAAGTTAGACATCTGAAATTAAAAATTGCTAGCCTAGAAATGTCCTTTATCTATTTTAAATAGCATTACATAAGGTCGTAATTTCACTCTACATACCAATGTTATCTTTCTGATAAGGCCTTATCTCCGACCTTCAGTGGGAGCACCGGTTAGAGAATATCCTAAACAATGCTACTGTTTTAACAACAATAACATGTTTAAGATACCGTTTGTCTAAGCGGTCCTTTGACAGCATAACAACGACACAACATAACATGTTAACACATCATGTCAACATAATCATCATGATAACATGTCGTTTTATAACATTCAGCTACTTTAGCCAGTAAATAATCCTAAGATGACTAAAAGCATATCTCCTACAATCCAGATGTTCTTAAAATCCAGAACGTCTTTCTCTACAAAATTATCAAATTGAAAAAAATATACCCAATTTTTCCTCATCAGTTTTTTTATCATATCCAGCGTTCTTGGGTCTTAAATGGACTCCTTACCAATTTGTATTGACAATTTGCATCTGTCTCGTGAAGCAATGGCCTAGGAATGTGTATGTGGCAAATCGCTCCATGACCGGCTAATACGTAATAACTCTTTTGGAAACATCTGGACAGAAACATTACTAACTCAGTTATGCATGACATCCGATCTCAGCATTCTCCTGAAAAGTCTATACTTCCCTTGGTCCTAGTACCAAGATAAGTTTTGGCATAGTAACAGTGGGTTATACAGTTGAAGCTTAATAAACTGCGCATCCGTACTCCTAAGGCCAACGTGTCAAGTTCGTGTGGAAACCGCTGGACATGTCTATAAACGAAACACGTAAATTTAACGCGCCCCACATTGCGTACGCGCACGGAAAATAGATTCGACGCAGTTTCTCACACTGATCCGTGGTTGTCACGTTTTTTGGTTGTCAGGATAAGATTACTTTCAGATAACTAAATAGGCAACCTTAATGATGAGATGATAGAACAGTGTCTCTAGTTTTTGTGCTCTCTCTTCTTCTCTCGAAAAATTAGATGTTAAAAAAAGAATCATCAAAATCTAACTATTCTGTAAAAGTTATGCGTACATAAAAAATACGCGTCAAAATGAAAATATTTTATTTCACATAAACCTACATGGGCACTTATGAAAGAAGCTAGGTGCGCGGTTCGTATTCATCGTTTCCTATTCAGAAGAGCCGAGAAGAAACTCCACGGTTACTCTTTTAAAAATAATTTGCTTTTATTTACAATGTTTTCAAATAACAGTGTTTGTAGGTCGACTTGGATACCCCCGTTTGTTTTTCGTCGGTAAAAAATTAATTGGTTTGTTTGTCCCAGGCCGCACGAGTCTGAACCAGGATGGATTTGGTTCTTTATCCCCGCCACGTCCATCACTGCCAGATACTTATTAGTTTCTAATTACATATCCCTGAAACCCACGTAACTGTTACTGAAATAGAATAATCATAGCTGGACTTATTTATTGCAGTATAAACTTTATTCTGCGTCTCAGAATTATTCTGGAACCCGATAGAGATATTCTCAGAATTAATTATCACACGTTGACCTAAATATAGTATTCCTAGAAACGGCTGACTAAATGTTTCTACAGCAAACTGTCATAAATTGTAGTTAATTGCTATAAATTAATTACCTGGGACGCGAAATGGAGTGGCTGACTTTATGTAATTTTAATAGATCTGTTAAGCAATGCCGCTGTCTTAAAGAAAGCATAAGTAGCAGGCGATTTATTCTGTAAAATTTTAGTGAGAATACTGAGGGAACTCTGCTTGGAAATGAGTTGTGGACCCCTAGCATCATTCCGATTGACAGCTGAGTTTTCACGGTGATATTTTTACAGAATAGAACGGCTGGTGACCTATTTCGAATCCTCTTTTGTTTTTCTGAAGACTTTCTAAATCTTTCCACCTTTGTAATCGTAGAGTAGCTTATGCTATAACGTTCTTGCTGCTCGTCTATGCAAGAGGGAGCCGGCCGTCTACTCCTGGTTTGACCAAAGTAAAACCGCGTCGCTTATACCGATCTTGTCTACTGTACCTAGTAACTTTTAAAGCAGAAGTTCTTATAACCTTTTAGAAATGTCTGTACTTTCAGTTTCTTTGACCTATTTCGAACGTGGAAAGATTTTGAAGTCTTGAGAAAACAAAAGGGGATTGTTTTCTGAAGACTTCTAAATCTTTCCACGTCTGTAATCCTAGAGTAGCATAAACAGCCTATAACCTTCTTACAGTTCTATATGAGAGGGAGCCAATCCTGGCGCGATGAAAGTAAAATCGCGTCGCATATTAGTGTACTCGCTTATGCCGATCCGTTTTAAAGCAGAAATTCTTATGCTTACTTTTTAGAGTTGTCTCTAGTTGCTGATTTTTTGACCTAGTTCGAATCCTCTTATGTTTTCTGAAGACATCTAAATCTTTCCGCGTTTGAAATCCTAGAGAAACAAAATCAGGCTATATCGTGCCTTCTACATCCAATACTGGCGTGACATAAATAAAACCGCGACGCTTATATGGTCTTGGTACTTGCTTATGCCGAACTCTTCTACAGTAACTGATAACTTTAAAGCCCTAAATGACCAAGCAGAAATCAGCTTCCTCTTTTTTGTCGTAATTTTTCATAAATTCTTATGCCAACATTTTAGAAACTTCTCCGCTTTCTGATTCTCGAAGATTCCCAAAAATCTTTCCACCACACCACGCCTGATCAAATAAATCTCCGTTATATCCCCAGTCATATAATTTGCATCATCTCATTCACAATCAAGGCTATTCCCGTACATTAGGTCATGTACACAAGGTCAGTCCTGGACGTGGACGGACGGCTTTCTGATTAGATGTTCCGTTCAGTAATGACGGCTCATGTGCTATCATTGTCACTAGTATCAGTGTGACAGACAGTGGACGGAAAGGCGATAGGACCGGACCATCAGCGGATGTTATAGATAAACATAATTGCCTATAATAGGAAGGTCCTTATTTTAGTAAATTCGAAATAGAGTATTGGATGAATGGACTATACGCTTTGTAACGTCAGTAATTGAAATTAGTCAGTGTGCAGTGGTATGTAAATATAACCGAACAACAAAATAATATCACTGAATTTCCCAACGAAGGGTCTCAGAAACACTTTGCCATATAGGGGCCCAGGATCTAATCATTACAAAAGATCTCTCACGAAATAAACTTCCATCTTTGAATCTGCTTCTAATTTGTATTCTATCCATACAGACAAATTAAGAGTAGATGCGTTGGCGTGCAAAACTTTCAGTGCTGCATTAATCATTAAACATGCCAACACAAAAATATATTCCTCAACGCATCGATGATTCAGATTTATTCGCACGTACAAATCAATGCGTACACCATACAAGACGCATCGATAATTATGACTAATGTCTATGATTTTTGGCTATCACACAAAGTTTATGACTACCCTCTTCTATATTTAGGTATTACAAACATTGTACTACAAGTTATTATTAGGAGATCAAGATTCGAGACATCAATTTGTTGAATTAATGCAATGTTGGTCGGCGAAATGGCCAACTTTGCGATTGAAATTGCGATGCAAGTGTAAGAGATTGTTTTGACTAAACTATATTATTAGCGTTTTGGTAGCATAACAATGCTGCTGAAATGCAGTTGTTGTATCAGAAAACTGAAACTTAAAAAAAAATAACTTTTAGGCAGTACCATTAAGTGCAATTTGAGAAATAATATCGGTGGTATTTTTTACTGTTAAACGATGTGGCATTGCATAGTTTTGATAAGGCAATGAATTATTTCAAGCAAGAGAAATCTTAATACTCTTTAAACTGAATGAAACCAATGTGTCTCCTATTCACTCGTGTCGTTCTCATTGGCAGTCTTTGTTAGACTGCCAATGAGAACGAGACTGAAAAATAAAACTGGAAGTTTCTTTCCGCACCTAACTCGAATCGCCCTTGGTATATCAAAAGAATAGCATGGCTCACGTTTAACATACGCGCAATACATGTACAAAACATTGTTCAAACGTTCTATAATTAGCTCTTATTATTTAAGGAATCTATTTATGTATGTTTGTGTATTGGGTAATAATTCGGCAGACGGAAATCGAGGGCCCGCCTACGCACGCCGAGAAAAGCGTAGCGACGTGTGCAATACCCGGCGTGTGTAACGCGATTATTAACATTTTGATGCACAGGTATTGCATGGGGGGTTTAAGTTTCATGATTGATTAGCGTCAGGTCAGACGTTGCCAATAGAAGGATAAGCATGTAGTGAAGAATCTAGAAACTCGTGGCCGCTAAACTCCTGCGCACTTAAAACTGCGTATATGGTCATATTTGGGAAACCCCTCGATATGATCAGGTTTAGATCGATTACTGCTTATCGAGATCCTGTTTTTGAAAAGCAGTCGGCTGTATTCAGCAGTTATAGGCCGAAAGTCTTAAACTCTGTCTTGCGGAGACTAATTCTAACGAAATATCTAGATTTAAGCTTCCCCAAGTACTGTTGCAAAATCCTATTTATTGAGTTTCTTAACCCACTTCAAAAAACTGACCTCGTTTCAGAATGCTGGTAGTTTCCCTCGCTTTGTGGAAGTTAAAAGATGAACATCAGTCAACTGTCAGTCTATACGACACGACAGTCCCACGTGTTCAAGCAAACCAGCGCATCTGTAATGACACGTGTCAATTGCACCTGCCTGTACGCCGCGCTCCCGATGAAGATAAATCAACCGTTTGATTGTTTTGCATATGATGTATTAATAGGACACATTCTGGGCGGTTTGGAAGCTAAAAAAAGACTTTGAACCGCTGGATATTTGAGATCGAAATTGTTATTCATCCATTTGTAATTCGTTAAGGAGTGTCCTGTATCAAGAAACGCGAGACTCTGCTCCAAAATGTCTGTGACCTAAACTCCGGACAACACGGGATCGAATATCTGGAGTTGCTGAGACTGTTGCCAAATTAGAATAGAACCGGGCGACTTCTAACGCATTGATAACAAAACGAGTCATAGGTTTGTAAAGAAAAGAGGCATCCCTCACGGTAGTTTATGAGGTAATTGTCAATATACACGGAGATACGGTCGTGAACTTCGTAAATAGAACCTCAAACATCGATCATCACGGTTGAGTGTTGACACTCAAATTATCACGCTGTTCGACAAATATCAAAACAACACGTAATTGACACGGTTCTGAATAATTACCGACTTAATGTGCCAACCGCTCATTCAGTACTATTAGTGAGTGTTGGTACCAGAATGTGTGACACAGTGGCACTGTGGCAGTCCGGAACACCGCGGGAATTCGCACTGTAATAATAATGGCCGTTTGGCGTCCTGCCATCTACTCTGAACACGGCGAAAAGCATAAATATTCGGACAAACGTTTGATCAAATGTTACGGTATGATGTAATCTGGTGCACCTGAAGCTGAAACTTAGAGATTATATCGATCTTGCGTTGCTAGGATACTTTGAATCTGTTACTAAGATCGGTTTGTTGGAAGATTTGGTTCGTTCGAACGGAAAAGATGCGTTGATATTGGTTAGTTGGCCAAAATTTCCAGAAGAATAACACGAGACAGCACAGCTTTAGGGTTTATGGGTGCAATAAAAAGGCTCAATGAGATGCTTAATGTACGTCCGGTGCACCCTCTTCGTATGACCCTAGCTGACTGGTTAATCGCTACCACAGCAATACCTAATCTCTATAACTCTTGCGGAACCAAGACCGCAGTTGCTTCTAGTTTTACGCTCTGGTTTTGACTCACACACATGATAATCTCATATGAATGTGTCCGATAAGTGTTATCGGAAACATTATAAATTGTGACGAAATAATTATTTTCGCCGGTGATTTCGGAAATGCGGATCCAAGGACCAATTTGCAAAAAATATTGAATGACGACCGAACATTTTGACGTTTATGTTTCGACAGCCCACTATCTGTTTATTGTACTCTACCTCTTAAATACTCGGTTACTTCAATATTATAAAGAGAAAAGATTTTAAATCTGTATATTTGTTTGATACGCTTTCACGCTAAAACGGCAGAATGGATGTGAATGAAATTTTGCATATGGGTATACTAAAACTTGGATTAGGACAATACTTTTATCCCGATATTTCCACGGGTTCGAGCCGTATACGGGTGAAGCCGCGGGGCAGTTGCTTTCCACGATATGAACTTAGCGAGGTAGATTTACAGACATGATCATGTCCAACCCTGCACAGCCAAGTAGCAGAGAGGTAGAGGGCTTTCGTTTGACAACTTACTAATGTTATATCCAACTAGGTACTTTGTTAGCTAACTCGACTCAATTACAAACGAGATGTTCTGTTTTCCACTAGAAATATCCTAAAAATATTCACACTTTCGTAACCTATATTTATGCCGGCCATCCACAATGTTGTTAAGAATTCCTATTTATATTGTGGTCAGAAAACTTGCGATTCACGTTTTCAAACGACATTTGGACGCTGAATCGTGTCCTATTTACTTCAGTTTTCATGGATTAAAGGAAAATATGGCATGCATAAGATTTGCAGTTGACCGCGACTGTCGTGCTAATATTTTAGTCTCATCCTGCGTGACTGAGTTGTGGAGGTTGCATGTCGTATTAAATAGGTACTTAGCTGCATTTAGAGCAACTGTAAACAAAGTTAATGTAGCAATAAATAGTAAGAACATATTTTATAAGTTAGTTTATTTAAATGCATCTTTAAATAGAGGAGGTCTAAACCGCTCCCGATCAGGGTAACTACCGGTTTGTCCCTGCAATCGCCATATCAAATAGGCACTTGAATATTTTATTTAAATGCTCGTAAATACAAAACTGTTGTTTATGAGATAGCTTGAGATTTAATACTAAACGATGGTTTTAGTAGATCATTATCTGTGCTCGTAAATAAACTATAAATATTATAGAATGCACCTTGCAGCTAGTATGTATTCATTATATAAAATTTATTTGTATTTCGTTTCAAATGTCGTGTGTGACCTACATTAGCGATTTATACTCTAGTTGTGGCGCCAAAAATGTTTAATTACGTGTTTTCGTAAATAAGATGGCCGACTTTCACTCTAGGTCGTTAGTGCATGTGAAAGTTTTCGCGCCCATAATTTTCAGAGACAACGCGAAACAATTAATTGGCGCACAAGTCTACAGATAATTAAATTGTGTATTCTTTTATGGTATTACTTTCACATTGTATTTTTGAGTTGGCAAAAAAGAGAAATTAGGAATTTTGAAAAGTAAATTCCAGTCTTAATTAAATTACTGAAACATTTGACTGAAATTAAACCATTTAAACCTTGACGAATATGCGATAACATGAAGCAAGTAGAACACAGTATATTTTTATTGTATTTCTTTATTTCATTTCAACATACTTACATATAAAATATATTTTTTAATATTAGAGATTAAAAAAAACATTTAAAAATATAAAAAATAGTAGCCCACCGGCATCGGGAACAGGGTCTAAGCTACCGGCGGTCATGGATCCAGAGATCGCATTGTCAGGAACCTCCTGACAATGCGAGCCGTGACCAGAAGCACCGCTTACTGAATCAAGCCATTGATCCAACTGCCCAACGAGGCTCCTGGCTATCAAACTATTGGCTGTTATGACAATCGGCACAATGATCGCTGAGGCCATATGCCACATTTCGACAACCTCGCGAGCCAAGTCAAGACACCTGATTTATTTATCTTTCTTGGCTTTCACGAGGTCGTCGTCATGCGGGACCGTTATGTCAACAATCATAACGCGCCGTTCTAGTCGATCCACCACCACTATATCAGGCTTATTGGCAACAATAGTCCTGTCAGTGATGATGGTTCGATCCCAGTACAGTGTGATATGGCCATTTTCAAGAACTGGGTCCGGCACATAGCTGTAGTACGGCACTTCTGATTCCAAGTTGCTGGTGGATAATTCTGGCGACAAGATTGTGTCTAGGCAAGTACTCTTCGTTAGCTAGACGAGAACACCCGGAGATAATGTGTCTAATTGATTGCTCCGGACGGTGGCATGCCCGACAGATGTTCATCGTGCCGTCTTTCCCTTATTGTATTTATTGTTACCTTAAACGAAGAAGGAAAACGTCGAGCTGGAACCAAAAAGAACGACATGTGGCATCCACCAACCCGCACTGGGCCTGCGTGGTGGATACGGCCTACTCCTTCTTACAGAGATAAGGCTCCTGTCCCAATAGTGGGAATAATATATGGCGATTATCATGTGATATGCTTATATACATTTTTCTTTCTTTATTTTTAGGGTTCCGCACCTCAAAAGGAAAAAGCGGATCCCTTATAGGATCACTTTGTTGTCCGTCCGTCCGTCTGTCAAGACCCTTTTTCTCAGGAACGCTTGGAGGTATCAAGCTGAAATTTATATCAAATACTCAGCTCTCAGGTTCAGGTCAGGTCAGGTCAAATCAAACTTCTAAGCTAACGCAATCAAAGGATATAGCCGTTTATGCTGCAAAATTCCGCAAATTTTCGAAACTCGCAAGGGATTCAAAACCTAAAGGGTACTTCCAGTCGATCTAGAATTTTGAAATTTGGTACGAAGCAACGTCTTATAGCACAGATAAAGGAAAAATTGCGAAAACCGTAAATTTTTCGTAACATCACATAATAAAAATATATTTTTTACGAAACCCTCGGTGCGCGAGTCCGACTCGCACTTGGCCAGTTTTTCATTATGCTATTGTTACATCAAGACCAAATTCATGTTGTAATTTTGGTACAACACGAATTGGTATACGCAAATTGATCCGCCATCATTATCTTGCCGTTATCCAAATTGGTTATTCAAATAATTAAATAATAACGTTTAGACCTTTGTGAGTAACAATTATCGACAAATAATAAGTCAAATTAATTGCTACAAAGGACAGTAACAGCTTGTTATTTCCTCAAGGAAAACATGTTAAGTTTTAACCGATGTATTTGACTATTCCAGGTTGGCCGCATCCCTGCGGACCATCCCCTTGTGGGCGGGCACAAGGGCCCCGTTCTCGATATCTCGTGGTGCCCACACAACGACAATGTCATTGCCAGCGGCTCTGAGGACTGCGTCGTTAAAGTAAGGAATACTACTCACAGAGAGACCAGAAAAAGAAGTCTTTAATATTGCTAAGGATATTATTAGAAATAAAATAACAATGACAAGTGTTTTGTGTGATGCCGGGAGTAAAGAATAGCACCACCCCATTTCTTCCCGTGGGTGTCATTAAAGGCGACTAAGGAACTTACTACAGAATGGACAGCAGCGGCATTTTATCACCATGCTGCGATCACCAACCCGCCTTTCAAGCGTGGCGATAGTAAATATGAACCGATCAAATTGACGGTATTTGTGGGGAGGCCATGCTATGTCCAACAGTGGCAGTCTTTCAGTCGAAATTATGATGATGTGAAAAGGACCAAACACGAGAGTTGTCTCATGCTTTGTCCTTTTCCTCATAGTTTCCAACCAAGTTGTAGTTGCCCCACCAGCGAGAAATAAATAAATTCTCATCAACCCAAGAAGTACGCTGCAAGACTTTAATTTAAACATGGAGTTATTCACGTTAAAAGCACGTTCTTTGTACTGTCCGACTCCAAGGACCAAATAACCTCTCTATTCTCGTGATCCAGGTTTGGCAGATCCCAGACGGCGGCCTGTCACGTACCCTGACGGAGCCGGTCGTGGACCTGGTGTTCCACCAGCGCCGCGTGGGGCTGGTGCTATGGCACCCCACCGCGCAGAACGTGCTGCTCACTGCCGGCTCGGACAACCAGGTACAGTAGCTAGTTTGTTATGTCCTCGTGGTCAGGTAGGTACCCTGACGTAGCCAACCATACGTTTAGTATGGTCACCGCCATTACCTTAGTGCCAAAAGTTTGTAATGTCCTACATGAATAATGGCGTATCAGTTGTCAAAAGAAAAGCCGAAAGTAATAGGAGATTACAACTGGTCAATAAGTACGAGATTACCAAATACGATACATTTTTAGGGTTCCGCACCTCAAAAGGAAAAACCGGAACCCTTATAGGATCACTTTGTTGTCCGTCCGTCCGTCCGTCCGTCTGTCAAGACCCTTTTTCTCAGGAACGCGTGGAGGTATCAAGCTGAAATTTATAACAAATACTCAGGTCTACTGTCCCTTGGAGCTGTCAAAAAATCAAACTTCTAAGCTAACGCAATCAAAAGATATAACCGTTTATACCGCAAATTTCCTCAAATTTTCGAAACTCGCAAGGGAATCAAAACCTAAAGGGTACTTCTAGTCGATCTAGAATTTTGAAATTTGGTACGAAGCAACGTCTTGTAGCACAAATAAAGGAAAAATTGCGAAAACTGTAAATTTTTAGTTACATCATATAATAAACAGAACAAAACACAGACAGAAATAAAACCAAGCTAAGAAACAGAACAGAACTACGACTCGATAGTCGTGATGGGTGAACTTTTACTTATATACCTGCAGGTTTGTACGGAACCCTCGGTGCGCGAGTCCGACTCGCACTTGGCCGGTTTTTCTAATGTACTGTCAGTGGAACGCCATCGGAAATCTTAAAGAAGTCTTCCAAGTAGGAGATTAGCAAAGATGTCCAAATTTACTACAATTGATGGGTCAAAAATCGGCCATTTCCAGACAATTGTATTAGTAGACTTGGCCCCCTATTCTTGACAGAGCATAGTAAGGTAACAAAGTTGAAATATAGTATTTTTTGTCCTAATACCAGTCCACTTAATTCTTACTGGACCACCAGAAATTAAGCATCTGTTTTTGGACTATTCACCGAGTTATGCCGACATCCGGTGTAAAAAGTCACCGCGTAGCCGTTACCTACGCATCCTGTACATCAAGCTAAGTTACATAGCGCAATAAATATTGCTTGGAAACGTCTTTTATTTGAGTATAAAAGATCGCTGTTTTCGGCTTCGCGCAATATAACGCACGCAACACATTTTATTTTGAGTGCATGCAATGGTGCAGGAGTTGTAGGGGTATTAAAAGTTAAGTTACAACATTAAAAACTTGTTTTCGTACAAGAACGTTCAAAAATTTTGGTATTTAGACCATCTTCGTTACCAACAGGACCCCGCTATGGTCCAGAATTTAAAAAAAAAAAAACAGTGCAAAAGACTCTCGGGTTCGTTATGCGTCTTTTGACATCGTTTATAACTTAAATTCGTCATTGACAACGTCTCTATCTCCGCCAACAGATAGCGATATGGAACGTGGGCACGGGCGAGGTGCTCCTCACGCTGGACTGCCACCCCGACCTCATCTACTCCGCCTGCTGGAACTGGACCGGCTCCAAGCTGCTCACCACCTGCCGAGACAAGAAAATCAGGTACTTTACCACTATAAGCGAAATCGCATAATATTGGTTTATCTTATAGGCCTACAAAAATAACCACGAAAAAAGAAGCTTACCGTTTGTCCATAACCTCTAGAATCAGTAATGACTAACTGGGCACTGAAGATTAGTCCAGTCATTACGTACATTCAAAAAAGAAAATGAATTTGCGCTTCTAATTTTTTAATATGTTGTAGGGGATACCTAGAAAAGCTTAACTTGAGATTGTCGACCAAGCTTTCCTAGGAGCTTTCGTCGCCATGTTGAAAAAAGGGGTAAAATTTGTTTCTCGGCAATAACTCGGATATCCGATGAGATTTCGAAAATTTTTGTAGGACACTTTTTGTAGCTTTCTTTGTGCTCTACAATAACGCCTGAATCATTTTTAGCGTTTCATGCATCGTTATCGAGATATCGATCGATAAAGTCAAAAATTTAGGACACAATTTTTGTTTTTTGCTTTTTTTTCTTTGGGTCTTAATAAATATGAAAAATTGTGGAATTCAAACTTGTAGAACATATTCAGACCTACAATTTCCTTCTTGGATTTTTTTATGTTGGACAAAAATTACGATCTCCAGCGCGCCGCAAAGTCGGTGAATCCACACTCAGCGTCGAGCGAGCTGCTCGCTCGGTTGTGTCTGGATGTCGAATCGAATGGGAAATTGTTCAGGAAATTGATGGGATAAAAAATAAGTACATAGAGCAACAAATTAAGGATCACACAATAGTAATTTATTAAACAAATAATTTGTTTGTGCAGTAAAAAATATTATTATTTTACAATACAAAATCAACAAAACAAAATAAACGGAAAGAAAAATATTTTTTTCTGCACTCGAGACACGAACGATGGACTTTTTTCATGTCTTTTTCGCTTGGATGGTCCAGGCTGAAGATCTTCGTCCTCCGTAAACTCTTCGAGTTGTTGTGTCTGTTGAAACGTTGGAAATGATGCTGATTCGATGAGAGCATCGTCATCATCATCGTTACAGACATCGTCGTCGTCGTCAAGCAAAATGTCGACTCTGGCGACGTTACTGCATGTTTGCCCACTGCAGTGCATGCAAATAACGGAGCAACTGATTCCCGCTTTTCTGCACCCACAGGCGGCCTCACAATTTCCTTTACACTTACAGGAAATGAGCTTTAATAGTTCAGGCGGAGCGGGTTCGGCGGTGCTGGTGATTGGTTCGAGCCCTCGATTCGGATCTCGGTCTGTCGCCAACCCCATCCTTGTGGATCCTTGAAAAATCCGAGCCAGGTTTGAACTTGGAGATACGTCCGGAAAATGTGTTGACGCACAGCGCTTTTGGTTGGTGGGAGTAGTGAGAGGTGATTCACTTTATTCGCTGTCATTGATTTTGCGAAGCGATGGAATCGCAAAATATTTATGGTTCAGGTTCCTGTTCTTCCGAGACTGATTTTGTTCGACGAGCGACAAACGACGCGAGTCTTTCGTTCGCATAATTCTTGTAACACGCCCTATGCACACTCACAGATTCGACACTTTCTAGCATGCGTTGATGGTCCACATGTCCTCTTTTCTCACTCACTGTCAAGAGAGTTCGAACAGCTCTTTTTTTAGCAACATAAATGTCGTCGATTAACGCTTTTTTACAAATAAAACAGTCTCTCATGGTCACAAAATTGTTGAAACACGTGTGCTCACTTCGAAAGGCTCGAGGCAACTAACCGAGATGCTACGAAAAGAAGAACACGTTTCAACACGTAGACCCTAACAAAAGGGTCCCTTTATACCTGACTCCTCCAACTCCAACGGACGCTCTATGCGGGCACTCCGTTATAACGAGTTTACAGCCAACTAGATATCGAAATTTTTGCCCAGAATATCGGAACCCTCGATTTACACTACGCACAGCAAAAACTCAACACGATACGATATACTAACTTGAGCGCGCTCGACGCTGAGCGTGGATTCACCGACTTTGCAGCGCGCTGGAGATCGTAATTTTTGTCCAACATAAAAAAATCTAAGAAGGAAATTGTAGGTCTGAATATGCTCTACAAGTTTGAATTCCACAATTTTTCATATTTATTAAGACCCAAAGAAAAAAAAAGGAAAAAACAAAAATTGTGTCCTAAATTTTTGACTTTATCGATCGATATCTCGATAACGATGCATGATACGCTAAAAATGATTCAGGCGTTATTGTAGAGCACAAAGAAAGCTACAAAAAGTGTCTTACAAAAATTTTCGAATCTCATCGGATAGCCGAGTTATTGCCGAAAAACAAATTTTAAGCGTTTTCCAAGATGGCGGCGAAAGCTCCTAGGAAAGCTTGGTCGACAATCTCAAGTTAAGCTTTTCTAGGTATCCCCTACAACATATTAAAAAATTAGAAGCGCAAATTCATTTTCTTTTATTTGCCTTTTTTTCGGACGAAATGACTGGACTAGATGTAATCTGGGTAAAATAAATGTGTAGAAAGTAACTGCTCAATAGTAAAAAAAAAAAACTACTGTAAAATGTTACTAAATTATACAGTTGATATTCATTATGTTTGGTATTATATTGATGTCACAATAAAGAATAGTCTATTTATTTGTGTGCATAAGAGGAAATTGCCCCCACAATTAAACTGGTATACAACTTTTCACCTGACTCGTTACCTCTTAAATAAATGTAGTGAAGCAGTGTTTGTTAGAATAACACTATCTCATTTCTTCCCGAGGGTCTCGAAATAGGTGACTAAGGGACTCACTAGAGAATGGGCAGCAGCGTTCTCTATGCATTTTACCACCATACTGCGATCGCCAACCCGCCTGCCAAGCGTGGTGACGACAAACCCTCCCTTGGGAGAGGCCTGTGTCCAGTAGCGGACGTTTTACTGCTGAAGTGATGTTGAAGCAGCGGTTTATTATTTTATATACTGCGAAAAAAATCGTTTTAAACCAACCGAGATATGGTGGAACTTCTTAATTATTATTTATTGCCGTTGCACAGGATCATCGACCCCCGTAAGGGCGAGGTGGAGTCGGAGGCGATCGCTCACGAGGGCAGCAAGGCATCGCGCGCCATCTTCTTGAAGCATGGACTCGTCTTTACTACCGGGTATGTATTTATTTACTCTACAGAATGCTTAGTCGTAATATCCATACTAATATTATAAATGGGACAGTGTGTGTGTCTGTTTGTCCGTCTTTCACGGCAAAACGGAGCGACGAATTGACGTGATTTTTTAAGTGGAGATAGTTGAAGGGATGGAGAGTGACATAGGCTACTTTTTATTCCGCGATTTTGTCTGCGTCCGCGATAACCGACATTTACGCGAACGAAGTCGCGGGCAAAAGCTAGGAACTATATACATACATATTATAGGTAAACAATTAGCTCCGCCAATTCAAAAATTGGTCCTTACAGACTCGCATACAAGGACCAATATTTTAACGCCTCAGGCATAAAAAAAAACAAAGTAATAATATACTTCCTAACGTTGATACTTCTATATTTTTTGAGGCTATCCGCGATCCATTGTGTACTTTGAGCGGACAACTTGGACATAAACATTGGCGGAAAGAGCGAGATTCCAGCGAGTCAACAACTCTGTATTCGTGCTTAGGTCTTCACACTGAATGTGGGTAGACTACACGATGTAGGTATGGTGATTAACGATTACTTTTATTGTACACCAGATTCAGTCGAATGTCCGAACGCCAGTACTCTCTCCGCACGCCGGATGCTCTGAACGAGCCCATCGTGACCGTGGAGATAGACACCAGCAACGGAGTCATGTTCCCGCTGTACGACCCCGACACCAACATGATCTACTTGTGCGGCAAGGGAGACTCCGTCATACGCTACTTTGAGGTGAGACCAGACAACATCTGGAAATCCGATCGTTTCTCGAGACGTGTTCATCATCTATAGCCTGACTTCGCCCACTGCATTCACAGGCCTCGCTTTTTTTATGAGCGTCCGTTATGATTGACTGATAAAAAACATATTTAATAGACGCGTTGTTTACGCGTTTTGCCTAAGCCCATATTTTCATTCTGTGCATCTTGTTTTGTATATTTTCAAATGCTTGAATTTCAGGACAAAAGGTATGCTCAGTACTTTATTATAATTACGAACCATGATACAAAATATTATTTTTTATAATCCTAAGTTATCCCAGTCTGGTCAAAGAGGATGCATGTCGAAGAAACAATGCGCTAAAAAAGCTAAAGTTTTGTCTTCTTGAGTCAAATGGTTAGGATTTTTTTAAAGTGACTGTTGTTTTATTCCAGGTGACACCAGAGCCGCCATTCGTCCACTACATCAACACCTTCCAAACTCCGGACCCACAGAGAGGTGAGCACTTGAATAAAGTAAAAAAGAAACGTGTGCGTCTCGGAACGCCCGACGGAAGTGATAACTTAAACTAATCTAAGTTGAACTATTCAATATTGGAACGGTGATAGTTTTGGGTTATGTGCTCACTGTCAACAGTATATGTCTATCGCACACTAAACACTGAGTAGAGAGGGGGAAGCGTCGTCCGAAAAATGGCTAGCGCTATGTGTTAGAGTGAGAGAGGGGGAGCCTGCCTACCGCTGCCGTATGCGTGAGAGAAAGGGAAGCCAGAGAGACTGGCGCCGTAACGCGTTACGTAACGAAGCTGTTTACCCTACCATAACAAGTTATCACATCAAAAAAAAAAATACACTAATCGGAACTAAGTGGATGTCAAAAGTTACAAAAGACAACCCGTCAAAAAGCCCGCCATTCAAAATAAAAGTTTATTTATACCGTTTGCACCCTAGCCGTTTTATGTCTCGAACGCTATATATTCAAGCTCGCCCAAGACGAAGGCACCTTTATTCCTAAAGACTGTACCTTTCACACCGGCGATATAATAAAAAAAAAATTGATACTCTTTTTTTTGCATAAGTTTTCATACGAAATTTTAGTTTAGCATGACTTTTAATTTGAAAATTCGAACAGATGCTGCAAACATTTTATGATAAAATTGCGCCTCCCCAGGTATCGGCATGATGCCGAAGCGAGGCTGCGACGTGGCCACCTGCGAGATCTCCAAGTTCTACCGACTCAACAACTCTGGATTGTGTCAGGTGAGTTCGTTCAGCTAATATATAGCACTAAATAAAGTAGCATCGTACTTGGAGGTAAATATGGCAGCGAGCTTGAGAAAATGTTTGGCGTAGTAGAACGTTTTGTTTGCCACTCATATAAGCGAGGCGCGCTTTACTTGTGGTTTACAAGTGTTCAAACACACTGAATGTGTATGTAAGCGTAGGAGCTGTCGCTACTCTATTGGTGCTGGAGCTACTCGTCTTCACGCACACATTCACAGCGTGTTTATACGTTTACTTGTGCGTCGCTTCGTGAGATTAAACTTCTTTTTCTGAAGCTCGCTGTGCCATAACAATGTCCGGATGCTGTAACATTAATTATAAACTATGTTATCGAATGTCTCATTCGAGCATGAAGTGTTGAGTTTGAACACCAGGTCGGACAAAGTTTTATTTGGTTTTACCATCAAGGATTTCTCAGTAACAGTAAGGTCTCTTGATTTGAGCCCGGGTGATGGCAATAGTCTCGCCTTCTATTAGAAGGGACTTAAACATAACTGGAGACATTTCTCCAGTCATGTTTAGTCCCATGAGTCTACGCCTAGTACTGAAGGTACACTTCGGGGATTACAGATGTGATTTAACCCTAGATTACTAAACTATCATAAAATTTACGACGGCAAAAATCATGATTCCTGGAAAAAACAAAGTTCGCGTCGTTCCCGCGTTCCGTTCAAACTGTGTATAGCAAAAAAAAATTAAACTATTTTCATTATTATGTGATCTCTTAAACCCAAAGAATAAGTATTTGTAATTTCTAAAATAATTAAAATTTATAATTCGTAGATTTATTGTTTTATTTTCCTGTCGTATTTTTTTACGAATGTTTAGTAACAACGTGACTTGTAGGATAGTTTAGTAATCTAGGGTTAATACATGTCTTGTCTTGTATTTTGGATCTTTTGATACAGGAACTCCTTGTTAGCTACACCGATGTTTGTGACTTGAAGTGGAAGAGTAAATAAATTATCTTTTGAATCAAATCAAAGCAAATCAAAATATTTTTATTTCACATATAGGTACCTACATGGGCACTTATGAAACGTCAGAAACTAGGTGCACGGTTCCAAATAGTTGATTCCTATGGAGAAGAACCGGCAAGAAACTCAATTATTATGTGTATTCCATTTGACAGGTGGTGTCAATGACAGTGCCGCGTAAATCGGAGCTGTTCCAAGAAGACTTGTACCCCGACACTCTGAGCGACGAGGCCAGTCTCACGGCCGACGAGTGGCTCGCGGGAGAAGACGCGGAGCCCTGCACCATGTCGCTCAAGGTACCCTATAGGGCCGCGCTCGACTGTAGGACTACATGTAGCAGGAGAGCTCGTAATATGGAAGGAAGTGTGAAGGGGAAAATATTTAAAGTGGTTCCTTCACTGTTGCTTGTGAAATTCAAACTTTCTTTCTTTCTGTTTTATGATCAAAATTTATTACGGCGGTTATGATAAAATTGTGACTGTCATATTGTGATCATTAAAACATCGTCATACTCTTATTTCTAGAGTGAATGGTTAATGATTATTATTTGCGAAAAACGTAAGAAATGTTGTATATCACGGGCTGCTAATGAATGGATAAGTCACAGTCTGACTTTGAAAAATATGAAAGGAAATAGGGTAGATCGGTTCGGCTAGACCACATTCGTGCAGACGTATAAATATCGCAGGGGGATTTTTTTTTCGCACGGGAATTTCAGCTGTCGGTGTTGAACCAAGCAATGAGAATACAATAAGGCCATCCCAGCGTGTCGAAATAACACAGTGTTGGGATTTCAACTCTATGTGCTAAGCAGTGCGTTGAAATTCCCGTAACGATATTTTTACGTCCGTTTGAACGTGGACTTAGACTAGTATCCACTGCTTGATAGTATCGAACTAGTCCTTGAATGGCTCGAAATTGATGAGACTGACTTCCCTCACAGTATTTATTAGACTAGGTAAAGCACCGAAAACAAAAACTTTGGTAAATATGTACTCGATTTTTGGACGAAATTCCTTATCGCATGTTATACTCTAAAATATATTCTTTTTTTTTAAATAAAATATTCTATACTTTGGCATAAATGGGAGCTAATGGAGCGTTACGTCTCTTTTGCTACTGCGTTTTTTTTTTTAGAAAAAAAAATCAAACGCAAACGTTGTTAATTTATTTCATTGTGCCCGTTATTTAATACATAATATATAGCGAAAGGAACTTCGTTCGAACTGACGTCTCACAGTTTTTCTCGAGTTTCTGTTTTGTTCATATTAATTTAGGGTTCTTCTAACTCAAAAAGATTCAAGAGGACTCTGATTCTATATAGTCGGGCTATCGAATCCAAGTTTCAGACTTCTATAGATACTTAGAAATTTCGCAATTCTTTGTACAGCCAAGCAAATCAAACTACCCGAAACTGTCAAATTTTCTCAATCAATCTTGAACCTTAAAACTTTAGCGATAAAGTTGAAAATCTATTAAAGAAATTTGACAGATTGTAGTAGCTTGATGTACTGGCGTCTGTACATTTTTTTAATTATGTAGGTATACAATTTATAGGATGTTATAATAGTTCTAAGTTCCACTGTGACACTTGTATAGGCATGCCTTGTGTATAATCTGAGTTTGTCTTTTTTGCAATAATGTTTCAGACAGGTAAGTTTGCTTATTTTATTAAATTATTTAACTCCGTCACTCTATAATGCCTTATTGACATTCGTTGACATCCATTATTCATTAAACTAGCATGCTGTATTATTATTTTCATACATATTTAAACTAAAAACTTTTGGGGCATTCAAAAGATGTAGGACATAGCCATGAATTTGTGTTAGAATTTTTTCAAACAGTTTAAGTTGTTCTAATTTTGTAGTATGCGTTACGGGTTTTTTAAATCTCGATGATGCTCAAAGATGTTATCAGAAGTCCTATTCCCGTAATTAAAAAGTTTTAAAAACTAGTCGCGATCTGAGGGGCAAGTCTCGTAATTTTAAGAACGTCCACAGTCTGATCTCAATCTCAATATGTCGATTTTTCATACATTTTTGACATTTGATTGTCGCCGGAATGACAATGCAACTAGATTTTGAATCATTTTTAATTTACGAATTGGCCTTCTGATTTCAGCGACGAACAATGTCAAAAACTTGTCAAAAATGTAGGTTTTTATTTCACATACTGAGCCTGACATGAGATTTCGAACGTTCTTTAAAATACGGGAATTGTCACTCATTCCATCCGGGGTCTGAAAGGCAAAACAATAAAAATGAACAGACACATTGACAAGACTCATGTTGACCACTGTGAATGGTGCCGAAATAACAATTTAACAGCCAATCAATTTATTTGACATAAGATTTCTAACAGATTTAATTACTGGATTGGCTTTCAGACACCGGGGGCTTCACAATTCGCATTCAAGTTTATTTGACGAATTTTATGAAAGGACCAGACAATTCTATCAAAACCTTGGATTATGGCCCTAGTGTGAGTTTAATTTAACCATCTCGATCTAACGCATCAACTCCGTTTGGCCCTTCGCCAAACCAGGGCCAATCGGAGCGCCGAACGCGTTCGATACGTTCGATAGAAATGGTTAAATGAAACTCACACCAGGGCCACTGGAGTCTCCTATAAATGTGATTGGTGACATATAATGTTAGCGTGAACTTCACATGATATGTTTACGCTGCTATGGGCGTTTAAAGAGTACTTTATACAGTACCAAATTAAATAGCTTTTGAAACTCTGCACGCGTAATGGATAGGGATATCTAAATAATGTTTTTTTGCGTCAACGACCGCAACTATAGTCACTCATCGTTGTCACTCAGCTTAGCCACGCCCCTTCACCAATTAGATCATAGTAAATTAGAACATAGTATGATCTTATTGGTCAAGGGGCGTGGATAAGCTGAGTGCCAACGATGAGTCACTATTTTCTTAACGCGAATAGACTTTAAAGTGGTTACTTGTAGTATGAGTTTAGATTTTTTGACCTTTAGTTTGACCCTGTTCATTCCGATAATCTTGACGTATCGTACGGTAAGATGCTATAAGCAACCGATGACGTTTATGAGAGACTATAACCCTTAATCTCTTAGGTGACAAACACCTATCACCCCCTGGTGATAAGGACCAGTAAGTGTCGTCTTGAATGTACCTGTTGGCTTGCTCTAACGACTTTACATTGCGTTTATTTTGTCTGTTGTGTGTTGTGTCTCAATAACCGCGACCTTTTAATCGAGTTTGAGATTTTTTTCTGTCGTGTTACTAACCATTTGTATGTTAATCTAAGATTTTATAAATTATGGGGATTTTTTACTTTATGGGAAACCTTTTTAGTTCTCTATTTTGCTATTTATTCAATCAAAAAATGTAAAACGTATCTACTGAAACAAAGTAAACTGGGTTTTTCAATTTCATTTATATTTATAAAATAGTATTTATTTGTGTTTAATCAAATTACTTCTATCATTCAATAACGCTATGAAATATCGCCTAAATTTAATCAATAAACAGAAGCAACTTGACAATTTTCTCCTGCTTTTATCTGGGAAAGCCGGCCTTAACACTAATTTTAAATTATTTAGGAAAAATTAAAATTTTAACACCCAAGGTATTTACTAAATTTTAACAGCTTAGGGTAGGAACAGACAGTTACTTTGGTTATAGACCCTCCGACAAAGAATAAAGAGAAAATCAAATTTGAACAACCAGGGTAATTTCGGAAATTTTAAACAAATTAGGGTAGGAACAGTCGCAGTTACCTTGATCGCAGACCCTCTGACCAAGAATAAGAAGAAAAAATAATTTGACACCCAGGGTAATTTCAGAAATTTTAACAAATTAGAGTAGAAACAACTACAATCACCTTGGTCACAGAACCTCCGACTAAGAATAAGGAGAAAATAAAATTTTAACACAGGGTAATTTAGGTAGTTTTAACAGCTTAGGGTTAGGAACAGCCATAGTTACTTTGGTCGCAGAAGCTTCAACCAAGATGAGGCCGCCAATAAGCTGCACAAAGTTTGGCCTCAAATACTCCGACGGCACTTATTGTTACCAGTTGGTCCTTCCAGCCAAATGTGCGATGCGTCCCGAGTTACTTACTACTTACTTTACTGCAGAGTGAAAGATAAATAGGTTTATTTGACTCATCTCACAATATAAAAAAAAAAACAAAGAAAGAATTAAAATCTTCATCCTCACAGGCCCCGATCATGGCCAAGTTTATTGCACCGAGGTCTTTAAGATCAATGAGTTAGTTTAATTAGAAAAACACTTACATACGAAGTGATTTGATTTAACACAAATAATGTTTATTTTAATTTTAAATGAATTATAAGTTACATAGAGATTCGATTAAAACATTAAATTAGGCTTCTTCTAAGCAATTTATTAGTTTACAATAGGTATAAAAACCCAAATTATCAACGTATTTTATTCAACGGGAGAACTGGTTAAGCATTATTCAAAATCAAATAAAATCTCAAAAGAAAGTTATTTTAAAATCAAAGACACCACACAAACTCCTCCACCAAAGCCAACAGACTCATTCTAAGACAGATGCTATAAGGTAGGGCCCCCCTAACCAAACTACAGGAGCGCGCTCTCGTTGTGCAGGGCGGCTACGTGTCGGGCCGCGCCACGCAGAACCTGCACGTCACCAAGAAGGCCAACGCGCTCGCCGGCGCCAAGGAGCGGGAGAAGGACAAGGACAGGTCGCCCACCCCCGCGCACAGGAGGGACGACAGCCACGCCGGCACTCCGGCCTCTGCTACACCGCCGCCAGCCGTTACTGCTGCTATCGTACGTATTTCTACTCGGTTTCAATTTGAATTTCGCTGTTTACATTAGCACTAAAGTAACCCGCGAAATTTAAGTTTTATGAAATGATACAACGGGTGTAGAAACATCCGTAAAGAGACCGATAGTCACTAGCTCTTGCCGACCAACGTACACACGCAATTTTCACACCAAAAATAAGTCCTTTTCTGCTAATTATGTTTCCACAAAGTTTTTTTTTTTTTTGTATGAACTGCTGTTAGTGTTATCAATAAATAAATTAAATTAAGTGCGAGGACGATGGCTTTGTGACGGGTCTTTTTACACCCTGTTTATAGATACTACAAAACATTCAGTGCCAAAAAGCATTTCAAAAACGTTCAAAGTTCCTAAAATCTCAACACCAAAATTCGTTTCTATTTTACAACCAAGGAAAAACAACTATCAGACCTAGTCGACGAGATCCGCAAACTGAAATCCGTGATCGTGAAACAAGAGAACCGGATCCGTGCCCTCGAGGCGACGGTGAAGGCGCCGGCGCCTCCGCCGTCACCCGCCCCGGTAGTGGCGCCGGCCGCCAGCCCCGCGCCGCCCGCCAGCCCGCATCACAACCACGAGGACGACGGCATGGCGCCCGACGAGGTCTGAGGGGACGGGACGAGCTCACGCTTTGTGTTGTTTAATCTGGTGGGGCGGAGGGGGATGGAAATATTGTTTTGTTACTGTCTATCGTAAAAATACTACATTAGCAACAATGGTATTTGCGAAAGTAAAACTGATGGTTTCTGATGACATCGATCTATGGAGGTTTACATTCATTAAGCAACCACCGTTTATATAAATAATTAAAATTTCGGCTTAAAAGCGATTTTCAGTAGCCTTTTCTATCTCTAATATTTCGATTTTTCAAAGACTTTCTAATGTCTTCTATTTCAATTCAGTCAGATGTACACTGGATTAAAAACACAAAGTTGACGTGTCGATATTAATTTGACATCTGCCGTCACAGATTATAAATTCTGAATAGTTTTACTGAGTAAATTAAAGCAGTCGAGAATTAATATCGACAAACTAAATGAATGATGAAAAGTCACTACATTTGAATATAATACAATAAAAGTTGACAATAATATTATACTGTAATTAGTATCGGGATAAGCAGCAGTAAGAGCTTGTAAAATAAAAATGTTCTGAACTTTCATTGTTTTGTAATAGGAGTAAACTGGCGTGCAGAAATATTTGCACCACATTTTTTTACATGTTAGTTTTTTTATAGTAATGTTTAAGTCTTAAAAAGTACACAAATTGAGAATTCCTTATAAATTAAGACTATGAAATCATAATAGACACATTGAATGTACACTCAGTCATGATTAAAACAGATGAGGTGTTTTCCTGTCCGCCAGTATACTCCCCCTATTTATTTATATAAATAATTTTGTAAATAGTAAGTATAGTGAAGTGATAAAAACGCGGAATAAAATTATGTGCCTTAACTCATTTAATTATATAATTTACCGTCACAAGTCATTTGTATAATGCTATTAATTGGTGGTGTACATTTTTGAGTGCTTTGACAATATTAGCACGATAGCCTTGCAGCCTCAGGCCACAGGCTTGCGCTGTAGTAAAGTTTAGACTAAGTTGTAGCCTAGCGGAGCAACGATGGAATTGAAAACACTGTTTTAGTAATGTCTAGGAAATGTAACCATTGTAACAGGTTCCTAGTTCTTTAAATAGCGACTGTGTCGAATTTTCGTCTCCCAAAGGACCAAATGTTTTTATTTACTTGAAAATCTCGTGAAGGTATTTTGTTTTTAAGACCTCACGTGAACTATGAGTACATGTGATCTTGGTATTCATATTGTTCCACAGTCTTGAAGGTTCTTACTTTGATACTATAACCAAACGCTTCATTCAGAGCGAATAATCTTCAAAGAATGACCATCTTTATTAGTTACAAGATAGTTGAACTTTTAGCTTGTCACTCACAAATAAGTGTATGGTTTTACTATGACTACCAAAATAAAGAGAACTATTCTGAAAATAATATGATGTAAACGTAATAAATAAATAAATATATATAAATGTTATATTTCACAATAATATAGTAGGAACAAATCAATTATAGTTTTAACATAGGCACAGAAACGTCGCTGGTAGTAGTAAGCTAATTTTATTTATTTTTTACGTGTCATACGAATATGTGAACAGTTTATTGTAAAAGCAGATAGAGATTGTAAACTTTCGTGATACGTAACACAGATAAGTTTGTCACAAAAGATAAACAGAAAATGTTTTGATGTTAATAACGTTATCATTTCAAAGTTCACTGTCTACTTGAATAATAAAAAAAAAACGAGTACTTTCGGGGTTCCCCCTTAGGTGTGTAGTTCCTTACGCGATACTTATACACACTCGCATATAACAGAAAGAGACAGAAAAAGAGACAATTGTATGGAGGAGGCATACATTTTTCAGCTTGACTATTTCTACCAGTCGACTCGTGCGACAAGCCGCGTAAAAGAACTTCTTACCAAAAACTGATCCTATGATAAACAAAACACCAATTCGAATCCCACTTTACTATTTACTTTTAACTAACCAGCTGAACTTATAAAATGTTTACATATTCGTTGAATACTATAATTAACCCTAGTTCACACATGTTTCTCATGAACCCACTATCTTAATATGTACTGTTATGAACTGTCAATAAAATATGAAAACCCGTGTGGATAAGGCTTTAAATTGGAATTAGACAGTTGGAATCGTTAAGAAGTGATATGACGAGAACCAAATACAGGAAATGTACAGACGCCAGCACATAAAGCTACTACAATCTGTCAAATTTCTTTAATCGGTTTTCAACTTTATCGCTTAAGTAGGTCGGTTCAAGATTGATTGGGAAAACTTGACAGTTTCGGGTAGCTTGATGTGCTAGCGTCTGCACTTTGTATGTTACTGAAAGTTCCCAATGTTTATAAATTAATTGGATTATTTTTTATACAACGAAAAGTGTTCGCGCTCATAGATACGTCTGTACTGATTCCAAAAGTCAAATTCGAAAAGGTTTTGTAAGTTAGGCTTAAGAGTCCAGTAACTTGGTGCTTTTGTATATCTTTTATATTTTCAAATAACTTAAGGCGCAACGCTTCTAAACAAATTGCTGGCTCAATGCATTATTAATAATTATTTTCTACTATTATTCTATTCTAGTTAATATAAGTTTGCTGTTTTAATTATATGTTTTGTAAGATTTTTCATAATTTTGGCGCCGAAATCAGACGCCATCTTGAATTTTAACACACCAGCGCGTCATTCGAGTATTTAGTATTTCTTTTCTCACAAATGGTATTTAATAGGATTGTCAACAAAGGACGCGGTTTTCAATTAACACAATATAAAGTATTAATTTCATATCATTGGATACATTTTATGGTCCTTGGCAGCTAGTCATGTCAGTTATGAAATTTGACATTTGACAGTAAGTCGCGCTGTCACCTCGACAGTTAGTATTATAGTTTAAATTTTAAATAGTATTATTACGACAATTATTTTTCTTATGTAATTTATGATGGCGTAAACTTAGAAGTTCGTTTTAGTATCATGACAAAGCAATGTATGAATTTGTATGAAAAAAAAATGCTTGTTTTTATCTTTATGAATATTTGTGTAAATTATGATATAGGTCATATTTTGTATCATACTTAAATCTTTACTTTGACAAATATTTCAAAAAGTATAAATATTTTCGAGCAAAGAGAATTTTGGCATGATACAAAATTGGTCTTTTCGCCCTACACTTCTCCAATTTGTACGTGACGCTTTTGTATTTTTTTTTTCATAATCGAGTTTTTCGTAGCATTTTTTTTTTTAACCTTTTGTGTATAAATACGCGCTATTTTAATGTACTTAGTGTAAATTTTATATCGACAAGAAGGCGAACTGTCCTCCGAATGTGTTGCGAGACCTATCGAACCTATGAAGTTTGGAAAAACTACATTGTTTGTCTCTAAAAACTTTAGTCACAAACTGCGGATGACAGAACCATAATAATTAATAAATATTATTCATGGGACATAAAATATGGAAAGCCTTTTGTAATTTCAAATCGAATTTTCAGTTCATTGATTTGAGTTGTTATTTCGGACCTACTACGCTAGTCCCATTAACATGAATTATTAGATTTACGGACTTGAAAGTTGGCCAGGGTTTCTAATACAGTCAAGAAATCTTAAAAAGAATCGAGTAAAGTACAGGTTCGTTCCTCATAATGTCACATTCGTGGGGCGTTTCCCCTAATGTTAGGATTTCGACTGTTAATATTTTGACGTTAAATAATTTGTAATGGTGTTTTTTTTTTGTCTTACCACCGCTTTAGACGCTTCCCTAATAATAATGTATTTCATGTGTAACGTTGTTTTAGACTTGTTTGTTTAAAGATAGAAAAAGCAAGATGAGGAATGTAAGAAAAAAAAAAAACTCGAGGTATTTAAATCGAGCCTCTTACAAGTTCTCGAAGAAGTGAACAATAAAGTTACAATAAAACTGTCTTTAAATGAACGAGTTAGAAACGAAATCGCAATATTCACGTTAATGTAAATATCTACTCCTTTTTTATTAGAAAATGTGACAGCTGAAAACTGAAAATAGTAAAATATTTGACGCACAATTTTGTCTATAAACGTTGTCTTAGGATGTATAAACACTGGACGGTCTTAGGACTCAAAATTGTATCGAAAAGTAGTATCAAAATGTAATTATTGCATCTAAGGAAACGTATGTAGAATGTAAAATAATTTGGTGCTAGATATGACAGGGATGCTTGTCAGGTTTTTAAGGCTGTAACCAGATATGGATCAGTTGAAAATAGTGCGTTTTGGTCTCAGTTCTGACAGAACGGAAAAATGCCCGAGAAAATTACTGGTTCTCTATTCAAAATTCAATCGTATTACCATAAAGTAATAAATTGTATTAATATCGACACAGTCGGCTCGCGCCTGATCGCGACTCGATTGCTCTTTTTTTCTGCTTTAGGCTATGGTAATACGGTCTTATTTTCAATGCAACCAGTAAATTGCTCGGACATTTTTCCGTTCTGCCTGTATGGACCCTTTCGCGATTGCTATGATGGTCCTATGGAGAAAATTGTTCAGTTTGTGGTCCCTTAAATATGACCGCACCTTTTTGCTACATACTGAATATCAACTAAGCCTTTAAGAAAAACTCTTGAGGACGTTATAAATATCTGGCCACAGCCTACCGTAGGGAACATAACTATCAAGGAAGTAAGTTAATAAGTATTATGAGAAGTCACGACTACGATTTATTGATCAATAATTTGACTATTAGTTTCAAGACATTGGCTCTGCAATATTTAAAGCCTACAGTCTGACACTATTCCGGGTATAATGAAGTGACTGGTGAATTTTACATAACTATTGTATAAATGTCGAAATAAATCGTATAGTAAGTAAACATTTTCAATTTATAAAATCTATACTATGCATTGTTATCCTCTTTAAAATCTAACAAATGTAAGCTCAATTTAATTATGTATCAATGTAATCCATTTTTATACAATCTAAGATTATTATGCCTTATTCGGTGCTATTGTTTCAGTGCCAAATGCTCCAGAGCTATTATAAAAAATTGTATAACTTTTACATAAAATTGTCAATATAATATTAAATAGGTGATAAGTGCCTTGTTGTGTTTTGATAAGTAATACTCAGATCATTAATGTTGCTACGAAAGTTGAACAGAAATATATATTTATTTTACTATTTTCATTGGTCGTATTATTTGAGTGACCCTGGCAGTAAAATTTTAAGAAAAATTGATCTGAACACACGAATTGCGAACTTATGTTTTAACTGAAAAAAAAAGCGAAAACAACCAAAACGCGTAAATACGCGAATTATGAAGTGACTCTATTATTTCTCTATTCTTCTTCATACAGTTACTTAAAAGTCACGTAGAAACTGGAAACATACGAGGACTCACTTCATGATTCGAACATTTTCTTACGATTCGTAATAAATTTTCCAACAAGTGATTTTCACGATGTATGATCATTATCATCCTCTGTATGTACTTAGAAAGAGATGTGGTTATAGGAATAAAAAACAGTAAAACACGTAATAACGATCTATATAGAATCTATTTATTAAACTTCAAATTGCTGATCAAACTGTTCTTGGGTAATTTTCCGCTTTTTCAGCTTCTTCATTAGAGCTATATCCGCTGCGAGTTCATTCAATTCTTCCTGTGTTACCGCTTTACCTTTTCGTTTTTTTCCGCTTTCTGGATCGCTCTTTTTCAGCTCCTTTCGCTTTTTCCGCTTCTGTTTTCGCTCTTCTTTGTTCTGTTTCGCTTGTTCCCATGGTTCTGATTGCATCTGAAAATGTATGTTTTAGGATCAGTTGAAATATTTCAACGCCTGACAACGCCGTCCTTAAAAAGTAAAAAATAACTACACGAACATGTATGTATTGGACACTAAGGAATGCGTTCACAAATGTCGCAAATAAGGGTCGTAGTTGAAATAAAGTCGAAAATAATTAAACTTTCAGTAATCCGAGCGTGTAAAAAACAGGCAGGGGCGCACGTCCCCGGTTATTAACATTCAACTCTATTAAAAGAGCCACAATGTTGATATTTGATTGGCAATGAAAACCGATTATTGGCGCTGCACTTCGCTTTATCTAAGGAGTCATTTCATAACTCACCATTTTCTTTTTCTTCTTCGACGGCCACACGCCCGTCTTCTTATACTCTCCCAACTTCTGCAGCCTACTGACTTCCTTCTGCTTATCTTTGTACGTTATACTGTTAAAATCTATCTGGTCCTTCGGGCCTATGAACTGGTCCTTATGTTCTTGCTTTATTTCGGGCATGAGAGGTAGCTTTAGGAGCCCGTAGCTGGTGGCTATGTGGCCTAAGGGAAGTTCCTTAAATTGTAGTAATAGGTTGCATTCATGTTTCGTGTATGCTCGCATGTGGGAGACGAAGGCGCGCTGTCCTTTGTCTAAGACTGATCTGTCTTGCTTCTGCTGTTCATGTAGCATTGATAGAACCTGCAAAATTATAAAAAGTCTTTATAACGACTTAGTAAATCTTTAAGAGGCGATTCGACTCCATATATATTTTGCGCAACCGCATGCCACGTCAGTGACTTTTTTTTGCCGTTGATGTCCCACTGCTGGGCGAAGGCCTCCCTACTCTCTTTCCACGTCTCTCTGTCCAGAACTGCCAAGGACCAATCTTTATTGAAAGAGTCCAGCTCATCCCGCCATCTCAGTCTGGGCCTGCCGCGATGTCACTCTCTTGCCAACTTTTTCATAATTTTGTTCAAGATTTGTTTAATTACTTGTAAAAAAATTTTGCATGCTGAAACTCAGGCAGAATGTACCCGGCTCATTATATTTTTGTAACAGCTATATTGTATAATAGCTATATTGTAAAATACCTGCATTCTATGCGAATAAATGATTTGATTTGAGTTGATTTGCCATTAAGGTGGATGGATGATTATCTCAGATGCCATTTTGTCGCTAGATGGCGCTAGATCCACAATTTGGAACATTTTCAATTTTTACGCCTAACTTAGAAATCTTTAATAGATAACTTTATTATATGCGAAACCTAGGGCATTAACTTGATTTTTTTAGATAGTCACTGTGCTTGTTAACTGGTCTCATACAAAGATTTGTACATTCTAAAGATTTAGCCGCTTGACTTTACTCTTTACACACACATGCAAAGTAAATAGTAGTAACTTTCGACACCACTAGATGTCGTTTTATTCAGTTTAAAATGAAATTAATATAGGTACACTGTCCCTATAAGTTGTAGTAATGTGACTGAACCTAAATTGTAATGTGTAAATAGTCATCATCTCAGCCGCAAGACGTCCACTGCTGGATATAGGCCTCCCCCTATTTGGGGGGCTTTGCCATAATCACCACGCTTGGCAAGCGGGTTGGCGATCGCAGTGTGATGGTAAAATGCATAGAGAACGCTGCTGCCCATTCTCTAGTAAATCCCTTAGTCGCCTTTTACGACACCCACGGGAAGAAATGTAAGGCAGAAGAAGGAATGGAAGTGTAAATAGTGACGTGTACTAAATAAATAAAAGACTATTTATTACATTGTAAAGCTTTTTATTGTACCCTACTATAAATTAATAATATTTATTTAGTAAAAAGGGGTTAATATTTTCATAAAAATAATGTTTTATTTACTCTCACTACATTTACTTAGATAGTTTCCGTTTGGATTCAAACCATCGAGTCATACCACCATACAAAGATAACATACTTTTTTAAATATTTTGATATTTACAATTATGATTTTGAATTTAGTATTAGAAAGAATTATGTATGTAGATTACAATATAAATAACATCATACGTAACTATATATAACGGCACATGTATCTTACATAACAACACAAAGGGGTTGCTAGCTAACCATAACATTTATTAATGTTTCAAGAATACCTACTTATGATACAATTTTGAACTGCAATAAATATTCTTTTACAATTGAATTGTTAGGCTGGTACCTAAATACATGAGTGAAACTTATCTACACAGAAAAATCTTATGAACTAACAAAATAACACAAACTATACATCGCTACGTGCAAAAATAGCTTATTAATTATTCTATAATGTTCCCACTGCTGAGACTCAGGCCTCCTCTGAACTGTGGTGATGAAATAATTTACACTCAGCAAAGTGCCGGCTTGGATTCGAACCATCGACTCGTACCACCATACAAAGATACTTATAAATATTATAATAAAATATCTTCTTTTCTACGCGCTACTTTTTGCAGTCGCCGCCGCCGCCGCGCCGTATCAGTCTTCTGCTTGTCACTTTTTACTTCCATTTATATAATTTCCGTGCGATCTGAATCAAATGCTGGAAGACGCAGTTTTCGCTGCAACAAATGAATTTACACAGTTTTGTTAGACTATTCTTACTGAACCCACACCTCAGAGACCTGCGGAATAAGTTAGGAAATGAGTAAGACTTATATTTTTATACCTTTTAATTCCTTGATGTCTAGACATTTAGCATTTTTCTCAACTCTTCTCAATATAATTTCTGGCAGTACACGTTTTAAAAAATGTTACCAACTTCGGCATCATAGCGTTGATAACTTCCTCATCCCGGTTAACTTCTATGACAGTCAATGGTTGGGTGACAGATATAAAGCAAATGAAGTAACATTTATTCATTTTGGTAATTCGCAATTGACCCTGGACCTAGAATCAAAATAATAATAGCTGTTAAAAAGAAACAATCCAAGAAATACATTATTTTTATACATACATACCAAGAAATAATGATATTTGTTACACTGAACATTGTGTAAAATATGTTGTACTTTGGTATTGTCAAACATAAACTTCATCACAACAAACAAGCAAAAGCGTACTAATGTAATGAACACAAAAATATGGTATCAAGTTGGGACTTACCATTCCAGATGAAGAATCAAAGTTGTGACCATATGACCTTCTTCAAGTCAACAATACGGTACCCTACCAAACCTGATAAGTTGTCACTTGATGTTCTTTCCACAGTTAGTTGATAAGCTTCAATCTCTGAATCGGGTTGTGGCCAATCAAAATCAACAGTCTCTACTTGCTCTGTAACAGATTCAACTGTATTGAAGCTAGAGCTGCAGGCTATGGCTTCGTATCGAATTTCTGGTATACCACGCGAATAGGTTTAGGGCGTATCTTAAGCTGTCGAAAGGTTGGACAGCTGATGACGATCTTGAGTTGAATGTGGACTGAAATAAAAGATATGTTAAAAAAACAGTGTTGAGAGACAGAAAAATATTGATAGGTCTGTAGGTACCTAAATACAACAGGGCAAACCGCGGTTTCTTCCACTACCTTCTGTTTCTTGTTACGCCATGCTTGCATGCTTGTTGTTCCTTCGCTTGCTTTCGGCTGCAAGGAAAAATGGCTGTAAACGAAGACTACAACACGAACCAACGAGTATCAAATAACCTCCACTCACGTAAATCTGATTCGAAATCTTATGGGAATCTAATTTACTCACTATAGATCACTAAAAGAACTTCCATGATGTCTTTTCAATACAGCTTGCACTTTTTTCCGTGATTTTCGCGGTCCTGAATACACATGTCGTATACATTTATGCAAGTTTATTAGTCGGGTTCATCTTAGGCAGTTCAGTTGCAATTCAATCTGAAATCAAAAAGAATAATTACAAACAACAGCAAATGTATCTTATTTATGAAATGTTTCAAGAAACAGAAATAACACCACCATCAAGCTGTTGTTTTCAGAGAGAATATCTGAAATTTGTAGTATGTCATGTGACGACAATCAACGAGTGTTGCTAACGTTTGATTTTGTATTTCATCTTCTAAATCTTACACTTTTGTAAAGTTTTAAGGGTAATTAATTACCATTATAATAATACTCTATATCACCTTGAAAATCATTCATTGCACATAAAAATAACACTTACCGTCAATAAAACACAAAAACGCTTCACTTTTGAATAAAAACCAGGGCTTTGAATAACGTTAAAAATTTGGTATCGTTACTTTCATCGGACGAAGATAACGTTATTAGTAGAGGTCACGTAATGCTTGGTAACGATACTTGGCATACGTTTTACCGGTAACTGAGTACCGTTAATTTTTTATTTATTTTCTTTCATCTCTTTCTTTCGTCTACATTATTGAAGTTGCATTTGCACCGTTTGATTGGCGATGTTGCCGTAGAGCGCCGCCGCCCATGGCGTGCCGCTTAGGTTGCGCAGGTTGACAACAACGCATTAGGTAACGATGTGATAAGAGAACGGTGTGGTGTAAAAGAAGATGTAGTGACAAAAATTGAAAAAAGTATGCTTAGATGGTTTGGTCATGTTGAGAGGATGAATGAAGGTCGGCTCACAAAAGGTATTTACAAAGCAGATGTGAGTGGAAACACCGGGAGGGGACGCCCTAGGAGGACATATAGGGACCTTATTAGTGATATTCTTCAGAAAGGTCAGGTGCGTAGTACTCGCAACCGGCGTGTGTGTATGACCAATTTTATGAACCTAAACGAGGCAAAAGAAGTGTGTAGAGATCGTAGCAGGTGGCGTTCCGTGGTTTCTGCCTACCCCCATGGGAAAAAGGCGTGATTCTATGTATGTATGTATGTAAAAGTATCGATACTAGTAACGTTAATTGGTAACGTTATTTTATAGATTCGATACCAAAGTATCGTTACCCGTTTTACCGTTAAAATATTAACTTTATGAAAATAACGTTACTTAACGATACTTATAGTGTGAATTTGGTAACGTTAACAAGCCCTGATGAAAACTGTTTCACGGATGGCACTCATTTGAATGGTTCTCAGTAGTAGGTAGCACAGTTTTTTTTAAGTAATAATAAACATGGTAAATATCTCGTTTTAAGTTCTAATGATACTGGTGTTTATTGTTTCGTGTGGATTTCATGACAAAGTCTCTTCCGAGCCCCTTTTCTTTAATAAAAAAACCTCGTCGTAAAGTTTAGTTGCTAAATTGGTGTCCAGATTCTTAAATATTATACCAAAATGTTAAATTTTGCGTTGAAGTTATAGTAACACCCACCACATTTGTTTACCATTTATTTTATTGAAATTTCAATGCGTACTATTTTTATTTTTGAATTCTTAGCAAAGTACGATCTTTTAAAATGTATGGTACGATCTTCTAAAAAATAAAGTTGGCAACCCTGCTTGACGCATTTTGTGTGTGCTAATAATACTAGTAAAATAAGCAATTATGAAAAATCAAAGTGGTTTGTCTGTGTATTCACTAATCTTGCTGGTTTCACATGAATTATAAAAGAATAGAAGAATAAATATGATTCAATCAATAGATGTACGTAGTACCTACGTTTCACCATTGTGTAGGTAGCTTCGCTGATCGCCTGATTTAGTTATAACTTACTTATACATCAAATTCTATTCTCTGATTTTATTCAACCCAAACCAATGGATTAGTACCTAAGCGTATCAGAATGTTATCAGTACCTACTTACATACATTAAAAAGATTTTTAAATCTGGAAAGTCGTGTACTAGTAACTACTTACTACATATTTAAACTAGATAATACAATAATTACATTAGTATTGTATCTGTGTGAACCAAGGGCAGATCGCAGAGATATTTTTTTCACTTTATGTAAAGCATTCTTTCTCATTCCATAATAAAAAACATTTTATCAATCATAAAATGTTAACTCCGCGGGCAAACCCGCGCGCCCGGCGCTAACTTGCTAGAAACACAATATTCTGGAAACGATTCGCAAGTTTTCAAGACTCAAGTAATCACGCATTGACGGTATGGCAACAACGCGGTGTGCGCGCGCTGCCTCTAGAATGGCAACGTCGCATTATCGAATTTAAAAGATAAATTCTTTTAAAATGTTCGAATATCAAACAGCGCCATCTATTATGAATGTTTACTAATCGTAAACTCGTAACACAACAGCAACCAACTTTCTCAGTGGTTCTATAAATTTCTGTCAGATGGCGCGATTCAGGTCACTCACACATGTAAAGATTTTTCGTTTTTTATTCGGTCTAATTCTCCTAGAAATACTGTTTTTTTTATAAAATTTGGGCTATACGCGAACATAATACATTATAAAGTCTCATTACAGTTGCTTTTATTCTGCAGAAACTGTTTATTTACCGAGATTTCCACACCTGAAAAATGTATGGCGAGGGCTATCTAGGCATTCACCTTAAGCGGGACCCATTAGGTCGTAAGTGAGTTTTACTTGAACTACGAAAACCGCCTTTATTGATACAAAGTAAAGGCACTATCAAAGTAAAATTGTTAGTATGGCTGTGTAGTTAAATTTCAAGACATTTTAAATTATCTATCAAACTCTAGTTTTTAATCTAAATTCTGTCTACATTTTTCGTAACTAAAGCGATTTTTGGAACGAAGTTCCTTATCGCGCGTTGTGAAAGACGGAAAAAATTCTTACGAAAAGTTGTCACGACATGCTTTAACCGACTTCAAAAAAAGGACGAGGTTTCTCAATTCGACCGTATATATTTTGAATGTTGTTGTTTTTTTTTTGTTGTGAGTAGAGAGGGGGGGAGAGAGAGAGAGCGAGGTGGAGAGAGGGAGAGAGAGAGCGAGGTAGAGAGAGGGAGAGAGAAGGAGATAGGGAGAGAGAGAGAATATTTTTGTTGAGTGTATACAGGTTTTTTGTACATAATAAATAATTAAAAAATTATAACTATTATGAATCCTGGAAAGGAACTTCGTTCCATCCGGGTGTCCCATGACACCTCTAAAGTTTTTTTTCTAGATCACATCATTCTTTATTCCTTATCCCAATTATAACATGACTACAGAAATCTACACAAAATGTCGACCAAAATGGCTTTATGATTCCACCAAAGAAATTACGGATGAACTGTTAGAAAGATGCTTTGGATATGGAAAGATGGGGGTGACTACCGAGATAACGACTAAAAGAAGAAAAAGTCATGTTGTGCAGACCCCCAAACAGCAACAATTCTTGATGGTAAATAATGCAAACTGCCTACCTTATCTTTCAACTTAGGACTAATCTTGATCTCATCTTTGGACTGCCTCCAATCCTTGAGCTCCACCATCTGGTTCGTTTTGATGAAGGACACGTAGGTGTCCTCGCTGGGCAGTAGCGGCAGTAGAGAGCACCCCGCGGCCCCGCCACGAGCCGTGCGGCCCACGCGGTGGACCAGGGAGGAAGGGTTTGTGGGGGGCTCCCATTGGAGGACCCATTCTACTTCGGGGATGTCAAGGCCTCTGTAATGTGAAGAGGAGAATGAGGACTAGCGCAGTTAGAGCGAGGGTATCACAGCCAAACAAATGCCAACCTCCTTAAAATTAAGTTGTAAATAAGTCAAACTTTATTCGTCAGAAACAGCATCAAAGCAAATAAAAGTGCGCCGCGGTCTCAGGTTATTTATTTTAGGTCTTTATTTCAAGACACGCAATTTCGATGTTTGCGGAAGACATGTATATAATGTAAGGTAAATGTAAAAAAAAACAAAAGAACAAACTTACCTAGCCAATAAATCCGTACACAGTAAAATAGTATTATCCGCCTGCCGAAACTTCTCCAAAATCTTGCTCCTTTTCAACTTCATCTTGCCATGTATCGCGAAGATTTTTATATCTGGTAAGAACACTGGCAGGACATCCGCCCAATAATCAACGCAGGCGCAGGTTGGCAGAAAGAATAATCCCTTTGCTATCTTCCTGTTCCTTAAGAAGTTAAGAAGGAACAGAAACTTGTCTTGTGGTTCCACAATGACGTAATAATTTTCTAAGAGGATTGGAGTGCTGATGGTCGATTTCTCTTTGACACTGACTACAACTGGGTTCCGTAAGCCTGCTCTGACGAGATCTTGCAGCTCTTTGGTCTGTGTGGCTGAGAAGAGACCGGTGCGGCGCTGTCTTGGTAAGTATTGAAGGATGGTTGTGAGTGTTGAGCTGAAGCCGAGGTCGAGGAGGCGGTCGGCTTCGTCGAGGACTAAGATGTCCTGGAAATAAAGTGCAAGTCAGTCAGAGTCTTGGCAGCAACGATAATAAAGGAGCTAACTTTAAAATAAATGTATCAAAACTGGATGCAGGAAGCACAAAACCAGTCGAAATAGTGGAGCTTGGAGGAGGCCTATGTCCAGCAGTGGATGTCTTTCGGCTGATGATGAAACAATGATAAATTATTTTATTTCTGCAAGTAGGTTTGCACTAACACTTTTACACTACAATCATTTTTTTTTAACCTAGATGAGTTGGCGATTCCTGTCTGACTACACTCAGAAGAAAGGCCAGAACATACTTATAGGTCAGTCTCTTTTAAAGTCCAGACGTAATCTTGGTCAGATCATGTGGATTGTCTGAAATGGTTCAAATGGTCTTTTGAGGAAAGAACCACACAGATTGAGTGGTCCTGTCCAATCAGTGCACGCATTTATCAGTCTGCCTTGTTGGGCTAGTGGTTGCAAGAGCTACTGCTGAGCAGTACTTCCAGGGTTTGATTTCCAGGTTGGGCAGTGTTATACAGCTTTTTCCTATTTTAGCTTTTCAGTATCAGCATGGAGTCTGGAATTTATGCTTGATGGTGGCAATTGGCTCAGCCCCTATAACATGAAGCTAAACATAACTGGCAAAATGTGCCAAGCTCAAGCAGTAGACTGCCCTCATTATAAAAAGTAGAGTATTTTAAAACAAAATTATTGAAAGTGGTTCTCTGGCAGAGATTATTGTTTGCAACCAACCATTATGCCTTTTACCATATTACTTTTTATTAGACCTGACAAAACCAGGCCCCAGCAGGATTGTACCTACAAATGAAGGTATTTCAGCAACAAAATCCTTCTATTTTCTTTGATGCAACAATCAATGATATTCTAGTGTCAACTAACCAGTTCTTTCAATCTCCCAGAAAGATTGAGTTGCTTCCTTTCAGCTAGCAAGTCACCGAGCCGGCCTGGAGTGCACACGGCTATATGAGCTCCTTTAACAATGGTCTCTATGTCGGCCTCCACTGGCCTGCCACCAAGAAGGAGGGCTATTGTTATGTGGGATAGCTCTGGCTCTTCCAGGAACTGTTCTATTACCTAAAAGTTGAGATGATATTTAATGAGTGTGTGTCATATGACTTTTTACACATAGATATAATGTTTAAATAACAATGATTGGCAGTGCACTAAGAGAGATTTTGATATACATTCACAGAGTTTTTTTTGAGTTTTTAATAGTACAGACAGTAACTCAACTCCATTCTATGAACACCGGTCATTGTTTCTCAAAAAGTTAGAGACGGTTATCTAAAACTGTTATCCTTTAGGTACAATGGTTAAGGTACCTTAACTAACCGTCCCATCCCAAAAATCCACCCAGAATATTTATTTAGGGTGGATTTGAGGGAAGGGAGAGCTAAGGTAAGGTTCTAAAATGTAAAAAAAAAACTTTTAATAACAATGATTGACTGTGCACTAAGAGAGATTTTGATATACATTCACAGAGTTTTTTTGAGTTTTTGAAAGTACAGACAGTAACTCAACTCCATCCTATGAACACCGGTCAATGTTTCTCAAAAAGTTAAAGAAGGTCATCTAAAACTGTTATCCTTTAGGTACAATGGTTAAGGTACCTTAACTAACCGTCCCATCCCAAAAATCCACCCAGAATATTTATTTAGGGTAGATTTGCGGGAAGGGAGAGCTGAGGGAAGGTCCTAAAATGTAAAAAAAAAAACTTTTGCCGCAGAAGGCAAACTAGGTAAGGCTCTCACCTCCTCAAATCAATCTGCAGTTGTCGAGTTACCGTTATGACAAATAAATACCTTATGAATCTGTGAAGCCAGCTCTCTAGTCGGCGATATAATAACTGCATAAACATAGTCTTTCCTAAGCGGCGACTCCTTCTGCTTCTTTATCAACATTTCTATCATCGGCACAACGAAAGCCAAAGTCTTGCCAGACCCTGTCACTGCCTCAGCAACCACATCTTTACAAGACATTATTAACGGTATTACTGCTGCCTGGATAGGAGTCATCGCCTTAAAACCCTGTTTCTCAATACAGGATAACACGGGCTTCGATAACCCAGGTGAAATTTTAGCCCAGTCTCTGATAACCATTTTTAATTTCTATTTTTCACCGATTCACACAAAATAAACACCACACACCATGTGGGTTTGACAACTTTGACGTAACTTGTTTGTTTTGACATTGACATTTCAAATGGTGTGGCAAATGAAAAATAAAAATTATAATATTTATTTTTCATTTGTCCATAATCATGGACATGGTCTTTTCAGCCTGTTCTAACCCATATTGGTTTTGTGCAATAGTTTATTTTTGGATCGTAGTTTTAATAGTTGTTGAGCCAAGTCTATCATATAATTAATCGTGGTAGTAAACCTGTAATCATTACAATAATCTAAATAAGTGAAAGTTTCAGGTTTTTTAGCTTTTTTTTTCGTTCGAAAACAATTAAACTTTGTTCATACGCTAAAATATAGTTTTCTCATTTTCTTTCATTTATCAAAGGTCTAGATCATGATAATTACTTCCTTAAAGTTGTTCAGAAGTAATCTGAACCAAACAGCTACCGTTATTTTTTGTATTATTTTACTTTCAAAGTCTTAATTTCAAAACTGCTCGCAGGCTGATTTCCAATCGTGTATTGGCATTCCAATCAATATGGCGCATGTTGATATGACAAATTGACAGCTGTGTTTTGTCCCGTACGCTCGCTGTGATGTTTATTTTACATCTCCAGACAGATAACAACAATATTTAACCATGACGAGGCCGTTCGGTAACAGCGATAAGCGTTTTTCAATCGACGATGCATTCGAAGAGGAGACCGATGAAGCCATCAAAGTTTACGGTGCCACAGGAGACAGATCGCCTTTACAGAACAAATACAAAAATGGAAGTGAATATATCGCCAGGTAATTAAAATTTACTGGATTACAAACAACACTATTCTCATCCACACTCATGGTTTTACGTATACAAATGCTTTTCTCTGTGTTAAATGTCAGTATGCTCGTGACCTTTTGTGAGTCACATTTCCTTACTGGGCCACAGGCAGTTGAACCTGGTAGCTGTTATTTGGCTTACAGACATAGGTCGGTGTACGGTCGCGCTAATTAGTTGTTAGCGATCGCTAATTAATCGTGTACGCTGACCCAGTCCGTATTGATAATGCTCATATAATTGTTGACCTGATAAAGATATAAAAATGTGCTGCATAGACTGCGCGGTTGCATACAGGGATTAACGTTATAAATTTATGTCCCTAAATATATTTTGTACCAATTCTAATTGGTTTCCGCTAGTTTTTTTTTTTTTTTTTGCTTTGTATTCCTTTAAAAAGTATTTGATTATTACTGAAGACCAAGAAATCTACTTGTCTTAGAAACCTATACTGTAATAGGTTTAGTCTAAGGCCATATTTCAATATCTGCTAATATATGAAACAGATTAAACATTCAATCATTCAACTCTAATATGAATATTGCATCACTAATGAAACCATAGCCAATCTAACAGCATGCAAACTCACTTTTTGCAAATATGGGCAAAGGCAAACAAATTAAGGAGCTTGTCGAAACTGGTCTACCTTGAATGGTCTCTTTAGTATGTGAGAAATGTCACAAGTCAATAACTTAAATATTTTATGATGCAGTTGCATCTTGTATCTTGATATGGTAATCTGTACCTTCTTTTTTGCATACCCTTTCTGATACTGTATTAATTTAAAAGTTACTTTTAAAACCCTTTCATTCTACTTCATGTATGTGTGTAATGTTCACACATTGATATTTTAATTTAGAATGTCTTTGTGTAAACAAGTATTCAGACCTCAACATACGTCTAGATGTTAATTTTTTTTATTAATTCCAGTTAGGCACCAGGTTCCCAAAATAATGTGTAAAATCAATCACAACTATTTCTTGAATAAAACTAACTGTCCAAATGATCAATTGAACTAAGTGCTCATACTGTATAATCAATCTGCCAAGCCTTTTCCCAACTAAGTTGGGTTTGGCTCTCAGTCTAACCAGATGCACCTAAATACCATTTTTTTACATGGAGCAACTGCTTATCTGACCTCTACAACCTAACCTCTGGGTAACACAATACCCCTCAATAAGAACAACAATAAGACTGGTTGTCAGCCTTTTGGGATTCTGACTACCCGTAACAACATGTCAAACCACTGTACATACTTAGAATTAAATATTTAAATTGTATATTCTAGTTACATATCACCTTAAATACAAGTAGTAGTTAGAGGAAATCATTCCAACGAATCATCTATAGTTATAATTAATGTGAGTGTCATATATTTTATTGTTCACTAGCTGACCCGACAGACGTTGTCCTGTCTCTTTGATGATATTTGAGCACGCATTCTGTCAATTCTATGTTAAATGCCATAATGTTACATTAAAAAAGTTTACATTGTCCTATTATATGGTTATTAGATATTCTTAAATAAGTGTTCTTAAATTTTCTAATTTTCCGCGCAATTTTTTAATTTTTTTCTTTCATAAGAACCTTCTCCTGACAATTACGAACACAACAACAAAAAAAAAAAGTGAAATCGGTCCAGCCGTTCACGCGTGATGGCGTGACCAAGGGAAATAGGGATTCATTTTTATATATATAGATTTACCCATCCAACTAATTTTACCTTGAAACTTCTGTCTATACACCATTTATAATGCAACTAGCTGTAGCCCGTGACACCATCTGCTATACAGGATGAAGTGTAGCCTGTGTTCTTACCCTGGTCATAGTCTGTGTGCCAAACTTCATCACAATAAAGTGAAAGTGTAAAAACCCACTAAACAAACTTTTACATTTATTAGTGATCCATTAAACAAAACTGACAAAATTTGTTTGCATTAAACCCCTTCCTAACCCTTTGGGAAAATACAGGCATCATGTTATGCTACTAGGAAGCTTACAAAAATATGATCATGTTATACATTTTCAAAAATGAGTTGCATACTTATTACTTCTTCATCTAAATCATACCAAATGATTCACCCATTATTAAAGTGGGTCCATCTTTTGTTCTGATCCTTTGACCTCTTTGTTCGTTTTGCTCGTAATTAATGTACTGAGCACTCATCAATTAAACCTATGACTAATACCATCACATAAATGCCTTCCTTTTATTCATTTTAACTTATATGACTCAGTTGAGAATATCCCCTTGGAGAAGTGACTTCTGTTTTGTTTAAAAGTAACTTTGGTGTGTTGAAATGAAGTGCATTCAAGAAAAGAGTTTTGATACCGTCTTCGTAAATGTCTGTCTGGAAAACAACAGGTCCATATTCTTAATTTTTAATCAAGCACAGAGTTCTTATCTTATAGTAAATCCTTTTTAATGCAACTGATAATTTGGCCAGGTTTGTGAAAGACCTTGCACCTTTGTGAAACGTGATTGCGAGTTATTTATTACTAATTGTTTATCCACTTTAGTTCTCAGCAGACATTAGTGTCGTATTGTTTACCACGTGTGTTTGTTTAACCCTAAGCTGCCATAAAGTTATAAGATGTGAGGCATTCTGTATAAACTTGTCTGTCTGAATATGATTTAACCGTAATGTGGCTTACAAAATTATCAGTTTATTTGAGTTACATTCGTCGTATTTGGCAGACACGTTCGCATATCTAGGAAATGTTAATTCTAACTTAAATACTAACCTACTTTCAGTACCTATTGTTATTTCCTAGTCAGTTAATTTACATCACTAATTTCTTAAAATGCATTTTACATTACAGGTACAGTAATCATTTTAGTATATCAGATCACTAGCTTCTACCCGAGACTATCTTGCTCCCCTGACCCACCCCGTCGCATCGATTTTCCTGCCAGTCCGTGTACTTCGTATTCGTGCCTTTTTCTTTTTGCTCTGTTCCTAAGGATCTTAGCGTGATGTTATATAGCCTAAGTATTTCCTCGATATATGCGCTATCCAACACTACAATAATGTTTCAATTCGAACCAGGAGTTCCTGAGATTAGCGCGTTCAACCAAACTCTTCGGCTTTATCATTTTAGTATAGATTAACATTCTAGATGTACAGAAAACATTTAGATTTAAATGATTGTTTCCAGTTTTATGCATTACACTAATTTCGGAATCAACGAAGCCCTCATCTTCCCATCTCGCACCTTTGTTCTGATACAGATAAGAAGATCTATATTCAATACTAGCTTCGGCCCGCGACTTCGTCCGCGTTAAATTTCGTGTTCCCCCGACCCTTCCTGTCGCGTCGAATCGCCTACCCATGCGATTTTCCCAGTTTTTGCAACATTTTTCATTACTGCTCCGCTCCTCTTGGTTGTAGCGTGAAGTTATATAGCCTATGTTACTCGCAGGTAGCTTTCTAATGGTGAAAGAATTTTTAAAATCGCTCCAGGAGTTTTTTATTTTATCCATTACAAACAAAAATACAAATTTTTCCTCTTTATAATATTAGTGTAGACAATAATGAATTGCACGTAATAATGCACGTGAATGAAAATAAAAACGCATGAATGAAATCTGTCTCACAACAACTTTACCTGATAAAAATATATACTTAATAAACAAAATATTGATAAATGGTATCAGCCTGTTATGAAGTGGATCAAGGTCCAGAGTAAATGCACTTAGTTCTTATTTTTATTGCGGTTTATCAATACAAAACAAATAATTACGTTACTACGAAGTACGCAGTGCAATCTATACATTTCCAGTTTATGCTGACTTTCTTATTGTACGGAAAGCCTGTACAGTGCAAGGTCTGTTAAAACTGGAAATTTATAGTTTGATATTTAGACGTGTGTTCATAAAATACAATTTATGAACATTCTATCAAGAGTGTAACCTAGAATTTCTCTTTTACAACATTTCTAAAAAAATATTTATTTGTATCTATAAACCAGCTCTAGTGATAAAGGATGTACTTAACATAATCTAAATTCGTTCAAAAAATGGTCATCATTTTATCTACTTCTTACTAATCTTACTAATAAAATGCAAAAGTTTGTGAGTATGGATGTTTGTTACTCTTTCACGCAAAAACTACTGAACGGATTTGGATGAAATTTGGAACACAGTTAGTTTATAACCTGGATTAAGACATACTTTTTATCCCGGTCGTCCGTTCCCGCGGGATATTTTCCGACCTCCACGCGGGCGAAGCCGCTGGCATTAGCTATAGCTGTGCCCCCGGCTTTGCCCGCGTGGATATCGGAAATGAACCCACACGGGAACGGAGTGCTACCAAGACAAAAAGTAGCCTATATTACTCCATACAACATCAAGTTCACTTTGGCTCTTGTGATACAGGATCTCCTAGTACAAGAGCCAGGGCTATAATTATGTCTGTAATCTGAAGTGGAAAAAAACTGCCAGTGAAAGTCCCGTCAAAATCGGTTTAGTCGTTTCGCAGATTAGCTGGAACAAACAGACAGATAGACTTTTTTTTTTGTTTTAGTTACCGTCTGTACTTTCATACGCATAAAGCAAAAACTTGTTATTTTGACGTTCCAAGCAGACACTTCAATTTTATTTATGTATATAGATACACAAAATCTGCAACAAAAATATGAAAGTGATCAATACATATTTTATATGATGTTACATTAAGGTTATGTTCAATGCTGAGTTTAATCTCAGTAGGTATATGCCAGCTAATTGACTAATCGTCTTACATACCTACGCATTATATTATTAATCGTCTGCAATTAACTCTGCAAAGAATGTCAGTGGAACGTTATACATACTTACCATTCCTACTGTATTGCTAATCAAACTGACCGTTTCATCGCAAGCGCAAGCGACTTTCGGGGCCTTATAGCTCGATACCTACATGAATATATATTTTCTAACTCACTACTCTCAAATTGTCCGTACATGCAGCCTTCCAAAAAACCGGAGTTGCCCAGAGCTAGACGCCCCTGATCGTCAGCTACCTAGCCATTTCGAAAGTTTTGGGGTCCCTCGCAGCGTATCAAGGTGTAGATGAACATTTGTACACTTTTTTATCCGTAGATAGATTTTTTCCACAGAGAAACTGCTATCACCATTCACACCGCACCATTTTGCAAATCACGCTCCACACGCAGTAGTCTAATCTTTATCATCTTAATGTACTCGCAACTTCCAATTCTATTTACAACATCGAGCCTTATCTGCGTTGCTAGTCACGGCCATCGCCCATCATGCAACATTTCATATCGATAAGCTATTTCCTAACGATCCCGTTCTATTTGCAGCAGCAAAACCTACAAATGTACAGAGGACACCACATCTCGGGATTCGGACTCACTGATCCACGAGTATGTGGAGGCGACGCAGTCCATGTACTGCTGGAACCATCCCAAGGTCAGGGAGAACTGGAAGACCGTGTGTGCGGCGGTCGTGCTGCTGCTGGTCGGAGTGGGGCTCCTCGGAATGGGGGCGTTCGCCGTCGCCGAGCCCGAGAACGGTCTCCAAGGTGCAGTATTCTTCGTCGCCGGCATGATCTGCTTCGTCCCCGGCGCCTACCACGTGGTCTACATCTGGCTCGCCGCGCGGGGACAAAGAGGCTACGACTTTTACCATCTCCCTTTATTTACCTGATTTATTTTACTTTTTAAGTTTGTGTAAGCTTGTAAAATGAGTGTAAATTATATGAGGAGTCCGAATATCATGTCTGGAGATGTTTGTTTCGCGGTTTGTTTTGTGTTGCTCTCTAAAGAAGTTAAATCGATCAGATGTATGTAGATAATGAACAAAAAAAAATTGAATACTAAGGGTAAGTTTTGTAACATTGCTTATCTTGTTAAAATTGAAAAAAAAAATATAAGAAAAAAATATCTATTTCGAAAGATGCTTCTCCTGTATACGTTATGAATATGATGTTGGATGATATTGAGGAAATATTTATTAAAATTTAAATTGTGTTAGAACGTTACGTAGATCGTCCTCCTAAATAAATGAATGATAATAATATCCGATAATTAAAAAATACTGCACTTCCTCTGTATCCATGAATGTAGAAACAAACTACTAAGGATACAGAGGTGTTACGGTATTTCAGAATTACCTATGTAAATATTAACCACGTTAAATATTTTAAATGTTACAACTTGACAGAATGTATTGAACAGTTGAAAGAAAGAGAAATAAATGTATTTTCTGCAAACTACTTAAATGTTTGATAACTAAATATCTAGTGATATATTAATTTTTAACATAATTTTAATAGACTATTGAAGTGCCTAGTTGCATAGATACGTAGAGAGTTGGATTACAGTAGGCGACTTTGTAAGTTATTAATCTGAAAACTATTTCACGAATGCCCATCTTTTATTGTGAATGTTGGCGGGAAATTCAACGATGAACTGGCATTTAATAGAGATAAATATTATGAAGTTAAATAAACTTGGACTTTATGACGTATAGCATCCATTCAGTTCCAGCTATTGACTTGCATTTTTACAGTTCCAAACTCTAAATAATACGAAAATTCGAGCTACTGTCATTTAATTTCCCGCCAAAATATAAGTCGACTGAACTACTAAATGAAAACTTAGGCTCGCTTGCACCACAAATCGCTAAAACGTATTTAGTGATTAGTGGTGCAAGTGCGCCCTAAGGTATGATCTAGGACTAAACAAGAAAATGTATGTCAACATTTTCACTAGACTTGAAAATATTATCCATTTAGAATCATTATCGAATAAATGGATTTTTTCTAAGATGCCAATTAAGAAAGATTGATACAACGTAATTTATTGATTTTATTCTCTAGTATTTGTTTTTGTGAAGTTTTGAACAACTTTTACTTTCCAAAACAGGATTTGTATTTTTAACTTTTTAATCGAGTTCACTTCACTGAGAGAAAGTATTTTGTTTTTTCTCTCAAACTGATAAGTTGATAACTTATTGAATCAAATTAGATTGCTTATTTAATGGAAGATATATCCTTGACCAATCATCCTTAATGAATTCCTTTTTTTTTCGTATTATTATTTTATTATGAGTTGTTAAAAACACGTTTCCATTTTTATTATGGTTCTACATCTAGTCAACTAATCAGTCGGTCATGGTTCAGTTTATAACTTTTTACAGCATTATTTTATTTATCTACCTATTTATACATTATACATGACTGATACGTAGAAAAATGCTAAGTAACAATCACTGAGCATTTTCATACATGTCGTAGATTATTTTCTTTTATCGGTTTCACTATTTCGAAAGCATTTCATAAGCCGTCCATTCCTTTACGATTATGTTTTATAACCTGCCGCGTTCGCCGTAGTCAATGAAATCATTAGGCGGAAATTAGAGATGGGGCAGTAAAAGCAGCTTTGCAGCTACCTTCTGGGAAACCGTCCACAGCTTTAAGTGAAGTTATGAGCTGCATTCATAAATTTAGAAAATGTTACAAAAGAGGATGTGTCCTTATCACCCACACGATATAAATGAACTTACAACTGGAGCCGTATAGAAATAATTTTAAATGGATTATATTTTCATTTTTAAATGCATTGATACTAAGATAAAGTTAACCCATTGATATTTAACTCGTTCCTATGATCTTTTGTATCAATGAGTTGACTTGTTCACTAGATTAAAATTATTTTTATCTAAGTTCTTTTGCTTGTGATTTTGCGATTTGTAGTACTTATACCTTGAATGAACGACTGTAGCGAACTTCTGCGTTACTTTACTTTAGCTGCCTACATTTCCGAAAAAAAACTTAAAATTTCGAGTTTCCCCGCGTCCTGTTTTCCAAAGATTGAATCAAAATTAATTGATAAACCAACTCGAAATAATTTGTAACTAATATTAATTTTATTACAACGAAACACGAAATTGGCAATTTATTATTTTAGCATAAAATAACATGAATTATGCTCATTTTAATATTAATTTAAGATGTTGTTCGTATGTGATATAGTGACTGATTTTGGGCGACATATCAGTATGTTTATTTTTGAGGATGCGTTGAGGAAATCATAGACAAACTGGGTTTGATGCAATATTTTTTTTATTACGCTATTTCATGCCATCATTACGAATATTCTATTCTTTTTTAAATTCTGGCAATCAAGGCCGATGTCGACTATTCTATTACGAAAATCACGCATAATGTTAGAATATAAAGGTGCGTGTCAATGTCAAATTGTTACGACTTCTGAGGTTACTGTACCATTTGGTGCAACCAGAAACTACGCCAAATAACCTTAGAATGTCTCCTGACGTGATTGGCATTATTATTTTGCGCATTTATTTTGATGAATTAGTTTCTCATTTTATGAGTGACGGGCAAATTTAGAAATCGTTGACGTAGGATATTCATGATACTCGCCAATCACTTATAGTAAATTAAAACATGTACTTATTCATACTTAATATACATATAGTTCGAAAGTAACTCTGTAAGTGCGTTACATTTTTACGCCTAAACCGCTGAACGGATTTCGATAAAATTTTGTAAGAAAATAGATGGTATGGATCCTGTCCGGGTAGCAATTTCCCGCAGGATAATTTCAGACATTTACCCGGGCAAACCCGCGGGAAGCTTAACTATAACTTTTAAACTGTTATTGACAAAGAATTCTGATGAATGAATCACACTTTTTTCAAAGTGTTTTGCATAACTTGGTGCGTTGAGTAAATTCTGACGTCGCGTCTATAAATAGCGATTGTCTCTGCAGGGTTTCCTCACGCATTCTGAAGCTGTATTGGGGCTTATGTGTATATTTGCGCTGATATACTGTTCCTCCGGTTGTGTTCAATGCTGGTTTCCATTTACTATCCTATTTCTATACATATGGAAGTTGTAAATAGTTCTTAATAAATTAGTCATCTTTCTTCACACGTTGTTTTATTTTGGGATCTATTTGGTTTACTCAGACTGCCTTGTTGGTCTGGTGATCGCAAACGTTATTCCTGTGCATGAGGTCCTGGGTTCCACTCGGGCAGTGTCATTGGATTTGTATATCTAGAATTTCTGAGAAACTGCTCAGAGTCTACATTTGTGCCCGTAGGGTAAGGAAGATCCCTATTACATGGGACTTTAATATAACTGGTGAAATGTGGGTGTATTATAAATAGGTAGGTCTCTGCCTAACCCTTCGGAGAATACAGGCGTGATGCTATGTTGATTTTGCCATACATACAGAAAAAATATCTGATAAATAAACAGCGCACTGCCAGAAACTGCGTATTCGGGCTTTTGCCGCTTTTAACCGACTTTAATTCAATGTCGGCAGTGTTGATATTTGGCAGTAACTGCGAGTAAGGAGTATGGTTGAAGATCTGCATTACGAAAGGACTTTATTTTTTACAGAACTCGACCCCTAAACTAATAATGGTGAAGATAGGTCTTGATGTCATTCGAATGAAGGTGGGATGCAACGACATCTATGAACAAACGCATCAACTAAAGAAATTATGGCGCCAAAACTATTCGGGTGGCCGAGTATAAAACTATCAAGGAACAAACATCACGCCTATAAACTAAACTCAAGAAGGGGTGGGTAGAGAATTAGAGATGTATGATGAGATTTGTCTTTTATAATAGCTATGAGCATTTTTATTAGGTTGGTGAAGAATCAAAGCTGGGTTATTTTAATGCTCTGTGTATAATAGTCAGAAGTACCTACAGAAACAGAAGCTATAGCAGACAAGCCAGAGAGTCACTGAACACAGACATGTATCAATATAATTTCAATGGTGTCTTGTTCAGTTACCCTCAACCAGTTAATGTACCTCGTAATGTACATATAATCTACTAGACTAATTTGTATTCCAGGACCAACAAGCAACAGAAAAATACAGTTAGCTGTAAAAGTGGAACAATTATCTGATAAATATCTTTCAAATCAAAAGAAAGATTTGCAATTACTGTATGTAGAGTAAAAGTGGTTGTTAACTTGCCTTGTGTAAAACAATTCCATCTTTTAATACCAAGGCTTGCTGTGAAAAACTGCGTCACCCTCAGATACTATCTCTATTTCTGGCATCACCTCTCGACTAAATCTATGACCATATTGACTGAATAAAAAAATATGGATAGCCTATTGTGACATTCAACTGACATACTTTTTATTAAATCCTTTTTCAAACTGAGGTGATTGGGGGGGGGGGGAGGGACTAGGGACCTAATGTGAGCTGGAATGGGGCTATTGTTCATTATATAGAATTGGGTATAAATAAAATACAAGTTAAATTATCTTATTGCTATATTAAATGTTTTCTAGCTATTCTTTTCAACTTGAAATGCTGTAAGAATCTCAGTTCACCATTCCAATTCTTCAACACTTCCATTTGCTGTCGATCTAGAAGGTCAGGCATCTCTAAGCCACACGTTTCAAACTCTTCTTGCTCTTGTTTCTTGGTCATATTTATCATGTCTTCCCTACTAGCATGTTGGCGGTTTCTCCTTTGCCCCATTGAGTTCTTCAAAGCAATCTGTTCCAACTCTTCATCAAAACGCCCCAAATACTCCTCTATCAACTCCAAAGTTTGTTCTTTATTTAAAACTACACATCCTTCCGGTATCCTTTCTTTGAACCATAGAATCTTTTCACCAATGAGGTTTTGCTTTATGTGTGTACCTACTTTATTCTGATCCTTCTTATCGTGTTTCTTTATTTTACTTATAAGTTTAATTGTTTTCCTACTGTTTGGATGCTTCAGTTTATCAATATCCTTTTTAATTTTAGGCATTTTGAGGTTTGTTTTGGTTAAATCTACTCTCGACTCACGTGTTTTCGTTTGTGTGTTTATGTCAATGTCAACTGTCAAGATTAGTTAGTTACTGTAAGGAATGTCAAATATTCATTTTAGTGACGAAGACCAAAGACCAGAATAGTCACATTGGCTCAATTGCCAAAAGCCAGAAAAAAAAATCATTCAAACTGGTGCATTTAAAGAGATACCGTTGCAAGACTTTATAAACAGACCTTTCTATTTACTTATTTCACGTTTCCATTCATCACGGTTTTAATTATTTTACATCTCTGTTATTGTTTACATCAAGTCTTATTTGATCTAACTTACTTGCAACATAACATATTTTTATGACGTGAAAATGTCTGACTGGTGATTAGATCAATATTTCTGACTGGCATAAACATGAAAGATTTTACTCGCTAATAATTATAAGATAGGTAACATATTATAATAAGGTAAGTATAATTTTCCTATGACGTCACATGGCGTGTACACACGCATGCGCGCGACGCACTATTGTTGTTAACAGTATAAACTGCCCTACATCTGGGCAAAGGTTGCCTCCTTTAGTACCTATAGAATATAATAAACTATTTTATGAAAAAGATATTCAATCGAAATAAATGAATTTAGATTGATGATTTATTATTACACGAGGCAAAGCCATAGTTGTTACGGTCGCGAATCATATTTTAAATTTAGAGAGCTGCCCTGGAGTTTTCACTGCCCATGTACATGCACCTTACTGCCCTTTTAGCATTGGATGCATCTTGAAATCTTCAAAGAGTTATCTATTGTTTCAAGCAGAAGGTTTTCGTTGTGTTTTTGGATGTAACTAGCTTCACAAAACAATACAACTGTCTATCAAAAGTAAAGCAACAATGTCAAAGTGTTGTCAAAACAAATAACCTAGTTTATGTTATTGATAAATCGTTAATAGTTCTTGTGAAATAAATTATGTTCAAACGTCCAAAACCCGGCGAAGATGAAGACGACATCCTCCGTATGCAAGAAGAGTTCTTGAAAGAAAAGCAAAACCAGAATTTGCAGCCTGCTGCTGCAGTAACTAATTTACGGCCGCAGGAACGTACAAAAAGACCGAGCAATACCGACACAGGTAGAAAGCCTTCCAAATATGCTCAGGCTAAAGGGCTCAAGGGTCAGGCGGAGAAAAAGGCGCGATTTGAGGACACTTCTGTCGTAGGAGACATCTTGGAAAAAAACGTAGTAGAAGAGCCAGAGATAACAGAACCGGATATTGAAGATGATAAAGTTTACTATCCTAAAGTTATTCCTTCATTGTTAGGCAATATTGTTGAAAAAAATGTTTCAAATTTCGTTGAATGGAATGCTAAAGAGATGCCTGCCCAAGGATTTCCTGTTGCTACCAAGAGATCAACTTTCTTTGGTAACAGAAATGCAATAGAAAATTTAAGTAAAAATGAGATTGTAAATATGGATATTGAGGAACCATCAACTAGTAAAGATAATAAGAAATCATCAAACATCAATTTGCCAGAAAAAAGTTTCATAGTATCTTCGAAAGATGCTGATGGCATTCATAATGAAAATGTGAAGCTTCTAAGTGGAATGTCAGAACAGGATATTCTAGAAGAAAGAAATAAACTGCTTTCAGGCATAGACCCGAAACTAGTAGAGTTTTTGAAAGCTAAGAGACAACAAGCCACTAAGTCTGAAAGTCACAAATTGGAACAAGCGCTTGCAAGTAAAGTTGCAGACAGTTCGACTGTTGAGCATAACATGGACACTACTGCTGGAATACCTGAAAACAATCACCTATGGGAAAGTGATGTCCTAACACATCCTGAGGTGAATAAGTGGCTTCATTTTGATTCTTTGGAGAAAGATAAACTAGAATGGATGAAAGGCATAGAGGAGAGCAAGAAGATCAAAGCTGATGAGCCATATGAAGCAAGATTTGATTTCAATGGATATCTTTTACCATACACTATGGAGTACAATGAAAAAACAAAACCATTGTTCCATCACGGTGATGAACCTCATAGACCAGGGTATTCAATCACTGAACTAGTAGAACTGACTCGATCAGTTATCACTCAGCAAAGAGTTGTGGCCCTCAACACAATAGCTGGTATTCTTGAGTACTACAGTGCAGGCACATACAAAAATGTTATTGAAATACCTGTAAGCAAATTATTTTTTATTGTCAGAATAGCTATGGATGACAACAAAGTAATCATCCTTGAACCTGCCTTAAGAGCCATGAGGAATTTGCTTTACAACAGAATTGATGAAGCTAGTTTAGACGCTTTGATCGGCTTTGAAGAGGGCACACTGCAGCCTTGCTTGGAAAATGACAAATCAGAAATTGAAGAATTACAGTCAAAAGAATCAGAGTTCACTGACTACCACTTAGCAGAAATTGATATAATGACAGCACTTCAGCGAACAGAAATTCTTCAGAGGCTGTACTATATCTTGGAAACAATAAAACCCAACTTTAACTGTGTACAATATTCTCTGCAAATACTGTCTAGATTAGCAAGAGATTCAGTAGAAACAGCACAAAAGATTGTTGAAATGGAGCACTTGATGAAAACAATAATAAGAAACTTTGTTCCAGTTACTAGCACTAATTTTGTGTTTGATCCCAGCATTGTGTATAATGGAAAACCCATACTGGCCGCCCTGAAGTTCATAAGAATCATGTCTCTGCAATCTATTGATGTCACTCGGATATTACTGAGCAAGTATGATATTTTGAAACCTATTTCAGGGTACATCAGTTCTGGGGTTGACAGAACATATGGTCTGAAAATACAGATTGAAGCTTTTTGTACTCTGTCAAACTTACTTTGTTTTGGACAAGGAACTGAGGTGGCTATATCACTGTTTCCTGTCATTGTAACTGCATTGCATAAGCATGTAAAAGGGACTGATATGTTTGTGGAGTGTTCAATTCTATCAGCAACACATGCTGCAGTAGTCCTACAGCTGGTAAATAGACTTTTAAGGTGTATCTTGGGTGGCATGGACAGTTACAAAACCCAAATCTATCCCCTACTAAAAGAAGGCGTGCAAAAATGGATGGGACAGTTATCAAATGCTAGCGGTTATACTTGTGGACATCTTCGCCTACTTTGTTCAGCTATAGACTGCTGCAAGACTGTCACCTTGATAGAAAATCTTCCAATGAAGTTTCTAAATGATTCTCTGAGGACTCTGTCTCAATCTCAAGGATTTGAAATGATTGTGAAAAATCTAATACCAAGTTCGAATTTATTATCTGGGTTAGAAAATAAAGATCTACATTTGACCAAGAATTTGATGTCTCTCGGAGGGTCTGTTATAGACTCACAACAGAAAGTTTTACCAATTTTGAATATTGCATCCCCAGTGCCGTTTTTGGCTTCACTGTTTAATTTATTGACTTATGTGAATGATAAAGAAATCTCCGAAACATTTTTAAGACACCTATCGATGTATTTGAGCAAGATAAGTAATAAAGTGCCAAGTTTGTGTGATAACTGGTTTACAAGGATGGAAACTAATTTCGTTTTCAGTTTGATAAAACTGTCTACACAATACGAGATCTCAGAAGGCAGCAAAGACTTGCTTTACACTGTGGCAAACAAGTTGTGTTACATTCTGAGAAATGATAAGAAATATGAATTAGATTTTCTGTTTGGATATGTGGTATTCAACAAGCATTGGTTCACAGCTGAAAGATTGTTACATCTTGTGAACTTAACAGATGCTGACGGCTTTTCTAAAGCTTTGACGTCAATTGAGGAGATAAAAATATGCTATAGTAAAGTAGTGAATATCAATTACAGAGACACAGGTCCTAATATTAGGTTCAAGAGTTGGCAAGAGCCGATATTGCCGCGAGACTGGATTTATTTGCCGATCCTAACATTGTATAGCAGGAGTCAAGAGATGGGCCATAGTCCCAGAATCGAAGGAGAGCATGCAAAGAAAGTTGCAGAAAGAATTGCAGCTGAGAAAGAATTTATCATTAGATGTAGTTTGGAGTGGATATTGTTCAATGAGCTTTGCTTTCCTGATCTTTTGGACGACATTGATGTAACGGATAGACTTTGCCGCATCATGTGCGTATTCCTTTGCGATAACTCCTTATTTTTGGACCCTAATATAAAACTGTTATTGAGGAAGTGCACAGAGATCTTGTTCAAAAAGAAATCCAAGTTGAATTTCGACAAACAATTAGTTGGATTACATAATTTCCAAGATTTCTTTACGCAGTTCTTGGAACAGTTTCAATCAGTGAGTTATGGTGACCCTACTTTCGCTGCCTGCGTTTTAGTACCGTTAGCGCAGAAGCACAATGTAAAATGGCGCAAACTTTTGTGGTCAGAGTATGCAGGATGTCTAAGAGCTCTTGATTGTCCCGAGGAATATCTTTGTTATGAGTTAAAAGAATATTTACACCCTGAAGAAACAGACGAGTCGCTTATACAATCATATTTTCAAGCGTTGTCGACTAATTTGTTGCGACCACGCACAATAGCGCACACCATAGCAACCCATCACGCGAAAAACTACAAAAAATGTACTGTATCCAAGGAATAAAGATGATAAAATTAATGTTATTGTTTTTATTGTAGTACCTACGTAAATACCATTTCTAGTTTGAAAGGAAGAATATCGTTTATTTGGAAACAGTTCGTGAAACGGAAAATACAATAACCGAGTCAGAGATGTGAAAAAAAAAACGTATGCGTCAAGGCTGCGACTGCGCCAAATAGATTCATTTCAGCATTAATGCCAGAGTTTAAGTTTTTGCCTATCTCCGTGTGATAAAGGCTTGAGTTTATTTATGTGTGAATGAAATAAATCTTGAAACTTTGCTAATGGTAAATAAACAGTAAATCAATCTACCTAGCCTGACGGTTTGCGAACTACTGAGCTGGCGCGGGCGCTATCTTTCTATGCAGGTGAATTCGCATATTTCGCATGCTTTAGTAGAGACAGTTCTGAATGAAACGTGCTGGACCATCGCCAACTGCCCTAAACCGATCCCGGTGCAAATGCTGTATCCACTGGCTGGAAGTTCGCTACCAGAAATTCGCAGAGTGGCTCTTGGCTCAAGTGAAAAAGCCAAGATGGTTTCTGACACAAGGGTATCGCCCTTTGCACGATAACATCGTCGTGTTACAAAGGCTGAACAGCCACAATAGCTTTTTGAAGTGTGTCCTCTCACTTACTGTTGAACGGCCTAAGGAAAGACTAAACCTGTGGTGATATGGGCATTTCCCTACAAAATCCATTTGTTTTCCACCTGCTAAAAAGCTCGCACCCGGACACGAGTTGCTTTGCCTTTCCTGGAAGTCTTTAAATTGACTACGGATTTAAGTAGGCCGAAGTAAAGAAAACCTACTGAAGTGGACATTCACAAACAATGCGGAACTTGATATCTTATCCAGCGTGTCCTGTTGTTAGCACGCTGCAGGAGTGGTTGCACGCTACTAAAGTGCTAAACTCGTAGCCAAATTCTGGGATAACTATATTTATAAATAAAAATCTTAGGACAACCAACACACCATTATCTGATCCCAAACTAGGCAGAGCCTGTACTATGGCAACCAGACAACTGATAAACATACTTATATATTTCTAAATACATACATATTATAGATAAATTACACCCAGACACAGAACAAATAATCGTGCTCATCACACAAAGATTTGTCCTGGGTGGGAATCGAACCCACAACCTCAGTTTTAGTAGTCAGGGTCACTAACCACTAGACTAACAGGCCAGTCAAACTAAAAATTTAGATTGCTAATTGACATGCTAAGAAGAAGAAAAATCTACCTACCCTGTCCTCAACTATGTTGAGGCAGCTACTCGGCTTTCAGTCTAATCGGATACAGCTGTATACCAGTATTTTACATGGAGCAACTGCCTATCTAACCAACACGACCCAGTTAGATACTGGGTGAAACGATACCCCCAGGCAACGAACTCAGACGTACATAGAAGCACAGTTCTTATGGCCGAGTTGAAGACAAACTTAAGGCGACCCAAACAGCCGCTTGGGCAGCGCTGCAGTCGCGCTGCGGTGCGGGTGCGGGCCGGGGCGCGGTGGCGTCTGAATTCCTTGCTTGAGCCTACGAGAGTGAGTGAGCGCGAGAATACGAGAGTGTGTGAGCGCGAGAATACGAGAGTGTGTGAGCGCGAGAATGATTCTGCCGTCAGCGCCGCTAAGTGAGAACTAACCGTGGGGACATGTCCCCATGCAGTAGAATCGGAACAATAATCCTGAAGAACTGTGCTTCTATGTACGTCTGAGTTCTTTGCCCCAGGTAAAACTGGTTGTCAAACTTTTGGTCTTTCGATTACCTGTAACGACTGTCGAAGATCTACGAATTATAGCTGGGAGTAACGGCATAACTTGCTTTCTAAGGGAAATCTCGAAATAATAATAATGGTCATCGATCCAGGAACCGACCCCGGTGAGCGTAACTTAATCTTCGATCGACCCGTTTGGACGTTATTATTTATTCAATGTTAACCGTTGAGTCAAAATTAAAACAGATCGGCTGAGCCTACGATTTCCCGTCACCCAAGTGAAAGGATCAGGGATCTAAATAGGCCAGTCTTAATCCTTTTGCAAATAGCAATACTTATAGAAAAGTTTGGAAGAAAAAGAGAAAACCATTTTTATCTCACTAGGTATATAAAAGACAAAGAAACCGATAACTCGAAATAGTAAAATTATGACTATTTCAAAAATCAGCTGACACGCACGTTATTTTTGAACGCTTCAATATATTTGGCGGGAATATTCTGGATTTCTGGCTGACATTTTTGACAGTTCAATTTGCACTTTTGCAGGTGTTTTTCTTCGAGTTTTGCCGTTTGGTTCTTGTTACAACTAGCTTTAATTGCTAAAATTATGATTTCCTGATAAAAAATAACGGGTGTTTACGTCCATGACGTGCCAAGATGTTTATAGAGGATATTAAAAACGATTTTTACAACTTACTTCTGGGAAATGTGAGTATTGCGAAAGCATTGTTTACTAGTTTACAACCAAACTTTTGTTATCAAATTGGATAATACAACTTTGTTTTCTATTTCAGAGAGTGTTATTACTAGTTCATTACGACGTAGATGCGATTTGTACTTGTAAAATTCTGCAAAGTTTATTTAAATGTGATAATGTGTCGTATACATTGGTCCCTGTGGGGGGTATCGGTGAGTTGAAGCAAGCTTACGAAGAGAACAACGAGGAGATAAAGTATGTGGTGCTGGTGAACTGTGGGGGGACCATAGACTTGGTGGACATCCTGCAGCCTGAGGAGGAGGTTGTGTTCTTTGTGCTGGATGCCCACAAACCTACTGATGTGTGCAATGTTTATAGTGATGGACAGGTATGTTTGCTTCTTTATTCTAATTGTGATCTACAGGTGCTTTAAATGATTCAAGGAATATAATGCATGTTTTTGTTATTGCCGAAAAACAAACAAATTATGGGAAAAAGTGTAGTAACGTCAGTATTGAAAACAATGTTCATTTTTAAAGCTAGACTTCTAGTCTACTTAAAGTTGTTATCAGTTATGCTTAAACTATAATCTAAAATCTGGACTCTAGGTATCAGCAAAGTCCATGGTTTTGGTAACTGTGCATGTTAATGCACAGGTGGTGTTAATGGTTGAGACGTTTGTGACTGTTAAGTCACAAATGTCTCAACCATTAACACCTCCGACCCAGTAGGCTTATCTACAAGACCTTGCAAATTTTTACCTAATGTTAAGGTATAATTTAGTGTAATATTTCAGGTGAGACTAGTGTATAAGGATAGTGAAGAAAACATTCCAAACTTTGATGATATATTCAAAGACGATGATGAGGATGAAGAGGTGAGTTCGCTCTCTATCTGTTAATCGTAACATAATATATTTTTTTTGTATGTGATTACTACTTATTATAAACTAGCACTTAGTCAGCGACTTCGTCCACGTGACTCACAGGAACTGTGCATTTTTTCAGGATAAAATATAGCTTATGTCACTTGGTGATATTTTGTAGTTTTCTGTAGGAGAAACAATTTTTAAAATCGCTTCAGTAGTTTTCGAGCTCAAAAATCAAATCTTTGCCCTTTATAATATTAATTAATACAACACTAAAATGAATAAACATATTTCTAAATAAGTAGTACGGCCTTAGAGGAGGATACTCACAAAACCTAATTAAATTAGTTTTCATAATAACCACTTTCATGGACTATCAAGAGTTCTTTTCTAAGTTCATATTTTATGTCTTAAGATAACAGCTAACATGTTCCCAGTTATGTTGAAGTCCCATCTGCAGAGTCTGGAGAGTGCTAAAATCATTATAAAATAGATTTAAAAATGTGTCTCCTGTCTACATCTGGTACAAGAACATTTATTTGTGTCAGACTGAGGAGTCAGAGAGTGGGCGCGAGGGTCTGGAGGCGATGGTGGAGAGGAGACGAGAGCGCCGCGCGTGGGAGGAGAGGAGGAACACCCTCATGTTCAACTATACACAGTTTTCTTATTACGGCAAGCCGGTGAGTTTGGTGTTGTTTTTATGTTATTATTACGAGGTCTAGAAGCATGTAATTTTACACAACAGTTCCTTATGTATTGTCATTGTTTCTCTATAATTCTCGCTATTTATAGTCATTTCTCCTTCCCAGAGTGCGTGCATAGCCCTGGAGCTGGCATGGCGGGTGTGCCGCTGTGGCTGGGGCAGCGTGTGGGCAGCCAGTGTGGCCTGTGCTGCCGCCGCCGCGCTACACACGCGCGCTCCCGCCGACGCGCTACTGGACGCGCACAGCACCCACACGCACGCGCCGCCCGAGCACGAGCGCACGGTGCGTATAGTGACGTGTACACACAGCTAGCATGGCGCGTGTGCCGCCGCGCTGTGCCACACGAGCGCACGGTGCGTATAGTGACGTGTACACACAGCTAGCATGGCGCGTGTGCCGCCGCGCTGTGCCACACGAGCGCACGGTGCGTATAGTGACGTGTACACACAGCTAGCATGGCGCGTGTGCCGCCGCGCTGTGCCACACGAGCGCACGGTGCGTATAGTGACGTGTACACACAGCTAGCATGGCGCGTGTGCCGCCGCGCTGTGCCACACGAGCGCACGGTGCGTATAGTGACGTGTACACACAGCTAGCATGGCGCGTGTGCCGCCGCGCTGTGCCACACGAGCGCACGGTGCGTATAGTGACGTGTACACACAGCTAGCATGGCGCGTGTGCCGCCGCGCTGTGCCACACGAGCGCACGGTGCGTATAGTGACGTGTACACACAGCTAGCATGGCGCGTGTGCCGCCGCGCTGTGCCACACGAGCGCACGGTGCGTATAGTGACGTACACACAGCTCAGGGCCGCATGTCCGCAGGGCGCGCGCGTGACGCTGGAGAAGGACGTGTGCCTGCCGCTGTACCGGCGCTGGTCGCTGGAGGCGGCGCTGTGCCACGCGCCCGCGCTGGCGCCCGCGCTGCGCCTGCACACGCTGGCCGGACACGCGCGACTGCGCCAGCTACTGGCCGACACTGGGTAAGTGTTACAAGATAACTACGCTACTAACTTATTGTGGTGCTTCGCCAAAACTGCAGTCACCCATACGTCCATATTATGAGTTTTAGTATGCACTTATAAATTAGAAGCTTATTTTCCAAAGTAAGTTGCGATTTTCGTTCCAAGAGTCAGTAGTTTACTCAGCTGTAGCCCTATGCCTTTCTTTTTGGAAATATATGTTTGGTCCAGGTTAAACGCCAATCAAGATATGCCTAGATATCTTCTGGACTCAGATAGTGGGATTTTCACCGATTTAAAACCACTTCAAGACATGTCCGTCTTCTTAAAGTAAACGTGACATGATCGGATTTATATTCATTTGCTTTTATTCGCTAGTCCTTTAGCCAATTAGATATTTCATTACGGCTAGTTTGTAGATTTTTAGAAACCCGTCGATTTATCATCGACCGCGAGGACAGGTGGGACATCGCCAAATGTCCCAATGAGAACTTTTTGTGTATCTGGGAAATTCTAAATAAATAGAAGATCGAGCATAGGCCCTATCACACTACCCTGGGGTAAACCTGCTTCAATCTCGTGTAACTTTGTCGTCAAGTCGTAACACTTTGTGTAGAAGTGTCGTTCACTGAGATACCAATTTATGCATTGAAAATGGTTATTTGGTAGCGTATGAGATACTTATAAAGCCTATTAGGACCTCGTGCCATACTCGGTCGAAGGCCAGGGACATATCTAGAAACCTGCCGAGACATACTGTTTGTGTTCAAAGGTGTAGTTACTACTTTTCACGTATCTGTGCACCTGTTCTGTAAGGCCGTCGGCTATTCTGAATCCAAATTGATGTCCTGGGATCAGTTTCGTATCCTCGATGATGGGTGTCAGACGGTTTAGGAAGAGTAATTTCTAAACCTTAGAGGGTAAGAGTAATAAGCTGATGGGGCGGTAAGAAATCTAGGAAAAAACTTGAGTTGCAATTATTATTTATTTTGACCTAAGCTGTACTTCCTAACAAGTTTTGGTTAAAATTCACAAAATCAACCGATGTTGTAGAGCAACTATGACTTCACGTAAATAAGTAGTCAAAAGGTCATGAACGAAGCCAGCACAAATTTAATATGCAACTTTAAGACATAAATAATAAAGAAAAACCATGTTTTGTCATATCGTTCGTTTGTATGACCATTAAAAAATACTTTAACCTACACATACATATTTTAATTATAAACAAACTTATGTTAATAAACATGGCTAAGGGAATACGAACGATAAACCGTACATTTGTTAAGTCACGTCCGCTAAGGAAGCGTACAGTAACCTACAGATAATCTAACATACATAAACAGAGGTCATGCACTGAAGGGGTCTGCTAGGACCGATGCCTGCCGGGGTCGCAAGATTGTTCGAAAGAGATACCGTGACCCTGGCACATGGGCAACTGAAGGAACACGGGTGGGTTTTAGTCAGTAAAAGTCTGACATGCCCTCCCGCTCCGCCCAGAGCGGGAGAAGTCATTTGATGATTTCCCATCCAAAAAAAAAAAAAAAGAGGTCATAGACTCATAGTAAATCAGCCAGTTAACATTTTCGGGGTCATTACACTGTTGTGCAAACAATTGAGGACTCTTATCGGGCCACGTATTATATAGCGATATCCTACTTAATATTATAAACGCGAAAGTTTGTATGTATGGATGTATGGATGTGTGGATGTTTGTTCCTCTTTCACGCAAAAACTACTGAACGGATTTGGATGAAATTTGGAACACAGTTTATAACCTGGATTAACACATAGGGTACTTTTTATCCCACGCGGGCGAAGCCGCTGGCAAAAGCTAGTGATCTATAAGCTCATCAGTAGACAATTAAAGTTTATATAGTTAGTTATATTTTTATATCATTTCTTATTTCTTTAAAACTTCTGTGACGGTTTTGTTAAGTGAACTTTTATATACAATTAATTATCCTTTTCTAACCGAATATAAAAAAGGAGGAAGAAGTCGGCGGTATTATACAAAAATGTGGCCGTGACGGGACGCCCGACAGATATGAAACATCGAAAGGAGGGGCGGCAGAGAGAGCCATGACGGCATCAGAAAGCTTCTAGTCGTTTGACGTCTCGGCATACGAGTTGACACGAGTCCTTACTCCAAATGCTCGCTAATCAATGCTACACATAAAATGGCAAACAATACCGAAGCTTAGCGACTTCCCAAAAATTACATATTGTTCACTTTGTGTATTGCAATTTTTTTAAGTTTTCGTTTCGTGTGGAGTAAGACGTAAAGAATAGCACCATTCCATTTCTTCCCGTGGGTGTCGTAAGAGGCGACTAAGGGACTTACTAGAGAATGAGTAGCAGCGTTCTCTATTTATTTCACTATTATACAGCGATCGCCAACCCGCCTTGCAATCGTGGCGATTACGGCAAAGCCCCACAAATTGGGGGAGGCCTATGCCCAGCTGTGGACGTCTTTCGGGTGAAATGATGATGATGATGGTGATAATTTTTAATCAGTTGTTTAAAAAAAAGTGGTTTATTTCAGAATACCTCTCCAGCAAGCTCGCCAGGCCTTCCGCTCGATGGACGTGGAGCTCCGGCGCTCCCTACTGACCGCCCTGGAGACCGCCGCGCCGAAGCACAAGCTGCCGACACCCACACACACCACGTTCTTGTTACAACGCGTGCACTCGCCCACGCTGGCTGCGATGGACGTCGTGTTCGCGATCATGGGGCTCGTGGAACATGTAACGTATACTGTAACATACAGACACAAGCTGCCCACACCCACACACACCACGTTCTTGTTACAACGCGTGCACTCGCCCACGCTGGCTGCGATGGACGTCGTGTTCGCGATCATGGGGCTCGTGGAACATGTAACGTATACTGTAACATACAGACACAAGCTGCCGACACCCACCACCTTTTCGTCATTCAAAGCTAAATCATTTAACTTTATACTGCGGACCACTGCTTGTAAAGTGACTCATATGGTAACACATTTTGGTTCATAATTCAACTTTTGTCAGTGGCTTTAGTTTTCACAAATATTTGTTAACGTTTTCTTTATGTGGTTGGTCATCCAATACACACGAGGCGTTATAATTCGATAAGAGAACCAAGCCTGCATTGTACACTTGTATCATATTGTACTACCTTGCAGTGTGGCACTTTATGTCATGCTAAACACCTATTACTTTCTGTTCCAGGAAACGTTGCCAAAAGCGGAAGGATTTCAGCACGCCCTCGCAGCCCTCGACACGGAGAGCGGAGAGAACGAGAGTAGACGGCTGGGCTGCCTGGCGGCACAGAGGGCACTGGAGGCTGTGGCCAAGCTCGTACACGCCACGCTCAGCGCAAGAAAACTGCACCTCGCTGGGCCTTTCAGCTACTTTATAGTGCAGGAGGTGAGAATACATATCAATGTGGTACACAAGACGTCCACTGCTGGACATAGGCCTCCCCAATTTGGGGGGGGGGGGGGGGGGTTTGCCACAATCGCTACGCTTGGCAGGCGGTTTGGCGATTGCAGTATGGTGTAAAATGCATAGAGAACGCTGCTGCCCATTATCTAGTAAGTCCCTTAGTCGCCTTTTAAGACACTCACGGGAAGAAATGGGAGTATGGTATTGTGGTATTAATTACTGCAAAAGTCGGCCAATCCGGTCGTGCGTACTCAGGGTTCCTTACGATCAAATAATAGGTGTAAAATTTCCCCTAATGAAGCCGAGTCACTAGTTCTTTCTATTATTATGATATTTCTTGTACTGTACGATACCTCGGTAACTTCTGGTTATGGAGACATTGAAGGCTTAAAGTTTTTTACGAAAAAACTTCATAGTCAGGCTATATTGTTGCTATTGCTTGAATATATGCCTTCTCTTGGTGAGAGGGAGTGGGACGTAATCTACTACGGCCCAGTGCGGGTTGGTGGATGTCACATATCTAGATATATGACATCTACCCTAGGGTAAACCGGTTTTTCTTCACCGTTTGAGAGTAGTGGTGATGAAATTGTTTATACAAAGTGTAGTGCCTGCCAGGGTTTGAATTTATGATTTGCAACTCGTCAGTCTGGATCGATATCGCTGGGCCTTTACTGCCAATTTATTCTGTTAAAATGTCATTGTGAGAATTGGGGTGAACTGAATTAAAAGTGAGCTGTGATTCCATCTGCCGATCTATTCTGTCAAAATCTCACCGTGAGAATATAGGTGAAGTGACCTAAAAGTGAGCTGTCATTCCATCTGATGCTAGGGATTTCCACTAATGACAGCTCACTTTAAGCTCACTTCACCCTAGTTATCACGGTGAGATTTTTACAGAATAGCACTACTGATGCTAGGGATTGACTTTAATGACAGCTCACTTTAACCTCTTTTCACCCCATTTATCACTGCCAGGGTCGTGAGATTTGTTTGAAATAGTTAACGTGGCCCTGGCATATAGGCAACTGAAAGAATACGGGTGGGTTTTGTTAGAAACAATAAAATATTTGGTTTGTAATAACTTAAGATAGGAACTCAGTCATAGCACATCCCTAGCTTTTAGTATTTTGAGTGTGGTAGCATCCCTAGTGAAGTAGTGACCGAACAAATTATTATGGCGAATTTTCTGGGTGAACCATTGTGTGTCGTAAAAGCATTTCTCCTAAAATCAGAATATTATACAGTGCTATAATAAAAGAATCAAGGCTTTTATTCCAAAATCCTAACAGGTTATGGGCCCAGCGCTTAATAATCTGGTTTAGGTGAAGATTGCGGGAGTACCTTTTGATATAACAAAAAATCACCGGCCGGCACATCAACGTGAACGTGGCGGGTGTGGTCAGCGAGACAAAACTCGGTTATTGAGTTGTTGTCAATAGCAGCGTCTGAAGGAGGTCGTGTGGGGTGCAAAATAGCACGACATCAGGCAGCAGGCTTACGCGGAGGACCGGAAAAATGGATCATCACACAATGGCATTGGCGTCCAATTCGGCCATCAAATTGGAAGGTCAAAAAAACTGGAATGTATGGAAATTCCAGGTGACAGTCACGCTGAAAGGTTTAGACTTATATTCAGTGGTGAAAGGTACGGACATAAAGCCGGAAAGCAATGATGCAGGCTGGATTGCAAAGGATGCAAAGGCCCAAACTCTTATTGTCACCAGGATGAGTGAGGCGGCAATGGTGCATATTCTAACGTGTGAATCTGCAGCTGATATGTGGCAGAAATTGCACAGTGTCTATGAATCAAGGTCTGCAACAAGTACAATGATGTTGCAACAAAAATTCCTACAATACAAGTTTGAGGAAGGAGATTTATTTGTCTATTTATCCAAACTCCAGGAGATGATTTGCCAACTGAAGCAGGCAGGAGAAGAGGTGTCGGATAAATTTATTATGACCAAGGTATTATTATCTCTGCCAGAGAAATATAGTCACTTTATATCGGCATGGGAATCGGTGGAGACCAGCAAACAAAACTATGATGATATGGTGGCTCGTTTGCTTGTCGAGGAAGAAAGGCTAAAAGTGAAAAACAAAGTTATGGAAGAAAAAGAAAGCATAGCATTGTATTCTAAAAAGAAAAGTCAAGGTTATGTTAGAAAATGTTATAAGTGTGGAAAATTGGGACACATATCTACAGAGTGTAGAAGTAAAAGTGAAGAAAAGCGGAAATGTTTCTTGTGTGGAAGCATAGGACATCTAAAAGTCGACTGTCCAAGACATAGGAATGAAGGGCAACAAGGAAAACATGAAAAATCTAAGGGAAATGCATTCATCATAGTGACTGCAATGACAACTGGAAGTGACTTTATAAACAATGATAAAAAGTGGATAATAGATAGTGGGGCAAGTGAACATTTGACAGGTCAACACTTTCACAAACTATCTGTCACTGTCAACATCAGAGAGTTATGTTATTGTTGGTGATGGACGTCGCTTACCTGTTGTTGGTGTTGGTGATATTGAACTGAATGTGTTTAATGGTGACTCATATGTGAAATCAACATTAAACAATGTGTTACATGTGCCACAAATGAAAATCAATTTGTTCTCTGTAAACAGTGCTACAAAGAAAGGTTATAAGGTTACAATAACTGACCAACAGTGTTTATTTTATAAAGACAGCAAGCTATGTGCGTTAGGCAATCGTGAAGGGAACTATTATGTTTTAGAGGTGTCAAATAATATACATGAGAATGTAGCGGCGGTGGCAGCACTATCTGAGTGGCATGAGAGACTTTGTCACCAAAATGTAGAATATGTAAAGCAAATTCTCAATAAAAACAATATTGAGTACACAGGCGACAATTTCAAATGTGAGTCATGTCTAGAAGGTAAAATGCACAGACTTCCATTTACTAGAAGTGAGCAGCACACCAAAGAATCCCTTGAGATGGTGCATGCTGATGTGTGTGGTCCAATGGAAGTGGATAGTATTGGAGGTTCGAGATATTTTCTGCTAATAAAAGATGACTACAGCAACTACCGGGTAATCTACTTCTTGAAAAAGAAAAGTGAGACAGTTTTGCAGATAAAGAGGTTTGTCAACTGGGCTGAGAGACAGACGGGAAATAAAGTGAAAGTGATTCGTACTGACAACGGTGGCGAGTTTGTCAACAAGGAAATGCGAGAATTTGTACAGGAAAGGGGAGTATACCATCAGACCACAGTGCCTTTTACACCCCAACAAAATGGTAAAGCAGAGAGGGATATGCGCACTATCGTAGAGGCAGCAAGATCTATGCTGAAAGGTAAGATGTCTAAACAGTTATGGGCTGAGGCCGTGAACACCACAGTGTATGTTCTGAATAGAACTTCAAAGAGCAGAGTGGAAGGCCAAACACCCTATGAGACATTTCACAAACGCAAGTTTGATGTTCAGAGTCTATGTGGAGTATTTCGAGATAATGTATATGTTCACATTCCTAAGGAGAAGCGACTAAAATGGGATGTCAAGGGAGAAAAAGCAATATTTGTAGGTTATAATGATTCTAAAGGATTTAGAGTATACTATGAGGATAGAAAGGAGGTCCATACCAAGAGGGACATAGTATTTCTAGATAAGAGAAGCCAGAAGGAGCCAGATATTAAGAAAATAGAGGAAAATGAAGATGTGATCTTACTGGATATATCTATGGAAAACAATACAGAAGAGGTGCTACATGATAATAGTGAAGATGAGTTCTATGACATAGATACAGTACAGAACCAAGGAAATGGAGAAGAACAGGATGATACTCAAGAAATGATGTCTGAAGCGAGACCAGAAATAACACAGGAAGATAGACAAGAACAGGCAGATACAGAAGAAAATCAGTACCTAGATAGAAGGAACAGAAGAAAGGTTAAGCCAAAGCATCTTGAAGATTACTATCTGTATTTTGCTGAACCAAAAGATTACAAGGAAGCAATGACATCAGCAGATGCTGAAAACTGGAAAGAAGCTATCAAAAGAGAGCTAAATCAACTAAGTGAAAATAAGACATGGACAGAGATAGATACAATACCAGAAGGAAAAGAAGTAATTAGCTCAAAATGGGTTTTAAAGAAGAAAGATGATTGTTACAAGGCCAGATTAGTAGCAAGAGGCTTTGAGCAAAATTGTAATGATGATTTGTATGCCCCTGTGGCAAGGCTTAATACATTTAGAATTTTTGTATGTGTAGCTACTAAGTTAGGGTTAGGAATAAAACAAATGGATGTATGTGGAGCCTTTTTAAATGCAAAACTTGATGAGGAATTGTATTTAATTTTACCAGAGGGTACAGATACTAAGTATGTTAGACTTAATAAATCTATTTATGGTTTAAAGAGGTCTCCAAAGTATTGGAATAATACTTTTAATAATGTTATGTTATCTATGGACTATAAGCAGTCAGATAAGGATTATTGTTTGTATTCAAAATGTGAAGGTGATAAGAAAGTTTTTTTGTTATTATATGTAGATGACATTCTCTATTTTGGTAATAATGTAGAAGAAATGTGTAACTTGAGAGATATTTTGTGTAAAACTTTTAAAATGAAAGAGTTAGGAGCAATTAGTAAATTCTTGGGCATTGATGTCAAACAAGACTTAAATAAGGGGAATACTGTTATATCACAAAGTGAGTATTTGAGAAAACTGTTGTCACAATATAATATGTTGGATTGTAAGATATTAAAGTTACCAATTGATAAAAATTATAATTTTCATGTCCTAAAGAGAGATAAGTCAGAAAGTGTAGAAATAGAGAGTAAATGTAGAAGACTAATAGGGAGCTTGATGTATGCAGCTATGGGCACTAGGCCAGATATCTGTGCAGTAGTTAATATCTTGAGTCGTTATCAGAGTTGTGCATCTGAGCTTTTGTATAAATTATTGTTAAATGTATTGAGGTATGTAAATGGAACTTTAGATTTGTGTTTGATATACTATAGAGATTGTAACAATGATGTTGTAAGCTATGTTGATAGTGACTGGGGTGGTTGTAATGATAGAAAATCTACATCAGGGTGTATTTTTAAAGTGTTTGGTTGTTAAGTAATTTGGTATTCAAGGAAACAGGCAACAGTTGCACTGTCTTCAACTGAAGCTGAATATATAGCTTTGTGCTTAGCCACTAGTGAGGCTTGTTGGTTGAAGTCCATTATGTTAACATTTGGGTTTCGGGTAAACATAATTGTGTATGAGGACAAGCAGTCTACTATCAAAATGGCACAGATGGCCACTGGTAACTCTAGGGTAAAACATTTGGAGATTAAGCAGTCATTCATTAAAGAGAAATTAGAAAAGAAAATTATAGAGTTAAAATATGTGAATACCAGTGACCAACTTGCAGACATATTTACCAAAGCTTTAGGAGGGATATTGTTTATGAGATTAAGGGATAAATTGTTCGATACATATAGGTAGGTCATATTGTTAAGGGGATGCATACAGTTAAGGGTAAGACAGTTGAGTAATTTCTGTAAGTAAAAATGCTGGTTTAGCTTGAAAATATTTTATTGAGGGGAAGTGTTAGAAACAATAAAATATTTGGTTTGTAATAACTTAAGATAGGAACTCAGTCATAGCACATCCCTAGCTTTTAGTATTTTGAGTGTGGTAGCATCCCTAGTGAAGTAGTGACCGAACAAATTATTATGGCGAATTTTCTGGGTGAACCATTGTGTGTCGTAAAAGCATTTCTCCTAAAATCAGAATATTATACAGTGCTATAATAAAAGAATCAAGGCTTTTATTCCAAAATCCTAACAGGTTTTAGTTAGTAAAAGTTTGACACGCCCTTCCGCTGCACCTAGAGCGGGAGACGTCATTTGATGATTTCCCACTCACAAAAAAAAACTCTCAGTTATCACAGTGAGATTTTACCGAATAGCACTACTGTTCTAAAAACTTGCATGTTTTTAAGCCGCGGTGATCCGCCACGGGTCAAAAACAAAATGAAATGTTGTTTGTTCTGGTGCACAGGGCAGCCCGGAGGCGCGGCTGGTGCGCGGGCCGCTGTGGCTGGGCGTGGCGGCGCGCTGGGCCAGCTCGGCGGCGCCCGGGCCGCGCGCCGTGCTGGCCAGCGCTCCTCTCGACGAGCGCGACTGTCTGCTGCTGGGCATCCCGCCGCGCTACCAGCACGAGCCCAGGAAGTTAGTATACCATTCATAATGTTTCTTCAAGCTTTTATTCTTCGTATGCCGTGAACGTGTATCCACGCAAGACACAATGGTTTTTAATTGTGTCTGTAATTACGGCATTCAACGGGTTAATCTGAGTCACGAATTTACCGTCTCGAAAATAACAATATTTTAAAGAGATCTAATGTTTGTTCTAAAAGTGTCTGATGACAATTTAGACAATCGGATCAGCAAAGTCGAGTATCGATATTGGAAAATAAAATGAAAAAAAAAAAAATGTTTTTCGTCTCTCCAAATAAGTTCAAAACTTTAAATGACACTGTAACATGTACTTTATGGCTACCAAACAAATATTAAGTTATGATTTTAGGAAATTTGTTTAAAAGTTCCACATAAACTTAGAAAAACAGCTGATCAAGTTGCAAGCACTGACCTTCGCCCATTGGATGATAACTTTTTTTTTTTCAATTTCGGTACCCAACACCTAAATAAAAAATAGCCCGCTAATTTAATTTGACGCTGTGTATTACATACGGTATTTCGCGCATGGACCGACAAAATTTTTTGAGGGATTTAGTGAGTCATGAACTATCTTTCAGCCCATACACCCCTAGCTAATTCGACTAATGTATTTATGTGGTCTGTCCGCAGCTTATTCGGCGCAGCGTTCGAGCAGGCTGCGACGAAGTGCGGCGCATCGGTGTGTCTGCAGCACGCTGACTCCTCCGTCATCACGCTCCCGCTGGCCCAGCGAGCACAGTTCCTCGACGCCTTGACAGCTCTACTAGCATAGTGCTGGTCATGTCGGTGGCGTAGCTAGGGAGTAACTGTGGACTTGGTGTTACAGTCGGCCTTTAATAGATAATAATATCGACAAAAATGCATTTAATGAGCTTTTTAATATGAAACATCAATTGGCGCGCCTTGACAAGAACTGAACAGACATGACGGTTTCTTAAGCCGTCGATCGTTTCTGTTGCCGCTATTTTCTATGTTTTAAAACTGCCAGACGTCCCGGGAAGACCACATTTTGAAACTTAGAAAAAAAAAGTCCCACGATCAAATGAATTCTTCTTAATGATCTACTTAAACGTCTATTTGAGGCTGATTGCGCGTGATCCTGAATAACTAAGAAGTGTCTGTTCATATTATCCGAGTGCCGACAGAGAGGGAATGTAGATACCCGGATCAGCAGAATAAACATTGTCGATACGTGAGAAATTTTACCCGGGCATGACGCTAACTACCCGCAACCGGAACGTATGAAAAGACACTACGGTTTTGGATAATCAACATAAAAAAATAACGAACAAATTCTCAAGGGCCCGTAACTTATTGTCATTGGTTGAATGAATTATCAACAGCTAATCACAGCTTAACTTACATTCAATTTTGACGCGTCGGTAATATTTGTTCCAACGATTGGGCGTAATACTACTTTTATACAAACAGTTCATTGCTTGTTTATTTTTAAGTCTGTAGAATATTGGTGCCGATTCCCTTATTCACAAACTAAACTAAATTTAAGTTCAGTGCATCTTTTTCTTTCTATTTCATTAAGGAAAGGACAGAAGATAAATTTTAGTTTAGTCCTGTCAAATTAATCAGCGCTTGACGTAAATTGACGTAATTTTAGTAGGCAAGTTTTTAATCACGTCTAAACTTGTATGGAGTAGTGACAGGCGCTGATTAATTTGACAAGACTAAACTAAATTTTTTCTTTTGTCCTCTTCTTAATGAAATACAAAGAAAAAGATGCACTGAACTTAAATTTAGTTTAGTTTGTGAACAAGGGAATCGGTACCATTGCCTATGTTTAATAGACTCCTTAGGTGATGTAAATATAAAGTATACAGTGGTTTTGCTATAACGCTACAAGTAATACGTCGTGGATCCATCCAACTTCATAACAAACCCACTGCAACGGTAATAATATAACTTCAAGTTTTGTGCATATATTCGCGTTATTTCACTAATACAAACAAAACTTTATACCAATTCACATAGGGTATAGTTTGTATTACCTAGTTCATGCGAATATTTGGACAAAAACGCCAAATGCAGTTGAATTGCGCTGTGTAAATCAGGCTTTACCTAGTCACCAGGTACCCGGCGAAAGATATGCGGTGGTCAAGCGTGTGAAAAGGGCCTTTACTGTAAATATTCTAGCTCTTAAGTTAAGTCATTAAAAACGTTACAAATTAAGCAGATTGTTATGCAAACATTTGTTACAGGAACTATCTTTTATGAAGTAGGTTTAGATAAGTTAACAGACATAAATCACCAAATTAATGTAGTTAAAGTGCCTTTAAATATATCATAGTTTTAAAATGATTCAATAACAATTCAAGTGCCTATCAAATGGAATAAATATTATAATCAATTAGTACTCTAAGTAAATAATAATTATTATACATTCATGCTAATAATAATTTTCACAAGTCATCCTTATTTTGTTTAATGATATAATGTAATAACAATCAACATAATTTTCCTGTATTTTGTTATGTTATTGAAATCGGTTTCCACTTATGATAAATATGTTTTTGTAGAATTATTAAGCGTGTGTGTTGTTGTGATGTGAAAGAACTGTAGTTTTATCATACTGAAAAGTCTGATGTATTTCTAGAAATATTAAAAATATTCCGTGCACGATTTATCCGATGAGTCACGGCCTGTCTGTACTGCGCAGAAGAGGGTCAGTTTAGGCAGAACGGTGAGTGAGACAAAATGCGCGCAAGTTCGGAGAGCCTGAGTTCATATCGGCCGTATTGTAGCATTGAATGGCCGTATTGTACCATTGAGCGCCCGTATTGTATCATTCCTCGGACGTATTGTACCACTCATCGGCCGTATTGTACCACTCATCGGCTGTATTGTACCATTTATCGGCCGTGTTACACAACTCTTCGGGTTGTATATACCACTCATTAGCCGTGTTGCACTATTCATCGGCCGTATTGTACCATTCTTCAGCCGTATACTACCATTCATCGGTTGTGTTACACCACTCTTCGGCTCTACCATACACTATAAGCAGCAGTCAGTTCCGCCTAACCTCTTGAAAATGGCCGTTTCATGTATGACAAACATTCATCCAGGGCAATTTCGCAAGTCTATTTGTTCTGATGAACTTCTAAAAATAAAAGTACCGTTCTTTCAACTTGTTAACTGTGTTAATTGAAGTGACTGCGTTTCTAATTATAAGTTCTTAGTTAATAGTATTTATTTAGAAATAGCTGCAATATTAAATAAAACAATTGATGATACAAAATATAATCATTTATTTTCTTTGATATAAAAATAACAACATCCTTTACGTATAATATAATATTGCATTACAAATAGGTAAGTAAGTGATTTTACAACAGTACCCCTTTCCTCTCCTAAGTATATATATCATTTCAAGGTTTATTAATAATTAATTAATTAATTAACATAATTATAGTGACGCAAAAGCTCACATCTTCCCCATGGTTGTATGGGGTCGGCAGAAACTACAGAATGCGACCTGCTACGATCGTTCTCCTTTTGATTCGTATACTTTCATACACGCAAGCCTGTTGCGAGTACTACGCACCTTAGGGGGTAGGCATAAAATATAGAACGCACCATAAAAAAATATTTGAGACTAGCTTTTGCCAGCGGCTTCGCCCGCGTGGAGGTCGGAAAATATCCCGCGGGAACGTACTACCGGGATAAAAAGCCTATGTCCTTTCTCAGGCTCTAAACTATCTGTGTGCTAAATTTCATTTAAATCGGTTCAGTAGTTTTAGCAGGAAAGCGAGACAGACAGACAGACAGAGTTACTTTTGCATTTATAATATTAGTGTGGATTCGGTTAAAGCAATTTTTTTTTTCGAATGTAAGAAGCAAGTAAGCCGTTGCCAATGGTTTCATATCACTTACGTTTATAACGCTACATACTTTCAAAGTCCAGTAGGTATTGGATAATTAACTGAATCATTCAGATTTCCTTTTCAATACGAGTTTCACTGGTCCTTCATGTTTGAACAGAGTTCTTATACGGGTTGCAGACCAAGAGCTAAGCTAAGTTAGTTTAGTTTTGCTCGCATAGCTGACGCAGTTTTCCATACTTGTGTGCAGACCGCAAACTATGCGAACTAAGCTATGTGAGCTAACTAAAATATGCGAAGCTAAGTTAGTTGTGTATGCCGATGCGCAGCTACACGAGCTCTAAGCTAAGCTCCTCCCGCCTTCCCCGCACGCCCTTCACACATCCTTCGCTAGTGCTGTCCAGTGTCCTTTGTCGTACGCACGGTTGTTTTGTAGCGAATATGGAGCAATTTATTGAAATCGTTAAACAATTTCTTGTACGGAACACACAGTCAAAGGACTATCACAACTTAATTAAAAAGGATGTAGTGTGATATTAATCATCGGAACTTTCTTCATTGAATATTTACATGGCGAGCGTCGTCCGTCTAATTGAACTTTGCAACACTGACTGAGCTTTGGCTTAGCTCTTGGTGTGCATGTCATTTATTTCTAGCTTAGCTTAGCTTGCTTAGTTTAGCTTTGGTATAGCTTAATTTTCGGTCTGCAACCGGCTTTAGTCACGAGGCAAAATAGAACTGGTTTTATCATCCCAAACCCGGCCAATCAGCACATCCACAATCATTGCACAGGCTTTTGCTTTCGCTTGGGTTTTCCAGAATCACCTTTCTGCGTATAATCATTATTTATGAATCTTGTGATCAAATCCAAGGACCATTTCGGTTGATCCTTCGGCACCATGTGTCCAGAATTACGTACCATCACTTCCGTAAGGTTCCCCGCGCATTTTATATATCCAGCTATGTTACTCCCCACTTTCCAAATACTTCTGCTAACCCATCTGTATTTGTCAGACGCCGAAAACTTCAAATTGTTTAAAAAGTTGACCGTTAGGGGGTACGCCACAATAATATCCAGCTGCCCATTATAGAACATCATTCGGTAATGTGATAGTAGTTCGGAGATGTCCGGAGCTACGGACTGCATGAAGTCGAGTGCTAGCAGCAGTTGCACCGTCTCTCCGTCTTGGAAGGCGCGGCCGCCGACGTGAATACTTCGTCTAACGTCATTATTGTGTATCACACTTAGGAACGGTGCTTTATCGTTTATCTTTGCAGAACGCAAGTAGTTGTAGTAGAAATCATACCCCGTGTAAAATTTAAAGAACGAGAACTGCGTCATACTTCCGTCCATCAACCGGTCCATTAAAAGGTTCGCTTCTAACCAATGTTTACTCCTGATTGCAACATAAATATCCATTTGGGTTTTCGCAAACACTTTTAACTCATTACCATCTAATAAACCATGTTGATACAAGAAGTTACCGTAATCTAATTGATTTAAAGGATCGCTGTAAGCATTACCCAACGCCATGCCTTTTAAATTAATTTTAAATTGTCCTTTAGCATTTTCACGGTGGATTTCCATTCCAAGAGATGGTATGTACTTCCCCGCATAAGATTCGCCGGTTAAATAGAAATCATTGTTCCTCAAATGCGGAAATAGTTGAAAATACTGATGCAAGCCCTCATACAGTCCCTTTGCAATGCATTCTTGGTTGGTGCAAAAACCACTGGTATTTTCAGTGAAGCTGAATCCGGCCCCAACCGGGTTGTCGATGAAAATTAGATGATAATTCAGTGCCCAGTGATACTTTCTTGAAACAAAACGTCCTTCTTTGGCTTGGAGAGGTCCTATTTCTACGAACAGTCCATACAGAGAGCTACAACCAGGTCCACCTTGAAGCCAGAGGAGGACAGGCGCTGTCTTGTTCTTAGAAAATGGCGTAAAGTACCAGAAATATAAATTGGAGTTGTATTTCGGATTGATTGTTAAGAATCCTGCGTAACTTTCGACTTCTGATGAATTCATCAAGTTCACGCGAGATAGATTCTGGGCGACGGACACTAAACCCTTTTTGATATAGGGTGATAAAAACAGTGGATCGCCTGCTTCTTGTGCTGGTTTTGGATCCAGTTTCAACCTCGGATAAATGGGTAAGAATATAGTGTTTACGAACGAAAACAAGATGAGTACGGCGATCAAGATAATCATAACATATGATCAGATTTATTACCCCTGAGGGGTGCAACTAATATCCAATTATTTATACTTCTAGAAAAATACATGAAACACTTGGAAATCACACTATACAGAGAGGAATTCCTTGGAATTTCATGCTGAAACACTTTTGCGTGAAAGCCGATACCATTTCACAACTTTGAGAGTTGAGAGATTGTATCGGGTGACAGCGATATTGACGTCAATCAAGGAGTTTGTCGTAGAGAGTATCTAATGTTGCTTACATTAAATACTAAGAAGTTCTAAGTTAATTCCATGTCGTCTTGAAATCGTAAATCGTCGTAAGGTGTTGCTAATGAGTCGAGGGGTCGGTTGGATCGGAGGGTCACTGTTGAACAGTTTAAAGACATCATCGTGGCGTCGTTCCTACTCTCTGTATGTGATTTGTGACATATATTAGGTACTGATAATACCTCTCAAGCTGTCAGTTTGCCTATTAACATCCGCATCCTATGTCCTTCCTTTGGGTCCACTCTACCTATTCTATAGTCTTGTCCATCTTTTCCCACTACGGCTGCGGGTTCTTGCGTGCCAAAATGATGTGTGAGAAAACAGAAGCATGTCTGTATCTCCAATATCCATTGCCTCATTCGTTTCTGCAAGCTATGTCGGTAGTAGAACCGAGCTTTTCGGGTTAAACTTCGTTTAATTAAGTACTGGTAATAATAACACCTACAGAATGTGGAATATCTTAAAGCACATTTTTTTTACCGTCTTTTTATAATACATAAACAATGTACAAAAGTTGAACATTGCCTAAAACAATAGAGACAGCTAGGAAACTCTTGATTTTAATTTTAACATCACATTTCGATACTAGAAATAAGAATCTCAATCTTATTGTAATGAACCAAGTAATAAGATGACAAGGACATGAAATGTTTATGAATTAAAATCATTCTTAATAAATTTTGTGATCAAGTCTAAGGCCCATTTGGGTTGGTCATGTGGGACCATGTGGCCAGCATTTCGGACCAAGACCTCAGTTAGATTGCCAGCTCTCTTCACATACCCTGCCACTTCATTATCAACCCTCCATATGTTCCTTCGTGCAGTTCTATACTCTTCAGCTGAAGAAAATTTTAAATTTCGTAAAAAGTTTTCTGTCAGTGGGTAAGCAACAACAATATCAAGTTGTCCATTATAAAACAACATTCTATAATGTGACAACAGTTCTGTTATCTCCGGAGCTACCGATTTCAACATGTCAAGTGCTAAAAGTAACTGCACATGTACACCATCATGAAATGGTAATCCTCCAACGTGCACACTCCGCCGAACATTGTCATTTTGCAATAAGTTTATGAGTAATTTCATATCATCTTCACCTCCTGATGATTGTAAGAAGTTATAGTAGTAATCAAAGCCGGTGTAATATTTGAAGTATGAGAAATTTGTTAGCTCTCCATCCATCAGACGGTCTACAAGTATATCAGCTTGCTCCCAGTTCTGGTCCTTAATTTGTTTCACAATCTCATTTTGATACTTAACAAAAACTTTCAACTCATTACTGTCTATTAATCCAAGTTGGTACAAGTAGTTACCATAATCTAATTGATTAGCTGGGTCACAGTATCCATTGCCAATTGCCATTCCTTGCAAATTGAGTACATTAAAACCATTTTCATTTTCTTTATGTATAAACAATCCTAGGGATGGTATATACTTTCCTGCATAAGATTCACCGCTTAAATATAAGGCATTCTTCTTCAAATGTGGAAATAGTTGGAAGAACTGTGTTAATGTTGCGTATAGTCCTTTGGCTACACATTCTTCATTCACACAATATGCACTTTCATTATCTGTGAAGCTAAATCCGGTACCAACAGGGTTGTCAATGAATATTAGGTGATACTTTAGAGCCCAGTGATATTTCCTCAAAGCAAAACCTTCTTTTTTGGCTATCAGAGGGCCTAGCTCGGTGAACAGTCCGAAAAGCGAGCTTCCTCCTGGTCCACCTTGTAGCCAGACGAGGACGGGAGCCTCCTCATCCTTAGAAAAAGGCGGGAAGTACCAAAAATACATATTGGAGTTGTAGCTCTCGTTGATCGTAAAGAAGCCGGCGTGACTTCGGAATCCTATTTTATCCGTGATAGATACCTGCGAGAGATTTTGTGCGAGTATTATCGAGCCTTTTTTGAGGTACGGAGTGATCATGAGAGGATTACCAGCATTTTTATTTGATTTTGCGTCCAGTTTTATCCTCGGGTACACATTTGGAAAGAAAGTCGCGTTAACTGTAGAAAATGCACTCAACACTGCGAGTAAAAGTATCCACATTTTACAAGAATCACGCTGTGTCGTCATCGTGTTGTATTCGAATAATATATACAGATATTCACAGAATACGCAGCAACATTTTGTCCCGTAACAAGTAAAAAACCGACGACATCGACATAAAAGTTACAAACTTGTTTGTTTTTGTTTGTATTGTATTCGGTTTGGCTCACAGGTTTTCGTAACACATCAATTACCTTTTGACATTTGTGTCATTCGGAATGAGGATTGTCATTCGGTAATTCATCAAAGTTCATTCAAAAACCTGATTAAAAAACGTGTTGGAACGTTGTTGGAAGCTCAGGATCGAAAAATCCATAATAAAAAACTTTTTTGCAAAAAAAAAAACAACCGACTTCCTTAAAATCACTACAAAGTAAAAAATAACTTTAATTTCGGAAGTCGGTGTCTTAGGATCTGTATTTATGGTTTTTTTTGCCACCGACTTCCGAAATTAAAGTTATTTTTTACTTTGTAGTGATTTTAAGGAAGTCGGTTGTTTTTTTTTTTGCAAAAAAGTTTTTATTTTTTAAATTTTTAGTTGTGGTATTCACCCTGCACTAATTCCAAACAAACAATGCATATTTTATGCGATAGCAGAAATCGCGGCTGATTTGCTGTCATTTTTTAAAGAGTTCCGGTGTCTGTCTCCCGAAATCATCATCAGATCTATATGAAAATTATATGGGACCATTTCGGAATAAACCCCTTTCGAACAAAAAAATAATTTTGCAAATCCGTCTATATATGATGGAGATATGGCCGAACATACATAAAAAAAAAAAAAAAAAAAATATAAACATCCGAATTGAGAACCTCCTCCTTTTTGAAGTCGGTTAAAAATAAACAACAAAAACAGTTTGATCACCTATTTTATTTCTCACCAAAATAAGAAATATATATATTTTAATTTCAATCATTGTTATAATATTTAATATTCAAACGTTTGACGCTTTCAATAGCTTTTTTATTTCGGATATTTCTATCTATCTAGTCTCCACAAACAAGACAATTTGTGTCTAAACAAAACGTCTGAGCTAGTGATGATCGAGTTTTTTTTTTCGCCGAATCGATTTATGATATTTATATGACAAGTTGGATGAATAAAAAGAACTATAAATGAAACACATTTTTATTTTTGATAGTTGCTGCCCACGAACATAAAATAATTATATCGAATAGCATCGCATCGCCCGCTTGCGCTCTACGTTTACTATTAACATTCTTTCTTTTTACTCGGCTTCTTAAGTCGTGTTAATTATAATATACCTAATTAAATCATTCATTCATCATCATTTCAGCCGAAAGACGTCCACTGCTGGACATAAACCTCCCTCAAGCTCCACCACTTCGACTAGAGACTACGAAGGTCTGAGATATTTGTTCAATAAAATACTCGCGGTAAAATAACGCACTTGTCGTGAAATTTCAAGTGGCACTTCCATTTCAATATGAAACTTGAGAACTTATCTGGGTATCCTCGACATACATATAACTTCCAATAAGATCGGAATATTTGCGCCATATGAAGTTTTCTACACTTGCAAAAGCCGCCCCACAGCCTGCCGTGCTAGGAAGATGGGATGCCTAAAGGGTGTCGACACATTTTGCACCACTCATCATAGGCCAACCTAACTTCCAAGGCAATAATTATGTTTATTCCGTCTGGTCTTTTCCCGTAGCTGGCACCCCGGCGCTTGATGGTCATTAATGCTGGTGCGTCGTGCTATCTGTTTAGCGCTCTGACTGCAAGGCCACGGTGCCATGGTGTTTGAGGCAGTCGACAGCTTCGAGCGAGACCACGCAAGAAGTGCCCAGACGCAGACAAGTAGCGAGCCGGAAGGAATGGACCCAGATGCTCGACTCCCACTTACCCACAGCCAGCAGCACTGGCCCACGGCACACTCAGCAGTGTTGGTGAATGTATTGATAAGATGATACAGTACCAAACTGCTGAGTGGCTCAGTGTGTCTGGGAAGATGGGTTTACGGGCCGATCTGTATCCGGGAAAGTCACTTTCCAGGCGTTCACCGTATCAGTCAAGCACTGCACTTCAGAGTTAACCAGGGAGGTGGCTGTAATTTTCCCGGTAAATTTTTCAGTGCTGTGGACGCCGCAGGAAGCGAATATGTGTAGTTTTGCGAACACCGCACTGAGGCCACCAAACCACAAACCAGGCGAGTAAGTCCGAGCGTAGCTTTAAGCTACACTGCATACTTCATATTATTTTTCATTTATTAGTTACTTGGCTGTTAGTCGCCAAACAGATGTTAAGTAAGTATGCTGCAAATTTTAAATGATTTATTGGACAATTTTACCCAACAGATGTGGTTGCTTCCCGCTTCTTATAAAAGAGAAGAAATATTTCGTTGCGTATTATTTTACTTTATTTAATAGTTTCAAGAACGTGGGCTTAAGTTTAGGGATCCAATGGACAACGAGACAGTTTGCATTCTCTTTCATCGTTAAAAATCAAATCGAATCGTATGTATGTAACAATATTAATCATAACGACAATGCTATTCCTTAGCGAACATCCCTATTGCTTTGCAAACGAGCGAGTTGCGAGAGTAAGCGAGAGGGAGAAGGAACAAAGATTCAGCGAATAACACCAGGGCTGCCAGATCGTATAATTGGATACAAAATTTGTATAATCGGACGGTGAATTGTATCCTTAATCATTCAGTATAATTGGATACAAAAATAGCAGTATGAAATGAGATGTTATTGTGTTAGGCCACTTATGCCTCTAGTTTTTTGGAGGTTGGCTGCTGTGTATACGAATACTTTTATTTTGGACAACAAACTCCAAGCAGAACAATGCTGGAAAAAGGTATTCTCATTGAGTGATGGACATGCCAGCAAAATGTTTCCTAATTTAAAAGCGGTCATAGCTCTTTTGCTTGTTTTACCATTTTCCAATGCATCTGTGGAGCGCACTTTTAACTACCTTTAAAAGATAAAGATGCAAGATAGAAATTGTTTAAAAACGGAAACAATATCTGCTGTCATGAGTACAAAAAATGGTGTAGCGAAACGCGGTGGGTGCATTGCTTTTGAGCCCTCTACAGCTATGCTAAATAAGAAAATTATAAGAAGAAATAATAAAACTGCATGATGGTTGGTCTTTTATGTGAATGGTCATGGGAGTTGAAGCTCTGAACTAACTTGGTGAGCTCAGAACTAACTACCTAACCACATTTCTTCCATTTATTTTTCTTTATGTATGGATTTTTTGTTTTTTACAGTCAAACACTAATTACTAGAAAAATAAGTCTTGATTGATAAATTGATGACGTACTAATAATAAGAATACTTAAGGGGAATGCTCCAACCAGCCCGCGAAATTCAAAATTTCTTGCGTTTTTTGCAATTTGCAGGCCAGTGCTAGGTTGTATGTTGATTAAAATATTATTCGCGGCTGTAAGATGTATGTAGTTACAGAATTATAATTATCAAAATCACCAATACAACCCTCCAAGTTCATAAAGGGCTAGGAACAAAAAAAAAAACTGAAAAAGTCATTCCTACAGCTTTATTAACTTAGAGCGTTGTTTTGATGATTATAATTCTGTAACTACATATGTCTTACAGTTGCGAATAATATTTTGATCAACATACAACCTAGCACTGGCCTGCAACTTGCAAAAAACGTAAGAAAATTTGAATTTCGCGGGCTGGTTGGAGCATTCACCTTAATTTTGATTGTATTTATTTTACAGATTTAAATTTTGCCACCACTTTAACGTGAACGTGACCAGTACTATAAAGTAACTGTGTATCATACCAGATTTTAAAAGTGAAATGACAAAAACGAAGCAATAAAAGTACAAGTCGGTATGTTTGTCGTATTAAATTATTAAGATAAATCGGTTTTTCATCACGCATCTGTGAAAAGAAACATAATAAATATCGATTTATATAATGATTATGTATAATGCGATCTGATTTCGTATAATTACCGATACAAAACCGTATTGCCGAAATTTTTTTACTGGCAGCCCTGAATAACACATTGATAAGCCGGCTAAACAACAACTTATTGTTATTGAAATTCCTTGTAGCATGATAAAAAGGTGAAGCCGACTAACAATTGGGTCAGTATTCGGGTCGAGATGGCGCAAACATTGTGGGCTTTGTTGATATTTCAATTATTCTTCAATGCTGAGGGTTTCTTTCATCGATATCCGACGTTGAAACTTGGCGAGCGGGATGGAGGTGATCCAGGGCCTCCGTTGTTCCTCACCCCGTACGTCGAGAGTGGGAAAATTGATGAAGGCAGGCGTCTCGCCCGCGTGCCCTTCACAGAAAGTCTTCGTATCAAGAGTTACGCTGGATATTTCACTGTGAACAAGACGTACGACTCCAACCAATTCTTCTGGTACTTCCCCGCGATGGTACCGGATAACAAGAACGCGCCCGTCGTCGTGTGGCTGCAGGGCGGACCCGGTGCTACCTCGTTGTATGGTCTATTCACGGAGAACGGTCCAATTAGAGTTCGTAATAATAAATTCGAGAGGAGGAAGTACAACTGGGCTTTAAGTCACCACATGATATACATAGACAACCCTGTTGGCACTGGCTTCAGCTTCACGAACGACAGCCGAGGCTACTGCACAGACGAGACGCAGGTTGGTGAACAGTTGTACACCACATTGATACAGTTTTTCCAGCTCTTCCCTGAACTGCAGCAGAATAAGTTCTTTGTGACCGGTGAGTCTTATGGAGGGAAGTATGTGCCTGCCCTCGCATATACCATACATAAGAAGAATCCTACTGCTAAACTAAAAATTAACATGAAAGGAATTGCCATTGGCAATGGTCTGAGTGACCCAGAACATCAGTTGGTTTATGGCAAATATTTGTATCAAATAGGTCTCATAGATTCGAATGGGGCTAAAGTATTTGAAGAATATGAAAACAAAACTAAAAACTTTATCAAACAAGGAAAATGGGAGGATGCCTTTACCACATTTGATTCATTGTTGAACGGTGACATGATAGATGGTAAGAGTGTGTTTACGAATCTAACTGGCTTCAATTTCTACTTCAATTATTTACACACTAAAGACTACACTCAGTACGAAGACTTCGGACCAATGCTACAAAAGACTGCGGTACGTAAAATGATTCATGTTGGAAACTTACAGTTCCACAATGGCACAGAAGTTGAGAAGCATCTGAAGCAGGATGTGATGAAGTCCGTAGCTCCATGGATATCAGAACTCCTTGATCACTACTATATTGTTGTATACAATGGTCAATTAGACATTATTGTTGCGTACCCCTTAACTGTAAACTACCTCAGGAACCTCAACTTTACTGGTGCTGATGAATATAAGACAGCAAAGAGGTACGTTTGGAAGGTGGATGGAGAGGTAGCTGGCTATGTGAAACAAGCTGGCAAACTAGTGGAGATTTTGGTGAGGAATGCTGGACACATGGTGCCTGGAGACCAGCCCAAATGGGCACTAGATCTGATTACCCGTTTCACTCATGAGAAAACTTTTGATATCCCCAAAAAGAACATCTATTTGGGATTGAATTGAGTATTGTTAAGGAAATAATGTTATTTAATAGTTACGTGTAAATTATGTACATGTAAAATTAATAAATTCAGTAAGTAAAACTCCTGATGAAATGAGTCACCTTCATACTTATGTTACATGCATTGTAGACAAGCTATGTTACTGGAAATTGATGGTTGGAGGATGTTGGTACTTATTTCTTGTTAAGTTTAAATTTTAAAATACATTTCTAACACAAATTGTGCATCAAGAAAAGATACCATTTCTTGGGGGTAGGCACCAATAAATATTATCTTTCCTTAATATACAAAGACTGCAAAAATGCATTTCTGCTTTGTTAATATAGTTGCATTGTAATAAGTACATAATGTGTCTATGACGGTATACAGTAAAAACTCCTAAAGTATTAGGGATTTATTGTATTCTGTTATCTATAAAAATAGCAAGGTAATTTCGCACAACAATGTCAAAGTATGTACAATAGTGCTGCTCGTAAACATCATTGTTATTCCGTCAATCATTTAAAAATGCATACCTAAATCAACTTGCGATACTTAGCACCCTGTTCCACTATCTGTTAAAAATACCAGTGTAATTGTTTATACCTAATTTTAGAACTTGAAACCATAATAGATTGTGTTTTTAATGTATTTGTTACCAACATTTTGTAAAATAAGAATAAATATTTTTATACTATTCAAAAGTGTTGAGTTTATTTTATTTTGTTTGGTTGATGCCTCGATGCCCTTGATTAGCCATGGTGGAAGCTTGCCTTGCAAGTTTTTTTTACACAACATGCATAAATACCTACAACCTACACTCTATAGATAAGAATTAGGTATACAGGTGTCCCAAAAATCAACGTCAAGCCGAAAACAGTTGATAGGCCAGGTGGTGACAGTTATCAGAAAAATAATAAAAAAAATCTAAGTTAAGCAATTTTTTTTTCAGTACGGAGTTAAAGTTGGGCGATGTAATAATTTTTAGTACATGGTGGAGCAAAAAAGTGATGTTTTCTTCAAAACTGAGGTAGTTGTGTTTTAATTTTGGACTGTAGTTTACAGAAGCGTTATTCAGGGTTACATCACTCACAAAAAAAATATGAAAAGTAATGTCAATAATTTGAAAAGTACTTACCTAACTTAGATTTTTTTATTATTTTTCTGATAACTGTCACCACCTGGCCTATCAACCGTTTTCGGCTTGACGTTGATTTTTGGGACACCCTGTATAGGCAGTAGGCTAGCTCCCATATTCCCAATTATAACTGGCGAAACTAGAGCGTACAACCTCTGCCAAACCTATTGGGGAATATTGGCGTGATGTTAAACCGTAGGTATCCCTGAGTAATCGCTAAGCTACCGGACTACCGGTACTACGTGTTTACAAATAAAACCATCATGTCATTTATTTCTCCCTCGGGTCGTTTCCGGATGAATACATGTTTGTGCATTGTTTTTCCGGAAGTTGTCTCAACGATCGATGTGTGATTTGTGTATGGCTGGTGATTCCCTAATAAATGGTACAACTACAAACGGCTACAAAGCTATTAAGCTAGACTTTTTCAGTTAAAACAGACCATGCAATGTATAGGGTTTATATACAATTAGAAGTCAGCATATACTGGAAATGTAAAGCTTGATTAATCGCCATGCGTACGAACTAGCTTCAACTTTCTGACTAATTGAACAAGTTTTCACATGTTGAAATAAATGCTTTGAACAGTGCTCGGTTTAATGTTTAATCCTATTAGGCTATTAGTAGTAGGTTTCGATTCGCGTTTAACCGGACTAATTGTTGTTAGATATTCGGATAATCCAATGTATGAATTAAATCGATTTTGGTAAATATTATTGCATAATGTTGGGTAACTATTAAAAACAATGTTTGAAGAAATGACTAAGCGATGACATATTTTCATATAATACCTTCTAAAATGTCACAGCGGACTACATTATTAGTTGGTAATGAACTAAAAAACAATAACATAGCTTGACGCGTGGGGGGCGGGCGGGTAATGCAAGTTCGACATGTCCGTACATGCATAGATTTCGACTTGATGGTATAAAGCAGGGACCGAAAACCTTTATAAATTACGGTACAGGTATTGAAGAATTTTGGTTATTTTTAAGACTTAGGTTACCACTATCTGGGTAACCAGACAGAAAAAAAATGTAACCTCTATTCAGGTTACCGTTTTAATACCGGTTACCTAAAAATGACCTTGATTACGAGAAAGAAACAGAATATAATATCGCAATGCCAATCATTTGTATTTGTTGGCATTAGAAAATAGTAAATATTACCAGGAAAGTAGTCATGTTGTGCGGTTCCGTTTAAGTACTTAGGTACGCTTATTTGGTTGGTTCACCTTTTTGTGGAGTGCCTATTTGTTGACGAACAAATTGTGAAATGGCAGGAAACGGTAAGTATTTTGGTATTTACATCAGGAAACGGTATTTCTGTATTTACATGTAAAGTTTTAAAAACGTAGGCCATTCGGGATGGCCGCGAATGGCCCATTCCTTGAGGCGGTAGTAGCTACATATCGCACCTTTAGGAACAAAGGGTCACTTCTGCAAGTTTTTGTAGAAAAAGCCAAATTGTGACTGCGCATTTGTGACGGAGAGGCACTGCGGTAATATAACCTACTTGCATAAAACTTTTCTTTTCATTGCAACCAAAACGTCACTTTTGTTTACAAGTGACATTATTTTTGTAATGATTAGTAACAAAAAGTCACTTTTGTAGCCTTCCCTCAGTTTATGGCTTGTTTCTAAAACCCCTTCATGTATTTATTTTTTAATATTCAAGATTGTCCGTGAAGAAACTATCGATTTAAGACTATAAGAATGGCCTTAATACTCTGAAACAGTACAAATTTATTAAAGAAATACGACAAAACAAATTAATAATGCTTCTCCTGTAAAGTTGGAAAAAATGCAAAAGTGACCCTTTGTTCCCAAAGGTGCGATATGTGTTGGTAATAATAATAAAAGTAATAATAAGGCAACACCGCGCCGACAGACGTCACAGTTTTCAGTTTTTTCAATTTAAATAGTCATAATAATTTTAAACCAATTTTCATAAGTATTTTTAATTTAATAGCCTAAACCTTTACTTCTGAAGGGCCTTGAGAACAGGTTTCCCGCCAGCCTTCAGGAGCTCAGCCGTAATTCCGTCATCACCCGGCGCCTTGTTGTTTTTAAGCTGCTTCAGAGCCATCCGAATCTCGTACAAGCTGACGTCCGGGATGTCTTCGGTGTAATGTCGGGTCAACCTAGCTCTTGGGTCATTTGCCAGATTTTTAACGGGGTTACTTGTTGACATGTATAACTGTCCATAGAACCTCTCAATCTCCTTAAACAGCTCAGGTTTGGCGGATACGACTCTGCCATCATCGGTCTTCAGTTTCGTAAGCTGGCTCTGCCCAATAGACAGATCCCTAGTAAATACCTTGGAGCCCTTATTCCGCTCTATCGCGTCCTTGATCCGCTCTGTGTTATAGCGGCGAAGGTCGCTTTTCAAGGACTTAGAGATCTGTCTATTGAGCTGCCGGTACTCGAGCGCAGCTCTTGAAGACTGCAGGATCATTCCGCGCCTCTGTTCCATGAGCTGTAATGTAGGATCTGAGAGTTTCTTTTTCCTATTAGTACGGCGGGTCTTGAAGAACTTAGACCCAACCGTATGGACAGTTTCCACGAACCCATCGTTAAAATCGTCCACGGAGCTCCCTAGGCACTCAAAACGATTCTGGAGTTCGAGCTGAAAGCTCTCGGGGTTTTGAAGTTGGATCGGTGCTGGACGGAGCGTTGACCTCATCAGCCGACATCTTTCCAGCTTGATATTGATATTCAATGTGCCTCTTACCATGCGGTGATCGCTCCCGGTTTTCACCGCGTTGATCACAGAGACATCATTGAAAATTTGCCTCTTCGTCGACATAATGAAGTCAATCTCGTTTTTTGTTGCACCATCAGGACTCTGCCAGGTCCACTTCCTGTGCTCACGTTTTCTGAAGAAGGAATTCATCATAAAGAGGCCTTCCTTCTCCATAAAACTAGCCAGTAGGTGACCCCGGTGGTTGCGACGTCCAACTCCAAATTGCCCCACTCTCAACTCATCATCGCCTCGCTTGCCCAGTTTCGCGTTGAAGTCCCCCGTGACAACGGTGAAGTGAGTTTTGGAACCATGCATGGCTTTGGAAATATCCTCATACATGGTCTCCACCTCATCGTCGGGGTGTGACGAGGTCGGAGCGTAAACCTGTATGACCTTCAACGAATACCTTGCGGTTATTCTGAGTATAAGGTACGCTACCCTGGTCGACACACTCTCGATCTTCACCACGTTGCTCACAAGGGACTTATGGACGATAAACCCGACGCCACCTTGGGACTGCTGGTCGCCCTCCCGGAAATAGAGCAGGTTTCCGGATTTGAGGATTATCGAGTCCTCCCCCTCTCTTCGGACTTCAGATAACCCTACTATATCCCATCGTAACCTGCTCAATTCTTCCTCCAGTTCGGCGATCTTCTCGTCGGTCCGAAGTGTACGCGTGTTATATGTTGCCAGGTCCAATTGTCGGTGTTTGTGGTAGCCGGATCTCCTCCGGGGATTCTTTGCACCCCTTGCCTCACCGTGGCCTTGACCGCTACCATAGCCAAGGTTAGGTGGGCCGCCGGGCACTAGGGGCCATTTATTTTTGGTGCTTGTCATTTTAGGGGGGGGGTTACCATAATCGCCACGCTTGGCAGGCGGGTTGGCGATCGCAGTATGATAGTCTGCAATGCATAGAGAACGCTGCTGCCCATTCTCTAGTATATCCCTTAGTCGCCTCTTACGACACCCACGGGAAGAAATGGGGTGATGCTATTCTTTACGTCCGGCACCTACACGGCCGAGCTGTTTGATTCCGTCATATTCGAGGGCAAAACGCCACAGGCATGGAACAGAGGTGTGGTGGTACTTTTCTTTAAGAATTATAGGCCCATCTCACTTCTGAGCCATGTCTACAAGCTGTTTTCAAGAGTCATCACGAACCGTCTAGCGCGCAGGTTTGACGACTTCCAGCCTCCCGAACAAGCCGGATTCCGTAAAGGCTTTAGCACCGTGGACCACATACATACGCTGCGGCAGGTTATACAGAAGACCGAAGAGTATAACCTGCCTCTTTGTTTAGCGTTTGTGGACTACGAAAAAGCCTTCGATTCGGTCGAAACCTGGGCTGTACTGCAGTCTCTTCAACGGTGCCAGATCGACTATCGGTACATCGAGGTGCTGAAGTGTCTGTACGAAAACGCCACTATGTCAGTCCGACTTCAGGACCAGACCTCGAAACCTATCCTTCTGCAGCGAGGGGTGAGACAGGGAGACGTTATTTCTCCGAAACTGTTCACCGCTGCACTGGAGGATGTCTTCAAGGTTCTGGACTGGAAAGGGGCTGGCATCAACATCAATGGCGAGTACATCACTCACCTTCGGTTTGCCGATGATATAGTTGTCATGGCTGAGACTATGGAGGGCCTCAGTACAATGCTCGATGACCTCAGTAGAGCTTCCGAAAGAGTGGGTCTCAGGATGAACATGGACAAGACAAAGGTCATGTCCAATGCTCGTGTGATACCCACTCCAGTGAAGATCGGAGGCGCTACACTCGAAGTTGTGGACGAATATGTTTACCTAGGACAGACTGTCCAGTTAGGTAGGTCCAACTTCGAGAAAGAGGTCAATCGTCGAATCCGACTCGGCTGGGCAGCGTTTGGGAAGCTACGCAATATCTTCTCGTCCCACATACCGCAGTGTCTCAAGACGAAAGTCTTTGACCAGTGTGTGTTGCCAGTGATGACATATGGAACCGAAACGTGGTCGCTCACAATGGGCCTTATTAGAAGGCTGAAAGTCACCCAAAGGGCGATGGAGAGGGCTATGCTTGGAGTTTCCCTACGTGATCGAATCAGAAATGAAGAGATCCGTAGGAGAACCAAAGTAACCGACATAGCCCGAAGAATTGCTAAACTGAAGTGGCAGTGGGCAGGGCACATTGCTCGCAGAACAGATGGCCGATGGGGCCGAAAGGTTCTGGAGTGGCGACCGCGTACCGGAAGACGTAGAGTTGGAAGGCCTCCAACAAGGTGGACCGATGACCTTGTGAAGGCCGCAGGAACCCGCTGGATGCGGGAAGCACAAAACCGGTCGAAGTGGCGGAGCTTGGGGGAGGCCTATGTCCAGCAGTGGACGTCTTTCGGCTGAAATGATGAAACCTTTACTAGGCATAGCATAAAATAATAAAAAAGACCGTTTCACATTAAAAATATGTAAATCTCATCGAAAACTGCCGACTCGGGGGTGACATGACAGATGTCACCTCCGAACAACAATGAAAATAATTGAAAAAAAATCAAATGGATAAACTGAAGAAATGTTGACAAGATCAGTGGCACGCCGCGCACGCCCACCACCTCCGAACTCGTCGCTCAGCTCCGCCTCGCCGCCGCCGGTACCCAGCCCCACTGCGGGCGCTGTGACGACACCGGCCGTGGCAGTTGCGTCGAGCTCGAGTGACGAGTATTTCTCTCCGCCCACGACGCCACCACCTGCTCGTCGACGGGGAGGACGCCGGCCACCGGACGGCTTTGGACCTCGAGGCCCACCGGCCTCTGATAGGGTCCCAGCTCCCGGTGGAAGTGTGCAGCGCATGAGATGGACACAATCCATTAATGAAAATGTCATGCGCTCATACTATGGAGCTACAGAGGGGGGAAACAATCTGACCGCGTACCGTGTTCGGATGCTCTCTCCTTTTCAGGTGCTTGAGCCAGCTGTCAACGTTTCGGCACAACGACTGTCGGATCAGGTGCCGGTCATCCAACGTCATCGTATGTTGGATGACACTGTACTTGATCGCTTGCGAAACGAAATGCGGAGTAGCCATGTCATCGTCACCACGCCGCAGACTGCTGCAGTACCACCGCAGCCAATCACAATTTACGCTGACGAAGGAAGGGATGACAGGGCTACAAACATAAGTACCCATTGCAATGATGAATTGAGGAGTGCTTTGGAGTGTGCGATTCGGGAATATCGGTTCATGACTCCCGAACTTAGACCACGCTTACCTCGTTTGCCCATGCATAACAAAAATAGGGCACTGGTGGCGGCTTTGGATTCGCAGTTGTCAAACTATTTTGATGACTGCGAAGACCTCGCCGATACTCATTCGATTCTGTACTGCGCGGCTGTAGCGGCATGTCGTGTAGCTTACGTCAAATTCCCTAATGACTCTAGAGCTACACGACCGAAACCAGCCGTACCAGCTTGGCAGTGCAGAATTGAACGTCGTATTGGTGGGGCCAGAGCCCTCATCGGGAAACTAATCTGCTTCAGGGAGGGCAACACTTGCCCTAGAGTGATGCGCTTTGTGAGGCGGGCGTTCTCGGGGACTGATATCAGCCCTCGGGACTATATGTCCCGTGTCACAGAGCGCATAGACTTCCTGAAGCAGAAAGTATATGCATGGGCGAACCGTATTCGTAGGTATAAGCGGCGAGTGGACCGATATACTCAGAACCGCACCTTCCAGAGTGATGAAAGGTGGGTATATAGGGCTTGGGAGCGACCGGTCCAAAGTGTGGCGGACGCGCACCTGCCGGATAATGATGCCATGTGTTCTTTTTGGCGTAGTATCTGGTCGGTGCCTGTCAGTCACACCGAAGGGGATTGGGCTCGAGAAGTCGAGCGAGCCTGCGAGCCAATACCAGAAATGGGGGCCATTACCATCTGCCCCCAAGATGTAGCTCGTGCAGTCCGTCCATTGCCCAATTGGAAGTCTCCAGGGCCGGACGGGCTGCACAACTTCTGGATTAAATGGTTCATTGGATCGCATGCTCGCTTGGCGGCTCAGTACCAGACTGCTTTGGAGTCTGGTTCGCTACCCCAGTTCCTAACAACAGGAATTACCCACCTGCTCCACAAATCAGGTAGTACCGTGGAACCCAAAAATTATAGACCGATCACGTGTTTGCCGACGGTCTATAAAGTTCTTACATCCATTCTGAGAGCTAAAATTTACAATCATATTGACACCAACTCCATCATGTCTGTCTCTCAAAATGGATGTAGGAACGGGTCTCGCGGTACTAAGAAGCTACTCCTCATTGATATGGCCATTAGCCAACAGGTTCGTCGTTCCCGAAAGGATCTGTCGACATGTTGGATAGATTATAAGAAGGCCTATGACTCGGTACCACATACATGGCTCAAGAGGGTGCTGGAGTTGTATAAAGTCGATGCAACTCTGCGCACCTTCCTGATTTCATGTATGGAGCAGTGGAGAACGGTCCTTCGCTATCCAGGATGTCGAAATATCCAAAGGAACAGCGAACCGATAAGGATCGAGCGAGGCATATTTCAGGGCGATAGTTTGAGTCCGCTTTGGTTCTGCTTAGCCCTGAATCCTCTGAGTACACTGCTGGAGGATTCAGGTATAGAGTATCGGTTGAGGAGAGGTGGTCAGGTTATATCTCACCTCCTTTACATGGATGACCTTAAACTCTTTGCCCCCAACAATTTTCAACTGATGGAGCTACTGAAAGTAACTGAAACCTTCAGTAGCGCCATCAGGATGGAATTTGGTGTGGACAAATTGTCGGTCATGCATGTAAAGCGAGGGGAGATGGTGGAATCCGCGAGAACCCAACTCTCGGATTCCATAAACCTCCGAGACCTCTCCGCATCCGAAACCTATAAGTATTTGGGTATGTCGGAAGCATTGGGCATCAATGTTACTGACATGAAGCAATCGTTGAAGGAGCGCTTCTTTGGCCGCCTGAAGAAAGTATTTAATAGTCTTCTATCAGGCGGAAACAAGGTGCGCGCCTTCAACGGTTGGGTCATGCCGGTTTTGATGTACTCTTTCGGCATACTCAAATGGACTCAGACCGAACTCGACGCCCTGGACAGGAAGGTCCGTACGCTGCTGACTGCATATCGAATGCATCACCCACGGTCATCGGTAATGAGGCTGCATATCCCGCGAAAGTGTGGAGGTCGAGGCTTTTTAAACGCTAAGACTCTCCACAATCGCGAGATATGCAGTCTCAGGGAATATTTCCTAGAAACCGACGTGGGGATGCATCGCGATGTGGTCGCGGTTGACAATGGCCTCACCCCGCTCTCCTTGGCTAACGAGAACTGGCGCAAACCTGTAGTACTTGACACTAATGAACGCATGGAAGTATGGCAGAGTAAGGAGCTCCACGGACGCTTTTTCCGGGCCAAATCCACTTACCTTTAAGGCGAGGTTGCAGTACTTTTTAACTTTTTTAAACCTCTGTAAATCTAGCAAAATGGCTAGTTTCCGTAAAAAAAATATTATTTAGGAAAATTGAACATACTGTTAAGCGCTGTGTGAAGATAGAAACGTGAATTAAAACAATTGGCTCGATAAAAAATAATCATAAAGTTGACACTAAATCTCCATTTAAAACGTGTACCTTGAAGAGATTCCATCATTAAACCATGTAAAACTCATACCAAAAGATAGGTTTTATTGTGTTTTAGGGTATGTTGAGAAAATATTTTATAATTTCCTTATCATTTTGTCTCCACGAAACAATTATACACAAAATCTAGCAGCTCAAGCGCTCGCAACGACCGGCCAGTGTTCGCCGAAACGTCTTCGACTACAAGAGGGCCTTAAAACTTTATTGCAACCTTCTATATCACATTTCGAGGAATTTGTTTCCCTTTCGTAGGTAAAATATGCATAAACATGATTTTTTCTTTTTCGTCCCATTTTAAATAGTAGGTACGTAGGTAGTAAATATGCCAACCAAACAGTTTAACACTTGCTATCAAACTGAATGAAAGACGCGTTGCGCGTGCACGTGCTGCGTGCCGTGCCAGCCAGGGCCGTGATTGGTCGGCGTTCGCCTAAGTTCGTGTGTCGACTCGACTCTTTGTCACACACACAGGCGATGCGCGCCCTTTGACTAATGCCGACGGCTCGTGTAAGATAGGGGTAATTTTTATTTCGGTAACCAGTATTAATACTGGTTGTATTGAATTTAAGAATAAAGGTAACCTTTAAAATTACCTGTAAAAGAAAAAAAGGTTGTTACCGAAAAAATACCCGTATTGATCATACCGGTTTCGGTCCCTTGTATAAAGTTATATGATCGCGGTTGGTAGTCCGGATAATCCGTAAAACCGACAACGAAACGATTTTTAGACAGGTATACCTAGGTACTTAATTAGGAGATAGATTAGTAATCGCTGTGTGTGTAGGTATTTCTTTTCAGGAAATATTTTCCTCTATGCAGAAAATACTAAAAGCGGTGCACATAATTTATGTTTACACCACATTATCGACTTGTAGGTAGGTGTAAAAAGTAACATGACTTACCTACCTACTAACCAAGATCAAGTTCAATGTCGTAGGACATGACGTAATCGAACCGGCATCGTTTTTCTTATGTAGAAGTAAATTGAGTTGGATTGTCTCATTTTTCTGTGTCAATGGACAGTAAAGGTGGCAAAAAATATTATTAAGAATATTCGCTAGTATAACTTTCAATGCTTAGGGTCTTTGCATTTTCAGCGCCATGCATACGGGAGAACCTATTTGTGCAATCTGTCGTAGTGTAAACAGCGCATGTCCACTGTTTGGGGTCACGAACGCGTCACGCGTTAGACATCAGGGCCATATTACACCCACTTGTGCAATATTTAATTTCCCCTAGTGTAACAAAGTATTAGAAAATAAATAAAAAGCTAGTTTATCACAATAACAAATGTTACTTTATTTAATCTTTAACCTAGAGTTACTTTATTATCTGGATATGAGCAATCTGTGTACAAACAAACCACACAAAACACTACATCCCAGGAAAGTGAACATTACTTAATCAAATAATTTTAAACACTCTTGTGTTGACAAAACAGCACTTTCTGAACGCCTGGCATGATACCGTGTCAAAAAAAAAAAATGTATCAGCATGTTATAACTATTTATTTATATTGTAAATCAAAAATGCTCTGGACTCTGTACCAACACTCCACAGATTTAAGTCAAAGTAGATTGCATGGCATTCAAAAAGGGCAAACACTGGTAGAAAAGGAATGGAGAAATCTATTCATTTATCGACCTTCTATATAAGTTGATAGCTCAATTTCTTCTGGCAGCTCCGTGATGTTGACATCGAAGCGGTCTTGAACTTCATTAAGGATTTTGGCATCATTCTCGTCAGATACCATTGTTATAGCTAAGCCTTTAGTACCAAAACGGCCGGCACGAGCCACACGATGCAGGTATGTGTCTGAATCTTCAGGCATATCATAATTGAATACAATATTCACTCGTTCGATATCCATCCCTCTTCCAAACAGGTTGGTGGCAACTAGAATTCTCTTCTGGAACTCCTTGAACTGCTGATAACGGGAGAGACGCTCGTCTTGAGTCATGTTCCTGTGTATACCGATAGCAGGGAAGTTTTGGTCTGTAAGCAGTTGAGCTAAAGCTATGCAGCGCTGCACAGACTTAACAAATATAACAACTTGGTTGAACTCCAATACATCAAGTAGCTCAAACAGCTTCTTATTCTTCTCATTCTCCTTAAGTTTAACATAGTGCTGCTGCAAGCCGTGCAGTGTCAGCTTGGCTTCATCATCCACATACACTTCCATGGGGTCTTGCATAAACTTCTTGCAGACTGGTCTGATCTCTTTGCTCAAGGTGGCAGAAAACATCATCACTTGCTTACCGTGAGGAGTATTTCTAAATATCTCCTGGACGTCGCGTCTCATGTCTAGAGATTCAAGCATCTTGTCACATTCGTCGAGTATGAAGTGCTTCAAATGCTTCAGATTCAGCTTCTTACTGTTGACTAACGCCAAAATCCTGCCGGGTGTGCCGACGACGATGTGCGGGCACGCAGTTTTGAGGATCTCCTCGTCTTTCTGGACGGGCATTCCACCGAAAAACACGGAGACTCTGACGCCGGCCATGTATTTTGAGAAACGCTCGTATTCCTTGCTAATCTGGAAAGCCAATTCTCTGGTGTGGCACATTACGAGTACGTAGACGTGGTTTTCTGAGGGCTCCAGCTGCTGTAGAGTCGCCAACACAAACACGGCGGTTTTTCCCATGCCGGACTTTGCTTGACACAGGATATCCATACCGAGGACAGCTTGCGGAATACATTCATGTTGCACTTCAGACGGATGCTCAAAACCGCAATCGACGATGGCGCGCAATATTTCAGGCTTTAACAGAAAATCTCTGAACCCAGAACTGTGAATAGATACGTAGGATCCCTTAACCTCTTTCTTTGGCGCCGCTTCAGGCGCTCCGTCTGTGGTCTGCTGATCTAACTGGTCGTCTTCGTAGTCCAGAAGATCGTCGTTGTCAGCCATGATTTAAAGATTTCTCACTAATTTAGGTAGTAATTAGGAGCCGCGCTCGTTTAGAAGCACGTGAAATTTATTTTGAAAAATTTATTTCACAATAATGGCGGCTATGGTTTTAGCGTCAATTGCAACGTTTTTTTAAAGGAACTTGTTAGCAAGCATACTCTCGGAACTGACACCTTGGCTTTTTGCTTTTAGTCTCACCGTTACCTTTATTCTATGTAGGCTCACTGACAGTGAGACTATCCTTTCAGAAAGTACAAATAAAATAAAATCATAATGCAGTTTGAAAATTATAGTATTACAAGCTTATGCCCACGGCTTCGCCCGCGTGGATGTCGGAAATTAATGCAGGAGGACGTACTACCGCGTAAGATGTGTTTGTGTTAATTCAGGTTATATTATAGGTAATAGCTGTTACCCGCGACTTCGTCCGCGTGGTATTTAACAAAAAGTTTTTCATAAAAACTGTCTTTGAAAACTACGCTGACATACGTCATAAACTACGCTGACATACTTCTCAAAATTCAGCGTGTTTTTAGTTTTTTAAACTATTATTATAATAATAATAATAATAAAAGCCATTTATTCAGACCATTTAAATTATGCTACTACAATAAAATATACATATATGTTGTGAATAAAGCTAAAAAAATATATAAAATGAGTTCTATTGTTGACACCGGCTGTCTTGGTCTTGAAACTATTATTATACGATACCGCAATGTTTGAAGACCAAGGTCTTCAACCAGTGCGTCCTGCCCGTCATGACATACGCTGCCGAAACGTGGACACTGACGGTTCGGCTGATCCACAAATTTAAGGTCGCTCAGCGCGCTATGGAGCGGGCTATGCTCGGAGTTTCTTTGATGGATAAGATCAGAAACGATGTTATCCGGAAAAGAACTGGAGTTACCGACATAGCTTGCAGGGTCAGCAGGCTGAAGTGGCAGTGGGTTGGCCATGTTTGTCGAAGGACCGATGGCCGATGGAGCAGACGAGTCCTGGAGTGGAGACCGCGTATTGGCAAGCGTAGTGTGGGACGCCCCCCAGCTAGATGGACCGACGACCTCAAAAAGGTGGATGGGTCAGACTGGATGCGGAAGGCGGAGGATAGGGTGTTGTGGCGCAGCATGGTAGAGGCCTATGTCCAGCAGTGGACTGCGATAGGCTGATTTGATGATGATGAAACTATTATTTATTTTTTCTAAAATAAAAGTAGCCTAAGTTACTCCTTGTTACATCAGCTATCTGCCAGTGAAAGTTCCGTCAAAATCGGTCCAGCCATTTCAGAGATTAGCCGGAACAAACAGACAGACAGACAGACAAAAATTGTAAAAAATGTTGTTTTGGTATATGTACCGTGTATACATCCATATACACTTAGTAAAAATTGGTTATCAGGTTAACTTAATATTAAAAACAGACACTTCTATTTTATTTATTTGTATATTAAAAACAGACACTCCTATTTTATTTATTTGTATAGATATTATCTCGTCTGATTCGCCAGCAAGAAGTGATTTCAAAGGTTCCGGTGGAGTAGGAAGAGGTGGCAGTACAATTTTTCCTGATGCACAACACATACCGGTTCAACGCGTGGCAATATTGGCATATTTTATTCGTCGCACCAATTGTAATCTTCGAATGTGTAGAGTAATTAATGTCTGGTTCATACTCGAACGCAAGGCGAAAGAATGATGCACGTGTTTAAGCGCGACTGGTTTGTTGCCTCGTTCTTTCCAGTTCTCTAAATCTGGCTATATTCTGTTGTCGCGCAGTTCTTGTCCTTAATACATTTTGTCGCAGGCGTTTATCACGCTATTCTTGAGATTCTTGTCTACGAATTTCTGCTGTTCTAATTTGTTGAGCTGCATTTCTTGCTGCAGTTTCTTCCTCAGATTCTCGAGCTCGCAGAGCACGCTGAAGTCGTGCCTTTCTGCTACACGCATTGTCGAGGTTAGATTTTTTCCGCGGCATTATTCTGAAATTGAAAATATTTATAATTGAAATAAAGTAATAAATTAGATCGAAATTAATGAATGGACTAATTAACAATTATCAGATTAACAAATCAAAATAAAAATCTGGTTGACAATAATTAATGTTTATGATTGAAAAGAAAATTATTACAATATTAATAAGTTAAAAAGAAAAATGCACGTTTATAAAGTTAAATCATTTATTCATAAGTGCGCTTATTTTATTTTCATTTATTTATTTTTATTTAATTATTAAAAAATGAATTTAAGTCTGCGAAATTTACACTCATGAAGAAAATAAAATAAAATGCAAGCAAAAAATACTTACATGTGTACAAAGTTATGATTTTGCACTGATTGATACTTGCAGAGGTTGTATACTTGGTAAATGCACAGGTATATTTACGTAGAGACTGACGCAGAGAGTAGTACTAAGACTTGCACTGAGATTTTACTATTTTAGTTTTTACATTATTTTATTTTTTTTGCTATTGTATTAGGTTAGCCTGTAATGATAGTTGTATGTGTTTTAAATAAATAAATAAATAAATTTTACTGAGACTATCACTTTCCGGGAGATAGTATTAATTCACTCGTTTAAAAAGGAACTGAACTGCGGTGACACTCGGCGCCAGTATTTATACCTGAACCTTGAATTTCCCGAACGTTCTAGTTCGCATGCTTCGAGAAGAATCGATTGATCGATTGTTCGAAATAGTGGATCTCGATGGTTCGAGAGGGAGCTTTGTTTACGCTCAGAGGAGGTCTTGAGAACGAATGAGATACCAAAGCTTTGGACATTCAAACCAGAGATGGCGACTTGATAGAATTTGATGGCCAGATCTTGAAACTTTGATTAAAATTTGGCGCCAAGACTTTAATAATTCTCTGATATTTTTTTTTTTTGTTATTAGTGGTAATAATATTGTAACATAATACGCAGTATAATTATAAAAATATCAGTCACAAACCATTAAAATAATACGGTTATATCGTGAACATAAATAAATATTACGTGAAATAAAGTAATAGAATTTTTATATTCTAAAAAACAGAACACAGCGTCATCTATTGGGTGTATTTGCAACCTAGATATCAAACAATATTGAAGAATTTTATCGATGAATCAACGTACACCGCCATCTATGAGAACTTCATAAAACTAAACACTTGCGAAACAATTAATTGATACATTTTATTCGTTTACATTCACGACATAAGCGAATAATTGAGATGATAACTATCCTATCCAGTAAGTTAGACCAAAATACGATTACATGTGAAATTTGAATGAAATCGGTTCAGTAGTTTTGGAGTTTATTGGCAACATACATCGTGACACAAGATTTTTATATATATGTATAAGAAGACTAGCTTTTGTCAGCGCGTCGTCCGCGTAGTATACTTATAAACCTTTCCCTTGAATCACTGTATTTCTGCAAACCGCATTAAAATGCGTTGTGTAGTTTAAAAGATCTAAGTGTACAAGCAAAAAATGCAACTTTGTTTTATACCAGGGTTTCTCAAACTTCTGGATCCACGTACCCCCATTCAAGTTACCAGATGACAGCGAACCCCCAACCCCCCCCCCCCCCCCCCCACCGCCCCAACAAGAAAAGAATAATATTGTATATAGAATAAAATAAAATTAATTGAATAAAAGGTCACGCGCACCGTGTCATGTCACAAGCGAGCGACAGTCACACGCCTTCATGCTTTCCGTACGCGCCTGCCAGTCATCCAGCCGACATTACGTAAATTTTGTCGCGAACCCCCTACCGTCACATGGCGAACCCCTAGGGGTTCGCGAACCCCACTTTGAATAACCCTGTTTTATACTATGTCGCAAAATACGCGCTCAGACGTGGAGTTGCGGACACCAGCCCGTTCTACCTATTACCTATTAAATTAAATTAAATTCATAAATAATTAATAACCTACGTAATTAAATTACCTACTAAATTCTCCAAATTACCCTATTTAATAACTATTTAATGTGATATTTGAGATCAATTTCAAACTTTGAACGTAACCGAAACAAATCGTTTATTAGGTATTTAAGACGATACCGTTTCGAAAAATATACCGTTATCCGAGGCCTGGTTCAAACGGAACATTATAAAAACGTTTTTGAAGAACAACAAAATTTAAATTTGTTTTCGATTAATTTAACGTTTTTAACCGTTTTGCTTTTCCATTTTTTGGGTTGAATAGGAAATTACGAATATTATGAATTTCATTCAGTTGTTACTTGAAGACCGCGTAGCTTAGTTTCGTCGTTTCGTTAAACCTTAAAGTATTATTATCTGTGAGTATGAAAAGGGAAATAGTGTGTGATAGGGTAAACATAGTTAATTTAGGTGAGTACCACTACCATTACAGTACAGATCTATTTTTTATGCTTCATTCTTTTATCATAATATGTATTCATGATGATAAATTGGTATTAAGTATATATGATATTTATTTCAGATGTGAATCCAATTACTGGTTTACCAGACAGTCAACCATTTTGTACTGAAAAAGAAGAGGATCCCCAATCAATACGTAAGCGCATCGGAATGAATGATGAAATGAACACATACGGTACCTAATTTAACTAAACAAATTCACGCTTGACGCCGCAAGCCGTGCGCGGCCGCGTCCTGCGGAATAAACCGGTTTTTGAAAATGTTCTCATTTCGTTTTCGTTCCGAACAAAATGCTCTACAAAGAACGGTTAGAAACGTTTTAAAGACGTTATTTTAAATAACGTTTCCGAGCCCTGATGGAACCAGAGGCTGACCCGTAAATTGCAAAAAAATGTGAGAATATTTGAATTTTTTGGGCTATCTGGGAGTATGCCCCTTAATTTTAGCCATAACTCATCATTCATCATCATTATTTCAGCCGAAAGACGTCCTCTGCTGGACATAGGCCTCCTCCAGTTTGGGGGGATTGCCATAATCGCCACGCTTGTCAGGCGGGTTGGCGATCGCAGTATGGTGGTCAAATGCATAGGGAACGCTGCTGCCTATTCTGTAGTAAGTCCCTTAGTCGCCTCTTAGGACATCCATGGGAAAAAATGGGTTCAGCTACGACTAACAACTTAATTCTAGATAACCGACTACCTGTCAGTTATTTAATGGCCATTATATTTCACCCATTGAAAAAGAAAGTGGGTAAAATTACCCGCGTAAGAGGAGGTGAAAATAAGCATAGACAATCTTTGTAAATGAAACCATAAACGTTGGTTTTTATAGGTTTTATTTCTTAGAATTAATTAAGTTAAAATCAGAACAAGTTTGTTTGCTACATTATTTATTTTTGTTAAGCTTGAGCGGAATTATCGGCTATAAATCAAATGGTTTATATTGGAGACGGTCACATAATCTCAGGTGAAGGACCAACATGGCCTTAAGTGGCCCATGGGCTGCTATCAGTCATAAGTTCATAAGGTAACCGTAACCTTTTGAAAGGATTTGCAAATATTAGTATTATGATGGGCGTAATTATACGTAATATTTTGTCCCTTTCAAAAGGTTTCAAAATTGACACCCATTCAAAAATGAATGAGGCTTTGTCCACTGTTCATACAAATTACTTACTAATTATACTAAAAAATTACATAATTACGTGCTAATTACTACTGAGTTTACATGAAAACAATTTTTACAATTATTTCTATAAGAAAGAACTATTGAAATAATACTGGAATAACAAATGTAAGGCTAGGTTCAAACTAACGTTTTCAAATGCGACTTGAAGTGGTAATAAGAATATGGACTAGGCTTTCGTTGTGGTGAATTGCAAAACATTACAAATTATTATGCAATAGCACCAATGAATAATACTATTTACGCAAACTGCCAAGTATGATGTACATAGCTGCATTTGTCGCGTATCCGTCACGCATTGCGGGATCTCAGAAAAAGTGGTTCGTAGGTACGTACGGCGACATATTAAGCTATAATTTCCCCTGCCAGGGTCGCGAGATTGTTCGAAAGAGATACCGTAATCCTGGCACATGGGCAACTGAAGGAACACGGGTGGGTTTTAGTCAGTAAAAGTCTGAAACGCCCTCCCGCTCCGCCCAGAGCGGGAGAAGTCATTTGACGATTTCCCATCCAAAAAAGAAAAAACTATAATTTCCTGTTTAAGCTGACTTCTCATTGTACGAAAACCCGATACAATGAGAGGTCAGCTAAAACTGGAAATCTGTATCTTTTAATGTTGCCGTGTGATCAGCTTACCTACTGCATTATTAAAGTACATATTGGTTGTAGGTCCAGGTATCCTATTTAGACTAATCTAGAATAGGTTAGTTGACAGTTCATGAGAAACCAAGTAGTTAATGTTCCTTGTAGTTTTGTTTACATCAAAGTATGATTATTTCAGCGAAAATTATCATTGAACTTTTGACGTGACAACGTCTTATAAATTGGTTTGCCGGGTGACACTTCAAGAAACTGCGTTACGCTCCGCTCACGTTATGCGCTCACAATGAGAGCGAGTGAGAGGCACGCGTCCCTTCCACTCGGGCATGGTTAGCCCGCCTAAGAGCGAGAGAGACAGACATAAAAAGTGAAAGGCACGCGTCCCTTCCACTCGAGCACAGTTAGCCCGCCTAAGAGCGCCTTAGATGAATAAATTGTTACTATTATTTCATCCTTCTTCCTACTATACGAATGAATATTCACATTAAAATTATTTTACCACTCAAAGTCGTTGTCGGGCAATTTCAAAATTTGTTGTACCCCCTTATTTTGCCGTGTCCCTCGACTTTGTTAATTTATTTTTTTGTGATGAATGACTTCTAGGAGAATATTTTAATTGAAGTGAAAAGAACATATTTTAAAATATATATATAATTTGTTGTTTAGTTGTTACTTTACTAAATATAAAACTTACGAAGATTTTAAAATATTGAACACCATCGAATTTAGCTGTCCCCTTCCCAGCAGGCCTCAGAAAATCTTTGATTTCTAAAAAAATTCGTTTTTGCGAGTGGTTTAGTAAATATAATTTGAATTCTTAAAAGTCCAATTTATTAGTTAAAAGAATCAATTTTATTTAATTTTTTCATATTTTCTATTAAAATAAATCTATATTAAAATCGAAAATTTAAGCTAACCGGAACATTCCGTTTTGTGACCGGTCTTTTTTGGCAAATATTCTTCCAATTGTGGAATAATTCGGCACGAAATGGCAAAATAATATATTGTTCTTCATCGGAGACACCATTTTGCTTTCATTGTCTAAGTAATTAGTAGCCAGCGCTGACGCATACTGTTGAAGTGTTCTGTGTTTCAATTTCTTTGCTCAGCTATGTGACCAAGTTTTACCATTATAAATCACTTTTTTAAAATTATTGTTATTTTTGAAACTTTGCAAAATTGGTATAGTATTTGATACTACAAAGTGAATAGTGCTAAGTACGATGGGTAATTTTTAAACAATTTAAAACTACAATAAGGTGCCATTATGTGACCTCCGTTTTGTGATTTATTCTACGGTCACATATAGCGGAACGGCAAGTCACAACAGGTCGGAATGCATAAAACTTAGTTCACATTGCAAAACCTTACTGACCAAATTTATGAATACAATTATAAATAATCTCTCTTTTTATATTTTTTATTCTAATTTACAGATTGAACTTTACTGACAAAACTTCAACATAGCACTTTTACATGTCTATTTTTTTTTTTTAAATATTATTGACATATTGTAAAAGTGTTTGAACACACCTTCTTACAGAAATAAAATTATTTATCACTAGCTTCTGCCCGCAACTTCGTCCGCGTTAATTTTCGTGGTCTCCCGACCCTTCCCGTCGTTGCGTCGAATTGCCTACCCGTGCGATTTTCCCCGTTTTTGCAACATTTTTCATTACTGCTCCGCTCCTCATGGTTGTAGCGTGACGTTATATAGCCTATAGCCTTCCTCGATAAATACACAAAAATATTTTTTCAATTCGGACCAGTAGTTCCTGAGATTAGCGCGTTTAATCAAACAAACAAACAAACTCTTCAGCTTTATAATATTATTAGTATAGACTATGTGATTAGAAACTACGGAGTTCCTATTATCCTGCAAAGTTTTAATAAGACTGATGTCAATCAGTGCAATTTATAACGATCATAATAGTAATATAAGAATAGTTACAGTTATTTTTAAGTTGTGTGCACAGATCTTTATGATTTTAAGACTTCCATTTTGTCACTGTCCCTTCAAATGGGTGGAATGAAATCTATGAAATTAGATAGAGGTTTTACCTTATAAACCTGTGCGGCCACAAAAACTTTACAGTAAACGTATTATATTCGAAAAATATACAAATATTAAGTAAATTATTATGATTTTAGAGTAAAATAAAAAAATAACCCATTGAAATGCGACAGAGTCACAAAACCGAATAAAAAACAATTATTTTGAATTAATCCTTTACAATAAGGCTATTTTCTTACATTTATCTATTAATTACGTGTATTATTTAGTTTAAATAAATTTGAAAATCACTTATTAATGTCATACTTTCCTTAAATTTCGCTTTTAAATCTAGTCACACCACGGAACCAGTTTCGCCACAAAGTCCGTTTTGTTTCGATATTATGGAGAAACTGCCTCTAATTCCGCGTTCCTTTTTATTTTCCTCTATAATAAACTGTATTTCCTATCATATTTTCGTAAAATTTGTGAAAAGAAAAATTATAAAAAATAAAATCGAATTTTACAGCAGGGTACACTCTTTTTTGAAATTGCCCTGTCACGTAAAACTTTCGCCCGTATACCGACTTTACAGGCAACCAATTTTTTTAATTTTTATAACGCTTTTTCATTGTTTTCAATGGAAGGCGGGCCAGTCAAATGAAAGGGTCTATAGTTTCAAATAGTGTTGCTAGTCCATATATTTTTATGGGTCAGATCTAGACACCCTTTTCCCAATCCAAGTCGCATCGCTTGATCAAAAAACCTCCGGTAACTAACACTTCTCACTGTACGGCTTCAACGGCTTAAAATCGACATTCCCACTCAAGTAAGCATCAACGAAATTCTGGACCGAGTCCGTGGTAATCTCGTCACCATTCTTCATGGTCACCATGCGCTGTTTCGGGAAATCTATAGAGGTGAGCAAGGGGACCGCGTCATCCAGACCTATATGTTCCCTCAGCATATCAGCGCTATCTGTGCCATCGATGCCAATGTAAAACATGACGTGTTTAAAAGGCTTCTTTTTCATTCTGGAGTGCCGAGACGTCGGGTAGTCGAAGTCCATGGTTTCGTCGTCCGAAGAGTTCTGGTAGGGACAGAAGCCAGGGAACTGGATGCTGCACTCATCGTAGTAGGATTCCGCTGAAGGTGTTATCACTGATTCGGCGAATTCTATTTCTGAATCTTCGTCATCTGGAAAGGAGAAATGAGTGCGATTACTTTATGAGTAAATGTGTTGGGTTCAGCCACAAGACGTCCACTGCTGGACATAGGCCTCCTCCAGTTTGGGAGGGTTAGGTACTGAGAAATAATATAGGTTCTAAAAAATTTGGAAGCCTGTTCGGCTTCCAGATTTTTTTATTAAGTTCTATGGTAAACTGTAATAACCACACATATGTATCTAGGACTTGCTGGTCCAGATTTGAACTAAAATTGTTTTGATTGCTAATGGTGGTCCTGTTATGACGCCAGCGAGTCTATTAGTTAACCAGAGGGGTACATAATTGCGAAACTTTTTATCGGTAGGAATTGGTTTAATATTCATAGTTAAACAACATTCATTGCATTATTTACGTTGCTGAGCCGACAATTCATTCGAACAAATGACGCAATGGTTTAGAAATAATCTTCAATCCCATTCAGATTCTGATAAATTGTGCGTTTCGCAATTAGGGTGCAGGTCCTTGGTGGGGTCGAAGGTCAATCTATGCTGAATGAAGATTTTTTAGTATAAAATTTAAATTTTACCGATAAACAAGACGACTGCTGGGTGTCGCGCCATCTTCAGGAGCGCTTGTTCAGTCAGCACTGACACCGGTCGTTGCGCCCATGGGAAGTTCTGGCAAAAAAAAAGAAATAATAAGGTTAGTTATGAAAAACAATGAGTCATTTTTCCAGCTTTATGTAAAGATTTCCGGGAAGTCAAAAGCGTCTTCCAATAAAGGACACTAGGTTATTTGACAAGAGATACTAACAGGATAAGACGATTTTGTATCGATCTTTAGCGAAAGAGACACACACAAGGTCAGATGAGGAAAACGTCAAAAGGACATTTTGGCGAAAAACGTTCCATAAAATAGCCTGTCAGCTCAGTCTATTTTAGATCTCAGCTCACTGCTGAATATAGTGGGCCACTCCCCAGTGGCATCACAACATCCACCTCTACCATTCACATCCAGTCAGACAATAAGATACTTACGAAACCAAGTGGATCAGCCGACAGATGTTGTCTTCCATTTGCAGTAAGGATCTTCCCTGTTCCGTCTGTGATGACCAGGGCTGGTATGCCAGCGACTCCGAGTGCAGCCGGCATGGTCAGGCGCGCGTCAGTCGCTGACCAGGGCACGGAGAGGGCACCCACAGAGGACAATGACTGCACTGTGCGGTTGTAGGACTGTTCACTCCTGAAAAGAGAGAGATGGCCTTTTAATATTCGGTTTGAAGTGTCCCTCTGCTCGCTGTCACCGAAAATGCCATGGAAGTAGTGAAGTTTTGGGGCAACAGATACTGTCGTGCGACACAAAGAAGAAGACGAGGCTGTCATTGGTCATTCATATGGTATTGCCACTATTAATGGAAGTGGATAGGAGCTACTTTACACCTAGTTTACAGATATTTCACGGCTTAAAAATGACGTTGAGTTATATTAGATCCAAACAATTTAGGGCAGCACGAAATTAATATTTCATGCCTCCGTTTATAACAACGGGGACACCTGCTTATTTGAGCTACCACACCCAGTGCAAACATTCGTGTGAAGAGTATTTTATTCGTTTTCCCTAATGCTATCATTACACCCCACTACCCCAGCTATGAAATACTCGTACAGTTTAATTAATTAATTATTTAAATAGGTAGCCAAATTATGATTTACGTTTTCATTTTCACCAGCTAAGTACCTAAATAAAAGGTAATTTATTTACTATAACGTTTTGGAATTCATTCCCTTTCAGTATTCACGGCCCATAAAAGTTTCATTTCATCGTTAAAATAAAATATGACGTCTTTATAACCTCGAACGGTGAGACCAATAAATAATATAACTTTTCGTTTCGGCGTTATATTATATGGGAGCTATAAAGTAGCATCTATGAGTGGCAGTAAGCCCCGCTAGCCCCGTGGTCTCGAGCTAGACGCTTATGCAACGGTAATTGCGGAGAAAACCAAAGAAAGAAGTTGTTTAGACTCTAAACAACTTCTTCTCTAAACTTTTGTGCATTCCATGAACCAGCGCGGTGCGACGGGCGGAGTGACGGAAAGAGTGGCCTATTTTTTTTTTTGGGAAGGTCATGTTGCATTTCGTCCTAAGAGATTGTTGGCTGTTTAACCGGACAGGTTAAGCCAGTCAGCCAGGGCTTAAAAACTTAAAACTAAAGCGACTACACGCTAAAGATTGGGGTTTCGCTGGAAGAGGGCAGCAGGGGACGGGCTGGATCGAATGAGGAAACAATGGTACCTAGTGTGAGTTTCTTTTAACCATCTCGACTTAACGCATCGACAGCGTTCGGCGCTCTGAATGGCCGTTCACCAATCCAGGGACGCGGTCGATGCGTTAACTTGAGAAACTCACAGTAAGCCCTACTAGAAGACGCGCGCGCGTGCCGTTTGATGCATATCTCATTGCTCTAGGCGCACATAGTCCGAGGCGATTTTAGAGAAGAATCGCAACACTACATACAATTGAACTTGGATGTCTTTTACTGCAGATGGACAGGTGAATCTGGAAGAATAACCATAATACCACGTAACCTCATCATCATCAGCCTAAAATTTTCCCACTGCTGGAATACAGGCCGCCTTTCAAACGAAAGGAGTGGGCCGTAATCCACCACGCGGGCCCAGTGCGTGTTGGTACGTGATGTCACATGTCTTCGGAACACGTATCCATCTTACCTCGGACGGCGGGATTTTTTTGCGAACTGTATCTTCAACACACGGCTTAGCGTTCTGTCTAATTCTTACACAACCATAGCAGCCAGTAGAGGACGTTTTAAAATTAATTTGTAGTCATTCTATCAGATCATTTTGGAACAGACCTATCGATAATGTAAACGCGCACATTGAAGTAGGTACTCCTCAATAGGAAAGGAAAAAGGCAGCATATAAATCACTCGAGGAAATAGTGCGAGGCAAGCTTCTCCGTCGGTCTCGCAAGAAACTTGATTGCAACATACATAAATAAATTGTTATTCCCGAGTCCCGCCCCAGAGCGGGATTGTGTTTGTAAATCCCGGGCCAAGTTGGGTGCAATGAATACGGATTAGGTCGGGATTGCTAGTTGTACATTCTTGATCTATTCTTCAAGTTATAACGTTTTTGTTTCGTCATCCCAACGACAAGGCAACCGCCTCTTGATGAATTTGAGATGAAAATATCTCAAATCGCACATGAGAGATTTCAGCGCTGTCTCTGTCATGACAACACAATCGATCGTACAGTTCTTCTGTATTGCAAATATAAGTTTCTACAACGGTACCAGGATCTTTTGGCGTGTGGCCAAAATCTAAACTAACGGCGCCATCTTCGTTTTTTCTTCTTTTTCCATAAATATTTAACAAGCAACTACGTTTCCAGCCAGTGTCTTTTAGGCACCAAAAGATCCTACAAGGATCTTCGGACCTCTGGTCAGACGCCTATTTCGTCAAATAACATAAAAAACAGAGGGTGTTAGAGGGTGAAAATAAGTGCCAACGCCTGTATATAAATGATAGCATTCACGCAAATATCGAGTTAGTTGGCGCAACAATAAATTACACTCACTGCCACTGTCAGCAGAGGCGGGAGCGATCAAATTGCTTTTTTACGACACTACTTTACACAGTAGTGTTGTGCCTGGTGGAGAATCTCGGGATATACCGGGATGTATGATAATGATTAAAATATAGGTAGGCAAGTCTGTATTGATTTAGATCTTGAGGAAAATGCTGTGATGAAGGTAAATGTTTTAATTTTCATAGCTGATGAATTATAGACAGATAGCCCGATCGCCACCTCCGGTCCACATCCTAAATACTCGGTTCAACACGAACAGTTGAAAATCTAGTGCGCGATAAAAACGTAGGTATTCTAATTTTCTGTTTGAGCTACAAATCCTTAGATCTTCTAATTGTACAAGTTTGAATAATGGGATGTCCCCATGAGCCCCCGTATACATCGCAAACACGAATTTACTAGATATCAATTTAGCAAAGACCACAATTTCCGATGCGTTACTAACGTTATTTACAAGTTCATTCTTCGTCTGTAATTTCACAAAACGACATGTCGCTTATAAATAAGTATCTACAGTAACGACCTAAACGCACATTTAACAGCTTAGCTAATAAAACTAATAAATTGAGTTAGTTGTGTTACGGAAGACGATAAACCTACATCTTCGTTGTCAGTTGTCAGCAGGAAAGCAGTTAACGTACACATTACTTATTTACGATCGTAACTTTGAACATTTTTATTATTATGATGACAGGGGTGGTGCTAAGTAGTCATTTTATATTGATGAATAAAGTTCACCTTGTATTCTCGCTAGTGAAAAAGACAATAATTGAAGTTTTTAAGGAAAGAGACAACAGCAAAGATTTTATTTGGAAAGTTATGTGTACCTCTCCACTTATTACGTCTTCGGCTAGTGCTGGCTTGTCCTTTTGGTAGTTGTCAAGCTCGTCCCGCCATCTTTGTTTCGGCCTGCTACGATGGCGAGAGCGTAGTGGGACCCAAAAAAAAAGTAAAATGTTTGGAAAAGGGAAAGGAGGGCCTTTGCCCTGCAGCGGGACAATACAGGCTGTTTATAGCATGTATTGTCACACAATGAAATAAGCGTCAATATTTTTCAAAGAGGACATAATATAATGCTTTTGGAAACTAAAAGATCATTGTACATTATCGACATTATTCTACCGCTTATAGATTTGGCATATTATAATAACAGCTAAAGATGTAATGTATCGCTACATAATACATAATCAAGATCAAAAGGCACTTATTCAATTTACTTAGGCTCAGAATGAGCACATTCAAACGTCAAAATTTCATAAGACAAAGACAGCCTCCAAAAACGCCCGCACTTCACCATTTGCTATTATAGCGCTCTAGCTGGCAAGAATTGGCGCAACAAAATCCTTGAAGAAACTGCTAGTTGGCTTCAAGTTTTATATTTTTGATGTCATCAGAGTTAACGAAAGTTCAACAAATGTAATGTGCCTTAAGTGGGACATAAATAATAAAGTTCGTTTTTTAAATCCATACTAATTTGATAAGCCGTATAATGTCAAACTCCTATAATAAAAAGAGAACAAAATATTTGATTAGTGTCTGAGATAAAAAAAACCGGCCAAGTACGAGAGGGACTCGCGCACCGAGCACCTGCAGGTATTCACGGTTTATGCATAAGGTTTATGTTTAAGAAATTAAATGTTTTATTTTTTTTATTTTTATATTTGAGTTGACTGAATGAAAGGTAAATTGTGGTTTACGATTTATGACGTATTAAAAAAAAAAACTGCTCACTAGATCTCGTTCAAACCAATTTTCGGTGGAAGTTTACATGGTAATGTACATCATATATTTTTATCATTCCCTTATTTTAGAAGTTACGGGGAGGGGGGACACGTATTTTACCACTTTGGAAGTGTCTCTCGCGCAAAGTATTCAGTTTAGAAAAAAGTGATATTAGAAACCTCAATATCATTTTTGAAGACCTCCCAAGTAACACATCAAAGCAGTATAACGGCCGACTTACAGTATTTCTGTATCGTTTTCGCATTTTGAGTTAGTTCTATGGTAGCATTAAAAACGTTTATACGGCTACTGTAATGCTTATTTGGGCACAAATTATACGGCTTTAGACCCTAAATAGGTTCACAATAGTTGTTTAATTGCACTACAGGCGCAATATATTAGCATTATTATGGTCAATGAAGTTGCCAATCGCATTAAAGAAGCATTATTACGGTCAATGAAGTTGCCAATCGCATTACAGCAGTATTTTACTAGCAATATTATTAATAATGAAGATGTTAATTGCATTACAAAAGCATTAGACTAGCATTAGTGTGAAGTAAAAGAATGATTGGAGCTATTTAGGTGTTCACAGTTAGAACTTAAATAAACCCTACATCATTACAAAATCATCTCTAATACCGTGGTACAAATGTTATAATACAATTAACGTGGTAATTGAACTACTTTGTCTAGCAATATAATATGGACGGAGATGGTCAAAACTGAGTGAGTGACACCATATTTGTTTGCATCAAAACAAAATTTATAATACTGAGTTTTTACTCTTTTGTTATTTCATGCCTTCAAATATTACTCGCAATGTAGTTTACTGTAAATGTCTATATAAGTTTCATTGAAAATTTTCACGCGCCTTTGATATTTTGTGGTTTTGATATAAAATGTTATATAAAGATATGTATGAAATAGCCAAAACAATTGTGTATTCCTAGTGTAGAACGAATTTTGCATAATTAACATAATAGTATTGGTTGGGCAGTATTAAATCATTATGGTAAAGGTCTATTGCTTTTATAAATAGGTCCGAACGATAATATTTTAAGGTTATAAAATATTTACAAAATGGTGTCAGTCTATAGCAGTCCGGTGAGCTTTTAAAAAGGCTAATTAATGCCGCCAGCAGTATAAATACTCACACATGAACAATTATTAAGCCAGAGGCCAGAGAGAAGACTTTTGATGAACCACTGTAGTGCCATTGTCTATAAAGTAATTCTATATGGGTTCACCGGTATACCAGCAGACTTGATGTAGACTGAAATAGTGCCATTACTTGAACTAAATTTTGGGGATCCTTGAGCAAAACAATAAAACCCATTTCAGAATTTGTACAACTTGAATCCGTTTGCCAAGAGTTGAGAAAATGGCTTTCTGAACGCATTATCTACATAATAATTCCTGCGCTTGGCTTATGAAAATGATTATGGTGCTGTCAACGAAAATAATTAAAGTAGATAGTTTCATTCGATTACTTGAATATCAACTCAGTTAACATGGCCATATTATTGTGATTCTTTAGATCTTATTTCAATGCCGCCGCACCGTGGACCATACACTGATGCAGTTGCGGGACCGTTTCCCTAGTGCGAGCGAGACAGCGCTATGCATGTTTATAACGATGTCCTACGCGCGCTCTGCACACCGCAGCGGAAACCGATTTTGTCAGTTCAGTTATGAGAGACTCACATGGCGGTTGTGCTCGTGCGTGTCGGTCTTCAAACGTCATTAAGATATATTTTCCCCAATTCGTTTATAAAAAGGACAGTTATTTACTTCATTCCCGGTGTAGTGTAGTCAGGTACAGTAGCCATCAAATATATCTGTACACTTTAGGATGGTCAAAAACTTCAGATAACGTACTAATATCTTTTTTATGGGTGATCGTTTTAATCATATTGTTTTCTTATTTTCAGTAATATTTTTTCCAATCATACAATGCCGTACAAAATAGTACAGACGATAGAGAGAGGGAAAACCATACTAGTTATTGTACCTTCTTTGTGGGAGGAAAATGGTAACTTGTGGTGGCTGCCTAAAAAGACACAGTACAAATTGATGAAAGACGAGCAATCCAAGCCCGATAAAAAAGAATGGAGATTGATGGAGTGCTTTTTAAAAAGGAACAATATTCGAACATATCAGCTTGCTGAAGCTGAATTATCAATAATGGAGAAAAATTCTGACACAGACGCCAATGACACAGGCATGGTTTCACCCCGGACGACTGTAGTTCAAAATGAAGAACTAATGAAATTTGAACTTATAGCCAACAAGTTGGTAAGTTCATGTTTTATGTAGTGTACCTAGCACGCGCGCGCATGCGTGTTTAAGTCGTTATTCGCACTAAGGTAAACGTTCATGTTTATGCCCAATAGTTGGCATCTCTATTGCTAATGGCGTAAGTTTACAGATGACCTGGGTGACCTTATCACTGGAGAAAAATATACCTACGTAGTACACGAGATCTAACACCTTTACTTCGACACCTCATAACATAAGGCGTGTCGGTCGGTTGACAGGTCAATCGATTATCTGTCTTGGCGGCACGGACATAATAATCTCATTACAGTACCCGGCGATGAATATTGCACATCGGTATTTGAAAAGAGACTGCTAATTTCGGCTTCGAGGAGCGTTATCACATGGAACTACCTATGTGACGTTTGTTTGTTTAATTGAAAATATACAACGTTATTTTTAATTTATGCTAAAACTCTTAAGGGGTCATTGTACTCATCATTATGAACAACTTTCACTAAGGGACGAAAGTGAAATGGCGAAAAAAAAATCAGCTGCTCCCTACATTTTGACGAGATATGCGAACATGGAACAGCTGATTTTTTTTGTCGTAAATAGCCAATTGTCTCTTTCCAAAGACCAATGTGTATTATTTATCGCCAAGTACTGTACGATTATTTATTTATTATTATTTGGGCTACTGGCGGTATGCACACCAGAGAAAATTTTAAACATCTCCTATTCTGCCGTGCTAAGCTCAAAAGCGGTAGGTATCTCAAAAACTGTCGCAAAACGTAAACTTGATTTTTATGGCATCGAATAGCTTAAGTAAAACGCATCCAATGAGCTAATCCAAATATCACTGAATCACTTATGTATAGATTCCATTTAATAAGAAAAAACAATGATCTGTGAAGTAAACAGAAAACTATATTCACAAAACTTCAATTTTCTCGAAACTAGCTTTCCCTGAGATACTGCTTTTGCGCTTAGTACGGCAGTATTTCATGTTTAACAAGACGGTAGCCCAATTCTAAGTTACATTATGATCTAAAAATTCTGTCATTTTGTTATCAATCGCCCGTGCGTCTCGCTCGCGCCAATATATATGTACGGATAAGTACGAGCTAGACGCACGCGCGAATGATAACTAAATGACATCCTTTTGATATCAGAATTTAAGTTAGAATTGTCCTCCTTGACTTGATCGCGAATACGAATATTTTGAAATCAATATTTAATGAGCACCCTCAAGTCAAATCGCGATAAAAATGTACTTTTTATGATAGTAATTAATTCCCTTACCGCTAAATGCAATGCTTTACGTGTATTAATTAAAGTGGTAAAACAAACTTGTTTCTGCTGTCTGAACAAAATTTACCTTAACAGTGTCGATTGCTAGCCGATTTAGTTTGAGGGATGCGACAAAATTCGTTCAAATCGAGGTAACTAGGATAAATTTTTTTTACGTATAATACAATGATTATATTGTTTTCAGAGATGCGATCAAGAAAATCAAGGACACCTATGTACGGGTTATAGTAACGTTACAGCTACTGAAAACACAACAAATCATGAAAACATAGTTCAGATAATTAGTACAGAAACTTTGAACTTCGACCAAATTTTAGCAAACCAAAAAATATTATCCGAAAAAATAGACAATATGCTCCAAATGCAAGCGATCGCTCTTGAAAACCAGCAGAAAATCGTTCAAAAATTGGCCACGCAATCTGTGCAGTTAGAGGAAATATCTGTACAACTTGCAGAGATAAAAGAGGGTCCAAGCGTTACTTTGTTGAAAGATGCAAACCCTGTAGACACCGAAAGTTTTACACTAAAACCCATTGAAAATCAAAGAGATCTTATATCACTGGACCAATTACTGGCAGATAGAGCAGAAAAAAATAAACTAAAAAGACACTTGTCGTTCTTATGCTCAGCTTCGAAGGGCGAAGGAAAAACTTGTGCTTATGAATTACAAGATATTTTATTCACTAGGGATTTCCTTTGCAACTGTTCATGGGCAGGTGGAAGTAGAGGAGATAGGTCGAAAATTGCCCTTAAAGATTACAAGAACGTTTTAAAATTCTTTCTTAGCATGATTCAAACTTGGGATCCGACATATACTGTACAAGACAATGAAACATTTTTCAAGATTATTACGAAAAATTCGAAGCAACGGAAATCTATGAAAAACCTTAGGATGTCTTCTAAGAGATGTCGCAAGAATAAGGATAATTTAGATAAACAGCTAAAGAGTGGAAATAAAAGACAACCAAATGATGATAAAAAAGAAATTGTGGGAGAAAACATGCAAATTCAAGAATATGCACCAAACGACGAGTCCAAAGAAATAACTGAAGGAGAAAGCATGCCGATTCAAGAACAAGAAATGGAGAAAGAAAATATTGCTTTAAATAATATGATATCGAAGGTGGTTTGTGTTAATCTGTAGACAATTCTATACATTTATTTTTACTTTATTAATACGTACATCTACATCTTCGTACTTACAAAGTGCTGGGTACAGTTACTGGCAATAAAATATGGCAGAACAAGGACGCAAAAATATCTGACACAACTCTTTTGCTAGGTCGATTCTATTGTGTCAAATATTTTTGCATGCTTTGTTCTTTCATTACTACCACTCCAGTCCCTGAAGATTTTAAAAGTACCTACCTACAGTAAAGATAATGTGAAAAGTCTATCTAGGATAATATAAATAAATGTTTTGAGAAGTATGTTTCTTGTTGGTACGTTATTGAAAAATTATAAAAAGAATGAATATTATTTGTTTTTGAGAATGTTTTTAGAATTAAGATAAAAATTACGTTCCTAGATGCAGGGTGATTATGTTGTCTGATTATGTAGGTAGGTACTGAACGACTTTTATCACCAGATTAACCACGGAAACGCAAAATAAACCTTTGTTTCATTCATTTCGGCACAAACTTTTTTTTCGCGTTTTCGGGGTTGTGCCCATAGTAAAAGATGTAGTATGACCAACATAAGCACCCCTCAGAATATGGCCAGACATAACAAAATGTACATGTCTTCGCTAAATAAGTCTGATTTGAATTTATATAATGAATCTATTTTTAATTAGGCAATGATAAGAAAACAAGTATATTGAGTTAATTTTCATAAAAATATTCCAACTTGCAAGTGTCATGGTTCATTAAAGTAAGAATTCACACAATGTTTAAAACACTTGCATGTATGGATTTGTTTACCCAGTCTAATAATTACAATTTTAATCAAAACCAGCTAGAGTAAAATTTAATTTGAAATTTTTTCTCATCTTAGGGTTTGTCTAGGGAAGTATGGTTAAAAAAGATTGATTTGATTGGTTGATTGATTTTGATTAAAATCTTATCATTTTAGACTGAATTTTCAGTCATACTTCTTTAACAAAAACTAAATAGCGGTACGTGACGATAATTGTCAAAACCAATTTATTTTTCATAAAAAAATTGTAACATGCAAAAGAAATTGTTAATTACCCTTAAATCTACTTAATTAAATAAAAAACTTAAGTGCTTAAAATAACGTTTTTTATTGGTACGTATGCAATAGTGGTATGAAATATAAGTATTCATGATGATGCAAACATACTAATTTACATTGTAGGTCTCTAGGATCAAGGACAATATCACAATTGCTACCATCATCATTTTTGACTTTGTAAATATGTAAATGTGAAGATTTTATGGGATACGTAAATACATCTTCTTTGTTATTTATTTTTAAGCCGTTAATACGAATTCCATTAGATTGTTCAACTATATTATTGATTTCAACTATGTCGTTGACAGTTGTCAATACATATCTGTCTTTTATTTTTGAGGAAACTTTAAATTGTTGTAAATGAAGTACTTTACAATTATTCCTAGTTGCCGTTAGAAACGGATAATCGGATTTTTCACTTAACTCAGGATTTTTAACACTAAAGTTTGTTGTGGCTTCAACTATTCTGTTTACTATTTGAGATAGCGGATTCTTTCCATCTCTCAGTAATCGTCTGATACAATATAGCTCATTCTCAAAAGGGTAAGCACTGAAAGAGTGTAAAGGTCCAAATTGTTCAACCTCTGCAGTAACGTGGATTAAATTGTGCACGTTACTAGTAACATAGTTCGCTCCATACAAGTCTTTGTAGTGCTTGACAAAATCTTTGAGCAGTTCTTTAGCTAAAGGTAGCAAACGCAAATGACATTTTGTTGAACAAAATGGTAATACCACAATACAACTTCAGAAAGTGTGAAAATACGGTGCTCGTGAGCACATCTGGCAGTATAATAATACTAAGATAGAACAAAAAAGTTCTATATTCAGATCCTTTCCAAAATGACAGATACTCCAGACCTCGCACTGCTCGATGAATTTCAGATGGTAACTTGCACTTGTTCAAGAAATTTGTTACTACTTCAATATCCTTAGCACGCCATTTCGTTAGAAATTTTCCGAAATTACCATCACGCCATCCAACTAGTAGCCTCTTCATAATTCCTAGGTCAATTAAATGCAATGAATCACCAACTGGAAAGTCATTTACCATATCTATTGGAAGATTAAGCAAAGGAGAATCATTCTTATGGTGTGCCCCATAAAGTTTACTTCGGAACCCATCATTTGTTCTCTCGGAGCAACTTGTATCAGGAAAAGTAACTGTGTGTGAATTGTGGGAATATTCACCTACAGTACACATACTTCATGCAGCCGTGTTTTCCGTTAAAGTTACAAACACCTGAAAAAATAAAAAATAAATGTTATTGTAAAAAAGTTCTACAAAACCAGATATGCATAATAATATACTCCACGCCATAAGGTCCCATTTGATTTGGACTATCACAAATGAATTTAACAACACACATACAATTCAGGACATGATTACCTTTTATGAAAGCTCTAGCAGGTGAGTCACAAATAAAACATCTGAACTTTACTGTAACTTTCTTCTCACAATTTTGCAATAGTGTAATTCCCTCTTCTAATAAATGATTAACATCGGTGATAAAATCTTCTAAATAGGCTGTTAAATTTTTTGGTTTACCAATTCCAAAATAAATTCCAATCACTAAAGGTTTAATTTTAGGATTTTCAGAAATGTTACAGAGTATTGGCCAAAATTCTTTCTTTGAGCTTTTAAAAATTGGCAAACCGTCAAAATTGAAATTTAAAGATATATTTTCTGGAACATCTGTCCAGTTTTCCAATAGCAAAGTTAAACTATTAGTAATTCCGTTATGCCAATATTCGCCCCCTTCAATTTTTTTATATTGACAAATCTAGGTGTTTTTAAAATGGTCCTTGGATCTATAGGTAATATATCCGGAATCAATCCATTCATAATTTTCGCGAGATCTTTTAACGCTATTTGATTAATATTCTTTTCTATAGCTCATCTTCTTATATTTTCACGGAATGAAGAACATTTTACATATTTATCAATATCACTGTCATCTTCACTTTCGTCGGAGCTCTCAGGTCTTACATTTTCAGCATCAAGCGGACAGGAATAAACACGATTTTGTTGAATATTCTTATTATTCGCAATAAAAGATTTTTCAAAACACGAGGATTCCGTATCGTGTGTATTTCCAATGTTGACAGGCCCTACTTGATTTTGGTGACCTACGGAACCTTCTTTAATATCGCCACAATTGACTTCGCACGAATCGTTTTGTTGTGCATTGATCGGATTTGAAGACATCATAATTCTTGCATGTTCCTTTGATATTTTTCGCCTGATTCCTCCGGTTCTTACTCTTATTTTAAATGATTTTTTCAACATTGTGTGAAACAATATGCTGTAGTTATTTTTACCTATGTTAAATTACGCTTACAATGAAATCACAACCTAATTTTGTTATTTGCATTTTATAATCGTTATACACACACGGTTAGGCAACACACACAGTTAAATTAATAATATATAATATATATACGTCCTCCATAAAAACTGCTGTTGTTTTATTGATAATATGTGCTTTTCCCCAATATGGCCGACAATTGGGTTTACAAATACAGTAAAATGAATGTATAAACAGCTTTACGCATTAAAATAACTCACGTGTATTTGGTTAAAGAGCTGTTAGCTGTACAACAGAACTCAGTTGATCTTTAAAAATGCAAGCATTACATTGATTCACGTTTATGCTGTTCAGCAGTATTAAGCTTTTACTTACCTCTTAAAAGTGCTATTACACAACAAAGGGCACTAAAAACAGCTAAAAGCTGTGTAACGGATTTACGGTGCATTATAATGGTACAAGTTTATGCTATTAAGCGGCATTGGGCATTATCTTACTACTTAAAAATGCAATTGTAGACCCTAAGGCACAAAAAACAGCTGAGAGCTGTATAGCGGATTTACGTGGCATTATAATGGTTCATGTTTATGCTATTAAACAGCATTAGGCATTTATTTACTACTTAAAATGCTATTGTAGATCCAAATGCATTAAAAACAGCTGAAAGTTGTACAGCAGCGATGTGGTTTGCTTCACTAAAACTAAAGGCTTTACAAAAGCATTTTGATATACCATTATCCAACCGTTATACAGTGTAAAGCATCATAATGGTTTTGAAATACCAATATAAAGCGTCAAGGTGCTCGGTGAACTTATATAAGAGTTTATACGGACCTTAAGTTCTTCATAAGTTTACTATTCGTTTGTTAAAATGCTTCCTGTGTTACTTGGGCTATCCATAGATGCACACGTATGGGGTTGATGAATTTTTTTTTTTTTTGAGTTTCAGTTCTATGTATGGGGAACCCCAAATATTATTGTTTTTTTTCTAATTTTGTGTAAAAATCTTAATGCGGTTCACAGAATACATCTACTTACCAAGTTTCAACAGTATAGCTCTTATAGTTTCGGAAAAAAGTGGCTGTGACATACTCGGACAGACAGACAGACAGACATGATGAATCTATAAGGGTTCCGTTTTTTGCCATTTGGCAACGGAACCCTAAAAAGGAAGTACTTATTTCATAACCACATTTAATGCTACCCAAAGAGATTATAATTTAATGTCTTTGATGCTACCTCACAAAGTTCCCACAGAAAGCAATATTTTAAAACAAAACACATTTATAACACGCGGTTGAAACTAAAGTCTCGATGACTGTAACTGCTGTTGCGCTTGAGTTTAATGTAAAAACTTTGTTGGTGCAGGCAGACAAACGACTTCCTGACGAGCGACGGCTTATCTACTTGATCTTCATATGGAGTGAAGACAGAATACGGGCTGGTCGAAACGGTTTTGAAACTGGCCCAATTATGATAGATTTGCAGTTGAAAAGTTGGTCACTCGGTGACTCGTGATTCGAGTGGCGGTCTAAAATTCTTTGCTGTTGTGTAGGCGGTTAATATTTAGGTATTATAAGTATTCGGTACTTACTTTGTTAGTGGCAGATTTATCTATAATGGCCCCGGGCTTATCCACACCTTATTGATTTTATTAGAAACAGTTTTTGGAAAGGGTAAACCTTAGCTACCTAATATTGAAGGCAAATTATTTAGGTAACCTATAAAATATGTTCTATCTGGGATTCTACGAGATCGCATTACATTTTTAACACTTTCAACTATGCTAGGACGTGTGTACAATAATACATAGGCTATTAGCCAATTTATTCCAGATTATCAGGAGAGCGTAGAGTGTAGAAATACCATACTTTTTTTTTATAACGTATTTAACGACACATGGCCATCATCAGCCAATTTCGGGTTCATCTCAGCTGCCGAGCTATCGTGGGTAGACCGGGCGAGGAGAATTAAAGCCGCGTATTTATGACACACGATTATTATTTTGATAAGATACTAACGAAATTACAATCAACACTTTCTAATTGGTCAAAATACAGAGACGCTCCACCGAACAAGTCTTGCCTCAGCGCGATGCAAATGGGTATCCAAATAATCCAATTGGCTGATCGCTACGCGCAAAAGACGGGCCTGCAGTCTCGACATAGATAGCGACCATTTTAACAAACGAAAAAGTTGCAAAGTCCCGAAGATCGGAATGGAACAATATTTGGTAGTCTCGACACTCAAAGTTATCAACTGTCGTTGGTCTGTCGCAACTGAGCTCGGTTGATGTTTACGAGTCGTTTTGCGGCCATTTTGGATAGCCCGTAAAGCAATTTGTTAGCATCATAAACTATGTGTTTTTTAGGTGTTCGGAAGTAAATATAAACAAAAATTATGAGGAATGGGGGTTCTTGAAAGTGTATCTGAGTGTCTGTACTGATGAGGCTTGTAGTCCACTTATTTATGGGTTCCGGATAATCTACGTGCAAACGAGCGTCGCCAACAAATACTGCATAAGAAGGAGCTTTATATCTTTTTGTAGGGAGCGAATCGTACGATCGCCTCTTATAAATAAATAACAAACAACCACGAATCATGTTTCCAAATTTATTAAATCTCCATGTATCATCATCATCTCACACAATGATCTCCTAATTACACATATTCTTATAATCTAGATGCTGCTTATATATGTTACATTCCTATTCACTTGACATTACGAATGCATTCTGTAGTTCATTACAACAATCAAACTGTATGAAAACTGAATAAATAAAAAGTATTCATCACTTCGTATATAAATAACACACAACGGCAAATCATGTTTTCAACTATTATTAAGTTTCAACAGTTCATCACACACAATCATCTGATTACACACATTATTTGAATCTAAACATTTTACATGGCACATGTTGCATTCATAGCCGCATAACATTTCCACACTTTACTAAAATAGCTTGACAATAATAATTTAACTAAAAATATCCCAAAAACTGAAATTATTTTATTAATACATTGTTATTTTATAATTTAAGCATTACAATCTTAAGTCTAATCTCCCTACTACTTACAAAAGAGCAACATATGCACTACATTATGTGCAGACTATGAAGTAGTTAATACATAAAAATAAAAAATCTGGCGACAATATGGGTGGCTTTTCATATTTGGGTACTTCTTTATCTCCTAAGAAGTAGCCATACTTGTAGCTAACCAACAATATTTTCTACCTCAAATGTAACTACCCATGTAGTTAACGTTGGATCTCAATATGAAAACTAATTGTGAATAAACATCGGTGCCCAAGAAACATTATTTTTTTTGTTTTGCACGTGTTGTTCTAAACTTCTAAATAAAATACCTAAGAAAATTGAAAGAAATACCATTAAAAACAACAGGTACAATAATTAAACATAACTTTTTAGTATTTTGCACAAGGTTTCTTAACCGACAAGAACTATTGAAATTTTGTTTTTATTATTTAAATGTACTAAATTTGCTTACTTAAATAGGTAGAAAGTACATAGATTCCTCACAACTGTAACAACTGATATTAGTATATACATTCTTTGCAATTAAATATATCTATTCTATTGAAAAAAAACATAAATAACACATAACCGCAAATCATGTTTTCAACTTTATTAAATGTCCATTAGCAGAATCATCTAAGTTCACACATTCTTATAATTAAGATACTGTATACATGAGGCATGGTGCACACCTATTGAAAAATCTTCATCAATTGTTTCCACTTTCACCATCCACTTAGTTCAAACTGTTTTCTTCCATGTTATGCCTTCCTTACAGCAGACAATGACTCAGGTACCACAAATGATGCATCTCCAAGCATAGTTCAAGCTGTGGGGGCCTTTCAAAGTGTGGACCGCATGTTTCACAATGCCTGTCCTCCGACAGTCTTGATATGGCTATGAGACGGCAAATCTCACGCAAATGAAAATCCTTTGGACTTGTTCATATCTATACATTCACAGAATAACAGTAGAGGTGTTAACCGAGCTCTTAGGTAAACATTAACCATTTCTTCGAATACAACAACCTCACGGAGTTTTGTGTCTGTACGCAGCTATGATATGATTTATTAAGAAACAATATGAAGAGAAGTCGCCGCTTGATTAAAATGGGTTAGCCGAGTAATAATATGCTATAACTTTGGCTATCTATGAAAATATGTGTAAAATACACTTGAGAAAGAAAATCAATGAAAACAAATACCAAATAGACATGACTTCACAAGTTTGGCATTAGTTTTATAGTGTTGCAAGGATGCAGATTGTAATGACCTCAGATTTTTAACAAGTTATTTTAATCCTGTAAAACAGTTATTGTTACTTAGTAGATTCCATAAAAAAACGAGTATTTGCAAGATATGATTAACAATTCCACTGCACAATTTTCTAGAAAAATGGAATTTTTTATTAATAAATGTTCTCCAATTTTCCGTGAATTCAAGGAGAAATTCTTACGGCCGCTACTATGTCATCGAACATTCGGATCACTAGATAATACCGAAAACACCTCGCTTGCCGTACCGATGCATACGACAAAAGCAAGTCTCTACATCGGAGATACCTCGCACAATCGTATAAAATGATGTTGAGACACTACCGAAGACTACTATTTATAGTTCGACTTCAATTATTGGCCGCGAGAAATTTTCATTGAATTCTGAAAAAAATTGGAGACCATTGATTAGTAAAAAAATATTTTTTACTACAAACTGTATAGTGACTTTTAAACCATATCTTGGAAACTGTTTATTAAAGAAACTTAGATGTTTGTTACGGGTAAAATCCGAAACTACTGAACAGACTCATAACAAACTTCTTAGTTATTTATAATTTGATCCAACCTAAAAGATAGGATAGTTTTTATCTCAATTATTACTGTCCTTTATATTTGAAAAAAAAAAAAATGTTTATTATACGAAAATAGTTTGTATTTATTGGTTAGTTCTAGGAATTCCTAAAAGATGGTGATGTAAGTAATGTTCACGACATAACAATACTATTTTAATTATTCGTGAATGTTTTTTTTTTTATTATAGTGTGTATTGTATTTTAATTGTGCAATTGCGCTTAAATGATACTATTTTCCAAACGATACAGTTTGGAAAATAGTATCATTTAAGCGACAATAGTGTTTATTTATTGGTTAGTTCTTGGAATCACTAATAGATGGCGGTGTAAGTTCGATACAACTCTCTTACATCGTTGTATAATTGTGAAGTGTATTATTTTTTAACTTAATAGACACATTTTTTTGTTTATTAATCTCCATATTACCTCAAAAACGTGTAAGTATTTCATGCTTGTTTTTTTTTTGTATTTAATTTTGATTTTTATTAAAACGATTTCATTGACTTAGTATGGGTGTAAGTATGTAAGTGTGTATGTAACGGAATGTTTGAAAGTGATTTTCATCTCAAAACATCGGAATTATTTAAAATTTACTATAAGATGCTTATTACCCGATGACAATACATTAATTTCATAAATTTGTGCCATTATTCTAGCCAGGATTATCAGGACAGATAAAAAAATATATATACGCTTTTGTAGCTAGCTGAACTAAAAAATTACAAAGTAAATAATAGTTTTTCGTGTGGTGCCGGACGTAAAGAATAGCATCATCCTATTTCTTTCCGTGAGTGTCGTAAAAGGCGACTATGGGACTTACTAGAAAGTAGCCAAAGCGTTCTCTATGAATCTTACCACCATAATGCGACGATAGCCAACCCGCCTGCCAAGCATGGCGATAATGGCAACACCCCCTGTAAATGCACAGAACCGGTCAAAGTAGTCGTTTTTGGGTGAGGTCTATGTCCAGCACTGGACGTCTTTCGGCAGAAATGATGATGAAGAATAGTTTAAAAAACATGATTAGACTTAATCAAGGTAATGATATCCTTCGATATTAACACTGTGTTGGCGCCACCGTTTCGGGCGACCTAACTTAGCCCCAATATCACGATTTAAGCGACGCACTGTGGGGCGCAGTGCTGCCATCTGCACCGGACCGACGTTTGAACACGCTGGCGAGTGATTGGCAGTCTGCATCGGCTGACGTCACTTCGGCGGGAGAATACAAAGTCTTTAAAAGACCCTGAGCTCAGGGGACTGGACTTACTGGCTGCTTACGCTTCGCCATAGAAATATTACTATATTGTTTATCATTGCCATATTTGTTTTAATTATTTAACTGATCGTAAATTAAAAGTGATCAAGTCTATTGCCTATTTATTTAGTTATTCTTATTTAAAGTGGTATTGACTTACAACTGTAATTTGAAACCATCGTAAAAACCAATTATTTTTAAAAGAGTAACCGTGGAGTTTCTTACCGGTTCTTCTCCATAGGAATCAACAATTTGGAACCGTGCACTTAGTATCCGACATTTCATAAGTGCCCATGTAGGTTAATGTGTTTTTTTTTTTTAATTTGATTACAAACTAAGATGAGATAAATGAAATGTTAATTCAAAAAGAGTATATCTGAGTGCTCATTTTCAACATTCCGATACTGTACCTACTTATCACTTTAAATTTTGGCCGATTTTTTTTTTCATGAAATGGTTTTAAGTCGGTTAATTTGATTGTATGAAAATAATGAGTGAAAAATTTGTAGAATCTGTTATTACTACTGGGTCAGCTAGGATTAAAAAAAATTATATGGTCATTACAATCTGCCTCCTTGCAACATTGTAAACAAATAGAGAAAGAAAAAGAAAGAAAAATTGTTTAATCTGCCAAACAAAACGCATATAACAAGATAAAAATTTAAAAAAGATACATAAAATGCAACGGAGCCAAAAGCCCCGTATTCAAGTCATTAAAAAAATTAAACAGTTAACATAATGCCAAAGTTGTCAAGTGTCAAATAATTATGGAAAAAGTCTTATAATTTGTTGATATAGCAAATTTTGTGGTATTTAACATGATAATTTTTCATTAATAGCCAAGGTTACAGCATATTATTACTCGGCTAACCCATTTTTAATCAAGCGGCGACTTCTCTTCATATTGTTTCTTATTAAATCATATCATAGCTGCGTACAGACACAGAACTCCGAGAGGTTGTTGTATTCGAAGAAATGGTTAATGTTTAGTTAAGAGCTTGGTTAACGCCTCTACTGTTATTCTGTAAATGTACAGATATGAACAAGTCCAAAGGATTTTTATTTGCGTGAGATTTGCCGTCTCATAGCCATATCAAGACTGTCGGAGGACAGGCATTGTGAAACATGCGGTCCACACTTTGAAAGGCCCCCACAGCTTGAACTATGCTTGGAGATGCATCATTTGTAGTACCTGAGTCATTGTCTGCTGTAAGGAAGGCACAACACGGAAGAAAACAGTTTGAACTAAGTGGATAGTGAAAGTGTAAACAATTGATAAAGATTTTTCAGTAGGTGTGCACCATGCCTCATTTAAACAGTATCTTAATTATAAGAATATGTGAACTTAGATGATTCTGCCAATGGACATTTAATAAAGTTGAAAACATGATTTGCGGTTGTGTTATTTATGTATTTTTCAATAGAATAGATATGTTTAATTGCAAAGAATGTATGTACTACAATCAGTTGCTACAGTTGTGAGGAATCTATGTACTTTCTACCTATTTAAGTTAGTAAATTTAGTACATTTAAATGACAAAAACAAAATTTTAATAGTTCTTGTCGGTTAAGAAATCTTGTGCAAAAATATTAAAAAGTTCTATGTTTAATTATTGTACCTGTTGTTTTTAATGTTTGCAATGGTATGTCTTTCAATTTTGGAAGGTGTTTTATTTAAAAGTCTATAACTACAGGCATAAAACAAAAAAATAAAATACAAAATGTTTCTTGAGTACAGATGTTTATTTACAATTAGTTTTGATATTGCGATCCGACGTTAACTATAGTTCTTACCAAACTTCTTGGCCGCCCTGAAGTTGGCTACAATGGCTGGATCGAATGAAAAACAGCACCGATCCGTGCCTTGCGCTTCAGAAAGCCAACTTCAGGGCGGCCTAGAAGTTTGGCAAGAGCTATACATAGGCAGTTACATTTGAGGTACAAAATATTGTTTGTTAGCTTCAAGTATGGCTCCTTGTAGGGAGACAAAGAAGTATCAAAACATGGAAGGCCACCCATATTGTCGCCAGATTAACTTTTTTATTTATAAACCAGTTTATTGCATTTCTTTATTGTCTGCGCATAATGTAGTGAATATGGTGCTCTTCTGTATGTAGTGGAGATTTAAGATTGCAATGTTTAAATTATAAAGTAACAGTGAGTTTGACTATTGTAATTTATGTCAGGACTCATGGCTATCCTTTAGTACCTAATATGCATGATTTCAGTTTTTTTGGATATTTATAATTAAATTATTATTGTCAAGCTATTTTATTAAAGTGTGGAAATGTTATGCGGATAGGAATAACATGTGACATGTAAAGTGTATAAAAGAATGTGTGTAATTATATTATTGTGTGTGATGAACTGTTGAAACTTAATACAGTTGTGTGTGACGAACTGTTGAAACTTTATAGAATAGAGAGAGAATAACTGTTGATATTTAATGGAGCTTTAATAAAATTGAAAACATGATTTGCCGTTGTATGTTTTTTATATACAAAATGATAAATACTTTTTATTTATTCAGTTTAACGGTTTGACTACTGTAATTTATGACAAGACTCTCACGGCTATCCTTTAGTAATAGTGCATGATATCAATTTTTTGGATATGTATATTTAAATTATTATTGTCAAGCTTCTTTATTAAAGTGTGGAAATGTTATGCCGATAGGAATGCAACATGTGCCGTGTAAAGTGTTTAGATTAAAATTATGTGTGTATTCAGATGATTGTGTGTGATGAACTGTTGAAACTTAGTAGAGATTTAATAAAGTTGAAAACATTATTTGCCGTTGTGTATTATTTATATAATCATCATCAATCACTAAATATTATATTTTTAGATTAATAATGTCGAGCTACTTTATTAAACTGCAGAATGCATTGGAAATGTCATGTGGGTATGAATGCAACATGTCTCATGTAGAAATTCTAGCTAAAACGAACGTGTGTAATTAGGAGATGATTGTCTGTGATGATACTTAACTCTTCATATGCTGTAAACGTGGATCCTCGCCAGACACAATGGTTTTTTAATTGTGTCTGTAATTACTGCATTCAATGGATTAATGGAGATTTAATAAAGTTGGAAACATGATTTGCAGTTGTGTTATTTATTTATATGTAAGTATATTAAAACTGAACGATCGGCTCCCTTCAAAAAGATACTAAATGTATTTGGCTCCCTCTAATACGATGGTTGTTGGCGACGCTCGTTCGCACGTAGTTTTGTCGGAACCCATAAATATATGGTCTTAAAGCCTCATTAGTACAGTCACATCCTTCGCGTACGCCATTTTGTTAGTTTGCGTTGCTAACGAATCACTTTGCGGGCTTTCAAAAATGGACGCAACACATGCTCGTAAACATTAAGAAAATACGGTAAAGTTCATCGAAATGTCGATGTCAATCAATAACTTTGAGTGTCGAGACTACCAAATATCGTACCATTGCTACTAAACCGAACTATGAATACGTTTTGCGCCAACTGACATCGTTTTTTTCAAGTTAATGTATGACTTTGGTCCGTATCTCAGATGTCGAGACTTCCATTTTGTCGCTGGCATCGTTACGGCAACCAATTTTTTTCGGTTTTATTTAGCAATCGGTATTTTGCGATAGTGTCGCTTTCTATGTCGAGACTGCAGGCCGTATTGCGTCAGAGTGAAGAAACGTCAACCCGCGCTTGTCAAGATTTCTGCTGTCCTTCTTGACGTTTCTTGGCACTTTAAAAAGGTCGAAGCACCGTCATATCTATATATATACTAGCTGACCCGGCGAACTTTGTTCCGCCTTAATGACAATAAATAAGCAGATTTTTTTTTTATTGGAAAAAATACAAAAAAAATTAAATTTCTACATCAATCATTCATAATTATTTCTGTATTTTAGTACATAGGTTGCTCTTCATTTAAGTACCTTGTGATACACGACATTTTTTGTTTTATTATCAGGCGCAAAAACAAACAACGCAGATGGTCTTCCGACCCGTGAACATGCCACGTATAATTGACCATGGGAAAAACATGAATGTTCTAGATTTAAACCACAAACTTTTAAGGATTGGCCTTGTGATTTGTTGATGGTCATGGCAAATGCAAGACGTATCGGAAATTGAAGTCTTTTCACTTTACCATTAAGGCAGCATAATCCAGGCGTTTCTCCGGAAAACTTTAATGCACCACAATACTCGCAAACTACGTCCATTTGCCCAATGCAAACGCTAGGATGCAAGCTGTAATCATTGCTGCAATCGTATTGAAACGCTGCTCGATTCAAATCAGCACTTGATAAATATCTTGTTCTGCGTCGCAAATTATCTATTTGTTGACCTCTGTTGTTCGCTCGACGATTCTGCATTGCCAACCGAGCTGTTTCACGGGCTGCTTCACTTTGCTCTCGTGATTGAGAAGCACGAAGTCGAGCCATACTATCGCGGCGCTGTTCACGTGCAATTTCTTGTTCTTCTTCAGTCCTTTCATTTGCAGTATTTCGTATTCTTCTTGCATCACGGCTTTGTCGGGAAAGATTCGATCGTCTTGGTCGCGGCATTATTAATTAAACTTCACTTCACCTAAAAACTTAAATTTTTAACCATACCGAGTTTTATAGTTCACTTCACTGTTTATACGAATGGGCAATTGGGCAATAATGTTAATTATTTATTTAATAGAAATAGTTTTATTATTGATTTCTTACAAATATCAAATAGTCATCCATACGTCATTACATAGCTGTCATTATACGTCAATTTTGTTATTCCAAGTCTGATTCTTTTTTGTTATACCACGTTTTATAGTGACTGACGTTACATGTCAAGTCACACGGGAATGATGTCGAACGGGATAAAAAGTATCCTATGTCCTTCTCCTGGCTTCGAACGGGATAAAAAGTATCCTATGTCCTTCTCCTGGCTCTAAACGACCTCCCTGCCAATTTTCAGCTAAATCGGTTCAGCCGTTCTTGAGTTATAAGTGAAGTAACTAACACGACTTTCTTTTATATATATAGATACTAGCTTTTGCCCGCGGCTTCGCCCGCGTGGATGTCGGAAATTAATGCGAGAGGACGTATAACCGCGATAAGAATGTGTTATTCCAGGTTATATAGGTAATAATATAGACTCTGTGTGCTATTTTCGATCCAGATCCATTCAGCCATTTTTGTGTGATTGAGAAACAAACACCCAATCATACATATTTTCACATTTATAATATTATTAGTAGTAGGATTATAACTCATATTACTTAGGATTCATAGTTTATGAGAACATCACTTGTGTTGGTGTTTTTAAAATAAGAGTAATAGTATTCAGAGTAAGAAGACTGCGACATAGGGTTTGGTTTAGTTGAATATAAGTCTTCCTGGTTTTTCTTAACGCTCCTATTTTACCTATACAGATACTCAATCATTTACCAGACACCGAACATAATTATAGGAATAGTACTTTTGTCAGTGGCTTGGCCCGTATAGCTGTCGGAAAATATCACCCGGGAACCTACTACCGGGATAAAGTAGGTATCCTATCTGTTACGTATCCATGATATAATTTATCTTTGTGCCAAATTCGATCTAAATCCGTTTGGCCGTCTTTGCATCATTGAGAAACAAACATCCAAAAATCTAAACATCTAAGCCATTTCGCGGTCTCTTACTTAGAATGATACTATTAGGTTTATTTTGAGTATAATGAATACACATGATATTCGCAATTACTATGAAGCCAAAGTAATATGAATTACAATCCTACTTATCCTGTACTACCCAGCCGCTGCCAACGCGCTCTGCGCCCGCTTTTTAAATCTCTAATATCTTCTAAGATATTCATTTAAACTACATGCTGTAAAGGGCCATATCGATCTATATTAAATGCACAATGTATTTAAGGTACTTAATTGGATAAGGATTAATGCTGTATTGCTTAAAATCGCTTCGTAAATAAGCCCTTATTTCTCGTAAAAAGTAAAAGATAAAAAACCGGCCAAGTGCGAGTCGGACTCGCGCACCGAGGGTTCCGTACAAACCTGCAGATCATCATCATCATCATTCGTCATCATCGTTTATGAAATTAAATGTTTTTTTTTTTAATTTTTATATTTGAGTTGACTGAATGACAGGTAAATTGTGGTTTACGATTTATGACGTATTAAAAAAAAACTACTTACTAGATCTCGTTCAAACCAATTTTCGTTGGTAGTTTTCATGGTAATGTACATCATATATTTTTTTTAGTTTTATCATTCCCTTATTTTAGAAGTTACGGGTAAATGCACAATGGGAAGTTACACACATTTTACCAGTTTGGAAGTGTCTCTCGCGCAAACTATTCAGTTTAGAAAAAAATGATATTAGAAACCTCAATTTCATTTTTGAAGACCTATCCATAGATACCCCACACGTATGGGTTTGATGAAAAAAAATAATTTGAGTTTCAGTTCTATGTATGGGGAACCCCAAATATTACGGTTTTTTTTTCTATTTTTGTGTGAAAATCTTAATGCGGTTTACTGAATACATCTACTTACCAAGTTTCAATAACACAGCTCTTATAGTTTCGGAGAAAAGTGGCTGTGACATACTCGGACAGACAGACAGACAGACAGACAGACAGACATGGCGAATCTATAAGGGTTCCGTTTTTTGCCATTTGGCAACGGAACCCTAAAAATGGTTATTGTGGGTTATCCCTAAGAGATAGACATATACCATTGCGGACATTTTTGTAGGCCTTTTTAAGGTGTACAATACTGTAGTATATTATTTTGATCTATTTCGTAGGATTCAGCCAGGGTTTTTCGAATTTTGAAACGTATGTCACCGTAGTTTTCGAAGTCAGTTATTTTTTTCTAAAATAAAAGAATTTTTCGAAAATAAAAGTAGCCTAAGTTACTCCTTGTTACATCAGCTATCTGCCAGTGAAAGTCCCGTCAAAATCGGTCCAGCCATTTCAGAGATTAGCGGGAACAAACAGACAGACAGACAGACAAAAATTGTAAAAAATGTTGTTTTGGTGAAAAGTGGTTATCTTAATATTAAAAACAGACACTCCAATTTTATTTATTTGTATAGATTGTATAGATAAAAACCGGCCAAGTGCGAGTCGGACTCGCGCACCGAGGGTTCCGTACAAACCTGCAGGTCATCATCATCATCATTCGTCATCATCGTTTATGAAATTAAATGTTTTTTTTTTTAATTTTTATATTTGAGTTGACTGAATGAAAGGTAAATTGTGGTTTACGATTTATGACGTATTAAAAAAAAACTACTTACTAGATCTCGTTCAAACCAATTTTCGTTGGTAGTTTTCATGGTTATGTACATCATATATTTTTTTTAGTTTTATCATTCCCTTATTTTAGAAGTTACGGGGGGGGGGGACACACATTTTACCACTTTGGAAGTGTCTCTCGCGCAAACTATTCAGTTTAGAAAAAAATGATATTAGAAACCTCAATTTCATTTTTAAAGACCTATCCATAGATACCCCACACGTAAGGGTTTGTTTTTTTTTTTTTTTTTTGTGTTTCAGTTCTATGTATGGGGAACCCCAAATATTATTGTTTTAAAAAAAAATGATATTAGAAACCTCAATATCATTTTTGAAGACCTATCCATAGATACCCCACACGTATGGGTTTGATGAAAAAAAAAATTTTGAGTTTCAATTCTATGTATGGGGAACCCCAAATATTATTGCTTTTTTTCTATTTTTGTGTGAAAATCTTAATGCGGTTCACTGAATACATCCACTTACCAAGTTTCAATAGCACAGCTCTTATAGTTTCGGAGAAAAGTGGCTGTGACATACTCGGACAGACAGACAGACAGACAGACATGGCGAATCTATAAGGGTTCCGTTTTTTGCCATTTGGCAACGGAACCCTAAAAATGAATCCCTATTTCCCTTGGTCACGACATCACGCGTAAACGGCTGGACCGATTTCACTTCTTTTTTTTTTTGTTGTGTTTGTAATTGTCAGGAGAAGGTTTTTATGAAAAAAAAAAAAAATACGCGGAAAATTAGAAAATTTAAGAACACTTATTTAAGAATACTTGAGTTCTGCGACTTAAGTTTGTACGTCTAATTGCTGGCATGTTCTGCGACTTAAGTTTGTACGTCTAATTGAAATCGGCACAGTAGTTTTTGAGTTTATTCATTATAAACATACACACATATGCCTTCGAAGTACCAGGTGGTCATAACTTGGTAGGTATGAGCTTATCAAACCGCAGCGTCAGTCAGAAAATGTTTTTTTTTGCCTTCGAAGTACCAGGTGGTCATAACTTCTTGCCAGGATCGCGAGATTTGTTTGAAACAGTTACCGTGGCCCTCACCCTGGCATAGCCAACTGAAGGAACACGGGTAGGTTTTAGTTAATAAAAGTCTAACACGGGCCTCTTGCTTCGCCCAGAGTGCGAGACGTGATTAGATGATTTCCCATCTAAAAAAAAAGGTGGTCATAACTTGGTATGGTATGAGCTAGGCAGAATAGGCTGTCTCCACAACCCCACGTCTGAGCGCGTAAGGTATGAGCTATTTATTAAACAGGAATATCGCTATCAAACGCGTTGTTTTTACACGCTTTATATTAGCTTCACTTGTATGTTTGTATATTAGTATGTTTGTATGTTTGTTTGTAACGGACTCCTTGTAGCGCGATTTTGACCCACTTTAAACGACCAGATTTCATTCAAACTTTGCACACCTGTCAAGGACCGATGACAATGCAATAATTTCATAAATTTGTGTCATTGTCCTTGCCAGGGTTACCAGGACAGCAAAAAAACTGTCTTCGAAAACTACGCTGACATACGTCACAAACTAATTTGTGCCATTATCCTTGCCAGGGTTACCAGGACAGCAAAAAAAACTGTCTTCGAAAACTACGCTGACATACGTCACAAACTACGCTGACATACGACTCAAAATTCGAAAAACCCTAAAAAATAGAAAATAAATAATAGTTTAAAAAAACTAAAAAACACGCTTCCATTGAAAACCAAACTAAAAAGTACAAAATAATGGAAAAAAAGCGTGGGGTGCCTGATATCAATAAAAAAATACCTTAAAAAGCACCCCACGCTTTTTTTCCATTATTAAATACCACAACCATAACTGGGTAGGATCTCACATAACCTGATGGTCAGCTAAATAACGTTTTATGCCCTCGAAGTACCAAGTTGTCATAACTGGGAAGGAGCTTGCTAAACATAGGAGTGTTATCTAGAAAACGCTTTATGCCTTCAAAGAAGTAGATTGTCATAAATTGGGTAGGAGCTTTATGATCTTTGTAATCGCTAAACAAAGAAGAGTCACCTAGAAAACGCTTTATGCCTTCGAAGTACCAGGTAGTCATAATTCTGTAGGAGGTCGCCTAACCTCACCCTAATTACGCAACACATTATTAATCAGAATCTGAATCATTATGAATGTTATTTATTGCTCATCATCATTCATATTTTTCATTCTTTCTTTCTTTTCTTTCATATGGTCGAAAAAATTGTCTGTCCTTAGCAACGCAAACAACGTCATGAATTTTGTGGAACTGTCAAAATGAAAGGGGTTCCTACTGATAGTGTATTACGTACCCTCTGGGTATGTGTCCGGTAAAAAACGCTTTATGCCGACGACGTACCAGGTTATCATAACTTTGCAGGAGCTTACCAAACAAAGGAGTGTCAGCTAGATAACGCTTTATGCCTTTGAAGTACCAGGTTATCATAACTTGGTAGGAGCTAACCAAACATATGAGTGTCAGCTAGAAAACGCTTACCAGACCACCACCGGGAACCAGATTGTCAAACTTGGTAGGTTTATTACAACATTTATTGAACCTGAGGCGATACGAAGTTCGCTGGGTCAGCTAGTTTATTATATAAATTATATTTTGTTTTCAAGTCACATTCGACCCTGGGTCAACCTTAACCCTATTTCTTTCAAATAGAATAACATATTATCCCTCCAAAATTGAGTTTATTCGCAACCGTATCTATCCAGTTAAATAAGTAAGCCATATTCTCTCACAATGTCGCGACGATATTTTGCCGCCATAATTCACTTGTGCGCATTGATTTAAATAATTTAACGCAGTAATATAATATGTCAATGCTTGTGCGCCATTACGTTTCGGCGCCATGACACCCGTCGAAAATAAGCATAACAAAATAAAACATTGTGTAGAAAGTTTGCTTCTTTTTCATAATAAAAGAAGATTAGCATATCCATGGGAGCTTTTAGATTAAATTTTTGTTGGAATGAAATTTTGTTTGAGATGTAGTATTGTTGAGAAAGTTAGGTACGGAATAAAACTGAATTTGTTTTGCGTTTTGTTATCTGTCTGAAAGTTGTTATAGTCGTAGGGTAAGATCTTTTGTGCTCTGTGCATTAGGCAAAAAATATTTGTCTGAAGCTTATCTACGCTATACAATTTATAGGTATAATCACATTCATGAGGCAGTTTTCTCTTAATTCGCATTCAATTTCACCGAACCTATACTTTTGCATTATCTAATAGTATAAAACAAAGTCGCTTCCCGCGTACGCTTAGAAAGATCTTTTTACTACGCAACGGATATGTATCAATAGACAAAGTGATTCAAGAGGAAGGTTTGTATGTGTAATACGCGGGGCAAGCCGCCGCTGGCTAAAGCTAGTAATTCTGTATTATGTTAATGTTCTTATTAATATTGCCCAAGGGTAAATCATTATATGGGTGGGGTTACATTACGAAACGGCCTACCCTATTTTGCTTAGGCTATGTGGAAAGCGACGCAACGAAGGGATTATTATTAGACGGATGGACAAAGCGCCCACCTGTGCCCTAATGATTTAATTCTGACATCACTGACCAACCTGTTTGTTCATATGAACGAATGCATGGAATTAGTATGTATTAACCAAGATGTACAGTAGCCGTAAGACCCGGTTTTAGCCTAAAAGAAGCACAGAGGCAATTAAATTAGTGAAATAAGCTAATAATCGCCACGCTTGGCAGGCGGGTTGGTGATCGCAGTATGGTGGTAAAATATATACCTAGAGAGCTGTGCAGGCGATTCTTTAGTAGACTACCAAAATTCCGTTATTGGTGCCGATTCTGTTGTACACCGAACTAAACTAACTAAACTATCTCTAAAATTCCTTACTTTTCGATATGAGAATTTTAACGCTATTCTGCAAGGAATAGCGTTAAAATACGCCCGTTTTTGGCCATGTTTTGCCCATCAATGTGGTAAATATTAAAAAAATACCCATTTGACAACTAAAATATTGCTATTACTTATTTGTTATGAAAACTTCGGAATTAAAAGCCGATTTAATAAAAACATTCAATAGTTTATTATCTTATCTAACGGTTCCGGTCGCTTGTCAATCCTGTCCAAGTAGGGATGGCAACCGTTACTGAAACACACAATCGAAACACTAAATAAAACCGGTTACGAAAAAATGAATTTTGGGAAACCTTTCTTTTCTTTATTATATAGTTGTTTCGCCTTTGTTGTTTTCTTTAGAAACAAAAAGATGTTTTTCCATTTCCGTGCTTCTAAATACGATCTACTGAACCGATTTCGTGTCTCCAGTTTAAAAAAAAAATGATTTACAGATTTTTCGGTAAACCGATGTCATATCGTTGGTGTTGTGTGTGTTCTTGCGACTTGTGATTTATTTTCTACTGCGTTTTTCTATTTGATTTTCGACGACTTTGATTACAAATATGGACCCTGTAACCGCTCCCAATGACAACCTTGGCTTTACATTGGTTTCTGTACCCGCGTCCCACGATGACACGGGCTTGCCAATGAATACCGTACCTGTTTCTCACAACGGACCTGACACGGATATGGAACCTGATTTACACGAACTTACCAGGATACCACGGATGCCCTCTCTGTGTCAACTGTGGCGTAGATACACGATGACTGAAGAGATTTACCTTAAACATTGTGGAAGTTCGGTGTATATTACGGCAATGGATTGCACCACAGTAAGTAAGTTACTATAAGAACATGCAAGGTACATACATACTCAGTAACTTATATTGTATAGCTATGTAAGATAGATTTGAATTGAATAATTCGGTTGTTTAGTGACAAGGAAACCATAGAAATTATTTTAGTTTGTTTTGTCTCAACCTAAGTTGTATTTTGTAGTTGTTTGTTGTAGTTGTGTATTGTGAACCCAATTCCTAGATAACGTGCTTGTCATTTAATTAAATGAAAATGAATAAAAAACTGGTTTTGTACCATTAATTTTATATATGGTTTATAAAAGTCCAACCAAGTTCTATGTAAAAAATAGTGGTAGCTTCTATAACTAGGAAGTCAGCCCTAACGCCTATAATTTGTTTCTTTCGTGGGCATCACTTGGCCAAAACCTTTTTACTAAATGGGCCTAAATACTAATTTCCCTTTAAAAAATATTTTGACACGACTAAAAACGAATTTGACAATCAACATGGTTTTTTTTTCTTTTGGTTTCGCAACGTGGCACTTGTGTGCGCTACGCAATGAATTTTTTAGGGACGAAGGCGCGCGCAAGGTGGCAGCCTGGATGTGGTTTATATGGAATTTTTCACTTTTTGTTTGAAAAATTCAAAAAAATATTACCCACGTGTTAATATTTATATGTTCCGGGTTTACCAAAGGGGGTCGAAAATTTCATTATTTTTGCGATAGGACACGCCATTTTCGAGATATAAGCAAAAGAAAAAAATAAAAATAGAGCACTGTTTTTGCACGTGAAGGCGAGGCGTTGGTGTGAATTTTTGTTCATGACCACTAGTTTTATTCCACACCTTTTTAATCGCGATTTAAAATAATCAGATTTAGTCAAAATAAATTATTATAGTCTAAATTTTTGGTGAAAACCGGCAAACTCAGAATAGCAAAATTGACATTTTCACTAAACTAATAACTCAGTGGTATCTTAGTGCTGTCAAACTATAATATAGTTAAGGTGTGTCACTTTAGTCTATTTCAGAATAGGAAATCGTCGTTTGACAGGAATAAACCAAATTTTAGTGATTTTTAGTTTAGTTTAGAAAGTTTTGTACAACAGAATCGGGACCATTGTAAAATTATTTAGAAATTCCAATTTTGTTTTAAATTTTTTGTAAACCCAGAGCCTATCCTGTTTGGCTGAGTACCTGATACCAAGCAAGAGCAACCCAGTGTGTTCGTATTGTTGTAATTCGCGCCGGTTGGCCCGCGGTCTGCGGTTAGTAGTTCTCGGTGCATGCAAGTTACCAGATATAGAATAGAATTTAACGGTTTGTGCCACGTTATTCATTTTGTTTTACTGTGTGCCTGTCTTTTGGACTTCAAGTTTTTGGTTGGTGCCTAAAACAGAGCTTGTCGAGTGATCTTATTGTATACAAAATCCCCCAGAAAAATCTGGCACAGCACTTGTATTATTGTAGTCATCAAAATAAACTTCTATTTTGAAAGACGAACTTACTGGCGAGCTGAATGAAAACACAGTTCCAGAGGGATAATTGCGTAACACACTTTATGAAGGTAATGCTTTAATTTTGACAGCTCAACAACATACATTGCTTTATTTACGTTGTTTAGTAGACAAATGTTTCGATCATATGAAACAATGGATTAGTTATATCCTTCAAAACGATTCAGATTCTGATTAATATCGTGTTACGAAATTACGGCGTAGGTTATAGTTTGTTTCAAGATCAGACTGTAACAATAATATTATCCTAATCAAGCAGCCCCGAGGGTCAACTTCAAAGAGGAGAAAAAACTATAAAACTATGACTGCAAAGTTCAGTTTCCCTAATTCACAAAATCAGACAAAATTGCGCTTTTAGAGGGAGCGCGAAAAGCGCCATCTCGCTTTAATATTATTATTAATATTATTACAAGTTATTGAAGTAGATTTGAAATTGGAAGCATAGCTCGGTGTGGTCTTCATTGATGTAGCGGCTGCAGAGAAATTGGATTTTCCTCGTATAAATCTTGGTTGCTTTTGATATTGGAATTGTGGCTGGTAATGGTGCCTTCTATCATGGAGGTTTAATATTTTCGTAGAAGAAAAGCGGGGAAAAACTTCCACTTGGTACTAACTTTTCCATTTTACCGTGATTTAATTTATTTTGTTTTTAAATTAAATTTTTATTCAGTTGTACACGGCTTTTCTCGTGTTTCAGTTCAGTTCGCGTTTCAGGAATAAGAATTTTGTTTTTGAGAAAGCTAACATTGTTTGGTACCTACAAACAAATACAATTTTGAGTCGGCGCTGAAAAATCAATGAACAAAGGTCAATCAAAGCGCCGACACATAATTTCAAGTTTTATTAGTTTTTGCTTTTCAGTTTTTTCGGCGGTTTAATTTTTTTGTTAAAAAGTTTTTTATAATTTGTATAGCGGATTAAAAATACAGACTCTTAAAAAAAAAAACAATTGTTAACTTATTTCGGTTCATGAGATACAGCCCGACAGACAGATAGACGGACGAACAGCGGAGGCTTAGTACGTTCCGTTGGCACCTTTTGGGTACGAAGCCCAAGAAACAGAAGTGATAAATATTGTACGGTGGTTCGGAATCGTTCCTGTGAACGTACGTCGCCACTTGGCCGCTTTTTTTGACTTATTAAATTCTCTTCTCGATACAGTATTACGCCTATCTTTTACATTAAGAGCACAATCGTAAAATATATTATGAATGTCTCCTATGTTCTAATTTGAATGAAAACTAGCCTAGAAATGCTCTCCTCATTCAACAAAACGACGACGATCTCGCACTTAGAATCTCAGTTGAGAACTGCAATAGTCACGTAGTCAGCTAGCACGGCGGCACGACCATTGAATTTGATTCCCTTTTCTACGGGTTATATCCATGAACTGCCACGAGGGGGCGCTGGTGGGGCGGGCTACCGCCATAAAACTGTGATAACGTTCTAAGTAGGGGACTATGTAGATAGCTAGAGAAGACCCACTCCGTACATAGCTTAAAACTGAAGACGTTTTTATACATGTGGCTTAGTACAATAAATGTAGAATAAGTGGGTCTTGGCATTATCGCTTTAATCAGATAGGAGAGTGGCCAAAGGCAAACTTAACATAATTAGTCTATAACGTTCCCACTGCTGAGACAAGGGCCACTATGTGAGTGTTATCCTCCAAACGGGTACAGTGCGGGTGGTAGATGACACATGTCTGTGAATTTTTGGTTCTAGAAGGTGGGTTTAAATTAAAGCTAATCCTAGTTAAAGAAATAAAATGACGATCGGTTTTACAAGATCAGCCCTAGAGCTATAAAGCTCATAATTTTGTGCTCGAGAAGTCGAGATGGACTTCGACATGGTAGGATGACAATATGAGAGTCGGTTCTATTTAACATAATTGAAATTGGATCTTCTCCCTCAACATTTCCTTATGATGGAGTCAGTTTCCAATATAACCAAATGCAGTAAAATATTACTACTTCACATCGGCATCCGCCATCTGATCCGTACCTAAGCCAATTAGCGCAGTCCCAGCACGGCTGGCCCTTCTTAACGTGCACATTATACGGCAGGGTTGGTTTATCAGCACCCCACAGGCGGGTAATCGTCATTTTAACCGAATCGGGTATCCCCGTAACGGGTTACTCGGGTATAATAACCGTGCCAGCTTTATTAGGACCCTGTGCCCGTGATAAATCTTAAGAGCCAACTTTGTTTACTGGTAATTTGCTGTGTGGCTTTAAAGGACAATCGTTCTTGGCCATATGGGTGTAGGTGTAGTTAGCAAGGGATTAATTATCTACAGGGTACAATTATACACTTGGCTTAGTAAAAGAAATGTTTATTTTTATCACTTTGATCAGGTGGGAGTGGTCAAAGGCAAGCTAAGCATAATCAGCATATACATAATTTTCCCACAGCTGGGAGACTGGCCTCCTATCGTTGGGAGGAAGTACGCCACCACGCGGGCCCAGTGCGGTTTGGTAGATATCACATGTCTTCTAACTTTTGGTTCAAGGATATGCCGGCTTCCTCACGATGTTTTCCTTTACGTTTTGGGAGCAGAGTGGTAAAATTAAATACACAAAGAAAAGTGCTTGATTGGGTTCGCGCTTACGACCTGCAAATCGGGGCCGACACCACTAGGCCACCATTGCTCCAAAAGCAAGCCCAACTATAAAGCTACTGGTAGAGGTAAGAAAACGGTCCCGAGTTCATTTCACGCAGATTTAGAAGCTACTGTTAAATTGTGTTGAAGCTTAAATTGCCAGCCACCCTTGGTTCATCGGTTCCCCGCAGGCGTTTTGTAATGAGGAGGGCCTGAACCCCAATCGGCTGTAACAACACAGAAACAGTTTTGCTTGCGCCTCAAAACAGTGCCATTTCATAATTTTCTAAATACCGAACTTCATTTCATTTGTCACTATAGGGAAAGTTGTTTGTTGTGTTTTGGGCTTACATTTTTCTGAGACAATTTCACAAAAATATTTACCAACAACGCAGGGGGCGTCATTGCATTCAGGCGCCAAAATGTCCATGTGTATGTGTATATTTCCATTTAAAAATAAATGAAAAACTGTTTTCTTTTAGCGCACGATCACTTTACGTTTCTGTCTTGCTTGCCACGTTATATCGGAAACAATACCCCACAACGTAACACCGGGAAGTGGGCCATAATAAACGCCTCGGCTTTATTACACGTTGAGGATAAATCTCAATAGTATACGCTTACCTACCGTTAGTGTTTAATTTACATTTATTTGTTCTACCAATCTTGTTTTAATTAAGAATTTAGTAGGATCATTTCGAGGACTGGTTGGATACAATAATACAGTGTTCTGAAGTGTTTGGTCGTTCAACTACAGATGCGGGTGTTGCTCTCTTGAAACACATTTTTAACGCATGGGAGAACTCGCAAAATGCTATCGGAGTATTCTGTGATCTCTCCAAAGCCTTTGATTGCGTGCACCATGACACGCTTTTGCGTAAACTACGTCATTACGGTGTCCATAACGAAGCTATAAACGTAATAAATTCTTACTTACATAATAGGTTCCAATGTGTTGATATTAATGGTGTAAAGTCTGCCGGGCTACCGGTTCAGTTAGGTGTGCCTCAAGGCTCTATACTCGGCCCATTCTTGTTCTTAGTGTATATCAATGACTTACCATTCTTTTTAAAGCGTATTTGTGACGTTGTACTGTTTGCAGATGATACATCTCTTATTTTTAAAGTAGACAGGAACAGACCAGATTTTGACGACGTGAACTGTGCACTCTCGATGGTTACCGATTGGTTTACGGCAAATAACCTAGTTCTCAATGCCAAGAAAACCAAATGTGTAAAGTTCGCCTTACCGAATGTTAGAAATTTAGGTCCCAACATCGTCTTAGATAAAGAGGTGCTTAAAACTGTAGACTCGGCAGTTTTTCTGGGCATAACAGTGGATGGCAAACTTCAGTGGGGCCCACATATTTCAAGCCTAGCGGGAAGGCTCAGTTCAGCTGCCTACGCCGTCAGAAAAGTAAGACAATATACTGACGTTGATACAGCTCGGTTAGTCTATTTTAGTTATTTCCACAGCGTTATGTCTTACGGTATTCTACTGTGGGGTACAGCAGCTGATATTCAAAATATTTTTGTCCTTCAGAAACGAGCTGTTCGAGCAATTTACCAGCTAGGTGCCAGAGTTTCCCTAAGGGACTTTTTTAAAGATATTGGTATTCTTACGGTGTCATCACAATTCATTTTCGCCAACATCTTATATATTAGGCAAAATATACACTTATACGCTAAAAACAGTGATATTCACACTGTTAACACTAGAAGTAAGGACAAACTACGTGTTCCCTTTCACCGGCTTCATAAGGTGCATAACTCATTTGTTGGGCTTGGTATAACATTTTACAACAAGCTACCACCTTCTTTACTAGAATTACCTTTTAATGCGTTTAAAGCTCAAGTAAAATCCAACCTTTGTCAAAAGGCGTACTATTCCATCAACGATTATTTAAATGATAAGAATAGTTGGTCGCTGTGATTAACTCAAGACAATGTTTATGTTCTTTCTCCAGTATTAGCGTACCTAGTGATAAGTTCAATATAATTGTTTCCATATTTTTTTTCCTGTTTATGCCAATTTTATTTTATTAGTATTGTATAATGTGGTTAGCTAGCGACCTCGACAAGTAATCATTCAATTCTTGCTTGAGCAACCGGCAGCAAGTTCGTCATGCTCCCTTAGATGTCAATGCTTGCGGTAGCGTCGGGGGTCGGGTTGCCCCCTTCCCTCAAATATGGCGAGGGGGGCAATGGCTGATCTTTGCGTTATGCTCGTGAACGGGTGCTGCTTGTGGTGACTGGTCGTCTTGCTGACTTTGATGTTGATATTATTATTAATATTACTTACCTGTTTAATTTATTTTACGTCGATGGTCCTAGTTTATCATTTGTGGCCTCGAGTGTAACTCAGGTCGTAACAGATATGTGAACATTCAGCATTGCATATGTAAGCTGTCACGCCCTTTATGCCAGTTTTTTATTTTTGCAGCCATGTTTCTATATACATATTTTTTTTTGCTTATGCTTGAGTATAGTTTTCATTTTATTTGTTGGTATATTGGGTTGGCTAGCTGGCATATATAGCAAATCATTTAATTTAATTTGTGTCTCTTAATGTTTTACTATATACCATTGTATAGAATCAAGTTCTTCTAACTGGACAGACAGCTGTGCTGCTGGGGAGTTTGTTGGCCACTTCTTCTTCCCAGCTAAAGCACTAGGAAGTGCGCGACGGGTGGGCGTTTTGGGGGGACTGTCTTTTGTAATTTTGACGTTCGAAAAGTGCTGATCCTCAGCCTAATTTGAATAAATGACTTTTGATTTTGATTTTTGATTTTGTTCTGAAGATCAGATCTGTTTGTGCAGAATAAACTATTTTTCTTTCTTTCTTTCTTAAGATTAAAACGCGGGAAATTGAGTTCTGAGTAAGTATCTCTTTTGCTGGCTATAATTCGATTCGGTTTCCGTTTATTTTCTGTAAGTCAGATTTTTGAACCGTAAAGGTAAACATTAGGAATTCAAGTTTATTTTTGACGATGTCTGCCTGCCTGTCTAACGACGCTTAATTTTTTTTGTTGTTTTCCAAAAAAAAAAAAAACAAAACATACTTCTTTTACTTAAGTAAATACCTACCTCATTGGATTCAGATTTTCAGAGATTCAAAATTGACATTAAACCAACATTAAGAGCAATGCGTGCTAAGATATAGAGCTTCATAGTTAGCGTGCTTGTAAACATGCATTCTACATAATAAACGGTCGTGTTACCAACTTTTTGCTGTTGCATTTATTGTAGAGAAAATGGCAAAGAATACACAATACTGACACAAGATGAGATTTTTCTTTTTGTCTCGTCGAAAACTGCAAATGCATTTGTATATAATAATATCATTGAAATGCAGTCTCTGTGAAACGATTGTCATTGATGTTTTCTAATAGGTATTGCTTGTCACTACGCCGCATTATAAATAGGTACCATATTTCTATGAATCAGTATTGGTGGAATTAAAGAAATAAAAGCAGTCTATCAGTTTTGTTTTATTGTATTTATGCCTTTATTTTTATTTTTAGAATATTATGCAAAAAAACGATTTTGAAAAGATAATTCCAAACCGATACAAATAATAATCACGGAACAGAACTTCCGTGCTATTCCGATATTATATCACGTACGTAGCGCAATTTGTGCGACTCAGTCGTGGGAACGGTGTTTGATGCCCGTTGGCGTTTTATGCACCATCATTTGGATTTTAAATCTAGCGTGCTGCAGGCTAGCGTATTTATGAAATTACGAGAATTTTGAACTATCTAGGGTTGGTTTAGCTCTTGGAAGGTTTTTTCTAAATAAAGCCGGAAACCAGACCTTTTTTGTCCGAAGATTATGTTCGTGCTGCCGCTGTCACTTGTTTCATCCTATCGTTAGAATGACAGCTCAAATCAACAGCATTAACTTCATAATTATGATTTACGGAATAGACTGGTTGGTGTCCAATGTCTCATTATGGAAACCTGAAAATGATATACGAGCAAAGAGCAATTATGAATTTATGATTTTGTTTTCGCTCAATTTCCACAATTTCATATTTTCCTTAAACAAATCAACACAATATTCCCCAGCGTTCTACTTAACATCTATTCATTCGTACAAAATGGTGGCGTCGCGTTTATACGTAGCCTGTATTTTACAACAAATTCCATTTACAACACAAACAAATGAAGCGGTGGCGGAAAGCCATTCAAAATGGCACTGCGGGCACGGGCTACGCAATTAAATTAAGCCGATAACCGTGTAGGGAGAAGAGAGAAGCCTTGTCGTGATGACTGTGCGTAGTTCCCGGCTTCCCGCGCAAAATTCCCGCCCTTTTCACTGAATGACGTTTGCTTTTTTTAAGTGCAAACGTCTGCCGGCTTATTATGCCTGTGCAATGGAGTGGGGTCATGGAAATGTAATAAAGATCTGTGAGAATCTGTTTCGTGAATGCGCTTTTGAATGTAAGCGGATTTAGACTGAATAGATTCTTGTCGGATTTTATTTTGATGCCTTCTGTGGAAATGTTATAAGTATACCTAATGGTATACCTAAACATTTTTAGGTCAAAATCCCTAACTTCCAAATTATCTGATTTCCCACACAAGCAACCGATACAAAATCATTCAACTCTTCAATCTATCATCATAATGTATTGTCTCTAAAGTATGTATGTATGACGGTAGTGTAGGTACTAGGGCTTTCATCTCGAAAATTTCGAGAGTCTCGACGATTTTTTGGTATTTCGAGACTCAAGACAAATAGACTTGGTTTCGGGAATAACGAGACTTTCGAGACTTGAGTCTCATGATTAATATAACATTATTAAATAATCTGTTAAACCAACAGTGTAGCTTAGAGTTCAATACAATCTGTGGAGATAGAATAGTCTTGTTCAAGAATGACACGGATTTTAATAATTATCTACATACTACGAGTTTTTTTGTGAAAGTGCGAATTTTATGGTTAATGATGAATAAAACCCTTCGATGGAACTGTGGCCATAGGCGAGCCTTTTGTCATGCACAATCACTTGGAAAACTGGGATTGAAGGAAATGTAATCACTGGTCTTCACAGTCGACGGCTTTTCGGTGGCGCCATTCCAATACACAGTCCAGGGACGTCCCTGATTTGACACTTAACACTGACACAGAATTGTTGAAAGTCTTTGTAGGTAGGTTTTGTTAGAACATGGTTGATTTATGTTTTATAGCCGGCTGAGGATCGCACGCGCCATTTGCTCCTTGAGTACTTTTCCATCAATCCCAGTTTTCCAAGTGATTGTGCATGACTAAAGGCTCGCCTATGGCCACAGTTCCATCGTAGGGTTTTATTCATCATTAACCATAACGTTTTGGTCCTTCGAGCCGGATTTATATACATGTACCTTTAACTTTAGTCGTAACTACACACGTGCGGCTTCCATATTAACCATAACATGCGAAGTTATTAGTATAAACAATTAAAGGACATTCGAAGAGAAAGAATTCCACAGGGAACTTAAATTAAGCATTGATTTTAATACGAAATGGTCCAGTTAAGTGGAAACGGTTGAATGATTTTCTAAAATAAAGATATACGTTCAAAGCGGAATGGAGTTCACTGAATCAGAGTATACTACAATAAAAGCAATCTCGAATTCACTTGGTATCAAAACCTTAGAAGCTCTGTGTAGGCGAACCACCTTTTTTATCGTTCGGAGTCTGTCAGACTTTCACTTACTAAAACCACGCGGTGTTCTGCTGCTGCTATTAGCCATGGTACTGGAGTGCTTGCGTATTTTATCATGCTCCCCGGGCCATGTGTTGGCCCGCATTAATTCACGCGGATCCCGTCACCATCACCGCCACCGTCTCGGGCCTTTCACTGTGAACTGTGAAAGGCCCGAGACGGTGGTGGATACGGTTGACAACAAACTCCCCAAGTCTATTGCCTGTAGACCGCCCACTAAGGCGGCCGGAAACCGTTCCACGCACTTCGGCGCCTGGTGAATTTGCTGCGGATTGGAAGGGAGGTTGTATCCTCCATCTCTCTTTCCGCCACGTCTATCGCAACCATCACTTGCTCGCAGAAGGAGGCAACGGCGTCCAACGTGCTCTCACTTTTAACCCCATGGTCGCAAGTGACAGCACGTATGAGAGAGTATCCATAGCATCAACAACCGCGACGAGGTCACGGTGCTTCACTGCCCAAGCATTCCTTAAGAGTGTTGCCATACCGTGTCGTCACGGCAATTGCAATGTTGGGAACCGGGTGTCGGTTCCTGGCCTACGTGGCACAGGTACTTAGCGAAGTACCCATGTCCGGACAATACCTGTGTCAGCTGAAAAGAAAGGTCACCCATGCGGTCACAGGACATGTCAACAACTTCCGCACAACCTAAAGTGGCATGCCCTGCACTGGGTTGCACAAGGACCTGTTCCCACTCCACCGGACTAGGGTGTGGCGGAGCTCAGCCCTATACATCTTGATATGACGAAGCATCAGGTGCTCGCCCTGCTCTTGCGCGTCCCGGCACCACCAATATAGTGACGGGACCACCAACACCTAGCTTCTGACGTTTCGTAAGTGCCCAAGTAGCAGAGGCGTAGCGTGCCCTGGCGGGGCCCCGTATAAAAATTTGTTTGGGGGCCCTTATGAAGGGTAACGATTTCTCACAATAGGAAAAAAAAATGTTTGTATAAAATTAAAAGAAATATTTATTCATCATAATTGTCTATCTGTCACTTTTTCCAAAACTTTTATAAACAATTCAAATTAAATAACTCTCCTTGCTTTTTTTTCGGCAAACTGGAGATAATACATAATTCTACTGTTATCCAATTTTAATAAGTTATTTTACCAAGTGTGTATATTTTTAAAACCGAGAAAACAAAAAATAACTTAAGCGTTTGATGCGTGAAATGAGCCGCCCAGTAATAAAGATTGACGCACCATAATCGATAAAAAAAGATCGGCTATTTTACGAGTGCGTCTGCTTCGAAAGTTCGAATGCTTTCCGTGTGTTTCTTATTGTGCAAGTTGTTTAAATTGAATGCTGTTAAATTGTCAAGTTTTGTTATCTGTGCAGGACGACTTTACTAGAGCGGAGATGAGTTTATTATTGACTTAGGTGATTCGGATGACTGTTCGTCTTTGCCAATGCAATCTGACAACGAATTAGACTAAAATGATTTTTATGAATTGTTGTGTTTTTCTTTTTACATCCATAATCTTTATTAGAAATTATTTATAATTAACCAGATCTATTTAAAAAAATCGATTAATGTTCAATTGCAAAACTTCTCGATTTTTGCTAATAGTCGCAAGGAGACCTCACTATTTAAGTCATTTGACTAAGTGTCACTGTACCCAACCTATGTGAAAAAGACCATAAACGGGGAAATCCCGCAGCCCGCGATAACCGATGTAGGGTGTTGCCAACTTTGGAACGCACGCTTTACGCGGGAAAAAGAAATTGATTTTGTGACTTTTGTCATTTCTGAAATAAAAAAAGGGGACATTTTTATGAATTTTTGCTTACGCACGTTGGGGGCCCCCGTAGCCCGGGGGCCCCGTATAATTGATACGGCAGATACGGCGGTAGCTACGCCCCTGCCAAGTAGGTTTACGTGAAATAAAATATTTTGATTTTATGATTTTGTTACTCTTGTAACAGGGGATACTACACTAAATATCTGTTAATCCAAATAGACGACACAGTTATTTGCTATTGCTACGTCTTGTCAGTCGTTTCGGTAGAAGTCAAGTTCGTCTCACCATCTTCGTCACGGCCAGTCACGATAGCGTCGTGCAGTTAGTAGGTCCCAATCGGTGGTTCTCCAAGCCCATTTGTCATCTGATAGGCGGCAAACATGACGGGCCCAGTCTCACTACGTCTGAGGGGCTTTCTTAGTTGTGACTATGGGTATATTTAATAACGTTCTTGATTTAAATACCTTGATTTAGCTGAAAATAAGATATTTTATTAATAATATCAAACCTACTTTTGAAATAGTCACGAAAGGCTCGTTTTTCCCGGGATTGTCGAGACACCATCGAGTCTCGATATTTTTTTCCCGGGACTCAAAAATGTAGCGAGACTGAAAACCCTAGTAGGTACGTTTCAAATATCGTAATGAAGCTAATTTTGCTTGAACAAGTTTTACAAAGTAATTTTCTTTCTGTGCAAATTAGTTTTGCGGTATATAAAGTAGGTAGTAAGGTAAACAAATCTAAATTTTACCACAACAATAAATTGTATCTGAAAGCAAATAGAAAAATCATAAATAGCTCGAGTCTTTAATTAAATGTTAACTTTTAAGAAACATTTTGAGCACTCAAAAAGTTACAAGAAAAAAATGCGAAGTCCCCGGGCTCCGAAAACCCTCTGAGTTTATTACAGACATTCACTTTTATGTCAAAATTATCTTTTCTGAGGGAAAAAGGCTGTATAAACTTTGTTTGGTCCCGTGGAGATAAAAATGGGTTTTATGAAGGTAATCATTTTTAGGGTGGACAACTACAAAGTAAGAAAATTGGTGCAAGTTTTTAGTGATCTTGTTGTCACCAGTTGGCAAAACTTTATGGAGAGTTTATATCTTTTTACGTTTGTTGGAAGAACACTTTTCCTCTGCTTCAAACTTCTCTGTTTATTTGTTAAAAAAAAAACTGTCTAGCATGGTAGAGTTATCTACTCTATGAATAGAATTGAATTAAATTAGTAGGATCGCTTGGCTTCGGCCTTTTTTAACCGACTTCAATAAAAGGAGGAGGTGCTCAATTCAACTGTATTTAAAAAAAAATGTTTGTTACCTCAGAACTTTTGACTAGGTGAACCGATTTTGATGATTCTTTTTTTATTTGAAAGCTGGTGCTTCCTGTGTGGTCCCGTTTTAATTTGGTTCCATTTTGGCAATGGGATTCATGTGAAAACCATATAAGTCTTAAATTTGCATTAAGTATGTGCGCGACAAATGGACGAATAACGCGATTAGATTAGTGCAGGGTACATACCATAACTAAAAACTTAAAAATAAAAACTTAAAAAAAATATCAACCGACTTCCTTAAAAAAAAACACTAAGTTTTTATAATGTTATTATGTTGGCTGTTCATGACTGGCTGCTTCCGTTAATTTTGAAGTGACCAGCCATGCAAGTAGGATGTTAAATTATAATTTTGTTCCATACACTACAGTTGAAGTGAGAACAAGTAAAAAAGTCGCTATTGCAGAAACCATAATTTTTCATGAGTTAAATAAACCGCATTGGGTTCGTATTTCGAAATCTATAAATTACTACCGACAGCGTAAATTGGCGGGAAACAGATGGAGAATTTGCCATTTGCCGCCATTACTGTGCCGGCACTGCCAACTTATAGACAAATGGGATGAAAAACAAATACGCGCCAATTTCGTATTCCATTTGGAAAAAGGGATTGCTGTATTTTTTCTCTATGGTAGAGTTTTTAATTCGACTAATGGTTGATATTACTGCTGTAAAATATGGTGCATTTAACGTAAGTATTGATGAAATGTTGATTAAAATATTGCTGTTTATTATAAGTGTAATAAACCTACAGCAATTTTGTTATTTGTCTTGTTAGCAAGACCTAGTTTTGGTTCTCTAGGTATCTACTGCCATTATCAACATATCCGTGGATGCTGTCACGCAATTTGACAGGTATATGGAATCTGTAAAAATGTTTGGACGAAAATAAATAATTTAAAAAAAAGTACACAACTCATAATAACTATTGTTCAGAGATTAGGTACAGGTTTTTCAGAAAAATGTAAAAAAGAAATAAAGCAGCCTCTCCTACAATTTTCAGCCGTAAATGGACGAAAAAGCATTACGTAATTTAAAGCCGGGTCATAAAAAAAACACCTTTCAGCATTTCAGCGTTTATTTTTTTCCAAGATTTAACTTCACAATTCTGCCAACCACACAAAATTACAAGGCTGAACGTACACTTCCTTTCTACAAGCTTAATAACCGACGCACGGACAGCCCTATTAATTAGGGCTGTCGCGAGGGTCGAAACAAAAGCGATTAATTTGCGCGAATTGCTTTTAAGGATTAAAGGTGGCGGTACGGTTGTCCTGCGTAATGGTCGAATTTCAATTAACGTACATGGTCGTTTTGTTTGTGTTTTTAGAAAAGGGAGAGGTGGGCTGTGTAGCCAATTGCCAAAAATGTGCTAGACTAAACTAAACTAGTGCTAAAGCAATTCTGCCATCTTGCTTTTGTTTAATCAAATTTCAATTTCCACAAAATGTTTACTAACAACTTCCCACTGTTATTGTCATTCAAACGCCAAAAAATCGTTATTTAGTCTGACATTACCTACACCTGTCAATTTAGTAAAAACGAAGAACAAAAACTAACTTTAAGAAATGGGCGCTTAAAAAAAAGCTATGGGCGCTCTATTATTCATTTAACAAATAAATGTGTATAGTTGTTCAAAAAAAGTAGAGCAATGAATGGATGTCTAGTCTAATATAGAGCGTTATAACAATCACAACCACTCTATGAGAAATATAATGCTTACCACAATGATGTCATCTGCTTACAAACAATTCTACGAACCGATGATATCGATGTTCAGCAAGTGACATTATGGACAAGTTACACTTATGTACTTACACGTCACAGAAAACAAACGATGACACGTTGCTTGGCAGCAATCAACACAAGCTACTCAAATGCAATGTCTACATATGTACGTAATTCTCTGCTCAGTTTCGATATAAAAAAACCGTAAGTTTTTATAACAGTATGCCTCATATCAATTAACCTTTAAAACTTCAGAAGCCACAATAAAACTGGTTACAAGTTTTAAATCCTTTGCTACATCCTTTGCTGGTATCGATCGATCTCGACAGCCCTATCGCCACCCTTCCATTAGTCTGGCTACCTGTCGCGACTGCCGTCTGTGACGTCAGCCACCCTCCACCGTTCGGATGGGGGAGTTAGTGCCGAATATTTGCAATTATTGTTATGCAATTCTATCAGCGGTGCATGGAGAATTTGACAGATTTGTTGAGGGTAAAAGGGTTAAACTTGAATTTATTTACAGGAGAAGCGGTTTTATGTTGCTTTCTTCAGTGCTCTGAGAATTTCACAGTTGGTGGGTTTTCCATTTTGTGGCTTTGAGACTTAAACCGTTGTATAGGAAATATTACGGAATGTGGATATCTACGCAAGTCATCATACCTACGTAGTAATGTGTAATGGAAGAATGGAACTAGTAGGTATTGATTGATTTCGGTACCTATTATACAAGTGATTTATGGATCTTTATTAATATGTCTAGTAAAAAACGCTTTTAGAAATCTGGGAATGGGACAAATATTCAAATATGGAAAAATCAGCACAGAACTCAAAACAAAATTAAGCTCGTAAAGCCGTGCGTGAAGTAAGTATCTACGTCATACAATGTTGTTTTTTTTCTGTTTGTTAGGTTGGTGGCATTGTCTCGGTACGGCAACAGCTGTCTGCCCTTGATTGTCCTTAGCAAAGCATTCTTTGTTTAGGGGCTATAGACTAATTTGGAGAGTTTGTGTTTCGCATTAAAAATAATGTTGATGCGTCGGTAAGCTGTAAATATATAATCTTAATCACCTATCAGATTTGTATTTACTTTCTTTGTTTTAGTTATAAACTAGAGGCGTGTTGTACTAGAGACACCTCTAGTACAACACGCCTCTAGTTTATAACTTGTTGTACTTTTTTAATAAATTTATTTAGTAACCACCTGATGCATCAATAAGCAAGATCCATTTCTATTCTATTTTATGTGCCGAAACCATTTATTTGACAAAAAAGAGTGAAAAACTCGTAGCTGTTCGTAGCTAATATGCTACGAACTATTCGTGACGCTCAAAATATACGTAGAGTTTTTACCTAACCTAACCTTTTTAGATTTACCGAGAGCTCATGTACTGAAGGATCTCATGCGGAATCATTGTCCGCGTGAATTGCCTCGTAAGTACTTACATCATTTAGTTTAGTGAGTCATTATACTAATAATGTAATTAAAATGAAAACATTCATGAGCAATTATGACAAAGTGGAGAGATAGTGTTGTGTTGTGTTAAATTTATGAAGGCTATTAAATTCCTTAGCGAGTCCATGGAATAAGATTGTGTATTATTATTACAAAAAGAACCATAAATCGATCTTCAGTAACAAATTCATTTCCCTCAGGTGCCGTACAATTTGTGAGATAATATAAGGAGCTAATACAGTTTATTTTCGTTCTATTTGAATCACTGGGACTCGTTATTTTACCTTTATATTTCCCATCGGAGGGTCTTAGAAGAATGGTTATTATCTCTCTTGAAGAGAAAATAGGCTAACGTTGATTGAAGATTCTTATTGGAAAACTGCAGATAAAAAATAAATCTAGCCACGCTAAAAACATTTTTATACGGTTTTCGTTTTAAGTTAGAGAATTCATCCGGAAAGATAATAAATAAATGAATGAATAATAATAAGATTATATGTTTAATACATGCATTCCTGTTATAGTAGGGAAAAGCCGAGAATTTCTAAGATTTTATCGATATCGTAAACGATATCGATAAAATCGATCTGTCCAGCGTGTTAGGTTGATGTTTCTTTAGAAACATCAAACTAACGCGCTGGACAGAACCTCACGAGATCGATCGTATAGTATCGATCGGAATTGTATGTCTCAAGAATTGTAAAGAAAAGTCTGCAATGGTATTATATGTCTATTTCCTAACCTAACCCTTAGCAACAATTTTAACTTTTATATATTACCTACTAAAAATTATGAGTTATTTACGGAGCTATTTTAAGCAAAACAGTTTTAATACGTATGCAATCAAATACATTGAGCATTTAATATTGACCAAAATTGGCCTTCATAGTATCTCACTAACAATGAATATCTTAGATCACATGACGGGTTTAAAATCAATCGCTCGCTGCGAAACGGGCGGTCGGCCGGCATGCCATTCATGCAACGAATATAAAAAGCTAACTAAGTTATTTTTCAGTCAAATTTTATTTTTCAGTCAAGAGACGGACGATAAAAGCTTTTTTTTATAGATTTCAAAACCATGTTGCTTCCAACAACATTGCCTGTACCCGCCACAAAAGAAATAAATAAAAATAAAAAAAACTTACAGACGAATTGATAACCTCCTCCTTTTTTTGAAGTCGGTTAAAAAGTAAAACTGTCACATGCATAGTGATGTGACTTCACTACAAGATCAAAGGGGCTAGTCCATCAGAGCATGCCGTAATCATGACGCGACTGTCAGGCAGGACCCTTTGAGGGTTAATGAGAACCCGCTTAGACCACAGTATGGGTAGCATGAAGATAAGTTATAGAAAAAAAAACTAGTCTGGCTAAATGTTGAGGTTGGAGCATTAAATAATTTTCAAAAAGTGAGTTTTAAGTAAACATAATAAAAATATATTAAATAGGCATTGTTGTATTTACGGTATGACTACGGTCGGTAATGTTTGTTGATTTTAAAAGGAAGGATCGCTATGACCTTAAATAAGCTGGCGCTCACAACAGCAGAAAACTAGCTCCATTGACTGGCACAACCTAAAATTGCAGAAATTAGAATTATATAATCTTACAAGTTCTGAACCAGTTTTAATTTCCATTTCATACCAAAGAAATCCTTATCTTTAAACGCATCACATCTTGGCCGCAATAAAAAGTTGCATATGCCATAATGACACTTCAGTGACATCAAAGAGGATCAAAGCACGTGCTAGCCCAGTACAATCACGACACGATCACACCCCTTTGACAACAGAATGAGATCCAGTTTCAAATAGATTTGCTAAAGAAGACCTAAAACTGATATGTCTGTAAAATATTTAGCGCAGATGCTAGTAATCAACGTTCGATGTTTGAAATTAGAGTTCTGAAATGCTGTCTGTGCAAAAAGGCGGGATTTTAAAAAGGGAACTTTGATGTCATCCTTTTGCGGTGATGGCGGCTCTTAATTTGGCGGGAGAGTGAAATTGTTTTTTACTTTTGTCTGTGAGTACCTAATTTATTTTTCTTCTTAATTAATTCTGAGGATTTTTTTAGGAAAAATGGTCTTATCATATTAAATGTCTTTCGTTAACGAGCCACCTTCTTAATAAGCCTTAATCCTATGATTGAAGTAAAAAAAAGCAACGTCTTAAAAAAAACTCATGATTGTCTCTGCTTTATCATTTCGTGCTATTTGGAAGCGTGCCAGGAAATACAGTTTACTGTGCTTATTGCTTGGATTTCAACTAGGGTTGCCACCTTTTTATTTAATAATTAAAGTACATTGGTTATTATGGGTAAGAAAAAAAAAAGTAGATGGTATAAAAATAAATTACGATTTATTTTTATTTTTATTGCTTTTTGCAGTTTGTATCAAATTAGTATCTCTACTAAACACACGCACAGCATCTTTACAGTCTAATTTAAATTCTTGTAAATCTATACATACAAATAAATAAAATTGGAGTGTCTGTTTTTAATATTAAGATAACCACTTTTTACTATGTGTATATGGATGTATACACGGTACATATACCAAAACAATTTTTTTTACAATTTTTGTCTGTCTGTCTGTTTATTCCGGCTAATCTCTGAAATGGCTGGACCGATTTTGACGGAACTTTCACTGGCAGATAGCTGATGTAACAAGGAGTAACTTAGGCTACTTTTATTTTAGAAAAAATAAATAATAGTTTAAAAAAACTAAAAACACGCTGAATTTTGAGACTTATGCCAGCGTAGTTTTCAAAGACAGTTTTTATGAAAAAGTTTTTGTTAAATACCACGCGGACGAAGTCGCGGGTAACAGCTATTACCTATAATATAACCTGAATTAACGCATCTTACCGCGGTAGTACGTCCTCCTGCGTTAATTTCTGACATCCACGCGGGCGAAGCCGCGGGCAAAAGCTAGTAAGTAATATTTTTTTTATCAAATTCAGAGACGCTTTGTTTCTTTCGTCTGGCCATTTGGTATTCATCACAGAAAAAAACTCTTTCTGTGAATACTGACGTGGCGGAAATAGACAATAATTAAAACCGGCCAAGTGCGAGTGGGACTCGCGCACCGAGGGTTCCGTACAAACCTGCAGGTATTCACGGTTTATGCATAAGGTTTATGTTTATGAAATTAAATGTTTTTAGGGTTCCGTTGCCAAATGGCAAAAAACGGAACCCTTATAGATTCGTCATGTCTGTCTGTCTGTCTATCTGTCTGTCTGTCCGAGTATGTCACAGCCACTTTTCTCCGAAACTGTAAGAGCTATGCTATTGAAACTTGGTAAGTAGATGTATTCTGTAAACTGCATTAAGATTTTCACAGAAAAATTGGAAAAAAACAATAATATTTGGGGTTCCCCATACATAGAACTGAAACTCAAAAAAAAAAAAAACATCAAACCCATACGTGTGGGGTATCTATGGATAGGTCTTCAAAAATGACATTGAGGTTTCCGATATCATTTTTTTGTAAACCGAACAGTTTGCGCGAGAGACACTTCCAAAGTGGTAAAATGAGTGTGTCCCCCCCCCCCCCCGTAACTTCTAAAATAAGGGAATGATAAAACTAAAAAAAAATATATGATGTACATTACCATGTAAACTTCCACCGAAAATTGGTTTGGACGAGATCGAGTAAGTAGTTTTTTTTGAATACGTCATAAATCGTAAACCACAATTTACCTTTCATTCAGTCAACTCAAATATAAAAATTAAAAAAAACATTTCATTTCCTAAACATAAACCTTATGCATAAACCGTGAATACCTGCAGGTTAGTACGGAACCCTCGGTCCGCGAGTCCGACTCGCACTTGGCCGGTTTTTTATTTTTTGGGGGGACACATTTTACCACTTTGGAAGTATCTCTCGCGCAAACTATTCAGTTTAGAAAAAAATGATATTAGAAACCTCAATATTATTTTTGAACACCTATCCATAGAATCGCCACACGTATGGGTTTATTGTTTTTTTTTTTTGTGTTTCAGTTCTGTGTATGGGGAACCCCAAATATTAGTGTTTTTTTTTTTGTGAAAATCTTAATGCGGTTCACAGAATACATCTACTTGCCAAGTTTCAACAGCATAGCTCTTATAGTTTCGGAAAAAAGTGGCTGTGACATACTCGGACAGACAGACAGACAGACAGACAGACAGATATGACGAATCTATGAGGGTTCCGTTTTTTGCCATTTGGCAACGGAACCCTAAAAATGAAATTACTGTAACAAGTTTAAAAAATTCTCATCACTCTTATTAAATACTTGCTGCCCTTTTTTGTGCAGTTGATAGTTCTGCAAAGCCCTCTTGCGAAATAAAGTATTTTCGTGTACTTTATTGTTCTCATAAAGTATAAAGTACAATTATGTGAAATAACGTACAATACTTTATTATAGAGTACGGGTGGCAACCCTAATTTCAACCTTTCGTAGTTGTAGGTAGGTAAATAAGTTCAGTCGTGACGATTCTTCCATTTCGCATACGTTTCCTAGGTCGCAAGAAAGACCACGGCTTTGCTGACTAGAGAATAGGCAGCAGCGTATTCAATGCATTTTACCACCATATTGTGATCGCCAACCCGCCTGCCAAGCGTGGCCACTAGGCAAACCCCTCCAAGTTGGGGGAGGCCTATGTCCAGCAGTGGACATTTTTCTGCTGAATTGATGTTGATGATGAAATAGACCACTAAAGGCTTATTTTTAGTTTCAATTGCTCATAATGAATTCACCTTATAGTTCTAAAAGAGCAAAAGGGTAAGTAAAACAATAACGCAGGTGATCCGTCCAAGCTTGAATTTTAATTACCAAACTCCTTTGACTTGCTAACTTGCTATTGAAACTGATTTCAACTACTCCGTTTCATTTACAGTGGGGGAAATTGGATTTAATGAAATTAAGTTGAAGCTTCGTGATAATGAATCATTGTGCATTTTGAAATAAAGGTTTTGAATATGTAAGTAAGCGATACTTATGTATCACAAATTTTTCTGTACAACTTTTTTATTTAATTTATGTATTTATGCTTGCGGAGTTTGCCTGTAAGTGATTGTTGCACTGTTGTCTATACATTCGTGCATGCTTAACATAAAAACTGTGTTAACAATAGAGGGTAAACAAAAAAAAGCACTCTTATAGATCATTATTGACAAACAGAATCAAGCGCACAGGCTTGTTGAAATTCTTGCTTATTTAACCGAAGCCTTAAAATGAAAAAGAAAACTTCATTCCGTATATTTTCTCATGTGAAAAGTAAAGTAAAAAGAACTCCAACTTATTCAACTTGTAAAAATATTCGCAAGAAGATTTGTGTAAAATTCGCGATCGATCGACCGGCAAGCAAACGGATTCAATTTGTTTTAACGACACTATCTTATCTATGAATGCTGTATCGAGTAGGGTTGTCATAGCAAACTATTATGATGAATCAATGAAACATTTGACGACAAAATCTAAAATTTCATCAAGTTTAGGCTCATTTTCTGCACCCTACTTGTGTAACACACTGTCAATCCAAATCCAATAATAATATAATATGTTTGAAAAGTTCGCCTGCTCAACAACGTAAATAACGAAATAAATGTTGTACAACTGTCAAAAAGCGATATTGTTAGTGTGTTACGCAATTACGCCGCAGGAAGGGTACCCACGGTTATTCGGTTTTGTAGGGATTTACATGATCAACATCCCAGAATTATGGAAGCCTTTCCTGGAAGGTACAATTTGGTTGCAAATTCAATACCGGCTTAAAGAGACAGCTATTAATTTGCACTATTTACTTATTATTTTACTTTCAGAAGTAACATATTAAATCTAATTTTAGTTTTGGCAAGTATTAAAAATGAGTAGGTACTGAATTAGTGATTACTTGCGTTTTTTTTTTAACTAACTGACTGCCTTTTCGAAAAACATCGGAGTGTCCTTTACAAGTCAAGTCAGTACGACTCGGCAACCCTAACAATATCTAACTCGAGAGCAGCCGAGGCGAGCCTCCGTTTATTATTCAGCATGCAAACTGTCTTATTGGAGTAAATAATACCCAAATGTTTATTTATATTCACTCCCGAGGTGGAAGAACAACGTATAAACACAACTACGAGTATCTACCTACATAAAGTGCCTTATTTATTTTTCAGGAGTAGGAAGTAGGTATCGCTGTTTGTGAAAGGGGTAGTGGAAGAATATACATATAATATTTATTTCAGGCACCGAAGCATTGTAGTTTAGGGTTTAAAAGTTCTTAGAGGTAAAAGTACCTATGTTAAAACATTTAAACTTCAACACCGCATTAGAAAACATTTTGCAAGACTTGGATGAGTGAAGGCAATATGACCCGCCAATGTTTGTTTTGGTAATTTTTGGCGTCGAGTTATCATGAAGATGAAAAAGTAATTTTAAACGGAAAAATGAAATTCTATACATATGTATAACTATTTCCTCGAGCACTCTGAAAAAAATGAGCCGGGGTCGCGTGATTGTTCGAAAGAGATACCGTGACCCTGGCACATGGGCAACTGAAGGAACACGGGTGGGTTTTAGTCAGTAAAAGTCTGACACGCCCTCCCGCTCCGCCCAGGGTGCTTACTCTCGAATATAATTCCAATAGATCGACATTGGTCAAACGTCAGTTGGTTGAGTTAAACGTCAGGGATTGGCTAGACTCAGTGAGTCCAGCCAATCACTGACGTTTGACTGACAATTCCAATGTCGATCTATTGGAATTATATTCGTGAGTAAGCACCCAGAGCGGGAGAAGTCATTTGATGATTTCCCAACCAAAAAAAAAAAATGGTCTCCCACTTTTAGTAACAATTTGAATGAATTTGAAGAATAAGTTAATGCATTGCTTCATATGTTCAAAAAATGTATCTGGCCAACAACGTAAATAACGCAATGAATGTTGTTGACAATGAAAGCATTCCTACTGTTAGTGTGATACGCAATACAATTTCTTACAATCTGCAGAAATTAATTCCCATTTCATTGTCCACAAAAGGGAAAAAACATTCCTATAATTTAATTAAAATATTCCGATTGGTAACAAAGGAAATCGTCGCTCTTTATTCCGAGTAAAAGAAAAAAGGAAAAGAAAAGAAAACATTGAACGCGCCAGCTGTTTATCTTTTACTGGACTTGAATTTTCTTTTCATTGAGAAAATACATAGTTAATTAGTTTTGGACAAATTGTAGCTTGCGTTTGAGATCTAAATACAGCTTCGTTGTTTTATCTTGTAGATTAAATCTTTTTATCTTCAGTTTTGTAGACATTTGAAAGAGAAAACACGATTCTTTTCTTTCCTAAATTATTGCATTGGATTACCTAAACAAGCTGCGTCTAGCTGGCGTCTGTGCTTACTTCTTATACCAATTATAATACATAATCTTAGAAGGAACGGAAGTAGCACAGGTCCTAAATTATGTTGTTTATCCCCAAAATTCTATTTACATTACGCAATTGACTGTGGAAGAGCTTTCAGAAAAACTAAAAAGCAAGTATGAATGCTTCTCATAGCATATAGCTTCTGTCCACGACTTCGTCTGCGTTAAATTTCTTGTTCCCCCGACCCTTGTCGTCGCGCGTCGGGTTGAATCGCCTACCCGTGCGATTTTACCCGTTTTTGCAACATTTGTCATTACTGTTCCGCTCCTCTTAGTTGTAGCGTGATGTTATATAGCCTTCCTCGATAAATAGACTACCTAACACAAAAATATTTTTTCAATTCGGAACAGCAGTTCCTAAGATTAACGCGTTCGATCAAACAAACTCTTCAGCTTTATTATATTATTATAGTATAGATGCTAAAACTTTATTATGAGTAGTCAGTAATAGTAACCATATCTAAACCATTAATCCCAGAGATAGGAACAAAGGGATATAAATGGGATCAGACAATTGAGATCTAACTCAAATAGACTCATTAGGACCTCTAAATTGAACAAACGAGGCGCCATATTTGTTTTATGATCACACTAACTTGAAGACATCTCTGGGAGAATATTCAAGAATTGGATGAAATGAAATGTAATATTAAATTGGATTAAAAACTAAAACGTAATTATCATTGCACACTTAAAGGCTTAAACCAACTGTTTTTCTACGTTATGTTAGAAAGTCGAGAAAAGAAGATCATGTGTTTTGCACCACACTAGATATAGAAGAGAAACCTTAGGACTAGAGTCGAATTCATGCAAGTCACCGCCACCCCCCAACTGAAGCTGAGGGCACGCGATTCAGCGTTACCGACCGACTGGAGCCGAATATACGCGATTCAGCGTCACCGACCGACTGGAGTCGAGTATACGCGATTCAGCGTCACCGACCGACTGGAGTCGAGTATACGCGATTCAGCGTCACCGACCGACTGGAGTTGAGTATACGCGATTCAGCGTCACCGACCGACTGGAGCCGAATATACGCGATTCAGCGTCACCGACCGACTGGAGTCGAGTATACGCGATTCAGCGTCACCGACCGACTGGAGCTGAGTATACACGATTCAGCGTCACCGACCGACTGGAGCTGAATCTACGGGATTCAGCGTCACCGACTGACTGGAGCCGAATCTACGGGATTCAGCGTCACCGAATGACTGGAGCCGAGTATATGCGATCAAGCGTCACCAACTGACTAGGGCCGAGTATACGCGATTCAGGGTTACCTACCGTTAGACTGGAGCCGAATCTACGGAATTCAGCATCACCGAAATCTGGAGCCAAGTCTATGCGATTCAGCGTCACCGACCCGAGCGTGACTGTTCAGTTTCGTTCACAGTTGTGACAAAGAGCGCAAAGTGCGTCGAAAGAACTTTACAAAAACGCTTCAGAGACGCAAATTATTCAATCTAGTAAACTATAGGATCATAAGGACCACCCGTGGCCTGAGATTAGTCGTAAAAGACGTCTGGGATTATGTCATCAGGGTAGTGGGGTGGGGGGGGGGGGACGGTGTCCTCATATGAGCTATAAAAGCATAACTAATAATAACCTTTTCGTCTGAGAAGCGAAGGTTTTGGCAATATGACCGTTCATTGTAAAAGACATTGAGGTACTCCATGTATCTCAAATAGAGCTTTGAGTTTACACATGAAACACTAAAACATGTGGATGTGCTGTATGCAATAGAATTTCTGCCTCGTTGGTCTCATTGTCGTAACCGCTACTGCTGGCCATGAGGTCCTGGGTTCGATTTTGAGGATAAGCAAAATGTTATTAGGATTTCCTATCAGGAATTTTTCAGTAGCAGCCCGGAGTGCCTGGTGATGGTAATAGTCTCGCTCCCTATTACATGGGACTTAATCATAACTGGACAAATGTGGGTGTACTATAGGTTCACCAGTGCTCAACCCTTAGGGGTAACAAGGCTTGATGTTATATTATGTTACGTTAAGTAATAGAATTTATAGTTATTTTTGAACTACCGATCTTTTAGATTGCCCCATAAACCATCACCCTCAAGTTAGCTGGTAGAAGTTGCTTCAGGCCGTAGACCGTCTTACGTAAAGTGTTAGTAAATAAACTAACAAATGATTTTCGGTACAATTCCTATCCAAACCACATCCTTATCAACACTTACAAGAAACAGTCGTATGTCGACAATTATCTTATTTTCACTACAGTTTCTATCCAAACCACATCCTTATTTGCTATCAACAACAGTCGGGTTTCAACAATTATCCCCAGCCTGTCGGGACCTACGAGTAAGAACATCGGCACAGAGGTACCGGCGCCATCTTGTTTCATCATAACAGAGTACACTTGGACACTTGCTCTCAACTAGATTGGATAACTGATTTACGAGTATTTCCTTTGTTTTGTTAGTTTTCTGAGCGTGTTCTCTGAAAGTTTTGACATGCAAACAAACTCAATGGCTTTTTTAGGAGCTTTTTTGGTGCTCGAGTTGTTACGAAAGATCTGCGTTTAAGTTTAAAAGTGACGTCTATGCTATATTCGAAACTTTGTAATGTTTTCCGCCAACCTCTTGCCTTTGTCAGTTAGCTGGTTATTTTACGATAGATTGGTGGTACACTCAATGCGGTCAAAATTTTGTAAAACCTGTAGAAAATCTATGTATCGTGAAATTACCTATTGGGTAGACCCTTGAGTATATGTGCTAGTTGACTTAAGGCAAATAATTTGATTTAATGTTTTGTTTCGTTACAGAATCAAGAGACAGCTGTACAGCTGATGGGGAGTCTATACCGTGGAGGTAGTGAAGGCGGGGGTTATGGGGGACAGTTATGTAATTTCGCCGTTTAAAAAGTGCTGATTCTCAGTGACGACTCTCAGCCTAGTTTGAATAAATGACTTTGATTTGGTTTACAAAACCACACATTTTATCAGCAGTCAGGCGACGTTATGCTTTAGTTTAAATTAAGCGGACCTTCCACCTTTTTGGCAAAAACTTAACCACTTTGGATTCGGACACTCAACCATTGCAAAATGGGACCGTCAGAACCTGCCCTTACATTGACAACTGCCTAGTGCCTACCTGTCACTGGACACCAGTATGAGCTGGGTGTTGGCGTACTTGGTGCGTCGCTTGCGCACCGCTGACAACGCCGCGCACAGGCTCGGTGAGAATGACCTGCAGGGCGGGCACTGGAACATACAAATATCGTACTTACTTCATTCATTTATTGTCAGACAACGTACGGCTAAAGCCGCTGGGTCAAGAAACTTGAAATTTGGCACTAGAGTTCCTTTTTTAGGACGACAATGGATTGATTTTTGAAAATTCATTCCTAAAAGAGAGCGATAGTTTTTATAGAAGTTTGTCATGTTTGCTGATGGGAAAGCCCATCGGGCACAAGCCTTAAAGGGTAAAAAGTAGTAGGGGGAAAAAGCATAGAGAAGTTGAGGGCAAAGTGAGAACTATGTACCTATATCGTCTGAATGAATTTAATTTCCAATGACTTTGCTTCGTCTTACTAAACTAAGCCACTTCTGGGTTCTCATATTTGTCAAAAGCGTTAACAATGTAAATGCGGATGAAGAGGGAACAGGACTCTTCACAGAAGATGTTCAGACAATTTTCATATACCAACTTTTTTTTTTTTACTTTTTTGCTTAAAATAATATGTACAAGGCTATAAACTAACGTTACTCTTCTATTTTCGTAATTTGTGTGCATGAACTTATAAGTAAATAAATACGTATTCAAAAATACCTGGCTTCTCTTAAACTTACCCAATGCGCTGCAAAATAGAACACTCTGACAGCATCAACAGGTAACTGCTCATACAGCCGACTATTCCCGTCGCCCTGTAGCTGCACGCCCCTCAGGACTTCAGTTAGGGGTGGTGGGGGCCAGGGGAACCTCTCTCCTAAAGCATCGTCCAGGAGTGCATCCCGCACGTGCCGGCCGCGGACCACCAGCGTCGGGACTCCTACTGCGATGCTGTATTTCTGGGTTAGGCGGCGCTGCAATGAGAAAAAGGAGTTGAGTACCGGAAATTCGTTTTTCGATTGGGAATTCTTTATTTTCGAGTCTCACAAAAACCAGAAAATGAGTAAAAGGAAGTACACAACCACCACCATCTGGGTTGGGTCACCATCTGTCATAAATGTTATTAAAAACCATCATCGTTTGCTAAACGCATAGTGCTTGTGGATTTAGAAGAGGCCTTTTACTATACTACACTATACTACACTTCCAGACAGATCGCAAGAATACGGTGTGAGAAAAAAATAATAAAAGAATTCATAGATTCAAATCTAAGAACCTAACCATACATTTTTCACACCTCTACCAAAACAAAAACATACCAAAAAGCACAGAGTAATTGAGGCAGGTCAGTAACTCAAAGGGCCTGGTTACTGTCACTTGTGTTAGGAATAACGTGCGCCTTCCTGTGCCCGCTGCCAGCTATATTTAGAAGACTAATTATTAACAAGGTGCGTTTAGTTTATGGTAAACTGTGGTGAGATGTGTGGCCCTGGTTTTAAGTCGTGTATACAATGGGGCACGGTTTGAAATTGTTAATTATTTAAACACCTAGTTACTCAATTAATTTGATGAACTGTTTATGGTCTGGGTTGCTAGTGTTGCCACAGCTTATACTAAGGCCCATTAGCACCAAAATTTATTATTAAATGCGTTTAGCCGTAAACGTTTTTAAAACATCGTGCTTTTTCTGTTAATCGTATGAAGATGATAGAGACAGAATGAATTTGTAAATATACATAGTTAGCGTTAAGGTGGACTCGCTAAGTAGCCCGCGAAATTGAAATAATCAATATCAGGTTGTATGTTGATCAAACCTAATTGCGTAGCACATCCAAATTATTATATAAACAGGTAAAGTTTGTAAGTTAGTGTGTTTGTTTGTGGGAAGTAATCTCTGGAACAGTTGGATTTGACAAAATCTCATTTCTTTTTTTTTTGCATTTGGTAGCCATTTCTTGAGGAAGGCTATAGGCCGTTATTTAAAGTTACGCTATTACCCTTAGGAAGAAAAGTAGTAAGTGAAAACAATGTAATAAGCGATCGGATCAGACGCGACGGGTCGGGCGAAGTGCTAGTTATTAATAATTAGAATATTAATCATTTTGGTAGATATTTCTAGTGCATTGCTTCATAAGTTCGAAAATTTAGTCTGATTGACAACGTAAATCAAGCAATGTATGTTGTTGAACTGCCAAAATTAAAGCCATTCCTATTGTTAGTGTGTTAAGCAATTACCCCTCTGGATTGTCTTAAGGTATTATACATATGACACGAAAAATATTCCAACCTCATTGGAAATTATATGTTCGAGCCGTTTGGGGTTGAATCTCTAGGGCCATGGGGTCCGAGTGCCCTCATAGTATTCCGAGACATTGCCAAGCGGCTGGTCGACTCTTCACGTAGGTAGCCAGAGGGCTGGCCTATTTTTTGGCCAAAGAATCAGCATTGCCATACAAGGTGGCAATGCTGCTAGCCTTTTGGGCACGGTTCCTGTTGACATCGATGCAGACGAATTTTTTTATGCTTTATGATTATTTTATACACACACATATTTTTTTCTTTAAGACTTAGATTTTAAATTATGTAAATATTGTAAGATATTATATCAAGAATAGAAAACATCCGAAAAAAGGTCCAAAACTCCATACAGAAAGTCTATGCCATTTTATCCCCAGCGAGAAATCACCGCCGAAGCGTAACAATTTTATCAGGCAAACTTTCCTTCAGTTTTGGAGTTCCCCTCCATTGACCCATCGTACACAAATGTACTTATATTTATACGCTCAGCGGTTAGTATGCAGGCAGCGCGTCCCGAGGTTCGGCGTACGTGAGGGGAATGATCCAATAATATATTAATTCGCTATCGAAGTATTAGATAAGTTAAATGTTGAAATATATTGAGTTCGGTTTTGTGGTCCGCTTTTGCTATTATTTTTACTGCATGACTTCATAATGACGTAACTTTAATATTGCTTGTAGAGTCAAAAATTTATTTTAAGTAGGATTTAGCAAAATGATCACAGTCAAAGCCATACAAGCGAATATAAAAAAAATAATAGTTAAAAAAAAAAACTAAAAAAACACGCTTCCATTGAAAACCAAACTAAAAAGTACAAAATAATGGAAAAAAAGCGTGGGGTGCTTTTTAAGGTTTTTTTTTATTGATATCAGGCACCCCACGCTTTTTTTCCATTATTTTGTACTTTTTAGTTTGGTTTTCAATGGAAGCGTGTTTTTTTAGTTTTTTTTTTTAACTATTATTTATTTTCTATTTTTTAGGGTGTTTCGAATTTTGAGACTTATGTCAGCGTAGTTTGTGACGTATGTCAGCGTAGTTTTCGAAGACAGTTTTTTTTGCTGTCCTGGTAACCCTGGCAAGGATAATGGCACAAATTAGTTTGTGACGTATGTCAGCGTAGTTTTCGAAGACAGTTTTTTTGCTGTCCTGGTAACCCTGGCAAGGATAATGACACAAATTTATGAAATTATTGCATTGTCATCGGTCCTTGACAGGTGTGCAAAGTTTGAATGAAATCTGGTCGTTTAAAGTGGGTCAAAATCGCGCTATAAGGAGTCGGTTACAAACAAACATACAAACATACAAGTGAAGCTAATATAAAGCGTGTAATATCCTTCAGTGAGTTTTTTTAAGCAACCTCTTTGACGTCAGAAACTAACACACTTACTAACACAATATAATCACGCCTTTATTCACGAGTTAGGCAGAATAGTTTGTTCTGTGTGGTGCAGGACGAATACCATCATCCCATTTCTTTCAATGGGTGTCGTAAGAGGCGACTAAGGGCCTTACTAGAGAATGGGCAGCAGCATTCTCCATGCATTTTACCACCATACTGCGATCGCCAATCCGCCTTCCAAGCATGGCGGTTATGGGAAACTCACCCAAGTTGGGCAGGCCTTTTTTTTTAACGTGGAGAAATGCTCATGCATACTGCACTTCCACGGGGAGATAGTGCAGTTATGTGGGACTCCAACCCACTAAAACTCCACGGTGTCGTCCTGTGCCGCTTGTGGCGGGAACACGGGCACACGTAATTCTTCCGCGAACCCGCCGCGGCTGTCCGTCACCGGACCCTCCTCTGGGGGATAAGATACCCCTATTTACGGTGCGCCAGAACACATATAGCACGCCGTGACCATCCCAAGGACCAATAAGCACATGGGTGCCAGACGACCCCGTGTATGGCACCTTTGGTCCCCTGCGACGGGTCAGGACTGTGGCCCCGCCGCCTACCACTTTTCGGCCGCAGGGGATAGGGAGAGTGGCTAACGCTATACCAACACTCCTCCTCCCCTGCGGCCCCACCGCGTCCGCCATCGGACGGTGGCGACCCCGTTCAGGCCTCGGAAGGTAGGGAGAGCGGCGCTCCTCAATACCGGCATTCATCTCCCACCGCGGCCTCCAACCCTCGCGATGTCGCCAAACGACACCGCGTTGGCCGCTACATCGTCGGCTTCGAGCGGAAAAGCCCTGACGAGCGGTCCCTCCTCGGGTTCCTCTTAGCTTCACCGTAAACTAAACCACGGCTACTGAGCCCCCCTGTCTCGTCAATGCGGGAACCCACTGGGGGGGAAGTTGGGGCAGGCCTATGTCAAGCAGTGGACGTCTTTCGGCTGTAATGTTAATGATGATGCGTTAGGTAGAAGTACCGATATTTCGTCAGGTCTCTTTAAGACCCATGTACCATAGGGCGAGTTTATTGTCATCAACCGACAACACACAAATCCAGTCTTCGGGCTGTTAATAAGAATTTCCAGATAGAATAACTCAATAGCACTTTCTGATCTGCACCTTAATTGCGTAACACACTTAAATCAGAATCATTTTGAAGGTTATTGCTAATTCACTCTATCGTTTATGTTCGAAAAAAAATCTGCTCAGCAACTTAAACACGCGTAAATTGAAAATGAAAGCGATTCTTACTGATTGTCTATTACGCAATTACCTCTCTGAGGATCAAACCCAGGACCTCATGCTTAGAAGAAGCGCTTGCAACCAATAGACCCACGAAACAAGCTGATTCACTACTTACAGTAAGTAATCAATCGCGACAGATAACATCAATTAGTTGGATTGATTACACAGTTAAATGGTACAAGTCACATGCCTATATATCCAACATTTAGAACGTGTCCATCACGTTGATTGATAGAGTACTTACTGGGTATGTTGAACGAGATAAGCACTCAAATAAATATCGAATAATGGTCCAATTATCGATTTCGCTTTGATCATCATCTGCCTAGCCTTTTCCCAGCTAAATTTGGGTCGGTTTCCAGTCTTACCGCTTGTGGAGCGACTGCCTATGTGTTCTCTGAACTTAGTCATAGGCTAGGCAGATGATGAACATCGAACGATCCCTAGGCTTGCTTACTGTGTGTTGACTATTTGATATATTCAAGTCCCGTCATCAGAATGATTCCATAAATTTTCTTTCATTTGGGGTCTGAACTGTACTTCATCATCATCATTTCAGCCGAAAGACGTCCACTGCTGGACATAGGTCACCCCAATTTGGGGGGATTTGCATAATCGCTACGCTTGGCAGGCGGGTTGGCGATCGCAGTATGGTGGTAAAATACATAGACAACGCTCCTCCCCATTCTCTAGTAAAACCTTTAGTCGCTTCTTATGACACCCACGGGAAGAAATGGGATGGCGTTATTCTCTATGTCCGCCACCACACGGAACTGTACTTACTTTATTAAAATAGTATCTGTTTGTATGTATTTCAGTTAAAGTATCCATCGCATTAAGTTACGCGAAGCTTTTAGGAAATGATTGTGAGAGAAATACCACGAACTGGAAGTTTCCGGAAGTTGTGATAAATAATATGGAGTTCCCGCCAGATCCAAAATGGCAGCATAACGTTTTGTATTTTTTATGGACGAAACATAAAGCTTATTGTCATCAACCGATAAACCACAAATCCAGACTTTGGGCTACTACTGAGACATTCCGGATGGAAAACACATAGCACTTTGCCCAACCGGGGGATTAAACCCAGGTTCTTATGCGCAGTATACAATTATAGATAGAATGTGTATGAAAAATTCTGTTTGGAATACCAAGACCGCATAAAATATTTTAATATTTGTGTTACTATCGGCTTCCCTATTCTATTTGGAATGCCAATACCGTTTACCAGATAACTTTGAAAGGGTTGTCTGTACCTTTGAACATCGGAATTCCTATTTAACTGTGGATATTTCTAAAAGTTTAAATGCTCGTAAGTGGTTATTCAGTGTAACGGGAATCTCAGGGACATGCTTTATATCCAACGGAACTTATGGCTGAACTACACCTTTTTGGCGCACCTGTGAGGCACACTAAGATGCTATTTTCTGACTTAACACCTTATACTTTTTTACTCTTTCCTGTTGTATGCCAATTGTGTGCATTTTAAACTGTGCTAAATAAACGTATTTTCTTTCTTTCTTTCTATCTAGCCTGCTGAGAATGAAAAAATAAGAGGAATTTCGAGGGATGCTCAAACACTTCAGAAAGGACACACAGAAAAGATAACGCAACAACTTTTGCCAGCAAAATCCGTTCACCTCTAAATATTTTCATCCTGAATACTCGACAAACAAAATCCTCTTTACTTCTACAAAGTATGATATCCTGGCGTTGCACATATAAAATACAAGGTATCGAGCACGATCTCCCCCTACATCAGGCCGGTGGTGCGGAAACGTGTATGCTATGTGCACATTGTGGAGTACATTTTGAAATTCAGCCGAGCACACATTGTTATTCATGTCGAGTTTAAGGTGGTTTAGCGGAGCATGGGTAAACATATTGTTTGGGAAGAAGCCTGTGATCCAATCGAACATGATACCAATCTATACCTACTGCATTGTCATCCTGTAATGTTGCCACTGCTGGGACAGAAGCCTCATCTTGGTGAGAGGGAGTTGGCCGTTATCTTGTTGGTAGATGTTACATGTCGTCAAATATATTTGGTTCTATGCCGATTTCTTCACGATGTTTTCCATCAAGGTTTTGAGAGCAGATGGTGATAATGTACACGAAGTAAAGCACCTATTTGGGTTCGAACCTACGACCACCTTGTAAGTTGGGGCTGTTACCATTTGGCCACCAGAGCTCCTACTGTAACCTAACCTAACCCTTTGGGGTAAATAATAGACACCGCGAGGAAACTAATAAATGTAGGTAAAAACCTGCATGTAATGGATCTAGTTACTTTTATTGAATACCAAGAAATAGGTTCTTAGTATTCAATAAAAGTAACTAGATCTATTAGTCTACCTACTTGTCAAGAAATATCGCTGATTCTCAAACAAAAATCAAGTAACAGAACTACTTCAGAACAGATCTGATGAAACAAGAAGCTGCTTATGTCAGCTTACTTTAAAAAGCTTTCAGTTTTCAGTAATTTCGATGTCCGTAGTGGACCGTGTTATCGTATTTCTTCAGACACTTTATTATTTTCTTTCTTCCATTTACTTTAAAAGCTTCGAACCCGAAAACATTTTTCGCTTCTCGTCAGGATTATGATATTTTAGGTTCACTCTGTTGAACGTATAAATAAAATCGGTGGCGTGGAAATATTCCTGCATCGTAGTTCGTAGTACGTCGTATTGTTTGTGCCAGAGATGATGAAAATGTAAACAAATGGATCAGAAAACGTACCTAACTGTGGTGGCACTAACAAAGTGATTTCTTTTATTTTATTATTTGACTACTTAAATTGGAAACACTCATTTTAAATCACCTTAAAAATGATTTTCATTTGACAGCTTTGGTATAACTTCAATGCTGATCGATGATTTTTAAAATTATAATTTAAATAAATGTTATTCAAACAATAACTGTTGGAATAAAAAGGTGAGATATCAAATTAAAACCGTCTAAATATATATGAAAGTGTTACTTATCCCCTTATAGCGTGAAAATGCACAATAATTTAACTTGAAGAGGATTTGTTTACACTTTTATCTGACATCTCTGGAACAGACTACAGTAACATAGTCGACACAGCATTTTATTATAGTTCTGCAGTCATATCCTTCGGGGCCTTACGTGGCACGAACGGTGCCGTTATCTAGAATTTATGTGGGTAAAAATGTCTGCCACGTTTGCGAGACAGACAAACGTATGTAAATAAAATGTATGACACCGCAAACCTTGGAAAAAGCTCGTTATGTTTGGAAAGATATAGATTTCAGATTTGTGTGGACTGTCCATAATTATGGCATAGATAAGTATTTAATAATATCGAAAATTTGGCAAAAAAAACTGGGTCCCCCTGATTGGAAATGATGACCCCTATTGACATGGCAACCCTCGCGGGAAACGGGGCTGAAGGGTTCAAAACTCAAAGCCCTTAATCTGTTTTTTTGTATGTCTGTTTAGTTGTTAGTAGTAGCCATTGTATGTACAGTCACGAGCATAAATACCTTTTAGTAACTCAAAATTCAAAAGCGTATTTACGCTCGCGGCTGTTCTGTCCCTAATAGATAGGAATGCTTCGGACCATTGCCCTTCACACACTTATTTTACAAGAATATATTTACTTTATTTCAAATTAACGAAAGGAGGGACTTTCTCCGTCCTCTAGCCCTCAAAAACACTCGTATTCACAGCCCTACGCACTGTTCATTGCACACAGACTTCAGTCTTCATCACAATACTCGTCGGCTATTGAAGCAGACAATGCGGGCAGCCAATCACGGTAAAAGCCGTCTCCGTCATTTGACGTATGGTTTAATGAACCATGACTGTGGCGCGGTAGTTCGGCTGGCTTGCCCGTTGATGTTATAGGAATACAAGCCGCGTGCCCGATGGGATTTCCCATTGCACATTGGCAAAAATGACGAAATACCATATACATTTTCATCCCGTATTCTACCCCTTTAGGGGAAGAATTTTCAAAAATCCTTCCCTGATGCTCATTTTCGCTTTAGGCAGGTCATTTATATGCTCTTAGACTGTTTAGGCTATGCGTTGAAAATGAGGGCTTTTGTGTAAGGCATGTAGAAAAACTGATTAGATTGCTTGAACTAAAGGTGCACATGAGCATGTGGATTGGCACAAGAAAAGAGGAGCCTATATGCTTAGCAGTGAGTGAAGTCGGGCTGTGGATGGCGATGACGCTGATAAAAGGTCCAGATATGATAATATGGAATACGAGGAGTGAAGATTTGATAGAAAGAACATGAAACGAAATGACTCTTGTACTTATTGCTGATGCAGATAGTGTCAGACATTTTGTGCTAGTTTCTGTCACGATTTCAAAAGAGTTAAAAAGTTAACGATGCAGAAAGGCTAATATCACAATTCGACAGCGGAATTCCTTAACTTTGTGAAGTCCGCAGGAATCCACTGGATGCCAGAAGTACAAAATATGTAGCGGTGCTTTTATGACCAGCAGTGTACATCTTTCGGCTTAAATGATAATGCTTTATCGGCGAATACTTGGAGACTATCCGTCAATTATAAAGTTTCACTACAGTGAAAGAAAGTCGTGAGAGACTCCACGCTCCACGAACATAAACGAACATGTTAGCTATTGGTTAAGTTTTTAGTACTTCACGACTTGCATGCACCTAATGGCAGAGATTATACTTTGCTGTAATTTATTGCATGGTTAGTAATTTCTTGTCGCTACAATACAAAACAATGGACCGATCGATGTACAAATTCAAGCATATAAAGAAAAGAAAGAAAGAAAAATTATTTATTGGGAGCCGCACAGGAAAATCTTAAAGTTTTCATTGGTGCCGATTCCCTTATTCACAAACTAAACTAAATTTTAGTTCAGTGCATCTTTTTCTTTCTATTTCATTAAGGAAAGGACAGAAGATAAGTTTTAGTTTAGTCTTGACGTAATTTTAGTAGGCAAGTTTTTAATCACGTCTAAACTTGTATGGCGCTGATTAATTTGACAGGACTAAACTAAAATTTTTCTTTTGTCCTCTTCTTAATGAAATACAAAGAAAAAGATGCACTGTACTTAAATTTAATTTAGTTTGTGAACAAGGGAATCGGTACCATTAACTAATGAACCGTTAAATATTGTCTCTGGGATGTATCGTTCATTAACAGATTTAATGATAATTAGTTAAATACTAATTAGGACTAATTTAATGAACCTTTCTGAGTGTGGATGTTAGACACACATACATATGTATAGCGTATGGGCTACCTAAGATAGGCAAACTCTTGGCGACCCGTAATTGAATGCTTAAATAAAAGCACGAGGTTGGATTTTCAACTTTTGGTACTGAGCCGAGCGTAGAATATTCAATAATCCGCTTTTATTTATTTATGTATGTATCGCCTAATGTTACTGAAAACGGATATAAAGAACCCAACAGAAAAAAAAACCGGGCAAGTGCGAGTCGGACTCGCGCACCGAGAGTTCCGTACAAACCTATAGGTATTCACGGTTTATGCATAAGGTTTATGTTTATGAAATTGAATGTTTAAAAAAATATATATTTGAGTTGATTGAATGAAAGGTAAATTGCGGTTTACGATTTATGACGTATTAAAAAAAATACTACTTACTAGATCTCGTTCAACCAATTTTCGGTGGAAGTTAACATAATAATGAACATCATATATTTTTTTTTAGTTTTATCATTCTCTTATTTTAGAAGTTTCAAGGGGGGGACACACATTTTACCACTTTGGAAGTGTCTCTCGCGCAAACCATTCAGTTTAGAAAAAAGTTATATTAGAAACCTCAATATCATTTTTGAAGACCTATCCATAGATACCCCACACGTATAGGTTTGATGAAAAATTTTTTTTTGAGTTTCTTCAGTTCTAAGTATGGGGAACCCCTAAATTAATTGTTTTTTTTTTTTCTATTTTTGTGTGAGAATGTTCATGCAGTTCACAGAATACATCTACTTACCAAGTTTCAACAGCATAACTCTTATAGTTTCGGAAAAAAGTGGCTGTGACATTCACGGACTGACAGACAAACATGACGAATCTATAAGGGTTCCGTTTTTTGCCATTTGGCAACGGAACCTTAAAAAACCCATGTCTATTTCTCGTCCTTGTACAAGTCTGTTATAAAACGTCTCCACACTACCCAGGGATACCCATGCAATGTTTCCGAAGGTACATTCAACAACCTTCCCGATCACCTAGTTTCCATTCATATCTACAATAGGGGAAAGTAACGCCTTAGTTTTCAACTCACGTAGGCAACCCGAGTCATTCTTCGAGAGATTCATTGTTGGTCCCCAAACTTAAAGGAACCGGGATTGGAATCCCTTGGCTGCCATCTTAGAGAACTTATATTTCTGTTTTGATCAGCAAAGTCTTCCATAACCATTCGAAACCCATCCGTATCGAATAGAACATTAATTAATGTTATCAAAGGAGTCCTTTTTTTTTTTTCTGGATGGGAAATCATCAAATGACTTCTCCCGCTCTGGGCGGAGCGGGAGGGCGTGTCAGACTTTTGCTGACTAAAACCCACCCGTGTTGCCCATGTGCCAGGGTCACGGTATATTTTATCAAAGGAGTCCTCTAAACGATATTTACAAAAAAAATGTAAGTTTAAATCAAATAGAGGGCCGTTCTGTGTGGTGCTGGACGTAAAGAATAGCACCATCCTATTTCTTGCCGTGGTTGTCGTAAAAGGCGACTAAGGGTCTTACTAGAGAATGGGCACTAGCGTTCTCTATGCATTTTACCACCATACTGCGATCGCTAAACTGCTTGCCAAGTGGGGCGGTTATGACAAACCCCTCCAAATTGGGGGAGGCCTATGTCCAGTAATGGACGTCTTTCGGCTGCAATGATGAATAATGGTGAGAGGACTGCTATTCTTCCGAAGGAAGGTAAACCAGGATGTCTTTTATCTCGTTCTCATACAAAGAAGGCACGAGCATCATCACCACCCTTCATCATGGATCACCACGCTTGGTCGAAACGTGTTGACGATTTCAGACTAACAGTACGGTTTTATGATTAGTTATTTCGTAAGTTAACTATATATTAAAGTAAAGAATTGCTCGAACTACTTATAAATAACTTGCAAGAAACTTGGCGCTTCGCAGACAGGGCGTCGACTGGTGATATATCGGCTGTCTGCCACAGCCTCGGGCCCTTCTCACTGAACAGAACATATTTCACTAATTTCGTGAAAAGATTAACACCTGTCGGTCTATTCTGTAAAATCCCAGGGTGAACATTTTGGTGGTTTACATTATTTTTTTAAATATTTCTAATCCATAGCTTTATAAATTCGAAAAAAAAATCTGCTCATCAACGTAAACAACGCAATGAATGTGGTTGAACGTTCAATATGAAATCCATTCCTATTGAAGTTTAGAAGTAAATAATTAGTTTAGTTGTAAAATTCCTGTAATTTTCAAATCGGTTTACAAATACTTTCCTTTTCATTTCATTGATGCGGAATTTCAATTTCTGTTGATCAATAACCGATTTAAAAGCTGAATAAATTCAATATTTGTACAAGTTTTGAAATGTGAAATCAATTTCCCAAACCTTGATTAACTGTTTTCTCTCTTAATTACCTCGTTCGGGAACATGTATCTAGGGACCATGATTGATGACTTCGATAGGTGTTTGGTCAACATTTTGCAAACTTAGCATTTGCCTAAATACCTTTTACCTTCATCACTTTACATGTACACACGGTTACATATAAAACTATATATTTCCAGTTTACGCTGACCTCAAATTATAGGGAAATCTTAGACAATGTGTTATCACATCAGTTTATACTGGAAATGCATTACTTGATATGTAGGCGTGCGTACAAGGTTTCTGGGTTTCTGTAATGTTCTAAATTCAAAGAAATTAAATAAGAAGTAAAATATTTAAGCCACAGCTGTCATTCTCTGACAGTGTATGAAATGACTTTAAGCACGGAAAATTGACGTGTCTATTTGTTTACCTACCAATAGTTTAATCGCTGATAGTTTAATTTATGTAACAAGTACTAATTATCTTAAAATATTTACATAATTTAAATGCTGTCTTAAAGTATCTTATAATATGTAAGTGCAAGTACTTATGTCAAAAGAAAATAATCATAGGGTATCAAAAAGTTCGTTCGCATCGTTGTCGCGGGAAATGTGTCCGAATAATTTCCCCGACTATAAACTTAAACACACTTAAATAAATCAATAAATAAACCATTTTTAAATCTTTATGAACTCATCATAATACAAAGTAGCTATATTAGCTAAGCACTTATCGTAGGAGCGCCGTAAGATAAGTCCGTTCTTTCTTAATCGATATGTACATTATGTTGTAAGGTTATCCACGACATGCCTACTATTGCTGATACCATATTGATGAATCAGTCTCCAAAATTTGTAGAGGCTTTTATTCAGGAGGCTCTTTTAAAAAATTATAAAATTCTTACAATACCGCAGCAAGATTCAACACCCTTAACCAAAACAAGAAGCTCTTACCCCAAAACCCTAATTAAGTCATCCAACAACCAAATAACCAAGATTAAGGAGCTCTTCGGCCGAGTGGCCCAAGACCGAGGGGGTGTCACGCAAGAATGGCCACCCCACGCAAATTACAGGCGATTACAACCCTTAGACAAGTAACTTTATATCTTTTGATACGCTACAATGCAGATTGGATCTTTTAGGGCTATTTTTGGGTGAATTCAACAGTATCTGAAGTCTGAACAAGTTTTTATCGGTCTTAAAGGAGATGGGAACCGTTGATTGCTTTCCAGAGCTGGGAATTTTATGAATTTTGTTTTACTTTCGGTCAGTAACAGTTGGTAACAGGGTTGATTCGAAACAAAGTTAGAGCTTATTTCGAGTTTGAATCGACGGGGCTGGGGAATTTTTATTAAGTGCCTGTGCAACTCGTTACGGGTCGTCAGAAGCCCGAAAGTCTGACAACCGCTGTTACCAGGGGTATCGTATTACCCAATAACTGGATTGTGGAGGTCAGGTAGGCAGTAATTCCATGTTAAATAACCAGTATTTTATTCAGCTTCATCCGATTGGAAGCCGACTGGAAGCCGACCCCAATACAGTTGGGAAAAGGCTAGGCAGATGATGATGACAAAAGTAATTGGAATGGAAAATACTTAATCTAAAATTAAATGTGAATTGAAATGAATATCACAGATCTGAGATTAAAAATAAGGAACGGAAGAGACATACAATTCTCTGCTCGGCCCTGTGCACTGTAGCTACTAATAATGTGTGGATTAAACGATTCGAAACCATATCAATATCAACTGATAATAAAGGTACAGCTACTTTAATACAGGTCAATATTAAAGTCTTTTCGCAAGAATCCTTCAAACCTGCCAACTGCAACACACGCATATTTACAAAATCCAAGATGGCCGTTGCCGCCGCGCCATTTCTTCAGCCACAGAGTATAAAAAGTGTGTTTAAAGCGGGTGTAGCGCTTGAAAGCAGTGTAAATGTCTGAGGAAAGCGCTGTAGGGCCGCTTTCAAGAGGCTTTGAGGGCTCTCGGCGCGACGACAACCTACCTCGTCTCGCTACAAGAGTAGCAAGCGCCTTGCTTCTTTTAAATGACGTTTCTATGGGATTTTCTAGGGTTCCTTTTTAGAAAATCTTGTGTGGAAAGAAAACAGTAACTTTTCTTACGAGTGTTCGAAGAAAAGCCACAACATTGATAGCTTTTAATAATTTTACTAACATGAAAGTATTCTGCCAGCAACAATACGATTTCAAGCGTTATGTGCTTTAAAAAGTTATTTCTTGCGATCAACGGTCTTGCCTGCCACAAATGGTTAGGTACTTGTGTTATAGCTCCACAGATGCTGGAAAAATATTAAACTGTCAGTCGTTAAGTGTGGGTTCTGCAGAGAATGGAGGCTATTTTCAAATCTGTCTGGGTCAAGTTTTATGACGACTTATTTATAAAGGCAGCGGTATTTCATTACAAACTGTTCATTGTTTAATATGAAACGCCATTTCTTTTTAGCTCTTTTGACTCGACCTAGTCTTAAACATTTAGATCAGGTAGGCAATTGCTCCAAGTAAAACATTAGTATTTAATCAGTACCCTAATAGCGTAGGTAACACACAATTCATAAACTGAATTCTGAAGGAATAGCTATCTATTGTCTCATATGTTCAAAAAACTCGTTGTTGAACTGTTAAAATTAAAGCCATCTTAGGTACTGTTAGTACTGTTAAGAAATTACTCCTCCGCACCGGTTAGACTGGAAGCCAACCCAACGTAGTAGGAAAAAGTCTAGGCAGATTTGCTGAAACATTTTCCCCCATCTAGCCATTTCCGTTGTTTTAGGGCCTGATGAGAAAATACGACATAGTTACAGAAGCAGAACAATGAGATTAGTAAATAATAACACAAGTCAACATTTGATCTAAAAATTATCACTGAACTATATTAGTTTCTTAGGGTTTTTGGGGTCGCTGATTTCGAATTCAAGGTCGGTTGACCTCCATCACATCAGGTTCAAGGTCATATCAAGGTCAAAATAAGAACACTTTGTTTAAAAAATTTGAAAAACTTTCTACTTACGTTTTTGGAGTCACTTAATCCAAATCCGCTGTTTGTTTTACCTGTCAAGGTCATCCAATTGTTATATTAAGGTTATAGTATGATCTAAAATGACCTCGTTGAACGACCTTGACGGGTGAAACTAACAGCCGATTTGAGTTCAGTTACTCCAAAAACTTACATGGAGATTTTTCGGAATTTTTCAAAAAAAAAAAAAAAACTTACTTTGACCTTGAATTGACCTTGAACCTGATGTGATGGAAGTCAACCGACCTTGAATTCGAAATCAGCGACCCCAAAAACCCTAAGAAACCAAACTAAGGTTCAGTGATAATTTTTAGATCAAATTTTGACCTGTGTAATTTAGATCACCATTATCAGCATCGTCATTTCAGTCGAAAAACGTCCACTGCTGGACAGTGGCCTTCCCCAAGCACCGCCACTTCGACCGGTTCTGTGCTTCTCGTTTCCAGCGGATTCCTGTGGTCTTCATCAGGTCATCAGTCCATCTTTTGGGAGGCCTTCCTACGCTACGTCTTCGAATCAAATAGTGTAGATACAAATAAGTAAATAAAAGAAATAAGTAAAGAGAGAACTATTGTCATCAAACTGTTTGTATTCAGATATATTATTTAGTCAATAAACAACGAAAGAAATCGATGTCAAATGTTACGAATAGACAATTATTTACGAAGATAAAACCCTGAACAATAATATACCGAAAATATTTCTGATAAAAGAACCATTTATAATAGCAAAGAAAATCACTTTTCCTTTCAACAATACCATTAAAAGGACAACCGTAACATATTTTCCACTTAAACGAAGAGGGTAGTTATTGATTTTCTTCAATACATTCCCCGGTAGTTCAGTGAACCGTGTCGTGAGTTGTGCACATAACGAGTGCGGGTTCGACGCCCCGATAGTGATCGGCGATAATGAAGCTATGTTAATTGTTTGCTGCTATACGATTGGACACAATGTCTTATTATGGGAGAATTATTGAGGCTGAGTCAGGAATTTGATGCGATCTTCGAAAGATAACTCGCTCATACTGACGTATCGGTCGACACAAGAGTTCAGTAACTAGGGTCATCGGTTATAGTTGAGTTTTGGTACCAAACCGATGGAGGTTTTCGAATAAAATAAAATTAATAGGACACAAACAGTCCATTTATCAAATTAAATTTCATTCAGTAACATCCATCGTATTCTTATTAAACTTCTTTCTATATTTGACGACCCTCGTCGGATGTAGTTGAAGTTGATCCGACGAGGGTCGTCGAATAAAGTTTAGTAAGAATTACTTATTTATCTGTTTTGGTGACTGGTACTGAACTATTTTATTTGGTTTTCTTTTGGCACCTGTCCTGCCGAAAAACGAGTAGAGCACCTAGAAATAAGTTGGCGAGCAGCGACAGTGTAGTTCGGAGAGTATCGCCGCTGACCTATGGCGGGTGCGCGAGTGTGACGAGTTGAATGATGACCCTGTCACATAGTCACTTGCTGATAGGCATGCGGCGGTATCAGGGGGGGCTAAAGAGGGGGGGGGGGGCAATAGCAGACTCCCGGCCACCGTAGGCGCGAGCTTGCCTGGTCCTTACCGGGCGGCGAGCTACCCATTGCTCGCCGCCTGGTAAGGACCAGGCGCGGGTCGACGGCTCGTGGTGTTCCACGCGCGCCTCAAAGAGATGTCAGCAGCACTGAAGGGGTCGATGCCTGCTAGGGTCGCGAGATTGTTCGAAAGAGATACCGTGACCCTGGCACATGGGCAACTGAAGGAACACGGGTGGGTTTTAGTCAGTAAAAGTCTGACACGCCATCCCGCCCTGCCCACGAGCGGGAGACGTCATTTGATGATTTCCCAACCAAAAAAAAAGGTGATTTAAGTCTCTCCCAAAATGATCTGAGTTCTGCCGTGACAAATTTTAAAGGTAACTCCATATTATACTAATTATATATTTTTCCCATTTCTTCCCGTGGTTGTCGTAAAAGGCGCCTCAGGGAGTTAGGTACTAGAGAATGGGCGTTCTCTATGCATGTTACCACCATACAGCGATGGCCAACACACATGCTAAGCGTGGCCATTAAGGCAAATCCTCCCAAATTGCGGGAGACCTATGTCCAGCAGTGGGCGTCTTTCGGCTGAAACGATGATGATGATTTTTAGGAAGCATTAGCACATTTTTTTTATTCTGTTGTTTGTTATTTTTTTTATCTGTAAGTCATCCTAAGTCATTAAATAAATAAATAAATTACATAACTTTCTCATCAGTTATCCTCAACTTAAAAAATGATTATGTATTTCTTTAATAGTATCAAGAAGTGCTTAGCCACACTTTATGAGATCAAAGATCGAATACCTACATACTTAACGCTCTGTCAAAAACCACACCGCTACAGGAATTTAAGTAGGTAATAAACTCCCAATTTCATCACTCAAAACATCAGCCCCCGTTACGTCAATATGCTGCTCCCTCCCATCAAACATTATTATCATCAATTCTGTCCAAATATCCACAACGAACCTAGAAAAAAATATGACCACGTTGCCCTCCATGACATAACAATGACGGGATTTTTGCGAGGCGAGTGAACCCGGCCGACTGTTCACGATTGTTCAAAAATGCAAGGTACGTCCGTTTGTAGTGGTGTATGGTTGTCGATGTGGGGAGGACCTTTTATAAATTCGATGTTGATTGGGAGTTCGTGGAATGAGTATCATTGACTTTTTCATAAATAAATTCTGTACGAGTAGTACCTATCTACTTTCTTTCGTTTTTCGGTGTGTATTGTATCTGGTAAAAGTAATTTTCATGACTGTATTTTTATTAGTATCTACTTAAAATCATTTTGACTAAGATCACGCCTTGTTTCTCCGAAGGGTTGGACAGAGGTATAACTATAGCACACCCATATTTCGCCTGTTATGTTTACGTCCCATGTAATAGGGGGCGAGCCTATTGCAAAAAATGGGCACAAAGCTAGTTACCGGTCTGCTGCAGAGAAATTTTAGACAGAAAAACTCAATAATACCTCGGACGGCCTGGGAATCGATTGAGGGACGTCATGCTCAGCAGTAAGGCATGCGACCACTAGACCAACGAGGAAAATGCGCGTGTATAATTTCTTTTAGGCAACTAAAAAAATTATACACGCGCATTAGAAGTTTTGCATTTAATATTGAAAACCCTGTCCAACTCCGGAAACAAATTTCGTCTTACTGTAATTAATTTAATCAATGTCAGCTTAGAGTCAAAGCAGTTTATCTTGTGCAAAAGACCAATATCTAAAGTTTCAGACGTGATAGAATTCCTGGGAAACTTTTTGAAAACAGCTTCACAACATGTTTTTCTCGCTGTAATGAAAATTTTAAACCCAGGTAAATATGGAGGATCACGTAGGACGTAATATTATGAAGGTAGTTTGTACCTTGCTTATGCAAAAAATAAGCAGGTATAGTCAAAATCTAAACCAAAATTCTCATTCTTAAACTGGGCTGCGAATCAGCACTTTTTGTACGTCAAAATTACATAAGATAGTCCACCAAAATGCCAGCCCTTCACCATTTCCTTGTACTTCAGCTGGAAATAAGAAGTGTTGCAACGAGTTCTCCAGCAGCCCAGCTGTCTGTTAAGTTAGAAGAACTTGATTCCATACAAAATATATGCAAATTAATTAGCACTACAAAACATAACGGTAGACATTTTTTTTTTTTTTTGGATGGGAAATCATCAAATGACTTTTCCCGCTCTGGGCGGAGGGGAGGGCGTGTCAGACTTTTACTGGCTAAAACCCACCTGTGTTCCTTCAGTTGCCCATGTGCCAGAGTCACGGTATCTCTTTCGAACAATCTCGCGACCCTGGCAGATAACGGTAGATATCATGTTAGATATTTAATGCAGCATAAGGTATACGATGATATGGAAATGTGAGTCCACTAAGGCCCCTCGTCCACGGCGACTTTTTGTAGCGATGCAGTAGCGATGCTGTGGCGCGTCCGCATTGATACAGTCGCGAAGCGGGCGCTAGCTGTGTGCCCTCGCCCATGGGCCCAGATTCAGTCGCGATGCAAACGCGATACTGTAGCGCTTCTGTCGCGATGCAAACGCGATTCATTAACGGCCCAGAAATACCTACGATCGCTACAGTTGCGATCGTATGTGACGGACAACAGCAATCTCGACGTGCCTGTGTTGCACTGATGCTCGGTTCTCCACTCACGTGCCACTCCCTCCGTTCTCTCCCCGATGTAGTCCGACACGGTAGCGCGTTTGCATCGATACAGTCGCGATGCTGTAGCGTGTTGGTAGTGCGTTGGCATCGCTTTTGTAGCGCGTTGCAAATGCGACTAACACGCGTTAGTAGCGATGCTGTTGCGCGTTACGAAACGCGCGACAGCATCGCTACAAAAAGTCGTCGTGGGTGAGGGCCATAAGGGTCAATTAGTGGACGTCCTATATATTAGACTAGCTTTCAGTCTTCATTACAAATGACAGGAAGCAGTTGATTATATTATATCCAGGGCAAGATGTGCTTGCTCACAGTGAAGGAACGAACATTGATCACTGCGTATTGGCAAGTCCAGACATTTGAGTCCGTTTCCTACCGAATTGGTTTTTGCTTCTTTTTAAGGGTTCCGTTGCCAAATGGCAAAAAACGGAACCCTTATAGATTCGTTATGTCTGTCTGTAAACTTGGTAAGTAGATGTATTCTGTGAACCGCATTAAGATTTTCACACAAAAATAGAAAAAAAAAACAATAAATTTTGGGGTTCCCCATACTTTGAATGAAACTCAAAAAAATTTTTTTCATCAAACCCAAACGTGTGTGGTATCTATGAATAGGTCTTCAAAAATGATATTGAGGTTTCTAATATCATTTTGTTCTAAACTGAATAGTTTGCGCGAGAGACACTTCCAAAGCGGTGGCTAAAATAAGAGAATGATAAAACTAAAAAAAACTATATAATAAATAATATAAATATCTTAGGACAACCAACACACCGTTATCTGATCCCATACTAGGCAGAGCCTGTACTATGGTAACCAGACAACTGATAAATATACTTATTTATTTCTAAATACATACATATTATAGATAAATTACACCCAGACACAGAACAAATGATTGCGCTCATCACACAAACATTTGTCCTGGGTGGGAATCGAACCCACGGCCTCAGTCTTAGCAGTCAGGGTCACTAACCACTAGACTAACAGGCCAGTTAGGATATGATGTACATTACCATGTAATTTTCCACCGAAAATTGGTTTGAACGACATCTAGTAAGTAGTTTTTTTTTTTGAATACGTCATAAATCGTAAACCGCAATTTACCTTTCATTCAATCAACTCAAACATAAAAAAAAAAAAAAAAAACATTTAATTTCATAAACATAAACCTTAAGCATAAACCGTGAATACCTACAGGTTTGTACGGAGCCCTCGGTGCGCGAGTCCGACTCGCACTTGGCCGGTTTTGGATGATCCTCTGTATCTTCAGATAGACCAAACATAAAAATTAGGAGAAACGAGAAACTGTAGTTAACTCCTTCCTAATTAGTAATTGGATAGATAGACGTCAGTTTGTGACCAAAAATAAAAACTCAAGTCGCCTATTTAGGCTTGTATGCAACACAAACCACCAAAGTATCATATTTCGCGCTAAACTGATTTAAAACATCGTTCTGTTTCTTTCAATCACTTGTAGTTGACCGAGACAGAATGTATTGTTAATAAATAGGTCTGGCACTAAATGCATCAGACTATAAACTCTAAAACCCATTTCAGAACACCATAAATATAACTCTTTTGGCAATGTTACAGAAAACATGTTTAATATTTTGATATAACTATCCCGCCTGCCCGTTTTCGCGAATTTCCCGTTTTCTACTCCGAGTAGAATGCATCGGGCGCGAGGGTGACATGACATGATAGCCGAGTTCAGACAATGCTGTCAGAACAATACATGGCTGACATTGCTGCACTGAACACAGGGGGTTGTGGTAAAAGGCAAAGGGAAGTGAAATGACAAAACTTCTGGGAGTTTAAAAACGAACTGTTCTGAAAATTGTGCTAGAAGTGGAGACGGGAGGCCTTTGTCTTTGAATGAAGGGCGGGCTTAGGGGTCTGTCTTATGTAATTTGACGTTCGAAAAGTACTGATTCTCAGGCTAATTTGAATAAATGATTTATGATTTTGATTTTAAATGTGTTATTAGTAGGGCCCAAGTGACGATAGCGAAATTCCACCGCAAAAGAGAGTGTGTTCAGAGACAGACATCTTAAGTAAGCGTAGATTGACTTAATTACAGCAATACCTAAGGAATTTACGGTTTCAAACACCTTAGAGGACTTTACTATAACCATATTTAGGTAGGATTGTATTGTACGTAACACATTCAATTTCATCTCATTCCGTCAAAAGTTCCTATCTTTCTATTTTCGTTAGGCCTCAATTTGTAAAGCTTAGGATTATGGTAACACCTTATTCATCTACCCTCATTTCACGCGGATTTTACTTAATTTATCGCTATATTCATCAGTGTTGCCACTTTAAATAAAATATATTTATTTCGTAAATGTATTTCTTGCTTTAATTACCGTCAGGGTAATGCAATGTTGTAGTTATTATAAGCATAATTGTTTGACCGATTTTCAACTTATTAGCAGAGTTTTTACGCAGATAGGTTTGATGGATTGAGGTCTGAGGATGATTAATTTTCAAATTATTTCAGGCTTTGAGCAAACAGAAGACATTACTACTACCTCTTTTTAATTTTCCTGGATAACAAAACTATGCTATCCTCATCTAGATTCTCAGCCATCATTCTTCAGACTACTATCACACTTATGACACCGACAGATAACTTAATTCCCAAAATGTACCCAACATTAGCAGCCATAGGCACATTGCTAAAAATTCCTCCATAACAAATACTCGTTTATTTTATCTGTGCATGTAAAGTTTGTTTGGCAACACAGCCACAGGGCTCCGATACGGTCGCGGCTCGAGATAATGCCCCCGGGAACAATGCGATAGTGACTCCTGTCCTTTGTGAACAGCGGGCCAGGGATGTCCGGCACAGATTAAAAAGGATTTTGTTCGTTTGTATCGCGATCTGGATGTATTTGCGGAGCAGACGTCTACAGAATGTTATGATATTAAGCTGCGTCTGGTGTCTGGAAGGCGTTTTTTTTTATGTCGGTGTGGAAATCCTCATAGATATCCTCCGCCCTGGGGTGGGCAGAGGGGTTTGTCCGATTCTTGCTGACTAAAACCATCTCAGTATTCCCTTCCCACACTTGCACCAGGAGTCACGGGATAATCTGAGTAAAGTGGTGATGAGGTGGATAGGAATTGTGTGAAACAGAGAGGTTTTGAAGGATGAGGAAATATTTGATAATCTATTGTAGTGTAACTCAAATGTACGTCATCGTTTCTATCCTATAAGTTTAGCTGATATCTCTCTTCTAAGGAAACAGTTACCATATTGTGTCGTGTATAACAGTAATGGTTTTGTAATAGAGAATATCTATACATTAATATTATGAATGCGAAAGTAACTCTGTCTGTCTGTTACTCTTTCACAACAAAACCACTGAACCGATTTTGATGAAATTTGATTCAGGGTAAGTTTGAACCCCAAGAAAGGACATAGGCTACTCTTTATTCCGCGACTCCGTCTGTGTCCGCGAAAGCCGACGTATACACGGACGAAGTCGCGGGCAAAAGCTAGTCCTTTATATTCAGACCATTTTCCCCCAAAATAAAGACCAGGCACACAGATATGTGAACAAAACATAATCTTCTCATAATTTTTACTCTATAATTTGTTTTATATAGACATATTTTCAGCTAAGCTAAATTGACAATCACTTAAAACTTACAACCAACTGTTTCAGGTAGATAAGCCGTCGTCGGAGTTGAACGTTTTAGTGGTTCGGTTCCTCGGGGGAAATGTACACAGTAGGTAGTTCGGTACCTACTGGGTGACGTGGATTGATGACGTAAACAATGCTTACGCCAAGTTCGGAGCAATAAACTTTTCTGCTATACTATAATTCACTCACAGTCTACCATAAAAGGAGTGAGAGGAATATTGGATTTCGCTCGAACGCTACATTAGGTTTTCATTTATTCTAGCTCGAAGTTAGGTAGATAGGTCCTAACTTCGAATTAGATTCTATTTGCTAGATGATACTTCTCATCATATTTTTTTGCGTCATTATTAGCTAGTTCCTGTAGTGTCTGACATATCAAACATTAAAATCAAATCTATTCAAACTAGATCTGATTATTAAAAAAAAAAAAAAACATTTGTGAATCGCACAGGAAATACAAACAATTAGAAAGAGCATAAACATTTTTTAACTTCAATTACATAAGACAGTCCCCTAAAAGGACCGTTCTACACCACTCTAGTGATTTAGTTGGGAGCAAGTGGCGCAACAAATTCCCGAGCATTGTTATTGTTGTAATTTTTTTCTGCTTTTCCTGTATGAGTTGAGGTTTCAAATTGTGGAAATAACTAGAACTCAGGTACCTACTTGGTTTGTATTTAATACTACCTTCTGCCCGCAACTTTGTACGCATCAAATTTTTGCTCCCCTGATCCTGCAAGTCGCATCGAATTGCCTCCCAGTTTTCGTCCATTTTTCGTTGCTGCTCCGCTCCTTTTGATCGTAGCGTGATTTTATATAGCCTTCCTCAATAAATAGGCTACCTAATACAAAAATATTTTTTCTATTCGGACCAGTAGTTCCTGAGAGTACCGCGTTCAACCAAATAAACAAACAAACTCTTCAGCTTTATAATATTAGTATAGATTGAACTTCAGTAATATGCAAGCATGGTATAGGTACTGATGTTAAACGCTTCGCCGAAGGTACAAAACATACGCCTTTGCCATGCAAAAATATAATTAACCTTAATTACCTTTCAAGCCGCTTTAATTAATTATAATTTTACAAAGCTCTCTAATAATAGCCGCTTGGGTCGATCAAAGGTTAAGCTACGTTTGCCGCGGTCTTTTTGTGGATGGGTGGTAACCATATCGTATTGTGGTATATATAACATACTAGCTTTTGCCAGCGGCTTCGCCCGCGTATTATACTGTCTATTGACGCATTAAAATCCGTTGCATAGTTTGACTTGTAGCCGTGCGTACTATAAAAAAACATTTAATTTCGAAATATCGAGGCCAATAAGTGAAATAAAAACTATCCTATCTTTTAAGTTGGACCAAATTACAAATAATTAAGAAGTTTGATAGCAATATGTTAAGTAGTTTTGGAGTTTAGCCGTAACAAACATGGAGATTTTTATATATAAGATTTGTAGTTTGTAATAAGTACTTACTTATACGACGTACACGTACACGTACTTACGTATACGATTTTTGGTATTGCACCAGGCACTGTTTGTCTCTGCATTACCCAAAGGTGGACTGGTAGAAAAAACCTATGGTAGCCTATTTGTGTATTTAAATAAGTAAATGTAGAGACCCCTCTGTGCCTCGGAAAGCACGTTAAGCAGTTGGTCCCACCACTTATTCATAGATCTATGACAGTCTTTAAGGATAGTCAGAAGCTCGAAAGTCTGATAACTAGCCTTACGAAGAGATACCGTGTTTGCCAGTAACTGGGGTTGTGGAGGTCAGAGGGTCAGTCGCGCCATGTAAAATACTGGTATTTACATGCACCCGGCTGGACTGGAAGACGACCAACATTGTTGGGGAAGGGCTAGGTAGATTGATTTACTCCGAAAGAGACGAGTAGGTATCTGCTATAACTGCCAAGGTCGCGAGATTTGTTCGAAAAAGAAACCGTGGCCCTGGCATATAGGCACCTGAAGGAACACGGGTGGGTTTTTGTCAGTAAAAGTCTGACACGCCCTCCCGCTCCGCCCAGAGCGGGAGACGTCATTTGAGGATTTCCCACCCAAAAAAATATATCTGCTATTACGTTTTAAATTTTAAGTAAGTATTAGAGCGTGGATTCCTCAACAATGTTTCCTCAGATCTCGGCTATTGTTCTCCAGGTCAGTGATATTACAAAGCCGTGATAAATAATCTTTGAAGGTTCAAGTTGCAGCAAAGAACAATGCTGGGCTGGTGTTGCTGTATTATACAATGCGTCGTAAACATTGTATGTAGGGTTGACTGGTACTGTTAGTGCTTCGAAACTAGACGTGGTTTTATGTAAGTATTCTTTTGAACCTTCTTCTTGGTAACAAATCATCTTCAACTTCAGTAATGGCCCACGTAAAGCGTTGCATACAAGCCATTACAAAAAAAGGATTGTGTGGTTTTTATGAAACCACGGTAAAAGTGATTTTTTTTTTCACATTATAGACATTTAACTAAAAATTTTCGGAATATATGCAATAGCTTAATAAAAAGACTTAATTTAATATTCATACGAAATAAGTTAAATAATAAATTCAAGCACTCAAAATTGAAATAAATCCATAAACAACAACATGCACCAGCGAACGCCTTTCACTTTATCCCTACTCCGCGGCCGACCGTCACGCGACATGCAACGCACAGACGAAAAAGTGTGAAACGATGTAATAAAAGCTTCACTTTAAAAATATGCAATAGGTCGGTAGTAAATTTTACCCGCGGCTTCGCCCGCTTGAAGGTAGGTATTACCCCACAGGTACGCAAGTACTACCTGGGTACTTTTATCTGGATAAAAGTATCATAATTGTATGTCCTAACCCAAGTCCGTGTGTAGTGCCGGACGTAAAGAATAGTGCCATCCCATTTCTTCCCGTGGGTGTTGTAAGAGGCGACTAGGGGACTTACTAGAGAATTGGCAGTGGCGTTTTCTATGCATTTTACCACCATACTACGATTGCCAGACCGCCAAGCGTGGCGATTATGGCAAGCCCAAAATTGGGGGAGGCCTGTGTCCAGCTGTGGACATCTTTCGGCTGAAATGATAATGATGAACCCAGTTCATGGTCTATACATGTGCTAAATCTCATCTAAATTCGTTCAGACGGATAGGAAGAGTTACTTTCTTTGTTATAATATTAGTCCATTTAGATTGCGATCAACACAAATAATAGGATAACGCAATCTGCAACGGCAATGCCAAAAGCCAAAGTTTTCACAAGTAATAAAAATCTGGACGAATTAATAATAAATGAGGAAAGGGACCGTCCCATAAATTTTAAATACCCCGTTAAAAATAACAGAAGGGATTATCAAAAGAATGCCAATAACGGTATTGTACAAAATGTGTCTCATTACAAAGAAGAATTTATCGCTCAGGGCAAAAAGGTTGAAACACCAAAAAGTTACTGAGCTTTCGCAAAAATAATAAGTAGGTACTTCAAAATTATTTGGCCTAAAACCGCTAAAGGATAATAGAAAGGCAATTAACAGATTATAATATCAGACCGAACAATATCCCGCCAGGGTCGCCAGATTTGTTTGATAGAGTTACCGTGCTAGCACAGGCAACTGACGGAACACTGTTGGGTTTTAGTCAGTAAAAGTCTGAAACACCCCCCCGCTCCGCCCAGAGCGGGAGAAGCCATTTGATGATCTCCCACGCAAAACAAATGGCAGAACAACATGGGGCATAGTAACAGTCTATCTGCTGGACAGGGATGGAAATGGTTGGAGGAGCCCTTTGCCGACTGTCTAACGGATATACAAACGCCAAATGCGAGACTGACGACTATGCTTTATGCTTGTCCGACAGGCTAGGTGCTAATATTATCGAATTAATTAAATGTCATGCCAGAATTCCTCTCAGTTTTTAAACCTATGATAGCAACAGTTAAAGATTTTCCGTCGCAACATATTTAACATTAATTCCTTATGTTTTGAGTTGAGCGGCATGATTACTAACAAATGCGTCCACTGACTGGACTGGTCCAGTCAATTTGTGTGGTTATTTTCTCAAAAGACCATTTCAGTCACCAATGTACATGGTCCACAAATGTTCTAACAAAGATTATGTCTGGACTTTGAGAAAAAAGAGACTGTGACCTCTAAGTTTGTATTGACCTTGTCTATTTTAGTAGTCGGATAGGAAACGCCGACCACATCTAGTTTTAAAAATATGATTGACGTGTAAAAGTGTTTGTACAAAACTACTTGCGAAAATAAAATTATTTATCAATTGATTAATTAAGTAATATGCCAGAATTAGTCTCGGTTTCTGAAACTATGATAGCTCTAGGGTAGTTGATTTGGTTTCTATAGCAACAGATTCAATCGTAGTCAAATCCCAAAAGTAGTCATAAACTATTATCGCTCAAGTTTCAAACTTAAAAGCCCTGGAGAGATCGGATAACCATCCCAGACGCCTAGCCCTACCTATATTATCTAAAGTCTAGTTACATTTCGCCATCCCTAGCCCCAACCGTTTCAACAAAATATTTCCTACTGGCTGGATATTTGTAAATGAATTCTGGCAATGAATATGAATAACAATGCCGGGATTTTGGGACATACATGTTACAGTAAGTGTTCACTTAAAGTTTAGAAGGTTTACAAAATTATACTGTTTATTTTTGGGCGAAATGTTTGTTGAAACCCGACTAAAAGCTTTCAGGACCATTTTATTTGATACCAATTTCGAATTGGTAACCTTTTGCTCGCCATTTCATCCGTATGGATTTTGTTGATTTCGGATATAAAGGCAGACAGCCTTTAGTTGGATTTTGAATCAAAATGTTTTAGAATGTTTAGAATTTTCTTTAAGAGTGTGCAGAGGTTAAGACAACTTTTTTTTGTGGGTGGAAAATCAACAAATGACGTCTCCCGCTCTTGGGCGGGGCGGGAGGGCGTGTCAGACTTTTACTGACTAAAACCCGTGTTCCTTCAGTTGCCCATGTGCAAGGGCCACGGTATCTCTTTCGAACAAATCTCGCGACCCTGGCAGGGTTAAGACACCTCTGCACACTCTTAAAGAACATTCTTATAAACTAGGTTTTGCCAGCGGGTTTCCCCGCGTGGAGGTCAAAAATTATACCACAGGAACGTACTACCGAGATTAAAAGTATCGTATACAATGTGTAATCCTGGTGCATCTACCTGCGTGCAAAATTTCATCCAAATCCATTTAGCCCTTTTTGAGAGCTTGAGTAACAGACGTTTAAACATACAAAGTTTCACATATAAAATATTAGTAGGGTATTAGTGGGGTCTTCCAATTTACATGTTTCTGTCCTTGGGTTGAGAGTTCACTCAATTCTTAACAACTACAACGAAATCTGTATGCTCTGGTATACGAGAGGTATAAGAGAGTTTGTTTCAAACTAATTGATGTTGAGTGTCACTGGCCGTCCATGAGTTGTCGAAATCACGAGTGTCACTCCAATTCATTAATCGATTATTGTGTTCCCAGTTTGTTTGCAAAATGTTTTAACTGTTTCAATGAATGAATCCATCAAAATAATTATCAGAACCACACGCAGATATTATAATATTATCCACTATGAGAATTTATTGGACAACTTCCAATTTAGTTGTAGATATTCTATATTACAATGAAGCCATACTTCCAAGTCATGACATTTAAGATGGCATCTGTAACAAGATAGTTCTGAACCCAGAACAATATATAGATATTTTTTTATTTATTTTTTTCAATTCAATTAATTTATTTCAGAGAAAATCTCCATAAATGTACATAAAAAGGATAAAAATGTTACAAAATCATAAAAAGTTAGTGTGTTAGAACAAAAATTGGACTTAAAATTATATTAATATTGTTAGTACCTAACTGATGCCAATGGCTGTCCTTATCCAATGATTTTGAAAAGGACAGTCAAAACGGGCAGCAATCACATTTAAGATGCTGTTGCTGCTGCTTCGTAGACGCTGCAGCAACGAGTTTGCTTTCTTGCGCATGATGGCTTGAAAGCCATCTACACGCCAGATATACATACTTGTATTGATTTTGATTCTATAAATTAAGGGTTTAATTAAGTAAATTAGCTAGCAAATAGACGTGATGGGTTTGGATACCTAGAGGATGATAAAAACTATAAGCGGACTAACTAAAACCAGCGATAGTTGATTCCAAAAAATAATCATTAAGTCCTGTTTTTGTTTGATTGTGTTTAGATATTAATACTCATTACAACTGTGGAGTTATTCTCATCTAGTCTAACCCTGTATAAACGACAACACTTCTCCGTTCTGCTTTGATTTTGCTAAAACAACATCAGAAACTGATTTCTAGATTATACACTCCAGCAGCGCTAAAGTATAGTATAGTATAATATAGTATAGGGGAAAATCCACCTTTTAACACTATATGAAAATGCATAACAATGCCGGAACACTATATAATATAAACTTAATTCAGAAAAACGAAAATTTAAGAACAGTCAATTTGTGGATTTATTTTCAAGCCCTAAAAAGATATTAAGCCCACTGAACCAGTGAACAATATAATAAGGTCTACGTATGAACAGCGATCAAGAACACGTGTGCCTTTATACTGTAATCGTTTGTGCTAATGTGTGCGTCCGTCTGACCGGTCTCAGACTGCTCAATGTCGGGGTTTTGTGTTGTTGCTGTTTTCAAATTATGAAGTGGGAAGCAATCGTCTGTTAATGTTGAAGATAGGGTAGATTTTTTTCAGTTTTTTTATTTAAGCAGTCAGCATTAAGCAGTACCCTATCAAGAAGATTGTCTTCTATAATCGATGGGTTCTAAAGAAATAAATCAAACGTTGTTCTTTCTATCTTCTTCCTGTTTCAAGATATCTTATCGTTGTTAAAATCAGCTTCTCTGCTATTTCCTACAGCAAAAAGAATACGTACAATACAAGTTCTCATTTCATCGGAAGGTTCATCTACTTTTACATCACAAGTATCGTAGCTTTCATCAGTTTTTATTCCAAGCCATCTTTTATGCTCGTATTATTTGCGCCGTCCAATGAAAGGCAGAGCTGCTGGGTCAGTATCATTTGCACCCTCTTTCACGAGTGGATTCCGAGAAATTCCTTACTTTATGGGTGATCGCGGGTAAATGGGGTCCGTGGGATGCCGGAAAGAAATCTTTTGATCTAAATACATGAGCTTTTATTATGTAAGGCCCCAAATTGAAGACCTGGGAACAATTGGGTGAAAAAGCAGACTGAATTGTTGAATTTATTCACAGGATTCCGCCAGTTGCCAAATTGGTATCTATAAAAATGTAGATGAAATGAAATTGTTTGAAACATTGGAAGACCAACATTCCCAAGTAATTAAAGGAGTTTGTTTGCGCAAAAAACCTCAATGTTTTCTGGCTATCGTCCCGTTAAATCCGATCCGAGTTAATACAATTATTAGCATTAGTGAAATTGCTTGTTCAGTAGGGTTTCTTTTAATTTACATAATGGAAACACCTAAGGAATTACAAAGAACGTGCTTGTCATGGCTCTTGGAACGAAATTAGATTCAAGTGAAGGTTTTTATAAAACTTTTACGAGTTTTTCCACATAATCTTGTTAAGGTAAGAAGTGTATTGTTTTAAAAGGATCTTTATTTCTGTGCTTGTAGAGGCCAGTTTAATCTAAACAGACGACGTTAATGTATCAAAACGCACCTGTGTACATGTAAAAAAGCCCCTCTAAGCGAAAGTGTAGGGTGGAGAGAGTAATTTAGGGTGATACATGGCATTGACGCAACCCTCGGCTCTTACCCGTAATTACTAGGGGCCCCCGTTTCAATGAACCTAGGAACTTTCTAAGGTAGTAGTAGTTATGCAGATGTGGGCGACGTATTCATCCCTCAGATTTTATGGACGCCTGGTTGTTATTGAGGGGATTTCAAGTTCTTGCTAGCGTGGGAGCATTTCTTGCATGTTTCTTGATGATACATTTAATTGATTTCAGAAGTTGTATAAAAGAAACGATATCGTTATTAATATTTTTTAAAGCAAGCATTCATTCAGTCAATTATATTATAAGTTATCGAGTCAGTCGTGTATTATCATTGCACTCACTCTTGTATCTTATTAGTAAGAACTGTACAATCATAATCATTTTCTATCTTCAAAATTTCAGGTTGGTTGCATGTTCTCATACCAGCCTCAAATGTTCTATTTTTATTGTTTTTATTAGCCGTTGATGTCCCACTGCTGGGCGAAGGCTTCCCTCCTCTCTTTCCACATCTCTCTGTCCAGAGCTGCAAAGGACCAATCTTTATTAAAAGGGTCCAAATGTTTCATACGGATCAATAGTAAAATTGATCGTGCATTTTGTGAAATCATCCAATTTTAAGCCTCACAGTTCATAATAATCCTTCATTTAATCTATGTCAATATCGTATCGCTACCAAATATAGTGCTTGGTTTTCAGACATCGGGTTACACAGTGACAGACCCAATCCATTACTGACGACCTCGATCGTTTCTCCCCGATGACTGACAACTTGCGTGGGACTGACCAGCTGAATGCTGGACTATTTTCTTCACTTCCAAATGAACGCGGAAGCGGTTCGTGATTAATGACTTGTCTTTACTTAGGAGTACGATATTGATCGTCATAGCATGGACTGGATTATATATTATGGTATTTATATATGTCTTTCGAAGGAAAATTTATCGTGATTGCTCTGTGGTTATGGCCTTGCCTGTGCATTCAAATCCAGGCTAGTAACAAATGAGGAGTGGATAGAGAGGCGCCACGGCGTCCTCACCTTCCGCCTGACGCAGGTTCTCACCGGGCATAGGTGCTTCGGTGGGTTCCTGTTCAGGATAAAGCGGGAGGAAACGCCCGGGTGTTTCCATTGTGAGGATCGTCTAGAGGACACGGTGGAGCATACGGTGGAAGTGTGCCCTGCCTGGGCGGAGCACCGTCGTGTCCTCGTGGAGGCGATCGGCGGCGGCGACCTCTCGCGTCCGGCCCTGGTGCGAGCCATGGTACGGAGCGAGAGGGCATGGGAAGCCGTCACCTCCTTCTGCGAAGCAGTAATGCTCGCGAAGGAGGAGGCGGGGCGCGTGAGGGAGTGGCAGTCTCTGCGCCCTCACATCCCTAGCCGCCGCAGGAGGAGATGCCCCGGGCGCCGGGAGTCGATTGCGGACTCCCGGCCACCGTATGCGCGAGCTTGCGGGTGGCGAGCAATGGGTAGCTTGCTGCCCGGTAAGGACCAAGCTCGGGTCGACGGCGCGTAGTGTTCCACGCGCGCCTCAAAGAGATGTCAGCAACACTGAAGGGGTCTGCTAGGACCGATGCCTGCCGGGGTCGCGTGATTGTTCGAAAGAGATACCGTGACCCCGGCACATGGGCAACGAAAGGAACACGGGTGGGTTTTAGTCAGTAAAAGTCTGACACGCCGTCCCGCTCCGCCCAGAGCGGGAGAAGTCATTTGATGATTTCCCATCCAAAAAAAAAAAAAAAAAGGCTAGTAACAATGTGGCTTTTTCAACATATGTAGGTACTTCCTAACTTTATATTGGACGTCAGTGACATCGGGTGAAGAAAAACATTGGGAGTAACCCTGGACTTCGAAATCGCCAATCTGCTTTGGCAAAGCGTGGCGATCAATACTCATGCCTTCTTTTTATGGGAAGAAGCTTATGCCCACACAATTGTACATGAATAAGCTGACATTTAAGGTAATTGATTTCGGTAGTCCAACCTATCAATCGCAAAGTGGTTTGGAGCAAATGAGTAACCATAATCATCAATCATGTTAGGGTGTTATCATTTGTTTGTTGCGTCTCGAACTTCAAAAGGATTTCAAAGTTTGATATCTTACAATAGTCCATTAGTATTGTATCTTAGTTTAGTAAGTATGTTCGACGGATCGGCAACAGGCTGCGGATATTGAGCCGTGTCGCATACTATGCTTCTCCTCCTATCCTGCTCTAGTTTTCTGCCCAAAAAATGTAACCAAAGTGACTTCTGTGCTGACACCGTCGACCCGTGGAAGTGGCGAAGTTTTGGGCCAACAAAATTGTTTAAACTATAGTACCATATGTAAGCCGGACGTAAAGGTACCGTGTGGTGCCGGACGTAAAGAATAACACCACCCCATTTCTTCCCGTAGGTGTCGTAAAAGGCGACTAAGGGACTTACTAGAGAATGGGCAGCAGCGTTTTCTATGCATTTTACCACCTTACTGCGATCGCCAACCCGCCTGCCAAGCGTGGCGATTATGGCAAAGCCCCCCAAATTGGGGGAGGCCTAAGTCCAGCAGTGGACGTCTTACGGCTGAAATGATGATGATGATGACCATATGTAAGTATTAGTACATATGTAGGTAAGTATATTTGAATGTAACATAATAATGAATGCAAACATTCTATCATTCTTATTGCCCCCAACACATTCGCAGAAACTACGCTTTTGTTATCGACAGGAACAAAGTCTATAAACGTCATTATAATCTGTAATAGCGATGCATGTCGCGTGTCGGTAGCGGCAAATTGTGAGTGTATGGAAATGCCCGACAAAGAGCTTGCATGACATTGTGATGTCCATTGTCATCGGCTACTGTGGGTGGAATATAGTTGAAGGTAGGCAGTTGATGCAACGGATAACGGTATGGATATATTGTGTATTGTATTTGTAGAGAATGTATAACAAGACTTCATTTTTGAGATGATACAATCTTATGCTTTGCTATCGTCATAGGAGCTAGAATCGTGTCATCATCATCATTTCAGCCGAAACACGGTTAGCCATAATTGCCACGCTTGGCAGGAGTGTTGGCGATCGCAGTATAGTGGTAAGATGCATAGAGAAGGCTGCTGCCCATTCTCCCTGTAAGTCCGTTCTACGAAACCCACGGGAAGAAATGGGATGGTGCTATTCTCTTCATCTGGTACACACGGAGCCAGTATAGTTAGGTAAAACCGTATAGTTTAACTGAATGTTCTATTCTGTTAGATATGTTACCCCTTTCTCTTAGAGATACCATTCAGATTGATTGAGAGTATTGCTCGATTTATGGCTCTAACAATGCTAGCTCCTAGATTCACATATTATGATTCCTGCAGGAATGTAACGATAAGTACATACTAAAATACGTGTTCTTTTTAAAGATAGGAAAAGGGAAATTAAATTTTGATTTCAACATTGCCAGTAGCTCAAAAAGGCCAAATAAACATGCCTTTAACCTAACCCCGCAAAGAAGAAACTCGCACAAAGTATCAAAGGTAACATTTATAAAACAAATTAAAACAGAATTAAAGGCAAAATCTTCAAGTGTTTGAGCGAAGTTTTAGCTCAAGCGTTTGATGTTGTAAGCATTTTAGCGTTTAAGATATTTTGCTTTCTCATTATGATTTGTTTAATTTGCTTGAAAGCTTCCGATGTTTGTTTTTCGAGCTGTCGAAGATTAAAAGAGGTTATTAGTGGTTTCATCATGGTGTTTTAAGACGTCATTAGTGCGGATCAACATACGTTTTATATATGTTTTTCTTACCATAATCGAGTGGTTGATTGAAAGAATTTACAAGGCGTGCCATTTTTATTGTTCTTTGCACTTGTTTCGTGATTATGATAAATTGTATAATTCTATAGCTATACGCTTTAAGTATATGTATGTTTTCATATAAATAGTACACTACAGAAAACTTTTAGTAGTGTCTCTCCTTCTTTCTTAATCCATCCAAAAGTTGTTTCAATAAGATCGCTTTTAGCGATAAGATCGCCCATTGTGTCATCGCCCTATGTAAAATTTCTACATTTACTATCTGTAATTTTTATGGTGTACCTATATATAATAAAGAGTATTCTACCTACCTATTTATCGTCCTAGATTTTTCGCATGGCTTTGCCCGCGTGGGGATCGGAAATTATCCCATGGGGATAGGATAAAAAGTATCCTCTGTTTATATGGCTATCTTTATGCAAAATTTAATCTAAATCTGTACAGCCATTTTGCGTGTTTGAATAACAACCATCAAAACTTTAACATTCCTAATATTAGTAGTATTTGGGAATTTGAAAAGCCACAAAGATGGAAAGTGTTATGATGAGTCCTTGACGAGAATAGTGGGTCGGTCGGTAAGGATTCCAATAAAACGTCGATTATTTCTAAAAAAAAGGTTTTGCTCGCATGAATGAACAATATATTCGTAGATGAAAATTTGACCGCAATGGCGAAATGGAAATCGAATTATTGTAGTCTATGGTAGGGGATCTTAAAAAACGCGGGTTTACAGTGTTGGGAATACCGTAAAATCAGAGATATTTCATACGGATTCACCAGTATAAGTTTCCGGATCCTTTGAGAGAATCAATTATCTTATATACTAATACAGGTCACGGTCTACCAATGTGCCAATTTTCATACAAACTCGTTCTGCAGTTTTAGCGTGAAAGCGTAACATACAAACTAAATTTTATTCCCTTTATAATATTAATTTGGATACGTAGTTTTGTATGTTTCAGATTCCTGTGGTCGACTTTCAACACCGTTTAGGGATCCATTTCTATACGAATCATATATCTATGTATTATACTTTGGAGTGTGGCCAGACTGGCTCTTGAGCCAAAACGACTCTTATCGTGACTTATGGTCAGTTAGAGCCAATATTTTGTGCTGAAAAGTTGTCTACCGACTTGTAATAGTGGCTGCTAAAACTCTCGTTTCTAACTTTATGGTACACAAAAAGGATGGCTCTATATTGTTGAAAACAGGCACTTAACTCTATATAAATTATTTTGTTTTTGTATTAGGTATATTCTTGCCTTTGTATCAACATCATGGAAGGGCACAGCAAACCACGGCTTCCCCGTCAAACTCCTCCGGAACCCTGCCTCACGTTCCACCAGTCCCTCAGGAGTGCCAACATGAGCCCACAACACCACCTGCACAACTCTCAAACGAGGATGGACTCGTTTGTAGACCTCCTCCAAACGAACACCAAAATCATCACTAGTATCACTTATATTCGCGAAAGAAAAGTAGATTCCGCACACTGCCCCCTCACCCTCATCCACACAGTCGGACAAGGCCTCCAATGTTGATATATTTTCGAATTTCCCATTTTGAGTCCCCGATTCACACTTGACCAACACCTTGCCAAAGAGTTTTTCGCGCCAATCCATTTTTATTTTTTTATAATTTAAAAATTCGAATATACATCCATGTTTTTAGATGTGTGCACTAAAAAAAGTTTGATTATTTAACTGTGTTCGGTTTTCAAATATTTACACTATGGAGCAGACTCAGTTGCTTATAGATAGCATTATAAACTTGTAATAAAAATACTGAAATATTTAGCACAAGTTTGCACGCCTGGAATGGAATGTGAAACAAAACTTTTTTTTTGTTTGACCTCAAACTTAGTTATGACTTAAACTTTGATAGAAATAAGTTATTAGAAATAAATTCATGTTAGTTTAGTCATGGAACACAGGATGTGCAGCAGCGAATATAAGTTTTATTTTTAAATTGGTCACGCGTGCGCGTCGGCGCGGCGGGAGGTGCAACGCCCGCTCGCCCCCGTAAACAAAGACGGACTGGAGTGGAGGGAACGCGTAGCCCTCAGTGCAGACATAGAGCAAACATTTTAGAACAAACAGACACGAGAGATCAAAAAAAGCTTCGTTCATATTTGTTTTGTTTGAACATAAATACATAAGCGTTGTCGCCTGATTTGTTTGCTTCCAAAATGGTCTGTAGACGTACGGCAGTAGTGATGTGGTCTTGAGTAGGTATTTGACTCTTGCCCCCTTGGTGATGGGTCTATTTTTATTTGTGGATTTAATTAGTGGGCCAGTCTGTCTGCATTTATGTTTTCTTTATTCTTTTCACGGTTTCTAACCGCTGCGTGTGGAGTAGTAGGAACTTAAGCGTGCACTGACTTCTGCAGTATTGTTGTCGTGGAGCCTGTTATGCAATAAACGGACTATTGAGTTTCTTCATTGAACGATTTTTTAATTACTGCAATGAAAGCGTCAAGTGCACGCTCCTGTAGAAGAACGAGTAGATCATTTCACGGGCCTGGATGACATACCCAATTGTCTTCTGGTAACAAGAAACCTAAAATATGAACTGCACAGTACCTGCATACCCAGTTAAGATTCTTATTATAATTTTGATGGTAACAAATATGGTAACTTATCAATCTTAAAACACATGGTGGACAGCGATGATCTGGTGATGGTCGCAGGAATCAGCTAGAAGCGAGAATCACATGGCAGAACCCATGTGGCGACTGCCCCATATCTAAGAAGGGGTAAAGCCCGGTCCGTGCCCCGGGCGCCAAGTGTGGCAGACGAAAGTAAAATAATTTAACTGAAATTGGTAGGCACGGCTCTTTTGGAACGTTAAAATTTACTAATAAATATAAGTGATTGTAGGTGCCCCGTCCAAAAGGTGGTATCGTTTGGAGAAAACTGGGCAAGAAACCCCACCGTTACATATTTTTTGTTGATTTTCGCAATATTTTGTACACATCATAACATCTAGGTATATGTATTATATCTATTAACAAATTGTGTTTGTTTTCGGGACTCTTATTAGATTCCTAGCGACCAGAGATTGTCCTCAGACTAGCCAGGGAAACTTTTTGAATTTAATTTCCCTGCTCGCGCTGCTCGCCAAACAAAATTCAACTTTAAACTTTCAATCTATCAAATAATGAAATGATTGATTTACTGGCGAAAACTGTTCGAAATGGTATATTAAACGACGTCAAAGAAGCCACAATAATGTGCGACAGTATTCTAGATTTGTCGCATACAGAAACAGACTCTTATAGACTTTATAGAAGTTCCTGGAAAGTCAGAAGAGTGTTTTCGTCAACAGATTGTGGAAAATCTATAGTTGATGGTTTAGATATTTTTCGGGCAATGTCGGCCAATCTTATGATAATGGGTCTATTATCAGTACCTACAATGGAGTGCAAACCAAGATTGCAGAAAGAAATGAGCTGGCGGTGTTCGTACCGTTTTTGGCTCACTCCTTGAACTTTGCCTACGCATGCCTGTAGTGCTATTCTGTAAAAAAAACTTTCCGTGATAACTTGGGTGAAGTGAGCTTCAAGTGAGCTGTCAGTAGGTATTGTTAATCCCTAGCGTCAGATGGAATGACAGCTCACTTTTAGGTCACTTCACCTGATTTCTCACGGTGAGATTTTAACAGAATAGATCGGCTGGAAGCAATATACCTAAGTACCTATTTGGAATCATTCAAAAAGTATTTGCTTTTTTGTCGGATCTAGGTACTGTAGTGCTATTCTGTAAAAATCTCACCGTGATAACTTGGGTGGAGTGAGCTTAAAGTGAGCTGTCATTCGTGTCAGTCCCTCGCATCGGAATGAGCTCACTTTTAGGTCACTTCACCTAAATTCTCACGGGGAGATTTTAACAGAATAGGTCGGCTGTTCGGTGGGATATTTTGATAAATAATTTGCCAGAAGTAGTCCTTGGAAGAAATGAAAGAAATTTCTCATGCTCCGGAAGAAAAGTACGAGGCAAATCGTTGTGCGACAAAGTGATTTCACGAATTTTCTCGAATATTTTCGATGTCATATAAATAGCAGAATGTAAGAATGTGAAGATAGTTCGGTTACGAATGCAAGTGTACGAATGCGAAACACTGAACTACGAGACTACGAGTGATAGAAACGACTGTATGAATTGTGAATTTGATTACAGTTTAATCAAAGTGTTTTTGGTGTAAATTGGCAAAACTTATTTATCCTCAACCCTAGCTTGAAAGATTACTGTGGTCGCTATAGACAAATAACAAAGATAAAATAAAGTTAAATATTAAAGAAAAGAAACATGTTTTTTCGGCGTTTTTTTTTCTTATTTAAGTATGTACGATACTCGATACTCGCACTTGGCTGGTTTTTGCATCCTAATTACGTAGTAATAGGTACTTACCATCAACAAATCTCACAATCTTCAATGAATTCTGATTGATTATGTCATTGATGATGCAATGCAGCTATATTTGATTCCAAAGAACTTGAAAAAAACTGAAGTGAATGTCTGCCTTTAGCGGACATGTTTTCAATCCGTACAATTTGTATTCTTTAATCAAACAAATCAACTCAGCCTATCGCAGTCCACCGCTGGACATAGGCCTCTCTCATGTTGTGCCAAAATATCCTGTCCTCCGCTTTCCGCATCCAGTCTTTCCCAGCCACTTTTTTGGCTCGTCGGTTCATCTAACTGGGGGGTGTCCCACGCTACGCTCGCGCTTGCCGATACGCGGTCTCTATTCCAGAGTGGTAATTGCGGAACTTTTTATCGGTAGGAATTGGTTTAATATTCATAGTTAAACAACATTCATTGCGTTATTTACGTTGGTGAGCCGACAATTTATTCGAACAAATGACGCAATGGTTTAGAAATAATCTTCAATCAATCCCATTCAGATTCTGATAAATTGTGCGTTTCGCAATTAGGGCGCAGGACTCGTCTGCTCCATTAGCGATCGGTCCTTCGACAGACATGGCCAGCCCACTGCTGCAAGCTATGTCTGTAACTCCGGTTCTTTTCCGGATAATTTCATTTCTGATTGTATGTGCATTGCCGAGCATTGCCCGCTCTATGGCGCACTGAGCGACCTTGCATTTGTGGACCAACCCAACTGTCAGTGTCCACGCATTCTTAATGGACTTTAAATAAACCTAAACCATGGATCAATTGTGAAAGGGATGGCATTGTTATAAAATGGTGCAAGGTACAGAGATGACGGCTGACAGAGGTGTACCTAGTGGCGAGGACGAATCAAAAAAGATTTTTAATGCTATTAAATAACATCACATCTATGAACATCACAGACACCTGCACACTAACATCCCAATTTTATTTTGAACTTATTTCACGATCATTCCTTCATTCATTGTTTGATATTGCTCCATTATTGCGCGACACAGCACGACTATATTGACTTAATGAGCTTCTGAATAATTTAGTTGGCAGCAAACGTTTCCAAACCTATCCGGAATTTGAGCAGACGCGTCCGGAATTTGGCCTGACGATACGTAAGAAGGTAGGTACGTACGGCCCGGCCGTTAGACACATAACTGTAGCTCCAATGGCTATAATATTTTTAACAAGTGCTTAGATGATTGATTGCGCTTCCGGGTGTCAAGTGTCCTGACAGAATTTTGAATTGAACGCGACGTGACACGCATGTTCGATTCCAATATGTATAGTTCCTTGTTTGGCAGAACTATAGCGGAACCACCATCAAAACCATGAGTTTTCACAAATTGCTCACATTTTTTATTGAAAAAAATCTTTTGGATAGTAGACCCAGAGGCGGAGCGTGCCCTGGCGGGGCCCCGTATAAAAATTTGTTTGGGGGCCCTTATGAAGGGTAACGATTTCTCACAATAGGAAAAAAAAAATGTTTGCATAAAATTAAAAGAAATATTTATTCATCATAATTGTCTATCTGTCACTTTTTCCAAAACTTTTATAAACAATTCAAATTAAATAACTCTCCTTGCCTTTTTTCGGCAAACTGGAGATCTATATATATAAAATTCAAAGTCCTGAGTGACTGACTGACTGACTGACTGATATATCAACGCACAGCCGAAACCGCTGGTCCTAGAGACATGAAATTTGGAGGGTGTATTCTTTGTGAAGAGTAGGTATCCACTAAGAAAGGGTTTTTTGAAATTCCATCCCTAAGAGGGTGAATTGGGGGGTTGAAATTTCACGCGGGCGAAGCCGCTGGCGGAAGCTAGTAATACATAATTCTACTGTTATCCAAATTTTAATAAGTTATTTTACCAAGTGTGTATATTTTTAAAACCGAGAAAACAAAAAAAAACTTAAGCGTTTGATGCGTGAAATGAGCCGCCCAGTAATAGAGATTGACGCACCATAATCGATAAAAAAAAAACCGGCCAAGTGCGAGTCGGACTCGCGCACCGAGGGTTCCGTACAAACCTGCAGGTCATCATCATCATCATTCGTCATCATCGTTTATGAAATTAAATGTTTTTTTTTTAATTTTTATATTTGAGTTGACTGAATGAAAGGTAAATTGTGGTTTACGATTTATGACGTATTAAAAAAAAACTACTTACTAGATCTCGTTCAAACCAATTTTCGTTGGTAGTTTTCATGGTAATGTACATCATATATTTTTTTTAGTTTTATCATTCCCTTATTTTAGAAGTTACGGGGGGGGGGGGGGACACACATTTTACCACTTTGGAAGTGTCTCTCGCGCAAACTATTCAGTTTAGAAAAAAATGATATTAGAAACCTCAATTTCATTTTTAAAGACCTATCCATAGATACCCCACACGTAAGGGTTTGATTAAATTTTTTTTTTGTGTTTCAGTTCTATGTATGGGGAACCCCAAATATTATTGTTTTAAAAAAAAATGATATTAGAAACCTCAATATCATTTTTGAAGACCTATCCATAGATACCCCACACGTATGGGTTTGATGAAAAAAAAATTTTTGAGTTTCAATTCTATGTATGGGGAACCCCAAATATTATTGCTTTTTTTCTATTTTTGTGTGAAAATCTTAATGCGGTTCACTGAATACATCCACTTACCAAGTTTCAATAGCACAGCTCTTATAGTTTCGGAGAAAAGTGGCTGTGACATACTCGGACAGACAGACAGACAGACAGACAGACATGGCGAATCTATAAGGGTTCCGTTTTTTGCCATTTGGCAACGGAACCCTAAAAAAGATCGGCTATTTTACGAGTGCGTCTGCTTCGAATGCTTTCCGTGTGTTTCTTATTGTGCAAGTTGTTTAAATTGAATGCTGTTAAATTGTCAAGTTTTTTTATCTGTGCAGCTGGACGACTTTACTAGAGCGGAGATGAGTTTATTATTGACTTAGGTGATTCGGATGACTGTTCGTCTTTGCCAATGCAATCTGACAACTAATTAGACTAAAATGATTTTTATGAATTGTTGTGTTTTTCTTTTTACATCCATAATCTTTATTAGAAATTATTTATAATTAACCATGATCTATTTAAAAAAATCGATTAATGTTCAATTGCAAAACTTCTCGATTTTTGCTAATAGTCGCAAGGAGACCTCACTATTTAAGTCATTTGACCAAGTGTCACTGTACCCATCCTATGTGAAAAAGACCATAAACGGGGAAATCCCGCAGCCCGCGATAACCAATGTAGGGTGTTGCCAACTTTGGAACGCACGCTTTACGCGGGAAAAAGAAATTGATTTTGTGACTTTTGTCATTTCTGAAATAAAAAAAAGGGAAATTTTTATGAATTTTTGCTTACGCACGTTGGGGGCCCCCGTAGCCCAGGGGCCCCGTATAATTGATACGGCAGATACGGCGGTAGCTACGCCCCTGAGTAGACCTATTAATTTTCATACGCCACATGCAATTCTAGCAGCATAAGAAGAGGAACAAGCGTAGGTATTTAATTAAGAATATCCATGTAGGTAGATCGTTCATCATTCTCATCATTCCAGTTGATTAAAGTCCACTGCTGAATATACTGCCTCGCCAAGCACCGCCACTTCGACCGGTTCTATGGTTGTCGCATTCAGCACATTCCTGCGGCCATCACTAGGTCATCGGTTCATCATGTGGGAGGCCTTCCAGCGCTACGTCTTCCAGTACACGGTCGCCACCACGGAATAAAGAACTTTGTTCTGTGGTCGCCACTCCAGAACTTTTCGGCCCTAGCGGCCATCTGTTCTGCGCGCAATGTGCCCTGTCCATTACCACTTGGCAATTGTTCCGGCTATTTCGATTACCTTGGTAGGTAGATCATTACGCCTCTTTTTTAAGTCCAAAAGAGAATAATACAAGTGACACCAGTAATATCAGTAAGTCTTTGATTAAAATAAACCTAGCGGAAGATGTGTCACTAGACGATAGCGCATGGACCGCATAAATTAGGCCCCGTGGCCTAATTTGTTCTCAGTCGCAATACGAGTAGCTTTCGATTGACACGTGCGTGCGTGTATATTTCAATACGCTAGTAACACACTAAAAAGAAAAACAATGCCTTCGTGTGCCTTCACTGGGTGCATGAACCACTCTAAAAGAAAAAATAAATGACTCGGCATCACATTTCACTCATAAGTACATTTTTCTTATTATTTTTTTAAGATTTGATTAAATAAATTTGTACCCGTTCGAATTTGTTCGCCATTTTGTAGAGCGGGATAGAAACATACAATGCGTTAGTGTGCGACACGTTCGGCTAGAACAGGGCGCCGAGTCGCCGTCGTCGCTCGGCGTGAAGTGCGTTTCTAACGAAGTAATACGAAGAGCGGTGATGTTCCGTCTTGGTCGCACGCCACCTTTGTGCATTATTCTGTCTCTTTCTTTGTTGGCGTGTAATAATAACGATTGTTTGTGTGAGTAAATGTGTCTGTGTACGTATAAGAGTCACTGTTTGAATACCTAACGTAAGAACGTAACATATCTATTAGTTTTATTTTAATCAAAGCAGTAAGTGTTTTGTGTTTATTAGTACAGACGAAGGAGGAACACTGATTGTTATGTTGTCAGTTTCGTTCGTCTGGACTGTTTTTATCGTCCTTTTTGTTACGGCTGAATTAATACTAAGTTGGCGCTTTGTCGATCTACAATGAATATTGATTAATTTTGTTTTTTGCGCGTTAAGGAAGTAAAAGAAGTATTTGTAAGGATTATGCAGGTGGCGTTATGTATATTCTTTGACATCCATGAGAAGAAGGCGTGCGGTTATATATGAGGTATAAATACTCAACAGACTTTTACACGCTATATACAGATTAGCTTCACTTGTATGTTTGTTTGTAACCGACTCCTTATAGCGCGATTTTGACCCACTTTAAACGACCAGATTTCATTTAAACTCTGTAGACTTATCGAGGACCGATGACAATACTATACCTAATTTCATAAATTTGTGCCATTATCCTTGCCAGGGTTACCAGAACAGCAAAAAAACTGTCTTCGAAAACTACGCTGACATACGTCACAAACTACGCTAACATACGTCTCAAAATTCGAAACAGCCCTAAAAAATAGAAAATAAATGATAGTTTAAAAAACTAAAAAACAAGCTTCCATAGAAAACCAAACTAAAAAGTAGAAAATAATGGAAAAAAAAGCGTGGGGTGCCTGATATCAATAAAAAAAACCTTAAAAAGCACCCCACGCTTTTTTTCCATTATTTTCTACTTTTTAGTTTGGTTTTCTACGGAAGCGTGATTTTTAGTTTTTTTAACTATTATTTTTATATAATTCATGTCATAACCCCAACCTCGGCAGATGTTTATGTTCCAGACTTCCAGCCATAATTTTAATTTAACTCTCTCCATCAACAAGAAAATTAATAAAAATTGACAAAAACAAAATGTGAACTGGATCGGATACAATTTCATCCAAAGTTTTATTCTCTTTGATTTCATCGCAACCTTTCAGCACATGGCGAAGGATAGTTTTATTTTAATTGGCACTTCTTTTCTGTGAGTGATGGGACAAATCTTGTACGCATGTGCAATTTGTAGGTATTGTTTGTTTATCGCGCAGCGCTGCAGCGGAATATTAATGCTTCAAGATAAAATAGAATAAATAGGAGAAAATAGCATAGGTAGATTTTTTCTTGATTTAGTCATGTAAAAAGATTCTGATTATGTTTCTTTTTAAGTCGTGATTTTAGGTATGCATACCTTATCATTCTCCATTCTGCAACACGTTATACAATCATCTCTGATAGTGATAGGAAACATTAAAGCGCCAATGAATAGAACAGACAAGATAATTCCTAGTAATAATTAAATTAACAAACACTACAGTACGCTACAGCTCATATACGGTTCATCATCGCAGCGTCTAACGGAACAAAGTGCTGCACTGAAAACCAGGGATGTCAGACGGCCACCCAGAAATCCTTGTACCGAGCTGGCTATAAGCTGGTATTGAAAACGAAAAACTGGTACCCCTGTGCTCCGCTGCGGCGCTGCCAATACTGTATATATAAATTGTGTCGGAGATCGCATCCTAGGGGAAAAAAAATATATTTTACATTCGTGTACCGTTAATAGAGGGCAGTAATTATTGAACGCACCGAAAAAATATCACATTAAATCTTTTTTTTATATTATCTGTTAGATATTATAAAATGTAAAATATATTGAAAGAAATAAAAAATAAATTCATAACGAAGATTTTTATCGGAAAGCAGGGTTCAAAACACATGTGTGATATTACACCTGAGACCTTCTAAGCGGGAGAGTAGCTTGTTACCACTACACCACCTTGCATCTAGATAATCATTTGATGGAAAATGGTAACCACTTATCGAGACTGCTTGCTATAGTAAACTTTTATATCATAAAGGGAATCTGATTTCTGATTGTAATTTTTTTCCGTATGTATATCTAAACTTTGTCGGTTATTCTGTATTGTCAGTGTATTTTTGTCGGTCAACGGCCAATCTTGGTATTTTTGCATACAAGGACCGAGTAGTCTTGGTACATGGTACGTGACACTGAAAACTAGTATGTGTACCAAGAAGTTGGTACGTCTGACATCCCTGCTGAAAACAGCGCTGAAGAGTAGAACTCTTGACATGATTTATTTGACTGTTTTAGGGGAAATCAATAGATAGGCTGCGCGGCGAGGCTCTTCTTGTCAAATCAGCCATTTTCATTTGTGTAGGTGTGTTGTTTCCCGCGGTTTTCTTTTATACCGCGCTTTTTTTGCTTGCTATGTACCTAATTATTATATATATAGGTCCCAAAACGTCAGATTAATTTTTTGTGCCTTTATCCTGGCCAGGGTCAACAGGATACACAAAACAAAAAAAAAAAACGAAAAACCCGTTTTTGTAGCTAGCTAAACTAAAAAATCTTCTGATGACTCATTAAAAATCCTCCAATTACCTACTTATGCAAACACAAGATGCAAACCGTGAATGCCGAATTTGCTGGTACTTATAATTATTAGGGCGAATGTAAATTTATGAATTTCAGAAAAAGTAATAAAGCGACTTCCACATGGTACGGAGGGAAGTGAGGAGCTGAACTACCCTCCCTTATTTCTTGGAGAAGCACTTCGAACACCACGCGCCGCCAACTCGGGTCCTCCTGGTCCGAATAAGAAATATGGGGTAACGAATGTCCCAAAATCCGTCCTGACTGGAAGAGTGCGTTGTCCGCCATCCACCGGCACCTGATGCGTCTGTTGCGAGTCGGGTGAGTGGAAGAGATCTCCCGCTCCCTTTACGCAGTCTCTTTCTGCGATAGAACTGTTTCGCAGAAAGATATCATCGCGTCCCAGGACTCGTCGCTGCCGCCCATCATGTCGACCACGGCTAGCGACAGGCTCTGCCTACTCCTGAAATGTATCTTGGTGCGGCTCTTCCCAAGCGGCACACTCTGCCAGAGCATACTCTGGCAGAGTGTGTGGCATACCACACCGTGTCCTCCCGACAGTCGAGCAGTAGTTGTCACCACTGTGTTGACTGCCGGGCCTGGAGTCCGTCTCCCTGTTTATGCGACACAGGTACATGTCGAATCAACCATACCCCGAGAAAACCTGCATCACCTATAGACACCGACAGGGGGCCGTGCCTTCTCCCGAGCGGCTCGATTACCGGCTGGACAGCTTTGATACCGCGATGGTGACGAAGTCGGCGATTGGGCGTGAAAGCTTGTCCCGCCAGCCCGCCACCAGAGCTGGGCGAAGTTGCGACCAACGCAGTTTCATATATCACTGCGTCAGCTGCTCGCCCCGCACCCTTGGTTCCTCGCGCCACTGATACAGTGCCGCGAGTACTTTTATCTAGGTCCCACGGCGTGGATCCGGCCATTACACAAGCCGCCTCGTAGCTGATCGTGCGATATTCTCTAATGACTCTTACGGATATTGTTTTCTGCGGCTTTCGCAGAACAGCGAAGCTGACGGCGTCAGGTCAGCCGCCCAGATCGGGGCCCCTATAGAGCCACAGATCGCACGATTCCTACATAGAACCGCCTACAGGCGGCGTTTGGGCCCCCCAGATTGGGAAGCAGCGGTAACAGCGCCTTAATAGTCCATCAAGCCATAGTCCCACCGGCTCAACACCAAGCCCAGATTCATGATTCAGTTTATGGTAGACTCTACAGTGATTTGAGACCCCAGACCACGATGTGATCCAGACGGTGGTATCCGCCGGGGGACATGAAAGACCATGGCCTCCGACTTGTTGAAAGCCACCTCCAAACCTATACGGCTTATGCGACTCACTACCTGTGAACCTACAGCCGTCGCCAACAGCGCTGCCTGCCTATTGCCTCCCACGAGCCGTGACCAGTGTGTTGTCCGCATAATACGTCAGATATACGTCCGGCTGGACGTCGTCGCCCCGCAGCATTCAGTCGTACACGATTTTCCACAGGAGCGGAGGCGGAGGTCTAGTACCAAGCTCTGTGGGGCAGTGTATGATATGCGGCGCTGGTTTCCGTCATCACGTCGCATGTAGGTGACGCACCTTTCCCCCAAATAAGCTCTAACAATGCGGCGGAGGTAGGGAGGCATCCGATGGTATCGCAGTGCCTCCCGAATACAGCTCCAGGGCACCGCAGTCATCGATGACGATTCGCGGGAAATCGTTATCGCTCTCACGTTAAATCGGAACGAGTGTTAGCACGCTCAAATCGATTTTAGTGTAATACCGAACGCAACCCTATTGATTTTGTGTAGTGGTGGGTCGTTGTCGAATTTTTGACGGACGAAACGCAACCGTTCTTCCGACGACGAAAACGGTTGCAGAAAACGGTCGTCGTCGCAACTGGTTTGAAGAGCCGTCTTCAAACCAGTTGTTGCGACGACGACCGTTTTGTAAAAGACGAAACTTATCGAATATGGAACAGAATTGAATTGCGTTTTCGTTGCGTGAAATAGTTGCAGTTTCTTCCAAAGTTACAACTACTTATAAATGATCAATTACACAACTGACCAAAAATAATAAAAAATGTAAACAAACATATGACGCACTCACCGGCTCGTATTCCAAGATATTTATTTACCTATTATCCCAATTCAACATGCCGGGCGATTTTGCACTTAACGGCTATAAGCTTACACAGGTTTGACCGTCGCATCACGAACGACAGTATAGAAAAGTAGTAATAAAATATAGACTCTATACCATTGACAAAAGGTTCACTTTTAACTGTAAGAACTGGTTTGTGAACGAACGCGGTATGCTAAGGACGACGTCGCGACGAGTGTGATAGTTGAATCAATGCGTTCTCGACCGAATTATCTTAGCAGTAAAATAAAAAATCGCATCAAGTAATTCGAAGACTGGTTTGTGTAACGAAAACTGTTTCGATCCAAGACTTAAAAACAGTTTCGTCGTCGTAGTCGTCGCAGAACATAAAACGGTCTTTGGAACGGACGGACTAAGGACGACGACGCGACGCGACGAGTATGATAGTTGAATCAATGGGTTCTCGACCGTATTTTCTTAGCTGTAAAATAGATAATCGCATGTAGTAATTCGAAGACTGGTTTGTGCAACGAAGACTGTTTGGACCCAGGACGTAAAACGGTTTCATCGTTGCAAGACATAAAACGGTCTTCGGAAAGAGTTCGTTGTCGCAACGCCCACGACTAATTTTGTGTCAAATTGACATGACAGCCGTGCCGAACCGGCGAAATTATATTATACACGATTCAAAAACAAACAATTCCTGTGGAAGTGTGGAGGATTGAGGATTGAGCTTTCAACGACAAAGTAATATTGATTGGTTAATTGTAATGTCAATATACACTATAAGTTCTGAAGACAGTGATGATAACTTTGATGGGGTGCCACCGCTGGTAGGACCTAGAGACAAAAGATCATGTGAAGATCCTGATGGTTTGTACCTCACCAAGACTTTTATCAACTAGTCTGAGAAATGTATGGCTGGAAAATCTTTTTAATCGTTATTGCACAACTTAAAAATCACAAGAAACGTAGTCAGTAGAGCGCTAGTTAGTACTTGAATCCCAGATCCAGAGCTAAGGACCTTAACTTAATTCAACACTTTTTGAAGAGAAACTTTTTCTCATGATTAAAAAACAATCACATTTAGAAATGATAGACTTTTACGGGTTAAGCTTTAGTTTGCCAGCAATCGATTTAAGGGGTGAAGGGAGGGGTGAGGTGTATAGCCCTCTGTGAAGGAAAAGTTGCAGAACCCCCCTTTTTGAGAAATATTTTTTTTATATTCTAACCTCACTTTAAAATTTTCGTGTATCGACATCAATTTAAAGGCTGGAAAAGGTGTGGGATTGACGAATAAAACGAATGGAAAGTAGCAACGCTTGCCCTTTGCATCAGTTTAAGGATAAGGCTTAAAAAAAAACTACAACCTAAATACACACAAACCGTGTCAGGTTTGGCCCGGGCGTGTACGACTAAACACCGACAGACTCTTCGCTAATAGGGCTTATAAACGTAATCTAGTTGTTTCTGGCTCCGCTTCGCTCGCTCGGCTCGTGCGTGGGAGGTCACAGTTTTAACCTAACCTAACCATTCATCATAATCTAGTTGTTTCTAGTCACAGTTTTAACCTAATAGTTTATTTCCAATAAAACAAATCAAATACTATATAAACATTTATTTAACATTACACATATTTACAAACTTAACAAAAATAACTATAATTAAAATAAAACAATATTTCAATTTAGAATCATTTAATCAATTTTATATACATATTTAATGGCTTTTAATAGTTCCAAGAAAGGGTCTTGGTGTTTTATTCTTATTTTTCTTCTCCACGAATATTCTACGAGCCAATCAGTAAAATTACTTTTGTATTGGTCTTTATTAAAAAGGACCTTTAAATGTCGCCACTGGCTTTCTATTCGCTGGGTGTGTGTCCCATCTGGTGCCACAAATTTATTTACAGGGTCACTATGGTTAACTTTTTTATGTAAGTACCCATGTTCAGGAAGGCAGTCATATTCTGTCCAAAAATTTGTATGGATTTCAGTGCCTTCCAGAACATGTTTCTGTATCAGTGGCACCAATATTTCAGAAGACCTTTCATTGTTAGGACACACTTCCAGCCGTAAGTCATCACTACCGTCTTCAATCATGCCCAACACCCAGTGGCCCTCAATGTGTCTTCCTCTGTTATATTTTCTTTTTTCAAATTTTGATTCAACAATTTGTACTATTTTTCCTGGACCACCAATCTTGCCTTGACCGTCTTGATGCTCCAATTCGTACAAAATTATTGTCTCCCGGCAATATGAAAACCAATCTGTAATAGTGGCTGTAGAAATTACGTTTTCTCGATCCTCTCGGGCTGTTTCCACTTGTACTTGCAAGTATGAATATTTTTGGCAGAACATATACATAAATTGGAACACTAAATCTAATGGCAGCCAAACATTGTCAAACCACGTGCCCTTTGCTCGACTTATCGTTTTATTCCGGCACTTGCTCTTCCTGCAACGGAAGATTCCTAACTGCCCAGTCCCACTGCATTCGCTCAGAGACATAAGGTTTTTGTGGTATGAACACATTTTTTGCTTCGGGATGAGATTATGTTCTTCAGCAAACTGTACACACTGATCTGTTGTGCCCAATTCAGTCAATATCTTGACCATATTCCAATGGGACCTGAAACAATGGAAACAGAAATCAGAACCGTATTGGCTTACAATTTTATTTCTGCCAAAGTGTTTGGAACTTGGTGGGCAAGTAAATAAAAGTGGCTACTAACCTTATTTCTTCCGCGCTGTAATTAACACGGCGGTTGGACGACCCAGAAGCACGAGTTTCCGTAGCACTCGAACTGCCCTCAGACGATGTCGGTGACGCAGGCATCACCGGCGCGTCAGTGGCAGCGGTGGCACGGGAACAACTAGCTACTGGTTCAATCACAGGCACAAGTGGCTCACTAGAGTCTAACACTTGCACACACGTGGGGCCTGAAGAAGAGCTCGCAACAAGTGGCTCATTTGAGTCCGAAACTTGCACTACACTCGATTCTTCAGACGATGACACAGCAGAACACAAAACCTGGGGCTTCGGTGATGCCATGATGGTAGTCAAACGTTGTTTCACAAAGAGGAGTACGTAAACGCTCTCAACTGCTAGGGACACAAACGATGACTGACAGATATTTAATTTAACAACAAACAATACCATCGTTTTACGTTTCGTTTCACTTATCGGCAATAGTCGGTAAATTCTTAAATGTGTTAATGTAATAGCACTAAATTAAATTAGTGAAATATATATAAAAACTGAAACTAAAACATATATATATAAAAACTAAAACATACATAATAAATATCTAGTTAAATAAATATATGTATTTATTGCATCATAAATATGAAGTAAAACATTATAGTGCGTTTACCTTGCTTGAAACGAAACGTTTAATGGCGAGACAAAATGTCAAAGTGACAAAATATTCCTAAATTTCTTCGATTTAAATTTTTTTTTTTCTCGTTAACCAATTATTTTCAAAATTTAAAATTTTACGTGGATGTTTCTAGTAATATGATCTTTCTGTAAAAAAAATATGGACTCCCAACTCATGGGCTAGCAATCTAAAACTAAGCCCTTATCTCAATTTTGCATGCCTTAATTGGTAGGACATAATTAACTGCGCATCTACTCAACTTCTCAAAATGTATTTATTTCTATGTTCTGCAATAAATGAATTGAAATTTATTTGTACACACATCATGATTTTTCGTTCCATACTTCACTACTTATTAGTAGTCTCAGGAGTTTTCTAGCCATATAATTTTTCACACAGACCACCTACCGTGTCTTTCCTTACTTCAGCCATCAACATACATACTCGTAACTTTGTCCATTAATTTTAAAGTTCGTTAGTTACTTTTAAAGTTCTTATGAAAATATTTTTTCAGCTGTCCTAATGTGTCAGGATTCAAATGCTAACAATGTCTTCAATGGGCGGAGCCTGCCCTGTGAGACTGACATGGATGATGATAATGCCCCTATACTTGAAAATAAGTCAGTTGGAGATGAGCATGTCAGTGAAATGACTGTGTACCCGGTACAGCCACTGATTGCCAATAGTTCTTGTTAGTATGTTTTCAATTATAATATTCAGTTTAAAAAATAAACCATTGGCCCACTATTTACAAAAATACAATAAATGCAATATTTTATCTACACTAATATTATAAAGAGGATTTTTTAAAATTTTTGTTTGTTTGTACTTAACAGATAAACTCAAAAACTACTGGACCGATTTTAAAAATTCTTTCACCATTAGAAAGCTACATTATAAGGGGGATGCTCCGACCAGCCCGCGAAATTCAAAATTTCTTACGTTTTTTGCAATTTGCAGGCCAGTGCTAGGTTGTATGTTGATTAAAATATTATTCGCGCCTGTAAGACGTATGTCGTTACAGAATTATAATCATCAAAATCGCCATTACAACCCTCCAAGTTCATAAAGCTATAGGAATGACTTTTCCTCTTTTTTTTTTGTTCTTAGGCCTTTATTTATTTATTTATTTAATACTTCACGCACACAAATGTACAGAGGCGGACTTAATGCCATAGGCATTTTCTACCAGTCAACCTTTGGGTGGTGTAGAGACCAACAGTGGTAGGTGCAATAAATTTGGGGAAAAAAAAAAAAAATTGGGCTTTTGGGAATTTGGGCTTTATGAACTTGGAGGGTTGTATTGGTGATTTTGATGATTATAATTCTGTAACTACATACGTCTTACAGTCGCGAATAATATTTTAATCAACATACAACCTAGCACTGGCCTGCAAATTGCAAAAAACGTAAGAAATTTTGAATTTCGCGGGCTGGTTTGGAGCATTCACCTTAACTGTGAGTAACATAGGCTATATAACATCACGCTACAACCATGAGGAGCGAAGCAGTAATGAAAAATGTTGCAAAAACGGGGAAAATCGCACGGGTAGGCGATTCGACGCGACGGGAAGGGTCGGGGGAACACGAAATTTAACGCGGACGAAGTCGCGGGCAGAATTTAGTTATACAATAAATATCCAATGTATCTTCCAAACAATGCATGTTTAATTTACATTTTTTCTTCTCCTGGCCTATTATCCAAAATTAATTGAGGATAGTACTTCTGGGGCACACCGTATGGTATGTACTGGTGTCAGGTGACGTTGCTTTTCTAAATGTATGTACGGCCACACATTAAGCTATACATTTGCAGTATAAGCTGACATCTCATTGTGCGAAAAGTCTTTACAATGCGAGGTCAGCTAAAACTGGAAATTATACATTTGTAGTTTTAGGTGACCTGTAGCTGTGTGTACCAGCGGGTAATAATAAAATATGTATTATAGCTTTAGATGGAACTGTTTTTCAGTCTCCCAGCATTGCAGCAGAAGTCCAGATGATATCATGGAACTACCAGATGATCCATTTTCTAATGGTTCTATTTCAGAAGATCGCTTTGTTCTTGGTTCCATTCCAACATCATCTACTGATTTCAACAATGTGAAACGAAAAAGTGCAGGTTGGTACAGTTTATTCTACTTTTACTGTGAACTTGTCTGAACCCAATTCCAAAGTAATAGTGTGACACTAAATGTTTTATTGCAATCTTTGTTGTGTAATACAAAAATTCTTGAGGTTAATTTTGAACAACTGCAAAGCTTTAGATTTCAAATGAAGCACAAATAATATTTTATTTATTATTTATATGCTACCCAATGTTACAAGTACTGCTAATACAATTTTAGGTAGCCCAAAAGCCAAAAATGATAAGACATCAAACACAGCATTAGAGAGACAAGCTAAGAAGCAGAAGTTGGCCGACGAGAGGGCTGCTAGAAGGACAGCTGCTGGAATGAACAAGATGTACAGGCCAGGGGAGTGTATGAAGGTAAACAGTTGATAAGTTAACTGATGCCAAGTCCCTTTGATATTATTAGTTGACTGGCTTATATCTGGGACTTTATCTCTGTGTAATTCTTGGTTTTAACATAAAAATATCCCAGGACACTCGGTAATACTATATCTTCTCATTAGTTAATGAGTTTTCAGCAAGTATCGGTTATCCGTAAAACCCTCTACATACAACTCAAAATAAATAGTATCTGCCTAGTCTATTCCCAACTTTGTTAGGAACCCAGTTACCAGGTAATACGATACCCCGTGTTGAGGTCAGATAGGTAGTCGCTCCATGTAAAATACTGATCTTCAGCTGCATCTGGTTACACTGGAAGCCGACCCTGTTGGGAATCGAACCCAACACCTTAGTTTGCGAACGGTCCACACGCGCAGGCGGCGTGATCACCGCGTCATCATCAGCACGCGAGGCGCAGCGCGGCGGCGACGGGGATCGGCCCAACGGCCACTCGCTTCCACGGACTCCACCGCGACGGACGATCCTTCTCTCTAACCTCATTTATTGTTTGTCCGGGATAGTTTCTAAACTTGTAATAAGCACGGCAATAAACCATTGCCTATTGATACAGTCCTCTTTTATTTGCTCCCCGCGCTAACAGACCCAAAAATAGTTGGGGGCAAATGATGAAAATGTAATCACCAGCACATAATTATCGAGTCATTTTGAACATCAACTGGTTGGCCACAACCGCATGTGCTCCTTTACACACACATCTTCATTCATCTTTCCGTCGCTTTTACAGACTCCACTCTTATAATTTATTTAAACATCAGAGAGAGAAATGTTATTTATAATTTCCTTGTAAATCCGCAGTATATAAACATAGAGGGTCACCCCAACCTGTTGTCGCGCTGGTACATGGCAAATGTGTCGAATGAGGTGTCACAGCTCGGCGCACACGTCTTCCAAGCAATTAGGCTGGTCCACCCAGCGGTCCTTGTGTGGAGCAGGACTATACCCAGGATCTTGGATACCGAGGGTGGGCAGGTAAATTATTTTGAAGTATATTATTTCATCATCATCATCATTTCAGCCGTAAGACGTCCACTGCTGGACTTAGGCCTCCCCCAATTTGGGCGGCTTTGCCATAATCGCCACGCCTGGCAGGCAGGTTGGCGATCGCAGTATGGTGGTAAAATGCATAGAGAACGCTGCTGCCATTTTGAACATGTATATTATTTATTAGGAAAGTATTGTGGAGGTTAGGTCAGATAGGCAGTCGAAATATGTAAATAATGGTATTTAGCTGCATCCGACTATTAGACTGGATCCCTACATAGTTGGGAAAAGGCGGGCAGACTGATTATTTATTTATCAAAAACAGTAACACGACCAAATAAATATCACACACGTCATGTTCGTGCACGGGCGCTGTCAGAAGGGTCTGGTCATCTCTTAGCGCCACGGCTTATTTAAATTTCAGAATTGTTATTTTATTTTTCGTTTATTTTTTAACCGACGAAAAAAACGGAGGAGGTTATCAATTCGACGCGTATATTTTTTTTTGTTTTTTTTTTTTTATGTATGATCACGCATAACTTTTTACATAGTAGTCGGATTGTGATAATTCTTTTTTTAATGGAAAGGGTATACTCCGAGGGTGGTCCCATATAAATTTGGAAAACAAAATCGAACCCTAAGGGTCGGAAAACAGGGGATGATTGATTGTTCACTCATTGATTGTAATGTATAACCACGCATAACTTTGTACAAAGTAGTCCGATTTTGATAATTATTTTTTTCATTAGATAGGGTATACCTTACCAGGTATTATTGGTACATTAAAGCCACAAAAAAATTACAAAATAAAAACTTTTTAACAAAAAATTAGTTTAATTTTTTGTTAAAAAGTTTTTATTATTACGGACGCTCAATACTCAATATCTTTATTGCGTATTACGGACGCTTTTCATGCCTGAAAAGAAAGTGATGTGAAATTCTTTTTACATCGTTCTTATATGTATAATTTGAACATAATTGTTGGAACCAATATTTTGTGACCAGTGAGAAATTTCTTCTAGCAGACTTGCAAAGAAGAAATGTAAAAGAAATCTAGATAATAATAGTATGTGAGGACAATAAGAAACGAATATTTAAAATTAAGACCCGTATTACAGGTATTACAGAACGTCACTCAATACTCCAACATTGCTTAAACTAGTTTCTACCAATCAAATGGCTTGAATCTAGCTTTAAATAATGTTTGAGTATTGAGTGACGTACGGACCTTGGTGGCGTCTTCAACTAAAATTACACATAAAATACAAAATTAAGCGTGTGATTAGTTTTCTTTTATTTTTAGCCGACGGAACAATGTCAATAAAGATCTTTCATAAAGAATTAAAAAAAAAAACAATGTTAATCTATTCGAATATCTTTTTCCAGGTTAGACTAAGTCCATTACGACAACCGTGTGAGCACGCGCTCTACGTAGCCGACGCAGAGGAGCTGTGTGAGATGGTCAGCTCACACACGCTCAGCTCACATCTGTCACAGATACGACAGCTGTGTGACTGTAAGCTGACGCTGTTAGTGTTCAATGTGCGCGACTACTTCAAGTGAGTGTACTGTATCATATCATATACTAGCGCGGAGGAGCTCTGTGAGATGGTCAGCTCACACACGCTCAGCTCACATCTGTCGCAGATACGACAGCTGTGTGACTGTAAGCTGACGCTGTTAGTGTTCAATGTGCGCGACTACTTCAAGTGAGTGTACTGTATCATATCATATACTAGCGCGGAGGAGCTCTGTGAGATGGTCAGCTCACACACGCTCAGCTCACATCTGTCACAGATACGACAGCTGTGTGACTGTAAGCTGACGCTGTTAGTGTTCAATGTGCGCGACTACTTCAAGTGAGTGTACTGTATCATATCATATACTAGCGCGGAGGAGCTCTGTGAGATGGTCAGCTCACACACGCTCAGCTCACATCTGTCGCAGATACGACAGCTGTGTGACTGTAAGCTGACGCTGTTAGTGTTCAATGTGCGCGACTACTTCAAGTGAGTGTACTGTATCATATCATATACTAGCGCGGAGGAGCTGTGTGAGATGGTCAGCTCACACACGCTCAGCTCACATCTGTCGCAGATACGACAGCTGTGTGACTGTAAGCTGACGCTGTTAGTGTTCAATGTGCGCGACTACTTCAAGTGAGTGTACTGTATCATATCATATACTAGCGCGGAGGAGCTCTGTGAGATGGTCAGCTCACACACGCTCAGCTCACATCTGTCGCAGATACGACAGCTGTGTGACTGTAAGCTGACGCTGTTAGTGTTCAATGTGCGCGACTACTTCAAGTGAGTGTACTGTATCATATCATATACTAGCGCGGAGGAGCTCTGTGAGATGGTCAGCTCACACACGCTCAGCTCACATCTGTCACAGATACGACAGCTGTGTGACTGCAAGCTGACGCTGTTAGTGTTCAATGTGCGCGACTACTTCAAGTGAGTGTACTGTATCATATCATATACTAGCGCGGAGGAGCTCTGTGAGATGGTCAGCTCACACACGCTCAGCTCACATCTGTCGCAGATACGACAGCTGTGTGACTGCAAGCTGACGCTGTTAGTGTTCAATGTGCGCGACTACTTCAAGTGAGTGTACTGTATCATATCATATACTAGCGCGGAGGAGCTCTGTGAGATGGTCAGCTCACACACGCTCAGCTTACATCTGTCGCAGATACGACAGCTGTGTGACTGCAAGCTGACGCTGTTAGTGTTCAATGTGCGCGACTACTTCAAGTGAGTGTACTGTATCATATCATATACTAGCGCGGAGGAGCTCTGTGAGATGGTCAGCTCACACACGCTCAGCTCACATCTGTCGCAGATACGACAGCTGTGTGACTGCAAGCTGACGCTGTTAGTGTTCAATGTGCGCGACTACTTCAAGTGAGTGTACTGTATCATATCATATACTAGCGCGGAGGAGCTCTGTGAGATGGTCAGCTCACACACGCTCAGCTCACATCTGTCGCAGATACGACAGCTGTGTGACTGCAAGCTGACGCTGTTAGTGTTCAATGTGCGCGACTACTTCAAGTAAGTACTGTATCATTTAATATACTAGCGCGGAGGAGCTCTGTGAGATGGTGAGCTCACACACGCTCAGCTCACATCCGTCATAATTATTTTATTCGTTCATTATTTAGGTCATCATCATTTCAGTCTTAAGACGTCCACTGCTGGACATAGGCCTCCCCCAATTTGATGGGCTTTGCCATAATTGCTACGCTTGGCAGGCGGGTTGGCGATCGCAGTATGGTGGTACAATGTATAGAGAACGCTGCTGCCTATTCTCTAGTAAGTCCCTTAGTCGCGTTTAACGATACTCACGGGAGGAAATGGGATGGTGCTATTTTTTACGCACCATATTTATTTATTTAGGTAGTAGAAGGATTATTTAGGTAGTTTTTGATAAAAGTTTCGAAAAAAAAACCATTAAATGATCAGTTTTTGGGTAATGCGAAACGAATTGTTTTATTTTCATTGATTCCTTTGTTTTGAGTTCGGTTGAGTTTTTTTTTAAATTTTATTTATATTATTCTCTTTTGTTCCATGGGATGTAGAAAGAAAGGTGGTAGCACTCAACCCTCTGTTCACAGCGCACCGCGGCGCAGGACGTCGAACAGCAATCGGACGCCGATGACAGAAATAGAGTTTGAATTAGCTGTAACAGGTATGCCAATTTTTAAAATAAATTATTTTCATAATAATATCTCAAAAAAAAAAAACCTGTATTTTGAGACAGGCGCGAAAACAACTTCACTCTTAGTCCCGACCAATCAAATGGCTCTACACTAGTTTTAAGTAATGTCTAGTACACTAGTTTGTGCACTAGTTTTAGTAATGTCTTGAGTCAGGATCAGAAATACAGGTAGTTTTTCAGTGAATTTTGTTCAACATACAACTTGACATTTGGAGGCAAATAGCAAAAAAAAAAAGAACTATTGTATTTCGCGGGTTATTAGCTCATCCACCTTGGGATCTATTGGGTATCGATACTTAAACAGGATAAAAAAAAACTAAACTCATTCCTCGAGTAACCTCAGCCGATTACCGCGGTTGGCCGCGGGTGGTGTAATCATAATATAGAGCAATCCAACATATTACCGGCGCCTGCAAACCTAATACTAATAGCCCAGATTGACTACAAACATTGACACGATCAAGTTACCTACGTCATACATCAAAAACTAGCGCTAAAATACTAACTTATCGACACTGGAGTACCCTATTATAATTACAATCCCGGAATGGTAGTATAGAACTTCTCAACAACACTGTACTTCGACTGAGCCATACTCACAGACCGCACAATACACTTTAATAAACCCGACATCACATTAATAGATAAAATAAATAAAACTGGGTTTTTTATAAACATTGCTGTGCCTAATTCGCATAACTTTAAAAAATATTTAAATACACCGAGCTAAAAGAAAAAATAACTCGACTGTGCGTGGCATCTTCAAAGTGACAATAGTCCCCATGGTGCTATCTACAACAGGAGTAATTCCTTATACAGCTTCATCAGTCCCCTAGTTCCCTCAACCTACCTTTTAACCTTTCACCTGCTGCAGAAGGTAGTGATCCTTAACACATGCAGGGTAGTTAGAAAATTTCTTCAGTGTGACCCGGTGAGTTCGGTGTGACCAATACTCCTACGCAAATATAATTCTGTCTACCATGCTACTTATCATTTTACTCTCCCCACACACACACACCTGGCTTAGGCTCGTGCCATCAGTTCTATCTGGCTAGGCCGAGGAAAATAAATACTTAACAATATAATAATAATCAGCCTGTATTGACTCGTTTTCTTTTTTCCACTCAACTCTATCCTGAATGAGTGGAAAAAGACCAATCCCTCATTTACGCGTCGAGTGTAGTTCGACTAGCTAATTTAAATTATATTAGCTGGAGGAAGTAGTGATTTAAAAAAAAAATATACCTACTTATTGTATGTTCTTAATACAAATTTTATTGAAATTCTCCAGATCTGCTGGTAACTGCTAAGTGCGACACACTGATTGCGAACACAGCTAGTGAGCTGGCTTCGAGTATCGTACAGCTGACTAAAGCGGTCGCCGCAGCACCAGCTAAGTAAGTATTACAGTCCCCCTCTCTTCGAGGAGGAATGGGCTGTAATCTAGCACGCGGGTCCTGTGCTGGTTGGTAAATCCTTATAACCTTGTTTGTTTAATTTTCAGGAAAGCACAACAAGATTGTGATGACAAAGCAGGGTTCTTTATGAGAGGCGACAACAAGAACTGTGTCGCTGTTGATAAAGATGGTCAGTTACATTCGTTTTAGTGTTTTTAATCTATATTAATATTATAAAGCTGTTTAGCTGAAGAGTTTATATAAAATCACGAAAGGACCCTTAGGTGCCGAGAAAAAAAATGCCACGTATACGAAGACCTCGCATGGGCAAGAGATCCGATGCGACGGGGAAGGTCGTGGGAACAAGAAATTTAACGCGGATGAAGTCGCGGACAGAAAATACTGACTCGATATGATTGGGACAGACACAAAGAATGTAACAGCATTTAACAATATGCTGTAACCATAGTGCACAGCACTGAGACATAATTCTCAGTGGTGTCCACTGTTATAGCATTTAACAGTGTTATAGCCCAAAGTGAAAAAACTTTGCTTGTAAGAACGAAGTAGAAAATAATATTACTTCATCATCATCATCAGCCTGTAATGTTCCCACTGCTGGGGCACAGGCCTCCTCTCCGCTTTCACCTTAATACTTCATATTAAGGTGAAAGCACCAAGTTAATCTGCGAAATTCAAATACTTCTCCGTTTTTTTCCAATGTGTAGGTCAGTATGTTGTATGTTGATTAAAAGATGGCTATACAGAATAATAATTGTTAAAATCATGAATATAATCCTCTTAAGTTCATTGAATCATTCAATGGGATTGTATAAACTGAAAAGTTACTACCTGCATATTGCAAAAAACGTAAGTAATAATGAATTTCGAGTGCTACCCTGGTCTTAAGTCAAAATGGCCGCTCTGAACGGTTTCATAGTCAGGCTATGATCCTACACTTTGGGTGTAAGATACACTCACTTCGACATATTTTTAACCGACGAAAAAAAACGGAGCAGGTTATCAATTCGACGCGTATTTTTTTTTTTATGTATGACCACGCATAACTTTTTACATAGTAGTCCGATTGTGATAATTATTTTTTTAATGGAAAGGGTATACTCCGAAAGTGGTCCCATATAAATTTGGAAAACAAAATCGAACCCTAAGGGTCGGAAAACAGGGGATGATTGATTGTTCACACTGATTGTAATGTATAACCACGCATAACTTTGTACAGAGTAGTCCGATTTTGATAATTCTTTTTTCATTGGATAGGGTGTACCTTGCCAAGTATTATTGGTACATTAAAGCCACAAAAAATTACAAAATAAAAACTTTTTTACAAAAAATTAAACCGGTTTAATTTTTTGTTAAAAAGTTTTTTTTTAAACACCTTCTATTGCCCTTTGTTTGGGTTGAAAAATATAAAATGACTGAACTCTGGATGAAGCGGAAGGGCGTGTCAGACTTTTACCGACTAAAACCCACCTGTGTTCCTTCAGTTGCCTGTGCCAGGGTCACGGTAACACTCTCAAACAAACCCACAACTCTGGCAGGATCTTTTAATGCCTAAGGTCCAACTTCCTGGCTACCTTAGTAAACACAAACGTGATGATACGTTATTACATATTTCAATGCTTTCTATACATTTCTAGGTGTCGGCGTAGGCAGGCTCTGGCAGCAGATGCTCGCTATACTACCACAGTCCAGTCTGGAGACGTCGCGAGCCATATGCGCGCAGTACCGGTCGCCTCTTGCGTTGTATGAGGTAATATTTAACGTTCTATATATCACCGTCAAATTGTAAATACCGTTAGATTATAATCTATTTCATGAAATTGTAAACTGTCGATAAATTGTGAACCATACTGCTTACAATTTAACGTATTCCTTTTCGATAGTTTATAATTGATCCATGTCAAATCATCAAATTGTAAACGAACCTAACCTTACCGACAGGATTCATAATCTGTCCGATTTTATCACTCGTTAAATTGTGAACCCTGTTATAGCGTTGTGGTGCGACTCATCTTAATGTGCCCCAGACAGCAAACATCAACAACTTTATTCCAGTAACAACGCGAGAATTCACGTACAAATCGACTAAGCTAATACATTAACTGTTTCATTGTTTTCAGTCCCTACAATCATCGGACAGTATCGCCCAGTTAGCAGACATAGGTGTATCTCGTACTGGAGTGGAAGGCTCACGAGCGCGCCGAGTTGGACCAGAGTTCGCCCGGAAACTCCACACCTTGTTCACAGCTACAGATGGAAACCAAATCATAGAATAAGCATTTGCATTGTTACAGCGGGTTCGACGAACGCCTGCTGTAAATTTGAAGAGCTAGGCGCTCTTCAATTGATCTCATTATCAATAAATATTTTCCTATTTAATGTTCATTGTTTTATTTTACAAGCTGGTGGGCTGTTCCATTTCTTCCCGTGGGTGTCGTAAGAGGCGACTAAAGGACGTACTAGAGAATGGGCAGCAGCGTTCTCGATACATTTTACCACCATACTGCGATCGCCAACCCGCCTGCCAAGAGTGGCTATTATGGCAAACCCCTCAAATTGGAGGAGGTCTATGTCCAGCAGTGGACAAGTCTTTCGGCTGAAATGATGATGATGGGCTGTAAAAAAAATCTGGCAAGTTTAAAAAATTACTTATCGTGGAAGTCAGTTTGTTTAAACACATTACTAGTTGTTGTATTTGAAATTTCAATCCATCAGTCATGTCATTGTCAGGCATGTATATTAGCACATGTCCATGTTGAATTCCTTGGTATATAACGGGCCAGCACGCGTAGCATGACCACCATAAAAATTGTGTATTCTTGGTAGAATAGAGATAGAATTGTCATGCTACGCTAGCATAAAACGGTACGAATATTTCTACAATCTTTAATTCTGTCTTTATTCTTTCTACAATATGTAATTTTGTCTCTTCTTCCGTAGACAAAACCCCTTTCTACGGTGGTCATGCTACGCATGCTGTTACAGCCTTTATAGCAAAAAGACTCGTTACCAAGCTCAACCAACATTAAATTAAAAAAAGAAATGTCAAAACAGTAAATCTAAGCATAACCTCAAACTTTATGTAATAATTACTAAAGTGCATTTATAACTGCATTATTACTTGTTTTTATTAATTTTATAACAATAAGATTCAAACATGACTGTTTATTTATCAAGAATTGCATTTAACACAATTCGGTGCGTGACACCGAAAGGTTTTTCCGCGAATTCTGTTGTCTGTTTTGTAGCGCCGAAACCTCGATTATTGTTGCCAAAGAACGATATATTTAGTATCGCAGGGATAGCAACGGTCAGAAATTATGCTAATGATGTGATACAACCGACTATGCCGATAGAAAATGGCACAATACCGTTGAAAAAGAAGACTGTTCATAAGAAGGCAAGTCCGTCAGAGTTGACAATCAAAGAAGGGCACTACCTGACTATGGCGTATGCTACAGCGAATTCATATGACCTGAAGAGTCTGAAAGAAGCCCTCGTCCAACAGAAACTGTATGAGCCAGGAACGTAAGTTTTTTAACTCATAATTGGGTCTAAACTATAATGATGTAATAGTTAAAAAGAAACTGCAATATTCAGCGACAAGTAAGAAGATAAATACTGACCAGACAAATGTTAACCTTTATAAACAATTTATACTTTAAAATTCAATATTGTAGCTTCAGCTAAACTTAAATAAATCAAAAATGATCCATCACAAACTCAGTAAAGGAACAATCGCCATACATCTATCCATCTATACTTCTATGTTATTTAATTATTGTAAGAACAACTTAAAACTATATGCTACTATAAGGCAAATTTCTTATGGAAATTCTAAGGGAAATTCTACAAATTGTTCTTCAAAATGTTTTCAGGTTAAAAGCAAATGCAATAGGAGATGTAGTGGTTGCTAATGCAGTGTACAGTGTTGGTTCTGAACCAAGAGAGATCATATTCTTCAGAGAAGGTGGCATAGTCTTCTGGAATTGCACCGAGATGGAAGCCAGCAATGTGCTGAATTTTGTGAGGCCGTATGTAAACAAATTTAAGACTAATTCTTATGTACAACGTGGACTAATTTGTATATAATGTTGTTAATACAGATGGTTAAGGTGGAAGTTCCAAGATAGCATGTAAAATTCAAATTTTCTTATATTTAGTTCTTTATAGTATGAAGCTGTATGTTGAACAAAATATATTTAATGACCGTAACAAATATGGCAACATGCAACCTGGCATTGACCCACTTCAAAAAACATAAGAAAATTTTAATTTTGCGGTCTGCCCTGCAGCTTCCACCTTAACAAATAAAATTAGGCAATATTAAAAAAGAATATCTACAGCATATTTCTAGGGTAAACAATATTTAAGAAAAAAAAAAAAAAAAATTGAATAGCAGAAAACAGAAACAAGAACAACTACTATTTTAAGTAGTACAGGGAAAAAAATAAGATAGGAAAGGTAGTAAAGAAGAATAAAATGACTTCATTAATCTGAATATAATATGCTATGTTCTATCAACACACTATAATTGAGGTGAGGGATAAGTAAGTTCTGCTAATATTGTATTTTATTTATTTCAGTTACGAAATAGAGAGCTATCCTAAAGAAGTGGTGGAGAAAGAAAGAGAAGTCATGACCTATGTTTATCATCCGAATTCGTAAGTTATTTATCAAAAACATATATTAGTGTGTGCTTTGCAAGTACGTAGCTGCAAAATCTAATATTATTAAAAGAAAAGATTTGATTTTTTGTATGTTTCTTTGTTACGCTTTTACACTGAATGGATTTGGATAAAATATTGCACATGGGTAGCCCATGATCTGGACTAGGATACTTTTTATCTCGATATTTCAACCAGATAGAGATTTATGCGGGTGAAACCGCGGGGTGCTGGTAGTTGCAAATAAACAGGTGGTGGTATTTTTGAGCGAGAATATTGAAATTAGCTGTTGTAGCCGGTGGGAAATGAATCCTAATGGTGTTGGTTCTTGTATAACCTATTTACCGCCCCAGCTGGATTAATACCCCAAACATTGTAGTGCCCATTCTCTCTCTTTTTTTGGGAGGCCTATGTCCAGCAGTGGACGTCTTTCGGCTGAAATGGTGATGAGTCAATAGGTTAAATGTATAACAACTTTTTTTTAAAGTATACTACGCAATGTGCATGCACTTATCCAAATGCTTTGCTTTTGTTTTATAGACAGTACCTAATTGGGTTTTTTCTTCATTCAAAATTCTTAATTATAGCCTGAGCTTCCTGTACAATTTTATAAAGATAGTTGTAAAATATGTGAAAGTCATTTTTGAGACACTTATTTATACATTACTGAATCCACCTGTTTCACCATCCAATACATACAGTGGAAACTCGGTTATCCGGCCCTCAGTTATACGGATTCGCGATTGTCCGGATTACAAACCATGTTCAAATAACTTTATACCTTCGAGTCGAATACATGCATACACGGACTTCTCGGATTTTCGATTATCCGAATGCCTATTGACAACAATAAGTCAAGTTAATCGAGTCTCTACTCTATTTATATTCAAACAAAAAGTAACCATTTCTCATAGTTAGGCTATAATTGAGAATAAATAAAGAAAGCTGACTTATTTGTTACTCAAGCCGGTCTAAGAAGTCTGGACCTCAATCCGGTGCTGTCACTAACTCAACTAAAGGGCACAGGTGTGTTTCTATCTTAAAGGGGCTATGCACATTTAGCAGATGATGATTGTATATAATATGAGCTTCGATCAACAATAGTCCTACAAGACTTCCTACGAGCGCGTCTAAAAAAAACTTTTTACCATTAAATTTAACCGCCGAAAAAACTGAAAAGCAAAAAATAATAAACCTTAAAATTATGAGTCGGCGCTTTGAGTGATCTTTGTTCATTGATTTTCCAGCGCCGACTCTTAATTTTAAGGTTTATTATTTTTTGCTTTTCAGTTTTTTCAGTGGTTAAATTTTTTGGTAAAAAGTTTTTATTTTATAGTTTTTTGTGGCTTTAATATACTTATAATACTTGGCAAGATATACCCTATCCAATGGATAAAGAATTATCAAAATCGGACTACTCTGTATAAAGTTATGCGTGGTTAAACATTACAATCAGTGAGTGAACACTTTTTTTTTTTTTTTTTTTGGATGGGAAATCATCAAATTACTTCTCCCGCTCTGGGCGGAGCGGGAGGGCGTGTCAGACTTTTACTGACTAAAACCCACCCGTGTTCCTTCAGTTGCCCAGTGCCGGGGCCACGGTATCTCTTTTGAACAATCACGCGACCCCGGCAGGCACCGGTCCTAGCAGACCCCTTCACTGCTGCTGACATCTCTTTGAGGCGCGCGTGGAACACTACGCGCCGTCGACCCGAGCTTGGTCCTTACCGGGCGGCGAGCTACCCATTACTCGCCGCCCGCAAGCTCGCGCCTACGGTGGCCGGGAGTCCGCAATCGACTCCCGACGCCCGGGGCGTCTCCTCCTTGTTTTCTGACCCTTAGGGTTTGATTTTGTTTTTCAAATTTATAAAGAATTATCACAATCGGACTACTATGTAAAAAGTTATGCGTGGTCATACATAAAAAAAAAAAATAAAAAAATATTCGCGTCGAATTGATAACCTCCTTCGTTATTTTTCGTCGGTTAAAAAAAACAAAACCCAAGTGTATAATGGTCTTATATAACAACATATATTTTTAATCTTATTGCTTCGAAGTTATGTTTTATTTTTCCATAAACTTTTTGTTCTTATTTTAATAATACTATTTATTTTTATTTATCTGAACGGGCTTCAGTCACGCCTGATGGAAAGCAACGGGTGAGGTTTATGTTTACCTTTCAGTTGGCCTAGTAGATACATTGCAACCAATTAATAAAGTTTGTGTTTGAGTGTTAAGGTTGATAATCTATACATACTTACATACAAATAAATAAAATTGGAGTGTCTGTTTGTAATATTAAAATAACCGCTTTTTACTAAGTGTATATGGATGTATCCACGGTTCATATACCAAAACAATTTTTTTTACAATTTTTGTCTGGCTGTCTGTTTGTTCCGGCTAATCTCTGAAATGGCTGGACTGATTTGACGGGACTTTCACTGGCAGATAGCTGATGTAACAAGGAGTAACTTAGGCTACTTTTATTTTAGAAAAAAAAAAACAAATAGAATCTCACGAAACAAAAAAAGAACGAAAAACTCTTTTGTTAAAAATACCACGCGGACGAAGTAGTGAGTAACAGTTAGTCAATTTATATAATCGCAGTCACTTGGGCCATAATATGGCCCAAGTGACTGCGAACATATTATGTTCCTAAGCTTTAATCTAGTGCTATTGTTCATAGAAGAATTCAAGCGTTTGTTTGTCTTTTTTTTTGTGCTGTTTTACTGCAAAACGATCAGATTTTAATGACTCGGAAAAGCAAATGGGTACCTTTGTAGCATTACTAGTATTAATTATTAGAAATGTCGAAATAAAAAACATTTTAATTATACAATGGCGGAGTTGCAGACCGACTTTCTTCATCCGCTCAGTGTGCCTAGCACCTTTTTTCATTAATTTCTTGAATGATGTAAGGTATTGGAAAATACGTAACTTTTTATTTAAATTTATCCTTTTTCGTTTATAGGAAAAAGTGTCACTTACAAGAGTCGTCATTTGTGCTGGTGCCCAAGAGAGATAACTCACTGGAGAGGTACACATTTAGGTGAGTGAATTTCTTATGCTATTTGGTCTTGGCTTTTCCTATCTTCTGTAAAGACCATTACATACCCTTCTCTGTAGCTGGGTAAAAAAGGAGCGATTTCTTAGGTTTTGTAGCAATTAAAATATCCTTTCGCATTGTTTGTCTCTCACTTTGTCAAAAAATGAATGCGTGATCCATCATTTTTGGCCTGACAATAATTATTATTTGTCAGAATTTGTGCTCCTCATAAAGAACCCAATTTTGTGGTGCTACCCCATCGCTAAATCCCCATTTACACGCTGAAGTTTATTGCCTTTGGCATACCATAAAATTAATGCAAAAAATGACTTCATCATAATCTCCCTAGTTTTTTCACAACTATGTCGGGGTCGGCTTCAAGTCTAACCGGATGCAACTGAATACCAGTACTTTACATGGCTTTTGACAGCCCCAAGTACCCAGTTATAATAATCCACTTATATTCCAGCCACGCAATGGTCCAGTCAGCCCGCCTGGGCGCCTGGGAGTCAAGGCTCGAGGCACTGGCAGCCTCTGTCAGCGCACACACGTCTTCTATGCAGCATGACGGCGCGATAAATGTTGATAAGAAAGAGGTATGTACTTACAGTTACATATATTTTATGATCTTTGAGAAGCAAAAAAGGCATGTTGGAGTTGATTTGGTATTAAAATATGGAAATGTGGTATGGAAGTTATAACATGGACAAGATAATAATATTAGTTTGTTTTAATATGTATCTGGTGAGAATGTACACAAATGGATCAGTAAGGTTAGGTAACGTACCTTCACTACGTGACCCGTTCGGGGAATATTCTTCACTTCACGGTTCACATACTGAGCAATCGAAGTCAGTAATATGGTTATGTGCGGTTTCTTTAATTTAATGTATTTTATATTTATTTTTTAATTTTGTAATCATTGTTGTGCCTATGATTCTTTCTTGGTCGAAATAAACGTTTTTATTTATTAATGATAATGTATACTTAATCTTATTTATAGATAGTTCGCAAACTAGGCGAGCTGTTCGCTCTGCGGCACGTGCTGAACGTGGAGTCTGACCTGCTGGACACTCCTGACTTCTACTGGGAGGAGGAGCAGCTGGAGCGACTGTACTCCTCGACCGTGGCGTACTTCACCATCTCCAGGCGGACCAGGGTGAGTAGTTCATCATGAAAGGACAGGCACTTATTTCATATCGGTAGACTAGGCTTAACACTTTTAGTGCCAAGCACCCGGCTCCCGGGTCGAACGGTAATTCGTTCGCATGCCCACGACTCGCATCCGAGTCCTACGTATAAGTAGTTATGTACCTTGCGACCATGCCGTGCACCCGCCTACCGGGTGCAAATCACAAAAATAAGGTAGGTGTGAATAGAGTCTATTTTTGAATAATTCTTTTTTCGACTGGGCACTGAAAGTGCCCTGAAAGCACTTACTTCATATCGGTAGACTAGGCTTTTTATGGCCATTACATAAATCGACGTTTAACTTGATAGTTCAGTCAGCACAGTCAGTATGGAGTAGGTTTTACTGAGCAGTTTGCTGCACCACCTCACTTATTTATTCCAAAAGATTGTTCCGAAAGACTTGGGTGTGATTATTTATCACTTTCAAATCAGCAATGTGAATAAATTACTTTTGATGATAATGTTACCCCATCATCATCATTTCAGCCGAAACACGTCCACTGCTGGACATAAACCTCCCCCAAACAATAGAGGGGTGCCATAATCGCCACGCTTGACAGGCGTGTTGGCGATCGCAGTATGGTGTAAAATGCATAGAGAACGCTGTTCCCAGTTTCTATTACTTACTAGAAAACGGGCAGCAGCGCTCTCTGGTTATGGGACTTCTCTCAGTGGCCTTTTACGAACTTACTTACGTTAAGACCTTACCCCGATACTTTTACCCACTGGAAAAAATCGGAAATGTTGCTTAATTGTAATCAAACAGGTCATTGTGATTGGTCAATTTATATTTGCTAGGATTTTTACTAACATGCCCCTTTTCACCAGGTACTAAACGAGCGTCTGGCCCACTGCGTAGAACTCCTAGAACTGCTCTCCTCCTGGGCGGCAGACAGGCACCACGTCCGCCTGGAGTGGATGGTCATAGCCCTCATTCTAGCTGAGGTCTGCTTCGAGCTGCTGCATCTCTTCGAAAGGTGGGTCGCGAGGAACGAAATCATAGATAGCTAGGAGCGGGAAATTCCAGAACCACTTCAGTCGGAATTGGGTGAAGTGGTCTCTGGAATTTCTGGTGAAGTAGAATTAGAGTCTGGAAAAGTGGATGTAGAGTCTGGAATTCCCGGTAAATTAGGATGTGGAATTTTTGAGAATAAAGGATGGTATTTAGTGATGAATGCTTATTATGGAAATTATATTGATAACTTATGGTAAGACGCAGTACGTAGTTTTAAGTATTTTTACCGAAAGAGAATGATGAAACAGATTAATAATCAATCAATCGAAAATAAAACTAAACACTAGAAAGATTACTCTTTGCCAAGTTAAAAAAGATAAATAAGATTTTCTCATTCTCTTTTGCTACTAAAATGTTGATAATATTGTTTCAATGATAAGGCTCAAACAAAATTAATCCATATTGCCATTATAGGCTAGTCTATATTCCTATGACAAGTTGTTTACATAATAATTAAACAAAATCTATTTAAAATTAAGTATGTCATTAAAATTTGTAATACCGGTAGATAACCTATTTGACTGATTGCGTAGAAATTGTCATCATGTAACTTATATAAGTATATTATTTTTAATTGGCGTAATATGGGTGTACCTACTATAGGTATTAGGTACCCCTCTGCCCAACCATTCGGCGAAATAAGGCGTGATGTTAGGTTATGTTGTTATTTAAAATTAATCATATTTATAAGTAAATCATTTAGTCTATAGTATAATAATACATTGTGAGTTTCAAATTGATCATTAAGTCAGTGTATAAAGTTTAGTGTTGCCAAAATTCTAGAGTTAATTGTAGAATTATTTAAGTATATACCGGGTACCGTGTGGTGCCGGACGTAAAGAATAACACCACCCCATTTCTTCCCGTGGGTGTCGTAAGAGGCGACTAAAGGACTTACTAGGGAATGGGCAGCAGCGTTCTCTATGCATTTTACCACCAAACTGCGATCGCCAAGCCGCCTGCCAAGCGTGGCGATTATGGCAAATCCCCCCAAAAAATGTACCGGTCAAATTGGCGGTGCATGGAGGAGGGTCATGTCCAGCAGTGGACTTCTTACGGCTGAAATGATGATGATATACCGGGGGACATTTTTTAACGTCTTGAAAAAAAAATGGGGGTAATAGGTGAACGGAGTAGAAGCTTTTGGCATAGAAATTTTTATTATTTTTATTTTTTAATAACATGTAATGAAATTGATCTAACAATAAATACTACACATTTAAAGTAACATTTTCAACTACTAGAACAACAAAAACAGAAATTTGGAAAAAAAAAAACAATTAAAATCTATCGAAACTCAAATTATACGCACCCTACTCAATGCGTGGCATGTATCAATGATTTCAATTCAATTCAATTCATTTATTTATTGTAAAACATAGGTACATTATTAGTTCTTAATTGGTAAACATTGAGGACGCTATGTTTTGCCTCTAGGGCGTACAGTTTCGTAGCGCGATCCCACCCTTTGAAGCCGGCCGATAGGCGGCCTCATTGATCTTGCGTAGGCGCACGAGCCGCACACGCATCCCCGTCCGCCCGCGTCCCGCGCTCCTTTAGTCACCTACGATAAATCTGAAGGCCTTCCTGCCTTCTATTCTAGTTACACAACACACCATATGAAGGTCGAGACGGTAAAAAATGTCATCCGATATGTATGATAAAATCATATTCTCAAGCTACTGCTACACGCTACGACAGTCGTTATGGGTCAGAAGCCTGAAAATCTGACAACCAGTCTTACCAATGGGTCTTGTATTACCCAGTAACTAGGTTGTGGAGGTCAGATGGCAGTTGCTGTATACTGGTATTCAGCTACATCCTGCTGGCCCGTTAGTCTAGTGGTTAGTGACCCTGACTGCTAAGACTGAGGTCGTGGGTTCGATTCCCACAAATCTTTGTCTGATGAGCACAATCATTTGTTCTGTGTCTGGGTGTAATATATCTATAATATGTATGTATTTAGAAATATATAAGTACGTTTATCAGTTGTCTGGTTGCCATAGTACAGGTTCTGCCTAGTTTGAGATCAGATAACGTTAGGTTGGTTGTCCTAAGATATTATATTAGATTATATTATCCGACTAGATTGGAAGCCGCCTCTAATATAGTTGGGAAATGCCTAGACAGATTGATAGATTATTTAGAAATGAAAGAAAATAAGGTTGCTTGTCTTATTTTAGTATGCGGCATAAAATAGGGAACATGCAATATTTTTATTTTTGTTTTCACTTTAAAGAATTCCATGTAGAATAGACCACAAATATATTAAAAAATTAAAACATTGTAATTTATCGGAAAAAATGCGGTTTCAAATTGACAGTTTAAATTTTCCCGCGAAAACGGACCTATAGGTCCGATGACGTCATTCCTGTCTGTCACTGGCCGTATTTGTTCGTCGGCTTTCATACTTTTGCATATTTTTTCGACTTTCGAGATATATTTTGTAAAAATTTAAAATGGAGTATCCATCAACATCAGGTGATCATAACAATACCACTAATAATCCGAAAAAAGCCGCGTTTATTCATGTTTTGTGCCAATGAGTCCGTGACTACTTCAACAAAGTTTCCAAATAAATTGTTTTTGACTAGACGTTCTGACCCAAAATTGAGAAAAAAGTGATATCAAGCTGCAAAAAGAAATGACAATAATTCTCCAAAGACCCCTATTCGATGCTGTGAAGAACACTTTGACGTAAGTCATAAGGCGAATATACTTGAATGTCGTGTGTGTCATAAGGCGAATATACTTGTTTTACGAGTATGCTTAGTTAATCTGCTTGTACGTAAAAACACGTTAGTTACCTACCTAATACTTACAAAACTTGTCTATAGTAGATTTTTAATTTTACAGTTTGAGATCGACGTCGATAATTGGTAAAAGTTTAAAATGTCTGGAGGAAACCTTTTTCTGAAAAAAGATCTCATGTCAACACTAACTCTTGTTAAATAAATTCCTGGAGTCTGCTTTGATAATACCAACTATCATTTTTATTTAAAAAACGCAATTAATATTCCCCTAAAATAATATTCACTTTTACAACCATAACCTCAACAAGTCGTCGTAACGGGAGTGACGTCACTAAACGCTGATTGGTGTTTTGAAATACGTTTCGTTTCAAGTAATTTTAATACGTAATTATTGTTAAAAATCAACATTATGTAAAATAAAAACAATGCAGTGGCCCTTCTTTTATGTTTTTTAACATTTAAATTATAAAATTTTCATAAATATTATATTTGCATCTTCCCTATTATGTTTACTGCGGCTTTCAGAAAACGCCAGAATTAAGTCAGCCTACGTATCTACGTACATAATAAATTCGCGGGGGTATTTTTTTTCAAACTCTGGATCTTCATCACATTGCTCAGCGCCGAGAGTAGAAAATCGAACACTATCTTTTATCGACGCGCTGAGACTCACTCGTGCTGCAGTCTATTGAATTTTCATTGTTAGGTTCAACACCGAAAGTTGAAATTCCAGTGGTTGAAAAAATCCCGTTCGTTCATAAAGAATGGTTAATATTTAAAGAGATTTAAGTAAATTAGTTTTCTTATGGCATAGATTAGTTATGTTTCTAAGTATTTATGTATAATAATGTTAAGTAAATTGAGTAGCTAAACTTCAATTTGTTGTGTTTTAAATAAATGTATTGTTGAATCTCAAAGTTCTTTTTATAAGTTATTTTTACTGTTCCCCGCCAGTGTCCCCTTCGTCTGCGATCCAGGATAAATAGTAGCCTATGTTCTTCTCCAGGTCCCAGGCTAACCATCTGTCAAAACCATCGGTTCTTTGGTTTAGTGAAAAAGTAGCACACAGACAGCCTTACTGAGATTTTTTTTCTTGTGGTGCCAGGATCTTTCAATAAACACCAGTAGGATAGTTTTCTAGCCTAAACTTCAAGTCTGACACAGGACTGTAGCTTCAAAACAATTCACCCGGCGCCAGCTGGCAACGTCGCATTTCAAGTGGTATCATATATCATCATAGTACTGATAGTACAGTTCGTTGTTATTTATAAGCTTGTGTGCTGTTTTTTACAGTTACCTATTTGGTATATACTCTAAAATATACAAATCAACTTTCTATTGGTGGAACTTATTAAGATTAAATATTTGCATTTAAGAGTAAATGTTAAAAAATATTAATTATCTATAAATACCAACGGACCAGCACTTGGCTGCTCTTTGATTTTAATTTAATAAAAGTCAGTTCCTGTCCCAAACCTAGCACAGTCTGGGTCAGGCAAACTTATAACCGATTCATTAAAAAAAAAACTCATTCAACCATCCATCCAAATAATCTGTCTACTACCATTGTATTTCAATTCGTTTTTTTTTTAAAGTATAATGGGTAGAATCACCCCCTTGACGATTGCAGGTACCTCAGTCATATCCTATATTGTAGGAAGAAAAAGGAAGAGAGGATGAATGAAAGGCGACTAACAAAATAAATCTTCAAGGTGGATGTGAGTTGAAATGCTGCCGCATGCCGGGAGGTGACGCATTAGGAAGTTAGGAGGCCCTTACCTTGACCTTACTGGTGATGTTCAGCAAGGTCAGGTGCACAGTACTCCAACCGGCGGCGTAAGTGTATGACCAGATGAATGAACGTAAACGAAACAAAAGGAGTTTGTATGAATCATAGCAGTTGGCATATTCATGCATAGGAGTTCTGTAGTTTCTGCCTACTGCCATAGGAGAAAGCGTGAGTTTTTGTATGTATCGTAGGAAATATCTACTTTTGTATCCCACATCCTGGTTTCCACCTTCCTCTAACTTCAACTGCACCACCTACATGGGCGCCGGGGGCGGGGAGTAAGAGGGTGTACAAGCACCTCACCAGCTTCAAAATAAAAAAAATATGAGAAAATAATCAGAACTAAAAAATATCATCAGCTCTTGCACCCTACACCTTAATTTCTAATCCTGTTTCTGTATGAATGGACAAAATAAAACCTATCCCATTCGGCGGGAAGTGTATTAATGTTCGACCTCATTTCGTGGAGGTGAAGATGCACTCCCCTGGAAATAAACTTCCCGGCGCCCACGAAAAACTATCCTCCTTTTTAACATCTTACACATCCTACACAGGACCTTGTTTCGCTCGGTGGAGGTGGACCGCTCCCTTCAGCGACAATACTTCTCTCCGGAGGTGGAAGACACAGCATATCCGGAACTAGTGAAGTCCTAACATGAAGACATATTCAAATATGATAAAATAACGAGTGGTAATAGTACAATAGCTTTATTGTTCGAATGGTGAGCCTTACTTGAGTCACAGGTTCAGTTCTCGTGCCGAACAAAAGTTTGTATAGCCCCTAGATTTGGGTGTATGTACGGTTTCGGGTCTCATAAAATCAATAATTTGTTAATATACGATTATTTATTTTATTGATTATTTCGTCGTATAAAATGTAGCAGGTAACGATAACATGGCGTGACCTTTTAGTGTTGTCTGTAATTCTGTAGTGGCAAGTGTGTCGCTATGTGATAATATGGTATATAGTCGATTGTGAGTTCACAAAGTATTAAATAACGAAATAAGAAACGAATTGATAAGAAACATGGGTTCCCTTATTTATCTTGAGTTTTAACACTTAACGTTTTCAGCCCCTTTCAGAAATCTCATAGCAAACTGTTTCAATTGTGCACTTTAGTACAAACTTTAATAAGGCTAAGTTACAGAACAGTCATGAAGCTGCTCCATATGCTTCAAGAATTGGCAGAGACTAGTAATCTGTTTATATGTTCTATAGACAATGGTAAAGTCATTCATCATCATTTCAGCCGTAACACGTCTATTGCTGGACATAGGCCTCCCCAATATGGGAAACTAAGCCAAAAACGCCACGCTTGGCAGGCGGGTTGGCGATTGCAGTAAGGTGGTACAATGCTTAGAGACCGCTGCTGCCCATTCTGTAGTAAGCCCCTTAGTCGACCAGGGAAGAAATGGAGTGATTCTATTATTTGCGTTCGGCACCACAGAATGATAAAGTGACACATTTTTATTCAAAATATACCTACTTACTAGGTATCCACTTAGCTAGTCATTGTATTGTCCACACATTATCAATCGACACGATTCCATTGGAACACGTCCACAACAACAAAAGCGAACCTGTCGCGTGTCGGCATCGTTCTCGTGTCGTGACGGCGACGCGTGCCGGAAGCTGTCCCGGACGGCGCCGGTCCACGGACACCTTGTTATAAATGCCGCTAGGTGGCACTGTGGGCGTTGCGGACAAAAATGAAGCAGATGGTAGGTATTTGATGAATAAAGAGTGCCTCAAACTGGTTGTAGAGTCTGTCTTCTATGAATAAGGGACGATGCAGATTGAGTAGGTACCCTCATTTGTTAACCGGACTCGCTCCTTTCATATGCTTTCTCCTTTGGAGTCGTCTTTTATTGGAATGATAGAAGACTTCACTCTAATGATTTTATGGATAGAATCATAAGCACATAGGTTTCAGTGTGAGTCTCTCTATCCACCGTGTTCCTATTGATATCCCATAACTCTAGGGTATTAATGGGACCATGTCAAATAATCATCTGGTTATAGGGTAAAAGTGGGATGGTTGCCCTAGGAGGATAGACGCCCCAAAATTCAAATTGTGACATGTAAACGTACTACCATAACAGTTAATACTTATAAACAAAGAACACCCCCCACCCTGCTAGTGTGCAAGCGGCAGCCACTCTGATCGGACGTACGTTGTGTAAATGGAGAAAGTTCGACGGGCTCGCTCACAAAGATCGCGGATTGCGTATTCGACTGATTCACAAACGCGTGGAACTTTTGATTTCCAAGGGTAAGTGATATTATTTTATTGTTATTTGCATGTGTATAGTTTGAATATTATCGTCAGTAAAACGTTTTGTAATTTTTGTTAAGGGATTCTTTTTTTTAATAAGGGCATCTATCCCTATTGAAAAGGATAGACGCCTCGTTCTTTGTGAGTATAGATGCCCTTAGGGGCATCTATCCCCTATGGCTTAAGTTAATGTTTGCATGTCATGTTCTCATTTCGTCTTTTCAGAAATGCCTCGCAAAAATATAAAGAAGGTTGGAGTTCGTCCGCGAGCTGAATGGACGCAAGAGGCATTAATAGCTGCAATGCATGAAATGTCGAGAGGCATTCTTGGTGTCAACGAAATATCTCGTAGATATGGGATTCCATCTAGAACATTGAGGAGAAGATTTGAAAACAAAAACACTGAAAACAGACATTAGGTAATATAGTTCTATGACCAAAGTTCTTGTTGAGTAATGAAATTATCATATTATTCCTTACTTGTTTTTTTTTTTTTTGAAGCTGTTTAACGTTAGAATATGAAAATTTTAACCAAGGTGTAATTTGCCATTATTAAATATTAAAATAAAATTTGTTAATTATAAATATGCTTTGATTTATACCTAAGGGCAACTATCCTCATAGTGACAACAGCATCGGGGCATCTAACCCATATAAGAGGCATCTATACTCAGAACTAGTACTGTAACTTTTCTTATTTTTAACCGACTTCAAAAAAAGGAGGAGGTTATATGTTCGACTGCATGTATTTTTTTTTTTTTTTTTTATGTATGTTCACCGATTTCTCCGCCAATTGTCAACCGATTTTGAAAATTCTTTTTTTATTCGTAAGGGTATACTCCTGAGGTGGTCCCATATTAATTTTGTGAAGATTTGATGTATACTTTGGGAGATAAACGAAGGAACTCCTCAAAAACAAACAGTACACGTAATGTGATTTGGATATTGTACTAAAGATCAAAAATAATTGCTGGTTCTATCTATCCATCCGTGGTGAACTAATTATAGTCTTCGAAGATACCGCATGGAACTCCTCATCGGTGAACAGTACATATAGGAACTTACAGTGAAAGGTTAGAAGGTTAGGGGATAATTCTTTGAATATTATAGGCACGTTTAGACCGTTACTTGTATTCTTATATTCCGTTGAGCTGATGATGGAAGGTACAACTCCTTATCGATCAGGAGTTAGAAGATATCTTGTCCTAGATAGACATACTCGTTGACATCGAGAATTGATTCCTCAGCAGACACTAGAGTGGGCTCTTACCCACTCTACTGTCTGCTTAATAAAAAAAGCAGCCTTAATCATTTTGGCCTGGGCATTTATTATATTTTTAACCGACTTCAAAAAGGAGGAGGTTCTCAATTCGGATGTTTATATGTTTTTTTTTTTTATGTATGTTCGGCCATAACTCCGTCATATACAGGGTTATTTGTAAAACACCGGCAACCTCTCAGGACTATGTTACTAACATCATAAGCAACAACTTTTGTTCTATGACTTTTAAAAATTCATCATATTTTAATGCATCAGATTTTCAAACAAAAATAAAAATATTTAAATTGAACGCTCTAAATGTTACGGAGTCTATGCGAAGCAAAAGAAAGCGATAGTATATTAGCAAGGGGAGCGGGGTTAGGGCGGCGGGGGCGCTTGAACTTGACTTATTTACAGGCAGCCGATTTTTGTATGAAAATCTGATGCACTAAAATATGATGAATTTTTAAAAGTCATAGAACAAAAGTTGTTTATTATGATGTTAATAACATAGACCTGAGAGGTTGCCGGTGTTTTACAAATAACCCTGTATAGACGGATTTGCAAAATTCTTTTTTTATTCGAAAGGGGTTTATTCCGAAATGGTCCCCTATAAATTTCATACAAGTCTGATGATGAGTTCGGGAGACAGACACCGGAACTCTTTAAAAAATGACAGCAAATCAACCGCGATTTCTGTTATCGCATAAATATGCATTGTTTGTTTGGAATTAGTGCGGGGTGAATACCACAACTAAAAAGTTTAAAATAAAAACTTTTTTACAAAAAAAAAACAACCGACTTCCTTAAAAACACTACAAAGTGAAAAATAACTTTAATTTCGGAAGTCGGTGGCAAAAAAACCATAAATACAGATCCTAAGACACCGACTTCCGAAATTAAAGTTATTTTTCACTTTGTAGTGTTTTTAAGGAAGTCGGTTGTTTTTTTTTTGTAAAAAAGTTTTTTTCTTTATATCAGCAATAGCTGCATTGAATTCTTTTTTTAAATATAATAAATAATAGACCAATGTACCATTAAATCGAAACCCTTTTTAAATATTATTATTTTTTCTAGGAAATAAAAAACAATTTCAAAATGTGGGGCAACTATCCCACTTTTACCCTTTTAATCATGATAAAAAATAATAGTAGATAATGGGTTTGTTTTCTTGGATTCGGGTGTAAGTTACGTAACAAGTAAATCATTTTCATTCAAACCAATAATTTAAATTTAAAGCTAAGAAAATGCGACGCTTTCATATTTCACGCAAGGGTGTTTTACATAAAATAATCGTGACTTCGAATTATTTTGTATGACAAATTAAAACGGAAAAAAAAACAAAACATATGCCAGTTGATTTTTTGACATGGTCTATCCTAGGGATTAGGGTATCAAAAGAAACACCTTGTATTTGTTTATACGTATAGGTACTCAATAAGGTACTTAATTTTCTTGAATGAAAACAAACTTAAAACACCTTACAACGAAGTAAGAAACTAGAATAACATAATAACTATACTCCATTTGTTTAGGTAGTTAACTAAATGTAAACAATCTTAACATGTCTTTTATCTAAAAAACTGTCTAAAAATTGAATCTAAAAATGTTTACAATTAGGTATTTACTTAAACCGATGTTAGGTAAGTAACTTAATTTAAATAATATTTGTTGGTCTTTTATACGATTTATTTTATATAAAAAGACATATCAAGATTGTTTACCTTTAGTTAACTACCTAAACAAATGGAGTATAATACCGCCATCAGTAACACCGTGGCCCTATATCCACGTTTGTCGGTAAATCGTGCTTACTGTGCACTGTCACGCGTTCGCGGGGTAGGCAGAAATGTAACGTGACCTCATTTATGTGAAAGGTTAATAAGCTACCACTTCTGAATGTTAATAATATTTTTGTTAGTTTTACTTAGTTAACAATAAACCTTATTAGTAGGTTTAGATCATTTACACGCAAAATGTAGGTAATTCAAACAAGCTGACATTTATTAAGGTTGTTCCATTGTCAGAAATTGCACGGCTTTGCCTGTACCCACAGAAATCTAAATAATAAGGCAATATTTAGATTTCTGTGCCTGTACCTAATTGGGTCTGTCGCTTTTCACGTGCAAAATTGTAGATATACTGTGATGCAATTGGGGGGCATCCATTAATAACGTTAGACAATTTTGGCGATTTTTGCAACCCCTTTTGGTGAGATGTTGTGAGATTTGGCTCGACCCCCCCATAATCTCACGTGGGATTTTTCAAAATGCGCAATTTAGTGGAAAAATATGTTTTAATCATTTAATTTAACCCGGTATATGTTATTTGCGGAAAAAACAATAATTACGTGATATTTGTCAAGACTGCCCTCCTCCCACGTGAGATAGAGTGTGATTCTGCTTGACCCCCTCTCCCCTAAACACCTCACGTAATTGATGGATGACCGCTTGCGTGCTGCATCAAAATTGATACAGACATCCCCTATCTTTTGCATGGCTCTAACTATTACTCTAACATTTGAGGTCTCGTAGTTTTTGGCGATTGAAAACTTACATGGTTTTTCTCAGTCAGAATTATTGAAGTAACCACCACTACACCGAGCGAACATCTAGGGTTAGCGCAATATGTCTTTTTCCTCCCCTACGTGACGTAGGGATAGTACGACAGTACAGACGTAGGCTACGTCTCTATTCGCCGTCATTTCGGCACTAGCCATAATATCATCATTTTCGTCAAAAAATATCTATCATATTTGTTTTGTGCTTCCCGACCTACTTTTGTATACTAAAACTGATTTTGACCAGGTAACCAGCCAACCTACAGCGCCAGGTACCTTCAGTGTAAGTAATTAAGCCAACAGGCTCTTAATTAAGTCACTAACAAGGTTCCCTCAAACATTTACTAACAAAAGGAGGTCGGAGGCAGCGTGTAATCTGTCACGCTTCATTAATTTTTCACGAGACGCTCGCCATTTTCATATTTCATGTTGGCGGAATAAAAAGCGCCGGTTTTGTTTATGTCAGCAAATTAATTAGGATTTTGTTAAGGTTTAAATTGCGTTAGATATTTGGTAATTTTTGTAATATTTTGAATCGTATTCTACGTTCTTTTTTTAAACTGTAATTATTGTGTTTTAATGAAAATAAAATTATAATGGTAACTTATAAAAGTGATATGATTAAACAATTACGCTAAAATTGTTGTAGAAGGTAGAATAAAAGTATTTTTAAACTTTATCATGTTGTTTATTTTCACTTCTGAACATAGGCATCTTTGTTCATAAGGTGCAGGTGTAATTGGACACTTCTAAATTTGAAGATGAGAGCTGTGTCTATATACCTATTTTCGTAATTTTGGAAACTGCTGACGCGCCATCGCGGCCCATTTTCATAGAACAAAACTATCAAAAGAAGATTCAGCTTATATTTTGGCGCGGTTAGCACGTATTCCTCATTGAGAGTCAAGCATCCTTATCATAACAATATATTACGATATTTACGATAGCCTCTGCCTTTTTATGGCATTTTTACGGCACAGAGTAGATTTATTATGGGTCGGCGAAATTTTGCAGAACGTTACCTACGAAAATATTGTGTTTACACATTAAACGATAAAGGCTTCCGCAGACAAGCGCGACGCGACGGCGCAACGTAATTCTGGGGATACAATATCTAGGACAACTTCATGGCAATTAGGTATTCTACAAATGCCGCATCGCGCCTCTCTGAAGAAGCTTTAACGATAAAGGTTTCCGCAACGTAACTCTGGTCAACTCTGGTGATGCAATTTCTATGCGTCACGTTGTGCTTGTTTGCGGGAGCCTTAAAGTACAAAACTTAAAGCACGGAACATCAAATACTTAAGGCTTCTACAGACAGGCGCGATGCGACTCTTGTAGAACAATTTTTATGAAGATTTAATATAACTTGTTCTACGAGAGTCGCGTCGCACTGTAGCGTCACGCTTGTTTGCGAAAGCCTTTATATTCGGGTCCGTAAAGATTGACTTTCTTGTGCGACGTTTAAGTTATCAGTTCTGAAATGCTAACTACCTCTAGAAAATACTTAAATACTTTTCTTAAGGAATATCTAATAATAAAATTATATTATCAAAACCTATCTACCACACTAAAATGGAGGTCCCAATAACTCCATCTACTGTAGGTGCTGTAATTGGGACCTCAATGTGCTGGTGGTTACCACTGGGGTGGTTTTAATTAAGTCAGATTCCGCACTGGGCAGGCTGTGTACCTTGTGAAGGTATAACCCCGAAAAACAAATGAGAAATATTGTAGTTATTGGGAATCGCGCACCTACTATTATCATGAACAAACTGTATACCTCAAGCAATACCTACAGCTTTACCTACCTTATGTAATATTAAGTCTTCATCTCTCCATCAACACTTTATTTCATAATTTCTCGCCATCTTTCCGTAGCGATTTAATGTCCAAACTTCGTCGAGGGCTGATTGAGCCATAATTCACAAATTTCGCACTCGACGGCGCGGAAGAGATTAGACATTAAACTAATAGGGTCGGACGTCGTGTCTTAGGGGGGTAATTAAATTCGATGGCCTTGAGTTTAGGTAGAGAGCTGTTCCTAATGAGATTATGGAGCTTCCTACGTAGGCTAACGTAGGTAGTGGTAAGCATCACAGCTGGATAGTAGGATGTTGCCAGAATTGGGTTGTTAGAATTGTTGGCCTATCAAAGTTGCATGATAAAATAAAAAAAGGAATTTTGTACACTTATTAAGTGTTCGATACGAATATTAAAAAGCTGATGGAATCTTTTTGAAAAGAAAGTATTGTCATTGAGAATGTTAGTTAGGTCTTGCTCTTTAACAAGATATCTATAGTTTTCCGTCACTACAAGACGCTAGCAGAGTCGTACCTAGTCAACTCGAGAAAAAAACGAGAGTCTTCGTTTATTTACACTTCTGCTTACCCCAATAGCTTGAAGGTCTCCCTATCAGCTGATATCGTGTCTGCGAAATATTCCCCTCATGTCCCCTTATTTTGCTGCACGCATGCGCGACGCCGCCGCCGAATTCCGCGGTTCGCCAGTCAGCTGTCATCCGCCGGGGTGGTCCAAACGCGACAATATTACGAAATAAATCGACATTTACAACATAGAAAGAGGTTATAATTTAGAAATTATATAATTTATGGTACATTTGTTATCTGTGGATGCAATTAGGCGGTAAATCGCGGGTTTGTTGTGTTAAAAATTGTTCTAGGTTTGTTAATCAATGATCGCGACTCAGTGGAGTGCTAGACAAAAAACAATCTAGGTTTTGTGCTGTGATTTTTAGGTTTTCTCTTTGTTTGAGGTAAGTTTTGATGTTTTGATTTTTCAGCTTGGCTGTGTTAAATGATATAATCTTATTTGAAAGGGTTTCGAACGAATTAAAAACAAAACATTGTTGTTTTGTAAGCAAAGTTGTTGTTTTGTTTATTATGTGTTTTTTAAATATATTTTTTTCTACGAAGTGTGTGGTATTCAAAAGGAAGTTAATAATAATTTGTTCAGCCGCTATTTCATTTCGTAAACACCTTTGGTAAGTAGGAATGCACTGGAAACTGAAAACCGCATGAATGCCTGCAATGCACCGTGTTTACGTGACATATTAACATCGAGGAATCCTAAACGTTGGTAGGTACAATAATCTAGATATTTGCTTTAAAAGTGTCAGGTTATCGGCTAGGTATGTATAAGCTTAGATTTGGCACCATTTAATCTACGAAGAACCTAAATGAATGACATTACTTAAGAGTTCCCGACACGTTCATTTCCATCAATTGTAATTTGTACTAATATTGACAATCGCTTCATTTACATTTGGTAGACGATGTGAATCAATCACGTGAAAAATTACTATTATGATTGATCAGAGACCCTTTAGACATACATATTAACATAATATCGTCCTATAATCCCTTATGGGATAGGCAGAGGTACCTTAGCATGTACATCCATTTTGCCAGTTATGTTTAACTCTCCTGTAACAGGGGGCGAGTCTATTACCATCGTCACCATCATCATCAGTACCAACAATCTACATTACTTAGGCTTTCCAAAATCACTTATTTTAAGTAAGTAATTTAATACCCGCACTGAGCCCGCGTGGTATATAACGGCCCATTCCTTCTTGAGAGGAGGCCTGTGTCCCAGGTAACTGCTGATCTATGTATGTTTGTTATTAGTGATTTGAAACTCACATTGTTATTGCACCATTTGAATACGAACTTATTTTTTTAGGGACCATTATTTATTCACAAGATTAATCGATCAAATTTACCAATTACCAACGAGTAGAAAAAATCCTAAAATCGTTAAAATTCGCAAAACTTCGCACCTCGCCTAACAAAAATCAAATAAAACTGCAGCTCCAAACAGAAACAAGAAAAAGTAGATGATTTATTCTCTGGTCGGTCCCAGAGACCATTATTTACATTTTTTGTTAAACTTTTAAGACGATCTGCGCCCGAGATGGCACGTTCCTGTCTGGGATGAGGTTTTGGGGTTCCTCGGGTGAAAGATGAGTTGTCACAAGCTGCCCCATAATGTCCTCTAGGTACAAAGCATGCAATTCTGCGTCCCCAATTCGACAAAATGCAGATCTATAATTGCGTCCAATCTAATTTCACGAAACATGAAAATGCCTGGCTCATTTTGTGATCCGGAAATACGAAGGAAGCATGTGGCAGGTATGTAAAGGGTAGCTGCTAGCTTGAGAATTGTACTCAACGATTGCTATAAGCCAAATATACCTCTTCTGATTCATCAGCAATTATCCTACATAATATCTTGTGGCTTCTGAAGTAAAGAAGTTACAATAAACACATTTTGGGGATATAACCTACTAAGACCTATTTGGCGTTAAGATGTGAACGGAAACGAAGCATCTGTCTACCCCGTGGAAAAGTCGCAAGTTTTTGTATAGGTTAAAAAGATCTTTGTATGTGTAGGTTCAACCTATATTCAGTCACTGTATGTATATACTCAGCCAGTTAATTATTTAGAAAATCAAATCAGTTCTCTGCGTGTTTCTATGAGAACTAAGTTTTTAAAAGCACGAGACGGTGTAGCGTGTAGAACGATACTCTATTACTTATTCACATGCTTTGATTCCACGAATCTAATCGATTGTTTGGGCCTTTTGTTGGGTCGTAGTTCTGGAGTTATTGTTAATAACTCAGTTTTTTGTTGAATAAGTTTTAAAGCAAACCGGATTTTAAATATTGAATACATTACAAGAGTTTAACGGTTTAACTGCAGCTAAGTGTGAGTAATGTCTAGTTATGACTGACAATCATTCAGCATACATATGGTTAACATAGGCTCTCCTGCATGTTACGGAACGAAGAAATGCTTTAATTTTGTAAGGAACAAGAAAACACATCTGTAAAAGAATACATAACTATTTTAAAAACAAAATAAGGAGATTAGGTTGGTACTTAATGTCACAAACAAATCAAAAGATAACGTGATCCTTTATTCTTTTCTACGGCACCATTGACCCAAACCGCTCATCGCTCCTGACATTAAAGCAGGTACCTAGTTCCAGACCCTTGCATCTTTAACCTTTGCTGTCATTGTTCGCCTCCGTGGCGGTACGGAACCCATTATAACACCATACACCACACTATGTAGGTAGCTATTCATGGTCTCTTCAATATATTCATGGGTTTGTAATGGTACGCTGTTCCTGGAAGGTTTGAGAGGACAATTGATTATGTGGTAGTTAAAATTCAATATGGTGGACAAAAGATCGATTTCGATTGGGATTGTTATGTGTGTTGTCGTAATATTTGGGGTTGAATTGTTTGTATTTTAAGTTTATTAAGAGTTCCCCACACGATCAATTACCATCAATTGTAATTGAAGTAATATTGTCAATCGCTTCATTTGCGTTTGGATGACGATGAATTTGTGCATCTATGTCATCAATCATGTAAAAAATTCATGCTATCATCTCCAATCTGACTTCTTGGAGCAGAAAAGCCAAAACAAGCTCAGAGGTCTCTTTTAAAGACAGGTCAGGTCAGTCTCTTTTAAAGTCCAGACATAATCTTGGTCAGATTTATGTAAAGACGATGTTGATTGTTATTTGAAATGGTATTTTGAGGAGAGAACCACACAGATTTAGTGGCCCTGTCCAGTCAGTGCAAGCATTTGTCAGTAATTGTGCTGCTCAACTCAGCAGTTTAGGAGCTCAACGATTTAACGAATAATACCAAAGAAAGGACATTTGAGTACGCCCGATAAATTACTCAAACTCAGATCTCAGAACTCAGAGATCAGAGAGGTTATTGCGGAACTTTTTATCGGTAGGAATTGGTTTAATATTCATAGTTAAACCACATTAATTGTGTTATTTACGTTGCTGAGCCGACAATTTATTCGAACAAATGACGCAATGGTTTAGAAATAATCTTCAATCCCATTCAGATTCTGATAAATTGTACGTTTCGCAATTAGGGTGCAGATCTGGCGATCATGATTAAAACTATAAGAGAGAAAAAGAACAAACAAAACAACTAGACTTGTCTATAAAGACGTTATTACTTTTTCTTCTCTTATTTCAACAAGAAATAAAATAAACGAACTACATATTTGAGAATAGCCCGTGCTATGTCGCGGTAAACATATTAACGATACCTAGGAATAAGTCCGTATGATGTAGGGAGATCGAGTCTTTGCTCACAATTAAGTCAATTCAATTTTTAACCCTATTTCTTAAAGAAAAAGACACCCCTTCCATCGAAATCAAATCGTCCCACAATATAATCCTGGCTTTAATTCCGACATCACAATTCACACAATAAGCCACCTTGATCCCATAAAAGCTATATCTTAACTCCACGATTTGGGGTGACTATCGATTTTCATAATAGGGCCATATTTATGAGTAGCTATAGCGACCTTTTGCTGTTTTATTGGTGGAATTTTAGGTCGAATTAAGGTCATTGAATGAATTTAGGTTAGGTCTCTAAACAAGGGCACATGGGTGGTATTGATTTTTGAGGCTGAACGGGAGGAAAGTCCAAACAAACGATGGATGGACTGTGTGAAAAATAATATTGGGGAGCTTTGCCATAATCGCCACGCTTGTCTGGCGGGTTGGCGATCACAGTGTGGTGATTAAATGCATAGAAAATGTTGCTCCAGTAAGTCCTGAAGGCATTGAAATGAAATGTACGAGTATATTTTTGTAAGAAAATATGTAAGGAATCTGCTGGATGCGGGAAGCACAAAACCGATCGAAGTGGCGAAGCTTGGGGGAGGCCTATGTCCAGCAGTGGACGTCTATCGGTTGAAATGATGAATGATGATGATGAAATATGTAAGTATGTAGATCTTATAAGACACTATTGCACGTCAAAATTTGTACATTGATTGTGGTGTCACCTAGTGTTGGTGAAAAATCTGATATTGTAATAGCCACACCGATTTATGTGACTATTTTAGTCACTTGTTCGAAATACGCTACTCACGCTTTGTGACTTTGGTCTGAGGTATTTAGGTTGCGAACGGAATATCTCATCTTATCACAATCTTCAATGTTTTTTTTTTTCATGTGGCAATGATTGCTCTAATTATGATTCTGCTATGAAATAAGTAGTTCCATATTGTTGATGATCTCTTTGGAATTCGGGAAATGTTTAAAATCAAACTGAATTATAAACTTCGAAAAAGAGTTAAAAAAAGACTTTAATCAAATTATTTTTAAGATTTATAAATTAGATAAGAAAAAAATATAAATTACACAAAAAGTATTTTGCGACCTTGCCAGGATTCGAACCTGGAATCTTCTGATCCGTAGTCAGACGCGTTATCCGTTGCGCCACAAGGCCAGTTATAAGTTGTGATAAAATTATCTATTATATCGTTGAGACAAATACACCAAGTAATATCGTTTCTTGTGTTTGCAGGGTTACGTCATCCGGTTATCTGTGGTATAGATAAAATTAGAAGTCGTGATCATGATTCATTCATTATTAATATAGTATATAGCTACTGTGATATAAATAATGTATTTAAAGTAGAACTATGAAGTGATATGAAAATGCTTGTTTTTTTTAATATAATTTTTGTCAAGTCTTTTATAGATTGGAATTTACTATCGAAATGTTTTTTTTTTTACAATAAAATGCAATGCATGTTGCATTATTGTTATGAGTATTATTGTTAGTTTAGCATAATATAGAAGGGATTCGAAAATAAACAAAAAATAACAACTTAGAAAATAATAATTCATAAATATTTTTCTTCGTATTCTGGAAGGTTATGTTAGTAATTAAACATTTCAAATATGTACAGCATAATGTTATAATACTAATATTACTTTTAATAACAGATTAAATAAAAAAAGTATTAACATAAATAAAGTCACTTTAATAAGTACCTACACTTCGATATTTCCTCTACTATAAAATTCACGAACTCGGTCAACATGCCCTCGACACAGGAGCTGTCAAAAAATTTATAAAAATTAAAACCCGACGTCAAAGTAATGACGGCAATTATATCGTCGCGACGTTTGTGACATCGTGGTGACATCGATCGCGTTACGACGGCTCTCTAGGGCGGGCGGCACACGCAACCGTCTAGGGAAGATATACCAAGCAAAGTTTTAATAACTTTTACTTTCAAATGATAAGTTCAAATAGAGTTTATTTTAGTTCATCTAAATTAATATTATAAAGAGGTAAAGTTTGTACGTTTTGTAGAAAGTAAGCTCTGTACCTAACAGTCGGATCTGAAAAAATCTTTTTGTAGGTATTTGATAGCGCACTTCTTGAGGAAGGTGATAGAGTTATTAATATCATGCTATGACCTTTAGGAGCTGAGTAAAGTGAAAAAAAGTCGTAACGAACGCTAAGAGTAAACGAAGGAATACTCAGGCGGGCGATGGAATACGATGCGAAGAGTCGGGTGACAAAATTTCACGCGAACGAAGTCGCGGGAAAAAGCTTGTTTACATTTTTAAACAATTTTTAAGTTTGCGTAATTATTACGATGTTTTTGTTGTGTTTTTTGTTATACTTTTACTTCCAGTAAACTTTCAGATGGGTCACTGTTGGTAGGTCTAGGTCTCACAGGTCAGTTCAGTTCAGGGAAACTTCTTCTTAGCGTGTTGATGACAATCTACATGGATTTGGCCCAAAATTCGGCTACGTATTTGGTGCTATCACTATCGTCGCAGCAGTTGGCAGGATATGCAGGACAAAATCAAATCGGCGTCAAATCAAGCTATACACTTTCAATATTAGCTGAATTCGCATTGTATGCACAACCTATTGGTTTGTCGATACGAATGAAACACAATCGTCTTGCTTCAAAGCTAGTTTACTACTATTAACCAATACAATGCGAGGTTGGTTAAAACTGGAATGAATAACTTGATATGTAGCCGTGTGTACAACAAAAAAAAATACAGTTATGATTTATGACTGCCTCGTTGAACTAGTGGTCGCAAGCGCTACTGCATAGCATGAGGTTCTGGGTTCTCAGTTCGGGAAAAATGTTATTGGGTTTTATATCTATACTCCATTTGTTTAGGTAGTTAACTAAAGGTAAACAATCTTGATATGTCTTTTTATATAAAATAAATCGTATAAAAGACCAACAAATATTATTTAAATTAAGTTACTTACCTAACATCGGTTTAAGTAAATACCTAATTGTAAACATTTTTAGATTCAATTTTTAGACAGTTATTTAGATAAAAGACATGTTAAGATTGTTTACATTTAGTTAACTACCTAAACAAATGGAGTATAGAATTTCTCAGTAGGTAATAGTCCGGAGTTTTGATTTGTGCCCGGTTGATGGCAATATCCTCACCCCCTATTACATGGAAGTTAAACATACCTGGCGAAGTTATGGGTACCGCTGACTAAGCCTTCGAGGAGACGTGTTATTTTTATTTTGTTTTATTTAATTTGGGAAAATAAACGGTTACACATTACAATATTATGGAATAGAACTTAAAACTAAAACGGAAGTGTTAATGTATAACCAACGACATTTTCCACATAATATAAAAAAAGTTAAACAAACATGAACGACGTGCGATACAAATTACTTAGAATAGTGAGTATGATTAAAGATAATAGTAAAACTTATCTAAAACTTATACAAGTAAAAATATTAAAAATAGAAAAAAAGAAAAAATGATTATAATTATGTTATGTTATGTTAGTTATGATTTGAATTTACGGACGGTGTAAGACGGTTGAGAAATAACTAATTTCCCTGACAATAGAATACTTACCAACATATCTGCATATTTTTACATCAATCAAGGAATTCAACTTTTATCAAACAGGTATGACAGAATTTCTACTGCATCATAATACGACCTCATTCCAGCAAAAAAAATATTTTGTCGGGCAAGATTATTAAATATTTTTCATCAGTTAATGCAGTCGTTGTTTATTGCATTTATTGTATTGCTACGGGCGGGCAGTTAGGGCGGGCGGTAGACACGCGACCGTCTGCGGCTGAGAGAAACACTTGAACTAAGTGTTTGTTGGTCTGCGTGTGTGTTCTGTATTAAGATAGAGAAAGTACACACTGGGGCTACAATTAAGCAATTTTGAAATGCTGTGATTTTGCAAAATAAAAGATCAATTCTTACGTAATCACTAACTAAAGGGAATTGGGTACTCATTCATCTGTATTCAGGAGGTTTAAACTTTATGTATCATCACTTTTTTCAACAAAAATATTATTTGTTTATCATGGAAAAATCATCGACGAAAGAGGTTACAAAATTAGTTACCTTTATAGTCAAATTTTTTTATTTTTATAGTCAAAATATAAACATCTATAGGGTAATTTAAAATATGGGTTTAAAATATGGGTATTGAAATAATCAAATTAAATTGTCAGGAATCAGGATAAATGATACTGAAGAGTAAAGTAAGAACAGTGATGGCCCAGTGGTGTCGGCTACGACTCACGGGTTGTACGTCGAAAGTTCGAACTCAGGCAAACGCTTTAATTTATATTTAATTTCATCACCAGTATCATAGTGAAGCGACCTGTGTCCCAGCAGTGAAAACATTATAGCCAGATTGCGTTACTGAAGGATCTTCGGCCGTTAGTTCCTCATGTAACTTTGTATACTGAGTTATCGTCACCCCTGACACTCTTGGATAATTTTTTTTCGTAACTAGCTCTTATCACCACCAGAAGAAGCTGGATGGTAAATATACGGGACCATATGTCACGTCCACCACCACCAACATCCATATTCTCGTCAACAAACTAGAAACTATGTAGAGTAAAAATTTATAGAAAACTTTTTTTTCGGTACATGCAATACTAATAAGGCTTTTGTTATAACTGGCAACACTGATTCAAAATTGTAATAAAGTATTACATAATTATTGTTGCACTTTACTTCTCATTTAAAGTAATTTTTGGCATTAGTTAAAGCCCTCTTTCCTTGGTGGATTCCCGCGGGATGTAAAGTGTCTGGTACTTATCGTTTTCATTGTATCGATTGTACACATATTGTGTCTGGCACTCATCGAGTCTGTCTGCGGCTGTTGGCGGCTGGGTGCGGCACTCGAACAAACTGTGTAAAGCACAAACAGACCAATAACCCCTATTGGTCTGTGTTTGTACTTTAAGACTTTTACTTTTAAATAAATTATCTTTGTAAATATGTCGTTGGTGTGCCTTGTTTAATAAATAAATAAATTGTAGACTTTTTCAAGTTGGAATGACTGGTTTGAGTTTTTTTTTTTAAGAGTATTTAAAAAAAAGTTTTTATATCTTTGTATTAGTTGTATTTTTTTAAAGCTTTTGCTGTATACGTATTTATTACATATATATGCACCAAATACCTCAGATATATGTACCCTATGTACGTATGTCTGAGGTATTTGGTTCAAAGTATCCAGGCTTAGGCCATTTAGGTAATATATAGGTAAGGAACAGTGGCTAAAACCAATGAAAACTCATCATTTATTTCAAATATGCAGTTAGAAAAGAACGTTTACTACAGAATAGATAGGATTAAAGGCGCCACTTCCAAAAGATCGTATGGTGAAGAATGGACAAGAAGCTCTATAGCTACTCTTTTAAAATTAACCATTATTTGTGTAAGTACAGTAATGTGCCGGTGTAAGTCGTACCTGTGTCTCACAACCAATGAATGGATTTCACCTAACCCTTTCATAAAAGCTTACAGTATTTTTTCATGAGTCAACCTGCGTAGTGTAGCGTGGGGAGGTTTGCACACGCAATCGTCGCCGGCAGCACTGACTCACACTCACTATGAACGTCTGAGTGTTGCCTACTTGAAAATCTAGTGTTGTATATTCACGAGTGTCGTTTAAAGCCGGGAATACACGAGCTTGTAGCTTCGCAAATTGGCATACAAGGGTGCCAAAACGTCTCATCAATGAGAAGGTCAATTCTCGTACTTATAAAACAGTTATATTCAAGTCGGAATCTCTTTTTACTTAAGTCAAAGCATTAATTTCAAATAGAGACATAAAAGGCACCTTCTAATATACATTAAAATATAATTGATTGTAGTCGCGTCATCCAAAAGGTATATTCGTATGGAGACCGACGAGCAATGTCAAAATTTTTGACACAAGAATGTGCTCAATACAGTTTGTTTTGACAGAATGCGCCTGCGATTACAATGCAAATGTTCTTATAAATACAGGCCCTTTTGCTGTAACAACTTCTTTGAGGTCACGTCCGTAGATGTTACGGTCAAAAGGCATGCAATCTATGGTTACCTAGTTGCATACTACCGGGGTTACTATTAGCCTTACTACCGCCCATGGGCATCTGCCTGCAGGTAGCCATCCAAGAGAAAAAGTTAAAATATGTATTGCGCCTGTAATACCCAACACAGCAACGCTGCATGACGTCAAAATATAGAGTACTTAGATATTTATGTTGGAAGTGGACTTGCATGCCATTGTGCAATTGAATAGGCATGTGTGTTACCAGCTTTAGAAGGGGAACAGTGCTTTGTATATTTATGATCACTCCCCCATTGGGAAAATGTCGTAAAGTAGTGTAATGGGATATTTGGTAAACATATGGAGTTAATTTAGTAAATTGTATGAGAGCATTCGAATATATATTTTTCTGAGTAGATAGTTACGAGACATTTCGGAGCGCAGAGAGTTTTTAGAGCAATCAAATGTCCTAAAGTGTCATCAGTTGACTATAATGTAATAAGGAGAGCACTTAGGCCAAAATTAACTTGATTTTAACATGGCCTTTAAAAGCGAATCCTTTTACCTTCAGCTTTAATTTATGTAATTATTATTCTAGCTCCATAAAGCTAAATGTGGGCTATCTATGAGGAAATTTACAAAAAAAAATATGTAGTGTGACTTACATGTAGTTAATTTCTACTTTTCAGTGTTGTGTACTTATTTATTTGTTTGTTAGATTGTACTTAATAAAAATATATCTACTAATAACTTAAAATATTTACATAATTTCAAAGCTTAGACTTAAAATAATTATTATACAAGTAAGTATTAGAAAAAGAAAAGGGCATCAGAAGCTTTTTCCGCATCGTTGTTAACAGCAAAAGTGCCCAAAAGGCTGGCAGCATTGCCACGTTGTATGGCAATGCTGTATTTTGCTAAAAGAAAAAAACTAAGCCAGCCTTTTAGCCACGAAACGAGGCAACCAACTGTTTGCAATGTCTCGAAAAACTGAGTGGGTACTCAGACCGTATGGTCTTCTTTCAAACCCAAACTCGAACATGGAAGTTCCAATAAGATTGGAATATTTACGCTGTTTGAAGTTGTATATAAAAATTCACAGAAAAAAAAATTTGTATGGTAGCGCTGTGCCCTGTCAACTAAGTAGTTGTAGTTGTAATTGTTGTGTAGTTAGCAGAAACAAGGCCACTACTTAGCCTATGATAGCATGGCAATGTAATACGCAGCATAAACAATAATGAAATTTGAATCACAAGCATTGAACAATAAGATTGATTGATATACATTAGCTTATTGAGGAACAAATCTGACATAGGACTAGAATATTCCTGACCTCTTCAGCTTTCTAAATGCGCGATAGAATATTGATTAGGTTCAGATATTTATGAGCCCATGACTGTCCGATCAAGGCTTTCAGCTTTCAGATTAAATATTCACGTAGTTTGTGACGTTGTCTGAATATATTTTCGGAAGCTGTAACGTCTGTTTTAAAACGTTTAAATCAATCTATAACATTTTGAGATACTGTGACGGTAAAAAAATAATTATTTCTGTTGCCTAAAACATTACAGTTGACACGTGGATTCCACTTTGTTATCGCAGCACCAAATTGTTTCTATAATCAGCCTATAATGCCCCCACTACTGGGACACAGGACTCCTCTAGGTGTGTCGACAGGGAATGGGCCGTAATCCACCACGTGGGCTCAGTATTCGTTCGTGGATGTCAGATTTCCTCGCATTTTTGGTTCTAATATATGCCGGTTTTCGCACAATGTTTTCCTTTACCTTTTTAAGAGCAGTGGTGATAAAATAATTTACACAAAGTAAAGCGCCTGCCTGTGTTCCTACGACCTGCAAATAGTAAGTCGTGGCCGTTACCACTGGGCACCACTGCTCTCTGATGTTTATAACAGCTAACTATCTATTTATCCTACTAATATTATAGACTAGCTTCTGCCCGCGACTTAGTCCGCGTCAAATTTTTGCTCCCGTGACCCTTCCCGTCGCATCGAATTGCCTGCCAGTTTTCGTCCATTTTTCATTGCTGCTCCACTCCTTTTGATTGTAGCGTGATGTTATATAGCCTATAACCTTCCTCAATAAATAGCAGTTCCTAAGATTACCGCGTTCAATCAAACAAACAAACTCTTCAGCTTTATAGTATTAGTATAGATGTGACGGTTTGTGTGTTTGGATGTTTGTTTCTCAATCACGCATAAACGGGTGAAAATTTGGATGAAATTTGGCACACAGGCATATTATAACCTGGATCAACACAGTATACTAAAAGTAGTATTCAGCTGCATCCGATTAGACTGGAAGCCGACTCCAAAATAGTTGGGAAACGGCTGAGCAGATGCTGTCAGGTACCTAACTAAATCTCAATTATAATATAGGTATAACTGAGCATTAACTCTTCCGAAACCCCTTTAAAACAAGATTTCCACAATCTAACACTAATCTCGTAGGTTCGTTAGTACCTTTATCAAAGTCCTAACGAATTCAAATTCATTTAGAATCGTGTTCATTTAATTAGAACAAAAACAGTCAGCAGACAGTTCTGTGAAGCTTGGAACCGTTCTGCGAATCCAATTAGTTCTTTTCATTCCATTTTTGTGCTTCACTGTAACTTGGGTTTTTTGGAAATTGAATGTAACTGGTTGTTTAGGGCTTAAATTAGGGGTATTAGGACTCTTTATGCTTTTTAATATGTGTTACTGGAGAGTTAAAGGAGCTAGCATGAAACTAGTTAATTCCTTTCATAGAATTATACTTTGATTCCCCGAAGACGCATGTAGAGAAGTATAAATAGATACCTTTTCCCATTTTTCGCTAGAAAATATAAGAGGGAACAAACCTATTGGTGTACCTAGCTACATTGGGCTCAAATCTAGATATTGTCCAGATGAGTACCTACTTGCGTAATATACAATCCGTAGGAATCGCTTTCATTTTGACAGTTTCACATCATTCATGACGTTGTTTACGTTGCTCAGCTGACAATTTTGTATGACTATATGAAAGATTGTATTAGCAATAATTTTCAAAATGATTTAGATTCTGATTAATAGTGTGTTACGCAATTACGGTGCTATTAATCTGCCAGGTTTGCGAGATTTGTTCGAAATAGTTACCGTGGGCCTGGCATATAGGCAACTGAAGAAACATGGGTAGGTTTTAGTCAGTAAAACTTTGGCACGCTCTCCCGCTACGCCTAAAGACAGAGAAGTCTTTTTTTTTTTTGATCCAACCTGCAAAAGAAAAGAAAAATGGTGCTATTACTGAGGAAATCTTATTGGGAAACCCCAAAGTACTTTAATAGAGGATCGTATCTAGGATTACATGCTAAGTACTCATGTTTACGACATCAAGACAATGAGGTAGTCCAAAAGATAAAAAAACGATACCCACATTTCTTAAATAGCGACGAATTTCCTCCATTTCACCACTTTGAACTTTGTAACTTCAATTCCATGATAACTTTTATTACTTTCTTGATAACTTTTTATCGAAAACACTGAGTCGGCCCTTCTCTTATCGATAAAATATTTAAATGAAGTCAATTTAGATGTATAGAATTCTATTCCATCAGAAAAACCATTTAAAATGGAGTTTGGTGGTGCAAAAGTACATTTAAGTTTAGAAATTCAATTTCTGATTCACACTTTCGTAAAGCCTCGCTTGGTAATACCAAGTTTCCAATATTACACGCGAATATAAAGTTTGAGGATGTCAATCCTGTATGAACGATTCAAAAGTTGAGCTTCAGATTTTGCGATGAATGTGGGGATATGAAATTGATATAAACCAGCGGCGCTGAAAATCTTTATAAAGAGAACATTGTATTGCAATATCGTCAATTTTAAGTTTAAAATAAAGCCGTAAGAGGGAACTTCTCAGCAGAGTTTATCTAAAAGATTAGAGAATATGATTTTATTGCGCTGCTTAGACCATCACACTATTCTACATAAACGATTTCAACTTAAGGAGTAAAATAAAAAGGAGTAATTGATCATGACTTGAGAATGAGAATGAGACTTGAGCTGTACGATTAGTGACAAATGCGTGCACTGACTGAACAGGTCCACTCAATTTGTGTGGTGCTTTCCTCAAAATTTCAGTCACCAATATACCTACATGGTCTTCACGTGATGTGTCTTCGTGTGATTATCTCTGAACTGGGATCTCTGAGTTTCTCTCGGTCTTTCTTCTCAGAGAAGTTAGGAAATGCAGACCTCATCTAGTAAAAAAAAACCGGCCAAGTGCGAGTCGGACTCGCGCACCGAGGGTTCCGTACAAACCTGTGGGTATAAAGTTTAAAATTTAAAAAAATATTTTTATTATATGATGTAACTAAACATTTACGGGTTTCGTAATTTTTCCTATATCTGTGCTATAAGACGTTGCTTTGTACCAAATTTCAAAATTCTAGATCGACTGGAAGTACCCTTTAGGTTTTGATTCCCTTGCGAGTTTCGAAAATTTGCGGAAATTTGCGGCATAAACGGCTATATCTTTTGATTGCGTTAGCTTAGAAGTTTGATTTTTTCACAGCTCTAAGGGACAGTAGACTTGAGTATTTGATATAAATTTCAGCTTGATACCTCCATGGGTTACTGAGAAAAAGGGTCTTGACAGACGGATGGACGGGCGGACGGACGGACAACAAAGTGATCCTATAAGGGTTTCGCTTTTTCTTTTTAGGTGCGGAACCCTAAAAATATGAATGAGATGAAAAAGAGTTTGTACAAACCTACTTACTTAGTGTACAAACTCACTGCTTAATCGCTCACTTCAGCCATAGTCTTTAGGCTACTGCCTCATTGCATTTATGTAGGTACCAGACTGTTACAAACAATGTTACATCAGGCGACTCTACTAAGTACAAACTATAGTAATATATACAAGTACAGACTGTACACAAACTGCTACAACAGTAGTGCAGTACAACAGGGCAAGTTAAGCACGTTAATGCATTCATACGCGCATTTCCGCTGCGCCCAGCCCGCTTGATTGAGTAGTGTTGTGCTATATTATGTCGATTTTGTAGAGTTCGATTTTGTATCGATGGGGCCGAAAGGTTCTGGAGTGGCGACCGCGAATCGGAAGACGAAGAGTAGGAAGGCCTCTCACAAGGTGGACTGATGACCTTGTGAAGACCGCAGGAATCCGCTCGATGCGGGAAACACAGAACCGGTGAAAGTGGCGGAGCTTGGGGGAGGCCTATGTCCAACAGTAGACGTCTTTCGGCTGACATGATGATGATGATAATACCCCTTAGTACATTTAGTTGTCAGACTTGCAGACTACGGCGCTGGGGCTGTGTCTCGCATAGGATCATAGCATGATACTGAGTGATGGCCGTTTTGGGTGGAAGTGACGCATGTTTTCCACACCTTATTTTCAATGTTTGTTTGTTTCTGGTCTTTCTGTGCGTCATGTTTGCCGCAAATAAACGTATTTTCTTTCTTTTTTCTTAGTATTGTTCTACGATTATCGATATGAATACATCGACTGTGTCCCAACTCAATCAGAAGCAGTGAATTCATCTCAATGGGCGCCGGGTCAACTGAGCTCAAGTGTACAACAGTGTGGTGCAGACGAGAGGGGGGATGCTGGCGATTTACTTATTAACTTATATTATTGTTTGAATCTGATTTGTTAAATAAATATGGGGGATTTTGTGTGAGAGACTTGGTTGATTTTAGTAGACTTATCAGACTGAGCGTGAGTATGCGCGGGCGCAACTGCCCCCTATTTCCAAGTAAAATGACAGCATGAACTGCCAATAACGTCCCCGCTGTTGAGACACAGACTTCTTCTCCGTGAGAGGGAGCGGGCTATCCACTACGCGGGCCTAATGCTGATTGAGTAAGTCACATGTCTTCGAGGTTTTTGGTTCTAGGACCTGCCGTTTTCCGTTTTGGTGAATAAATAAATTACACAAACGTAAAGTGGCTGCATCAATTTGAACCTACGGAAACGTAAGTACGGTCGCTACCACGTGTCACGTATTCTTTCAAGAATTTGTCTGGCGATGTCGAATAAAGCTAATAGTAGGCAAGAAATTGCCCGTAATTTGAAAATATATTGTTAAACTTTAATAGACGTATTACAAAATATATTTGGTCACAGTTAATTCATCCAAATTAATTATTATGGGTAGCCAGACATGGGGGATGCGGGCCATTCAATAATTAAGCTGTTAACTGAACCTATGGGGGAGATCTATGGGGTAATGTTTAATTGTTTTTAAACTTTCAAGTGCTTTATATTGGGCTCAATATGGAGTGTTGCAGCTGCATTTGCAGTACTTCAAAGTGTTTTGTATAAGAAATAATTATACTGTCGTTGGATGCTTTATCGATAAAGTAGAATGAATCTCAATAAGTTAGCTTCCGTTTTGAAAATAGGCATTGCCTCATGTTTCTGGAAATGTCTTTTCTCTATTTGGATTTTCTGAATGAATATAGCTATTACGATAAGGTGCTACCTAACTTATGCACAAGAAAGTTGTGAATCTGAAGGCCTTTGCAAAAAGTTGCCGTGACGTATCACGATTTCTTCTAAACGAGCCAAATACTACCTTAAACTGGTCCTAACATCAAAGGTTTGATTCCAAAATGTTCAGTTTTACCAACTTTGGCACAAAACACAGGAAAGGTTATCAAAGATTGCACGATGTATCGCTTAAGCCTTTTATATCAATGGAAATGTTATAAATAATTATGGCTACGGAGACCTCATCAAATGGAGAATTAGGTGGTATCCTTGAGTGCAACTTTAGTGCCATCTTTTTGAAGTGCTGCATTCACATCTCCATTATTAAATGGTTGTGCTTTGGCAAGAAATAGTCTGAATTATTCGGCACTTTCCGGTAGTACACATCCTAACCAGGAAAACCGGATCACCGGGAACTGGAGACCATTGTTTTAGCACTTTATCTAAGTATGGAACCGCCAACGGTCGGTCGTCAAAGCCTCCTCTCTCTATTACGTACTTAAAAAAAAATGGAAATTAATTCGTCAAAAGCAATGTCATTATTGGTGAATGTTTAATAGGTTTAGGGAAACTTTGCTTCAAGATTTGCTGTTCGTCACCCTGCGGTTGACATAAAATTGCAGCAAAAAACGTACTTAACTAATTAGTTGAGACATCCAGCGAAAATGTGTGCTTGCATTAGAACTCCATTCGTATGATATTCTGTTACAGTTACAGATTGCCATTGTTTGCAAGCACCAGAACAATCAATTTTATTGCAGGCAGAATCAAATTCTCGCTTACTGGACGATAACCGTCTGATTTACTATATTACCTACTTCTTGAAGCGATACTTAATTTTCCAACAGCGTTATATCAGAAGTAATATTTTCTTTAAGCCAATTCCATTTTCCGTCTCAAAGTATGTAGAACAATCGATATCTTACAAAATTAAAAAAGGAATTGTATCTGCTCTATTAATGTATGAGCGAAAAGCAAGCGAGATCTTCTCCACAATTTCATTTTCCGTTCGAACCTGGAACTTAAGAAAACTGTAATATACTAAAGTAAAATACGGCTAAATTAAAAAGCAAAGCAGTTTCATTACAAAGCAACTCAGTATTTCTTGGCACCAGGCAGTAAGGGGAAACTGAATTTAAATTTTCATTGGCCTTTGTAAGCAGCCAGCTATAAACTGTAACTAGAATATACTGGGCACACTGTAATGCAAGAATGTAACTAGTATTTTCAGGATGCATAAATTAGTTCGGAATTTTTCCCTCGCGTAATAACGTTTGGCCTACTTTTAGCTATGAAAATAAAGTAGGAAGTTAGTAGAGGTAGGAGCACTGGGAGAGTTGTGCTTTTATTATTTCAGATATTTAAAAATTTAATTTAATTCAGTTACATCAAGTTTGAATACTATTTCATACATAAGAGTAAAGAAACCATGGATGGACAGTGTGAAAGACATTATGTTTGTTGTTGTTAGATGTTTCTTAATATTTTTATCTCATATCGTTTGCTGTAGCGGTCAACGTCATTACCTCAATACCGGCTGTCTATAAAAAGCAGCGCTGGGGCTCTGTCTCGTATGGGGTCGCACTATTATGCTGGGCGATGGCCGTTTTGCGTGGAAATGACGCATTTTTTTGCTCCAACGTGTTCTTTTCTGTGTTTGTGTTCTTCCTCTGCGTCATGTTTACCGCAATAAAAGTATTTTCTTTTCTTTATGGCCAGAAAGAAAGAGGGTGTGTGTGACTACTGAAAGAGTAGTATGGAAGAAGATAATTATGTTGTATCGACAGCAAAATAATGATGAATATCCCATAAAAAAATATATGTATTTAACTTTATTCTCAATAAAAACATAACATGTCGCTTACTTGAGAACAATAACTATTACTTAAATTAATATCTAATATTAGGTTCGACTACATCAGTCACAAACGAATTAAAAACTACACGAAACTCGACCCACCCGACGCATTCATTTTGAGGGTTCCGTTGCCAAATGGCAAAAAACGGAACCCTTATAGATTCGTCATGTCTGTCTGTCTGTCCGAGTATGTCACAGCCACTTTTTTCCGAAACTATAAGAGCTATGCTATTGAAACATAGTTAGTAGATGTATTCTGTGAATCGCATTAAGATTTTCACACAATAATAGAAAAAAAAAAACAATAATAATTGGGGTTCCCCATACATAGAACTGAGACTCAAAAAACATTTGTCATCAAACCCATACGTGTGGGGTATCTATGGATAGGTCTTCAAAAATGATATTGAGGTTTCTAATATCATTTTTTTCTAAACCGAATAGTTTGCGCGAGAGACACTTCCAAAGTGGTAAAATGTGTCCCCCCCCCCCGTAACTTCTAAATTAAGGGAATGATAAAACTAAAAAAATATATGATGTACATTACCATGTAAACTTCCACCGAAAATTGGTTTGAACGAGATCTAGTAAGTAGTTTTTTTTTTAATACGTCATAAATCGTAAACCACAATTTACCTTTCATTCAGTCATCTCAAATATAAAAATTAAAAAAATTAAAACATTTAATTTCATAAACATAAACCTTATGCATAAACCGTGAATACCTGAAGGTTTGTACGGAACCCTCAGTGCGCGAGTCCGACTCGCACCTGGCCGGTTTTTCAAGTAATGTCGATATTGGCTAAGCTGAGTTTTGAATGTATTGAATGAGTGTAGGTTTCTTATGCATGAGGGTAACTTATTGTATAGCTGTGCTCCTTCAAATGTAAGCATTTTTTTGCCATAGTTGGTCCTGGTTTTTTGGTAGCACTAATAGACTCGCTCGTCGTGTGCTTCGTTGGCTAACTTGTCTATGTTGCGTAAGTGTGATATTTGTGTGGATGGTTTTGTTAAGAACTTTTCTGATAAAGATACATGTGTTATAAATGTAAATTGCTTTATGTATTTAATATTTGTATGCTTATTTTTAAGTTACGTATTAACCATTATCCGAATTCAGAAAAAAACACATCGATTTATTGACGTTTTATATGATTTTTATGCGGCTACCTGAATTTGTTCCTAGGATACTGGTAAACCCACATTAACGTGATGTTCTACCTCTTCCCTATAATATGAGCAAGTAACAGGGTAGTACAGAGTCCAATAACTAGCACACAGCTACTAAACAACTACTAATCATTATTATCAATAAAAATGCGATTAAATTCTTCTTTTGTTTGGGAACAGGAGATAAGAACAAGATATCACAAGGATTTGTGATATAAACCGTTTGCCCTACAAAATGTCCGATAAATGACTAGAGAGTACATGAATGACTTTTGATTACGTATCCTTATCATTGTCTACGTTATCAACATGATAGGTGGCGCTGAGGTATATAAAACTGACTGCTTGGGAAAAGGCTAAGACTAGGCACTGAAACTAAAGACTAGCACTGTCTAAAGATGGGAAAGACACTAAAGATTGCACTTAGTACACGGAAAAAATATAGTGTGAACTTTGTTATTTATCTACAAGACAACTTAAATAACTTTTTTGCTTACCGTGCGGTACGGTAGCTAAGTCTTCAAAGTGTGGCTGGCTAATAGGTAATACTGTTCATTTGTATAGCAAAGGGCTCATCACCGTAAGAATAATAATAGAACATTCATCATCAACCTACCTCACTGCTTTATGACAATTTCACATCTTTACTTCCTAATTTTCTTACGGTATTTTTCTTGACCGTGAGTCTGTGGTGATTTTCTGAGCTGGAGAAGATACGTTGATGCAAGCTTTATTTTGGACCGAGACCTGGGGGGCAATTCTCGTAATTAAAAACATTCAAAGTCTAGTCGCAGTATCATCTTGGCGACAATTAAATGTCAAAAATTAACGGAAACTCTAGGTATTTTTGACAGATTGAGACTGAGATCAATTTTAAGAATGTTTATAGTCTAAAGCTTGGAGCTATTGGTACCTTAGCTTATAAAGTCCAGCCTGCAAGTCTGCTAAGCCAGAACTTTGTTCCTAATTTCCGATCTCTTCAGCAAAATTAACAGATTAGTCACTGTGTAGATCACTGTACTATCGCTATCATTCGATAACTTTGCCGAAAATAAGTGGTATATTATAAAATGGCGATAATTTTATTATCTACCCACTAATTGTATGTCTACGTGCTGGTAAGCACATAGCACACCACACGTTCTAGCACGTGTGGAGGAGTTTTGGTGGGAACTTGCGGGTTTCCCGAAATAACAAAAAGATCTTTTGTATAATTTGGATGAGGACATGGATGCGGAAGAGAGTTACGTTTCCCTCTATCATCAACTCAGCCTATAAGAGTCCTTTACGGGATATAGGCCTCTCCTAGTATATGCCATAATACACGGTTCTCCCTTGTCCGCATCAAGTCAACATCATCATCATCAGCCTATATTGTTCCCACTGCTGGGACACAGGCCTCCTCTCGGTGAGAGGGAGTGGGCCAAAATCCACCACGCGGGCCTAGTGCGGGTTGGTAGATGTCACGTGTCTTCGAATTTTTGGTTCTAAGACATGCCAGTTTCCTCACGATGTTTTCCTTCACCGTTTTGAGAGCAGTGGTGATGAAATAATTTGCATAAAGTAAACCGCCTGCTTGGGTTTGAACTCACGACCTACTCGTAAGTCGCAGCCGTTACTACTAGGCCACAACTGTCTGTCTGTCTATCTTGTCCGTCACATTGTATAAATAAGAGAATTCCAAAATTAAGTACTTTAGACTTTTGGTCTTTGTCAGGGTTTAAGTCCGATATGATAAAGAGGACATAGTACAGAATTTCATAGTCCTAAGTGATTTTTTTTCTTAACTGTAAACAGACACCTTTTCAGCTTCCTGAAACCGCGTCAAAATGCGTGTTGATCATAAAATCAATGTTTGTAATGCAGTTCTATTATGATTCGTGCACCGCCTCGGCGCCTGCGCCGTTCTATTTTCAAACAGACCAAGTTCATTAACGCCTGTTTTACTAGCATTAGAGTTGGGACATGCGACTACTCGACATTGATAGATTTTTTACAGATATAAATATTGATAACGATTGCTAGAATTATTTATCACTGATATTTTAGTGATTCATATGTCTTAAAATATTGCAGTGTTTACATCAGGAAATGAAGGTCGTATTGAGTTTTTTTTTGTTAATTAATAGATCATGCTTACTCTTTATTTTTTTAATGAATAGATTGATTGATTAATATACGTATCATGAGGAAGAACTAATTTCGAATAAAATGCCATCGTAGAGATTCATAAAATAGATTAAGTACCTTTACCTACAGTAAGTCTTTGATTGAGTAAAAAATAATACTAGGTTAAAAATAATAAATGTATATCTCTTAAACTCAATAAAACAAAATATAAAGCAATGAACTGTCCTAGTTACGAAAAGGTTGTCCTTTATCATAATTATTATATTATATTAATACCGGATGCGGAAACGGGGGGACAGGAAGACAAGTTTATGTTAATCAATGATAATTACCTTCTGAGTGACAGGGGAAGCAGCGGGGCGAGCTTGTATGTCAAGTGACAGTTCTAAACAGATTTACATACCGAATTTGAATAGATTAGTAGTTGGTTTGGGGTTTAATTCAATGACAAGATAAATGACGTCGACATTGTCGCATATCATCATACATTGATTCACTATAAGAGAGAGGGTATTGGTTATCTCGAGTTTGGCTGAGATGGCTTATATTAATTGTGTAATAAGTGCTCCCTAGCTATTAAATGGAATTAATATGACAGTTATTATATCATTCTGAACGTGATTTTCATAATAAATTTATTTTTTGATAATGACCAAATATCTTATTTCCCACATTACTGAGACATCCTAACTTATTATTATAATGCGATAGTGAGTTAGTTTGTTTGTTACGGTATAAACTTAAATGGTTGAACGGACTTAACTGACATTTTACACATGGGTAGACAAATTTTTATTCGGGATCGCAGACAAAGTCTTAGATTAATAAATTCAGAAATTACGCTTTGGGTTAGATATTACATTTCTCTATTAGCATAGATCAGAAAAGACGCAGCCTGATAGTACATCGCCTCTGGCATTTAGCAGTCCGTTGTAAAGTAAATGTATGATTTATCTTTCAAGGGATTGCAGTTTCCTTTGTATCAACTGTGAAACAAGGTGATACACAAAACATCAACTTGACAGTAACACGATAAGATATTCAATTACATCCATTTAATAATTAAAGTGTGTTTGAAACGGTTGCCGGTTGCCTAGTAACTGTATCACTGGTTGGCGTCGCCCACGCGAGGCATTTCATTGTCATCTCATTAATGCTTTTAGAGCGGCCTACGTTTGTGACAAGACTGGTTAAGGTGCTTTTACAATGTTGCTATTGTTTGTTGGTCAATATAGTGCAGCCAGTTTGTATTTGTCTATTGTTTAAAAATTATCAAAGGCTTTTACTATCAAATTATCAAATAGCTTTTATCAAAGGAATGTTTTGAAAATGTTTGTGCTTCTAAAGAAAGTCTTCTGAAAGTTGAAAAATTGTTTCTTCACAGAGTTCCTCAAAGTATTGGATAGTAACGGCGTTTGCTTCTATGTGGTTCAGGTGGAAAGGCGATATAAATCAAGTGAGAACTGAGTATAATTCCAATAGATACTTTGTTTGATAAACTTTAAATGGGGATAAAAAAAAATTCAAAGCTTCTATGTCATGAACTCATGATGGTTATGCACTCCCTCTAAAAGGTAACAAGACTATCGAATATAAAAAATATTTATTTATTTGTAACATAAAATAAGCTTATACTATTTATTTATAGGAGAACAGACAGCTATAACTATAACAGATAGATAACAATTGTTTATGTGAAAGACACAGAGCCAATTACAAATTCTTACGGGTAATCAATAATAGAAAAATTGTAGAAATCTCAGGATCAAGCACGATGGAAAAGAAGATATTTATGTTAAAGTTAATAAGTACTATACACTTTTTCTGTTTGAAAATGACGAATCACTGATTTGCTAACTGAAAGAGAGAAAAATGTTACATAATTATTAAAATAAGTTCGCGTTATTCGAGTACATTATTATGTCTGATTATAATGGTTTCATATAATGTTTTGATAGACTTATAAGATTAAGATAAAATCTTAACACATTCCATAGCTTATCTTAAACTATAACAATCAAGAGTTTCATAACAAAACGCACACAGTAGCCTATAAACATGGAGTCTCATTTCTTAATCAAAGCTTTTAGTACAGTTGATATAAAAGGTACGAGTTATAAAAGACTGCCCATTGACGCAACGTTGATAATGGTGGCTGTTAGATAGGGCCTGTCGGGTTTATAGAGGACGGTAGCTATCACTGAAGACATTTTGACACTTCAATTTTTCATTGATGCATTGTTCTGCTTTTGACAGCTTTCCAATTGTATTATTTTGCAACCTGTGGGAATATAGTACCATGGATTTCTTTTTGATAGTTTAAATATAGGTAAAATTGATTTAATATAGTTATTTTAATGCTTTTAATATAAGTATAGGTCATAGTAGCATCGATTAATACATTATACCTACAATTTGAAACTGAATATGTCCTATCGGTCACTCATTTTACTATCCTTGTTACAAAAATAATTATTAAATAAATATTTATACATATTTGAAATTATAAATGTGGAATTTCAATGTTTCTTACCCAATTATGCAAAAACGGCTGAACGGATTTGGGTGAAATTTTACAAACATGTAGTTTATAACCTGTTTAAACACATAGGATACTTTTTATTCTGGTAGTACGGTCCCATGGAATAATTTTCGACCACCACATGGGCGGAACCGCTGGTAAAAGCTACCTAGAAATTTTTCAAGCCTGAAAAAGCTTCTGAGCTCTGTCGCTCGCTTATTTCGAGCTTTTAATATTAATAAGACTGTGAATGTTTAAAGTTTCGTGCATTTGTTGTTACAGAGTGTGTGACGCGTTCCTAACGGTATCACCTTGCAAGGTGACAGAAATGCAAATCATTTGACTAACAGTTTACAGATTGATTGTGAGTTTATTCAAGCGCTATAAATGCAGATTGGTTTTTTGGTAAGTTGTCAATTGGTTTTTTGCACACTTAATTTGATAGATTTTGTTTAAATAATTTTCGAGTAGCATACGATATGTACTATGATCACAGTACTAATTATTTATCCGTTTTACTTAAACTTTATCCAATATTTTCACCAATCTTAAGGTTGACTATCGACGTGTATGTTTATTACTTCTAGACCAATATTCTGAAATGCCAGATTTCATAACGTATCTCAATTCAAATCCAGTTTTAAAACATGATTCCAGAGTGAGCCAAACCAGCCTTAAATCCAATCTCTGTAATTGTAAATATTTCTATTAATATCTCAACAATTCAATAAATACTTCTACCATTACTTATTAACAACTTAAAGCGACCTCCGCTCAAGTGAGCACATACTTAACCACCTGACATTTCGTCACCTCACAAGGCAAGTGATATGCAAATCAATCACTAGTACCTGTCAGCGTTGATTCGATTGCATGACTCGATTGATTCGGAGATCACTGATAAAATCAATCAAAATTTCATAGTTTGGTAATAACTATTAGAGTAATAAGTGATTGCGGTGTTTCGTCATATTTGTCTTGTTGAGGAGCAGGTGTGGTCAAGCTTTAACGATGTAGGTATTTTTTTAATGGTGTTTGATTTGACCTTACCTGTGATATCTTTTTTACGGCATGGGTTGGCAAACAGAACGTCGTACTATGACTATGATCGAAGTGTGAATTTTAGCGATAAAATTAAACAAACTCTTATACGTGTGTGAGCCGAAGTTTCAAGGACTTTAAGCAACGACAGTTTTTTTTTAACAAGGTGTTGATTTTAAGCCCCAAGTACAAGTACAATATGGACCGATGACCTGGTGAATGTCGCAGGAATCCGCTGGATATGAGAAGCATAGAATCAGTCGAAGTGGTGGTGCTTGGGGAACGCCTGTGTATAGCAGTGGACGTTTTTTGGCTGAAATGATGATGATGATGACGATGATGAAGTACTTACATAACTAGCCTATATCGTTTCCATTGCTGAGACACCGAGAGGAGGTCATGGTGAGAGGGAGTGGGCCGTAATCTACCACGCGAGTCCAGTGCGGGTTGGTAAATGTCACATGTCTTAGAATGTTTGGTTCTAGGACATGCCGGTTTCCTCACGATGTATTCCTTCATAGTATTGTGACTATAGTATTTCAACAAAAATATTGCTGACTGTTTACAAAAACATTAGTGTTTAGACTTGCTTATGTGAAATTTTTTGTTTGTACGAACTTAACACGTTTCAATGCAAACTAATTTCTTACAGTAATGAGTATATTTTTTAAATCTTTCATTTCTATCGACATCACAAAAATACAACGTTGTCCCATCCCTACCGTGTGTACACAAGGGATGCGGCTCGTCGTCGCTCGTCGCGTCTAGCGCATCTCGCAATGAATCACGTCGTGTGTTCCGATTTTTATTAGCTTTCGTCTCGCAAATAGAGGGTAGATAGAAGTTGTATGTAATAGCTTTATGGGTTTAGATTTAATTATGGTTTACTGCTCAACGTTGGAGTGGTTTTAGTAACTTGGTATGGTGTTATCATGTTTCTGCACAGGGCAAGAATTTCAAAGGGAATTCAAAATGGGTGGTTTTGTCCACATCAACTATCCTGCAAAGATCCAAAATATAAATGTTTCAATTCAACATTTTCTCGCAAAAACCCTTTCTACAACCAATCTTGAATCACATTTAATATCATTTTGAACATAAACTCATCCTCTCTCATGTTCACTCACACAAAGAAAACACAAAATGGAAAAAATCTAATCAATAATTGTTTCAATAATGAATTCCATATCTTCCCATTTGTCTTACTTCAAGTCTAATCTTAGCCGGACCTCCGTAGCTTCACGTTATTTATACCCCAATTTATCCTGTAAGGAAGAAATACTATTCACACCAAATTGGGACCATTCAGTATCCTCCATCCTTCGTCAAAAGCCGTTAAACATTATTTTCTACAAACAATATGAATTACAATTGAAATTGAACTTTAGTTCAAGATCCTAAGATGTAGTTTTGAATGTCTTAGGATAGGAAGTTTCAGGATATATGACAACGTAACTTAATCTTTATTTTGAAGACTTTAAAGTATTATTTAGGTTGTCGATTTGTCTCTATTTTCAGATACTGTAAATGTGTTTGGTTTTATAACAAAGCCACATTCTTGGCTTGTTTGTGTTTGTTGGCGTTTCCGTCCTTTTGTTCCGTGTTTTAAGGAAGCGTCGTTCATTGGCTGTTTATAGTGTTTATCTGGACAAACATCCCTCGGCTAAATATATATTGTAGGTACTCAGCGTTTTTTTGATATCAAAATATTTGTTTAAGATACTTGATTCATGTTTATGTTCACCGTAGCGAGATCCTGACCTTTTCTATTTCGTACACGAATGTAAGTACGATATTTTCTTTATTCTAGGATTATGAAAATAATTATACGCCAGTATATACATTTTACTGTACGAAATGTATTAGGTTCTCATTGCCAAATGTTCCCCAAGTAGATTTAAATTTAACACTTGATGGCAAGAAACTAGATGCTATTTCAGAAACTGTATTTTTAGGAATTACTCTAGATTCGAAACTGCAGTGGGGTCCCCACATTAGAGCTATTTCAGGTAGATTAAGTTCAGCTGCATATGCAGTAAGAAAAATTAGGCAGTTGACCGATATAGGTACAGCTCGATTAGTATACTTCGCTTATTTCCACAGTATTATGTCTTATGGCGTTCTACTGTGGGGTTCTGCAGCTGACGTAGATTCAGTTTTCATTTTGCAAAAGAGGGCAATCCGCGCAATCTACAAAATGGGGCCTCGCGAGTCTTTTAGAAACAAATTTACAGAAATTGATATACTGACTCTTCCCTCTCTTTATATCTTTGAATGTATTTTGTATGTTCGCAATATTTAGGCCTTTTCAAAATAAGAAGCGATTTCCATAACATAAATACGCGTAGTAAAAATGAAATTGTGATACCAAAATTTAGATTAACTAAAACTAGTAAATCATTTCTTATAAACGGTATCCGCTTCTATAACAGGTTGCCAAAGTCTGTTACTGAACTTAGCTATGGAAAGTTCAAATCACACATCAAACGTGTCCTTATCAAAAAAGCATATTATAAGATAAAAGACTACGTTGAAGACAAGGAAGTTTGGCAATAATTCCTTCTGCACATGTGGCTTCCCTGGTAGCTCATTACAGGATGACCTGTGTCTAATAACTGCTCCCGAGTGACGATGTACATTTTGTATTCAAGTTTTTCAGTTTTTACATTCTTTCACATTTACTCATTTTTGAAATTGTATACCTACAATTGTACATGGTACTCTTTAATATTAGTTGTCATGGCAATAATGACATTCGGTTTAAATAGTGTAATATGTCTTATTTATGAAATAATATTATTTATGTAGATTATTTTATACTTTGTGAATGTGAGAACGTTGTAGGCCTTGTAGACTGTAAACAATTTTCTATCTTATTCAGTACCTGGTACTTGTTGACAGGCCTACACTGTCCTCCCATACTATTAACACTGTAATTTGAAACAATTGTAAAAACGAATTATTTTTAAAAGAGTAACCGTGGAGTTTCTTGCCGGCTCTTCTCCATAGGAACCAACTATTTGGAACCGTGCACCTAGCTTCTGACGTTTCATAAGTGCTCATGTAGGTTTATATGAAATAAAAATATTTTGACTTGATTTGACTGCCTCATTGTCGGACAAGAGGTCACTATCATAGAAAAACAGAGAGAGATAGTAATCATGGTTTTCGAGTGTCCTGAAGCCAATAGTGAGGGTCAAATTGAAAATCCAAGAGAGCGGATGCGAAATTTTTCTTAATTTTCAAATATTTTTATATCTCTCGTTTGTGTGGGCGATCGACGCGTAAGGAATTTTGTTCTTGACGAGGGTCTCCCGACCGCAGAGGTGTTTAATCTACCTCAACACGAAAAGTGACTTTATTGGAACTATACCTAAACCTAACCTTGTGACAGATCCCTCAATCTTGGTTTTGTAGCATTACATGTAGTTTCAGGTTAAGCCAATAATCTTCTGAATTCTATACATTATCTGACTGTATGCCTGTGTAATTGAAACTCTAAAACATGACAGTCGAACTCCTTGACAGTTAAAACTGTCTGTAAATAGTTAAATTGAAATAAATGGTTCGAATTTTATTCATGCATCAGTATAATGTTACCTAATATTTTGGTCGTTACTCTCGGTACCATGTCGCAACAGGACGCACTGGCACTAAAAGTACCACGTTACGTTGTAAAAGAATCACGCTGGCCTCATGTGATGTGCATTCGTTTCGGAACGCCTTATAAGGCAGAAGTCGACCATAGGGCTGTTCATGTTTCTAATTAATTTTATGTAGTTTTTTCGTCACAGTTCCAATAAGGGCAATATTTAGTTAGTAATATTCAAAATCGTGTCAATTTCTAGTTACTTTTGGGGCGACATTAAATACAATCCTTTCATTACTGTAGGATTATAAAAATTCTTGGATATTTATGTAAAATAATAACTGCTAGTACATCACGGGTCGATCGATCAGGTTAAACTAAGCTTGCCGCGGTTGTCCCGTGGATGAATGACCATCTTTATATAGGTACTAAAACCTCTCCGTGCTTCGGAAAGAACATTAAGCTGTTGGTCCCGTCTTTTATTCGTAGATTCTCGACAGTCGTTACGGGCAGTCCGATAGTCTGCCAACCAGTCTTACCTCCAAATGTTCACTCAATCTATGATTATTTTTTATACGCTTTATATTAACTTCACTTGTATGTTTATATGTTTATTTGTAACCGACTCCTTATAGCGCGATTTTGACCCACTTTAAACGACCAGATTTCATTTAAACTCTGTAGACTTATCGAGGACCGATGACAATACTATAATTTCATAAATTTGTGCCATTATCCTTGCCAGGGTTACCAGGACAGCAAAAAAACTGTCTTCGAAAACTACGCTGACATACGTCACAAACTACGCTGACATACGTCTCAGAATTCGAAACACCTTAAAAATAGAAAATAAATAATAGGTTAAAAAACTAAAAAACACGCTTCCATAGAAAACCAAACTAAAAAGTAGAAAATAATGGAAAAAAAGCGTGGGGTGCCTGATATCAATAAAAGAATACCTTAAAAAGCTCTTTTTTTTAAATTGATACAAAACGTATAACGTGATTCGATTAACAGAATAAATAATTTCATTTCATGTCAATAACAACTTGAAGGAGTCTGTATTATTACATCACTTGAAAGCGCGTCTTTATTTCGGGATGGAATCTAGTAGACATTCATTTTGTCTCTGATGTCCATAAATAGTAAGCAAACTGTACCCAGACTCCACCACTGAGAATTTCACTATAAGAATAGGAGAAAAACCCTACAGCATTTTTCCCGAATCAGGGACCAATCGGTGACTGCCTTCATTCCTTCACAACCTAGTTACTGAGTAACACGATACCTTTTGATCAGAAATGGGGTTCTGACGACCCGAAACGACTGTTAACGATTCACGTATGACAGCCGAGACCAACGTCTTAACATGCTTTCCGAGGCACCAAGGGGTCTTGGTATATGATGACCAAGATACCGCGGCAACCGAAGCTTAACCTCAGCGATCGACCCGTGCGGCTGTTATTTCTTACCCTCAAGCTTCTCCATCTCAATTTAAAAAAGTGCTCCTAATTTCCATTCTTCATGTCAGAATGCTAAGTGCCAGCCCTGCTGCCGTATCGTGTTACGCAACATGTTATGGCGTGCAGATGGCGATGTATTTCTGTACACGTTAGACACACACGTCCCCATAGTGAGGGGGAAGGGGGGAGGGGGTCCATGGGCTTCACTTTACACCCATGTTTGATGGGTTGCAGTGGTTGTAAAGCTAATTTGGTGATGGTTTTTAAAAGGACATCGTTTCGTAGTTTACTATTATCAAAGGTATGGTTTAATTTTCATAGGATCTTGGTATTTTATTGATGTTCTTACTAAACATAATAATATGGTGGTGGAAGGAGTCGGTACTATTTCAACCCGTTTCTTCCTGGCCTGAAATCTAAGATTTCACCGCATGCCAAGGATATCACAGCTATGTCACTGAACTCCTTTGAAGCGGCTGGACCAATATTGATGAATATCTTTTTATATTTAAAACGGTCTTTGGATGGTTTAGAATCACAACTGGACCCGGTGGGTGGCGCTGTAATCGAGCTCTAAAATACAGGACAAATCTTTCCGGTCTGCTAGTTATTGGTAAATACTAAATACTCATTTATTATTTTGTACATAAGTCTAAAATCAGCTCTCTGCAACCAGAGATGAAAAAAACATTTCGTTGCAATATTCATTAATGTGTGTTCCTTCTGTATTGCTCCCCCAAAGACGTAAATCACCATTTAGACGTAATTCATCTGTCCACGACAGCAGCTTGTTTATATTTTTACCATGACTAATTGTAGTGACGATGACGGTAGAAGGAGTAAACGTGGAAGGACAATGATACGGCGGGACTCCTGCTTACCCCACGTTTTTGAATCATACCCTGGAATAGTCAAACACTGTTACTTTGAGACGATCTTCAGAGTCTATCTGTCGCTATAATACGCTTTATAGAGATAGAGACAACACGAGAAAACCAGAGCCTTCAGTGCGTAGAGGTACATAGATGGAGAAATAGATATTACAAATGAAACGAAACGGAAAAACAAACGGATTCCACAAAAAGGGTGACACGACCGACGACGGGCGATGTTATCAGATCCAGCAATTTTTACCAGCTAACCTTAAGATGGGCTAACTTATAGCATTCGTTCTACAGGCATATTCGCATTGTCAAAAAGTTGGCCAATTCAAATATGATGCAGGTGGCAGTTTCCTGCCCGTTTTCCTAGGGATTCCATTGGGGCCTCCCTATGGAGAAAAACAGGCAGAAAACTCTATGGGCAGTCTTTTAAATAAAAATGTAAACAACATTATACTTATAAGTTATAAGGTATTGTTGTTCCAGCAGTTCAAAATCCGTTCGTAATAATATATGTACAGAAGATACAAGAAAAAATGGACAATTATAGAACTTGTCCATACTGAAGTGAGGAGCGAAAGGTACAATCCCTCGGGAAATAAATCTTCAGATGTTTGAAATAGCTGTCTGAAATGTTTTTCTGTCTGCAATCTTACTGTTTCTTCAAGACAAACCCTGGGAATTCCAATTACGTCTGCGTATCGGAACTGATTTTAAAACCCAACCTAAGTGTGGAAATATTTAATGCATTAGGTACAATGTTAAGATTAGCACCATCTGCAAGGGTCGCGAGATTGTTCGAAAGAGATACCGTGACCCTGGCACATGGGCAACTGAAGGAACACGAGTGGGTTTTAGTCAGTAAAAGTCTGACACGCCCTCCCGCTCCGCCCAGAGCGGGAGAAGTCATTTGATGATTAGCACCATCCTAATTCTTCCCGTGGGTGTCGTAAGAGGTGACTAAGAGACTTACAAGAGAATGAGCAGCAGCTTACTCTATGCATTTTACCACCATACTGCCATCTCCAACCCGCCTGCCAAGCGTGGCGATTATAGCAAACTTCGCTAAATTAGGGATGGCTTATGTCCAGCAGTTGACGTCTCTTGGCTGAAATAATGATGATGAGGTACAATGATAAATGTATGTATTGTGTATGTATTTATGATTTTAATAATAATGATATAATAATATTGATATTTATTTAAAATCAAGTATCTTGACTTAGCACACGAGGTTGTCGACATGTGGGACGTGGATTCTGCAATCATTGTACCGATAATTGTTACAGTAAATGGGCTAATAGCGAAGAGCCTCGACCAACACCTCAGGAGGCTCTCATTGCGCGGCTGGGTCAAGGGCTTGATTCAGAAGGCAGTACTCCTGGACACGGCACGCATAGTCAGGAGGTTCCTCTCTCTAGAGCCCTGACCACCGGCAACTTGGACCCAGCTCCCGATGCCGATGGGTCACTATTTTTTATATTTTTAAATGTTTTTGTAAGATTTTTGTAAAAATATTTAAAAATATACTCAGTATGTCAGAAAATAAATAAAAGAATTATAAATGATATTTATTTTATAATTCTGTATGTATGTGTGTTTGTATGTATGTAAGTATATTCTCATATTATTTGTGTAATTTTATTAAGTGAATGGTTTTTGATTAAGTATATGTATTTTATTTTCTCTTTTACTCTTACGCACGCTGTCTACATTTCTTTATCTTGTCTCCTATCGTGGGTATGCTGGAAGAGATTTCTATAGAAATTAGCATCACCTCTGTACCAATTTTTCTGTTATATTCTTTTTGTCTGTTTATATAATGTGTGTACATAAATGGTTAAATAAATAAATTAGTTTGTGACAGACAGACTGACGTAAAGATAAAGAACTGATTCCATTAGTGTTCTGTTTTTCTAATTACTATATATTACGTACGTTTATTCTCAACAATCATATTGAATAATTGATTAGAACATGAGGAAAATAAGAAGTATGTTGAGATGATAAGAAGCAGCATCCCTACATTACGGTAGGTTTGTACAGCATACTAAGTTGATTTTAGCAATATTTTATCTTTACCGCCGTTAAGACAGTCCTGAATTGCGATGTTCAAGTAGGTAGTACTAGACCTGGGCAAGACAATTCCCAGACATACAGCTATTTTTGTTGAGTATTTTTACCTGACACTAAAAATAATAAAGTCTTCTATTCCGTATTAAATATGTACATTAAAAAAGATTTGTATGCATGTTCCAGCACCACGCGAAAACTATAGGATGAGATTTGTTAAAACAATGCATAGATATTCCCAAAAAGTCTGGTCAGGCTATAAATTGTCGCGCTATTGCAATTAATTCGAATTCGTCTATAGTTTACCGCTAAATATATAAAGACGAGCCAAAAGGTTAGAATATTGTGACATTTTTAACGTTTTAAATGATTATCATTATCGTATACCTACCTTTATGGAGCTAAACAGTCACCCAATCCGAAGCAGCATCAGGGTGCTTACTATTGATTTTAATTCCGATCCATTGACTTTGGAATTTTGACGTTTCGTATTCTTGAGTTCGACGCTAGCGCCAAAATGTGTTTAAATTGGGTGTCCATTTTGGAGAACTAAGTGGAATCGGGATCGGATGGTGTTGTTGTAGTTCCAATGTTGACACTATTGTTTTCATGAGTACCGAATTACGTGTATGCAAAATTAACATTGGAATCGTATTGGCATTAGATTGGAATTAAAATTAGGTTGAAGTGTAAGGCCCCAGCTGTTCTCTTCCTTTAGGGTTTCGATCATAGAGATAAAGCCACAAAGAAGTTGTGGGTCTTCAAGCTTTTAAAGAACATGTCACGAATACATTTAAATATATTGCATCACTTGTTTGTGTCAGTATGTAAAACAATGCGATAACAAAAGTTGACATTACGCAACTTATTTCCATTTAAAATGTGTGTACACGTGTTTTTCCATCAGATATGGAATACCATGGAAAGTACAATTTTCCTGGGTATCCATTAATATTCTGTTTGTGTATCGGAGTTATATCGTATTGTGATCTTTTTGGAAATCATGATTTCGAAGAAGTACGGTTAAGGTGTGTTTATTTTTCGTGATGATTTTCCACTGTGATTCGTTGTAAATGCAAGTAGTGTGTTAAGTTAGTACTTAGGACACGTTGGTACACCTCTGTTGAGTGCATTCTTACATATAATTGACAATCATCTTCATTATTTCAGCCCAAAGACGCCCAGTGCTTGACATAGGCGTCCCCCAATTTGTGGGGGTTCGCCATAATTGTCACTATTGGGCAGGCGGGTTGGCGATCGCAGCATGGTGGTAAAGTGCATAGAGAACGTTGCTGCCCATTCTCTAGTTAGTGACAATACCTACCCTTAATAATGCCAAGCGCAGTTAAAATTAATCTGATCCCCGTTTGGCTTTTAAAAACGTATGCATCTGTAATATAACAGTTTTGGGATAAACTGGTGTTCACACTGTAAGAGTTTGAACTTTACGTTAGGGTTGGACTATTAACGGCAAACGCCTCCTAGCTTTAAATTTTTACCCGACTACGGCGAAGCATAAAGATGAGACTATTTTCTTTTATCATACTTCTTAGAGCATGATTCTTCAAGAGTCGGGTTTTAGATTTTTTCAATTTTGCTTCTCGGCACTCTGCAATTTTATTCAGTTTAACCTAACGATGAATCAACGTGTCTTTAGCTCTTAAAAGAATATTTGAAGCCACAATACAACTAGAGACCTGAAGAAACTCTACTAATGCGTCTAATGCTGTTCGTAGTCCACCAAGTATGCGAGATACGAGGTTATTACAAATATACATTGTTACTCTCATTGTTTTGAGTTCTTAACGTCGCCTGAGAATAATCTAAAAGAATGTTATTGTTCCGTGATTCATGTTGAACGAAAACTTTAGTTCATCATAGTGGAAGTATGAGTTCTAAGAATGGAAGGAACAGAGCTGTTGGAAAATTAGTTGAAGAATATCGGTTGAGAGACGAAGTAAACCAGTGGCGAGTATTGCATATAAGCAGTGCCTGACTCGAAAAATCTCTTAAGTCTGTCATTTACATTTTAATGCGCGCCAAAATCTAAAAAATCAAAAGTCGTGTATTCAAATTAAGCTGAGGATCAGTACTTTTCGAACGTCAAAATTACATAAGACAGTCCCTCAAAACGCCTACCCTTAACCACTTCCTGGTGCTTTAGCTGGGAAAAAACAAACTCCCCAGCAGCACAGCTGTCTGTCCAGTTAGAAGAACATGATTTTATACAATGGTAAGTAGTAAACATATCCCGAAATTATTAAGAAACTAAATAAATTATCATACCTAAAAGAAACCCGCGTTCGTCTACCTAACACAGGAACAGGCGGTCTAGTGCCTACTTATATAGAAAAGCAAAGAAAACACTAGGAATTTTACTTACATGAGAAAAAAATACAAATGAAAAGTGTAGCAGTTTTGAAAAAAATAATATTAATGATTTCATTATGTAGTTCATTCGAGAAAAGCGCTGAGACAATGAACTTCACGGATCCGACGGAAATGATTCAACTGTCTTGGCAACGAGATTAATAAGAAAAGAAAAAGAATTTAGCAGAAAAGTAATATGAAATTTCTCAGTAGCAGCTCGGAATCTGGATTTGTTCTCGGTTGTTGGCAATAGTCTCACCCCTTTTTATGTAGGACTTAAAAATTAACTGGCGAATTGTGGGTGTACTAAAGTGTACACGTCTGCCTAACCTTTTGGGGTTTACAGGCGTGATGTTATACGGGAAATTGAAAAATCATGAATTTATAACAATAGTATCTATTTGTTCTCTTGAGAATGAAAATCTATTAACGGAGTTCAAGTTGAACCCTCGTCGCAAGCGGTCGTCTGTGCGCACGCGCAACACATGTTGGCTCGCCCGACTTCGAAATCAAAACGCGTTTTTTTGTGTCGTAATTTGTAAAATCGGGTAACTATACAACGTGTAACATTAACGCAAGACCTCATATACCCCCATTAGACTATTGAGTTAAAAGCATAATACAATAACCAAAACTTATTCCTTTTAAAGCTAGCAGTTATAATTAATAAAATCAGGTTGACCCTAACATTACTCTACGCATTTAAAATTGTGTCTTATTGCCTTCAAATAAGGTCGAATTCTCTTTGGCCTATTCGGCGAACTTGCATCTATTCTGTTACACCTTGTATAAAACAAAACAAAGAAGCAAAAGTGCGCAACAAGCTGTAGTGCAGACTGACTGCCGGAGGACGAGTAACCCATGGCGTTTGACCCGGTGAGACCGTTCTTAATATTTTACAGGGATTCGTTTGCTAAACTGCATTATACGACGGACCTTGATATGCGCACGCATCGTCATCTCAAGCAGCCGTTGCAGACCAGTGTCTTCACACCAACAAATTCACGCTATTATTCTAACACTAAATATGATATCGTTGAAGATCTAATAATTGTACACACAACATATCAAGCTATGGATTTCCAGTTTTAACAGACCTCGCATTGTATAGGCTTCCGTACAAAGAGAAGTCAGTTTATACTGGAACTGAATGGCTTGATTTGTCGACATGTGTACCACGGTAACAAATTCCTTAAATTGTATTGCAAAAGGCCACGGTCACCGGAATTTAAATATACATGTGGACTGAAGAGTTAAAAAAAATACCCGGAATTCTTAAGTTTGCACTACACGTTTTTGCTCTACAGATAACGATACAAAACAAAAAAAAAAAAGGTCAAGCTCATAAATTACACAGTTTGAGCCCCTTCCTGACACGTGTTTGACTAAACAAAAGCAATTACAATGGTTACTAAAGACGGGAACTGTTAGACGAGAAATGTTTGTCTAGTAAGATATCCTATCAAATAAACAATTTAGTCTAACGGGAATAATAATTTAACATTAATTTGATCACAAGAATATCCAACAAGATCTCGCTACATATGTTTTGGAACATTGACAGGATGATAGAATTCGCCTAGCACTTCTAAATAATATATAAGAATTTCTCCCCAACAGCATTCTTTTCCAGGAACAAAGGCTAACAAAATACATAACCGTGCAATCAATTAAACATTCTGGTATATCAAATATACCATCATCACCGCGTCCGCATTGTACCTCGTAAATGTGAATGTACACATAAACAGAACGCAGAAAATCACCTATCGGCGATCGAAAGAATCCGCCAATATACACATCCTCTACACGAAGCACTATGATAGCTGGGTCCTGATCAAAGTAACAATACAACAACAACCGGATAAACATAACGCAAGGTTCAATCAACGCATCATACCACCACACATTATACCAGACCTTTAGGTAACCGGTACAATACATGAGAAGTACATGAAAAAGCCACAAAACGTCAGCTTCAAACAAACAGTCCCCAATAAGTTATCCCATTAACAACGTGCGAACAACGAGAAGCAACACTGCTTACACCGTTATGTATGAGACATAATAGCAGACGATACTCCATGTATCTACATCAGAAACCTGAACATAACCGCAAAAAGTACACTTGCCCAGATCTCTGAGTATTGCAACTTGAAACGTTCGCGGCGATTCAAAACGAGCCAAAAAAAAAAATTTTTGTAGAGTCTGAACTTTCACGTAAAGTTATTCATATAGCCAATCTACGGGGAACAGGGATGAATGCAAGAAAGTTTATCTCCACACACTACGAATGACACCTCTCAGGAATTGCGGGTAACACACACCGGGGCCCTGCAATTTTAAAATCTAAATCTAAAGTCAATTATTCAAATTAGGCTGAGGATCAGCACTTTTTGAACGTCAAAATTACAAAAGACAGTCCCCCAAAACGCCCACCCGTCGCGCACTTCCTTTATTTATTAAGAAAGAATGCCCAAATTGAAGCAGTTTACAGTAAAAAGTATACGGACGCGATGTCAGCTACCCTTGAGGTACCCCCAACAGCTGTACTTAGAAAGCAATCACAAACGTATTATACTTGTTTAGACGAAAAACAAGAAAAGGAGCGCTGCAAATACGGCACTTCAACGCCCATATTGGTCGATAAGATACAACGCAAAGGTTTGATGCAACACACGCTTCACCATGAAAATTCCAACTACAACGGTGAACTATTAATGAATATTGCCAACAGAGAAACACTTCAAATAGAATACAATAAAATAATTTGGGGACTGCCAAGATCAAACATCATAGAACAGTAAACAAAAAGGGAAAAACCAAACACAAAAACAATGAAAAGGTACGAATGAAATAACGGTTGAGACCAAGTATATCAATCATTAACAATGCAACTGTGACGCGCTGAATAGAAATTCTACCAAACCAAAATACCAAGACTGTTTAACAACAAAAAAAAACAAGCAATGTAGTAATCACCCCAACTAATGAAAACATCGAAGTACCCTGGAATATTCTAACGGAGGTAACTCTGACTCTTCAGCCAATTTACTCAAGGGACCACCGATTAGCCCTTCCTAACCTACAGAAGGCAAAATTCTTGCAAAGCAAGCAACCGAATAACTCCAATATACATAATCACGTAAAACAAAGCCAGACAACACTCCAAAAGGTTAAATATCAGAACAAGAAACATGCAGACAACGTGATAAACCTGCTTCACCGGACTAGGGGAAAAAAAAACACCCCGCAAAACACATGCAAACGCTCAACACAGGAAAAAAAAAGCAACAAACAAAAACGAAAAAGAGCTGGGTAAATACATACCGATATCCAAATGGGAGAAAAAAAAGGTCCGAGGGCCTTCATATACCAACGGATAATAAAACAAAATTGATAATGGAACACAATGCGAAAGACCGACGACGAAAGAAATAAAGAAAATCATCATCACTCCCGGTGGTATTATCATTTGCGGACTACCTTATCCTCATTACAGATGAGCTGGAAGAACAAAAACGATGCCAACAGGCCACAAGAAACACCAAATCATAACTACCAGTCATAGTAAAGTCAAAGATGGACTGGAAGCTAGATAGACTTATGTAGTGATTATCGTACTGTGTATGACATGGCTTAAAACTATCACAGTCAGTAAAGCGAAAAGATCAAGACTCAGAAGAAATGAACGAGTTGAGTCATGACTTGATTGACCAAGCTAGGTAAAAGGAAACCAGGAAACTAGGAAACTGCGGACGTAAGAAAATACATCAAATCTTAATCGGAAAACCGTAACAGAACGCGTCAAGAACCACAGGATGTGGTTGACCACACATGCATGCAGCAATGCAGTACAAGGCCAAATCTAAGAAGGTCGAACGACCTACTTACACATGGAACGACAACCTAAAACAGCACATGAAATACGAGTACTTACTTCGACATGGGAATCAAGTTTTAGACGGACACAGCTGGAGACATTATCGTACCTTGTATGTTATATGGCTTAAAAGTATCAGCACTCACAAAGGCGAACCATTCAAAACCGAGAATATATGAACGAGTTATCATGAGAGAATCGATCAACCACGCTAGTAACAAACCGAGACAGAATAAAATGCATCAAATCTTGGGAAAACCATAACAAACCGCATCAAGAACCACAGGATGTACTACCCAGCACACATCTTCAGACGCTCTGAACCACACCTGTTACATGCAGCAATGCAGTACAGGGCCAAATCTATGAAGGCCGGTGATCTATTTACACATGGATTGACAACCTAAAACAGGACATGAAATACTTCGACAAGGAAATCCAGTTTGGGAGGGACACGGCTGGAGACAGAAATAAGATCAAGAAAGCGGCTAGTGATATCTACAAAAAAACCAGAAACTGATATCAGCGAGAACTCAGAAGACGACCAAGAAAACAATAACACGGAACATAGCGAAGCCTCGACAAAGAAAAGAGCCAAGCAAACGGTTAACCCCACCAAAAGATGCATCGGTGAAGCTCTACCTGGATCAACATGCCGGCGACGACGTGAAAAGATGCCCTCCTATAGACAAATCACCCTTCTCTCCACTAGTCCAATGCTTACTTAAGGCTGCATAGTCGGTAGGCTCGTAATCCTTTCCTATCCTATGGGCACGTCTTCCCTACCATTACAGCGCCCCCCGGTCTACTTCTTGATATGCAATGGCCTATGTAGCACCATGAATCATGAGACTTCAGGGGCTAGTGCAAATCTCGGGGTTCATTCGATTAATCGAGTCTGGTCAAACCACGCTGGGATCGGTGCAATTCATTTCATTTCATTTCATTGAGAATGAAAATCTATTAACGAAGACCTCGTGCGTGGATAAAAAATAACAGTTGCGCGGGACGATCGAAAGTAAAGCTACACTTGATGCGTTTGGTTAGAGGATATTGTTCCATCACATGTCGAGAATATTGTTCCATCACATGTCGAGAATATTGTTCCATCACATGTCGAGAATATTGTTCCATCACATGTCGAGGATATTGTTCCATCACATGTCGAGAATATTGTTCCATCACATGTCGAGGATATTGTTCCATCACATGTCGAGAATATTGTTCCATCACATGTCGAGAATCCGCCGAGCCTATGAAAGCACGTTAAGCTGTGGGTCCTGTTGGCTGGCTTCTATTTTTACAACTTTGACCATTGTTACGGGTAGTCAGAAGCCCGAAAGTCCAGCAACCGCTCTTACCAAGGGGTATTGCATTACCCAGTTATTGGGTTGTGGAGATCAGTGAGGCAATTGATCTATATAAAATACTGATATTCAGCTGCATCCGGTTAGATGTGGAAGCCGACCCCAGCATAGTTGAAACAGGGTTGGGAATATTAATTGAGTAGTTAGTACTTTTCAATTAAAATAGTTTATTTCAGAGAAAATCTCCATAAAAGTAGGTACATAAAAAACATAAAAAAAGTTATAAAAACAAAAAAGTTCGTGTTTTAGTAACAAAAATGGAACTAAAAAATGATCTCTCTTTATTCTCTCTTTTTCTCTTTTTTTCTCTTATTTTCTTTTTTCGTTACAAATAGTTTTCATTGTGCTCCAATCTCTAGATACCTATTTCATACCCTAGATTAATTTCAAAATTATTCCACCTCGTAACCCGATCCCTGCGCATTATGATGAAGGCTCCTGCGTCGGCATAAACTTGGTATAATTGTGTCCAGTTGACGGATCGATAGCTTATCTTATCAGCCATAGTACCTGTACAACGTTACCTATGCCGCCATGCCGCTGGGGGCTGGTACTGGTGTAGACATAAGTGTTAGATCATGCTGAGTAGGGTGAGAAGTTGTCGGAAACTTTTTTGGAGATAACTTTGACTAGTTTTGGTGGCAACAGATAGAGATGGAAACTATTTGGATGTTCTTTTGGTCACCCTGATTCCACTCCACCCATGATATTTTGGATGCAGCTATGACCACCGTCAGTCTACCCCCGATATGATAACATTGTAGTTGCTTTCCATAGTTTTTTCAAAGCATACAGGTACCTTAAAACACAAACAAACATAAAATCACGCCGTTTTCTCATGGAAGTAAACAGAAGCTGCTTATCGCTGGTGTGTTGCGCCACTTCTGTCCAGCTAAATCACTAGGAAGTGGTGATGGGCGGGCGTTTTTATGTCATTTTGACGTTCAAAAAATGCTGACTCTCAGCCTAATTTGAATAAATAACTTTTGATTTTGGTTCCTGCTATGACCCCTATATTATACCTCTTTTACTACCATACCTCGAACTGTGTGGAAAATTTTGTTTTTTTATTGTGTTAGATGGAAATTCACGTTGGCCGATCTCCAATAGAATTCACCAAATTACCTCTTCACTGCTAAGCCTAGTTTCGGAAACCTAGCCTTTGGCAAAAGCCACTGTCTCTAACGTGACATCCGTATCCTCCTATCGACGTCATTAGACATCCAAAAGATCCATGAGACGTTATTGCTAAATTTCAATCGTCCATCTCCCGATATCATTTCTGCAGCTACCAGTACATTCCTGGGCCAGTCATCAGGCCGCGATAACGCGGTGACTTATGTAAATATAACTGAAATGCCATTCCGTGCCTGTGGCAGGCGCGGTAATGTGCCTTGTTACAAACGTACAGGTTATCAGTAGGTATATACCACGACTTGATTCAAGAATCGTAAGTAGATCTGCGAATTGAAAGAAAGAAATAAGTTAATTTGCGGTAAACATGACGCAAAGAAATACTAAACACACACATAAATAAGAAAAAGTTAGGGGAAAAGTTGCGTCACATTTACTCAAAATGGTCAATGCTGCGAGCCTATGCGAGACAGAGCCCCGGCGCTGATGTGATGACGTTGAACTAAATATTCTCCTACTAGCTGCTGCCCACGTCTTTATCTGCCATCTAAGATGAAAAGTAGCCTATGTACTTATCCAGAAATCCGTTCTGCCGTTTTAGTGTAAAAGCTTAACAAAGAAACAAACTTACTTTCGCGATTATAATATTAATAAGAATAATGATGTTTTTTTTTAATTAGTTGGAGAGGCATTAGGTATTTCATTTTCCTTATCAGCCTGGAAATGAGGTGGAACAGTTGTCATTAGGATGCTACTCCATGCTTCCCGCATGGAGTAGCATCCTAATGACAACTGTTGTATCCTGTGACAGTGGCCAGTAGTAACGGACTTACGAATAGGAGGTAGATCATATGTCCAGATAGGGGTTTTCTTTGTGAAAATGTTGGCATCACCACTGCTCTCAAAACGGCGAAGGAAAAACTCGTGAGACATGTGACGTTTAAGTATTAACACACACTGCGACCGCGTTCTGAGTTATGGCCCACTCCCTCACACAGAGAGGAGACATGTGTCCCAGCAGTGGGAACATTATAGGCTGATTACGCTAGGGAAAGAGGTAATCTATTTCACTATCGAAACTTTTTTTTTAAATACACGTGTAGCAACTCGATGTAACTGTTTACACAGCGCAAATTGCAAACATCGATTTGTGCATTCAATCTTGGCAGAAGTGGAAATCTTCAAACGTTTCAGCGACAAAAGATTAAACACATTTTAATCAACGTACATTAAAGTTACTCTACAGCAAACCTTTTAATTAATTAATTAACCGATTGAACGATAGATCACGTGCAACTGCGCACGCGCAGTTGATACAAATGCTAATTACCAATCAACCGTAATTAACAGACAGATTTATATGAATGCATTCCGCTGTTGGCTTTGTATTGTTGTTTAACTTCATAATTTGATGTTTCTAGAAGTTTTATAAAGAAGCATGGACCCCCTGTAACATGGGTAGGTATTTTGATTTTGACAAACTTAACATAGCATCATGCCTTTTTTTGTGGGTGGGAAATCATCAAATGACGTCTCCCGCTCTGGGCGGAGCGGGAGGGCGTGTCAGACTTTTACTGACTAAAACCCACCCGTGTTCCTTCAGTTGCCCACATGCTAGGGCCACGGTTTCTCTTTCAAACAAATGTCGCGACCCTGGCAGGATAACATTACGCCTGTATTTTAATAAGCGATGCGTTAGGTACGTTAAAGTCAACTCATTATCTCATAGGGGGCAATCCTATTGCCATCAACCAGGCACAAATTCCGAATCAGAAAATTCCTGATGGTAAAACTCAACAACATGTCCGATTCGGGATTTGAATCCAGGACCTTATGCTCAGCATTAGCACTTGTGACCACTAGACAACAAGACAGGCAAAAAGGCAGACAAATTGCATGTTGTTACAAATTACCTTCCTAATCTAACAATTAATAATAATAATATAAGGCTGCAAGTGTCGCATTGCTATGTAAAGTAATGTTGGTAGTCATTGATTACCACCACCATATGCTTTTTACGTTCATCGATACCTTAGAGAAACTAGTAAAGTATACAGCATCAAGTAATTCATTAAAATTATTCGGTTGTTCTAAATAAATTGGAATAAGGAAGAGTAAGGGAATGGTTCCCATTACCTGTTCGAATAAACTTAGTTATGTTTACCTACATCAACACGAAGCATCATAAGTAAGTAGGGTTGCCACCTGTACTTTATAATAAAGTACTGTACGTTATTTCACACAAATGTACTTTATACTTTATGAGAACAATAAAGTACACGAAAATCCTTTATTTTCCAAGATTTGATTTCTTTGGGATTTTGAAAAGATTAGTTGTAAATACTTTTTCGTTAAACGAAATTTATTTGATGCAAACTGCAAAAAGCAATAAAAAATATGTTTTGAAATTGAATAATAAAGAAAAATAAATCGTACTTTATTTTTATACCATGTACTTTTTTTTGCCCCGTTGGTCTCGTGGTCGCAAGCGCGACCGCTGAGCGTGGGGTCCTGGGTTCGATTCCCGGGTCGGGCAAAGTGTTGCTGGGTTTTTCCATTAGGAATTTCTTAGTAGCAGCCCGGAGTTTGGAAGTTGGCGGTGCCTCGGAAAGCACGTTAAGCCGTTGGTCCTACGCCTGATCTCTCTCCGGTCGTGTCGGATTGCCGTCCCATCGGACTATGAGAGTGAGGGAAGAGTGAGTGCTCCTGTGTCTGCGCATACACTTGAGCACTATAATATCTCCCGCGCCGATGGCTAGTCTCCGTTGAGATTGGCCGTCGTGGCCGAAATTCGGGCTGGAGGACTATATATATACTTTTTTTTCTTACCTATAATAAACAAAGTACTTTAATTGCAAGAAAAAAAGGTGGCAACCCTATAAGTAAGTAAGAAGAGCAGTGGTGGGCTAATGGTATCAGCCCCGAGTTACGAGTTTGATTCGTGGGTTCGAACTCAGGCAGGCGGTTTACTTTGTGTAAATAATATCATCACCACTGCTCTCAAACCGGCATGTCTTAGAGCCAAAAATTTGAAGACTTGTGACATATCTACCAGCCCGCACTGGGCCGTGGTAGATTACGGCCCATTCACTGTATCCCAGCAGTGGGATCAATAAAGGCTGATTACGACGACATCAAAAGTTGGTTCTCGAAATTGAGCATATCGAAGCCACGACCTCTTGTTTACCAGAATCAAGCCAGTCTTGTCCCATTGCAAGTTCCATTACGCTTATCAAATACTAGCTTTTGCCCGCGACTTCGTCCGCGTTAAATTTTGCTTCCCCGACCCTCCCCGTCGCATCGAATCGCCTGCCCGTGCGAAGTCTTCGTATTCGTAATTTATTTTTACTTGGCTCCTAAAGATCCTGTAGCCTTCCTCGATAAATGGGGTATCAAACACTAAAACAATTCGAGCAGTAGTTCCTGAGATTAGCGCGTTCAATCAAACAAACTCTTCAGCTTTATAATATTAGTATAGATCTCTGACCCATCAATAAAAAACTTAATAAACATACTACCAAGCATAAAGAAGCTCTATTCAATATCAATTAAAAACCACTCAAGATCAAAGTCAAGTAGTATATAAGCAGTATCAGTAAGGGACGCCACACATCGGCTCGGTCTAATCTCATCTGTTTGTTTAACATGTGTCAGATATCTCAATTATCCTTAATTACATGCAGTTGCAACCAGGATGTATCGTTGTCGAGTTCTCATGCAAATATGGCCGACGTCACCGGGCAATTATGTGAAAACTAGCTGTGCTTGCGGTTTTGCCCGGGTGCATGTGAAAATGGACGTTGTACTGGGACAAAAGTAGCTCATGTTTACTCCTTATAATGTTAGCTGTCTGCGAGTGAAAGTCCCGTCAAAATCGATCCAGCGGTTTCAGAGATTAGCCGGAACAAACAGACAGACAAAAATTTCAAAAAAAGTGTTTTTTTGATGAGAACCGTATATACTTTCATGGGCATTTAGTGAAAAGCTGTTAATTTGAAATTTCAAACAGACATTTCAATTTTATTTGTATGTATGTATGGATAGATAAGTCGAGAACTTTTAGACCGTCCCTTCTCTTAATGTAGTTCTGAAGGACATGTCAGGATAAGTAGGTCGTCTTCTTTTGATGTTTCAGTTTCTCTGTAATCTTTTAGCCATGTGCAGGGGGGATTTCTATATTGGTTTTTGGCTTTGGGCAATAAATGGTTATATTACTGTAAGTAGGTTTTTACAAACACTTTTTCTCGTCAATCATATTTTTAAAACTAGATGACATCGGCGTTCCCTATGCGACTACTCTCAGAAGAAAGGCCAAACTCAGAGGTCAATATTGTGAACTGGTTTTATGGTTCCTTAACAAATGAGTGAATCTGTCTGTCTGTCAGCTATAGAGGGCTGTCTCTTTTAATTACTGACTGACTGTGTGACTTGAAGACCCCAAAAGCTTTCAGGAAAAGAGCAGATTTCAGCAAGATGAACATGCAGAAGTGAAGGAATTTTTCCACCACTCCATGACCTCATCAGTTTGGCAGCATCTCAGATAACAGTTACTCTGAACTCATACAATTGTGCGACACATTACACAGCTCGTAATATATGCACTTGTATGAGAACGTATTGCCATAGGCGCCGCGACGGCGACGTATATTGTAATGAATGGGTCCTGGTGCTGCTGGTCTGATGTGTTTTGTATTGTTTCAATTAAAATGTTGTTTTTTAAACGAATAATGTTGTCTTGATTTTATTGCGAATAACTTTGATGGTACGGTTGGTGCAGCGATTTTTGCACGGAACTCTATACTAGGTATTTGTTTGATCAACAGATTATTTTTTCTATAATGGTCTCCAAGTTTCCGTTTTTGTGGATAAATATTACAGCCGCAGTTGATCGTAGATTAAGTTATGCTTCCCGCGTTCGGGTTGTGGATGGGTGACCATTAATTACAAATCAAGACTCCTCTGTAGGTACCTCTGATAGCACGTTAAGCCGATAGTCCTGGTTGTCATTTGAAGATCTTTGGCAGTCGTTATAGGTAATCAGAAGCCCGAAAGTCGGACAAACAATTCTAGAATCAGAATCAGTACTTTATTTGCTATGAATCTAGGTACAGGTATAACATGTTGTGCATAAATTAATTAGATCGGCTACAGTCTACCTTACGGCATGCAAATTATTAAATAACTAAGGGGCATTGTGTAATTGGGTTGTGGAGGTCAGACAGGAAGTCGCTCCATGTTAAATACTGGTATTCAGCCGCATCCAGTTAGACTAGAAGCCGATCCCAACATAGCTGAGTAATGGCTAGGCTGATTGGTTGATAGTCTCTTAGTTTATGAAGCAGGTTCTCTGGGGAGCGTTGAGGAGCTTTGGGTAAAGTTGGAGTTTTTTACTCCAACTTTTATTTGTATCACTGTACGAATCAACGCGGAAACGTGAAATAGACTTTAACTTTTAGTGGATCTTTTCTTAACGCATCGATGGCATACAGTATGTTCTGTGTTATAGGGGTTTGGTTTCCGCACTTAGTCCTTTGAGTGGCCCATTGTGCGTGGTGGCAAACAGTATAAACTGAGTGCAGCTACAAGATCATCAAGTGCACAGGTGACAGAATAAGCGACGCAAGGTGGTAGATGGCAAATGTTTGCGGGTGGTTATGACCACAGATATTTATCCTGCAACGGGGAAATATCACACCGATATAAAATATTGATGTATTTTGCATATATTGTCATCATCATGCTTGTATGGCCGTATGAGTCTAACTACTCCTAAATTTGGAACTAGTATTTAATTCTAATTAACTGAATTTACATCGGTGTTTGAATTCTTAATTTCCCTTAGTCATTTGTCACAGGACTGGTCATCAGGAATAACCAGAATACATTTCAATCAAAGCAAAAGAACACTATTGTGAAAATTATGGTCAGTTTCTTTTTTTTATTAAGATCTATCCCCAACCTGACTTAGGTATACACTATTCAGGATTCCTAAAGATTTTTCCGTTGGTGATAATCAGTGTTTTCCTAAATTTACTTATCGCCAGCATTATTAAGTTAGAGAAATGACTTCGGAATCAGTTATCGAGCTCAAACAAAAATAAACTATACGGGATGGCAGGGATTCAGTACTTTATGATTCTGGACCCCGCTAAGTTTTTCGCTGGTCACACAGACGGTTATTAAAAAAAAATGCTGTTCCTGTTTGGCCCGCGTAGGTATTCCACTTTTCTATCAAACAGCGTTTCTTTTTGATAGCTGACATATAATGTCTACGCTATAGGGTCTAGAAACGTGCTGAATTCATGGTGACACTGCACATCGAGGTCCCTACCACTCCGTTTACAGAATTAACATTAGGCTCGTAAAAAACAGACAAAAAAACATGTCCTACAAAAAAGAACCATGTCCAACCAAAGTTGAACGGAGCAGGTACCTAACTGCGAACAAGTCCATTAGTAAATAAATGAGTAGTTACTAGTAGACATGCCGCGTGGGTGCGCAGGCGACGCGCAAAAACTTAGAGTGGGAGACGGTCCCTTTGTGGACAGCGGATGGTGGTATGCGATACGTTGCTAGTATTGCTTTCAAAAAACTGTCAAAACTTAAAAATCGACGATAGACGATGCTTGGTTAGAAATTTGCAGGGTCGGAGGAAGAAGCTGGATAACGTATAGCGGAGTTTAAGTGAGGATTTATAGTCTGTATTGTTTGTTTTTATTTTAAGTTTTTTTTTCTTGTTGCAGGTAAGTTGAACTTTACTGGTAAGCACTGAGCTGCTTCTCTCTCTTCACTAGTGAAGAGATTGCTCGAGTTCTCCACCAAGGTATTGACGGCCAAGTTGTAATAAGACAGTGAGTATGTTTTGTCATGCATGTGGTAAGTGACCACTTTATTACCAATTTCGTATGCCACTTTATCCAATCGCGTATGCTCGCTTACTACTGCCAGAATGTATTGTTTTGTTAGAGGAAGTGGCATACGACCACGGCTTTCAGGTGAAAATATTTTCTTATTGCATACTTTTTAGAGCGTGAATTTTGAGGCGTTTTATTTTTTAAGTAATTTTGTGGTTATAGTTTCGTGATTTTCGAAAATGAATCTCTTTTATTGATATTTTAAAAAAAATACCTCGTCTTGAAAAAATCAAAAACATTTTTTGTTCGAAACTTTATGTTTTCTGGAGGGTGCCATATTTAATTTGATGTGACCTGACGTGTAACCACCGGATAATAGAAGACGGTTCCAACGATATCTCATTTGTAAACAATAATGAGCAGTTAGAAGTTATGAGGAAACAGATGAAAATACACACATATCTGTTAAATACATAATCCCCCATTTAGAACAAAAAGATTTTCAACCAGAGGCATACTAATTAATATTTATGCGTTTATTTTTATACCTAAATGCGTCTATTCTGCATAAAACCTATAAATAAAATAATTAATAGCGGTGCGCACAGCCGCGAGACGGTCCACGCGTCACGTCTAGTGTAAACACTTCCTTATGCGACACAGCTAATTGTTTATAATGTTTATCATGCGCACGCGTTTATTAAGAGCTTTAGTTTAATCATGTTTATGGTATTTTAATGAATAGGACTTAGATGATTCAGTTAATTTACGAGCTTGGTCATCTGCGAGCGAGTTTATTATAAACAGATTTTAGATGTTTTTCTGCTAGAAAACGTCTATACTATACGCAACTAAGATATAGGTATAGGGCCAATCTTTCTGAATAAAGTCGGTATCATACAGTTCCTGGTAGTTTTTCAGTACATACATTAGATACAATAATGGAAATTACTGGAGGACCCTTCAAGGGGTCCTTAATGTTCGAAAGAGTTACCGTGGCCCTGGCATATTGGCAACTGAAGGAACACGGGTGTGGTTTAGTCAGTAAAAGTCTGACACGCCCTTCCGCTCCACCCGGGGCACTCCGGGGGATGTCATTTGATGATTTTCCATCGACAAAAAAAAGGGTCCTTAATTAAATAATTACTTTTTATGGTTCAACATTGTATGTATGTAAAGTGTCAGAAATGAAACAACATTAAGAAAAACCAAAATGTGTTAATTTAGCACATTCATGTCTGAAGTACAACCAAAGAAAAAAGACTGAAAAGGTGATTTCAAATTAATTTTTCAGAAGCATCACAAATATTCTGGCAAAAGATATCTATGATAGTCTTTTACTACGAATTTTGTTACATACAGTTGACTAAGAAGAGAACAAAATGTCTCTAAGACCACAGGACTTCAAAATGCGTTGAAGAAAAATCACACGTAACGTATTTTCACTGTAGACACAGGAATGGCGTCTCTTTCACAAGGACTTCAACTATTTCTAACAACAAGAACAAGTATTGCAGCACACACAAACAGACAATCTTAATACCAGCATTACCAAATCCTATGATAATGAAGATGTCCTCCAGGCGGCCACTATCTCGGCTAGATCAAGCGCGCAGCCTGTTACCGGACAGCTTGCGAAACCGCAAGAATGCCATCAGACACCCACGGGGATTGGTCACCGTGCAGGGGAGATGGAGAAGTTCAAATTCGGCAGACGATAGGTAATGTTCCCACTGCTGGGATAGAGGGCTGTAATCTACTGCCAAGGTCGTGGATTTTATCGGAAGAGTTACCGTGGCCCTGGCACAGGCAAAGGTTATAGTCAGTAAAAGTCTGACACACTCTCCTACTCCACGCAGAGCGGGAGACGTCATTTGATGATTTCTCACCCAAAAAACTTTTTTACAAAAAAAAAAACAACCGACTTCCTTAAAAACACTACAAAGTGAAAAATAACTTTAATTTCGGAAGTCGGTGTCTTAGGATCTGTATTTATGGTTTTTTTGCCACCGACTTCCGAAATTAAAGTTATTTTTCACTTTGTAGTGTTTTTAAGGAAGTCGGTTGTTTTTTTTTTTTGTAAAACAGTTTTTATTTTTAAATTTTTATTTGTGGTATTCACCCCGCACTAATTCCAAACAAACAATGCATATTTATGCGATAGCAGAAATCGCGGTTGATTTGTTGTCATTTTTTAAAGAGTTCCGGTGTCTGTCTCCCGAACTCATCATCAGATCTATATAAAATAAATAAATAAATAATAAATAAAATAAATAATAAATAAAAAAACATATTAACATCCGAATTGAGAACCTCCTCCTTTTTGAAGTCGGTTAAAAAAGGGCTGTAATCTATCACGCGTGCCGAATGCGGGTTGGTAAATGTCAATGTCTTCGAAGTTTTGGTTCTAGGACATGCTGTTTCCACGTGATGTTTTCCTTCACCGTTTTGAGAGGAGTGGTGATGAAATTATTTAGACAAAGTAAAGCGCTTTCCTTGATTCGAATCCATGATCTACAATACGTAGGTGAGTGCCATTACCACTGGCCCATCATTGCTCTATCGTAGCCATATAATTATACTGCTCTAGGGAAGGGATTCTATCAGATCGAAGCGACACAGCTAGGGACTACGCTTGATGTTTCGTTTGGTAGACATGTAGCTCCAACAAGTGACAAATCAGTTATAGAGCACCAAGAGTCCGTATGGCCAGTGCATTAGCAGGTAGAGAACCATGCGTTCGTTTGCCAGGAACATCTCAGGCTAGGAGCATGCCACTAAGGGCGCAGCATATAACTTGTCTTCGACCTTATAATATGAATGGGCCTCTGGATCAGTCTTATTTTATTTGTTTAATCATTATAGGCCAAAATTTTGTTGCGTGCTTTCGCGTTTCTAATGTTATTTTAAAAACAAAATATCTATATTTGAAACGAAGTTAAATGTTTATTTATGTATGTGGACCTTTTAAGAGACTTTTACACGTATTTAAAAAAATAAATGGCGCTAGCATTTCCAGAGACAAAATGCCGAAATAGACTGGGAAGTCCTGGTCTCTAGCATCTCCACAAATCCCTCTTTGGTTTAACATAAATCCATTGTCTCAATCATTGTGCTTACTTCACCTACTGTCCCTCACCGGACAGTGGCAGTTGGTTGTGACCATATCAGTGGTTCCAGTGGGCGCCCTAATATCCTCGGCGCACCCATTATACTCTGTTTACTTGTCCGCACGTGACGATCGGCAAGATACGATGAGCTTTAGTACGAACACCATCTTGATGGTGTAAACACAGGACACCTAATTTCAAAAGAACTGAGGTTCTAAGAAAGCGGAAAAGGAAATTGTATAAAAAGAATGTCTGTTTAGCATGGTTGTGTTTGGAATTCAATTACCTGAGCAAGCCTTGTCTTTGAAAAACCTCTGAAAACGAAGGTTTTTGAAGCGTTAAGAGCGTGACATCATATTTATTTATTTATTTTTAAAAAGTACAGCTGCATCATATAGTTATGTTAAAGTTATGCTAGGAGTAATTTTAATAATATCTAGATTTCGATGTACATTGATTAAAATATTTTTACTTTTACTTACTAAACTGAATTTAAACATGGAAATGGACAGCAACACAAACTAAAGTTAAGAAGGCGGGTAACAAAACAGAAACGATTTAAAAAAAAAAAAAAAAAACAACAATTTGGCACGAATAGCGCGATTTTCTTTCTGAATCTGAGCATGTCGCAGAACATATCTAATTCAGGTGTGTTTAATTCATTATTGTATTCGTTGCTCATACGTATGTATACGTATACTCATATGCAGACTGTAAACCTAGATTGGTTTTTAAATAAGATGTACGTAACCAACTAATATCTTCAATTTTTTTTAGTCTTTGGGTAAATTCATGCATTAACAAAAATAGCAAATAAAACGATTGTTTTCATTCTAATAAGCCGTAAATAATTTACAGAATTAAGTCTTTACAAGACAAGAAAAAAAGAAAACGAAACCTATAGCAGTGACTTTGGAACTCCCCGACCAATCTAAGAAAATGTACGCATGGTCACCCCAGCGCTCAGTGTGTCGTGTGCACAACATACCATTTTGATAGTTTCCAAAAACGTTTTGATTTCCAGCAGCTATCGCAATGTTCGCAATTTATACCGAAATGTTCGCAAATGATGCAAATTCATAATTGCAAAGGAAAAGCCAAAAACACGAGGATCAGTCCTTTTGAGGTTTGTTATATCTTATCATATTGCTCAAATTACAATTTACGAAATAAGGGGCCATACATTACTGTAATACATTAATATGCTTGCTAGGCTGTAATGGCAGGGCATAAGTTTCTTTACTGCTTCCTAAATGAAATGTAATAATATTGCTAAAATAATCGCTCATTTAGCAGTTTTAGGACATTGTTTTCTAAAACAGCGTCCTGGTTTCGGTAAAAATAATTTATCTCAATAATAAATAATCGTTCATTTATTTTCAAATATCATACCCTCATAACTTTAGTAACAAACTAACAATTTACTTACAAACTATGTCCTTTTTCTTTTTCGCGTTTCGATAGCAATCTAAATATAGCCCAGAATTTGGTTACGAGCTTGGCACTTTCAGTAGCGTCCATCAACTCCTGTAGCGTGTAGACACGCTGGACAAGATATCAAGTGCCCCAATGTTTTCGGGACAAACTATGTTAGTAATACTTATAACACACTATGACGAAACAACTAAGTTTCTATAAGGAAGTGCATGTAGCTGGGTTACAACGTGAATGATAGGGTAGTACAGTTTGTTAGCAATTCCAATCACCTCTGGCTCGAAAGCGATTCCTACTGATAGTATATTACGTAATACATGGCATTGTTTACGTTACTAAGCAGACAATTACGATATGATAGAATGGATCAGCAATAAACCTTTAAAAATATTCAGATTCTCATTAAGGGGATTACCTCGCTCAAATCCTGAAAATACCGTGTGTTTAAAGAAGTTTGTATATGAATCCTTTTGTGCGTTTTCAATATAAAAAATATATGTTAAACTAAAGGTCATCACAAAAACATTGTTTTGTTTAAAATTTTAATAAACTTACTCAAATTTTATCAAAAAATCGTATTAAATAGGTCCTTTTTCAACCTAAATTGAAAATTTTCTCTATAACGGCTCAATAACTCGGCATGAATTTTATACCAAAAAATACGTAATGATGTATTTAACAATGTGTATTGATATTTTTCTCTTATTTCTTTTAATATTATAAAATATTTCATAAAAATCCGAAATTTCGCGAAAAGCACTATGTCACTCCCGCACTCGTCCCTCTCTCTCTCGTCGTTTCGTCGTAAGTTAGTACGGGGCAGCATGCTCAAGGTCATTGGGCAATGTAATGCCCTTAATAGTGTGTTACGCAATTAGGGTGCAGGAGACAGTTGGATCTTTCGCTCGTCCCGACCCTTGCTTGAGCCAGCCCGCGCAAAATCCCTAAATAATAATCGTACCGATTCAGCCCGACCCTTGCTGCCCTCTACCAGAGATGCCCTAAGCCGAGGTCGGTACCCCCGAATGGGTGCTCTTAGCGAGTAGTCGCTCTAGTTTTAAGTTTCTAAGGCCAGGGTGCTTACTCTCGAATATAATTCCAATAGATCGACATTGGTCAAACGTCAGTTGGTTGAGTTAAACGTCAGAGATTGGCTAGACTCAGTGAGTCCAGCCAATCACTGACGTTTGACTGACAATTCCAATGTCGATCTATTGGAATTATATTCGAGAGTAAGCACCCTGGTTGGTCTTACTTTATTAAGGTAGCCACAGGCAAGTCCGGTTAAGCAACCGACAACCTCATTGGTTGACCTGTGCGATGCCATTACAAACAAAAAGTCCCGAAACAGGGTTGTTTCTGATCTTCAATCTAAGGATTGAACTACTCCAGATAAAGAAAAGAATGAAGTTGTATTTGTCTTGCCCCACGACTACTACTCACTATTTGAAAATAGCTCTACAATTCACAGCCGACAGAAAATAATTCCTACAAACAGAACAACGTCAACTTTCAAAGAACTGTGTCTATTCTATCAATCACGCTTGTCCTACCTTAAAAAGTAAACAATATGCCCAGCAAGTCATCAGTTCCTCGGAATGTGACCCATTGAGCTCCGTGTTCTAGTAATGAGCGCGACACTTCGTGATGGTGAATCATGCGCATACTGATGCCCTAATATAGATGTACCGTGGAACTGGCGTGTCGGCTAGTGCTTCTGAGGATAGGCAGAGATGCGCCTATACAGTGTCAGATTTTGCCAGATAGAGTTTGACAGTCAGTCAGATTGGGGAAGATTAGGATAACTCTGTTTTTTTGGCTAGAAAACAGGCTGAAAAGTTTAGTATTAACATATTTTTTAATCAAATCAATTCATTAATTCAAACTAGGTTGAGAGTCAGCACTTTTTGAATGTCAAAATTATATAAGACAGCCCCCCAAAACGCCCGCTCTTCACCATTTCCTAGTGCTTTAGCTGGGAAGAATTAAGTGGCGCAACAAACTCCTCAGCAGCACAGCTGTCTGTTAACTTAGAACTTGATTCTATACAAAATATGTAAGTAATTAACACGTATTTATTCAAGACAATTTTAACCGTCATTTTGTGTTGAGAATACCAATAAGTAAGTATATAATTTAAAAAAATAACTATAATTTTCACCGACTAATATAATCAAATCGTAAATAAGTGTGATATTTCCATTCTGTCGATTTATTGAATTTATACAATATTTCTTGCGGATTTTTAGTTTAGCCAGATTTTGGAACCAAATTTAGGCCCATCTGTCACGATACTACTCCAAAGTAGTTTTGACCAACTTTAACACAAAATTGACTGGACTGAATAAAACTGGAAGATTCCCGTTTTATTCAGTCCAGTAAATGGATGTAAAATCTAGGGCAAAAGAGATCATTTCCATAATAGTGCATAGTCGTTTTTCATTGATACCAGTTAAGAGTAACTGTAGAGTTTCTTCCCGGCTCTTTTCCTTAGTAAACGATCAATTGGAATATTGAACCTAGCTTCTGACGTTTCATAATAAGCGCCCATGTATGTACATGTGAAATAAAATGTTTCGATATTGATATTCATATGAATATTTCTTGTATTTATAAATTGGTTGACAAGGTCAATAGGGTTTTACACTCAAAAGAATTCGACCTAGTACAAACCATTACACGGTAATGAATAAGACAGTTTATGAAGTGAATCACGCGCATTCTGTTGCCCTAATATGGTGATGGCGCGAAGAACTAATAAACAGCTGTGTTTAAGGCCCTTCCGCTGATATTTGTGAAGCTGGCCTTCTTCTGGTGATTGCTTATGATAACTTACGACCTCCAATCGTAATACTACGTTTATAGGTGCGTACCTTGAGTCTTGGCGCCGGTGCAGGGATGTCATAAACACGCGACATTCTGTCGTTCAGCATCTTTGGGAACTAGATCAGTGATTATCATCTGATTTTCACGAAGGGTTAAACAGAGGTGATTTTTATACTTACCAGGGTCTCGGGTTTATTCGAAAGAATTAAGGTGGCCTTGGCATAGCTGACTGAAGGAATACGGGTGGGTTTTATTCAGTAAAAGTCTGACACGCCCTTCCGCTCTACCCAGAGCTGGAGACGTCATTTGATGATTTTCCAACCAAAAAAGGAAGTAAACTTATAGTACACCACATTTTGCCAGTTATGTTTAAGTCTCATGTAATACAGGTTGAGCCTAGTGCCTATTAACAAATCCAGACTCTGGGCTGCTACTGAGAAAATCCAGATGTTAAAACTTAATAACACTTTGTCAGACCCGGGAATCGAACTCAGGACCTTATACTCCGAGCAGCAAAAGAAGATTAACAATCAAATGAAAACTAGAACCACTATAAGGAAATTTGTAACAAACTAACAAGGAGGTTTAAATCCAAAAAAAAAACTTTTCCTAATTACCAAAAAGGCGTAATAAAACATGCCCAGAACTCCTTCCCTAAAGTTTTCCTCGCCCGTCAAGTATAATTGCCCTCTGAGTCACACAACACTTGATGCCCAAACATAGTACCCCATGACCAGCTAAGTAAGGGCCGTGACCGCTCGGCATCGCTCGGCAAAGCTCGGCCACTTCCGTGCTATTCGGTCAAAACCTTTGATTGTAGACATTGAACTTCTGTGAAGGTTCCTCTTTGATCCGTATTAATCCTTTTTTGGAGTGTTTTTTTTTCTAGGATGATCAGCTTCCTTATAAAATCATATTCTCAGTACTTTGAGATACCTGTCTTAATAATATCTATGTATAATATTATAACAATTACACTTCGCCAGCGATTTCGGCTGTTTTTCTTTAATTAACCCCCGACGCAAAAAAGGGGTGTTATAAGTATGACCGCTATGGGTGTCTGTCTGTGGCACCGTAGCTCTTAAACGAATGATCCAATTTGAGTGCGATTTTTTTATTTTAAAATAGATTTTCTAATGGTGGTTCTTAGATATGTTTTATCAAAATCGGTTCAGTCGTTTCGACACGACGATCTTTTGATAAAAATATTACCTACAACTTCCTATTAAACTTAATGGGCCAATTCGTAATTTTTTTTTAGTATAAGTATCTTCTTAACTAAAAATAATTGGGATTTTTTTTAGTTTTTGGCTTCAAGTCTGTATGATGAAGACTGCTACTCGGAAATTCCAGATAGAAAAAGCCTATTACAATCTGTCTAACCCGGGAATCGATCCCAGATCCTCATGTTCAGCAGTAGCGTTAGTGACCAGTAGTAAAATAAGGCAGTTAAACGAAATATAAACTTTATTATATTCCGGTGCCAAAAGGAGCGCGTCAAGTGTGACAACTGACTATTACTCGTTTACGACCGGCGCGTGCGCATATGGTCAGGCGTTAGTACGGAATATATTATACTAGCTTTTGCGTACGACTTCGTCCACGTAAATATCCGTTATCGCGGACGCAGACGAAGTCGGAGAATCAAAAGTACCCTATGACCTTTCTTGAGGTTCAAACTTACCACGAACCAAATTTCATTAAAATCGGTACGCACTGAACCGATTTTAATGAAAGTTCAAAGTTAACATTTGGTTGTGAAAGCAGACAGACAGAGACAGACAGAGTTAGTTTCGCATTTATAATATATCTTACTTTTTAGAGAATGGGCAGCAGTGTTCTCTATGCATTTTATCACCATATTGCGATCGTCAACTCGCCTGCCAGGTGCGGCGATATGGCGAACCCCTCCAAATTGGGGGAGGCCGATGTCCAGCAGTGGACGTTCTTCGGCTGAAATGATGACGATGATGGTTTCTATACTCAATTTTTTTGTGAAATTATAAAACAAACCAGCTGTCCACTGTTGCCTAGAATTATATTTTATGTTTATCAGATGCCAGTTTTACGCAGAGATACCTACACACCGCGGCGGGCTGTCACATAATGTACATATGTATATAGAACCGTTGTTTCGCAGAACTACCGAATCTTATCAAATCTAACGAGCGTCGACCGCGGCCAATCACCCCTCGCAAGCTCTGGGGCTAAATTGAAACGGTTGAAGCTCTAACTTAACTTCCAACAAAAATGAAATAAGAATACATTTATTTTGTTTGATACGCGGTTGCTCACAATGTCCCTTATTAGAAGGCTAAAAGTCACCCAAAGAGCAATGACAAGAGCTATATACTTAGAGTTTCAATACGTGATCGAATCAGGAATGAAGAGATCCTGTGGCGAATCAAGGTAACTGACATAGCCTGAAGAATTGCCAATCTTAAGTGGCAGTGGGCAGAGCACATTGCTCGCAGAACAGATGGCCAATGGGGCTGAAAGTTTCCGCAGGTCTGCGCTGGATGCGGGAAGCACAAAACCGGTCCATGTGGCGGAGTTTGGGGAGATATATGTCCAGTATTTCTTTCGGCTGATTGATGATGATGATGAAGATTATATTCCACTATTCTTCACTCACATTCCACACTAGAATTCCCCGTGTATATTTTTAAAACTTAAAATTGGCTTAAAAGAGAGAAAAGAAAAAACGTCTATTCCGTCTGTTGTAGTTCCAGATATTACCGTAGGACGTAATCTTATGCAAACAAGACTTACAAAAAAAATTAACGTCTTTATAATATTAGTATCTTAAGTATCTACACTAGATAAAGAGAAAAAAAAGAGAAAAAAATATAAAGAGGATATTTTTAAATTGTTGTTTGTTTGTTTGTAATGGATAAACTCAAAAACCACTGGACCGATTTTAAAAATTCTTTCACCATTACAAAGCTACATTATCTGCGAGTAATATAGGCTATATAACATCACGTTACAAATAAGAGGAACGGAGCAGTAATGAAAAATGTTGCAAAAACGGGAAAATCGCACGGGTAGGCGATTCGACTCGAAAGGGAAGGGTCGGGGAAACACGAAATTTAACGCAGACGAAGCCGCGGGCAGAAGCTAGTTGATTATAAAGTTCGTGCCGATATCAAAGAAGATACCTAGCCTACCTACCTGTTCTATGAAATAAAACCGGTAAAAAACAGCTTTCCATAAGTATGGCAATCCTTACATCGATACTGCCAAATCCGTTGACCTACATTTCCTTGCGAAATGTCACCCTAAATTGGATCAAGTTTCCAAATTCACTTGCGGCACGCATTCAGCCTAAATGATATACAGACATCCACACTTGATCTACGAAAACCGCCCTTGCTGCTAGGACTTAAAGATGCTGTCAGTGTCAAATTAGAGGTATGGTTGAGGTTGAGTGTACGTTGTCTGTCTAAATGAGGTACATTGGAGTATGTTATCAGTAAGACGTATCTGGTACTCCCACGCCGCAGCTACTTGGGTTGCCGTGTTTGGTGGGCCGGTACAGTGTAGAGGAGCAAGGGAAATGCAGAACAACATGATTGGTTGTTCTCATTGCAATAAGTTTTTCAGTTTTCATTTTTCTTAAAGTTTGTAGCACGAACTAAATATACAGATTTATCATCATCATCTGCCTAGCCTTTTCTCAACCATGTTGGGGTCGACTTCCAGTCAGTTTTACATGGAGCGACTGCGTAATTGACCTCCACAACCCAGTTACTGGGTAGGACGATATCCATTATGAGAGATTGTTACACTTAAATATACATTAACCTTAAACATTTATTTTAGTTTTGTTTAAAAGCTCATACTTACATTAATATTGTTATTAGTTATTGTCATGATTATCAGAGTTACAACACAGATGAGTGGTGGCAATGGCACTACTTTCAGAGTATTTTTTTTTTGTTTTCTCTGTTTCGATTTCTGTCTATCAGTTTTTGACATTACTATTAAGTCTTAATACGTTTTAATTAAAGTTATTTATGAAACGTTTATAATTTCGCATGCCTTTGGTAATAGAACATAGTTGACAGCGCAGTCAATACATCCTTTTTATTTATTTATTTGTTTGTGCACAATTTATTACCGTTGGCATTACTGTTGTCAAATATATCATTATTCTCCTGCCCTTATCTATATATTTGGGGTTCGTGCAACATGTATTTTTCTTTATACTTGTCGTCAACCCAGTAGTCATAGAATTTGTAAGAAAATAAAAATATTGACTGATTGATACTATAATGTAAATTTATATGTATAGAGCAAAAAAAAAAATCTAATGCACACAATATTTATGCATTTCAGACATGCCTCTATATTTTATTTCCAGTTTTCATCTCATTTCGAAAAACACAAAACAACAATTCCATTTTTTTTTAATCACATTTCCCTCTTTCCTTTGACAAACAGCACATGTCCGTTTCGCCCGAGCCTACTCTAATTACATAAAACACACGCCACGTGACTCAGCGTGGACAGTAGGTACCTGCTGTAGGTACTTACAATACAGTTAGACTTAATCAATTGGATTACTGTAAAACAATTGACTAATCTAGGTCGCGGGGACAAAAGACAGAGGGGGGGGGGGAGGGAGGAAATTGTTATGGTAGTGATTTAATTATGGCGGCTTTAGGATTTGGTGAGGTTGGTGAAATTGATAGTTACTTTTTGAGATTAATAAGAGATTAACTTAAAATAAAGTCATATGTACTTACGGCAGGTCACGTCAGTGGTAACAAAAAACTTTGTCACAAAAATATCTATACTTACTAATATTATAAAGCTGAAGAGTTTGTTTATTCGGTTGAATAACCTCAGGAACTACGTGTCTGAATTGAAAAAATCTTTTTGTGTTGGATAGCCTATTTATTGAGAAAGGCTATATAACAACACGCTGCAATCAAGGAACGGAATAGCAACGAATAATGAACGAAAACTGGCAGCCAATTCGATGCGACGGGAAGGGTCAGGGGAGCAAAAATTTGACGCGGACGAAGTCGCGGGCAGAAGCTAGTCACTAATAAGATATGCTACGTAGTACTCAGAATAACCATAAGCCGTGGGGTGCGCGCACGGCCTCTTTTTGCCGTATCATCTAGTCGTACAAATGCAGGCTTACGAGCACCCATACGACACCTCATTGGTCAATAAAACAATCTTTTCCAAAATATTGACACCTTTGCTCTAGCAACTGGTAAATTTAAAGACCTTGTTCGGGAAACAGTTTTGAATATTGCTTCCTAGTATTTAACGTTGAGACTGTAATTTTATAAAGGGTAAAGACAGGCAACTTTTCATCAGATCGCAGACGAAGTCGCGAGAAACAGCTAATTTTGAATAAATCAAAGGTGCAAAACAGAAAACCGAACGTGTGAAAACAAACGGTAGAATTACACACAGACCGCACGGTCTCGTGCGAGGCGGCGAGCCTCCTTGCCGGAGTGCCGCCATGGGATCTGGAGGCAAAGGTCCTCGCCCACATGTGGGAGTGGCGCGAGGAGGCCAAACGCCGGGGCGAAACTCCGCTGCCGCGACAAATCGCGGCTCGGCGGACCGAGCTCCGGCAGGATCTCATGGCGATATGGCAAGTGCGATTGTCGCAACCCAGCGCCGGGCACGCCACAATTGCGGCGGTAAGTCCCCTCTTTGAGGAGTGGATAGAGAGGCGCCACGGCGCCCTCACCTTCCGCCTGACGCAGGTGGTTCTCACCGGGCATGGGTGCTTCGGTGGGTTCCTGTTCAGGATAAAGCGGGAGGAAACGCCCGGGTGTTTCCATTGGGAGGATCGTCTGGAGGACACGGTAGAGCATACGGTGGAGGTGTGCCCTGCCTGGGCGGAGCACCGCCGTGTCCTCGTGGAGGCGATCGGGGGCGGCGACCTCTCGCGTCCGACCCTGGTGCGAGCCATGGTACGGAGCGAGAGGGCATGGGAAGCCGTCACCTCCTTCTGCGAAGCAGTAATGCTCGCGAAGGAGGAGGCGGGGCGTGTGAGGGAGTGGCAGTCTCTGCGCCCTCACGTCCCTAGCCGCCGCAGGAGGAGACGCCCCGGGCGTCGGGAGTCTATAGCGGACTCCCGGCCACCGTAGGCGCGAGCTTGTGGGCGGCGAGCAATGGGTAGCTCGCCGCCCGGTAAGGACCAGGCTCGGGTCGACGGCGCGTAGTGTTCCACGCGCGCCTCAAAGAGATGTCAGTAGCAATGAAGGGGTCTGCTAGGACCGACGCCTGCCAGGGTCGCGAGATTGTTCGAAAGAGATACCGTGACCCTGGAACATGGGCAACTGAAGGAACACGGGTGGGTTTTAGTCAGTAAAAGTCTGACACGCCCTCCCGCTCCGCCCAGAGCGGAAGAAGTCATTTGATGATTTCCCATCCAAAAAAAAAAAAAAAAAAAAGAATTACACACAGTATTACAATACCTTAAATCATATGGCCGAACGAGTTATACACTTATACATTTCCATATTTCCATGTCATAGGAGGATATCCAGGAGAATTTCCACACAAGAAAAGGTGTGTTCCTTTATTGACCTACAGGAAAACACCGACGCTGATGTAATCAGTATACCGTAAGTGACGTCACTGGATTCATTAGCATCGTATTGATTCACTTTAGGCCTGTGAGGTAGGAACATAACAATTCTGTTAATTAGAACCTATTTTAAAATAGTCATTGATACTTTTGAGAATTTGTTGTTGTTTTGTACAGTTTTAGAATCCATGAAACCTTTGTTGAGGATTTGAATGCAAGGCCATTTTATTTACTGACACTTACAGCTTGTAAGTTGTCTTTAAATAATTACATCCACTTTTCTTTTACAGAAAAAACTTTAGCACTATTTCCTGCACTGTCAGTGTTGTGCAGGATCATAATTCATCATTCTGCTGCACTTCATCATCATCGTTTCAGCCGAAAGACGTCCACTGTTGGACATAGGCCTCCCACAAGCTCCACCATTTCAACCGGTTCTGTGCTTATCGCATCCAGCGAAATCCTGCGGCCTTCACAAGGTCCTCTGTCCACCTTGGAGACCGTCCTACTCTACGTCTTCCGGTACGCGGTCGCCACTTTCTTCGGGCTATGTCTGGGTATCCTGCGGATCTCTTCATTCCTGATTTGATCACGCAAGGAAACTCCAAGTATAGCCCTCTCCAATACCCTTTGGGTAACTTTATGCCTTCTAATAAGGTGCATTGTGAGCGGCCACGTTTCCATAGGTCATCACCTTCCTTCGGCCCTTATCCCAATTTTACTTCTGGTTTTCAGTTAGTCGTCATTTCGATGATCCTCCTTTCTAGTCATCATCCATCCACTCATCATATCATCCCTCACACAATCCTTTGTTTCATTGGTCTTCTCCTACTCGTATAGACACATATTATTATATGCATATTCATACCCAAAACAGTGTCGTACATAATGTAATAGTAAAAAGCGGGATATTTAAATTATCCTGATGTAGGTATGCTCTTTTAAATTAATGAACATCTAAGAACTCTGGGCATCTAATGATGCACAGGTTTTTTTGATAATTTAACTTTCTGGCCTTTACTCTCACTCGATAGCAGAAGAGAATATACTCGTAAATAATTTTATTTAATATCCACCAAATAGATCAGGTTAGGTTAGAACTGTGACCAATTTGGCGCGCGAGTCGATTTGGTCATCATAATCAGCCTATAGCAGTCCACTGTTGGACTTAGGCCTCTCAGCCATTCAGCTTGATTCTCGGCAACTCTCATCCATCAAAACATTTATTTTTAAATTTTGGCGCTCTTTAGACAAAGGGATCTGGTATAAAACCATGCAGGGTCGACCTTTTCGTGTGCCTTGGTTTATAAATAATAATTTAAGTAGAAAACTAGTTGTTACGGCTCATAGACTTAGATCTGGACACATTCCATGCAATAAGTTTGCGTTCATGATGAGGAAAACGAGCTCGCCTAACTGTGTGGAGTGTGGAGTTGTTGAAGACCTACATCACATATTGATGGACTGTGTTTTTTTTTTTTTTTTTTTTGGATGGGAAATCATCAAATGACTTCTCCCGCTCTGGGCGGAGCGGGAGGGCGTGTCAGACTTTTACTGACTAAAACCCACCCGTGTTCCTTCAGTTGCCCATGTGCCAGGGTCACGGTATCTCTTTAGAACAATCACGTGACCCCGGCAGGATGGACTGTGTTAGATATAAGTCTGAGAGACTTGATTTGTTTAAGGTCTTGAAGTTGAACAGGCGTGAAGTAGGCACATTCCATAAAATCCTGGCTCAGCCAAATGGCGATGATGCGAAGAGGCTGTTCAGGTTCATGGCCCAGATATGACCAATGTGTATTTAGGGTACGATGGGACTGACATACGCATTGCGATTATAAATGTCCCTAAATAAATAAAGAAAAAAAAAAAAAAAACTCTCATCCAGCTGCTACTAGCCACCCTGCGAAGATCGTTGGTTCACCTCGACTGAGGGCGTCCTACCTTATGTTTGCTGATTTGCAGTCTCCACTCAAGAACCCGTCTACCCCAACGGTCATCGGTTCTACGGCTTACGTGGCCGGCCCATTGCTACTTTAGCTTGCTAATTCTATGAGCTATGTCGACAACCTTGGTTCTAGGCCGGATCACCTCATTCCGGATTCTATCCCTCACAGCCAATTTGGTCGATGTATCTAAACTAGGGCACCCAGCCCAAAAGGGTAAGGTTAGGTTGGAACTGTGCATCCAAATCTTCAATACATAAAGTATCTAAGTACGTTCTTTATGTTTTAATTTCGCAAAGTTCTTGTGTGCTCATAAAAACTCACCATCCATACATTTTAAAATAACCCCAGTAACCGCTGGTATGGTCGGCCGGTCGTTAGATAGCAGTAGTGACATACGGAAGGTCAGCGCGGCGCCTTGACCCACCGCGCGCAGGCCATCCTACCCGCCCGTGAGTCACCCGTGCACGCATGCTCTTGCGCATAGCGTGTTGCGGATTAATGGACGCACTTGACACTTTCAATGTCTGAAGGGTTCATGAAAATGGCTTCGGAGTGAGAAAGGAATGTTATATTTATCATCATATCAATACCCCGTAAGTGTAGGGCAGTTTAATTAATTAATTAATGAGAAATCGCCTAGAAGGAGACATACCAGCAAAACAGATTTTTGTGTAATATAATTGACTTATTCTAAATTTCGAATACCATTAGGTCGACATTTTTCTTCAATTAATATTTATTTCTTTATTTTTCGCTAAGATGGCCTTCGTTACATCGCTATATTCCTAAAATGGACGTTATACACACCTAGTTTACAAAAGAAAGGCGACTAACAAAAGATACTTAGGTACAATGCAGATGTGAGTGGAAACGCTCGGAGCCCTAGGAGAACATATAGTGACCTTATTGGTGATGTTCTTCAGGAAGGTCAGGTGCGTAGTACTCGCAACCGGCGTGTGTGTATGACCAGATGTATGATCGTAAACGAGACAAACGGAGTAAGTATGTAAGGATCGTAGCGAGAGGCGTTTTGTAATTCCTACCTACCCTTATGAGAAGAAGGCGTTAGTTCATGTATCTATGAGTATGTTCTTTAAAACTTTAATCATACAAAAGACTTAAAATACCAACGTCCATTATCTTTTTGCCCCCAAGATCAAATATAAATAAAGTTCTTTCACACAAATACCTCCAACATTACCGCGTGTTTATTCCGGTCCGTATCCTTCGATAAATTAATCAACACATTCTATATGTACTGGAATGTAATTAGCGCACAGTTTTAGCCTGTCTCGATCTGATCACTCAGTTATCTGCTGGATAAGGTGAGCTATAAATAGTCAAGGAGTCTTTATATGGATGGCGGTGTCAATTTGTGGGTCACAGCGGATGTTACAGTGCAGGCGAGGTGCAGAAGTCTCATTTAGTTAACTTTCAGGTTCTTGTAGTTTAAATATCCTCATCTTAACTGCCTCGTTGGTCTAGTATTTACAAGCGCTACTGCTGCAAAAGGTCCTGACTTCGATTAGCAGGTCAGGATAAGTGTTATTTAGGGATTTTCTTCCTGGAATTTCTCAGCAGCAGTTCGGAGTTTGGATTTGTGCCCGGGTCAAGGGCGAGCCTAGGCCCCCTGTTACACGGGAACTAATCATAACTAGTAAAATGTGGGTGTACTGTAGGTACACCTGTGCCCAACCCTGCGGGGCAACAAGGCATGATATTATAAGTAAACATTATATGAATCCTGCCACTAGTTCTCACCGATATGGGAGGAAGGGACCCAGGAAAATCAGCGTTTTTGCAGCTAAAATGGATAAAACAGCCATAAAAGTCATAACTTTGATTGCTGTTTCTCCTGACTGGCTGCCCAGACCACTGAAAACCAGGTGCCCAGCCTACCTGAGTAGGCTATAGAATAAAAGATCAGACATTACATGGCAACACACACATTCTGCCTTCAACTAGCAACCATTAATTAACTTCAGGGGTAGGTAGGTATAAAGTACCTGCTTAACAGACAGCTGTGCTGCTGGGGAGTTTGTTGCATCACTTCTTCGCAGCTAACTACAAAAGTGGTGAAGTGCGGGCGTTTTGGGAGACTGTCTTATGTAATTTTAACTCTCAGCCTACTGTGAATAAATGACCTATGATTTTGTTTTTCTGACTCATAAAATCGGTGTTTTCTAAGACACGAACCTTGCAATATTAGTTGCCTGTCTTCTGGGTGAAGAAGACTGATCCTAAGATATCTTTCAAACCATCTGTCATTCACCTTCAATACTACATCATGCAGTGGAAACGGCTGCAACTTACTAATGGTAGGTCGTAGGTTCAAATACAGGCGTTTGACTTTGTGTAGGTCATTTCATCACTACTGCTCTTAAAACTTTGATGGAAAATATCGTGAGGAAACCGGCATGTCCTAGAACCAAAAATTCGAAGACATGTGGTGGTGTGCGGGGTGGATTACAGTCCACGCCCTCTCGAAGAAAAGTGGCTTGAGTCACAGTTGTGGGAAATGATGGGCTGATTGTCTTCATGGGGAGTCCATAACGGACTCCGGACCACCTTAGGCGTGGCTTGCGAACGGTGAGCAATGGGGAGCGACGGCGCGTTGTGTTCCATGTGCACCTGTCAAAGAGATGTCAGCACCTATTGAAGGGGTCTGCTATTGAAGGGGTCTGCTATTGAAGGGGTCTGCTATTGAAGGGGTCTGCTATTGAAGGGGTCTGCTATTGAAGGGGTCTGCTATTGAAGGGGTCTGCTATTGAAGGGGTCTGCTATTGAAGGGGTCTGCTATTGAAGGGGTCTGCTATTGAAGGGGTCTGCTATTGAAGGGGTCTGCTATTGAAGGGGTCTGCTATTGAAGGGGTCTGCTATTGAAGGGGTCTGCTATTGAAGGGGTCTGCTAAGGCTCATACCTGCCAGGGTCGCGTATTTGTTCGAAAGAGTTACCGTGGCCCTGGGACAGGCAGTGTCTCAAGACAAAAGTCTTTGACCAGTGTGTGTTGCCAGTGATGACATATGGCACTGAGACGTGGTCGCTCACAATGGGCCTCATAAGAAGGCTCAAAGTCACCCAAAGAGCAATGGAGAGGGCTATGCTTGGAGTTTCCCTACGCGATCGAATCAGAAATGAAGAGATCCGTAGGAAAACCAAGGTAACCGACATAGCCCGAAGAATTGCCAAACTTAAGTGGCAGTAGGCAGCACATTGCTCGCAGAACGGATGGCCGATGGGGTCGGAAGGTTCTAGAGTGGCGACCGCGTACTGGAAGACGGAGCGTTGGAAGGCCTCCCACAAGATGGACCGATGACCTGGTGAAGGCCGCAGGAATACATTGGATGCGAGAAGCACAGAATAGGTCGAAGTGGCGGTGCTTGGGGGAGGCCTATGTCCAGTAGTGGACGTCTTTCGGCTGAAATGATGATGATGATGATGGGACAGGCAACTGAAGGAAAAGGGGTGGGTTTTAGTCATCAGAAGTCTGACACTTAAATAGCTTCTCCCGCTCTGGACGGAGCGGGAGAAGCTATTTGATGATTTCCTACCGAAAAAAAGGCTTATTATGTTATGTATTAACATAATGACACACCTGCCCTTCTGCCGGTTGCCTGTGAGTGTCTCTGCCGCCGCGCGCCGGCGCCAGGCAGCAGGTCAACTTTGTGCACTGACCACATACCGATGACTTGCCTACACAATCATTATCTGATCGACTTCCTTTGTTGTGATCAAATCGATCAGTTTGTGATGTATCGGCGAATGTTTTGAATGTGAATCATTAGGTTTGTTGACAAGCGTGAAAAGTGTGATCTCTGTAAGGATTGGTAATTGGGCACGCCACAATTGCGGCGGTAAGTCTCCTCTTTGAGGAGTGGATAGAGAGGCACCACGGCGTCCTCATCTTCCACCTTACACAGGTCCTCACCGGGCATGCGTGCTTTGGGGGGGTTCCTGTTCAGGATAAAGCGGGAGGAAAAGCCCGGGTGTTTCCATTGCGTGGATCGTCTGGAGGACACGGTGGAGTATATGGTGGAGGAGTGGCATAGAATGCAGGTATTTTACAATAAAGATGTTACGGAAATACATGTAGTGAGCCGGGTACATTCTGCCTGAGTTACGGCATGCAAAATTTTTACAAATAATAAAACAAATCATGAACACAATTTTGAAATTAACTATTAGGAAATACATTATTATAACAAGTCCAGGCCATGCACAAAGGTGTATCAGATAATGTCAATAAAATTTAATAATGGGTATTAATAAAATTAAATAGTGTAAATAAAAAATAATAATGTCAAAAAAGAATAAAATTAAATAATGTCAATAAAAATTAAACTGTTGAGTTGTCACACATAGGGTCATTCAAAAAGTCACTTATCGAGTAATAACATTTGTGTATCAAGAAAGCCTTGAGTTTACTTTTAAATTGTTGCAGGGTATCACTTTTTATGCTGTCCGGGAGTTTATTAAATACAATTGGACCCATGCAGAAAACACTTTTCCTAAGTAGTGCTGTTTTATAGCTACGGACAGTTAAGAGGTTTTTATATTGACTTCTAACCAACTGCTCGTGAGGGAGGAGGCGGGGCGCGTGAGGGAGCGGCAGTCTCTGCGCCTTCATGTTCCAAGCCACCGCAGGAGGAGATGCCCCGGGTGTCGGGAGTCGATTGCGGACTCCCGACCACCGTAGGCACAGGCTTGTGGGCGGCGAGCAATGGGTAGCTCGCCGCCCGGTAAGGACCAGGCTTGTGTCGACGGCGATTAGTGTTCCACGCGCGCCTCAAAGAGATGTCAGCAAACTGAAGGGGTCTGCTAGAACCGATGCCTGCCAGGGTCGCGAGATTCATTAGAAAGAGGTACCGTGGCCCTGGCTTATGGGCAACTGAAAGCCCGCCACGCCCTTCCGCCCACCCAGAGCGGGAGACGTCATTTGATGATTTCCCACCCACAAAAAAAAAGGATTGGTAATAGGTATTGGTATGATGCAATATGTCATCATCATCATTTCAACCGAAAGACGTCCACTGCTGGACATAGTCCGCCCCCAATTTGAGGAAGTTTGCCATAATCGCTACGCTTTGCAGGCGGGTTGGCGATCGTAGTATGGTGGCAATATGCATGGAGAAGTAGTCTCTTAGTCGTCTTCTACGACACCCACGGAAAGAAATGGGTTAAGATTATATTCGTTTCGTCCGGCACCACGCGGAACGGAATGCAATGAATTAATGAAAATAAAAATAAAAAAGTTGAAGGACTACCTTATTAGTCCTGTGGTTGCCAGCGCTACTGATGAGCATGAGGTTCTCGAATCCTGCGCCAGGCAAAGTCTTATTGGGTTTTTCTATCAGCAATATCTCAGTAGCAGCTTCACCATCATTCATCATTTCAGCCGTAAGACGTCCACTGCTGGAATTAGGCCTCCCCCAATTTGGGGGACTTTGCCATAATCGCCACGCTTGGCAGGCGGGTTGGCGATCGCAGTATGGTGGTAAAATGCATAAAGAACGCTGCTGCCCATTCTCTAGTAAGTTTAGTCGCCCTTAGTCGCCTTTTACGACACCCACGGGAAGAAATGGGGTGATGTTATTCTTTACGTCCGGCACCACACGGAGCGTTTTATATTAGGTTACTTAAAAAAAAAAGATAAAAAAACTTTTTCTGCCGTCGCTACAACTCGGCGACAACGGAAGTCAACAGAGCGTGCGCTTGCGCAACCGCGGCGGATCTGCCATTGTCTTGTCGCTGCTGACCCTACCGCGATGTTTGTACACACGTGCATGCATCGGTTATTGTTTTGATTTAGGCACTATTGTTAACTGGCCTCCTTTTAATATTTATGGGCGTCTTCAAGTTAGATGAGAGAAAAAAAATGGATGGAACATCTGTCATGCATTTTGTGTATGTATAATATATTTGTATATTTATATGAAAACTGTATTTATTTTACCACATATCGAAATCTATATGTCTAGGTATTTAAAAATATATATTTTTTGAGTCTTCTGAAAGTTCTAATTGTTTAGCAACAATTAATTCGGTATCTGATCTTCATCATTTTCCACTGCCCGTCTTACCCTGACTGAAAACTCTATCTCTCTCTACAATCAGTAGCAGCTTGGCTTGATCTTTTAAACTTCGCAACTGATTTCTATGCGGCTTTGAGCAAGTGATTCAAGAGGATGGTTTATATGTATGTATAATACGCGTTAGAATCCGCTGACAAAAGTTAGTCAACCCATAATAAGGAACAAATCTAACAGTAAGTTCTCAGGTCTTTAAAAATCTGCTACAAAGTCGGTATTTTCTTATCAGAATAGGCTTGCTCTGTATATTTGACAGAGAGACAATCCAGTGAACAGGTAGTATTTTAAATGTCTGTAATTAAAACAAGACAGGTGCACTAGTAATTTCAGTTAGTCAGCACTGCAGGTAGACTAATACTGCCTCCACAGTAATCACCGATTTGCTATGGTGGCAAGCGGCGAGTTGTATAATCAAAGGGATAAATAATTGTTCTAATAACACATAGTAAAAATCAAAAAAACATTATTTATGCAATACTGTACAAGGTGGCAGGGACATCTACGTGAAATATATACGCAAAGGACGCAAAAGGAGTTTTTAAGGATCGTAGCAGGTAGCGTTCTGCAGATTCGACATACCTCCTTATGTTTTCTTCTATTCATCCCGTAACCCATAAATGGGTTAAGATAGAAAGTGAAAATTTGTATTTTCGTTATGGGAAAACCCATCCGCGCAAGGTTTGTTAATAAGAAGAGTGTTTGGATACTTACTTACGTTCAAGAACCCAAACCCAAAAATAAAGCTCTTCTTAAACATCAATGTTCATAAACAACACCATACGGCGTTATTCGTCGTAATTCTATAATAAATCAACAAACAGGGGGTTAGAGTTTTATTACCCAATAAAAAGCTTGTACGGAATTAACTTAGTTGCCCCCGAGACCACCCGAGCCCTCGACAAATAGATCGGGTACAATCGTTACCATCGGGCTTTTAAGTGTGCGTATAATAATAATAACAAAACATTTATTTCAGGTTACAATGACCCATAGACCTTTCAAAGTACTGTCTCTTAAGATACAGGTAACCCTAGTTTAAGAGGCAGGGCTCACCAATTGTCTACAGATTTCTACAGCATAGGAAATTCAATTTGTATTTACTTCCTACCACTAGTTGTAAACCATTTTGTGTAACTAATAATTTAAGTCTGTAATCTCTTTTTTGTAAATAAATAAATTATTATTATTATTATTAAACTAACATACAGTACATAAAGTACTAAACAAAACTTGCGTTAATAACAGTACCTTAAACTATATTAGAAGCACTTCACTTCACTAACTTGTCCGTGAGCTGTCCTGTAGCACTTGTCCGCGGAAGCGACGGAACACCCCGTCCTGTGGCCATGACAACGGGCAGATAAAATTTGGTACGCGCTCCTCGAACGCCTTGAAGTTGACGTTGCGGTGTGACTCCAGTAACTGCACCCTCGGCATGTACCATCTCTCTACTCATCTTCTGGCGTGTGTACACCGGAATATTGTCATTTTTTTGTTTTCTTGTTTATTCGGTGTATTCTTCTATATCTAACTATGCATCTTATTATTTAAAGACACTTTTCATTAAGTCTGTTTGCCCGCGTTGTTCTTCTGAACTCCCAAACCGTGGCTTAATAAATATGGTTCGACTACGTTTAAATTATTTCATTTCAAACATCCACAGATTAAATTATTAACATACATAAAGTCACGCCTCTTTCCCATGGGGGTAGGCAGAAACTAGAGACCGCCACATGCTACGATCCTTACATACTCTTTTTACTTCGTTGAAGTTCATACATTTGGTCATAACACACGTCGTCGGTTGCCAGTACTACGCATCTGACCTTTCTGACGAACAACACCAATAAGGTCACTATATGTGAATGTTTAATAATCTATTAATTCCAATAGATATTATAAATTGAATTCGCTATTCATATCTGACTGTGTGACTGCGTTGTTCTTCTAAACTGCCCAACGGATTTTGATGTGGTTCGGTCGCTAGTCATCAGCAGCCTATAACGTCCCCACTGCTGGGACACAGGCCTCCTCTCGGTGAGAGGGAGTGGGCCATAATCCACCACGCGGGCCCAGTGCGACCCAGTTCTAAGACATGCCGGTTTCCTTACCCTGTTTTCCTTCACCGTTTTGAAAGCAGTGGTGATGAAACAATTTACACAAAGTAAAGCGCAGGCTTGGGGTCGAACTGGTCGACGCCACCACTGCTCGGTCGCTAGTGTATTAGGAAAACTAAGAAGTTTTTGTAAAAGCCATTACACTACACTTGTGTATTCGATCATACAGTCGCAGCCGTCGCGCGCCGGGCATCGCCCGCATCGTTACAAACTTAGTGACAAACAAACACGTGTTGTTAGGGGAACATGTGCGTCTACGCATCTTAACGATATCACTCGAAAATACACCTTATGGGTTACCATTTAAGGTATAAAGTGGCATGACTCTGTATAATATAATAGTGATAATCAATTTAAAACTGTAACTCAAAGAAAATTGGGTTGAAAATGATTTGGAAATCGATTTAAAACTGCGTAATAAGTTTTCGTCTTTTATGCTTTTCATAACAAATATTACTTACTTCAATTAATTTTTAGTAGTTCTCTTCAAATCACAACTTTATTATCACAGTTTTAAGATTTAAATTACTAAAAAGCTGTGTGGGAATTAAGGATGCCTTTGTAAAAACTACTGTATATATTTATAACTCTATTTTTATCGATATAAAGTTCTAAATTCTTTGTATAGTTGTTAGTAAGCCACGTGCGATATAAGAAGGGTGTCATAATAGGTTAGGAAAGGGTAATATTCTAGTTATTGTTATCATGAAGTGTAACACGAATGTGCGAGGCGACTCAAGCGCATGCCCTCGATAAATATTGAGCAATTGATGGTAGTGCATTATTTGGAATATTTATTTAGTTATAATAGTCTGAGTAGGCAACAGCAGAAGAGAAGACTTGTTTTAGAGGGGCAAACAAATCAAAGTCCAATTTTAGGTTTAAATACTTTAGTCTCAAAAAAAAAGTATTAGTATAATTAATAAATTAAATATTTTATTCGTTTAATATTTTATTTGTAGAACACAGCTAAACAAAACGTACAGAGGACAATATTAATAAAATTATCACAATTAGGTAGGTATTTCTTGCCGGCAACGGTGCACAAATCTTCTGATTACAAATTCGAAAAAAAAACAAACATGTTATAAATACAACAAATAGTTCTAAATTAATAAATATAGCCAAGTTTTAAGAAACAAAACACAACGTAGTAAAACCTTTTCTGGTGTAGGGTACAAAATACTAACTTTTCAACAGTTTCCAGGTTGGTTCATTAGTCATACATGCTGAGCTAGAAGTATCAGCAAGTTGACTGACATTCGTTTGAAGATCAGACGTAAATTGGGCTCAGTAATAAAAATAAGATGAGTTGAACCGGATTAGTACCAAAACTACACAACACATCCTTTACTCAAAAAAAACTTTTTTGCAAAAAAAAAAACAACCGACTTCCTTAAAAACACTACAAAGTGAAAAATAACTTTAATTTCGGTAGTCGGTGTCTTAGGATCTGTATTTATGGTTTTTTTGCCACCGACTTCCGAAATTAAAGTTATTTTTCACTTTGTAGTGTTTTTAAGGAAGTCGGTTGTTTTTTTTTTGCAAAAAAGTTTTTATTTTTAAATTTTTAGTTGTGGTATTCACCCTGCACTAATTCCAAACAAACAATGCATATTTATGCGATAGCAGAAATCGCGGTTGATTTCCTGTCATTTTTTAAAGAGTTCCGGTGTCTGTCTCCCGAACTCATCATCAGATCTATATGAAAATTATATGGGACTATTTCGGAATAAACTCCTTTCGAACAAAAAAAGAATTTTACAAATCCGTCTATATATGACGGAGTTATGGCCGAACATACATAAAAAAAAAAAAAAAAAAACAGATAAACATCCGAATTGATAACCTCCTCCTTTTTGAAGTCGGTTAAAAAGTTGTTTTTTTTTAAGCCCGTATCCAAACAAAAACGACTATACTACAGTAACAAATTAATATCCATTGGCCCCTAGCAGTGGTGGCCTATATAGTGATATCGGCCCTGACTTACGGGTTCTAAGTCGTGGGTTCAAACCCAGGCAGGCGTTTTAGTTTGTGTAAATACTTTTATAACCACTGCTCTCAAGATGGTGAAAGAAAACATCGTGAGGAAACCGATATATATCCTAGAACCAAGAATTCGAAGGCATGTGACATCTACCAACCCGCACTGGGCCCGCGTGGTGGATAACGGCCCACTCCCTCTCACCGAGAGGAGGCCTGTGTCCCAGCAGTGGGAACAATATAGGCTGATGATAATGATGCATTGGCCCTTTAAGTTTAATAAGAAGTTGGAGGTAATATTTTGACCAAACCATTGTCGTGTCTGACACACAGATACACACGTTAAATTTATAACACTCCTCTTTTTTCATCGAAGAATAAAAAACAGACTTCACCAAAAAACTGCTCCAGTTTACCAAATTCGGTCACAAAAAAATCTAGCCCGGACATTTGTGGAGCAATCTTTCAGCGGGGCTATCGAACTCCCCTCGTTGTATTAAATCGGGTCAGAGGAACTCCTCACACATAAATCGAGGAGCATTGTCAGCCACTTACCCGGTCATTGACTCTGGTTTCAGATTAGATAAGCTTGCTTGTGTGTTCTGACCTATATCTGAACACAAAGATAAAGTTGCAGATGTTTACTGATATCTTAAATGATGATGTGTTAGTCGTTATAAGATTTATATACTTATTTAAGTTTACATGAAATAGATAGGTCATGTCTGCCGCATGCCGGACACACTGTGGGCCTGAAAAGCACAGAACTGGTGCCCTGAGATAGTGAGGTGAAGCTGCGGCAGACCACGTTGGAGAGTGGGGGTAAAATACTTAGAGACTGCCTACTTACCTAGTGCCTACTTACCTTACTTTCTAACAAGTCTTCTTAGGAAACTTCGGGTTGTTACTAAGAAATAAAGAACATAATTATCATTAAAAAACCCAATAACCCTTTGTCAGACTTGGGAATCAAACCCAGAACCCTACGCACAGCAGTCGCCTTTGCGACCAAGAGACCAACGGGGCAGTTCGGGGGTCGAAAAATTTATGGTGAATCAGGAGAAAAGACAAATCGATTTGCCCTTTTAGAACTATGTTGGGGTCGGCTTCCAGTCAAACCGGATGCAGCTTAATTCCAGTCTTTTACATGGCCATCTGACCTTCACAATACAGTTACTGAGTAACACAATACCCCTTGGTAAAACAGGTTGTCAGACTTGGGCTTCTGACTACCTGTATCGAGTGTCAAAGACCTACGACGCCGGGACCAACGGGGCTTTCCGAGGCACGGAGGGGTTCCGATATGTAATGAATGGTCACCCACCTACCAGTCGACGGTGGCAAGCGTAGCCTAACTTCAATCGACCCGTGCGTCTGATATTGAAATCTTTGTGTGATGAGCACAATCATTTGTTGTGGGTGTAATTTATCTATATTAAGTATGTATTTAGACATATATAGGTATATTTATCAGTTGTCTGGTTGCAATAGTACAGGCTTTGCCTAGTTTGGGACCAGATAACGTTGTGTTGATTGTCCTAAGATATTTATTTATTTGTTTATTATTAAGCTGATATGATTTCTACAAGTGCCTTTATCTTGAGTAGAGAATGAAAGAGAACACAAATAAATAAATAATAGGTACTTTAAGTAGTTATACTCCGAAGGGGATAGTATATAACTGTCCTGTTATTAAAGTGATGAAATGAATGCGCCATAATTTTAGTAATTTATTGATATAAGTTGTGGCGCCGTTGGTGGCCAGGAATAGACCACTCAAGCTCTTCCGTGTGTGTCGTAAGAAGTAATTAAGAAACTATATAACAACAATAATTATGAGCCTATGTCGTAGCGAAGGAGCAAGTCGCAATGAATTCGAATCTAGTCAGCCAAGTCCTAAATATTCAAAAGTTAATAAGGGTCTTCTGAAAAAGAAGAATTCTTTTATTTATTTCTATCGTTATTGACTCAGACACAATAATAAGAAAGGAAGATGCATGACTTTGCCTTCTTTTATTTTCTTACATTACAATCCTTCCCAGTTGCCAGTACTTGCCAGTATTACCCTCATCATCATTGCAGTCCAAAGATGTCAAGTACTGGATATAAGTCTCCCCAATTTGGGGGGCTTTGCCTTAATTGCCACGCTTGGCAGGCGGGTTGGCAATCGCAGTATGATGATAAAATGCATAGAGAACGCTGCTGTCCATTCTCTAGTAAGTCCTTTAGTCGCCTTTTACGACACCCACGGGAAGAAATGGGGTGGTGTTATTCTTTACGTCCGGCATCACACGGAATGCGTCCGATACCACACGGAACCCACCGGAAAATGCCTAATGCCTGAACCAAAAATGATATATTCCCTCTTGCTATTCTATGTCAAAATCATTACAAAAGGGGACACACGATATATTGAGCGATTTATAACCGGTTTACTGCTTGTGTAACGGGATACACTGCCCAACTAGCAAAAAGTGGTTTTTAAACTATCCTAGAACCATCATTCATCGAGGATTATATGAGGCTTTTATCCGCATATAAGTTGCGAAAAGGGCCCACTTTATAAGTCTACTTTTACTTATAACGTATTTATATTACACCGCTGAAATGCCATATACGCCTATATTGCTCCTATAATTGAATTACGTCAATACAATTACTCCTGTAAATCTCACTATAAGTAAATTATAGTAAAAAATTAGATTAATACGCGCCTAGAAATGATTCTATAAGCTCATATGTTGTGAACAATCGAAGCGAGTGTATCGCGCATTTTTGTGCTCTGTAAAAAATATTTTTAACATCTTTATACTATTCATGACCTGTTGGTCTAGTGGTTAGCAACCCTGACTGCTACGCCGGAGGTCGTGGGTTCGATTCCCACCCAGGACAAATGTTTGTGTGATGAGCACGATCATTTGTTCTGTGTCTGGGTGTAATTTATCTATAATATGTATGTATTTAGAAATATATAAGTATGTTTATCAGTTGTCTAGTACCCATAACACAAGCTCTGCTTAGCTTGGGACTAGATGGCGTTGTGTGATAGTTGTGGAATATTATTATTATTTATTATTATTATAGTAAAAACAAACTTATTGTTGTCAAATTGTTAGTCTTACTTATAGCTTATTGGAAACTTGAATTTTCTGTGAAATCTATCATGGTTTGGATAAAAAATTTAAAGCGCCTCTTGAAATTTGCTTATTTACATTTTAGTATTAATTAATATTAAATAAATATTATGAAGGCAGCTGCCATTTTCTTGGTGAGCATTTCCAAGTGTGACATTGTGCTAAAATAAGTATTTTTAGCATTTCCAAGTGTGACATAGTACCAATATAAGTATATTGGTTCTATATTGGGTTATCTCAAAACCGGAGAAGATTCGCCATTGTTACCGATTAGGGTTCCGCAATGCCCGATAAAAATCGATTGATATTTATAGATAAGTAAGTTAAAGGAATATTTTAAGGGTTTGTTCTACGTGCTAGGTTATACATTAGTTTTAACATTGTTTTTATTTAAATTAATTATATAACAGGTTGCCGACGTTTTAAACAAGTCTATGCCGATGTTCCTGGATATCGATTTTTAACCAAAAATATTTCCGATCTTTAAAGAACTTAAAATGGCCTTGGAGTGTTACACATTTCTTGTTATCGGAGATATGTCCCAGTTGTCACAGCGTGGTTTCTATTAACACTAGAGATTTACATTTACGGGTACTGATGTGTAGGTTTTCTCTATTGGTATCTAGTAATGTTCGTGCGTCTTGAGGCAAAACATTGTTTATTCTCATATTTAGAATTTTCAATAAAGAGTTTAAGGCAGCATGAGGAATATTGAAGTCTAAATCTGAGTTTTTAATAGAATAACGCAGTTCTAAATTTTTGTTAAATAAATAAAAATAAAAAGTTCTTTCTTATTATCGCTTTCAATATCGCTCAAAGATTTGGTACTTTCGTTATCCGAACCTCTTCCATCTAAAGTAGTACAATTATCTTATCCGGAAACCTCTCTAGAATTTGCGATACGGTCTTCACCAGTTAAATTTAAAACATCGGTGCTCGCTGCGGTTAACATTTCTTTATATGTTTTTTTAACTTTTCTTTTATAAGATCCATTTTTTTAAACCGCTTAAACTTATTTAAATCCATTTTCAATATTTGAGAAAAACAGTTGCACCTAATCAAACTGGCTGGTGTCAAATCCTACAATAGGATTTGCAAAACTATATAAAGCGTGTTTTCGCCTGTACTGGTCGTTACAAGCAAAAGTGGCTTCTTAAGAGTTTTAACCAGGATTCTTTGAGATTTCTTGGACAATAACACTACTGTGGAATGCCTATATAAATAAGTCTAGGTTTAAAACGGCATACGATAAATCGATATAGAGAACAATTTATCCTACCGAGTGCTGCATGCTGTATAATCTTGGTGATTTATTGTTTTTAAAACATGGATATGAAATTCATTTAACACTTACTTTTAAGCATATCTAAAACCAAACCATAAATGATTTATAATAATTTAACTTTAATTTACTTATATTGGCCATAAAATATTAGCTTATATGAGGTTATAAGTAAAAATAACAAGAGCAATTACTCCTCAGTGCAAATAATCCTGGTGCATGCCCCTACAGGAGTATTAGGATTTAAATGGTCCACAGATGTTATCTTATAGGCGCATATAAGTCCGAGTTACCGGAGTTATTACTCTTGAGTGCAATTACTCTTGTTTCATGCTTTCATAGGAGTCTTGATCCTATGTTTACCAGAAAATATGATCCCATATACCGATATAAGTACAAATTATAGGATTAAGCATACTTGAGTAAAAACAGCATATATTTATGCTGTTAAAAGCACAGTAGCAACCACCAAAACCATCATCGGAGCTTTATAAGTCGACATAGCATTATAAAGTCGCCGTCCAGGATTATTTTGCTAGTTGGGTGATCTCTTAGTTCTTCCTATGTTAAGTACAAAAAGTATTGTAAGTAACCTGGATTCAGATTCTAAGCTCATCAAAGATAGTCATTCACTAAAGGACATTGAATTCTGACCTAATTCAAAAAAAAAAAAAAATGATAAGTGTCTGTCTAGAACTTAGGAAGTAGAGCTTCATTCTACTATTTGGATGTTTGATGCTAAGCAGAAGTTTACAGTTTGCGAAAGTAATTACAGGCTTTATTTTTTTGTAGGTGGGAAATCATCAAATGTCTTCTTCCGCTCTAGGGTGGAGCGGAAGGGCGTGTCAGACTTTTACTAAAACCTACCCGTGTTCCTTCAGTTTCACGATCTCTTTCGAAAAAATCTCGCAACCTTGGCAGGCATCGGTCCTAGCGGACCCCTTCAGCTGTTGCTGATATTTCTTTGAGGCGCGCGTGGGACACTACGCGCCGGCGACACGGGCCCTGGTCCTTACAAGGCGGCGAGCTACCCATTGCTCGCCGCCCGCAAGCCCGCGCCTACGGTGGCCGGGAGTCCGCAATCGACGCCCGACGCCCGGGGCGTCTCTTCCTGCGGGAGTAATTACAGGCTCTTAAGGCGTTAATTGTGTCTGAATCATTTCAATGCAATGAAATGTATGGCACGATCTAGCTACATCATCTGCCTTTACTGAACTATGTTGGGGTCGGCTTCCAGTCTTACTGGATGCAGCTGTTCATACCTCTCCATGAGACTGGGTTGGTGGATCTACGAATGACAACAAACGGTTCAGCGTACTTTCCGAGGTAAGGAGGGGTCTTAATATGAAGGTGGTCACTCATCCGCAGTCCAACCGCGGCAAGCGAAGCTTTAGCTGATCGCTCGATCTGTGCGGCTGTTATTACTTACCCGTAAGTCCCGTAACTCACCAAAATAAAAAGTAATTTACTCAGAAGTTGGAGGAAAAGTGGCGTAACCAACTCCTCAGCAGCACAACTGTCTGTTCAGTTAGAAGGCTGGCTTATATAATCCTTTCACCAAGATGAATAATATAAGTGACATTTTCTGAAATATGAAAACATCTGGCTTTCTTTGAATCTGAAATTATAGCTAATGAATTATAAAACAGAAGCATTATCTACGGCTTAGTAACAAGATCTTGATCGAAAATCTAAGAACAATAGAAACATAATGATACATTATTATTAATCTCTAACTCTAATAATAATACCTTTTATGTACATAACAATATTGATATTTTTTGTGGAGCTTTACTCAGTACAATCAATCTAGTTTTTGAAGTCGAATGTGTACAGTAACCGGCGGCGGCGCTGGCGCATGACATCATGAGATACACCTTCCTAGTGTCTTGGATGTTTCGGCTGTCTATCAAACGTAGAACTAGGCTTGTCATGTGGCAGGACTTGTCAGGTTGAAGAAGATTAATAATAGCCCTTTTGAGGTACTTTGTTTTTCTCGACTACGGCGAAACAAAAATGGGGGATATGGTTTTGACCGGTATGTGTGGGTAAGGAGTTAGCTGAAAATATATTTAAAAAGTGCGTTCAAAAATTTAAACTCGCTTACTGAATGAAACCGGGGTGAAGAATGGGTCTCATAGGAAGGCTGAAAGGCACCCAAAGGATGAGGCTATGCTTTTAGTTTCCCGACGCGATCAAATTAGAAATGAAGAGATGCGGCAGTGCGCAGGGCACATTGCTAGCAGAACAGATGGCCGTTGGGGCCGGAAGGTTCTGGAGTGGCGACCGCGTACTGGTAGTCGTAGAGTTGGAAGGCCTCCCACAAGATGAACCGATGAGCTGGTGAAGGCCACAGGAATCCGCTGGATTTGAGAAGCACAGAACCGGGCGAAGTGGCGGTATTTGGTGAAGGCGTATGCCCAGCAGTGGACGTCTTTAACTGAAATGATGATGAGGAGACGTAAATAATAAAGTCTTCATGAAAAGCCCACCTTTCGAGCAGCCTTGCAAAATTGTGAGCCTGTTTTGATATTTTTGTCGCTGGGTTTTTTTTTACATTTAGCCACTATGTATAAAGGGATAGAAACTGAATTTCAAACTCATGTCGGAGGTTTTCCCTCCATACATTTCCACCTTAGTTTGCATAAGTGTGCTGCTAAGCAGCGTTGCTGTGTTTCTGTTTGAAGGGATGAGGGTGCACGGGGCGCTTTTTTTTTTTTTGGATGGGATATCATCAAATGTCTTCTCCCGCTCTGGGTGGAGCGGGAGGGCGTGTAAGACTTTTACTGACTAAAAACCCACCCGTGTTCCTTCAGTTGCCCATGTGCCAGGGTCACGGTATCTCTTTCGAACAATCTCGCGACCCTGGCAGATGCACGGTGTGCTTAGATTGCATAGGAATACATTTCAGTTATGCCTATGGAATTTAAATACACCTGTGATAATGTCAGGTATTTCAGCGGCCTTCAGGTGAAATTTAAATGACCGGTATTTGTAGATGCATGTAAGAAGCAAAAGGAGTATTTTAAAATAAGTTTAATAAATTTAATATACAATATTTTACATGACGAATCTTGATTATCTCACAGAACAAAATAATATTTCTGAGACTTACATTTTGCCTCAAAATTACAGATAAACACACAACCAGTTTCGTATTAATCTTGTGAACCGAACCAAACTGACAATGGCCTTACGACCTTTTTGAAATAAGCGTGTTTTTGTGCGCAGTGTCATCTTTTGATCACATCATCAACGTTACGAGCGTGTGCTGTGTTGTGCTTGACTAAACATGTTTTTGGGTTTGATGGACATTGTTTTTTTACCAGGATATGGTTATATCACGAATAGAGGAAACTCAACGTTATTAATTCTGACGGAACGCTAACCGTAGCAACACAATCTACAACAAAAATACGCAACTGCAAGTCGGTATGCCTACGCTAGCATATTATATTCAGTAACACATCGCGTCGAAATTACGTAGCGTAATTTGAAAGCCCGCCTCGTAATTACTCCGCATGTAATGATGAGGCTAATATTCCTTTTATTTTAAGTTTAAATAAAAGAAATCCTCAGCTTATATTTGAGTGTAATTAAACTGAAATAGGAGGCACCTACTTGAAAGGTCAAGGTCGATTAATAAGGTGTTAGAATAGTTTTTGTCTTTCTCGGCTTCTTTTGAAGACCTTCTTCACAAAACGTGTTGGAGCATCAAAGTTTGACACGGGTTCAAGAAGTTAGGTGGGAAAAGGAAATATTCGAACATAACTAGGTATACTAACATACAGAAATAAACAGGTTCAGTCCTACTGAAGGATCAGATAACAGTAATATTTAATAAAAATGTTAGAATTTCCAATATTATAATTCCCTGGAAGTTAGGCAGGCCTTGATTTATTAATTATTTTATGTCTGTTATCTCTTGGGTAGCTGAAAGTTGCAAAGGATAGTTTTGCCCTTCAAAATCAAAAATATTCCGTGCACCCAGATAATAAATTATTAGTAACAGAAAAGCTATAAAACTCGACCTAGACCCGATTACGTTTACATCGCAATAACTCGGCCATCGTGTGACTTATAGTGGGCCAGCGTGGCAGCGTGGGCGACTGTGTGCGGTGCTAAACAGTGTGCTTGAATCATTGTACATAATGTAAACTTAGGTAAAGGAGATAGCAAATAATGATAAGGATGAAATTTGATGGCAAAAATTCAAGACTTGAAGGCCCAAGGTTGAAATCATAGAAGTTATTAAAAGGAAATGCGAATTTCCGATTCCGATTTTTCGCATCATTGCATTGCCCTGAGTGATAGGTACTAACACGTTAAAGAGACTTACACTTTTCAGGAGCTATAATTGAAATAATGGATAACCTGAAAGGGGTGATTTTATTCATCACTAGCCCCGCGCCCCGCGACTTCGTCCGCGTCAAATTTTCGCTCCCCTTCCCGTCGCATCGAATTGCCTGCCAGTTTTCGTCCATTTTTCATTTGCTGCTCCGCTCCTTTTGACCATAGCGTGATGTTAAATAGCGTTCCTCAATAAATGGGCTACCCAACACAAAAAGAATTTTTCAATTCCGACCAGTAGTTCCGCCGATTCTTGTCATTCCCCTTTTCGTACAAACTTTCATCCCCTATTCCCTATTGTTATTTTACCCCCTTAAGGGTAAAAATTTAACAAACTTTAAATATAATTCATAAATATACATATATTATGTAACAAAAGCCAAATAAAAAAGTTTCATTATTCTAGCTTTAAAAATGACAATACTTCCCTACAACCTTTCATCCTCCCTTTCAACCCCTTAAAACCCATTTTCCGGAATAAAAAGTAGCCTATGTCCTTTCTCAGACTCTAAACTATCTGTGTACCAAATTTCATTTAAATCGGTTCAGTAGTTTTAGCAGGAAAGCGAGACAGACAGACAGACAGATAGATAGACAGAGTTACTTTTGCATTTATAATATTAGTGTGGATGTGGATTATTAACCACTTTTCGTGTACTATGGGATTACAGCCTCCCCAGAGATGTGCCCCCCCCTAACAGGCATTGCACAGAGAGGGTTTTGACCTCTGCCATGTGTAGATAGTGACCACCACCAAGATGGTTAAATGTAAACCACAAATTCTTATACAAAAACGAACGTCTTTAAAACCCTCTTTACATACGAAAAAGTGTGATAAATTCTGTAAAAGTCGGACATTCAAGAATAGTAAAGATTTACCGTGTACTTAACCTCATAGTTATTTGTTTGCAAACCAAAGGACTTACCGTCGGTCACGTTAGTTAACGGTTCAAGGACTGGGAGGATGCGGTCACATTGCTGGCGATTAGCGAACAAGGATCAACTGAACCTTTCGCAGTCCACTGCTGGGCAAAGGTCTTTTAGGCTGTTCTCCGTTTGCGCCAGAACGCCATTTCCTTACGCTTCCAGTCATTTTTTTAGAATGAAAAAAAAAGGAAAGAATATTTTGTTTTAATTTATTACTCATAAGTGTCCCGGAGAAAACGGGGAACAAGATTGTGTTGTACAGAGTCAGGCAATTCAAGAAAAGCTAGTTTCAGTTAAATACTTTACCTGTGTTCATAAATGCTCTATTTAGGACTGTATTTATTGTACCTATAAGTAAATACACCAGTGACCACCTGCACTATTATCTCCCCACTTTCCTTTAACCCATCCAAAACTTTGCTGCCCATTGTTTCACCCTATGTAAAATGGTGCATATGTGTACATAATAAAGAGTATTCTATTCTTATGTATTATCTGGTCTATACAGAGTTCGCACCATAGAATTTTGGATAAATAACATTATTTCCTATAAATACATGATAGTAATTTATGACGCTTACGGCATGATGCACATTTACTTGTATTCTGCAAAGTAATGTTAAACCCGCTTTATAATCCATAGCCAGTCACTTGCTGTATTACTAGCAGTTAAACATAGAACAGTAATAGGAATTTTCCAAAATTTTTCTTTACAGCTGGTGTAGGCGATTTAACAAATTGCATCCACTTGCAGTGCCACCTCACCCTAACAAAGTACAGTTGTGCCACTTGTATTGCTAATGTCCACTCAATTCGCACTCGCCGACAAACAAACATGTCACATATTGTCTAGAACATGTCGTTTGGCTAAAACAGTGTTCTGTTTGAACACTTTTAAGATGTTTGAACTTACTACTTGTTTGTTTTCGGATTCTTTGAGAAATTGGTAAATTATTGTGGACAAAAGGAGTATCGTTTTGCTTAGTAACTGGGTTGTGAAGGTCAGATGGGCAGTCGTTTCATGTAAATTACTGGTACTCAGCTGCATCCGGTTAGACTGGTAGCTGATCCCAACATAGTTGGAATGAAGCTAGGCAGATGATGATGAAAGACAGGTGGGTGTCTACAGAAGATTGCAGTGCATACCTGGATGAGAGTCACGTAGACCAGGCCAGCATGGCACAAAAGGAAGGTACCTATATTCAGCAGTGAGTGGACAAAGCTGCCACTGATGATGATGATGAATTAGACAAAAAGTGCCAATCTTTCTCTATCTCCTACAATAGAACGGTTTCCAAAAGGGTGTGCAGAAACTACAGACCTACATTTGTGTAAATTCTTGACGATCTTGCGATACTTGTAACATAATTTTGAAGAGATAACTGATTTTGTACCTTAACTGATAATATTTTTTTCGTCTTTAATAGCTGTGCACCTTCGTTTTGTTAAAGTTTTACATTTTACATATTTAAATATTTATAATGTCAGTCCATTGTGAAACAATCATAGATAATTGTATTAAGAAGACCTAAATATACCATTTTTTTAATAATAATATTTTCTATGTTTCCATCTCAGACGTAGAGTCTTTAAAGATGTCTCGATAGTCACTTCCTGTCTACCCATATCATTTTTCACACAGTCCATCCATCGTTTCCTTAGTCTTCCCCAGGATATAACAGTTCTACTTGACATAAATACCAAGAAAGTTTAGGCCAGTACACACACAAGTCAAACTCGACCTTTACAAATCTCCTTCTCGCATACCTCCATACATTAGCATATCTATCAAATAGTACGATTGCAAACCGATTGAATGATACCAGCTCATTACTATCCACTAGATAAGTCAAAGGTCATGTGTTATAGATCGGTTGCGACGATGGTAATAGCTCACTTTCCATTTGAGATGCTATTTGCTCAGCTGATGGATGAGATGAGGTATTGGCACTGATATGTGGTACAATTACGTGTGGGAGGTGACTGTTGCTATCGCTATTGCCTTTTGATAGTAAGCAAGTCATCCAGTAGGGTAATAGCGTAACACATTAACAGTGGGAATGGATTTCATTTTGACAGTTAAACAATATGCATTGTGTGATTTACGTTGTTGAGCAGACCATTTTTTAGAACATCTGAAGCGATGGATTAGCAATATCCTTCAAAATGATTGAGATTCTGATCGAAAGTGTGTTATGTAGTAAGAATACTGGCTTACGTTCCTTATTTGTTTTTATTCAATACCCTGGGCAATAGATGAATTTAAAGAAACTAACCAATTTCTCGGATAGTATGTTATTTCTGAAAATGTTTAATTAATTAATTTATTACTTATCAAAATGTTTTTTTTTTTTCAAATTTCCAAGACTCGAAAGAATTTTCAGCAATATCATCCAGATGTAATATTGTATCTTTGAATCGTTAGAATATCTGTAAAGTGATAATAACAATAAAACTTTCGACCCATAACTCAGAAAACTAATTTCTACGACTCTTGTTTTTCAACCGCCTTAAGCTAAACTCGAGCTACTTTATGTGATTGTAATTCACAATTATGATTGATTTAATTGCTTTTAGTATAAGAAATTAACAGAAATATTTAAATAACACTGCAGCTGCATTCAGCTGGTGTGTACAGTCAACCGCAGTTCTATAGTCCTATATTTCGTAGGAGTAAGGGCAAAATGATAACACCACCCCATTTCTTCCGGTGGGTATCGTAAAAGGTGACTAAGGCAGTTATTGGAGAATGGGCAGCTTCATTCTCTAGTATAATTTTTTACCTTATTGAGATCGTCAAACGGGGAGGTCTACGTTCAGCAGAGGACTTCTTTCGGCTGAAACGGTGAAAGACAATATAGGAATTTGAAGGGGATCGTAGGTAACACACGTGGGGGTCGGATAAGCTACACTTGCGGCTTCTGGATGGATAACCATCGATTATATATCGAGACCCTTCCGTACCTTGGAAAGCACGTTAAGCCGTTCCCAGCTGACATTCCTAGTATCTTTGATAGTCGTTACGTGCAGTCAGAAACCAAAACACAGAACTCTGACAACCAGTCAAGGTATCATGGTACCCAGTAGAAAGTTTCTGGAGGTCAGATAGGTAGTCGCTCCATATCAATACTGGTACTCAACAGCATCCGGTTAGACTAGAAGCCTACCCCAACATATTGGGAACAGGCTAGGCAGGTTAATTTAAGGCCGATTTTCGTAGTGGTGTGCGCTTGGTTGTACGTAATATGGACTGCATTCTGTAAAACAAATATTTATGTAACACGCCATTGTAATAAGTTTCGTGTGTTATGACAATGCAAACGACTGTGACTCACGAGACGTGATTCATTTCCAGTCAAAATATTGGGCTTTATTTGATGTAATGTGATGCAGTTGCTAGGGAAGTTTACATACGGGTTTTCAGTTGTTGGGGAGTTGGTCGTAACGCGTTTTGTATTTAAATTAAGAGTGACATTGTCTCTGGTGAAAGTTTTCATTTCTTTACTAAGTTTTCTAGTAGAAAATTGGTCTCTACGAATAATGATTGTTTAAATAACTCTATTCTATACCTATAGGATAAAAAAATTGCTGTTCCTTACATTGTGACCGCGATGGCATTGCAGTTTTCTATGAAGTAATTGATTTCCTTTATAAAAAGGAAGGAGTTTTCGGTTATAAAACCGGCGAAAAAATCAACGCTGGGGGTCTAGAATCTGCCAAGGTTGCGGATTTTTTTTCCCCTTGTTATCAGATAAAGTAATTCGAAATAGACGCGACAACAGCAAACTTTGCATCCCAAGATCTCGAACAGCGTTACTACGTAAAAGTGTTATTCTGTATGGCGCCAATCTTATACAATAAATTACCAAAATCTTGGAGGGAAGATACAGCCGCAAAATTAAGAAATAGGTTAAAAAAGGTTTTGTTAGAGAAAGCCTATTACAGCACTAACGATTTTTTGACTGATAAAATAACATAACCCTGACTTGTTTATGAAACATGGACTATTTTCATTATTATTTAAGGAATGAACTTTGACATATTTGAATTATTATTATTTTTGATCATAACATTAATTTATTATTTTGACCAATATTATGATTATTTATGTAACATACCATTTGACATTTGCAGTTCAGAACTTTTTGTACCGTTTATTATTGTTGTTTAGTAATGCATGTGTAACTGTGATGATTTAGATCTTCTTGATCAGTTATATTTTCTACGCCATCAAGGTAAAACATGACAGTGATTCAAACGAACTTTTATGTAACATCTTGCATTTATGTGTCTACTCATGTTTTAGCAAAATAAATATCTTGTATCTTGATTTGTTTGAAAGAGTTACCGTGGCCTTGGTACAGGAAGGAACACGGGTGGCTTTTCGTAAGTTAAAGTCTGATACACCCGCCCTTCGGGAGAAGTCATTTGATGATTTCCCAGCCAAAAAAGGGGCCTAAAAAATGCTTAATTCATGGTTACAGTTTATGCACTGGTTATTTTTTCCTCTAGTATGATTTCTCTCTTTTATTTTTTCTTATCTTTCCTGAATTTACGTGTCATTACTTTGTATAAAGTTGGTTCCTTCATGAAATACAACCGCATTTATGAAACCCGTAGAGAACTCTGCATAGCTATACATAAATCATTTGCCATCCCTTTCAAAACCAATACTTAATGAAACCCAAACTTCGGTCCACTAAAAGGTGGGTCAAAATCTAAATTAATTCTAAACTTTTGACTAAATCCCCCACTGTTACTGAGCCCGTGGGAACGATTGCAATTATTTCGTTTAGTTCGGTCTATTGTCGTGACGGCTAACTAAAGAATGAATGCTTAATGTATTCTAAAGCCTTATTATCTCGAAGGTGGGGTTCAGGTGCTGAATGGAATGTCATTTGACATTTCTAGTGACTGTTTACATGTTAATGTGAACTGATTTTGTTTAGTGTTCGAGGTAAGCCTGAGATTAAGACGCTAAGCCAGGTTGGCTTAGAACTCCCACCCATAATAGCGTCTGCAAGGAGTTTTTCAATTTCATATGTAGGTATATTGTTTCAGGTATATCTTTTTCGGAGTAAGATCCACTTCGATGTCTGCCTTCCTTTCCACTACCGTAACTCGGAAACAAGACGGTATTTCCTCACCTAAGGTGTATTTTTACCCGAACACGCCGAAGCAAAACACCTTAACCCTCCTTGGGTTAAGGTTTTTTTATCTGTATGTATTTTCATCCATTCTCTCATAACTTCTAAACTCCTTATTATAATTTGGTAAATCAGGTTTCGTTGGAAGCGTCATGATTGTCCGCTGGTTCCTATGTAACTACATATTAAATTGGATGTGGCAACACATTCAATTTAATATAAAGTCACATAGGAGCCTCTGGAGGACATGTACATAACAAGATCCCTTCCAGCCTGAGAAGCCCGAGAATCTAACAACCAGTCCTCCGAAGGGGTATTGTATTACCCAGTAACTGGGTTGTGTAGGGCAGATAGGCAGTCGCTCCATGTAAAATACTGGTACTCAGATACATCCGGTTAGACCCAACGTAGTAGGTAAAAGGCAGATGATAATTTAGATTGGTCTGACTAGTGTGATGTTTTGGAAACGGATATATAAGCGGATCCATAACTTTAAGATTATAATCTGTTGGGATTACGCAGATAGATTTAACACATACGTAACAATCTTTAAAATGTCACGAAAAATTACAAAGAACTTTTTTACGTCTCAATTCATTCTGATCCCCGGGCGATATTACTGCGCGAAAATACACAAACTTAATAAAGATGTTTTGACAAAAGTCCTATTAATAATGGCTTGGTAAAAGTAGCATTGCGCAGAATCGCTCCGGGCGGCCATTACGCAAAATGACTATTTGATTGATCACATAAGTTTATCGAGATATATCAATATTTCACTGTGGTATATTGCATTAGAGTATTAAGATATTAAATATTATATCTAACGGTGAATTTTGCGTATGTCTCGTGGGCTCCCTGCGTAAGTGAAAGGTAAAAGTTGTGTAATGCAGAAAAATTGTCGCCTTGACATTGTTTTCTTGAACTTGAAAGTGTCACTGTGTTTTCTGGGTTTTGGACCCAGAAAATGATGCCAACCAGAACAAATAAACATGTTCAATGTTATGCGTCTCACGAGGTTCCGATGCGGTATCCGTGTGTTGCTGGGCGTAAGGAATAGCACCACCCTAGTTCTTCTCGAGGGTGTCGTAGAAAGCGACTAAGAGACTTAGAGAATGGGCAGCAGCGTTATCTAAGTATACTGCGATCGCCAACCGGCCTGCCAAGCGTGGCGATTATGGCAATCCCCCCCTTTGGGGGAGGGTTATGACCAGCAGTAGACATGTATCGGCTGATATGATGATGAATACTACGCGTACGCGGGCAGTACGCAACACCTAAGCCTGAATAACAGTAGCTTTGTAATAGATAGACTGCCTCGTGGGTCTCGTGGTCGCAACCACTACTGTTGAGCCTGTGGTCCTGAGTTCGATTCCCACTTTGAATAAGAATAAATTTATTTAGACAAGTTTACAATCAAATCGATTGAATTCCTGGACCTCACACTAGGATTCCCTGTGTTGTGAGATCCAGGCTCCTTCGTTCCGTTTACATTATTTAACTTAATAATAGGTACTTACATTATTTAACTTAAAAATAGGTACATACATACATTCCTTAACTTAACAGTAGGCATACAAAATAATGAAAGTGTACAGTATATTGTGGTTTAATTTGTGTCAGATGTGTTGGTGCTTATGATAAGGGTACGTAAGTGAGTAAGTGTGTATGTTTAAGATGTGTGAACTGTGAGTTAGACCAATAATGCTTTGAGCAAAGTGTTGTTGGGTTTCACTATCTGGAATATCTCAGTAGCAACCTGGAGTCCGGTATTGTGCCCAGCTGATGGCAATAGGCTCGTTCCTATTACTTGGACCTTAAACACAACTGGCGAAATAGTTACTAGTACTATAGTTACACACGACCGCGACTGCGATAGGCTGAGTTGACTATAGTTACACCTCTGCCCACCCTTTCCTGGAAATGATGTTGAATTGTGTTATTGTACGTCTTCCATCGCCGTACCAATTCCTGCCAGCGTTACAAAATGGACCAGTAAAGGTCCAAGCCCATGACAAGTTTTCAATTTAACACAGTGACAAATCCTGCGCAGTTATTAATTTTCAACGCCCTGTTTGCCAGTCTATGCCTGTTTTCATAACAAAACAGGGGGTCTAAAAAGGCCAGTTTGGTAGAATCATAATAGGAAAATATTATGAATCATATTATAATCCGTAAAATGGTCACAAACTGACAATTCATAATATGTTCTGCGTACAATTCATTAAACACAATTCATCTATTTGACAGTTTTGTATGGAAATTCGTAAAATGGTACACTTAATAAAATATGAATTGCTTTATTGAAGTTTAATGTCAAATAGCAGAATCATAAGAAGTTAGTCAAGAGGATCATTTTACAAATCATATTTGGGATTTTGTGAAAAATTATCGTAATAATGGCAAATTTAGGCCTTAAGAAAATTTTCTTGAGCACGCTCGTGATATGTAGTCCATTTAAAGTCACCAATGAATTGTGGCACTTCGAAAAATGGACATAACGTTTCAAATGTGGGACCTCCAGGTTTCTTGGGATATATAGGCTAAATATATGTCGTGATAAGGTCCATGAGCTGGAGCCGTACATATGTACTGCCGCGCTGGTATGAGTACTACCTACCTTCAAGAATAGTAATGAAGTAGTCAGTTTTAAGGTAGTTCCAAATAGACCATCTAGTGTTGTGAATGTTACAAATTACTACAATCTTCTATTCATATTTTAGGCACTGAGTAGATCCAATTAGTACTTAAGCATCTGGATCATACCACAGGCTAATATGGGCGCACACCATATACACAACACAACATATATATATATTTACTTACACTGCATTAAAAACGATCCAACTTACATGAAATACATACAACCTACCTTCAAGAATAGTAATGAAGTAGTCAGTTTTAATGAAGCAGTTCTAAATAGACACTACCATCTAGTCTTGTGAATGTTACAAATTACTACAATCTTATAATCATATTTCAGGCTCTGAGTAGATCCACTTAGTACTAAAGCATCTGGATCATACCACAGGTTACCAAGAGCGTACACCATATGATACACCAAGTTAGTGTATAAAACAGTGTGATAGCTGTACCAGTAACTCGGTCACACTTCAGTGCCCAGTTGAAACAAGACTTATTCAAAAGTACACACTATTCACACCTAGCTTATTTTTGTGATTTGCACCCGTAATAAACATTCCCAGAGGAAATATGTAGGTATATTTATTTTCCACATCATACAGCCCACTCACAGACAGACAGATGAACGGACCAATGGACAGCGGAGGCTTAGTTATAGGGTACCGTCCCGGTTACTCTTTGGTTACGGAACCCTAATAAAAATCTACAACCTACGTGCGTAAGACATAGGCCTTTTATTACTTTAATTCCAATTTTATTAGGTAGTGTGTACCTATAAAATAAGACATATATTACATTTTATCTTTATACCTATTATTTAAATAAAACAATACACAAAGTTAAATTATTTTAATAAATTTACAATTCTCATGTTATACTGTATAAAATCTAGCAATAATCAAATAATGAAACTAACACTATAGTTAATCAGTTTATTTTTCTATGAATATTTTATGTCTTGATGCAAGTAGCGGAGCTGCGGAGAGGCAAACGATAACTGCTTGGAACAACTGCCAGCTAAAAAAGAAAATGTGTGGTTTTTAAGAAAGTCAAATCATCAGTCATTATAATTAACATAACATCTAAATAAAATTAATTTGAAAATAATAATATCATTGTTTATAACACTCTAAAAACAACACTGATGACAGAGTGACACCAATAGTAGACTTGTAGCCCAATAACTTCTTTTTCTTCAGTTATTGTTTAGTTAATGGTAAAATATAGATTATTTTCCTCTTTGTATTTCGTTATAGGTATATTACATGAATGTTAATGATAGTACTCAATTTTATGTCGAGCCAGAGGGCGACCATACGTTACATAAATAACATCATAATCATTTTCAATCATCATCATAAGTCTTAGTCGCAATAGAAATAGCTGTAGGGCTAGAAAACTCCACTCACTGCGGTATCTTGATTGCCGAGTTCGACTGTCAAAGCCACTGTTGTAGCATCGGCCGGGGCAGGGTTTCTGCTGGCGCACGAGTTTGGCAGGAACTAGAGGCTGCAGTGATCTAGGTAAAGGGTTCAATAGCGCCAGAGCTCCCACTTTCAATGCAGAATGTCGAGCAGAATGTTTCATTGTGTCGCAGCACGCTTTTCCATGCCTACAAAGAATTACGTACAATTAAATACTTTTGTACAACGATGCAATTAAATATTGATTAAGGATAAATAAGTATTTACTTACTCTGTATTAAAAAACGATCCAACTTGCATGAAATACTTAGGTTTTAAAATAAACACAAGTTTTGTTGATAATAATTTATTGTTGACATAACCACAGATTACACATATCTAAAAAGAAAAACTTTTAATTAGTAAGCATTGCCAGCTTATAAAGTTTTGTATTGTATTTAGTTTCCCTTTTCAGGGCTTATCTGTGATTATTTGATAAGTTTTTATGGATATTATAATTAATAACATTTCAACAGTTAAAAATAATCAACTGTACCTATTTATTAAATCTTCAAAGAAATATTTACCGGTAAAATTACGGTCTTTATTTTTTTCATGCTGCAACATTTACACTAAATATGTTTCGGATATGAATTGAATTGTGGGCGATACCGCTAATATGTGTCACCTTTTTACGAAAATTAGAGGAATTGCTAAGGTATTGCTGGGAATTCAGAAAATGAATTGGTTTTAGAGGAAATGCCTAATGTGGCCTTTTTAGACCCCCTGGACAGAGTTTGAGTTCCAAAATATGACACTTAATAATGGAGTTGACAGCGCAGCTTGCACCGGACGTATTTACCTACATGTACATTTCAGTATCGTGAATGCTTATTCAATAAAATAAAATAAAAAATCTTTATTATTCCTTAGAGTTACAAATAAATTAAAGTTCGTAATAATGAATGTATAAATTTTAATTAATGTAGGATCTCTCGAGGAGTAAACCTCCTCCAGTAATTTCTATTTTGTTTGGTTTTTGCTTTCACAGACCATATAAGCCAACCAATTACAGTGACCACCTTGTTTTGCTGGTTACCCTCTTCTTAACTTATCATGTGGGCCTTACCAAGCCGTTGTTCCAAGAGTCTGCTTGTCGTCTTCTTAAGGCTATTTCAATCCTGGTCGTGAGATTTGTTCGAAATAGTTACAAAGGCACAGGCAACTGAAGGAACACGGGTGGGTTTTAGTCAGTAAAAGTCTGATAAGCTCTCCCGCTCCGCTCAGAGCGGGATACGTCATTTGATGATTACCCACCCACAAAAAATAAAGGCTATTTCAATACCTACATTCCCCAAATATGAATAGCATCATAACTGACATGCCGTACTACAGTTCAGGCTGAACGCATACCGGACTGCAAGGAAGTCGCATTACCGTGCGCCACACGACAGGTAGTAATGGGGCTGGCAGAGCGCCAGGCCAGCGTGACCAGAGTGGCGCTATGTGCTGCAGGTACGGAAGTGGTTGTCTGTTGCTTGTTACATGAATGTTTCCATTTATGTGATTAGTTACAATTCCTTTTTACGAGCCGATTTTATGAAAACAACTTCTACTTAATAATCACCTGAATACCTATTTCCAACTACATATGCGACTTTTTTGAACCAACCTATTTGACTCCATTCTGGTTGTCATAATTTTGCCTATAGTTTTCAAATTGCTGGGACACAGGCCTCCTCTAGGTGAGAGGGAGTGGGCCTTAATCTACGACGCGAGCCCGGTGCAGGTTGGAAGATGTTACATATCTTTGAATTTTTGGTTCTTGGGCATGCCCTCCTCCTGTGTTTTTACGATCTTTCATTCACCCTTTGGAGAGCAGTGGTGGTGAAATTATTTACACAAACTGAAACGCCTGCTTCAGTACATACAACTAGTAAGTCGGGGTCGATACCAAATAAAAGGTATTCTTTCTTTCTTTCTTTTTATACCACTGGGCCACCACTGCTCTAAAAACTCTACAAACTCCGTGTACGCCTTTATCTATACTAATATTATAAAGCTGAAGAGTTTGTTTGTTCGTTTGATTGAACGCGCTAATCTCAGGAACTTCTCCTTCGAATTGAAAAAATATTTTTGTTTTGGATAGCCTATTTATCGAGAAAGGCTATAGGCTATATAATATCACGCTACAACCAAGAGGAGCGGAGCAGTAATGAAAAATGTTGCCAAAACGGGAAAAATCGCACAGGTAGGCGATTCGACGCGACGGGAAGGGTCGGGAGAACAAGAAAATTAACGCGGACGAAGTCGCGGGCAGAAGCTAGTGTCAAAATAGTTTTCAAATTGATTATTTTATATTTTAAAAGACAGTAAGTAGTCAGAACAAAACACCATTGACCTACATTGCGACCAAAAACGATAACCCATTCCAGGCCTAACCGGACCAATCGCAGCTTAACCTCAGAAACCGACCGTAGTAGCCATTTAACTCTCACACCACATCAATGATATCGCGTGAACATTACGACAGGTATTAATGGCGCTGGCAGAGGGCCAGGTCAGCGGCGCTATGTCGAGTATGCTAGTACATTAAATGGTCAACGACTCCTATTATGTCTAGGATTTAGGATAGGTCAGGATGCAGGTTTTAGGAAGTATGACGGATGGAAAGAGAATTAAGTTTTTCACAATATTACGTTAAAGTTCAAGTTATCATCAGATGCTTAATTGTTGAATTTTCTAAAATTAAAAGTCTGATAATCAAGGTTAAGCAACATTTGCCGAGGTCAGTCTGAGGATGGGTGATCGTCGATTACAAACCGAGAGGGATCCGTGCCTTGGAAAGCACATTAAGCAGTTGGTCCCTGCGCTCGGTCATTTGTGAATCTTTGACTATCATTACGGGTTGTCAGAAAAATGAAAGTCTAACAATCAGTCTTGTCAACGGGTATCGTATTACCCAGTAACTGGGTTATGGAGGTCAGGTAGGCGGTCACTCCATGAGAAATACAGGCCTTCAGCTGCATCCGATTAGACTGGAAGCTGACCCTAATATAGTTGGGAGAAGGCTAGGCAGATGAGATGATCCATCTAGCTGTTAGTCGTCCTTCGAAGAACAGTATGAACTAAATGCCACTGAAGCTTACTAAATCTGCAAACTATGTCAGTTACAACTTTCTCCGGGATAATTTGTCTCGAATTAACCTTCAAAGAAACTCCTAGAATAGGAACGAGCAGATTTAGTGACCTTGAAATCGCAGCCATGTACATCAGTGTCTGAAATACTTAAAAAAAGTATTATCTGATGGTCTCGTGAACAAGTCAGGACAGGTAGTCGGATGGTTGGCAGATCGCCAGCTCTCAGAGCCAGTCCACACGGTGCGTTGCGTCGTCGCAACGCAAATATTTTGACGCATAGCCGGCCACACAGGCGCTGCGTCGTCGCAGCGTTACTACGACGCAGTCTTAACGTTCGGTCGACGCAGCGGTGACGCACAGTTGCGGCAAGCATTTTTGTAAAAACATCGCAGTCAGTCTATAGGAAAGCATGGATCGGAAAAGACGTCTAGCATTGCTCCTATTACTACGTCACCGCCGAAATCGACGCAAAATCACAAGACGGTATTGGAGCTGTCCCTTCATTTCATTAAGAAATAGTGATGGACAGTTTTTTTTGTTAGAATATCGGGAGTTGCTATTAGACGAAAAGAAGTTTTTTAATTTTTTTAGAATGAGTGTATCCAGCTTCGAATGTTTATTAAAGTCCTTAGAACCACACATACGAAAAAACTCCCTATCAACGCACAAGCAACTGAGCGCTGCCTCTCCGTCGCCGCAATGAGTACACCCCCTCCCGCTTCGTCTCGGGGGCTGCTGTCCGTCATGTGTGCGTTGCGACGACGCAGCGCGCCGTGTGAACACCTTGGTTATTTGTATGTAAAACAACGCAACGGCAGCGCTGCGTCGACGCAACGCTGACGCAACGCGCCGTGTGGACTCGCACTCAGGCGCTAAACGAGAGCGCTATGCGTGCGCGCCTAACATAAATACTAAGCAGTCAACGAAGCGACTCCGGTTGAGAGATTCCCACCGTGAAGGAACTATAGGTAGAACCAGTACATCTTATCAGAAACAGTGTTGCATTTGTAAATGTTGCTAGTTTGAGCAGTGCATTTAAACCGAAATGCATTCATTTGTTTAATTCCAAGCAAAAGTTAGGGTTATGTTCTTAGTTTCAGCTGATGAGCTCCTAGGGCATGGATGATGAACCTCGATACATCCACGTGCCATTTTGTTCAACTAGAAGTAAACCATTTATTGTTCTATATTTATTTAAACAAAAAACAATTTTTGCTACTTCTGCTGTTACAAACTAGATGCCAAATAATGTATTCGGTTCATATTTTTCTTGATTACGCGGTGCAAAGCCGAAATCGAAGCGCTACTGTGACCTAGGTACTAGGTAGAAGAGGGAGAATTCTCAGACTAGACGGATGTCGTGTCTGGTGGGCATCTGCTCGATTGATGTCGGGACGTTATGCATATGCTAGTTGCGCGGAAAACTCTGATTGCGCGATGCAGAGGATTTTGTGTGACGTCATTGTGTGAAGCGGCGGTGTGTGCCGCTACATCCTCAATGGATATTGAGCCCAATCGATTTTGTCGCGTGATAGCAATGGCACCCGTGCCTTTTGTTCGCCATTCCTGTCTTAGGGCATATTTATTCAGTAGTGGTTGTGAAACTCCTCTGCACCAGCAAGTTTAGTTAAGAACTTCTTAGTTGCGGCCTGTGGTCATGATTTGTGCCTAATGCAATACCCACTCCTTGTTAGAAGGCACTGGTAAAAGAATGAAAGTTTTACATCAAAAATACCATTATTACCAACCAAATATTGGTGTTCTGTTAAGTGTCATGTTGGCAGTCGGATTGGCGATGGTTACGAGAACTGCCCCTATTTGTAAATGTTGCTCTTTATGTCTTCTTGTATAAAAACTTTTCGTTGCTGGGAACTACAATAAGAACAAATGTACGAGCTACCTATCAGAATCCCATTTATTAGTAGCACTGCATAGTCATCTCTTCGTCAGAAAACACATCATTAACAGTCTTCACGGCGGTATCTAAAGCAGGGTTGGCAGTGTTCCAGGTGTTAGTAACGAGGTGCGAGGCATGCACGTTATGCGCTAGCGTCCGGCCAATGACCGGCTGTTATGCAATTAACTGTTGCGGCTGTCGGCTCTGATGCACGGGGTTATTTCAAGTGTTTGCAGGTTTTGAGTGATTAATCTGCATGTCAAATATTTGTATTATTAACACAAGGTGTGCTTGCGAATTCGTCCGCATTGACGTCGGAAATTATTCCAGGGGAATCTGGTATGGGGTTAGTTTATGTTACTTCTTATGACATCAGCTTTCTACCAGCAAAAATCCCGTCGAAGTCGAGTCCGCCATTTAAGAGATTATACGGAACAAGCAGACAGATAAATAAAAAAAAAAAAGATTTATTTGTTATAAGTAATCACTTAATCAGTCATATGCATTTAATATAAAGCTGATATTTTGACATTATACTCACTTTAATTTTATTCATTTGTATGGATAGCATCACACCTGTAATTTGTAGAAGAGTTAGGCAGAGGTGTGTTTACAATACGGTCATGATATTTCGCCAGTTATGTTTAAGTCCCTTGTAATAGAGAGCCATCAACCAGGCACAACCACGGGGCTAGAACTAAGAAATTCCTGATAGAAAAATCTAATAACACTGTGTCCGTCCCGGGAATCCAACCCAGTCCCTCAAGCACAGCAGTAGTGCTTGCGCTTTACCACTGGACCAACGAGACCGTGTTCTAAAGCAGTACTCGTCATTTCTTTTGCGGTCTGTCAGTACAAGATGAGAGTTTCTGTTGTGAATAAAAGAATCGAAACCAAAATTCCGATTCGCTCTCTAAAATAAACATATTCTATTTCACATGTCTTCTCTTGGGTTGTAAACTTTATTCACTATTTCACTGCATTATGTTCTTTTCAAAGCATTTGTTACAAAATAATTAATAGTGCCTGTTAACTGTACTAGTCTTTTTCAGGCGCTGAAAAGTAGAGAGCTATTAGTTGTTGCCAAGTGCAAGATACGGAGGCACTATTTTTATTTTCCACTGCTCCGTTAGGAAGTATTATTAAGAAGTATTGTTAATGTCTTGTGTTCAGCACTGGAAATGATTGTCTGATTAAATATTCAATTATGATGATAACTATTATTCTGAGAAGCACTCAAATCTAACACGTAACTATTAGTAAAAGCATCGTTAATCATCTAATAGATAAGAGAATGCGATAACAATGGGGAAATCCGTTAGGATGTGAGTCAACTTGCGAGCGTGTGTGTGTGTTTGTGTGCGAGTTTTTACGGAAATGCTCACTGAAATTATGGAGTTATGACTTTATGAGTTTATGCTTTGCGTGTAATTTCCCCTATTATTCATTTATTCATTTCCCCTTGATTTTATCTATACTATATTATAAAGCTGAAGAGTTTGTTTGTTTGGTTGAACGCGCTCAACTCAGGAACTGGTTCGAATTGAAAAATTCTTTTAGTTTTGGATAGACTATAAAATCACTCTAGGACCGTTAGGAGACGAGTAAAAGAAATAGACACGAATACGAAGACCTCACAGGCGCAGACGAAACTATGCAATTTGGTTGGTCGAGGGAGCAAGAAATTATAAGTCACTTTTACGCGTCAATATTGTATAAACTAGATGGCGCCGCTGGCATATCCTAGCTGACTGTTCCTTAGGAAGAAATGTGAAAACAAACTCAGTTTTTTCTTTTAAAGTCAAAACTTAATATTGTTAGAATTTTATGAGAATTTAACTAATTGACTTATTAATTATTTTCTAATTTTAATAGTCATTAATGAAGCTACAACTTTTCCAAACTAGTTGTAGGTAGATAGTTTCAAAATGAAACCAGACTATAATTTCGCGCTTCCGTACGCTCCGCGCCGCCCAATTTATTAGTCGAGGGCGGGCCACTCATTTTACAGATCACATGCGATGTAATATCACGATTAGATGTTAATTAATAGTTTCCCGACAGCCGTGCTAAAAGTTAGGGTTATTATGTGTTTCCTAATATTTAGTAATGTATTAGCTGATTTAGATTTTAAGTGAGTTAGAAGTAAACTGCAAGTTTGGAGAGTTGATTGTTACAAGCAGAACTGGAGATCTATGTGGTGCCAGATGTAAAGAAAAAAAAATCACCATCCCATTTCTTCCCATGGGTGTCGTAAAAGGCGACTAAGGGACTTACTAGAGAATGGAGAGCAGCGTTCTCTATGCATTATTATCGCCAACCCGCCTGCCAAGCGTGGCGATTAAGGCAAAGCCTCCCAAATTGGGGTAAGCCTTTGTACAGCAGTGGAAGTCTGAAATGATGATGAATGATGAACTCCAGACCAGCACCGAAATAAGAACAGACTATCAATAACAATATGAAACATTTTGAAGGATGTTGCTAAATCATTAGGTACCTCATATAATATGTTCTAAAATATGCCTGCTCAACAACGTAAATAACGCAATTAACTATTAAATGAAAGCCATTCCAACTGTTAGTGTCTCACGCAATTACCCCTGAGTAGGTACGGCATATTTAAAAAAATATATCTATAAAATCTATATTAATAAAAATGAATCCCTATTTCCCTTGGTCACGCCATCACGCGTGAACGGCTGGACCGATTTCACTTTTTTTGTTGTTGTTGTGTTTGTAATTGTCAGGAGAAGGTTCTTATGAAAGAAAAAAATTAAAAAATTGCGCGGAAAATTAGAAAATCTAAGAACACCTATTTAAGAATACTTAACAACCATATATGTAATAGGACAATGTAAACTTTTTTAATGTAACATTATGACATAGAATTGACAGAATGCGTGCTCAAATATCATCAAAGAGACAGGACAACGTCTGTCGGGTCAGCTAGTATATATTAAATATATATTTATATTGACTATAAATTTTGATATGAGATGAAATTGATTATGAATATTGTAATTTTACTTGCTTGCATAATCATATTATGACGAATTTATATTTTAATTTAATAGTACTTATAATAAAAAATTTTTCTTAATAATTTGTATGTCAATTGGCAAAACATATCTCACTCCCTAATCCTTAAGATCTTGTATATAATTGTCACCTATGTTTACGAATAAATGATTTGATTTGATATAAAAATCTTTATTACTAAAATAATAGGTACAGTAAATCTCCTTAAAAATATATTTGGTCTTCTGTGATTTGCACGTAAGTGTCAAAGGAGTGTTTTGGCATTCGTACTAGGATGGCCCTGTATCACGAATGCCATCACCTTCCTCCGGACCAACTAGGATAGTTCTTAATACTATAAGTATACAATACTTATTGTTTTGAAAAAGAGATGTACAAAAATAACAAAATACTTATTTAAATTTATAAACATTTAGCCTATTCAAGTGTGTCTTAATCATTTAAAAGATCGTTGTAATAACGGAAAAAGACTAACTGAAAAGCACCAGATTTTATTTTTTCCATTTATAAGTACAGACGCTAGCACATCAAGCTACGCGAAACTGTCAAATTTTGCCCAATCATCTTGAACTTAATACTTTGGCGATAAAGTTAAAAATCTATTAAAGTTTGACAGATTGTAGTAGCTTTAAGTGCTGGCGTCTGTAAATCGGTCTATTAATTAAGAACAATGTATTTATATGGAAAGGTTATCGCTCTCTCGCAGAAAAAATTAAGTTAAAGAATCATGAAGTTACCGTCGCCGAAAAAACTACGGAAAGATGGACTAATATAGGTTCATTCATAAAAACCATAAAGAGCACAAAGAAATTTTCTCAAACCAAGCTTTTCTTTTCACAAACATAGTTACATTCCGACAGTACCCAGAACTTTTTAATACATTTGGCGTCGCGATGTCGGTGTGTCCGCCCGCCCGCCCAGTTCTGTGTATTACTCACCGCCCGCCCTACTTACTACCACGAACTTTCTACGTATTCAAGTTTAATAACAGTTTTCTTTTAACTAGTATTTCATCGATTTTCTAGTACCTTGACTCAGTTGTTCTGTAGACGTCCTTCTAGTTTAGTCGTGTCCTAGTTCTAGTTTTCAGACAAAGGAAATGTGTCCGTGGCTCTGAATTTCAAGGTAAGTACAATTAGGTTATATTCAAGTAACTTATTCAATTTAAAATATACTTTTGCTATATTGAGATAAAGTTCAATTTGTGTTCATGAAGTAATGCAAATAATATCATCTGCCTAGCCTTGTCCCAAGTATGTTGGGGTCAGCTTCAAGTCTAACTGGATGCAGCTCCATACAAGTATTTTACATGGAGCGACTGCCTATCTGCCCTCCAAAACCAAGTTATTGGGTAAGACGGGTTGTGAAACTTCCGGATTTCTGACGACGAAATAACGTGAATATTTGGGCACCAGGTGAAGTGCCAGGATAAAAGAATATGCTTTTCAGTGATCGGGTTTTAGTGGTCATTATGGCGAAGTAAGAAGCTCACGGCAAAATAATAAATAATAAGGAAAGGTCACCATGCTTGCTGAGAATGGGTGTTCCATGATATAGAGAACCCTTTGTGTACCGAATAACACATTAAGCTGTTGGTGTCAGCCGTGATTCTAAGTTCTTTAACAGTATTTACGGTTCTTTAGAAGCCCGAAACCAACCAGTCTTACCAGAGGAGTATCGTGTTATCTAGTAAGTTGGTTGTGGAGTTCAGATAGGCAGTCGTTCCATGTTAAATACCGGTATTCGGCGCATCCACTTCCATGTGGTGAGGGACGTGTTCCGTATGATGCTAATACCATTCTATTTCATCCCGTGCGTGTCGAAGAAGGTGACTAAGAGACTTACTAGAGCTGCCCATGCAGCAGCGTTCTCTATGCATTTTTGCCACCATACCGGATTGCCAACTCGCCTGCCAAGCGTGGTGATAATGGCAAACCCCCCAACTTGGGGGAGGTCTATGTCCAGCAGGGGACGTCTTTCGGCTGCAATGATGAATTATTGGTATAGATTGCGTTGCTGTTGAAATCAAAACCAGAGTGACTGGCCTGTTAGTCTAGTGGTTAGTGACCCTGACTGCTAAGACTGAGGTCGTGGTTTCGATCCCCACCCAGGACACATCTTTGTGTGATGAGCACAATCATTTGGTCTGTCTGGGTGTAATTTATTTATAATATGTATGTATTTAGAAATATATAAGTATGTTTATCAGTTGTCTGGTTACCATAGTACAGGCTCTGCCTAGTTTGGTATCAGATGACGTTGTGTTAGTTGTCAAAAAAAAAAATCGCAGCACAACTCAAAAGAAAGAACAATGATTTCAGCAGGTAGGTACTTACTAATTTATCCCCCCTATAAACTGTTTACAATGTTTGTGTTCACTTGTATACCACTATCTGGTTCCGTTTTGTTATCAACTGTACCTACGTCGTGTATTGTGGTAGGGACACGCCCTGTTGTTATCTCTTCTGCTTATTCCCTTTTGTTTTAGTCATGATAACTCTTACGTCATAACAAGCGGGTTTTAGTGCGTAGTGTGGTGAAAGAGAGATGCGTCACGGGTTTTCTTTAAAACTGCTTAAAATTTTAAGTAATAGTAATAGTCGAAGGTAGTCTGGTAGAAACCTTCTATTGTAGGATTAATTTGTCCAGGACGGGATAGTAGATGTCACTGTCTTCGAATGTTAGGTTTTAGGACATGACGGTTTCCTCACGATGTTTTCGTTTTGAGAGGAGTGGTGATGAGATAATTTGTACAATTTGTAAGACGCCTCCCTGGGTTCAAATATACGACCTTACAACTCGTAACTTGTGGCCGTTACCACTGCAATCTATCCACTACAGCATTGCTGAAATGCAATCATCATCATCACAGCCGAAAAACTTCAACTGCTGGACAGGGGCCTCCTTTAATTTGGGGGGGTTTTCTATAATCGCCACGCTTGGCAGGCGGGTTGGCGATCGCAATAAGGTGGTAAGATGCATAGAGAACGCTGCTGCCCATTCTCTAATAATTCCCTTAGTCGCCTTTTACGACACACACGGGAAGAACTGAAATGGTGTTATATACATTAGTAAATTATTATTCAACTTACTCTTAATACTAGTAACTAAACTAAATAATGTCTGTTTTAAATATACTTAAACAAGAATTATAAATTTCCATGTTTTCGATATTGATCGCAATCCTCTTCGCATAACAATTAGTCACCTTCCTCCGAACATTCCTGAACACGTCTGTCTTCAACCTCCAGCACCAAATAAAGCAATAACATTGTAAATACTGGAATGATAACCAAAATAACAGCATTACACATGTAACAAGTACACGCCGGATTCCGTGAAAGCCTCGGTTTGACTCACCCGAGCACAGAACTTGTGACAACCTTCAGGATTCCCACGCCATGTTATTTAAAAAGGTAAATGATGTTGTTATTTGTCTATGGTGCTTCAAGCTAAGATCAAGTGTGTAGCCTTGACCTTGTGGGCCAAAATTAGAAGTTATAAATGGCAGAATTGCTAAAACATTATGATAGTCCTTGCAATCCACAAACTTTGTAAATGATTAGCTGTAGCCCGCTGCTTCGTCTGTGATCAAGGATCCCTATGGAGGCATATGTTCTCCTATAGGTACCATTCTACCTTTCTATTAAATCAAATCAAATTTCATAATGATTGGTTCATTAGGCAGCCAGATACAGTTACCTTCGTATCAAATTGATTTCATATTGTACTTGGCTTAAAATGCCCCGCGGAAAGCTGCGACGGGACAGTGTGACTCGATTCTGGTTGAACAATTTCCATCCTGGGACAACCAACACACTGTTATCTGATCCCAAACTAGGCAGAGCCTGTACTATGGCAACCAGACAACTGATAAATATACTTATATATTTCTAAATACATACATATTATAGATAAATTACACCCAGACACAGAACAAATGATTGTGCTCATCACACAAAGATTTGTCCTGGGTGGAAATCGAACCCACGACCTCAGTCTTTGCGGTCAGGGTCATTAACCACTAGAGTAACAGGTCAAATAATACATGTGCCCGAAAATTCTACGCCAGCGACATACATAAGCTTGTTAATATAACTTTTCCGGAAAAACTCTTGCATAAACAACAATAATCTATTTTAATATATAACAGTTTCAATACATAACACTAACAGCTTCACATGCTCTTATATGTTAGCTGCAACATGATAAAAAGCTGAACATTTGTCGAGTTAATGAAATTCCCACATTAGTAATGTTTTCTAATCGATGACAATGGTAAAAGCTTGCCGGCTTGTTGGTAACAACGTAATTATTGCTTATGTGTGCTGATCTGTTGGGACCGGTCGCAGTGAGGGCGATTAGCGGGAGATTTTGTCATTTTGGTGAGCGTTTTATTGTTTATGGAGGAAGTAGGGCGAAATAATAGGAAGTATAGAATAGAATATCTATGTTTTGTATAAACTATAGTTAGGCATCGGACGCCCAGGAGAGCATTAGCGCCCTTCACACGTTCAGTTCGGACCGCGGGAAACAGCACGCGCCGTTCCATCCCTCGCTCCGAACTGTACGTGTAGATGTGCGGGTCTAACAGTCCGATCTGACATATCGACGCGAGCGCATATCTCAAAGTTTTACGCGCGTGATATATAGATGTAATTATTATGTATCTAATATTTAATTGTTGAATTTACTAAATGATTTGTATAACAAACCTATTTTTCTTAAATCAAACACTGATTTGACTCAACGGTCATTTTTGAATCATAGTAGTTTGTTAACGGGTATAAAAGGCCGGAGCCACAGTGAAACAGTCAGTTGCTTGACAGATGTCGAGTTGGTTAGTTCTAAGTGCTGTTATTGTGTGGAAAGGATCTACCAGAGGTCACGTAAGTTAAGTAATTGACATTATATCCTAATTATTGCCTATTATGACAATGTTGTTGTACTGGTTATAGTGTTGCCATATTGCTAATGTTTTAAATCATATAAATGGAATATTCATATTCTTTTCTAGATATTGTTATTATTGTGATTATGTTGATATTATTCAGAGTTCTCTTGGACAATGGTCCAAGAGATAGTATTAATGTATTTAAGATAATGATAATGTATGGCAATGTAAGAAATGTGTTGATATAATACTTCAGTACTGTTTCCATGGAGTTTCTTGTCCTTCTTCTCCATGAAGACCTAGTTTTGGAACGGACGACTAGCTTTCTGATTAATACTGACAAGCCTAATTGAAATATATGTGTAGTCTTGTCTTTCTGTGCTTTACTTATTGAAACCCTTTCCTATACACAGTAAATAGGCCGTTATCATTCTGACATTCAAGACTTGATAATTGGTATATATATATATACAGTTATAGTTATATACTGCTTAATATAACATCAGAAGTGGGATTTGTTCTCTGTCCTTTTAAAACCGCTTACTAATGAATTTTATTTTGTTATTTTCATGTTCGATGGTGGAGCTACTAACGATCTTTTGGAAACCGTTGGTTGGCGGGTCGCTGACTTTACTCACACCTTGACAATGGCATTGCGTTGCCTTTGACATCGGAGCTGCATTGCTGCAAGTTTCTGTATGAGGTTTGATACTGTGGAACCGGATGCAGTATGATGCAAGTGTTAGGTATTTTTTAAAGTTATTGCTTCCAAAGTAAAGTACTGGTCGGAGTGGCCATGGCAGAAATTTTTGAAAATGTTAATAGTTAATGTGTTTGTTGAATACGGTTTTCGGTAATATTGTCAGATTGGCCGAACGTTCCGTGGAAAGTACAACAATAATTTAACACAACTGTACAAGAATCCACAGGCTTTACGCCTTTGCGATTACTTATCGGCGTAAGCACTTTATGAAATATCTTCTATCCTTTCTAATGATCATTTTGCTCAACAAGGTCTGGGTAATTTACGAAACATTCAGTAGCCAAAGAAAAATTAAGATTCGGGCCAGGTGAATTAACTGATGAAAATGTAAGTGTCGAAAAAGATATGACACATTAACTAAGATAATATAATAAATACTTTACCTAGTTACATATATATATCATTGTACTGTTGATTGTAGAGATACATTACAAGTAGAAGAAAGTAAAATTTGTTTCGCTGGTCGGTCATTTGCTTGGTGCAAGTCTATCCCACTAGCAGCGAGTGGAGGGGACTTGGCATGTCTAGGCACTTGGCAAAACAAAAAACTGTACAGAAAAGGTGTCTCATGTACTCCGAGAGCGAAGTACTTGTCAGTATGGCCGTGATATATAGATGTAATTATTATGTATCTAATATTTAATTGTTGAATTTACTAAATGATTTGTATAACAAACCTATTTTTCTTAAATCAAACACTGATTTGACTCAACGGTCATTTTTGAATCATAGTAGTTTGTTAACGGGTATAAAAGGCCGGAGCCACAGTGAAACAGTCAGTTGCTTGACAGATGTCGAGTTGGTTAGTTCTAAGTGCTGTTATTGTGTGGAAAGGATCTACCAGAGGTCACGTAAGTTAAGTAATTGACATTATATCCTAATTATTGCCTATTATGACAATGTTGTTGTACTGGTTATAGTGTTGCCATATTGCTAATGTTTTAAATCATATAAATGGAATATTCATATTCTTTTCTAGATATTGTTATTATTGTGATTATGTTGATATTATTCAGAGTTCTCTTGGACAATGGTCCAAGAGATAGTATTAATGTATTTAAGATAATGATAATGTATGGCAATGTAAGAAATGTGTTGATATAATACTTCAGTACTGTTTCCATGGAGTTTCTTGTCCTTCTTCTCCATGAAGACCTAGTTTTGGAACGGACGACTAGCTTTCTGATTAATACTGACAAGCCTAATTGAAATATATGTGTAGTCTTGTCTTTCTGTGCTTTACTTATTGAAACCCTTTCCTATACACAGTAAATAGGCCGTTATCATTCTGACATTCAAGACTTGATAATTGGTATATATATATATACAGTTATAGTTATATACTGCTTAATATAACACGCGCATCACGTATAAACGTAAATTATAAAAATGGCGGTTTGGAGCGTCGAAGCTATCACAGAGTTCATTCGTTTATTCCGTGAACATCCGTGTCTCTGGAAGATAAAAAGTAAGGAGTATAGTAACAGGAATAAGAGAAACAAAGCATATGACGAGCTCGTTTTTTTTGCTCGTTGGTTTTGTTTCAGCTGATCGCGATTTCTGGGCAACCAATCGTTCTTCTGCTGTTATACATTTTCTCATAACTGTATCTTGCTTGGTTATTTTGGGACGTATCAGTGCTAATAAACAATCAAAATCGTCACTGTCCATTCTTAGGTAATTTTTAAAATCTTCCGGATGACACTGTCGTGATTCTCTTAACATCGGTAAATGTCCATATCTTTGTCTGTATTCCTTTACCCACACTCGTCGTTTTTTGGGCTATTTAAACTAACTACAAAAAATGTACCGTGTGGTGCCGGACGTAAAGAATAACACCACCCCATTTCTTCCCGTGGGTGTCGTAAAAGGCGACTAAGGGACTTACTAGAGAATGGGCAGCAGCGTTCTCTATGCATTTTACCACAATACTGCGATCGCCAACCCAAGCCTGCCAAGCGTGGCGATTATGGCAAAGCCCCCCAAATTGGGGGAGGCCTAAGTCCAGCAGTGGACGTCTTACGGCTGAAATGATGATGATGATGATGACAAATCCAGCTAACGCGATGACCAAACGACCGTCCATTTTTTTTACTACTGCGTAAAAAACTTTTAAAAGTTATAACGTTCCACGCGCCAGTCCAAACTGCAGTCGAAACTCTTGAAAATCCATTTACACGCACAGTTCGGAGTGTCTGCCTAAATATGTAAGATTGACCGGCGTTCCAAACCGTGGACACATTTTTAATCGTAATTACCACGACAGTTTGATACACGGTCCAAACCGCACAGATCCATCCGCGGTTTGGAACGCAGTCCTAGATGCGTGGTCCGAACTTTACGTGTGAAGGGCGCTATTTAGTGACCGTTTTGGTGTACTTCTTCAGAAAAGAAAGTCGATAGTACTCGGAACGAGACAAAAGGAGTATAATGTAAGTATCGTAGCAGGTGGTGTTCTGTAGTTTGGAAGTAATAGGAAGAAAGCGTAAGTTTATGTATTTAGTATATAGGGTACATAGAATGTCTGAAGCAAAACTTTTTAGTACGTGGTATTACTAAATATGAAGATTTATTTAGACAGGTGGCATTGAGAGCGATTAGTGGTTGATTTAGTTGATTTTTTCTTGAAATTGAAATTATTTGAATAATTTTATTGTCATATAAATTTGTGTTTTAATACACAATCAAAAACATAGCAGGTATAACACATTGTGGAGTTCCTTAACTTCTCATTTAAGCTCTACGATTACTGGGAAATGCGTGCACTGACTGTGTATGTCCACTCAACCTGCGTGGTTCTTTCCTCAAAATACCTTTCAGACACCAATCTGTATGTTCTTTACACGATCTCTGAGTTTGTTTTGGCCTTTCTTCTCAGAGTAGTCAGATAGAAAACACCGACCTCGTCTAGTTTGAAAACTATGACGCGTAAAAGTGTTTGTTACAATAGGTTTGTCTTAATTAGACGCATATTTTTTTATGTGTTTTATAAGAAATCAGGAAATTAATACCGTGAAAGAGTTAAAAAAGGCTAAAACCTAAAATACTCAAAAAGTCTTGTTGCCCTTTACATAGTGAGTTTGTGAACAAGATCCAGCTGCTAATGACAGCGTTCATAAACTGCTAACCTCTCATTACATTCTGCAACTTCATCAATTTGTAACTCACACCTGTGCGAAACTTGTTCATTAATTCTTTGACATTGGCACTAATTGTACCTCTAGTACAGTCAAAGAAATTAATTCTCAAGTAAATTGACACCCTACGTTAATTGGCTGTCTTTTCGTACAATTGTCGAAGAAGTCATTCTTTGATAATTGTGATTTGATTTTGAGAGTCTCATGGCTGTTATCTGCACGGGTCGATCGAACGCTTGCCGCGGTTGGTCCGTGGAAGCATGACCATCTTTATGAATCCTCCGTGCGTCGAAAAGGACGTTAAGCCATTGGTTCCTTCATTCGTGTATCTTTGACAGTCGGTGCGGGTCGGCAGAAGACTGGCAATCAGTCTTACCAAGGGGTATCGTAATTACCTAGTAATTGAGTCGTAGAGGTCAGATAGGCGGTCCCTCCATGTAAAATACAGGTATTTAGCTGCATCAGCGGTTAGACTGGGAGCCGACCCCAACATAGATCTTCCTAAGAAGCTAAGCTAATTATAATGAATTGTGGTTTGATTTAAAGACAATTTAAGTTTGTAGACAATATACTTAACAATTAATTTTCCTGACTTGGCTCCTTATAGGTGCTCCTATAGTTTATAACCTGGAATAACACATAGGGTACTTTTTATCCCGGTAGTATGTTCTCGCGGGATATTTCGAACCTCCACGCGGGCGAAGCCGCTGGCAAAAGCTAGTATACCATACTCATGATCTTAAGACCAAGGTGCATGCTGAATGTTAATTAATTATAATTATTTACATTATTGTTCACGGAATTGTAGTTTATTGATGTTATTGTCGGTCGATGGCTCCCATACTAAGTATCTGAAAAGGAAACTCTCGGTAATCCTAAGTAATATGGAAGATACAATGCTAAGTAGTCTTATGTCATGTCTTCTTGTGCTGTGCACTTTATTACTATCATCACGTAAGTAGGTGTACTTTGTCATGTCGACGGCAGGTTTATTTTAATTATTTTCAGTGTATTTTCAGTTCCACGAATCAAACTTTATTATTTTTACAGATCACCTTGCATATTTTAGGTGATCAGTTTTGCCTTTCCCACTTTGTTCAATTATGCAGAAAAGTTTAAGAACTGAGAGATTGGAGAATGGAAGAGCGAGTACGATATTTTTAGGGTGTCGTCTAGAATAGGATCGGTTAAGTTTGTTTTTTATATAAGGCATAATCGGATATTTTTTACTTTTGGATATATTTATAAGTGAGTATGAGAGCCTCTGTGTCTGCGTACACATTTGTGCACTATTATATCTCCCGCGCCGATGGCTAGTCTCTGTTGAGATTGGCCGCCATGGCCGAAATACGGTCTGGAGGACTATATATGTAAACCATTAAACCATTTAAGGAAACCATTGAAAACTGTGTATATTTGGGCTCAGCTCTTCCCCGCTATTAGAGTGACCCCCGCTTCTACTTTCGCGAAAGTGTTGTGTTATTGTTTCCATTACATCGCGTCACCGTGCACCGGGGAAAATGGCTCGCTGGGAAAAGGAAATCTTACGGTTATGAGTTTTAGCAGAACCGTAGACATTACTAGAAAATGCTTACTGTTGTAGCTATCGAGTTTATGGTACCGTGTGTTCTGTGCATTGGCTAGACCACCTGCAGCGTTAAAAGACTGTGAAAGTAGTAAATAAACAGTTCTTTGTAAAGGAACTGGACTAAGTCGGTACTATTCTCAGCACATTTCAGCGTTTCAGTTTACCGATGACCAGTATGAACGCCCGATAGAAAATTTACGTTGATTTAAACGAACAAAGGCAAAGCATTTATTTCATATAGGCACATTAAAGGCAGTTTTTGACGTCAATATTTTTATTGAAATAGGATTGATTCTAGTCGTTCTTTCCAAAGGTAGTATCGTATGGAGAAGAATGGCCAAGAAACCCCACCGTGACTCTTCCAAAATGCTTTATAATATTTGTATACATTGGTAAATTAGATGAGAAAACGATACACATAGAATAAAATTACCATAACATCATAGATAAAAAAAAAAATAATATGAAGCAATAGATACATGATTCACACACGTTGTAAAAGTAAGTATACGATTCTCCAAAAATTATAACAAGCTTCAGTCGGTGCATAATTCAAAGTAATAACAGAATAGAAATAAAAAACAGAAAAATAATAAATGTCACAAACATAAGAAGTCAAGACCCTAGGTTCCTGTCAGGGTCGCGGGGTTTGGTCGAAAGAGATACCGTGGCCCTGGCATATAGGCAACTGAAGGAACACGGGTGGGTTTTAGTCAGTAAAAGTCTGACACGACCTTCCGCTCCACCCAGAGCGGGATACGTCATTTGATGATTTCCCACCCACAATAAAAAAAGACTCCAGGTTGTCCTATGGAGCAGGACCAACATGTTTCCACCAACACCATATGTAATCTTATTCAATCCTTATCATTTTGATTTTAAAAAATTGGCAAGCCCAATTAAGCATTATTAATAGATGTGAATAAAGTTTTTAAATAAATAAATATTATGTACCAAACAAGTGTTTTCAATACGCCATATCATGACTTATGCGTGCGTTGTCTTCGCACAAGCTAAGCTTCAACACATCCAGATCCTTCAAAATCGTTTTTTTAGAAAGATTACGGGGGCCCCATTCTATGTCCACCATCTAGCAGTTCATAAAACGCCTTTCCAAGCGTTTCTTCGTCTCTGCTGTGAAGCACCCTCATCCCTTGATCGCAGCAGCCGCACGCTACACTTCCTCTGCATTAGCAGGTTTCACCGACCGAGGCATATCCTAACCATTCCCGATGACACTACAACCCTTGTCCAGGAGAGTAGTAAGCTCCAGCATTCTCAAGATCTACCGTCGCAGACCGCCGCCGACTTTCCGTCCTCGCCGCTCTTTTAAAAACTGTCACCTGAGACCGGTAGTAAGTTGTCAGAATTTTACCCAACTCCGACAATTAGCTCAGAGCTTTACAGTAGAACTTACGTTAGTTCGCGTATTTGTATTAGAACTGTTTGAGAAATAGTGCAGTCGGTGTGATTATAGGCAGCTGAGACGGTTCAGCTTTGTTTTTGAGACTGTAGCATTTTGTGGCGGCTGGCGGTGACCACTTACCTTCCAGCGGGTCCCCTACTACATTTTTAAACGTAAGATGTAATAAAAAAATCTTCTTTGGTATAATGGTCGCAAGCGCTACTGTTGAGCATGAGGTCGTGGTTTCTATTCCCGGAGCGGGCAAAGTGTTATTAGATTTTTCAATATGGAATTTCTCGATAGCAGCGCGGACTTTGGATTTTTGCTCGGTTAATGGCAATAGGCTCGCCCTATAATAAATGCGACTTAAACATAACTGGCGAAATGTGTATGTACTATAGGTACACCTCTGCTCACCCTCCAGGGAAACAAGGCTGATGTTATGTTATGTTATAAAAAACACAAATTTTTATATTGATTGATTGGCTCTTGAAAATTTCAGACTGAGTTAAGTTGTTTTGTGAATATTTTACTTTCAATACGATTCAACCCAACGCCCAAAGTTTATCACAACAAAAACTCATGGCTTCATTATTATCTTCCTGTTGTATTTTATGTTCATGTATATCTCTGTGTTATCACAGAGTGTATCAACCTCTTATCTCCGTGCATTAGGGCAGGGGGCTATGTTCACTCATGTTGTTCGGCATATTGTTATATCTATGCGTGGGTAAACATATTACATAAATAAATGTTACTTCACTAGCTTCAGCCAGAGGCTTCACCCTCGTGGAACCTACTACCGGGTTAAAAACTATTCTTTGTGTTAATACAGGTTATAAACTCCCTGTGTACAAAATTTCAGCGAAATCCGTTCGGCCGTTTTTACGTGATTGAGTAACAATTCCAAACTTTCAAGGAAGTAGGATTGGTCTAATGCCCTGGCTGGAGGCCTTAATTTATTGAATCATCTATATGCAAGCTTGGTTAAACAGGCGACAACCTCCTTGGTTGACCTGCAAGATGCCAGACAAAAAAAAACGAATGCTCGCAAACAGTACCGCTAAGCAAGAGTTCGATTTTGAGATCGGGCAAAGAGTTGTACAATTTTTCCATCAGGAAATTCTTACTGTGTCTTAAACATAACTGCTGAAATGTAAGTGTTACTTTAGGTATACCTCTGTCTAACCCTTTGGGAATTCCAGGCGTGATGGGATGTGTAAACTCATGAGATAAATAAACACTGAACATGACATGGTTTTTACATTCTTTTGAATAAGACGAAAACCAAATTAATCCTTAACTAAACTAAAGTAAAAGTAAGCATTTCAAAATGTACAAATAAATACATCATCTGTTTATGAATCGATCATTATTTTTATCTTATTTACAAATAAGGGAAGCGTTTATAAGCTATGGTGCGATGAATTATAAAAGTTTACATAGGCTGAAAACAAAATGAATTATATATTTTAGAACTTTTAAGAACCCACTTGCACAATGGCCATCTAAATACTCAGACTAAATAATTGTTATAAATGGGAAAAGGAACAATTTAAGATAAATCTCGAAATTGCATCCAAGGTTGCGTTGCTGACGGTACGGTGCGCCAGCGCATCGAAGACCGCGCGCGGCGATGCGTCGGGCGTCAGTCGATCCGCCACCCCCGTGGAAATCAGACGCGCTCGCTCGCGGCCTATCGACGCATCGATAGCACAGCGCAGCCCGCGATCAATTCGATAAAAAACCAGTGTAGTGTTATTTTTTTTTGGCGAAAAAAGGATTTTGTTATAAAAATAGTGGTGTGACGACTTCAACGAGTCGAGGTTTTTTTTTCTGTTCAGGTTTGTTTTTTATTTGATAGTGGTAACGGTTTTTTTTTGTTATTTGATAATTCGATTATTTTATTAGTTTGTAAGAAAAGAACCCTATTCTATAATTCTTTTTTCTTTGATTTTTAACTGCTGCAAAAAAGGATACGGTTAGAATTATCATTAATTTGATTGAATATAACATTCAGTGTGAATTAATTTGTAAATTCCAATTAGATTTTTATGACTTATTCAAATAACGCTTTACCAGTTTTAATTGAATTTGGGAATAAATACATTTTAAAAAGGTTAATTCACTCTTCATTATTTTACATAAATGCGTTGCGAAATATCGGTTAGATAAAAATGTGCAATAATAATAATATCGATAACGCGCCAAACCCTTTCGCAGAATAATTACTAAGCAAGTAGCTTTTTAATTATATTATGACAATAAAGTATGTAATATCAGGTCCGTTGTAATGCAACTGCAATGCCTTTCACATAATGATGTATCAAATTTTTATCAAAAAACAATGACGTCTAAAAACACTATCGTTATCTTAAAAACCGATAATCTACTTAAATACAATTGGACAGTTTTATACTACATATTTGTTTATCGATAGCGTCTCGTGTAGTGACGTACCGTGTTATCATTGATTATCGATAAATGGGCAGTAAACGTCGATACTCCCTGCGGACTGTTGCAATGAAGTCTTGGGATTTATGTCATAATTTCACAAACACTTGGGGACTTATTTGTGATAGTATTCGTTAGTTGTATAGTAGCAGGCGATATTAGATAGAAGGTCTAACTCAAGTCCATGTTTTCGATACTTTATCACTTAGACGCAACTTAAAAAAAAAAACCGCACATTTTGAACTGATTTTCTTTTTATACCATCACAAACACAAAACTTGAAAGGCAATAAAACATTAAATAAGTAAATGATCTATGTTATTTAGAACTGAAAGTAACACAAATTTTAATTACAATATTGCGTTCGACAGATATAAATCAGTTTGTTTTATGTAGGTATGTTCGTACGGACAGAAGAAAAAATTATGTTGAATACCATTACAGACTAACTTACTGTATTATTTTAATAACATGGTCTCAATATTAATATAATACGCCAATATGTAATAAAGGAAAACCAGATAAATGATAAATGATTTTATTTCTGTAAGTAGGTTTGTACAAACACTTTTACATGTCAATGAAATGTTTTTTTAAACTAGATGAGTTCGGCGTTTCCTAACTGACTACTCTGAGAAGAAAGGCCGAAACAAACTCAGAGGTCACAGTCTCTTTTAAAAGTCCAGACATAATATTGGTCACAACATGTGAAGACCATGTAGACTGGTGACTGAAATGGTCTTTTGAGGAAAGAACCACACAGATTGAGTGGACCTGTCCAGTCAGTGCAAGCATTTGTCACTAATCGTTTAGCTCAACTCGGAACATAGAACATAAGGAGCCCAACGCTGTGACGAACAATACCAAAGAAAGGACATTCGGGTAGGCCACATAAATTACTCAAACTGCCAGATCATGATTACTGAGAAAGAAAGAAAAAAAAGAATAAAATAAAATTAAATAAAAAAAAGAAAGAAAAAGACCCACATAGACTTCACGTTCACAATAATTAAAACAATATGATACTTAAAAAAGTAAATATTCATGTCATTGTACATAAAAAAATTATCAATGTCAATGTGTATATAAAAAAAAGAAACGGATATAATTTTGTTGGTCACAACATGTGAAGACCATGTAGATTGGTGACTGAAATGGTCTTTTGAGGAAAGAACCACACAGATTGAGTGGACCTGTCCAGTCAGTGCAAGCATTTGTCACTAATCGTTTAGCTCAACTCGGAACATAAGGAGCCCAACGCTGTGACGAACAATACCAAAGAAAGGACATTCGGGTAGGCCACATAAAATACTCAAACTGCCAGATCATGATTACTGAGAAAGAAAGAAATCAAAATAAAAAAAATAAAAAAGGACCCACATAGTCTTCACATTCACAATAATTAAAACAATATGATACTTTACAAAGTAAATATTCATGTCATTGTATATATAAAAATAAAAGAACTATTTATAAGTACATAATAACTCATTTGATATGCATTTGAAAACTGGTTTTTCAATCCATTTAGAGCCTTTTACCATGTATATGCAAATAATTCCTACAGATGTAAAAGGCGAATAATAAGAAGAATCGGATGAATAGTAAATATTTACATTAATCATTTTTGTTATGTCTCGAAAGTCTCACAGGAGTTCAAAAGGTTAAAAACAGTTGCAATCAGTAGTATACGCCTAAAAATAGATAAATAATGTAAACATCGCCAGCTAAAAAATCTCCATTGAATATAAAGTAAATCAAAGTATTGTCTACAAGCAATATAAGCAGCAACTCCTAAAGACATAATTCATTTTGCGAAGAACAAAGTTCTAACCACTTCCCAGAATCAAGTTCAAAAAGAAATATAACAACAGCCTTAATGAAGCGGCGTCATTACAAATACTTAAGTCTGGTCAGACTGCTGATAAAATGGGCAGATGTTAAATAATTAAAAATAACAAGAAAAGCAACAACTTCAAGTGGTATGCGTACTGAAATATCTCGAATGTCGCTTCCCTTGGTATTCAAAGGAGAGCATTAAAACTCTTCAATGTTATTTTAAGAGTATATGGCGGTCTACGTGTTCAGAATGTTACATTTTAGTTTTTCTCCTAAAGTCGTTGACATGTTTCATGTTTTTAAATTCAAATTTAGAAGTTTCTTGTTCTTTAAAATCAAAATTGTTTTGAGTTTTTACATTCAGGTTATTCAAATTATAACTCGAATCAATATTGTTTGTTAAATCATTGTTTATGTTACCAAGTTGTTCCTTAGTTAGGGCTTTGACTAGCATATTTATAATATACTACGCGTGGGAGCTTAGATCAAATGGATTAAGATACTAATTTGATCTACATTTAAAATATGGAATACGCACACATGTTGTGTTTGCCATGTTATGTTAGAACTTCGTTCAGACTATTGCCATATTCAAATGACTGAATAGAGAATTTGCAAATTTTAAATGTAAAGTGTTTTTTTTTTTTTAAATAGATCGATCGCCTGCTGCCTAGCCTTGGATATTAAAGGAAATCAGACGAATCTATAATATAATGTAGTTTTTAGAGCTTACATCGATTTTTTACGAGTGTGAACTTTTAACAAAATCTGCGAAAATTGGGTTAACTATTTTACTACTGATATTTTGACTAGCAATCTTAACAGTTATGTGTGCTAAAAGAAACCATTACCCTGATTGGTCCGAGGTTTAAAATAAGTACAGACAATTTAATTTTTTTTTACAAAACTGACATCACCAATAATTACCGTAAGTCTAGGAACAATTAATAAAGAATTCTAAAACCTGCAATTTTAGTACATTACGACCAAAATCCTTCACCGACACATAACATATATACTATAGATCTAAGCAATTATGAAATTACTGAGCCGAAAAATGTACGCTTTCCGGTTTTTAGGCAAAATGAATGATTTTATTCGCAGAAATTGATGGTCCGTTATAAAATTCACGTTTTGGCAAATGTTTATTTATATCCACAGTTTGAAACGAAACAGAGAAGATAAACTTTATTTAACGTTATGAGTCGTTTTTTTGCTGACTTTACTTTGAATGATATCGTCCAGTACAATCAATTATAATAAAGTAAAGCATTTACCATCGTTACTTAAAGTGATGAATGGGCAACGCTTATACTCAATGAAATGTCACAGCATCACTTTCAACTTACTGTTTTAAATGATTCTATTATTGTGTTTAGCTTCGTTTGATATCTTCTTGTGTGTCCCAATAAATCCTTTTTCTTTCTTTTCGTTCAATAGTAAATCCTTTAATACCATTTTCATTGAGACTTTTTTATTATCATCTATATTCTTCATTCTCAAAGTGAAAAATACCGTGAAAGGTTTTTATGACTTTTCCTTGTTATCGATATTTTACTCGGTATCGAGCCGATTACTCTTATCTCTGGCTACGGTAGAAAAGCATTGTTATTTGTACATTACTATCGTATTATTTTCACTTCATGCTCCGTCAATATTATCGATATGATGTCTTGAATTTTCAAGTAAATTTTGTACGCTGTTGTTTAAAAATTTAGATTTAGCTTTGACATTTTTCCTACTGTTATTGTCATATAGGACCTTTGGTACAAGACACGATTTCTATACAGTATAATATAGACCATGCCGTAGAAAAATCTTGTGTGTCAATAAGATTCCATAATGATTACTGACGACCGTGCTTACACATAGCGAATAAACAATCGTTTTTCAGGGAAAGAAAAACGTTTGTAGAAAGGGCCTCAGCACCCTAATTGCGAAACGCACAATTTATCAGAATCTGAATGGGATTGAAAATTATTTCTAAACCATAGCGTCATTTGTTCGAATAAATTGTCGGCTCAGCAACGTAAATAACGCAATGAATGTTGTTTAACTATCAATATGAAACCAATTCATACCGGTAAAAAGTTACGCAATTACCCTTCTGGTCATTAATAGATTTTATTATGATAGTCATCTATTTCTTGAGGTAAACGATAAATTACTTAATGAGAATCGATATAATATAAGAGTATTTCTTTTCAATACTAATATTAAGGCTATATGTCTCTATAATACATACAATATTTTAGTGGATTTGTATCTACAAAAAAGCACAGACTGGATGCTGTAAAAGATGATTTGACTATCAACAATCCAAACTAAACACAATCAGTCGATAAAGATAAAAAGAAAGAAAACAATATCAGTGTAACACGAACCCAACCCATTTCACATGGTTGACTAATATTTACAACGAACTCCGGAATAACGCATTGTAGATAAAGATAAGTAAATCAACACTAAATCACTTTTATTTATGTGGCAACAGTGAATCATTTATAATTACCGAAAATTCCTCGTAAGTCAATTAATAAAGTCGTTTCGGAGATAGATCTGCGGTTTTGAGTATAGGTCATAAATTTGTCGTCTAGCCGTATCGGTATCAAGAAAGATGGGAACACCCAGGAAGAAAATGGTTCTGTCTTCTTAGATAATATTGTGAGATTGGATTTAAGCATATTCCAGTCTAGTTTGATATATGATTTTCACTTTCTAGAATAAGATCATTTGTTTCTGCGGAATGGTTAACATAATTTTCGTCATTAGCAGTCTATAGTCATCATCATCTTATCGTCACAGCTATTTAATATCCTCATAATTTCTTGTATATGTCTTAATTTTGCTATATCTGTCGCTCTCAAATTGACAAATGACCGATATATACGACAATTACATATCGCTAATCGTTGCTATCAATTTATCTTATGTGTCCGAGGCCGTCCGTGTCACTTCCGTGCTACAAGGCTGCGTCACACTCATGCCCTAGGAGTTAACACCAATGGTAAATAAGGAAGCATTGGCGTTTAGTTGAACTTCAGTAGTAAGGTTAGTCCTTGGAATTGTCTAGAGACGTACTATTACGATGATATCCCTAGTTCCTAGCAGTAAAACTAGCTCGAATAATTTAAAAAAAAGTTGGACTATGTTGAGCGTCGTCTCTGCTATACTTGTCTGACAGTCTCCTTCTAAGGGTTGATATATCATATTTCCTTTTTCATGACAGCAACATGCCATGTTTCATGTTTTGTTAGTTCCGTTGGTCTTGATCTCTCTCCGCTCATGTCAGATTGCGTGCCGTCCTGTCGGATTATGAGAGTGATCTCGGGAACAGGGATTGCACTTCTGTGTGCGCACATTTTCACGCGCCGAGAGGTGTAGTTTCCGATGATATTGGCTGACATGGTCGCAAAACGGTGTAGAGGAATATTTAATGTTTCGTTTTCTAGGAGTTTCATGAGTGATCCTTTATCTTTGTCTGGTGGTAGGTATACATATAGTGTGCCAGTTTTCTTACTCACCTGAATAAAAAAAAAGTTGGAATTGACGCGATGATTCACAGTAATACACATGGCAGCTGCTGTAATTTGTATTCTATCTACTCTATCTGATATATCTAGGAGTGACGTGAACCTTTTGTATTATTTTGAATATGACTTGCTGTTACGTGCGACTTCGTCTGCGATCCAGGGTGAATAGAACTATATGACCTTCTCCCGGGTCCAGGCTGCCTCTCTGTCAAATTACCACACGATCAGTTCAGCCGTTTTTGAACAAATATCGAAATATATAAACTTTCACAGTTAAATATTAGTAGGATCACTTTTGTATTTTCCTTTGATGACTAATAAAGTATAAAATTCTATTATGCTATCAAAAACGATAAAAGTTCTGTCGAACCTACAAGTCCAATGTCCATCTCCAAAAATATAAGTGAAGTCGTAGGTGGTGAACTCAAAATAAATACAGCGGCGACGCGTGTGATGCGCTGCGAACAGATTAGCCTACTAACTGTAGGGATAGCACAACAATCAACGGTGCCGTTACAAATACTCAATCTACTATGTAGTTGGCAAACGAAAATGATAGAATATTTTTGTAAGTCTCAAAACCGTTAGACGACAAACAGCCGTGTTTAGTTGTGAAAAGTAGGGAAATAATACGTGTAATGAAAATAATGTATGTAGGTACTGAAAAGTCTGAGCAAAGAAAAATCACACACATTTTGTCCATTTCTTGCCGGTCAATAAATAAATGATTTTTATACTAAACGTGTTTTTTATCATGGTTATATGTCTTAAATTGATGTCGTAAAAGAATTACTTCTGACCGATTAAAATAATATATCACTATATTACGCGCTATAATAATAACGGAATGTCAGATAATAATTTAATATCTATCATTTATCTTTATTTTGCTTACCTATTACGTGCTCAAAGAATTGCCAGAGTTTTATATTTTGAAGACGCATGTGCCTAGCTGACCATCCCATTCCCAACCCCATCTTTTATTCATTATAATTTCAGCAGAAAGACGTCTACAGCTGAAAATAGTCTTCCCCTAATTTGGGGGTGTTTGCTATAATCGCCATGCTTGGCAGGCGGATTGGTGATCGCAGTATGGTGGTAAAATGCGTAGAGAACGCTGCTGCCCATTCTCTAGTAAGTCCCTTAGTCGCCTCTTACTACACCCACGGGAAGAAATGGAGTGGTGTTATTCTTTACGTCCGGCACCACACGGAAAGTATTATATTTAAAAAAATATATATATATAAAAAAACTTTTTCTGCCGTCGCTACAACTCGGCGACAACGGAAGTCAACCGAGCGTGCGCTTGCGCAACCGCGGCGGATCTGCCATTGTCTTGTCGCTGCTGACCCTACCGCGATGTTTGTACACACGTGCATGCATCGGTTATTGTTTTGATTTAGGCACTATTGTTAACTGGCCTCCTTTTAATATTTATGGGCGTCTTCAAGTTAGATGAGAGAAAAAAAAATGGATGGAACATCTGTCATGCATTTTGTGTATGTATAACATATTTGTATGTTTGTATGAAAAGTGTGTTTATTTTGCTACATAGCGAAGTCACACACAAGAGAGAGAGAGTGCGAGAGAGAAGAAAGAAAGAGAAGAGAGAGTCATAAGTCTAGGTATTATAAAAAAAACCTTGAGTCTTTTCAAACGGCTAATCGTTTTGCAATAATTATTTAGATATCTGATCTTCATTATTTTCTACTACTCTTCTTGTCCTAACTGAAAACTCAATAGTCTGATTAGTAAGCTAGCTTTTATGAGGAACAAACCCCTGCTTTCATTAAAAATATTCAGAAAAACCATCATCTTAATCTCGACCTAAAAATCAAACACAAGACAACTCAAATCCATTTAATCCGATAATCTAACATACCTCAGAATAGGCCCATCAAATGCCTTAGTCATGCAGAAGGAACGCGACCTATTCAGGTGTAGAAGTCTTGTATAGTTAACCTAGATGTTTGTGACGTGACCTAGGCAGAGGTGATAGTACAAGGAATTTGTTCGCGTCATTCATGGTGGAGAGCACTGATAGTCCAGTAGTATGGGGCTCGACTTACGAGTAGTTAGGTCGTCAGTTCGAACGTAGGCAGGCACTTTACTTTGTGTATTTGTATTTCATCGCAATTGCTCTCAAAACAGTGAAGGAAAACATCAGGAGGAAACCGGAATGTTTTAAAACCAGAAATTAAAAGACGTGGTCTACTAACCCACGTTGTCGATTTTGGCCCACTCCCTTTCACAGAGGAAGGTTTAAGGGTTAAAAGGGTTATCCTTTTTAATAGGGGATGTCACAGAATTTTAGCCTAGCCAAAAAACTGCATCGACCGCCTCCTTAGAGGCTCATGCACTTAACTAATCAAGATTCAGCATAATCGATTATCGATACATTAGATTGCCCACGGTCTGATAATCACAGTTTTCACAGAACGATCGTGTTCTGGTGTGACTAATGAGGCGTGAGATATGCGCATGTAACGATTATGTATGATGAGGAGCTGAGTAGCAGTAAGAGTTATACACGAGTGGATAGACGAGTTGGTGCCGACTTTGTTGCGTATTAGCCTGTGAGGGTGCTTGCAGAATTATAATTCATTTATTTGTCAAAGCTAGATTAGGTATACAGATATGATGGTTGTTTTGACGTGAGTTAGGATATATTTGACCTTACGGAATGCAAAACTATTTAATATTTATAAATTTACGAGACAAATAACATAAAAAAACATGAAATAAAAAATCATTTGCAAATGTCAATAAAATCATTTACAAATGTCAATAAATTCAATTACAAATGTTATTAAATTAGTCAATGAATGGCAAAGGCAAATAAAACTCTGTTCACCGACACAAGAACTATGGATGGGTGAGATCGTAGAAGGCCACAATTTTGATTTGACAACGATGAGGCAGACGTTGCCCAATCCATTAATTGATCAGCTGACCATACCTAATACTTGCAACGCAAAGACACGTCTGGGCGTCTCAGTTAATTAAATGATTGGAGAAGAGAGGCTGCTGAAGACCGACCCACCTAAACAGTTACCAACTAAGCTGTAACCCTGAAAATACAAAAGATATCTCCAGCACTTTTCATAACGCACCGCAAAACAATGTTGCTTGGCTTACTTATCTACGTAAGGGGGTAGGTAGAAACTACGGAACACCACCTGCTACGATTCTTAAATACTCTTTTTTTGCTTTGTTTACGTTTATACATCTGGTTATTAACTTATACCGGTTGCAAGTACTAGCCACTTTATCTTATGAAAAACATCCCGGCGGAACATTCCACTCACAGCTGCTTTACAAATACCCTTTGATTCATTCATCCTCTCAACACGACCAAACCGTTCCTTGGTTTACTTGGTGTTAAAAATGACCCCTGAAAACTCTTCCTCAAGTGTTACTACCACAAACTATGCTTAACTAGAATAACTATCGACTAAATAACAGACACAGTCCGAACTAGTATTTACTCGGCTCGGGAGTGGAACCCGCGAAAGCAAGCACTGAGCCGCGGAGTGCGACCGAGCGTGTGGGTAAATGAACTGTGTCACCACTGTGTGCACGACTGATGGTGATCGATCACCACAAGTGGGAATAGTGGGCTGGGTTACAGGCCATTTAGAATATAGGATGTTATAAAACGTTCTTTTTTGTGTTTTGTTCGTTGAATAGTTATGATGGCTCTTAGGTGATAAACTAATGGTCAAACAATAGACAATTTGCCATGACGGGCAATTCTGGTAATTTTAAGGACATTCGCAGTCTGATTGATCTTCTCTGAGTTTTCATTCATTTTTGACAAGTTTTTGACATTTGATTGTCGCTGAGATGACTCTGCGACTAGATTTTGAACGTTTTTAACACTTTTATTAGCTTCACCTGAATGTTTGTTTGTATGTATGTAAGGATATAACTATATTTATAACCGACTCCTGTGAATTTGATTTTGACCGACTTCAAACAGTCAGATTTTATTTAAACTTTGTAGATTTATCGCGGACCGATAACAATACAATAATTTCATAAATTTGTGCCACTAATCACTATCCTTGCCAAACCTGGCAACCAGCCTATTTATAAGTCCTTTAAAATACCATACAATTTTGACGAAATGTCGTGGGATTCTGAATCCGATTTGCGTGTCGGATATAGTTTATTCAATCTGTACAATAAATTAATACAGCCATCAGATCAGATCAAAATATGTAGGTATCTACGATTTCATCTATCCGTATTTTTTGCTTCTTAAAATCCATCAAGAACTAAGCAGCTTAGTTTTTAGCACCTATATAGATTATCATTGGAATTAATTAATTTCTTATAAACAGTAATAATAAGGCTATTTAAATTAATTAAAACTGTTAATCGTATCATTATTCATTTCATTCAAGTTCGTTTAATTTGTAAGACATGTTAATCCACTTTTCCAATCTCAGGTAATTCTATGTTGTAGTTCTGTCCTGTATTCTAAGTTACAAACTTGGACTTATGAATACAGGATACGACAAACAAAGTAATTTAATTAATCCCTTTGGCAATTGGTACTTACATAGATTGACTATGAATAACATTTTCATATAGATATCTCAAGTTTTCATTCAAAACATCATCAAAAAGGTCAATAACAAAAAAATCACAAACCATTTCAATTAACTATACAAAGATTAATACTCGCATCAAAGTCATAATTACTCTTTTTGCTCTTTAAAACATTCGTCTAGACAAGTCAGATTCCTGACAGGATCAAATGGAGTCGCCTGGCTAATTACGAACAATTGCCTGTTGCCTGTCAAATAACTCGCCGACAGCCAAGGATATAGTATTTAAAAACTTCTCCATCACCAAAACATCTTGACAGCGGCAGAATACGGAACTAACTTCAAACGTACTGAGTTTGACATTTCGTTGACGTTTGTCTTCGCAAGTGGCGCCACTTTGACAGCTCAAGATCTATTGGGCTTTGTATATGAATGAGTTGACATTTAGAGCATTTTTCATAGTTATGTGGTAGTTACGAAATCTGTAATTGGTATGAAAAAAATGGATGTTTGTTTTATGTCCGGGGTTAAAAGGTTATATTTTTATGGGCTCTTTCGTTGCGGGAGCTATTTGTGAGATAGTTATCACAATTTTTATTGACTTGAGCACGATTTAAGATGGTATTGACAGTACAGGCATTGAGTGCAATACATTGAACCCGAGACTATCTGTTCTTAAATTACTGCTGATGAACCAAAGAAAATTATCAACAATTAGGCAAATGAAATACTTATTTTCGTACTTCTTACTGAAATATTTGAAAAATCATTAGTCGTGGATCGAAAATCAAATAATTTTGCATGTGAACTAAAATTATACTGTAACCAATTTAACCCATTCCCTGTCCCGTGAACCACATATAGTTCAGCTTGATTGTTTAACAATTGTGTCTACTATATGGACAGTGAATGTGTTAAAGAAAAGAAGAGCGAATGAACATTTAAAAATTCGAAAAAAAAGTACCTTACACATGTAACTAATTATATTTTTCTGTTGTTGCAGACCAGTAATGTCCATCTAGCCCCGAATCCTTCCACAATGGCGAGCGCAGGCGCAGTCCTCCTGGAGGCCCGGCCTTTTAGGCCTTTCAAGTCCTCAGAGGAGTACCTGTACGCGATGAAGGAGGACCTAGCAGAGTGGCTCACAGTCCTCTACCCTGAACTCAGGATCACTGCTGATAACTTCCTGGATAGGTTGGACACGGGTGTCGCTTTGTGCAGGGTGAGTTCTTAAGACCATTTTCTTAATTATTTTTTTGTTTATTTCCAGGTATTAATATAATTATGGATTGATTTTTAAACCTATTGAATATTTTGTTTTGATAGTCGTTAGGCATTCGATTAATCGAAAATCCGGATATTTCTATGTATGAATAAAAATAGTTTTGTGTACATAATTCTCATTGCATAATACGTAATGCTAGGTAATTATAAAATAATTGTTCAGTACGAAATTATAAGAGATGACATATTTTCTAGTAATGCAAGTTCCGACATGTTCGTGTATGCATAGATTCGAGTCGAAGGTATATAGTTATTTGTTCGCGGTTGTTAGTCCGGATAGTTGCGAAATAGAATAATAGTTAAAGCTTGACTTTTCTACGATTATAGTGATGAAAGCTTATGGTATCTAAAACGCTCTCTGGGGCTCTAACACCAAACTTCTTTACATAGTAAAAAACAAAGTCACTACCCGCGTTTGTACGCTTAGATCTTGCGGTTTTCATCAATACTAAGCCAGAGATATTCAAAAGGAAGGTTTATATGTATATAGGTATTACTTTTAGAAATAACGTTTTCGTGACGTCATTTGTAGGTAAATAGTGGACGTTATATGGCGGCCACCGCATTCTTAAAAAACCCTTGCTTACCCTTTAAACGAGACTTTGGATTGGTCAAGTTCCAAGTGATTACCTTTCCATAAAGCTACACAGACATAGCTTAAAATATTTGAACTTTTTTTACATGCATATTCTTACGCTTTTTTCTCATGGGGGTAGGCAGAAACTACAGAACGCCACCTGCTACGATTCTTACATACTCCTTTTGACTCTAGGGGAAAGGAAAGTGACTCTAGGAGAACATATAACATATTATTAGCGATGTTCTTCAGAAGGGCCAGGTGCGTGGTAACTGGCGTGCGTGTATGACCACACGTATGAACTTATAAACGACGCATTTTTTTTTAACTTTGCAAAACAGATTGGCTATGTCTAAGGAAAATTATGTTTCGAACTTTGCCAAATATCGCGTCTTTGTTGCTATTTGCGTAATTAAAGCTATATTTGGCGCCAGCTACTGTGAAGTTAAGTCGGCAGGAAGTAATATGTCTTCTTAGCATCAAAGATAAATGATAGACGCCACAAAAATATGAAATAAAGAATTTTATCACAAAACAATAGAGATACGACAAATCGTTACGCGCTTATCATTTGGCTTATTACAAACTAGTGACCCGTTGCTGCTTCACACGGTTTTCACTACAGCAAAAAAAACTGTTGTTCTACAAGAGTAGCGCCTGATTTCTTTGCCATTTCGGAATAAATTCTCTAAATGACGGTGCTATCAAAATAAGCGGCATCAAAATTTGTTACGTAGTTTGGAAGAAAAATGCGATCACACAGACACTAAAATCGACTTTTTTTGCCAGTACCCGCGTGGTGGTCGGAAATCATCCCACGGGAACGTCATATCGGGTTAAAAAGTACCCTATTTATTAATCCAGATTATAAACTATCTATGTGCCAAATTTTATCCACCTGCACTCTGCCATTTTTGCCTGATTGAGTATCAAATAATCATGATCCACCACACAAAATCGAATTTATAATATGTATTAGTAAGTAGGATTTCTGTGCATACATACAACAACTTCGCAAATGACTCGGATATGGCGCTAATAATTTTATAACTAACAGTTTTATTTCACGGTTGCTGGACTAATTTATAATGTGTATAGATAAGGATTTATTGTAGAAGAATTTAGTTGACACTTATTTTTATAACATACGCAATAGAAAAAATATGACAACATATGTTTTTACCTTAGTTTCTGAATTAATTAGGATTTTACCTGTTTATAGCAGTTCTAAGAACGATGGTGGAGTAATATTTATTATTGTGTAAAATAATTTATTAAAGTTCAACAGTTCCTTACGTCATTGATATAAATGTTATGTGACATTAAACGGCAAATTGTATTTTTGCGGGCATCAAAATATTTGCTAAGATGGTGATTTTAACTATGGTCATTTTTAAGCTATAATAGACAAATACCTAATTTTAATTTCGAAAAAAAAAATTGTCTTGATTCTGATTTTAAATCTTGGGCACTAATTTTATGATTTAACCGAATAACCCCAAGCCCCATTTTTTTCCCGTGGGTGTCATAAAAGGCGGCGAAGGGACTTGCTAGAGTATGGGCAGCTGCGTTATCTATGCATTTTACCACCATACTGCGATCATATATACAGGGTTATTTGTAAAACACCGGAAACCTCTCAAGACTATGTTACTAACATCATAATCAACAACTTTTGTTCTATGACTTTTAAAAATTAATCATATTTTAGTTCATAAAATTTTCATACAAAAATCGGCTGCCCGTAAATAGGTCAAGTTCAAGCCCTCCCGCCGCCCTAACCCCGCTCCCCTCGCTAATGTACTATCGCTTTCTTTTGCCTTGCATAGACTTCGTAACATTTAGAGCGTTCAATTTAAATATTTTTATTTTTGTATGAAAATCTGATGAACAAAAATAAGATGAATTTTTAAAAGTTATAGAACAAAAGTTGTTGAATATGATGTTAGTAACATAGTCCTGAGAGGTTTCCGGTGTTTTACAAATAACCCTGTATACATATATGCGATACATGCGAGTTTTAGATTCTGCTGTCTTCCCATACAGGAACATAAAACCAATAATAGAACACTTTGTACTCAGAGCCCGTCAGGATATCCTGCACTATTAGGGGCTATTACTTAGGTTAAGTAAACAAGTCACGTGCTCGACATCCAAGGTAGGTACTTCTGGAGTACATGCAGATATTATTACAAATATATAATTTAATTAGACTATTTTATAAGTCATATGTTGGGTTGATGGCACAGATAACTCTGGGTGCGTTTTAAAGAGTATTAGCTCAAGGAAAGCTTAGCACAATCCTACAATGCCTATAATCTTCCTACTCCTGGTACACCGGCCTCCTCTCTGTGAAAGGGAAGGAGCCGTAATCTACCACGCGAGCCCAGTGCGGGTTGGTATAAGTCACAGATCTTCATGATTCTAGAACATGCCGGTTTCCTCACGATGTTTTCTTTCACCGTTTTGAGAGCAGTGGTGATTAAATTATATGCACTTAGTAAAGCCCCTGTATAGGTTCGAACCTACGACCTGCAAAGAAGGCTTATATGCAGTATAACACAGATACTGTTTTTTTATCGACGTCCTGAACTGCTGTTTCTGTGCGTATGATATGAAATTTACATTAAACTGAACTGAAGAATAGGAAACCACCTTTAATATAAAAAAGCTTGTATGTTATAAGTTATAACCAGAGGTCGGAGTAGGTAGATTGAAATGGGATCAATGAATTTACACGTATATATTAGTACGGATAAGCCTCTGGGATTCCGGTATTTTGAAACTAATTTCAAATGTTGTAATGTGTAGACTAAGAATACATCAATATGAATAAGAAATGTTTATCCTTTTGCTGTCTTTTTAATAGTACTATATAGGAGACCGGCCTTCTACAGTAAAAAAAAACAATTTTAAAGTTTATCTATCGCATTCTATAAATTTATAATGTAGTACCTAGTTTAAAAATCCTTACTTTCACAATATTTGATTCAATCCCGTAAGTACCAAAATGAAATCCTGGAAAAAAGGCTTATCCTTGTTATGATTTCTATGACTATTCATGATGCGAGTACGTAAAATACAACCTACCTCTGGTTATAACCGAGCTCAATGGCTGATAGTCTCATATATGGAGGTTTTGTCAAATCTCTACTAGATTTTTGTTCTAAATCTTTCTTCTCTTCGATATGCTTTTCATATCTATGTTATTTTTGTCTGTGACTAAAATACTTGAATATGTGATATCATTTCGCGTCATTAATAGGTAAAACTAATGTTATAACTTCCTGATATACTATCGTAGCAAAGAGGCCAATAATTTATTATCAGTGATGAATACTTTAGATTGGTCGTTGTTTACTAATCATTATGAGGATATAGAAATGTACTGCATAAATACATATTAGATTATTATAACCATATGTTTATACTATAATTTCTGATGCTCTGCTAAAGTCTAAACTTTGAAAAGGTGCTGAAATAATTTTAAAACTTTTGAGAAATAGATTCACTTAAACGATTTTTTTTTTCCAGAAAAATAAGTAATCTATACTCATATTATAAAGCTGAAGAGTTTGTTTGTATGTTTTATTGAACGCGCTAATCTCATGAACTACTGGTCCGAATTGAAAAAATATTTTTGTATTGGGTAGCCTATTTATTGAGGAAGGCTATAGGCTATATAACATCACGCTACAGCCAAGAGGAGCGGAGCAGTAATGAAAAATGTTGCAAAAACGGGGAAAATCGCACGGGTAGGCAATTCGATGCGATGCGGGAAGGGCCCGGAACAAAAAATTTTACGCGGACGAAGTCGCGGGCAGAAGCTAGTTAACATTAAAATTGCTATAATTTTGACTGTAAGAATAGCCATGATCATTCATCAATTTTAGCCAACAAACGTCCCCTACTGGACATAGGCTTGTCCCACGCTTCGCCACTTCGACGTGCTGTGCTTATCGCATCCAGCGAATTCGCGGCCAAAATAACCATATTTATCTTGAAATGCGGTGAAAATTGGAAACAGAATTGAAATGTACAAATTCAAACATTATTTTGGTCACTTTCCTTTACCTACAAGCCAAAGGTTTACCGAACATTCTTAAAAACAATTAAAAATAAAATCCACACCAACTTTACAAGAGTTTCGGCTGGGGTTCACTGACCGTACGATACAACACTGAAAGGATATCAAGTTATCACCACTGCAAACTAGTTTGACAGATTATTTCGCGGTTTTTTATATTTATTTGTATATATTTGTATACTTTCCGCAGTTTAAGTGTAGAACTCATGGTCGCTATATTAATGTGGTCGTGATAAGAAACGGATAAATTGTGTATTTTGATAATAATATGAATAGGGTGCCATTAGCGTATAGTTGCTTAGTTTTTAAGTTTTGCAACAAGTCCAGTTAAGCAGCCGACAATCTCTTAGGTTAACATGGGCGATATGGCGATGCCATTCCAAAAAAAAAAGAACACGATTTCTAAAACAGTACAACGGACATGAAGAACGAAATGATTTTTGACGTTCCAATTTTGAGTTTCAGTGACGTAAATCTTTCTGAAGACTACACTAGCTTCGGAGTCGAAATGGGCCCTGGGCCTCTTACTATAAGCTAATCAACTTATAAAGTCATACGTAGCGTATCACCATTTATCACCAGCCTACGGCAGGTCGTTGCTGTAGGGACATATTGTAAAAATCTCACCGAAAAAAATAAGATGAAGTGAACTGTCATCCTACACTACAGATTAACAGCTCACTTCAATCCAAGTTTGTGGGATTTGTACAGAATAGACCGGCTGAGCATGAACATCGATCTTCGGCTACTCTTAGCCAGTTGAATATCATCCTGCACCCTAATCGCGTAACGCACTATCAATCAGAAACTGACTTATTTTGAAGATTCTTTCTAATCCGTTATACAACTGACTCCCAAAATACCAGCCCTGTTTTTTTAGTTTGTGTATCAGTTTCCGTACCTAATTGTAAATATTAAGGAATACTGTATATCTGAGTACCAAAATCTTGATAAAATGGTCGAAAAAATTGTCTGTCAAAATGAAAGCGATTCCTACTGATAGTAAGTTCCACAATCACCCCTCTAGTTAACTCACCCTAGTTAAAAAAGGTCAAAGGTGAAACTAAACTTGAATTAATCACTATACTACAAGGCAAAACCTTCATTAATATTATGCATTCGATCAGGTGAAATATAAACATGTTTTCCCCAACCACGTCGGTTACCAATCGTTACTGGTAGGTATACAGAACGTTATCAGACGCTTGATTGATAAGATTAGGCAAGTACAGACTGACCGACTGACTGAACTCGAGTGGTTGACGGTCTGTTTAGTTTGATTTGGTCATGGATTTGGTATTATCTTCGTAAACGTGGGTGCATTTGTATTTAAAAACATGTCTATGTCTGATAATTTAGTTACTTTAGTAGACTATGCAGAGGTAGCAGGTGAAGGAAAAATATCAAATTAGGAAAGTCAATATTTATTTGGAGGATAGAAAAAATAGCTTCCAGTGTGGAAACCACAAATATGAAATAAATGAAACCACATGCTTGTTATCGTCTTTGCTGACGATACACAAAACATAAATGAAATCGGTTCAGTAATTATTACAAAAAAATATATTTTAATTTTGAGAAAATGTGAACACACTGTATAATTGGATCACTCGATCAATGATTCAGTTAACTTGAATTCTTGTATATTGAAAAGCGACGTTGCCACGCAGTGCAAACCATCAAAACGCTGGTACGTATTCTAGTTACCCTCTCTCCCTCTTAACTCCCTCGCAGTAACAGCAACTTCATACAACTGTCAAAAATTATTATTATTATTTGTTTTTATTCTTTATCAGAAGTAGTTTTATACTTGGTAGAATAATTAAACAGGTGTAACGCCAATCAAGATTAGTAATTACAACATTGTCACTAAATTGCGTGTCTGATTAACGTCCGAAAGAGGTATGATTACCAAATTCGTTTAATTCAATTCATTAAGTATTACGAAAAAGCATTTAGGAATTAATTCGACACTTTAAGATAGTATTAAGAAGCCGACAGAAATCAAAAGAATTATAGTTGCAATACATCTATCTCTCTCGTTCCAAGCCACTGGTGGTTAGGGCATTAGGAATTGCGAATAGCCAATCTCGACACCAGACTTGGCATCCGAGATCTCGAGTTGTCCGTCTCGATTCGAGATTGCATTCCCTAGATCTAACTGAAGCAACTACATAACGTTAGCTTTAGATGTTAATTCAGTCTCGTGCAGTAGCATTATAAAAGAAACCGTGAGTTAGCTAATCAACTAATACTTTCAATTGTCACAACAACCTTTTTATAAATTAATTAACCGATTATATCTGCATTACAACAATAGAAACTTAACAATTAGCTTTAAGGAATTAATTAATATCAACCTACAGTGAAGTTATTTTCAAATTCAAGGTTAGCTTACGAAATCCAATAACAACTTAGTCACGCATTAAGATAAACCTTATTTGTAACTGTACATGTTAATTATTAATTAATATTTAAATTATTATCGGTATAAAATTTCCATTAAATCGGAAAATACCTGAATACGTCAGTATTTTGTTAGTACCTACTTAGTCTTTAGTCTATAAAATATTCTTGTATTGTATTCTTGAATGTCAGGGACGAAGATATGGGCCCGTCCGAACATAGTACGATACGAACGAACTCTACTCCCGATGTATTAACTTCTCGGACTGGCTAAACACAGTTGGAATCGCGCCAAAATTTGGCCGAAACTACGGACATCATGCTTAGATCGTAGACCCCCACACACAGCTACGAATACTATTAAAATATTTCAAAAAGCTTATAACATGCACTGTTTCAAGAACCAATCGTGTGTGCCAATTTCAGCCCGATAGCTTCAGTGGAACTGGATAAAATATTGATTGCATAATTTCAAGCCATACACGTGAAGTTATAAAGGCTGTTTATTAATTTAAAAGTCGCCTTTGACGACACCAATAGACTAGCAACACGCACATATGACCATCTAAATTCAAGATATAACTAATACAGGTTATCGCAAAAGGAAAAAAATAACAAAATTATGAACAATACGGCCCGTTGTCCAATTTATTTCAGATAACTTATCGTTTCGATTAAACATTACTACAAAAGTACATTCTAAAAATAGACATGCATGCACACGTACGGATAATTTAAAAATAAATTATCAGTAAATTCATAACAGCATATACTTACTTGATTAAGTAGATACTTTTGAGTGTTTGTCATTATATTTTGAAAAAATTATGACGACTAGATGATAAATGTTACATAATAAATGCATAACAAGTAATGCTTATTTATTATACCAATTTCAAATGATCATTTATTTTATGAACCATATAGAGATAGAGATGATATTATGGTGTATTGTTATCTTCTGTTAGTGAGATGTCCTCGGAGTCTTGTACCTTTGTCTCCATAGAAACCTATTACTCTTTGGGATCGACATCTAAACTCCATTTGTTTAGGTAGTTAACTAAATGTAAACAATCTTAACATGTCTTTTATCTAAAAAACTGTCTAAAAATTGAATCTAAAAATGTTTACAATTAGGTATTTACTTAAACCGATGTTAGGTAAGTAACTTAATTTAAATAATATTTGTTGGTCTTTTATACGATTTATTTTATATAAAAAGACATATCAAGATTGTTTACCTTTAGTTAACTACCTAAACAAATGGAGTATATCTTCATATATCTGACTGACCAAATCTTTTGATAACTCAAAAGTACCTGTAAATAGTTTAATTGAAATAAATGCTTCTAGTTGAAGTTAGAAACAGACATGTTTATTGAATGAGTAGCAAATGATAAAATACTATGAAACTACAGTCATACAGTGACTAAAGCGTAAAGCTATTTATTATCCTGTTTACTCAAATGTTACTCATTTCATTTTGTTGTAAAATTCCCAATACCTAAATAATTTACACGTAGCTGAAATTGGACCAACACAACTGTCAACCAAAACCATCAACTAAAGAATTTTCATATCGGCATATTTTGCCAAAGGTTATTGAGAAATCTCCCAGCTATATGGACTTAATCCATGATAAAGGTAGCCGGAACAGACTGGATGCGGAAGATGGAGAACCAGGTGTTGTGACGTAACTTGTGAGAGGCTTAAGTCTAGCAGTGGAATGAGAAAGGCTGAGTTCATTGATGAGCTCTTCTTGGCATTCGCACAATACGATGAGAAGAATCTGGTCATACAACTGAGATAAATAAAATAAAAAACAAAACAAAAACATCAATTCAACAATAAAAACAGTGCAGAGAACAGAATTTCTAGAAGCGCTTGGGAGAACAGCGTTTGGCGTGCTTTGCCCAGCAGTGGGACAGTATAGACTAAACAAAAAAACAGCGTAAAGAACAAAAATGAAACATTGGGAGTTGCAAAATTATAAACCATAGGACACCTAGCAACAGGTTTCTCCAGATCCAAAAGATGCAGTGTTGGTCTATCCAAAAAAATTATGAAAGTAATAATTATCTCACAAGTAGTGAATATTTTCAAACGCTTCCATACTTCAAGACCTTGAGTGGTCAAGAGTAGTGTTGTGACACCTCATTAGCAAGTCTTACCATCTGGCCATGTTTGTTTGTCGCAAGTAACCTTCGAGGCACACCTCTATGCTTGCAGGAATTTCGCAAAAATGTATAGAAATTGTCATTATTTTACCGTTAGTGCAGTTTTGTGAGAGGATGATTATTCTGCGAACGAAGTAAAATTATTACCTCAAGAATAATTTATTATACGTAGAAGAATATTTTTTAACGTAATCGGACTACCTAGTCAAATGACAACTAATAGAGAAGCATGGAAGAAATACACATGTTGCAAGGTCCCTATATAAATTGGGATAAGAACAGGAAAATTTTAATACTGCGGAAATACAAAGAAAAAGAAATATATACATCTACCATATAAATAGCCACCAAATCTTTCAATGAATATTCAATGACGGTACGGACTTTGAGAGGACACTGAAGACAATTTTACTTGTAAATATTTAAAGGATCAAAGGGTCCAACTTGATTCTAAGGGTTCAGTTTTACTCAGTAAAGTGCGAAAATTGTACGCCTGGCGAAATCACAATCTCAAAGAGTGATCCAAAAGATTAGATTTTTTATTTGAACCCGGGATTATCTATAGCTTATTATTCTATTCTCACAAATTTACTCACCCAAATCGGATAACCAACACCAAACAATATATGGGTTTCTATTGGCGACTTACACGAAGTTAATTTATTTGTGGACAAATCGATAACTCCAGTAATACGTAGGTATTGGACAATTGGCAAGTTTTGAATTTTATTCAATAAAGTTACGAAAAATTGTTACCTACTGCAAGAACATTCAATAAAGTGCATATGTTTTTTAAGTGTCGATGCGCCCGGTTCAGGCGGATACATTCCTATGAATGGACTATAAGCCGAGATTATTCACACCACTGAAGAGAATTATGAATGGAACCGTTTCACAAACCCAAAACAAATTTTAGCTCATGATTCACTCACTTTGCTCGAGTTTCAAAGATTTCAGACTAAGCTGTTAGTCATGTGGCCATCATTCAGAACTTCCGGCACGGCAATTGCAAGAACATGTGTTTGATAAGTATTGTTTTTAAGAGTGAATGAATCGTTGTTAATATTGAAATTATAATGTGGATTGTGATTCAGTGTGTCTACAAGTGCGAGTTGGTGTCCTGAAATGATTCTATCATTTTCATGATTGTTGTGACTGTCTGTGAGTCTTTTTCATTTGTTGGTTTATCAGCGAGTGTTTTTTTCAAATTCATCCCATTTTAGAAGTGCTTTCCAAATAATTGTAAGTTTTGTTTCTTCATTGGGATATAAACTCATGCATTCCCATGGTATAAACTACAACATGCCACACACTTCGATCTTTTCACACTCCTTTTTCTTTGATTAGGTACGGTCATACATCTGCACCCTGATTAAGTTCACAAGATTACATATTATATTTATTGATCATTTATTGATATAAGATTTACCAGATCTGAATCATTTTAAAGGAAATTGCTGATCCATCACTTCATATGTTCGAACAATTTGTCGGTTTAATAACGTAACTAACGCAATGAATGTTGCTAAACTGTCATAATGAAAGCCATCGCTACGTTAAACGTTAGGGTATTACTCAATTATCACTCTTGTCATTAGATCTTCCAAATAGGGATTTCGGAATAGGATAGTTCTATCTTGAGAAGGTTTGATGTAGATGTTGCTCTATCTGATATAGTCTTCTTTCGACACTGTAGGTGACCATAACCTTGTCCTTACAAATTTAAAACGTATCATTAAAATGTCTGCTATCAAGAAACTCCATGCCCACAGCCTTTAATGCAAAATTAATGGCTTCTAAGAAGATATCTTCGACAACGACGTCATATTTTAGGCTCACTTTAGGTCAAATTTTACGGTCTTCAGTCAAACTGTGTAATCTGTTAAAGGCTATAATTTCCTTTAATGTATTCTTAAGTAAGGTTTAATTGAAAACTTGCAAGCTTGTTGCATGATATAGGCGGATTGGTGTAGTAAAAGGGATATTAGCATATTTATGACGGAATTTCGACATGTAAATATAGTGTGTTGGAATTGATATAATATTGAAAATACCAGTGCTGAAGGAAGATGGCTAGAGATGGAAGATAAACCTAAAGGAACAGAACCCTAATGCTTTACTTAGTGATAGAGGAGATGTTAAACTAAAGACTAGAGTACTAAATAATAATTGTGATAGTGATATTGATAAAACAACAGCAAGAGCAGATTTGCTAGATAATCAAGCATTAAATAATAGGAATTTTATATACCAGAGAAATCAAATGCAAAGGAAATGTGCGACAGTGGAATCCTTGACAAAATAAACGATAATGTATTAAGGAATTGCACCACACTTAGACATATATTAAGCAGGTACTAATGCTAATAACATCAATACAATCTATTGGCATTACAATCGAGGTCAGGTAATAAAAACCTAATCATTATTCCACAATAGAAATACATAAAATGTTTATCTGAGGATCTAAGTTCAAACTGATAGCCAAATCTTGAGATAACTGTTTGTTGAATCGAGGTTCTGTGAAGTGAAAGGAACTGAAAGGGATTTGAGAAGAGCGTTTGGTATTAAAGATGAGCTCCTATAATAGGAGGTAGAGAAGTGTAAGATTTGGAATTTATTTTTACTAGGTCTGCCTTGACGCGGTTTTTCTTCGGATTTGGGTTATTCAATACCATTCTCGGCAAGGCTAAACCCTTCTCGAATAGGGAAAATAATTATATCGAAGGCGAGTTTATAAATTTTTGTTTCACATCACATCTGTAAGTATTCAGTTTCGTCCTATTTTCCAGAAATATTATTCTTTTCTTCTCTAAGAAAAAAATACAAATACAGCTTCAACTCACCATCGATATAGAATATTCTACCGAAGATGAACTAGAAATATAAAAATAGAAAAATAAGCTAGAAATGAGTTGTTCTATGTTAACAGTATTGTAACAAGTACCTCACGTGAGCACCGATACTATCAGTAAGTATTGATTGTAAATGTCAGTTAGTATAACATTTACCTCGTACATCGTGATTCATATAAATGTACATTTTAAACGGTTTTGTAACTTTACATTTTTAAACGTGGAATACTTTGAGCTAGGAGTGTCTGATGACGTTTAGACTAGTTATTCAGTATTTATAGAAATAAACAACTCAGAACCTTATACCAAGAGGTTAATAAAATATACATATATCGTCAAGACGATGATCTTATAGGATGACTCAAAGATCCAGCAGACAATAAACCATTATAATAACCTCTTCTAGATATATAATATTAAATGAAATAACATGCATTCTTACTTTAATCACTAGAAATTGCAAACGACATGATGATAAGAGGAATGATGCCGTAAATACTGCAATATATGCACAACTGTGCAATTAAAAGTTCGATTCAGCCAAATATGACACGACATTTAGCAATCTTAACAACATAAACCCTTAATTTAACACCATATCTACCAACTAACCAATCCTACACTCTGCATCCGACCATGTCCACACAATTAACTAATGGTAATGACATATCAACCATGAAAGCATATAATCACACCATAACACTGACACTCCTAAATCATTCAACAATACTATCAAAATATCGATAGTCATTTACTATCGACTGCTAAGCGGACTATCGCCACATCGTCCTTGTCGATAGTCATCGGCGGTAATTACAGTGATCGCAGGCGGAGGCGCCGGCGCAGGTGGCTTAGCGCTTTTGGTACATATAATACTGAAAATAGAAGGTTAATTTTGTTTAATCGACTATAGAACTGATTTGGTTTATTGTCCCATGTAAAATGATAAGGTTTATTGGGATTTCAAGTTAAATGTGATAGATAGTTTCAACGTTACTCATCATCTGCCTAGCCTTTTCCCAACTATGTTGGGGTCGGCTTCCAGTCTAACCGGATGCAGCTGAGTACCAGTATTTTAAATGGAGCGACTGCCCATCTGACTTCCACAACCCAATTTCAACCTTACTAAAGTTTTAATATACTGGTAAATGTTATTAAAAGTGCTAAAGAAATTATCGTGGTTTACTAGAAAACAGCAGCAACGGTAGGTACTCTTAAAACAGTACAGCTATAGTTAGGTCGATAGATGGATTGTGAGAAAGATGATATGGCTATAGAAGCGATGACTAATGAGATGACGACAACAAGAGATGTAGTTATGGAAGAAAATTATAGGATCATCAGTGAATGATTGAAGAAGGGAATGATAATGAGTTAATATTCAGGCGAGGACGCTGGCACCCTAACCACATGTTAAATCTTACATTGGGTGCCAGAGTTCATCGACAACGAGAGTCCCTTAGTTGTAACGCTGCATAGTATTTAGTTAAGAAGTGTTTTTGTACAACCGAAGGTAATATGTTTTTATTTTTTTAAATGAAATATATCATATGCTATAATGATGAGAGGAAAAAAAATATTGATTTATTTAAATAACGATTAACACTTATCCTAGTCGATTTTATATGTCACATTCTACAGAAAATAGAGTGACTTGTAAGCATTCTTACCATAACGTAAATATTTGGTGGAATATAATGATCAAACAGCAAAAAATGATAAGCAAGGTGTTAAAAATACTGACAATAACAGTACTGGTACCTAAATTTATTTCGTCGAAATAAATTATTACGTCAAAAAACAGCTAAAACACATTAACAAGTGAAGACTTGGTGGAGTCGTGAGTAGTATGCGGCTTCTAATCGGCTTAGTAACTTCTGATGTTTCTTATTGCTTGACTTAGCTATTAAGTTATTTACATACCAGCTTTATTGTTTGATTGCGTTTGGAACTGTTCGTTTAGTTTATGTCTTGATTTGTGGAGGAAGAATACGTTGAGCTGTTGTTTTTATTATTCTGTGCTGTATCTGGGTGACTTTGATAGTTATTTCTTCTTTTTTTTGTAACATAGAAGTATGATTTAAATGATGTAATTTTGGAAAAAAAGGATTCTTTGTTCGTTTTGATTTTAAATTTAAAAATCTTGGCTACAGTCCAAACCACACAATGCATGCTTCTGAATCCATAATATTACCAAATAAATATATTTAAGCATTAGATTTATATTTAACCAAAAATACCTAAAACATAGCATGTTCGAACCTGTCCATTGCGAAAATATTTGAAATAGAAGCACAAAACAATGGCCAGACATACCTCAGGAATTTGTTAAAGAGATTTTACATAATTACGATTCAGTTCGCGTTCGATCACAATATTCGATGTATTGGTTCAAATTCTGTGAGTCTCTCTCACTGCGAACGAATGTACGTGGAATGAATGAATGAACGTCATCGTCGTGTGAAACTTGTCGTAAAATTGTTATTGGAGGTGAGCAAAATCACGAGTGGATGGAACGAAATCGTCTGGGAACATCTATTGGGATTGTATTTTTACGGTTATAAGGCGCTGTTCTGTATATATAACTTGAAACATGTAAGTAACTGCCCGAAGTCTAGATTTGTGTGTGGAAGTGTCTCGAAGTTGGGAGCAGGGGTGAATCGCGACGAAACTTTCAAACGGATAACTTTGTAATAATTTCGTTTTAAGTTGCTAACAACAGTTTATCGTTATTTATAATACGGTAAACACATTAGAGTCCCTTTCAGAAATAAAAATATACAATTTCAAGGTAAAAATTTCTCCTATTAAAAACTTGAGGGGTTTTTAGTTAGTCAGGGTAGTTCTCCTGCAGACAGGCGCGACGAGACGGTGTATTTCATTCATTCACTCATTCATTACAAAAAGATGTTTAAATTAATAGTCTGTGACAATCTATCATGCTGCACCAGTCGTAAAAATACCCAATAATGGGTTCAAACAGGTGGAGCAGTAAACGATAGCGTTTACGATCAAATACCATAGACCTATTAACTTATAGGGGGCGAGGAGTGGCTTCATGGCTATAGGTCAAATAGTTAGCACCTTAATCGTCCTGTATTGTTATAAGGTAGAACTTAATCGACTGTTTGATTACTAAGTAGGACCAACTGTAGTACTAACGTAATAATATACCATAACATTTACGCCTTGTTGCCCAGAAGAGTTAGGCAGAGGTGTACCTATAGTACACCCACATTTCGCCTGTTATGTTTAAGTCCCATGTAATAGAGGGCGAGCCTATTGCCATCAACCGGGCACAAGTTCAGACTCCGGGCTGCTACTGAGAAATTCCAGATAGAAAAACCCAATAACACTTTTGTTTGTCCGGGAATCGAACCGAGCACCTCATGCACAGCAGTAGCATTTGCGAACACTTGACCAATAAGGTAGAACGCGACCGAACGAGGCGGAACGTTATAAGTACCAGTGTAATGAAGATACTCGTGTCCCCTGCTGCCCACTACCAGCGATGCTAAACCGAGGTCCGTACCCCATAGGTGGTGCCTTTAGCGAGTAGTCGCTCTAGATTTAAGTTTTATGTGCCCTGGCTGGAGGGCTTAATTTAGTAATAGCCACATGCAAGTCCAGTTAAGCAGCCGACAACCACATACGTTGTGACCTGCAAGATGTCAGACCAAAAAAAAAGGTACTCAGCAATTAAATGTCCTGTTTCATCTATTGTGCATTGCATGCCTAGTATTGAACTGATTGTCAAATGAAAATTCCTTTAAATGACTTCACAAGGAATTTTCTTTTTCTGTTTCCGACAGTATCATTGAACAACCTGCTGTTAGTAAACTTTCGTGTTTTTTCTATGTCAAACATTTTCTATTTTACATAGCACTTGATTCTAGCTTTCATTTATAGGTAGTGGCCACAAGATAAAACTTTTAAAAACTCTTCGATTTTACGTGATTATTCCTTAATTTATGCTATCTTATAATTGCAGCAATTTTTCAACTAAAAGGTTGAAAACCTTAAAAAAACACGAACAGCTAATTGCCAGTATAAATAATTAATTAATCAATCCATATATTATCTCGATCGTGAGATTTCGATCGATTTAATTATGGATCGGCCAAATATAATTGACATTTTTATGCGAAAACATGTAAAAAGTCCATATGTTGCTCACTTCCCCACTTTGCACGTAAATTGGCGATTTATTTGTCGTTAAGGGCGATCTACACGTTGTCGGACCGTAGGTTGCCAGTTGCCAGCAATTATGGAAAGTAAATGTTATGTTATCGCTTCCTACTCTTAATCGATGTATTTCTGTAGTTTTTATTTTATTTTGAATAGTATAAAGTAATTTCATTTCATCGGTACTAATTAAGGTATAACTGTTTCTAAGGGTATATAATTATTGATTTGTATTTTACGTACGTACAATAACAAATTCTGCACATTGGTTAAATTAGATAAAATCTCCTCGCGATACATTAGATATTTCGGAATTTGTTGAACAGAGACCATAGGACCAATCTGTGTTTAGTATAGGAGAGAAAAAAACTAAATAATAACATTAATAACGTATTAAGTGTTGAAAATAAATGCTTCCTTCCTAATTAATAGTCGTCATTACAAAGGATTGCCAAGGAGCAATATTCGGGTAAAAATATAAATTCTTCATATTTCTTGCAGTTTCATAACGCTTTGTTATGCTGAAAATATGAAAGGTTCGTGATTGTATGTAAAAATGTACTATCAAAGTAATTATCGTGAAACGGAAGAGAATTATTAAAAATATGCGGTATTTGTACTGCCTTGTTTGGAAATAGAAGGAAAACTATGCGTGACGGTTGTTTATAGTATTTGTTTTCAAATTATGTGAAATATTTTGGTAGAGCCAAACTGTCACATTAAGGACACAAAATACTGATAAAATGAACCTTATCTGCTTCGTAATATGGCACTACTTTTTATTTTAATGTTTTTAAGACACATTTAATAATTATTTCAGTCTATTAGTATCCCACGCTCAGGCAAGGCCTCTTCTCATTAAGAGAAGGAACACGCATTGATTACCACGCTTGCACAATATGGGTTGATGATAAGTTACGTAGTATAGCGAAATAAAAAGAGACAAATTCATTGCTTTTAAAAGTATAGGTGAACTTTTATTTAGATTGAACAAAGTTAATCTAAATATATAGTAATAATTATATAGATAATACAAATGTTGGGGGAGGCCTATGTCCAGCAGTGGACGTCTTTCGGCTGAAATGATGATGATGATGATGATACAAATATGTATATAAATAAATATGTATGATACAAGTATGTAATTTTATAAATTAAGACTTTTTTGTCACGTCACGTCATATATGTCTTAATTTATAAAATTATATATAGTCAAAAAAGTGAAAAAAATAAGAATGATGGAAATTATATAATTAAAAAAAAAAAAAAAAATTGTAACTGCAGATGTGACATTGTAGAAGATAAATCTATTCCAAAATACCATTTTCCAAAATTCCCGTGTTACGATTACACCCGTACAAATATAAACCGACCTTAACCGTACATGATCATGGGTAGTGTGACATTTAATCGCAAGGAGTGTCAATCGTCTTTGAACTTTACTTTTTCGTAAGCAATTGTAATTGGACTTAACTGTTTTGAATAAGGTTCAGATTTGACCTTAACTTGTCAGCGTACGGTTAATAACGGCTGCAGTTGATTTAAGATTGCAAAGATAACCGTCTAATTTTATTTGCCGTTTATTTTATTTTAAAGGACCATACCACAATTAATTTGGGGTATTGATAGGTTCCCGCCCAATTACTTTCCGTCCGTCTGTCACAAGGCTGTGCCTTTTGACCTGTAATAAGTAGAAACTTAATTTTTCACAGATTACTATGGTCGTTGTAACATCACTATCACTACATAGTATAAAACAAAATCGCTTCCCTCTGTCTGTCCCTATGTATGCTTAGATCTTTAAAACTAAGCAACGATTTTGATGCGGTTTTTTCAAGAGGAAGGTTTATACGTACATATAATACGCGGTCAAAGCCGCTGGCAAAACCTAGTAAAAAATAAATTAAGAATCGTTTTTCAGCAATTTTTTGACTAACAAAAAATGTAGAGGACCCTACGTGTCCGAGTCCGTATTTTTTTTTTCTGAAATAATGGTATTTGTCCGCCGAGTTTTTTCGCCTGATATTATTACCAAATTAATTATAATTTTCTTTACATTTTTTTAACAATAATACCTACGATCAAAAATCGCTAAGATATATTTTTCAACGATCACCATTTCTGAAGTTAATCGTCAATTTAAAAGTATCCAACCTTGACAGATATGACGAATGTGTATAATGATATGAAATTCACTCCATAACTACAATTTTTGCGTTGCCAATTATGAATGAAATTAAAAATAATTTTATTGCAATTAAAAAGAAGTTGGTGGCAATAACAATTCGAATAAAGTGTTGTAAGTGTAGAAGGTTTTTAAAAAGACGAATTTTGGCTATGACTCTGGAAGGTGTTGCCATAAGTAAATAGAAAAAAAAAACAAGACATAATCGCCACGCTTGTCAAATTCATAGGTGGCAATTTAGTGTCATTATAAAGGAAGAGGATACTGCCAGATTTCTATTTGCCACTAGCCACATTAAAGCTGCTAACAACGCCATTAAATGTGGTTAGGATATTTATAATTTTTTTTAAATACTAATCAAAATCTTTCAAGTCGTCATAAAAGATGAATGGAAAGTTCTGGTCTGATATATTCATTGTTAATATTGTTATCTTTGATTAACGCCGTTGAATTTAATATTGACACATCTTAACTTTCGCTCACCACAAATAAAGCCCCACTATTTATATACTTCTCCACTCAATTAACGAATTCTTGGACATAATTAAAATATCACGGCTGGCAACACTGTTACTTGACAGATGTGACAGATCGCCATATTGGTGTACCATTGACAATTAGAGGTACAATAAAATGTTTTTAAAAGCGTAATTAATTCCTTATACTGCAGTCATTAGGGGTTATAATGATAATTACGTGGTTTGAAGGTCTGCCAAGTGATGAATGAGTCTCAATTGTAAGGTTTTTGTGGACGAGTATGGGCATGATATGTTTGGGCCATAGGTTTTGGTGTTTATGTCGGTGTTATTGCGTGGTGAGGAGTACTTATCCCACATCTTTTGATTCTGGATTTGTGTCCAGTTGATGGCAATAGGCTCGCCCCCTGTTACACGGGACTTAAACGTAACAGATGAAATATGGGTCCACTATAGGTACACTAATGCTTAACAGTTCGGGGAATATAATACGTGATGTCATCTTACATTTAAAGAAACGGCCAAATACTAAATGCACTGGGAAAGTGCGATATAATGGTAATGATTCGATTGTACAGCAACTAAACTTTATTTAGGCTATTGCTGTCTTTTTCCTACTAATGAAACAAGTAAGAGATGTCAATAAATAAGAGCTGTCAAATTTTGTTGAACTAGTTTTTTTTTGACGCAACTACGACGAACTAAAGTGATTATGCTTAAAATCGCCAAATTTAAAGCAATCGAAACATAATATAGTTTGACAGTTCTAAAGTATCACTTGTCTTTTTCTTTCCCGGTCTGTCAGTAAGAGATAACAATACTTTTATGTAAGTTTAGAAGGTGAACAAAAGAAACAGCACCAATGCCTATTTTTCAAATTTTTTGTTCTTTCATAACTCAATGTAATACTTTTTCATGCGATTATGCTGAGAATGTAAAGCAACATAGATAAATGCTAGTGTTATATTAAGTTATTTTTGTAGATAAGGTATTTAAGTGCACAAACAGAGACAGGTTGCTTAGGTATTGTCTCAAGAAACTAGATTAACTGGTTTAACATTATTCATGGTGCGACAGGAACTAACTTATGTCACTATAAATAACAGAGAATATAATAACTACAACGACATAGCTGATATATGGCTAGGTAATCTTTTTTGTTTTTATAATTTACATAAAAACGGCTAAATCCATTGGTAGATAGGTACCTATGCAATTTTCAATGCTGCCTTTATTTTCTAATGTCCCATTAGATTTTTTATACCTAAGCACTTTTGTATAGAGTTATGACTTTAAATAATTAAAGATTTAATAATACCCAGGACTACATTTTTCCTACTTCAAACTTTTTATATTTTTTTTATCATAGACAATAAATACTCGTATGTCGGACTCATTCTTTATTCAAAACTCTTCTCTTAGGTACTCCTTGGACTTTTCTTTTTTAAATAAATGGCGCTAACCAAAATCTTTCTAAATCGTTTTGCATACAATAGCCAACAAAACTGGCCACTATCTGAGATCTAAACCTAAAATGTCGCATAAATTATAATGCGACACACCAAAATGGGATCCTACTATTCAATCCTTATTTATCCCCCAACACTTAAAAACACACTTTATTTCCAGGGAACAAAGTTCATAATTCAATAAAAGGATTTTAATTTTTTGCCGAATATGGCTCCCTCCTTCCTTACTGACGTCCAGTATATTTTGACTTATATCCTGTGAAAGGTTTACAAACACTTGTTCGGTGAGGAGAGATCAAGTTAAGCTGGCTACTTAGTTAAGTCAGGATGTCCAACGACATGCTATGAATGCTTAGGGTCAAAGATTATAAAAAGGATTAGACGGTCTATAAATAGAGGTGACTGGTCCGTTATTGTGATTCATTTGTTTGCGGTGATTTTGCTTACAAAAAGAGGTACAACACTATCTTTAATTTCACCTGTCTATGGGCAAGATTTGCGCTATTTAATGGACCTAGCAAAATACACTTTGGAAATAATATATTAATCTTTACTTGTTTGTAGTTTTTCACGTATTATTTGTAAGAATCGAAAATCGAAAAGAAATCTTTCGTCACAAGGATTTTTCAGAAATTTTATATGTGTTGAATCATAAATCCTATGTATTCAGGTTGTAAATTATTTGTGGGCCAAAGAACAATGACCACTTTCCATACATTTCAAAACCTGACAATAAAAGTTTATGTAACTTACAGGTAGTCTGTCTACTATACCTTATAACTATAAGGTATAGTAGACAGACTACCTGTAAGTTTAGAAAATAATGTCTCTTAGTCATTTTTACGATTTAAACGCTACGAAGTCCAAAAAATATTAATGTTACTTTTTAGGTTAGGATTTGCCGTTAAGATGTTAGAACTAAATAATTTAACTCTCAAGTTGTAATCTAAAATAGGAATACTTACTTAGGTGTGGTCGAACTGTTTTTTTTTATTTTGTGTATTCCTTCAACTTACGTCGCTGCTCAGACGCTCGATGATTGGCACTAATAAATAAATCGAGTGTCGAGCATAATAATTTCTGTTTCTCCAGCACAAATAACTTGTACTTACTAACTAATTAATACATTTTAAGTAGAGAAACACGATAAATAGTATCTTTTACCTGTTGTAAGTATTGTTAAAAGTGATCACTTATCTACCCAACACATTTTATTGGCTTACGGTATGTATACAGTACATATAATAAAAAAGGGAAAAACAAATTATACGCTATGTTTAAGTGAAATGGTTTATTAATTATCATCATTATCATCTAAATCTCTTATAACTACATCGTCCAGAAATTCTGCTGGAGCAGAGATATTTTCTTGATACCTAGCCCACCCAAGATACCACACTCATGTCATAGCGTGAGCGCAACATCCAATGGTTCATCGACCGACCAAACAATTACAACAATATTCGAATAGGTATACCAGCTCTGCCAGACACATTATTTTCTATAAAAATGTGCATGGACTTAATTTTCCTCTTATTAATGTTAAGGCACTTCTACCTCTTAGATTGTATTGAGAAAATCTTGTGTGTCCCTACATATTTCTATTCTATATGATCCATGAGATCGATCCTGGTCGAGATAACCCTGAAGCTTGAGGACCATCACTGCTTGTCGTTTTGCTGGTTTATGCTTCTCATGAGGAGTTCATTACAAGGTTCACAAATGTAATCTTCTTTAGTAATCTGAAATAGGAAAGAAAATATAAACTTCTTTGATTTACAATTATTGATATAGGTAATAGTTTAATGCCAAGATTAACAGTTCAAAACGAAACATGAAATAACAACACAAATCTGTATTAGTTTTAATCCATCTTTCGGTCATTTGCTAGTGTGTTGTCATACATTATAAAGAAGTGCCAGGTTGTTAGTTTGATTAGGACATGATAGATAGTTTTAGGTTAAACATTATAAAAATAAATACTTACGATTACTGGTGATATCCACTCGCTAAGAAGAAACGAGATGAGGTCGAAACGTGTTTAAACAGACGTTGCAGTTTATGCAAATTATACGTCGACTCTTTGTTGATGGCGGCATTATCAAGAGGGCGGATTTACAAAAATATGGAAAGCAAAGGTCGTCAGATGAGGGAGATACAGAGGTCCTGGGGGCAGCATATAGGGTCGTAAAAAGAAGTAACACACACAAAATGGCACAGTACACAATGAGACGCAAACGCACCAACGAAGGCCTGCGCCAATGTCACTCGCAGATAGTGGTGGGCGTTGCGACAACGCACCGTTTCCGAAGACCGTTTTATGTTTTGCAACTATGAAACCATTAATACGTCCTGGGTCCAAACAGTCTTCGTTGCACAAACCAGTCTTCGAATTACTAGTTTCGTTTGTTTATTTTACTGTTAAGAAAATACGGTCGAGAATCCATTGATTCAACTATCACACTCCTAGCGTTGTCGTCCTTAGTCCGTTCCAAAGACCGTTTTATGTTCTGCGACGACTACGACGATGAAACCGTTTTTACGTCTTGGATCCACAGTTTTCTTTACACAAACCAGTCTTCGAATGACTTCATGCGATTTTTATTTTACTACTAAGAAAATAAGGTCAAGAACGCATTGATTCAACTGTCGCGACGTAGTCCTTAACGTACCGCGTTCGTTCACAAAACAGTTCTTACAGTAAAAAGTGAACTTTTTTTGTCAATGGTATAAAGTCTATATTTTATTACTACTTCTATATACTGTCGTTCGTGATGCGACGGTCAAACCTGTGTAAGTAACCCGTTAAGTGCAAAATCGGCCGGCATATTGAATTGGGATAATAGGTAAATAAATATCCTGGAATTCGAGCCGGTCAGCGCGTCATATGGAGCTTGTTTGTTTACATTTTTTTGGTCAGTTGTGTAATTGGGCATTTATAAGTAGTTGTAACTTTACAAAAAACTGAAACTATTTCACGCGACGAAAACGCAATTCTATTCCATATTCGATAAGTTTCGTCTTTTACAAAACGGTTGTCGTCGCAACAACTGGTTTGAAGACGGCTCTTCAAATCAGTTGCGACGAAGACCGTTTTCTGCAATCGTTTTCCTCGTCGGAAAAACGGTTGCGTTTCGTCCGTCAAAAATTCGACAACGACCCACCACTACTCGCAGAACTGTCAAATGTCAAAAAAAAAAAACCGTTTCAGTCATCCGAACTTAATTACATACTGAATGATTAATTTGGTTTAATCAACATTTTATTTTCAATAAATCTGTATCATACAAAGACTAATAAAGAAATACATATTGATTGAATAAAACGTAAAATAATGTATAAAACTCAAAACCAGAGATGAATAAAGTCAAATAATAGTGCGTAAAATGGAATGTCGTAGAAAAAGGTAATTGAGGTGCGTTCAAAACATGGTAATATGTGTACCTCAGACGTAAAATAAGCTTATGGAAAAACTTGAAAATATTTTTTCCCTGCGTTTCTTTTAAAATTGTTATAAGTGTATTTGATACATAATCCAATTAGCTAAATTTTAATATTTATTTCATTACTATACATAGTCAGGTAAAAAATGGTCATTGTTCTTTCATCCGAATCCGTTCAGCCATTTTTGCGTGATTGAGTAACGAATATCAAACATCTAAATTTACAAACTACATTATAAATGTTAAATAATATATCTAATAGTAGGATGTACTCCGATTATAAGTATTATTTCCTAAAATTAAACCGCATTTCTTACATAGTATATTATATATCTTACATAGTATATATATATTATACCATCATAAGTACTACATAAGTGCTGAGTTCAATATTTATCTACTCCAGCTTGATCTATGACGTCACAATGACACAACGCACCCTCACTTATATGTATAACAATAATATAATTAAAATTATGTCTGTCGTTATGTTTCCCGCGTCATATAACTTTGTTTGGTCTCCGCTATACTCGTATAAGTCTACATTATGACGTTTTAAATTGATAACGATGAAATCAGTACCTCCTCGTTTTTAAAGTCAGATAAATATATGCTAAAAGCAAAATTGATAATTATAAAGATTTGTCAAGAAATTGCTAAGACTATTACTTAATATACCATTAAAATAATATGAGTGTTTGTTTTTTCTTCTCTGATAAGTGAATAACTCGTCCTTTGATTTGATAAAAATATTTGGATTCAGGAACCCAATATCAAAATTAAAATCAAAAGTCATTTGTGCCTTTTTGGCAAATCTTCAATTTTTATCCGACAGTAAAAAGAAAGAAGTTCTCAATTCGACGCGTATATTTTGATATTGGAAAAAAAAAAATCACCTCATGTCCTTCCACCAAACAAAAGTTTCCCATGTAAAAAAGCTTTTAAATTCTAGTCAAATATTTTCCATCACACACGTTATCTTCAACAACAGACACTTAAGAACGTGGCGCCCTAAACTCGCAAACCACGAGCCGACGCAAGGGCAAAATTCGGTCGGAATATTGCTATCTCTGTTTGACAATAGAAGGCCAACGGTGACGCGGTGCGCAGCCGTGTGTGAGTGAGTAGTAGTATTCATAACGACTCGAAGACATTTTTATTTACTTGTAATTAGGTATGTTCGTTATTTGCTTTATTTTTGTTGACTACTTTGGGGAATCGTTAGTAAATGTATAGACTAGTAATGCGTTTTGTGGAAATTTCTTTACAATGTCCGTATCTCAAATTATTACGATTTATCTCGAGATCTAGGCCTTTTGTAGAGAGTCTTTCATACCTTTCCTAACTTGGTACTTGTAAACTAATTTTAAGCCTATTTATGTTTGTTCATTCCCTATGGAGTGGTCTCAACTTTAAAAAACTGGCCAAGTGCGAGTCGGACTCGCGCACCGAGGGTTCCGTACAAACCGCAGGTATTCACGGTTTATGCATAAGGTTTATGTTTATGAAATGATTATTTTTGTTTTTTATATTTGAGTTGACTGAATGAAAGGTAAATTGTGGTTTACGATTTATGACGTATTAAAAAAAAAAACTACTTACTAGATCTCGTTCAAACCAATTTTCGGTGGAAGTTTACATGGTAATGTACATCATATATTTTTTTTTAGTTTCATCATTCCCTTATTTTAGAAGTTACGGGAGGGGGGACACACTTTTTACCACTTTGGAAGTGTCTGTCGTGCAAACTATTCAGTTTAGAAAAAATGATATTAGAAACCACAATATCATTTTTGAAGACCTATCCATAGATACCCCACACGTATGGGTTTGATGATTTTTTTTTTTTTGAGTTTTAGTTCTATGTATGGGGAGCCCCAAATATTATTGTTTTTTCTATTTTTGTGTAAAAATCTTAATGCGGTTCACAGAATACATCTACTTACCAAGTTTCAACAGCATAGCTCTTATAGTTTCGGAATAAAGTGGCTGTGACATACTCGGACAGACAGACAGACAGACATGACGAATCTATAAGGGTTCCGTTTTTTGCCATTTGGCAACGGAACCCTGAAAACGAAGGCTTTTTCTGTCATATTTATGTATAAGTAAGTATTCTTTTTACTAATTTTAAAAATTGTTATCACTACATATCGCACCCCTAGATCTAAAGGGAACTAACTCAAAATTCTTAATTTTTCAGTTATGCCCACCTTCGAGTCTGTCATTTCAATACCTATCGACCAATAAACCAGATTCAAAACTATTTCCAATATTTGGAGTCGAATATTGGAAATAGTTTTGAATAGGGGTGCGATATTATAAAACAAAGTCCCCCGCTGCGTCTGTCTGTCTACTTGCGAAGAACTCAAAAAATGTTGAACGGATTTTCATGCGGTTATCACCAATAGATAGAGTAATTTAGGAAGGTTTAGATGCATTGTCCAACCTTCACGCGGGCGAAGCCGCCGGCAAAAGCTACCTACTTATAAATAATGAATAAATGTTACTAAAAGTGTTACGCAAAATATTAGTAACAGACAAATATTCCAATAATTTATACATATTTACGCGATAAAAGAGGATTAATAAAAAACAACGTTTTTTTTTTTACACGCTTTATATTAGCTTCACTTGTATGTTTGTTTGTCACCGACTCCTTATAGCGCGATTTTGACCCACTTCAAACGACCAGATTTCATTCAAACTTTGCTCACCTGTCAAGGACCGATGACAATGCAATAATTTCATAAATTTGTGCCATTATCCTTGCCAGGACAGCAAAACAACTGTCTTCGAAAACTACGCTGACATACGTCACAAACTACGCTGACATACGACATAAACTACGCTGACATACGTCACAAACTACGCTGACATACGTCACAAACTACGCTGACATACGACACAAACTACGCTGACATACGTCTCAAAATTCGAAACACCCTAAAAGATAGAAAATGAATAATAAAAAAAAGCGTGGGGTGCTTTTTAAGGTATTTTTTATTGATATCAGGCACCCCACGCTTTTTTCCATTATTTTGTACTTTTTAGTTTGGTTTTCAATGGAAGCGTGTTTTTAGTTTTTTAGTGTTTTTAGTTTTTTTAATTAAAATTTATTTGTAATGTTCTTACACGTTACTCTCCTGACGAAAAAACCTTATAAAATAAAAATCAAAAGTAATTTATTCAAGCTAGGTTTAGAATCAGCACTTTTCGAACGTCAAAATTACATAAAACAGTCCCACAAACCGCCCGCCCGATTTATTTGTAATGTTCTTACACGTTACTCTCCTGACGAAAAAACCTTATAAAATAAAAATCAAAAGTAATTTATTCAGGCTTGGTTTAGAATCAGCACTTTTCGAACGTCAAAATTACATAAAACAGTCCCACAAACCGCCCGCCCGACACCAACTCCCCAGCGGCACTGTTTAGTTACATAAACTTGATTCTATACAATAGTAGGTAGGCAAAGTAATTACGAGACACAGAATATTACAATACATTATTGACCATATCTGCGAGAGCAGTGGTCTGGTGGCCCAGTGGTAATGGCCCCGAGTTACGAGTTATAGGTAGCGGGTTCGAACCCAGGCAAACGCTTTACTATGTATAAATAATGTCATCACCATTGCTCTCACACCGGTAAAGGAAAACATCGTGAGGAAACCGGCATGTCCTAGAATTAAAAAATCGAAGTCATCAAACATCTACCAATCCGCACTGGGCCAGTGTGGTAGATTACGGCCCATTCCCTCTCAGAAAGGAGGCTTGTATCCCAGCAGTGGGAACGTTATAGACTGATTATGTATTTGCCATATGTCAGCTAACTATGCCAATATACCAACAAATAAATAAAAACTGGTGAAGTAAAAAATATACATAGTAGTAGGTTTAAATAGTGTGTGTGTGTAACACAATAAATGAACATTATGATAATAAATTGTTCAGAATCGTTTACTGAATCGATTTCTGTTATTTTCACTGGCAATTGTTTATCCCAGAAATAATTAAAACTACGTTAATTATGATCAAACTCACGTTCCCACGGACGTAATAAGATCGCGGCTGGCTATTTTCGCGCACTGTATTTTAAACTGTCGGTGTTGAACCGAGCATTGAGAATACAAAAGAGTGCAGCGCGGGTCAGTCTCAGTCAAGTCAGTCTTATTTTATTGGGCTGAGTTTAAAAATATGTAAGTAAACAATTAGTAGTCAAGCAATATTAGGCAGGTAGGTAACTTATAATATATCATTGGGTAATAGAATAGGTTCTCACTTACTTAACTGTGAGACACATCCCAACGTTCGGAGTCCATGTTGGCAACCAAACCGAATCGTAAACAATAAATCCAGGTCCGTAAACAAAGTTCCTGCCAGGGTCGCGAGATTCGTTCGAAAGAGTTACCATGGCCCTGGCATATGGGCACCTGATGGAACTAACTAACGGGTGGGTTTTAGTCAGTAAAAGTCTGACACGCCCTCCTGCTCCGCCCAGAGCGGGAGAAGTCATTTGATGATTTCCCATACAAAAAAAAAGCAAAGTTCATCATCATTGCATTCTCATCAGTCATTCAGTCTCTGTACTCGATACCAGATCAGAAGAAAAATCAAAAACCAAGTTCTATAGCATAGGTCAATAATAGTGTCAGAAATATCACAATACAATTGAATAAACAAATAAAACTACGGCCAAAATGCATGTTACGCTAGTGTGAATGCATGTACGAGCGGTACACAACACACCTACCGCGAGTCGTACGACCGTGCACACATTGACATTTTTGTGAGACGCGATAGCACTACCAGCTATTGAAAATTATGATAAATTTGGATGTGTTCCGTAATACCAAAAATGATGAATGAAAACTTAATGATTTTTCAATTGTTTTTTGTTATTTAGTATCTTGATAATATAATCTGTGTTATGGAAAAAACATTATTACAGATATCGTTGTTTTTAATGCAGAAAAAACAAAAAGAAAACATGTCATTTATGTTGTAAAAATGTGCGAAATGCAATTCGCTCAAACTTTGTTTTGGCTTAGTTTTTTAAAAAAAAAACGTCACCATAACCTAGATAAATACTGTCTAAAGCCGAATGTCATCTTAAAATGGTGGAAATATGCTCAAAGTGCAAATGATTTTGGTATTACGTTTGTATGGACAGACTGTCCGTCGCCGAGCCCTTAAGTAATGACATAAGTACATCATGTCTAGGAAACGCGAATGTTTTCACACGGGAATCGAACCGCGTGACGATCGTTAGACGGCACTATTTGTTTTAGTCAGGAAGTACTTACCTAGGTACAGTAGTGTAGATAACATGACATAACATTACGGCTGTATCTCCCGAAAGCTTGGGCAGATGTGTCCCTATAGTATTATCACATTTAGTTAGTAATTAATGGATTATTAATTATATCTATAGGCAACTACCGTGTACCGTGTGGTGCCGGACGTAAAGAATAGTATCACCCCATTTCTTCCCGTGGGTGTCGTAAAAGGCGACTATGGGACTTACTAGAGAATGGGCAGCAGCGTTCTCTATACATCTTGCCACCATACTGCGATCGCCAATCCGCCTGCCAAGCGTGGCGATTATGGCAACACCCCCCAAATTGGGGGAGGCCTATGTCCAGCAGTGGACGTATTACGGCTGAAATGATGATGATGTTGATGATAGGCAACTATTTATCTTCGAAAACCTTTTTGATTATTATTATTCAGGAGTAGGTACTGCATCCTGAGGATTATTACTCGATTCGCGAATTTACTCGCCCGAATCGACATTTTTTTCCAGGCTATTCGCACGATGTTTATTTATCTGTGGGTGAATCTACAACTCCTGAAATACGGAGATATTAGGCACCACGTTCTGAATTTTATGCAATAAATAATAAGTAACATTAGTTCGGTTTTCTCCTACTGTCTAGTGGTAGTCTTAACTATGTATTACGGGTGGGGAAATTCGTGCAAATTGACTAATAATTAGAGATCGGATATTCAGATGCATATTCACCTAAAATTGAAATGTTGGCTAATATGGAATGCGCGTTTTTACCGTGTTTTGTGTGTTGTTTTAACTAACACGTACCACCCTACACACATATGTATTTGCATCTGGGGTTAAACATTAATTTTAAATAAATATGATCAAAAAAAATACGAAGCCGCTTCCGTGCTTCCACAGCTAAATAGTAACATTAGGTAAATATGCATCCGAATATCCGATCACTGCTAATAACCCTTACAAAGTCTAATCAGTATTTCGACATACTATAAAACAAAGTTACATTTCGTGCTCTACGCTTAGATCTTTTAAACTACGCAACGGATTTTGATGAGGTTTTCATCAATACATAGAGTAATTCAAGAGGAGGTTTATATGTACATACATTACGCGGGCGAAGCTGCTAGCAAAAGTAAGTTCAAGATATATTCAAGATTCATATGCCTAACGAGGTCCTCAGGTCGAGATTTTTGGCTTCTAGATCATTTGGCACAATGGATACCGAGTCAAAACACATTCCAACATCCTTATGTGCCAACTGAAGACTTTTATTTACCAACCAAATCTTGTATAATAATTATTATGTCCCTCAAGTTATTGATTTAATAAATCTAACGTAATAATCTACTTTAGTTGTTGACAGTTCTGTGCGATATTTCATAACATAGATAGATCATAAAAGTGTAGAAGGTAAAAACACCAATTGTCGGCTGTCACCTTACGTCGAGTGATCAGGAAGTGACATACGTGCAGTTGACAGTTACATACACCTCATTATAGCTATTACCATAAATAGAATTGTTAAGTGGTAACCGCTAGTCTGTGCTTAACTAAGAATGTTCTGCTAGATGTATAGCACGATGGGAAAACAATGAAGATAAATAAAATAAGTATTTCATAACTATTGTAACCTTGTGAACTAAACTTTTCAATACAGATGAAAGGGAAATATGGTATAATCTTGGCAAAATATTGGCGGACGCATTTCGTTTTTTTAAGCTGTCAGAATTTTTGACATTTTGATATTGGCGAATTTTCCCTTTGTTAGGAACCACTTGAACAGAGTTTTCCGGTGCCATAGCTCCAATTTTATCATTCAAATAAATTGTAATGAATCTCCGATAGAAAATTGAAGAACAGGTAAAATCGATTAATAAAACAGCATTCTCCATAAATCCCAGATAATTATAAAAAGTAAGGTAAAAACATTTCTTGTCATCCATCACTCAAGTAAAATATGATTTTTTAAACTTAAGGTAAAAACGCCAATAGTCGCCCATCGGATCAGGAAGCGCTCTTGACAGGTACTCGACACCTGTACACGCCGCCTCATTACTGCTATTACCATAAAAGAGAGATGATTGTCCAAGCAATTTAATACTGTATTGATTTATAATTGACTGTAAACGAATGTTTACGTTTTTTCCTTGCGTTTTTAAGCCAATTAGTGGTAAAAATACTTATAAAGTAAAAGTTATTAAGGAAGTGATTTGAATTGAATCTTGGCTTGGATCTGCGGATAATTATGATTTAGCAGCAATCAGAAATTACTCAATGTTTTCTGGGAATTTGGTGTTTACTTACTATAAATAATATAACCAACCAAACTCTCCTAGTGCTGGGACATAAGGCATCATCTCATACCCAGAACTCACGAGCATTGAACACCAACATGCTTGCGTGTTTGCGATTTCAGTTTATATTGTCTATAAGTGCACTTTTCTTCAAATATTTGCCTTCACCGATGTCAGTTATGTTCAAGATAAACTCAGAAGGCTGTTTGAGAATGTGAACTTTCTAGAATAACTCGCACTAACACAAAAGAAGAAGAAAGTGGTCATCCGCCAAATAGACCTTTAACATTTATTAGCGTCTTTTATCGTCCAAATTTGACCACAGGGGCATCATTTGGAGACGCAATCGGAATGCACATGCACACTGCACATTTCTATCCCCCTACGGCAAAACGAAGATTTATTTATTCCGTACGCGTTCAAAGGTAATGTAATAAGAAAGTAAGTGTCGCAATATTCGTCCGCAAACTCATTGTTACCACAAACAATACGCCGTAATCTTAAGATGGCGTTCTTAAATGCTTAGCGCCTTAGGCGAACTTAGGAACACTTTCTTCAATTTTGAAAGTTTAACCACATTTGGCATATCCGCTCCTAATTGCGATCGTAAAAGTGTAAAAAGTTCGGTGTATAACTGTCATTAGAGGTTCGTGATTGGGAAATTTGGTAGCTTGTAAACTGTCGCTATTTCCGTAGTTTTTTGAGTAGCAAAATGTTACATGTTTCTTATTTAGAAATTGTGAAATGGTCTGTAAGCGTCCGCTGTTGTACATAGACTTCCTTTGGCTAGCGTTGTATTAATTTTGAGACATATTTCATAACTTCTAGCTATTGACACAGTGAATGCTACTGTGTTTTCATTTAATGTTAGTTACATACATGAGGCTAGTCTTTCAAAGCAAGGATAAGCAAAAACCTCGCTATACGATTCTGGCTTGACTGATGAAGTTGTGATTGATTACAGATAATTTTAAGCCAGTACAGTACAACACGTGATTGCGGTTAGAAAAACAAAATTCGTAGTCATTGCACACTAGTTAATCGAAAACTAGCTTTGCCATAAAGCTAGTACACCATTCAGGATAGTAAATTATCAGTGGTGTGAGTGATAGTAGCTCAAGAAATAGAACCTCATCCATTTAAACTATTAAGTTTGAGACGCTAGCTTACTAGCCTAGAAGTGACGCTAGTTCCGTATACACAACGCTAGAGTTGACAGCTTGTTAACACTAGCTTACTATCCTAGCTTGATAAACTAGCGTCGTGTAACTGGTGCGTGTCATTCAAAGAAAGACAGATTCGGTCTATAGTCAATTTACAGCCTATTCTAATTTCAAAGTTTGACGTTTGTTCACAATTTTTTTCCCAGAGTTTCCTGACAGTATATATCCTCCTCACTGTATTGTTTAGTGATGTATGTGTCATCTCATGATGTTAGGGGTCCACCCCAGGTGTGCGGAAACATATAAATTATTTATCATTATTCAAAATTGTTGTTCATAGTAATGTATAACAGTCAACTGTCACGTATGATACTGTCAGTGACGCAATCTATTGTTGAAACATCAAATTGTTGCCGGGTGATGTTTTTCCTGTGATGATAGACAGGCCAATAGTGAATAATGGCGGTCGTATTTGGGGATTTCGATGATGTCAAATCGATCAATTTGCCTTATTACCTACTATTTAGCATTTGCACTATAAGTGCATAACTCAAAATTGCATTTAATTTTATTGTTTAGTTATTATTCCTTTACAGTAAAAATTCACACTAAAACCATACATATTTGAAATGAAACAATACAGACTCCGCCAAACCCTTGAAACCATGACGGTTACATAAAAGACAATAATTGCGACATCATATTTCCTCAAAAAATTACCATATTGCGTAATTGAAAGATCAATTAAGTTAACAAAATGACTAAATCCATTACAAGAGATTGTAACAGTTATTAGAAAGAGTTACATTATTACACATCGTCTGTGACTTGGTTTTTCTCAGAGATTTGAATCTCCAAATCATGCGGTTAGGGTGAATGCACCAGTTGTTGTCATAGACAATTTTACTTCTTTGTTATAATGATTTTTCGTAAGTAAGATATAGGTATGTACCTTTGCTGTTAGTTCCTTTAATTAAGTAGTGTAAGTTCGTAATTTCAAACTATACAACACAAATAAATCCTTTTCTCTTTGCCAACAAAATTGTTTACCAAAGGAAAATCCCTACATTCAAACTTAAGCCAATAATTACACCTAACTAACTGTAGTCAGTACCTATAATAAAACAACACGGATCAATGATTGACGTCACAATCTCATGTTAGCCACAAACAATGAGGTTACATCGAGTGGCAGGCGCCCAATGCTACTTCATCTAAGTACTGTACTTGACATATTATTAAGTAACTCTTGGCTTAAGTTAGAGGACGTCTTGATAATATTAATAGAGCAAAAATCTAGGTTATGTAAAGGTTACTAAGGGGTTTAGCTAAGGGAGGATGTAAAAGAGCACTTTACTGCGAAAATTTTGTCTAAATGAAGAAGCTTGCAAATAGGCTTATGGACAACAGGAAACGTATGGTATATGGCATATGGTATAACAGGAATAGGGTCACAAAAAAAGGGAATTCCTTAATAATTTTATCTTTAAACTGAAAATTGTCTGCATCAGGTGCATTAAAATTATTATACTGATCATATGATTATAACAGTTGTTTGGTTTTGATTCTTTAAAGACAATTTTAGTAGTAGGTCAAAGCATTTTGCCAAAACCCATTTTTTTCCAAGTTCTGTAAAAAAAATTGTGGCTCCACCTGCAATTTCTTCAATAGTAGCTCCCAATTATTAACTGACTCAGTGAATTCCGCCATTGTTCTAAACTTCTCACATTTATTACAAAATTAATTGTTTCAAATGGCCACTTTAATTTGATTCCACATTGTAACTGTTGCATGACTGATGCTATCTGCCTGTCCATCATCCAGTGACATAAGAAGGTTATTCTGTACAAACTTTTTGGCAATTTTGAGTAATTACAGCGGTGAAATAATTGTGAATTTTATGGTTTAATTGAGACTCTTTTGTTTTACAAGTGAGCAATGTCTTGGAACTATGAGAATTTACGTCTCGGTTCTGTTGCTCAGGTTCGTTAACGGTTGCGTCAACTGCATTTGGCAAATATATGATGTATTTCGTAAGTGTGTTATTTAGTTATCAGTTTTTAGGTGTTCACCTTTCTAGAATATCAAACATCGCCGTCTTGTAAAACAGTAATAATCTTTTCTCTGTCTTTCGCTTCACGAGAACCGTTCCCATAAAACATTTCTGCATTATTCAAATCTCCATCGATTAACAATAAAACCGAGTTCAAAGATCCAATACCATAAACAGACAGAGGTTACCAACCCATCATCTACAAGTTTAAATTTAACTTTTATCCCACACTGGACTTTTATAATTCATTACAATCAACTGACTCATGATTTTTTGTTCATCAATTAACATAAACTAAATTGTTATTGAAATAAGACCAAGTATTACGTCTATTATGGCAGTGGATGATAGACTATAAACCTCCACCCACGTCTACAGAGTACGATGCTCTAATAATTTATTTTTTATTGTTATAATCAAGTTGGTGACTGAATTATTTATTATATATTATGACTTCAGATTAGATCGTCGCTTATAAGGACGGCTGATATAGGTAATGATGAGTTAATATGACATTGGCCGACCTTACCTCCATTTGAGATTATCCGAATGGTTTTAGAGATTGTAAAGGCAACGAATATCAATGTCATTTGGATTTGATTTTATTATTTAGCATGACTATTTAGGTGACTACAAAAATGCATGTTATTTGACTGAATTTTCGTTCTATGTATATTTGACATCTGCCAAGTGTCTTCCTAAGTCCTGTAAGAGTACGTTTTGGATCCGCCGAAAATAGATTGCTATGGGATATTAACCCATTTGTAACTGTGTTTTAAGTTTAATACTGACGTATTTACTGCAGGAAAATGTAGCTTTATTTATGCCACTGAAAACGAACGTGAATATTTGCTAAACAACGAACAAAAATTCTTGGAATGTAAAAATCACTTCAATTGTCAATCATCCGACTGCAACATGATAACGTACCGATTAAATCACAACAGAGTAACATCAAAATGTCGTCGATATGCGCATGCGATGCATTCCCCGAGCGCCACGCATGCCTTTTCACCGACCGACCGCGCAAATCCTCGACGGAAACATCCGAACGCTATGTGATCGGAATTACGAACGCTTCCTTCGTTCTATATTTGAATTTCGGTTTTGTAGGACGATTATGAGTGTTTTCACCTTCCTGTTTCTGAGATTTGTATGAATATGAAATGATTTGTGATAATACATTCTTGTTTCTAACGTTTTTCCGCACCGTTGAATGCGCTTTGATGAAAGGAAATGATAAATACACATGAGTTCACAAAGGACATTTGCTTTGACTATTCTATTGGAAGGAAGACAGTTAAGATTATGGATTTATGCGGTAATTGCCTTCGAGTTGCCGCATTCTTTGAGCACCGCTTGTATCCTATAAAGGTGGTAATGATTTATTAATTAGAACCACTTCTTTAACATCCTCTAAATTCCTGGTTTATATTTACATAAGTTAGTTTGCAATTAATATGTTTTACTAGCTTTTGCCAGCGGCTTCGCCCGCGTGGAGGTCGGAAATTATCTCGCGCGAACATACTACCGGGATAAAAAGTACCCTATGTGTTATTCCAGGTTATAAACTATCTGTGTGCCAAATTTCATCCAAATCCGTCCAGTAGTTTTTTCGTGAAAGAGTAACAAACATACACATACACATACATCCATCCTCACAAACTTTCGCATTTATAATATTAGTAGGACTAATGTTCTTTTATTTTTGTTACAGGTAAGTTCGAATCTTCTTTTCACTGATAAATTCATATTAAGATGAAAGTCATACATCTATGAAGGCGGGTAAGTTTTTTTTTACTCTGTATCGGAAATTGTCGTTCTTATAGAGCCTTTTAAGCGAGAAATGACATCTACCTTTTACATGCAAACCCCTACATTTCTACATATATTTAAATTAATTTTCCAACATTTCAATGTTGTTTTTTTGTCGTTTCAACCTAATTTAAGCTCATTAACAGCATTCGTGGTTTCCCAAACGGCCCCGACCTTACCGTGGCCAATCCATTGCACCGTTATTAAGATTTTGTATGAAACGACAAGTATTTGATACGAGGCCGCAGGAAGGTAGGCTATTAAGAAATAATACCAAAAACGGTGTAACCTCACAATGGAAACATGCATCCGTTCTTTTTGTAATTATTGTCGGGATTTTTTTTAAATGTAAAACACGGTTATTGTTATTGTCACCTTACGGAAATATTCAATTTCAAAGTTGGAACAAAGACAGATTTATTATGATGGCATAGTTTTTAGCATAGTTCCTCACTTACCTTATGAAGCAATTGAAGGATTACAAAATACAATTAGGTACTTTATTAAAAGTATATTTTTTTCTAATATAATTAGTAAATGAGTGATGGATTTTATGTGGAATTTATCTTTAATTCATCCCGGGCAACTCACTTAAATGGTAGTTCAAAGAGTAGACATCTCTTCAGTTCACTACCAAGCTGACTGGCAGAAATCACAGCGTGAGTTACTACCGAGGTGGCAAAGGACTACTACCTCGGGCGGGAGTAGTTCACACCGTGGTGTCTGCTGGTCTGAGATAGATGGGCATTTGTTGCACGTGTACGGCTACTACGGCTACGGCACGTGCACGGCGTGGACAAAAGTAGGTTTTTGTAGGTTTTAGTCGACCAGTCCTTATTAGATCTTCCATGCATTTGTGGCGGCATCTATAAAGCCACATGCAGTATACAGGATGTCCAGTAAATAGCACGACATACTGCAGGGGGTGATAGCTTGGGTCACTACCTATCAATACAACACAATATATGTTCAGCAAAATCTTACGGACTTACAGTTTTACAAAATTTTCCGAAATACCGAAAAATCTCTACCTTGAAACATATTTTTAAGCATCTCGTAATGAAAAAATCCTTTTCTAGTACTTTTTTTACATCAAATTATTCGTGAATAGTTACTTTACTCATTGCTAAGTCTTTTTTCTATCAAAGACAAGAATGTTTTCAAGAAATACTATTTTTTGTTTAAATTTTGCACAGAACTATTTTCTTATCACTTAAGTTTAACCTACAGTGGTGAAAAAAAAATCCGTAAGATTTTGCTGAACATATATTGTGTTGTATTGATAGGTAGTGACCCAAGTTATCACCCCCTGTAGTATGTCGTGCTATTTACTGGACACCCTGTATAAATATAACGTCCCAAAAATAATCGTCGGGCAGGCCAGCCCGTCCCGATTGGAGCATCGTCCAGTTCCTAAAGAGGATGAGTGTGCGCATCCTCAATTTTCTAAGGAAAATTAGTGAACTTTATACCCTGTGCCGAGGGCATTCACAGACGGACAACGCAAAGACCATTTTTTTTTGTGGGTCGGAAATCCTCAAATGACGTCTCCCGCTCTAGGGTGGAGCGGAAGGGCGTGTCAGACTTTTACTGACTAAAACCCACCCGTGTTCCTTCAGTTGCCCATATGCCAGGGCCACGGTACCTCTTTCGGACAAATCTCGCGACCCTGGCAGGAACGCACAGGCCTTGCGACAACGTCGCAGGATGAATTTTCAAAAATACTTCTTAAGTGGTCACCTGCTTTGCTTCGTGAAATTGTGTACAAGAGTTCATTATATATCGAAGGAAGAATTTTTGAAAATTCATCCCCTAACGGGATTCAAAAGAGGATGAAATTTTGTATGGAAGAAGTCCATCATTTTTGCCGATGGGACATCCCCATGATATTTAAAAACACACACACTTTAATACCTACATTTTACTATTTAATCTAAAAGAAACTAATGATAAATCAATATAATAATAAAGAACATGCTCAGACCGCGACCGTCCTTGACCGTGCGCCCGCACCGCGCCGTGTCCAAGCGATCAGCCCGGCCCAGCTTTGTCTTAGCTATTAATTGATTAAGCGTCAAGTCTGCATACTACCTGCGAAATAAATTGTAGGTGTGATGAAACTGCTCAAGGTGCTAGAAAATAGGCAGGTGATTAGGCAGACCGTTTGCCGAAAAATTTGGTGGAATCTCCTTTATACTTACATACGAACACATAAATCATCTACTAACTTTTGGAGATGGGTTCCAGTGTAACCAGATGTAGCTGAATACCAGTATTTTACATATAGCGACTGCCTATCTGACCTCCACAACCCAGTTACTGAGTGTACGAATACTTAAGTACGGTCACCAAAAGAGATATAAAATGTAAAAAGGATGGTCGCATATAGTTGAAGTTTAGTAAGAAACCCATAAAGTTTTTCAAATAAATTAATAGAACACACATAGTTCATTTCTACACTAATATTATAAAGCGGAAGAGTTTGTTTGTTTGTATGTTTGTTTGATTGAACGCGCTAATCTCAGAAACTACTGGTCCGAATTGAAAAAATCTTTTTGTGTTGAGTAGCCTATTTATCGAGGAATATAACATTATGCTACAACCAAGAGGAGCGGAGCAGTAATGAAAAATGTTGCAAAAACGGGAAAAATCGCACCGGTAGGCGATTCGACGCGACGGGAAAGGTCGGGGAACAAAAAATGTAACGCGGAGCAAGTCGCGGGTAGAAGCTAGTATAAAATAAAATTTCTTTGGAAAACATCCATCGGTTTCTTTCTAAACTTCGGGTATATCCGACGGCCCTGGTTTCTTATATGTTTTGATCACTATACATATCTCCACGCCGATAATCCGTTTAGACAGAGATATACTCATTATAGTACACACACATTTCACTAGTTATACTTAGGTCCCATGTAATTTGGAGCGAGCCTATTGCCATCAAACAGGCAGATATCCAGCCTACAGACTACTACTTCCTGGAAAAATCTTAAAGTAGAAACCTAAAACCTCCTTAGCAATCCCAAGAGTTCATCCTCAGCAGTAGCAACAGTTAACAGTTACTCTGATGATGGCAAATAAGTCAAGTAAGTAATAGTAATTTCCGTGAGGAAACCGGTATTTTCTAGTACCAAAAATTCAAAGACTTGTGAGATCTACCAACCCGCCCTGGTCCCACCTGGTGGAATACGGCCCACTCCCTTTCAATAAGAGAACAGGGTGCTTACTCTCGAATATAATTCCAATAGATCGACATTGGTCAAACGTCAGTTGGTTGAGTTAAACGTCAGGGATTGGCTAGACTCAGTGAGTCCAGCCAATCACTGACGTTTGACTGACAATTCCAATGTCGATCTATTGGAATTATATTCGAGAGTAAGCACCCTGATCTGTATCCCAGCAGTGGGAACATTATAGGCTGATTACATAAATCTGCGAGAATCTGGATGAGATAACATAAAAGACTTTATCTACAATTCATTTCCTTCGCTCAGAATCATACAGTACAATAAATTCCCCACAAATATGCAGACAGCTATATCAATAAAATTCACACATAGGTATCAAAAGTTCAATCGTCACATTAATCGAGGCATGTAATTCGGAATCCTTGCTACATGTAATACACGGTGCATTTCGATACGTAGTGTTGCCTGTTGCCGCGGGCGCTGCCGGGGTGGGGTCAACAATACATTGATGGTTTTATTTATTTTAACACTAGCACTTCACCTGCGACTTCGTTTGGCAAATTTTGGCTCCCAACTCGTCGCGTCGCATCACATCGCCCGCCTGCGCTATAACTTCGTTTCCACTTAAAGGCTCCTTCAAAAGACGCGACGCGACAGCGCAACGCTATCTCATAAAGAATTTTCTATGAAATTTACTCTACAAAAGTCGCGTCGCGTCTGCTTGTAGAAGCTTTAACGTTCTTTCCGACAATTTTTCTTTTTGCTTGACTCCTCTTGCGCATCGCGACAGAGTAATGCCATTTTGGTACAACAGAATCCTCGAAGATTTCACAGAAATAGTACCACTAGAGTCGCGTTGTGATGTAGCGTCGCGCCTATCTGCCGGGAGCTTTTAAGATTTGGTAGCGGGAATAACTATGCAAGAGACGTAACTGTTAGCATATTTTTAACTAGAATTAAAGTCATTAAACTTACTTAATCATAACTTTAGATTCTATGAAAGACGTCAAAAATCGAATAAAAATCACGACCCTGTCACTCTTAAAATAAAATTTCTAGTATTCTCAGAACACAGATTTCAAAACTAAAATATGTAGAAATAACCCTGCTATACTTTCCTGTTCACTTCCATCGAAATCCGTTCAGTAGTTTCTGCGAAACGTAGTGACAGACATACGGTCATACATATTTCGGTTTATTAATAGTGTGGTTTATTTTATTCACATTATAATGTGTGAAATATGCATATAGCATATGAATATTATTGGATATTGAGAATTTATCGCCTAAAGGTGTATATAGACGGTGGGCGAGAAGGACCTATTTCGTAATGTTTTTACTTTCAAAATGGTTTTGAAATGGTTTCAGATCATTTGAAATAAAATTGTGTTTGTAGAGTGACTAGAGAATGGGCAGCAGCGTTTTCTATGCATTTTACCAACATACTGCGACTGCCAACCTGCCTGCTAAGAGCTCTTACACACGAGCGGCATGTTCCCAACGGCAAAGGTAATTGCTACCGTCGATAAGTGTCGGCGACAGCCGACGGCAACCGACTGCAGCCGACGGCAGCCAACTGCAGCCGGCGACATGCCATCTTCAAAGATCAGCGTCATCATCGCGTGTCGACGGCTGCAATTACTTGCCGTTAGCAACATGCCGCTCGTGTGTAAGAGCTCTAAGCGTGTCGATTATGGCAAACCCTCCACATTGGGGGAGGCCTATGCCCAGCAGTGGACATCTGTCGGCTGAAATTATGTAGAAGCAAGCAAGTGGTTTCTTTGATATTTTTTCATAAGAATTAAGAATCGTAACATCACGTCTGTTTTCTGTGAAGGGTTAGACAGAGTTGTATCTATAGTACACCTACATTTCGCCTGTTATGCTTTCTTTGATAATTTTTCCTAAAAATTAGAACAGAACGGAACATCACTCCTTGATTCCTTGAAGGGTAGGGCAGTGTGTACATTTCGTCTGTTATGTTTAAGTTCTATCCTATGTAATAGAGGGCGAGCCTATTGCCATCATAATGGGCACAAATCTAGGCTCGGGCTGCTACTGAGAAATTTCTGATGGCAAAATCCAATAAAACTATGACCAACTTAGGAATCCTACCCAGAGGGGTAATGATGATTTCCCATCCAAAAAAAAAAAAAAAAAAAAAGGGGTAATTGCGTAACTTTTTATCGAAACAACATTCATTGCGTTATTTACGTTGCTGAGCCGACAATTTATTCGAACAAATGACACAATGCTTTAGAAATAGTCTTCAATCCCATTCAGATTCTGATAAATAGTGCGTTTCGCAATTAGGGTGCAGGACTTTATGAATAATAATAGTAATAAAATCATTCAAACTTCTATCGGTTAATTATGGTAATAAATGTAATAATTTACTAAATACACTAATAATGAGGATCAGAGGTAACACGTAGTACTACTTACGAGTTGTAGATCGTAGATTAAAACCCTACCAGATGTTTTACTTTCTGTAAATTATTTCATGACCACTGCCATCCAAACGGTGAAGGAACACATTGTGAGGACCCGGCATGTCCTAGCACCAAAAATTCTAAGACATGCGTCATCTACTAACCCGCACTGGCCCCGCTTCGTGGATTACGGCCCACTCCCTCTCACAAAGAGGAGGCCTGTGTCCCAGCAGTGGGAACGTCATATGCTTATTATGTTATTATTATGAAGTCTTAAAGCTTCTTCGTAATCGTTCAGTCATTCGACAACTAAGCACGCCAATGCAATCAAAACCGCCAGACCAATTGAGAAAAACCTTTTCCCCAGAAAATTTTTGCCATAGAAAATAACTCTTGACTAGTAGAAAGTAAAATTAATTGTTTATACAAGTAACATGCACTTTAACATGCCAACACTCACTCACAGAATTCACACGATTTTTATTTAATTAAACATCTTACATAAGAACAAACCGCGGGAAAATATTTTAAACGTTTAAACATCGAACAGAACGCCTGAAGCGACTTTCATGGCCAACGGACAAGTATCTCGATTAGCGATTATCGATAATAACGAGCCGAGTCGAATCGATGTTAGAATCGATTCTATGCAATTGGATAATACATCGACACTTTCGCTTGTAATTGTGATTCTTTTTACATGTTATGTTTCTTGTTAGGTTTAATTGTATTGAGAAAGTGATACGTAATATCACAGGGTTTTACTGTCAGTGAGGTAAGCAGCGCCGTAGTAAGTACAGAAATCGCAACAGAGGTACCTACATATTAAAACGTTTGATGATGGAAGTTAGTTAAAGAGACCGATTAACGTAATTTAACATAACGTTATTACTTATTAGAGAAGACAAAAAGTCTAATAAATCAGAAACAGTACACATAACCTAACAACAAATAAAATGGAGTCGAAAAATAGTTCCGCATAAAATATTATTAAGATAAGTCACCAGTTTATAATGAAAATTGGAATTCCTTAGCTGTCGGTTTGCAAAGACTGACAGATATTAGGTCTATAACACTATAAATGAGGTGATTTATGATTATTATCAAAGAATTTAATTGCAACTTACAATTATCCAAGCATTTCCATACAGGATTTTCTAATAGATTGCTTTAAGAAATTGCGCCCATAAAACCACATGAGAAACACTCCTTGGCGCCACCGATAATTAATTCTACAAAATAATGAAATCGATTACGAATCGATTAATGCAAGCTCGAGTAATTAAATAATCTCGTGTTATATTTACAAATCGATTACTGGTAAGCACGGCTGTTCGTGACAGTACGCACGCGACAGAAGTTCTCACAGCTAGAAAGTTTAAACAGTTTTGTACATGCATGTACACGTTGCGTTTACTTTCGTTTTTACGACCAAATTAGATTATTTTGAAAATAGATGTTAGTTTATGATTTAATTTATTAATTGCTGTTTATTGACTCATTTATTCGTAAGTTAGAGAGATCTGTTTATTGAGTTGTTAATTAAAGTCCAATTAAATGGTTAAGGAATGTTTATTGACGTTATTTTTCATGGGAAACTAAAACAAGCATAGCTTTGAGAAAGAACAGCGCCAGACCTTGTGATGTCTATCTCTTTGGCTACAAAGCGTCTGGTGACAGTCCTGCCTCGTTGGTCTTGTGGTTGCAAGCGCTACTGCTGAACTTGAGGTTCTGGGTTCGATTCCTAGGTCGGGTAAACTGTTATTGAGTTTTTCCATCAGGAATTTCGCAGTAGCAGCCCTGAGTCTGGATTTGTGCTCAATTGATGGAAATAGGCTCGCCCCTATTACATAAACCTATTAAATATAACTTGTGAAATGTGGGTGTACCTACTATATGTAGACCTCTACCCAACCCATCACAGAAACAAGGCGATGTTATATTTATTAGCTAACAGTAAAATAAGTTCCTATTTGAAAATGATAAGATTCATCCACACTTCCACACTAATATTATAAATGCAAAAGTAACTCTGTCTGTCGGTCTGTCTGTCTGTCTGTCTCGCTTTCCTGCTAAAACTACTGAACCGATTTAAATCAAATTTGGTACACAGATAGTTTAGAGCCTAAGAAAGGACATAGGCTACTTTTTATTACAGAAAAGGGGTTTTAAGGGGTTGAAAGGGAGGATGAAAGGTTGTAGGGAAGTATTGTCATTTTTAAAGCTAGAATGATGAAACTTTTTTATTTGGCTTTTATTACATAATATATATTTATGAATTATATTTAAAGTTTGTTAAATTTTTACCCTTAAGGGGGTAAAATAACAATAGGGAATAGGGGATGAAAGTTTGTACGATTTTGACGGGACTTTTATTGGCAGATAGCTGATGTAATAAGGAGTAACTTAGGCTACTTTTATTTTAGAAAAATACCTGCGTTAATTTCCGACATTCACGCGGGCGAAGCCGCGGGCAAAAGATAGAGAGAATAAAAAAATCGTCCGCATTGTTGTCTACTGGAAATTGGAAAGGTTGACTGGTAGAAAATGCCTATGGCAGAAAGTCTGCCTGTACATTTGAGTGCGTAAAGTATTAAATAAATAAATAAAAGTGCCTTGAAATTGCCACGTTGTATGGCGAAGCTGTTCGTTTGGCCAAAAAATACGCCAGCCCTCTGGTCACGTGAAGATTCGACCACCCTCTGCCAGGCTCGCGAGATTGTTCGAAAGAGATACCGTGACCCTGGCACATGGGCAACTGAAGGAACACGGGTGGGTTTTAGTCAGTAAAAGTCTGATACGCCCTCCCGCCCCGCCCAGAGTGGGAGAAGTCATTTGACAAATTCACATCCAAAAAAAAAAAAAAGAGTCGACCTCCGCTTTTCATGCTATGATTTTACAGATCATCGGTTGCAGTTTGAGATGGCGGGATGAGCTGGACTCTTCTAATAAAGATTGGTTCTTGGTAGATCTGGACAGAAGAGACGTGGAAAGAGAGTAGGGAGGCTTTCGCCCAGCAGTGGGACATTAATGGCTAATAATAAATCGGCTGGTTAGGTGAAGAAATACCCAAATAGTTGGGAAAAGACTCCGTTGATATCTACATTAAGAATTTAAAGATGGTGCAAATATAATAATGATTATATTATTGCCAAATCAAAAATTAAGAAACTTCAAACTGCTTTGGCGGTCATTAACTTTTAACCCACAATTTTATATTTTTAATTATTTTTGCGGCAATCAAGAGGTGTTATGAAATAGAAACCTCATCTAATTTGGTCTAATAATGTTTTTTTGGGTCAGTTCGTACATTCATTCCATAAATTCCAATTAAAAGCATTTATTGTGACACCCTGCTTGCCTACCCACCTATTACAATTACTGGGCATTTGTATTATATCCTTGACCCGTCGATGTATGTTGGGATCGGGTGTTTGTAGCTGATCCTCTCCCCTCCTGAGCTCTCTCCGGTCGTGTCGGATTGTCGTCCCATTGGACTATGAGAGTGAGGGAACAGTGAGTGCCCTTGTGCCGAGATACCGTGGCCCTGGCATATGGATTACTGAAGGAACACGGGTAGATTTTAGTCAGTAAAAGTCTGACGCGCCCTCCCGCTCCAAAAAACAGGACTACATGTAGTCTTATAGAATCCATGTAGTCCTTTTTTAGGGTTCCGCACGTCAAAAGGAAAAAGCGGAACCCTTATAGGATCACTTTGTTGTCCGTCCGTCCGTCCGTCTGTCAAGACCCTTTTTCTCAGGAACACGTGGAGGTATCAAGTTGAAATTTATATCAAATACTCAAGTCTACTCTCCCTTGGAGCTGTGAAAAAATCAAACTTTTAAGCTAACGCAATCAAAAGATATAGTCGTTTATGCCGCACCGCAAATTTTCGAAACTCGCAAGGGAATCAAAACCTAAAGTGTACTTCCAGTCGATCTAGAATTCTGAAATTTGGTACAAAGCACAGATAAAGGAAAAATTGCGAAAACCGTAAATTTTTCGTAACGTCATATAATAAAAAAATATTTTTTTACACTTGGCCGGTTTTTTTATGAGTCAAAGATATTAATTAATTATCAGAGAGGAGGATACTACTGCTTACTCGTATCTCCTTGCCGTGAACCCGTAGCATAATCAGCATACTTATAAAGTTCCCCCTGCTTGAACATAGGCCTCCTGTCTTCGAGAGGGAGTGGGTTGTAATCGACTAGGCCCGATACGGGTTTATAGCTGTCACATGCCTTCGAATTTTTGGTTCAAATACATTTCGGTTTCCTCACGATGTTTTCATTCACCGTTTTGAGAATAGTGGTGGTGAAATTATTCACACAAAATAAAGCGCTGTCCGTGTTCGAACCTACGCCCTACAACTCGTAAGTCAGGACCGTGAGTACCTACAGGGCCACTCGTGATCCCTTAGTTAAATTACTTCGTATTTTAGTAAATTGGTTCAATAAATACTATTGTACTTCAAAAATAAATTATACAGGATAAGTTTTTATCCAGTGCGCAAACTGTAACCATGAATTCAGCATATCATTCAAGACCCCCCAGTGTAGAAAATTTTCGTCGGTAATACAAAAAAAAATCAGCTGTTCCATACATTTTGACCGTGATTTTGACCCTGTAGATATTGCATTTTTCTATGAAACAGCAGTTTTTTTTTTTTTGTAAAACCGACGAAAAATTTCTGCGCAAGGGGGTTTAGAATGATATGCTGAATTCGTGGTTACAATTTGCGCACTGGCTAAAAACTTACCCTGTATATGATTGACCCTTACTTTATTAAATAATTAGCCCATTAAATTAATTTTGCATAACACAAGATGCGAAATAGAAATCCTAACTAATATTATAAATGCGGAATTTAGGCTTTCCATTCTGAATTGCAGTCGAAGTTACGGAGAAATGCTAGTCTATTACACCCCTCTGCAAAAACGCTCGCATTGACCAGCTGCACTTATTTAAATACAGATAATCTGCAGCAACAGTTTTATTAGGCATACATTGACTAAAATAACCTGTTTACAACCTCTAAACAGCTATTTAATCCTAAATGGCAGTATTTAAATTAACGCTAGTACGCAGACCGTGCTGACGGCTGCAATAACCTCTTAGTTACGCGGTCGGTTATTAGATATCAATTTATATGTGATAATATACCGCCTTCAGCATAGGCGCCGCTCGGTAGCTTACTGTGACCAATATTTACACCTAATTCTGGAAACATTATTTGTCTGATACAATTTCTTGTTTTCTACAGGAATAGGTCGGTGAGTGCAGAAGCCGATTTCTATTAATTAAACAGGAAAACCTACTATAAAATGTCGCTCTATAAAATAAAAACAAGAAAATATTCTCTATATTTTCTAGTTCATGAGTTTTGTCCTCAATTATGATAAGTAGTTTAGAAGTTATTAGGGAAGAGTAAACATACATGTATACATACCCACAGACAAGCATACATACATACCGATCAATATCATAACCTGTCTTTTTGCTTCGCCGTAGTCAGGTAAAGAATACACCCAAATTTTGGATGGACCCTAACTCCCAGGCTGTATTGCATCATTTGTCAATGATTCTTGCTCAAATGTTTGTAAGTTCTACTGGAAATTACTCATGAATGTATTCCTTTTTCTAGGATAATAAGTTCCTACCTAAACCTTAACCCTATCCTACCTTTGGGCATGTCAAACTCCTGTTTCAAATGCTCATTATGGTGCCTTAGGACATGTCAAGTTCCTACTGAATTAAATCCTGTGGTGTTTCTTGGACACCTTATTTAGGTCTGTCTGGACTGTCAAAGTAACCCAACTATACTCCTAGCCTGTACCGTGTGGTACCGGACGTTAAGAATAGCACCAGCCCATTTCTTCCCGTGGGTGTCGTAAAAGGCGACTAAGGGACCTACTAGAGAATGGGCAGCAGCGTTCTCTATGCATTTTATCACGATACCGCGATCGCCAGCCCGCCTGACAAGAATGGCGAATATGGTTAACCCCACTTAAAAATGAACCAGCTAAAGTGGCAGTTCTTGGGGTACCCTATGTCCAGCTTTGGAAGTCTTTTCGGCTGAAATGATGATGACTCCTCGTCTGTTACCGGTGGCTTGTCATACTTTGATATCCTTAAACATTTTTGTAACTTTTCCTAATCAAACCACAACTCCTGGTCTCCCTAACATCAAGTAAAACTGTATCAAGTCGCCGCCCACGCGCCGCCTGCGCACAGCCTTCGATGTCCGCTCATATTTACTACGTTTTTTACTTTTAGTTAGCAAGCTCGGCAATTTGGCTGTTAGGTACTTATGAGCCAATTAGTAGTTCGTTTGGGATGATAGAGAGAGACGACTGATGTTGGATAGAGAGCAAATATCACTCCTGCGCAATGTAGTGTTATTTACGTAAAGCTTTGATTGACTCGAAAAGTTAGCCACGCTACTAAACTTGCATACTGGCTGATAAATTGGTTAGTCTTCTCACCATGGAGTAAGCAATATATAATAAGCCTGTATTGTCCCACCGCTGGGCAAAGGCCTCCCTTTCCTTTTTTCACCCAACTCTATCCTGACCTGAGTCAATAAGGACCAATCCCTCATGTAGGCGTCGAATTCGTACCGCCATCTACGCCTGGGTCTACCGCGATGCTGTTTGACGTTTTCGGGAACCCATGTTGTGGTGATCATAGCCCATAATGATCAGTCCAGCATTCCTTCTAAAACAAACACAGGATCCATCATAGCGTTTCTTGAGAAAGCCTTAAATAATAGCGAAGGTCTTGTAAAGAAACCGTTAGAGCCCACAAACAGATTCCTAATCGTCTAATAAAAAATCAATATGGCCTTTCCTTGTTGGAAACCACCAACACCTGAAGCTTTAGGTGTTCATAGATATTCAGGCATTCTGTAGCTGCATCTACACCGCGACATACGAGCCACGAATCACACTGATGTTATTTTCTGTTCCGTGGACGTTATGCAAAATCCTGAATCGCGTAAGCAGAATTTACCGAACAACTATCATATATATATGTAGAATATGTAGATATAATACAACGTCGCGACATCAATCATTGGTCAGTTCCCGTCAGACACGACACCCCTGATCCTCCCTTTTTTGGAGGTTAAGTAACTTTACACATTTTTCTTCATACGTCTTTATTCCCAACTTTTCGTCAATAGCAATATTTTCTCCGAACTCATCAGGTGTCGATAGTAATTCGCGCATCGCGTGCGTTGTGCACATTATGACACGAGTCGTACTGGCATGCGCCGCCCACAGCCTCCAGGGACAAGTGGAAGGCAAGCTACTCGCCTCGCCTGACTTTTACAACTTATTCCACTTAATGACAACACTGTCACTTTTTGTTCATCATCTTTTAATACTTCACGTTTTAGTATAAGTACGTCGCGATTAGTACATTATAATTATTATAATATAATAAGTCTATGTCTATATCTGTAACCTTATTAGTAACTATAGTTATGCGCCGTTTGGGGTTGAAACGGTCGGGTCATGGGGCCCGAGAACGCTTCTCCTTTTTAAGGAAATTTCTCATCGACTGGTCGACACTTCACGTGACCAGAAGGCTGGGTCTTTCATTGGCCAAAGAATTAGCATTGCCGTTCAATGTGGCAGTGCTGCCAGTCTTCAGGGTACGTTTCCGGATGACAGTGATACGGTCGAGTACTTCGACGCCTAAGTGTCCTTTGTTTTTGTATTTATTTGTGTAGTTAGTTATTATTTTCGTAACTTGCATCAAATTACCCCTTACCGCATACAACGCCATATATGGCTTTAAAAGTTAATTATTTTTTTCAATTTATTAAAATATTGTTTTTTCGCAACCAACGTTGAATCCGTGTACATAATATCTTCGTTTAACGGAAGACATTTTTTGTTGTCTATGGTAAGTGAAATCAGTCAAAATATTGGAGGATATGTGCAGCGTGTCCGACCGTTAGAGTGCAATTAATTAGTGTTCGTTTTATAAATGGGAAAATAGCAATAAAACGGCATGTAAAAATCCTTAGAATTTCAAAATACAATGTTTGCATATACTTTAATAAGAAATAGTTCTCGTTTCGGCATTTTTTGTGTTTTTGGTTTGTTTTTGAGCTTTCTTTTGATACTGTCATATTTGGCTTCGTATGCATTTTTGTCAAAACATTATGGGTCATATTATGGCTTCGCATGCATTCAAATGCTTTTTCTTTCCTTTGCAGCAATGATCCCTTCTCGCTTCTATGGTACTTCCAAGCACGTAAATCTTATTCCGGGCGATGGTTTCTTGAGTGACGACGATCTGGCTTCTGACTCTGATCCTGGCTATGAACCATACTCACTCCGTGCTCGTCGTATCCAAGTTGGTACCACAACAAGCCGAGGCGCCACTCCAACCAGCTTGCCGGACTCGCCTGTACCCAATATAAAAGCACGACAAACTCCATCCAGGCATCAAGACCTACCACTAGATTCTGTACGTTCAAATAACGTGGACCATTTCCCCGAGTGGATGAAATCAAATCGACAAATTTGACACAACTGTTCGAAATTCCGTTCTTTAACCATATGTGGGAAATATAAAGTTAATTTATGTTACAATGATAAAATAAATTGTTTCAAAGATTTCCATAAAACATAAATTCATTTTTTAATTAATGCATACGAAGCCATATATGGCTTTGTCTAGTAATTTCTAAAATAAGTACACAAATATTTTTTTTCCTATTCAGACTGTTTATATATTCAAAATAAAAGATGTTTTTAGTAAAAAAAATTTTTTTCATCATCTCCTTCATAATTCATGCAATAAGGGGTTAAATTTCATCAGTCTATAATGTTCCCACTGGGAAATAGGCCTTTCTTCGAGATCCCTCTCGTGGATCCGTCATCTTCAACGCGGGCGCACCCGCATGATTGACGATGTCACATATCCTCGAATTTTTGGTGTCTAGGACATACCGATTTCCTCACGAAGTGTCTCCTCGCCGTCTTGCGAACAGTGCTGATGAAATTAATTACACAAAGTAAAGCGGGTTCGGAGCCACCATAGCTCCCGATTCTTATAATAAACCCCGAAATAAAATACTTTCAATCAAGTCTATATTTGCATACAGATGGATTGTGTGAGGAATCAAATAAGGATAAAACCTCAAATAATATAAGACGAGGGCAATTTTGTACTAACTTTCTGACCGAAGTCTGGATTTTTGTGTCTGGTTTGGTCAGTTTTTAATCATAGACCTCTACCTAAGAGCTCCGGGGCGTCCAGGACCGTCATATATTAAGTTTTAAGCAGAAAACATAGCTTGAATGATTTATTAAAAATACCACACAATGGAATCCCATTTCCATATAACAAAAGCAATACACAATAAATTTATTGTTATTATTAATCATCACACATTCTGACAAAACAATACCGACAAAACACATATTTATTTACCTTATAGTATAATAGTCTAACTTGAAACAACAACTGTACAATAGAGGACATACATACATACAAACAAACACACATACAGACTTTGTTTACCCAACAGTGACTAACTCGACCTCCACTATCGATTAAGGATCGATTCAAACAATTATCGAGATATCGATCTGTTTACATCGATTAGTTTAGTTTTAGGAGACAATTGGTACAAGAACCTTTGGGAAGCTTACTGTTTTAGTCTTCTTAGCGTTTCGATGACACTATAAATGCATCCAGCCCAGAATTCTTGTACCAATTGTATGTACTTGTGGGTACTTGTTTGGCGCCATCACCAGTTCCAGAAACGTGCAGCTGACAGGTCACTAAGGACATAATGTTAAGTGTGTCATACTCTATGGTGGAGTTGTCTATGATCTCCATCCGTACAGGTTTTTTTAACTTCAGCTGCCTTGGGCTCGAAGGCCGAAGTTTGTTTAAGTATCCTATTTATAACTTTGGCCGTTCGTCCGTATCCTCATAATGTGGGATCGAAGAAGAAACTACCGTAATTATTACGTTTTTAAGATTATTGGCCACAGCTGACCTCTTTGTCATGTATAGAAATCCTCATAGACTAGAAATTTTTCCAACCTGAAGAAAACGGAAAAGATTGTCAGACTCTTATTGACTAAAAACCCACTGTATTCGGCTTGAGGAGTTAGAGTCCCACCAACACTCACCAGCTGCCCCTACTGCCCACGCTTGATCGCCTGTAATGGCATCTTAAAGAATTATGTGAGGACATTTTAATTAAAACGTGTAGGTACTAATGATGTTTTTTGAATTGTTACAGGTAAGTTAAAGTCTTCAGCAGGCTGAAGATAATATATCGACAATATTGAAATAAGTATGAAAATACTACAAGGTATGTTTTTAATAATTTGCCGGACAAAATAATATTGATGCAGAACATAATAATTTCATCAACAGCCTACAGCAGTCCACTGTTGGACATCATTATTTTAGCTGAAAGACGTCCACTGTTGGACATAGGCCTCCCCCAATTTAAGGGCCTTTGCCATAATCGCCATGCTTGGCAGGCGGGTTGGCGCTCGCAGTATGGTGGTAAAATGCATAGAGAACGCTGCTGCCCATACTTTGGTAAGTCCCTTAGTCGCTTTTTACGACAGCCACGGGAAGAGATGGTATGCTGTTATTCTTTACGTCTAGCACCACATGGGACACTGCAGCACTGCTGAACAAAGGCCTCTCCAATAGCACGTCATTCAGATCGATTCTCGGCATCTCTCATCCAGATGAAATCATAATAATATAATTAATAATTAATTCATTACGTCTTATCTAAAATAACGATGTGTCGATCATCTGTAGTACAGTCAAGGTCCGTGACATCATTAATTACATCGATATATATTATGTATAAATATGATATTGAGTATATTATGTTTAATATATTTCATATTTAGCGAAAAGTAGGTACTCTCGTCAATCGTATGATGTCGTGACAAGAGGTAATTTTACCGGACATTTGAGTGCCACTTTGCAGGTGTTAGTCAGAAGTATAAAATGCTAGCTTCTTTCAAGGGCTTTGCTCAGATGGAGATCGAAACTTATCCCTCGGGGACGTAGTACTGGGGTAAAAAGTATCATATGTGTTAATACAGTTTATAATCTAACTTTGTGCCTTTCATTCATGTTTGCTTAGCCGATTTTCTGTGATTGAGTAACAAACAATCAAACATCTAAACATGCAAAGATATAAACTTTCACATTTCTAGTATTATAGTAGGAAGTATAATAAGGATAACTTGTTATTGGTCTAGGGGTAACATAAGTCTTCTGTAAAATTGTTAAATCTTATAATGAAGATTATCCAAGGAGCTGTCCCTTGAATCCTGAAATCAGTTACTGTAATCATTGTTTTTCAGATATATTCCAGTATTCATAAAAATTATCCAGATGTATTTTTATACGGCTGGGTCGTAAGGCACACGATATTTTTGTTCTTGTTCTCACTTCACCTACTGTTTCAATACCTTTAACTCGCGGCACATGGGCACGTGCCTCTTGACATGTGTATTGAAAAAGCGAAGGCTCCAATAAGATTTTTTACTGACCTCGGCAGGTAATGGTCGCTTACTTATTATTACATCTGTACGACTTCATTTTTATCACTCAAACATATAATTCTTCAGTCTGTTTGATAAAAATAAAAACAGTATTTTAACCAAAATTGTCCTCAGTTTTTTCTGTGAACCATCTTATTTTTCTCTGACTGTTTCGTTGGTTTAATGGTCGCAAACGCTGCTGCTAAACATGAGGAATTTCTCAGTACCAGCCCGGAGTCTAGATTTGTGCTAGGTTGATAGCAGGCTCGTCCTCTATTACATGGCACTAAAGGATAACTTGTGAAATGTGGGTATACTTAAGGTACTCCTCTGCCTTACCCTTTGGGGATTACAGGCATGATATTATGTTATGTTTCATCGTTTTCGGTTACGTATCACCATCCTGGCTAACAAGGAGACATCGTAATTACGCTCCTGAACACTTCATACGTAATGTATTCCTTTCACTAAATTACCCATTACATCCAAATCAGGTTGCCCTCCCATCCGATAACATAGACTTGAGAACATTCTCTAGTAGAGCGCTAGGGCACGCGAGTAGGCGACACATGCCGTTATGTGTTGTTCTCGGTGTGATGTAGGATGTTAGAGCAGCTTTATAATGCTATGTATGGAGGCAATGGTTTTGTTTGTGACAGGTTTGGCATGTGTACTAGATTTTAATAGACTAGAGATTTTGGATAAATGGAAGTAGGCTTAGGCAATTGGCGAGATGTAAACTTTATTTACATCAAGATGGGAAAACCTAGTTAGATAATTAACATCGATCATCAATATTCGAAATCTTACACATACCAATTAAATATTTAACTTAATCTATGGATGTTTTATCATGGAAAAAAAAATGCATTTTCAATAAGAATGCAATAATTATTATATCAGTTTTATTAGATTGAATATCTTTATGATTCGCTTTCTTTATTTAACTTGTTTTTATTGTAACAAACCTTTAAAATTCACTTCTGTAAATCAATATTTTTCAACTTTGAAACGTAGATGCGATAGGATAATCTGCCGGATTTTTTTTTAACTTATTATGTATCTAAGCTTGCCAAATTGCTACAATAAAGATAAGATGCGACTTTTCAACATAGTAAAGTACAAGTGCAATTTATTTGCATAAAATGTAGCTACTTAACAACGATTAGTACTTTTGGCACTCTCGCAATTTTTCCATTCTCTTTTCAATAGCACTTGTATACCAATTGACAAATATGTCAATGTTATAATCATTCACCACTCACCGAAGCTTCTTCACCGTACCCACAAACCGTATCATTACACAGCAGGCCGCGGTTGCGACACCCATCCGCTATTACGCACAGGGTGTTATAGACAATGGTTGACGGTTGACGACAACCAAGCGCTTCCTTCTTTTGTCATGCAAGTGGGTCGCCGGTCAAGGAATGTCGGGGTCAGGTAGCTGTGTGAGCGAGGACTGAGAGGGTTCGTCGGTACTTGCTTTAAAGAGTAGGCGAGGTGCATGCAACATTATCTTAACTTGAGACCAACCTATTGCCCCTAACAGGGCACAAATCTAACCACTAGGATAATAATAATAATAATAATAATAATAAAAGCCTTTATTAACAATCTTACAATTTATAATTCATCTTATCTCTAAACTTATTTTTTACTAGGAATGTTTAGATATTTTTTTTCTTATTTGACACCGGTTCCTCGATTGTCTTGCTTTCCAGCATAGGCCTCCCCAAGTGATCTCCACAAGCAACGATCTCTTGCTTTCCTCATCCAATTCGTACCTGCTAACTTTTGAATATCGTCTTCCCATCTACGATACTGTCTGCCTTTTCTTCTAATTTTATATTTTGGACACCATTCTGTCACTTCTTTGGCCCATTTCCCCATCTGACTTCTAATTAAATGGCCTGCCCATTTCCACTTCAATTGTTTTATTGTGTATTTTATATCTATAATTTTGGTTTGTTTCCTTATTGTTGTTAATCTTATTCTGTCTTTTAATTTTATGTTGAGTATACTTCTTTCCATTCTATGTTGGCAAGTTTCAAGCGCTTTCATATTTTTGTTTGTGCAACTCCATGTCTGACACCCGTATGTGATACTCGGCAGAATACATGTATTAAATACTTTCTTTTTTGTTCTTAGCGGTATATCTGAGTTTTTCATGACTTCTTTTAAAGCCCAGTATTTCTTCCATCCTAAGGTTATTCTATTGTTAATTTCTTTTGTTGTAAGATCTGTGGGAGATATTATTTGACCAAGATAAGTATACTCTTTTACATACTGCAGATCAGTAACGTTACGCGGTTTTATTGGGATGTCAGTGTGGTTTGTCATCAACTTGGTTTTACTTGTATTTATTGATAATCCCACCTTTTCGCTTTCATATACTAGTTCCTCAATCATGATCTGTAATGTCGCTGGGTCTTCACATATCAGGATAAGGTCATCCGCGAATCTTAAATGGTTTAGTACAACTCCATTAACATTAATTCCGTAATTACTCCATTCTAGTTGACGAAATATATGTTCTAAGGTTGCAGAGAACAGTTTTGGTGATAAGGGGTCTCCCTGTCTAACTCCACGTCTGATGGAAAAACCACTAGGATAATACTTCTTTTTTATTTTCGGTTTCGGACTTGTAAGAATTACTCAGACAAATCTTCTTTTATCTATTTTTTACTATAAAGGTGATTTGAACAGTGCACAGTGGTGGCCCAGTTGTAAAGGACGCGCTTTACAAGTTGGAAATCGTAGGTTCGAAACCTAACCGTAAAGGATAAAATCCTAAGGAAATAACGGGCATCTCTTGCAACCAAAAATTCGAAAACCTGCATTGGGCCTACGTGGTTGATTCTAGCCCATTCCATCTCAGCAAGAGGAGGCCCATCTACCAGCAGTGAATCCACGGCTGTATAAACTAAAGTGTTATACAGGCAATTAAAATATACATGTGCTGTCTACTTTTATCGAGTCAAACATTTTCTTCGATAACTGTTTAAATTCATATTGATCACTGTGTCTTTTACCGCTCACACTGGAACTACAACTCACGCCTAACTCACTTCAATTGACAATTCGCTCCGCTAATATTTCAAAATTACTCAATATCCAATGAAGTATCTGACCATTAGTTTTTCACCTTAATAAATGAGTTAGATAGGAAACATTGTATTGAAGCTAGGGTTGGCAAAACTGAAGTGTATAAAACTTTTGCTATCATAATACCTTCGTAGTCTTTGATGTCTGCTACTCTCCTATCGATACAACTTATATAATACACGTCACATTATATTGTTCATGCTGTCACAACATACTAGGTAATCCGTTAAGGGGAAATGCCAGGGCACCCCGCGAAGTTCAAATGCAAATGACTATTTCATGAAAAAGTCATTAAATGGGATTGACATGAAGTTAAGTGGGTGATTAAAATTAATTATATTTCTGTAAAGTTATGTTCGTTACGGTCATAAAACATATTTTAATCAACATTCGCGGACTACTACTATTTAACTAAAGTAAGAACATCAGAAAAATCAAGTATTTTTCATAAGGTCTAGGTTAGGTTAGGTTTCTAAGGTCTAGGTCTACGAGAAAGGAAGACATTTTTTCTTAAGGTTCTAAGAACATTAATCAACCTATATGCCATACATTAATATTCATGCACATTTTCACGTTATTAATTTCAGTTTCATACAAAATAAGAAAAACCATAAATTTACGAACACAGTTCCGCCACCCCTGATCGAGCCCACAATCTAGAACCTAGACTAGGACAGGCGAAAATTACGCAAAACTGTTTACTTCCAACGTGTGGGTGTCGGCATTCGGTGCCCGGTAGAGGCATTTTAAGAACGAGTTGATATATTTGTCCTGGACCGGTGGTAGTTGCTTAATCTGCCGGAGTAAGGTTTATGGAGGTAGGTAAGATAGATTGGGTTACCGAAAGGTTTCTAGACGTTAGGGCACCCACATTGAGTTTAATGGATTGCATTACTGGGCAAAGTGAAGGCTTTACCTTTAATGAATTTAAGGCTCTCCGCGAATAGGCGCGACGCGATTCTCGTAGAACAATTTCTATGAAAATTTAATGGAAATTGTTCTACAAAAATCTCGTCGCGCTGTCGCCCCAGTCTGAAGAACCCTTTAACTCCAGAAAGAAACACGAGTCCGAGTCCGAAATATTAATTTTCTGAGTATCTACAGCCTCTAGGGTCTAGATACTCAGAAAATTGAATACTAGAATGTTACTTTGTCTACAAAGTTTGTCTACAAAGTAACATTCTATTAAAATTATGATAGTGGAAAATTCAAAGGGCGGGAAGGGCGGTCGTTTTGGGTTCGGAAAGTGCTGATCCTAAGCCTACTTTGAAAAATCTTTTGATTTAAAAAATGTATTGGATTGACATGCCTAGGGAATTATGTCAGTTCCTGTCGAAGGCGTATTAGAAATACGAAACGCTTTGAAAACGATTGCCACATCTCTCACTTTTCCCCCTTTAGCGTCCATAGTGCATCCAAATGCAGATCTTTCCCATTCTTTGATACCCTTTCCTACATCGTAATGGCAAGTATAACATGTTACGACCACCTCTAACAATGTCGTGGGAACACGCCTGCTCGTGCCGCGCCGCGCCGCGCCCGCGTCGCGCTGCAATTACCGCGGGTCGCGAGTTTATCGCGACAAACAGTGCCGCGCGGTGAACTGCAGTGACCATGGCGGAAAATGTATATGGGATATCCTGGCAGAGGGGGCGAATGGAAGGTATAATTGGCTCCAAGGAGTCGACCTAAACCTTCAAGTTCCTTTCAGTAAAAAAGTAATATCTTTTTTGGGACATGTCAAACTTTTGCTAATTAAACCCACACGTGATCCTTCCGTTGCCTGGGCCAGCGCTACGTTAATTCTTTCTAACAAAGTCACAACCCTGGTAGGGCCGCAACCCTGGCAGCGGTTGAAACATAATAATTTAAGCATACTTTTCTTGGTGGTTCAAGCATTGAAGAATCTTCATTTATTTTCTTGATACTGTGAATAGGATACGATCCATTTGGCTGACCAGCCCCCCAATGTCTTAATACTTAAAGTATTTGTCCTCATTTATTTTCTTGACTTTATGAATAGGATACGAACCATTTAGCTGACCAGCCCCCCAATGTCTTACTAAAGTATTTGGTTCGGATATTACTATGTACTAAAAGATCACAGAAGAAGAAGAAGATCACAACCCCTCCCCCTTGGCTTTGCAGTGATTGGGTAAAAAGTAGAAATAAGGCGGAGCAAAATTCTTGCAAGTCATTCTTAAACTGACCACTAACTGATCATTCGGTTTCTGTTATTTCATGAAATATTAGATTTTGGGGTAAAAATAATCTGAATCTAATTAAAATTTCAGTATGGCTTATCTCATAGATCCTTACTTCATGGTTCCCGTATAAATCACAAAGATCGCGACCCGGCCGGCGGCGATTTACAAAGTGATTGTCCCACAATAGCGGCGCGCGCATCTCATGTTTATGTACCTACTTGCAACGTGACGGTACTTATGTTAACATACTCTGTACTAATCTGAAGGAAATGCGGTTTTCATTTGAGAACAGAAGTGGTGGGTTCGATTCCTAGATGTCAGTGTTTCTTATTTCTGTTAGAAATCTTCTGATTCATTGTTTCCGTAATATTAATTACTTAAATATTATTATTGTATAGAATCAAGTTATTCTAACTTAACAGTCTGTTATGCTGCTCGGAAGTTTGTTGCGCCACTTCTTCCCAGCTAAAGCACTAGGAAGTGGTGAAGACGGCGCGGCGCGGCGGGCGCTTTGGAGGACTATCTAAGTAACTTTGACGTTCAAAAAGTGCTGACTCTCAGCCTAGTTTGAAAAAAAAAATGACTTTTATTTTGATTTTGTTTTTATAGTTTATGCATTGAGACAAGAAAGTTTTTGTACACTTAGCTAGTTACTATTTCCAATAAAATTCATCACAATCAGTTTGTTTTAATAGTGATGAACAAAAATAGATTTAGCTGATTGTGAGTTTGCGAATGACTCATCCGCTTGTGACAGTTTCACATTCACTTCAGTACTAGTGGCGCCGCCTAGCGGTGTGTTTAGAAAGTTAAAACTTCGAATATCTTCCTTGGAGACAATACAAAAATGTGAACGATACAAAAATATTCATGTCGTAAAACTGTGATAAAATAACTTGATAAAAATCAACATAAACATTAATTAGAAGCGAATTTCACATAAATTAACGGAACTTGAAAATTATCAACAATGTGACATCATATTGATAAAATGTTACGCCGATACAGTACAGTTATTTCGACGCTCCTTTCAGCTGCGATGGTGGTGTAATGGTCAGCATAGTTGCCTTCCAAGCAGTTGATCCGGGTTCGATTCCCGGCCATCGCAGAATCTTTTGACTTTTTTCTATTTTATTATAGTATTTTTAATATTTTGAAAATATTTCATAGTTTTATAAATACAGAAACTATTTTAATTCAGATGTTAATTTATTTTCCGCACATAGAACATGTTTCATAAGTTTACAACAACACTTAGGGACATGATTGGTTTGCTAAAGATCAGTTCTGAATAAATTAACTAATGAATATAAATTAGTTGAAATTATGCAAGAATAATAAGATAACAGTATAATGTAACGTATACATGTGCGAATTACCTACTGCTTATGTAAGCATGCATTTATTAGCTAGTAGGAACCTACTGTTATTTATCTCTATCTAAAAGGCATATAATATGAGTACCTACTAATAAGAATAAAATGAGTCATAAGTTTCAGTGATCGGAATAAGTAGAGCTATTGTGTATAAAATTTAAAATGAATTCAATAATTGTTTTACTTTATTAATTTTATGTTCCAAAACTTGAAACAAATAGGTATTATTTGTCGTAAGTGTAGTAAAAAAAGTGGGGACTTCCCCCACTTTTTTTGTTTGTTCTTTTTTTGCGTTTCGCAATTAGGGTGCTGATCCTATTAATCATTAAACTTGACATTTACCTATTTTCAGAATTCAATATTTATGATCTGAACTATGTAATTTGTCAGCAGGCGGACAACGAGTCTCGAAAAAGGGTATTTGTCATATTACCCAGTAACTGGGTTGTGGAGGTCATTAGGCACTCGTTCTATATAAAATACTGGTATTCAGATCAATCCGGTTAGACAGGTAGCCGGCCCCAACATAGTTAGGGAGATGGTTGGGAAAAGACTGGGCAGATAATGACTATAAAATAATTTTAATTTGGTACTAAACTTTACACAAAATAAATAGTTACATACGTACACACATAAGGTCCCATGGGGGTGAGCAGAAACCACAGAACGCCACCCGCCACGATCCTTAAATACTTCCTTTGCCTCGTCTGCGCTCATACACGCACGCCGGTTGCCAGTACTACGCACCTGACCTTTCCGAAGAACATCACTAAGGACGAACACCAATAAGGTTAATACTATAAGTCCTCCTAGGGCGTCCCCTCCCGGCGCTTTCACTCACATCTCCCTTGTTAGTCGTCCTTAATCAAATAAATAAAAAGCTAACTTTGATAAAATAATCTAAACATTGTATTTTTCAAAGACTAGATAAATGCCCCACATACCTACATTACATTTACGCAACCAAAATAAAATCTTAAACAAAATGTCTCATACCTCTGGCCCACGAGGTCATCACCCTGCTTACACTCGCAAACAATAGCGTAATTATACTCCATACAATATTACAATTACACACAAATTACTGACTAATGCCTTTTTTTGTACAATTTTGGTTGCTCCAGATGTTGAACCGCTATGTACAGTTAACAGCATGTTAGAACACGTGAACTAGGAAAACCACCCTTACTGCATCAAAATAAAATTACCTATCAATGTGAAACTGTTACTATGGTTGTGCATATATGTAGTAATGGTGCTGGTTCCAATTCATTTCTGCTAACATAATCAAATCAAATCAAATCATTTATTCGCATAGAATGCAGGTATTTTACAATAAAGATGTTACAGAAATACATGTAGTGAGCCGGGTACATTCTGCCTGAGTTTCGGCATGCAAAATTTTTACAAATAATAAAGCGAATAATGAACAACATTTTGAAATAGTTAATTAGGAAATACATTATTATAACAAGTCCAGGACATGCACAAAGGTGTATCAGATAATGTCAATAAAATTTAATAATGGTTATTAATAAAATTAAATAGTGTAAATAAACAAGAATAATGTCAAAAAAGAATAAAATTAAATACTGTCAATAAAAATTAAACTGTTGAGATGTCACACATAGGGTCATTCAAAAAGTCACTTATCGAGTAATAACATTTGTGTATCAAGAAAGCCTGAGTTTACTTTTAAATTGTTGCAGGGTATCACTTTTTATGCTGTCCGGGAGTTTATTAAATACGATTGGACCCATACAGAAAACACTTTTTCTAAGTAGTGCTGTTTTACATCATGCCTTCTGTCCCTGGTGGGTTGGGCAGAGGTGTACCTATAGTACACCCACATTTCGTCTGCTATTTCCTATCCCCCATGTAATAGGGGACGAACCTATTGCCATCATCGGGCACAAAGCCAGACTCCGGGCAGCTACTGAGAAATTCAAAATAGAAAAATACTAATAACACTTTGCCCGATCTGGGCATCGAACCCAGCACAATGCTCAGCACTAGCACTTCCGACTACTACACCAACGAGGCAGTCTCCTCCAAAACAATCCTATACTGCGATCCATTTGTTTTATGATTTTAGTAGTTGAGGAAATTGCATTCCTGTCGGTATTTGTGGAAGAAGACTAAGAATCCATCCTCCTACCAAGGGATAAGGGAATCCATGTGAATCTTTTGATGCAAGACCACCCCTCAGCTTACCTTGCAGTTGTCTAATAAGGATTCTATCATGATAGGATAGCAATGATCTCTTGTCTGCTGATGAATCTTCTGCGTTCACTATTTCTCCAAGACTGGCAACTATTTCGATTTTTTTTCTAACAGGGTGTTGATTTCTGTAGACCAGGCCCTAGAACCTTCGCAGAGCCATTGGTCCCAAATACTATCATCATCATCATTATTTCAGCCGTAATACGTCCACTGCTGGACTTAGGCCTCCCCCAATTTGGGGGGCTTTGCCATAATCGCCACGCTTGGCAGGCGGTTTGGCGATCACAGTATGGTGGTAAAATGCATAGAGAACGCTGCTGCCCATTCTCTAGTAAGTCCCTTAGTCGCCTTTTACGATACCCACGGGAAGAAATGGGGTGGTGTTATTCTTTACGTCCGGCACCACACGGTACAAATACTATGGTCAGGTCAGACATGATCCTATAAAAACTACGCTAATTGATGTTCAATATCGTGAACAAATTGCAGTGATAGCGAGCAACGACTTTTAATAAAAGAAATTAGTGTTTTTGGGCAACCAGGGCCGTATTTGGACATTTATTGCATGTTCTTTATCAGTGACATAAATAAAAGAACTTTAGATAACGTCATTGGCGTGCCAAGAGCAGGAAACCACCAGATTTTATTACAGCCCCAATTTGGACGAAATATAAGATATGCTCGTAGTAACTAAAGAATTTACTCGAAACTCAAGGAGACATAAACCACGTGAATAATTTCCTACTCAGCGCCAATAAATGCGAAAATTTAGATGCAATGTACCACGTGACGTGGAAGCGCCATGTTGTGCCGTGTGCGCAGGCGCAAGATCTACCATATAAGGGCTGGACCGCGCCGCCCTGCGCCAGTCGAGGCCAATACATCGCACAAGGTCACACGCCTGCCAACCAGGGGTGACTGACTCATATAAAAATTCACACTATCGAGTGAGATTTACGACTTTGATTACCCTAAAAGGCGTAAATACGGAAGAAAAAAAATGTTTTAATGTGACGCGATGAGGATCATTATTATGTTGATGGATGGAAAGAATGAAATAATCGTAAATTAAATTGTTTTTTATTTTTATCTGCCATACCCTTGCGTCCGGTCTTTGACTGCTTTCAATCTTATTTGTTTACACTATCATCGATACTTTTGTTTTAAAGAATTCGGAAGGAGGGGAAAAGTTCTCGTCACTATCAATTAGCCATCTTCATTGAGTGAAGTTTTCCGTTTAATCTCACGCTAAGCATGTTTTTTATGCTTGAGAGAACATGTTTGCTTGTTAAACTAGTCACGAAAAATTTCTTTAACAATGCGATGTATGCTCAGAATAATTATGTGCAACTTAAAATGGTTTACTCTGAATACATGAAAAGTAAAGTAGTTTGCTTAATGGCCCGTAAATTTAATCAATCTTCAGCTTATGCGAGATAAAAATGATGCAAATTAAAGTCCTGCAGACATTTCCTGTTCTGATGCAGCTGATTAATATAATAATTCACCTCATTACCGCAGAAATAATCTAAAAACATGACCAAAATAAAACCAAGGAAGCATTAAGCAACAACAAGTAATCCAAATTACCTCTGACATAGATCCTGACCTAGACCTTACAGAAATCACGTGCAGTCCCGAAGCAAATAATAAAAATAAATTAGAAGACCGTGACATTGCCTTATATCTAGCATCTGAGCCTTGCCATGAGACAGGTAGCCAGTTATCACCATATATGATCGGATCAAGAGTTCACCTTGGTCCAGCGAGATTGTGATTAGTTGATCATAACGTTCCGTATTCGGTGATTCATCAGTGGTCTTTGTGGCTTATAATTTTATATTATTATGAGTTTTATTGTATCGTTTGTCTAGTTTATAGGTATGTTAATTGGTTGATTGTTAGAATTGATATTCTTATTTGCATTATTACCTAAGCAGAATATTTTTATGATGTGCATCATCGTTTGTTATGTGTATATGTGTATTTGAAATTGATTTAGTGATTCGATTAGGGGTGTTGAAGATATGTATACTTATCATTTCTCATTATCTTTTAAGGCCACACTCATAGAACCTTAAATAGTTATTTTGATAGCAGTGGCAAATGGCCTAGTATACCAGGAGAAGAAGTCCAACTTGTGAAGCATCTTTTCGTTCCAAGAATACATTCACAAGCACCGTTTTTAACTCAACTTCCCAAAAACACCGTTGCCCCATTACATTTTGTAAAAACCATGAGTAATACAAGAATTTTTCTTCACATAGCATCGAGTATCCACTAAGGACTTCCCTCGAGGAAGTTATTAAAATTCGACACATTAATTATGATCTTCCGATGTTCGTGCGAAGAGCTTCGGCACACGAAACTGTGCTAATTAAACCTGACACATTGTGATTACAGAAACTTTTTACAATTGAGGAAACTCGTTTGTCTTGTATATTATGACCATTATGGTACAATGTAATGAAGTCAAATGTCATTATTACAGTAGTAGTTTTACTTCTTGTAGTTTGGAGATTTTTGAGGTCATCTAGATCATAAACTTGGTCATATAATTTTGAATCTGTAGTTTCTACGATATTTTTTCCTAGCTGAGAATTTGTATTGTCATCTTGAGCACATTGTTTAAAATTTTGCTTATAGAATCTATACATAATTATATAATAAAGAAATCACATATATGCCTGGAAACGAGTCTGGTGGCAAAAATATAATTTTAAAATTTTAGTTCGTTTGTTTGGATATGTTCTGGATTGGCATGACTGAATTTGGATTAAATTTGGCACACAGATAGTGGATGTAACACATTGGGTACGTTAATCCCGGTAGTACGTTCCTGTGGGATATTTTCCGGCAGCCACACGGGCGATGCTGCTGGATTTAAGCTAGTAGATTTATAAAAACAGCAAAGCCCAAGCACCAATGCTATAATTTGCGACGCAAATATCTGAATCAAGAACAAAACAATAGAATTTAAAACATAGACAAGTTTATCAATAATCTTCTATAATGATATATTGTTGTTTTAATTCAATGGATCATTTGCTATTGTTGGTCGAGGCGCTCGCGCATGCTTTGGTGCTTTGACCAAGAACCTGTCAGTTATGATTGATGGAGAGTCTTAGACGTGACCTTCTGACATTTCTTATCAATAGGAAGTCTTGTATTGACAATTTTGAGTGCCTCAGGTTATGGAAGTTGAGAAATACTTTAACAAACATTTTCTGGTCAAAAATAATATTTAGATTTTCTATGTGTTCACAAATTAGTCCATTGCTCTTTTAAAGGCAAAGCGAAAGTTGTCAAAATAACATTTCCTCTCACATTTCCGTTCAATAAATAAACCGTTCGATATTAAAGTTCTAGGCAAAAAACTAGTACATTCAGGAAACAGAAAATTACAGCCTTCGATATCTTTCCGTAAACAATTAAAATGAAAAGGCAGATTTCCCGTTCCAGAAAGGAGATATTGACAACAGAGTATTTGAGCTAGATGCCAAAAACAAAAACGAAAAATATAGAGTTCACCCTCAAAATGATTGTAAAGAAATAAAAGTAAAAGCCTTACGGATTAAGAGACCTTAATCGAGAGTGAAACTGAAAAGCATCGTCAGCCTTGAACCTCCGATCTTTCCGGTTTGGCGGCCGGTGCGGTGGGGTATCGAACCTTAATTGAGTCAAGTGTATGTTCACTCGATGTAAATGCATCTGATGCGCATGCGCTTAATGTGACAATTTATGTGTCGCGATAAACTTTGTCAGACGTTAAGTGGAGTTTATGACGGCTAGTCGTGACTCAGTACGGTTAATTAAAAATAAGCGAGATGAGGCTTTGATTAAATGATATGGATGCTTGTTCGTGGAATGTTTTGCATGTTGACAGTGAGAAAATATCTTTGAGCAGCGTTTGGTTCATTGTATCACATTTTAATATCAAAGAGGTAATTGCACTGGGCATGTCTAATTTCACGGAAGTTATTTGATATATAGCAGTGATGGCCCAGTGGTAGTGGCCGTTTCTTACGAGTTGTAGGTCGTAGGTTCTATCAGACAGTCACTTTATTTTATGTCAATAATTTCAAACGGTAAAGTATAACATGTGCAGCAGATCCTAGAACAAAACATTCGAAGACATGTGACATCTACTAATCCGCACTGGGCCCGTGTGGTAGATAACAGCCCACTCACTCTCAAAGAGGTTTGTGTCTAAACAGCAGGAACAATATAGGCTGGCTATGAATGTTGTATTAGTCTGTAAGCTTAAATGCCTCATAAATAATTTAAAAAAAATAACAGTAGAAGTAATTATTAAAAACCAATCATTTAATTTCTATACATACATTTCCCTACTTATAATTTAAATCCGGCCCTGTGTTTTCACTTAGATGTTTTAGACAGCGCATCACTTTTCAATATATTTTTTTAACTTTTTTTTGACTATTTTGTTTGATCATCATCAGCAGTTTCTTTGAGTTTATCTGATTATCATTTGTTATTCTCTTCGGTAGGCACTAGGTGGGACCTTGAACTAATTGATAGAGTGCGGCTGACAATGAATGATCAGAATCAACGTGTGCCGATAAATAGGCGCCTGACGCAACGTGTTACTAAACATTATTGGCTGTGGTTACTATTGGTTTTGTGTGTTGTTCATTCATTTAGTCTATCTAGTGTTTTTCATTATTATCGTCCTTCGTTCATGGTATTTTGGAGTCTATTCTATTTTCTTTAATCATATCTGTTATTATTGATCTTTCATCAGTAGATTTCCTTCTAGGACCTTATGACTAAATAGCATTTTTTGTGTGCCTAATCTTGGGCTTGCTTGCATTTCTCTGTCTCATCAGATCTTCTGCCCCACGGTGGTGTGTCAACCTGCCTTGATTTCTCTCTGTATCTCCTTCTCTTGAGTTTGATTAGTCATCATCATCAATTTATCTGAAAGACGTCCATTGCTGGTCATAGGCGTCCCCCAAGCTCCATCTCTTCGGCCGGTTTTCTGCTACCCTCATCCAGCGGAAAGTTGACAAGTGATACAAAAAAATAAGACTCCAATTTCAAGAAAATTACATCCGTCAACGTTATAGTCTTTCTTTTTTACGATGGCTCAGTTGTCTTGAAATCTAGCCTATAGAACTGCTGGCAAGCAGAACGAGAACACTTGGTTTCATATAAAACGTTTATCGCTAAATAATGAATCATCATAATTTCGCGTCATACGCTCATAGACGTAGTGGGTAGCGTTACGCGTCCCACTTAGATGTACCCGCACTGGATACGTCTAGCGTTTTCACATGACTATGCACTGGAGTAAACACACAGTGAGCAGAAAAGCTTTGCACTGTTTTTGAATAGGGCTTGTTTCGGAAAATAGGACAACCATGCTTGCTGTGTTCTGTCGCATCCAGTTGTTTTGTGGCTTACCTATCTATCAAAAGAGTTGTACAAAAATGCTACCATTTATGTTAGAGAATTTTTTTTTGGCAGCAATGATTGTTTACCGTGCGTATTTAGTTTGCTGATAATAAAGCAGTGTTAGACTCGAAAACTGAGGAATGGTGTTTTAGAGAATTAGAAATATTGTAGCAACTACATTGGTTGAACGGAAGTAAAAGAATAAGTTCATACCTAATCTTGTTTCATGTGGTGCCGGACGCAAAGAATAGCACCATCTCATTTCTTCCCGTGAGAGTCGTAGAAGGCAACTAAGGGATTTACTAGAGAATGGGCAGCAGCTTTCTCTATGCATCTTTCCACCATACTGCGATCGCCAACCCGCCTGTCAAGCGCGGCGATTATGGCAAACCCCCCCTTTGGGAAGGCTTATGTCCACCTGTGGACGTCTTTTGGCTAAAGTGAAGAATCAGAGATAAATTTAGACTAGAATGCATTTGATAAGATAACTTATCACACAGTTTTAGGCAGGTACGCTAAGGATGCCTAGATGCGCAAGAAATTTCGCGGTCTGCCCGTAACTAATTCTACTATTATAAGTTGATCATATTTTACGATCATGTATTAAAAACACGATCATGAAGTCATCGTGAACATGACATCAAAAGCCTCCAAAAAAACAAAAGAATGACTCCTGACATCATGGCGCCAGTCTTATTACCCTTTTAAGTTATTAATGTTCGATCTGTCATTCAACACGGCTGCGGGAGGCTGCAGGTGATCAGCACGCCAATTATCTTAAAGTATCGGGTATACTGCAGTAATATGATCAATTGTTTTTTGTTTTACAATCACTATCGGTTGCTGTGTGATTCATTTCCGTAGTCTGATGTCAGAATCAGCTGTTTTTATTGGGTCATGGATGTGGGTAAATAATCAAGCCGCACTGTTCCATGGAAAGTTACGTTACGCGTGGATAAGACCTTTACATCTTGAGACTATAAACCCCGTACCTCAGAAATCATGTTAAACCGTTGATCACGGCTGTCATTTTGTAGATTATTGTCAGTCGTCATGAGTAGTCCTAGTTAGGAGCCCGAAAGTCTGATAAAGGTCTTGTTTATCCCAGTAACTGGGTTGTAGAGGTCAGATAAGCAGTCGCTCCATGTGAAATACTGGTATGCAGCTGCATCTGGTTAGACTGGAAGCCGACCTCAACATAGTTGGAAAAGGCCTAGGCATGACAGATGTGATCCTGATTTTCACTAATTGGTCCTTAGGTCTTTGTATGGTGCTACTCGTACATCGGCGTGTAGGGAGTGGTGTTTCGTTGTTTTGACTTCCATTTGAGTGCTAATAATGTGGCTTATTCACAATCCTTGATTGAGTAATTGATGAACTCACTATAATGATATTCTTAATGCTGTATGATGCTGCAGTGAGTCACTAAGATCATCTTAAGGGTTTACGGACCCACATTTCAAACATTTCATTGAGACTTATTTTTCTTTTTTAAAGAATTCTTTTTCTACGTAGGCTTTTCGATTCACCTAAAGCTCAGACCTCAAGGTGCGTATGCACGAACTCCGTACAGACAATGGCCCACCTTCCAACCTGCGCTGCCCTGTCACCTGTGCATTTGATGATCTTATGACTGCGTCAGTGAGCGGAGTTCGCACAGCTGACTTTTGGGCCAAAGATGTTTGAACTTCGTGCTATCGATAAGTACAGTCTGTGATAGCTGTTACCTAATCCACCCCGGTATTGTAGCCAATTACAATTCTAGCCAACGGCACGGTGGGTCAGGTAGCAGCTATCACAGACTGTACGCAAGAAGAAGACCTGAGACACTGACTAGGGGCTATGTGGATGGTCTTCTGTATTGAAGTAATAAAGAGATTAATTGTTGTCCAAAGTACACAGTAGTAAATAATTTAATATTAAGTTTAAATACTTCCTCAACAAAAAAATAATTACGAAAAAATATTAATAAAAAAATATCGCAACATATCATTACACCTACATGGAATTAAAAGTAATATGACAGTTATGGGTAATACTATTGAACTTAATAAGTGGACAGTGGGTAGGCAGGCCTTGGTATTAACTGCTTCATTAAAAGACAAAAGGTTTGCGCCTCTTAGGACCAACGGATTGGGCGTATCATAAAAATGAATCCCTATTTCCCTTGGTCACGCTATCACGCGTGAACGGCTGGACCGATTTCACTTTTTTTTGTTGTTCTGTTTGTAATTGTCAGGAGAAGGTTCTTATGAAAGAAAAAAATAAAAACTTGCGCGGGAAATTAGAAAATTTAAGAACAATTATTTAAGAATACTTAACAACCATTAATAGGACAATGTTAACTTTTTTAATGTAACATTATGACATTTGGCATAGAATTGACAGAATGCGTGCTCATATATCATAAAAGAGACAGGACAACGTCTGTCGGGTCAGCTAGTCTTAAAATAAAAACGAAAGAAAAAAAATGGAAGACATAATTTCGTAAAAATAAATGTATGTCTCAAAAAAGTTTTTAAATGTGTAAAATATAGAGTTGTGTTTCTCATTGTGTTATTGAATTAACGTTGCAGTAGTAGAGATAAGGACAGCTGTTAGCTTCGTTCTCCATTACAACAGTATGAAATGTATTTTAAGTTCATTATATTTTCGGTCTCTCTATTATCACGTGAACCTGAATAGTAATATGTTGTATGCACACAATAAAAGTTCCTTTAATGAAATAGGTAAATCAAAAACATGCACTAAGTGAATGCAATCCAGACTATCCAGACTAATATTATAAATGCAAAAGTAACTCAGTCTGTCTGTCTCGCTTTCTTGCTAAAACTACTGAACCGATTTAAATGAAATTTAGTACACAGATAGTTTAGAGCCTGATAAAGGACATAGGCTACTGTTTATTGCGGAAAAAAGGTTATAAGGTGTTGAAAGGGAGGATGAAAGGTTGTAGGGAAGTATTGTCATTTTTAAAGCTAGAATGATGAAACTTGTTTATTTGGCTTTTATTACATAATATATATTTATGAATTTTTAAAGTTTGTTAAATTTTTACCCTTAAGGGGGCAAAATAGCAATAGGGAATAGGGGATGAAAGTTTGTATGATTTTGACGGGACTTTTATTGGCAGGTAGCTGATGTAATAAGGAGAAAAATACCTGCGTTAATTTCCGACATCCACGCGGGCGAAGCCGCGGGCAAAAGCTAGTTTAATATAAAAGAATTAAAACAGGCCTCTTCTCACCGACAGGAGGCCTGTGTCCCAGCACTGGGAATAATATAGGCTGATAATGATGAAATTAAAAATTCAACATAAATGCTTTTCACACGGACTCAAGTGGAACAAACCAAAAAATTACGAACTCGCTCAATAAAACCCATAAAAATCCACAGGCGTTCATTTAAAACATAAACATTGGGATAAACAATAAGAAAAGTAACATGTTACACAAAGTCAACTCTTTAAATAACATGTTGTATCTTATTATTAAGTTTTGTCAAGACAAAACTTCATTTCGTGAAATCGCCATATAAGTAAAGGTAATTTCACGAAATGACTGGTTGTTTGCGAAATGCTGGAATTTGAGAGAAATGTGTAATGTGTGTGTAATGACATTTATATTTGAGTGGGTAGGCAGGCATTCTAGGTAGGCCTCGTCCTCATTATCGACTATATTGCCGGCCATTCTAATAAAAGTTTTAAGGTATTTGCATTTTATTTGCATAGTTTTTGAGTTGAATGTTGAAGATGTTTAATAGGTAATCATTATTAGGTAACTAAGAGTGAGCAGCTACTATTTTTTGAAGTAATTGTTAATGTTTGTTTGGTCCTTAGGAACCTAGACTACCTGCACGATGACTGATGGTCAGCTGATAGGTCAGCTAAAAGCTGCAATGGTTCTTTCTTCAAACAGCCCTTCTAAACATGGCCCTGTATTGTAAAACTCACATAAAATCCTAATAATATCATATTTAGGGCGACCATGACTTCTTTAGAATCTTCTTTTAATCATCAAATGACTTTTCCTGCTCTGTGTGGATCGGGAGGGTGTGTCAGACTTTTACTGACTAAAACCCACCCCTGTTCCTTCAATGGCCTGTGCCAGGGCCACGGTATCTCTTTCGGACAAATCCACAGCCCAGGCAGGCTTCCTCGGTCCTCGCGAACCCCTTCAATTTATGCTGACATATAATTATATCAGACATATATCTTTGAGGCGAGCATGGAACAAACAAGCCGTTGACCCGGGCCTGGTCCTTATCGGGCGGACCGTGACCTCTGAGTTTATATCGGCATTCCTTCTTAGGGATCAGAAATGCCGATGGCAATCTAGCTTTAAAATACCAACAAAATATTGACGTGTAAAAGTGTCTTCCGCCTAAAATTTCATTTAAATGAGAAAATCTCTAGTAACTGTTGGTACCTAAACGAACTGAGCAACTATAACCTTTTTTGCAACAGGCATTAATTTCATAATAAAATTAAATGTTGATAAACTCCCTTGGTGGTCAAGCAAAGCTATAAAATTAAGAAATAAGTTATCAAACTCGAATGTAGACAGGTAGCCATCATTCGCAGACGCCATAATTACTCATTTTACTTTACGATCGCGACATTACGCAAAAATAAAAAACTAGATTCAGAACGATTACGATTGCACGAATCATTGTAATCAAAAGTTGATAGATAGTTTACTTAGCCTCGAGACGGCAATTACGCGTAATGCCCGTGTTACAATGTGATAAATGGCTAACTGGCGCTTAAACGTGTAATTATGTGATAATTTACATTTATTGTGCAGAATGCCCATCGGTTATTTTGCATAAAAACTGTTTGACAGGCGTGGATTGATTTATTTGCTTGTTGATGTGTGCAGTGTGATTGGATGGGCGCACGCGTGATTTCACTCGATTTTTTGTGTTGAAATGCTGGTTTAATTACGTATGGTTACACTTGATTGCTTTGAGTAAAGATTTAGTAAGAGTACCTACCTAGACTAAATGCGAAAGTAACCCCGTCAATCTGTTGATAACATTTTCTATTTTTATGAAAATAACATAACATCTCGCCTTGTTTCCTCGAAGCGTTGGACAGAGGTGTGCCTATAGTACACCCGTATTTCGCTAGTTATATTCAAGTGCCATGTAATAGGGGACGAGCCTATTGCCATCAACCGGGCACGAATTCAGACTGCTACTGAGAAATACCAGATAGTGAAACCCAGTAACATGTTGCCCAACCTTATTTTTTTGTGGGTTGGATATCATCAAATGACGTCTCCTGCTCTGGGTGAAGCGGAAGGGTTTGTCAGAGTTTTACTTTTTTTTTACAAGACCAATGAGGCAGTCATAAGAAAATAAAAGCATGCAAAGTCGCAGGAAATAAGCTTTTAGCTTTGTGATATTCTATCCTAGGTCAACAAAACCTACTCAACAGTTTCCAATAAACTCACATTAGTATACGAACATAAATAAACAATTTAAATAAGTATTGAGTCCTCAGTGACCAGTGACAAATGTGCAGTTCAAATATATTGGAAACTATGGTGACATTCTGTTCGCAGCTCGTTGTATATAAATATTATGCAAAGTGCGGACGCACTGTGCTTACTGCGTTCTCAAATGGTAGAGCTGTGTCCATACAGGCTTTGAAGACCAGTGAGGGTTTTGCTCGTAAAAGCTTCTTTTCTTCTTCCTCGATTCTTGAAATATCTGATAGCCTTTGGTAATGTCTGTCTTGCTTTCCCATTTTTTTTCGGTTTTGTCCACGCCTGACACGAGAAGAAAATGTACGCACGATTGCTATGGGAACCCAATATTATGGTAAAAGTAAGAAACTGTTTTCTGTATATTAAATATTGCGAAGAAAAAGACTGATCACTAACCTACATAATTTCTAGTAAATTTATTGGAATATCTTGCTGAATCTTAGGATTCACAAGTTCACTGTAACTGTCTTTTTCGTAGTGAAACGAAAATTACTCACAAAAACGTAAAAAATACTCAACGTGATGAAAGATAGAAACAAAACTCGGGCAGAAATAGCCTTGGACAAGAAATAACCCTAAAATTTTGCCGAGCTCTAATGAAAAATTTATTAAAACAGAAACATACTCAAAAAGAACCAGACCCTAAGCTTTTGCGAATTATTAGTAAATGTGAACTAATAACACTATACAAAGTGTGACAGTGTTATTCGCCAGTTTGTTAGTATTGCGGCAACGTACAGTCGGGGCGATGCAAATGTCGTCGCATTCAGAGCTTAGTTATGTTAAACATACAAATTGAGCTTAATAGTCTGTTGAGAACTGAATGTCAAAGGATATTTGTTTAAAGGAATGAGTTTAATGAAATAGAAGAGAAAAAATAACACTTCTTTTATAAATCTGAGCTAAACAGACGAAAAAAAGCTGGCTTAAAAATTTGTTACAAAGTCTGATCCAATTTAGATTTATCCTGCAACAAAAAGGTGTGTTTGAGGCATTCATGGTTAAGGTGATTAAAGCAGTATTTATTTACTTTGATTCAAAATTAAACCTATTCTATTTGATAAAATAAGATAGGAATAGAGTTGTTTAAATCGTGGATTAATATTTATAATATAATATAATCGTGGATATATCTATATTTTAGCATAAGAATAATCCCTGCCAGGGTCGCGAGATTTGTTCGAAAGAGATACCGTGGCCCTGGAATATGAGCAAATGAAGGAATACGGGTGGGTTTTAGTCAGTAAAAGTCTAACACGCCCTTCGACTCCACCCAGAGCGGGAGACGTGATTACATGCCACTTTCCTCACAATGTTTTCCTTCACCTATTTGAAAGCAGTGGTGATGAAATTACATAAATAAAGTATTCACCTGCCTGGATTTGATATCATTTTGATTTGCTTCGAAAAGTGGTTCTGCTATCTATATTTGACCTGCAATATCGTCGTTCTAGTGTAAACATGGCCATGAAAACAGAACAAAAACACAGACGGGTAAAGATCGATAAGTCTCCTTCATAATTGCAGACTATATTTACAAAGTAATCGTACATTATTAATACTTTTTGTTTCACTTGATTCAATAAATTTGGTATTTTTATACGATGGACATTGTAGCAATTTAATGGACTTTTAAGTGCATTTTAAATAATAACAGACTGAGTATTAAGGTTCCCTGAAATTGTGAATTTCTGTTTCAAAAATTTCCTCTACAAGGTACCAGGTTCAGGATTCTGATACTCAAAAACCTAAAATAACGTAGCCCTAAAATTTTAACGCTAGGACTGTCGAATATTTTCATCGGATTTAAAAAAAAAACATTTATTTTGACCGCGTAGGTTGGATTCTATGACGTAACAGATTTGTTTTTTGTAAATGTCCCCACTAGCGGGTCTAGAATCATGTGCTGAATTCATGTTTTCAGGTTTCGCGTCGTACCACATGTATGAAATTTTACAAGCCTTAGGCCGCCTTTTAGCCTTAGCCAAGGCCCGCTATTTAGATTTCTTATCGACAAAAAATTACGAACTCGCATACAAACTTCTTCTTTGATATAAGATTTTAATTTCACAGAAGGTTTAGGCTATGCCGTGTCTGTCAGCGAATGAATAAATTTAAGATCTTCATTCAGTCAATTTTTGCATTCATCATTCCACATCTTTAACTGTCTCCTAATTTCTATTTTTTTTTTTATTGTTACAGCACGCAAATGCAGTCCGTGATTCAGCCCGCCTGATCCTCGAGTCTCCACAACCAGAATCCGACGATGCTCTCACTTTAGCCAGAGCGCTCCGCACACGACCTCCTGTCAACATGCTCCCAGCTGCCAAGGCTGGCACATTCTTCGCCAGAGACAACCTTTCCAACTTCATCGACTGGTGCCGAAAAGCCCTCGGAATACTGGAATGTCTGCTTTTTGAAACTGACGATCTCTGCCTCAGAAAGAACGAGAAACATGTAGTTTTATGTCTGCTAGAAGTAGCTAGAAAAGGAGCAGTGTTGGGCATGCCAGCTCCATTGCTGGTACAAATGGAGAAGCAGATTGAAAGAGAGTTGGCAGGAGAAGAGTTGAGGCCTGATGATTCGGCACTTGGTCTCGTGCCATCGGCTCCTCAGCCGCAGTTAGTGACAAATGACTTGAGGAGTTTGGATGAGAGGGTCAGAGACCTCGTAGAGAGGTGCTCCTGCCCTACCCAGTTCCCCATGGTGAGGGTTTCTGAGGGAAAATACAGGATCGGTGACACTAGGATGCTGATCTTCGTCAGGGTGAGTTATTTTTTATATCATTGTTTTATGAAAATATAAAGTGGAACACCGGTATAATCTGCCCGTCTCTGATATTTTTACGGCATATAGATTTTAAGTTTTCAATAATAAAATTATAAATAGAAAGAAAGAAGAAAAGAAGAAGAAAGAAAGAGAAAACTAGAGAATAAAAAATCCACAATAAGCGAAATGATAATAAGTGTAGAAAATTAACACAAACAGAAATAAAAAGCCCTCAAATTCTGTCTCGAAAGGGGGAATCAATGAAATTGTTCTCGTTATAGGTCTAAATGAGACTTCCTGTCTAGACGTAGTCCCATTAAAGCACATAACTTGGGGAATTGTTTCACGCTTAATACGTTTTGTTTTATTAAGTGATTTGAGTACTTGAGACGGAAAATATGTAATTGTGTCTTCAGTTTTTTTTTGTGATTCATATTTTATTAAGTATAGAATAATATTCACTAATAGGTTCATCTGGTTTCATGAATACAAATTCCACCTACTTGGATTCGCTCCCAAAACTACAATCAGATTTCCCCTAGTTTTTTTTTTTTTGGATCCTCATCAAAAGCCAGGGAAGACTGGTTGAGGCCTACTTATTTTTTTATCTGTTATTTATCACTACATAGAATAACACAGTACATATAAGTTGTAGGAACATGAAAGGATAAAAAAAATGACTTAATAAAAATACCAAACATAAACTTAATTCGCACACAATTCAAGACATCTGTGCACCAATTAAAACGGCCACAAAATAAGCAAAATAACATTCTAAAGACAATGACCGTAACTTAGTGGACAGAGGAGGCCTGCGCGCGCGCCGGTCTGTCGCAAGAACTCATTACGACACTCTGTAAACAATGCGGCTCAAAGGATCAAACCGTTTGGTTAACCTGAAATGTGAAGATGTGAGGGAAATGGGAGATAAATAAACACTTTCGGTATATAAAGGGATAAACAAAAATCTATAAATGAATGTCCCTTGTTTTATGCTACTGAACATGAAAGAAGGGAAATCTCTCTATTGCAACTGAAAATACAAACAGGCAAAGTACCGAAACTAAAATAATAATTTTAGAAGCGTAAACCAGGTCCCCAAAGCTAGAAATATAAAATATATCCAATAGTCCAATAGTCGTAGGTTCTAAATCCTCATATTTATTATAAATTTTGTTTTTGAAATGAAATATTTAACGAGTAATAAATACTCTCGACTCCAAATATAACAAATTACGTTTTCATTTCGTATCAAAACATTACCATTTAGCCTGATTTTAGTACGAAACAACGATTGCTATATTCATTAGCACTAAAAATAGATCTTCAAGCGCCATTTAATGAGAAAAAAAAAACTATTCGTACAGTTGTTAATGCCAAACAAGATTCACATTTATGGTTATACAAATAGTGTTCCAATTTCCTCAACGACGGCTCTATGATTCATTCTATTCGATTCCTTGTTTGGTCAAATCGAATGGACGCCTCATTGTAGAAAACGACTTTCGACCTTATAGGCTCCCATTTAGAACTGACCTCTCGTTTGAAATTATTTAAATTAGGAGGCAGGTCAATTTATATTGGCGATTTGCGCATTTCCAAATTTAGGAAGACCTCGAATTAGGAACAAGTGTTTAGAAGGGAGGGGTCAGTGTATGTTGGATGTTATCTATCGATCCATATTAAGGGATGCAAGGCTAAGAAGTAAACGAAGGCGGATCGAGGTCACCAGACATGTATTGATTGGGACTATCAAGGTAGCATTCCCACGGTATCAGCGAATCTTTATTTGGAATTTCTAATAAACGAGTACTTGAAGGTTTAAGATATACTGGTCCTTCTGTTCGGGATACGTGGTCCTTTATAAGGTGGTCTACAACGGCCTCATGCTCTTAAAGTTGAACTATGAGATCGGGTTCCAAATTGAATGCACTCTCTAGTACTGTAAATCTATTTCCAGTGGCTACTTTTAAGGTAAGAGCTATCGTACTGAGGAGTTAATTTTTCGATTAGCAGTTTAAGGTCAGATACGTGGTCTAGTACTCGTAACTGGTGCGTGTATGACGAATTGACGATGTATGAACGTAAAGGAGGCAAAAGGCGTATGTTAGGATCGTAGCAGGTGGCGTTCTGTAGTTTCTGCCTACTCCCATGGGAAAAAGGCGTTAGTTATGTACGTATGTACAAGTTTAACTTGACCCTCAGATAGTAGTAGTATATCGAGAACGTGTGGGAGTAAAAAGTCTTGATCCGTTGTGCCTTCGTAAAATGGTAGTCAAAATATTGAAAATTACTCCTTTAATTCATTAAACTAACTTAATTTTCTTACTTTTTCACAGATCCTCCGCTCCCACGTCATGGTCCGCGTTGGAGGTGGCTGGGACACCCTGGCCCACTACTTGGACAAGCACGACCCCTGCAGATGCCGCGCCGCCCACCGCACTTCCCTCTCCGCCCGCCTAGCCCGTCCCAAGCATGACCTGGCCGGCGCCACCGTCACCTACGAACGACCAGACGCAGGCCCAACGTCCCTGCCTTTCACCAAACCTGAGCCAAAGACTTACGAACCAATGTCTATTCAATACAACGCCAAAATGTATAATGAAGAACCGAAATCTGGACATTATCAATCGAATCACAGGCTCAGTGACGCTCCCACCAGTCTGCCTTACTTAGGAGATTTGGATCGAGCTGCTTCACCAAGCAGGAGGCATTTAGCTCCTAGAGCGATCAGCCCCTCAAGGAAATCTTCATCCCCGGACAGAAGGACCAAGATCGTGATATCTAATCATTTAGTCCCTACCCCGCATGGGATCAGGAATAAGAGTCCCAGACCTGTATCTCCAGCTCCTGCAGCCGAAAGTGCTTCTGATAATGGATCTGAGGTGTCTGATGAAGGGTACAGGAGCCTAGGCGTGGTAGCAGGATCAACACAGGGGTCTCCGTCGACGAAAACTACGAACAGATACTCTTTGCACAGCCAGAACTCGATTGAAGATGCAGAATTTAATGGTATGTATCATGTAATTTAGTTCTAACTTACCTACATCATCATCATTTCAGCGGAAAGGGGTCCAGCATTGGACATGGGCTTCTCCCAAGAGGCGCCACATTGACTGGTCCTGTGCTAGGCACATGCAGTGGATTCTTAATGTGCTTGCTGTAATCAAATTTATGAAATTCAAATGTCGTTTACATTTTCCTTCTTGGAATTATGTCATAATATTTCATATCTCGCATCAATGGATATTTTATTACCAATATCATTCAGTATCTAGCCAATTTAGATTCTTGGTCTTATTCGTATCAATTTAAGGACTTAATTTAAATGGGAGCGTTACACTTTCTGGTCTAGAATCTGGAACAAGCACTAATTTTATCTAGTCAGTCCTAATTAATGACCAAGTGGTGCAATGGTTTTATAATAAATATTTATGGCTTCTATGATGACTGATAGGAATTCTCTTCTGAATAGGTGGTACATCAAAAAGCTACTTTATTTGCAAAGATTTAAACAAGATGATTTAAAAACTTTAACCTCTGCACAATACAAAATTTAATAATTATTTGAACAGCTCAAGTGTTGGCTCGTTATGAATATTGCACAAATAATTTCCGTTCACTGCGATGTTTCGACATTTGTGCAAACATGCACACACACGTACAGACATACAGACACACGTGACTGTTGCTAAAGTCAATACTGCAGATGAACGGCAAATAGGATGTCGGTGACAGTTGTACTTCGTTTGTTGAAAATTGTAAAACAGAATTGAAAGAAACTGCATCATGTAGGGAGTCTGTTTTAGAAGTTTTAGATTCAGATTCAGAATTCTGTATTTGCAAAAACATAAGGATATTATAAACTTAGATGAAACTTAATTAGGACGTTAGAATAAAACCTTTGATATTCTTCCACTGATTGACCACTGATAGTTAGCTTGTTGGATCTTCAAGACGATTCATGAACATTTTTCTGTTCTGCCATTTTGGAATGAAAGATGACAATAGACGGTTTTTGGTCCATTTCTGGCTTCTTTCCTAAGATGAACTGATACATAAGCATGAAAGAAACGCTGTTCAAAGCTTACTGTCGGTGTTTCTACACGAGCAGCCTGTGGGTCAACTTCACTCAGCGGACATACTGCAAACATACCTACGCGTTCAATATAACAATGCACTGAGAGTGCTGCTGCGGCTGCCGTGGCGTAGTAGTGCGTTAGGGATGTTTGCAGATAATAATATTGATGGTTTTGCCGCCATTATTAGAAATAGGTGTGCATCCCTGATGAGTCGTGTTCGCGGCAGCACCAACAGTATTCTCAGTGTATTCGCAGATCGGTGGGATTCCCCGATGCTGCGGAGATGGATGCGGCTCCATACTGAATTTTAATTGTAATTTTATATTTGTACCTGTGTATGTAACCTACTAACACCAACCAGACGTCAAGAAAAATTGTTACTAACCCTATGGACTCCGGTCTGAAATAAAAATATTCTATTCTATTCTATAAGTACCCTTATAGGGGTATTAGGGTCATAGGGGTATAACCTGTACAGTACCTACACACGCCATCCTCATAACTACCCTAATGTGTTACCCCTGCTGGGACGCAGTCCTCCTCTCAGTGTTTTCCTTCACCGTTTTCAAACCAGAGATGAATTTACACAAGTGAAATTAAGCGCCTGCCTTTTTTGAACCTACGACCCAAAACTCGTAAGTACCACTGGTCCATCAATGCTCTGTCTACACACGTGTCTTTGTACTGTGTGTACTTACAATACACAGTCATATTTGTGTATTATTGTGTAAATTTCAGCGAGAGTCATTACTCGTGTTGTTGAAACGGTGCTGCAAACAGACGTGCAACCTGAACGAATATTTTGTGCATACACTGTATGTGGCTCAAATTATGAGAGGACGCGATTCTTCTAAAAATTAACACAGTGTAAGGAAAAACTTGAGAGAAGTGAGACACAGTGAAGTGTGAAGAAGCGGAACAGATGAATAAGAAATTAAATCTTAAATCAGCTGGCAGGTCCTTTATGGTTAGTTATCTCAAATAACAACAAGTTTATTACTTGTTGTATAACTAAACCCATTAATTTTCAAACAACACATAGATACTTTAACCTAAACATACACATTTTATTATAACCAAAAATTTTGTTGTTAAATATATGGAGTATGTTAGTGGCACTTCACTAAGCACTAGTTTGATTTTGTGCTGTTCTGTGGCACTTAGTATAGACACGACCATAGTTTCAGTCAGTTTCAAGGTGAAAAGGTAACGGACAGTGATGCTTGAAAGCACCCGGGCTTGTTAACCCATACACATGCCCACTTCCGCTATCTCTTAGTACTTAGTATTGCAGCGATCGCCTCCTCTTATAACTTACGGTACACATCCTGCAATTATTTTCGCAACTGGTCGCAGCGTACCGTTAAATTGCATTGTCCTCACAAAACGAATAGTCGGCTGATGTACCTTTATGTATAGATTAACTATAACGTATTGCCTCAATACCAGCCTATTCTCTTTTTCCTAAAAACCCTTCAAGAAGACAAATCGACCTCCAAAATACCAGCCTCCAAACTATTGATTGGTCTTCTCATTATCTGCCTAGCCTTTTCCCAACTTCGTTAAGGTTGACTTCCAGTCTAATCAGATGAACCTGACCTCTGCGATCCAGTTACTGGGTAACACGATGACGTCACACTCCTTGGTAAGACTGGTTGCAAGACTTTCGGACTTCCGACGACCCGTAACGACTGTCAAAGATTCACGATAGACAACCGGGGTAACTTGCTTTCCAAGGCACAGAGAGATCTCGATATGTAATCGATGGTCACCCATCCTTATATCTACCGCGGCAAGCATAGCTAACTTGAACCTGATCGATCAGCCCGTGCCAGAAACTGTTTCTAATTTCTGCTCTTTGGACTTTGACAAAAGTATATTTAATATATACAGTATAACCCTTGTACTCAAGAATATACACAGATCACCTATCCATTGATCAACCAATCATATTTATGACATCAATATCGAAGGAAAAATAAGATAAGACGTTTATAAACACACAGGTAAAAACAATCTTAAACACGAGTCTATCAAACAGATGTGTCTTGTGTTTAGACATTCCTCAGATCGTAGTCATGTGTCGTATATTGCATGCGCGGACATGTATCTAGGGCTTATTGTGGCTATTGCACAAGCCACTGACATTCGCATAACAAGCTTGATAATACTCTTTGTCAGGAGTGACATTCCAATCGGAGTTTGTTGCAATAATATTAAAGGTATCTCGTTAGGATGCGGGAATTCTTTTGCTTAAGAATAACATTAACGCATTACTTATGTTTAAAGTCTACGTTAGTCTACGTTAAAGGTTAGCTATAAGGCAAGGTATGTCTATAGCTGTCTTGTTGACTTCTAGATTTGTCAAGAACTCGATTCTATCCATTTTTAATTGTTCATCCCCGATTTCTTTGTTTCCTTTGGTATCCCTACAGTTTCGGCAAACATATGAACACATCGACCTTATATATGAGTGATTTTCTCAAGCATAATGTTTAGGCGGCTCGGCTGAAAATCATATCTTAAAGTAAACTTACAACAAAGTTATTTTTTTTAAAGAAAGAAGGCGTACTTATCTTGATCAGGCCGTCAATATTTTAGTAGATAACATTTTTGTAGTGAAAAAAAAATTTGTTATTTAGCATAATTCTAAGTTTGGTGGCGCGTCCACAATCTGTTTTTCTGGGGATGACCACCGCTTAAACGAAACTACACTAGTTTACTAGAAATTACTAATTTTATTTGTATTCAGTATTATTTTTTTCTATCTAATGACAGTTTCATTTTTATATTTAGGGCAATACTTTATCCTAGTGAAAATCGAAAAGGACTGTCCGCGCGAAATTTTAAATTTTGGTGGGAGTAATCTAATCATCAAGTGACTCGTTTAGAATAAACCTAGATGGACAACGCTACCAACGTTCACTTCGTTTAGTCAGGCGCTCACGCGCAGCAGTGACAGACGTGTGCCATCCTGTTGTGATTTCCCGCCAAAAATGTAAGTAAGTCTTTTCGTAGTAATTGGACAAAAAACCTGCAATTTTGGTGTAATGTTTTAAAAACGTTTTATGACTAAGTCGGCGTTGTAATTTAAATTATAATAAAAAGGTTAAGGTATGCTTTCAAAATTATGCCAATATAAATTGTACATTCTTAGTAGTTTTTTTTTTAAATAAACATATTGAACAAGATTCTAATTTTGGTGGAGCAATTTTGGTGGTTTTGGTGGTTTTGGTGGTATTTTACCAATCACCAAAATTGCTTAGTTACACCAACTTAATTTTTTAGAGTTACGTACCTCAAAGACAAACGAAAACGAATCATAATAAGATACCTCGGTTTAAAAGTACAGTATATTATACCTACGGAAGTACAGTACAGGAACGTTATACATTTTTTTGTTTCTTCATCACTCTCAAGCTGAGTCTTGTTTCTTCATCAAGAAACAAAAAAACAAAAAAATGTATAACGTTCCTGTACTGTACGCTTAGAACGAAAAATGCTTTCAATAGCAATGAAAATATAATTTAGGTATTATTTGCTTTCCAGCATGGCAAAGAAAAAAAAATCAAAGTTGTCACACGCTGAGTGCTTGGAGAGGAAAAGGATGGCAGAAAGGAAGAGAAAAGAAAAAATTAGGAATGATGAAATTGTTCAAGAACATGAAGTCATTGAGAAAGATGAGCTTATGCCAAAAAATCTGAAACCTTTCCCTGGATCAATGAAAGTTCACCAAATTGTTTGGACGAAGACTTCTATCAATGGCTTGGCAATGCGTTCGTTATCTTGTGTTGAGCCAGACTGTCTTTATGATACAATTCGATGCTGCCATGGGAAGCATATGGGCTTTTATGAATTGCCAACTGAGACAAATGTTCAGGAAGAAGTCGAAACAATAAGGGATGTTGTGTCACTTACAAGTTCGAGGCAGTCATCGTCAATAACAAATGCCCGTTCCGATGTTCAGACACCACAAATATATAGATTTCCAGCATCTAAACCTTTTATTTTGTTAAAACCCAACCAAATCAAACTAACCGGCCCTTCGCATGATTTGGTTAGTATGGCAGACTATGACCAAATACAAATGTTTCTTTTTTTGATAATATCAATAGTGAAATACTATTACAATATGAATGCACATTGGAGAATATTAAGGAAGAAAATGAAACAGCTAATAAAAAATATTAAAATGATCATAGCGAAGATGATTTGAATATTTTTTAATTTACAGACTGAAGAATTGACAAGACTTAGAATAGTAAGAAAGTTAGTTGATTTATAATTTTTAAAATTGATCTCATTACATAATTATGTTAACAAAAAAAATTAAAATGATCATGATGATGATGATGATGATGATGATAGAGGTTAGAGGAGATGATTGCAATTCGTTTAAATTAAAAACTGTAGAATTAACAAGACAGAAAAATAAGAAAGTTTTATTTGTTGATTGTTATTTTTTTATTGATCTCATTATGTTATTTTTTATTAAAACATTTATTCATTATAAATAAGATTTTTATTGTTATTTTATTTATAATTTGGTTCAGTACAAAAATTTGGTGTCAAGACTTTCTAATGTTGGTAACAGAAATAAATTCTGGTGTCAATATTTCTAATTTTGGTGTTAGATATAAATTTTGGTGTCGTACCAATTCTGGTGTCGACAATATATTAGAAGCTTTCAGGAATAAATAAATTTCTCTCACATTTTATGTACCTGAATACGTATCTCTTGCTTATCAACATCTTAGATTATTAAAAAAACCAGAAACAAACTTTTCCACCAAAATTAGGTAAAAAATGATAGTTGTTGAAATTCACTCATATCATTATCTTTATGTTTCTATTGGTCCTTAGTTCCGCGACGCTTTTAGCTATAACTTTATTTTTTTCTTTTCTATTTCATAAGACCATAGCATACCCAACATCTCAGTCTGTGTCATCCTTACTTCCATTACTTTCGTGTCTTTAGTTAACAATTACATACTTTTGGGTTACTATATGAATGATATACTTAGCAAATTCCCCATGTACATTTCAATGTTATGCTAATAGTGACGCGGTCAACAACATCAACCGTTTGCGTCAAATTTCGCGCATGTAAAACAATGGCGGTCCTTGAGCTACCAAATTGGGTGTCCTACACGGTTGTGAATGATAAGCAACCACATCTGCGTGTCCATTCATTATTATTTATTAATAATAATTGACATTACGTCAATCGATTTGATTAGGATGATAATTGAATTCATCATAATTGTTATTCTTTGTCATATCAGCTTTTAATTAAACATTTCCTTATAAAACGATGCTAGATTGATTCTTTTGGATCCTAGCCTTTTTGGTATTAGATCAGAGGCTCAATATTCTTATTTTTCTGTTGTAGTATGATTCCTTATTCTATCACCAAGCAGCTTTGCTTTACTCTAGTTTGAATGTTATGAGTGCTGTCCCAATTACAGGGTTCTGAAACATTATTATTCTTTCTTTAAAGTCGAAAAAGTATCGGCAAATCTTTAAGATATTCAAGATCTTATGGGGGTAATCAGGTATTGCCAGCTCATAGGTACGTTAGCAATTTTTAAAATTTAAAGCAGTATTACTACAGATTATTTTTGCTTTTTTTATCATTCTCTCGTTCCATGGATCTAACAGGAGTATTAGCTTTAACAATACAAGAAGTGACAGTAATCAATATCAATGTGCCCCTTTTCTCAACTATGTTATAGTCAGCTTCCAGTCTAACAGGATGCGGCTCAATATCAGTAATTTACACAGCCTGGGTACTGGGCAACACGATATTTGGTAATATATTTATTTAAAGACGACAAACAAAGCTTACACGAAAAAAAATGTAATAAAGCACTTATATTCGATATAATATAGCGTAGCCTTAATTAAAGGCTGCCACGGCATGCATTAAACATAGAAGTAGTTATAAACAGGTGAAACTTATTTAGATACATTGTTATAAAGATTCGACATCCAAATACAAATGAAATTGGTAATACTAGTTGTCAGACTTCTGGGCTTCTAACGACCCGTTACGATTGTCAAAAGTCTACGTATGACAGCCTGAACCAACGGCTTAGTGTGCTTTTCGAGGCACAGATGTCTTGGTAAGTAAAGATGCTCACCCATCCACAGCAAGCATAGCTTAACCTAAACGACTGTCCATAACGACGCGAAGAATTAAAAGTGTCAGTAATAAAGCAACAATTCATTCAGTTTCAATCTCTGACAAAGAAAAATAAAAGAACATTGTATTTCCAGCTCATTACTAGTGCCAACATGTCACACTCCTCGATTAGAAGTTGATAATGCCAGGGTTTATCTCACTCTACAAGCATTCGCAATTAACGTTATCAATAGTAGTAATTATATACAAGTGCCACTAATTATTTACAAGGCGACGCTATCGGTTCCAATAAATAACACGAATAGAAACTATATGTTGATCATGATCTTGGACTTTTTGAGAATTGATATTTTACTGAGAATTTTGACTAAATTAAAAGGCAAAATGTTTTATACAATTTGTGGTTGCCTTTTTTGGGAACTAAGCAGGGTGTCGAGTTAGTTATTTGCATCCGTCAAGAGGTGATCCAGTGTTGGCAAGTGGAATAGTGTTACCCAGCTGTTGTGGAGGGCAGACAGGTAGTCGCTCCCTGTGAAACACTGGTATATAGATCCATCTGTTTAGACAGGAAGACGATCCCAATATAGTTGGGATATGGTTAGGCAAATTGATTGATCCTGATAACTGACATGAAGATAGTAAAAAATACAAATGTAGGGATCAACGGAAAATAGTTGACGTGTGTAGTTTGTTCACGGTAACTTACGATTGCTTTTCAAACATTTTTTTTTTCAATAGAGGTCTAGTTGCTATGTTATTAACACATGAACTACATTCCTATTAATAGCCATGCATTCTCCTCCCATGTAAGGTCAAAACACAAATGTCACAACACATATAAACAAGCCCACACATTAGTCACCTGGACTCCTGCTCACCCCGCAAGGCAGTGAGCGACATTCCGCCCAACAAGGACTTGACAACATTGTTATAACTAAATGCTCTTGAATGTGGGCGCGGACATAAGGACCAACTAATGCGTTTATTAAATAACAAACTAGTCCGCTGTTTACGCGGGACGGCGGGAGTGAACAGAATTCACGCGAACATTTTCGATTCTTTTTACCCATTTTGATTGAAAAAAGTTCGAGTACCTAATGTCAAGTATGGTTTTGTAATTTGATTATAAAAGTTACAAAAAAAGTCATGAAAACGTAGTATAATTAGGGTCTATTTCACCAATGAAACTAAACGCGATCAATATACATTTAATCCGAGTTGAAGAGCGTTAATATTCCACAACTGCGATGACAGCTCTAGTTTAGAGGGAGTTTTTTTTTAAAATGACATCTTGCAATTCAGCCTATGAGGTTGGCGGCTGCTTAACCGGGCTTGCCTGTGGCTACATCAATAAATTAAAGCCTCGAGCCAGGGCTTAAAAAAACCTAAAAACTAGAGCGACTACACCCTAAGAGCATGCCCTTTGGGGTAAGGACTTCGGCTTGGGGCACTGCTGGTAGAGTGCAGCAAGGGACGGGCTGTATCGCAATGATGGTTTCAAGCTGCAGTTTGCATTCAGTTTCATTGGTGAAATTCGCTCACAGTTATTAAACTAGTTGACCAAAGAAGTAGTAAACATCATAAAGTTGCGAGATGTTTTTCCCTTATAATAACAACAATGTAACTGTCACTTTAATAATGATCTCAATCTAGAACCGTGGTGTACCGCGTCACGTACTTCTACACCTGCATGTTATATCACACACGTGACTGTGGAAATAAGCGTGAAGTTCGTTTTAATTATTCATAATTATAGTGCCTCGGAAAATACGCTAGGCTGTTGGTCCCGGCTGTCTTCCATGGATTTTTGACAGTGTACCGGGTAGCCAGAAGCCCGAAAGTTTGACAACCAGTCTTACCCCTTGGTAAGACTGTTTATCGTGTCACCCAATTAGTGGGTTGTGGAAATTAGATAAGTAGTTATTCCTTGTAAAATACTGGTATTCATCAGAATCCGGTTAGACTGGAAGCCGATCCCATATAGTTCAGAAAACGCTAAACAGATTGTGATGAACTATTGGAGGGTACTTATTATATCTGACTTTTATGAAAATAGGCCAAAAAGGGTTTTCAAGGCTTCCAGAGCTACGAGATATTAAGTGTTGTCAAATTATAGTACTCAGGAGGATAAGACTGACCAACACTTTGTCCCTATGCCCAATTTCTGAAGGACTGTTGAAAGATTTGTTCTTTTGTCATCACTTAATTGAAGTTAATTAATTGGCTGATGTAATGTCAGTCAATCAATCACAACACATTTGATTGCGTCAACTAGTTAACATTTGTATTTATTAAATTTTTACTTTAAAAGATAGGAAGGCCGTTTCTTTTCCCGTGCAAAGTGTCACGTTCATAAACACCTGCGATCTTGTATATCAAACGTGTGACTTACACGTGACTATGTGAAAATAAGCGAAAAGATAAAGGTTATTGAAGTTTTGAAGTCAAGGATATCGGTAGCATAGTACAGTGCGTTCTTTTGTAGATTATTTACATTTATAGCAATGACGCCTTTCCTACCAAATTTAATCTCTGTCTCGTTCAACTTAGAGCCCACTTGAAACCACACAGGCTTGAAACTGCAGCGTTTCTTGCGTTCCAAATTAGGATTCTTTTGTATTGAAAGTTCAGTTAGAGGCACCAATGTTACATGCACGAATAGGGATAGACTTAAATCAACTATCAATATACAAACATATAATTTTGGTGCAGGAATTGATCACGACGCATTGTACGAACGGCAACCTACGATACCACCCTAAACAGCAACAATATTCCTTCGTCATTTTGCTTAAAACATTAAAAATACACTTAGATCCTAGATATATAATCTAACAACTGAACCTTATAAAATATTTCTTCTATAAAGCATTTAACTTAACCAAGCAAAGTTTTGCGGAAAAGGGAAGTCTTTACCACGACCGCCGCCTGTCCATAAATGGTCACGGACATAGCCCGATACGGTCAGAATTATTAACTTAATCTAACTGTTATTATCCTCCAACTATGGTCATTGTAAATTAGATACTGTTTTTATGATCCGAGGGTTAGCCGAAGGGTTATGAATGAAAATGTCACTAACTAGCTTGTTGATATTAATTATAGTGCTGGCTAATGTAAGCAATATAGATTGAAGGTGTTATAATATTTTTCTAAAAGGTATGACAGGCAATATCTGGTTTGTGTCTTTTAAATGGCTGTAGACCATTATGGTTAATTATTTGCATGTTATGCAGGAGTTATTGGTAAACTAGTCATATTTTGCTCAAGTTTAAACTTTATTTGAATTTCATACATCAAGAACTTTACGAGCAAAACACATAATTCTAAAAAATTACGTCATTACTGACAAAATATTTTCGTACGTTTCATTTTCTCAAATTATTTTTCTCTGTTTTCCAGAGCGTCTCGACCAAGATGACGGTTGTCACATGGACAAAAACGAACGAGTTGACACCCATGTGAGCCTCAACACTGGCCTGCGCAAGACTGACTTCTCAGACACCTTCTACGGAGGCAGGAAACCCAGCTCCATTGATGAGAAGTCTAACCGAGGCAGCCCTGACCGCGTCGTCATTGTTACAGAGAACAACGACTCGCCCAGCAAGAGCCTTAGGGCTGCTCGGGAAGCTTCCCAGTCTCCCACGAAGACGATTAGAAGCCGACAAGCAAGTCGCATACCACATTCTCCCGTCAGAAACCGGACGCCCAGCCGGGGGAACACACCCAGCCCGAAACATACCGCGAATCCGGTTCAGACATCACCAAAGTTGACCCCAAAACTGCCACCAACCGCCCGGAATACATGGAGCGGAAGGACAGCTCCCACCCAGGCTAAAGTAAAGTCCAGGCCCACTTTGGGAGCAGACACGTTTGAAAACCCTAATAAATCTCCCAAAATGAGGGCTAAGACCCCACAGGCTGAGGCTCAGGCTTTTAAGAGGAATTCTCCTCTTAGAGCCAGCAGCGCTACTCTTAGGTCCCCACCGAATCAAAAGCCTTTGAGTCCTTTGTTAGAACAGATCTTAAGGTCGACAGAAACTGCGAAGGATGACGCATCAGTTCTTGAGAAAATGAAGGAGATTATTAGGACATATTCAAAAGGAGACGATTCTCTATCCAGAACTAGCTCTAAGGACTCGGATTACGCTGATTTCACATCAGCCTGGGTTATGTCTGATGGAAAATTAGAAAGATCTACTAGTACGAGGCAGTTGGCCGCTCCTAGGAAAGACCAACGGAATGGGCCATCCCGGATACCAGCACCGGTGTCTATTGGCTGCAGGAGGTCTACGTCCACGACACAATTCCAATGACAGGAGTCTGGTGACAGCGTGGACACTCTAACCAGTGAAAATTGAACTATTTATGCTAGTGCCTAGTTTGTGTAGACAGGTCTAGTTGAATTGGTGATAGTTCAGTGAAGGATTGCAGCCAAATGGCGTTAAGTGTGATATTTATATGGCGGGAAATGTATGGACTTTAATATCGCATATCTTTGTGTATGTAGCGATAAGGGTTAAGATTATAAACGGATTAGACAAGGACCGGTCTCAAGTGATTTGCCCCGGTATTTACTTGATAGTGCGCTCCATAAAATTCAGTGGCTTAAACCGATCTGGGTTTGTAGTACAGAATTTCATAGAGGCCAGACTTTTGTGGGGTACGTGCCGAAGGTACGTCGCTTAAGAGACCGGCTTAAACCCGGTTTTGACTTAAAATATGACTGAAGCAGTCAATTTGTCCAAAACGTGGATTACATCAGGTGTTAGCTAGAACGTTAGTTAGAATGGTGTAATCCGACTAAGAATAATGACGATTTTTTGAATTTTAACCATAGTTTAGTACTAATTATCGATTAGAAAATTCGTACTAACAATTTTAACAACACAATGGTAATTCAACCATTTTGGTTATATCCGATTTTTCCATCTATTTGCTTATAAAAAAACTGACTTTTATGAAACTGGGTGTTGACTTAATCATGTTGACGTAAAATATAATTTATTTATAGTTTCAATGATCGGCGTTAAAAAAATATTTTCAGGAGTTTATTTCAGACGAAATATAGCCTAGAATGATAAAATTGATTGCCTGAGCATAGCCTAAAGCTTCAAAGCTTATAAATGTATCTAAAGCGGATAAATCAGCACTCACTTTTTTATCAAAAGTCGGTTAAATATGGTGCTAAGCAATAAAAATGTTAGCTTTTGTTGTTTAGTTATTGTTAATTTAATTATTTTTGGCTAAATGCGATCACAAGCTGTTTACAATTTTTAGCCTTAAGTTAGATAAGTAATTGTGTAACTTGGCCCCCACATTTATTTGGTTTTAAGTTCACAAATTGGACCAAAGTTTATCCGAAAAAAGGAAAATAGAATGACATATTATGTAGACAACACGGTAAAAAAAGTTTTTTTTAAATAAATGATGATAAACTTTGGTACAGTATTTTTTTACAGACTTCTAATAACCCCTTATTAAATATTACTATTAGTAAAATAATAGAATGTTACTAATAGTAATTATTTAAGAATAAGTACTCAAGTACGTTTATTTTACAAGATGACAAGTTTTAGTTAAGTTTATTTTAAGTTTTAGAATTACTTTTTTATTACTTCCCGGTAAAAAATTACTAATTAATTAATTAAAAGAAAATTATCTACTTAATATTTTGACATTTGAAATTATGCATTTAACGAAAATATCATTCCACGTTTGGAGTAGCCGGGATATTCAGCAATTTTTGTTTAAAAGTAATCTCATTTTGTATAGGTTGTGAAAGGTTAGAGCTTATGAAATCTGTAGAATTTTTATTAAAAAGAAATAAATAATCACGTAGTATTTTTTTTTGGTAATAAAACGAAATGGTAATATGGCATTATAAATTATAAACAAAAAAAAAAAAAACGTGAACATCCATTTTCATACCTCATTATACTTACTATACTTTTAAAAGAGATATTTTTGCACACTCTTAATGAAAAAAAAAATACATTAGATGTCACTAGTTGCCATAAAGCCGTCCGTTTCAAAGTGTAGTAAAGACATAGATGTAAATTGGCATCGGAAAATGTTATTTGGGCCCCGTTTTTAATATTTTTTATTAAAAAAAAAACTTATTGGCTATTTTTTTTTTAATTTCGTTGAGTTGCTTTATTAAAAAAAATTAAAAACAAAAATCTTTTGGCCAAAATAATATTTTGCAAACATATTACTTCTTTCATTGTAATAGATAATTTAATATTAATTAAATTAATGATTGAAGTAATTATCTGTAAGTAAAATATCGTAAAGATTTTTAATCTTTCGGTCTATAAGCAGGACCTTGTTAAGATGTCACAAATACTTCTATGTTGTAATGCTACGCTGAACTTAAAATGTCATTTGCTCTTAAGAATACAAAATTGACAAGATTGTCGCATACTAATTTATGTCCACAATGTTTTTACACTATACAATATTGTTTTTTGTTTTAATTGTAATTTTTTCCCTTAACGGATTTTTTACTTTTTTATTTGTGTCAAAACCTACAAAATGTTTATAACGCTCAAGCCTTCAAAAATATGTCATCTGTTTACTTAATATAATAAAAATAATTTATAATAATTATTTTGGTTTCATTTTTCATTGAAAATAACAGGAAAAATATTATTTTTTTAAATAAAGAAAGGAAAAGATTATAGAACGTAAATAATAAATATGATTTGAAATTTGGTAAACAGATGACCCAAAATGAATGTCCTCAATTATTTTATTATGAAAGATTTGCATTATTATATCTTTATATTAAGCGAGGATGTTCATTGCAATATAATATATATCATAAGCAGACATTGTTATACTATCATAAAAAATTAAGGAAAAAACAAATCAAAACAGCAAAAAAAAATTCAAGGCTCTTCGAATGTTTTTCTATGATAGTGTAACAATGACCAAGCTTAGAGGCTAAGATTTTAGTTAATTTACATTATTTCTGTTCGACGTAATGTTACCAGTGACTATGCCATAGATATCTGTTATTATTCACGGAATAAACGATAAGTTTATCTTAAATTATTGTTTTTTTTTTTAACCATTTAAACCCAACGTTCAGTACTTTTTGAACGTAAAAGTTACATAAGACAGTCCTCCAAATCGCCCGCCCTTCACCAATTGCTAGTGCTTTAGCTAGGAAGAAGAAGTGACGCAACAAACTCCCCAGCAGTACAGCTGTCTGTTCAGTTAGAACACTTAGAACAGCTTGATTCCACACAATCATATGTAAGTAATTATATTACGAAAGAAATAAATTAAATTATTTGCCGTATATCAGCAGTATTGTCAGAATTTAGTTTTCAACAAAACCTTAATAAATAATAAAAACAAAAACGTAAACAGAACATAGAACCTAAATAAAAGCCTCCAGGCATAAATATATATTTTTTATTTTTCCCTCCAGATATTTTTTATATGTAATCATACAATTTTTATTATAAAGACCAATTGATCATACACACACGCCGGTTGCGAGTACTACGTACCTGACCTCTCTGAAGAACATCACCGATAAGTTCACTATATGTATATGTCTTCCTAGGGCGTCCCCTCCCGGTGTTTCCACGCACATCAGCCTTGTAAATTTTGTTTATATCTTGTACAAAGTGCGGACGCTGTGTTAAAAAGTTTTTCCCGTAGAACTTGTATATAGTGAGGAAATGAAAAATCTTTCTACCTAAACCATTTTACATGTAAGATAATTCTATTAATGTAAGTAGATTGTTTAGATTGATTTCTTACACACATTTTGTAAAACAAAGTACCAAGGGAAGGCGAAGTCTTTACGTTTGTCGGCGCTTGTCAAAGGATTATCAAAGAAAGCCGAAAGTAAGTAAAGGTTTTATTTTGTTAAACCCACGTGATTGTAGCTCTGTAGTTTATCGGAATTTAGCCGTATTACTGAAAAAACATTAAAGTGATGCATTTTGATTTAGGCGTAGACAAAGTGTATTATTTTTGCGATTGAAACATTCTCATCTCTAACACTTATTTTGTCTTTAGGGTGGGAAATCATCCTAGGCGGAGCACCGCCGTGTCCTCGTGGAGGCGATCGGCGGCAGCGACTTCTCGCGTCCGGCCCTGGTGCGAGCCATGGTACGGAGCGAGAGGGCATGGGAAGCCGTCACCTCCTTCTGCGAAGCAGTAATGCTCGCGAAGGAGGAGGCGGGGCGCGTGAGGGAGTGGCAGTCTCTGCGCCCTCACGTCCCTAGCCGCTACAGGAGGAGACACCCCGGGCGTCGGGAGTCCACTGCGGACTCCCGGCCACCGTAGGCGCGAGCTTGCGGGCGGCGAGCAATGGGTAGCTCGCCGCCCGGTAAGGACCAAGCTCGGGTCGACGGCGCGTAGTGTTCCACGCGCGCCTCAAAGAGATGTCAGCAACACTGAAGGGGTCTGCTAGGACCGATGCCTGCCGGGGTCGCGTGATTGTTCGAAAGAGATACCGTGGCCCCGGCACATGGGCAATTGAAGGAACACGGGTGGGTTTTAGTCAGTAAAAGTCGGACACGCCCTCCCGCTCCGCCCAGAGCGGGAGAAGTCATTTGATGATTTCCCACCCAAAAAAAAGGGTGGGAAATCATTAAACGTGACAAAACTTGTGAAACGTTTCAGACTTTTACTGTAAGTGTATTGTTTAAAACCTACCCGTGTTCCTTCAGTTGTCTGTGCCAGGGCCACGGTAACTCTTTCTATCCTCAACCCTGTCAGGAAATTCATCTGGATCACTTAAATTACTGATCATTGGAACGAAGTTCCTTATCGCGCGTTGTGAAAGGGGGCTAGACGGAAAAAAATCTTACGAAAAGTTGTCACGACATGCTTTAACCGACTTCAAAAAAAGGACGAGGTTTCTCAATTCGACCGTATATATATTTTGTATGTTGTTGTTTTTTTTTGTTGTGAGTAGAGAGGGAGAGAGGGGGAGAGGGAGAGAGAGGGGGGAGGGAGGAGAGTGGGGAGGGGGAGAGGTGGAGAGGGGGAGAGGGGGGTGGGGAGCGGAGAGGGGGAGAGATAGGGCGAGAGGGAGAGTGAGAGAGAGAGGGAGAGAGAGAGGGAGAGAGGGAGAGAAAGAGCGAGGTAGAGAGAGAGGTAGAGAGAAAAGGAGAGAGGGAGAGAGAAGGAGATAGGGAGAGAGAGAATATTTTTGTTGAGTGTATACAGGTTTTTTGTACATAATAAATAATTAAAAAATTATAACTATTATGAATCCTGGAAAGGAACTTCGTTCCATCCGGGTGTCCCTTGACACCTCTAAGTTTTTTTTTTCATTTGGATCATTGCCTTCAGCATCGAATATCCTTGACGAACTATAAAGCCTCGTAACCAGCCTGGTGATCATACGATTTCATCGAGCAGTAATTTGTATGTAACGATCTTGTCTGCGTCTGCTGATGCGAGCTCGTCCTCCATGTCGCTCTCCCACGCTGTCAGTGATACGGTAACGTGTCCAAAGTCGATAACATCATGCGTGGTGCCCATAGCGGTTGCCACAACACTTTGCCAACAGTCAGCTTCCAACATTTCTACGGCTTTAATAATTAAAAGGTAGGTTTGTTTGTTTGAATCAAATCTTGCAAACTGAATTAAAATCAGTTCCTCTTATCTACGGAGCTGAAATTTTGAAAATTGATTCAGGTCCGCAGACAATACATTTTTGAGATCCAATAGGTGTAGAATCATTTCTACACCCAGTATTGGATCCAGACGAAGGAAGTCCATAACAATCAGTGCAGGAGCTCTTAGTACCGTCTCAGACAATGGTGACATTAGACGTGTGTGTGAGTGTATGTCTGTGTTCACGCACACATTCACTGCATGCTTGTACACATAAGCACCACAAGAAAAGTGCGCGTCGCTTCGTGAAATAAAAATACTGTATTGCTGCCTACGCAGGACCTAAAATATATGTAATACAAACTTATTGAATGGGAGCACACACAAACTTTTTCATTAAAGAAAAGGAAAATAAAGCCATGAGATTCTATTGGCGCGTGGCCAAACTCAGAACTAGCGTCGCCATATTGTTTTTTTGAAAACATTTCACGAAACAATTGCACAAATGCTAACCGACAGCGCCCCATGCCAACGTCATTCGTCAGCCAAAAGATCTTTCTAGCAGTGTAAATGTCATCTTTGTGTCAAATGGATCCGAAAATGACTCACAGACTGTCAATTCTGTCAACTCCACTAGTTAGTCGAAATCTACCGTGATGGTCCCATGAACCAACCCAGGGCTCATCCTGACGATGAGCGTAGTTGTTGCACTGCTCGCAAAAATATTCAATACAGGTTTCTTCTTCGTCATAGTTTTTGCCGCGTTCCTGTCAATTAGAGAACTCGTCAGGTTGACTAGGCATGCGCATGGAAATCTGTTGTCGTGTCTTTGGGGATCTTGGTGAGTTGCACAAAATCTAATAATATTTAATTTCGAACCCAAGCAGAAGCTTTATTTTGTGTAAATTATTTCATCACCATTGCTCTCAAAACGGTGAAGGAAAACATCGTGAGGAAACCGGCGGCAATATCTAAAAACCAAAAATTCGGTTTTTTTATTTATTTATAACTGCTTAAATGATCAATACAGGGTTTACCCTAATGCGACAGCTAAGAACTTAAACTAATAAACTAAATTACAAAACTAAGCACATTATTAAAATTCAAAAAACAGCATTACATATAACTAACAAAAAACGTAGTACAAAAAAAAAGTTAAAATTAAATAGATATTATTATTTTGCTTGTACCATAATATAAATAGTAATACCCTTGCGAATTCACTAAAACAACATGTAAACACATCAATCTGAGTTTGAAGGTCGTTGATGGTACGGATAGCTCTGGTAAGGGGTGCCTTGGCAAGCAGGTTAGTTCTGGCTATAGGTACCAGTAGCAGTGGCGGGCTGCGCCGCCTCCACACGTGGCGGTCCGGCACACACAGACTCAAACGCTGCAATACTCCCGGGTGGCTCTCCACTCCACGAAGCACCTTCACCAAGTAAGCGACCAGCGACATGTGACATCTGCCATCCCGCACTGGGCCCCTACTCCCTCTCATCGAGGGGAGGCCTGAGTCCCAGCAGTGGGAACAGGCGCGGTCGCAGCCTAACATTTTGGGGAGGGTCACCATGAGTACTGAAGAATATTTTTAGGAAGGTAAATCACCTTTGGTCTAGTAGTCGCAAGCGCTGCTGATCAGAATGATGTTCCGGGTTATAATCTTTTTGCAAATGTCCATCGGAGTCTCCGTGGCTCAAGTGAGAACAATTTTAAGATAGTAAGACAGGCAAATCGTTCAGGGTTTTGACAGCATGACTGTCTTTGGGGGGGGGTCACGACCCCTAGGACCCCCCCCCCCCCTCGGACCGCGCCTGAGTGGGAACATTATAGGCTGCTGATGATAAATAATCTTTAATCACTTAAAGATGGTATGTTCCTAGACCGTCTTTACAGGGGAAGCCCTAAAGTATGAGAACCAGTTTTAACAGGGAGTATCGTATTACCCAGCAACTGTGTTGTGGAGGTCAGATAGACAATCGCTTCATGTAAAATACTCGTACCCAGCTGCATCCGATTCAAATTTTGACTGGCCTGTTAGTCCAGTGGTTAGTGACCCTGACTGCTAAGACTGAGGTCGTGGGTTCGATTCCCGCCCAGGACAAATCTTTGTGTGATGAGCTCAATCATTTGTTCTGTGACTGGGTGTAATTTATCTATAATATGTATGTATTTAGAAATATATAAGTATGTTTATCAGTTGTCTGGTTACCATAGTATAGGCTCTGCCTAGTTTGGGATCAGATAACGTTGTGATGGTTGTCCTAAGATATTATTATAAATGGGAGAATGTCCAACATAGTTAGGAAAGGCTAAAGAGATGATGGTGAAGTTTTCTTTCAATTTAAACCTAGTAGTACCTAGTAGATCCTTGCTCGCTATGGAGGGAAATGCTTAAGATCTCCTTCGCAGAAAACTCTGATCATGGTTGAAGAGTTATAGTGTGAAAAAAGTTTTTTTTTAAAATGTTAGCCTACACTGTCCCACTGCTGAGCAAAGGCCTCCCCCAAATCCCTCCAAGTATCCTTTTCCCGGGCCACCTCGCTCCAACCCTTGGAGTACGCGTTATGTCGTCTCGCCACCTCTTCTTGGGCCGGCCTCGCCGGCGCCGTCCATCGTCAGGCACCCACTGTGTGGAGACTGTTGCCCAGCGGTCACTGTGCATGCAGCTGATGTGACCCGCCCAGTCCCATTTTAGCTTGGCAGCCTTTTTGCCAACGTCTAGGATTCCCGTTTTGGAGTGTGAAGCTATACAAAAACAAAAGGACACTTAGGCGGCGGAGTACTCGTTTGCATCACTGCCATCCGGAAACATGCCCAGAAGACTGGCAGCATTGCCAGATTATAAAATACATTTAAATGATTGTTAACTCCCGACGCAAAAGAGGTGTGTTATAAGTTTGACCGCTATATGTGCCTGTCTGTGGCACCGTAGCTCTAAAGCGGGTGAACCAATTTGGGTGAGGTTTTTTTTAATTTAAAAAATGAGTTTTCTAGCGGTGGATCTTAGACATGTTCTATCAAAATCAGTTCAGCCGTTTCGACACGACGATCCTTTTGATCAAAGTATTACTTACAACTGTTAAGCTTAAATCTTATAAAGCTTAAAGGGCTAATACGTACCTATATTTTTTAGTAGTAAAAAGATTAAACATACTTACGCGGTTTTTACTATAGTAAAAACCGCGTAAGTATGTTTAATCTTTTCAGTTCAGTTCAGCATTGTCAAATTGAGAAATTAAATCTATCCATTTGTTAGTTCTCACATTGATAAATTCAATAAATGATGTAACCAACTTTTGGTAACAAAATTATTGTTTGAAAAGAATGTCCATGGAGTTTCTTGTCCGTTCTTCTCCACAGGTCCGGAACGGTAGGTTCTCCGCTTTGAAATGGTCAACTAGCTTTATTGTTTTGACTCGCTGCCACTTGACAATTCAAAAGTACCTGTGATTGGTGTATCTAGACATCTAAACTCTAGACAAATAAATGAAATTGGAGTGTCTGTTTGTAATATTAAGATAACCACTTTTTACTAAGTGTATATATATGGATGTAGAAACGGTACATATGCCAAAACAACATTTTTTACTATTTTTGTCTGTCTGTCTGTTTGTTCCATCTAATCTCTGAAATTGCTGGACCGATTTTGACGGGACTCTCACTGGCAGATAGCTGATGTAACAAGGTGTAACTTAGGCTACTTTTATTTTAGAAAAAAAAAAAAAACTCACGAAAAAAATATAAAATGAATGAAAAACTATTCTGTTAAATACCATGCGGACGAAGTCGCGGGTAACAGCTAGTTTGAAATAAATGCTTTGTGTTTGAGTTATCAGATTAATTTCAACAATCAGTCAACATTATTTATATGTCGAAAATCAACCTTCCTGCCTTTTCCCAATTATGCTGGGCTCGTCTTCCAGTCTAACCGGATGCAGCTGAGTATCAGTATTGTACATGGAGCGGCTGCCTATCAGCGGGCCTAAAAAGGCCACTTTAAGCAATTCTTTTAAAAGCGATTCATTTCCTGTATTCCTAGCTAATCTTTAGCCACTCGTCTAATTTCCGTAAAATTGTGACCACATATTAGCAGAATCATACTCAATTCAATTCATATGAGAATCATATTTGGTGTAAATGTTACAGCATAAAGAAATAAAGACCGTATTTTTAGTGGTAAATATATATTTAAAGATTTAATAAACCAAATAGACTATTTCTACAGTTGAAATGCCATTTCATTATAATATTCTTATAACTAACTAGCTGTACCCTGCCACGCTTCGCTGTGGCACATTCGAGTGTTTTCCTCGCTTCCGGTAGATGGTGCAGTCACTGGTACACAGCTGATCGTTAAAAGAACTGGTTTTTTGCGGTCACGAATATGTGACTAATGCAAAAAATAGATAAAAACAATCCTTGATGCGGATTATATTGTCATGCTAAAATTTCAGCTCTATCGGTGCAGAGTTTTTTGAGTTTTTGAAGCGTATAGAAACCAACATAACATAGATAGATTAAAAAACCGCAGATAAGCCCTGAAAAGGGAAACTAGAAACAATAAAAAAATTATAAGCTGTCAACGCAGTACAAAAAAGTTTTTCGCTTGAGATATGTGTGTGTCTTATTGTTCTGTGGTTCAAATCAAACCAAATCATTTATTTGCATAATGGTTATGTCAACAATAAACATCAACAAAATGTGTGTACTTATATTTTTTTTTAAACTTAAGTATTTCATGCAAGTTGGATCGTTTTTAATAAAGAGTAAGTAAATACTTGTTTATCTTAAATTAATATTTAATTGTATCGCTTTGCACAAAATATTAATTGTTCGTAATATTTTGTAGGTATGGAAAGGCGTGCAGCTAAGAGTGTCCTAGACATAATGGAACATTCTGCTCGACTTTCTTCATTGAAACTGGGAGCTCGGTCGCTGTTGAGCCCTTTATCTAAGGCTATGTTAATTTTTCGAAGAGCCACATTTCGTCGGTGATATAAGATGGTCTCCATATCACGAGCATGCTCAAGAAAATTTTCTTAATGGGCAAAATTTGCAATTATTACGATATTTCTTCAAAATATCCTCAATATGACTTGTAACTCTTGTAAGATGTTGCTCTTGACTACTTTCTTATGATTCTGCTATTTGACATTAAACTCCAATACGAATACCCATACAAAACTGTCAAATAGATGAATTGCGTTGTAAGAACTGTACGCAGATAATATTATGAATTGTTAGTTTGTGACCATTTTGTGATTCTGCCAAAGTGGCCTTTTTAGATCCCCTGACTACCGCGTAACGGGTGCCACTATTAATAAGATGATAATACTCATCGAAAATATAAAACTAAATTGTTTCCCAAAAGTTATTACAAATCAAAAAGTTTTATTTTTAATTTGTATTTAGCATTTCAAATACTATAATTTTGAAAATGTCCCATTTCTGAAAAGACCTTTGTGGACCTGTCTGAGAAAGGAAGCCTAAAAACGATAAAAAAAAAAACACGGAGTTTGTCGATTGAGAGGACTTTTTCGAGGTTCCTCTCTTCGTTTCTGTTCCTTCTAAACAATGAAAATAATTATAAATATGCGTACTATATATTATAAAATAATTATTTAGTACCTATAAGTTAAATAAGTAACTATGCAAGATAGTGAAGTGGTGACTGTACCTAATGGATGAAGCATTTAAGAGGAAGGGGATGAATATAAATGTGAATAAGGCGAAGGTCATGGTGTTTGAAAGAGAAAAGAACGTATCGGTATGCAAAATAAATGATGAGAGCGTGGAGCAAGTAACTGAGTTCGTACATTTGGGGAGTTTGTTTATAAGGGATGGAAAGATTGATAAAGATGTAGAAAGAAGAGTGAATGTGGGAAATAAAGTAAACGATGCGATACAATGGTGTGCTGGTGCCTACGATTATGTATGGAAATGAATGTTGGGTGGTGGCAAAAGAAGCATGAAAGCAGAATTAATGCTGTGGAAATACGTTCCTTTTTTCAGATTTTCAACTTACTGATAACAATTTTACTGATTTTCAGCTTGTTGGGAATTTATGCACCTTTCGAATGTCTTAATTGACCGGACTATTATTTGACTTCCAGATTTTTCGAAAATGTAGTACGATGCCCTTATATTGGGGCTCATAATATACTTACTCTTGATAGGAATATGTGAGTATCATTTAAATTACCATTTGTATAACATATATGTGGCCAAAGGCACTTTGTTCCATATTACAGACCTTGGAAACAGGACCACCAATTGCTAGCAAAGAGCTAATTTGCTCGTCTACCAAAATTTGGCAAACCGGTTCACATACTCTATAGTTACATATATGTATATATTAAGCAATGCTCCGTGTGGTGCCGGACGTAAAGAATAGCATCAGCCCATTTCTTCACGTGGGTGTCGTAAGAGGTGACTAAAGGACTTACTAGAGAATGGGCAGCAGCGTTCTCTATGCATTTTACCACCATACTGCGATCGCCAACCCGCCTGCCAAGCGTGGCGATTATAGCAAACCCCCCAAATTGGGTGAGGTCTATGTCCAGCAGTGAACGTCGTTCGGCTGAAATAATGATGATATTAAGGAACTGTGCTAATTATTACGTTAAGTTCTTGGAAGATTCAAAAATCGCTAACCTCCAAACGTAGCTTATGACGATAATATATTCTCCCATCTTACGGTCAAGGTTTTAATCGAAATCCATCATTGCTATTTCAGTAGTAATTATAAACGAAGCATTCTGTGAAGCAGTTTGCTTGAAGAACGCACAGTAAGCTCAGAGGAGCCGAGAGATGCTGGACGTGGAACTGAATGAGAGAAGGCCTGGCAAGAAAGATAGAGAACCCATCTTGCACCAGCCGACCATGGCGATGCACCGTCAAACTTACTAGAAACGAATAAGAGATGGCGCTTTTCTCAATGTTCTAGTTGCTCCTGCTCACAAGACTCCTCAGTCCACGCGGACTCGGAGAAAGCGGTTCCATTATCTCCCACAAAATTGTTGCGGTAAATCTTAAAAATTCGAGAGATGAAATAAAATGGCATGCTTTTTTATAAAATTATTTACTTACACCTAAATTATTATACAATTTTGTTGCAACTTATTATAACGAAGTCTAATTAAAGCAGCTTCAATAAATACCACATACTTGAAGGTGTATTTCTTTTCCTCGCTTACCGCATAGGATTGTTTTAAATTTATTTTTTGCACCTAGCAAATAAGTCTCGCTGTTCTTATATAGCTTTATAACGATCAACTAATCTTCAAGGAATATTTTGTTCATTGGTACTCTGTCAAATATTTCATTGGTGACATTCTGGAGCACTGAACTCCGGGCCTTTTCGTAGGTTTCTTTCAGTTCACTGAAGACGAGGTCTGAATTTGAATTCAGGGCTTCTGACGACCAGTAACGACTGTCAAAGATGCACAAATGACAGCCGGGATCAACGGCTTAACGTGTTTTCCGAGGCACGGAGGGGACTTGGTATGTAAAAATGGTCACCCATTCACGAACTAACCATGGCAAGCGTAACTTAACCTGCTCGATCGTTCCGTGCAGCTGGTATTGCTTAGCTATCAAATGCGAATAAATAAATCTATTCATCTATCTAACTATATGATTACTTGTTCTAGATTCAAGGAAGGGTATCTCCTCTTGAGGATGACCGAAGGAATTGGCCTCGTGGAAACCTTCTGGCAGACAGCGATATTTTTAATAATAGTATTTGCTGTGTTCATCTCCATAAAGGAAATGGTCAGAGCCGCCTTCGGACCTTGCTAGTAAGTATATTTTGGTATTTTAGGTTGACATTGTCCATGGCAGAAAGAAGACAACCAATTTATAAAATACTAGCTGACCCGGCAAACGTTGTTTTGCCATATAAAAAAATTAAGGATTGTATGTATTTTTGTATGTTGTATCATAAAAAAATAGAAATTAAAAATTTTGTCTAAAAAATAAAATAAAAAATTTAGGGGTGGACTACCCCTAACATTTAGGGGGATGAAAAATAGATGTTGGCCGATTCTCATAGATACCGGATAAGCACAAAAAAATTCATCAAAATCGGTCAAGCCGTTTCGGAGGAGTATGGCAACGAAAACTGTGACACGAGAATTTTATATATTAGATAACCACTAGGCCATTACCAGCCGGTTAAGCTCACGTTCGAAAATCGAACACTGTGTTTATAGACGCGCTTGACTCGCACTACACTCTGTTGTATTCACAATGTTCGGTTTAACACAAAGAGTTATAATCATAATCATAATCTGTGGCAACGAAAACTTAACTTACATCAAGAAAAGATTCGTTGGTAATAAATAATTATTTGACTTCCAGATTTTTGAAAATGGAGTACGATGCCCTTATATTGGGGCTCATAATATACTTACTCTTGATAGGAATATGTGAGTATCATTTAAATTACCATTTGTGTAGCATATATGTGATCAAAGGCACTTTGTTCCACATTACGGACCCTGGAAACAGAAACACCAATTGTTAGCAAATGGCTATTTTGCTCGTCTACCAAAATTTGGTAAACCGGTTCACATATTCTATATTAACTCTCTTCTTTCACTGTTTCTTTGACTGACCATTTAGTCTAGTGGTCACTAAGACCCTGACTGCTAAGACGGAGGTCGTGGGATCGATCCCCAACCAGGACAAATCTTCGTGTGATGAGCACGATTGTTTGTTCTGTGTCTGGGTGTAATTTATCTATAATATGTATAAATTTAGAAATATACCAGGCCACTCAGAAAGTATTGCGAAAAAAAGTTTTTTTTTTGTATGAGAGACTGGCCAGTTATAAACTATTATAAAAATAATGATTTATGAGACAATTTATAAGTAAAAATAGGTACGTTCCAATTTCAAAATTTCCCTCCACATTGTTTGCGAGCAAATTATCGTGTCTTATTGGAAAATGGATTTGTGCCGGGAACATTTTCGCGCTTTGATTTTTTACGATTTCAAGTGTCGCCTGAAACCGGACGAATCATACGACAGACTTCAAATTGCATTCATGGATGAATTCTCTTCAAGGCAACTGTGTATCGTTGGTATAACGAATTCAAACGTGGTCGACTAACTTTGGGGGATGAAGAAAGAAGTGGTCGCCCTTTGACGGCTGTTACGGAGGAAAACGGGCTAGCAGTGAAAAATTTAATCCAAGACAACACGCGAATTACATATCATGAGATTCAACACATACTGCAGATTGGATCGAGAAGCTTACACGAGATTCAACACGTGCATCTTCGCGTGAGGAGGATATTTTCACGCTGGGTGCCGCACAACCTCACCGGTGCTCAGAAGCAGGCCTGGGTGGAATGGTGCCGTGATATGATAAACAAATTTGAAGCAGGCTCGTCTCGGCGTGTTTACGACATTATTACAAGTGATGAGTCCTGGATTTATCAATACGATCCAGAAACGAAGCGCCAGTCGACGGTTTGGGTGTTTCAAAACGAATCAACGCCTATCAAAGAGAAGCGATCTAGAAGCGGGGGGAAGATTTTGATTGCGAGCTTTTTCAATTTGACTGGCTCAAAGTCAAAGTAAATTTATTTGCCCAAACATGTGTACACATACAGAATTTCAACGTGCATGCTGGATAACATAAAAGAAAATATAAGTTCAGACATGTTTGCCACGTATTATGGCGTGCAAATATTAGTTGTAATCAGATTATTAATAATTTAGGTAGTCCAGTCAATATCATTAATTTACCTTGAATTTAGTACACTGTAACAAAATTATGAATGTCAACAATAAACAAAAATAATAAAAATCAAAATTAAAAAAAAAATCTATGTCAAAATACATGGTTCTGTCAGAAATTCATTAATATTATAATACGCTTTATTGGTTAGAAATGACTTTAGTTGTTTTATCAATTGTACATTATTAAGCTCCCTCCAACTCTTCGGTAACTTATTATAAATTATGGGGGCCATGCAAAAAACACTTCCGCGCATAAGTGCAGTCCTACTACTATGCAGACAGAGCTGACTTTGATCACGCCTGTTTCTGGGAAATTTATCTGCCATTCGCGAAAATAAATGACTATTATTTCTAACAAATATTACTGACTCCAGAATATAAAGAGATGCTAATGTCAATATTTTATAGCGTATGAAATAAGGCTTACAACTATCGGTAGTTTTTAACTTAAACATCGCTCTGAGGCATCTCTTTTGTGCTTTAAATGCAACTTCTTTATTAACCGAGTTACCCCAAAAGATAACACCGTATCTGAGAATGGATTCAGTTAACCCGTAGTAAGCAGTTAGTAGTACATCTATGTTAACAGCCCGAGACAGATTGTACAAGGCGTACGCACAACTACTTATTCTCTTAGTCAGGCTCTCTACATGCGCCTTCCAATTTAAATGGCGGTCTATTATAAGCCCTAGAAACTTAGTTGTACTAACTGTGTCAATTGTAATGTCACTATATTTTATGTCAAGATTGGGAAGAGTCAATGCGCACTGGCTAAAATGCATAATTACGGTCTTATTTAAATTTATTTTTAAATTATTATTGTCTAGCCATTCTATAGCTTCTGTTAATGTCATATTTATGTCTTCTTTATAAAAATCCCTTTCATTACAAGGTATAGTTATTGTACTATCATCCGCGAACAGTGTCATAGGATGTTTGATTGCCATCGGAAAGTCATTAATATAAAGTGTGAAAAGCGGTGGTCCTAGTATACTTCCTTGTGGAACTCCGTAGATGACGTTACGTTCCTCAGATAGAAATATTTCTTCTCTTTTGGAGCTACTATTAATTCTGCTTATTTCCGTCATTTGTTTTCGATGGTGTAAGTACGATTTGAAGAGCTCAAGGACATTTCCTCTTACACCGTAAGCATCAAGCTTTTTTAGTAAACTGGCTACTTGGTGTCAATCCCTTTACGGAACCAAAGAAGCATCAACGCCGAATGGTTTACTACCAAATGCTTGGCAGAAGTTTGTGAGCAACAAGCGACCAAACACAGGGCTCCGCGGGCTACTGCTCCACCAAGACAACGCGCCCACGCACACCGCGCTCAAAACGAGGGATTTCTTGGACAGCACGCCAAACTTCTGGGGTCACCTTCTTTGCAGCCCTGACCTAACATCGTGTGACTTCTTTTTATTCCCAAATATTAAAAATCAGCTCAAAGGGATACAATTTTCGTCGCCAGAAGATGCGCTGTCAGCGTTCGAGCAGGCTGTAAACGATGTGTCTGCGGCGGACTGGAAAAAGTGCTTCGAAAACTGGTTCAGACACACGAAACTTTGCATAGAGGCTAGTAGAGAGTATTTTGAAAAGAGTTAATAAAAAATATTTCCCTATAGAGCACTTCTTTTTATTTTCGTAAAACTTTCTGAGTGTCCCACATATAAGTACAATTATCAGTTATTTGGTTACTATAGTACAGGTTCTGCCTAGTTTGGGATCAGATAACGGTGTGTTGGTTGTCCTAAAATATTATTATTATACGACTTAAAGAATAGCACCATCCCATTTCTTCCCGTGGGTGTCGTAAGAGGTGACTAAAGGACTTACTAGAGAATTGGCAGCAGCGTTCTCTATGAATTTTACCACCATACTGCGATCGCCAACCCACCTGCCCGTGACGATTATGGCAAACCCCCCAAAATTGGGTGAGGCCTATGTCCAGCAGTGGACGTCGTTCGGCTGAAATAATGATGATTTATTACGTTAAGTTCTCGGAGGATTCAAAAATCGCTAACCTCCAAACGCAGTTCCAAGCTTATGACGATCGTTTACTCTCCCGTCTTACGGCCAAGGTTTTAATCGAAATCCATCATTGCTATTTCAGTAGTAATTATAAACGAAGCATTCTGTAAAGCAGTTTGCTTGAAGAACGCACAGCAAGCTCAGAGGAGCCGAGAGATGCTGGACGTGGAACTGAATGAGAGAAGACCTGGCAAGAAAGATAGAGAACCCATCTTGCACCAGCCGACCAAGGCGATGCACCGTCAAACTTACTAGAAACGAATAAGAGATGGCGCTTTTCTCAATGTTCTAGTTGCTCCTGCTCACAAGACTCCTCAGTCCACGCGGACTCGAAGAAATCGGTTGCATCATCTTTCACAAAATTGTTGCGGTAAATCTTAAAAATTCGTAAAAAGAAATAAAACGGCATGCTTTTTTATAAAATTATTTACTTACACCTAAATTATTATAAAATTTATTGTAACTTATTATAACGAAGTCTAATTAAAGCAGCTTCAATAAATACCACATATTTGAAGGTGTATTTCTTTCCCTCGCTTACCCCAAAGGATTGTTTTAAATTTATTTTTTTGCACCTAGTAAACAAGTCTAGCTATTCTTACATAGCTTTATAACGATGAACTAATCTTCAAGGAATATTTTGTTCATAGGTACTCTGTCAAATATTTGATTGGTGACATTCTGGAACACTGAACTCAGGGCCTTTTCGTAGGAATCTTTCAGCTCACTGAAGACGAGGTCTGAATTTGAATTCAGGAATCTGAAACAAATAATTGGATTTAGATTCACAATAAGCAATTTGATCTCACTGACATTTGCAACACCAGACACATCGCTGAGACAAGACTGCAAAAAGTTGTATGCCTGACTAGCTTATGCCATCATTTTATGTGTTAATCCAGATTATAAACTATCTGTGTACCAAATTTCATTTAAATCTGTCCAGTCATTTTTGCGTAATTGAGGCACAAACATCTAAGCAATCAAACTCACACCTTTTGAACTTGTGAACAAAACAACACTGCTTGAAAACCGAAACCGGCAAAGGAGTTAGTTTTTCACCGGTTAAGTTTCATCAAAATTCTTTGGTTACAATGTGCATGCCACCTCTTTTCCTGCCCTCCGTGCCCCAAAATATGCAGCAATGGTGACTTCTGCGCTGTCTCCGACGACGCCGTGGAACTAACGAAATTTTGGGTCTACATAATTTTAAACACTGTCGTGCTTTCGACATGACGAAGAAGAATGTGCATTGATATTTAACTTAGATGTAGCGCAGAAATGTCTGTGTGCTAAATTACTTATTTAGTCCGTTAATCTGATAGTTGGAAGTGGTTCAAAATCAAGTCCAAACGAGTCGGTTACAAACATGGTTACATACAAATATACAAGGGAAGCTAATAAAAGCGTGTTAAAAAGAACACTAGGGGACGGACGGGCAAGAAGGAGAAGACGGGCATGAAGAATACCTCGTCTAGTTCACCGCTTGATTGATAGAAAGAGACAAGTATTGTGTTACTAGACGCGTCACACATAAGCGGCTAGCGGTCAGTGCACGCGGTGACTGCGCGACTTATAGACAAGTTTTTACGAGCACGGAAAGGATTTTCGTTAAAAAATTGTGATAAAACAGCCGTAAGTACAATCAGTTTGTTTTATTGTGTTCAGGGATATCCCTGTTCTACCATTTTTAAGTTAGTTTGTTGTAATTTGACGTGCAAATCACATTGTCGTCTTAAGTTTTCGTCTCACGGTTTTTATTTGAAATTTAGGTTATTTCGAAAACTACCCGACGGGCAAGACGGAGCCGGGTAAAAAGGATAGTGTCCGTCTTGCCCTCCTTCTTTAATATTGATCGATTATTTGAGTGTGTTTCCATTTGTGTTAATAAAAAATAATATTTGTTGCAGATGGTGTATAACTATAAGCGGAAGACGGATCGGGCCAGTTGGTCCGAAGAAAATTTGGCGAAGGCAATAGAAGAAGCCAAAATGACTTCAATATTAAGTGCAAGTAAGAAGTATGGAATTCCATATGCAACATTACATAGACATATTAAGAGTGGTTCTACTGAAAAGAAATTGGGCCGGTTTGAGACTGTTTTTACGCTGGAGGAGGAAAAAGAACTCTTGAAGTATGTTCAAAAGATGGATAGTTTATTCTATGGCGTCACGCGAACCGAGTTTCTGCAGATTGCTGGTGAATTTGCTAAAAGGAAAGGAAAATCTGGAGTTTTTTCGGGAAATATAGCTGGAAAGGGGTGGTTCAAAAATTTCAGGCTTTGCCATCCAACACTGACTTTGAGATGAATCCACATCTATTGCTCGAGTTAGAGGGTTTAATCGCGAAGCTGTTAATCGATTTTATTCTTTGTTGGAAGAAGTCGTAGAAAAATACAAATTAGCACCGGATATGATTTTTAACATGGATGAAACGGGAGTGAGAACTTCATCAACAAGACCACCTAAAGTTCTGTCAACTTATGGAAAAAAGCAGGTTGGGATAGTTTCCAGCAATGAAAAAGGAGTCTTAACGACCGTTGTTTGTTGCTGTAGTGCATCGGGAACATTTATCCCACCCTTTTTCATTTTCAAAAGAAAAAGGCTCAATCCGAGACTCTTAGACGGTGCTCCACCTGGTGCTGAAGCAACGACCACCGACAGTGGATGGATTAACTCTCAGAAATTTTTGGATTGGTTGCATATTTTTGTGCAAAAAGTACGTCCCAGTAATGATGTTGAATGTTCAATGTTTTGTTGGTATAATGGCGTGTGCTAGCTGACATATGGCGAATAATGTATGTTTTGTTTTATTATATTAATAACTTATACAATATTGTATAGAATCAAGTTCTTCTAACTTAACAGACAGCAGTGCTGCTGGGGAGTTTGTTCCGCCACTTCTTCTTCCCAGCCAAAGCACTAGGAAGTGTCGAAGGGCGGGCGTTTTGGGGGGACTGTCTTATGTGACTTTGACGTTCAAAAAGTGCTGACTCTCAGCCTAGTTTGAATAAATGACTTTTGATTTGATTTGATTTGACTTTTGATTCTAGACGGTCATGAATCACATAAAAGTTACGAAGCACTTGATTTTGCAACAAAAAATAATATCATATTTTTGACTATTCCTCCTCATACGTCACATAAACTACAACCTTTGGATGTTGCAGTATATGGACCAATAAAAAAATACTTCGATATCGAAGTCAACATTTTTCAAAAACAACATCCAGGAAGAATTATTAGCCAGTATGAGATTGCAAAAATCTTCTCTGGGGCGTATTTGAAAGGAGCTACACCTGCAAACGCAATCAGTGGATTCCGTGCCAGTGGCATCTATCCATTCAATAGTCACATTATTGGTGATGAACATTTTGCGCCGTCTGAGGTTTATCAGGGGAATGCTCCGAACATCATATCCGAAACAAATACCAGTACTAGTCCTAGTAGAGGAGATCAGCACAATACACCAGTAAATAACAACGCAATAGAGAATGATACATCATCGTCAGCCAATCGCTGTCCAACACCGGACACAGACTCCATCCAAAATGTGCCACCTAAGCCTGTTCCCGGATCTCCGCAGCCAGTCACTTCCGTCAATGAAAAAATAAATGAAAACACACACAGTATTCAGCCAGATTGTAATATTTTGCAAGAAATTCGCCCCATACCCATTGATGTAAAAAAAAGAAATATGCCAGGGCGCAAACAACAAAAATCAGAAATATTAACGAGCACGCCTATAAAGATGGCACAAAGAGAAAAACATGATGCTGCCGCAGCGAAAAAGAAAGTTTCTTTCGATTCCCCTGGTCCATCAAATGTTAAAAAAAGGAAGACACGTGCCAAAGCAGGTCTATCGAAAGGCAAAGAAAACGAAAAAAGAGACTTCTTTTGCACTGTATGCAAAGAACAATATATATATCCCCCCTTTGAAGATTGGATACAGTGTGATGTTTGTCGAGAATGGACCCATGAATCATGCTCGTCATATTCTGGAAGAGGGTCTTATTTCTGTGATGATTGCTTTGATTAGTTAACATTACTTGTTTTGCCCGACTCTTGTATTCATTTTGCCCGCTATGGGTGGGCAAAACGGATAATGAGCCAAATTAAAAAAAAATGGTATTAAATTAAGTAAGAAGATTTTTCTTTTTTTTTCTTTTAGTTTCTAATCATAATTTAGTTACCAAAGATTGTAACCAGAATAGTCAATTACAAGTATGATTATAATAAATATTTTTTTCTTATTTTTTTAATTAACATGTCCTTCTTGCCCGTCCGTCCCCTAACTTTATATCGTAAAATACAAAACTAGCCAATTGCCTAGTACGTGTTTTCGTAATTATCTATTCGCCCACAAATAAATGAACTGCATATGAATGTTCTACAGAAAATAAATTTTATAGAAAGTGTCGCCTCGCCTATTCCGGGCGAGTATGTCTGTGCGGTTCGACCAATAAGCCCGCCGAATGAGTAGATTGCACCTATGAAGCAACAACGGAGCGCTAGTAAATAATTAAAACGACGATAACTCACTCATTCATATTATCTCCGAGGACCTTGTCTCCGTTGAAGAGGTTCGTGAAGTGCAGCAGCACTCTCTGCGGTATGAACTTCACTCTATAGTCTCTGATGTGCATGTATGTCTGTCCGTCTCTCACGACCGGCTCGCCGATGAGGTCGTGCTTCACTGCGAGGTTCACTGGAAAGGGAAAATACTGTTTTAGGCACAGAAAGAACCAAGAGAAAGAAAGCAGTTTTGCACTGCAGCGATAAAAGAATTAAAGTCAAAATGGGTGCCAAGTTCTGTAGTTCTTAATCTTGAAATAAGTTTTAACATACATGTTATCTTATGTTTGGGTAGTCGACTCTTATGTTTTAAGGATTACCTACAAAACTTGGCATCCATTTAGATCTTAATTCTTTTGTCAGCGCAGTCGGCAACCAAGTATGTATATTTTTAATTCTGAACATTTATAATTTTTTTCATTGAATATTATTACTTTTTGTAAATAAATGATTACTATTCATCATTCAAAATTGTTCTGTAAAATTTACATAAATTATCTGGTATACAAAATGAAAATAGCAACATTTCATCATGAATACTATAATTTTGCGAACGAACGGTGTTTGTTGCTATCACAATTACGAAAGGCGCAAGGTATTAAAAAACCGATGACTTGGAAATTATTTAATATTATCGTAGAAAAACACTGTTTTCTAACTGACTACGCCCGTTCACGAACATAACGTATGGATCAGCACTATTTAGCAGAACCATTTTGAAGGGAAACTACGGATAAACTAGTTAGTCGATATCCACGCGGACGTAAGTACGTATTAAAATCACGGGGGTATTATTCACGCATTAGGTTTTTCATCTGTCTGTGTTATACCGAGCATTGAGAAGTGCTGAGCAGCGGCTTGGAGCATCAGTTCACGAAAAAATCCCCCGCGATTTCGTTTAGTCCATGTTTATGCCGACTTAAAGTTGTTCAAGAATTTATAAGCGCGCGCTTTGATCAAAATCTGACTTAACGCCACCATTTTGATTTCCTATACTTTATTTTTGGTTACCATTTTCACAAAATAATGTTAAGCAACAATGTCTCCTGGTGCTTGAACACCAAAAGATTCTTGTAACAAACTATAGTTTTATTGCTATAAAATATTATTAAAACGATACTCATTACACGCCAGTACACGCAATTGTAGCACCACATCAAACATCCAGCCAGCTACTACCTACTACATCGGCGTTACCTATTAGTCGGGTCGCGACCCGGTACCGGGCCATCAAAATAAAATACCGGGTCGCAACATTCCCGCCTTGACATATTTTTACTATTAATAAATGCGTATTATCGAATGGAACCAGCTTGAGTTTAAAAGTATACAGTGGGTCTCGAAGGTGCAGTATGCAAATTACCGGGTCATGGCAGAACAATGTTTGGGAAACATTGTACTAGATGGCATTCATTTATTGGTTTTGCTACTCGTAACTAGATGGCGTTAATTTACTAGTTTCGCCGCTCCCTACTAGATGGCGTTACACTCACCCATCGTGATATTAGCGATGCCTTTTCCTTGTATAGGCAACAGCAAAATCCTGCCCCTCATGATGTAGTCTGCTATGAACTCCATTTTGGGTGTGACCGAGTCCGTTCTGAGTCTGTAGTTTCTGAGATCAGCCCTGGAAAATATACCAAAAATGAATTAGGCGGATACGTAATTTTTATTAATGTAGGTAGGTAGTTACTTTGCATTTTTCGCACACACCGGGCTTATTCAGCACAGTATTGTACTTTTCATCTCAATATACGTATAAAAGTACCAACTTATTCCCGACTGTCTCTGACTGTAGGCTTGGTGGTATAAAAATAAAGCTATCTTACTGAATAGGATATCCTTTAAGAAAAATAAACTTAAGTTAACCATGTTAAGTTACTGTTAAGCTACACGATTAGATACTGGCATACGACTGGCCAATCCTTTTAAATCTGTATGATTTGACCAAGATATGGTCGGGACTTTAAGAGACTGGATCTTTGGGTTTCTATCGGTATTCTACTCAGAGTAGTAGAATAGAAAACACCGACCTCGTCTAGTTTTAAATTAAATTTCTTTTTGACGTGTCAAAGTCTATGATAATAATTATTATGGCTAAAATTCAACTTATTCTCTAAAAACTTTTTGATTGTCATGACGTCTTAGGATTTTTTTTGTAAAAAAAGAGGTTTTTTATAACTTTCTGACCTTTTCCTCAATGTTGGTCGCAGTACCTATGCCAGGGTACTTTGACCTAATGAGTTACGATATGTTAAAAATGTGGCCAACCGCGCGTGAGCCGAGCGAGCAAAGCGAGCGGTGCCACGGCACCGGCTAGCGAGTGCTACATCCAAGTTGGTAGTAATTATTTACATTATTTAGTATTTTAGGACAGCAAATGGAGCATTTTTTGCCTCACAAAAGAGGCATTATTAAATGTATTAGGGTGTCCATTAATGTTTTTGGGAAATTAAAATGGGAATTAATTGGGGTTCTATTAATTATTTATAATTAACTTACTTGTACAAGGTGAGCACGGAGTCGGTTAATCCATGCAGTTTGATGTTCTTGTACATCTGCGTGATGAGGACCGGCCCGGAGCCGGAGTCCACGTTGATGCTGTTCACGTGGAGAGGCTCCATCTCAGGAACTGATAGTGACGGGATACCTGGAAATATAAGCATAGACTTAAACTCAAAGCAGAAACCATTTACAGGCACTTTCGAATTATAGAAAGAGTCGGTCATTAAGAAAGTTGCATAGTCCAAAGGGTAGTAGGGTCTTATGGAGAATAATGGGCACTCTACAGACTGTGTCCGAACATATGGGAAAGATAGATCCTCAGTGCCAGATAATTCAGTATAATGGTATACGGTCCTCATCGTTATTGGCAGCCTTGCTCTCGGCTTCCATCTGTGCCATGCTTTCCTGGTATGTGCGAGTCTTAAGTCACAGACGCTAGTATATTGTAACGCGGAATACAAACTAATCTGTTCAGGACTGCGTCACATCACAACAAGTTTCGATTGGCCAACACTGATTCTGTGTGGTGCTGGACGTAAATAATAGTACCACCCTATTTCTTCCCGTGGGTGTCGTAAAAGGCGATTAAGGGACTTAATAGAGAATGGGCAGCAGCGTTCTCTTTACATTTTACCACCATACTGCGATCGCCAACCCGCCTGCCAAGCGTGGCGATTCTGGCAAACCCCTCTATATCTTGGAGGAGGCCTATGTTCGCTGAAATGGTGATAATGTTGCTCACTGAAGGCTTCACTACAGGACATAATACAATGATGTGAATCCGGCGTCAACAACGTCTCACCCACGATCTTCTGTAGGTCGTCCTCCACACGATAGGTTGGCCAGATACCATAGGCAATCATCATGAATTTTGGTGACAAAGGATTTAATTTGATGTATTTTAATTAATCAAATCAGCTTTATCCTTCTTAAGGAATCTTTGGATTAATTTATAATGGAGATCATGACTGGTATCTATCTATACTACTCAGTTGTTGAGGAATATCCACTTTCTTACGTTTGGCTTTACTGGTAACTTCGGTATAAGGGGAAAGTGCCAGGCTATAAGCCCACAAAATTCAAAGATTCTCATGTTTTTTTTTTTGCAATTTGCAAAGCAGTGTCAGGCTGTATGATAAACAATAGTAACACGTATGTATTTATAGAATTATAAACAATAAATTAATCAATACATTCCTTCATTAACTAACTGACAAGAAGGCAGTAAAAAGCCTTAAATCCTGGTCAAAAGAATAGCGAATCTACCGCATATCAATCAGTATCGAGCCTCTCAAAATCGTGTGTCCCACATACAGAAATGCGGAACACTATTTTTTAAAATGCGAAAAGCACGTGCGTTGTTCACAAATCACTTGCTAAACTGTTAAGTCATCAAACTCGTAACAGTGTGCTTGTCAACTGTTTTGTGCAACTTTGCATGAATGAATATTTGTGCGGAATACAATTAATACTGCAAGCTTGCTCAAAATAGAGGAACTACGCCGGGTAGAACAGTTGCGAGACTTTATTGTTTTGCTTCTCTGGTATCTGAATCTACACCTCATCTTCATTATCGACATTTCAGTCGAAAAACGTCAATTCTGGATATAGATAGACCTTTTCCAATTACCGTAGCCTTGACTGCTACCATAATCAAGGGTAGGCAGGCCGCTGGGCTTTTGAGCCATGCATTTTACCACAATACCAATGGTGCACCATTTAATTCAGCAGAAGCAGCAACATCCATGTTTTATATAATAGGTAATTGGGTAATGTTTTGTTTCTTACCTTTTTTCATCCTTTTGAGTGCATCTGGAACAGCCATTTTAAGACATTCGTTCAGCTTTGAATCCTTTTGTCTGCATTTTGTGAAATCTTCAGCTGTAATCAAAGAAATAAATATTTGGTTAGATTTCAAATCAAATAATGTGGATCTTTTAACCTTTTATTGTGAAGGTGAATCGATATGCAATAAAAAAAAAATTGATAGAAATGCCAATATTTGGTTTTGTCTATAATTGCCAACTGTAATACTTCCTCATTGCATTGTATTCAGGAAACAACTCTTATACAAGGATACTCCAACGCAGCAATGAGAGCAGTGGTGGCCCAGACCGGCGCAACTTTGTGTAAATAATTTCATTACTACGGCTCTCAAAACGATGAAGGAAAACATCGTGAGGACACCTGCACGGCCTAGACCCAAAAAAATTAAGACTTGTGACGTCTTCCAAACCACACTGGGCGCAATTGTGTCCCAGTTGTTGGATCATTAAGCTGATCATACTACACAAAGGGCTTTACTAAAAAAATATAACCCAATGAGAGAATCGTTATCTTTATTTCTCCGCCCCACAAAACTTTCATAACTATCTTTAGCAGAAAGTAATTTCCTCCATCCATTTATAGTATGGAAATATTTATTTATAGTCGTTACCCAACGATTATGGAATAATTCTGCCGGCTACATATTGTTTGGCAACTGCTCCGACGCCTGTGCCGACCTTGTAACAAATAGATGGCGTGCAGATGTGACAATACACCAGCAATGTGCAGTAATACTAGTTTGTCCAGTATTTTGAAGAATTGTGAGTAAACTTCGTGTCAAGGTGAGTGTAATGAACGTAAGTGAAGTGTAATGGTGGCAAACTTTTGCGCAGGCGCATTTCAAAATTCCACACGGAATGTCTGTCGACAGGCTTTCATCAATCTCTAACAAATATACATACAGAGGCGTACAGTCACGAACACTAATATGTATGCACTTTGCAACTTTTAAAAGTGATTATAATGTTATGTTATTACGAACATAGTATTTTGGAACCCACACTATTTTTGAAATATCTGTAATTTGTAATCGTTATTTAATTTTTGCTCGTGACTGTAGGTACCTATAGTACTACCCACATTTTGCCAGTTGTTTTTTTAGTCCCATGTAATAGGCGGCGAGCCTAATGTCACCGGGCACAAATCTGACTGCGGGCTGCTACTGTAAAACTCCAAATAGGAATACTCATTTACACTGTCCGACCGAATCGAGGCCAGGACCTCATACTCAGCAGTGGCGCTGGCGACAACTAGACCAACGAGGTCTCGAACAAACATGACATTCTAATATCACGCTAGTAAGCTGAATACCCTGAAAAGGTAGGGTAAAGGAAGTGAAAAACAAATATATCAATTTTCTTGATCCGAGGAGCCAACTTTGGACTTCGCCATACTCTCAATCTATTATTAGGAGACCCCGTCAGGTCTGGAAAACTGTTTGGATTGTTGAACTTCTTTCTGAATACCCGTGTTTATATTTGTCAGGTTGCTCACAATAATAATAAAGATAGGAGCTTGGCTCTAAAAGTAATGAATGCATGGTAACCGATGCAGTAAAACAAGGTCGGACCATTGCAAGCAGGTACACATTCCAGGTCCATTTATATTGTACCTTACTGGACTTGCAAAGGAAGCATTGTGTTCCATTTTCATCACATTAGTTGCCTTTTTTGGCAGAAGTCTGTAACCATTGAACAGCGATGTTCTATTTTGAGAAACAATTCTAAAAACTGTCTAAGAATTGAACATGAATTGCCATGTTTTGTAGCACTGGACTTTTAGAGACGCATTGTTATGTGACTCGCATCACTTTGGTCTCAATCAAGGAAAATAACACGTTCTACAGAGAGGTGTCACTACTGTGCCACGAATAGTCTCTTTGGTGTCATGTGAAATTCCCACAGTGTCACCAAACATCACTTCAAGAATTCTTCTGGACAAGTGTCCAAATAATAAACCAGTCGCAACCATGGCAACGAACTCGTTGAAATAACACCGTTGATACATCGTTTGATAGACACATGTTGATGCAAGATTGTTTTACGATTAAAATATTCAAATAAAATAAAATCTAGTGCTTTTGGAGGTTGATCTTTGTTCTAGGTAATCCGTTACAATTATTTGGCATCCATATAAACCATTATTATTGTGACTTGAGTGTCATTGTGTTTAAAACGTCACTCAAGTGCCTACACGTCACCGAAAGTCACCCCAATGTCTCCATGTGTCACCCTGCACGGCGAGCACGGCCTCTGTCACGGCTTGAGTCACACATTTTTATCACAGTTTGGGAACAAAACCCGTGATAAAATGCGTGTCACTATCACAGAGGCCGTGCTCGCCGTGCTGAAGTCACGGTGAGTCACCCTAGTACCATCGCAAGTATCAAGATGATTCATAAAATATTTCTACCAAATTGAACTTCTATAACGTTCCTACATTGCGGAGGCAATTCGTGTCGTCTGAACATACGAAATGCAGCCTCCGATGGTTAGTTGTGCAACCGGTCGTAGTAACTGCAACCGACAGTAATCTGCAACGGCAACTGCTCGCGAAATAATTGAGCTGTAAATTGTATGGATTATAACATACTAGGTGTTTGTGTACAGGGTGTGTATTTGGAACAGAAATGATTAGGAGAGAACTTTATAATAATAATGTCACTTTAAGTTAAGTTTCAAAGCAATTTCCATTGCTGTCGTTTTTTAACTGTTTCTTTTTTTATCAAAAGAGTTGAAATTAAAAAAAAAAAAACATGTGTCATCGGGTTTTTCTGTCTGCATTTCTCGGTACCAGCCCGGAGTCTGAATTTATGGCTAGTAGATGGTAATAGGCTTACCCCCTATTACATGGGACTTAAAAAACATAACAGTTATGCATTTTGGCAGTTATGAGGTGTACATATAGGTACACCTCTGCCCAGTTTGGGCAGATGTACTTAGTTCGGGGAAACTAGGTGTGTTGTTATGTTTTTAGGGTTCCGCACCTCAAAAGGAAGAAGCGGAACCCTTATAGGATCACTTTGTTGTCCGTCCGTCCGTCCGTCCGTCTGTCAAGACCCTTTTTCTCAGGAACGCGTAGAGGTATCAAGCTGAAATTTATATCAAATACTCAAGTCTACTGTCCCTTGAAGCTGTGAAAAAATCAAACCTCTAAACTAACGCAATCAAAATATATAGCCGTTTATGCCGCAAATTTCAGCAAATTTTCGAAACTCGCAAGGGAATCAAAACCTATAGGGTACTTCCAGTCGATCTAGAATTTTGAAATTTGGTAAGAAGCAACGTCTTATAGCACAGATAAAGGAAAAATTGCGAAAACTGAAAATTTTTAGTTACATCATGTAATAAAAATATTTTTTTAAATTTAAAACTTTATACCTACAGGTTTGTACGGAACCCTCGGTGCGCGAGTCCGACTCGCACTTGGCCGGTTTTTTAATTTGGTACCAATTAAAAGGTTTTAGGGATAGCAGTGGTGGCTTAGTGGAAACGGCCGCCACTTATGAGTTACATGTCATAGGTTCGAACCTTAACAAGCGCTTTACTTTGTGTATTCATCACCACTGCTCTCGAAACTGTGAAGGAAAACATCGAGGAAATCGGCATGTTACTTGGTGACATGTAACAGCCCGCACTGGGCCCGTGAGGTGCACTATGGCCCACTCCCTCTAACTTAGAGGAGGCCTGTGTACCAGCAGTGGGAACATTCTAGGCTAATTTTGTAACAGACTTTGGTGATATTAAAATACAAGTATAATATTTGCCACGTGTTCTCTCAATAGGTAAAATTTTAATTCACGATATTAATTTATAAATGATGATTCTCTATTGAATACATAACCTAATCTGTATTTATTTATTTACAATGTATTTATAATGGGTATTCTAAGTTGCCAGCTAAAGTCGTCGTGACTTTTCCTTACAGCACCGCGCCGTGTTCGGAATTCAAATACATAACTTTACCTTCGGTTATCTAAGTAAGGGCTGGCAAGTTTAGTTACTTAGTTATTTTATGTAACAACTAGCTTTTGCCCGCGGCTTCGCCCGCGTGGATGTCGGAAATTAATGCAAGAGGACGTATAACCGCGATAAGAATGTGTTATTCCAGGTTATATAGGTAACTCTGGGACTCTGTGCTATTTTCGATCCAGATCCATTCAGCCATTTTTGTGTGATTGAGAAACAACAACCCAATCATACATATTTTCACATTTATAATATTATTAGTAGTAGGATTATAACTCATATTACTTAGGATTCATAGTTTATGAGAACATCATGTGTGTTGGTGTTTTTAAAATAAGAGTAATAGTATTCAGAGTAAGAAGACTGCGACATAGGGCTTGGTTTAGTTGAATATAAGTCTTCCTGGTTTTTCTTAACGATCCTATTTTACCTATACAGACACTCAATCATTTACCAGACACCGAACATAATTATAGGAATAGCACTTTTGCCAGTGGCTTGGCCCGTATAGCTGTCGGAAAATATCACCCGGGAACCTACTACCGGGATAAAGTAGGTATCCTATCTGTTACGTATCCATGATATAATATATCATTGTGCCAAATTCGATCTAAATCCGTTTGGCCGTCTTTGCATCCTTGAGAAACAAACAACCAAAAATCTAAACATCTAAGCCATTTCGCGGACTCTTGGAATAATACTATTAGGTTAATTTTGAGTATAATGAACACACATGATATTCGCAATTACTATGAAGCCAAAGTAATATGAATTACAATCCTACTTATCCTGTACTACCTGGCCGCTGCCAACGGATGGACGGGACGGACGTACGACCTGCGCCCGCTTTTTAAATCTCTAATATCTCCTAAGATATTCATTTAAATTACATACTGTAAAGGGCCATATTGATCTATATTAAATGCACAATGTATTTAAGGTACTTAATTGGATAAGGATTAATGCTGTATTGCTTAAAATCGCTTCGTAAATAAGCCCTTATTTCTCGTAAAAAGTAAAAGATAAAAAATGGTTATTGTGGGTTATTCCTAAGAGATAGACATATACCATTGCGGACATTTTTGTAGGCCTTTTTAAGGTGTACAATACTGTAGTACATTATTTTGATCTATTTCGTAGGATTCAGCCAGGGTTTTTCGAATTTTGAGACGTATGTCAGCGTAGTTTTCGAAGACAGTTATTTATTTCTAAAATAAAAGAATCTTTCTAAAATAAAAGTAGCCTAAGTTACTCCTTGTTACATCAGCTATCTGCCAGTGAAAGTCCCGTCAAAATCGATCCAGCCATTTCAGAGATTAGCGGGAACAAACAGACAGACAGACAAACAAAAATTGTAAAAAATGTCGTTTTGGTATATGTATCGTGTATACATCCATACACACTTAGTAAAAAGTGGTTATCTTAATATTAAAAACAGACACTCCAATTTTATTTATTTGTAAAGATTAGTTATTTACGTAGGGTGTATGCTAGTTTTGATTTCCTACACTTAAATGTCTTTCCTGAAAATAATTATTATCATCATTCTCTAGTATGTATTTTATTTTCTTGAGGTTGGCGTTACGTGCGTTTTCCTTCCTTACAGAAATAAAATACAATAAAATCAAAATAAAAAATTATGATTTGACTTAATCATTTTTATTTTTTTAATAATAATTTATTTAGTTATAATATTTTTCAGAAAGTATTCTAAAAATAATTATAACAAAACAAATTATTTTCTCAATGAAATGTGTAATCTAAAATATTCTAGAACAAATTAGGTGCAAATTTAATTTTAAACACAAGATCATAAAAAGTTTCATCTGCAGTTATTTTTTAAAACTATGTATTGTTATTTTGTAACAGAATATTGTAATAATTAAAACAAAGAGAGAATCAATCGAAACAGAATATTTTGCGAACCCTATAATTGGCAGGCCATCGTAACTCTAGTACGTAACATCGGTGTAACACTAATTTTCAACTGTGTATGTAAGCACAACAACCTGTAGAAAGGCCAAGGCTGCTCGCGTGGTCGCGTGTTTGCGACCAAACATGGTCGTTAACACGAAATGGTAGATGCATTCATTATGGTTTGAAATTTCATTCCAAATTCAAATGTTTAATATGTACACTATTAGTTATACGTATTCTCTTTACTTTCTTTGGGTCTCTTATTCAATTTTGGGGATTTGAGAAACTTAACTAAAATGTAAGGAGTAGGTAATATAAAGATCCCAGCACGCGTAGCATGACCACCGTAGAAATGGGATTTGTCTATTCTTGGTAGAATAGAGATAGAATTGTCATGCTACGCCAGCAAAAAACGGTACAAATCTTTCTACAATCTTTAATTTTGTCTTTAATCTTTCTACAATCTGTAATTTTGTCTATTCTTCCGTTGATAAAACCCATTTCTACGGTGGTCATGCTACGCGTGCAGAAGACTAAAATAAAATATTTAAAAAAAAATACATTTACGTTTTTTCTTTTAAAATACTTTTAATAACTCTGTTCACGTCTGTTTGATCTGTTTCCTACTTTCGGGTATTGTTTTACGATGTCAAAACCCGACGCATGGGTAAAGTATTACTCGTTAATTTAATGTGAACCTCACTACATAGTATAAAACAAAGTCGCTTCTCTCTGTCTATCCCTATGTATGCTTAGATCTTTAAAACTACGCAACGGTTTTTGATGCGGGTTTTTTTTATTAGGGTTCCGTTGCCAAATGGCAAAAAACGGAACCCTTATAGATTCGTCATGTCTGTCTGTCTGTCTGTCCGAGTATGTCACAGCCACTTTTTTCCGAAACTATAAGAGCTACGCTGTTGAAACTTGGTAAGTAGATGTATTCTGTGAACCGCATTAAGATTTTAACACAAAAATAGAAAAAAAAAACAATAATATTTGGGGTTCCCCATACATAGAAGTGAAACTCAAAAATATTTTTTTCATCAAACCCATACGTGTGGGGTATCTATGAATAGGTCTTCAAAAATGACATTGAGGTTTCTAATATCATTTTTTTCTAAACTGCATAGTTTGCGCGAGAGACACTTCCAAAGTGGTAAAATGTGTCCCCCCCCCCCGTAACTTCTAAAATAAGGGAATGATAAAACTAAAAAAAATATATGATGTACATTACCATGTAAACTTCCACCGAAAATTGGTTTGAACGAAATCTAGTAAGTAGTATTTTTTTAATACGTCATAAACCGTAAACCACAATTTACCTTTAATTCAGTCAACTCAAATATAAAAATTAAAAAAAAAAAAAAAAACATAAACATAAACCTTATGCATAAACCGTGAATACCTGCAGGTTTGTACGGAACCCTCGGTGCGCGAGTCCGACTCGCACTTGGCCGGTTTTTTTAATAGATAGAGTGATTCAAGAGGAAGGTTTGGACGTATAATACGCGGGCGAAACCGCTGGCTAAAGCTAGTTAATAGATAAAGCAATTTTAAAGCTATAAAGAACAGATAACGGATAACGTAACACTATCGTAACTGTATGTTAGTAAACTATCGGTAACGTTGTAGAAACGTCGGCGAGTTGAACGAAAGGCCAAGGTTACCGCAAGCCGAGTGTAGAAAGACTGTCTGCCTCCTTGCATGTCGCTCTCTCCGAAACTGCCGAACTGGTTCTAGTGAACTCGTTACTTAATGGTTTTGACAGATATGATGGTAATCGTTATTGTAAAATGGGGTTTGTGGCTAAGCAATAATACCCGCACGGGATAAGCTACGCTTGACGCGGTTGGTCCGTGGATGGGTGACCAACATTACATACCAAGAACCCTCCGTGCCTCAGAAAGCACGTTAAGCCGTTGGTCCCGGTAGTCATTCATCGTAGAACTTCTGGTTCGACTGGTTGTCGGTAGCCCGAAAGTCTGACAACCAGTCTTACCAAGGGGTCAGATAGGCGGTCGCTCCATGTAAAATATGTTATTCAGCTTCATCTGGTTAGAGTGGAAGCTGACCCCAATATAGTTGGGAAAAGGCTAGGCAGATGACGAGGTTTATGTAAACGAAATATAGATGTTTTAGAGGGGCTCGTGGCTAAATAATAACAGCCGCATAGTTCGTCGAAGGTTCAGCTACGGTTGCCGCAGGCGGTTCGTGAATGGGTGACTATCATCGTCAGTTTTAAGACTACTAGGTACTCCTAGGAATATTTTACGAGCTCCCAGTGAGCCTCAGTTCACACGCACATGCTACTTTTCTTCTTGGATCGCAGAGAAAGTCACGGGCAACAGCTACCTAGTACCAACTTTAATAAATATAACCTTCTCAGAATTTAGTATCATTCATCATTCATTCATTCATATCATTCACTCATAAATTGGAGAAGAGGACGAAACATAAAACAACTGCAAAATTATCACAGGCATTTTTTTTTGTGGGTGGGAAATCATCAATTTACGTCTCCCGTTCTGGGTGGAGCGGGAGGGTGTGTCAGACTTTTACTGACTAAAACCCACCCATGTTCCTTCAGTTGCCCATGTGCCAGGGTCACGGTAACTCTATCGAACAAATCCGGCACCCTGGCAGGTGGAAACAACTTCAATAAATAGAACCTTATAAGAATTTTATATATTTTTCTGGGGGCAGTCTACCGATAAGGAACTGGTATTCGTAATCGGTAATCGCTGACTGGTTGACTTATTTTATTATTGTTATAGCTGCTACTGAATATCCTGTTTGACATGCTTTTATTCTGATTGATTTAGTTTTATTCTCATTGACATACATCTATTCTGATTGACATACTTTTATTCTCATTGACATACGTATTATTTAGTTTTGACATAATTGTGATATTTTTAGAGTAGCCAGTCCGACATTTTTATTTTTTAAACATGATATTTAATTAACTAAATTTGACATATAAATTTTTCTATGTTTTGACATTTATCTGAAATCGTATTGTATTTTTTATTTGAGTATAATGTCATAATTGAATATTATTTGCATGCCCATGTGACGGTAAAATTTGGAGGACTTTACCATGTAAAAAGCAACCCCTATATACTTATAACCCATTTTTGCAAAAAATAAATGATTTGATTTGATACTCATCATTCTTTCATTCATACATCGTAAGGAAACCGGCATGTCTTAGAAGCAAAAATTCCAAGACTTGTGACTTCTACTAACCCGCACTGGGCCAGCGTGGTGGATTACGGCCCAATCCCTCATACCGAGAGGAGGCCTGTGTCCCAGCAGTGGGAACATTATAGGCTGATTATGATGATAATTCATTCATTCATATTCATTCACTCATCAATTACCGAAGAAGACAAAACATAAATCAACTGCAAAATGATGACAGGCATTATTATGATGTTTTTTTTTTTTTTTTTACATAATTCTTTGACATAATCTACTCATTATTTGACATTATATATATACCTACAATTTTTTATTATTGGTTGGCATGGCAATAATGATGTTTTGTGAATGTGAGAACGTTGTAGGCCTTATAGACTGTAGACCATTTTCTATTTTACTAAGTACCTGGTACTTGTTTACAGTCCTACATAAAAGAGTAACCGTGGAGTTTCTTGCCGGCTCTTCTCCATAGGAATCAACAAATTGAAAGCGTGCGCCTAGTTTCGAACGTTTCATAAGTAGCCATGTAGGTTTATGTGAAATAAAATATTTTGAATTGATTACCAAATTGTTTCCAGACTAGCTTAGAAACCTATCATCATATGAAACCACATCGTGGGTCATTGCCACTGATTTCGCAGCTATATTGGTAAAAGCTGGTGGTTTTGAAAGAGGCGCTCGTCGACCTTCGGAGCCACTCATGAGCTTTGAGCAACCGTTGACAAACAGACAAATATAGATATTATTGCATGTTGCTTTTGTACTGGTTCGGGTTTGCCGTGGTTGCAGCTGAGATATTGCTGCCGGGTGTAAACCGGCTTCCACTAAAGGTCACACATTTCAACTGCTCAGTTATGAGATGTTATCACATTCTTTCATCGCACCTATTAATGATTTATTGAGCTACAAAATTGTAGTTTTTATTTAATAATTGGATGACTTTTCTATATTTTTATACGCTTATTATAATTATATTAATACTTCATAATCGTTACTGGCAATAAGCTCGGCTTCTATCAAAATGGAGCTTAAACATTAACTGGCGAAATGTAAGTTTAGACAATATAGGCTTTTAGTTTAGAAAATATAGTTCTGATTTATTTATTTATTTCAAATTTCATATATCACCCCAACATCTACAGCGCCAATGCGATGTTAGTACAACAAAGATAAAATAACGGAACTCGTCATACTTATATTAAATAACAAATTTAACAAGAAATGATGATGCTATTTTATAATTCGATAAATTAATTCTAATGATATACAAGACGTAACATCGATCTGTAATACTGTGCATTTTATTATACCACTAATTCGATCAATATGATTTTTGTTGTTTTATACCATTTACATATATATGTATAATGTTCCTACTGCTGGAACATAGGCTTCCTCTCTTCGAGAGAGCGAGTGGACAGTAATGCACCACCAGAGGCGCAGTGTGGGTTGCCGGATGTCATATACTCACATGTTTTCGAATTTTTTGTTCTAGGACATGCCGGTTTCCTCTCGATGTTTTCTTTCACAGTTTTGAGAGCGCTGATGAAATAATTTATTCACAAAGTAAATGGTCTGACTGCAATCGAACCTACGACCTATTCTAAGTTTCACGGAACCCGTAAGTCGCCGCCATCACCACTGGGCCTCCACAACTCAACTAATGTGCATTTTGTGTCTATTTTCGGCGTCCTTTTATGACATGAGAAGGTGGTCTGTCAAGCCATGCTTCAAAATACCTCTACAGTCCCTCTCAACATATACATAAATCATTTAATACCCCCAGCATAATAAATTATAAATGATGTTACTTCTGTAAGTAGGTTTGTACAAACACTTTTACATGTCAAACAAGTTTTTTAAGAATAGATGAGGTCGTCGTTTCCTATCTGACTACCCTGAGAAGAAAGGCCGAAACAAACTCAAAGGTCACGGTCTCTTTTAAAGTCCAGACATACTATTGGCCACATCCTGTGAAGACCAAGTAAATAGCTGTCTGAGATGGTCTTTAGAGGAAAGAACCACACAGATTGAGTGGACCTGTCCAGTCAGTGCACGCATTTGTCACTAATCGATTATAATAAGTACTTATTTACTTAGGCGCTCAACCAAATGAAGACATAATTTTTGGTTTAAACGTTAAAACGTTTACTTATTTCGGTCGAGGCTAGGATGTGGGTACAGCCTGACTTGTCAAGCGGGACTGACGACACAGGCTTAAGATAATGACCTGACATCATGACAGCAGCATCCTTGACACAAACAGACATACACTCACTTACTATTAGTCACATGCAAATTGAGAGGATCAATTTTGCTGCTTACAGTCTAAATTGATGGTCTTTCTGTACATTGCAAGAGTATGTTGTAGTTGTATTTTTACAAGCTGTAGTGGCTTTTGATTCTTGTAGCTTATGAGGGACTTGTAGCCAAATAATACCAGCCGCACATGTCGGTCCATCAGGTTATGCTACGCTTCTAATAGTTGGTCTGTGGATCAGTGACCATTTTTAACATATTATGACCCCTCCGTGCCTCGGAAAGCACGTAAATCCGTTGGCAAGACCAACTGCCATTCTTGAGGCTTTGATAATCGTTACAGGTGTAAAAATCTTGACAGGCCCACAACCAAGGGGTATCTTATTACTGAGTAACTAGGTTGTGAAGGTCAGATTTCGTAGTCCCTCCTTGTAAATACTGGTACTCAGCTGCATTCGGTACGACTGGAAGTTGAGTCCAACATAGCTGGAAAACCATAGCTATGTTGGAGCGTTTTGAGCGACTGCCTATTTGATCTACAAAATCCAGTTACTGAGTAATACAATAAACCTTGGTAAGACTCGTTGTCAGACTATCAGACTTCTGACGACCCGAAGGTAAAAAATTGTCAGAGATCTACAAATTACAGTCAGGACCGACGGCTTAAAGTGTTTTCCAAGGCACGAAGGGGTGTTGGTAAACACCTACAATAAACACGTTAGCAATTAAAACCAACACCTAAGCCCCAAAAATCCTTCTACATCTCGTTAGTGCAGGTCAAGGCGTGCAGCGCGGTGACCACTGCATGTAAATAGTTGCATTGTATCGGCTCCAATCTCATTGGTATGCGCGAGAGCATCGACGCGACCTTGGGCACCTATTGTATTGACCCCGAGACTATTGGTTTTATGTGACTGTGGACCACACCGGGAGCTTTAATTAAGGAAGTCGAATATTTAAAGTTTTGGATGGTAGGTGATAAAGGAAGGGAAAACACAATGAGAGCCTTGAGTGCCTCTAAAGTAAGGCTCTTCAAGGGTTCTCCAAGTCATTTTAAAGAGCTTGATGATTCGCGATTGTTTAATAAATAACAACCAATTCAAGTTTGCATCTTTCATAGGAACGTTGTATACAGTAGACAATTTCTATTTTATTAAGTACCTGGTACTTGTTGATAGGCTTACACTGTCCTCCCAAACCTACATATTAACACTGTAATTTGAAACCATTGTAAAACCCAATTATTTTTAAAAGAGTAACCATGTAGTTTCTTGCCGGCTCTACTCTATAGTTATCAACTATTTGGAACCGTGTACCTAGCTTCTGAGGTTTCATAAGTGCCCATGTAGGTTTATGTGTAATAATAATATTTTGATTTGAATTGATTTGATTCGAACTTTTGAAAAATATTAACATGTTTTTCTTACAAGTACCTAATTTCTTTATTCTTTGAAAGAAAATCAATAAACATTAATTTCTAAGCTCATGTCTTCAATGCCACACACAAATATAAATAATCGACGTTCACATTGTCATATACACTCACACAACTCTTTGCTAATTATGATCCGTTACATTTTAGAAAGCTCACGAATCCACTTGACTTAGACCTGCGTTATTTACAACCAATCAAAGTAAAAGGGTTGGGGTGCAATAATAAAAGCCTCCACTATCACTTCTCAAATGTCCTTGTTGTTCTTTTCTGTTCGTCAATCGTTGAGCTCCTTAAGCTTTGAGTTGAGCGATTACTGACAACTGCGAGTACTGACAGGTCCTCTCAGCTTGTGGCGTTTTTTCCTCGAAAGACCATTTCAGACATCAGTCTGCATGGTCTTTACATGATCTGACTAAGATTATGTCATGTCCGGACTTTAAAAGAGACTGTGACCTTCAAGTTTGTTTTCGACCTTTCTTCTCAAAGTAGTCAGATAGGAAACGCCAACCTCATCAAATTTTTAACCGACTTCAAAAAGGAGGAGGTTCTCAATTCGGATGTTAATTTTTTTTTTTTATTGTTGTTCGGCCATAACTCCGTCATATAAACGGATTTGCAAAATTCTTTTTTTCTTTTTGTTCGAAAGAGGTTTATTTCGAAATGGTCCAACATAAATTTCATATAGATCTGATGATGAGTTCCGGAGACAGACACCGGAACTCTTTAAAAAATGACAGCAAATCAACCACAATTTCTGCTATCGCATAAATATGCATTGTTTGTTTGGAATTAGTGCGGGGTGGATACCAAAACTAAAAATTAAAAAATAAAAACTTTTTTACAAAAAAAAAAAAACAACCGACTTCCTTAAAAACACTACACAGTGAAAAATTTTTTACTTTAATTTCGAAAGTCAGTGGCAAAAAAACCATAAATACAGATCCTAAGACACCGACTCCGAAATCAAAGTTATTTTACAATAACAGTAATTGTTTATTTATTTAATCAAATAACAATGTCAACATTAAATTAATTTTTGGAAAAAGAAGTGAGTAATCATTTAAATACAGATGAATGTGAGACTCCGTAAGAATTCAATCGGAACAGGGTTTGTTTAGAAAAGAAAAGAAAGAAAAATAGTTTATTCTGCACAAACAAACTAAAAAAAAAAAAAAAAAACAACCATCACCATCATCATTTCAGCCGTAAGACGTCCACTGTTGGACATAGGCTTCCGCCAATTTGATGGGTTTGCCCATAATCGCCACGCTTGCTAGGCGGGTTGGCGATCACAGTATGGTGGTAAAATGCATAGAGAACGCTGCTGCCCATTCTCTGGTGAGTCCCTTAGTCGCCTTCTATGACACCCACGGGAAATAGGAGGGTCCTTTACGTTCGGCACCACACGGAACATACTATAGGTGGGTATAAATTCGGCATGGTCTAAGCAGTCATCCCTAGTCCTTGTTCGTTGACTAATATTCTTACTACAAGCCACGGCATGAGCTGCTTATCTCATACATCAACGCACAACCCATGCATTCAGGACATGATGAACTGGACCGAGGCTCCAGAATTTCACATCGGTTATTTAAAAAAACTGTATTGCACTTTTGCAAGAAACAGGTCATTTTTGTTAAATAATCGACGAAAAGTGTCAACTCAGGGCGCTTCAGAATAATGCACTGAATCCATGGCAGGTAACTGGTGTGCGTCGATATTCTTGCCATCCTGTTTATTTCAAACCAGTACTTGAGAAGTCGAGAGCAGTGAAAAGGTTCTAACGTAACACCTTATTACTTATACACTTACCCAAAGCGAGGGCTTCTATTTATTTAGTGAAAGCAAATCCCGGCGTTTACCGAACAGCGGCGCACCGCAGCTGCGCAGGCGCCTCAACACGGAAACATGTTGTTGTTACATGATCGCAGACGTAAGTATACACTATTTAATAATGCTAGTTATGTGTGCTGTGGTATTATATCGTTTACACTGCAATTTGATTATACTGAGCTTAGGTTGGAGAGGCGAAAGAAAGTTTTTACAGAAGATCTTGGTGTAAAGACAAATAAAGGTACAGACATTTTCAGAACACATCTACAGAGTTGCGTTCTTCGTAAGTCCAATTATTAGTCTTACCAAGGGGTATCGTATTACCCAGTCATTGGGCTGTGTAGTTGAAGAGAGGCTGGAGATAAGCAGGTGCTCCATATAGTATAAAATACCGGTATTCAGCTGTATCAGATTGGAGTGGAAGCTAACCTCAACATAGTCTAGAAAAGACTAGTTAGTTAATATGAGTGGTGGACTGACTCAACTCAGTCAACCGCAGTCAACTATTCTGCCCAGCAATACACCCTATCCTACGCCTTCCGCATCCAGTCTATCAGTTTCAGTTAGCCACTTCCATCTAGCTGAGGGGCGTCCCACACTACGCTTGCCGATACGCGGTCTCCACTCCAGGCCCCATCTGCTCAACTTCATTGACTATGGCAATTAAAATTCCCTAGCTATAAGTAGTTCTTCTCTGATTTGATTAATTTAAGGTGATGAAAAACTTGAAATAAAATGCATCATCGCACCTGTTGTTGGGAAAGAATTATAATACTATTAAATAGATCTGACGGTCTTCACATTAACTGATCAAGATAATCTGGACATTCGAAGAGATCATCAGCCTATATCTAATGTTCCCATGGCTGGGACACAGGCTTTTTAGGCCCGTCCGCTATGTTATTGAACATAAACCTTACTGGCAAAAAGTGGGTATAGGTAGTATGGTTCATTAAAAATCTGCCTTGATTAAATCATTGATTTATTCATGGTCATCCACATCTTTGGCTTATGTCCAGCAGTGCAGATCTTCCGTAAAGCACAAATCAATACTTATCTATAAAAATAAATAAAATTGAAGTGTCTGTTTGTAATTTCAACTAAATGCATATGAAAGTATATACGGTACTTAAAAGATCAAAATTTTAAATTTTTGCTTGTCTGTCTGTTCCGGCTAATTTCTGAAACGGCTGGACCGATTTTGACGGGACTTTAACTCGCAGATATATTGATCGAAGCGCAGATAGCTAATTTTATAAGGAGAAGCATAAGCTGCTTTAGTCCCGGTACCAAGCCCATTTTCACATACACGCGGGCGAAGCCGCGGGCATAGCTATATAGTAATAAATCTATTTCTATTTACGTAATAGGTAAATATAGAAGCTACGGGATATTTCGATAATTAACAATATGATATTAATGCTAGCCAGCCTTTTTGATTTTGATGATAACAAAATCACAAGGTGCTTTCATATTGTCCTGCCACTAAAGATTATGAACCAAAGCCAATTCACAAGGAGGGCTACAAATATCAAAGCATCAAACTTAACCGTTGGTTTTGTTTATAGATTGGTCATATTTGGCGAATAGTTGGGGTTGTATATTTCATTTGACGACTGTTTTTATGTTGCTAGGTACTATGTCACTCTTTTATAAACAAGGAACAAATGTACTGAAATTAAGGTCCTAGATTTATAAAAGATTTCAGAATTACCTACTGTGTGTCTGTGGCAGATAATGTGCAAAACATTTATGCACATTGGTATTAATTTCTCGACTATAACTATGCTACTTTAACTATGTAAGTATATGTATAAGGTCAGTACCTCTATAGGGATGTCAATCTAGGAGATTACAGCCATCGCCTCTTTAGCTCAGTGGTAGAGCACTGGTCTCGTAAACCAGGGGTCGTGAGTTCAATCCTCACAGGAGGCATTTGTATTTACTTGTTTTTTTATTAATTTGATAACATGTTTTCTGTTCCCTTTTTCGAGTTTTTCGTGTTTTTATGTTAAGACGTTCTTATTATTCCATCGGAAAACTAGTTGTTTAATCTTTGTGGAGTAAAATGCTTTAAGTTTATTTGTTTCAAAACTACCCACATTGTTATCATTTTATCGCGGATTTCAAATAAATACTATTTATGACTACTTACTACCTATTAGTGCATGAGGCATACCTATTTAAAAAAATATTTATTTGTTTGAAAGGGTATTATGGGCAGGGGGGGGGGGTATTATCAGTTAGTGATAATTGCACCCACCACCGTAACAGAAAACATTCTACAACTTAATTAAAACTAAACGATGTGTTATAAACAGTTATGATTAAATTATGACCTACTAAATAGTGCTGTCCCTATTCGTTTTAGTGTCATGTTTTGTGTTTATCTTTTGTAAAATAAAATAAAAAATATTTAAATTTAAGCTCAATATAGGGTTGAGCAAATTGGCAGAGGTAAGTATATTCGACATTTCGCCAGTTATGTTTATGTCCCATGTTATAGGGGGCGACCCTATTACCATCGACCGGGCACAAATTCAAGCTCCGGGCTGCTACTGAGAAATTCCGGATAGAAAAACCCAATAACACTTTTGCTTGACCTGGGAATAGAATACAGGACTTCATGCTTATGCAGTAGTACTTGCAGCCACTAGACCAACGAGGCGAGTGTAGTTTTTAACCCTTAAAGGTTATGTTTATCGTTTGTTTAACATTAATAAGCCTTTGACTTTTCCTCATAATACATTTTTTATGGTCTTATTGGTCAAAGTCATATAAAATGTCAATATTAAAAGCGATCTGTCAATGTCAAAGGTCGTTCAATGATATAAAACGATACCACAGACCAAGATGCAAAGATTTTTTTGGCGCGCAGCCAACATCGAAGCCATCTTGTTTTGTCTATACCTACAATTTCTATGACCATTTCACAAAAACGTTTAGCCCTCCTGTCAATGTCATTCTAGGCGCCAAAAGATCCTTGCAATACTATAAACGATCTTTTTTTCATAACGACTGCGTTTAAAATCAGTATATGACAGCCCTTAAGTGTTTGCTCCTAATGGGCCTCATAGGAAGACTGAAAGTCATCCAAAGGGAGAGAGCTATATGTTTCCCTATGCGATCGAATCAGCAATGAAGAGATCGGTCGAAGAACTAAAGTAACCGACATATTCCGAAGAATTGCCAAACTTAAGTGGCAGTGGGCAGGGCACATTGCTCGCAGAACAGATGGCCAACCGATCCGAAAGGTTCTGAGGTGGCAACTGCGTATTGGAAGAAGTAGCGTTGGAAGGCCATCCACAAGTTGGACCGATGACCTGGTGAAGGTTATAGGAATCCGGTACCGGTAGAAGTGGCGGTGGTTAGGGGAGGCCTATGTCCAGCAGTGGACGTTTTTCGGCTGTAATGATGAGGATGATGTGACAGCCCTACTGTCTGTCCCGAGATATAGTATGGTAACTTGGGATGTTTAAGTATAGGCTAGCAGAATTTTTTAGCTACAACGCGTGTTGACTATCTACTTGTATTTTGTATGCAATGTTCACAAAAATGTTAGTCTGTTGTGCTTGTGCTTAAATGATGTGGTTGTTCTACAAAAAAGTGTGAATCTAACTTTATGTTATTGATGACGCAATATAGGTAGGTGCGTTGACTGACTGCTTTGGGGTGGCAGGGACATCGCAACATGTGTTTGATTGAACATGATTCTGAATCCGCCGAAAAATATTAATGTAGGTGACGCTAAAATAATTCTTCGGTTAATAAAGAAAAAAAGGTGTTCAATACATTTTGACCTAGTAGGTATTGCACTTTTCTATGAAACACAAGCTTTTTTTATAACAAAGATTCAGTATGTGCGGCGATGTCCTTGTCATCCTGTACGTACTAGCGACTTCCATGCTTCGCACAATTTTTACGATTTTACATAACATAGACATTTCATAAATTATAGGTGAGTATGTTATTAATATATTAAACACAAACCTTTTGGAATAAATTCTCTAAATAATCGTGAAATCGGCATCAAAATCGGTTGTGCAGTTTACAAGAATAACGCGTTCACACAGACAAACACGAAATGATTTGTATAGATACCAATAAATATTTTGTCTGTGGTAATTATTAGTTTAATATGTAGTTATTCTTCTAAAGAGGTCCGCATATAATTTATAAGTAAATATCGCCTCCTTAGCTCAGTGGTAGAGCACTGGTCTCGTAAACCAGGGGTCGTGAGTTCAATTCTCACAGGAGGCATTAAGTGACTCATTATTTTTGTAAAAATCCTGTTTTGAATAACGATTTAAATGACAAATAGCATGCAATGAAGGAAACAGTGGCGTGTATAAATATTAATATGCCGATTCTATTTTGAGAAATAGGAAGTTGATTTTTTTCTCTTGATATTTAAATTATTATTGAAAATTATTTCTTAGTAATAATGGTTGATATATGAATAGGTGCCTACTGACCTAGAGTAACATTGTTCAATAGAAAAATAAAATATTTTTTCGTATTTTTTTATTACCTACAAATAAAAACCCATCATTTATTTATTAAAAAAATAAACAAAATAATATCTAACTTATAAATCTAAAATTGTACACGAAACAGATTTTTTTTTGCAAATATTCCTATTATGAAACTCAATTTAATTAGGCTTTCTTAAAAAACTAAATACCTACTTCTATTCATTATGATCTACATAATCGCAAAGTAGGCACTTGCCTAGTCACCGGAACCAATTATCGATTATATCATATTTTTTGTATTCTCATCACGAAATGTCGGGTAAACCCAAAAAAGAGATAGTGCTTGTGTTTTATAACGAACCAAAATGGATAAAATCAAATGAAAGTAAAAAATTAAATATTTTTGTCCGGTTAATATCATTGAGGGTTTATGTAAATCTTCATAGCTTATTCCTAAGTTTTAAGCTCAGGTGTATTTTTACACGCTTTATATTAGCTTCACTTGTATGTTTGTATGTTTGTTTGTAACCGACTGCTTATAACGCGATTTTGACCCACTTTAAACGACCAGATTTCATTCAAACTTTGCACACCTGTCAAGGACCGATGACAACGCAATAATTTCATAAATTTGTGCCATTATCCTTGCCAGGGTTACCAGGACAGCAAAAAAAACTGTCTTCGATAACTACGCTGACATACGTCACAAAATACGCTGACATACAACACAAACTACGCTGATGTACGTCACAAAATACGCTGACATACGTCTCAAAATTCGAAACACCCTAAAAAATAGAAAATAAATAATAGTTTAAAAAAAACTAAAAAACACGGTTCCATTGAAAACCAAACTAAAAAGTACATAATAATGGAAAAAAAGCGTGGGGTGCCTGATATCAATAAAAAAATACCTTAAAAAGCACCCCACGCTTTTTTTCCATTATTTTGTACTTTTTAGTTTGGTTTTCAATGGAAGCGTGTTTTTCAGTTTTTTAAAACTATTATTTTTCTTAATTACAATACATTATGTACATGAACTTATGCCTCCCCATGGGGATAGACAGAGTTTTTTTTTTAATATAGGGAAAGATACCCACAGCCAATAACTGTGTTTTTTTTTATTACTGTGACAAGCACAGGAAATGTACTCAGCTTCACATTCATCCTTTCTTATCGCCAAACTACATTACCGAATAATAATTAAAAAAATAACTATGAAAAAAAAACTTACGTAAACTATTCTCAGCATTCACGAAACTCGTTAAAAAAACCACAAGAAGTAATGAATCAAACATTTTCTTTATTTTATTTTTAATCACTTTCTGAAACACATTCACGGTTTTCGAACGAAAGTGACAGTGTTCGCGCATGCGTTGTGACTGAGGCGCGCGCGAATAACCCGCCATATTTATTCTTCAAGGCGGGAATCGTTGCGAAATGAGATTGCTTCTCAATTACGTCAAATTATTTTTGTAATTTTCCATGGTAGCTGGATTTAAAGCCAAATAAAGGATTTCATCAAGGTATCATAGTTTTATTTGGCGGAATATTATGAAGCGATAAGGAACCGAAATATTTAATAAATTAACTTGCCTACCACTTACTGTGAACCGGTCTTATTGCAATCTTACTTTCAAAAATGCTAGCTTCGCCAGGAAATTTTGATTCTTCTAACTTTTTTTTTGTCATGATTATCTTGTGTGGATTGAGAGTAGATAATTATGATCATTAATTTGTTTTGAACGAATAAATACTCATCATCTTTTCAGCCGTATAGGCCTCCCCCGATTTGGGGGAGGGTTTGCCATAATTGCCACGCTTGGCAGGCGGGTTGGTGATTGCACCCACGGGAAGAAATAGGATGGTGCTATTTTTTACGTCCGGCATCACACAGAACATCATAATTTTGCTGTTCTATATTGCTTCTGGATGTGATGGGAAGCGAAGGTCTGCTATCTTAAATCTAGGTCGACAGGGAGGTAAGTTGTACAGTTCTTAATATTTCTACTCTGTCTCCTTTTTAACATAACATAACGCCTGCATTCCCCAAAGGGTTCGGCAGAGGTGTTAGGTACACCTATATTTGCCAGTCCCATGTACCTAATAGGCAACGAGCTTAATCCAGAAACCCAATAAGGAAAGAAAGAAAGAAGAAACACTCAAAATCACTGTCCAGTTATATAAATAGTGAAGGCTGTAAGAAGGATTCCGAATGTAGTTTGAACTTATCACAATCAGCGGTAACCAAGTGACAATTTAAAAAGTTAAATATCAAAGATTGTAGTATTGAAGACTGGATTTAATATGTTTTTAAATAATAAATACGTAAACAATAACAAACTCACGACTTTTTTGCGAAAACTACGCACCTGCCCTTTTTGAACAACATCATCTATAAGGTCACTATAATATGTTCACCTAGGGCGTACCGTCCCAGCGTTTTCACTCACATTTACCCTGCCTAAATAATATCATGACAATTAAACTAAATCTTGCTTATTCAGTTAACCTGCTTTTCAATCTTCAAGGAGGTAGGGATATATGCTAAACGTCAGTCTCTTGTAGCCCAGGGTGACCGAAAGATCATTGTTATTATCATCAATTTAGCTACCATCATCTTTCTACTGAAAGACGTCTATTGCCTTAGGGCAATCGTATATTTTTGCGGTATAATATTTGCAAATATGTGAGCACAATGAGAATCTATAAATTGATTTAACTGTCATTGCTTCATTTTTAATTATTTTTGTTGATTGTGATAATTTTCTTCTAGATTCTATTTTAATGAAAAGCTTGGCGTTCGAAAGTGCCTTCCATTTTTCTTTTTTAAATGAATGCCTTGAGATTAACTTTTATATCATCATTTGAGACGAAATACGTTTACTGTTTGACATATTTCTCTCAAAAGTTTTCACACAACAGGCCAAAAAAATCTTTTACAAAAACATATGGTGTGTTTCGATTAGCAAGTTATATTAATCAACATTGATCACTAACGACGTTTATAAATAGCTTTATATTTTTAATCGGAAAACTACGTTTTTTTAGCTATCATACAAAAAACGTACACATAGTTCTACGATTTTTTGCAACATAATAAGGTTCTTCCAGAAAGGTCAGGTGCGTAGTACTCGCAACCGGCATGCGTCATAGTGAACTTAAACGCAAAAGCATATGGATTATGTATGGATCGTAACAGGTGGCGTTCTGTAGTGTCTGCCTACTTCCATAGAAAGAAGGCGTGTGTTTATGTGTGTATAAACATAATATCCCTTATTTTCTTACGTTTCTTACCTCTTACTTAACTTTATTTCGATTTGAGTAAATTAAAACTTAGCAGTTCTTTTTATAAAACTGACCGCTAAGTCCAGACTAAGTTGTAAATAAATAAATAAAAACTTATTTAGATTTAAATTACCAAGGCAGTTTTTAAGAACCCTCTATAGAAATGCAGTTATTATTATAAAAATATGTACAACTTAGTCCAGACTAAGTTATCAGTTTTATAAAAAGTACTGCTTTATCTAAATTGAAATAAAGTTGAAAATACTAAAACTGGTAAGCTGGTAAGCTGGTAATCTTTAGGCTACAACTAAAGTAATATAGTGGTTATAATAAGAAGGCATTAGCTCACCTAAGTTAAGAATGATTAGATTGTTTTAAAGGCAAAAAAATATATAGAAATTAGTAGAATTAATTTACTTGAAGTGCTCGTGCTTATTATGTTGAGTAGAATGGAAAGTAATATTGTTTTCAATAAGTAAACAGCGGGAAAATGAAAGCTATCATAAATTTTTAACAGTTTTTATCTGGATAAAGTTGAATGACGAAGGATTTAGCAGGGATATTTTCTAGAATTTAAAGTTTCGTAATGGCGGATTTATTCCGAACCGTTTAATCTACCTACTTAGGTACCAAGCTTCATGAAAATTAATAGGTACAGTTTCTAACTATACTAATGAAGATCTAAGTAAGTTGAAGCCAATAATAATCATAATGTGAAAGAACATAAAGTTTATTTCAACTGAAATCAATAAAGTACAATAAATAAGTACCTTTGTAAATGGTAAAATTAATACCTTTGAACATCCTTGAAATCAGTACACAAACAACTTATTTGTTGAAACCGGAGCAGCAATTTTAAATAGCGTTTGGCAACATTGGTATATACTACCAGAATTTTCCATTCACGTCGTAACCTTAAATGATGATGACGTCATCGTCCTGTATCTCTTTATAGTTGTATCTGTCATCATCCTGATACTCCTGGTACCCTTTCTGGTATTTCAAAGCCAAGGAATTCTCCGGCAAAGTTTTGTTGAACATGGAATTACCATCTGCTGTTAGTTTGACCACTCCAAAGTAAACATATTCTTCTTTCTGCTTATTCTCTTTTCTTCTCTCTTCTATTATAAGAGACTCTTTGACTGGCAGTAGAAGAAGCATGTCTTGTGATTCCCCTGAACTGAGTTTAACTTTAGCTTGAATTGTACCATTGATTTTATCTCCTGATTTTTCCTTTTTGATATCCATTGGTAGCTGGCATTCAACGCAACGAACCTTATTGTTGTAGTCAGTATTCAATGGAACGGGAAATAAACGTTCGTTGAGATAAAATCTGTAAACGCATTTGTGGTCTTGTAAGCTGGTAGCACTAACTCGAGTTTTGATTCTGGACTTCGCTGAATGGCACTCAAAATAGTTTTTCTGTCGAAATTCTTTCAGATTCTTTATGTTTACATCACTGTTTGGATCTAGATGAGAGTCTGAATCAGTGTCGGAGTCAGAATATATTCTGAAAATGGATCCTTCAGAACCTGTACGCATTTCAGGCACCTCAGTGATAGTGTCTAGAGAACCTTTCTTAGTGATTTTGCCATTGTTAACGTCATGAAGTGATTCCTCGTACACGTAGAAATTTTCATTCTTATAGTATTGATGCACAGGTTTTGATGTATTTTTGGTAGATTTTTGCACTTTGTTATCGTTTTTAACGCACCTGATGTTCACTGCATTGAGAAGTGAGTCGATATTCTCCCGAGGGTCACTGTTATCTTCTCCATCACCACACTTTTGGCAATAGTCCACATCGTTGTTTTGGCACTTTTTAGTGACTGTTGAATCCGATTTAGTTGTTTTCTTTGGCTTAACAGGGCCCTTCTTGACACTAACACCGCTTGAACAACTTTTGCTTTCAATGCATGCCGCGGTTGGTTTCTTCGACGTGAGAATTTTCTTAGGCGCGTTACTATAATATTTTGCACTTGTATGTGTAGATCCCTTAGGAGTCCTTGCACGGTGATCAACTGAGCATGAAGGAATAGCAAAACTGGTTATTTTGTTGGACATCTCGACGTAAATGAACACATAACTTAAACCTACCGTCGATAATGAATCACTACGAAATGTTGTAAACGTCGCGTTGTCATGGTAACGCGATGACTAATATACCATAATGTTTCCTTTTACTTTTTTTTGGGTTTTAAATCAAATCTTACTAACTAGCGTTTACAAAATGTAATAATGTAAATGTAATAATGTTAATGCAATTAAAATAATTGCTCATATTTTGTAACATACACAAAACACAATTATAAATATTTATGTTGCCCACTACTACCATCTAGCGGCGAGTAGCAGAACAAAATATTTTAAACATTTACCCAAGTCGTTGTATAGATGGCGCTATTCTTAATAGCTCAACGTCGCGCCATCATCATAATATTTTCATTGGGCTCCACTTATTCCAAAAGGAACCGAGCCACATCATGATTATTTATTTGCTATAACTTTAATAAAATCTAACGCAACAAAATTTCGATTTAATGTTGCCTATTTGAAGTTTCACTAAATCAAATGTATCCCATGAATTTCAAATTTATATTCATGCTAGTAACAGTTTAGGTAGTTAAATTATAATCAAATTCGGTAACTCACACTTGAAAAAGTAATTCTATCTTCCATAAATGTTTGTTGTGTTTCCTAATCTAGTTATAAAATAGCATTTTCTTTATAATTTTCTTGAGTCAAGAAATAACTTGTCCAAATGGAAAACTTTCCCCGGACAGTAAAAGTGGTAACTTATAAGCTATAGTTCAGTGAATGAGTGAAACTTTGAGTGTTTGAGCAAAAGTTACAAATGTCTGTTGTCTGAAGTACTCAGTGGTATTCCTTCGATGACATCGCTTATTTTGTAGAGTAAATATGAATTGGAAACTTAAGAGAAAATTAATTTTACATGCAATAAAATGGAGCGTAATTAGCACATCTAAACTGTAAATATCTAGCGATGACACTGACAGGTCTTGAAAGTTTTTCAAACTGAGTTTTTTATAATGTTCTCACATAAAAACAACATGATTATTATGCTCACAATTTTGTAGTATATTGATTTAAAAGAGTGTGCCTTCGTAGTTTCTTGTTCATTCTACTCCTTAGAAAATCTACGTTTTTGAATGGGCAACTAACTCTAACTATGTGACTAACTGACCGACTTTTTGACAATTCAAAAGTGCCTGTAAATAGGTCATATGAATTTATTTTTTTGAGCTTAATATCAAAATAGTAGAGGAGAGGGAGCTTTAAACTTCGCTCGATAAAAAACACCAAAAGCTTGACCGCAAGATTTGCACAGTTATCTATACAAATAATCTATACATCTATTACTATAGATTATTATAATATTCTATACAAATAAATAAAATTGGAGTGTCTGTTTTTAATATTAAGATAACCACTTTTTACTAAGTGTATATGGATGTATACACGGAACATATATCTACCAAAACAACATTTTTTTAAATTTTTGTCTGTCTGTCGGTTTGTTCTGGCTAATCTCTGAAATGGCTGGACAGATTTTGACGGAACTTTCACTGGCAGATAGCTGATGTAACTTAGGCTACTTTTATTTTAGAAAAAAAAAAATAGTTTAATAAAGCTAAAAACACGCTGAATTTTGAGACTTAGTCAGCGAAGTTTGTGACGTATGTCAGCGTAGTTTTCTAAGACAGTTTTTATGAAAAATTTTGTTAATTACCACGCGGACGCGGGTAACAGCGTAACCTATAATATAACCTGAATTAACACATCTTACCGCGGTAGTACGTCCTCCTGCGTTAATTTACGACATCCACGCGGGCGAAGCCGCGGGCAAAAGCTAGTAACTAATAAATCAATCAAATCAAATCAAAAATATTTATTTGCTAGAATATGGTATATAAGGTGTTACAGTAATTTAGTTTCAACATATCCTGCCATAACCTGGCGTGCAAATGTCAATTACAATCAGCCATGTCAATTATTTTACCTTACAAATTACAAATTAAAGATTCTATTGATTTGTCTTCTAAATAGTCCTTAATGGTATAATATCTTTTGTACAGCAATAGTTTGAATAGTATTTTTTTAAACATTGTCAGGGGTAAGTCTTGAAAACTATTTGGTAAATGATTGTAAATAATAATCGACATGCAGTATACATTTTTTTTTAATAATTTTAGTTTTATTGGTGGCAGCTGAAGTCTATCTTTATGCCGTGTGCGGCTATTTGGCCTGACTGTACTTGCTTCAAATAAATTATAATTTCTCTTAACAAAAATACAAGTTTCAAAAATATACAAACACGGCAAAGGTAGGATTTTAAGTTTTTGAAACAGTGGCTTACAGCTATCTAAAAAGTGAGCTCCACAAATTGCTCGGACACATTTTTTTTGAGCTTTGAAAACTCTTTCAAAATCTACTGAGTTCCCCCATATTATAATACCGTATCTAAGTACTGATGATACATAACCATGGTAAGCCAGCATTGCAGTATCGTGATTAACTGTTTGTTTAATTCTTTTCAACACATATGCGAAACGATCTATTTTTGCAAGAATTTTATCAATATGTGGTTTCCAACTGCAGTTTTTGTCGACCGTTATACCTAAGAATACACAATTATCGACTGCGGTCAAGAGAGAATCTTTATAGTGAATGTCTAGTATATTTATGTTTGCATTGTATGTCTGAAAATGTATTATGTTAGTTTTAGTCATATTTAGTTTTAGGTTATTTTTTTCTAGCCAGTCGATTGCATTATCAAGAGATTGAACGATTTCATTTTCAAAATTTTTGTCATTGTCACTCTTAACAATTATTGTAGTGCCATCGGCAAATAGTATGCAATCTTTGCCTATCGCCTCTGGAATGTCGTTAATATATACTAGAAAAAGTAGTGGGGATACGATACCTCCCTGTGGCGTGCCATAATTATTTTGTTTATATTCCGACCTAAACGTTTTTTTCTCATTTTGACAAGTTTTTGTTATTTCGACGCATTGTACTCTTTCAGAAAGATAACTTTTTAAATACGTACCTAAGCTGTTTCTTTCTGATAGTTATCCGATCCAGCCCGTCCCATGCAGCCTTCTTCTAATGACGCTCTAAGTCCGTACCCCAAAAGCCCTTAGTGTGTAGTCACTTAATATTTAAGTTTTTTAAGCGCTGGCTGGAGGTCTAAATTAATTTAGGCACCCACAAGCAAGCCCAGTTAACCAGACAACAACCTCCTCGGTTGACTTGCGAGATACCATAACAAAGAAACTGACAGACTTAGTGACAGTGCAGCTGTGCAGTCATAGTGTTTATTAAAATAGACAAATTGAAATAAACAATTTTTTTTAAATATTATATAAATATATATATAAAGGGCTTTATTGTTGGGCGATAACGTCGCCCTGTAAAATCAGTACAATCAACTTAACCTAATACAGTTAAGGTGGGGTAAGACGGGGACTTTAAGGTAATTTGTAAATAAAACTCTTATTTTTGATTGCACAAATTAGGAACTTTTATTATGAAAATAATCAGTCTTCCCTTCTTTAATTATAATCAGTCAAAACAAAAATATATAAATCTTCTCATAGAAATATCAACTTAAAAAAAAAAACAAAATATCTCCATCTTGCCCCACCTATAGGGCAAGACAGGGTACCCCCCCAGGGTAAGATGGGGTATTAGATATTTGATCGTGGTTATCTTCACAAAGTGGGCAAGTATGTCCATATTGTCATCATTTCATCCGCCATTCGCGGATAAGGCATCAACTGTATTGGGCTAACCAGGTGAAATATTGTATTATCTAGAGATTCATTTACTGTTTGCTGTACTAAAGATGAAGTTTCAGCAGTTGGCTGAGGTGCTACTGTGTTCATTGGAGAATTTAAGGCAGTGCAGGTAGCCTCTTGAATGGCTAATTTCATTTGATCTTCACTCCACCCTCCTCTGCTAGTCTTTCTTTTGTATTTTCGAACCCTCTATACTAATATTATAAAGCTGAAGAGTTTATGTTTGTTTGATTGAACGCGCTTATCTCAGGAACTACTAGACCGAACTGAAAAATTATTTTTGTGTTGGTTAGCCTATTTATTAAGCAAGGCTATATAATATTACGCTATGATCAAAAGGAGCGGAGCAACAACGAAAAATGAACGAAAACTGGCATGCAATTCGATGCGACGGAAAGGGTCACGGGAGCAAAAATTTGACGCGGACGAAGTCACGGGCAGAAGCTAGTAATCTATAAAAAAAAAAACAATTAACCCAACTTATGACGATCATTTTTAATACGAAAACAAGAGACCGGTAGTACCCCATCTTACCCGCAGGTAGGTACCCCATCTTTCCCAAATTGGCCTCCCAAAGTATATAAAACATTTTGAGGTTATAAATAAAAACAAATCGAAAGGATTTTATAAGTTTAGAGTAGTAAAATAAACAAATATCGATAAAAAAATATGATACACATGTTGTATACCATACACAATGAACAGTCACGCACTTAATATACCTCAAAATTTAGATCATACCACTCAAAATCAGAAAAATATACTTACCAACAATAAAAAGTAACAACGTGAACACTATCGACCAAACTTTTTGTGACACTAATAACTACCGCTAAATACCATCAGATGGAGTTAAAATAAATTTTCTAGCGACAGCGTATAATCTGTTTTGGTAAAGTCCCCATCTTACCTCGCTACCCCGTCTTACCCCACCTTCCCCTAACACTTATTTTAAAACAAATGCCCGTTTGTACAATTTCCTAGCTTGTTCCGATACGGGGCAAAGCCAGGACAGCATTACACTCTCCTACATCGTATTTATTTGCTGGACCAGGTAAACTCATTTTTAGTGTTCCGTGCCTCAAAAGCAAAAACGGAACCCTTATAGGATCACTTTGTTGTCCGTCCGTCTGTCAATGTCCTTTATCTCGGGAACGCGTAGAGGCACGAGTTGAAATTAAAGCAGTATACTAAAAGCCATAGTCTCTTGAGCTGTGAAAAAATCAAACTTCTAATTTAACGTAAAAAAAAAAGATATGGCTGTTTAAGCCGCAAAAAACCTGTATTTCGACACCCTCAAGGTAATCAAAATTTATAGGGTATATTCCGTTTACCTAGAACTATGAAATTTGGCAAGTTATACTGTCTTTTACTACAAATATAGGGAGTCTCAAAACTATACTTTTGCAATTAAATTATGAAAAAAAGAGAGTGTTTATGCAAGGAACGGCGCGCCAAATTTTGAATTAATTGTGTCATGTGGGGTATCGCATGAAAGGGCTTCATTGGCACAAACTTAAACAGATTTTTAATAATTTTTATGATGTTGTTGTTTTCGATTTATGACTAAGAATAAAACATATTCGCTATCGTTTTTTCTCATAGTTATTAATAGATTACTTTTATATCAGTTACACTTAAAATATTATTGCACCAATTTAATTGAAATGTAAAGTGATGGCCCGAAACACAGGTTTGAATTAACATAGATTGGGCGGGTCGCTACCTTACATTCTAATTCCGATAAATCATCATTTGCACTTGTGATAAAAATATTTTAGAAATAGTTTATCTTTAGGCACTATAATTGTATGGAAAATTTAATACTGTTTGCTAAATGTTTAATACTCTTTTTGTAATCGTTTTTATTAAATAAATTAAAAAAATATAAATAAGTACCTACAAATTTGTACAGAAACCTCGGTGAGCGAGTCCGACTCGCACCTGCCGATGTTTTTTTTAACCGACGAAAAAAAACGGAGGAGGTTATCAATTCGACGCGTATATTTTTTTTTTTTATGTATGACCATGCATAACTTTTTACATAGTAGTCCGATTGTGATAATTCTATTTTTATTGGAAAGGGTATATATACTCCGAGGGTGGTCCCATATAAATTTGAAAAACAAAATCGAACCGTAAGGGTCAGAAACAGGGGATGATTGATTGTTCACTCACTGATTGTAATGTATAACCACGCATAACTTTATACAGAATAGTCCGATTTCGATAATTCTTTTTTCATTGGATAGTATACCTTGCCAAGTATTATTAGTACATTAAAGCCACAAAAAGTTATAAAATAAACACTTTTTAACAAAAAATTAAACCGCCGAAAAAACTGAAAAGCAAAAAATAATAAACCTTAAAATTATGAGTCGGCGCTGAAAAATCAATGAACAAAGATCACTCAAAGCTGGTGTTTTTTTTGGTTGTTTAAAGTTAACTTATTATTAGCGACTGTTTGACCCTTTACGTTAGTGAATATACAGGGTTATTTGTAAAACACCGGCAACCTCTCAGGACTATGTTACTAACATCATAAGCAACAACTTTTGTTCTATGACTTTTAAAAATTCATCATATTTTAGTGCATCAGATTTTCAAACAAAAATAAAAATATTTAAATTGAACGCTCTAAATGTTACGGAGTCTATGCGAAGCAAAAGAAAGCGATAGTATATTAGCAAGGGGAGCGGGGTTAGGGCGGCGGGGGCGCTTGAACTTGACTTATTTACAGGCAGCCGATTTTTGTATGAAAATCTGATGCACTAAAATATGATGAATTTTTAAAAGTCATAGAACAAAAGTTGTTTATTATGATGTTAATAACATAGACCTGAGAGGTTGCCGGTGTTTTACAAATAACCCTGTATATATATATAATAATAGAGTTTAAATTTCATACTTAATTTTATGGTAACCCTACTATAATAGGTCAATCGTATTTTCTTAGTGAACTCCGTACAAGTTTTAGAGTAAGTTCTGTGACCTTTGTATAACAGTATGAGGGCAATCCGAGCGACGTCAATATTATGCTGATCTTTGGAGAATAGTAACGGCTATTAATATAACTCAACTTTCATGCGGATTTGGCTTGATTTGATTTTGCTGGAACTTATCTTTCGAGGTTTTTAGCTGCTGGGATTACTTTTCTATCAAAAGTTTGAATAAGTAGGTACTTTCGGTATTAGCAAACAAGATCGTGGGTACAAAGTTTACCAAAACTCAGTTTCTGGATCTGAGCAGAGATTCGACATCAAGGTGACCAATTTTAAGGTTCCGTACACAAAGGTAAAACGGGACCCTATTACTAAGAGTCTGTTGTCCGCCCGTCTGTTCGTCCGTCCGTCTGTCACCAGGCTGTATGTATCTCATGAACCGCTATAGTTAGAGAGTTGAAATTTTCACAGATGATATATAAAATTTCTGTTGCCGCTGTAACAACAAATACAAAAAAAAACAGAATAAAATAAATATTTAAGGGACCCATACAACAAACGTGATATTTTTGCTCGTTATTGCTCGATATTGATAACGGCAACAGGTAGACGCTTGAAATATTCACAGAATATTTAGTTGGCCTGTTAGTCTAGTGGTTAGTGACCCTGACTGCTAAGACTGCGGTCGTGGGTTCGATTCCCACCCAGGACAAATCTTTGTGTGATGAGCACAATCATTTGTTCTGTGTCTGGGTGTAATTTATTTATAATATGTATGTATTTAGAAATATATAAGTATGTTTATCAGTTGTCTGGTTACCATAGTACAGGCTCTGCCTAGTTTGGGATCAGATAACAGTGTGTTGGTTGTCCTAAGATAAGATAAGATATATATATAGTTATATATTCACTTTAAAAATAAATAATTCAATTTAAATAAAACAAATATTTAAGGGGAGCTTCCATGCCCACAATGGTACGGAACTCTTCGTGCGCGAGTCCGACTCGCACTTGGCCGGTTTTTATAGTTAAGGGGCATATATAAGCACCTAATATTCCCCACTGTAATACAGTATCAACTAGTACGGGGGGTATTCTGACTGTTACTGGCGGCTTTATATATTGTAATGTGAACAGTATCTTAAGCTAATAAATTGTGCACAAACAAATGAATAAATAATAATTATAATCGGGAAAATGAACTGATTGTTGAATTCACACACTACGTCAATACACCAACTAAACATTGAAAACTATACTCAATCAAAAATAAATAATAAAAAACAAAATCGTAAATAGAACTTAAAACCTCAATAAAAGCTTCCCGGCACAAATGGCGTGCCCGCTTACTTATACAATGCTGTATTATGTTAACATAGCTAACTTGAAGTAACAAATGTGAAACTAGGACCTTCAGAGTGAAGATCCAGGGCGCGAAGTAATCCCCGCGCAATTTTATTACGTCCTTGGGAACGTGGGCTAAAGGCGTTCTGTAGTTTTCCCTGCTAGCCCCTATGGGAAAAAGGCTTGAATTTATGTATATATATACAAAAATGTCTGTGTAGCGAATAGTAATAAATTGTAATGCACTGAACTAAATACTTAGATACTATTTACTATCTAATCTTGCAACATTTTAAAAGTTACGAAAATCTGATCCGTATCTAAGTTCCCAAGCTGCATCTATGGTTATAAAAGAATTGTGAAAAAATATCTCATTTGACGGAGCAATTATTTTGCGATTAGCATGTAGGGCGCCAGAGACTCCTAAGGAATTATATTAAAAAAAAAAACGGTCACGAGCGAGGCGGACTCGAGCACCGAAGGTTCCGTACCATCATTTATAAATATTTTATAGTATTATTTTATTGCATATAGTTTTGCAGTTTTAGATGAGCGCCATCTATTGACCGATAGCGGAACTAATGTAATTTTTGTTGGTGATTTCTGAAAAGTGTCCTATTTAGATTATAGCTGTTTTAAATTCATATGTACTATCTGAGTTTATCTTGAATATTATTTACGTCGATGGAAGAAAACATCGTAAGGAAACCAGCGAGGTAATTGCATAACACACTGGCAGTTGGAATGGCTTTCATTTTGACAGTACAACAATATTCATTGCGTTATTTACGCTGTTGAGCAGATTTACACTATTGACATTAAAATCACTTTTGTTAGCTTCAACCAAATGGGCTACTTCAGGTATTTATATAAGTAGAGCGAGACTATGGTACATATCGATACCCGACACGTAGGTAAAGTATTGCCAGCTAACTTAATTTAACCCTATATACCTATATAGTTTAGTTGTTAATGTCTGAAATAGCCAACCCGTCTTGAGCAAGTATAGTGATCAATGCTCGTGCCTTCTCTATATAAAAAGAGGATTTTGCCCAGCAGTGGGACATTATGTTGCTATTTAAATAGATAGGAGAACCCACATGAAAATATGCAAGCAGAAGTGTTACCGTATGTCAATTTAAAGTTCCAAGTTATCTTAGGGGTGACCCTATTGAGGAGTTAGTACCCATTTTACACAGGGTTTCCAGTTCTGATACATCGGCAGTCACTCCATGTAAAAATACTGATAATGAGCTGCATCTGGTCAAGGTAGCCAAGGAGTCATTCGTAGATTTTTGACAGTCGTTACGGGTAATCAGAAATCCACTTACCAAGGGGTAACGGGTTACCCAGCAACTGGGTTGTGGAGGTCAGATAGAAATTCGCCCCATGTATGCTACGCTGCATGTACGCTATACATGTAACCTGGTATTAAGTTGCAAGAACCCGCCCCTGCAGTCGGGGATCGCGGAAGTCGCATTAGATCCACGACGTAGGTGTGGGAGGGAACACCGGGTTGGTTTTATTCTGTAAGAGTCTGACATACCCCGCTACCCCAGAGAGAAGGACATCCATGAGAAAGTCACTCCACTGATGAAACCGCATTATAAAATCCAATGTGTAGATTATAAGATCTAAGCGTAAAGACGCGGGTAGCGACTTTGTTTTATACTATGTTAAGAAGATAAACCTATATGGATAGTTGGAAATGTTAGAGCCAGGATCACGGTTACAAATGATCGATTCTTATGGAGAACAGCTTACAAGAAACTACACGGTTACTCTTTTATGGCTTTTGCTTTTTTGGCTTTTTTGTTTTTTTTTGGCTGTGTTAATAGTTGTCAATAGTTTTGGGAGGATAATGTAGGCCTGTCAACAGAGTACTCAATAAAATAGAAAATGGTCTACAAATATATTGTCTACAAGGCCTACAACGTTCTTCCATTCACAAAATATGAAAGATCAAATAGTTTATGAGATAAATAAAATAACATAAATAAAACCTATTTACACCACATGATAACCATGATTGTGGCTAGGGTTAAAACCACCAATAAAGAGTTGACATTAGATTTGTCAGTTTCTAATGTCAAATAATGAGAAGATGGTGTCAAAATGATGTCAATAAAAAAAAGAAGTCAATGAAGGGGAAAAAAATATATGATAGATACATGGTGCTCACATATTTACAAACATGATAAAAGTAAGTACCTATACGATGTTCCAAGAATATTACCAAGTAAAACGACAGTGAGTTTAAGTAATCACAACATATAATCTTCTCAGTAAGTATGTTGCGGTGTATGAACGAGTTCTATTGTACATTAACACTAGTTATGATAACATCTGCGTAATAGTTATTTATTGGAATCAATGAACAATGGAGAAAAACACTTATATAAAGGAAACGCTGACATTTTGTTTAAATAAACTTACAAATGATCTTCGTGTCGTCTGCGCTTTACGTAATTTTGTTTCATATACGTAAAGCCCGGCATTCGTAACATTATGTACACCAGGTACAACAGGATATTGAGAGATTCTTGCAGTTCTTGCCCGTTCTTCTGCTTATAGATCTACGTTTTGGAATGGGTAACTACCAGGGTCAATTACCTTTAGCTTTTTGACTATCTAACCGATTCCTTGACAATTCTAAAGTGTCAGATAATGGTTTCATCATCATTTCAACCGAAAGACGTCCACTGTTGGACATAGGCCTCCCCCAAGCATGTTGAGAGGGTTTGCCGTAATCGCCACGCTTGGCAGGCGGGTTGCCGATCTCAGTATGGTGGTAAAATGCATAGAAAACGCTGCTGACCATTGTCTAGTAAGTCCTTTAGTAGCCTTTTACGACAGCCACGGGAAGAAATGGTCTCATTGGAATAATTGCTTCGAGTTTGGGTTTTAGGGACGTTTCAATCAAGTAGGTATGTCTGGTTCACCCTGGGCAGTCAGGTGTCCTTTAAATTTGATGACTGGTATATTAGTGTTTAGCTCCACTTTACAAAGAGTACGTACCCAGGACAATTCTCTATCCACTCCCTCTTGCTATCTCTGTTACCTACCTATTTACTTGTATTTACCCGACTACGGTAAAGTCAAAAGAGATTTATGATTTTAGCAGGCTATGTACGTTCAACTGTTCCCTCATAACTCCCAAACTATTTCCCGACTCATACTCGTATTTTGACAAACGACGTATAGTTGGTAGCGTCATATTGTTCCGCCGGTTGTAAGATAAATGACGTCATATAAAATGCAATATGGCGACGACATATAACCGATTTAAAGAGTTACCAAAAAATTTAAATATATAGGCTGAATTTTTCAAATGGGGCAGTAGTTTGTTAGGTTTGGTAACCGTTATAGCCTAAGGCAAAAGGTCTTAAAAGACTATCCTATAGACTTCTTGAGGTATTTAGATCTGAATTCGTTTCCTTTTTAATTAATCAGTAAGAAAATGGACAATTTTCGCAAAATCTTTATTGATGTCTATCGACCCTTTTACCACAACTTACTTTTTTGTGAAGGTCAGACTACCACTACAAAGTCAAAAACCATAAAAACAAGTCTATAGTTCCTAAAATCACAATCACTGGGTAATCAATATTGGAGGTCATTTATCCCAGGTCAGTATTATTTGTTTTTTATTCTGGAATTTCTCAGTGGCAGCCCGGTTGATGGCAATAGGCTCGCCTCCTATTACATGGGACTTAAACAAACTGCCTTCAGGAAAACAAGGCCTTATTTTATGTAATGTTTTTATTATTTTTCTCACAATAACAAGCAACAAGCTATCTAAATTCAGTACTCAAGTAAATAAATGTATAACATAAGTTGTGAAAAAATTGGAATCATTTTCTGCCAAATGTATTGGTTTTTTATACAATTTCTGCCTTTCTAGTACTTTAACCTGACTTGGTCCGATAGAGTTCTTTGATCCTTATTAGAAACAAAATTCATAATCAGCACATATTGTTGTTCCCACTGCTGGGACACAGGCCTCATCTCGGTGAGAGGGAGTGGGCCGTAATCTACCACGCGGGCTCAGTGCGGGTTGGTAGATGTCACATGTCGTCGTTTCGGTTCTAGGACATGCCGGTTTCCTCACGATGTTTTCTTTCACCGTTTTGAGAGCAGTGATGATGAAATTATTTACGCCAAGTTTAGTACCTGCCTGGTTTCGAACCCACGACTTGTAAGTCCAGGGGCAGATCCCACTGGGTCACCACTGTTCTAAAAAACAAGATTCATCATCTGCCTGCCTTTTCCCAACTATGTCGGGGTCGGTTTCCAGTATAACCGGATGCAGCTGAGTACCAGTATTTTACATAGAGCGACTGCCTATCTGACCTCCACAACCCAGTTACTGGGTACAACGATACCCCTTGGTAAGACTGGTTGTCAGACTTTCGGGTTTCTGACGACCCGTTACGACTGTTTAAGATTTACGAAAAACAGCTGGGACTAACGGCTTAACGCGCTTTCCGTGGCACGGAAGGGTCTTGGTATGTAAAGATGGTCACCCATCTACGGACCAACCGCGGTATGCGTAGCTTAACCTGAACGATCAACCCCTGCGGCTGTTATTACTTAGCCACAAGATTGACTAGCCAAAAAAGTTTTTGTTCCCTGCTTACTGTACCTAACATTTTATAAATCTTTGAATGGGGATCAACATTTCTCAAATATATTATGAAGTCTAAAGCCATAAAGACTGTTTTTCTGTGACAGCAGTCTCAAAATCTCAACCAATTTTTTTTTTGCATCTGTAGCGTAGTAAGTAGTTGGGATTTAGTTTTTAATAAAGATATCGATACTATAATGTTTGTCAATGAACAATGGATCTAATTGGTTGGCTGCGCACGGCGCTGCGCCTGCGCCGACAGGGTCGCGGCCTAGTGCGGTGGCCATGGGATATTCTAGTACGGGACATGTCTTCTGATCAGTGCATAAAATACCCATTAAATGTCATGGGGAAGAAATTAAAATTAAATGTTTGGTTCTAACCAACTGTCTCTATCCCATGAGACCCTGGGTTCAATTCCCAGGACGGGAAAAAAGTTATAATGTTTTTTTTTTTCAATTTTCTCAGGAATTTCTCAGTAGCAGCCCAGGATCTAGATTTGTGCCTGGTCGATATCAATAGGTATCTATCTCAAGGGACTTAAACATAAATAGTGAAATGTATGTAAACTGTGGATAAATAAAAAAAATAAAAAAATCTTTTTATTTCAGACATATTAGGCCCATAATATTGTTAGTAGTGCGACTTAAGAACCTCAGACCTCAGACCTTCTTTAATACCTAAGCTTATTCTTTCGGGCGAAAAAGAAGCGTGATGATGTTTATTTTATTATTTATGTACACACAGTAAAAAAACAGAGTGATAAGGCATATTAATACAATTGAGTACAAAGGTACTGCTTATTTCTTAAGAAATTTCTTCCAGCAGACCAGCAGATGTTTTGAATCTTCAGTTAAAATTTAGTGGTTATTTAAACATTTACGTTAATACAAAACAACGTTTTCCTTTAGGTAATTTTCAAAAATCGAACCTTTTAATTGTACAAGAACTTAACAGATATAGAAATGCATTTTTTTTTACAAAAATAACAACTAATTCTGGTGCTGGGTTGTCATTTTTGTATTGAGAACTTTATTCAAATAGAAATAAAGCTAGAAATGTAAAAACTGGCTCACAGCTTTAGGTTAAAACTAAAGTTGGATCGCATTTGATGATAACACTATTAAAGTGCAATATGAATTGTTAACTTACAATTAATTGCAGAATTAATCAGTTTTAGTGAATATCTCTTTAAACCGTTAATTGTAAGTGATTTAATTTCTTGCAGTTACAATAGAATAGAATAATCTTGATAAATCGGTATGTTTTGTAAGCGGTTGTAATAATGCATTCTATAAAATCCTACTATCCTACTAATATTATAAAAGCGAAAGTATGTATGTATGGATGTATGGATGTATGGATGTATGGATGTATGGATGTTTGTTACTCTTTCACGCAATAACTACTGAACGGATTTGGATGAAATTTAAAATACAGATAGTTTATTACCTGGATTAACACATAGGGTACTTTTTATCCCGGTAGTACGTTCCCGTGGGCTAATTCCAACCTCGACGCGGGTGAAGCCGCTGGCAAAAGCTAGTATTACAAATGTAAAAGTTTGTGAGTATGGATGTATGTTTGTTAATCTTTCACGCAAAATCTACTAATCGAATTTAGATGAAATTTGAAACCCAGATATTTTATAACCTGGATTAACACATAGGGTACTTTTTATGTGGGTCGTACGTACCCACGGGATAATTTCCGACCTCCACGCGGGCACAGCTGCTGGCAAAAGCTAGTCATAAATAAACAATTCGAATGACGACAGATCACTTCGCACCTTAATACTGTAACACACCATTAATCAGAATCTGAATCATTTTTAAGAATATCGCTAATCCATTACTTCATATGTTTAAAAAATATTTCTGCTAAACCACGTTATAAACGCAATGAACGTTGTTGAATTGTCTAAATGAAAGCCTAAGCTACTATTAGTGTATTACGCAATTACAACCTCTAATCAAAAAGACAATAAAATTAACTCATCCCACGTAAGTGTAGACCATTACCGAAATAAAAAACCTTACCTGTTTATCCTGTTAACACAAATGACCTACAGCACGTCCCAGGAAAGTCCCAAATCACCCCGTCGCACATGGCCCCCCTACTCGAACGTCATGTTGATCGGCGCACGCGCATCCAACCATTCTTAGTTCAATGTGCGCCGGAGTTGGTCGCGTGTATCGATTGTTTCGGTTCAGACGAAGTAAGAAGTGGACGTTTATGAGAAAAGTCTTCCGTTTTACAAAATCATGAGGAGTTTCTTCAATATTTTCGCTGTCATTTTGGTGAGTTTTTTTTTTTTTTTTGGTTAATAGGTCTAGTGGGTGGTGGTTGCTGAACATGAGATCTTAGGTTCGATTCTCGGATCGGGCAATGTTATTGGGCTTTTCTATCTGGAATTTCGTGGTACCAGTCCGAGTCTGGATTTGTGACCAGTTGCTGGCAATACGCGCGCCCCCTATTGCATGAAAAAAAAAATATCTAGCAAAATGCGAAATCAGGGTGCATTATAAATGCACCTCGGCTTAAACCTTCTATTCGGGGAATACAGAGGTGGGGTTATGTTATTTTAATATCATTATTGATAAGTTACCTATAATGAGAAGACTGAGTTCATGTTAATAACATACAAACGTGTATGTTTCAGGGGTTTTGCCCACTTTAGCCGGATTTTCTTTTGAGTGGAGAGGAAAGTACTTAGGTATAACAGAACATTACGCCTTGTTTCCACGAAGAGTTGGGTAGATGTCGTTAGGTGGTGTGTGGTCAGTGTGGTGTAGATAGTTAAGTACCAACCAAATTACCTACAAATGATTAATTGATTTATTGACATAACTTTAATAATATTTAACATAACTTCCTATAAACAGTTGTGTTAAACATTATAAAAGTTAAAACCTATCTAGGAGAAGTGTGGGTGAACTCCAAGAACACCTCTGCTTGATCCCTCGGAGAAACTAGCCGTGATGTTATGATAAGTATGATGTGATTCCAATGAAAGTGAATTGCCTGAAAGATAACGACAGTCTGTAAATACAGCCAACAATTGGCTTGTTTTTATAAATATCATTGTTCTTAACAAAATGAAGTTATTGTAGAATTTCGGTAGCACTTCCTCTTATTCATGAAAATGTTGTATTTATATTACCTTTGTTGGAAAATATTGTATTTGTGTATTCTTGAAATAGGCTTTAGCTATACATTCATACATAAACTCACGCCGTTCTTTCATTTTGGGATAGGCGGAAACCATAGAACGCCTCTTTCTACACCTAACTTACAGGGTGGCAGGGACGTCGAGGTATAAATCGTTATTATGGATTCAGGCCTTGATTCTGAACCTCCTGCTTTGAAATTTGGAGTCAGTTATTAAAAACATATTGGCGTTGTTTTGATTGTGTAGTTCCTAGCCGGATCTTCTCCATAGGAATCAATAAATTGGAACCGTGCACCCAGCTTCTGACGTTTCATAAGTGCCCATGTAGGTTTATGTGAAATTAAATATTTTGACTTTGATTTTAAGCTGTTTTTTACATTCTGGCCGCCAAGGTATCTCATTTTATCAAAAACAGCATATTTTTCAACCGACGAATAATGAGGGGTCTAGAATCAAGTTGTATTCATAGTTGTAATTTTGCGTCGATGTCCCTGCCACCGTATCATCATCATTATTTCAGCCGAAAGACGTCCACTGCTTGACATAGGCCTCCCCCAATTTGGGGGGTTTGCAATAATCGCCACGCTTGGCAGGTGGGTTGGCGATCGCAGTATGGTGGTAAACTGCATAGAGAACGCTGCTACCCATTCTCTAGTAAGTCTCTTAGTCTCCTCTTCCGACACCCACGGAAGGAAATGGGATGATGCTATTATTTACGTCTGGCACCTCACGGTAGAACTATACCGTACACTATGTACAGACGCCAGCACATCAAGCTACCGGAAACTGTAAAATTTTTCCAATTAATTTTGAACCTAATGCTTTAGCGATAAAGTTGAAAACCGATTAAAGAAATTTGACAGATTGTAGTAGCTTTATGCGCTGGCGTCCGTACTATACTTGAAAATCTCATGCTGAAGTTAAAATATTTGCCAGTTTGCAAGCAATCAATGTCTGTTTGCAGTCAGTCTTGTTTGCACTAGACTGATTGCCTATGTATAGCCAAATTGTTAACAATGTTTCCAAATTCGTTTTGTTTTCATGTAATGCTATCTTTTCGTAAGGGATGAGGGGAGAATATAACAGCATTCTCTATGTATTTTACCACCATACTGCGACCGCCAACCCGCCTCCCCACATGCTTGGGGGAGGCCTATGTCCAGCAGTGGACGTCTTTCGGCTGAAACGATGATGATGATCTTTTTGTTTGCATTTGTTTTTGTGCTAAATAAATTTATTTTTCAGTAGCTTCTGCCCGCAACTTCGTCCGCGTTAAATTTCTTGTTCCCCCGACCCTTCCCGTCGCGAATCGCCTACCCGTGCGATTTTCCCCGTTTTTGCAATATTTTTCATTACAGCTCCGCTCCTCTTAGTTGTAGCGTGATGTTATATAGCCTATAGCCTTTCTCGATAAATAGACTACCCAACACAAAAATATTTTTTCAACTCAGACCAGTAGTTCCTGAGATTAGCGCGTTCAATCAAACAAACAAACTCTTCAGCTATATAATATTAGTATAGATTCTAAATTAAGAAATAAAACTACACAAACCCCTTTGTCCCGGTATATATTTTCTTAATCCTTTTTTAATTATACTGCACTAGTGAAAATGCAGATGAACAATTAAAAAAGCCAGCTGGTTCACAGTGGCTTGTGAAATAAGACTGCTCCAAATAATAACAAACATTATTATTTTAAATAAAGTTGAGCGCCACTGACAGAGAAACTTCGGCTGCCAGATAGAGTAACATAAAGTTTAGATGGGGTCACACATGGGTATTCGTAACATCATGTTTGCCTTTCGAAAGAGTAAACAGAATTAAATATGTCTGAGTAAATAGAATTAACGATGTCATATGGGTACGATCCTTTTGTCAAAGTCAAAGCATCTATTTCAATAAGGCCCAAAAAAGGCACTTTTGAACGTCAACTGTTACATGACAAAGAAATTATTCTAGTTGTCCCTTCTAAAAGGTAGTTTCGTATGGAGAAGAATGGGCAAGAAACTCCACCGTTACTCTTTTAAAATAGTATTCAGTATTTGTATACAATATTTATACAATTATATGTGAAGACGATGCACCTATAATAAAAATTACCATACCGCAACAGGTAAAAGAACTGAAAATTAAGCAATGAGAGATAAATTAATTATATGATAGATACATAGTGCTCACATATTTACAAAAACATTGCAAAGGCAACAATACGAATTTCCTAATATTTTTACAAGTTACAAGTCAGTGTATGAGTTACAGTATTCACATAATGTAAATTAGTGTCACAGAAAAAAAAAAAACTTGATATTCATATTCAGCCTATATTGTTCCTGCTGCTGGGACATAGGCCTCCTCTTGGTGATAGAGAGTGGGCAATTGCCCACTCTCTATGATATGTTACATAGCTTAATTTTTGATTCTAGGACATGTCTGTTTCCTCACGATGTTTTCCTTCACCGTTTTAAGAGCAGTGGTGATGAAAATATTTACACAAATTAAAGCGCCTGCTTGTGTCCGAAACCACGACCATACAACTCATAACTCGGAGCTGATATCACCGATATCACTTTTGACATTCTTCTTCGTCGTTACACTCTTGACAGAGTGGTCGTGGTCGTCATATCTGGTGTGGTGGCGAGCTTCACAATGCGTCGCCATTCCTCTCGTGCTGCAGTCCTTCTCGTACATTCGTGAAGTGGACCATTAAGTGACACTGAATGGTGACTCAGAAATATAACTCTAGGCTGAAATCTACAGGGTAAAATTAAATTAGCTGGCAATACGTTATCCACGTGTTAACATTCGTCTTAAATATCGATACCCACGAAATTAAAAACGAATAGAACAATAAAATAAAAAACATTATTCGATATTTGACATTATTAACCGGTCACAAATCCAGACACCGGGCTGCTACCTACTGAGAAATTCCTGATAGAATTTTTTTATAACTTGTGCCCAACCTAGGAATCGAATCTAGGACCTCAAGCTCAACAGTAGAGCTTGCGACGAGGCAATCCAGTCCAGGTAGCTATCTTTGTACCACCATGACGACCATCAAATGTGGATTGATCAGATGAGTGCACGAAATCAATTACAACTGGAAAATTGTCCTAATTGTTTTTCCTCAAATGAAATGGAAATAGTCATCGTGACATAGAATTCGTTCAAGAAGATGACTCAGAAAAATAACAACCTATAAAGTGAAATATATAGGGTCAAATTAAATTAGCTGGTAATACTTCAGCCACGTTTTGGGTATCGATATCAAAAACTGATGAAACAAAAATAAAACATTCGGTAGGCGAAGTTCAATGACCGGAACTGGTCAGCTATTTTTGTAATTTTTTGTAGCTCTTAGATATTTTTTTACGAATTTCCAAAAATTATAACATAAGAAATGTTAAGTTGCGTTAATGCACTTGGCACAGTGTCATTAAAAGTGCTGAAAACTGTTAATCAGATCAAAATATTTATCTTTCATCATCAGCAGCCTATAATGTTCCCACTGCTGGGACACTAGCCTGCTCTCGGTGAGAGGGAGTGGGCCATAATCTATCACGCGGGCCCAGTGCGGTTGGTAGATGTCACATGGTTTAGATATTTTGGTTCTAAGACATGCCGGTTTCCTCACGATGTTTTCCTTCACCGTTTTGAGAGCAGTGGTGATGAAATAATTTACACAAAGTAGTTTATCTTTACTCGTACATAATATAAAACAAAGTCGCTTCCTGCGTCCTACGGCGTCGCTACGGCGCAACAGATTTTAATGCGGTTTTCATCGATACACAGAGTGATTTAAGAGGATGGTTCAATATGTATGTAATGCGGGCGAAGCCGCTGGCATAAGCTAGTTAAATATAAACTTATGTCGTAAAAAATGTTAAAAGTTCTAAATAATTTCACTTTCTGTTCATCTTCTATGAAAACTGGTGTAACGTAAAATTTAAACGACAGTATGGTGTTCCGTTCATTTCGACTGTTATGTCAGTAACTAAGCATTATCATTGTATTGCACTTGTCTATGAAACAGAAGAAGTTATTTTTGGAAAAAAAATTACATTAAAAGTTCTAAAATGATATCCTGAAATCATGGGTACAGTTTGCCCCGACGGGCAAATTGTATACTTGAATTCAACGCGATAGCATACCACATGAAAGAGTTACAAGTCAAACCTAAAAAAAAATATGTTAGCACGCACGTAAATACATCCACACACACACACCCACGACACACACATACACCGATGGCTGCTTAAAACTATTTAATTGAATTTGTATTAAAAAAAAAAACACTTTTCATATAACCCTCTTATAAACCCACACCATTGTTAAGATACCACTTATGGGAAGGGTGAGACAGTTCCGACACAAGTACTTTTGTAACTTACTGGAGCTGTCTCAATTTATGCATGACAAATGTTTAAGATAAAATAAATATTTTCGTTTTCTTTTAATCTAAGTTTTCAAGATAACTCTTAGTTACTTACATAACAATATTATTTCATAGTTCAATACTCTTGCCCGCCTCGACATTGACCGACTAAACCGTTAGACGTGACTGAAAAAAAGACCCGTGATAACATTAACGATAGATAAATAACGTACTAGAGAATGGGCAGCAGCGTTCTCTACGCATTGTAGAGTACCATACTGCGATCGCCAACCCGCCTGCCAAGCGTGGCGATTATGGCAAACCCCCCCCAAATAATGACAAGCACAAACAAAAAACGGCCCCTAGTTCCCGGCGGCCCACCTACCCTTGGCTATGGTAGCGGTCAAGGTCACGGTGAGGCAAGGGGTGCTAAGAATCCCCGGAAGAGATCCAGCTACCACAATTACCGACAACTGGACCTGGCAACATTCAACACGCGTACACTCCGGACCGACGAGAAGATCGCCGAGCTCGAGGAAGAATTGAGCAGGTTACGATGGAGTATAGTAGGCTTATCTGAAGTCCGAAGAGAGGGGGAGGACTCGATAATCCTGAATTCCGGAAACCTGCTCTATTTCCGGGAGGGCGACCAGCAGTCCCAAGGTGGTGTCGGGTTCATCGTCCATAAGTCCCTTGTGAGCAACGTTGTGAAGATCGAGAGTGTGTCGACCAGGGTGGCGTTCCTTATACTCAGAATATCCGCAAGGTATTCGCTGAAGGTCATACAGGTGTACGCCCCGACCTCGACACACCCCGACGATGAGGTGGAGACCATGTATGAGGATATTTCTAGAGCCATGCATGGTTCCAAAACTCACTTCACCGTTGTTATGGGGGACTTCAACGCGAAACTGGGCAAGCGAAGCGATGATGAGTTGAGAGTGGGGCAATTTGGAGTTGGACCTCGGAACCACCGGGGTCACCTACTGGCTAGTTTTATGGAGAAGGAAGGCCTCTTTATGATGAATTCCTTCTTCAGAAAACGTGAGCACAGGAAGTGGACCTGGCAGAGTCCTGACGGTGCAACTAAGAATGAGATTGACTTCATTATGTCGACGAAGAAGCAAATATTCAATGATGTCTCTGTGATCAACGCGGTGAAAACCGGGAGTGATCACCGCATGGTAAGAGGCACATTGAATATCAATATCAAGCTGGAAAGATCTCGGCTGATGAAGTCAACGCTCCGACCAGCACCGATACAACTTCAGAACCCCGAGAGCTTTCAGCTCGAACTCCAGAATCGTTTTGAGTGCCTAGGGAGCTCCGTGGACGATTATAACGATGGGTTTGTGGAAACTGTCCATACGGTCGGGTCTAAGTTCTTCAAGACCCGCCGTACAAATAGAAAAAAGAAACTCTCAGATCCAACATTACAGCTCATGGAACAGAGGCGCGGAATGATCCTGCAGTCTTCAGAAGCTGCACTCGAGTACCGGCAACTCAATAGACGGATCTCTAAGTCCTTGAAAAGCGACCTTCGCCTCTTTAATACGGAACGTATTAAAGACGCGATAGAGCGAAACAAGGGCTCCAAAGTCTTTGCAAGAGATCTGTCTATTGGGCAGAGTCAGCTTGCAAAACTGAAGACCGACGATGGCAGAATCGTGTCCGCCAAACCTGAGCTGTTTAAGGAGATTGAGAGGTTCTACGGACAGTTATACACGTCCACCAGAAACCCCGTTATGAATCTAGCTAACGACCCGAGAGCTAGGTTGACTCGACACTACACTGAAGATATCCCGGACGTCAGCTTGTACGAGATTAGGATGGCTCTGAAGCAGCTCAAAAACAACAAGGCGCCGGGTGATGACGGAATTACAGCCGAACTCCTGAAGGCCGGCGGAAAACCCGTTCTAAAGGCCCTTCAGACGCTGTTTGATTCCGTCATACTCGAGGGCAAAACGCCACAGGCATGGAACAGAGGTGTGGTGGTACTTTTCTTTAAGAAGGGTGACAATACCCTCCTTAAGAATTATAGGCCCATCTCACTTCTGAGCCATGTCTACAAGCTGTTTTCAAGAGTCATCACGAATCGTCTCGCGCGCAGGTTTGACGACTTCCAGCCTCCCGAACAAGCTGGATTCCGTAAAGGCTTTAGCACCGTAGACCACATACATACGCTGCGGCAGGTTATACAGAAGACCGAAGAGTACAACCTGCCTCTCTGCTTAGCGTTTGTGGACTACGAAAAAGCCTTCGATTCGATCGAGACCTGGGCTGTACTGCAGTCTCTTCAACGGTGCCAGATTGACTATCGGTACATCGAGGTGCTGAAGTGTTTGTATGAAAACGCCACTATGTCAGTCCGGCTCCAGGACAAAGCCTCGAAACCTATCCTTCTGCAGCGAGGGGTGAGACAGGGAGACGTAATCTCTCCGAAACTGTTCACCGCTGCACTGGAGGATGTCTTCAAGGTTCTGGACTGGAAAGGGGCTGGCATCAACATCAATGGCGAGTACATCACTCACCTTCGATTTGCCGACGATATAGTAGTCATGACTGAGACTATGGAGGACCTCAATACAATGCTCGATGACCTCAGTAGAGCTTCCGAAAGAGTGGGTCTTAGGATGAACATGGACAAGACAAAGGTCATGTCCAATGCTCGTGTGATACCCACTCCAATGAAGATCGGGGACACTCGAAGTTGTGGACGAATACGTGTACCTAGGACAGACTGTCCAGTTAGGTAGATCCAACTTCGAGAAAGAGGTCAATCGTCGAATCCGACTCGGCTGGGCAGCGTTCGGGAAGCTACGCAATATCTTCTCGTCCCAAATACCGCAGTGTCTCAAGACAAAAGTCTTTGACCAGTGTGTGTTGCCAGTGATGACATATGGCACTGAGACGTGGTCGCTCACAATGGGCCTCATAAGAAGGCTCAAAGTCACCCAAAGAGCAATGGAGAGGGCTATGCTTGGAGTTTCCCTACGCGATCGAATCAGAAATGAAGAGATCCGTAGGAAAACCAAGGTGACCGATATAGCCCGAAGAATTGCCAAACTTAAGTGGCAGTGGGCAGGGCACATTGCTCGCAGAACGGATGGCCGATGGGGTCGGAAGGTTCTGGAGTGGCGACCGCGTACTGGAAGACGGAGCGTTGGAAGGCCTCCCACAAGATGGACCGATGACCTGGTGAAGGCCGCAGGAATACGTTGGATGCGAGAAGCACAGAATAGGTCGAAGTGGCGGTGCTTGGTGGAGGCCTATGTCCAGCAGTGGACGTCTTTCGGCTGAAATGATGATGATGATGATGAGATAAATAAATAGTATTGCTAGGTAATACGTTGCAAGGTCCCCGACCCCTGCTCGGGCCAGCCTGCGCCGCTGAGCCTGTAGCTGTAAATTCATACCTTAATAATAACCATTCCGATCCAGCCCGTCCTTGTTGCTTTCTACCAGCGATGCCCTCAGCCGAGGTCCGTAGGTACCTCACAGGGGGTGCCCTCAGCGAGTAGTCGTTCTAGTTTTATGCTTTTAAGCCCTGGCTGGAGGCCTTAATTCATTAAGGTAGCAACAGGTCCGTTTAAGCAGCCGACAACCTCATAGTTGACTTGCGAAATGTCTTTGCTGAAAACAACATTAATTGAGAAATGTTATTATAAAATTGACGACTTCCTTAATGATGAATCACTGACTGGTTGACTTATTTTATTATTGTTATAGCTGCTACTGAATATCCTGTTTGACATGCTTTTATTCTGATTGACTTAGTTTTATTCTCATTGACATACATCTATTCTGATTGACATACTTTTATTCTCATTAACATACGTATTATTTAGTTTTGACATAAGTCCGACATTTTTATTTTTTTAAACATGATATTTAATTAACTAAATTTGACATATGAATTTTTCTACGATTTGACATTTATCTGAAATCGTATTGTATTTTTTATTTCAGTATAATGTCATAATTGAATATTATTTGCATGCCCATGTGACGGTAAAATTTGGAGGACTTTACTATGTAAAAAGCAACACCTATGTACTTATAACCAATTTTTGCAAAAAATAAATGAATTGATGATTTTGATTTGATTTGACAAACAAATACCTTGCAAGGTATACTGTAGAAGTAGAGAACATCAGTTGTGTATTAGATAGATCGATAGATGGATAGATTTATTTATTTGCATAGAATGTATGTAATTAATACAATAGGTGTTACAATATTTTGGATCCTTATACATTCTGCCTCATGGCATGTAGTTTTATTGACTTATACTACAACTATTCTATATACTTAAAGCTATTTAATTACTTGATACATGAACATTATAAATTAGATTAATGTCTTGTCATTTAAAAAATCTGATACAGAGTAATAACATTTTGGAACAAGTATTTTTTAGGATAGGTACTGTTTAAATAGTTTTAAAGGTATTAAGAATCTCTTAACGAGTCATCAATTTAGTCCTTGTGCCCAGTTTTGTCTCTTGTTTTAGATAGAAAAAAAAATAAAAAATTAAACGGTCTATGAAAAAACAAAATCGACTAACTGTAACCATGAATTCAGCAAATGATTGCAGACCCCACGAGACCAACAGGGCAGGGCAATAGCTACGCGGTCAAAATGTATGGAACAGCATTTTTTTACACATGCATTGTTACAATTTTTCGAGTATTATTAGAAATGTCGTTATATCTCACTGTCTTGCGTTATTGTCACGCAAGTTGACAACAGTGATAGCAAGAATACATAGAATATTTTAGATATCAATCATTATTATGGTTATTTCGGATCAAAACATTATTTCCGTCCTCTATAGATATATATTATTATGGAAAGGGTAATTTGATGCCAAACACCACATGTGATGGTTGACATACCAAACCTTAGCAATCTAAGTCAATCTTATTATTTCTCAGTCTCTAGGTCGTCTTTGTTTTAAGAGAAACTGCTCCAGCGCTCATTAGCAAACAGCTTGCCTCTCTGTCCATAATATTTGCCTGTTTGCCACATATATCAAATTAAGGAACAGGGAAGCTAGACACTACTAGATTATTATGAATATATTAATACCCGAACTTTAATTTTCTGTGACCAATGATTCAATTAAATGTTTAAATAATGGACCAATGGGAATGGAGACCACGACTCAAAAGAGGAAAATATATGCAAATGGTTTTATTTCTGTAAGTAGTTTTTACACTTTCACATGTCAATCACATTTTTAAAACTATAAGAGGTCGGCGTTTCTTATCTGTCTACTCTGAGAAGAAAAGCCGAAACAGACGCAGAGGTCACAGTCTCTTTTAAAGTCCAGACATAATCTTCGTCAGATCCTGTGAAGACCATGTAGATAGGTTTCTGAAATGGTCTTTTGAGGAAAGAACCACAGAAATTGAGTGAACCTGTGCAATCAGTGCACGCATTTGTCAGTTAATACGCTTTTTGCTGAATCAATCCTTTTATCCAGCCACCTATTGAGAATGTTTTAAACGTGGTTGCCAAAGCTCTCGACTATCATACCATTAGTATTTTTCGTAATATATCGTTAATTTGTCATATTTTCAATGCTGTTTTTGTATTGCAAATAAATTATGTTTTTTTTTCTAATTAACTCACCCGGGTAACTATGAGGATATGGTTCACTCTGGTCTTACTCTTTTATTTTTTAAATCTTTTATTATTTTGTTATTTGTATACTATAAGTTTCTATGTTCTTCTTTTTGTTTGTATTTCTTGTACTTGTCTCAAATAAAATATTTTTCTTTCTTTCTATTTGAATCTTATATTATGTGTGAGTCGAGTTTTCCTCAGGACGCCAGTTCAGGCTTTATAATATCCAAAATAGATCGATACACAGAATATTCGTCAATATGTACACACTTAGACATTTGAAAAAAAAAAATCTATATGTGTAGTCACCAAAGAGATAAGTAACCAGGAACGTCGGATATAGCTAAAGTTTAGTAAGAAACCGATATATTATGTTTTCGAGGAAAATTTAATTTAATCAATTAAACATCAACATAAATCAACACAAAAATCAATTAAACATTAGTAATCAAATTAAATCTGGCCAATAACTTTGAAGATATAAACGTAGAAAAATTATAATGGGGTAAGAGATGAGACTATAGGTAAGTGATTACTAGGGCTCGGATAAATATGTGCTTAAAATTCCAAAATATGTACATATAATATGGATCTAAAAAACGGAAATATGGAAAAATATGGACTAAAAAAACAATTAATACCAAACATAAAACAGTTTATTCTATTATAATTGGTTGATTTTTTTTTATCAACGAAATTATAAAAAACAATATTTAAAAAAATAATATTTAAAATACCAAACATAAAACACTTTATTCTAATAAAATTGTTTGAAAAAATCTAAAAAATTCGACGACTTAGCTAAAATTTAGTCTGCCTCTTTATTCGAGTTGTTGCAGTATGCAACAACATGTTTCTTCAAATGTTCAAAATTGAAGCTCCTTCTGTTTGGTCGGAAAAACGCTTTATATTGACTGAATGACCTTTCTACGTCACAGGAAGTAACTGGCGCAAACTTAAATTTGCATAACTCTGTAAGCGAATATGCCTCCTCTGGATTGCGGCTTGGTGTTCCACTGAGAATATTGGTAATTTTTTCTAGCGTAGCTTAATTTCGTTTTTACCACTTCAGCAACAGGGGCTTCTGATAACCCAAAAATTATGCAGTTTTTACTAGTTTAAGTACTTAAGATAGGAAATATGGATTAATTTGATTAAATTCTAAAAATATGGGCTTAACCCATAAATCCATATATTTGAAAAAATATGGATTCTAAAAACCTCATTATCCAAATCAAATCAATGCAAATGATTCAAATAAAAATATGTGTTTACTAATTTATCCGAGCCCTACTGATTACCATTTACATATTATACAATGAGTAGATACATTCTTAAAGCGTATACCTACTAACCAATATCAAAATAAACTCAGCCCATACGTTTATATGTAGTTGGTAGACATTCTTCTACCTAGAAACGACGTACCTACCTATGCTTCAATTTGCTATAATTTATTAATTCGATATTTTACTCAAACAAAAAATCCTAACTAAAACTAAAAATGCAATAAAGCTAATTCGATGGATAAGAATTTGAAAGTATCTAATTAAAATTATGATCATTAAATAAATTTGTAATGCTGTTATGTCGTTATGATTCATAATTATTTCAATTAGTTATGTCCACAGCTGGACTTAGAACACTTAGAAACAAGGTCTGAAAGAGTTTAAAAAGAATCTGCTCAACACTAATTTAACCAATACTTAGGTTGTCATTGGTTTATTTGAAATAAATGGTTTGAGTTTGGAGCGAATCTGATTTATCTACTAATAACCAGAGATGCAGTACAAAAATAGCATTTACTAGTTATAACTTGGTTATAACTATTTAATTACATTTAATACCGACCATTTTTCATTCAAAAGATAATGGAAAAAATACCAGTCAAGTGAAACGAAACGTTTACGTTACGTTTATCTATTTTATCTCTATAATGCGGAATGTAGGTACAAACTCCGGCTATTCTTTATGACTATGAAGTTATGCGTTGCTAAATAATTTATGTTCGTATTTCCAAGCCCCAAAATACGGACTAACCGTCTAGTTTGGAGCTCACCGCATGCAAGTAAAAATACTTTAAAACCGAGCTAAGTATCCTACTTAATATTATAAACGCGAAAGTTTGTATGTATGGATGTATGGATGTGTGGATGTTTGTTCCTCTTTCACGCAGAAACTACTAAACGGATTTGGATGAAATTTAGAACTCAGATAGTTTATAACCTGGATTAACACATAGGGTACTTTTTATCCCGGTAGTAAGTTCCCGCGGGATGTTTTCCGACCACCACGCGGGCGAAGCCGTTGGCAAAAGCTAGTAGTTAATATTTTAAGAGACTGCCTACTGTATTACCTTATTGGACAATAAACTATTTTCTATTTGATCCTTTGATACTATTTAGCTCCTGGCTGTCATTCGTAAATATTTAGCAGTCCTTACCGGTCACCACGAGATGAAGAGAGCTGTGTTCGTGAGTTACGCTTGCAGGTCGTAAGTTCAAACCTAAGCCGACGCTTTACTTTCTGTAAATTATTTCATCACTACCGCTCTCAAAAAGGTGAAGGAAAAGATCGTGAGGGAATCGACATGTCCTAGAACTAGAAATTCGAAGAGATGTGACATCTACCAACCCGCACTGGGCTCGCGTGGTTTATTACGGCCCACTCCCTCTCACCAAGAGGCAACAATATGGCTGGTTGTGATGACAGGTCACCAGAAGCCCAAATCTGATAACCAGTCTTACCAGGGGGTATCGTGGTACCCAGTAACTGGGTTGTGGAGATTAGGGTTCATTCCCGGGAATTCTCGAGCCGAGAATTCCCGGGAAATCGTTGGGCTTTGTTCCCGGGAAATCAAGCTCGAGAAAAGTCGAGAACTCGAGAAATCATCTACCTATATAGAAATTAAATCGCCGTTTGTTATGTTGCGTGTCGGCGCGGGCCAAAGCGCAGCGGCACCCTTTGATCTCGCTGCAAGCGCTCTGCGGCGTCGTTTTTACACGTTCATTCGTGTTTCGACTCTAGCCAAGTATAGTTTACGTAGTGAGTGTTTCACAGATTACGTGATGAATTGAAATCAAATAGGAAAATCTTTTCACTTTTATTGACACATCATGGCTTTATTATTCATATTATTTTTATCAATAATATAATCTAAATATGATCTTAAATTTTACTAGGTATGAGTACCTATCCGTTCTTTTCTATTATTTTTTTGTCAAACTTTAATACATAAAATAACTAACGATACATTAATTATACTACTTAGTCTAATTATATTTCCTATTTTTGTAAAACAACAACACACAAGCTTAGTTTTTAATTATTCTAATATGTTTTTCTTATGTAAGTAATTTTAAATTAATTAATGTGTCATTTTAAATTTGTGAGACGAATATTGCCAGTTGTGTTGTGTGTGTATCCCATATTAATCCAAGGGCTTATTATTAATTTGAATTGCGTTTGTGATAGATTTCACCGAAACGTCACTATAACAGTAAAGATGGAAGCATCAAAAGAATAGAAATATTTTTTTTAAAAAGGAATCAATAAAAGTTTTGATACTTTTTTTGAGAGGAAAACCACTGAATTTGTTGACGTTATTGGAACCAAATAATATGAGAAAACGTACGTAAATGTAAATTTCTCGACAACCCGAGAAGCCTCGAGAAATTAGCCTCGAGAATTCTCGAGACCCGAGAAATTAAAAAGCTCGAGAAATCATGAACCCTAGTGGAGATAGACAGTCACTCCATGTAAAATACTGGTTTTAGTTGCATTCGGTTAGACTGGAAACTGACCGTAACAGTTGGGGAAAGGCTTGGCAGGTTGACCGATTTTTATACTATTTACCTAATATTTCGAACGTCGGCGTCGTCCAATTTATATTGTTTCGCTCCATGTCGTCGTACCACTTATCTCTTAAAAACTTTATATCCTATTTAATTTTTTTATCTGCCCTTGACATCACAGCGGGTCCAGTCAGAATACCAGAGCTCTGCAACACTTATTTCTGAATGTCGCAGGATCATCTGAGACTGGCGTTCTCACCCTATTTTCGATTTTATTTGTCACTAACTTTAGTCGCGAGAAATTTCTTGTTTTAACATCTAATTATATCCTATAGCATCGCATCGCCTGCCCGTGATATTGCTAGTTTTTTTTTAGTTTTTTTTGTATCTTTAATGCAAAAATAATTTTGTAATTTCAATTCTTGTTCCAGAAATTTTAGATAGGGCTACATACAAACATTTAAACTCTTTTTATTGAAATCGAACCAGTCGTTCCTGAGATTAGCGCGTTCAACCAAACTCTTTAGCTTTATATTGTTAGTACTTATAGATTTTTCAGTATTATGTTTTTTTATATCTTGCTCTATTTCCTAAGTTATCTTTATTCTTATTTAAAAGCTGTTATAGTAAACAATGTACAGACAGATGGTTCAGAGAAGTTAGTTCAACGGCAACAGCTGTGGAGTTGTTCGTGAAAGCAGCTGCCATCGGAAACTTTGCCACTGATTGGCAAAACTTGTTTTATATGTAGTTCGTTAACCTACTGAGCATTTGTGTTGTAGTCATTAATTAGGGAATTAACGAATCTCTTTCGTAGCAAAAATAAGGCTTTTAGATCGGATATTTGGATGCATATTTACATATACATCCAAAAATCCATAATATGAGTAGTAGCGGCCGACTGGTAAAGGCCGGGACTTACGAGTAGTAGGTCGTGAGTTCGAACCTAAGCCGGCGCATTACTTTGTGTAAATTATTTCATCACCACTGCTCTCAAAACGGTGAAGGAAAACATCGTGAGGAAACCGGCATGTCTTACAACCAAAAATTTGAAGACATGTGACATCTACCAACCCGCACTGGGCCTGCGTGGTGGATTATGGCCGATTCCCTTTCACCGAGAGTATACCTGTGTCCCAGCAGTGGGCTGCTGATGAAATATGCATCCGAATATCCGATCTCTGTTATAAATGGTAAATACTTGAATAACTTAGTTATACAAGGTGTACCATAATTAACGCAAGATCCTAAATTACACCCCAAATTAGAGTATTGAGTTGAAAGCATCTACAATTGCTAATACTATATTTTTTAAAGCTAACTACGCACATTTATTATTAATAAGAAAATCATGTTGCCATAGCCTTTTCCCAACTATTCAGCTTCCAGTCTAACCGGATGCAGCTGACTACCAGTATTTTACATGGAGCAACTGTCTGACGACCCATTACGACTGTCAAAGATCCACATATGACAGGCGGGACCAACGGCTTAACGTGCCATCCGAGGCACGGAGGGGTCTTGGTATGTAAAGATGGTCACACATTCATAAATCAACCGCGGCATATATAGGTAGCATGCATTTGAAATTGAGTCTTAGTGCGTTTAAATAAGATTTGATTTTGTTTGGTCCCATTGGGGGTTGGTATGGCAATATACATAATTTTTGAAAAGTTACCAATGTTTAAAGTTACTGAAATCGATTCAAATGTCCATTATGAAGAAACTACTTTCAGGACTTACGCGTATTTTGTTACCCATCGATAACACCCTGTATTTAACTGATTTTCAAGGTAAGTACAGTCTTGTAATGTTTATTCAGTATCATCAAAAAGTGTATAAAGCATTTTCCTTTTAAGACTTTGTGAGGAAAAGTCTGCAAGCTACAGTTACCTACCACTACAAGGTCCTTTATATTTGAGGTCACATTGGACTTAATACGAATCTACATACGTGAATGGGTGACCATATTAACATACCAAGATCCCTCCGTGCCTCGTAAAGCAAATTAAACTCTTGGTCCCGACTGTCTTTTGTGGATCTTTTGACTGGCCTGTTAGTCTAGTGGTTAGTGACCCTGACTGTGAAGACTGAGGTCGTGGGTTCGATTCCCACCCAGGAAAAATCTTTGTGTGATAAGCACAATCATTTGTTCTGTGTCTGGGTGTAATTTATCTATAAATGTATGTATTTACTAAATATTTAAGTATATTTATCAGTTGTCTGGTTACCATAGTACAGGCTCTGCCTAGTTTGGGATCAGATAACGTTGTGTTGGTTGTCCTAACATATTATTATTATTATCTTTGACAGTCGTGACGGGTCGTCAAATGCCCGAAAGTCTAACAATCCATCTTACCAATATGTCTCAATTTATACTTCAAAAGCGTGTGAGAGTGCTAAACGTAAACAAACAATTTATTAAGTACCGATCACTGCCAGTTTTGCTTCAAACTTGTTGTGGAACGGTACTTCTTTTCCATTTTATTTGGGACACCCAACTTTATTTATAACTTTTAATCGATATTAAGTAAAGCTTTCTACGGTACAGGCGAACAAACCGGTGGTTACACATTGATCTTGATCTGGATTAGTGTAGTCCGGAGTCATTTAATCAGAATCTATATATTAATACGTGAAGCGAAAACTTTGGATCCCTTTTTACGAAAATCGGGCGAGTATGAAATTTCGCACACTTATAGTTTATACAGAGAAGAAGTGACGAATGCTAATATTTTTAAATTATGCGTAAAAGTACATTTTTTCAATAAATAACACGTTACACACACTACCATGCGTTTGTACCAAAACACACACACATAAATTCTCTTTTATTTATGGCTGAAGTCTGTGGTCAAAAGGAGAAGAGACTACTTAATAATATTTGTCTTTATTGTAAGTCTTACTGTATGCAAACAATGTGTCAAATAATTAAGATAATGTTATAGGTAATTCATATCATTCAAACTTAAAATTAAAATGAATTTCGACTACTAGGCGACCACTAGTAATTATAATTAAGTGACCAACTCAGGTTGGTATTTCCCATCCAAAAAAAAAGGCTGGTATGTACGTGCTTTTATAACTCCACCAGCTTAGTTTCGTGTTAGGAAGAGCAACTTTGTGCATGGTGAATAGTGTACTATGCACCGATAGACTAACTGCTTTCTTATGGGCTGGCAATCTAAGGTAATGTTCATTTAAAACAAAATTGAATAAAACAAAAATACAAATCATGTTTCATGAATCTGTCATGAAACTTTTAGTCGCCAAAACCCGAAGACTTGTTTTTAGAATGTAAAATACTGCCGGGTCATGAGAGGGTAGTGTTGTCAGTAGCATAAGAACAGTATTGTAGTGATATGTATGAAACGGAGAATAGTCACGTCACAAACAAAGAAAGAAAGAAAAGACATTTATTTAGCACAGTTTAAAAGGCACACAATAGGTATACAGCAGGAAAGAGTAAAATAAAAATAAATTTGGGCCCAGAACGAGTGGGGGAAGGTCGGGGAAGTCCACCTTATCATTTTTCACAATCGCATCGCACCTAATCTCTACAACCATTCCTTTCCTTCAGCTGCTATTTAAGTTGAAAAATCTAGGTTCATATATTTTATGAAATAGGTATAAAACTACTAATTGACGAATGATGTGAGGTAACCTTGAACAAGCATTACCACTTCCTATGACAACATTCGTAGAGGTTTCTGCAAGTGTTCCTATTGTTTTTTTTTTGCATATACAGCTCTAAAATCAGGTTTTTTTTTCAAGAACAAGTATAAATTATAACAGTAAATAAATACTGCCAATAAAACAACAGGGTATTAGTGAAGGTCACCTTAAAATATTACTTCCTTTAGGGCTCGAAAGAGGTACCGTGGCCTTGGCATATGGGCAACTGAAGGAACACGGGTGGGTTTTAGTCAGGAAATGTCTGACACGCCCTTCCGCCCCACCCTAGAGTGAGAGACGTCATTTGATAATTTCCCACCCACAAAAAAAAAGGCACTACGAGACAGCGCAACACAACTCTCGTAGAACATTGTCTATGTAAACTTCATGGAAATTGTTCCACAGGAGTCGAGTGGCGATGTCGCGTCACGACTGTATGCGGGCGCTTTTAATGTCACCATGACACAGCGATGTTATATATTTCCATACCACTTCATGTCTAGAAAAACAGAGTTACCCCGGTTGTGGGTAATACCCGTGGGGTTAATTTTCGTCATCCACGCTTCGAATCATAATATGTTGAATATTCCCACTTTCCTACTATAATAACTTTCTTGAAGGACTGGTCCATTCCCTGGCATACTTCAGCGACTCAAAGTATTTCTTAAAAGACACACTGTCAATTCTCTGTGCTAACAAAAGTATCAACAGTGAATCCCAGGTGGTGATATCTACTTTTGTTGGCCACTTCTTCTTCCCAGCTAAAGCACTAGGAAGTGCGCGACGGGTGGGCGTTTTGGGGGGACTGTCTTTTGTAATTTTGATGTTCGAAAAGTGCTGATCCTCAGCCTAATTTGAATAAATGACTTTTGATTTTGATTTTTGATTTTACTCCTAGGTTCTGAATTGGGTAGTGAGCCTAGTGCGTAGGTTCTGAGTTCTTTGCTCACGTCATGAGATTTTTTGATCAGCCCGATGGATTGTTGCTGCATAATACGAATGTTCAGTAGTACCTATGTCAATATCAAACATATGTATATGTACGTATAACGTATTTTTAATTGATATCAAGCACTCCACGCTTTTTCTCCATTATTTTTAATTTTTTAGTTCGGTTTTCTATGAAAGCGTGTTTTTTAGTTTTGTATACTATTATCCAATTTCAATTTTTTGTTCACTTAGCTACAAAAGCGTGTGTGATAATGGCACAATTTTTTAAAGTATTTTTTTGTTATCGGTCCTTAATAAGTGTACAAGTTACAAATTAATCCGCTGTTTTGAAGGGGTGAAAATCACGTTCAAAGATTCCGTATGTCTGTGGTTTAGTCCTTCCGAGCATATCTCGTAATTCTCAGAGCTGTTCTAAAGCTGGTGAATCAGACGCTCAGCTTCTGGTGATACTTTTTGCTCTTTTAAAACTGCATTTTTAGAGTATTTGATAGGGATGGGTTTTTTTGGATGGACTAAATTGATTGAAGTATAGCAGTGTTGACCTCTGAGAGTTCTTTGTGTCAGTCATTGTCTTCCCTTGTTCATGTATAGTCATTTATAGCCATGTTATGACGATGATGATCATACTTAAGTTCATTGTAACGATCCATCACACCTAACATGTGTCAAAGTACGTACGTCATGACATTATGTATAACAAAACGTCATGCGTCACTCAAATTAATTATTACTAATTTGTTTGATTTTATTGAGCATTTAGTTTATGAATAAAACATCAAGCGTTGAAGTGAACGACCATTTTGTAGAGCCTTTGAAGGGCTCGAAAGTTAGAAATTAAATAAAATAAAATATATGAAACAAACATACAGATATGAAACGAATGTGTCTGTCTTCAAACTCATCATGCAATCCTAAAATTACTAAAATAAAAGACAATAATCATCTGCCTAGCCTTTTCCCAATTATGTAGGGGTCGGCTTCCAGTCTACCTGGATGCAGCTGAAGACCAGAAATTTACATGGGCCGACTGCCTGTCTGACCTCAACAACCCAGTTATTACCAAATACAATGCTGCTAAGACTGATTGTCGGACTTTCGGGCTTCTGACGACCCCTAACCACTTTCAAAGACCACGAATGCCTGAAAATAAAGAAATTAAAACTAATGCATTTATTGTTTGTCATTTTGGAATTTATTATATAAAGGTTCGCTGTAACATAACATATTTGTACACCAATTTCATTGGTAGGATAAAGAGCTAGACTAAAATGTATACATAAATGTGTACCTTTATTGTGTAACGAATAAGGAATTGATTGACCATTTTCAAACATTCCTACCACCACTGACAACAAGGAAACACAAAACAAAACAAAACTAATACCAACCTCCAAGCTGGCTCCCGAAGGACCAAAACCAGTACAAAAGGACCGGCAAATCCCAAACAATATGTGCCATTGTGTTTACGTGACGCGAATGTGATGGACTGGCATTGACCACAAGGATGCATCGATTAGATCACGTTAAGTAATGTGACGCGGCCGGAAAGCTGATGGGTGGGGTCAAGTGTGGTCGCCGTGGGAGGTTGAGGTTCTGTTTTGGGCTAGGCGTGTGTTGGTTTTGATTTAGGAAGATGCATATTAGGATTTGGAAATGCGTTGAGTCGCAATATTTGCAATGGCTTTTCATTAGGATAAGATTTTTTTTTAAATACCTAATTTCACTAAGTTGAAGGGTGCTGACCACTGCTAAGCGGTACCGCCAACAATAGCATCTTTGCTTTTCATCAGCAGTTTTACATAGTTGTTCGCATTGGCCCTGACTTACGAGTTTTAGGCCGTGAGTTCGGAATCAGGTACGCACTTTACTTTGTGTGTTTAATTTCATCACCACTGATTTTAAAACGTTGAAGAAAAACATCGAGAGGAAACCAGCATGTCCTAGAACTAAAAATTCGAAGACATGTGACATTTACCAACCCGCACTGGGCCAGCGTGGTGACCTATGGCCCACTACCTCTCACAGAGAAGATGCCTGTGTCCTAGCAATAAATGATGCAGTACATGACATCTTATCTATTACTGGAGACGGAAACCATGGTGCAAGCGTGACTCTAGAGAAACAATCTGAATGGTGGGACAAAACAATAAATAAAAGCATTACAAACCCGCCTGCCTCACCCACATCAGTTCATCCGTTTAAGAGCTATGGTGCCACAGACAGACATTATTGCGATCAAACTTATTACACACCTCTTTTTGCGTCGGGGGTTAAAAATGATCGAAACAAATACTAAAGGTCAGTGTGGCTAATGTATTTTAGCAGACATTACCTATAACTAAATTCCAGGCACACAGTCGTGAATGAAAACTTTTCCTCGCAACACCCACGTAAAAGACCAAACAAAATTTATAACTTAACACGAAAATTCGACCCACATACCGTATTCAAGGATGGAAACCAAAATGTGAGTTCAAAAGGAAACTAAGAAACTATGAAGTGTTTAGCATTCACCTTTAGCAACAACTATTTTGTTGTTTTATAGTCCGCACGTGAGATGGCAGCAGTGTCGATAAATGAAATAAATTGGGTACCTACAGAAGGACCACTTTTTATTTTGAATAGCCCTGGGCTCGACTCTCAGCACCCCAATTGCATAACAATCACAACAAGAAACACACACAAGATCGCAATCACAAACTATTCACAATCAATCATTCAAAACAATATCAAATCAGTCATCATTCATTTTCAATAATTGATTCACAGACTGAATAATTTTGAAGGATATTAATATTCATTGATTCATATACAGCATGTGGCGTAAGTAATGGTCCACCGTTCAGGATTCGATGAACCAGATAATTAACTTTTTCTTCTTATTTTTAGATAATTAACCAGACAACTAACAATTAAAAATTTTAACCATTTTTACCCAATTTTTTTTTTTTTTTTACAAAAATTGCTCTTGATCTTGATGGTGTGTTAAAAATAGGGGTTAAAATTAGAGAAGTGCCAACTTTTTTTTCAAAAGAGCTGAAATACATAAAAAAACATAATTTATCATGATAGCTCTAGTATTCAGCAGTAATTAACAGAAATCAAAATGAAAAAATAATGGTTTTTGTTGAAACTACAAACAAATATGTAATAAAAGGTAGAAATTTCGTAAATAAAAGACAAAAATGAAATATTTTCGGAACCCTTGGGTAAAAATGTTTAAAAATTTCAATTGTTATAGTTTAGAGTTTAGTTTTGTTGTTAGTTGTTGTATTGTTGTAGTTCTTCTATAATCGCTGAAACGCACAGTAGTGTGCCTTTCAGCGATTATAGAAGTTAAGTTATGTGTATTTCTATTATGGTGCCATGAAAAAAGAGGATGAACGCAATTATAAGTTGGACGTCTTGAATTGTCTGTTTATTCTGTAGTTATACAACAAAGTAACAAAATACAAAGTTTACGGACGAAAAATCATTTATAAAATACAGATGACAGGAGAGAGACAAAAGGGATCGAAATAGTTACTTTAAAAGGACCACCATACAATGTGGAACTTCTCTCTTTTATAATATAGTGGAGTCATGAATATCTATCTTTTGATACATTTTACCTTTTTAGAATAGTGATGTGTGAAGAGAACGTGGGTACATTATGTAGGCAAACATTTTAGGGTTAACACCTTTTTATCTGTTCTCCACGTGTTGGGATGAGTAGAGCTCTAAGTGACATGTGGATTTTGACTGAGAATGGGGTAAGGCAAGGTAAACAAGAACTATTATGTTTCCTTGGGTGATAGTGACTAAGAAGTTTCAAGTGAATCAGAATAACATGACAATGTACCCATGTAACTTCGTAATCTACCAACTTAATAAAAATATTTTAGTGGTTATTTGTTTAGATATTTACATAAATTAAAAACTAACGGTCTTAAAATAATAATATGTACCTACAATTATATAAAAAAGAAAATAATTAAAGTGCATCAAAAAAACGTCAGCATCGTTATCAATGGGAAAAGTGCCCAAAAGGCTGGCAGCAATGCCACGTTGTATTAAAAAATAAGTGGGCAGATAAATTAAATTTAGTGACAGACTACTCAAAGCATTAACGCTGGGACTAGATACATTAAATTTTGCTTAAGAGGTCCATAAATAACATAAGGGCGCTCTTAGGAGACTCCTACCTTAGTGGATTTTTGAAAAAACATCTCCAGGGATTAAATATGGGATAAAAGAATGAATGGAAGTTCGGCATTTTTAGGGTTCCGTTGCCAAATGGCAAAAAACGGAACCCTTATAGATTCGTCATGTCTGTCTGTCTCTCTGTCTGTCCGAGTATGTTACAGCCATTTTTTTCTGAAATTATAAGAGCTATGCTGTTGAAACTTGGTAAGTAGATGTATTCTGTGAACCGCATTAAGATTTTCACACAAAAATAGAAAAAACAATTTTTCATCAAACCCAACGTCCATACGTGTGGGGTATCTATGGATAGGTGTCTTCAAAAATGATATTGACGTTTCTAGTATCATTTTTTTCTAAACTGAACAGTTTGCGCGAGAGACACTTCCAAAGTGGTAAAATGTGTCCCTCCCCCCCCCCCCCGTAACTTCTAAAATAACGGAATGATAAAACTAACAAAAATATATGATGTACATTACCATGTAAACTTCCACCGAAAATTGGTTTGAACGAGATCTAGTAAGTAGTTTTTTTTTAATACGTCATAAATCGTAAACTACAATTTACCTTTCATTCAGTCAACTCAAATATTAAAATAAAATAAAAAACATTTAATTTCATAAACATAAACCTTATGCATAAACCGTGAATACCTGCAGGTTTGTACGGAACCCTCGGTGCGAGAGTCCGACTCGCACTTGGCCAGTTTTTTTCGGATATACATTCCATCGAACACACAGTTTGTGACTATGTAAATAAATATTAAAGATAATAACTACAAAAGAAATCTCATGTATACCCCGAGTCTGAGAAACAACTTTATAATGTTTGGACTTTTAAAGAGATCTCTGCTCAGGGATCAGTCATCTAGGAAAGACCGGCGCCATCTTGATTAAATTCTGACCAACAAAATATTGACGTGCAAAAATGCCCTAAAAGATCTGCTTACAGATATAAACATTTCATTTTTTGAGTGTAAATTTAATTATACATAGGTAAGACGCTGATAACGAACTAGAGCGATTTCTAATTTATATCAGATGCCTTAATAAAACAAACTACACTATTTAGGAGGTACACAAACAATTATGAATCACAACAATTGACGCAAGAACACACACGTGATATGCAACTGAATGATCTCCTCAGGGTATCATGTATAAGGTCAATGATTGCATCGCCCTGACGCGCCGTCAGGTGTGTGGCGTCCAAAACGGATATCATTGTGCTCATTCGTGAACATAATCATTTGTGTTGAAATAAAACAAAGAACGAAAGGAATTAGAACTGACAATAGCTCAGGAGTTTGAAGTTGAGTCTGTATAAAAGGACCAATAACAACTCTTGATGATTTGGAAAAGTTCTAATCCTATTTCTCTAGCGTCGTAGATGTCTCGTCGAAATTGTCCCAAAACATTTGAAACCTTTTGCAGTATGGAGTCTAGATGAATTGCTTGTTCCTATCGTTGTACTCGGCGTTTTTTCAACACATTTGTTATGCGCATGGAAAAAGTTTGGAACTCTCTACCAGCGTCTGTATTCCCTTCCGCATATAACCCGTCAATCTTCTTATCAAGAGTGTAGTGGCATTTGGGCACGCCCGTTTTATCGTAGACCTTATCTATAGCTTTTAGCAAGATCGAGTCCAGGACCAGACCCATAGGCAATAAAAAATAAGATTCGTAGAGAACACTTACTTTCTCATCAATACCACGATTATTGCTGTAGTAACTAATTTCTGTTCTATCTCCTGTTCCAGTTGAGTCAACAATGTTCCAGCCTGCCCCTCGAGGAGACGGTGGTGTCGGTGTACACTACCCACCCCACCACCATGGGCACCAACCCACCCATTGACGTCTACCACCAAATTGCCAACAATATCGCTGAGAGGATTACATCGCCTATTTACAAGTAATTAATTTTCTTTTAGTTTTGTGACAAAGGGACCGAATGCTTTTAAATTATATTGTTCTTCGTCGCTAGTTTTATATTTTTGTGTTTTCCGTAAATTACTTACCAAATCTATATATATAAAAATGAATCCCTATTTCCCTTGGTCACGCCATCACGCGTGAACGGCTGGACCGATTTCACTTTTTTTGTTGTTGTTGTGTTTGTAATTGTCAGGAGAAGGTTCTTATGAAAGAAAAAAAATTAAAAAATTGCGCGGTAAATTAGAAAATTTAAGAACACATATTTAAGAATACTTAACAACCATATAATAGGACAATGTAAACTTTTTTAAATGTAACATTATGACATTTGACATAGAATTGACAGAATGCGTGCTCAAATATCATCAAAGAGACAGGACAACGTCTGTCGGGTCATCTAGTAAAGTATAAAATGATCACATTCTTTTTGATGAAATTTTTGAAAATGCCTCAAAGATCAAAATATTATTGAATCATATTCTAACTTCTAAGATTTAATGGTTTATAATTATTTGTCCTGATTGTCTTAGCCACTGTAGTTCCTTGAGTGGGTACGGGTCCCGATATGTAAAGAAACCATCTTTAAAAGCACGTTAAGCAGTTGGTTTCGGCTGTCATGTGCCGATCTCTAACAGTCGTTTCGGGTCATCAGAAACCCGAAAGTCTGACAACCAGTCTTATCAAGGGGTATCGTTTTATCCAGTAAATGGGGTGGGGACATCTGATAGGCAGCCGCTACTTGTAAAATATTTGTATTCCGTTGCATCCGGTTACACTGGAAGCCGACCACAATATAGTTGGGTAAAGGCTATTCAGATGATGAATGATTTATCTAAAGCAACTCAACAGTTTTTGTAGAAAAAGGTCATGTAACAGACCGGCCCACTGGCAATTGCAACTTGGATTGACCTTCCTATACTCATTCTGATTTCTAATACATAAAATTTTCACCATTTCCAGATTCCTCGGCATAAACGGAACGAAGTCAGACGAGACTACGAAGCCAGTAGAAAAAATCGAGCTACAAGACGACCAAGGCATAACGAATAAACACCACATGAAACCAGTTGACAACGACATCTCCAAAGACAGGGACGTCGAAGAACTATCTGTCGAAAGCTTAAGTAAAAAAACAGAAAAGAAACCAGAGAAAATAACTCTATATTCAAAGTATTTACCACCGGTAGAAACAAAAAGCCTATTTTCCGATAGACAGATTGAAGCTAAGAACGATTCTTGGAGTGATCTAGATGACCCGTTCGGTTGGGATGATGAGGAAGTTGCCAAACCTAAGGAAGGACCGTTCATCTATATCCTAGAACTGATCGGAAGTACCATTCAGTTGCTATGGGGCGGCTTGGTGGCGTTGTTTAGACCGAATTCCAGTTCAGGATCAGGCAAAGGACTGTTATAATAGGCTCGAAATAAAACGATATAAAATACGTTTGTTTGTGGTTAGGTTATAAAATGTGATAGTTTTGGGATAGGTTATAAAGTGTATAAAATTGATTAAGATGATTTCTAACGATGAAAATATTCTATACAATACATAGGTTGGTACGTATAGCATGATTTTCAGTAAACTATGCTATTGTAACACAGTCGGTAACTATATTGGTTTAAATCATATTTTACAGAAAATAAAGATCAAGGTATTTCTCCTTAAGCCAGGGTCGCGACATTTTTCCGAAACAGTTATACTGCATAAGCCCTGGCATATAAGCAAATAAGGGGCAGGGGTGGGTTTTGGTCAGTAAAAGTATGACACGTAATCCCGCTCCGCCAAAAATAGGTGGAATTTCTTGGGTAGCCCTCGAAATTCATTTTTTTCAACGTTTTGTAACATGCCAGCTAATTTATATAGTTTGAGCCTGTATAAGTTTAGTTGGCAGCGCAACCTGGCGACATCGACATGGCGGCCCGGTCATGCATGACTCTCACTACTCCATACAGATACTGTTAGTTGTTCAAGTTTAAATCAAGGTTTATTGATATATCTAACTACTTTTTGGCGTATCTAGACACAGTCTGGGACTATCTTCAAAAGTTCCAAAATAGTGATTTTCTTAAAGTAGTTGATGAACTCCATGTAGAACCTACCCCGCGATTAAATTCAGAAACAAGTTTTAATAGTTGTTTAGGACAAGTCTCGTAAAACACTTTTCAGCATCATATCGTGTGAAAAACATGTAACCTACCCGAGTTTTTTTATTGACGTTGTTTAAGAAATGTATTGTAAACTATAGTAAACCATTTAGTCATTTTAGACTAGTTTTGTGTATACAACTAATATTTACCTTTATGTTTCAAGTGTCTCATTTGTTTAGGGTTCCCAAGCTCTAATACTGAGTATGAAATTCTGGGTTTGATTCCCAGGTCGAGCCAAGGGTTTTCGAAATTTGTGTTCTTTCACCGTTTTGAGATCAGTAGTGATGAAATAATTTACAGAAAGTAATGCCGGGGCTTGGGTTGGAAATGTTTAAATAAGTAAGAGTCGAGTTTAGATCATAAAAGACACATTGTTTACAGGTCAATATTTAAAAAAAACTAGCTGACGGCGCCATTTCCTAGCTGACTGTTTCTAGAAAACTGTAGCTTTAGTTACACTCTGGTGCTGGAGAGTCTGCTCAATTCTGGACCATCAAAATTAACTCGATAGTCTAAAATTGAGTATTGTAAACAGACAATTTCAAATGTGTATGAGACTAGAGTCTGTTTTATTTGTGAGGCTAATAACATACTAGATAGGGTTATAAAATAGATATTGAATGTATTCACCAATATCGTTTGAAGGCTTTTTGTTAGTTTTTTTTACTTTAAGTTTATTTTGTCTTTCTGTAAGTATCTGTATTTATTTTTAGTTATAATATTTTTGTAAATACATATTTAAAACGATGTTATTATTTGATAATTTTTATGAAATGAAAATTAATATATATCATGTATTATTTTGTACAAAACACAAGTGGGTGCCATGAAGTGGGGAATAGTCAAAAAATATTTATTTGTATTATTGTATAAACTAAATCATTGAGATTATAAATGTATCTAAATATAGTATTATCAAAATCGATTTCCGTGTTTGGAATTTTATATATAAGGCTTTGATACATATACAGGATCAAATTAAATTACCTGGCAATACTTTATTTACGTGTTGCGTATCGATTTAAAAAAAACAAATGAAATAAGTAATAAAAAATAAAAATAACTTTCATCAATCCAATTTTGTGCAAAACTTTAAATATCACTGAACAAGGCAACCAAACGACATTTAATTTTTGGTTATTGGAAATTCGTGAAAAATATATATGCTGCTCGAAAAATTACAAAACAGCTCACCGATTACGGGCATTGACCTTTGCCCATCGAGGGATGTTTTTTATAATTCCAATAGTTTCGCTATCATTACCAAACACATGTAAACTAATCATCAGCAGCCCATAATGTTTCCACTGCTGGGACACAGGCCTCCTCTCAATGAGAGGGAGTGGGCCATAATCTACCACGCGGACCGAGTGCAGGTTGGTAGATGTCACATGTTTTCGAATTTTTTTTTCTAAGACCGGTTTCCTCAAGATGTTTTCCTTCAAATTGATGGGTGAAATATTGCCAGCTAATTTAATTTGAGACTGTATAACTTAGACATAGCACCGAAACCTCAATCTTACATGTCGCCACATCAGTATATCGCAGCGGATGCAGCTGAGTACCAGTATTCTACATGGAGCGACTGTCTATCTGACCTCCACAATCCAGTCACTGGGTAATACGATACCCCTTGGTAAGACTAGTTGTCAGACTTTAGGGCTTCTGACGTCCCGTAACGACTGTCTAAGATCTACGAAAAACAGCCGGGAGCAACGGCTTAACGTGTTTTCCGAGGCACGAAAGAGTCTTGGTATGTAAAGATGGTCACCCATCCATGTAAATCCATTCATTGTAAATTAAAGTATAAAGTGCCAAATGTATGAGTTTTAATTCTGTACATATATTGATCCTTTCTAGGATAAACAATACCTCACCTAAACGTGATCAGCAGTTTGAAACCGCGTTCAAGAGTTGTCAATGTCAATGTTCCATTGAGCATTTCTGATATTGACAGCTCTTGAAAGTGGTTTAGACGTACTAAGCGCGTCCAGAGTCATTGGTGAAATTCGCCCTTGGTTAGGACGCTTTTGTTTAAGTCAACATTATTATCTTCAAGCCTTTTCCTGAATAACTTGGAGTCCTTGCAACACGTGTTCGCGTCTCCCATTCTTCCCAGTTCAAGTACCTACCAACGTGGTGCATTAAGAGCCGTGAAAACAGTAAGATCGATGCTTTGGAGGTGTGGTGTTTGAGAAGTCTACTTTGTATACCATGGATCGACATGATAACCCGTGAATTCATACTGGAAGAACTCAACATCACTAAGCGGATATCTGGAATATGAATAGACACTTCTATTATAAATGAATTTGTATATAAATTTGAATGTATTTATTCACCACGATGTTGTCGGTCTACCATTAACCACAACACGTGTCCGAATCACGCCAGAAATACATTGTCTCATGCATATTCACCGAGCACAAACATTTACCAACAGTGTACCAACAACTGTAGTCGACTGTGTCCACCGCCTACAGACCACAGACTGTGCGATGCTATGTTGTTGTCAACAGGCGCCGCACTGTGAGAGTTCCGGATTGTTACGTGTTGAAACTACGACTCGTCAGCGGTTGCTGTGGTATTATTCACAGGCGCAATGCGAGGTGGTTTAGATGTAAAATTAAATTAGTTCATAATACACGAAATTTTGCCGCTATAGCTGATTTACGTGTGCAAAATTGACCAAACAGTTACCGGATTTTGATCTCATCATCATCATCATTTCAGCTGAAAGACGTCCACTGCTGCACATAGGCTCCGCTATTTCGACCGGTTTTGTGATTTTGATTTCAATTAATTAAAAGAGTAGCACATTAATTTGATCACTTAGCTGTAAAAGTACGTCTGTAAAATCCACTATTCAGCGAATTATTCAACATTTCTAATACAGCTTCTTCACCCCTTCTTTTTAACTAGACAAGAAATTAACAGGAAAATATTTTGTTATGGGTTCGTGATTTCAAAGCAAGTGGTCTTTACATTACAGAGGAGATGAATCAATCAATCTGCCAAGTCTTTTCCAACTATGTTCGGGTCGGTTCCGAGGTGAAAAATCCTCAGTCTAACCTGATGCAGCCGTATACCAGTACTTTATAAAGAGCGACTGCCTTTCTGATCTCCAATACCCAGTTACGGAATAAAAACCGTAAGATGACACTCAGTATGACTGGTTGTCAGACTTTTGGGCTTCTGATTAGCCGTGTTGTTACGGCTAGTCAGAAGCCCTGGTAAATATTTGCGAATGATACAGTAGGACGACGAGGAACCAGCAGGGAAACTAAATCATCAAATGGCAACAAAAAATGTTGAATAAAATCTCTGGATCTTGCTGGTTTACTCTCAACCTTGTATTCCTTAATCCCACTACAGATTCACACACAGGTCACACAGGTCGCCACTACAGATTATGTCTTTTCATCTAAAATATCAAAACAAAACCATAATAAGTGTTTGCATAAAACTAAACCTAGCGACGAAATAGATAAAATACATGACACAAATAAGTACAGATAGAACCTAGACGTCTGGGTCAGGCAGTTTTAGATAGCTTTAAGGCCAGCGCACATCGGCGGACGGCGGGACAAAGTATTTTAAATTGGCCAACGTAAATTCGTACTTATTGTAATGGTAACATGACAAAGATTCCAAAGCTCAGGAACCTACCACGGAGAATCCGAAAGGATTTATTTCTGGGCTGTTGAAGAGTGCACCGCAGGACACTGCGGCGGGATGCACCGACATGCGGCGGGACGCGAAGGCATTGACGGTATGCGCCGAAGTTAGCTAGCATACGATCGCGGAATCAATGATATAACAAAATTGCATGTGCCTGTTCTTCGTCTGCGAAAATCGATAATAACACCTAATCAAAATCCAGTATTTCAAAAATTACAACATAACCATCTCGTTCAGAAGCAACTTTTCTTCTGCGTTGTGTAGTCGCTAGGCAAGCTCTAAGGGCAACCTGGCACGCCCCAGGGCTTGAGCGGGAATGGGGCATGAACGGGATCCGGTAGAGGACCGGTAACAAAGCATCAGTGTGCGCTGGTCAGCGGCAAATCCTCCTCGATGCTGTCCCCCGCTGTCCAGCGGGTGCGCTTGTCTTTACCGTTTAAAACTGTAAGATAGATGTGGAATGTGTAAGATGCTTTACGAGAATATTTTTTTGAGATTCTATTAATGCAGCATTTTATAATAAATAACTCTTTTTTAAATCTCTGCCCTTTTCTCAGTTTGTTGCTGCAACTTAGCTGTTTATGGCTATTTAGCAGTCTTTTAAATACCCAAAACAGAAAATTGGAAGACCACAAAAAGGGGCGCAATTATTACATTATTGTTCAATAAAATAATATTTTTAGGAGCTCAAAATGAGGATTATTTGGGGTTCAATTAAATACATGACATATTTCAATGCGCTGCCCACGAAGCGAGCGTCGCTGAACGAGAATTGTAGGGTCTCATCTCCTTACATTTTTTCTAATTACTCTATAACCAACTTAAGGCCAACGATGCACATCATAATTTAGCTTCATAAAATAACATGACTAAAGAATTAAAACATAACGAACTTATATCTTTTTAACTATTAACAACTGAGAGTAATATTGCCATCCAATTTAGTACTGTTACTTACTCCTAACTTAAACAAACTTAACTACTTAGTTCATCTTAGTGGAACGTGTATATATACTAAGTGAACTTACAAAACTTTACGACAAATTGATCTACTACAACCCGTAAAAGTACTCTCTTTGATAGCTCTCATCTGTTCGTCTACAAAAGATGAGTCGCCAGCGTGAACAGTAAGCGATCAACTATTTATATTTTTCCAAAAATTGATTGTACTAAGTACTAAAACAAAATTATTTCACTGCGGGAAAACAGCCATTAAATTTTAGCATGTTTGTACCTCTATTACTTACATGCTATCTACAATATTTTGTTCGGTTCTTGAGCGATAAAATTGGAGGCCAGGTGCCTTAAGTTTTGGAGTAAAGGTCATGAAGGAGACTGGTTTACTTGAGTGATGGAGCAAACTACGAATAGGGATATTTTCTTCATAACACCGTCAGCGAAATTGATACAGAGGCAATTTGACTTAAGCTCAAATCATTTATTTCAATTAAAACATTAAAAGGCACTTTTGAACGGTTAAATAGTCGATCAGATAGTTTGATAGTTGAAGGTAGTTGCTCATTCCAAAATGTAGATCTTCATGAAGAACTGTATAGGAACTCCAAGGACACTCTTTTAAATCAATATATTAAAAAATCCTAGGTACAAAATTCCTGTTGCTTCTATGTGTGAGAAAAATGTAAACAAAAAAATATTAAAAAAATAAAAAACCCGACTGCGTGAAAAAATGTGAAATAACTGAAAAGATAAAAACAAGCTAAGAAATATATATTTTTTTTGGTTTTTAAGCGATCGTGGTGGACAATTTTCACAAACGCAGTCGGAGGCATCAAATATACACAATACGTTCTATCATCGGCCGCATGTTTTTCTTTGTAAGTGTAATCCATCATCTTCCTAGCCTTTTCCCAAATTTATTGGTGTCGACTCCCAGTGAAACAGGATTTAGCTTAATACCAGTACATTCTTTGTGAATATAATTATCATCATAATTTGTGTATTCTTACCGCAATTTAATTGAGATAAGAAGAAGAAGCTACACAAGCTTCTTCTTCTTATCCTAATTATATCCCATTCAGTCTTCTATTCATTCACAGACACAGTGTACACGATGACTCAGCAGTGGTTAACTCTACACCATTGTCGTGGTGTGTATATTTGATGCCTCCGACTGCGTTTGTGAAAATTGTCCACCACGATCGCTTAAAAACCAAAAAAAATATATATTTCTTAGCTTGTTTTTATCTTTTCAGTTATTTCACATTTTTTCACGCAGTCGGGTTTTTTATTTTTTTAATATTTTTTTTTATTTTACTATTTTTAGTTTTTGTATAAATCAAAATCAAAAGTCATTTATACAAACTAGGCTGAGAGTCAGCACTTTTTGAACGTCAAAGTTACATAAGACAGTCTCCCCAAAACGCCCGCCCTTCGAAGAATATAAAATAAAATATAGAATGAATTTATCGCATACGGGAATTTCATTGTTAGTTAGTACAATTATGTAATTCTCGTAATCGTTGTAGCTCATTCAAAGAATTTTGGTCATGTGGCCGATTTAGAAGCTTTTTAGGATCAAGATGACTGATAGCCAATCCAGCTAATGTTTTCACGCGACTAAGAGCTACATACGCTTGACCTTTAGCGAATATATTTGAGCCGAGGTCCACAACCGCCCGATCGAGTGTGGTACCTTGGAGCTTATGTACTGTTACAGCCCAACTAAGGATTAGAGGCAACATCCTGCGTTCAATTTTTCCTTGCCCTCGAAGCGCATCAAAATCAATCGTAAGTGCGACAGTGGAGATTCGAGGTCTCGAACAATTTTTGCATGCTAACGCATTTGTTCGAGCCGCAAAGAGCGCGACAGTGGGGATTCGATATTTCTAACATTTTTGGCATGATCACGCTTTTCTTTGAGCCGCATAGAGCGTGACAATGGAGATTCAACTTCTCGAACATTTTCGGCATGCTCTCGCATTTTTTGTAATCGCTGATTACGGATGGACGGCAATTCTTTGTCACGTTTATACTTAGCTCGTTCGCTAATACTTTTTATAAGCTCTTTACGAGTTTCTTGTGGAAGTTGACTATAATATTGAGAGGATCTCTCTCTTTGTTTTTTTAGGCGCTTCTCGCGTTTACTAGGAGTTTCCTTTTGTAATTTAGAGATTTTAGCTCTGTTGTTTTTTGTTTTACGGGATAAAGCCATTTTATATAACTACAATAAAGAATTGAACCAAAAATAAAATTTACCTATCCTCAAGTGATTCTAATATTGATACTAAAAGTAAATAGTTTAAAACACAAACGTTCGCTAGATGGCTGCCTCCCTGCGTTACCGGGATGGCAGAGCCAAATAGGAAGATCCAAAATACACAACAACTAAACATAAGCCCGAAGGCATTAATGAGTTTAATGGGAGTTTTAGCCAGATAAACTGTTACCGCCTTCACCGCGTGGAGGTACTCCCAGCTTATGTTATTAATATTGTTGCGCACACGCCGCCCGCTTGTTGTCAGTTGCCCAGAGTATATAAATGTTGTCTGCTCACACACAGGGACAACAACAAAAAGCTCGGCAATATTGGTATATTTATCTAAGGTTTTTGTTTTAAAATATTTTGTTGTTTTTAGCATTTATCAGTCCAAATTAAATTGAAACATATAAGTTAAATATATTTTGGTAAATCATTTTTAAAATCCTTTATTTTGATACCCCACTTGATAGAATGTGAGAGATTTAAAAAATATATTTTTAGTTCGGAACCCTTTGCACGCGAGTTCGACTCGCACTTGGCCAGTTTTATGTACCCAGTGACATTCTCACGTTTAAGACAAATCTAACGACACCTCTCAAGTAAAAATCCATCAAGCCGTTTGGGCTGCAGAGCGTGCCAAAGAAATATACCCACATACATACATACATACATACACTCGAAAAACATAACCCTCCTTCTGGCGCAGTCGGGTAAATAAGAAGCAATTTCCATATAAGATTAAAAATAAGCGCTAGAAGTTAGGAGATGACCAGCCTCAACCAACAGCGCCTGTTCCTGAACATGGCACGTGACATCATCCAGTTCAACCATTTTGTAAGGAATGCTAAATATTCCCTTTTAAAAACGATAGTAAATGTAAAAACCCCAAATCCCTGTCCTGGAACCACTCGGGCACAGAAGAAATCTATTTATTTTAATTGTATAACCGCTGTCGACTGACTGCCTCCCGGTAATTGGATTTAAGAGTCAAGGTCTAAGGTCGGTTTGATGGAAAACTGGATTAGTTTGAATCAATTTTTTTTTGTAATCGAATCGTGTGATTTACATTTTTGATTATTTTTTGTGAGAGGATCTATTGATTTGGTTTTGGTTAGGACGATTTGAGTAATAATTTACTTTATCACTAGTTTGTGTGATTGTTCAAAGTTTAACTGAAATAACACAAATACGGCATAACTCATTTGTTGGGCTTGGTATAACATTTTACAACAAGCTACCACCTTCTTTACTAGAATTACCTTTTAATGCGTTTAAAGCTCAAGTAAAATCCAACCTTTGTCAAAAGGCGTACTAGTCCATCAACGATTATTTAAATGATAAGAATACTTGGTCGCTGTGATTAACTCAAGACAATGTTTATGTTCTTTCTCCAGTATTAGCGTACCTAGTGATAGGTTCAATATAATTGTTTCCATATTTTTTTTCCTGTTTATGCCAATTTTATTTTATTAGTATTGCATAATGTGGTTAGCTAGCGACCTCGACAAGTAATCATTCAATTCTTGCTTGAGCAACCGGCAGCAAGTTCGTCATGCTCCCTTAGATGTCAATGCTTGCGGTAGCGTCGGGGGTCGGGTTGCCCCCTTCCCTCAAATATGGCGAGGGGGGCAATGGCTGATCTTTGCGTTATGCTCGTGAACGGGTGCTGCTTGTGGTGACTGGTCGTCTTGCTGACTTTGATGTTGATATTATTATCAATATTACTTACCTGTTTAATTTATTTTACGTCGATGGTCCTAGTTTATCATTTGTGGCGTCGACTTGTAACTCAGGTCGTAACAGCTATGTGAACATTCAGCATTGCATATGTAAGCTGTCACACCCTATAAGCCAGGCTTTTATTTTTGCAGCCATGTTTCTATATACATATTTTTTTGCTTATGCTTGAGTATAGTTTTCATTTTATTTGTTGGTATATTGGGTTGGCTAGCTGGCATATAGCAAATCATTTAATTTAATTTGTGTCTCTTAATGTTTTACTATATACCATTGTATAGAATCAAGTTCTTCTAACTGGACAGACAGCTGTGCTGCTGGGGAGTTTGTTGGCCACTTCTTCTTCCCAGCTAAAGCACTAGGAAGTGCGCGACGGGTGGGCGTTTTGGGGGGACTGTCTTTTGTAATTTTGACGTTCGAAAAGTGCTGATCCTCAGCCTAATTTGAATAAATGACTTTTGATTTTGACGGAAAAGGCGCATTAACCATGTATTATATTATATATATTACAGAACACACACAATACAAATGGTTCTCTCCTTAATTAGTTTGTTTTTGTTTTTGGTATAAAATCTTTATTTTCTATCTTTTCTATCTACGTTGTGCCTACACTGTAAAGTTCCGAATTTGTTCTTGTATAACTGGTGTTAATTTGGGAGCCCTGTCACCCATAACACAAGTTGAATCTTAGCTTGGGTGACTGAGGTTTATAACTCTGTATTAACCTACAATTTATGAGACGAATTGTAAAACTGGAAATAAAGATTATTTATTATAATGCCACGCCACTGCTCTCAAAACGGTGAAGGAAAATATCGTGAAGAAACTGGCATGCCTTAGAACCAAAAATTCGAAGACATGTGACATCTACCAACCTGCATTGGGCCTGCGTGGTGGATTATGGCCCACTCCCTCTAACCGAGAGGAGGCCTGTGTCCCAGCAGTGGGAACATTATAGGCTGATGATGATGATGATTATAATGGGACCAGCCCAGAAATGATAAAAAACGTTCACATGTAAAAATATCGCAGCGGGTTTAAATCGTGCACTCGATTTTCAACCCTCATTGTTGAACCGAGCATTTAGAATCCAACAGAGTGCATCTCAGGACATCGATAACACGCTGTTCGATTTTCAACTCTATGCGCGAAGAAGTGTATTGAAATTTCAATGCGTGAAAAACTTTTGCTTCTATATAACTGGGTCCGATTGAACGTTGACTGAACATTTATGTATACAGCATGTATTAGAAAGGTGTGGTCATATTTTAGGATGTGGTGCAGACCATCAGTCGAAACAATTTTCTCTATGAGACCAATATCGTCTTCGCGAAAAAAGAATTGATTGTCCCATACGAAACTTAAATATGATAACACTTTCCTGATACATGTTGTAGAATTAATATTACAATGTGTTTCTACCGAAGTTTATATGCTCATCATCATCATCTCCTTTTCTTTGCAATGAATGGTAGCTACCTTTTAAATAGTAGTTTTCATCAAAATAGGAACACAGAATAAAAGATGGTACTTACATACCTATGATACCTACAAAGTTTTATGGTAGATATCAAATTAAAGGAACAATTTAAGGTAACCACGCGTTGCAAGAACAGGTATTTTAAAGCCAAGGTTAAAATTAAACAACAAAATAATTTTCATATTTTTATTTGGTAGTATTATGTCTAATTCATGTAACACAATGTAATTTGTAATATTATATTTGTAATTTATTAACAATTTTATGAACCAATCATTAAGCAATTAACACAGATTTTGAGTATTTTAATGAATATTTATAGTAATTTTAAAAAGGCAGTAATACTATACTTGTTCTTTATGTTTAGTATTGAAATTATGTTGTTCAATGTGGGCGAGTTTCACCAATTCAGAGAGGTCAGCACATCTTAATCACGTTCAAGAGTCAGTGTCATTATTGTCATGGTATATTGCGGCTTGAACGCGGATAAGATGTCCTGATCTATTTAGGGCGAATTTCACCAATGAGAGTCATTGGTGAAATTGGCCCAAAATGTATCAAATTATTCACAATAATACATTTTGCTTGATTAATCTGATATTTAAGGGCAGGGCACACTTAATAAATTATATTTGCTAATCATTTAGAACTTTTCACATTAAAGAACTTTCTATTTTGGACTCAGTTGGTAAGTCCAACTGAGTCCAACTAATTTAAGTTAATTTCCAATGAATATGTATTGCTGCCGCCAAATGTAATTATTCCATGACTGGTCTCGAAAATTTCTGATAAGTAGGTAGGTCCTTATTACCTTTAAATGTTTTAAATTCCCCAGCCAAAAAAAAGCCCTGTGTTGCTTTTAATTACTTTTAATTCAAAGTAGGAAAACTTAATCGCATTTAAATGGTGTGCAATCACAAAGTCAGATAGTGGTAATATGACAAATACAATATTTTTCTGCGAATTTATTAAGTTCGAAGCATTTCAAAAACAAAATTAAGAAAAATGCATTTTAATAAGCATGTAGCGCTTTAGTTCTTCATACTTACTAACTAAAATTAGTATTACACTATGTATAAAATTGTTATCTCTTAAATAATTTTATATCACGTACAAAAAATAAAGTTTAAAATAATACATCTAAGATAAATACTTTATTTCGTTTAAATATAAATGCACTTTTACATCTGTGTCGAGGGTTTACAGATTCAGCTCATTTCTCGCTCCGCTCCGCTTAGCTTATTTATTAAGAGTCTGTTGTTTCGACAACATGACATGGTGTGTCATGGCATCTTATGGGATGATATGACTACTTTTGTTAAATGAATGTGTCTGTTTTAATTAATTTCAACTCGGAATGCGAATAGTTATAATGGGCAGAGTACGTTTTAATTAATTAAGGTTTTAAGACTTAATTAGCCCTGTTTACTTATTGAATTATTTTCATTTAGTTGTTTAGAGGGCTTAAAAGTGAAATTATGTTGTTTATTTGAATTTACCGCAGCGCATCACAGTCTGCCTAAACTTTTGATTTCTAAGTTACACGGTATAAACAGTCACATCAGTTTTGATGTCATTACATGCACAATTTAAATTGGTAAACAATATTCTTCAAAACACTTAATTTCCCTAACTGCACACAATCTGTAAAAGCAAATTCGCCGTTTATCTATTTGTAGGTTCAGCAGAACTGTGACGGAGAATCCCCCTTTAATTTCCAAAAAATGATTCACGAGATTTAACAAAGGCAGTCCATTTATTCTTCATTACCACTTAATAGTTATAAATGAGAGGCTCCAAATATCTCAGTTCAGACGACATCTTAGACTCGTCCTTGGACAGCTCCTCCACCATCTCCTTGGCTCTGTTGTTGGCGTACTCATGGCCGCAGTCGTGACGTTCCACCATCTTGGATAGCGCTAGCTTTAGCTGCGCGCGCGCTCCTCCACTCGACGACTCCACCATGGCTTTCATCACGTCCGGGGAGAATCCCTGGAAATTGTGAACAAAATGTATTAGGATAAACATCCTCTTGTCTGCACGAGATAGACGCTACTGAAAGTACCAAGCTCGTAGCAAATTTTTGGGCTGACTATATATATCGGACGCATGGAGCGACAATGATCGTTTAGACGTGGTCCTGACACATACTGGCCTGGGATCTGCTCAATTTCTCCTTTAAGTTCAGAGTAATATTTAGTTCAGTAGTGTTAGTAATTGGCTCTGTAATAATAAACTGTGCAGAAGTTATAGGACGTGTTTCCCTCAGTTACTTGTATTCCAATTCTACGGCCACGACGGCCACTGTATATCTAACACTACATATGTCACTCAGCACGTGTGGTCAGAATTCTATATATCTACCAGGATTCGGCTTAGAGATTGCTACCGACACGCTAAGAATAAGAATATTCTTAAGAACCAATGTGAAACCAAGGTCTAAAGTTTAGACACAGGTTCAAAGTTGGTGTGATTACGTCTAAAAGCCGCATTATATCGACAATCATGTTAAAGTCATCAGTTATTTCTGTGCAATGAAATGAAGCACTTGACGAATTAACGAGCACAAGACGATGCCCCATTAGATTTATTTGACACTACATCATCATTTCAGCCGAGAGACGTCCACTGCTGGACATAGGCCTCCCCCAAGCACCGCCACTTAGACTGGTTCTGTGCATCACGCATCTAGTGGGACAACGCTTCAGGAAGGAATGAATTTACAATAATAGAGACGTTAAGCAACTTTTGTTTGGTTACAAAATAAAGGACATGTATTGTAACAAAATAAAATACCAAAAACCTATTTTTATGTGGATTGCAAAAGGCAAGTAAAGGTTTTCTGAAAATAAACTATTATCATAAGTAATCTATTATCTAAACACCCATAAACAAATGAGTTGCAAACAAGATGTTTAACAAAATCAAGGTTTCTGAAATTGTTTTGGCAGCAGAGGTCGAAAAGGGGCAAAACAAAAACAAGTTCAATGCTATGTTTGTGTTTTCACGACGCCATAACTTTAGGATTCCTATCTGCTTGATTGAATTAGATTTTATCTTCTTTGTCTATCCCTCTAATCACAGTGTCTTTATTTTGGCACCACTTGGAACAATGGCTATTTACAGAAATCTGCTTACAAACATGAATCAATTATATTTTTAATCCAAATGACAAGGTTTCTTGCTAAACTTATATCCAGAACATTTTCAAAAAGGATTATATGCAGAAATACAAAGAATTGGAGGGAAAGTCTTAACAACACGACCTCTCTCTACCCTCTATTCTCTATTGTAATATAATTGTGATTCAGAGTTCAAACCACATCAGTCATCCCCTGTAAGTAATGATAAATGATTTTATTTCGGTAAGTAGATTTGTACAAACACTTATTTATACACGTCAATAATATTTTAAAACTAGATGAGGTTTCCAATCTGACTACTGTGAAAAGAAAGGCCGAAACAAACACAGAGATCACAGTCTCCTTTAAAGTCCAAATATAACCGTGGCCAAATTGAATGAAGACCACGTAGATTAATGTTTGCTATGGTCTTTTGAAGAAAGCACCACACAGATTGAGTGGACCTGTCCAGTCAGTGCATGCATTTGTCAGTAATTAATGACGGACTCCAGTTAGAATTTATATCTCTGTTTACCAAAAATAAAAATAAGTCCCTAAAATACCATTAACTCAGACGAAGATTACGTTATAAAAGTACTATAAAAAGGGCCATATTTCAGAATAAGGTCTTTCAACCTAAACGGCTTTATTAGTGCCATAACCAGGAAAAATCGTTCGAAAATATGTTTGAAGACTCATTTTTATTGTGAAAAGACCTCAGAGCCCAAAGCAGTACAAAACAGTAGGTACGCTTATGGAAGATTGATAATACAGGGAGCCGCGCATGATTCTAGACTCCTTAGCATAGAATTTTCTAGTCAGTTATCAAAATAAAAAACTCAGCTGTTTCACAGCAAAGTGTAATACCCCAAACACGTTCAAAATGTCATCATCATCATCATCATCATTTCAGCCGAAAGACGCAAAAAAGCTGAACATAAGCGTCGCAAAAGATGCATGGAATAGCATTTTTTTTTTTAAATAACTGAGAAAAAATTTCAGAATTTGGTACTGAATCTATGGTAACAGGTTGTGCATCCCTGTATATCTCTGCTATCCTACACACAAAGATCATCAGTATAAGTTTTAATTAACTTTAATGACAGAAAGTAATGTTAATGATACTAAATACCGTAATACCCATCAGCCTAAACATAGAAAACTGGTGAACAAAGACTTCGATATCGAAAGTCTTGTCTAGCTGTCAGAAGGGGCTCAACCACTTTTTAACATATGAAATGAAATGTTTATTGACGTAAGACACTTGTACACACAGTAGCTTTTAGCTTGGCACAGAAAAACAAATTTTTGCGTGAGTCTGGACGCACTGAACCTTCTTATTTTGCATCAAAGACTCCTCAGATGTGTCCTAAAACATGTTATTTATAGTGTTATAAAGATATTCATGAGGTCAATGTATGGGGAGCACAATTTAAGACCTCGTAAAGGCATAAAATTGGCCCAACTATGGCTAAGTAAAAGATTGGCTTGTTTTTGCTCACGATTTAGGGCATCAATAATTTTATTATTTTGTTTTTCCAAAAATAAGACCCTATTTCTTTTGGAGCCAAGCTGTCTGCGGCTTATGGTGTTCACTTGTGAATAATATAATTATGAAAAGAACTCACTGACATAAATATCTGATATATCAATATCATCAGTATGTACTTCTTTCTTCTTAAGTTTTGATGATGTTGGAGAACAGATTTTCAAAAAAAATTGTCAGTGACTTCTTTGGGTCGTCCTTGACGCTTGTGGTAGGTAGATCTAATGGAAACGCTCAAATAAAACCTCTTGAAGATTTTCAACCGACTTCAAAAAAGAGGAGGTTCTCAATTTATCTGTATGTTTTATTTTGGCTGTATATTCCGCGATATCTCAGGCAATTGTGGATATTTAAAAAAACCCATATACATTTTATTTACTATGCTTGGGTGTTTTTTGGCGTTGGCCACGATAATACGTTTTTAATGCACTTTGTACATCTAGATGACATTCTGCTGTTTTCGGTCACTTGCTTACATAGCAAGTAGTGGTATACGAATTGGGATACCATAACTCAAAAGTGAAAAATTATTAATTTCTCACTGTGTAGTGTTTTTTTCTTTCGGAAATCGGTTGTTTTTTGCTTTTGAAAAAGTTTTTATAATATCTACTGGTATCAAGTGCGTATTATAAAAGGTAGAGTTTTGGTCTGATAGGACTAGCCTTACCCTACATAGCTATCGGCACTATTAATTGCATAACACACTATCAATCAGTATCTAAGTGATTTGAAAAAATATTGCTAATCCATTGGTTCATATGTTCGACAAATTCGTCTGCTCAACAACGTAAATAATGCAATGGATGTTGTTAAACTGTCAAAGGAATCAATTAGATTTCTAAATACCTACACGGCAAAAGAGAAACAAAAATTACTTTCTTAAACCAGATGTTTTAAGTCAATTACATCAACTTCAAAATCGTCATTTTAACATAACTAGCTTTTGCCAGCGGCTTTGCCCGCGTATTATACATATAAACTTTCCTCTTGAATCACTATGTCTATTGCTGAAAACCGCATCAAAATCCGTTGTATAGTTTAAAACATCTAAGCGTACAGACGCGGGAAACGACTTTTAGAGATGAGGAAACTGAATTCCCATAAAAAATCCTAAAGTACCTAGCTATAGAAAACCCTGAAACACTTCAGACGAATACCCAAAACTTCAACACGCTATAACAAGCGACCAATAAAGATAAAATATTTTACGATATTGTTGTAAAAAGTTTATCGCGTCGCAAAAGGCTTGTCCATTGACCGGAGGATACTTCAGAGTTATTACCTTCTTGCTCTTCGATAACTTTGGAGTTTGAGTTTAAATCCTTTGTTATAATGTTTTAATCAGAGATGTTGGGTAAAGTTTTTTGGGTCTGTACGATTATTTTAACAAGTGGGCTGTATGTCTTGAAGGATGTGAGTCAACAGATTAAGGAAAATATTTAACTGATCTATTAAAATCTTTGATCTTCTAATGACGCACACTTTTTAAAATAATTGAACCAATTTTTAATACGCTTTTATGAGCTTCATACATATATTAATATGTGCCTATGTAACGGAAACTTTGAACATGATTCGAAACACCCTAAATAAAATATAAGTTTAAAAAAAACACGCTTCCATAGAAAACCAAAAAAACATTCATTTTACAAGCTTTTATTTAACTAGCATTGTATGTATTTATATTCCATAAAAGCTTGTCACAAGATTTACCTGTGTAGATAAACAAGTAAATTAAATAACTTAAATTGGTAGATTTTATTTTTAATAATTTTCTAACTTTGTAAATATACTTAAATCTCGCAACAAACTTTTATAGCATATAAATTGTGTAATGACGTTATGAGTTGATAGTAAAAGTTTTAAAAGCGCATTTATTTAAAAGCTTGTTTTTAAAACGTCTTTAGGGTTCCGTTGCCAAATGGCAAAAAACGGAACCCTTATAGATTCGTCATGTCTGTCTGTCTGTCTGTGTATGTCACAGCCACTTTTTTCCGAAACTATAAGAGCTATGCTGTTGAAACTTGGTAAGTAGATGTATTCTGTGAACCGCATTAAGATTTTCATACAAAAATAGAAAAAAAAAACAAGAAATTTTGGGGTTCCCCATACATAGAACTGAAACTCAAAAATATTTTTTTCATCAAACCCATACGTGTGGGGTATCTATGGATAGTTCTTCAAAAATGATATTGAGGTTTCTAAAATCATTTTTTTTTTAAACTGAATCGTGTGCGCGAGAGGCACTTCCAAAGTGGTAAAATGTGTCCCCCCGCCCTGTAACTTCTAAAGAAATCTTCTAAAGAGAATGGTAAAACTAAAAAAATATATGATGTACATTACCATGTAACCGTCCACCGAAAATTGGTTTGAACGAGATCTAGTAAGTAGTTTTTTTTTTTTAATACGTCACAAATCGTAAACCACAATTTACCTTTTATTCAGTCCACTCAAATATAAAAATTGAAAAAAAACCATTTAATTTCATAAACATAAACCTTATGCATAAACCGTGAATATCTACAGGTTTGTACGGAACCCTCGGTGCGTGAGTCCGACTCGTACTTGGCCGGTTTTTTTACTTTTAATTTTTAACTGTTTAAACTTTCTACCCCGACATGGGTAAGGTTAGAACTGTGATCAACCACGCACTACGTCCAGGTCCGTGAAGGTTTTTTCAATCAGTAATCTAATTTTAAGCCTATAAAGTCGGGATTGCAATGGAAAAAATTTCCCAACTTCGACATCTGATCTGTCAATCCAGGGACTCCCAGGGAAATTTGAACGAATTAAACACTGCGATAATCGATTATATGAAAAAAAAAGAGGGTGTGTGCTTATGACCTCACAATAGAAGTGAAAATTTACAACTGGAGCCAAGTATATGCAAATATTCAGCCTAACCGACGTACTGGAGCCGATTCAGCGTCACCGACACTGACGTTCTAGAGCCGAGTATACGGTATACTCTATATAGGGTATACTGTATACCCGATTCAGCGTCACCGACGGACTTAAATCGAGTATACCTGATTCACAGTCACAGTTTTCTTCACTAATCGATAATAGTATTATCGTTTAAAAATCATTCTTATTTTTGTAACGTTCACGTCGCAGTTTGCACGTACGCGATAAATCCTCTGTTCAGTCGAATATGTGTGCTACAAATAAAATCGTCGCAATCAGCTGGATACGAATCCAATATTTTATATTCTGCAACCGTTAATTTTTATAAATTGACTGTGCAAATAGAGTAATGAACGATTTTCTGTGGGGATGATGAATAACGATAATGTTATTGTCATACTATTATTTGTTACTGTAAATTCGTTCGTTATAGGTGCTCAGAAACCCAAAAGTCTGACAACTTGTTCTACCAAAGGGTATTGTGATACCTAGCAACTGGGTTTGGAGGTCAGATAGCTAGTAACTCCATGTAGATGTAGTACTGATATTCAGTTAGACTAGAAGCCGACCCTAACACGGATGCGAATAGGTTGGGCCGATTGACTCTATTAATGTAAATTAAAAGACATCACGTCATACAATATATTGACAGACCTGTTGGTCTAGTGGTTAGCGACCCTGACTGCTATGCCGGAGGTCGTGGGTTCGATTCCCACCCAGAACAAATGTTTGTGTGATGAGCACGATCATTTGTTCTGTGTCTGGGTGTAATTTATCTATAATATGTATGTATTTAGAAATATATAAGTATGTTTATCAGTTGTCTAGTACCCATAACACAAGCTCTGCTTAGCTTGGGACTAGATGGCGTTGTGTGATAGTTGTGGAATATTATTATTATATTATTAATATAGGATGGCACGCTGCAAAACCTGTTGTAATGGATTCAGCACATTATTCTTGACCCAGCTGCTTTGAAATTTTACGTCAGTTATTTAAAAAAAAAAACAGCAGTTTCCTAAAAACGTGCACGGTCAAAATGTATGGAACAGCTATTTCTTTTTTAAACAAACTACAAAAATGTTCAACGCAAATGTCCTTGTTAATGTCTTTTCCACCCTGTATGATTTAGGGTTTTAGTAGCTTAGATGAATTCTTAGAATGTGGTCACGCGTCGTAGTATGCATTGACATTTTAATGTTTAAGTCGTTAGCACAGATTTTCATAGTCGTTTCATATCAATAACATCATCAAAACAAATTTTATTTGGATGACTTATAATATAACTATTAAATATTTGGTTCCGAAAGTATATCAATGTTTGTCTGTCTATCGAAAATTAGCCGCGCAGATTTAAATTGAGCTCTGACAGGTACATAGGTACTTTATCCATACTAGAAATATACTGCGAAGTTTTAAGCGAACAAGATCAGAAGGCCAAGAAGAAAAATAAAAGATATCTTTTCTTTAGTTGGGCCAGGCAGCGCTACGAAGAAGAAGAAATACTTATATTACAAATTCGAAAATAATCTTTATCTGACGCGATCTTTGACGCCTAAACAGATTTTCCTCTATGTAAACTTCGGAGATAAAGGGGGAACAGTATTTTCTTATTTTTTACTTTTACGTGAAAAGCCGAAAACTATGCGGCCTACGAAAAAAAGGAAAAATGTCTGAGAATATGCAAATAGCGCTCTTTTATATGATAATTCACATGCTCTAGTAGCCCCAATTCGATGTTTTAAAAGCCCCTGTCGCAAAAAAATATATGCACATTTATGTTTTTTCTTATTTGCAAACGTCATCTAAAACCATTCCGACCATTCAAGTTGATAGCATTAGTAGTTCTTGAGATATCCAGCTGTGACACACAGACGGACGGACCGACTGAGCCTCACCATAAGGGTTTCTGTTCGCCATTTTGGTACGAAACCATATTTTTTTTCTTTCTGGGCGGGAAATCATAAAATGATGTATCCACTCTGGGCGAGGCGGGAAATGTTTCAGCGTTTTACTGACTGGAACGAAACCCTAATGAAAGGGGTCAAAATCATGTTCAAAGTTTCCGCTACATAAGCACATACTAACATACATATGATGTTAATAAAAGCGTGTTAAAAAGGACATAATATATGCTTTAAATATATATTAAGATGTTTGATTTTAAAAATATGAAATATAAATGGCCCGCAGATGAAGTCACGCTACTGTTAGACTTTAATATATCACAATCGATCACGAATGTGGCGTAATGCGACGCTTAGGGAAATTAACGCGTCACAGAAAATCGATCACTCGTTGGGCCCGGAGTGCGGGGAACCAAAATGTTTGGGGTACGTCGCGTAGAATTAGAATAGGTAGAAACCCATTTCTTGCTTGTCAAATAAAAACTAGAGCGATATAAAGTAGGTTCAAAACTCTGCTTACATCGCAACTGTAGGTATTCCCTAAACGGTTAGGGAACCTGCCTATATTAGGCCCATATTTCAATATTTATGTTAATAAAGTTCCACAAAATACACGTAGGGGGCGAGTCTATTGCCGTCAACCTCAAATAAATCCGGACTTCGGGCTGCTACAGGGAAACTCCCGATGGAAGAACCCTAGGTACCTATAACTGCACTAAATAGGAATCGAACCCAGGACCTGATGCTCAACAGTATTGCTTGCGACTATATATTTCTTCTCAGGGAAGCTAGGAAATGCCGGCGCCATCACTTATTTCATTTCATACCTACAAGACAGCCTACCTACTTTTTTTCCTCCTACCATTTAGATAACTTAGGTAACGAATAACTCGTCGTTTGATTTAATTGCAATAGAAATCATATTAAATAATTTCATCCACAAGCCAAACCGCAGGAATTAGCTAGTATTACATAACTGAATATCAACACATTTAAATGGGTGTGCGTCGTCATGCCATTTGCATATTTTTAAATAATACGGTGATTGGACTAATAAATTACAAAAATAAAAAAATTGGAACGTTGACCGCGGTTTGTTTACACATTGTGCTATTTCATGACTTAAATGGTACAATGAAAACATGTCTACACCAAGCCCAACGCTGGGCAAAGACTTATTGTTTCGTCACCTCATAAGCTTACTTATTGAGACGTAGCACCTACTAAACCAAGTTGTCACTAAGCTCACAGAATGAACAAACCTGAAGTGGAAATGGCCTGGCCATATTAGCCGTAGAACCGATGACCGTTTTTGAATTGCTATACAGCGTGTATTAGTAACATGTGGTCATATTTACAGACCATCAAAGTGAACAACTTTCTCCACGGCACCAACATCGTAATCACAGAAAAATATCAGCCCTCCCATAAATTTAAGTGGAGTTTTTATTGAAATTTTGTTTGGAATAATTGATATTTTCACTCGCACATACGAACAAACCTAGAATGAGTCATTTTCATTATAAATCATTATCCTTCCTAATCGAACTGATAATTTTTTTAGAGTCGCATTTCGTGTCCGTAGGTAGGCTAAAACTTTTGAATTACGTAACGGAATTCATTCGGTTTTCATCAATAAGTGAGTGATTCAAGAGGAAGGTTTGCATATATAATACGAAGGGGAAGTCGCTGACAAAAACTAGTGTGTAATAAATTCCTCTGGCACAGTCGATAGTTGCATAATCACTCCTTGGAATGCCGTGACACCTGTCGCAGACGTCGACAGCCTGAGCCGTCTGTGTCAAATGCAATACCGTCCGGGACAAGTTTAGAACTAGATGGGAGAAGGGTCACGTGGTAACACGCAATCCAGAAGGAAGTAAATAACATAATATGAAGCTTGTAATCTCAGAAGGGTTGAACAGAAGTGTTTCTACAGTAACACCCAAATTTTGCTTGTTATGTTTAGGTCCCTTGTAATAGAGGGCAATCGGGCACGAATCCAGAATTTGGGCTGCTATTGAGACATTTCTGATGGTTTTATGTTTTTGGAATGACATCTCACAAGTCAACCTATAAGGTTGTCGGCTGCTTAACCGGGCTTGCCTGTGGCTACCTTTATAAATTAAAGCCTCCACCCAGGGATTGACTACTCGCTAAGGGCAGCCCCTGTGGGGGGCAGATCTCGGCTTAGGGCATCGCTGGTAGAGGGCAGCAAGAGACGGGCTGGATCGGAATGAATTTCTGATGAAAACTCAAGAACACTTAAAAATAAGAGAGGTGAACAGTGGCGGGAGGGGGGAGATGCCCTACAAAAACTTAATATTGAAGAACTTATATTTTAGAGTGTATTGATTATTTGATGATGTTTCTGAGACCGGTCAAGTACGTAGTGCTCGCAATGGAGTGTGTAAGAATCGTAGCAGGTGGCGTTCTACTTAGGCTACGGCAAATTGCCACCATTGCGGAGGCCGCTTGGATTCTGCACAGCACACGCTAGAGGTGTGCCCGGCGTAAGTTTCGGAAAGATAGGTCCTGGTCGCCACGATCGGGCGAGATTTGTGACTCTACCAGCAGTAGTTGGATCTATGCTGGCGGACTCGGAGAACTGGAGACACATGGTCTCCTTCTGTGAGACTGTGATGGTCTAGAAGGAGGCAGCAGAGCGGGATCGTGAGAGGGCTGATCCTGCTCGGAGAAGAATGCGTCGGGGAGACAACCCCGCCTGCATAATTTAAGACAGGCGGGAATTTGGGGTCACGGCGCTTAGTCTCAGCTCCAGTCCCAGCTCACTCCGCCTACTGAGTGACCTCAGGGAAAAGGGCGCACAGTGGTTACGTGTTGCCTCGCACAATTGCTGAGTTAGGTTTCGGGGACAAAAAAAATGGCGTTCTGTAGCTTCTACCTACCTTCCCATGAAGGCTTGAGTTTATGTATGTATATAGGCTGTATGCAAAAAGTGTAAGAAGTAAATATTAAAGTCTTTAAGGCTTGTACTGTTTTGAAGTTTACACCTTTTATAGAAAACCGGAATAAGTTTCAGAATGTATAATCCATCCTGCAACTGTCTACCAATGTAAAGTTCAATGACCCTTGCACGTGATAAAATCAAATTAAAAGTCATTTATTCAGATATTAGGCTAAGAATCAGCACTTTTATTACATAAGACAAGCCCGCAAAACGCTCACCCTTCACGATAAAACGACAAGGTCTATTAGGTATGTGACAGTTCATAGTTTCACTGTTGCAACCGTCGCGCGTCGTGAAGTTTCAATAGCCAGGAATTGTTTTCAAACTGATAATGCAATTACGAAGTCGTACGTCCATATACATAATAGACTCAAGTCCTGAAAGTACTTTGTTCATAATAGGCTACTGAATCAATTTCAGTCATTTTTTAAATAGGTATTTTTTCAAATTTACTTGTTTTGCCACACCTACCTCCGATTAAGCCAAAGAAAATTCAGTCTTATTTCAAGGCAATAACTTAGTTTTAAACGCATAAAATAAAGCGTCTACACAATTTTCTTAACAATAAAGGCTCGTGCAGACTGGCGCGACGCGATGGCGATTTATATCCGTAGAACATTTTGCTGAAAACGCGCGCGATACTGCACACAGGGGCGACCTGTCGCACCGCGACACGGTAATAGAAATTGTTTTCAGATTTAAATCGCCGATTCGCGCGCGATATCGCGTCGCGCTAGACTGCACGAGCTTTTTCGGTTAGCTTTAAAAAAAAGTTATGGTCATTGTATTAAGGCTTTTTCAGACTGGCGCAACGCGACAGCTTGACGCAATTCTTGTAGAAAAATTTTCATGAAGGTTACATGGAAATTGTTCTACGAGAGAAGCGTCGCGCTATCGCGTCGCGCCTGTTTGTGAGAGCCTTTACGCTTTAAACTCAAAACTCTATTTAAGGTGTATGAAGCCTTGCGTTCATAATCTTACACATTGTTCAGGCAAAAAATAAGAGTTACTCACACTATAATCCGACAGCCTCTGCTTCTTCGCGTCCCTGCTCAACAGGTCATACAGCAGCAGCAGCCTCAAATTCGACCCTGACAGCTTTGCCTTCGTCGTAACCGGCTGACTGCCCTGCCTCACACCATCCCACACATCCACCACCTTATCATCAAGAGGATCCTTCGCCATCTTTATCATCTCCCTCACATCATCAGATAAATACTGCAGATTGTCCTCACTGATATCATCAATGACGAAACCATCTGACCGACTGCTCACTTTGACGTCATAGTGTGGGGGTAAGTACGGAGCTGATTCTGGACTCGGTTCCACTAAAGGCTTGATCTGCTCGTGTTGGACAGAGAGGAGAGGTTCTTCTGTCCTTGTCTGCTGTGGTTGTAGGATGGTGTATTGGGCGTGGTCCTCAACTGGTAGAAGGACGAAGCGGTGCTGCTGTGGGTGCCAAGTCAACCTGCTGGTGGGTTTCGGAGGGGAGTAGGGGGCGTAGAGACCTGGCTTGTGGTGGGGAGTTGTCATTTCTGTCCTGGAATTTGAATTGGCATTAGTTAGTTTTTATAAATCTTAAACCACTTTATCTTCCGTATTATAATCATTATGGAAATTGACAAATTTGGCGCTATTACTTTAGCAAGATGGTTGCAATGATTTATTTTTATTACCTAAATGAATAACAAAACAAAAAATGTGTCGACTTGATAGTTATAGCGGTATTATATCTATTTGCATTTCAAATAAATAATTTTGTCATGAAATCTAGTGAAATTAATTTTAAACCAAAACTTTGGAACTTAGGCAATTCACAAATACAAAACAATTTTAAACTTAGCCTAATATTTACAAATACTTATTTACAACGAAAACTTTAGACATACTTAAATGGGGAAGATACGTTACCCGGCCACATCGCGCGGTTCTACTGAACCAAGTCTAATGGATACAGTAAAACTCAGTCACACGCGGACCATCGTCTAAACAAAAGGGAAGGCGTAGGAAATTCTCTATAATATCAGTTTTTGTTTACAATTACGTTTTAAAACACCTTGTTGATACGTAATTGGTCTTATCACTCAAGAAAGAAAAATAAGACACATGGAATTACTTTCACGCGTAAGTACAGCCAAAAATTTTAATTAGTTGAAAGTTGTAATTTTATTTACTGTTTTCTTCGTAATTGTTGTAATAGAGAGATAGACTATACAAAACAGGCGCACAGTGATCAATTTTCAAAAGTTAGGGGGACGACATGATTACATATAGTAAATTTAACATAGTTATAGGTGGAGATTTTAATATAAATATTTTCGACAAAACCTTAAAAACTAATCAATTTCTGGATCTCATGCTAGAATACAATTTCACACAACATATTGAAAAACCCACGCGTATTACAGAAACATCGTCAACATGTCTTGATCTAATATTCACGAATTTCAGCGACAGAAACATGTCTACAACCGTAGAAAATCTCGGACTTTCGGACCACAGTGGAACAATTATAAATCTAACCCTACCTCAACCAGCAAAAAATAATATCTGGTACACAAAAAAAAGATTATTTAACACAGCGAACATAAATAAATTTAAATCTATAATAAGTAAACAAAACTGGAACGACATTATACAAACAGACAATAATATAAATGAAAATTATAATTCTTTCAACAATCTTTTAATAAAAATTTTAAATCAACGTATTCCTATGCGTAAAACAAAAATTAAAACGACCTACAAAAAATACTGGCTCACCACAGGAATTAGAGTTTCCTGCAAAAACAAAAGGTTGTTAAAATTGTTTTCCCATAACACCAAAAACCGGATAATTACACAACATTATAAAAAATACGAAAAAATATTAAAAAGAACAGTTAACACTGCAAAAAAATTACAATACATTAATAAAATAAAGAAATCAGACAACAAAATAAAAACGATGTGGAGCATTATAAATGAGAAAACAAACAAAAAACCAAAAAAGGAGAAATGTAACATACAATTACAACACAATAATATTGTTATATCCGAACCCAAACAAATTGCGGATACTTTTAATGACTTCTTTGCGTCTATAGGAGAAAACAGTAACAATCCATCGGGCAGTGCACTGAGCGGCATATCAAAACTAAATCCCACGGAGAACACCATGTTCCTTAGCCCAGTAGAAGCTTGGGAAGTAAATAAATTAATTAAAAACCTAAAAAATAAACAAAGTTACGGTTTAGACGAAATCCCATCTACGTTATTGAAGAAATGCGCAGACGAACTCACTTTACCATTTTATCTACTATTAAACCAGTCTTTTACAGAAGGCACTTTCCCTGAATTGTTAAAGAGATCATTAATTAAGCCAATCCATAAAAAGAACACGAAGACAGATCCTAGTAACTACCGCCCCATAGCTCTCTTGCCATCAGCATCCAAGATTTTCGAAAAAGCTATGTGTGATCGAATTTATACCTTTTGCGAAAAATTCCACGTATTAAGCGATTGTCAAAATGGATTCCGTAAAAACCGTTCCACCACATTAGCCGTCTACAAATATATTCAAGAAGCCCTAAATATTATAAATAACAAGGAATACGCCGTAGGGATACTACTGGACATGACCAAAGCATACGACAAGGTACAATTTAAAATACTACTGAATAAACTGTACGGAATAGGAATTCGCGGCAAAGCTCATGAATGGCTTACGTCATATTTAAAGAATAGAGAACAAGTCGTTGAAATCGAATACTATAACAACAATAGTAGAGAAATAGAAAAAATTCGATCTAAAAGCAGAACAACTAACGCTTCCATCCCCCAGGGAAGTGTTATAGGCGGCCTATTATTCCTCGTTTACATCAACGACTTACCGACAACCATAGAGGGGCCATGTGTTTTATTCGCGGATGACATATCCTTATTACTCTCATGTCAAAACAACACAAACATAGAAGAAAAACTCAATTCCACACTCACAAAAACATGTGACTGGATGACCTCACATAACTTAGAAATAAATTACAATAAAACTAAATTAATGACTTTTCACCCTCATCAAAAAGCTCCGCTACACTTAAATTTCAACTTTAATGGCACATTATTGGAGACTGTTGATGAATTTACATTACTAGGACTTACAATAGATAAACATATTAACTGGAAAACACATATACAAAGAACACGTTCAAAAATTTCAAGATTTTCATATGCCCTCCGCGAAATTAAAAAGACCACCAATTTTCAAACTGCCCTTACCACCTATTATGCGTATGCCAATGCATGGCTTAGCTACGGCATAACTCTCTGGGGAAATAGTACAGATACACCGACACTCTTTACTCTACAAAAGAAATTAGTCAGAATCATGGTAAACATTGATCAAACCGACAGCTGCAAACCCCACTTTCAAAAACATAATATTTTAACACTACCCAGTATTTATATTCTAGAAACATGTAAATTTGTCCGCAAGTATCCAGAGTTCTACACAAAGCGCGAAGACATCCAGTCACAATACACACTTAGGCACCGATCAAGGCTAAACATACCAACCTCCAAGCTAAAAATGCATTCTACAAGTCCCTATGTAATGTCTATAAAAGTATACAACAAACTGCCTGACATTATAAAGAATGAAGAAAAGTTCAATATATTTGTAAGAAATCTTAAGAAATTACTAATTAACAAATGCTATTACTCCTTAGAAGAATATTTAAATGATAAAAATAAATAATAGATATACATATAATTTAATATGATAATAAATACTATAATGATGATAATTGATAATAATAATTAATCATAAACACGCAATTTATAGGTATATGTAAAATAAATTAATGATACTAAATTGTATGTATAATGTATTTTAAAAAAAAATACATAATATAATAATAATTTATCGAATATTATAAAAAAACAAAAATTAAATCAAACAGAAATAATTATAAATAAAATTAAAAACTTAATAAATTTAACAATATAACTAATAATTATTGTTGAAAGAACAACAATCCATATAAATGAATAAACAGAATTATTATAATACATAGATACTTATATAAAAATCATATAAATTATGTTAATACATTTTATAGATAAATAAGCGATATATTGGTTTATTCTAGGACATCTCCTGACCAAATGATTTTCAAAAACAGAGCTTCCTCTCTCCTATCCTTTTGCTGTGCCCTACAGGGTCCGTAATGATCTAAATTATATAATTACCACCTAAGTTCACATTATGGTAAAGCAATAAAGATATTGAGTATTGAGTATTGAGTAAATACAGATCGGGAATTCTCTATTCGTCTATTTATAACATTAAATAGTATCGAAAAATCGTTTTCATATAATTTAACTTGGTAATTAATATTTTATGTACTTTGTTATATCACTTCTCATCTAACACAACTTCTGGTTCGTTTAAAAGACTAAGTACCTCAATTGGCTTTATATGTTTTTGTTTTACAGGTAATATTCTGATGCTAAATATAACAGGATCTGAAGATATGAGCAAAATTTTTATTAGATCTTCATTAGTTTGATTCCTGGCCATCTTCCTGGTGTTATGCTCTCTGTAATATCTAACATCTTTGTGGCGACTTTCCTGTGCGTCTTCTCCAAGCATACCAATTGGCAACAAAAAGTTGTCGATGATATCCTTGCCGTGTATGAGAACCTTATAGACTGTTGGTATCATAGGGTACCAACTGTATAATTCAATATAAAGCGCAGCTATTTCTTTCGTATATTCTGCAATAAGCCTAAGTTTAAATAACATTTTGAAGACTGTCCCTGGTAGTAGTAGGCAGTTCCGATACTTCTAATGTCTCCAAAATATAACTAAGTAGTTTATCTTTATTGTCCTTTGATAACGGCTTAACTGGTCGATGTATCGACAAAATATTGAATAAATCAATATTTTTTACTATTGAAACCGGTAATCACCGGTAAAAAAATGCATAGTTTTATATATCTAAGAACAATAGCGCACTAGCGGCTAGGCCGCAGCGGCCAGGTCGCGGCGGCCATCGAGATAGATACCTTAGTATGAAATCGCCACAGAGCACGCGCACCTGGCCGCACGCGACCAGCGGCCACACTGAGCCGCAGCGGGCACCGAGATCCAAGCGACGCATTTGCGGCCCGTGTTCAGTCGCTGGTCGCTGCGGCCACTCAGATCAATTGCATTGTAGTTAAATAACCAGTGTGCGCGCACTAGCCGCGGCGGCTATGGACTTAATTTTCTTAACAGTTCTTCAAACGAAGACTTGCTCATCCGCAAATAATTAAAGAACTTGTCATCATATTGCTGAAGGTCGGTGAAATAAGTATGAAATAATCCCTTTGTTCGCCTTTCACGTAGCAAGGGATGATCCCAATATTTTTAACTTTTCTTTTTCCGCTTCTTACTTATAAGATACAAAAGCACTGCTATTTCCTCAACGTCCATTTTGAAGCGCGCTGTATGAGCAACTGACGATCGTAGCCGCGGTTTTGGCCGCGTTGCAAATCGCAACCCCTGCGGCAGGGCCGCGCATCTTGGCCGCGCTGCCAGGTCACTAGTGCGCTATTGCCCTTCGTTTGAAGAACTGTTAAGAAAATTAAGTCCATAGCCGCCGCGGCTAGTGCGCGCACACTGGTTATTTAACTACAATGCAATTGATCTGAGTGGCCGCAGCGACCAGCGACTGAACACGGGCCGCAAATGCGTCGCTTGGATCTCGGTGCCCGCTGCGGCTCAGTGTGGCCGCTGGTCGCGTGCGGCCAGGTGCGCGTGCTCTGTGGCGATTTCATACTAAGGTATCTATCTCGATGGCCGCCGCGACCTGGCCGCTGCGGCCTAGCCACTAGTGCGCTATTGCTCGAAGACTTGCTCATCCGCAAATAATTAAAGAACTTGTCATCATATTGCTGAAGGTCGGTGAAATAAGTATGAAATAATCCCTTTGTTCGCCTTTCACGTAGCAAGGGATGATCCCAATATTTTTAACTTTTCTTTTTCCGCTTCTTACTTATAAGATACAAAAGCACTGCTATTTCCTCAACGTCCATTTTGAAGCGCGCTGTATGAGCAACTGACGATCGTAGCCGCGGTTTTGGCCGCGTTGCAAATCGCAACCCCTGCGGCAGGGCCGCGCATCTTGGCCGCGCTGCCAGGTCGCTAGTGCGCTATTGCCCTAACAGTCCCTGCTATTTATTAGAATCGAAACGATAGTGTACTAATTTGTACTTTTAAACGTAACACAGTTCAAACATAGAAAAGTTAGTAAGTATCAGTACGACCATTTTTTTTTTTTTTTTTGTAGTGTAAATTGATATATTTATTAAAAAAAAAAACCTTAATAACAGTACAGACCTTCCTTAATGTGCACCATTTTTTTCAATTCACGGTTTGCACTGAGAACATAACCAACTTAACTTGAATAGGAGCGTAAAACAACGATAAATCAGTCTTGTTATAATAGTTTTGCTTTCGAGATAACTTTGAAATGGTCTATCCATTAAACTATAGACTGCATAATGTTGATGTTTTAGAATAATGTAAACAACTTACCTTCAAGTCTTAATAAAATGATTTTTCGAACTACCGACATAGTGACCAAAAATAATTATGGGACGCTAACTTTGAATAATTGATCACTGTGAGGCGTGAGAAACATTCTGTCGCTTCTTCAAAGTCATCGTTGATCGTAGACATTCATAGTGAAACGCGAATGCACTGGCACGACTGTCTAGGGTCATATCTTTGTCCTTATCTATGGTTAAATGTAAGTATGCAACTGTGATCACAGATTATTATTTTTTGTCACTTCCAGTTACAAACAATATTGTTCTTATATCACAAGAGCCGAACCTCTTTTTTTACAGGGAACATAATTTAGAAGCGATATGTGAGTTTTGTTCATTGCATATTACTTATGTAGTTGTGCGCCGAGCCCAGGTTTATAGAATGCGATGTAAGCGCGTAACGTATCTTCCCCTTATAAGTTAATCTAAGCATCAAAACTAAATTTATACACTGTATTTACAGCTTTACTAGTCGTATCTGGGACACACCTACATTACTGTAAACCGGTACCATTAAGGAAAAGAATAGTAATAGATGACAAAAAATGACGTCACAGTCTACTTTGATAAGAGGTACCTGTTCACCGTTACCATTGGCAACGTGATGCGAATTTAAAAGTAAAACACCGTATTATCATGTTGTCTGTGTTTTGTTTTTTCAAAGTCGACAAAATAGAATCGCAACGGGATTTTTTCGATATTCAACGTTATGTATAGCACCGAACATAGCATGATAGCAACTCTCGGTTAAACACTGACAGTTGAAAATCCAGTACATGAAATATTCCTGCCGGGATTTTATTACGTCTGCGTGCATGTCGACTAACTTTTCACGTCTTTACAGTTCTTGTTTTAATATTTACAAGTTTTAAAAAAAGTTAGATTTAAAAAGCCTCCGACCCAAACAATAATCTGAAAAAAAATCTGTAAAAAGTAAAAATATAATAAGTATTGGCCCTTTAAGTTAAGTAAGAAGTTGTAGGTAATATTTTTAATAATGCAGCACCACCTCGGGCGTCGGTGAATGAAATGTTATCCTTTCTACAAATACATTCATTATTGCCAGGCTTCTTCTGTTGACGACGATCCTTCTTACTTTTTGCATTAAGTATTTGCGCGACAAATGAACGAATAACGCTATTAGATTAGTGCGGGTTATATAGGTACCATAACTAAAAAGTTAAAAATAATAACTTTTTACAAAAGAATAACAACCGACTTCCTTAAAAAAAAAAACACTACAAAGTGAAAAATAACTTTAATTTCGGAAGTCGGTGGCAAAAAAGCCTTAAACACAGATCCTAAGACACACTAGCAGTGCAACTGTCAGGACTGCAAACCGTCAAACTAACTGTCCAGTTAGTTTACCTACCCTTATAGGCATCTAGCCCAACAGCCTAATTGCGCAACACACTATCAATCATAATCTGAATGATTTTGACAGATATTGCTTATCCACTGCTACATGTGTTCGATTAATTTGTACAACGTTAATAACGCAATGAATGTTGTCGAACTGTCAAAATGAATGCCACTGCTACTGTAAGTGTGTTACGCAATTACCCAGTGGGTCTCCTGTGTAGGGAGCTTCTTCCATTTTAACCCCCCCCCCCCCCCCCCCGGGTGATAAAATGTTGTTTTTTTGCAGTTAAATTGCCAGGTCGAGTGTTTGTATTTTTTTTTGTCTTTATTAAAAAAATCTAAGCTTCCTTGACGAATAAAATATAAATTATACCTATTTATTTTACTACCATATCGCCTTGAAAAAACCATGAAAGTGTAAGTAGGTATGATTTTCGGTGTTAATTATTTTGGAAATTATTTCTTTTACCATTATTTCATAAAACAATCCAAACCAGAAACCAATTTATATACATCAAATATTATGTTACAGAAAAGATTAACTTTATGAAAGATGAAACTGTCTTTTGTCGATTTTTTTCTGATTCTAGTTAAACAGATATTGAATTATAATTGAATATCCGATCCAATTTATTCTTGTGATATCCGAATTACAGTTTTACCTTATTACCTATGAACCCAATTTTTTGCCTTCGATTAGTTATTAAAAATTCGGTTTAAAACCTGCCACTGCTCATTCTCCATTCCATTGTTCCCATCTAAAAATAATCTTAACAATACTTATCACACAATTTATGTACAAAACTGACTATAAAAAGGACCGTTTATTAAAAAAGAACAGTTTAATTGAATATCTTTATAAGTAATTTTCTTCTGCATATAATGGCCGACAAATTTACAACAGCGAGAGCAGAAGGAAAATATCTTTCAAGAACTGTAGAACTCTTAAGTATAAATATGGTTCAAAAATTTAAATGGTCCTTTTCAAGGTCAGTAAAAAATAAAGCGTTTTTACAAAGCAACAGTAACCTCTTAGTGGTAAACCCAGTCCACCAGCTATTAGTAGGCTTGAAGGTCACATACGGCCTCGAAGTTGTGAACCAATTATTTGTAGGCTTGGTCGTAGGCCTCGTGGTGGTCCACGCAGTAGGCCTTGTTGTAGGCCTCGCGGTGGTCCACGAAGTAGGCCTTGTCGTGGGCCTCGTCGTAGGCTTAGGGGTGGGCTTAGACGTGGGCCTAGGTGTGACGTCGCTGCTGACTTCGAAGGCCATCTGATCGGTGAGGTGGGCTATGACCTGCATCGCCACCGGGAGGTATGAGTCTGATAGTTGGACCTGCTGTTTTGCTGAGTCGACCTGCAAACAGAAAAAAATGGTTTATTTTCTTTGCTATATTGTTTGAATATACCTTGTGACCGTTTATAGAAACCATTGTTATTGCGTAAAACCGGAAAATGGTAGAAGATATGTTGCAGGGTTGCAGCCCACAATGACATCATTTTGGTATAATGCATATCTGTAGGTAGATATCCTCATAATTTTATTGGAGTACCTTCAGGTCGACCGCTGCAATTCACCTAAGTACACAACGGTAATATTGTGTGGGAGCACAGCAGCTATAACCCGCAACGGGACAATCGGGAGAAATCCTCAAAGTATCGCTAGCTAATCTTACTATACTGTAAATACTATTATTAATCTATTAATTATATTATAATACGTTCCCGTCGTATAATTTCCGACCTCCACGCGGGCGCAGCCGCTAGCAAAAGCTAGTCCTAAATAAGTCTTTATATTTAAAACTACAAACACTAAATAAATACTTACGCTAACTTACATGTAAAAAAAGTGTGTCACCAGTAAAAGTGAAATCATGTGGTGTGCAAAACAATGGCAAAACACAATACATGAACGAAAGTGACATTTATTGAATAATTCATTATCTCTAACACCTATTGGGTACAGTTTTAATGGCAACCATTACATTTTAAACATAGAAATCTAGCATTTGTTAAATAATAATAACTTTTATTCAGGCTATGAATACATCCAATAATATAATCAGCTTTAAAATTATTAATGATATATGATATTATTTCTGTAAGTAGGTTTGTACAAACACTTTTACATGTCAATGATATTTTTTTTAAACTAGATGAGGTCGGCGTTTCCTAACTGACTACTCTGAGAAGAAATGCCGAAATAAACTCAGAGATCACAGTTTCTTTTAAAGTCCAGACATAATCTTGGTCACATCATGTGAAGACCGTGTATTGCTTAGCTTGTTCATGCTAGTAAAGTATAATTACCTAATAGATAATAAAAGATAACTTTTATCAAACATGCGTGATAAAAGTTTGTTAAAATTCAACTTACATGACTCAGCGAAGACATGGAAAGCACCAGAATAACCGCGTGCCGAATCATTTTGCTATCTGAAACAAAAAATAAAAAAAAATCTAAATCACCCCTATTTCAAATTAAAATTGGAATACGCAAACGTTTTTCTTTTTTCTTTATTCCCGCCAATTGATGTCCTGTCAAAAGTGTTTTTTATTTCACCGTCTGTTTATTTCTATGTGGCCAGTGTCATTTGACCGTCTGTTTATATCTATGTGGCCAGTGTCATTTAATTGTCAAAAGGTCGTACAGCCTACATCAAAAATGAGGTTTCAGATACTTTTTAAACCTTATTAGCAAGTTTGAAAAGCCTTAACACTGAGCCTTTTTTATCAATACTGCCCTATGACCATTGAATGCTCTTTACTGCTTTAACTAACAAAGTACTGACTAAGTGTAACTAACCATTAACCTACCTACTTTTCCAGACGAACTCCTTTCCGACGCGTCCGAACCCTAATTCTCCCCCTTGGCAGAGTTAACCTGTACTTGTGCCGACATTGTACTTGTACAAGGAGCTCGTAAAGCTTCGCCCGTAAACTTTATAACCCGTAAAGAAAGACGTAAAAATCAAACAATGTCTAAGTGAGAGTAAGGAGGACTCACATTTGTTGTTTTGGTTATGTTAAAGGAGTCTTTGGGAATTATTCAGTTTCTTCTTTTGTTAGTGTTGCGCTGTGTTTTGTGTATATTGGTCCGTGTGTGTTCTCATTGGGTGGTGCCAGGCGTAAAGAATAACACCATCCCATTTCCTCCCGTGGATGTCGTAAGAAGCGACTAAGAGAATTCGTATAGCGTGGGCAGCAACGTTCTCTGCGTTTTATCTTCATACTGTGATCGCCAACCTGTCTGCCAAGCGTGGCGATATTGGCCATCTCCCACCAAATTGAGGAAGGCCTATGTCCAGCAGTGGACGTTTATTTGTTGAAATGATGATTCTAATTCAGATTATCATCACGCACTCTAAATAGATGGTCAATCGCAATAATTAAAAAAAAAATGAATGGGTTTCCTTCCGAGTCACCTTTTAAATAAGGAATTGCTTATACACTAATTGTTTCACAATTATTTTACCACTGATTTATTAAAGACTAGCTTTTGCCCGTGGCTTCGCCCGCGTGGATGTCGGAAATTAACGCAGGAGGACTTACTACCGCGGTAAGATGTGTTAATTCAGGTTATATTATCGGAATTACAGCCGAACTCCTGAAGGCCGGCGGAAAACCCTTTCTAAAGGCCCTTCAGAAGCTGTTTGATTCCGTCATACTCGAGGGCAAAACGCCACAGGCATGGAACAGAGGTGTGGTGGTACTTTTCTTTAAGAAGGGTGACAATACCCTGCTTAAGAATTATAGGCCCATCTCACTTCTGAGCCATGTCTACAAGCTGTTTTCAAGAGTCATCACGAATCGTCTCGCGCGCAGGTTTGACGACTTCCAGCCTCCCGAACAAGCCGGATTCCGTAAAGGCTTTAGCACCGTGGACCACATACATACGCTGCGGCAGGTTATACAGAAGACCGAAGAGTATAACCTGCCTCTTTGTTTAGCGTTTGTGGACTAGGTACGAAAAAGCCTTCGATTCGGTCGAAACCTGGGCTGTACTGCAGTCTCTTCAACGGTGCCAGATCGACTATCGGTACATCGAGGTGCTGAAGTGTCTGTACGAAAACGCCACTATGTCAGTCCGACTTCAGGACCAGACCTCGAAACCTATCCTTCGGCAGCGAGGGGTGAGACAGGGAGACGTAATCTCTCCGAAACTGTTCACCGCTGCACTGGAGGATGTCTTCAAGGTTCTGGACTGGAAAGGGGCTGGCATCAACATCAATGGCGAGTACATCACTCACCTTCGATTTGCCGACGATATAGTAGTCATGGCTGAGACTATGGAGGACCTCAGTACAATGCTCGATGACCTCAGTAGAGCTTCCGAAAGAGTGGGTCTTAGGATGAACATGGACAAGACAAAGGTCATGTCCAATGCTCGTGTGATACCCACTCCAATGAAGATCGGAGGCGCTACACTCGAAGTTGTGGACGAATACGTGTACCTAGGACAGACTGTCCAGTTAGGTAGATCCAACTTCGAGAAAGAGGTCAATCGTCGAATCCGACTCGGCTGGGCAGCGTTCGGGAAGCTACGCAATATCTTCTCGTCCCAAATACCGCAGTGTCTCAAGAAAAAAGTCTTTGACCAGTGTGTGTTGCCAGTGATGACATATGGCACTGAGACGTGGTCGCTCACAATGGGCCTCATAAGAAGGCTCAAAGTCACCCAAAGAGCAATGGAGAGGGCTATGCTTGGAGTTTCCCTACGCGATCGAATCAGAAATGAAGAGATCCGTAGGAAAACCAAGGTAACCGATATAGCCCGAAGAATTGCCAAACTTAAGTGGCAGTGGGCAGGGCACATTGCTCGCAGAACGGATGGCCGATGGGGTCGGAAGGTTCTGGAGTGGCGACCGCGTACTGGAAGACGGAGCGTTGGAAGGCCTCCCACAAGATGGACCGATGACCTTGTGAAGGCCGCAGGAATACGTTGGATGCGAGAAGCACAGAATAGGTCGAAGTGGCGGTGCTTGGGGGAGGCCTATGTCCAGCAGTGGACGTCTTTCGGCTGAAATGATGATGATGATGATGATGATATTATAGGTAATAGCTGTTACCCGCGACTTCGTCCGCGTGGTATTTAACAAAAAGTTTTTCATAAAAACTGTCTTTGAAAACTACGCTGACATACGTCTCAAAATTCAGCGTGTTTTTAGTTTTTTTAAAACTATTATTTATTTTTTCTAAAATAAAAGTAGCCTAAGTTACTCCTTGTTACATCAGCTATCTGCCAGTGAAAGTTTCGTCAAAATCGGTCCAGCCATTTCAAAGATTACCCGGAACAAACAGACAGACAGACAGACAAAAATTGTAAAAAATGTTGTTTTAGTATATGTATCGTGTATACATCCATATACACTTAGTAAAAAGTGGTTATCTTAATATTAAAAACAGACACTCCAATTTTATTTATTTGTATAGACTTGAAGGATATTCCAACTTCCACGTGGCATTCCCCAACAATAAGCAAACGATGTAGACGATAAAAATACTAGTTATGCCTTTAAGAAAGGCAACAGACAGAGGGAGTTACCTGATGGTAGAGTAACATGAATTGAAATTAAGCTAAATCCAAAATCGAACAATTAATGGGTACTATTGGTGGTACATCGGTATTAAACTTGATGGCAAATCAATGCACTAGACCCGTGCATCGATTTGCCTTCCAAAGTGTATGTACAAACGAAATTAAAAACTTTCAAAATCATTCACGTTTACATTTTTTTTTTCTTATATACATATTAGGGCATGCAAACCGGATACCCGGATAACCGAAAAAACCGGATAACCGACTGATTTGAAACCCGGTTTTTTTAAGATAACAAAACCGGAGTTTTCGGTTTTTTCGGTTAACATTATAAGTAAGCATTTTTCGACTACTAAACTGACGGCAACTACAACTCAGGAAAACTTAGACTATACAGTACCTAGTAAATGTTTCATGGAACATCAAGGACCAACTCCGACAAGAAATAAAGAAGGCTCTCAAACAACATACCTCTGGTGCAAGCCTATCTACAGAACTTGATTTAGAAACTAAAATCAGGGTGGAAATGGCACTTTACGACGGTGGAGGAAAAATGGGAGAGCACTTAATAAAAGTATATAAAGCTTTGGAATCTATACCTCCAACAAGTGTGGAATCAGAGAGAGCCTTTTTATCAGCAGGTCTCATCTATACTAATATTATAAAGCTGAAGAGTTTGTTTGTTTGGTTGAACGCGGTAATCTCAGGAACTACTAGTCCGAATTGAAAAATTATTTTTGTGTTGAGTAGCCCATTTATTGAGAAAGGTTATAGGTTATATAACATAACGTTACGATTAAAAGGAGCGGAGCAGTAACGAAAAATGAACGAAAACTAGCAGGCAATTCGATGCGACGGGAAAGGTCAGGGTAGAAAAAATTGACGCAGACGAAGTCGCGGGCAGAAGCTAGTCTGTTTTATTTACAACAATGACAGATTTATTTTGTTTTGGTTTATTATGGAATAAGACTTCCATTTTATGCGATATTTCAATAATTATTTTGATTTCATTTTACGTACTGTTGATTTTGCCTGTTTGTATTTTATGACAGTTCAATTGTTATTTAATATTCTGTAATTTTAAGCCTTTGTCTACCTACCAAATGTTCCAAATTGTGTATAGGTTTTAAAGAATATGTTATTTTCCTAAATAATAAGCTTTATGATTATTATTCTATGTTTTGTATAAAGTAAAGAAACTTTTTGTATAGCTTGTTAGTACTTGTACCTTATTTCAGTCCGTAAAAAAATCATATTTTGATTAGACTTCAGCATTTTCATTTCTGTACAGACATATTTCTCATTTATTAAAAATCAAATAAAAAAACCCGAGAAAACCGATTTAACCGGTTTCACCGGTTTTGCAAATATAAACCCCGAAAAAACCGCCCGAAAAAGCCCGGTTTTTGCATGCCCTAATACATATAGAGATCTTTTGGTAGGACTCCAGTGATTACTTTTTATTCTAGACAACCTCATTAATAATATAATTCATAAAAATGTTATTGACGAATTAATTTCCTTATAAAGTCAGGTGTACAAGGACCGCCGATCTATCAATACGCCTCATTAATTTCCACATTATCTATGAAATCCCTAAAGATGGCGAAGGTCGGAAGGTTATGTGGATTGAATCGGCCATATCCTCGCTAATTATCTCGGGACCAGTTACAGGAATCTCTCAATGAAAAGATTATCCTTAAAGCGTGAACCAAACTCCTGTACAAACTCAAGTTTCTTCGTATTCCCAAATCGTAGAATTTTCTATTGAACCAGCGTTTATTCAGTACAGTCAAATTCTTAGTCCTTCAATATGCTATCAATACACAGTCAAGTGATTTGATTACCTATGCCTGTGAATATTCTAACTGACATCAAATACCTACTTAGCATAATCAGGACTCATATTTAACTGAATTTAAAAAAAAACCGGCCAAGTGCGAGTCGGACTCGCGCACCGAGGGTTCCGTACAAACCTGCAGGTATTCACGGTTTATGCATAAGGTTTATGTTTATAAAATTAAATGGATTTTTTTTTAATTTTTATATTTGAGTTGACTGAATGAAAGGTAAATTGTGGTTTACGATTTATGACGTATTAAAAAAAAAAACTACTTACTAGATCTCGTTCAAACCAATTTTCGGTGGAAGTTTACATGGTAATGTACATCATATATTTTTTTTAGTTTTATCATTCCCTTATTTTAGAAGTTACGGGTGGGGGGACACATTTTACCACTTTGGAAGTGTCTCTCGCGCAAACTATTCAGTTTAGAAAAAAATGATATTAGAAACCCCAATATCATTTTTGAAGACCTATCCATAGATTCCCCACACGTATGGGTTTAATGAAAAAAAAAATAACCCCAAATATTATTGTTTTTTTTTCTATTTTTGTATAAAAATCTTAATGCGGTTCACATAATACATCTACTTACCAAGTTTCAACAGCATAGCTCTTATAGTTTCGGAAAAAAGTGGCTGTGACATACTCGGACAGACAGAAATGACGAATCTATAAGGGTTCCGTTTTTTGCCATTTGGCAACGGAACCCTAAAAAGTAGGAGGATCTCAATTCGATTGTATTTTTTTGTTAAGGTTTTTACCTCAGAACTCCATCATTTGTAAACAGATTTTAAATAAAATATTCTTTTGTTTGAACTCTTTCAAAGATTTTGTTTTAAATCAGTATAAAGCTATAGACGGGTTCCAAAGAAGTGATTTTTGAGTTGACCTCAATAATACGTATTTTTGCCACTTAATCTTTGTTATTAATTTTAATAACTTCTGTCACTGTTATTTACGTAGTAAGTGACTTCAAAAAAAAAAAAAACAGTAAACACTGTAAAATAACTATAATTTTGGATGCCGCTGGCATAAAAACGAAAATGCTAACCCAAACACTTGAGAAATTTAGGTTAAAAGTGTTTTTTTTTTTTTAAAGTAGTGTTTGTTTAGTGAAAAGATATTGTACTATTTGTACAGCACGTGTGAGTCAACACAATCTTCCGTGGGGCCAGCTCCGAACAGCCCTAATGTGATGAAACAGAACACATTAAATGTTGCCCTTTATTTGTACGCAGTTAACTCAGTTTTCACGTTTATATTGTTACGGAGTAAGTGCCTCATAACGCGGAGAATATTTAGGTTCTATTAGCCGGAGGCCAAGATCTTAATGACTTGTTTGCTAAAGGAAAAACATCATAACTTTGCTAAATTATTTTCCATTTGGTTGTCTAATTTATACAAGCTTCGTGACAGCGTTTGACCTGCTTGAGGGAGGTTTTGAATCCTTAGTGGAACAGATCTACTAAATAATACAATTTTACCGGAAATTGGTTTTAACATATTAATTTTAAACTTACATAATGATAAAAAATCTCGATGTATTGCCAAGTCGTAAAAACCATGCGAAGCAGCAACCCAATTGCATAACACAATCAATCACAATGGAAATCATTTTGAAGGCTACAGCGTGTAACATATATATCAATGGCTACAGCTGATTCACTGCTTCATGTGTTGGAAAAAATCGTCTGTTCGATAACGTGAATAACGCATGAATATTGCTGAACTGTAAAAATGAAAGCCACACCTAGGTACTGTTAGTGTTTTACGCGAAAACCCTGCAGGCGCGGTTATAGTAAGTAATAAATAAGCTCATTGAAGTAAGGTAAATTTTATTGTATAATGCAATATTATCTGTTTCACAGAACAGATAAAAAGGTTTTAGATATTCTGTGACCTATATCATGAATAATTAAGCAACACATCAATAAATAAGCCCAAGAATGTCTTATTGATTTTAAATCAGCAGAGAGCAATTCCGCACAAAGTACGGCCATATTCTGGGTCATATTCTAAAACAAGTTTGTATATAAACAAGGCTGTATCTAGCGATTCCTGTGCCGACCGTTAGCTAGATCCGGTTCTGTGGTGAAGTGGGCCAGTCCTTGGAAATGTCATTATCGTACAGTGTTGCTTGTTTCCGATAACGTTTATGGTAATCTGGCTATTTTAGGGTTCCGTTGCCAAATGGCAAAAAACGGAACCCTTATAGATTCGTCATGTCTGTCTGTCTGTCCGAGTATGTCACAGCCATTTTTTTCCGAAACTATAAGAGCTATGCTGTTGAAACTTGGTAAGTAGATGTATTCTGTAAACCGCATTAAGATTTTCACACAAAAATTGAAAAAAAAACAATAATTATTGGGGTTCCCCATACATAGAACTGAAACTCAAAAAACATTTTTTTATCAAACCCATACGTGTGGGGTATCTATGGATAGGTCTTCAAAAATGATATTGAGGTTTCTAATATCATTTTTTTCTAAACCGAATAGTTTGCGCGAGAGACACTTCCAAAGTGGTAAAATGTGTGTCCCCCCCCCCCCGTAACTTCTAAAATAAGGGAATGATAAAACTAAAAAAAATATATGATGTACATTACCATGTAAACTTCCACCGAAAATTGGTTTGAACGAGATCTAGTAAGTAGTTTTTTTTAATACGTCATAAATCGTAAACCACAATTTACCTTTCATTCAGTCAACTCAAATATAAAAAAAATCCATTTAATTTCATAAACATAAACCTTATGCATAAACCGTGAATACCTGCAGGTTTGTACGGAACCCTAGGTGCGCGAGTCCGACTCGCACTTGGCCAGTTTTTTTTAGAATTAATCCTTGTTTATGGAGTGTATTAGATGTAGATTAAATATTGAAGTTGTTAACTTTTTTTGTTACAGATTGTTGTGGTTAAATAAGTTTCGTTTTCAACTTTTTAAATAAGCTTGTTAAATCAAAATACTTATTTAATGATAAATGATTTTATTTCTGTAAGTAGGTTTGTACAAACACTTTTACATGTCAATGATATTTTTTAAAACAAGATGAGGTTGGCGTTTCCTAATTGACTACTCTGAGAAGAAAGGCCAAAACAAACTCACGAATTCACAGTCTCTTTTAAAGTCCAGACATAATGTTGGTCACATCATGTAAGACCATGTAGATTGTTGACTGAAATGGTCATTATGAAGAATGAACCACACAGATTGAGTGAACCTGTCCAGTCAGTGCACGCATTTGTCACTGTGTGTAATAAACAGCATACCTATATTCTCTATGAAAATATTTATGAAATTGTCAATTAATTCTGTCCATCATAAACGCCTTACTTAAACCGTAATTAAATCAATATTAAGTTCTTTAAAGTGAATTATTTACCTCAGAAATGAGGCTTAAACCGCTGAATATTAACTAGTATTTTTAGTGCACCAAAAAAATCTGCCTCATTAATAAATATTTACAATATTAGGTACCTTAACATAACTGATTCAAGAAATGGCTGAAAATAAGTTGTATAAGTGGGAATTGTCAAAATAAAAAACTGACTATATAGATATACCTACTAGAGTGCCTTGATGATAGTGGTTGCAAACGGTACTGCTAAACATGAGGTGTTCGGTTCGATTCTCGAGTCGGGCAAAGTTTTATTGGTTTTTCCATCTAGTATTCCTCAGTGGCAGCCCGGATTTGTGCCCGGTTGACGATAACTGGCTCGCCCCATATTACATATATTTTGACATTTGGGTGTACTATACATATATTACTTTATAAAGGTACCATACAGACTAGTATTCTAGTCTTTTAGGTAGATGAGTTCCTCATTCCTGGCAACAATAGGTCAAGCTTTCAAGTGATGATGGCAACAAACCATTAACCATAGTTTACTGGTCCATCAATCTCTTTAAATGCCAGCAAGTAACCGTCTTAAATGGAACCTCCGTCATTTAAAACTAAGTACCATAAAACCCTCAATTCTTCTTTGATCCTGCCACAGATTACCAAAACTAATTGCTGGGTCGTTGACAGTCTTACGACTTTTTATAAACCAAAATGGCGGTGGCAAATGCAGACTAATTTACCAGGGATCCCTAATTACAGACGCCAGTCGGCCATATTAAGAATACCTTTTCCCTCTCCCAAAATAAAATGCTGAATAATTTCAATTAAGAATAAATATTTATTTTTATTTCCTCGGCATAATGGCGGACTGCCGATTATTAATTAATTTTATGCCGCGACTGATAATTTCGTTTTGCGGAATACTGTCGGTAGGAAATGTATTTAATTTTGCTTTTAATGAGGCTTTTAAGCCTTTGTTAGGCAAAATTGTTTTAATTTAGCAACATGTTGATTAAATAATATGTTGCTACCTCAAAATGTATTGTGATTTATTAGTTAAATTACGATGGTATTTTTCTCACTTCTTTGTTTTATTAAAAATATTACCTATTGTATGGAAGACTGACCAAATAAGCTGTGATAAGAGTTTCCTGCCCCAATCCCACCTTGCCTAGTTGTAATACACGAGTTTGTGGACTCAAACCCTGGCAAGCACAATGTGACTGTACGCTTCTTTCGTCCTTTCTGAGTTAACCTTAGACATTACCTACTCAATCAAAATATTGTATTTCACACTAGCTTTTGCCTGCGACTTCGTCCGCGTTAAATTTCTTGTTTCCCCGACCCTTCCCGTCGCGTCGAATCGCCTACCCGTGTGATTTTCCCCGTTTTTGCAACATGTTTCATTACTGCTCCGCTCCTCTTGGTTGTAGCGTGATGTTATATAGCCTATAGCTTTTCTCGATAAATAGGCTACCCAATACAAAAATAATTTTCAATTCGGACCAGTAGTTCCTGAGATTAGCGTGTTCAATCAAACGAACAAACAAACTCTTCAGCTTTATAATATTAGTATAGATAAACCTACATGGGCACTTCCGAAACGTCAGAAGCTAGGTGCACGATTCCAATTTGTTGATTCCTATGGAGAAGAACCGGCAAGAAACTACATGGTTACTCTTTTAAAAATAATTGGCTTTTACAATGGTTTCAAATTACAGTCTCAATAGGTTTGGGAGGACAGTGTAGGACTGTCAACAAGTGCTAGGTACTTAATAAAATAGAAAATGATCTACAAATCTACAATCTACAAGATCTAGAACGTTCTCACATTCACAAGAAACAGTACTGACATTATTGGCAATTTTTGTTTGGGTGGGAAATCATCAAATTATGTCTCCCGCTCTGGGTGGAGTGGAAGTGCGTGTCAGACTTTTACTGACTTTAACCCACCCGTGTTCCTTCAGTTGCCCATATGCCAGGGTCACGGTAACTCTTTCGAACTGATCTCGCGACCCTGGCAGGGTTACGATCCTGGCAGGGTTACGATCCTGGCAGGGTTACGACCCTGGCAGAGTTACGATCCTGGCAGGGTTACGATCCTGGCAGGGTTACGATCCTGGCAGGGTTACGATCCTGACAGGGTTACGACCCTGGCAGGGTTACGACTCTGGCAGGGTTACGACCCTGGCAGGGTTACGATCCTGGCAGGATTATTGCCTCCTCAATGTTTAATAAAGAGATAGACAGTTAGGGTTGTGAGGTTAGAAGGCAAACTTCCCGACGTCCCATGAGAAAAACAGATGTTCAGCAAAACCTAAAGATTAAAGCGTTCCCCCAATTTAGCGGAAAATATTTGTCTTATACCAGATCCTGACCTACCAATCTACTCCGTTAAAATCTCACCGTAAGAACTTAGGGGAAGTGACCCAGAAGTGAGCTGTGATTCCATCTGATGCTAGGGATTGACTCTAATGACAGCTCACTTTAAGCTAACTTCACCCAAGTTATCACGGTCAGATATTTACAGAATAGCACTACAAGTTCTAGCTAAGTTTTTGCACTTAATAATGGAGTCCGAAGTTACCGAGCCGTGTTGAGTAAGCGTGTTGATGACTGCTCATGCCTTCTCTGTGGGACAATAATCAGTTGGTATTTTAATGACTTTTAGTTAGAACTCTTAATTTGTATGCACTTAAAGAGCGTTTAGTGCTAAAACGTGCTTATGAATAGTGCTAGAATAATTAAGTACTTTTACTTCGAATATTTCTTTCTTAGAATTCTTCACAGCTTGGCGTTACATGAGAATTTTTCCTTAGAAAGGTGTTTTGACAATTATCTCTAATCGCACAATTCTTTTACTAATTCACGAAGTTAAATATAAAAATGTTCCAAGATTTTTGTTGGCACTTAGATGCAAAAAAAAAACATTAGGTACAGAGTGAAAAATACGTTTAATTTCGCATGTTTGTATTTTAGTTTTTTTTTTCCCACCTACTTCCGAATATAAAATGATTTTTCACTTTATAGTGTTGATTTTGGTAGCCGATTGCTTTTTATTTTAATAAACTTTTTTATTTTGCACTGTTTAGTTGTGGTACTGACCGAACACAAATGCGTCCTTTACTTGCTATGTAAATAACACTTTGTTGAAAAGATACGTATTATTGAAACTCCATAAATGTAGGTAAAAATGCTTTCAAACAAAAGAAGAATTTCTAAAATCCGTTTATAAATAACGGAGTTCTGAGAGAATCATCAAAATACACACGAATTGTGAACCACCTTTTTAAAAACCTGTTAAAAAATACGGTATTATTAATTTTTTTTTTTTTTTTTTTTGTAAAATTAAATTAACACAAAAAACAGTCATGTCAAAATACTTATGCATACAAAATGCAATAGCAGATTTTTTTTTAAACCGACGACTTTTGTTACCAAACTTGGTTATTAAAATATCGATATGTGTAGGTATGTACGATCATCAAAAGAGGTTTTGGTAACTGTACATACACTTGTACATGCCATTATAACATAACACAATTCCTGTCTCAAACAAGCGAAAGTCTCATTAAAATTCGTACAGCATTTTAAAAGAATGTGCAAAGAATAGAATTTTACTTCTTTGCCAATATTACATTTAGTTGAACAATATATTTACATACATTCCCGCTTTCTTTCCATAAGTAATGTAATGACATCAGCAGACATTCAAATACTTTTAATTATTAAGTAGATTTCTTAAGATTTCGGTAGTTTAGTTCTTATTTCACCAGATAAACAAAACATAACATCACGCCTTATTACCGCAAAGGGTAGGGCAGAGGTGTACCTATAGTAAGTACACCCACATTCTTCCAGTTATGTTTAAGTCCGATGTAATAGGGGGCAGGCCTATTGCCATTAACCGGGCACAAATCCAGTCTCACTCCTGCCAGGGTCGCAACAATTGTCCGAAAAAGTTATCGTGGCCCTGGCACAGGCAACTGAAGTAACACGGACGGGTTTTAGTCCGGGAAACCAGAGCGGGAGTCATCATATGATGATTTTTCACCCACAACAAGGTATACCCTATCCAATGAAAAAATAATTATCAAAATCGGACTACTCTGTATAAAGTTATGCGTGGTTATACATTACAATCACTGAGTGAACAATCAATCATCCCCTGTTTTCCGACACTTAGGGTTCGATTTTGTTTTCCAAATTTATATGAGACCATTTTCGAAATATACCCTTTCCAATAAAAAAAGAATTATCACAATCGGACTACTATGTAAAACGTTATGCGTGGTCCTCCGTTTTTTTTCGTCGGTTAAAAAAGGCTGTTACTTGACTGAGATATTTCTGATGGAACAATCCCCAGTAAAATTTTGCCCTATCTGGGAATCGAACCCAAGGACCACATGTTCAGCAGTAGCGCTTGGGACCACACGACCAAAGTGGCACCTACCAAATGGGAAAACTGGAATTGATATGTCCTTCTATCTTATTTTAATAAAAAGTTGCTATATCTTTCTACTTTATGGCTACGTCCTTAATAACCGTCCGTTAAATACCATGTTTAGATAAGTTTAGTGTCAAAATATACCTACCCTACCCACGCGTAGGTCTTTCAAAAACACCTTTGCTAAGTTCAGATTCTTCAATACCTAAACAAATTAAAACCACATATGTCTTTTCCGACTATACAAACACATAAAATTTTAGCACAATCTTTGACAGTCATTGTAAAACCGTTAGATATATTAATTCACACGCCTAACATAAATGAAAACGTAAACAAAAACGCGATGAATCATGCAAAAAAAATATTGATTCTATAATAATTCTATTAACGTTAGAAAGACATGATTATTAGCATAAAATTACCATAAATCAATAAACGCAAAACACTTATTAATTCGACGGTGTACCAATATTAACAACAAAAAGCGTAATAAATATAATTTACCGAAAAAATTATTCTCAACATAAAGCGCAATAAAAAAATATTTAACAATAAAAAAAAAGCACAAACCTTTGAACACAAAAAATCACTCAAAAAATTCAAATATGGAAGGTTGGCGCGCGTGCGTCTTGCGCCGGCACAGCTCCGCACTGCGCAGCATCCCCGGCTAGTGACCCCGCCCTGATCACTACATGTATACAGAGTTGATGATACCGATCACTTCGAGCATTTACAACCGGATTTTATGAGAGTTTACAAAGTTATTAAGTAGATTACTTTGCTCGGCTGTAAGTTCTTTGGTTACGAGTTTCAAATATGTAAATATAAAGTACAGGAACAAATTAGATTAGCTGGCAAAACTATTTTTCGTGGAACTTAGATATTTTTTTTCGAATTTCCTAAAACCATAGCATAAGAATCGATAAGGGATGCAATTGCCTTTCATTCATCATATCAACATTACACTTTTAATTCAGCATAATAATTTTACTTGATCCGTTACTGGGCTTTTGGTTTTTTTATTTCTGTTTTCAGTATTAGGGGCCTATGGCTAAGTGTTGTAATAACAGGCGAACGAGTCGATCAATAAGGTTAAGCTAAGCTTGCTACGGTTGGTTCGTAGATGGGTGACAATCTAGGCATACCAAAATCCCTCCGTGCCTCGGAAAGCACTTTGACAGTTGTAACAGGTCGACAGATGTCCGAAAGTATTCGCTCCATGTATACTGGTACTCAGCTGCATCCGGTTAGACTGGAAACCGACCACAACATTGGTAGGAAGAGGTTAGGTTCATCTTCAATATTAGGTTCTACCAAATCATAAACGTAACCGCCGTGTGTGCCGTGTGGTGCCGAACGTAAAGAATAACATCACCCCATTTATTCCTGTGGGTGTCGTAAAAGGCGACTAAGGGACTTACTAGAGAATGGGCAGCAGCGTTCTCTATGCATTTTACCACCATACTGCGATCGCCAACCCGCCTGCCAAGCGTGGCGATTATGGCAAAGCCCCCCAAATTGGGGGAGGCTTAAGTCCAGCAGTGGACGTCTTACGGCTGAAATGATGATGATGAAAAACCTTTGGCGGTATTAACCACTCTATAACCAATGAAGCAAAAACAGTTGGTTGGTTCATCGACCAAGTATTAGCATACAGGTAAAATTTAGTCGTCTTACACTTTAGAGGCGCACATTAGCGAGAAATATCTTAAGACTGACCGATCTTTTGTTTTATTTATTGAGTAGGTATGGTAAAAAGGTGGATTTTGTGCTTAAATAATAACAAAGACTCAGGTTGATTGAAGGTTAAGCTGCACTTGTTGGGGTCGTTTTGTGGATGGGTAACCGTCCATTACAAATCCCATTCGTACCTCGAAAACCACATAAAACCGTTGGTCTCGGCTGTATGTAGTTCATGAAGGTTAAGCTGCGCTTGCCGGGGTCGTTCCGTGGATAGGTGACCGTCAAATACAAACCCATTCGAGCCTCGAAAATCACGTAAAGCCGTTGGTCTCGGCTGTATGTAGATCATGAAGGTTCAGCTGCGCTTGCCGGGGTCGTTCCGTGGATGGGTGACCGTCCATTATTCCTCCAAGCCTCGGAAAGCAAGTTAAGCCGTCGGTCTCGGCTGTATGTAGTTCATGAAGGTTAAGCTGCGCTTGCCGGGGTCGTTTCGTGGATGGGTGACCGTCCATTACATACCTCTTCGTGCCTCGAAAATCACGTAAAGCCGTTGGTCTCGGTTGTATGTAGTTCATGAAGGTTAAGCTGCGCTTGCCGGGGTCGTTTCGTGGATGGGTGACCGTCCATTACATACCTCTTCGAGCCTCGAAAACCAAGTAAAGCCGTTGGTCTCGGTTGTATGTAGTTCATGAAGGTTAAGCTGCGCTTGCCGGGGTCGTTCCGTAGATGGGTGACCGTCCATTACATACCCATTCGAGCCTCGAAAATCACGTAAAGCCGTTGGTCTCGGCTGTATGTAGTTCATGAAGGTTAAGCTGCGCTTGCCGGGGTCGTTTCGTGGATGGGTGACCGTCCATTATTCCTCCAAGCTAAGCCTCGGAAAGCAAGCTAAGCCGTTGGTCTCGGCTGTATGTAGTTCGTCGATCTTTGACAGTTGTTACGGGTAGTCACAAGCCCAAAAGTCTGATAACCAGTCTTGTCAAGGAGTATTTAGTAACCCAGTTAATGGCTTGTGGACGTCAGATAGGCAGTTGCTCTATTTAAAATACTGGTATTCAGCTGCGTCCAGTTAGACTGGAAGCTGACGCCAATATATTTGGGAAGAGGCAAGGCAGATTAATTAATAACATGGTCGGTAATCCCTACAGCTGTATCTAAACTTTATCAAAACTGAGAAGTGTTTAATAAGTCATTAACCTTAATAACACGAAGTTCAAGACCTTGTGTTATTAGGAAAATTAATCGTGGCACACTTTAAATCTATATTTAATCATCTTTGTGTGTTATATTGTATTCGTAGTTTGTTAATTTGGTATCTCAATTAAACTAATACGCATGTTATGAGAACAGAAAAAAAACAGTGATGAATCTAAATTTCGACGGATGTATGGTGTGATGAATGATAAAACAGAAGGGAGTGGATGATAGCGTGACTGTTAACAGGGGAGAAAGATACTAACATGTTATATCAACGCAAGATGAATCTCACACTCACATCCAAGAACGCATGGTGTAGATAAAATTGTTTTATAAAATGTCGAGTACAATAACCATGTAATGTTGTGGGTATGTGTAGGATAGGAACCCATGTTGCAAACCAATAAATAATTTGATACGAATGAAAAAATAAACAATTCCTTCGTTAAAATGTATATTGAATCGATTGAATTTAATAGCATTTACTAATTACATGCATTATTCAACTTACATGTGACAACGGCAGCTAAATTATGATGATTTTCTATCAGCTCATGTACTATTAGAGACCCATCTTTGGGTATCTTCTGCTATTTTCTACATTTGGCGATTGCTACTGCTTGCTAGTAACGGAAATAAAGAAAAATGTGTTTTGTGGGCATTATTTCATTAAAATAAAACTTTAAAACTATAAAAAAGCAGAAAACAAAACGATGATAATAATGCCAAAAGGGCTTCAGCTCAGCTTAATGTCAGATGTCAACACAAAGTGTGCCATTTGACGCTGATTGTCCGCTGCAACCATATAATACATAGCGTGTGTCCGTAATAATAAAATAAGATATTGTGGCGTACATGTGTGTGAATGTGTAGTAGGTTCAAGCTATAAGACACTAGCTCATATCGTGGTCAAAATATAAGTTGCTGCACATCAAAGTTGGTACCTAATGGAGCTGTGGGTGGCCCTTTAAATATTCACCCAACCTAAGTTTACCCTCGAAGTAGCGATGTCCATCCCTAAATCAATTCAATACTAAATCTTACCTGACTACGGCGAACCAAAAAGGGGTTATCATTCTGACTGGTAAGTATGTATGTAGGTCTTTCCTTCCTTCATAACTTCTAAACTACTAATCATGCCTTGACAAATGAGCTATTGTCTTTATAACATACATACGATAACATGACGCCTTGTTTCCCAGAAGGGTTGAGCGGAGTTGTACCTATAGTACACCTACATTTCGCCTGTTGTTATAATCCCATGTAATAGGGGCAAGCATACTACCAAAAACCTGGTAGAAATCCAGAGTCCGGGCTGCTACTGTGAAATTCTAGATGGAAAAAGCCAATATCACTTGGCCTGACCAGGGAATCGAACCCAGGCCCTCACACTCAGTAGTAGCACTCGCTACATCTAGACCAACGAGACAGTCAAACTAGCCAGCAGTCAGTTACTTGTTTATGTCACCACATTATGCAATTAAACATCAAGAATCTTTGATTTCCAGTTGCTTTTGCTGACATAAGAAGCCCTGGATTTGCTGCATCACCATTTAATCTCAGATTTTCTCTTTTAATAGGGATGGCTTAAGGTAGCCCGAAAATAAGTTTTTCTTACGTTTTTGCGTTTTGCAGGTCTGTCTCAGCCTGTCTTCCGTCCTGATTTAATGTTGACTAAAGTGTGATTCGTGACCGTAACAGACCTATATGGTTTTACAGAATTATAGTCTTATAATTATCATTACATAGTCTTATAATTATCATTACAACCCTCTAAGTTTATATTAAAATTCAATTGAATGACTATTTCATTATAAAAAAATAATAGTTTAAAAAAACTAGTTTAACTAACTAGTTTAAAAATAATGGAAAAAAAGCGTGGGGTGCTTTTTAAGGCATTTTTTTATTGATATCACGCACCCCACGCTTTTTTTCCATTATTTTATACTTTTTAGTTTGGTTTTCAATGGAAGCGTGTTTTTTAGTTTTTTTAAACTATTATTTATTTAATATTTTTTAGGGTGTTTCGAATTTTGAGATGTATGTTAGCGTAGTTTGTGACGTATGTCAGCGTAGTTTTCGAAGACAGTTTTTTTGCACAAATTTATGAAATTATTGCATTGTCATCGGTCCTTGACAGGTGTGCAAAGTTTGAATGAAATCTGGTCGTTTAAAGTGGGTCAAAATCGCGCTATAAGGAGTCGGTTACATACAAACATACAAGTGAAGCTAATATAAAGCGTGTAATCATCCAATGGGGCTATAATTACGAACTTAAAATAAATCACTCCGCTTTCCAGTTCATCATCACTGTTACAGAGATCGCAAGCCCGCATAGTGAACTTGACTAACACTATGCCATTAGAAAGTTTGTAATTACATACACCTGTATGAGGCACTATTGTGTAATGAAACAGATTTGTGTTATCTATTATTTGGTTAATTTTGAACGAATTGACTCGCACGAATCGACACTTTTGAATAAAATATATTATTTTGTATGAGTGACTCGCACGAAGTTAATTTATGTGTGGGCGAATCGATAACTCCAGAATTTCGTAGGCAATTGGCATATTTCGAATTTGTGTGTACTTTATTGCATGCGTGACCTTTTTTCATGACTTTATTGCATAAAATTCAAAATATGCCGATTGCGTCATAAGTAAATCTGGATTGGTCGATTCGCCCGGTTGGGGCTAGTTAATATTGTGCAAATCAACTAATAAGCCATTAAGCCCTAAGTTTCGTGTGGTGCCGAAAGAAAAGAATAGCACCATCCCGTTTCTGCCCAATGGTGCTGAAAAAGCGACTAACAGACATACTAGAGAATAGGCAGCAGCGTTCTCTTTATATTTTTTAAAACCATGCTGCGATCGCCAACCCGCGCCAGCCGTAGCGATCATAGCAAACCCCACAAAATGACAAACACCAAGAATAAATGGCCCCAGTTCACAGCGGTCCGCGCCTACCCTTGTTTACGTCAGCTATATCAAGGCCACGGTCAGGCACAGACAAGGATTATTATTTAGCCTTGTGGTGGACTATTGTTGGATACTGGTAACTTAGATTCCATTGTTATCATAAAAAGGGAAATATTGCTTTTTGCTAGTGACTGAGACACCCAATCCTAGACAACAGGCACGCTCGTGACTCTTCACGAACCATGCAGCTTTCAGCACGGTATCCTTGACTTGGGTTTGAGTTGTTCGTACCACACAGAGGAAAACAATACAACCTTCTAGATGTTCTCTCAGTCGCCTTTTACTACACCCAGAAACCACATGATAACCATGTTGCGAGGATCAATCAAAGGCCACTAACAAAAGGAATTTACAAGGCAGAAGTGAGTGGAAACGCCGGAGAGGAACATTATATTATTGGCGATATTCTTCAGAACGGTTAGGTGCGTAGTATTGGCACACAGCGTGCGTGTCAAAAAGAGTATTTTTAAAGAGGGCAGCGGATGGCGTTTTGTAGTTTTTGCTCACATTCTTGGGATAAGGTAGTAAATTTGTCACGCAATATTCTGCCTCATTATCAAAAAAGGTATAAGGAAGTAAATACCTGATGAAAGTTGTCCAACGTGAAATAGCATCTATACCATAGACATCATACAACTTCTTTACAAACTTTAAAAGTAATTCCTAAAATAAACCCACACACTAGGATAGCACAATTGTGACAGCGGTCGATAACGTTTACTTGCATTTCTAGGACAGAGACAAAGAAATTGCTTTAAAGAAAATACGTGAACGTTTCCTTGAACGTTTAAATGTTAGTCGATAAAGTCAGTAGTTGAAACTATGGATTGTTGCTACACAAACAGGAGGAGGTAGTCAGAAACTACAGAACGCCACCCTTTGCGAACTATATAATATGAAGATATTTTTAATATATTGTCACGCCTGTATTTTTCAATGGTGTAAAGATGTCATGTAATCTATACTAATTTTATAAAGTTGTAGATTTTGTTTGTTTGGTTGGTTGAACGCGCCAATCTCAATAGACTATATAACATCACGCTACGATCAAAAGGAGCAGAGCAGCAAAGAAAAATGTATGAAAATTGGCAGGCAATTCGATGCGACGGGAAAGGTCAGGGGAGCAAAAATTTTACGCGGACGAAGTCACGGGCAGAGTTGAGGGATAATGTAAGCCATCACTCGAGCACAAATCTAGATCTGCTGAGCTAATAAAACTATGCCTAACCTAGGAATCGAACTCTGGATCTGACTCCATTAACCAGAGGTCAAACTTAAAGGCAACAGTAGCACTGACGAACCTAGATAGGGTAATATGGCAGTCGGCACAAAAACAATCTGTGTAGTTGTTACAAAATTTGTTGGGGTTGGCTACCAGTCTGACCAAATACAGCTGATCACCCGATGATATGTTACTCGGAGCGACTGCCTAATTTGACCAGATATAGACAACAAACAAAACCGAAGCTGTAAACATTTCAGATATCGCTTACCGTTACTGAGATAGTCTATAACAGACAGACAGAAATATAGTGGGCGTAACTGATTACTCTAGAAAGCATCATTCTTACTAGCATGTATATTATAGTCCCGACATTGATCGTCAGGCAGCTGCCAACCAGACTCGGCAAGCGACTTTTTTTTTTGGAAGGGAAATCATCACATGTCTTCTTCCGCTGGAGGGCATGTCAGACCTTTACTGACGAAAACCAACCCGTGTTCCTTCAGTTGCCCATATGCCAGGGCCACGGTATCTCGTTTGACGGCAAGCGTCTTGTCGGATGATCCTCGCTTTTCTACGCGTGAATTTAGCACCCTGTTCGTTTTACCTCCAAACGAGGTTAGACCTATCCTAACTAGACGACTGAGGCGACTCTTTAGTAAAGTTAGTAAAGAGTCGCCCCAGTCCTCCAATTACAATTTTTTTTAATTTACCAACGCGCACATTTCTCTTATAATATCTAATGTGAGTTTCATATTATATCTATGCATAAATCTTCTGGATTTTTTCTAAATGAAGATAAAACCTCAACTAAATGCTTTGCGAAGTTTTAAATAACAGTGCTATCACTTACACAAACGACTATGATAATATAAGCAAGGTAAAAAGAAAAAAAGGCTTATAGAAGTATCTACTGTGAGAATTTAAAATTTCATGACATCCTCCTCAGGGAATCTGCCAATGAATGGAAAACAACTTATGGGATGAAGCTGGAAATATCGAAAAAATACTGCAGTTTCAAATAAAATTCGGTACTTCCTTTAACTGTATGTGGGTGTGTGTGTTATGATGTTTCTAATTTGTTATCATTTAATTGTATTTTCTGTGTAATGCTATATCTTTTTAACCGACTTCAAAAAGGAGGAGGTTCTCAATTCGGATGTTTATATGTTTTTTTTTTTATGCGATATGTTCGGCCATAACTCCGTCATATATAGACGGATTTGCAAAATTCTTTTTTTGTTCGAAAGGGGTTTATTCCAAAATGGTCCCATATAATTTTCATATAGATCTAATGATGAGTTCGGGAGACAGACACCGGAACTCTTTAAAAAATAACAGCAAATCAACCACGATTTCTGCTATCGCATAAATATGCATTGTTTGTTTGGAATTAGTGCAGGGTGAATACCACAACTAAAAATGTAAAAATAAAAACTTTTTTACAAAAAAAAAAAACAACCGACTTCCTTAAAATCACTACAAAGTGAAAAATAACTTTAATTTCGGAAGTCGGTGGCAAAAAAACCATAAATACAGATCCTAAGACACCGACTTCCGAAATTAAAGTTATTTTTCACTTTGTAGTGATTTTAAGGAAGTCGGTTGTTTTTTTTTTTTTGTAAAAAGTTTTTATTTGTGTTCCAAATAAATGGTTTATCTATCTGTCTAAATAGTTGGTGTTTTTTTGCTATTGTGTGTCTAAAAGCCGTTCATAACGTAGAATACTCATATTTTACTTCTAAAATAATAACACTCATTTCAATGAAACAATTACTTATTTTATTAATTAGAGTTGATGACAATTTTTCCTAACTTATGTTCCATTTCTCGTCTATTCGTTACCTTCGTTTAATTTAACTCACATTTTTAATAGCAGTCTATAATGACTGTACCTCGGAAAATAGCGATGCCTCCATTTAAAATTGCGTACAATTAAATACTCATCGCTGTCTTCAGGAACTAGTCCACAGAATTTAATTTTAAAATATTCTTTATTCTACTTTTGCAACTACATCCTTTATAAACTTCTGAAATGAAATTATTTATTCTACAAATTTCATATTTAAATAACTATTATACACCAGCTAACTTTTCAAACCTAGTTGAAGTCATATTTCTTCATCAGGAAGGAAATTTTAATAATTAACTTTGATAAGACTATTATAATCTATTATAAGACCCAATTTATTTATTTGAATTTATTTCAGTTTGAGTTACCTACTCAATCAAGGCGCTATTAGCCTATAATGCTCCCACTGCTGGGACACAGGCCACCTCTCTGTTAGAGACAGTGGGCCGTAATCCACCACGTAGGCCCATTGCGGGTTGGTCATTTGACATGCCATCAAATTTTGTTCGTTTTTTTTTCACCGTTTTGAGAGCAGTGGTCAAAGCAAAGTGGGGGACTACTGGGCCATTACCACCTAACAGTTTGAGTACCTACATACATATAAATATACAACAAGAATGGAACAGAAAAACACGTACAAGGCTGATGCTTTTTTCTGATAAAATCTCATCCAGCATACGTGCAAGAGTAGAAGAGAAATAAAATGCATAAACTAAAAACTATCGCCAATATAAACAATACAAATAAAAAATAAATGTGCAACTATAAAGAAGTGGATAGATTAAAAACGAGAAAAATTTAAGCAAAAATATAAATATGTTTTTTTAAGGGCATTAATTAAAGCAAAAGAAAACTTTTAACAAACAATCAATATAATAACAAATAAAAAAAATCACGTCGTACATTAGTACGACATTAGTCCCGTCGATGTACATTATACTTAGTTTTATCTACATTCTGAAAACCATTGTTTACGTCACGACCCGCATTATCAACCGCTCTTTCAAATTTCTCTCCATGCGCATGCATATCATGATGTTTATGGAAAAAGCTATGGAAACCATTAGCGATGCCTCTATGAAAACCATGGATATATTCTTTTATCCCTTTGAGAAATCCCACAACTTTGTTCTCATGTACTTCATGTTTATTATCATCAAATTCTGCCTTAATGTGCAATATGCTTAGACAATTCTTTTTTGATGTTATATTAGCTTCTGTGACCTTTTCTGTCTCAGTTTTGTTGGTAGGTTTAGCAAGATTAAGAATAGGTGGTCTATGTGTGTAGTTAATATCTATAGGTCCAGCTGGTGTTCTGTCATCAGGTATATCAACAACGTTTTCAGTTACTGCATATGTAGCGTACGGTGGGTATGAATATACTACTTGAGAACTTTGTGTTTCCATTCCTTCTGTAACGGGTTTTTTGGTTGCTGTTCCATTTTTATCTTGTTCCTTAATTATTTGTACTACAGTGTTGCTAATTGTAATGTTTGTTGTATTTTTTGTAAAATTCATACTTTGTGCTGAATCATTTAAACTTTCTGTTACCAGCTTTCTTGGGTTTCTTTCATTATAATTTATATATTGTGATGAGGGTTTATACTGTGAGGTGGTCTGGTAGTCGCTTGCTACGATTTTCGTTATGAAAACCTGTGGATGATAAAAATTTGATTAAATTTATTATTTTACTAGCTATTGCTAGTGATTTAGTCCGCTTAAAAGTCTTATTTAAACTTACTCGTAAAATAAATTCAGTGGGAGTTCGGGTTTCACATATTGAACTTTTGAATTTTTGGAATCGTAATAGTTTGCCTCGAAGCATTGAGAATCCAAAATTTAATCTCTTCATAATATTAGTAAGTACAAACTGGTCACATAACTATACTATACCTAATTAATTACCTGAATTAATGCGATCAGTGACAAATGATTTCCTAAATTATATTGGTTAAAATTCAGAAACAAAATACATTTAAACTTTAATATTGAAGACCACACATTAGTGATGTTAGTGTATCATTAATCCTTTGATTACTAAGGTGAATAACATTAGGAGTTCGGTGAAGAGGTATCATAAGTATGAAGTATGCTTCAAAGATGTTCTACATATATGCGTCACCTCACGATTTGTTGATTTTTCTCCGTTGAAGTGTTCCAAAGTTGCGATGTTTAATTTCATATTAATATTTAGTATAATATAGATAAACTTAAAATATTAATAGATATACAGATGCGTTGACTTTTATTTACAATACAACAGTAGGATCTACAATAGTATACATAACATAGACAACGTATATTGTTCCCACTGCTGGGACACAGGACTCTTCTTTTCAAGATGGAGCGGGCCGTAATCTACCCAGGTTGGTAGAGGTCACATGTCTTCGAATTTTTGGTTCTAAGATTTGACGGTTTCCTCACGATGTTTTCCTTCACCGTTTTGAGAGTAGTGGTGATGAAATTATACACACAAAGTGAAGCGCCTGCCTAATTTCGAACCCACGGCCTACAACTTGTAAGTCAGGGCCGTTACCACTGAGCCACCACTTCGCCTATAATAGTATAATCTTCAGTAAAGAATCTTTTTTCCCTTTAGCCTGCTCTGCCTCACTCTTGGATATGGGCCATTCCATCTTTCACGAGTGCGCCTGCATTTACAATAATTATTTTGTTTTCTAGGTTAAATTAAATCCAACACTCATTTCCATTGTTATGGAAGGAATGGAGAGAAAATAGACATCTCTACTGCAAATAATTTATTTTTGTAATGTCATGGAATTAGTGGAAAATAGCAGGACGAGCTGGAGAAAACACATGACCACTTTAGCTCAGCAGTGGGAAGATGTAGGTTCACAGGAACGGTAACGGAATCAGGAAAATAGAACCAGAACACTGTGTATCTATCAAAGTCAAGGCAATCATTCACAGGCACTTTTGAATTGTCAAGAAGATGATCAGTCAGAAATATAAAGGTGGCAATCCATCCCCAAGCGCAGTAGCCACCTAAGTAGAAAACCAGCCAAGAAACTCCTAGACACTCTTTTAAATATTGTTACAAAATATTAGTACAATCATTCATTTTAAATGTATAATTGTATTTTATGACAATGAAAGAAAGACTATCGAATATACCATTAACGTTCACTTTCATTTTTAAAACACAAAATTATAGATAATAATTCAAATAGCTTACCAAACAAACAAATAATAGCGCAGACATTTTCCACGCACTTTTTGTAGACCAGACAACTAACAAGACCAACAAACGAATTAAAGTGATACAAACTAAATATACGCTCACAATAAAATGGATTTTCAACAAAAAATGCGGGCGTTATCACTGAATTAATACAAATTCACTTTTCACTATAGCTAGGGAATGAGAACTGAGGTCGCTTTTAGTTTTTATAAGTCGTGCCATGCGACAGGCATGAGTCAAATAACTTGCGACTGATAAAGGTAGGTTCCAATACACAATACTTTTAAAAATCGCAAAATCTTGTAGTAGTGACACGAACTATATATGAGAATATAAATCAGCCAACTGTTAGCAGTTGGCTGATTTATATTCTGATCTATAATAATTTATTGATAGCTCCTAATTTTACCAAAGATGGCGTTCGAACAAGATAAAGACAGTTTAATTAATGTCAGGTTAGAAGTCACAACAATCAATCACAAAACTATGGAAAAAACCGTTAAATCTATTCTCGGATCAATTGACTGGATCGGATGTAAAAAGAAATCGTTTTTTAAATGACTTACATTGAACTTTTTGTTAGGTTAAAAACAGTGTTGTTAATTTTGGTAATGGTGAGGTTTATTGTAACTCTATTGTATAGGGGAAATATAAATATAATCTAGATGCTTACACCTTTAAAATGAAAATTTTGTCATTAACTTTAATTGCTCATCAATATAATGATTACACAACTGTCTATTTACACCAGTTAGTAAATTAAATGACCAACTAACTGTAAGAATAAATACAAAAGCATAAACAAAAGCGCACATAAACGTCGAAGTATTATCCACATGTCATCTCTGATATGTCATCTAGAAATATGCTCACAAAACTGGAAGCAATGACACGTTGAATGGCAAATCTTCAGCCAAAGAACGAGCCAGTCCTCTGGTTACTTGAAGTGTTCACTATTTGTAGTCAGCGAGATTTTTTGTACAAATAACCCGAGCTCATAAGTATAATTACTTTTAAATTGAGTATTGTGATATTGTATTAATGTAAATGATGCCATTTCCATGATCGTCACTCATCAGTATCTAAAATAATTAATTTAAAAGGGCTTAAATTACTAGTAAATGAGTAGACCGGGTACGTCGCAAAGTATTTCATACTTCTATGGTTGCGTATTTGCAAACCGTACCTTAAGTTTTACTACAAAAAATGCATCAGTCACAGCGTGGGACTGCAACCGGGAAATCCTTTAATTTGTATTATTTAATTTTATTTCATTCCATTGTTGTGTTTTAGTGTGGATGACCTCATAATATTGATACTATTAGAAGGCTAAGGGCAAGCGAGGAGGGCAACCCATCCACATGAAAAATAGTCCTCGATTCTCCTACACCTAGTGTGGGAAGGGTTATCTAGGCTTTCAACAACATCTAAGTCCTCAGCATATGCGATGGAACTCCAGGAAAGATCATCTGTTGCTACAGGAGATCGTCCCAGAAGTCTTGTCCTGTTTTTTTTTCCGTATGCACTGGTACTGAAAAGATTTTTGCAGAGAATAAACTATCCCTCTAATGTAACTATAACATAATGAGCCTATGTTGTTCCCACTGCTGGGACACAGGCCTCATCTCTTCGATAGGGAGCGGGCCGTAATCTACCACGCCGGCACAGTGCGAGTTGGTAGATATCACATGTCTTCGAATTTTTGGTTCTAGGACATGCCGAATTCCTCAACCGATAATCCAATGTAGGTATGCCAGCAGTTAATTCCCTACACGGTCAATGACAAGGACATTGCAAGAAAAGGTATAATAGCTGTAAAAAGAAATGGCGATGACAGCCAGCTTTTTCCTCAATTATTCTTTCCATAAATTCAACCAGTCACCTGATTACTTCGATAGCGAGGAAAGATCGCACTAGGCTGGTAAACTGCTAAAACCGGTTGGTCAAATAAAAAGCCTCTTCCTACTTTTGTTGTGCCCTAGAGGGTCCATACTGATCATATTATGTATGTTTGTAAAATCTATTACCTAAGTTTACATTGTAAAAGCAATAAATGATTAGAGGCGAACAGTGATGGCAACGGGCTCATGTCTTATCATGTGACGCCTCATTATCTCATTTTGCCTTACGGAGTTCGTTTTTAGGGTTCCGTTGCCAAATGGCAAAAAACGGAACCCTTATAGATTCGCCATGTCAGTCTGTCTGTCCGAGTATGTCGCAGCCACTTTTCTCCGAAACTATAAGAGCTGTGCTATTGAAACTTGGTAAGTAGATGTATTCAGTGAACCGCATTAAGATTTTCACACAAAAATAGAAAAAAAAACAATAATATTTGGGGTTCCCCATACATAGAACTGAAACTCAAAATTTTTTTTTTCATCAAACCCTTACGTGTGGGGTATCTGTGGATAGGTCTTCAAAAATGATATTGAGGTTTCTAATATCATTTTTTTTTAAAACAATAATATTTGGGGTTCCCCATACATAGAACTGAAACACAAAAAAAAAATTTCATCAAACCCTTACGTGTGGGGTATCTATGGATAGGTCTTCAAAAATGAAATTGAGGTTTTTAATATCATTTTTTTCTAAACTGAATAGTTTGCGCGAGAGACACTTCCAAAGTGGTAAAATGTGTGTCCCCCCCCCCCCCCGTAACTTCTAAAATAAGGGAATGATAAAACTAAAAAAAAATATATGATGTACATTACCATGAAAACTACCAACGAAAATTGGTTTGAACGAGATCTAGTTAGTAGTTTTTTTTTAATACGTCATAAATCGTAAACCACAATTTACCTTTCATTCAGTCAACACAAATATAAAAATTAAAAAAAAAAAAACATTTCATTTCATAAACGATGATGACGAATGATGATGATGATGACCTGCAGGTTTGTACGGAACCCTCGGTGCGCGAGTCCGACTCGCACTTAGCCGGTTTTTTTTTTTTGGGATTGACGTATCGGCTTAAGGTGTCACTGGAAGAGGGCAGCAAGGGACAGACTAGATCGGAATGAATAGAGTTCGGTTCGACCACGCTTTGGGGGCTGATTCTACTTATTTGCAATGTTTTGTAGACATTGTCATGTGTACAGCTCATAATATTTATTTTAAAATAGACGAGTTATATCTTTTAGCTTGTTTTATTGCGTAGTTCAGAGAAGGCTCATCTATTGTGTGATAAACTTGCCTGTTTTGTAGTCCAGTGCGTCTCGCAGTTCACGCACAATGCTGCATTTATTTATCATTTTTAAGTGTGTTTTTCAGAATTTAAAAAAGAATCCATTACATAAGTACTGGCAGTTTGAAGAACTGTTCAAGCCAGTTGTTTGTTTTTAACAGGGTCTTGGATGTTCACGTCTCAAGAATTTAATGACTTCCGTTGATATTCCTTTTGCTTATATTTGTTTCTGAATCTCAAAGATAGAGAACCTGTTAAATGAAATGAAATGAAATGAATTGCACCGATCCCAGCGTGGTTTGACCAGACTCGATTAATCGAATGAACCCCGAGATTTGCACTAGCCCCTGAAGTCTCATGATTCATGGTGCTACATAGGCCATTGCATATCAAGAAGTAGACCGGGGGGCGCTGTAATGGTAGGGAAGACGTGCCCATAGGATAGGAAAGGATTACGAGCCTACCGACTATGCAGCCTTAAGTAAGCATTGGACTAGTGGAGAGAAGGGTGATTTGTCTATAGGAGGGCATCTTTTCACGTCGTCGCCGGCATCTTGATCCAGGTAGAGCTTCACCGATGCATCTTTTGGTGGAGTTAACCGTTTGCTTGGCTCTTTTCTTTGTCGAGGCTTCGCTATGTTCCGTGTTGTTGTTTTCTTAGTCGTCTTCTGAGTTCTCGCTGATATCAGTTTCTGGTTTTTTTGTAGATATCACTAGCCGTTTTCTTGATCTTATTTCTGTCTCCAGCAGTGTCCCTCCCAAACTGGATTTCCTTGTCGAAGTATTTCATGTCCTGTTTTAGGTTGTCAATTGATGATTTGGCCTTGTACTGCATTGCTGCATGTAACAGGTGTGGTTCAGAGCGTCTGAAGATGTGTGCTGGGTAGTACATCCTGTGGTTCTTGATGCGTTTTGTTATGGTTTTCCCAAGATTTGATGCATTTTCTTCTGTCTCGGTTTGTTCCTAGCGTGTTTGATCGATTCTCTCATGATAACTCGTTCATATATTCTCGGTTTTTAATGGATCGCCTTTGTGAGTGCTGATACTTTTAAGCCATATAACATACAAGGTACGATAATGTCTCCAGCTGTGTCCGTCTAAAACTTGATTCCCATGTCGAAGTAAGTACTCGTATTACATGTCCTGTTTTAGGTTGTCGTTCCATGTGTTAGTAGGTCGTTCGACCTTCTTAGATTTGGCCTTGTACTGCATTGCTGCATGCATGTGTGGTCAACCACATCCTGTGGTTCTTGACGCGTTTTGTTACGGTTTTCCGATTAAGATGTGATGTATTTTCTTATGTCCACAGTTTCCTAGTTTCCTGGTTTCCTTTTACCTAGCTTGGTCAATCAAGTCATGACTCAACTCGTTCATTTCTTCTGAGTCTTGATCTTTTCGCTTTACTGACTGTGATAGTTTTAAGCCATGTCATACACAGTACGATAATCATTACATAAGTCTAACTAGCTTCCAGTCCATCTTTGAGTTAACTATGACTGGTAGTTATGATTTGGTGTTTCTTGTGGCCTGTTGGCATCGTTTTAGTTCTTCCAGCTCATCGGTAATGAGGATAAGGTAGTCCGCAAATGATAATACCATAGGGAGTGATGATGATTTTCTTTATTTCTTTCGTCGTCGGTCTTTCGCATTGTGTTCGATTATCAGTTTTGTTTTATTAACCGTTGGTATATGAAGGCACTCGGACCTTTTTTTTCACCCATTTGGATATCGGTATATACTTACCCTGCCCTTTTTCGTTTTTGTTTGTTGCTTTTTTTTTCATGTGGAATGTGTTGAGCGTTTGCATGTGTTTTGCGGGGTGTTTTTTTTTTTCCCCTAGTCCGGTGAAGCAGGTTTATCACGTTGTCTGCATGTTTCTTGTTCTGATATTTAACCTTTTGGAGTGTTGTCTGGCTTTCTTTTACGTGATTATGTATATTGGAGTTATTCGGTTGCTTGCTTTGCAGGAATTTTGCCTTCTGTAGGTTAGGAAGGCTAATCGGTGGTCCATTGAGTAAATTGGCTGAAGAGTCAGAGTTACCTCCGTTAGAATATTCCAGGGTACTTCGATGTTTTCATTCGTTGGGGTGATTACTACATTGCTAGTTTTTTTTTTTTTTTTTGTTAAACAGTCTTGGTATTTTGGTTTGGTAGAATTTCTATTCAGCGCGTCACAGTTGCATTGTTTATGATTGATATACTTGGTCTCAACCGTTGTTTCATTCGTACCTTTTCATTGTTTTTGTGTCTGGTTTTTCCCTTTTTGTTTACTGTTCTATGATATTTGATCTTGGCAGTCCCCAAATTATTTTATTGTATTCTATTTGAAGTGTTTCCCTGTTGGCAATATTCATTAATAGTTCACCGTTGTAGTTGGAATTTTCATGGTGAAGCGTGTGTTGCATCAAACCTTTGCGTTGTATCTTATCGACCAATATGGGCGTTGAAGTGCCGTATTTGCAGCGCTCCTTTACTTGTTTTTCGTCTAAACAAGTATAATACGTTTGTGAAGGATCTGATTGCTTTCTAAGTACAGCTGTTGGGGGTACCTCAAGGGTAGCTGACATCGCGTCCGTATACTTTTTACTGTAAACTGCTTCAATTTGGGCATTCTTTCTTAATAAATAAAGGAAGTGCGCGACGGGTGAGCGTTTTGGGGGACTGTCTTTTGTAATTTTGACGTTCAAAAAGTGCTGATCCTCAGCCTAATTTGAATAAATGACTTTAAATTTAGATTTTAAAATTGCAGGGCCCCGGTGTGTGTTACCCGCAATTCCTGAGAGGTGTCATTCGTAGTGTGTGGAGATAAACTTTCTTGCATTCATCCCTGTTCCCTGTAGATTGGCTATATGAATGCCTTTACGTGAATGTTCAGCGTCTACAAAATTTTTTTTTTTTTGGCTCGTTTTGAATCGCCGCGAACGTTACAAGTTGCAATACTCAGAGATCTGGGCAAGTGTACTTTTTGCGGTTATGTTCAGGTTTCTGGTGTAGATACATGGAGTATCGTCTGCTATTATGTCTCATACATAACGGAGTAAGCAGTGTTGCTTCTCGTTGTTCGCACGTTGTTAATGGGATAACTTATTGGGGACTGTTTGTTTGAAGCTGACGTTTTGTGGCTTTTTCATGTACTTCTCATGTGTTGTACCGGTTACCTAAAGGTCTGGTATAATGTGTGGTGGTATGATGCGTTGATTGAACTTTGCGTTATGTTTATCCGGTTGTTGTTGTATTGTTACTTTGATCAGGACCCAGCTATCATAGTGCTTCGTGTAGAGAATGTGTATATTGGCGGATTCTCTCGATTGCCGATAGGTGCTTTTCTGCGTTCTGTTTATGTGTACATTCACATTTACGAGGTACAATTCGGACGCGGTAATGATGGTATATTTGATATACCAGAATGTTTAATTGATTGCACGGTTATGTATTTTGTTATCCTTTGTTTCTGGAAAAGAATGCTGTTGGGGAGAAATTCCTATACTTATATATTATTTAGAAGTGCTAGGCGAATTCTATCATCCTGTCAATGTTCCAAAACATATGTAGCGAAATCTTGACGGATATTCTTGTGATCAAACAAATGTTAAATTATTATTCCCGTTAGATTAGATTGTTTATTTGATAGGATATCTTACTAGACAAACATTTCCCGTCTAACAGTTCCCGTCTTTAGTAACCATTGTAATTGCTTTTGTTTAGTCAAACACGTGTCAAGAAGGGGCTCAAACTGTGTAATTTATGAGCTTGACCTTTTTTTTTGTTTTGTATCGTTATCTGTAGAGCAAAAACGTGTGGTGCAAACTTAAGAATTCGGGGTATTTTTTTTTAACTCTTCAGTCCACATGTATATTTAAATTCCGGTGACCGTGGCATTTTGCAATACAATTTAAGGAATTTGTTACCGTGGTACACATGTCGACAAATCAAGCCATTCAGTTCCAGCATAAACTGACTTCTCTTTGTACGGAAGCCTATACAATGCGAGGTCTGTTAAAACTGGAAATCCATAGCTTGATATGTAGCTGTGTGTACAATTATTAGATCTTCAACGATATTATGTTTAGTGTTAGAATAATAGCGTGAATTTGTTGGTGTGAAGACACTGGTCCGCAATGGCTGCTTGAGATGACGATGCGTGCGCATATCAAGGCCCGTCGTATATGCAGTTTAGCAAACGAATCCCTGTAAAATATTAAGAACGGTCTCACCGGGTCAAACGCCATGGGTTACTCGTCCTCCGGCAGTCAGTCTGCACTACAGCTTGTTGCGCACTTTTGCTTCTTTGTTTTGTTTTATACAAGGTGTAACAGAATAGATACAAGTTCGCCGAATGGGCCAAAGAGAATTCGACCTTATTTGAAGGCAATAAGACACAATTTGAAATGCGTAGAGCAATGTTAGGGTCAACCGGTCAACCCGATTTTATTAATTATAACTGCTAGCTTTAAAAGGAATAGGTTTTGGTTATTGTATTATGCTTTTAACTCAATAGTCTAATGGGGGTATATGAGGTCTTGCGTTAATGTTACACATTGTACAGTCACCCGATTTTACAAATAACGACACAGAGAGACACACACAAAAAACGCGTTTTGATTTCGAAGTCGGGCGAGCCAACACATGTTGCGCGCGCGCACAGACGACCGCTTGCGACGAGGGTTCAACTTGAACTCTCAAAGATAGAGAACCTGTTAAACATAATATTCATGAACATCGACTCATGACGCAACGGGACCGCAGCGTTTGTGAAGCGTACCAACATACCTCTAAACACTTGTCATCGTTTAGGTAGCTTTTCAATCTGCCTACCCTTTTTTTAGCTAATTTAGTGATCAGCTTCCAGTCTAACTGGATTCAGCTGAATCCAAATAGGTATTTTACATATCTCACTATCGACTCTGACGATATCCCTTGGTAAAACTGGTTGTACGACTTTTGATCTTCTGACGAACGCCTATCAAACATCGACCAATGACAGCCGGAGCTTTCTGAAGCACGGAGAGTTCTCGGTATGAAAAGATGGTCACCCATCCATGGACCAACCTCGGCAAGCGTGGCTTACCCTGATCGATCGGTCCGTGCGACTGTTGTAACTTAGTATTTCAAAAAATGTAGCAGCCCAATACAAAACCCGGACATGCGACAAATACCAGTAAGGATGTGGGCTGTGACACATAACCACACAAGTTATTATCGATCTTAGAACAAATCGTGACAAAACATAAATACCTGTACATACATCCGTAAGTTTTTATATAGAGGGTGTTTAAAAAAGGTGTAAGTATGCAAAAGGTTACGTAGCTGGGAAGGGGGGTGATAGGGGTGGTCACAAGGGTCACCAGAAAAATAAAAAATAAATCCCCTCTGGGTATTTAAAAAAAGTAAATGGCATTCTGTACCTACAAATATTGCTGTATTAAAAAAAATGCTGTTATGTAATCGTCAATAACCCTTTATCAAATTGAAATAAAAAAAAACAACACATATCTAACCAAGATTTTAAAGAAAATTAAGTTCTTGTCCAGTCAAGGACTTAGTAATTACGATTTCACTCAACTTCCTCCAAATGTACTGAAAAAAAAAAAGATTTATTTTTTTATTTTTCTGGTGACCCTTGTGACCACCCCTATCACCCCCTTTCCCAGCTACGTAACCTGTTGGTACACCCTGTATATATAAGTATCGAAGAACAAAAGCTTGGAATTATGAATCATTCGATGTTTCCTGCAATAATGATAGTGATAGAGGCGTCATTACATTCTATAATAATGAGTGAATTAAACCACTAGTGTCTTTGACCGCAGATACCTTGATTCTGAACTGTAAACAGTATCTTATTACTTGTAGTGGTCGAAGAAATTCATTGGAATAACTTGAATTCTTTGTTAATAACAGAACAGATGGCCGATGGGGCAATGGGGCGGCGTACCGAAAGACGTAGACCGGGAAGGCCTCCCACAAAGTGGACCGAAGATCTTGTGAAGGGCGTAGGAATCCGCTGGATGCGGGAAGCACAAAACCGGTCGAAGTGGCGGAGCTTGGGGGAGGCCGATGTCCAGCAGTGGACGTCTTTCGGCTGAGATGAATATTTGTTAATTTGACATAACACATAATTCGAGCGTCGTGATGTTGCATCGCGTCTGTCTGTGGGGAGCCTGTAGGTTAAGTTAGAAAATATGACCAACCGTGTGAGAGCCGAGTCAGAAGCGAACGTTGCTACAGCAGTGGTTTGCGAGCAAGCATCTATAGAATAGAATAAAAAATCTAAGTCTATTGTCTAGTAGTAGATCTATAAGTTGGCTAGTATTTTAGAACACCAAAATAGGAATTATTTGGGGTTCAGTAAAGTACACATTTAAAATATCATTCGAGATACAGGTACATAAACCTAGTTTAGAAGTCAGGGTTTTTTACTCTAGAACACTAAGCCTAAGCCATTTTTTTTAAATGTAAACAATGCAAATTAATTTATGGAGAAATATAGATTCAAAGATTTATGTCATTGAAATAGGTACTAGTTATAACCCAAATAAGGAACAAGAAATCTTTAAAATAATAAAACATTGTAATCAGTTAAAATGAAGTAAACTATACGTCCTTTAAAAATAAGAAAAAAATATTATCATGTAATAAACCTCCAGCATTTCACCCCCAGTCAATATTATTATTTCACTGAAAAAATAAGAGATTTTTATCTCATCCAAGCGCCAGATAAGTAGGTGAACAGAGTCGATACGATATGTAATGTATGAATTGGTTTATAAACGGTGTTTGACCAAACATACATGTCTGGGTCGCCTTTTATTTAGAGTAAAAATTAGGTTTAGATTTTTTTGGACGCTGGTATCTGATGGGATTTTTTTGACCCTGTGACGGGGTTATGTAGTTTGGGCTTAATATCTCAAATCACATGTGGTAACAGTCTTAACAAGTCGTTTTTATTGAATTAATGAATCAAACATAACTTTTCGTTTAGATACAAAACATTTTACACCAAAAACGCGAAATATAGCAAGAAATGATTTACTCAGACATTAGTCAGAATAAAATTAATTCGGGAATAATGTTTTATATTTTGTAACAAGGGACTCTTTAAGCAAAAAGGACTTAGTAGATAAATACCAAACAAATTAGAAACTCCAAAAACCGGACACAATAAGAATCTGGGACTTAAAACGTAATGAGAATTCGTAATCCGCTTCCATTTTAATAATGAAAAAGAGCCCTAAATAAAATATTTAAAGAAACAACGGTATTAAACCTACCTTCGAAAACAACAGAAGGTCGTAAACTTAAATAAGTAATATAGTGAAACTCATAACGTCGACTTTGCTATCATTTTTATGCAAGGCGCTTCGAACTAAATAGCTGGAGTTTTTTTGTTCTCTTTTCAGAACAATTTGCTCGACGCTGAGTGTTTCTATAAAAGGACTAGCGATTCATTTGTTTAATATAAATGCAATAGCTTTCGTAGATCGAGCAATCAGGGCCGAAGAAAGTGTCTGAAAATATACTCTAAGGAAAAGCTTTCCAGTAGATAACTTGTAACTAGATTCTTAGTTAATTGGGTGTCCCATCATTAGTTAAGAGGCTTTAATATTATAATCCCCAAACTGGATGAAAAAGGTAACTAAGTTTTAGGGGAGGATTTTACTGCTTTATTCGATTAACTTGATCATTGGTATTCTCTATCTCTATCAACTCCTGTCGATTCGTTTGGCACGAATACGAATTTGGCGAATAATTTTCGAAACCAAATAGAATTTCCAATAGGAAAGTATGAAGTTTACGCGGAAGAAGTGCTAATCGTCAACGTAATTATGTGAATACGATTTAATACCACCTGAACTAAAATTATTATACGACAATGGTGCCGATTCTGTTGTTCACAATTGTCTAAACTAAACTAAAAATCATTAAAATTTGGTTTATTTCTATCAAACGACGATTTCCTATTCTGAAATAGACTAAAGTGACACAACTTAACTATATTTTAGTTTGACAGCACTAAGATTGCACTGAGTTTATTCATCATCATCATCATTTCAGCCGTAATACGTCCACTGCTGGACACAGGCCTCCCCCAATTTGGGGGGCCTTGCCATAATCGCCACGCTTGGCAGGCGGATTGGCGATCGCAGTATGGTGGTAAAATGCATAGAGAACGCTGCTGCCCGTTCTCTAGTAAGTCCCGTAGTCGCCTCTTACGACACCCACGGGAAGAAATGGGTAACTGAGTTATTAGTTTAATGAAAATGACAATTTTTCTATTCTGAGTTTGCTGGTTTTCACCAAAAATGTTGACTATAATAATTTATTTTAACTAAATCTGACTATTTTTAATCGCGACAGAAAAGGTGTGGAATAAAACTATAGGTCATGAAAAAAAAAATTCACATCAACGCCTCGCCTTCACGTGCAAAAACAGTACTTACTGTATTTTTTGTTTCCTTTCTTTTTGCTTATATCTCGAAAAAGGCGTGTCCTATTGCAAAAATAATGAAATTTTCGACCCCGTTTATTAAACCTCTGCACATATAAATCTCAATACGTGGGTAATAATTTTTTTATATTTTTCAAACAAAAAGTGCAAAATTCCATATAAAACACGTCCAGGCTGCCCACTTGCGCTCGCCTTCGTCTCTCAACACAAGTACCACGTTGCGAAGCCAAAAGAAAAACAAATACCACGTTGAGTCGCGATTGTCAAATTCGATTTTAGTCAAGTAATTTAGAGATATTTTCTTGCAGAATAGCGTTACAATTCTTGTAGCCAAAAGTAAGGATTTTAGAGATAGTTTAGTTAATTTAGTTCGGTGTACAACAGAATCGGCACCAACACTTATCAAACTAACAAACAAACTAAAAAAATTAGTAGTCATGGATAGCATATATTATGTATAAATAATGTGGGTATGGTACAAACATGGTACTCAAAATAATGCAAATACATATTGAAATCAAAGACTATTTAAAATAATAATAATAATAAACCTGTGTAAGAGTTAAAGTAATCACAGATTGTAGAATTAATCTCATAGACAAGACAATAAAATATTCAGTTAAATTTTACCTGCCACCACTTTAATTTTTCCTAGAGCCTCGATCCTGCATCCCTTAGCTCCACTCCTCGCGCCACCACCACCTCCTCTGCGTCAGACACAGTAACCCTGTTAGCACTAAGTTTGTTCGCTATACTTCGCTAACTCGCCTGCTAACTCAATTTTACTTCGTCTTCGCCAAAGCAATTGCTTCGTAGATGCTGTCACGTAGAAGCAGTTGATTTTCTTTTATTTTTTGCTGGATGGTACTGCGAATTCGTTCGTATACAAACTTTACCAACGTTTAGCCTGACTTGTAGAGTTTCGAGAAATCAGTGCACCTTTGCAGCTTCGAGATTATTTATTTTACTTTCACATATCTGTCCTGTCCATTGAGCTTTTTACCCGTTCTAAATTGGGATAAGGGCAGAACTCGGGAACCACGCTCCTTAATACTGAATTTTGCTTCAATTTTCACATTTATGTTTTTGATGAGATTTATATTTTTTTTCAGTTTGTCTGGAAGTTTGTTGGATTTGAATAAAATTTGGCACACAGATAGTTTATAACCTGGATTAATATATTGGGTATCTGCTTTGAATCCCAGTAGTATGATACTTTCTCGTGGAATGTTTTTCGAAGGTACATGGTCTAATGTAAATTGTTACGGCGATCGTCACGCGACTGTGGTGCAATTATTGTTAACCTCAATTTTCAGGTCATTATTGGTAATTGTCTTGTCGGTTTATGGTGTTATTTATTTGGGGTAGTGGAGTATTATGAACATGAAAGGGAGAATATTAAAGTTTTATTTAAAGGGGCTTGGGGTTTAGTAATAACATCCGCACGGGTCGATCGGTCAGGTTAAGCTACGCTTGCCTCGGTTGGTCCTTGGATGGGTAACCATCTTTACAAGCCAAGACCCTGTCATGCTTCGGAAAGCACGTTAAGCTGTTCGGTACCGAATGTCATTTGTGGATATTTAAATCTTTGATCAGCAGTTGCGGGAATTGAATCTGAATTATGTGACGTAATTCAGCGTAGTTTTTGAAGACAATATTTTTTTTTGCTATCCTGGAAACCCCGGCAGGGATAATGGCACAGATTTATGAAATTATTGTATTTTCATCGGTCTTCGATAAGTCTACAGTTTAAATGAAATCTGACCGTTTGAAGTGGGTCAATATGGCCAATGGAGTCGGCTACAAACATACAGGTGAAGCTAATAAAAGCGTGCACTTGGGATCGCACAATAAGTACCTACCAACGCTAGAAAAAAGTGCAATATAGTAACTAAAAAAATATGTATGACTCATTGACCATTTAAAATGGCCCTGATTACAAGTAAGACTCATTACCCTGCTTACCGATATCGTGATCTTGAACTTCATCGCCATCTGGCGTCCAATTAAGATATGAGTAATATAGTGATCCAAGAAGCTTATGATGTACTATAACTTAGTACTTGTAGTAACTGCCCCGTTGGTCTCGTGGTCGCTAGCGCGACCGCTGAGCGTGGGGACTGGGTTCGATTCCCGATTCGGTCAAAGTTTTTATGGGTTTTTCCAATAAGAATTTCTTAATAACAGCCCGGAGTTTGGCAGTTGGAGGTGTTTATGCCCCCGTGCCTCGGAAGCAAGTTATGCCGTTGGTCCTACGCCTGATCTCTCTGCGGTCGTCTCGGATTGCCGTCCCATCGCACTATAAGAGTGAGGGAAGAGTTGATGCGCTGTGTCTGCGCATACACGCCTGCACTATAATATCTCTTGCGCCGATATAGTATCCTTAGAGGTTGGCTGCCACGGCCAAAATACGGTCTAGAGAACTATTTTGATAGTACACCCATAATTCGCCTTACGTTTAAGTCTTATGATATATAGAGCGAGCTTATTGCCATCAACCGGGCAAAAGTCCAGCCTTGGGCTCCTAGAGAGAAATTCTTGATGCCTAAACCCAATAACACTTTTCCCGATCTGGGAATCGAACTCAGGACCTCATGTTCAGCATTAGCGCTTGCGCCTTCTAAACCAAAGCGACAGTCACTTTATTGATACTGAGAATATTATGAGTACAGAGTCGAATTTTGGGTATGAGGTTCTGTGGGTCATCCACAGATTGAGCAAACTATTTTTGGTTTGGCCAGACCAATTATTTGTGTTGAATATAGATCCAAAAGAGATTTGTTCCAATAGAATATATTTAATTATCGACATCTAGCTCACAGAATGAGCAAGCTAAACTGGTAATAGGCCGGCCATATTAGCCGTAGAACAGATAACTAAAGGGCTAACCATGTTCTTGAGTCTCTTAGAAACAAATTTACAGAAATTGATATACTGACTCTTCCCTCTCTTTATATCTTTGAATGTATTTTGTATGTTCGCAAAAATTTAGGCCTTTTCAAAATAAGAAGCGATTTCCATAACATAAATACGCGTAGTAAAAATGAAATTGTGATACCAAAATTTAGATTAACTAAAACTAGTAAATCATTTCTTATAAACAGTATCCGCTTCTATAACAAGTTGCCAAAGTCTGTTACTGAACTTAGCTATGGAAAGTTCAAATCACACATCAAACGTGTCCTTATCAAAAAAGCATATTATAAGATAAAAGACTACGTTGAAGACAAGGAAGTTTGGCAATAATTCCTTCTGCACATGTGGCTTCCCTGGTAGCTCATTACAGGATGACCTGTGTCTATTAATTGCTCCCGAATGACGATGTACATTTTGTATTCAAGTTTTTCAGTTTTTACATTCTTTCACATTTACTCATTTTTGAAATTATACACCTACAATTGTACATTGTACTCTTTAATATTAGTTGTCATGGCAATAATGACATTTGGTTTAAATAATGTAATATGTCTTATTTAAGAAATAATATTATTTATGTAGATTATTTTATAGATTATTTTATACTTTGTGAATGTGAGAACGTTGTAGGCCTTGTAGACTGTAGACAATTTTCTATCTTATTCAGTACCTGGTACTTGTTGACAGGCCTACACTGTCCTCCCATACTATTAACACTGTAATTTGAAACAATTGTAAAAACGAATTATTTTTAAAAGAGTAACCGTGGAGTTTCTTGCCGGCTCTTCTCCATAGGAACCAACTATTTGGAACCGTGCACCTAGCTTCTGACGTTTCATAAGTGCCCATGTAGGTTTATATGAAATAAAAATATTTTGATTTGATTTGATTTGATTTGTGAGAGCGCGAATCGGCAAACGGATAGGTGAAGCGACGACCTTCGCAGGGTGGCTGGTCGATAAAAGACCCCGAGGATTGAGCTGAATGACGTGCAGATGGAGAGGCGTATGTTTAGCAGTGGAGTACTTTAAGCTAACAATGATAATGATTACTGTCCAAAATTAATTTCTTAGTAGCAGCCTAGTGTATTTGTGAGGGGCTTGTGGCTAGCTAATAACAGCCGCACGGATCGATCGATCAGGTTAAGCTACGCTTGCTGCGGTTGGTTCGTGGATGGGTGACCATCTTTACATACCAAGAGTCCTCCGTGCCTCGGAAAGCACGTGAAGCCGTTGGTCCCAGCTGTCATTTGTAGATCTTTGACAGTCGTTACGGGTCGTCAGAAACCCGAAAGTCACACAACCAGTCCTGCCAAGGGGTATCGTATTACCCAGTAACTGGGTTGTGGAGGATAGATAGGCAGTCGTTCCATGTAAAATAATGGTATTCAGCTGCAACCTGTTAGATTGGAAGCCGACCCCAACATCGCTGGGACTATGCTAGGCAGATGATGGTCTTAGTGTATTTGTCCTCGGTTGATGACAACATTCTTGCTTACATTTCTACCCATTACGGAGAAAACAGGAGGTGATTTTATGTGATTGTACAGTTACAAAAATCACTCACAAAATGGCGTTCCACAAATACTTCGACAGCAACAACTGCTCAGCACAATTACACAAAAAAAAACCCTCACAAAATGCGGAAACTAAGAAATGTCGCAATTCACCCCTCCGTTGTAGTACTATCAGCAAAGTAAGCGCAAACACGACATAGACACGATCCCTTTATTTTTTTGCTGACCTTATTCCTGATAGTTTTTATAGATCTCCTTCTTTTTATACATAAATCGGAATTGTTGCCCCAACTTTCATTTTATGAGAATATCCCTTTAGTACTCGTATTTTTTGCTTTGTCCGAATATTTGATTTGTTTGTTAGATTTCATGGGTGTTTAGCCAGATGAAAGGATCTAGATTTTTTGTCCGTCCTAAAAGGATTTTTGGACGCCAAGAAATCTAGACTAAATGTCGTAAAAGCTTCAGCAATGTTATTGAACCTACTTTAGTGGAAAGGAATGGCTCTTGTTAGCGATGTTGGTTACTGTTCGAAGAAACCTCTGGGAGAACGTAATACCATCGATCTGATTTCTGAACTAAGATCAGAAAAGTTTCATATCATGACGCCTGTGTTCTCCGAAGGGGTAGGCAGTGTTATTGTACCTATGCCTAGTACACCCACATTTTGTCAGTTGAATTTAATTCCCATGTAATAGTAGGCTCAAATTCAGACTAGGGGCTGCTACTGAGAAATTCTAGATGGAAAATCTTAATAACACTATGTCTGACCTGAGAATCGAACCCAGGACGTGTAGTGCTTGCGACCACAAGACCAACTATAATTATCACGCCTTAACCTTTTATAGATACTGCGATCGCCAACCCGCCTGCCAAGCGTGGCGATTATGGCAAAGCCCCCCAAATTGGGGGAGGCCTAAGTCCAGCAGTGGACGTCTTACGGCTGAAATGATGAACCCTTTATAGCAGCCTTTCCCAACGTGGGCGATAACGCCCCCTTGTGGGCGCTGCAGGCCTTAAAGGGGAGTGGTAAGAGACCCAGAAAAAAATGGGGGTGATGTGTAGAGTCTACACAACGCCCCCATTTTTTATCATCATTTTTGTCCCTTACCACCCCCCTTTAAGGCCTGCAGCGCCCACACTGGGGCGTTATCGCCCCCTTTGGGAAAGGCTGCTTTATAGGATGGCTCATACAAAGTGGCCAGTAAACTGGACACTCACTTCAAGGTACCTAGGACCTTGAAGTGGACGTGGGCCGTGAAGAAGTGACCGACCACTTCAAGGTTAGGACCTTGAAGTAAGTGTCCAGTTTACAGGCCACTTTGTATGAGCCATCCTATAAATGGTTAAACCTGTTCCTGCCTAAGGTAACGTCTAGTTATTTCAAGAGTCAATGACCGGTCATGAACTAGATACTTAGCTGCTCGCTTAGTATCAAAACCCGATAAATATGGATCAGGTTTTTTCTCTTTTCCAAATGGGTAACCTAAATAGGTTACTTTTTGGGAACTAGCGTTAATATGATTACAGATGTTTGCATTAGTAACTGAATCTTTATGATGACTGTAAGCCAAGTGCAAAGCCCTCAACTTTCTTTGTTTGCTCATCAACCCAGCGTAGTCACTTCTGTTTCTTTATCAAGTCTTGATGAATGAAAGTTATTAAGACTTCATAAAGGTCACGGAGATAATTAAAACTAGATGGCTTCGATGATTCCTATCTGGTAACGTCAAACGTCATAGTCTCTTTTAAAATTGTTCTCTTGATCAAGCCATATTTAAACAGGTATAGGTAATAACTACACTGACTTGAGAGGACGTATCCAGTCAGTGCACGCATTTTTCACTAATTGTGACAACGACGTGTCGACTCGATGAACAATATGAAAGAAGTAACGTTTGTGTAGGTTGCACGAAGTACTCTAACTGCCGCAGAAGAAGAAGGCCGCAGGAATCCACTAGGTGCGGGATCACAGAACCAATCGAAGTGGTGGAGCTCGGGGGAGGCCTATGTCCACCCAAGGACATCTTTCAGCTGAAATGAAAATGATGATGATAACTGAGGAAAAAACCGACCCACAGAGAATTGATACACATTCAAAATTATTAAAACAATAATAATAATAGTTACCATTCCGCATGATGGCAACCTCGTGAAAGCTGAGAAGGAGAAACAGATTAAATATCTCGACTTAGCACACGAGGTTGTTGACATGTGGAATGTTGACTCGGCTGTCATTGTGCCGATTGTCGTATCAGCCAATGGGCTGATGGCCGAGACCCTCGACCAACATCTATTGAGGCTATCGTTAGGCGGTTGGATCAAGAGCTTGATTCAGAAAACAGTAGTCCTCGATACGGCTCGCATCGTGAGGAGGTTTCTGTCTCTGGAGCCCTAACCACCGGTAGCTTGGACCCTGATCCCGCTACTGGTGGATTTTTGTTTTTTTTTTTTATTTGTAAAAATATTTTTTTTAATATAATGAAATATGTATAAAAATAAATAAAATAACAATGATTAATACTTTAAAAAGTAACCTTAATTCATCTAGTATGTATTAAGTATACCTACCAAGTCTTTATGAAGAGCGGATCGTTAAGATGACCGATCTTAGCTGAGCAGCATCCAAAGCGTTCTGTCCTTGTGAAATAGGGTTGCCATCACCTAAATTGTTGGCCCCGGACAAAGACTTCAAAAACCCCGGACATTTGGGTAAAATCATATTTTTTCCCCGGACGCCCTAGAAAAATATATTATTGAAGTTGAAAGTAAAAACAAAGATGTTTAATTATGGTTTTTATTTACTGATAACATTATGGAGCTTTATAACATGTTTAATAGAATAGTCTTTTTCTATATATTTAATCAACATAACAAAAACAATAAAAAGAAATACTTATCCATAGGAGAATAGAGATCGTGCTTTTTAGCACTCAATTAAACAAATTATAAAATTATCTTTATAATAATCTAGTTATAAAGGACCTATCCTAAGTAAAATTTTCTATTCTAATAATCGTACCTAATACGATTAAACATTATAGTGGCAATCAAACGAGATCAAATTGATCTATAGGTTCAATTAGAAAACTACGAATAATTTGATATTATTCATAGTTTTCTAATTGAACCTAACTTAAAATAAACAAATAGGTAACGACAGCAAGATTAAGTTTTTTTCTCATTATTTTGGTATTTATCAGTCTTCCCAATTTGAGCTAATACATCGTTCTTTTCCAATAGGAATTTGTAAAAGTCAACACAACTATAGTCTTTAAAATTATACTTAATTTTAATCAGTGATGAAACTGTTTGAGCGCTTAGCGCGTTCCTTTCCTTCGTCTACTGCTGCGTGACCAGTGAAAATATTCTTTCTACATTTGCATTGTGAGCAGGAATGCAGAAAAAATATTGTGCAATTTTCAGCATTTCAGTATATACAAACGCATTAGGCGTTTTGAAAATTTTTATCCACAGCTGGTTTGCACTTAAAAGCTTATCTTCATCACTAAGAGTCATGCTAAAAGCTTTTAAATTCACCCATTCGTCTATCATCTTAGTGTCGTCAATTTCAATGTTGATTTCTTTCAGAAATTCAACTGTTTCTGCAACAACAGCCCATGGAGTACTTTCAGTGATGGTAGGTAGAATCATCCAGTTGAATTTGTCAAAGTCCTGCAATGGCTTTTCCCACTTTTTTATGTAAGACTTCATATCGCTGTAGAAACCAATGCTGTTTTTTTTAAACTCGGTTTTCGTGTTTTCATGGTCTTGTTTGTTCAAAATACTCTGTACTTTTAAAGGCACAAAGTTCTCTTTTATTCTGTCTTCTAACGTTTTTTTCAGAGAGGTCAATATGTTTCTGGTTTCAATAACAGAATTATCACATTTCTCCAGCTTTTCAATTTTTCCGTGGAAAACGTGCATTACTGAGTGAATAAGAAATAAGTACGCCTCTGATAGTGGGTCTTCGAAAAACTTTTTGATCAAAACGGGTGGTCTATCCACGCTTTCAAAATAATCATTCAACGGCTTATACATTTTCAAAAGCCTTTCTATGGCGGGAAAAAGGCTTAGCCATCGTGTTTTGGAGTGAAATAATAGCTGCTTATATTCCGTTTCAGCTACTGTGCAGAAATCCTTCAGTGCTTCTGTGCGAACAGTGTAAATCGAGAAGAAATTATAAATTTTAAGAATCATTAATTCTACGTCAATAGGAAGTTGGTCACATCCGTGGTGCACAGCATTGTGAAGTATATGGGCAGAACATCCAACGCCAACGATATAAGGGTTAAGTTTCCGTTTCAGTTTATGGAAAACATTATTAGTCCCTGCTCTACTGTTTCCGCCAAAGTTTGTGTTGCAGTTGTCGCCGGAAAACGCTACACACTTTGACAGAAGACCATGATCTCGCAGTTGTTTCAAAATAATGTCAACTATTGTATCAGATGTCTCATTTTCTGTGCATTCTATTTCAAGGAGCTTCGATGTGATCCCTTTTTTCTTATCGAAATATTGAATTACGATAGGAAACATTTTTGTGCTTCCGTGATTACTAGCATCGGTAGATACACTTATGAATTCTACATCTTGTAGATCACTTTTAATATCGGCAATCGATAATGGGCTTAAAACGTTGTTGACAATAGCTGTAGCTTTCGTGCGATTGCATGTCAAATTTTTTGCCGTATTTGACTCCGAAAACAGTACTCGGTTCAGCGAATTACTACAATCCAAAGAATTAAATGACATGTGGTGACTAACAATGTGGTAAGCCATTGCACCTTCTGCTGCTCGAATAAGATTTTCCTCTGAGCTAGGTCTAGTTTTGGCAAAAAATGTAGAGATATTTGAACTGCTGGCCTGACCTTTCGAGTTCGATTTGTGTTTTTGTGTGTTTAAGTAGTCATTTATATCGGAAACACCCTTATTTGCAATCGAAATGTTCGTTGAACAAATTGTGCAGACTACTTCCCAGTCATGTTTTCCTCTTTTCAGCATCGGGTATTTGTTTTGCAAATCGCTATTAAATGTGCATTTACGTTTTGGCATTTTGTATCTGAGAACAAGAAATTGCAGGTAAATACAATCAAAATGGTGACTAGTTAAAATCTTATTGATTAAAAGGTAAACTTACGTATTTATCGCTGAACCGCAGTCTGTATTAGATGTTGTATTTGCGCCAGGACCGCGCGAAACACTACTACGGAGTACGCTGGCTCGCGTGCGACTGCAGGGCTGTGGTGCGGGAGGAGGGAACGCCGGCCGCGGGGTAGCGGCGTGGCGTAGCGGGAGCGCGAACTTATGAGTATGTCTGTGGCGTTGGCGAATCACGCGCGCACCCGTGTGAGTGACTTGAGCCGCTCACGCTCACGGTGAGCGTGGAGAAGCAGAGGCGCACTATGCACGCGACTGGCGTTATTAAATTAGTTGTGAGCTAAGATTTTTATTGTCAGTTTATCGATCGTCATAGTTAACCAATCGGGTAACCCCGGACACAATAAATGTCCGGGTTTTACCCGGACACTTATTGGGTAAATCCCCCCGGACGCCCCCGGACGCCCTCCAAACTAGGACAAATCCGGGGAAACCCGGACGGATGGCAACCCTATTGTGAAAGGACAATGAAAAGCGTTTTTACTAGACTACGGTAAGTTGTTGAGAGTGTAAACCTATATCGGTTAGTAGAAGACAGGGATAGAGCATTAGCGAAAATGTTATTCTTACAAGTTATCAATTTTAATAGCAGTTTTTGTAATGATAAGCCAATAGTGTTATCATTACAAGTGTTATACAAAACTTCGATGCTACAGGCTTACAACTTCAAATTGCATTTCCAATGCTAAACGCCGCTACCACTGCTGAAATCAAAATAAAATCCATTCGGGAACCTCACGTCGGCCCCACAGATCAGTTTATGCATTCCGCCGAACTTAGCATACATAATAAACATCCCTCTTTCGCCTACAAGTAAAGTTTTCCATCAGACGGGACTCACTTATTATCTTCTCAATGTAGGTACTGTACGCAAACCTGCGTAACCATGGAAACGGCAGCAGCGCGCGCACCCAGTCCCCTCGACGCCCCGACGCCGACTGGACGCGTCGGTTCCAATTTCGAAAATAAACATTCATTTTCGAATCGCGATTCAAATAATTCGTTGCAAGGCCAGTGTTTTTGGAGTTTTTGGAATAATGACGGTTGGATTTGCGTTCTTTTTTTGAACGTGTGTGTTTGTGTAGTGGTATGGTAGTGACAGGTGATTGGTTATGGCCGAGGACGTTAACTGCGGGGGAGGCACGGTGAGTTAGTGCAAAGTTTTTTTATTACATGTGTAAGCTACACGTTTTCGGCTGACTTGTTAGGCAGACAAATGACTCACATTTCGGGGCACCTTTTGCCAGTTTTTCGACTCAGTACATAAATTATTCAGAATGTAAACAAAGGCCTTTGTTTTTGTTTTTATCTAGTTCTGAGAAGCTTTTGTTATCTAAATTATATTTATCGTGCTACTACGCAAGAATTAGAGGATGTTTTGCGCCACTGAAATTCAGTAGTATATGAACAAGTTATCAAAATAATTTTCCGGAAACTAAAATTACAAAAAAAGGGTCATTGAACCTTTTTGGCATTTATGACGTAGTTTACTACAGATGTTCCAAAAAGAAACCTCTAAACAATATAGGCACACTTTATCTCCACGATCTACGAAAGAATGGGACCAAATAATGGGCTGAACTAAAGTGAACATCGTTTTTCTTCCTTTTCAATCCTGAAAGTGATCCCTTTTTCTTCCTTATGGGATCTTTTAACAATAAAGTTTACAGATATATACGTTAATATGTCTTTGTAAACTTACTAGCTAAGACTGCTCAAAACTTTGTTTAACAATTAATCTTAATTAATTATTAACTTACTAATTCTGATGTTCAAAGTAGCTCTTAAGTCCACAGGGAATAATTACAACCTCGTATAAAATTCTGGGTACTAATTAGGGCTCACATCACTTTTCTAATTTACAGGATTCCCCTGTAAATTAGAAAAGGTCATTTTAGGAACTCACATTTTTAATTATGTATAAACTAACCTCTTTGAGTGGCACTCCCTGGTTAGTCAGCCTTATTTACTATGTTCCTAATTGACTTAGTATAATAGAAAAGAGAACCGTGTGGTGCCGGACGTAAAGAATAACACCACCTCATTTCTTCCCGTGGGTGTCGTAAAAGGCGACTAAGGGACTTACTAGAGAATGGGCAGCAGCGTTCTCTATGCATTTTACCACCATACTGCGATCGCCAACCCGCCTGCCAAGCGTGGCGATTATGGCAAAGCCCCCCAATTTGGAGGAGGCCTAAGTCCAGCAGTGGACGTTTTACGGCTGAAATGATGATGATGAATAGAAAAGAGTATGCTTAAATGGTTTGGTCATGTTGAGATGATGAATGGAGCGAACTAACCAAAGTCTCTAACAAGGATCTAACAAGGCAGATGTGAGTGTAAATCACATCTGCCTCGAGGCAACTCAACCGTCGCCGTAAGGGTACGCCCTAGGAGGACATAATTATGGAGACCTTATTGGTGATGTTCTTCGGAAAGGTCAGGTGCGTAGTATTCGCAACCGGCGTGTGTGTATGAACGTAAACGAGACAAAAGGAGTAAGTAAAGATCGTAGCAGGTGGAAGAAGGCGTGGGTTTATGTATGTATGTATGTGTATTTGTAATAGAATTGGGAGGCTTGTGGATAAGTTTTAACAGCCGCACGAGGCGATCGATCAGGTTAAGTTACGCTTACTGTGGTTGGTCCGTGGATGGGTGAGCTTCTTCACATGCCAGGACTCCTCCATGCCTCGGAAAGAACGAGATGCCGTTGGTCCCAGCAGTTATTCGAGAATCATTGACAGTCGCTACGAGACGTCAGAACCCCGATAGTTTGAGAAATGGTTTTACCAAGGGGTATTGTATTACGTAGTAACCGGATTGTAAAGACCAGATAGCCAGTCCCTCCATGTAAACACTGGTATTCAGCTTCACGTAGTTAGACTGGAAGCTGACCCCAACATGCTGATGGTGGTTTGTGTTTTCTATCAGGAATTCCTCAGCAGCAGTCGGGAACCTGGATTTGTACCCGGCTGAAGGCATGGGACTTAAAACAAGTGACTAAATTTGAGTGTAGGTACTATAGTTACACCTTTACTAATACTTCGGGTATTGTAGACGAGATGTTTGACATATTTTTTTATACGGCATAACTTATTCATCGATTTCGAGAAACATCCAAAATTCTGGAGACTGACGATGACTGAGTACCATCGTGTGAAAATCAGCACCATAATAGCTTAATATACAATATATACTTTCAACTTTATAATCCATTGATTCATAAGTTTGACAAATGTGTCTTCTCAACATCGTATATAACGCAATGAACATCGTTTAACTGTCAAAATGAAAGGAATTGTGATCATTTGTCATTTTGTAGTTTACGCAATTACCCCGCTAGATTTTATGATTAAAAATTGTTATGACTCGGGGTATTTACATAACGCGAAATCAGTGGGAATGGCATCCATTTTGACAGTGTTTATATGTTTTTAGGGTTCCGCACCTCAAAAGGAAAAAGCGGAACCCTTATAGGATCACTTTGTTGTCCGTCCGTCCGTCCGTCCGTCCGTCCGTCCGTCTGTCAAGACCTTTTTTCTCAGGAACGCGTGGAGGTATCAAGGTGAAATTCATATCAAATACTCAAGTTTACTGTCTCTTGAAGCTGTGAAAAAATCAAACTTCTAAGCTAACGCAATCAAAAGATATAGCCGTTTATGCCGCAAATTTCCGCAAACTTTCGAAACTCGCAAGGGAATCAAAACCTAAAGGGTACTTCCAGTCGATCTAGAATTTTGAAATTTGGTACGAAGCAACGTCTTATAGCACAGATAAAGGAAAAATTGTGAAAACCGTAAATTTTTAGTTACATCATATAATAAAAAATAAAATAAAATTTTAAACTTTATACCTACAGGTTTGTACGGAACCCTCGGTGCGCGAGTCCGACTCGCACTTGGCCGGTTTTTTTTTATTTTGACAGTTGAACAATATTCGTCGCCATATTTACGTCGTAGAGCAGACAATTCTTTCGAATATATGAAGTAATGTATTAGCAATTATCCTTCAAAATCATTCATATTATGATTGATAGTGTTACGTAATTAGGGTGCGGGTATGAGGCAACGAGACCGTGCTGATCGATGCTTGTTTCCTCCCTGTATATACGAGTTCGTTGCCCTCAGTAGACCAATCACCGACTGGTAATATTAAATTAATACAGTTGGCATGAAATGTTCACTGGCATAGAGCCAAATAGAGACCATCAAATTTGGACTGTCTAGACCAAAAATCCAACATTAACCATTTTCAATACTAATAGCTTCTGCTCGCGACTTCGTCCGCGTCAAATTTTTGCTCCCCTGACCCTTCCCGTCGCAACGAATTACCTGCCAGTTTTCGTCTATTTTTCGTTGCTGCTCCGCCCGTTTTGATCGTAACGTGATGTTATATAGCCTATAGCCTTCCTCAATAAATAGGCTATCCAACACAAAAATATTTTTTTCAATTCAGACCAGTAATTCCTGACATTTACGTGTTCAACCAATCAAATAAAGAAACAAACTTTTCAGCTTTATAACATTATAGTATAGATAGATGTATACACGCTTTCATCTCTTGGGGGTCAGCAGAAAGAGAACGCCAACTGCTACGTCCCTTACATACCTACTCCTTTTACATCTTTTCAATTCTAAAATCTGGCCATTAGACTGTATTAAACATTTTGTAGACAAAACATCCAAACAGTGAAAATTTTGGCGAACTAGCTTTGTTAGCGGCTTCGCCCGCGTGGAGGTCCGAAATTACCCCACAGGAACGTACTACCGGGCAAAAAAGAAAGTAGTTAAATGTGTTAATCCTGGTTAAACATGTGACATCCACCAACACGCACCGGGCCCGCGTGGTAGATTATGTCCCACACCCTCATATCATAATCAGCCTATATCGTTCCCACTGCTGGGACACAGGCCTCCTCTTGGTGAGGGGGAGTAGGCCATAATCTACTAAGTGGGCTCAGTGCGGGCTGGTAGATGTCGCATGTCTTCAAATTTGTTTGTTCTAGGACATGCCGGTTTCCTCACGATGTTTTCCTTCACCGTTTTGAGAGCAGTGGTGATGAAATAATTTCTACGAAGTAAAGCGCCTGTCCGAGTTCGAACCTGCGACCTACAGCTCGGAAGTCGCAGCCATTACCACTGGGCCATCACTGCTCTCCAGAACAGGAATAATAATTAAGAAATCTGTGTTCTGAAAGCGTTCCTTCATCTGTGTTGATAATGCGTAATTAATTCAATTAAATACGCGAATACGACGGCGACTGATGACTGAGAGAGGTGTGGAAGAAAAAGACATGTTGCGCAAACCCCAAATAAATTGAGATAACGGCAGGAGAATGAAGATTCATCATTTCAGCCAAAAGACGTCCACTGCTGGACACAGGCCACCCCCAGCGCCAGCGCCACTACTTCAACCGGTTCTGTTTTTCGCGCATCCAACGTATCCCTGCGGCCTTCACCAGAGCATCGGTCCATCTTCCTGCCAGGGTCGCGAGATTGTTCGAAAGAGATACCGTGACCCTGGCACATGGGCAACTGAAGGAACACGGATGGGTTTTAGCACAGTATAAAAACTTACAGTAGGACGACGCCTTTGATCTCCTTGTAAATGCCGACAACGTGTAGGCATTGTCGCAAGAGCTAGGGTTGTCTCAAGTAAACTTTTTTAAATTTATTTTAGATCAACATTATTGCCTAACCATAATTTGCATCTGAAATTTATAATACAGGAACTATTATATTAATGTGCTTCGTCTATGGTCTGACACGCAAAAATATACAATTCTAGATTGAGGTTGAGAAAAAACACATGTCACAATCCAAGATGGCGGATATTTCTCTAAATTAAATTTCATTTAGAGAAATATCTGCCATCTTGGATTTGAAAATTGATGTTATTTTCATAATCTTCACCCCAAGAAATCACAAAATTGACACGAATAACTATTTTTTTTTTTTTTCAAAAAATGTCCTCCATCCTGGGTCAGGTACACTTGCACGATAGACATTTCCGCGAAAGACACTTGACCTCATTTTTATTTGTAGGGATTTCGTAAATCTTGAAAATGACACCCATGACGAAAAATTTGCAAATTTTCGTTGCGCCATCTTGGATTTTAATTTTGACCCCATAGTCGGTTTTAGCGACCTCTAAACCCATGAAAATGATACCCATGACGAAAAATTTGCAAGTTTTCGTCGGCGCCATCTTGGCCGCCGCACAATAAATAAATATCGGCTACACGTCGCGCCGCCATGTTGGCTTTCTATTAAATAAACAATATTTTATTTATTTGTTTACCTTTCATCCATGCGCGGCAATTGATGAAATCGCAATTCTTTATTAATGTAAGATGACGACTTGCAATCCTTCACAGCACACGTCGTATGCACCATTTTAATAAAATTATTTTTAATTAATTAAAACAAAAATAAAGTGACACACGATAGCCCTGAAAGTTTTATCCCGAACTACTAACACGGTAGCGTATGCAGTTCGGGAGCGCCCTTCCCCCGTCTCGCCCCTCACACCCCGCACGATTGCCCTGTCTAGACGTCTTCGTCGGACGACTGTATGATTTTTAGACTGTGGTTTTAGTCAGTAAAAGTCTGACACGCCCTCCCGCTCCGCCCAGAGCGGGAAAAGTAATTTGATGATTTCCCATCCAGAAAAAAAAAAAAACGGTCCATCTTGTGAGTGGCCTTCCAACAGTATTCGTTCGCCACTCCAGAACTTTCTGGCCCCATTTAACTCAATTAAATACTAATCCTAGTAGATTAATTTCTGTTGTAACTCCGACCAGTAGCAAATAAATACAAAATGTCGAAAAAACAACCCACTGTGCTAAGCAGCTGGCACTTGAGTAAAATTATACATTTGATACGAAGCGAAAGCTTATCAACACTCGACAGTCGCAATACGTGAACTGATAACGATATCGAATCCTTTGACAATGATAACACCCGGAATTTATTGTGATCGTAACGCGTGGAAATAATAAGGCTTGATTATAAAAGGTTTCCATGATAGTACCTCCGTGGTAGCAGGCAGTAGCAGGACATAGGTACTTTTTGTTGATATAAACAGAAAAAAATATACAACCCACATCAACCGAACTTCACTCCAGTTTAACTCGATCGTATGTAGTACGCGAAGTCCTTTGAGGCAATGCCTATAAAAAAAAAAAACCGGCCAAGTGCGAGTCGGACTCGCGCACCGAGGGTTCCGTACAAACCTACAAGTAGGTATTCACGGTTTATGCATAAGGTTTATGTTTATGAAATTAAATGTATTTTTTTTTTCATTTTTATATTTGAGTTGACTGAATGAAAGCTAAATTGCGGTTTACGATTTATGACGTATTAAAAAAATACTTACTAGATCTCGTTCAAACCAATTTTCGATGGAAGTTTACATGGTAATGTACATCATATATTTTTTTTAGTTTTATCATTCCGTTACTTTAGAAGTTACGGGGGGGGGACACACATTTTACCACTTTGGAAGTGTCTCTCGCTCAAACTATTCAGTTTAGAAAAAAATGATATTAGAAACCTCAATATAATTTTTTGAGTTTCAGTTCTATGTATGGGGAACCCCAAAATTTATCGTTTTTTTTCTATTTAAACCGGCCAAGTGCGAATCGGACTTGCGCACCGAGGGTACCGTACAAACCTGAAGGTATTCACGGTTTATGCATAAGGTTTATGTTTATGAAATTAAATGTCTTTTTTTTCATTTTTATATTTGAGTTGACTGAATGAAAGGTAAATTGCGGTTTATGATTTATGACGTATTAAAAAAAATACTTACTAGATCTCGTTCAAACCAATTTTCGGTGGAAGTTTACATGGTAAGTTAACATCATGTATTTTTTTAGATTTATCATTCTCTTATTTTAGAAGTTACAGGAGGGGGGGTGGGAGGGACACATTTTACCACTTTGGAAGTGTCTCTTGCGCAAACCATTCAGTTTAGAAAAAAATGATATGAGATACCTCACACGTATGGGTTTGATGGGAACCCCAAAATTTATTGTTTTTTTTTTCTATTTTTGTGTGAAAATCTTAATGCGGTTCACAGAATACATCTACTTACCAAGTTTCAACAGCATAGCTCTTATAGTTTCGGAAAAAAGTGGCTGTGACATACGGACGGACAGACAGACAGACATGACGAACCTATAAGTGTTCCGTTTTTTGCCATTTGGCAACGGAACCCTAAAAAATGGAGTAATCATTGAAATTAGTTTAACATTTAGTCCTTTAATAATTTGTTATAATCTAAAGGACTTTAACCCTAGATTACTAAACTATCCTAAAAGTGACGTTGTTACTAAACATTCGTAAAAAATACGACGGGAAAATAAAATAATAAATCTACGAATTATAAATTTTAATTATTTTAGAAATTACAATTACTTATTCTTTGGGTTTAAGAGATCACATAATGATGAAAATAGTTTAATTTTTTTTGCTCTAAATAGTTTAAACGGGACGCGGGAACGATGCGAACTTTGTTTTTTCCAGGTATCATGATTTTGCCGTCGAAAATTTTACGATAGTTTAGTAATCTAGGGTTAATCAAGGTCACAGGGCTATAATCAGACCTCCCAGGGTCGCGGATGTGTTCGAACAAGTTACCGTGGCCCTGGTACAGGCTACTGACGGAGCAGGGGTGGGTTTTAGTCAGTAAAAGAGTGACACGCGCTCCCTCTCCGCCCAGAGCGGGTGAAAAAATTTGATGATTTCCCACCCAAAAAAAAAGGTCTGTAATCAGAGCGGAGATCTAACCAATCTTTTACCCAGTACCTCCTTTTATGATTTTTCCTTTTGTTTTCTTAAATTCTTTTATGATAATCGGGTATTGTGCGACTTGCTAAATGCAGCCAGTGTCTCCTTTGTTAGATAAGATAAGTCTTTATTTGCTTTAAACATGGTATAAAGTTGTTACAGTTTAGTTTTTATATAATGTCCACATGTTTAGCGATACAAAAATTGTATTAATTGCATGCAAAATAATTACACATTCACGATTTAAATATGAATTAAACAATGTCGCAGATTACCAAATACAATAATAGTCATTTACATTTTTATTAATACATGTACAACATAAGTATATTTTGAAGTTAAAAAAATCTTTAATATCATAAAACTTGTGTCCATTCAGCCATTTATATAATTGGTGTTTAAATGAGTTTGTGTTTGTTAATAATTTTAGTTCGTTTGGTATTTTATTATATACTGGGTGACTTTTTTTAGCGTCTTGAAAAAAAATGGGGGTAATAGGTGAACGGAGTAGAAGCTTTTGGCATAGAAATTTTTATTATTTTTATTTTTGAATAACATGTAATTAAATTGATCTAGCAATAAATACTACACATTTAAAGTAACATTTACATACTAGAACAACAAAAACAGAAATTTGAAAAAAAAAAACAAAAAAAAAATTTTAAAATCTATCGAAACTCAAATCATACGCACCCTTCTCAATGCGCGGCATGTATCATTGATTTCGGAGCGCGGTCCTACTCTTTGAAGCTGGCTGATAGGCGGCCTCATTGATCTTTCGCAGGCGCACGAGCCGCACACGCATCCCTGTCCACCCGCGTCCCGCGCTCCTTTAGTCACCTACGATGAATCTGAAGGCCTTCCTGCCTTCTATTCTAGTTACACAACACACCATATGAAGGTCGAGACGGTAAAAAATGTCATCCGGTATACGTACACACATTACAAGGCAGCTTTTAGCATATTTGGCTGATTTAGGATTATCCTTTAAAACAAGTCTGTGTGGATCCCTTGTTGGTCGAGTGATTACTTCATACGCTTTTTTGAACAACCCCTTATTACTGTACACATATTTACAGATTTCATAAATGTAAAGTGAGGGAAGTGGTAATAAACCCAGCTTTTTAAAAAACGGTTTGCAAGACTCATCAGGTTGAAGACCACAAATGGCCCTGATGCATTTTTTTTTGCGCAATAAATGCTGTATCTTTCTCTGTACTGTTCCCCCATATAATAAGCCCGTAGCGTAAAATGGATTCTATATATGCGTGGTAAGTAGTTATTGCCGTTTTTCTGTTTGTCACATTCTTCACTTGTCTGAGAGCATAAGCAAATTGATTGATCCTATTGCACAAATTATCTACATGTACTTTCCAATTTAAGTCTTGGTCTATAAGAACACCCAAGAATTTGGTTTGAGCAACTTCTTTTAGTCTATTAATATTAAGTTTAAAACTGACACTGTGTTTAATTGACATTTTTGTGCTCGAATGGTTTGATGAATACTGAATGTAGCGTGTCGCTCGATAGATCAATGCTGAATGTGTTGACGAAAGCCCGTGAAGTGATTTTTACTGTTGGAAAGTTTATTGTTTCGAAGTTACATCCTTTACATATTCAAAACCCCAAAAAGCACCTCACGCTTTTTTCCATTATTTTCTACTTTTTAGTTTGGTTTTCTATGGATATGTGTTTTTAGCTTTTTTACTATAATTTTTTTTTCAATATGACTATACTATTTTTTTTTTTTTAGGATGTATCGAATTTTGTGACGTACGTCAGCGTAATTTTTAAAGACAGTTTTTTTGCTATCATGGTAACCCCGGCAAGGATAATGGCACACATTTATAAAATTATTGTATTGTCATTGGTCCTTGATATATATGCCAAATTACAATTTAATCCGACGTTTTGAAGGGGTCAAAATCATGTTCAAAGTTTCTGTTTGATAGGCACGTACTAACATACGTTTGAAGCTAATAAAAACGTGTTTAAAAGGAGGAGTTAAGAACGAGTGATCAGGGGTATGGGTAGTATTTTAAAAGTCGTTCCTACGTTAAAAATACTGTCGATATCTTAGGTCAGTAGGTGTAAAAAGCTCTAGACTCATAAAAAGGCCAGATGCATACTTGAATACAACAGTCATACCTAAAGGCGGGAAATGTTTAAATTTTCTAAATACATTTTTTGTTAAATAACAGTTTCTGATTTTATTCAAAACAACATCCACAAAATCTTGGTAAACATCCTAACCTTAATAAATATGTTAGTTAATACGCAGGTTCGACTAATAATGGCGTAACGGATCACGAAATCTCCTCGCAATGATTTTCAGGAAACCGGAGGCTGCAGATGTAAAATGTCTGGCTATCAAAAGTAAAATCCGCGATACACCCACACGAAGTCGTGGGAGTAACACAGCAAATTAGTTTTTGATTTCGCTTCCCCGGACGACGAGGTAATGAAGAACACAAGAAGCTCAACTCCTACTAAAATTCCCTAAAAAACTTTAAATCAACATCATTATCATCATGATTCTCCAGCCCTTATCTCAATTTATTTCTGGTAGGCGGAACAAGTCTATTTTTCCATAATTCTCTATTAGTCGTCATCTCTGTAGTCACCTTCTTTCTAGCAAACTTTTAAACATTATGTTTTCTGTGTGGTATCGAACATTAAGAATAACACCACCCCATTTCTTTTCATGGGTATCTGGAAGGCGACTAAGGGACTTCCTAGAGAATGGGCAGCAGCATTGTCTATGAATTTTACCACCATACTGCGATCCCAAATCCGCCTGCCAAGCGTGGCGATTATAGTAAAACCCTCAAAAAACTTGGCGGGGAGGTCTACGTCTAGCTGTGAACGTATTTTAGCTGAAAATATAAAACATTATGTAATCCAAATTAGATTTTACACTTCAACTATTTCCAGGATGAGCTCACAATCGTGCTGAAAAGTTCTGCAAATTGTTTATATAGTATAGTTTGAAGTAAATAAACAGATCCGGTTGTTCACTGTTTATTTTGAGATCACCGGCAGACGCTGCGATTGTGTAACTTATACCTATGCATATATAGGAGTAGAATCCGGTTGGTGGTCTCTGTTTTTATTCAATTTTCTGACTGTTAGATAACATTCGCGGAATAACGGTTCGAGTTTAAATTGATTGTGGATTGGTTGGTTTGCGCTCGTCGCGGTCTGTCTGTAAATGGGTATGTTGTTGCGGGTTGGCAGAACTTATAAAATCTGGCGGCAGTCTTACCATTAGTACATAAGCATGTTCCTACTGCTGCTGGGAAGAGGTCCCTCTGTATGAGGAAGAGCCCTGGAGCCTATTACATCAACGGGCATAGTGCGGGTTAGCGGCTGTCTTACTACTTGCGGGTTGCCTTGCGATTTTTTCTTAACATGAATAAGAGGGGTTTATGGCTAAGTACAGCCGCTCGGGTCAATTCATCAGGTTTAGCTGCGCTTGCCGCGGTTGATGGATGGATGACCATTTTTACATTCAAAGATCCCCCCGTGAATCGGAAGGCGAGTTAAACCGTTGGTGTCGGCTGTCATTCGTAATTCTTTTACAGTCGTTAGGGTCATCAGTAACCCGAATATTTAACATCCAGTCTTACTGAAGAGTACCGGTTACCCAATAACTGAGTTGTGAATTTCAGATAGGTAGTCGTTTCATTTAAAATTCTGGTAGTCAGCTACATTCGGTTAGACTGGCAGCCAACCCCAACATACATAGTTGGGAAATGGTTATGCTGATGATAACTTGCGAAGATTGTGTGCTTAGTGACATTGTTACATTCATTACGTTTGACAGACCGGATGGTCACTGTGAACTAGACAAAAGATCCTAGATCCTTTAGGTACAGGGTACCTATACCCTTGATAATTATTCAGTTGCATGCTACAGCAAAAAATAAAATGAGAACATCCAGCAAAATCAAAGATTTATCAAAGACTTCCGTAATAACAGGCCCCACTGCCAAAGTAACATTACAACTTTGTCTCTAAAACGGCTATCAGGTCAACTAACCCCTTGGTTTTACATATATCATGTATAAAGGTGTGTATAGAAGGCGGCGACCACGTTCCATCAGGATGCCGACGGCCTGTTTGCCGACACATTACAGTAATATAGTTAGCACACACGAGGATTCAGTGCCACACAATCTTAAGGTTCTATCGGAGGTTCTAATCGAAGGACCGAAACTAGTCCTTAATAGTTTATTTTCGCCCCCCCCCCACATTTGTTATTAGGGAAATATTAAACTGAGCCTCTAAAAACTTATTGACATTCTAATGATGGATACTTTTTAATAAATTAACCTTCAAAATGTTAACACTTCTACTTCGTCATTAACGTAAACGTTTTTTAATATCTGAGCCTCTTTTTAACAAATTCTGGTGTTATTTAGCAATTAATAACTAAGCTGGGTACTCCGACCAAATGGGTTAGGTTAGACTTAGAACTGTAGTTCCCCTGATCCCTTGTCCACGTGTGGGAAGGGAACTCCAGGGTGGTTTTTAGTCAGTAAAAATCTGATAGACCCATCTGCTCATTCCAGGGCAGAGGACAATTTACCAACTCTCAAAAAAGAATTGTGACCAACCGCACGCTAGCCGAGTGAGTGCTGTATTCGAGTTTATTTAGGACTGGAGTCCTAAAAATGTTGGTTATATAATAGCGCTCACTTATCTACTTCTAATTTCTATTTTGGGGTTTTAAAAGTACTAAGTAAATAGACCTGGGGACTTAATTTGTATTTTTCACAAATAGGGGCGCAGTTATCATATTAGAGTGTTCTATTAAAGATACTTAAATAGAAGTGAAAAACTACCAGAGGGGTAATTGCGGAACTTTTTATCGGTAGGAATTGGTTTAATATTCATAGTTAAACAACATTCATTGCGTTATTTACGTTGCTGAGCCGACAATTTATTGGAATAAATGACGCAATGGTTTAGAAATAATCTTCAATCCCATTCAGATTCTGATAAATTGTGCGTTTCGCAATTAGGGTGCTGGTTTTTTTTCGAATTCTGTTTATGATGGCATGTCTATTATAATTATTGCTTGACGTCCGACGGTTCAGATTGTCAGGAATAAAGAGTAGCCGACCGACGCGTTTAGTAAGCTCAATAGAAAGTTCAAAGTGAATAGTTCAATAAAGTTCTATTGTGAACTAATTCTATTTGAATGAGCTGTTCTATTCAACGTTTAGATAGGCTTAATTCCTGTTTGGAATTGGAGTTAAGAGTCTTTGTTTTATTTAGAACTAGCTTTTGCAGGCGACTTCGTTCGTGTGATATTTTGTTCCCCGACCCGTCGCATCGTATCCCATCACCCGCAGTGGCGTGCATTGCTTTTCAGTATAGGTAGGCACTACGCCGTCTGTTCTTGTGTTGGCAGACCAACGCGGGTTTCTTTTAAGAATGATAATTTAGTTCATCATTAGCAGCCTATAATGTTCCCACTGCTGGGACTCAGGCCTCCTCTTGTTGAGAGGGTGTGGGTCATCCCACTTTTAGTTAGTTTCTCAATAATTTCGGGACACACATTAAAATGTTAATTGATAAACTTATGGTGACTTTTCGAGGTAGGCACTGCTTGTGAGCCTATATGCAATGCACGGCATTGATCACCTGCCCGTGATATTACTTTTTTTTGCGTTTTTTCCGTCTTTTTCAGACATGGAAAGGGATTTCAATGTATCGTAATCAGCCTATATTGTTCCCACTGCGTCCCAACACAGGCCTCCTCTCGGTGAGAGAGATAGGGCCGTAATCTACCACGCGGGCCCAGTGCGGGTTAATAGATGTCACATGTCTTCGAATTTTTGGTTCTCAGACAGTTTTCTAACGATGTTTTCCTTCACCGTTTTGAGAGCAGTGGTGATTATATTATTTACTGCCTGAGTTCGAACCCACGACCTTCAACTCGTATGTCGGGGTCGATACCACTGGGCAACCAAGTTGAAGAGTATGTTTGTTTGGTTGAACGCGGTAATTTCTGGAACTACTGGTCCGAAATGATAAATTCTTTTTGTGTTGAGTAGCCTATTTATTGAGGAAGGTTATAGGCTATATAACATCACGTACCATCAAAAAGAGCGGAGCAGTAACGAAAAATGGACGAAAACTGGCAGTAAGAGCAAAATTTTGAAACGGACGAAGTCGCGGGCAGAAGCTAGTTTATAATATGCATGTATAGGAGCGATATCGGAAATCCTTAGTGTTGTGTAAAGTTTTTACACAGTTGCTCGTTATAAGTTCCAAGCATTCAAATCATTGTGAAATGCACGCTTTCACTTACGTCAAGTTAAGCAATATTTAAGTTTTCTAACTTAAGCTGATCCCTAATGGTGGGTACACATTTGTGAAATATAATTTACTATGGAAAAATCTCAAAATTTCTACACATATTTTATTCTATGATCTTAAAAAGTGTGTAGCAAGTCTGAAAGCCTTCGGCTATCAAGAATGATGAAGTACTAAGAATAACCTTTGGACGTATAGTTTGGTTTATTACGTCAATAAATCCATTCTCATATAAGTAGCTACTAAAATTTATTACAAAGTCGTAAAAGGTGAATAAGGGAGAGTTGCGTTGTTACCGAATCTTAGGTCATAAGGACCTAAGATTCGGTAACAACGCAACTCTACTCTCTACTTCTAAACTAATCTAAAGATAGCACTTTACGGCTGAATATCAAGAGTACCTCTTCATCATCATAGATAGCCCGACCTCACCCACTCTTTTGCATCTCTATTCTTGTGCTAATCACCAAACTCTGTACCAGTCTCATCCTGGTTCTATCCCGGTGGATACGGTGTAGTCAGCGTCAGATAGTATAACTTGTGTTATCATCTGTCATTATGCTGAGCTGAGGAACATTTGGCATTAGGGATATTTAAGTTTATTTTATTAAATCAAATTATTTTATTTCACATAAACCTACATGGGCACTTATGAAACGTCAGAAGCTAGGTGCGCGTTTCCAATTGGTTGCTTCCTATGGAGAAGAACCGGCACGAAACTCCACGGTTACTCTTTTAAAAATATTCAGTATTATATGGTTCGGTGCCTCAAAAGGAAACGGAATGGAACCTTTATAAGATTACTTCGTTGTCTGTTCGTCTGTCAGTCTGTCATGACCCTTTTTCGACGACGTTCCTCAGTACAACTAGATTCTGTTTTCTTTTTATTATTGCCTTTGTTCCAATGAATAAATAGGTACCAATAAAAATAAAAACAAACATTATGTAGATATTTTTAATCATGTAATCTATTATTATAATAATTAGCCGTTTCTGTCCCACTGCTGGGCGAAGGCTTCCCTACTCTCTTTCCACGTCTCTCTGTTCAGAGCTGCCAAGTACCAGTCTTTATTAAAAGACTCCAGCTCATCCCGCCATCTCCGTCTGGGCCTATAATGGCCTATGTAATCTATACTAATACTCATACTAATATACTAAAATAAATATCTATACTAATTCTAATATACTAAAATAAATAACTAACTATACAAATAAATACAAAAACAAAGGATACTACTCGTCCGCATCACTGTCATGTGGACACGTACCCTGAAGACTGGCAGCATTGCCACGTTCAATGACAATGCTAATTTTTTGGCCTAAGAATGACTCCGCCCTCTGTAGATATTAGTTCGTTATAAATCTTGTTTCTTTTTAACCGACTTCAAAAAAGGCGGAGGTTATCAATTCGACTGTATTTTTATTTTTTATTTATGTTTGTTACCTCATAACTTTTGACTGGGTGAACCGATTTTGATGTTTTTTTTTTATTTGAAAGCTGGTGCTTTCCAAATGGTCCCATTTTAATTTGGTTCCAGTCGGACAATGGGATCCATGTGAAAACCAAATAAAAGTCTTAAATTTGCCCTAGGTATTTGCGCGACAAATGAACGAATAACGCGATTAGATTATTGCGGGGTATCTACCATAACTAAAAAGTTAAAAATAAAATCTTTTTACAAAAAAATAAAAAAATAACAACCAACTTCCTTAAAAAAAAAACACAACAAATTCAAAAATAACTTTAATTTCGGAAGTCGGTGGTAAAAAAATCTTAAATACAGATCCTAAGACACCGAATTCCGAAATTAAAGTTATTTTTGACTTTGTAGTGTTTTTTTTAAGTCCCCATCTCAGAGGATTCCAAACAGGATATAACAAACACTTAAGAGGACTTAAGTGTTTGCTATATCCTGTTTGATGGCAAAAGATAAGGGTAATTGGCACCTTTGATCCTTATAGATACACCTTCCAATATACCGGATGACATTTTTTACCGTCTCGACCTTTATATGGTGTGTTGTGTAACTAGAATAGAAGGCAGGAAGGCCTTCAGATTCATCGTAGGTGACTAAAGCAGCGCGGGACGCGGGTGGACAGGGATGCGTGTGCGGCTCTTGCGCCTGCGAAAGATCAATGAGGCCGCCTATCAGCCGGCTTCAAAGGGTAAGACCGCGCTCCGAAATCAATGATACATGCCGCGCATTGAATAGGGTGCGTATGATTTGAGTTTCGATAGATTTAAATATATTTTTTTGTTTTTTTTTTCCAAATTTCTGTTTTTGTTGTTCTAGTATGAAAATGTTACTTTAAATGTGTAGTATTTATTGCTAGATCAATTTAATTACATGTTATTCAAAAATAAAAATAATAAAAATTTCTATGCCAAAAGCTTCTACTCCGTTCACCTATTACCCCCATTTTTTTTCAAGACGCTAAAAAAAGTCACCCAGTATAACGAGACTCCTGCTCACCTCCGTTCCGAACGACACAATCCACCGGAGTGTATCCTAAGTAATTGCAACCCATAACATTGTAGCGGCGCGCATTCGCTCCAGAAAGAACGCCCCATTCCAAGGATAATAAACGGGATATATTGCCAGTGAAGATAAAGAAAATGGAAGTTCTGAGCCTATCTATACGTCTTATGGGACGATATTGAAGAAATTATGAGTATAGGGAGATAAATACGAAAATGTGGCAAAAAATCAAGGATTTTTTCGGTAAATAAGCCAGAAACTTTTATTGAATTCAGAACATCTTGTCTCACACCGAAAAAATAACCTCTTGCAAATATATTCCATCTATTTGCATCTATTTTAGTTGAGTACATAATAAAAGCGAAAACTTGTAAGAATTTAATAGTAATAATGAAATCTCGTGCAAATATATATAATAACAACTGATATGCACAAACATAATAATAATAGTTATAATACAATATAATTATATACCAAATGAAAGACAGTAAATGAGAATATTGATTTAATTAAATTGTAACTCAGCCCTCTTCCTCTCTCCTAATTTTTTTTGCGTGCCCGACAGGGTCCATATTTTGATCTTGTACCATTTTTATTTTTTACCATCTTCGTAACATATGGAATGCAATAAAGAATTGAGTATTGAGTATTTAAAAAACAGGTAGCCAGTTTCCATGCCCACAATAAGTCGTAGTTGGCTTGAACAGAGCCGTACGGCTGATTTGAACCATTATTGGGCCAATATGAGCCTTTGGTCGGCCGTCGGACCAATGTAAGCCGTCGGCCTAGAGTGAACCGGCGGGACGCTGTGAGCCGTCAGCCCAATGTGAGCCGTCGGCCCAGTGTGAGCCGACGGGTCGTTGTGAGCCGTCGTTAGCCCAATGTGAGACGGCGGGACGTTGAGAGCTGTCGGCCTAGTGTGAGCCGGCGGGACGTTGTGAGCTGTCGGCCTAGTGTGAGCCGGCGGGACGTTGTGAGACATCGGCCCGTTGTGAACCGACGGGTCGTTGTGAGCCGTCGTCAGCCCAATGTGAGACGGCGGGACGTTGAGAGCTGTCAGCCTAGTGTGAGCTGGCGGGACGTTGTGAGGCATCGGCCCGGTGTGAGCCGGCGGGTCGTTGTGAACCGAAGGGTCGTTGTGAGCCGTCGTCAGCCCAATGTGAGACGGCGGGACGTTGAGAGCTGTCGGCCTAGTGTGAGCCGGCGGGACGTTGTGAGCTGTCGGCCTAGTGTGAGCCGGCGGGACGTTGTGAGACATCGGCCCGTTGTGAACCGACGGGTCGTTGTGAGCCGTCGTCAGCCCAATGTGAGACGGCGGGACGTTGAGAGCTGTCAGCCTAGTGTGAGCTGGCGGGACGTTGTGAGGCATCGGCCCGGTGTGAGCCGGCGGGTCGTTGTGAACCGAAGGGTCGTTGTGAGCCGTCGTCAGCCCAATGTGAGACGGCGGGACGTTCAGAGCTGTCGGCCTAATGTGAGCCGGCGGGACGTTGTGAGGCATCGGCCCAGTGTGAGCCGGCGGGTCGTTGTGAGTCGGCGAGACGTTGTGAGAGATCAATATGTTAAAAAGTATTCTAAATTATTTAAACAAGTTTGTGGAAAAAGAATTCAAAAATTAAAATATTATGTTACTAGGTTTTATCTTACAATATTTACACAATTTAAGAGCGAAATCTTAAAGAAAAAAAATATGCAAGTACAAGTATTAGAGAAAAAAAAAGACAATCATAGGGCATCAAAAAATAGTTCGTTACAATATGGGCAAATGCAAAAAAAAAGTTGAGCTCCATTAAATATAAAAAAAATTGTCGAATAAATCAAATGTGACACAAATTATATGCACTTGAGTTGGTTCAAAGTAAATTTCACAGAATACCACTCCAGGCTCTTTCAGTATCTGACACGCACATTTGCGGCGGTTAGTTAGAGTGCCTTGAGAAGCAACGGCGTCCTCACCTTCCGCCTTACGCAGGTCCTCATCGGACACGGTTGTTTCGAGAGGTTCCTACTCAAGATAAAGCAGGAGGAAATGCCCGGGTGCTACCATTGCGTGGATCGCCTGAAAGACATGGTGGAGCATACGTATTTTTCAGCAAAAAAAAACTACTTAAAGAAATAACTGTTTACTAAATTAATATCAATATTTTCATGAAGTATTTACCCATACCTACCACCGAACAGTCCTTACCCCTCGTGTGGTAATGGGACAAGCCATTAATAACGTTAAATTGGCGGCATTCGTTCTCCTGGCAACAAATGTGTCCGCGACAGCATGGTTTAGTGGTTCCAATTACGAGAGACGTTGCTTAGAGCTTGCGGTGTGTGTAAGAGGGTAAGCAGGGTTGGTGAAGTGTGGGAAATGAAATTTTGATATTTATTATTCTACTAACTGATTGGTTTCGGTAGTGAAGTGTGAAAATTGAAAAGCATAATCAGATAATGGGCCCACCATATCCACCACGCGGGTTCAGTGCGGGTTGGTGGATTTCAGATATCTTCAATTTTTTGGTTCAAGGACATATGGATTCCTTCCCGATGCTTTCCTTCACTGTTTCCAGAAAAATGGAAGTGATACCACTGGGCCATTAATGCTCTTAGTCTTTACGAGTCTACTATGTTTAAATTTAAACGACATTATCGTGTTCCGTAAATAAGAAAACAATGACTAGCAACTACATAAATAATTTGTAATTCATGAATTAAAATTTAAACACTACGTAACGATGGCCTACGAACTGAGAGAGGTGCTACAACCAAATTACTCACATACCTTCGTACTTTAACATAAAAATAACTTCACGCGTGTATTTCTTGGAGGGTAAGGTAGAGCTATACCTATAGTACACACACATTTCGCCTGGTATGTTTAAGTCCCATGTAATAGGGGGCGAGCCTATTGCCATCAACCGGACAGAAAACCGGACACCGAGCTGCTACTGGGAAATCCCAAATGGAAAAACCCAATAACACTGTCTCCGATCCGGGAATCAAATCCAGGATCTCAATCTCAGGAGTAACGCTTACAACCACATGATCAATGAGGCACTCAACTACTACTTACTTACTTTGCTCATCATTTTGGTAACCAGTCAGTTTCTAAAGCGTACAACCACAGAATAGTCTCGATATCACCGTTTTTTTTTCAGTCCTGAGCAACATACGTTTAACCTTTAACACCGGATTAAGTTTATGATGCTAAATTGATGTTGGCTGTTGAATATTCAAATATAAATGTCGAGAAGTCGGTTTGGTTTTAGTACCTATTGGAAATAAGTCATGTGGGAATATTTTCTGTGGTGAGTGGGGTTTTGCGACGGATAGTAGTTTAACATAATACATATACAAGGTATAATTTCCCCATTTCTTCCCGTGGGTGTCGTAAAAGGCGACTAAGGGATTTACTAAAGAATGGGCAGCAGCGTTCTCTATGCATTTTACCACCATACTGCGATCGCCAACCCGCTTGCCAAGCGTGGCGATTATGGCAAAGCCCCCCAAACTGGGGGAGGCCTAAGTCCAGCAGTGGACGTCTTACAACTGAAATGATGATGATGATGATATACAAGGTGTTACTTTTAAGTTTGCTTCTCCACAGCCGCGTTGCTTCTCCACAGCCCATTTACTAGGTAAAATGTTACCTCTTGACAAAATGCCATTTTTTTTTAAATCTGTTAAAGAAATATTACACCTGAAGTTTGTTGCGCAAGTTTCCAGCAACAGCACTTGGAGGTGGTGAAGGGCGGGCGTTTTGGGGGACTGTCTTATATATTTTTGACGTTCAAAACGTGCGGATCTTCAGCCTAGATTAAATTAAGTAAATGACTTTTGATTTCATTTGTATTAAACATACCAATTCATCATCTGCCTGGACTTTTCTCAACGATGTTGGGGTTGGCTTCCAGTCTAACCGGATGCAGTTGAATACCAATATTTTACATGGAGCGACTGCCTATCTGACCTCCGCAAACTAATTACTGGGTAATATGATACCCCTTGGTAAGACTGGTTGTCAGACTTTTGGGACTTTCCTGACGACCTGTAACGACTGCCTAAGATGAAATTACAGCCGGGACCAACGGCTTAACGTGCTTTCCGAAACACGGCGGTCTTGGTATGTAAAGATGGTCACCCATCCACGAATCAACCGCAGCAAGCGTAGCTTAACCTGATCGATCGATCCGTGCGACTGTTATTACTTAGCCACAAACCCCTCAACCCAAATTAAACATACTAATTCACCCCGCCAAATTAACCTGTACAACAAAGTGAGGTCTCACTAGTATGCAGCGCTAGCACTCCTCAACAAACTGCAGGGAGGTTAGATTGAAAGAGGGGTAGAGTTTTAATTGAAACGTGCACCGGTGAGCCGAGGGTTTTAGAAAGGTGTAAGTAATTAAAGAAAAACTTTTAATTGAACAAAGTAATTTCTAGTAATTAAGTAAAGATGCGGTTTTAAAGAAGATGTAGTGACAAACATTTAAAACAGTATGCTTAAATGGTTTGGTTATGTTGAGAGGATAACTGAAGGACGGCTTAGAAAAGGTATTCACAAGGTAGATATGAATGGACACTCCAGGAGGAGACGCCCCAGGTTCTAGAGCGTCCGTAACTGTTAGAATTATGTGCTGAAATCATAGTTTTAGTTTGTGCATCCATGCCTCTGCCACTTTGCAAAAAACTTGTCAGTTGATACCACAAATGAAGTTCTAGGGTATTTAATTAACGAATTAAATACCCTAGAACTTTACAAAGACCGTGATTAACGAATCACGGTCTTTATAAACATGCTTTTATTAGCTTGCTATGTATGTTACGGAATCTTTTAATGTGATTTTCAGCCCCATCAAACGTTGGATTAATTTGAAAGTGCACACTTATCAAGGATTGATGACAATACAACAATTTTATCAATGTGTTCCTTTAACCTGACCAGGATCACCAGGATAGCAAAAACAAAAAACGAAAATACCCGCTTTTGTAGCTAGCCGAACTAAAAATAGAAAAAAATTAGTAATAATATTTGAAAAGCGTGGGCTGCCTGATATCAATTAAAAATACCACAAAAAATACCCCACTGTGTATACATTCAAATGATATCATTTAGTAGGTAATCACTTTTTACTTATTAGGTTTTTTTTTTTTTTTACTATTTTGTACTTTTTAGCTAGGTATTTTTAGTTTTTTAAACTATTATTTTTTATATCCAACATAAATCACACAATCAGATTAGAGCAATATGCTGTGTGCTGCTGTGTGCACTAAAAGATATTTCTTATTTACAACTTCATGTTTTCAGGAACGAGAATCTCTGTATTGTAGCCCAACTGACCTTGTTAAAGTAATATTATCAAAGCATTCTTCCCGAACCGTCGCGGCATTCATGTCATAATATTTCAATATTTTGTCAGCAAATGAGAAAGTTTCCTACTTCAATGTTTTGAAGGTTCACTTATTAATAATAGGTTATTTTTATACAATTTTTGTTACTGAATCATCAAACTTCACCAACTATCTGGAAGTTCAGTTGGTGATATTTGTTCTTGTTTTAGCTGATGAAGATGCTATTCTCCTGATATTATAATTTAGATTCCTTTGACACGAAATAAAAATAAGGAAAAAATTGTGCTGAAAATGTTCACAATATGTACTGCATACATGCATATAAATAAGTTTCGACGGGAATTTGATTTAAATTTTTGGCAATGACTTCAACTTTTTTTTAAAGTCAACGTTACTATGAAAATAAACGTATTTTTAACGAGTTTTATTTTATATTTTAAAGCCTTTTGCAATAATGTGAAGTCACTTATTTATTACCTCGGTGAGCAAGTGGACGCCAACGCTTCTGCTAAGCATGGGGTTCTGGATTCAATTCCCAGTTAATTAAAGCTGCTATTGGGTTTTCTATCTGGAATTCCACAGTAGCAGCCCGGAGTCTAGACTTGTGCCCAGTCGATGGTAATAGTCTCGCCCCCTATCACATACGACTTAAAAATAACTGGCGAATTGTGGGTGTGGGTGTAGACACACCTGTGACGAATCCTGAGAGGAAAGAACGCAAGATGTTATGTAAGGTTTATCATTTCAGCCAAATGACATCCACTGATGGACGTAAGCCTTCCCTTAATTTGGGGAGGTTTGCCACTATCGCCACGCTTGGCAGGCGGGTTGGCGATCGCAGTATGGTGGTAACACGCATAGTGAACGCTGCTGCCCGTTTTCCAGTAAGTCCCTTAGTCGCGTCTTACGACACCGACGGGAGGAAATGAAATGGTGCTAACTTTACGTGCGGTACTAAACGGAAGTACAACACAATGATAAATTAATTAATAAATTATTATTGTTTTGCTGTTACCTAGCAACATAACAACTGACAGCCAGGGATCGGAATTGCAAACAAAACACAAAAAGCCCTTGTCAAAATAATACACGGACAGTTGTCATTGCTATTTCATTTTCGCGCAGAGTTGTTGGACGGCAATCAATTTGTTTGATTTATTGTTTCCTGTTCGAAGGGTGGCAGAGGTATCCGTTTCTGTGAGTCTGTGACGTCACGCGTGTTGTTACAGCTTAAACGATATTAACGAATTATTAACGTTGGGCTGATTAATTGTTATTGATGGTGAATTCTCTTGACCTACACAACTGGAATAACCTGTTATTAAAAAATAACACAACTTCACGCGTTGTGTTACCGTAGGGTTGGGCAGAGGTGTGCCTATCGAACACCCGCATTACGTCAGTTAAGGTTGCAGCAGACAGTCGCAACGAGACTGTAGTTGAACATTTTCTATGAAAACTTCACTGAAATTTTTCTACCAGGACCGTTTCGAATTTTATGTTCAGTCAACGTTAATAATATCGCGACGAGCAGACTATTCAAAATGATCTCAACAACTATGAAAATTAAACATTAAATCAATGACACAAGGATTGTTTCAGAATGAAAACATTACACGAGATCTGTCATTCTGACTAAAACTTTATCCAATTGAGATAAAGTTTAATTTTCTTAATTGTTCAGATCATTTTATAAAGTCTGTTCGTCCTGATATATATGAAGCTGTCTGTTCAAGTACCATAATTATGTAGGTAATAGGGGGCGAACCTATTTCCATCATTATCATTGTTTCTTTGAAGACTTGGTGAACAAAACCCTAACAACCCAGCGTAATAGCTCATTTAAAAGCAATTCGATAGTTTGGGCACCGTCTGCAAGATAAATGTGCTATCGATTTCTCGTTTCTATCCGACGGATACAGAAATATCCGTGATGCCGTGATTTTTATGGATTCGAACACAGTCCATTTAGTTAAGTAGTTGTAGAGGAATATATCAATAGGGTTTCTAGTTTTTATGGAGTTGTACGGAAGTGACTGAAACTACAGTAATAGTGTATAGTTTTTTACCAAGATGTACGTTGATACAATTATTAGAATAACGCTTTGTTTGAGACTTAAAACTTAATTGATAAAGGGTTTTAACTCCAAAGCTTGTCTGCAAAATATCCCTTTTATCGCTACCAGGACTGCCCATTGTAACACCTTATGTAAAATTTGGACATTTATATTTGTACAAGCTGTTGCCCTCAACTTTGTCTGCGATCCAGCACCCTAATTGCGAAGAGCACTATTTACCAGAATCTGAATGGGATTGAAGATTATTTCTAAACCATTGCGTCATTTGTTCGAATAAATTGTCGGCTCAGCAACGTAAATAACGCAATGAATATTGTTTAACTATAAAATGAAACCAATTTCTACTGATAGCAAGTTACGCAGTTACCCCTCAGGATGAAAAGTAGTCTATGTCGTTATTGAGGTCATGGTCAGTATGTGAGCATAATTTCATACAAATCCCTTCAGCCATTTTAGCGTGAAAGCGTAACAAACTAACCAATTACTTTCGCAGATATATTATTATGGATCACATGCCATTCAATCCGCCTGACATTTCCTAACTATGTTGAGGTCAACTTCCAGTCTAACCAGATATACCTGAATTCCAGTATTTTACATGCACTGACTGCTTCTCCACAGCCCAGTTACTAGGTAAAATGTTACCTCTTGACAAAATGCCATCTTTTTTTTAACCGACTTCAAAAAGGAGGAGGTTATCAATTCGGATGTTTATATTTTTTTTTTTTTTTTTTTTATGTATGTTCGGCCATAACTCTGTCATATATAGACGGATTTGCAAAATTCTTTTTTTGTTTGAAAGGGGTTTATTCCGAAATGGTCCCATATGAATTTCATATAGATCTGATGATGAATTCCAGAGATAAACACCGGAACTCTTTAAAAAATGACAGCAAATCAACCGCAATTTCTGCAATCGCATAAATATGCATTGTTTGTTTGGAATTAGTGCGGGGTGGATACCACAACTAAAAATTCAAAAATAAAAACTTTTTTACAAAAAAAAAAAACAACCGACTTCCTTAAAAACACTTCAAAGTGAAAAATAACTTTAATTTCGGAAGTCGGTGGCAAAAAAACCATAAATACATATCCTAAGACACCGACTTGCGAAATTAAAGTTATTTTTCACTTTGAAGTGTTTTTAAGGAAGTCGGTTGTTTTTTTTTTTTGTAAAAAAGTTTTTTTAAATAAACAATTTTAAACCAAAAACGCAAGCCAGCAGAAACCAATGCAAATATAGAAAAGTGGCATTTAAAATTCAGATTCCCTTTCGCCTGTTGAATTCAAAGCGCACTGTACCCCACATTTATATGAAAGTGAAGAGAGAATGTGGTTTCTACGAATGAAGGAAAATACACAGTGTTCGGAATTTCCCACGGGTGGACTAGAAGACAACCTATTATTTGGAAACGTGGCAAACGTCTCTTTGCTCCGAGTGTTACCAGTAAATAGAATTCCTACGTATTATGAAAATGTTGGTGTTTTCCTTGGCACGAATTTCTCATTTCAATGTTTCGTTCTAGCAAGATTACGTGTCATTGTCATAAATGATTGATGATGATTCATATCAATTAAGAAGTTTTTTGAACATTACACAATTTATATATTCGTAAATGTTTTACATAGGCGCCATAGTCTGCATAATCTTTAGGTATAATGCTTTTAGAATAAGATCTGAATGTCATTTATTTGTTCTATTTTTATGTAAAAAGAATCAAATTTAATAATCAAGTCAATCTGATGAAAAAAACCCAAAAACACTTTGCCTGACCTGGGATTAGAACCCAGGACCCTCGCATTGTCAGCAGTAGCGCTTGCGACTAGATACTAGACCGACATCCATCTTTTAAAAACGGTTCATGTACTGCAGATTTTTCTAAAGAACTTTGTTAGAGGCTAATGATATACCAGCTCTACAAACCGATTTATCAACACAAATTCTATTGGCTTACCACTCCCTGTGTTGCAAACTCGTTCCTGTCGTCAAATATTTGACAGCCGCCATTTTTGATTCAAATTCAGCCAGCGTTCTGCGCGCTGTCCGATGAATTTGAAAATACGCTTGTATTTGGTGCTTCTGTACCTGACTCCATGGCACAGAATATTGTACTGAAGCTTTAAATGTAGATTATACTGCAAAGCTTGTATTGTGATGAAAATTTAAACAAAGCTTTGATGATTTTATGCTGTGTAACCGTGGGTTGACTCTAATAGTATTTTAGTGCTCAGCATGGTCAAATATCATCATCATCATCATCATTTCAGGCTAAAGACGCACTCTCGATCCACCTTGCGGGAGGTCTTCCAAAGCTACGTCTTCTGTTCTGTTAATCCGTCGGCACTCCAGAAACTTTCGGCCCCATCGGCCATCTGTTGCCCTTGGAGTAACTTACAGCCTCCTCATGAGGCCCTTTGTGTGTGACCAGTTTTCACTTATTTTTATTTTTTTTGAGTAGGAAATCATCAAATGACATCTCCCGCTTTGGGCATAGCGGGAGGGTGTGTCAGACTTTTACTGACTAAAACCCGCCCACCCGTATTCCTTCAGTTGCCCATATGCCAGGGCCACGGTATCTCTTTCGAACAAATCTCGTGACCCTGGCAGGCATCGGTCCTAGCAGACCCCTTCAGACATCTCTTTAAGACGCGCGTGGAACACAACGCGCCGTCGATCCGAGCCTGGTCCTAACCGGGCGGCGAGCTACCCATTGCGCCTACAAGCTCACGTCTACGATGGCTAGGAGTTTGTAATGGACTCCCGACGCCTGGGGCTTCTCCTCCTGCGGTGGCTAGAGGCGTGAGGGCGTAGATACTGCCTCTCTCCCACGCGCCCCGCCTCCTCCTTCGCGAGCATTAGTGCTTCGCAGAAGGAGGTGACGGCTTCCCATGCCCTTTCGCTCTGTACCATGGCTTGCACCCGAGCCGGACGCGAGCGGTCGTAACAGCCATGTCCGGTGAGGACCTGCGTAAGGCGGAAGGTGAGAAGGCCGTGGCGCTTCTCTATCCATTCCTCAAAGAGGGGACTTACCGCCGCAATTATGGCGTGCCCAGTTTCACATACATCAAAGACATTTTCAATTCTCACTTCAATACTTGTTCATTATGACATAATTACACAAAATGATATCATGGCTTGAAAGAATTTTAACGAAACAGTTTCTCGATTATAATCACGAAAGTTTATTTTTTAATGAAATTCGCAGATTCTGGTATGAGCAATAATTTTTCCGGTCTGACCTAGTTTCAACTTGTATAAAAGTATTTTCATATTCAGCTATGTGGGTAGGTACGTAGCAGTCATTTTTGTAGAGAAATATTTTGCGACTGCTGGTTGGTTTAAAATTCAATAACACTATATAGCATAACGTTTCGCTCGAATTCTTGGAATGTGTGAATAGAAGCAAATGTTACAAATAACACAACCTCAACATAACAGCATTCCTGTTATCCCAGAAGTGATAGACAGAGTTTTTTTATTGCTGAAAGGCTCTGCTCTTGACCTCGATGGATGAGGTTTATAATGGAACAAGCTTGTCTAGAAGATGTCTGTTTACTTTTGATTTGAAGGTAGACGGGTTAAATGTGGAAGGGAAAACAGACGCTGGCAGTGACATCCACACTTTGGCTGTGAGCATAATGAATGTGGAGAAGCAAGTGGTACCATGCCGTACGTCTGGTAGTTCGACACCAGAAGGTCGATGGTGGCATCAGGTCGTGGAGCTCCTGCACGCTCTGTCCGATATACATTCGGTAAAATAATGAAATGCGAGCAACATTACGCCGATAAGGCAGGCGATCAAGCCTAGCCACCAACGTCTCGTCGATTATCTTTTTGCTCTGCGTTCCTCTGGTATTTTGCTGCGCCATCGCATTGATGACGGCAATACTCTAGAATGGACTTGAACTTTGTATAGACAAAAAAGTTGTCTGGATATGAAGTATCGCCTCACCTTATTTAAGATGACCAGCCTCGTGGCTGTAGTCTGTGCTTTCGACTCGATGGTTGAGCTGAAGTTGAGATCAGTCGTCAATTTCATGCCCAAAAGCTCTAGGCGGTCATATCGCACATCCTCTAAAAAACTGTCATAACACAAAAAAAGTAAGAACACAGTTGTTTTTGTGTTACGACAGTTTTTTAGAGGAAAAATACTAAGAACACAGATAAAACAGTCATGATATGACTGTGTTTTTGTGTTATGACAGTTTTTTAGAGGAAAAAACTAAAAACACAGTTAAAAACATAGTCATATTATGACTGTGTTTTTAACTGTGTTCTTACTTTTTTTTGTGTTATGACAGTTTTTTAAAGGATGTGCGATATGCACCTTGGAAAGTGGGTGATAAAATAGCGAATAAAATGAGCTCTTTTTGGCCGCCTGTGTTTTCAGAGCATTGAATCTTATCAGATTATCATCAGGCCACTGGGAAACGAGATTAAGGTAAAATTCACTCACTCCACCGTGGCCTCTCTTAGAGAAACTGTTTCATGTCTGCTGGCTTTTGCACTAGACATGTATCTTCCAGAAACTGGGCTGTGACCTGCATACCCGATAGCATCAAGCTGCTGCAGCTCATTACTGTGCAGCAGAAATAGAGTCGCAGATAGAACAGACCCTTGAGGAACACCGGTTTTAATCCATCATTCGGCCATCAATGGCCTTATGATCCGACGAGCAGCTATCTATGACCATGCTGATCGATAGACAACTTAGGAAGACGAATGTGGGAAGCTTACCCAACAGACTTGCATGCCAGAACCTGTCAAAGGCCTTTGAAATAAAAAGCGAGGGCATCATCACGGCATGACCTCGACAGAAACCATATTGGTGGTCACTGGGGAGCTCATTATCTTCCAGGTATTGTTAAATACCCTTTCCATCACTTTAGATAGTTAAGAGGTTATGATGATTGATTCATAGTTACCTTGTTACCTTTTTTAGGCACTGGCTTGATATTAGCAAGTTTCCAGGACCAGAGTCCTACCGGTGAAAAATTAAAACTGGAGTAGTACGGAGCACTACTCTAGTATTTAGACAGAAGCGATACAAGCGCCTCAAGACCGAAGACAACTTTGGAACACAGATTTCAAGACTCTTGCTAGGTCAGTTCACTGGCTTTATTCACGTCTAGACTCCAAAAGTCCGTAGAAAACGACGTGTACCAACAGTACTCCTACATTTCGCAAGTTTTGTTTAAGTCCACTGGCCAACCAGGCATATGTCAAGATTCCAGGCTGCTGCTGAGAAATTACTGATGGAAAACCCAGTACAACTTTGCCTGATCTGGGAATCAAACCCAGGACCTCATGCTTAGCATTTCCACTTCGCAGGCAGTCGAATATAACCAATTCGGAACTAATTAATCAAATTTAAAATAGAGAGTGAGCTTATTGCCATTATAACGGGAACAAATCCAGTCTCCGGGCAGCTACTAAAATTCAATTTATTGGGCAAATAACCTGTAAGACTTTCAGTACCTAAACCATCACGTAGCTCACCTGTAGTTGGCAGAACAGACCGTCGCGCTATTTATTGTCGTGACCTCGCTTGAAAATGCGGCATTCCCAGAACTAGGTAAAGTCAAGAATTTTTTTTTTTTGTTAAGCAAATTGAAAACTATTTTATCCATATATCTTCTTCTTAGGACAATCTTCTTAGGACAACCAACACAACGTTATCTGATCCCAAACTAGGCAGAGCCTGTACTATGGCAACCAGACAACTGATAAACACACATATATACACATACATAGAATCACGCCTTTTTCCCATGAGGGTAGGCAGAAACCACGGAACGCCACCTGCTACGATCTCTACACACTTCTTTTGCCTCGTTTAAGTTCATACAATTGGTCATACACACACGCCGGTTGCGAGTACTACGCACCTGACCTTTCTGAAGAACATCACCAATAAGGTCCCTATAGTTCCTCCTAGGGCGTCCCCTCCCGGTGTAACTGATAAACATACTTATATATTTCTAAATACATACATATTATAGATAAATAACACCCAGACACAGAACAAATGATCGTGCTCATCACACAAAGATTTGTCCTGGGTGGGAATCGAACCCACAACCTCAGTCTTAGGAGTCAGGGTCACTAACCACTAGACTAACAGGCCAGTCATATATATATTTATATTCAACCTAAGTGTTTCCACTGCTGGGGCATATGCCTTTACTCGGTGAGAGAGAGTGGGCCATAATCTACCACGCGGGCCCAATACAGGTTGGCGGATGTCACGTCTTTGAATTTTTTGGTTCTAGGACATGGCAGTTTCCTAAAGAGCCTTTTGCGTTCTCAGTTTTAAAGCAGTAGTGATTAAATTATCTATACTCAATACTCAATATCTTTATTGCTTTACCATAATGTGAACTTAGGTGGTAATTATATAATTTAGATCATTATGGACCCTGTAGGGCACAGCAAAAGGATAGGAGAGAGGAAGCTCTGTTTTTGAAAATCATTTGGTCAGGAGATGTCGTAGAATAAACCAATATATCGCTTATTTATCTATAAAATGTATTAACATAATTTATATGATTTTTATATAAGTATCTATGTATTATAATAATTCTGTTTATTCATTTATATGGATTGTTGTTCTTTCAAAAATAATTATTAGTTATATTGTTTAATTTATTAAGTATTTAATTTTATTTATAATTATTTCTGTTTGATTTAATTTTTGTTTTTTTATATTATTTGATAAATTATTATTATATTATGTATTTTTTTTAAATACATCATACATACAATTTAGTATCATTAATTTATTTTACATATACCTATAAATTGCGTGTTTATGATTAATTATTATTATCAATTATCATCATTATAGTATTTATTATCATATTAAATTATATATCTATTATTTATTTTTATCATTTAAATATTCTTCTAAGGAGTAATAGCATTTGTTAATTAGTAATTTCTTAAGATTTCTTACAAATATATTGAACTTTTCTTCATTCTTTATAATGTCAGGCAGTTTAGCTTGGAGGTTGGTATGTTTAGCCTTGATCGGGGCCTAAGTGTGTATTGTGACTGGATGTCTTCGCGCTTTGTGTAGAACTCTGGATACTTGCGGACAAATTTACATGTTTCTAGAATATAAATACTGGGTAGTGTTAAAATATTATGTTTTTGAAAGTGGGGTTTGCAGCTGTCGGTTTGATCAATGTTTACCATGATTCTGACTAATTTCTTTTGTAGAGTAATCTATGCCAAGTAAAGCGCCTGCCTGCGTTCGAACCCACCTACAACTCGTATCTCAGGGCCATTACCACTAGGCCACTACTGCCTTCTCTGGTTGATGAAATGGCTAAAACAGACCTTGACATGTTTTAAATAAGGCTCGATTTTTGATAACTTCATGACAAACAGATGGAATAAGTCACAAAAACACTCACAACACGTTCTTAACTGAACAAATAGCTGTGCTGCTGGGAAGTTTGTTGTGCCACTTCTGCTTTCCAGCAGTTGTTAAGGGCGGTCGTTTTGGGGACTGTAATTTCTTTGCTGATTCCCAGCCTAGTTTGTCTTTCGTGTTTTATTTTTAAGTGAACCTTTCTGTCGTTGATCGAGTGGATACATGTCGCGATGACCTAGTGTTGAAGGAGTCACCTTCCATGCACGAGGTTGTGGTGTTAAATCTGGGAAAGTACTTATGTCACTTTTAATTCATATGTGCTTTCTGAGTTTATTTTGTGAGTGTGACGAGGGCATAACTGACATCAGTGAAGGAAAACACCATGAGGTAACTTGGACTTTGAATTTATATTAGTCTGATCGCCAACCCGTCTATTTATTTATTTTGGCCAACCAACAACTGTATATACTCATACAATATAAACATGATTTTCTATTAACTAAGGTTAGTATTACAGTTGCACCGCATGCCCCATAAAAGTAAGAACTATAAGTCTAGGGCAAGAATGATTACCAATGCTCGTGCCTTCTGCTTGAGAAGAGGCTTTTGCCCATTAATGCAACAGTAACAGACCAGTCATAAGGCAGAACGTAAAATAATAATAATTATACCAATATAATAATAATTATTTTAAGTTCTGCCTTTTATAAGAAGACAACTAGGTACCAATTAGGTATAGGTAGGTACCTAGGTTTCTCCACTCGATTTCTAAGCACTAGTTTAAAACAAAGGTAGCAAACTACCGTAATTTATATCCAGCACACAAGTTGGGGGTAAATGGGGGTAGATATAACGCTTCAGAGATCGTTGGGGGTGAATAAGTCACCTATCCCACCGCCGCGAGGAAGAGACTAGCTATTGACGAATTTCTCGCTTGAGACGTATATAACATATTGTAGTTCCCGAGGAAGTAAAAAAAATAGCTGCTCGCTGACTGTTCTTATTGCCAGCGAGTACTCGTTTGTCTTAGCGACAAGAGCTAGAAGCCGAAGAGAAAAAAAAACCGGCCAAGTGCAAGTCGGACTCGCGCACCGAGGGTTCCGTATAAACCTGTAGTGTTTAATACCTCTACGAGTTCATGAGGAAAGGGGTGGTAAGTTTAAAATTATTAAAAATATTTTTATATGATGTTACTAAAAATTCACAGTTTTCGCAATTTTTCCTTTATCTGTGCTATAAGACGTTGCTTCGTACCAAATTTCAAAATTCTAGATCGACTGGAAGTTTTAGGGTTTGATTCCCTTGCGAGTTTCGAACATTTGCGGAAATTTGCGGCATAAACGGCTATATCTTTTGATTGCGTTAGCTTAGAAGTTTGATTTTTTCACAGCTCCAAGGGACAGTAGACTTGAGTATTTGATATAAATTTCAGTTTGATACCTCCACGCCCTCTTGAGAAAAAGGGTCATGACAGACGGACTGACGGACGGACAACAAAGTGATCCTATAAGGGTTCCGCTTTTTCCTTTTGAGGTGCGGAACCCTAAAAACAAGAAAATACGTTTATTTCCGGTAAACATGATGCAGAGAAGGGTCACAAGCACAAAAAGAAGAGGAAAATGAGCGTCACATCCACGCTATACGGCCATCGCTCAGCATAATGCTATGAGTATGACCCTGTATGAAAAATATGCCTAGCACTGGTTTTCAGCGACAACCGGCGTTGACGTAATGACGCCAACTGGTACTGTAAATGATAACTAAAAAAAAAAAAACAAAATACGTGCCCAGCGACACTAGCTTGGCGAATAGACTCGCCGTGAGACTCATGTTTGGTACGTATGCATTCCAGCGCTTACGCAGTCGCCGTCGCACACTCGTTGCTCGCCAATCTTATCCTAATGCGAAAGTTTGTGAGTATGGATGTATGGATGTTTGTTACTCTTTCACGCAAAAACTACTAAACGGATTTGGATGAAATGTGGAACACAGTTATATAAAATCTGGATTAACACATAGGGTACTTTTTATCCCGGTAGTACGTTCTCGCGGGATATATTCCGACCTCCACGCGGGCGAAGCCGCTGGCAAAAGCGAGTTCGTTTATAGTCGCTAGCTCTACTCGCTTCTCTCTAATCGCCAGCTGTGGGACATGTGCCTATATCGCTGAGGAACTAAGCGAGCCAGCTCACTCCACTTACGATCATTAAGCAGCTGATGTTCTTAAGTTTGGGAGTTTGTGCGCGAAGCCTGCAGTTTGGGAAGTGCTCTTAATCGTTCAAAACTGTGGGGGAATTTAGGGGGTTATGCAGTTTTGGAATTTTGAGAATATCAGTTCGAGTACTTATCATGGAAATTTCTGGTTTTCACAACCTAGAAGTCAGTAAAATGCACGTGCTCTTTGAAATTGAAATGTCGACGGATTCGGTTGAAAATAGATGGATCGATGTACAACAAACACAGTACGAATACGAACGTATATAGGTCTCCTATCAAGATTTAAATTAAAAATTAATGATAAAGTAGATTAAAATAATATAGTAAGATGCTTCTTATTACTGGAAATCAACATCACTGAAGAGGCGTAAAACGATAAAAATAAGTATATTTATCGACTGCTATGACGTTTTACTGCTCATAAAGTTTAGGTATAATTTACTGTCGCCATTTTTATTGGTAACTAGCTTTTGCCCGCGACTTCTTCCGCGTGGAGTTTGGTTATAACGTAGCGTAGGCGAGCGCTAAGAAAGGAAGTAGAATTTCACGGACGAAGTCGCGGCCAAAAGCTACTAAAATACAAAACTTCTTTATACACCACATTTTTTGTTAATCTATTACTGTGTGCCAAAATTATCAGCGAGCTTACGCGGGAGCAAGCCACATAGAATTTTCCGTGTGAAAAACAGTTTTCTCTCAGGTCTATACCCGCAAATTTTAATGTCTGCCCTTGTGATTTGTTTATGGTCATTGCAAAGCAGACTTTGAGGGGAAACTATCCGTTTGAATTCAAAGGGAAGATCATTCGGGATCAAAGGAATGCTTGATACAAATACAGTTTCCCCTTGCGCATATCCAGTTATAATTGTGGCTTCCACTATATTGCTATTTTGCTATTTAGTCGGGTTCCGTTGCACAGTTGAGGAGGTTTTAAATTTCGCAACAACATAACAGGAGTGCCCACGCGCAGAATAAGCTTATGATACGGAAGACCCGTTTGTTTCAGTGAATTAAGAAATTCGACAGGGTAGTTAAAAATTACGGACTTCCATACAAAATTTTAACCCCTTTTTCCCCCCTTTAGGGGACGAATTTTCAAAAATCCTTTCTTAGCGTATGCCTACGTCATTACAACTATCTGTATGCCAAATGTCAGCGAAATCCGTTCAGTAATTTCGGCTGTGCGTAGATAGATGAGTCATTCAGGTTTGCCTTTTATATATAAAAAGATAAGTCGGTACCATGTGATTAGAACTATTACTTGTATTGTAATGGGCTAAGTGCCAATTTCACTCGTTACAATTAACTTTTTTTTTCACTTTGTAGTGTTTTTCAAGTCGATTGTATTTTTTGTAATTAATTATTTTTTGTGGTTGTAGATTATTGACACCAACAGCTTTTGAACGCGGTTAGGATGTCTGTGTGAAATCCTCTCTAAGAGTATCGCCTAAGTTTGTCTTGATCTCTCTAAGTAGATATCTTTATCACATTTCTTCAGTATTATATATAAGATTCAGTGTTATAATATAAGATAAATGTATATATCTTATATTATAACTAAACACAAAAAAGATAAATACACTGAAACAAATCCTTTTAATAAAGCAATCCTGTAATCCCATACGACAACGCTCGGAAATCCTTTTCACCAATCCACACAATAGTAAAGCAATCAATGACACAAAAGAAAGTATTCCTCCACTCGTCTACTAAATAATTCAGCTGGTTATCGACAAGATTTGGGCCAACCGTCACATTTCATATTAAGGCGGTGTTCACACTAACTTGTCGCAAGTTCAGGTATTATTTCCGCCATTGTACAGTTTTTTTTTTTTTTTCAGTTTGTAGTCGTCATCACCTGCCTAGCCTTTTTCCAAGTATGTTGGATTCAGCTTCCAGTCTAAATGGATTCAGCTGAATACCAATATTATACATAAAAAAGTTAAAAAAAAGTCTAAATTTTTTATTTCGGAACAATAACACAGGACAAGTTTGACAAGTAAAACGATGGTAGCTGCAAAAGTATAAACTGTAGCGCAGCTAACAACGCTCTTCTCCAGATACAGAATGGAATGATGTTCCATGCGAAAAATTCTTAATAATTTAGATAATATAATTAATATAGAAACAAAAAAATAAGTCTAAATTATATTTGGGATGTATTTTGACGGTGAGTTTATGTGGTGAGTGTAGGGTGAATGGGTGTGTAGGTGAGTGACAGTGGGGTGTGCGAGGGGTGTTTGTGGTTCTGAGTGTGAGGGAGTGACGAGTATTTTACACTTCCACGAGTTCCTCTGTTTCATCATAATTTTGTAATTTTAACCAGGAATTAAGTTTTATTTTGCATTTGGTCTCTGTTAGTGTTTTTTTTACATGGAGCCACTGCGTATCTGACCTCCACAATCCAGTGACTGTGTACCACGATACCCCTTGGTTCAACTGGTTGTCAGAATCTCTAGCTTCTGACGACCCGTAACGTCTGTTAAATCTCAACGAATGATAATCGTGACCAGCGGCTTACCGTGCTTTCCGAGATACGGAAAGCATGCTACCAGTACATAATATTTTAATAAATAAATAGCAGTTTATAACCGACTTTAGTAAAAGGAAGAAGTTTCTTGCCCGTTCTTCTCATAGGTATTGCCGAATCCTGCAGATTCTATATTAAAGTTGATTATATCATTCCACGAAGACGATTCACACAGCCGAAACATGGACACTCACGGTACGGCTGGTCCATAAATTCAAAGTTGCTCAGCGAGCTATGGAACGAGCTATGCTTGGAGTATCTCTGAGGGACAGAATCCGGAATGAGGTGATCCGGCAGAGAACCAAAGTTATTGACATAGCTCAAAGAATTAGCAAGCTGAAGTGGCAATGGGCTGGCCACATTAGCCGTAGAACCGATGACCGTTGGGGTAGACGTGTTCTTGAGTGGAGACCGCGAATCGGCAAACGTAAGGTAGGACGCCCTCAGGCTAGGTGGAGCGACGATCTTCGCAGGGTGGCTGGTAGCAGCTGGATGAGAGTTGCCGAGAATCGGGCTGAATGGCGTGCAATTGGAGAGGCCTATGTCCAACAGTGGACTGCTACAGGCTGATGATGATGATGATGATATCATTCCACTGCTGACTGTCAATACCAAGCATTCTGCCTCTTTTCATTTGTTTCCCGCTATTCCTCGTGACAGATAGATGACATTAGTGACAGCAGCTGCCTCCGCTTGTGTGTATGAGACAGTGTTTATCTTTATTTTATTTGTATATCTATTAAATATACAGTATAGGAACCCACTACGCTTTGGAACAGACAACTTGCTTTTTCCCGCTATTCCTCGTGACAGATAGATGACATTAGTGACAGCAGCTGCCTCCGCTTGTGTGTATGAGACAGTGTTTATCTTTATTTTATTTGTATATCTATTAAATATACAGTATAGGAACCCACTACGCTTTGGAACAGACAACTTGCTTTATCTTTCTAAATGACCGACCCGTTGACAATTAAAACGTGTCTGTAATTGGTTTATCTGAAATAAATGCATTGAGTTTGAATTTTACGGTGCCATAAAATTGTATTAATTCTGCTTCAGAGGTTATAAACATCGTAGATTAGTAGAATTCATTATTTCTGCCACTGGTTTTTTTTTTTTTAATGACATCTTTCAGGTCAACCTATGAGGTTGTCGAATGCTTAACCGGACTTGCCTGTGGCTACCCTTATAAATTAATGCCTCCAGCCATGGCTTAAAAACTTAAAACTAAAGCGACTACTCACTAAAGGCGCCCCCTGTAAGGTTCGGACCTCGGCTTAGGGCATCGCTGATCGGAATGATCTAACACTGGAAAAAGAATTGATAATTTTATTAACTTTTTATTGGTAGTATGCGCGTCATAGTTTTCATAGAGCTATATTTTATCTGATATACAGTTTTGTCTCAGGCGGCTGACAGCCTTAGTCCACTAGTTATATCTACTACAATCGATATACTTAGCTATTTCGATATGTATTTTTCGGGCCACGCTAGTCCATCCGGGCCAGTTAAAACAATTGCTCGTGGTTTAGTTTTATTCACGCGACTTTGCGCGTCTAAAATGATTGTTCTTTTTTTCCAGAAATTGTTTTCACGAGTTCAAAAACCAAAATATATGCCACATATTTTCTGAGCTAGTTTTTGGATTCTATATCATAATGCTCCGCATATAGACTCGCAATTCCTTAATAATTAATACTAGTGGTCACCCAGTGGTAAAAATTCGACCATAATTCATTTACATTTCAAGTTTTAACTAATGCATTATTATGTAAAAATATTAGCTTTCTGCACTCTTTCATATAAACTTTAACTGTCCCCATACATCTTTGTCCGCGTACTTTTCGTAAAAAGGGGTACAAAGTTTTTGCTTCACGTATTAATATAAGTATATAGATTATTGTAATCCGCTGTTAGCCGTACATCAATGACTCTTTTCTATTCTTCTAAAAATAAAGTAGTGTTTGTCTACATATTAATCCAATAACATACAACATATGAGGAGGTTGGACAAGAAAACCATTCCGATAAAGCGTCCATAATAGGTACTTATTTATTAAACTACTTTTTATGGAAAACTTGATGGAAATTGTTTTACTTCCTCTCACAGAGTGGAGGTCTGTGTCCCAGCACGTGTAAACAACCGACTTAAACAACTACAAAGTGATAATAACTTATGTTTTGGAAGTTGGTGTCTTTATCTTTGTTGTATTTTTAGCCGACTTCAATAAAGGAGGCGGCTGTCATACTGGCAGGCTTTGTCAACATTATCTCAAAACAAGTAAGGTTCCCTAAAATACGAGCAAGAAAACATTTTTGTAAGGGGTGTAAACCTATAATAGGCACTTAATCCGAAAGTCACCACATCAAAGGTGAAGTTAAGTTTAAAAATATAATATAACTAAGACTTGTTGAATGTTATAATAATGTTGGAAAATATTTTCTCTTTCATAGATCCCGAGAATTTCATAGCTACTAAGATTATCTAGGTTGACGGGAACTTGGATTTAAAAATAAACTGAGAAAAATACTTCAGAACTCGGCACAATACTATTTTGCCCTACTTTATGTTACGACGAAACCAGAAGTAATATTGGTTGAATTTTACATACCCTCTATCAAATAACTTTATTACTGACTGTCTTGCAGGATGTTACAAAACTTAGTTGTATAAACATGGACCTGTAAGGTCGGGTGTTTAGGAGACAAATGAAACGAATGAAGTTCGAGAATACACTGACTATATTGGAATAAAGATACCTTATTATATACCTTACAACTACTACATCACACCTTCCCCTTTATTTAAAAAAATAATATTATTACATAATTATTATTTTTAAATTTTAATTTGGTATACCTGCGCAGGGTATATTGTTAACCATAATATAAATTTAACCTTATTATGGCTTAAAACTACATAGTAATATTATAACATAACATACGAATATAATATTCTAAATTAATATGAAACACGACACTGAAGAAACAAACATTGGTTACATTAGTCATCTTTGTAAAGTTTAGTTCTATTTTTATGAACTACATATTCTTTTCCACGTTTCAAAATTTTAACATTAGTATCCATGTCATCAATATCTACATGAGGTCCTAAATATATAGGGTCCATTTTACTATCTGATATATTTTTTAATAATAACAAATCACCCTTTTTATAATACACTGGGTTTATATTAATATCATAGTTATGCTTTCTCTTAACCTTACTCTTAATTAAATTACTACGTGCATCTTTTTGCGCTATTTGTAGCCTATATTTAAGCTCAAGAGCGTAATTATCATGAGCATACAAAGGATCTACCGAATGTCCTTCTAAATTTGTCGGTAACACGCAGCGTTTGCCAAACACTAATTCATGTGGTGTGTACTTGGTCTCCGTATGTACTGTATTATTGTAAGAAAAACACCAATACGGCAACCAAGTACTCCACGTACTTGTTTGATTCTCACAATTAATCCTAAGATACGCACCCATTGCTTTATGATTGTTTTCCAGCGCCCCAATACTTTCGTGATGGTATGCTGTAGACGAAATTTGGTTGATTTTTAAGATTTGACATACCTCTCTTATAGTACTTGATATAGTCAGTGTATTCTCGAACTTCATTCGTTTCATTTGTCTCCTAAACACCCGACCTTACATGGCGACCCTGCCAGGATGCGGCACAGCACCCATGACTGCCTGCTGCCTGCGTAGAATACTGGAGTATCGCTTCAATGTCACCTCATCTATGCGACGCTGTATTTGCTTTTTGTGACAACGATTATACAGCTTGTATAATATTATTAAAAGTCCGATCGCCAATATGGTACATATTACCACCAAAATTGTATTTGAGGTCTCCTGCAGCTGCTGCGTTCGAGCCGTATTACTACCGACTCCAGCGGTCTGAGCAATCACTACTTCTTCTTTGCTGCTTGTGTTTCCCATTTTTCAAAATTATTAATCATGCACGAATACGCTACAGTAAAACACGTTTTGTGCTTAGGAAGCCCAGTGTATTTTTTCTTCATTTTAAAGTCCACATTAACTGCACTGATTGTTTATAATATTAGGTCCTTTTATGGCACACACGCGCGCGGGTCCCGACTAATGTTACTGGCAGGGTCGCCATGTAAGGTCGGGTGTTTAGGAGACAAATGAAATGAATGAAGTTCGAGAATACACTGACTATATTGGAATAAAGATACCTTATTATATACCTTACAACTACTACATCACAGACCAAAATTGGAGTCTTGCAGAACACCTTTTTTAAATTTATTATAACAATTTAAGCACAGATTTTGTTTAACTTTTTTATTCTTCAGGTTTAATAGGTAGTAAAAGCTAGAAGAAAATTAAACAGGTAAATAAGTTTCGTGAACCTATAATGGGGTATAGTTTCTTTTATTATGTGCTTAATACAATCATATGCTTCAGTAGAATCATATCAAATGTCACAAAATAAAATGATGCTCTTAAATAAAACCCAAACAATTTACGATGTTTTTTTCCATAACATGTCTTAACAACATTCTCATAAAAGATACAGATCTTATTTCCACAGACACAACTTAACCTACTGCTCCGCGAGCGACTCATAAATAGTGGGCCAACCTACTTTCGCCCACTCCACACATGAGCAAAATATGAGCCCACCTTACTCGGATGTTTTTATATCTGCTAGCTTTTTACTACACTTTACTACTGCGTACTATCTAGTGAATATATTACTCGGTTACTTTATGGTTCATGTTTTGAGAGGTCAGCTGTATTCGTGAATTTTCTTGGTGAACAGACAGATTTTTATGTTTTATGATCGCGTTATGAATGTTCATGTCATGCAGAACAGAACTACTGCTGATCAATCAGAACCATTGTGTTATCAGAATTCTGACGGCGCAAGGGCTAACTTACGATTACTAATATACCTATCACCAGTAGGTATATACGTGTAAGTATTTATTGTATATGTAAATGGTACCAGCAGTACTGTCACTGCATGAAAACGTCTGTTTTAGCAATAAGACCGCACAATGTAGAAATTTTTAAAAGGGTGACACCACTGATATTATTACCGTAACACCACCCTTTGTAAAATTTCTACAACTATATCTATAATTCGGATGGATAACAAATAAAAACATTCTGATTTTTGAGACAGATGCATGACAAATAATTCTTCCTACACAACATCTTCTTCATAACTAATATATTATGTATTAATAATTATGTATGTAATGTATCAAACACAATATAAATTGTTCCTGATAAATTAATAAATATACATTTTCAATATAACACTAAATATGACCGTCCACAAGGACGTGTAAATAAACAACATGAATAATAACCCGGCAGAAGTAAATACAACACAATACAAAATGATCCAATAAATGAACAAATGAAAACCACTACAAAAGGAAATGGAAAATGTGTGACTAATTGACATCATTGTCAGTCTCGGAAGCAATTAATTTAATCCCTCCATCCCCTAACTCGCACAATTTAAATGACAAAGCCAACCCGAATTATACCCCACATTTGTGAGGCTTCGAATAGATTAGAATGGCTTAGATCCTTGTTATCATTATAGAACCTTTTCAGGTATTTTAGGATCGTTTAATCAAAAATCATCAATATAATTATTCATAATAGTCATAATAGTTATCTCATTTCTCGAATTCTTAGTGTGGTGGAAACAGAAAAGTGTGTTAAACAGGCTTAATACGAAATTTTACAGCCTTACTTTTACAGTCAAAATAATTATGTACTGTATTTCCATAACTTTTAATGCAAGTTACATGATTTCGTGTTTCAAACGTGAGTATGTAACGGAAACTTTGAACATGATTTTGACCCTTCAAAACGTGGGATTAAATCAAAATTTACCATACTTATCAAGGATCAATGACAATACAATAATTTTATAAAGTTGTCCAGACAGGATAGCAAAAAAAACTGTCTCCGAAAATTACGCTGACATACGTCACAAACTACGCTAACATCAAAATTCGAAACACCTTAAAAATAGAAAATACTGGAAAAAAGCGTAGGGTGTTTGATATCAATGAAAAATACCTCAAAAAGCAACCCACGCTTTTTTCCATTATTTCCTACTTTTAGTTTGGTTTTCTATGGAAGCGTGTTTCTAGTTTTTTAAACTATTATTTTTTATCTCATTTAGTATCGCAAACTCTATTGATTTTATATTCAAAGTTGAAAAGTGCTATTTCTTTGCTTATTTCGGAAAACAAGCCACAAAAATGTAGACTAAGAAGTTCTTCACCGAATCTATTCAGACAGTATCGACCGAAAAACTCTTGAACTAACCTCAGACAGAAAATGAACAAAAGAATGACGCTCATATTAATTTTATAGTCTGTGATCAAACTACACTTGAAATAATTTAAGAATCAAACCAGTGCGATATTGACTTTCATTCCCTCCGGAGAAGCCGGGAGGGAAGAAGTCGAAAGAAATTTAAAAGAAGTCGTAATCTTTGCCTACATAATGGGGTTGTTATTTGAAGGGAACCCTCAGTATTTATGTCAAGCGGTATAATTTGTAAAGGGTCAGTTTTCATTTTACTTTTGTAAGTATTTATCCTGTTTCGTTTAAGTGGCGGTAAATTATTTGGGAGGGATGTGAGAAAATGGATTTAAAGTATTAAATTGATATTTTGCTTTTTACGCATTTCTGATGATATAATTTTTTAGCATGCACTATACTGAAAACTAATCATCGCAGGAATCCGCTGAATGCGAGAAGCACAGAACCGGTCGAAGTGGTGGAGTTTGGGGGAGGCCTATGTCCAGCAGTGGACGTCTTCCGGCTGAAATGATGATGCTGAATATTCCTACTTCACATTCATGAATCATAGAAAACGTTTTTTTCTTCGAACTTCAATTTGCTGAAATATGGCCTAATATTGTGCCTGATGTGATTTATTTACGCAAAATACAGTGCAAAAGAGCAACGTATTACTCTTGTATCATAGTGAGAAAAAAAATGAAAATAACCAACAATGTTCACCCATTTTTCCACATGAAAATAAAAAAGAAAGACATTTACCTACATCAAGGTGTAAAACTAGACATCATAACATTCTCGCTAAAACATCGTGAAACCTACCCCCTTTGTCCTCCGTATCCATTCAACGCAATCGCTATCTGCCCACACTATTGCCGCTTACATACTTGACTGACGTTTCAATAACAACACATAAAGCGCATTGGAAAATGAAATGAGGCCGCGTCGTGTTCCATCATCTACATACAACATCAAATCGCTTTTCATGTCTGTTTGTGTCACCGTTTTGATCTTGGCGTTGGATTTTGATGCGGGTTTCATCATTACATAGATATTTTATTACGAAAGATTTACTGTAAGTATTACTGTAATACACAAATAAATAACATTTAAATTTCTGTTTGTAATATCAACATTACAGCTTTTTACTTAATGCATATGAAAGTAAATACGATACTAACACAAAAACTATTTAAACAAAATATCTCTGTCTGTTTGTACCGGTTTACTTCCGAAACTGCTAAACCTATTTTAATGAAATTTGCTATAAAAATACTTGGAATCGCAGGGAAGGATATAAGCTACTTCATTATATTATTATTGACACACCACGCAGGCAAAGCCACGGGCATAAACTAGTTAATACTAAAATTACATAATAATAAAGAAATCTCAAGGTACTAACTAACAAGGTGTTTTAACAGGGCGGGTCGCTAGTAATTTATATTTCACTATTGATAGCCGTTTCAAAGGAACGCTAAAACAACGTTCTTTCACGAGAAATGATGAAGAAAATGTTCCGCTCGCCTATTAAGTAGATACTGCGGGCTTTAATGAATATTTACCGTAAACTTTGTGGAGCAGCTTGACTGTGAACAGCGCAGAGCGATGAGAGAGAATAAATCTTCCCTTGTTATTATAAGCGTGCGGTTGTCTCGACTCCTTGTTTGTGCATCGTTTATTGATACTATAGTTCACTTATATTATATTTCTTTATTACTGTATTTTGTTTTTCAGCCATCAGGTTTTCTTTTCATTGCATCAGGTTGGTAACATATTTTTTTTGTGTGCATCGTCTTCACATATAATTAATGAACACAAATTTTTATTGTAAAGCATTTCAAGAGTATATATGGAGTTTCTGTTCCATATGTCTCCAAACTAAAGTTTTTAGAAGGGACTCCTAGAATCAATTGTATATAAATAAAAAATAATTTAAAAAATTGTATATAAGTAAATTTTACGTACAAAAGTGTATTTTATTGGCCTTCTTGAAATAAGTGATTTGAATTAGACTAGCAATTAATTCGAAATTTCTTATCGTTCAATATATTGATTTAACTTAGCGTTTACAGATTCTAAGACACCATTTATAATCCTACGAAGCAATGCTACAACTAAAACGGCTGGAAAGCTATCAGAACTTCAGGACATTACATTTTATTTATCAACACTCTCTCACATATTATTATCAATCCCATGTTCAAAAGTCAGATCAAAAACTTTCACCTTAAATCCCACAGCGATACTCGTAGATCAATCTCGGCAGTGTCGTCATAAATCGTGTGCGTGTCAATCAAAGACCATCTTTGGTGTCAATCGTCAGTCAAACGAGTGGTGCTGACAACTGTGCGGTCCAAGGATCGATGTCTGATGCCGTCAGTCACACGTATCGGGGAGTGACAAAAGGGAACATAGGCAACGTTAACACCGATATGTCCTAGGACAAAAAAATCGAAGACATGTGATATCTACCAACCTGCGCTGGGGTCCGCGTGGAGGATTGCGGCCCACTACCTCTCAGCAGAGGAGGCCTGTGTCCCAGCAATGGGAATACAATAGGCTGATTATGATGAAAGTTACTCCTCAAAAGGGTAGCAAATAAAGTGGCCATTTTATCGAGTAAAAGTCTTTTGTTATTGAACAGTTTCAAATTCAGGCTTCTGTGTGCTATTGATAGATTGCTGATTGCATAGAAGAAACGCTGTATTATACTCTTGTTCATCTGGGTATGGTTCCCGTGATTCATTCCAGCAGAAAATTGCATGTCGTCTACGTAATTGGGGTAGCTTCTTTTCATTCAGTAGGTATTCCAGATTTGGCGAAGCCTATGTGCAGCAACAATAGTCCAAAACATCTTGTTCTCTACCTTCAATTGTTTAGGTTACCAGATCCATTTCAAACGAATGATTAAAAGAAAATCGTTTCAATAAAGTCAACATTGAAAAATGTAGAACATTAAAAATAACTAGCTTTAAATTGAAATAAGTTCAGAATGAAAGTAGGAATCTTATGTAAAGAGAAGCGCTCCACGAAACGTTTGAGAGTGAAAAATAAAACATGGCTCCTGCGAGGCAGTCGGAATTAAGTCATTTTTAGTTGACTGTCTATTTTACTTAACTAGTTTTTTTCTTAAAACTCTTCGGTGTTGAGTTTTATTTTACTGTAGAAGGACAGGTAGCTTAATGAGAATGACTAATGGGACTGCCGGCTTGGTAAATGTTTGCTTCGATGTTTTAAAATCTAGATCTTAATGTAAGTCAAATGACAATAACTACATACAGGGTGTGGTGTAAGTAATGGTCCACCGTTCAGGATTCGATGAACCAGATAATTAACTATAACAATTAAAAATTTTAACCATTTTTACCCAATTTTTTTTTTTACAAAAATTGCTCTTGAACTTGATGGTGTGTTAAAAATTGGGGTTAAAATTAGAGAAGAACCAACTTTTTCTTCAAAAGAGCTGAATTTACATAAAAAATCATAATTTATCATGATAGCTCTAGTATTCAGCAGTAATTAATAGAAATCAAAATGAAAAAATAATGGTTTTTGTTGAAACTACAAACAAATATGTAATAAATGGTAGAAATTTCGTTAATAAAAGACAAAAATGAAATAGTTTCGGAACCCTTGGGTAAAAATGTTAAATTTTTTTAATTGTTATAGTTAATTATCTGGTTCATCGAATCCTGAACGGTGGACCACTACTTGCGCCACACCCTGTATATATTATGCAGCATTCTCTTAAACGGAACTGGTGGAATGTGGGTGTGCTATAAGGTACACTTCTGCCTAACCAGTCGAGGAGTATAGGTATGGCGTGATGTGATCTATGTTATGTCCCTTGATTTCTCTTGTTATGTATGATCGTGCTGTACGATTATAACATTGTCGCGTCAGAGGCTAGCCGGCCCTTTAACTTAGCAGCCGTTAGGTAAGTTTCCAAATACGAGTAGTACATTACGATACGTGTGGCCTAAGTGGTCTATTACTACTCGTCGTGAAATCGTGCATTAATAGACTTACTTAAGTCACAAATATTTTATAGCTCATGTGTCATAAACCCGCATTTAAGTCTCGCTTTCTGTGAATTGAGAATAGTCCAATTACTTAAGTCACAGAAGCGTGGCTTAAAGTTTAGGTCACACAGTACTTTGAAAGCTATTTTTATGTATATTAGAACCTCTGCATTTACTTTTCAGTTCTTCACAATATTTAGGTACCAACCAGAAATGCCTTATGGTCACTTTTTATTTGCTTTTCGCATTGTGTGTTCTTTCTTTCTTAATAGGAATTCGAAACTGCACGTCTTTTGACTATTGGTCAGTAAAAATCTAGAAAAAGTAGATCTTATTTCCAAGCTTACGCCCAGGGAATAAAGAAAACTTGTTCTGTGCTTACGCCATAACTAGGGTTGCCACCCGTACTTTATAATAAAGTATTGTACGTTATTTCACATAACTGTACTTTATACTTTATGAGAACAATAAAGTACACGAAAATACTTTATTTCGCAAGAGGGGTTTGCAGAACTATCAACTGCACAAAAAAGGCAGCAAGTATTTAAATAGAGTGATCTAAGAATTTTTTAAACTTGTTTATAGTAATTTCATTTTCATTGTCTATTCCCGCCACGTCAGCATTTACAGAAAAAGTTTTTTCTGCGATGAATAGCAAATGACGAGACGAAAGAAACAAAATGTCTCGGAATTTGATAAAAAAATAATTACTTATTCACTTTAATTTAAATATAGATTGTAAAGATGCTGTGCAATTATTTAGTATAGATACTAATTTGATACAAACTGCAAAAAGCAATAAAAAATATGTTTCAAAATATAATAATAAAGAAAAATAAATTGTACTTTATATTTGTACTATGTACTTTTTTTTCTTACCTATAATAACCAATGTACTTTAATTGCAAGAAAAAAAGGTGGCAACCCTAGCCATAACATAAAACTCCACGAAAACAGTTATCTACACAACAATAGAATCTCTAAATCTTCCTAAAATTATATGCCACTAATAGAACGAGACAGGGAAACCAATTTACATTGTCTATCCAATTTCACTCCGTCTATGCACCGATCTAAGGCGTAGTCAGACGTAAGCGATAAGCCGTCAGGTACAGAACGATCCATTGATAAATCAATTCCTAATCGAATTAGCTCCGGCTTCACACACAATTGTTGGTAAGCTTCCGACCATAATAGTCTAATTGATTTTGGTTTGTGAGAGATGTTGCATTGTATGTTGTGACGGAACTTCGTCATCGCCTCCGCAAATGATGAACTTTTCTCAAGAAACCGTGCCTCCGTCTCTGCAAGTTTTAACTCATTTCGAAGTATGAAAATTGGCTTCGAAACTTAGCGAAAACCCTTTCCTGTAATGTTATAGAAGTATCTTCACACTTGAGGTTCATTCATTCTCATAGTTGCATGGCGTACGGTGAGTTGGACTACTGTGTACGGTGATTGCCTAGTGCATAAATTTGGCGTTAAGCTCCAGTGAGTTGAAAGTGGTACAGCACCGGGTTATGACTGAACGGGAGGTTTTTAAAGGTTCTGCTTGTGGATCGGCTTCCAAGAAGCCGATCTGAAATTCAGACATTGCAATAGTTGTAATATATTTCCGGACGAGCTCTTTCGTCGTCAATGTAAAATTTCACGACTCCCACTTGCTTGTCGCATACACATTTTAATTCTATACTTATAATAAAAGAGTAAAGAAGTCAACATTTTAGGTATATTGTGTACTTTTGAAAAAAAAAAACTAACTGCTACGAAGTGTGGGAACGAATCATATACCGAAAAAAAAGATTTTAGATTTTTTGTCCGTTTGTCTGGATCTATGATTAGCGCAAAAACGTTTGTACGAATTTTGATATTTAGCACACAAATAGTTTATAACCAGAATGAACACATAGGGTAGTTTCAATCACGGTAGTACGTTCCCGTGAAATATTATCCGACCTACACGTGGGCGAAGCCACTGACAAAAGCTAGTAATAAAATAAAACATCACAAATGCATACAAAACAAACAGGCAACTTTTAAGCAGCCGACAACCTCCTTTTGCCAGGTTGACCTGCCAGTTTGTATAGAATCGATTTTTTGCGGAGGGGCGTGCAATTTTTATTAGACGATCTCGACTAGTTTTCTATTTTCGTCTTCCATGCCACAAGGCGAAAGTAGATCAACAAAATTCTCATTAAGGTTGAGTAGCCCTCTGAAGACGGAATGCTTTTCTTTCACTTCTGATTCAGCGCAAGTCAAGCACTTGTAGGCGTCAGTAATCCATATTGCGGTCTGGCTGGCGTCCAGCCTCTTCATGGAGGACTTGACACTGTCAGTTGATCCTCAAGTTGGCTTAATATAGCCGGAACGGTTCTGATTGTTACAAATATCTATACTTTAATACGTATATTATAAAGCTGAACAGTTTGTTTGTGTGGTTGGTTGGTTGAACGCGCTAATCTCAGAAACTATTGCTTATTTTAGTGTTAGGTAGCTCGCGGTAGGTTGCAGGCAGAAGCTAGAATTATATACAAGTGAAAATTGGACGCCCAATCTGCGCGATAGATTTTGATGAAACTTTATATTAACAGTGGGGACTAATTGGATCTCTCTAGCTTAATTGCTTAAATGAATATTTTTTCCTAACCTCGGTAATTCTTCTCAGAGAATACATTCTTTTATAAATTATATAATCAAACCTAGATTAACAGCAATCAGCAGCGTTATAAAACTTTACTAAGTACCTCGTTCCAACTCGTATCTTAATTTCTTTTGTTAAAACAACGATTTAATTTCTCATGAACTGTCATCTTGCGATCTCGAAGAATAAGTAGCTGTACTATAGGTAACATTAAACTTAGAAGAAACTACTTTGTTAAAAGCCTCTATTGAGATTCGATTTGTAGAATATCAAGATGGATTTTGTAGAATGTTTCTTGTAACCTATCCCATTGATACTTTAGTTTGAGTTACATTTCGATAGCAGTAGATTTATTTTGCTGAGATCACTTATTATAGATCTGTGCCAATAATATAAAATTAAAGTATCTGTTTGTATTATCAAAATAACAGATTTTTACTAAATGCTTATGAAAGTAAGTATTTTTTTTTAAAACAAACATCTATTTCAATTTTCTCTGTCTGTTTGTTCCGACTAATCTCTGAAAAGGTTATACTGATTAAGACGGAGCTTACACTGGCAGTTAGCTGATATTATAAGGAGTCCCAGTAGTACATGTTTGCGGTTTCCGTGGAATAAATTTGACGAATTTATTGAGCTTTTATAAACAACCATGTAACAAACCAACATCCCTAACATTTTATCCATTTTATTTCATATTTCGGTAGTAACTTTATTTTTTCCTACTCCACTGAAACCCACCCCTGGGGAAAGACCTTCGTCCACTCTTTTCAAGGACGTTTTGAGGCTTGCGCAGACTAGCGAGACGCAATGGTCGCGCGCGATTCGGCGATTTATATTCGTAGAAGAAATTCTCTGAAAACGCGCGCGACAGTTCACACAGGGACTCTCTGCGTCGAGCAGCGCAACAATATAAGGCACATTTTGTACGGCGTCGTATCGCAGCCACGACGCCATACAAAATATACCACAAGCTGTCACGCGCTACGAGTGGTCGTGCCAGTCGCGATAAATCGCAAAATCTCCTCCGCGACAAGTCGCGCCTGTTTGTACGAGCCTTAACTCATTTATTCAGCGCTAATCATTACTTAACTTTAAGCAAAGTTTATAAATAAACCCCTTGATGTTTAGTTTAAGGGTAGTTAAGAAGTCGTTTAAAGTTAACTTGTCTAATTAATTTCATTTAATAAGATTTTCGACCAACAACAACATAAAACTCTGCTTAAACCTATTCCAATTAAAATTCAATTATTATTGCCACCGTTAATTAAATCTTGATTTTTCGTATTCAAGTAAACACTAAATTTTTTGTTCAAACTAAGATTTATTTTCACAAACAAAAACAATCTTTGGAGCGACCACAGCATCGCTGCGCCGCCGCCGCCGCCGCCGTCTTTTTTAACTTATCGAAATTAAATGTCTTTATTTCTGTGAGTGGATCAGTGACATTTTTACAAGTCCGTTAAAACACAGGTATGTAGGTGTGAATAAACCTAGATCGTACGGGTCGCAACCGAACATTCTAATTCCAAACCATCATTATTACCACTTTTTTGGCTTTAGTTTATTTTAGGCACTATTTATACTGTGTGGTACCGGACGTAAAGAATAATACCACCACATTTCTTCCCGTGGGTGTCGTAAAAGGCGACTAAGGGACTTCCTAGAGAATGGGCAGCAGCGTTCTCTATGCATTTTACCACCATACTGCGATCGCCAATCCGCCTGCCAAGCGTGGCGATTATGGCAAAGCCCCCAAATTGGGGGAGTTCTAAGTCCAGCAGTGGACGTCTCACGGCTGAAATGATGATGATGATGATGACTATTTATTCGTTTTTATTTAGGAACAAAAACACATTGACATAAATATAATATACAGGGTGACATTTTTTAACGTCTTGAAAAAAATGGGGGTAACAGGTGAACGGAGTAGAACCCTTTGGCATAGAAATTTTTATTATTTTTATTTTTGAATAACATGTAATGAAATTGATCTAGCAATAAATACTACACATTTAAAGTGTCATTTTCATACTAGAACAACAAAAACAGAAATTTGGAAAAAAAAAAAACAAAAAAAAATAACCATTAAAATCTATCGAAACTCAAATCATACGCACTCTACTCAATGCGCGGCATGTATCAATGATTTCGTAGCACGGTCCTACCCTTTGAAGCCGGCCGATAGGCGGCCTCATTGATCTTTCGCAAGCGCACGAGCCGCACACGCATTCCCGTTCGCTCGCGTCCTGAGCTCCTTTAGTCACCTGCGATGAATCTGAAGGCCTTCCTGCCTTCTATTCTATTTACACAACACACCAAATGAAGGTCGAGACGGTAAAAAATGTCATCCGGTATAATTGTATACCTTCGAATTCGAAAGATTGAGCTGAATGTTGCTGATCCATGTGTCATGTCCGAGAACGGGTGTCTTCAGTTGAGACTGGTCTATTTTCTGCCCCGGCCATATTTAAATAATTCCATTTTTGGATTGTTGTTTTATTTCTATTTATACTCCTGACGTTTTTAACGTGTACGTCTTTTTTACATCGTCCTCATAAACAATCAAAAATTTTACCGACCGAAATGGCGTCACTACATAGTATAAAACAAAGTCGCTTCCCTCTGTCTGTCCCTGTGTATGCTTTCTTTTCTTCTTTTTTTTTTTGGATGGGAAATCATCCAATGACGTCTCCCGCTCTAGGGTGGAGCGGAAAGGCTTGTCAAACTTTTACTGACTAAAACCCACCCGTGTTCCTTCAGTTGCCCATATGCCAGGGCCACAGTAAATCTTTCGAACGAATCTCGCGACCCTGGCAGGCATGTTTGCTTAGATCTTTAAAAGTACGCAATGGATTTTGTTGTGTTTTTTTTTAATAGATAGAGTGATTCAAGAGGAAGGTTTATACGTATAATACGCGGGCGAAGCCGCTGGCAAAAGCTAGTTATTAAATAAAATAATAGATCACTACTGTAGGTAAATGTACACTTGCTGTAACCGATTTAATGAAATAGGTTAGTTATTTTTGTTTTAGGAGAAATTCTGTTAAAGTTTAACAACTAGAAGGCATTTCCTAGCTGCGATCCCTGAGAAGAAATACCGACTAAAACTGTAGGGTCATGGTCTCTCCTAAGTTCCATTTATGAACGAATAGGAATTTCCAATGAAACTTCGATATCCATTGTGTGCGAGAAAATAAAATATAATGACCTCAGATGCATGTGGAAGTCAGGCATTTAATTCCTTAGAAGACTGGAGAAAGGAGGTCTCTTGTAGGCACGTATGTCTGAGAATAGAGCAGGCTTTGGTTTTATAATTGTGAAGTTAGCATATTTGAAAGCGAGGCTAATTTCCCAGGGAGTGTCGGATTGATTCACTTGTGTCTTGTGAATGATTTTCAATGATAAACACATGAACATAAAGAATTTTAATTTTGTTTATATCTCGTCATAATGATATTGTTTTTTTTAAGCTCTGCTATAGTATGATAATAACTTTTTCACATAATATTGTTAGGTCGTGAGGATGATAATAATCAAACGACTGGGTTGAGACACTAAACAGTATTGCTTTTATTTTATAAAATGTTGGGCTATTTATACACATGAGTAAATCTCAAGAAAAAGTGGGCAACAAGTAAAGTTTATAATTTAAGTTAGCCAATCACTGCACAGGACGTATTAGTCCGTAGTTTCACAAAGATACACTACTATTTGACTTAATTTTGTTCTTTCATTTTTATCCTGAAATAAATTCATCTTTCGTGTCTAGTTTTAATTTGATTCCTACTAATGTTGTAATGTGAAAGTTTGTATATTGGGATGTTTATTACTCAATCACACAAAAACGGCTGAACGGATTTCGATAAACTTTGACATACATATCGTTTATAACCTGGAATAACACAGAGGTTACTATTTATGTTAGTAGTGTTCTTATGGGATTATTTCCGACCACCATACGGGCGAAACCGCTGGCAAAACCTAGTGAAATAAACTGGATACGTATAGAATAACGAAAAGAAAAACTTGCCTCTTTAAAACTTTTAGAATATGCAATGCGACTTTTCATCTTAGTTCTACGAATACAAAAGCCACACAAAAGGCTACACTTTAAATCCTCACACGAAAAACAAGTTTAAAACTTAATTATAATAATGAGGTACCCGAAGCTAGTACAAAAGCATAGCAAACGTACAAAACAACGTTACTAATAGTATCTTCCAGCAACTAACTACTACAACTACAAAACATCAGGTTTTCCGCCATTTAAAAAGTGACAAAGGTGTAATAAAAACGTCCAAGTGCAAGTCGAACGCGTACACGAAGGGGTCCGTACTAGAGCATACTACGAAAAAAAACTGTTTGTTAAAAAACAAGCGTTGCTACAGCAATTTGTGTTAAAACGCCAAAGTAACACGTTTCTTGTATGAAAAAAAAACCGGCCAAGTGCGAGTCGGACTCGCGCACCGAGGGTTCCGTACAAACCTGCAGGTCATCATCATCATCATTCGTCATCATCGTTTATGAAATGAAATGTTTTTTTTTTTTTAATTTTTATATTTGTGTTGACTGAATGAAAGGTAAATTGTGGTTTACGATTTATGACGTATTAAAAAAAAACTACTAACTAGATCTCGTTCAAACCAATTTTCGTTGGTAGTTTTCATGGTAATGTACATCATATATTTTTTTTAGTTTTATCATTCCCTTATTTTAGAAGTTACGGGGGGGGGGGGACACACATTTTACCACTTTGGAAGTGTCTCTCGCGCAAACTATTCAGTTTAGAAAAAAATGATATTAGAAACCTCAATTTCATTTTTGAAGACCTATCCATAGATACCCCACACGTAAGGGTTTGATGAAATTTTTTTTTTGTGTTTCAGTTCTATGTATGGGGAACCCCAAATATTATTGTTTTAAAAAAAAATGATATTAGAAACCTCAATATCATTTTTGAAGACCTATCCATAGATACCCCACACGTAAGGGTTTGATGAAAAAAAAAATTTTGAGTTTCAGTTCTATGTATGGGGAACCCCAAATATTATTGTTTTTTTTCTATTTTTGTGTGAAAATCTTAATGCGGTTCACTGAATACATCTACTTACCAAGTTTCAATAGCACAGCTCTTATAGTTTCGGAGAAAAGTGGCTGCGACATACTCGGACAGACAGACAGACAGACAGACAGACAGACAGACAGACATGGCGAATCTATAAGGGTTCCGTTTTTTGCCATTTGGCAACGGAACCCTAAAAAACACATTTGAATTGTATGGGAGACCCCATACAATTCAAATGTGTTTTTTTCGCCTTTTAATTTTATGGGTATTCTTTTATCAGAAGCCCTATAGTCCGAGAACCAGTCATACCAAAGTGTATTACCCAATGGGCGAGTTGTGACGGTCAGATAGGTAGACGCTCCATGTAAAAACTGGCGTTCAGCTGCATCCGGTTAGACTGGAAACTGACCCCAACATAGTTTAAAAAAGGGTAGGCAGATTGATTTACTTCGTTGGTACTTAGTTTTACACACTGTTACAAAAATAAAAGTGTACATATTTCTCTTCTAAAGGATTGACGGACCACGGAGTCTTAGTAATAGGGTCCCGCTGTTATTCTTGGGTACAGTACCCTAAAATGGAACTCAGCTCCAACGAAGACCATAAGCTCCCACGACTGGGGGTCCGTTGGAATCTCGCCAATATAATTAATGCAGGTCACTTGAATTAAAAAGATAAGTGAATTTTGTACCAGCAGTTGTACGTCCCGAAATAAAAAGTAAAAAGATAGATTTCATTCGTTTGTTCAAGAATTCTTTTGTTTAATGTTTCTTTTGTTCTGACATGATTAGTGGGAGAAAATGGAACAGATTGTAGAAAATAAAACCGGGTTTTATGTGTTTCGTCGTAGATTGTTGCGTTCTGACTACTTCTGATTGACGGTGAAGGAAAACATTGTTAGGAAATCTAAAAGACTAACAGTAGAAATATCTTCCATTTTGACAGGTCAACAACAATCATTACGCTATTTACTTTGTTCACAAGTTGTTTGACGAGAGCTCGTCGGATACGCGACCTGCACTTCGGATGCAAGACAGGCCGTGGTGTCCTAGACTGTTGACAACCTACTCACAGTGACAGCAATGAGGAGAACAACAAGCAGCTCCTCCTCCTTCGACGACACTACTTTCCACCTGGCTGCTTCCCTACGATGCAGCGTAGCCCACAGCCAGCAGGCGCGTACGCTCCGCAGTAGTAGCAGACGGGTTGAGCAAATTGTCTTGTACTACTCTATTTATTCATAAAGTCAACCAACATCGGTGCGTAAATTAAAAGTAAAAGTCTTTTAAACAGTAAACTGTTAGTAGTTATCATGATAAACACAGACATTTTTAAGATCTTGTAACACCATTAAAGCTCGTTGTTATATTGAAAGTAGCAATTCACCCTTTACTTAACTCTTTCAAAGATCTTAAGTGTGATTTTATGCATGTAAGAATGTTGAGTTTATTTTTCATCGTAGAAGATTTCTTTTAACTTTTTAAACGTTGTATTTTTATAGTAAAAACTCTAAAGTACGTGATGATATTATAGGCAAATGTGCCTATACTGCAAAGCTTTTGTGAATAAAATAGGTTTTTAATGTTTCGCTAGGTTTTTCCCGCGGCATCGCCCGCTTGGACGATGAAAATTATCCCACGGGAATATACTCTCGGGATAAAAATGTACCCTAAGTGCTAATATAGTTTATAAACTAATGTGTGCAGTTTTTGCGTGATTGAGTAACAATAATCGAAACATCTAAATATACAAACTTGCATTATATAATATTACTAGCTTCTGCCGGCGACTTCGTCCGCGTTAAGTTTCTTGTTCTTCCAACCCTTCCCGTCGCGTCGAATCGCCTACCCATGCGTTTTTTTCCCGTTTTTGCAACATTTTTCATTACTGCTCCGCTCCTCTCGGCTGTAGCGTGATGTTATATAGCCTTTCTCGATAAATAGGCTACCCAACACAAAAATAATTTTTCAATTCGAACCAGTAGTTCCTGAGATTAGCGCGTTCAATCAAACAAACATACAAACGAACAAACTCTTCAGCTTTATAATATTAGTATAGATTAGGATAGTTGAATTAGGTGGCAAATAGCAATCATGAACCAATTTGTCTTTTACAATACCAAAGACATCCCAGGGTTGGGATTCAAGCGACGGACCTGGTATATCTCAAATGCTTGCAATTTTTTTTTACCACTCACACTCTCCAAACAAGAACGCAGCAGAACACATTTTTGCCGCCAATTAGGGATGCTTGGTGGCAAAAATAGGTGTGAATTATATTCACAAAAAGCTGTATTAGTGTATGTACATGAGGTATCTATATAATGATGGGTGGCAGAAATATTCACGCTCAAACTGTTACCAGGAATTCAGCACATGATTCCAGCCCCCTAGAAATTTATCGCCGATTATAAAAGAAAGAAAAAATATTAGGTAGGTAAACAAAATGTGTGCATCAGCAATTTTTTAAATTACCGACGAACATTTCAACGTCTTCAATTTAGTTCAGAGTCATCTTCTGAACCCATGGTGAAACTTGCGCAAGTGCCCATACCTATTTATTTTTCGGTCCGCATTTTATTCTGGTAGGTATGTTTTTAAAAACCTTTTCCACAACTAAAGTATAATTAGTTTGTACAACAAAACACTAATCGGCTTACCAAACACGCGAACTAAATAATTAAGTAGGTAGTTCAATAAAAGTTTATTTCGTTTAACTTTTAACCCTTCGTGTGCTCACCCCTCAACTGACCATGAAAGCCGTCAGACATTTATAAGGTCAAAGTGTGACCTTTACTCAAAGCTCAAGGTCACAAACAAACCCTTAGCTATGGTAATACTTCTCATTTTATGGGAGCATAACTTTATTTCATCAGAATTTATTCAAAAGAAAAGTTTCGATAAAAGCCTGTTTGAAGTTTTCCAACAAATGTTTTCGTAATAAATATTTATTGGTGCAGTAGGTAGATTTACATTAATACACACCGTGTTGGACAAAAAGCTTTGCAATAACACTTTATAGTGTGCAAATAATATATCAAACTTAGACACAAATTGTTGTACCTATACCTATTCCGTAAATCGTTTCACTGATAGAAATAATTTGAGTCTGATTAGTCCAAGTGCCAGCTTAAGTAAAAATTACAATTGCCTCTGTATCTTCAGATATTTTATGTTTTCTCCAAACAATGAGATAGAGATAAGCCGAGATAGATTGTATCGTTTATAATAAATGACTTTCTACCTTTTTACAACTTAGCAAAAGGGTAATAAACGTTTGGAAAAACAAAAGAATCCTTGGTTTTTCTCGGTTAGACTACGTTAGAAAGTCAATCTACCCGACAACAGTGGAAAAACAAACAAATACGAGTAGTAAAAGTGAGTGACAGTTAACTGAACGTGAAACTACGTCGTCCGGGGAAGGGACGGCCGTCGACCTTGGTCCGAGCTCACGCGTCGCATTTGTTTTCGAGCCAGCGCGAGAGGGTTCGATTACAATTTGAAATTCCATTCCTATTTCAAATATTTTCGTAATTTATTTTTTATTCGTTTATTTTACTCACTCTTTGGCCTTGTGCGGTCAGAATCGTGGGTGCTTCCAAATTCGGGGATTTCCATTAGGAATTTTATTTATTTTAGGAAACTTACTCTTACATGTTTACTCTTACAGCTAATACCTATATCTCAGTATCTAGTACAGGTTTAAACGGTGGCCAATTACAAGCTTCCACCAACGATTAAATACGCGAAAACAGAATTCGTAAGAAATACGCAAATGAGAATTTCTCAGAAACAGCTCGAAGTTCGGATTTGTGCTCTATTTAGCTCGTCTTCTATTGCGTGGGTCTTTTATCATAACTATTGGAATGTGGGGACTGGGGATACTATGCCTATAGCTCAGTTTACACCGCTTACGTTATATCTATCTATACTAATATTAAAGAGCTGAAAAGTTTGTTTGTTTGTTTGGTTGAACGTGGTAATCTCAGGAACTACTAGTCCGAATTGAAAAAATGTTTTTGTGCTGGGTAGCCTATTTATTGAGGAAGTCTATATAACATCGCGCTACGATTAAAAGGAGCGGAGCAGCAACGACAAAATAACGAAAACTGGCAGGCAATTCGATGCCACGGGAAGGGCCAGTGGAGCAAAAATTTGACGCGGACGAAGTCGCGGGCAGAAGCTAGTTTTCGAATATAACGATAACATAACGTAAGTGGTGTAGTTACAACACGCGAATTAACTGCTAAATACCAGTTTTACCAGTGTCTTAGAAGGCTTATAAAGGATAGTGTCAACAGGGTGAACAAATCCGACAAATCCTCTGGACAGACGGGGAGATGTGTGGATACGTCGTTACGACTCTTAATTGTACCAAAGTAGGTGAAAAGGTCTGTATTCATTCAGATAGACGACCTCTGCCTGCAATTCCAAATCCTGCAAATCTTTTTCGATTTTTCAAACAACCTGGAATATAATATTTGTTCCTACTTTACGTTTACTACTACTACTTTAATTTGTTTAACATACTTCCTACTATTATAATCACCATCATCATCATCATCATTTCAGCCGTAAGACGTCCACTGCTGGACTTAGACCTCCCCCAATTTGGGGGGCTTTGCCATAATCGCTACGCTTGGCAGGCGGATTGGCGATCGCAGTATGGTGGTAAAATGCATAGAGAACGCTGCTGCCCATTCTCTAGTAAGTACTATAATCTCTACTACTATAACATAATATTATAATTGTGAAAGTTTGTGAGTATGGATATATGTTTGTTACTCTTACACGCAAAAACTACTGATCGTATTTAGATGAAATGGCAAACAGATAGTTTATAATCTGGATAAACACATAGGGTACTTTTTATCCCGGTAGTAGGTACGTTTCCCCGGCATAATTTCCGACCTCCACGCGAGCGAAGCCGCTACCAAAATCTAGTATTTGACATAATCTACTCATTATTTGACAATACCTACAATTCTAATTTGAACTCTTTATTATTGGTTGTCATGGAAGTAGTGACATTTGGTTTAAAAAGGTTGTTATTTGTTGTATTTTATTTTTTTAAATACTGTAATTTTTGTAGATTCTTTTATATTTTGTGAATGTGAGAACGTTGCGGGACTGCTGACAATTTTCTATTTAATTAAGTACCTGGTACTAGTTGACAGTCCTACACTGTTCTCTCATACCTATTAACACTGTAATTTCGAACCATTGTAAACCAATTATTTTTAAAAGAGTAACAATGGAGTTTCTTGCCGGCTCTTCTCCATAGGAATCAACTATTTGGAACCGTGCACCTAGCTTCTGACGTTTCATAAGTGCCCATGTAGGTTTATGTGAAATCAAAATGTTTTGATTTTGATTTTTTTGTTTACGTATTATATTATATATTAGATTAAGAAACCTGCAAAACATAGCATTTATCTTTTTAATCCAATTTAAATTTCTACAATCATTGAATAAGTTTGTGAATCTCATTTCATTTGAAAACTAATTTATATTATAACCAAAATAAGCACTTAACAATTAATAAACATATTAATCGTCGGATTAATCAAGAAGCCTGGATTTAACTTAGTAATCCAGTAAAATTAAGTCGCTGTCAAACCGTGACTTAATTGACCCCTGTCGTTTAACTTTGGCGGTAATTACCCAAAATTGTGGCAATAATTACCCCGTCATTGGCTGAAGTTACCCTAGACGGTTAGAGTAACTAAAAGAGGCGATTATTTTTACTGTTATGCTGGTAATCTATTTTATTACTATTTTAATCTCTTATAGCTTGCTATAAAACCGATAAGCAATCAGTAGGCACTTTAAACAATTATGTTGAAAATCTGAACATCATCACAAGCCTATATTGATTCCACTGCTGGGACAAAGGCCTCCTCTAGGTGAGTAGGAGTGGGCCGAAATTTACAACGCGGGTCTAATGCGGGTTGGTAGATGTCACATGTCTTAGAATTTTTGGTTCTAGGACATGCCGGTTTCCTCACAATGTTTTTCTTCACCGTTTTGAGAGCAGTGGTGACGAAATAATTTAAACAGAGTAAAGCGCCTGCCTGGGTTCGAACCAACGACCTTTTTTTTGTCCTTGCCCAGGCTTTGGGGTTAAGACCGGGGTGTGAGGGATTTTTACCTCACTAAAACCATCCCTGTGGGGTACCGTTACCTCAAAGAAGACCAATCCAGAACCCCCTCTGTGCAACGCCTGTTAGGGCACATCTCTGGGACCTACAACTCGTAAGTGGGACCAATACCCCTAGGCCACTTCTGCTCTCTGCATAGGATAAAACAAAGTCGCTTCTCTCGTCTGCACGCTAGGTTATTTTAAACAACGCAAGGCATTACAATGCGGTTTTCATCAATAGACACAGTGATACAAGATGAAGGTTTATATCACTCGCGTGAAGTTCGGAAATTATCATACGGAGACGTACTACCCAGACAAAATATATATTACTATAGCCTATGTTACTCCTTATAATATCAGCTATCTGCCAGGCCAGTGCATTTCCCGTCGAAATCGTTCCAGCCGTTTTGAAGATTAGCCGGAACAAACAGACAGACAAAAAATATATTGTTTTTTTGATGTAAGTAGGTACCGAATTTGAAATTACAAACAGACACTAAAATTTTATTTATTTGTATTGATGTATGGATAGGTACGCGGACGAAGCCACTGGCAAAACATAGTTAAACAATATTATGTAAATAAAAGATTAGAATACTCTTCAAAAGGGACCCAATAAGGTCACAAATAAATCCGCTAAATCCCTGAAAGCTATTGGATGGATTAAGAGGGAAGTAGGTAATACTTCCGGTAGTCTGTTGTTATTACGTTAATCGTAAAAGGACCACTTATTTCATCAAAAGTTATTGTACAATTGTAAGTAATAACTTGTAACTACTAAATTACACATATTTTAACGTAACACCACGTCTGCATTCCTCGTAATTTGTAAAACATACTTATTTTTCTTACTTTACTTTTCTCTTTTTTTACTGCCTCGTTGGTCTAGTGGCCCGGTGCGTGCCCGGTTGATAGCCATAAGCTCGCCCCTTAACTTAATAGCTTGCGAAATGTGGGTAGGTACTATAGATACGTCCTCTGCCCAATTCTTCGGAGTAACAAGGCGAGATGAGACTTTACTCTATGGCCAAAATTAGTATCGATAGTCCATGTGGAATGTCCAGAAACCAGGCTCATCTCATATACCTGCAAAATAATCAAGGCATTTAAAAACTCTCTTGTTACTTATTAAGTTTATTTCACTTCAATTTTGTCAACGTCTAACGGAAATTGCGCCATTACGTTGCCTTCATTTATTCGCCTCCGAAATAGAGACGTAGCAACTGGTGCAATAACTTAAGTTCGTTCGATTTCGTTCATTCCATCCCGGTCGTTCCCAAGACACTTATTACTCTTGGAGGGTAATTTACGATTCGGGACCATGTGTTTACCCCTACCGTGTCAGGGTTAAGATTTTCAATAAAAGTTTTTAAAACTTTGTCGTTTACCCCGGGGACGCAAGTTTTGAGCGTTTTGCGGAAATAATCGAAAGCGGGTTTGCCATTCCACACTCAAAGCTCCAAGTTCTGTTTGTTGCCGGGTGTAAAGTATCGCACCATCACATTCCTTCCCGTGGGTGTCGCAGACTAAGAAGGGTGACTAAGGGTACTTACGAGAGAATAAGCAGCATCGTTCTCTATGCATTTTACCACCATACTGCGATCGCCAACCCGCCTGCCAAGCGTAGCGATTATGGCAAAACCCCCAAATTGGGGGAGAGCTATGTCCAACAGTGGACGTTTTTGGCTAAAATAAAATGATGATGATGATTGTGAGTCAAAGCTGTACCTCATATCTGTTAGATAATACAAGGTCATCATACAGACATCCGTCACCCCCATTCCTTAGGACCCGAGATGGTGGAGCGTAGTACTTGTTCCACGCACGCCTCTCTAAGATATGACGGTGGCGAGTTCAACTCCTCACTCCCTCCTGACTTTAGCTGGCCTATGGAGGCGGGCCGGCACCAGCCGGGGATCGCGGAAGTCGCAATAGATTCTGTGATCTACAGCGCAAGTGTCAGAAGGAAATACCGGGGTGGTTTACAGTCAATTAGAGTCTGACAGAGCCCTCCACCCTCCGAGAACGTCCATAAGGGTTTTTCACGCCGGAACAAAACAAAAGAGTCATCATACAAACATTGCACTGCATCAAATTCAAAATATTTTATTCCAAAAAACCTATGTGGGAACTTATGGAACGTTACGAGTTAGTTGCACGGTTCCAATTGGCCATTTTCTATGGAGAAGAGCCGACAAGGAACCCCACAGTTGCTCTTTTTAACGATTAACAATGCTTCCAAATTACAGTCTTAATAGGCATTTTTTTTGGGTGGGAAATCATCAAATGACTTCTCCCGCTCTGGGCGGAGCGGGAGGGCGTGTCAGACTTTTACTGACTAAAACCCACCCGTGTTCCTTCAGTTGCCCATGTGCCAGGGTCACGGTATCTCTTTCGAACAATCACGCGACCCCGGCAGGTATCGGTCCTAGCAGACCCCTTCAGTGTGGCTGACATGTCTTTGAGGCGCGCGTGGAACACTACGCGCCGTCGACCCGAGCTTGGTCCTTACCGGGCGGTGAGCTACCCATTGCTCGCCACCCGCAAGCTCGCGCCTACGGTGGCTGGGAGTCCGCAATCGACTCCCGGCGCCCGGGGCGTCTCCTCCTGCGGCGGCTAGGGACGTGAGGGCGCAGAGACTGCCACTCCCTCACGCGCCCCGCCTCCTCCTTCGCGGTCTTAATAGGCATGGAGAGACTGTTGGCCTGTCAACACGTATCAGGTACCAGGAAATAGCCTACAAATCGAAACATCTATGACTTTACAAGGCCTATCTTTAAGTCGACCCGGTTCGACACAAAACAAATAGTAAATTACCTATAATAACCCTTCAGCTACCCACAACAAACCGTTACCCTTGTACGCCTCGACCTTGACCTTCTAACCGTCACTGAGTAAGTCTTTACCCCTCGATACTTCTCCGCGTATCGTGTGCGTGACTAAGCGCCATTTATAGCGGGCACAAATGCTTGTTTACACGACCATTGCATGTTATGGATGCCCCAGACATGGTGGCATTCTAATGTAAGCACGTGTGTATGTTGATGGCGGCGATAGACTATGGAAATGTGTGAGGAATAAAAGTGAAGTGTGAATGTTGTTTTGCTTGCGTTTAAAAGCTGGAAGAACTTTCTTAGTCGTTCAAAGTATTGGAAAATTACTTTTGGTCTGTACTAATATTACAAAAAGTATTTTTTTTTTAGTTTATATGTAGGTAATCTCTGGAAATGCATGTCGTGCATGCGTGTGTTAAAGCTATTAAACAGCACACCATAAGGAGGCGACAAAAAGAAATACAAAGTCAAAATGAATGATATGAGAAAATGAAGTGATATCGTAGGTGGGCGGGCGATGCGATGCTATAAGATAAGGAACAATAAATTTGACGCGGACGAAGTTACAGGCAAGTAGACATAATTTTATTTTATTGTGTTTGGGTGGCTTACAGTTAACAATACAAATGTAATTGTGATGAAATTCACGACAAAACATCTACAGTTAGCAATATACTATTGTGTAATATATCGAAATATATCAACTATCCATTCAGCATAACACAAAAGTAAAGCATTAAAGTAATAATTAATTTCATTTATGCGCCATTATTAAGATACATCAAAAACATTACCGTTTTTAGAAAAAAACAGTACTAATGGGCACTAAACTGCTTGCAAACTAAGGGGCCATTCATAAATTACGTCACACAAATTTCATGATTTTTTGATCCCCCCAGTCCTTGTCACAGTTGGTCACATTTGCCAGATTTGTGAGACCCCCCCTCCTTAGGGTGACGTCACAGATTTTGCAATTTTACATCTAACATTGTTTTTTTTTTTAATTTTCTTGCATAGTTCATGTTTCGTGTTTTAATAGAACTTTAAATATGTATAATCAATTTTAAAATGTGACGTTACAAAATTTAGGGCCTCTCCCACCCCCTTGTCACACAATGTCACAATTCGTCGACCCCCTTCCCCCCCTCTTAACGTCTGACGTAATTTATGGATGGCCCCTAATCGATTACGGGATTTTCGTTCTTTAAAATTTTATTAAAAAGCTAATTATGTAAGAATTGCTACGGTTAACCTGTGCAAGGGTAAGGTGCATAGAGGGGATTTTTCAAACGAGAACCTCGAGGTCGAAAAGGCTACAGAGTTGGGAAACGGCTAGGCAGATAATGAGGCGGACTCAACACGTGATTTCATAAAACCTTATAAAGTTTTCTTTGTCTGAAGATTGTTACAAAAGGAAAATATGATAGTGTGTGGCGTGGTGTACAATAAAGTGATTAATTAATCAAGAATACAAAAAACAAATGTGAAACGTATGGCACTTTGTAGTTATGTGTCAATCAATCGTGAAGAATATGACAGTAAAATTGGTGGATAGAAGCATACCACCCTACAATTCTAAATCAAAATCAAAGCATTTATTCTAAATAGGCAAATAAAAGGCACTTTTGAACGTCACCATTTACATTTAAAAAAAATAGAATTGATTCTAGTTGCCCCTTCCAAAAGGTAGATTCGTATGGAGAAGAATGAGCAAGAAACTCTACCGTTACTCTTTTAAAATGTTTTCAATATTAGTATACAATATTTATATAATTATATGGAGCAAGACCAGCATGTCTCCAAGCATTCTTGTCTTGGATGTAATCCTCTAATTTGTAATATGCTTGTTTACAAAGTGTACTCTTAATATGACTTTGAAACCTTATTTCATTTAATTGCAATATGTCTCAAAGGGTTTTGTTATAACCTTTAACACAGTACCGATAACGGACCGAAATAGCCCATTTTAAAACACGGACTTTACATAACCTATCCTACACTTCAGGGGAACACAAGCCTGACATATATCTACCTATTATATCACCACACCATTCGTGCTTAATCAACACCATCGCATCTGAAACCGACCCTCGGATCGAAGGTCACTAATTAGGTCAAGGTCATAGCGCCCGAGTTTGTCCTCGAGTCAAGGGCAGTGATGTTATCCACCCAATATTTTAAACCATTCGCTTCTCAACTTTTGTTGCTGGGGGTTTAAAACTCGAACGGTTGTGTTTTGTTTTCCTTTAATTTCACGTTTGTTTTTCTTTCATTCTTTATTACATCCCTGTTAAAATCCATGAGCTCTTTCTGTATTAATTAAAGGTAGCCCTTTTTTGTATTATAATACAAAAAAAAAACATGCATATCGATCAGATTTTTATATTATCTTCCTTCCTAATAATTATCGCCCTTTATATCCATCACAGTAATTTGTACCTCGGTATTCATCATCTGCCTAGCCTTTTCCCAACTATGTTGTACTCGGCTTCCAGTCTAACCGAATGCAGCTCAATAATAGTATTTTACATGGAGCGGCTGCCTATCTGACCTCCACAACCCAGTTTCTGGGTAATATCTCTTAGTAAGGCTGGTTGTCAGGCTTTCCGGGTTTCTGACGACACGTAAGGACTGACAAAGATCTTCAAGTGACATGCTTTCCGAGGCACGGAGAGATCTTGGTATGTAAAGATGGTCACCCATCCGCGAACCAACCGCGTCAAGCGTTGCTTAACCTTATCAATCGATTTGTGCGGCTTTTATTACTTAGCCACAGACACCTCTTTGTACCTCGATATTATCATAGTTAATTATTAAAAACATAATTATATATTTTAACTCCGGCTTTATCCTATGAGGGTACATAGGATGAAGCTATATGAATGTATGGATATGTATATATAAACTACAGAGCGCCACCTGGCAGCTACGATCCTAACGCACTCCTTATATATCGCTTACGTTCGGTCATACATGCACCGTTACGAGTAGTTCGTACATGACCTTGCTAAAAAGTTGTAAAAATCATTCATATTTTCTTTCATTACCTGTACTTTCTATTACAAAAGGGCATGTTTATAGACGAAATACTGTCCCCTATAAATTTATTAACCCACTTACTAAAAAGCAGGTACGAACATCGGACCGATTTCACAGTGAATTGAGCCTAACAGTCCGCATTATGTATGAAATTAGAGGGTTAGATATTGGCGAGTGAGGGCCTATGGAGGGCTGATGGATTGGAAGGGTTACCTCTGAGGGACGGAGGACTATTCACTACTTTATTACAAGTACTTTAGATATTGTGTGCGACTGGGAGTTTCCTTATCCCGTTGGTGCGTATTGATCTTTTTGACTGGATGAAGGACTATGCCCAAACGTAGGTTTGTTATAGAAGTATGCATAGAATAGATGCGAGAAGCATAGAACTGGTGGAAGTGACAATGCTTGGAGCAGGCGTAAGTCCAGCAGTCTATAGGCAGTTTTTTTTTTAGTGTAGCCACTTAAGTAATAAGATTGTTTCGGAAAGGGACGTCTGATCTCAGATAGGCTATTTAGATGAAGGTACAGTTTGCTAGTTTAATTAAGAATAAAAATATGAAAATAATCTTGATTATTTTAAAGAGAAATTACATGGCTTTAAAACAGTCGGAGATAAATCAATCCAATCAATCTAGCTGTCTTTGCCAACCGTCACAATTTTGGTCTTTATAAGCGCTTATCTTCTGCCGAGCCTTTTCATATCTATGTTGCTATTATTGTTGACTTCGTATCTAACCAAATGCAGATGAATACAAGTATTTGACATGTAGTGACTGCTGATGTGACCTCCACCACCCAGTTACTGGGCAACACTATGAGTAATCCCTTGGTAGGAATTGTTGTCAGATTTTTGGACTTCTAACTACCAGTAACAACTGTCAAAGATCTACAAGTGTCAGCCGGGACCAACGGCTTAACGTGCTTTCCGAGGCACTGTGGGTATCTCAATATGTAACGCATCACCCTTCCACGAACCAACTGCGACCTCTGATAGACTCGTAGGGCTCATTAATAATTCACAGCAAAGAAAATCAAATCACAAAGTTAATAACACAAGGAAAGCCGCCCCTCCTTGATAACAGGCCACTGTCCTCCCCCAGGCAAATTAAAATTAAAAAGAAGGCCGATGAAGAACGCCAAGATTGTTTTTAATCATAGACCACAGTATCTTGTACACTGATAAGATTACACTGCACTATGGAGGTCAGACTCGGGTCAGCTAGTTAATACTAGTGGTTTCTCAGGAAAATAAGTAACATGACAGCATGCCTTGTTTCTCCGAAGGGTTGGACTAACCCCATGTATAATTTTAACAAAGTGTCACCAATTTTTTTAATTTTATAATAGAGTTTCCGTTGAGTTTGTTTCCCGTTCTCCATAGAAATCTACTATGCTTTGGAATGGGAAATTATCAAAACGAAATATTCAAAATTGCATGTAATTGGTTTAATAAAAATAAATGCTTTGAGTAGAGTTGAGATGAATAATTTTGTGAGGAATTGAGAGCAGTTGTGGCCCAGTGCTAATGGCCCGACTTACGAGTTAAAGGTAGCGGATTCGAATTCAGGCAGGGGCTTTACTTTCTGTCACCACTGCTCTTAAAACAGGGAAAGAAAACATCGTGAGGAAACCAGCACGTCCTTGAATCAGAAATCGAAGCCATGTGACATCTACCACCTTGAACTGGGTCCACGTGGTGGCTTACGACCCACTCCCTCTTGAAAAGAGGTCTGTGTCCCAGCAGTGGGAACATTATAGGCTGCTTATTCTATTGATTGATAGAAACACTAGTGCTGTGACATTCTGGCAACTCACTGTTTATTTAAGTTCATGCCGAGTTACTTTTGTGCAGCGCCGTGGACGATGAACCCTAATCTATGGTTTACTAAGAAAGCGGTGAACGGCTCTACAATAGCATGGTTTCCTAGAAAAACGGCGGCCGCATTGAACAGTCGTAGTGAATGACTCATGACAGCTGTCATGAATAATGACAGTGGCATAGATTTAAATAGATAGATTCCCGAATCGCATCCAAAGATTTAAATCGTTAGATTCGACCTGCTGCACCAAAAGATAGTCGCATTTCCGTATCAGACACGTCTAACACACAGTGAAGCAGTGATTAGACGTAATTGTCATAGAAAGGCTAATTAGTAATGTGTTAGCTCACTCTTCTCAGTATGGACACTTTTCGCGTAACTAAGTATGGTGACTAAGGGATACCATATACTAGGGACGGCAGCGTTTTCTATACATTTTACAGCCATACTGCGATCGCAACCCGCCTGCTAACCGTATTTTAACCGAGGCCCATTTCCAGCAGTGGACGTCTTTTTTAGGATGGGAAATTATCAAATGACGTCTCCCGCTCTGGGTGGAGCTGAAGAGCGTGTCAGACTTTTATCAAATCAAATCAAATCAAATGTTTATTTGCAAGAAATACATTTTTAGGGAAGGTGAGATCTTATAACCTAAGAGTAATTGTATTCTGCCTGCGAGCAAGCGTGCAAATATTATTTATATAAATTATACACATAGCACATTGGTTACATTAATTATTATACAAAAAAAAACTATAGAGGTGTCAAGGGACACCCGGATGGAACGAAGTTCCTTTCCAGGATTCATAATAGTTATAATTTTTTAATTATTTATTATGTACAAAAAACCTGTATACACTCAACAAAAATATTCTCTCTCTCTCTCCCTCTCTCTCTACCTCGCTCTCTCCCTCTCTCCCCCTCTCTCTCCCCCTCCCCCTCTCCCTCTCCCCCTCTCTCCCTCGCCCCCTCTCCCCCTCTCCCCCTCTCTACTCACAACAAAAAAACAACAACATACAAAATATATACGGTCGAATTGAGAAACCTCGTCCTTTTTTTGAAGTCAGTTAAAGCATGTCGTGACAACTTTTCGTAAGATTTTTTTCCGTCTAGCCCCCTTTCACAACGCGCGATAAGGAACTTCGTTCCAATTATTATTCACTACATACCCACTTAAATTTTAATTTATATTGATTATATATTAATAATTACACTAAATTTAAATTTGTGTTTGTATGTCCCATAAATGTCCCATTTACTGACTAAAACCCACCCGTGTTCCTTCAGTTGCCCATATGCCAGGGCCACGGTACTTCTTTCGAACTAATCTCGCGACCCTGGCAGGCATCGATCCTAGCAGACCCATTCAACAGTGGACGTCTTATGACGGAAGTAGTAATGATGATGATGAGGTAAGATGAGAGGAAATCTAGCGACATATCTTTGGGCAGCAATGTTAGACTTATTGGTAACAATTACAGATTCTCATGACAACCGTTATACCTTGACGGAAGCGCTTTTCTCGGAAACTCTACCTTAATCTCCGGGTTTTGAAATTGAACGTTTAAAATCTGATTTGCTTCGAAAGTACTAATTTGACTGGAGAAGTACATAATGTCGACAAATCGAACACGACATAAAAGACAGGAGTTGTGAGCCGAATTTCTGCATAGAACGTTTGTTAGAACATACGTTCGTTTTTCGAGACATACATAGAAAGTAGTCATTAATATCGGATTATGATAGACGTTTGAACATTCAGTAAATACTATGTCTTTGTTAAGTTGGCAACTGATTAAACTTAATCATTCTTCTACAAAATTCTAATAAGACGATTATAATTAAAATTAGTTTAACTTATCAAATAATAGAATATAATTCCAAACCCCTGGCCCGTATCATTGCAGCAGGGACGTGACAATCCCCTTATGAGGCGCTTGCTCCGTAGAACTATCTGTTGGGCGCGCCCTTATAAAGGCATGTTCACACAATGTTATCTGAGCTCGTCACTCGCCACGCTACCCTTGTCCACGTTTCACTCTCAGATTTACTAATTAGGGTTGTCGAAAAAAATTATTAAAGTTTTTCTACCTTTTTAATTATGGATACGTCTCTTCGTAATGGATGGACCTATGTCTGGTTTTTGGATACTTACATATTTTAATGTGTAGCCCGACCCTGCGTCGTCAGGTTTTTACGACACGACGACACATCCAGAGTGCTTTATAAATGTTAATTATTTATACACATAAATTACCCAGTATTCATTCCCTAAATGATGATGAAAACCACAAGAAAACACGAATCATATATTGAAAGAACAACGCGGACGTACAGACAGGCACGAAAGCCGACTACAGTTTAACTAATATGTTTAGTTACAGATATGTATGTAGAAGACATTATCTTAGTTACGTTTATACCCGTCACTGATTTCTGAAGTTGGTATAAGAGAATAAAACTTTACCCGTTCTCCCGTGTATGTTGCAATTAAATCCTGTTTTCATTAAACAAAAACAAAATCGGATGCTGTAATAAAAATATACTTAAACCTATGTTACACAAAAATATGACAAGTTCGTAAAATAAAAGTAATAATAATTTCTTTATTTGCATTACAAATATCTGTGCAACCATAACTCTTGTACTAGGAGTTCCTTAATCACAACAACTATGTTCTTATTTTCTTCATCATCAGAACACGCTTAATTCACACTATGCCCACACACAGACACACTCACCATATTACTACATCTTTGTACTAACACCAGACAACTTTATTTCAAACACATTTCAATTTTCCACACATTTAATCTTCACATTTCCATTCGAATCAATCCGGCCAGTTTCCTCCATCCTATTTCCTGGCAGCCCTACAGTCCTACTCACAACGTACTATAATTCCGCGGAACTCGCCAAGTTTTCACTTCTCAGTAACAATGGGCGGGAAGCTTTGAGGCAAGTTGCCACTTTCCCCCGCCAGGCGGCGCGCGCGGCGCTGACTGCCAATTAGATCGTGTGTACTGGGGCTTATGGACTTTGTGAGAGAACTGGTTTGAAGGTGTCGTTAGTCACATATTTGCGGTGTCACTGTCGATTTTGTTGCTATACCTTTATACTGGGAAGTAAGTAGATAGACAGAAGTGAATGAACATAGTACCTACAGTTCTAGCTTTCCAGTTACGGTTAATTCCCATAGGTCCCAGAGCTATGTCTTCACCGGGAATTCAACGCAGTGTTTCAAAACGAAATTCTTTGACCAATGCGTGTTGGCAGTAATGATATATGGCACTAAACGTGGTCGCTCACAATAAGCCTCGTAAGGAGACTGAAATGTACCAAAACAGGTCGTCCAGTTTAAAATCTAGCGTCAGACACTAGTTGTCTGACATTTATACTGAACTGCACCTCGGTGCAGCTGTGAGGCACACAATGGTGACGATTCCCTTATTCACAAACTAAACTAAATTTAAGTTCAGTGAATCTTTTTCTTTCTATGTCATTAAGGAAAGGACAGAAGATAAATTTTAGTTTAGTCCTGTCCAATTAATCAGTGCTTGACGTAAATTGACGTAATTTTAGTAGGCAAGTTTTTAATCACGTCTAAACTTGTATGGAGTAGTGACAGGCGCTGATTAATTTGACAGGACTAAACTAAAAAAAATCTTTTGTCCTCTTCTTAATGAGATACAAAGAAAAAGATGCACTGAACTTAAATTTAGTTTAGTTTGTGAACAAGGGAATCGGTACCAATACCTACTATGTTATCTCAGTTTTTAAAGTGCATAAGATATTGTGGTGATAAATCTGTTTACAACTTTTCTTTCTTACTGAATCTATCCCAATAAATTAAGCTTGTTAGCATACATTAATTGATTTGTAAAATCTTATTAAAAGTTTATCAATCTCAACCTCGGATTGGAAATCTTCAAGACACTACATTTATTCAATTTTTGTTTATTTCCTTTATTGATAGTACACACCATCTTCCATAATGGTTAAATTAAATTTTGTTGCAGTTAGACACAATTTTAGGATAATTAGATCCATTGGCGAGAGCAAAGAATTTTTATTTTTTTATTAGCCTACACTCTCCACTCTTGATCAAAAACCTCGCCCAAATCCCTCCAGGCAACAGTTTTCAGGGCCACCTCGATCCAACTCTTGCAATACGCGTTATGTCGTCTAGCCACCTCTTCTTGGGCCAGCCTCGGCGGCGCCGTTCATCCTCAGGCACCCACTGTGTGGTGACTATTGCCCGGAGGTCGCTGTGCATGCGGCTGGTGTCTCATTTTAGCCTGGCAGCCTTTTTGCCTACCTCTAGGATTCCCGTTTTGCAAAGAAATTATGAAACATAATTACCTAGAATAAAAATTCTCTTGTAGTCATACAACTACCCACAAAGTTATTTTTTGACAGTCAAGTAACGTAGTTTCAAACTACTAGTAACAGACTTACTTGATTCTTTGTCCGAACAGAATTACTTAGACCCAACTTAACCTAACTTAGTCCTAACTCATGACTTAGTTCAAGTGTATACTGATAGATTTGGAGTTCATAACACGTAATTTAAGTTGTGGCCGAAGTCCAGGATTCAATTCCCGGCAGATGGAAATGTTTGCGTGTGCTAATGACTAGGTTTCACTTGGGGCTAACTTGGATTAAGTGTGATGTTTGATGTTGTGTGTGTCTGTAATATAAGTCTGAATAATACAGGCTCACTTATTAAACTCCCATAGTTTGACAAGCAGTCTTATCAACCGGTACCATATTCTCGGATTTCAGATAGGCAGTTGCTCCATTAAACAGTAATATTTTGCTTTTTCCAGTTTGACTGGAAGCCGACCTCTAGTTAGAAAAAGGCTAGGCAGATGATGATGAGTTTGAAAGAAAGAAAGAAAGCATTTATTTGTCAGAATATTGTACAAAGTTGTTATGTGGATTATTACGTTCAAAATATTCTGCCGTTTCCGGCGTGCAAATATGGTTTTGAAATAATGGGTAATCATTACATTGAAATTTAGTTATTAATCATTAAAATTATGGGTCATCATTACATTAAGATTTAGTTATTAATCATTAGAATTTATTTAAATTACGAAACATTTTTTTATGTAAAAGATTTTAATTATATGTCAAACTAGCTTTTGCCCGCGGCTTCGCCCGCGTGGATGTCGGAAATTAATGCAAGAGGACGTACTACCGCGATAAGAATGTGTCATTCCAGGTTATATAGGTAATATAGACTCTGTGTGCTATTTTCGATCCAGATCCATTCAGCCATTTTTGCGTGATTGAGAAACAAACACCCAATCATACATATTTTCACATTTATAATATTATTAGTAGTAGGATTATAACTCATATTACTTAGGATTCATAGTTTATGAGAACATCATGTGTGTTGGTGTTTTTAAAATAAAAGTAATAGTATTCAGAGTAAGAAGACTGTGACATAGGGCTTGGTTTAGTTGAATATAAGTCTTCCTGGTTTTTCTTAACGCTCCTATTTTACCTATACAGACACTCAATCATTTACCAGACACCGAACATAATTATAGGAATAGTACTTTTGCCAGTGGCTTGGCCCGTATAGCTGTCGGAAAATATCACCCGGGAACCTACTACCGGGATAAAGTAGGTATCCTATCTGTTACGTATCCATGATATAATACCTATATCTTTGTGCCAAATTCGATCTAAATCCGTTTGGCCGTCTTTGCATCATTGAGAAACAAACATCCAAAAATCTAAACATCTAAGCCATTTCGCGGTCTCTTACTTGGAATAATACTATTAGGTTTATTTTGAGTATAATGAACACACATGATATTCGCAATTACTATGAAGCCAAAGTAATATGAATTACAATCCTACTTATCCTGTACTACCCGGCCCCTGCCAACGCGCTCTGCGCCCACTTTTTAAATCTCTAATATCTTCGAAGATATTCATTTAAATTACATGCTGTAAAGGGCCATATTGATCTATATTAAATGCACAATGTATTTAAGGTACTTAATTGGATAAGGATTAATGCTGTATTGCTTAAAATCGCTTCGTAAATAAGCCCTTATTTCTCGTAAAAAGTAAAAGATAAAAAATGGTTATTGTGGGTTATCCCTAAGAGATAGACATATACCATTGAGGAGATTTTTGTAGGCCTTTTTAAGGTGTACAATACTGTAGTACATTATTTTGATCTGTTTCGTAGGATTCAGCCAGGGTTTTTCGAATTTTGAGACGTATGTCAGCGTAGTTTTCGAAGATAGTTTTTTTTTTTTTTTTCTAAAATAAAAGAATCTTTCTAAAATAAAAATAGCCTAAGTTACTCCTTGTTACATCAGATATCTGCCAGTGGAAGTCCCGTCAAAATCGGTCCAGCCATTTCAGAGATTAGCGGGAACGAACAGACAGACAGACAGACAGACAAAAATTGTAAAAAATGTTGTTTTGGTATATGTATCGTGTATACATCCATATACACTTAGTAAAAAGTGGTTATCTTAATATTAAAAACAGACACTCCAATTTTATTTATTTGTATAGATGTATAGATTTGCATGAATTCAAGGAGATAAAATATGATTTTTACAGAATAATGTAAAATCTTTAGATAAATTTTTCATTAATAAAATTTTCAGTCGAGTCATAAAATTTGCTTAAGAGAAAGTTAAATAATTTACATTTAAATGTTCTGAGACTGAGAGTTTTAAAGCCATCAGGTAATTTGTTATAAACAGTAATGGACATGCAGTACACATTATTAGAAAATAATTTAATTCTACGCCTAGGAACATGAAGCATAATTATGCACTTTGCGGCTGGGTCTGGATACAACATCATTATACATACAAATCAAATTCATGTCTGTTTCGGTGTATAAAGATACAGATTTCAAAAATGTATAGTGCTGGAATTGGCAGTATTTTAAGTTTCTTAAATAGTGGAACATAACTGTCCAGTGGGTGCGCTCCACAAATTGAGCGTACGCATTTTTTCTGAGCTCGAAAAACGAGGTATTCCGTAAAGCACACCCAAACGAAGCACACCCAGACGAAGCACACCTAAAGTATTCCACTAAGCACACCCGTAGGTGGGCTTCAAATAAAAATTTAAAATAATTAATTTCCTATTCCACGAAGCACACCTACGAATATCACTCGCATAGTGCGGGGTCTAAGAAATAAAAATGTCGATAGGAGAAAATATTTATTATTTAAAAGACTAACTTAAATTTCTAACATCATTCAGTTTCATTGTAATAATGTGACACAATATTTGTAATTTTTGTAATATTAATGTAATAAATATTTTCTCCTATCGACATTTTTATTTCTTAGACCCCGCACTATGCGAGTGATATTCGTAGGTGTGCTTCGTGGAATAGGAAATTAATTATTTTAAATTTTTATTTGAAGCCCACCTACGGGTGTGCTTAGTGGAATACTTTAGGTGTGCTTCGTCTGGGTGTGCTTCGTTTGGGTGTGCTTCACGGAATACCTCCGAAAAACTCTTGTAAGTTCAACTGAATTACCCCATATAATAGGTTGGGGAAAAAGTTTCTTCGCATTTTTTAAGAAAATTCAAAACATTTTTTAATAAAGTTTATTTACATTTAACTAAAGTATGTAGGTACCATTTTGTTCGATAACTTTTTGCCATCTTGTAGGTAGGGACATGATCCCATTGCTATTGAAATTTTGGGACTTCTCGGTCAAAATACCGCGACAAGTGGTTTTGGCAGTCCTCTCGTGATGTTAACCTGACACTACCTAAAGAATTCTGAAGAGACCGAAACAGGTGGAAATCTGAAGGTGCAAGGTCAGGACTATACGGCGGATGCATTAACACCTTCCAGCCAAACTCTCTTAATTTTTGTTGGGTGACTAAAGATGTGTGAGGTCTAGCGTTATCATGATGAAAAACCACACCCCTTCTGTTGATTAATTCCGGCCGCTTTCTCTCAATTTCTTGCTTTAATCTCATCAGTTGTTCGCAGTAGAGTTCAGAATCGATGGTCCTGCCTGGTGGTAACAGCTCATAATGAATAATGCCCTTCCAATCCCACCACACACACAGCATCACATTGTTGCGAGTTAACCCGGGTTTCGCCACAGTCTGTGAAGCCTGACCGGCCTTTGACCACGACCTTTTTCGCACGTTCCTGTCATACGTGATCCACTTTTCATCACCAGTTATCAGCTTCTTCAAAAATGTTTCGGTTTCATTACGTCGTAATAAAGAATCACAAATGAGTACACGGTTCATTAGGTTTCTTTCAGTGAGCTCGTGAGGTACCCAAATGTCGAGCTTTTTTATGTACCCAGTTTTTTTCAAATGCGCCAAAACTGTTTTGTGGTCAATTTCCAGTTCTTCAGCTACGTCGTAACTACTGGTATGCCGATCTTGCTCCACTTTTTCAAAAATGGCATCCATTTTATCCGTAATAGGGCGACCAGAGCGACGTGCATCTTTGACATCAAAATTTTCGGATTAAAAACGCTTAAACCAAATTTGTGCTACTCTCACAGACACTACACTAGGTCCATAAACATCGCAAATTTTTTTCGCGGCTTGCGTTGCATTTTTACCTTTTTTGTAGTAAAATTTTAAAATGTATCGAATTTCTTCATTAGATTCACTCATCTTGACGGTACGAAAAACAAATGAAAATCACACATTTTCCTAATTTGAATTTGGAATTATGTTCTTTAAAATTTAAACTTTCAATGATACCAAAACCAGCCAGATACAAATAGTATAGCCAAAGAGATTTTATTACAAGTTCATACATACTATAATGCGAAAAGACTTTTTCCCCAACCTAATATTATAATAATGCCATAGCACAGAATTGAGGACACATAGCCATGGTATGCACATAGTGCCGCGTTAACACTAGCCACACGTGTTAGTCTATATAAAACAAAAACAAATCTACCTATCTTCTTACATAGATCGTCAATATGAGATTTCCAGTTACAGTTTTTCAATAATTATACCCAAGAATTTTGCGGAATCGACCTCTTCAACTGTCTCATTTCCATATTGTATTTTAAGTCGTGGACGCGTACTGTTATATGTCTGGAATTGTATCATTTGTGTTTTCTTAATGTTAATATGTAGATTATTGTGTTTTAGCCACGTAATAATTTTATTTAATGTCATGTTTATTTCATTTTGGTACTTAATAATGTCGTAGTTTTCTTTTATAACACTAAGGGTCGTATCATCCGCATATAGGATGCATTTGTGGGAAGTTACACTAGGCAAGTCGTTAGCATATAGCAGGAATAAAAAAAAATGAAAAAAATTGACGGTGCTAATATGTGGTTATATCTTCGATTTTGTTGCCCGTTCTTCTTTCTCTTGTTCTTCCTACTAAGCTTTGGAATGGGAAACTAGCTACTGATTGACGGTTGAAGGTTATTATTTTAAAAATAAATTGGCTTTTTCGTTGGTTTCAAATTACAGTGTTAATAGGTATGTGAGGACAGTGTAGGGCTGTCAGCAAGTACCAGGTACTTAATAAAAAAGAAAATGTTCTAAAGTCTACAAGGCCATAATCCCAAGTGGCGTACCTTCAGTGTCGAAGTATGTCTTGAATGTCTCTTGAAGCAACCCTAGGGAGGAGGACAGCTTGTCGTTACTACTCACGTACCTGTGAATGTTTTCCACAGGGTACGGAGGACAACTTTATGTCCCTCGGGATGTGACATAGTTGTAGCACAAGAGTAGCTACAACTGTTTCTGAATTATACACCGTGACATTTTAATCGTCCAATAACTACTACACATCCATAAGAAAAAAAATAACATTTGAATAACTAAAAAATAAAAATATTATTCATTAGATGACGCATGATGTAGTTTGAAATTTGTTATTTTGTCTCATGGAAAATGGAGATGAAATGGTCTAGTCTACTCGTGCACTGGTTAGGTACGTTCTCTACCGTATGACACGTTAAAGTTATTAACAGGATGTTTCATAATTCTAATGCATTATTTAGTTTTCTTAGTACCTATTGTCTTTTTTTCAGATTCAGATTCAGATAACTTTATTTGCTCAAACACGTGTTTACATACAATTACTTAAATAAAATGCATGCATGGTGTTAAACGTACATATAGTTGTGCAACATGTTTACCATATTGTCATGGTGTGCAAATATTAATTAAACAAATTAAATTATTACAAATTAAAAAATAATAGCAACTTTAATGAAAAAGGACAATACCGACATAAGTAAATAAATTAAACTGATTGATTACATAATTAATTAGAATAGTATGGAGTTAAATACAAATTTTTCAATATTCCAATTCAAAAATAAAACATAATTATGTCAACGTAGGTCCAAAATATTCAATAGAAAAATCATTATCAAAAACATTATTACAATAGATATATTTAACAATCAATTAATTTAAAAAAAAAGGTCATGTCAGTATAAACATTATTCATTTAAAAATTCTTTAACATCATAATATGCTTTACTAGCTAAAAAAGATTTTAATTTTCTTTTAAATGGCACTATGCTTAGCTCTTTCCAGGTATTGGGAAGCTTATTATAAATAATGGGAGCCATACAAAAAACACTCTTGCGCATAAGTGCAGTTCGGGACCAATGTTGGCATAGTTGACTGTTATCCCGCCTATTTCTAGGAAACCGGTCTGCCATGCGGGGAAATAACTTAGGATTCGTTTTAACAAATATGGCGATTTCCAAAATATAAATTGATGGTAATGTCAAGATGCTATGGCTTATGAAAAATGGCTTACAGCTATCAGTCGTTTTTAATTTAAATATGGATCTAAGGCACTTTTTTTGGGCTTTAAATGCGATATCTCTATCCGTAGAGACTCCCCAAAAAATAATGCCGTATCTGATACTGGTATCAGCTATGCCATAATAGGCGGTTAATAGGGCATCAGGCTTTAGTATTCGCGATAATTTATATAATGCAAATGCACTGTTACTTAGTTTTTTACTAAGAACCTCTATGTGAGCCTTCCAATTTAAATTACGATCTATGGTTAATCCTAAAAACTTAGTGGAATTTACTGCGTCGATTATATTATTATTATGTTTAATTGTAAAAATTGGAAATTTTAACTGTCTTTGGCTAAAATGCATTATTACTGTTTTATTTAAGTTGATATTGAGGTTATTGTTTTCTAACCATAGAATCGCTTTGTTTAATGTATTATATATATCAGTTTCATACATATGCTTATTATTACAAGGAATGGTTATCGTGCTGTCATCTGCAAAAAGTGTCATACTGTGTTCTATACATTTAGGAAAATCGTTTATGTAAAGGGTAAATAGCGGTGGTCCTAATACGCTTCCTTGTGGTACGCCATAGTTGACGTTACGCTCTCCAGATGTAAAAAATTACTTCACGTTTAGTGTTCGCATTAATCGTTGATATTTCTGTTGTTTGTTTCCTTCCTTGTAAATATGATTGTAAGAGCTTTTGAACATTTCCTCTTATACCATACGCTTCGAGCTTTTTCAATAGAATATTATGCTGAACATAATCAAAAGCCTGCGTCATGTCGCAGTAAATTGCACAGATAGGTGTATTTTTATCCATATTTATCATTATTTTATGAAGAAAGTCGTAAACCGCCATATTGATTGTTTTATTTTTTCTAAACCCGTTTTGCTCATTACAAAGTATATTATGTTTATTTATATATGCGCTTAATTCGCGAGAAATATATTTTTCAAATATTTTAGAGAAAATGGATATTAATGATATGATCTTAATGAATGGTAACAATTTCTAATCACGCCTAGAGGTATATTATGTCGGATACATTGAGTGGACAACCTTTGTAAGACGACTGAGACGGAAAAAGGTTAGTCGGTAAGGTTAGTGTGACCTTTTTCTCCCAAATACGTTGGAGTCGGCATCCAGTCTAACCGGATGTTACTAAATACCAGAGATTTACACGGAGCAACGGCCTATCTCACCTCCTCAGCTCAGTTACTAGGTAACACAGTAACCTTTGGTGACAAAGATCTACGAATGACATAGGACCCACGTCTTAGTGTGCTTTCCTAGGTACGGCCCCTCTGTATCGTCTCGATATGTAATGGATCGTCAACGATTCACGAATCGATCACGGGAAGCTTAGCTAAAAAAAATATATTAAAAAAATGTCGACTTATTGTGATCATCTGTGTGAAAAGGCCAGAAAGCTCGATTATTTAAAAAAGGTGTGCATCATTAGAAAATCAATTATCTTTTAAAGGATTAGTTGAATTTTCCCTTAGGAAGGTCTAAAAAAATGGCGATGTAAAATTAGCAAAATTGAAAAAAAAAAACACCGAAATTTGTTGCTTTTTTGTTGCTAATTAGTTGCTAGAAAATTAATTTTTTTGCTCCACCCGATTTTTTTAGACCTCCCTTAGGAAATGTTATCATCTAGTGTCGTAGTTCTATCTACTTTTAATTGATAAACAGTCGATCCGTCATCGAGTGTTTGGTTCAAATGAGAAAACTTTGTGTAGATGTTATGATAAAATATTACTTCCGTTAAGAAATATGTTTTTAATTGAGTTATCTTTTGAAATCAATCAATAATAGTAGCAAATGAATCGACCTATGTTATCATTGTATCGCGGTTTTAAATCAACCATTTAACAAGTGAAATGAGGCGAAAATGAAAACAATAGGAAATCTGTAAGTGGTTCTTTTTTAAACGAAAACTTGGAATTTCATGTAAACTTAAGCGATCGAATCCAAAATGAAGAAATCCATAAGAGAACAACGGTAACCGACATAGTCCAATGAATTGCCAAACTTAAGTGGCAGTGAGCAGAGCAAATTGCTCGCAGAACAGATGCCTGATAGGACCGGAAGGTTCTGGAGTAGCGAACGCATGCTGGCAGACGAAGCGTTGGAAGTCCTCCCACAAGATGGACCGATAACCTGGTGTAGGCCGCAGGAATCCACTAGATGCGAGAAGCACAGAACTGGTGGAAGTGGCGGTGCTTGAGGGAGGTCTATCTCCACCAGTAGATGTCTTTCAGCTGTATTGATGAAGCTCTGCGAAATTTATTTTGACTGCGACTGTACTGTTTGGTTTTTATTTTATACTTTAGTTTTGGATTTCTGCTCTGTAGAGCAGCAGTAGCAAGAAGGCACTTCAGGTTCATCAGGTACAAGATCTACAATAAAGTAAATGAGAACATCGACATTTACCGCTTACGTTAGTTCATCAGTGAAAAAAAATTATTGTACATTATTTACCTTTTACGATAATTTCAACACTACTACATAATTTTCTTTTACGACTATTTTAACTAAAGTATCTTCAAAAGAGATGGTCTTGCGTTAAGTTCACCAGTGATTGGTACCGACAATTTAGCCGAAGGGCCGAATATTATGGTATTCATTTCTGAAACTCAAAGTAAATTGATGAAGGGCGTCGCTAAAGCCCTGGCCGCAATAAATTCTGCCAGAACGACGTCCGCTGGCAGATTGACTTGATCAATATTATAATTGTGTTATTGAGAGAACCGTTGTCCTTGTTTGTAAACTAACCAAATATTTCGTTTAATGACCTTACCAATCTTTCTTGTTATGTTATGTAAGAACCTACACTTCACATCCGTATTTTTTTTATGAACTTGTCATATGCAATACATAACTGTTGACCTGACAAGTCTAATTTAGTGAACTTAAAAATTTTGCTATTTCTCTTTTTGATAATAGTCCTCTTAGAAAGAAACGAAAGAAAAATTGTTTATCCTGCACAAACAAAATGCTCAAAACCAAAAAACAAGATCCATTAAATGTACACATGAATGAAGTAGCCAAAAGCATCGTATTCGAGTAATTTGGTGTTCATGAAATAACTCCCAATGTTTAGGGAAATACACCAAATAAAGTGCCAGCATTACATAGCACAAATATAGTTTGCCTTCAGTGAGAGAATTTTTGAAATCAGATAAATGAAAATGATAAATGATTTTATTTTAACCGACTTCAAAAAAAAGGAGGACGTTCTAAATTCGACTGTTTTTTTAAATGTTTGTTACCTCAGAACTTTTGACTCGGTGAACCGATTTTGATGATTATTTTTGTATTGCAAGTAGGTTTGTACAAACAGTTAAACATCAATCATTTTTTTTAAACTAGATGAGGTCGGTGTTCCCTATCTGACTACTCTGCGAAGAAAGGCCGAAATAAACTTAGAGGTCACAGCCTTTTTAGGGTTCCGTTGTCAAATGGCAAAAAACGGAACCCTTATAGATTCGTCATGTCTGTCTGTCTGTCTGTCCGAGTATGTCACAGCCACTTTTTTCCGAAACTATAAAAGCTATGCTATTGAAACTTAGTAAGTAGATGTATTCTGTGAACCGCATTAAGAGTCTCACACAAAAATAGAAAAAAAAACAATAATATTTGGGATTCCCCATACATAGAACTGAAACTCGAAAAAAAAATCATCAAACCCATACGTGTGGGGTATCTATGGATAGGTCTTCAAAAATGATATTGAGGTTTCTAATATCATTTTTTTCTAAACTGAATGGTTTGCGCGAGAGACACTTCCAAAGTGGTAAAATGTGTCCCCCCCCCCCCCGTAACTTCTAAAATAAGGGAATGATAAAACTAAAAAAAATAAATGATGTACATTACCATGTAAACTTCCACCGAAAATTGGTTTGAACGAGATCTAGTAAGTAGTTTTTTTTTTTAATACGTCATAAATCGTAAACCACAATTTACCTTTCATTCAGTCAACTCAAATATATAAATTAAAAAAAAAAACATTTAATTTCAGAAACATAAACCTTATGCATAAACCGTGAATACCTGCAGGTTTGTACGGAACCCTCGGTGCGCGAGTCCGACTCGCACTTGGCCGTTTTTGAAATGATCTTTTAAGAAAAGAGCCACACAGATTGAATGGACCTGTCCAATCAGTGCACACATTTAACTATCAGTAATCACGCAACTCAACTCAGAACATAAAGAGTTAAATGATTCGACGAACAATACCAAAGACACACGAGACATATAGTTTTATAGATGTGAAGTTTCATAGTAATATTACCTTCTACATTAAAACTTATAAAATTTACCTGTGTATAATATAAAGTACCTATAGATATAAATTTCGTATTGTAACAATGAAATTACATCTTTACATTACATCAGTTTTCTCAACAACAGATTGTATCCCACTTGTCTTTAAGGCCGAAACCACGTTTTTCTGCCGAAACCGCGTCCTTTCTTCAAGTAACAATGAATTTGTAAGGCGGGGCGCTGCTTGACCTTATTATTCAGCCAGACCTTAGAATGAACTCAATATAATTGTTTACGATATAACTGGCACGTGTTTATACAAACAACAGTGATCTAATTTCCATAATTAATCGGGCGTATTTTAAGATGAACTTTGATTTTCAGTAAACCTGGTTAGCTTGTAAACATTCTTGTGGTGCAAAATCCTGTCATATTTAACTAAAGCTTTGATTATAATTTCGACCAACAAGTACCTAGTTTGTATGATTCAACCCGGAAAAGCAAACGATTCCAGTGAAAAAGGCATGAAATCAATTATACTTAACACAACATCATGCCCGTAATCCCGGACTGCTTCGGCAGAGTCATACCATACACCCACATTTTACCAGTTACCCACACCGAGAGGTAGTGAAACGTTTTCCGGAAAAAAAAAATGGTGATCCTGCCGTTTTAGATAGTGATGGCCGTTACATCGGGCCACACTCCTCAACCGCGATCGCGGGGTTCCCCCCGCCACACACTCGCTTAGGGCTATTTATCTACTGTGCTTAGGGTCAGCGCAGACAGAACGGAGCGCAGCGGAGAGGATTTTATTAACTCACTTGAAAATAAGACTTTAAAATTATTACAATAAAGTGCATAAATGCTTGAACCTGACAAAAAATATTCTTCGTCTGACTTTCTAACGCCTTATTTTATTAACATGTTCGTCCATTTCTTCTTCTTCCGCCAAAAGCACAATCTTCTTCTTCCGCCAAAAGCACAATTATAAATTAAAAATTATAAACCGAGTTCTCATCGTAACCAAAAACCGCATATTTCTATTCTGTTATAGGTATATTCTAAATAGCTATTTCTAGTGGGCTGCAGTTGTGACTGCCTCGTTGGTCTAGTGGTCGCAAGCACTCTGCTGAGCATCAGGTTCTGGGTTCGATTTCCAAGTCAGGCAAAGGATTATTAGGACTTTCTTTCTAGAATGTCTTAGTAGCAGCCGGGAGTCTCCTTTTACATAGGACTTAATCATAGCTGGCGAAATGTGAGTGTATGAATAGGTGCACCTCTGTCTAACCCTTAGACAAATATAGGCGTGAAGGTAGGTACGTTTATTTAATCTGAAGGCTTAAATCGAATGTTTAGCTATAATAACGTTCAGAAGCTGGTGCAATCAATCCGCCGGCGGACGGCGAGCGACCCAATTTGATTGATCAATCATAATTATGTAGCGGTATTAGCCGCCGCTGTTTACACGAATAAACTAGGTCCCTTGTTTACTAGGTCGGGTCGGAAATTGTAGTGTTTTGATGAGAAAAAAAAATGTAAAGGGCAGTAGTAGTAGGAAGTTCTTTAATTTACTTTATTCTTTATTTCATTAGGTACTTTTATCATTGCAATACATTTGAGAGCTACGGATTATACTTCAACCATGAACCTCAAGACTCGCACTAGCATCATCAGCTTTTGGTTGAGACAAATTTCTATGGAATGTTTCTAAATCAAATCGGTTTAACCATGAGATTAAATCGATTTGATATAGATGGAAGCTCAATGTAGAAAAACTTTTTTTTTTTTTTAATTTTTATTTACCTTCTTTTGGTACCGTATTGTCTCTAAAAATTTTCATCATTTCGTAGGTTGTTGTGTTTCATAAAAGGAGAAACATTTTTTAGGATGGCCGAGCTTTACAGTGTCAAAGCTTTTCTGATTGGTCGCCGTTGCAGATTCTTATTTACAAGGGTTGCAGTGGTTAGAATAATAGGTGATAAAATAATCATTTACAGAAGCTTATGAACTATTACTCACATTGTATGTAGAAAATTAAAGCTATTTCTATCCAATTTAGTTTCGGCGAACTAAGTGTACCGTGTACCGGTGTACCGTGTGGTGCCGGACGTAAAGAATAACACCACCCCATTTCTTCCTGTGGGTGTCGTAAAAGGCGATTAAGGGAATTACTAGAGAATGGGCAGCAGCGTTCTCTATGCATTTTACCACCATACTGCGATCGCCAACCCGCCTGCCAAGCGTGGCGATTATGGCAAAGCCCCCCAAATTGGGGGAGGCCTAAGTTCAGCGGTGTGTGTGTGTGTGAACTAAGGTCAACACTCGCATTAGTGTTGCTGTTAATGGTCGTCGAAGTAGCGCCGAAACCGAGTCGGCGTTAAGCTTCGGTGCAATAAATCTGTCATTGTGAGGTGCTAGCTTGACCCAATTAGATATATCTTCATATAATTCTGTTATTGTTGAAGATGAACCTAGTAACTGATATAATAATAAATTATTACACCTGTTACAGTGGTTCGGTGATGGAAAGAAAGAGCAATAAATAATGACTGTACTTAACAAATATGTGTATGCAAACTTGTGTGAAATGTTCTTTGCCAATAAATATTATATTATTATTATAATAGTTTACAATACTGAAAAACACGCCTTAATAGAAAACCAAACTAAAAAGTAGAAGTTAAATATAATTAATAAATGAAATCGTTTTAATCTAAACAAGCGTGGGGTGCTTGATATCAATTGATGAGAATATTTCCATGACAGATACTGATAAAAGTAGACTCTATAAAAATACCCCAAAAAGCACTCTGTTTTAAGATAAAAGAAATAGAAAATACTTGTACTGCTGGACATACCCCCCCCCCCCCCCGCCTCCGTTTTGGGGGTTTTGCCATAATCGCCACGCTTGGCAAGTGGGTTGGCGATCGCAGTGTGGTGATAAAATGTATAGAGAACGCTGCTGCCCATTGTCTAGTAAGTCTCTTAGTCGCCTATTACGACACCCACGAGAAGAAATGGGATGGTGTTATTCTGTACACGTTCTGCACCACACGGATCAGTCCATTAATATTACAGTATTTTGGTAATCATAAATATCCCTTGACAGATCCTCGCTAAGTTCTTTCAGCCGCTATATCTATCAGGTTTAACTATATGTGTGTATCTTGACACAATCGACATAATTAATTTGTTTAGTAACTAAGTCACGAAGCATAGATTAGATCAAATGATTAATGATTAGGCATTCTATTACAGCATCATCCCATGCATCGGGATTGTGCAGTACCTATAATAATATCTTAATAATATAATATCTTAGGACAACCAACACAACGTTATCTGATCCCAAACTACGTAGAACCTGTACTATGGTAACGAGACAACTGATAAACATACTTAAATATTTGTAAATACATACATATTATTGATAAATTACACCCAGACACAGAACAAATTTCGGTTCGGGTTCGATTCCCACCCAGGACAATCGTCCTGGGTGGGAATCGAACCCACGACCTCAGTCTTCGCAGTCAGGGTCACTAACCACTAGACTAACAGGCCAGTCAAAAAAAAAAGTAAAAAAAACCTATAGTGCAACCATATCGCACCAGTTATGTTTAAGTCCTATGTATCCTTTTCCCCTTTCTGAGACACAGGCTTCCTCTCGGTGAGAGAGAGTGGGCCGTAATCCACCACGTGGGCCCAGTGCTGGTTGCTAGATGTCACATGTCTTCCTGTTCATGTTTCCTCACGATATTTTTGTTTTGAAAGCAGTGGTGATGAAATAATTTACAGAACGTAAAGCGTTTGTCTGGGTTCAAACGACTATTGGAATACCACTGCTATCCCAAAAATACCTTGCTAAAACTTAAAGGCTATAAATATCTGGCAGCAGATAATTCTGGCTAGCCGGCGGAAGACGTAGATCCCAAAAGTTACGTTATTTACGCAATTTGTGTAGATAAACAAATCCCAAGTGTTTACCGAGGCGATTGGTCCGTATTGTAAATAACAGTTTAATGATAAACATGGACCTACCGACGTCGGGAAATGATTTTCTTAATCACCGCGATAGAGATATTAGTTCGTTCTGACTGCTTCGTTGATCTAGTAGTAGCAAGCGCTACGGCTGAACACAAGTTCTTGTGTTCTATCCTAGGTCGAGTAAAGTGAGATTGGGTTTTTCTATCTGGAATTTCACAGTAGCAGCCTTTTTTTGTGGTTGGGAAGTCATCAAATAACGTCTCCCGCTCTGGGTTGAGCAGAAGGGCGTGTCAGACTTTTACCGACTAAAACCCACCCGTGTCTCTTCAGTTGCCTATGCTAGAGCCTCGGCCTCTGTCCAACCCTTTGAGGAAACAAGTCGTGCTATTATATTATTTTAGTTCGTTCTGAATAACTTTATTAAACACATTTTTTATAGTTAAAGCTTTTTATTGAGACAGTTCCTGAAGTCGGCTTTTAGCCTTCTTGTTTGTCGTTGGCGGTTGCCATCGACAACGACACGATATTGTATATATTGTAAGCAGGCTGACCCGCTCTCTCCCAAATTGTTTACAAGCACACTTGAGAAGATATTTAAGTCACTGGCAACCTTATGGAACACCAAGGGCATTGACGTCGGCAAAAGGAGGCTGACAAACCTCCGTTTTACCGATAATATAGTCCTTTTTGCCGCCTAAGCCCAAGAACTCCAGACCATGCTCCAAGAGCTGAGCACGGCTAGCTTCAAGGCGGAACTTGCGATAAATCGATCTAAAACTCAAATTATGACTAATAGCACTAAGTGTAGAGTCGAAGTAGATGGACAGGAGATACATTATGTCGATGAGTATGTCTACCTGGGCCAGTTAGTTTCTTTGGCAAACAGGCAGGAAAGAGAAATAAACCGCCGAATTGAAAACGCCTGGAAAACCAACTGGTCCATGAAGACGCTAATGAAGGGTGATCTACCGATCTCCCTGAAGCGCAATCTCATCGACATGTGTATCCTGCCCGTCTTAACCTACGGTGCTCAGACCTGGTCGCTCACCGAGTCTCAAAAGTTCCGCCTTGGAGTTTGTCAAAGAGCGATGGAACACAGTATTCTGGGTGTAAAAAGACAGGACAGAATTCGCAACACCACGCTACGTTTCAAAACGGGTATAACAGACGTAGGTAAAAAGGCTGCCAGGCTCAAATGGGATTGGGCGGGTCACATTAGCCGTATGCAAGATGACCGCTGGGCAAAGGTCTGCACACAATGAGTGCCTGAAGATGGACGACGCCACCGCGATCGGCCCAGAAAGCGGTGGCGAGATGACTAGATGCGTGCCGCGACGACTGGTTTGAGGTGGTGCGGGACAATAGTTCCTGGAAGAAATTGGGGGAGGCCTTTGCCCAGCAGTGGGACAGTATAGGCTAAAGAAAAACAAAAAATATTGTAAAACAAGCTTTTCATTTTGTCATTTTCTGACATATGGCCAAAATATAAATTACGCTTTATTGATATCGTATTGGTCTAACGACGTGGGTTAATTTTTTTATACGAGCAGACTTTTTGTTCTTAAAATGCTCAGATATTGGTCTTTCATACGTTTTTAACACAACGGTTAAATTGGGGGTGATCTACCCTTTATCTGGGTTTTATCTAATACGAATAATGGACCGAATGTTCTGTTACAAGTTTACTGAATTGAATATTCGGCAGGATTGGGCGTGTTTATCGTATATCCAAAAAAATTTACACGTCTGTGCTTGTGGAGCAGGTTGAAGCCCACGTCCTTTTCGCCTGCTGACGGCATTACCCCTTGACGGCCTGGACTATTATTGCATCATCATAGTCTAGTTAGTAATGCATCTTGCCCTTGTGTTAGCAATAAGTCATTTTAGGTTATATTAAAAGGGCTCACTTATACTTATAATTATGTTACTTCATAAGTGTTTTTTTAAAGAAAACTTCCTTTAGAATGTTCGATATTCTTGCCGAGTGATCGGCCGAATACAAATATTTAGTAAATCTACAGAATATGCCGAAAACCGAACATAAAACGAAAATTCCGTCAATCCCTATTATTTAGACTTACCGGGAACACTTACATGGCATAGCCGTGAAGATAACTGCCGCCATATTAACTTTAATTTACCAACTATTGACTAAAAATACACTAAATGTTATAATCAAAACTATAGATATCAAAACTAAGTGTGCCCCAAAACTGTTCAATTTGTTTAGGATCAGTCTTCTTCAACTGAAACCACTTTTCACAATAAACACTCGAGATTCGGTATTTATTCTAACAAATTGTGTGAACAGTATCGGTTTGCAGAACCTACAATAATATATATCTTCCTCGGCCTAAAATATACGTGATGTGATAAATAAATATTGTTTTACGTGCTCATCGTTCTATATGTAGACTATCAATCGAATTTTAGGATATCGATGTGAATATGCAAGGAATCCCTTTATACTAATACAAGGTATATATTTCTTCTCTTAAAACGGTAGAATGTCATCCCGATACACAAAGAGGGTTAAAAACGTACTATCGAGGCTAACGCCAAAAATACCCAAGCAAAGTAAATAAAATTTATGTGGGACCACTCCTGAGGCATAATGCTTGCTTTTTTTTTTGCGTGGTCTGCGTACGAAAACGAACATTGTGTTTCGCGGAGTATGTCTTAGTTCCTACGATATCATTATATTTACGGAGACGTGGCTAGACGATAGTTTTAACAACAGTGAATTATTTGATGGACGTTACCTCGTATGGAGACGCGATCGTGACTACTCCCGAACCGGTCAGTTGCGTGGTGGTGGTGTACTGATAGCGGTGAAACATGATCTTACAATAGTTGAGAGGTTGGATTGGCGGACTTCTGCTGAGGATATTTGGCTGTCTTTAATCCTTAAAAGGAACAAACCACAGGTTAGTTATAATTTGCATATATGTGCGCTTTACCTGTGCAAGGAGAATCTAGGTAATTCTCATAGTATTCAGTTACGTAACTTCACAGATAGTCTCAACAACTTAATTCTGACTCATCCACTTGACAAGTTTTTGCTTGTGGGTGATTTTAATTTCGGTAACGACGTCGAGTGGTGTAATGGGGACATTGCTACCAATGGTGAGTTAATCCCGCAAAATATTTCTTCTCAGCATGTGATTCAGTTCTTTGATACAATACATACGTTCAACTTATCACAGTATAATGGTGAGCGGAACATTAATTGTAGACTACTTGATCTTGTATTCTGTAATGATACTGTGACTGTCTCGGGATGTACGGACCCACTTGCTCTGCCTATTGATTCACATCACAAGCCTTTAATTATTGAGACAAAATTTATTGAAATTCAAAAACTTGTTGACAAACCTAAGCAACGTCATATCTTCTCAAAGGGCAATTATGATGCTATTAAATCTGAGCTTGATCTAATTAACTGGCCTCAGTTGTTACAATCAACGAGCTTGGAAGATGCCGTTACTAACTTTTATAGTAAGCTATATGAGCTTAGGGATAGACATATACCCCAAAAATCGGTAAAACAGTCCTCTTATCCTCCTTGGTATACCCCAGCACTCATTAAAATCATTAGAGAAAAACATAAGTATCATAAGAAATATAAACGTTATAGTAACTTATCTGATTATCACTCGTTTTCATTATTGCGTACTAGAGTTTTTGAGCTGGAAAAAACCTGTTATGACAATTATATGACAAACATTGAGGCTTCTATTGTAAAAAATCCTAAGTCTTTCTGGACGTTCGTAAAAAGTAAGCGGAGGGCTGGTTCGTTTCCTAATGAGATGTTCTACGGTGAAACCTCTGTGAATACAGGACAGGATATTAGCAACCTCTTTGCTACCTATTTCCAGTCCATCTTTTCGGAACCTGAATCAATGGCCGATGATGAACGTACTTCCAGTGAACAATATTGTAATACTGCAATGTCTATAAGCACAGTTGACATAACCCACTCACGTATATTGAAGCTGCTGAAATCTTTAGACCTCAGTAAATCAGGTGGGCCTGACCTAATACCTCCAATGTTCATAGTCGCTTGTGCTGATAGTCTTGTGGAACCCATTTGTATCTTATTCAAGCGCTCTCTTTCCGAGGGTAAAGTTCCGAAGATTTGGAAGTCTGCTTTCGTCACTCCCGTCTTTAAAAAGGGCGATAAGGCTAATATTGAAAACTATCGGCCTATATCTAAAATTAGTCTCTTTTCTAAAATTCTTGAACGTGTAGTCTATACTGATGTCTATGCAGCTTTCAAGCCAATTCTCGGTGAGGAACAGCACGGTTTTGTTAGGAACCGCTCGACCACGTCTAACTTGCTTCTGTCGCATGAGTTTATTACAAACGGCATGGCACAGCGACAAGTTGACGTGGTTTATACCGACTATAGTAAGTGTTTCGACCGTATTGATCATTGCATGCTGCTAAAGAAGCTGTTTCTCGCCGGAATACACGGTGATCTGTATCGGTGGTTCTCCTCCTACATAGAGAACAGAACACAGGCTGTCGTGCTTCAGGGCTACACCTCTGGTTGGAGTTCTGTCCCTTCAGGTGTACCTCAAGGCTCAATTTTGGGTCCACTGTTATTTATATTGTTCATTGCTGATATCAAACAATGCTTTCGTCATTCGTATATTTTACTTTATGCTGATGACATGAAGATTCATAAAGTTGTGCGAGACATGTCTGATGCATATCAGTTGCAAGAAGACCTGAAAAGGTTTGAAATATATTGCATCCGTAACAAACTCCAATTAAATGTCTCTAAATGCTTTCTCCTAACATTCTCACGTTGTACTTCTTTGATAAATTTTAGTTACACCTTGAACGATCAGATCATTTGCAGGCAAAATAGCATAAGAGATTTAGGGGTAATCATAGACAGTAAGCTTCTGTTTGATCAACATGTAAATAGCATAGTTACAAAAGCATCCAAAGCGCTTGGATTTATACTACGCACCACGGCCTGTTTTCGATCTCTTAAACCGGTTAAAATCTTGTATTGTTCTTTCGTGCGCAGCCATTTGGAATACGCGTCTCAGGTTTGGAACCCGCAGTATGAGACTTATAAGTCCCGTATTGAGGGAGTCCAAAAAAAATTCCTACGCTATCTAGATTATAGGGCGCAGCAATACTCAGTTGACTACGAGCACCGCTGCAAACGGTACCACTTCCTTCCTCTAGAGATGAGACGTTGTATTGGAGATATGAGTTTACTGTTGAGTATCGCAAATGGCCACATAGACTGTCCTGAACTCGTTGCTAATCTGTCATTACGCACAAATCTGATGGGATTACGTCAGCGGCCAATATTAAATGTACCTTTCGCAATGACTAATTATAGGCGGAATGTTTTCTCAATAAGAAGTGCAGCTAGTTTCAATAGGCTTCCTATAAACCTTAATGTTGACTTGTTCTGCACGAGTGTGGCGACTTTAAGACGGATTTTGGCACAGTCATTTTTCTTAGATAATTAACTAATTAACATTAAATTATGTACTTTTTTATCGACATTTTACTATCTATATGTGGAGGCTTGTTATTAGCAATTTTTTTATATAACTTTTTTATATCATTGTTTTGTTAGTCTGTAAGCCTTCTTTAAAATAAAATAAATAAATAAAATAAATTTACATATGGCGGAACATATACCAAACAAAACAAAAACATACAGACGAATTTAGACTTCCTCTTTTTTGAAGTCGGTTAAAAATTACATTAATGATAAAAAATTTACACAAATCTCATATTCAATGTGATAGTGATGGTAGTGAGATATGTTGCGTGTGTGATATATTATAATATATTGACACATATACATATGAATAGAAAACCAAATTAAACAAACCAAAGAAAAACTAACTGAATGAGAAAAAGTTGTATTAACAAATCTTTATCGATCAATCTTCAAACTCTAAATCAAAATCTGGCTGCTCTCCATAACCGTCAACATCGTCAGAATTTTCGTCTGACCACTTAATAAAAAATAAAAAATATGAACAGTAATTGAAAATACATATTTAAAGGGAAAATTAAGATCGGCAAACTTGGCAGGTATGATTGACTTGCCATTAGGCTATAAAAGTTGCAAATACATTTGGTCTCTCGAATTTACAAAAATAAAAACTAAAACCACACACACACACACACACACTTACACTATACACACACTACTTTGAATAATGTCCTCATAGATATCGAATAGAGTTGATCCTTTTTTTAACACTATGTATTTTGTATGATGTATCTTTGAAGCTTGACTTTACTTTTATCTAAAAAATATCCTGTTCATTGCATTTTTTGCCAAATTTTCTAACCCGTAAAAGTCTGTCTTTTTAATTTTATACACTTGAAAAGGTTTTCTTTCTTAGCTGTTTAAAAAATTACTACTTATATGTTCTTCTGGTGTATAATTACGTTGGACATTTTTCAGAGCTGTTTCGTAAAAACGTATGACCTGATTCAAGATAGATTAAGTAATCGTCTTCAACATAAGAACGATTTTAATGGTCACCGCAGCAAAGCTCCAAAAATAAAACATATAAAAACGATGTAATTAATTTCACATTTAAGCCACTTTTAGCTATATATCATAACCGGATTTGTGAATTATATCTATGTGGAACACATTAAGACAAACTAATAAAAAAATATGTCTGTATGTTACATGGATATTCTGAAAAAATTTAAAAAACCTTTGAAATGCTTTATTAAAAAAACAAAAACCATTTTCTTAACACTACATCGTTCCACACGTTTGATTGCCTTTGTTAAACGTAAGTATTTTGTTTCGTTTTAAAACGTTCCAAAACCTATGAGAAACTTTTTCAATTTACATTCCATGAAATTTTTTTGCAAAAATGTTTAAACGCTATGTGAATCAATACAGCGAAGCGATTCATATTAATAAAGATTAAAATAAACTTGTTTCAGAGAGATAAATGCGTTTTTAATTGTTTTAAGAGGCCGTATACGAAATTTTTCGGATTTTGCTGATTTATGTGATGTTATGGACGTGTTTTACAATTAAAACAAGTTTCAGTTGTTGTTTCAGTTGTCTGGTTACCAAAGTACAGGGCTTGCCTAGTTTGGGATCAGATAACGGTGTGTTGTTTGTTGTTTATATTATTTATATATTCATATGAAAGATCAATTACATTTTTATCAGATGAATGAGCTTCTTTCTTGATTTTATGATTTGATTAATCGACCTCAAACCGTAACGGCCTCTTAAGCTACGAATGTGTTTAATGCGTTGTGGATTCCTCATTTCAGCCGTAAGACGTCCACTGGTGGAGTTAGGCCTCCCCCAATTTGGGGGGCTTTGCCATAATCGCCACACTTGGCAGGCGGGTTGGCGATCGCAGTATGGTGGTAAAATGCATAAAGACCGCTGCTGCCCATTCTCTAGTAAGTTGCTTAGTCGCCTTTTACGACACCCACAGGAAGAAATGGGGTGGTATTATTCTTTACGTCCGGCACCACACGGTACCGTTGTAGATTGGAACATTGGAAATCAAAGCGCGTTTATCCAGCACGGGCTGACAACGCTGCAATTTCAAGTGGTTTTTCATGATTGTCTAATTAAGTTTAAATCAAAGTACAATGTTTTTCAGCTAAGCAATAAATCTTTGGTATTTATAAGTTTGTATGCTATATATGACAGTCCTTATGATAATTACTAATAAAAATCTACATTATTGTCAGTTAATTTCTATTTGCATTACATAATTATTACGATTACGGTTCCGTGTGATGCCAGACGTAAAGAATACCACCATCCCATTTCTTCCCGTGGGTGTCGTAAGAGGCGACTTAGAAAATGCGCAGCAGCGTTCTCTAAGCATTTGACCACCATACTGCGATCGCCAACCCGCCTGCCAAGCGTAGCGATTGTGACAAACCCCCCAAATTGGGGAGGCCTAACTCCAGCAGTGGACGTCTTTTGGCTAAAATGATGATGATGATTACGATTAAATGTTATTATTTGATAGTTAAACACAGTTATAAACGCCAACGATCTAGTTTTTCGCTGAAAAACAATTGTACCTACTTTGATTTATCTATACAATCTATACATACAAATAAATAAAATTGGAGTGTCTGTTTTTAATATTAAGATAACCACTTTTTACTAAGTGTTTATGGATGTATACACGGTAAATATACCAAAACAACATTTTATACAATTTTTGTCTGTCTGTCTGTGTGTTTGTTCCGGCTAATCTCTGAAATGGCTGGACCGATTTTGACGGAACTACACTGGCAGATATCTGATGTAACAAGGAGTAACTTAACTACTTTTATTTTAGAAAAAATAAATAATAGTTTAAAAAAAACTAAAAACACGCTGAATTCTGAGACGTATGTCAGCGTAGTTTGTGACGTATGTCAACGTAGTTTTCAAAGACAGTTTTTATGAATTTTTATTAAATACCACGCGGACGACGTCGCGGGTAACAGCTATTACCTATAATATAACCTGAATTAACACATCTTACCGCGGTAGTACGTCCTCCTGCGTTAATTTCCGACATCCATGCAGGCGAAGCCGCGGGCAAAAGCTAGTATTTCATAAAATAATCACGAAAAGTCACTAGGAATGCGACGTTGCCAACCCGCGCGGGATGAGTGCTCTTAAGGACTGAAACGTTTTCACTAAATGATGAAGGGTGTTGTAAAGAGTAGCTTAGTGCCATTAAGTCAATTTTCACAGACTTGTGGTTCGATCTTTTATTTATTATCCATTTATTTCGGACAAAATCCATAAAAGTGTTCATCAGTTCATCTGTTAGTATGTACATAATTTAATAAAATAAAATGTCTTACAAATACAATTTCCCCGTCACTCTTCCCACCCAGTGTACCTGTATAGGACAGTCATGACGGGATGCAATCATTAGCAAAATGCTGTTGGTGCTACCGCGCAGTCTTTGAAATAATGACTCCACTTTCTTACGCACTATAGCGTGAAAACCGTCAATACGCGCATTCGCGAACATTTGCGTCGCACTACAGTGCCGCGGCAACCCGAACAGAATTCTGAAAGCATACTGAATCAGCCATATTATTATACCAATTTGCCATTTCATACAATTGTAAAAGAGTGCAACGGAGCAGTGGTCGCTCAGCGGTAAAGACCGTGACCAGTAAGCTATGGTGAGGAGGTTTGAACTTGGACAAGCGCTTTTGCATAGTGTACTTTTATACCAGTACTAGCTTCTTCTCGCGACTTCGTCCGCGTTAAATTTCTTGTTCCCCCGACCCTTCCCGTCGCGTCGAATCGCCTACCCGTGCGATTTTCCCCGTTTTTGCAACATTTTTCATTACTGCTTTGCTTCTCTTGGTTGTAGCGTGATGTTATATAGCATATAGCCTTCCTCGATAAATAGGCTACTCAACACAAAAAGATTTTTTCAATTCGGACTAGTAGTTCCTGAGATTAGCGCGTTCAATCAAACAAACTCTTCAGTTCTATAATAATATTATAAGTTTATTGGTATAGATTACGTTCTCACGAAATAATTCCCAACCTGCACGCGGGCGGAGCCGCTGCCAAAAACTAGTTTGTAATATTGTTTTACTGAAAACACATGTGTTATAAAAAGTTAGTGCAAAACCATGATGGAATTTAAAAACTAAGGAGGATCAAAGTTTGTAACGCAGCATGTAAAGCTTCGTCACAAATTGTTAAAAGACTGCCTCGTCTTTGTCTTGCCACATTTTAACTTATTTTTGCCAAGTTTATGTGACGACTGTTTGACTACAGGCAGAAATAATAAACAAAGAAAATAAACAAGTCTTTAACTGTTTGCCGAGCGTAGTTCATTACAAAACTATTTGGTGTTATTATACATTCTGTGTAAACAACGCGATGTACGCAATATCCTTTATTATTCGCGACACATCCGAAGCATACACGTGTGGATGAAGCTTACGTGAAACGGAACGTAATATAGTACAGACGCCAGCCCATCAAGCTACCCAAAACTGTCAAATGTTCCCAAACAATCTTGAAACTAATACTTTAGCGATAAAGTTGAAAACTTATTAAAGAAAGACAGATTGTATTAGCTTTGTGTGCTGGCGTCTGTGCAATACACAGTTAAGTTCCTAAGTACCAATAATGAACACTTTTGTGTGGTCTTAAAAGTGCAATTGTTAGTAGAATGGACATCGTTTCACTTATTGGGTTATCAGTTTTATTTTACAATCAATAGCAATGTTAAATTTTTAATTTGCAAGATGGAGGATTTTAAGAACTTGACTAGAAATATACTTACCCTATACCAGGAAGCAGATTCAGTATCGCAGACCGACGTCCTTCCATCCTCACCTTTGTTCCAAAATGCCAACCGAAAACAGAGTCTATTATATGACTCTATAAACCTTTTTCCGCCGACAAAGTTCCGAGCTCCAACCTTCCGTCCACGTAAATTTTGTCACCTTTAAATATTAGACTCTCTATCATCCAACATCCTTCATTTCGCGTCTCGCGTTCCGGCGAACTCCGGGAAGATCTGAGATCCATCTCAGTTAAGCTCACGCTTCAGAGGAGCTTGTTAAACGAATTCCGTCTAATTTTGTTGAATGCCGCGACGACGGAATACTAAGTGCGATACGCCGCATGTTAAATTTGACTGACAAAGGACGTTTGAAGATCTAAATCTGGGTTTATTGTTGAACTAATTATATTCTCTTTGTGTGATTTTATCGTTGACCATACTTTTAAAGAGGCATGAACCAAAATTAACAATTATCTACTGAATTTATAAACATAATATAGGGAGGCAGGGACATGGTGCATAAACTGCTGTCACGGATTCAAAATATGATCGTGAACCCGTTGAAATTATTCGAAGGTTAATAAAAAAAATTGTATCATACATTTTGACCGCGTTGGTATTGCAATTTTCTTTGATCTTAATAAAATAAATAAAAACTTTATTGCTAAACAAATTTACTTAGATTTTACATTGGCCCCAAACTAGGCAAGCCTGTATTTTGGGCACCAATATGGACGGTTAACCATTTAAACATTTTAAAATAATGTTTTGATATAAAAGCTAAATATTTACTAAGAAGCTAAAGATACAAATTAAACAAAACAAAAACATTTCGAGAATAAAATAAAAAATACAAATCTAGAAAAACGCAGCGTGAGTGCGTGATCATGTGATGGTGAGTTTGAGTGTGTTTAACATAATGGTGAGTATGTGTGTGTGAGACGAAAACGTGAGAGTGATACAAACGTTCACGTGCACAGATTATTTCTAATTATCTTCAGCACACTGATTGGCGCCGAGACTTGAAAATTTAACACTATCTTTTTTCGATGCGCTGAGACTCATTTACGATGCAATCTGCTGAATTCTCAATTCTAGGTCCAACTCCGAGAGTTGAGAATACAGAGCGTAATAAAAACCGTCGCGAGTTTATTACGTTCGTGTGTATGTCGACTAATTCGATCACTTTAGCTTTCTTCAGGAAGTAGTGGCACAAAGGTTCGCCTAGTAAACCTACACTTAAGTACAGTCATCAAAACAAATAATAATATGATAAATAAACTGTCTGTTTTCTATTAATCGAATTAAATTTTATTTAAAAACATCCATACTAAACTCGAACTTTATCCGACACTTACGTATCCCTGACCGAAATACATTGGAAGACCCAATATTACCAGTGGAAGTTTATTTGCTGAATAACAATTTAATTATTTCTTACAAAGGTCCCAAACTATCCCTATCACTAACAACTTGTGCGTACACACCCATATCTAAGTAAAGCATTACAATATGTAAACTCAGCTTAACTCACACTTAAGATGGCGCGTTACTTAACATAGTTTTAGTAAGTTTGCTCTAGTTATGGCAACTCGGGCTACAGGCTAGGCAATATAGGTCCTATGTCGTAGCCTCTTCGTTGAAGTTACTTGAGCTATTTCAAGGACTAATTTCAAACTGTATTGTAAAATAGATTAGTAAGTTGAGAGTACGCTCGAATTGTTTTAGTGATATTGTCGTGTGTTGAAGTGATCTTTCCTGAGGAGTTCGAACGAGACAGAACTGCCACCACATCTTGCTGCCAGGGTCGCTGATTTGTTCGATCACTTTTGGAGAAAGGAGAGCATTGTATTATAAATACTATGTAGAAACTAGCGTAATGGATGTTAAAAAAAGGAGCCAGTATTTCTTATGTGCGTCAAGTAATTTATAAATATTACATTTTGAAAAAAAATAATGTAGATGTAAAAAAAAAATTGAAATTGTTCTTTGCTGTCGAGATCTTTGTAGACGAACTCAACGGAGATAGAACTGCCACCGTCATGTGGCGGATCCCGTCGCGGATTTGTCCGACAAAGTTACCGTAGCCCTGACATATAGGCAACTGAAGGAACACGAGTGGGTTTTAGTCGGTAAAAGTCTCCCGCTCCGTAAAGCAGGAAAAGAGACGTCATTTGATGATTGCTCATACAAAAAAGACTAACCCTTATCTCTGATCCGCTTCTCAGATTTTAGAAGCGTTGCTGTGATGCGGTTTGAATCTAGACTAATTTTATAAAGCTGAAGAGTTTGTTTGGTTGAACGCGGTAATCGCAGAAAAGGTCCGAATTGAAAAAATATTTTTGTGTTTGATAGCCTATTTATTGAGGAAGGCTATATAACATCACGCTACGATTAAAAGGAGCTGAGCAGCAACGAAAAATGGACGAAAACTGGCAGGCAATTCGATGCGACGGGAAGGGTCGGACAGAAAAATTTGACGCGGACGAAGTCTGTTGCGAACTACTGGTCCATAATCGCACTTGTGAGACCAGTAGCGACATCTAGACGCCGAAAACAATACCACACAGTACGTCATAACTATCTCTCGACTGTGATTGGTACCATTCAAAATATTGTTCCCATACCCCTTTCCTCGAATATTGTAACTTAAAAATATAATACAGAACTGATCGTTGAACCTTAAGCATCGTTTTAATTCCAAAGAATCCTCAACACAATCTTTAAACACCACAATCTATAAAACACCTTGGTTTTCATCAAACCTCACCGCTGCTGCTACAAAGTCGCCGGCAGAAACCAGTGATTTATATACAAGGCTCGTGACTCATGAGGCATAGCAGTCGTCACTGGAAACCCAATGCAATACCAGTATGGCTTACAAAATCAGCCTATTATGTCCCCACTGCTGAGACACAGGCCTTCACTCTTTTTTTAAAAAGGAGTAGTACGGCCCACTCCTTCTCCAAAAGGGAAAAGGCCACCGCGCATGCCCAGTGCGGGTTGATAGATGTCACTTGTCTTCAAAGTTATCGTTGGTAGTTGTCACGTATTTCTAGGTTCTATCTAGGATATGCCAGTTTTCTCACGATGTTTTGATCCACCGTTTTGAGAGAGTCATGATGAAATAATTTACACAAAGAAACGCGCCTGACTGGATACGAACTCACGACATACTACTCAGTCGGGCCGTTAACTACTGAGCCAACAATACTCTACAAAAAAAAAAAAAAACGAGGATGACTACCATAGATACGAAAAAAGAAGACTAGCACTTCAAAAGCTATCGTAATAGACAGACGGATAGTCATCTATCCTTGACTTATAAATAGGTTCCCATTCGTAACTGAACTTATATTTTTTACCACCAAACCGAATCTAACCCTTCATTACGCACTGACATTTGATTCATGCTCAATCCAATGGCAGGTCCGGTCTCGCCCGTCCGTTCGATATCCGTTCGTAGTTTAATTTGACATGAAACATGTCTAGACAAAGTTAAATACAGTTGAGACCTAGTAGACATGATCTAGGTCTCATCTCAGATATTCTGACAGATCAAATAACTAATTTCAATGTTGCCTCGGATGATATATTATAGTCTCATCTTTTTTCAGACACGTCAGCTCCAACTGAGTCGCCTAAATGTTTTTGCATTAGGTTTCAAACCAATTATAAAATATATTTGTGGAGCGTTTTCCCAACTATTTTGGGGTCGGCTTCCAGTCTAACTGGATGCAGCTGAATACCAGTATTTTACATGGAGCGACTACGTATCTGAGCTCTAAAACCCAGTTACTGGGTAATAAGATACCGTTTAATAAGACTGGTTTTACGTCCGAGTTTCGGGCTTATGACGACCCGTAACAACTATCAAATATACTCGAATGACAGCCTAGACCAACGGCTTAACGTGTTTTCCGAGACACGGAGCGGTCTTGGTAGGTAACGATGGTATCCAGGAATCAACCGCAGTAAGCGTAGCTAAACGTGATCGATCGACCGGTACAGCTGTTATTAGTTAGAGCTCTTACACGAGCGGCATGTTACCAACGGCAAAGGTAACTGCCGTCGATACGTGTCGACGGCAGCCGGCGTCATGCCATCTTCAAAGATCAGCGTCATTATCGCGTGTCGACGGCAGCAGCTACCTGCCGTCGGCAACATGACGCTCTTAGCCACAAGATGCAAACTAATTACAAATTATTTGAAATCCACGGTCACAGTTTAATTTCCCGGCTTATTTTGTGTGTCACAAATTGTTCAGAGTCTTTACGGGACTTATATCGCAGTAGCTTCTGCCCGCGACTTCGTCCGCGTTAAATTTCTTGTTCCCCGAGCCTTCCCGTCGCGTCGAATCGCCTACCCGTGCGATTTTCCCCGTTTTTGCAACATTTTTCGTTACTGCTCCGCTCCTCTTAGTTGTAGCGTGATTTTATATAGTTTATAGCCTTCCTCGATAAATAGGCTACTCAACACAAAAAGAATTTTTCAATTCGACCAGTAGTTCCTGAGATTAGCGCGTTCAATCAAACAAACAAACAAACTCTTCAGCTTTGTAATAATGTCTGGCCTGTTAGTCTAGTGGTTAGTGACCCTAACTGCGAAGACTGAGGTCGTGAGTTCGATTCCCACCCAGGACAAATCTTTGTGTGATGAGCACGATCATTTTTTCTGTGTCTGGGTGTAATTTATCTATAATATGTATGTATTTAGAAATATATAAGTATATTTATCAGTTGTCTGGTTACCATAGTACAGGCTCTGCCTAGTTTGGGATCAGATAACGTTATGTTGGTTGTCTTAAGATATTTATTAATATTAGTATAGATTTGTGTGCAGTTTGGTCTCTGTAGGATTGTCCGCTCATATAACCACAGGTTTAGTCCTCCAGACTGTATTTTGGCCATGGCGGCCAATCTTAACAAAGACTAGCCATCGGCGCGGGAGATATTAGGTATAGTACAAGCGTGTGTGCGCAGACACAGGGGCACTCATGCTTCCCTCACTCTCATAGTCCGATGGGACGGCAATCCGACACGACCGGAGAGAGATCAGGCTCAGAATCAACGGCTTAACGTGCTTTCCGAGGTACTGGGATATCACACTGCCAGCTTCCAAACTCCGGGCTGTTACTAAGAAATTCCGAAATTCGTCCCTTTAAAAAAAGCAAGAACTTAATGCAGTTCACAGTTCGCGCTCATAGCAATTAAAACAAAGCACTTAATCCGTCAGCCGCTGCAGCGCTTGATAGATTAATCCTATAGACGCTCTACCGCGATGCAGCTGCTAAATGTTCAGCTTAGCGGGATTGGAACGTCTTTCTCAATGAGTTTTATAAAAGAAGTGCGGTGAATATTATGCAGCGGGTTGAAGAAAAGGATTGTTATTATTAAATAAAAATAAGTTACTGCTTCGTCTGTCTAGTTTTTGCAAGCGCTACGGCTAGCAAGATGTCCTTTTTAGGGTTCCGTTGCCAAATGGCAAAAAACGGAACCCTTATAGATTCGTCATGTCTGTCTGTCTGTCTGTCCGAGTATGTCACAGCCACTTTTTTCCGAAACTATAAGAGCTATGCTATTGAAACTTGGTAAGTAGATGTATTCAGTGAACCGCATTAAGATTTTCACACAAAAATAGAAAAAAAACAATAATATTTGGGGTTCCCCATACATAGAACTGAAACACAAAAAATATTTTTTCTTCAAACCCATACGTGTGGGATAGTTATGGATAGGTCTTCAAAAATGATATTGAGGTTTCTAATATCATTTTTTTCTAAACCGAATAGTTTGCGCGAGAGACACTTCCAAAGTGGTAAAATGTCCCCCCCCCCCCGTAACTTATAAAATAAGGGAATGATAAAACTAAAAAAAATATATGATGTACATTACCATGTAAACTTCTACCGAAAATTGGTTTGAACGAGATCTAGTAAGTAGTTTTTTTTTAATACGTCATAAATCGTAAACCACAATTTACCTTTCATTCAGTCAACTCAAATATAAAAATTTAAAAAAAAAAACATTTAATTTCATAAACATAAACCTTATGCATAAACCGTGAATTCCTGCAGGTTTGTACGGAACCCTCGGTGCGCGAGTCCGACTCGCACTTGTCCAATTTTTTTCTTCACTTCTCCCACTCTAGGCGGAACGGCAGGGCGTGTTAAACTTTTACTGACTAAACCCCACCCGTGTTCTTTCAGTTGCCAGTGCCAGGGCCCCGGTAACTCTATCGAACTAATCCGTGACGCTGACTCGAGCGTGATGTTCTGGGTTCGAATTTCAGGTCGGGCACAGTGTCTTTGAGATTTTCTATAAGAAATTTCTCAGCAGCAGCCCGGAGTCTGGATAGTTTGTACCCGTTTGATAGCAATAGGCTCGCCGCACTACTTACACTTATAGATACATAACTGGTTAAATGTGAGTATACTATACTAGGTACAATTCTGCCTAATCCTTCGAAAAATACAAGCGTGAAGAAATACTTTCGTAACTTTGCTAACTCTAGCGAGTCGGACTCGCGCACCGAGGGTTCCGTACAAACCTGCAGTTATTCACGGTTTAAGCATAAGGTTTATGTTTATGCAATTAAATGTTTTTTTTTTTTAATTCCTATATTTGAGTTGACTGAATGAAAGGTAAATTGTGAATTACGATTTATGACGTATTAAAAAAAACTACTTACTAGATCTCGTTCAAACCAATTTTCGGTGGAAGTTTACATGGTAATGTACATCATATATTTTTTTTAGTTTTTCATTCCCTTATTTTAGAAGTTACGGGGGGGGACATTTTACCACTTTGGAAGTGTCTCTCGCGCAAACTATTCAGTTTAGAAAAAAATGATTTTAAAAACCTCAATATCATTTTTGAAGACCTATCCATAGATATCCCACACGTATGGGTTTGATAAAAAAATATTTTTTGAGTTTCAGTTCTATGTATGGGGAACCCCAAATATTATTGTTTTTTTTTTCTATTTTTGTGTGAAAATCTTAATGCGGTTCACTGAATACATCTACTTACCAAGTTTCAATAGCATAGCTCTTATAGTTTCGGAAAAAAGTGGCTGTGACATACTCGGACAGACAGACAGACAGACGAATCTATAAGGGTTCCGTTTTTTGCCATTTGGCAACGGAACCCTAAAAAGGTGATAGTTTCTTTTGTCATGGCAATCTATATGTACCCTTATTATTTTCAAGGGCTAATTTTAATTCTTATAGCCGGTCCTTATTTTATTTACAAACGATCATTCGTAGTTTCATCAAATTAAAAGTAATGTTTATAGCGCACTTTTTTAGGGTTCCGTACCCAGAGGGTGCAGAGGGTCCCTATTTCTAAGGCTCCGGTATCCATCTATTCGTCCATCCGTCACGAGGCTGTATCTTTTGAATGGTAATATTTAGACATTGAAATATTCACATAAAGTATAATACTGGCATACTGGCCGCTATAACAACAAATAATAACAGTCAAATAAAGTTATGAATTAAAGGTACAAGACGTTTTTTGTTTTTGTTATATCTTAATAATTAAAAAAGAAAACGTAATTTAAAAATTTATGGATTGTTAAATATTGTAAGGTGGTGCGAAACCCTCCGACTGTGAGTTCAACTCGAACTTGGCCGCTTTTCTTCTTTCAGGTAAAATTTTTCCTCTCTCAATTTAAAAGGAATTACCAACAAAAAATGATAAAATTAGTATTCATAACGAGTTCTTGGACATAGAAACCTTCATTAAACGTTTTTATTGACGGCTTTCTACAAAGACATCTTATTTTCATGTCTGTTTCAACGCCATCTTGAAATTAGTTGGCTCTTTAAAAACGGATCACGTTCTATCGTTTACTAGGCTGAATGTTCTGCTTACCTCATTTATTTTTGTGCTCTGGTAACATTAAGGTTTTTCTTTTTTAATTTGCTTAATTGTTATCTGTTGCTATTTTTACGTCTCGGAAAAGAAAAAGAAATCTTGCCTCTGAAACTACAGAATACTCCCGATGCTCTTTCCGACCTTCATATATAATTTTGTCGTTCAAAAATTGCTGACTCATAGCTTAATTTAAATATATGACTTTTAATTTTGCTCAATGACTGTGGGGTGTTTCAACATAAATCAACATAAACTCTCGCGATGTTCCCAGGGGGTAGGCACAAACTACAGAACGCCACCTACTAATTCACTCATTTAAAAAAAAAATACATTCATACATCTGGTCGTACTATGCACCTGACCTTTCTGAAGAAGATCGCCAATAAGTTCACTCGTCGTTGCGTCTACGTCCTTCAAAATAATTAATCAATGTGTCCTTTTCCCAACTAATTTGGTGTCAACTTCCAGTCTAACTAGATGCAGCTGAATATCAGTACCTATTTTACATAAAGCAATTGAGTACCTGAGACTGTCATACTTTCGTGCTTCTGACGACCCGTAACGACTGTCAAGATCCACGACTGTCAGTTGGGATAAGCGAGAAGCTTTCCGAGGCAGGTCTACTTGCCTCGTTAGGCAGTTGGTTTTGATTTGTTAAGATGGTCACCCTTGCACAAACCAAACGCAACATGCGTAATTGATCGACTCTTGCGGCTGTTATTTAATTATCCACTAGAGCCCTTCCAAATTCAAAAGAATTCATCATGTGCCTGCCCTTACCCCAATTTATTTAGAGTCGACGCAAAATGTCTTTTTCTTCCACACTTCTCTATTAGTCGTCACTTTGGTAGTCACCCGTTTTCTATCTATATTCTATTCATTTCTGTATACACAGTCCATCCAGTGTTTCCAAATTCAAAGGATATAGGTACTATTCAATTAAAATTCATTTATTTCAGTTAACCTAATCCATACAGTACGATTTAAATTAAAATACAGTTCAAAACTAATTGCAATGAAATATTTTGATATAAAACATAGGACTAGACCATAAATCGTTAGCCTACTGACAAAGCTGTCAATTCCAAAATCCATCAAGTCCTGCCTACCCTTTAAACCCTTCAAACGACAAACCTAATTACAAGTCTAATATTAAAACCATAAATTGAAAAACCTATTACTGGCCTCCACGATAACTTTGCCCATAAGTTTACGAGGTGGCCAAAGTTCGGCGTCCTCGTGGAAATGGCGGCCAAAATTAATGATTAATATCAAAATTAGTTTTACAACGATACCTTAGATTTAGAGGGTTATAATTTGATTGATTGCAAAGAGTTAATCTGTTTGGAAGTTGTTTTGTTGTTCATAATTAGATGGATGGCAATCTGTTTATAATTATCCACGATCGCTTTCCATTTCGTTAAATAGTAATTTCTATCAAAATCATGGGTTATTAATGTAGGTATTTGGTACCTAATGATTTATGAATACAGGAACCTGACAAAGGTATGAAATTATGAAAACTATTCACCTTTTTATTATTACTATATAAGCACTAGCTCTTCTCACAAAATTACGGGACGACCATTGTCGATCTTCTTTGTTCCTTAATTCTAGCAGCAGTTATTCACAGCAGGAATCCCGCATCGTAATTGCGTAACACACTGTCAATTACAATATGGATAATTTTTAAGACTATTGAAGGTTATGGTCAATCCACAGCTACATGTGTTCTAAAAATTTGTCTGCTCAACAACCTACTTAAAAAACCAAATGACCCCGCAGATTTCCTAGCGTATTTTAAAAGGACATCGGCACTGCTCTGTCCACAATTTGTTCTCAAAACTCAGCAGTTTAAAAATATACCTTGCAACAATACAACATAACAGAACTTACATAAGATTACGCTTATTCTCTCGTAACGGTTAGATAGGGGTGAACCTACCTATGTACAATACACTAACGTCAATTGTGTGTTTAAAGTCACATAGAGGGCGAGCCTATTGCCAATAACCAGGTAAATTTTCACCGAAACAAAACCTAACTCATGTGCAATTGTTGACAATTTCGTAGCCATTAAAGACATTAACCAGAAACACTCGATCAGAACTTTATCCACCACAATCTGATATCCACCTAAGCATTTCACACTACTTAAGCAAGAAATATCAGATGAACTTTCTCTTTTTAAATCCTAATGATTAATAATTAAATCTTAATGTAGTGATGACCCATAATTGTAATGATTAATAACTAAATTTCAATGTAATGATGACCCATAATTTCAAAACCATATTTGTACGCCGGAAACGGCAGAATATTTTGAACATAATAAGCCACATAACAACTTTGTACAGTATTCTAACAAATAAATGCTTTCTTTCTTTGGAAACCAAACCCAAGATCTCATCTTCAACAGTAGCGCCTGCGACCAGTAGACCAACGAGCAGTAAAATAAGCTATTTAAAAATAACACCCGTCTATAATTCGGAGCTAGATATAGCCTGTTTAAAAGCGGCACAGTCTGCTCTGCCCAGCCGACTGGCACTAATTAGGCTCGCTGGCGCTAAGCTTCAAATAGGCTAGTCTAGGTATGCTATGTGAATATAGAACTTTGTTTTAGGTAGCGTTAAATAGCCTTTTTTTGGCGGAGCGGTAGGACGTGTCAGAGTTTTACTGACTAAAACCTACCCATGTTCCTTAAGTTGCCCATGTGCCAGGGCCAAGGTATCTCTTTCGAACGAATCTCGCGACCCTGGCAGAAATAGCCTTAAAGAGTGGAGTACTTAAACATAACTGCAATTTTACAGGTGCCCAACTTGGTCCGTAGATAGGTGCATCTATGGACCGACATCAAATTTCAAATTCATTTTTATTAAACTTTCACATAGTTTACAGATATACAAGTAACATGCCATATAAGATTCTAAGCAGCAGAAGACTTAATTTAGATTTAACAGCGGGTCCCAAACTAGGCACAGCCTGTATCTAGGTGACCCAAACAATACACCGAGTTAGTAATTTAAGAAGTTCTGCTAGCGTAAGATGGTAATTGATAATTTCGTAGTAACATTCATAATAAAATTAAACAAAATTATAATCTAAAAGAAACTAACTAGAATAGGCAACACAAAAAACAGTTAGGTGAGTGAAATGTGTATATATTTGTGAATGTTGAGAGTGTGGTGAGAATTAGCGAATATAAAAAGCAGATTCTCTGTTTCGTCATAATAATATGTCCGGCTCAGCAACCAAGGTTTAAATTCAGTTTTGGCCTCAGTGTAGTTTTTCGGTATGGTAAAAGTTTTGCTTATAGCATTGAACACTCGAAAGGGTAAAGACGACGAAAGCCGGGTCGCGAAGAAACTTCGGCTCCTTAGAAATCGACCCGTGCGGCTGTTATTATTTAGCTACGAGATCTCCACAATATAAAAATAAATGTTAACCAACTCTGATGCCATTACGAATATCAAAGGTCTACGAATGACCGCCGGGACCAACAGCTTAACGAGCTATTCGAGAGATTTCGACATGTAATGGATGGTCACCTATCCACGAACTGACTGGGGTAAGCGTAGCTTAACCCACGAACAACTCTTATGGCTGTTATCATTTAGCAACGAGCTCCTGTGAATTGTAGTATAGAGAAAGAAAACAAAGTACCTACGTTTGGCACAGGAATATATAAAACTTTAAAAAAGGTTAATAATATTATATTATATTTTGAAGTATATTTATAAAACTTTAAAATAATAACTGTAAATTAGAGGCACATGTTTTGAAATAAATTTTAAACTAACTCGTTTAAAACTTATTGGGTAATTTATGTAGTTTTGACGTAAATTATTTTCGTACACGACCTATCTCGAGCGATTACAATCATTATTCAAACTAAGTTAAACCGTGATGAATAATATGATATTTAAAAAAATATTTACCTTAAATATAGAAAAAAGAGCTATAATTAATATATTGACAGTTATAAAATCAAGATTGCATTCGGCTTGCATTAAACATTCGACGTATACAGACAAATAAATAGACAAGCAGACCAAAGATGCAAGCAAACTCTTTGATAAAGTAACCGAGAATCGACAGTATGGGAATCAGGACTTATCTTTGATAAACTTTGGTAAGCAAGTTTCAACAATATGAGAATCAGCAATTTTCGAACGTCAAAATTACAATAGACAGTCCGCCAAAAACACCTTCGTAATGCTTCAGCTGGGAAGAAGTGGCGCAACCAACTGTCCAGCAGCAAAGATTGCAATTGCACAGGAATACAGCTGGGATATATTGATAAAATGCTCACTTCAGGAAAACTTGGAGATCAGGGAAACTGCAAATGTAGGTGGTAATTGAACAAACAATAAAAATACGGCCAGTATCGGTGGGTTTCAAATCTGCAGTGAACTTTATGCCAGAAAATTAATTATATACATTTTCTACAGAATCAAAGTCTAACATTCAACAAAAAATATGAGACCAATCTGTATAAAGATTTTGCAATACAAATCAAAAATGTAGCGGATTATCGCTTCAGAATGTGTTTGATACAGTGTAACCTCAAAGGGTAGATTTTTCGCTCAAAAATATTTTTTAAACATACCGTATCTAAGTATCAGCCTAAACCGAATAAAAGACTCGATTTGTATTTGATTGATTTCAGTGTTTTTATTATTTTAGTTTTTATTCCAAACTATAACATTGCCCCCAGCTTTTCTAAATTGAATAGAAATGCCATGACGTTTATCGAACCCAAACACTACTTTTATTTTTAGACCGTATAAAGCGAACTAACTCAGGGGAACAACTAATAGGTACCCCTATCTTTGACCCTGATCTTATAATCCCCACAAAGCCCTGTGAACATGGAACTACCCCGTTAACGTGGTTATCTGGTGATTATCGTATCGTTGGCAGTAGCCGGACGTGCCGGCTCCATGTCCACGGTTGTCTAATCTACCACATAAACCCTTGCTGATAAGGGACTGCCCGTGTTACATGCGGGAGCGGGGCGACTTACAAAACCAGGTAAATTTGTTGTATCTCAATTTGAGTACCAACCTAAATTATGCGTATATTTAAATAACAATCGTCATTCTTTGAGAGTAATATGAAATGGGTATAACACGGCAAATTAACGTAGGTCGTTTCAATGAATTTACCTGACTGTACACGCAATGTGGATTGTTACTTTCTAGTATTCCTGTAAACTATCTAGGTTAATATTGCTTGTTATATTATACACTAATTTGTGTTGTATAGAATCAAGTTCTTCTATCTGAAAAGATAGCTGTGCTGCTGGAGATTTAGTAGCGCCACTTTTTCTTCCCAGCTGAAGGAAAAGGAAGGAAGAAGCAATAGGAAGTGGTGAAGAGCGGGCGCGCCGGGGACTGGCTTAAATAGTTTTGACGTTTAAAAAGTGTTCACTATCAGTCTAAATTGAATAAATATAAAGTAGGTAGCAATTTTGTTTGAAAATATCAATTCTCGAACGCTTGTTAGCAAATATAGTTGGACTATGGTTATTCTGTTTTTTAAAATATTTATGAATGAAATATTTTCATTTATCCTTATAAGCTCTACCATAGCCCCCACACAAGGTGGACTACATAACCTGATGAAGGTCGTTTGATGCAAAGAGCACAGAACCAAAAAATGAAATGGCGTTGGCAGGCCTATGGGCAGCAGTGGACGTGTTTCTGCTGAAAATGATGGTGACTGCACAGTCAAACACACCTTTAGTTAAATGATGTCACAATAAAATAAGTACCTAGGTACTTAAGTTAGTGAAAAAGTCCCATGTCTACATACAATTAACTAGCAAAAAGTTTCGTGTTAATAACTAAGTAGGTTACACCTGCCTACACAGGTATTTAGCTTCCAAACCAAAACTAGATCAGTAATATAATGTTATTAAGTTTAAAGTTGCTAATCTACACAGGTGATTTCAAGTTAACTCGGCAAGCTAATTCAAGTTAAATTAAGTTTCGTTAATTATACACAAACCAGTTACTTAATCGTCCTGTTAAAAGTATTAGGCTTTTAACCAATTTCATTTTCCTAGCATCATCTGTCTAGCCTATTTCCAGCTATGTTGGGATTGGCTTCCAGTCAAACCGGAATTAACCGGATGCAGTTAAATACCAGTATTTTAAATCAAAAATCGAAATCTAAAGTCATTTATTCAAAGCCTGAGGCTCAGCACTTTTCGACCGTCAAAATTACAGAAGACAGTCCCCAAAAACGCCCTCGCTTCACCCTTACATATAGCGACTCCTTATCTGACCTCCACAATCTAGTAACTGCGTCATCATCCTCATTTCAGCCGAACGGCGTCCACTGCTGCACATAGAACCCTCAAATTAATGGGAGGGTTTGCCATAATCGCCACGCTTGGCAGGCGGGTTGGCGATCGCAGTATGGTGGTAAAATGCATAGAGAACGCTGCTGCCCATTCTCTAGTAAGTCCCTTAGTCACCTCTTACGACACCCACGTGAAGAATTGGGATGGGACTATTCTTTATGTCCGCCACCACACGGAACTGAAAGTTACTGGGAAATATTGTCATATTACGGGTATTCCCTACAAAGATACACAGATTTAAATATAAATAGTTTTAGTAAAAATATGAAGAAACTTTTAATAAATAAGTGCTATTATAGTGTTGCTGACTATTTGAATGATGTATTTTAGACATTTTTAGTATTTTTATTTTTTTGTTTAATTTAATGTGAGTTTATTTTATTTTTAATTTTATTGTATAATTCTTTTAATAACATTATTATTGTATTTATACGCCTTTCTAGGCAAAACATGTTGAAACTTTTTTCTCTGTAGGTAATCACACCTACTGATTTTAAACCTACACGTGTTTCTGACAAATAAATGCATCTTATCTTATCTTATCCCTTAGTTATTCTGGTTGTCAGACATTCGAGCTTCTGGCGACCCGTAACGACTGTCAATGATCCATGATTGACAGCCGGACTTTTCTTGGTATGTATAGATCATCATCATCATCATTTCAGCCGAAAGACGTCCACTGCTGGACATTGGCCTCCCCCAAGCTCCGCCACTTCGACCGGTTTTGTGCTTCCCGCATCCAGCGGATTCCTGCGGCCTTCACAAGGTCATCGGTCCACCTTGTTGGAGGCCTTCCAACGCAATATCTTCTCGTCCCACATACCGCAGTGTCTCTCAAGACGAGTCTTTGATCAGTGTGTGTTGCCAGTCATGACATATGGAACCGAAACGTGGTCGCTCACAATGGGCCTTATTAGAAGGCTGAAAGTCACACAAAAGGGCGATGGAGAGAGCTATGCTTGGAGTTTCCCTACGCGATCGAATCAGAAATGAAGAGATCCGTAGGAGAACCAAGGTAACCGACATAGCCCGAAGAATTGCTAAACTGAAGTGGCAGTGGGCAGGGCACATGGTTCTGGAGTGGCGACCGCGTACCGAAAGACGTAGACGTAGAGTATGTATAGATGGTCATTTATTTTACTACCTCGACAAAAATGAGAATTTTTACTGCATATCATGACAGAATGTGTGTGTGTGTGTCGCCTTTTTGCCAAGAAGTCAAGTTTTCTACACATAACATTTCTACGCAATGAATATTGTTCTGCACGGTAAACTTACTTGCACCTTTTAATACACACTGCGGTTCATCATTTCATCCAAAAGACGTCCACTGCTGGATATCGGCCTCCCCCAATTTGGAGGGGTTAGCCACGCTTCGCAGACAAACAATACACACCGCGGTTACCCCTCCAAAACTAATCAAAACTTGTATACAGTGCATGATTTGGTAACTAAATATTTACATAGTTCATATTTGCTTACTGACTGGCCAAAGTTTTCAATGTATTAGCTGCAAATTGAAAGCCGCTTTGGAACAGTTTTTAATATGAATAATTCTCGTGGAGTAGTTTACATCGGGTTTTGAATTATTTCTTGGAGTAATTAATCGTTAAGCTGTGTATTGATATTATTATGTTTAGCAGGAAAATTGGTGATCAAAGTCTGTTGCTGGTCCTATAAAAAGTATTTTCAGCGTCTTTTTTATATCTAAGTGATGTTTGCACCGTAGCATAATCAGCCTATTCCGTTCCCACTGCTGGAACACAGGCTTCCTCTCAGTGAGAGGGGGTGGGCCATATTCCACCAGGCGGGCCCAGTACGGGTTGATAGAAGTCACATGTCTTCGAATTTTTGGTTCAAGGATATGCCGGTTTCCTCACGATGTTTTCCTTCACCATTTTGGAAGCAGTGGTGATGCAATCATTCACACAAAGTAAAGCGCCTGCCTGCGTTCGAACCCACGACCTACAACTCGTAAGTGGGGCTCGATACCACTGGGTCACCACTGCTCTCATATTTATCAACGTACGTACTTAAAAATTAAACCGCCGAAAAAACGCAAAAAATAATAAACCTTAAAACTATGAGTCGGCGCTTTGAGTGATCTTATTTCATTGATTTTTCAGCGCCGACTCAAAATTTTAAGGTTTATTATTTTTTGCTTTTCTGTTTTTTCAGCGGTTTAATTTTTTGTTAAAAAGTTTTTATTTTGTATTTTCTTTGTGGCTTTAATGTACTAATAATACTTGGCAAGGTATACCCAATCCAATGAAAAAAGAATTATCAAAATCGGACTCCTCTGTATAAAGTTATGCGTGGTTTTTTTACATTACAATCAATGAGTGAACAATCAATCATCTCCTGTTTTCCGACCCTTAGGGTTCGATTTTGTTTTCCAAATTTATATGGGACCACACTCGGAGTATACCCTTTCCAATAAAAAAAGAATTATCACAATCGGACTACTATGTAAAAAGTTATGCGTGGTCACACATAAAAAAACAAAAAAAAAATATACGCGTCGAATTGATAACCTCTTCCGTTTTCTTTCGTCGGTTAAAAACATCAATCCGTCATCCAATTTGGTATTTAAAACAGTAGGTACGAAATACAACACTATTTATTACTTTTATTGATATGGTAATTCGTATACCCTACATTTTTCATCTTAGAAAAAAAAAGCTTCGAATTTACGAAAAAAAATATCTCAAACCCTCTTCCGATTTAAACTTGGACCGCGCTCCCTCCGCCCAAGAAGTAGGGCGGCGCCGTGACCTTGCCGTGCTCACTTCCGGTACGCGGTAATATAATGTCCGCCCTACGCCGCCGCCCGCCCGCCTTATGGGTAGACGGATAACCCTCGGAAAATGAGTTTACTTTGAAATTTGTTGGACTATACATCCAGGAGTTTGATCTTTTGATTGGACTTTGGGTGTTAAAGGGACGTTCGGGATGTTTTTTTTTTTCTAATATCTTAGGACAACCAACACAACGTTATCTGATCCCAAACTAGGCAGAACCTGTACTATGGTAACCAGATAACTGATAAACATACTTATATATTTCTAAATAAATACATATTATAGATAAATTACACCTAGACACAGAACAAATGATTGAGCTCATTACACAAATATTTGTCCTGGGTGGGAATCGAACCCACGACCTCAGTCTTAACAGTCAGGGTCACTAACCACTAGACTAACAGGCCAGTCAAAATTTGATTGTTTCGCATTAGTAGCGAAGTAAACAGCCATATTCGTCTGCCTAGTCTTTTCCCAACTATGTTGGGATCGGCTTCCAGTCTAACCGGATGCAGCTGAGTACCGGTATTTTACATGGAGCGACTGCCTATCTGACCTCCACAACCCAGTTACTGGGTAATACGATACCCCTTGGTAAGACTGGTTGTCGAACTTTATAAAAAACAACCATATTATAAAGCTCTTTACATATTTCAAAATAGTCTCTGAATGTGTTAGACTGATTCTTAGTAAATGTAGTGCATAGTAGACATAGTAACGGACAAAAGCAAATATGCATATATATTTTACTAGCTGCCCCAGCAAACGTTGTTTAGACGGGTGAAAAAGAGTGAAAATTTAGAGTTGTATGTATTTTTCAATGCTCAATCATAATAAAATAAAAATTTTAAAAAATTCAAAAAAAAAAAAAAAATTTAGGGGTGGACTACCCCTAACATTTAGGGGGATGAAAAATAAATGTTGGCCGATTCTCATAGATACCGGATAAGCACAAAAAATTTCATCAAAATCGGTCAAGCCGTTTCGGAGGAGTATGGCAACGAAAACTGTGACACGAGAATTTTATATATTAGATTATTTTCTTTGGATGGGAAATCATCAAATCTCTTCTCCCGCTCTGGGCGGAGCGGGAGGGCGTGTCAGACTTTTACTGACTAAAACCCACCCGTGTTCCTTCAGTTGCCCATGTGCCAGGGTCACGGTATCTCTTCGAACAATCTCGCGACCCTGGCAGGAAATATGCATATGTGCCAAATAAAATTCCATCAAAATAAAAGGAGACTTGAAACCCTTAGTCGGCCGGAGCAAAAACCATTTCCACACATGGGGGTTCACGAACGGATCCGATTTTAGGTTACGCTTGCGGCACCTCCCCGCAGACAATGAACCAGCTCCCATTCGGCACCGCATGCCTGTCACCTGTGCATTTGATGATCTTATGACTGCGTCTGTGAGCGGAGTTAACGCAGCTGAATTTTGGGCCAAAGATGTTTGAACTTTTTGCTATCGATACGCCAAAAAGAAGAATAAAAGAAATTCGATAACTTTATACGTTCAAGTGGCTAAGTTCTCGGAATAGTCTTTTGTTCAATGAACCTTGTAATATTTCTGGGATTAAGACTGAAGTTAAGACAAAGTGCTTCTTACCTATGCCATTCTTTCCACCTGCTTAACAACTCGCACCTGGTCACAAGTTCCCTTGGCTAAACTGGAAGTCTTTAAACAAACTCCAGAGTCAGGTTAGCCAAAGCAAAGTAACCCTGATCAGGTGGAGACTAATCATCCACCCTGAAATTCAAATGTATTCCTGTACCACAAACGATAGGCCACTTAATTATGGTGTCCTGCGTGTCGTGTTGTCTGCACGTTACAAGAAATGATGTTCATTAATGATGGCCTCACCACCAGGTGGACCTATGACCTTGTGAAGGCCGCAGGAATCCGTTGGATGCGGGATGCAAAGAACCGGTCGAAGTGGCGCAGCTTGAGGGAAGCCTATATCCCTATATCCTAACAGAGGACGTCTTTCGGCTGAAATGATGATGATGGTTAATGATGGCGCCAACTACATTTAGATATCCATCAATAATTTGTGACTCTAGAGGTTAAAGAAAATATAGACATCCCGATGTTAATCTTTTGCAATAATAAACGCGAACTGGCCTGTTAGTCTCTCTCGTGTTCGATTTCCACCCACGACAAATCTTTGTGTGATGAGCACAATCATTTGTTCTGTGTCTGGGTGTAATTTATCTATAATATTTATGTATTTAGAAATATATAAGTAAGTTTATCAGTTGTCTGGTTACCATAGTACAGGCTCTGCCTAGTTTGGGATCAGTTAATGGTGTGTTGGTTGTTCTAAGATATATTTAGATAAACACAACAGAAAACCTGCAGAAAACACAGTTGCCTGCACCTGCTCCCCCGAAGCACCGCTTCACCTTGGCCGACAGACTTCAAAGGAAAGTCTGACCTTCCCCTTTTATTACATTACCTTAAATAGTACCGGAGCTGAGTTCATAAACACATTTTGTTCTGTTTCTAGTGTCTTTCCAGGATCAATTTATTTCCACGTTGAAATTTAAATGAATATCTCTACTTATATTATAAAGACAAAATATTTGATTGTTTTTTATAACGCTTTGGATGAAATTTAGCACACGGGTTAGGAGGACGTATGTACTTTTCATCTTGGATCGCAGATGAAGTCGAGATCAACATAGTAAGGTATATAAGAATAGCTGACCCGGAGGACGTTGCCGTGTCTAAAGCGAAGTAGCGCCCTCTAGCACTAGTTTTGCGATATATTGTCCCGATTTCTTTTTGCCATAATAAAACCAAAAAAATTACGAATATTTGAATATACGTAATTTTTTTTTTTTTGAATTTTGTTCATATAAAATCCGATAAAAAAAACAATTTTCCATTTTCGGACATTTTAAAATAAAAAACAACCAAATCAGTTCGGGCGTCCGCGTATGATACACTTCCTGACGAAAGCATTTCGATTAAATTTTTACAGGGTAGGTTTTAATTGACTAGCTAAACTCAGCAGACGCGACGGATATCGATAACTAAACAAGATAAAATAAAAATAAAAACGTATTATAGTTTTTTTTTTTTTTGGGAGGACACCGACTTCAGTTAATGGGACTCCTAGAACTAAAATTTCGAAGACAAGTAACCTGTACCAACCTGCAATGAGTTCACGTGGTGGTTAACACTCCATCTCATCACGAGGAGGCCTGTTTCTCAGCTGTGGAAAACATTATAGGCTCATTATGAGTGAATTTCAACAACTATCATTTTTTACCTAATTTTGGTGGAAAAGTTTGTTTCTGGTTTTTTTAATAATCTAAGATGTTGATAAGCAAGAGATACGTATTCAGGTACATAAAATGTGAGAGAAATTTATTTATTCCTGAAAGCTTCTAATATATTGTCGACACCAGAATTGGTACGACACCAAAATTTATATCTAACACCAAAATTAGAAATATTGACACCAGAATTTATTTCTGTCACCAACATTAGAAAGTCTTGACACCAAATTTTTGTACTGAACCAAATTATAAATAAAATAACAATAAAAATCTTATTTATAATGAATAAATGTTTTGATAAAAAATAACATAATGAGATCAATAAAAAAATAACAATCAACAAATAAAACTTTCTTATTTTTCTGTCTTGTTAATTCTACAGTTTTTAATTTAAACGAATTGCAATCATCTCCTCTAACCTCTATCATCATCATCATCATCATCATCATGACCATTTTAATTTTTTTTGTTAACATAATTATGTAATGAGATCAATTTTAAAAATTATAAATCAACTAACTTTCTTACTATTCTAAGTCTTGTCAATTCTTCAGTCTGTAAATTAAAAAATATTCAAATCATCTTCGCTATCATCGCCATCATGATCATTTTTATATTTTTTATTAGCTGTTTCATTTTCTTCCTTAATATTCTCCAATGTGCATTCATATTGTAATAGTATTTCACTATTGATATTATCAAAAAAAGAAACATTTGGAGTTGGTATTTGGTCATAGTCTGCCATACTAACCAAATCATGCGAAGGGCCGGTTAGTTTGATTTGGTTGGGTTTTAACAAAATAAAAGGTTTAGATGCTGGAAATCTATATATTTGTGGTGTCTGAACATCGGAACGGGCATTTGTTATTGACGATGACTGCCTCGAACTTGTAAGTGACACAACATCCCTTATTGTTTCGACTTCTTCCTGAACATTTGTCTCAGTTGGCAATTCATAAAAGCCCATATGCTTCCCATGGCAGCATCGAATTGTATCATAAAGACAGTCTGGCTCAACACAAGATAACGAACGCATTGCCAAGCCATTGATAGAAGTCTTCGTCCAAACAATTTGGTGAACTTTCATTGATCCAGGGAAAGGTTTCAGATTTTTTGGCATAAGCTCATCTTTCTCAATGACTTCATGTTCTTGAACAATTTCATCATTCCTAATTTTTTCTTTTCTCTTCCTTTCTGCCATCCTTTTCCTCTCCAAGCACTCAGCGTGTGACAACTTTGATTTTTTTTTCTTTGCCATGCTGGAAAGCAAATAATACCTAAATTATATTTTCATTGCTATTGAAAGCATTTTTCGTTCTAAGCGTACAGTACAGGAACGTTATACATTTTTTTGTTTTTTTGTTTCTTGATGAAGAAACAAGAATCAGCTTGAGAGTGATGAAGAAACAAAAAAATGTATAACGTTCCTGTACTGTACTTCCGTAGGTATAATATACTGTACTTTCAAACCGAGGTATCTTATTATGATTCGTTTTCGTTTGTCTTTGAGGTACGTAACTCTAAAAACTAATTTTGGTGTAACTAAGCAATTTTGGTGATTGGTAAAATACCACCAAAACCACCAAAATTGCTCCACCAAAATTAGAATCTTGTTCAATATGTTTATTTAAAAAAAAACTACTAAGAATGTACAATTTATATTGGCATAATTTTGAAAGCATACCTTAACCTTTTTATTATAATTTAAATTACAACGCCGACTTAGTCATAAAACGTTTTTAAAACATTACACCAAAATTGCAGGTTTTTTGTCCAATTACTACGAAAAGACTTACTTACATTTTTGGCGGGAAATCACAACAGGATGGCACACGTCTGTCACTGCTGCGCGTGAGCGCCTGACTAAACGAAGTGAACGTTGGTAGCGTTGTCCATCTAGGTTTATTCTAAACGAGTCACTTGATGATTAGATTACTCCCACCAAAATTTAAAATTTCGCGCGGACAGTCCTTTTCGATTTTCACTAGGATAAAGTATTGCCCTAAATATAAAAATGAAACTGTCATTAGATAGAAAAAATAATACTGAATACAAATAAAATTAGTAATTTCTAGTAAACTAGTGTAGTTTCGTTTAAGCGGTGGTCATCCCCAGAAAAACAGATTGTGGACGCGCCACCAAACTTAGAATTATGCTAAATAACAAATTTTGTTTCCACTACAAAAATGTTATCTACTAAAATATTGACGGCCTGATCAAGATAAGTACGCCTTCTTTCTTTAAAAAAAATAACTTTGTTGTACGTGTACTTTAAGATATGATTTTCAGCCGAGCCACCTAAACATTATGCTTGAGAAAATCACTCTTATACTTTACTATACGGTGCCATTAATTTCTCCATTTGTACAGAACATAAATCATGTTTATATACAAGCTGTTAGCAACATTTCAATTATTCGTGTAAAATAAATGTGAAGTTTTTTACATGCACGATTCACATTGCCCCGCCCAACCGGTGTAATAGCACCTTTACATCCAACAAACCATACAATTAGCCCGAGACATGCAATTAAATACATGCAATCCTTTATACACTGCTGCAACAGTTTAAATTATGAGCCTGGAATACATTGCCGTTTTAAATCGTGGCAGTAACTGGCAGGCCGGTACTTAGCCGTAAATAAGCTACAAACGGTGATGTATGGGGGTAAATCACGCTATGTCGAACACGCGATTGTATTGGAACATCTGTGTTACCGTCTGTATATCAGAATGTAACGTCTGTTTTTATGTTGTCTCTTATTGTAGTCAAAAGCTTAACTGCAGAGGAAGACTGTACTGTGTTTTTGTGGTATGCAATTTGCTGGCAAATCAGATCCATCAGATGTATCTGGTGAAGCTACCCTTGCCACGGTTAGTCCATGGATGGGTGACCATCTTTACATTCCAAGACCATTCCGGGTCTGGGGAAGTATGTTAAGCCGTTGATCCCGAATGTATTTTTTAGATTTTTGACAGTCTTTACGGGTAGTCAGAAGCCGAAAGTCTGACAATAGTCTTACTATCATCATCATCATCATCATCAGCCTATAGCAGTCCACTGCTGGACATAGGCCTCCTCAATTGCACGCCATTTAGCTCGATTTTCGGCAACTCTCATGCAGCTGCTACCAGCCACCCTGCGAAGATCATCGCTCCACCTAGCCTGAGGGCGTCCTACCTTACGTCGCGTCTTACCATCATCAATCATCATTATTTCAGCCGAAACACGTCTACTGCTGAACATAGACCTCCCCCAAGCACCGCCACTTCGACCGAATTCTGTGCTTCTCGAAGCTAGCGGATTCCTACGGCCTTCACCAGGTCATCGGTCCATCTGACCAAGGGGTCAGTCTTAAATAGGAGTATCGTATTACCCTGTAACTGGATTGTGGAGGTCAAGTAGTCGCTATAAGTAAAACACTGGTATTCTGATGCAGGTTATACTGGAAATCGACCCCAACATAGGAAAAGGTTAGGCAAATGAAATTGTAGTTTAAAACTTAATCCAGGGTCACGAACGTTCTCTCTTTTTAGGGTTCCGCACCTCAAAAGGAAAAAGCGGAACCTTTATAGTATCGCTTTGTTGTCCGTCCGTCCGTCCGTCCATCCGTCTATCAAGACCCTTTTTCTCAGGAACGCGTGGAGGTATCAAGCTGAAAATATCAAATACTTAAGTCTGTGCATGTCCCTTGGAGCTGTGAAAAAATCAAACTTCTAAGCTAATGCAATCAAAAGATATAGCCGTTTATGCTGCAAATTTCCGCAAATTTTATCGAAACTCGCAAGGGAATCAAAACCTAAAAGGTACTTCCAGTCGAACTAGAATTTTGAAATTTGGTACGAAGCAACGTCTTATAGCACAGTTAAAGGAAAAATTGCGAAATCCTTAAATATTTAGTTACATCATATAATAAAAATATTTAAAAAAATGTTAAACTTAATTTCTACAGGTTTGTACGGAACCTTCGGTGCGCGAGTCCGACTCGCACTTGGCCGGTTTTTTTTTTTTTGTATACTGTTGGCAAGCAAACAGTTAGCTCACCTGTTCCTCACTAGCTCACTACCTAAGCTCACGTTCCAAGGTCTTCTGAAATACCACGAGGCATCACAAGTGCGTTTTTTCATACCAGAGATTGCACATATACCTTTTAACGAAGCATAACTTTTTCTGTGATTCTTTCTTCTTACTTTGCCATATTTATTTTAATAAGTACGTAGTTATGTTAATCTTAGTTTTCTTGCGACCAGAACCACGAGAACAATCTAGTATTAAATACAACGAAATTACCCAATTCTCTGCCATGTTTCATACATATAGATCAGCGTAGCAATTCCTTATCTGAATACATAGGCCTCTAAACTGCAAGATATAAATCTGTTTCTTTGATTTCTTGGACCCTTGCCAAGACAAGTTAGTTAGGGGCAGTGGGTCCAAGTCTATCATCCACAATTATTATAGGTAGAATTTTACTCTAAAATTGCCTAGAACAAATTGAAAAAAATAATTGTTTCAAAAATATACTTCCTACTTACTTTAAACAATTTACCCAACTTAAATTCTCAATGTTCGAAATGACTATGCTAATTTTCTCAACAAATAATATCCCTAAACATATATATTGTAAGAATGCCATATAAATCTACTACAAAGTTATTATGACGACTGGAAGGTTGAAGTTTTTCCTTGTCAACTCGAATTCATGCAAAAGTAAGTTTGGAAAATAACTTTTTAAAGGGCAGAGAAAAAATACTAAACTCGGAAAGGTCACACGGTATTAAATTTCAAAAAGTCAACTACTAAAATTGTGGGGGCGACAAGAAAGTAGGAAATAAATTCCTAATGAGAATTGTTATGTAAGTACGTACAAGAAGAGAAACTTTATAGTTTCTTTTGTTTTGTTCTACATAGAAAATAAGTTGGTACACTGCGCTCATGTAAGTTACAATATTTCTTGAGCACATTTAAGTTTTTGTATTTAATACTTTCCAGTTTCTCCCTTTATTAATTACTTACACGGAACGAGTTTAGATTTTAACAGTTTTTGTATGCACCTAGGTATAACAATTACTACTTATTCTGTTTCGACAAGAACATGTACAATGTTTTGTGCCATTCAATAGTCAAAATATCAATTAAAAACATCTTTAATTTCCGGCAACAAAGTCTCATAACTTAAAAACATAGGTACCTACGTCATCGTTACAACTATTTATAGAAGCTCTAACTTTGTACCCCTTTTAATGAAAATTACGCGGACGGAGGAGTTTTAAATTTGAATATGGAAAGCGAGTAATCTGTATATATATAAAATTCAAAGTCCTGAGGGACTGACTCACTGATATATAGACATAGCCTAAGCCGATGGTCCTAGGGACATGAAATTTGGAAGGTGTGTCTTTGTGAAGAGTAGGTATCCACTAAGAAAGGGTTTTTTGAAATTCCATCCCTAAGATGGCGAAATGGGGGGTTGAATTTTCTGTGAAACTTTTTATTCTCTTGGTCGAATAAGACAAAGCAAGCAGTGCGATAAGACATTGTTTACCTGGATTAACACATAGGATACTTTTAACCCCGTTAGTAGGTTCCTGAGGGATATTTTTCGACATCGATGTGAGCGAAGCCGCGGGCAGAAGCTAGTATTTTATATAACCATAATTTCAGCCGTAATACATCCACTGCTGAACATAGGCCACCCATAATAGCATGGTAGGCGGGTTGGCGGTCGCAGTATAGTGGTAAAATGCAAGGTAAAATGCAACGGTGCTGCCAATTATTAACCGACGAAAAAAAACGGAGGAGGTTATCAATTCGACGCGTATAATTCTTTATTCATTGGATAGGGTATACCTTGCCAAGTATTATAAGTATATTAAAGCCACAAAAAATTATAAAATAAAAACTTTTTACCAAAAAATTTAACCACCGAAAAAACTGAAAAGCAAAAAATAATAAGTAAAATTATGAGTCGGCGCTGGAAAATCAATGAACAAAGATCACTCAAAGCGCCGACTCATAATTTTAAGGTTTATTATTTTTTGCTTTTCAGTTTTTTCGGCGGTTAAATTTTTTTGCTTTTCTGTTTTTTCGGCGGTTTAAGGTTTTGTTAAAAAGTTTTTTTAGTAAGTGTATTACTTTGCGTTTTATGACACTCACGGGAAGAAATGCAGTGATGCTATTATTTACGCCCGACACCACACAGATGACGGGCGACGGATTTTTATATAACAGTGCATGAGAAATACAAAAAATATACATTTAAAATCGAAATTCAATCCCACTAGTTTTAATAAACGAATACGATTATACACGAAACATCCCTAATAAACGATTTTATCTGAATTATTGTTCATGTTGCCATATAAAAAACAAACACATTTAAACAATTGCTCCTTCACTCCTCTTTTCATTCGTTCCTCATTCATCTGTGGCTCCGCGTGTGGCGTGCGATACAGAGTACCAATTAACAACATTCAGTCGTTCGTTGTTGCTCTGTGTTGTTGAGTTGTTAGGCTGTGTACACATTTACACGTTTGGGTTGTTACAGGTCGTGTCTTCGTTAAAATTCTGTTGATTAGGTAAGTCGCGTCGCTGCTGTGGAAGTAAATACAGTATTCTTAGTTAATATTTTACCTTATTATAATTTTGCTGTAGTCAAATCTTAGGATCAATAGCCTTTTTCCAAAAATATATCGGGTCGGCTTTTAGTCTAACCAGATGTAGTTGAATACTAGTCCTTATTTCTTAAACCGACCTATCTGACATCCACAACTCAGTTATTGTGTAATACGATACCCCTTGGTAAGATTGGTTGTCAGACTTTCGGGCTTCTGCGGGCCCGTAACGACCTTCAAAGATCCACGTATGTCAGACGGGACGAACGCAGAAAGGCGATTTCAAAATACTTTTCAAAATAGGTTCCATGGACCAATCGCGGCAAGCGTAGCTTAACCTGAATGATTGACCCGTGTGGCTAGTATTACAATATTGAGGATGTAACCACCAGTTCTTTGTGGTGCCGGACGTAAAGAATGCCACCATCCCCTGCTTCCCGTGAGTGACGTAAGAGGCGACGAAAGAACTTACTAGAGAATGGGCAGCAGCGTTCTCTATGCATTTTACCACCATACTGCGATCGCCAAACCGCCTGCCAAGCGTGGTGATTATGGCAAACACCCCCAAATTGGAGGAGCCCTAGTCCAGCAGTGGAGGTCTTTCGGCTAAAATTATGATAATGATGATGAACCGCCTGTTAATGATTAAAGGGGGAAAAGCTCAATTTGACAAAGCAGTACTAAACATTCTTATTATTTCAAGACTTGAAGATTAGACACAAGGACGGCAGACATTAGACAGATAACAATAAGACATTCTAATTATGTCTCGTAACTTTAATTTCTGTACTTTAGTGGACAATAAAACTTTGGCGACGTTGTGAAATTGTCTTTGTTTTATGTAAGAAACAAACAGATTAGCCACTTGACCCAGCGTATTAATTTTGTAATACACCAACAGTAACTGTCAAAATGAAAGTATTATAATTTCTTTCATTTTGACAGTTCATCAATATTCATTGCGGTTTTACGTTGTTGAGCAGCGTATTTCCATTCTGTACAAGGCCAAAACGCAACCATAGGAATGTGCTCGCGTATATTTTGTAATGCATTTTTTAAACTTGTGATTACAAAGTATACACGAATTTTGCGTACTACTTGTATATAGTTTGTAACGTAGACGCGCACGTGCATCATTCCAATTTATACAAGGCCAGAATGCCACCATAGGAATTTGGTAGGACTTCTGATTGCCGGGCTTCGATTTAAGGGGTGTTTCGGGAGGAGGGGGGTGTAGAGCCTCTCCTGTGAAGGAAAAGTTTCAAACCCCCCCCCCCCCCATTTTTGAGAAATATGTTTGATTATATTCTGTGGGGTTGACGAATAAAATGAAGGGGAAGTAGCAACGCTCGACGGGACACTTCGCTGGCAGGGCTCGTCAACAGAATCAAGGCGTTTCCATAGGAGGTCACAGTTTTACCTTAACCTAACCTCCCCAAACCATGTCGTTTCTGGCACTCGCCGGCCGCTACCGCGGCACCGCTCGCTTCGCTCGCTCGGCCTGTGCGTAGGAGGTCGCAGTTTTAACCTAACCTAACCTAAACTCCCCAAACCATGTCGTTTCTGACACTCGTCGGCCGCTCGTCTATACCTACAGGTTTAGTTTGCATGCGGAGTAGCACTGTATATTATGGAACAATTTAGTTACTTTGGCCACTACAAAGTATACACGAGTATTTGCGTACTACTCTTGTATAGATTGGAAGACCTTGATTAAAAAGTGATTTCCAATCTATACGCGACTAGTTTCACACCCTTGCGTTCTAGCCTTGTACACATTGGAAATACGCTGTTGAGCAGACAAATTTTACGAACATATGGAGCAGTGGATTAGCGATATCCTTCAAAATTATTCAGATTGTGATTGATAGTGTGTTACGCAATTAGGGTGCAGATAATCAAGTAACTAAATTGAATTTATTTCTACTTTTCTCGACGAAAAACAACCCTAATAATAATATTTTAGGGATGAATCTGTATAATATCAATTATACATGTATTACCTGACTGACTGGCCTGTTAGTCTAGTGGTTAGTAACCCTGACTGCTAAGACTGAAGTTGTGGGTTCGATTCCCACTCAGGACAAATCTTTGTGTGACGAGCACAATCATTTGTTCTGTGACTGGGTGTAATTTATCTATAATATGTATGTATTTAGAAATATATAAGTATGTTTATCAGTTGTCTGGTTGCCATAGTACAGGCTCTGCCTAGTTTGGGATCAGATAACGTTGTGTTGGTTGTCCTAAGAAGACATTATTAATTGCTGAATCCTGTATTCCCTAAGGGCTGTAATTGTAACTAAGTTCGCGACACAAGTTTGCAGACAGTACAGATTTTGTTGGGACAGTATTCATTTTTCTCCCTCATCCGACTTAACATTAGTCATGGCAACAGTAAAAACAATAGGCTTTCAGGAATCTCTGTAAAGTCTATGCCAAAATTGTAGTATATAGGTAAGTACCAGATACATATAAAACACCCGCCTTTTCCCAATAGGTAGGCAGAAATTACAGAGGGCTACCTTACATACTTCTTTTGCTTCGTTAGTGTTCATATATCAGGTTTAAAAAATAATAGTTTAAAAAAAAACTAAAAACACGCTTTATATAGAAAACCAAACTAAAAAGTAAAAAATAAATTTTAATAAATTTGAAGTAAGAATAGTATAAAAAATCGAATAAATGTAAATGAATAATAGTGTAAGAAAGAAAAAAATGTTTTATTTAAAAAAAAGCGTGGGGTGCTTTTTAAGATATTATCGAAAAGATAATCCTTCTGGTCATATCTGTCAATGAAATATTATTAACTATTGACACCATGCACCCCACGCTTTTTTTTAAATAAAACATTTTTTTCTTTCTTACACTATTATTCATTTACATTTATTCGATTTTTTATACTATTCTTACTTCAAATTTATTAAAATTTATTTTTTACTTTTTAGTTTGGTTTTCTATATAAAGCGTGTTTTTAGTTTTTTTTTAAACTATTATTTATTTTCTACTTTTTAGTTTGGTTTATTTATAAAACCGTGTTTTATTAACTTATTAATCTACTTTCAATTCCATGATAACTATAAGTAACTGTTGGCTGTTATTGGTCATTAGCTATATCCATAATGCACACATGTTCAAAATTATAGACACGTAGCTCTTTTTATGTGTGTGCCAAGTCGACAGGAACGAACGCGGAGTGCGTATGTTCCTGTCGCTCAGTACGCCGCCGTCCCGCTTCGTTTCGTGTTGTTCAGTGCACTATTCAAAACTGTCGAATAAAAACATTTCATTATATATATTTAATAATTTTATTTCATAAATAACAAATATAAACCTAAATTTACAATGTATAAAAAAATATGTAGATATCTGTAATAGACTCAAAATAATGCAAAAATCGCCGGCGTACGGTATTAGACTAGTTCAAAAACGCGCGGCGTTCAAAGTGTTAACACTACTTAAGTTTTAGGAAATTATCCTGACAAGATTCCATGGCCAGCAACTGGTTTATAAAACAAAGTAAGTATTCAATCGTTCTTTTTTTTTTAGTACAATCGCAAGTAGTCAAACCATGAAAAATTTTACAAAAGTTTGAAACGGAACGCAACTGATGGTTGACGTTGACACTTGTGACGTTTGACAATTCAAGGTACAAAATAAAAATAAATACAAGTCTGTTATTTACCATTGTACATAGAAACTTAATTATATTCATCATCATATCTAATTGGTTTCTTAACTGTACGCCCTGATAGTGTCACATATGGTGCTGACTGGTTGGGGATATTATTCTCTGTCCTAATTTCGTTTTCTTTTTCAGGTACTGCTACAGTCAACGGAGGAGTGGTTGAAGTTGGTTTCAATATGTGTTCCCGATTTCTATGGAAAGATCCTTGAGGAGAAGTGATAATATAGCTATGAGGAAGACTATCCTTTTCTGATATTATACCAGGAACCCAAGTGGTTTGTGTTTAAAATAGATTTTGTCACCTATGTCTAGTGTTGGATGTGTTTTTGTGTTTCTATTGTAATAAAATGCTGTTTTTAACTGTTGTTTTTTAATTTTCTTCTCTACCTTACTGGTGTCAACTGTATTTGGTGTTAATGTGGTGTCCGAGGTAGGTAATTTAGTGCGTAGTTGCGTGACATGCACAGTTGTGCAGGTGAATAACCTGTGTGTTTAGGAGTGTTCCTATACATCAGTAGAGCAATGTATGGGTCTGTGTTGTCAGCTTTACATTTTGAAAACATGGATTAAATTGAACCAACCTCTCGTTCCACCATTCCATTTGATCGACTCATGTATGGGCTTGAAGTAGTGTGGTGGATACCCCATTCAGTAGTAAAATCTTTAAATTCTTTACTATTGAAAGGTGGACCATTATCTGAATTCATGGTTTCTGGTATGCCATGACGTGCAAATTAGTTTTTAAATGTATTATTAAAGTTTTAGCTGTTGAATCTGATTTTAAATAAGCTATCTCTACATATTTTGAATAATAATCTATAACAATAAGATATTTACTTTTGTTAAATTCAAAGATATCAACACCAACTTTCGACCATGGTAGCATCTTGTACTCATGGTGTATTATTGGCTGTTTAGCATTGTTATGACGGTAAGTAAGACATGTAGGACACTGTGATATGAATTTAGTGATGTCATCATCTATGCTAGGCCAGTACACAGTTGTCTTTGCATGGCGTATGCAACTGTTTATACCTTGATGTCCTTCATGGACCAATTTTAAAATGTAATCATGCATAGTGCTAGGAATAACTATGTTGTTGCCATTAAATAACATTTTATTGAGAACATGTAGCTGATCTTTTAACTATTGTAACCATGACAATCGTAAAAACTAGGCAACTTCTTTTACCAAATCTTCGACCTGTCAAGACTTGTAGAGCAGCTCGTCGAAGTTATTAACGCATTCTCTCGTCACGCGTTTTCTAATGCGCGTGTTAAGTAGACCGTATGCCATATCCAATTGAACCTTCTCTGAGAGGTCATCCTTTGGGAACTTGGCTAATATTGTACGTACCTTAGCAATAAACAAGTCAGTGTTTTCATCTTCTTGATGATTAATATCAAAGAGTTTACGGTAAAGGCGATGTGGCGGGTCATGTTCACCGAAGGCGCATTTTATTCTGGTGACGGCTTCCGACCACGTGCTGGTTGACTGCTTCACACCTTGCCACCAAACTGCAGCAGGTCCTTCAAGTACTTAACATCGAAAAACTGCGGAGAGCATTCGATGCTATAAAGCTAGCGAGAGTTTCTTGAGACATTGTAATGTTCACGGCGGCCGCGTCCGCGGCGCCATTCGAGTCCGAGTTTTCTTCTGACCGTGTTCTTGGCATTTTGGTCACTGAAGACACAGGATAAACAAGAAGAACACACTCCTAGGTTTGATAATAGTCCCCTACGGTTATTTTTTGTGATCGTTGCAAGTTATTTCGCGATCTGCACTCCGTAATACACTACACGAAATACCTACACACGTTGGGCAGCCCCTTATAGCGTCGGTGGGGAGCAAATTAGGACTCACTTATTACAATAACAGTTTATTGTTCAAGAAAAACAAGTTTAACACAAAAAAAAGTCTTGACAAACTCACTTATTAGCTAGATTTTTATATTAAGCGCGAGCAGCTACCGCTCGAACGCGTCACAGATGTACGGTACGTCAACTAACTAGCGCCCTCTAGCGGACAGCATACAAAAGACGCTCAGGCAAGTTAAGCCTGTCCTGGTAATCCTGGTCAGGATAATGGCACAAATTTATGAAATTATTGCATTGTCATCGATCCTTGACAGGTGTGCAAAGTTTGAATGAAATCTGTTCGTTTAAAGTGGGTCAAAATCGCGCTATAAGGAGTCGGTTACAAACAAACATACAAACATACTAACATACAAATATACAAACATACAAGTGAAGCTAATATAAAGCGTGTAAAAAAAAAAACTCATCTGAAAGCCGTGGTCGTATGCCACTTTGCCCTAAAACCTTATTATCGCTTACTAGGTGATATATGACGACGGCTTCCAGATGAGGATATTTTCTTAATTAACACTTTTTAGAGCGTGATTTTACAGTATGTTGTCGGTTTTAAACTTACTTTGTATTTCATCTATTTTGGGGTTATCTTATAATATTTATTTGATATGTGCTAAGTAAGCCCTTTCATTTAATCCCCAACACCGCATCATTGAAAAAAAATGTTTTTATTTCATCAACTCATGGCGTCTAGAGCCTTACAATTTAATGTAACGTGCCATAGCCTACTCATTTATCAACTTATAATAAGTAGTTCAGAAGTTATGACGAAATAGATGAACACACATACCCAGACACACAAACATAAATACATAAATATCGGTCAAAACCTTCTTTGTGCTTCTCCATAGTCGGGTGAATACTAAGTTGAACGACCTCTACCAGACAGCATAATGTTATGACTTGGCAAAAACTTTCTATACCTATTCGGGGTGAGAGATTCAGCCCAAATAAGTAACTAGGCGTAAGTGGGTTGAAAAACAGATATAAATGCGTCAGGCTGGGGTCGTGCCAGTAGGAACGTAGCTTGTACATTGTCCTGAAAAAACAATTTGTTTTTCTTGATTTAGGCACATGTAAAAGTAAATAGCGAAGGAGTAAGGAAATTGTAGTAAGAAAAGTTTTGAGTTTGTGAACAACTAAAAGGTTTGTGTTTTGAGTGTCAAAGAAACGATGGATGGACTGTGTGAATTTTGATATGGCTAGAAAACGGGTGACTGCCGAGATAATGAGTAATTGAGAAGTATGTATGAAAAAGATATGTTGCTCCCACCTCAGATAAATTGGGATATAGGAATGATGACGCCCCTACAGAAACTAACAATAACATGGAATTTCATGAAACTCACTCACTTCTGTGTCTGCATCAGCTTTGACCACCACCTTATATTTTCCGTACCTTCAATAAACAATCGTCTTTATTGGACAGTTCAGCTGTATGAAATATCTAGTGGTGTGTCAATTTGACACATCATTAATTCCCTGACCGTACCTACCACAAACGCTATAATGGTAAAAGATTAATCAATCATTGAAAGGAAAAAGTTTGAAGTTTTGCGGTCTTCGTTCAACGGTATTCCACTTACTTGCCTTAATGGCATAAGCGGTGCTATTTGGCAAAAAGAACCCACAGAGTGGGAAAAACTAATCTCCGTATCAATACCAGTAAGGGACCATCCATAAATGACGTCACACAAATTTGTGGTCACATTTGTGAGACCCCCCCCCCCCCACCCCTAGTGTGACGTCACATATTTTGCAATTTTACATCTAGAAATTGATTTTTTTTTCTTTCATAGTTCATATTTCGTGTTTTAATAGTACTTTAAATATGTATTTCAATTTTGAAATGTGACGTCACACAATTTAGGGGCCCTCCCACTCCCTTGTCACACAATGTCACACTTCGTCGACCCCTTCTCTCCCCCCTTAACGTGTGACATAATTTATGGATGGCCCCTAACGACCCTATACCCATACCAATCTACCATTGTGTTAGTCAATCGTGGTTTTTCATTCATTACGGATATTCGACATAAGAAATCGTTTATTGTCCTGCTCAGGTTTTAGGTCCCGTGTAATGGCAGTAAAAGAAATACGTCGGTACACATCGCGGCTAGTAGTTCTTTGCCAACAAGAGGTATCACTGAAGGTAATTGCTGTGCGTTGTTATCACACTTGTTTTTAGTTGCTAGCTCTCTCTACTCGCTTCTCGTTTATCGCTGGCAGTGGGACAGGCGCCCTAAACAGTTCTAAAATAGGTATCAAAATGGCGGTTTCAATTCCGTTCTGATTGCATGTCCTCGTACAAAATCTACCATTTTCAAACTCATATCTACAAAAGCTTGATTGGAACTCGGAATATAATTCAATTTCCTACGGAAAGTTTCCCGACATCCATTCAATTGAACTTGTGAATAATGGCTGAATCTATTCCGTTTTATAATGATCTAATGAATGGTCTATGAACGCCTATTGAAAGATAAATAATCACCATATCATTGGTTTGTACATTGTGGCGTATTTCTGCGGTTTATCTTCTGCAGTAGACGTGTGCAGAGTTCTACAAAATTGTGAGTTATTAATCACTCCTTTTCACAAAGGAATGGTCGGGGGGAAAAGAATGAACAGAATGGAGGGATAGAAATGAATGGAGCATGACAGTAAGGAATGAGAAAATATAAAATGTAATTAATTTCATCGCCTCTTTATAAGTTTCTGAACAAGAACATCATCGATATGAGAAAGAGGAAAAGGGATAAATCCGTTTATTTACACTTAGAGTGCGGTCGCACAGACGTATGACGTGAACTGCAAAAGTAAGATTAAAAGTTGAGTAGTTTAGGTAAATATAACTACTATTAAAACTAGTAAAAAGCTGTCAGTTTTAGTGTATTTTGTCAGATCATTTACAGAATATGTATGTTGAACTAGCTTCTGCCCGCGACTTCGTCCGACTCAAATTTTTGCTCCCCTGACCCTTCTCGTCGCATCAAATTGCCTTCCAGTTTTCATACATTTTTCGTTGCTGCTCCGCTCCTTTTGATTGTAGCGTGATGTTATATAGCCTATAGCCTTCCTCGATAAATAGGCTACCCAACACAAAAATACTTTTTCGATTCAGACCAGTAGTTCCTGAGCGCGCCGCGTTCAACCAAACAAACAAACAAACTCTTCAGCTTTATAATATTAAGTATAGATTTTTATAGACTTATTTCTGTTTCGCAGAGCAATGGTGACCCTGTAGTAACGGTCGCGACTTACCTAGTTGTGCGTCGTAGGTTCAAAGTCAGACAGGCACCTTACTTTACGTAAATTATCCCATCACCACTGTTCTCAAACGGTGAAGGATAACATGGTGAAGAAGCTGGCATGTCCTAGAACCAAAAATTTTAAAATATTTGTGTTGTCTATAAAGTACCAACCCGAACAAGGCTTGCGTGGTGGATCTCAAGCCCACTCCCTCTTACCGAGACTCACCTATTTCCCACCGCTGGATACATTATATGCTCATTATGCTGTATTTTAAGTAAGTAGGTAGCTAATTAATATTTATTTTTACCCGACTACTGTAAAGCAACAGGAAGGTTATGATTGTAACAGAATATGTATGAATGTATGTTTACCTTAACTCCATCCTCATAAACCCAAGAAGTTCAATTATCTTTCAAAGCCTTTCCCATGGTGAATAATATTTTCATAATCTTAATTGATGCTCATCACAATACTGCCGTCCTTACGAAAAGTGCAATAACTTGAGTTTTGTGCCGAATTGAGATAAGTACTTAATCGGAATTTGCAGAACGAGATCTATATATTCTTTTTATACCCTTTTATTTTATTAAGTTTATTAAGTTTCAATTCGATACCATGTATGGTGTTGGAGATACAATTCAGATTCAGATTCAGATAACTTTATTTGCTCAAACACGTGTTTACATACAATTACTTAAATAAAATGCATGCATGGTGTTAAACTTACATATAGTTGTGCAACATGTTTACCATATTGTCATGGTGTGCAAATATTAATTAAACAAATTAAATTAATTAAATTATTACAAATTAAAAAATAATAGCAACTTTAATGAAAAAGGACAATACCGACATAAGTAAATAAATTAAACTGATTGATTACATAATTAATTAGAATAGTATGGAGTTAAATACAAATTTTTCAATATTCCAATTCAAAAATAAAACATAATTATGTCAACGTAGGTCCAAAATATTCAATAGAAAAATCATTATCAAAAACATTATTACAATAGATATATTTAACAATCAATTAATTTAAAAAAAAAGGTCATGTCAGTATAAACATTATTCATTTAAAAATTCTTTAACATCATAATATGCTTTACTAGCTAAAAAAGATTTTAATTTTCTTTTAAATGGCACTATGCTTAGCTCTTTCCAGGTATTGGGAAGCTTATTATAAATAATGGGAGCCATACAAAAAACACTCTTGCGCATAAGTGCAGTTCGGGACCAATGTTGGCATAGTTGACTGTTATCCCGCCTATTTCTAGGAAACCGGTCTGCCATGCGGGGAAATAACTTAGGATTCGTTTTAACAAATATGGCGATTTCCAAAATATAAATTGATGGTAATGTCAAGATGCTATGGCTTATGAAAAATGGCTTACAGCTATCAGTCGTTTTTAATTTAAATATGGATCTAAGGCACTTTTTTTGGGCTTTAAATGCGATATCTCTATCCGTAGAGACTCCCCAAAAAATAATGCCGTATCTGATACTGGTATCAGCTATGCCATAATAGGCGGTTAATAGGGCATCAATACAAAAAAAAACAAAAATAAAATCTTTATGCACGTTTCTCTCGAAATCAGGTTTAACCTAGTTATTGCACTTTTCGTAAGGACGGCAGAATACCTATCGCATTTTAGCCCTCTCAAAGTTATCTTAACTTGAAATCCACTCCGAAACATAATAGTCCCCTTTGTGAAACCATTTCACGATCAAATTACTGATCTGATACATATTTAAGAAAAGGGTTGCAGCCCTTTGCAACCTTGGGAGTGTCTGTAAGACCCGATCAATCTTATATTTTATGTTGAAGAATTTATTTTATTCACGCTTATATTTTTGCTTTATACATTATCTGCGTACTCTTTTCATAAGTAATGTCCAACCACGCGTGAGTCGCGGTCGCAGTTACCTACTTGCATATTTGGTATTATTTGAGGTTCACAAATACACGCCATCATTATATTATCAGCGTGTTCAATATTATTTTTATTAGAAAAGCAAATGGGAATATTTGAGGTTCGATTACGTAAAATAAACCAATTTACTCCCCACTTATTGATCATACATGAACAATATCAATAACTTTCTCAAACAATTTCCTTCAAAAGCAATAAACGCTATTTCAGACGAGGGTAGCCACCCCTACTGGTATACAAGCAAGATGTTATCAATAAGGCCCTTTCTTCAGCGATAATGTTCAATTTGTTATGTGCCTAATAATTTTGCTGTCTACATAAAGACTGGTTCAGACGGAGTTAGTCGGAATTTATATCTTGTAATATGTTAGTGCGAGAGAGTTAGGTAACAAGATAATAATGTGTTCGGATGTAAATAGAAGGATTTCGCTGCTGGGAATTCTCTTTGTATGGAATGAAATCGGAAGGAACGACAGAATTTTATTGGAATCGAAGGCAAGGCTGAATGCGAGATGAAAACTTTGAACAGAATATTTAATCAAACTTCTCTATTTCGAGATTTTGGATTGAATGTTCTGCCCAAAGTTATAGAAAAGTTAATATCTTAGATAAAAAAGTAAAATAAATACCGACAACTTTTGAAAGGAAATCACCTACCTAAGGCCTATTCGTAATAATCACCCCATTTAGAAAGACACTTTAGTTTTATAATTAGACTTGTAAAAGCAATTACATTTAAGTTAATTTAACCAAACACTAAAAAGGCCTCCCTGAATAAACACGGCTTCTCTACATAGTATAAAACAAAGTCGCTTCCCGCGTCTGTACACTTAGGTCTTTAAAATTAAGCAACGGATTTTAATGCGGTTTGCAACAGTAGACAGAATGATTCAAAAGGAAGATTTATATGTGTAATACGCGGGCAAAGCCGCAGGCAAAACCTAATAATTAATAAAAATGTCTGACAACAAAGACGCTGTCTGAGGTAAGTAAGAACTCAACTTGCCTTAATCACGTCAAAACATCACTATCCTCGTGTGAGCTCGGTCTTAGCGACATGTTGTAATAAAGAGAGAACATGTCCGGAATGCGGGACATGTTGATAAAACGATGTAACGTAGGAATGAAAGAAAATATAAGAGCATGTTTACGTACGGAGAGTTTGTTGTGAATAACAGGTACTAGAGTAATGAGATGCAAACGAGTACCGCCATTTTAAAACCCAGGTTACAGACGTGCTGAACTTGATCTTGAATTCAAACTGTAGTTATTGGAAAAGATAAATTATATGTATTTCACAAGAACTTAGCTTTAGAGTTTCGTGGTGCCGGACGTAAAGAATAGCACAATACCATTTCTTCCCGTGGGTGTCGTAAGATACGACTAAGGGACATACTAAATAATAGTTTAAAAAAACTAAAAGAGGCGTGTTTTTTAGTTTTTTTAAACTATTATTTATTTTCTATTTTTAGGGTATTTCGAATTTTGAGACGTATGTCAGCGTAGTTTGTGACAGTTTTTTTGCTGTCCTGGTAACCCTGGCAAGGATAATGGCACAAATTTATGAAATTATTGAATTGTCATCGGTCCTTGACAGGTGTGCAAAGTTTGTATGAAATCTGGTCGTTTAAAGTGGGTCAAAATCGCGCTATAAGGAGTCGGTTACAAACAAACATACAAAAATACATACAAGTGAAGCTAATATAAAGCGTGTAAAAATAGGCAGCAGCGTTCTCTATGCATTTACGACAATACTGCGATCGTCAACCCGCCTGCCAAGCGTGGCGATTGTGTCCAGTAGTGAATGTCTTTTGGCTGAAATGATGATGATGGTGATGATAGCGTTAGAAACGGGTTTAAGTTCGTACCTTGAAGCGGGCTATAAAATTATAAAAATGCATCTATAACCTTTTGTTAAAGCAAACTGAACTGTGTCAATGGACCGGCCTTATTATTCCTTATTACTCGATAGTCAGATAAGAAAAGTTCGACTCCATCTAGCTTATTTGATTAATAACATGATGAGTAAAAGTGAATCTGATACTCTATTTACAGAATAAACAATTTCATTTCATTTCGATGACTGTTCGCCGGGTAGTGTTCCTGAGTGGAAATCGCAAATCGGCCAACGTAAGGTATACGCCCTCAAGCTAGGTGGAGCGACGATCTTCGCAGGGTGGCTGGTAGCAGCTACCAGCCACCAGGATAAGAGTTTCTTAGAATTGAGATGAATGGTGTGTTATTGGAGACCCCTATATCCAGCAGTGGACTTATGTAGGTTCATGATGCTTAACTTTCTTTTACTACTATTGGAAAAATCACAACCCAATAACACGGTCTAAGCTCTTAATACCTAGCCACTAAGATCTAAAATTTAATCAATAAGAATTTAACTGAAATCTATAAATAAGGATTGCATTACCTACCAAGCTACCAACAGACTCAGATGCAACTAACAAATTGCATTTAAGCCGCCATCGCAGAATTGCATCTACTCTTAAAGCAATTGATTCAATATTTTATCTAAATGAAGTCTCGTATTAGCGAAGGCTTTAGTTCCAATACATTTCAGAGCCTGGTCTTAATGCAACAAACCTTTTAGCGAGAGTAGGACATGACAAGTTCATCGGCAAAATGTTTTAGGATAAAAAAACGTTGAGTACCCCTGCCTCTTTTTCTTAAGGTACATTTCAGAACTTAAGATTAAGGGGCATTTCTGTAAGCGGATTAGCTTATCCGACAATTATTCTTGTTGGTACTTTATTTTATTTAAAGCTAGATTTAAGTCGAATAGTTTTTATTCTTAAAAAAAGATATTTACATTACAGACTTTGTGACATCCATGAAAACTGTCTCTTATTTGTAGACTATTTGAACTCAATATGTGTAACACTCAGACAGATAATCCCTGTTATATTTTCGTTTAAGAAATTCGTCTGCCAAACGCCAAAAATGAAGCAACAAATATTATTGAATTATCAAATGAAAAGGATTGTCAATCAAGTGTATAATCCACACAATAATAGCGCTGCTGTATTTTAAAAAAAAAACCGCTGGAATTTAGACTTCGGCGAAGAATAATTGAAACTGTAGCCGATTGTCGTAGCATAATGCTGAGACATTTTACTTAGTATTGGACCTACTTTTAAAAATGTAATTTTTTGTTTTCATTTCTTAAAAAATAATCCCTAAAAAATCCAATCCATTTGTAACCCCAAAAAGAACCCTCAAACATCACCACTCCACTTGAAACACATTTACCACTCACAATATAGTCGCAGAGCGTGGGAACATTCCGCGACACTCATGCACAACACATGTAGACACGGAGCTAGCGCCGAAAGCGAGCTCTTTATTCCCTTTGTCACGCTATGTAAACGTTTTCGTGTAAACTGAAATATGTTGTTCTGTGAAATGTGTCTTTCAGTAGTTGAAATACGCGAAATGGTAAATAATAAAGGAAAGTGCAAAAAAGGGCTGTATGTTGGTGAATGGTAGTGAAATCTATATATTAATACGTGTAGCAAAAACTTTATACCTACCCGTTTTTACGGGAATTACGTAGACGGAGGAGTATGAAATTTAGCTCAGTTAAACTTTATATGGAGAAGGAGTGCAGAAAGCTAATATTTTTATATAATAATGTATTTCTATTTACGAGTATATATTAACTATGGTTTAATTTCGGCCATTGGGCGAACACTATCTCGTATAATCATTACTGATAGAAAACGAAATAAACACACACACACACACACACACAGAGACTACACACATATGTGTCAATATACACTATGACTTAAAATAATATTTAGACTAGTAACATTAACTACAGAGTAAACAGAGGAATACGTTAGTATGGAATTAACGTCAACGATCACAAGACTGCGTTTCCTCGTAATAGGTCCTTCCATAAGGGCTTTTGTTATAAGACTCATGGCAGGTTTTTTTTATGTAGATATAGGTATCTCTTGGACTAGAATACTTTCGGAGCGAATGTTGTCTGCACTTATTAATCTAGAACTAATGATAATGAAAGCTTATTCATATTCTTTCCAGCTAACTGCGTTATTTTGTGTATATTTATTAATTTATCTGTAGGATTAAACATCTCAAGACTTTCCATTCGCCGCTTCTGCATTGGAAACTGAACCTGCAGCCAACTTTAAACTACTTCACCACATCTTAAGAGTTCTTATACTATGTAACATCGCAATAAAATCTGTCTGTTTGTGCACAGGTGGGCGTCCGGCCGGCCGTCAGACGCGCGCGTCCCCCACGCCTCGCAGATATACCCAGGTACACATCATACTAATATTAGTACCTATAGCTTTACAATAATAGCCGTCTGATCTCCGTATTCCAGCTGTTCTGGAGTGGCCCTTACTGGTATTCCAAGGTTCGTCCGGCAGTCACGCACTCGACGAATCTCTTAAATTGCATAGCCTTTTCGCAGCTATGTTGATCATTCCGATCCAGCCCATTTGTTGCCCTATACCACCGATGCCTTAACCCGGGGTCTGTACCCCACAGGGGGTGCCCTGACCGAGTAGTCGCCCTAGTTTTTAGTTTTTGAGCCCTGGCTGGAGGCTTTAATCTATAAAGGTACAGGCAAATCCGGTTAAACAGCCGAAAACTTCATAGGTTGACCGCGGTTGCGAGATGTTAGGACAAAAAAGCAGCTATGTTGGGGACGGCTTTCAGTCTATCCGGATGCTGCTAAATAGAAAGTCTTTAACGTGGAGCGACTGCCTATCCGATATAGCTTTGAGTAGATATGTAAATTAAAATTATAGTTTTGTTAATATGCAACCTATGTTCGAATATACATTTTTAAATAAAACAAATTTTAAGTAAAAATAAGTCGACACGCATAACAAAATTATCATCATCATTTCAGCCGAAAGACGCCCACAGCTGGACATAGGCCTCCCCAATTTGGGTGATTTGCCATAATCGCCACGCTTAGCAGGCAGTTTGGCGATTGCAGTATGGTGGTAAAATGCATAGAGAATTCTTTCACTCACTCTCTCGCAAGTCCATTAGTCACCTATAACGACAACAAAAGGAAGAAATGGAATGTTCAAATTTTTTACGTCCGTCCACACGGAACAGAACAAAACTATAGGAGGTACCTTAATCTAATATTTCCTGATACCTTTTTCATACGTAACAACCCCCCATCGGTTATTACTTCCTATCGAAAATGGATGGTATTGTAAGCAACCTTCAACGTAATACATTACTCTCCTGTCTCTGGAGGCTCAATATTACGTTATCGATTTTATAATCAAACTAACGATACCAAAAATAATGTTCTCAGTTGAGCGGAAAACTCCTGAAATATGTTAGGGGCCGGTGCCCACGATTTTACTCGCGTCTTTTATTTATTTAAAGGATAGGAAATGGTACTGATTGTTTTGTTCACCAACTAAACTTAAATTAGACTATTGCTACAATCTCTCACTGACGCAATGTGAAAGTAAAAGGCAAGTGGCGCCTTAGAACTGTCAAACTTAAATATATCTCCATCGCCTTGAATTTGGCGTGATTTTAAGCATGATGAATTTAGTTCGTCGTAGTTGCGTTGAGAAAATATTAGTGAATTTTTACAGCCGACCTTTTACCATACTTTTTTCTATTTATTTTTCAAATAAACAGCTCAAATTCATTAAAAAAAGGTTTATTTCAGAAACTTGTACAACTTTTACAGTCAATCTTACATAGGAACCTCCTTTTAAGTAAAAACATATACCTGTGCTAGGAGGTACCGCTCTCTCATGACAAAATTATGAAATGGTAAAAGTGGTGCACAAAAAAAAAAAAATTTAAACAAATGAAAATACAAATTACATCTCAAACTAAACAAAAAAAGACTTGAGCTATAACTAAATAAAAGAAAAAAAAACAATCTTAGAGATATATCCTAAAAATAGTCTGGTAGTAATATTGACGTCTCTTCTTTATTGTATTCGAAGGAAAAAGATAGCAATAGTAAACTTTAGATTAATTGATGCGCAAGAATCATCACCAACATCTTCATTCATTTGTAACCTTTATTTTATTCCAGTTCATTGTCTTTTTGTATGCCAAATATCATTCACATTCATCCAGCCATTAAAGCAATATGCAAATATTTTTTTAATTCGGACCAGCAGTTCCTGAGATTAGCGCGTTCAATAAAACAAACAAACAAACTCTTCAGCTTTAGAATATTAGTATAGAAGTATAGATAGTAGGAAGAATAGGAATATTAAAACGATGGATGGACTTTGTGAAAGATGAAATGGCTAGGAAGGGGGCAATTACCGGGATGACTAGAGAAGAGAGAGAAGTATGAAGGAAGGAGACTAGCAAAAGATGATGAAGATGATGAGAAAGACGAGATGATGAGTAGGAGAATAGAAAGTAGGATTTTGTTCGCTATCCCATATAACTGTCTTTTTACACGAGTGCGCGCGGCAAAGGAGGATAATGTTTTTATCGACCTATATATATGTCTGTTTATTTCTTAGTGGCACGTTGGAGACCAATCGCGATGGCCCATTATAATGTAAGGATCATTCGTTAATCGATTTTTCTAACTCTTGTGAGTGTGTGTATTAAAGACATGTCAGTAATTAAAATTTCACATGAAGAATCTTATTATATTTAACAGTAAGACCTATCTTGCCTCTGACTGCATGCGATTGTTCATAGTTTAATAGTCAACCTCTTAAAAAAAAAAAACATCTTTTCATCTTTTACAAGTTGACTTGAAATTTTCTCTTTTTTTTTGTACCTTTTTTCTATACACCAAGTTAGTGTATAGAAGCTAGTCCACGATACAATGAGGTAGAAAATAATGCTTTTCTGTAAACAGGACACGTAGTATTATCGACAAACTATCTAACTTGAGACTAGTTCAAAATAAGGTCTTATCTCTCTAAGGAACTGGGTTTTTAGATCAAACTTAGATATTGAGAGCTCTCGTGGTAATGGTGGAATGCTTTCTGAGTATCAAAGAGTTTCTCTCGAGGACGAAGGTATGAAGTGTTTTGGCAAATGGTATGGTCAATATGAAAAGAGAAAATATTGTTGAACCTCTTCATGTCTTGTACATAACTAGTGTAGCCGAAACCAATAAAATTTAATTTTGGCAGATTTGGCCTTACTTACATAAAGACTTGGGCAGACTTGCGATTATTAATGAAGTCGTTTTTCAGAAGCTCCATACAACAAATGGGGTCTAAGCTCCTCACAATTTTAGCCGAGTCGGCAAATGCAGCATCGAAGTAATATGTGTTTTGCTGTCGGTACCGAATGCAGTTTCACTATGACATCTGCTGGAACTCTGCCTGCTGATGCTTACTAAAAGTAGAATGGTTGGTTATAACTTAAATGACTTCCATTTATAAATATACAAATTTTCGGTTTTGTACAAAAAGGGTGATACCTGGATCCCTGGTTACTAAGTCTACGCCGCCTGTATATTTCTCATATACATCTCTTTCTTTTCTATCAAAAACGACAGCTCAAGAACGCCAGTTTCAGTCGCGCCTTAGATTGAGCCACTTTTTAGCCGAAATGAAAATTGCAGCCGAAACCTGATTTTATCGCCGAAACCGAAACGGGACCTTTTTCAACCGGATACTACAAATTAATAACACAGAGGTTGATAATTAAATACGTTTACAAGCTTTGTAGAAGTAAAAGTCCATTGAATTCCCTATCGTCAAATATAACGGACTTCCATACAAACTTTCATCCACTTTCAACCTCTTTACGGGATGGGTTTTCAAAGATTCTCTTAAGTGCTTAATTTCCTTTCAAAAGGGACTCCTCTGCAAAATGTCAGGTTTCTAGACCACGCGGTTTTTATAATTCCTTGTCTGTCAGTGAATTAATTAATTGAAGATTATTATGTAGTAGAAGTAAGTTGACATATATAGCAGCTTAAAATCATAGTTATAATATTATTAGCATCTGCCTGCTACTTCGTAAGCGTAAAATTTCTTATTCGCCCAGCTCGTCGCAATGCATCGCCTATCCGTGTTGTAACTTCGTTTTCGCTTACCGTTCTTTCTGACTTTTATGTTATTTCTTGACTCCCAAGAGTCATAGCGTGTTGTTAAATCCTACTTCCTACTAATATTAGAAACTGTCCGCGACTTCGTCCGCGTCAAATTTTGCTGCCATAACCCTTCCCGTCGCATCGAATTGCCCGCCAGTTTTCGTCCATTTTTCGTTGCTGCTCTGCTCCCTTTGACTGAAGCGTAATGTTATATAGCTTATAGCCTTTCTCAATAAATAAGCTACCCAACACAAAAATAATTTTTCAATTCGGACTAGTAGTTTCTGAGATTAGCGCGTTCAACCAAACACAAACAAATAAACTCTTCAGCTTTATAATATTTACTTAAGATGTGAAAATTTGTGAGTATGGATGTTTGTTACTCTTTCACGCAAAACCGACTGATCGAATTTATATGAAATTTACACACAGATAGTTTATAACCGGGTTTACACATAGGGTACTTTTTATCTCGGTAGTAACTTCCGGCGGGATAATTTCCGACCTCGGGGAGGGCGAAGCCGCTGGCAAAAGCTAGTAGCCCTAGCGTATAATCTATATCTCTATCTATCTATCTATATCTTATTACTTATTATACTTATATATTTATCTATACTAATATTACAAAGCTGAAGAGTTTGTTTGGTTGAACGCGCTAATCTCAGGAACTACTGGTCCGAATTGAAAAAATATTTTTGTGTTGAGTAGCCTATTAATCAATAAAAGCTATGGGCTATATAACATTACGCTACGGTCAAAAGGAGCGGTGCAGCAAACAAAAAATGGACGAATTGGCAATGGCAATTTGATGCGACGGGAAAGGAAGCGAAAATTTAACGCGGACGAAGTCGCGGGCAGAAGCTAGGTTCCTCTATAAATTGAGCTATCAAATGCAAAATTATTTTTTAAACCTGACTAGTAGTTCTACAAATTAAAGTGACAAACAAACAAATTTCAGATTTATTATTAGTATAGATTTATACCTATCAATTTTATCTGAGCAGCCATTTCCCATTTTATCAATTTGAAATTGCTTCATTAGTGATGTTCTTAGTTCGTTTCCTGTGTTAAGCGAATTGGATCGTAAGCTCGTTTTAATCTCCAATAATCTGTTAAATTTTAAAGGCAGGTCGACCAGAATATTTCAAAGAGACTTCCCCATCAAAGGAAAACGAAGGAAACGAACTAAAAATGATTGGATTCACAAAGTAGGAACCCTCTGTGCTTCCGTATACTTTACCTACGTATATGCAAAACTTCTAATGTAAGCTCTCAAGAAAATTTTACAAATAAATTCACGTTTCCCGAGTTTTGCGTTTCATTGGGTTCTTTTGAGGGAAGGTGTTTATTTTCTTATAATTTTCCGTTGTAATCTGACGTTGGGGTGCAAATTTTAATGTACCATGTATGAAAATAAATGCTGGCGAAGTATGATGCTTCATGAGTTTGCATCCAGTCGTGTTTGATGCATAGCTGTGTGCCCTGCTCTGTGGGCGGAGTTGTTTAGCCAGAGTTAAACATTACAAAAGTAGAAAAAAATATATTTTGACGATCCACCAACCAAATTACGGAAATAAATAATTGCTAAAAAAAAACATTTTATGATCTTGAATGTGGAATTGCAAATGCTAGCCCGATATATAGGGATTTAAATACTGAGAAGGTAACTTTGACAGCCGATGGCGGCCAATTAGAGTGCCTATTGGCGCGACTTTTTGACAAATGAACTATTAAACATTCAACAGGATTGATAAACATTTTTGAATTTTCCATCATTGTTTTCTCTACCAAAAGGTATTTACAGAGTGGAAACGCTGGAAGGAGACGCTCTAGGAAGATATATAAAACTTTATTGTAGATATGGTTCAGAAAGGTCAGGTGCATAGTACTCGCATCCGGCGTGCGTGTATGACCAGATGTATGAACATCAACGAAGCAAAAGGAGTATGTAAGGATCATAGCAGGTGGCGTTCTGTAGTTTCTGCCTACCACCATGGGAAGAAGGCATCAGTTTATGAATGGACTTATGTAAGTTAGTATGTTTTTAGGGTTCCGCACCTCAAAAGGAAAAAGCGGAACCCTTATAGGATCACTTTGTTGTCCGTCCGTCCATCCGTCCGTCCGTCCGTCTGTCTGTCAAGACCCTTTTTCTCAGGAACGCGTGGAGGTATCAAGGTGAAATTTATATCAAATACTTAAATCTACTGTCCCTTGGAGCTGTGAAAAAATCAAACTTCTAAGGTAAGGCAATCAAAAGATATAGCCGTTTATACCGCAATTTTCCACAAATTTTTGAAACTCGCAACGGAATCAAAACCTAAAGGGTACTTCCAGTCGATTTAGAATTTTGAAATTTGGTACGAAGCAACATCTTATAGCACAGATAAAGGAAAAATTATGAAAACCGTAAATTTTTAGTTACATCATATAATAAACAGAACAAAACACAGACAGAAATAAAACCAAGCCAAGAAACAGAACAGAACTACGACTCGATTGCCGTGATGGGTGAACTTTTACTTATATACCTACAGGTTTGTACGGAACCCTCGGTGCGCGAGTCCGACTCGCACTTGGCCGGTTTTTTTCTCATAGAATGTCCGTATGTTTAGGCTCTCAAGAACTTTCAACAGTCTCAGTTTCTAATCATCAAATCTTCGCCCGCTCTGGGTCGAGCGGAAGGGCGTGTCAGACCCGTATTCCTTTAGTTGCCTGTGCCAGGGTCACGGTAACTTGATAAGTAGACCGTGGAAACACGTTAGATTTCCTTCTTAAAAATAAAGTAAAAATTGTAAAACAAAAGCTCTTACATATTAAAAGGACCGAAGAAGTTTTTCATGAGGTTTTCACTTTGTGGGCATCATTCTTGCTCCTTACACCTATTAGAGTGCTGACGTAATCTTCCGAGGGGAGAATTTGTGAATAAAATTTTGTATTTTGCAAGTTCGCAGAGTTTCATTGGATTCTATGAGAGTTATTTATGTGAAAAGAAATAAGATGTTGAGGAGTGAAAATCTATACTATTATACTATAATATTATAAAGCTGAAGAGTTTGTTTGTTTGTTTCGTTGAACGCGCTAGTGTCAGGAACTACTGGTCCGAATTGAAAAAATCGTTTTATGTTGGGTAGCCTATTTATTGAAGAAGGCTATAGGCTATATAACATCACGCTACAATCAACGAAAAATGGACGAAAACTGGCAGGCAATTTGGTGCGACGGGAAGGGTCACTGGATCAAAAATTTACTCAGACGAAGTCGCGGGCAGAAGCTAGTGATTTTATAATGAAACTAGCTTCTACTTTGTTAAGCTAATTTGGAGGTATGTTTTTTTTTTTCTGTGACGTTGTCGGTTGCTTAACCGAACTTGCCTGTGGCTACCTTAACAAATTAACACCAACAGCCAGGGCTTATAAAACTTTAATCTAGAGCGAGTACTCGTAAGGAGGAGGTATGAGGAGCAGGGTGAAAAGTTTACTCAACCTTGGTAGAAAAAGGAGGATCCTCTGACCAGACGTGCAGGTGCCGTGCCTGGTGGGCTACTACCGGACGATTGATGTCGGGACGTTGTTTATATTATGCTAGTTGCGCGGTAAACTGTACTTGCGCGATTCAGGACTTTGAAATGAAATAAATTTATTTGCCAGAACATAGGTATTTACATAGTAACATGGTTAAATAATTTACGTTTCACTATATTCGACTTATCAGTCGTGCAAATATTTCTAGTGCATGCATAAACATCATAAAATTACATCACCGTCATTAGTTATATACACCATTATCACAAAAAAAATAACGGTCTTGCTTCGTTAGTATTACTTAGGCACACTACATTATAAATTACTAGCTTTTGCCAGCGGCTTCGCCCGCGTGGAGGTCGGAAACTATCCCGCGGGAACGTACTACCGGCATAAAAAGTACCCTATATGTTAATCCAGGTTATAAACTATCTGTATGCCAAATTTCATCCAAATCCGTCCAGTAGTTTTTACGTGAAAGGGTAACAAACATACACATACACATACATCCATCCTCACAAACTTTCACATTTATAATATTAGTAGGATATTCAATTAGTTAATAACACTATATTTCACAGTTAAAAAAAGTTTATCAATGTAATGATTAGATTTATAAATAATGTCAATAATTATAATTTAACTAAGAGTTCATAAATTTATGTGGTTATACACCATGTCTGTTTAAAATTTAAATAATCATCTATTGAATAAAAACATCTGTCACAAAGCCAATTGTTTAGAGTTCTATTAAATTCTAAGTCATTCATTTTTCTTATTTTTTCTGGTAGTTTATTGTAAATTTTTACGGCCATGGTGTAATAGTTCCTGTTACATAATTTTAATCTGTTTCGAGGTACTACCAGAGGTTTTTGTACAATTTTTCTTTTTAAATTGGGCCTTATCATCCTGCTCAAAAAGTGATAGGTGTTTTCTTACACATTTCAACAACGTATAGGGATGGAAATGTCTTTGCGTGACATCAGTGTCATGCGTATCGTCAGTTCATAGCAGCTTGTCCTGAGGTCAACACCCGCAGCCTTTTTTTTTTTTTTTTGGATGGGAAATCATCAAATGACTTCTCCCGCTCTGGGCGGAGCGGGAGGGCGTGTCAGACTTTTACTGGCTAAAACCCACCCGTGTTCCTTCAGTTGCCCATGTGCCAAGGTCATGGTATCTCTTTCGAACAATCACGCGACCCTGGCAGGCATAGGTCCTTCAGTGCTGCTGACATCTCTTTGAGGCGCGCGTGGAACACTACGCGCCGTCGACCCGAGCTTGATCCTTACCGGGTGGCGAGCTACCCATTGCTCGCCACCCGCAAGCTCGCGCCTACGGTGGCCGGGAGTCCGCAATCGTCTCCCGGCGCCCGGGGCGTCTCCTCCTGCGGCGGCTAGGGACGTGAGGGCGCAGAGACTGCCACTCCCTCACGCGCCCCGCCTCCTCCTTCGCGAGCATTACTGCTTCGCAGAAGGAGGTGACGGCTTCCCATACCCTCTCTCTCCGTACCATGGCTCACACCAGGGCCGGACGCGAGAGGTCGCCGCCGCCGATCGCCTCCATGAGGACACGGCGGTGCTCCGCCCAGGCAGGGCACACTTCCACCGTATGCTCCACCGTGTCCTCTAGACGATCCTCACAATGGAAACACCCGGGCGTTTCCTCCCGCTTTATCCTGAACAGGAACCCATCGAAGCACCCATGCCCGGTAAGAACCTGCGTCAGGCGGAAGGTGAGGACGCCGTGGCGCCTCTCTATCCACTCCTCAAAGAGGGGACTTACCGCCGCAATTGTGGCGTGCCCTGCGCTCGGTTGCGACAATCGTACCCGCCATGTCGCCATGAGATCCTGCCGGAGCTCTGTCCGCCGTGCCGCGATTTGTCGCGGCAGCGGAACACCCGCAGCCTTCAGTAGCAATTTCCCATTATTTGAGAAGTTTTTCGATTTTTAGTGAATTGAACGTCTGCATTCCTGTATTACCTAATGGCACAAAACGGATACAGTCACTAATTCTTTCGTACAGTTTTTCCTGATGAATAACAATCACTAAAGTAATAATACAGTAGATTTTCGGCACACGGGATTTCTCATAAATAGTCACCTAAACTATTTTAACCAAAGATGACAAAATTTTCACAGAGTTTGTATTTCCCTATTACCCCATTACCCCTATAACAACATATCATAAAAATAAAATAAAGTTGAACATTAAAGGGGTACTCTATACAAAAACCGCCATGGAACCCTGCGTGTGCGGGTCTGCTTCGGAACAGGGAAATTCCTAACTTTTAATTTGACTTCCAATTGTTACCATTAAATGCAACATAGTCTAAACAAAGCACTTTGAAATATACGATCAGAAAGTATTATGTCATAAAATGCAGAACGGTCTTATAACAATTACACTGAAATTTGAATAAGGTCAGAAAGGTAAGTGCCCACTGTAATGAAAATGGCTACCTGTAAGCTTCCGGAACTAACGGAAGTGACGAATCAAGGTTGTTTTGGTGCTATTGCTTGTTAATTTTTAAATTAAAAAGTTTAGATATTTTAAAAAGACGAGAAGACCCTATAGAGTTTTATAGTTATATTTAATTAAGATTATTTTTTATTAAAATTGAAATTAGGTTAGCCTGTCAGGGTCGCGAGATTGTTCGAAAGAGATACCGTGACTCTGGCACATGGGCAACTGAAGGAACACGGGTGGGTTTTAGTCAGTAAAAGTCTGACACGCCCTCCCACTCCGCCCAGAGCGGGAGAAGTCATTTGATGATTTCCCATACAAAAAAAAAAAAAAAAAAAAAGGGTTACTAAGTAAACAATCAAACTGTTTCTTGTGCATAGTTATGATAAAGGTTAAGTTAAACTGTGGAATTTATCAGTTAACAACAATATTCCACTATGATACCTCCTCTAGTTTTGCTTATCGTAACAATCATACTTAACGTTAATTTATTGCATAATTGTTTGTGTTTACTTTTGTTACTTTTAAATGCTTCAAATTCATAATATAGACGTTGAATTTGCGTTCTTTTAAAAGATACTATCAATAGATCCGTATTATGGTGTTACGCTTGTGTATGGAAGTGAATGTTGAGTGTGACAAAACACACATGAAATTAGAACAAATGCTCTGGAAATGCGTTTCTTGGGACACATAATTATGTGGTGTAATTATGAATGACTAGTTTCTGCCCACGACTTGTTCCCCCGACCCAGCTCGTCGCATCGCATTATCTGCACGCGCTAAAACATCGTCTTCACTTTTCTTGTTCTTTTTGCCGTTTTTTTTCTTTTTCAGCGGACCTTAGGGATCATATGGTGAAGTTAAATAGCCCATAGCCTTCCTCAAGAATTGAGTTATTAAATGCAAAAAGAATTTTTCAATTCAGCCTCGTTATTCCAGAGATAACTCCTTACAAACAAACTCATAAAGTTACAAACTTTACCTTTTTATAATTAGTGTAGATAGTCGTAGTAATAGACAGGCTGAGGAATGATGTGATTCATCTGATGACTTATCACATCAATTCTCTTTTCAGCTAAACACGTCCACTGCTAGTTATAGGATCCCCCAAAATGCAGGGGGGTTTGTCATAATCGCCACGCTTGGCAGGCGGGTTGGCGCTCGCAGTATGGTGGTAAAATGCATAGAGAAGGCTGCTGCCCATTCTCTAGTAAGTCCCTTAGTCGCCTTTTAGGTACCCATGGTAAGAAATGGGATGATGGTATTCACCACATGGATGTGATAAGTAAGATAAAGAATAGATCAATAATTGAAAAGAGTACCCTTAGATGGTTTGGTCACGTTTAGAGGATGAATGAAAGGCGATTAACAAAAGATCTTTACAAGATAGATATGAGTGGAAACGCTCTAAAAGGACAATATAGTGCCTTCATTGGTGTATTGAATAAAACAAGTTACATGACTCACCCAATATAAAAAAGTTAAAACATAAAATACGTATCACAGTCCCTAATAAGATCACATCCCGAAGCTCACTACACCGTACAAGTTAAACTTAGTTAACTACCGACACTAAACTAACACGAAACGAACTAAATTACATTAACAGTTCATTTTCTAACTCTCCAACTAAACGAATATGTAATCAGTTTACAGTTCCGGGGAATGTGAAAAGTTTCTACTAAGTACACCTGTTTATTTATTGTATTACAGCAGAGATAATTACTTTACTATATGGTACTGCGTGGTTAGCTGTGGTGCTGGACAGTTTGTTCCGCCACTTCTTCTGTCCAGCTAAAGCACTAGGAAGTGTCGAAGGGCGGGCGTTTTGCGGGACTGTCTTATGTAACTTTGACGTTTAAAAAGTGCTGACTCTCAGCCTAGTTTGAATAAATGACTTTTGATTTGATTTGTTTACGGAAAAAATGGATCAGTAACCTGTAGAATGTTGATTGTTTCAAATATATTTTTTTAAATTTATTTTATAGCTGAATACCAGTATTACCTTAAGCGACTGCATCTAACCTCCACCACCTAGTAATGGGTAACACTATACCCCTTGATAACAATGTAAGCCATACACGCTGACGCTACGGCCCCCCATAGAGACTAACCATGGATGTGCGCCTGTCAGGTAGACCCCATGTCTTATGATCTGAAGTACAATTCAGTCCACGCAGTATCATCTCGACGACAATTAAATGTCAAAAACTTGTCTAAAATGTAGAGTTACTCAACACCCGGGGTTCAAATTCCATTGAGTGACTAAATCGTACCGCAAAATTTTTACTACTGTGTAAACTTGGTCGAACAGTACGTGAATTTTTCAATACTCCGACTGAGTATTGAAAAATTCCCGTACAGTCTACCGGTGCAAGTATGCCATACCTCAGTTCGATCATATGTCCACGTTGTTCGAGTAGGTCCGCCATACTCGAACAACCTTTTGGAATGGGCGACTAGACTCAATTCTATTTTAATGTAAATGTTGACATTCAAAAGTGCCTTTTATGAGCCTTTTTAATTTGAAATAAATGCTTTGACGTTGAGTTTAAATTTGTTCTGTGTTCACGTACTTACTGCTTATCTACCTTCCATAGACCCATCTGTTTACTAAACGAATACCTAATTCTGTTTTCGAACTGGCCCGAAAATAATATAAAAAGTTGTAACTTGTTACCCGCTAAAACTTAGTTGGTTAACAATTTACAACTGAGAGTAAATAGGGTAGAAATAAGGGTTACTTTTACGAGAAAAACGTCCATGTTACGTTACCCGGGTTGGGTTGGCTTATTTGAGAAACAAATATAGAGGAAATTATTGTATTATGTGCTAGTTATGTGAAATGTCGAAGATTTAGACGTATTTAATATTGTTAACAGCTCCTGGAACCCATATCTTTACATAGCAATGTCGCTTCCCGCGTTAACACGCTTAGATCTTTTAAATTACGCAACGGATTTTAATGCGGTTTTCAATACTCAGAGTAATTTTTGAGAAAGGTTTATACGCGGGAGATGCAGCTGTCAAAAGTAAGTCGTGCTATGAAAAGCGACCAAGTACGAGTTAGAATGGCACAGGAAGGGTTCCGTACATATGTCATATTCTAACACGTGTACCAACAGCTCATAACCTTGTCTTACAATATAAAATCTATTCACAACCAGTATAAAATAACTAGGGTCTTTATAAAATCTGTCAGAAGAAACTGACGGGACATATGACGAGACAGTGAGAGTTCTGTTCGAGGCAGCCCTCTTATCGTTATGTGGTACATAATATATGCGGCAAATATAATGTGACATTGAAAGTCAGTAGGTTAGTGTGTTTTAAGACGAATCATATCTATACTAATATTATAAAGCTGAAGAGTTTGTTTGTTTGGTTGAACGCACTAATCTCAGGAACTTCTGATCCGAATTGAAAAAATCTTTTGGTATTGGGTAGCCTATTTATTGAGAAAGGCTATATAATATCACGCTACGATCAAAAGAAGCGGAGAAGTAACGAAAAATGGTCGAAAACTGGCGGGCAATTCGATGCGACGGGCAGGGTCAAAAAGGGTGGAAAGCCTACTTATAAATAAAAAAAACAGCAACCAAATCTGTTCATCCGTTTAAGAGCTACGGTGCCACAGACAGACACACATAGCGGTGAAACTTATTACCCCCTCTTTTTGCGTCGGGGGTTAAAAAGAAAACTGCTATCATTTAAATCAAAAGATAAATAGCAAAAAGAACTCTATATTTTCTTTTTGCGGAAAATCCACAGTAACCCAAATTCAGTCAGCTTTTCAAACCACTGAACTAACAAGTGATACTGTATTGGATCTGTTTGAGTCGCCAGCTCGCCTGCTATTGAAATAGGTATTCGCTATTCATGATTTAACCTGGGTACTTCGTCAGTCATTGATTCTCTTTTATTATTTTGTTAAAAGAAAGTTTTTCATTTTCATCAGGTCAAATGAATTGGTTTTCTATTTAACCATCAAGCAGTGTCGCGACGCCGAATCGACAAAATCAAAATCAAAAGTCATTTATTCAAATTAGGCTGACGATCAGCACTTTTCGAACGTCAAAATTACAAAAGACAGTCCCCCCAAAACGCCCACCCGTCGCGCACTTCCTAGTGCTTTAGCTGGGAAGAAGAAGTGGCCAACAAACTCCCCTGACAGCACTCAATACTCTCACTTTCGGTTATATCTGTATTATCTCTTGTCGTAAGCGTTTCCCTTCCTTAGTAGCCTGTCGTTGTTTCTGTGTTAATGAAACAAACAGTTTACCCCACCCCCAACTCGCGCAGGCGGCATAGCACAGATCGCAGTTGTTTTAATAGGAAGAAAGACCAAGATTTTATGTTTTTGTTGAAATATATACATACATTGCAGTTTATTTTTATATCTTTCGCTATAATATCATACAAATTTTACATAAATTAAAAGATAAGTCTTTGGGTTTCTGCATACCAAAGGCTTAAAGGCCTGCCAGGGTCGCGAGATTTGTTCGAAAGAGATACTGTGGCCCTGACACATGGGCAACTGAAGGAACACAGGTGGGTTTTAGTCAGTAAAAGTGTGACACGCCCTCCCGTTCCGCCCAAGAGCGGGAGAGGTCATTTAATGATATCCCACCAAAAAAAAAAGGCTTAAAGGCGGAGGTACGGAACCAATCCAATCTGATGAGACCAACCGTGGCAAGCGTAACTTTACCTTCAACTAATTCAATCGACTCGCGCAGATAAATAATTGGTTTCAACTTCAAATCACAATAATATTATAACAATATCATTAATTCCAACTTAATGGGGGGACAAAATTTTTCACGCACGAGTACCCAGTATAACCCTTTTCCAAATCAAATCCATGAAATTCCCTGAAGCTTTCGTTTCAGGGACGAATTTCACACATTAGACTAATTTATAGTCTATAAGTTTTACCACTTTCAATGTAAAGGAATGATGGGTATACAAAGTTTTCGAAATTTGGTAGATAGGAGATGGGGGATAGTAGAAATGTTCGGATGGTTGTCATTATCATATTCATGATACTGTCTATCAGGGACTGATAATATTATTTTAATAAGAAAAGTTTTGTTTGTCTGCCCATTTGATGTGAAAGTTTAACTGTGATCTGAATTATAATCATTTATATGGACAAAGTTCCTTTATGGATTTCGATTCATCCGTAGATTTGGGAACAAAGTACAATTCGAGTCTCGGAGAGTACGATATGATTTTGGTGGTAAGATGAATCTATAGTCTACCTTATAACTGCTAACCAACGACTTAACGTACAGCCGTTATCAGCCTATAATGTTCCCACTGCTGGGACACAGGCCTCCACTCGGTGAGAGGAGTGGGCCGTAATTTACCACGCGGGCCCATTGACGGTTGGTAGATGTCAAATGTCTTCGAATTTTGGTTCTAGAACATGTTCCTTACGATGTTTTCCTTCACCGTTTTGAGAGCAGTGGTGATGAAATTATTTACACAAAGTAATGCGCCTGCCTGCACCACTGTACTAACGTGGTTTAAGCTTAATCAAAGCTTCAGTCGTTCCACTCGGCTGTTGATTTTCAGCCACAAACCCCTACCTATAAGCTCAGTGCGTACTACAATCTGTATACGTATTTGCTAACACTCGAAGTTCCCTGACGCTGACGTCGATTGCGGTACTTACCTAAAGAGATTTGTTACAGTCAAATGATTTGCTTCCCCGTTTCCTCTTCAGACAATATTATGAGATTATAAGCACAGATTATTGCTGTTAAGGGGAATGCTTCAAACCAGCCCGCGAAATTCAATAAGACATATGTAGTTACAGAATTATAATCATCAAAATCACCAATACCACCCACCAAGTTGATAAAGGCCTAGGAACAAAAAAAAAACAGAAAAAGTCATTTCTACAGCTTTATGAACTTAGAGCGTTATATTGATGATTTTGATGATTATAATTCTGTAACTACATATGTCTTACAGTCGCGAATAATATTGTAATCAAGATACAACCTAGCACTGGCCTGTAAATTGCAAAAAACGTAAGAAAATTTAAATTTCGCGGGCTGGTTGGAGCATTCACCTTAAAGTATTGAATTTTAAAACGACCGTTCTGACTACTCTCTCTCCTGACACTTGTGTCGCAGTTAACTCTTATTAATGTTATCAGTTGGTTCGATTCTCGGTTCCATAAAGCGCCTTATCAAATAGTTTTAGTGCAGATTTACTTACATTTGAGAAAAACTTTGTATTCTTTCAGTAAACATAGGTGTCATCAAAATTATTGGCACAGTTGTATATGGATTGTTTGACGCGTTACCAAAATCAAAACGAATGCTGCCAACTTGTGTTTTCAATATAATTTCACAAATGTTTACCAACAATCTGTAAGTAAATGTCATTGAAGCGCAAAATATCCTGAAGTAGTGTCCTTTCCCTCCAACGCATACTTCAAATTTCCATCCTGAACAGTAATACCCTAGTATTGATGCGTAGTGAAAAGTATCTTGGCGTCAGCAGCGTAGCGGCGTAGCAGTGTCATTGTCAGCACGTTAGCTACGCCTCGTAGCGATAGTTGAATCCCGATCTTCGGGCTCTACGAGTTCTCGTAGCAGATAAATTCTAGCTTTGTGTAAACATATCTGCCTATACCTCGACTTTTAATGATATTCAGTAAATTGACGGTTGAAGGGGTAAACCAGGTTTAGACAAAAAAAAAGTTAGTGAGGTGGTATAAGAATGAACGAAATTTGATGAATTTCAAATAATGTACTTATATGCAAACTATTTATTTTAAATTTAAATACTTGTCATACAGACACGAAATAGGTATACTATATGGTTATATAAATATCGTCTATGGTTGCCAGAATAAATAAAATGACAAAAATAAAAAAATAAAGTAAAATGTCATGATTTTTATATTTAGTTTGTTTCTATTAGAAGAAAATAAAAAAAGGAAATAATTTTTTATTAAAAAATATTAATTATTCTAATGTTCCACATCTTAAAAGTGATTCTTTAAAGTTTTATTTAAATTAAGCCATTTTTGTCATTCGTTCTTTACGCAAAATAGTTCACTACCAAACACTATTAGTTTTAATATAGTAACATTATTTTTCTTTGAATTGTCAAGTTATTGAATACAAAAGTCGAACTATAGTATGTGACTACTAATAATGTTGAATATTATTAAGTGGTAAACCAGCAGGCAGTGCACCTGGTGAGGTCTTCGCCGCCTACGGATATCTGCGAGTTCCTAATAAGTACGATGTTAGTACTGCCCCTGACGAGCTCCTAATGTAGCCAAAGTTTTTGGAGTTTACTCCTTAAGAATCGACTTTCATCTATTCTATATATAATATTATAAAGCTGAAGAGTTTGTTTGTTTGTTTGTTTGATTGTTCGCGCTAATCTCAGGAACTACTGGTCCGAATTGAAAAAACATTTTTGTGTTGAGTAGCCTATTTATCGAGAAAGGCTATATAACATCACGCTATAACCAAGAGGAGCGGAGCAGTAATGAAAGATGTTGCAAAAACGGGGAAAATCATACGGGTAGGTAATTCGACGCGACGGGAAGGGTCGGAGGAACAAGAAATTTAACGCGGATGAACTCGCGGGCAGAAGCTAGTATACCTAGTATAGCCGTATAGTCCGGGGTATGAAAGTTTATGGGAAGTAAAATCAAACTTTCTCCATTACATTACGTTACGTTATGCGTTATGTTATGTTTACTAATCTATATATTTTATAATCCTTCGTAAGGAATTAACTCCAGTCGTGCGTCGGAGCTGACACACACAATTTTTTTGTCCACATTTACTTGAAGTGTCCTTATCGTTATTGAATATATTTTAACAGAAAGTCTTATTAAAACTTACTCCGAATGTCCGGATACATAGAAAAAGTTTGCTTTTGAATAAATTGAGAAACTTTGACAAGTTGTGAGACATCTTGAAAACCTATGTAGGTAACTATGTCGTATAGATAAATATACTTGTAACTACGTTTTTTTGCGGAGTAAACTTCTTGGGTACAGCCAGCATAATTATTTTTTACAAGAATTAATTGATTTACGAAAAATTTTTGCTCCATTATTGTGTAAATTGTGACAACATTAATTCTCCAATCTACGGACCAACCATCTGGATGGCTTAGTTAGTCACAACCCCATAAAATTCTATGTCATAATTATACCATCATCATCTGCCTGCCTTTTCCCAACTATTTTGTGGTCGGTTTCCAGTCTAACCGGATGCAGCTGAGTACCAGTATTTTACATGAAACGACTATCAGACCTCCACAACCCAGTTACTGGGTAATACTTCACTATATTTAGTTTGTTTCTATTAGAAGAGAGTTTTGAGCAGTTTATATTTTGCTGTTGTTGTTTGTATATTTCCAAAACAATTTTATAGTAGTATCGTACCGTGTGCTAATCCATACGACATGTCCGTGTCCGTACCCGGAAGTCCGCAATGGACTCCCGACGCCCGGGGGTTCACCACCCCTTGACAATTCAAAAGTCTCTGTAGTTGGTTTATTTATAATAAAATAAATACTTTGAGTTCGTTTCGTAAGGCATTCACATCTCAAATCGCAAATCTTTAGAATGGATTGTAACATTATTATCTCAGAAATACAATAATCCAAAATCAATAAACGTTTTACAGCAACAGAAGGTGCTAATATATCCTCTTCAACGTTCCAATGACTTGTATTAAGGTTGTTAATATAGTTTGTCGATCACTTGCTTGTGTGCATAAAGCTTTGTACACATTGACTTTGATATTTACATAATTCTTTTGTTGAGAAACATTGTTGTGCTAGTATTTGTCTCCAATACTGGCAACACAGCAGGAAAAGGCCTTACCATTTTATGTGGTAATTCTCTCTCCGCCAAAGCACCTTCCATCTAATCTCTGTGTAAGGGTCTCTGTGTAACCCTTGGTTGGCTGGTAGAGAAAATCTAAGTCCATCTTTGAGGAGGTTGTCAAACAATAAATAACGAACGACTTCAAAAAACACTCATCATCATCATCATCATTTCAGCCGTAAGAAGTCCACCGCTGGATATGGGCCAATAATCGCCAAGCCGCCTGCCAAGCGTGGCGATTATGGCAAATGCCCCCAAAAAATGTACCGGTCAAATTTGCGGTGCATGGGCCTCCCCTATGCACCGCAAATTTGACCGGTACATTTTTTTGGGGGCATTTGCCATAATCGCCACGCTTGGCAGGCGGCTTGGCGAACGCAGTATGGTGGTAAAATCCATAGAGCACGCTGCTGCCCATTCCCTAGTAAGTCCTTTAGTCGCCTCGTACGACACCCACGGGAAGAAATGGGGTGGTGTTATTCTTTACGTCCGGCACCACACGGTACGGTACAAAAAACACTACTAAGTAAAAAATATTTCATTTCTGAAGTCGATGGTAAGAAACTACCGAAATTAAAGTTATTTTTCACTTTGTAGTGATTTTTTTTGCCAGGCGCTTTTATCATTGTAAAGGTATAAAGGCTTACAGAAACATGAATAAATTAGTGACTTTATTAGCACGTATATCATAACATCACGCCTGTAATTTCGGAATGGTTAGGCAGAGGTTTACGTATTGTACCTACATTCACATTTCGTCGTTATGTTTTAGTCCCATATTATTGGGGCGCGAGCCTATTAAAATTAACTGGGCACAAATCCAGTCACCACTTAACTTAGTCTACAAAAACTATGCTTACTGTCTTAAAAAACAATATATACAAAATAAGTGTTATATCTATGTATTTAAATTATCACCCTTCTGATTGCCTAACAACGCCATCTCGTGGTCAATCACTTAACATACTGCGGTTAAACATTATCATAACGATCGCTCTGTAAGTTATTCAATATTTGTTTAGATAAGTTACTACACTTTGTTTAAACTTGAATTTAACGTATAAATGATATTTATACAGAACTGATTTCAATGACAGAAAAGGTAATGTCCAATAAAGTCGATTGCGCTCGTTGCCACGGTTTATGTGTTTTCATGCTTATTTATTTTATTGTTAATGTACACAGTAAAAAACATAAAGATTTGACACATATCTTAGAATACAATGTTACTACTTATTTCTTTAAAAAAATCTTCCAGAGTACGCGCTTATGTCTACTGCCTAAAATCCGATTACCATTTTCTGAAAATTTGTCGTTGTGCGGAATGGTGTTTTTCAAAAACCGAACGATCTTCGAAAATGTACATGATCTACATAAACAATAAAAATTAAATTAAAAAACCCCCGACACAAACAAAAATCTCTATTAAGTTAATAAAATAATATGTATTGGCCTTTTAAGTGTAAGGTGAATGCTCCAAACCAGCCCGCGAAATTCAAAATTTCTTACGTTTTTTGCAATTTGCAGGCCAGTGCTAGATTGTATGTTGATTAAAATATTATTCGCGACTGTAAGACGTATGTAGTTACAGAATTATAATCATCAAAATCACCAATACAACCCTCCAAGTTCATAAAGGCCTAAGAACAAAAAAAAAAGGAGAAAAAGTCATTCCTACAGCTTTATGAACTTAGAGCGTTGTATTGATGATTTTGATGACTATAATTCTGTAACTACATATGTCTTACAGGCGCGAATCATATTTTAATCAACATACAACCTAGCACTGGCCTGCAAATTGAAAAAACGTAAGAAAATTTGAATTTCGCGGGCTGGTTGAAGCATTCACCTTAATATGAAAACGTAGGTGTTCTTTTGATCAAAGCATAAAATGTTATCATTTCTACAATAACATGCATTTATTATGGCTGGGCTTCGTATGTTTGCCGTTTTTATTGACAGGCCCCGACGCGACGACTTTATTCACTTAAAGGCTCGTACAGACAGGCGCGACATGTCGCGCGACATGTCACGCGACCTGTCGCGGAGGCGATTCTGCGATATATCGCGACGCAACACCTTTCACACTGGCACGACAAGTCGCGCGCGACGTCCTTGTAGCGGCGCGACGAGCAGCGCGACAGCTTTTAGTACATTTTGTATGGCGTTGCGGCGAATTCGCGGCCGAGGCGCGACGAGGTCGTCGCGGCTGCGAACCGACGCAACACAAAATGTACCTTATGTTGTCGCGCTGCTCGACGTGGAGCGACCGTGTCGCGGCGCGACAGGTCGCCCCTGTGTGAAGTGTCGCGCGCGTTTTCATAGAAATTGTTCTACGGATATAAATCGGCGATTCGAACGCAACTGTCGCGTCGCGCTTGTCTGAACGAGCCTTAAATCTGCGCAGCTTTACTTCTGTTTTCTATAGTGAATTAGTTACCAATTTATCGTCAATCCACTTTCCTACCCCATCATCATTTCAGACCCTGATAACTTTTCGATACGGCTGCAATTTGTGGGTGAGGAATTTGCGTATCCTGCAAACAGCTGATACTGTAATCGAATACCAATTATCGACGCGAGCAGACCTGTGGAAGATGCTCTAATCCCTTCATCTATTAGAAAAAAGCTGATAATCCTCAAACGGCTAAACAGATTTTCTTAAATCATAGCTGAGAACACTTGCCATTAAGTCACCTTTCAGACAAACCTAAAAAAGCTGATCCAGCCGTTTAGAGCTATGATGCCACAGACCAACATATAGATACACAGATTCACACGCTAAACTAAGAACACCCTTCTTTTTCCGTCGGGGGATAAATGTGAAATGGGTAACTTTTAGAATGGCTTGACTGATTTGACTAATTTTTGTTCTAAAATGTTTTTAATTTCCAAATTAGGTTGATTGGGGACGAAAAATCGGAAAAAGTTTCAAATTCGAAAAACATTGAATGTCCTATTTTCTTTGAAATAGAGTTGAAAGCACAGGACAGCGTCTGTCGGTTTAATTTAATAAAATATTGTTATTCTCGAAGATTTTGGACAAATTCCGTGAGATTAAACAGCTGGTCATGCATTAGAATTGGACATCTGTTCCATTCGTCTTAATTACCTTAAAAACGAAACTCAAAAGAATACGATTCCCTCATGTTACCCCCAACTAATTAGTTTACATTAGAGACCTGTTGCTAACTGAATGATCACGGAAAACAAAGCAGTGTTGAGCCCACGACTGACATCAATCTCACACAATTATTCAAGAGATTAACTTAACTAAGATTTATTATTATTTACTGAATCCTTATTTGTTTTTAGATCCGGGATTTATTAACATACATAGGCATGAATCTTTCATTGCGCCATTACACCCTCTTTTTGTGGGTGGGAAATCATCAAATGACGTCTCCCGCTCTGGGTGGAACGGAAGAGCGTGTCAGACTTTTACTGACTAAAACCCACCTGTGTTCCTTCAGTTGCCCAAGTGCCAGGGCCACGGTATCTCTCGCGAACAAATCTCGCGACCCTGGCAGGCATCGGTCCTGGCAGACCCCTTCAGTACTGCTGACATCTCTTTAAGGCGCGCGTGGAACACTACGCGCAGTCGACAAGGGCCTGGTTCTTACCGAACGGCGAGCTACCCATTGCTCGCCGCCCGCACGCCCGCGCCTACCGTGGCCGGGAGTCCGCGATCGACACCCGACGTCCGGGGCGTCTCCTGCGGCGGCTAGGGCCACCCTTCGGTTTTCGTTTTGAATATACCGAAGACCTTTGTTTAGATATATCTCAAATCAATTTACAAACATTACCTATTCTTGCCACTCATCATCATCATTTCAACTGCAAGATGTCCACTGCTGGACCTAGGCCACCCCCAATTTGGTGGCCATAATCGCCATGCTTGGCAGGCAGGTTGTCGATCGCAGTATGGTGGTAAAGTTTATAGAGAACGCTGCTGCCCATTCTCTAGTAAGTCCCTTAGTCGCCTTTTACGACAATCACGAGAAAAGATGGAATGCTGCTATTCTTTACGTCCGGCATCACTCGGAGTATCATCGGGCATCATCGTGGTATTAACAGTTACATGAACTAAACCAAACTAAGACAGAAGCCTAAATAACTTATAAAAAATGCATTTATAGGGTCATATTAATTTACCTGGCAATACGTTACCCACGTGTTGGGTATCGATATCGAATAGTAATTGCTGAGAAAAAAAATGTCATCATTCAAACATTGTGAAAACTCTAGTTTCAACAAAGTTTGAATGATGACATTTTTTTATAACAAAATGTCAATTATGTTTTCTTTTTTGTCCATTACTTTCGCCGTCGATATTCAACACGTGGGTAAAGCATTGCCAGCTAATTTAATTTGACCCTGTGTAACAATTGATTGCATCTAATATGAATATTCATTTGAATGTGTATGGCAAATGAAGCGGGATCTCGGCTGTCACCGGCGCAGTTAATGTTATTACTATTTACTGCACGCTGAGATCACCAGCGCGCAAACAACTAGGGATGGGACGTGATCACTCACACGGGAATTCTTGAGTGTGCCAACCGAATGTGCGACAGGAATAACAAGGTAATTTACGTAGCTTTGTTTATCTTTTGTTTCTTTCCTTTCCTTTCTTTTCTTTCCTTTCTTTTCTTTTCTTTCCTTTCTTTCCTTTCTTTCTTTCCTTTCTTTCCTTTCGTTCTTTTTCTTTTCTTTCTTTCCTTTTTGTACTGAACGCTAGGTAGTTACCCAATGTAACTCCATGCTAGTTTGTATAAATTGGTAAACGTAATTATAGAGAGAGCAATTGCACCCATAACACAGGTTTAGTCTTAGCTTGGGTGCCAGTAGATATACTCAGTGATTTATACAATTTAAAAAACAATAATGTTGTAGTTTTAACCTATCGCCTTTATGTTAATTATGACATTAGAAATAAAGTTATAGTTATAAGTTATATCCTCTTAACGGCTGCGGCCATATTGCTTGAATCGGCGCATCTACTGCAATTGTTGCGATACTTCCGGTTTTATCGGCACGTGTTTAAAGTTTTGTATTGGAGCTGGATATAACATTTATAACACACACATACATACGCTCATGCTTTCCTCCCATTGGGGCAGGCAGAAACTACAGAACGCCATCTGCTACGATCCTTACATAGGTACTCCCTTTGCAGTCTTTACAATCAAACATCAAATCATACATACACACCCGTTGCGAGTACTACGAACACCACCACCTTTCTGAAGAACATCACCAATCAGGACAGTATACACAAAGTATGTCCTTCTGGAGCTACTTTTTTATTTCACTACTAACAATAATTAGCACCGAGATTTAGAAAATCGAACAGCGTGTTTTTGACAGCAGGACATGGTCTCTGTTGGATTCTCAACCCTCGGTTCAACACCGAGGGTTAGAATTTGAAAGTCCCTGTGAACGTGGTCTTACCCTTTCAGACTAGTACTACTATCATTGACCACGAGTGTCTAATGAAAGTATTTCAACTCTGTTGAAGAGCTCTTTGTCAACACGATTGGACATTAAAACCTAGTTGAAGTACTTTTATATCAATTTCAGGCAAAAAGCGGTGCCTACAGCCAGTTAGTCACCCAGAGGGACAAGTGTACCAACTTTACACGCTCGCTAAGTAGGCCAGAGGTGCTCAAACATTAGGAAAAATCTTTGCTGGGGATTACTTTTATGTGTGACGTGCTATCTAAGTGGACGGGGTGAGCGCCGGCAGATGTATGTATTAGAGACACTTAAAAAAGTTGTTTTTTAGGGTTCCGCACCTCAAAAGGAAAAAGCGGAACCCTTATAGGATCACTTTGTTGTCCGTCCGTCCGTCCATCCGTCCGTCTGTCAAGACCCTTTTTCTCAGGAACGCTTGGAGGTATTAAGCTGAAATTTATATCAAATACTCAAGGCTACTGTTCCTTGGAGCTGTGAAAAAATCAAACTTCTAAGCTAACGCAATCAAAAGATATAGCCATTTATGCCGCAAATTTCCGCAAATTTTCGAAACTCGCAAGGGAATCAAAACCTAAAGGGTACTTCCAGTCGATCTAGAATTTTGAAATTTGGTACAAAGCAACGTCTTATAGCACAGATAAAGGAAAAATTGCGAAAACCGTAAATGTTTAGTTACATCATATAATAAACAGAACAAAACACAAACAGAAATAAAACCAAGCCAAGAAACAGAACATAACTACGACTCGATTGTCGTGATGGGTGAACTTTTACTTATATACCTACAGGTTTGTACGGAACCCTCGGTGCGCGAGTCTGACTCGCACTTGGCGGGTTTTTTTTAATAAATAGGTACTTTTTCGATATTACTCAGATTTTAAGAGAATTCGATAGTAACAAATGATTTTTGCGTTAATGCCAGTTTATTATTGTATTCAAAACCAGTCAGATGTCTGTTATCAACATACCTGCCGTAACATATGTTATTATTTTTATGTTAAATTAAAAATAACATGTTGCTGTTCCTTGTGTTGCCGGATTTAAAGAATAGCACCACCCCTTTTCTCCCCGTGGGTGTCATAAAAGGCTAAGGGACTTATTAGAGGATGTGCTGCAGCGTTCTCTATGCATTTTACCACGATACTGCGATCACCAACCCGCCTGCCAAGCGTGGCGATTAACTCAAACCCGGAGGAGGCCGATGTTCAGCAGCCGCACTTCAGACGTAACTAGTTTTCATGTTCCATCTTTTTAGGCCATGTAATTAACATGACCAACAAAGATGAAAGTGTCGCAATTTTGCAAAGAACGAATTACTTGCAACTCCAAACTAGCAGCTCAAATGTTTTAGTATCAGGGTAGGTAAAACTCAAAAAAGTTTGAGGTCGTCTGCCTAGGGCACTTGAAGTTCTCAGGTGTCACCAAATGATTGGATATCGGAGTCTTTCGACAGGATCGTGTGATAAAGTCGGCGCTCACTTTATAGCGAGGTGAGAGTCCCAAGGACCTTCGAGGGCTTTGTGACGTTTTTCAATACCCCTCCTCCTGAGGACAAAATTTTTGTGTACAAATAATAGTTTAAAATACTAAAAGAACACGCTTTATGAGGAAAAAAACCTAAAAAGTATGAGAAATACTTAATGGCTAAAAGAGTACTTCAGGTAGCTACAAAAGCGAGTTCTTTTTTAAGTTTTTATATAATATAATATAATTTATTTATATGAAATTATTATATTGTCATCGGGTTTTGATAAGTATACAAAGTCTCAAATTAATCTGACGTTGTGGAAGGGGTGAAAATCACGTTCAAATATTCCGTCACATACATACATACCAAGCTAATATAAGTGTGTTAAAAAGTAGTTAATTAATTAATTAACACAGAGTTACATACCACAAAGTGCCTAGTCATTAAAGTCAGAAAACTTAAGATGTAAGTATCGACGATGAAGTGACAAGAACCTTTATCTACTAAAACATAATTTTACAGGAAACGAAAAAAATGTTTTATTTTTTTAAGCACAACGTATGAATAAAACTTTTATTGGTTTTATATTATATAAAAAGCTGTTATCGGAGGATGTGACGCTACGTCCTACGTAGGCGGATCAAAGCGAACGCGATTATGAAGCGGTGACACGCGAATTCAACGCGATGCGGTGCGACGCGGCGGCTATGTCCTACGTGCACGCGAATCGTCTCGCACAGCCGCCACTGACGCCGACGTTCAGTGGGCACTGTGGATTTGTCATGGACGGATGGAAACAAATATTATTGGAAAACTCATATGTTAAATATCAAATACTCATTAAGTATGAACGGCGAAGAAGTGAGACTAATATTGTATACTTAGGTCCCAGTTAATTTGGCCCAATCCTCCCATTCGCGGTATGATAATAACCGGTTGTGATATTTTTTATTCCTTTTATCCTATAATATAGGACGTTCTTGGATAGCATTAATTAAAATTTCTATAAATCCGAAATTATAACCAAAAAAAAAAAAATACGACGGCACCGCATCCAGTTCGCGCGAAAATATCAAGCCAACTGATCGCGTTCGCTTCGTTGCGCACGTCCTGCGTGAGCGATCTAGACGCGAACGCGAAGCGGCGCGGCGCGACGCGAAAACAACAAACAGTCGAAACCTATTGAAGTGTCCTACGTGCCCAAACGCACATGCGTGCGGTGCGGAGCGGCGCGAAACGAAGCGAACGCGATCAGTTGGCTTGATATTTTCGCGCGAACTGGATGCGGTGCCGTCGTATTTTTTTTTTTTTTTGGTTATAATTTCGGGTTTATAGAAATTTTAATTAATGCTATCCAAGAACGTCCTATATTATAGGATAAAAGGAATATAAAATATCACAACCGGTTATTATTATACCGCGAATGGGAGGATTGGGCCAAATTAACTGGGACTTTCTAAGTATACAACATTAGTCCCACTTCTTCGCCGTTCATACTTCTTGAGTATTTGATATTTAAGATATGAATTTTCCAATAAATTTGTTTCCGTCCGTCCATGACAAATCCACAGTGCCCACTGAACGGCGGCGTCAGTGGCGGCTGTGCGAGACGATTCGCATGCACGTAGGACATAGCCGCCGCGTCGCACCGCATCGCGTTGAGTTCGCGTGTCACCGCTTCATAATCGTGTTCGCTTTGATTCGCCTACGTAGGACGTAGCGTAAGAGTCTAGTTTATACCTATACAACCTACTTTTTGATTTAGGCGTAATAGCTGATGAAAAAAACGAAAATCGCCAAAATGTCAGAAGTTCTTGTCGCTTCATCGTCGGTATGTTTCTTTTACATTCTTGAAGTTTGAAGATTCATTAAAAACTTACAAGGGTTTAGGTACTTGGTATATGATAAAATCATTAGGAAACCTAGTTTTTATAAAATCGATAAATTATAATGATGTTTGACAGAGTTGGTTTATGTGTGTAACCAAAACACTTGTTGTAATGAGTTGGTCGGTAAAGAACAAATATTGATCAGTGTCCGTATTAGTTAGAGTACAGTAACAACTTACGAGTTGTAGATAATAGGTTCAAAGCCAAGCAGGCGCTTTACTTTGTGTAAAATTTCATCCCCACTGCTCCCAAAACGGAGAAGGAAAACATCGTGCTGAAGCCGGCATGTCCTAAGTAGAACCAAAAATCGGAGACATGTGACATCTCCTATCAAGCATTGGGCCCGCGCGGCGTGGTGACTACAGCACACCACTTCCTCTTACCAAGAGGAAGCCTGTGTCCTAGCAGTGAGAACTTTATAGGCTTATTATGAGTAAGATTGGATGTCTATTTTCAGAAGGAAACTCCTAAAATATAATTATAACGATGGTTCTTATTATATGATTGCAGTATTTATATTTCGATTCAATTTTTTTTTAAACTAAATTACATTCTAGGCCTGTGTCCCAGCGGTAGCAACAATATAACCTGATTTTTTATTAGTGAGATTGGACCTGTCTATTTACAGAAGTAAACTCCTAAAAGATCATTATAACGGTGGTTCTTATTATATGCATGCACTCTTTCGATTACATTTATTTTTATACTAAGTCCAATTCTATCTTTTCGTGAAAAAATTTGTAGTTTCATCTTACTTTCTTGCGGTTTACAAATTATTTTGTTATTATGTTATATTATACACACACACAACTCTCGCGAGTAACGTGTCGCATCACTATTAGAGTTCATTAATTAATTCTTGTTAGCGCTGTTCCGTGGCTCAGATGTAAGATGGATCGTTATTTAATTATTGGTGCTTATATTATTATCTCACGGAACAATAAGTGATGTGACTATCGACTTGTTAGCTATGCGGTTAATTTTAATAGCATTTAGTTATTTCCGCTTTAAACTTGACATCACATTATCAGACTACAACACTGTCTACTGATGGGTCTCTCCTATTGTACGCTTTTTAACTCGAGTCTCGGCAAATAATAAAAATATCTTAGGACAACCAACACAACGTTATCTGATCCCAAACTAGGCAGAGCCTGTACTATGACAATCAGACAACTGATAAATATATATTTCTAAATACATACATATTATAGATAAATTACACCCAGACACAGAACAAATAATTGAGCTCATCACACAAACATTTGTCCTGGGTGGGAATCGAACCCACGACCTCTGTCTTAGCAGTCAGGGTCACTAACCACTAGACTAACAGGTCAGTCAAATCTTTGAGGCCTGCCTGCGATCCTGATCGTCGCTCCACCTATCGTGAGCCGTCCTACTGCAACAGTCATCGGTTCTACGGCTAATATGACCGGGCCAACATTACATTATGTCACGTTTGTATTCTCTGAAAGGCTGGTCTTTGTACACACTTATTTCGCCATTGAAAACAAACCACTCATTATTCAGTCAGTATTGAGTATGAGACTGATTAAACTCAATCAAGATGAACTTGGTTGCGTGTGTTGCCGGACGTAAAAAATAGCACCATCCCATTTCTTCCAGTGGGTGTCGTAAGGGCGACTAAGGGACTGACTAGAGAATGGGCATCAGCGTTCTCTATGCATTGTACTACGATACTGCGATCGCTAACCCGCCAAGCGTGGTTATTACCCAGGGAGGGTTTTGCCGTAATCGCCACGCGGTGGGAGGCTTATGTCCCGCAATGGACGTCTTTCGGCTTGAATGTTGTTGATGATGCTGATAATACAAAGATCTTAAAAATAAATGTAGTGCGCTATATTTTGCCAAAACAAACAATTGATAAATTAGGAAAAACTTTTACGTAACGTCTCAATGGCAAAAAGTTGAAATATGTTTAGCCCAAAAAACAGCTCGACGCGAATTCCGCTCGCTGACGCAGTAATAAAGACCACGGTTATCATAGAACCAAGCTAGGTATTCCGTGAAATAAAAAAAGTAAACCTAAAATATTATATCATGATACTTCGTGAAATCGTGTAGATTTCCCATCACTATAGTTATAGAGTTCGTTATTAACGGTTATAGTTCCGAGACACTGATTGTGTTATGAATGGTTATTTAATTATTATTGTTTCGGTACACACAATATACTGTAGAATTTATGGCGTATTTATTACCATGTTCAAGTACATTATGAGGCGCGTCATTGATTTGAATAATTTTGGTGATGTAATTTGAGATATAAGGAAGAAGATGCATGCTGCGTCAAACACAAATTAATTGGACTTAGGGCAGAAAAGTGCTGATGATGTGATTTTAGAAGAAAATTCATCACCCTCTCTTTACCCGACTACGGTAAATCCAAAGGAGGGTTACGATTTTCACAGACCATGTGTGTATTCGTCCTTTTTTTCTATTGGTTTTATTTATCGGTCGGCAACTAAGTAATTATGACTTAGTCAATGGGCCATGTTTAAATATTGCGTTTTTTTTTGTGTGGGAAATTTTATAATACTAGTATTTTTATTTATTTTTTTAATATTTTATAGTACTTACGATGTTTCTTTCTGATTTTGTCCTTATTATCTAGATATTGATATATATAACATTATCTTGCCCAAAAATCATGCGTCTTATTTCATTTAACGAAATTATGTCTTTTTATTCGTCTACACTCTACAGGGTGGCAAGAACATGGGCACACCATATGTTAAGTAACTGACGAAAAATTGCGACGCAAGGGCTCTAGAATCATGCACCGAATCCATGAAAACACGTTTTTTCTCGATGTCCCTGCCATCCTGCATAATTAACCAATCTTTTTTTTTGGGGTGGAAAATCATCAAATGACGTCTCCCGCTTTAGGCGGAGCGGGAGGGCGTGTCAGACTTTTACTGACTAAAACCCACCCGTGTTCCTTCAGTTGCCTATATGCCAGGGCCAGGACAACTCTTTCAAACAAATTTCGCGACCCTGGCAGTCTCGCGACCCTGGTAGTACTAACCAACCTACGTTTTATTTCTCGAGTATTTGTTTATGATTTCACACAAATACCTATCCATAAAATCGACTGGAATGGTCTCAAAGAACACAAGAGTCGCAATACCAACACAGCTGACTGTTGACGCGGCTCCACAGTACTCCATATACAAATATTTGCTTTTCCGAGCGCCCTTGACTGTCGAGTCGCGATGCAGACAGAATCGTTTCACAATCGCACTCTTTTATTGTTGTTAAATGTCTGTTTCATCGAATCATGAACAGCGATTTTATGTGAATATAAACTTAGCTAAGGATGTGTTTTCATATTTTGTAGTAGTTTCTCTTGTGATTCCCAGCAATGCGTACGTGATCAGTTCCCTTATAGGGTGTCGTTAAAATGACAACAGGATAGAATTTACACTTTTAGAGGACTAAAATTCTGGTTGTTCTGCCATAAAATTTCGTAACCATTATATGTATTCTTGCCTGACCAACCGCCAGCAAGTTCGACATGCTAAATTTGATATCTCTGCTTGCGGTAGGGTCGCGAGTCGGCTATACTGTTGGGGATTTTGTTGCGCCACTTTTTCGTCCCAGCTAAATCACTAGGAAGAGGTGAAGCGCGTTTCCGGGGAACTGTCTTATGTAATTATGACGTAAGACAAAAGCTGGTTATTAGCCTAATTTTAACAAAAATACTTTTGTTTTGAATACTTTATGCACACTATTGTTTAGGGGCGGACTTAATGACATAAACTAATTACTCATCTCTTTAATAATCCACTGATAAATTATAAACCAATAGAACGCCCTCTGTCTAATACGAAACGGTGACGAAATTTTACGAATTATACAATTCTCCGTTCGTCTTAGAATTTTTAGTGAATATCCGACGTAATAGGCTGCTTTGGGCTGCCCTGAGGGACGTTCTGTTAGCGTTTACTTAAAATGCCCTAGTGACCAAATTACCCCTGACAGTGCGTGATCACCATTATAGGCACTAGTCAATAATATTTATAAGTAACTAGGTGTTGCACGTGACTTCGCCTTTGAATTTTAATGTACCCATGGAAGATGTGGATAGGATGATGGAGAGGCTTTGCTTGGAGTTTCCCTAAGTGATCGTCGAATAAGGTTTTTCGATAGAGAGAAGGTAAACATACCGCTGTGTCTGACCAGTACATGATGATCTATGGCACTGAAACGTTCCCACAGATAATATGCCTCATTAGAAGGCTACAAGTCACCCAAAGGAGAGGTCTTTGCTTGAAGTTTCCCTACGTGATTGAATCAACAATGAAGAGTTCTGCAGGCATACCACGACATAGCACGAAGAATTGTCAAACTTAAGTAAGCAGGGCACATTGCTCGCAGAACAGATGGCCGAAAGGTTCTGGAGTGGCGACCGCGCACAGGAAGACGTAGCGTTAGAAGGCCAGAGGTTGGCAGAGCTACTTTCGCATTTTCAAACTCAAAATTCATTTATTCAAATTAGGCTAAGAAAAAGCACTTTTAGAACGTCAAAATCACAAACGACAGTCCCCAAAACGTCCGCCCTTAACCACTTACTAGTGCTGGAAGAAGAAGTGGCGCAACAAACTCCCCAGCATTGGATAAATAATGGATATGAAAAATGGTATTAAGGGTGGTTATACTAGGCCCTACCACTACCACTTAAAGGCCCCAAAGACGCCACATTAGGTCGAAAGGTCACATCGTTGCATAAACAGGCGCAATTTATCTGTCGACCCACGCGAGCATTATCATATTTACTTCAGTTTACGTTTATAGAATAGTAGGCCATTGTTGCTAAAAATAGACCGTTTATTGTTAGTCTTGTAAATGGGTTATTTTTACAAAGAAGTCTTGTCAGCCTTGGAGATAGTATGAGATAAAGCAAAGAAGTCCATTTATTTGTTAAATAATTACATTGGGGCAAAGCCTTTTTTTTTTTTTTTTTTGATGGGAAATCATCAAATCTAATCTAAATATTCTAATCCCTTACTTAGTTTCCATTCGTATTATATAAGTTTAAATACACCGCTTATTGGTTAAAGTACCACCTTGCTGACGGTTACGTATTATAAAACCTAAGTTTATTTCAACTATTTTCAAGATAATTACGGTAAAAGACATACCGTTTAAAATATCTAATGATCGTTTCATCGATTTTTAACCGACTTCAAAAAGGAGGAGGTTCTCAATTCGGATGTTTATATTTTTTTATTTTTATTTTTTATGTATGTTCGGCCATATCTCCATCATATATAGACGGATTTGCAAAATTATTTTTTTGGTCGAAGGGGGTTTATTCCGAAATGGTCCCATATAATTTTCATATAGATCTGATGATGATTTCGGGAGACAGACACCGGAACTCTTTAAAAAATGACAGCAAATCAGCCGCGATTTCTGCTATCGCATAAATATGCATTGTTTGTTTGGAATTAGTGCAGGGTGAATACCACAACTAAAAATTTAAAAAATAAAAACTTTTTTGCAAAAAAAAAACAACCAACTTCCTTAAAATCACTACAAAGTAAAAAATAACTTTAATTTCGGAAGTCGGTGGCAAAATAAAACATAAATACAGATCCTAAGACACCGACTTCCGAAATTAAAGTTATTTTTTACTTTGTAGTGATTTTAAGGAAGTCGGTTGTTTTTTTTTTGCAAAAAAGTTTTTTTGTAATAACTAATGAACGAAATCCATATAAAGGAGAATTCAACTACGGTTTATTCAACTACAATTAATTAAACTAAGGTTGATTAAACTAATGCTCGATTCACCTACTGTTGATTTATCTGTGGTTTTGTGTTTAATTTACTGGTGATTTTGTATATGTCGATTGGATGATTTGCTCATTCGAGTTTTCACGAAAACCTAGGATAGGGATATTGCGAAAACGTGGATAATTAGAAAATGGTAAAAACATTTCTGCGAGCAACTTGGAAGAAGCGCTCGCCGGCCGCTGCCGCGGCACCACTCGCTACGCTCGCTCGGCTCGCGCGCGGTTGATCTCAGTTTAACCTATTTCACTCAGCTCGAAATGACTAATCATACAATTTGCCTGCGAGTGGATAATTAGACGATGGTAAAAACATTTCTGCGGCAGATTGTATGATTCGTCATTTTGACTGGGTGAATAGGTTAGGTTAGGTTAAAACTGTGACCAACCGCGCGTGAGCCGAGCGAGCGTAGCGAGCGGTGCCGCGGCAGCGGCCATCCAGCGCGCAGTATTAATAAACTGTAGGCGAGTCGTCCATTAGGTATTTCATACATATTTGAAATAACAAATAGCTTAAAAAATCATTAGATTACTCGTTCGTTAGTGCGATTAATTTTAGTTTTATCAACATCAAGTAAGTTAAACAATAGTTGAGTCGACCAATATGCGTTATGAACATATGTGAATCAACCGTAGTTATCTTGAAAATAATTAGAATAAACCTAGGTTTCATAATACGTAACCGTCAGCAAGGTGGTACTTTAACCAATAAGCGGTGTATTTAAACTTATATAATACGAATGGAAACTAAGTAAGGGATTAGAATAACATTAACACCCAACTTCAAACACACACATTAATTTATTACATGAACATTATTAATTGCAAAATGCAACATGGCAACAGAATAGGTGATTCTTAAAGGTGACATAAGTAGATAATACCCTGACTGAACTTGTTTCCGGACAGCCTTGATTTGACAGATTAACAGTTACTCAAAAAATTTAAACCAAAACATATTTATTCAAACTACAAAAATCAGCACTTCTTCAATCATCAAAATAACATAAAACAGTGCCCCATAAAGCCCGCATTCACGACGCGACGTCTTAGTGCTTTAGCTGAGAAAAACTCCCCAAGAACAGAGCTGTGCACAATACACTGCTGCACTCCTTACTCGGTATATGTTTTCCCATAGTTGAAATAACATTACGATCACGGAAAACAACCAGAGTAGGTGGGGTATACCCTGGACCAGCCAAACAGTCAACCTCGCTAGCTGACTTATCATTTACCACACCATGAGCCACTTATCCTCTTAAAGGTCCGTAGATAGTTTGTCCGACACCATGATCCAAAATGATCACTGTCCTATTTACTGCCAAATAAGTGTCCACCACCGTCATCGTTATTAATCTATATCAAAATCTATTGACATAGTGACATATGCTAACCAATTTCTCTCACTACTTCACTAAAACTTTAATCATTTTGACGTTCATTATTTTTAAGATACTCGCTTATGGCATAGGTATTTAAACAGGTTCACAATTTATAAATATCTAATCACCAAAGCGCAATTTAGGTTTCCCAAAAAAGGTTGTAAAGGATTTTAATGGACGCTCTAATTAGTTTCTGTATTGAATAGCCACTGGTTATAGCTTGGACACGATAAATAGGAACATCCATATTAATGCTGTGTCCAAACCATAATGAGACAGTAAAGTTGCCGCAACATTACATTTAAGCCAGATACTAGAAACTTGTAGTAAGTGTTATAACCCCTGCCAGGGTCGCGAGATTTTTTCGAAAGAGATACCGCGACCTTGGCATATGGGCAACTGAAGAAACACGGGTGGGTTTTAGTCAGCAAAAGTCTTACACGCCCTCCCGCTCCGCCCAGAGCGGGAGACGTCATTTGATTATTCCCCACCCGCAAAAGATGTAATAGTGATAATAATTGCTATTGTTTTTCATGTGATGAACTTCATTACAAGCTTTTCTTTTGTTTCACTTTCCAATATCTCTTCTCTCTCTCTCTCTCTTCCAAGGTCTGTCTACAATTAAATCTTGCAAGTGTTTTACCCATTTTTCGGTTTCCAATTAAACTGAAATTTTCCATGCTTAGGTTAATCGAATGGCCATGCAATATTAATACGACATGGAGCTGATGTGATAATAGAGCCGCAAGGTGGCCATTGGAACTCTGTAATAAAATGACGAAACTCCGTCGAGCTTGGGCTTGTTTTATTCACTTTGTCTAGGGCTCGCGTCGTAGAAGATGATTAGGGTCAGATGATGAAGCCAGATGGTGGGAGGAGAAAGCCTGGGAGGCGGCTATGGGCTACATAATAAATTGACGCAATCCCATCGAGTTTGGGCTCGTTTGATTCATCTTGACTTGTCGTAAATGGCTAAATAACATAAACATAAGCGTAAAACATAAGATATTGATTTAACCTCAAAAAGTTTGTCACAAGTTTGGTCCGCCTAGTTGGTCTAGTGGATTTGAACATTACTGGGAAACATGTGGGTGTACTACCTCTGTCTAACCCTTCGGAGCATATGGGCTATGCTTGATGTTATGATCTCTAAGTCAGTTTCTATATTTTTATTAAAACAATCACGATAATTTTGAATGAGCTTTCTATGGACCCGTTTTGAGCTAGACATACATATCTGGTTGTCATCTTCGAATGAGAGCCGGGCCCAACGGTTTTACGTGGTTTTCGAGGTACGGAGGGGTCTTGGTATGTAAAGATGGTCACCCATCCACGGACTAACCGCGGGAAGCGTAATTTAACCAAATCGATCAAGCCGTGCGGCCACAAACCCCTCCTATAAATATCATAAGTAACTGAGTATACTATTTATTAAAACTCATGTCTTGATCTTTCATTTGTATGACATCGGTCGATGAGCAGTGATTTCGCGCAGGTCCGCTAAACAATGCATTTAAATTCATTGATTTAGGTAAGTGACAAGAGAATAAACAAGAAGTACCAACAGGGGTATATATTATGTGTACAGTTTTAGAGTGTACAAACGTCAAACGTCGAAAGCCCATTACTGCAAATATTGAAGTCACGAAACGTCGAGTTTTCAAAGGCAATAAACTGTGTCGTAGTGGCAATATGGCGTTTATAGTTGCACTGTTAAGCCCTATAATATCTACTACTATAACTTATGGTACATATCGTCGCCTGTTGGTCTAGTGGTTAGTGGCCCTGACTGCTATGCCGGAGGTCGTGGGTTCAATTCCCACACAGGACAAATGTTTGTGTGATGAGCACGATAATTTGTTTTGTGTCTGGGTGTAATTTATCTATAATATGTATGTATTTAGAAATATATAAGTATGTTTATCAGTTGTCTAGTACCCATAACACAAGCTCTGCTTAGCTTGGGACTAGATGGCGTTGTGTGATAGTTGTGGAATATTATCCTAGGATCCCGGTCTTTTAGAAGGCGTACGAGGGGCCGAAGCCAACTCGCAGAGGCCCCTTAGAAAATTTAAATGAAGTGAGGCACTAACCGACGGTTATCCCCGTATGCACTGTGCAAGTGCACCCAAGGACAACCTCCGGTTGGTGTTGGACTATTGCAGGATATGGAAACCAAGATGTTGGACTATGTATTTGACTGGCTAAAATGGACTGGTTACCAAGAACTATGGAAGGTCTATGGCCCCTGCCGCATCAATGTTTGTATTTACACGGATTAAATGGCAGGGGGTGACTTGCACACTCAATAATGGGCCCCCGGAAACCGTCGCTGGCACATAGTGACGCAGCGACAAGGTGGCAACACTTCCTGAGGTGCTTGAGAAGTGGAGAGGTATTCCACGGCTTTCAGAACAATCCCAGAGCCCGGAAGATGGTCAATATCCCTACGAGCACTTACTGGAATACTTCCTTTCCCCGAGCACGTTTGCTCTTGCGAATCTCCACTCAAGCCGGCCAATAAAGGCAAGAATGAGGTGGGAGCTCTGAAACTCTTCATTGTTCACTCCAGCCGGCCAATAAAGGCAAGCCAGAGATGAGGAACAAGAATTCTCCCGGGAGATAGGGTCCGTGGGGTCGCTACTGCCCAACAGCACGCCACATGCTGCCCTGCGGGTTTATTATTATTATTATTATCTTTCTAACAGACGTATCTGTATTTTGGTCAAAAATGAGTTATTCATACTAGTTAAAACAATTTAGAAGACGAAACGATCGGTCTAATAAACGTATCTGTATCTTCAAGCGTTACCGTTTTATTTTGATCAGTCGCTTATTATCAGAGTTACAATTCAACAAACATAGTGCGAAACCGCAAAAAGCTTGTCCTGAAAAAAATCACCTCAAAGTTAGTTCCGTCAGTTAGTAAGATAAGCGACGATATAAAATTAAATATTGAAGTTATAACAGATGCCTCTAATTTAACTAAGGACGAAATAATACTTATAGCAAATTATGCAGTATGGAAACCAGATAAATGCAATAAATGAAACCACATACTTGTCATCGCCTTTGCTGACGATACTCAAAAAATAAACGAAATCAGTGCAATAATTAGGTAAAAAAATCATCATCATTCATCATTTCAGCCGTAAGACGTCCACTGCTGGACTTAGGCCTGCCCCAATTTGGGGGGCTTTGCCATAATCGCCACGCTTGGCAGACGGGTTGGCGATCGCAGTATGGTGGTAAAATGCATAGAGAACGCTGCTGCCCATTCTCTAGTAAGTCCCTTAGTCACCTTTTACGACACCCACGGGAAGAAATGGGGTGGTGTTATTCTTTACGTCCGGCACCACAGGGTACCGTCCAGCACGGTAAAAAAATAGAGTTATAATTTTGAGAAAATTTGAATAGTCTGAAGAATTGTATCACTCGGCATGAACTTATTTTTTTTTACCATTTTTGCAGTTGTTGCCATGCAGTGGAGACCAGCACAACGCTGTTACTTATTCTAGTTATTTGCTTAAATAATTAAATCGGTACACCTAAACCACAAGGTACGAAGGCACGTTGTCTAAACAGAGTGTGTACTTTTACTGCATTTATTTTGATATTAACTTTCTCTGAAAATTTCACTTTTTAAATAAATTTTTCTATAGGTACTTCTGTGAACTAGTATGACTTGTGGTTTCATTCATTTCATATACATATGTGGTTTCCATACTGTATGTTGTTTCATACATTTTGTTATAAATAAATGAAATGCAAGCATAAAATAATACGTCTACGTTTGATCGAAGCTATGTCAATATAAAATATACTATACAATCTCCGCGACGTACGTGACTGTACCCACGAATATTACCTACCTATCTACGAGTACATGCGTAACATTTTTATTGCATTAGTAATTGAAATTCCAAAGAATCAAAACATGGTATTCATCTTTTAATTTACGAATTAAATAAAACGGATTTCCCCGAGAGAAGTTATTTTATTGACTCTAATTTTGTTGATCATATAGAAGTCGATCGAGGAAAAAAATTACAAGATTAGTTCGATTGCGGCAGTGGCTAAGTGATTGGCTTTTTGAGTGTTGTCAGCAGGGTCCATTCCACATGTAATAAAAATAAGACTGGATCAGATTGTTATGAATAACTTATTCGAAGAACTTATACACACTACGGAAAATTATCTTAACCTAGTCCAAGGTTTTCTACGAAACATGATTCGGATTTTATTTATTCTATGTAGATACATACCTTGTGAGAAGAATTAGCTCGGCCTGCGGTCTATTGAACCCAAGGATATACTGTATTCCACATAGAATAACATTTAGGAAAATATTATTAAAATTCTGATATTATTTATTTATGTAGCTTGGTAACAACACGACGCATACCCTCCCACATCATCATCATAATTTCAGTCAAAAGAAGTCCACTGCTGGGCTTAGGCCTCCCCCAAGCTCCGCCACTTCGGCCAGTTCTGTCCTTCTCGTATCGAGCGAATTCCAGCCTTCACAAGACCATCGTGTACCTTGTAGGAAGCCTTCCAATTCTATGTCTCCCGGTACGCGGTTGCCACTCCAGAACCGCGTCGCGTGGGGGCTGGATATTATCCCACAGAAACATAGTACTGACATAAAAGTATGTCAAATATGTGTGAATGTAAGTTTGTAGTGGGTTATAAACAATCTATGGGCCAAATATCATCCAAATCCGTTCGGCCGTTTTTGCGTGATTGAGTAACAAGCCTCCAAATCACTTTAGTAGAATTGTTCACAACTTATCCTGTACCTACGTGACCTAACGACTATTATATCCCGTGGCGAATCAGTCTGGTTCTACAATAATAACGGAAGAAATCATAGCCTTGTTTACCATTTATTGAGCAGACTTTATAGCCTAAATGACATCATTTTCATAGCCCGTTTATGTTTAACTAGCTGTTACCCGCGACTTCACCCGCGTTTTTTTTTTTTTTGATTATGAACTGCATATAAAATTAATTTAATAATTTGGTCATAGTCGCTACCATAGTGGATGTCCAGATGTATGAACTTAAATGAGGCAAAAGGAGTATGTTAAGATCATAGCAGGTGGCGTTCTGTAGTGAGTTCGTGTATTTTTTTTTTCCTATATTCAAATCTAGATCAGGGTCTACCTGTGTGCCAAGTTCATTAATATGAAACTCATCATCATCTGCCTAGATTCTTCCCAACTACGTTGGGATCGGCTTCCAGTCAAACCGGATGCAGCCGAGAACCAGTATTTAACACGGTGCGACTGGATAGCAGGATGAGACCCCCCTGGTGAGAGCGGTCGTCAGAATCTCGGGCTTCTTACTACCCGTAACGATTGCCAAAATCTACGAATGGCAGTCGGGATCCACGGCCAGGGCACGAAGGAGTCTTGATATGTAATAGATGCTCACCCACGCACGAACCGACCGCGACTACTGCAGCTTAACCTTCGATCGACAAGTGGAGCTGTTACCATTTAGTCACGACCCCTAATAGTTTGCAGTATGTCAAAATGAACTCAAATTCGCGCAGCTGTTAAGGCGTAAAAAGGCAGTAGACAGACCGCATATTCTCGTCTGTACTATTAGTAAGGATTTATGACAAATTCAAGCCACGCAAAATAAGCCCGGGATCACTAACGTCACCCTCAGGGATAAATTAGTGATGCTCAATTCATAACCACATAAATCTCCGGCCCAGTAGGCAGAGTATCGAGTTCGTATCGCCACATTTTGCGTGTCACCTCCCTATCAGTAAAGGTTATCCGCTAAATGTCAAATAGGTACCTACATAAGTTAACTTTTAACAAGATTAGTAAGTAACTCGACTGTTTGTGCAATTTATTGCTGTTGTTTTGAAGTTTTGAATGATTTACAATGTACTGAAAGTAGGTATTGAGATTTCTTTGATTGAACTAATCTAGGGTCAGTTCTATAAAAAAAAGATTTATTTATTTACGTAATTCTTACCTACACTACCATTACAGATCAGCGATCCAATGCGATAGAGTGGCCTTACATGCTAAATCCTTAACATAAGTACATCCTATAAAATCACGTACTACATATACCTATCTTAACCTACATCTAAATAACATATTACAAACAACGTAACTCTTGCGAATTCACTCAAGTTGCACCACAATACATCAACCCTCTCGTGAACCTCGTTCACCACGCGGATGGCTCTAGTGTGAAGATAACAGAAGGGCTGGAACTGTACCTACAGCAAACCCATATTTCGTTTCTTATGTTTTAGTCCCATGTAATGGGGGGTGAGTCTATTGCCATCAATCAGGCACAAATCTAGACTCCGGGCTGTTATTGACAAATTCCAGATGGCTATAGAAGTTTTGAGAAATCATTATGAATGAGTCAGTATGAGTCAGTTTTGTACCAAATTATACAACATTTATAAACAAGTCATTGCCAGAATCTGTCCGACTATTGGTAGTATGTCCTAGGTTCGATCGGGGACCAGGCAAAGTATGTTTTTTCTAACTTTTGCCTGCGGCTTCGCCTGCGTGGAGGTCCTATGTCCTGAGCCATGTGATAAACATCGAAATCCGTTCAACCATCTCCACGTTAGGGCATAAACGGATAATAGATAGATAGACTGACAGAATTACTTTTGTATGGAAATATATGTAGATTAAGTTTTACCATCAGGAATTTCTTAGTAGTGGCTCCAAGGCTGGATTTGTACCCGGTAGTTGACAATAGGCGCATCCCTTTGTTACGTGGGACTTTGCCTGAAATGTGAACGTAGGTTAGTACCTACGCACGCCCACATGACAGTACCTCTGGCTACTCTTTCAAGAATTATAGGCGTAATGTTATGTTATGTGATGTAAACAGTTCCTAGAAAGCTGCTAGCGAACGCCTACTTATTAAAGTTTGTTTATTTTTGGAGTTTACCGTCTTTTTATACCTTGGTTTAATCTTGCTGTATCACTTGTCCCACGCCGACGAGGAAGCAACAGGCTATCAACGGTTTTCACGCTTGAGAAACGTACAAAAGATTGTTGGTCCTGTGTATGTAAAAGAAATATTTAATATCCATTTCTTTTACTTACACATTAATAGTTGACCACTGACTACTCACATCGCCGGCGAATAGTCGTTTGCCGCATTGGCAAGAACTATCAAAGTAAGTTTTCCATATTTGTATGGCCTTAAATTCAACTACACGAATTCCATTCGCTGACGCAGCCATTAAATTGGGTCCTCACGTGTGCAGTGTATGCGGTGCAAGATAGAAGGTGCGCCATTGTCTGGCCGTCCATGAAGCCCCACTTGTGGAGTCCTTGCTGCGGCACAACTTGCAACGTACTTACACATACAAGCGAGTAAGCGCTCTTCGCCGTTGCGCGCTCGCTTCTCGCCCACCAACTCGTTCTCAGTTGCTAGTTACACACACACATACACACACTTCAACTAAAAGACGTCCACTGCTGGACATATGCTTCCTGCAATTTAGGGGGCTTTTCCATAATCGCCACACTTGGCAGACGGGTTGGCGATCGCAGTTGGATGGTAAGATGCATAAAGGACGCTGCTGCCCATTCTCTAGTAAGTCCCTTAGTCGCCTTTTACGACACCCACGGGAAGAAATGAGGTGATGTTATTCTTTTCGTCCGGCACCACATTGACCCCACTCCATGAGTTCTATTCGTTTCTCGCTAATCGCCCGCGGTGGCACAGGTGCCTACGGTAGGTAACGCAAAATAAAAGGTCAAACGTTAAACTTAATCGCTTGTTACCGTTAACTACAGTTATGTGGGAGTTCGTGGGTGGACAGCGGATTAAGCTAACTCCTTCTATTTTAGCCGAGAGTTAACACTAATCTGTGATAAATATTGCTTTGGATTGTGTTGGAATCATTTTATTAGGAGTACCTTGCTAGCTTCTTAGCTAGTTGTATGTAGTTATTCAGTAGGAATACGAAAAGCCACCCTGCAGTGGCTATGAAAAAGATCTCACAGCCACTAGTATGGATACTTTTCGACATTTGGATACTTATCAATGACCGATAAGAATACAATAATTTTATAAATTTGTGTCACTATCCTTGCACATACCTACCAAGATAGCAAAAGAACTGTCTTCGGAAACTACCCTGACATACGTCATAAAATACGAAATCCACGCTGACATACGTCACAAAATTCGAAACACCCTAAAAAATAGAAAATAAATAATAGTTTTCAAAATTATGGAAGCGTCCTTTTTGTTTTTTTTAACTATTATTTTGATTTTTTCCTCCACTGTTCATTCAGTAGAGTCTAAAATAAACCATATTAAACATAACTTTTATTATTTTGCTAAGAGAGGTAAAAGTACCTATAGCACATCTACATTTTCGGTGAATTGGTGGAATTAGGTATTTTCAAACTTCTTTGTGTCGAGAAGGCCCAGTGGTCAAGCCGTCGCCTATCGGACGAGGGTATGGGCTCGAATCCGGCCAAGTATGTGACTTTTAAATTTATATGTACTTTCTCCATTTATCTTGGACGTAACTGACATCGGTGAGGCAAAATATCGTGAGGAAACCTGGACTTATCTAACCTAATCTTTGTAATATTACGGAAATCAAAAACGTTGTACCCCTTTTTACAAAAAATTACGCGGATGTACCGGTATGACATTTAACACAGTTAAAGTTTATATGGAAAAGAAGTGTAAAAAGCTAATACGAGTACTTTTTATACTTAATTATTTCATAAACGAATAAATTGAAATTATTCCAATAACGTCGCTAAATTATAATTGGCAGTTGCCAACCGGAAACGTGCTCAATAATGGGTAAGCAACAACGATTGCTCACGCAACCAACCGCTAATTAGCTCATAACAACTGGTTTTTAAACGATCAGGTTAGATCATGTTAGAGGGATTATAAATAATTTCCAAATGTCAATTAGGAATAATTTTATGAACGAAAAAAAACGGAGGAAGTTCTCAATTCGACGCGTATATATATATACGAGTATATATATATATATTTTATGTGACCATAACTTTTTACTTAGTAGTCCGATTGTGATAATTCTTTTTTTATTGGAAAGGGTATACCCCGAAGATGGTCCCATATAAATTTGGAAAACAAAATCGATCGGAAATCAAAGTCGGAAAACAGGAGATGATTGATTGTTCACTCACTGATTGTAATGTATGACCACGCATAACTTTATACAGAGTAGTCCGATTTTGCTAATTCTTTTTTTATTGGATAGGGTATACTTTGCCAAGTATTATTAGTACATTAAAGCTACAAAATAATATAACATAAAAACTTTTTAACAAAAAGTTAAACCGCCGAAAAAACTGAAAAGCAAAAAATTATAAACCTTAAAATTTTGGGTCGGCGCTGAAAAATCAATGAACAAAGATCCTCAGAGCGCCGACTCAAAATTGTAAGTTTTATTATTTTTTGCTTTTATTTTCAAGTCTCTTCGTGACAACATTATGAAACCTAGATTCAGATCATCATCATCATCATTTCAGCCGAAAAATATCCACTGTTGGACATAGGCTTCCCCCAATTTGATGGGTTTTGCCATAATCGCCACGCTTGGCAGGCGGGTTGGCGATCGCAGTATGGTGGTAAAAAGTATAGACAACGCTGATACCCATTCTCTAGTAAGTCCTTAAGTCACGTCTTGCGATACCCACGGGAAGAAATGGGATTCTGGTGAATACCAATATTTTACATGGCGCGACTGCCTACCTGCCCCTCAGAACCCAGTTACTGGGTTCACAATACCCGTTACTAAGACTGGTAGTAAATTTTTCTAGATATCAAAGATTACAATTAATAACAGCCGGGACCGACGGCTTCACTAGCTTTCCATGGCACGGAGAGGTTTCGAAGACCGACCTCCGTTTAACTTAATCAATCGACCTGTGCGGCTGTTATTATGCCTTGAGTCACAAAAAATGTTGATTCTCAGTTTTACAGAATTGGATTACGCATTTTGTAGTTTTATAATAAACACCTTTTTTGTGTAATGAAACGGTTTGCTTGACAATAATCAGTCATTGTAGATAAGATAAAATGATAAGCATCTAAAGATTTCTATAATTATCTTTTGACTGCAATTTCTTTTCATTTAGACTATACTCGGACAGATAAATGAGGAAAAAAATATTGTTGTTTTCAACAAATCTAACTTCCTACTAATATCATAAATGTGAACGTTTGTGAGGATGTATAGATGTTTGTTAATCTTTCACGCAATAACTACAGAACTGATTTGGATTAAATTTGGCACAGCAATAGTTTATAACCTAGATTAGTACGCAGGTGGCGAAATGCATACAGAACGCTGTTGCCCATTCTCTAGTAAATCACTTAGTCACCTCTTACGACACCCACGGAACAAATCAAAAGTCACATAACTTTAGTCTTAAAAATAAAAAAAAACAGTTTGACATTATTTCTCCACAATACTTGTCAAACCGCAGTATTTATTGCACGGATGAAACTTATCTGGCTACTGAAAAATCAGCCCTGCAAATTTCTCTTACCAAACAATTTTCACTAACAGACCGTTTACACACTCAATTCTTCTCAGCCGCTTCTTGGCACCTGACCGGGAGGTGTGTAAGCTCTCCAACAATCCCATGAATGGCCGTATCGTGGCAACGTGCAGAGATTGCGCGCGCAACTCGTTCTACAAGCAACTGGTTTCTACATAGAGCAACTTGTATGTATGTAGACACGACAACAGGCGACAAGATGAGGAATGGTCGCGTTGAAAACTTACTAGAAAGTTATATAATTATATCGCACTAATATTATGAAGAGGTAAAAATTGTGAGTTTGTATAACGTAGGTAATATTCGATAGTACTAATACAATGTTTTATACAGATAGAAAGCTACGCTATTACACAAACGAAGCGAGCAGAAGCTAGGTATGTATGTAAACGAAAATAGTAACAAGGTGAAGTAAGAGACATAAAATTAGGTAGGCATAATAGTTCTGAAATAGCACCGATAACTGAAAAGTTATGTGGGAATCAGTTATTCAGTTATTATCATGGTAAAAATGTCGTGAGCAAAGTATTGAGTATGAATGTCGATGGCTATAAGAGTAGAGGGAGACCAAAGAAACGATGGATGGACTGTGTGAATTATGATATGGATAGGAAGGGGGTGACTACTGAAATGACGACTAATAGAGAACTGTGGAAGAAAAAGAAACTTCTGTCTTACGAATACTTAAACTTGAAAAGAAAGTATGTACGTAGCTATGTGTCACATTACATAATTATTGTATGTAGGTTAAGAGCAGATTATATTTATTCTAAATAAGGAATTTGTTATTGTTGATATTTTTTCCTTATTGTAATAGCCATTACCTACATGCGTTAACTCAATGGGTATGTGAAATAGGTTAATAAAGTTTATTTATTATTTACACATAATATTATGAATATTATATAAGCAGGTAACAGTAACCCACACTTACTTTGCCAGTTTTTTTTTTACTTCTTCATCTAGATGTCTTTATTATATTGTTAGTCTAACAATATTATTGTATTAGACACTAGCATCTGCCCGCGACTTCGTTCGCGTGAAATTTTAGCCCCCAACCCGTCGCATCATTCGCGGTATTACTTCGTTTACAGTTAGCTTTTTCCGATTTTTTTTATTCTGGGTGTCTCCTAAGGTTTGAAGCGTGATGTTACATAGCCTATAACTATCTCAATAATTGAGTTATTACATACAAAATAATTTCACAAATCCGACCGGTAGTTCCAGAGATTACTTCCTACAAAGAAACTCACAAACTATACATCTTTATAAGTTAGTAGAGTCAGTCCTTTCCGAATAAATTCTCTAGGTGATGAAATTCGCATCAAAATCGGTTTTTTAATTTAAAAGAACAATACTATCAAACGAAAATACAAGAAAAGCGAAATGAATTTAAAATATCTATACAGATATAGGTACAGATCAGCATCAACTCTCAAGCCGTGTAAGAGCAGCGTCCCGTCTGCTCTGTATGTATACAATATTCTATGTCTTGACACCACGCGTTACCCGCTGTAAGAGGCAGTAGGCACAAACCATCCAGCCAGCACAGACGTGTCCCTCTCTCGCTCTCCACTCCCGCGAAGTTTACAAACTTTACAACCAAACTCTTTTTACAAAAATTAAAAAATATTTTTATATTTCGAAGATTATAGTGAAGAAGTGCCTTTATAGTGATAGTTTTTGAAAGTGATGTGATACAGAATGAATGGTGTGATCGTGAATACTGATGTTTCCAAAGATGGTGGACTTATTGAAAGGTAAGTTTATAGATTATTAATTAAAATATATTCAGTGCTCCTGAAGAAAACGTAGCCCATTTTTTGGCGTGCCCAAAGTGCCCATATACAGCTGCACTTCTTCTTAGAGCCCAACGCTACTGATACCGTGACTAGCATGACCACCAACTGGCCCCAACTCATTTAATAATTTACTAAAAATAAGCAGAAGAATTAAAATATGGTAAGCAGTGGTGTAATATTCAAGTGCGTTATCAATACCTACTGAAATAATCTTAACGGTTCTTAAAATAAAACAATACATGATTATCGAAATCGAAGTTACTTTTAAGTTACGCAACGATAGGTTTCGCGGGTTTACGTTTATTTACTTTAAAAGTAATAATATTTGTTTTACAAGAATTATTGCAAGAATTAATCACATGTTAAAGTTGATGAAAGTTGTTTAATGTTCGTTTTTATTTGTCCAATATCTGTATTTACAATAATTTAAATAAAGTCTGTTTTTTATTTTTATTGGCAGCTGTTCTCGTATAACAATATATTACAAATGTTGAAATTTTGATAGTTAATGTGCTTGTTTAAATAACTTAATTATGCTAAGTAAACAAACTATAATGCCTAAAGCCGAGATCAAAAATCTTACATATTACTTTTAAGTAGACCTTTTCGCCCATGTAAGGCTTTAAAGAAATGTACCTAGTTAGAAAACAAGCATAAATATCAATCAGAAGAAAATATTCTAATTCCTAACCTACGTAATTACTACGGAATTTAACTAATTCAACATTTACCAATACTAAAATATTCAATTCGAAACAGATGCTTCATTTATTTGAGATGTTCGAAGATATAACAATAAAATTGCAGAATATCTTTAAACTCTAAACAAAACTTTATGGTATAAAGGCACAGAGGATATTTTTACCAGTACCAGTAGTAGTTACTAGCTTCTGCCCGCGACTTCGTCCGCGTCAAATTTTTGCTCCCCTGACCCTTCCCGTCGCATCGAATTGCCTGCCAGTTTTCGTCCATGTTTCGTTGCTGCTCCGCTCCTTTTAATTGTAGCCTGATGTTATATAGTCTATAGCCTTCCTCAATAAATAGGCTACCCAACACAATTTTTTTTATTCAATTCGGACCAGTAGTTCCGAAGATTACCGCGTTCAACCAAACAATCAAACTCTTCAGCTTTATAATATTATATAGTATAGATATAGGAATGCTGCTTGACACAAACTATTGCAGATTAGGGTAATCTTAAAAAACTGATCGCGGTCTACCTCAGCGCATCCACCTTCAGTAGCTCAGTCGTGAATGAAAGTCACCTGCCTCATCATCTCTGTCATCTACAGCCCAAGTTCACCTACTGCTGGGGCACGCCTCTATTCTTGTGCCTTTATAATATTAATCTTCTTTACGTAGTATAAAACAAAGTCGCTTCCAGCGTGTAAACGCTGAGATCTTTTAAACTGATTTTAATGCGATTTCCACCAATAGACAGAGTAATTCAAGAGGAAGGTTTATATATATAATACGTAGGCAGAGCCGCTGCAAAATGCTGATCACTTTATAAATTAATAAGTGTGCATTTGTGGTCAGAGTTGCCTTATTATAAATGCTGAAAATGCAAACTAATTTTAAATAAGTTTCCGAACTAACTCCACCAGCGCTCTAACAACTTTCAAGCTTAAAAAACTTTAAAATTCACGATAATTATCTCAATTCCAAATTGCCAAGGTCGCCATAAATTATAAACTTTGTACGAACTACCTATTAGAGAACTGGTATGGTTATAATAATGCTACCAATTAAAGCACTAGGATTTTGATTAGGTTTTTTTTTAAAAAACTGGTTCTACAATCACAAGTCGGTGAGTTAAGGTGATTTTTATTGTTACTAAATGGAAAACAAGCTCAAGAGGAAACCATAAACGCAAAACGTTTTTCACCCGTGGTTCCTTTCCTACCCAGGGGTATGAAACAAAACACAGTTCCTTCTTGCCATTTATACACATAGAACAAATACTACCTAGCTCAAAGGATTTCGCTTGTAAAATAAGAAAGAAAAGTAAATAGATAAGAAGTCGATTGTTTTTTTTTTATTTGAAAAAAGTTTCCATTTTTACTTTTTAGCTATGGAAACTTATCCAACCCCAATTAGTATACCTACCATCACCTGCTATGTAACGATGACGGGAAACAGTAGAAAGTCATCTAGATATGAGTGGATAAAAAACGTATTATCGAGGCTAACGCCAAAAATACCCAAGCAAAGTAAATAATATTAAATGGGACCACCAGTGACGCTTACCCCATCTACTAAAAAAAAGTATTTTCGAAATCCATTAACAATAGCCGAAGACATCGTGGAACTTACATACAAAAAAAAAAACACACACACACAGACATACTGAATTGCCTCCTCCTTTTTAAACTCGGTTAATTGACTATCAAGAAAAATATGAAAAGGAACATCAGAGATGTGTCTGTTTAGATATCTTTCCAGCTATGTACCAAATTCATCATCATTTCTACCGAAAGACGTCCACTGCTGGACATAGGCCTCCCCCATGCACCGCCACTTCAGCGCAGTGGCATCCTGGGGCCTTCAGCAGGTACTTTGTCCATCTTGTGGGAGGCCTTCCAACACTACGTCTTCCAGTACACGGTCGCCACTCCAGAACTTTCCGACCCCATCGGTCGTGACCGATGGGGTCGGAAAGTTCTAGAGTGACATTGCCACTTAAGTTTGGCAATTCTTCGGACTCTGTACTTACTTAGCCTGCTACTAACTGTAAAAACTACATAACACTAACGTTTTCCATGTTATACATAGTGCACTAACGATTGGAAGTAGCGGAAACAGAAAGTATTAAAAATCCTTTTTCATTTATGAAAAACGTTCTGAACTACCCAACTGAATGTGCTTAGTTTTTACATCTGTTTAAACGTGACTGTACAAATATTTGCTATCAAATATAGGATTACACCGGCCTGGATAATCTGCTAAAACAAACGCGCGGTATTCATTCCGTAATTATTTAAAACTTAGGTACTATGAAGATACCCTTGAAAACCTTGAGAGAGCAAATTCTTACGGAGTATCTACAGAATTCAACCCATAAAGGCTCCCAAAGACGGGCGCGACGCAATTCTATTAAAACAATCTTTAAGACAACTTCATGGAAATCGCTCTACCTGCAGTGGTATTCCGTAAATATCTCACCGTGAAAACTTGAGTGAAGTGAGCTTGACGTGAGCTGTCAATAGTGGCAATCATTGCCATCAAGTGGAATGTCAACTCACTTAGAGCTCACTTCACCGACGTTTTCACGGTGAAATTTTTACAGAATAGACTGGCACAATCGCGTCCTACCGTCGCCTCACGCCTGTCTACGGGACTCTTAAAGCTTCATCCAGTACGCTATCCGGAGTTTACTCATTACTCCAACTTTAATTGACATTTGCACGCCAGGTTATGGCAGGATATGTTGAAACTAAATTACTGTAACACCTTATATACCATATTCTAGCAAATAAATATTTTTGATTTGATTTGATTTGATTTGATTTAACTTACTTTGATTTTTATTAAGAATGGCGCCCCGCTACGACTTAGCTCGAGTTATCCAAGAATTTATGTCAATCTGCATTTGTTTGGTTTTAAAACATACCACATAACTTTACCAAACATTTTGCAGCTTTACTTTTTAAGGAAGTCATCTTAAATTATACTTAGTGCTAGCAAAATTAAAGAGGAGATCTTAAGTTCAATATTGAGCACAAAACTATCTGGTCGGTCTGATAAAGAACCAGCAATAACAAACACGGTTCTAAGGCCGACATTTATGAACGTTACTTATCATTTACTTTTGTTTAGCGTAATTCTTGTCAGTGTCGCACAACTGTTAAACTATAAATGCAAGGTAGAGACAGAAACAAATTTATTTATTTAAGAAAACTTTATACACAAAAAAAAAAACTGTACAAATGCGGACTTAATGCAAGACGCATTTTGTCAACTTTAGGATGACGCAGATATAAAACATGGCAAGTGCAACATACGGGATAGATGTATCGGAAACAACTATAAAATACAACAATAAATACTAATACATAGATAGATACATAAAAACAAAATAAACTTTGTCAGGAAAACTAACGATCGGTAGAGGAGGAATAGAATCCAGCAAATCAGCGTTGGTATGTTTCTGTCAACTTCTGACGGATATGTTCACGGACTTTCATTTCACAAATCTAATTTGAAGCGTGTGCGAAGTGAAGATCATAGATCTAAGCCTTAGATATACAGTGCCAGAAAAACTGGAGATGAAGTCTAGGAGTATAGCAAGATATACTATCTGGCCATTCCGTTAGAGAATTAACAACATCAGGTATATGGCTCTCAACAGACGCGCACTACCTATCAGAGCCCAAAACTGTTTTATATGTTGTAAACAGAATTTCATGTTGCTGAATCTAAACAGCCAATAATCTCAAAACTTTGGTTGTAACGAGGTAGAACAACATCTGCCACGAGATAGAAGATAATACTGTGAACCAACTTTTGCCTGCGGCTTCACCTGCGTTGAGATCGAGAATTATCCCACAGGAACACACGAACGTATAAAAATTATCCTATGTGGCAATCAAAGCTGGTGGTGGCCCAGTGGTATAGACCCCGACTTACGAATTGTAGGTCGTGGGTTCCAACCCAAGGAAGTGCTTTACTTTCATCATTTCAGCCGTAAGACGTCCACTGCTGGAGTTAGGCCTCCCCCAATTTGGGGGGCTTTGCCATAATCGCCACGCTTGGCAGGTGGGTTGGCGATCGCAGTATGGTGGTAAAATGCATAGAGAACGGTGCTGCCCATTCTCTAGGAAGTCCCTTAGTCGCCTTTTACGACACCCACGGGAAGAAATGGGGTGGTGTTATTCTTTACGTCCGGCACCACAAGATACGCTTTACTTTATGTAAATAATATTATCGTTTTCAAAATGGTGAAGGAAAACATTGTGAAGAAACCGGTATGTTCTAGAACCAAAAATTCGATGACATATGACATCTACCAACCCGTACTGGAGGCGCGTGATAGATTACGGCCCACCCCTCTCACTGAGAGGAGGCCTGTGTCCCAGCAGTGGGAACAATTTAGGCTGATTATGATGATTAACAAACATCTAAACATCAGTATGAACTAAGCTTTCACAATATTATAATATTAGTAGGATTGAGAGAGAGTCCATGGAGTTTCTTGCCCGTTGTTCTCCACAGGAACCTACTATGCTTGAGTTTTATTTTTCTAACTGACCAACTCCTTGATAATTCAACAGAGTAATTGCATATATTTAACAAAATAAACACTTTGAATTTGAGTTGACCTTTAAAATTCAAACAAATAAAAACTTTTTTGCAAAAAAAAAACAACCGACTTCCTTAAAAACATTACAAAGTGAAAAATAACTTTAATTTCGGTAGTCGGTGTCTTAGGATCTGTATTTATGGTTTTTTTGCCACCGACTTCCGAAATTAAAGTTATTTTTCACTTTGTAGTGTTTTTAAGGAAGTCGGTTGTTTTTTTTTGCAAAAAAGTTTTTATTTTTAAATTTTTAGTTGTGGTATTCACCCTGCACTAATTCCAAACAAACAATGCATATTTATGCGATAGCAGAAATCGCGGTTGATTTCCTGTCATTTTTTAAAGAGTTCCGGTGTCTGTCTCCCGAACTCATCATCAGATCTATATGAAAATTATATGGGACCATTTCGGAATAAACCCCTTTCGAACAAAAAAAGAATTTTGCAAATCCGTCTATATATGACAGAGTTATGGCCGAACATACATAAAAAAAAAAAAAAAAAAAAACATATAAACATCCGAATTGATAACCTCCTCCTTTTTGAAGTCGGTTAAAAAACGAATTAAAACAAACATGAGATTACAAAAACAAACATAAATTAAAGTTTTATTCTACCACAGTACAATTTCCTGTCGAACTCGTATTGAATATATTAGTCGATCAACTTGAATAAATACCTAAATATGTAAAGTTATCTACCTAAGCAATACATAGCTATGTTACTGAGACATCGGGTGTTTCCGTGAGCAATCGGCTAATGGTCGCGTAATGTTGCAATACATCGACAATATTGTTTATGTCAATACTTGGGCGCTTACATAACATTACAAAGGTGACATACTTTGTAATAATTTTACAAGAACGGTAATTGTATTTTCGTTACTATAATATTGTTTCCATAAGGATTTATAAAGTTTTTTTTTTATGTTAACTTTATTTAGACAATACATAGAACTCCCCTTAAACTAAGTATTGCGCACGAACGTCTGTTTAAGGTGGATTCATTCACAGCAAACTCATGAGGTAACAGATGAGGTTCGAACTCAAGACTTCTCACTTCACTCTCCGCGTCCTTAGCTATTGCACTATTTCCATATGATAAATAGATAGACTAAACCACACTGTGCTGGCATGGTGGATTATGGCCCACTCCCTCTCACAGAGAGGAAGGCTATATCCCAGCAGTTGGAACATAACAGGCTAATTATGCTTTGTTGTCTGGAAACTGAATATGGAGGCAGGTATTCCTACCTGTCTCCTCAGGGAATACAGGTGTTACGTAAAAAATAAAATCAAATCAAAAAGTTAAATTATAATCAGCCGACAATTTCCTAGGGGATGTTATAAAGGTGAGGCCACTTTCTGTACTTTGTTATACAGGATGACCTTGAATACACGGGCAAATTTTCAGGGGTTGAAAGTTCTCATGTATTCGAACAACATTTACTATGGCACCAATGCTTAAAAAGCGAAAAATGCCATGGTCTCATTTTTTAAATATTTTTTTATGGGGCTATTGCATTTTTGTATGAAACAGCAGATTTGATTGTAGATACTTCAGAGTAGTGGTTTGGTAGTAAAAGTTGTTTATATTTTACGAGTACTTTCACCCCTTGAAAGATTGCCAACGAGTTCAAAGTATTTTATTTGAAGCCCAGGCTGGGTTACAAATAAAATACTTTCCTTCAGTTTCATCTACGTGAATTTTCTAGACGAACATTATAAATACATAATATATGTCGGAACAAGAGGCCGCTTGGACCTGGATTCTTCACCGTTGAACATATTACTGAGCGTAGATGTGTGTTGCGGTTGAGAAGAAAAACTCGGAAGATGATTATAGATTTTTAGATTAAATTTGAACTCGCCAAACGAAACGTTGGACAGTTTCTAGACACTTGTTGCCTGCACGATGTCAAATGATCAAGAGAGCTGCTCCACGACGCTTGTAGCCGGTCTCGTCAACTCACACAAACGTCAGGCTAGACTCTGCCGAAGCGCGCCAACTTCACGCTTGCGTTACCTTGTCAATTGACATCCCGTACTCATTACTCTTCCTATATATATGGACTTTATTGATTACAATTCCTAACAATAAGCGTAATGTCTACCTAAACTTTGCAATAATTAAAGGCGCATAAAATTTGAAACCCTGAGTTCTAAACGAGGTATAATACCTGTGACTTAGGAGTCAGTGTTCTACTGCCACTTGGACACTATAAACCCTTATGGAAATTAAGAGCTAGTAAGCTGATATTATACAAAAATAATATATTATTATGTCGTGATTTTGAACAGTAAGAAGTATTGGTAGGAAGAATTGATAGTTAGTGGATTAGCACAGAGAATATTTTATATATTTTATTTCTCACGAGATAGAGACTTATGCGGTTGGAATCACTGGGCACAGCTAGTCTAGAATAAAATTCGTACTTTAATACTGAAAGTAAATTTGTCTGAATGCCGTTGTAATTTATTCTCAACATATACCGTTTCACGCCTAAACCACCATTTGAATTTATATAGCATCCCGGGAAAGGACTCAGGTTTTATTTTGTCCAGGTAAAACAATCCCATTGTATAATTTAATAAACCCATAGGCAGAAGCTAGTTTTTAATAAAAATAGGTTTAGCCGGGATACACAGTTTTTAAACAAGGTCCTAAAAATAAAGATTTTTTATCAAGTTGACCTTTTACTAAATGTTTCTTTGAAACACATACCTACATTATGCTTATCATGCATAAGCGTTCTAAAGTTTTTTTTTTTCTACACATTCATATCATATTCATAAAGAAACGAAAAACTGAATTTGAATTAGTTAACCTTTAAGTCAAATGGAACGTAAAACCCAGTGATTAAATAAATAAGTTATTAGTTATATTTTTAGTATTATTTTCCAGTTTATCTTTTAAGGAAAATTACTATGATTAACGTTAATAATTCAAATTGAGTATAAATATAAAAACCTTGAATTCATTCACGGACACACGGCGCACAGCCTCAAACCGCTGGGCCAAGAAACATACAATTTTACGCAAGAGTTCCGTAAATAACGAAAGTGAAACACCAAAGAAGTATTTTTGTAAATTCACATCCTAAAGGGGTCAATAGGGGACGAAAGTTTCTAAGGAAGTTCGTCAGTTTTTCCGATGAACGACATCGGAAACCTGGCTTGTCTAGACTAAAATTATCGATTTACGTACTAAAATAATTATTAATTTAAACGTTTGTAACTTTGTTCGTAGGGAGTAAACTATCGAAGCACCGGTCCGATTAAAAAAAATCTTTTTGCATTTGGTAGCCCAGTTCTTGAGAAAGGTTAGCAGCTATATAACATCACGCTACGACCCTTAGGAGCCGTGCAAAATGAAAAAGTCGGAAACACCGTGAATTGTAAACGAAGTTATAACGCGGGCGGGCGTTGAACCCGGAACGTTGGCCCGAACGAAGTCGCGGGCTAGAAGCTAGTCTCGTATAATTTTGGATGCGCCAGATATTTTTTTGCGTAGGTCGAAATATAAAGTAGAACTGGCAAATCTCGGCCATGAAACAATGTGGCTGAATCTTACGTGGCTCAAAGTAAGTGTTTTTATTTGTGAGGGAGCCATATTTTATTAGACTTTTGGCTGTCTATCGAACGTGTGAAAGTGAGCTGAAAAAACTCAATACTCAAAGCATTTGCTTCAAATAAACCAATTAGAGATACTTTCCAGTCAGAAAGATGAAGTTAGTTGCCAATTCCAAAGTACAGTTGCACCTATGGAGAAGAACAGCGAAGAAACTCCATGACACTATTTTAAATCATAATATTGTGCATATTAAAAGCGTCTGACGATGACTAGTCCATACTGATGGTGCCCGTTCACGAACATGACGTTTTGATCAGAGAGAAAAATGAAAGAGAGTACCAAAGATAAACCAAGTAACGCTCATTTAGTTTTGACACTGACATTAACGGTCACTGTCAGACGGTTAAAAACTTAGTTTAATATGTAAAACTCTTTAGTGTAACTAATATTGTGAACGTCTAAACAATAATAATCTACATTAAACCACCACAAAAACTTCATCAGTAATCAAATCTGACGCAACGTTTTTTATGGAGATATAATCAAGAGTTCAAAGATCTTCAATTATTCTCAAGCGGTATAAGTTACAAATGACTATTATTACATTATTATGATTAGCCACGCAAAAACTTGCCTCAAAAACTAGTACAGTAATTCAGTTTTTTGCGCTAAGTTTTTGCTCTATGGTATGGTACACACGGCTAAATATCAAGCTATACCTACATTTTCAGTTTTAGCTGACCTCGTATTGTATAGCTTTATCGTACAATTTAAGTCAGCTTATACTGGAAATTTCAAGCTTGATTTGGCGCCGTGCGTACGTATTTATGAACGGCTTTTTTAAAATATAACTGTTAATGGTGCCGATTCCCTTATTCACAAACTAAACTAAATTTAAGTTCAGTGCATCTTTTTCTTTCTATTTCATTAAGAAAAGGACAGAAGATAAATTTTAGTTGAGTCCTGTCAAATTAATCAGCGTTTGACGTAAATTGACGTAATTTTAGTAGGCAAGTTTTTAATCACGTCTAAACTTGTATGAAGCGCTGATTAATTTGACAGGACTAAACTAAAATTTATCTTCTGTCCTTTTCTTAATGAAATAGAAAGAAAAAGATGCACTGAACTTAAATTTAGTTTAGTTTGTGAATAAGGGAATCGGCACCAATAAGTTACTTACCGTCATTGTTTATAGTTGATGCTGCGGAGGGCTGTAACGCCACTTCTTCGTTCCAGGTTATGCACTAGGAAGTGAAAGGCGATCGTTTTGGGGGACTGTCTTATGTAATTATGACATTCGAAATCTGCTATAAGTAAATAATAAAATAAATAAATATCTTAGGACAACCAACACACCGTCATCTGATCCCAAACTAGTCAGAGCCTGTACTATGGTAACCAAACAACTGATAAATATACTTAAATATTTCTAAATACATACATATTATAGATAAATTACACCCAGACACAGAAAAAATGATTGTGCTCATCACACAAATATTTGTCCTGGGTGGGAATCGAACCCACGACCTCAGGTTTTGCAGTCAGGGTCACTAACCACTAGACTAACAGGCCAGTCAAATAAGCCGCAGCCTAGTAAGAATAAATATATTGATACATAATTTTGGAGCTCGTACAATAACATTCCAAAAGCTGGGTTGAGAAGGAAATGTCACTGGGTTCTGTATCACAAAAACTTATTGGTTAGGCTTTCTTTTTATGATTTTTGGTAATAGATAGCTCTATTACCAAAAATTAATCATCATGTAATACGTATTCTGTACCTATATATCGGTATATCAGTAAGAACATTAGGCCTGTGACACACAGATAGCTTACACAAAAAGCTGGGATCTATAAAAGTTACTTAGCACGAGATTTGACGTAGACAAAGTTCCCGTCTCTATATTGCACTTGCTGTACTAACAGCAGTGCGACAATGACAGGAATAACGCATAGCCAAAGTATGTGCTAAGTAACATTGAGATCTCGGCCCTTGTAATTCAGACTGTAAACATTATATGAGCTTAACTAGGGAGAAAACTAACACAGCGTTTAAAAAAACTGATGTAGGTACTGGTGTTTGGTGACTTGTAATACAGGTTTTTAAATAAACCTACCTCAGGCACCAGTCTCTCACAAAGTTAGATCCTTTTACGTGCACTACTTTATAAGCTTAGCATTTAGTTCATAACTTGTGTAGAGAAAATAAACGTTTATATTATTATTATTATTACTTTTAATCAATAAATTCAAATAACAACACTCGTGCAGACGACAATACAATTTCTAGCAACAAGTTTTCAATTCAGACTTTCAGGTACAACGATCTCGTCGAGTTGAACGAAGTCTTCAACTATGTCAAGACTATTACGACACTATAACGTTTGAAAGTTTCGCTATTTTCAGTACAAACTGAATGAATCATTTTAGTCTTGACAGTAATAATAAAAAGGAAACCAAAAAACTTAATTAAAATAAAATACAAAATGAAAAATAACTTTAATATCGGAAGTCGGTGTCTTTCAATCGATCAAAATATATATATGTTTATGCCACCGACTTCCGATATTTTTCTTAAAATGTTTTTTTTGCCTGTTTTAGCCATAGTGCCACCAATTTTTTTTAAATATTTGTACACCACTACTTACTATGTAAATAACGGTGACTGGAAGCAATAGAATATCATGAAGATACACAAAGCAGATTAAATACGTATTAACCAAGTAAACGTCAAAACTATCCAAGCAAAATAATAAATATAGACAACATAATTTATATAAGGGTGGGACACTTGAGGCATATCCTAGCTTCATATTAAAAAAATAATTTCCAAAATCGGTCGTCAATTGATAGAGTAATAGGTAAAAATATATTTTAAAAAGATACAAACGAACATACACTCTCTTTATTTTTTTGAAATCGGTTAAAAATGAATAACGCTGATGCGTTTTTGAGAGTAACTCGTTTGTGCAGTGTTCGAAAGTGTGACGCGACCACACTGAGGGTCTGAGTTCGATAACCGAGTCGGTCAGTGTAATTGGGTTTTTCCATCAGAAACTTTTATTAAACCTTACCAATGGAAAAATTGCGTTGTTTACGACGCACTGGGAAATTATTTAAAAAATAAATAAAATGAAGTAGTCCACGTTTTGCTCTTTAAATAACTTTAAGACGGTAAACAATGTCATATCAAACACGGACTGATTATAGTTTATTTATAAACAAATTACCGTGTAGGTAGTACACGTAAGGTAATGGAGTAATCCAATGAATATCAAATTAGGCAATTAACTAAATGACTAACGCGCGACTCTCTTATTGCATAAGCTGATATTCACTATCTATGTACTCGCTGTTCTTCGTACTTCATGTGATTCGTACTTCTTGTACGTGATGTTCTTCAGAAAGGTCAGGTGCGTATTGTCGTAACTGGCGTATTTGTATGACCAATTGTTGACAGGCCTGTTAGTCTAGTGGTTAGTGACCCTGACTGCAAAGACTGAGGTCGTGGGTTCGATTCCCACCCAGGACAAATCTTTGTGTGATGAGCACAATTATTTGTTCTGTGTCTGGGTGTAATTTATCTACAATATTTATGTATTTAGAAATATTTAAGTATGTTTATCAGTTGTCTGGTTACCATAGTACAGGCTCTGCCTAGTTTAGGATCAGATAACGTTGCGTTGGTTGTCCAAAGATATATTATATATTTTATATTATTATTGTATGAACATAAACGAGGCAAAAGGAATATGTAACAGTCGTAGCAGGTAGCGTTCCGTAGTTTCTGCCTACACCCATGGGAAAAAGGCGTCAGTTTATGTATGTATGTACTTGCACACTTGTCTCATGCAGGAAAGATATGAGTATAGGTCACCACGCTGGCTCAAGATGGGATTCCTCATCATCATCACTTTAGCCGAAAGACGTCCGCTGCTGGTTGTAGGCCTCCCCCAAATAATGGGTTGTCACAATCGCCACGCTTGGCAGGCGGGTTGGCAATCGCAGTACGGTTGTAAAATGTATAGAGAACGCTGCTGCCCGTTCTCTAGTAAGTCCTTTAGTCGCCTCTTATTACAATCATGCGGAGAAACGGTCTGGTGTTATTCTTTACGTCCGGCACCACAGAGAAGTCCTGGGATTCCTGACTTACATGAATTACACAGACCAGAAATTGGGGCTTGTAGCTAAGTAATAACAGCCGCATGGGTCGATAGGGCAGCTTTAGTTATGCTTGCTGCTGGTTGATCCGTGGACAGGTGACTATCATTACACACCAAGTTCCTTCCGTGTCTCAGAAAGGACGTTAAGTTGTTGGTGCCGACTGTCTTAAGTGGATCTTTGACAGTCGTCGCGGGTCCTCAGTAGCCCGAAAGTCTGACAACCAGTCTTACCAAGGGGTATCGTATTACCCAGTAACTGGGTTGTGGATGTCAGATAGGCGGTCGCTCCATTTAAAATATTGGTATTCAGATGCATCCGGTTAGACTGGAAGGCAGAGGTTAATTACACAGACCTACAACAAATTACCGTTTTAGGGTTCCATAGCCAAATGGCAAACGGAACCCTTATGGATTCGTCATGTCTGTCTGTCCGTCCGTATGTCACAGCCACTTTTTCCGAAACTATAAGAACTGTGCTGTTGAAACTTGGTAAATAGATGTATTCTGTGAACCGCATTAAGATTTTCACACAAAAATGAAAAAAAAAAAAACAATACATTTTGGGGGTTCCCCATACTTAGAACTGAAACTCAACATTTTTTTTTTTCATCAAACCCATACGTGTGGGGTATCTATGGATAGGTCTTCAAAAATTATATTGAGGTTTCTAATATCATTTTTTTCTAAACTGAATAGTTTGCACGAGAGACACTTCCAAAGTGGTAAAATGTGTGTTTAAAATAAAACACGTAAAATAAATCCGTTGGTAATAGATTAAAACACTTAAGCCTCTTACCAACACAACATTGGTTCTACAAGAAGCCCGCGGTCATTGACCCCCACGGCCCTGAAGTCAGAGAGGTACAGTTCCACGATCACATCAACTTTGAATGTAGATCAGGAAATACAAAAATCAACATTCAGTAAATTGATATTTAAATATAAATGCAATTTAATCGTCATTAACTAAAGAATCTTCACGTTTATATTTCAATTAGCTTAATGGTTTTAAAGTTTACGGAAAATTTTATTATGTTCAAGGAAATTGTTTTAATAATATCTACTATGTAGTAAGAGGAATACAACCAACCAATCTAAGGAGCCTTTTTCCAACTATGCTGAGTTCAGTTTCCAGTCTAACCGCATCCACCTTAACATGCACTTATCACTACTATCATAATCACCACTGCTGGACATAGGCCTCCCCCAAGCACCGCCACTTCGACCAGTTCTGTGCTTCTGGCATTCAGCGGATTCCTGCAACCTACACCAGGTCATCGGTTCATCTTGTGGGAGGCCTTCCAACTCTACGCCTTCCGGTACGCGGTCGCTACTCCAGAACCTTTTGACCTCATCGGCCATCTGTTCTGCGAGCAATGTGCCCTGCCCATCGTTACTATACTAGCTCCAAAACAAAAATATCAATCTTAGAAACTAACCTATTAAAAAACAATTTTCAAACACACAGGATAGTCGCCGAATTCTCTGCTAACCGCGTGTTCAATCAATATTTTATAAATTACCTTGTTTAATGTGTAATTTGTAAAGGCAAGTCGTTAGCTGCGCAATGCCAACTTATGTGGCAATATACTGATGTGCGTAACGTGCCAGAACTTGTTTTGTGCAACTTTACGTTAGAACTAATATTTTAGTGTTGTCTTAGATATTTGCTGAAGGTTTTGTTAAGCTAAGATTTAAAGATCCATACTTATCTTGTTATAGAGGGTGGTTGGGATATCAATGAACAACATGTTATCTTGGATGTTACCTGTTATTTGGATGTCACATATAAAGATAAAATTTAGCACACAAGTAGACCATAAGCTGTGTTCGGACATAGGATACTTTTATCCCGGTAGTATCTATTTTCCGGTAGGATTATTTCCGACCACGTGTTGGCGAAGCGCTGGTAAAATTCAATAACTGACTTTTTGTTTTTTGAATACATTGCTACCACACTAGAAAATAATCTTGTAGGAGAACAAAAACAGAGAAACATTGGATCTAACCAAACATGTCCGTAATGTGTTTCGTCATCGTCTGTGCCATCAGGTCCAAATGGCTGCCAAACGGAGCGTGTAACAGATTCCTTATAAGTGTGGAACTATCTTAGAAACAATCTGTGTTAGACAATTAACTGAGTGTTAATTACTATCTTAATTATAATTACTTCTACCTACTCTTAATTCTGGTTTTATTTATCCATTTTTTATTACGTTATTATGAATTTTTAAAACTCATAGAGTGTTCTACGTGGTTTTCTTGTAATTAATGATTATAAAAACCTTAGCAGTCTGCAGTGTGCCCTATGGAAATAATCCTATTCTTAAATATTAAAGTTATTCTTGGGACCCTTCTGGAGGCTCAGGAGGGGCCGAAGCCAACTCGAAGCCCAGTTTGACTTTTAACTATCCGTTATTATTAATCAGTCAACAATCCGTCATGTCAAATATGGCGTTTATGGCAAGACACTACGCTGATATGGCCAATAACAGGAAGTTTTATAGGAATAACAAAGACAACGCTGCTGCCCGCCCCCTATTTAGTATTAGATTCATAGTTCATTTTCGTTGTTTTTTTCGGGCTTCATGACATAACGACCATTCGCACAACCTGTCACACTGATGATCACCGTATGCCTTTTTACACGACTACGCTACGCAAAGGAGGGTAATGCCGTTACCCTACGCAAAGGAGGGTAATGCCGTTTATCAGTCTATGTGTGTGTTCTGACAGGGTCGCGGAGTTGTTCGGAAGAGTTACCATAGCCCTGGCACAGAGAACTGAACGAACACGGGTGGATTTTAGTCAGTAAAACTCTGACCCGCCCGCTCCACCCAGAGCGGGAGAAGTCATTAATGATGATTTCTAACCCAGAAAAGGAAAATAAAAAGAAGCCTATGTATGTATGTTTGTTCTTGTGGTGTTATAGAGAACAAACGCGTGGGTCGATTATAATGATTCTTTCTTACGTCAATCGATTAGTCCTAATCTTGTAAGTGGCACTAAAGTAACACATGACAGTAATCAAAATCCAATATGGCGACTACCAGACGCCATTTTGTGAAAAAGAAAAAACTTAAAGTCAACGAACCATGTCAAGTAGGGTATCATTGAACAGGTCTTTGGAAATCATGTCATCAGTCAGAGATATCTTAAAATTAACAATAAAGACCTATATTGTCTTTGACTGCGTGAGATTGTTTATTGTATGTATAAAGTTTAAAAGTCAAGGTCTTAAAATATTATTTTTGTTTTAATCTTTTTTAAAGTTCACTGTTTACGCAGTTGGGTTTTTGAATTTCAACTTTTTAAATAGAATACCTACAGTTTAATGTCCTTGTAGTTGGTTAACAAATAAACTTGACCAAAATTTTTAAAAAAGTATTGTTGAGGTCTAATACAGCATATTATGTACTCTTTTTTTTTTGGCGGTGGGATATCATCAAACGACGTCTCCCACTCTGGGTGGAGCGGAAGGGTGGTGCAGACTTTTACTGACTAAAACCCACCCGTGTTCCTTCAGTTGCCCATATGCCAGGGCCACGGTAATTCTTTCGAACTGATCTCGCGACTCTGGCAAGCAGCATTATGTATTCTTAAGTATACATTTCAGCAAAACGAGATAAAGATAATCTACTCAACACATTAAAATACATTCAGTACAACAATATCCTGTTTGTAACGACCTATTTTAAAGCCAAGCGCTGTAACAATCCTACCAAATTGAGACACACACATTCTCATACCACTTTCAACAATTTAGACGTGTTATTCAAATCAGTCGCCTAATATCAGCCGATAACCTATCGATAAACTTATGACTTATGGAATGATGACGTCGGCTTGTTATTTTTGTAATGACAATACCGTGTGTGTAATTCTGTATGAAGTGAGATTGAAAATATTTATATCGCTAGTGATTATTCTGGTGTGGGAACATTTTATAATTGTTATGAATATCTAACTGGATGGGTAACCATTTTTACATACCAAGAAACCTCCGTGCCTCGGAAAGCACGTTAAGACGTTAGTCCTGGCTGTCATTCGGAGATCTTTGGCAGTCGTTACGCGTCATCGGAAGCCCGAAGTCTGACAACTAGTCTTACCAAGGGTTATTATGAGATCTTCAGGCGGATCTTATTATGAGATCTTCAGGCGGATCTCAGGGACTTCCTATACCGGGAACTCTTGTGTCCTTTATATATTTTGTTTATTCCACGCTTTCATGTTTAACAAGCTAGACTGTCTTTTCTACACGAAAAAACCTATGCCAAAGTATTTAAAGGCTTATCCTAAACTAGCTTTTGCCAGCGGCTTTGCCCGTGTATATACTCCGCCTACAGATGAAAACCGCATTAAAATGCGATGCGTAGTTTAAAAGATCTATTCGTGCAGACGCGGGAATTGGCTTTGTTAGAGATTAACTTGACCGTTCGAAAGTGATTAAAGTTATTTTACAGCCAGCTTTTATAACTTAGTGTTAACTTTAGCAGACAACCTTTACATCATATATTATCATGTTACCCTGTAACTGATTTGTGAAGGTCAGATAGGCAGGCGGTCCATATAAAATATTGGCATTCAGTTGCATCAAGTTGGACTGGACGCTGACCCAAACAAAGATGGGAGAAAGCAGGCAGATGATGAGTTATAAATACCAGATTCTTGTGCCTTATAGGTGTGCCTTTCGCGTTTACATCTACGTCGTGATCTGAGTTAGAATAGGTCATCGCTTGATGTAATCCAATGTAAACAGTAGGCACTTTCTTTACTTGGTGAAATCCATACTAATATTATAAATGGGAAAGTGTGTGTGTCTATTTGTCCGCCTTTCACGGCAAAACGGAGCGACGAATTGACGTGATTTTTTAAGTGGAGATAGTTGAAGGGATAGAGAGTGACATAGGCTACTTTTTATTCCGCGACTTCGCCTGCGTCCGCGATAACCGACATTTACGCGAACGAAGTCGCGGGCAAAAGCTAGTAGTTTGATAAAGCTATGTCAGCATATGTCAGGCTATCATGATGATTCTGGTAGAGAATGCCTAAAGTGAAACATTAAGTCCGCTTTTTTACTTTTACCTTTTTGTGAGCATGATGTTTAAATAAATAATATCATACGTTTTTAACACAACAAAAAATAAATAGACAATTATGCAAAACACGCTTTTTTTTAAATTAGCCTTTGATGTCCCACTGCTGGGCGGAGGCCTCCCTACTCTCTTTCCACGTCTCTCTGTCCAGAATTGCTAAGGACCAATCTTTATTAAAAGAGTCCAGCTCATCCCGCCATCTCTATGTGGTCCTGCCGCGATGTCTCTTGCCATTAAGCGGGACCCATTGGGTCGTAAGTTTGGCCCACTGATCGTCTGGAAACGCGCTTTCTCGGAAGCAACTAAAAGATGATATTCAAATTTTGAAATAATCCAATTTTTTGGACACGTGATGTCAGTGTAGCTAAAGTACTCACACATTAATTCGCCAGTAAAGTATTAACCAAATCACTTAATTTGTCTCCAAGAGTAAGTCTCATTGCAACGTGGTACCCATAGATCGCTGAATATAACTGAGTTTACCGTGCATCTGCTGTACCTTTCAATATAAATAACACCATTCGCTACGTTACAGCTTGAAGCTTCAGGCACACTAAGGCAAGTTAATTGGCATCGCTTCAGTGGCTCGGACAACGTTTATCACTCAAAGGGGTAGGCAGGGGAGTGGGTACTGTGTTCTTTTACATAGAGATATAATTAAATTACTGTGTAACCTGGTTAAAAGCATACTTATCAGAGTCAAAAGAATTGAATTATAGAATGACTCTAATCCTATGAAACCTCGCACACTAATCCACGCTGAATCGGCCGAATAGCCGAAAGAACTCAGAGGTTTTCTTTGATTCGGCGCTTCCGATTCTTTCGCGCGGACAAGTATGCGTTAACATTTAAAGTGCCCTATAGGATATGCGGCCCAGCGACACCTTTGAAATACCTCTGTTACTGGTTTTTTTTAGTTTATTAAATTTTTCTCTCTATAATTGGGAATTCGTAACTCAATACTCAACCTGTACAAGTAAAGGAGCGTCCATTAATTACGTGCGGCGTTTAGGGACGGGCGGGGGTCAAATCGAATCTCACTGTTACGTGATCAGAGGGGAGTCTTGGCAAATATCACGTAATTATTGTTTATTTCGCTAAAAACAATGGCAAATTGCGAGATTGGACGCCCCCTAACACCTAATAACAATTAATTTTCAAATTATAAGTAGAGAGAGTCCTAAATTATCAATTTTTCTTCGAGTGACAGTGAACAGACATACGTGAACATAATCCAGCATTGCATGTGTAAGCCGGCACGCCCTGTATGGTTGGAGGCTTATAATTAGGTTATTCCATGCTTGAGTATGATATGGCAAATAATTTAATTTGATGTTCCGTGTCTCGTAAATCTATTCTGTGGTAATGTTAATTACTTTGCATTTTTTTTTTTAATCAAGTATTTCTAGCTACACAGACAGCTGGGCAGCTGGGAAGTTTGATACGCCAGTTCTTTATCCCAGCTAAAGCACTACGTAGTGAACGACAGGTGTTTTGGGGGACTGTCTTATGTAATTTTGACGTTCGAAAAGTGCTGATTCTCAGCCAAATTTTAATAAATGACTTAATTTGAATTTTATCATTTTGAGTACCTAATTGGTTTGATGGTACGCCACAATGTTTGTTTTGATGAACTTTTTCACCTCTGTCTATGAAAAGAGGTATATTTTGACCTGCGGGTGCGGGGGCCTCTGTAAATAAGACATCTGTAGTTTCGAATTAACTATTACACAAACTGAATAAATGAGAAGTCTTTCTAAGTGATATACATACAATCCGAGGTCCTTGTAGATCCCACTAATCCATGTTACTCTTTATAGACCTTATTTATTTTTATTCTATATCTTTATATAACTTACAATATTTTTGCTCTTTGAATTTTCTGACCGTGCATTTAAGTACAATAATTTTGTAGAGGTCAGAAATTCCGTTTATCACATGTGACTATGTTACCCTAAGCTGATGAACTTTTTTGATTTCACTGGGTTGTGGAGGTCAGATAAGCAGTCGCTCCATGTAATATACTGGTATGCAGCTGTTTACTGACTAAAACCCACCCGTGTTCCTTCAGGGTCCTATGCCAGGGTCACGGTAACTCTTTCGAACAATCTCGCGACCCTGGCAGACATATCGGTCCTAGCAGACCCCTTCAGTGCTGCTGACATCTCAGCTGTTTACGTTTAGACTGAAATCAACCCCAACGTAGTTTTAGGTTTAACAAATAATATACGAGTATGACTTAATTATAAAAAATTTAATTTAAAATTTAAAAAACCCCCGACACAAAACCTAAAATCCCTTTAAAAAGTAAAAAATAATGAAAAAAAAACTCAATCTTGAAGTACCTAAGTATGTATTAATAGTTCAAAAAAAAAATACGTCGCGTTGGGGGACCGCTCCAAACCTAACAATTTACTTACAAATAGTCTAAGTATTACCTAACTGAAGAAAACTTTTATAAAATGACTTCTAAATATTGCATTTAGGATACGACCGTCAACGACGTCTGCCCTCGCAGAGCGGTCCCCCAACGCGACGTATTTTTTTTTTGAACTATTAATACATACTTAGGTACTTCAAGATTGAGTTTTTTTTTCATTATTTTTTACTTTTTAAAGGGATTTTAGGTTTTGTGTCGGGGGTTTTTTAAATTTTTAATTTAATTTTTTATTTTATACTTTTTATTGGTATACTTATTATAATGTAGATTTTGTTATGTTGTAAATACATAGAACTTCGCCGTGGCCAACAGGAAGATGGTAAGCTTCCAAAAACAATATCAATTCAATTTGATGATGCCACTATCGGCCGGAGTTGTGTTGACGAGAATGGATGGATTCTGATAAGGCCACATACCTAATGTAACTTTTCAAGGTCTTAGAGGATATGGAAATATTGAAAGAACAATGTTTCCTATCATTTTATGTTGGGCGATTACGGCATATAAGTTGTAAGGCACGACAGTTGAAAAAGCTGTGGTTTACTTAGGTAAAAGTACTTTCGCAAAAGGCCAAGCCTATGTAGCCTTAAGTGGAGTATTTTTACTCTGTTTCAGGCTACATAGGCTTGGCCTTTTCCTTGGATGGTGTAGCAGTTTGTGAGCTCGACCAAAGAAAACTATTTAATAACCCACATGACAAATCATCTTTAGCAGAATTGCAAAGACTGAGATGTAGTCATTGATACTCTCACGTGACAATCGGATTTCCATGTCCCAATTTACCCACCACCAATTTTCTCATCAAACGAAGCTTGAACATTCTCGATTAAGTCATCAATATTCTCTTTCAGTGCGCTTTCATTTGAGATCCCACTCGAGTATATTTGTAGACATTCGGTTATTCTTCCCCACTTTCACCCCCCACAACTTTTAAACGGCTCAACCGATTTTCATCAAACATGTCTAAGAACACTCGCACATAAGTCACCTTTAATACAAAAAAATAATAATTGAAATCGCTTCATCCGTTCGGGAGCTATGATGCCACAGACAGACAGACACACAGACAGACCGACACACAGACAGACAGACAGACAGACAGACAGACAGACACGTCAAACTTATAACACCCCTCTTTTTCCGTCGGGGGTTAAAAAAGCATTTTATTGATAGTGATAAAGTCCAAGAAATTAAATTAGTTTTCGTCATATTAGAGATAGTGTTTATGAAAGATGACAATCGTATCTTGTAACAGCTAATGAAAATCTAACTTAGGAAGTCCGGAGCCACAATTCGAAGTAATATTTTCAGAAGGCAATTCTTTTCCACAACACTCATTACAAAGGACGGAAGCGCCGACTTATGCCTGTCGCCGCCATCCGTCTGCGAGGTAATCTCTCCGGTATAGACTGTTGTTTGACAATAATGACTTATAAAAAATTAAAAATTTAAAAAACCCCCGACACAAAAACCTAAAATCCCTTTAAAAAGTAAAAAATAATAAAAAAACTCAATCTTGAAGTACCCAAGTATGTATAAATAATTCAAAAAAAAAAATACGTCGCGTTGGGGGACCGCTCCAAACCTAACAATTTACTTACAAATAGTCTATTACCTAACCGAAGAAAACTTTTTAAAATGACTTTTAAATATTGCATTTAGGACACGACCGTCAACGACGTCTGCCCTCGCAGAGCGGTCACCCCCAACGCGACGTATTTTTTTTTTTGAATTATTTATACATACTTGGGTACTTCAAGATTGAGTTTTTTTATTTTTTTTTACTTTTTAAAGGGATTTTAGGTTTTTGTGTCGGGGGTTTTTTAAATTTTTAATTTAATTTTTTATTTTATACTTTTTATAGGTATACTTATTATAATGTAGATTTTGTTAAGTTGTAAATACATAGAACTTCGCCGTGGCCAACAGGAAGATGGGAAGCTTCCAAAAACAATATCAATTCAATTTGATGATGCCACTATCGGCCGGAGTTGTGTTGACGAGAAAGGATGGATTCTGATAAGGCCACATAATGTAACTTTTCAAGGTCTTAGAGGATATGGAAATATTGAAAGAACAATGTTTCCTATCATTTTATGTTGGGCGATTACGGCATATAAGTTGCAAGGCACGACAGTTGAAAAAGCTGTGATTTACTTAGGTAAAAGTACTTTCGCAAAAGGCCAAGCCTATGTAGCCTTAAGTAGAGTATTTTTACTCTGCTTCAGGCTACATAGGCTTGGCCTTTTCCTTGGATGGTGTAGCAGTTTGTGAGCTCGACCAAAGAAAACTATTTAATAACCCACATGACAAATCATCTTTAGCAGAATTGCAAAGACTGAGATGTAGTCATTGATACTCTCACGTGACAATCGGATTTCCATGTCCCAATTTTCCCACCACCAATTTTCTCATCAAGCGAAGCTTGAACATTCTCGATTAAGTCATCAATATTCTCTTTCAGTGCGCTTTCATTTGAGACCCCACTCGAGTATATTTGTAGACATTCGGTTATTCTTCCCCACTTTCACCCCCCACAACTTTTAAACGGCTTAACCGATTTTCATCAAACATATCTAAGAACACTCGCACATAAGTCACCTTTAATACAAAAAAATAATAATTGAAATCGCTTCATCCGTTCGGGAGCTATGATGCCACAGACAGACAGACACACAGACAGACCGACACACAGACAGACAGACACGTCAAACTTATAACACCCCTCTTTTTCCGTCGGGGGTTAATAAGGGGCTATTATTACAATAGCTTGGTAAAGGTATGGTCCGTGTGGTGCTGGACGATACGAATATTACCATCCCATTTCTTCCCGTGGGTGTCGTAAAAGGCGACTACTGTAGTAGTACATCCACTTTTCTTCATCATCATCGTAATTTCTTTCTCATCATTAAGAGGTGACTACAGGACTTACCTTTAGTCGCCTCTTACAACACCCACAGGAAGAAATAGGATGCTGCTATTTTTACCTCTGACATCACACGGAGTACCCATGTCACTAGTCCATGCACATTATATTGTCCTTTGCAAACATTCTTCATGAAGTTTGTAAAAGAGAGAGCAAATCTGAAAAGAGATATCTACGTTCAGCAAATTCTTGAATAAAGTAGAATAGTTTCAAAGTTCTAATTTTATAAATACTTTTATAAACATCCAATCAGTTTGTTCCAAACAAAAACTTCTGTGGACTGATTAATTTGTTACAGTTTAAACAATTTCAAGAATTCAAATCTTTAAATTACTTTTCTTGCAGTATGTAGTAGTTTCGCGCCCGTAATATGTCAGAGGATAAACAACGGCGTCCTCCTATCTGTTTTAACAACACAGTAATCCGTTATTCAAGCTCGTTTGTTATCCTTTTGAATTAAATCAAAAGTCATTAATGATTTTGACGTACGAAAAGTGATGATTCTCAGCCTAATTTGGCTGAGAATCATCACTTTTCGTACGTCAAAATCACAATACACTGTCCCTCAAAACGCTCGCTCTTCAGCACTTCCTAGTGCTTTAGCTAAGAAATTGGCGCAAGAAACTCCCCAGCAGATTATTTTTTGTAACCACGGAAAAAGTCAATTTTGCCTGTTAGTCTAGTGACTAGTGACCCTGACTGCTAAGACTGAGGTCGTGGGTTCGATTTCCACCCAGGACAAATCTTTGTGTGAAGAGCTCTATCATTTGTTCTGAGTCAGGGTGTAATTTATCTATAATATGTATGTATTTTGAATTATATAAGTATATTTATCAGTTCTCTGGTTGCCATAGTACAGGCTCTGCTTAGTTTGGGATCAGATTACGTTGTGTTAGTTGTCCTAAAATATTATTATTATTTTTATATCTGTTAACATAACTCGGGACCCTGGGATCCCGGTCCTTTGGAAGGCGTACGAGGGGCCGAAGCCAACTCGCAGAGGCCCCTTAGACAATTTTAAATGATGAGGCGGCACCAACCACTCAAGGGCAATCCCCGGTTGGACTATTACAGAATATGGAAACAAAGCAAATTAGGCTATGGGTTTGGATGGCTACAGTGGATTGGTAACTGCAACTAGGAAGAACTATGGCCCCTGCCTGATCAATGTTTTGTATACACGGATAAAATTATTATTATTATTTATCTATTCCGTGGTTGGAGTAATCATTGTAAAGCTTTAAATTTTTTTACGTATTTGAATAATAATAAAAAAATTGTTTGGTTTAGCAGTCGAACTCAGTACTGAAAAAGAAATTGGGTCTTTCAGAAGATAAGGAATCTTAACTCCGGTTACCCAAACACCAATAAAGCTATAAGCCCCAGATTAATATCAACAAAAAAACTAGGTTTATACCTGAGTTTAATTTACTCATTCAAAGCTAAGGGCGGTGGCTTGCGTGGAGCTAGAACACAAATATTTAGCCTCCATGGATCTCGTGTGACCAGAACAAATAAAATGGTCGTGGACCTAATTCGTCGGTGCGAACACGCGAATTATGGATTATTTTTGTTATTTATTTCTTACCTGGCTACCTATGTTTTTTCCTGTTAAATATTTACTTAGTGGTAATTGGTCGGTGCCCTTTGGGATCGATTTAACCTATCCAGTGTTGACTAATGAGACAGAATAAAATAAATTATCTGTTTTTGGTACAGTCCGGGAAACCAACATTATTTTGCCAGCATAATTTACGATTTTTCCCGAAAAAACAAATGCCAGTACTCACAATACTTAGATGTCTACTTACCCAATTAGGAGGATCGTGCGTAAAGCTAAATAAAGGAATGCCAGACCGGTTTGTGAGTCCACGGCTACTGTACAAACAAAATAGACAAGTTAACTTAGGTTCCGTAAATATTTCATTAGAATAATACTTTTTAATGATAAATAGTACTGTCAAATGATGACATCAATGAGTAACCACCGAATCATGTTATTTGATACTAGCTTCTGCCCGCGACTTTGTCCGCGTCAAATTTATGCAGCCCTGACTCTTCCCGTCAGATCGAATTGCCTCCCAGTTTTCGAACATTTTTCGTTGCTGCTCCGCTCCTTTTGATCGTAGCGTGATGTTATATAGCTTATAGCCTTTCTCAATAAATAGGCTACCCAACACAAAAAAAATTACAATACGGACCAGTGGCAGTAGTTCCTGAAATTAGCGCGTTCAACCAAACAAACAAACAAACTCTTCAGCTTTATAATGTTAGTATAGATTTTGCTTATTTTCTTGAGATTGTTGCGCCACTACTTCCCAGCTAAAGTACCAAGAAGTGTTGAAGGCCGGGCGTTATAGGGGACTGTGTAATTTTGACATTCGAAAACCACTGATTCTCAGCTTAATTTGAATAAAAGACTTTTGATTTTGATTCTACAACAGTTTTTTTTTTTTGTTTTGAGAAATATTTAGGTATTGATATTTTTCCTCATTTCAATTTTGTGGTTTTAATTTGCATAAAATTAGCCAAGCTTACTGGTTCGGTATGATACTAGTAATGAAGGTCGCTTTAAGGTATCTGTGGCGAGTGTGACACTATCGACTCAAACAAGGCACAATGACACTGGAAAATCTTGGGTATTTTAGCCCCCATTTCCCACTGTTTCGGTTGATCAAAACAAGGGAAAATGTGGACTAAAATACCCAACATCGTTCATTTGGACATTCAAAAAGTTCTGACAAAAAACCGGATATTAGAAAAAAAAGTACATTTTTTTTAACTTTTATAATTTACCAATACTTACTCATTTAACTTTATTCGTTTTCTGATTTAAAAAAAAACACTTAAGTTGAAAAAAGTTTGAACAAATGATAAGGCCGGGAAAATTTCGGATGGGCGGCCAAAAAGTCGGACATTTACGGGCAAGTCCGGACAGAAGGTAAATCTATGTGTCAGCTATTTTGCTAAAACCTCAGCCCAGCTTAGTATTTGTTTAATTACAGCGACACGTGGAACCTCCGAATGTTTTATTTCTGCGTGATTGGCGGTGACCCTGGCCTTCTACTGATCTGCTCGGTAATCCCGACCGCCGCACCCTCAGGGGCTTCCCAACGCCGAATTCATTTGTTTTGTACACGCATCACATACAGGTTTAGGCAACAAACTTCATAATATAACATCACGCCTCTGATTACGGGAAGAGTTAGTCAGAGATGCACCTACAATACCTAGATTTCGCCAGTTACGTATTAAGTCCCATATAATAGGAGGCTTTCAACCGGGCACAAAATCAAAGAGTAAGTAATTCTAGATGGAAAAACTCAACAACACTTTGTTCGACCTAGAATTTAAAAATGGGATCTCATGCTTAGCTTTAGTGCTTGCGACCACTAGAGCAACGAGGCAGACTAGACTACTCCTTGATACTAGGCAAATATTTTGAGTTATTACTTCATCATTTCAGCCGAAAGACTAATACACTGCTAGACATAGGTCTTGGGGGACTTTGCCATCATCGCCACGCTTGGCAGGCAGGTTGGCGATCGCAGTATGGTGGTAAAATCTATAGAGAACGCTACTGCCCATCCTCTAGTAAGTCCTTTAGTGGCCTTTTATGGCACCCACGGTAAGAAATGGGAGATATTACTTATAGGAGGGTAATCAACACCATATCAAGGACCTGAGATTCATTTATGTAAGAGGAATGTTTTGTGTGGGTTTTATTTTATTTTGTTACCTGTAAACACTTCAAGACATGGAATCTAGAGCCAAAGTTAAAAAGTCTTGCATCAATTTTTGGGGCAGACAAAATGTGGTAGGCGAATACCGGGCGTTGTAGGGCAAATAAACTGAGTTTATTGAACTTGTACCCTCCAAACCAGAACATACCAATACGGCTTAGCGGGCAAATCCATTGTAATAGTTCCTGGAAGGAATATTTAACAAAGATCTTGCCTTATTTCCCCAAAGGGTTACACACAGGTGAACCTATAGGCCACCCACAGTTCGCTATTACCTGCTTTAATACGTCTAAAATTATTTTCCTTTCAACACCCACAGGTTGAATAAAACCGGCTATTCTTAGCCAAAGTCCCAGTTTAGCCCACACTATAACTAAACGTAGTTATGCGCGTTACGTTTATGAAGGTAGCTTATCAATACTCTACGCGGCTGCCGATCCGTCATGCCCGGTGGTGCGGCGATCGTAAAATTAATGTACGATTTTAAGCTGAAACCGAAGAACTAGTACTAGAGTACGCGAACTGGTTCTCCGTACCTGGTATTTTGTGGGTAGCTTATGAAGGATTATGGGCATAAAAGAAAAGTATTAATATGGTTCAGTTTGATATTTTATTGGACAACGATCGGAGAGCACACGACCAACTCACGAGTTTTTCATAAAGACAACAGTACCTAAATATAATGACAGATGTCAAACAGCTGTCATGTTAACATCGTTTACGAAGTCCGCGAAGCAAGTACATTCAATTGCGTTTACAGAAAATATTATCAATTACCAACAATTTAATAGTGGAAGAACTAGTAAATAACTGTAGGGTGATAGTTTTAATATTTCTTCTCAGTCAATGATAAATGTACATTTATGAGTAAAACGAGTTGATCTTAGTAGTTTTCGATAGATGCCGAGATTCAATATGTGCTGGCCAAGTCGCGGGTGTTCTAAAAGAGAATCACTATATTTAAACCATTCTTCTAGTAAATAAACCTGTGCAAATGTCTGGCAAAAATCAGCTCTGGTACCTAAATAACTAATCTGTAGAAATCTGTATCGTATTAAGCGGTTGTATTGAGCAGATATTACGCTTATTTTCATAACGAATTTGATATTTCTTTTATGTTTATTGCTTTGACTTGTGGGCTATTGATATTGTTAGAAACAGTTTTCCTGCCTTTTTATCAGCATAAATATACATAAATACATTTTTGGAAATAGAAACAAGAGTAAATCCATAATTTTCTAATCAGATACTTCTTAAAACTAATACGATAATGTAGCAAACAACACTCTGTCGTAGTACGGTATCGTAACCACCAAACTACCACAAACTAGTTCGTCCAGAAATAACTAACTTTGGGAACTAGTACAACACTAGTGTAATGTATTCGTACAAAGGAATGCGGTGTTTCAGAACGAAAATATTATGAGTACTCGTTTTGTTTTATGATGTTTATGAATTAGGTTTTTGGTTTAAAAGCGATTTTTGTTTTGTTTTAAATTTACGGTGTTCGTGACCTTTCGGTGACATGTATAACGCGACAAAGATAATTTATTAGCAAAATAGGGCTGAGCTACACGATGATTGTTACATATTTGGTCTGCTAAAACAGGTCAGCTCAAAGCTGCAATAACACTTTCTTTAAAAGGCACATAAAATTCTAATAATAATATAATGTTTGGACTTTAAAAGAGACAGTGAGCCATGACCTCTAAGTTTGTTTTGACATTTCTTCTCAGGGATTAGTGCAGCTAGAAAATGCCGGTGCCATCAAGTTTTTAAAATATTGACGTGAACTATTGTTATCTACTTATATAAATGAACATTTCATTTCAGCATATAAACTGAACTTTTAATAATCTTTTCATACCGACTATGATTATAAACTTCTGGGATCCTTTTAAGCTTTGGATTAAGTTCATCATCATGATAATTTCAGCCAAAATACGTCAACTGCTGAACAAAGTTTTTATTTTTAATTTTTTAGTTATGGTAGATACCCCACACTAATCCAATCGCTTTATTCGTTCATTTGTCGCGCAAATACTTAATGCAAATTTAAGACTTATATGGTTTTCATATAAATCCCACTGTCCAAATGAAACCAAATTAAAATGGGACCATTCGGGAAGCACCAGCTTTCAAACAAAAATCATCAAAATCGGTTCACCCAGTCAAAAGTTATGAGGTAAAAAAACGTAAAAAATACAGACGATACCAGATTGATAACCTCCTCCTTTTTTTGAAGTCGGTTAAAAATGCTTTTTATGGTCAAATTGAAATAAACGATTTCACTTTGAGCAGACTCTAAGAACATTTCCTTTAATATTCTGTCTCTTTTGACAGTCAAAGACAGAATGGAACTTGATCCCACTTGATCTCACAACCGAAGTGCTTCAATAATTGGAAATACATTTAAAATGTATTACATTTCCTTCTGCCCGGGATATTTACTATCGTTTGAGTGTCCCCTCTCTCTCTCAAAGGGGCTGGTCAAAGGATCATTAGGTGCACTATTCCCTTCGTCTTTCCTTTAGATGTCGAATAACTCGAGACAGTGGATCCATCTGACATATCCATTATAAAGAAAGACTTGGGACTGGGACACAATTGCTGGGAGCTTTGTATTTTGAGCAGGTTCTATATCTTACGTATAGCCAGTACTGTTACGTCTCTGGTTTGTTTTAGGACCACGGATTGATCGAAGGTTAAGCTTCACTTGTCGCGGTCGTTTCGTAGATGGGTGACCGTTCATTACGTATCATGAACCTTCCGTGCCTCGGAAAGCACGTGAAGCCGTTGGTCATGGCTATCAATCTTAGATCTTTGACAGTCGGAGTACCTTCCCGGTCTTACCAAGGGGTATGGTGTTACTCGGTAACTGGGCGTGGAGATCGGATGGTCGCTCTAAAAAAATTCATTCGGCTGCACCTGTTGCAGGTGCATCAAAATAAATTAGGAATATTAGATTTCAAATAAAATTCAACTTCAATGATAAAAGATTTTATCAGTAAGTAAGATTGTACAAACACAATGTAATATAGTAGTTATATATGTATCACAATCTCGTATGTTTATGTGGATATATGGCGGAAACCATAAATACCATTATCATTAATATAATTTAATGCAATGCACTAAAGATTAGAAAATGTATTACTCGTAAGTACAGTTTATTTTAAGTTAACCGTTTATAACTATTTGAACTAAAATATTCAAACGATTTATTCACAATATACTCATCTTTTTATAAAAAAAAATATTGAAGAACGTCACAATCACAAGACATGTTCTTTTATAAAATTCAAAAAAAAAAAACAATAAATACTTTTCAGTAAACAATATGATTCAAAGCCAAATTAATAAAAGGTGGTAAATAAATATTCTTGTGTGATGACACATTTGGCAATATTTTGGCATGCAAATATTATTATTATTAAAGTAAGGTGCTAATTTACATAAATTATATAAACCTACCTATAGTTAAAGTTAAAATTTAATTATTTAAAGAAAATATTGTTATTAGGACGCATTTGAAACTACATAAAACCAACAGAACAAAATATATACAATCACAGATTTGAATGTTTTGATCTATATTAAGTATACAATATATTCAACAAACCAATAAGTAGGTATATCTGTATCCTATTGCTACTTATAATCCAAACTACTAAGAATTTCCTAATAGAAAAAACCCAACCGGACTTTCCACGGGCCGAGGATCTAACCCCGAACTTGCACATGCCACCTCTAGACTCATACATAAAGCATTTTGGCTTCATATCGACGCACAGCAAATCTATTCCTCAGGAAAATAACTTGAACATAAGATAACATCACGCCTATAATTCTTGTAGAGTTAGACAGACGTGTACCTTTATAACGCACTAGCTTCTGCCCGCGACTTCGTCCGCGTCAAATTTTCGCTCCCCTTCCCGTCGCATCGAATTGCCTATCAGTTTTCGTCCATTTTTCGTTTGCTGCTACGCTCCTTTTGACCGTAGCGTGATGTTATATAGCGTTCCTCAATAAATGGGCTACCCAGCACAAAAAGTTTCATGATTCTAGCTTTAAAAATGACAATACTTCCTTACAGCCTTTCATCCTCCTTTTCAACCCCTTAAAACCCTTTTTCCGCAATAAAAAGTAGCCCATGTCCTTTCTCAGGCTCTAAACTATCTGTGAACCAAATTTCATTTAAATTGGTTCAGTGGGTTTTAGCAGGAAAGCGAAATAGACAGACAGACAGATTTACTTTTGTATTTATAATATTAAAGTGTGATTAGTGTGATATTTCTCCATTTTTATTCCATGTAATAGGGGATAAGTCTGTTACCATCTACCAGGCACAAACCCAGACTCCAAACTGTCTTTGAAAAATTCCTGATGAAAACACAACACAACTTGAAATAACCAGCAACAGACACGCCGTAACAGACGTCAAAGCCTAGAATCTAATAACATTTCGCAATACTCCGTCGTTTTCTGAATTCGCGGCTAGATTTCTACGAAGTGAGGTTCCAATTAATAGAAGGAGGGGTACCTGACGCCACCACATATGCTTGTTTTGATAACCTGACCCAGACATGTCTCTAACCTGTCCACTGCCCCAGGCACAAATATTATCTATGTAACGTTAAAGTCAGGCATGTGTTTCTTGCTAGCCATAAGCCATGATAATGTGTAGATAAGATAATCTGTCTGTCCATTTCCGAACCATGTTTGGGTCGGCTTCCGGTCTAACTGGGTGCAGCTTAATATCAGTATTTAACATGGAGTGACAGTCTATCTGACCTCCACAATTCAATTACTAAGTAGACTGCTGGTCAGATTTTTTGGGGTTTCTGCTTACCTGTAATAAGTGTAGCTTATAACATCGATGGACCTCTGCAGCTGATATTATTTAGAAGTTTTAGTAAACAGCTAAATAAAGCTGGTAGGTACTTTTATAATGAGTTATATTGAAATCAATATCATTCTCCTGCTCTTATCCCAATTTAGTTCGAGTCGGCGCAACATGTCTTATTCTTCCACACTTCTCTATTAGTCCTCATGTTAGTTGTCACCCTTTTTAGCCATATCATCATTCACACAATCCATTCATCGTTTCTTTTATTTCCCTCTACTGTTATAGCCATCGACAGTCATACTCAAAACTTTTCTCACTACATTTTCCTTATTCCTCCACATCACAAATTCCATGACAACCGATTTCCACACAACGTTTCAGTTACCGGTGCCACTTTCAGACTTCCTCTTATGAACTCATTTCTTATTCTATCCATTCGCGTAGCAACATTTACCGTACTCGTCTTACCAAGTATCTTGACTTAGCACACGAGGTTGTCCATATGTGAGCCGTGGACTCTGCAATAATGTACAGATAATAATCATTACAGTAAATGGCCTAATAACAGAGAGCTTTGACCAACACCTTAGGCAAGGGCTTGATTCAGAACGCAGTACTCCTGGACAAGGCACCCATAGTCAGGAGGTTCCTCTGTTTAGAGCCCTCACCACCGGCACTTTGGGCCCAGCTCCTTATGCCGGTGGGCCACTTTTTAGGGTTCCGCACCTCAAAAGGAAAAACCGGAACCCTTATAGGATCACTTTGTTGTCCGTCCGTCCGTCCGTCCGTCTGTCAAGACCCTTTTTCTCAGGAACGCGTGGAGTTATCAAGCTAAAAATTTATATCAAATACTCAAGTTTACTGTCCCTTGGAGCTGTGAAAAAATCAAACTTCTAAGCTAACGCAAACAAAAGATATAGCCGTTTATGCCGCAAATTTCCGTAAATTTTCGAAACTCGCAAGGGAATCAAAACCTAAAGAGTACTTCCAGTCGATCTAGAATTTTGAAATTTGGTACGAAGCAACGTCGTATAGCACAGATAAAGGAAAAATTGCGAAAACCGTAAATTTTTAGTTACATCATATAATATTTTTATTTTTTTTTAATTTTAATTTTTATACCTAGGTACAGGTTTGTACGGAACCCTCGGTGCGCGAGTCCGACTCGCACTTGGCCGGTTTTTATATATTTTAACTACTTTTGTAAACATTTAAAAATATGATAAGAACTCAATAAATGAAAATTATACTCGTATCAAATTCAAGCAGAAAAATACTCAATTTCCAAATACGTCATTCGACCTTTCTTAAAATCGTCTCGATAACTTCTCATAAAAGTCTGTACCTACTATAAAGTTTTTAGCCAAAGAGAAGAATTTTCTACAAGGATCGTTTTACAAAGCGTAGAAGCCAAGATATATAGATCTTTCACCCGTGCACAATATTGCGGAGTAATTGCGTATCAAGCTCATCTTTATCTAGCCTTTTTCCCACTATGTTAGGGTCAGCTTCCAGTCTAACTGTATGCAGCTGATTACCAGTATTTTACATGGAGCGACTGCTTATCTGACCTCCACAACCCAGTTACTGTGTAATACGATACCTCTTGGTAAGACTGGTTGTCAGACTTTCGGGCTTCTGACGACCCGTAACAACTGTCTAAGATCTACGAAAGACAGCCGGGACCAACAGCTTAACGTGCTTTCCGAGGGATGGAAGGGTCTTGATATGTGCAGATGGTCACCCATCCACGGACCAACCGCGGCAGGCGTAGCTTAACCTGAAAGATCGAACCGTGCGGCTGTTGTAACTTAGCCACAAGCGTATCACACTAACAATAGGAATAACTTTCATTGTGACAGTTGCACAACATACATTGTGTTATTTAAGTTGTTGAGCAGACAAATATTTCGAACATTTTAAGCAATTAATTAGCAACATCTTCCAAAATGAATCAGATTTTGATTGATAATGTTACGCAATTAAGGTGCTTACTGAATTATCTAGGATTTCTAGAGAAAAACGTATCTCTCTTAGATTACCATAATCAACAAAAAAATTGAACTGTCTTGATGGTCTAGTGGTCGCAAGCGGTTCTGCTGAGCATGAGTGTGAGTGTCAATGGGTTCTATTTCCAGGTCACGCATAGTAATATTGAATTTGTCCATCAAAAATGTCTAAGTAGCAACCCGGAGTCTGAATTAGTGCCCGGTTGGGTTGATGGCAATAGGCTCGCCCCCTATTACACGGGACTAAAATATAACTAGCAAAATGTGGGGGTACACCAGGGTACAGCACCATATAGGTAGGTACACCCCTAATTAACACTTCGGGGTTTGTAGGGGTGACGATATGTTGTGTTAACAAAAGGCAAATACAATAAACAACGCGAAGTTTTTGTTTTACGAAAGTTTTTCCTAAAACAGTTGGTAAATAAGGAATTCCTCGTAAGTGCAAAGTATGGTAGACCATAACAATGCTTATAAAGTTTGGTAAATTCTTATCTATTCGCTAAGTTTTTGTGAGACATACTTTCTATATTTGATGGGCGCGCTAAAAGCTCTTTCAAATAACATGTATCCAGCGAAGGCTAAAAAGTTTTATTTTTAAAGTTTTTCCCACTTTTATGGTGGTCAAATTCCGGTACCTTCCATGACACACAGAAAACCCCAATAAAAATTCCAGTCTACCCAGTCAGTTCGGAAAACCCATCACTTTTATAAAACCGGTTATTACTTGCCTAAGGCCCGTATTACAGAACCTGACTCAAGACTCAAGTCATTACTTAAAACCAGTTCCAACCAATTAAATGGCTTGAATTTAGTTTTAAGTAATGCTTGAGTATTGAGTGACATTCTGAAATACGGGCCTTAGTCTATCTTAATCTTTTTTCACAGACTACCCGCCGAAAAGGCACCGAGAACGCATTAAAGCAAATAAAAGCAGACTCACGACTCGAACAGAAACTGCACGTTCATACAAAAAACAGCTATGTGGCAGACTAAAGGTTTTGACCTCTTAATGTGAAACAGATCCAACCACGAACGGTTAAGGAGTGTTTACATACAATAAACGGTCCGGTTGTATTAAAAAGCTATTTTATTCAACTGTAGATAAATGTAGAATGGGAAGAGAAAGAAGAAAAGAAAGAAAATACGTTTATTTGCGGCAAACATGACGCACAGAAAGACCAGAAACATACAGAAATAAAAAATAAGGGGTGGGAAAATATGCGTCACATCAACGCAAAACGGCCATCACTCAGCATTATGCTGTGACCCTATGCGAGACAGAGCCCAAGCGCTGGTTTTCAGTGACAGCCGGCACTGACGTAATAACGTCGACCGGTGCAGTCAACAATCAGTAACATAAGTACTAAAAACACTATTGTTAGATGTAATGTATAAAAATAAAAAAAGAACAAAAGTGGCAACATTCCGTCTCGACTGCAATCTGACGCAGGCGCCGCCAGCTTTAGTAATCTGTGGAAAAACTGACAGACACCAATTTGACAATAACATAGCTACTATTTATGTATTCTGTGAATTACGTAATAGAAAAAATATAAAAATTACATCATGGCGGGCGCTTAGCAGGCGTTACGCAATGAGCAATAATGAATGATATAGGTAATAATAGGTAGTAAATGGGAAATTGTGTGGTGGTGTTGTTTTTGGAGAAAGTGTGGGATGGTGTAGATCACAGACTCGGTGATTTAATTAGAAGATCGAACACAGATCGGTAACAAGTTGGTAAGTAAAAAATTACAATGATTTAGTTATGCAACAAACAGGTACAAAAAGAGGAATATTTTAAACGTATTTTAGCAAACTTTGTTAAGAATATAGGTTATTGAAGTTACTTAAACACAGTAATATAACATGACGCCTTGTTTCCCTTTTTCTTCTTCTTTTCTATACATATATAGTACCTATAAAACAAAGTCGCTTCCCGCGTTATAAGCTTAGATCTTATAACCTACTTTTCATTAATAGCCAGAGTGATTAAAGAGAAAGGTTTATCTATATGCAAAAGTTAGTACTACATACTCGCCTTCAGCAAAATCAAAAGGAGTTCGATTAGTTTCAGCTAATCGAGATCTTATTCAACATAAACTTAAAGGAAATATTAAAACAATAAATCAAACTATATCTTGATAAATAAAAAAAATAACTAAATTAAATCGATTAATTATAATAATTCTAGTTATTAAAATTAAAGATAATCTAACTATAATATTACAAAGCTGAAGAATTTGTTTGATTGAACGCGCTAATCTCAGGAAATGGAGATTTGAATGAAACTATTATAACTATTTCATTTGAACAAATCTTTTATAGTATATTTACCGAGGAAGGTCAAAGGCTACATAACATCACACTACGACGCTTACGGGCCGGGCAGAAAGGAAAAGTAAGCAAGAATGCAAAGTGAAAATGAAAAAAAAACGCGCGCGGGGGAAGCGACGCGACGGGGTGGGTCGGGGGAACAAAATATTTCACGCGGACGAAGTCGCGGGCAGAAGCTAACACATAATCATATTATCATCATTTCAGCCGAAAGACGTCCACTGCTGGACATAGGCCTCCCCCAAGCACCGCCACTTCGACCTATTCTGTGCTTCTCGCATCCAGCGTATTCCTGCGGCCTTCACCAGGTCATCGGTCCATCTGTGGGAGGCCTTCCCACGCTCCGTCTTCCAGTACGCGGTCGCCACTCCAGAACCTTCCGACATAATATGTATCAATCATATTATGTAGCTTCCTAATTAATTACTCAACACTATAATTTGCGGTAAGCCACATGTCTTTCGCACGACCTAATACAAGTCAGACCAAATGGAAACCGATGGAAGTTTTCAAATGACATTTATTCCAGTACTGGATATAGGCCTCCCTCAATTTCGAGGGTTTGTCGTGATCACCACGCTTGGCAAGCGGGGTTGGCGATCGCAGTGTGATGGTAAAATGCATAGAGAACGCTGCTGCCCATTCTCCAGTAAGTCCCTTTCTGCTCTCACGACATCCGCGGGAAGAAATGGGATTGTTTTCTATGCATGAAATTAAATATTGGAAAACATTCATCGTTCTTACTAACTTCAAATATACCCCAAGATCCTGTATCTCTTTTTGTGACTGTACTATAGGTTTTCCTCTGATTAACCCTTTGGGATATATAACCGTGATGTTATCTGTTTTATGATAAATAATTGCTAACGATACAAACATTGTACAATTATACTGAACTAGCTTCTGCCCGCGACTTCGTCCGCGTCAAATTTTTGCTCCCGTGACCCTTCCCGTCGCGCGTCGCATCGAATTGCCTGCCAGTTTTCGTCCAGTTTTCGTTGCTGCTCCGCTCCTCTTGGTTATAGCGTGATGTTATATAGCCTATAGCTTTCCTTAATAAATAAGCTACTCAACACAAAAATATTTTTTCAATTCGGACCAATTCCTGAGATTAGCGCTATCAACCAAACAAACAAACAAACATACACACACACAAACAAACTCTTCAGCTTTATAATATTAGTATAGATAACAATTATCTCAGCCAAGTCTCGACCAATAACAACAGCCTCGGTAATAACTATATGTAAATAATGTGTGATTACAATATGGGTGAGCAGAGTTGCTACATGTCAAATGTCAGTGTCATGTCAGTGCTTAGGATGAGCAGATAGTGACGTCATGTAGACTTATCTAGGTAATTGTGTACTTATTTAATCTAGCTATGTGACTTGAATATTGGCTACGGCCTTTTACATTTAACTGCGTCTTATATAAGAACTCTTCTTATTATTTTTTGTTATACATGTTTTGTAATATAGGTATCGAGTTTACCTACACTTTAATAAGTTTTTTGAGTAGTTTTTCTAATATTTCATAATAGAGTTATTCCTCCCTTTGCATCTATGTACATTTATTTGACAGCTTTTTTTGCAAAGGTCACATAGGTTATAAGAATCTGATATAAGTACATACAAAAAAGAGAGAATTGCCGAATACAACTTTATTTTTAATGCAGTTACTTAGGCCATCGCTTATGGCTTCACTTGGCGTATTTGCACAAATATTCGCGTTATTTCATTATCACAAAATGAACTTATGTAACAAATGTAATAAAACTGATGTAACGAATGTAATTTTTTTAAACATTTGCGAACGCGAATGTCTGCCGCTGATATTCAAGAATGCGAATGCGAATATTCAGTTTTTATATCTGGCACCAATTCTTTACGGCTCCAATTTGGCAGTTGTCTTGCAGCGCAAGTTGCACACATACATAATTATGTTTCATCGTTTACCTTATTCCGAGCATTGCCGAGCTTATTCGATCTCTTACTAAGGGGTTTATTTTAAATTGATCAAGTTACTGCAGTATTCGGGCAAATACGCCAAGTGAAGTAACGATGCGATGTATGGTGAGCCAGTTCTTAACCAAACTGATCAATAAATCTAACAAAAACTAGTAGAGCAGCATTCCTGTATGTCAATGATGATGTCATATGCATAAAAAACTAGTTTCTCACACGGCTTAAGAGGTCAGACAGTGTGTATCGTACAAAAAACCAAAATCTATTTATTACCAACTATGAAATATCTAATCAATCAAAGCATTTATGTATAGGTTACTTCTGTTAATACGAAAAACAGGATTTTTTAAGACGGAGTTCCTAATGTTAAGGTCAGGTAATTTCTCTCAAGTTCGACCTTCAAAAAACAAATAATAAAAACCACAGACGTAGCCAATTAATCTCTTAATATTCAAACAATCATCCTCATTTTTTTCTTTTTTTATATACAAGTTTATGTAATGTACAAACGCCAGCGCGTAAAGCTACTACAACCTGTTCTTTAATAGGTTTTCAACTTTATCGCTAAAGCATTAGGTTCAAAATGGATTGGGAAAATTTTACAGTTAAGGTAACGCACAATTTTCAAATATCCTTACGTTATTATAATTCTGCTGTTCAGTGTCAAGTTGTATGTTCAGTTTTTCATAAAAAGTTAACATACAAACTTGACACTAAACACTGTCACTGAAATACCTGATTTAAAGTTATGTAATTTTATGTTACCTACCGCAGTGTCTCAAGACAAAAGTCTTTGACCAGTGTGTGTTGCCAGTGATGAAATATGGCACTGAGACGTGGTCGCTCACATTGGGCCTCATAAAAAGGCTCAAAGTCACCCAACCTGCAACCTCCTGCAACCTGTTGAAGGCCGCAGGAATAAGTTAGATGCGAGAAGCACAGAACAAGGTGCTTACTCTGGAATATAATTCCAATAGATCGACATTAGTCAAACGTCAGTTGGTTGATTCCAATGCCAATCTATCGGAATTATATTCGAGAGTAAGCACCCTGGTCGAAGTGGCGGTGCTTGGAGGAGGCCTATGTCCAGCAGTGGACGTCTTTCGGCTGAAATGATGATGATGATGAATGAATTTTATGTTATCACCAGCAATAAGATTTGTATAACCGGACTAAAATCGTCTTGGAGAAAAAGAAAAGACTTTATCAATATTTAAATTAGACAATAGAATCAAAAGAAAATTTGACAGCTGAATCGTTCTATTCCAATATGGCGGCATGTCAGTCGGGCGTAACACGATAGAACAATGGAATAAGTATTTCGAAGGCTTCAATAATAATTATACTATTTGGATCAAGTCTTCCATTGAATTCCATTTTACTTCGAGAAACTATTTCTAATTTACACAGTTTGTAGATAAATAACAGACAAGACGGTGTTAAATTAAACACGTATTTGTTTACAAGAAACATATTAACATAAACAGCTGTTTTCTTTTATTTAATTTTATGCGTGTCAGCCTCGGAAACAGCTGAACTGTTCAATGTAAAAAACGTCTTTTACGTAGAAAACGAAGGAATTCGATAAATCTGATTTGTTTATGTAAATAAGCAGATACCGATGTAAAACAAATGTAGATTATTCAGCGGCGAGTCGTTCAAGAAAGGAAGGAAAGACAATTTATTTCTTGTTTATATGTTGAGTCATTGAAAGTGAATGTATTAATTCACTATGCAGAAGTAAAGGCGCTGCTCCACTGCAGCCCACAGCTAAGCGAAGCGTGTACCTACACTTAGCGCCGCTTTCTTTAAAAACGTTTTTGAGATCGTTCATTGCATCCCACGGCCACGCTGCGCATAGAAGCATGGCTGGCTAACAAATGAACCGCGCGACTATCGTGGGCAACTTCTTCTTCGTGCACAATCTTATGCAGGCGTGGACTGTCGCCTTAACGGCTTGTCGCGATTTGTCGCATGATATGTCGCGACACTGTCGCTCCTTATGTAGTTTGTCGGCTAGCAGGCTTATCAGGGTGCTTACTCTTGATTTTAATTCCGGTCGATTGACATTGGAATTTTGACGTTTCGTATTCTTGAGTTCGACGCTAGCGCCAAAATATGTCTAAATTGGGTGTCCATTTTGGAGAACTAAGTGGAATCGAGATCGGGCGTTGTTGTTGTTCCAATGTTGACAATATTGTTTTCAAGAGTACCGAATCACGTGTATGCAAAATTGACATTATAATCGTATTGGCTTTAGATTGGAATTAAAATTTGGTTGAAGAGTAAGGCCCCAGATGCGGCTGAATAGAAGTATTACCATGAACCAACTACCATCTGACCTCTATACAAAACGATACCGTTATGTGGATGATAAAATGCCTAAAAAACACGTGACTCGATCTAAGATTACCATTCTAACCTTGGTGAGCGCAATACGGCCAAATTATGAAACTAACCCACACCTTTTTGACGGGCTTATGTTTTCACAACGGATTGAGCTTTTTTAAAATAAAATTCTGGGCGATACGAGATTAAAGACTACCGCAGACCGACGTGAATCTAGTAAATCAATTTTCATGAAGCTTTAATAAAGTCGCAACGCGCTGTTTTGTCGCAACTGTCAACGGGAGCCTTTAGAAAGACCTTAGAGATTCTTCTTTTTGGTTGTAAGTAATAGGTGACGTTTAAAAGTGCCTTTTAATTTTCTTATTCTTATCTATACAATTAGACTTTGACTTTCACCCAAAATATCTACCTATAATCCTTTATGAGATTTGGTCCAAAAGCACGATAAACAAGCCGGATCACAGGAACGTCCACCGGTATCCGGCCGGACAGGTCCCGCCTTGCCGCCGTACGCCAGTGTGACCGGTCCTTGTGAAAAGTCGTTGAACCCGCGGTCGAGACGTTGCCGGGCTGGTAACACACAAACATACTAACAAGTACTGAGTGGAGTATATTCACGCAGTCATGTAGCGGTAAAAGTAGTGGGTAGATAGGTAGTTGTCTTTATACCTATCTTGTTTTTATGAACGGCTAAATATGGGCCTTGTGACCGCTACAATGATTGGTCGTTTTTGCGAAGCTTCCTTTGACTGACTTACTTCGTCATCCGCTGGCCTTTTCCAAACTAAATTGTAGTCGGCTTCCACTCTAACCAATGAATAACTCTAACAAATGCATCTGAATACCCGTACTTTACATGGACTGACGATCTATCTGACCGACTGACTCTCTGACCTTCATAACCTAGTTAATATTCCGTTTACCTTACTGACCTGCAAATTAGAAAAAGCGTAAGAAAATTTAAATTTCGCGAGCTACTTTAGTAATAAATAAAATTAATAATTAAAAATGTTTTATTCACATAAAGAAGGTGTGACAAATTCAATTGAAGCCCTGACTCCTCCAGGGTCGCGAGATTGTTCGAAAGAGATACCGTGACCCTGGCACATGGGCAACTGAAGGAACACGGGTGGGTTTTAGTCAGTAAAAGTCTGACACGCCCTCCCGCTCCGCCCAAGAGCGGGAGATGTCATTTGACGATTGCCCATCCAAAAAAAAAAGCCCAGACTCCTAAGCTATTTGGTACATAGGTAGTGTTACAGGAGCCAGTGTCTTTACCCGTTTGTGGAATAATTGACAATCTGTACAGTTTAGGGCATTCTCATTTTTTTGTGGATGGGAAATCATCAAATGACGTCTCCCGCTCTGGGCGGAGTGAGAGGGCGTGTCAGACTTAACCCACCCGGATTCCTTCAAATGCCTATATACCAGGGCCACGTTAAGTGCACATTTTTTCTAACAAAGTTGGTTACACGGCCCGTTATAACTACATTTTCACACAGTACTAACTATAACCAATGTATTGTACGAATTTAAACAATGTGCTTAATGTATTGAAAACATGAACGTGTTAAAATATAGGTAACTACTGACCGATCACGCGCGGTTCAAATAACTACTTCAAACGGAGTTCAATAACACTGGAACTACTTCAAATATATTATAAAGTACAATCTAAAAATAATACGCTAATAAAACGTGGAAACAAAGTTGTTTGCTACTCAAACACACATCATGTACATGTCTGAATGGATTTTTACGATCCTGGGCACACATCTTTATCATCATTTCAGCCGAAACACGTCCACTGCTGGACAAAGGGCTTCCCCAAGCACCGCTGGTTCGACAGGTTCTGTGCTGCCCGCATCCAACGAATTTCTGCGTCCTTCACAAGGAAATCTGTCCACCTTGTAGGCCTCCCGCCTTCCCTGCTCTCTTTCGGTACGTGGTCGCCACTCCAGTGCCTTTCGGTCCCGTCGGCCATCTGTTCTGCGAGCAATGTGCCCTGCCCACTGCCATAACTTAGGTTTGGCAAAACTTCGGGCTATGTCGGTTACCATGGTTATCCTGCAGCTCTGTTTATTCCCGATGGGCACACAAATTTACCTTATAACACCAGCCTATAGCGCGTTGTCTGTAATGTCCAAGATAAACTCTGAAAGTACATATAAATGAAATAAGTCACATTGGTACTTTCCCGGATTTTAACCTACAGTGCATGAGAGGCGAAGCTTTGACCACTGGATCATCTCGATATACGAAATAAACCATTTCCTTGAATTTAAATGAAATTTATCAAGTCTACTGAATTTACAAGTAACTTCAATTTCTTCAAAAGGGAGGGGGATCTCTATCTATCCCATCCCATCTTTCTCGCAATTTTATTATTTCATAAAATCTTGGTATTCCTACCTCAACTTGATTGTTGAGATTAACTTTTAAACAGTTCCTACTGTAACTAAGAAAGTATCGAAAATAAGTAACAAGTTCAGTGGACATCTTGGTCAAAATACAATCTCACTACTCTATGTATTCTAAAAATAGTTTCAGGAGAAAGCTTTCTCTAGTAGTGCACGAGTGGAGATAAAGTTAACGTAGCTTTTTAGCTTTCTTATAAATATGGCCACAATGCTTATCCGACACTTATTTCACTGGTACGGTCAACCGCATATCTGCAGTAATACTTGAACTACGAAAATCATTTCTGCTTCGCAATAAAGGCGATGTCAACGCGTGGTTAGCTGTAGGTACTCATCATCTGCCTAGCCTTTTCTCAAGTATGTTGAAATCGGCTTCCAGTCTAATACCAGTATTTAACGTGGATGAACTGCCCACTGCGACTGTTCCGTGTTGTGTAAAGATACTGGGTGTAAGAATAGCACCATTGCATTTCTTCCCGTGGATGTCGTAATAGTCGACAATGAGACATACTAGAGAATGGGCAGCAGCGTTCTTTATGCATTTTACCATACTGCCATACTGCGATCGCCAACCTGCATGCCAAACATGGCGATTATGTCAACCCCCCCCCCCCTCTCCCAAATTGGAAGAGGCCTGGCGATGGACATCTTTCGGCTGAAATGATGACGATGATGATGATTGCCCATTGGACCTCCACAACCCAGTGGGTAACACGATGCCCTTGGTAAGACTGGTTGTCAGACTTTCGGGTTTCTGACTACCAAAGATATTCGAATGGCGAATTCTTAAGTGTACCGAAACATTCTGACTACCAAAGATATTCGAATGGCGAATTCTTAAGCGTACCGAAACATTCTGACTACCAAAGATATTCGAATGGCTAATCGAAACAAAATTAGTTGCTATATATATCTAGTGCTTGCTCCTTTTCTCAATCAACATGATATTGTGCAATCACATGTTCAATGGGTTTATCCTTTTTATCAGCAATATCATGAACGAGCTTTGGTTTCTCAGAAAATTGTAAGCTGTAGATTTTGTAGTATTTCAGTTCTCATATAATTGTATGGTTCTGTATTTCGTCTCATTTCTGTAAGATATGACCCAACATCACGCCCGCATGGTGCAACAGCAGAATTAAGAGGCTTAGGGCTTCCATTAGTTTGTTATAACTAGTTTAGAGAAACAAATATTATTTATCATCAGAAAACAGTGGTGGCCCAGAGGAATCCGTCGCGACTTACGAGATGTATAGGGCGTAGGTTTAAACTTTCACATGCAATTTACTTGGTGTAAAATAATTCTTCACCACTGCTCTCAAAACAGTAAAGAAAAACGTCGTGTGGAAATCAGCATGTCCTAAAACCAAAAATTCGAAGAAATGCATCATCTACCACCAACCCGCACTAGACCCTTATGGTGGATCATGACTTAGTCCCTCTCACAGAGAGGAGGTCTGTTTCGCAGCAATGGGAGCATTATAGGCTGCTCATGTATGTGTGTCATCATCATATTTTACCCGAGGAAGAATGGGAATAAATTATTTGTGAAACATAGATAAATATACAAAAATCTTCAAATGTCGCTATTTTGCCAACATTGTCATACAAATGATTAAAAACAATTGAATGGCTCAGAAATCAGGCTTATATAACGTTAACCCTCTAACAGTGCTCTATACTACTATACATATCCCACTTTGACCCCATTCTAACCCTAAAATTACCGAAGAGGCAATTACAGTGAATCATCTGTGGTATATTGATATGATACCGTTACCCAATACTTAGGATATCGGATCCACGTTCGACCTATCAATTATATTCTGCCATTAGGTGTCTGTTAATTCAATTGGTATTATTATGGTTTCGAGTGTTATAAGACTTATAAGCTAAGTACCGACCTATCTAACTGACAGGTTTATTGAAGTGATTTTTTTTTATGGGACACTAAAGTTTTGGCATGAGAGTTAACTTGTCGAGCTAATAAATTTGTTAAACTCCTTGTCTTTTTCTAATTACCATTTACTCTAGCAGAATGAGAGAGGCGGAAAGTTTATCAATATATGTTCTACATATGAGTCAAGCAGTATTGATGTTATTTATTTTCTATAAAATTTAGGACTAGTTTAGACTTATAAGATCTTGCGTAGGAGGGCGAATAAGGCCTAACTTTGTCGGAGGCCTACCTACTCTAAATCTTCCACAGGGCACAGGCCACAGGCCAGGGACACAGGCCTCCTCATGGTGAGAGGGAGTGGGCCGTAAACTACCACGCGGGCCCAGTGAGGGTTGGTAGATGTCACATGTCAAAATTGTTGGTTTTGGGACATGCCGGTTTCCTCACGATGTTTTCCATCCCTGTTACGAGAGCAATGGTGATGATATTATTTATACAAAGTAAAACGCCTGTCTGGGTTCGAACCCACGGCCTACAAGTCGTAAGTCGGGGCAGAAACTACGGGGCCACCGCTGCTCTCACAGTCTCTCGCTCTGAGTTTTTTTTTTTCTTATATATCCTGCTACTTAGCAATCTGTTTTCCAAACAATAATCTAATATGAGGTCAGATTTTCATCAGCAAAGGTATCTTCAGCAGAGATGTACACCCAGCGGTGCAGTCCTCACATTTTGTGCTCTGAGTTAATATGTTACTAAAAAATAATAAACCACACTACACAACACAATGACATACACGACCTACCTCAATCTTCCCGCATCTTCATCAGCAGCACGGAAATATTGCACAATGTAGTTATAAAGAGAACTTTGTGAAATAAATGTCTGTTGGCACCGCAGTTCAGTGGTGACAGGTGTTACAATTTTATTCATTGTACAACTCTACGGATTCCGACAACCAATGAATATTGTATTGTTGACTTCGAATGAAAATGTGAAATGGAATCCTAGGGATGTACCTACTGAAAAGTAAATAGTATTTATCTAATGCAATAAAGAGAACTTACTAGAGAATGGGCAGCAGCGTTCTCTATGCATTTTACCACCATACTGCGATCGCCAACCCTCCTGCCAAGCGTGGCGATTATGGCAAAGCCCCCCAAATTGGGGGAGGCCTAAGTCCAGCAGTGGACGTCTTACGGCTGAAATGATGAATGCAATAAAGTATAATTGTAATTGTAGTGAATAATTGTTCCGTGTGGTGCAATGGATTTAAAGAATTCATTCAATTCACTATACAATTTTTTCCTTCGCGACTAAAGGACTTACTGGAGAATGAGCAGCAGCGTTCTTTATGCATTTTACCACAATTCCGCGATCGCCAACCTGCCTGCCAAGCGTGGCGATTACGGCAAACTACCCCAAATTGGGGAGGCCTATGTCCAGCGGTGGACGTCTTTCTGGTGATATGATGATGATGTCGTATGTAAATTACACTAATTCTACCTAAAAGTTTTAATATTTGAAGGAACTCAAGTTTAAAACTTCATTATTGTCAACAAATATATAAAAATCCTTCATGTCCACAATTTAGTAAATTCTTATGTTGTAAGATAAAAGAATAAAATTATACACATATAATGAAAGAATATGCAATGAAGGACATTTTAACATTTACTAAACACGATTTCTTTTTTACGAATGTGCTACTGAAACCTTATGTTCGTAGCAAGCTTGTGTCTTCTCCATTACCCGAGATAGCTTCACCCGCCATTACTAATTTCATACCTAAAAATGCCTAAAAACATACACAAAAACGTGTGACCTAATTTCCAGACCTCACTCACTCCGAAACATACAAAAAAGATATCATAATATTTTGAGCACATCAAAAAAACTTACTTTCACCAACCCTACTCAAAGATGTACCTGTCTACTCTGCCCAATATATCTTGATCCGTGGCAAAATATAGAACCGTATTCAAATGTAATGGAATTTACATGATTGTTTGAATTTTCCCTTGACAAGCAGCGCTATCTCCCGTCTACATGAAGTACCAAGTTACATTGGTGTCTGTAACTCGATTCGGGTCGGGTCCTACGTGGCTGGGAGGTTCAAATGGACATGCTAACCGTAGTCTGTACGTTGTACTAACTTGTAGCCAGATTTCGGAGCGTTAGCTAGGGATGAAGAGTGGAAGTAAGTTTGAAGAAGGATTTTCAGTTGAGATTTTTTGGGCACGCTCTCGAACGAGATTTATTTACTATATTTTTATTTCTACAAACATATAATACTAAATACTAATAGGTATACATATTACTACTAAATGTAGTGTAAATGTGTGTTACTACGTGGAAATGCTCTATAATCCTTTACAATAATCGGAGAAAAGGAAAACCTGCCTTTTTTTCTCGATCGGTGATCACAAATTGTATTTTAGAACGAAATTCTTTAACACTGTTTGCTGTAGGAATAAATTTATAGAATTTTTACGTTACGAAAATTGTCTAAATCGCCACGTAATGAAAAAGCGCTATGCGACTTTTCATTATTTATAATAGAAAGAGAAAGGGACAGAGAGAATTATAGTGATAGATTGCATGGTTATCGAGGGTGCTGAAGTCAATAGTAAGATCATCAAAATGAAGATCCAAGATGGCGGCTGGGATAATTGTCAAACTTTTCATCAAGGATCGTTTTTCATCGTTTTCATGGCGTTCGATAACCTAAATCTTCAAAGCGACTTACACGCAGTGTTGAAGAAAAAGAGGAAGAAACTTCGTACTTGATAGGTGTCCCCGACCTTTTACACGTTTTCTTTTGTTCTCTCTAAGCAGAAAGTACTTCCCTATTAGCAAAGAAAAAGATATAAATCTCAACTGTACCAATATAAACTATTTAGCTAGTGCTTATAATGTTTACCGAAACAATGTAGCTACAGAATATAATATTTCTCCAAACTCCACATCAAATTCAACCTCCATAAAATTAGGAATATACAAAATCAATACACATAATTCTAATGCATGGCTCGCAGATTGAATTTATTCGCGTTATCTAATCGCAGGGCTGTGCCGACCCAATCATTGTAATGTGCCGTGACGCCAATAAAATTATACTGCTGTGCAAATTGATATTCATATCATGTCTGAAAGTGTAAGCTGAATTTGTGTAAAATAATACCTCACGTGTGTACTGACATGGTTTGTTGGCACGTTCTTTTTAGCGTATTTATCTTCGCAGAACTTTTAAGTATCGGCAAGCAGACAGCAGGTAGACAGACGTTAAGAATATCACCATTTCATTTCTTACCGTGGGAGGCGACTAAGGGTCTTACTAGAGAATGGGTAGCAGCGTTCTGTATACATTTTACCACCATACTGCGATCGCCAACCCGTCTGCCAAGCGTGGCGATTATGGCAAACCCTTCCAAATTCGGGGAGTAAGCCTCCCAGCCTGTGCAGCGGTGGAAGATTTTCGGCTGAAATTAGTATGATGAAGCAGACAGTCGGTGTACATTTTTTTTTTTTTTTTATAATAATGGACAAGCAGCGCTCAAAAACTCCGTCAATCTATTAGTTATATAATTTGTCTCATTAATTTTCGTTTCACAAAACTCTTCTGTCTGTAGAGTTGTTTGTTTAGTGTTTTAAACCCATTAAAAGTACTCTATTTTTAATGCTCTATCTTTATTTACTGGCCTTGATAGTTTGTTTGTTAGTCAGCGTGGGTCAAATCTTGCAAACTGAAATAAAACCACTTCCTCCTATCTTATGGAGATGAAAATTTGCATATTGGTTCAGTTTCGAAGACAATACATGTTTTTCACTTTTTCTTAGTGTCTGTATATATAATTTCTGCCAAAAATAGGTTTCACATAGTGTTTTCTCTGTTAAACGTTTCGACGCATCATTAAGCATCGTTAAGCTCGATAAAACTTGCTCGTTGGTTTCTGTATGAGAACCCATAAATACGAGGTAAGTACACATCACCGACGTAGATTTCACTTAAACAACCTTAGAAATGAATATTAAAGTGAATGAACCATTATTTTAAAGGTTACCTGTATATTGTACATTAATTTGAAAGCTTGAAAGCATACTACAGTTATGGCGGTGCTTATAAACACAAATACTGACAATAATTTATATAAAAATTCAGGGAACTAAGATAAAAACGTACCGTGTGGTGCCGGACGTAAAGAATAACACCACCCCATTTCTTCCCGTGGGTGTCGTAAAAGGCGACTAAGGGACTTACTAGAGAATGGGCAGCAGCGTTCTCTATGCATTCTACCACCATACTGCGATCGCCAACCCGCCTGCCAAGCGTGGCGATTATGGCAAAGCCCCCCAAATTGGGGGAGGCCTAAGTCCAGCAGTGGACGTCTTACGGCTGAAATGATGATGATGAAGATAAAAACATCACGAACCTAGTATAGTAGACCTGGTTACTGCTTGTTTTTTTTTTAACTTTTTTTTTGCATGAATTTTTTGGCAAAATTGGCAAATTAACTAAGATATCTAAAATGGGATCTCTATCTTGAATTTAGTGAAATTATATATGTATACTATATTTATTACATTGGTACTCAGGTGCATCCTGTAACACTGGAAGCTGAGCCCAACATAGTTGGGAAAAGGCAGGCAGATGATGATGACTTATAACATTTTATGATAGCATATTTACTCTGAAGAATTTGTTTCATTAAACGCTCTAATATCTAGAACCACCAGTCGGATTTGAAAAATTGAAATAAAAGGAAAATTAGTAATAGGCGAAAACGAGATAAAAGCACGGGCGGGCGATGCGATAAGACACGGTGGGTGCCATGGGAGTTTTATAAAAATGAGGTTTAGAATATTGAGTATTACTTACGACAACCACGCGAACACTTAGTCTACTTATAATGTGCAAAAGACCCTCTTTTCATTAACCCTATCATTACGCATCACGAACAGTAGTGTAACGCCGATATAAATAGAATTAACAACATGTCTATGGTATATGGCGGCGCGTGCTCATCCTCCGTGTAGTGGCCTCCTCCTCTTGACATTGTCGCACTTGGCCGACCAAGTTCGCGCGTGTGGGCTGTGGTCACACTGCCAGCGTGCAGCGGGGCGAGCGGAGCATTGATTTACAAATTGAATTTCGAACGCCATTGCTATACAGGATGGCATGTCGATCGACGTCCATACTGTAGTCATGAATTGAGTACATGATGTTAGATAGTCGGAGATATAAAAGAAACAGTGTTTCATATTTATAAAAGTGCAATACCAACTCGGTCAAAATGTATGGAACAGCAAACTTTATTTTTATAGTCGACGAAAAATTATAAGGCAGTTGCCTTCTTTTGTTTTTTTTTTTTGTTTTCATACTCATGTACTGAATTAATGGTAAAATGGTCGCGCGTCGATGTCCCTGCCAACCTGTATTTGGTAATATTACCTAATAACCTAAAAATCTGTGTAGATTTTGGAAAAAACTTCAGTACTACTAACCTACGTAAATTCCGAAAAAATACCTCAAATTATGATCAGAGCAAAATGCGTAGCAGGTAGCGTTTCGTATGTTCTGCCTATCCGTATGAGAAAAAGGCGTGACTTTTTGTATGTATCTCGAATTAATTGAAGTTCCTGTAATAATAACAGCAATGAATACCTAGTTAAAGCGAGTTCAATATCAGCTTATTCGTAACTAATAATGGTCAATTAATTAACAAAATTTGTGGAATGTGTGGCGAAGTAGGTACTACTGTTCTAAAATTCAATCAATGTGTAATTACGTGGTTTTGTTGCAACGATATCAAACTGAATGGTTGTATTTGAAAACAATTAACGGACTTTTATACATACATGAACGTAAACGGAGCAAAAAAGGTATAGTGATGATCGTAGCAAGTGGCATAGTATCATTTATAGATTTGTTTTCCAAACAAGTCAGATTTTCCAATACTAATAATAAAGTTGACGGATTTGTTTGTTTTTTGTTTGCGTGAACGCACTAATTTCTGGAACTTCAATTCGGATATGAAAAATTATACATATGTGCCTTTTATAGTCTTATTCTTGATATGGATATAGTCTATTTAACATCATGCTCAGACCCTTAGGAGCCGAGCAAAAGAACGAAAATTAGAAAGAACTCTAATCAAAAATGAAGTAAATAGTGCGGGGAGGGGGCGCTGCGATCCGACATGGTGTCTCGGGGGACCAAGAAGTCGTGGGCAGAAGCTTTTTAAACGCTTTTACGCTCGCTCTCCGCTCACAGTTCCACCTAACCTTTACAGACTCGTCTTCACCAGCTAGTACAACATAACATAACACATTGAAACCTATTATTGTCTGTTTCAGGTACGCTCAGCTGTTTCACTATACACCGACAACAATACGATACTGGTATGTATTCATTACATTACCTTGCCTTCGCTTGTTTTCGGTAACACCTTACAACTTGGTAGGTCTAATGGCTGGGAAGACACAACGCGTTAAACATACTATAAACATTTTTACAATAATGCCTTTGATAAATTACAAACATGCATACTTGCAATGTTATGTCTGATTTTCATAACTGTAAAAGTTGCTGAACAAAAGATATTTAAATGTATTCATATGTTTATGTAGCTATGCTTGCCGCGGTTGGTTAGTGGATGGGTGGCTATCTTTACATACCAAGAAATGCTTGTCATTCTGTAATCTTTGATAGTTATTTTGGGTGAGAGAAGCCCGATAGTCTGACAACCAGTCTTACCAAGGAGTACCCAGAAACAGGGTTATGGAGATCAGGTAGGCACTCAACTATGTTTGGGCCGGCTTCCAGTCTAACCAGATGCAGCTGAATACCAGTTTACATGGAGCGACTGCCTATCTGACCTCGCAACCCAGCAACCTCGCAACTGGGTAATATGTAAAACTGGTTGCCAGACTTTCGGGCTTCTGACGACCCCTTAGCGACTGTCAAATATTCACGAATGTCAGCCGGGACTAACTGCTTAACGTATTCACGAATGTCAGCCGGGACTAACTGCTTAACGTGTTGTCCGAGGCACGGAATGGGTCTTCGTGTGTAAAAATAGTCATCCATCCTCGGAAGAACCGCGGCAAGCGTAGCTTAACCTGACAGATGAACCCGCGCCAGATGAACGCGGCTATTAGTTAGCTACAAGCCACGCTCACCACGTCCCACTTACCATGGATTGCCTATTATTTCATAAGTCAAGTTTTCCTCAAAATGTTTTCCTTTACAAAGTCAATGGTTGGACAACCAAATCGACTTGTTTGTAGTTCAAAAGTAGGTACAGTACATAAGTGACATTGAAAATGTTCAATTTAATACACGGTAAGTTTTTAATCCTCGACTTGGTACTTAATTCGAAGGTATATGAACGAAATTCTTAGCCCAGAGAGCTATAAACTTTACCAAAGTACGCTGCAACACTGCTGGTCATGATTTATGTTCCGCAGCGCTGCAGTGTTTTGAGCACGGCGGGTTTCAGCAAGATTACTGACTATGTTGCACGCTGAAATTCATGAAATATTCGCTAACGGCCTGCAGTGATACTTGGTATACCTCGGTTGAGAATAACTTTGTGAAATACAAGATACTTCTAAGTTAATTATCAACGAAAAAGTCTGCAGAAACTGAATTTAATGGCAGATATACGCTCCCATTAACGACATAGCATTTAGAAGTTCATCCGTGTAGCACCGGACTAAAAGAATATAACCATCCCATAAAAAGCGTCTAAAGGAGATACTAAAGATGACTAACGGACTTACTAGAGAACGGGCAGCAGCGTTCTCTATACATTGTACCACCCCAATGCGATCGCCAACCCGCCTGTCAAACGTGGCGAGTATGTCCAATTTCCCCATTTTAGGGGAAGACTATGACCAGCAGTGACTGAGATTATGATATAGATTATAGAAGGTTTCTTCTAGAAAGGAGGACTGTGGCCTAGCCGTGGGTAATGTAGTTTAGAAGTTTCGCCTCGAACTGTGTGAACAATAATGCCATATATATTGGTGATGTTATTGCGTAGTACTCGCAACCGGCGGCGTGCGTGAATGACCAGATGTTTGAACGTAAACAGAATAAAGGAATATGTAAGGATCATAGCAGGTGGCGTTCTAGTACTTTCTGCTTAGTAGGTACCTCCATGGGAAGAAAACGTGCGGTCTTCTTCTTCTTCTTAGCGTGTCGAGCTATCTAAATATAGTTAGCCCAGAATTTGGCTACGAGCTTAGCATTTTCAGTAGCATCCATCAACTCCTGTGGCGTGCACACAACAGGACATGCTGGACAAGATATCAAGTGCCTCATCGTTTGTGGGACAGCACCACATTTACACTCCAGGGCTGAGTCGTCTATGAATCTCCACCTGTACAGATTTATTTACTCCGGCCTACCTTTGTTCGGAGCCTATTTAAAGTGTGTGTTTATGTATATGTATGTTTAAACGTTTACCAGTCAACGAAGTTGGCAGCAGGTCTGACTACCACTGAACGCTAGCAGCGTCCGTTTACATAAACTCAACAAGACCAATAAACTAATTACATAATGTCAGCATCAACAATAAGATTTATCTAAGAGTCGACTTCAACAGCCAAAATCAAAGTCTACTTTATTTTGTTCAACTCTGTAGGTAAACGAAAAAGCTATTAAAAGACATAAAATAAATCTCAATGTCATCATCATCATCATTTTTGCCGGCAGATGTCCACTGCTGGACATAGGCATAGGTCAATTTAGGGAGGTTTTGCCATAATCGCCACGCTTGGTAGGCGGGTTGGTGACCGCAGTATCATGGTAAAATGCATAGAGAACGCTGCTGCCCATTCTCTAGTAAGTCCCTTAGTCACCTCTTACGACACCCACGGGAAGAAATGGGATAGTACTATTCCTTACGTCCGGAACAAAACAAATCTCGATGTAGTACATGATTACCTAATGGAAATTGCGTAGATCTCTCCTCATCCGCACTAATCGTTAATTCATGACAGCACTCAATGGTTTTTGTTCCTCATCGTGTTTATTAATAGTCTTGGTGCGCTGTTCTCGATGTTCTCGACAGAACACGGCAATTAGCGAGCAGAGGAAGTAAACAGTTGTACGCAAACAAACGGCACATGCGAATTAGATGGCAACACAGACGGGCAACTTTTGTTGTACGTCTGGGCAACAATATGTTGGTGAACGCTCATGAAATCGAATGATCGAGTTTCCATGTTAGTGAATTCTTAATTCATCATCATCATCCTCATTTTAGCCGAAAAACGTCCACTGCTGGACATAGGACTCCCGCAAACTCCGCTTCTTTCACCGGTTGTGTACTTCTCGCACCCAGCGGATTCCGGCGACCCCGGAATTCTTTATTAATGTATATTATTGAATAAGTAAAAGATTATAACGTGGTTTATTATAGTGATAGCATAATTTCGGGAATCCTAGAAATAAGATTAACGTTACGTTAAGGTTAACTTATGGCAAATATTAATTTTCTATTCATTAAATTCCATTATGATGATATTTAAGAATAAATAACTTCAAATATATTATATTATACTAGCTTTTGCCCGCGGCTTCACCCGCGTGGATGTCGGAAATTAATGCAAGAGGACGTACTACCGCGATAAGAATGTGTTATTCCAGGTTATATGGGTAATATAGACTCTGTGTGCTATTTTCGATCCAGATCCATTCAGCCATTTTTGCGTGATTGAGAAACAAACACCCAATCATACATATTTTCACATATATAATATTGTATTATTAGTAAGTAGGATTATAATTCATATTACTTAGGATTCATAGTTTATGAGAACATCATGTGTGTTGGTGTTTTTAAAATAAGAATAAAGAAGAAAAAGACGAAGAAAGAAGACTGCGACATAGGGCTTGGTTTAATTGAATATAAGTCTTCCTGGTTTTTCTTAACGCTCCTTTTTTACCTATACAGACACTCAATCATTTACCAGACACCGAACATAATTATAGGAATAGTACTTTCGCCAGTGGCTTGGCCCGTATAGCTGTCGGAAAATATCACCCGGGAACCTACTACCGGGATAAAGTAGGTATCCTATCTGTTACGTATCCATGATATAATATATCTTTGTACCAAATTCGATCTAAATCCGTTTGGCCGTCTTTGCATCATTGAGAAACAAACATCCAAAAATCTAAACATCTAAGTCATTTCGCGGTCTATTACTTGGAATAATACTATTATGTTTATTTTGAGTATAATGAACACATGATATTCGCAATTACTATGAAGCCAAAGTAATATGAATTACAATCCTACTTATCCTGTACTACCCGGCTACTGCCAACGGATGGACGGGACGGACGTACGACCCGCCAGCTGCTTTGCGCCCGCTTTTTAAATCTCTAATATCTTCTAAGATATTCATTTAAATTACATGCTGTAAAGGGCCATATTGATCTATATTAAATGCACAATGTATTTAAGGGAGTTATTTGGATAAGGATTAAGGCTGTATTGCTTAAAATCGCTTCGTAAATAAGCCCTTATTTCTCGTAAAAATTAAAAGATAAAAAATGGTTATTGTGGGTTATCCCTAAGAGATAGACATATACCATTGCGACATTTTTGTAGGCCTAGGTGTACAATACTGTAGTACATTATTTTGATCTATTTCGTAGGATTTAGCCAGGGTTTTTCGAATTTTGAGATGTATTTCAGCGTAGTTTATGACGTGTGTCACCGTAGTTTTTGAAGACAGATATTTTTTTCTAAAATAAAAGAATCTTTCTAAAATAAAAGTAGCTTAAGTTACTCCTTGTTACATCAGCTATCTGCCAGTGAAAGTCCTGTCAAAATCGGTCCAGCCATTTCAGAGATTAGCCGGAACAAACAGACAGACAGACAGACGGACAGACAGACAGACAAAAATTGTAAAAAATGTGTTTGGTATATGTACCGTGTATACATCCATATACACTTAGTAAAAAGTGATTATCTTAATATTAAAAACAGACACTCCAATTTTATTTATTTGTATGTATAGAGTATAGATGTATAGATTAAAAAATGAATTTAAGTCTGCGAAATTTACACTCATGAAGAAAATAAAATAAAATGCAAGCAAAAAATACTTGCATGTGTATAAAGTTATGATTTTGCACATTTTGCACTGATTGATACTTGCAGAGGTTATATACTTGGTAAATGCACAGGTAGGTATATTTACGTAGAGACTGACGCAGAGAGTAGTACTAAGACTTGCACTGAGATTTTACTGAGACTATCACTTTCCGGGAGATAGTATTAATTCACTCGTTTAAAAAGGAACTGAACTGCGGTGACACTCGGCGCCAGAATTTATACCTGAACCTTGAATTTCCCGAACGTTCTAGTTCGCATGCTTCGAGAAGAATCGATTGATCGATTGTTCGAAATAGTGGATCTCGATGGTTCGAGAAGGAGCTTTGTTTACGCTCAGAGGAGGGCTCTAGATCGAATGAGATACCAAAGCTTTGGACATTCAAAACCGAGATGGCGACTCGATAGAATTTGATGGCCAAATCTTGAAACTTTGATTAAAATTTGGCGCCAAGACTTTAATAATTCTCTAACAAAAATAGTACATTTTTTTTTTGTTATTAATGGTAATAATATTGTAACATAATACGCAATATAATTATAAAAATATCAGTCACAAACCATTAAAATAATACGGTTATATCGTGAACATAAATAAATATTACGTGAAATAAAGTAATAGAATTTTTATATTCTAAAAAACAGAACACAGCGCCATCTATTGGGTGTATTTGCAACCTAGATATCAAACAATATTGAAGAATTTTATCGATGAATCAACGTACACCGCCATCTATGAGAACTTCATAAAACTAAACAGTAAATAAACACTTGCTTAAGAAACAATTAATTGATACATTTTATTCGTTTACATTCACGACATTAGCGAATAATTGAGATGATAACTATCCTATCCAGTAAGTTAGACCAAAATACGATTACATGTGAAATTTGATTGAAATCGGTTCAGTAGTTTTGGAGTTTATTGGCAACATACATCGTGACACAAGATTTTTATATATATACATATAAGATAATCTAGAAGGATACCTATTCGTTCCAAAGACGGAGATGTCGTGTAAAAGCCAGTGACTACAAATAATTGCCAAACTGTTGCCCGTTTGTAAACCCGCAATCCATATAGGAGCTTAGTCTAAACTCCGCGAACATTTTGTAACAAGAAGGACAAGTAAATGTACCTATATGAGATGAGAATAGCGCCATGAAAGGGCGTTCATTGTCTTTTACAACACGACGTATTCTTTTAACAGTATACACGGTATAAAAGGACCCGTTAAATACCCATTATCTTTATCTACGCAATCTATACATCAAACTAAGTAACATTGAGAAAAAATATTGCTGGGGAACTTTTATTTTTAGGAAAAAACATTTTTTTTTTTAAATCAGCTCACCTCTGTAAATGACGTAATGAATGTTGCTGAACTGTCAAAATGAAAGCAATTACCACTGTTACTTTGTTATACAATTTCCCCGCAGGGTGGCATGGATATCGCCGCATAACCTGTAGGCCAATTCTAATAATTTAAAGCGTTCAAAATTCAGCCACAATCTAATGTTGCCGATCACGAACTGTCAAAAACTTGTCAAAAATGTATGGAAACTCGAGGTATTTTTGACAGATTGAGACTGACATCAGACTGTGACCGTTCTTAAAATTACGAGAATTGCCCCTCTGTTTTCATGAAATCAGTACATGTTTCTGGACTGGAAAAAATCTTCGGTTATAAAAACTATGCTTACTTCATTTTGACCGCGTAATTATTGCACTTTTGTAGGTAACAGCAGATTAGGTTTTGTAACCAACCGAAGATTTCTACGCAAGAATCGTGTGCTGAATTCATGATAATAGTGCGTCGATGTCCCTGTCACCCTGTATAGTACACTAGAGTATTTGATGGGAAGACGAACAATCGGAACAATGTAGTAGACAGTTAAAAGGTTTTATACACCGACAGGTCAAAGTAGATTTGAAAAACGACAACTGTTGTTCGACTTGTTTACGTGCTGCGATAATGAGAACACGTAGTGACTCAACGTGAACGAACAGTTGTAACTCACAATATACAAGACGAGCCAAAATCTACAAATCGTCAAATTAATAACAGTTAACCAAAATTGTTTGTTTTATTGTTGTAAACGTTAGCAGTGCAACGTAGGGTGTTTACATATTGATGTTTACAGGTCGACATGATGCAGTTTCGACCTGAAATATTGCACGCGCTAATACAACAAACACCATTTGTTGTATTTGTTACTACTGGTAGCACGGGTAGATACTGGTAGCCATAGAAGTCGTTAACAAACACTCAATTACATGCCATTTTATTTTTAAATGTTCTATTGTATGTATGCTCTTTTTATTTATTTTTTACCATCTTTTATACCATGTTCTTTAGCAAATAAATATTATTCTATTCTATTCTATTCTATGCTATATTGTTTTATTCGTGAACGGTAACCATTAAGTTAAAAATGGAATTCCCTAGAATGGAAACCATTTTCTTAAATATTTACGCTCTTTTTGGTGTCCTGTATCCGGTTCCACTGGAAGCCGACCCCAATATGTGGGAAATATGTCCTATATGGGAAAAGGCAAGCCAGATGATGATGACACACCTACAAATCTGATATAATCATACAGTCACATTTTATTCGGTTTCTTACTAAACTTCACACACATCTGATGAGCCTGGTTACTAATCCTTTTGTTGGCTGCACATAGATGAAGCGGATCTTGCAAAACAATAACAATTACAGACGAGCCCTTTAGAGTCAGTCGATGCGCAGATTTAGGATGCATGGAAAGACGTTTATTGCCGACCTTACTTTAAAACTATTAGAAATTAAGTCTGTTTAGTCTACTCAGCTATAAACTAAGAATAGACGTAAACTGTTTGAAAAGTCTGTCAACGATATCAATTAGAATCACTCTGCACTCAGCTGTTGCTGAGACAATTAGGTTGGCATCACAAATGATGAGAGTAGTGGTAGCTCAGTGGTCACGGCTCTAACTTGAGTGTTGAGTGTCGTGGTTTCGAACCCAGGTAGGACTTTGTGTTGTGTAATTTATTTCATCAACACTGCTCTCAAAACAGGTGAGGAAATCACCATGCTCAACTCAGAAGACATCGTGACGTCCTCCAAACCGAATTGGCCCGCGTGATGTATTATGGCCCAATCCCTCTCAATTAGTGTCTTCTTTGCATCTCAAGTCCATTCATCAAATCGTTTATTTATGAATTCTGTCTTTCATCTTTTCATAAGGGCTGAATTTGTTTCGTTCAAAAGGATGGGGTGATAAGTATGGCAAGTTTTAGTTGATTTGGCATCTAATTAAGTCCCCTTTTCACTTTGTTATGCGTGGTGATACTAAACAGTCAGTCCCGCCACGGGAAATGGCAGACTAACGTTTAGCAAAGTACACTTACGCATGATTCAAAAGCAATTTCCTCCTAAAATTCTATAGTAGCTCCAACACAGTTTTCTCGAAACCAGTTATACCGAAAATAGTTATTTCACGAGAAAGGAGCATCATTATTTATGCGTGATTGCAGCTGCACGGATCAATCGCTGCGGTTAAGCTACGCTAACCGCGGTTGATCCGTGGATGGATGGTGAGATGTTTAGATACCAAAACCCCACCGTGCTTCAGAAAACATGTTAAGCTGTTGATCCAGGCTCTCATTTGGGAATCATTGACAGTCGTTTCCGATCGTCAGAAACCCGAAAGTCTGACAGCCAGTCTTACCAAGGGGCATCGTAATACCTAACCTAGTAACTGGGTTGCGAAGGCCACCCGGCTAGACTAATAGCCAACCCCAACTAAGTTAGGAAAAAGCTGGGCAGGTGATGACGGTACATTTCCGACTAGAATTACAACAACACGAAACAAGAAGTAACAAACACAATCGCCTTATCATACTTGTACAAAAGCGCTCCCTTCTGAAGCGGTCCCTGTAAAAACATATTACGTCTACTGATAATATTTTTTGTGATAACCAACCGTAATTTAACCCTTTTCGGGTTATTTTCTTAGCAAGCCTGGGTCCCTGGAGGGGTACAAACTGTCTGCTAATTAAATGCTTAGTAGTTATGTTAGGAACACGATGTTTATATATGCAAATGAACGTAATTTCGACTCAAATTGGCTAAATATTGGTTTAGATAGTGGAATAGGTTTAACCTATTAACTTCAGGGTCGCTAGGGGAATATGATATGTAATGTTATGTCGATTAGCAGAATAATTGTTCAGTTATTCTTTTATAACCAGCGTGCGTGTATGACTACATTTATGAACTTAAACGAGGCAAAAGGAGTATGTAAGAATCGTAGCAGGTGGTGTTTTGCAGTTTCTGCCTACACCCATGGGAACAAGGCCTCAGTTTATGTGCCTATATTTCAATATTTTTTGGTAATTTTTCGGTGAGATGGATCATGAAACATATCAAGCCGCTCACGTGAAAATGAACAACTTTCAATAATGGTTTATCTTTTATTCGTGAAAAGGAAAGAAATCATTATTGATGGATTTGTATCGATTATTCTAAAAACTGTTCGAAGACGATATTTCTTTAATTTTAAATGATTTTCATTTATCTTCTCACTGTTTATGTGTTTCATAAAGTCTATAAAAAATATAATACTACGTGGGATACGTAGTATATAAGTACCCACAGTGTCAATTTTAAATATGTAGACATAAGTAGATGAATATGTTTAGACTAGCATCTGACTCAACAACAGTATTTTTTTTAAACTTAAATAACCCTCTTTTTGTGCTTCGTCACAATCTAGTTACAGGTTAGGCAATGGCAAAACGCTTATTATACCCGAATCATAATTTTAATTAATTTCATACTAATCAAATTCAAAAGATCTCCATTAAAACATACTTACCATATTTAATTTATAGATGAGAGTATATTATTAGAATTATATTCTCGTCAGTATAATGCGGTATCTTCGCCCGAGGCGCACTCGACGAAATAAGAGCGCCTTAATTTTGCCCGTGTGCGATATTGCTGTCACAATTCTGGCAGGCGCTTTATGAAATTAAATGAATGATTCTCTTTCATTATTAGACAACATAATAAGACGGTACTTTAATGAAAATAATAATGTGAAGAAAAAACCATTAATAAACTCAGCTTAATTTTTTATATGTCGTCATTTTCCGTTACCACCGAATTCATTCCTGTAGATTAAATTACTTAAATAAGTAAGTACATAATTCTATTCTAAAAATAAACCTCACTTTCCCTCAAAAGACATTCAACCGGCAAATTAATCTGGAGGCCCAACATGTAAAATAAAATCTCTACCACTGTGTTTAAAAACCACAAAGTTATGTTTACAGTTACAGTAAGAACTCTACATATAATAAGTAAATAGAAATAAAACTTTGTATGGCCTACCTAACACACAAGAATATAATTATATATTATATATAGGTACACAATCTTGTGTGTCACGTCCAAAACCGATACATACCGGACCTAAACTGTGTAAAACCGTTTTTGGTTTGTAGTTTTCAGGAACTCTACACCTAACGCTAAAGGGGCCCACGAGTGACGATACACCTTGTCCATTAGCTACCACTTGCCTCGTTGATCTAGCAATTGCTGAGCTTAGGTCTAGGATTCGATTCCCAGGTCGGGCGTCGGGAGTCCATAGCGGACTCCCGGCCACCGTAGGCGCGAGCTTGCGGGCGGTGAGCAGTGGGTAGCTCACCGCCCGGTAAGGACCATGTCCGGGTCGATAGCACGTTGTGTTCAAAAATTGAAAGGGTCTGCTAGGACCAATGCCTGCCAAGGTCACAGATTTGTTCCTAAGAGTTGCACAGTTAAGAACACGAGTGGCGAAATGTGAATGTATAATTAGGTACACCTCCAACTAACTCTTCAGGGAAACAAAGGGGTAATTGCGGAACTTTTCATCGGTAGGAAATGGTTTAATATTCATATTAAAACAACATTCATTGCGTTATTTACGTTGCTGAGCCGACAATTTATTCGAACAAATGACGCAATGGTTTAGAAATAATCTTCAATCCCATTTAGATTCTGATAAATTGTGCGTTTCGCAATTAGGGTGCAGGTGTGTGATATTATGTTATGTTTTGATAAGTTTATTATTTTAAAGGTAGGAAGGCCTGTACATTTTCAGACTTTTACCAACGCAAAAAAAACTGCCCTAGAATTTTCATCTTCCCCACATAAGATTAATATTTCCGTGTTGAATCTCAATCTACATTCCACACATTTGGGTGTTGTTCCGTATGTAGCCGGCGCTCTGTAGCGCTGTGTTAATATTTGATTAGCCGGCTCCTTTCATCTCGGCGGGTCAGAGACGACCGAACGTAAGGTGTGTTGGAACGACTTAGATGTCGAATTGTTTTCTTAAGGAGGGTATGTTATTCCTCCGTGTGTTTAATTAATTCTATCTTGTGAGTAATTATCAAATGTTTATTGAGGAACTCATGTAAATGAGCAGCTATTCTATTGTTAATACTCACCCCGTTTTTCCGAGGGGGTATGCAGAAACTACGGAACGTCCCCTGCTACGACCTTACATACACTTTTTGCCTCGTTTAGGTTCATACATCTGGTCATACACGCACGCCGGTTACCAGTCCCTACTACGCACCTGACCATTCTGAAGAACATCACCAATATAGTCACTATATGTCCTGTCATTATGATAAGGCAACGGTGAGTTTTAAAAGAAGATATAGATATAAAAATTGCCAATAGTATGCTTAGATGGTTTAGTCATGTTGAGAGGATGAATGAAGGACGGCTTTCAAAATATATTTACTGGTCACACCGGGAGGAGACGCCCTATAATTTATATTTGCAAAAAAAAATCTTTAAGTAAGTATGTATACTTAAAGAGTTTCTGTTCTGGTTTTTTTTTTTGCCCCAATGAATAAAAATGAAGAAATTTTTATAAAGAGCTTTGTCCACCGTGAGACGAAATAATATCATCACCAAAATACAAATTCATATTAACATATTATTCATATTATTTTATTATATTATTATTATTTATCTGTTAATATATCTCGGGATACTAGGATCCCGGTCTTTTGGAAGGCGTACGAGGGGCCGAAGCCAACTCGCAGAGGCCCCTTAGAAAATTTAGATGACGTGAGGCACTAACCGACGATTATCCCCGTATGCACTGTGCAAGTGCACCCAAGGACAACCCCCGGCCGGTGTTGGACTATTGCAGGATGTGGAAACCAAGATGCTGGACTATTTATTTGGCTGGCTAAAATGGACTGGTTACCAAGAACTATGGAAAGCCTATGGCCCCTGCCGCATCAATGTTTTGAATATACACGGATTAAATGGCAGGGGGTGACTTGCACACTCAATAATGGGCCCCCGGAAACCGTCAGTGGCACATAGTGACGCAGCGACAAGGGGGCAACACTTCCTGAGGTGCTTGAGAAGTGGAGAGGCATTCCACGGCTTTCAGAACAATCCCAGAGCCCGGAAGATGGTCAAGATCCCTACGAGCACTTACTGGAATACTTCCTTTCCCCGAGCACGTTTGCTCTTGCGAATCTCCACTCAAGCCAGCCAATAAAGGCAAGAATGAGGTGGGAGCTCTGAACCTCTTCAGTGTTCACTCCAGCCGGCCAATAAAGGCAAGCCAGAGATGAGGAACAAGAATTCTCCCGGGAGATAGGGTCCGTGGGGTCGCTACTGCCCAACAGCACGCCACATGCTGCCCTGCGGGGTTATTATTATTATTATTATTTGTATATCACCGGACTTTTCATTCCCGGTCACTACAATGTTGAAACTAAAAAGTATTCATCCAGAATTCAAGAAAAAATAACTTTAAAACCAAATCCGTAGGTACCTACTACATCTTAAAAACAAAACTCAAAGCAAGTTCTGTTTTAAAACTAAAGAATTTAAACAACGTTTCAAAGCTTCAGGTTGAAGTAACAACAAAAATACAATTATCTACAGTCTAACTGAACAAAGTCTGGAGAGGGGGGACCTCCCTACGTAAGAACACAAAGGATTAAAACCTACACATTTAATTTTTATTTTGTTTTTCACAACACACTACAGTCAAAATCATTCTACCGGTAAGACTGGTTGTCAGACATTCGGGCTTCTGGCGACCCGTAACGACAATCGAAGATCTACGAATGATAGCTGGGACCAAAGGCTCTACGGGCTTTCCGACGAATGCACGGCAGAGGTATTCGTATTTAAACATGGTTGGGTGACCATGTTTAAATACCAATACCTCTGTCGTCCACAGACTTGGGACTCACAATACATCTTTATTAGCTGCGATCTCTGTATTCAAAGACTTTCTAGACATTTATTACTTTCATACAATACATCCATCGTCTTCAGGCTCCCTAAAAGTCAAATCCACCAAGATTTACTGCTTCTTATTATTTGTTGTAAGTGTCTTTAATCGCTCTTTGTTTTGCTCGTACACCACAATCTGTTAACTTTGTTTTCTGCCATGTATCAAAATATATAATTATGTGCGCAAAATCCTTGTACAGTATAAGCAATTTCCTCGTTTTTCATATGTATGGGTTCCCACGTTGCTACTGCCTTTAGTGAATAATTTTGATTATCTTAAACATGGCAACTAACGCTGCCCCTCACCCGACATCGGTCATCGTGAACAGACTCTCTATTCTGATCACGCCTCAGGATCAACAAAAAAGTGAGATATCGTAGGCATTTGCATATACAATGCTAAAACTTTCAGCCCACATGATTGATAGTTCAAAACATAGTTTGATTGATACACGATACTCGCTTTTTTGTTTATGATAGATTACATGATGTTTTTCCAAACAAAAACAATTTGTAACTGTCTAACTGCAGAACCAAATGCGACCTCTCATACAGGGAGGGAATGAACATTGATCTACGCTTGCACACAATATCACTAGTCACAAAGAAAGAAAGTTTATTTTATAGGCACAATACAGAATAAATTTACTTTACAACTACTGTGCGTGCCCTAAAAGGGCCTCAGGTCAGACAACACCTCCTTAGCTGTTTCCCAACTATATTGGGGTAGGCTTCCAGTCTAACTGGATGCAGCTGAATACAATATTTAACATGGAGGGACTGGCTATTACACTTCCATGGGTGACCCAGTTACTGGGTTATATAATACCACTTGTTTTCTGCTGGCGCGTTCAGGCTATACTACCATATACAAGTAACCATACTATCATAATCAGCCCATATTGTTCCCACTACTGGGACACAGGCCTCCTCTTGTAAAGAGGGAGTGGGCCGTAATCTACCACGCGGGCCCAATGCGAGTTGGTAGACGTCACATGTCTTCGAAGTTTTGGTTCTAGGACATGCCATTTTCCTCACGATGTTTTCCTTCACCGTTCTGAGAGTAGTCGGGATAAAATAATTAACACAAAGTAATTCGCCTGCCTGGGTTCGAACCCACGACCTTACAACTCGTAAGTCGGGACCGATACCACTGGGCCACAAGTGCTCTCACCATTCTAACCGAATGCGAAGTAAATGGTTATTTTTTAAATTAAAACGCTAATTTTAAAAACGTAAATGACATAACATTACGACTATTTTCCCCAAAGAGTAGCAGAGGCAGAGGCTGGAGGATATTTTTCCTTTTATCAACTTTCCTAAAACAACTTACTAGAAAAAAAAATCACGTAAAATGAACCAGTAATCATATTTTGGAGTTATATCATTACCAAATTATGAAATGGTGGTTTGAAGCCACGAAATGAGCTCGTATTATTATTTGGAGATGTATGATTAGAGATCAAAGGGACTCAGTTGTATTACTGTGGAGATGAGAATATTTGAAACGGAGGCACGGAGTTTCTAACTCAATGCAATCAAAATATGCTCATATGGAACGAAAAGAAATAATCTTTTGACCAAAAAAATACATAATAAAGATGTTTTAACAGTTTGAAGTGATTTTAACGTAGGTAAGTCTTGATAGTTCGTCTGCTTAGTGTGTTGATGGCAATCTAAATAAAGTCGGGCTAGCTGGCCAATTCTCGTAATAAAAAGTGTTCAAAATCTAGTCGTAGTCTCATGTCAGCGACGACGGTCTAATGTCAAAACCTTGTCGACAATGTATGGTAACTCGATGGTATTTTTGACATATTGAGACGGGGATCAGACAGGGAACGTTCGAAATTAAAATTACCAGAATTGTCCCTCTGAATTCAGTTTGCTTTAATTTTGCCAATAATTTAAAATTCGAACAAATTCGAGCTACAAACAGCTCATTTCGAACTTTACCAGTTTTATTCTCATAAATAGTAAAATAATAGAAAAGCGTCTTAAACGTATTTGAAAAGCGAATTTTTCGTTCAAGTTTAACCTGTCAATACGAATTCAATTAATTATTATTTATATTCCAAACCCACAGGGTCTATCACATGCGATTATCCAAACAATACTTCAAAGTATTATCCAAATAATAATATACTCTACTCATCCATTTTTGGCGTAGGGTGAACGCACCAATTATTGACAAAGGCTTTAAATTCCACCGAAATAATATTGTGTATGTCAATCAAGCTTTTGTTGGACGTTTCGAGATCGTTAATCCAGAGCTGAATATAAGTGCTGATACCGTATGGTTTTGTGAAAACGATGTGTATCGAAGTAATTTTAAAATGGATGCGAATTATCTTGATTGGGATGTGTTTTATCCAGTTTCAACGGTAAATACTTGCCCGATAACGCTGTCAAAAAGCTATCTTTACATACAATCGAAAAGAGTACATGCGTAAATCAAATATTTGCGTAATTTCACCATTTCCTCATAAAAAACAATATTACTCATCATCATCATCATCATCATCGTTGAGTCGAAAGACGTCCACTGCTGGACATAGGCCTCCCCCAATTTCGAGTGTGCCATAATCGCCACGCTTGGCAGGCGGGTTGGCGATCGCAGTATGCTGGTAAATTGCATAAAGAACGTTGCTGACCATTCACTAGTAAGTCCCTTCGTCATCTCTTACGACACTCACGGGAAGAAATGCGATGGTGCTATTCTTAACGTGCGACACCACGAGAAACAACACACATAAAAATACACGATTACTACTAAAATGTTATTAACAAAAGATAATAACTAATAAAAGATAAAACATGCCTGGAATACAAACCCATTCAGAATCAAACACATTAGCAGTCCTTACCGTGCTCCGTGCCACTAAGTAGACAATATGGCGGCAAGAACAGGCAATATACAGTATATTAATATATCATGTCTCACCGCGGGAGTTAGTAAATCATTCTGCGGAATAATATCACGGGCAATTTGTCACGATGTTTGTACAAATTAAATTCAAAGCGGCCATAACTCAACGGCTAAGGCTTTGGACTGTCGGGCGAGAAATCTTTAGCTTAGGACTTTACTTATGATCGCCAACCCGCCTGCCAAACATGGCGATTATGGCAAAATGGCAATCCCTCTTTCCTTGCTTGCCTTGCTAATTGCTTACAAGTGTAAACAGTATAACGATAGACAAGTAAAACTATAATAATAATTATTATTATATTTTTTAAACTTTTTATACTTCTATATTCTAATTTTTCAAAATATAATTTATGTGTTTATAGTGAAAAAAAGATAATTATAATGATACAAGGATAAAGAGAAAAAATACTGTAGGCGTGTGTGTACTGTAGTACTTGAGTCACGGTTTTTGATGCCAAGTTGTGATAAAAATGAGAAACCAAGTCTTTAAATAGACTCCGGACTCAGGTAGGCCGGAGTAAAGAAAACCTGTATAGGTGAAGATTCATAGATGACTCCGCCCTGGAGTGTAAATGTGTTGTTGTCCCACAAACGATGCGGCACTTGATATTTTGACCAACATGTCCTGTTGTTTGCACGCTACAGGAGTTGATGGACGTTACTGAAAATGCTAAGCTCGTAGCCAAATTTTGGGCTAACTCTATTTAGATTGCTATCGACACGCTAAGAAGAAGAAGACAGTAGGGCCCGCTCCCCCCGCTGTAGTACAGTAGTTTAATCTCACGAAGCGACGCACGGTTTACTTGTAGTAACCATGTGTACGAACACGCTGTGAATGTGTGCGTGAGAGATGAGTAGCGTCATCACGTAACACACACATCTCCAACTTCGCCATTGCCCCGGACGGCATACACCGAGAACGTGAGAACTTTTGCGGTTACGCAGACATTCACAACATATTTGTACACTTGGTCAAAACTAAAGCGCAAGTCGTTTCGTGAGAAACAATCAATAAAATGCAATTTTATTTCTCTATCTTCTATGCAAACCTTTTTGTCTGGCACCAGTTGCAGACAAAACAGCTGTTACGGTACGATTTCTTTGGAAAGTATTACGCTATTAAATTAGATATAGTCTGTGCCAGATGTGAAAAAAATAAAAGTCCTTGACACCTGCCTACCAATGTATAGATAGTTCAATCCACGATGACGCGCCCCTCTGCGCCCTTTTCCTTTGTTTTTAATCGCTCTCAGTACAATTGTCAAAGAATGGGGCGCGTCTTCATGGATTGAACTGTCTGTATTCAAATTACCGTTTTGACCGTGCTAGCGACACTTTCTTTACATTTTTTTCGTATCGTTTTGATATATTTGAATACATTGGAAGGCGGGTGTCAACGACTTTTATTTTTTTCACATCTGGCACAGACCATAATACAAGTTCGCAAGTGGCTGTGAAAGTCTATCACATAAGGTATACACTGATAGCTAAACTATACAATTCTCTATCTGTGCCTTAAATCCTGTTCCCATTTAGAGAAGCGTGTGCTGTCCAAGTTTTTCATTTGTTTTTATAGTGACACAAAAAATATTATGTCCATAATCTGGGGTGGAAAACCTTTGGGACGCAAAAAAAAATCGTTGATGCATATAATATGTACCTACTTCTTCAATATTTGCAGCTTATGTGCACAGGTTAAAATGTTAACTAATGTGCAAACTGTAACCGGGAAGTTCAACTTATTTCCACGCTATCAGGTTTAGAATCATAATGCTGAATTCATGGTTACCTACAGTTTACGCACTGGTTTTTTGCTGTATTATAAACCAATAAGAAAAGAGTAAGCTAGAACCAAAGCATTGACGATACCAAATTTCTGCATAACCCCATTAGGAAGAAACGTTATCTATATAAGAATGCAGTACCATATGAAGATGAATAGCTATATAATACACTGTATTTGTATGTAAGACCTGTCGTCATTCACAAGACAAGATATGACGCTAATAACGTTTAATGCAACCTCTTATATAGTTAATGACCTGTCAGATAACATAACTATATTATAGCCGTTGTAATCTACAGACAATGTGCAGTAATTTGTCAAACGTTTACACAATACACCACTTAAACACAATACCGCCACTTAAAATTCGTATAACTACTAACATTGTAGATACAAGTACGTGTATGTGTAATAATATTGTGAGTGACTAGCGAAGTACAAAGCATGCAAGAATAGTATTTACATTTATTTATTAAAACTTTATGCACAAGTAAAAAATATACTGTACAAAGGCGGACTTATTGTCTGAGGCATTTTCTACTAATCAACCTGAGTAACGCAGAGATAAAACATGGCAGGTGCAACATAAGGGATAGATATATCGGAAACAACTATAAAATACAAGAATAAATATTAATACAAACATACATACCTACTTATAAACAAAATAAATTTAATTTAATATTTAATATCATCGATGAAAATCTCATTCGTTTGGATTCGTGCCCGTTGGATGGCAATTGGCTCGCCACCGATTACATGGGACTTAAAGACAGCTGGTGAAATGTGATTCTTACTCAAGGTACACCTTTGCCTAACCGTTCTGGAATTACAAGCGTGATTACAGATTTGTTTACATACTGTGAATGTGAGAACGTTGCAGGCCTTGTAGACTGTAGACAATTTTCTATTTTATTAAGTACTTGGTACTTGTTGACAGTCCTACACTGTTCTCCCATACCTATTAACACTGTAATTTAAAAACATTGTAAAAGTCAATTATTATCAAAAGAGTAACCGTGGAGTTTCTTGCCGGCTCTTCTCCGTAGGAATCAACAATTTGGAACCGTGCACCTATGAGTAGCTTCTGACGTTTCATAAGTGCCCTTGTAGGTTCATGTGAAATACTGTTTTATTTTATTTTAAATTATTATTTGTATTATGTTAAATTACCGCGACTGCTACGGTACGTTTTGTTAGGTTTTTGTCTATAACATCAGCTGTAATTATTTTAAGTCAAATCAATAAGTTTATGATTTAAGTAATGCGGAAGAAGGAAAAGTAATCAAAACGTCATCACCTGCAGTCCACAATGCATCTCAGTTTGATTACATTTAAACAAAACTCCTGTTTCTGAACATTCTTAAATTTTGGAATGAATTTTCATAAATTAATTTGCAACCCTTTTTGCTATTTTAAGAATAAAACCAAAACCCCTACACAATTTAAAAGTATACAAACGCCTTTGTCAAAAAATTAATCCCTTCTTTTGACTGCAGACGGTAGCCTCTGAAAAAGCGTAAAACGCTCATAAAATGTTCCTATTTACTCTAAAAACATGAGAAATTGAAAATTCAGTATTCGAGATTGTACACAACTATAAATAATAGAACGGGGGTCAAGTGGGAGGCAGAAGGGGGAAGGAAGGGAGGATGGGAGGGATTTTATGGACACTGACGGCCCGCGTTAGATAAAATGTTAAATCTCAGCTTAAAGGCTAACAGTTTTAGGACAGTTACATTCCCATGCTGAGTTTTCTGACTGAAATAATATGGTCCGTTTGTCAACTTTATATTTAAAAGTGGAACATGTTTAGGTAGGTATGTAAAAGGAAGTCTACTTAAATATCCATATTACCTATGTTGAATATACTCAGTACTTGTAATAGACAAAGAAGGTGGAAAATTAAAAACTATCAAACATGTCAACAGGGCAACATTTACAACAAGATATTAAAAAAAACCTGATTATACTTTAGTAGCTTTTGCCAGCGGCTTCGCCCGCGTGGAGGTCGGAAATATCCCGCGGGAACGTACTACCGGGATAAAAAGTAGCCTATGTCCTTTCTCAGGCTCTAAACTATCTGTGTGCCAAATTTCATTTAAATCGGTTCAGTAGTTTTAGCAGGAAAGCGAGACAGACAGACAGACATACAGATAGACAGACAGAGTTATTTTTGCATTTATAATATTAGTGTGGATGAAGTTTCGTGAAACATGGAGTAGTTCCAACTTCAACAAACATGTTACAGTCTTGTAATTATTTACGTGCATATGCATAGTATAACTATTGTATAAAGTTCCCACTGCTGGGACACAGGCTGCCTCTCATCTAGAAGAAGTGCAGGTTGACTGATGTCACATTATATTAAATTGTTTATTGGGTCCCAAACAATTACACATTCAAAATTTTAAATGAAACGGCCCCAGTAAGTAATTAATAATACTTGTGTTGGGGTTGCCTCACTCCCTCCCAGGATGCTAAACAAAATTGAGACTATATAAAACAAAAAATAAAATCAAAAAATAACATCAAAATATCGAGCATATCGAACCACATATCTTCGAATATGTAGTTCGACATGCCGGTTTCCTCACAATGCTTTTCTTTACCGTTTTGAGAGCAGTGGTGATCGAAAGATTTGCACCAAGTAAAGCGCCTGCGTAGGTTCGAACCCACGACCTACAACTCGTAAGTAAGTGCCGATACCACAGCTCTGTTATGTTCAATGCTACTTTATTTACCTTTTCTATAAATATAAATCCGGCCCACTCAAAACATATTTGTAAAAGGCTGTACAACTCGGTTTTATTATAAGACAAAAATACTGCGTCCCTCGGGCCTACAAGATGATTCCAATCTATTATTAGAATATTATAAAACACAAAACTCAATTATTTCGATCAGATCGTATTCTGCTTCGATAATGAAATGGAATGGAAGAGTAAAAAAAATCATATCATTATGTAAATAATTTTTAGCTGAAGCGAAATCGAAAAATATAAAGATAAAGCTGATGGTAGCCCAAAAATGCCGGTTTAAACCGGCATTTTTGGGCAGGGTCGGGATTTTTGTTCGAAAAAGTTACCGTAGCCCTGGCAGAGGCAACTGAAGGAACACGTGTGAGTTTTAATCAGTAAAAGTCTGACACGCCGTACGGCTCCACCCAGAGCGGGAGACGTCATTTGATGATTTACCAACCAATACAAAAATAAAATTGGACTTATGAAGTCCTTTACCCCAAGTCTCACGTATGTATATAAAACCCGGTAACTATAAAATTTTCATAAAAACCCAACAGATCTGTGAGATGTTACCCGGGAGGAATATTTAGAACATTGTGTAGAGTATCCCGGACGGATATTACGGCTTTTAGCATAAACACATAATATTAACTTTTAAATTGTGGAGGAAGGAAACCATTTACTTTCAATTTCGTGGATAAGAGGCGAACCAAATTGAATGAAAGGCGATTAACAAAACGAATTTATTAAGCGGATGTTGATGAAAGCACCGGGGGGAGGCGGGGACGCCCTAGATTGTGGAAGGACAAATACTGGAGTTATTGGGAATAAGAATTTACAATGTCAATCTATTGTTTACCCACTATAGAGCAAATAGTTCTCATTCACAGAAGGCACTAACGTTGATCACCACGCTTGCTCAAGACTGATCGGTGATGACTTACAATAACTATTAGTCCAGGCTTCTTCTAAATGTGTTCTTTTACCAATGTCACAAATTTCAAGGACAATTATTGGTGATTATAATATCATACAGAGCTTAGGAGTATGGTACTCACAACTGGTGCTAGAAGTGAATGATGTTGATGATCTTTTGATTGTTTTTAACCGACTTCAAAATTGAGGAGGTTCCACTATATTTTTTTATGTGTTTTTACCGATTTCTTCGCCAACTTTGGACCGATTTCAAAAGTTTTGTACTGGATAGCGTATGCTTCAGAGGCGGTCCCATATACATTTTATTGACTGTGCTTTGGTAGTTTTTGCGTTACCTTCGATAAGTCGTATTCAATCTACCTTGTTTATCGTGACATTATTACCTATACTTCCTGTCACTGCTATAGACCTAGCTAATAGTAGTATACGAATTAGTACGGGGGAAAAACCATAACTAAAAAAGTTTTTACTACCCCTATGGGAAAAAAAATTTGCTTATCAATTGATTTCCTGACTGTAGGTATTAGAAACAAAAAACAAGAGCTTGCTATAGTAATTTGGTACTTAAGATCTTCCATAATGTTTAGTTCAATAACACTACTTCCGTTCTAACGTCAGAGTTGGAGCAAGGTATGTTTTCCTTCGATTATTGACTGTTTTGCATTGCAACAAGGCTGGGATGATGTTCCAAAGTGTATAGTTTTCGTACGAAAGCTACGAAAAGCAAGTAAGCTCGTATCATTTTGATGCCATTTCACTCAGAATTTAACAGCGTAGAACATTTTTTTTATGATAAAATGAAAGCTCTTTAATGTCTTTCTTATGTAAAAACTGGATGTTCTTATATAATTGAATTTAACTCGTAGAATGTCTTATGAAGCAGGAATTGTTGGTAAGAAAAAACGCTTAGAACGACTGAAGCCGTTGAGTGGTAAATGCATGCGGAGAGCAGTGATGGCCCAGTAGTATCAGCCCCGACTTATCAGTTGTTGGTCGTGGGTTCGAACCCAGGGCAGGTGCTTCACTTTGTGTCAATAATTTCATCACCACTGCTGTCAAAACGGTGAAGGAAAACATCGTGAGGAAACCGGCATGTCCTAGAACCAACAATTCGAATACATGTGACATGTACCAATCCCAGTAGTGGGAACGATATTGGCTGATTATGATGATACATGCGAGAGGCTTCTACTAGACGACGATTTGACGGGTTACATTGAACAGATTAGAATGAGGAACTTGAATGACTACAAATACTTTTTAACGAGGTAGCGCGGGATTTAACAAGGTATGTCCAGCACTTTAGGCTCATGACTCCGTGAGTCATGATCCAGGTAATAGTTTGTCTAGGATACGGGTGGGTAACATCTAGTTTGTCCTATTTTCTAGAAATAAACTAAAAATAGTTATAATAGCAATAGTAATCATTACAATAGGCTCGACCCCCTTTTACATGGGACTTGAACATAACTAACAAAATGTGGTTGTACCGAAACCCCCAACATTCAATTTTAACATCCACCCATCCATATCGTAACCGCAGTACATTGCCCTTCCCGCGTAATACCTGCTCATCAATGAACATCACAGAATGGGGGTAGTTTCATTAAATATTTAGCAGAGGTATCGGTTTGCGGTCTTGATTCGGATCCTATGTTAAACGGCGGGGTTGTGAATATTTTATGGGGGAAATTGGGGAGTGTTTAAAGTTTAATTTTTACTTCGACAAACATCAATAGTAATAAAATAAGTCTTGTAATACTTACCTCCGTTGCAGTAACTGGTGAATCCTACTGGGTTTACGGTAAATAATTTAGAACACAAAATATCACTCTGCCTCGGCTTCACGGAATTTAGTAATCAACTTGCAAGCGTGCAGCGTGCAGTGGGTTTCCGAGTATTTCGGTTCTGTGAGATAAATTGAGATTTATACAGAGAAGAGACACATTTGTTCCTTGGAGCACGTTACGGAGTTGGTCCTGTTTGTCATACAAGTACTTGGTATCTCTACGAATGCTTGATGTAAAACTTCTTAAGCGGGAATTCTATATTTGGACGAGAATTGAGAGTGAAAATTCAAGAGCGCGTCATGTATTGGCGCATTTCGTTACATGAGGGAGAAGAAAGATATAACTCTCTCTCTCTCTCTCTCTCCCTCTCTCTCTCTGTCTGTCACACTAAATCATTCTCATTAAAAAAAAACACTTCCATAAAATGCTCGGTACAACACGCGCAATCTTGTTTAACCCTTTTTTGAGTAGGAAATCTCCGTCTCCCGCTCTGGGTGGAGCGGGAGGGCGTGACAGACTTTTACTGAATAAAATCCACCCGTGTTCCTTCAGTTGCCCATATGCCAGGGTCACGGTAACTCTTTCAAACTAAACCGCATCCATGGAATAATTTTGTTTAACCTTAAAATATGGATTGTCTTCCCTATTTGGTAACCGCATCCTGAAATCCAAATTTCTACCTACGTACTGCTTGAACCATACTCTACTCGTATTCCCACGAAATAATTTGAGAATAGCTCACATACGTGGTAAGATTGGTAGCGAGTCACGGAGGTGGTGACACTGGTGGGGCTATTTGCCCAGGTTACACCGGATGTAGGTACTATTAAACTGTAGCCACACGTGGCGGCAATTTTGAAACACGCCAATAAACCATTCATAATTTAATTTTATAACCGTTTTCATGCTTAACCCTGAATCCCTCAAAGCCTTTTGATTACCTGCGATATTTGTATGTGCCTACTCAGAGTGAACTTCTCTAATTATTGTAGGAGTGTATCTCTATATGTATACAATCCATTGACTACTGAGGGACCCCGGTATCTTCATCACCTGCCTTACCTTATCTTAAGTATGTTCAGGGTCTAACCTCCACAACCCATTACTGGGTAATACAATAAGGCTTGGTAAATCGGTTCGGGCGTCTGTCGACTCGTATCAACTGTCAAAGATCCAAGTTAACGATAGCCGGAACCAACATTTTCAGATTCATGGACGGATCCTGACATCTAGAGATGGGACGTGGGACCCCATTTATTTATTTTTTATCACGAGGTGGAAATCCTCATGGATGTCCTCCGCCCTGGGGTGGGCGGAGGGGTCTGTCAGACTCTTACTGACTAAAACCACCCCGGTGTTCCGTCCCACACCTACGTCGGGGACCACGGGAACCAATATGTCTTCCGCGATCCCCGACTGGTGCCGGCCCGCCTTTGCGGGCCTCCTCACGTTGGGGGGGAGTGAGCCGTTAAACTCCCCCCATACATCACAGAGAGGCGCGCGTGGAACACTACGCGCCACCATCTCGGGTCCGTAGCAATAGGGGGCGACAGATGTGGACGTGGGACCCCATGGGCTAACCGCGGCAGATGAACCTGATGTATCTATCCGTACGGCTTTCTTACTTAGCCACAACCCTCTACTGCCTGTATTTGCAATACTGATTAATCTCGATAAACTCAAAGTATGCATTATGAGGATTACATCATAACGAAATAGAATCGTCAACGCACGTCAGTGAGGAAGCTTGATGATCAATGCTCGGTTCTTTTGTCTGCCAAGAGGCCTTACCCTACAAGTGGCACACTTACTAGCTGACTTAACAAAATGAACTGTTTCCACCTTCATGATCGTACAACATGCCTTACACCACTTTGTATGCAAATCTTTATGAGCGGCTGTCAGCCTGGGAGCTATGATTACAGGACATATTCATGTACGACATATTTATGCAAATTATTGTATACCTACTTGTGTTTAACACTTACTAGTAATTACGTGGAATGGGGTAGCAGCCACTGTTGAGTGCCGTGACATCAGTTTATTAATTCTTAATATTTTGGTCACTAGAATTTTAATAATTATCTTAACGTTCGTATGGTTTATTTGCCAAAAAAATCTGGGAAACCATTTCCTGTTAAGGAATCATTCCGGGATACTTACCTATACTTAATGGAATAAATTGCTTTGGATGATTTTCTTTTTATTATCTTTGGGATACGAAAAACAAAACAATCTCTACATTTTGTAAAGTCAACATACTAAAAACAAACCACGTAAAAACGTTGTATAATTAGCTACTTGAGATTTATTCATGATATTCAAAGGCCAATCTTCGTAACTTTAAACGTTCGAAATTTAGTCGCAGTCTCATCTCAGCGTCTATCAATGTCAAAAACTTGTAAAAATTAATGTAAATAAAGGTATTTACAACAGATTGGGTCTAAGATTAAAATTAGAACGTTCTTAAAAACTGGGAATTGCCCTTCAGTCTGAAATCTTTTACTTAAAAACTTTTATTCACTTTGCTTTATCACAATTAGTAATAGTAATTTATTTCCAAACATCAGTTCATGTTCATCACTAGATCCCTGAACTTTGTGTGACAGGGATCGAGGTTTTCCAGTTACATGGATCAACATGAGAAGGCTTAAACTACATATTATATACAATTTACACTTCGTTTTTACAATAATTGAAAAAAAGAGTTTCTTTTTGAACAAAATAAAAAATGCAAAAATGTGGGTAAAAATATATAATTAGAATATTAATCATTCTATTTAAGATTAAAATAGGGGTAACTTGTGTATAGTAAGATGTGTGATAGGTACAAATATACCAGACAAGTTATTAATATACCATCACCAGGTTTTAGTATCAGTCGCGGGAGGTAATCCATCTAATGCGTTCTTAATTCCAACGCAATTAGCAGGTGGAATACTGTGCATTATTAATGTCATAGCGATCTAATACGCTGCGTCTATGTAAATAATTCAATATACACCATTAACACCGCCATTTACGTACTTTTGATTTTTATTTTCATCAATAGGTAAAACAAAACATTCGTTTTCTGAGGTTAAACTGCTTTAGAAGTCTGTTTTTAGTTAGGTCGTCATTTTTTATTATATCATCTGCCTAGCCTATTACCAAATACTTTGGGGTTGGCTTCCAGTCTAACCGGATACAGCTGAGTACCAGTATTTTACATGGAGCGACTGCCTATCTGACCTCCACAACCCAATTACTGGATAGTACGATATCCCTTTATAATACTGGCTGTCAGGCCCGTAAAGACTGTCAAAGATCCACAATTGACAAACAGGACCAACGGCTTAACATGCTTTCCAAAGCACGGCCAGCAAGTGAAGCCTTGAAAAACTTTACACTTGGTAATGGCAAACCTTTAAACTTGGCATGTCAAGATGGTCACCCATCCACAAACAAACCAGGGCAAGCGTAGCTTAACCTGAGCAATGGATCCGCGCGGCTTTTATTATTTAACCACAAGCCCTTAATTTTTCATAACCTTTATAAATTTTCAATTACTGTGTTGATTTTTGTGATTTATTGGTAACAAAAAAATAATCGAACGCAAAACACAACGCTTTAGCCTTTTCAAAGCTAAATTAATTAACAAAATAAATGAGCCGAAATAATTTAACAAGCCAACATTTTCCGGATTCTAACTCTGCCAATAACAGGCGCACTTACCCTACAGATGAAAAGGTTATGTGAAATGTTAGTTATAATCTGGGGCATGGTAATGAGATGTGGGTACTTTGACAACACCATGACCCATGGGTGGTTGGTGCAGATAAGAGATAGTTTAGGAACGAGGTGTCTATGCAATGAGGTCGATGTTTGTAGATGCTTCACTTTGTCGTGACCACTGCACGGTCAAGGAAAACGTCGTGATGAAACCAGCATGTCCTAAAACCAAAAAATCAAAGATTGTGACATCCACCAGCCCGCTCTGGGCCAGCGTGGCCTTCTCTCACAGAGAGAAGTTGTCCAGCAGTGGACACATTTTAGATTATGTGTGTGTGTATTACATTAAGGATTAGTGGCAGCTGCGCACATAATTTATTAAATTTATTCACCACGATGATTAAACCTATTGCTTTATTATTTATAGACATTTATGAGGCTCACTTTGGTTACTTTGTTATGCTTTTCTTCTGTACAGTCTTGTTCAACATGACCATGCATGGAGTTAAAAATATACACATATTGCAACCAGTCCATGTACACCAATGGTAGATCTGACATTGCCAATTCATTTGGTTTTGAACTGCCTTTAGGCCACGATATCCACATTTTACTTACTATATCTAAATCTTCCAAGCACAAAAATCTTCATATTTTTATTACTGGAAAACGAAATTTACATAATTAGAAAAAAAGAGCTCTATAATATGTAATCTTCTATACATTGTGTGCCTTTACGTCTGTGCTACATAAATATATTTTCTATCTTTCTCTACAAATCCGTAGACCCTCTAAAACCTTTATTAGACTACACACTACACATCTCTTTACATATTCACCACTAATTTCCGTTCCCAAACGAATACATTTCATAATTCAGCACCATTTTACTTTGTACTATCATACAATCCTGTGATAATAAAATATGTAAATAAAAAGATTGTAGAGAAACGTAGGTAGTCTGTTGAAATTTCGTAGAAAATTAAACTTTAATACGGTTCTCACGTAGTTTATCCTCACTGTAGTGCGCCTCGTGCGGTCGTTCCTGGTTTTGTAATTTTGAATTTGTTGTACAAGATGGGTAAGCCCTATGCTTTCAAGGATTCGCAACGGACTGTGTGTAAAGAAATAATTAATAAACCAACTATCTCAGAATAAAAAACCGTAGATTAAAATTCGGAAGTATAAAGATGTAACTTAATGTGTACAGGATGATAATTTGGATGGACAGGGTGTGACTACCAAGATGACGACTAATAGAGAAGTATGGAACAAGAAGACATGTTGTGTCGACTCCAAATAAATCTGAATTAGTTCAAGATGATGATAATTATGAAAGATGTTACATAAAGGATCATAAAAAATGCCACCCTGCAGCGTAGCCTGCTACGACATAACTGACATCCTCCAGCGTAGTTTGCTACCTCGTAGCCAGCACCCTGCGGCGTAGTCTGCTACGACATAGCCAACATCTCACAGCGTAGTCTGCTACGACATAGCCAACATCTCACAGCGTAGTCTGCTACGACATAGCCAACATCTTACAGCGTAGTCTGCTACGTTGTAACCGGAACCCTATGGCATAGATCTACTTCAACGTAACCAGCATCCCACGTCGTAGTCAGCTACAACGTAGGTGACATCCGAGCCAACCAAGATAACTTTACCGTTGTGAATTTCAGCAATTCAAATCTTGCATATATTTTGAAGGAAAATATGTTTATTTCTGATTTAGCAGTGACCAATTAATCATTCATTGTGGTACCACAAATACGTAAAGAACTTCGCTTTTAATATCTAAATAATGATTGTTTGTGTAAGTGTCTGCGCTACAATAGAACACAGTATCATTGACATAAAGTTATTTACTGCCTCACGAATGTGATAAGATCAACACTTGTCTCAATGCGTGTTTGTGAACACGTGTACTATTAGTCAATCACAACACAAGCGATGTCTGTGCTCCTTGTACAAGTGATGTTGCTGACTAAGAGGCGTCTGCGCATCTGTTGATTAACTGCACAAAGCAACATTATATGATGTGAGTTTGATTTGAGTAAACAACTTTGTGACCTATGAAGATACGGTTAGAAGGAAAAAAATAAAATATGTATTTGTATATTGTTACAACATTAACCTCACAACTATTACAAATATACTTACTTACAATATCTTTAAAATCAGTTTGTTTCGATAGTGGGCATCAAACTAGGTAGTTGTATTTTGGAGACAGTATGTCAATCTTAGTAAAGGCACCAGTATCGTCATGTCTTCTACTTACAAGCGGTTTACGTATCTCAGTGAAATGAACTATACTTATATCAATGTGACTTACAACATCAATTTGCTATTTCATTCAATTGTCATAGAATTAATTAAATAAATAATAAATATCTTAGGACAACCAACACAACGTTATCTGATCCCAAACTAGGCAGAGCCTGTACTATGGCAACCAGACAACTGATAAACATACTTATATATTTCTAAATACATACATATTATAGATAATTTACACCCAGACACAGAACAAATGATTGTGCTCATCACACAAAGATTTGTCCTGGGTGGGAATCGAACCCACGACCTCAGTCTTTGCAGTCAGGGTCACTAACCACTAGACTAACAGGCCAGTCAATTGTAGTTTATGATTTGAAAATTTGCTAAAACCCACCCTTATTCCCTCAGTTGCTTGCTGTGCCAGGGTCACGATAACTCTGTCTAACAGATCCGCGAATTTGGCAGGAATCCGTAACCCTAGTAGGACTCTATCTCCCACAAGGGGTGCCCTTAGCGAGTAGTCGCTCCAGTTTTAAGTTTTTGAAATCCTGGCTGGAGTCCTTAATATATTGAGGTAGACACTGCAATTCCGGTTAAGCAACCGTCAACCTCGTAGGTTGACCTACGTAATGTCATTCCGAAATAAAATAAAAAGTTTAATGTACTTTCAGTATATTCTATCTCTATTTCAGGTTTGTATTCCAAGAATCAGTTCCGAATATTAGCTCTAACATTTAAAACTCCCGGCTCTATAAAACGGGGATTGATTCTCAAATATCTTTACGACGTCATCTTCGGGGTGTGAGTACACAGAGACATCGTAAAACAGCAGTAAACTCGCGGTAAACCGCTTCGGGCTTAGATTTAACTGACTGGTTAAATGGATTGAACGGATAGTCTCAACTCTATTAGCTTTGTCTTGTAAGATATAAAAGATTTTAATGCTTTTTACAACTTTGTATCGGGATTACAAAATGTGTAAAACACTTCATACTGCCTGCCTGTATACTACAGAAACACTAAACTGTATGTAACAGAACTTGCTCAAAATTCCTCTGTGTGTTTGTGCAGGGGAACCCAGTCAGCGACCGACTGTTGATATAATTATGAACTTGGTCCAGGGCAATCAGCTCAACGGTGACTGCATAGTGACCAGGAACTTAGAATTTGACCAACCATTTATTTGCTACTAGCTTTTGCCCGCGACTTCGTCCGGGTAAATGTCGGTTATCGCAGATGCAAACGAAGTCACGGAATCATCATCATTTCAGCCGTAAGACGTCCACTGTTGGACTTAGGCCTCCCCCAATTTGGGGGCTTTGCCATAATCGCCACGCTTGGCAGGCGGGTTGGCGATCGCAGTATGGTGGACGGAGTCACGGAATAACAGTAGGCTATGTCTTTTCTTGGGTTTCAAACTTCCCCGTACAAAATTTCATCAAAATCGGTAAAGTGATTTAGTCGCGAAAGCGTAACAGATAGACATAGTTACTTTCGCATTTATGATATTTAAAGTATAGATATTATAAAAATATCTCTGGGCCAATTTACGTGATTGTCTTTTTTTTTACTAGAGGAACCTTGCGAACTTAGAGTACGTAGGTTTTTTTTTATATTTCTATAACAATTATATGTATTTAATCCACTTTTTGTACGTTGATCGTGTTATTATAAGTTCCTTTCACTGTTATTTATTCAACAAGTAGTGGTATATAATACGGAGACCGCGTATCGGTAAGCGTAGTGTGGGACGCCCCCTAGGTAGGTGAACTGACGGCCTGCAAAAAGGTGACTGGGACTATCTGGATGCGGAAGAAGGAGGACATGGTGTTGTGGCGCAGCCAGGAAAAGCCTATCTCCAGCTGTGGACTGCGATTGGCTGAATACTTACCACAAAAAAGTGTAACTCAGAATTCCTTCAATTTAGCTTGCTGGACAAAAGTCCCTCCCAAATTTCATTCTCTCCCAAAGGACCGGCGCACAGTAGACGAAATAAAAGTGTGTAGAAATTGATGAAGGTGGCCTGCGCCCTGCAGTGGGACACTACCGGCTAGATTACATAGATTAGTTAACTAATGATCTCTCTGTAACTAAAGACAGCTAAGCTGAAAAAAAGTTATAAGTTTCATTATTGTTACCCCAATTCCTCCCGTCGGTGTCTTAAAAGGTGACTAAGGGAATTACTAGAGAATAGGCAGCAGCATCCTCTTTGCATTTTACCACCATACTGCGATCGCCAACCCGCCTGCCAAGCGTGGCGATTATGACAAAGCCCCTTTAAGGAGGTCTATGTCCAGCAGTGGACGTCTTACGGCTAAAATGATGATGATGAGACAAATTGACTACCAAAATAAATTGTTCGAATATTCAAATCACAACTGTCAATCTTTGACAGTTTCAATGAAAGGGTGGCAAGTTGACGTAAGATATCAATTTACTAAACAATCAATTTCCCTGACTGAACAAATTTTACATGTTAGACCATCCCACAAAACTGTTTTTATGAAACAAAATACACCGCATATTCAATTTATCCCACGTTCTAACAACAATGTTTGTTCGTCTGTCAGTCACTTACCTCCCTGCCTACTCCCTTAATGCAAGGGCGACAAGTTACTCAAACCTCGCCTACGTGCTGTATCAATTTCTGTCTGAAGTGCTGGGGGAAAAAATAAGTGCTTCTTATAATATTTGCAGGGTACTAGAACGTGATGATTGTGCTATAAAAGCTTGTTTGAACTTTTGAGCAGTGATTCGTTATAGAAGCACATTGTAGTCGACTTAGTTAACCACGTATTGGGTACTTTGTTGTATTGGTAATTTAAGAATGAGACGGTTAGGTTGTCAAATCGACTTATTAATCCATTCGCATTCATTTTCTCGCTCGAAACGGGCAATCGGAATGCCAGCGCCCTTTGCCCGCGTATTATGCATGTAAACCTTCCTCTTGAATTTCTGTCTTGTGATGAAACCGGCATTCAAATCAGTTGCGTAGTTTAAAAGAGCGTACAGACGCAGGAAACGACTTAGTTTTAAACTATGTAGAGTTTTTTTTCTGATGGCGATTCGCACGAAGTAAATTTATTTGTGGGCGAATCGACAAATACAATAATAAATTGGCACGTTTTGAATTGTATGCATAGTCGTTGTGTAAAGATACTTTCTCAAAAGGATGCTGTGCTTAGTACCTATAATGTGCGATAAGAAACTTTTTCCAAAAATAAGAGAGCTATCACATAATTTTGACTTTCAACAAACAAAATTTCCCCCCTAATTGCGTTCATCATCATTTCAACCGAAAGACGTCGACTGCTAGACATAGGCCTCCCCCAGAAAAATGGAAGGATTGCCATAATCACCACGCTTCACAAGCGGGTTGGCGATCGCAGTAAGGTGGTCAAATGCATAGAGAACGCTGCTACCCATTCTCTAGTAAATCCCTTTTTTGCATTTTACGACACCCACGCGAAGAAATGGGGTGGTGCTATTCTTTATGCCCGGCACCACACGAACCACACAATTAAATGCGTTACACACTTTAATTACAATCTGAATAATTTTGAAGGAGATTACTATTCCATTACTTCATATGTTCGAAAAATTTATCTGCTCAACAACGTTAATAACGCAATGAATGTTTTTGAATTGTAAATGAAATCCGTTCCTACTGTTATTGAGTTACACAATTACCCCGCAGGCCCTGTAAAAGTTTCCAGTTTTAACAGACCTTGCATTGTATAGGCTTTTCATACAATGAGAAGTCAGCTTATACTGGTTTATAACTTAATTTATCGCCGGCCTTCTTCATCATTATTCTACAAAAACCAACTCCGTAAATTATGCAACATGATATATAAAATTCTGTACTGTCCAGAATCCGTCAGTACTTATCACGTAGGTTAGTCACGTACCTCCAATTCTGCCTACACCCCTTTGTATAAGTAACGTGTAAGTGAATCTAATTCAATGGCACGTGCTGCTGGGGTTAATATCTGTGTTTTGGCACTGGGACACCAAAGTGTGGAGAGATATTGTTTTTTTGTGGGAAATAATAGGTTTGGAACAGTGTGTCGCAAGTGATTTTGCACGTTAGTGTCGTTCTTTCTAATGTTATATTATAAGGGATGAAGCTTTTATAGGACTATATACTACTAATGATTGTTTACACGCTTATAGTAGACAATTCCATAAGCACCACGTTTGGCAAATAAATCCAGTGACAGTTTACTTGATATTTATTTATGTCTGCTAAGATAACGAACTAAGGTGCAATTAATTAATGCTTTTTCTTTTATTTTTGTTGTGTTTAGTTTTTCTTTGCGTCTTGTTTATCGCAAATAAACGTATTTTCTTTCTTTTGTTTCTTTTTCTTTCTTTGTTTATTTATAGGTCTATGTACAATCGTTGCTCTGTTAAACCAACTAACATGAATACGCGTGTGTGTGCGCATGTGTGTGCAAACTTCACTCAAGACTAAAGCATTACTTAAAACTAGTTTGGAGCCATTTGATTGTTGGAAACTAATTTTAAGTAATGCTTGAGTCTTGAGTGAGGTTCTGTAATACAAGACTTGACTTCATCATCTGTCATGGCCCTCACTTACCTTGACCACAAGTGGATAGTGGTGGTCGATGGTACCTACTTGTCATGGAACCTAACATGTCTAATGTTTTGTTGCAGACACTCAGCAGTGGACGTGTCGAACGGTGGCAACAGAGAACATGAGAGGAGTCGGTGGCAGGCCCCAGATGGTGACAGGTAACCACTAGTTTTGATACTTTTGAAGAAATTGTAACACCTACCCATAGGTTAAATTTCATTTAATAGTGATGCCTTACTTACGAGTTGCAGGTCATATATGTGTTCCCAGGCAGGTGCTTTAGTATGAGTCAGAAATGTAATCATTACTGCTCTCAAAATGATGGTGAAGGAAAATATCGTTACGAAATTGGCATATCCTTATCTCCCGATTTATCACAATTTGGAAACAAAAACCATGACAAAATCCATGCTTCAAGTCTATGACAAAGGTGGTGATCGTCCCGCTGACGTGTTCTGCATCTAGTTTACTTACTCATCAGATGACTTCGCCATGTGAACAAACCAGTTTCCAAATTATAAGGTTGGTTGTTTCTTTACCCAGAAAAATAACGAAAAAAGGTAAGGCACGTTGAGCCGGCTAAGCCTGTAACATATGAAGTGAGGTTATTATCCACAGTAATCCAGCGGAAACTTATCAACGGCCATGTTTGGCGGGATCCCTGTTTTGGCACCAAATCTCTCCATTAGCAGGGATGACGGTTATCACCTTTATTTATTAAGATTGTAGATAAATCTAAGGTACCTATTTTTGAGGGTTTCGTATGAGCCATCAGTTGGGTTTCACCTACAGGTCGCAAACACAGATACAGTGCATATTCTACGTCCTTTTATAATTTCTTGAAATATTTTATTAGATAAATGATAAATGAAAAGGTAATTGATTTTATTTCTGTTAGTAGGTTTGTATAAACACTTTTACACTTCAATTACATTTTTAAAACTAAATCAGGCCGGCGTTTCCTATCTGAATACTCTGAGAAGAAAGGCCGAAAGAAACTCAGAGATCAGTCTCTTTTGAAGTCCAGAAATAATCTTGGTCACATCATGTGAAGACCATGTTGATTGGTGTGTCAAATGGTCGTTGATGAAAGAACCCAACTACACGGAATTTAAGAAGCTCAATGATTTGACGAACAATACCAAAGAAAGAACATTTGGATAGGCCGCATAAATTACTCAGATAGATTATACTTCCCATATTTTTTATTGTGAACCAAATAGTTTCGAAGTGTGCCGTGTAATGGACGATTAACTGGTGTAATGTTTGCTATCAGTAACATGTTAGTGTAACCAAACTCACCGTACCTCCAGACTTTGCCTGTTGGCTCGTAAAGCGAAGCCTAAGATCGTTTATTAAAGCTGTCACCAAATATGCCCAAGTTTTTGCCCTAAACAGGCTCAGAAGATATAATTTATGACCATTTACACAAGTATCCAGCACATTCAAGTTTAACAAAAGATTTTTATTTAAAAGAACGTTTTTACATGTCTGTCGAGGATGTTACGGAGATTAATGTCTTCACCAATTTGTGACCGCAAAAAATGCCAGAAATTTAATTATAGTCATTATAGGGTCATGTTCAAGTGTCAAGACTTTTTGTTCGTACTATAAGAAAAAAACTTGAATTGTTACTAGGATGACATAATGACTTGGCATTAAATATATGAATGGTAGTTAAGTATTAGTTACGAGTAGGTTTATTTTTTTGCTTGCTTTTTCGATAATTTGATTTTGATGATGCAAAAAATCTAATAAGAACTGTAACAAGTACCTACGACTTTTTTTCTACCTTAACTGGCAGCTATAGCTCAAGAATTAACTTCAACGAGGTATATATATACCTTATGTACAGTATTTAAAAAGAGAATGAGGCAAATAATATCAACCGAATATGTAAACAATTTACAAAAGCGATTAACTATAATGTCCGTTAATCATTAGGTGTGCCATACAATTTAGCGTCGTAAAGTTATAGTTTAATTATAAACTGTGTGTGTTCCATTAATGTTAATTACAAAATTTCTATGCGCGAAGTAAGTAGTGCAAGTGTCAAAACGATTAGGTCGCCGTACGCGTTGTTGCGTGCACAGCTCGACCACAAACTGGGTAACGATCAATTTGTGGTATACTCCTCACACTCTGTGGTAAACTACACGATTATAGTGTGTATGGAGATTTTATTTGTTAAATTTATTATAGAAATATTGCGGTTTTTTAAATAATTTTAAATTTAAAATAATTCTTCAGAAAACTAGGTTTTTGAAATGAGAAATGAGTTGAGAACTTGTCAATTTCTATTTCAGCGTTAGGAACATAGGTAAAGTCCGCGAAATGTGTATAGTTTTTTTTTAAATGTAAGATGTTTTTAATTTAAGTCGACGTGACATGGGCGTAATAAAATCGCAGCGGGATTTAATCGCGCTCTAAATTTTCAAATCTTGCTGTTGAACCGAGCATTGAGAATCCAACAGAGTGTATCTCAGCACGTCACAAATCGAACAGTGTGTCTTCTGTTCGATTTTAAACTCTCAGCGCTAAGCAGTGCATTGAAGATCAAGTGCGCGAAAAAATCCGGCCGCGATATTACCTATTACGTCCTTGGAAACGTGGGCTGAGTGCTATAATAAATAAATAAATAAATAACAATAAAAACAGATGAAGGGACCAACAAGTGATAAGTCTAATGATCACAATCGCTTCTTTGCTGACCGGTCACTGCAGCAGTCCACAACTCGATCCCGACGTCGAGCAAAATGTTATTCGGTTTCCTCAATTCTCTGTCTGGATTTATGCCTACTTTAGTTAATGAGCACAATCATTTCTTCAGTGTCTGTAGAGGTCTGCAGTGTAGGTGTAATTTATCTATAATATGTATATATTTAGAAATATATAAGTATGTTTATCAGTTGTCTGGTTGTCATAGTACAGGCTCTACCTAGTTTGGGATCAGATAACGTTGTGTTGGTTGACCTAAGATATTATTATTATTAATGGCAACAGGTTTCGCCCCTAAACCTAACTGGCGACATGTGGTGCACTGACAACCTGTCTGCCTCATCCTTTGATATGTTTTCTTCCAATCCTAGGTTGTCCACATACCCAGCGACGGGCGACCGCTCGACGCTGCTGCGGTCTCACGCGGCGAAGTCAGCGGAGTGCAGCGGGCAGGGCTCGCCGCGACCTCGGCGGGCGCCTCGCGAGTCGCGGCGCGTGTCCCTGGCGCAGGCCTCGGGGTATGTGCAGCTTAACCAGTACCGGCTGCTGGAGCCTATCGGACAGGTTCGTGGATAGACTTATATTCGTATTTCAAAATAGAAAGTGAAAAATTGCATTTCAAAACATTATAAAAGCCAATTATCTTTCAAAGAGTAACCATGGAGTCTCTTGCCGGCTCTTCTCCAAAGGAATCAACAAATTTGAACCGTGCACCTAGCTTCTGACGTTTCACCAGTGCCCATGTAGGTTTATGTGAAGTAAAAATATTTTGATTTGATTTGATTTTCACATGGATTCCTTCTATTAGTTGCCAGTCACAATTTAAGGATGGTAAACAAACCATGGAACACATTTTAATATCAATCTGGGCGCGGTGGACCGATGATCTGATAAAAGTCTTAAGAATCCAGTGGATGCTGAAAACACAGGACCAGTCATTGTCGAGATGTTTGGGGGTGGCATATGTGCAGCAGTCGACGTCTTTTGACTGTGAGCCGCTCTGATGAGCGTCAAACAAAAACCGTAGACACAATTTTTGTAAACATTATCTACATACACAGGGTGGCAGAGACATCGGCGCAAATCCTATGGTAAAAGGTTATGCGGTGAGGTGCCCCTATGTCTCCCCACGTGGATTCGTGCATTGAAAATTACTGTCGATTATTTACATTAAAAAAATTGCTCTGCCATGCCTTTTGTCGCGGAGGCATTTCACTTTTTCAATTTTTTTATAACCAACGAAAATTTTTTTACGCTAAGGGTCTAGATTCATAAGCTGAAAGGTTTCTCTTTGCGCGTTGATATCTTTACCACCCTGTATAAAGGTACTAGACATTTCTAAAACATAAAAATATAAAAGCCAACAGAAATGAAAAGTTTTCCCACAGTATCAACATATGTACATAATCAGGTCGACGACCCAGTGTGCCACATGTAACGCGAGCCCAGTTCAACCACTAATAACAGTGTAATTCTACTAACTCTGCTAATAAGTTGACGTTATGTAAACTCATTGTTTCAGGGCTCGTACGGGATCGTCAAGTTAGCCTACAATGAAGAGGATGATACGCATTATGTAAGTAAACTTATTACCATATAACTATACTCTAGAAAAGGACCATGGAGTTTCGGGAGAAAATAATAGAGGAAAACCTATTAAATCTACATTCTGACTTTTCTTAAGTTCTTTAAATGTATTATTTCAAGCTAAGTTAAGTACTTTGTGCCTTTTTTCAATCCATCCGTACCTACAAACTCTGTCTGTCTGTTACATTTTGACGCCTTAATGGCTGAACGGATTTCGTGTTTGGCACACAAGTAGACAGTGCCTTAGGATTGTCTTTTTGTCCCGCTGAAGCTAGTTAATTTAATAAACCATAAGCTTTTTCGATTCATCTGATTGTTGTCAATTTTGTCGGACAAAATGTGTTAATTGTGTGTGACACATAGGTCGCTTCATGTTAAATACTCAGTACTAGTAATACTGGTACTCAGCTGGATCCGGTTAGACTGTAAGCCGACCCCAGCACAGTTGGGAAAAGGCTAGGCAGGTGATGATGACATAGGTACGACTAGTAAAACCCTAACGACTTAAGGCTTCCGCAATCAGGCGCGACGCGACACTAAGACACGTCTCTCTTAGAAAAAAATCTATATAAACTTCATAGAAAGTGATCCACAAGAGTCGCGTCACGCCTGTCTGAAGAAACCTTTACTTTTTGTAACCCGCGGGATATGCGTACATAACACACTAACAGTAGCAATTTGACAGTTCAACAACATTAATTGCTTAATTTACGTTGTTGAACAGGTTTTTTTCGGTCATATGAAGAAATGGATTATCAGCATCTATCCGAATGATTCAGATCGTGATACGCAATTAGGGTGAACGTCTGCATCGCACAAAAAGTCTGTCATCTGCGTTGCCAATCACAATTCCTGCACAAAACCGGCAAATTGGCGACACGGTAGGCACCGACGGGTCAGTGTTCGTGCCACAGGAAATTGGACCTTAGCTTCTACCTAATTGCTCCACAACACCCGAACTGACATTCCACACTATCTCTGTTGTTTTCCTCGGTTAGAGTCCGACCAAATTTAGTTTTCGACAGTTAGGTACCAAAAAAATTTAATGCAAGTATGTACCTAAATCAGTAGGTACTTTCAATTGCGAGAAGCAATTTTGTTTTGTAAGTATTTGAGAATAGTATCAAGTTTACTGTGTTTTGTTTTTACTTTTTCATAAACAAAAAGGTGTATCCAAACATGAAATCATCTTTACGTTTTCAATTTAGTTATCATCTGAAAATGCAAATAAGCCGAATTTCGTTTTTGTGTTCGGCCGAGAAAATATGATTTCTATCGGATGCTATCCTCCGTTCAGTTATACATCTAGAAGTCTCTATTATTGCTCTACAGTTGTCTGGAAGTGTCACTGTAATGGTCATTACACTTAATCTCCTAATAGAAGGTCGTCTGCTGTCCCCAATGTTCAACAGCGACATTATAACAAAAGTAGAAAATCCAGTGCGCAGTGAAAAGTAAGAAAACATTACTAAATAACATCTGCTGTTTTTGCGCGGTGGAAAGTAACTTGGCGTATTAGTACAAAATTACGACGCATAATAGTCATATAAGACAAAGTGTGCGCTACTAGGTATAATTTGTAACGTGACGATGATTATCGTGGACCTCCACGTCCACGTCACGGCATCGCGAGAACGTAGGGAAGTGAAGTGTATGGAAACATATTATGACGGTTTTTCCATCCACTGTAACGTGCACGTATTTCCATATATTTTATGAACGTGAAGGTCTGTTATAAAATCGCCACGTTAGACTTTATAAAAGCGCACTTTCGTCGTAATTTTCAACAAGTGTGTTGTTAAGCTTGTGATAAAAGCAACAGATATTCTGATACAAGTCGGAAGCGCTTAGGTAACCCGAGAAATTCCCATTTTCTTACGTTTTTAGTCATAATCCAGGTCAGTGTAAGCTATGTTGAACAAAACATGATTCACGACCGTAACACGTATGTAATTACAGAATTATAATCATTAAAACCACAACAGTTCATTATATCCCATTGAATATTTTGCATGAAATATTCACTCAGTGGGATTAAATGAACTTAGAGGGTTGTATTAAAGCTGCCAGGGTCGTGATATTTGTACGAAAGAGCTACCGTGGACCTGGCGTATGGGCAACTGAAGGAACACGGGTGGGTTTTAGTCAGTAAAAGTCTGACACGCCCTCCCGCTCCATCCAGAGCGGGAGACGTCATTTGATGTTATCCCACCCACAAAAAAGGGTTTTATTGATGACTAGCTTCTGCTCGCGACTTCGTCCGCGTCAAATTTTTGCTCCCGTGACCCTTCCCATCGCATCGAATTGCCTGCCAGTTTTCGTCCATTTTTCATTGCTGCTCCGGTCCTTTTGATTGTAGCGTGGTGTTAATTAGCCTATAACCTTCCTCAAGAAATAGGTTACCCAACACAAAAACAATTTTTCAATTCAGATCAGTGGTTTCTGAGATTAGCGCATTCAACCAAACAAACAAACAAACTCTTCAGCTTTATAATATTAGTACAGATTTGAATGTTTATAATTATTCTGTACAGCCATATATGATAAGGTCGCGAATCATATATTCAAAATACAACCTGGCAATGAACTGTAAATTGCAAAAACATTATAAATTTCGCAGGTTACCTCAGTGCATACACCCTAAGGTAAAGAGATTACTTTGCTAAGTAATAATATCCGTTCGAAGCGCAAGCAATGAAAAAAGATGAAATATTCTGTTGAATGTCAAAGGGCAGTACCTCGAACAGGGTCGATCTGCGGGCGGCGGCAGAGGAAATCTCATGACGCGAACTGATTTGTTGTTTACATGGGCCGGTGGCTACTTTTGTTTTTACGAAAAAACAAAACAGAGATCTGACTGCTTTGTATATATAAGGTGTATCTATTCATACACGAAATATTTAAAGAGGTACACCTGTAGGTGGTAAAGAAGCTATAATAATGAAAAAAAAAATTATCGAAATGTATTTTTTTCAAACTTTAATATTTATAAATTATTTGTCGCACATAAGAAATACTGGCTCCTTCTTATTTTTTCACATCCATTACTCTAGTTTCTATAGTGGCCGCGCTCGCGCTGTCCGGTCGACGCCTTCGCAGCGTCAGGCGGGCCATTTATAGAATTTGGAGTAAAGGTTTTATGCAAAACGTCTCAAGCAGTTTTAAAATTATAATAATTACGAAAATACAAAAACGCTTCGATAAAAAAAAAATCTTTTTGCTTCTATAGCTTCTTTACCACCTACAGGTGTGCCTCTTAAAATATTTCGTGTATGAATAGATACACCTTAAATATCATAGACTGCTAGAATAATTAATGAAAGTGTTTGCGGTTTAGGAAGTAAAGGGAAAATGCTTATGTATAGTGATTTCATAGATATATTACTGCTGATATTTGTAACTAAGACATTTCTTCTACTTCATTGCTTTGTTAATAACGCAATTTTACTGTGTTGGTTTGAGTTTGGTGGAATTTATTAAATTAATTAGTCTCTATGTCGTAATATATCTGCAGGAAAGCCTCTTTTTCCTTGTACCTACTGACATAAATAGCTGACATAGTTCTTTTATTTTGTACCTAAAGTTATAAAAGTTGAACCTCAACATTGACACAGATACCAGACAATAAAAGCATTAAAACTTGGTTATTTAAAATGACTACTACAGAACATAATACCAGAGCCTGGACAAAAGCTCAACATTAAGTGAAACAAAATATCCTCATCCATATTTCCTCCCACAGGCGATGAAGATCCTCTCTAAACGCAAGCTGATGCGACGCGCGGGGCTGTTCGGCAGGGCGCCCCCTCGTAGACCAGGCCCCGGCCCGCCGCCCGACCCTCTGCAGAGGGTGTACCGCGAGATAGCAGTGCTCAAGAAACTGGACCACCCTAATGTTGTCAAGCTGGTTGAGGTGAGGGTAACAACTTTCTTAGATAAGAATTCAATCAAAGTTAGCTAAAGATTTGTAACATTTATTGAATTACAATATAATTCAATTCCTTATTAGATAAAACTATGATATGCAAAATGAAACCTACAAACTTCGCTAAAGCTATGCCGCACGAAAGTTTTACAAAAATTACAATTTTACGTGTATCCTGTCTATAACTGGCGTCAAGGGTGGACCCAGCCCTCCTCCCCTTCCCCCCAGATGGTCTAAGTAAAAATAAAATCGATTCGTCTGAATGCGCTGGCCTATTAGTAGGTATATTAAAATATCTTAACCATGACACCCAGCTCAGGTTAGAGACAGGTGGAAAGAGAGTAAAGAGACCTTTGCCCAGTTGTGAGACATTAATGACTAATTATAAATAACCTGTGTCAGAATAATTCTCCAAGATTAATTAAGGAAGTCCCCATTAGAATACTTTCTAAAAATAACGCTTTTGATAGCACAATAGTTGTCTCAAAACAATAATAATAACGTTCCCCACGTCGGCTAATAATAACAAATGGACGACAAACACAATAAGGATGTCAGTTCAGTTAATTGTTCAACAACAGAACTGACCTTTCGTCATATTGACTCTATTAGAAGGTAAATAACACGTCCTATTTCTTACTTTCTTTTCTTATATTAAGGTAATGTTTACTATTTTCTTTTTGCCTCTCTAGCTTTGCGTAAACGTATGATTACGCAGAAGGACGATTCCACAGAATATATTTTTTATCAACATATTTCGGGTCATTTCCATGATTGTGTCTGGCCTCGTCTCTTTGTAGCAAGATTTAGGACATTCTTGATTTTAAGGTTCCGTGTGCTAAAGTCTATTTATTCCTTATCATTGTGATGGTAAAATACCCTAATGGTCACCCAGGGTATCCAAGCGAGGAACGTACTTCGACACTTATTTTCCAACATCATCAGCTGACAAGCCATTCCCGAACCATGTTGGGGTCGGCTTCCAGTCTAACTGTATGCAACTGAATACCAGTATTTTACATGGAGCGACTGCCTATCTGACCTCCACAACCCAGTTACTGGATAATACGATACCCTTTGTCAAGAATGGTTGTCAGAATTTCAGGCTTCTGAGGACCCATAACGACTATGAAAGATCCACGAAAGGCAGCGGAGACCAACGGCTTTCCGAGGCACGGAGGGGTCTTAGTATGTTAAGATGGCCACCCATCCACGGACCAACCGCGGCAAGCGTAGCATAACTTGATCGATGGATCCATGCAGATTTTGTTTTTTTTTCGAAATTCGTTCGACACACTTAAACTCAACATACGAATATTTCACACACATTATGGAACCCAAAACACATGACAATGACAATTATCTAACGTGTAACCACTATCCCTGTTGCCGTTAATTATGTGCCTTTTTAATATCCAACAAACCTTGGTCACCAGGTGCTGGACGACCCAGCGGAAGACCACCTTTACCTGGTGTTTCAGCTGCTGGAAGGGGGCCCCGTCATCGACATCCCCACGGAGACGCCACTGAGTGAATACCTGGCCAGGAAGTACATCAGGGATGCCTTGCTGGGGGTGGAATACCGTGAGTAACCTTTTGTTATAGATCTCGACTTCTTGCGAATAGTTCACTAAAGTTGTAGATACTTTGAGTATCAATGATCAACATTCCTAGTAATTTTGAGCACTTGAAAAAAATTTGTGTACTTATATTTACATCTTCATCTTCTTTACATAGTATAAAACAAAATCGATACCCGCGTCTGTACGCTTAGATCTTTTAAATTACGTACCGGATTTTATTGCGGTTTTCATCAATAGACAGAGTGATTCAAGAAGAAGGTATATTGTATTATGTATAATATGTGGGCGAAGCTGCTGGCAAAAGCTAGTATTGGTAAAAATATCTACTAACTTAAATTGAAATGTAAAACTGACACTGTGTCAATAGTTTTATTTTTAACTTTTTACGCCGGCAAAACGAATAGTTAGCGGACTTCACAAAGTTTTGTTGAGAAGTAACTTATAACTTAATTAAAAACAGTGTTATGTTTTTTTTTACATCAGAAAATTTCTACGCGAGACATAGTTCGGAAAATATTTTTTTTTCACTGCGATTTTTTGTACAAGCTTTTATTTAACTTCACTTGTATGTCTTGAAATCTTGCAATCAATATTACACCCACTTTAACTGAAGCTATCAAGCTGAAATGTGGCACACACATTTGGTGCTCGTGACAATGCACGATAAAAGCTTTATACCCTGGATACAACCAGGAAAGTCTCAATTACAATAGCTACACCAGGAAACAAAGTTCCTTACTTGCATGGCTGCTACAAAAAAGGTCACCATAAGAACCGTTAAACTAAGAACCGAACCCTTAAGAACCGTTAAACTAAGTACAATGTGACAAGTTGACGCTCCCCTCCTGTGGATGTCTCTCCTGTAGTCTTGTCTCCTTTACGACACTCAAGAGAAGTTAAAACTCTATTTTTATTTCGTGACCTTTGGCAACAGTTTCAAGTTATTAAGTTTAATGTAATTATTTTTGGTGTTTATAACAAAATTAGCTGGTTACTATTTACTAGGATACTTGCTATATGCGATGGCTGTGTAATTCGATTTGGCAAAAATAAATTCGGTTCCTAGTCTAACTTTAAATTCGTTTACGTGAGTGAGTATCGTAATATTTAGTGGGACAGAGTTTATAGATGTCATGGATTGCACAATTTGTACTACAGTGCACACAATTGTATGACAGTCTAGAGTAAAAATAATGTATAGCTACACTTCTTAAAATTGAAAGTTCAATAATCAAACTAAGCTGAGAATCAGCACTTAATAAACATCAAAATGACATAAGACAGTTCTCCAAAACCACCACCGTTCACCATTTCCTAGTGCTTTAGTTGAGAAGAAGTGCTGCAACAAACTCCCCGTCCCCACCCAGGTCATAATTGCAATGCAAGATTCTTGCTACTATCCACAGGTTTTAAGCCTAATCCATCTCAAACAGAAAGAATTCATAAAATCTGTAACTTCGTTTCAGTAACAATCACCTTACTCCGAATATCTCCGTCAATATTATCTATTCGAGTCTCGTGTCGGCTAATGAAACGGGAGGGTGATTTGGTCCCCTCCCGTCGCTATCTAGTCGTAAAAAAGTCGTAATATTTTAATAACTCGCCTTCGGACGAGGTCGGGTAGGAATTAAGCGTTTTGTTACATTACAGCGTTATCTTTGAATGCAAGGTAATTCAGATGAGCGAAAAATATATAACTCAAAGGTGGTATACGTAAGCAATTAAGTTCCCTATTGACAACAATCAATCTACTTTACGGTGCTATTATTTTTTTTTAAACAGGTTAAGTGAGTTTGAAGTGAGGTGTCATTTATTTATTTAAACTTTTCGCACACAAAATGGTACAAAGGCGGACTTAATGCCTTAGGCATTTTCTACCCGTCAACCAAGTGGTCATTCCCTAGCATCACAAGAGACGACAGTTCACTTCAACCTCATTTCACCTATATCTTCACGGTGATATTTATACAGTATAGCCGGCTGTCATTTTCTTATTATGACAAGCAAAGCCGATGTCGACCCATGTGTCTATTGACCATTTATAAAACTATAAAAAGTTTCGATAACACAGTTATCAGCGTTTTTAAGTGTAAAATTTGCACTGTAGAACTTAGTGAAGTGGTCTGTCAGTAAAGTGTCATCAGGTGAGATGACAGCTCACTTCAAGCTTAATTCACCTTAATTTTCCCTGTGAGATTATTATACAATACAATACAGCAGTTATACAACAGGCAGTCAATGCATTTTGTTTATAAATTCCAGTTTTCATTCACAATAACTGCTTAAACCATTAATGGGTCGGTAACTTTTGCGTAAAATGTACAATTGGCAGTTGAAACCAATTATCATAATTATGTCTGTCAATTTCCAATATTTTACGTGAACATGAATAATTGAAAATTGAATACACAATTACTTCAAAATATGCTTTCAATGGAATATGAATGTGGGTAACTGTATCTCACGGACTCACCACAACATAGGCAGGTCATGTGTTGACTTGTTTTGGCTCCAACAGAAAGGCAATTTCCGTAATTAAAAAGAATAGTTTAAAAAACTTAAAAACATACTTTCATAGAAAACCAAACTGAAAAGTATAAAAACATGGAAACAAGCGGGAGCTCTTGATTTCAATAAAAAATACCTCAAAATCGATTATTTATTTTCTAAGCGTGTCTTTTTGTTTTTGCTATCTTGGTAATCCAGGCCAGAATAGTGGCACAAAATTAAGAAATTATTGTATTCTCTTCCGGCCTTGATAAGTGTCCACGTTTCAAATTAATCCGTTATTTTAAAGGAGGTGTAAATCCCGTTCAGACATTCCCATACATACATATATCTATGTATACTTCAAGCTAACAAAAGCGCGCTAAAAGTGTTCAGAACCTAGTCGCAGTCTCATCTCAACGACAATCAAATGTCAAAAATTTGTCATAAATGTATAGAAACTCGAGGTATTTTTGACAAATTGAGACTGAGATCTGACCGTGAACGTTCTTATCATTACGAGATTTTCCCCTTAGATAGCTGATCAAAGTACCTTATGAATAAAAGAATTATGACTTCTTTTATTGACAGACACGAGACCGTTGCTGTCCATAAGCTTCCTACTATCCGATTCAAGAAAAATATCGTTTTTCCTCAAACTTATAACGCACAGTCAACCAAAGAAATAAGTAGCATACTTGCAAAGAGCTATTTTTACTATCATGATAATTATAGTTTTATGATTACGCCTTATTTCCTCAAAGGGTTAAGCTGTTAATGCTGGGTGATAAGGTCTTTGACATCGCTTCAGAATTTAACCAAAAGGATTCCTTTTTTATGTAATAGGTACTAGTTTCTGCCTATGGCATCCACCGCGTAAAAATAGCCTATGTCCTTTCCCAGGGTTTTTCATACCAAATTTCATCAAAATCGGTCCTGCCGTTTCGGAGATTAGTTAAATAAACAGACAGACATTTTTTTAATTTTTACTTTTCATTTAAACTTTTATATGCATTAAGTGAAAAGCTGTTACTTTTACACTATATACAGACACTTCAATTTTGTTTATTGTTATGTTTTTATCGATAATATTTACAAAATATACAGCATGTGTCAGAAAGATGTGGGCGTTTTAAATGGTGTGTGCCAGACCATCGAACTGTACAATTTGGCCATGGGACCAACATAGTACCTACCTAATCACGAAAAAATAATCGACTATTCCATTCAAAACTCTGAGTTTGTTTCGGCCTTTCTTCTCAAAGTAGTAGGAGAAAGGAAACACCGACCTCATCTAGTTTAAAAAATATGATTGACGTGTAAAAGTGTTTGTACAAACCTACTTACAGAAATAAAATCATTTATCAAATGTTTAGGACGACTGCGGCTGATTATCTTGTCGCGATAACAATGTTGGTCGCATGAATAAAATTGTTCACTCTGTACCACATCCTTAAATATGACCACACCTCTATGATACATGCTGTACCTACCTATCCGAAACGTAGCTACCTATGAACTAACATATGCAGTAATGGACCCCGAAAACGAACACTACCCCATAGTAACGTAGCAAGTAGGGGGTAATATGTGCTGAAGTACTTATAGGGTAGCTTATAGTGCAGAGGTATTTTACGGCTATCAGGACAATCCCGGAATGACGGTGAAGATCCCTACAGGGATCCTACTGGAATACTTCCTGTCTCCGAACACATTTGCTCATGCGAATCTCCACTCTAGCCGATGGTGGCAATATAAAAGCAGGACAGACCCGGGGGATGGACTCCGTGGTATCGCTACTGCCCAACAGCTCGCCACATGCAGCCCTGCGAGTTTCTGTATCTCTATTGTTCAAGCTCCTCACCTTTGACTTGCGAGGTACTTGCGTACCACACTGACATTAAAAATGGTTTTCTTTTTGACAGTTCAATAACATTCATTGCCTTATTTACGTTGCCGAGCAAACAAACTCTTGGAACATATGAAGCAATAGATTAGCTATAACCTTCACGATGACTCAGATTCCTATTAAGAGTATATCAGGCAACTAGAGGGCTGTTTTAGCAAAGTAAACTCTACCGGTACATACCTAGAGTTCAGAAGCGCACAAGCTCGACCACGATGATAGCGTAGAGATGCACCGGTGTAGTTATTATTATTATGAATATAAGCTAACAGTCTAAAAATAATATTATTACTATGTACATTTACATTTAAAAAGGAGGAGAACGAAGCATTAGGCAAATTCGTTCACATCGCGACAGGAACAGTCCCCAAAACACCGACGGCATGGCTACGTTGTATGGCAATGCTGACCCTTGGGCCAAAAAAATAGACCAGCCCTGCCTCTGGTTACCCTCAAAAATAACAGCGAATATCGACAACGCAATGGAATTTTAGTATGTCTTTTTATACCTAACTGTTGTGTTGACTGTACACGTATTCCTGATCGTTGATCCTCACAACATACATATTCAGTAAATACATAAGATTGGTTCGACCAAAACAAACATTTGTATGGAAAACATGTTAGCATCTCCTTCCCAGGATCACGGAATGTATTACACGCATAGATATCACTACTTACTCCACACAATATTTATTCTCCCTGAATATAATAAGGATAAAGCTACAGACATTTTCCAGGCAGTTCTATCCTAGACCGTAGGTAAAGATTTTACTTTTCTGTATTTCATTTCTGTCATTGAGGTACCTACATGAAACGATAATTGAAAAAGTGCTTTCTGTTACATCTCGATTTCTTTAGAATATGAACAGATTTATTCGGCTTCATTTTGAACACAATCCTTACACTGTATTGTTGTTGTTTTTTATTTTAACTCAAAAACCTTCACACACACATGCTCTTAGGGATCCTATAGATATCTTCTCAACTGAGATCCTGGTCGACAACTGGCTCATATTTAAGAAAAAAAAAATTGTTATAGTTGTCTGCAATAATTTCCCTTATTCCACAGTACACTACCAACGCATAGCCCACCGAGACATCAAGCCAGCCAACCTACTGCTGGGTGAGGGCCGAGTGCAAGTGGCAGACCTGGGCGCCTGTGGGGAACTGGCGGCGGCCGGCCGGGTCTCGGGCACCGTGGGCACCCCTGCTTTTCGGGCCCCTGAGGCTGCCGCGCCCGCTGATAAGTATAGTGGAGAGGTGAGTTGAAAAAGATATTGTAAAGATGTTTGTAGCAGGTGAAATGAATATAAATAGGTCTTAGTATCTTTAGATTAATGCGTATTATACACGAAAATTTATGCACTGTAAAACAGCATGAATATAAAAGAACAGGAAAGACCCATACCGATTCCTGTTGTTAGAAAGAGATGAGCATATATTTAGTAACGTCACTCGCTGCTGCGTATTCTTCTGCTGGTTGGTACGTGACTAATAACACTTCAGGCAATTACCTGGCCAATATTGAGCGCCGGTAACGCATCTCAAGGTTTTACATAGTGCTGAACAGTTCTCCTTAAAAATGTTAATCGTTCGTAAATTAAATGTATCCTGTTGAAATATAGAAATGAAGAATAGTAACTTTATATTTTTTTATTACAGTAATCTTCAAGCAACTTTATACGATCAGGATTTTTTCCCTACTCAGCAAAATAATCTAATGAAAATTATTTTATGGAACACGTCAAACTTGATCAAAATCTAACGAACTGGCAGGTTCACTCAACAGACATACACTGGCACAAAATTTTAAGAAATATATCTAGAGTGTTACGTTCACGCTTATTTTACCTCTGATTTTGCTTCACTGATCAAATTCAAAGTGATCTTTGTTTTTGTTACATTATGGTCGCTTTTGGGTATTGTCTACTATTGGGTATTGGCTACTAACAAGGAGGTCAATATCAAAATGATCTTTATTTTAGTTACAATAAGGTTTCTGGTTGCTGTTAAGGTTGCTGATGTCAAAGAGCTGTGACTGTAAAAGGATCTTTTGGGGCTTTTAATGACAAAACAAGATTGTGGCGTTAGTTCCGACTATTGGTCATGCGCCTCAGTAACCATGTAACGTTATAAGTCAACGTTCATTTCGACGTTAAATATCATAGCGGGATTTCATCGGGCTAGATTTTTATCTCGGAGCGATTTTATCGCGGCTAGATTTTATTACGGGGCGATTTTATCGCGGCTAGATTTAATCTGGGAGTGATTTTATCGAGGCTAGATTTTATCCCGGAGTGATTTTATCGCGATAGATTTAATCTCGGAGCGATTTTATCGCGGCTAGATTTTATCTCGGCGCGATTTTATCGCGGCTAGATTTTATCACGGGGTGATTTTATTGCGGCTAGATTTAATCTGGGAGTGATTATATCCCGGGCCGATATTATCGCGGCTAGATTTTATTTTTATCCATCACTAGATTTTCAATATCGGCAGAACTAAGCAGTGAGAATGCAATAGACAGCATTTCAGCGCGTCTCAAAAACTGTTCAATTTCATTTTTCAATATTATTACGTCCGTGTAAACATCGACTAACAATTCTTATTTTCCTCCAGGCAGCAGACATCTGGTCTCTGGGCGTGACCCTGTACGCGATGGTCACCGGCAAGGTGCCGTGGGTCGGCAGCTCGGCGGTGGAACTGCAGCGCAAGGTCCTGGCAGAGCCCCTGTGTTACCCTGGCAGGATCCAGCCCTCCAAACAGTTGAGACACCTGCTCAGTAGGATGCTGGACAAGGATCCGGCCACGAGGATTACCCTGCAGGAGGTTAAGGTGGGATTGTGATTCTGATAATATTAGGTCTTAGTATTTGAGATACATAAAAAATACATACATACGAAACACAAAGAGACAGAGGTTTATAGGAACCTCCTCAATGTACATCTTGATGGCTAAATAATCAGTCATCTCAGCCTTTTCCCAACTATATTGGGATCGACTTCCACTCTAACTGATTGCAGCTGACTACCAGTATTTTACATGGAGCGGCTACGTATCTGACCTGGACAGCTCATCATTTCAGCCGTAAGACGTCCACTGCTGGACTTAGGCCTCCCCCAAATTTCCCCCCCCCAAATTTCCCCCTGCACAGCTCAGTCCTTGGTTAATACGATACCCCATAAGAACACTGACTGACTGACTGTCTGGTTGACAGACTCTCAAGCTTTTGACGCCCCGTAACAACTGCCAAAGATACAATAATGAGAACTGGGAATAAAGGCTTAATGAGCTTTCAAAGGCACTGCAGAATCTCAATATGTAAAGATGGTTACCCTTCCACAAACCAACCCTGACCAGCGTAGGTTAACCTGAGGGATCTACCCGTTCGGCTGTTATCATTTAGCCACGACCCCCAAATTTAATTAATTAAAATAAAAACGCTCAGTTCAGTGCATCGTAATACGATAAGCACTGTTTACAATATTAAAAAAATTACGCAAAATATTAATCACATAAGAGTTTGTGTTATTTTCATTTTATGTCTGTTCCGATTTTACATGATACCGTGTTTCATTGCTGATTGTACCAGAGCGTATAAAGATGCCATATCCATATTTCTGCCCTAGAACACAAAAATTACTGTTCCATACATTTTGACCATATAGGTCACTTTTCTATGAAACAGCAGATTTATTTTTTTAATAACCGAAGAATAATTTCTACTCTAGGCGGTCTAGAATCTACCTGCCATCCTGTATATTGCTAAGCCGATAGCAAAACACGGGGGCTGCGTAATAAATACAACAATATATCACCTCCATCGAATATCATCCGTACCGATCAAATACTAAGATAACATTAGTACATCACGGTAACTAAGATGAGAATTCCTCTCAAAAGATCAAGGGTCAAATGATCCGAATCCACCCCTATTGTAATAAAGCGAATTCGTCCAAGAATAATCAAATTGTCTAAGTCAACGCAATTAGTCAAGCAATTTGACCAATCTGTATCGTTACGGGTGACCTTTTCAAACGCACTGATTGGATTAGGAACGATAGCAAATCGCTTTGAACGAGAAATATTACTCGCTTTGTTTTGGTTCTGGTTTTATGTTAATCCCGGTAACGGCTGTTGGACACACATTGTCTTCTTCTTCAACAGCAACCCTTTGGAGGATTTTCTATGTCACGCTTGGAATCATTGCCAAATTGATAGTTGGACAGTGCTACTTACTTCGTTCTGAGTATTAGTACAAATCATAACAGCACACCAGTAATCCTCCGAAGCTTAAGAGAACTCTCCTTAAGGCGGGCCGCATACGTACGTTTTCGTGATTCAAAGACCTGAATGCTTGCCTCGCATACAAAATGTTCAACTAGGCGCACACGTTTATACATTTTCAAAAAACCTAATGACGTCATCCCGAACGCAGCTCTTGTATATACCAGGCTACTCAGAAATTTCGAAATTTCAGTATTGCGAAAAAAAAGTTTTTTTGTATGGGAGACTGGCCAGTTATAAACTATTATAAAAATAATGATTATTTATAAGTAAAAATTGGTACGTTACAATTTCGAAATTTCCCTCCACATTTTTTGCGAGCTAATTAAATTATCGTGTCTCATTGGAAAATGAATTTGCGCTGGGAACATTTTCGTGCTATGATTTTTTACGATTTCAAGTGTCGCCTGAAACCGGACGAATCATACGATAGACTTCAAATTGCATTCATGGATGAAGGCCCTTCCAAGGCAACTGTGTATCATTGGCAGGGCTGTAGCTAGACTCGAATTTGAGGTAGGGCAGCTTTGGTTACAGGTAGGGCGGAAGTAAAAAATACACTAGTCACAAAAATTAAAGGATATTAAAAAAAATCCAAATTTTTGGGTGATTTTCAACTAGCTGTAACTCCGAGGAAATGATCATACAGCAAAAAATAAAAAAAACACATTGTAGTTCAATGTATCTAGTTTTCAGATACGGCCACGATTTTTTTTATCATGTTTGGGTCTGGAGAAATAACAAGGAAACAATAAAAAAAAAAAAAGTTTTTCTCGTCTAAAAAATGGTATACGGGCTTCAACATTTTTTTTCCAGTTTTTACTCATAACTTCTTTTAGAAAATTTAATGCCCTTTAATTTGAGGTACACAGAATGCCTTAACGATACTTTGCCGTGGAGTTATCGTTAGTCGAAGCAAAAAAGTACTTTTTAACTTTGACAATCAATAACTCTGGAAATAATGATTGTATACAAAATCGAAGGAGGGTTTTGGAAACTGCACAACATTTTCTTTAAGATACCTTGAATGGCTTTTGTCGAAAGTGTTTTTTTGACTTGAAAGCTTTGACTGAAAAAAGACAAAAATTCGCATAATTAAGTATATTTGGATAACTTGGTATAACTTTGGATAAAATGGATGAACGAAAGATATCGTGGGTAATTTTTCAACCTCAAAGTGTCCCCTAAAACTCCTGAAAAATTCAAAGCGCTACGATTCTTTTTTCATAGTGCTCCGAAGCTTCAAATTCTTTGTTTTTGCAAAAATCACCATTATGAACAATTTTTAGGGTTCCGTTGCCAAATGGTAAAAAATGGAACCCTTATAGATTCGTCATGTCTGTCTGTCTGTCTGTCCGAGTATGTCACAGCCACTTTTTTCCGAAACTATAAGAGCTATGCTGTTGAAACTTGGTAAGTAGATGTATTCTGTAAACCGCATTAAGATTTTTACACAAAAATAGAAAAAAAAAACAATAATATTTGAGGTTCCCCATATATAGAACTGAAAATCAAAAAAAAAATTTCGTCAAACCCATACGTGTATATCTATATCTATGGATAGGTCTTCAAAAATGATATTGAGGTTTCTAATATCATTTTTTCTAAACTGAATAGTTTGCGCTAGAGACTCTTCCAAAGTGGTAAAATGTGTGTACCCCCCGTAACTTCTAAAATAAGGGAATGATAAAACTAAAAAAAATATATGATGTATTTATTACCATGTAAACTTCCACCGAAAATTGGTTTGAACGAGATCTAGTAAGTAGTTTTTTTTTAATACGTCATAAATCTTAAACCACAATTTACCTTTCATTCAGTCAACTCAAATATGAAAATTAAACTTTATGCATAAAACGTGAATACCAGGTTTGTACGGAACCCTCGGTGCGCGAGTCCGACTCGCAAATGGCAATTTTTTTTTCTCAAAAATCTTTTTTTTAGAAAAAAAAACTATCAAAATCGAAATTGTTTTTGCAAAAACAAAGAATTTGAAGCTTCAGGGCACTACGAAAAAAAAGCGTAATCAAAATCGAATTTTTCAGAGATTTTTTAGGGGACATTTTGAGGTTGAAAAAAACTTTTTTACAAAAATAAACAACCGACTTCCTTAAAAACACTACAAAGTGAAAAATAACTTTAATTTCGGTAGTCGGTGTCTTAGGATCTGTATTTATGGTTTTTTTGCCACCGACTTCCGAAATTAAAGTTATTTTTCACTTTGTAGTGTTTTTAAGGAAGTCGGTTGTTTTTTTTTTGTAAAAAAGTTTTTATTTTTAAATTTTTAGTTGTGGTATTCACCCTGCACTAATTCCAAACAAACAATGCATATTTATGCGATAGCAGAACTCGCGGTTGATTTCCTGTCATTTTTTAAAGAGTTCCGGTGTCTGTCTCCCGAACTCATCATCAGATCTATATGAAAATTATATGGGACCATTTCGGAATAAACCCCTTTCGAACAAAAAAAGAATTTTGCAAATCCATCTATATATGACGGAGTTATGCCCGAACATACATAAAAAAAAAAACCAACCATGGCCAGGCCAAAATGATTAAGGCTGCTTTTTTTTTATTAAGCAGACAGTAGAGTGGGTAAGAGCCCACTCTAGTGTCTGCTGAGGAATCAATTCTCGATGTCAACGAGTATGTCTATCTAGGACAAGATATCTTCTAACTCCTGATCGATAAGGAGTTGTACCTTCCATCATCAGCTCAACGGAATATAAGAATACAAGTAACGGTCTAAACGTGCCTATAATATTCAAAGAATTATCCCCTAACCTTCTAACCTTTCACTGTAAGTTCCTATATGTACTGTTCACCGATGAGGAGTTCCATGCGGTATCTTCGAAGACTATAATTAGTTCACCACGGATGGATAGATAGAACCAGCAATTATTTTTGATCTTTAGTACAATATCCAAATCACATTACGTGTACTGTTTGTTTTTGAGGAGTTCCTTCGTTTATCTCCCAAAGTATACATCAAATCTTCACAAAATTAATATGGGACCACCTCAGGAGTATACCCTTACGAATAAAAAAAGAATTTTCAAAATCGGTTGACAATTGGCGGAGAAATCGGTGAACATACATAAAAAAAAAATACATACAGTCGAACATATAACCTCCTCCTTTTTTTGAAGTCGGTTAAAAATTACCGACTATATTCTTCGTTCATCCATTTTATCCAAACTTATACCAGAGGGGTAATTGCGGAACTTTTTATCTGTAGGAATTGGTTCAATATTCATAGTTAAACAACATTCATTGCCTTATTTACGTTGGTGAGCCGACAATTTATTCGAATAAATGACGCAATGGTTTAGAAATAATCTTCAATCCCATTTAGATTCTGATTAATAGTGCGTTTCGCTATTAGAGTGCTGTTATCCAAATATCCGTAATTATGCGAATTTTTGTCTTTTTTTCAGTCAAAGCTTTCAATTTAAAAAAAATACTTTCGACAAAAGTCATTCACGGTATCTTATAGAAAATTTTGTGTTGTTTCCAAAACTCTCCTTCGATTTCCTATACAATCATTATTTCCAGAGTTATTGATTGTCAAAGTTAAAAAGTACTTTTTTGCTTTGACTCACGACAACTCCGCGGCAAATCATTGTAGAGGCATTCTGGATACGTTAAATTAAAGGGCATTAAATTTCCTAAAAGAACTTTTGATTGAAACAATGGAAAAACAATTTGAAACCCGTAGACCTTTTTTAAGACGAGAAAAAATTTGGACATTTTTTTTTTGGTTGTTTCTTTGTTATTTCTCCAGACCCAAACATGATAAAAAAAAAACATGGCCGTATCTGAAAACTAGATACATGGTGCTACAATGTACTTTTAATTTTTTGCTGTACGATCATTTTCCTCAGAGTTACAGCTTGTTGATAATCACCCAAAAATATGTATTTTTTTTTAATATCCCTTCATTTTTGTGACTAAGTATATCATAATTGATCTGCTCTGAAGCACGGGCTACTAAATCAATCAACATCACCTCTACTCTAGGTCAGTGATGTACATTCAATAGCTATTCATAAACAAATAATTTCTGTGACAGAACATGAGCATGGATTTAAGGACAGCTATTAAATCCTCAATGATGAAGATCAAGCGAACAAGACGGTTGTCTCTACATCGGCATATTATAATTAAATAGACCCATTGCTTCATGTGATGGCGCTTCAAATGCCATCTATACACAGAGAAAATAATTATTATAATAAGAAATGAATGTCCCAAACGATGGTATGTTCGGAAAAGTTTAGATACCTATTGCTACATTTTTTTATCTAAAACTATAAACATACAATCCAATTCTAATAGGTTCTCTTCGTTTTTGGTATTTTTAAGGTAGGGCATTGTGATTTTAAGGTAGGGCATTGCCCCACAATGCCCCCCCCTAGCTACGGCCCTGATCATTGGTATAACGAATTCAAACGTGGTCGACTAACTTCGGGGGATGAAGAAAGAAGTGGTCGCCCTTTGACGGCTGTTACGGAGGAAAACGTGCTAGCAGTGAAAAATGTAATCAAAGACAATAGGCGAATTACTTATCAGGAGATCCAACACATACTGCAGATTGGATTGGTACTGCAGCCTTCACGAGATTCTACACGTGGGTCTTCGCGTGAGGAGGATAGTTTCACGCTGGGTGCCGCAAAACCTCACCGATGCTCAGAAGCAGGCCCGGGTGGAAGGGTGCCGTGATATCATAAACAAATTTTAAGCAGGCTCGTCTCGGAATGTTTACGACATTATTACAGGTGATAAGTCCTGGATTTCTCAATACGATCCAGAAACGAAGCCCCAGTCGATGGTTTGGGTGTTACGCCTACCAAAGTGAAGCGTAGATCGCTTAAGCAGGGGGAAGATTTTGATCGAGAGTTTTTTCAATTTGACTGCCTACTTGGTGTCAATCCCTTAACGGAACCAAAGAAGCATCAACACCGAATGGTATACTACCAAATGCTTGGCAGAAGTTTTCCCTGTTGTGAGCAACAAGTGACCAAACTCAGGGCTCCGTGGGCTACTGCTCCACCACGACAACGCGCCCACGCACACCACGCTCAAAACGAGGGACTTCTTGGACAGCACGCCGATCAAACTTCTGGGTCACCCTCCTTACAGCCCTGACCCGTGTGACTTCTTTTTATTCCCAAAAATTTAAAATCAGCTCAAAGGGATACAATTTTCGTCGCCGGAAAACGCGCTGTCAGCGTTCGAGCAGGCTGTAAACGATGTGTCTGCGGCGGACTGGAAAAAGTGTTTCGAAAACTAGTTCAGACGCATGAAACTTTGCATAGAGGCTAGTGGAGAGTATTTTGAAAAGATTTAATAGAAAAATATTTACCTATAGAATACTTCTTTTTATTTTCGCAAAACTTTCTGAGTGTCCCACGTATTTTGGCTAATCCGCCGCAAACGAACGGAAATTTCTATTCAGAACCGTGTCTGCTCTGCGCCGAGTGGTCGTCTAGACGTCTAGGTTATCTATGAACCTCATCAAAAGATTTAATTGGAATTCTGTAAAATTTTAAATGACTCTTTCATTATTTTTGTATTTAATGAGTGTGCCTTATAGCGCCCGATTTCCTTTTTTCCTTGTTTAGCGCCAGCACTAGTGCAATAGCCATCAATTCGTCGTCGTCCATGTTAAACATGCTTATAGCGCCACTGTACTTACTGGCAGTGTAAATTCATCCTGGAAACCCAAGAACACTTTACCCGATGTGTAAACAAATCAAATTCCCGTTCCGTTTGGGTGGCCCCAACATCTTTCGATTTCTTTATCATCTTGTTACGTTGATAGTTAAGGATGTAAAAAATCATTTTTCTAACTCTGTTCTTTCTTACCCTCAGGATCACGAGTGGATAACAGACGGAGGCAAGGACCCTCTCCCATCTGAACAGGAGAACTGCCGCCTGGTCGAAGTGACGGACGAGGACATGGCGCAGGTCGTCACCTCCATCCCCAACCTATCCACGCTGATACTCATCAAGACTATGCTGAAGAAGCACAGCTTCCAGGTGAGAGTCCTTGGTTGTTCTAAGTCTTATTTTTTTACTCGGACCAACCGTTAAGTTTTGGGCGACTTTTAAGTACTTCTTTACAAAACGACTTTGAAACTGATTGCGGAACAACTATCTAAATGCTTTTAATTGAAATAAATGCTATTATGTTAGATTTTAACATATTCCAAGACACTGAACGCCTGAAGACGTAATGACAATAAAGCTTATAAAAAGTTACTAGTCGTGAGCCACATGTTAAGTGTTTCATACATATGAACAAGGATAGAAGAATTAAAGCAACAGCATGCCATTTGTCCCCAGAACCCGTTCCTCCGCAGTCGAGAAGGCAGCACCTCCCGCAGAGAGTCCACCAGCGCTCGCGGCGAGCCGGAAAAGCCCACAGCTGCTACCAAGCGAGGGGGGCTGGCAAGAGCTGGCCGCTCGCTGTCAGCTCCTGGGAACTACTTGACTGAAAGGTTGGTTACTCATTAACTTCCATAAAGAACCCCAAGTTCTTTTTAGACCACTTGAGGACCTTCACAATGGCCTACGTTTATTAGTACTCGTGACTTAATAAAATAATTATTTCAGCAGGCAATCCTCATTTGACATTGGGCTAGAATCAGTCCAAGAATCCCGAGACCAGAGTCTAGACGCGAACTCTAAGGACTTGAAGAGTCCTCAGAGTCCTCCAGAGAAAGACTCGTCGAGCGCGCGGTGATACTGCCCCCGCGCGGCTCCCGCCGCCGCCGACCAATGGCAGCTCCGCATTCAAATCGTCTTCGAATTCGAATAGCCAATTGGACACCGGCAAAGCATTGTTGCAGCTTTGATAGAAATGTTGCAAGCATTGAAATTTTTCATTCGTACTTGAAAAATGCATTGAATTGATATTTTTTAATAATTTTAAATTATATCTTGTTAACGTCAAAATTTCAGATTTTAGGCTCCTATGTGGTTAATGTTCTAAATCGGAACTTGAGTAAAGTAAAATTAAGAAAGTATATTTGACTCAGATTTTCACAACAGTGTATCGAAGAAAACTTAAACTTTTCACAAAAAATTCCTAATTCATTCATCCGCTAGTCCTACTCACTTAATATTGTAAATATTTTTAAATAACATTTGTCCTCTTTGACTTAAAAAGCACTTAAATATTTTTAATAAGATAATTAGGTCTATACGACGAGGCTGTCTTGCTGAGGTATCAAAGGCTCCAATGTCTTTAAGCATTCCGATACCAATTTCTAATTAGGTACTCGAATCATCTCTTCTATACAAATAGCAACAAGAATCAATCAAAAAGTTAGCCTTCGCATACGTGACTTACACACACGAATATTCTGCAAACACATGAAAAAATGCTGTTCCAACAAGATAAAATGTTGCCATGTGAAACATTACGTGCCTCCGCAAGGCCGCCTCGTACAGAGCAAACTTTTACAAAGGCCGTTTATATTGTAAATATTTTAGCATATTTTTAATATTAATTCATAAAAAAATTGCTCAATGCTTGTTTGATATCATTGTACATAATATAAGCTTATAGGTTAAACAACGGTTTTATAAAAATACAAAATACAAGGGCTCCTTCATGTTGATGTTTCGCTTGGGTTGTCACACGATATCACAAGTCTGTTTGTGGAAAGTTAAAATGTGGAAGACATTCTTGAACATTTCCTCAGGTTAAAAAAAATGGTTAAGATTCAAAGAAACTAACAAACTATTAAAAAATCCCTGAAAGTAATTACATATAGTGTTCATTAAATTTTCTCTCATAAATCAAATACTTACCAGACCCAAATGATGCAATATTTCCCTAATAAGTATTCTGTATTTTTATGAAACATTAATTTTTAATAATTAATACTATAAGTAATTCTAGGGGTCAGCGGGCATTTATATTAACGAATGAATATCATGGAACAGTCACGAGCGTATTGTCAATTAAATTGCAAAATATTGTGCCTCGTTAGGGTTTAATATTTTTTATTTCTGAATTTAATTTACGCTTGATGAAAGCAATTTATATTGCATTTATTCATCGAATGCCATCTGCATCGTTAACAGACGTTTAATCCGGAAATATCCGCTTTACCAGAGCAAGATCTCCGGCAATGCGGCTTTAGCAAAGCTAGTGGTTTGCGGTGAGTACCTTATGAATCACTGATATAGCGCTTCCGCAACCCGGATCCAGAAATGGTCCGAAATTACTGTTCAAAGTCAAAGTACCTAGCAACAGCTTAGTTCCTTATCACATTACCAATCAACAAGAACAAAATTAGGTTAAGCAACGACAAAAGAAATTGCCTAGACCCCTAGACAATTTGCGCCCTACCTAGAGGTAGGAGTAGAGGCGCATATTTAAAGCGAGCAGCTACGTTAAGAGATTGACCAATTTTCACTGTCAAATTAATTTCAATTATAATGACCGTCTATTGAGTCGTGAACGCATTTATAGTCTGTGCATTGTGTTGACAACTCTGACATTTATGTCAAGCGGAAATTATGGCGCGAAAATCGAGCAAAATGGCGGAAATTATTGGCAAATTCAGGTGTTCGATTGTGGCAATCATTCTGAGGTAAATTCGATGTTTTGGTAAGGATTGGTACATATTGAGGTTATGATTTAATGTACAGGTTGTATTGCGAATGTGTTTTAATGTATATAGATAAATTGTAATTGTTTTTTTTTGTAAAGAAATGTACAAATGTGTACTTGCAAACCTTGTAAAAAAGTATCACTTCCCGCCATTTAAAACAATGCCGTTGTTTTTTTATGTTTCACAGATATAACAATGCACAGGCTATAACTTAGTCATAAATAAGGAAGGCGGGTGGGTTCATGTTAGCGTACAGGGTCCCGATCACCGAAGTACTTACGATTTTGTGTATAATAAGGAAAATACGTTTTTATTAAATATTTTAACTAACAAAGTCCAAGCTTAGATATTAGGTGAAAAGAATTTTCTTGTCTACTTTCTGCTGCGATGTTCTCTGACGGACAATGTACTATTCTTCCCTAAAGTGCAAAATATAACACATAAATGAATACCTATTGATAAAATCATAGTCTACACTTTGATCAAATATTTTTTATAACACTGGCAAATATGTATTCCTCTCTGCACATACATGTTTTATCGATCAATTATCTCGATAAGCCGGTAAAGTGCTACAAGTGACTTTTGTCTCTTTTTCGTATTGAGCGTTATAACAAATCATCAATCAACGGGAATCGAACGTCACGCTTGCTCTTATCTGGCGCTGGTTCACCTACCCCACTGCGTTCGATTCATAAGCATTGTAGAGAAATCTATTATATAAAGTTCAAAGTCCTGAGCGACTGACTGACTGACTGATATATCAACGCACAGCCTAAACCGCTGGTCCTAGAGACATGAAATTTGGAGGCTATGTTCTTTGTGAGAAGTAGGTGTCCACTAAGAAAGGGTTTTTTGAAATTCCGTTCCTAAGAGGGTGAAATGAGTGGTTTAAATCATGAATTTCGACATCCACGCGGGCGAAGCCGCGGGCAGAAGCTAGTACAATAAAAAATACGAAAAAATGACAAAAGTCACTTGTAGCACTTTACCGGGTACAGAGGAATAATTGCGTAACACACTATCAGTCGCAATGGCTTTCATTTTGATAGTTCAACAACATTTGTTGCGTTACACTATACGTGGCAATAGGCAATATGGACTAGCAACATCCTTCAAAATGATTCAGATTGTTATTGATAGTGTGTTACACAATTAGGGTGCTGTGTCATCCTTTAAACAGAGTAGCTCGAATCAAAGGTCATTAATGTATTATATATAAACAAACATTATGTTTATAAGACCATCATTGAGAAGTGTTAACAACAAATATATTTTTTCCTCACAGGTACAAATAAATTGTCTCCATTTTCATCGTAAGATAAATAGTATGAGTTAAAGTGTCTTTAAACCCCATGATAGCTCGCTATTAAGACAGTGTTCATTAATATTATTGCCCTTCTAAAAGATTTATTATTTGTTTTCTTTGTCTTCTAAATATATATTGATTAAGCAGTTATTGACCGTGGCACGCCACCCGTAATCGTTTCTTTGAGATAAATTGATTAATCGTCTACCATTTAGCTGTATTAAAACATTCTTAAGATATTAATCAATTTGTTCAAAGAAATTAATAAGTAATGAAATACAATGTATAAACATAAAGATTCACGGTAAAGACGAAAAAAAGAAAGAATTTGTTTGAGAAATATTTTACCTCGATGAAATTCTTGTAAAAATAAGGCATCTTGCAAACTTGGCTACTTGAGATTGCTAATAGAAGATACTTAGGTGCGACCTATCCCACCTAAGTGCGATCTTGATCTCACGATTTTGCAACGTCTCAAATTGCCGGATTTTCTTGCTTAATCTTCCGTAAGTAAATATTGCATTTAAAGCAAAAGCTTAATTTTTCTTGTCATCTAACAAACTTTAACGACTTCAGGGTAGTTTCTTCCCTTCCAAATTTTGCAATTAAATATTACTGTATATATATTCATGTTAATGGATTCCGCCATTTTGTAATAATGCTATTGACACGCCTCTACCTTTCGCTGAACTTTTTGATCTCGAAAGTATATTTCAGATCAAAAAGCTCTAAAACCACAACTATTCCCTCGTAATTAAACCGAGGGTCCGATTTCAACTAGTTTCCACCCAAAAGTGGTTAAGTATGCAAAGTGCCTGCCCAAGGTCAGCCAGGGTCAGAGAACACCCTTTATTCTTTGCAAGCCAAGGTCCAAACTTATGCCTTTGAATGTTGTGATAGTCTAGAACGAAGGTATGCTTATATTAATTCTAAATAGTACTAAAAAAGATTTTAAAACATTTAAAAAAATATTATCTCTCAGATTAAAAAAAAATATTATTATGATATAAACGAAGAAATTTTTAAAAAATAATCTCGCGATGAAGATTTTAATGTAAGATTTTTAAATTGTTGTCCTTTCTGTTTGTTGTTTTTGCATAATTTAAGTAAAATATCTAGGAAAACGTTTTGATTGTTGATATGAATATAAATTCATGCAATGTTTGATCTGAAATAACATTCTGGATTGATGTTGAACGATGTCAGTATTAGCGTAGTGGTCCAACAGAGAACAACATCGTGTGACGGCTGCCTAATGTACTGTGATGCGAATTTAATAAAACCTATACCTACCTTAGTGATATTGGCGCAGCTACAGCTACAGCTAGTATATTGGCGCAGCTACAGCTAGTATATTCTCATAAACCTCGTGTCGACAGGAGAGGAGAAAAATGCGGATGTAGCTATCAAGCCTCGTGGGAGAACCTTTAAGTACTTTAAATAGGCGTAGTGGCAGATTTACCAGTTTGCAATGTAACACACTGATCTTGTTTTTTTTTTACTGCTATCAGTTTTCTGATTACTTGAAGAGATTTCTTTCTGATGCCAGACGCCAGCACATAAAGGTACCACAATCTGTCAAATTTCTTTAATAGATTTTCAATTTTATTGTTATGGTATTAGGTTCAAGATTGATTAAGTTAATTTGACAGTTTCGGATAGCTTGGTGTGCGATTAATTGAGAAAATTTGACAGTTTCCGGTAGCTTTATGTGCTGGCGTTTGTAAATTCAACGGCACCACAACTTTCTATATTCTATTATGAAACACCCAGTTCGTGGCGCCCAACCAATAATTGGCTTCAACATACAATTTGTAGGAGTATGAAAATATATATTTCACATTGATCAGGTATGAGCAACAATTTAACAGCCTATAGGTACTTGTGAAATGTATAGATCCGCCTCTGAATATAGATGTCAGACAAATTGTGCTCAGTACATACTGTACACCGTACTTATGCAATGTCTAAAAAAAAACCAAGTAAATTCATGTAACATAAGAAAATAAATATCGCTCATATTCTTTGTACTCACACCGTTCAACATCTCTGCAATGTCCCTGTATAATAATAGTCGTAAACATAAGTCGCACAATACACCACACAAACACAACTGTTAGACAAGTTACAAACCAGAACAATTATTATATCAATGATTTGTTGATTTTATTGAGATTTCATATTTAACAATTTAATAAAAACACTTTCGAAATATTTCTGTCTTTTATTTTGGAACAATCTGATGGTAAGTGGTTGCCATCGGCTATGGACATGCCGATTCAGTACAAATATCATCGTGATAACGTAGGTGAAGGTGCCCGTCAATAATGCCAATCTCTTGCCTTCGGTGGAATGTCACCTCACTGCACCTACATGTTAATTAACCGATTCGCACTAGATAATATCGACAATCGACACTTTTAAATAATATGTTGTTATCTACAGGCATACTGCGATCGCCAACCCGCCTGCCAAGTTGGTCGATTATGGTGAACCCCTCCATTATTGGGGGAGGCCTATGTTCAACAGTGGACGTCTTTGGGCTGACATGATGATGATGCTGATCTATAGGTGACTCTCACGATGTTAATAAATTTTTCGACAAATAGACAACACTAAAAATACGTATTAGGCAATGGCATGTTTTGAATTTTATGCACTTTATTGCATGTACTTGCAACGACTTTATGACCGTCTGTATGACCTTTTCACATACATAACTTAATCGCTTAAATTAACTTCGTGTAAGTATATGAGTACGTGTAAATAATCTATTATTTAAAAACGTAGATTTGCCCGATTGGGACGAGTAAATCCGTGTGAATTAACTTACAAGCCCTCACTTCACCTAAGTTTTTACAGAGAGCTTTTCACAGAATAAACCCACTGCATTACCATTGGCTTTACAACATCGTTGCCATCCCAGAGACGAAGCTGAAAAGCCTCATGTACCTGTAAAATAGTACTCAGGCACCCATGCACTTCAAACCAGCGGAGTAAACGCGTAACACACTAACAGTAGCAATCGCTTTCATTTTGACAGTTCTACAACATTAATTGCGGCATCTACCAGGCCACTCAGAAAGTATTGCAAAAAAAAAGTTTTTTTGTATGAGAGACTGGCCAGTTATAAACTTATAAAAATAATGATTATTTATAAGTAAAAATACGTACGTTCCAATTTCAAAATTTCCCTGCACATTTTTTGCGAGCTAATTAAATTATCGTGTCTCATTGGAAAGTGGATTTGCGCCGGGAACATTTTCGCGCTATGATTTTTTACGATTTCAAGTGTCGCCTAAAACCGGACGAATCATACGATAGACTTCAAATTGCATTCATGGATGAAGGCCCTTCCAAGGCAACTGTGTATCGTTGGTATAACGAATTCAAACGTGATCGACTAACTTTGGGGGATGAAGAAAGAAGTGGTAGCCCTTTGACGGCTGTTACGGAGGAAAATGTGCTAGCAGTGAAAAATTTAATCCGAACAGGCTGTAAACGATGTGTCTGCGGCGGACTGGTAAGAGTGTATTGAAAACTGGTTCAGACGCATGAAACTTTGCATAGAGGTTAGTGGAGAGTATTTTGAAAAGATTTAATATAAAAATATATACCTATAGAACACTTCTTTTTATTTTCGCAAAACTTTCTGAGTGTCCCACGTACGTTGTTGAACAGACCAATTTTTCGAAAATATTGGAGCAATGTATTAGCAATATACTTCAAAATTATTCAGATCGTGATTTATAGTGTGTTACGCAATTGAGTTGCGCAAGGGGTATATAGGTTTTTTTATGTAATATTAGATCTTGTGCCTATTACAGTTGCAATATCTCTTATTATATAGGTCACGTACATTTTAGGTGACGTGCAATACGTGTGTCATTGCATTGCACAGTATCACAAAGATATTGAAAAATGACTGTATCTTATTACTTTTTACGTTAATCTTAGACAGTGATTGCTACTACCTGCCAGGGTCGCGAGATTTGTTCGAAAGAGTTCCCTGGCATATGGGCAACTGAAGAAACACGGGTGGTTTTATTCAGTAAAAGTCTGAGACGGCCTTCTGCTCCACCCAGAGCGGGAGAAGTCATTTGATGATTCCCACCCATTAAAAAAAAAACAATACAAAATATAAAGTTAGTGAACTTCGTATTCTCAACCAACACGAAGTGCAGAAGTGTTAAACTGGTGATCCATACCCATTTCTTTGTATGAGAATATGTGTCTGCCCTACAGCGGAAAAATTACGAGTTCGTATAACTACTTTTGAATTGATCGGTCTACATAGCTGACCAGTTCCAACCACTACAGCAAAAGGGAAGTAATCAATATGAACTAACTTTAGTTACTCTCAAATTAAACAGTAGCGTCCAAAGTTGGATAGAATTAACTCAAAACTGAATGTGTAACTAGGACAAACACAAAAGCAATCACTTGCAATTGCAACAGAGATTACCTAACTACCACTATCCCTAGTAATGTTATAGGAAACACGACTCCAAGTTTGTGTATACAAACATACCTATGTTTGGTGTATAAGTACACTACACGTAGGTACACAGACAACTCGGTTCGTCAGCAGTTGTGTTGTGTCCGTTTACACAAAATTGAACCCGAGGCACGACGATCGATCCACTGCTGTTGTTTTTGATCGTTCGCCTGAAAACGGTCAATGGGCCCCCCATTGACCGTTTTAACAGAACAAGTTTCAGAGTAATTTGTTCATACCGAAATAAGTTCTAAGAACAGATTGTCGTAAGTTTCGGACAGTTTGTGGTCAAAGGGTGGTAGAGCTGGAGGATTGATTGGATTTAATAAGGAAAGTATGATAGGATTGTCTTTATTAATGCTAGTAAAGGTTTTCAAATTGATGAGAGATTTTATCTTTATGATACAAATATTATGATTGTGAAAGTTTGTACATCCTCATGTTTGGATGCAAAAAATACTGAACGGATTTGAAAGAAATTTGGTACACAGATGGTTTATAACCTGAATTAACACATAGGGACGTACTTACTTTTATCCCGGTAGTATATGCCTAGGGGCAATGCCGTTGATAAAAGCTAGTAACCAATAAGTCTTCTAAACTTGTGTCTCACTGAAACTGTCCTCCTAAACGACTGAACAGATTTTGATGAAATAATTTGTGTAAGTTTTTGTGACTTTTTTTAAATTCACAATTGGACCTGGTAGATGGCGCTGCGATCGATTTCTAGGAAACAGGACAACGTCTGTACGGTCAGCTTGTATTTCTATAAATATGTACATTTTTGGGTACGGTCGTGAATCATATTCTGATCAACAAACAATCTGACCTGCAAATTACATTTTTTATACAATTCATTTTCTGAATATCAGCAGACAGACCGTTACTTTTTTCAGCAAAAAAATGAACTTAAACTCGTCACTGTAATAAATGACTGTCTAGTCACCCATTTCCCATACATTGTGTATTAATTGATAACGTATTTTGACTCAACAAATTCCCATCCGATTCATAATGGCATGTGACTTAAATAAAGGAAAAATAAACATCTTTATTATGAAATATTATTTATAAAACATTAATCATTTTGGAACATATTATTATTATTATTAATCATTATCTTATTATATGAAAATTTGACATTCATTTCAAGTTTACACGGAAACTAACCGACATCTTAATTAACGTTTTACATCTTGCATCTTATTGGTAAAAACCATTGGTTCGTCATCAACTTTAGGTTTCTTGTCTTTCTTCTTTCCTTTATCTTTCTTTTCTTTTTTATCTTTACTCTTCTTCTTATCTTTTTTGGCACCAGATTTATCTTTGAAGTCTGAAATCATGATTGCTGGTTGAGCGCCTAAGGATGACAAATTGTTACTGTCTAAAACTAATGAAGATGTTGCTAGCGGCTGAGCGTTATCTGATTCTTGGTTGATTACCTCACCGTTATTTGGGGTGTTGAGAATGGCGTTTGACCCTTGATCTCCTTGATTTGGTACTTGTGGCTGGTATCCATTTGAGCCACTATTCACTGTCACCGCTGGCTGTGGTTGCACATTCTGATTGCTGGACATGTCACCCCGGCTTTCCGGATTTGGATTTGTGACTGGAGGATTAACGTTGTATCCGCTTGGTATTGGTATTTCAACTGCAGGCTGAAATGGTGTATTTTGGTTGTTTACTGTACCTCCCTGATTCGGTGCATTTGGGCCTGGTTCTTGATTTGATACCATAGGTTGATTGTACCCGTTCATACCATTATTGACTGGCATCTGGACTGCATGCTGTGGAGGAGCATATTGATTATACATAATTCCTTGATTAGACGGATAAATCTGCTGTTTTTGACTTGTTACCGCTGGTTGATTGTATCCATTGTTGCTACTACCAACTGGCATTTGAATAGCTCCTTGGTTTGGGGCATTTTGTCCTTGTCCTTGATTTGATACTATTGGTTGATTGTAACCATTGCTGTTACTGCCGACTGGCATTTGAACCGCTGTCTGCATTGGCACATTTTGGTTGCCCATTATACCTCCTTGATTTGGTACATTTTGTCCTTGTCCTAGATTCGAAACTATTGGCTGATTATATCCGTTCGTGCCACTGTTTACTGGCAGTTCAATTGCTTGCTGGTAAGGACTATTTTGATTGCTATATACAGTACCCTGATTCGGAATGGCTACTGTTATCGTTCCCTGACCTTGATTTGTCATCATGTTTGGCTGAACGTAACCATTTGAGACGGCATTTGGATATACTGCCGGTTGAGCAACCGCATTTGGATTTGCCTGATAAACAACCATATTATTAGGTAAACCGTTATTTGACATACCATTGTAAACTCCTTGAGCAGTCCCTGAACCACAAGCATTAGGCATGGCATTACCACAATTTGGTACTTGAACATATATTTGACCATTTGATGCTTGATTTGGGATCGTGGCATAAATAACGTTTGAGCCTGGATTTTGAATGGCTGGTACAGTTTGTACATTATTGGGGCTTGTATTGGCAATTATGTAATTGGCTCCCTGTGCTTGGTTCCCATTCTGTGCAGGTGCATTATTTGATGCTGAGTTAACAACAACACCAGGTATTTGTATCAGCTGTCCGTTGGAATAGATTGTAACATATCCAGGATTTTGGTTACCGGTATTAGTAGATTGTCCAGGATTTGATCCAGCATTATTATACACTCCTACCTTATCTTGTGTCATTTGAACATTTGTTGGTGAAGAACCAGGCTGTCCGTTAATAACTTGATAAACGGGATTGTTAGTTTGTCCCGGATTGTAAGGAACATAAATTATGTTGTTGCCAGGCTGATTAACATTTGGTGTCATAACTATATTCGGATTGGGGTTGTTTTCATGTAAAAGGTATACGTCATTCCCATTATTACCTTGTCCGACCAGTAAGAAATCCTTCTTTTTATCCAACCCTACTTGTTTATTGTCTTTATTGGCTTTTTCATCTTCTTTAGTGATCTTATTAGTTTTAGGGGGCAATACGTCGGAAATATTTTTTGAATCGGAAATGTTAGCTTCGTTTAGTTTATCTGTCACATCTGGTACATTACCTTCGTTTAGTTTCGGACCTTGTTCCTGTTCTATTGGTTTTTTGTCAATTGGTGTTATTTCCTTAGGTTTCTCTTCGGGTTTTTGGTCATTTGAAATATCTTTATGATCTTGTTTCGGCTTTGCTTCTGGGTTATTTCCCTTATGTGTCGGTTGATGTCTATGATTGTTATAGCCTGGATTTGGGATGTTAAATACATTATTTATTCCTGGCATTTGATCCCAACCGTTGCCTTGAAAATATGGATCTCCATGATAGAACGGATCATAATCTTCATAAGACTTATCTCTTTCATTGCTGTCAGAATTAAATGAGTGTGTATCAGGATTACCAAAATGTTGAAACCATGTGTCATAACCGCTGTTGTAACCTACATTTTTGTGAGGGGGGCGGTCTCTGGGACCATCTGATATAGGTCGAGCCTGGTGAGGAAGCCCTGGGATGTGGTCGAAGAATGGCGTATGCAGCTGAGCCTCTGATAAAACTACGCATACCAGAGGTAGCAGAACCTGAAATAAAAATTATAAATCAGACAATTAATTGAGTTATACAGTTACACGTGCCGCCCTATCAACTCCCTCTGGAGGAGAAATGTAATTTATTTGTGAAAATAAATCTGTGTTAACAAGGTCCAAGAAAAAAACTGCATGCGTATAATAATTACATATTAATGATAACTTAGGAAAAAGTTTCAATATTTGTGGTAAATGTAATATTGAATAGCCATCATCATCATCGTTATCATAATTTCAGCCGAAAGACGTCCACTGCTGAACATAAGCCTTCCTCATGCACCGCCACTTGAAATTCCCATAATGTGTATTATTGCACGCTAACAATGTTTAACAATGCTTTGTTTTTAACTTTAAAGTTTTGTTATCACTGTCAACGTTATAAAAAAAATTACCTGCTTGACTTTGAGTTCATTAGAAATCAATTCTTTCTCACGGCCCTATGCTAGAAATCAACGAATGGTCCTAGGCCAACCACATATTTTGACTAAGGTGTAGAGTTTGTGAAGATAAAGGGTATAGAGTTAGATGCTTGGCTATATATGAGATCTGATAACTTATTGGCAGTGCGAGCCATACGGTCTTGTCTTGGCAACAGTTTACATGAAAATGACTGGCCTGTTAGTCTAGTGGTTAGTGATCCTGACTGCTAAGACTGAGGTCGTGGGTTCGATTCCCACCCAGGACAAATGTTTGTGTGATGAGCACGATCATTTGTTCTGTGTCTGGGTGTAATTTATCTATAATATGTATGTATTTAGTAATATACAAGTATGTTTATCAGTTGTCTGGTTGCCATAGTACAGGCTTTGCCTAGTTTGGGATCAGATAACGGTGTGTTGGTTGTCCTAAGATATTTATTTATTTATTAGATATTTATTATTTAAATGTTTTTGGTGGGATTATTTATACTTTGAGTACTTTCATCTCCTTATTCAATCAAATTCCAATCAAATATGACTATACCTTATGCGGTACTGTGCTAAACAGAGTGACGAACCTTAGAGACCTAGGAATACTATTTGACTGTAAATTACATTTGGATTTACATATAGAAAACATCATAATTAAAGCATTTAAAATGTACGGCTTTGTTTTCAGAACAGCTACCGACTTTAAGCGCCCTTGCACATTTTTACATCTGTATCGTTCACTTATTCGTTCTCAGCTTGAATATGCCTGTCTGATATGGGATCCCTTATACAATAAATATAAAATAGCCATTGAAAGAGTGCAACGTAAATTTTTACGTACTTTGCAATTCAGATGCCAACTTCCACGCCTGCCTTACAAAGATCTATTAGATATGTATAATTTACTCTCGCTCGAGAAGAGACGAATGCTTCTGCAAGTAATGACACTGCACGACCATTATCATAATAAGCTAAATTGTATAGACTTTGGTAATGAATTTAAACTCGTAGTTCCTAGATCAATTCATCGTCGTGGAGCTCGCGATTACCGTTTGTTTGATCAGGTTTCCATCCGGACAAACGCTGGTAAGCGTGCACCTCTTCGGCGTCTCACGCAAATGTACAATGAACATTTCCTAGATATAGATTTATTTATGCTACATAGAAATTCATTTCGCACTAAAGTTATTAATATATTGAAAAATTTAGAAAAATAATCTGGTAACTAACTGGTAGGTTTGTAAGGAATAAGAACTACGTTACCGATGAGTCCTCAGCTCACCATAGCATACGTTTTTGTAAATTCGTGGAAAATGTTGTTGTTATTACATTGATTTTGTTTTATATAACTTTTTTCATACCTAATATGTAATGTAATATCGTTTTTTTTCCCAAATAAAATAAAATAAAAATAAAATTATTGCTAACGCTTGTATGGCGGAACTTATCTCTGTACATACATAAATAATTGAGTTGTTCGTGCTTGTTTGACTTACTCTATTGTCTATAGTCTAATACGTAAGCTCTGCTCTCTGCTCCTGAGCTTTCGGCACTATTGTTTGCGTATGGAAGTGCATTTTCGGTATGTATTACTGAAGAATTTCAAAATGGATTCTCAAATATTTAGGTAGGTATTATCGAAACCAAAGACGCACATTATTCGGTTCAATATCTCAGGACGTTTCAAGAAGATGATGATGAATATCATACGAATACAATCTTAATACAGAAGGAAAATAATAGAAAAAAGAAGAAACGAATAGTTCCAGTTAATTATTGTGCTTCAAAATTAAGTAATGCAATTTCACTTTTGATACCGTAAAAGGACTGACAATAAGATAGTGCATTCCGAAAGTTGAGAACCCCAAATAGCTGTCCTATATTTCAATTTGTCAAACAGTTTTTAGGTGTGGACACATTCTGAATGATTTAAAAAAAAAAACTTGAATTTTTCAATGTCACGATATTAAAGACTGCCATTCATAATGATCATACAATTTCATTATGTATACAATCAACCTAGAATGTTCCCACTGCTGGGAGTCAGGCCTTCTCTCAGCGAGGGGGAGTGAGCCGTAACATTATCAGTCACGCTGGCCCAATGCGGTTGGTAGATGGCACATGTCTACGAATTTTTTTTACTAAGACATGCGTGTTTCCTCACGATGTTTGCCTTCACCATTTCGAGAGCAGTGGTGAAATAATTTACACAAAGTAAACCGCCTGTGTGGGTTCGAAACAACGACCGATTCATAAGTCTCGGCCGTTACAACTGGGCTTCTACTGCTACTCAATATAATACTGCAACTTAATTTTTTACCTAATATTGATAAATCTATCAAAACAGCGAAATATTTCACAGCTATAGCAAATAGCATTATTAGTTTCAGAATGCACTCTTTTAACATAATATTATTGATTATTTTCACAAACAAATCCTCTCTTCTGATTAACACTCAAAAATAAATGAAATTAATTACGATACCTGTATGATACGCGCCATGTCGAGCCACAAAATGATAGTTTAATCGCTGAGTGGATAATTTAAATGAAACACAATGGAAAACCCGAACTACCTAATGGACAAACCGATATACTGTCCCTTTAATTATATTTTAATGAACCGCATGATAGTGCGTCAAATAGAATAGATATGTAACATAACGGTGATGATCAATGTGTCAGAGAGGATGAAATATAAAATGAGTAATATGAATATAGGGAGTCTAAGGATGAAGGGAAACTGGGCAAAGAAGGACAAAGTTTCATAGAAACGCTAACAAGAGAGGACATCATCATCTACCTACCCTTTTTTCTCAACTATGATGTTCTCGGCTTCCAGTCTAACCGAATGCAGGTGAATATCAGTATTTTATATGGAGTGACGGCTGACGGCCTATCTGAGATCCATAACCCAGATATTAAGTACCTTAATGTACACAGTTGGAAAATAATTCTGATAAAAAAATAAACAGATTTTTCCAACTTGCCGAGTTATACTGGGTGACTGTTTTTAGCGTCTTGAAAAAAAATGGGGGTAATAGGTGAACGGAATAGAAGCTTTTGGCATAGAAATTTTTATTATTTTTATTTTTGAATAACATGTAATTAAATTGATCTAGTAATAAATACTACACATTTAAAGTAACATTTTCATACTAGAACAACAAAAACAGAAATTTGGAAAAAAAAACAAAAAAAAAATTAAAATCTATCGAAACTCAAATCATACGCACCCTACTCAATGCGCGGCATGTATCATTGATTTCGGAGCGCGGTCCTACCCTTTGAAGCCGGCCGATAGGCGGCCTCATTATCTTTCGTAGGCGCACGAGCCGCACACGCATCCCTGTCCACCCGCGTCCCGCGCTCCTTTAGTCACCTACGATGAATCTGAAGGCCTTTCTGCCTTCTATTCTAGTTACACAACACACCATATGAAAGTCGAGACGGTAAAAAATGTCATCCGGTATTTTTGTACAAGTGTCAAAAAATTACAGCAGATAAAATTTTATAAAAAAGGGCAATTTAAGGTAGTAAACAATTTAATAAACAATTAGTTTCCCCGACTTTACCTACAATGCAGTGTGTGTTACTACATATTTTTGTTTGGTGTGCTCATATTAAACTGAGCCAGTGAGCTAGAGTGAACTAACTACTCAGGGTGTATCGATGCATCATAAAGGGTGTTAAAGTAATCCTTCATCACCAACGACCAAGCGGAGTCATGACCCCCCCCCCCCCCCCAAGTCAGTCATGCCGTCGAGACCCTGAATGATTTGCCTGTCTTACTACTTAAAATTGTTCTCACTTGAGCCACGGAGACTCAGGTGGACATTTGCAAAAAATTAAGAAAATAAGCAATCAAGAACAAAGGGACTGCTGGCAGAATCAACAAAATGTAGTATCAAAAATTAAATAGTCATAATTTGTAAATAAAACTACCCAACCCATAAGATCTTCCTCTACTAAATATAGCTCAACGCGCGTAATAAGTTTTTACTTCAAAAAGCTTAAGCTAAAATATCAGCTTTTGCCAGCGGTTTGCCCTCGTCAAGGTCCCAAACTTTCCTGCGGGAACGTACTATCGAGATAAAAAGTACCTTATATGTCGATCTAGGTTATAAACTCTTTGTTTGTCAAATTTCATCCATACCTGTTCAGTAGTTTTTACGTGAAAGAGTAACAAACATCCACACATACTCACAAACTTTCACATTTAGTATGTTAAAATCTAGAAAGTAAACTCGAATGCACCCCACTCGTACGTAGGGTTAGAAAGACTAAGTTAAGGACAGATTCCAAAACCTAAGCTGCTGTAAAACGAGTTGATGTTTTTCGTCATAACTCGACAAAGCAAGTTCCCATTCTGTATAATGGTCAAAATATTTTTTTTTTTACTATAGATAGGTACTAAAATTTATCAGGCTGCTTCGCGCTTGCATTCTACATTGTCTTGAGCTTTCCTTTTGGAACAATCAAAGAAAATCGAACCTATCAGAGCGTTTGGAAAATTTTCGAGCTCGCTACGCTCGCTCTTGCATTCATATTTCTCATAGTTACCTGGGCTTTCCTGGTATAAATCGACAATATAACTCTTGTTAAACTTATGTTGAAAATATAAACAAAACCGAACCTAAACCAGGCGGGTTGTTAAATATTACGTAACCTATTAATTTGCTTCTCCATTTTAATTGCCTGCTACTTATCAAATAGTTCTGTGACGAATTTTCAAGCATTATTAAGTAACCCCTCCCCCTTGTAAAAGCTGCGTCACTGAATGGCGTAACTAATGTGGAGCTGGAGATGTACATGAACATATACATAGCATCACGCCTTTAATTCCCGATAGGTTGACAGAGATGTACCTACATATATAGTACTCCCATATTTTCCCAGATATGTTTAAGTTCCATGTCATATGAGGCGAACCTTATGCCATCAACCGGACACAAATCTAGACTCCAAGCTGCTTCTGAGTTCCTGTGAGGCGGCGAGCCTCCTTGCCGGATTGCCGCCATGGGATCTGGAGGCAAACGTCCTCACGCACATGTGGGAGTGGCGCGTGGAGGCAATACACCGCTGTTACAACAGATCGCGGCACGACGGACAGAGCTCCGGTGGAATCTAATGACGACATGGCGTGTGCGATTGTCGCAACCCAGTGTTGCGGCGGTAAGTCCATTCTTTGAGGAGTGGATTGAGAAGCGTCTTCACCTTTCGCCTTACGCAGGTCCTCGAAGGACATGACTGTTTCGGGAGGTTCCTGTTCCGAATAAAGCGGAAGAAAACGCCCGGGGTATCCATTCATTCCATACAGGTGAGCAATAGGTAGCTCGCCGCTCGGTAAGGACCAGGCCCGGGTCGACGGCACGTGTTCGTGTTCCACGCGCGCTTCAAAGAGATGTCAGCATAAATTGAAGGGGTCCGCGAGGACCGATGCCTGCCAGGGTCGCGAGATTTGTTCGAAAGAGTTACCGTGGCCCTGGCATATAGCTGAGTGAAGGAATATGGGTGGGTTTTAGTCAGTAAAAGTCTAACACGCCCTCATCCCAAAAAAAAATCCACATAAAAAAATGCCTGCTTCTGGGAAATTTCTGCTGGAAAAACCCAATAATGCTACCCGACCTGGGAATCGAACCCGGGGCCTCATGCTCATCAGTAGCGCTTGCGACTTTTAGACCAACGAGGAGATGTACCTTCCTAAAAATATTCTTCAGTACTCATGGTGACCTTAGGCTGCGACCGCGCCTGCCAACGACAATACAGTGTCAACACACCGGATTTATCTATTTACACGTAAGCAAAGATGAATAAACAATCAGAAGTAGGAAACATCACCAAACAATCCCTACCTTAAACAAAGTACACAAAAACCGGTATTTACCGGTTTAAACAGGAATAAACTGTCCAGCAGACAAACATACCTTTGCAAACAGGGCTCAATTCCAAATTCACTTTCTACAGTGTTGATACGCATTAATTATTCATATTCACCCAGTTACAGGCTCATGTGGCCCACACGTCAGGGTTGCCCGTGCCCAGAGGTCTGCCCGGCCGTTTGCCCGGTGATTTCCCGAGGGTAACACTCGCATGACGTATAGGCAACGCGATGCAAATTCACGCCGATTTGAAGGCTTTGGTACATTCAGCAAAAACGATAGGTATGCTGGCTGATTTGACGGACACGGACAGATAGACAGACACATATGACGAATCTATAAGGGTTCCGTTTTTTGCCATTTGGCAGTGGAACCCAAAAAGGAGTAAAAGTTCATATTGGCATGTGAAAATTTAGTGTTATTTGTAATTCTGGAATTGAGGTAAAATTAATTTACTTAGTTTAAGTTTCTGCACATTATTTGTAAAAGTACGAGTCTCGGCCACAACTAGTTTGCACGTTCGTCCATCAATACCTCTTTTACAGACCGCTGCAGTAATGTACTATATTTGACCTAGGTTATTTGCCGGTTATAAGCTAGCAAGTTAAACTTTCATCGGTTTTCTGACCATATCAAATACATAGAGGAACAGGCTATGCCTACTTTAGGAACACTACTCACACTACTTATTCAAAAATACTTAGTACCTAGGTACTTATTTTATAGCTAGTGATATTATTGCCAGTCTGCACTCCTCACTCTTTCGCCGTTTGTACCTATGGGTTATGTTTTATGTATCGGAATCGGTTTCAGAAGGATTTACTTAGTAACGTTAAGTTTTTTTTTACTAAAGTAGTTGAGGATTTACTGGATTTGTGTATTTGCTATTCAAATTGGTATGAAACTGCGCCTTGTGTTTGTTTTTGCCTAGAATTGAGAAAATGACCAAAATATTATTTTTCCATCGGGAATTTAAATGTAGACTATGAGGTGTTTTTTCACTTCTTGTACAAAATATACACAATGAACTATATTTGTTCGTCAGAGCTAGCTAAATATCACACGATTTAATAGGTTATCCAAACACAACCTTCTCTTATCACTAGAGATCGGATATTCAGATGCATATTCACCTAAAGTTGAAATGGGCCAACATTTCAACTTTAAAAACGCGCATTCCATATTAGCCATAATATGGAATGCGCGTTTTTACTGTGTTTTTTGTGTTGTTTTAACTAACACATACCACCCTACACACATATGTATTTGCATCTGGGGTAAACATTCATTTTAAATAAATATGATCCAAGAAACCCGGCTTTAATAAAAATACGAAGCCGCTTCCGTGATTTCACAGCTACATAGCAACATTAGGTAAATATGCATCCGAATATCCGATCACTGCGTTATCAGTATCACACGCCACATCATACGATGAGTTTAATGTGATTTGAAGTGATAGAATTCACAAAAAAAAAATGAATCATCATGGGACTGTCATTAAATGATGATTGATCGAATGAATCCATGATTACTGATTATAGGGTTGCTTCTATCTGTCCTCAGGGAATCTATAGGATCCCTCTTGTAGTATTTAAATTAAAACAATCGTATCTATTTATGTAATAGCGGATTTAACAATCCATCTACTACATATACAGACCCTTTTTAACACGCTTTTATTACTTCACACGTATGTTAGTATGTGCCTATGTAACGGAAACTTTGAACATGATTTTGACCCCCTTCAAAACGTTGGATTAACTCGAAATTTGGCATACTTATCAAGGACCGATGACAATACAATAATTTTATAAATTTATGCATTATCCTTGCCGGGGTATAGCAAAAAACTGTCTTCGAAAATTACGCTACTTACGTCACGAAAAACTGATAACTAAGCTGACATACGTGACTAAAATTCGAAACACCCTAGAGAATAAATAATAGTTTGAAAAAACTAAAAACATGCTTCCATAGAAATTCAAACTAAAGAATAAGAAAATAATGGAAAAAGGATCCCCATCCTTTTGCTTGATATTAATTTTAAAAAAACCTCAAAAAGCACCTCACGCTTTTCTATGGAAGCGTGTTTTTTAAACAATTATTTTTTCATTTTATTTTTGAGTTGGTAATCAGGGAAATGTCAGACTTTAAATGACTAAAACCTACCCGTGTTCCTTCAGGGAACCTTACCTGGTTCAGGGCCATGATAACTCTTTGGAACGAATCCGCCACTCTGGCAGACATGTATACATAGACCCTAACATTTCTAAGAACCACTTCTGTTCTGATATTTCATACCTTCATAATATTTATCTTCCATGTAAGACATACATCATACGTTGGTCAATCGATGTTTTATTTTATTCCTCGTATTCGGTGGTCAAAGCGAATATACTTCCGAATTGTAGCGCAGGTTTGAAAACTGGATATGTTCGCTATGCTCCGCCATGTCGTGTGGTACTCCCTGGCCGCGCCACAGTGGAAATTTTAAAAAACATGTTTTTAGATAAATTGTACCAATTTTGTACTATACGGTACGTGTAATAAAAAAAATTGTACCTCAACGAATACTGAAATATGATGAAGTTTTGGTGGCGCGGCTGGAGAGTATACTCCCTGGCCGCGCCACCACGGTTTTCGGAAACTATTAGGCGTACCCGGACATATGGTGCACTAAAAAATTGTACGGAAATTGTTCTTTTCCGTACGCTGCAAAGAGATTCGAAAATGTAATTACTTTAGAAATTATAGCCTTGCCTTGGTGGCGCGGCGAGGAAGCATGCTCCTGGGCCGCGCCACCAAGAATTAATAGACGTACTAGGACGTAGTATACACTAAACAATTGTACGCATTATGTACTATTCAAAAAGGTCATAACATTGCGGAAAGGTGTATTATCATTAGAGAAATCATCCAATCCAGATTAAGCGCAACAGCAGACTTGCTGATCTGTGTACTTACTAGATGTGGCCTCCAAAGTAGAAGCAGTGGAATGATCTCGGTGAGATGGTTACTTAGAAGTGCTAGAAACAAGCAACAAAATACGAATCCATATGCATGATAAGAATAATTGACCTTCAGGAAGAAGATTAGAAGTTGCGAAGTACTTTTTATAAGGTACAGTCAGCAACGAAAATTGTTAACACACTTTAGATGACATGTGTAAATGTCGTTGAAATTCACACGAAATGATTGTTTTTTTTTTTGTGCATTCAATTTAACATTTATGCCGGTTTCTTTTTACAAAGCGTTCAAATTTCTGAAATTTGCAGCCCACCACATTTCTTTTGTAAAAAAGTGCCCCGTATATTACGCAAAAGCGTTGCTTACACGAATCAAATATTATGTGTCAAATGAAAGGAAGGAGCTACCAGAAAAATAAATAACAATAAAAAAACCGGCCAAGTGCGCGTCGGACTCTCGCACCGAGGGTTCCATGCAAACCTGTAGGTATTCACGGTTTATGCACAAGGTTAATGTTTTTTAATTTTTATATTTGAATTGATTGAATGAAATGTAAATTGTGGTTTACGATTTATGACGTATTAAAAAAAAACTACTTACTTGATTTCGTTCAAACCAATTTTCGGTGGAAGTTTACATGGTAATGTACATCATATATTTTTTTTAGTTTTATCATTCTCTTATTTTAGAAGTTAAAGGGGTGGGGGGGGGACACATTTTACCACTTTGGAAGTGTCTCTCGCTCAAACCATTCAGTTTAGAAAAAAATGATACGGGAAACCTCTATCATTTTTTAAGACCTATCCATAGATACCGCAAACGTATGGGACTGATGAAAAAAAAAATTGAGTTTCAGTTCTAAGTACGGGGAACCCCAAAATTTATTGTTATTTTTTTCAATTTTTGTGTGATAATCTTAATGCGGTTCACAGAATACATCTATTCACCAAGTTTCAACAGCATAGCTCTTATAGTTTCGGAAAAAAATGGCTGTGACGTACGGACGGACAGACAGACAGACATGACGAATCCATAAGGGTTCCGTTTTTTTGCCATTTGGCTACGGAACCCTAAAAAGATTGTACGTTTTTATTTATTACCTCCAAAATCGAGGTAATGGGTCTTACGACCACTTTGCTCTACTAGTAATAGCTTCAGATTTCTCTCTGCTGTGGAACCCCAATTATTATCCTGAAGATATAATCTATTATGTAAAAATCCTTAGCTACGTTGTATAGATTTGCTATCTGTGGTCATTGGATTTTGCGAACTGAGAATGTATCACACGCACAGTTGGTGACCCTAAAAAAAAAGTATAACGTTTTATTTCAGCAGGTCCTTTCTTAATTGTTCTGCCATCATAATGACGATTACAAATTGAGTTCTTTACATGCAAATACACTTTTGCTCCTACCGATATCTAATTGAACTTGTAAACTTTAAACGCATTCATTATTTAAAGACAGATTGTGTCAGAATTGCAGGACCAAGAAAAAAATTTGAATGTTGAATATATAAAAAAAAAAACTACGAAGTACAGTCAAGGTTTCTAGATAAATAAAGAAAGTAGCAAATAAATAAATCCATACATACATAAAAAATTAGGCATCATGACAAGTGACATTAATCAAGCCTAGATTGTTCCCACCACTGAGACACATGCCTCCTCTCTGTGAGAGGGAGTAGGATGCGTCCACCACGCCGGCCTAGTGTGGGTACTGGAACAGCAGACAGGAGGCCTGTATCCCAGCGGTGGGAACATTATAGGCTGATTAATGATGATGACGTCCATCGTCATCATCTCATCACTTACATATATCTCCGCTTGTTTTTAATTTTTTACCTACCTTGATTCCGCCTTAGGGAAACCAAAACTAGTTCAATACAAATAGTACAAACTAAAACCATACATTTTTCAAACTTTGTTTAGGCGCCATGATAACCCGCGAAATTCAAATTTTCTTACTTTTTTGGAATTTGCAGGTCAGTGCCAGGCTGTATGTCGAACAAAATATGATTCGCAACCGCAACAAGTACCATTGCGATATCTTTTAATAATATTGACACTGGCACTGGCTGAATACAAACGAGGTGCTAAGAAAAAACATTAAAAAAAATGTGATTGGTTTTTAAGTTAAACGAAATATTTGAGTTAGATGACATCGATTTGATTGATATAAATCATATTCCAAACAGTTTGACTTTACTACAAAAAAATATAAGCTTCGGTTGCTGTCATAGAGTATTTACCTAATATGTGCCACTACGGAGCCTGGTTTAGGCGTAATGGCAGATGGGAATGCTACGATGACCTAAACACCACAGTAACAGTAGGTACCCAAAATAACACAAAATGTAAATGGTGCATTGCATCATGTATACAATAAATTAATGACGTATGATGGCAGGACAAAAAACAAAAGGCCCTTTTCAAGGCCACCGAGTGTTCCTGTGAAAAAATCACCGTTTCTTTAATAAGAAGAAAGTTAAAACGTGGAAGTACCTACTTGCATACTGTTTTTATCGTAGTATTATGTTGAAAACGGGAAGTATTTTGTAGTTTTTTTCAAACATATTTAAAATCCTTAACAATCCTATGATTTACTAAAAATTGGTATTCTGTAGTTATTATACGTTGGGTATACTACTATATGCATATATTACAGCGAGGTCATTGCGTAACACTAACAATAGAAATGGCTTTCATTTTGACAGTTCAACAACATTCATTGCGTTATTTACGTTGTCAACAACGTATTTGAACATAATTATGAAGCAATATAATATGCAATCACTTTCAAAATTATACAAATTCTGATTAATAGTGTGTAACGGAATTAGGGTACTTGTTCAGACTTATAAGCCACCAACATTTAATCATCGCTTCATAAATTTTACATAGACACGTTTTCCTGAAGCCTTGATCAGAGTACACCAACAATTTCGCCAGTTAGGATACATTTCAATCATATTTTTTTTAACTAGTTGAGGTCAGTGTGTCTGTGGTCGTGTTCGGTATGTTTAAGGCCCCGTGTAATAGGGGAACGAACTTATTGCCACCAACCAGGCACAAATCCAGACTCAGGGCTGTAACTAAGAAATAACAGATGGAAAAGCCAATAATACTTTGTCCAATCTGGGAATCGAACCCAGAACCCTATGCTCAGCAATAGCGTTTACGACCACTAGACTCACGAGGCAGTCAATTCATTGGTTGAAGTACCTACAGTTTTTAAATTAACTTATTTTTATGTAGGTATAGTCAAGGACGAAGAATATCTACATTTCAGTTTTTGAAACAATAGTTACCTATTTGAATGATTTGTAAAAGAAACTGGCAATGTTAAACTGAATGCAAAAAAATTCAATCATTTCGTGTGAATTTCAACGACATTCACACATGCCATCTAAAGTGTGTTAACAATTTTCGTTGCTGACTGTACCTTATAAAAATTAATTCCCAACTTCTAATCTTCTTCCTGAAGGTCAATTATTCTTATCATGCATATGGATTCGTATTTTGTTGCTTGTTTCTAGCACTTCTATGTAACCATCTCACCGAGATCATTCCACTGCTTCTACTTCGGAGGCCACATCTAGTAAGTACACAGATCAGCAAGTCTGCTGTTGCGCTTAATCTGGATTGGATGATTTCTCTTATGATAATACACCTTTCCGCAATGTTATGACCTTTTTAAATAGTACATAATGCGTACAATTGTTTAGTGTATACTACGTCCTAGTACGTCTATTAATTCTTGGTGGCGCGGCCCGGGAGCATGCTTCCTCGCCGCGCCACCAAGGCAAGGCTATAATTTCTAAAGTAATTACATTTTCGAATCTCTTTGTAGCGTACGGAAAAGAACAATTTCCGTACAATTTTTTAGTGCACCATATGTCCGGGTACGCCTAATAGTTTCCAAAAACCGTGGTGGCGCGGCCAGAGAGTATACTCTTCAGCCGCGCCACCAAAACTTCGTTATATTTCAGTATTCGTTGAGGTACAATTTTTTTTATTACACGTACCGTATAGTACAAAATTGGTACAATTTATCTAAAAACATGTTTTTTAAAATTTCCACTGTGGCGCGGCCAGGGAGTACCACACGCCATGTCGGCTCTCGAATAGCACTCCAGGGACCGTTGCACGTTGTAACATCACTCGATACTGCAATATGTACGCAGTGGTGTATTTACTGGTTCATTTACTGTTAAGGTGACATATTGAGAAAACCGTGCTTTTTCTTTTAAGTGTACCTCTCTTACCGTACGATAGCCGAACTTAATATTAAAGTGTATGATTTTTGACTATATGATCTAGTATCCTGTAAAAGGCATACACGATACGATAAAATTTTCTCGATACAAAAAAATCGCAAAGTTCTATCCATGTTTATGATTTTTTTAGCCTCAAGGCGCAATGCGTTAGATTTATTAAACATAGTTTACTTTAAAACATTGATAATAATCTTATCTAAGTTTTTGTAAAACAGTTTTCGTTTTAATAACACTTTTCATTCATAAAAGACGGCGATTCGTTTTGGCACATACGTTATTTTATTCCAGGCGCATACACATTATCGCCATCTCTTTTTTTGCCTATAATAAGTAGTCTCATCACTCTCGTTCGTTCATAAATCAGTCGCCCAGTAGGGCTCATCGACGACGGATCTATGTCACTTTTTTACAAATCGGTGCGATCAAAATTACGTTTTTAAATATTAATGTCCTCAGAAAAAGGTAGTAGTGAAGTATTTTGCTGTAAATATTTAATATAATAAAGGTTGGCTTTCCAAAAACTTTATATTTACACTGTATACTCGTATGTGTCTATTTTTGTGACTGTGAATAATATAACATTCTTTTTCTATTACTATTTAGTGACGACCTTGATTATGTATGAAAATGGGAAGAACCAAAAACTAAAATTGAACAGTACCTTCAAGGTTAGGAGTACCTGCACAGGGCAATTAATTAATTCATTTTGCAGGAATTCAGTACCAATAAGATGATGATAACAAGAGGAATTCACCACCTTCACTAAAACATTACAGCAACAATCTATTCTCACTTTGTAAAGTAATATTGAGTTAACACCCTATTTTTTTAGAGAAGAACGTCTGTTTTATCCCAAAAACTTATAATAATCGTTCATTTAGAAATAAATTAAAATATATGATTAGTTTTTAGGTTTGAAGTACGTCAACAATATATCTATATGTCAAGTACTGACACTATAAATACAAGAGCACAACGAAGGAATAGAGTAGCATTACAAGTGTGAAAAAGGTGAGGTTTTATAACTGACTGCGGCTCAAAGGAGGGTAATTATTTTACCACGCAAATGTATGGTGATCGGTGAAACGAAGTTGGAGTTTATAATCTCTTATATACCAACATCCATTTTATTTATATACCTCTAGAAGATTAGTTCGATATTTTTAATTTCATATCGTAAATAACAAAGGTATGCAAAATTTACCTTTTTGAAAATTACAAACAAAGCTACTACTTACACATTTCGATTTTCATGACGTTTAGCATTAACCTGACTCACAAAATAAACTGTTATAAATCCTTGTAATACCTTATTTGCTTGTCACTTTCTAAAATTGCCGCAGAACTTTTAGTATCTCGACTCAAAGAAAAAAAAATTGGCTACGGGCACTACCTACTTTTCTATATTATATAGAGAAATAGATGTAGAGAAAAAGCTTTTGTCCCAATTTTTGCTCAAGACGGTGATTCAGTTTTACTGTAAAGATATAAACGGGCTAATGAAAATATTTAATGTCAAATATGACAAAGAAGCTTTTCTTCAAAAAAAAAAAGATCTAATTTACGCACTTATTTGTTTAATTCTGGTTCTGTAAATAGCTGTGGCTCGGTTTTGTCGATAGAGAAATCAATCAGTCGACGGTCAATCACATTTACTAAATATTTTTTTAAACTACCAACAAGTAAAATAACAGTCGAAAATTATAATTGTTCATCATCTGCCTAGCCTTTTCCCAACTATTTTGGGGTCGGCTTCCAGTCTAACTGGATGTAGTTGAGTACCGGTATTTTACATGGAGCGACTGCCTATCTGACTTCCACAACCTTGTTACTGGGTAATACGATACCCCTTGGTAAGACTGGTTGTCAGACTTATGACGACCCGTAACGACTGTCTAAGATCTACGAAAGACAGTCGGGCCGAACTGCTTTTTTTTTGGATGGTAGATCATCAAATGACGTCTCCCGCTGTGGATGCAGCGGAAGGGCGTGTCAGACTTTTACTGACTAAAACCCACCCGTGTTCCTTCAGTTGCCCATATGCCAGGGCCACGGTACCTCTTTCGAACTAATCTCGCGACCCTGGTAGGCGGACCAACGGCTTAACGTGGTTTGTAAACATAGTCACCCATCCACGGACCAACCGCGGCAAGCGTAGCTTAACCTGAATGACCGACTCGTGCAGCTGTTTTAAATTAGCCACAAGCCCTTCCGAAAATAATAATTGTTATCCTATCATATCTGTACTATGGTAGCATTTATGAAGATTTCTACAAAACCTTACGTGATGGAATTTTTTGTTTATTTTTCTGTTAATCAGGACCTCTAATTCTATAAGAAACCATTATTCGATTTCAATTAATTTTACCCATGCATATCATTAATCAAAATTTAAGTTTCAGGTTTTTAAATATTTTGTATTAGTTGTCTACTCCATAGTTTACTATGCGCAAAAATTTCAAAGACCGAGACAAATTAACGTCACTTGGCATGCTAAATTTTTTTTAATATGTTGCCGTCTTTATCTTGCATTGTTATTTAAACAGTTGTGCGACGGTGACAAGGATAATTCTTAGCGAAAGGCATGTAAGCACTAAGTAACGTTTTTAAATTTCGGTCAGTGATAATTCCTTCGTTCCACTTTTGGCCACTGGTAAAATAAGTCATTAAAGTTTGTGACGATGACGTGTCGGCCGACCAATGAAGATAGGTCCGCCACTCCCCGCGTGCGGGGGAAACAATCCAACTATTCATCGTGAATAACTCAAAACATTTAATTCAACCTAAACCTTTACTGGCACTTTTGATTTGTCAAAAAGTCTGTCAGGTATTCAGAAAGCTGAAGTTGCCCAATCGAAAACGTAGAGTATATTGAGAAGAACGAACAAGAAACTCCAGGAAACTCTTTTAAATCAAGATAATTAAGTATTAGATATCCTGAGTACATTATTCTTGTTGCTCCTGTGTGAGAACAATGTATTTTTTTTTCCAAATATAAAATTAACAATAAGCCGGAAGGTGGGAGATGACCAGTCTCAACCAACGGCGCCCATTCACGAACATGATGCGTGGATTAGCACCAGCCAGCTCAACCATTTTATAGGTAACCGAATGATTCAGTACAGGCGCGACATTTTCGTTCACTGGGCGCGACCATCAGTGAGACATTTAAGGGAGAGTTTAGAAAGCATATCCTAAATTTACGCTACACCCAACAACTCCCAAGCAATAATATGACTGAATGCTACAGAAAAAAATCAAAATGAAAAAGACACTCTTTACACAAACTGTAAGTCCCAGTAACTGAGTTCTACAGCTGCATCTGGTTAGACTGGAAGCTGACCGCAACATATTTAGAAAAAGGCTAAGCAGCAGTGGGGACAGGTCAATACAAGGCGATTTACATCGGCTTACCTTTAAGAAATACCATCTCCCACCGATCAATCATTCATTATTTCAAAGTACAATTATTTTTTATGAATTTCTAAGTAATACTGAAAAACGCATGCGCGCAAAGAAAAGCTAGTTTTCCGTACCTCAGTATCAGTGAAAGTGGGGTCTCATATACTTAAGATTTTTTAAGCTTGCATCACGCGGTGCTATTTTTCTTGGACATCGTACCCTGGCCGTAATTCCATCCTTCACCTGCTAGGCAGATAGATTGAATTACTCCTTGCACGACCAACCACAATAGGTACCACGCTCAGCAACCACGCTTACAACGAGACATACCTACTTAAACAGAAGTGGTGAAAATGGACTGTTACGTGTGTGCCTTCACTGGGAGATACTATTTGTTATGCATTTTAATGTAGAGCTTTTATGAAAACGATTTTGTCAGACAGAACAGCGTACCGTGTACTGATTTAAAAATATATTGGAGACAGAGAAGATATATTTTTACTCAGTCTGGTAAATATAAGAGTGTCTTCAAAGTCCACATGTCCGTTCTTCTCAATAGCTTCATCGTTTTGACCGACTGACAATTAATAATTTCCTGTAGTTGGTATAAATTAAATAATGGCTTTGAGTTCGAATTTTAAAAGAAGACGCAAAATCCTACATAGTTTAACAACAATGACCAATAGATGTCGCTACCAGTACGTACCCTCGAAGCGTAACATTACCTAACACTCGACACTGCACTTTATTCTCAAAGCACTACAAGTACCTGAGTACTGCTGCACTCAAGGACCCGTACTTTACTCGAAGGTACTTTATGTAAGTACAGCATCCTAGAGTTTATCCATGTTTTGCTCGAAAATTATGTAATGAAAATGTAAATAAATGGATTTAAAAGCATACTTGTGGATTGGCAATTTGTAATGCCGCTTACAAATGGAGTACATTGTTTTGATTATTTGAACGTCATCGATCACCTGAAAAATATATTCAATTTGACAATTGAGGTTTGTTTTCTTCTATGATTTTTTAATTAGGTATACTTAATTTAACTATCAATAATTGTTGGAAAAAATGGTGAAATGTAAAGCCGACCTCTTCTAAATAATAGACGAATTTATTACTTATTGGAAGGAATGTAAAAACATATAATGTAAGTAAAACTAGTTAAATAGAGTCTGCCACAATATTAGTTTTGTTTCAGCATTCAAAGACTCAATTAAGGCCCACATTTAATGTCAACATTTTAGAACAGTTTTAAACTTAATTTGCGGTTTTTCATTTACTATGTCAATAGAGAGCTAAGGTATCTTTTCATTAGGAATAAATTAATAAAATCTTTATCATTTATGAGGGATAGATAATTTACATCGTTTTCGAAAAATAAAACTTTGCTCTTCTTTATTGTTAAAGTCAATTATTGCATTATTATGAAATTCTTCTTCAAAGATTGGGGCTTTTTTTAATTTACTTACTTTTATTTTGGGATTATAAACTACGCTTTATTTTTACAAAAAAGTTTAATTTGGCCTTCTACTTTACAGCACTCGAATCATGAATATAAACATACAACAAACTCTACTTAAAATTACTAATATTAAATTCTTCTAATTCGTCTCAGTCTTATCTGTAGCCTCCGCTGGCTTATCATCAGTGTCCTCCGCTGATCTCTCCAGCCTCAACTCTTGGCCATAGTTATGGCCATACATGTTGGCCAATAGCTGCCAAAGGTTGGAGTTCGACTGCATTCCAGATAGCGGTTGGATATTCGGATGATCGCATGGGAAGTGACCCAAGAAGTATAGCAATGGGTTCTCTGGCTGATAGTACCCCATGTTCGGGTAGGAGCTACTACCTCCCAGATTGTTGGCCAAAAGTTGCAGGAGCAGGATCAGGTTTGCTCGTGTGCCTTCGTCCATTCCTGGTTCAACCAGCACGTTGAGGTTTGGTTCCTTACGGCCATCCAAAAGGTGCAGTAAAAGATGTCCAAGATTGCCCAGGTCTGGCTGGCCCTTTATATCCTCGCTCAGGTTCGAGGTTAAAGGCCGGTTTTTGTCGCCAGGTTTCAAGATAGCGAGCAGTAACTTGATGAGCGGTCCAATGTTTTTTGGTGGATGAGAGTTCCTGTCTGGGAACTTCATGAGGACGTTGAGGATGTCAATGAGGCCGCTGTCAAGTCCAGGATGGCCAGGTTTCGGCTTGCCAATGTGAGTTGGCTTGGGTAGTGTGATGTGAATGTCAGGTAGGTTTATGACTGGCCTATCATGATGGTGATGATCTGGGTGCTCCGGGCGTGGTTCAGGCCGGAGCTCTGGGCGGGGTTCACGAGGAGGTTCTTTGAAAGGATCTAAGGGAGAAGGGCGACGTTCCGGCTGGGGTTCAGGGCGTGGTTCCGGTTGGGGTTCAGGACGGGGTTCGGGCTGAGGTTCTGGACGGGGTTCAGGTTGAGGTTCTGGACGGGGTTCAGGTTGGGGTTCCGGGCGGGGTTCAGGTTGGGGTTCCGGGCGGGGTTCAGGTTGGGGTTCTGGGCGGGGTTCTGGTTGAGGTTCCGGTCGTGGTTCGGGTCGAGGAACCGGGAAGGGTTCAGGCTGGGGTTCCGGACGGGGTTCAGGACGAGGTTCCGGACGGGGTTCGGGGCGGGGTTCAGGCTGAGGCTCTGGACGGGGTATGGGGTGGGGTTCTGGGAAAGGTTCAGGCAGGGGTTCGGGGCGGGGTTCTGGACGGGGTTCCGGACGGGGTTCAGGCTGAGGTTCCGGACGGGGTATGGGCTGGGGTTCTGGGAAAGGTTCAGGCTGAGGTTCCGGGCGGGGTTCAGGCTGAGGTTCCGGGCGGGGTTCAGGTTGGGGTGCCGGGAAAGGCTCAGGCAGGGGTTCGGGGCGGGGTTCAGGCTGAGGTTCCGGGCGGGGTTCAGGCTGAGGTTCTGGTCGGGGTTCAGGCTGAGGTTCCGGACGCGGTATGGGCTGGGGCTCTGGGAAAGGTTCAGGCAGGGGTTCGGGGCGGGGTTCAGGCTGAGGTTCCGGGCGGGGTTCAGGCTGAGGTTCCGGTCGGGGTTCAGGCTGAGGTTCCGGACGCGGTATGGGCTGGGGTTCTGGGAATGGTTTAGGCAGGGGTTCGGGGCGGGGTTCAGGCAGGGGTTCGGGGCGGGGTTCAGGCTGAGGTTCCGGGCGGGGTTCAGGATGAGGTTCCGGGCGTGGTTTGGGCTGAGGTTCCGGACGGGGTTCTGGTTGGGGTTCAGGGCGGGGCTCAGGCTGAGGTTCCGGGCGGGGTTCAGGCTGAGGTTCCGGGCGGGGTTCGGGCTGAGGTTCCGGGCGGGGTTCAGGTTGGGGTTGCGGGCGGGGATTTGCAATATCTTTTTCTCCGCCAATATTGGGAATATCTTTTCCGGGGCCGGTAGGCTTATTGTCGGGGTCGTTAGGGTAAGGGTAAGGTGGGTAAGGGTATGGTGGTGGGTAGGGATACGGGTACTGTGGGTATGGGTATGGAGGGTAGTTTGGTTGTGGGGTAGGTAGTGGTTCTTTGGGTTGTGGCGGATTTGTAGGCTGCGGCGGTTGTGGCATAGGAAGACGAGAATCAATGTTAGCCAGGAGATCGAGCAGACGTTTCCAGTCTATATTGGATCCTTGATTTGGCGTCAAAGGCATGTGTGTGAAATTCACATTCACATTGGGATTATTTGGGTTCCAAGTAGATGGCCAAGGATATCCAGGATAGGTATTTATGTTAAAACCTGGTCCAGGCATCGGGATTGGCTGTGGGATCGGATAAATAGGTCGTGGAGGAGGCATTGGCCTTGGAATCGGAATCGGAACAGGCATTGGTTGTACGGGTTCGTTGTTCGGGATAATGAAGGAGCCACCGGTAGCACTGCCGCCGCCAAAATTAGGCATTTGAGAACCAATCCAAATAGGTTGCATATTGGGCAAAATAGCAACGCCGCCTCCGCCAATATTTGCAGCACCATTTCCACCAAGTCCGCCTAAGTTAACCCAGTTAGGCAACACTGCTCCACCGTTAATCCCACCAATTGACAATCCATTGTTTCCAAGAATGAGTTTACTGAGATCCAAAGACCCTGCATTTCCACCACCAATGCCAAGACCGCCAGGATTCTGTATAAGCGTTGGCTGGCCGTTGATCATCACGATGATGTAGGAAGGTATGTTACCCAAAGCATTAGCGTGCACCATGATATGGCCGCCTCCAGGCAACTGAACCGGTATCATCATTGAGTTGTTCTTCTTGCCATCATCGTTGTTGTTTACTGATGGTAGATTGATTGATATGTCATCAGGTCTTCCATGGACATCGGGCATCGGTCTGGGTATCATTTGGTCGCCAGAGTTGGGTAAAATATCGTCGCCAGGAAAAGTGGGATCGATTTGCGGATGATCTGTGTTGATATCTCCAGAAATATCCGGGATTGGTACCGGCTGTACAAAGTGGGGATCAATATCTGGCCCTAGACCTCCATGATCAATGAGATGTTCTGAAGGCTCAGGCTTTGGCTCGGGAAGCAGTCCACCGTGGTCTATATGGCCTGTTATATCCGGTAAGTTGACGTGCACGCCATTGGATCCATCACCTGAGGGTAATTCACCGTCATTTAAATCGCTGGTATCAGGTTTATGAATGTCATGATCATGATGATGGTTATGATCGGGTTCAAGCCCATGTGCGTCTATATTATTCTGATTTGGCTTACCTAAGTCTTCGCTTGGCAGCCCTCCATGCTTATTGTTGCCGTGGCCGTCGGCGTCGTCCCCACCTGGTGACAAGCCATTAATATTAATATCGTTATCGTCAGGTTTGCTATCATCACCACCCGGGAATAAGCCGTTAACGTTTATAGAACCGTGACCCGAGTTATTATCATCACCGTTTGGCAATAATCCGTTTCCATTTACACTGTCACCCCCATAGTCGGGTTCATTATTATCATTTCCTGGTGAATGACCATTGACATTTATACTGCCATCATCTCCATTAGGTGATAATTCATTGTGATCAATATAATTGTCATCGTGGCCCGGTTTATCCTTATCTTCGGGTAATATTCCATCATTGTTTAAATAACCATCATGATCGCCATTTGGTGTCTCAATTGATGAGGAATCATCACTTTCACCAGGTCCTAACCCATTAACGTTAATACTACTCGTTGGTTTGTCTAAATTAATGTTTGGCTGGTTATCGTCTATATGACCATGGTTCCCATCTACGTTCCCATCTAAGTTACCATCTAAATTGCCATCTACGTTACCTTCTAAGTTGTTATCTTGGTCACCAAGATTAGATTTATCTTCATCTCCACCTGGAGATAACCCATTTAAGGATCCATTATCCTCCAGCTCCTCGTTTGAACCCGTTGGTGACATGCCATTAACGTTTATAGTATCATCAGGATTATCTCCCGAAGACGGTTCATCCCCGTTAATATTATCGCCGATATGATCAGGCTCTTCAAGATCCGGAGTTTTTGCATTTTCTATTACATTAGACACATCATCTGGCCTGTCGTTGTTCACAGTGCCCGTCAAATCCGCTCCTGTATTGGACACTGATTCGTTGCTATCAGGGTTCCCGTCATCACCGGGTGATGAGTTGTTATCCGGTACCGGATCATCTAAGGGCGGTAACTCGGTAGTTGATGTGGAATCAAAATCTTCTTTGTGGTGAGGATTGAAACCAGCGACTGCCGCATCATCAGGGTGTCTTAACCGAGGTGAATGACCTGCTGACTGATCACCGGGATTGTGAGGGTTTTTTTGGTGATGTCTGTTTGGGTAGTGTTTCATTTCATGGGGGCGTTCGTCTTCGGCATGCCTCCGATGGTGATAGTACTCGTCAGGGTTACGGAACCGTCCGTGAGACCTACCACGAAAGTAGCGCCGTCCACCATACGACTGCACCGCTACTGCCACCAGCAGCAGAAGCAGGATCTGTGAATAGCAGTGGCCATGTTAATTTCAAAATACATACATCTTATGACATTATTATTTCGATGTATTTTTCGTCTTAATCGTAATTCTGATTATAAAAACTAAAACCTCAACAACAATGAAAAAGGGGTGATAGAAATCACCCCTTTTTTTAGTCAAGTGTCAAAACATTCCCATTACACATAATAATATAAGAAACAAGCTCACATTTATCGCTAATTAAAAAGAATTATTCCTAATAGTAGGAGCCATTAGTAAAAGTAATCATCTCACACCACAATGACCGACTACTTATTTGTTTATTAATTTTATGTTATTTATCTACCACTCAAGAGACTCAACTCCGTACTCAAGAGTTAACATCAGCTAAGTGGATTTTAGGCATTTAAAGCACAAGAGTCTATTAGGATGTAAAAGATAGATCAGGACTACATTCAATCTTTAACTCAAGAATTTCTATTCTTGAGTTGGCAAAGCAAGAAAGACGATGCACCAGTTTTTTTTTTTTTTTTTTTGGATTGGATATCATCAAATGACTTCTCCCGCTCTGGGCGGAGCGGGAGGGCGTGTCAGACTTTTACTGACTAAAACCCACCCGTGTTCCTTCAGTTGCCCATGTGCCAGGGTCACGGTATCTCTTTCGAACAATCACGCGACCCCGGCAGAGATAGTTATTTAAAACAATAATCGTAGAAGAAAGTCCAACTAAATATAACAAGATCCTTAAAGTTATTTCCACTGAAATAGTAGAAACAAGGTTATATCTAGCACAAAATATTGTGAATTTTACCGCACAATCCGCGGGCGAATCTTCTCATACATTTTAGATGAACCGTCATGTTATGGAGGTCTCCCGATGAAATATATATGCTTTGATCTAACGCTACGTGCTACGAGCTTTGTATAGTATTGCTAATGAATTATTTAGTTATAAAGGCATGAAATTCCATCAGGGTTAAAAGAAGTAGACTAATTGGAGCATGATTAAAGAATACCATGTAGCATCGGCTATTAATAAGTCTCGCTGTATGGTCTCGTGGATGAATAAAGAATTATTTAATCGTACGTTCAGTATCAGTCATCTATGCATGGATTATAGGGCTGACAGAACAATATTTTTTCATTCAATTATCACCTTATTCAGTTATTTTAAGAACTTTGACGATAATGATTATAAATATCACAAGAAATAAAACTGTCATCATCTTTATACACACAAAACAGATCCTAATTTGTTTGCAAAGCATTTCACAATGAAGGTAGAGTATACAAATCCGACATTAAAAAAATATACAGGCTGTTGATTTAGCTGACCACTTTCCAAAGTCATCTTAGGTTCAAATACCACCCGTTACACCACAGTAAGGTCCTTTTCTTCTTATACCGACTTCAAAAGGAAGGAGGTTCTGAACCGATCAAGTGTTCACCAATAATATACCTTCAGGTATTCCGAAATCGAACCTTTATCACATCACATTTCCACTTCAAACTATTAAAGCACAATTACTACAATTATCGGTACAAGAGTAATTGGCTTACCTGTGCAGTCTTCGCCATGTTTCCCTGAACTGTGCTCCAACGGTAGACAGCCCAACAATTTAAAGAAAGTCTCTAATTAGCAGACAAAACGTTACTATCAGCAGATAACTGTCAAACCGAACTCGATTGGTATTTAATATGAAATTAATTGATTATAGCATTGCTGAGATATTTTACTTAGGTCAGGTTTTTGAGTTTGAAGATGACCTTGCCAGTGGATCCAAAAAAGTACAATATTTTTTTGTTAATGCGTGTGGTGAAATACCTAGTAGACACAGTCCTCTTGTGGAATAAAGTTTAAAGCGTTTCTCATACATAGGATCTCTTTCTCAATCAATGACTTGCCGATGTCAAAGGTTCTACTTTGGATTGAACATTAACCAATTTACCTTAACCCTAGGGATGTCTTGACAGGCATTACTCAGGGGCGGTTTTTGAGCTGACCGTTGGCCGTGCTCATATCGCTAGCTGTTGCATTATAGTTTCTCTTATTTTCAGCTTTTCTGCATAAATCTACTAAGCAACTCCTGTTCCTAAATTAAATTGTCAAATTTTATCTCTCAGAGGTGTTAAAAATCTTCGAGCTCGCGCCCCTCGCTTTTTCATCTTAGTTACTCCTAATTCTTAAATTTTCTGGCATACTTACCTCTACAAAATAACTCTTATTACTGTTTGAATAGTCAAAAGAAAACTAAACTATCCGAAATGCTAAAATTGTTATTGTAATTGTTAAAATTGCATCCAAATTTCGGCTAACTCTCTTGCATCTCAAAATCTCTTGCAAAGATCGAAATTCACCACTGCCGATCTTAGATATTACTTGAAAAGGAGGAGATACGTGATACGTGTATAACCTGATGAACCACCCAAAAAAAAAACGATTTATTTACGGAGTTAAATTAACAACCTATCATAGTTTGGTTTGAGATTCGATAACAGATTTATAGGAGCTCAGAAACTGATCTAATAGGGTAAATAATTGAACAAAAGGTGTCGTGAAATCAATAAGAAAGAGGGATAGACTACATGCGCAACACAAAAATTAGTATTACACAGAAATACTTGACTTATAGAAATGCTTGCAATAAACTAGTCCAAAATCTAAAAAGACAGTACTACCAACACAAACTGGGTCAAAAAGGAGATATTAGGGAAACATGGAAAACAATAAAGGAGGTATGTAACATTAACACAAGTAAAGAGAACCCTAACGAGCTGTTAAACATTAATACTACATCGGTAGATTCTCTGAACACGGTCAATGCATATTTTACCACGGTTGGGCAAACTCTAGCAAGCTGCATGTTAAATAAGTTTGGTAAAACCGAGAAGGACCTGGCATTGATGGCGAAAACGAATAATACACCAGCTAATTCAATGTCTTTTGCTCCAACGGACCCACAAGAAGTAACCAAATTCGTGCTTGGTATGAGGTCACACTGTACACCTGGTTGGGTTAAAATCTCCACGAGTATCCTAAAGCAAAATATTGCGTCCCTGGCCTACCCACTTTCCTATCTGTGCAATTTAAGTCTGGAAACAGGTACTTTTCCCACTATTTTCAAACGAGCTATTGTTTGTCCAATTTACAAATCGGGCGCAAAAGATAATCCTACTAATTACAGACCCATTTCACTACTGTCAACGATATCTAAATTAGTAGAAAGAAACTACAGACTTGTGAGTTGTGACTTTAGAGAAAAATAGGTTACTTAACGAAAATCAGTTCGTTTTTAGGGAGGAAAAGTCGACTGAAGACGCGGTTCTCAGGTTGGCAACAACGCTAACCACACTCATAGACAAAGGTGAAAGGTGTATTGGTGTTTTTTTACATCTCCAGAAAGCCTTCGATACTGTTTCCACGGAAATACTGCTGACAAGACTTGAAAACATGGGTATACGAAGGATAGTATTGGACTGGTCAGCATCAGATCGATGTTTCGACTTCAAACAACAGACAGCTGCAAACCCTATTTTAAAGAGCATAGAATATTGACATTACCCTCATTATACATTTTGGAAACGGTAATGTTCACTGTAAGTCATTCTAACTTATTCCAACGTTTGTCTGATGCTGTGCCAAGGAATAGACGTGACAATACTCTACTCTGTGTTCGCGGCGGTAAAACTGCTCTTTTGCATAAGAGCATTTATTACATGGCTCCGACCATATTTAATAAATTGCCCAAGTCATGGAGATTATTGGATGTATCCGGCCTTAAATTGAAATTGAGAAAATTATTAATAGAGAGATCTTATTATAGTATTTCGGAATTTATGAAAGAGGATAATTTTTCTTGATGATTATGTATTTTAATTTATTTTATTGTATAATGTGTTGATAATTAAATTGAATTGACATTGAATTGAATTAATAATTAACTTGACATAATTGAATTAATAATTAACTTGACATTGAATTGAATTGATAATTGAACTGATATTGAATAGAATTGATAATTGAATTGAATTGATAATGTAGTACGATTGTTTTAGTAATTTTATCATTTTGAATTTAATAAATGTAGTCCCGGTTTAAAACCCAGCAACTGTACGCCACTCAACAATTTGTACGCCACGTCACGCGGCTGAACATGTTTGAACTTTCTTTTCTACTGTAATATCTTGCATGCAATGTATGTATACCATGTTTAAACAAATAAATATACTTACTTACTTACTTACTTACTTACTGGTTTAGAGATTATCTATTAGACAGAAGGCAGACTATTCGTGTCGGCGATCATGAGAGCCACAGTAGCCACTGCACATTTGGAGTTCCACAAGGCAGCACTCTTGGTCCCACTTTATTTTTAATTTATATTAATGACCTTTTCAGTATAAGTCTACCTAACGTGGAACTTCGTATGTTTGCGGATGACACTGTAATGGTATTCCACGGGAATAACTGGGATATGGTCCGTCACGAAGCTGAGGATGGGTTAGCTAATGTTACGCAATGACTGGAAAATAGTCTTCTGTTACTAAACACCTCGAAAACCAAATATTTTGCTTCAGTAAGTCTTACTTGACAAAACCAGGATCAGACTTCTCGGTAAAAATACATACTTTTCCATGCAATCGATCCAAAAGTCGCTCAAAGTGTACATGCGGCCTGCTTTCTCGAACCCCCTCCATCAAATACTTAGGTATACTAATAGATGAAAAACTTGACTGGAGCAGTCATACAATGGCGCTGGCTGGGAGGATTAGAAGAATGATCTATTTATTCAAGAACTTACGAAATGTGGCAAGTTTCAAACTTCTAATGCAAACTTACCGTGCGTTGTGTGGTTGCCTAGTCAGGTATTGCGTCAGTGCATGGGGTAATTCATGCAAAAACCATCTGATCACAGTAGAAAGAGCGCAGTGAGCAGTATTAAAGGTAATCATGCGCTTGCCATTTAGACACCCAACAATTAACGTCTATGAAAGGGCCGACGTACTTTCCGTGAGAAAACTCTTTGTGCTCGAAATGTTGACAAGATACCACAAAATAACCGTACCTGCGCTACCTATTACATCAAGACGTGTAGATTGCTGCCCAATACCGCATGTTAGGACTGCCTTTGCAAGACGTCATATTGATGTTCTAGCCCCTAAATTATACAACATATTTCTAAAAAATAACAAGGACTGCAAAACCTATAGTGTTCGCAAATTTAAAACCAGCAGTCTGGCTCAAACAGTACAATTATGATGAAATAGAACACCTTTTATCTAATGGGTAATTATATATTTATAACTTCACATTCACACTAAACACCCACCCACACACTACACAAACACACACGCTTCACCAATTGTTAAATATAATCCTAGTTTTAGGAAAATATTGTCATAAATTGACACTGTGACTTGGATAGGCGAAGACACTGGTCCCTATAATACAGTTAACACTAGTTTAGGGACCAGGGGTTTCACATTTGTGTTAACATTCATGTCAATAAACTTATTACTTATTATTTCTATAAGTAGGTTTCCACTTTTATAAGACAATCATATTTTTTTTAAATTAGATGAGGTCGGCGTTTCCTAAATACGCACACACACACACCCAGTCACAGTCTCTTTTAAAGTTAGACAGACGTAATACTGGCATTCCTGGTGAGATCATGTGAAGAACATGGAGCTTAGCTTTGGATCTGAAAAATTAAAATCAAGAACTGCATCATATTTATGGAAAAAGTCCGAAGTAACCGAGGACAAGTTTCTGGTTAATATCTTTAATGACCACAAAACTGTTAATCGTAAAAGTGGCGGTGGTGGTGGTGGTGGTGGTGGTGTTATCCTAATAGGGGGCGATACTATAGCCATCAACCGGGCACTAATCTAGACTCCAGGCTGCTACTGACAAATTCCAGATAGAAAAACCCGGTAACACTTTGCCCAACCTGGGAATCGAATCCAGGACGCTGACGTTGAAGGTAGTTGCTGCTCATCATGAGCTAGGGGCATGCCCTCAAACTGTTTCGTTTTCTCGTAGGTATATTTAAGCTTATATGCACGAAATCCATGCTCCGGTGCCTATCAGCGCACCATAGGCATGAATAGCATTTATGTGTTTTTATGTTTATATATAGTTAGGTATATATATTATGTTTATGATTTAAATATGTTAAGCGTTTATATTTATATGTCCTCATAGTCATTGCACCTACCACTGTATGTCTCTGCATCACCAAAAGGTTGACTGGTAGAAAATGCCTATGGCATAAAGTCCGCCTCTGTACGTTTATGTGCTTGAAGTATTAAATAAATAAATAAATAGCTACAATAATAAATAAGGACTAAATTTACTCTGTTGGTTACTCTTTGCCGGTTGACTTCAGTTTCGGTGTACTTGTTTGGGCGACTAGGAAACTGTGGGTTTCCTGTGCTGGGGGCAATAGTTGCACGATAATTTCGGTATATAAAATGAGATCTCAGCCATAGGGACTCTTCATCTCTATGTTCCCCGGATGAGCGTAGAGGGGTTGCAGCAGAAGGCGATTTTGCGTGGCTTGACGTACTCACGACCATTGGGAACCGTTGACTTATATCCACGGAAAATGAATGGTCCATCTTTACTTTGGTCAAAATATCTTTCGGAAATTTCAGATTCATATCTTCGGTTCGGCTCTCCTCGAAAATATCTTTGATTTAGTTACGAGTTATTAAGTAAATAATTTAGTGTCTTTGGTCGAGGGCGGCCGTAAGCTCGGCCTTGGATGAACACAATTTTGGTCCCAATTTAAACTTATAATCTCGTGTAACCCTCTTTTTTATAAAGATTTTCTCGTTTGTGATTTTTGCCTTTAAAGCAAAGTCCTTTTTTCCGAACCAAAAAACCTACGCTTATAAAGAAGGTTTATTCTAAATCAGCTTGATAATTCCAATGTGATTATTGCTAATATATAACCAGCGTGTACTCATGGCGACATATCATAGGGTTACCTGACCTCGCATTGTACAGGCTTTTCGTGCAATTAGAAGTCAGTTTATACTGGAAATGTATAACTTGATTTGTCGCCGTGCGTACAACGTAAGGTCGCCTTCAGTAGACAACCCTTACTGTTCCTCAAAAGCAAGTATTTTTGCTGAATCTTAGAATGGAACTGAAGACCAAATGTTCATGTTTTGCAGTCACACTTAGGTTCTGCCACTAGACCAAAAAATTATTACAACATGAGAAGAGGTATGTAATGTGGTGTGGTAGAGGTGTGTTTGTAATGTATAAAGTTTTCACTAAATGGCAAAGTGGTTTATTGTCCTGAAAGGTCACAGGTTCTATGTCCATGAAACAATAAATGTTTAAATAGTTATTTTGTTTGAGTGTGAGTGTTTGTGTGTGTACTGAAAAGTCATGTATTATTCAATTATTAACACGCAATGAAAAATAAAGAAATTTGATAGTAAAACAACAAATTGGTAAAAGGCTAATTTATTCAGTCTCAAGAATCACAAGTATTTACACTATGTACATAAAATTAAGAACTATTAAATTTATTTACAGACCCGTTTACTTAAAACTAAACTTATAATACTAAAAACTAAATGAAATCAGAATCCGTTTAGAAATAGCCGAGGTCGGTCCAGTAACAACATGACAGTATTTTATGGGATAAGTATTACAGATTTTTACTAAAACTTCAGTTTCCTATTGCAGGGCAAAACCTCATACACAGAACGAATAAACATTGATCACCATATTGCAGGGGTTTACATTTCAGACAATCAACTCCAGGTTTTTCTTTACAAGTCACTCTGATACATGCCAGGTTATTTGATGTTCAAGAAGTGGGTCTTATCCCCCTTCCACCACGAGATTCATCATAGAATTGAATGAGAAGGAATGTCCATGTCTTACAGTGGGCTCACACAGACATGATTAAGAACTACAGTTATTTAATAAAAATGTGTGTGAACTGTAAAGTCTATAACAAAATAATGTGATGTAATTTTAATGACACAAATATTTCTATTTTTAGGTATCGTTACTCAACTCGTTAATTGATTTGTATTTAATTATAGAGGTAACGGTAGCCATGTCTGTGTGTATGTTTGGTAAAGCAATATTGTCTTATGGTCAATGTTATGAGAGCCAAAATGACTTGAACAAACTTTTCCAGTACAATTTTCAACGTAAGGGAAAGATTTGTAGTGGTCCTTGTTAGATCACAACGGATGCAAGAAGACACAAAATTGTGCAGAAAATTGGTTTTGATTGTAAAATCTTTGTAAAATAATTTATCAATGCTTTGGCTATGTTTAAAATGCAATTGGTGTTTATAAGTTGGCCTCACAGTAAGTTACTAAAAGATATGATGTTTTCCATGGCGATCACACTTGGTATAATAGTAAGGTTTGTTAATACGAGCGTCTAGGTCGCCGGGACAGCCGCAGGGCCTGCGCCGAGGCTCCGCTGTGAGCTGAGACCTACACACCCAACACTGAGGTTAACCACACATAGATGGCACCACTAGCTTAGAACTACACTTATAATAGATAGAGTAAAAGGAACTTATATTTTAGCGAATAAATGTGAGGTTAACTCAAAATTAATCGTAGTTTTTATTAACTTAAAGTTGTATAATGTGGCGCCATCCTATATATGTTACGAACATTTAGTTTTTACATTGCTTTTTTGGACTTGTGTTGTTTTAGTTTATTATTTTGTGTAACTTTTCAGCTATATATACTTAGTTGTTACTGGGTTTTTAAGAACAATATCGAGGGGGGAGTCTTCTCTTACTTTACATGTTACACTTTCAAAATATTCTCATTTCATAATAGACAGTCAGGTAGTAAGTTACATTCAAATTGAAAGTTGACAAATAGGCCGGTACAATAAATAAATCCGCATCATTCTCGGATAAGATAGGCTTTTTAAGTCAATACTTGCAAGAACAGAACACAACAAAACTCTTCTACATTAAAATCAACTATTAATGCTACAAGGTTCTAAAGGCGCGTGGCTAAAATTGGAACTAAAGCCGCCATGTTGTTTTTTCAATCAAATTGCTGTGACATTTTCGCAAACGTCATTCGAGTGCCTGCAGATCCTCGTAGCAGTGTGACGCTCCCCCCCCCCCCCCCGCGCACCTACCGGCTGTCCCCCCGTGCGCGCGTGGTGTCGGAGAAGCGGATGCTGCAGTCCTGCACGGCCATGTTGGGGCGCAGGAAGTCGCTCAGGCTGCCCGCCTGCGGCGCGGGGCGGTCGAACGGGAAGCCCATGGAGCGTCTGTCGGGGTACTTGCGGTCACGGATGCCGCAGTACGAGGCTGCATCGTTGCACGAACCGACCAGGTCTTGTTCGATCTGAGGAGGTGGGCAGACATTTATGTTAAGAGCCCACAACAAAGTAAGTACGGGTTTTTTGCACCGTATTTCGAGTGAAAACTTATTACAATTCAGAAAGTAAGAAGTTACATGCGTTTTTGGCAGTTCGAATTTTAAAGTCATTTGGAGACATGCTATCGTAGGTAGACTGCCAGTTTTTAAGCAAAAAAACACTAATTTCTGTAGTTAAAAACATTCAAAATGTAATAAAGGTAAATTAGAGGATTTCCTAAAAAATGGGCAGCAGCGTTCTTTAAACATTTTACCACCATACTGCAATCACCATTGATTGGATAGAAATTGGGGAAGTCCTCAGTGCCTCCTATGTCCTCCAGTGAACCGTCTGTCGGCTAAAATTATCAGATTATTCGACAAATTAAAACCAAGATTAGAAATCGACACTTATCATAAAGTAAATTTTATGTTAGTCTTGCCAAATGGTTAATAACACGTCTACAGAAGTCCAACCGGATCCGTATTTTGAATATTATCGCAGTAGTACATACCCTGTCCTCGGCCCAGTTGGACACCATGGCGAACAGCACGACAGGGTAGCCCTGCTCGGTGCCCCTGGCGACCAGCATGTGGTGCGGCCAGCCGCAGCCGCAGAAGTCGAACTGCGCTGACTCCGCCGTGCCTGGGTCGGCTGGCCGGGCAGACTGCGGCCGGGAGTGGACACATTGTTGATAAATACAAACAATAGTTTACTAAACAATAGTGACAAAAAGAATGGAATAATTTCAGTAGAAAACAAGCATCAGACAACATCTGTCTGGCATTTATGCTTAAATGAAAAAAAAAAATTTTCATGTTACTTTATTTTGTTTTACGAACTGTGTGCAATAAACGGTATTCTTTCTTTCTTTATTTAGAAATTACAAATCATCCCTATCCCATCGTTTCCGTAAGCTCCTCCATCTTATCCAGTTAGCTAGTCTGCACGTGTCGCCGCTCCAACCTACTCATCATAACACTGTCGGTGCTGATACTTGGCTCGCCCTGATCCTCACCTCGAACCGTTCCCTTCCTCCCATTAACGTCTCATCACGACACGATTTCTATAAACTCAACATGCATGTGTGGTTGATTGGGAGCCAATAACGGACGCCATTTTAACTGACGACAAGGTAGGATATTCAGTGTTGTTGTAGTCAACATTTATGACTTCCATGCTTCTGTAAAAAAAGAGTGAAGCCACGACCTTCTGCACCATGAATAACTAGAAGTCTGCAGATGACAATGCGATGTGGCATTTTCGGGACCGCAAGTTCCGTAAAATTAAAAGGGTTCATACTGCGTTGTTTGAAGGATTTAACCTTGACAACATAATAATTCAAACTCATTTAAATTTCAGGCAAAAACGAGTGCTTTTAAACGAAAACTTAACATAAGCTGACAGTTCAGTTACAGCCCGATGACATTTATCTGTTTGCTTTCTGATTGGTCCAAGAGTCAAATAGTAGAAACTCACCCTACTAAATGAATGGTACAACGCGCTAGCATGGCCGGTTCACCATGCTAGCGCAGACAATAATAGACAATAATGTGTAGATACACACCTGGTCGCGGAAGGTCCTCTCGTACGGGATGGTGACGGACGAGTCCAAGCTGCGGTGACGGATGGTGTTGTTGCCCGGACGTACTGCGAACATTACAGTCTTGTTATAGACAAAGTGTAGTTTAAATAGTGCTCAGCAAGTCCCAAAGGTGGAACAAGCAGTTCTATGACTGAACGATTGATTGACTGACTTTATACTAAAAATCTACTTAAGTAAAATCATAAATTCATTCACTGAGATACCGAACAGCCTAACTCAGTTCTAGAAGCAGGACATTTTGCAAAACAGTACCTTATACAAGGTGTAACAGAATAAACGTAAGTCCTGAAAGCAGTTTGTTCATAATTGACTACGGAATCCATTTCAGTAACTTTTAATAAGTGTATTGTTTAAACAATATGTATTTTGTCATACTGACCACCAGATAAGCCAAAGAAAATTAATTCTTATTTCACGACAACAAGACTCAATTTTGAATGCATAAAGTAGTAGTATTTAGCTTTAAAAAAGTTTTCGTCATTGTTATAAGTTTTTAACTCAATAATCTAATTGGGGTGTATGAGGTCTAACATCAATTATGTTACATGTTATATAACACAAGTGACGACCAAGGAAGGATTTTAGAAAATTCATCCCCTAAAAGGGGTTAAATAGGTTTAATGTGGGGAATCTCACACAGGGCTTGTGGAAACAAAATAATAAGGATAGTAATATAACTCACATCCAGTGGTGAACTTGTCGAGCTCGATCATAGCCCTCCTCTGCTCGTCGAAGCCGAGCGGCTCGCCCGCCTCGCTGTACACAGGCGCCATGAAGATACGCACCGTGCCCATCGCGCCCTGCCCCGACGTGTTGTTCACCTCGATACTGTGCGGACGGGATCACATACATAAATTGTTGAACAAAAATTAGGTGCTTTCTGCGAAAGTTGCCAACTAAATGTTGGATAACACATTGCCAGATAAAAATTATAGAGAAAAGATCGCGACGATGCAAACAGAGCTCAGCACAAAACACTTAAATGCTAGTTTCTAACATCGCACTTTACACTTTTCATTGATTTTCTTTTTTTTTGTTAATTTATTTTTGCTGTATTAATTTGTTTGCTTTGAGTTTGTGCTAAATAAATGTATTTTCTTTTCTTTCTTTCTTTCACCCTAACTGTGTAACACGTTATCAACTACAATCTGAATCATTTCGAAGAATGTTGCTAGTCCATCGTTAAATTTTTTCGGAAAATTTGTCTGCTCAACTATTCATATAAATTACGCAATGAATGTTGTTGGACTGCCAAAATGTAGTAAATGAGAGCTACGTTAGTAACTCTTTAGCGGCAAATACCGGGATTTTTTAGAACATTTACAGTTTGATTTTAGTCTCAATTCGTCAAGAATATCTCTAATTTCCCTATAAGTTTGACATTGATTAATGCGAAAATGAGATAACGATTAGTTGTTTAACGTTTTTAAATGCAGATATTGATCTTCAGGAATCGGAGCAACTGGTAGGTAGTGTAGGTCATGTAGTGTCACTCCATCAAGTGAACCCATTCTGTAGAAATAAATTAGAAGGAGCCACGATACTCAATACTGAAGGTCCGACAGTGGAGGAATGGCACAAAAACGGGTCACCCATAGATGGCAGCACTGGTTCTGGCCTTGCTGGTAGGTGGAGACAGTTTGGCCAGTGGGCTGGTGCGCACTAGCGAGCTGTACTCACACATAGTTGAAGTCCAGGTGCTGCAGATGCGTGAAGCGCGCCAGCACGGAGCCCCTGGGCGTGAAGTCCAGGCCGCGGCCCAGCTCCACGGTGCTGAGCTCCCAGAACGTGCCGATGGTGTTGGCGCCGGCCGCTCCCTCCAGGCTGATGCTGGACACGCGGATGCCGGGGAAGTCCAGCTGGGAGGCACACAACACGTTTTTGAAACGTTCTTCCAAAGTGAGGAAGAAAGAAAAAGGAAAGGAGCACAAATTCACAAATCTGGCACTACTATCAATACAATACAATCCTTTATTTCAGGCAACTTAGGCACATAAAAACACAATAAAAAAATAATATAAAACAATAACTAACTGCCCCCCCCCCCCTGCCTGCCTACTAACTATCTGCAGCGCGCAGACCATAAAGTTATGTTTTGTGCAGTAGTGGAGACTACAATTTGTAATGCAATATACATCTATTATGTGTATGTACGAGTATGTAGACATATACGCTACTGTTAACGGATTGAAAGTCATAATGAATAAAGCCTGTGAGCTATTTATTTTGGAATAACAAGACTTTATACAAACGTAATTTCCCTTTTTCACCATTTCGCAAAACTTGTTTTTTACTTGAATAATGAACTTTTGGCTACCTCGTACATGTCCATAATGAAACTTAATTAATTATGTGTCGCCGATGTTGTTTGTATGTTGTATTACTAACATTCGTTATGTAAAGTATTTTTTTCACTAAAAAGATGGATTTTATTGTTGTACGAAATTGAATAAACAAATTAAATTAAATAATCGTTACGCTTGACAGGCGGGTTGGCGATCTTAGTACAGTGGTAAAATGCATAGATGCTGCCCAGTCTTTAGTTCTAGTAACTCCTTTAGGCGGCTCTTACGTCAGTCACGGAAAGAAATGGGATGGTACATATCTACTGCACCTACCACTGTATGTTCCTGCATCACCCAAAGGTTGACTGGTAGAAAATTCCTATGGCATTAAATCCGCCTCTATACATTTGTGTTCGTAAAGTATTAAATAAATCAGTACTATTCTTTACGTCCGGCAACAACCCGAAACAAGCCCAGTAAGACTAGAGTATTGAATAATGACCCCTATAGGCCTAAGAATAATGACTACTGTTACTGAACAGTTGTGTTTAGTAAAGCGCTCACCTTGTCGTCGGTGTAGGGGTTGAGCTTGTACTTGTAGAGCTGGAACAGGTCGTCGATGTAGGAGTGCCAGCGGTAGAACACCGGGTCACGCATCGCCGTGGCTGAGTCGCCCATCACGCCGAATGGCTCCTGAAGGGGAGGAGAAAAAAGGATTACAACATCATTACCATATAAATACAACTTAAATTCAAACACTGACAACTAACACTGTTGTTTACATACTTTAGCATTATCTTCGCATTATTTGACATTAAATATTCACCGACCTCCGGGAGGATAACTTCACGTAACTAGCTGGTACGCTACACGACTCCATAGTCGTGTAGCAAAAGATCACATTAAGTGGGAATCTTTAGAGGAGGTCTTTGTCGACAGACAAGCTATTAAAGACAAACAACCGTCTGCCGACGATTTAATTTAAATGTTAAAAGTAGCAACAAGTAGTTACAATTATTCCATTTTTTTAGTAATTAGACATTTATGTAGCAAACACTTATTATAAGAAAGTCAAACAGCAATAAAAGCTTCTTTTTTTAGGCCTACACTGTCCTCCCATACTTGTTCACACTGTAACTGAAACCATTGTACAAACCAATTATTTTAAAAAGAGTAACCATGAAGTTTCTTGCCGGCTCTTCTCCATAGTAATCAACAAATATGCACCTAGCTTCTGACGTTTCATAAGTGCCCTTGTAGAGTTATGTGAAATAAAATATTTTGGTTTTGACATATTGTGAATTTCGTCAAGAATTTCTCATTGGCAGAGCGTTAGGCGCAGTTCTCCCGCTACTCACCAGATGGCGATGGTCGGGGTCGTGCGAGTAGGAGATGAAGACGTGTCCCATGTTGTGCAGGTCGCCGTAGTACGAGCGGTTGGGGCTGATGATGGACGACTCCATCATGTTGCCCAGCATGTCGATGCCGCGCTCCTCGTCGATGGGCACCTGGCGCCCGTTGGGCTGCAGAAAACAACAATTATTGTTACAAAATTTCCACAATTAAAAATACCTCATAAATTTTAAGAAATAAAACCTTAAAAAATCCTTATAAAAAAGGACAACACAATTTTATATACATATCAAAAGCGACTCTACATAACATCAAAGCAGCGCCCTCTCGCGGTATAGTCTTCAGTTGTAATAACATGCATATATAATTATTTAAATATTGTATACTAATATTTTAAAAGAGTAATGGTGAATTTTCTTGCCCATTTTTCCCATATGAATCTATTTTTTGTAAGGGGAGAATCTATTCTATTTGAATGTGCCAAAAGTGCCTATTTGAAATAAATGCTTTTGAATTTGAATGTAAAACTAAGCAACCCAATTGTACTCTACATCTTTGAACTCGTTTTTCCAATAACAGACGGATGTTAGAGCTAGGGACATTTTGCAGTTACTTCTTTCCAGCTGAAACACCAGGAATTGTGAAGGGAAATAGAAATCAAAAGTCTTTTACTCAAATAAAGCCTAAATTCTCAGCCTAATTTGAGCAAACGACTTTTAATTTTAGTTATAAGAATGTATAGGTATCGTCAAGACATCTCACCATAGTGATAGCCAGGCTCTCGACAGCCTGCACGAAGCGGTCCCTCCAGGTCTCCAGCTGCGACACGTCAGCTCTGATCTGGTCCACCGGCCGGTCCAGGTCACGGATTGTCGTGTCAGCGAACCTGGAACACAGCATTGTATTTCATTTAATCTAATTTCTGATGGCTCTTTGAAGTGTAGGTACTTTGTCTGATAGATCTCAGTAAAAAGATAACTTGAAAGTAAAATGTTTACTTGACATTTTATGTTGTACTAGCGATCCGCCTTTGTTGCGTACGGTTTTAAAGTTTTGACACACACATATGATATACATAAACTTTCTGGAATAAATCTATACAAATAAATAAAATTGAAGTGTCTGTTTGTAACGTCAAAATAACAGCTTTTTATTAAATGCATAATATCGTCTAACAAGATACCTATAACAAAAAAAAACAGTTTTAAGAATTTTTGTCTGTCTGTTTGTTCTGGCTAATCTTGAAAACGGCTGAACTGATTTTGACGGGAGTTTAACTGACAGTTAACTGATGTTATAAAGAGTAATATAGGCTACTGGTTGTCTGTCTAGCACGTTCCTTGGGATAATTTGACAAACCACGCTATTGAAGCCCCCACAACTAGTAATCTAAATAATAGTGAAAACTGGTGATAGTAAGTGTCGAAGCTGAGCAGGGCTAGTTACCGGGGCGGCCAGGCGCGGCTGGCGACCTGCGAGTCGAGCTTGGGGAAGTAGCCCTCGGCGATGGGCTCGCGGAAGTTCTGGTAGCGAGCCACGCGCGCCAGCCCCGAGCACAGGCGCTCCATGTTGTATCTGTGGGAGGAGACCATTCAATTACATTCATATTTTGTGGAACATTTTACAGGGCTTGGGAAATCCACCACAATTTTTCATCCCTTCCAAAATATTAAGAACACTCTTCGTCTCATCTTGTCGATGATACGGTATAAGCCAATAGGTATCAGTTTGATTTCATATAAAATTATATCAATGTTTTACTACATAACTGTACAAAATTGTATAAAATTTTAGAAGCATAATAAAAAGATTATTGCCCTCTCTTTTCCTAAAACAACTTTTACAACTAAATTAACTTTTGGAAGGGACAACTTAAATCTGTTATATTTACTTGCAAATTTTGGTGTGTCATTGAAGTAAATTGTTTAACTTGGCATTGTCAGCGGGCCAGTTTGGAAACAAGAAGACCATAGGATAATCTTGATTTAAATAAAACTGAATTGACGGTAGTCACTGACCTGCAATTTTGGGTCATAAACTCCTGGGGATGTTAAGTGATTTCCTCTCCAAGTCCTCGTTTTGACTCACCTGGCAATGATCTGCTGGTGCATATAGTAGAAGAGCTCGCCCCTGCGGTCCTTGTTGACGATGGCGCGGTCTGCCGAGTCGAACGGGTACACCAGGTGCCAGTGCCAGTGGTGCAGGTTGATGCCGATGTCCTCGCGGAAGTACGCCACGCGCTGCTCCGGCTCGCTGGCGTTAGCCGTGTAGTTCACTGGGATCGTTACCGGCATCTAAGGGACAAAACGTTTCCGATGAGTCGGTCATTTTGCTGAAAAGTTTTATTTTCATTGGGAAGTTTTCGGGTTCCGTACAAAATAGGGGGCATAAATAACTCCTCGGACAAAAAAATGATTCTGTATATTAGTCGTAAGCTTGGATTCCTTAGATTTGAAATAGAGAGAGATTTGGAAGAACTAGTCGAATGTAAATTGAAATAAAATGATTTGTAAACTTTAAAGCCCTCCGTACCACAAGAGTCATGACGAATTCCCTAGAACTTCAGTGTTACTCTAGTGTCCTCACCCTGTTTCCGGAAGTGACGACGTTGCTGACTTCCCTGGCCTTGCGGAACACTTTGGGGTCCATGAACTTGTCGGGGAACGTCTCTGCGAACGTCGGGATGTTGATGCCTTTGGTGTCGGGCCTGCGGAGTAACAAAACAGTATTATGGATATGAAGTTGGCGATTATCTATATATTAACTTGAAGCAAAAACTTTGTACCCCTTTTTATGAAAATTACGCGGACGGAGAAGTATAAAATTTGCCGCAGTTAAGGTTTATATGGAGAAGGAATGCATAATGCTAATATTTTTAAATTACGGTCGTATTTCGTATTTGTTAATTATGGCAGATTTTCGACCAATGGGCGACCAATAGTTCAAAATAAAAGCTTCATTTTATTCCTCCAAAGGCAAATCCTATAAATATTGGACCCACGAACTACTGTTTCGATCTTCAGATCTTATTTTCGTAACGACGACGATACTACATTGTTTCTAACGTCATTCTACTCGTTTTTCTTATTTAAACAGCACAACCATTGATGTTTTTTTTTAATTCTCGTTATTCCGGTTCTAGCGTTCAAAAGCGCCTAACGCAAAAATGTTATAGTGTGTCTAAGTTATGGAGTATTTTTTTTGTTTGTAATAAGTAAATCATTAATATTTGTAACATTTAATGAAGAGTGAAAGAACAATTTTTCCATTTTGTAATAATTGCATCTGTTTTATTATTTAAATTTAATTTCAACTATACATATTTTAGAAGAATGTATGTACGTAATTATATTCTCAAATTGTATGTGTATACTTCAAATAGAGCATCGTTCTTGATTTATGTTTCCCTTCTACTATTACAAACGGCTACATCTCTTTTTATGTTCTCTTCTATCGCAGGTTTACCGGAAGGGATTTCTTTAGAAATAAGCGTCACTTTTCTGTGTCTTTTGTGTGTGTGTCTTTTCTGTGTTCATAGTATAACACCAACATTACGTATACACTTAGCTCGTAATAAACGTTTTGTTTTTTAATTTGACTTTTGACTTTGACCTTTTGTTTTGTCTGTTTATGTAAAAATAAATATCTATAGCAATATATCGTTACCTGTGCAGTATAGCGACGGACAGACAGTAGTTGAACATGTAGGGGTTGATGCGCAGCTGGCAGAACGAGCAGACGGACTGCAGGTCTTCTAGATCACGCATACCTGGAACAAACAGCAGCTTGTCAGGAACTTAGGTACGCTAAGACATTGTGTCTTTTAGTGGCTAGACTGTGAGTAATATCTTTACGAAGTACTGGAAATATTCGTTTAATAAATAGTCTTTATATTTTAGACTAGAGAGATGTGTTGTATTGTTGAAAAAGTATAAGAAATAGTTTGAATAATTTTCAATAGGTGGGTCGCTTGCGCGTCGTCACTTATACTTTCTTTTTTTCCACTTACCCATAAAGATGTCAATAAGCTTGCCGGCCATGGTCCTGTGCTTGGGCACGAACAGGGAGAAGTTGTCGTTGTAGGGCAGCTCCATGGGCAGGTTGAGGTTGGGCAGCGCGATGTTGCGCACCGGGATGGTGCGGCCCGCGTCGTCGCCGAACCGGCTGGCGATCGTGTTGGTCAGCGCCTTGTATTTGTCGGGCTGGAAAATACATAATTACATAAAACCACGCCAGTATTCACCAAACGGGTGAGCAAGTACGCAGGTGTGAATTTGTACACAGACACCCTCCATTTTGCCAGTTATTATTTAAGAGGCATATTTTTAAAAGAGTAACCATGGAGTTTCTTGCCGGCTCTTCTCCATATGAATCAACAAATTGGAACAGTGCGCCTAACTTCTGACGTTTCATAAGTGCCCATGTACAGACGCCAGCACATCAAGCTACCCGAAACTGTCAAATTTTCCCAATCAATCTTGAACCTAACACTTTAGCGATAAAGTTGAAAATCTATTGTAGAAATTTGACAGATTGTAGTAGCTTTATGTGCTGGCGTCTGTACTATATAGGTGTATGTGAAATAAAAATATTTTGATTTTGATTTCAACCCCATTGCTAATAACCGGGCATAAATCCAGACACTGAGCTATCACTACGGAATTCCAAATGGAATAATCCAATAACATGTCTCCTGTGCTGGCTTCGAGCCGTGCGTGCGTACATACATTACATATATGTAAGTCGTTTTAGAATAATTTGGTATATACCCCAGTAAAAAAAAAATGGATAACGGTTATTTGATGTCTTAAAACTTACATAGTAATGCTGAGGGATCTCGAAGACCGCCTTTTCATCTCCCTTCTGCATGAAGCACGGCTCCGAGGGCCGGTCGAAGAATAACAACATGTTCTTCTTGGCGTCCGACATCTTGTGCACTGGAAGAAAAACCAAGAAAATTATAAGACTGAACACTGAAACGACACGCTCATAACAGGCTAATCTATTCAGTATCTACAGCATGACGAGATTTTTCTCGTGGAAGCATGTCAAAGTAAAGAAAGAGGTTCGGTATAGCGATGTTAGTGTCTATTGGGACACGCTACATTAACTGCTAAGCTCAAAAGGAATAATAATCTATTTTGAGGGTACAGAGAAACTGTATTAAAGATCTATGCTACTAGTCTAATGTGCCAGTTCTTACATGGCACCTACCTATTTATGCTATTTGGAGTATCCTGGATAGATTCAACATAAAAATCCCTAAATTCAAAAGCTATCAGAAAATAAGCGATAGACTACTACAAATTATAAGTTACGTACACACATCTATAAAGTATATTAGTTAGGTAGATATATAGACAATCATTAGGTACGTATAATTATATTAGCATTACAATACAACGAATGATACAATATTAAGTGTCACCATGTCTGCGGGGTACAGTTTCAATGGAGTCACACATGATTGGAATAGTAATGAGATGTCTATAAGTAGGATCGAACAGTGGAATATAAGTTTATGACTAGTATTTATGTTTCAATAACTATTGATACATATCTATACTCCATTTGTTTAGGTAGTTAACTAAATGTAAACAATCTTAATATGTCTTTTATCTAAAAAACTGTCTAAAAATTGAATCTAAAAATGTTTACAATTAGGTATTTACTTAAACCGATGTTAGGTAAGTAACTTAATTTAAATAATATTTGTTGGTCTTTTATACGATTTATTTTATATAAAAAGACATATCAAGATTGTTTACCTTTAGTTAACTACCTAAACAAATGGAGTATAGTATTTGAATGATTATAGTCCATTTAAATAGTATGATAGGAACCTTCTTTAATGTCCCTAATTCACTCTAATAGATAACAATTAATGGAACAGATACGTAAGGCCTCCCAGATAAGCTACGCAGAAATAGTAACTGTCTACCACCGAAAAGCGTGATGTTATACGTAAATTCGCACAACAAAGATACAAAAAACAAGTCTAGTTCACAACAGAGATAAATAATCAAAATTGCACTCACCACAAGATTTTTGACTACACAAAAATAAAAACTATAACTTTTTTTGCTGCAAGCCGTGTTGTCCACGGCTCGACTATGGACCTCCGACCCTGGAACACACTATTTATACCCATAAGATATTGCACACGGCAAGGGGAATTCGTGTGCAAACGCATAACACCATTCTGATAAGTCGGGAAGGAACAGGACGATATTTGCGGTCAGTTTATCGTAACCACACCAAATTTACTGAACTAACAATCGAAATATTATGCAATGTTACTATCATACCTAGATCCCACGACTTAGGAAGACATATTACAGTGACCATATTGGTGATGTTCTTCAGATAGTTCAGGTGCGTCATACTCGCAACCAGCGTGCATGTATGACCAGATCTATAAACGTAAACGAGACAAAAGGAGTATGTAAGGATCGTAGCATTCGTAGCAGGTGGCCTTCTGTAGTTTCTGCCTACCCCCATGGTATGAATGCGTGAGTTTATGTATGTAACATATAATTTAAATACGGATGGCTAATGCCTCAGTAATAACAGCCGCACGGGTTGATCGTTCAGGTTAAGCTACGCTTGCCGCGGTTGGTCCGTGGATGGGTGACCATCTTTACATACCAAGATCCTTCCGTGCCTCGGAAAGCACGTTAAGCCGTTGGTCCCGGCTGACTTTCGTAGATCTTAGACAGTCGTTACGGATCGTCAGAATCCCGAAAGTCTGACAACCAGTCTTACCAAGGGGTATCGTATTACCCAGTAACTGGGTTGTGGACGTCAGATAGGCAGTCGCTCCATGTAAAATACTGGTACTCAGCTGCATCCGGTTAGACTGGAAGCCGACCCCAACATAGTTGGGAAAAGGCAGGCAGATGATGATGATGTGATGACGGATGGCTTATGTCCAACAGCGGACTAGGTTAGCCTGGTTTTGACCACCTTATCCTTCTACTCGTGCCGATGAGTCTTATCCGACAAGAAGTTACATAGCGACCTGGATAATTCTGTCGTTTAGCTCATTAACGACCATATTTTCTGTTAAAATAATAATGCAAACAGAAGTGACAACACAGCCGGCCATACCTACCTACAAATTAGCCGTTGAGCTAATGACCACTGATTTCGGTAGACATGTTCTTCAGTGGAGACTGCGATACGGGAAAAGTAAGGTATGACACCCCCACTTACTAAGGGACCAAGTCTACAAATCTACAAACGTTACAATGGTCTCTCCATACAGAGGACAGATTTTGTATGTATAGCATAATCAGCCTATATTGTTCCCACTGCTGGGACACAGACCTCCTCTCGGTGAGAGGATATGGGCCGTATATCCACCACGCGGGCCCAGTGCGGGTTGGTAGATGTCACATGTTTTCGAATTTTTGGTTCTAAGACATGTCGGTTTCCTCATGATATTTTCCACCACCGTTTTGAGAGCAGTGGTGGTGAAATCATTTACACAAAGCGCCTATCTGGGTTGGAACCAAAGACTAGGTTATATTCTCTTTGGTTGGAACCCACGATCTACAACTCGTTATTCGGGGCCGATACCAATGGGCCACCACGGCTCTATAGCAAATCTGTCAAAAACTCACAATATAGAGACCAGAGGAGTAATTGCTTATCATACTATCAGTGGGAATCGCTTTCATTTTGACAGTTCAATAACATTCATTGCTTTATTTACGTTTTAGAAATAACTAGCTGACCCAGCGAACTTCGTATCGCCTAAGATTCAAAATGTTGTAATAAACCTTCCAAGTTTGACAACCTGGTACGCGGTGGTGATCTGGTAAGCGTTTTCTAGCTGATACTCATATGTTTGGGTAGCTCCTACTCGGTTATGATAACCTGTTACTTCGAAGGCATAAAGCGTTTTCTGGCTGACACTGCTGTTTAATAAGCTCATACCAAGTTATGACCGCCTGGTACCTCGAAGGCAAAGTTTTTGTCATACCACGTTTTATAGTGAAATGTATTCTCTTTGACGTTTTATGTCACATCACACGAGAACGCGGTCGAAGGGGATAAAAAGTATCCTTTGCCAAAAGCAAAAAAAAAAAAAAAAAAAAAGTATCCTATGTCCTTCTCCTGGCTCTAAACTACCTCCCTGCCAATTTTCAGCTAAATCGGTTCAGCCGTTCTTGAGTTATAAGTGAAGTAACTAACACGACTTTCTTTTATATATATAAGACTAGCTGACCCAGCGAACTTCGTATCGCCTAAGATTCAAAATGTTGTAATAAACCTTCCAAGTTTGACAACCTGGTACGCGGTGGTGATCTGGTAAGCGTTTTCTAGCTGATACTCATATGTTTGGGTAGCTCCTACTCGGTTATGATAACCTGTTACTTCGAAGGCATAAAGCGTTTTCTGGCTGACACTGCTGTTTAATAAGCTCATACCAAGTTATGACCGCCTGGTACCTCGAAGGCAAAGTTTTTGTCATACCACGTTTTATAGTGAAATGTATTCTCTTTGACGTTTTATGTCACATCACACGAGAACGCGGTCGAAGGGGATAAAAAGTATCCTTTGCCAAAAGCAAAAAAAAAAAAAAAAAAAGTATCCTATGTCCTTCTCCTGGCTCTAAACTACCTCCCTGCCAATTTTCAGCTAAATCGGTTCAGCCGTTCTTGAGTTATAAGTGAAGTAACTAACACGACTTTCTTTTATATATATAGATTTGCAAAATACGAAAGAAAGTTTCAATGTGGCGGGCTACCCTGCTGGTTCCACCTGTCTTAAATCCAGGAGTGGATTCGTTTAGCTGATTGGTTAGACTCAAAATAATAATAACTCCTTTATTTTCCTTGTTTTAAGTAAAATTCTACTTTCTTTCTATCCTATTAATATTATAAACTAGCTTTTGCAAGAGGCTTCGCCAGCGTATCTATACATATAAAATTCAAAGTCCTGAGTGACTAACTGACTGATATATCAACGCACAGCCTAAACCGCTGGTCGTAGGGACGTGAAATTTGGAGGGTGTGTTCTTTGTGAGGATTAGGTATCCACTAAGAAAGGGTTTTTTGAAATCCTAAGAGGGTGAAATGGAGGGTTGAAATGGTGAATTTTTCGACATCCACGCGGGCGAAGCCGCAGTTCGCAGCTAGTTATAAATATAAGCCTTCCTCTTGAATCACTGTCTATTGATGAAAACCGCATTCAAATCCGTTCAGAAGTTTAAATTATATAAGCGTACCAGACTCGGGAAACGACTTGAAACTATGTAAATGTGAACGTTTGTATGTGAAAGTTTGTGAGGATAGACGGATGTTTGTTACTTTTTCACGTAAAAACTATTGAACGTATTTGAACACAGATCATTTATTACCTGGATTAACATATAGGGTACCTACTGTTTATCCCGGTAGGTAGTAAGTTCCCGCGGGATAATATCCGACCTCCACGCGGGTGAAGCCGCTGGCAAAAGCTAGTATCTAATAATTATGACATCACATCAGGCGAGTATATTGGTAGAAGTATCTATGTATGTAAATGTTAAGTTCCAAGCAGAAAGGGGTTTCATAATTAAAACTGCCATACCTACCATTTGTAGCTTTTTATATTTGGATCTACACCCACCCAACTAGTTCTATATTCTAAAACGCTACAGGCATGGCATTGCGGTACTACTTACCATAAAAAATATGTAAAATCGATGCTACCTACATAACTAGGTAGTTTACCTATAAAGTCCTAACCCCGCATGCTACGACGGAGTTTTTATTCAAATTAAATTCTCTTTGACCCTGCCCCTTGCGCTTGAAGTCCCATAAAAGCTAGTGTTACTTGTAAGTCCACTCAAGGCCAACGTCCTCATGTGGGGACAAAGAATTTATGAAGATGCACTGTAGTATTTTGATCAATTTTTAGACGGCCAAAGTTCATCTCACTTTTATAATTTCAACATAAATCATGTAACCATTTTTAGGGTTCCGTTGCCAAATGGCAAAAAACGGAACCCTTATAGATTTGTCATGTCTGTCTGTCTGTCTGTCTGTCCGAGTATGTCACAGCCACTTTTTTCCGAAACTGTAAGAGCTATGCTGTTTAAACTCCGTAAGTAGATGTATTCTGTGAACTGCATTAAGATTTTCACACAAAAATAGAAAAAAAAACAATAAATTTTGGGGTTCCCCATACTTAGAACTGAAACTCAATTTTTTTTTTTCATCAAACCTATATGTGTGGGGTATCTATGGATAGGTCTTCAAAAATGATATTGAGGTTTCTAATTTGATTTTTTTCTAAACTGAATGGTTTGCGCGAGAGACACTTCCTAAGTGGTAAAATGTGTGTGTCCCCCTGTAACTTCTAAAATAAGAGAATGATAAAACTAAAAAAAATATATGATGTACATTACTATGTAAACTTTCACCGAAAATTGGTTTGAACGAGATCTAGTAAGTAGTTTTTTTTTTAATACGTCATAAATCGTAAACCGCAATTTACCTTTCATTCAATATTTAATTTCATAAACATAAACCTTATGCATAAACCGTGAATACCTACAGGTTTGTACAGAACCCTCGCGGCCTCGGTGCGCGAGTCCGACTCGCACTTGGCCGGTTTTAAAAAAATATATATTTCGATGATTTCAAAAGGTGTCCATGGAGTTTCTTGCTCGTTCTTCTCCATAGGTACCTACTACACTTTGGCATGCTTTCTGACTCACTGACCCCTTGACAATTTAAAAGTTTATCTAGACAAGTAAATAAAATTGGAGCGTCTGTTTGTAATATTAAGATAACCACTTTTCACTAAGTGTATATGGATGCATACACGGAACATATACCAAAACAATTTCTTTTACAATATTTGTCCGTCTGTCTGTCTGTTTGTTCCGGCTAATCTCTGAAATGGCTGGACCGATTTTAACGGGACTTTCACTGGCAGATAGCTCATTTAACAAAGAGTAACTTAGGTAAAAAATAGGATCTCACGGAAAACAAAAAAGGAATGAAAACTTTTTTGTTAAATACCACGCGGACGAAGTCGCGGGTAACAGCTCTTACCTATATAAACTGGATTAATGCATTCTTAATACATTAACCGCGGTAGTACGTCCTCTTGCGATAATTTCCGACATCCACGCGGGCGAAGCCGCGGGCAAAAGCTAGTTTAAAATAAATTCTTTCGGAGCTCATCAAGGAATTCCAGATCGCTGTAATGTAGGAAGATTGCCAAAATTGCAATTGCTCTAACCATTCAATTAGTACGTACTAAGGTTTGCTAATTACTAACCACGTAATAGCCAACGCATAGCACGTTTACAGATGTTAATTGTATCCTCACGCTATTACCTATGCCTAAGGTAAATAAAATACAAACTCATCATCTGCCTGCCTTTTCCCAACTATATCGGAGTCAGCCTCCAGTCTAACCGGATGTGACTGAATAACAGTATTTTACATAGAGTGATAGGATGAGAGCAGTGCTGGAATAGGCCCTGACTTACGAGTTGTGGGTCGTGGGTTCCAACCAAGGCAGGCGTTGTACTTTGTGTAAATAATATCATCACCACTGCTCTCAAAACGGTGAAGGAAAACATCGTGAGGAAACCGGCGTGTCCTCTAGAACCAAAAATTCGATGACATGTGACATCTACCAACCCGCACTGAGCACGCGTGGTAGATTACGGCCCACTCCCTCTCACCGTGACGACGCTTGTTTCCCAGCAGTGGAAACAATAAAAGCTGATTAAGACGACTGGAGCGACTGCCTGTCTGACCTCCACAAGCCAGTTACTTAGTGATAAGAGTGGGTTGTAAGAATTTGAAATTAGCAATTTAGTCTAAATACAACGTTATGGAATTTTACCAAGAAGTATCGTATGACTGGTTGTCAGACTTTCGTGCTTCTGACGACCCGTAACAACTGTCAAAGTACTATGAATGACAGGCGGGACCTACGGCTTAACGTGCTTTCCGAGGCACGGAGGGTTCTTGATATTATAAAGATGGTCACCCATCCACGGAACAACCGCGGCAAGCGTAATATCACCTGATCGTTTGACCCGTATGGCTGTTATTATGTAGCCACTAGCACAAAGTAAGCCAAGCAAAGAAGGATCGACAAATAGACACTCAAAAAGGGCCTGTTTGTAATCTCTAGAAGAGGTACCTCTTTAACTATGAGCGCTCGAAATAGACCGATCCCGAAAAGTCCTACTGGTCTAGTCTACCATCATAGTCAGGTACCTAATTATTGGTAGGTACCCCACATGCAGTAGGTAGCCTTTTTTCAAAGGGAACACTTATGACTTCGTAAGCATTGCAAATTGAGACCGAGTCTTTCTCTAAAGTTACGGTGTCCATTATCATAGTCTTCATACTTCTTTTATCTCACGTCCACTGCTGGTACCCTCAAACTCTTTTGTCCTGTAGTGTGCTTAAGCAGGTGAGTAGGAGAGCAATGGTAGTCCACTGGTAACCGTGATTGGGCCGCGATTTACTCATTGTAGGTTGTAGGTTGGAACCAGGCCGGCGCTTTACTGAGTGTAAATAATTTCATCACCTCTGCTCACAAAACGATGACGGAAAACATCGTGAGGAAATCGGCATGTCCTAGAACAAAATATTCGAGGACATGTGACATCTACCAACCCGCACTGGGCCCGCGTAGGGTATTCTGGCCCACTCCGTCTCACCAAGAGCAGGCCTGTGTCCCAGCAGTGGGAACATTATAGTCTGATTATGTATCTACACTTACAGGTAGGTTTTTGATACTCTATTTGATAGTGGCAGAAAACATTTTCCAATTAAATAGACATTAACATACGCTTGTAAAGCCATAGATACAATGTTATTTTCATTTTATGTAGGTACCTAATCGAGGTGATTAACTGATTACTTAGTTGTGGGATTATCCAGTTGATAACATTAGTATCAAGTTGTACTGATATAAGGAACAGTTGTACAGTGTTTTTCCTTCCCAGGCAAACCGTTTATAAAATTAAATCTTTGTTCAAGGTTGACTAAACAAAACGCAAACATAAACACTTTTCTGCCGAGCGAATGCAGTAGCCTTCCAATAATGAGATTTGCCTGGATTAAGGTACCAGCTTCTCCCTCTCTCACCGCTAAAGACGGCTAAAACCGTTTAGACAGAAGTGCCAGGTTCGACCGCGAGCCCGCTTTTTAGGGTTCCGTACCAAAATGGTAAAAAGGAACACTTATGGTGCGACTCAGTCTGTCCGTCTGTCTATCACAGCTGGATATCTCAATAACTACTGATGCTATAAACTTGAAATTTGTAATAGTTTTAGAAGACGTTTTCCCAACTATTTAGAAATATCTTATCTCCGAAGTTATACAGAGACAAATTAAAAAATTCTATATGATGCCCGCAACTTTTCAGTTCCCGCGACAGTTCATTTAATCCCACTTAATGACTTTTCCCGCGTTTAGGAAGGAGAGAGGCTAAATCCAGGCATATCTCATTATTGAATGGCTACAACAAAACGAACTACATACCTATGGGAGTTGTATTGATGATTTGAATAGTTATTTTATAATTCTGTAAAGCCATGTATTGTTTTAAGGTTGCGAATCATATCTTAATGAACATACAGTCTGACATTTATCTGAAAATTGCAAAAAAGGGCCTAAGTGCATCCATCTGAACCCACGTTTATCCTTACTTCTGCTAAAGAAGCAATATGGAAAATTTCTATCGAATATCGGTAGGTAGGTACTACCTATGCCTCTACCTACTAAGGTAATACTGCCACGTCACCCATAGCAAATCTAGAATAGTAAGTCATGCATTTCTAGAACAATAATAAAACAGCTAAACGCAGGTAAGGTCATGGGCGTACCCAGGTTCTGGGCCAGGGGGGGGCAAACCAGATTTTTTTATAAGCACATAGCTAAATAAAGAAACAAAAATTAAAATAGGTATTTTTTAAGTCTTTAAATATACAATGGAACCGATTCCCTTGTTCACAAACTAAACTAAATTTAAGTTCAGTGCATCTTTTTCTTTGTATTTCATTAAGAAGAGGACAAAAGAAAAATTTTAGTTTAGTCCTGTCAAATAAATCAGCGCCTGTCACTACTCCATAGAAGTTTAGACGTGATTAAAAACTTGCCTACTAAAATTATGTCAATTTACGTCAAGCGCTGATTAATTTGACAGGACGAAACTAAATTTTATCTTCTGTCCTTTCCTTAATGAAATAGAAAGAAAAAGATGAACTGAACTTAAATTTAGTTTAGATTGTGAATAAGGGAATCGGCACCATTACCTATTTTATAAGTATTTTTCGAGGGTCTTCAGCAAAACGGAAACGGACGGATGTCTTTCGTGAAATAATCGCCCATAGCGTTAACAAATGTTCTATGTACGCTGAGCATACAAAGCCAATTTAATCTATTTCAATCATGGTCGATCTTACCTACGTTTTTCGCGTCTGAGTGTGCTGAATGACCTTTCAAATGTAGTGGTGGAATAAGGTATTAATTGCCAGTAAAATTTCTAGGGCTGTCTTCACCTTCGGGTAAAAAGATTCTCCTACTCCGTTATTAACTCTGTTATTCCAATACTTTCAAAGTCCTGCAGCTGTTATTCATCCAAAAAATGCGCCATAGTTCGGCTTCAGATGTTATCCCTTCTAATTCATAAAATTTAAAAACTTCCCCCATACATATTTGTAATTTTGGAACTGTAATTTTGATTATCTCAGCAGGGTGCAACAATGAAAGTGTAAACGCTGGTGAATGGTTTTTGCCGAATCTCGCCTCTAATGAAGATGTTGACGAATCCAAATAGGGCACGCATAACGAGCGACGAAAATAATCGCTAAGGGGCTCGCTACATTAGGCATCTGGTTGATTTGCCCTCCGTTGTTGGCGGCTTGCTGTCTAAGGTCAACGCAGCGCAAGGTTGAAAGCCGCAGCAATTTCTGCGGCTGAATCGATTAAATTTTCACTCCCTTCTTCCGCGGAACGCCTGTGATCTGCACATTTTGTTATGTCCAGCGACTTGGGTACGCCACTATTGCGGCGGGGAGTCCCCTCTTTGAGGAGTTGCTAGAGAGGCGCCACGGTGTCCTCACCTTCCGCTTCCGGTTCTCACCTGACGTGGCTATTTCGGGAGGTTCCTGTCCAGGATATGGTGGGAGAAAACGCCCGCATGTTATCACTGCGTGGATTGCCGGGAGGACACGGTGGAGTATACAGTGGATGTGTGCCCTGCCTGGGCGGAGAACCGCTGTATCATCGTGGAGGCGATGGGCGGCGGCGACCTCTCGCGTCCGGCCCTAGTGCAGGCCATGGTTTGGACTTAGAGGGCATGGGAAGCCGTGAGAGAGAGGCAGTCTCTGCGTCCTCACGCCCCTAGCCGCCGTAGGAGGAGACGCCCCGGGCGTCGGGAGTGGATTGCGGACTTCCGGCAACCGTAGGCGCGGGTTTGCGGGCGACGAGCTACCCATTGCTTTCCGCCCGGTACGGACCCGTCTCGACGACGCGTTATGTTCTACGCGCGCCTCAAAGAGATGTCAGCAGTATTGAAGGGGTCCGCTGGTACCCATCCCTGCCAGGGCCGCAGAATTGTCCGAAAGAGTTACCGTTGCCTTAGCATAGGCAACTGAAGGAACCCGGGTGGCTTTTAGTCAGTAAACGTTTGAAACGCCCTTCCACTCCACCCAGAACGGGCGACGACATTTGATGATTTCTCACACATAAAAAAAAACAGTTTTACTGTTATATTATTGCAGCAGGGAATTGTATTTGTTAACCGACTTCAAAAAAGTCGGTGGTTCTTTGTTCCACTGCATTTTTTTTACTGATTTAAATAATCTTTTTTAATGGATAGGCTATGCTTCAGGGTCCCAAATAAATTTTATTGACTTTACTTTGATAGTTTTTGTGCTGGCTTCGATAATACGTATTTAATCCACTTTGTTCAGCGTGTTTATGGAGCAGTGATGGCCCAATGGTAACGACCGCGACTTACGAGTCGTGAGTTCGAACCCAAGTAGGCGTTTTACTTTGTGTAAATTACAAGTAGGCGTTTTACTTTGTGTAAATTATTTCATCACCACTGCTCTCAAAACGGTGAAGGAAAATATCGTGGTGTCTTCGAACCATAAATTCAAAGACATGTGACATCTACCAACCCGCACTGGGTCCGCGTGGCGGATTATGGCCCGCTCCCTCTCACCGAGGGGAGGCTTTTGTCCCAGCAGTGGGAACGTAATAGGCTGCTGATGAAGATAAAAACGTCTTTGCAAAAAAAACAAACAACCGACTTCCAAAAAACACTACAAAGTGAAAAATAACTTTAATTTCGGAATTCAGTGGCATAAAACTATAAAACAGATCCAACCAAAACACCGACTTCCGAAATTAAAGTTATTTTTACTTGCAGCGAGTAGGTAGAATGGGCGCTTCGCACGATTTTTAACGAAAACTACGCTGACATACGTCACAAAAAAAATACGAAAACTACGCTGACTACGTCACAAAATTCGAAACACTTTAAAAAATAGAAAATAAATAATAGTTTAAACAAACTAAAAGCCACGCTTGCATATATAAACTATTTTAAAAGTTTTATATTGTATTACAAATAGCAAAAAGTTATTTTTCTTAATTTTTAACCGACTTCAAAAAGGAGGAGGTTCTCAATTCGGATGTTTATATTTTTTTTTTTTTTTTTTTTATGTATGTTCGGCCATAACTCCGTCATATATAAACGGATTTGCAAAATTCTTTTTTTGTTCGAAAGGGGTTTATTCCGAAATGGTCCCATGTTTTCATATAGATCTGATGATGAGTTCGGAAAACAGACACCGGAACTCTTTAAAAAATGACAGCAAATCAACCGCGATTTCTGCTATCGCATAAATATGCATTGTTGGTTTGGAATTAGTGCGGGGTGAATACCACAACTAAAAATTTAAAAATAAAAACTTTTTTACAAAAAAAAACAACCGACTTCCTTAAAAACACTACAAAGTGAAAAATAACTTCAATTTCGGAAGTCGGTGGCAAAATAACCATAAATACAGATCCTAAGACACCGACTTCCGAAATTGAAGTTATTTTTCACTTTGTAGTGTTTTTAAGGAAGTCGGTTGTTTTTTTTTTGTAAAAAAGTTTTTTTATCAACAAATGTAGATAGTTAGTAAGGACGTTAACAAACTCCAGGGGGGGGCAGCTGCCCCCCTCTGCCCCCCCCCTGGGTACGCCCATGGGTAAGGTAGACGGTTTTATCGATTTCAGGAGCGCGCTAAATTGTAACCACAGTCTCAGCTTGGCTGTAGTCGATCGTCTGAAGCGCCACAGTAGCGCTCTTCCCAATTGACCTATTTAGCCAGCGACGAGCAAACGCTAAAGGAAGACTATGTTTACTTTTCATCATAGCCTGGAACTGCCATTCATTTTGATTTATAAATTGGTAGGCTCACGATGAATTCATTTTATAGGAACTGCAGTTACGAATAAGTATTCGAATTTTGTCAATAAGACCCAGACAAAATAATAATGTAAGTGGACGAGATACGGACATAATAAAGTTCAAGCTGCTTTTTTTCCGCTCTATATCTTCAAGACACTGCTTAGAATTGAGAATTAGTAACGCGCTGAGATTCTCAATGCTCGGTTCAACACCAAGAGTTAAAACTTCAGTGCGGAAAATTCCCGCCGCGCCTTCTTCCCGTGGGTGTCGTAAAAGTCGACTAAGGGAGTTACTAGACTGCCAGGGTCGCGAGATTGTTCGAAAGAGATACCGTGACCCTGGCACATGGGCAACTGAAGGAACACGGGTGGGTTTTAGTCAGTAAAAGGCTGACACGCCCTCCCGCTCCGCCCAGAGCAGGAGAAGTCATTTGATGATTTCCCATCCAGAAAAAAAAAGGGAGTTACTAGAGAAAGGGCAGCAACGTTCTCTATGCATTTTACTACCATACTGCGATTGCCAATCCGCCTGCCAAGCGTGGCGATTATGATATGACAAACCTCCTAAATTGCGGGAGGCCTATGTCTAGAAGTGGATGTATTTCAGCTGAAATTATGACCGTCGACGAACAAAGGGACGTTCGGTACCTAGTTTAAAGTCGGTAGAATGCATTGACTACGCCTGGAACGTAGCATAACTAAGTACTGAGGTTTGTAAGAATTTAAAACTAGCTATTTAGTCTAAATACATCGTTATGAAATTTGTTAACATAGGTATACTACATACTCCTGCCGTAACCCCTGTGACCATGACCTTGTCAACAACATAAAATGGAAATATTCGCATGTCGTAAATGAACGTTACGTTATTCTAGGTACGAAAGTGTTATGTTAATTAACGTTTTATTAATTAACTGCGCAGGTTATTTTTTTACCGACGCTAGGTATGTACCTAGTTACCTAATTATGGAGGGTACGATCAGCACCAAAGGTCGATTAACAGTTCTGTTACCGGTCAAAATAGGTATTCAAAAAAAATGTGTTCTGTTAAAACTTGAAGTGTATTAAAGGTATTAACTGTTCAATAAACTCTAGGTATGTACCTAGTTACCTAATTATGGAGGGTACGATCAGCTCCAAATGTCGATTAACAGTTCTGTTACCGGTCAAAATAGGTATTTAAAAAAAAAATCTGTTCTGTTAAAATTTGAAGTGTATTAAAGATATTAACTGTTCAATAAACTCTTAGCTATTACATGACATTCAAAATTCAATCATTTTTAGGGTTCCGTTGCCAAATGGCAAAAAACGGAACCCTTATAGATTCGTCATGTCTGTCTGTCTGTCTGTCCGAGTATGTCACAGCCACTTTTTTCCGAAACTGTAAGAGCTATGCTGTTGAAACTTGGTAAGTAGATGTATTCTGTGAACCGCATTACGATTTTCACACAAAAATAGAACAAAAACAATGATATTTGGGGTTCCCCATACATAGAACTGAAACTCAAAAAAAATGTTTTCATCAAACCCATACGTGTGGGGTATCCATGGATAGGTCTTCAAAAATGATATTGAGGTTTCTAATTTCATTTTTTTCTAAACTTAATAGTTTGCGCGAGAGACACTTCCAAAGTGGTAAAATGTGTCCCCCCCCCCCCCCGTAACTTCTAAAATAAGGGAATGAAAAAACTAAAAAAAATATATGATGTACATTACCATGTAAACTTCCACCGAAAATTGGTTTGAACGAAATCTAGTAAGTAGTTTTTGACGTGACAACGTCTTATAAATTGGTTTGCCGGGTGACACTTCAAGAAACTGCGTTACGCTCCGCTCACGTTATGCGCTCACAATGAGAGCGAGTGAGAGGCACGCGTCCCTTCCACTCGGGCATGGTTAGCCCGCCTAAGAGCGAGAGAGAGGCGATTTTACCACTCAAAGTCGTTGTCACGTAAAACTTTCGCCCGTATACCGACTTTACAGGCAACCAATTTTTTTTTAATACGTCATAAATCGTAAACCACAATTTACCTTTCATTCAGTCAACTCAAATGTAAAATTAAAAAAATAAAACATTTTATTTCATAAACATAAACCTTATGCATAAACCGTGAATACCTGCAGGTTTGTACGGAACCCTCGCGCGAGTCCGACTCGCACTTGGCCGGTTTTTTATTATTAACTAGCTTTTGCCCGCGGCTTCGCCCGCGTGGATGTCGGAAATTATCGCAAGAGGACGTACTACCGCGGTTAATGTATTAAGAATGCATAAATCCAGGTTATATAGGTAATTACCCGCGACTTCGTCCGCGTGGTATTTTTAACAAAAAAGTTTTTCTTTCGTTTCTTTTTTCGTGAGATTTTTTTTTCTAAAATAAAAGTAGCCTAAGTTACTCCTTGTTACATCAGCTATCTGCCAGTGAAAGTCCCGTCAAAATCGGTCCAGCCATTACAGAGATTAGCCGGAACAAACAGACAGACACAAAAATTGTAAAAAAAAAAATGTTTTGGTATATGAACAGTGTATACATCCATATACACTTAGTAAAAAGCGGTTATTTTAATATTACAAACAGACACTCCAATTTTATTTGTCTAGATATAGGTAAAGGCTTACCAACCAAATCCATAACTACACTACACAATATTTACCCAGTCTGTCAAAATCACAGACCTCGATCTAAATTATAGGAAACCTATATCAATGAGCGTACTAGGACATTATACAAAAAGAACCATTCTGTATCAATCAGTAATCAATTTAGGTGATGTGTATAAGTTTGTTTTAAGGCTCGTGCAGACTAGCGCGACGCGACGCTGAACGTACGTACATATCCGTAGAACAATTTCTATGAAAACGCGATAAACGTCATAATGGCGGGACCAAATCTTGTATTTAAACGATTCTACCACGTATATTTAGTACCGATTTAGTACTATTTTGTACCTATCCTAAAAAAATTGTACCTCAAAGGGCATAAACGGAAATTCACGATAACACTGGTCCGCCATTATGACGCGTTATAATGGCGAGACCATGTCTGTACTCCAAATCTACAACGAATTACATCGTTCTGAGCCAACCAGTATTTAGTACCTGATTTAGTACCTTCAAAATTTCACAGTGGATGACGGAAATCTAGGAAGTTTCTTTACAATATTAATTTTTCATTTTTGACATTTTCTACGCCTAAATATTTCAATGAGCAAAGATACTTCAAGGTAAAAGTTGCAGTTACATTTCATGCAGGCGCTTTATTCATTATATTATTAAAAAATAACAGTATGTTATTTAATAATATTGGTTAAGCCAAACAAGAAAATTATTAATATACGTTATTCAAAATATTTTATAAATGCATTACTCATCTGTAAATAATCTGTACGTCTTATTTTTGAATATGTCACTTATTCACGCGAGGGTGAGTCTGCAACATAATTTTATTTACTCAAAATCGAACCTTAGTCAAAAAACAAAACATTGAAGTAGTCGAGCAGAGCCACATTGAAGTAGTCGAGCAGAGCCACATTGAACTTTAATATGAAAAAATTGTATTATATTATTTTTTTAATGAGATACAACAAAAAAACTTAACATAGAAATAAGCACATAAGTCTTCCAATAAAAATAAAAAAAGTTTTTTTAACTAAATAACTTACTAAATTATATTTCTGCATACATAATGCAATGTGGAATGACGAACGATTGACTTTTTTAAATTTTACTATTCAAGTCATCATAACATTCCCATTTCCCTAGGATCCTTACACAATTACATTTATAGTGACCTATACCTTCCAGAATTGGTGGAATGAACTCGACTACAGCTACAATTTGGTAATATTTGTTATTAAGTTTTAAATTATTTGGTATATCGTGTATGTTAACTTTATTATTATAATTTAATTCAAAAAATAATATATTTGACAAAGCGTAAGAAATGGTTTTAACACCCTTACAGTCGCTTTGATTGCATGGTTTTACATCATCTATCAACATCGTTTCTGCTGATTCATTCAGTGCACAGATCCCTTTCTTTTGTATAATATTTAAATTTAATGGTAAAAAGCCAACATTTCTTTTATTATAATTATTAGAAGCACAGTTGTCGTTGGTACAGGTTCTTATGACTTCTGCGCTATAAAGTAGCTCCAACAGAACGTTTTCCACTATGAATGAAACATTGCATTCACAACTTACTTGTATCTTTGAACCTACGGTTTCTGTTTTGAAATGCTTGATCAAAATTTCATTGCGCAATTTATAAATAGGTTCGTTAGTATTATTGACAAGTGCTTTAATAAATCTGAAAAACACATGATCCTGGTTACCTATTTTATTACTCACTTTGTATTTCTTATCAGCATACACAATAGCTATTGCTTGTGACACAGAGTCAAAGGCACAAGTATTTGTTGGAAATATATTGTCATTTGATTTAGTAATATTTCCATTTAAAATTGGCACCTTCAGATTTCGTTGCTTTCTAATTGATTTCTTTACATTACCTTTACCCCGCCAATTTTCTATAAATGTTGGATTTTTTGAAAATATGGAATCACTGTCTGAATACTCTCTTTTTTTGGTTTTTATTTCGGAAATTTGTTTTTTTGGTACTTTAGGTTCACGTTTAGAATCAGATTGTAAATAACTCATTGCAAGTTTAGTTTCGCCAGTTATGAAACTATGATGCTGCAAAATAAAATCATCTATTCGTAGTCGATGTGATTTTGTTGTTAAATTAAGAAGAAATCTTTTTATACTTTTAAAATAATTTTCTACATTGGAAGATGTAGGAGTATCTATTTGACTATCATAGATTTTCATCATACAGTTAGACCACAGCGGAAGTTGGCTGATACATCGAAGTAAAGTGTCGACTAGTGAAGGCATGTAATACAAATTTTCCGTATTTTTCAAATTTTCTTCTTCTAATTCGTTTATACGGTTTTCTGTACTGATATGATCAATCAACCATTTTACTCTACTATCCCTTATATTTTCATGAATTTCTTGATTTTCTTTTTCTAATTCACTGTTAATATTCTGAAATACTGATGGTCTATTATAATCACTGCTTTCGTTGTTTTCATTGATCACTACATCTTCTATGCTATCTTTCTTTTTAAATACAGATAAATTTTTCAACCTCAGTCTTGCTTCTTCACTTCTCAAAACTTTGCCGTGAACAGATCCAATATATTTTGATAAGCATAATGTTACCATGTCTTTCACAGTTTGTTTGATTACCTCGAAATCTTGATATTGCTTAATATCTTTGAAGCAATTGACATAAAAAAACTTTATACGTGGGTCTACATTTTTGAAACAACCCAAATTGTATAATATCTTCATGAAATGGTTTGTATCAAGTCTAATATAACACTGAGAAGACTTGCAATTAAGTTTATTTAGGAACTGAAATGATTCATCGAGGTATTCCTTCGTAGTTTTATGCTTAGTAAATGCTTTTACAGCTGCTCCAATTAACGCAGATGAGTCGTCACATACCACTTCATGTGGCGGTGTATTTTTTTCAGACCACGTTTTAAGCCATTTTGCAATCGTCTCCATTGTCTGACTTTCCGATACCATTTGTAATATAGGCAAGCTACTCTTACCATCAAAAGTTTGAACTATACACACATATAAAAAAAGATGTTTCGTAATTTTCATGTCACGACGTGGCCCAAATTCTTTAAAAATGCTGCCAGTGGCATCTAAACTCATTACGACTCGGTGTTTAGCAATGTATTTCTTGTAATATAATTCTTGAGCTGACAACCAATAGTAAAGGACAAAATAAGGATGTATTGATATATATCTTATCAAATCGTTATAAGGCGGGCTTGCGCCATAAGCCATAAAGATATTGTTGGGTTTGGGTCGTAAAAAGAAGCATTTTTGGTTTGGTGTTTAATTTGGCGCAAACTTCCTAAGTTAGGCAAATGTGTAGGTTCAATATCATTATTTTCCATCAAAGAATCAGCAAGAGATCGATGGACAGATAGTCCGGAATCTGTTTTCAGTTTCGCGCCTATTGCCGAGCGTTTGAAGGGTGACATTTTAAGTTTTCTCAAAAGTTTGTGTTTGAATTTATCATCAAAATTGCTTAGGGTACACCTACATGTAACTATTTTTTCTGTAGGCCAAATTAAGAAAATTTCTATCTTCGCTTTGCATTCTTTACAGCTACCATAGAATTTAATCAATTCATGTGCTTTTATAGAGACAGATTTAAAAATCCAAGAACATGGTTTTTTCGCGGCCTTCCATAATTCTTCTCGTAAAATTTCAGCCCATACATGTTTTGGTAGGGACCACTTATTTCTATATTTAGAAGAAGTTAAATGAGAGGTATTTCTTTTAACAACCTTAAAAATGGGTTGAATTTTTTCCCAAGAGTAAATATCTAAATGAAAAGTTATGTACTCGTGGTTCATCTTTTCATCATTAATATCAGAATTCGAGCTGGAGTAGCTCGTATCAGTTTCTTCAATAAATTCTTGGTCTTCTTTGGTTACAGAATCGCCCTCTTCGTCAAAAAAATAGTCATAGTGTCTTTTTAAGGATAAATAAAGACTAAAAGTTTAAATCCTCACTAATTTTGGAGTAAATTTGGTCACTTGAGTGCAGACAGTTATGGTTCTTGAAGGCACTCACATATTGTAAAAAAACTTTCTTTTGATGTTCTAAGGAAATTGCACCTTTTCTTCCTCTTTTCATGATAAACAAACACTTTTTAAGTAACACAAAATATACCCTTCGAAATCTGAATATCGTTATGATAATCGTTCCTTATTATAAAAATAACATAAATTCAATCCATCTTTATCAGATCAACCTTCATTACTGTTCATTTCAAATAACGTGTGTGTTCTGACGTTTCAAAAGTGCCCCCATGTAGGTTTATGTGAAATAAAATTTATAATTTTATTTCATTTAAAATAGCTTATAATTATTTTAAAGGTTTGTTTTTTTTTGATGCGATTGGCTAATTAATATTTCCTGGCTTTCTTTGGTAATACCTCAAAGTAGTAATACTGAAATGGAAGAAAAGATATTTATAGAACGCATAATCATAAAAATCTTCTCTCTTTACCTGTCCAATATTACATGAAAACAGAATTGTTTGCGCCAAATGAATAAAGTAATAAAGCACCTGCACGAAATGTAGCTGCAACTTTTAACTTGAAGTATTTTTGCTCATTGAAATATTTAGGCGTATAAAATGTCAAAAATGAAAAATTAATATTGTAAAGAAACTTCCTAGATTTCCGGTTTCCATTGTGGAATTTTGGAGGTACTAAATCAGGTACTAAATACTGGTTGGCTCAGAACGATGTAATTCGTTGTAGATTTGGAGTACAGACATGGTCTCGCCATTATAACGCGTCATAATGGCGGACCAGTGTTATCATGAATTTCCGTGTATGCTCTTTGAGGTACAAATTTTTTAGGATAGGTACAAAATAGTACTAAATCGGTACTAAATATACGTGGTAGAATCGTTTAAATACAAGATTTTGTCCCGCCATTATGACGTTTATAAAACGCGCGCGACACTTCACGCGGTCATAGATATTGTTCTACGGATATAAATCGCCGAATCACGCGCGACCGTCGCGTTGCGCTAATCTGCACGATCCTTTAATCGACTTTTGATGCTGGCTGTACTATTTATCTAACTACCAATGTAAGTTGTGCCCTACTAATGTTATAAAATATGTGAGTTTGTATATTTATTGCTCAATAACGCAAAAACGGCTGAACAGATTTGGATACAATTTGACACAGTTTTGAACCTGGAATAACACATGTACTTTTTATCCGGCTAGTACGTTCCTGTCGAATAATTTCCGACGACCAGGCGGGCGAAGCCGCTGGCAAAAGCTAGTCGATACGTAAATGAACACGTAAAACCTTCACCTAATAAGCCAGCGGCTTCTCTTTCGCTATACCTACACCTCTGTCTACACCCTCACCGGGGAACACAGGCAGGCGTGATGTTGATTATCATGTCCTTGGATAATATGGAATATCTGCAAAGTTACTTTCCGGCGGCCTAACTAACCCTAGAAAACTCAGATATCTGGCCAAGTGGTGGAGGGGGCAGTCTTGGTTCCACGTACTGACGAGCTGCTGATTTGATAGTAGACAGCTACTGTGTGACAGTGGAGTACTTGAGAGTTCGACACCCTGGAGCCGCCACTCCGCGTACCTATCCTGAAGAGGCCATACCGTGATTCAACATCTAGTTCTGCGCATCTAAAGAACTGTGCTCTCTGGTCTTGCATTACTGTCAATACCGCCCCTTAGGCGCCGCTTAGATTATTTTAAAGCCACGAAGTCACTATTATCGTTATCATTTATATCCACACAGCTAATGAGGCATCAAATACCTAGGCAAACTGGAACGAATGAACAATATTATTACCTATACTAGGTAATCAATTAATTTGCTGAGTAGCGCACAAGGTTGCAGTTTCACTTGTTCTAATTTGATACTATACACGCAGAATATCTATGGGTGGATGTAATAAAAGATTCCATGAAATACAGTCAAAGTAAATGCTTTATTATTTTGATTAGGTACATAATACAAAACATTAGTTCCTAGAAAGTATCCTGATTTATATAATCACAAGAGCATTCAATTTGAAATTACGGGAGTATGGTTTGAGTGTGCTGATTCAATAATGTGACAGAGGTTTGAAATTGAGTTCAGTTTACATTAGTTCAGCCACAGTTTACGGCAGATAAAACGTGCGACCAAGCCGGACTTGAGACTGATGCGCATGAGTTCGACCATCGGTATGCTGGGTCTGATCTTGAGACAGTTCTCATGGATCCATGTAAATGAGAGGCTGAACATAATTAATATTTAGGCTTGTATTAGTTAACTAGTCCCATGTGAGAATACTCAAGTGTTGGTAGTATTGATATTACTTGAAACGCTGAATTTGAATTTGTTTAGTCAAAAAAGGGATGATTTTTTGGTATTGGAGCAGCTCAAATGGGAGCAGTTTTATAATAAAGTTCTAAGTATTCATTATGTGTGGTGTGGTGTGGTGTGGTATGTAATGTAAATAACTGCCAGTATTTATTTGTTAAGAATCTAGAATTTCCCCTAGAAGTTAAGGGACACTTAATGATTTTTAGTAAGTGTTCTTGAAAAGTTGGTGTAAAGTGTAGAAAATTTAACAAAAACTATAAAAATAGGACTATAAGGTACATAAAATATAAACAATCACATGTTGTTTGGTTTGTAAGAAAGTTTTAATAAAGAAGTATTGAAAAATATTTTCACAGGGTGTATTAACAAAGAAATTAAACAATAAATTTAGTTATATACTAACATATGACTTTTACGCTATGCTAGGTAATAAGTCTAGGAATAATTAACTAAAATTTTTAATATAAATACACTAGAAGTGAATGTTTTACCCAAGTCAATATCGATTCCTAATTATAGCTAACACAGTACAAACATACATCGAGTGCGCCGGGGACTAAGAAGTGAAGAGATTCGACGCAGCTTATGTCCAGCATCGTTAAATAATAAACAGTGGGCTAGAGGCTAGTCCTAGTCGCGTGGCGTGCCGCTCACACACACAGTCACCAGTCCAGTCACACTCACACTCGCTCTCAGACACACACACGTCACTCACATGCCGCCGGCCGGGGGCACTCGTCGCCCGGTAGGTAATACTGCGTCTGTGCTAACAACATAAAATTTTGAAAGGGCGCTGCCCCGCTTAGCCGCTCTTGAACAGCAGGATGGCCACCTGGCCCAAGTAGAAATAGATGAAGTGACGAGTCTCGTGCGTGACGTACGACCCGAAGTTGCGCCCCACAATGCAATGCCACGTCGGGTTGTACTTCTTGTCGAACTCTTTCTTGATGAACGCCGCAATGTCCTGCAAACATGTAACACACACCCTCAAAATGTTTCTTCTAGGTGCCATGCAGAGACTGTCCAATGGGAATTTGCAGCTCTGATGAAATTATTTAATTCCATTCATTTTCGAATACATTGTTATTCAATTGATAAATTATGTGAATTATATTTTAGAAATCAACTAACCACAACAGGAAAACCTCATAGTTATCATTCGTGGGAATTTTGCACACCGTGGCTTATTGTCTATATATTATGTGTGTGTATGTGTGTGTGTATGTTGAATGGTGAAGTTCATTATTAGTTATGTATATAAGTCATAATATTTATTTAGGTAATAACTATATTATTTTCCGGAATTAAAGAAATTATCATGATTGTTTCAGCATTTACTTGAATAACATTTTTTTTTCTTGAATTAATTCCAAAAAAAATCGTTCTAAACCAAAATTATCTTCCTGATCACTTATCATGTGATCACACATTACAATCAACTCTACGAACTATAATGATTATGGTAATAACCCTTTTGCATTAAACGCTGGGCGCCCAGGGAAACCTACCTTTTCAATGTTGAACTTCTCTAGTGCCTGCGTTGCGCAGTCAACAGCATCTTGCTGCATCTCTTCGCTCATGTCAGCATTCTTGATCACCGCCTTGCGGTCGCACATCTTGTCGGCTATGTGTCTAACAAAAAATGTTTTGGTAAGTGTTTAAGTTTAATCCATTTTCTACCTGTGTTCCCCCCTCTTCCCCCTAAAGGTAACATAACATAACAATAGAAGACCATGAAATCTTAAATTGAATTGAGCGTTAAGTTAAGATGCATACCAAATCATGTGTTTTACAAAAGGATATTTGCTATAAAGCAAATATCAAAAGATTTAATCTTGTTGGCATTGATCTTTTCAATTGGTAGCAAAAATACAGAATGGTATTTAAGTTTTGTTTCAGTTTAATTTATATGTTCAAGTGACTTTTGTCTTTGATTCTAATTCCAGATTTATACCAGCTGCTATTAGAGTAGATATACCTGATAGATAGAATTATCTGAAGTGTTTTTTCAAGTATGTAGGTACTTCACAAAGAAATTGGGCTCCGAGGTTATTTACCTTGCCTTATAGGCATACTAAATGATGAATTTCCTTATTTAGACTTGTAATTACATTGTGGTTAACATAATTAAATGACTAATTGTATCATTTATTTTATAGCCGTTTCTAAACATATGCAATATTTTGTATATGGAGGATAATATAGCTCAAAACAGACATGCAAACTATCAGAAATGCTGTTTTTCTTTTTTAGGTAGAAAGTTACCAATAATCCTAATAAGGCGCGATATTAGATAGTGGGTTGTTTCCACTATCTTATCTATTTTATATTCAAGTCAGGTAACAACGTACCTTTACCAAATATGTTGGGGGAATAAAAATGTTAGTCCTTTGTGATATCATTCATAGAACAACTTTTTCATCAATTAATAAGGAGTTGAAAGGAGTTGGAGTTGGAATAAAACAAAACTAGTAGGAGGGCTGTCAAATAAAGAGGATTTCTGACAACACTATTGTCAGGATGGATAGAACAAAAAAGATGGGGGGCGAAAGATGTGTTGATCATCACAAGCCTGTACTAGTTGCAATCGATGACTGATAGCGTCAATGCGAAAGGTTATAGTTCCCGAACCTCGTCGATAACGTTCTGTTATGATTGATTTTCTACGTCTCTGACGAGGGGACGTTGATTGTTTATATTGAACAACAAAACGCTATAAATAACCTCCAGAAAAGGTCAAGCGCGAAATCCGGGAATCAATGCGCGCCCTTTACAAAATGTGTTCCTCACCCGCAAAGAAATATCGCGTGATATATGTGATAAAAACTTTTTTACAAAAAAAAAAAACCACCGACTTCCTTAAAAACACTACAAAGTGAAAAATAACTTTAATTTCGGTAGTCGGTGTCTTAGGATCTGTATTTACGGTTTTTTTGCCACCGACTTCCGAAATTAAAGTTATTTTTCACTTTGTAGTGTTTTTAAGGAAGTCGGTGGTTTTTTTTTTTTGTAAAAAAGTTTTTATTTTTAAATTTTTAGTTGTGGTATTCACCCTGCACTAATTCCAAACAAACAATGCATATTTATGCGATAGCAGAACTCGCGGTTGATTTCCTGTCATTTTTTAAAGAGTTCCGGTGTCTGTCTCCCGAACTCATCATCAGATCTATATGAAAATTATATGGGACCATTTCGGAATAAACCCCTTGCGAACAAAAAAAGAATTTTGCAAATCCATCTATATATGACGGAGTTATGCCCGAACATACATAAAAAAAAAAAACCAAGCATGGCCAGGCCAAAATGATTAAGGCTGCTTTTTTTTTTATTAAGCAGACAGTAGAGTGGGTATGAGCCCTCTCTAGTGTCTGCTGAGGAATCAATTCTCGATGTCAACGAGTATGTCTATCTAGGACAAGATATCTTCTAACTCCTGATCGATAAGGAGTTGTACCTTCCATCATCAGCTCAACGGAATATAAGAATACAAGTAACGATCTAAACGTGCCTATAATATTCAAAGAATTATCCCCTAACCTTCTAACCTTTCACTGTAAGTTCCTATATGTACTGTTCACCGATGAGGAGTTCCATGCGGTATCTTCGAAGACTATAATTAGTTCACCACGGATGGATAGATAGAACCAGCAATTATTTTTGATCTTTAGTACAATATCCAAATCACATTACGTGTACTGTTTGTTTTTGAGGAGTTCCTTCGTTTATCTCCCAAAGTATACATCAAATCTTCACAAAATTAATATGGGACCACCTCAGGAGTATACCCTTACGAATAAAAAAAGAATTTTCAAAATCGGTTGACAATTGGCGGAGAAATCGGTGAACATACATAAAAAAAAAAAAAAAAAAAAAAAATACATACAGTCGAACATATAACCTCCTCCTTTTTTTGAAGTCGGTTAAAAAGCGAACCCGCTGGATATCCCACGTTCTTAGTGGCGCAGTAGACGACTTTACCTGACCTCTTCACCAATCTGCGACGGCCTTTTCGTTGTAATTCTAACGGAAGCACTAGCACTAATGCCCGTCATCAAAACGATAGGAGAAATTAGGAACGAGGCACCGACATGTAATTCAGCTTAGTGCTTCAGAAGATAAAGATAATTCCCCATTACGCAGATTATCACTATAGAAACATCATGGTTAAATCAATAAAACCATTTCGTTGCACATATTTGCGAATATTTGCAGAATATAAATTGTTCCGCCTTCGAACTTTCGCACACCATTTTGTGGATATCGGAATAATCGAAAACTGGCACCAAAAAATATTTAAAACGCTTTATAATAAATTAATAATCACCAAATTAAAGAAATACTCACTTTTGCTTCGGGATAAGAACAAATTCTCACGTAAAGATTTTGATAACCGGAGATTCAATGCCTACTTTCCAGAGGATTCTTTCACAGGCTTCTTTCAGCGAAGATTTCTTCTAATTGCGACAGAGGGCGTTCCAAATTCAAACATGATATTCGAAAAATAAACTTTATGGCATATATTCAAACATTTTATAGTAGCCATTAGATGTATGGATAAATAAAAAAATGCATAAGATTTGCTATTTTTCACTAAAAAGTTAGTATTTATATCATTTTGGAGAAAAATTCAAGGCATGGCTGAATAGTTTCTGAACGTTACAATGTAATTATGTATAAAACTGAAAACCTTAATGCTTAAAATCAAAATTACTGGAAAATTCAATTGTGAAAATAGTAATCCAAGTTTAGAAAAAGGCCCAGTAAAATCAAATGATATAAGCAGTAATCTTTTATACTTGTTGGACGAAAGAATTTAAAAAAATGCTAGCCATAAACTCTCTAGTGATCTGAGCCACAGTAATGTCATTACTGTTCTGTTTCCGTTTCCTTCAGCTTTCCTCCTGCTGTCAGTCCGGTCGCCATATTTGATTAGTTCCTAATGAGAAACGCCGAAGCGTTACCCAAGAATTATAGAAAATTAGCGTAAAATATCTGTTAGTTTATTCATCAAACAACTCAAAATGTCTGGCGGAAGCAGCAGCAACAGAAATGAGTGCAGGATATACGTCGGCAACCTTCCCCCTGACATAAGGACAAAGGACATTCAAGATCTATTTTACAAATTCGGCAAAGTTACGTTCGTTGATCTGAAAAACAGAAAAGGACCCCCTTTTGCCTTCGTCGAATTTGAAGATCCAAGGTAAAATATTGATAATTCTGTGCCATTGTGTTAGGTTAGTATGCATTTACGCTGTATGGAACCAAATAATCGACATACTATCCTTTGTTGTGTGTACACATATTAGGTTATAGCTGGTATTGGCCTATTTTGCTAATATTCACTTTATAACTCCTGTTGTAACTTTATCTCTTTGACGACGGAAAGTCAAACAATGACATGCACATTGCAGCCATCGTGAATTTATAATTAGATAATGTGGGGAATACTAATTAAACAATGTAGGTAATCTGTTGTTTAGCGGACCTATTATACCCTGAAAACCTTTATTTTTAAATAAATATGATTATAATGAACCTTGTTTCATCTTATCTGGATGGAGATAATCATCTGTAGAAATACAGGCCTCCAAAGATACACTACATTACAGTACACTAAATTAGTTTTGTCATTCAGTGTAGGTGCCTACAGCTGATAAAAAAAAATTTAACGAGGAACAAGTCATTGCAACAGCATTGTATAATTATTCATTTTATAGACATGATTATCATTTTGAAGGTGTTACTAGGCACCTGCATGTGTGGTCACCATTTTGCCATCACACAGCAGGCCCCACCATAATATCACTGCTGAATTTAATTTTAAGGGTATTGGATTTTTTTCTAATTCTATGCATGTATACTTATATTAATGTAGAAAGTCGGTTTCATCCAGGCTTTTTGTGTGATTTTGAAATAATGTGTGTCTGAAGTTGTTGCAGAATCAGAGGTTCCTGGATATATCACACTCATTTGAGTGCTTTATAAAAAACATTGTTGTTTCAGCAACTTATAGGAAAAAACGGAATATTTTTTACCAGAAAAATGCATTAAAAATTACCATAATTAAAATGCTGTGGAATAATCATTATTGATATTGTAAAACATGAAACATTAGGATTCTATTCTAATAAAAAGTATTTATCATTGAACAATAATATGCCCATTGAATGTTATTTTGTGATAAGCAAGGCATGTAATGATAACAAGTTGTGGCTTTGTTATCATTTTGTGTGTACAGTACTTATCACTGGCATTGTCAATATTTAAAAAAATATGAATAATTTTAATCTTAGGTATGAATGTTTGCAGTCTTTGATAAAAATAATTCAAGGAGACATGTTTAATTTGTTTACTTTTTTAAATTAAAGGAATGGAAAACAAAGATATATGCAGCAAATTAAAAATTAGAGCTCAACTCAGAAAATTGAAACAGTAAAGTTGAAATTTTGTTAACAAAGATTCCTTTACCTTTTCTGAAACATGTATTGTAAAGGAAACACATAATCAAGTTCATAAAAAATCAATATGGTTTGCTTCCAGTTTGAAATGTTTGTGTGTGAAATGTTTGCAAAAGATCCATTTCAAGTTAAAAAAAAAATACTCAGTTTGGTTGACAACTTAAGTCATAGGTAGGAGCAGTCCCTTTGTAGTCAAATTATAATTATGTCATATCCTTATGTATTTCACTGTGTGAATGATCACCAAGAGATAAATAACCAGGTTCTTCAGATATAGTTAAACTATTTTTTTTAAACTGCTGAATGGTTACAAATAAAGATTATTTTAATTATTTGAATACATAGTTCATTTATCAACTTGTCTCCATTGGTGACTGTACATAAATAATAAAATAAATAAATTTATAGGGCACCTAAATACTACTTTTGACTTGTACATACTTAACATGCGGTTTCATTACAATAGTCTCCTTGCTGGTATTTAATTAGTGTTTGTTCATGCGTTTAGTCCATTAACATATTGAAACAACAATGTTAATTGCCACACCTGCTTGTGCCTGGTATGTTGGAAAATATTTAAAAACAATATTGTATTTAACATTACATTGATATTAAATGTTTCATTCCATGTGTCTCAAAAGTGGATTTTTTATTACACTTTACAGGTTAACATTTGGTTGGTCAGTATGTTAAAACTAGATGCCGCCAGCATTTCATAGGTGACTGAGCCCTGAGAAAAAATGGCGAAACCAACTCGGGAGGTCAAGGTCTCTTTTAAAGTCCATTGTTAGTGTCACAATGAATACAAGGGAACATTGTCAGTTTTAATGACATGATAATAAACAAAATGTTAATAACTACCAGCCTGCAGATTGATTGAAAACAACCTTAATAATACAAATTATAATGCATGACTTGCAATTTTTGTGTGAACAACGTAATTATTACAATGAAATACATTTTAGTCAGCATAATATTTTCGTAAGTTTTGTTGCAAGCAACGCTTTTTGTATTTAAAACACAACATGTTAAAAAACCATAATTATGTTTCCTTGTCATAATTATGTTTTTCTGCTTTTTCTATCTTCTAATAATAATTGTTCTCATTTTGTGGTGCTAAATAACAAAGATTTAGTGCCCTACAAGAGATTTTATTTTGGCTGAAAAAAAAACTAGATCCTCCATTTTGACACCATTGCACCAAATATTGACGCATAAGCTTCAATTCTCCACAGAGATGCAGATGACGCGGTCCGAGCCCGCGACGGCTATGATTACGACGGCTACCGTCTCCGCGTAGAGTTCCCGCGCGGCGGTGGCGGGGGCGGAGGCCGAGGCGGCCGCGGAGGTCCCGAGCGCTTCGGAGCCCGCACTGCCACCCGCGGCCCGCCCGCCCGTCGCTCCGAGTACCGCGTCCTGGTCACAGGGTTGCCACCTTCAGGATCTTGGCAAGACCTGAAGGACCACATGCGTGAGGCCGGGGATGTCTGCTTCGCGGACACCTTCAAGGACGGCACGGGTGTGGTGGAGTTTTTGCGTCATGAGGACATGAAGTATGCTGTCAAGAAGCTTGATGATTCGAGATTTAGAAGTCATGAGGTGAGTTATGTGGGAAATTATTTTTCGGTCATGATGTTCGGAATATTTTGCAGTAGCACTATCAATAACCTCAATGTGAAATCTTCAGGGCAGTAAATTACATAGCTTATTAAAATCGATCTGACTCTGAACAATATCAAATTAAAGTAAAAAATGTGATAATGTTCAGAGTCAGGACTGCTTTTGCATCACCAAAATTTTTTGACATCACCAAATCCCTCATTACTATGCTCCTAATAAATGTCTGGTTGGACATTTGAGCTAGTAATTACAATGTAAAACTGCTGATTTACAATCGTTCCCCTTATTTACAGGGGTGAATAAGGGGACATTATTAAGGGCAATACAACCACATACAATTTAAACTTTTCTACCCCATTCGTGACCAAAACCGCGCTAGTTTCGATTATATTGTCAAAAACTTTCCAGAAACCCCCATTACTATAAATTCTGAAGTTTGTAGATAGTTAAAACGGTGCCACTCTATAAACATAGGTATACTACGCATTTACATTGATCTACATTCTACCTCCATGCTAGGGAGGCGTCAAGGTGATATACCTGTGCTCTGTATTGATTTTATTATCTATGGCGCCTACTTACAATGTAGTTGTGAAGGGGAGGAAGGTACCATAGGGTAGGTATGTTGAGTCATTGGAGGGGTCAAAGAACTTGTGTGAGTGATGAATACGATACAAATGATGATTAATGTTTATTAATACACAGACAGTAATGATTTTGAAGAATTGACACTAAAATACGCTTGATGGCTAAAGTTTTACTCATCGGTCATAAGTATTTTCGTAGTTTACTGTTTAAAATATCTCAAGTGTAAGCTTTGAGTATATAACAACTATATTATTGATAGGTAATACAGGCTCATGCCCGCAACTCCACGTCAGTGAGCGTATTTTGCTTACAGCATATAATTATAGGAATAAACTAGTGTATTACGTAGACACTGATAAGATAACTGATATTTATTTCAGTGAGCACACAGTTTAAAAACATCTACAAAGCAAATATAAAAACGTTGTAAACTTTTAAACAAGATTTATATTGGTAACTCTGTTCCATTGTTCCCTGATATGACTCCGGTAACTTGCATTATTTCCTTGTATTATTCACAGATAAGGTTGTTGATATAAACAGAGGAATCGCAGTTATTCTCGTTTCCATACCAGACAGATGTGCTGCTGGGGAATATGTTGCGATAATTAATCCCAGCTAAAGCTTTAGGACGTATGGTGAAGGGCGAGCGCTATACGTGACCTTATGTAATTTTGACGTTCAAAAAGTGCTGGTTCTCAGCCTCATTTGAATAATTGAGTGTTGATGTTAATATGTTACTACAGTTGATAACATTATGTTCGTGCAGGGCGAGGTGTCGTACATCCGCGTGAAGGAGGACTATGGTGGTGGTGGTGGTGGCGGCGGCGGCGGCGGCGGTGGTGGCGGCGGAGGCGCCGACCGGTACAGCGGAGACCGCGACAGGTCAGTCACACTGCTGCTTATATTCATGAGAAGGGTAAATGCGCCTGAGAATGTTCTGATGAGAAATTTCATCTTTCTTTTCATTTTTTTTTTTCCTTCAAGATCGTAACAAACCCTGCAATGAAATAAAAATATTTCCCTTTGTTTGCTTTCTTCTTTTTAAAGTGTCGAAATTTTTTAAATGTGTTGGGAATCTCATTATCTAAAAGGAAAAGGGATCATCAACCAATTCTTTGCTTTTGATGAGTTTTGAATTCTTGATTGGCAACTGGTTCAATATCAACAAGGTCGGAAAATTGCTTCGGCAGAAAATAAATGATTAAAATCAATTTTATTGAACTACTGACCATGACAAAACATTAAAATTGATTGGTTTTAACTGAACTTCATACAATAACCTTGAAAAGTAAATTATACTTGATATTGTTATTTATAAGCATTTTGTAAACTTTCCAAAGAAATTCTTGGAATGACCGAAGAATCTGTTTAAAATAAAAGGTAAAACAGTCAAGTCCATGTCAGGACTCGCACAATGAAGGGTTCTGTAGTTGGGTTGAATCCATCCCAAATAACAATGTTGTTGAAAAACTTGTTTTCCCATACATCAATATACCTACTGCACGGTTAATTCTCCAACTGCAAATGTAAGTTTGTAATTGGAAGTGATAAAACTGCAAATGAACTTTTTCCATCTTGGTGAGCCACCTGTAGTTGCAGAATTTATTTCAAGTTGTGAGCGATAGCAAGCAAGCGTGTGAAGTCCTGGCACGTGAGTGCGATGCCCGCAGGTCCCGCTCGTACTCGCCGCGGCGGCGCGGCTCGCCCACGTACTCGCCGGTGCGGCGCAGCTACTCGCGCTCGCGCAGCCGCTCGCGCTCGCACAACTACTGAGCCCCGCGCCGGCGCCGGCCGCAGCCAGGTAACCTACCGCATCTTACCTCCTGCTAACTCTACCCATTCTTATAGCATTCCTTCCACTCTCACTTTAGGTGTTATGTAGCATTTCTAGTAGTCTAATAAGCTAGACGTATATTAAAACTCCCATATGATGCAAAGCATAATACAATGCAAAAATACCGCTTTTGTAAATGTAGCTTCCATGGGAGACATTAATAAAAAACATTCACTTGAATCAAATCCATGCCTATCAAAAATAGCAGGCAATATTTGTACAATCAATATTCTTTATGAGAAATTTAGAAAGTTTTCCTGGAATATATGGTCGTCAAACTTATACATAATAATATGGTAGTCAAACTCATGGCAAAAGAAAAAAAATATGCAACTGGTTTTTTTTTTTTTTTTTGTAAATATTGAAAAGTATTTTAAATTGAAAAGTAGATTAATATTTTGAAAAATAATTGAAGACAATAACATAACACATTGCTCTAGCACTGTTCAATTGACTACAATGACCTATAAAGTACATATTTATATTATTAATTCTACATTGGTAGGACCCTAGCTTAGGATTTTATCCAAAGATTATCTAAATTTAACATATTTGTGATGCACTGAATGACTAAAATCCGTATTATCTATATTTTTACTGTCTTGGGAATATTTTGACATAAGCGAAAGCTATATTTACAGTAAAGGAAGGATACACTGGATATAGCAGTTGACAGCTTATCGAACATTACACTGGACGACTTTGTCGAAATAATTGAAAATATCTCTGGACTTATAAGGATATGGATTTCATATGGATTTATCAGGTTTGCGGCAATACAGACATACTTTGGCAATGATATCCTTGAGATAGCTTTTACGAATAGTTATAATTTCGTTTGTTTGTTTTGCCTTGCATAATACGTTTGATTTTTGTGCTTTCTTATTAATTTAAATACTGTAGTTTTGTAAACTCAAAGACAATCTAAATGGTGATAAGGCAGATTAATATATTATTTTAGTTGAATGTATTATTTTCAATTTATAATCGTATGAGTACACTTTTAAAAAACATGTACTAAATTCATACTTAATTTAAAACTTTTAATACTCAAATCTTCCTCAAAGTCAGACCGGATTCGGTGAGATCACTATTTCTGGATTCGGTAAGGAACCTTGCGTTAAATCGCTGCCCCTATAACTAGCGAGCACAGAGTGTTAAGCACATGGAGTACTCACTAGAAACCACTTGCAAAATTTTGCGAATCATATAAATATGAGTTAGTGGAGTGTCCGTGTGGTTAGTGCCTTGTGCCAGCAGTTGACAGTATGACAACTGAAGGTCTATATTTCGACAGCTGACGGAGCGGCGGGCGGCGACGCGGCGGGGGAGCCACACTCTGCTAGACTTAAGAGAGCATATTAATGTATTAGTTCGTCAAGCTGGACGACACTCTGTTACCGACCGTGTCCATGTACTACAGACCGTCGCACTGGCAACACCACAACACAAGTGTTATATAAACAAATGTTCGTTGCGGCAGTGTCTGCTGTAGTACATAGATGTGGTCGCATTTTAGTGTTTAGAGTCGTTTATTTAGTAACATTCTGGTTAAGGTAGATGATTGTTGCGCCGTGGCCGCGCGCCGCAGCCCCGACAGAGCGACAACTCGTCGCCGCCAGACGGCCCGGGGCTGCGGCGCGCGCTCTACGTTATAACTGACACGATGACTGTTTATAATTAAAAGCATTTTCTTTTGTTTCATCCACTGTGGATTGGGCTCGTTGGATGTGCTTGGCTGGAGGTGTGAGTCAGGATGCCGTAGAGGCCTCGCGTGTAGGATCGGATCGGATCGGACCGCACCGGCGGATCTCTGGCGGACATTTGAATATTTGTCGCGTGGATGTAATGTTCCCTTTCGGATGTTGGATTTCTTATCGGATCGTTGACGATGAGCGGCCCGGCGGGTCACTACGCACCTTCCGCGCTGGATCAGGATCAGGACCTTTGGGTATGAATATTCAAATTAATTGCAAAATAACTTATGTTGAGTGCACGCTCGGTACAGAGTATTAATGTTTGTTTGGATATCCTTAACTCACACTTTATTTGCTTCTCGATGTCTGCCGTTTATTTCCTAGACGTAGGATTTCGGTTCAGTGACGATGTGAGATAAACTTTCTATTAGCTTTGCTCATTAGTGTGTTAGACCTAACAATTCAATGTCATATATAAATAATTAGCATGCTTTATGAGCTTTTCATACAACCTTACCTGCGTGACAGCGAGACGAGGCGTGTCTGGAACGGTGACCGAGAATGGATATTGTTTTAAAATTGACATATTATGTAAATGAGACAGATTGTAATTATGGAATGTGATGTTAGGAACACAAATTAAATCACAAATGTATTGTAACGTGTGCGTCGCCGACGCTCGATATCATAGATGTATTGTGTGGACATTGTAATTTAGGTACTGGATCTGCATTCCAAAGACCAACACAGTTTGATGGACTTAATAAATTCCTTACAAAAGAACTTGTATGTGTTTGATTTTCTATTTACCTAAAACCTATTATAACAGCACCAACAGGCGTTTGACGATCCATTCAAAAATCTGTTGTTACAAATATGCATAGCATCCTAAAAACGCTATAGCCATGAGATCAACTATTACCTGATAAAAGTTATTTGATGCAAAATAATTGATCATGGCAGGAACACTCGATAGCCCTGCGTATTTCCAATCTGTACAAGGCTAGAACGCAAGGGTGTGAAACTAGTCGCGTATAGATTGGAAATCACTTTTTAATCAAGGTCTTCCAATCTATACAAGAGTAGTACGCAAATACTCGTGTATACTTTGTAGTGGCCAAAGTAAATAAATTGTTCCATAATATACAGTGCTACTCCGAATGCAAACTAAACCTGTAGGTATAGACGAGCGGCCGACGAGTGTCAGAAACGACATGGTTTGGGGAGGTTAGGTTAAGGCGCGGACTGACTACGATTTTAAATGCTACAACTACATGCTACAGCTCCAACAAATAAGGTTGAAAATTGAATAAATATTTGGATTGACGATGTGACTAAGCTGCGAATTGGCATTTATTTTACGGTTTTATTTAGATTATTCGGACTACACACATTAAATTAAATAATTGTCTGGTTAAAGTTTTAAAGTAACGTTTATTCTATTGAACTCTTTAAAAAAAAATGTTGTTATCGCTGAAAATACAGAGATGTTCGACGTCAAAGTTTTTTTTGTGAAACAATTTTTATTGGGAATATCAAACAATTTTTCACTATTCTATTCGGTTAGAATTTTTCTTTAAACCCTTCTCTATCCACTGTATTTTTTGTGTCGTATATTTTCATTGCATTACGTCATACTCGATTGTCAAAGACACCAGTGTTTTGTGAATATTGAGGTAACAGCGCGCCTTAAGGTAAAACTGTGACCTCCTATGGAAACGCCTTGATTCTGTTGACGAGCCCTGTCAGCGAAGTGTCCTGTCGAGCGTTGCTACTTCCCCTTCATTTTATTCGTCAACCCCACAGAATATAATCAAACATATTTCTCAAAAATGGGGGGGGGGGTTCGAAACTTTTCCTTCACAGGAGAGGCTCTACACCCCCCTCCTCCCGTAACACCCCTTAAATCGAAGCCCGGCAATCAGAAGTCCTACCAAATTCCTATGATGGCATTCTGGCCTTGTATAAATTGGAATGATGCACGTGCGCGTCTACATTACTAACTTGAAGTAGTACGCAAAATTCGTGTATACTTTGTAATCACAAGTTTAAAAAATGCATTACAAAATATACGCGAGCAGATTCCTATGGTTGCGTTTTGGCCTTGTACAGAATGGAAATACGCAGCCCTGCATATTAAGGCGCGGACTGACTACGATTTTAAATGCTACAACTGCATGCTACAGCTCCAACAAATAAGGTTGAAAATTGAATAAATATTTGTGATGTGATGTGACTAAGCTGCGAATTGGCATTTATTTTACGGGTTTTATTTAGATTATTCGGACTACACACATTAAATTAAATAATTGTCCGGTTAAAGTTTTAAAGTAATGTTTATTCTATTGAACTCTTTAAAAAAAAAATGTTGTTATCGCTGAAAAAACAGAGATGTTCGACGTCAAAGTTTTTTTTGTGAAACAATTTTTATTGGGAATATCAAACAATTTTTCACTATTCTATTCGGTTAGAATTTTTCTTTAAACCTTTCTCTGTCCACTGTATTTTTTGTGTCGTATATTTTCATTGCGTTACGTCATACTCGATTGTCAAAGACACCAGTGTTTTGTGAATATTGAGGTTACACCGCGCCTTAATGCGCTCACTGCACTTTTCATATTAGCACTCCATTTTGTTACCTACTCTGTTATTCATCTCTACAAAAATTTTTGGCTTTTTAGGAAAAATCCTCTCAAGTCTCTAAAGGAGAAAGGAACCTAAAAGATAAGGTTATAAAAGTAGCCATAAAAAAAAAACAAATTAATTTAAATTAGAATCCCTATATTATGTACACAAAGTCTAAATCACATTAATTTTATTTCCGAGTCTTTTCACACAACACACTTTTAGATCTTGAACCCTGAATGTATGGCGCACGTGCCGAACGTGAGGTTTTCGTAAGTGACCTGTCTGAAGCCTGCGTCTTCGATCATCGTCTTGAAGTTCTCCTGGGAAGAGAAAGAAAGGTACCTAGGTTTATAAAAATTCAATTGAAATATCTACATTTATCGTGATGATGGAATTAGGTCATGCTGCCTTTTTTTAGAATTTAGACTTCATTTTTCTTACACAGGTGGTGCGTTTCATTTCCAAAGGAAACTTAATTGGATTTCTACCCATATCTTCCGTGGCTGGCTGACAAAATTACAACTTTCATTTACTTCCACTATAAGTGAGACCATTACAGAATGAGTTCAAAATATTAGATTTAATTCCTCAATAAATTGATCCTGGCTTGGGCGTAGAACTGCCCTCTCGTCCGCAAAAATATGCACATGCTGATGTGGTTATTGATACAAGGCAACTCCAACATATAATAAGTACTACCCGAATATAGGGTTGGCTTTCACCTAAGGCTAGTTTTTGGGGAATTTACATAACATCTTACTGGTCATGGATTTTTGCGAAGTAACGGCTGACTCCAAACCGTACATAGCATGTAAAATTATCATTAGCTTGTTGTACCTGATTGGGGAACTGCCGGATGCTCTCAACGAGGTACTGGTACGGCTTCCACTGGCCCGCGAACAGCTGGCCCAGCACTGGGATCACTTGGAACGAATACTGGTCGTATACCCTGCAAGATATATATTGATACATCATCAGCCTATGGCAATCTACAACGGCACTCGGTGGCGGAACGTAGATGTCCAAAGGAATAAGAAACCCCATAATCATCTGTCATCACATATAATTTCTTCATTAACTGCTTTTAGATAATATACAAAATAAAAATAATTGCAACGCTCTCTCTGATTTGAACGTGCGTGTCTTTTGCCGGGTACCTTATCTATACTATTATTATAAAGCTGAAGAGTTTGTTTGTATTTTTGTTTGATTAAACGCGCTAATCTCAGGAACTACCGGTCCGAATTAAAAAAATATTTTTGTGTTGGGTAGCCTATTTATCGAGGAAGGCTATATAACATCACGCTACATCCAAGAGGAGCGGAGCAGTAATTAAAAATTTTGCAAAAACGGGAAAAATCGCACGGGTAGGCGATTCGATGCGACGGGAAGGGTCGGGGGAACATGAAATTTCAATTTCAATACAGCATTAATCCTTATCCAATTAAGTACCTTAAAATACATTGTGAATTTAATATAGATCAATATGGCACTTTAGATCATGTAATTTGAATGAATATCTTAGAAGATATCAGAGATTTAAAATGCGGGGGCAAATCAGCTTGCGGGTCGTACGTCCTTCCCGTCCATCCGTTGGCAGCGGCCGGGTAGTACAGGATAAGTAGGATTGTAATTCATATTACTTTGGCTTCATAGTAATTGCGAATATCATGTGTGTTCATTATACTCAAAACAAACCTAATAGTATTATTCCAAGTAAGAGACCGCGAAATGGCTTAGATGTTTAGATTTTTGGATGTTTGTTTCTCAATGATGCAAAGACGGCCAAACGGATTTAGATCGAATTTGGCACAAAGATATATAGTTGATACGTAACAGATAGGATACCTACTTTATCCCGGTAGTAGGTTCCCGGGTGATATTTTCCGACAGCTATACGGGCCAAGCCACTGGCAAAAGTACTATTCCTATAATTATGTTCGGTGTCTGATAAAATGATTCGAGTGTCTGTATAGGTAAAATAGGAGCGTTAAGAAAAACCTGGAAGACTTATATTCAACTAAACCAAGCCCTATGTCGCAGTCTTCTTACTCTGAATACTATTACTCTTATTTTAAAAATAATAGTTTAAAAAAACTAAAAAACACGCTTCCATTAAAAACCAAACTAAAAAGTACAAAATAATGGAAAAAAGCGTGGGGTGCTTTTTAAAGTATTTTTTTATTGATATCAGGCACCCCACGCTTTTTTTCCATTATTTTCTACTTTTTAGTTTGGTTTTCTATGGAAGCGTGCTATTTAGTTTTTTAAACTATTATTTATTTTCTATTTTATAGGGTGTTTTGAATTTTGAGACATGTCAGCGTAGTTTTCGAAGAAAGTTTTTTTGCTGTCCTGGTAACCTTGGCAAGGATAATGGCACAAATTTATGAAATTATGGTATTGTCATCGGTCCTCAATAAGTCTACAGAGTTTAAATGAAATCTGGTCGTTTAAAGTGGGTCAAAATCGCGCTATAAGGAGTCGGTTACAAACAAATATACAAAAGCGTGTAAAAACACCAACACACATGATGTTCTCATAAACTATGAATCTTAAGTAATATGAATTATAATCCTACTACTACTAATATTATAAATGTGAAAATATGTATGGATGGGTGTTTGTTTCTCAATCACGCAAAAATGGCTGAATGGATCTGGATCAAAAATAGCACACAGAGTCTATATTACCCATATAACCTGGAATAACACATTCTTATCGCGGTAGTACGTCCTCTTGCATTAATTTCCGACATCCACGCCGGCGAAGCCGCGGGCAAAAGCTAGTGTGCTATAAAGATACTTTGGTGCACAAAATCTTATTATGTAATTTCACCGCTTGGGCTACATTTTACACACTTTGATTTGACAGAAACTCTGTGCATGGTTCCAATTGGTTGATTCCTATGAAGATGAGCCGGCCAGAAAGTCCATCGTAACTTTTTTTACAAATAATTAGATTTTACAATGGTTTTAAATTACAGTGTTATTTGGTATGGGAAGACAGTGTAAACCTGTCAACAAGAACCAGGTAAGTACTTAAGAAAATGGTCTACAAATCTACAACACATAGTTGCAGACGCTAACTGTACCTACCATTGTAACGTACTGTTGGGCAGTTGGCTAAACTCCAGGCACATGAAACGCCCGCCAGGTGTCAGCACTCTGTAAGCTTCCTCAAGGACCTGTACAACAAAATCTTCGTTTAGAATAATCATGTGATCATTCCAGTCTGGCTGTCTAGTAGGCAGAGATCTACTAGTAAATCAGAGTAGGGAGACGTCAAGGCAACCGCTATACTCATCGAGGCGGCATTATCAACACTTCTATTCATAAACCATGTATAAAACAAAAAGTGGTCTCCGCTTACTTCTATGACACAAATAACATACCTATATAGAAACTGACAGGTTTGACTAGCTCACGACAGAAGTAGGTAAGAGCTCAGCAATTTTGGCGCACTAATTTTATTAGTATATATATATGTCGACGTTGCTGGTGCGGCGATTTCGTTCTCTAAATCAAAATCAAAAATCATTTATTCAAATTAGGCTGAGGATCAGCAATTTTCGAACCTCAAAATTACATAATGATAACCCCTAAAACGCTCGCCCATCCCGCGCCTCTGTGATCAATATCGATCGATAGTCGGTCTTTCAACGATCAATTATATTTTGAGGCGATCGACTGGTCTCGTTGACAACCAGTATCTCCACTGATGTAGTATCTTCAAATGTTTACACTACAGAGCAGCCTGTCTGGGTAAGCCCGCACCTTATCAACATGAGTGCAGTTCCGGATGCCGAAGGCGATGGTGTAGGCGTCGTAACTGTCGTCAGGCAGATGCAGCTTCTCCGCGTCGCCGCACACCCAGTCTATCGCCACGCCGCAACCCTCTGGGGTGAAGCCTAGTCTGAAATAGGGTTAGCTAGGATTAATGAGACAGATTTTTAACTCAATGAAAATGGAAGGTATTCTGTTTACGCTGCAATGACATTGACATGGGGGCTCTGTTGGTTAACATTTTGTGAAATACTTTATAAAATGCATTGAAAAATCTGGCATTGCCAGAACACTTGTCTATTGTGTGCTATTGCTTCCTATTTCTCTTAGTAGGTATGCAGTTTTACTTGATTAATTTCTTTGGGGTAAAAAGTACCTGTGCTGATAAATCTTTTGTAATTAATTTATTGGTTGTTTTTATAAGAAGTGGAGCTTTGATAGCATTCTAATGTAGCTGGTAATACCACTGCAAGAGGTATGACTAGTTGGAGACAACATTATACAATCATAATGATAAAATCAATATAAAACCTACTTCTGTGCTCTCTGCTTGCCAACATCCAGCATGGCTTGGTTGATGTCACAAACTGTGACGCTGCTATTAGCCGCATGCGATGGACCCAGGCTCTGTAGGTACTTTATGTATCTGAATGCTATGTCACCTGAAATGTTCATAAAATCCTGAATTAATGAGAACAAAATTCTAAAAATAACATAATATATCCTAAATTGACCCACTTCTGGGCACAGGCCTCCCCCCTAGTCTCTCTGAGAACTCCTCTAACCCCCTGGATATACTTCATGCAGTACACATTAGTTTAGGATATACAAACAAAAAAATAAGTGTGTGTAACTTTAGTCAAGTGTACTCCTACAGGTACAGAAGTCTTGGCTGAATACTTTGGTTGTTTGCAATTAATATGTATTAATATCTATGTCGTGCAACCTATGTATAACGCAGGGCGAGCCTATAGGCATCATTGGCACAAACCCAAGATGAAAATATAATATTATGAAAACTACACTCACCAGTGCCGCCAGCCATATCCAACAGTTTTGTCTCCTGTCTGGGTGCCAGTCTTTGCATGAAGATATCCTTCCATACTCTATGGATGCCCATAGACATGACATCATTCATCAGATCATACTTCTCCGCTACCGTCTCGAATACCTCGTGAACTGGAAGATTTATAAAAAGTCAAATAAAATCACCAGTTATTAAGAAAAGATTTAGTCCCCACTACAAAAACGAAAAACATCAATTTTGTCACTGACCAACTCATTCAGTCATACAAATGACCAAGGTCCTAGAAATTTTGTATGTAGGCTAGAATTTACACACAAATATCAAAAACTTTAAAACAGTGGACGAGTTATGTAAGGCTTGTCCCAGTCTAACCTAATTTACATGAAATGTTTTTGGTGGGCAACATCCTACAGTATCCTAAGGAGTACAACTCGCACTTATCCGGTTATTTGTCTTTATTAACCCTGAAGAATAACGTTGGACAGTTTTTGTAAAGAAAATTAAGATTTTTCACTAATTTGCAACGCAAAGCTTAACCAAAAAGACAAAAAGCTTATGAAAAAACAATTCTGTGCCTGTGGGGGGCTCAAAACTAAGGAAGACAGGAATACAGGGCATACTGAATAATTTTTGGGTTATGTTTTCATTCTGACAGAATCATGAATCAAATAAATCGTAAATGTACACCTAAAGATAGAAGATTTGTTCGTTATACATGAAACTAATATTGTCAAGTGCTGTTTATTTGTATTTCCATAGTAAATATTACCTTTTTTTGATTTTTCGCCTTCATCAACAACTTGAAATCCAAAGTGTGTCTGGCCGGGTTTCGGTGCTTCAGTTTCGGTCTCCTTGGCAGCTGTTTGCGTACTCATAGCGCGGAGTCGTAATCCTTGTTGGACTGCACATCTTATCTTGGACAATATAACTAACCCTGACCTAAGCGCCATAACTTAATTCTGAAAAAACCAAACGAATCAACAAAAATTTGGAAATCAGTACTCAGCTCAGCTGACTGTCACTGTCAGTGTCAGAAATTCTGAGGGTTAGGTTAGAGAATTTGAGACATTTCTTAGGGTTCCCTAATCAACATTTTAGTTTAAAATAGAAAATAGTTTATTATGTCTAATTTATGAAAAACTATTTTTGATGTACATTCATTTATACTTTGTGAATGTGAGAACGTTGTAGGCCTTGTAGACTGTAGACAATTTTCGATTTTATTCAGTGGTACTGGTACTTGTTGACAGGCCTACACCGTCCTCCCATACCTATTAACGCTGTAATTTGAAACCATTGTAAAAACCAATTACCTATTTTTAAAAGAGTAACTGTGGAGTTTCTTGCCGGCTCTTCTCCATAGGAATCAACAAATTTGAACCGTGCTAGCCTAGCCTTTTTTTATTTCGAGGTGGAAATCCTTATGGATGTCCACCCTGGGGTGGGCGGAGGAGTCTGTCAGACTCTTACTGACTAAAACCACCCCGGTGTTCCATCCCACACCTACGTCAGGAACCACGGGAACTAATGCATCTTCCGCAATCCCCGACTGGTGTCCGCCTATGCGGGCCTCCTGACGTTAGGAGGGGAGTGAGGTGTTACACTCCCCCCCCCCATACATCACAGGGAGGCGCGCGTGGAACACTACGTGCCACCATCTTGGGTCCTAAGGAATCGCCCCTGGACCCATTAAGGGGTACTGGAAGAGGGCGTTGTCCGCACTCCGCCAACGCCCGGTGCACCTGCTGCGGGCTGGGTGAGTGGAAGATATCTCCGGCTCCCTCTCCGTAGCCTCCTTCTGTGACATGACTGATTCGCAGAAGGATACCACCGCGTCTCAGGAGTCCTAGGACTCCTCGCTGCTGACCATCGACTCGATCACTGCCGGCAGCGACAGGTCGCTGCCTACTCCTGAGACGAGGGCACGACGCGGCTCCTTCCAAGTGGCACATTCTGCCAGCGTATGCCACGCCGTGTCCTCCCGGCAGTCGACGCAGTGGTGACACCGGGCGTCGGGCTCCCTGTTTATACGACACGGGTACTTCCCGAAGCACCCATGCCCCGAGAGTACCTGCGTTGCGCGAAACGACAGGGAGCTGTGCCTTCTCCTGGTGAGGCCGAGCCTAGCCAAACCTAACCTAATTTGATTTAACTAGCATAAACAACACCCTTTTATTAACGTCATGTCCGTCCGGATAAGTTTAACTTGGAGACAAGTGGTGCTATATTAATGAAAAGTGGAAAGTAGGTGTATTAAAGGTTTAATTGGTGTTAAATTCTAAAAAAAAACAAAGCTAACTATAATAATACATATTCTGTTCACCATATTTTTCATTTGATAAAGAACAACAATTTGAAGGCCCACACCAGCGAGACATTTGAGTGAGCATGACAAACTCGCAGCTGCTAGGGCACATTCAAGTCAATGAAGGACGTACCGAGTAAATGGTAGTTTTATAGGAGAAACACAGTGCTCACTCATTTGTTGTACAAATTTACAATGCTAAAAGATTGAATTGAGGAAAGTATTGAGTAGGTATTGAATTTATACAATGCAAAGATATCTAGTATTAACAATATTCAGTGGCTCCAACAATATTTTCGAATGCTAATGAAATTAGTTTAAGGGACCTTGTGGAGCAGGACAACCAGCGTTTAGCCAAGCATTTGTGTCAGCAATATAATCCCCAATTTTTAATATGCTTGGCTGCATAGTGTGCGTTTTAAACAAGATTTAAATTGTGTTTCATTGAGTTGGAGTATGTCGGGAGGTATTTTTAACCGACTTCAAAAAGGAGGAGGTTCTCAATTCGGATGTTTATATGTTTTTTTTTTTATGTATGTTCGGCCATAACTCCGTCATATATAGACGGATTAGCAAAATTCTTGTTTTGTTCGAAAGGGGTTTATTCCGAAATGGTTCCATATAAATTTCATATAGATCTGATGATGATTTCCAGAGACAGACACCGGAACTCTTTAAAAAATGACAGCAAATCAACCGCGATTTCTGCTATCGCTTAAATATGCATTGTTTGTTTCAAATTAGTGCAGGGTGGATACCACAACTAAAAATTTAAAAATAAAAACTTTTTTACAAAAAAAAAAACAACCGACTTCCTTAAAAACACTACAAAGTGAAAAATAACTTTAATTTCGGAAATCGGTGGCAAAAAAAACATAAATACAGATCCTAAGACACCGACTTCCGAAATTAAAGTTATTTTTCACTTTGTAGTGTTTTTAGAAAGTCGGTTGTTTTTTTTTTTTGTAAAAAAGTTTTTATTGTACCATTTTAAACAGTACCCCATGAAGAATGAGTCTACTTTAGGCAGACTGAAAACTGGTTTAACTAATTAGTCCTTATTTCTAGTCCTAAAGGTGTGTCTTTCACCTCTTGAGCAGTTTTTACCAAGATCGAACGAACGAACGGCAGGAATAAACTGATCGAAGTTGAACATCACCTTGAGACATCGAGCACTGGAAAAGTTCACACAAGTACAAAGATAGCATATAAGTAGTCTCGATGAAATGGCACTATCATAGCTAGTACCCAACACAAGTTATTAAGGCGTGGTTTCCCGAAAGAAGTGCACTAAAATTAAAAAAATATCGCTTAAAGCTATTCGCAATTTTTACTGAATTAAATTGAGTTCGAGGTTACGGCGGAAACATTTTAAAGAATGTGATTACTAGAAAAACACTTTCCATGCCAAATTGATAAATTTATCAATCATATGCATCATTTGATGAATATTGAAATTACGAAAATAACCAAATCTATACCTCTATACTTAATATTATAAAGCTGAAGAGTTTGTTTGTTTGTTTGATTGAACGCGCTAATCTCAGAAACTACTAGTCCGAATTGTTTTATTTTTTGTGTTGGGTAGCCTATTTATCGAGAAAGGCTATAGGCTATATAACATTACGCTACAACCAAGAAGAGCGGAGCAGTAATAAAAAATGTTACAAAAACGGGGAAAATCGCACGGGTAGGCGATTCGACGCGACGGGAAGGGTCGGGGGCACAAGAAATTTAACGCGGACGAAGTCACGGCCAGAAGCTAGTAGCGAAATAAAACCAAACTCATGATGAAACTTGAAAAGAACTGATTAAATTAAAAGATAGAATCAACTTATATCGAGTATTTTCTCATACTATAATGCTTTTGTAGATCATAAAGTACGCCAACGTGAAATAGGTTTCAATAATCTATATTAAAGTTCGGTTAGCACACGTAGTGACAAACTATCCGAAGAAAAATATCATTTGCACGCATAAGCATGTGAAGGAGTTATCGTTGGACCGAGGTATGTTAAAAATTATGGTGTTTTTAAGGTGTTTATTTAAGGTGGATTTCCACGAAATTCAAATCAATTTGCAGGTCAGCATCAAGCTGTTTGTTGAACAAAATATGTTTCGCCATCGTAACACTTGTGTATTTACAGAATTTTAATAATTAAAAGCATCAATGCAACCTTAGTAGTTCATTAATCCCATCAAATGATTATTATAGCCTGACACTGATCTGCTCACTGCAAAAAAAGAAAATTTCAATTTCCCGGGCTACTCTGGCGCTTCCACTTTAAGTCAGTAATAGACTTTAAGGGATTACTCACACTTATTCAGGTCTATTCAGCTTTTGCCCATAGAAAACAACGATTTTGTATGGGCAAAAGCTGAATAGAGCTCAATAAGTGTGAGTAGTCCCTAAGTCAGTATAGAGAATACAATAGAGACTCGATTAACCGGACTAATTGTTGTCGTAAGGCATTCGGATAAAGCAAGAGACGCGGCGCGTGTGGGATTGGCAAGCTATGCGCCCTCATGCTCCTAGCCGCCGCAGGAGGAGACGCGCTGGGCGTCAGGAGTCCATTGCGGACTCTCGGCCACCGTAGGTGCGGGTTTGTGGGCGGCGAGCAATAAGTAGCTCGCAGCCCGGTCAGAACCAGGCCCGTGTTGGCGTCGCGTACTGTTCCACGCGCACCTCAAAGAGATGTCAGCAAACTGAAGGGATCTGTAGGACCGATGCCTGCCAGAGTCGCGAAATTTGTTCGAAAGACTTACCGTGGCCCTGACATATGGGCATCTGTAGGAAGACGGGTGGGTTATAGTCAGTATAAGTCTGACACGCCCTTACGCTCCACCCTACAGGGGGAGACGTGATTTGATGATTTCCCCCCCATAAAAAAAACAAAAAACGTCATTCGGATAATCGAAAATCCTGATAATCGAATGTATGAAGAAAAGTTGTTTTGTACATCATCATCATCTGCCTAGCCTTTTCCCAACTATGTTGGGGTCGGCTTCCAGTCTAACTAAATGCAGCTGAGTACCAGTTTTTACATGGAGCGACTGCCTATCTGACCTCCTAAAAGTAGTTTTATACATATTTTTGCATAATGCATAAAGCTAGGTAATTATAAAAAAACAACAGAAATAAATTAGACTTAATGATATAAATCAATGATGAAATTATTAAGTAATGACATATTTTCTAGTAATGCAAATTCCGTTCATGTCCGTGCATGCATGGATTCGACTTTAAAGTATAAAGTTATTTGATCGCGGTTGGTAGTCGGGATAATCGTGAATCCGTTTAATTGAGGGCCGTATAACCGAGTTTCCACTGTTGTTTGTGCATGTGAAAATATTCATGTCAAGCGTGGAACCCTGCACTGTGCGTGGTTAGATACTCACTTGGCCGGTTTTCTTTTTCAATTTCTTTGGCTAGCTACGAGTCTTTATGGTTATTACTCAGACGAAGAACTCATCTATGTACTCACGATGTCACAAAGAATACTTTCTGCTGTGCCCTATAGGATCCGTAATTTGACATTATCTTTGAGCTATTTGAAAGAACTTTTAACATTATGGAATGCAAATAAAGATATGAATAAGATATTATGATTTTCTCCAAGAAATTGTTTGATAGATATTTATGAACGGAACGTGTCATTGTCACTGTCAATCGCAGCTTCAAACAAGTCACAACAAACTTTTTTAAATGAGTCAATTTCTTTGAAACGGGGAAAATACTGATAAACAAACATGAGATTATTTAATTACCGGTTAAATATCAATAGTATCAGTGGTTAGGGACACTAGATCTAACACTAGCCAACATGTTAGTTGAAAATGAAAGTAAGTAATTTAAACTATCCAGCTGATTGGATGATTTTTCAAGTTGTTTTTCTTATCTGAATTTGATATGTACCTGTGCATCACGCAAATAAGTGCAATTTCGAGGTAGTCAACTCAAACTCTGCTCATCACTAGCTACGGTACAAAGAACATAATTATATGTACATGTGACATATCACTTAAGTAAGAAACAAAAATGGTAAATAACATTTGTTAAAACAAGAATGTGGTTCATACCTCGCCTTTGCTATAGCTTGACTAGATACATCGGCGAATGAGTTAGGGCTCGACGGTACAACCTATAAATTAGTGGAACCCTTTTTTTTAATTTTTAATTTTTTTATTTATTTTTTTGGATGGGAAATCATCAAATGACTTCTCCCGCTCTGGGCGGAGCGGGAGGGCATGTCAGACTTTTACTGACTAAAACCCACCCATGTTCCTTCAATTGCCCATGTGCCAGGGTCACGGTATCACTTTCGAACAATCTCGTGACAAGTGGAACCCTGCCCCTGTTAAATATTCATTCAATTTTGAATACCAATGAATGCTAGGGTTCTAAAAATATTCATTCCTCCAGGATACGTAGAACACAATCTAGAGCACTACCGGCAGCGCTACAACTGGGATTGTGGCGTGTCTTGTGTGCTGATGCTGCTATCACCAGACCAGCGAGAGGAGATGCTTGACAACTTCGAGCAGATCTGCTTGGAAGAGGGATTCCGGCAATCTACATGGACTATTGATTTGTGCTATTTGTTGAAGAGGTAACTTAAAATGCACCAATATTGTCTAAAGCTATTTATTTTTACTTTTATTTATAGTTAAAATATGATGCTGCAGTAAAATTAATAAACTAGGCGAATGTAATAGAATTAACAGTTCAACATTTATGTGATATCTTATGAGTTTTATTTAGTACTGGACCACACAATGTGAATGTCCAATTGAACACCACAAAAACAATCTATGTAAATATCCCATCTGATTATGGCCAGAATGGCAATTGCATTTGATATGAGAAAAAAAAAGCTTATAAGAGTTTTGCACATGTTGTACCGAAAGTATATGTGTTGCCTGTAATGACCCCTTAATTTTTTTTGTTTTTTGGGGAATCATCTCATGATGTCTCCTGCTCTGGGCAGAGCGGGACGGCGTATCAGACTTTTACTGACTAAAACCCACCCTTGTTCGTTCAGTTGCCTGTCTCAGGGCCACAGTAATTCTCTTGAACAGATCTGCAACTCTGGCAGGTAATACTGACCCCTGATTACCAGGATATAATGAGTATGGTTTATTGCAGGTTTGGTATCAGACACTGCATGTACACAACATTGCTTGGTGTGAACGAGGACTACAAGAGATATGGATACTATGACAGGATTATCAATATGGTATATCATTAACAATTACTGTGTTTATTAATGTGCATGTACTATAGTTACACCTCTGCCCAACCCTTCGAGGAAAAAGATAAGACATAATATAAATTTTCCTTGCATTCTTAGTTTATGTTTAACTTTTAAAAAGGTAACTTAATCAATCAATCAATCAAATCATTTATTTGCAACGAATGTAGGTTAATTTAAAATACAGGTGGAGTAGATAAAAGTGAGCCATGTACATTCTGCCTGGAAATAGGCACGCAAAAATTTATAAACAATAATATATATTTAGAAGCTATCCTATTAACTTATATCAAATAATTGAATTACAAATTAAATTACAATTTTTATCACAGTTGGAATTATTATTTAAATTTAAAAAAAAAATGTCACAGAATTATTACAAATACACATACAAAAATTAATATTGAAAATTGTCAAATCGAAATATAACTTTAAAATAAAATATAAAATAAATGTAGATTAGCATGTGATATTAAAAAGTTTTGTCCATTAAAAAATCATTAATTGAATAATAACATTTTTCTATTAGGAAGGCCACTAATTTCCTTTTAAAGTTTTTAATTGTGTCAGTTTTCATGGCATCTGGTAATTTATTGTATATGTTGTGTATTTATTGTATGTTGTGTTTACCCATACAAATAACACTTTTTTTCAATAACGCTGTATTACAAGACTCGATGTGTAATAAATTTTAGTATTGGTTTCTGACAGGTCGTTTTCTAGTTTCTGTAATCGTGGGAAATAGGCTTTTATTGGTTTTTACAAACATGGCCGTTTCCAGAATATACAATGACGGAAATGTAAGCACTTTAAGGGATTTAAACTTCGGTTCGCAACTGTCTGTAGTATTCAAGCCACACATCGCTCTAATGCATCGTTTTTGCGCCTTGAATATGTACTCCCTTGAGCTACAATTTCCCCAAAAAATAACACCAAATCTTAGAATTGATGCAACCAGACCATGATAAGCTACTAAGATAGTTTGAATGTCAACTTTTTTGGACAATTTTGAAAGGACATATGCCGCCGTATTCATTCGTTTGCAAATATCCTCTGCTTGTGCTTGCCAATTTAGTTGTCTGTCAATGTAAATTCCTAAAAATTTTGCTACTTTAACTTGGTTAATTTTTTGTTTATTGTATTCAACAGTTACTTCTCTTAAAATTGTACGTTGATGGAAGTGCATTATGTTAGTTTTTTGTAGGTTTATAACCAAGTTGTTTTTGTCAAGCCAATGTATGATATCTTCCAGGGTCTTATTTATGTCCTGTTCATAGCTATCCGGATGTTTACATTTTACTAACGCGGTGCTGTCATCGGCAAATAATACCATTGGATTATCAATATGACGTGGCAAATCGTTGATATAAGTTAAGAAAAGGGGTGGCCCTAGGACGCTGCCCTGTGGTACACCATACTTTATTGTTCGTCCCTCGGATCGGTATTTTCTTTCACACTTCGTCTTAGGGCAAATTCTAGTTATTTCCGTGTACTGTTTACGATCGCTAAGGTATGATTTAATAAGTTCGAGCACATTTCCCCGTATTCCATAAGCGCTTAACTTGTTTAGTAGAATTTTGTGATCGACTCTATCAAAAGCTTTTGACATATCTGTGAAGATTGCGCAAATAGGTACTATTTTGTCTACGTTTTGTATGATAATATTAAATAAATCGAAAATAGCTGCATTAATGTTTTTATCTTTCCTAAAACCTTTTTGTTCATTACACAAAATGTCACATTTAGTTAAGAAATTGTTAAGTAGTTCGTAGATTAACTTCTCTGCTACTTTGGACAATACCGGAATTAAGGCTATTGGTCTGTAATTAGATATTTCTTCTTTTTTATTCTTCTTGTAAAGTGGTTTAACTATAACAGTTTTTAAGCTATTAGGGAACACCCCAGAATTAATGCTGAGATTAATAATATGGCTAAGATGTACAGCTATATTGTTCGCCACAAATTTAACAACCTTCGTTGCTATGCCGTCATGCCCAACGCTATTTTTGTTTTTTAAAGATTTTATTGTTCTAATTACATCTTGTGGTAAAACTGGTGCCATAAACATTGAGTTTATGTTCTTCGAAATATTACTAGTTTCAAATGACACTAGGGGTGACTGTTGAATCTGATCAATGAAATAGTTATTAAAGATATTAGCAATTTTTTGAGGATCTGTGATTGTTGTATCATGAAGTCTAATTTGAGAAATTGGATCGTAATTTTGTGTTTTGTTATGTATGACTTGCCAAGATGCTTTCGATTTATTAACCGAGGTTCGTATGAAATAGTTATTCTGTGACTTTTGAGTTAAATTATTTTTTGTTATGTTAAAATTATATATTGTAGCTCTTTATTGTCCCATAATAAATTAAAATAAAATAAAACTTATTGCAACAATAAGGGAATAGAGTGTTTTTAAAAATAGCTTGATCTGTTAATACCATCACTATACCGTTGACTTCCTAGGACCGGGAACGCGTCAAGCGTCGCTTCAAAGAAGCCAAAGCTTCAAGCATAGACGTTCAGAAGCACTCACTGACCCATGCAGAGATGTTGAGGCACCTGGCTACTGCGGGCCCAGTCATAGTGCTGGTGGATGCCTCCATGCTGGTCTGTGATCTCTGCAAGCATAACAAATTGAAGGCTGAGTTCAGGTACCTGATCATTTGTTACATTTACGGTGAGCTTTCACTGAGTGGACACAAGTGGAGTAATCAACCAATCATATTGCTAGAAATCCACTTCTGTCTGTCGTCTCGTCGGTGATAGCTTGATTATCAACTATGTTCCACTGTGCTCATCTTAATATGGATTTTTTATCATACTAGTGTTTGCTAGCGACTTCGCCCGCATGTTATACATACAGGGTGTCCAGTAAATAGCACGACATACTGCAGGGGGTGATAGCTTGGGTCACTACCTATCAATACAACACAATATATGTTCAGCAAAATCTTACTTATTTTTTTTTCACCACTGTAGGTTAAACTTAAGTGATAAGAAAATAGTTCTGTGCAAATTTAAACAAAAAATAGTATTTCTTGAAAACATTCTTGTCTTTGATAGAAAAAAGACTTATCAATGAGTAAAGTAACTATTCACGAATAATTTGATGTAAAAAAAAGTACTAGAAAAGGATTTTTTCATTACGAGATGCTTGAAAATTTGTTTCAAGGTAGAGATTTTTCGGTATTTCGGAAAATTTTGTAAAACTGTAAATCCGTAAAATTTTGCTGAACATATATTGTGTTGTATTGATAGGTAGTGACCCAAGCTATCACCCCCTGCAGTATGTCGTGCTATTTACTGGACACCCTTTATAAACCTTCCTGAATTACTCTATCTATTGCCGAAAACTGCATTAAAATCCGTTGAGGAGTTTAAAAGATCTAAACGAACAGACAGCGGAAGTGACTTCATTTTATACAATGTAAAGATTTCCCTTCTCGACTGTGTAAGAAGTTTCTCCAGATAATATTATTTGACAGTTGGTTTTATAAAATACGTCTTGTCCGCACTGGAGGGTCTTGGTTAGGATAATAAATGCTCGTACCCTTTGAAAAATTGACAATAAAGCTTTGGATGAAAGCCTAACAGCAGCTGTCTCGTACAGGCGCTGTTTCGGCGGCTCCTACACGGGCCACTACATCGTGCTAGTGGGCTACAGCGGCCGCAAGCTGCTGTACCGCGACCCCGCGCTGGCGCCGCGCCTGTGTGCCGCCGCGCCGCAGCGCCTGGCGCGCGCCCGGCGCGCCGCGGGCACGGACGAGGACGCCGTGCTGCTGTACCGGGACTATCGCTGACGGGACATCAGGTACGAATAGGTTCCCGATGTAATGACGTCGGTTTTGTGCTATTAGTCTATTACCCATAACTTGTCTGTTCCACATCGGCCGATTTGTTCTTTAAAAATCTCACCGTGAGAACTTAGGTGAAGTGACCTAAAAGTGGTCTGTCATTCCATCCGATGCTTAGGATTGACACTAATGACAGCTAACTTTAAGCTTACTTCTCCCAAATTAACACGGTGAGATTTTTACAGAATAGCACTACAGGTAGGAATAGGTCATTACTTCAGTATTACATCAGTTTTGTGCTATTAGTCTATTACCCATAACTTGTCTGTTCCAAAAGTATTTGATGAAAATTTTAACAAATTGATCAATGGATGAATGGAATGTCAATCAGCAGTGCCACTTCTAGAGTGCTTTGATTAGATAATTAAAAATGATAATTTTAAAAGTCCTTGAAGGTGGGTTTTTGGTTTTCACTGATGATTTTTGGATTACATGAAATTTAAAATTTAATAATGCTATCTAATCCAAACAATAATTGTTGGAAAAAGCGGTGAGTTATAAAGTACAAATTTGCTTTAACTGATGAATGTGTTACTACCTGCCATTAATTTAACATGAAAAGGTTTGTTTACAGTTTTATCAGATACTTTTCGAACGGACCATCAATATTCCTAGTCTTCAAGACAAAAGTCGCAGTCGCAACATTGTTGTTTGTTTTTCTGGAAACATGCTACAAGTGCACACACCATACATTATTTCATGTTTTTTGATTTCATTTCTAAATTTGTATGTGTATTGTTTTATACTTGTATGCCTAATGAGTCCATTGTTACTTGATTATGAATAAATAATAATAATAATTATTGCCAGCAACAATGTTGCAACTTTTGTTGAGCCTGAATACGAGGCTGTATTCATTGTTGTTGTAACTTGTAAGTACAACTTTTAGTATTTACTTTAGGTACTAGGTAGAAAGATAGGTACAGTCAGCACAAAATAACTATGCAAAGTAACAGAACAGATTTTAGAAACTTTGTAATGACCTACACTATTTATAAAAAAAATATTGAGCAGTAGAAAATACAAAAATTTGGTATTATCTATCATTATCAAAAATAATATATTACGTTCTTTGGTATTTTTGTTGCTGACTGTACAACAAAGCCAAGAAGTGATATGAGCTCTTAATGTCTACACAATAAGGCATCTAATTCAGTGACAACAATGTATCATTATGGTGATACAAATGACACATAATTTACATTATATTTAAGATTTAAAATGAATAAAAATGGTAATATACAAAGTGTAACATAATGAAAGCAACGCAATACATTACATATTAGAGTATTGAGTTAAAAGTATAATGCAACAAACAAATTTTTTATAGGTTACTGGTACTAAGAAAAACATGTTGATCCTAACATTAGTTTATGCATTAAAATATATTCTTCTTATTTTCTTAAAATAAGATTAAATTTTCTTTGGCTCAATCGGCGGTAGGTATGGCAATATGTATATGTATGTTTTAAAAAAATACTCACATAAAAAGTAACTGAAATCGATTCAGTAGTCAATTAGGCTAGTTTCAGATCCTGCATTGATTCTGTTACACCTTGTATATTTTCATGCCTTTAGTAATGTATAATATATCAATTTAAGTACATGACGTGCCTTATTAATTCATAATTGTATAAAAATACTCAGACTGTTGTTTAGCATCGCTAGCTATGAGGTGATTATGATACATTTAAGATGTTTTGTTTGTAATTTAATTTATACGAAAAGACTAATACCAACAGGCGTCTATAACAAACATTTAAAACCATGAGGATTGGAGTGATGGCTCTTTGAAATTGATATTTTCTGAACAACCCAGTAACTAACAATTTCCTTAACTAGAAAAAATAATATTTCCTTCAGAATGAAAGAGACCTAAAAAAAAATTGATTTCAACTTCAATCAAAGTTGAAATCTTAGAATTTCTTATTAGATCTCTCTCATTCTGAAGGTGCGATATGGACTGTACTCCTGGACAAAATTTTCATATGATCTCATTGATTTATGTGCCACTATGAGAACTAACAGGGAAGTGAAAATCTTGGGATTTCACTCAAGCAACAACCTGACTCAGACCATACAATAGTAAACATACGTTAGTTTACTATTTCATGAGCACACGCAAATAAGACGACATCCAATTCTTCCTTATGTTCGTTAAAGGATTGGTGAACTAGGGGAAGTACAGGATGAGAACATCGTTAGGACAGCCTGACTTGACGGTCGTGAACTATCAAAAACATTATTTTACCTGTCGAAGGTGACATAGGCTACCTCCATGCGTAACTTGCACATTGGCTGGTCTTCCAGCGCACTGTCAACATGCTACAAGTAAATGTAATGGTGTTGTTTCTTATCTGTATGATAAGAAAGTTAGTGGGTCGTCTTAGGGGAGGATTTCATAATGAAAGTCCTACTTGTGATGGATCTGCATGCTGTTATTATAAACCACTTATACATTGAAGAAAATCGACGAATTACCTACTGCTGCGCAAACGAAACAAACTGCAGTACTTTATCCATTTACCTCGCAAATTTATTGCAATGACGTGGATTACGTAATTTACGTCATTGCAATAAATTTAACCAATATTCTCTTTTTCATCATCCGAAATGTTTTATTTCACATAAGCCTACATGGGCACAGATGAAACGTCAGAAGATAGATGCGCGGATTGGTCGTTTCATAGAGAGAATAGAGAAAAGCTGGCAAGAAACTCCTTTGCAGGCTATTGCCAAATTACAAGTAGTACTTACATAGCACAGTGTGTTATGGGAGCCGAGTTGCGGTCATGTCTCGTTTATGTGTCTATTAGATAGATCTAGTCATGATACAGCCTTGCCATAAATACCGACGGCAATTTTTTGCTTAGTTATTTTGATATGAATTTTTCAGTGAGAGGGTAATGACCTTAAGAAAATCTTAATTTCAAGATAACTCAAAAAATATAAAACTTATGTTTCTTTTTAGATGTGAAAATGATGTTGCAGGATTACTTTTATTTAAATATTAATTTAGAGGGTTGTAGCTATAATTATTTAAGAGTAAGAATTTTTTTTCTGAACTTCACATATGTATTTTTTTAAATAAAACTATAGCGATGTAGCATTTTATTTTTTTCTCATAATATACTCACTAATATTATTAATCATATTCTAAAATTTCACAAGCTAAAGTCATGCGGCAAAGGAGATAAATCGTTTCTATGTATTTGAGGAATTTCTCTGGAAGTAGGGTTGTCAATTTTCGTGGAATTAAAATTCAAAAGCATTAATTAATCCATGATGTCATCATCAGAAAATGTTAAAGTTTCTTCTGATGGCAGTAAAAGGGGTTCATCATCTGGTGCCATTTCCCTGGTATCACGATCTATGGAACTTAGTGGTAACTGATCATGAAACATAACATTTTCCGTTGACGGTTTTAAAAGAGAAATGACTTTTTCGGGGAGAGTCAAATGTTTCAATTTCTTTTTTCGTACTCCAAGGGACATGGCCGATATGAATGGATCTGAGGATTCTAACGCTCGATGAAACAGGTCAAGTATTATAGTTTTACGATCTAACTTATGTGTGTGGAGTTCACGGTCGTAACGCCAAAATTTGTTCCTTGACACACCAGCTTGTTCTGACAGCATACCAATTGGCAACGAAATGGAATCTATTACGTTCGCACCATGTATCAGTATTTTGTGCAAGGTGACTGACATGTAGAACCAGTTATAATTTTCCACATACTTGGTAGCCAGATTATGGCAAAAAACTTGAAACTTTGCGGAATCGATTTCCAACCCACTTGACGATGCCACTAGAATAGTGTGTAGATCTTCGACTAGCCATTCCTTGATTCCCAAAATCTCTGCAAAGGTTTTGCGGTTGGAATCTGACAATGCAGTGCGCGCAGTATTGCCGTCATTCGTTGTACCTGAATTTGGTCGTACGACATCGACAAGCAAACCCATTTTTTGCCGGATTTCAGCTTGGATACGTTTTTTTCTACTTTCTACGATACCAGCTTCGGAAGAATTTTTTGCTACTGTCCATTTTTGTACGCCTGGGTCGTTTTTATATCCTAAGTGTAGCAAAAATTCGAAGATTCTGATCCAAGCATGCAATGGGCTAAGTCCATGTAACAAAGCTTCTTTATTTATTGCCTTTTTTGTTACTAGATCAAGCTTGTTAAATTCCGTGCAAGTAGCTCCACAACATGCACACCCTAATTGCGAACTGGTATTTGTTATTACATTAAATACCTTGCCATCTATGATCGTTAGATATAATTTTGGATCCCCAATTATAGTTTTTCCGGAGGAGTTTTCTGGAAAAATCGGCGCAAGTTCTTTAATTTCTTCTTCTACACGATGTTTAACTTTCTGAATTAAGTCCTTGGTTTCTGATCGATATTGGATCTGTATTGGTCGACAATGTCGAAAAGATTGAGGACTAGGATTTGCCCACAATACAAACCCATCAACTGTTTTTACACGTAATGGGATGTATGTGGTAGCAAAAAGGCAATACTCGTCATCGCTATCATCAGCAAATATCTGCGTATAGTTAGATTGCCCAGTACTGCCATCAAAACCCCAAGAACCTTCAAAAACACAGTTAATTGTATTTAACTGTTTTTGTCTGCAGTACTCTGAAACTTTATCATCATAAGAATCAATAATTCGGCGGAATGTGTGCATAAGCAAATCGAACAGAGGAACTTTTGCTTCTCGTTCTGATATAGAAATGTCGACATCAGGGTAACATAGTTTTTTAGCCATCTGTATTCTATAATAGGGGGGATAAATATTTGAACCTCGAGATTTGGCACCCTGTTGTATAGTTATATAGTCTTCAACAGATAATTTTCTATCTATCATTAAACAAAGAGCTTCATCAGCAGTATACGGTATACCTTTAGTTTCTTGACCTGTGGCAATAGTTGTTGATTGAGTAGGAGTTTTTAAGTACTTTTTGATAACAAACTCAAAATCACTGGCAGAAGTTTTACTTAGCTCAATACCTGTTTTATTTGATGCTATTTTCGACACAACCTTAATCAGTTTATCTATAGGTTGGTCTTGGAGTTCTTGTCAAGACTTTTCCTTAAACGTCGCTGACTACGATTGCTTAGGTCTTCATAGTGTCGAGAAGTAGAAGGAGCATCGAGTAAACTAATAGGTTCTTTTATGTAGACGGCAAAGCTGTTAACATTTGTATGGAACTCGTTGATTCCTGTTCTTCTGGCATCAATACTTCTTTATTTTCTGGTATATGGGTCTCTAAACATTTTTGACGGTGTATGTCGGAAGAAATACCAAGATTAAAAATAGTTGAAAGCCAGTTTTTGTTTTTCTTCAGAAACCTTACACGATTTCGAGAACTTGCTTTATATAGTTGTTCACATCTACACAAAAATGCTGTGATAGTTTTTCTCAAGGAATGCAAGTCTCTATTAATATAATCAGGGGTGCCTTTAGGGTACAGGGTGTTTAGTACTATGGCTTTCCTCTCAACTGGAGAAAGGTCCATAGGCCGCACTTTCGGGCCTCGTTTATATGCTTCTCTTTCGAAATGTTTAATTAAATAAATCTAGACGAGTCAACGCTACGGGTCGATCGTCGTTGCATAATTGGTCTCCTAGCATATTAACAGGTACACCCGAAGAGTGAAGAGTACCTATATCTGCCACTCGCTGACCAACATGAGAGTTGGCGCCCTCATCCCCTCTTGCACTAAGTCACTCGGTCGAGGCCCGAAATGACATCCTCCAACAGGACGGGTCAGCTCCTGTTGAGGCAAAGCAGCGCCATCGGTCTTTGCTGGCTCCATGACGCCTCACCCCCGCTTTTCCGGACATCGTGTGAGAGTATTGGGTTTTAGCATAACTTAACGAGGGCGGTTACCCCTTCCCGATACCACACGATGCCCATCATCAAAGAAAATTGAAAAAAAAAAGTTACTTTTATTTTGTTGACAACCCTAAGAAAATCTTTAAAAAAATATATCTCTGGTACAAAGCCTTTGTAGCGTCTGATTTTTTGTGTGGACATACATATAAATGTACAAAATATAAATACACTGAAAGAAAATGCGACCATGCAAAGGTTCGCTAGAAAAAAAATAATTACGGAATCATATAAAAAATTTAAAAAATGCTTGTAAGAGCTTGATTAATCAGTTATGTATACGTTAATTTGTTCTTTCAGTCGTAATCTATTATACCACGAATCAGTTTATAATAAAATAATAGATAGAATGGACATAAACACTTTTTTTGGCTTCTATGGACTTTTCTCGATTTATTCAATTTCTCAAAAACTACTACAGATAAAGCCACGGGGATGTTTGTAAATGCAATTTGCCAAGAATATCTTTATAATGAGCATTGAAAATGGTGATGACCGCAACTCGGCTCCCATAACACACTGTGCATAGCTAGTATCTAATCTCGTCCACTTGATAACCATAAACGCACCCTTTACGATGATAATTTTAAGAATGTGTCAGATAGTGCCACTGTAACACTCTCTTCTCGTACACAAAAGGAACGATCATTACAAACCACTTTTGACAGCGTGTTGACGATGTCACACTGATCAGACCATGTTTCCTGACGATGTTTGCATAAGCCAGTAATGTCCAATGTCCATCTGGTGCAGATTCAGTACCGAAATTGGTTCCGAAAACACGCCTTGGGAAGCTTAAGTATGTGTACTAAATGTTTATGCTAATACTTCAACACGGGGTGAATTGAATGTCATACACGGTTAGGCTTCACAAACTTACAATTTTGTTAATTATTTCACGATTTCACTCCATTGTGTAACACAAAACACTTGCACTCACAATCATCAATTAATCACATATTTACATACATAGGTAGGTACTTTAGCATACATAGGCATCTCATCTGGCTTGTTGCCCAAATATATAGTATAAAACATACATAAATATGACTCCTCAAAACATTAAAAATACGAAGACTTATAACAATTCCTAGATTCATATTGGTCAGCCACAACCATTGGTCTATGATCAAAAGTGTTGATCAAAAGGCACTGACCTACCAATGTGTAAGCTATAATCTATGCCAAGGGCAACAACCCTACTAAGGCTGTGTTCACAGTCACAAAATATTCAGTTGTACGCACGGCCACAGGTCTTACCTATACATTTCTAATATAAGCTGACTTCTCACTGTACGAAAACCATACACAATATGAGGTCAGCTAAAACTGGAAATGTATAGCATGATGTGTAGCCGTGTGTACCTATCTTAATTATGTTGCAACAAGTATAAATGACAAAAAACAAGCACAGTGAGCATGACATCCATCGACTAAATCACTATCCTCTTGTTTGACCAAACATATAGTATAAATAAATACATACATTTTTGTTAGGTACTTAGGTACGAATTTATTTATAATACAGGCACTAAATTACGTTACACGTGTTTGCAAGTGTACACACATCCTTATCAGGGTATTACCACACCATAGAGCTCACAAATCTATGAAATCTCTATAACTTTTGTCTATTGTTGGGGAATCACCAACAAATTAATGGTGCTGCTGCACTGACTTTTAAGTCGACGTAGCAAGCGTCATTATTGTGAAACTAGTTGAATATGGTAATGTTGTTTTTGTAATACACTTATCATTATTTGAGTACGTAGTTCGATGCTCCACGTGGAGTCCGTAGAGGGCGAGTCAAGCCGCTATTGAAAAGCCGTGACCTGTTGAATGGAAAAATAATTCTAATCGTTTTCGTTTCGTTTCGAATAGAACTGCGATGTAATATTTTTTCCCATATGTCATAATAGTTAGTTGGGTGTCTGTCTACTATTTCTGTTGCAATCTGTTTATTTCGATAGCATCTTGTTTTGGAAATACACACATGTTGAAATTATTACTGCAGCATACAGGAGCATCTGTGTTCATTGTAGAATTCCCCCCTCGAGGAAAATCTTATTTGCACAAGTGTTACTTTCTTTCATCATTAATTCATCTTTTGTTTAGTAGCCAGATGGTAGAATGACGTCCGGCACCACACCGTGGACGTAAGTTACTTATAGCACCATCCCATTTCTTACCGTGGGTGTCGTAAAAGGCGACTAAGGGACTTACTCGAGGATGGGCAGTAGCGTTCTCAGTTCTGCAATTTACCACCATACTACGATCGCCAATCCGCCTGCCATGCGTGGTGATTATGACTCCCTTGAAGGAGGCCTATGTCCAGCAGTGGACGTCTTTCGGCTCAAATGATGATGATGAGGTAGGACTTTTAGGTCCCAACGTCGCATTTTACTTGTAGGTATACTTAAGTGTATATAGGAATATACTATGTCTACATTAAAACTTTATACTTATCTTCATGTCTTTCGGTCTGCATCAAAACATACATAGTTAGATTAAAATGTGGAAACCGACTAGGTACAGAGAAGATTAGGCATTTCATCGTTAGTTCGGTAACATATTTTTTTTATTTAAAATAGTGTCCATGGAGCCTCTTGCCCGTTCTTCTTTCTCCAAATGAACATACTACGCTTTAGCATAGGAAACTAGCTTCATGCATCTGGCTGATCGACTCCTTGACAATTCAAAAGTAAAGGGTTTAAGTTAAATAAATGAACTGGGGTTTATGTTTTTAACATAAAAATCTGACATGCTCGAACAACTTCCTAGAGAGCATATTTAAATCTTTGATACGAACGTGTCTTGAACCCAGGATCGTACGTAGCTAATCGGTCAGTTACTATGCACTGATATAAAGGTGTTGTTTGAAAAATGTTTCATCTATCTATATATAAAATTCAAAGTCCTGAGTGACTGACTGACTGACTGATATATCAACCCACAGCTTAAACCGCTGGTCCTAGAGACATGAAATTTGGAGGGTGTGTTCTTTGTGAACAGTAAGTATCCACTAAGAAAGGGTTTTTTGAAATACCATCCCTAAGAGGGTGAAATGGGGGCTTTAAATGGTGAACTTTTCGACATCCACGCGGGCGAAGCCGCTGGCAGAAGCTAGTTGAATAATATCGGTAAAGACCTACTTACAATGTTTAAACTTTGAATAGCATAAGCAGGCTATAACGTTCTTACTGCAATGACCCAGACCTCTTCTCTATGAGAAGGAATGAGCTGTTATCCACCACGCGGGCTCAGTGCGGGTTGGTAGATGTCACATGTCTTCGAATTTTTGGTTCAAGGACATTCCAATTTCCTCACGATGTTTACCTTCGCCGTTTTCAGAGCAGGTGTGATTAAATTATTTACACACAGTATTGCGCCTGCCTGGGTTCAAACCCACGACCTCTAACTCGTAGGTCGCGGCTGTTACCGCCGGGCGCCGGGCGCCGGGCGACCCTTGCTCCTAAACATTGAATATGCCATAATAATTATATCTGTGATTTAATTGTGTACTACATATAAAAGAGAGAAATAATTCTTCCATTTCGTAATAACTAGGCATTGTAATGTAATAGGTTTTTAATATGTAATATATAGTCTAACTTAGTAAGTTAAGATAGTTATCTAATCATTGTATCACTTAAGTTTGTACAAAATGTATGTGATGTGTCAATTGTGACAATAATACAGGGAATTTATATTAGTAACAGGTACGCTAGTGAAATTTCCAATTTCACAATTATTTCCCTCGTTTTACTATACTATGTAAGTACAGGAAAAGTATCCTTATGTCCCTAATATATTGTAAGCCATTGTATATGGGGAAATTCACAATATTCCCTGGTGTGAACAACACTGTAAAATCATGGAATCTTTGATGAAGTAATTTTATTTTAATCTTGTGACATTTTTGTATTGTAAGTAGTGATTTTTGTAAATAATTTTATTTAATGACATTAGTTAGTAAATAATTGATTAAATGACAATTGCAAGAATATTGATGTGACTGGAAATTGCGACTTTGTGAACTAATAAAATTCATAATAAATGACAAAATTAAACAATGTAAGACAATTTTATTTGAAATTTATCGGTCCTTTATATGGTATTATGGAAACATGTATTTATATTTAATGTTATGTATGAATAAGATATCTAAGTGCCATTACTTAAAGTTGTAAGGTAATCATGGGATTACCTAACATTTGCTCATGTTTCAGGCTACAAAGCTACTGAAATTTTGGGAATAAACCGATCACAGACTATGTGCATTTCAATAACTCGCCGGGTTTACCCGGACCAAAAACAAAAATATTTTCAAAGCAAAACTGAGCATACAACGACATTCTTCTCATACACATGACAAATAACAGGGTTGGACAGACAGGAATATATGATTATTATTCTTCATCAATCCAACATTAAAAAAAAAAAATTGCTGAATTATCTAGTACCTACGGTGTTGTGCAAATCTTGTCGTTTCTATCGCATAAATGAAAATATAGCTATTGTTAGAAGGAGAAAAACATAGGTTTGACAATCGTTGAATCCGCCCACATGTATGACAGTAACACCTACTTGCTTTAATACAGTCAGCATGAAAAATGAATTACGATTTTCATTTTCAATATTCATTTTTTTTTTATTGTGCTGTTTGGTGAAAATGGAAATATTACCGAATGACCAGATGAGACCATAAAAGTATGCGCTATTGCAAACATCTTTTAACATTTAGGTGTGATATTTCTATAAATGGCTTCAAAACGATTGACACAACACGTCACTTGACGCACTTATCTCTTATGGTAACTAAAGTAAATGAAAAAAACAATACTAAAGCAAAAAGCATCGTGTCATAATTGTCACTTTTTTGTTTCATCTTTCATTCGCCAAAGGTACCGAGTTCTTCGTTCCAAAAACAAACGTGGTTAACATCACTCTCACTTTTTGATTTCAGAATGAATATTGCGTTGCCAACGCTCCAAGACTTTGTTGAAATTTTAGTAGGCGGATGGCACCTGCCACGAAGACATCCATTCCGATCTCAGAGATATCTTCAAAACAAGCGAGCACGGTCGCCCGACAACCGTGAAAACTGATCAGAACCAATATTTTGTTTGTCTATAAAGCGTTTCTATGGAGGTAGAATTTTTCTGGGATAACTGTTTATATTAGGGCGCAACAAGTACAAAAACAATCATTGACAGACAGACAAATAACTGGCGTGACTGACTGTACCAAGTATTTTATGAGACCAATGATCGCAGAGTCATTGTCGTCCTTATTCAAACGCAATAAGGCCTAAGTTCTCTCGTTATTATTACAATTTTAATTCTAGTATAAAAGGGAGTGGAGTTTCGAAATCTGTGCTTGTTTTGTGCTGATACTCTTGCTGTGAGGGTGAATATTGTTAAACAGTGAATAGTTAGTTAAGTGACTATGAGCAACGGCTGTGCCTGCGAGGTTTTAATCGTAAGTAGCTTCTTCCCTGACCTGAATACTTTTGTGCTTTGTTTTGATTAAGAAAGAAAAAAATTTTTTTTTTTTAAACTAAAAAAACACGCTTTTATAGAGAACCAAACTAAAAAGTAGAAAATAGTGGAAAAAGTGTGGGGTGCTTGATATCAATTAAAAATATCTCAAAAAGCATCCCCACGTCTTTCTATGCAAGCGTGTTTTTAAAACTATTATTATATCTTTTAGTTCGGCTTGCTACACAAGTGGGTTTTTCGTTTTTTTGCTGTCTTGTTTTCCTGACCAGGATAATGGTAAAAATGTATGAAATTATTGTATTGTCATCGGTCTTTGATAAGTGTCAAACAAAGACTATATAACCACTTGACTGCGCATACAGTGCCCCGACGCTCGAAAACTATTAGTATTTCGTCGCCTATGCATAGGCTGCGGTTCAAGTAGCCATTTTAGTTGTGACCAATTGTTAGACCTCTGTGCACGCTAAATTATTGCAAATAATATAACTAAATCTGCAATTATAACGCATCAAAATACCTTCATGCGCGGTGAAGTGGTGTGAGAAACATTCCAAGACTTCTAGTTACAAAAATGATCGCATAACTTTCATCAGTAAATAAACAGTACGAAAAATTATTGTGATTTAATCAGATTATGATCCACCGTAGGGGTCTATTTAAAATGGTGGTTGGGTAAACCAGCACACTGTGTGAGTCCCGCGTTGATGTCTTTTGGAAAAGTCTCGTTCTTTCATTAGACAATTTTAATACATCTATCCCTTACTTTCACTTTGTATTTTTATCGTAAAAATTAGTGCTGTTTCCTTTAATAGCTGAAAGTCTTTATCGAAAATTTAAATTAAAATGAATGAAAATTTTATTCAATTGAAATACTGTGGCTTCTTTAGCTTCGTCTTGACAATCTGTTTGTAAACTGGCGCCAAAACTACCGTGGCCATAGTACCTTCTGCCTTGGGGATGATTTTCGACACCGTTTCTGATTGCTATTTCGTCGAATATGATAGTGGCGAAAGTTTTATTCTTGGATTCTCTAGTTTTCATTTTATTAGTGATTGATTTTGATTAAATATGATTTCTTTGACTTTAATTGAGTATTTATCACAATTTTAAAATTTATTTTATCGATATCGACTATTTTCCCTTAATGAAGTAGAGCAGCCCTACGATGGGCATACCTACGCAACTTGACCTTGAATTGACCAATTGCAGCCGCACGTTCTTCCTCGTCCCCCGGCCCGCAGTGGTGAGTCGTGTGCTAAGCAGAAATCGGCCTATACGCTCTCTAGTGGTTTTATTCTCTTTGGTGTCAAAGTTTCAAATCAATCCGATATTTTGAAGGGGGCGAAAATCACGTTCTAAGATTCCTTTATATAGATACATACCAAGCTGAGAAAAGAGTGTTAAATAAAAACACAAATGATATGATACGTGTGATGTACCCTCGAGCCTCGACAGTTAGACCTGATACTGCCTTGTTGACTGGAGGTTTGCTTAAAAATATATATCACCATAACAGAATGACATGTCCACGCGTCTACAGCTACATAAGTTAAAATGGATCTCCCAATGACCGCTAGGCACTGTCGTATGTCGGGCTCTTGGGAGCCCCTGTTACCGTAATGAACGTGGCGATTGCGCCGATGACAAGCTTTATACTTAATTTTATCTATTTTATCCGACAAGGGCGAAGTCTGCTGTTTCTTTTTTTAACAAAACAGTTTTTTTTTAAACTTTTTAGTTATACTTACACTAATTTGGTTTCCGCTACTGGCCAGGTAAACAACAGTGACAGGAAGTATTAGAACAACACCACGATCACCACAAAGTGGATTAAATACGTATTATCGAAGCTAGCGCACTAACTACCCCAGCAATGTCAATAAAATGTATATGAGACCACCCCCGAAGCATAACCTATTCATAAAAAAAGAATTTTGAAAATCAGTCCACAATTGGCGGAGAAATCAGTAAATATACATTAAAAAAGAAACATAGAACCGCCTCCTTTTTTTGGAGTCGGTTTAAACGTGTAGGTATGTATTTTACCCGCCAAACCCGATTTTAGGATGAACTAGTTTTGCCTAGGCCAAACCAGTTGTCCATTCTCATCAACATAATACAATACAATACAATCCTTTATTTCAGGCTTGCCTCTACATGTTGATGTGTAACAGTTTACAACGGTTAAAGTTTCACATTTGCATGATACCGTGACCCTGCATCGCTACTTGTTTTACTGTAGTAGGCTGTACATGCTTTGATGTTAGTTTGCCTTTTCTGCATCTGCGGTCTATACTGGTTTGTCCTATCGCACAACACCCCTATTTTTGTTCTGGGTCTCTTACCACCCCCCTTTAGGCCTGCAGCGCCCACAAGGGGGCGTTATCGCCCCCTTTGGGAAAGGCTGGTATACACTGTGGAGGTACAAGGGTGTACTGGCGTATTATTAGCTCAGAACTTACTAAACTTAGTGTCAGTACAGCCTCCTGATTCCTACTTTATGGCGGCTCGAAACTTAAGGAGAGTCGAAAGCGCCTACTTGAATAAAATGAGCAAAAGTTAATACTATAGTTAGCTCATTTCTTTGTGGCTTTTTAAATTATTTTTAAACTATCTTTTGCCAGCGGCTTCGCCCGCGTATTATACATTAAACTTTCCTCTTGAATCACTCTGTCTATCGATGAAAACCGCTATATACTTTAAAAGATATAACACTTACAAACACAAAATGCGAATTAATTTTATACTAGAGTAAAGAAGATTAGAATTGTGACGATCAGATAAGGTTTGCAGTTCAACATGGCCAGAAAAAGCAGACAGAGAAATTTGGAAGAGAAAAGGGGAGGTCTTTGCCCAGCAGTGGGAAACGGGATAGGCTAACAACAAAAGAATAATTATTATACTGTCGTAAAATAATCCTAACATGAATGTAGCTGTAATGTGATCAACTGTGACCCAGTCACCAAGACAAGATTTTGTTTGCAGGCAACATATTATTATTGCTAATTAAAATAATTTATGATGACCCGTTTGGAAGCACCTTAAGTTATCAATACCGCTTTTGGTACCGGGAATACCCTTAAAAAGATTTATAAGACAAGGCAAACAGGAAGGAGGAAAAATCGTCTTTACCCAATTATTGGGGGATGCCCCTAATTATGTCTATTCAAGAGAAATAACATGTTTTCCACACAAGCGTTGTTATTACAAACAAATTAAGAACTGGTTTAAACCGATGCTTAAAAGTCTGGGATTAAAGGAGGACTGGACAAAATGGTCCCCACGACCAATAACCACCAAACATTATATCATTAGATAGGTAATTATTTTAATATTAAGCAATAACCCAATAACTATCTACTTCCTACTATTTCGGATCACTGGTAAAAGAGATAAGGGGATGTTTCGTAGGACGAACCTAGACGGTGGATGACAGAATACTTGCATAGATCACTTCAAGTGGTGATCTTAGTTTGAATTTTCGCAAAATGATGTAGGTACCTATGCATTCCGAAGATAACAAAATTAAATAATACTATGGAGCTGGTCAGATAAGAGACCAGCCCCCTAATTGCGTAACGCAATATCAACCACAAACTAAATCATTTTGAAGATAATTTCGTGTCCATTGCGTCATTTGTTCGAAAAATTGTCGTTTCACCAACGTAAATAACACAATGAATATTTTTGAACTGTCAAAATGAAAGCGACTGCCCGCGACTTCGTCCGCGTTAAATTTCTTGTTCCCCGACCCTTCTCGTCGCGTCGAATCGCCTACCCGTGCAACTTTCTCCGTTTTTGCAACATTTTTCATTACTGCTCCGCTCCTCTTAGTTGTAGCGTGACGTTATATAGCCTATAGCCTTCCTCAATAAATAGGCTACCCAACACAAAAAGAATTTTTCAATTCGGACCAGTAGTTCTTGAGCTTAGCGCGTTCAATCAATCAAACAAACAAACAAACTCTTCAGCTTTATAATATTAAGTATAGATTAAAGCCGGGTTTCTTGGATCATCATAATAATATGTATTTAAAATTAATGTTTAACCCCAGATGAAATACACATGTGTGTAGGGTGGTATATGTTAGTTAAAACCACATACAAAACACGGTAAAACGCGCATTCCATATTAGCCAACATTTTAACTTTAGGTGAATATGCATCTGTATATCCGATCTCCGATAACTAGCGTCCAGTCAGTCCTACAAATTAGCGCTATAACGTAAAATAAAAGGTATTTTATGACATATCCGTGGTTCTTATTGGTACTTGGACAGCTTCCATACACATTTACCGCTTCTCCTCTAGAGATCACGTTTTCAAAGAAAACGGAAGATGTTTACGATAAATGATTGACTCCCACTGAAGTAGGTACCTACATAGATGCGAGTATATAATACGTTTGTACGGACGGGGGTTTTCAGTTATATTTTATTTTCGTCACAATGGCTGTCGTGTTCAGTTTGGTCATATTTTTGCTTGTGTTTGGATCGACTTTACTCTCTGAAGTGGTGAGTACCTATCTAATGGCGCGTGGCGCTGTCTTGGTCGCTTACCCAGTTTTGGGTTTCCAAATTACTTTCGACTTCACCAGAACTCGGACAATATATGCACCAAAGAGATTTCAGACAATGTCTCTGAAATGCACCGTCACCAAAAGAGATAAGAACCAAATGTCTATTAATAAATCTTGCCTAATATTTTCAAAATGGCGATTTTATTAATACGTATTTGTTTGCTTCTGCATTCAATTATTTATTTATTAAAACTAACGATTGTGATTATGTCGAGAGATACTGATCAATTTTCTATGAAAACAATGCACAGAATAATATCATTATTATACATAACAGATATACATTAGCCCGGCCGCGGCCGTCCCGAAGTAACTACGCACGCTATCAAAATCAATGGTCATTTATTCAAACTAGGCTGAGAGTCAGCACTTTTTGAACGTCAAAAGATCTATAAGATCAAAAATCAATCTGTCTAGCCTTTTCCCACGCTGGGGGTCAGCTGCAAATAGACACGACATAGACATCAACGAACCATCCGCGGCCAGCGTAGCTGAACCGTAGATCGACCCGTGCGACTGTTACTATTTAGCCACGAGCCCCTCCTAGGCTATACGGACTAAACTAATTTAAAGCCCCCCATCCGGTTCTTGGTTAACCTCTGCCCAACCCGTCGAGATATACAACCGTGGTGTTATCTAATAGATTTGTCCTAACCCAAGGCAGACTGACACAGGAGCGTCAAATTAGTATAAGCAAAGAGCAGTCGCAGCCCACGATTTTGCGGTCACCATGCGTGCCCAGGGCCGTAGCTAGGGGGGGGCATTGTGGGGCAATGCCCTACCTTAAAATCACAATGCCCTACCTTAAAAATACCAAAAACGAAAAGAACCTATTAGAATTGGATTGTATGTTTATAGTTTTAGATAAAAAAATGTAGCAATAGGTATCTAAACTTTTCCGAACATACCATAGTTTGGGACATTCATTTCATATTATAATAATTATTTTCTCTGTGTATAGATGGCATTTGAAGCGCCATCACATGAAGCAATGGGTCTATTTAATTATAATATGCCGATGCAGAGAAAAATTTCAACCGTCTTGTTCGCTTGTTCTTCATTATTGAGGATTTAATAGCTGTCCTTAGATCCATGCTCATGTTCTGTCACAGAAATTATTTGTCTATGAATAGCTATTGAATGTACATCACTAACCTAGAGGTGATGTTGATTGATTTAGTAGCCCGTGCTTCAGAGCAGATCAATTATGATATTCAATTTTTTTTTCCATTGTTTCACTCAAAAGTTCTTTTAGAAAATTTAAAGCCCTTTAATTTAACGTATCCAGAATGCCTCTACGATGATTTGCCGCGGAGTTATCGTGAGTCAAAGCAAAAAAGTACTTTTTAACTTTGACAATCAATAACTCTGGAAATAATGATTGTATAGGAAATCGAAGGAGGGTTTTGGAAACAACACAAAATTTTCTATAAGATACCATGAATGGCTTTTGTCGAAAATATTTTTTTTGACTTGAAAGCTTTGACTGAAAAAAAGACAAAAATTCGCATAATTAAGGATATTTGGATAACTTGGTATAATTTTGGATAAAATGGATGAACGAAGAATATAGTCGGTAATTTTTCAACCTCAAAGTGTCCCCTAAAATCTCTCTGAAAAATTCAAAGCGCTACGATTTTTTTTCCATAGTGCTCTGAAGCTTCAAATTCTTTGTTTTTGCAAAAAAAAATGTCGATTTTGATTAGTTTTTTCGAAGATTTTTTTTTTCTCAAACATTTTTATTTTTTCGATCAAAGAGATTGATTTTTCAAGAAATTTGAAAAATGAAAAAAAATTACAAATTTTCTCGAATGTTGATGCCGTATGAGGACGTTGTCGACGATCGCGGAACTGATTAGCGATCGTGTGGGCGTGCGCAGTAGGATTTCGACGACCTTCCCGAATAGCTTGATCATCACAATCGGTAGTGATTCGTTGTCTGCCTTGACCCGGACGACGATCGTAACTTCTTCGAGGAAGTCGGTTGATTTTTTTTTTTTGTAAAAAAGTTTTCATTTTTAAATTTTTAGTTGTGGTATCCACCCCGCACTAATTCCAAACAAACAATGCATATTTATGCGATAGCAGAAATCGCGGTTGATTTGCTGTCATTTTTTAAAGAGTTCCAGTGTCTATCTCTGGAACTCTTCATCAGATCTATATGAAATTTATATGGGACCATTTCGGAATAAACCCCTTTCAAACAAAAAAAGAATTTTGCAAATCCGTCTATATATGACGGAGTTATGGCCGAACATACATAAAAAAAAAATAAAAAAAAATATAAACATCCGAATTGAGAACCTCCTCCTTTTTGAAGTCGGTTAAAAACACTACAAAGTGAAAAATAACTTTAATTTCGGAAGTCGGTGGCAAAAAAATCCATAAATACAGATCCTAAGACACCGACTTCCGAAATTAAAGTTATTTTTCACTTTGTAGTGTTTTTAAGGAAGTCGGTTGTTTTTTCTTTGTAAAAAAGTTTTTATTGAGTATAATGATCCCACAGACTACAATTGTAAAAAGACGTGCGTTACGCACTGAATATAGTGCGCTTGACCTCTTTCGAGGCACGTCTGAATCTGCAGGCAATCATGTTAGATCTCACACACAGCGCCCTCCGCTCCCTATCAATATCCTCATCGTCTTTGAGGTCAGTGGTCAATACGTGACCCAGATATTTAAATCGGTCTACCCTCATAAGAGGTATACCGTTTATTGTAACTGATCGTACTGCTTCTGGATATTAACCCCTGGTCCCAAATACCATCACAACACTCTTCTTAACATTATATGCCAGACCATGTAGTCTGGCATATTGCTCGCAAGTGGCTACGAGTGTCCTTAGCCCACAGATTGATTATAAGACCTTGAAAAAAAATCAAAAAATTTACTTTTTTTAAAATTTCTTGAAAAATCTAACTCTGATCGAAAAAATAAGAATTTTTGAGAAAAAAAATTTTTAGCGTCGAAAAAACGAATAAAAATTGTTCATAATGGTGATTTTTGCAAAAACAAAGAATTTGAAGCTTCGGGGCACTATGAAAAAAAAAAATCGTAGCGCTTTGAATTTCCAGGGATTTTAGGGAACACTTTGAGGTTGAAAAATTACCCACGATATTCTTCGTTCATACATTTTATCCAAAGTTATACCAAGTTATCCAAATATACTTATTTATGCGAATTTTTGTCTTTTTTTCAGTCAAAGCTTTCAAGTCAAAAAAAACTTTCGCCATTCAAGGCATCTTAAAGAAAATGTTGTGCAGTTTCCAAAACCCTCCTTCAATTTTCTATACACTCATTATTTCCAGAGTTATTAATTGTCAAAGTTAAAAAGTACTTTTTTGTTTTGACTGACGATAACTCCGCGGCAAATCATCGTTTTGGCATTCTGGATACGTCAAATTAAAGGGCATTAAATTTTCTAAAAGAACTTATGAGTAAAACAACGGAAAAAAATTTTTGAAGCCCGTATACCTTTTTTAAGACGAGAAAATTTGGAAAAAAAATTATTTGGTTGTTTCCTTGTTATTTCTCGAGACCCAAACAAAATAAAAAAAATCATGGCCGTATCTGAAAATTAGATACATGAAGCTACAACGTGATTTTTAATTTTTTGTTGTACGATCATGTTCCTCGGAGTTACAGCTTGTTGAAAATCACCCAAAAATTTGGTTTTTTTTTAATATCCCTTAATTTTTGTGACTAGTGTATTTTTTACTTCCGCCCTACCTGTAGCCAATGCTGCCCTACCTCAAATTCGAGTCTAGCTACAGCCCTGCGTGCCAAAGAATATTTTAGGCAGGTACAGCTCCATGTTGGTCTAGTGATCGCAAACGCTACTGCATGAGCTCCTGGGTTCAATTGCCAAGGAATATCTAGATATGCCACAGAAGTAGCTAGCCCTTTGTGACAAACTGATGATACGTGGGTGTACTATATGTATATGTAGGTAGACTTCTGTCTACCCCTTCCAGGATTTAAGGCGTGATGTTGTGTTAATGTGCATGTATGTCTCCAGCACATTACTTATGCTATTCATGGACGCAGGTTTTACATGGGGTATTTAACGCTAGCATTTTTTGATAAATAGTTTGACTATATTACATATGCTGAGAAAAGGGAACGTAGCGAGCTCAAAAAATTCACAACCCGTTTCACAAGTGTTGTTGGATTTTTATAAATATTCAAATATAAGTAGGAAACACAAACATTTTACACTCTCCCTTTCCCATCTCACACACACACACGCATGTGCACACCTCAATACACTCACATATTTGATTAATAATATTCATTTGTACTGGTAGATCATCACACTTTCACTCTTGTGTACTTAGTTTTATAATATTTAAATTTTGGCCGAGCACTGTCTCTTAAGATAAGTACAGGTTTCCTAGTTTAAGAGACAGGGTTCATTATGTCTCTCGTATGCATAGACTTTTTTTCTTTTTGTAGACCTAAATCTTTTGTACACAAGCTATGTTTTTATGCTCACTGTATTCTTATCGCATTGTTTTGAACTGTGTCTGTGTGTATTATTTATTGGGATAAATAAACAATTTTATTTTATTTTAGTTAATTCTAATCGATTTATGCAACGAAAGCCCAGACAACTATAAGATTGATGATTGCAAGAGCGAGTTCAGGAACTTTGCACACACTCGAATAAGTTAGATTTTCTTTTGATCATACGAAAAGAACTAGGAATTTGTTGCTCGTCTACTTTTGAAGAAAACCTTAAGAATTAAGAGAATGTATGTAGAATGTAGGAGTGAGTTAAGCAAGCCTAACATGTTTAGCACCCTACCCGGAATAGGTTCTGTTTACTTTTGATCACCATTCAGAAAGACTTTGTCGACTTATTACGAAAAGGTTAAACTCGTTTTATTGTCTAAAGGGCCTGCTTTTGACTGGGATTACGCCTGATGGAAAGCGATGAATGAGGTCTATCTGTGATGGAACGGTCGGGCCCAGAAGATGCCTGTTCACTCTTGCTTTTAAGGCAGACAGGTTAGATGTGTAAGGGTACAAAAGCCTGAGGAGTGGATTGAGAGGCGCCACGGCGTCCTCACCTTCCGCCTGACGCAGGTTCTCACCGGGCATGGGTGCTTCGGTGGGTTCCTGTTCAGGATAAAGCGGGAGGAAACGCCCGGGTGTTTCCATTGTGAGGATCGTCTGGAGGACACGGTGGAGCATACGGTGGAGGTGTGCCCTGCCTGGGCGGAGCACCGCCGTGTCCTCGTGGAGGTGATCGGCGGCGGCGACCTCTCGCGTCCGGCCCTGGTGCGAGCCATGGTACGGAGCGAGAGGGCATGGGAAGCCGTCACCTCCTTCTGCGAAGCAGTAATGCTCGCGAAGGAGGAGGCGGGGCGCGTGAGGGAGTGGCAATCTCTGCGCCCTCACGTCCCTAGTCGCCGCAGGAGGAGACGCCCCGGGCGTCGGGAGTCGATAGCGGACTCCCGGCCACCGTAGGCGCGAGCTTGCGGGTGGCGAGCAATGGGTAGCTCGCCGCCCGGTAAGGACCAGGCTCGGGTCGACGGCGCGTAGTGTTCCACGCGCGCCTCAAAGAGATGTCAGCAGCAATGTAGGGGTCTGCTAGGACCGATGCCTGCCAGGGTCGCGAGATTGTTCGAAAGAGATACCGAACTACACGAAACACATGGGTAACTGAAGGAACACGGGTGGGTTTTAGTCAGTAAAAGTCTGACACGCCCTCCCGCTCCGCCCAGAGCGGGAGAAGTCATTTGATGATTTCCGATCCAAAAAAAAAAAAAAAAAGGGTACAAAAGCGCAGGCAGAGAGACACACTTTGGCTATTCTCATAATAAATGTGGAGGAGAACCCAGATTTAGGCTATGGAAGCTGGCCTGAACCTTAGCCTTTCGAACAGTATAATTTTCAAATTCACCCATCGTCCACAGTGGAAGATGATGCTAATACTACCACGAAAACCACACATATTAGATGAGAAGAAATAAAAATATTATTATTTGTTGGTATACATTTTTGTATCTCGACACCGTTGTGTCGGTTTTATAGGATAACACGGGCCGAAGCCAAGTGCTAACCTAAGTAGTAGGTGATAACATATTACGGTGTGATGATATGTTTAGACTTTGTGATATTGATGATGTTTGTGGATGTGATGTTTGTGCATCATTGTCGTTCTGTAGGAATTTTCGGACTATTCTACAAGTATTCAGGATAGCTGCTTTCTGCAGAGTTTGGTAGGTGGAAGGAGACAAGTCTAGCGTTTTTAATGACTGGTGAAGTTGTTTGGGAATGACACCCGTAGTTGAGAGCACTACTGGGATTATAGCAACGTTCTCTAATCGCCACATTCGGCTTATTTCTATTTTTAAGTCTGTATATTTCGACAGCTTTTCTGCTATAGTGTTTTGTAGGTTGTGTGTGTTTGGTACTGCTATGTCAATAATTTGCGCGGTTTTATTAACTTTATCTAATAAAGTTATGTCTGGTCTATTGTAATGTGTTGTTCTGTCTGTGAGGATGGCTCGATCAAAATATAGTTTGTGTGTTGTGTTTTCAAGAACTGTTTCAGGTTTATATTTATAGTAAGGTACTGGGGGTGTAGCTATTAATTTATATTTAATAGCAAGCTTTTGATGAATTACGTTAGCTATTTGATCGTGCCTGTGTTTATAATCATTCTGAACAATTGCCCTACATGCTCCAGTAATATGTTGTATAGTTTCAGAAGAACTATGACATCGCCTGCAAATATCTGTTATAAGGGGGATTCGCATAATATGCTTTTGGTAATTGCGTGTCTCGATTACTTGGTCTTGGATTGCTGTCATGAACCCTTCGGTCTCAGGAAAAAGATCTCCACGCCTGAGCCATTCGTTCGACGCTAATTTATCGACGTTGGGTTGGCACAGGTCTTGGCGATGTCTTCCATGAAGTGACTTTCGAGTCCATTCCAATATTTTAGTCTGTCGGTCGGTTTGTTTCTCGTTACTTCTGTCGGTCGGTTTTATTATTATTATTATATAGTTTTTTTTTTTTTTATTAAAATTGTTTATTCATCATAAAAGCATTGTAGTACAGTTTAAAGGGTTGACAAATTGAGTGTACTAAAACTACAACTGAAGTGGTGGTGAGGTGCTGCATTCCCAGGTAGGTTATAGAATAACCTGTATAAGGGAGTACAGTGCCAGTCCCCGTTGGATATTATAACTGATATAGGTCGTGTAATCAGGGTAATGTATGAGAAATTCGGAGCATTAACTTGCAAAATAAGACGTACTGGACGACCGGCGGCTTTGTTTTATCGCGAGTAGGTAGGTACTCGACAATCTGACCAATGCAAGGGGTCAGCAATGTACATAAGCGCGCAGATCATACATCCAGATGTTTATAACGGTTTAGATGTGCAGTATTGTGCGCGGGTCGGTGCATCCTACACGTATGTGACCTAATGATATATTATTCGTAGTGTGAGACTATAACAATATCCTAGTACATATAATGTGAAGATTTTGAATTCAGTGAAAGCTTTGTGTGGGTACGTAGTACGTATATTTTCCACCTGAAATAAATAGTTACGATCGTAAGAACGCCGAGTTCATACTAGGCTTTATTACGATCGTTGTCTACTTCAGAAATAGTAGTAGTAGGTACTAGTAGTATTTCTAAAGTAAGTCAGTAGTGGTTACGACCATACCGTTTCTTCGGTTATCTTCGGACTTCGGAAAAGCCGGTTACAAACACTATGTGACTGATCTAAGGACCTAATAAGGAAGTGAGGAAATCAGTGCGTCAACGTTAGCGTTATGATCGAGGCGGGAATATACCTAACTGTTGATTTCTATTGGTTGTTCAAGCGTCACTTGACTAGTCATACTTCTATGTCTTTCGGCTTTTCTGAAGACAACGGATCGGAACTTAGGCCGTGGTGGAATTTGACTTGTAGCTCTATCTATAATAAGAAATAGAAGCTTTTAAGGTGTAATAAATATTCAACCTCACACCGACCTGCAAAATGCAAAGAACGTCGCGGGCTGTGTTCCGTTCACTATAGAAGAAAAGTCCCCTTTTCCAATGTTCTCGATACGTTGCGCGTATGTGTGTAGGTCATTGTCTACTTCTAAGGAATTTATTGTGATGTTAAAATGCCCATTAATATTGTAACTACTTATTAGTATTTCTCATCCTTTGCTGGAGTTGCACCAGAGCGGCGCAACAAACGTACGTTGAAACAGCTCGCGAGCACCACGCGTGCAGTTCGTAAGCGGCTCGCGAGCGGCGCATTCGCCAGGTTTGTACGCACCTTAACTAAAAACTACTTTTCATGTTGTTTCAGTGCAGTATTTTTATTGTGATAGCACGTCTGTAAAATCAATTAAATCGGAGAAATCCACAAAATTTCGAATACAGCCTCATAAATAGTCTGATCAAGTCTGATGCAGTTGGTACCTAGCATTATTGGAGCAAAATAATTGCCACAATTCATTAGACTGCTTGTTTTGAATTTTTTAGGCTGCAATCGGCGTTTTTGATTTGTTGATTTATAAGTTCTAGGAACGTGAATAAGTAACACGTAACGTACCTACTTTAAACGGAATTTGACCAGCTTGACTCATAAGAACACAATGATATATTGTGGCAAAATTTATGACTTTTACAACTTGACGAATAATGTTTTGCAATACTAACGAACCTACGCAGAGTATGCTGTCAGCCATGTTGGTCTATCTTCCGCATAAAATCCGGAGTTTGTTAGATGTAGCCACAGTCTTGAAGTGACCTTCGTGACATGCGGATTTCAGTGAAAGTTTACATAAATACCTACTAACCCTTAATACTACTTATATAGTGTGCACTGTGTGTAGGTGAGTTGAATATTTTCCATTTTTTGTTTCAAAATATTGTGTTTTGGGTAGGACACGTACTGTCGAGATTGCCTCTAGTTTCGGACTCAGCAGGAGTTTAAAATATCCTGGCAAAAGCCCGGACACTTGCAAAAAATGTCGATCATTTTACATTTCCTTTAATATTTTTCAGTACTTAACTAGCTTATATTTATATCTTTAAAATATTAAAACAAAATCACTAAAATATAATTGCGTTTTTTGGTCTAGTTGACGCAAACGCTACTGATTAGTATCAGGTCCTGGCTTCGATTCCCAGGATCGGGAAAAGTGTTATTGGGTTTTTCTATCTTGGAATTTCTCAGTGGCAGCCTTAAGTCTGGATTTGTGACCGGTTGATGGCAATAGGCTCGACCCCTATTCCATGGGACTTAAACATAACTGGCAAAATGTGGATGTACTATAGAAACACCACCATTACACACAACATACACTACACACCCACTCCATCACATCCACACACTCACATCCACTCACTCCCTCACATCCACACACTTGTTTCCACTCATACACTCACCCAGCATTTTTGTTATTTTTTAAAATCTATTATTGTTATTTTTTTTTTCTTTTTCTCAACTATTTTGTAATTGTGTAATTAAGCAATCCAGCCTTGAAAACGTTAACAAATTTTTGTCTTTTAATGTAACGGAACGAAGTAACTAGATCCCACGACACAGGGAATCCTAGTGTGGGATCTAGAGAACCACTGTAAATAACTATTAAGACAATAAATACTACTATTACTATTACACCTCTGCTCAACCCGTGGGGGAAACAAGGCGTGATGTTATGTTATGTACCTAGTTAAAATATTATTACTAAAAAAAATCCATTTGGTCCGGAAGGAAAAATGGCACGGCCGGATAAGTTCCGGACTGTGGCAAAAAGCCGGACAGATCTGTACGGATTGTAACTATAAACGGGATCAGTCCATTCCTAAGGTAGACACGACTAAGTGCTAAGTATGCGACATGGTAGCGAAATGAGACCTTGAGCGGCTCTATTGTTTTTGTTTAGTTTCTTACTCAGGATACCATTGCGCACGTGTGACGGTTATCTCTGACAATTTATTGATTCCGTCGCGTCAGTCACGTATCTACAATTCAGCTCTTACAACAATATTCATGGGTAGTACGTATGTAACTATCCTTAAAAGTAATAAAGAAAACTGGCCAAGAGCGAGTCGGACTCACGCACCGAGGGTTCCGTACAAACCTGTAGGTATTCACGGTTTATGCATAAGGTTTATGTTTATGAAATTAAATGGTTTTTTTTAAATTTTTGTATTTGAGTTGACTGAATGGAAGGTAAATTGCGGTTTACGATTTGTGATTGTGACGTATTAAAAAAAACTACTTACTAGATCTCGTTCAAACCAATTTTCGGTGGAAGGTTACATGGTAATGTACATCATATATTTTTTTTAGTTTTACCATTCTCTTATTTTAGAAGTTACGGGGGGGGGGGGGGACACATTTTACCACTTTGGAAGTGTCTCTTGCGCAAACCTGAATGGTTTAGAAAAAAATGATATTAGAAACCTCAATATGTTTGATGAAAAAAACATTTTTGAGTTTCAGTTCTAAGTATGGGGAACCCCAAAATTTATTGTTTTTTTTTTCTATTTTTGTGTGAAAATCTTAATGCGGTTCACAGAATACTTCTACTTACCAAGTTTCAACAGCATAGCTCTTATAGTTTCGGAAAAAAGTGGCTGTGACATACTCGGACAGACAGACAGACATGACGAATCTATAAGGGTTCTGTTTTTTGCCATTTGGCAACGGAACCCTAAAAACTGCACCCTGATTGTGTAACATACTATCAGCTATCAGTCAGAATATAATTTTGAAGATTTATTTCTAATCCATTGCGTCATATTGTCTGTGCGACATCGTAAATAACGCAATGAATGATGTTGAACTGTCAAAATGAAAGTGATTCCTACTGATAGTAAGTTACGCGATTGCCCCTCTGGTCAAGCGCGTGCGGGCCGCACGCACAGAGAAGGGTTCCGCTATTGGATCGAATATTTATGCTCGATCAGTATTGATTTTATCGACCACAAAAGAAGTTTGTATATTTCATAGAAACAAATAACATAACCTCACGTCTGCTGTCTTGGAAAGGTTGGGCAGAGGTGTACCCATAGTAACAACCACATCTCGCCAGCATATATTTAAGTCCCTTGTAATAGAGGGCCATTGCGTCAACCGGGCACAAATCCATGCTCCATGCTGCTATTGACACAATCTTGATGGAAAATCCTATTAACATTGTACGTCACGTTTTTAGCGTAGCGTGCAAAACAACATTACCATAATTTATTTTTGACTTTATTTCAAAAGAGGCAATGTTGACATTTGTTTGGCAGGGATAAATCGCTGCGACTCCTCAGATGTGCGCTGGTCTTTACTGTAATGTCCGTCCCGTCCCACGCTCATTAACTAACTAATGTAACTAATCTAATGTGCTATTAATTAGTGGAATTCCACCGGTTGATATGAACGAAGTCATTAATTTAAACTTAGAAACCAGAGAAGGCAAGTGGTGTGACCACAGAGCTGATGTTTTGACTTCATAATGTTTGTCGCGTTAAGTCTGTCCTAGAATTTAAGATCGTTGGTTTACCTACAGACATAAACAGACATACCTACCTGGAACAACCCCGTAAATAATTAATAATACATAGGTACTTAGGTTATTCGTGAGTATCGAATCAGCGGGGCAAGCGCGGCCTACTGTGATAGGCTTGAGCCACACATTTTTATCACAGTTTGGGAGCAAACACCGTGATAAAATGCGTGACTCCAGAGGTCGTGCTCGCTCTGCTGTCATGGCCAGTAACACATTAACAGATGACTTTATTATTCTTCCTAATACCACGTCGAACTGAGCATTAATAATCCATTTTTTTAAATCGATTTTCGAAGCTCGGTGATATAAGTACTGTGTGTTTGAAGATCCAGTGCATGACCACTCGTTTTTTTTTAAATTCCGTTCGAACGTGGACTAACAATAGAGAGTGACGTTTGCAACAGCTGGTCATACAAATCTCATTGTGACTTCACAATGTGATTTCACAATGACAGCTCATTTAAGCTGTCATTGCACCCTCCCAGGCTGCGCCACAACACCCTGTCCTCTGCCTTCTGCACCCAGTCTGTCCTAGCCCCCTTTTTACACGACTACGGCGAAGCAAATAGGAGGATTAGATTTTATTCCGTTATGCATTTTTGTATGTGGGTATGTAATGTAATGTTCATCGGCCGATGTAATCTATAAAAATCTCGACGTGAGAACTTAGGTGAAGTGACCTAAAAGTGAGCTGTCATTCCATCTGATGATAGGTATTGACACTAATGACAGCTCACTTTAAGCTCACTTCACCCCAGTTATCATGGTGAGATTTTACAGAATGACACTACTGTTCCCGCAGAACTTCTTAACTACTTATCATGATTTGACAAATGAGGTATCACTGGAATCGTCTTGATTTTCCGCTAGTTATAGGCTATCATGTGTTGTCACATTCAGATGCATATGGCGCATTCCAGAGAACATTAAGTCATGATATTTATTTAAAAAAATATATAGGTCGTCATTCCACCTAATGCTAAAGTTTGACATATTTGTCAGCTAACTTCACGTATGTTTTCCCGGTGAGATTTTTACAGAATAGATCGTGTGATAACGGTGTGATAGTGCGACAGTGATAGTGTTATCAACGCCGGCCGGCTCCGTACGGCTCCCAGTTGTTTGACAACCGAGCAGCACACGGTATGTTGGTTTTGTTGTTAATAGGTGTTGTTTTTGATAATTTCATAGTGATAGAGTAATACAGAGCTAGATAAGTTGGGAAGTGGGTAGTTACGGACTAAGATTATGGTTGAATGCTAGGTTAGTCTCGAATCTTTCTGATGTCTTAGTTAAGGTGACCTGTTTTTAGTAAACAAGGGTTTGATTCTTTGACATACTCTCAAAGCAACACCTTGTATAAAGTAAGTAGAATCAGTGAAAAAAAATGTAAACAAAACAATGCACCACGTAAATTATTTACCCTTCATTAAGAATAGCTCCGTCCTATTCGAATTTTGATAATAATAATAGCTAAGGTTCGTTATGTAAGTTCATTCGTAGCCACTACCTTCGCGATATTTTTCTTAGAGAAGAAAATCGCTTTTTCATTAATTCCTTTCCTTAGCTGCTTCAAAGTAACACATGATTATCTACTTATCTCCTTTTCTCCACGTCTTGATCGTCAATGGGGTTTTAGAAGCTATACTTATTTAAACTTTTTTTAACTTAATTTTATTTTCGCGTGTTAGGTTCGAGAGTAGCGCAAACATGTCCATAATCGCTAGATAGGTATAAATAACAGCATGCCAATTAATGTTAATAAGTAGCACAGCCAAATGGCAACCAACCAAATGGTTTATTCTAACAATTCGCAATTAACACTTAAATTAGAGACGAAAAAACGGTATTGAAATAACGAAAACTCCATTCATATCGAATCAGTAGTTCTTGGGAAAATCGCAAACAAACAAACATAGGTACGTGTCGAATACAGAACATCAATTTTTGGACGCAACTAAAATAAATATAGGTTTTTTTTTGCTGTGATTATCTCTGCCATAAAAGTAAACCTACCAAGGTATTGCAACATACCTATGATCTACTTATAGTCTGTACCAAAAGTATTTGATGATAGTGTAAACCTGCATTGGATTAGAAAACGTACGTACTTGTCGATGCCAATATGTAGTGCTATAATCTTAGCGTGTCGATAGCAATCTACAAGTGCTTTGATTTGATTATTCGTATACGGAATTAACCCAAAGTTCAAATTTTTTATCATCTTAGAGATATTTTCACTCAAGAATTACTTAAATGTAATTTTATAACCTCAATTTTTGTCAGTTATTTTTCAATTAAATATATTAGAATTTTAATCATGTTATTCAAACATTTATTGTTGGACAACATGGTGAGATCGAATAGTGAGATATAAATTTAAAAACAGATAAATGTGATACGAATTCCCTTACGTGAGTGATTGTGTGAAGAATTAGACGTGAACAGGGTCTGTTTACATTTCATCAGATTTTTTTTGGAATAGACTATACTTATTATCTTCTTTTTTTTACCAATAGTAAGTATTAGTCCCGTGACCGATAAGTAGCTCGGACTGACGACGCAAGACCTTATCTAAACCTTATTCCTCGAATCTAAAGAATAATCATAATAGGTAGATTTAATACCTAAACTCTAAACAATTATTTAGAAGAGTGAAGACAGAGGTGCCTTAGAAAGAAAAGATGTTTCGTAATGCTGAAATGAGGGTTTAAAATGCAGGTAGATACTACAGTATGTACCTACTGACCTAATACTTAGGTACTTAAAGTAGGTCCTTAAATTAAATTAAATTTTATTCATAAGCCTAATACAGTAAGGAGAGAAAAGCGTTTACAAAAACATTTACCTAATTAAACCTTATGCATCTACTAAGCCCATAAATTAGACGCGCGAGAAATCGCGGGCCATTGACTGATTTAATTCATAAAAGAATATTCTAGAAAACAAAAAATCAAATTAATTAGTACAATCCGAAATCAATGAACATAAATTTAATTAGAGAAACGTTATCGCTGGGAGCGGCACCTGATTATGACGAACACACAGTACACACTGATAACAGGCTATTATCAAGGCTCCCATCGTTTTAGTTAACACAATAACATAATTTGTTGATAATGTGTGGCCCAGTGGTGTTGGCTCCGAATTACGAAGTGTAGGTCGTGAGTTCACTGCCAGGGACGCGAGATTGTTCGAAAGAGATACCGTGACCCTGGCACATGAGCAACTGAAGGAACACGGGTGGGTTTTAGTCAGTAAAAGTCTGACACGCCCTCCCGCTCTGCCCAGAGCGGGAAAGTCATTTGATGATTTCCCGTCCAAAAAAAAAAGGTCCTGAGTTCAAAAACAGGCAGGCAATTTGTGTGTTTAATTTCACCACGATAGCTCTCAAAACGGTGAAGGAAAACATTGTGAAGAAACAGACATCCTAGAAGCAAAAAAAATCACAGACTTGTGACATCCACCAACCCGTACTGAGCCTGTTTGTAGTTTATAGTCCAGTCTCTCTCACAAAGAGGAGACCTGGATCTAGCTGTGAGATCGTAGGAGGCTGATTTCCTGTTGATTAGCAGGACGGGTGGCGGGGTTTGCTCAGATAGGAATTTCTCTGTAGCACTGTAGCAGTCCAAAGTCTGGGCTTGTGCCCCGCTGCTTGCTCTCATTGAGAAAATGTGGGTACCACTATAGCTACACCTCTGCCCAACGATTTGGAGATTGTAGCGTAATGTTATGTTATGTGCTATGACATTGGACCGTTCCCTTACGTAACCATAACCCCTTCATTTCAGTGTCCATCTCCGACCCCCGAGCTCACGATGTCGAAGCGCACCGGCTACCCCACCACCACGACTGGCCTGACGTACCGCGGGCTGGTAGAGAACATGAGCATCCCGGCCGAGCTGCACGAGCGGGCCGATGGCAAGCCCTACGCCAGCTTCGGGTCCACCGTGCCTATCCATTGCTGTACTCCTGAACAGGTGAGAGAGATATTAGGTACCTTATTTACTTAACTTCCTCGTTGGTCTAGTTATATTTAGTGTTGCAAAGGACTCGAGTCCTCGGGTCGTAATTGTAAGACTCGACTCAGTTATGCAACACTCAGTGTGCTCAAAAGGCTCGGAGTCTAGAGTCAAGCCGAGCCCGAGTCATTTAATAGCCACTCGAGTCTTAGAAAGGACTCGAGTCTTAAAATGAACTCGAGTCTTAAAGAAAAACTCGGAGCATGAAGATGAGACTTGTAGCTCATCATTCGAAAAGACTTGAATAGGTGATAAGTTCAAATTAGTGGTTATGATGTAACTATGCGTACAAAAAAACTTTAAAGGTGTCAAGGGACACCCGGATGAAACGAAGTTCCTTTCCAGGATTCAAAATAGTTATAATTTTTTAATTATTTATTATGAACAAAAAACCTGTATACACTCAACAAAAACATTCTCTCTCACTCCCTATCTCCTTCTCTCTCTCTCTCCCTCTCCCCCTCCCCCTCCCCCCTCCGCCTCTCTACTTACAACAAAAAAAACAACAACATACAAAATATATACGGTCGAATTGAGAAACCTCGTCCTTTTTTTGAAGTCGGTTAAAGCATGTCGTGACAACTTTTCGTAAGATTTTTTTCCGTCTAGCACCCTTTCACAACGCGCGATAAGGAACTTCATTCCAAAAACTGACGAGTTATTTTAAGACACGAGTCGAGGCCTTTTTAAGACTCGAAACCTTTTTAAGAATCGAGTGCTTGACTCTAGACTTCGAGCCTTTTAAGCACACTGAGTCTTGCATAATTGAATCGAGTCTTTAAAATTACGACTCGAGGACTCGAGTCCTTTGCAACGCTAGTTAGATTCCCAGGTCGAGCGCAGGATTTCTCCAACTGAAACTTCAGTAGCACCGCGGAGTCTGGATTCGTGCCCGGTTTACGACAGTAGGCTACACGCCCTCTATTACGTGGGAATTAAAACATAAATGGGGAAATATGCAGGTGGAGAAGTTGGCAAAGACGACGCACCACTATTGCGACATCTTCACGGAGCAGCTACTAGCGCCGCTGGGAGAGCTGGTGTTCGTCAGGATCGACGAGAACACGGCTGAGAAGGTCGGTACACCTACATACTCAATTTACAGCGTAAATCATTGAACGCATACATGAGAATAGTGTTGATATAACGAATTAAGCCGTTGGTCCCAGCTGGCATTCTTTGACAATCGTTGGCTTCTGACGACCCGTAAAGACGATATTGGTATTTTACAACACAGTTACTGGGTACTACGATACCCCTTGGTAAGATCTCTATGTAAAATAGTGGTATTCAGCTGCATCCGGTTAGAACCCCAACTATTTTGGGGTAGGCTTCCTAAGCCTACCTCAAAATAGTTGAGAAAAGGCCAAGCAGAAGACGACAGATGAATTCAACCAGCATTGAGTATCAGCACAAAACAAAACTCTCGAATCTACTAAACTATGGCGTCACTAATTAGTGAGAGATCAATCCATCGTTCCCAGAAGATCTATCTAATAATAAGTATCTTGGCTATACTGAATATTTTACTGGTGTTGAATTAGAATCTAGTTCGACTTCCAGAAGAAATCTAGCTGGTCATATGACTAAGTATTATGTCGCTAACACTATTTTTGACGACGAATTCCAGGACATTTCTAGTTTAGACCTTTCAAGAATCCTCAAGGAAATAATGGTCGATAGAACTGTACCATTTCCCCTCTTAGCTAGCATATAATAAAGAGCCAGTTAGTGTATTTTACGCAAACTCCTGACGAAATGATCTTTAAAACCAGAGCTTCCTCTCTCCTATCCTTTTGCTGTGCCCTACAGGATCCATAATGATCTAAATTATATAATTACCACTTAAGTAGACATTATGGTAAAGCAATAAAGATATTGAAATATTAAATTGTCAATTACCAAATTCCCGATTGTTGTTTGTTTCCGGTTCTTACCCCTAATGTTCTATTTTTGCTTGTATTACTTCATGTTATGTTCCTTATTTTTAATCATAATTAGTACTAGTGTCTATTTCTCTCAGACAACTTCACTACTCAACACACATAAACACACCACACAATCCATAACACTGTACTACATAAACCACAAGTTTCTGAAATTAACCTATAATTTTTCTTTTAGTAGACAAGTCCTCAATATAGTTGCATATTATGCTAATATTTCTCATGAGTCAGGTATCATTATCTCTACTCAGCGCCCGATTATTGTACCACATTTTGTCCAACCAATAAAAAATGGATGACCTAAACATAATTAACTCAGAAATTGAGAAAATTTCTGTTTCGGAATGTTTTATCTGCTCCCCGGAGGCCAGTTGTAACTATCTGCACCAACCGGAATGCACCCTTAAAATCCTACATGTCAATATACGAAGCATCAACTGTAATTTTGACAAGTTATTGTTATTAATAGGTAGACTAAATTACACACTAGACGTTATCATCCTGTCCGAATGTTGGCTTAGCAAATGCCCAAATTGTCCTTCTCTAACAAGTTTTAATATCTATTCTTCTTCGTTCACAAACCAAAATGATAGAGTTGTTGCCTACGTCAGAAATGATCTTCAGTGTTCTTTTGAAACTCCACCACTCAGCGATGCAAATTGCTTGGTAATAAAATTCTCGGACAAAACTGCAGTTATCGCTGTATATCGTTCTCCTTCGTTTAAAGACCTCACTCCATTTTTCAGTAGTCTAGATATATTGTTACAACAGTTGGGTAAATTTAAGACTATTGCTCTGGTGGGAGATCTTAACATAAACATTGCCCCCGCTAGCTTGGACCCAAATGCAGACGAATATCTAAATATTGTAGCATCACACGCTATGCTCCTCGCACATGCACTACCCACTAGACTCTCAAATTGCCTCGACCACGTCATACTGAAAACTAGACATACTGCCACCACCTTAGTCCTAGACTGTGAGCTAACAGACCATGCTCCGGTTCTCCTTTTCTGTAATCCGGACATGTTAATAACTGCATCGAAGCGTTTATTTACTAAAATTGACATAATAAAAATTAAAAATGATATCGAAAAATCAGATCTGTCACATATACTCCAAATAACAAATCCTAACCTTGCTGCTGAAACGCTTGTATCTATCCTATCTTCGTCCATTACTCGGTATACCACCTCCTCAGTTATGTCAAGTAGAAAACGCATAATTAAGCCTTGGATTACACCTGGTCTTCTAAGATGCATTCGTCATAGAGACAAGCTCAATAAGACATTCAAGAAACACCCTGATAATGATACCCATAAAATTGTATTTCTTCGTTATCGTAATTATTGTAATAATTTATTAAAAAAACTAAAACGTGACTATGAAAAATTAGAATTTCAGAAAGCCAAAAAAATTCAAAGGCGACCTGGAAACTTATCAAAAAATATCCCATTTGGACAAGGCTAAATCCGCTTCCTCTGAATTGTTAAAGTATGGCGACGATCCTCTTCATTCTCTCAATTTGATCAACCATTACTACGCTACTGTAGGTAGCAATCTGGCTTCTAAATTTCCATTGTCTCCTCCTTCTAACCGAGTTGACCCTTACTCCTCACCCTTAGAGTCTATGGCTTTGTATGATGTGGACGATGACGAAATTGAAAGCATCATACTAAATCTTAAAGACAAATGTGCTGTTGGATATGACGGTATATCATCCTCAGTCATTAAGGCCACCAAACACACTATCATTCCAATACTTGTTCACATATTTAACTTGTGCCTATGTTTGGGAACATTTCCTGATGTCTTTAAAACTGCCATAATACATCCCATATTCAAAGGAGGAGATAAGTGCGTTGCTTCTAATTACAGGCCCATATCAGTACTTACGACCCTTTCCAAAATCTTTGAAAAAGTCATCAATGCGAGACTGGTAAAGTTCCTAGCCAAATTTAATATCTTGGCTGATAATCAGTTTGGGTTCAGAGCAGGGAAATCTACCGAGGATGCTACCTTAGAACTTACAAATGAAATAGTCGAACAACTTAATAATAAACAAAAAGCTATTGGCGACTTCCTTGATTTATCGAAGGCATTCGATACTGTATCTGTCCCCAAACTGATACACAAGCTGGAACAAATTGGCGTACGAGGTAATGCCCTCGAAATCTTTCGCAGCTACCTGACGGGGTGGAAACAAGTTGTCAAAGTCGAGAATTTTATAAGTACTCCGGAAGATATGACATTTGGTGTGCCTCAGGGTAGCGTCCTAGGGCCCACTCTTTTCCTTATATATGTTAACGAGCTGTGCCAGCTATCCCTTCCATTCACAAGAATCATTGCTTACGCGGATGACACAGCCCTCATTACACACGGTAAGGACTGGCCTGACACTCGTGAGAGGGCGGAGACCGCTCTGAGTTTAGTCATGAATTGGTTAACCTCAAATCTACTTACACTAAACGTCGCAAAGACAAAGTTCATCCCCTTCACACCTGGAATTCTTACACAACCACCGATGTCATTTCAAATAAAGAGCCATGATTGTTCTCCTACTGTGGCCACTACAACCTGTAACTGTGCCCAGATAGAACGTACCGATAACATCAAATATCTTGGAGTCATAGTGGACAATTGTCTAACGTGGAAAAAACAGGTTGACTCAATGGTGATCCGTGTTAGAAGACTTATATACGTGTTTAAAAAACTCAGGGCCGTTGTCGACTTCCGATGCCTAATGTTGACTTACCTTGCACTCGTTCAGTCAGTCCTTAGCTACTGCATTACAGTATGGGGAGGCACCCACAAGACTACTTTCTTTTTTTACTACTAGAGAGAGCACAAAGATCAGTGCTAAAAGTACTGGCAAACAAACCTCTGAGATTCCCAACATCTGAACTTTATTCGCTTTGTAACGTCCTTACTGTAAGACAATCATTTATACTTCAAACTATTCTTAAGAAGCACGACCTCACGAAGTTCGACCCTCAGTACCTTCCAAAGAAACGACGCTCTGAATTTGTCTGCAAGACATTATTCTCCAGATTGGCACTAGTAAGGCGCCACTTCAACTACATTAGCCCTAAACTGTACAATAATATAAATAGAAACATAAAAATGTATCCACTAACAAGAAATTTACTGAAAAGAAAACTATCAGAAATGCTAAAATCTTTGTCCTACGAAGCTACAGAAAAACTTGTGGTAACATAACACATACATTCCTCTCACAAAAACACATAACCCCCCCTCTCACTCACCCTGACACTCACTACACACACACTCCTCAACAACCACTACACACTGACACATAGTAAAATTTAAATAACCTTTAACTTTAATTTTATTTTTAAGTTATTTCTTTCTTTTAATTATCTGTCTGGAGCAAATGCACCATGTTTTTGACTTGGGCGTTGATAGCTGCGCCACAGTTTTCTACTTTTGTAGCTATCTTCGTTTCTTTTTGTAGATTTGTGTCCTCAAACTTGTTCCAAATAAACACATTTTTATTTTTTATTTTTATTGAGTATTGAGCCTGTATCTCCCGCCCCAGGTGTTCATCAACCGCAGTAAGCGCATCCTGCTGCGCTCGAGTGACGGCGTGCTGGCGCAGTGGCGGTGCGCGCCCACGTTCGAGTCCGCCAACGTGTACGTGGCCGGCACGCCCATCGTCACCCAGGCCGGCGAGCTGGTCTCCGTCGTCACCGCCAAGCGCGGCAACCACTACGCTGTCTCTACTTTTGAGGTAACTATTTATTTATTCATTTAATTGCGTAAAACATGGAATAAAAGGGTCTTATAGTAACAAAATAGAGCAGACATTTTTTGCCAAGATTAAACATAGCATGCAAATATTCAACATTATAATTGTAGTAACCATTTCCTAAGCATAATTATTATTATAATATTACAACAATACAATTTTCGCTCTAGGAATTGCTTTGTACTATTATGAACGGGTTCCCTCTATCTGGCAGAAACTTGATGCTCCGAATTTTATTTGACATAACACACTTGGCATAATCTTCTTTAAACGAATATTTGTAAGGCATAAAAAATGTTTAGCATAATCATTGTTTGGCCGAATATTTATATGTCCGACTTTACGCTGGCATACTTTTAAGATGGCAGAATTTTATTAAGCATAATTACCTTTGACAGACTTAACATTCCGCAGAATTTCGTTTAGCATAACATTTATTTAGAGCGAAGATTATTTGGTACAATTTCACTTGGCATACTATGAAGATGGCAGAATTTCATTTAGAATAATTTTGTTAGGCATATTGTCATTTCTATAAAATTGCATTTTAACCTTAAATTAAAATAGTGTCTCAAATAGTCAATATATGGTGTGCTACAAAAGTTATTGACAGAAACGAATCGCTGCAGAACCGACTCCACGTAGTCTTGTCTGCCCTACCCCTAGAGTGTAATTTAAGCCCGCGTAGGCGCGGAGGGGCGAGGCGGCCCGCGAGCTGTGGAGCAGGTGATTTTGACGCTCGCCGCCGTGGCTGAGGTTGGCCGGCGGAGCCGGCCAGCAAGCCGAAGCTGCGGTGGTGAGCGTAAAACCATCTGCGGCGATGAGCTCGCGTGGGACTGCCGGAGCCACGCAGCGCCGGAGCCGTGACAGAAAACATGCATGCTGCATGTTGCATGCTCGCCTGCATGCTGTGAGCTTGCTTGCATGCTGCATGCTTGTTTGCATGCTGCATGCTTACTTGCATGCTGCATGCTTGCTTGCATGCTGCATGCATGGTGTATGCTTGTTTGCATGTCTGCATGCAGCGTGCTAAATATGATTTTTCTGTAATGTAATAGATGAGCGTTTCAATTATTAAGGATATGAAATGTATGCCAAAAGATGATTCTAACTGTAAAGTTTCTGAGATATGATAGTTCTGCCTTTTATGGACTATCGATATGTAATAATGCCAAGAGACGATTCTGACTGCGAACTTTCTGCGATATGATGGTTCTCCTTTTTCATTATTATGGATATAAAATTTATGCCTAAAGATGATCCTGACTTATAAAATTATGCGTTGTGAATGTATGATAAATCAGTGTATGCCAAACGATTTTCTGCGAAATGAAGTTTATGCTATCCGCTGTTATGCAAAATAATATTATGACGAAAAAAATTCTGCCATAAAGGGTGGACCCATTATGAACGTTGGAATTGTAGATTCAAAGCATCGTGGCTAATGCCGACATGGATTACGAACTTAGTGGCCCCACTAGCTTACATTTCAAAAGTCTATGTGATGAACAAATATATATGTTTTTTTCCCATGGGTTACGTAAGAGGCGACTAATGGACTTACTAGAGAATGGGCAGCAGCGTTCTCTATGTATTTTTACCACCATACTGAGATCGCCAACCCGCCTGCCAAGCGTGGCGATTATGGCAAAGCCCCCCAAATTGGAGGAGGCCTAAGTCCAGCAGTGGACGTCTTACGGCTGAAATGATGATGAAATAATATGCAATTGAAAGGGTCACGTTCAAATGCCATAAAAAACTTTTTATAAAAAGTTTTTATTATTAAATTTTTAGTTGTGGTATTCACCCTGCACTAATTCCAAACAAACAATGCATATTTATGCGATAGCAGAAATCGCGGCTGATTTGCTGTCATTTTTTAAAGAGTTCCGGTGTCTGTCTCCCGAACTCATCATCAGATTTATATGAAAATTATATGGGACCATTTCGGAATAAACCCCTTTCGAACAAAAAAATAATTTTGCAAATCCGTCTATATATGACGGAGATATGGCCGAACATACATAAAAAAAAATAAAAAAAAAATATAAACATCCGAATTGAGAACCTCCTCCTTTTTGAAGTCGGTTAAAAAAACATTCAATTCATTCGTTCGTCGACCTATTCACCGTAATAACGTGGCAATAAGGCTGACTTAAAAACGTAATTCTGTGCAATAAGAATATTATTTACTTACATAATTTCAGGGCGAAGGCGGCTATTTCGACACGACAGAATCCTGGGAAGTGCTGAACATTCCAGAGGGCGCTGGCGTCTACGGAGACAAAACATTTTCCTCGCGCGACGAGCTGAGGGCCTATGTGCACTCCCTGCCCTCCATCGGGGAGGGCCCCTACGGGCCCCCCAGGCCGATCCTGTACCTGGGGCAGACACCTAGGATGGTCCTCGTGGCTAAGAATGGTCGGCAGGTCTCACACCAATATTTACACGGAGTTATTACATCGCAAGTTGATTATGTGTAAGGTAGATGTACACAGAGTCCCCAACGAGCATTCGTTTGTGATCATTGGTGGACTTTCCTACGAGCACTCTACTACTGATTCACTGGAAATATCTGATTGGATCATCGTAACAATTTTTTACAACCATGTGAACGCTCGCAAAAATATGATCGCAGTCTGTATGCACCTTTACCGATAAGGTGGTAACTTTGACACGATCGTCTGTTGTGACAAACTTGCCACTCATGTTCATTTTTTGGTAGCTCGTTGATTTTAGTTTGAAGCTTAGTATTGATAATCTAATTGAATTTTCCAAAAAAAGATTTAAAACGAAAATTGTCAGCTACGTAGATAGTAAGTTTTATCATTTTGTAAAAATTATTAGTTAATTTCATAGGTATATTGTACCTTCAAACTATAGCCATAAGAGGTATTATAATTTACCTATTTCTATAACATGTGATAGATAAAGTATTTAACAAAACGTAACGCCGGTACAAGGTTAAGTCTACTTATATACGTAACAGTTTGTAATTAAATAAGTAAATTAGTCAAATTTGTAAATATAAGTTAGACGAAGGAGGCGTAAGATATTATAAAACTTTCATACTCATACAAAAAGTGTTAATTTATTTGGTTTGTTTAACCTATTTTGCTGTTGATTGATGACTCATTTCTAATAATTTCTTGCTTAATCAGTTCACACGTATCTCAAAATGGAGGGATCGCGTTTTATACGTTGAGTATTAACACTTTGAGGGACACTAAACGCCCCCAGACGTATAACAATAACATTTCTATTGTCTCGTTCAGTGGCCTTCAATGGGTTAACAGATGATTGAAAACTAGTGGTTCCATAACCATTCTGACTTATCAATAATTGTTTTATAACACATTCAACGTACAAAGCGGGGTCCAACCATCTAGCCCCCTGCACGTCCTGCGCAATGGGAAGCACCTGCTGCGCTGTAAGTTTTTCTTTCGTTCCCAGAGGCGCGCGGGGGGTGTTGTGCCAACACTTCCCTACGCTCCCCTGGGGGAGAAAGAACAACATACATAGCAATAGGTGATTCCCGATGCGCATGAGTTGTATTCTGTCGCAGTTTCTTTTCTCAGATGTCATTTTTTTTTACAAATATTTTGCACCAAAAACATTAGATTTGGCATAGTGGACCTCGTAATTGTTTGCCATCCTAAGCTGAAACGTCACTGACAAGGCTAAAACTAACAAGTCTGAAATATCAATAACAATGTTCACACAAAGTTTATATGCCATTTGTGGCAGTAATTCCGCCTCATGTTTAAAAGACATCGTCTCACGAACATTCGATCGTCGCGTGTCAGTTTTTGATCAGTGAACGTGAATTTTCAAAAAGCAAGTGACATTATGCACCCAATGATCAACGAGACGAGATAGTGTCAACCTTAGTGAAGATTCAATTTAAGTACCGTACGTTTCAAACTTTACGGTAGCTCTGAAGTATGCTACTCTCTACGCAGTATTGTACTATCCTTGCCCCGGCTGTCACGGGAAGTTGTAATTGCGCAGCGACTCGCCTCGTGTTCCGCCATACTGTACTGGCAATTGTTGTCAGTGATAAAACAATTATTATGAGGTCGACGAAAATCATTTACTATGTGATTGACATAACAATAATTTTCTTTAGATATAATAGCAGATAAGTTGTCAATCATCCATCGCCTGTTAAAATTAAGAAAAATTTCAAAAAGTGTATTCATGGCAATATAGCTTCTATTGCCGACTGTTTAAGACTTAATTATAAATGTTATATACTAACGTTGTTACATATTTCTTAAGAAAAATAAATGAAAAACGTAATATTGCTTTGTATTTTATTACGAAATTAAAAAAAAAACAATAACAAATTGAATAATAACTTAATCCCTTACACAGTAAGGCACTACAAAAATAATAAATATTATTACATTGTGGAATGAACTAATTACTACTAAGTTTGATCTACGTGATTAACCATGAGCGTATTGAGCATGCTGCATGGAATAATAAGCCTTATTTCTAAAATGATAAAGTTAGAAAAGATATTGGTCACCGTTTACCGATTTAACCCCCCCGCCTACTCAAATAATACTTAACATTGTCATAAAATTGAGTAGCGTTTGAGTATAAGTCCATCACATACAATTCCCCCACAACCATACTATCTTAGCATAATAAATAATAATCACAATATTAAGATTACATTATTATGAAATATTATAAATGTATTATAAAATGTGATAACGCTAAATTACTGATATGTGCCTTTTGTAAGCCACATAATGCGTTTCACGTTTTTAAACTACCAGTTTAAGTATGCAAAATTATGGCAGAAGTCGGTAGTTTTGAAAACATTTAAAATCAAAATCGACTTGGTGCTTGCACCAACATTTTAATTCTCCGCGTGCACCATGTCATCTAGCAAGTTTTGCTGATCAAGTTGTCATTTTGATTGGTTATTAGTTCATTTACGTTATACGACAAACAGGTAACTAGCAGGCAACACGCGCGGTTTCTGTGTGACTAGGAGACATAGCGGTTACTAACCCGCCAGAAGTGCGCACTGCTACTTGCTTGATATACAGTCGGATCAGCGGCGGCTAGTCCATATATAGTCGGACCAGCGACGGCTAGTCGATATACAGTCGGGCCAGCGGCAGCTAGCCCATATGCAGTCGGCCCAGAGGCGCCTAGTCCTTATACAGTCGGACCAGCGACGGCTAGTCGATATACAGTCGGACGAGCGACTCCTCCGAAGCAGGGCAGCGAGTCACGGGACACGTGCCGTGAGCGCGCACGTGGCGCGAGATGCACACGTAGCAGAATATGTAGCTGTAAGCAACGGAGACAGTGTTGAGACCGAGAGTAGGCAGCAACGATAGGTCGGTGTGGCCAGGCCAGGCGCACTCCACAGTTAAGATACGAAGCTAGGCTAAGATATCTTATTTAAATAAAATTCTCGGGTCACGACGTATGTTCAGGGTAAACACCGTAACTACTGAATCGATTTTGATCAGATTTCTTAACCATCTGTAATTTGGTCGAACTTAAAAGATAGGATAATTTTTATTTCAATTACTGTCCTCTATATTTGCAAACAAATGATTATTATGCTACAATAGTGTGTATTCATTGGTTAGTTATATGAATTTCTAATAGATGGCGGTGGAAGTTAATTCGTCGTATCGTTTGACATCTAGGTTGTGTAGCCATCCACATAGGATAAAACGTCGGTTCCCGCGTTTATACGCTTAGATCTTATTTTAAACTAGGTACGCAAAGGATTTTACTGCGGTTTTCATCAGTAGACAGAGTAATTTAAGAGGCAAGTTTATAAGTATAATTCGCGGGCAAAGCCGCTGGAAAAGCTAGTTACCTAAAATGAAGGCAAAAACATATTTCATCGCATTCAGCTGCTTCAATAATAACATGGATCCGAACCTCACGTTATCACACTTCTAAAGGATATCGAAAGGTACAGAAATGCACGTAGACCTATAAGTAATTCGTAATCAGGTATACCTACCAAATAATTACTCTTGATATATTTATATCTGTGACCCGTATTTAAGTAGTAAGAATATTAATTATTGTTGTCATAGTATACTTAGGTTTTTACAAAATCTGTTTACAAGGTCAGGTTGAGCTTTGATAAATAATAATTTGTTTAAATATCTGACAAAGACCAATCCAACGAACTCAAACACGCCTGTACAGAAGTCATAGTGTGAAGTAAACAGAGTCGCACTATCCAAGCCATACCATACTTTAGAATGGGTTATCATAATATTGAATGAGTATAACAAATTGTGTGTCTGTGCTGTTGACAGCTGAGGAGTTCTCTCTTCTGGAACCAACCCTCGGACAGCAGCCAGGTCATGGTGGACTTGAGAACGGACTATCATAATTATATACGTATTAAAATTATATTTTTTAACTATAGAACGTTGAGGAGTTCCCTCGTCTGGAACCAGTCTTGGGTGCGGAATCAAAAATGCATTGTCGTCGAAACAGAATCAACATGTGAAATTTCAACTGCGTAGGATTAGAGGAAGTGGTTTTAATACATCTTGCAAAATTTGACCAATACATACTACCAAACTAATAAGGCAAGTTAAATAAAAGCTTATTAATACTTAGTGAATAAACCACATTTCAATTCAGTTGGTTGTCTCATTCTGCAGTACTTAGGACCGGTTTTAGCATTTCATATTAATTGAAATTTTATGTAACTAAAAGCTCGTTCTTTAAAACTATAATATTTAGTGGGAGTAACTGACTGTTCAAAATGATCTGAACAACTATGAAAATTAAATATTAACTTATGATACAGGAAATGTTTCTGAAGGAAGATTGTACACGACAACTGTCATTCTGGACATTGACCTCTTTCACTCATCAGTACCTGCTCTAAAAAAAAGCCGCGCTTGCTATTTGATGGGTGTCTCTAGTCTGATTAAATATCATAAAGATTAAATATTTGGATTAAATAATAAATCAATCAAATTACATAATTTGATCGATTTATTATTTAATCCAATCTTAATTTATTTTGTAATTTACGAAAATATTTTTTTTTTGCAATAAAATCCCATAACTTTATTTTTTTCCTATTTGTATTAATTTTGTGTAACTTATTTTAATTAATTAATTGTGTATAATTATCTGCGCATAATGTAGTGCATGTGGTGGTTTTCTGTAACTAGTGAGGCACTTAGAATTAAGATTACAATGTCAGAATTATAATGTAACAGTGTACTCACTGTTGAAAAGCCAAAATAAATAAATAAAATTCTGCCAAGAACTTTATCCATTTGAGATAAAGTTATATTTTCTTAGAAGTTGAGATCGTTTTGAACAGTCGTTTCGTCTCCATATTATTGACGCCGTACGCGTTCGTGTTTGATAATAATAAAAGCTTGCTCACCCGGAGACTGGCAACACTGTAGGTATCTTCCACGTCTGCAGACACAGCGGACACTTGTTCTTCCACCGGAGGGCGCGCTCGTCTCTCTGGAAACATTCAACATTTCACATTAGCATGCCAAGGAGCATGAGTGAATGGGAAAAGTTTTGTGCGATTTGTGGTTTTTTAGTACTATTAACTCGGTTGGTTTAGAGAAGTCTTTTAATTTTTATACGAAACTTCATCCATTAACAGCATAAAAATAAAACGTTAAAATAAACGTTTTAATAACTGCATTAACTGATTTGATTTGTGAACTGTTATCATTGCAGATATCATTATTGGAAAAAAAAACATCCCCACTTTACGTGTACTGTACATGTGGACAGATGGATGGACATGTCGAAATTATAAGGTTCCTTGTTGATTACGGAACCCTAAAAAGGTACCTGTTCTTAATGTCCCGATTCAAAACTCCACACAGTAATTTGTCTGTATTTCAGCTAAGCAATAAAACTAAGTTATAAAACAGATAAGAATGAAAAAAACTATTGATCTGCCTTTTGTAGACTAGACACACTGCTACAACATTTTTTTGTAGTACTGTAATTCCGATATTGGTCACGTTCCAAATGAACCTTGTAGCGTTGTAAGTAGCAGACAACCCAAACAGCCTTTTTTGTGGGTGGGATATCAACAAAAGAAGTCTCCCGCTCTGGTCGGAGCGGGAGGGCGTGTCAGACTTTGACTGACTGTTCCTTCAGTTACCTATATGCCAGGGTCACGGTTACTCTTTCGAACAAAGCTCGTGACCCTGGCAGGAACTCAAACAGCCGAGTATAGCTATAGGAGGGACCGCAGATAAAGCAGATTCTAGCGATCGATCGATGTGTACTCACAGTGGGCGGCGGCGGCGTGGGTAAGGCCTGCGCAGGAGCGGCGCGTGCGTCCCACCAGCGCAGGAACTGCACGCCGAAGGCGCCGTACTCCACTGCGCGCAGCGCCACGCTGCCCAGCATTGGGAACGTCACCACGGCGTTCCTGACACACTCACAATCTAGATTTCTACACTCATATTAAGGGCACTTTGTAAACAACACCGATAGAAGGATCCAGTTGGCATGGGCAGCGTTTGGGAAATTTCGTCAAGCCTTCTCGTCGCCTATCCCGCAATGTTGAAGACTAAAGTCTTCAACCGTCCGTCCTGCCCGTAAAGACATACGGTGCCGAAACGTGGACACTGACAGTGGGCCGGTCTACATTCAGCGTGCTATGGAGCGGGCTATGCTCGGAGTTTCTTTGAAGCATAATCAGAAATGGAATTATCCGGAAAAGAACCGGAGTTACCAACATAGCTTGCTAAGTAAGAAGGCTGAAATGGCAGTAGGCTGGCTATGTCTGTCGAGGGACCGATGGCCGATGGAGCAGACGAGTCCTGGAGGACGGGACTGGGATGCCCCCCAGCTAGATGAACCGACGATATTAAGTGGCTCGGACTGACTGTATGCGGAACGCAAACGACATGGTGTTGTTGCGCAACATGACAGAGGCAGCAAGCCTATGTCGAGCAATGGTCTGCGATAGGCTGAGTTAACTGATTGTAAATAAGCATATTACAAAATACAAGATGATATGCAAGAAAAGAATGCTTGGAAACACGCTGGTGCTGCTCCATAGGACAATCTAGAGTCTATTCAAAATCCAACTGGTTGCAAAGAGTTGCTTTTAACCTAAATCCATTCAGACGTTAATTTGTTAAAAAAGACATAGACACAGAATTACTTCCTCATTTATAAGTCTGGATCAAGAATTCCTTTCAAGTGTACTACTTCAGACGTCCTATTAGACTCACCCAATCTTTCCAGTAGCCACACTCCTGACGAGGTCTCCCCAGGTGTGTTCCCCTTGCTCGCGGGGCGGCGCGTCCTAGAATATATAAAATTGTTTTATTAGACATATATAGTAAAATACAAATTGTACCACCCCAACATAAGTTTAATATGGCTTCTAGTATTTTTACTTCACTATGGCCAAACCAAAATACAGGATTGTGTTTTTTACTCATTCACTTAGGTGACCATTTGTACCTGAAAATCCATCATATCCTAAAAATATATCTTTGCCTTGATTTCTCACATCAATAAGAAATAAACACGGACATAACGACACGTGCGCACCCTTTACTTACAATACACACATCACACACATTCACATCCTACATCAACACTACATACACCACACACATTCGATTACATCACTCACCTCGCAAGAGAACTGATTTCTAAGATACAGGTTCTTAACTGGTTTTTAATTCATAGTTCTTTAATTAAAGATTTAGCCGTCTAATCAAATTATTTGTAGGTCTTAGGAATATAAATGTATCATATTAAGCTATGTTTTATCGAGTTCGAGCCGTGTTGTTAACATAGCTCGGAACCATGAATCCGGTACTTTGGAAATCGTTCGACGGTTCGAAGCCAACTCGCAGAGGACCCATAGAGAATTTTAAATAGAATGATAAGGCACCATCCGACTATTCTCCCCGTATGCACTGTCCGAGGGCACCCAAGGAGACAACCCCGCGTTGGTGTAGGACTATTGTAGGATATGGAAACAACCTATTGGGTTTGGATAGCTATACTGGAATGGTTACTTTGAACTATGGAAGGAGTATGACCCCTGTCTATTTCTATGTTTTACTGAATAGTTATTGTATTCTATAATTTCTTACAATTCGAAATTTATTGTGGATCTAATCAATCAATTGATCTGCTTAGCCTTTTCCAAACAATATTGACTTCCAGTCTAACCAGATGCAGATATTACCAGTATACGGAGCAACTGCTTATATGAGCTCCACAACCCAGTTCAGGTCAGGTCAAACATCTAAGTTAGTTGTGGACGTTTCATTTCTTTTAATCAAACGAAATTTAGATAATATTATTCGTTGTATATTGTCCCAATAACTTGCCTTCTTGAGGGTGGTGGGCTGGTTGGAATAACCACCGACGGCCGCCATGGCCCACGCACAATGGTCCACTAACTGCGGACACCAAACGCTGCTAAGATAGAAGATAACTTGCCTTGAGCGTGAGTCCGAGCGCGGCGAGTGCGGGCGCGTGCGAGGCGGAGCGGCCCGCCGCGTAGCGCGCCAGCTGCAGCAGCCGCGCGCACGCACACGCCGTGTGCAGCGTCGCGTACACTACGCACGCGGCGCGACGCGTCTTGTCCCAGCGCGACTGGTGCAGTAACAATATTCATCAGTGTAGGGCTCCGTTTAGTGCCGGACGTAAGTAGCACCATCCCATTTCTGCCCGTGGGTGTCGTAAGAGGCGAGTAAGGGACTTACTAAAGAATAGGCAACAGCTTGCTCTATGCCTTTTACCACCTTACTACGATCGCCAACCTGCCTGCCAAGCGTGGCGATTATGACAAAACCCCCTCAAAATGGGGGACGCCTACATCCAGCACTGGACTGTCTTTCGACTGAAATAATGACGATGATGATTTAGGGTTGCTCCTAAGGGCTAGGGTAGTTCGCGACATTCAAAGGAGAGATTCTAATTGCCTTGAAACAAGACTGAATTTTTTTTGGCGCAATATTAGATATGGCAAAGTACATAAGTTTTGAAAGAAATGCTCATAAGTATTGTAGGCGAAGCCCAATAAAACAAGCTATAGTTAATGTTATTCTTTCATTGTTATTGTGGGCAAAGCCCAATGAAACTAGCTATCCATTGACACCAATATTTCCATTCTAATGTAAAAGGTAACTAAGTTATAGCCCATGTAAAATACCTAAATGTTCTTTCGTAACCAGTAGTAGATATCTAAGACAATACTGACTTGAATGCCGTAGAATGTTAGTAATAACAATGTATTGACTTATGTTTTAGCCTGTTGAATGCAAAATAGCTTGTAGGAACAACCTGTTAGAATCTAATTAGACTGTAATGCCAGTGTCATTGTTTACTTAAGACTAATTACCGTTTGGATACTTTGATTGTAAATGCCTAACCATTAAACGTGTAGTTCAGTAATCATGGTGCAAGAATGTATGCTCCAATAGGACGACGTCTATTTGTTAATCCAATAAGAAACTAGGAGCCTTGAACTTCCTTACACGTGTTTTAGAATTCTCGACAGGTCGAGACCTGCTCCTTTGGGAAAGTCCATTTTTATCAGTTGTAATTGGCGGAGCGCCCGGGAAGTAAGGAAGTGCGTAGGACACTTGCACTATGCGGTAAAACCTATATAAGGGCCGAGTGCCTATTTTTAGTTTAGTCGTCTTACAATTTAACACGAATCATCAAGTTAACACGTAGTGTTTGTGAAGTAAGTGGCTACGCTGTCCACTGCTTAGTCGCGATGTACCCTATAACTAGTTAGCCAGTCTTTAGTAATGTGTAGCTAGGATTTAATTGTGTGTTCTGATTGTATTTTATATTGTGTGCTGTGTATCTACTGACTATTTCTCATAACCATTTTATGTGTGATTTCTGTGTAATTTTCTATATCATTTCTGTGTACAAATATAAGCAAAGATTGCGACATTCTGACTGGTTTAATTTCACTCTTTCGTCAAGGGAACACCGTCACCCCCGCCTACAACACCTGACTCCCGTTTTAATAACAAGTATTAAATGGTCCCAACATCGTCTTAGATAAAGAGGTGCTAAAACTGTAGACTCAGCAGTTTTTCTGGGCATAACAGTGGATGGCAAACTTCAGTGAGGCCCTCATATTTCAAGCCTAGCGGGAAGGCTCAGTTCAGCTGCCTACGCCGTCAGAAAAGTAAGACAATATACTGACGATGATACAGCTCGGTTAGTCTATTTTAGTTATTTCCACAGCGTTATGTCTTACGGTATTCTACTGTGGGTTATAGCAGCTGATATTCAAAATATTTTTGTCCTTCAGAAACGAGCTGTTCGAGCAATTTACCAGCTAGGTGCCAGAGTTTCCCTAAGGGATTTTTTTAAAGATATTGGTATTCTTACGGTGTCATCACAATTCATTTTCGCCAACATCTTATATATTAGGCAAAATATACACTTGTACGCTAAAAACAGTGATATTCACACTGTTAACACTAGAAGTAAGGACAAACTACGTGTTCCCTTTCACCGGCTTCATAAGGTGCATAACTCATTTGTTGGGCTTGGTATAACATTTTACAACAAGCTACCACCTGCTTTACTAGAATTACCTTTTAATGCGTTTAAAGCTCAAGTAAAATCCAACCTTTGTCAAAAGGCGTACTATTCCATCAACGATTATTTAAATGATAAGAATAGTTGGTCGCTGTGATTAACTCAAGACAATGTTTATGTTCTTTCTCCAGTATTAGCGTACCTAGTGATAGGTTCAATATAATTGTTTCCATTTTTTTTTTTACTGTTTATGCCAATTTTATTTTATTTATTATTGACATGATCTATGCTTTGACTTATTATAATGAGTAGTATTGCATAATGTGGTTAGCTAGCGACCTCGACAAGTAATCATTCAATTCTTGCTTGAGCAACCGGCAGCAAGTTCGTCATGCTCCCTTAGATGTCAATGCTTGCGGTAGCGTCGGGGGTCGGGTTACCCCCTTCCCTCAAATATGGCGAGGGGGGTAATGGCTGATCTTTGCGTTATGCTCGTGAACGGGTGCTGCTTGTGGTGACTCGTCGTCTTGCTGACCTTGATGTTAATATTACTTACCTGTTTAATTTATTTTACGTCGATTGTCCTTATTTTTTATTATTATTTTTATCACGTGGTGTATCCTCATGGATGTCCTCCGCCCTGGGGTGGGCGGAGGGGTCTGTCAGACTCTTACTGACTAAAACCACCCCGGTGTTCCGTCCCACACCTACGTCGGGGACCACGGGAACCAATATGTCTTCCGCGATCCTCGACTGGTGCCGGCCCGCCTTTGCGGGCCTCCTCACGTTGGGGGGGAGTGAGGTGTTAAACTCCCCCCCATACATCACAGAACGCGCGCGTGGAACACTACGCGCCACCATCTCGGGTCCGTACGTCGATGGTCCTAGTTTATCATTTGTGCCCTCGAGTTGTAACTCAGGTCGTAACAGGTATGTGAACATTCAGCATTGCATATGTAAGCTGTCACGCCCTTTATGCCAGGAGGCTTTTATTTTTGCAGCCATGTTTACATTATAGATATTTTTTTGCTTATGCTTGAGTATAGTTTTCATTTTATTTGTTGGTATATTGGGTTGGCTAGCTGGCATATAGCAAATCATTTAATTTAATTTGTGTCTCTTAATGTTTTACTATATACCATTGTATAGAATCAAGTTCTTCTAACTGGACAGACAGCTGTGCTGCTGGGGAGTTTGTTGGCCACTTCTTCTTCCCAGCTAAAGCACTAGGAAGTGCGCGACGGGTGGGCGTTTTGGGGGGACTGTCTTTTGTAATTTTGACGTTCGAAAAGTGCTGAGCCTCAGCCTAATTTGAATAAATGACTTTTGATTTTAATTAAAAATGACTAAATGGAGTCAGCAGTTAATTATAAACAAACTACTTCAGATCTTACGTCTGTTACACCTTGTATATGGTGGTACATAGGCTATCTTAGTACATCCTCCTAGTACTTATTTATATGAAAACATTACAGTACTGAATGCAACTCACAAAATAAACTATACAAAATGTTCCATAATCTGTCTATCTACAATAACCTTACCTTTCCCAGCCTTCCATCCTCATCGTCCTCCCTCCATTTTTCCACGATCCTCTCGAGCCTGTCCCTCAGGTAGGGTACCAACACCAGCAGGGCTAGCGAGGCTCTCTCCAGGTACACTGGTAACTGTTGGCCGCTGTTGAACTCATTGGACGACGATGTGGGCACACGGAGCAGCTCGTAAAAGCTCTCAGAGAATGATGCAGCTGAAATAATGATTAAAGGGTTATTGAATATAAATGGAATTATTACACATAATTACATATATTGAATATGGTATAATTAAAATTATGTTCTAGTTTGATTTAAAAAAAAATGTGTTATTAGTAAAGTGGTGAAGAACGTGAACTCACCATAGTGTTTGAGGTAGTAGTACTGCAGACAAGAATCCAACAGCAAGTACACTTCATCGTACCAGTCGAGACACCAGCCACATGCCGTGGGGTAGGTTGCTGCGAGGTACTGGAAACAGTATTGCTAATTAAAGTAAAGCTCATTTGTATTTATGATCAGTTTAGATGGCTTATTAACTAAACAATTGTGATATGAACCAGCAATTGTTCATAAGAAAAGTACACTGAAACAACAATTAACATAATTTCTACAACAATTAAGCATTTGCATGTAAAACTGTATTAGTAGGCACTCATTTTACAGGTTGGAATATAAAATTGATTTAGTTTCAGTAATAAAATATTAATTTTCTTATTACAAGTTTTTTTGTAAATGGGTTTTTTCTGATATCAAGGAACTGCTGCCCATTGAAATTATATTAATTTTAATGTAGTTTCTATTACTGAAAAATCACTTGAAACAGGCGAACTCGCTTTGCATTCGATTAAATTATATTAAAGTGGTCTTAGGGTATACTTTAACATTTTTTTAGCTTACGTTATAGTAAATTAAATTAATAATCAATTCATAATATGGGCAATTCCATATGTGACTGACTCTACATTTGATACAATTCGCGTTTTGTTTTGTCTTATATTACGATTAGTATTATGTTTTTAGTTTCAATTTAAAAATGGCTTTGCAGCAGTTTCCACAATTATCCTATAGAGAAAAAATGGTATTTTAAATCCAATGTTATTTTAAAAGATCATTTATTTAGTAAAATATAAACGTGACTGACACTACATGCAAAAGGAAGTCGTTTTCGAGAGTGTTTTTAAACTTCAATAATCTTCCTCTGTTCTGGCGTAATGACTTTGATTTGTGTTTCTATCAAAAGTGCATGAAACAAACTATTATAGAATAGTGAAATAAAAGCTTTAAGTTATTTAAAAAAAATATTTATTAGCATAATAAATTGTGACTGACACTACATCCCAAAACGAGACCGACACTACACTCACTTTATGTAGTGTAAAAGTCAGTGTTTTTACATGAACCTTTAGAATTTTAATCACAGCACATAAAATAGGAACTCTAAAATTATTTGAAAGATACAAAAGTTTAATTAATGAACTCGTTAAATACTATTTTTGAACATAAACACCACCTACACGAAATCACTAATAATTTGTTAGAAACCAACATTGAAACTAAAATAATACAAAACAAAATATTGTTAGAAACAAGAAATATAATTATTTAAAAAACTTAAACAATTTCTTTAACAAAATATAAATTCTTTTAAGCCTTTTCAAAGATATCTACACTTTTTGGAAACTTATAATAGACTCAATTGCCTTTAAGAATCAGACTAGGATTAGGTAATATCTCCAGATTGTCAACAAAAGACACATAAGATATATCTTCTTTATCAGCTGCGAATAAAGTGGCATCGTTATTTGTTACTTTTAGGCTCATAACTTTGACTTCGCCCTCTTCATCTACATCACTCTGGCAAATAGTGACGTAACGATACACTGATTCCGTTTGACTTTTGCGACCGCTTTTCCATATGAGCTTTTTGAGGCAAATGCTTTAGTAGGAGTCTCATCTTTGGCAGGTGTATCAGTGGATTCTAACATTCGTTTTCTTTCCTTAATCTTCTATACCTTCTCATCTGTTCTGATTTTTTTCACGTAAGGCAGCATCTAAAGCTTGTCAATCGATGCTATTTGTTTTATCAAATGTCGTTGGCGTTTCCTGTTCTAAGATTCTTTTCTTATTATTCTTCGAATAATCTTCAACTTTCAGCTTCTCTCCCTGCTTGCGCTTTCTTTCTGCAGCTGTTTTCGCCATCAATATGAGAAAAAAACAAACAAAAAGCTACATTTAATATTGACAAGGGCTGTGACTGACTCTACCTACTACGTGACCGACTCTACAATGTGACTGACACTACAAAAATGTTTTTAAGAGTTAAGGCATTATAAAAAAAGATAGTAAATTTTTACCACCGGCATCATTTAAGTGACGCTGTCAAGTAGGAAAAAATACTTATTTTCATGATTTTGAAGTAATTTTACTGTAGTTACAGAGAAAAGTAATGTTTATTCTGTGACCGACACTTCACTTTGACACTGTGATCTTACAAACCTAATATATCTTAAAAAAATGAAATTTCCATGAATCACGAACTCTTTATCGATAGGTCATCATTTGAACAGTCAGTATATAACAAAATATAACAATAATTTAAAAGACTTACTGTGAAATTTTATCAAAACTCCACCACAAAAAACCACTATCAGCTGAGCTCACGACGCCATCCAGAGAATGACACTGCTGCCAGAAAAAAAAAAAAACAAAAATTGCTGTCACTATAAAATCTTAAAAGTAACATAATTCACATACTTAAGTATTTTTACTACCAAAATCAGATATTTATTTTTTTCATTTATGGTAGACTTATGCATGGAATTGCCCATATTCAGTTTATTTATAATATGAGAGAAAACTTGAATAAAGTAGTGATACAAAACTTATTCAAATCTAATAATATAGATAAAGTGGTCATTAGAACTAAGATAAATACTCAATGCCAGAGAAACTAATATCCATCATAAAATAAGTGTCATTTTTATCAATATTATTATAATCCTTAAAATTCTGTCTGAAATGTTGTTGAACATACGTAGCTGGTCTGAAGAGCACTAAACCAAATTCTAAAACGCCTAATGTGAAAAAAAAAGACACAATGTTACCTTGGTACGGTGTATTAACTTATGTTCAAAAATAGTGAAGAGGCTGAATACTCTTTTGGCAGCACTTATAAAATGCCTGCTGGCGTCATTGTAATATAACCAGTAGGGAAGCTTAGAACCCTAAACGACTAGCATATCACACTTAAGAAGGCACTGTCAGGTCTTGTCTGGATAGCAAGAACAGGCCGGTATTGGGTTCACACGTGCTAATAATTATTATAATTATATATTTCATTACATAATCATGTAATGAAATATATATTCAAGTTTACCCACAGACATTAAATTATATATTTACAATATCTTTGAGTTTACCTCTACAATTTTCCGCAGCGCAGGCTTCACGGTGGCTCCGAGGGCTTCCTGCGCCGTCACTTGGAACACAGTCGGCGTGCCCTGCAGCGTCCTCGTCAAGTGAGCAGCGTACACCGCCATGCTTTTAATATTTACTGCTTTTTGTTGTTGCTATCCAAACTTATTAAGGATCACAGTCCAAAAGTTTGTTTATCATTTTCCGGATTACGACCGGATTTCGTCAAGACGTCAAGTGTCATCAAACACACAAAAATGTGTCAAGAAAAGTGACATTGACATAAGGCGTTTAGAAACAAACAAGACGTTGAATTGTTGAATTTTCAGAACGCCAGAAAATATTATTTATTTCTGTAAACCGAAAATGTAAGGCAGACATCATGCTAAGTCAACACGATGATTCAAAATTGAACTTAATCATTGGTTTTAAGTCACCCGGTTACTCTCCTCGAAAGATATTGGGACCATAAGTCTAAGCCTCTATCGAATTGTAATATTGTAAAATGAAGGCTAACCGTCGACGATTGATTAAAATGAATCATGATGATCATAAAAAGGCGTTCTCGTCGAATGGTGTGTGAACATATCAAATTAATCATTCGTTTAAATTTTATTATTGCAAAATATACCTCCGTGACCAGCGCTTTGATATGAAACTAAATCTACCTACCTACTAGAATGATAAAAAGATATTACTGCTAGGCCCTTTGTACTCACACATTGTTGCTGCCATGAAAAACCACGGTTTATCCGTCCTATGCAGGCATAGCGGTAGTGCCTGTCATATACCCACAGGTTTACATGATTTTACAACAGCGAAGGTAGTTAGGTACTTACTTATTTATACCATATATTTCGTATTTAGTACCGTATACGCTAGAAGGTAGTGGTGTCGATTCTGTTGTACAAAATTATCTAAACTAAACTAAAAATCACAAAAATTTGGTTTATTCCTGTCAAACGACGATTTCCTATTCTGAAATAGACTAAAATGACACAACATAACTATATTTTAGTTCGAAAGCACTAAGATTGCACTGAGTTATTAGTTTAGTGAAAATGACAATTTTGCAATTCAGAGTTTGCCGGTTTTAATAAAAATGTTGACTATAAAAATTTATTTTGACTAAATCTGACTATTTTTAATCGCGATTATAAAGGTGCGGAATAAAACTAGTGGTCATGAACAAAATTTCACACCAACGCCTCGCCTTCACGTGCAAAAACAGTACTGTATTTTTTGTTTTCCTTTTCATTTGGTTATATCTCGAAAATGGCGTGTCCTATCGCAAAAATAATGAAATTTTCAACCCCCCTTTATTAAACCACACACAATATAAATCTCAACATAGTGTAAGTAACATTTTTTTTTTCAAACAAAAAATTAAAAATTCCTTATGAAACACATCCAGACTGACACATTGCGCGCGCCTTCGTCTCTAAAAAAAATTAATTGCGTAGCGCACACAAGTTGCACGTTGCGAAACCAAAAGAAAAAAAAACCACGTTGAGTCGCGATTGTCAAATTCGCTTTTAGTCGTGTAAAAATATTTTTTTAAATTTAGAGATTTTTTCTTGCAGAATAGCGTTAAAATTCTCATAGCCAAAAGTAAGAAATTTTAGAGATAGTTTAGTTAGTTTAGTTCGGTGTACAACATAATCGGCACCAGTATCTATATACTTAATCTATAGTTACTCCTCTCTTCTTAATCCAAATCTGTAGGAATGTTGAAAGTTTGGTCTATCACAACGTTCTCCGATTGAAAGGTCCTTTAAAAGACATTCATTGCTGTACATTATTTCTGTCCATTTGTTTACTATTGCTCTAGTCCTGAATTATTGCTTTCAGGAGTTAAGTTCCTTACGGTTTTTATGTAACTCTAAATGTAACGTCGTTTACCAGTGGAGTTCACCCATAATATTTCACTTGATGGACTAAGTGCTGTAACAAAACCCACTTCACGACATAGAACGTAGTTTTCTATGTATATTACTTTACCATATTCAATCTTCATTTTAACTGCATTATTGGCTTCAGCAGGAAAAAAAAAACGTTACACATTCTTCAATTTGAGCTATGTATGTATTCAGGGCCTAAAACTTTAGAGGAATTTGTAAAGGTAGGTACAGTACAATATACAGGGTGTCCAAGAACCTGGCGTCCAACTGGATTCCCACGATGCCCCAAGTTCTAACAGTACTCAGAAAAATATTTTAAAAAATCCACCCCATGTGCTTACAGAATTATACTGATTTCAAAAAAAAAGGGGAAATGAGCACCCTGTGACATACTTTTGAATGCTGTGACTGCTAATGCTGATAATTTCGATATTTCTTGGAGGTTTTGTAATCTAGGGTATTGCTGTGTCTAAATAGAATGTAAAAATAATGTACTTATTGTACCATTTTAAAATAAAATATTATTTTAACTAAAGGTGATATGGAAAACTATTGAATTTCGCAACTTTGACCGACTGTAGTGTAAAAAAAATGTACCAAAATAGTATGGCAAGTGACGTCAAATTTTGACGCGTTTATTCCTCTTTTTAAAAAGGTATAATACTTACACATTAATTTGAAAAAAAAAAATTTGATAATATTTTTACTCAACAACCCAATTTTTACGAAGTGCCTACCTACTAACGGTAACTGTCGGACCCTTTCTTATCTTAGAAACTGTTATGTTACTACTATTATTTACTTCGGTTCCAAGAGTGAGCAAGAAGGAAATACACACAGGTAGATGGGTTCCCAGTAGAATAAAAGCAAAGAATGTTAGTTTAAAGATATTTTATTACAATAAATGTTCAAAATGTTGACCACCCGCGGCAATACAAGCTCTCACTCTCCTTAAAAAGGACCGCTTTATGTTTCGCGAGTAACTTTTTTGACGTATCACCTGCACTGCTTGTGTTATCTTCTCACGAAGGTCAGCGATGTCATTAATGGGCTTCGCATAAACGAGCTCCTTCATAGTTCCCCAGAAAAAAAATTCCAGCGGATTTAAGTCAGGTGAGCGGGCTGGCCACGGGATTGTTCCTGATCGCCCAATCCACCTGTTCGGGTATTGCTCGTCCAAAAACTCTCTAACGGATACGCGAAAATGTGCTGGACAGCCGTCGTGTTGGAACCACATATCTGGTGGGGTCTCTTCTAGTAAGTTTGGCAAATCATTTTGAAGAAAATTTAAATATGATTCGCCAGTCAAATTCTCGGGCATCTCAAATGGACCAATAATATTCCCACAGAGAATACCGGTCCACATGTTCACTTTGAACCGGTACTGGGATCTATCTTCTCGCATCAAGTGCGGATTTTCCACATGCCACTCGTGCAAGTTGTGTAGGTTCATGTAGCCATCCTTCTTAAATGTTGATTCATCTGACCACAAAATTTTGTCGATAAAGTTTTCGTCTTCTCGATGTTTTTGCAGGATTGTTTCACAAAACGCGACTCGGCTCGGATAGTCTCGAGGTAAAAGACTTTGCACTCGCTGTACGTGGTACGGATGATATTCTTCTTTTTGGAGAATACTGTGTGCTGTGCTCTTCGGTATCCCCGTATCAGCTTCTATTCCTCGCACAGAGATGCTTGGATTTGCCGACACCGCCTCTAAAACTTCATCGCGTATGAAGTCATTTACGGGTCGTCCTTCACCAGCTACTTGATTGGGGAACCGCCCGTCACATAGTGATCTGTGCACATTAATGAAAACTCGATGGTCGGGATATCGCGTAGCCCTCGGATACCTTTCTCTGTAAAGTCTCGCTGCAGCTCGTCCATTACCTCTACATTCTCCATAAATGTAGTGCATATTTGCGTATTCTTGCGGAGTGTAGGTCGCCATGGTAGCACACACAAAACACAAACTGTCCAAACACAGGCAAAGGTCGTCGTAAAGAGTTCGTTTCAAAGTCCAGAGCACAAAGAGTAATCGAGTCCAATAAACAAAGCTTTAAATCGTAGTACGTGATCAATGGTAACAATAAGAGAGAGGTGCGTAGTAACGGCAGGAGGCAGTGACGCGTACTGACCGTACTGTTATCCTAAATAGCACGATCCCAGATAGCGTCACTATCTATCTCACTCGCACCTCTAACCTTTTTCTCCCTCACTCTTACCTGAATAATGGGGTACCATAAAGAAGAACCAGCAAATCGCAAAGATAGTTTCTGTCTTGCTCCCTCCTGTTGTAATAACGAATCACTATGGTGAGATGCATGCACATACCGTCCCTTACGGTCTAACCTGTTTTTTGAGAGGCCTGTTGTTATTTTTATGAGCATACAATAGTAATTCTTTAGAGGTTAGATTCAATTCGTCGTAAATTTTTCTTTCTAAGAATTCTGTAAGACATCGTAAAAATTGGGTTGTTGAGTAAAAATATTATCAAAAATTATTTTTTTCAAATTAATGTGTAAGTATTATACCTTTTTAAAAAGAGGAATAAACGCGTCAAAATTTGACGTCACTTGCCATACTATTTTGGTACATTTTTTTTACACTACAGTCGGTCAAAGTTGCGAAATTCAATAGTTTTCCATATCACCTTTAGTTAAAATAATATTTTATTTTAAAATGGTACAATAAGTACTTTATTTTTACATTCTATTTAGACACAGCAATACCCTAGATTACAAAACCTCCAAGAAATATCGAAATTATCAGCATTAGCAGTCACAGCATTCAAAAGTATGTCACAGGGTGCTCATTTCCCCTTTTTTTTTGAAATCAGTATAATTCTGTAAGTACATGGGGTGGATTTTTTAAAATATTTTTCTGAGTACTGTTAGAACTTGGGGCATCGTGGGAATCCAGTTGGACGCCAGGTTCTTGGACACCCTGTATGTATGTATTATGAATATATTGTACGTCAGAAAGAAATTAATAAAATAACAGATGTTTATAAATAATTACCTATTTATTAAATGTCAGTGAAACAACATTATAAGAACGTAGGTAATTAGCTTTTTACGTACTAAGCACGGATCTATGGTACTAAGGTAGTTTAAAAATTGTTATGTTTACATTCATAATTAATTAAAATGCCAAAAAAAAAAATTATTTAACAATTACATTATATTTTAATAATTTCTTAGATATTACTTATCTAACATTAGATATAATTTCACACATTCATTTCGTTAAAAAGGATCAATCGATAATTTTTAGTATCTACTTATTATTATAATTCCTACATACCAACATGTCATATAAGCACCTAATATTAGAATACAAATCAAGCAATAAAGAAAGGCTTATGTTTAACTTACCACCAGATATAGTAACATATAACAGACAAAAATAGTAAATGATCACCAAAATTAAAACCCGCATTTTAATGTAAAATTATAACCAAAGTTTTAACATCTCGCTATCCTATTTAAGCAAAATGACTCCAAATAAATCATTGTTAATCCAAAAGTAGTAAATGATCACCAAAATTAAACCAGCGTTTCAATGTAAAATTATAACCAAAGTTTTTACATCTTGCAATCCTATTTAAGTAAATTGACTCCAAAAAAATTATTGAAAATTGTTAATGAACACCAAATTATTAAGAGTGAGCTCGACAAATGGATGTGCGAATAACACTTGAGCGACAAAACTGTATTGCGACTGACATAGTTCGATTGCACGCTTGTGCGGCACACTGAATCAAGTAGTTTCTAGCACTCGCCGGCCGCTGCCGCGGCACCGCTCGCTACGCTCGCTCGGCTCGTGCGTAGGAGGTCACAGTTTTAACCTAACCTAACCAAGTGTACTTTGTGAGCTCGAGTGTGTCGCACAATCGTGCATTCGTACATTCATTTGTCGAGCTCACGTAGTACACCCAATTATTAAGATTTGGTGATCATTTACTAAATTTGGTGGTCGAATACAATTTAAAGTGGAGTCGTGACTAAAATAGCTGGTACTATTGTATTTTTAGACTTTATTTTTCTGGTGTTAAGTAGATATTTTTGGTTACAAAACTAAGGGTATCAAAGCATTTTATGGTGGTCATTATATTTATCCCCATAAAGAAATTCAAATGTTTCAGACGACAACAATAATTGTTAAGCCCGAGATAGTTCTTTACTTGCTCCATAACTAGTTATAAGTAGTGTTGCTTTTTGAATCTCATAAAGACTCTTTCAAAGAGAAGCACACCTTACGAGATAGTAATCGTGCACAGTGCACAGAGTCCCAAACATTTATCTTCATTATAATGACGGCTTCTGTCATATGGATAAAAATCCTGGCTGAAAAACATGACTTCTTTAGTTTCCAGTTAAGCTTAAGGCTCTACTAACAGGAAGTAAATGTCGTGCGAATTACACGTTCACATACATTCATTATGACATTCAAACGTGACTCAATTTATCGTACGTGAGTATATGATTGCACCTCCTTCGTTCTAAAGGAGGTGGGAGTGCAACCATCTTCGAGACCCATCTATCTTGAATCGAAATCTCAGTTTTAAAGAATTCCAGCCTGCCGATACCGCGCAGGCTTAAATGGCGGGGCGGCTATTGTGAGAGCCGATAAAAAGAGTTGATAAAAACATATGTATCTAATAATTTAGTAGCTTTAATATGTGACTGGACAGCAACATCCTTGCTTATCAATAAAATAATTTATTGTTAATAAATAGTATAATATAATAATATATATAATAATTATATATATAATAGTATATAATGAATTTTGCATTCGCATCGGTGCCATAGATTTCGCTTAGAAGACCTTCTAGCTGGCCGCAGGTTTGTTCAGTGTATCTAAAGACCCATCAAGAGCCATACAAATTTGATTAAATTGACTTCTTTCTAGAAGAGATTCTAGCTTGTCAAAAAAACTGAAAGCCTGTTCTAATGCTGCGCTATGCGCTGCTAGCCTTTTTTTTTTTTTTTTTGGATGGGAAATCATCAAATGACTTCTCCCGCTCTGGGCGGAGCGGGAGGGCGTGTCAGACTTTTACTGACTAAAACCCACCCGTGTTCCTTCAGTTGCCCATATGCCAGGGTCACGGTATCTCTTTCGAACAATCACGCGACCCCGGCAGGCATCGGTCCTAGCAGACCCCTTCAGTACTGCTGACATCTCTTTGAGGCGCGCGTGGAACACTACGCGCCGTTGACCCAAGCTTGGTGTTTACCGGGCGGCGAGCTACCCATTGCTCGCCACCCGCAAGCTCGCGCCTACGGTGGCCGGGAGTCCGCAATCGACTCCCGGCGCCCAGGGCGTCTCCTCCTGCGGCGGCTAGGGACGTGAGGGCGCAGAGACTGCCACTCCCTCATGCGCCCCGCCTCCTCCTTCGCGAGCATTACTGCTTCGCAGAAGGAGGTGACGGCTTCCCATGCCCTCTCGCTCCGTACCATGGCTCGCACCAGGGCCGGACGCGAGAGGTCGCCGCCGCCGATCGCCTCCACGAGGCTGCTAGCCTTTTCTCAGAATCTTTTGCAGTAAAATGGTCATAAGTTGCTCGTTATTCAATTTGTCCAAGGCTCTATCAATACATTTGAAGTGTACGCAACTTAATGAACGCGCAATTATATGTATAAGTGGTAAATATAATGTGTTTCGCATATTTATATGGAAATAATAACTTTTAAAATCTAACTGTATACAAAACAATTGCACAATTGCAGGAGGAGGTAATTCCGACAAAAAAATATTTAACCAATCTAAGTTCGTTTGCATATTCTGACGATATTCATATGCGAGCGATAATGCATTATGTCTTGGAAGATCAGAACAATTCAATAAATCAGTTACTTTACTAACGTCAATATCTCCTCAATTATATAAGTGACAACATTCTTTGCATTTTTACACGCTTTATATTAGCTTCACTTGTATGTTTGTATAAAAAATAAATAATAGTTTAAAAAAACTAAATAACACGCTTCCATTGAAAACCAAACTAATAAGTACAAAATAATGGAAAAAAAGCGTGGGGTGCTTTTTAAGGTATTTTTATATTGATATCAGGCACCCCACGCTTTTTTTTTTAAGTTTTTTTAAACTATTATTTATTTTCTATTTTTTAGAGTGTTTCGAATTTTGAGACGTATGTCAGCGTAGTTTGTGACGTATGTCAGCGTAGTTTTCGAAGACATTTTTTTTTGCTGTCTTGGTAACCCTGGCAAGGATAATGGCACAAAATGAAATTATTGCATTGTCATCGGTCCTTGACAGGTGTGCAAAGTTTGAATGAAATCTGGTCGTTTAAAGTGGGTCAAAATCGCGCTATAAGGAGTCGGTTACAAACAAACATACAAATATACAAACATACAAGTGAAGCTAATATAAAGCGTGTAAAAAGCGTGGGGTGCCTGATATCAATAAAAAAATACCTTAAAAAGCACCCCACGCTTTTTTTCCATTATTTTGTACTTTTTAGTTTGGTTTCAATGGAAGCGTGTTTTTTTAGTTTTTTTTAACTATTATTTATTTCAATAGCAATGCATACGATGGTACGATACAACTTTTTTGGTTGAAACTTTGATTGACAACATTTATAAAATCATTGAAATATTTCTGCTAAGAACCGTTTTAATACATTTCAAAAGAAATAGTGCAGTATTTTCAAAATTATTTGCAGCAGAAATAAATAACAGCTAAGCCAATTTTGTATGCTCCAAAAGCAAAGTCTCAAACATTTCATTTAAATCTTCACTGAGCATTTCGTTTACCATACGGGGATGGTTTCCTAACTTGGCATTGAAAAAACTCCGAGGGCCACTTTCTTCATATTGAAGAAACGTATTTAGGAAATATGTCCACGAAGAAGCTTTCCAACGGGGTGACTTTAATCTATCGCAAAGAAACTCAGTGGCAAAATATTCAGCAAATGCGTAGTGAACAAACTTAGGTTCGTTCTGAATAATTTGTTCGATAATGCCTGTTTTCTCGTCTCCAACTTTTATCTTTTCAACAAAATTACGGATTTCGACAAAATCGTTATTAGTAAATAACTGAATTTCATCTTTTTGACCAAATATTACATAAGCAGCAATTACTTTATGAATATGAAAAAATACTGTGCGCTCATTATCTATTAGCCTTCTTATATCGGGGTCATTGACACACAAAAGAGGTTGTTTTTTCTCCAAAACGTATTTTGGAAAATTTTACATTCACGAATAGCCATAAAGCTGATTCAAATTAACGCTTCTTACATGTTCTTGGAAACCAAATTTGTAAAAAGAATCTTGGAAAATCTCCGATAGCATGTACAAGTGTAGTGGTATGCTAAGAAGCTTATAATCTTGGTCTCGCAAGGCACGTGACAGACATTTTTTTTTTAAATTTTTAAATTTATTAATTACTTTTACAAAATAAGATTTTTTTAAACATATTTTCCTCGCCAAACTTTACAGTTTGATGGCGAGAAGCGCTCGTTTATCATACATAACTTAAAATTATTAACAACTTAAAATTATAAACAACTTAAAGTTATAAACAACTCACAATTATAAACTCAACTAAAATTGAGTATAAAATAACCCGACAACGGCAGACCGACACCAACATACTTACAACAGACAATGAATTCCAGAACAGAGTGACCAGCTGGCCACTCTGGTCTAGAACTCACCGCCTATCACAGCTCGACGACGTGTCTGCGCCCTCCAGAAAAATATTCCTCAGTCTGGACTTTAACACATATTTGCTTATATTGGAGTTATTCCTTAAAAAAACTATTTTATTAAACACTTTTGGCACCACGTATTTAGACGTTCTTTTTCCGTAATAGTTTGTTATTTTTGGTTAAAAATGAAAACGTAAATGTTTCAACCCAGAAGTGCATATTCCGTTGATCGACAGGATAACGGTCTAGTGTTGTTGAATCGAATTTTCTGAACCATATTTCCTCCAAAAACTCAAACTGATCGGCGTGGCCCAGGGGTAGTACCTATTGTAAAAGAGAAAGTTTCCAAAGTATTTTCTAACTGATGTAGAACGTTGTATAAACGACTCGTTATCCATAAATGCACTATTTTCGACTTTTTAAGAATATTTACTATTACCCGCGACTTCGTCCGCGTGGTATTTAACAAAAACTTTTTCATAAAAACTATCTTTGAAAACTACGCTGACATACGTCTCAAAATAATAATAATAATAATATAATAATAATATTCCACAACTATCACACAACGCCATCTAGTCCCAAGCTAAGCAGAGCTTGTGTTATGGGTACTAGACAACTGATAAACATACTTATATATTTCTAAATACATACATATTATAGATAAATAACACCCAGACACAGAACAAATGATCGTGCTCATCACACAAACATTTGTCCTGGGTGGGAATCGAACCCACGACCTCCGGCATAGCAGTCAGGGTCGCTAACCACTAGACCAACAGGCCTGTCACTTCAGCGTGTTTTTAGTTTTTTTAAACTATTATTTATTTTTTCTAAAATAAAAGTAGCCTAAGTTACTCCTTGTTACATCAGCTATCTGCCAGTGAAAGTTCCGTCAAAATCGGTCCAGCAATTTTAGAGATTAGCCGGAACAAACAGATAGACAGACAGACAAAAATTGTAAAAAATGTTGTTTTGGTATATGTACCGTGTATACATCCATATACACTTTGTAAAAAGTGGTTATCTTAATATTAAAAACAGACACTCCAATTTTATTAATTTGTATGTATAGATTGCACAAAACCGGTTGAAGTGGCGGAGCTTGGGGGAGGCCAATGTCCAGCAGTGGACGTCTTTCGGCTGAAATGATGATGATGATGATAGATTGCACAAACTCATTGGCGAAATCAGGACATATTTCATTAAAACCATCGAATAGTTAAGACAACTCGATCGTTATTATAACAATGAATAAATAACTCTATTTCAAATAAGTGTAGTCCAGTGATATTCAATTTCACTTCATTTTTGTTGAGACTAATGTCGTTACATAGTACTGAAACTTGATCAATTATCAATATTAGTTTTCCTCCCTCCAAGAAACAAAAATTTCACAGCTTCTTTAAAGTCTATGCTGGCTTTGCTTTCTTTCATTCTTCTAAATTCATTAGTATACTCCAGCAAGTTAATTTTTGAAATCCAGAGTATTGGGTGCTTGTTCTTTGTACCAATCGCTAATGAGTGAGTGACGTAGATTTGCCCATACCGGGTTCACCACTTAATATGACTACTTTTTCTTTCACATCTTTCAATGTCACGGGTTGCAATGCATATGCATTGTGTGCACCTCTGTGAATGTGTTTAAATATATTCAATAAATTGCCTCGAGACTTTTGCCAGACAAGACATGCGTCACCATTATACCTAAACTAATGCACATTACAGTTTACATACGTATAAATAAATTCTGCAAATTCCTCATACTTCTCAGTAATTAGAACGATGTCTCTCGTATCAGGCGTGAAATTATCATCCAAATAGCGTGAACTTGAGGTTTAGAACATTGAACTCACCGGTGGCGTTAGGATCTAATATAATGTAACGGCATATTTGTTTATTTATGTATGAATTCAATATTTCATCATAAGCTGGGTTATTTAAAAAACGATCTATGTTAATTTTTTCATTGTTTATAATCATGTATAATAAATTTGAATTTATAAGATGATACGATTCGTCACAAAATTCCTAATGGTATGCTTAGATGGTTTGGTCATGTTGAGAGGATGAATGAAAGACGGCTCACAAAAGGTATCTACAAGGCAGATGCGAGTGGAAACACCGAGAGTCCTAGGAGGACATATAGTGACCTTATTGGTGATATTCTTCAAAAAGGTCAGGTGCGTAGTACTTGCAACCGGCGTATGTGTATGACCAATTGTATGAACCTAAACGAGGCAAAAGGAGTGTGTAGAGATCGTAGAAGGTGGCGTTCCGTGGTTTCTGCCTACCCCCATGGGAAAAAGGCGTGATTGTATGTATGTATGTATTTCTTTTCCTTGAAACATAACAAATCTTTCTTCTAGTAACTATAGATCTGCTAGATCTTTAAAACCAATTTCATTGTCAACTATTTCGATAGTTTCTTCTGTTGATATGTTTTTGATCTGGTGAACTATATTCCCGTTACAGATAATAATTACTTGCCCTTTCAAATGTTTGATCGAATAATAGATTTCTGAAATTACATCTTTACTATTGCCAACAACAATGAAAGTGTTTGTAAAGGATTCTATAATTTCCAACTTCATATCTTCAAAATAATTTCTGTTCAAAACGTAATCTAAATCAATAAAGGAATAATCGTAAAAATTTAGTTTTTGTGAATACTGGATAACTTTGAGGTTGGTAAACGCATTCTCTTCCGTAGTAACACACAAGATTCGTGTTTTACCTTTAAAAAAACCAATGTAATAATTCGAGTGCGGTATCTTTGAATGTTATTTTAGGCAACGCGTTCCTTATTGTTTTGGTACATGTAAAATTTAGAATGGTCAATAACGGACTATTCAGAATAACTTGTTCGGCTTCAAAGAAGAATTCGCAAGCTTCTGTCAAGTATGGAGTTTGAAGAGGCTGCTTCACCACTTCTGTACACGATCGTGAACTTTTAAGAAAATAGCATCACATTTTACTCTAAAGTGTGCGTTACTTCGCCTTGGTATTCTATCAACAAAATAATTATCAATTTTTTCCTTCAAAATACTTGCTACGTCGTCTTCTGTGGCCTGATTGGTGTAAAATGTAAGTTTACTCAAAAACTTTTCGATCAAGCTTTTATCGTACTCCTGATGAACCAATGAAAGTCTGGGGAAGCGATGCACGTTTATTTCGATTCTGCATTCGTTTAGATCTATGTCTTTGAAAACGTCACTTTTCAATCTTTCTAAGAGTTTTATATTGTCATCGGATAAGGTATAAACAAAACGATTGAATTTTAATGACAATAAATTTTAGTGTTTATTGTTTCAGGCAGGCACTAAATGCTACCGTGAAGTACCGCCAGTCACACTCGCTGGGACTGCGTTAGAGTGGGTAACATCATTTAAATATCTGGGGCACTGGGTGACGGCATCGCAGACGGATAGTGTTGACATGGAGAGGGAGCGTAGGGCGCTGTCAGTCAGGAGCAATATGTTGATCCGTAGGTTTGCAAAGTGCTCGAGGGGTGTAAAAATTACTCTGTTTAGGGCATACTGCCAATCTTTTTACACCTGCAGTCTATGGGTCGACTATACGCAGAGGGCTTACAGCGCCCTGCGTGTCCAGTACAACAACGCATACAGGGCGCTGCTGGGCTTGCCTCGACACTGCAGCGCATCAGGGATGTTTGCAGAAGCGCGAATAGACGACTTTTACGCAATCATGCGAAAGCGTGTCGCCTCTCTGATGCGGCGGGTGCGGGGCAGCCCCAACAGCCTCTTGGTCACGTGGCTGATAGGGCAGAAGGTCGAATACTCGAACACTGGACCAGAACACAAGTATTTCCTTCAAACCGTGCCTTGAAATAATGTTGGTGTCCTTGTCTGTACTGTTTGCATTTTAGTCTGGTCTCTATTTGATTATTAATGATTTTGACATAGTTAATAGTGGTATTGACGTTTTTAATGGTAATTTTGACATTATTATGAATAATTTTGACATTGCTATTGATTATCTTGACATCACTATTAATTGTTATGACATTATTAATAATAATTATATATAATTTGCCAAATGTTAAAATGTGTGTACTAACACTAGTGTTTAAGGTGTGTAGGTTTGTAAGTACTAACAAAATTGGATTCTATTATCTGGTAAATAAATTATATTATATTATTTAATGTCTTAGTTTCGTCATCGAGTACTAGTAAGTTGCCAACTAAACCTCCTAGTCCATAGAATTCTAAATTTGTACTTTGTAAAATTTCATTTGGGCCAATCATATTTTCATCCACTTTTATCACAATATTTGCTGAGATATTCGCGTTTTCAAAAAGCTGTTTAAATTTAGAACATAGGTATTCAAGTTTCTTTTCCTTTTTTTGCTCGCTGCCACTAAAACAAAAATTTAGATTTCCGAAACATAATGGCACTTTAAAAGACGATGACTTTAAAACGTTCTCTACCTCTTTCTGTTCTTCATTGTCCTGGCATGAAAAAATTGACTCTCGGAACTTTGCGTAACGGAAATTATTTTTTGAATCACTGTCTGTAACTTCGACGGCCAAAATGTGTCGCTCGAGAAAAACATGTGTTTTAATTAATTATTATTATTATTATTTATTCATTTATCAGATAACATGATCCAAATTTGGTTAGTAACATATATAGGAGCTTATAAACTATGTTAGTAAGTATAAGAATTTAATATAAATAAAATGAAATCAATAAAATCAAATAATCAATAAAATCAAATAATCAATAAAATCAAATAATCAAATAATCTATAAAATCAAATCAAGTCAATAAAATCAAATAATCAATAAAATCAATTAATCAATAAAATCAAATCAAATAATCAATAAAATCAAATAATCAATAAAATCAATTAATCAATAAAATCAAATAAAATAAGTTAACTACAAAATCAAAATAATTAAATTACACTAAAAAGCTATTTTAAATTCCGTGGTGATTATTTACAATGTTTACCTGCCCCAGGCCCGATATACGGGTGCATGTAAGGCCTGCCAGTGCTGCACGAAAGGTCCGTCCGACCTATTGGCAACAGCGGTAAGAAGACTGTTGGCACTGCCCCGCACTCTACTCGCTAACGAGGTCGCCCTCTTGCGCATGCTGGCATAAAAACAGTCAATGCGGACGCTTGCGAACATTCCCGATGCGCTGCAGAAGCGAGGCAGCCGCAGCAGCGCCCTCAGCGCGTTATTATATTGAACGCGGAGAGCACTGTAGGATTTCTGCAAATATGACACCCACAGACTACTCGTATAAAAAGATGTGCAGTAGGCTCGAAACAAGGTGATCTTCACATCCTTGGAGCTACGAGCAAACCTGCGGGCAATCATATTCGCCCTCACCGACAGCGCCCTCCTTTCTCGCTCAATATCAGCGTCGTCCTTTAGGTCGGACGTCACAATATGGCCCAGATACTTAAAAGTGTGTACCCGCTCCAAGGACACCCCACATAGCCTTACTGGTGGAACCTCCGCCGGACACTTAGAACCCGCCTTGAAAACCATAAGCTCGCTCTTTTTGACGTTATATCTTAGGCCATGTGTGTGAGCGTACGCTTCGCAAATGCTTATTAGCTCTCTGAGTCCCCCTATTGACGCGCTCAGCAGCACCATATCATCAGCGTAGCTTATGTTGTTAAAACAAACATCATCAACATGGCATCCAACATGACGGCTGCTGAGCTCGGCAACAAGTCCATCGATATACAGATTGAAGAGCGTTGGTGAGCTCAACCCCCCCTGCCTCACCCCGCACTCCAATCTGTACGAGTCCGACAGAGCTCCCGACCATTTAACATTATTGACCTGGTTCCCGTACCAGTGCTGGAAGATTTTAACAACTTCAGGCGCAACTCGCCTATCGAGCAACTTTTTCCACAGCACTTTGTACGAAACCAGGTCAAAAGCCCTGGACAGATCCAGGAAGCAGGCGTAAACAGGCGTGCTCCGGTCCGTGTAATATCTGACAGCATGCTTTAAACTCAATATAGCACTATCTGTGGACAGTTTGGGCCTGAACCCAAACTGGTTATCGTGCAAAGTTATTGTGTTGTTTAACTGAGCATTAAGCATGCTGTCAAATACCTTCGCGATGACTGTCGCTAATGAGATCGGTCTGTAATTGTTCTTATCCGAAATATCACCCGTTTTATTTTTAACAATTGGTACTACAACCGTTCTCATCAGCTCGTCTGGCACGTATGAATGGCGAAGGCAGAAAGTGAACAGCATGGCCAAAACACGTGTCAGGTGGGGACCTGCATGCTGTAGGTGCTCGATGCTGAGTCCGTCATGTCCTGGAGACTTACCCCTGGTCATACACCCTATGGTTTTAGCTATGTCCGCAGCTGAGAACTTAACTCTTGGTTCCAGGACAGTGCACTGTGACTCAGCATCGGCCACCTCAGAGGGCGGAATACTGCTTGGCTCGACACAAAACTGAGATTTAAAAACATTGGCAATATCCCTTTCAGCAGACACGCCATCGACGCTCACTGGCAAACCAGGCCTAAGGTTGTGCTTTTTTGTAGACTTCCAGAAGTTTCGAAAGTCTTTTTTAGTGTGCAACTCGGCTAGGATGTCCATCTGGATTTGGTCTTGGTGATTTTGGCACCACCTTAATTTTGATTTAAAGGTCATTAATCATCCATCATCATTAAAGGTAATTAAATCATCCATCATCATCGTCATGTTACTATAATTATCTTTAAATATGAACTTTGACAGTCGTTTCGTTAAGAGCACGGCACGTGATTTGTCTATAGTTTGAACAAGACATTCTACGTCTTGATCATCATAATCCAACTGAAAAACTTTTCCATTGCTAGTGTTTATACACCGTTTACCTTCAGTGTGTTCCACGGCTTTCATTCTAGAAAAGTTTTCAATGGCAGGGGTACAAATAATGAATTTACAATCCATATTTTTAAACTCACCTCTGAACATAACATCGCTATTTTCCGCGTCGAACATTTGACTTATTTTTATATAACTCTCTAAGTACTTAAGTATACTGAAGTCTCCGTTTAATTTCATAATTTCCTTGACTGTAAATTTGTCTTTAGCGGGATTTATCTCTGTGTTTGGCTTGTACTAACATTATTTTTGGTTTATCACCTTTATTTGGGGAGAATTTAAAGACACTATCATCGAAAGCTCCCATATTATCAACGTTCGTGGCAGGCGTGGTCCGAAGGGGAGGAGGGGGGGGGGGTCCTAGGGGTCATGACCCCCCCCAAAGACAGTCATGCTGTCGAAACCCTGAACGATTTGCCTGTCTTACTTGAGCCACGGAGACTCCGATGGACATTTGCAAAAAGATTATAACCCGGGACATCATTCTGATCAGCAGCGCTTGCGACTACTAGACCGAAGAGGATTTACCTTCCTAAAAATATTCTTCAGTACTCATGGTGACCCCCCCAAAATGTTAGGCTGCGACCGCGCCTGGTTCGTGGCTAATGAGAACGGTTTAACCTGATGAACATAACGAGCTCTAAATAAAATCGGACTCAAGAGTTTTGTTTCACACAATTGTTCACTAAGCCCTGATGTTCCGATTATTTTTTTGTAGTTAAATATTTTGTCTTCTTCTTGTTGTTCCTTTGAGTTATTTTGTACTACTTTTGTATTATTTACTAAACTTCCTTTGTTCACAATAAAACCGCCGAGGTTTTTGGAATCCCGCCGAATGTTGGCGCTCATGGGATGACAGGCGTCAAATGATAAATAAGCATCCGTTTCTTGTTGAATAGAAGGTCGAGTTACTTTATGATCTTTATGATCTTTATGATCTTTCTTTCATGTTTATTTGAGCTTCTTGTTCCAAGAGAAACCTGAACACTTCCAGTTCTACTTTCATCACAGTAACATGCAACAGTGTATTGTTTTTGTAGTTAGCATCTGTTGCATTAATGTCTGCCACGCGATCTAAATATTTTTTAATCTTCTCAATTTATTTTAATATTAGCAAATAGTAAATTGGTAAATTGTTGTTAAGATGCCAGTCTTCAAGTTTCGAATCATTGTAGTTATTAGACATTCCAATACTCAAATATAATTATGCAATTAAGCAGGCGTTTCTGAAACAATATTATGAAGAAAAATAATTTTAAATAGGAAAAGTTTTACATACAGCACATCATCATCATCAACGTCATTTAAACAGGAAAAGTTTTACATACAGCACATCATCATCATCAACGTCATTTCAACCCAAAGACGCCCACTGCTGGACACAGGCGTCACCCAGTATGCGGTGGTTTGTCATAATCACCGGTGGGTTGGTGACAGGGGGGGACTCTACGTACATTTTGACAGTGAATTAAAGAAAGAGTCGTCATCTAGATGTTGGCCCCAATACTATTTACTGTCTACAAGTACGTTAAATTTTCAACAGATGGCGCTATATCATGATCGAATTTTCTTATTTAAAATAAGATTATTGATGTAATTTTAATTAGAGTTGAGTACGAGAAAAATATTAAACTCGTCTTACAAATTGAAATAGACACATAAATGAAATATAATTTGATAAAGCACAACTATCAACTTTATTTAAAAAGACCTGGTGCCAGATTCTACCTTTGTTGTATAAAGTGACAGTTCTTGAACTGAAAATAAACAATCACAATATGGCGGTTTGCTTCAATCTGCGTACGCGCATTTTATAGTTCCCGATCCGTATTGGTTTATTTCGTTGTAATTACCACAAGTAAGTGCCTGAGTTGAGCTTTGCGTTCCTCGGTTTACTATTTGGACTTTACTCCGAAACTGCTGTACTTTACTGTGCGATATAGACGCTTGTGCGATATAGACGCTTTACATTTTGTTTTGTGATAATAAAGTGTTATAGTTTTTGAAAATTGGTTTATAATCCCTAGGCTGTGTGTATTCGGATGTGCTCCCAGTGGTAAGTAATATATATACATACATAGTCTCACGCTTGTAACCCCGAAGGACACATCCACTCCGCCCCCAAGGCGACCCACATTATGTATTATTTTACACCCATAAAATAGACGATATTCCTAAAAAAATCTTTTAATGCTATAGTTTGCTATTTACCTTATAACATAGTTGAGCAGATAAAAGGGATGGTTTACAAAAATGTACAGTTTTAAAATATTTTGATAAGTAGCGAAATATAGGCATTATAAATACAGGCTTGATGGTATGTTATGTTTGTATACATTTCGTGCAAAAGTTTCTTTGTATGTGATTGTGTTATTGTCTTTTCCAAGGAGATTAATACTATTTCAGCTATCATTCAGTCTTATATAATAAAGGTTGAATCATATAAATAATAATAAATAACATGAAAACCAACACTGCCTGGCCCATGATTAAACTCAGTACTTCTTATCTATTTATTTATTGACTAAAGATCCAATAATCTTTAGACAGTAAGTAAGTGTACAAAAATTTGGATCCCCCCTTACATATGAGTGAGTTTTTGTAAGATCAATTAATTTTAATACCTTGATTTTCATAAATTTCAGGGGTACAAATGCACAGATTTCCAAATGTTAACAAGTTTCTTGACCTGTTCAAGAGCTGGGTAATTCTTGTTGGTGGAAAATTGGAGTCTCCCGCGGATTATGCATATTATCAAAAGAAGAGGGTTTGTGATATCCATTTCACCGATAAAGACAGAAACCGCAATAACCGGATAAATGCAGCAGCCATTCCATCCCTTCATTTACCAGGTCAGTAATACTATTTATTTAGTGGTAACTTAGTGTACACATGCAGCCTATGGGTTAGATGTACCTACCCAAAGTTCACTCAACATACCGCACATTCTATACAACAATGGCTTTAGGATGATGTTGGGTTTGGTCAAATCTGTAGTACCTGTGGAAGTGACAGTTTGTGGCATCCATGCTTTCTAATTTGAGTTTAATCTAGTATGTAACTTTCTTTATTTGTTCTTGTGAAATAATTATATTTAAAATTACAGGGTCTACTTCAAGTCAAACAGTGTCAGAGCAACCCTTAACACAACATTTCCATCAAGATGCTATATCACTAACAGAAGGTAAAAAAAATTAAATATTTGCCTACCTATAATAATAGTTAGTTAATTAAGTGGATCCAAACAAATTGACTAAGTGTAGCTGTGTGTTCTTAATTTATTTATTTCTGATAATCTTTGCTATACTACTACTAGTGTGTAGTGTAATATATATAATGCCAAAAATATTTATTTTTTTATTAGAAATTACTACTTAAATAAACAAATTACGATTTTTTTATTCAGTCACATATTTAAAAATTACAGGGCCGTCAGTGAGTGGAGTGGATCCAGAACTACCCTCAAGACTGCATTTACAACCTGTTACTGCATCCCGACCAGCAGAAGGTAAATAAAATAATTATTTTGCTCTATTCTGATTCATAATTTTTTATTTATTTAATTAAGGTGAATGCCTAGATAGCCCTCGCCATACATTTTTCAGGTGTGGAAATCTCGGTAAATAAACAGTTTCTGCAGAATAAAAGCAACTGTAATGAGACTTTATAATGTATTATGTTCGCGTATAGCCCAAATTTTATAAAAAAAACAGTATTTCTAGGAGAGTTAGACCGAATAAAAAACGAAAAATCTTTACATGTGTGAGTGACCTGAATCGCGCCATCTGACAGAAATTTATAGAACCACTGAGAAAGTTGGTTGCTGTTGTGTTACGAGTTTACGATTAGTAAACATTCATAATAGATGGCGCTGTTCGATATTCGAACATTTTAAAAGAATTTATCTTTTAAATTCGATAATGCGACGTTGCCATTCAAGAGGCAGCGCGCGCACACCGCGTTGTTGCCATACCGTCAATGCGTGATTACCTACTTGAGTCTTGAAAACTTGCGAATCGTTTCCAGAATATTGTGTTTCTAGCAAGTTAGCGCCGGGCGCGCGGGTTTGCCCGCGGAGTTAACATTTTATGATTGATAAAATGTTTTTTATTATGGAATGAGAAAGAATGCTTTACATAAAGTGAAAAAAATATCTCTGCGATCTGCCCTTGGTTCACACAGATACAATACTAATGTAATTATTGTATTATCTAGTTTAAATATGTAGTAAGTAGTTACTAGTACACGACTTTCCAGATTTAAAAATCTTTTTAATGTATGTAAGTAGGTACTGATAACATTCTGATACGCTTAGGTACTAATCCATTGGTTTGGGTTGAATAAAATCAGAGAATAGAATTTGATGTATAAGTAAGTTATAACTAAATCAGGCGATCAGCGAAGCTACCTACACAATGGTGAAACGTAGGTACTACGTACATCTATTGATTGAATCATATTTAATTCATGTGAAACCAGCAAGATTAGTGAATACACAGACAAACCACTTTGATTTTTCATAATTGCTTATTTTACTAGTATTATTAGCACACACAAAATGCGTCAAGCAGGGTTGCCAACTTTATTTTTTAGAAGATCGTACCATACATTTTAAAAGATCGTACTTTGCTAAGAATTCAAAAATAAAAATACTACGCATTGAAATTTCAATAAAATAAATGGTAAACAAATGTGGTGGGTGTTACTATAACTTCAACGCAAAATTTAACATTTTGGTATAATATTTAAGAATCTGGACACCAATTTAGCAACTAAACTTTACGACGAAATTTTTTTTATTAAAGAAAAGGGGCTCGTAAGAGACTTTGTCATGAAATCCACACGAAACAATAAACACCAGTATCATTAGAACTTAAAACGAGATATTTACCATGTTTATTATTACTTAAAAAAACTGTGCTACCTACTACTGAGAACCATTCAAATGAGTGCCATCCGTGAAACAGTTTTCATCAGGGCTTGTTAACGTTACCAAATTCACACTATAAGTATCGTTAAGTAACGTTATTTTCATAAAGTTAATATTTTAACGGTAAAACGGGTAACGATACTTTGGTATCGAATCTATAAAATAACGTTACCAATTAACGGTACTAGTATCGATACTTTTACATACATACATACATAGAATCACGCCTTTTTCCCATGGGGGTAGGCAGAAACCACGGAACGCCACCTGCTACGATCTCTACACATTTCTTTTGCGTCGTTTAGGTTCATAAAATTGGTCATACACACACGCCGGTTGCGAGTACTACGCACCTGACCTTTCTGAAGAATATCACTAATAAGGTCCCTATATGTCCTCCTAGGGCGTCCCCTCTCGGTGTTTCCACTCACATCTGCCTTGTAAATACCTTTTGTGAGCCGACCTTCATTCATCCTCTCAACATGACCAAACCATCTAAGCATACTTTTTTCAATTTTTGTCACTACATCTTCTTTTACACCACACCGTTCTCTTATCACATCGTTACCTAATGCGTTGTTGTCAACCTGCGCAACCTAAGCGGCACGCCATGGGCGGCGGCGCTCTACGGCAACATCGCCAATCAAACGGTGCAAATGCAACTTCAATAATGTAGACGAAAGAAAGAGATGAAAGAAAATAAATAAAAAATTAACGGTACTCAGTTACCGGTAAAACGTATGCCAAGTATCGTTACCTAGCATTACGTGACCTCTACTAATAACGTTATCTTCGTCCGATGAAAGTAACGATACCAAATTTTTAACGTTATTCAAAGCCCTGGTTTTTATTCAAAAGTGAAGCGTTTTTGTGTTTTATTGACGGTAAGTGTTATTTTTATGTGCAATGAATGATTTTCAAGGTGATATAGAGTATTATTATAATGGTAATTAATTACCCTTAAAACTTTACAAAAGTGTAAGATTTAGAAGATGAAATACAAAATCAAACGTTAGCAACACTCGTTGATTGTCGTCACATGACATACTACAAATTTCAAATATTCTCTCTGAAAACAACAGCTTGATGGTGGTGTTATTTCTGTTTCTTGAAACATTTCATAAATAAGATACATTTGCTGTTGTTTGTAATTATTCTTTTTGATTACAGATTGAATTGCAACTGAACTGCCTAAGATGAACCCGACTAATAAACTTGCATAAATGTATACGACATGTGTATTCAGGACCGCGAAAATCACGGAAAAAAGTGCAAGCTGTATTGAAAAGTCATCATGGAAGTTCTTTTAGTGATCTATAGTGAGTAAATTAGATTCCCATAAGATTTCGAATCAGATTTACGTGAGTGGAGGTTATTTGATACTCGTTGGTTCGTGTTGTAGTCTTCGTTAACAGCCATTTTTCCTTGCAGCCGAAAGCAAGCGAAGGAACAACAAGCATGCAAGCATGGCGTAACAAGAAACAGAAGGTAGTGGAAGAAACCGCGGTTTGCCCTGTTGTATTTAGGTACCTACAGACCTATCAATATTTTTCTGTCTCTCAACATTGTTTTTTTAACATATCTTTTATTTCAGTCCACATTCAACTCAAGATCATCATCAGCTGTCCAACCTTTCGACAGCTGAAGATACGCCCTAAACCTATTCGCGTGGTATACCAGAAATTCGATACGAAGCCATAGCCTGCAGCTCTAGCTTCAATACAGTTGAATCTGTTACAGAGCAAGTAGAGACTGTTGATTTTGATTGGCCACAACCCGATTCAGAGACTGAAGCTTATCAACTAACTGTGGAAAGAACATCAAGTGACAACTTATCAGGTTTGGTAGGGTACCGTATTGTTGACTTGAAGAAGGTCATATGGTCACAACTTTGATTCTTCATCTGAAATGGTAAGTCCCAACTTGATACCATATTTTTGTGTTCATTACATTAGTACGCTTTTGCTTGTTTGTTGTGATGAAGTTTATGTTTGACAATACCAAAGTACAACATATTTTACACAATGTTCAGTGTAACAAATATCATTATTTCTTGGTATGTATGTATAAAAATAATGTATTTCTTGGATTGAATCTTTTTAACAGCTATTATTATTTTGATTCTAGGTCCAGGGTCAATTGCGAATTACCAAAATGAATAAATGTTACTTCATTTGCTTTATATCTGTCACCCAACCATTGACTGTCATAGAAGTTAACCGGGATGAGGAAGTTATCAACGCTATGATGCCGAAGTTGGTAACATTTTTTAAAACGTGTACTGCCGGAAATTATATTGAGAAGAGTTGAGAAAAATGCTAAATGTCTAGACATCAAGGAATTAAAAGGTATAAAAATATAAGTCTTACTCATTTCCTAACTTATTCCGCAGGTCTCTGAGGTGTGGGTTCAGTAAGAATAGTCTAACAAAACTGTGTAAATTCATTTGTTGCAGCGAAAACTGCGTCTTCCAGCATTTGATTCAGATCGCACGGAAATTATATAAATGGAAGTAAAAAGTGACAAGCAGAAGACTGATACGGCGCGGCGGCGGCGGCGACTGCAAAAAGTAGCGCGTAGAAAAGAAGATATTTTATTATAATATTTATAAGTATCTTTGTATGGTGGTACGAGTCGATGGTTCGAATCCAAGCCGGCACTTTGCTGAGTGTAAATTATTTCATCACCACAGTTCAGAGGAGGCCTGAGTCTCAGCAGTGGGAACATTATAGAATAATTAATAAGCTATTTTTGCACGTAGCGATGTATAGTTTGTGTTATTTTGTTAGTTCATAAGATTTTTCTGTGTAGATAAGTTTCACTCATGTATTTAGGTACCAGCCTAACAATTCAATTGTAAAAGAATATTTATTGCAGTTCAAAATTGTATCATAAGTAGGTATTCTTGAAACATTAATAAATGTTATGGTTAGCTAGCAACCCCTTTGTGTTGTTGTGTAAGATACATGTGCCGTTATATATACTTACGTATGATGTTATTTATATTGTAATCTACATACATAATTCTTTCTAATACTAAATTCAAAATCATAATTGTAAATATCAAAATATTTAAAAAAGTATGTTATCTTTGTATGGTGGTATGACTCGATGGTTTGAATCCAAACGGAAACTATCTAAGTAAATGTAGTGAGAGTAAATAAAACATTATTTTTATGAAAATATTAACCCCTTTTTACTAAATAAATATTATTAATTTATAGTAGGGTACAATAAAAAGCTTTACAATGTAATAAATAGTCTTTTATTTATTTATTTAGTACACGTCACTATTTACACTTCCATTCCTTCTTCTGCCTTACATTTCTTCCCGTGGGTGTCGTAAAAGGCGACTAAGGGATTTACTAGAGAATGGGCAGCAGCGTTCTCTATGCATTTTACCATCACACTGCGATCGCCAACCCGCTTGCCAAGCGTGGTGATTATGGCAAAGCCCCCCAAATAGGGGGAGGCCTATATCCAGCAGTGGACGTCTTGCGGCTGAGATGATGACTATTTACACATTACAATTTAGGTTGTCACATTACTACAACTTATAGGGACAGTGTACCTATATTAATTTCATTTTAAACTGTTTGAATAAAACGACATCTAGTGGTGTCGAAAGTTACTACTATTTACTTTGCATGTGTGTGTAAAGAGTAAAGTCAAGCGGCTAAATCTTTAGAATGTACAAATCTTTGTATGAGACCAGTTAACAAGCACAGTGACTATCTAAAAAAATCAAGTTAATGCCCTAGGTTTCGCATATAATAAAGTTATCTATTAAAGATTTCTAAGTTAGGCGTAAAAATTGAAAATGTTCCAAATTGTGGATCTAGCGCCATCTAGCGACAAAATGGCATCTGAGATAATCATCCATCCACCTTAAATATAAATATTTATTGGCTATTCTTTCCATCAATCATTATGGTTGTAACAGTTAACTCTGAAACATATAGACATATTCTTAAATAGGAGGGTTTTTGGTCTACTATACCACAATGGCCAGACAGGTTTATTTCAAGTTAGTTTACGTTTTCAGTCTATTAATTATTGACTTAAATGTCAATATAAATAGTCACTTAAAACATTATCACTACTACATTAACTAATAGCTTGGTAGTTAACCTACTGCTTCACTGTGTTCTTGGTTTTCATCCCAATGTGGGCAAACAACACTGAAGTGAAACACTGCTACCACCATTTTGAAATCCTACTTTACTAGTAATTATCTAATAATATATTAATATTTCAATATATTTGGCCTATGTCCAACAGTGGACGTCTCTCGGCTGAAATCATGATGATGATGTTAATATTTCTATTTTTTATTTCAGTTGCCAGGTGTACAAACTCAACCACGAAGCAATTATTGATGGAACATAATTATTCTATGATTAGCAAACCACAAATAATGACTGGCAAAGGTAGGTGGTACAAGTTTTCTTTTTTAATATTTATAACATTCAGCTTGTTGATATAGACACATCCTAATAAATCTGTATTAGATAACCTGTAGAAAGACTGATAATTGTAAAAGCAATTAAATTGCAGAGTGCAAATTGGCAAATGTCCAGATATATATATGTATTTGTACTTTAAATATCTGTATAGTTTCCTCCATATCATTTTGTTATGAGGGAGAAATAAATAACGACTAAAAAACTTAATGAGACTTGCATGATAATATTTAATGAAAAAAAAAAACTTTCATGATTCCTTTCTGATCCAAAAGTTGTACCCAGCTGGTTTTAAACTTCTACTATAATTTTCCAGGTGCATCCAAAATTAATCGAACATGTTATGTTCGACCACTGTGCACCAAGATCAAGCATCTTCGGACCGAGATAACCCGTCTGCGCAAAAGAGGTCAAATATTTAAAGAAAGGTTGAGAAATGCTGAGACACTCTTCAGTAATGCATCATTTCAGCGTGTTGCACAAAACATGACAAAACCGGCCCAACTCTTCCTTTACATGCAGAAAACTGGGTATTATATACCAATCATAAAACCTTTCTCTGAACGAGTTAGATGTTAGTGTTAATTTGCAGTTGTTCTAGAAATCTCGAGACCACAAAGCTTTAAAAAGTGCTTTAGCTTTTCCCTATTCCTGTACCTACACTATTATGCAAGTAAAATGGGTGTAGTATACGGACGGAAGGACGGACAAAACGATGTATAGCTTCCGTATTTGCCATTTGGCTACGGAACCCTGAACATCAGGGATTCGGACAGGGTCACATCGGATTTGCCTGTGGCTACCTTATCCAGAGCTTAAAACTAGAGCCACTTCATGCTAAGGGCATCCCCTGACGGCACGGACCTCGTCTTAGGGGCATCTTTGAAAGAGGGCAGCAAGGGACGGGCTGGATCCGAATGAAGAACTTAGACCAAATAAAGATTCATGTAGATGTTCTAACCGGATGCAGCTGAATACCAGATGTTTCAAAATAAGGCAAAGAAAAATATTCATTATGGCTACATCATTGAATTGAATACCACTGTAAATTATATTTGTGGCGTGTGTGAGTGGTAACAACAGCCGCACGGGTCGATCGATCGGGTTAAGCTATGCTTGTCACGACTGGTCCGTGGAGGGTCGAACTTTACATATAATGACCGCTCCGTATCGCTGAAACCACGTTAAGCCGTTGGTCCCGGCTGTCATTCGTAGCTCTTTGACAGTCGTTACAGGTCGTCGGAAGCCCAACAGTCTTACAACTAGTCTTACGATACCCCTTGGTATCGTATTATTATCCTGTAAATGAATAGGTAATGTCTCTGTGATCAACGTGGTGAAAACCGGGAGTGATCACCGCATGGTAAGAGGCACATTGAATATCAATATCAAGCTGGAAAGATCTCGGCTGATGAAGGCAACGCTCCGACCAGCACCGATCCAACTTCAGAACCCCGAGAGCTTTCAGCTCGAACTCCGGAATCGTTTTGAGTGCCTAGGGAGCTCCGTGGACGATTATAACGATGGGTTTGTGGAAACTCCATACGGTCGGGTCTAAGTTCTTTAAGACCCGCCGTACAAATAGAAAAAAGAAACTCTCAGATCCAACATTACAGCTCATGAAACAGAGGCGCGGAATGATCCTGCAGTCTTCAGAAGCTGCATTCGAGTACCGGCAACTCAATAGACGGATCTCTAAGTACTTGAAAAGCGACCTTTGCCTCTTTAATATGGAACGTATTAAAGACGCGATAGAGCGAAACAAGGGCTCCAAAGTCTTTGCAAGAGATCTGTCTATTGGACAGAGTCAGCTTGCGAAACTGAAGACCGACGATGGCAGAATCGTGTCCGCCAAACCTGAGCTGTTTAAGGAGATTGAGAGGCTCTACGGACAGTTATACACGTCCACCAGAAACCCCGTTATGAATCTAGCTAACGACCCGAGAGCTAGGTTGACTCGACACTACACTGAAGATATCCCGGACGTCAGCTTGTACGAGATTAGGATGGCTCTGAAGCAGCTTAAAAACAACAAGGCGCCGGGTGATGACGGAATTACAGCCGAACTCCTGAAGGCCGGCGGAAAACCCGTTCTAAAGGCCCTTCAGAAGCTGTTTGATTCCGTCATACTCGAGGGCAAAACGCCACAGGCATGGAACAGAGGTGTAGTGGTACTTTTCTTTAAGAAAGGTGACAATACCCTGCTTAAGAATTATAGGCCCATCTCACTTCTGAGCCATGTCTACAAGCTGTTTTCAAGAGTCATCACGAATCGTCTCGCGCGCAGGTTTGCCGACTTCCAGCCTCCCGAACAAGCCGGATTCCGTAAAGGCTTTAGCACCGTAGACCCCATACATACGCTGCGGCAGGTTATACAGACGACCGAAGAGTATAACCTGCCTCTCTGCTTAGCGTTTGTGGACTACGAAAAAGCCTTCGATTCAATCGAGACCTGGGCTGTACTGCAGTCTCTTCAACGGTGCCAGATTGACTATCGGTACATCGAGGTGCTGAAGTGTTTGTATGAAAACGCCACTATGTCAGTCCGGCTCCAGGACAAAGCCTCGAAACCTATCCTTCTGCAGCGAGGGGTGAGACAGGGAGACGTAATCTCTCCGAAACTGTTCACTGCTGCACTGGAGGATGTCTTCAAGGTTCTGGACTGGAAAGGGGCTGGCATCAACATCAATGGCGAGTACATCACTCACCTTCGATTTGCCGACGATATAGTAGTCATGGCTGAGACTATGGAGGACCTCAGTACAATGCTCGATGTCCTTAGTAGAGCTTCCGAAAGAGTGGGTCTTAGGATGAACATGGACAAGACAAAGGTCATGTCCAATGCTCGTGTGATACCCACTCCAATGAAGATCGGAGGCGCTACACTCGAAGTTGTGGACGAATACGTGTACCTAGGACAGACTGTCCAGTTAGGTAGATCCAACTTCGAGAAAGAGGTCAATCGTCGAATCCGACTCGGCTGGGCAGCGTTCGGGAAGCTACGCAATATCTTCTTGTCCCAAATACCGCAGTGTCTGAAGACAAAAGTCTTTGACCAGTGTGTGTTGCCAGTGATGACATATGGCACTGAGACGTGGTCGCTCACAATGGGCCTCATAAGAAGGCTCAAAGTCACCCAAAGAGCAATGGAGAGGGCTATGCTTGGAGTTTCCCTACGCGTTCGAATCAGAAATGAAGAGATCCGTAAGAAAACCAAGGTAACCGATATAGCCCGAAGAATTGCCAAACTTAAGTGGCAGTGGGCAGGGCACATTGCTCGCAGAACGGATGGCCGATGGGGTCGGAAGGTTCTGGAGTGGCGACCGCGGACTGAAAGACGGAGCGTTGGAAGGCCTCCCACAAGATGGACCGATGACCTGGTGAAGGCCGCAGGAATACGTTGGATGCGAGAAGCACAGAATAGGTCGAAGTGGCGGTGCTTGGGGGAGGCCTATGTCCAGCAGTGGACGTCTTTCGGCTGAAATGATGAATGATGAAATGAATAGGCAGTCGCTTTGTATAAAACACTGGTATTCAGTTGCATCCGGTTAGACTGGAAGCCAACCCCGACATAGTTGGGAAAAGCATAGGCAGATGATGATAAAACATTATAGGTAATGATCACCTCATCGGTTATAGGCACAGGTCACTTTCCAAATGAAACCAGCGGTATTACAGTAAAAGTTTTATTAATCCTCACAAGTAGGCTGGAGTGTGTCCTGCATACACTTTAAACCTAGCCTTCGAGAAATGGTTCTGAATTAGGGTGTACCTATATAACTAGGTAACACACCTACAGTTGAAATGAGACCAAGATTTGTATGATTTGTAATAGATATTGTTTATGTTGTTATTTAATTGTTCATATTAAAGAGTACCTATACGAAATTTTTCGCTATTTGCAAATTTATGTTCATAGACGTGTTTTTAACTTTTTACTGGTAAAATACTTACTATAAGTTTTAATGCACCATATGAAACATAATTAAAATTTTGATGAAAATCAAATTTGAATGAATGAGCTACTTTTTTATTTTTTCATTTGATTTTGATCAATCGACCTCAAACCGGCGACTATTTTGTAAATTTTGCGGTGAGAGGTTTAGAGTAACACATAGTTACGAATCGTTTTAACGTCTACACGGTGTGTAAAATTAAAATGTATTCTTGTGAAAATTATCTATACAATGTGCCTAATGTATATAAATAAATAAATCTAAAAAATAATGAATCACATTTTACAACTACCATATTAAAAAAAAAAAACATATCTAGAAATAGATTTACATAGTCAAATTTAAAAGAAAATGGGCATTTAATTGGTTGTGATTTCGGCTACTCAGAACTCTCGTTCATAAAATTAAAACAACATAAACAAACTTCAGTACAAGGTCAAACAACTTTCCGAAAAAAAAAAACAAACTACGTTTTAACTTTTTTGTCTATAAAATAACTCAATGTCAATTTTTCATTCGTATTATCATTATTGATTTTATCAAGAAGTATTTGAAGATTTTTATTGTATTTTTCAATGTATTCAAAATAATGAATTGGTGTAAGTCCTGAATCATCAAGAGTCATGCAAATTTCTATAAATTGATTTCTGTCTAAAAGATGTTCAAGTTTCTCGAAAAAGGAATAATGTTGTGTTGCTGCTGCTCTGTGTGCTGCCAGTTTGTTCTCTGAGTCTCTGGCACAAAAAACTGACATTAATTGTTCCTTATTTAATTTTTCTAAAGTTTTATCAAAAGATTCGTCGTTTAAATCGCCTTGTAACCAAGACTTTACGAATATATGAGTTATTTTTTTTGAAGCCATAGTGTTCAAACTTTCATATTCAATTTTTTGACAAAACAAATCGACGAGTGCAGGAGGATTCAAATCTGACAAAAGAATATTTAACAACTCTACATTCCAACAGAGACCATAGCGAACTCCAGAAGCTAGAACCAATGGATTATAATTTGGAAGATCAGAGCATTGAAATAAGTTAATTAATTTATTTACATCAATTTCTTTAATTAGTTCAATAACAAAGGTAATAAACTTCTTGGCACTTCTCTCGACTGCAGTGCAAACAATGCAGCTTTCATTGAAACTCTTGGTGACCACATATATGAAATCGTTTATATTTGTCTGACTAATTACGGGTTTTATGCATTTCAATAGAAATACCGCAGTATTTTCTAAAGAGTCATCAATAGCCATAAATAGCACCTTAGCCATTTTTTTATGCTGCAGTAGCAAAGTCTCAAACATTTCCTTTAAATCTGCGTTATAAACTTCATTAAACAAGAGTGGTTGGTTTTCTAGTTTGGCATTAAAAAACCTTCGAGGGCCCCCTTCTTCAGATTGAAGAAACGTGTTAATTAGATACTTCCATGGAGCGGCTCTACAATGGAATGATTTTAACCTATCGCAAAGAAACTCAGTGGCAAAATATTCAGCAAATGTGTAATGAACAAACTTAGGTTCGTTCTGAATTATCTGTTCGATAATGCCTGTTTTTTCCTCACCTACTTTGATCCTTTCGAAAAATTCGCGTATTTCGTTCACATCGTGATGATCAAATAATTGTATTTCATTCGTTTTACCAAATATTACATGAGCAGCAATTGTTTTATGAACATAAAAAAATGCAGCACGCTCGTTATCTATCAACTTCCTCATATCAGGGTCATCGATACACAAGAGGGGTTTTTTTTCTCCAAACCGTATTTTGAAAAATTTTATATCTACAAATCGCTCATAAATTTTATTCAAATTCACTTCACTTATAGTACTCTGTTCTCCTGCATTCGAGGTTACATTTTCTGAAACGGGCAAAAAATTGTGAAATGAATCTTGAAAAACCTCTGATATCATATACAAATGTAGTGGTATACTAATAAACTTGTTTGTTGTGTCACGTAACGCGTCTGAAAGACCCCACAAGAAAACTTTTATCAAATCTTGCATTTTCGGTTTATTGAAAGGATAGTAGTCTAATTTATTTGGTCCTAATTTTCTGGACCAAATTTTCTCTAAGAACTCCAGCTGATTATTATAAGTCAATGGCTGAATTGTAAACGAGAAGGTCTCTAAAGTATTTTCTAACTGATGAAGAACGTTATATACACGACTAGTTATCCACAAATACAAAACTTTCGATGTTTTTAGGATATTTACTAATTGTAAAAATTCATTCGCGAAATCAGGACATATTTCATCAAAACCATCGAATAGCAAAACAACTCGATTGTTATTAAAACAATGAACAAATAACTCTATTTCGAATAAGTTTGATCCAGTTAAGTTCAGGTCCAGATCGGTTTCGTTAAAACTAATGTTATTACCTATGATTGAAACTTGATCAATTATGATCTCAGTGTCATCTTTTCGTTCTTTATATGCTTTGAATCCGATAACTTTAAATAAAAATTGCACAGTTGCTTTTAAGTCAACCGTCATTTTCTTTTCTTTTATTTCTCTTAATTCATTGGTAATCTCCAGCAAATTGATTTTTGAAATCCACAGTGAGGGGTTGTCATGTTTTGTATTAATTGCTAAATGAGTGAGAAAAGAAGATTTGCCCATACCGGGTTCACCACTTATTATAACTACTTTTTCATTCACATCTTTCAATGTTAGCGGTTGCAATGTATATGCTTTGTGTGCACCCCTGTGGACGTGTTTCAATATATTCAGTAAACTGCCTCGGGATTGTTTCCAAACGAGACATTCATCACCGCTAAACCAATGCACATTACAGTTATCATGCATCTGAATAAATTCAGCAAATTCATCGGCCTTGTCCGTAATTAAAACGATGTCCCTCGTACCTGTAGTAAAATTATCGTCTATTTCGTTATATTTTATGACATTTAAAGTTTCGATTGCTTGATTATGAGGACCTAATGTGATGTAACGGCATACTTGTTCAGTAATATAAAAATCTAATAATTCATCATAAGATGGGTTATTTAAAAAATTACCTACAGCAGTCTTTTCATTATTTATGATCATGTATAATACATTTGAATTTATAAGATGATAGGATTCATCTTCAAATAAAATGGCTAATGGAATTTCTTTTCCTTGGAACACAATATTTCTCTCTACTAACAACATCCTACGTATTGTATCTGCTAGATCTTGAAAGCCAGTTTGACTATCAACTCTTTCTACAATGTCCTCAGGCGCTATTCCATTGATCTGGTTAGCCAAAATCCGGTCCGAGATAATAATTATTTTTCCTTCAAAATGTTTAATAAGCAAATAAATATCTGCAATGAAATTTTGACTTTTACAAACAAAAAGAAGAGTGTCCATTTTGGATTTTTTTATTTCTTTCTTCACATCCATAAAATAATTTCCAATTCCAATATAATCCAAATCGATAAAGATATAATTGTTCATGTTCCGTTCTTTAAAATATTGAATTAACTTGATACTAGACAGCGCATTTTCATCGGTAATAATGCACAAGATTTTACTAGTTTCGGCAAAAAATACATCTAATTTAAGTATTTCGAGTGCACTATCTTTGAATTTTAATGCAGGTAATGCGTTCTTTATTGTTTCGGTATAAGTAAAATTTAGAATGCTCAAAAGCGGACTATTTAGAATATCTTCTTCAGCTTCCAAGTAATATTCGCATGATTCTGTCAAGTATGAAGCGTTAATTGGCTGTTTCCACCACTTTTGTATGCGATCGTGTACTTTCAAGAAAATTGCATCGCCTTTTACTTTAAAAAGCGCATCATTTTGTCTTGCTATACTAGCAACAAAATAATGATCTATTTCTTTCTTCAAAATCTTTTCTACTTCGTCCTCTGTTCCCTGATTCGTGTAAAATATAAGTTTACCTAAAAACTCTTTAATCAATTTCTTGTCATATTCTTCATGAACCAAAGAAAGTCTAGGGAAGCGATGTACGTTTATGTTAAACCTGCACTTGCTTAGATCTATTCCTATGAAAACGTCACTTTTCAATCTTTCTAAGAGTTTCAAATTGTCATCGGATAAGGAACAAACATTAGTATTAAATTTTAAAGTTTTGGTTACGTTATCAAATACTAGTAAGTTCCCGACTAAACCTCCTAGTTTATCGGATTCTAAATCTGTAGTTTTTATAATTTCATTTGGCCCAACCATATCATCGTCCACTTTCATGACAATATTTGCTGAGACATTAGCAATCTCAAACAGAAGTTTAAATTTTGTGCACAAGTACTTAAGTTTCTTTTCCTTTTTTTGCTCGCTCTCACCAAAACTAAAATGAAGATTCCCAAAATTGACTGGTACTTTAAAAGTCAACGACATTAAGAGGCTCTGTACTTCGCCAAGTTTATCAAGGGATATGATTTTCTTTATAAGTAATACTTCTTTACAAATTGTAGCTTTAAATGCCAATAAAAAGTTGTCATTACTTGTAAAAAATGATTCTTGAAACTTAGCATAATGGAAATTATTATGCCATTCACCGTCTTGAAATTGAACTGCTAGAACGTGTCGCGCGAGAAAGACATGATATGTTTTTATCAAATCGTCCTGCATCATATTATTGTGATCATCTTTGAAAATATATTTTGATAATCGCTTTGCTAAAAGCACTGCACGTGATTTGGCTACAGTTTGCACTAAAAGTTCTACATCTTGGTCATCATAATTAAATTGAAATACCTCACCGTTCATTGTATTTAAATAATATTTTCCTTCAGTTTGCTCCACGGGTTTCATTTTAGAAAAATTCTGAAAGGCAGAGGTATAAATAATAAATTCACAGTCCATAGTTTTAAACTCACCCCTGAACATATTGTCGCTATTTTCCGCGACGAACATTTGACTTATTTTAATATAACTCTCTAAATACTTATGTAAACTAAAATCTCCGTTTAATTTAATAATTTCCTCGAATGTAAATTTGTCTCTTGCGGGATTATCTCTATGTTTCGCTTGCACAAACGTTATTTTTGTTTTTTCAGTTTTGTTTGAATAGAACTTAAAGACGATGTCATCAAAAGCTCCCATGTTTTTGACGTTCGTTGCTAATAAGAATGGTTTAACCTTATGAACATATAAAGCTCTAAACAAAATTAGACTTAACAGTTTAGTTTCATACAATTGGCCACTAAGTCCCGACGTTCCGACCCGTTTTTGATAATGCAGAAGTTCATTCCCTTTTGTGTTTTTTAATTGTTTCCTAAGTTTTGCCTTACTCTGTACTTGTTTTCTAGTCTTTATTAATCTAATGTTACTAACAGCATTAGATTGGGATTGATTGTCCATATCATTGTGTTGTTTACTGCCAATGTTTTCAGGATCTTCCAGTATTTTTGTGCTGTTCCTTGTTAGAGTAGTAATGTGTAGTTGATTAGAAGGTTGTTTTATTTTCATATTGTTGTAAGCTTCCAATATTGTTTTAATTTTTTTATTTTTGTAAATGGATAGTCTAGCAATGTCTAGAGCTGTTTGATTGTCACTATTTTTATTGCTGACAAGAGCCCCTCGTTCCAAGAGAAAGCTGACAACGTCCGGGTCTTCTTTCATAACGGCGACATGTAACGGTGTATTGTTCTTGTGGTTAGCATCTGCTGCATTTATGTCTGCTCCTCGATCTAAGTATTTTTTAATCTTCAAAATTTTATCTTCGGCCGTTTTATTTTTACGAATACTACTGAACAGTGAACTGTTGTTAAGTAGCTTGTCTTCAAGTTCCAAGTCATTGTTTTTATTTTGCATTTCAATATACTAAAATAAATGAACTGAAGTTTCTGAAACAATAATATGAAGAAAGCTTTCAATTATAATATGAACATGTACCCTGGACCATGACATTCGACAACGTAAACGGCAGTTAAGGTAAACATTAAAAAAAAATCTTTAAAACATAAATGTAAAGAATGGTTAATTGAAAAATTGAAAATGTCATATATTTTTACTTTTGAAAAAAGTATCGTAAGTGAATATTAAAGTAGATAATTAGTCACCCATTTCTATACAACGCTATTAACATTGGCACCTAACGATATTATAATACACACATCACAATGGATGAATATCCAACAAAAAATAATCATCAAAATAATTTAAAAAAAGTAAAATAGCAAAATACTGATAATAAAAAATCAACATTTAGTGTACATTATTATTGGAGCAGCTTAAACCTAAGCTTTTTTTATGCTCAATAAAGACTTTCATAGTATTTTTGGCATAGGTGCCGCTTTATTAAAAAAACTGAATTAATTAAGGCTTAGTTTTTGAATGATAAATGATATAGATTATAAATTGAACGCATTGCAGTTTTTTGTAAAACTTTTTCCAAAAAAAACTTTTTACCAAAAAATTTAACCGCCGAAAAAACTGAAAAGCAAAAAATAATAAACCTTAAAATTATGAGTCGGCGCTTTGAGTGATCTTTGCTCATTGATTTTTCAGCGCCGACTCATAATTTTACCCACCCTCGGAGTATACCCTTTCCAATAAAAAAAGAATTATCACAATCGGACTACTATGTAAAAAGTTATGCGTGGTCATACATAAAAAAAAAAACAAATAAACAAAGAAAAAAAAAATATACGCGTCGAATTGATAACCTCCTCCGTTTTTTTCCGTCGGTTAAAAAATAATAACCGAGTTCCTAAAAAAACACTACTAAGTGAAAAATAAATTTTATTTCGAAAGTCGGTGTCTTAAGATCTGTATTTAAGGTTTTTTTGCCACCGACTTCCGAAATTAAAGTAATTTTTCACTTTGTAGTGTTTTTTTAGGAAGTCGGTTGTTACTTTTTTGTATAAAGTTTTTATTTTTAACTTTTTAGTTATGGTTGATACCCGGCACTAATCTAATCGTGTTATTCGTTTATTTGTCGCGTAAATACTTAATGCACATTTAAGACTTATGTAGTTTTCACATAGACCCCATTGTCCAAATGGAACCAAATTAAAATGGGACCATTCGGGAAGTACCAGCTTTCAACTAAAAAAAGAATCATCAAAATCGGTTCATCCAGTCAAAAATTATGAGGTAACAAACATTTTAAAAAAGCAGTCGAATTGATAACCTCTTCCTTTTTTTGAAGTCGGTTAAAAACAAAGATTGTCTGAATATCAGGGGCTTTTCCTCAGAACAAAATATCGTACGAGTTCACACTATGAAAATAAATAAAGTACACTAAACAGGCTGTCTCTAAATCAGTTAATTCACGTTTTTTTATAAAGGCGTATGCTGTTGAGTAGGGATGACTGCTTTTTTGCTTTGAATCAATCTTCTGGATCGTAACTTCGTGAATCGATTCACGATCTTAATCGTATTTTATTGAATCGACCTTACTCGATCTCGGGAGATCATATCGTAATTAAACATATAACAATCAAAATCAGAATATATTTATTTCACCTAAGCCTACATGGGCACTTATGAAACGTCAGACGCTATGTGCACGGCTCCAATTTGTTGATTCCTATGGAGAAGAGCCAAATTGAAAGATTTCAAATAGTTTTTTAACCGACTTCAAAAAGGAGGAGGTTTTCAATTCGGATGTTTATATTTTTTTTTTTTTTTTTTTTATGTATGTTCGGCCATAACTCCGTCATATATAGGCGGATTTGCAAAATTCTTTTTTTGTTCGAAAGGGGTTTATTCCGAAATGGTCCCATATAATTTTCATATAGATCTGATGGTGAGTGCGGGGGCAGACACCGGAACTCTTCAAAAAATGACAGCAAATCAACCGCGATTTCTGCTATCGCGTAAATATGCAGTGTTTGTTTGGAATTAGTGCGAGGTGAATACCACAACTAAAAATGTAAAAATAAAAACTTTTTTACAAAAAAAAAAAAACAACCGACTTCCTTAAAAACACTACAAAGTGAAAAATAACTTTAATTTCGGAAGTCGGTGGCAAAAAAAACCATAAATACAGATCCTAAGACGCCGACTTCCGAAATTAAAGTTATTTTTCACTTTGTAGTGTTTTTAAGGAAGTCGGTTGTTTTTTTTTTTTGTAAAAAAGTTTTTATTAGATACCATCATCCATCTATAATATCAAGATAATATCAAAGATCGATAATATCAAGTTTTTGTTTCTGTTTGGCAGTAAAAAAAAACTAACTTTTATTGTTTTCGTTGAATGAAGTAATTCAATGTCAATTTTTCATTTGTATTGCCGTCATAGACTTTGTCAAGAAGAATATTTAGTTTGTCGCAGTCTTTTTTACTGGGTTTAAAATAATGAATTGGTGTTAGCCCTGATAAATCTTGAGACATACAAATTTGCTTGAATTGATTTCCTTCTAAGAGATAATCTAGTTTGTCGAAGAACGTATAAGACTGTAGGGATGCTGCTCTATGAGCTGCTAGCTTTATCTCAGAATCTTTGACTGAAAAAATGGTTACGAGCTGCTCTTTATTTAATTTTTCCAAAGCTTTATCGAAACATTTAAAGTATGGGTTGCCTAGAGACGACGATATTAAATGTATTAATTTCTGTGAATTATTTATATTAAATTGTTTATTATTATACTGGATACAAAACAATTCTACAATTGTAGGAGAAGGTAAATCTGACAAAAGAATATCTAAAAGCTCTAAATTAGGTCTCAAATCTTTAACAGCTGCAAATGCAACTAGCACTGGATTATATTTTGGAAGATCAGAGCAATTGAACAAGTTTATTAATCTTTTAACGTCAATATCTTTAATCAGCTTAAATATAAAGGTAACAACATTCTTTGCACTTCTCTCGGCAGCAATGCATACAATACAACTTTCATTGAAATTCTCACTAACTAGATTTACAAAATCGTCAAGATTTTTCTCATTGAGCACAGTTTTTAAGCATTCCAGTAGAAACATTGCACTATTTTCCAAAAACTCGTTAATAGCCATAAATATCAACTTGGACAATGTTGATTGTTCCTGAAGCAAATTTTCAAAGAATTCGTTCATACCAGCATTGTATATTTTATTCCACATGCGTGGATGTTTTCCTAATTTAGCATTGAAAAATCTTCGAAGGCCCCCATTTTCGGATTGAAGAAACATGTTTATAAAGTACATCCACAGAGAAGATTTACAATGGAACGATTTTAACCTGTCGTAAAGAAACTCAGTAGCGAAATACTCAGCAAATGTGAAATGAACAAACTTAGGTACATTGTGAATAATTTGTTCAATGATACCTGTTTTCTCCTCTCCTACTTTTATTCTTTCTACAAAATTGCGTATTTCATTTACATCGTGACTATCAAATAACTCTAATTCATCCGTTTTGCCAAAAACTGCATAAGCAGCAATTAATTTATGACTATTATAAAATGCTGTACGCTCATTATCTATCAATTTCCTCATATCAGGATCATTAATACACAAAAGCGGCTTTTTTTCCCCAAAACGGATCTTGAAAAATTTTACATCTACAAATCGCTCGTAAAGCTGATTCAAATTAACCATATTCATAGGATTCTGTGAACCTATATAATCGTCTAATCTTTCTGGATTGAGAGGAAATTTGTGGAATGAATCTTGAAATATCTCTGATATCATATACAAATGTAATGGCATACTGATAAACTTATTCTTTGTGTCACGTAACACTTCTGAAAGAACGTTCAAAAATCCTTTAACTGCGTTTTGTATGCCCCACTTTGAATTAAATGGAAAGCAGCTCAGCTGTTCATTTGATGCTTTCCTTAACCAAATTTTCTTTAAAAACTCCACCTGATTAGCATAAGACAAGGGTTGAATTGTAAACGAGAAAGTTTCCAAACGATTTTCTAACTGATGAAGAACGTTGTATACACGACTAGTTATCCACAAATGTACAACTTTTGAATTTTTAAGAACATTAACTAAATGCATAAACTCATTTGCAAAATCGGGACATATTTCATCAAAACCATCGAATAACAAGGCAACACGATTGTTATTATAACAATGAATAAATAAGTCTATTTCAAATAAGTTAAGTCCTGTTAAATTCAATTCCACTTCGTGTTTGTTGAAACTAATGTCGTCACCCATAACAGAAATTTGATCAATTATGATTTCAAAATTGGCTTTGCTCTTTTTATGAGCTTCGAATCCCATTACTCGAAATAAATACTGCACAGCTTCTTTAAAATCAATAATCACTTTATTTTCTTTAATTCTTCTCAATTCCTTGGATTGTTCTAGCAAATTGATTTTGGAAATCCACAGCGCCGGGTACTTACGTTTTGTACTAATTGCTAAATGAGTGAGTAAAGAAGATTTGCCCATACCCGGTTCAGCACTTATTATAACTACTTTTTCTCTTAAATCTTTTAAAGTAACGGGTTGCAATGTACATGAACCGTGTGAACTTCTGTGAATATGTTTCAATATATTCAGTAAACTGCCTCTAGATTGTTTCCAGACAAGACAGTTGTCATCATTATAGCTAAACCAATGCACATTATAGTTTACATGCTCTTTAATAAATTCTGCAAATTCTTTTTGTTTATCGGTAATTAAAACGATGTCCTTCGTTGCAGTCTCCAAATAATCTCCAAATACGTTACATTTTATAACATTTAAATCAGCAAATGTTCGAAGATTAAGATGTAAGGTGACGTAACGACATACTTGTTCATTGATATAAAAATCTAATATTTCATCATAAGCCGGGTTATTAAAATAATTGCCTATCGTAATTTTTTCATTGTTTATAATCATGTATAATACTGACGAATTTATGACATGATACGATTCGTCTTCAAATAAAACTCGAAGTGGTACTTCATTTCCTTGGAACACAATATTTCTCTCTTCTAGCAACATCATACGCATTGCATCTGCAAGATCTTTAAAGCCAGTTTCACTATCAACTCTTTCGACAATGTCCTCAGTCGTTAGTCTTTTGATCTGGTTAGCTAATTTTCGATTAAAGATAATGATTATTTTGCCTCCAAAATATTTCATCATTAAAATTATTTCTGCAACAATATCTTGACTTTTGCAAACAATAATTAGAGTCTTTGTTTTGGAATCTTTTATCTCCGACTGAACATCAACAAAATAATTTCCGAGTCCAACGTAATCTAAATCGATAAAAGTGTAATGGTTGAAATTCCGTTCTTTAAAATATTGGATTAACTTGATGCTAGAAAGTGCATTGTCTTCAGTAATTATGCCCAAGATTTTATCTCTCCCGGCAAAAAAGCCATCCAAATGTAGTAATTCTACTGCAGCATCATTGAATTTTAATGCAGGCAACGCGTTTTTTATGGTTTTGGTATAAGTAAAATTAAGAATGCTCAGTAACGGACTATTCAGGACATCTTGTTCAGCTTCGAAGAAGTATTCACAAGATTCTGTCAGATACGGAGCCTTAATTGGCTGTTTCCACCACTTTTGTACACGATCATGTATTTTTAAGAAAATTGCATCACTTTTCACTCTAAAGAGCGCGTCACTTTGTCTTGGTATACTACTAACAAAGTACTTATCTATCTCATTCTTTAGAATCTTTTCTACTTCGTCTTCTGTAGCCTGATTTGTATAGAAAACTAGTTTACTCAAAAAGTCATTAATCAAATTTTTGTCGTATTCGTCATGAATTAAAGAAAGTCTGGGGAAGCGATATACGTTTATGTCAAATCTGCACTTGTTTAAATCTACTCCTGTGTAAACGTCACTCTTTAATTTGTTAAAAAGTTTCAGATTGTCCTCGGATAGGGTATCAACCTCAGAATTAAATTTTAAAGTCTTTGTTTCGTCATCTAGTACTAATAGGTTTCCAACTAAACCTCCTAGTCTATAGAATTCTAAATCTGTACTTTGTAAAATACCATTCGGACCAATCATGTTGTCGTCCACTTTCATCACAATATTAGTTGATACATTCGCGTTCTCAAAAAGTTTTTTAAATTTGGAACATAGGTACTCAAGTTTCTTTTCTTTTTTTTGCTCGCTGCCACTAAAGCAAAAATTAAGATTGCCAAAATTTACTGGTACTTTAAAAGTCAATGACATTAAGATGCTCTCAACTTCGTCTGGTTTTTCAGGGGAAATAGTTTTCTTTAGTAGTAATACTTCTTTACAGATTGTAGCTTTAATAACCATTAACAAATTGTCATTGCTTGAAAACAAAGATCCTCTGAATTTTGCGTAGTGGAAATTGCTTTGCAATTCACCGTTAACTTCAACTTCTAGAATGTGTCGCGCAAGAAAGACATGATATGTTTTTATTAAATCATCCAGCATCATATTACTGTGATTATCTTTAAAAATAAACTTTGTTAATCGCTTCGCTAAAAGCACTGCACGTGATTTGGCTACAGTTTGCACTAGAAGTTCTACATCTTTTTCATCGTAATCAAACTGAAATACTTTGCCTTTCCTTGTATTTATAAAACGTTTACATTCAGTTTGTTCTACGGATTTCATTTTCGAAAATTTCTCAAAGGCGGAGGTATAAATGATAAATTCACACTCCATACTATTAAAGTCGCCTCTGAACATATCATCGCTATTTTCAGGGACAAACATCTGACTTATTTTTATATAACTCTTTAAGTACTTATGTAAACTGAAGTCTCCATTTAATTTCATAATTTCCTTGACCGTAAATTTGTCTTTTGCGGGAATATCTCTGTGTTTAGCTTGTATGAACATTATTTTTGGCTTTTTACCTTCATTTGAATCGAATCTAAAGACGATGTCATCAAAAGCACCCATGCTTTCAACGTTGGTTGCTATTAAAAATGTTCTAATCTCGTGCACATAAAGAGCTCTAAACAAAATCAGACTCAACAGTTTAGTTTCATACAATTGGCCACTAAGCCCCGACGTTCCGGTTCTTTTTTGATAATGAAATAAATTTATTCCTTTTGTTTTTTTTAACTGCGTCCTATATTCTTGCTGTTTTGGTTTATTTTGGTCCACATTTCTATTCATCACTGAACGACCATTATTTACATCTTGAGATTGGGTTTGATTTTCTATACCACATGCAACAGGTTGGAGGTATTTCGGATCTGTTGAAGGATCAAGGTCTTGCTCACTACGAGAACGTTTTAATTCATTACAATTGAATTCCTCTAAATTTTTTAAAATGTATTTTCTTTTGCTATTCGATTTATCTGATCGACGAGCAATATCTAGAGCTGTTTGGTTGTCACTGTTTTTATTGCTGACGAGAGCCCCGCGGTCCAAGAGAAAGCTGACAATGACCGGTTCTTCTTTCATCACAGCGACATGCAACGGTGTATTGTTTTCGTGGTTAGCGTCTGCTGCATTTATGTCTGCCCCTCGATCTAAATATTTTATTATCTTCTTAATTTTTTCTTCTGGGGTTTTATTTTTACGAATACTACTGAACAGTAAACTGTTGTTAAGTAGCTTGTCTTCAATTTCCAAATCATTGTACTTATTTTGCATTCCAATATTCTTACAAATACAATTTTTACTGAAGTTTCTGAAAAAATATTAAGTATGAAGAACGTTTCGTAACATATCAATTAGATGTTTCATACATTCACGCCCCTGTTGTAGCAAGGCTGGGGTGACGGAGGGGGCACAACCTGGGTGGCACTTTTTTGGTGGTAGAAATTTCACTTGGAGTGACATATCAAGATACAGATATATGTTGTGAGCTAACCCCTAAATAATTTAAATAAAACTAAGCTTAAACAACTAAAACCCGACTACTGAAAAATCACACTCTAAAAATTCTGAAACATGTAAATATTCTCATCTGAAGGCCGTCTTTATAATGATAATTTAGGTAAATTAGAAATAGCTACTGGTGCCGATTCAGTTGTACACCGAACTAAACTCACTAAACTATCTCTAAAATTCCTTACTTTTAGCTATGAGAATTGTTTCGCTATTCTGCAAGAAATAATCTCTAAATTTAAAAATTATTTTGACACAAATAGAATCAAATTTGACAATCGCGACTCAACGTGGTTTTTTCTTTCTTTTGGCTTCGCAACGTGGTACTTGTTTGCGCCACGCAATGAACTTGTTGAGAGACGAAGGCGCGCGCAAGGGGGCAGCCTGGACGTGTTTTATATGGAATTGTTCACTTTTTATTTGAAAAATATAAAAAAATATTACCCACGTGTTGAGATTTATATGTGTAGGGGGCGTAGGGGCTTAATAAAGGGGGTCGAAAATTTTATTATTTTTGCGATAGGACATGCCATTTTCGAGATATAATCAAAAGAAAAAAAATACAGTATTGTTTTTGCACGTGAAGGCGAGGCGTTGGTGTGTCAAACTAAAATATAGTTAAGTTGTGTCACTTTAATCTATTTCAGAATAGGAAATCGTCGTTTGACAGGAATAAACCAAATTTTAGTGATTTTTAGTTTAGTTTAGAGAATTTTATACAAAAGAATCGGAAATCATTATGTACCTGCTCTAGTTTTACTTGACTAAATGTCACCATACAAAATGAGATACAGAAGTAAGGAGGTATAGTTAGGGTTTTTTTTGTGGGTGGGAAATCATCAAATGACGTCTCCCGCTCTGAGCGCAGCGGGAAGGCGTGTCAGACTTTTACTGACTAAAACCCACCCGTGTTCCTTTAGTTGCCCGTATGCCAGGGCCGCGGTATCTCTTTCGAACAAATCTCGCGACCCTAGCAGGATAGTTAGGGTATAGTTAGTAATGTTAACTTGGATTGACGTTAAGCCAAAAAACGTTAAATAAACTAAAACCCGACTACCAACTGAAAAATCGCGCTTTAAAAGTATGAATAAAGAAAATATTCTTAACTAGCTTTTGCCCGCGGCTTCACCCGCGTGGATGTCGGAAATTAATGCAAGAGGACGTACTACCGCGATAAGAATGTGTTATTCTAGGTTATATAGGTAATATAGACTCTGTGTGCTATTTTCGATCCTGATCCATTCAGCCATTTTTGCGTGATTGAAAAACAAACACCCAATCATACATATTTTCACATTTATAATATTATTAGTAGTAGGATTATAACTCATATTGCTTAGGATTCATAGTTTAAGAGAACATCATGTGTGTTGGTGTTTTTAAAATAAGAGTAATAGTATTCAGAGTAAGAAGACTGCGATGACATGAGACATAGGGCTTGGTTTAGTTGAATGTAAGTCTTCCTGGTTTTTCTTAACGCTCCAATTTTACCTATACAGACACTCAATCATTTACCAGACACCGAACATAATTATAGAAATAGTACGTTTGCCAGTGGCTTGGCCCGTATAGCTGTCGGAAAATATCTCCCGGGAACCTACTACCGGGATAAAGTAGGTATCCTATCTGTTACGTATCCATGATATAATATATCTTTGTGCCAAATTCGATCTAAATCCGTTTGGCCGTCTTTGCATCATTGAGAAACAAACATCCAAAAATCTAAACATCTAAGCCATTTCGCGGTGTCTTACTTGGAATAATACTATTAGGTTTATTTTGAGTATAATGAACACACATGATATTCGCAATTACTATGAAGCCAAAGTAATATGAATTACAATCCTACTTATCCTGTACTACCCGGCCGCTGCCAACGCGCTCTGCACCCGCTTTTTAAATCTCTAATATCTTCTAAGATATTCATCCATATTGATCTATATTAAATGCACAGTGTATTTAAGGTACTTAATTGGATAAGGCTTAATGCTGTATTGCTTAAAATCGCTTCGTAAATAAGCCCTTATTTCTCGTAAAAAGTAAAAGATAAAAAATGGTTATTGTGGGTTATCCCTAAGAGATAGACATATTCCATTGAGGACATTTTTGTAGGCCTTTTTAAGGTGTACAATACTGTAGTACATTATTTTGATCTATTTCGTAAGATACAGCCAGGGTTTTTAGAATTTTGAGACGTATGTCAGCGTAGTTTTTGAAGACAGTTATTTTTTTCTAAAAGTAAAGAATCTTTCTAAAATAAAAGTAGCCTAAGTTACTCCTTGTTACATCAGCTATCTGCCAGTGAAAGTCCCGTCAAAATCGGTCCAGCCATTTCAGAGATTAGCGGGAACAAACAGACAGACATACAGACAGACAGACAAAAATTGTAAAAAATGTTGTTTTGGTATATGTATCGTGTATACATCCATATACACTTAGTAAAAAGTGGTTATCTTAATATTAAAAACAGACACTCCAATTTTATTTATTTGTATAGATGTATAGATGTGACGTAAGCGTAACATAGTATATAACCAGCGGACGATCACCACGTTTCCACCGATACCTAGCAAAAGAAAAGATGATAAAAGCCAGTCTTTTTAAATCTATACAAATAAATAAAATTGAAGTGTCTGTTTGTAATTTCAAATGAACGGTTCTTCACTAAATGCACATCAAAAAATCAAATATTAAAATTTTTGTCTATCTGTTTGCTCCGGGTAATCTACGAAACGGCTGGACCGATTTTGACGGGACTTTCACTGGCAGATAGGTAGTGCTACTTTTTGTCCCGGTAGCCAATGACATAACTTCCGACGTCCACGTGGGCGCGCGCAGAGCTAGTCGCCAAAGTAAAGTAACATGTGTTACAATTTTTTCTCATAATTTTACAAACCATATTTATAAGCCAGAAATGGTAGAATATTATGATCGTAATCTTTGATTAAAATAAAACTAGCGGAAGATGTGTCACTAGACGATAGCGCATGGACCGCATAAATTAGGCCCCGTGGCCTGATTTGGTCTCAGTCGCAATACGAGTAGCTTTCGATTGAGACGTGCGTGCGTGTATATTTCAATACGCTAGTATCACACTAAAAAGAAAAACAATGCCTTTGTGTGCCTTCACTGGGTGCATGAACCACTCTAAAAGAAAAAATAAAACACTCGGCATCACATTTCACTCATAAGTACATTTTTCTTATTATTTTTTAAAGATTTGATTAAATAAATTTGTACCCGTTCGAATTTGTTCGCCATTTTGTAGAGCGGGATAGAAACATACAATGCGTTAGTGTGCGACACGTTCGGCTAGAACAGGGCGCCGCGTCACCGTCGTCGCTCGGCGTGACGTGCGTTTCTAACGAAGTAATACGAAGAGCGGTGATGCTCTGTCTTGGTCGCACGCCACCTTTGTGCATTATTCTGTCTCTTTCTTTGTTGGCGTGTAATAATAACGATTGTTTGTGTGAGTAAATGTGTCTGTGTACATATAAGAGTCACTGTTTGAATACCTAACGTAAGAACGTATCATATCTATTAGTTTTTTTTAAAATCAAAGATCGTAATATACAGGGTGTCCGGTAATGAATGGATAACCTTGAATTGTCTTATAGTATAACTTATGGCCGTTCAGAAAAAAAAATGAAACAAAATATATCATAAGTAGTACCTAAGTTATGTTTTTTTTTAAAGAAAGGTCTAATTTTTTTACCTTGTTTTACTTTTATGAACACTACGATCAGAAATGAATGGATTCCATCGGTTTGTTGTTATTTTATTATTATACACGAACTATGCTAATAGATAAACAGTAAATAGTATGACTAGCTATTGCACTTTTTTATTAAAAAATTAGCAAATTAATTAATTTTAGAAAAACTTTGCAAAATTTATTTTTTAAACAATGTTTAAACATCCTGGGTATGAAAAATGTATGAATACATGAGTGGCCAATATTTTTTTTCTGAACGGCCATAAGTTATACTATAAGAAATTTCAAGGTTATCCATTCATTACCGGACACCCTGTATAATCCACATAACAGTTTCGTACAAAAGCCGAGTTCCTGGCCGAATTCAACTGCCCTCCCCCGCGCAGCCCGCTCACCCTGTTTGATGACGTATGGCATAGGTCATTCACTCGATTAATCACGGAGTGATTTCCTCAGGGAAAGATAATAAGTGCTGCGCATCTCATTTATCGCCAAGTTGTAATGCACTGGGAGGTGCACTTGTCTGCCACGCTTGAGCTTGCCACCCCTCCTTAGATCCGAGTATGGGTCCAGTAGTAGCGGCCCGACTAGTTGATATTCGTCGGTTCGATATCGAACCCAAACAGACACTGCACTTTCTTAGTGTAATTATTTCATGACCACTGTTCTCAAAACGTTGAACGAAAACAGTGTGATAGCAAGCGCGTGGTTCGCCTCGAGGATGAGCAGCAGCTGGCCAAGACTGCCAGAAGCTGCCTCCAGAGAGGGGTGCTGTCACCCTTTCTATGGAATTTGGTGATTAACGACTTAATCGGCAGACTCAACGCCAATCACTACTTCACAATAGGTTATGCGGACGACCTCGCAATCCTTGTCTCAAGGAAGGTGACGAGCACTATCTTTAACCTCACCCAACAAGCACTACGTATCGTAGAGAGATGGTGCAGAGAATATGACCTTTCAGTGAACCCCACTAAAACTGAGCTAGTCATGTTCACCCATAAACGAGCTTTAGGCCCCTTCCGCTTACTGAAATTGTTCAAGATAGAACTTCAGCTGGCCAACGAAGTCAAGTAACTCGTGGTCATTCTTAACAGTAAGTTAAACTGGAGTAGTCATTAAGACAGCAAACTAAACAGGGCCTGCATCACATTTTAGCAATGCAAGAAAATGGTAGGTAAACAGTGGGGCCTATCCCCCAAATCATACTTTGGCTGTACACTGCAGTGATGCGACCCATGATCACCTACGGGGCCGTGGTTTGGTGGCCCCGCACCAAGCTAGTTACAGCCTGCAACAAACTACAACGCATGCAAAGACTAGCCTGCTTGGCGGTCACGGGCTGCATGAGGACTACTCCGACTGCAGCCATGGACGCCATGCTGGGACTACCACCTGTTCATACAGCAGGAAGTCACAATGGTGGCAGCGCGTCTGGACGAAAACTAGCCTTTGGAGAAAGAGAGACACAACACACCGCGCTGTTTTAGTAACTTAACAATGAGTTCCCCATTACGAAGGCTATAAATGACCGGGTACCCAAACAGTTCATTTTTGATAAAACATACAGAATCCAGCTTCACGAAGATTGACGGTGTGAGGGTTTGCGCCCCACTGAGCTGCGTATCTTCACGGACGGATCAAAAACAGACAGTGGCACAAGTGCTGGAGTCTTCTCGCAGAATTTCAACATACATATAGCCACACCATTGGGAGTCCACAACACATTGTTCCAGGCTGAATGCATTAGGATCACACTTGCCGCTTCAGCCATTACGGTCAGGGCAGTTTAAGACCACTCGATCCGCATACTCTAAGAAAGTCTGGTCTGACAGTATGGCTGTTCTGCAAGCGCTGGACAGTCACTCGATTGACTGTGGGCTGATATACGAGTGCCACCAGTGGCTCAACCAGGTGGGTAGCCTCAATAATATAACCATTCAGTGGATAAATGAACACAGCGGTTCACTAGGTAACGATGCCGCCGATGAACTTGCCAGAAAGGGACCAGAACCCATCGCGCCACTTCCCTTCGGGTTCCTACGCTCTCTGGTAAGAAAACGTACCAGGGATCTACATTGTGAGCTATGGGTGGACCAAAGTGAGTGCAGGCAGGCCAAGGAAGCATTTCCTACTATCGATGCCCGCCTCACAAAACAGGTCCTCCGGTAAGACAAACGACAGCTGCGTATGGTTACAGCAGCCATAACTGGCCATGGGTAGTTTAATAAACATCTCTTTGTCATAGGAGCTACAGACAGTCCGCTGTGCAGGGCCTGCATTGAGGACGACGAGACAGCAGCACACGTGCTTCTAAACTGCCCGGCGATCGCCAAATATAGGGCCAAGTACTTCGGTAACCCAGGTATCCTACGTGAGATAGTCAGCAACATCAAGGCGTTGCTGGCCTTTCTCGAGGAGCTGGGGTGGATCGAATAATCGATTTCCCACCGGTACGCAAAATACGCGCTCAGACGTGGAGTTCTGGACACCAGCCCGTTCTACCTATTACCCTATTACCTATTAACAGTCTGATGTCCTGGAACCAAATATTCGTAGACGTGTGGTTGAGTACCAGCAGTGAGGACGTTGATTATGCTAGAGGTAAGTTGTTTTGATAGGTTGTTTAGACTGAAAGCTGAAAAGTCAAGGAAAATATTATAACACAAATAAGATGTCTCGACTTTCCTGTTTTTGCCTTGTGAGTTGTGAGTCAGTCCGTGTCAGGACAAACGGACTGACTCACAGATAAATCTGTGACTCAGTTCGTAATGGAACTATGCAATAATATAAAAACCGGCCAAGTGCGAGTCGGACTCGCGCACCGAGGGTTCCGTACAAACCTGCAGGTCATCATCATCATCATTCGTCATCATCGTTTATGAAATGAAATGTTTTTTTTTTTAATTTTTATATTTGTGTTGACTGAATGAAAGGTAAATTGTGGTTTACGATTTATGACGTATTAAAAAAAAACTACTAACTAGATCTCGTTCAAACCAATTTTCGTTGGTAGTTTTCATGGTAATGTACATCATATATTTTTTTTAGTTTTATCATTCCCTTATTTTAGAAGTTACGGGGGGGGGGGGACACACATTTTACCACTTTGGAAGTGTCTCTCGCGCAAACTATTCAGTTTAGAAAAAAATGATATTAGAAACCTCAATTTCATTTTTGAAGACCTATCCATAAATACCCCACACGTAAGGGTTTGATGAATTTTTTTTGAAGTGAAAACTTCTTTAGCGGCGTTGAGCACTTTTTCTGTAATGGGTATAAAATCTTAAACTCGCGTCAGGACACGTGACCTGATCGAAAAAGCGTAGGACGGATGGAGAGTAGACAGCTATCCCCTCTCTACGGCGCGGCGAAAATGTATGCCTGGGCCTACTGTTTCGTTTAGGCGGCGCAGGGCGCTTGCGCGAATGTTCGTCTATGTTACAGCGTGCCACGCGCATCCATGGATGGTGACAGCTGATGGCTCGACCGTCTGTGTAGTGATCACATTGTTGTGTATTCGTAAAATTCGTGAATATAAAGTGCTTAAAATATGGAAATTGAACAACAAATTATTCCCTAACCATTCCAAAATATCAAACATGCTCAACGTTAATAATCAAGTTTTCACTTCTGCCGGCACTCCCGGAGTGCAATTTTTTTTTTTTTGTGTTTCAGTTCTATGTATGGGGAACCCCAAATATTATTGTTTAAAAAAAAAATGATATTAGAAACCTCAATATCATTTTTGAAGACCTATCCATAGATACCCCACACGTAAGGGTTTGATGAAAAAAAAATTTTTGAGTTTCTGTTCTATGTATGGGGAACCCCAAATATTATTGTTTTTTTTCTATTTTTGTGTGAAAATCTTAATGCGGTTCACTGAATACATCTACTTACCAAGTTTCAATAGCACAGCTCTTATAGTTTCGGAGAAAAGTGGCTGCGACATACTCGGACAGACAGACAGACAGACAGACAGACAGACAGACAGACAGACAGACATGGCGAATCTATAAGGGTTCCGTTTTTTGCCATTTGGCAACGGAACCCTAAAAAGTGAATACAATGGTTATTATTAAAGTAATTCGGAGATAATATTATTGGTATGTAGCTCTACGTAATTATTACTGTTGCTTTATTAAATGTTTAACGGACTTGAAGTACTTGCACTCCATGAGCAAACTATTCCAATTTATTTTTAAACGGAAACCAAACGGGCGTCTCAAATCAAATCAAAATATTTTTATTTCACATAAACCTACATGGGCACTTACGAAACGTCAGAAGCTAGGTGCACGGTTCCAAATAGTTGATTCCTATGGAGTAGAGCCGGCAAGAAACTCCACGGTTACTCTTTTAAAAATAATTGGCTTTTACAATGGTTTTACCTACCTCTACCTAAAGGCTCGTGCAGACTAGCGCGAGGCGACGATCGCGCGCGATTCGGCGATTTATTTATTTATTTAACCATTTATGTACACACATATATTAACAGACAAGAAGAAAAGAACAATAAAATTATATCCGTAGAACAATTTCTAAGACCGTGTCGCAGCGCGACAGGTCGCTCCTTTGTGAAGCCTTTAAATCGTATAGGTAACCTACTTACACAGATATAGATAGATCCATATCTATGCCTACTTTTTTTTAAATCTATGCCTACCTACCAAGTAATTGGTAACACAATCAACGAGGTAGAAATTCTGTCTTTTGTTGATCTACCGTTGCAGATAATTTATGTCAAAGGTCATTGAAACTTCACCAACATGCCAATTCAACCTAAGTTACGAAATGTCAACAATCTCAAAGTCAATGCATTTATTTCAATTAAACCGATTACAAGCACTTTTGTTAAAGGGTCGGTGAGACAGAAAGATGTAATTAGTTGCTCATTTCAAAGCGTAGTAGAGACCAATGGAAAACGGGCAAGAAACTCCATGGACACTATTTTAAATCAAAATATTGTTACAGAAACAACATTTATTTTATAAATTATTCAAAAAAATATCACGAACTGGCTAACTTTTTGATATAATTAGGTAGTTTTGCTAATGACGCATATTTTCAATATAAATTGATAGTAATAAACGAGTCTGTATTTTTATCAAATTCTCTGAAAATACTTATTTATGGCTTTATCACAACTTAGTTTTTTGAACTTATGGAAATTATATTTTTCGGCGATAATTAATCAGCCTCTTAACCGCTTGAACGCTACGCGCGCATCTTCTTAAAGTGCAAGTGCAATACCAGGTCAAAACAATAGCAAAAAAAAAAAATATGGTCGTCTGAGGAACTTTTAACGTTTTTCTTAAGGATTTCTAAATTTGTCGTCGACTATTTTGCCTAAATATTTTCGGATTCTTTTAACTAGGTATATATCAATTTATAGTAGATAGGTACCAATATAACATTGCACAAACGACCTTCACAGGCGGGCTTATATCAACTTGCAATATTTATTGCTTTATCGTTAGGATGCTTTTTGGACACTAAGTAGGAAAGACCCAGGGCCCAGCCGTTGACCATTTACCATATTTTCATTCTAGGTACCTAGGTCCCACAGACCTCCTTATTTAAACTGGGTGATTTTTTAATCATCGATATTGTTACCTCATCTCTCACAGAAATAAATATTAATGTAAAAAATCCAAGACATAATACTGACCTTTATTCTTCCAAAAGTAAAAAAAAAGACTTTTATGAAATTATAATTCTTGACGGCCCCGTCAACACTAAACAATCACAACTTCACGTCCTTACGATTCAAAACAAAAAGTTAGTAAAACCCGGGCTGAATAAATGTGTACATTTGGATAAATCTATAAATAGAAAATAATCCTTCCGAAGAAGTTACCATAAAAATCATTTTTTTAAATAACAAAACTATCATAATCATAAGTATCGGAACTATGCGATATTATACATTTATAAAAAAATCTTGTTAAAAATCCTCGTTTATTGTTCATGAAACCTACGGAAAGTTTTTTTTTTTTTGTTAAATTATAATATCATAACGCAAAAGCTTTATTGCTGGCAAGTCTTGATATTTTGGTATTGGCAATATTGCAGTTTTCTGTCTCGTCAGTGTCCAATTATAAATGCCAAAGAGTTTAATATATATTAATATTTTGGGTGGTAAATGCTGTCGTGTTGTCCAGTGTCAATGAAAATAAAACTGCACTTTAGTATCGAATAACCGTCCTCTCTTTCTTAGTGGAAGGGATCCGTGTCTACTCTTTACTTAAGTGACGTTTGGTTTACGATATTAATAATGATAATGACTGATTCGTCATTGAACTTATCGCTACTTTGAAACAGGATAATCTTTTATGAATTTCCCTAAAGGAGACACATAAATGAGTACAGTCATTAATAAATCATAATGAATAAAATAATAATAAATATTATTTTATTCCTCTTTGTAAACATTTCGAAACGTCGCGCGGTGCGTGCTATCCGTGGTTTTATTTGTATTTGACATTTGATTTGACACTTCTTTCTTTTGTGACGTACAATTGACGTGCGATTTGATGGTTTTTTGCCGCGTTCCTTATACACTTACAGCTTGGCAAAAAAGAGTCTGGAAAAAATGAGGGCGCTGTTTAGCAGGTATGACCTGTTAACTAAGACTAAAAGTGATAAGATGCTTGATGTTTTAATCAACAAACAACGGCGAACACAACGGCGCTGACTAGCTACTCGAGCAAAATGAAAATTATTTGTGACGAACATACAGGTTTCATAGATATACAACGACGGCATTGTTAATATTTTCATGTTTTAAAAAAAGGGTTTGCAGCTGTCTGTTATCTTCAAATTACATATAGCTCTTATGCACCTTTTTTGGCACTTAAATACCCTATTTTACCCGTGGCATTGCCCCAAAATAAAATCACATATCTCAATGTTGAGGCTACTAGACCATGATACGCCGTCAAGACTGTTGCTCGATTGGCCGTTTTATTTAACATGTGCAAAGCTTAGGAGTGTTGGTTTAGCTTGCTGCATACTTTGTCAATATGTGAATTCCATTTTAAAGTGTTTTCAATGTTTAGTCCAAGAAATTTAGTGACATTGGTTTTATTAATAATTTTGTCCTTGTATTTAATATTTAAGTCCAGGTTATAATTTACTCTTTGTTGAAAATTCATTAAAACTGTTTTATTAAGATTTATAATCAAATTATTATTTTGTAACCAATTCACAACTGAAAGTAAGGCAGAATTTATCTCAGCCTCCAATGTGCTTACATCGTCACTATTAAAAAGTAAAGTGCTGTCATCTGCAAACATTGTCTTAGGATACGATGATGCTGTCGGAAAGTCATTAATATAAACAATAAACAGGGGCGGCCCAAGTACACTACCTTGTGGTACTCCATAATTTACCATTCTCTGGCTAGATTTATATGTAAGTTGGTTTTTTTTAGAAATTCTACAAACATTAGTTATTTTTTACCTATTACAAAGATAAGATTCTATTTTTGATACATTTCCTCTTATTCCGTATGCATTCAGTTTACTTATAAAAATTTTATAGTCTACGCGATCAAGAGCTTTTGACATGACGAGATCCCGGGAATTCTCAACAGTCAAGATTTCGAGACTTGATAAACACACAGGCTTTTACTTTTATTGTATTTAGTAAGATTGCGCATTATTTCGCTGGGATAACCTTTTATCTAAGAGATGCGAGTGCCATCATGATAACATAATGAAAACTTATTCAGAATAAAAATTAAAATACATTAATTCATACTCAGGGAATGTCCATCCTGCCAGGGTCGCGAGATTGTTCGAAAGAGATACCGTGACCCTGGCACATGGGCAACTGAAGGAACACGGGTGGGTTTAGTCAGTAAAAGTCTGACACGCCTTCCGCTCCGCCCAGAGCGGGAGAAGTAATTTGATGATTTCCCATCCAAAAAAAAAGGGAATGTCCATTGAACCTGACACCCAAGAAATAATGTTCAACAATCGCACTTGCGGCCACCATCTAGAAAGAATGATGATGAATGAATCCTGTTAATGCTGACAGTTTATAGTCGACAAGAAGGCTACTAACAGCTGCTTACTGTCGAAAACTAATCGGAAGTCGGAGACTACCTATAACATGTCGCATGCGAAAAGTACGGGCCATGTCAAATAAACTTGAACAGATGAATAATGAAGTCGTCAGGTATGTCTATGTGGGGTACATACCACTATCACTATCTACATGACAATGAAAATGAAAGAACACGTTAAAATATAGGTTTTATTTAAAAAGAAAAGCGTGACATAACATTATTCGTGCATTCCTTTTCGAAGTAGACACTTGAAAAATAATAGTAGATTATTAACCAAAGGGATAAAGCAGTGTCTTCTGTCGCGGGTGACGATTTAAATCGCGAGCGTAACGAAGGACTCGAGGTTTACTCCCGAGCGTAGCGAGGGTGTTAAAAACTTAAATCACGAGCGAAGCGAGGGATTTAAGGCGAGTCCTGAGTGTAGCGAGGGATTTAAGATCACCCAAGAGTCCAAGACTAAGACAGCTTTATCACCGAGGAAAATACTCTACTTTTCGTACCATTTGCGAAAAAAATAACACAATAATAATATGAGATAAGCATTTATTAAAAATAATGACAATTAAAAATAAATTAAAATAAACTTAACGTTTATGTATTTGAAGAAAACAAAAACACGGCAAATTCCTAGACTAATATTTTTTTGTCGGAAAAGCAAAGGCATCAAGCTCATAGGGCCTCGTCGGTTTTCGTAATTTTATTTAATAATCATAACTACATAATAAAAGCGTATTCCTTTTTCAAAAAGATGTATAATGCTTTAAATTATATACAAACTCAATGGTGTAAACACAGATGTAGTTCAGGTTCAGTATAAATTTCGGTAAGTATTCCAAATTTAAATCACATTCTCCCCGTAGAGGATGAATGAAATTCAGTACAATTTTCTTGCCCTGTTTTTAACAGATTAAAAATGACTATTGTTATGTATGCTTTTTGTGGCATAGAATGTCACGTTTTTGAGCAAGTGGTACGAAAAATGTGTTAATTATACCTACTTTTTTCACTGTGGTATGCGATAATAGCATTTACAAAAAAACTTGCCCACAAATCATTCAACTCTTCCTTCAGGTGACATTTTAGGTGTTTTCTTTTTTTACCTTCATCCTCAATTTTTAACCCCCGACGCAAAAGAGGTTTTTTCTTTCTTTTGTATTAAAGGTGACCTATGTGCGAGTGTTCTTAGACATCTTTGATAAAAATCGGTTGAGCCGTTTAAAAGTTGTGGGGGGTGAAAGTGGGGAAGAATAACCGAATGTCTGCAAATATACTCGAGTGGGGTCTAAAATGAAAGCGACCGAGAGTGTTCTTAGCTTCGCTTAATGAGAAAATTGGTGGTGGCAAAATTAGGACATGGAAATCCGATTGTCAAGTGAGAGTATCTATTACTACATCTCAGTCTTTGCAATTCTGCTAAAGATAAATTTGTCATGTGGGTTATTAAATAGTTTTCTTTGGTCGAGCTCACAAATTGCTATACCATCCAAGGAAAAGGCCAAGCCTGTGTAGCCTTAAGTAGAGTCAAAATACTCTACTTAAGGCTACATAGGCTTGGTCTTTTGCGAAAGTACTTTTACCTAAGTAAACCACAGCTTTTTCAACTGTCGTCCCTTGCCACTTATGTGCTGTAACCGCTCAACATAAAATGATACGAAACATTGTTCTTTCAATATTTCCATATTCTCTAAGACCTTGAAAAGTTACATTATGTAGCCTTATCAGAATCCACTAGGGCTTTCAGTCTCGATACATTTTTGAGTCCCGGGAAAAAAAATCGAGACTCGATGGGGTCTCGAAAATTCCGGGAAAAACAAGACTTTCCAGACTATTTCAAAAGTAGGTTTCATATTACTCTAGTATCATTTTCAGTCGAAACAAGAAAGTACGTACGTAGTTTCTAGTACATTATTAAAGATACCTATAGTCATCACAACTTAGAAAACCCCTGAGCCTTATTGGGACTGGGCCGGTCATGTCTGCCACATATCAGATGACAAACGGGCTTAGAGAACCACCGATTGGGACCCACTAATCGCACTGGCTTGGCCTTCGATTCGGTCGAAACCTGGGCTGTACTGCAGTCTCTTCAACGGTGCCAGATCGACTATCGGTACATCGAGGTGCTGAAGTGTCTGTACGAAAACGCCACTACGCCAGTCCGACTTCAGGACCAGACCTCGAAACCTATGCTTCTGCAGCGAGGGGTGAGACAGGGAGACGTTATATGTCTTCAAGGTTCTGGACTGGAAAGGGGCTGGCATCAACATCAATGGCGAGTACATCACTCACCTTCGGTTTGCCGATGATATAGTTGTCATGGCTGAGACTATGGAGGGCCTCAGTACAATGCTCTATGACCTTAGTAGAGCTTCCGAAAGAGTGGGTCTCAGGATGAACATGGACAAGACAAAGGTCATGTCCAATGCTCGTGTGATACCCACTCCAGTGAAGATCGGAGGCGCTACACTCGAAGTTGTGGACGAATACGTGTACCTAGGACAGACTGTCCAGTTAGGTAGGTCCTACTTCGAGAAAGAGGTCAATCGTCGAATCCGACTCGGCTGGGCAGCGTTTGGGAAGCTACGCAATATCTTCTCGTCCCACATATCGCAGTGTCTCAAGACGAAAGTCTTTGACCAGTGTGTGTTGCCAGTGATGACATATGGAACCGAAACGTGGTCGCTCACAATGGGCCTTATTAGAAGGCTGAAAGTCACCCAAAGGGCAATGGAGAGGGCTATGCTTGGAGTTTCCCTACGCGTTCGAATCAGAAATGAAGAGATCCGTAGGAGAACCAAGGTAACCAACATAGCCCGAAGAATTGCTAAACTGAAGTGGCAGTGGGCAGGGCACATTGCTCGCAGAACAGATGACCGATGGGGCAGAAAGGTTCTGGAGTGGCGACCGCGTACCGGAAGACGTAGAGTTGGAAGGCCTCCAACAAGGTGGACCGATGACCTTGTGAAGGCCGTAGGAATCCCCTGGATGCGGGAAGCACAGAACAGGTCGAAGTGGCCGTGCTTGGGGGAGGCCTATGTCCAGCAGTGGACGTCTTTCGGCTGAAATGATGATGATGATGATGATGATGATGAATAGCATTACGTTATCGTGACAGGCCGAGACGAACTTGACTTCTACCGTAACAACTGACCAACCGTAGCACTAGCAAATAACTGTGTCGTCTATTTGGATTGACAGATATTTAATGAAGTGTCCGCTGTTAAAAGAGTAGCAAAATCAAAAAATCTAAATATTTTATTTCACATAAACCTACTTGGGCACTTATGAAACGTCAGAAGCTAGGTTTTGGCGGTTCCGTCACTATATCGGTGTTGCAGAGACGCGCTAGCACCAGGGCGAGCACCTGATGCTTCGTCTTGTCGAGATGTTCAGGGCTGAGCTCCGGCAGACCCTATTCCGGTGGAGTGGGAACAGCGCCTTCCGCAACCCAGTGCAGGATATATACCACTTTAGCGACAGTAATACTTGCTGTGAGGGAGTGGTTGACATGACGTGTGACGGCATGGTGACCATACGTTTCGGCTGATGCAAGTATTGTCCCGACATGGGTACTTCGGTAAGTCCCTGTGCCGGATAGGCCGGGAACCGACATCCGGTTCCAGACATTGCAACTGCCGTGACGACACGGTGTGATACACCCTTGAGGAATGCCCTGCTTGTGCAGTGCAGCGCCGTCACCGCGTCGCGGTGATTGATGCTACGGATACTCTCTCATACGCGCTGTCACTTCCGACCATGGGCTGGACCATGTCCGGAAACAGGGTCCAGTCCTAAGTCAGAGCACGTTGGACGCCATCGCCTCGTTCTGTGACCAAGTGATGGTCACGATGAAGGCGGTGGAAAGGGAGAGGGAGGATACAACCTCCCTTCTAATCCGCAGCAGAGTCACCGGGCGCCGAAGCGCGCGGGACGATCTCCAGCCACCTTAATGGGAGGCCTACAGGCAACAAACTTGGGGAGTTTGTTGTCTGAACAGTGAACGGTCCGTCCGAGACGGTGACACGCGGAATTCATGCAGGCTAACATCTGGCCGGGGGAACGTGATGAAATGCGTAAGCACTCCAGTACTCTGGCTAATGGTAGCAGCAGAACACCGTGTGGTTTTAGTACGTGAGAGTCTGACAGACGCCTCCACCTACCCCAGGGTGGAGGACATCCAAACAATAAAAAATGGCGGTCCGCCTACACAGAGAGTTTTTAAGGTCTTGATATTCCCGAGACCAAATCTATTAGTCTCGAGTCTCGAAAATACCAAAAAATCGTCGAGACTCTCTAAATTTTGGAGACCGAGATTCCCGGGATGAAAGCCCTAGAATCCACCCATTCTCGTCAACACAACTCCGGCCAATAATGGCATCATCAAATTGAATTGATATTGTTTTTGGGAGCTTCCCATCTTCCAGTTAGTTGGTCACGGCGAATTCCTATGTATTTACAACTTAGGCTCTAGACAGGCCGCTTTTCAACTGCATTCCAACCGCAAATTGCAGTTCGGATGCAGTTTGAATGCAGTTGACACGACTGCAATAGAACTTAGGTTTTTGTGTCGGGGGTTTTTAATTTTATTTATTTTTTTAAATTGTATTGACAAAGTTACCTTAAATAAATTATAAAGACAATCATATTAATTCCATGTACATTTTTCAAATCCAAGTATCAACCATGAAGAGTCAACGTACACGCCATTTGCCAAACTAGAAAAAATAACCTCAATAATCTATCCACACTAATGTGACTGTGACTGGCCTGTTAGTCTAGTGGTTAGTGACCCTGACTGCTAAGACTGAGGTCGTGGGTTCGATTCCCATCCAGTACCAATCTTTGTGTGGTGAGCACAATCATTTGTTCTGTGTCTGGGTGTAATTTATCTATAATATGTATGTATTTAGAGATATACAATGTCGCCCATGCGCATGTGACCGCCCGTAATTTAACATAACATTTTTACACTAGTTTTTTTAAAATAAATACACAATTTTTTACCGAAGAAATGACTTCGATTCCGTCTTTTTTTTCGTAGTCGATATTTTTTAGTAAAAATGTTAATTAACCTGTTAAAATAACTCATAAGCTTTTGGAAATAATAAACAGAATCCAAATCGACCCATAAACTTCGGAGATGTGTCAAAAAATAGAAAGCAAATCTACCAACTCTACTTAAAAAATTAAAAATTGAATAACATGAAAAATGTTATAGATAGACCCCCCCTTTTGAAGTTTATTTTCGACATTTTTTCATGAATATTCAGAATATTACGGGCGATCACATGCGCATGGGCGACATTGTATAAGTATATTTATCAGTAGTCTGGTTACCATAGTACAGGCTCTGCCTAGTTTGGGATCAGATAACGGTGTGTTGGTTGTCCTAAGATATTTAGATATATATATATAAATAAATAATATATATTTATTATAAATGCAGAAGTAACTCTGTCTGTCGGTCTGTCTGTCTGTCTCGTTTTCCTGCTAAAATTAATAAACCGATTTAAATGAAATTTGGTACACAGATAGTTTAGAGCCTGAGAAAGGACATAGGCTACTTTTTATTGCGGAAAAGGGGTTTTGAGGGGTTGAAAGGGAGGATAAAAGGTTGTAGGGAAGTATTGTCATTTTTAAAGCTAGAATGATGAAACTTTTTTATTTAGCTTTTAACTTAAATATTTATGAATTATATTTAAAGTTTGTTAAATTTTTACCCTTAAGGGGGTAAAATGACAATAAGGAAAAGGAGATGAAAGTTTGTACGAAAAGGGAAATGACAAGAATCAGCGGAACTACTGGTCGGAATTGAAAAATTATTTTTATGTTGGGTAGCCCATTTATTGAGGAACGCTATATAACATCAGGCTACGGTCAAAAGGAGCGGAGCAGCAAACGAAAAATGGACGAAAACTGGCAGGCAATTCGAAAATTTGACGCGGACGAAGTCGCGGGCAGAAGCTAGTTAGTAAATAAAACAATAAAATGGGTTGAAACTTAATAGTACCGATAAAACTAAGTATTAGAAAGGATAAACAATGACTGGAATTGACTAAAAGATAAATTTCTTGGATAAATATGTCATATTAGGAGTTCTTCCGAAAACATTAGCAATCGGAGCCAACATTTGTTCCGCTTCCGATTCCGCCAAATATCTTACGAAAACTTGATATAACACAGCTCATACCACTACTCCTTATTGTTTTATTAATTTTTTATATGTACAACAGCAATAATAATTGATAGTTAATTAGAAATAAGTGAAATACAACTGGGAAAATAACACAATGACAGAGAAGCTACTTGTAGTTGATAAACAAAGCAGTGTTGCCATTTATCTAAGGGATGCGAGTGCCATCATAATAGCATAATGAAAACTTAGAATTAAAATTAACTTAGAATTAAAATACATTAAATTACACTCAGGGATTGCCAGACAATATCAGAAACCGACCCAAGAAATAATGTTCAGCAATCGCATTTGGGGCCACCATCTAGGGTATTCACAACCATTCGGTGGATGGCATGCCTGTGACGTATTTGACATGAATGGTGATGAACGAATCTTGTTAATGCTGACAGTTTATAGTCGACAAGAAGGCTACTAACAGCTGCTTACTGTCGGAAACTAATCGGAAGTCGGAGACTACCTATAACATGTCGCATTCGAAAGGTACGGGCCATGTCAAATAAAAAAGGTAATAGAAATAGTTTATTCTGTAAATAGAACATATATGAGAAACATAAATGTGAAATGTTAGTGTGTGTGGTAAATTGCATAGAGAACGCTGCTGCCCATTCTCTAATGGGCAACAGCGTTCAAATGGCAGCGTTCTCTATGCAATTTACCACCATACTGTGATCGCCAACCCGCCTGCCAGCCAAGCGTGGCGATTATAGCAAACCCCCCTTCAAACTGAAGGAGATCTATGTCCAGTAGTGGACATCTTTGGGCTGCAATGATGACTGATGATTATTTTATACTTAAAGTAAGAATTTTCAAGGAACTACATATGTACATGGGGGAATAAAAAATGTTCTACTAAAATATTTCATTTATTATTAAAATTTACATTTATATTACACAAAATACTTATCTACAAAAGCATTCATAGCACCTATAATACAATGACGAAGCGCATATTACTGACTGTGCATGTGTTCCGTCACGCTGGTGCCCGTGATGTCTTACACAACATAACTAACCATTCATTGCAATACGGCTCTCTTTATTACAAAACGTTACTCACGATCTCAAATAATATCAATAATTACAGGGCAACGAATGCCCTCAAGCGAAAGTGGCGCCATCTTTAAAAATAAACTAAGCTGTATTGCTCTTGTTCGGCGAATCCAATTGAGATTATTTTAGAACGATCGTCAGGCATTCTTTAGGATTAATGTCCTGACTTACTAAATATTTGCTCATATCGCAGCCATTTTGAAATAATATCCCTCCACTTGAGATCGCAAACATATTAATTTCACGTAACCAACGTAAACTCGCTGCTTATTCTAGTACCGTATTATTTAAACATTTTGGTCCATTTATAAAATAACAAAACACCATTTATGAGCGTTACATACCTTCCTAAGTGACTCGCGATTATGGCTTGTACAATAGGAACGTTACACATAAATAGGAAGCTCTCCTAACTTGCTTCTTACGTAGTTATCTACTTTGGCGACAGTTAAGTCCAACACGGCCAGTGTTCAAGATAGTTCAATTACTTGGTACAGTCAACTGCACATCCATATACTGGTTTCAGTAGCTCTTACAGAGATTTTATTAAGAAATGGTAATGGCAATTTTCGAAGTTCGTGTTACCAGTGACGTGCAGTTGACCGTACATACTAAACGAATATCATTTACTTGTTTAGTGAGCTTCAATACAACAATATTAATAGGCCTTAGATATGTACTATCCGTACATATTTTTATAATTAATATGAATATTATACTTAAGTAAAATATAATATCTTGAAAACATTCCATGTTTTACAGGCACAGGCTTAAAATTTAAGGCTTATTACAATATATTTGGATTGCTACCTTATTAAGCTTCAGTACATTTGTGTATACAGCCTTATAACTCGCAGTCAGGCTTTCGTCAAGATAAATAACAAAAATCATATACAATCTGCAATGTACCTAGTCTTTTCCCAACTTTATTGGGGTCGGCTTATCATATCTTTACATAGTATAAAACAAAGTCGCATTTCTTGTCTGTGCGCTTAGATCTTTTAAACTCGGATTTTAATGCGGTTTTCATCAACAGACAGAGTTAGTGATTCAAGAGGAAGGTTTATAATGTATAATACGCGAACGAAGCCGCTGGTAAAAGCTAGTTTATTCATAAAATATATTCTTCTTTTGAGTTATTTTTAAGGTAATTTTACAAAAAAATAAAAAATGATTTTTATGCTCAAGCGGAAATGTTATAGCAATGAAGTATACATTTTTTCGAATGGAATCAAGATAAAATAAACAAATCCACATTACATTGGACTGAAGTAGACAGAATGAGATTAGTAATAAATATTATGTTCAAGGACATAAAAAAAACCATGTTATTACAGTGGGTCCACCCTTTATGGCAGAATTTTTTTCGTCATAATATTATTTTGCATAACAGCGGATAGCATAAACTTCATTTCGCAGAAAATCGTTTGGCACACACTCATTTATCATACATTCACAACGCATAATTTTATAAGTCAGAATCATCTTTAGGCATACATTTTATATCCATAATAATGAAAAAGGAGAACCATCATATCGCAGAAAGTTCGCAGTCAGAATCGTCTCTTGGCATTATTACATATCGATAGTCCATAAAAGGCAGAACTATCATATCTCAGAAACTTTACAGTTAGAATCATCTTTTGGCATACATTTCATATCCATAATAGTTGAAACGCTCATCTATTACATTACAGAAAAATCATATTTAGCACGCTGCATGCAGACATGCAAACAAGCATACACCATGCATGCAGCATGCAGCAAGCTCACAGCATGCAGGCGAGCATGCAAAATGCAGCATGCATGCTTTCTGTCACGGCTCCGGCGCTGCGTGGCTCCGGCGATCCCACGCGAGCTCATCGTCGCAGATGGTTTTACGTTCACCACCGCAGCTTCGGCTAGCGTCAAAATCACCTGCTCCTCAGCTCGCGGGCCGCCTCGCCCCTCCGCGCCTACGCGGGCTTAAATTACACCCTAGGGGTAGGGCAGACAAGACTACGTAGAGTCGGTTCTGCAGCGATTCGTTTCTGTCAATAACTTTTGTAGCACAACATTTATGTTGAGTTTTTGAAACACTATTTTAATTTTAATTTAAGGTTAAAATGCAATTTTATAGAAGTGACAATATGCCTAACAAAATTATTCTAAATGAAATTCTGCCATCTTCATAGTATGCCAAGTGAAATTGTACCAAATAATCGTCGCTCTAAATAAATGTTACGCTAAACGAAATTCTGCGGAATGTTAAGTCTGCCAAAGGTAATTATGCTTAATAAAATTCTGCCATCTTTAAAGTGTGCCAGCGTAAAGTCGACATATAAATATTTGGCCAAACAATGATTATGCTAAACATTTTTTATGCCTTACAAATATTCGTTTAAAGAAGATTATGCCAAGTGTGTTATGCCAAATAAAATTCGGAGCATCAAGTTTCTGCCAGATAGAGGGAACCCTATTACAGTTGGTTTAGGGCAGTGTTAAAGTTGAAACCTACCTACCTACCTACCGTCAGTTTAGTGTATTCAAGTGATTATTTTTGACGATGTACAGATTATAACAAAAATAGGAAAGGAACAGCGATCGAGTAAGTCAGTAAGCTGCTAATTAAGAAATATTTAGTAGAATAAGAGTAAAACCAAATTCCTTTAAAAATCACTGGTATACTATGAATTGGACATAAGTTTTAAGTTGAAACACCTCAACTATCAAGTCATAGTTGTAACATAAAGCTGGGCACAGTGTTTCATCTCGTTTATTTTTTAAAGCTTGGATCTTTCTGTCTCTTTCTACATGTGCTAGTTGTTGTGCGATGGGTCGCACAGTGTGCGTTGGACTGGTAGAAAGGTTCGATGAACGTCATTCCTCCGGTAGAATAGTACTGGCATCTTGCTTCGACCCTTCGGATCCGGCTCGAAGGACCAATCTGTGCGACTGCCACTGGATATAAATACCAAGTGAGTTTGACACTTAATAGTGATATTATGATTATTGATATTTGATACATCGATTTAAGTTAATTTTGTGAAAATACTTATTTCAATTTCAGACCTACAGAAATCACTAAATAATGTTAATTAATTAATTATATATTATTAGTCACGTGCTAAGTCATAATGTGTTAATTGTCAAATGTTGTAAAGTTAACCAAAGTTTCAAAATATGACGACTGTTATAGACTTTTGAAAATACACTAAATCGTCTACTCTAATTTATTTGTAGGACCAGGAAAAAAAACCTAGCCACTCACAACCATACCCTCTTTTTTAAGTAGTTTTAAAATAGATATTCAATAAACAGCCAAGTAAGCGTCAATGAAACTGGTTATTTTAGTGAACGTAGAGTGTCTCTTTTAGTAAATGTAGAGTTTTTTGGCTCTAACATAATAAATGTACAGACAACAGCGCTTCAAGTTACCCCACGTTGACCTTGAACGCGTTATGAGTAACAACAGCGAGAATCGTGCGAAAGAGATATATAGCTTTTTGTCAGTTTCGCTTGTAATGTTTCGTGCTGCAGTGCGTACGTGAGAGTGTGTGCGTACGTGAGGGTGTGTGCGTACATGAAGGTGTGTGCGTATGCGTATCGTGGTGTAGAATTAGATACTATGCGATAAGAAATGCGACGCGGGTGAAAACTTGAATCAAATCTAAAAATAGCATGATAATAAAACAGGCGGCCCGCGCAATGTCTAAAATACCAATGAAAGCTTATAATACTTTTTTTATTTAAATGATCTTTTACATAGTCCTCCATTTTTACAAATTTGTTGGAAAATTACCTGTAAGTATTAAGTAGGTATTACCTACTCATACCTATTACTTTAAACAGGTAGGTAGGTACGGTATACACCGTTACACAATTAATAAGCGAAATTTCATGCTCTCGATGAGGTATAATCGGATGAGAAAAAAACATTGTTAATTTTTTATTTCGAGCAGGTTTCCTAGTGGAGACCGCGTATCGGCAAGCGTAGTGTGGGACGCCCCCCAGTTAGATAGACTGATGACCTTAAAGGGTTGGCTGGGACAGACTGGATGCGGAAAGCGAGGGACAGGGTGTTGTGGCGCAGCCTAAGAGGCCACGGAAAACACGTAACACAATCGGCTTGAAATTTTAAAAGATATATGAATATACCTATCATGAACGTCTGAAGTTTAGCCAATTATTTATACCTACAAAAAGCCTCTTACAAAAGTCTACAAAAGTCCGTCATGTTTAAGATTTAACGTTTCGCCCGCTATAAGATCTTATTACTATAACGTTGAACTTAGTAACGGAATTACCTAGCCTACCGAAATTTGCTTTTACATGCAAGTTCAACCTTATTGTGCTAGTAATAAGATACTATTTCAAAGGTTATGAATGTTCAAATAAAATTCTAATCTATTATTATCGCTTCTTCGTTCGTTACATACGAAACCGACGTTTACGCAGACGAAGTCGCGGGCAAAAGCTGGTATTTTATAAATGAGGATATGAGTTTCTTTGTTTGTTACGCATCATGAAATGTTGCATGTGACACGTTGTCAGGGGTCAGAAATATCAAAATAAAATGCGGAGTAACAATATTAATGTTTTTATTTTCAAACATTAATATAATTGAAAACTTAAAAAGAGAATACTTTAAATTAAAATATACCTACAACAAAATTTATACAACCAATATAGAAGATTAAAAACAAGTAGATAATATTTATTTTTTACATGTTTTTATTTTAATTGATTTTTGTAACAGATTAATTATACAGTTACCAAAACCAATGGCTGCCAAGCAAAATCAAATATTGCCACCAAACAAAAGAAAGCTTTAATCTAGATTAGTAATTTGACTGGCCTGTATAGGGCTCGGCACCCTCTGGCGGCACGGCACGTTGTAGCATGCCGTGACATCACGAATTGTGCACGCTGACCATGATAAAATAAGATCTCAAATCATTTGCGCTTTTTAAAATCTCTTATCGTGCCATGCCGCCAGTGAGTGACGGCCCTAACTTAAATTATCATCAACAATTAAATAGTATAGGTGAAATTCTCAAGAATACAACAATGCGAAGTATACAATGTCAATTTACAGTTTTATTTATTATATTATCTTAATCACGTTAATAGAAAAGTTATCCATACTAATGTTATGAATGCGAAAGTAACTTTATCTGTTGCGCCTTCACGGCCAAAACTCTGGGCAATTAAGATGAAAAATATGGAGATAGTTTGAAGCCTGGGGAATGACATGGAGGAAGCTAGTTTATTATGATATAACATCAACGAACGACATATCTGGCGTCCTTCCCTAATCGAACAATAAAAGAATAACTGTTTAAGAAATAGTGGTTAAAAATACCTTTATTTTGGTAAATAAAATAATTACAATAGTAAAATACTACATAAGGATTGTAAAACTGTGCTACTACATATTTATTGTGACAGTGTGCGAGATCGGATTAGGGTTGCCAGGTACAGGGTTATTATCAGTTATGGGGCAATCGGGTGCTAATTTACCTATACTTCACTTGTATTCCCACGAAAGAATAATACGGACAAGCCTTTCAGAGTCCCGGATCCTGGAATCGATTGAAATTCCGTAAAATATGTTATCTGCATAAAAATTTAGTTAGAACTCGTTGTGAAAATGATTTTTTTTCATTGAATTTACTTACTCGTACTTTCAAGATGGTTGTTCCTTGTAAAACTCTTATTGTATTATTTTTTTTAGATTTAAAAAGCCGATTATAATGGAACTTTTAATTTACAATGAAAGTTTTTATGAGGGCTGGTTTAGTTTCATTGATATTCCATTTGTTATGAATAAAATCATCGTCATCATTTCAGCCGAAAGACGTCCACTGCTGGACATAGGCCTCCCCGAAGCTCCGCCACTTCGACCGGTTTTGTGCTTCCCACATCCAGCGTAATCCTGCGGCCTTGACAAGGTCATCGGCCATGAATAAAATAAAGATACTAAATCAAAATAACCACTGCTATAATTTCATTTCGTTTTTTATAGTTGTTTTTAAAATTGTGCAATCCCGGGAACCCAAGATTACTTATTTATTCAGAAAGGAATGTGCAAAATAAAATTCTATTCTATTCTGTTCCACATTATCTTTCAAGGGAAAAAGTTTATAAGCGCCCGATTATCCGATGTCTAGTTATAATATCCGGAACAATTCAACAAAAAAAAAAAAAACTTTAATTTAAAATACAGATTTTTTAAACACGTAATAAATTGTCATGTCACATACTAAATTATCACCCACCCAAAGGCTGACCTTGAGTAGTGTAGTTTAACCTAGCAATCCTACTCCACAAGCGACACAGGTCAAAACAAAAATTAAACTAAATTGTCACCCACCCAAAGACTGACCTTGGGCAGTGTCGCTTAACTTAGCAAAACCAACTACCAGTACCACTAGGTAAATCAAAGACGAGTCGCCACGCCAACAATCAGATTTACTTGCGGCTATAGATGTTTCACAACAAAAAAATAGTATATATGTCCGGAATCCGGGACCGTAAAATATAATAACTGGGCACGAGATACGACATAAAATTCCAGGAATTTCCCAGCCATCTGGTAACCCTAGCATGGATGGATGGATAGCTCATTGTTTCTTTTTCACGCCTTAACGTTTAAACGGATTCCAGTGAAACTTGGCACTTAAATAGACCATGACCTGGATTATTACATAGACTACGGAACCGGGAGAATGAAGTGCGTTATTTACTAGTGCCGTAGAACTTTCCGGCGTCCTTCAAGCGCGCCTTCTGACGGTGTCCATGGAAATCTAAAACAAAAAAATAAATAAAAACAATTTTGACAATTTAAATACACAAGATTCTTTGTTCTCAAGTAAGTGAAATATTTGTAATTTCTTATTGAGAAAATAAATTTCTTTAACCATAAACCAGCCCGCGAAATTCAAAATTTCTTGCGTTTTTTGGAATTTGCAGGCCAGTGCTAGGTTGCACCTCCAAGTTCATAAAGGCCTAGGAACAAAAAAAAAACAGAAAAAGTAATTCCTACAGCTTTATGAACTTAGAGCGTTGTGTATTGATGATTTTGATGATTATAATTCTGTAACTACATATGTCTTACAGTCGCGAATAATATTTTAATCAACATACAACCTAGCACTGGCCTGCAAATTGCAAAAAACGTAAGAAAATTTGAATTTTGCGGGCTGGTTGGAGCATTCACCTTAATATAAGATTCGACATTTAAACAAACCTTTTTTACAGTCCATTCAACCGATTTTGACTTTTATACCGTAGGCATAAGGATGACATTAACAGCAATAAAAATAGTTACAATACCAACTGAACTGTTTACTGCAGCTGCCATTTGTCATAACACAATAGAAGCCCCAAAATCGGTTGAACGGACTGTAAAAAACGTGTATTTAAATATCTAATTCCAAATGGAGTATAAATGGCTACGAGACGGTTAAAAATTATTCTTCAAAATATAAGCATACACAAATATAAAATCTGTCGAATTGAAAACTTCCGCCTTTGTTAAGGAGGGTTATAAAGAACTGAAAATTTATCTAATAGTAAGTAATACTAATGGTAACATAAAAACATTTACTGAAGTCGGCCACGCGGCGCGCGTAAAACCGAGTTGATTGAGCGCCGTTACATGTCTGTTAGGTTAGGTATTATTTTAATCAATTTTGTTACAGATCGGGGCACGTAAGTTAAAATTATAGATACAAGTGTTAGATGCAGACTCCGCAGTTGCCCGCACAAAAAAAATCTTAAGAAAAACCGTGAATTCGTCGTATTTATATGTATTTTTAACACGCTTTTATTACTTCATACGTATGTTAGTATGTGCCTATGTAACGGAAACTTTAAACATGATTTTGACTCCCTTTAAAATGTTGGATTAACTCGTAATTTGGCATACTTATCTAGGACCGATGACAATACAATAGTTTTATAAATTTGTGCCAATATCCTTGCCGGGGTTAACAGGATAGCAAAAAAAAAAACACTGGCCAAATGCAAGCCGGACTCGCACACGAAGTGTTCCGTACCATTATCGGCAAAAAAATCGCGTTTGTTGTATGGGAGCACCCCTTAAATATTTGTTTTATTTTAATTTAACTATTTATTTTTAAAGTGAATAAATAACTAAATATTCTGTGAATATTTCAAGCGTCTCCCTGTTGCCGTTATCAATATTGAGAAAAACGAGCAAAAAATCACGTTTGATGTATGGGAGCCACCTTAAATATTTATTTTATTCTGTTTTCAAGTATTTGTTGTTATAGCGGAAAATGAAAATTTCAACTCTCTAACTATCACGGTTCATGAGATAAAGTCTGGTGACAGACGAACGGACAGGTGGAATGCGGAGTCTTAGTAATAGGGTCCCGTTTTACCCTTTGGGTACGTAACCCTAAAACCTGTCTTCGAAAACTATGCAGACATACGTTACAAAAAAAAACTACGCTGACATACGTCACAAAATTCGAAACACCCTAAAAAATAGAAAATAAATAATATTTAAAAAAACTAAAAACGCTTCCATTGCAAACATTTTTTCCACAAAAAAAAAAAAATATAAAATATTTTTTGTGTTGCTTTTTGAAGTATTTTCTAATTGATATCAAGCACCCCACGCTTTTCAAGAAAAAAAAAAAGAAAAGAGAAAAGAAATCGAGAAAGAATCGAGAAAAAGAAAAGAAATGGATTTAATCCCACGTTTTCCATTATTTTCTACTTTATAGTTTGGTTTTCTATGGAAGTGTGTTTTTTAGGTTTTTAACTATTATTTTTATGCAGTGAAAAAGGAGTGAAGTAATTCATTTAAACTCAAGTTGAACGGCAAATCTATACTAATATTATAAAGCTGAAGAGTTTGTATGTTTGTTTGAACGCGCTAATCTCAGGAACTACTGGTCCGAATTGAAAAATTCTTTTTGTGTTGAGTAGCCTATTTATCGAGGAAGGTTATAGGCTATATAACATTACGCTACAACCAAGAGGAACGGAGCAGTAATGAAAAATGTTGCAATAACGGGGAAAATCGCAAGGCTAGGCAATTTGACGCGACGGGAAGGGTCGGGGGAACAAGAAATTTAACGCGGACGAAGTCGCGGGCAGAAGCTAGTCAATAATCTCGAATTTACTTTCTAATTATTGTATTTCACGAACGACCTTGGCGTGAGAAGTGATCGTTAGGTATTATTAACTAAAACAGTTAAATTATCACACATTTCACAGAAACAAATTTCAAAGCTTTGAAAACTTTCTGCGCGGAGCGTGCGCCGGTGGCGAGGGGCGGGGTGCGACTGCATCGCTGTTTTTTTTTCATTGACATCTCGCAGGTCAGCCTATGAGGTTGGTCGGCTGCTTAAACGGACTTGCAAGTGGCAAGTCCGGTCTGTGGCTGTTAATAAATTAAGGCCTCCAGCCAGGGCTTAAAAAACTTAAAACTAGAGCGACTACTCGCTAAGTTCATCCCTTCGGGGTACGGACCTCGGCTTAGGGCATCGCTGGTAGAGGGCAGCAAGGGAGGGGCTGGATCGGAATGAATCCTGCATTACTGCGTTGCTATCACAGATATAGTGGTTAGTGACCCTGACTGCTAAGACTGAGGTCGTGGGTTCGATTCCCACCCAGGACAAATGTTGTGTGATGAGCACAATCATTTGTTCTGTGTCTGGGTGTAATTTATCTATAATATGTATGTATTTAGAAATATATAAGTATATTTATCAGTTGTCTGGTTACCATAGTACAGGCTCTGCCTAGTTTCGGATCAGATAACGGTGTGTTGGTTGTCCTAACATATATTTATTTTATTTATTTATTTATTTTATAGATAACGCAAGTGCACCTAACCTCGCATGCCCAGCTTAAACATAACTCTTTCAGTCACACTTTTACATTAGGAATATTTTAACATTCTTTATTTTAGTTTTAGCATCATTAACAACTAAAATATTACAGAAAGTAAGAAAAAAAACTAGGCTTTAGAGAAATGAGGAGAGACACTAACCACCGTGACTATTGATACAAAGAAAACTTTATGTATATTACTAGCTTCTGCCCGCGACTTCGTCCGCGCCAAATTTTTGCTCCCTTGACCCTTCCCGTCGCATCGAATTGCCTGCCAGTTTTCATCCATTTTTCGTTGCTGCTCCACTCCTTTTAATCTTAGCGTGATATTATATAGCCTTCCTCAATAAATAGGCTACCCAACACAAAAAGATTTTTTCAATTCGGACCACTAGTTCCTGAGATTAGCGCGTTCAACTAAACAAATAAACAAACTCTTCAGCTTTATAATATTAATAATGTATGTAGTATAGATTTATAAATATTTTGTCATAATGAACTTTTCCACTGGCAAAATGATGAAAATTACTTTTTATGAAAATCTAAAAACAAGGTTTTCCCTTGTCCAAAGAGGCACTTTACATGTTTTGCATTGACATACGGTTGCACTGGAGATGTTTTATTGCTGCATGTGCAGCGTTTATCCGGCGTACTAAGCTAGACAAACGTAGGTCATGCTCGGAATCAAAGTTGTTAAAATCGGTTACTTAATTTTTCTACTCACAAATCACCTAACACCAGCAAATTTTGCTGAACTTCTGTATCTTCGACGTCCTTGTCGTTAAAATACTCTCGCTAACTGAAGGAATGTCTAAACAAGTATCCTGTGCTTTTTTATCTGTTGTGGCCGGCGCTTGTGGTTAAGTAACAACAGCCGCACGGGTCGATTGTTCAGGTTAAGCTGCGTTTGCCGCGGTTGGTCCGTGGATGGGTGACCATCTTTACACACAAAGACCATTCCGTGCCTCGGAAAGCATGTTAAGCCGTTGGTCCCGGCTGTCTTTCGTAGATCTTAGACAGAGTAACGACTGTGACGGGCTTTTGCCCGAAAGTCTGAAAATCAGTCTTACCGAGGGGTATCGTATTACCCTGGGTTGTGGAGGTCAGATAGTCATTCGCTCCATCTAAAATACCGGTACTCAGCTGCATCCGGTTAGACTGGAAGCCGACCCTTACATAGTTGGGAAAAGGCTAGGCAGATGATGAGCCGGCGCGTCATGTTACTAATACGATAAGACACTTATCGTCACATGCATAAGTTTCAGTAAGGTTATGACCAGAAACCCGCAACAGTCATGGTGTCGTTAACCACAATATTTTCGTTGTGAATACACAACGAAGACGCAAAAATAACAGTACCTACCTTTATGTGAACACGTATATTATACGTGTTGACAAAAAACACATTGAATAGGTATATAAAATTGAAGAAAAAAAAAACTTTTTACAAAAAAAAAAACAACCGACTTCCTTAAAAAAACACTACAAAGTCAAAACAAAAATAACTTTATTTTCGAAAGTCGATGTCTTAGGATCTATATTTAAGGTTTTTTGCCACCAACTTCCGAAATTAGACTTTGTAGTGTTTTTTTAAGGAAGTCGGTTGTTATATTTTTGTAAAAAGTTTTTATTTTTAACTTTTTATTTATGGTAAATACCCCGCACTAATCTAATCACGTTATTCGTTCATTTGTCACGCAAATACTTAATGTAAATTTAAGACTTAAGTATATGGTTTTCACACGGACCCCATTGTCCGAATGGAGCCAAATGGCACTATTCGAGAAGCACCAGCTTTCAAATAAAAAAAGAATCATCAAAATCGGTTGACCCAGTCAAAAGTTATGAGGTAACAAACATAAAAAAATACAGTCAAATTAATAACCTCCTCCTTTTTTTGAAGTCGGTTAAAAAGGTGAGCGGTCGTGGGACGCCTGGCAGATGTGAAACATCGAAATTATTTTGTAAAGATAATATTTATAAAGCATACTTTACGAAAGGAAACATGGTATTATCAAAAATAACATATTAATTATATATGTTAATTATCAAAATTCGGACTACTCTGTACCACCCTAGTCTGAAGCACTATGTGTGTCCCAATGTTACAAAAATTAGTGGACTTACCACAAATTTTCAGTATGGGCCCACTGTGCATCGCAACGCTCGCCACGCCAAAATCAGACATTTTGTTACCATCAAAATGTCTGTTAAATTGACTTCGACGATAACTTTAACGGAGCACTTGGTGCAGCTCAACGATGCGCCGCGCTAGTCGGAATTAACACATCAGTCGTGAAAACAGTACACAAGCGAGCCGAAAAAATAAAGTAAACGTTTCCTTCCATCGATAAGTAATAATATAATAATACGATATTCCTTGGTAAGACTAGTTGTCAGACTTTCGGGCTTCTGACGTCCCGCAACGACTAAGATCTACGAAAGACAGCCGGGACCAGCGGCTTAACGTGCTTTCCGAGGCACGGAATGTAAAGATGGTCACCCATCCACGGACCAACCGCGGCAAGCGTAGTTCAACCTGAACGATCGACCCGTACGGCTGTTACTTATTGTTAACCACAAGCCCTTATACCCATAGTAATACAAAATTTTTGACAAAGCTTAGGGTCTCGAAAATAAGTTGCATATTCGCAATAGATTGCGGCTTTTACTTGGAGAGGTTCATGGAAACTTATGGGTTAACAAGTGATGAATATCGAAACAATCAATACTATCTCAATCGCCTCAGTTTCGTAGTACTGGCGCTTTTATCATTTCTTCTGCAACTAGTGCTGTTATTCGTATTACTAACACCAAGCGATTCGATATTTTATACTTTTTATTTTTTGATTGCCTCGTTGGTCTAGTAGTCGCAAGCGCGAAGCTGCCCAGAGTCTGGAATCATGCCCGGTTGATGGCAATAGGGTCGTCCCTTGTTATATGGCACTTAAACATAACTGGCGAAGTGTGTGAGTACACCTCTGCCTAATCCATCGAGAAATACAGGTGTTATTTAAGTATGTTATTATACTTATTATGAATGGCGTGCAATTGGAGAGGCCTATGTCTAGCAGTGGACTGCTATAGGTTGAGGATGATGATGATGTTATTATTTTTACGAGTACAACGTAATCAATAATTTTAACGTATTGTGTTTTTCTTTTTAGAATTCCACATGATAGTAATTTAAAAGAAATATACATATATTGCAGCGACGGGAAATAAAGATTGGTTCCCAAAAAAGTATAGCATAATTTGTTCGATACATTTTAAGGAAGCAAGCTTTATCGTTTTGATTTTCCCATCACTAAATAGTGCTTGTGACGTAATAGTAGGTAATCAAAAAATGGCAAATCTGTCGTTGCTCTGATAAGCGCGGCCCCTCGCGGGCAGGGTTGCCTAGAGTCGTGATAAAGCCGGACGCAGTCAGGCTTTTGTGTATCCGGTTAAATTAGATGGTCTGCCAATCCGTCTTTTTACTAAGCTTTTTAGTAATTCATTAAAATTTATGAATATTTATTTTTAAACTAACTTTATTTTAATATTTTTTTCGTTTCGCGTAGTTACTGCTAACTACTATTGCAATTACTGAAATTAATTTTGTAATGAATATTAAATGATCAATAATAAAGACAATGGATTAATTCAATTTTACTGTTGTTTCATTATACTTTACGAAGATTTCAAAAAACTTGTCATATTTTTTTTTTTTAATTCGTCATCTAGGACTAAAAATATAAAGATGTCCGTCTTTTTCACTCAAATGTCCGGCTAAACCGACTTATTTAGCCGGACATTTGGACAGTCGGTCTTAAAACTGAAAAGCCCGACAGACGGACCAGTCGATCTGTCCGGCTTTTCGGTTTTAAGACCTGCCAACCCTACTCTTATACCGCACGCACTTCGATTCAGAGTCGTAAATGCGTTTTGGTGCATTCAAGGTCAACAATAACTTACGTGCCGCGAATTATAAAGACTTTTTAAGAACACTATGTTTTATGTAAATGATGAATAAGTTGAGGTAATACGTGTCAAGCTACACCATGGACTTACCCTGTACGAAGTTGAGGTTACTCGTGTGCTCAGCAACGTCTGCAGCCGTCGTGGCTCTCGCCTAGATTTGATGGATGATGGGATGGGAATTGGTGGTGGGCTTTTAAGCTAGGTACCGGTTTCTTGCCACCGCCGAAGCCAGAAGTAAATGTTTTTTTCTGGAACGAAACAAATAGGTATAGTTTATTTGCACATGATTACATTGATTACTCAATTAGTTACTATAGGCAAAGATGTATTAATTAATACTTATATAGTTCCCTACAATAATAGCTAACTTATAATGATTAAAATATTTATTTACACACAAACGGGAAACACAGGTTTACTCGCAATGGGATAGCGCGGTAATTCGAACTATACTTGCCCCTAAGAGTGGTCTTTGAATGAACGAACGGTTTTTATAAACTGTTTAACTGGCGTCAACTGTTAGACTAGTTTACAGTCCACAAATAAATCAGTTTATTTATTCATAAACAATGTAGCACAGCGTAGTCGACGTCATAAGGTAGGTAAGTTTTAAGTGCGGCGACGCACAATGACCCGAGTCAAGGTCAACACGTGCTCCTTGCTCAGTGAACGCCAAGTCAAAATAGACTATATTACAATGCAATATAACACTAAATACACAATCTCTATTTTTGTGGCGAATATTTATTTTTAAATTTTGTTTACGATGACATGACATCAACGAAAAATATTGTTTATCATAGAGCCTGCCAGTCCTAAGCCTGGAAAAAGTATGAAGGGCATTCAATTCTATTCGCAAGTAGGTGAACAAGGTAGGTAAAATTCGTTGATCACCTTGATCCGTTCATTGATAAACAACAGTCGACGTGACCTAGTTGTTTACTAATCTGGGGATGAACGACGACGACAAAACTATGATAGTTCGCGGTTCTTTTAACTATGTAAACTAGTCGAAACTTATACCGTTTTTATCAATAGAAAAAATAGTTCATCGAATTCTGTTGACTTAATTATGAAAGAACAACTATGAATTTAGGCTTTCACGGTTACTCTACTTGGAACAGCGCGCAGCTTTAGAGACTTACAGTATCGTGAAAACATTATGAAAGAACACAAAGAATATCTCGAAAATTCTCTAGAAAAACACCATTTTCAAAATATAATTACAACAATGATTACTCACCGTTATGCTCGTCTGGCGACAAATATCTATAGCCCACACATCCGAACGATCCACTACAATCCACTCAAAATAAGCGCTATGTTGCGCCCGCGTTCTATTCGTGTCAAGTGAGCCGCCATTTTTTACTGCACGCAGCATGATTACACACACACAGCACGACGCGGACGCCGCGAAATTCGACGACTGACTGACGGCTGACGTAACCGAATGATGTGGTGAGTGAACTTCGGTTAAAATCGTGAACGATCGGTAAAACTCGGAGCGACTGCTGACGTATAATATAATGCCACATACACACACATGCATGCATGCGCAACTATTGGCCAATTTTAGATACATTGAAGACTCCACCAATCACACCAAGTGTACTTTCTTTCTAACACTCCAGTGCGCGTTGTAGTTATAGTTATGTATAGAGTTTAGCTTGAGGTGCTGGCGTCTGTACCATGTGGTACAACATTGTAACACACTACCTTTTAACCATCCTATAAATGTTCCGATATGCATTCTTATAGAACCAAGTTTAGTTTTAAAAATATATAAACATTTTGTATTTGAATTTATACAATAGTAGTATGGGTTCTATTATATAAGTTATTGGCCTAATGCAGTAGAAAAAACATATAAAAATATAATTGACTGATATTTAATTACAGATAAAAAAGTTTAGTTTTCTCTCATGTTCTGCAATTGAATGCCGCTAATCAGTAAAATTCTTCCTACGAAATATTCTTTTTTGTCATAAAACAACAAACGTTTATAATATTATTGTGTATAATTAAGTAGGTTGCAAACCAACGCTGCAGTATTTAATTTAATAATCTTATGTTTTTCCCTATACACAACGTGGGTTTCGCTCGAGACCAGAAAATAAAATTTAGGAAAGCTATCTCACATACCGTTCGATGAATGTGTTCTTGATACCTACCAAGTTATACACAGTTATTTTAGTTTAGCAACGTCAATAAAGACCACTGTGATGATGATGAAAAACACAAGCAAAATGACTGTGAAAGGAGCGGAAATGCCGAATACACATAAATACGTTCATTACGAACTTTACCATTTTTCCACACCTAAGAACCGTAAAAAAAACTTTTCTTAATCGTGTCCAACAGGCTGGTGTCGTGAACGCATTCGTTAGCCGGTCGAATATCACTACATCTTTCACTAACGTTGGCTTTACAACGCTACGTACAACGGTATCTGTACCCACAGCACTGTGGCACAAGTCTGCGTCACGAGCACTAGACAGTCCATTGCGCGCCGCACTGAGTCCGTTCCCGTATGATGTGGTAGTGCGGCGGCGATGTACGCTGCACTAGCTGGCCGTGTTGTTGTACTGCGGGCGGCCCGCCAGCTCCAGCAGGTAGCGGTCGGGGTGCTCGATCCAGTCCGCTGCCGACAGTTTCACCTACAAAACGAAAGCATTTCATACAAATATTGGATCCCAAAGTAATCCAAGAGCACAGCAATTCACAAACGCTTGATTGGCTATCAAAGTTCGTTTAGGAGGTAGTCAATGTATATTTTAAAATAGCACTTAAGAGGCCGTATAAGAAATTTTGTCGATTTCGCTAATTTACTTAATTTTACAGACATACTTTTACAGGTAAAATACCGCATTCCGATAAGTTTCAATGCACAACATGAAATATCGTCTCAGTTTTTATTTAATTTATGGCCTCATTTCTCATTTTGTCGAGCATTGTAATGCGAGATTTAGGTTATTTTGAAGGATTATTTAATACCAAGTTCGAAGTCGATCAATCTAAATCAAATGATGAAAATAAAATCACGTGAATCAGCAAAAACGGGTACGGCCTCTAAAGTAATCTGACTAAGATCCTAACAATAAGAGCTCTTACACACGAGCGGCACGTTGCCATCAGCAAAGCTAACTGCAGCCGGCGACATGCCATCTTCACAGATCAGTGTCATGATCGCGTGTCGAGCGCTGCAGGTCCGTGTCGCTCGTGTGTGAGAGCTCTCGCATAAACATCACATCACACCTTGTTTCCCCCAAGGGTTGGGCAGAGCTGTACCTCTAGTCCACCCACATTTCGCCTGTAGTTTTAAGTTTTAAGGGGGCGAGCCTATTGCCATCATCCGGGCGCAAATCCAAAATCCGGGCGGGTACTGACAAATGTCAGATAGAACACCCCAATAACACTTTGCCCGACCTGGGAATCGAACGCAGGACCTGATCCGATATACAGGGTGTCCCAAAAGGTTACGTTGCTGGGAAGGGGGTGATAGGGGTGGTGACAAGGGTCACCAGAAAAAAAAACCCCCTCTAGGTATTTAAAAAAATTAATGGCATTTTTTTTAAAACTATATTGCTGTATTAAAAAAAAATGCTGTTATGTAATCGTCAATAACCCTTTATCAAATTGAAATAAAAAAACAGTATATATCTAACAACCAAGATCTTAAAGAAAAAACTTTTTTACAAAAAAAAAACAACCGACTTCCTTAAAAACACTACAAACTGAAAAATAACTTTAATTTCGGAAGTCGGTGTCTTAGGATCTGTAATTATGGTTTTTTTGCCACCGACTTACGAAATTAAAGTTATTTTTCAGTTTGTAGTGTTTTTAAGGAAGTCGGTTGTTTTTTTTTTGTAAAAAAGTTTTTATTTTTAAATTTTTAGTTGTGATATCCACCCCGCACTAATTCCAAACAAACAATGCATATTTATGCGATTGCAGAAATCGCGGTTGATTTGCTGTCATTTTTTAAAGAGTTCCGGTGTCTATCTCTGGAACTCATCATTAGATCTATATGAAATTTATATGGGACGATTTCGGAATAAACCCCTTTCAAACAAAAAAAGAATTTAGCACATCCGTCTATATATGACGGAGTTATGGCCGAACATACAAAAAAAATAATAAAAAAATATAAACATCCGAATTGAGAACCTCCTCCTTTTTGAAGTCGGTTAAAAATTAAGTTCTTGTCCAGTCAAGGACTTAGTAATTACGATTTCACTCAACTTCCTCCAAGTGTACTGAAAAAAAAAAGATTAATTTTTTTATTTTTCTGGTGACCCTTGTGACCACCCTTATCACCCCCTTCCCAGCTACGTAACCTTTTGGGACACCCTGTATAAGGCCGCCATTAAAGCGGCGAAAATAGTTCGATGTAAGGTGACAGGTAGTAGAAGTAATAATGCCTCACATGTCGCTGCCGCTCGGCCTCCTTGACCTGCCACTTCTTCACTTCCAGCTGCACCTCGCGCGACGCCTGGTCGCCGCAGCCCCACACCTGGGACAAGACAACTCATATATCAAGAAGAAAATACATTTTATTTTAACCTTTCCTTAAGTAAAACTGTTTCATGAGAAGTGACTGCAAATGATAGAATAATATTAGTTTTGAAAGTTGGTGTCTAGTTGTTTCATTGTATGTTTAAAAAGAATCGAAAAGAATTCGGTATTTTTTTTCTTTTTCATGTCGATGGTAATCGTACACTTTATACTATATCGTTTGAGCCCAGTAGGTTCTAAAAGGCAAACATAACTCGGCCGGAAAATCAAATTTCAAGAGAACGAACCCACTTGCGCGAAGACATTTTAGCGAATGTAGTAATGCGCGACCGAACACGTGCGTGAAAAGACATTTCCGCGAATGGATATGTATGCGCGAGTTGACTTTTGCGCGAATGGATATGCACGAAAGACACTCGCGCAAATCCATTTGCGCGAAAGGGTTGTAGAAAAGAGATTTCTCCATAATATCACGCCTGTATTCTTTCAAAGGGTTGGGTAGGTGTGTAGGTGAAGTTACTGAAAGACTGGAAGGAAACAGCAATTAGACGGCAATAGTGACCGTTGTGATTTTTTATTGCAACTATTTATTTATTTTATTATTAATGTAAACACGAAATTTTTCAAATTTTACGTGAAGAATATGGTTTTGAAAATTGGAAAATTTTCGCAGCTGCCTATTTGAATTATTATTTTCTCCGTACCATCGGCTTTAGCAACCTCCAAAACCTTCAATGACACCCATGATGGAAAATTGGAACAAGTTTCGCAGCTGCCATCTTGGGTTTTATTTTAACCTCACAATCGACTTTAGCGATCTCGAAAACCACAGAACAGATAAAGAGGTTAGAAAGGAAATAGTTCCTGATTTGTATTAGAACGCGTGTCGCCGCTTGTCTCCCACTCTTTAACTCCACTACAAGCAAAGGTCCCGAACGTACGCGAATTACGCACACTAATAAATTACACACACTTAGATCGCGAGCTTGCTATTGATTCTCACACTAACGCAAACACTGTACTTGACGTGCACTCACACACACGAAAAGCAATTTATTTCTCATACATGTTACGGTGAACAAAAAGTCGATAATCGATATCGATAAAATTACTGTAATTCTTAAAATTTTTGTTATTTAAGTTTTGCAATTTTTTGCTATAATATCGGGAGAGGGACGGGGTTGGAATAGTGTGGACATTCTAAATACATAATAATAGGTCTTTACCTATGAAATTGCCGTTTTGTATGAAAAAAATTAAACGATTTTTTTTCATGTATTTTTATTTGTATTAATCGAAATAATCACCCATGCAATCAATGCATCTTTGCCAACGCAGTGGCAGTTTATTGATGCCCTTCTTAAAAAAATCAGCTGGACAGGAGGCAACAAATTCTTCAAAGGCATTTTGTACTGCCTCTCGGGTATTGAATTTTTTTCCCGCCAAGAAGTTATCCAAATTCTGGAAAAAGTAGTAGTCTGTAGGCGCAAAGTCTGGTGAGTAGGGCGGATGACGGAGAGCTTCCAACCCCAGTTCTTGCAACTTGGAGACCGTCTGCTGTGCAGTATGAGGTCGCGCGTTGTCGTGCAGGAGCAGCGGAGACGAGCGATTGACCAATGCTGGTTGGAGATGTGCCAGCTTCTCCATCATTGAGTTCAGTTCTTCACAGTACACATCTGCAGTAATGCTCACCCCATTAGGTAAGAAGCTGTGATGAATCACACCGGCGCTAGACCACCAAACAGTGACCATCACTTTTCTAGGGGTAAGTTTTCGTTTAGAGCATTGTTTAGGTGCTGAACCAGGATCCAACCAACTTGCTGAGCGCTTGCGGTTATCAAAGAGAATCCATTTGTTGAAAATTGTGCTACATTTAGTAGGTATCCATTGTATTCTACCGGTTGCCTCAATCCACAATTTCCTTATATCTGGATCTGTTGGAAACCTAATAATAAAATATATGTTTTCATTATAAACAGCTAACCTCAAACCAAATTTTAGACGAAAACCCCACTCAGAAACTATATTGATAACCACAATTAACAATAATTGGTGTAAATTAACAAAGGTATTTTAATTCCAATATTACTGATAATAATCAATTGAATACATTCGTAATATCGACAGTGTTTACAACTTGGTGCAACACTATCGATACGCATGGAATTTCGCGGAATTCAAGCATTGGCTCGGCACACGTGACTCTCGCAATGATCGCAATACATCGCGCGATCACTCGCGTAGTACAAGATGGTACCCATCCGTTGCAAGCAATGTATAATTTTGCATCTTTTTTTCGATTGTGTCGTTTTGTCTACAAACTACATAATACAATTGTAATAATTACAAATAACACTCGTATTATAAGATTTTAGGACTTACCGGTGAAAATAAATCCCTTCTCGGGCTACACTACACATCTGGCTTCTTTTCCGACACGTTATGATAGCGCAAGACGGCATAATTATTATTTTTTCGCGGAGCTTCGTACGTTGTCACAATATGAGCGCGACTGTTGGCCGGTGACGCTAATTTCGGTCGACATATGAGCGTTCACAATATGAGCGGCGCGCGCGCCCCGCCCACAAGGCCCTTCTAACCTCTTTATCTGTTCTGTGTCGAAAACTATGTAAACGACACCCATTACGAAACATTTCGTGTGTATATTAATAAGAAAATAGTTAAATAACGAAAAAGTAGCCACAAAAAAAAACTAGGACGATAACTATTGACGTCTAATTGCACTGTAGTCTTTGCGAACTGTGCGTGTACTGTAAGGTGCACACACCCCTGCTTGGCTTTTGGAAGAATACGGGCATGATGTTATTGAGTAATCTCATATCCGCAACTTTCTCGTGCCACCGTCTTTTCACGCAAGTGGATTTGCGGAAGTGTTATACGCGCAAAAAAATAAATAGCACAAGTGTCCTTCGCGCAAAAGTCAACTCTCGTAAACGTGCATTCGCGGAAATGTCGCAAGTAAGTTTGCGCAAGTGTCCTGCTACCATTTTTTAAACATGGTTATACAAAATAGGCAAGTACTTTCATGATTGTAACAGCTCTACATTTGATCTCATTATTGTATATTTGTATGTCTGAAGCATATTTTTGGCAAATCTGTACGTACTTCGATAGAGTCGAGTGGATAGGGCACGCCCTGGAACTGCAGCGAGTCGAAATCCTCCGGGATGATGAGCAGCGGCTTGCGAGGGTCCGCGCCGGCTCGCAGGCCCTTGGGGTAGCCGCGGATGGATGTGTTCAGGTACAGCATCTTTGGGCCCTTCTCTACGATTGCGAACCTGTAAAAGTGAGGACTTAGTTTTGCCGAACTACGTATCACAACTGACGTTGTAGCCACATGTTATCGCAGCACAATACCACTTTTTTGACATTCCAAAAAGAAACACGGAAGCAAAACAGTCCTGAGAAGAACTGACACCACGCTTTGACAAGTCGTTAAAGAAACAGGAGTATCAGGACTGTAGATGCCACACGCCGTCATCGTGTTTTCCAGGAACACGAGCGTTGTGCAGTGTGCGGTTCACGGCGTCTTCCATCTTCTATCGTCGAACCCAAGTGGTTCACTGCACGCATCATCACCCGACGGTGTCCGCCTCGAAATGGCGGTGCGAACACAGTGTGGTCGTCTCTGCGCCCTCGAAGGGGGCGCGAGGAGTCGGCTTGGGGGCTTTTGGCCCCATGACCGAGGCGTAGTTCTCTCGGCCTCCAGAATTGGAGGCCCGTCTTTGGGTTTGAGGGGGGTGGAGTGCTCTTCAATGCACACCTACGCATCGAATTGTATGTCTCCCCTCTGTGCACTGAAGTGTGTATCTGGGGGTGTGACTATAGGAGCGCCCTAAGTGCCTCTCGGCGCCGTGCGACCAGGCAGGACCGGGTGAGATCCCAAGTTACCTAGGGAAGGCCCAGCAAAGGCCGATCAAGCAACAAGGGCGCCGGTTTGTTTGTCGCTCCCTACAGTGGGTGCTGTCCCCGACCCCAGCAGCATGAACCAGAGCCAGCCGGGGGCGCTGCGGGGTGCGGGGCGTTGTGCTGTGTGCCGAGCGACTTGAGGAGTGTGTGCGTCGCTCGAGTGGGTGTGTGTGGCAGTGCGCGTCACTAGGCACGTATACACGTCGCTCGTGTGGGTGTGTGTGGCAGTGCGCGTCACTAGGCACGTATACACGTCGCTCGTGTGGGTGTGTGTGGCAGTGCGCGTCACTAGGCACGTATACACGTCGCTCGTGTGGGTGTGTGTGGCAGTGCGCGTCACTAGGCACGTATACACGTCGCTCGTGTGGGTGTGTGTGGCAGTGCGCGTCACTAGGCACGTATACACGTCGCTCGTGTGGGTGTGTGTGGCAGTGCGCGTCACTAGGCACGTATACACGTCGCTCGTGTAGGTGTGTGTGGCAGTGCGCGTCACTAGGCACGTATACATGTCGCTCGTGTAGGTGTGTGTGGCAGTGCGCGTCACTAGGCACGTATACATGTCGCTCGTGTGGGTGTGTGTGGCAGTGCGCGTCACTAGGCACGTATACACGTCGCTCGTGTGGGTGTGTGTGGCAGTGCGCGTCACTAGGCACGTATACACGTCGCTCGTGTGGGTGTGTGTGGCAGTGCGCGTCACTAGGCACGTATACACGTCGCTCGTGTGGGTGTGTGTGGCAGTGCGCATCACTAGGCACGTATACACGTCGCTCGTGTGGGTGTGTGTGGCAGTGCGCGTCACTAGGCACGTATACACGTCGCTCGTGTAGGTGTGTGTGGCAGTGCGCGTCACTAGGCACGTATACATGTCGCTCGTGTGGGTGTGTGTGGCAGTGCGCGTCACTAGGCACGTATACACGTCGCTCGTGTGGGTGTGTGTGGCAGTGCGCGTCACTAGGCACGTATACACGTCGCTCGTGTGGGTGTGTGTGGCAGTGCGCGTCACTAGGCACGTATACACGTCGCTCGTGTGGGTGTGTGTGGCAGTGCGCGTCACTAGGCACGTATACACGTCGCTCGTGTGGGTGTGTGTGGCAGTGCGCGTCACTAGGCACGTATACACGTCGCTCGTGTAGGTGTGTGTGGCAGTGCGCGTCACTAGGCACGTATACATGTCGCTCGTGTGGGTGTGTGTGGCAGTGCGCGTCACTAGGCACGTATACACGTCGCTCGTGTGGGTGTATGTGGCAGTGCGCGTCACTAGGCACGTATACACGTCGCTCGTGTGGGTGTGTGTGGCAGTGCGCATCACTAGGCACGTATACACGTCGCTCGTGTGGGTGTATGTGGCAGTGCGCGTCACTAGGCACGTATCGTGTGGGTGTGTGTGGCAGTGCGCGTCACTAGGCACGTATACACGTCGCTCGTGTGGGTGTGTGTGGCAGTGCGCGTCACTAGGCACGTATACACGTCGCTCGTGTGGGTGTGTGTGGCAGTGCGCGTCACTAGGCACGTATACACGTCGCTCGTGTAGGTGTGTGTGGCAGTGCGCGTCACTAGGCACGTATACATGTCGCTCGTGTAGGTGTGTGTGGCAGTGCGCGTCACTAGGCACGTATACATGTCGCTCGTGTGGGTGTGTGTGGCAGTGCGCGTCACTAGGCACGTATACACGTCGCTCGTGTGGGTGTGTGTGGCAGTGCGCGTCACTAGGCACGTATACACGTCGCTCGTGTGGGTGTGTGTGGCAGTGCGCGTCACTAGGCACGTATACACGTCGCTCGTGTGGGTGTGTGTGGCAGTGCGCATCACTAGGCACGTATACACGTCGCTCGTGTGGGTGTGTGTGGCAGTGCGCGTCACTAGGCACGTATACACGTCGCTCGTGTAGGTGTGTGTGGCAGTGCGCGTCACTAGGCACGTATACATGTCGCTCGTGTGGGTGTGTGTGGCAGTGCGCGTCACTAGGCACGTATACACGTCGCTCGTGTGGGTGTGTGTGGCAGTGCGCGTCACTAGGCACGTATACACGTCGCTCGTGTGGGTGTGTGTGGCAGTGCGCATCACTAGGCACGTATACACGTCGCTCGTGTGGGTGTGTGTGGCAGTGCGCGTCACTAGGCACGTATACACGTCGCTCGTGTGGGTGTGTGTGGCAGTGCGCGTCACTAGGCACGTATACACGTCGCTCGTGTGGGTGTGTGTGGCAGTGCGCATCACTAGGCACGTATACACGTCGCTCGTGTGGGTGTGTGTGGCAGTGCGCGTCACTAGGCACGTATACACGTCGCTCGTGTGGGTGTGTGTGGCAGTGCGCGTCACTAGGCACGTATACACGTCGCTCGTGTGGGTGTGTGTGGCAGTGCGCGTCACTAGGCACGTATACACGTCGCTCGTGTGGGTGTGTGTGGCAGTGCGCATCACTAGGCACGTATACACGTCGCTCGTGTGGGTGTATGTGGCAGTGCGCGTCACTAGGCACGTATCGTGTGGGTGTGTGTGGCAGTGCGCGTCACTAGGCACGTATACACGTCGCTCGTGTGGGTGTGTGTGGCAGTGCGCGTCACTAGGCACGTATACACGTCGCTCGTGTGGGTGTGTGTGGCAGTGCGCGTCACTAGGCACGTATACACGTCGCTCGTGTGGGTGTGTGTGGCAGTGCGCGTCACTAGGCACGTATACACGTCGCTCGTGTGGGTGTGTGTGGCAGTGCGCGTCACTAGGCACGTATACACGTCGCTCGTGTGGGTGTGTGTGGCAGTGCGCGTCACTAGGCACGTATACACGTCGCTCGTGTGGGTGTGTGTGGCAGTGCGCGTCACTAGGCACGTATACACGTCGCTCGTGTGGGTGTGTGTGGCAGTGCGCGTCACTAGGCACGTATACACGTCGCTCGTGTGGGTGTGTGTGGCAGTGCGCGTCACTAGGCACGTATACACGTCGCTCGTGTGGGTGTGTGTGGCAGTGCGCGTCACTAGGCACGTATACACGTCGCTCGTGTGGGTGTGTGTGGCAGTGCGCGTCACTAGGCACGTATACACGTCGCTCGTGTGGGTGTGTGTGGCAGTGCGCGTCACTAGGCACGTATACACGTCGCTCGTGTAGGTGTGTGTGGCAGTGCGCGTCACTAGGCACGTATACACGTCGCTCGTGTGGGTGTGTGTGGCAGTGCGCGTCACTAGGCACGTATACACGTCGCTCGTGTGGGTGTGTGTGGCAGTGCGCGTCACTAGGCACGTATACACGTCGCTCGTGTAGGTGTGTGTGGCAGTGCGCGTCACTAGGCACGTATACACGTCGCTCGTGTGGGTGTGTGTGGCAGTGCGCGTCACTAGGCACGTATACACGTCGCTCGTGTGGGTGTGTGTGGCAGTGCGCGTCACTAGGCACGTATACACGTCGCTCGTGTGGGTGTGTGTGGCAGTGCGCGTCACTAGGCACGTATACACGTCGCTCGTGTGGGTGTGTGTGGCAGTGCGCGTCACTAGGCACGTATATTGATGCCTTCAGTGAACATGCCGCTCGGCGCGCCGCGGACACACAGGCGAGTGAGGCGACTCCGGGCGGAATTATTTCGACAACATTGTGCTGTGATGTGATTGGATCATCATCATCATCATCATTTTCAGCTGTAAGACGTCCACTGCTGGACTTAGGCCTCCCCCAATTTGGAGGGCTTTGCCATAATCGCCACGCTTGGCAAGCAGGTTGGCGATCGCAGTATGGTGGTAAAATGCATAGAGAACGCTGCTGCCCATTCTCTAGGAAGTCCCTTAGTCGCCTTTTACGAAACCCACGGGAAGAAATGGGGTGGTGTTATTCTTTACGTCCAGCACCACACGGTACGCGATGTGATTGGATGTTATATCTTAAATCTTATTTGCTATATTTTTGTAAGTGTTTATTATTTTTAATGAACATGTTTTTATTAGTCACCGTCACTCAAATCCTGCACCACCAAAATTATCTGATAAGATCTTATTTTTTAATTATTATATTAAATCCGCTATACTGAACAGTACCCGTATCCTGATGCCATGTTGCTGACTGCTGCCTACTGCTTAACCGTTCAGGGATTACTAGAATTACCAGAGACTCACGTGGGATATATCTGCAGCAGCGCGCAGTCGGGCCCGCCCCAGTACTGATGAGTCTCGCGCCACTCCTGCGACGAGCACACCACCACCAGTAGGTCCTCTGCCTGTATTAGCACCAGCGTCGGACCCCTGCAACCGTACAACACATACAGTTTTATATAACTAGCTTAAAACGTGAGAGTCATCTGTCAGTTTTGAAAAAAGAAAACAGAAAGAAATCGCGAAAATAAGACCAATTGCTCCATAAATATAGCATAACACAAAAAATGTAAGGAACAATTAGACTTAAACCGTCAGTTAATACAGGAAAACTTATTCATTACTCACTATTTAAATGAATTGTAAAACTCGCTGAAAGGGCACTAGACAACTTCATTATAAATACTTCAGTTAATAAATCAAAAGCTACTTGGATAATAATAACTCAAAAGACAGCATTCCCAAAAACCGTATTGACAAAGTTCTTTTGACAACATTGTAGATGTTTACAATAATTACATAATTGAATGCACGTAGCATTTGTGGACGCAGCATTTTTCCTAGATCCTACTTTAGGTAGCAGGACTGGAAAAAGTTGCATCATTGATACAAAAGAAAAGAATAGATTCTTTTTTCTGGTTTCATGTTCTAATCGAGGTGTTCAAAATTATTAAGACTTTATAAGAATCAAATAGTTTTGGATAAGATATCAACAATAGTTATCAAATCAAAACGGGATAAATATGAACGCATTTAAGTCATATTATAATTTAATCTTTGGATAGTGTAAATGAATGTCATAAAGATATTTAATTATACAAATCAATTAGCAACCAGTGTCCTATGGAGCAGGACCAGCTTGTTTCCAAGCATTCTTATCTTGTATATCCATACTAATATTATAAATGGGAAAGTGTGTGTGTCTGTTTGTCCGTCTTTCACGGCAAAACGGGGCGACGAATTGACGTGATTTTTTAAGTGGAGATAGTTGAAGTGATGAAGAGTGACAAAGGCTACTTTTTGTCTCTTTCTAAACCTCCACTTCCCTAAAATGGGGGGTGGAACGCGCTAATCTCAGGAACTACTGGTTTGAATTGAAAAAATATTTTTGAGTCGGGTAGCTTATTTATTGAGGAAGGCTATATATCACGCTACGATCAAAAGGAGCGGAGCAGCAACAACAAAATGGACGAAAACTGGCAGGCTGCGATGCGACGGAAATCCTATAATTTGTAATATTCTTGTTATACAAAGTGCTTTTTAGGCTTCCGTTGCTAAATGGCAAAAAACGGAACCCTTATAGATTCGTCATGTCTGTCTGTCCGAGTATGTCACAGCCATTTTTTTCCGAAACTATAAGAGCTATGCTGTTGAAACTTGGTAAGTAGATGTATTCTGTAAACCGCATTAAGATTTTCACACAAAAATAGAAAAAAAAAAACAATAATATTTGGGGTTCCCCATACATAGAACTGAAACTCAAAAATTTTTTTTTCATCAAACCCATACGTGTGGGGTATCTATGGATAGGTCTTCAAAAATGATATTGAGGTTTCTGATATCATTTTTTTTTTAAACAATAATATTTGGAGTTCCCCCTACATAGAACTGAAACTCAAAAAAAAAAAAATCATCAAACCCATACGTGTGGGGTATCTATGGATTCTATGGATAGGTCTTCAAAAATGATATGGAGGTTTCTAATATCATTTTTTTCTAAACTGAATAGTTTGCGCGAGAGACACTTCCAAAGTGGTAAAATGTGTGTAACTTCTAAAATAAGAGAATGTTAAAAAACTAAAAAAAATATATGATGTACATTACCATGTAAACTTCCACCGAAAATTGGTTTGAACGAGATCTAGTAAGTAGTTTTTTTTTAATACGTCATAAATTGTAAACCACAATTTACCTTTCATTCAGTCAACGCAAATATAAAAATTAAAAAAAAAAAAAAAAATTTCATAAACATAAAACCTTATGCATAAACCGTGAATACCTGCAGGTTTGTACGGAACCCTCGGTGCGCGAGTCCGACTCGCATTTGGCCAGTTTTTTTGTTATCTTGTGGGTCTTTAATTTCAGTTTTTCTCCATTCAATATAATGTCACATTTGCTACTTCAACATTAGGAAATTTAAATCGAATGGATTCGGTATTTTTACCGTGACATTTTAGTCGTTTTACAAAGGTTGTCCACTCAATGTATCCGACATAATATACCTCTAGGCGTGATTAAAAAATTGTTACCAAAATTAAGATAATAGGTACTAAGAAAAATAAATAATGCATCAGAACTTTGAACCATCTTGTTAATAATGTTTACTTATCAGACGATAGAGAACATAATAATACCTACCAGCGCATGAGTCGACTAGATCATTCCATCTCCATTTTCCATGAGACAAAATATCAATTTACAACTACGTCATGCATCATCATAATGAATTATATTTTTATTTTTAGACATACAAATGTTCATTTTTTTCTTTTGGATGTGTAGTAGACATTGGATACATGAAGTGGGCTGCTGTTGTAAGACGATTAAAATGTCAGGGTGTATATGGCTAATTGGCTATGCTCCACAGCAGAATACCGTAGAATAAAAGCTGCGAAAATAACGAAAGTAGAATAACCGAGCTGTATCAACGTCAATGTATGTTTTACTTTTCTGACGGCGTAGGCGGCTGAACTGAGCCTTCCCGCAAGGCTAGATATATTATATGTAAGTGTGGCTTCTACTGTTATGACCAAAAAACTGCCAAGTCTACGGTTTCAAGCACCTCTTGTATCTAAGACTAGAACTTCGCCCGCGACTTCGACCGCGTCACCCACAAGGACTGTGCATTTTTTCGGGATAAAAAGTAGCCTATGTTACTTGGTGATAATGTAGTTTTCTATAGGTGAAAGAATTTAAAATCTGTTCAGTAGTTTTCGAGTTTATCTATTACAAACATACATACAAAAAATCTAATCTTTCGTCTTTATACTATTAGTTTAAACGATTTGACAACCTAGATTTTCCTCGTAAAGCGAACTTTACACATTTCATGTTGTTGGCAATGAAAACTAAGTTATTGGCCGTAAACCAATCTGTAACCATTGTGAGTTTACTGTGTTCGTAATTAAAATCTTGTAATATACAGGGTGTTTGGCAGAACGTTGAACATACGAAAATGGTGGATAGGTGGGGTCATCTGCTACTTACTCAGCCCTAATTTATGTGGCCCTGGCACCCTGGATATCAAAAAAGAAAAATTTTCATAACTATTTTTCTAGCTAACATCTGAATAAAGCAATAATTTTATAAGAATCTGCCACCATTAAAGATAAAAAAATAACAAAAATATTGCCTGTTGTACCCATTTTTAATAAAAATTACACTTTAAAGTTAAGAAAGTGGTGAAACTAGAAGAAAGCAAAAAAAAAAAAAAAAACCAGGAAGCCAGGGCTAAATATATTAGGGCTGAGTAAGTAATAATAATAATAGCCCTGACCACCGGTAGCTTGGACCCTGTTCCCGATACCGGTGGGCTACTATTTTTTATATTTTTAAATGTTTTTTTTACTTTTGTTTTTCTAATATTTAAAAATATAATTAATGTGTGTATATTAAGAAATAAAGGATAATAATAAACCCGCAGGGCAGCTTGTGGCGAGCTGTTGGGCAGTAGCGACCCCACGGACCCTATCTCCTGGGAGAATTCTTGTTCCTCATCTCTGGCTTGCCTTTATTGGCCGGCTGGAGTGAACACTGATGAGGTTCAGAGCTCCCGCCTCATTCTTGCCTTTATTGGCTGGCTTGAGTGGAGATTCGCAAGAGCAAACGTGCTCGGGGAAAGGAAGTATTCCAGTAAGTGCTCGTAGGGATCTTGACCATCTTCCGGGCTCTGGGATTGTTCTGAAAGCCGTGGAATACCTCTCCACTTCAGTGTTGCTCCCTTGTCGCTACGTCACTATGTGCTAGCGACGTTTCCCGGGGGCCCATTATTGAGTGTGCAAGTCACCCCCTGCCATTTTATCCGTGTATACAAAACATTGATTAGGCAGGGGCCATAGTCCCTCCATAGTTGCGGTTACCAATCCACTATAGCCATCCAAACCTATAGCCTAATTTGCTCTGTTTCCATATTCTGTAATAGTTCTGCTCCAACCGGGGATTGTCTTTGGATGCACTTGCATAGTGCATACAGGGATAATCGTCGGTTGGTGCCCCCTCATCATTTAAAATTGTCTAAGGGGCCTCTGCGAGTTGGCTTCGGCCCCTCGTACGCCTTCCAAAAGACCGGGATCCTAGAGTCCCGAGATATGTTAACAAAAATAATAATAATAATAAATTGTTTATTAATAAAAAGAATACGTTAAACAATTAAAATAGAGCAGATTTCCTAATTTGCCTGAACTAGGTAGAACCTGTGTTTCAGGCTACAAATGCAAAAATTCTTATAATGTAATAAATTAACAAGGTGTAGTAATAACTAAAATTAAAACTTAGGTAACAAAAGTAAAATAGCGAGTTAGCGGTTTTATTTGCAGACAACTAGTAAATCTTCTGTCTGTGCGTAATCTATGGTTAATAAATATTGAAATATATTTTTTTTACAGCTATAGTAGTGTAATTTATAGATACTTAGTTTTCTATTTAATCTATTGTACAGAAATGGGCCTAAAAATGTATAGAATCTTTCTACAAAGATATGTTTTGAGATCTCATTTGTTATACATACTATATCATTCCGTCTCTTGTTAGTATTGTCAGCAGTGTAGGTAAGCATGGTGTGCTGTTTTAATACTAACTGCATAATGAAAAGCTGCCGAACAGTCAGCACGTTGCAAGTTTTATAAAGTAGATCTGTGGGAAAAAAGAAGGGATGGAAGTTTGCTACCTTCAAAATTGCTCTTTCAAGAGGAAGCAAATTCGTTTTTGGTGCACCGCCCCAAGAAGTGATACAGTATTGAATAATAGATTGACATAGGGCCAAATAAACTTGTGTGATTAATTTTTTGTCTGCTAATGTTCGTAATTTCTTAAATACATATATAAGTTTACGCACTCTTTTACTAAGGCTTTCAATATGTATTTTAAAAGAGAGTGTTTCGTCCATTATAACCCCCAGGTATTTAATGTTGCTCGTTTTAATGATAGAAGGACAATTACACGTACTAACTGCACAGTTTCCGCATTTATGGGCATATAGATGAGGGTTAGTTATGTTAGGTTGAGGTTTGCGCATGGAGCAGTGAATATATTTTGTCTTGTCGGCATTTAATGTTAATAAATTGCTTTGAAGCCAGTTAGTCACAGAATTTAATCCTAATTGAGCGACTTCGAACAGTTCGCTTCTGCTTTTTGCGGTAAATATTAACGCCGTGTCGTCGGCATATGATATTATTTTACCGTGTTTAATAAATAAAAGTAGCAGATAACCTCACCTACCCACCGTTTTCGTATGTTCAAAGTTCTGCCAAACATCCTGTATTCCGATACACTTTAAAAATAAGAGAAATATCATCTGCAAACAGTACAACATCACATATACTCTGCAAATAGAATGGTAAGTCATTGATATACACTAAAAACAGGAATGGGCCGAGTGTTGAGCCTTGAGGCACACCAAACTGAACTATGGTAGCCCCGAAGATTTTTACCATTAATTTCTACACATGGGAACCCATTATGTACATGAGAATTTATTGCGTTTAAAGCTTCGTTATGGACACGGTAATAACGTAGTTTACGCAAATGCGTGTCATGGTGCACGCAATCTGAGGCTTTAGAGAGATCATAGAAAACTCCGATAGGTTTCTGCGAGTTGGAATCATGCGTTAAAAATATGTTTCAACAGAGCAATACCCGCATCTGTAGCATAGTCATTCAATGGAATTACATGAAGTTAAAAGGTTAAGGTGAATAAGAAAATCTGAATTTCACGGGCCACGTTACCGCATCCCCCGTAAGAATGCTGTATATTTTGTAAGAGATGCTAAAAGAAAAAATAAATCTTTTTACTTCCTCTTGATAAAGTATAAGTGCCATTCAACGGGCGTTATAGTTATATTGTATACCTACTTGTAGTTGAGCGTGTGGTGCAGGAAGCGGTTGGCGCCCATGCCGTGGTCGTTGGAGGCGTACAGCGGCACCCAGTGCGACGGCACCGCACACACCAGCCGCGCCAGCCACGCCGTCGACGCCAGCCCCGCGCCGCCTGACACACACACACACAGTTATATACACTAGTCAGTGCGACGGCACCGCACACACCAGCCGCGCCAGCCACGCCGTCGACGCCAGCCCCGCGCCGCCTGACACACACACACACAGTTATATACACTAGTCAGTGCGACGGCACCGCACACACCAGCCGCGCCAGCCACGCCGTCGACGCCAGCCCCGCGCCGCCTGACACACACACACACAGTTATATACACTAGTCAGTGCGACGGCACCGCACACACCAGCCGCGCCAGCCACGCCGTCGACGCCAGCCCCGCGCCGCCTGACACACACACACACACACACAGTTATATACACTAGTCACACCTTGTTCCATACAGTATAAGAGTAGAACTTAAGCGAAAAAAACAACGGATTGACTGTGTTGAAGATGATATGGCTAAAAAGAGGCTTGAATATCGAGCTGACGACTAATAGAGAAGTAAGGAAGAAATCGATATGTTGTGACAACCCCAAATAAATTGGGATAAGGGCAGGAGAAGGATGATGACGACTGAAGTAAACAGCCGGGCCAGGCTGCACAGGTTGATCGGTCTAGGGACTCTAGGGTAAGGTCCCGCCAGCAGCCAGGCCAGCGACACGGGCAGCAGTGCTCTGTATGTGTTAGTTACCGTGCGGCTGCGGCGGCGGCTGGCCGGGCCGCGAGTACAGCGGCGGGGCCGTGCCCGCCAGCAGCCAGGCCAGCGACACGGGCAGCAGTGCTCTGTATGTGTTAGTTACCGTGCGGCTGCGGCGGCGGCTGGCCGGGCCGCGAGTACAGCGGCGGGGCCGTGCCCGCCAGCAGCCAGGCCAGCGACACGGGCAGCAGTGCTCTGTATGTGTTAGTTACCGTGCGGCTGCGGCGGCGGCTGGCCGGGCCGCGAGTACAGCGGCGGGGCCGTGCCCGCCAGCAGCCAGGCCAGCGACACGGGCAGCAGTGCTCTGTATGTGTTAGTTACCGTGCGGCTGCGGCGGCGGCTGGCCGGGCCGCGAGTACAGCGGCGGGGCCGTGCCCGCCAGCAGCCAGGCCAGCGACACGGGCAGCAGTGCTCTGTATGTGTTAGTTACCGTGCGGCTGCGGCGGCGGCTGGCCGGGCCGCGAGTACAGCGGCGGGGCCGTGCCCGCCAGCAGCCAGGCCAGCGACACGGGCAGCAGTGCTCTGTATGTGTTAGTTACCGTGCGGCTGCGGCGGCGGCTGGCCGGGCCGCGAGTACAGCGGCGGGGCCGTGCCCGCCAGCAGCCAGGCCAGCGACACGGGCAGCAGGTGCGAGGCGGCCTGCCACGGGCTGCGCTCCAGTACCGGCGTGGCCAGCTCCAGGCCCGCGCCCGAGCCGTTCGACTCCACGGAGGCTTCCATGTCGCGGTGCCGCGTGGCGAGCATGTGCACGCAGTACCTGGCCACAATACATAGCAACTGAAATAGGACTCGTCGAATGATTAGGTTTTTGAAAGATAAAGAATACATTTGTTTAGCACTGACCTAAAGGCAGACAAGATATTCTGCAAATACAAATCAAATAAACATACAGTGACCTTATACAATGTTTTCAGGAAGCTCAAGTGCGTCGTACTCGTAGTCTACGAGCGAGACCAGATGTGTAAACGGAAACGAGGTAAAAGGATCGTAGCAGGCGGCGTTCTGTAGTTTCTGCCTACACCCATAAGAAGAAGGCGTCAGTTTGTGTATGTATGTTAAATCAAGCTAGCTGTACCCGTGGCTTCACCCGTGTAGATGTCGGTAAATAACCCATGGGAACGTGCTCCCGGAACAAAAAGTAGCTTATCTTACTTACTACTTATAACATCAGCTATCTGCTAGTGAACGTGTATTTGACGGGACGCGTCAAAATTGGTCCAACCGTTTCAGAGATTAGCCGTAACAGAGACAAAAAATTTATTAAATAGTTTTTTGTTATGTTAATTTTCTTGCATTTAGTAAAAAGTTGTTATTTGGACATTACTAACCGACACTTCAACATTATTTATTTATTTTTAGATGTGTAAATTAAAAAGTGTAAAATGCGTTGTATACAATTGACATTGGACCGATCGTGGTCTAAAATGAACACTGGGAATATCATATCGTTAAAACGAAGATATTCATATAAGGACCATAAAATTGATTTCCTCGGGGGTTGAAGAACCAAAAATAGAGGACGATCTCAAATTGAGAACATGTAATATGTTAAAATTATTATTATCTTACCTATGAACAGGAAATATAAGTCGGTGACAGTGTTCCTCTAACCAGCGCACCACGAAGCCGACGCTGTGCATGTCTTTCTTGTTGAAGCATCCGTTCACTACCACCGACAACGTCTTGTTGATCTGAAGTTGTACAACATAATGGTTTCAATACATATTCAAATGTAGATGTGCTTTTATGGTGAAAACATCAGTGAGTATTGAATAGAAAAAGAAAAAAATAAAATGTCGATATTTTAACCAAACAGCAGGATTTGGTGATGCCCATTTGTCGTCAACAAATTTTAATTTTAGGCCTATTTCTATCTTACCTGCATTTAGCAAAATATTTGAAAAGTTAATCCTCAAGCAGTTGCTAAGACATTTTAATTTAAATAGCCTCCTTCATAATGAGCAATATGGCTTTACAAAAGGTCGTTCAACTACAGATGCGGGTGTTGCTCTCTTGAAACACGTTTTTAACGCATGGGAGAACTCGCAAAATGCTATCGGAGTATTCTGTGATTTCTCCAAAGCCTTTGCGATCACCATGACACGCTTTTGCGTAAACTACGTCATTACGGTGTCCATAACGAAGCTATAAACGTAATAAATTCTTATTTACATAATAGGTTCCAATGTGTAGATATTAAGTGTGTAAAATCTGCCGGGCTACCGGTTCAGTTAGGTGTGCCTCAAGGCTCTATACTCGGCCCATTCTTGTTCTTAGTGTATATCAATGACTTACCATTCTTTTTAAAGGGTATTTGTGACGTTGTACTGTTTGCAGATGATACATCTCTTATTTTTAAAGTAGACAGGAACAGACCAGATTTTGACGACGTGAACAGTGCACTCTCAATAGTTACCGATTGGTTTACGGCAAATAACCTAGTTCTCAATGCCAAGAAAACCAAATGTGTAAAGTTCGCCTTACCGAATGTTAGAAATCTAGGTCCCAACATCGTCTTAGATAAAGAGGTGCTTAAAACTGTAGACTCGGCAGTTTTTCTGGGCATAACAGTGGATGGCAAACTTCAGTGGGGCCCTCATATTTCAATCCTAGCGGGAAGGCTCAGTTCAGCTGCCTACGCCGTCAGAAAAGTAAGACAATATACTGACGTTGATACAGCTCGGTTAGTCTATTTTAGTTATTTCCACAGCGTTATGTCTTACGGTATTCTACTGTGGGGTACAGCAGCTGATATTCAAAATATTTTTGTCCTTCAGAAACGAGCTGTTCGAGCAATTTACCAGCTAGGTGCCAGAGTTTCCCTAAGGGACTTTTTTAAAGATATTGGTATTCTTATTTTATTTTATTTTATTTATTAAGGGACAATAAACAGCTGCAATATATAATTTTAACATAACAAAAAATTTGGTACATATAACAATATTGCAGCCCACTGCATTATCCACATATTAAAAACACAATATAGGTAATGAGAGCCACCAAAAGACATTGTTAAACATATAGTGCAAATTAAAATTATTACATCATTCACAACAAATAAATTAATGACAAGACAAAATTAAAATTATACAAAATAGGATTAGATCTATTATTAATTATTATACATTCATTTCATTGCATTATTATTAGATAAAAGTTTCATAACATTCGATTTAAATTTTGATTTTGAGCATAAAAAAATGTCAATATCGATAAAAAAATTATTGTATGAGTCTACCATTCGGCGAATAGGGCAGCGCAAACCAGAGTTGGTTCGACAGCTATTTAGAGCAAATAGGGTGCAAGGACGGACACTCCGTTTGTTAATGGTGCGAGGGACTGCATAACATAACCTGCTCGTAAGGTCAATTGAATCAAAATGACTATGAACAATACCATGCAAAACAGATGCCTCCAAGAACCTACGTCTAGATTCTAGGGTAACAAGCTTCATCATCATCATCATTTCAGCCGAAAAACGTCCACTGCTGGACATAGGCCTCCCCCAAGCACCGCCACTTCGCCCTATTCTGTGCTTCTCGCATCCAACGTATTCCTGCGGCTTAGCATGCAGCTTATATTTACTTAATAATTCGGAGTAAGGCAGGTAAATCCTGTGACACCTGTAATGCATGGTTCGTAGAAACTTACGCTGGACTTTCTCGATCTCATCTATATATTTCTTATAGAACGGGTTCCAGATTGGTACAGCATATTCTAGTTGTGACCGTACAAGCGTCTTATACAAATACAGGTAAGTGGAATCTCGCTTGAACTCAGCGGATGACCTTACAACAAACCCATACATTTTGAATGAGCTATTAACAATTTTTTCTATGTGTTGATTTAATGACAGCTTATTATCGAATAATACACCAAGATCTCTTACGATTGATACATTCTTAAGTATGGAGTTAAGTAATTTATATTTAAAATTAATGACTGACCGGTTTTTTGTAAAATTAATAAAATAGCATTTCGAAAGGCTTAGATGTAGTTTATTCTCAAGACAGTAACCCGCGAGTCTATCTAGATCTTCTTGGAACTTAAGGCAGTCATCCATAGACTGTATCGTTTTATATGCTTTTTAGTCATCAGCGTACAGGAGAAATTTTGTATTTGTAAAGCACTTATTTATGTCATTTATGTATATGATAAATAATAGTGGTCCCAGGATCGAGCCTTGTGGAACACCTGAGGTTATGGGCACATCACCAGATTGGTAGCCAATCACGACAACCTTTTGTGTCCTGTTAGTAATATAGGATGAGAACCAGCGAAGCAAATTCCCCCGTATCCCATTAAATGCTATTTTGTTCAAAAGAATTTCATGATCGACCTTGTCAAATGCCTTTTTGAAATCCGTGTAGACAGCATCTACTTGAAGGCGTCTGTCAATATTTTCAAAGAGATCGTTGGAAAATATTAGTAGGTTGGAGACAGTTGATCGCTGTTGAACGAATCCATGTTGTTCGGTGATGATGGAGCTGTGCAAGATTGGATAAATTTCATTATGTACGAGTCTTTCAAAAAGTTTTGACAAGGCCGACAGAATTGAGATAGGTCGATAGTGCTCAATGTCATGCTTTGAGCCGTCTTTGTGTACGGGCGTGATGTTAGCACGTTTCCATACGCCAGGGAAAACACCCTCTCTTAAACACTTATTATAAATTATAAATAGTGGCTTACAGATACTGTCAGCGGTAAACCTAAAGAAAAGAGCCGGGTAACCATCAGGGCCCGCTCCCTTGGACGGATCAAGAAGTTTCAACTCCTTGAGTATTTTAGATTCCTCAATATACAGGTTTTCAACCAAATTAGCATTAGGGTCACAGTTTGTTGGCGGAGTCCACGCCGGCAGTGAGGGTGATTTCGGTTCAAAGACAGACAGGAAAAAATCAGAAAACATGTTGCAGATCACGTCTGGAGCACTTGACTTAACGTTTTGGTACTGCATTGTGGAAGGGATACCAGATTTACTTTTACGGTTTGAAATATACTTCCAAAAGTGTTTAATATTAGAGGTGATGTTATCTTCAACGGATTTGATATAAACTGAATAACAGGTCTGACAGGTTTCTTTAAAAGTTGTTCGGTATTCAGAGAACTCATTGTAGTCTTTAATGTTCTTATATTTCTTCCACTTTATCCAGAGTCGTTGTTTCTTTTTGAAAGTTTTAATTAATTGAGCGGACAACCAAACCGGAAAGTCAAGTGCCCGGGACCTAACACGTGGAACGTTGGGCCTGATAATGCCGTCTAACATATCATAGAAAGTATCTACGGCTTCCTCTGATGAAAGGTGGTCCAACAGCCTCGACCACTCAATTTCACTTATCTGTTCATTGATAACATCATAGTTGGCCTTACGAAAGTCATATTTACTCAATATTTTTCTTTGCAAGACTTCCATCGATAGATTTATAGGGACAGTCGCAACAAACGGGGGGTGGTGGGGGTCAACAGGTAACAATGGGTCTGAAGGAGGATCTACAGAACTTATGATGTTAGAAATAAACAGATCTAGGACTTTCCCATTTCCGTTAGTTATGCCGTTATATTGGTATGCATTTAGAGATGACATAAGCTGTAGTAGTTGGGAACATATAGGGGATGTTCCTGAACTAGTCATACCTGTAACCTGATGTGAATCACCACCGAGCCGGGCAGTTGTCCACGTAATTTCAGGTATGTTGTAGTCACCAACAATAAATAGGCCCTCAACAAGAGGTTCGTTTAATAACTCCTGCAATTCATCAAGGTGACAGTTGTATACATCTGAGGAAGCCCATGGCGGTATGTACACTGCACTAATGACATGCACTTTTGAACTCCTTTTACTTGGGACTTCAACCATAATGTGCTCAATGCACGACGCAAGGCCTCCCCGTTGGCGACTAGGAACATCATGTAAGCATGACTGAAGCCCACGCAACACCGCAATGAGGACCCCGCCACCATCCTGCTTATTAGTTGAATTGCGATCTCGGTCGCATCGGTACACAACATATCGAGGATCCACAAACTCACCGCTAGCAATATGAGGTATAAGCCACGTCTCAGTTAGAATTATTATGTCATAGCAAGAAGATAAAATACTTAAATATAGGGAGTGTAATTTGGTTCGTATGCCTCTACAGTTTTGATAGTAAATTGTTAAGTTGTTTTTATCCATTATCAAAATATTCTAACATAAATTCATATAAAATAGGAAATATTTTGCGAGTCAGTCGTATCGCAGAATGACAACAAGTTACAAAACTATACAGGAGAGTATCGAGAATGCCCAGCATCTTAAATTGGTAAGAGACACAATACAAGATAAATAAAATAATCGAGAAAAAGAAATATCGCAATAGAAATGAATGATTTACATTGTTCCTTAATGAGTGCCACTGAGTGACATCTAATTTTGAAAACAAGTGGTTAGTTTTTTTTTTAAATTTTAATTATTATTAAAGAAACATGCAACACGAAACACACATTATTATTTAAAAACAAATGTAAGAACTTAAGAATAAATAAACAACGGTACGCAATTATCGCGCATAGAACGATAACGAAGAAGCAGCTAAGTAGCTGTTTTAGTTTTAATTTTAATTTTATTAAGGTCGCTGATCCCACGTATAGCGAATGCAGCCTCTCCATCACGCTCACGCACCAATATGGTACCATTTCTGATCCAAACATATTCATGGTTATGATTTTTTGCAACTTCGCGGGTTTTGCGAAATAACTGCTTCCTCGCTAAGGTCAAATGCTCATTGATATAAATTGATGTGGAAGTACCTGTTACGCCAATGTGGTCAGTCTTAAGTGATTTGGCTTTACGAAACGCACTAAGTAAGTTATCTCTATGAAGGCGCGTAGTGAACTTAACTATGACGTTTTTCGGTCTTGTGGTCTGTTGATGTGCATGAGGCACTCTGTGCACGGCGATGACATTACCGGGTGAGACTGGAGACTTCAGTACGTTTCCTATGGCTTCAACAATAGCTGGCAAGTTTTCTTACGGTGTCATCACAATTCATTTTCGCCAACATCTTATATATTAGGCAAAATATACACTTATACGCTAAAAACAGTGATATTCACACTGTTAACACTAGAAGTAAGGACAAACTACGTGTTCCCTTTCACCGGCTTCATAAGCTGCATAACTCATTTGTTGGGCTTGGTATAACATTTTACAACAAGCTACCACCTTCTTTACTAGAATTACCTTTTAATGCGTTTAAAGCTCAAGTAAAATCCAACCTTTGTCAAAAGGCGTACTATTCCATCAACGATTATTTAAATGATAAGAATAGTTGGTCGCTGTGATTAACTCAAGACAATGTTTATGTTCTTTCTCCAGTATTAGCGTACCTAGTGATAGGTTCAATATAATTGTTTCCATATTTTTTTCCTGTTTATACCAATTTTATTTTATTAGTATTGCATAATGTGGTTAGCTAGCGACCTCGACAAGTAATCATTCAATTCTTGCTTGAGCAACCGGCAGCAAGTTCGTCATGCTCCCTTAGATGTCAATGCTTGCGGTAGCGTCGGGGGTCGGGTTGCCCCCTTCCCTCAAATATGGCGAGGGGGGCAATGGCTGATCTTTGCGTTATGCTCGTGAACGGGTGCTGCTTGTGGTGACTGGTCGTCTTGCTGACTTTGATGTTGATATTATTATTAATATTACTTACCTGTTTAATTTATTTTACGTCGATGGTCCTAGTTTATCATTTGTGGCCTCGAGTTGTAACTCAGGTCGTAACAGCTATGTGAACATTCAGCATTGCATATGTAAGCTGTCACGCCCTTTATGCCAGTTTTTTATTTTTGCAGCCATGTTTCTATATACATATTTTTTTTGCTTATGCTTGAGTATAGTTTTATTTTATTTGTTGGTATATTGGGTTGGCTAGCTGGCATATAGCAAATCATTTAATTTAATTTGTATCTCTTAATGTTTTACTATATACCATTGTATAGAATCAAGTTCTTCTAACTGGACAGACAGCTGTGCTGCTGGGGAGTTTGTTGGCCACTTCTTCTTCCCAGCTAAAGCACTAGGAAGTGCGCGACGGGTGGGCGTTTTTTGGGGGACTGTCTTTTGTAATTTTGACGTTCGAAAAGTGCTGATCCTCAGCCTAATTTGAATAAATGACTTTTGATTTTGATTTTGGCATCACCAAATCCTTTATGTTATCTGTCTTTAACAGAAACTAAGCAAATTTAAGATGTTTAGTGAAACTCGTAAGTATTCAACACCATCCATTTTAAGCAAGCTAAGCCCATGAATTCTGAACTTTTCTAAATATCACTAAAACACAACCCGTCTTACCCTTCCTATCTGCGTGAACGTTTTTCTTACGCTCGCCCTAGCGATGCACTGTGCAGATCACACCTTAGATCCCTCCTTAAATCCCAACCCCATAAAACCAGTTATTATTCCTATTCCTTCTCTGTTCATGCTGTTAGATTGTGGAACTCACTTCCGCCTAGCATTCGAGATCTAAAAACTATTTCCCTTTTCAAATGTCGAGTATAAGAGCATTACCTTTCCTCATAATTGTGTGTATTTATGTATATATTTACGTTTATTTTTATATTTTAGCTTTATGTATTTATTTAAGTATATGTTAATTTCTTGCATTATATATATATAAGTATATTTTAGTTTAAGACTTCACATCTCTCTTCTTGTTTTCACACACTATTGTCTACATTTCTTTTTCATTTCTCCTTTCGCAGGTCTGCTGGAAGAAATTTCTTAAGAAATAAGCAGTACCTTTGTACTCAATTGTTTTAATATGCCTTATCACTCTGTTTTTTTATTGTGTGTACATAAATAATAAAATAAATAAATAAAATAAAACCATTTTTCTTCGCAGCGTCTTTACTTGGCAGTACAAACTTACCATGAGACAGGTCTGCGGACCCTCGGGGTAGTGGTCCATGGATAGCTTGTAGCTGGTGTACAGCAAGCTGCGCAGACCCTCAGGCATCACCATGTTCTCGTCTGTCTCCGCACCGAACATTCTGGGTGGAAAAAGAGAACTATTAAGCTGGTTTTCCACGGCGTGTTGTGTCTCGAGTAGTGATGTAGCGAATATTCGTATATTACGTATGCGCGAATATTCGCATACTTATTGACATTTGCATTCGTAATCGCATTCGCAGACTTCATGCGAATATGAACGTCAGGAAAACTACGTAAAGTGTTAATAATATTAGGTAAATAAATGAAACCAAAAAATCTTATCACAATTAGATTTTTTTTCCTTCTAGCTTTACTAACTTAACTTTGCAATTATATCGGCAATGCTCGGTATAAGGAAAACGATGACATATTCGCATTCGCGAATATTGCTGGTAGATATTCGCATTCGCGTTCACGAATGCTTAAACTTGATATTCGTTACATCACTAGTCTCGAGCCTGACTTGTATGAGCCACTTCACGGCATCTTCACGTACCCGGTATTCCTTCTTGAGCCCACATGCTTCCTACCAATAAATAGTATTGAAATGGCGCGACGCCAAAAATACGCGCCGTGGACAACTAGCTTTAGATCTGGTATCGTGACGATTTTTCACGTTGCTTAGTTCGTTTCATCTTTTCATCCCAAGTGTGCAACGAAGTGTGGAGTAAGTACGCGGCTAGCCGCGAAGGTCAGACATTTACTTAAAATTTTGGTATAAAATTTTACTAAAATTGCATTGGCGTCTTGCTATTTAATTGATCCAAGCTTCAGTTATATTATAATACAGGAAGTATTATTACTTGTATTTATGTAGTGTGAAAAACCGCACATTAATAAGTAACAGTGGAACTAAGCCGAATCTGAACTAGCGACCTTCCAGTTATTTATATCTTTATTGTCTTCGTAATAATGACTTGAACGAGACAAAAGACTGATCTAGTTAGTTCAGGTTAAACTGACGGCAATTGTTGTGCATGATAAATTTGACAGACTTTGATTGACAATAAAAACTGCGTGGAAGCGGAAATTTTTATTAAAAAGTATAAACACGAGAATTTTAAACTCAAATCGTCGGATTGTCTAGTAGTTTTTTTTAGATACATAAATAATCAGCCTATACCGTGCCCACTGCTGGGACACAGGCCTCCTCTCGGTGAGATGGAATGGGCCGTAATCTACAACGCGGGCCCAGTGCGGGTTGGTAGATGTCACATGTCTGTTAATTTTTGATTCTGGGACATGTCAGTTTCCTTACGATGTTTTCCTTCATCGTATTGAGAGCAATGGTGATGAAATTATCCACACAAAGTAACTCGCCTGCCTGGGTTCGAACCCACGACCTCACGACTCGTGAGGCGAGGCTGATACCACTGTGCCACCACTGCTCTTTTTAGGGTTCCGTTGCCAAATGGCAAAAAACGGAACCCTTATAGATTCGTCATGTCTGTCTGTCTGTCTGTCCGAGTATGTCACAGCCATTTTGTTCCGAAACTATAAGAGCTATGCTGTTGAAACTTGGTAAGTAGATGTATTTCGTGAACCGCATTAAGATTTTCAAACAAAAATAGAAAAAAAAAAACAATAATATTTGGGGTTCCCCATACATACCTAGAAATGAAATTCAAAAAATTTTTTTTTCTTCAAACCCATACGTGTGGGGTATTATGGATAGGTCTTCAAAAATGATATTGAGGTTTTAATATCATTTTTTTCTAAACTGAATAGTTTGCGCGAGAGACACTTCCAATGTGATAAAACGTATCCCCCCCCCGTATCTTCTAAAATAAGGGAATGATAAACCTAAAAAAAAATATATGATGTACATTACCATGTAAACTTCCACCGAAAATTGGTTTGAACGAGATCTAGTAAGTAGTTTTTTTTTAATACGTCATAAATTGTAAACCACAATTTACCTTTCATTCAGTCAACGCAAATATAAAAATTAAAAAAAAAAAAACATTTAATTTCATAAACATAAACCTTATGCATAAACCGTGAATACCTGCAGGTTTGTACGGAACCCTCGGTGCGCGAGTCCGACTCGCATTTGGCCAGTTTTTTTGTTATCTTGTGGCAATTGGTAACATGTGGATTACGTAGTTGGTTACGCACTGATATGCCTAGATTATAAGTTATTGTATCTATGTATAGTGTGTAACTGTTGGTTTTCCCTAATAAATAAAATAAAATAAAATAAAATCCAGCCCCCGGTCCACCTGAAGACAAGTGGCCAGTTTACCACCGTCTAGGACAGCTGCGAAACTAGAGACAACGCATGTGCGTTGCCATCATGAAATGCTTATGTATGGTACGAGCACTTCAAATTGGTTTAGTAAAAACAAAACCTAAGCCTGCGGTCACGCAGTCGGGCAATAGGGGAAAAGTGTAATCAAGTTATCATCAGTACCAAAACAATTATCATCCTCATCTTCCTGTTTTTATCGCTACTATCTTGGCGTCATCGCAACATATCCCCTTTCATGTTCTCTGTTTTCTCACCTGACATAAGTCTCGATGATCATGGCGTCGTCCAGCATCGCGAGGATCTTCTCGCACTGTTGCCGGAAGGTGGACAGCGGGATGTGCTTGTTCTTACACTTGCTCAAGCGGTGGATGTACTTGAAGAACTGCCGAGCCAGCTCAGGGTACATGGGGAACAGGTATTTCTGGAGACAGACATGGTGACTTTTATAGGGAGCTTTACTGGCGACAGAAGAATAGTGCATTACACTATTCTTCTGTCGCCAGTAAAGCTTGCTTAACGTCATCTGCACGTAGGCTGTTTATAGAACTTACTGTAAATGATTTCTCTGTGACACCGTTGATTCCATCTTCTTTTTGTGATCTTTGGACCAGCAGCTGAAACAATAAAAATGCGTTTAGCAGTATTACTAAAATGTCTATAAATATTGATTAAAATGGGACAGCTCAGGCTCAGTGGGAAAATAAAGAATATTGTATCTAAAGTTCTTATAGATAGTACTGAACACGTATGTATACTGCTAAACAAAGATGGCAGAAAACATCATGAGGAAACCGCAAGCATCTCGCAACAAGGACGCGTGGTTCACCTCAATTTTCAAATCAATACTGGTTCCTATTATTTACGAGAAGATTTGATTTTACGGCTCGCATTTTGTAGTTGATTGAAGTGAGCATCAGTTGGCACTTACCTAGCAATACAAAAGCGCGCCTTTCGATCGTTATAAATTACATCCATTGGCCCCATTAGATATTTTGAGTAAATAAATAATAAAAAAAAAAACAAATATATATATTTTCATTCTCTCTATACTCATTCCTGAGAACAGTTCACGCACCCAGGAAATTGGTGACCCCCATTAAAATTTGTGGTCTTGTTGCGGCTGATATTAAAATTATCATGTCATGCAATACATAAATAATAATGCAATGCTTGGTTGACCGGTATCGATCGAATCCTATGTCGTGAGTCGAATTCGGATGCTCTAATATGTTAAATAAACACTAAATATTATATGCAGAAATTGTTAAGACTATTTGTGCATATAATTTAACTTCACGTGAATAAAAAATCTGTATGGAAAATGCTCATAATTGGCGGAACAAGATTTCCAAATCAGCAACAATGTGTAACACTTTTTTGAGTCATACACATTTTGCGTCGGAGATTAGCTCAAGGCGTTATTTTCTGCAGTCAAAAGCTAGAAATGGCCATAGTTGTAACGACTGAAGTATTATAGTTAGGATATTAGCAATCCTCAGGTGAGAAGGTGAATAGACTTGCGGAAGATAATAATGCGACAGCGGTTGTCGGGTCGTTACTACTCATCTTCATCATTTCAGACGAATGACGTCCACTGCTGAACATAGGCCTCCCCCAATTTGGGAGGGGTTTGCCATAAAAGCCACGCTTGGCAGGCGGGTTGGCGATCGCAGTATGGTGGTAAAATGCATAGAGAATGCTGCTGCCCATTCTAAGCCCCTTAATTGCCTTTTACGACACCCATCGGAAAAAATGGGATGGTGCTATTTGTTACGTCCGCGTCACACGGAACATAACTAAATTAATAAACCATAAATAAAGTTTTTGTAAGAGTCAATGTTACAGATAACCATAATTCCTAAATCTGTTTCTAATCTCGGAGTATTAATAGCATTACGTTGATCAATGTAAAGTGTACGCTGGCGTAAAATTGGTTTACACGCAGTTTCCACTAGATTAGCGGTGACGTCACGACAAACAATGGAAACTCGTTCATCAGCTGATTGAACCGTCACACATTGTGGAGTCATTCAATGCTTCAGTGGAGAAAAGTATAATTGATTGAATAAACGCCAACGTCTTGTTCAGCCTACCCATTTTTATGCGACGGCACTAGTGGGGTTGGCTATGTAGAGGCACATATCTAACTTATTAGGTAATATGCTAAGGTAACGTATAAGATATCCTTATTGATCTGTGTTTGTCTATTCCTATGCACCCTCTATGGCGTTTAAGCTTCAAAATAGATGTAGCAGATTACCCAGTGGTCAGGCTCCAAGTGCGATGGAATGAGGTCTATGGCATCAAAGCTATACAATATCTAAAACCTCATTTAGATATTGTATAGCTTTGATGCCATGACTCCAAAAATAACTTTTTTTCACACAACTGCATTTGGAAAAACATTCGTTATCATATCATTAGCAGCGATTAGATACAGGCCATCAATCGTAGAGGTTTGTTGATAAATACAATCATTACAGTATTTAGGTGCAGGGAATACACACAAATAACTAATTGGTAGCTAAGATTTTTGGCTTGGTCGAAGCCGAAAATGCGACATGCGAATCAGTGCGACTAATAGCAACGTCCTGAACCATGAACTCATGGGTTGAGTTTTGGGATCAAGGTGATGATCTCATCAGAACAGAGAAAGGTTTCGATGTCAATTGCTGAAGATGACCCTCTGCCTGCCGCATTGACACCTTATAGAAGATTTTTCACAAATAAGGCGCTTGGCAGTCAGTCGTTTTAGTCAACAATCCAATCCTTATAATATAAGTTGTATATATCATCAAACCGAAAACATAATTTATTGGATACGGGAAGCACAGGCCCGGTCGTAGAGACGGCGCTTAGTGCGATTTAAGAGGCCTGTGTCCAGCAATGCTGGTGGTTTCTGTTATCTGTTTCTGGCAGAATAAATATGGTGCTGATGATACACTAAAACTCACGCACTTTGCAAGTAGGTGACGCAGTCTTCTTCTTTTTAAGCCTGCTCACTTGTATGCCCACCACCGAGAATCTCATGTTCTTCATCTTTTCTGTCCAATCCTCCATATTTAAGCACTTTAATTATTCACTGGTCGATAAAAACAATTTAGTAGTAAAAAGGCTCAATACTTATCATTATCACTCTCTGTTTTTATAACATTGATTTTTCGGTTATTCTAACTTGAAATGACCGTGGAACTGCAATATAAAACGGACTACAATCATATTGTTTTTCTATTATTTCCTCTTTATCTCGCAATTATTTCTAGTTAGCGTAATTTATATATAAATAAACACGTAAACATTGTTCGCTTGCCACTGACTATCCGTGGAGGGCATGGAATCACGGCGATCAATCAGAGTCCGTGATAAGATTGTCTACGCACGAATTACTCGATATTAACAAACATTAAGATATTATTCCATAGTAATGATAAATGATAACGGATGCCAAACCGATTATATCGATTAATTTTCGAGTTCGCTGAATTGAAATGAAATGTTTATTTATAGTAGATCATAAACGGCAAGTAACATGTCAATATTTTAAACTAGATGACGCCGGTATAGAGGTCATGGTCTCTTTTAAAGTCCTGTGTATTGGTAGGATTATATAAGTGTTTTAGAAAAGGAAAATTGTTTCTGGAACCACAATACAAAATTCAGGCAGGCCCGTCTTACGCAAGAAAGCAGCTAACCCAGCATAATTTGAACCCTGATACTGTAAAGATAGCCTCTACTCGTGGGGGATTGTCAAGCACTCTCGGGACACTATTGCTGTTGTCCTACTGAAATTTATGCAAAAAATATGTGAGTTTTAATTCCACATGAACTATGTAGATCCAGGTTTGAATGCAAAAAAAAAAAAAAAAACGCAAATGCAGAATATTTTTACACAACATTTCAATGCTTAAAGGTCTCAACAGTCATCGTTAGAGCAAACGACTGCATTTTAAAGCACAAGACGATTGTCGTGGTCTGAAATGCAGCCGTTTCGAATCGGATTTATATTCGATTTAATCAATATCACATCGTATCTTCACGAATACGGGACAGCAATACACATCAAATGAATGCATCTCTATTCTTTACCCATTCATCGCGTCAATGAGCCGAGGCGCGCTTCATTAGGCGCGCTCCAGCGACATCATGTGAGGGACGGGCAGTATCACATGATGGACAAACATGTAAAGCGTGCTAACACACGCCTCATGGACAGGTGAGATTTTGATCATATTTTGAGCTTCGAAGTTATAAATAGACTGTTTCCGTCCAGATGTTTTGATGACCTTGTGAAGGTCGCGAGTATTCTTTGATGACATCGCAAGATCCATCGTAGTGGCGATTCACAGGGAGGGGAGGCTTATATGTCCACCCTTCACCTGCAGAATGATCGTATTTCGGTTAAGAGGTGTCCATCTTTACCTGTGTGTTGACAGATGTTCACTGCTGGATTACGAGCCTCGTTCAAATATGAGGGTAGTTCTTATCGTAGGTAATCACGGCTAACAGATTATCAGAGTTCTATTGGCGACCTTGGAGCTGTCACCAGTCTGGGGTGCTTATAGGAAAGTTTTTCCGTCATCTTGTTTCCATTTGACGTCAGATCTTCATATTCAATGTATAGGTACAGAAAAAAGAGGCAGACGAAAGATAAATACGTTTCGTTATTTGCTACTGAACCGTAACTTTTGTTAAAATATAATATAGGTAGTGCAACGGTACCCTAGGATGGTGTTTCACCTATATCTTTTCCAGGTCAGCGAAGTTTTTATACTTATTATCATAACATTGTATGTTTGGAAATATAATGTACAATGTGGAGTATTTAAAAATAAAAACTTTTTAACAATTATTTTGCAATTTTTTGTGGCTTTAATGTACTAATAATACTTGGCAAGGTATACCCTATCCAATGAAAAAAGAATTATCAAAATCGGACTACCGTGTACAAAGTTATGCGTGGTTGTACATTACAATCTATGAGTGAACAATCAATCATCCCCTGTTTTCCGACCCTTAGGGTTCGATTTTGTTTTCCAAATTTATATGGGACCACCCTCGGAGTATACCCTTTCCAATAAAAAAAGAATTAGCACAATCGGACTACTATGTAAAAAGTTATGCGTGGTCATATATAAAAAAAAAACAAACAAAAAAAATATACGCGTCGAATTGATAACCTCCTCCGTTTTTTTTCGTCGGTTAATAAAACCAGAAAAAACAAGGTGTGATAATGAATACATTCAGCTTCGTCTGTTGGCGCCACACCAGGCAGGTCAGAAGGATAAGACGAGGTAACGAACATGTATGAGGGTCCTTTATAAGTTACTCGAATGTTTACGATCAATTAATACTGACACATAAACGCTAATTCCAGCATCATGTAATAATCTCTTGCTGAAAATAGCCTTTCTAACAATGATCTAGCAATTAAGCACAATCACTGTTTTGGAGGATGGAGATCACCTTAGCTGTATCACTGTACAAGCACTGCACCATGGACTCTAAATAATATTAGATTAATCAAAAATTCAAAAGTAGGGTACATTTATACTTTCATATGATTTTATTTACAGTTTTGAAAGATGTTAGGCATAGTTTTATATTATACTTATTTCAAAATGAAGGGAGGTAATCCAAACAAAATACAGTTTTACAGATCTTGTTATTTTTATATGGTAACACCAATCTAAATGTATGCTCCATGCAATAATTATGACTGGAGCGACAATTACTTCACTGTTTACATCATAGGTGCTGCGGTAACATAGCATTTCAGAGCTCTTGTGTTGGACTCTATTAATTTAGTTATTGTTCTGTGTTAAACAGAAAACGTTTTGCGATTTTTGTAACGCAGAAGTACTTATTTCACTTTGATTAAAGCTAAAACAATAATTTTTGTAAGTTTTTTATTTAACCGTTAGAAAACTTAAAATAATTGTAACATTAAGTCAATTAACTATAAAAGTGCAGTTTTCGTGCCTAAACCATTGTCAGCCACATGCAAGACAAATAATTCGACTTTTTTTTTTGTTTATTTTCTTATTCCTGTGCACAGTGTACAAAATTGATATCTACTTTAATAGAACAATGAATATAACATTGAATATTTTAGTCATTTGTATCTTTAGTTCTAATTACTTATTAATTAAAATCTACTTAAAGTGTCATTGTACTTATGGATTTTTTATAAATGGAATTAATCTTTAAGTATATATACCATCGGCTAGGGTCACGAGATTGTTGATACTGTGACCCTGGCATATGGGCAACTGAAGGAGCACGAGTGGGTTTTAGTCAGTAAAAGTCTGACACGCCCTCCCGCTCCGCCCAGAGCGGGAGAAGTCATTTGATGATTTCCCATCCAAAAAAAAACCCTATAAGGATTATAGGCGTAATGTTATGCTGTTAGGTTTTTTATGAGAGTTATGGGGACTTGTAACTTTTGAGTACATTAGACTTTACAAATCTTTTGTGTATTAATTTAAAGCTGTATTGATATGTTTGGAGACTTCATTTGATGATTTCCAATAAAAAAAAGTATTTATACCATATACCATATTTTTTTCACAGTACTGTTTACCTAGACAATGTATTTACATAACATGTAAAAATGCAAAAGTTTTTCTTTTACTTTCACAGCTTAAACTAATAGTGAACCCATTTTAATTTGTTCCGACTTGAATGGTTAGTTGTGGATTCTACCCTGGCTGGAGCTATACTTTGTGTACATAATTTCATAACCACTGCTCTCAAAACTTTACAGACATAAAAACAGTGAGGAAACCGGTATGTCTTGGGACCAAAAATCTGAAGACATGTACCAACCCGCACCGGGCCCACGTGGTAGATTACAGCCAACTGCCTCTCAAAGAGAGTAGGTGTGTGCCCCAGTAGGGGGAACATTATAGGCTGATAACACTTACAACAATAATTAATACTTTAAAGAGCCAGTTGAAATGATAATTAAAAATAGAAAGTAAGGAAGGGCAAGTATAATTGTGACTATGTTTTTCATATTGTTTTTTAAGTAATATATAATTGTATTTAGCTTTCAATATCTCACAAGCAGCTACTTAATAACCAGAAGTAGTACCTACCAACAAAAATTAAATTAATTCATGATTTCACACACACTTAAATTAATCATAGTTGTGCTAGTGTAGACAACCTTGAGTGCTGAGGTCATTACAGAGACCTCTGGGAGGCCAGTGACCAAGGTCAAGTTCAGCAGGTGTCTTTGAAATGCTGTAACTATTTGGCATTGTTTTTTTCTTTACTATTGTTATAATTCATAAACAAATTTGTTTTATTTTAAAATATTTATTTCATACAATTGTACTGCCTTGTACTGTTGTCAAGTAAAACAGTTTTTATATCCTCATTAAGAACATTATAAATCTTGATTGTTTGGTCTAAAAAGCATGAGCTTTAGATATGAAAGATAAAGTATATAGGTACAGCAGATTCCTAGTGAATCATCTTTATCTTGCACTCATAATTAATATCACTCGACTTCTAAGATACGGAACGTTTTTTACACGCTCACATTACAATCATGTATCTATTTACAAATCTTTTGCAACTCAGTTAACAGTCACACAGAATTTCTACCGCCCCTAAGACTACCCACTGACCCTAAAAACATTCCATGATTCAATCATTCGCGACCCAATCCGAATCTGTCAAACGTCGGAGATTTACCGATACGATCGTTATCAACGCGAATCAAAACAAACATCGAACAGGAAACGTCAATCTAACCCTGACGCTGACCCTCGCTAATTAAATGGACATACATGTCCATCCTCACCTTGCCGAGCTTCTCCACGGGCACCATCGACAGCGGCGCCTTTTCCTTCACCTCCACCAAGCCTTGCAAGTCACCACCGGACCCCGAACGAGAGCCAGCGCCTCGTTGGGACCCTCGCGGCGTGCTGGTACCACTACCAGATTGGTCTCCCCCAACCTTCGTGTCGTGGCTATGGTTGTTCCCCATCACTTCACCACACTTCTAACACCTTAATTACGTAATTTAAGCAGGAGTGGATCCTGCAATCACAACAATTTACGAGTTATTAGCGTAGAAGCTAGCTGGTCTGGTGATCACACGAATAAACGTCACACGCATGACAGACAACTGACGTCAGTTGTCAAACGGTCGAAGTCAAGTGGGCGCGTTCGGATACATTGACGGTGATTTTTTAACTGAGGACCGAGATGTGATGTGTGAATAATAAAAATTGAAAAATAGTAACAAGCTTCACGTAATCGATAGAAACATCTGTGAAGTAAACAGTGTTTAAAATAAAACATTGATTTTATACGTAACTAGCTTTTTTCCAGCGACTTCACCCGCGTATTATACTCATAAACCTTCCTCTTGAATCACCCTCCTATTGATGAAAACCGCATTAAAATTCGTAGCGGAGTGTACAAGATCTAAGCGTACAGACGCAGAACCGACTTTGTTTTATGTAAAGATTATATTCTAGGTCTAAAATAAGCTTGTTTCCGAGGTAGGTGGATATGAAAGATAAACATTAAGGTAGGATTTGTTATGTCTACAAAAGCAAAATAAAACACAGTAATTATATTTTATTGTAGATGTTTAATTCACGTTTTTCTTTTAATTTATGTATAGTACAGAATATCACAGACAAGAAGACCTTAAATTTAATCTTAACAAACTTATTCAATACCCCCATTCTTGTGCACATTCCACATACACATTGTTTGCATAAAAAAATAACAGGGTATAATAATTTAACAGAGATCTTAATGGATGATTTATTAAACGTGCTACGAAGTTAAAGATTGTAGAAACCGCATCGCCGGCAGTTCTATGAATAAATGCAGAGGCAGCGCTGCCGAGTAAGTCCAGAATATTGTTGACAGCCAGTGTCCACCCTGAAACAAAAATAGATATCCATGTTCAAAAATACCTAATAAAAAGGTACTAATTACGACCACCACACACCCAAAAGCTATAAAATAATAATTGTCCAAGGCAGAAGGCCGAACTTCATAATGTTACTTGGAGTTTTGCCCTATGATTTTAGATACATTTTGACAGGGCTCCAGACAGGATTTGAACAAAATTTAACTTCAAATTCAAAGTCAACTGCTTATATTTGATGTCCAAATTTGAATGAAAAAAAAAAACTTACAATATCAAAGACGGAAGTCCTGTTGGTGTTGGTCCGCTGAGCTAGCAGTGTGAGAGAGAACAGCCAGTGGATCAGATAGATGGATAGCGACATGCGGCCCAGGATCTCCCAGCCGCGCCATGACAGGAACTTCCACCAAACTCCTGAGAATTACCGAAGTTTTGTTAGTTTCATAATCATAAACGTTTATTTGTTGAGATAGTAGGTACCTACATAAAATAAAGGTGTTTACAAAATTGTGATTCTTATAGCATGGCACTTTAGTTAGCTACGAATCCATTGTAATACTACTAGATTAGATTGTACTACTTTTAGAAACTTTATGTAAAGTATTTTGAAGAAAATCTATTCGTAACTAAATAATAAATGAACTTGTCTATTCATTTACATAATAATACAATCGTTCTAGTAAGTTTTTGAAAACCTCGTGTACATATAAATAAAATTAAGTCATTTCCGGGCCTAGGATGCCTTCATCATCATCATTATTTCAGCCGTAAGACGTCCACTGCTGGACTTAAGCCTCCCCCAATTTGAGGGGCTTTGCCATAATCGCCACGCTTGGCAGGCGGGTTGGCGATCACGTCAGTATGGTGGTAAAATGCATAGAGAACGCTGCTGCCCATTCTCTAGTAAGTCCCTTAGTCGCCATTTACGACACCCACGGGAAGAAATGGGGTGGTGTTATTCTTTACGTCCGGCACCACACGGCACGGATATTGCCTTGTGGCACTCTTTTTCAGTAAACGTAGAACCTTGATCATAAAATCCAAAAGGATTTTACGAAAAATCTAGCAATTCTTCAAGTATGTGCTTGTTTTTTAGACAAACCACTATTCCAAAGTTCTATGACCAAAACTTAAGAAAAAAAATTGGATATGAATACTTACTATCAATTTTATTGAAGAATCCGTACATGGCGAAAGCCGTGAGCGTAATGAAGACAGGCCTGTCCAGAGTCGCGTAGAGGATGACCAGCAGGGGGTGGGTGACGCCCTTCATCCAATAGCCGGCGACCACCCACAAGAACATACACGGAACGGACAGCCGGTACAGCACTCGCATGCACTGGAAAAAGAGAAAACACTTATTGTTGTAAAGATAGAGCTTAATTAATTATTGAAATAAATGCATTCAATTTAACTGTTCAAAAGTAAAAAAAAAGACTTTGAAATATGTTTTGTGGTGTAGCTTATAATTATGAAGCTGATAATACTTCATAATTATCAGCTACATCATTCAAGCTAACGGTGTCCTTTCAGCTGGTTCTGATCCGCTGCATCTAAGGCACCCGTTTCTGTTTATTTTCAGACATAATAAGATTATCTTCAAAACCTTAACCCACCGTACTCTGAGCAGGTCGGTAGCCATCCACCTGATGCGAGTGGTACACGAAAGCCACCAGTAGACCAATGAGCGCTGAAGGTAGACTGTCCCAGGGTGCTGAGTACAGCCAAGTGAAGGACCGCTCGCCGGGGAACTGGGTCCTCATCAACCTGGAGAAATAGGTCTTTATTACGTATGGAAAAGCGGAGGTAAAAAGTAAGCCCACATTCCCCCAGTTAAATCCGTCGTGATACGGGACAACCCCATTGCCATTAACCGATCACAAATCCAGACACCAAAAGTCCTTAGGGAACACGCCGAAACATTTTGCCGAGTTTGGGAGTCGAACACAGGTTCGAGCCTGTTCGAGGCAATTGCGCTTGTTACTACAGTCTTTCCTATATTAAGGCCCTCTTGTAGTTGAAGACGTTTCGGCGAACACTGGCCGGTCGTTGCGAGCGCTTGAGCTGCTAGATTTTGTGTATAATTGTTTCGTGGAGACAAAATGATAAGGAAATTATAAAATATTTTCTCAGCATGCCCTAAAAAACAATAAAACCTATCTTTTGGTATAAGTTTTACATGGTTTATTGATGGAATCTCTTCAAGGTACACGTTTTAAACGGCGATTTAGTGTCATTTTTATGATTATTTTTTATCGAGCCAATTGTTTTAATTCACGTTTCTATCTTCACACAGCGCTTAACAGTATGTTCAATTTTCCTAAATATTTTTTTTTTTTACGGAAACTATCCCTTTTGCTAGATTTACAGAGGTTTAAAAAAGTTAAAAAGTTCTGCAACCTCGCCTTAAGCTGTGGATTAGTCGCGCTGATACCTTCTTGGAATGTCTTGACCTTGCGAGCATTGATCTTGTTTAAGTATCCCGTTTGTAACAACTAATAAGAATCAAATAATCGGAACGAATGACTAGATAATTTTAGTACTAAACTTTGACCTAATGTAGTATAAATAGGTGGGTCTGTAACTTAACTTCGAGAGTCAGTCATATGTTCCATTCATCGAACATATGACTCTCAAAGTTAAGTTACGGACCCTTAATAGGTATAGGACCCTTGGTAGGTAGGTACCTATTAAGGATCTAAAAGAGGCGGATATGTTTTAAAATCGTTTTAGCATAGCCGACTGCATGAGTCGTGGTATAATGAATGGTGGTATTCATAATCTATATATATAAAATTCAAAGTCCTGAGTGACTGACTGACTGACTGACTGACTGATTGACTGATATATCAACGCACAACCTAAACCGCTGGTCCTAGAGACATGAAATTTGGAGGATGTATTCTTTGTGAAGAGTAGGTATCCACTAAGGAAGGGTTTTTTGAAATTCAATCCCTAAGAGGGTGAATTGGGGTGTTGAATTTTCACGCGGGCGAAGCCGCTGGTGGAAGCTAGTATTATAGATATGGCTACGAGATCCATAAACGGAAACTAACCGTGGAAGACATTTGTGACATGACCTTATAAATAACAATTTTTCTAATTGTGTGTTAAAAAAGGTAACTAAAGGATAAACGTGGGTGAAGTCAGTTTTGAATTAATGTAGGTCATATGGTTTTTTTGCTTTAAAAAGTAATAAAACAAATAGGTAAGTAGCTATAATGAGTTGTTTTATTAATAATTTTTTATACTCAACATGGTCTTTTTGACTACTGGTTTTGTAGTTCAACCGATGCAATGCTAGTGAAAAGCATTTTGCTTTTTTGTAAAACTACTTAATAGTTCTGAGAACATAAAGCGCTCTAATTAGGTAGGTGTCTACTAATTAATTACTGTTGCAAAAGATTGGTGTGTACCTACAGTAATAACAACACATGCAAAAAAAACAACAAACACAATTAATTATTTAAAAAAAATAAATTAAAAGCTCACTCGTCAGTAGGTAAACACAAGGAAATAATGGCGTAATGTCATGTTGAACTAAGGGTGAATTTCAATAATGGAACTGCACACGATGGGCATATCTAATCAATGACAGCTCTTAAACGTTAAAGTTTCATTGACAGTGAATGTGTGAAACGCACCTTAAAACGGGTGACAACCATAAAAAAATATGAAATACTTACTCTGGAATCATAAGAAGCACCATAGGCTTGAGCTGCCAGTAGTATATGATCGCGAAATTGACCAGAATAGACCCGAGGATCATAGCTCCCAGGACCTTGACTGCAGTGTGCGGCCACCTGCCCAGCAGCAGGGTCAAGATGGTGCAGACGATGTATAGCTGCATGTCCACGGCGAGGAACCTGGGGATGTAGAGGATAATGCTTATCTATATATATAAAATTCAAAGTCCTGAGTGACTGACTGACTGACTGATATATCAACGCAAAGCCTAAACCGCTGGTCCTAGAGACATGAAATTTGGAGAGTGTATTCTTTGTAAAGAGTAGGTATCCACTAAGAAAGGGTTTTTTGCAATTCCATCCCTAAGAGGGTGAATTGGGGGGTTGAATTTTCACGCGGGCGAAGCCGCTGGCGGAAGCTAGTAAGGAATATAAGGAGCGTACCTCAGGGGTCTGTCTTAGGCCCTTAAATCTTAAACTCTCACAAAATAAAATAGTAAAAGTGTAAGGTTAAAAGGCTGCGTCATTAGCGTTGTCAAGTTACCATAATAGCTATAGTTTTCAAAATTGCGATTACAAGGTACTTAATTCAACAAGTAAACAGAATAAATTATCGTAACCAGGGAAGTGTATAATTGACGTAACAATAACATTAATCAACTTGAACGGAAAGGACAATAAGATAAACAGGAAAAAAAATCTTCCGTTAATGGCGCAGTTGAATCGGGGTTGGGGTGAGATAAAGATAAACTAAGATTAACGATTAAGATAGCCATATTTCAGTAATACAAATGGGATCACGATTTAAACTAATGTGGTGAAAGTGATGAGTCTCCCGGCATGCTATCCGAAAGCGTAATGATTCTTTTTACGTAGGTAATGCATAAAATATACAAGGCATAGAGCACGGTAATAATATACAAAGTTGATATGACTAGAGCGTGGTGTCGCAATAACGCTGAGATGTTTATTACTCACCGGTGATTGACCCGAACATAATCGGTGACCACTAATGAAAACTCATATAACCAACCTCATAAAATATTTACAAAAAGATCTACTAACATTGATTCCAATTATTGTTCTTGTAATACAATCTAAACAGTTTTCCAAATCATCATTGACTTACTAAACCGTGACAATACCTATACGAAATTATTAGCTTAAAAGGATTTGTACATAATTGCTCCTTTTATTATCGTGACTTTCATCGCTTTTGGCGAGGAAGGGTCAACCACAAATACACAATTTCATAATCTTGTTGCCATATCTGTGAATTATTTCTTAACAGTATATCCTAAGGTTTATGTTTGTCCCTCACACTGACACAAATTGCTACTAATTCGGTTATCTCCGAATGTGGATTTGTTTTGCGAAACTAGCGGCTTTGTATTTTCCAATGTCATATTTATTTTTTGGGATTTTTTTGAACTTACAAGGTCAACTGTTTTATGTTTTTGGTCTTTGTTTAATGCAGTATAAGATAAATTAAGATGAATTTAGTGCGAATGTTTTGGGTATTCTTAGTGTAGGCTTCAATTACATTTCAACAAACTTAAACCAGACAGGTGGAGAATGTTTAGCCTGTATATCTCTATCTCAAAACGCCTAGACGGAAAAATTGTATTTATTTATTTATAGGCTAAAGACATAAAATAAAGTAATAAAAACTCTCTCAAACTCACCATGTGTGAATTAGACACTTATCGTCCAGCTGCACAAAGTTGTTCACATACAGTGCCTGCGCCCACCACTTGCTCCTGCAGCGGTCTGCCTCGTCTTCGATCATCGGGCCCCATAGAGGACCATCACCAGCATACGCCCACCATGACGTCGCCAGCCCCAGGACGAACAGGTAGAGAGGAGATATTCTGAGCAATAAATAAACAGGTGAGTGATATTAGTTGTGGGGAATTCGGACGGCGACGTATCGAAGGACTAAGTTTCTATAATATAAAAGGGATTATGAAAGTCTAATTAAAGTATGATTAGCGTCTAGAGTGATTGACTATATGAAAGGCCAGTTATGAGAAATATAAGCTTGAGAGTGACATTATTTGTGAATTATTATTATTGGTTTGAACGGGCTCCAAAAAAAACGAGATTCAAAAATTGGAAGAGGATAATAAAAAAGATCATTACTATAAAAAAAAAAAATTAACAAAAAATTAAAGTTTTTTTGGCGGTTTAATTTTTTGTTAAAAAGTTCTTTTTTTGTGGCTTTAATGTACTAATAATACTTGACAAGGTATACTCTATCCAATGAAAAAAGAATCATCAAAATCGGACTACTCTGTTTAAAGTTATGCGTGGTTATACATTACAATCATTGAGTGAATAATCAATCATCCCCCGTTTTCCGACCCTTAGGATTCGATTTTGTTTTTTATATGGGACCTTCGGAGTATACCCTTTCCAATAAAAAAGAATTATCACAATCGGACTATTATGTTAAAAGTTATGCGTGGTCATACATAAAAAAAAATATACGCGTCGAATTGAGAACCTCCTCGTCGGTTAAAAATAGATGGCTATAGATCAGAATGTTACCTAGCAATCCTATGCATCAGGCACTGTGGCAGCATCTTGATGCTGAGCTGCCTCTTGGGGTTGTCAGCCACATGGAGCAGCAGGTTGTAGGCCAGAAGGAAGCTAGAAGCCATGATGAAAGTCTGGACTATGGAGGTGCCGTTTTGCATATATGCTGAGAGGACATGGTGACTGCTCTGGAAGAAATAAGTCGATGTTGTAATAAAATATTATTTAAACCGTTAATTGTTACAAGCATGATGTAGAGAAAGCAATTACTGAAGCTTCTGAACATTTTTGAAAACAAAAATCATTAAGATCGGAACGATAAAAATCGTCAACAACCATATTATGGCATTGTGCATATATATAGATATGCACGATGCCATAATATGGTTGTTGACCTAATAATCGATAGGATCTAGTGATTAAACGTATACACTTACTTTCTCAAAGAACTGTGGGTTGTATATGTATGTGATGTGGTAAGCCAGCACGGAGTGAGCCATCATCACTAACAGCAACGTTATAGCTCTGAAAAATTAAAACACTTTAAAATATAATACATTCTACAGAGCTTAGAAATACGTATGGGCTGCGAGTGAATATTAATGGTCCTCACTTCATTCCCTGTACAGGCTTGAGGGCGGATAGCCTCGGGTCTCCTTCGCTGTAGTCCGCCGTCAACCGGTGCCAGTTCGCCACCAAGGACCAGGCCATCAACTGTTTGATTGCTGCAAAGGACCAAAGAAAATGATAATGAATACTTACTGTATATTTGGTGGTTGGTAAAATGGTTTTGAAGCAACGTAATTAATATTTATTATGTAATAAATATTATATTTATAACAAGACTCCTTTAATCATTTACATTAAGTATATTTAAATCACTTTAAACATTATTTAAAAAAATATTCGACAAAAAACTGACCCTAAGCTCGATAGATGGCGTTGGGATCGAATTAGTTCTCGCTATGGTTTCGTTACCGCGGAAACATGACTATCGCGGGCACACGTTGCTCAAGTTGCCATCAGGAGGGTCTTAACTGACTCGACTGAACAGCGAATGATGAACAAGGATATGATCCAAGTGATTACAATCCGCTCGCTTGTTTCTCAACTATCGCAGAGATTCGAGTCGAATAACTGACGCTGTTTATGGCCAATTTTTTAGTAATTATATTATCCGCCAGGTAGCGTCACTAGTATGCAGAGCTGCAATCGAATCAATCGATACTGCGATGCGTGTTTAGCGCGTTAGATGTTCTTTTCATAGCATACTGCGACGAAAAACTGTCAAATACCGTAAATGTGTCAGTCTTGTTTTGAAAATCAACATTTTATTCTTAAGTCCCTGGCGCGACATTTTGCGAAAGAGACATTCTGCGAAAGAGACTTTTACGAAAGAGACATTCTGCGAAAGAGACGTTTTACGACCAGGGGACATTTTGCGAAAGAGACGTTTTACGCCTGAGCCTGTCAGTCATGTGCATGAATCAATATTAGAGCCGCCTTTTTCAAAGGAACAAAATGGATTCTTAATAAAAAAACAATTTAGAAGCAACTTTGGTATGTAATAGCACTAGTATAGATACAAAAAAATGGAAAAAAGCGTGGGGTGCTCTTTAAGGTATTTTTTTATTGATATCTGGCACCCCACGCTTTTTTCCATTATTTTGTACTTTTTAGTTTGGTTTTCAATGGAAGCGTGTTTTTTAGTTTTTTTAAACTATTATTTATTTTCTATTTTTTAGGGTGTTCCGAATTTTGAGACGTATGCAGCGTAGTTTGTGTCGTATGTCAGCGTAGTTTGCGTCGTATGTCAGCGTAGTTTGTGACGTATGTCAGCGTAGTTTTCGAAGACAGTTTTTTTGCTGTCCTGGTAAACCTGGCAAGGATAATGGCACAAATTTATGAAATTATTGCATTGTCATCGGTCCTTGACAGGTGTGCAAATTTTGAATGAAATCTGGTCATTTAAAGTGGGTCAAAATCGCGCTACAAGGAGTCGGTTACAAACAAACATACAAACAAACACAAACATACAAGTGAAGCTCATATAATAAATTATCAACATGATTATCCCGTATTTCATTCAATATTATTTCAGCTTTCAATGGAATCGTGTGATGGTTTAGTATTTCATCAGTCTTCGCTCGTACATCTTCATTGTAATCTTTTTAATCTGAATCTAACCGGTTATTATTCAGTAGTATAGATTGTAAGTTTGTAACCGTTCATTCTAACTCATTAATCAAAAGTATCATAACATTTGTTTACTCAAGTATTTTTAGAACATCCCAAGGCTAACTCTACGTTATCTAATTACATATAGAGCCCTACCATGGCTCCTGTAGCGGAGAACGGTTTGAATGTAGAGTTTAGTCACGGTAGTTACCGAGTCGCGGCTTCCTCATTATAGTATGTTAACATTATGAGATGCCTCCTATATAAGATGGCCCTTTTAGTAAATACTTTGATGACATTATACGTTAAACATTGTCTGCCATGTAAAATCATAATCCAGTCATTACAACGGCTATAAGCCGCACGTTAGTTGTATTAAAACCAGTATAAGGTGGCTTCTTATTCTATTTAAACTTGGTACTGTGCTAGGCCTCAAAGTTTCTTCGAAGACGTTTACAATCTGATACCAATTTTGTTAATTAAGTTTCTCTTATGTGAACTGTTACAGCAGGAAACGATTGGCAGAATATTGCAAAGGACAGGGACAAATGGAAGGAACTGGAGGAGGCCTTCACCCGTGGAGGGGCCCCTACCACATAACAATAATAATAATAACTTAGATTATAAGAAGAAGTAAACCCACAAATAAATTAGATTTAGATTAGATTTATAACGATATTTTTTAATGGTAATGGGAAATAAAGGCTTTTTTATTTTATTTATTTTATTATGTGAACTGTAATTATTTTTTTCTTTGAGAAATAAATATCTTTAAACCCAAACATATAAATTATTATCAAGAATTAACAAACTAGTAACAGGATCGTTTACATTGTAGCTTTAAGCCTTTTGCTTATTTGCTTCTCTCTATAGACGGTGGTAGAGGATATCGACGAAGAACCAGTTACGTTGAAGTTTTTCGTCAATTATTATTAATAATAAAAAAAACTGTCTATACCTTTTGACCGCATCGGTAAGCAGAGTTTTCTATGATTTTATTTCTGCTCATTGATATGATGACCAACAAAAAATATTACCCTAGGGTTTAAGAACCATGCGCTGTCCGATGTCGCTGACACCCTCTTTTTAAATAAACAAGCATTAACTCACGTTTCCCCTCATTGCTCTTCAGCACATCATACGCCGTCCCCACCACGTTCATCCCCACTATTAGTCCGGCCACACACAAGAAGGCCAGGTCCCAGTTATCCACCATCCTCCTATTGCCTCCGGTCTTGCAATACTGTAGCTGCGTCAAGTTGGCTTCGAGCCCGTAGTGGGAGCGAGTGAGGTTGTTGACGCACTGGCTGAACCGCGCCCGAGGGGATGGGTCGCGGATGTGGCTACACGAGGTGGACAGGCACAGGCCGCGGTGAATGAGCGTGTGGTTGAAGCGGTAGGGGTCGGCTGAGAAGTGCTGAAAGGTAATGGTGATGATGAGCTGACAATGTGTCATACAAGAAACCCAAGCTTGGGTTCAGCTCGCCATTGTATACGCATAAGCTGTACTAATAATGTAATAACTTTGATTTTGGACTGTAAAGGTTGTCCTCTGAAAGAAACTTTACATCAAGCGGCGTTAACAGCACAGAAATGAAGTACGAAACTGCTAAGGTACGTTTTTTTCCAGAGTTTATTACGTACAACCCGATTCTTAGCTCAAGTATCATTTTCTCCTGCCAGGGTCGCGAGATTCGTTCGAAAGAGTTACCGTGGCACTGGCATATGGGCAACTGAAGGAACACGGGTGGGTTTTAGTCAGTAAAAGTCTGACACGCCCTCCCACTCAGCCCAGAACGGGAGAAGTCATTTGATGATTTCCCATCCAAAAAAAAAATTATCATTTTATAAAAAGGCAGTATTACCTCTATAACACTGAGAAGGCGATCGTTCCTGTGCTGCATCAGGTCGAAGGTTCCCAGGCAGAACACTCCTCGCCCCGCCAGGCACGTCTCCCAGTCATCCAGGTAGAACAGCTTCGGCATCTCATAGTAATCCACATCTGTGAGACGAGGTTATTGGTTTCAAAGGAGACCTTGGATTTGCTACCTTTATAAAGGGAGGATTTAGTCTACCTTCAAATCCGTCTGATATAAAGAAAACTCTAATCATTGTATCTCTCTATCGAGTCCGAACATACTCGTACAATTCCGAAGCAAATACATCAGTAAAACGTTAAACTAAAGTTAAAGTTTAATTAAACGTTAGTTATATTTTTATCTTAACACTGATCATAAAGGGTTCACAGCAAAATAAATATTTCATTAGGGTTCTGTACAAAATGGTAAAAAAGCTTTTTGAAAAAAAAAAAAAAAACCGCCGTAAAAACTGAAAAGCATAAAATAATAAACCTTTCAGTTATTTTGAGTCGGCGCCAAACAATCAAGGAACAAAGATCACTCAAAGCGCCGACTTAAAATGACTGAAAGGTTTATTATTTTTTGCTTTTTAGTTTTTTCTGTTGGTTAATTTTCTTTTGTAGGTTTTTTTTTTGTTAAAAAGCTATTATTTTATGTTGCTATAATCTACTAATAAAACTTGGCGAGGCATACCCTATCCAATTAAGAAAGAATTATCAAATCGGACTACTCTGTAAAAAGTTATGCGTGGTCATACATTACAATCAGTGAGTGAACAATCAATCATCCCCTTTTTCCTACCCTTAGGGTTCGATTTTGTATCCAAATTTATCTGGGTCCACCTTCGGGGTATACCCTTTCCAATAAAAAAATAATTATCAAAATTGATCTACTTTGTAAAAAGTTATGCGTGGTCATACATAAAAAAAATACGCGGCGACTTGAGAACCTCCTCTGTTTTTTTTTGTTGGTTGAAAAGCAACCCTTATGAAAATGAAATGAAAATGAGAAAAGGTTTTTTCGAATTAACAAGTTTTAACTTACATCAGTGGTGATTGGAACCTCCTTTTAAGCGTATAAAGCCTGTATTAGGAGACTTATGGTAAGACTCTGGTTGTCTGTCTGTCTGTCACAGCTGGATATCTCAAGAACTACTAATGATATCAACATGAAATTTAGAGTAGTTTTAGATGACGTTGTACAACTATTTTCCATTTAAGAAAGTGATAAAAACGTGTACTTTTTTGTGCAACTTTTTTTTCTGTAAGGATTTCTTAAAAAATCGATGTGAAATTATTAGGGCATGTGGGGAATCAAATGAAAGAACGCTATTTGTACATTCTCAAACATTTTACTTTAAAAATCTGAAATTATTCTATGTGATAGAAGTTTATGTAAAGATTATATGAAAAATAAAACGATGTCTCTAAATAGCACACTTTTCAGAAATCATCAACAAAAATTACATTAGTACCATTCTCGGTCAAGAGACGGCCACGTTATTTTTTTTTACATTTTCTTCAAATCCCGAACAATACGTGGCCGTAAAAAAATATTTGAGAACGTACAAATAGCGTACTTTCATAATTATGATACCCCACACGCCCTAGTTGCCCCCCTTCGAATTTTTAAGACTCCGTTAAAAAGAGATTCTCTTTTGCAAAAGAGTCAGACTGAGTCTTACCAAAAGGGTTCCTTTTTACCATTTTGGTACGGAACCATAAAAACTACCGAATAGAGGATCTCAACCTTTTTAGGGTTCCGTTGCCAAATGGCAAAAAACGGAACCCTTATAGATGCGTCATGTCTGTCTGTCTGTCCGTGTATGTCACAGCCACTTTTTCCGAAACTATAAGAGCTATGCTGTTGAAACTTGGTAAGTAGATGTATCCTGTGAACCGCATTAAGATTTTTACACAAAAATAGAAAAAAAAACAATAAATTTTGGGGTTCCCCATACTTAGAACTGAAAATCAATTTTTTTTTTCACTTTCACTTCCAAAGTGGTAAAATGTGTCCCCCCTGTAACTTCTAAAATAAGAGAATGATAAAACTAAAAAAAAAACCGGCCAAGTGCGAGTCGGACTCGCGCACCGAGGGTTCCGTACAAACCTGGAGGTATTCACGGTTTATGCATAAGGTTTCATCATCATCATCATCATTTCAGCCGTAAGACGTCCACTGCTGGACTTAGGCCTCCCCCAATTTGGGTGGGCTTTGCCATAATCGCCACGCTTGGCAGGCGGGTTGGCGCTCGCAGTATTGTGGTGAAATGCATAGAGAACGCTGCTGCCCATTCTCTAGTAAGTCCCTTAGTCACCTTTTACGACACCCACAGGAAGAAATGGGGTGATGTTATTCTTTACGTCCGACACCACACGGTACTAAGGTTTATGTTTATGAAATTATTATTTTTTTAATTTTTAGGGTTCCGCACCTCAAAAGTCCGTCCGTCCGTCCGTCCGTTTGTCAAGACCCTTTTTCTCAGGAACGCGTGGAGGTATCAAGCTGAAATTAATATCAAATACTCAAGTCTACTGTCCCTTGGAGCTGTGAAAAAATTAAACTTCTAAGCTAACGCAATCAAAAGAAATAGCCGTTTATACCGCAAATTTCCACAAATTTTCGAAACTCGCAAGGGAATCAAAACCTAAAGGGTACTTCCAGTCGATCTAGAATTTTGAAATTTGGTACGAAGCAACGTCTTATAGCACAGATAAAGGAAAAATTGCGAAAACCGTAAATTTTTAGTTACATCATATAATAAACAGAACAAAACACAGACAGAAATAAAACCAAGCCAAGAAACAGAACAGAACTACGACTCGATTGTCGTGATGGGTGAACTTTTACTTATATACCTAGCGCGAGTCCGACTCGCACTTGGCCGGTTTTTATATTTGAGTTGACCGAATGAAAGGTAAATTGTGGTTTATGATTTATGATGTAAGTATTAAAAAAAAAACTACTTACTAGATCTCGTTCAAACCAACTTTCGGTGGAAGTTTACATGGTAATGTACATCATATATTTTTTTTAGTTTTATCTTTTCCTTAATTTAGAAGTTACGGGGGGACGACGACACATTTTACCACTTTGGAAATGTCTCTCGCGCAAACTATTCAGTTTCGAAAAAAATGATATTAGAAACCTCAAATATCATTTTTGAAGACCTATCCATAAATACCCCACACGTATGGATTTGAAAAAAAAAATTTTTTTTTGAGTTTCAGTTCTATGTATGGGGAACCTTAAATATTATTGTTATTTTTCTATTTTTGTGTGAAAATCTTAATGCGGTTCACAGAATACATCTACTTACCAAGTTTCAACAGCATAGCTCTTATAGTTTCGGAATAAAGTGACTGTGACATACACGGACAGACAGACAGACAGACAGACATGACGCATCTATAAGGGTTCCGTTTTTTGCCATTTGGCAATGGAACCCTAAAAAGACTGATATCTTCTATTCGGTAGATTTTTATGGTTCCGTACCAAAATGGTAAAAAGGAACCCTTTTGGTAAGACTCAGTCTGTCTCTTTTGCAAAAGAGAATCTCTTTTTAACGGAGTCTTAAAAAATCGAAGTGGGGCAACTAGGGCGTGTGGGGTATCATAATTATGAAAGTACGCTAAACATAAACCGTGAATACCTACAGTTTTGTACGGAACCCTTTGTGCACGAGTCCAACTCGCATTCGGCCTGTATTTTGAAATCGGATAAAAATGCAAAATAGGATACTATCTACAAACTTGTTCCAGTAAAATAAAGTCCCGCAAAACAAGTTGTTTGTGGCCTACAGATGTGAGGTAGGTAAATGATCTTTTGAATTAATTACTATTACTTCGGGTTTTCCATCTGGAATTTCTCAGTAGCAGCCCGGATTTAAGATTTCTTCCGAACCATCAAGGCTTCAAGTTCGCCCAAATGTGGGTGTGGGACTAAAGGCCTAGCCCTCGAGACCAGTAGGCGTAGCACGACCAATTCCATCTCTATTCTACCAAGAATAGACAAAGTTCTGTCTTTTCAACTCGACATCTCTTCGGCCCGAGTACGGGGCGACCTGTAGACTCGGGTTTCTATAAAGACAACGACAGTAATTCTTTCCATAGCAAGAGAGTGGTAATTAATGTAATTAAGCTGGATCCGCTAAGGAATTTTTCATTGAATAGTCATACAGTGGGATTAAACGAACTTAGAGTATTATATTGATAAAAAGAAAAAAAAAATATCGCCATGTTCAACATCGTAGAATTTTGTCGACTGAAATATTTCCTCTCTTCAGTTTTAACATCGCCGTGCTTAAGACGATAGAAATTTTTCTACATTCTGTCATTTTGTCTATTCTTCCGCCTACAAAACTCGTTTCTACGGTGGTCATGCTACGCGTGCAGGCCTAAAGTTATACTTACGTGGGAATAACTTCGATAATCAGGAAATGAAAAAAAATAAAACCTCTAATATGCTATTTACTATCACCATCACTTTATTAAAATGCCTGCCCATAAAACTCGGGGTCACAGTAACAATAGTTCCTGTATCGAATGTATCGCGTACAATGAGCAGTAAAGAGAATAGTTTCTCGGCTAATATAAGGCGATAGACGGCAGTTAGTGCGAGTGGTTCCTCACTGACGGAGCATTGTGGTGGTCAGTGAGTCAGCAGCCTTAGCGGGTGCTGTGATGATATAATGAGAGCGATAATTGGCCCCTAACCGAAAGTGATGTAGGTATATTTGCATAATTCGATGTTGATTGAGTGGTAGCTAATCTGACTGTGTATCGTGTGGTGCCGGACGTAAAGAATAACACCACCCCATTTATTCCCGTGGGTGTCGTAAAAGGCGACTAAGGGACTTACTAGAGAATGGGCAGCAGCGTCCTCTATGCATTTTACCACCATACTGCGATCGCCAACCCGCCTGCCAAGCGAGGCGATTATGACAAAGCCCCCCAAATTGGGGGAGGCCTAAGTCCAGCAGTGAACGTCTTACGGCTGAAATGATGAATCTGACTGCTGAGTCTTGATTTCGATCTCCAAGTCGAACAAAGTATGATTAGGGTTAACATTTAGAGCTTCTCTGTATTTCTCTCTAGTTGATATCGTAGGCCGGAAAATAGTGCATTGGACCTTAAACAGTTGAGCGATATAAGGTTACTGACCTACACCTACGGGGGTATCTATGAGGATGTACGTACGTATATCTCTGACTACCTTTTCGGAGAATACAGTCATGAAATTTTTCAGTCAGTCATCAAGCACGAGAGATGTCTGTGTATGCGGCTGTGCGTTTGTGTCGTATCTCATCTGCCATTTCAGCCGAAAGAGGACCACTGCTGGACACTGGTCTCCCCCAATTTGGGGAGAATTGCCATAATACAATACAATCTTTTATTTCAATCACCACGCTTGGCAGGCGGGTTAGGGACCGCAGTATGATGGTAAAATGCATAGAGAAATTTGCTGCCCATTTTATAGTAAGTTCGTTACTCGCCTCTTACGACACCCACAGGAAGAAATGGGATGGTGCTATTCTTTACGTTCGGCACCACACGGAATATATTTCGTTTATCCACTAAGTACATTTTCTTTGACTGTTTCTCTCCCAAACAAAAATAATTATAACACCTCACCATTTATTTCAAAGCCACCGACGGCCACCACCATCACTGTCAAAATCACCCACATGATGACCATCACTCTCACTCAATGTCAAAACACCAATGTTGAACTCAGTGCACTAATTAATAAAATGTACTTTTAGGGAAAGCTCTTACAGATAACGATCAACACTCGTTTAATAAGATTAATCACCACTAGTGGCTAACATCGACCACCGGAGGCTATCCGATGGTTCTGAGTAAATGAGCACCGGTGACGTGCGGTCACTTTTATATAGTCAACTATCGCACGACGCGCTTTGAGCGCCTCTACGATCTGTGCAAGGACTTCGATGCTAAAGCTTCACAGCCTCATGTCCTGGGTTTACCCCCACTTACTGGTTGCTTTAGTATTTCAATGGAGTTGAGTAATTTATCTAGGCATACAGTGGACCTATTAAGGTACCTTTTGAAGGTGGTAATACCCAGCTGGACTAGGGCTTTTGAAATATTAATGCCAGTTTACTAAGACTTAAATAAATTCAAAGTCAAATCATTTATTTTAAATAGGAACATAGTAGGCAATTTTGGACGTCAAAATGTACGAGAAAATTGAATTTATTTTTTCGGTTTTTCCCTTCCAAAGAGAATAGATGGTAAGGTTAACATGAATAGGTAGAAGTACCTACAAAAATAAGATGTAAGTAAATAATCAGTTGTAAAGCCAACAGATGGACCGATAAACTCAAAAAGGCGACTTCGATTAGGGAAGCTTCCTTAACAACACTGAATTATTGCGAAGACTAAAAACGGTTAAACCCGTTGAGTTAGTTTAGTGCAGTGTAAGTGAACTGAAACTATAGTGAAAGTGCTAAGTTTATAAAGAACACGTGAATCAAGTGTCTTCCCTCTAACTTATAGTGAATAAGAAAGACATTATTGGACGATTTCGACGAGTGCTTATTATAATAGGCTGCGTTCATTAGTGTCATAGTTTTGGCAGCCGAGTCGCCTGATTTCTAATGGCATGTTCTGCACTGGATATACCCATTGATAAACTTGACATACTTATAAATAATATGTATGTTTATTATAACATACCGCGTAAAAACCACGAATGCAAACTACAAGCATCTAGAACTGGAATTAAGCACGTAGGCCCTAGACTGTGGGACAACAGCTACTTAATTATAATATCCTCACCCTTGAGCGTTCGAGGCGGACGTAAAAGTGTTGATAATCAATATCATGTTTTCCCCTAAAAAGGCCAAGTACGGCCGATACAAGGAACTTTCTAATAGCACGTCGATAATGACAATGACGCACGTTACACGTATGGTTCTGATAATTACCGTGAAATACTAAATAAAAGATCAATTGAGTTTCTTTTAATGCTCCAGTTTTCCTTAACGCATGGGTAGAACGTCGGGGTTTTTCAGAAACCAAAGTTATTTATTTATCAATATTAAGTATATTGGTATACATATATATTATATCATTTAACAAAAAACCTTGGAGTTTGGAGATGGTGATGAAGTGATGTTGCTTCGTTTTTGTAGAACCCAAAATATTTGTTTGAATTTTGCCATTTTGGTAAGGCTATTGAGACAAAGATGGGCAGATCTATATTTTATAGTTAGTAACAAATACCTGCAAAAAATGGATTATTACTGGGAATATAATCGATTTCGTTTTATAACTTCCATTTAGACTAGACCAGTCCATAAACTTTTGCTTTTCTTAAATAATGTACTTATTACGGTTAGTATTAGTGATAATTTTGTTCTTTCAAATTTTCTATCCTCTTATATAATTCTAGATATTAGTTAGAATTATATTTATTTTTACACGCTTTATATTAGCTTCACTTGTTCGTTTGTATGTTTGTTTGTAACCGACTCCTTGTAGCGCGATTTTGACCCACTTTAAATGACCAGATTTCATTCAAACTTTGCACACCTGTCAAGGACCGATGACAATGCAATAATTTCATAAATTTGTGCCATTATCCTTGCCAGCGTTACCAGGACAGCAAAAAAACTGTCGTCGAAAACTACGCTGACATACGTCACAAACTATGCCGACATACGACACAAACTACGCTGACATACGTCACAAACTACGCTGACATACGTCTCAAAATTCGAAACACCCTAAAAAATAGAAAATAAATAATGGTTTAAAAAAACTAAAAAACACGCTTCCATTGAAAACCAAACTAAAAAGTACAAAATAATGGGAAAAAAGCGTGGGGTGCCTGATATCAATAAAAAAATACCTTAAAAAGCACCACACGCTTTTTTCCCATTATTTTTTACTTTTTAGTTTGGTTTTCAGTGGAAGCGTGTTTTTTAGTTTATTTAAACTATTATTTTTTGTTCAAGAAGCTGCAAATATGTTCTTTAATTGCCACGATGTGGCTTCCAAGTTTTCTAACTTCTGTTCCAATATTTTAATTATGGAATGCTGAAGCAAAATCATTTTTGTGGTGTTAAGAGTGACCTCACATTATACATTTTTATTATATTTTTGTATTGTATGCTCTTTCAGGTTTCTTTCATGGTATTCATTTTTTATTTCCAAGTTTCTATACTTATTAGGTATTTATATTATTGTTAACGGTAGAGTTTATATCCTCCTTCATTTTGCGTATATCAATTTTTTGTTGTTTCGTTTCCTTCTGCCTGTTTTACAACATTATTTTTATTTCATCCAAATTAATTCACATTAAGTTTATTGAAATAAACATACAAAAACGGACACATTAAATAATTATTTATTAATGAGCAACCATAAATTAGTACGACACACACTTTGCTTAGAAAAACAAGAGTAAAGTAGAATAAAATTCTGATGCCTATTGCCAAATGATTTTCGATTTAAATTTTAGATTTTTAGGATTTGGCATCATAAAAATTAAAAGTCATTTATTTAAACTGCTGAGAGTCGGCTCTTTTTAAACGATGAAAAACCTAATTACAATAAGAAAGTGCGAAACTGGGGACGTGTAATAGGAGCATAACGCAAAGCATAAAAAACACAAGCACTGAACAAGATAGAAATAATTTAATACCAGCAGAAACTAATGATATGATACAAAGATGTATAGAATTACAACGTAAACAACCAGAAAATGGAGAAGAGAGACAAGAACTCTCGAACTTATACAAAATTATCCACAAAAAAAAAACGAGTATGAAAACCATAGGATGAAGATAATAGAATTAAACTTATTAAAGTTTGGAAGTCGAAGATGGGCGTTTAAGCAATTTATTACTGTTAAAAAGTTGATTCCAAAGTTAAAATCAAACGACCGACGTTAATATTCTTCAGATTATTAGAAAGTCGTCTACAACTATAAAAACTATACCAAAACAAATCAAAGTCATGTAGAAAATAGGTACAACTACGCCACTGTTGGTCAAACTTTTCCAAGATCCTGAAATAATAAGACAAATATATAGGCCGAAACGAGAAAAGTCCCGGACATAATAATATCCTGAAAGAAAATCTCAATCCCAAAAGGTCCTCTTTCAAATCTATTTAATAAAATCGTAAAGAGAGAACGCAATCCACAAAAGAGTAAAGAGTACGAGTGAAATGAGAGGAGTGAAGATTTATCATCGTTTAGTTAGAAGACGGAAGCACCTCGGATATGAGTATTTATCGTCCTATAAGCTTACTCCCTGCTATGTATAAACTATTCGCGGCCTGATTAATAGAATAGAACCACGACACCAACCCATGGAACACGTATAACGAAAGGGTTATTGCACATCCATACTTTATACCAAGTAGTTGAAAAGCATCAAAATGCATCCTTGAAGCTCCTTACTCTGCCATACTACTATGCGATTATTAGTGTCAAGCACTACAGACTGGCACCAGTCTCTTCAGCCAAGGAGAGTGGCGTAAGGCCCTTGTCCACAGCGACCGCATGGGATATCTTAACAGGTAATCCTTATCCTCATCATCATCATTTCAGCCGTAAGACGTCCACTGCTGGACTTAGGCCTCCCCCAATTTGGGGGGCTTTGCCATAATCGCCACGCTTGGCAGGCGGGTTGGCGATCGCAGTATGGTGGTAAAATGCATAGAGAACGCTGCTGCCCATTCTCTAATAAGTCCCTTAGTCGCCTTTTATGACACCCACGGGAAGAAATGGGGTGGTGTTATTCTTTACGTCCGGCACCACACGGTACTTATCCTAAGACCCTACTTATTCATACTTACTATAAATGGGAAACTTTTGATTTTATTTTTCCGATGTCCCGGACGGCAGGTGGGTCCTGTTATATTGACATCGTTATGAAACCACCCCACACCCTGCGTTGGAAATTTTCACTATTCCCATCGATATGCACTGGCTCGCGTTTTGACCGCGTAGGTATTGCAATTTTTATTGTTTTTTTTTTTAATAACCGATGTCAATTTTCTACGCTAGGGGAATCTAGAGTCATGACTGCTGAATTCATGGTTACAGTCGGCGAACAAACGCCGGTGAAGCCGTGGATTTGAGCTAGACTAAAATAATTACTACGTGACTTTTTTGTGACATAAGTAATATAACATAACAAAAACAAGATTGCTACACAACTTCCTAGTGAGTATGGTATTAGTTGGCAGGTACTGTACACGGTATGGTATTAAATGTGGAAACCTACCCACCGAATCTTCTGACAAGGTTGAATTAAGGTGAACCACACGTTTATAGCTCACAACGACAACACTGCGCTAGCGCGGGGGTGAGGGGGGCGACTGCATATCGACGGTTAAAAGGTAATAAAGGGCATAAGCGCTATTTTGGTCGAAAATGACTTATGAATTCCATCCTACTTAAATTTTTCTGCTTTTTCGAATGCGCTTACTCCCATGGCTCTACGATGTCTTTAAAATTTTCACGATATGAAAATAAACAAAAAAGTTATGTCAGTTGTTCTACAATTTCAAACTTTAAACCGCTCCTGAAACATTTGGTTTTTGTCGCTTATACCCTATTACCTTTTAACTGTCGATATCTATGCGCCTATGCCATAATTTGAGGTAAATGCTGATAGCAAAAAGTAAAGAAGATTAACGACAATGACAAGATTTTTTTTGTTATGTATTATATTTCTTATTGATTGCTCTCTTACTCATTGATTGTAATGCATAACTTCTTACAGAATAGTCCGATTTTGCAAGCATGTAGTAATTGGTAGATTTTAGCCACAAAAAATTATAAAATGAAAAACTTTCTCTTCGGCGCTTTGAGTGAGCTTTGTTCATTGATTGTTTGGCGCCGACTCAAAATGACTAAAAGATTTATTATTTTATGCTTTTAAATTTTTTCGGCGGTTTAATTTTTTTTCGCTCTCACTTCTCCCCGTCACGCGGGGTCTGATTTCTTGATAATTGGGCGCCATTTGTCGAGTAGTTAATTATTATTGAGTATGTTATCAATAGAACCTGTGTTTACCCAGAAAGTTCTCAACTTTTTTTTAATTTTATTTATTTAAGGCAAAACAAACAGTAACACAATAAGAGATAGACATATATTATCTTAGATATTAAATTTTGAACAATTGTGCTACCCACAACGTTCTCCACAGATTACAATGCAAAGTATTTAAAACTAGCTGGTAACACAGATACAATACCTATACAACAGTAATTGTCCTAGAACTCTGGAATTGGATTCTAATTTTTTTTTTAAAAAGTAAGAAAAAGTAAGTTTGTGTGCATACATGATTAAATTATATTGATACGTGATTAAATTATATTGCGCTTTTTTAAATTACTTTGCTGATCCGTTAGGGTTGCTCGGATTTCCTTCTTAAATGCATTTTTACTAAGGAAAAGAATGTCGATTACGTTAAATTCATCGTTATATGTCTTAACCAAACGATGAAGCGGTGAACGCGAGCCAGCGTTGGATTTACAGAGGCTAGTAGCAAAAAGACGTCGAGTGCGTACCTCACGTATATGAACTGTTTGAGTAACCAGGTAACTCAGACTCCTAACTAAGTCCGGACAATCAAAATGATTGCGGCACACATCGAACAGAGTCATAACTTCCAGAAGTTTCCGTCTAGACTGTAACGTCAGAAGATCATACTTTTTAAGAAGTAAGTGGTATGACATTTTCTTTCGATAACATCTAAAATTCATAGCTCGAAGGTATTTACGTTGTACTAGTTCTAGTCTTTCACTATATTTCACATAAAAAGGATTCCAAATAGGTACGGCAAACTCCAACTGTGGCCTGATTATTGATTTGTATAAGTGCAAAAAGGTGGAAGGTCGACGAAAATCTCTGGAAGATCTCATTACGAAACCAAACATTTGGTAGGCTTTGCTAACAATTTTTTCTATATGAGCATCCAGATGGAGTTTCGAATCTAGCAGTACACCAAGATCGCGGAGAAAACTTACTTTACTGATTGGCGTATTGGCAAGACGATAGTTGAAGTCAGTAATATTTTTCTTTTTGGTAAATGTTATAACATGACACTTTGGAAGACTAAGGTAAAGCTTATTGGAAGAGCAGTAACTAGAGAAATGGTCTAAATCTTGCTGGAAGTTAAAACAATCGACTTTATCAGAAATAATTTTGTAAACCTTTATAGATTTTATTTTGCATAAAAATACGTCTACGTCTCCTTCTTGGTATCGGTCTTGCCATTCGGATTCTTCCGGTCCTGCGGGCGGCGATGAGACCAACCTTGCGACCAGCGGATGTTCCTCTCTTGACCGTGGAAGCCTTACCAATATGTTGATGGTTTCCACCACCGTGAGGATGCTCAACGGGGTTCATGGCCACACCACGCACGTACGGCCAGCAGTTACGCTTCACCTTGTACTTGTGGTATGCACGACCAGCCTTCAGGATGGGCTTGTCGATACAACCACCACCAGCGACAATACCAACCATACCCCTGTTGCTGGATGGCAAAACTTTCTTAGCTCCTGAAGGCAGCTTAACCCTGGTACGCTTGTCATCAGGATTGTGGCCAATGACGGTGGCGAAGTTTCCAGAGGCACGAGTCAGCCGACCTCGGTCCCCCATTTTCTCCTCTAGGTTGCATACAATGGTACCCTCAGGCATAGCACCCACGGGCATGACATTGCCAACTTCAAGGGTAGCTTTCTTGCCGCAGTAGACAAACTGGCCAGTGTACAGACCCTCGGGGGCAATGAACAGTTCTTTGCGAGTCATGAACTTATACCAATGATACCGATACTTAATAATAATAATTTAGTCAGTAACAATTTAGATGTTACACTATCGCATTACGCATGGTACCCGAACTTATATGGGTCACGGAAGTGAACAACTGCCAGAGGAGCACCACGGCCGGGGTCATGGATGATGTCCTTCACGACACCCTTGATGTAACCATGACGTTCAGCATAGTCGAAGTTTAGGCGCTCCTTTCCTTTTCTTAGTGTGTGAAACGAACACAGAACCGGCACCTTTACGCTGAGCACGAATCACACGACCCATGATTACGTCCCGTCAATTTCTCAGACGGTCACTTTTGAAAGAACACACAAAAGTTGCCAGGAACTGAAGTCGCCTTTAAATCGTCCGCGTACAGAAGAAATTTTGAATTTTGAAAGCAGTCCTTTATGTCATTAATGTATAAGATAAATAATAAAGGGCCTAGAATAGAACCTTGTGGTACACCGGAGGTGACCCGAAAAGAGCCAGATTCAAATCCATTAACAACCACCTTTTGTGTTCTGTTGGTTATGTAAGATATAAACCACCGTAGAAGGTCCCCTCTAATACCATTGTAAGCAATTTTATTAAGTAGTAGTGTGTGGTCAAGTTTATCGAAAGCCTTCTGAAAATCTGTATATACCGCATCAACCTGCTGTCTATTATCGAGACTGTCAAATAGTTGGGACGTGAAAATAAGGAGATTACTAATGCAAGATCTGTCTTTAACAAAGCCATGTTGCTCTTTGATTAAAACACTGCGCACAGCCGGATATAATTTATTATGCACCAGTCTCTCAAATAACTTGGAAAAAGCAGATAGTATAGAGATAGGTCGATAAGTCGCCACGTCATGCTTGGAACCACTCTTATGAACTGGTACAATATTAGCATATTTCCAAACTTCAGGGAAAATAACACATGATAAACAATTATTAAATAATATACGTAAAGGATGGCATAATGTATCACACGTGTTTTTCAGAAAAACCGAAGGAATCCCATCAGGACCAGGACCCTTGGTTGAATCAAGTGATTTTAATTCTTTATTTACTTCATCAAGAGACAGTTGCAGTTTGCAAAGGAAGACATCATGGTCAGCATTTCTAGATGGTGGTTCCCAAGAGTTATAGTCAAATGTTGAGGGCTCATATGCGGATTGGAAAAATGTAGCAAACAAGTTGCAAGTAGTAATAGGATCACTGGATGAATTTTGATTGTAATGAACCGTGGATGGGATTTTATTAGTAGTTTTACGGTTAACAACGTATGCCCAAAATGGTAGCAACACTGTCTTCAATTGTATTCATATATTTATTGTAGCAAATGTCAGCTAGTTTTTTAAACTTTTTCCTGTTACTCGAGAACACCTCATAATGAAATAAATTCCCATACTTCTTCCACCTTATCCAAGCTTGAGTTTTCTTTTTGTAGGTATGTATGAGAGATTTGGTGAACCAATTGGGGAAAATTAACATTTTTTAATCGACATGTGGGTGTGTGTGATTTTATTATTTCATAAAGTTTTTCATAAAGTGTAGAAACAGATTCATTAGGTGTTAAGTCATCCAGTAAAACATTCCAATCCACGTCAATTATATCAGTATTTATTTTGTTATAGTTAGCTTTGTGATAATTTAGTTTGTTGTCAGCTGTACGTTTAGGTATATGTGTGGGATGAGAGAAGGAAATGTGTACGTAGAAAGCTGGATGATAGGTGTCAGTAGATAAAAGCGGGACATCAGGAGAGAATGTGTCTGCATGAATATTACAAAAAAATAAGTCTAAGATGCGTCCGCTAGAATTCAAAACGTGGTTATATTGTTTCATATCATGTTGTGAACAGAAATTCGATAAGAAACGAGTTATGTTTGTGAGTTTGTGGTTTGATGCGTATTCCATGTACTACTTTGTCTTTGCAAAGACCATAGCTACATATGAAATGATCTTTTTTTCTTGTTTCACCTATTTATGTAGCTACATAAATGTTCTACGTATGTATTGTTTATTTTTTGTAAATATAGGTCACTACTAGTCTTGTGTAGTTCGCAAACGAACAAGGTCGAAAGAGCACTCCCATAGATGAACCACGCGAACTAGTTCGCTCATTTCCCTATCCACAGTTCGTTAGTTCATCAGTTCGCGACCGAATGAGCGAGGATGGCGTCAACCGAACTAATACACGGGACAAAATACAAAAAGGTTTGTGTAATCACTAAACTAGTTATTTATTGCAACAATAAATCTTGGTATTTTTTACAATCAAGATCATTTTATGAAATACATTTCAAAGGTTTTTGCTGTTAACCATTAATAACAACGTCAATAGTCGTATTGTGATACCTGTCTCAATCTAGTGTTGACAGTTAAAAAATATAGAAAAAATATTGGTAGTTTTTTATTTTATATTGAAGAAATAAAATAAAATACTTTTATTAACAGTATTTTGAAAGATTATCTGCCAATATGAGTTTCTTCGATAATATAACATTCCGTCGCAACCGCAGCAGAAGATCGGAATCAAACCATGATGACAGCAATAACACAACCTTGAATTGCACTACGACTAGTTTGCCAGAAATGTCGGAAGATGAAGAGAACAACCAAATAAAAATAATACAGGAAAAGATTGATGAGTTAACATCTCAACTAAACAGCGCGCATAAAGAAATTGAGATATTATCTTTGGAAAATAGCAGTTTGAAACAAAGCAATGAAGATTTATCCAAGAAAAATAATTTATATAAGCAAATTGCTAGCTCTCCAGTGAAACACAAGTTAACAACACCCAAGAAAACGCAGACAAGACAAGATAAACAAACACAAACAGATATAAATACTTCTTTAAATCAAGATGATAAAACCGAAACCAAAGATGTCACTCGTGGTTCGTCTCAAATTAATAGAATTTCGAGCAATGTTATCAAACCTCATTTAAAGCAGTCACCTATAAAGCATAAAATTTGCATCATTAGTAGTGAAAATAGCAGTAGAATATGTAAAATAATGGATAGAACTAACTTACCAATGAGATAGTCATGAAATCTGTCACTATCGTAAGCCAAATTGTAATTTAGAACTAATATTGGACAATATAGAGGGTAAGGTTCAGAATTTTACTAAATTAGATTTCTGTATTATCTATATAGGTGAAGAAGATTTTAAAAGAACGCAAAATTACACAGAACTTGTGGCACTTATTCGTCAAAAAATATTACCTCTTAATCACACCAATTTTATTATATGCTTACCAACTTTTAAATACATGAGTAATGTAAATGTTATGTTCAACAGCAGAGTTGAGACCTTTAATAATCTACTTTTTATGGATGCACAAATAAATAATTATGCATTTATTTTAGATTCTAACCTTAATTTACCATACACTTATAATTCATATAGCCCATATTATGGGACACTTAATAAAAGGGGTTTATTATTATTTTAGATTTAATTGACTTGATATCATACTGTATCACTATGGTAACAATGTCTACTGTTAGCTCCGAAGTTGATTGTTCCCAAAAAACACAAAAAACTTAGCATGTGCAGACTCTCAAAATAATTCGCAGTTTTTTCTGTAAGTATGTAAATATTCTTCATCAGAACATAGCGGGACTGATGAACAAATCAGATACCCTAATAGTCAAAATAGACGAGCTTAACAATGCAGGAACTAATATTGATGTGATTTGTATCACGGAACATTTTATCGAGTCAGGCTATGAAGACTTATTGCACATACCTAACTTTTTACAAGCAGCCTTCTTTTCTAGAAAGGCTAAGCGCGGGGGTACGTGTATTCTGGTAAGGGCCGGACTTCAATTTAAAGAAATATCTGACGTAGCAAAACAGTCAGTGTCAGGTGTTTTTGAATCATGTGCTATAGAACTAACCCACCATAACATTATTATTATTTGTATATATCGAATACCCAAACACAATTACAATATATTTTACGAAAAATTAGAAGATATATTAAGAAAATACTGTTCACTCACTAATAAAAAAGTAATTCTAGCAGGTGACTTTAACATTGACACCTTAAAAATAAATAAAATTACAACAGAATTTGAAAATTTTCTTGCCCAATTTAATCTTTAATTAGCCCTTCATAAACCTACTAGATTAAGCAGCAACTCTTGCATAGACAACTTTGCACACACCTATAGAAAAGACTGTAAAGCACAAATAATAGACTTAATTCTGTCAGATCATACATCGCAAATACTAAGTGTACCTATTAATAAATCATGTAAACTTAAATATTGGAAAACTCAGAAGCAGGATATATGCCCAGAAAATTTAACGAAGTTTAAAAATTATTTGAGAAATTTATCTTTCATACGAGTTTATAGTTCTGATGATGTAAATGATTCGTATGACTGCTTTGCAGATGATTTTCTGATGTTGTATAAACTATGTTTTCCAATAAAATATGTAACGATAAAAACAAACACTAAATCTAAATGGATTTCCCGTGGAATAAAAATCTGTAGTCAAAAACAAAGAAAATTACTTTGGTCGTATCGATTAAAACCTAACTATAAAAATAAACAAGATTTTAAAAATTATACTAGTATTTACAAAAATATTATACGACTTACCCAGACCACTCAAAATAATCATTTCATAAACACTTCTCAAAACAAGTCAAAAGCTGCATGGCAAGTAATAAACAAACCCAAATTTCGCCTACCACAACATCTAATACCATCTATATCGAGAGGCGATTCCATTATCACACATCCCACGGATATCGCAAACGAATTCAACAACTTTCGTTGTAGATGTTATTGAAAAAAATATAAATAATAACGTTAATTCGAATAGTAATATTACTTTTAACAATCTGATATATCAATCTACAAAATCATTATATATGCAACCAGTTTTACCAGTTGATTTAGTAAAAATTATTAATAACCTGAAAAATACAAATACTGTTGAGTATGATGGAGTAAGTACTAAAGTTGTGAAATTTGTCAAAGAAATTATAGCACCACCACTAGCACACATTATTAATTTATGTATAGCAAATGGTGTTTTCCCCAATAGTCTAAAAAAAGTAATTATTAAGCCCTTATTCAAAAAAGATGATAAATCAGATGTAAAAAATTATAGACCCATTGCTAAAATTCCAATTTTTTCAAAAATATTTGAGAAAGTAATTTATAATTCTATATACAGGGTTATTTGTAAAACACCGGCAACCTCTCAGGGCTATGTTACTAACATCATAATGAACCACTTTTGTTCTATGACTTTTAAAAAATCATCATATTTTAGTTCATAAGATTTTTAATACAAAAATCGGCCGCCCGTAAATAGGTCAACTTCAAGCGCCCCCACCGCCCTAATCCCAAACCCCACGCTAATATACTATCGTTTTCTTTTACTTCGCATAGACTTCGTAACATTTAGAGCGTTCAATTTAAATATTTTTATTTTTGAATGAAAATCTGATGAACTAAAATAAGACGAATTTTTAAAAGTCATAGAACAAAAGTGGTTCATTATGTTGTTAGTAACATAGTCTTGAGAGGTTGTCGGTGTTTTACAAATAACCCTGTATAGTTATTTTGAAAAGAATAAGTTATTTTGTACCGAGCAAAAAGGATTTCGAAAAAACACCAATATAAATATGGCATTGTTCGACCTCCTTTCTTATATTATGACGTCTGTCGATGAAAGATCTCCGGTCTGTGCTTTATATACAGACATGACAAAAGCATTTGACTACGTGAACCACAAGATATTGCTAAAAAAACTGTATGGATATGGAATTCGGGGAAATATTCTAAAACTTTTGGAGTCATGTCACAGTGCACTGAAATCTCAAAATTATGCCATAAAAGTAAATTAGTAACAATTCATAAATCGCAGCAAAGAACTATAAAATACGGGGTACCACAAGGTAGCGTGCTAGGGCCGCTACTTTTCTTAATATATATAAACGATCTCCCGATACTCATAACTCAAAATATGGTTCTCTTTGCTGATAATAGTACAGCCATTGTAAAATGTAATAACCCTGACTATTACGAGAATGACATAAATGATTGCCTCAATAATATAATTAAGTGGCTTATTAGCAATGGCCTGGTAATTAATTTAAACAAAACAAGAGTAATGCACTTTCGTCAAAGATGTGAAAAACCTCAAGTTCATGTCATATATGACAAGTGCCAAATTGAAGATACGGACAAGGCAAAATTTTTAGGAATTTTGATTGATAGCTTGATTCTTTTTTGATTTTTTTGATTTGATTGATAGATTTAGCTAACATGGAAACCCCATATCGAAGAAATTTGTTTAAAACTAAATAAATCTGCATATGCCCTGTTCCAGCTATCGAAAAAAGTTAATACACAAACTCTTTTATTAGCGTATCACGGATTGGTTGCATCTATTCTGAGGTTTGGAATTATTTTTTGGGGGCAATCTTCTGAAAGAGAATCGGTTTTTAAAGCGCAAAAACGATGTATTCGGTCCATGTGCGGTTTAAAAACTATTGAAACTTGTGAACCTCACTTTAAATCACTGAAATTACTGACATTTCCAGCGATGTACATTTACGAAACTGCTTTGTTTGTTAAAATCAATTTACATCTGTTTCAAAAATTCTCTGATGTTAAAAAAACTCCAATGCGTTCTCAATATATAAACCAACTGTGCAACATAAAATGCAGAACCACTTTAATGAAAAAGAGTTTTTTTGGCATGGCTCCGAATTTTTTTAATAAAATACCAGATAACATAAAAAATTTGCCCCTGATAAAATTTAAGAAAATTGTCTACTCACTATTATTGGAAAAATGTTATTATACTGTAGAAGATTTTATTAATGATAATAATTTTAATATTTCTTAAGCGATAAACACTTATATGTATTTAATGTAACTTTGAACACTGTTTTCAGATTTTTGAGACTGTTTGTTTTTAAGTTCTATTCAATTTTACTTGTTATAATGTTATTTAAAATAGTTCCTTTTCTCATAAAAGAGTTTAATTTTGTTTTTCTTCTTATGTTAGTAGTTTAATTGTTATTTTATTTATATTTCAATATTTGTACGCCTTCACGGCAAAACATAGCGCACATATATTAACCTAAGATCTTTATGTAAATACCTATGTTTCACATATAAACATTCTGATTCTGATTCTGTTTTTAGAGTCCAAAAATTGTAGGTAAAAGTAGAATATTCCATAATCTTGTCACATGTAGTACGAGCAAAATCTAAAGGAGCGGCTGATCTGCCTCTCTTTGATTCGAGCTGGGATTGGATGAACTAGAAGAGCGGATGAACTAGAAGAGCGAACTAGTTCGTTAAGGAGCGGTGAACTAAACTGAGCGATCTCAGTCGCGAACTACTATGCCCAAGCCTAGTCACTACAGACTACCTGCAGTATTGTCTCTACCTCGCCCTAAATCCATCGTTGCTTACGATGGATTTTGTTATTGATTAGATTATGTTATTTAATCATATCATACAGGGTAAAAGAGGAACGCTTCCAAAGCCAGAACGTAGGTTATATAAAATCAAAATGCAAACGCCTTAAATTGATTAATACAAGCCTTCATATTTAATTAATCTGCAATGAAAAACGTACACAATGTGAGGTCATTGACACGCAGAACAGGATTTCTTAAGTACAGTGATACAGGTGTAGTAATGAAGTTTCCTTGGTCCTGCTGACAAGTGCGCTGGGCCTGATGATGGCAACAAGTAAAACACGAATGTATATTGCAAACAACTTTATTATGGTTAATACACAATGGAATCAGCTACAAAGGTGGCTGAATAGCAGCTTCAAAAATGGGTGAAAGCTACTATTTCGAACCACCATGATCGTTTAAGCAATTTGCTAATTGTGCAGCTATGTTTGGTGGCAGTATATTCCGCGCACATTGTGCAATCTTGGTTGGGTTACTTTTAGTTATTTGATCAATAAATCCTGTAAGCTGGTCTACTGATATGGGTGAGGAGCCTAACTGCGCTCTGGAGGGCGCGACCAGCAGCACGCACGTCACCACCTGCAAATAGAATCATCGTCGTTACTGCGCGTGTCGTCATCTTCTGATGGATATATTCGTACTCTAGAAAATCACAAGCCAACTCCTCAAATAAAGACTAAAGTTCGTATTGACAGATTCAATCTGCCTCGCCGTCTGTCTGTCTGCTTCATATTAATGTGATTTAATTTAATGTAACATCTTGCATGCCATGTGATATGTGTGCTCATGTAGCGTTTGCCCAACTGTGTTGGGGTCAGCTTCCAGTCCAATCGGATGCAGCTGAATAACAGTACTTTACATGGAGCGACTGCCTATCTGATCTTCACTACCCAGTTACTGGGTAACACGATAGCGTAGAGGAAACAAAGAGTGCGCACTACCGAAGTGTCCGCATTGCTGATATTTAGAAAACTATAATTTCAATCAGTTGTCTGTGAAGTGACAGTGTCGTAAACAAAAATTCGTTTCGCTCCGGTAAGTATTTACAATTTTATTGCAGTTTTTTTTTATTTGTTACATGTTAGATCACGACACTACACTGCAGAATTATAATCATTAAAATCTTCAATGCATCAAGTTCAAACTGCCCATAGCATGAATTTAATCGAATCAAATCAAATCAAAAGTCATTTATTCAAACAGAGTCAGCACTTTTTGAACGTCAAAGTTACATAAGACAGTCCCCCAGTACAAAAGAGTTTATTAATTCACTCCCACTATATACGTCCCATTATAGCAGGTCACAAACATCGGCAAAGTTTTTTAAGCCTGGAGTGACTTTGTCTGCAGTTTATTATGAATATAAAGCCAAAATGACCACAAACGCCGTGAGTTACAGTTTTTTTTAAACGATTTTTTTACGACAACTTTAACATCAAACCTAAAATACTAAGCAAAGATACGTGCAATGTCTGCGATATATTTTGCATAGAAATAATAAATACAGGAAGAAGCGGTGGGGATGTTAACTCCATAAAAGAAACACACAACATTCATCTTCAGCAGGCCGAAAGAGCAAGCTGTCAATTAAAAATAGATATGAACTTAGCTAAAAATCAAGAAGACATCGAATGTCTTACATTTGATATGCAAAAGACACTACCTCTACCCCGGATTCAGACAAATATTTTTTTTAATAAAAGGCAAATCTGGCTCTATAACTTGGGTGTGCACAGTGCTAAAAACAACCAAAGCTACTGTTATACATGGATCGAAGGTCAAGCTGGACGTGGCGCACAGGAAGTGGGATCTTCACTTTTAAAACACATCGACAAGAACGTCTCTGACACTATAAAAGATTTAATTCTTTGGTCAGATTCTTGTGACGGTCAAAACCGCAATATAAAAATTACTCTCATGATGAAAGCAGTGCTTGAGATGAAACCAAATCTAGAATCTATTACATTTAAGTATTTAATGCCAGGCCATAGTTACTTACCCAATGATAAAGACTTCGGTGATATTGAGAGAGCTTTGAAGTACAATCAAAGGATATATACGCCTGACGACTACATTCAAATTATGGCTATACGCAAAAAGAAAAAACCTCTGATAACTTGCCAAATGGAAGTTGATGATTTCTACTCGACTGAGACTCTAGAAAAGTTCATAGTGAATCGCAAGAAAGCAACAAATAATGACAAAGTAAATTGGCTAAAAACAATTAAAAATAACAAAGCGCGACCAATATCATATTTAAATGAAGTCTGATTTTGACCATTTCTTCCCATGGGTGTCGTAAAAGGCGACTAAGGGACTTAATATAGAATGGGCAGCAGCGTTTTCTATGCATTTTACCACCATACTGCGATCGCCAACCCACCTGCCAAGCGTAGCGATTATGGCAAAGCCCCCCAAATTGGGGGAGGCCTAAGTCCAGCAGTGGACGTCTTATGGCTGAAATGATGATGATTTTGACCAAGAAGACTACGACTGTTTGGATATAACTCGTAAAATATCAAGACGTCACGGCTCTGACAATCCAGAAAGAGGTGTTTTTAAGAGTCAGTTATCTAAACTATAGCCAAATGGAAAACCTATAGCAGAGCCCAAGCTCCGTGATATAATATCAATATAAGAAATAATGTAATAAAAACTTTTTTGCAAAAAAATACAACCGACTTCCTTAAAAACACTACAAAGTGAAAAATAACTTTAATTTCGGTAGTCGGTGTCTTAGGATCTGTATTTATGGTTTTTTTGCCACCGACTTCCGAAATTAAAGTTATTTTTCACTTTGTAGTGTTTTTAAGGAAGTCGGTTGTATTTTTTTGCAAAAAAGTTTTTATTTTAAAATTTTTAGTTGTGGTATTCACCCTGCACTAATTCCAAACAAACAATGCATATTTATGCGATAGCAGAAATCGCGGTTGATTTCCTGTCATTTTTTAAAGAGTTCCGGTGTCTGTCTCCCGAACTCATCATCAGATCTATATGAAAATGATATGGGACCATTTCGGAATAAACCCCTTTCGAACAAAAAAAGAATTTTGCAAATCCGTCTATATATGACGGAGTTATGGCCGAACATAAATAAAAAAAAAAAAAAAAAAAACCATATAAACATCCGAATTGATAACCTCCTCCTTTTTGAAGTCGGTTAAAAACATCTAATACCAGAAGATGCTCGACACTCTTATGACAAGACATGTACACCTGGAATTATTGAAGATGACGTTGATGGATTTAATACTGAGTTAGATTTTATTTTGGATGATGAATGAGTGCGAAAATTTGTATTTTGCGTATAATAGTTTGTGACGTTTCAATATATTTTTTTTAATAATACTTTTGCCAAGTTTTAAGTCAAATCAAAATGATTTTATTTATTTGATTTTTATAAGACCTTAAGGAAGTGTATCTAGTTAAAGTAAAAAACAGTATGAATACATTATACAACAGTCGGATTATTTTAGTGAACGTAGTAAACATTTTAGTCAATAGCTGCTACACTTAATACTTTCTTGTCTGTTTTTTACTTTTAAATAGTTACAGATCACATTTTAAAACACAGCCAAATTACATGGCTGGTTTATGCTTTATTGCGATTTCTACAAAATATGCTATTTTGTATAAAACAGCCACGTCTAAAATCGCAATTATTAATATTAATATAGCCACGTTCCGAAATTCTGGATAGGATATGTCGACGCAAGGCTAACGTAAACTATAATAATATTAAGTTTTATGTTTAAATTTAGTAGTTAAATATTACTGGACAGGTTTAAATTAGTTTACATTTTATTGTTGTAGTCGATTTACTTCTTTTCAATGTAAAAAGTCGTGTTATTGTTTGAGATTACTTTAACAGCAAACCATAACTAAAGATTTGTTCTAAATTAAGTTTAAAAACAAGTTATCTATTGCTAAATTCATTTCTTAATTAATAAGCAATATGCGTGAGTTTAAAAATGATTTTTGGTTAATTTTTGTTTAACGGAAACGGTTGATTGAACTACTTTTGATCAATCGGAAAACATGGCGTGTTTAAAATGTTTAAATGTTTTAAGTAAAAGAGAACTAATTAAATGTTAAAATAAAGTGCTAAAATAGTAAAATGAATTAAGAAGTCGTATTTCGTAAACTCAATCAATGTTACCTGTAATTTGTTAAAAAATAATTGTAATGACTTCACAACGACGACGCCATTCTTAAGGTGTTAAAAAGGGTGACGCGCCGCTGTGAAGCCACATAGACGTGGAGAATTTTGTGAAGACAACTTGTGAGTACAATTTCGATTACTGTTACGATTTTAAGGCTGCTTTTAATTGTGTTTATTAGTCGTAGGAATAAAACGTGTGTAGATTAATTTCGTGTATTCATTTTTGCAATGAGTGAGCCTAGTATTGGAGATGGTGACGTCAGCTCAGCTGACGTCACGGTTCCAAAAAATCCGAATGGTCCTCCTTCTTCGTTATCAGAAGTGGGATTTATGCCCACTTCTGCCCGTCCATCTGACCTAAGTAATGAAAACTTAATCGCTTCTGTTAATGGGGTACCTACGGAGTTTTTCACTCAGATATTGCAAATTATGAAGCACATGTCCGATCGTATCACGACACCAGATACATCTAAAGTCAAAATAAATGATGTGTTTTTGCCGTCATACGATCCGGACTCCAATATTGGGGTTAGAGAGTGGTGTCAACATGTGACCACAGCCATGAATACTTATGGCCTGAGCGATTATGAAGTTAGAATGAAAGTGGGTAGTTTGCTCAAAGGACGCGCGAGGTTATGGGTTGACAATTGGCTTGTGTCTACCACCACGTGGCATGAATTGCGAGATGTTATGATCACTACTTTTGAACCGGAGAATAGATATTCCCGGGACATTGTGCGCTTTAGAGAACATAATTATGATAATTCCAAAGACATCGCGCAGTTCTTGTCACAAGCTTGGGTATTATGGAGACGTATTACTAAGGATAAGCTATCGAATGATGACGCAGTTGAGGCAGTTATCGGTTGCATCGGAGATGAGCGGTTAAGAATCGAACTGTTGAATGCAAGAGCCACATCAGTACCCGAACTTATTTCGGTTGCTTCTTCTATACGATGCGTTAAGCGACCTCAGCCGGGTACATCAGGTGCACATCCGGGCCCCGCTAAGCGACCACGTGGTGATAAGCCCTCGCTGTTTTGTCAAATCTGCAAAAAGCCTGGTCATGATGCACGTGAATGTCGCTTTCGTGACAAAAATGATAATTCTCAATTGCGTCAACTTGATAATAAAACCGCTACTCAAAATTTAGGTAAACCCACGTGCACATTCTGTTCAAGGACAGGTCACACTTATGAAACGTGTTATAAGCGAGAACGCGCAGTGGTTTCCAACGTCAACTGTGTAGGTAAATCTAAATTAAATTCGATTACTGTGGTAGTTGGAAACTTAAATATACTCGCGGTTTTTGACAGTGGAGCCGAATGTTCAGTAATGCGCGAGTCTGTAGCTGCTAAACTTCCCGGGAAACGAGTTGATCGAGTGAGCTACTTGAAGGGATTAGGTCAATTTACGGTGATTTCTCTTTCAACATTGACTACGATTTGTGTTATCGATAGTTTACAGATAGAACTTGAATTTCACGTAGTGCCGGACTACGAAGTGTGTTCAGACATTCTGATAGGTATGAATCTAGTAGAGAAAAATAACTTAAGCGTGCTAGTGAACTCTCAGGGTGCAACTTTGGTTCATCATCCGGTTGTTTACCACGTGCGATCTCAAAGTGAAAAGTTTGATAACTTAGATTGTGACTTGACTAATGACGATCAAATCAGCGAGTTGAAAATTTTGTTGAACAAATTCAAACACTTGTTTATTCACGGTTACCCTCACTCACGCGTCAATACCGGTGAGCTCGAAATACGCTTAAAAGATTATAACAAGTGTGTCGAACGCAGGCCTTACCGATTGAGCCCAGTCGAACGCGAAAAAGTTCGGAAAATAGTTAATGAATTACTCGAGCATAAAATTATTCGCGAGAGCAAATCACCTTTTTCCAGTCCAATAATATTGGTCAAAAAGAAAAATGGAGAGGACCGAATGTGCGTGGACTACCGCGAACTAAACAGAAACACTCTGAGAGATCACTATCCATTACCGATCATATCAGATCAAATAGATCAACTGGCGGGGGGTCATTATTTCTCGACATTAGATATGGCAGCTGGATTTCATCAAATACCTATTTCAGAGAGCTCAATAGAGAAAACGGCCTTTGTTACGCCGGACGGTCTATATGAATATTTGACCATGCCGTTCGGACTCAGTAACGCAGTGTCAGTCTATCAGCGTTGCATAAATAGGGCCCTAGCTCACCTCCTTAGCTCGGTAGACCAGGTTTGCCAGGTCTATGTTGATGACGTGTTATCAAAATGTAGGGTATTCGCTGAGGGCTTAGCCCATATCGAACGCATTTTGATTGCCCTCCAAAAGGCCGGTTTTTCTATCAATGTTGATAAAACTGCCTTCTTTAAACGCTCCATCGAGTATTTGGGCAATATCATTGCAGACGGACAAGTCAGTCCAAGCCCAAGAAAGGTGGAGGCTTTAACGAAGGCACCGATCCCGAAAACTGTCAAACAAGTAAGGCAGTTTAATGGATTGGCTGGATACTTTAGACGCTTCATTCCCAATTTCTCCCGTGTGATGGTTCCTCTTTATGAACTGACTAAGAATGATGCGAAGTGGGAATGGAACGAAAGGCATGATGAGGCTCGAAACCATATTATACAACACCTGTCTACTGCGCCTACCCTTACGCTATTTCAGGAAGACGCACCAATCGAGCTCTACACGGACGCCAGCAGCATCGGCTACGGGGCGGTGCTCATTCAGACCGTCGGCGGTCGCCAGCATCCAGTCGCGTACATGAGTCAGCGTACCACCGACGCCGAGAGCCGCTACCACTCATACGAGCTTGAGACCCTGGCGGTTGTAAGGGCAGTCAAGCATTTTCGGCATTACTTATACGGCTGCAAATTCAAGGTAATAACGGACTGTAACGCCTTGAAAGCGTCCAAGAACAAAAAGGATCTCCTGCCTCGTATCCATAGGTGGTGGGCCTTCCTGCAGAATTACGAGTTCGAGGTAGAGTATAGAAAAGGTGAGCGATTACAGCACGCGGATTTTTTTAGTAGGAATCCATCCTCTGAAATTTCCGTCAACTTTATGACCAGAGATTTTGAGTGGCTGCAGATCGAGCAGCGCCGCGACGACGTGCTGCGCCCGCTTATAGACACCATGAGCAGTGACAGTCCAGCCGAAGGCTATGTCCTCGAAGAAGGCGTACTTAAGAAGACTCTCACGGATTCTATACTCGGTATACATAAACCAATTGTAGTCCCTAGGTCATTCCAGTGGAGTCTGATAAACTCTTTTCATGTCGCTCTGCAACACCCTGGTTGGGAGAAAACCTTACAGAAGCTGAGGGAAACGTACTGGTTCCATAAAATGAATACAACTGTCAGGAGGTTTGTGGACAATTGTGTCGTATGTAAAACCTCGAAAGGGCCGTCGGGCGCTATCCAAGCCCAACTTCATCCGATTCAGAAGCCCACTGCAGCGTTCCAGGTCATTCACATGGATATTACTGGTAAGCTGGGAACGAGAAGCGCTGAGGGGCGACATGAGTATGTTATTGTTACGATTGACGCATACACCAAATACATTCTGCTAAGCTACTCAAATGACAAGAGCCCAAGCAGCAGCCTCGCAGCTTTGAAACGTGTTGTGCACCTGTTCGGAACCCCAGTGCAAGTCGTGGTGGATGGAGGTCGAGAGTTCCTTGGTGAATTCAAAGTCTACTCGGACCGTTTCGGAATCGACATACATTCCATTGCACCAGGAGTAAGCCGAGCAAACGGGCAAGTCGAAAGAATTATGGGCACTTTGAAAAATGCATTAACCATGATCAAAAACTATGACACTGAACAATGGCAGACGGCACTTGAAGCTTTACAGCTCGCATTCAACTGCACTCCACATAGAGTAACGGGGGTCGCACCGCTTACACTACTGACCCGTCGCCAACATAGTGTACCCCCAGAACTACTACTACTCGTAAATATAAGTAACGAATGCATAGACTTTGATTTGCTTGAGCAACATGTGCAAGAGAAAATGACAGCTGCGGGACAATATGATAAGCAGCGATTCGACAAGAGCAAGGCAAAAATGCGTCTGTTTCAGCGAGGAGATTACGTACTCGTAAAGAACAATCCCCGTAACCAGACTTCTCTAGACTTGAAATACAGCGAGCCATACGAGATATATAGGATCCTGGACAACGACCGATACATAGTAAAGCGTGTGACCGGCAGAGGGCGTCCACGTAAGGTTGCTCACGACCAGCTGCGCCGAGCACCACAACCAGGCGAGCAGGAAACCGTGTCGACGAATAACAAAGATGATCCTCAGCAAATAGCAGCCCGGCTAGCGGATGACTCGGCAATGAACTTGGCCGTTGACACGCTACAACACACTACAACTCAAGTCATCGGTAGCCCGCTGTCAAAGGAGCCACAGCCGTGTGCCTCCCAAGCTGCCCAGCTGCTGGACCCTTAAACAATGTAAGTTTCTCCCTAAGACTGATTTTGAATTTAAATTTGAATGGCTGATAATACAACAACGGCAGTGAGAATGTCTGTTATTAGCCTTTGTCTTTGTTGACTTGCTGACACCATCATAAACTACAAAATAGTAAGTCTGTACAAACCGTATTCCCCGCTTCCCTCCTATACTCTTTTCAGAGCCTCTGTGGACCACGGTCAAAATAATAAGGCCTAGGCCACAGCATCGTCCTTTCTAAATCCTTTAGAGCCCCTGTGGACCACGGCGTACAAGACCGCTCAGCACCGCAGCATCAGTCCCGTGAGTTTTTATCAACAAAGTTGTAATATAAATTATCAGACTCCCTGTGGACCTCGGTCAAAATAAGGCCTAGGCCACAGAATCGTCCTTCCCCAATCCTTTAGAGCCTCTGTGGACCACGGCGTACGAGACCGCTCAGCACCACAGCATCAAACCCTAACTACGTAAGAATTTTATTTCACTTTTCTTTTCGCATAGAGCCTCTGAGGACCAAGGTCACAAATATAAGGCTTTGGCTTCAGCACCAACCTGGTTCCGTTTTCCTTTAGAGCCTCTGTGGACCACGGCGTACAAGACCGCCCAGCACCACAGCATCATCCCTGTCTACGAGAAACCAAATCATGCATGTATGCGTGGAGCATTTGCATTGACATAAGTAAATAAACTTGTAAGCGTGTAGCGTTACAAGCACTTCAGTATCTTCACTCACTTCCCTGTTTACAGCAAACCCTATTTATTTACTTCTCATATGAACTTTATTCTTTCCATATTTACTTCAATATCTTTGACTACATAAGATTGTTTAAGATTAACAAGGTATAAAAGTAATGGCTGATAACTTGGATTGTTTGAATCGGTTATCATCGAAAAGTTCTGGCTACATTATGCTGCATTAAGATACAGAACTTTTGAACTCATTTTGAAACAACAACAGCTCCGACCACAAACAAGTTGTCAGCTAGTGTACCTGTGAATGGATACCTAGCTCAGACATATAATTTTCATTTTCAGAAACGCGACTGGTGCAGGGCACGCACACCGTCTCGCAGAATGGCCGTGTCGACGCAAGGCTAACGTAAACTATAATAATATTAAGTTTTATGTTTAAATTTAGTAGTTAAATATTACTGGACAGGTTTAAATTAGTTTACATTTTATTGTTGTAGTCGATTTACTTCTTTTCAATGTAAAAAGTCGTGTTATTGTTTGAGATTACTTTAACAGCAAACCATAACTAAAGATTTGTTCTAAATTAAGTTTAAAAACAAGTTATCTATTGCTAAATTCATTTCTTAATTAATAAGCAATATGCGTGAGTTTAAAAATGATTTTTGGTTAATTTTTGTTTAACGGAAACGGTTGATTGAACTACTTTTGATCAATCGGAAAACATGGCGTGTTTAAAATGTTTAAATGTTTTAAGTAAAAGAGAACTAATTAAATGTTAAAATAAAGTGCTAAAATAGTAAAATGAATTAAGAAGTCGTATTTCGTAAACTCAATCAATGTTACCTGTAATTTGTTAAAAAATAATTGTAATGACTTCACAACGACGACGCCATTCTTAAGGTGTTAAAAAGGGTGACGCGCCGCTGTGAAGCCACATAGACGTGGAGAATTTTGTGAAGACAACTTGTGAGTACAATTTCGATTACTGTTACGATTTTAAGGCTGCTTTTAATTGTGTTTATTAGTCGTAGGAATAAAACGTGTGTAGATTAATTTCGTGTATTCATTTTTGCAATGAGTGAGCCTAGTATTGGAGATGGTGACGTCAGCTCAGCTGACGTCACGGTTCCAAAAAATCCGAATGGTCCTCCTTCTTCGTTAGATACAATAAAAGTACAATTGTACCAATATGTCTCAAATAAAAAATAATCAGAAAATTAATATGCAACCGAAGTGCAACCATCGACAGAAAAATGCTTATAACCCTGTTTGTACTTTTCCCGACATGGCTGCCTTCTGCATAACACGGTCCAACTGTCAGTATGAAGACTAATTCTGGATTGAAAGAACATAAACATTGTCGTGAGTTGATCACAGCGACCAACTATTCTTATCTTATCAATGAGAGATAAATGGATTATAGGATAGATACATGGTGCTCACGTATTTACAAAAACATTGTAAAGGGAAGAATACGAATTTCCTAATGTTTTTACAAGTTACAAGTCAGTGTATGAGTTACAGTAATTACAGAATGTAAAACAGTGTCATAGAAGAAAAAAAAAAATGAATAATATCTGTACAATTAAGTTATCAACCAGTTTGATAAACTCTATGACAAAAACATTGCAAAGGCTAGAATACGAATTTCATAATGTTTTTACAAGTTACAAGTCAGTGTATGAGTTACAGTAATCACAGAATGTAAATCAGTGTCATAGAAGAAAAACTAAATATTATCTACACAATTAAGTTAGCAACCAGTTTGATAAACTTTAAGACTGTCCTATGGAGCGACACCAGCATGTTTCCAAGCGTTCTTATCTTGGATGTAGTCCTCTAATTTGTAATAAGCTCGTTTACAAAGTGTACTTTTAATATGACTTTTAAACCTCCTTTCATTTAATTGCAATATATCAGAAGGTATTTTGTTGTAACATTTAACACAGTACCCCATAAAAGATGTATGTACTTTTGCTAATCTGAAAAATGGTTGATATATCTTGTCTTTATTTCTAGTATTAAAATTATGCCTATCGCTTATTTTATTAAAAAGATGTAGATTTTTTCTTAGATACATAATATTTTCGTAAATGAATTGGCAAGGTACCGTCATAATATTAATCCTTTTAAATAGTTCCCTGAGGCATTCGCGGTGACTTAGATTATAAATGGCTCTGACAGCTCGCTTTTGCAAAATAAAAATTGATTCAATATCAGCAGCCCTACCCCACAGTAAAATGCCATACGACATAATGCTGTGGAAGTAGCTAAAATAGACCAAACGCGCGGTTTCTACATCTGTTAACTGTATTATCTTTATAACAGCATAAGCGGCCGAGCTTACCCACCCCGCAAGAGATGTTATATGAGGTCCCCATCGTAATTTCGAATGTTGTCCCCATTGTAATGTTAACCTTTAGTAATACCCATATTGCGCACTTTAAAATGCAATTGAACACTCTAATATTATTATTACACCTCTTTTGAAATCCAAAGTGATCTCTTCGTCAAACTGTTTCGTTGACTTGTTCGTGCGAAAAAATGACGGATCGTCTACTCGAACCTTTTTAAAATCAGAATTCGGAAAACTTAAAACATATTTTGGTTCACTGCAAATATGAAATGTGCAATAAGTAAGTATTTCACTTTTGTGAATGAAAATGTTTGCAGCTACCATCTTGGATTTTCATTTGACCCAATTACGAAGATGATACAATTACGGGGAGCAGTGGCAACAGCTGCAACTTACGAGCTGTACGTCGTAGATTTGAACCCAGACAGGCGCTTCACTGTGTGTAAACTATTTCATTACCACTGCTCTCAAAACGGTGGACGAAAACATCATGAGGAGACCGACATGTCCTAGAACCAACCATTCGAAGATATGTGACATTAACCCACCCGGACTGGGCTCAGTTACGTAGATAACAGTTCACTCCCTCTAGAATAGAGGAGACCAGAGTACCAGCACTGGAAACATTATAGACCGATTATGTATCGGATTAACACCTTCGAATAATTAAAAAAAGTTTAGCTAGGTAGCTTGACGGATGACCAAGGAATAGGAGAAAACTACTTAGCTACAATATTCACCAATACCTCTGCTTGGGTTATGGCGATCTTATTCACATGCACACTGACGGGCATTTCGGAAAGAAGAAAGAGCTTACCAGTACAACAAGCGTGACAGGGCTCGCCATTGTTCTTCCAGTTGTAAGACTGAGTGCAGAAAGTGTAATGGGGCTGTAGCGGGCTGAGCTCGTCTTATGTAGCTGCTGAACGGAGGAGCAAACAACGTCATTGTCGCACCAGATGGTCATAAATTATAATATTATGCATCGAAGAATAAAAGAAAAACAATAGTAATTGTTATTAAATTACGACTTATAAATAAAGCAAGAATATACACTTATTCTACACACGCACACATCAAATATAAACAACTAGCACGTCGCCCGCGTGTTCCTCCGCGAAAAATGTAGAAATTATGTTACTCCGGAATAATGTAGCTTTCCATAGGTGAAATAATGATTAAATCGGCTAAGCAGTTCTTGAGTTTCTCCATTATAAACAATTACATCTTTCCTCATTATAAAATTAGTGTAGAAAAGAACGCTCGATTTTGAGTAGGTATAGCTCGGCGAGGGACGAGTATGTTTCTGGTACTCATGGTCTGGACTGGACTTCTTTCAGCTGATGCAGATCTTGACGATGAGACAGTATACCTTCCCACAAGTACCTAATGGTGATGTTCATCTAGCATTTGTTTATCTAGCTCCGACATTAAAATGAATAATGCTATCATGCAGGCGCATTCAAAATTATATAAATAAAAACTTTTTAACAAAAAATTAAACCACCGAAAAAACTGAAAAGCAAAAAATAATAAACCTTAAAATTCAAAGTCGGCGCTTTAAGTGATCTATGTTCATTGATTTTTCAGCGCCGACTCATAATTTTAAGGTTTATTTTTTTCCGGCGGTTTAATTTTTTGTTAAAAAGTTTTTATTTATATGATTTTGAATGCGCCTGCATGATAGCATTATTCATTTTAATGTCGGAGCTAGATAAACATTCAGAATGCGACAAAAATTGTTAAAAATTTTGTTTTGGTATATGTACCGTGTATACATCCATATACACTTAGTAAAAAGTGGTTATCTTAATATTAAAAACAGACACTCCAATTTTATTTATTTGTATAGAATAGATGTATATAGATAAACATGAATTTGTCAAGCTAGAATGCAATGTGCCTTGTTGAAAGCAAACTTTTTAATACGTTATCAATACAATACTACAAAGACAGTCTGGCTTCAGCAGGCTAAGAATGACGCTTTCTATTTGTACAATGAATAGACACAGCTCTTTCTACAAAAATAATAGTTTAAAAAAACGAATGGAAAATAAATAATAGTTAAAAAAAAAACGAAAAAATACGCTTCCATAGAAAACCAAACTAAAAAGTAGAAAAACGTTTTAAAAAAAAAAACCGACTTCCTCAAAAACACTAGAAAGTGAAAAATAACTTTAATTTTGGAAGTCGGTGTCTTATGATCTGTGTTTGAGTTTTTTGCCACCGAATTCCAAAATTAAAGTTATTTTTCACTTTCTAGTGTTTTTGAGGAAGTCGGTTTTCTTTTTAAGGTTTTATTTAGAATAAATGCTGTGGAAATGCGTTCCTTGCGAAGCATGTGTGGTGTGACTATGAATGATAGGCTGACGAATGATGTGATAAGAGAACGGTGTGGTTTAAAAGAAGATGTAGTGACAAAAATTAAAAAAAGTATGCTTAGATAGTTTGGTCATGTTGAGAGGATGAATGAAGGTCAGCTCACAAAAGGTATTTACAAGGCAGATGTGAGTGGAAACACCGAGAGGGGACGCCCTAGGAGGACCTATAGGGACCTTATTGGTGATGTTCTTCAGAAAGGTCAGGTGCGTAGTACTTGCAACCGGCGTGTGTGTATGACCAATTGTATGAACTTAAACGAGGCAAAATAAGTGTGTAGAGATCGTAGCAGGTGGCGTTCCGTGGTTTCTGCCTACCCCCATGGGAAAAAGGCGTGATTGTATGTATGTATGTTTATTTTTTACTTTTTAGTTATGGTATCTACCCCGCACTAATTCCTATCGCCAGGTGAAATTTAATCCTTTACTACTACTGTAAATCGTCGAGGAATCCCCTCGCTTGTCTGTCTATTGTCTCCATCATCAGACCTGTAATGGTACTAATAAGCCTTATGGGAGCTTTCTCATCAATAGAAATGAATTAAATTAAAACACCAGGTAATTGCTGTAAATCGTTGAGGAGTTTGTTGTTATGATGGATCTAAATAATAAAAGTATTTCTATTTAGCTACTAGTAAAACTATCTATTGTGCAACGTAAAAACTATACCTCTAATGCATTGTGTATTATCTGTGGTACAATGACTTGTTATATACTTCTTCTATGAAATAAATTTAATCTGTTAGCGACATTCACTTCTTTCATTATAGAGTTCCCTCGATTGTCTTTCGGCTCCATCATCAGATCAACTCCGGACCTTAATTAAATAGTAGTGATAAAATTGGCACTTTGAACCGAATAAAGTAAGCCCAATAATAGGGAACTGCTGTAAATCGTTGAGGAATTCCCTCAACTGTCTCCATCATCAGACCTGTAATGGCACTTATAACCCATATGGGTGCAAAGTTCTCATCAATAGAATTGAATTATGTCCAAACACCGGGTAATTGCTGTAAGTCGTTGAAGAGTTCCCTCGACTGTCTTTCAGCTTCATCATCAGAGCAACTTCAAACCTTCATTAAATAATAAAAATCGTTTATTTATAAAAATGGCCACATTTACAATATTACTTAAAAATTAAAATAGGGCACAGTTGCTCATTTTCCTGAACTAGGTTGAACCTGTGCTTCAGGCTAGTAAGTGCATTAATACCTACTTAATATAATAAATTAACAATGAGTAAAAAGTAAAAGTTACAAAAGCCATTAAATCGCAAAAGAGAGGGAAAGCACCAGGTGAAGATGGCATTTCAAACGAAATCTTGATAGGAACATCACAGATTACCCTGAACACATTAACAAATTTGTTTAACGAAATTCTAACGACTGAATATATACCGCATCAATGGACGACATCAACTATAATCTTACTTCATAAAAAGGGGAAAACAGATGACATTTCTAACTACAGACCTATCTCACTAATGTCTAATGTGTATAAAATATTCTCTAAGATACTACTAGAACGATTAACAAAGACTTTGGACGAGAACCAACCAAAAGAACAAGCAGGGTTTAGAAGTGGCTTCTCAACTATGGACCACATTCATACTATAAAACAGTTAATTCAGAAGTGCAACGAATATGGAATAAACTATTACTTGGCGTTTATAGATTACAACAAAGCTTTCGACTCTTTAAAACACTCGAAAATATGGGAGGCCCTCACCAAACAAGGAGTCCATAATAAATATATACGTATAATACAAAACATATACGAAAATATGACGGCTAAAATACGCACAGAAAGGGAAGGAGAATGTTTTTCCATCAGACGTGGAGTTAGACAGGGAGACCCCTTATCACCAAAACTGTTCTCTGCAACCTTAGAACATATATTTCGTCAACTAGAATGGAGTAATTACGGAATTAATGTTAATGGAGTTGTACTAAACCATTTAAGATTCGCGGATGACCTTATCCTGATATGTGAAGACCCAGCGACATTACAGATCATGATTGAGGAACTAGTATATGAAAGCGAAAAGGTGGGATTATCAATAAATACAAGTAAAACCAAGTTGATGACAAACCACACTAACATCCCAATAAAACCGCGTAACGTTACTGATCTGCAGTATGTAAAAGAGTATACTTATCTTGGTCAAATAATATCTCCCACAGATCTTACAACAAAAGAAATTAACAATAGAATAACCTTAGGATGGAAGAAATACTGGGCTTTAAAAGAAGTCATGAAAAACTCAGATATACCGCTAAGAACAAAAAAGAAAGTATTTAATACATGTATTCTGCCGAGTATCACATACGGGTGTCAGACATGGAGTTGCACAAACAAAAATATGAAAGCGCTTGAAACTTGCCAACATAGAATGGAAAGAAGTATACTCAACATAAAATTAAAAGACAGAATAAGATTAACAACAATAAGGAAACAAACCAAAATTATAGATATAAAATACACAATAAAACAATTGAAGTGGAAATGGGCAAGCCATTTAATTAGAAGTCAGATGGGGAAATGGGCCAAAGAAGTGACAGAATGGTGTCCAAAATATAAAATTAGAAGAAAAGGCAGACAGTATCGTAGATGGGAAGACGATATTCAAAAGTTAGCAGGTACGAATTGGATGAGGAAAGCAAGAGATCGTTGCTTGTGGAGATCACTTGGGGAGGCCTATGCTGGAAAGCAAGACAATCGAGGAACCGGTGTCAAATAAGAAAAAAAATATCTAAACATTCCTAGTAAAAAATAAGTTTAGAGATAAGATGAATTATAAATTGTAAGATTGTTAATAAAGGCTTTTATTATTATTATTATTTTTATTTATCTGTTAATATATCTCGGGATCCTAGGATCCCGGTCTTTTGGAAGGCGTACGAGGGGCCGAAGCCAACTCGCAGAGGCCCCTTAGAAAATTTAGATGACGTGAGGCACTAACCGACGATTATCCCCGTATGCACTGTGCAAGTGCACCCAAGGACAACCCCCGGCCGGTGTTGGACTATTGCAGGATGTGGAAACCAAGATGCTGGACTATTTATTTGGCTGGCTAAAATGGACTGGTTACCAAGAACTATGGAAAGCCTATGGCCCCTGCCGCATCAATGTTTTGAATATACACGGATTAAATGGCAGGGGGTGACTTGCACACTCAATAATGGGTCCCCGGAAACCGTCACTGGCACATAGTGACGCAGCGACAAGGGGGCAACACTTCCTGAGGTGCTTGAGAAGTGGAGAGGTATTCCACGGCTTTCAGAACAATCCCAGAGCCCGGAAGATGGTCAAGATCCCTACGAGCACTTACTGGAATACTTCCTTTCCCCGAGCACGTTTGCTCTTGCGAATCTCCACTCAAGCCAGCCAATAAAGGCAAGAATGAGGTGGGAGCTCTGAACCTCTTCAGTGTTCACTCCAGCCGGCCAATAAAGGCAAGCCAGAGATGAGGAACAAGAATTCTCCCGGGAGATAGGGTCCGTGGGGTCGCTGCTGCCCAACAGCACGCCACATGCTGCCCTGCGGGGTTATTATTATTATTATTATAAAAAGTAAAAACTAAATTAAAATTAGGAAAATAAAAGTGAAATAGCATTTTATGTTAGTCGGTCTATTTGCAGACAACAAGTAGATCTTCCGTCTGTGTATAATCGATGGTTAGTAAATATTTAAGTATAATTTGTTTACAGCTAAAGTAATTTAGTTTAAAGATACTTAGTTTTTTATTTAACCTATTGTACAAATATGGGCCTAAGAATGTAAAAAACCTTTCTACAAAAACATGTTTTGAGGTTAATGGGCATACTATATCATTCCGTATTTTGTTAGTATTATCAGCAGTATAGGTAAGGATGGTGTGCTGTTTTAATACTAAGTGCATTATGAAAAGTTGGCGAACAGTCAACACGTTGCAGGATTTGTATAGCAGATCTGTAGGAAAGAAAAAGGGATGGAAATTTGCTACCTTTAAAATTGCTCTCTGAGCTCTTTCAAGAGGAAGTAGATTCGAATTTGGTGCGTCACCCCATGATGTGATGCAGTATTGAATTATTGATTAACAGAGGGCCAAATAAACTTGTGTGATTAATTTGGTATCGGCGACTGTACGTATTTTTTTTTTTTAAACATAATTATATTAATTTGCGCACTCTTTTAACGAGACTTTCAATATGTTTTCTGAAGGACAGAGTGTCGTCTATTATTACGCCAAGGTATTTTATGTTGCTTGTTTTGAGGATAACAGGACAATTACACATGTTGACTGAGCGGTTACCACATTGATGGGCATATAGGTGAGGGTTAGTAAAGTTAAGTTGGGGCTTGCGCATGGAGAAGTGAATAAATTTTGTTTTGTCAGCATTTAATGTTAGTAAATTTGTTTGAAGCCATTTTGTCACAGTACTAAAACCTTAGGGACCCTAGGGACTTACTAGAGAGTGGGCAGCAGCGTTCTCTATACATTTTACCACCATACTGCGATCGCCAACCCGCCTGCCAAGCGTGGCGATTATGGCAAAGCCCCCCAAATTGGAGGAGGCCTAAGTCCAGCAGTGGACGTCTTACGGCTGAAATGATGATGATGATGATGACTAAAACCTAGTTGTGCGATTTCGAAGAGTTCGGTACTGGTTATAGCGCTAAATATTAACGCCTTGTCGTCAGCATATGATTTAATTTTGCCGGCTTTAATATAATAATAATAATAATCCACAACTATCACACAACGCCATCTAGTCCCAAGCTTAGCAGAGCTTGTGTTATAGGTACTAGACAACTGATAAACATACTTATATATTTCTAAATACATACATATTATAGATAAATTACACCCAGACACAGAACAAATGATCGTGCTCATCACACAAACATTTGTCCTGGGTAGGAATCGAACCCACGACCTCCGGCATAGCAGTCAGGGTCACTAACCACTAGACCAACATAGGTCGTTAACATAAATCAGGAAGAGCGTTGAGGCCAGAATACTTTCCTGAGGAACACCGAAACCCGTACATTTCTGCTCATCGCTCAAGGTTGTACCTATTCTGACGCATTGGTATCGGCCATGTAAGTAGTCAGCGAATAGTTTTAGTGGCGTTCCCCTTATTCCTATAGTATGTAATTTATCCAGGAGAACAGAAACAGACACTGTGTCAAAGGCCTTGGCTAAATCCAGGAAGACACCCAGGGTCTCGTTCCCTTTGTCAAGTTCTTTTGAAATGTAATCGGTCAAACTAATGTACCGCATCGGCTGTGGATAATTTAGCTCTAAAACCAAATTGCGCAGGGGATAAGAAGTTATTGTGTTCGAGATAGTTCACAAGTCTATTGTTTATAATTTTCTCTAATATTTTAGATATTGAGGGGAGTAACGATTTTGGCCTATAATTATTAACTAAGTCCTTATTTCCAGATTTTAACACAGGGATTACAACTGCCTTCTTTAGGCATCTAGGGAAAATTTCATTGGAAAGACAGATTCGAAAAATGTGCGTTAAGGGAGGTGTCAAAATATGCTTATAGAGTTTAAGGATCTTATTGCTTATATTATCCCATCCAACTGCACAATCATTTTTTAGACCAGAAATAATTCGGGTTATTTCGTCTTCGTCGGTGTCGAGCATAGCAAAAGATTTCAAGTGCTTCAGTGATTTCATTTTGCTTGATTTTTGGAGGCGTTGTTCGCAACAATGTTTCGGAATCTGTTCGGCAAGAGTTTTTCCAACATTGACAAAAAAGTAATAACTTTTTTAGCTGACAGGAGTGGCGAAGGATTAGTAAGGAGTAAACTCGAATTTGATTCACGCGGTTTAGACATATTGGTGACGTTTTTAATATGTTTCCAAAGTTGCTTGCTATTGTTACCTGCTCTGCTTAATTCGATTTTATCGTTATTATTTTTTAAATTCTTTAGCAGATTGTTGCAGAAATTCCTGTATCTTTTATAGGTGGTATGAATGATTAAATTATCAGGGAATCTTTTTGTTCTTTGATGGAGTTTATCTCTGTGTCTTATACATCGAATTAGTCCAGGGGTAATCCATGGTTTAATATCATAACTTTTCTTATCCACTATAGAAACAGTGGTGTTACGTAATATTGCTTGTTGGACATATTTTATTAAGTACGATAAAGCCAAATTAGCGTCAGCGGTATTGTAAACAAAACATAAATCGAGGTTGCATAAGTCATATTCAAGTTTATTTGTGTTTAATTTGTTTTTAGTCAAGGGACGATTTACCTTAGGCAGCGTTTTTACGGAAAGTAGGACAGCGTGATGGTCAGTAATTGTTGCGTTAGTAACAAGCGTAATATATGATAAGCTGGTTTTGATCATCATATGATCGAGACAGGAACCGCTTTGATGAGTATGTAATGTGTGAGCGGAGAGAAAGCCATGGTATGAGCAGATATTAAGGTAACTTTGGGTCCCTGCATCGCAGTTTTCGGAAGCAATATTTATATTTAAATCCCCTGTTAGGATAACATTCTTAAACGAGCTTAGCGCTAGAAATATCTGGTTTAAGGAATTATGAAAGAAATCCAAATTTCCCGTAGAGGGTGACCTATACATAGCGATTATTGCTGTAGTCACACCGATTTTAATAAGTAAACATTTACTCATACAGTCTTGTAGAGTAGGTTCCTCAATTGTTGCCTTTAAACATTCTTTAGCTAAAACGACCAGACCACCATTTTGATTGCTGTTTATTGTGGTATATAATAAGTTATACTCAGGTATTACTGGGAGATTATCTAAGCGGCCGGCTAGCCAACACTCAGTTAGTACAATTACATCACAATCAAAATTAAGTCTATGCAGGAAAATTTTAAAGCTATCTATCTATGTTCTTAAAAATACTACGAACGTTTTGGGTTAGTATAGTTAGTGACTTTTCATGATCGGAAAGATATTGTCTGCAATCCTCAACGTCACATGTTTTTGACACCGTTAAAAATGAGTTATCTATATCGGTTAATAAGTTAGGATCCATACTAAAACTAAAGAAAATAACAATAAAAATTAGGTCTATAATATAAACAAAATGTGGCGCTCTTAGGCGCCTACATAATCAATTGAGTTTATGTACCTGTTTTCGGCAGCTTTTTTGGCCGGACAATCTGCGTCTCCCGTCTTGTGGTTGGATTGTTTTTTAAAGCGCAAACACGTAGCACATTTAGGCGTTTCGGTTTTTTTTGCGCAGTCCTGTATTGCGTGTCCGTCTTCACCGCAATGTCCACATGTAGGAACAGCATTTTTACAGGTTTTGGCTGCATGACCGTACTGCTGGCATTTGTAACATTTCGTTACTAGTGTGAAGTCTCGTACCGGACAGGACGTCCAATTTATGAAAACTCGGTCTTGTGTAATGAGGGCCTTGCGTACGACGACGGCTGGAACTTCTAGAATATAGTTACAGTTCTCAGCATCTTTCCTGCCTGATATGTGGCTAAGTTTTATTGAGGCCAAAATGTATCTAAGGATAAAGTGGGCAGTTTGTCGGTCAAGTTTTGTTCATAAATATATTTATAAACCTCATTTTCAGCCAATGAAGAAACTCCGATAACTATAATGCGAGGTTTGCGTTTTTTAGGTTCGTTGACGGTAAGCCCTAAAGAAAGAAGTTGGACTGTTTGCTTGAGCCTATCTAGGTCATCTTTAGTCTCCGTGCTTATTATAATGCCTCCTTTTCCAATTTTGCGTACGCTTCGCACTTTTAGCTTCATTTCTCCAGGGCATATTATTTGTTGGACCATGTTCTTGGTTTCGTCACTGGTCTTTAATTTGTCACTGGGGTAAATGACCACCGAGCTAAAAGTATTAGGGCGAATAAAGGTCTTGTACCCCTTCTTGACCATATCTGCAAATGACGATGAAGTTGCTTCCCGCTTCGTACAGGACTCCTGAATCGTCCGGTTCATCTCTATTAGACAATCTGATAGGTCTCGAGCTTCGGTCATGGTTTTAATGGTGGCATGTGTTTGGATTGCTTTTTGTTTTAGTGACTGGTATTGCACAGCCATTTGTGAAGTTCCATGTCCGACTTTCCGGCAAAGATTGCTTATTTTCAGCTTCTGATCAGCGTTTAGCTTTCCCTCAGAAGCTATATAGCAACTACCTCATTCAGACACTGCTCAATAGAAGTCATCCAGTTCTGAATCTCCGGAGTGGATACAACTTCAACTGCGTCATCTTGGTCTTGTCTTGGTTGTTGGGGCGGTGTCCTTGCCGGTATTGGTACCGGGGTCGGAGTCGGTGGCGGACTACGTCGTATCATGGCGCTGCGAGTAAAGGGGCTGCCGTCCATATACCAATTTATAGGATTATATTATCGTCAGTTCATTATTGTAACTTATTACTGTAATATTTATTGAAAAACACGCTATAACACACTAAACTGGGTCACTGTTTACGTAAGCGTTAATTTATTTTACTGATATTGTGCATTTATGAGCACGTGTGTATGCGTTGAATGCAAAACAATCAATCCAATAGTAGTGCCTTAAGATAATTAATGAAAGAAATAAAAAACGCACTAGTCGCCACTACAATTTTCGAAGGTTCCCTTCGATTTCTCTGGGATGCCATCATCAGATCCTGGTTTCCTTATCATGAAACCACCCTTGGGATATCTCCTTTCCAACAAAAAAAGAATCATCAAAATCGATTTATAAACGAGGAAGTTATCGGTGAACAAACATAAAAAAAAATATACAAACGGTCGAATTGAGAAACCTCTTCCTTTTTTTGATGTCGGTTAAAAATAATGGAAAAAAAGCGTGGGGTGCTTTTTAAGGTATTTTTTATTGATACCAGGCACCCCACGCTTTTATCCATTATTTTCTACTTCTTTGTTTGGTTTTATATGGAAGGGTGTTTTTTAGTTTTTTTAAACTAAGTATTAATTATTTTCAATTTTATAGGTGTTTCTAATTTTGAGAAGTATGTCAGCGTAGTTTGAGACGTATGTCAGCGTAGTTTTCGAAGATAGATTTTTTGCTGTCCTGGTAATCCTGGCAAGGATAATGGCACAAATTTATGAAATTATAGTATTGTCATCGGTCCTTGATAAGTCTACAGAGTTTAAATGAAATCTAGTCGTTTAAAGTGGGTCAAAATCGCGCTATAAGGAGTCGGTTACAAACAAACATACAAGTGAAGCTAATACATATCTCATATCTTTAAACGAGCAATTCTTGTATATAAATATAATCTGAATTTCGGAAACAGCTCCAACAATTTTCATGAAATTTAGTATACAGGGGGTTTCGGGAGCAATAAATCGATCTAGCTAGGATTAATTTTTAGAAAATGTCGTTTTATTCGTGTTTTCAATAATCAACATTATCGATAATCAACTTAAAAATAAACTTATGTTTTTTTTTTATTGGAAGAAAACTAACAAAATGTACCTAATTTGTATTTAAATATAATTTCTAAAAAAGACAATTTACAAAAAAAAAACCGAGCAAAGCTCGGTCATCCAGGTACTAATATATAAAGCGTGTAAAAAGGAACATTTTGTTTCTCAGTTTTTGACGTCGCCCTTTAGAAATTCTTCTACTTTTATATATTTATCTTTCGTTTCTGACGTTCTTTTTCTAGGTAAACTATTTCAGAAAAAAATTAAATTATAAATTTGAAAATAATCCCGGACCAGAACAAAAATTTCTATAGAGTTTAAAAATATACTAGCCCTCTAAGTTTAATAAGAAGTTGTAGTTAATATTTTGATCAAAGGATCGTCATATGAAAACGACTGTACTGATTTTGATAAAACATTTTAAGAACGATCGCTAGAACACCTACTTTTAAACAAAAACAAACGCACCCAAATCGGTTCACCATTTTAAGAGCTACGGTGCCAAAGACAGACACATATAGCGGTCAAACTTAGGACCTCTTTTTGCGTCGAAAGTTTAAAACTTTTCTATCCCAAACTGTGAAAATCACACCGACAACTAACAGTTCTGTAAGGTACCTAGTGAAAACAGTTTGCATTTTTAATCGCCATATAAAGACAGACAAAACTTCCTACTCGACAGTCGACGGTCCCGATACGGTTATCTACAAAATCAAGATTTTACAGGAGAGCGTATTGAATGCAAACCTGTTAATTAATTAATAAAAGAACAAAGTTATCTTCTCGTACTTTACATCATATATTACTGTAATAGTTTTTTGTTCCAAATTACAGTACTTCGACACTTTGAGAAATTTGTAATATGTTGTCTTTAATACCAGAAAAATCGAGAATGAAACAGAAAAAAATCCAATGACAAAACCAAGAATTCTGAATAGTATTATGTAAAACAGTGAATTTCGTAAAAAGTGCAGTTGACTCTTTCTACTTTGTTGCCGTCGTACTGTCTACACGGAACGACATTTTTGTCTACTATTCCATCGACAAAATGGTACTCGTGCTAAGCCAGCTGGAGATTGGTCCGTCCCACACAATTCACTATTTGAAATCATTTCATTTTGGTTAATGTCACCCCTATTTTTTGTGTGGGAAATCATCAAAATTAAATGACGTCTCCCGCTCTGGGTGGAGCGGCAGGGTGTGTCAGACTTTTACTGACTAAACCCCACCCGTGTTTCTTCAGTTACCTGTGCCAGAGCCACGGTAACTCTCGAACAATACCGCGTGCCAGTTCAGGACATGTGTAGGGGACAAATATAAAACGGGTGACTTAGCGCATTATTTATTAACCTACTTAGTGCACTTTTACTTATTTTTACATATTAAAAAAGTGAAAAAGTGTGTGTGTTATTATAAAAGTGTTAAGTAAATAAATATGTATTTTATAACACAAATTAAGTTCGGTGACTGCAGAGGATGCAAAAAAAACCGATTCTATTTTTAAGAATTTAATTATAGTACCAAAAAATTACAATTATATTATAATAATAATAATTAATTCCTAGATATTGTTCAGTCCACGATTGACCAAAGAATGTCCATGAATTGCGGAATCGGGTAGCTAGCGTCCGGTGTGCTTCGCGACGACACGAGGCACGTGTGCAGCGACAGCTTCTAGTTATTGAGCAGTGTTGTTGCCGTGTGAAATCAGGGCGATGCATGCTATAGGAATGTACCTCGGCTATGCTTGCGTAACACCTCCCCCCGAAGAACAGCGACTATTGAAGACCTTGGTCGTAAATTGTGCTGGGAGATGATTCTGTTCTATCCCACTGTGTCTCTGGTATAGCGTAGATGATCTGCGGTCGAACTTTCTTGTCATCGGAGGATTCTTTCTTAAGATCAATCTGCTTCGGATAACATCATCGATAAGTGAAGTATGCAGTTAGTGTACATGCACTGAGTAATAACACATACAGCGGTATAGTTGTATGATAGATGCTGCTATTTGAGTGTGTACCAAACTGTATCGGTGTCTGCAGTGAAATCTCCCTATTGGTAGCGTGAAGATCATCCAAGTTAATAGAGTTGAGATTGAATAGTGGGCGTGCCATTGGGCTGGGAATATCTTCCTTATTTCTTGTTGTCTTAAATACTCTCTTATATTTTCCAATTCGGTTTTTGCTAGCGCAAGGTTCATGGCTGAGTTCTTAAAAGTCTTTTGAATTATGGGAATAACTGTATACATTGCTAACGGTGGATTTATTAGTAAGCCTGTTTTGATTTTGGGGTGAACATACTCTTTAATAGCATTAATGACATCTTCCTCCAGATTGGATTCCGACAATTGAACAGCGGTACGCGTGTGCGTTTCAAAGGGTTTTGTGACGGTTAGCCTTCTTTTGATGTCGCCTACGATAGTGAATACTAGCTGTTTAGTGAATTTATTGAGTGGTTGCTCCGTGATAGGGACTTCTAAGATGGGATTTTCGCCGTCGGTATGGACTGTTAAGGTGTTAGAGTTGTTTGCGGCCTCTGAGGCTGTAATAGTTCTGGAATCGTCAGCTGATTGGTTCTTTTCAGACGGGTTTACGGCTATTGAACTTACTTCCTCGTTATGGAGCTCTAAGCGGGATAAGGCGTCGGCATTGGTGTTGTCAAATCTCAAATCTTTATTACATTCCATAATGTATACAGGTGGTGGGTATTAATATATGAAGAAACAATAATGGACCCTGTAGGGCACAGCAACATTTTAAATTCTAATTAGAATAGAGGAAGAGCGGTTTAATTATTTTCCTGTAAATTCTTAATATTGGTCTGTATTTTTTTATTTTAATCATATTAATATTATTTAGTTAATTAAAATACATTATTACAATTATAGTCTTTTCGCCATAAGATGAGTTCCCTGACAGTTCTTGTCTGACAATTGTAGTGACGTGACCTAACAAAATATAATCGATTTTTTTATAATATCGATTCAGTTGGCAAAGAAAATGGAATCGGATTATCGATTTTAGATTTTCAAAATATTTTTTTTATAAACTGGTTATCCTACTTCCAACTAATATTATAAATCGCACCCCTAGATCTAAAGGGAACTAACTCAAAATTCTTAATTTTTGAATTATGCACACTTTCGAGTCTGTCATTTCAATACCTATCGACCAATAAACCAGATTCAAAACTATTTCCAACATTAGACTCCAAATATTGGAAATAGTTTTGAATCTGGTTTATTGGTCGATAGGTATTGAAATGACAGACTCAAAGGTGTGCATAACTGAAAAATTAAGAATTTTGAGTTAGTTCCCTTTAGATCTAGGGGTGCGAAATGTGAAAGTTAGTATGTGTGTGTGTGTGTGTGGATATTTCTTACTCTTTCACGCATAAAGTACTGTACGGATTTTGATGAAACTTTACAGTAATATAGCTTATACATCAGAATAAGACATAGGCTACATAACATCACGGGAGCAGAGCAAAAACCTGACATAACGCACTCGTACTGACGCGACGCGATCGCGATTACAAAATGGCCGCGCCGATTCATCAATTTTTTTGTCGATTAGTGAATTGAGTAGTGGCAATCTCTATTGGCCGATGTTCCGTTCAACGCATTAGACATTTTTAAGATTTATACTTTTTTATTTTATTTACTTAATTTATTAACAGTTAATTATAACTACAATAATTTACTTAGTAATTTACGAAAGGCAATATTTTTTTTTTCATTTGTTTTTTAATTTTTTTGCCAGTTTATTTTTTATTCGTCCTAAGTAGTATGCGTGCCACGGAAAAAAATGAACTGTCAGGGAACTCATCTTATGGCGAAAAGACTATAATTTATTTATTATTGACATTATTGGGGTCCACCCTTTATGGCAGATTTTTTTTCGTCATAATATTATTTTGCATAACAGTGGATAGCATAAACTTCATTTCGCAGAAAATCGTTTGGCATACACTCATTTATTATGCATTCACTACGCATAATTTTATAAGTCAGGATTTTCTTTAGGCATTAATTTTATATCCATAATAATAAAAAAGGAGAACCATCATATCGCAGAAAGTTCGCAGTCAGAATCGTCTGTTGGCATTATTTCATATCGATAGTCCTTAAAAGGCAGAACTATCATATCTCAGAAACTTTACAGTTAGAATCATCTTTTGGCATACATTTCGTATCCATAATAATTGAAACGCTCATTTATTACATTACAGAAAAATCATATTCAGCACGCTGCACGCAGACATGTAAACAAGCATACATCATGCATGCAGCATGCAAGCAAGCATGCAGCATGCAAGTAAGCATGCAGCATGCAAGCAAGCATGCAGCATGCAAGCAAGCTCGCAGCATGCATGCTTTCTGTCACGGCTCCGGCACTGCGTGGCTCCGGCGGTCCCACGCGAGCTCATCGTCGCAGTTGGTTTTACGCTCACCACCGCAGCTTCGGCTTGCTGGCCGGCTCCGCCGGCCAGCCTCAGCCACGGCGGCTAGCGTCAAAATCACCTGCTCCTCAGCTCGCGGGCCGCCTCGCCCCTCCGCGCCTACGCGGGATTAAATTACACTCTAGGGGTAGGGCAGACAAGACTACGTGGAGTCGGTTCTGCAGCAATTCGTTTCTGTCAATAACTTTTGTAGCACAACATATATATATTGACTTTTTGAAACACTATTTTAATTTTAATTTAAGGTTAAAATGCAATTTTACAGAAATGACAATATGCCTAACAAAAGTATTCTAAATGAAATTCTGCCATCTTCATAGTATGCCAGTGTAAATTCGGACATATAAACATTCGGCCAAACAATGATTATGCTAAACATTTTTTATGCCTTACCAATATTCGTTTAAAGAAGATTATGCCAAGTGTGTTATGCCAAATAAAATTCGGAGCATCAAGTTTCTGCCAGATAGAGGGAACCCGACATTATTGTGCTATATTATATAATACCTAATTATTATCTGTCATGTATGTGTGTCTATTTATTATTATTAAATTTATCAGATAGATATTCGTCTATTGTGTAGTAGCATTTATTTATTAAGATTTTTTTTAACTTATTCAAGAATATATTTATTTTGTTTTCTTGTTTTATACTTTCTGGTAATTTGTTATAAATTTTTACAGACATAGAATGTGGACTAGAAGAATGCAATTTAAGGCGGGAAGGAGGCAAATTAAGTCGGTTTTTATGGCGCAGCGAATATTTAGTTTGTATTCCTTCCCGTGTTTCGTAGGAATCTGGGTGTTTGCGAATAATTCCACAATTTAAATACTCACTAGGGTTAGAATTTTGTGTTTCTGGAAGTACGGTTTGCAACTATCTGTTTGTTCAATTTTCGTTATTATTCGTATAAGCTTTTTTTGTAGAGTATTAGGTTGGGGAATAAGTCTTTTCGCATTATGGTATGTATGAACTTGTAATAAAATCTCTTTGGCTATACTATTTGTATCTGGCTGGTTTTGGTATCATTGAAAGTTTAAATTTTAAAGAACATAATTCCAAACTCAAATTAGGAAAATGTGTGATTTTCATTTGTTTTTCGTACCGTCAAGATGAGTGAATCTAATGAAGAAATTCGATACATTTTAAAATTTTACTACAAAAAAGGTAAAAATGCAACGCAAGCCGCGAAAAAAATTTGCGATGTTTATGGACCTAGTGTAGTGTCTGTGAGAGTAGCACAACTTTGGTTTTAGCGTTTTCAATCCGTAAATTTTGATGTCAAAGATGCACGTCGCTCTGGTCGCCCTATTACGGATAAAATGGATGCCATTTTTGAAAAAGTGGAGCAAGATCGGCATACCAGTAGTTACGACGTAGCTGAAGAACTGGAAATTGACCACAAAACAGTTTTGGCGCATTTGAAAAATACTGGGTACACAAAAAAGCTCGACATTTGGGTACCTCACGAGCTCACTGAAAGAAACCTAATGAACCGTGTACTCATTTGTGATTCTTTATTACGACGTAATGAAACCGAACCATTTTTGAAGAAGCTGATAACTGGTGATGAAAAGTGGATCACGTATGACAAGAACGTGCGACAAAGGTCGTGGTCAAAGGCCGGTCAGGCTTCACAGACTGTGGCGAAACCCGGGTTAACTCGCAACAAGGTGATGCTGTGTGTGTGGTGGGATTGGAAGAGCATTATTCATTATGAGCTGTTACCACCAGACAGGACCATCGATTCTGAACTCTACTGCGAACAACTGATGAGATTAAAGCAAGAAGTTGAGAGAAAGCGGCCGGAATTAATCAACAGAAGGGGTGTGGTTTTTCATCATGATAACGCTAGACCTCACACATCTTTAGCCACCCAACAAAAATTAAGAAAGTTTGGCTGGGAGGTGCTAATGCATCTGCCGTATAGTCCTGACCTTGCACCTTCAGATTTCCACCTGTTTCGGTCTCTTCAGAATTCTTTAGGCAGTGTCAGGTTAACATCACGAGAGGACTGCCAAAACCACTTGTCGCGGTATTTTGACCAGAAGTCCCAAAATTTCTATAGCAATGGGATCATGTCCCTACCTACAAGATGGCAAAAAGTTATCGAACAAAATGGTACCTACATACTTTAGTTAAATGTAAATGAACTTTATTAAAAAATGTTTTGAATTTTCTTAAAAAATGCGAAGAAACTTTTTCCCCAACCTATTAAATAGTGAGGGTGCGTGACCTGTACTGTTGCCCCATAAAATGATGCCATAGCTAAACAAAGCGTGTTCATACGCATAATATGTGACTAGAGCGGTTTCCTGGTTTGTGGTTTTTAGGGTTCCGTTGCCAAATGGCAAAAAACGGAACCCTTATAGATTCGCCATGTCTGTCTGTCTGTCTGTCTGTCTGTCTGTCTGTCCGAGTATGTCGCAGCCACTTTTCTCCGAAACTATAAGAGCTGTGCTATTGAAACTTGGTAAGTAGATGTATTCAGTGAACCGCATTAAGATTTTCACACAAAAATAGAAAAAAAACAATAATATTTGGGGTTCCCCATACATAGAACTGAAACTCAAAAATTTTTTTTTCATCAAACCCTTACGTGTGAAAACATTTCATTTCATAAACGATGATGACGAATGATGATGATGATGACCTGCAAGTTTGTACGGAACCCTCGGTGCGCGAGTCCGACTCGCACTTGGCCGGTTTTTTTGATTTCGCGGAGGGCGTATGAGAATTTTGATATTTTTGTTTTAACTTTCTGTATGTGCGCTTTCCAGTTTATATGTGTGTCTATTGTTAAACCAAGAAGAGAGAAATTGTTAACTGTTTCTAATGTGTGCTGTTTAAATGTGCAATTTATATTTAATTGTTTTTTTGCCGAGGGTGAAAAGTTATTAATTTTATTTTATTAAAGTTAATTTCAAGATTATGCTTGCTCATCCAGTTACTTGTTTTATCCAGAATAGTATCCAGTGTTTCATTCAAATTAGCCGGTGTCTGACATGAGGTGAGGAGAGAAATATCATCTGCAATAACGACACATGGGTCGTCTATGATTTTGGGGAGGTCGTGAATAAATACAAGAAATAAGAAACAGCCTACGATACTTCCTTGGGGAATTGAAGCAAATATGGGTCTGACGTCTGATCTTACTAGTTGTGTTTCTTTTATTAATTGATTGTAATATTCAATCTCAACCCCATCTTTTAAATATGATGCAAACCAGTCATAAGCGTTCCTACGAATTCCAATTCCATGAAGCTTATTTAAAAGTATTTTAAATTGGACCTTGTCGTACGCCTTTGTCATATCGAGTAATATTCAAAATCAAAAGTCATTTATTCAAATTAGGCTGAGGATCAGCACTTTTCGAACGTCAAAATTACAAAAGACAGTCCCCCCAAAACGCCCACCCGTCGCGCACTTCCTAGTGCTTTAGCTGGGAAGAAGAAGTGGCCAACAAACTCCCCAGCAGCACAGCTGTCTGTCCAGTTAGAAGAACTTGATTCTATACAATGCACAGAAGGGCCAAATCGAAAAAATCCGGACAAAAGTCTAAAAAATTAAGTTTTTAATAGGGATTTTTCTATGCAGGGTTGGATAAAGTAGTCCCTAGTAAAGTAGAATTCACTCATAATAGGCCCTTAACTGGACTATACAAGCGCAGATGGCAGTTGGAACGTAGCTCTCGAGCGAGCGGTCAGTGTTGTGTTTGCAAGTGAGAGAAAGTAGTTAATCTTTTAATAAGCCCCATTTTCCGAAAAATCATTATTTTTATTCGAAATAAAATGGAATCGATTCCTGCAGGTATGTATAATAATATAACTTTTTGATAAATCCTATTTTATTACCTAAAAATTTATGAGAATGAAATAAGCATGTTTGATTTATAATCTTAAAAAAATAAAAAAATATTCACTTGAAATGAAAATAGTAAAATGTTCCGCATTGTTCCGACCTACGATTGATTCGAGGTTGTAGATAATCATATCACGAATAAAATATCTGAATTTCAGTTGCTCATATGTGCTCGTCTAATAATAATCGATTTTTTCGTGTGAACATGTGCGTGTCGCGTGAATAACATACGTTGCTGTAGTATACGAGTGTATAGAAATTCTTGGTTCCCCTTATCCAATACATGAGCACGTAGTAGTGAGCACTGAAAGACCTTTGATACAAATGTCTGTTCCCCTCTTTAGCTTGTCTCTCTCTCGCTCTCTCTCTCTCTCTCTTTCTATCTCTTGCTCTCTGTAGGTAGTACCTCTATATCCTCCTTTCTCTATTTACTTTTGGAAGAATGACTACCTGGTTGCTTAGCCTTTTTTTTTTCTTTTTAACCGACTTCAAAAAGGAGGAGGTTTTCAATTCGGATGTTTATATTTTTTTTTATTTTTTTTTTTATGTATGTTCGGCCATAACTCCGTCATATAAAGACGGATTTGCAAAATTCTTTTTTTGTTTGAAAGGGATTTATTCCGAAATGGTCCCATATACATTTCATATAGATCTGATGATAAGTTCCAGAGATAGACACAGGAACTCTTTAAAAAATGACAGCAAATTAACCGCGATTTCTGCTATAGCATAAATATGCATTGTTTGTTTGGAATTAGTGCAGGGTGGATACCACAACTAAAAATTTAAAAATAAAAACTTTTTTACAAAAAAAAAACAACCGACTTCCTTAAAAACACTACAAAGTGAAAAATAACTTTAATTTCGGAAGTCGGTGGCAAAAATCCATAAATACAGATCCTAAGACACCGACTTCCGAAATTAAAGTTATTTTTCACTTTGTAGTGTTTTTAAGGAAGTCGGTTGTTTTTTTTTTGTTAAAAAGTTTTTATTGGAACGAAGTTCCTTATCGCGCGTTGTGAAAGGGGGCTAGACGGAAAAAAATCTTACGAAAAGTTGTCACGACACTTTTAACCGACTTCAAAAAAAGGACGAGGTTTCTCAATTCGACTGTATATATTTTGTTGTTTGTATTTGTTTGTATATTGTTGTTTTTTTTGTTGTGAGTAGAGAGAGAGAGAGACAGGGAGAGAGGGAGAGAGAGAGACAGAGAGAGATAGAGAGAGAATATTTTTGTTGAGTGTATACAGGTTTTTTGTATATAATAAATAATAAAAAAAAATTATAAAAATTATGAATCCTGGAAAGGAACTTCGTTCCATCCGGGTGTCTCTTGACACCTCTAAAGTTGTTTTTTCTAAACTTTGTACCTGGACGTATTAATGTTTCTCTGTAGGTATATTCGTTTTTCTCGTGCTAAATTTAAAATGTTTCTTAGCATACTAGTAAATATCAACTGATGATATTTATTATTTTAACTTACAATAATTTTTTTTTTGTTTTAACTTAACTAATTCAGTTTTACGCATGAATCTTTTCATATTTATATAAAGTTTAATTATTATTAATGAAATAATCTTAGTAATTATTTTGATTAAATATTTTTTTATGATTAAAATTAATTCTATAAAATTTACATTAAAATTTTTGTTCAGATTCCAGCGCACCACATGTACAAGGATTACCTAGAAAACAAATATTTGGAATTTTAAAAGATGATTTGAACTTATTTGCGACAGAAATGTACTTATGATAAAATTGAACAAAATTTGTCTGCGAAACTTCACCCCTTGCTTTTCACTTTAACCGATGCAAACAAAAATACCTTAAGAACCCTGGCTAGTAAATAAAGAAATAAATGTACTGAATTTTGCCGCATAGAAAAAAGATTTTATGTAATTGTCTAACTTATTGACTGATTTTTATTTAATGTCTGAATAAAATATCGTTAATTGAAAAAAAAAAATTAAAATTTATTGTTTTCAGACGGTTTTCAGAAGATGTGTCCGCCATATTGGATTCGCCATCTTGAATTTTCCGATTCTGAGTTCATATTCGTGATCAGCGACCCCAAAAACCCCCGAGTACCCAGTTTAATAACGATCGCTTGCTTTTTTCGACTTTTGTCCGGATTTTTTCGATTTGGCCCCACTGTGCAATGGTATATAGTAAAACATTAAGAGACACAAATTAAATTAAATGATTTGCTATATGCCAGCTAGCCAACCCAATATACCAACAAATAAAATGAAAACTATACTCAAGCATTAGCAAAAAAATATGTATAATGTAAACATGGCTGCAAAAATAAAAGCCTCCTGGCATAAAGGGCGTGACAGCTTACATATACAATGCTGAATATTTACATAGCTGTTACGACCTGAGTTACAACTCGAGGCCACAAATGATAAACTAGGACCATCGACGCAAAATAAATTAAACAGGTAAGTAATATTAATAATAATAATTATCAACATCAAAGTCAGCAAGACGACCAGTCACCACAAGCAGCACCCGTTCACGAGTATAACGCAAAGATCAGACATTACCCCCCTCGCCATATTTGAGGGAAGGGGGTAACCCGACCCCCGACGCTACCGCAAGCATTGACATCTAAGGGAGCATGACGAACTTGCTGCCGGTTGCTAAAGCAAGAATTGGATGATTACTTGTCGAGGTCGCTAGCTAACCACATTATGCAATACTAATAAAATAAAATTGGCATAAACAGTAAAAAAAAAAAATGGAAACAATTATATTGAACCTATCACTAGGTGCGCTAATACTGGAGAAAGAACATAAACATTGGAGTTAATCACAGCAACCAACTATTCTTATCATTTAAATAATCGTTGATGGAATAGTACGCCTTTTGACAAAGGTTGGATTTTTTAATTCCTATTGCATATTGTTTGTTATTAATTATATTTAGGGCTTCTTGAATGAACTTATACACTGCTAACGTCGTCGATCTATTTTTGCGAAATCCATTTTGGCAGTCGTCAAATATCTTATATTTTTCAGACAGACCTGTTGGTCTAGTGGTTAGCGACCCTGACTGCTATGCCGGAGGTCGTGGGTTCGATTCCCACCCAGGACAAATGTTTGTGTGATGAGCACGATCATTTGTTCTATGTCTGGGTGTAATTTATCTATAATATGTATGTATTTAGAAATATATAAGTATGTTTATCAGTTGTCTAGTACCCATAACACAAGCTCTGCTTAGCTTGGGACTAGATGGCGTTGTGTGATAGTTGTGGAATATATTATTATTATTAAAAGGAATTAACGCGTTCGCACATTGCTTTTTCGAAATCTTTTGATGCTGTGGGTAGGAGTAGGAGGGCAATTGGTCTATAATTATTTGCATCTGTTTTAGCGTTCTTTTTGTGGATCGGTTTTATTGAAGTTGTTTTTAATAGATTGGGGAAAATACCTTCTTCAAACGATTGATTAATTAACTTATAAAATGGTAAGGTAAGTTCGTCAGCGCACTGTCTGAAAAGAGTTGGGGGGAGTTCGTCTATGCCGTGGCTATTTTTATTTTTTAGGTTTTTTAGGATCTTATTTACTTCTTACCCATCGAATGGACTTAGAAACATAGTATTTTCCGAGGGGTTTATCACTGATGTTTCTCTCGGTTCGAAGTCGGGTGTATTGCTTGTTAAATAGTCTTTTGTTAGCAAACCAAATGGCTTGTTTTTCTTGTAGCATGTGTATCATATGTATGATGGTGCTACTGTGGTCTGAAAAACCTAATTCTTCTACGGTTGTGTATATATTGTTGTCGGTGAAGTTTGTGAAAATTAAATCTAAACATGTGGACGTGCTATGTGTGATTCGTGTTGGTTCTTTTATGTGTTGGACAAATTTATATTCTAACATGAGACTAATAAAATTGTTTGTTTTTGTGTTATTTTCTAAAATATTTAGGTTAAAATCTCCTCCTATTATGACGTTAAATTTTTTATATTTATTGTTTACATATTGCATTATTTGTATTAATTGACTAATGAAAATTTCTTCCTCTTTTCTATTCCAATACATACTAACTAAGACTAGATTTTGCTTTGGTAGCTTACATGCACATACTTCTACACAATATTCAATAGTCATATCTCTAATATCACAACATTCAATAGATACTATGTTTTCTTCTAATAAAATACATACACCGCCACCACTTCGAGAGTGACGACAGTACGATGCTGCAGTTTTATATCCACTAAATTTCAGAGATTCTAATTTATCTTTGGTTAGCCAGGTCTCACACATGCATATTGCTTTGTAAGTGGGGTTTTCGCTAATAAAAGATTCAAGAAGGTGTTGTCTATTGGAGATGCTTTGGATGTTTTGAAACATAATTTTAAATTGTTGGTCTGGAGTTTCGAAAAGTACGATTTTCGGTATTGGTATTCATGCAATTTAGGTTAAGGGTTTGGTCGTTTAATGATTGCATATTGTTGGAATGTATATTGGCTTGTTCCTTCTTTAAATAGATTCTTTTTCCTTCTATAAACAGTTGATTGTTTCTTATAATTGCGTACAATCCTTTATTCCTAGCTTTCAGCATTTCTTCACGCATTTCTTTTCTTTCTGATCTAGCATTTTCATCTAAAAACTCAGACAGGTACAGTCGTGTTCCTTGGAGACAGTGTCTATTTTCTATTATGTATTTGGCCATTCTCTTGCTAATAAGTTCTATCACTAGGGGCCGGGTTTTATTATAACTTCTGCCCAGTCTATATGTTTCTTCAATGTATCCTGATATATCTATGTTTAATTTTTCATACCAAAGATCAATGAATCTACACTGTTGATCGTAATCTGGCTCTTCATAATATTCAGGAAACCCATAGAGTACAATTTTCTTGCAGTTGTTCTCAGTACATTTAAATCATCAATTATTTAATCTCTTTCTTTAGTTTCTCGTTTTCTGTAGTTAAATTATCTATTTTCTTATTTATCGTTTCTATATCTTCTCGTCTTTGCTCGTTTTCCTTAGATAGTGCATCTGTTTTTCTATAAATATCTTCTTTAACTTTGATAATCGCCTTGCTAATTTCAATTTGAATGGTGTTTTGTATCTCTGCTATGATAGATTTATTGTTTTCCCGTAAACGAAGAATTATCATTTCACTCAGATTCTGTAATGTTATATTGCCTTGAATTATTTTATTTAAAGGAGTTTCGTTGTCCTCTGAGTACTGCATATCGCCTGATAAACTTAAATCTTGCGAGAAAGTTGCATAGAGCTGGGAATTTGTAGCCCTTTTCCTAACTGTGACATTATTTTCTTCAGAAGGTAAATCTATAAGTGGTTTTTCAGTATTTGTTGTTGCGCGTATAGGGGTGTTTGTGTTCCCGGTTTTTGGTATTTTACAATTTATTGCACGCTGGACAATTCCATGATCTCTTTTGCGCTAGTGTCATAGTTTTATTGAAGCATGTTACAGTAATATTTGCACAATGTAAATCATATTCTTTGTTACATAATTTACCAGTAAATTTTTCTTTATTTGGCAGTTCTTGAAGACATCCAGCGCACTGTGACTCCATCTCTCTATTTTTCTTATAACAATTTCAGTCAGCGCTCTCTGTTGGTATGGAGCGTAGCTAACTCGAGGGTAATTTTTTTATCGAAAACCAGTTTGGTTTATTGATTCTGTCAATGTTGGAATATCTCGGACATGCATTGAACACAGATGGCGTTGTTTTCAATATTTAGCGGATGATATTGCACTGTAATGAATTTACCTTGTATGGTTTAGTATGTCTTGGTAGTTGTTTTTCACTTCAAAAGTTATTTTATTGTGTCCAATCCAGTGGTTTTTGTTTCGCCCAATTCAAAAATATTTGTTCGTTACACTGCACTGTTTTTGTTTATTGTGGTTTTTTCGGGATATTGATGTAAACTTGTGAACTATATCTTTAATCACTGAAAGTATTTATAAACTATTGTTTGATTTAGTTTTCGTCACTGAATAGTAGTTGTTTATATTTTAGACAGAGTGTTTACTATGCGCACGCCAGCGCCCTCTCCCCGATGTTCCATGTTCCGATGTTGTTAGGTTTGCTAGATGAAAGTGTTTAGTTTGCCTTGCTTATAAACTACCGAAAAATCATATTCCGATAACTTTAAACGCCATCTTGTGAGTCTGGAATTTGGTTCTTTTAGGCTCATAACCCATTGTAGAGGTTTATGATCAGTAATAATTTTGAATTTTCTAGCAAATAGATAAGGTGAAAGTATTTGCAAACCCACACAATAGCTGGTAACTCCTTTTCTATTGTGCTGTAATTAAGTTCGCTTGAGTTTAAAGTTCTGGAGGCGTATGCAATAGGTTTATCCGAACCTATTGGACCCTGTGATAACACGGCCCCTAATGCGACATACGGTAAATATATCATTTATTTCTCAAAAGATTTTACATCAATCACTTAACGAGAAACAAAGTTTAATAATAGTAATGTATACAAAAATAAACGTCCAAAGCGTAACAAACATTATTTTTTTTAAATTAACTAATGTGTTGCGTAGGAAAGATTTAGTAAATTTATAATTAAACAAAAGTAGGAAAAGAGTGGGTAGATGTAAAAAAGTATATCACTTACATAGCTTTGCGCGTCAAGTGCGCCAATGTTCTTATCAGTACCATTCTAGGGGACCGTGCACACTACACGGTAATAAGGTGAAGGATATTATTTTACTAATATTTTACACTAGCTGACCCGGCGAACTTTGTTCCGCCTTAATGTCAATAAATAAGCAGATTTTTTTTTTATTGGAAAAAATACAAAAAAAAATTAAATTTCTACATCAATCATTCATAATTATTTCTGTATTTTAGTACATAGGTTGCTCTTCATTTAAGTACCTTGTGATACACGACATTTTTTGTTTTATTATCAGGCGCAAAAACAAACAACGCAGATGGTCTTCCGACCCGTGAACATGCCACGTATAATTGACCATGGGAAAAACATGAATGTTCTAGATTTAAACCACAAACTTTTAAGGATTGGCCTTGTGATTTGTTGATGGTCATGGCAAATGCAAGACGTATCGGAAATTGAAGTCTTTTAAATTCAAACGGCATATCGGTTGGGATCATCGGTATCCTCGGAATGAGAACTTGCTCACCTTTGAATTTTCCTATCATTATCGTAGCGTAAATTACATTGTTCATCAATTTTCTAACCACCAAACGCGTACCGTTGCACAGTTTTGGTTGGTTTATGTTTCGAAGCATGATTACTACGGAGCCAACCTTTAGGCGTAAATTGTGCGGTGGTAAGCCAGGCACGTCCAAAGAGTTTAAAAATTCAATTGGATAGTTGGTGGCTTCATCTTCATTTGTGACGCAGTCAATAGATTTGAATGAATGCATTGTTCCAATGATCTTATTTTGAATTATGTTGTTTAGGTCATCTACATCTTTATTCTTAGCCGCTAAAATTGCTCGCTCACTCATCCATTCATAATTTTTGTAGTTAGAAATAATTTCTGGAAATACATTGTTGATAAGTTCGTCTTTTGATGAGACAAAATTACAGAAATTATTTGGAAATGATATTAATCCGCTCGATTCATCGACAGGTACTTGACCATTACCGATAGTCAGCAATTGCTCCGAGAAATCTTCAGCAGATGTATCATTAAGCAATGCAACTCTCATGTTTGTTGTCAGTTGCAGTTTCTTCACATGGCGCCATAGATTTGACGATTTGAGGCAAGCGTTTATTTCGTCGGCAGCCGTAGATCTTGGAATTACTGGCAGTATTTGGCGGAAATCGCCAGAAAGTAAAATCATTGCTCCTCCAAAACATCTCGAGTCATTGCGTAAATCTTTTAATGTTCGGTTAAGTGCTTCTAATGCACGTTTATGCGCCATTGTGCATTCGTCCCAGATGATGATTTTCGATACCGCTAAAACTTTGGCCATTGCTGAGTGTTTTGCAATATTACACGTTGGTTCTTCAATAGTTTGAAGATTTAACGGTAATTTGAATGCTGAATGAGCCGTACGGCATCCTTCTAACAATGTGGCTGCTATTCTAGAAGAAGCAACTGCAACCGCTATGTTAGATCTCGCCCGAACAGTTGCTAAAACTAATGACATGAGAAATGTCTTGCCAGTTCCACCAGGGGCATCTAGGAAATATAAACCACCATTTTCATCATCGATTGCCTTCATTAAAGTATCATAAACTTTCTTTTGTTGGTAATTCAACAGGGGTACATTCGTTTGAACTACTAAATCTAATTCCTGGTGATCATATTCACGTTCCCGTTCCAATTCTCGATTAAATGCGTCATTCATTTCACGATATGGTGCTGGCATTCCTAACCTGATTAATAAATTACCGCACATGAGGTAACACATATCTTCGATCAAGAGTAAAGCACGATTATGTATCTCCTCATTCATCTCAATATCGTGATTTCTGGAACTGACACGAATTTGATGTAAAATATCTTCTGACATATTATCCTTGTATTTGTGCCACAGGTTACATGGGTTTGATGGAAAACATGTCGAAATTATGATAGCGAATAATGTGCGTATCTGACTTGGAGATGCAGAGATAATGGCTTCAGCGATTGTCGTATCCCAATGACTATCGTTTTCTAATAACTTCAATTCTTCACATGCAGCACGATATGTTGGGAATATTACACCATTAACAGTTCGTAGTGACTCAAATGACGTTGGCCCACGCACATTTACCAGCAACAACCGCAAATAGAAACATTCATTATTCTTTGGATGAACTGTATACATACGACCAAGAGCATCAGTAGAACGCACATCTGGATACCCAGGAACCGCATCGCCTTGCTTCCGTCTTTGAAAATTCTTCGATGAAGCATTCCAAGTATAATAACGTGGCATCTCCGAGTAAAGCAAAGTTCGTGCAAACTGATCGCTTTGGCAGATTGCAAAAAAACTGGTCAATGTAGTTGCTGGAGGTGTTTCAGCACGTTGCGTAGCATTCGAAGCCGTGAAATATACTCGTTGACCATTCTCCAGATGCACCGCCAAATGCGTAACAGTAGGATGACGTTCGTGAATGGGAAATGCGAATATACGCCAAATCGCTTCATTACAGTTCACATAACGACCAACTTGATAGCGTGAAATTTCATCGTTGGTATTCGAGGATTGCAATCAAAAAACCGCCATATCACTGCCTTTCGTGACATATTTGCAAATATATTTTATGGACTTAACTGAATTGCAGTATTCAACGTTGCAATGTGTCTTGAACGATTTAGAAATAAGTGGCGAATATGGAACAATCCAACTGTTGTCGACAACGAAATCCATTCTTTTCACTTTCGTTGTGACAGTTCGACCGTTGTCATCTGGTGATCGACGCCGATACAGCGGATAACCATCATTGCCAGTGACAGTCTCCGCCGTTAATTTCCGTGGATATCGTTTAGAGCACTTTCCATCGACCATGCAAGGTGATTGGGGATTGATGGCACCACACGGTCCATGAATCATATTAGTAGTAACAACATCATGTAGGTCTGGATCGACTTCATAATCAGGAATCTCAGCACATATGATATCATCTATTTGGTCAGGCTGAATTCTTTCCACTAACCAAATAAGAATGTGTGCGTGCGGCAGGCCTCGCTTTTGCCATTCGATTGAATACATCCAGCATCGAGTATCTCCAAAGACGCGTTGTTTAACAATAAAGTTCATCAGGGACCGAATTTTTTGCCTGAATATACGTGCTGTGATGTCGTGTCTATCACTTGATGTTTGTCCGGGAAGCAGCAATTGAGTAATTTCTATCCATTTTGGATTACAGGTAAAAGTAATAAAGAGATCGGGCCGACCGTAATGACGAACATATGTCATTGCATCTTGTGCATATTCATGCATATGACGTGGACTACCAATGTATGTCGCCGGCAGAATAGTTAATCGACCAATATTAGCTGCATTTCCTTCAGTATTAACTGCATCACGTAAATGGATGTACTCCTCAGAACGCAGTTTGGCTTGGTTTAACCTAATGAATGTTAAACGTTCCGTTTCTATTTTTACATACATGTCAACGCAATACTGCTGAAACAATCGACGAAACCGCAGCAAATAGTTGTCAGCATTTTGACGAATCATCAAACGATATGCGTAATAATTCATTGAGCTAACTTTCTTTGTAGTTTCTTCACCTGAAATTAAAAATTTGATAATTAACCATTTCAAAGGCAAATTTTAAAGGCAAACAATACAGACATTAACCATTTTTTTAATAAGCATTATTTTAAATCAGTGTCTTTCACAAATAAATGAAATAAATTATGATACTGATACTCACCATTCAATGGATTTTTCATTTTAATATTAAAATAATATCCATCTTCTCCTTGCCAAAACATCAGCGGGTATTGCAATGTGTCATATGATCGATGAGTTTCAGATATTTGTTGCAGTTGCCCAGTATCGCGACGTGTAGGGTAAGAATGGGGATTACCGGTCACTTAAGGCGAAATAATCACAAATCAGATAATGATAAACATTTCTTTATTAATCCTTTTAACAATCAAACTATAGGTATTCTTCTAACAAAATCACATTAATTGAGATCAATAATTAAAACAACTTTGGCATAATCAGCATTTAAAAAAAAAACTAGTTTGACTGGTATTAGACACTTTGGCAGGTAAAACCAGTCAGTAGGTTGCTAATACCGGTCAAGCTTTATTCAGGCATGAGTCGCAAATATAACCCTCAGGAGAGTCATAACCAGAGCACTCAGCGTGTGCCCACAGACCACACAACACACATTTATACCACAGCTCGTTGTCACGCCCATAATCATCGCAAATTATACATTTGTTTTCGTAGTCCTCCTCAGCATCGGTGTCTTCATCTTCACGCAGGTCTGTCATTTCTATTTCCGAGTCCGACGTACTCTCATTACGTTTATTTTTATCTTGAAGCACTCTCTTTTTAGTTTTTTTCACTTCCATAGATTTTCCTTTTCTTTTAACTGTTTTTCTTTCGGTTTTTATTTTAAGAGTTGGCTTTTTCTTCTCCTTTGAAATTTTTCTGTTTTCTTTCTCGAGCAAAGCTTGTTTGTTAGGAGTTCCTGTTAAGACTGTTGCGTGCTGTTTGCGAGATGGTATGTTTTTTTTCTTATCTCTCGACTTCTTTGGTAGTGGCAAAAGATCTTTAACATTAACAGTTTTACCAACACCTGAAGTAGAAGGAACGGGGTTGTCATAAATGTTAGGCAGCTGCTCAAATGTGGAAATCGTTGTTGCATTATTTGCTGAGACTGGTTCTATCACATCAGCTAGTGATGGCAATTTAGATGAATTTGTTTGATATTGAGTTGGTGGGTCATGTGTTATTGATTCATCTAATATTATTTGGGCTTCTGGAGTCTTGTTATCTCGATCTCGTATTTCTTCTGCCGAAACAACCACTTCGTTACTATTTAAAATATCGGCAGCCACAAAATCTTCGTCTGTAAATACGTCCGGATTTAAAGGATATATTCCTGTAGCAGCAAAGCCTGCTTCAGCTTTTGGAATGGTTGCTATTTTTTGAAAAGCTTTCCTGAACAGTGACGCGAGATCATTTTGTGTTATCTTTTTTCCCAATTGGTTCTTTATGAAAAGGTTGCATTCTTGTTTATACGCTGCTTTAAATGGACCATAGACAGAAACATCTAGAGGTTGTATTCTATGCGAGCCATGAGGTGGCAATGATAACATCACTATGTTGTTGCTTTTGCAAAACTCATAAGCTCTTAAAGAGATGTGGCTAGAATGATTGTCGAGGACTAGCAATATGGGCTCATTTTCTGAAGGTTTGGCAAAATCTGCAAAGTGCTTCAGCCAGTCTACGAAGAGATCTTCGTTGATCCATCCATTTTTCGAGCACCGATATAATGTCCCACGAGGGCCGTCTGCTTCTAAAGCACATGAATGTCGCTGTCGTGGATAAATTAGCATTGGTGGGGCGTAGACTCCGGTAGCATTCACAGCGCACACAGCTGTCACGGTCTTGCCTCTTTCACCGCTAGTAATAGACCCTACACGTTGCTGCCCTTTCTCAGCCACAATTTTACCAGGGTCTTGTACTGCCGAAATTCCGGTCTCGTCTACGTTCCATATATTTCTAGGCAGAAACTTATATTTTTCCATGAGCTCTGAAAGAAGTTTGAAGAACATACCTACTTCGTTCTTGTTAAAAGCAGTTGCTCTATTTAAGCTCATGCCTTGAGCTTTCCTGATGGATAAATTATTTCTATTTATGAAGCCTTTGAGCCAATCCTTGCCAGCTAGTTCAAAAGTATCATTAAAGTTGTGCTTAATATTATTTTTTACAGCGTATTCATATGCCATCTTTCTAATTTGAAGCGAAGTGCACCCGTAAAATATTTTACCAAGAAACTTAACTTGGGAGGCCATTTCCTCTTCTTGCTCCCTTGTGAAGACTGTGTTTCTTCCCAGTAGTGGCCTATCACGGTTATTGTTCTTGATTCTTTCTTGAAGCGTTGAAAACGGCACGCCACATGATCGAGCTGCTTCTCTTATAGTTTTTCCTTCATCCACTAGTCTGAAACCCCTGTGTAGCTGCTCTTGGCTCCATGACGCCTTTGAAATGGGTTGACTTCTTCTTTTAGGCATTCTGAAATTTTAAAAAACATTAATATTAACATAAATAATAGTCATGTATACCAATTTTACTTGCGGTTAATACCGGTCAGCATGACCGGCATTGCCCGACTCGAAACATTTCCGTAAGAAAAAATCTAGATAGGAAACCTGACCAAATAAGTTAAAATACGATTATCACTCTGTATACTAAGTAATTATGGTGCATCAATCCTAGATAACAATGTAAGAAACGTGAAATGATAAACACTCACCTCTTATTGTTTTACCCCGAAATTTTATATCAACTAGGCGCGAAAACAGTCGACGTGCGTTCATCCAAGATGTCGGCTGCGGAATGAAGCGGGGACCGGGGCGTTGCCGCTCGGCAACATCACGGCACTCGCTGTGTATGTGTGCGTGCGTCGGAACACAGTAGTTTGTGAGATTTTATATTGACCGGTATTACCTCCTGACCGGTATTACCCGGTTTTACCCTAAGCACAATATCGCGTTTTTCCAATTGTTCACCAACAATCAGGATGGCAACTTCGTCTACTGTTGGAGCATTAAATGTCCTTTCGTGTGTTCCAGATGGTCGTTTATCTGCTTTGATAACAACTTTATAGTCATCACTTGGCATGCGCTCTAAAGCACTCTTAAACAACCTGACCAACGCATGATGTTCATGAAGCAGACACTGCAAGTCTTGAAGAATTGCTCGCTTCATTCCTGCATTGATCTCTAGGCGTCGATCAAGTTGTTCTTCCATGTTGCCCATGAAATATATTTGTAAAAATTTATTCTGTGTATCTTCGAAAGGTAGTAATGATCCAATTCGATGATGAATCTGTCCTTGTATCTACAAAATAAAAACCAGACAGTATTAACTGGGTTATAAACACTTTTTTCGGTGGGAGAGTAGAGTTCAGAATTAGCAAATATACTACATAGGTACCAATAGATAAAGTAAGTTATTCTTTAACTACATTCTATATAAGTACAAAAATAAATACCTTAAATGTCGGATTAAATCCCCGTTCTTCGATAATATCTGCCCCAAATGACGTCATCTGGAAACAACCATTGTATTTTTGAGTATTTGCAAGAAAGTGGCGTGATTCTTGTGTTTCGCCACAAAGCAATGAATACAATGGCTCAGGTGGCGGAGTCAACAATGGCAATTTCACTTTACCATTAAGGCAGCATAATCCAGGCGTTTCTCCGGAAAACTTTAATGCACCACAATACTCGCAAACTACGTCCATTTGCCCAATGCAAACGCTAGGATGCAAGCTGTAATCATTGCTGCAATCGTATTGAAACGCTGCTCGATTCAAATCAGCACTTGATAAATATCTTGTTCTGCGTCGCAAATTATCTATTTGTTGACCTCTGTTGTTCGCTCGACGATTCTGCATTGCCAACCGAGCTGTTTCACGGGCTGCTTCACTTTGCTCTCGTGATTGAGAAGCACGAAGTCGAGCCATACTATCGCGGCGCTGTTCACGTGCAATTTCTTGTTCTTCTTCAGTCCTTTCATTTGCAGTATTTCGTATTCTTCTTGCATCACGGCTTTGTCGGGAAAGATTCGATCGTCTTGGTCGCGGCATTATTAATTAAACTTCACTTCACCTAAAAACTTAAATTTTTAACCATACCGAGTTTTATAGTTCACTTCACTGTTTATACGAATGGGCAATTGGGCAATAATGTTAATTATTTATTTAATAGAAATAGTTTTATTATTGATTTCTTACAAATATCAAATAGTCATCCATACGTCATTACATAGCTGTCATTATACGTCAATTTTGTTATTCCAAGTCTGATTCTTTTTTGTTATACCACGTTTTATAGTGACTGACGTTACATGTCAAGTCACACGGGAATGATGTCGAACGGGATAAAAAGTATCCTATGTCCTTCTCCTGGCTCTAAACTACCTCCCTGCCAATTTTCAGCTAAATCGGTTCAGCCGTTCTTGAGTTATAAGTGAAGTAACTAACACGACTTTCTTTTATATATATAGATTACGCTTAATTCTGACTGCTGAAGATGTGTTTCTTTAATATTTTTTTAAAGTGAAGATTAGTTTTTGATTCTATTATGTTTTTCGGTAGAGAATTGTAAAGTTGTACTCCTTCATTTTTAATATTTTTCTTGCCGTAGTTTGTTCTGGATCTGTGTACTAGTAGGTTATGTGCCCGTCGTGATGATCGTGTTTGTACTTCGCTATTTTTTGTGAATGTTATTTCTGTATGGATTTCTTTTGTAAGAATTTTTCTAATTAGTATGCATGTGTTATATTGATATATTTGAGTGATATTAAATAGCTTAGTGTCTTTGTATATTTTATTTGTAGATGTTAGGTAGTGGTATTGGAATCTAATCTAATGATTGAAGTCTAATGATCATAATATTATAATTAATAAAATATAAAAATATTAGATGTCCATTAAAAGAGCGCACACAAGCATTTAACAAATTATTTGAAATTAAATTTTAATTAATAATTTATGCTTAGGTCAGAATTAAAATTTAGCATTAATATCTTCCAGGCCAGGCACCAAATGCATCGTCTTATGGCCTCCGAGTCCGAACGTTTGAGAATCGCTGGAAACAATAAACCATTTTATAAATTCGGTAACTTTGTGACTACTTCTCGTTTCACGTCGACACAATGTAGTAACTTCCTGACCAGTTGTAAATAGAATAATTTCTTTGAATTAAACTACATTTTTTAATTATTGACCAAGTATATGGTAAATTTTTGGTTCCATTACATACCGGGTGACATTTTATAACGTCTTGAAAAAAAATGGGTGTAATAGGTGAAAGGAGCAGAAGCCTTTGGCATAGAAATTTTTGTTATTTTTATTTTTGAAAAACATGTAATGAAATTGATCTAGCAATAAATACTACACATTTAAAGTAACATTTTCATACTAGAACAATAAAAACAGAAATTTGGAAAAAAGGAAAAAAAAACAATTAAAATCTATCGAAACTCAAATCATACGCACACTACTCAATGCGCAGCATGTATCAATGATTTCGTAGCGCGTTCCTACCCTTTGAAGACGGCCGATAGGCGATTTCATTGATCTTTCGCAGGCACACGAGCCACACACGCATCCTCGTCCGCCCGCGTCCCGCGCTCCTTTAGTCACCTGCGATGAATCTGAAGGCATTCCTGCCTTCTATTCTAGTTACACAACACACCATATGAAGGTCGAGACCGTAAAAAATGTCATCCGGTATAGTCAGTATTAAACATATTATAGCAAAAGCTTTCAACTTCTGGGAATGTAAAGACTTGTTAGTAAAAACTAACGTTTACAGTGTACTGCTTAGGTAAATTATAATTTTATGGTGGCGTATTGATAAATTTCAAACTATTTGAACAAATTACACAGTGAAAATAGTTTCCCATTTATATTTGAATAATAAAATCATTTAAAATAGAAATAAAAACTTATGTTGACAAAACAGTGATGGCTGCAAGATGTATTCTTAATTATTTTTTTTAATTTGGAACTTCACATCGCAGAACAAACAGGCGAACGAATGATTTCTGAGAAGTGGTTATAAACTACGAACAATGTTGCCACACAGCGACGTAACATTAAATAAAACCAAAAAAAAAAAAATATGTTACTGTGTCGACTGTACCCCATTTTCAGTAGTAGCGACCGAAGTAAGTCGACTCGTCGACCAAAAAATGTTTCTAGAATCAATCAGTGTCGACGCGATAGTGTCGAATTGTTTCGTAACGGCTACTAAAAAGTGCTATATGGGTTTATTATACTAATATTATAATGCTGAAGAATTTTTTTGTTTACTTGAACGCGCTAAACTCAGGAACTACTTGTTCGAATTGAAAAATTCTATTAGTGGTTGGTAGCCCATTTATCGAGAAACGCTAAAAGCATATAACATCACGCTACAACTAATAAGAGCGGAGCATCAATGAAAAATATTGCTGAAACGATGCGCTGCGTAGACGGTTAAAGTATCAACAATCATGTATGACGGAATTGTTCGTCTTAAAAAGTCCGCAACAACATAATTGTCTATCTTTTAAGGTTGACTCACTATAACGTTTTTAATTGCTATTAAATCTAAATATTATAGAGTTAGAGTTTGTTTAGTTTTACTTACTCATCTCATAAACTACATTTAGTGTTGGAGAGCCTATTTATCGAAGAAGGCTATACATTATTATTCAAGTTATATGTCTTACTTTCAAGGGGTATCATAATGTTACCCAGTAACTGGGTTGTGGAGGTCAGGTAGGCAGCCGCTTCATGTTAAACACTGGAATTGTGTTGCATCTGGAAGCTGACCCCAGATTGTTGGGAACAGGTTAGGCTGTTCTATGATGATGGGAGGTCTAAGTTCTACGATATGGGGTTGTTTTAATAAGACCTCGGTTACAATTACAACCGTATTTAAAACTTAGGGATGCGGAAGCGGAGGCGGAGGTACAATTTCATGCGGAGGTGGAGGTGTGATTCTGCTGCAACTCTAGTATAAACCTACGGTGTCTGCGTGGATTCTTTCTCTAATTTAGTAGGAGATATTGTTATGAAGTATACTTCAGCTCGTGATCCTTATCCAACTCAACTGTGTTCTCGACCACTGCCCTGGATTTCTCAAGTACAGTGATACAGGTGTAGTAATGTAGTTTCCTTGGTCCTGCTGACAAGTGCGCTGGGCCTGATGATGGCAACAAGTAAAACACGAATGTATATTGCAAACAACTTTATTATATTTGATAGCACAATGGGATCAGCTACAAAGGTGGCTGAATAGCCGCTTCAATAATGGCTGCAAGCTACTATTTCGCACCAGGAAGCTTATTGAAGCATTTTAGAAAGTCTGCAGCTAAGTCCGGTGACTTTTTGAATTCTTTATTAATTGCTGGTATATCGGAGGGATTTATCCATGGCACTACTTTCTGCGCACATTCTGCAAATTTGCGTGGGTTACTTTTAGACAAGTCATTAAGATCTCCTGTAACCGGGTCTACTGATGGTAAGCCTGACTGCGCTCTAGAGGGCGCGACCAGCAGCACGCACGTCACGACCTGCAAATAGAATCATCGTCGTTACTGCGCGTGTCGTCATCTTCTGATGGATATATCCGTACTCTAGAAAATCACAAGCCAACTCCCCAAGTAAAGTCAGGTCTAAGTAATAACCGCTATACAGGTATGTGTTCGTGTAGACTGAAGTTCTTTAAAGACATTTGAAAAAAGTTGTATCTTTGTATCAAGCTTTAACCTCACAAACAGTCTACTTTTACCGATGAAAATGGGGGTCTTTAAGTCGAAGAGCAGGTAGTATACAAAATTAGCTGTTCCATACATTTTGAATGCGTAGGTATTGCACTTTTCTATAAGAACAACGAAATATTTCTATGCTGGAGTGCTTAGAATAAAATGCTGAATTCATGGTTACAGTTTGTGCGCCAGTGTCCCTGCCACAGTGTATTTTTTTTGTGTAGGTATGTTTGACGCATAATGTATTTTGAACCTCGTTTCGTATGACTTAAAGTTTTTATTCGTTAAAGCACTACGTACGACACTACACTACAGAATTATAATCATTATAATCCTCAATGCATCAAGTCCATATTTCCTATAAATTCATGCGAATATAATTGAACCTCTAGTAATAATTGAACACTCTAATATAATTATTATACCTCTTTTTGAAATCCAAAGTGATCTTTTCGTCAAACTGTTTCATCGCTTTGTTCGTCCGCAAAAAATAACGGGTCGTCTACTCGAACCTTTTTAAAATCAGAATTCAGAACACTTAAAACATATTTTGGTTCACTGGAAATATGAAATGTGCAATAAGTAAGTATTTCGCTTTTGTGAATGAAAATGTTTGCAGCTACCATCTTGGATTTTCATTTGACCCAATCACGAAGATGATACAATTACGGGGAGCAGTGGCAACAGCTGCAACTTACGAGCTGTACGTCGTAGGTTTGAACCCAGACAGGCGCTTCACTGTGTGTAAACTATTTCATTACCACTGCTCTCAAAACGGTGGACGAAAACATCATGAGGAGACCGACATGTCCTAGAACCAACCATTCGAAGATATGTGACATTAACCCACCCGGACTGGGCCCAGTTACGTAGATAACAGTTCACTCCCTCTAGAATAGAGGAGACCAGAGTACCAGCACTGGAAACATTATAGACCGATTATGTATCGGATTAACACCTTCGAATAATTAAAAAACATTTAGCTAGGTAGCTTGACGGATGACCAAGGAATAGGAGTAAACTACTTAGCTGCAATATTCACCAATACCTCTGCTTGGGTTATGGCGATCTTATTCACATGCACACTGACGGGCATTTCGGAAAGAAGAAAGAGCTTACCAGTACAACAAGCGTGACAGGGCTCGCTATTGTTCTTCCAGTTGTAAGACTGAGTGCAGAAAGTGTAATGGGGCTGTAGCGGGCTGAGCTCGTCTTATGTAGCTGCTGAACAGAGGAGCAAACAACGTCATTGTCGCACCAGACGGTCACAAATTATAATATTATACATCGAAGAATAAATGAAAAACAATACAGTACATAATTGTTATTACATTACGACTTATAAACAAGAATATACACTTATTCTACACACGCACACGAACTTATTCTAAACAACTAGCACTTTGCCCGCAACTTCCTCCGCGAAAAATGTATAAATTATGTTACTGCGGAATAATGTAGCTTTCCATAGGTGAAATAATTATTAAATCGGCTAAGCAGTTCTTGAGTTTATCCATTATAAACAATTACATCTTTCCTCATAATAAAATTAGTGTTGCGAGTAGGTATAGCTCGGCGAGGGATGAGGATGTTGCTGGTACTGATGGTCTGGACTGGACTGGACTTCTTTCGCCTCATGCGGGTGATGACGATGACACAGAATTCCTTTCTACAAGGGTACCTAATGGTGATGTTTATCGTCATTCTGCATGCTTATATAGCTCCGACATTCAAATGAATAATTCTATCTTGCAGGCGCATTCAAATTCAAAATTACATAAAAAATATGTTAACTCCGCTCATGTGTTAAGGTATATAAGGTATTTTTAATTACATACTTAGGTAGGTACATGTTTTTTTTATGTTTCTTGGTGTCTACTATGAAACATTGTTTGTAAAAATAAACGTGTTTCAAATAATTTAAATAAACATGAATTTGTCAAGCTAGAATGCAGTATGCCATTTTGGAGGCAAAATTTTTATTACAATACTACAAAGACAGTCTGGTTTCAGCAGGCTAAGCATGATGCTTTCTATTTCTACGAAGTCAAAATCAAAAGTCACGGCATGTATTTCAATTAGGCCAAAAAAAGGCCCTTTTGAACGTCAACTGTTACATGAAAATATAATTGATTCTAGTCGCCCCTTCCAAAAGGTAGATTCGTATAGAGAAAAATGGGCATGAAACTCCACCGTTACTCTTTTAAAATGGTTTTCAATATTTGTATACAATATTTATACAATTATATGTGAAGACAACGCACCTAAAATAAAAATTACCGTATTAAAACAGGTAAAAGAACTGAAAATGAAGCAATGAGAGATAAATTAATTATATGAGAAATACACTCACATATTTATAAAAATATTGCAAAGGCAAGAATACGAATTTCCTAATATTTTTACAAGTTTTAAGTCAGTGTATGAGTTACAGTAATCACATAATGTAAATCAATGTCAAAAATGAATATGAAAAAATAAATATTTATCTATACAATTAAGTTAGCAACCAGTTTGATAAACTCTAAGACTGTCCTATGGAGCGAGACCAGCATGTTTCCAAGCGTTCTTATCTTGGATGTAATCCTCTAATTTGTAATAAGCTCGTTTACAAAGTGTACTTTTAATATGACTTTTAAACCTCCTTTCATTTAATTGCAATATATCAGAAAGTATTTTGGTCTAACATTTATCAAAGTAGTTTTTGCTAATCTGAAGGAGCGGAAGGGCGTGTCAGACTTTTACTGACTAAAACCCACCTGTTTTCCTTCAGTTACCTGTGCCAGAGCCACGGTAACTCTTTCGAACAATTCCGCGTGCCACGTCAGGACATGTGTGCAGGGGACACATGTAATACGGGTGACTTAGCTCATTCTTTATTAACCTACTTAAGGCACAGATTACTAAATAGTTACTACGTAACAGATACTTCACTCAGTAGAAAATTTCCAATAGCTACTGCTATAATAGCCTACTCCGTCGCGTCAGCAACCGCTGTATGCTAAATTGTGCCTAAATGCTCAAGCGTACAAACGGATGGAACGATTAAAATTGAACAACGTGTGTGCGCTTCGCTTGCGAAAACCGCACTGAAAATGGTCCGCAAACGGCCCGAGACGGCCGGCTGCTTTAGTGGATTAACAAAGATATTACCTATTATTACATATTTATTTATAATAAAGGTGGTAAGTAAATAAATATGTATTATTATAACACAAGTCAACTAAATGACACAGCTGTTGTGGAGGGCTGAGGAATCCACAAAGAGATTAAAGATAATTTAGTGACTTTGGAAATAAACATAACTTGAAATACCTGTATATGTACAGCAGTGGACTGCGATGAGCTAAGGTGATTACAACAGAACAAATCTCAGGCAGATGGTGGGAATTTAATGACAACCGTTCCATCTTTCATTAATTTCATCAATAAATAATTTATTATTCATAACGTCATTCAGGTTTTTTTTACACGCTTTATATTAGCTTCACTTGTAGGTTTGTTTGTAACCGACTCCTTATAGCGCGATTTTGACCCACTTTAAACGACCAGATTTCATTCAAACTTTGCACACCTGTCAAGGACCGATGACAATACAATAATTTCATAAATTTGTGCCATTATCGTTGCCAGGGTTACCAGGACAGCAAAAAAACTGTCTTCGAAAACTACGCTGCATACGACACAAACTACGCTGCCATACGTCTCAAACTACGCAGTCATGCGTCTCAAAATTCGAAACACCCTAAAAAATAGAAAATAAATAATGGTTTAAAAAAACTAAAAAACACTTTCCATTGAAAACCAAACTAAAAAGTACAAAATAATGAAAAAAAAAAAAGCGTGGTGTGCCTGATATCATTAAAAAAATACCTTAAAAAGCACCCCACGCTTTTTATCCATTATTTTGTACTTTTTAGTTTGGTTTTCAATGGAAGCGTGTTTTTTAGTTTTTTAAAGTATTGTTTTACTTTTCTAGAACAACAGAGCTGCAACCTGCAGTTAATAAACACCTTGAAATTACGTCGTATCTTTCTTCTCTTACTTCGTGCGTGTGTGTTGTTTGAATTTTTATTATTGTGTATTATTATTAATACTAGCTGTGCCCGCGGCTTCGCTCACGTGGCTGTGTATTCAAGTTAGGGCATTAACTATGTGTGAATTCAAGAAAATCAGCCATAACTTAAATTCTCATTTAACCGAAGCGAAAAATATCTAGATTCATGCTACACGTACGCTGCACACATTAATCATTCTGTCAAAAGAATAAACAGCCACGTGAGCGAAGTCGTAGGCACAGCTAGTAGGAACAAACCCACTATACTCCATTTGTTTAGGTAGTTAACTAAATGTAAACAATCTTAATATGTCTTTTATCTAAAAAACTGTCTAAAAATTGAATCTAAAAATGTTTACAATTAGGTATTTACTTAAACCGATGTTAGGTAAGTAACTTAATTTAAATAATATTTGTTGGTCTTTTATACGATTTATTTTATATAAAAAGACATATCAAGATTGTTTACCTTTAGTTAACTACCTAAACAAATGGAGTATAGTAATTATTACGATATTCAGTTTAGGTGCAAATGCAGTTTAGTTCCGGATTTAACTCATGAAATGGATATCATCACGCTGTTCCTACAAGGAGCTACGCAGATGTATAAGAACGGCGAAAGCGGCACGTGTTTGTTAAAAATATTTCCTGTTGATAATCTTTGATTGCCGATCAAAAAAGCACGTTTTCTGCGGAATCTGCATCCTTTAGAGAGGTCAGTCAGTCGTTGTTCCGAGCTTCAGAAGCGACTAAAGGATGATAGGTATGCGAGACCTTGAGGAACGTGACTCATAGTTTCAATCGATAATTCAGGAGAAAGTCACCGTCGGATTTCAGCTGTAAGTGATACATATTTTTGTTGTTTTTATATTATTCCATATTTCAGTCGAAAGACGTCCACTGCTGGACATAGGCCTCCGCAATTTGAGGGGGGTGGGGATTGCCATAATCGCCACGATTGGCAGGCAGGTTGGCGATCTGGTGGTGAAATGCATAGAGATCGCTGCTGCCCATTCTCTAGTAAGTCCATTAGTCGCCTCTTACGACACCCACGGGAAGAAACGGGAAATTTCTATTGCTTTTTTTTCTTCAGCTTAGACGGAAAGGAGAATTATTCGGAAATCCTCGTAATTTTTTATACGAGTTCCGACGCGGTAGAAACGGCTTGCAAAGTCGCAATATCAATGCTGCGTCTGGAGAGGAGACTGCTAACGAACGCTCCGTGCGTTTTGGGTTTAAATGCTTTGGTTTTAAAATGGAAACTATCGACTTGAAGAACGAACCTCGTGGAAGACCGCCCACACAGGTGAATAATGCAGAATTGAAGGGGATGGGGGAAGCCGATCCGAGTCAAACTACCCAGGAATGTTTTAACGTTACCTTACCTACAATATTGAATCATTTGCATCAACTCAAGATAAAAAAACTGGCCAAGTACGAGTCGGACTCGCGCACCGATGGTTCCGTACAAACCTGCAGGTATTCACGGTTTATGCATAAGGTTTATGTTTATGAAATTAAATGTTTTTATTTTTATATTTGAGTTGACCGAATGGAAGGTAAATTTTGGTGTACGATTTATGACGTATTAAAAACAAAACTGCTTACTAGATCTCGTTCAAACCAATTTTCGGTGGAAGTTTATATGGTAATGTACATCATATATTTTTTTTAGTTTTATCATTCCCTTATTTTAGAAGTTACGGGGTGGTGACACACATTTTACCACTTTGGAAGTGTCTCTCGCGCAAACTATTCAGTTTAGAAAAAAATGATATTAGAAACCTCAATATCATTTTTGAAGACCTATCCATAGATGCCCCACACGTATGGGATTGAAGAAAAAATTTTTTTGAGTTTCAGTTCTATGTATGGGGAACCCCAAATATTATAGTTTTTTTTTTCTATTTTTGTGTAAAAATCTTAATGCGGTTTACAGGATACATCTACTTACCAAGTTTCAACAGCATAGCTCTTATAGTTTTGTAATAAAGTGGCTGTGACATACTCGGACAGACAGACAGACAGACAGACAGACAGACATGACGAATCTATAAGGGTTCTGTTTTTTGCCATTTGGCAACGGAACCCTAAAAAGTATGAGAAATGGGTGCCTCATGATTTGACTGATTTTCAGAAAGAAACGCGTATTGAAAATTGCGCTGTCTTGTGGAATCGGTACAGAACTGAAGGAATATTGGATCCTATTATGACATGTGACGAAAAGTGGATCCTTTACGGTAACTGTTAGCTGTTTGGTAGTATATTATATTATTATTTTATTATTATTATTAGTGGTGGTTAGTATATTATACTTAACATTATAATGCTGAAGATTTTTTATTGTTTACTTGAATGCGCTAATCTTGGGAACTACTTGTTCGAATTGAAAAATTCTTTTACATCCTCTAAAGCTAAAGGCATATAACATCACGCTACAACTAATAAGAGCGGAGCATCAATGAAAAATGTTGCTGAAACGATGCGCTGCGTAGACGGTTAAAGTAACAACAATCATGTATGACGGAATTGTTCGTCTTAAAAAGTCCGCAACAGCATGTGTCTATCTTTTAAGGTTGACTCACTATAACGTTTTTAATTGTTATTAAATCTAAATATTATAGAGTTGAAGAGTTTGTTTAGTTTTACTTACTCATCTCATGAACTACATTTAGTGTTGGAGAGTTCATTTATCGAAGAAGGTTATCTAGACTACATAACATCACTAGGACCCTTAGGAGACGAGCAAAAAGATAAAAGTCACTAATACGAACACCTCTTACGGGCCGGCGATTCGATGCGACGGGGAGGGTCGGGGGAGCAAAAAATTTAACGCGAATGAAGTCGCGGGCAGAAGCTAGTATAGATCTTACTATCCTACTAATATTATAAACGCGAAAGTTTGTATGTATGGATGTATAGATGTATGGATGTTTGTTCTTCTTTCACGCAAAAACTACTGACCTGATTTAGACGAAATTTGGCACACAAATAGTTTATACCCTGGAATAACACATAGGGTACTTTTTATCCCGGTAGTATGTTCCCACGGGATAATTTCCGACCTCCACGTGGGCGAAGCCGCTGGCGAAAGCTAGTATAAAATATTTCTAAGTAGCTTAGACTTTAGTTGTAGTCAGAACAAACGATAAATATAAACTCTATTCGAAATTAATAGTACAATAGGTAGGTTCCTCTGTCTTTCTTTTGAGTTCCATTACATACCTGGTCGAGTGCACCAAGTGACTTTTGCCCCTTTTTCGTATTGAGCGTTTAAAAATCAACAATGTTTATGAATCGAACGCAGTGGGGTAGGTCGACCAGCGCCAGATAAGAACAAGAGTGACGTTGGATTTCCATTACAACGTCGTACATTGTTGATTTTTAAAACGCTCAATACGAAAAAGAGACAAAAGTCACTTGGTGCATTCGACCGGATGCGTACCGGCAGGGGTGGAACGATAAAAACAAAATCGACTTATTTGTAATCATATTTCAGTTTCACCAAAAAACTGTTTTGCGGCTTTGTCACTTTCTAGGCGATTTCTTAGACCATATTAACTAATATTATAAATGTGAATGTCAATCTGTCTGTTTCTATTCATTCAAGTTATATGTCTTACTTTCAAGGGGTATCATAATGTTGCCCAGTAACTGGGTTGTGGAGGTCAGCTAGGCAGCCGCTCCATGTTAAACACTGGAATTGTGTTGCATCTGGAAGCTGACCCCAAGATTGTTGGGAACAGGTTAGGCTGTTCTATGATGATGGGAGGTCTAAGTTCTACGATATGGGGTTGTTTTAATAAGACCTCGGCTACAATTACAACTGTATTTAAAACTTAGGGATGCGGAAGCGGAGCTGGAGGTACCATTTCTTACGGAAGTGGAGGTGTGATTCTGCTGCAACTCTAGTATGAACCTACGGTGTCTGCGTGCATTCTGTCTCTAATTTAGCAAGAGATATTATTATGAAGTATATTGAGATCGTGATCCTTATCCAACTGAATTGTTTTCTCGACCACTGCCCTTAATTTCTCAAGTATAGTGATACAGGTATAGTAACGAAGCTTCCTTGGTGCTGCTGACAAGTGCACTGGGCCTGATGATGGCAACGAGTAAAACACGAATGTATATTGTAAACAACTTTATTATATTTGATAGCACAATGGTGCTATCAGCTTTGATCAGCTACAAAGGTGGCTGAATAGCAGTTTCAAAATGGGTGAAAGCTACTATTTCGCACCAGAAACCTTATTGAAGCATTTAAAAAATTCTGCACCTAAGTCTGGTGACTTTTTGAATTCTTCATTAATTGCTGTTATATCGGAGGGATTTATCCATGGCACTACTTTCTGCGCACATTCTGTAAATTTGCTTGGGTTACTTTTAGACAAGTCATTAAGATCTCCTGTAACCGGGTCTACTGATGGTAAGCCTGACTGCGCTCTAGAGGGCGCGACCAGCAGCACGCACGTCACCACCTGCAAATAGAATCATCGACGTTACTGCGCGTGTCGTCATTTTCTGATGGATATATCCGTACTCTAGAAAATCACAAGCCAACTTCCCAAGTAAAGTCAGTTCTAAGTAATAACCGCTATACTCCTGTTTTGGATATTTTCTCGGATTACCTAAGGGGACGAACACAATATGTTAGAGTGGGTCAGCATGAGAGTGAGGTTTTACCTATTACATACGGTGTCCCCCAAGGGAGCGTATTAGGGCCCACCTTATTTCTCATCTATATAAATGAGCTGTGTAAGATGAATATTCAGCATTGCAAAATATATACGTACGCTGATGACACAGCCTTAGTAATAGATGGAGTAGATTGGAGCCAATGTTATTCCAATGCTGACAACGCACTTAAACAAATTATGAATTGGCTAACAAATAACATGCTCACCCTAAACGTGCAAAAAACGGTATATGTTCCCTTTACCATTAGGTCAAATCTTTCCCCATCGCTATCATTTGCAGTCAAAGCCCACACCTGTACCAATGTGTCCTCTCCCGAATGTGACTGTCTCAACATATCCAGGTCTAGTGGTGTAAAATATCTCGGCATTCATATAGATCAAAACCTGAACTGGCACAAGCATATAGAGATACTTTCAGGAAGAATCCGTAAACTAATCTATGTATTCAAAAAACTTCGTAGATCTGCCGATAGTAAAACCTTGAAACTAGTCTATTTTGCACTGTGCCAGTCGGTTTTATGTTATTGTATTCCAGTTTGGGGAGGGTCTACTGTAAATGTTTTTATTAGGCTTGAGCGTGCACAACGGGCTGTCATTAAGGTCATGCTGTCTCGTCCACGTAGGTATCCCACATTACAGCTTTATGCCGAATGTGATCTGTTGACTGTCAGACAACTTTACGTGCAACAAATGATAATTCGTAAACATTCTTCCCGTCCCTTAGCGGAACCAGCTGGTAGGTCGATACATAGACATAAAGTTTTTCCACAAGAACCCCACAGAACATACTTTGCCAGGCGCCAGTATTATATCAACAGCATAACTGTGTATAATAATTTAAACAAGGAGCTGAAACTATTTTCTAAAACTAAATATGAATGCAAATGTGCATTAAACAAATACTTGGCGAAATTAAGTCATAATAATACTGAGGATCTCCTTTTAGGCCACTTACCCTTAAACTGAATTAAAATTAATTTAACTTGCACTTAAATATAAATCACCCCGTCCCACCCCCTCTCACTTACACAGGCACACACCCTACTCATACACACACACTCATACACACACACTCACACACACACTCACACACACACACACACACTCACACAAAACTGTATATCAGAATGTTATTTTAATTTAGTGTTTTATTTTATTTCCTTAGCTTTAAGGTTACGATTAAAAATAAAAACAACAATTTTGTAATATTTAGTATGTCACTAATATTGGCTTGTGACATTACTGCGGAGGGATACTGATCTCTAAGATACAGGGACCCCCCTAGTTTGGAGATCAGGGATTTAATGTATTGCGCATAGCATAAGCCATTTAGTTTTAATACCACTATTCTTAGTATGTACGCTTTCTTAAATAAATAAATATTATATTATTATACTGGTGTGTGTGTATTGTATCTTTGTATCAAGCTTTAACCTCACAACCAGTCTACTTTTAACGATGAAAATGGGAGTCCTTAAGTCCAAGAGTAGGTAGGCAAAATTAGCTGTTACATACATTTCGAATGCGTATGTATTACACTTTTCTATAAGTACAACGAAATATTTCTACACAGGTTACAGTTTGTGCGCCAGTGTCCCTGCCACAGTGTATTTTTTTGTGTAGGTATGTTTGACGCATAATGTATTTTGAACCTCGTTCCGTATGATTTAAAGTTTTTTTTCGTTAAAGCACTACGTACGACACTACACTACAGAATTATAATCATTATAATCCTCAATGCATCAAGTCCAAATTTCCTATAAATTCATGCGAATATAATCGAACCTCTAGTAATAATTGAACACTCTAATATAATTATTACACCTCTTTTTGAAATCCAAAGTGATCTTTTCGTCAAACTGTTTCATTGACTTGTTCGTCCGCAAAAACTAACGGGTCGTCTATTCGAACCTTTTTAAAATCAGAATTCGGAAAACTTAAAACATATTTTGGTTCACTGGAAATATGAAATGTGCAATAAGTAAGTATTTCACTTTTGTGAATGAAAATGTTTGCAGCTACCATCTTGGATTTTCATTTGACCCAATACGAAGATGATACAATTACGGGGAGCAGTGGCAACAGTGTCCTAGAACCAACCATTCGAAGATATGTGACATTAACCCACCCGGACTGGGCCCAGTTACGTAGATAACAGTTCACTCCCTCTAGAATAGAAAAGACCAGAGTACCAGCACTGGAAACATTATAGACTGTTTATGTATCGGATTAACACCTTCGAATAATTAAAAAACATATAGCTAGGTAGCTTGACGGATGACCAAGGAATAGGAGAAAACTACTTAGCTACAATATTCACCAATACCTCTGCTTGGGTTATGGCGATCTTATTCACATGCACACTGACGGGCATTTCGGAAAGAAGAAAGAGCTTACCAGTACAACAAGCGTGACAGGGCTAGCCATTGTTCTTCCAGTTGTAAGACTGAGTGCAGAAAGTGTAATGGGGCTGTAGCGGGCTGAGCTCGTCTTATGTAGCTGCTGAACAGAGGAGCAAACAACGTCATTGTCGCACCAGACGGTCACAAATTATAATATTATGCATCGAAGAATAAATGAAAACAATACAGTACATAATTGTTATTACATTACGACTTATAAACAAGAATATACACTTATTCTTCACACGCACACGAACTTATTCTAAACAACTAGCACTTTGCCCGCAACTTCCTCCGCGAAAAATGTATAAATTATGTTACTGCGGAATAATGTAGCTTTCCATAGGTGAAATAATTATTAAATCGGCTAAGCAGTTCTTGAGTTTATCCATTATAAACAATTACATCTTTCCTCATAATAAAATTAGTGTTGCGAGTAGGTATAGCTCGGCGAGGGATGAGGATGTTGCTGGTACTGATGGTCTGGACTGGACTGGACTTCTTTCGCCTCATGCGGGTGATGACGATGACACAGAATTCCTTTCTACAAGGGTACCTAATGGTGATGTTTATCGTCATTCTGCATGCTTATATAGCTCCGACATTCAAATGAATAATTCTATCATGCAGGCGCATTCAAATTCAAAATTACATAAAAAATATGTTAACTCCGCTCATGTGTTAAGGTATATAAGGTATTTTTAATTACATACTTAGGTAGGTACATGTTTTTTTATGTTTCTTGGTGTCTACTATGAAACATTGTTTGTAAAAATAAACGTGTTTCAAATAATTTAAATAAACATGAATTTGTCAAGCTAGAATGCAGTGTGGCATTTTGGAGGCAACATTTTTATTACAATACTACAAAGACAGTCTGGTTTCAGCAGGCTAAGCATGATGCTTTCTATTTCTACGAAGTCAAAATCAAAAGTCACGGCATGTATTTCAATTAGGCCAAAAAAATGCCCTTTTGAACGTCAACTGTTACATGAAAATATATTATTATATTATAATTGATTCTAGTCGCCCCTTCCAAAAGGTAGATTCGTATAGAGAAAAATGGGCATGAAACTCCACCGTTACTCTTTTAAAATGGTTTTCAATATTTGTATACAATATTTATACAATTATATGTGAAGACAACGCACCTAAAATAAAAATTACCGTATTAAAACAGGTAAAAGAACTGAAAATGAAGCAATGAGAGATAAATTAAGTATATGAGAAATACACTCACATATTTATAAAAATATTGCAAAGGCAAGAATACGAATTTCCTAATATTTTTACAAGTTTTAAGTCAGTGTATGAGTTACAGTAATCACATAATGTAAATCAATGTCAAAAATGAATATGAAAAAATAAATATTTATCTATACAATTAAGTTAGCAACCAGTTTGAAAAACTCTAAGACTGTCCTATGGAGCGAGACCAGCATGTTTCCAAGCGTTCTTATCTTGGATGTAATCCTCTGATTTGTAATAAGCTCGTTTACAAAGTGTACTTTTAATATGACTTTTAAACCTCCTTTCATTTAATTGCAATATATCAGAAAGTATTTTGGTCTAACATTTATCATAGTAGTTTTTGCTAATCTGAAGGAGCGGAAGGGCGTGTCAGACTTTTACTGACTAAAACCCACCTGTTTTCCTTCAGTTACCTGTGCCAGATCCACGGTAACTCTGTCGAACAATACCGCGTGCCACTTCAGGACATGTGTGCAGGGGACACATGTAATACGGGTGACTTAGCTCATTCTTTATTAACCTACTTAAGGCACAGATTACTAAATAGTTACTACGTAACAGATACTTCACTCAGTAGAAAATTTCCAATACCTACTACTATAATAGCCTACTCCGTCGCGTCAGCAACCGCTGTATGCTAAATTGTGCCTAAATGCTCAAGCGTACAAACGGATGGAACGATTAAAATTGAACAACGTGTGTGCGCTTCGCTTGCGAAAACCGCACTGAAAATGGTCCGCAAACGGCCCGAGACGGCCGGCTGCTTTAGGGATTAACAAAGATATTACCTATTATTACATATTTATTTCTAATATAGGTGTTAAGTAAATAAATATGTATTATTATAACACAAGTCAACTAAATGACACAGCTGTTGTGGAGGGCTGAGGAATCCACAAAGAGATTAAAGATAATTTAGTGACTTTGGGAATAAACATAACTTGAAATACCTGTATATGTACAGCAGTGGACTGCGATGAGCTAAGGTGATTACAACAGAACAAATCTCAGGCAGATGGTGGGAATTTAATGACAACCGTTCTATCTTTCATTAATTTCATCAATAAATAATTTATTATTCATAACGTCATTCAGGTTTTTTTTACACGCTTTATATTAGCTTCACTTGTAGGTTTGTTTGTAACCGACTCCTTATAGCGCGATTTTGACCCACTTTAAACGACCAGATTTCATTCAAACTTTGCACACCTGTCAAGGACCGATGACAATACAATAATTTCATAAATTTGTGCCATTATCGTTGCCAGGGTTACCAGGACAGCAAAAAAACTGTCTTCGAAAACTACGCTGCATACGACACAAACTACGCTGCCATACGTCTCAAACTACGCAGTCATGCGTCTCAAAATTCGAAACACCCTAAAAAATAGAAAATAAATAATGGTTTAAAAAAACTAAAAAACACTTTCCATTGAAAACCAAACTAAAAAGTACAAAATAATGAAAAAAAAAAGCGTGGTGTGCCTGATATCATTAAAAAAATACCTTAAAAAGCACCCCACGCTTTTTTTCCATTATTTTGTACTTTTTAGTTTGGTTTTCAATGGAAGCGTGTTTTTTAGTTTTTTAAAGTATTGTTTTACTTTTCTAGAACAACAGAGCTGCAACCTGCAGTTAATAAACACCTTGAAATTACGTCGTATCTTTCTTCTCTTACTTCGTGCGTGTGTGTTGTTTGAATTTTTAACCGACTTCAAAAAAAGGAGGAGGTTATATGTTCGACTGTATGTATTTTTTTTTTTTTTTTTATGTATGTTCACCGATTTCTCCGCCAATTGTCAACCGATTTTGAAAATTCTTTTTTTATTCGTAAGGGTATACTCCTGAGGTGGTCCCATATTAATTTTGTGAAGATTTGATGTATACTTTGGGAGATAAACGAAGGAACTCCTCAAAAACAAACAGTACACGTAATGTGATTTGGATATTGTACTAAAGATCAAAAATAATTGCTGGTTCTATCTATCCATCCGTGGTGAACTAATTATAGTCTTCGAAGATACCGCATGGAACTCCTCATTGGTGAACAGTACATATAGGAACTTACAGTGAAAGGTTAGAAGGTTAGGGGATAATTCTTTGAATATTATAGGCACGTTTAGACCGTTACTTGTATTCTTATATTCCGTTGAGCTGATGATGGAAGGTACAACTCCTTATCGACATATATAGATGGATTTGCAAAATTCTTTTTTTGTTCGAAAGGGGTTTATTCGGAAATGGTCCCATATAATTTTCATATAGATCTGATGATGAGTTCCGGAGACAGACACCGGAACTCTTTAAAAAATGACACCAAATCAACCGCGATTTCTGCTATCGCATAAATATGCATTGTTTGTTTGGAATTAGTGCAGGGTGAATACCACAACTAAAAATTTAAAAATAAAAACTTTTTTACAAAAAAAAAAACAACCGACTTCCTTAAAAACACTACAAAGTGAAAAATAACTTTAATTTCGGAAGTCGGTGGCAAAAAAACCATAAATACAGATCCTAAGACACCGACTACCGAAATTAAAGTTATTTTTCACTTTGTAGTGTTTTTAAGGAAGTCGGTTGTTTTTTTTTTTGTAAAAAAGTTTTTATTATTGTGTATTATTATTAATACTAGCTGTGCCCGCGGCTTCGCTCACGTGGCTGTGTATTCAAGTTAGGGCATTAACTATGTGTGAATTCAAGAAAATCAGCCATAACTTAAATTCTCATTTAACCGAAGCGAAAAATATCTAGATTCATGCTACACGTACACTGCACACATTAATCATTCTGTCAAAAGAATAAACAGCCACGTGAGCGAAGTCGTAGGCACAGCTAGTAGGAACAAACCCACTAGTAATTATTACGATATTCAGTTTAGGTGCAAATGCAGTTTAGTTCCGGATTTAACTCATGAAATGGATATCATCACGCTGTTCCTACAAGGAGCTACGCAGATGTATATTCAAAACGAAGCTCTCAATGTCATAAGTTCTTATTTGCAAAATAGGCACCAATGTGTAGATGTCAATGGTGTAAAATCTTCCGGGCTACTAGTTCAGTTAGGTGTACCTCAAGGCTCAATACTGGGTCCATTCTTATTCTTAGTGTATATTAACGACTTACCATTCTATTTAAAGAATGTCTGTGACATTGTACTATTTGCTGATGATACCTCACTTATCTTTAAAGTAGACAGGAATAGAAAAGATTTTGATGACGTGAATAGTGCGCTCTCAATGGTTATGGATTGGTTTACCACAAATAACCTAGTTCTTAATGCTAAGAAAACGAAATGTATAAAGTTCGCCTTACCGAATGTTAGGAATCTGGGACCCAATGTCGTTTTAGATAATGAGGTGCTTGAAACTGTACACTCGGCAGTTTTTCTCGGTATAACAGTAGACGCCAAACTTCAGTGGGGATCACATATATCAAGCCTAGCGGGAAGGCTCAGTTCGGCCGCCTACGCCGTAAGGAAAGATAGACAGTACACGGACGTTGATACAGCTCGATTAGTCTATTTTAGTTATTTTCATAGCATAATGTCCTACGGCATTCTGCTGTGGGGCAAAGCCGCGGACATTCAAAATATTTTTGTTCTTCAAAAACGAGCTGTTCGAGCGATTTACCAACTAGGTGCGAGAGTTTCTCTGAGAGATTTCTTTAAAGATATTGGTATTCTTACGGTGGCATCACAATTCATCTTCGCCAACATCTTATATATTAGGCAAAATATACACCTGTACACTAAAAACAGTGATATTCATAATATTAATACTAGAAGTAGGGATAAACTACGTGCTCCCTTTCAAATCAAATCAAATCAAATCATTTTATTTGCATAATATGGGTTTTTCGGGAGATGTTACATTGTTTGTTGTTTCACCATACTCAGCCTATATATAAGCATGCAAAATTTGGTTAATCTTACACATTAGATTAGTTTATCACTTTCACCGGCTTCATAAGGTTCATAATTCTTTTGTTGGTCTTGGTATTACCTTTTATAACAAGCTTCCCTCTACTTTGCTAGATTTGCAGTTTAATGAGTTTAAAGCTAAAGTAAAATCCAACCTTTGTTCAAAGGCATACTATTCTATCAACGACTACTTAAACGATAAGAATAGTTGGTCGCTGTGATCAACTCAAGACAATGTTTATGTTCTTTCAATCCAGAATTAGTCTTCCTACTGAAAGTTTATATGGGTAGTTCATATAATTGTTTTTTTTTTTGTTTTTATTTAACTGCTTTTGTTAGTTTATTTTTATTTTCTTTTCATTTCATTTATTGTGTATATGTATCATTTGCATCGTATATGTAAGCGGGCACGCCCTTTATGCCTGGAGGCTTTATTAAGGTTTTAAGTTCTGTTTTCGATTTTGTTTTATTATTTATTTCAGCTTGAGTTTAGTTTTCAATGTTTTGTTGGTATATTGGCGTGTGCTAGCTGACATATGGCGAATAATATATGTTTTGTTTTATAATATTAATAACTTACACAATACTGTATAGAATCAAGTTCTTCTAACTTAACAGACAGCTGTGCTGCTGGGGAGTTTGTTCCGCCACTTCTTCTTCCCAGCTAAAGCACTAGGAAGTTTCGAAGGGCGGGCGTTTTGGGGGGACTGTCTCATGTAACTTTGACGTTCAAAAAGTGCTGACTCTCAGCCTAGTTTGAATAAATGACTTTTGATTTTGATTTTATAAGAACGGCGAAAGCGGCACGTGTTTGTTAAAAATATTTCCTGTTGATAATCTTTGATTGCCGATCAAAAAAGCACGTTTTCTGCGGAATCTGCATCCTTTGGAGAGGTCAGTCAGTCGTTGTTCCGAGCTTCAGAAGCGACTAAAGGATGATAGGTATGCGAGACCTTGAGGAACGTGACTCATAGTTTCAATCGATAATTCAGGAGAAAGTCACCGTCGGATTTCAGCTGTAAGTGATACATATTTTTGTTGTTTTTATATTATTCCATATTTCAGCCGAAAGACGTCCACTGCTGGACATAGGCCTCCGCAATTTGAGGGGGGTGGGGATTGCCATAATCGCCACGATTGGCAGGCAGGTTGGCGATCTGGTGGTGAAATGCATAGAGATCGCGGCTGCCCATTCTCTAGTAAGTCCATAAGTCGCCTCTTACGACACCCACGGGAAGAAACGGGAAATTTCTATTGCTTTTTTTCTTCAGCTTAGACGGAAAGGAGAATTATTCGGAAATCCTCGTAATTTTTTTATACGAGTTCCGACGCGGTAGAAACGGCTCGCAAAGTCGCAATATCAATGCTGCGTCTGGAGAGGAGACTGCTAACGAACGCTCTGTGCGTTTTGGGTTTAAGGCGCGGACTGACTACGATTTTAAATGCTACAACTACATGCTACAGCTCCAACAAATAAGGTTGAAAATTGAATAAATATTTGGATTGACGATGTGACTAAGCTGCGAATTGGCATTTATTTTACGGTTTTATTTAGATTATTCGGACTACACACATTAAATTAAATAATTGTCTGGTTAAAGTTTTAAAGTAATGTTTATTCTATTGAACTCTTTAAAAAAAAATGTTGTTATCGCTGAAAATACAGAGATGTTCGACGTCAAAGTTTTTTTTGTGAAACAATTTTTATTGGGAATATCAAACAATTTTTCACTATTCTATTCGGTTAGAATTTTTCTTTAAACCCTTCTCTGTCCACTGTATTTTTTGTGTCGTATATTTTCATTGCGTTACGTCATACTCTATTGTCAAAGACACCAGTGTTTTGTGAATATTGAGGTAACACCGCGCCTTAAATGCTTTGGTTTTAAAATGGAAACTATCGACTTGAAGAACGAACCTCGTGGAAGACCGCCCACACAGGTGAATAATGCAGAATTGAAGGGGATGGGGGAAGCCGATCCGAGTCAAACTACCCAGGAATGTTTTAACGTTACCTTACCTACAATATTGACTCATTTGCATCAACTCAAGATAAAAAAACTGGCCAAGTACGAGTCGGACTCGCGCACCGAGGGTTCCGTACAAACCTGCAGGTATTCACGGTTTATGCATAAGGTTTATGTTTATGAAATTAAATGTTTTTATTTTTATATTTGAGTTGACCGAATGGAAGGTAAATTTTGGTTTACGATTTATGACGTATTAAAAAAAACTGCTTACTAGATCTCGTTCAAACCAATTTTCGGTGGAAGTTTATATGGTAATGTACATCATATATTTTTTTTAGTTTTATCATTCCCTTATTTTAGAAGTTACGGGGTGGTGACACACATTTTACCACTTTGGAAGTGTCTCTCGCGCAAACTATTCAGTTTAGAAAAAAATGATATTAGAAACCTCAATATCATTTTTAAAGACCTATCCATAGATGCCCCACACGTATGGGATTGAAGAAAAATTTTTTTTGAGTTTCAGTTCTATGTATGGAGAACCCCAAATATTATAGTTTTTTTTTTCTATTTTTGTGTAAAAATCTTAATGCGGTTTACAGGATACATCTACTTACCAAGTTTCAACAGCATAGCTCTTATAGTTTCGTAATAAAGTGGCTGTGACATACTCGGACAGACAGACAGACAGACAGACGGACAGACAGACAGACATGACGAATCTATAAGGGTTCTGTTTTTTGCCATTTGGCAACGGAACCCTAAAAAGTATGAGAAATGGGTGCCTCATGATTTGACTGATTTTCAGAAAGAAACGCGTATTGAAAATTGCGCTGTCTTGTGGAATCGGTACAGAAATGAAGGAATATTGGATCCTATTATGACATGTGACGAAAAGTGGATCCTTTACGGTAACTGTTAGCTGTTTGGTCGTCTCTACATCATACTATTTACTAGTAAGTAAATAGTATGATGTAGAGACGATGTTAAGTATAATAAGTATATTATACTTAACATTATAATGCTGAAGATTTTTTATTGTTTACTTGAATGCGCTAATCTTGGGAACTACTTGTTCGAATTGAAAAATTCTTTTACATCCTCTAAAGCTAAAGGCATATAACATCACGCTACAACTAATAAGAGCGGAGCATCAATGAAAAATGTTGCTGAAACGATGCGCTGCGTAGACGGTTAAAGTAACAACAATCATGTATGACGGAATTGTTCGTCTTAAAAAGTCCGCAACAGCATGTGTCTATCTTTTAAGGTTGACTCACTATAACGTTTTTAATTGTTATTAAATCTAAATATTATAGAGTTGAAGAGTTTGTTTAGTTTTACTTACTCATCTCATGAACTACATTTAGTGTTGGAGAGTTCATTTATCGAAGAAGGTTATCTAGACTACATAACATCACAAGGACCCTTAGGAGACGAGCAAAAAGATAAAAGTCACTAATACGAACACCTCTTACGGGCCGGCGGCGATTCGATGCGACGGGGAGGGTCGGGGGAGCAAAAAATTTAACGCGAATGAAGTCGCGGGCAGAAGCTAGTATAGATCTTACTATCCTACTAATATTATAAACGCGAAAGTTTGTATGTATGGATGTATAGATGTATGGATGTTTGTTCTTCTTTCACGCAAAAACTACTGACCTGATTTAGACGAAATTTGGCACACAAATAGTTTATACCCTGGAATAACACATAGGGTACTTTTTATCCCGGTAGTATGTTCCCACGGGATAATTTCCGACCTCCACGTGGGCGAAGCCGCTGGCGAAAGCTAGTATAAAATATTTCTAAGTAGCTTAGACTTTAGTTGTAGTCAGAACAAACGATAAATATAAACTCTATTCGAAATTAATAGTACAATAGGTAGGTTCCTCTGTCTTTCTTTTGAGTTCCATTACATACCTGGTCGAGTGCACCAAGTGACTTTTGCCCCTTTTTCGTATTGAGCGTTTAAAAATCAACAATGTTTATGAATCGAACGCAGTGGGGTAGGTCGACCAGCGCCAGATAAGAACAAGAGTGACGTTGGATTTCCATTACAACGTCGTACATTGTTGATTTTTAAAACGCTCAATACGAAAAAGAGACAAAAGTCACTTGGTGCATTCGACCGGATGCGTACCGGCAGGGGTGGAACGATAAAAACAAAATCGACTTATTTGTAATCATATTTCAGTTTCACCAAAAAACTGTTTTGCGGCTTTGTCACTTTCTAGGCGATTTCTTAGACCATATTAACTAATATTATAAATGTGAATGTCAATCTGTCTGTTTCTATTCATTCAAGTTATATGTCTTACTTTCAAGGGGTATCATAATGTTGCCCAGTAACTGGGTTGTGGAGGTCAGCTAGGCAGCCGCTCCATGTTAAACACTGGAATTGTGTTGCATCTGGAAGCTGACCCCAAGATTGTTGGGAACAGGTTAGGCTGTTCTATGATGATGGGAGGTCTAAGTTCTACGATATGGGGTTGTTTTAATAAGACCTCGGCTACAATTACAACTGTATTTAAAACTTAGGGATGCGGAAGCGGAGCTGGAGGTACCATTTCTTACGGAAGTGGAGGTGTGATTCTGCTGCAACTCTAGTATGAACCTACGGTGTCTGCGTGCATTCTGTCTCTAATTTAGCAAGAGATATTATTATGAAGTATATTGAGATCGTGATCCTTATCCAACTCAATTGTTTTCTCGACCACTGCCCTTAATTTCTCAAGTATAGTGATACAGGTGTAGTAACGAAGCTTCCTTGGTGCTGCTGACAAGTGCACTGGGCCTGATGATGGCAACGAGTAAAACACGAATGTATATTGTAAACAACTTTATTATATTTGATAGCACAATGGTGCTATCAGCTTTGATCAGCTACAAAGGTGGCTGAATAGCAGTTTCAAAATGGGTGAAAGCTACTATTTCGCACCAGAAACCTTATTGAAGCATTTAAAAAATTCTGCACCTAAGTCTGGTGACTTTTTGAATTCTTCATTAATTGCTGTTATATCGGAGGGATTTATCCATGGCACTACTTTCTGCGCACATTCTGTAAATTTGCTTGGGTTACTTTTAGACAAGTCATTAAGATCTCCTGTAACCGGGTCTACTGATGGTAAGCCTGACTGCGCTCTAGAGGGCGCGACCAGCAGCACGCACGTCACCACCTGCAAATAGAATCATCGACGTTACTGCGCGTGTCGTCATTTTCTGATGGATATATCCGTACTCTAGAAAATCACAAGCCAACTCCCCAAGTAAAGTCAGTTCTAAGTAATAACCGCTATACTGGTGTGTGTCCGTATAGGCTGAAGTTGTTTAAAGACATTTGAAAAAAGTTGTATCTTTGTATCAAGCTTTAACCTCACAACCAGTCTACTTTTAACGATGAAAATGGGGGTCCTTAAGTCCAAGAGTAGGTAGTATACAAAATTAGCTGTTACATACATTTCGAATGCGTAGGTATTACACTTTTCTATAAGTACAACGAAATATTTCTACACAGGTTACAGTTTGTGCGCCAGTGTCCCTGCCACAGTGTATTTTTTTGTGTAGGTATGTTTGACGCATAATGTATTTTGAACCTCGTTTCGTATGACTTAAAGTTTTTATTCGTTAAAGCACTACGTACGACACTACACTACAGAATTATAATCATTATAATCCTCAATGCATCAAGTCCAAATTTCCTATAAATTCATGCGAATATAATCGAACCTCTAGTAATAATTGAACACTCTAATATAATTATTACACCTCTTTTTGAAATCCAAAGTGATCTTTTCGTCAAACTGTTTCATTGACTTGTTCGTCCGCAAAAAATAACGGGTCGTCTATTCGAACCTTTTTAAAATCAGAATTCGGAAAACTTAAAACATATTTTGGTTCACTGGAAATATGAAATGTGCAATAAGTAAGTATTTCACTTTTGTGAATGAAAATGTTTGCAGCTACCATCTTGGATTTTCATTTGACCCAATCACGAAGATGATACAATTACGGGGAGCAGTGGCAACAGCTGCAACTTACGAGCTGTACGTCGTAGGTTTGAACCCAGACAGGCGCTTCACTGTGTGTAAACTATTTCATTACCACTGCTCTCAAAACGGTGGACGAAAACATCATGAGGAGACCGACATGTCCTAGAACCAACCATTCGAAGATATGTGACATTAACCCACCCGGACTGGGCCCAGTTACGTAGATAACAGTTCACTCCCTCTAGAATAGAGGAGACCAGAGTACCAGCACTGGAAACATTATAGACCGATTATGTATCGGATTAACACCTTCGAATAATTAAAAAACATTTAGCTAGGTAGCTTGACGGATGACCAAGGAATAGGAGAAAACTACTTAGCTGCAATATTCACCAATACCTCTGCTTGGGTTATGGCGATCTTATTCACATGCACACTGACGGGCATTTCGGAAAGAAGAAAGAGCTTACCAGTACAACAAGCGTGACAGGGCTAGCCATTGTTCTTCCAGTTGTAAGACTGAGTGCAGAAAGTGTAATGGGGCTGTAGCGGGCTGAGCTCGTCTTATGTAGCTGCTGAACAGAGGAGCAAACAACGTCAATGTCGCACCAGACGGTCACAAATTATAATATTATGCATCGAAGAATAAATGAAAAACAATACAGTACATAATTGTTATTACATTACGACTTATAAACAAGAATATACACTTATTCTACACACGCACACATCAAATATAAACAACTAGCACTTTGCCCGCACCTCCGTCCGCGAAAAATGTATAAATTATGTTACTGGGGAATAATGTAGCTTTCCATAGGTGAAATAATGATTAAATCGGTTAAGCAGTTCTTGAGTTTATCCATTATAAACAATTACATCTTTCCTCATAATAAAATTAGTGTTGCGAGTAGGTATAGCTCGGCGAGGGATGAGGATGTTGCTGGTACTGATGGTCTGGACTGGACTGGACTTCTTTCGGCTCATGCGGGTGATGACGATGAGACAGAATTCCTTTCTACAAGGGTACCTAATGGTGATGTTAGTCGTTATTCTGCATGCTTATCTAGCTCCGACATTAAAATGAATAATGCTATCATGCAGGCACGTTCAAATTCAAAATTACATAAAAAATATGTTAAGTCGCTCATGTGTTTAGGTATGTAAAGTATTTTTCGTACCACTTGCTCAAAAAAGTGACATTCTATGCCACAAAAAGCGAACATAACAGTAGTCATTTTTAATCTGTTAAAAACAGGGCAAGAAAATTGTACTGAATTTCATTCATCCTCTAGGGGGAGAATGTGATTTAAATTTGGAATACTTACCGAAATTTATACTGAATTGCATCTGTGTTTACACCATTGAGTTTGTATATAAAGCATTATACATCTTTTAGAAAAAGGAATACGCATTTATTATGCAGTTATGATTATTAAATAAAATTACGAAAACCGACGAGGCCGTATGAGCTTGATGCCTTTGATTTTCCGACAAATAGTAGATTATTTACCAAGGGGATAAAGCAGTGTCTTCTGTCGCGGGTGGCGATTTAAATCGCGAGCGTAACGAAGGACTCGAGGTTTACTCCCGAGCGTAGCGAGGGTGTTAAAAAATTAAATCACGAGCGAAGCGAGGGATTTAAGACGAGTCCTGAGTGTAGCGAGGGATTTAAGTTCACCCAAGACTAAGACAGCTTTATCACCGAGGAAAATACTCTACTTTTCGTACCATTTGCGAAAAAATTAACACAATAATAATATGAGATAAGCATTTATTAAAAATAATGACAATTAAAAATAAATTAAAATAAACTTAACGTTTATGTGTTTGAATAAAACAAAAACGCGGCAAATTCCTAGACTAATATTTTTTTGTCGGAAAAGCAAAGGCAGCAAGCTCATACGGCCTCGTCGGTTTTCGTAATTTTATGTAATAATCATAACTGCATAATAAATGCGTATTCCTTTTTCAAAAAGATGTATAATGCTTTATATACAAACTCAATGGTGTAAACACAGATGTAGTTCAGTATAAATTTCAGTAAGTATTCCAAATTTAAATCACATTCTCCCCCTAGAGGATGAATGAAATTCAGTACAATTTTCTTGCCCTGTTTTTAACAGATTACAAATGACAATTGTTATGTTCGCTTTTTGTGGCATAGAATGTCACTTTTTTGAGCAAGCTGTTTTGAAGGACTGAGGAATCCAAGATAATTTAGTGACTTTGGAAATAAACAATCTCTAAAAAATTTGAAATACCTCTATATGTACAGCAGTGGACTGCGATGAGCTAAGGTGATTACAACAGAACAAATCTCAGGCAGATGGTGGGAATTTAATGACAACCGTTCCATCTTTCATTAATTTCATCAATAAATAATTTATTATTCATAACATCATTCAGGTTTTTTTTTTCTTGTACAACAGAGCTGCAACCTGCAGTTTATAAACACCTTGAAATTACGTCTCATCTTTCTTCTCTTACTTCGTGCGTGTGCATAGTTTTTTTTTTATCTTGCAATCTGTTCCATGCGAACATTCAGCGTATGGTTAGATATATAATTTTTGTCTTGGAGAGTAGTCAGTCCAGTGACGTGCTCCCTTTATGTGTAATGCTCCCTACAGATCTCTAGGGGCCTTTCTTTTTAGCCTTTTGAATGTTGAGTTACTATTCATCAAGTGCGTAGCTAGTATGTTTATGTGATTGTCTAGTCTGTTTCTGTATGATTTCATTGAGTGCTTAATCTCATCTTGTGTATAGTTTGAATTTATTATTGTGTATTATTATTAATACTAGCTGTGCCCGCGACTTCTCTCACGTGGCTGTGTATTCATGTTAGGGCATTAACTATGTGTGAATTCAAGAAAATCACACATAACTTTCTTAAATTCTCATAATTTTAATTTAACCGAAGCGAAAAATATCTAGATTCATGCTACACGTACGCTGCACACATTAATCATTCTGTCAAAAGAATAAACAGCCACGTGAGCGAAGTCGTAGGCACAGCTAGTAGGAACAAACCCACTAGTACATTATTACGATATTCAGTTTAGGTGCAAATGCAGTTTAGTTCCGGATTTAACTCATGAAATGGATATCATCACGCTGTTCCTACAAGGAGCTATGCAGATGTATAAGAACGGCGAAAGCGGCACGTGTTGGTTAAAAATATTTCCTGTTGATAATCTTTGATTGCGGATCAAAAAAGCACGGTTTCTGCGGAATCTTATCGTTTGGCGGAGAGGTCAGTCGGGCAGGCGCAATCCGAATAGAGGGGGGGGGGGGGGTCCAAGGGTCATGACTCCCCCCCAAAGTCAGTCATGCTGTCGAGACCCTGAACAATTTGACTGTGTTACTAACTTAAAATTGTTCTTACTTGAGCCACGGAGACGCAGGTGGACATTTGCAAAAAGATTAAGAATATAAGCAATCAAGAACAAAAGGACTGCCGGCAGAATCGACGAATTGTAGTATCAAATATTTTAATGTCATAATTTTTAAATGAATCCACCCAATCCATAAGATCTTCTACCAGATATCGCTCAACGCGCCTATACAAGTTTTTACTTCAAAAAGCTTGTTAAATAATACTAGCTCTTGCCAGCGGTTTCACCCTCGTGAAGGTCGGAAGCTACCCCGCGGGAACGGGATATCGGGATAAAAAGTAACCCATGTGTTAATCTAGGTTATAAACTCTCTTTGTGTCAAATTTTATCCAAACCCGTTCAGTGGTTTTTGCGTGAAAGAGTAAAAATATCCACACATTCTCACAAACTTTCACATTTATTATAATTATTACTAGCTTTTGTCCGCGGCTTCGCCCGCGTGGATGTCGGAAATTATCGCAAGAGGACGTACTACCGCGGTTAATGTATTAAGAATGCATTAATCCAACTTATATAGGTAATTACCAGCGACTAACAAAAAAGTTTTTGCTTTCGTTTTTTTTTTCGTGATATTAATTTTTTTTTTCTAAAATAATAGTAGCCTAAGTTACTCCTTGTTACATCAGCTATCTGCCAGTGAAAGTCCCGTTAAAATCGGTCCAGCCATTTCTGAGATTAGCCGGAACAAACAGACAGACAGACAAAAATTTAAAAAAATGTTGTTTTGGTATATGTACCGTGTATACATCCATATACACTTAGCAAAAAGCGGTTATTTAATATTAAAAACAGACACTACAATTTTATTTATTTCTATAGATAGATGTATAGATAGTAGGGTAAAATCTAGACCCTCCCGCTCCACCCAGAGCGGGAGACGCCATTTGAAGATTTCCAATCCAAAAAACACACCTGGTGCCAAAATTAATCAGGCTCGCTTCGCTCTCTCTTGCATTCTACATTCCTGTGATACTTGAGCTTTCCTTTTGGAACGATCAAAGAAAATCTAACCTATCGGAGCGTGGAAATATTTCGAGGTCGCTACGCTCGCTCTTGCACTCATTCTTCTCATAATTGCCTGGGCTTTCCAGACATAAATCGACAATGTAACTCCTATTTCTTTTGAAAATATAAACAAAACCGAACCTTAATCAGGCGGGATGTTAAATTTTCGAGCTCGCTCCGCTCGCTCTTCTCATCCTATGTAACCTATTAATTTGCTTCTCCGTTTTGGGTGCCTACTACTTATAAAATAGTGCTGCAACCAATTTGCCAGCATAATTAAGTCCCCCCCCTCCCCCAATCGGTGGGGGGCAAGTCAGATATTTATGATGGACAAACCCAATAACACTAACCGACCTGGGAATCGAACCCGGGGCCGCATGCTCAGCAGTAGCGCTTGCGACTACTAGACCAACTTGGGGATGTACCTTCATAAAATATTCTTCAGTACTCATGGTGACCGCCCAAAATCTTAGGGTGCGACCACACCTGCAGTCGGGCGTTGTTCCGAGTTTCAGAAGCGACTAAAGGATGATAGGTATGCTATACCTTGACAAACGCGACTCATAGTTTCAATCGATACTTTAGAAGAAAGTCCTTGTTGGATTCCAGCTGTAAGTGATACAAATTTTTGCCCTTTTTATGTTATACCATATTTCAGCCGAAAGACGTCCACTGCTGGACATAGGCCTCCCCCAATTTGGGGGAGGGCTTGCCATAATCGCCACGATTGGCAGGCGAGTTGGCGATCGCAATCTGGTGGTATAATATATGCATGGAGATCGCTGTTGTCCATTGTCTAGTAAATCCCTTAGTCGCTTCTTACGACACCCATGGGAAGAAATGGGATGGTGCTATTCTTTACGTCCGACACCCCTTGGAACATTATTGCCCTTAACTGTACGTATTACGTACTAGTATGTGTTTGTTTATATAGTCGAGGTCATGGAGAACATTTCTTTATAAATATAGACGTCCTGCGCGCCCTACGTACACTTGTTTGATCAGTAGGTATTACAATAGTGCAGGTATAATTATTTAATATTGTTTACCTAAGTATTTATAAAAATACATATTAGTTTTTGTCTTCTACGTATCCTTGGGCCATGGAATCCCCGTCCTTTCGAAGGCATACAACAGCCCTGAGGCAATTTTAAATGGAATGAGGCACGAACCGACGATTATCCCTGTATGCACAGTGCAAGTGCACTCAAGGACAATGCCCGGTTGGTGCATGACTATTGCAGGACATGGAAACAAATATCACACCTTCAAAATTATAGACAAGATAAGAAATTTTGAGATTTCATGTTTCACTCATAAAATGGTTACTGTGATATAGGCCTCTGTTTTAATAAAAGGGACCTAAAGTCTCTATAATACTGAAGGTGCGATATTGTACTATGGGTTTGTGTGGCTGTACATGGTGGGTTGGTTGTTTGTTTACAATTATAGCGCACAATCCCCACCACGAGGTCAACGTAGAGATGCCGCGGTGGAGTTAGTATTATTATATTTACTTATCATAACATAACGCCTGTATTTTCTGACTGGTTAAGCAGAGGTGTCTAGGATGCCCACATTTGAGAGTTCATTTATTCGTCTTAGAGTTCACTTGCACTGTGCATACAGGGATAATCGTAGGTTGGTGCCTCATTCCATTTAAAATTGTCTAAGGGCACTCGGATGCCTTTCAACGGACGAGCTGTCCATAGCCCAAAGATACGTACAAAACAAAAACTAATATGTATTTTTATAAATACTTAGGTAAACAATAATAAATAACTATACCTGCACTACTGTAGTACCATCTGATCAAACAAATGTACGTAGGGCGTGCAGGACGTCAATATTTCTAAAGAAATGTTCTCCACGACCTTGACTATATAAACAAACACATACTAGCAGAGATGTGCAAAATAGGTTATAAAATGTATTCAAATGCAAAATGCAAATACTTTGGTATTTTCTTATTTCAAATATTCCTTGCCAATTCATTTACGAAAATATTATGTATGTAAGAAAAAATCTACATCTTTTTAATAAAATAAGCGATAGACATAATTTTAATACTAGAAATAAAGACAAGATAGATCAACCATTTTTCAGATTAGCAAAAGTACATACATCTTTTATGGGGTACTGTGTTAAATGTTACAACAAAATACCTTCTGATATATTGCAATTAAATGAAAGGAGGTTTAAAAGTCATATTAAAAGTAGATACCTACCTACACTTTGTAAACGAGCTTATTACAAATTAGAGGACTACATTCAAGATAAGAACGCTTGGAAACATGCTGGTCTCGCTCCATAGGACAGTCTTAGAGTTTATCAAACTGGTTGCTAAGTTAATTGTGTAGATAATATTTATTTTTTCTTCTATGACACTGTTTTACATTCTGTAATTACTGTAACTCACACACTGACAGTTTATATGGGTAGTTCATATAATTGTTTTTTTATTTAACTGCTTTTGTTAATTTATTTTTGTTTTCTTTTAATTTCATTTGTTGTGTATATGTCTCATTTGCATCGTTGTATATGTAAGCGGGCACGCCCTTTATGGCTGGAGGCATAAGAAAGGTGTTAAGTTCTGTTTACGATTTTGTTTCATTATTCATTTCAGCTTGAGTTTAGTTTTCAATGTTTTGTTGGTATAATGGCGTGTGCTAGCTGACATATGGCGAATAATGTATGTTTTGTTTTATTATATTAATAACTTTACAATATTGTATAGAATCAAGTTCTTTTAATTTATCAGACAGCAGTGCTGCTGGGGAGTTTGTTCCGCAACTTCTTCTTCCCAGCCAAAGCACTAGGAAGTGTCGAAGGGCGGGCGTTTTGGGGGGACTGTCTTATGTGACTTTGACGTTCAAAAAGTGCTGACTCTCAACCTAGTTTGAAAAAAGAATATACAAAATACAAAATAGTTTTTCATTTTATATTTAAAATACTAAATGCAAAATACGTATTTACAAAATGCTTTATTAAAATAAAATAATTTTAGTTTTAAAGTATCTTTATTTTGTTAAAAAGTTTATTTATTTCAGTCAGCTAACAGGGTGGTGAATTTACTGTGATAACTTAATTAAATTAAATTTACTTAACATATTTTAATAAAATAATTAGCTCAAATACACTGTCGCTCATCTTTCTCCTGTGTGGTCTCATAATCATGCCACCATAAGAAAAAAGTAAAACTAATTATCTAAGTGGCCTGACAAGAAAGCAGTTCAATTCAGTGTTGCCATAGTGAGAAAAACAAGTACCATTTCTCATCACATTAATTATTAATTCTTTGATGTTTACAAAACTTAGCAAAAAGTATTTTGCATTTTGCAAATACAAAATATGTCCTAAAAAGTATTTCAAATAAAATATAAAATGCTTTTCTAAAAAAAATATTTAAATACAAAATGGAAATAGGTATTTTCTATTTTGCATTTCAAATAAGTACTGTTATTTTTAAAATGTTACATCTCTGCATACTAGTACGTAACACGTACAGTTAAGGGCAAAAATTTATATCACTTACAGCTGAAAAGGACTTTCTCTTGAAGTATCGATTGAAACTATGACTCGCGTTTGTCAAGGTCTGGCATACCTATCATCCTTTAGTCCAGTCTTTCCCAAAGTGGGCGATAACGCCCCCTTGTGGGCGCTGCGGGCCTAAAGGGTGCGAGACCCAGAAAAAAAAATGGGGGCATTGTGTAGACTCTAAAAAATGTGTGTTGTGTAAACCGAATAGCGTAATATAGTACTAGTGGGTACTATAGTAATCATGCTATACTTACTTCAATTCATGATTCCTAATACTTATCATCCTTTTTATGTTCTATGTTTACACTATTCATGCTATACTTTAATATATATTATCTTCCTTTTTATTTGTTTATATGTCTACACTCAGCAAGCATTTATTAACTTAAAAATAGCTGAAATAAAATAACTCAATTTTCATGTTATGACATACCAAATTGTCAACTGTCAGTTACTTTTCTGCTTAGTCTATGAATGACTACTTTTTGGTTTATATAATTTTAAATTATTTTTATCAATATATCTAGAGCTATTTGATTTTATTAATTATTACGATTGTTTACTAATTAACTTAAAATTATATTTATAAAATTCTTCACGCACTCATGTGGCCAGCTATACGCACTCGTGGATATGTCCTGGCCGACTGCACTCTCAGATGACATGATAGCCATAAGCTAACATTTGGAAGTGTTTAGAAAAGGAAGACGACGTTGATATAAAAACGGGCGTTCGAGCCGCTGAGGGGACTACTCTTGGTTGACTACTATTGGAAACGACTACTCTTGGAAATGACTACTCTTGGAAACCCACTACTCTTGAACTCGGACCACTCTTGGAAACCAGGCTACTCTTGAAGCAGTTCACTCTTGAAGCCGTTCTACTCTTACCCCGGGCTACTCTTGACCCCGGCCTACTCTTGAACCAACCCGGTCTACTCTTGAAGCCAGTGTACACTTGAAGCCAGTCTACAGGCCTCGAGATCTACTACGGAGCTCACCTGGCGGATCCTAAAATCTACACGAAGCCCTCGAAGAAACCCTGATATCGACCTGCCGCTCTGCTGCCTGCTCCCGTCCCTCAGTGCTGGACCACAGAACCGTATAACAAACTAGAGTGCGTGCCAGGCAGGGTCTTTTATACTTAGCTTTACTTCCCATCTCCTGTTAATATTTCTCTAATAAATTGTAACAGATCTTCCTTTATCCTCTCATTCCAATAGGATAAGCAGATACGTAACAGTACATACATACGCACTATACCTACTAGCTATGCCCCGCAGCTTCGCTCCCGTGACTGTGTATTCTTTTGGCATTATTATTTATGAATGCAGCGTAGGTGTAGCTGAATTTCCTAAATTCACACAATTATATTAATAGTTAAACCTAAGAAAAAACACAGCCCCGTGAGCGAAGCCGCGGGCACAGCTAGTATTAATAATAATACACAATAATAAAAATTCAAACAACACACACGCACGAAGTAAGAGACGAAAGATATAACGTAATTTCAAGGTGTTTATTAACTGCAGGTTGCAGCTCTGTTGTACTAGAAAAGTAAAAAAATAAAAACCCGGATGACGTTATGGATGATAAAATGATAAAACTAAATTGTTTTATTGATGACATTAACGAAAGATGGAACGGTTTAAGTTTGTTTTTCATAATAATGTAATTAGATGCGCACCAGCGTCTGCCGGGGGTTTGTTCTGTTGTGATCACCTTAGCCCATCGCAGTCCAATGCTGGACATATAGAGGATTACACCTCTTCAAATTGTGGGTATTTACCAATGGAAACCTCAAATCCTTAAAATCTTTACTCGCTTCAGCTATAAGACGGCCCATTGTGTCATTATAAGTATAATTACATCTGTAAATATACAATACAATATACATTTATATTAATATGTAATTCGGATGGTTTACAATTGTACATAAAGCGCTTACAGTCACATCGGTAATCTTTGCAACGAATATTGTCAAAAAGAAAGGCCAACCGCTGGGCAGCGTCATTCACTTACGGAATACTATTCCCACTGCTGGGACACAGGCCTCCTCTCGGCGAGAGGGAGTGGGCCATAATCTACCACGCGGACACAGTACGGAATACTATTACTTATTATATTTTCAAACTCGGGAAGATAGTTACCAAAGGATGCAGAGTCACATAACCAATTATTGCACTAACAGGATATTCATTAAAAAATAAAACATCAAACATGTGGTATTACTATTAAGGGGGCACAGAGCGAAATAATTCAAAACAGTCGTCACTGTTAAAGAGATAAAATAAATATTTTTATCATAATTAGCATAAAAAATAAGTAATGAACACCATAATGAATGTGTTTACCGATTATAGTTGGCAAAAATTAAAAGTAATGTATAGTTTAATAAACAAAAATTCGTAAACTTGAACAAAAAACTTAAAATAGCATGCTCGTGTTTAGTTGAATTTTGATAGTAAACTGTTAAATTTCTTCACAAACTTGAATTCATATTAATCTCTTATTATCATACTACAATTTATAGTTTTTTATATTTTCGAAATGTCACTTAATTATTTTGTTATTAATATTTGTTTTGAGTCACACACTGTTTTGAGTCATACGCAACGTACATGGGTCGAAAATTCAGTCGTCCACGAGAGCTCGGAGAGTGGTCACGTCTCATCGTAGAGCAACGCGCCGGTAACGTTAATTCGCGATCTATTGTGTACGTATACGTTGCCGCAAAGAGTGGAATAGGGTAAGTTACATTTGTATTTTTTTTTTAGTATGACTTATATTTAGTAGGCATACCAAAATTTGACTTTTTGTTATTTTTTTTCTGTTTACATATTACTATAACATTTTTCTTAAATATTTGTTTTTAAGTAAACATGGGAAAGCGTAAGGACAGATATTTCAAGAAAAAGGTTGGCGCTCATTTCCGTAAAAAAGCCCTTATCATAAAATGTACGTATTTATATTTTGTGATATTAGTTCCTTTTATTTATTTTTTTCTCAAATATTCGATCAAATCAAATCAAATCAATATGGATGTCGTGGGTTTTGGCCACCCGGTGTTTGCAAATCTGGCATTCAACTAAAATTAAAAATGGCGGATGCAACTTATTCTCAAATGTTCGATATGGGTGTCCTGTAATGGATTTTGGGGGGTGGCAATTGCAAATCTGGCATTCTTTTTAAAATCCAAGATAGTGGATTCAACTTTTTCTCAAATATTCGATATGGGTATCGTGTAGTAGGTTTTTAGGGGTGCCGATTGCTATTTTGACATTAATTTTAGAATCCGCGATGGTGAACTAATTTTTTCGTAAAATTGAGTAGGTATCTAGAGTTTATAAAATAAATAAACTCTAGATAGCAAAATATCTAATGAAAAACTCTTTAATACATAGTAATTGCTAACGTTTGTTTGGTTTACATTGTTACTCTTGTATTAAAACACTCTTTATAGTGTAGCAACCACACTCAGTAGCGAAACAATATATCTTTATTTAGCCCCCAATAAACATTAATTTCAATGATCTTCACACCAAATACTGATACAAGGTCGTAAATATTAAATAATAATAATAAAAAAAAATTATAATATCGCACCACTAGATCTAAAGGGAACTAACTCAAAATTCTTAATTTTTCAGTTATACACACCTTCGAGTCTGTCATTTTGACAGGCTTGTTGGTCTAGTGGTTAGTGGCCCTGACTGCTATGCCGGAGGTCGTGGGTTCGATTCCCACACAGGACAAATGTTTGTGTGATGAGCACGATCATTTGTTCTGTGTCTGGGTGTAATTTATCTATAATATGTATGTATTTAGAAATATATAAGTATGTTTATCAGTTGTCTAGTACCTATAACACAAGCTCTGCTTAGCTTGGGACTAGATGGCGTTGTGTGATAGTTGTGGAATATTATTATTATTATTTCAATACCTATCGACCAATAAACCAGATTCAAAGCTATTTCCAATGTTTGGAGTCGAATATTGGAAATAGTTTCGAATCTGGTTTATTGGTCGATAGGTATTGAAATGATAGACTCGAAGGTGTGCATAACTGAAAAATTAAGAATTTTGAGTTAGTTTCCTTTAGATCTAGGGGTGCGATATATTAATTATTTATTTATTTTTTATATTATTAATTGGTCGTAAATGAACACATTTCTAAGAATTCAATGGTAATTGAATTCTTAGAAATGTGTTCATTTGTTTGTTGTAATTACTTAGCACGTATTTAATTTACTGTACTTCCTAGTATCTTAAAATTATATTGTTTTTTTTTTTTACTCTTAGTTTCACGAGACCTCTTTATAACGCAATAAAATACCCAGTCCTTTTAATTTCGCTATAGGAAACAACGAAACGTGAAAGAAAAGCGCAATAAATCGCATAAACACATCCACGATGCACCACAATTCCTAGTTAAATTTAGGACTTTTGGTACATTATGGATGTATTCAGTCTCTTGTCCAAACTACAAATGAGCATGTTTTATACGTATAGTAATTGTCCATATGGGTGGAAATATGAATCATGCTTTTAAATGAATTATATAAATTTCCGTTTTTTTATTATTGTATCCCCACACAAATTTTGGTCAGCTTATGGCAACTTTGTACGTTAAATTTAATTTGACTTCCCTGGAAAGAGTTGTTCATTTTCATGGGCAGAAGCAATTTTTATAATATGGCCACACCTTTCCGTTACACTCTATATACTAAATATACTACATTTTTCTATGATTAACGTATGTTTTTGTAAAGTAAGCAAGGTTCCTATTACATACGGTACTTAATTATATATTTTTTAATATTATTATTATTTATTCATCAGACAACAAAAGGTCCACACTGACAAAAACAAAAATAATTAAAAGGTGTTAGCAACAATATATCTTATAATCTATGTTAGTAGTTATACACTAGTACAGACAATGTTGTTTTGATGAGATGTCCCATTATGGGGCTCTCATCAGGCCTGTCAGCTATCACCTTTAGGAGGCTGTTGCCACTGCCACGCAATCTGGCGAGCAGAGACGCACTTTTCTTCCGTACGACAGCTGAGAAGCTGTCGACTCGGGCTTTTGCAAACATCTCTGACGCACTGCAGTAACGTGGCAGCCGCATCAGCACCCTGAAGGCGTTATTACATTGGACGTGCAGTGCACTGACGACACGTTTGGTACAGCTGATCCATAAGGCGCTCGAGTACAGAGTTGTGCAGTATGTAGAGATGGGTAGTTCGCGAACGATTGAAGGAAATGAAGTACTTCATTTCACAAAATAAATTTATCTTTCCTTCAGTAGTCATTCAAATGTGTCTCTAGGTGACATATTGAGAAAACCGTGCTTTTTCTTTTAAGTGTACCTTTCTTACCGTACGATAGCCGAACTTAATATTAAAGTGTATGATTTTTGACTATATGATCTAGTATTAATAAATTTTCTCGATACAAAAAAATCGCAAAGTTCTATCCATGTTTATGATTTTTTTAGCCTCAAGGCGCAATGCGTTAGATTAATTAAACATAGTTTACTTTAAAACATTGATAATAATCTTATCTAAGTTTTTGTAAAACAGTTTTCGTTTTAATAACACTTTTCATTCATAAAAGACGGCGATTCGTTTTGGCACATACGTTATTTTATTCCAGGCGCATACACATTATCGCCATCTCTTTTTTTGCCTATAATAAGTAGTCTCATCACTCTCGTTCGTTCATAAATCAGTCGCCCAGTAGGGCTCATCGACGACGGATCTATGTCACTTTTTTACAAATCGGTGCGATCAAAATTACGTTTTTTAAATATTAATGTCCTCAGAAAAAGGTAGTAGTGAAGTATTTTGCTGTAAATATTTAATATAATAAATGTTGGCTTTCCAAAAACTTTATATTTACACTGTATACTCGTATGTGTCTATTTTTGTGACTGTGAATAATATAACATTCTTTTTCTATTACTATTTAGTGACGACCTTGATTATGTATGAAAATGGGAAGAACCAAAAACTAAAATTGAACAGTACCTTCAAGGTTAGGAGTACCTGCACAGGGCAATTAATTAATTCATTTTGCAGGAATTCAATACCAATAAGATGATGATAACAAGAGGAATTCACCACCTTCACTAAAGCATTACAGCAACAATCTATTCTCACTTTGTAAAGTAATATTGAGTTAACACCCTATTTTTTTAGAGAAGAACGTCTGTTTTATCCCAAAAACTTATAATAATCGTTCATTTAGAAATAAATTAAAATATATGATTAGTTTTTAGGTTTGAAGTACGTCAACAATATATCTATATGTCAAGTACTGACACTATAAATACAAGAGCACAACGAAGGAATAGAGTAGCATTACAAGTGTGAAAAAGGTGAGGTTTTATAACTGACTGCGGCTCAAAGGAGGGTAATTATTTTACCACGCAAATGTATGGTGATCGGTGAAACGAAGTTGGAGTTTATAATCTCTTATATACCAACATCCATTTTATTTATATACCTCTAGTAGATTAGTTCGATATTTTTAATTTCATGTCGTAAATAACAAAGGTATGCAAAATTTACCTTTTTGAAACAAAACTACTACTTACACGTTTCGATTTTCATGACGTTTAGCATTAACCTGACTCACAAAATAAACTGTTATAAATCCTTGTAATACCTTATTTGCTTGTCACTGAAGCTTCTTTGTCATATTTGACATGAAATATTTTCATTAGGCCGTTTATATCTTTACAGTAAAACTGAATCACCGTCTTGAGCAAAAATTGGGACAAAAGCTTTTTCTCTACATCTATTTCTCTATATAATATAGAAAAGTAGTGCCCGTAGCCAATTTTTTTTTCTTTGAGTCGAGATCCTAAAAGTTCTGCGGCAATTTTAGAAAGATCTAATTTACGCACTCATTTGTTTAATTCTGGTTCTGTAAATAGCTGTGGCTCGCTTTTGTCGATAGAGAAATCAATCAGTCGACGGTCAATCACATTTACTAAATATTTTTTTAAACTACCAACAAGTAAAATAATAGTCGAAAATTATAATTGTTCATTATCTGCCTAGCCTTTTCCCAACTATTTTGGGGTCGGCTTCCAGTCTAACCGGATGTAGTTGAGTACCGGTATTTTACATGGAGCGACTGCCTATCTGACCTCCACAACCTAGTTACTGGGTAATACGATACCCCTTGGTAAGACTGGTTGTCAGACTTTTGACGACCCGTAACGACAGTCTAAGATCTACGAAAGACAGTCGGGCCGAACTGCTTTTTTTTTGGATGGTAGATCATCAAATGACGTCTCCCGCTGTGGATGCAGCGGAAGGGCGTGTCAGACTTTTACTGACTAAAACCCACCCGTGTTCCTTCAGTTGCCCATATGCCAGGGCCACGGTACCTCTTTCGAACTAATCTCGCGACCCTGGTAGGCGGACCAACGGCTTAACGTGGTTTGTAAACATAGTCACCCATCCACGGACCAACCGCGGCAAGCGTAGCTTAACCTGAATGACCGACTCGTGCAGCTGTGTTAAATTAGCCACAAGCCCTTCCGAAAATAATAATTGTTATCCTATCATATCTGTACTATGGTAGCATTTATGAAGATTTCTACAAAACCTTACGTGATGGAATTTTTTGTTTATTTTTCTGTTAATCAGGACCTCTAATTCTCTAAGAAACCATTATTCGATTTCAATTAATTTTACCCATGCATATCATAGTTTCAGGTTTTTAAATATTTTGTATTAGTTGTCTACTCCATAGTTTACTATGCGCAAAAATTTCAAAGACCGAGACAAATTAACGTCACTTGGCATGCTCATTTTTTTTAATATGTTGCCGTCTTTATCTTGCATTGTTATTTAAACAGTTGTGCGACGGTGACAAGAATAATTCTTAGCGAAAGGCCATGCTAAGTAACGTTTTTAAATTTCGGTCAGTGATAATTCCTTCGTTCCACTTTTGGCCATTGGAATAAGTCATTAAAGTTTGTGACGATGACGTGTCGGCCAACCAATGAAGATAGGTCCGCCACTCCCCGCGTGCGGGGGAAACAATCCAACTATCATCTATTTTCGAGGTGGGGTCTTAAGTTCAGTCTTTCTTTTCGCTCGCACCAACTCAGCATTCATTTCGCTCGCATGCATGACTCGTACGTTAGACGTTATTCTCTTAGTGAGAGAGTTTATTTTTTATGTATGATAGAATGTTATCGTAAGTGGTAGTCGAAACACACTGATATGAACTTTCGTGCTATAAAACAAAGTCTAATTCAGCGTACAAAAATGGTTGTAAACTGTGACAATAGTACGTTTATGAAAGATTATTATTGTTTACTATTTTAGTAAGTTCGTCGAAGGAACGGCATCTCTCTCTAATTACTGAAGGACAATCGAGATACGTATAAAAGTGAACTAAGTAAAGTGCATCATTCATCGTAACGTATCACACTACGCGAGCTCGATATCTCATTGATTCGTTCCGATTTGCTGAACTAAATGAAGTACTGAACTAAATGAGTGGACTACTTCATTGAGCCAAAAGATATACTTCATTCATTTCTTTTCACTGACACATTTTGCGCATCTCTAGCAGTATGCTTTAAAAAGCGTGTGTTTGACCGCTTTATCACAGACTGGTTTTATTATTACAATACCTACCACCTACCCATCCACCCTGCCTACCTACTTACCGAGTAAAATTCCCGGGCGTGCAAGTAAAATTCATAATGCTAAAATTTCATAGTTGTCGGATGAGTAGTAAGAAACGGATAATGTAGATATTTTCCTATAATGTACTATATTTATACCTACATTATCTGTCTTATAAACTACATACGTTAATGTTTATATAATACAGATTATTAGATTTATTTTCTGGATGTATGTAGGTACCCACATAAAATCATCGAAATAATCAATATGCATATTTTCAAGTCACTCAACACAACGAATCAAATTTTAAAAATCCTAGGTTACCTTACCACCTTTTGTCGTGCAACTGCATGCGGGTCTCGAGCAAACTAGTCAATGTGTGCGTGACGACGCACACGACTAGCGCACTGTAGTAAATACCAATTTGCCACGCTCCTTGTATGGTCGGCGCCGTCTTAAGGTTCCTATACACAGCGAGCGCGAGAGAAAATTAGGTATTGAAGCGCTACTCACACAGCGGTAGACGCGCGTGCCCCGCTCACGCACACATAGATGTTTACATAGTGGTTCGCGCGGCAGGAACCTTGAAGATAATATTAAAAATAGAAGTGGATACTATATTTTTCTTTTTATTGCATTTATACTTAGTGAGGAAGGATGGGAGAGGCGGTGGTTTATTGCAGTTTTGTATGTAGGCATCAATCAGCTGTTATATTATGATTTTCAAAAACAAAGTCAATAAATAGTCAATTATTAGCCCATTTTTGGTGCTTGAGACTGCGCATGCAATCTAACGAGCCCAAACTAGAGTTGCAAAGGACTCAAGTCTTCGAGTCCTAATTTTAAAGACTCGACTCAATTATGCAAGACTCAGTGTGCTCAAAGGGTCGGTTTGGGGGCTTTGGCCCCATGACCGAGGGTTTTTTCTCTCGGCCCCCAGAATTGGGGGCCCGTCATTGGGTTTCCTCCCCCCTCCCGAGAGAGGGGGATGGAGTGCTCTTCAATGCACACCTACGCATCGAGGGGTATGCCTCCCCTCTGTGCGCTGAAGTGTGTATCTGGTGGTGTGACTGTAGGAGCGCCCTAAGTGCTTCTCGACGCCCGTGCGACCAGGCCCCTGCCGGGTGAGATCCCTAGTTACCTAGGGAAGGCCCAGCAAAGGCCGATCAAGCAACAAGGGCGCCGGTTTGTTTGGCGCTCCCTACAGTGGGTGCTGTCCCCGACCCCTACAGCGTATACCAGAGCTAGCCGGCGGCGCTGCGGGGTACGGGGCGTTGTAGTGTGTGCCGAGCGACTTGAGGTGTGTGTGCGTCGCTCGTGTGGTTTTTCCTGTGTTTACTCGTGGTGGAGAGTGGCGCATGTGTGTGGGCCGCGCCCTCGGCGCCTATATTAACTTAGGCGCTCCGTGCGCGGTAGATGTCGTGTGCGGGTGTGGAGTCTATTGTTAGGATAGGTCGCGTGTTGGGTGTGTGCGACTTACCCGGGTGTCTCGTCCGGTATTGGGGCGACGTCTGCGACGAGGTCGCGCGGGAAGCGTTTGTAGTCAGGGGGTCGCGCGTGCCAGTGGGCTATCTCCCGGATGTGGTGATGCTCTGCGGTTCGAACACTGCCATATACATCTAATATATAAAATTCTCGTGTCACAGTTTTCGTTGCCATACTCCTCCGAAACGGCTTGACCGATTTTGATGAAATTTTTTGTGCTTATCCGGTATCTATGAGAATCGGCCAACATCTATTTTTCATCCCCCTAAATGTTAGGGGTAGTCCACCCCTAAATTTTATTTTTTTGAATTTTTTTAAAACTTTTATTTTATTATGATTGAACATTGAAAAATACATACAACTCTAAATTTTCACTCTTTTCACCCGGCAAAACAACGTTTGCAGGGTCAGCTAGTATATGTATAAAGAAATACTCGTCGCCATAGTAAATTGTATGGAGATTTCAGGCGTGAAAATTGAGAAAGTTTGCGAATTTTTTACGCAAAACAGAAGTAACATTATGGAAAACTAAAACATGCACTGGGTTCACTGTTCTTTATTGTTTTTATTTAAGTATATATAAATTAAATAGGTGCCTTCTTGTTTTAAGCCTTAAGTTATCAAATTACGGCAGTGCTTTTTACACGTTTTTAGTGATTTTCAATATTTTCTTAACAATCATCGGCAAGGTTTATCCCCAACCTGATTATTTCATGGTCTAGTAAAACTCTTGAGCTAGCCAGATGTATTTTTTCGTGGCAATTACTTTAAGTTTACTATATAAACTTATCGAAATCCCATAACACGATTACCTACTGCTGAGGCGTAAATAAAACAAACTTGTTTGTCTGTGACAACATCACTGTCTGGTTATAGTTGCATATGCGTCATCGTACCTATTTACATTTCTATGGACAGTTCATTACAAAAGTAAAATGTAAAAAAACATTTTATTTCTGTACAAAAGGAGTTTAACCGTTCTACGTCACTGAATGACGTAAAAACGATTAAACTGAATCTGCATGACGTCAGTGGATACTTTGAAACAAGTTGTAGCTTGTTTGCAGGAGGGGAAAAAAAGGTGTATGTCGAGGTTCCAGTACCTGACGAATAAAATATACATGGAGCAACTTTTTTGAAGTTGCGGTCGACGATGGTGCATTAGTCATCATTTCAGCCGAAACACGTCCACTGCTGGGCACAGGCCTCCCCCAATTTGGGGGGTTTGCCACTATCGCCACGTTTGGTAGGCGGGTTTGCGATCGCAATATGGTGTTAAAATGCATAGAGAACGCTGCTGCCCATTCTCTAGTAAGTCCCTTAGCCACCTTTTACGACACCCACGGTAAGAAATGGGATGGTGCTATTCTGTACGTCCGGCAGCACACAACGCAGCACTACTTAGAGTTAACCTACTCACTCGAGATGTGATAACTCTAAGGTCTTTGTTATACTCGTATCTATATTTGTCAATATTAAAAACATTACATCCACCTTTTAAGTATTTCTTATATTACTTTGTGCATTACACAGTGATCTGTCTCTCCTCATATTAATTAAATATTCTTAAGTGGCCCCACCGCGCACCGCAAGGAATCAATCTTAATTTAATCCGAGAAGAATCGCGAGCTTTTGCGAAACATATCTAGATTTTTTTTACATTACGCTGCACTCATTAATTAATATGCCAAAAGAAAACACAGCCACGTGAGCTAGTAGGTACACTCGGCTACATATCAAGCTATACATTTTCAGTTTCAGCTGAGCTTACCGTGAATGGATTTTTCGTACAGTGAGAAGTCAGCTTCAGCCAGCAGTCGCCGTGCGTACATACATACCCACTTAGTGTTACCAGATGAACAAATCAAAAGTCCGGAGAAAAGGCATTCATGATGATATCCATATATCATCACGCTGTTTCTACAAGGAGCTAGGCAGATCGATAAGAAAGGAAAAGCGGTGGGTTAAAAATATTTCCTGTTGACTAGAAATATCGTCGTTTCAGTGAATCATAAGGGCACGTTTGATTGCGGATCAAAAAGTTCGTTTTTCGATATAGGTTTACCAGATCTTGATGAACGGGACTAATAGTTTCAAATTCAATCGATACTTCAGGAGAAACATCTTCCTGCCAGAGTCACAGATCTGTTCCAAAGAGTTGCCGTGGCCTTGGCACAGGTGATTGAAGAAATACGGGTGGGTTTTAGGCAGGAAGTCTGATACGGAGGAGCGGGAAAATTATTTCATGATTTCTCAACCAAAAAAACAAAAAGAGAAGGAGAAAGGCCTTGTGTGTTTTCAGCTATAAGTGATACATCCTTTTGCCCCTAAACTGTACGTGCTACGTACTAGTAGGTATGTGTTTGTTTATACATATAGTCGAGGTCGTGGAGAACATTTCTTTATAAATATAGACGTCCTGCGCGCCCTACGTACACTTGTTTGATCAGTAGGTATTACAATAGTGCAGGTATAATTATTTAATATTGTTTACCTAAGTATTTATAAAAATACATATTAGTTTTTGTCTTCTACGTATCCTTGGGCCATAGAATCCCCGTCCTTTCGAAGGCGTACAAGAGCCCTTAGGCAATTTTAAATGGAATGAGGCACGAACCGACGATTATCCCTGTATGCACAGTGCAAGTGAACTCAAGGACAATGCCCGGTTGGTGCATGACTATTGTAGGATAAGGGAACAAACAAATTGTGCTATGGGTTTGGGTAGCTATACGTTAACGTAGTGGGTTGGTTGCTTACAATTATTGCGCACAAGCTTCACCACGACGTCAACATAGAAATGCCACAGTGGAGTTAGTATATTACATTACATACATACACATACATACATACACATTATATTTACATTATCATAACATCACGCCTGTATTCCCTGAATGGTTAAGCGGTTAAGCAGAGGTGTCTAGGATGCCCACATTTCACTATTTATAATTTCCATGATAGTGGCGCGAGTTCCATCGACGCGATCGCGATCGAGGCGACAAGACCAATGTCTGAATCCGAATTTCTGAAGAGTTCGGCAACCACACAGTTCTTCAACTATCAGACCCGGAGCCTGATACAGGATCACTTTGCGGTGGTCGACTAAGCCAGTCTACGGCCTTGGCGGCAAAACAAAAAGAGTTTATCTAATAATTTGGAATAACATTTTGACGAATATGAATAGTGAGAAAAATATACTCTATTCAAAATTCCTAACATGGAACTGCACCTCTCTGAAAAACAATATTCACGTCGCACCATCGCGCATATTTTATTATTTTCAAGGAGGTGCATTTTCATCTCCAAATTATGCAAAATTCACGGACATCTACATCGAAAAGCTGAAATGTGGGTTGCAAGAGCTCTAAAGGCGAGCTAAATTTTTACAACCCGTTTCGGAATTTTCGTTAAGGTCATACGGAAATAGGAGCTCCATTATCGACTTATGAAGAAAACTTAGAAAAGATGTAGAACACACGTATTTTGGAATTATCTATACATACAAATAAATAAAATTGGAGTGTCTGTTTTTAATATTAAGATAACCACTTTTTACTAAGTGTATATGGATGTATACACGATACATATACCAAAACAACATTTTTTACAATTTTTGTCTGTCTGTCTGTCTGTCTGTCTGTTTGTTCCCGCTAATCTCTGAAATGGCTGGACCGATTTTGACGGGACTTTCACTGGCAGATAGCTGATGTAACAAGGAGTAACTTAGGCTACTTTTATTTTAGAAAAATTATTTTATTTTAGAAAAAAATAACTGTCTTCGAAAACTACGCTGACATACGTCTCAAAATTCGATAAACCCTGGCTGAATCCTACGAAATAGATCAAAATAATGTACTACAGTATTGTACACCTTAAAAAGGCCTACAAAAATGTCCGCAATAGTATATGTCTATCTCTTAGGGATAACCCACAATAACCATTTTTTATCTTTTTACGAGAAATAAGTGCTTATTTACGAAGCGATTTTAAGCAATACAGCATTAATCCTTATCCGATTAAGTACCTTCAATACATTGTGCATTTAATATAGATCAATATGGCCCTTTACAGCATGTAATTTAAATGAATATCTTAGAAGATATTAGAGATTTAAAAAGCGGGCGCAGAGCAGCAGGTCGTACGTCCGTCCCGTCCATCCGTTGGCAGCGGCCGGGTAGTACAGGATAAGTAGGATTGTAATTCATATTACTTTGGCTTCATAGTAATTGCGAATATGATGTGTGTTTATTATACTCAAAAGAAACCTAATAGTATTATTCCAAGTAAGAGACCGCTAAATGGCTTAGATGTTTAGATTTTTGGATGTTTGTTTCTCTATGATGCAAAGACGGCCAAACGTATTTAGATCGAATTTGGCACAAAGATATATCATATCATGGATACGTAACAGATAGGATACCTACTTTATCCCGGTAGTAGGTTCTCGGGTGATATTATCCGACAGCTATACGGGCCAAGCCACTGGCAAAAATACTATTCCTATAATTATGTTCGGTGTCTGGTAAATGATTGAGTGTCTGTATAGGTAAAATGGGATCGTTAAGAAAAACCAGGAAGACTTATATTTGTTACGGCTAAAGGTGGGTGTGAACATAAACTTAAGATTAGCCGGCTAAACTTAGGTTTATCTTCGAGAAGGTGTTAATGTTAGTTTCTTCTATCTTTAGCCGGCTAAACTTAAGTGTAACTGGAGGCCCTTGGCTAAAAATGTAGAAGGAAATGAAAAAGGAAACAATGTAATAATGTTTACTATTTATAATGTTTAATATGGAGGTATTTGTTGGAACATGATAAACTAGAATGGCATATCGAATTACAAAGGACATTATTTATTCGGCAGCGGCATTTGCGTGTACCACATATTGTCTTGCAATTACATCTTTGAAAGCCTTGTCCACCTGATGTTGACTGTTCATTAGCAAGCTAGCGAATAGTCATTTTCACTGACGACACTTTTTCCAATTCTACGAATTTTTGTTCACAATCTGTAAACTGATTTTGCGGAAATTTTTAGCCGTTTCATTTCGGTTAATGTGCACATTAGCCGGCTAAAGATGGAATATCACGACGCAAACTAACATGATACTGAACTTTAGCTGCTTCTCGAAGATAAACCTAAGTTTAGCCGGCTAATCTTAAGTTTATATTCACACCCACCTTTAGCCGTAACATATTCAACTAAACCAAGCCCTATGTCGCAGTCATCTTACTCTGAATACTATTACTCTTATTTTAAAAATACCAACACACATGATGTTCTCATAAACTATGAATCCTAAGTAATATGAGTTATAATCCTACTACTTACTAATAATACTATACATGTGAAAATATGTATGATTGGGTTGTTGTTTCTCAGTCACACAAAAATGGCTGAATGGATCTGGATCGAAAATAGCACACAGAGTCTATATTACCTATATAACCTGAAAAAACACATTCTTATCGCGGTTATACGTCCTCTTGCATTAATTTCCGACATCCACGCGGGCGAAGCCACGGGCAAAAGCTAGTATTATATAATATCGTCGGATGACGGCGCGGCGCGGCGGTGGAACAAACGGATATAAAAGTGTGCAGCATTTGAGTGCAACGCATGGGAATATTAAATTCTTAGTTAATGCCATTCGTCGCACATAATAATGTTGTTTTGTAGGCACATTCTATTGCACTGTTTCTTTTTAAATTACTTGGTTGTATATAAGAAATCCTATAATAATACGATTGTTGTTTCATTTGAAATGTTTTCCAGTACATTGTGCAATTTAAACAATAGAGATTATTAACAGTATTTTAGTTGTTTGTTCATTTCTGGTATCTATACAAATAAATAAAATTGGAGTGTCTGTTTTTAATATTAAGATAACCACTTTTTACTAAGTGTATATGGATGTATACACGATACATATACCAAATCTATACAAATAAAGAAAATTGGAGTGTCTGTTTTTAATATTAAGATAACCACTTTTTACTAAGTGTATATGGATGTATACACGATACATATACCAAAACAACATTTTTTTCAATTTTTGTCTGTCTGTCTATTCGTTCCCGCTAATCTCTGAAATGGCTGGACCGATTTTGATGGGACTTTCACTGGCAGATAGCTGATGTAACAAGGAGTAACTTAGGCTATTTTTATTTTAGAAAGATTCTTTTATTTTAGAAAAAAAAATAACTATCTTCGAAAACTACGCTGACATACGTCTCAAAATTCGAAAAACCCTGGCTGAATCCTACGAAATAGATCAAAATAATGTACTACAGTATTGTACACCTTAAAAAGGCCTACAAAAATGTCCTCAATGGTATATGTCTATCTCTTAGGGATAACCCACAATAACCATATTTTATCTTTTACTTTTTACGAGAAATAAGGGCTTATTTACGAAGCGATTTTAAGCAATACAGCATTAATCCTTATCCAATTAAGTACCTTAAATACATTGTGCATTTAATATAGTAGATCAATATGGCCCTTTACAGCATGTAATTTAAATGAATATCTTAGAAGATATTAGAGATTTAAAAAGTGGGCGCAGAGCGCGTTGGCAGGGGCCGGGTAGTACAGGATAAGTAGGATTGTAATTCATATTACTTTGGCTTCATAGTAATTGCGAATATCATACTCAAAATAAACCTAATAGTATTATTCCAAGTAAGAGACCGCGAAATGGCTTAGATGTTTTGATTTTTGGATGTTTGTTTCTCAATGATGCAAAGACGGCCAAACGGATTTAGATCGAATTTGGCACAAAGATATAGGTATTATATCATGGATACGTAACAGATAGGATACCTACTTTATCCCGGTAGTAGGTTCCCGGGTGATATTTTCCGACAGCTATACGGGCCAAGCCACTGGCAAAAGTACTATTCCTATAATTATGTGCGGTGTCTGGTAAATGATTGAGTGTCTGTATAGGTAAAATAGGAGCGTTAAGAAAAACCAGGAAGACTTATATTCAACTAAACCAAGCCCTATGTCACAGTCTTCTTACTCTGAATACTATTACTTTTATTTTAAAAACACCAACACACATGATGTTCTCATAAACTATGAATCCTAAGTAATATGAGTTATAATCCTACTACTAATAATATTATAAATGTGAAAATATGTATGATTGGGTGTTTGTTTCTCAATCACGCAAAAATGGCTGAATGGATCTGGATCGAAAATAGCACACAGAGTCTATATTACCCATATAACCTGGAATAACACATTCTTATCGCGGTAGTACGTCTTCTTGCATTAATTTCCGACATCCACGCGGGCGAAGCCGCGGGCAAAAGCTAGTTGTTAATAAAATATAGGCCAACTTTGTCGTTTTGAAGGGGTGGTGGCTCACTGATATCGGCCATGACTTACGAGTTGTAAATCATGAATTGAAGTTGAAATCCCAGGCAGGCACTTCATTTTCATGTTTTTTTTTTTTTTGTGTCTTTATTCATATTTGCTAGATAATTCTTTAATTATAATCCAAGTTGCTTTACGATTTTTACGGTGTTTTTCGAGTTCGGACTGGTTATAATTACGTTTTAACTTTCTTAAAAGGTTATCGCAAAAATTACGATAGCGGATGTTAATCATTTTCGAGGTGTTTCTGGTGCATCTGTTGATCTCTTCGATATTTTATAGAGTTTTTCACGATGTTTAATGCATTTTAAGAGACCATGTGTGATCCATGGTTTGATAATTCAATTTTTGTAGGGTACCTTTACTACTTTCGTGTTTTTATTTATAACAGCCGTCAAGGTGGCTACGAATGTTTTTGATGCTTCATTTGGGTCACAACTGTCAAAGATTTCAGTAAATTGTATGGTTACAATGTCCTTAACTACGTCTGGAACGGTTGTACGTTCCTTATAGAGTTTTGTTTTAGTGTTTCTATGGGTAAGTTCAGTATAGAAAAGTAGTGGAATGTGATCTGTAAAGGGTGAGTCAAAGACTATTGTTTTTGATTTTTTGTACATTACATGACTTAGGTAGTTTTTCAAGCGAGTTGGAAGGAGATGCGCAGGTAGTACTCCATCTGATGCTAGTGCTGTTTGGGGAGATATTAATATCGATATCTCCGATTATGGCGACTGTGTTAAGTGCTGACAATGATGAGAGGAGATTATCAAGGCTTGCCACTAGGGCATGCAAAAACCGGGCTGTTTATAAAAACCGGTTTTTTCGGGGTTTATGTTTACAAAACCGGTGAAACCGGTTAAATCGGTTTTTTCGGGTTTTTTTATTTGATTTTTAATAAATGAGAAATATGTCTGTACAGAAATGAAAATGCTGAAGTCTAATCAAAATATGATTTTTTTACGGACTGAAATAAGGTACAAGTACTAACAAGCTATACAAAAAGTTTCTTTACTTTATACAAAACATAGAATAATAATCATAAAGCTTATTATTTAGGAAAATAACATATTCTTTAAAACCCACATACACAATTTGGAACATTTGGTAGGTAGACAAAGGCTTAAAATTACAGAATATTAAATAACAATTGAACTGTCAGAAAATACAAACAGGCAAAATCAACAGTACGTAAAATAAAATCAAAACAATTATTGAAATATCGCATAAAATGGAAGTCTTATTCCATAATAAACCAAAACAAAATAAATCTGTCATTGTTGTAGATAAAACAGACTAGCTTCTGCCCGCGACTTCGTCCGCGTCAATTTTTTCTACCCTGACCTTTCCCGTCGCATCGAATTGCCTGCTAGTTTTCGTTCATTTTTCGTTACTGCTCCGCTCCTTTTAATCGTAGCGTGATGTTATATAACCTATAACCTTTCTCAATAAATGGGCTACACAAAAATAATTTTTCAATTCGGACTAGTAGTTCCTGAGATTACCGCGTTCAACCAAACAAACAAACACTTCAGCTTTATAATATTAGTATAGATGAGACCTGCTGATAAAAAGGCTCTCTTTGATTCCACACTTGTTGGAGGTATAGATTCCAAAGCTTTATATACTTTTATTAAGTGCTCTCCCATTTTTCCTCCACCGTCGTAAAGTGCCATTTCCACCCTGATTTTAGTTTCTAAATCAAGTTCTGTAGATAGGCTTGCACCAGAGGTATGTTGTTTGAGAGCCTTCTTTATTTCTTGTCGGAGTTGGTCCTTGATGTTCCATGAAACATTTACTAGGTACTGTATAGTCTAAGTTTTCCTGAGTTGTAGTTGCCGTCAGTTTAGTAGTCGAAAAATGCTTACTTATAATGTTAACCGAAAACTCCGGTTTTGTTATCTTAAAAAAACCGGGTTTCAAATCAGTCGGTTATCCGGTTTTTTCGGTTATCCGGGTATCCGGTTTGCATGCCCTACTTGCCACAAACGGTGTCGTATTGTGTACGGATAGGGAGCGATAAATTGCGACTAGTGCAAATTCTGTGCCAAACCAACACTGTTGAAAATTATTCGTTTTTAACCATTCATATACTTATGTATGTATTTTTTTTTTACAAACCTTCACCTAAATTATCTTAAACACTTGAAATATTTACAAGGCAGAGGATTAACTAGAACCCTGAATTCCATAAATATACAACAAAAACAGTTAATGAGATGATGAGATGAGATTATTGATGTAAGAAGATATTGTACCTACTACATTGTATTTTTAAATATTTTCCTAATATTCATTTGGTATAGTTATTTATTGAACACCAGCAACCCGCACCTGCTTCGCCCGGTATTTCGACTTGGCAAAACATCGTGGTTCATTACTAAAATTATGTACCTACCTAAGTTTAATATTAGGTAATGTATTATACACATTATAAACCTTCTGTATACTGGATACCCTTATTACAATTTGCTTGGGGTCGGCGAACATGTCTTTAAATTCTTGGGTGTCCAAGAACCTGGCGTCCAACTGGATTCCCACGATGCCCCAAGTTCTAACAGTACTCAGAAAAATATTTTAAAAAATCCACCCCATGTACTTACAGAATTATACTGATTTCAAAAAAAAAGGGGAAATGAGCACCCTGTGACATACTTTTGAATGCTGTGACTGCTAATGCTGATAATTTCGATATTTCTTGGAGGTTTTGTAATCTAGGGTATTGCTGTGTCTAAATAGAATGTAAAAATAAAGTACTTATTGTACCATTTTAAAATAAAATATTATTTTAACTAAAGGTGATATGGAAAACTATTGAACTTCGCAACTTTGACCGACTGTAGTGTAAAAAAAATGTACCAAAATAGTATGGCAAGTGACGTCAAATTTTGACGCGTTTATTCCTCTTTTTAAAAAGGTATAATACTTACACATTAATTTGAAAAAAAAAATTTTGATAATATTTTTACTCAACAACCCAATTTTTACGATGTCTTACAGAATTCTTAGAAAGAAAAATTTACGACGAATTGAATCTAACCTCTAAAGAATTACTATTGTATGCTCATAAAAATAACAACAGGCCTCTCAAAAAACAGGTTAGACCGTAAGGGACGGTATGTGCATGCATCTCACCATAGTGATTCGTTATTACAACAGGAGGGAGCAAGACAGAAACTATCTTTGCGATTTGCTGGTTCTTCTTTATGGTACCCCATTATTCAGGTAAGAGTGAGGGAGAAAAAGGTTAGAGGTGCGAGTGAGATAGATAGTGACGCTATCTGGGATCGTGCTATTTAGGATAACAGTACGGTCAGTACGCGTCACTGCCTCCTGCCGTTACTACGCACCTCTCTCTTATTGTTACCATTGATCACGTACTACGATTTAAAGCTTTGTTTATTGGACTCGATTACTCTTTGTGCTTTGGACTTTGAAACGAACTCTTTACGACGACCTTTGCCTGTGTTTGGACAGTTTGTGTTTTGTGTGTGCTACCATGGCGACCTACACTCCGCAAGAATACGCAAATATGCACTACATTTATGGAGAATGTAGAGGTAATGGACGAGCTGCAGCGAGACTTTACAGAGAAAGGTATCCGAGGGCTACGCGATATCCCGACCATCGAGTTTTCATTAATGTGCACAGATCACTATGTGACGGGCGGTTCCCCAATCAAGTAGCTGGTGAAGGACGACCCGTAAATGACTTCATACGCGATGAAGTTTTAGAGGCGGTGTCGGCAAATCCAAGCATCTCTGTGCGAGGAATAGAAGCTGATACGGGGATACCGAAGAGCACAGCACACAGTATTCTCCAAAAAGAAGAATATCATCCGTACCACGTACAGCGAGTGCAAAGTCTTTTACCTCGAGACTATCCGAGCCGAGTCGCGTTTTGTGAAACAATCCTGCAAAAACATCGAGAAGACGAAAACTTTATCGACAAAATTTTGTGGTCAGATGAATCAACATTTAAGAAGGATGGCTACATGAACCTACACAACTTGCACGAGTGGCATGTGGAAAATCCGCACTTGATGCGAGAAGATAGATCCCAGTACCGGTTCAAAGTGAACATGTGGACCGGTATTCTCTGTGGGAATATTATTGGTCCATTTGAGATGCCCGAGAATTTGACTGGCGAATCATATTTAAATTTTCTTCAAAATGATTTGCCAAACTTACTAGAAGAGACCCCACCAGATATGTGGTTCCAACACGACGGCTGTCCAGCACATTTTCGCGTATCCGTTAGAGAGTTTTTGGACGAGCAATAACCGAACAGGTGGATTGGGCGATCAGGAACAATCCCGTGGCCAGCCCGCTCACCTGACTTAAATCCGCTGGATTTTTTTTTCTGGGGAACTATGAAGGAGCTCGTTTATGCGAAGCCCATTAATGACATCGCTGACCTTCGTGAGAAGATAACACAAGCAGTGCAGGTGATACGTCAAAAAAGTTACTCGCGAAACATAAAGCGGTCCTTTTTAAGGAGAGTGAGAGCTTGTATTGCCGCGGGTGGTCAACATTTTGAACATTTATTGTAATAAAATATCTTTAAACTAACATTCTTTGCTTTTATTCTACTGGGAACCCATCTACCTGTGTGTATTTCCTTCTTGCTCACTCTTGGAACCGAAGTAAATAATAGTAGTAACATAACAGTTTCTAAGATAAGAAAGGGTCCGACAGTTACCGTTAGTAGGTAGGCACTTCGTAAAAATTGGGTTGTTGAGTAAAAATATTAACAAAATTTTTTTTTTCAAATTAATGTGTAAGTATTATACCTTTTTAAAAAGAGGAATAAACGCGTCAAAATTTGACGTCACTTGCCATACTATTTTGGTATATTTTTTTTACACTACAGTCGGTCAAAGTTGCGAAATTCAATAGTTTTCCATATCACCTTTAGTTAAAATAATATTTTATTTTAAAATGGTACAATAAGTACATTATTTTTACATTCTATTTAGACACAGCAATACCCTAGATTACAAAACCTCCAAGAAATATCGAAATTATCAGCATTAGCAGTCACAGCATTCAAAAGTATGTCACAGGGTGCTCATTTCCCCTTTTTTTTGAAATCAGTATAATTCTGTAAGTACATGGGGTGGATTTTTTAAAATATTTTTCTGAGTACTGTTAGAACTTGGGGCATCGTGGGAATCCAGTTGGACGCCAGGTTCTTGGACACCCTGTATACTTCTCTATTAGTTTGTGCATACGAGGGTCACATAAAGGGAAAGTTTTTAGAATAGGCCAGTAAAAACAGCCGACATTCATATTAAAAAAAAATCGAATTAGGAACTGTTTGGGAATCTGTAAATGTAAATATATAATGAATTCATATGTCATTTGTTTTTACAAATTGGCGGCAATTTAAAACGCGTCTGTTGTGCGTCGAAATGGATTTGACTAGAGAAAATTTTAGCTCAATGATTTATTGCCCCTTTCGTAGCGCTCTTACTCAACAACAATGTTACGATAAACCTCGATTAGCATTTCATGACGAAGTCCCTTCCCGTTCACAACTGGTTTAATGAGTTTAAACGTGATCGAAGCATACTCACTTTCACGTTCACGGGTAGGACGTTCTTCCACGGCGAATACTGAAGACAACGTGAGTGCTGAAGCTGATGGAAGGGTGACGTATCAACAGATTCAGGCAGCTTTAGGCATTTGTATGAGTCAAGTACAAAAAGTCTTACATGAACATTTAGGCGTCAGAAAGCTTTGTACTAGATGGATACCTCATAATTTGACGGACGATCAAAAACTTCGTCGTTTAGATTGGTGCCCCTCAATACTTGAAAGGTATGACGGAGGTGACTCGAATGCTGTATTGCTGCTGACATCATCACCGGTAGTAATAATAATAATATCTTTTAATAATAATATTGTTTATTTATAAAAAGGGGCACATTTACAAAGTAACTTAATAATTAAAATAGGGCACAGTTGCTCATTTGCCTGAACTAGGTTGAACCTGTGCTTCAGGCTAGTAAGTGCATTAATACTTAATTTAATAAATTAACAATGAGTATAAAGTAAAAACTAAATTAAAATTAAGAAAGTAAAAGTAAAATAGCATATTATGTTAGTCGTTCTATTTGCAGACAACAAGTAGATCTTCTGTCTGTGCATAATCGATGGTTATTAAATATTTAAGTAAAATTTGTTCACAGCTAAAGTTATCACATTTACAAAGTAACTTAATAATTAAAATAGGACACAGTTGCTCATTTGCCTGAACTAGGTTGAACCTGTGCTTCAGGCTAGTAAGTGCATTAATAAATTAACAATGAGTATAAAGTAAAAACTAAATTAAAATTAAGAAAGTAAAAGTAAAATAGCATATTATGTTAGTCGTTCTATTTGCAGACAACAAGTATATCTTCTGTCTGTGCATAATCGATGGTTACTTAGTTTTCTATTTCACCTATTGTACAGGAAAGGGCCGAAGAATGTAAAAAATCTTTCTACAAAAACATGTTTTGAGGTTGCGTTAGATGTGCATATTAATCATTCCGCCTTTTGTTAGTATTGTCAGCAGTGTAGGTAAGCATGGTGTGCTGTTTTAATACTAAGTGCATTATGAAAAGTTGCCGCACAGTCAGCACGTTGCAGGATTTATATAGCAAATCTGTGGGAAAGAAAAATGGATGGAAGTTTGCTACCTTTAAAATTGCTCTCTGAGCTCTTTCAAGAGGAAGCAGATTAGTTTTTGGTTATTATTATTGATGAAAGCTGGATATATTGTTAAGATCCCTAAACCAAAAGACAATCTGCGCAATAGATGTTTCCATTCGAAGATTTGCTGACAAAAGTGTAGAAGGGCAGTAGTCAAAAGAAAAAGATCATCGCATCGTCTATGGACGGACAGGTCGTTTCGCAGCTATTGTCCTAGAAGATAAAAGAACTGTCACTGCAGATTGGTAAGTCAGTCATTGTTTACCAGTAGTCTCATTAGACAGCAGCGCCCAAGAACAGGTCCTCCTCTACGACAACGCTCCATCTCATTCCGCCAGACGGACTAGCGAATATTTGTCTATCGAAGGTGTGGAGTGTGTCCCTCCTCTTTACAGACGTGACCTGATTCTTATTTCTAAAAATAAAAGATAACTTAGAAGAATTCGTTTTGGCTGCGTTTGAAAAGGCGTGGAAGAGACCCCTAAAGATGGGTGATTCCACCGCCTCAGTCAATGGTTCCATCTTATGTGACGGTGCTTGGAAAGGAACGGAGACTACTTCCAAAAGAAGTAAAAATACAGATATCAACAGGCTTCTACATCATTCCGTTTTTCATATTTTCTAAAACTTTCAGTGTGACCCACGTATGGCACAACACTGATAGGTACACTGACTAATTTGATTTTTCTGCTTCCTTATAGGTTGGTCCTGGCGAACGGCTATCACTAAAATAATAAAGTTACCTAACTTTAGATTGTGGAAACACGGGATTTCTTATTAAAAGTCACCTAACCTACCATGGATATATATTTACTGATTTATTTATAGTTAAATAGCATTTGCCAGCGGCTTCGCCCGCACATTATACGTATAAACATTCCTCTTGAATCACTCTTTCTATTAAAAAAAACCGCATCAAAATCCGTTGCGTAGTTATAAAGATCAAAACATACATAACATAATATTTATTCAAAAAGAAAAGGCTTAAAAATATGTACAGTTTTGCTTATATGTAAATTATATTCTAAGATTTACGTGCCTGAACTAGGCAGTCCTAAATAGTTTTATAAAATAAATAAATAATCCAAAGTTGAGAATAGACAAATTATTATATAAATAGTGAGTAGCTTATATCTTAGTTTCTGAAATTTAATAAAATTAAATACTTAACGTAGGTGAATACTTTCTTTAACACAGTAAGTAAATTCTGTTTCTTCGTAAGACATACTTTGGAGAGCGTCATTGAGAGTTCTCTTACAAATCGCATAGTTCAGTAAAATACATTTTTGCTATAGAGTTTAATCTATTATACAGGAGAGGGCCGAGGTACAGATAAAATTTGGATATTAAAGCAAGTTTTGTGGACAGACTATACCTTTTTTTAATTAGTAAACTAGCTTTTGCCCGCGACTTCGTCCACGTTAAATTTCTTGTTCCCCCGACCCTTCCCGTTGCGTCGAATCGCCTACCCGTGCGATTTTCCCCGTTTTTGCAACATGTTTCATTACTGCTCCGCTTCTTTTGGTTATAGCGTGATGTTCTATTTATCGAGGAAGGCTATCCTATAGCCTTCCTCGATAAATAGGCTACCAAACACAAAAAAAAAATAGTCCAGTAGTCCCTGAGATTAGCGCGTTCAATCAAGCAAACAAACTCTTCAGATTTATAATATTATAGTATATAGTATAGATTCCGTGCTGTAGGGTAGAGCTGCGTGTTTTTTTAATACAATGCCCATAATAAATAGCTGTCGAATTGTTAATACTTAGTATACTTACAAGATTTGTATAGTAGGGTAGTAGGGAAAAGGAAAGGGCGGGAAGTAGACACTTTGAGTATCGCTCTCTGAGCTCTCTCGATAGATAATAACAATGTTTTACACGCTGGAGCGTGGGGTGGACCCCATGTAGTATTACAGTAAGTTAATATCGATTGACATAGAGCAAAGTAAACTTGTCTAATTATTTTTGGGTCAGCAATATGGCGTAACTTTTAAAAAACAAAAATCAACTTGCGAATTCTGCTATTTAAAGCTGCTATATGTTTTTTGAACGAAAGTGATTCATCCATTTTAACACCAAGGTATTTTGTTGTATTTGCCATTTTAACGACAGGACAAACACATTGGTTATCTGTAGACATAGCGCAATAATGAGCATATATCGCACCCCTAGATCTAAAGGGAACTAATTCAAAATTCTTAATTTTTGAGTTATGCTCACCTTCGAGGCTGTCATTTCAATACCTATCGACCAATAAACCAGATTCAAAACTATTTCCGAAATTCGACTCCAAATATTGGAAATAGTTTTGAATCTGGTTTATTGGCCGATAGGTATTGAAACGACAGCCTCGAAGGTGTGCATAAGTCAAAAATTAAGGATTTTGAGTTAGTTCCCTTTAGATCTAGGGGTGCGATATTGTCGAGGTAGGGCAAGTTGATGTTTGCTTGCGCATCCAAAACTGAATGTAATTTGTTTTGTCTGCATTCAGTGTGAGTGAATTATATTGAAGCCATTTATTAACAACATTAAATCCATGTTGCGCAAAATTGTAGACATTGTTTTCTGAGTCAGCTGAAAATAGTAGGGCAGTATCGTCCGCATAAGAACCAATTTGGCCGTGCTCTATCAAAAAAAGAGTGTAAGAGTCCAAAATACTTCCTTGGGGAATTCCGAAGGACGAGATTTTTTATCATCACTCACATTAGGTACGATCTTCTAGATAGCTCTTAAATAGTTTCAGCTGGGTCCCTCTTATATTTATGGCTTCAAGCTTACGCAACAAAATACAAATAGAAACCGTGTCAAATGCTTTCGCGAGGTACAAGAAGATTCCTATTGTATGGTTACATAGGGATAAACAGGAAGGAAGCGACTTTGTTTTATACTATGTAGTGATTACGAAGACGACAATTACGATTGGTACAATACGAAGTATAATCATTAATGTTATAATCATTAAACTTACATTATGTTGGCAAGAATTATTTTTAAACTAACATGCAACAGATACAACCTTGCATACTTTCTCTCGTAGAAGCTGCAGACAGATGCGCATAATTTTTTACTCCATTCATCCGCAAACAGATCACATTCAGGGTTAGTCACATTCACATACAACTTATTTATTTTTAGACTAGCTTTTGACCGTGATTTCATTGGCGTGAAAGTAAGTATGACACCACAATATACTAAAATAACAGCCACATTTTGATACAACTTCCTTGTATCCTACGTTTGTAGTCTTGGTCTCAGAAGCCAAAATAATTCTACAGAGACTCAGGGCTGGGGACGCGGGAGCCAGCGACGTACAGTTGTTCGTGTGAGAAAGAGCTCCTCTTGAGGTCGACACCAGCAGCCTTCAGTAGCAATTTCCTACTGCTTGCGAAGTTTTTAACACTGTAACACGCATTTTTATACATTATTCCTGACGAACGTCACTAAAATAATATTATAGTACTTTGTGAATATATGCGATTTCCAGTCTTCAGTCTTCTTACAATAGGTATTTGTTGCTTTTAAAACTATCTATAGTTGAGGAAATTGACGAATAATGAAGAGGCGCTAACGGAATGTTGTTATTTATTTATTTAAACATTCCGTATATAAATAAGGTACGAAGGTGGACTTAATGCCCTAATATAAGACTTCTTGCCTAAATTTTGGGCCTCTTCTATCGTATATGGATAAGCCTTTTCTAGTACTCTAATCTTAGTTTAAACACATTGTTTTCGATACTTATACGATACAGAATGCATTGGTACCAAATAGAGTTATTGTAAGAATTGGCCATTTTCTTGCTGAGTGTTTTTTTTTTTCAATATCTGAATGCACATCAAACTTTTTCACATCGAGCTACGCGAAACTGTCAAATTTTGCCAATCGATCTTGAACCGAATACTTTAGCAATAAAGTTGGAAACCTATTAAAGAATTTTGACAGATTGTAGTAGCTTTATGTGCTGTCTGTACAAAAGCTGTTGGTGGTCCCTATTTCCCTTGGTCACGCCATCACGCGTGAACGGCTGGACCGATTTCACTTTTTCTTTTTTTGTTGTGTTTGTAATTGTCAGGAGAAGGTTCTTATGAAAAAAAATATTAAAAATTGCGCGTAAAATTAGAAAATTTAAGATCGCTTATTTAAGAATACTTAACAATCAAATAATAGGACAATGTAAACTTTTTTGATGTAACATTATGACATTTGACATAGAATTGACAGAATGCGTGCTCAAATATCATCAAAGAGACATGACAACGTCTGTCGGGTCAGCTAGTAAATAATAATTAAGTAAGCTCGACACAGACCAGCCAGTCAGTTTACATTACCTGTCAGCTCTCTGGCAGCTACTCCACACCCAGTTACTACGACAGCCAGGAACTTAACAAGCTCTTCACCCAACATTGTGCTCACCAGCACTATGTCTATTCGAAAGCAAATCCCGACATAAATCGCATGTGTATTTAAGACTACAGTCCTGTGAACGAAACGGTTCAAACAATGCGACTCGTGACCGTGTCCATACGCGATGTATGCTTGACTGGCGCTTTTTTGCAATATTATAATTACTTGAACTTGTAACTTGTCTATTAAAAAACGTAAAAGTTTTTTTAATTTTGGAGGTCCGTAACTATAATTAGTAAGAACGAAAGAAAAAATAACTTAATATTAAAATGAATGAGAATTTCTTTTATTTTTCAGTAAGCTCCTTGTTTCGATCCCCAGTTCGAGCACATTGTTAGAGATGTTTCAACGTAAGTTCAACCCTAAGCCTGGCTTGTGGTCAGTTAATGGCAAAAGAGTCAACCGAGTTACCTAGGGCTTCAATTTAACTGGCGCAATTATCTTGTGCAAAAAAATAGTCTTATTTAATTTAATTTATTAAAAGTATTAAATTATTTATTATTAATAATAAACCACTAAAATTAAAAAAAAAAAACTGCACAAAGACGAACTGCCTGAGGTTATTTCTACCATTCCACCTTAGAGTAATGCAGAGACACAACATGGCAAGTGCATACGGAATAGATAGAATAAAGGATTGAAACGGAAACCACTATAAAATAAAAGATACATACATATTTACATCATATATAAGCAAAATAAAATTTGTCAGGAGATATCGATTGGTAGAGTAGAAAACGAACTCACCAAATCAGCTGTGGGATGTTTTGGCCAAGTTCTGATGGAAATGTTCACTTGCTTTCATGGATCTACACTCTTAAATAAATAACTATGCTCTTTAAATGAATAATTACGGAACCGACTTAACATTATACTGTAGTCAGAGAACAGCTTACCTTGAAGCTGAATGGACAAGAACCCGACACCCTTGGTAAGGCGCCGGCAGTACATAGATACTTTACTTTATTGTATTATCTGATAATAATTATATATCTATAGATAGTTATAAAGATTTATGTTTACAAAGTATAAAACAAAGTCGCTTCCCGCGTCTATACGCTTAGATCTTATAAACTATAAAGCATCGGATTTCAATGCAGTTTTCATCAATAACGGCGTGATTCAAGAGAAAGGTTTGTATGTATAATACGCGGGAGAAGCCGCTGGCAAAAGCTAGTACTATAAATAAAAGTGAACTTAAGTTTGCTTTTGGAATAAACGCCGATTTGTGTTAATCCCTTCAAGGCAGCATACTCGGCCCCACGTTGTTTTGGTGCATCATCATCGGCAGCCTATAACATTCCCACTGTTAGGACACATGCCTCCTCTCGGTCTCTCACCGAGTGGACCATAATCTACCACGCGGGCCCAGTGCAGGCCCAGGACATCTACATGTCACATGTCTTCGAATTTTTGATTCTAAGACATGCCGGTTTCCTCACGATGTTTTCCTTCACTGTTTTGAGAGCAGTGGTGATGAAATAATTTACACAAAATAAAGCGCCTGCTTAGGTTTGAACGCACGATCTACTTCTCGTAAGTCGCGGCCGTTACCACTGTGCCACCACTGCTCTCCACTGTTCTTCTCACTGTTTTGGTTTGGTCGGTGCACTACCTTAACACCAAGCACACATTACAACCGTATGGAGCCGCAGCACAACGCGTTTTCATACAAAAAAGTGCGGCCCACCCGGCTTGTAGTGTAACATAAAATAATTTTATTTGTCCAAAACATTAAATTAAATCAGTGATATTTTGCCTCATTGTCCAATGAGGCAAAATATCACTGATTTACTATAAATAGATAAACACAAAATTGTCGAAAAACTCGAGTTGAGTTTTATATAAATTATTCCGTTATTCAAAGCAAATTAGGACATACCTACAAGTTAACATACAGCATAGTATTATCATCTCATTATAGAAGCTGTTTCATAAAATAGTCAGTTAAATTTCAAACTACATAGAAACAATCTAGGTCCACTTCTAGATATTTCACATAAGTCAGAATTATTTATCAGTCAGTAATTCATCACTGTTGTAATTATTCTTCTTGGCGGTACGGCTTTCTCTAACAGAAGGCGTTTAAATGTACTTCTTAATATTTTGTTTTCTTTATTCCCTTCAATGTTTTGGCAACGTATTTTAAAGAATTAGCTCCATACAGAATATACTTTTACGCTGAGGAGTTGTCTTGGACCTAGGAAAACAAAGTTTGCTATTGTCACGTCTATTTCGATTAACTTTATCTGACAAAAAGGGGAATAGCTGGATCGATTTGACAAACATAATGGTCTCTAAAATGAACATGGTTGGGTTTGTGCTCTCGGTAACATGAAATCCCAACATAGCCTAAAGGCATCTTTTTGGGTTTTAAAATTAAATTCTTATTTGTTGAATTGCCTTACAACGTTAGAGGGCACTAAGGCAACATAAGCAATTAGCAGCGTACAGTAAATATGTATAATCACTAATGTTGTGCGTTCTGTACGTTGGCTGGACAAACCCTAGTGTGCTTTAGCCTTATATCAACGTCTTTCAACTTGAGCTGCATTTATGGCGCCGCTCCACAACAGCCTCGGCTAAGCTACGTACGTGTACCCAGCTTCGTTTAAGAAAATTTATTTTTTGATCGTCCATTGCAACCCACCACGACTCCAATGCGTAGCTGGCAAACATGTAACAATTATGCATCGCGCAGATACCACGGCAAGCCACTCCGTGCACTATGCACTTGTTACGCATCATCAAACTGTCGAATGTCGCTAGTCCTTATCATTCCGTCATTCACACTGACAGAGATGTCGCTATATACAACCGGAACTGTATACAACTCTGTTATATTAACGACTGACACTGTTTTTTGCTCGTGCTGATGATGCTGCTCGCTTTGTTAATGGATAGAGCTGGGAAAAGGTTTGTGATATTGATCAGAAGGGTTTGGATGGAGTCAGCAAGGGCTATGATCTATTTAATGCATTGACACTTCCTCCCGTGAAGGATAATACTGTAGAATTCCAGTTGTTACAATGCTAATACAATCTTATTATTCAGGTCGCTGGCATAGAAAAGATAAAAAAACAGTGTGCAGTGCAAAAGGGTGAGCAAAATAAAATAAAATTCACTGTTTATAGTCTTATTTTAGTTTCGTTTTCGTACAAAACTAACTCATTAAAACAATGTATTCTTAAAAACCTAAATATCACTTACAAACAAATAGGTTCCATATTCAGCAAGTAGAGCAATAAAAAACTTTAATATTAACCAACAATTTGCATAGAGAACAACAAGTTTGTGTTTCTCAAAAGTAGTGTCACTTGGATTATGCACTACAAATAATTTACAATCTTAAAATGTACGCCAACAGGTGGCTTCAAGCGACATAGTCATCTCAGTACTTTAATATTGATAGTTTCAAAAACATTTTTGATTCTTCGTCGTATCATAAAAAGTGACTCATCATTTTATTATTTAAAAAATAATCTCATGTAATATTACTATTTTCATTACCATACAAAGAGTATACAAAATACATTTCGCATTTTTATTATTACAAAAGGAAAAATGTTTTTAATATGTCCTTATTGTACTTCTGGATCTTAATAACAATCAACTGAGTTTAATCTATGGTTTAGCTTACATTTTAATTAAAAAAAATATAAGTCGGTGGTTAATCTGTTACATTCAGATTTACTCACAAATCTGAGAAACACTATTCACCATCAGAAATGTTGAGGCATTGAGACAAGAATTGCACCTTTTTGAGGAGATTTTTCTTTAAGATTCTGAAAAGCTAATAGAACCTATGAGATTTATTCCGTTTAGTCGGAAGTTGGTGACACAATCAATGAATCAACACCAGGCTCAGCTATATAGTCAGTCCAGAAAGATGTCACTGTCTTCTTAGACTGTGACAACATACAGTCCGTCAACAGGTTCGAAACCATTCTTAATTTAGACTGTGGTTATATTGTTGGTGAAGACTGCGACCTGCGACTCTTCGTCTTCCATATATTGCACGGTTGCTAGGAGAAGCTTATCTTTATAAAAGTTCGCCGGAACACAGTTACGACTGCTTGGTCTTCTTGTGCTCGATCAGTGACGTCACGAACCTCTGCATCGGCATCTCCACCATCACTGTGAGTGGCACTGCCACCAAGTACGAGCAGAAGCTAGTCGCTATCCAGTCTACCACCTGGGAACAAGAGACAATATTTTAATACGTAGGGGAGCGACTCTAAAGTGCGGTCGATTGATGATATCGTGACATATTTCCAGACAAAACTAGAGGGGCCATTTTTGAAGTGATCAATATCGACTGGTCGCCGTCGATTGACAGCAACCTTGCTGTATCTTGCCTATTCCAAGATACAAGCCGTATATATTTATATGCCCGATGGTATTTCCCATTAGCAAAAATAATGAACTTTCTTATAAAGTGTCATCCCGTATTTAAGTCGTATGGGGATGCTTTGTCAAAATCTTTGCATAATGCTCACTTAACTTATAATTTTATAAATCAAACTCTCGTGCAAAATGACATCATCCCAGACCCAGCGATTTAGGCTGTGTGAATGAATGGTAGATTTGTAAGGAAATGAGGATTCCGATGTCTTGAGTATGTGTTAACACTTCATGAGATACAAAAACTCCACACCACTTCATAGTGTTCTAGAAATAAGGCAAGAAATGCCCCAACAGAGAGGATTGTCGACTGACCACGCTGAGCACGGACGTGGCGATGGGCTGCGGCGTGGCGGCGGCGAGCCCGAGGTTGATGCACCAGTGCACCATCAGCACCGACAGCGACATGCGCCCCATGGCGTGCCAGCCGCGCCACGCCATCACGTGCTTCAGCCAACCTGACAAATTATTTGAATTCTGTAAGTAGTTGTACAAACACTTTTACACGTCAATAATATTTATTAAAATCGTTTCCTATCCGTGTATATCATAAACACCGAAATAAATTCACAGGTCACGGTGGTTTTTCATGTCCAGATATAATCTTGGTCGGATCATGTATGTAGATGAGTGTCTGATATGGTCTTGAGAGGAAATAACTACACAGAATTGAATGGAGCTATCCAGTCAGCGCACGCATGTGTATCTGAACACAGGACACACAAAGGGTGGCGGGGACTTTGATGCATAACTCGTTACCATGGAAAGATTTCATCGGTTATTACAAACACTTTGCTGTTTCATACGTTATAACTTTGGAAAACTGTTCAATTGTTTTTTTTTTTCCTAGTGCAGCATCCTTTATAATTATTCAGTAGTCAAGTATGAAACATGATATAACGAGCAAGAAAAGATGGAACATGAGTAAAAACAAACATAAAGTTCGTTAATGGTATCAACTTTCTAATTCAGTACGGAGAGAAAATCAACATCTAATTCAAAACGCTATATGCAATAATTTAGCTTTTATCATCCAAATAAATCCTTCAAACGACTAGGGATCTACCCTAGTCGTTCGCCATAGATTGAACAGGATAGCTCACCAGGAGCCTGACGATGCGGTCTGTAGACCTCACATCTAATTATCCTCCAGTAGGACAGGGTAATCTCTTATCCGCTAATTGTTTACTGTGGACGCTTTTAAAGTTCATGGGTTTTTACATCGTTCTCACCTGTAGGTATAATGTCTACACGAATTATGTAACCAATGTTTTTTAATTTATTTTTAATTTTCATTTAAAGCAGTGGCTATGAAGTTTCTTGCCCGTTCTTCTCCATACGAACCCACTACGCTTTAGATGAGCAGCTAGCTTCATTATTGACCGACTCATTGACAGTTTCAAAGTGCCTGTTTCAAAGGTTTATCCACACTATCTATACTCTATACTAATATTATAAGTGCAAAAGTAACTCTGTGTTATGAAATTTGCTACGGGGTAAGTTTGAACCCCAAGAAAGGACATGGGCTACTTTTTATTCCGTGACTTCGTCTGCGTCCGCGATAACCGACACTTATGCAGACGAAGTCGCGGGCAAAAGCTAGTTTAAAATAAATCCTTTGAATGTGACTCACCCTCCAGGCCGTTGACCATCCCGAGCAGTATCCCGCCGACCAGCAGGCTGAGCGCGGGCCGCTCGAGCGCCACGTAGGCGGCCGTGAACCACGCCGCGTCCAGCTCGCGCAGCACGTTGCCGGCCAGCACCCACAGCACCACCAGCAGCGGCGCCACCAGGTACGGCCCGCGGAGCCACTGCTCAGGGATACATTGCTTACATTTTAGACAAGGAAAGCCTTTCACTTTTGAAATTGAACTGTTTCTGGCCAAATCTCCGGCGTAGCTATCTCAATTGCCCTTTTGTGAGTGAGCCGTCATTGTGCCACACCAGTATATTTCTGAATTTTAAAAGAAATGATAACCTCTGATTTTGTTTTGGTCTTTCTTCTCAAAGTACTTGGATAGGAATCACTATTCCCAGGTCTGTATCAAAGGTGACATCATTCTATGTTCAGGTACCCACTGCCATACTCTAGGATACAACTGAAAAATTGATCTAACTTCGTGGTTTAACGGAAAGTGTAACATATAAAATTTCTTTCCGACAAAGTTAGAGTTAATTAAAAAACCTTCTAATATGAGACTCACTTGAAATGAGGTCACCTTGACCCCTGACTCCTGCAGCTCGAAGTGCAGGAAAGCGACGAACAGCCCGATGAGACAGGCGGGCAGGCTGCCCCACGGCGCCTGGTACAGCCAGGAGAACGACGGGATGCCCGAGTACATCGTCTTCAACTTGCTAGAGAGTCGTGGAAAGTAAAATAGATGTGACTTGTAAGACTTGTGCATACAGTCTCGACCATCATCATATCTTACACCTACGCGTAATTCAAAAGCGATTTTCTGGTAAAATAACGATTGGAACCACAAGGAATATTATTTTTATTATTTTCAAAATCCATCAACAAGCTCATTTGCGACTTCGATTTTTGGAAGCTGATACGATGACAGCTAGATAAGCTATTGATATACCTACCACAAGGTAATATTTTTTTGGGCAAAGGAGTCTATTAAAATCCTAAAGGTCCCACAAAGCTACTGAACAAACATCAGTGAAGCAGTACAGATGTTAACTTTACCGTCAGAGGACCAAAGGTGAACTAATTCTTCAAATTCATCTATTACCTCGGATACGCGAAGTACATGATCGACTTCCAGTCGAAGACGTACGCCAGAGCTCCGTTGAGCAGACAGGAGGCGAGGATCAGCCCCGCCAGCGTCGGCAGCGCGCGGTGGCGGCGCCGCGCCAGGTACACCGTCAGCACGGATGCCAGCACGTACAGCTGCATGTCCACTGCCAGGAACCTGGGGACGTTTGAGAAGACCAAATAATATAAACGATTTTGAAGACAGAACTCTATATTTATTAAATATGACAGGTGAAGGTTGCGGGAAGTTACTGCTTTTTTTAAATTTCAACTATCGACCCTGGTTCGCACGACTGCGACATCTCAAATCATGAAGCTTTGTGTGGTAAGGCTTTTTTTCTGCGTGGGAAATGATCACATGACGTCTCCTTTTCTGGGTAGAGCGGAAGGGCGTGTCAGACTAAAACCCACCAGTGTTCCCTGTTGCCTATACCCGGGCCACGGTAACTTTTTCGAACATCAAATCCGCGACCCAGGGGAGGGTGTGGTAACTCTAAGTCGTGCCTAGTCTAATTCTCCACACATAAACTAATCGGAATAAATTCTCCAAATTATAGCGAAAACCGCATCTTAAACCATTGTGCAGTTTGAGGACTCAGGACCCAGGAAGGGATTCCTCTCCTTAAGATAAAGTAATTTCATACTGCTACTTATATATAAATAGAAGAAAAATAAAAACAAAATAGCTCAACAAAAAACTATTTCATGTAACTTTGTTAGAAGTGTGATGGAAATATTTGTGTGGATAAAAAATGGAAGCCTTTTTTTTATTTATCCTTTTTGTTACTAAGGCTCCTCACCCTATTTAATTGCAACGTATTATTGGCAATGAAGCCATCCATGGACCACTAGTAGCCACAGGCGTCTCTTAATGTTACTCACCAGGTCTGCACGAGGCAGATGTCCTCAGGATCGACCAGGTTGTTGACGTAAAAGGCGTGGCTCCAGAACTTGCGCCTGCAGGCTTCGCTCTCAGCTCCAACAGTGGACGTCCACAGTGGGCCAGCACCGCCACTCGCCCACCACGTCGCCGCGTACCCCACCACCAGTAAGTACACGGGAGATATTCTGGAAATGGAAAGATTTGTTAATTATCTTCTACACAGTCATCATCATCTTTCTACATATATTTTTGTGCTGACCCGCTGATTACTCCTTAATCTTTTTACTATTGAATGAGTTCATTTCTTCCTATAGCTTGATCCAACATGAGAATAGATATAGAATGATCTTTATATTTTAACTGTACTGTAGCTCGTGGCCTCGAGGTTCTACATAATATTTTTAGTATCAAAATCAAAAGTCATTTATTCAAACTCGGCTGAGAGTCAGTACCTTTTTACACGCTTTATGTAAGCTTCACTTGTATGTTTGTATGTTTGTTTGTAACCGACTCCTTATAGCGCGATTTTGACCCACTTTAAACGACCAGATTTCATTCAAACTTTGCACACCTGTCAAGGACCGATGACAATGCAATAATTTCATAAATTTGTGCCATTATCCTTGCCAGGGTTACCAGGACAGCAAAAAAACTGTCTTCAAAAACTACGCTGACATACGTCACAAACTAATTTGTGCCATTATCCTTGCCAGGATTACCAGGACAGCAAAAAAAACTGTCTTCGAAAACTACGCTGACATACGTCACAAACTACGCTGACATATACGTCTCAAAATTCGAAACACCCTAAAAAATAGAAAATAAATAATAGTTTAAAAAAAATAAAAAACACGCTTCCATTAAAAACCAAACTAAAAACTACAAAATAATGGAAAAAAGCGTGGGGTGCCTGATATCAATAAAAAAATACCTTAAAAAGCACCCCACGCTTTTTTTTCCATTATTTTGTACTTTTTAGTTTGGTTTTTAATGGAAGCGTGTTTTTAAGTTTTTTTAAACTATTATTTTTAACGTCAAAATTACATAAAACAATCCCCCAAAATGCCCACCCTTCACCAGTGCTTTAGTTGGGAAGAAGAAGTGGCGCAACAAACTCCTAAGCAGCACAGCCGTCTGCTAATTTAGAAGAACTTGATTCTATACAATAAGTTGTAAGTAATTAATATTACGAACAAACAAAACATTGAACTCTATACTTTAGGTAACATATAAATAATAAAAAACAAAGAACTATGTCCTGCCAGGGTCGCGAGATTGTTCGAAAGAGATACCGTGACCCTGGCACATGAGCAACTGAAGGAACACGGGTGGGTTTTAGTCAGTAAAAGTCTGACACACCCTCCCACTCCGCCCAGAGCGGGAGAAGTCATTTGATGATTTCCCATCCAGGAAAAAAAGGGCGTGCCCAGTTACATATACAATTCTGCATTATTGTCATATAGTCAAGTTCACGTTGTTGCAATACAATATCGACAGTTAGTATACCTGGCTATCCTCTTGATAGTGATGTAGGGCAGCAGCGTGTACGAGATCCTGCTGGTCTTGGTGTAGAGCAGCAGGTTGTAGCCCAGCAGGAAGTTGGACAGCAGCACGAACACCTGCACCACCGACGTGCCGTTCAGGAAGATCATCAGCGCCGGGTGACGCGATATCTGCCGACCACAAGCACTTTATTATCTGTGTATATATTGATTTATTTATAAAGGCTCACCGATTAAATACAAATACATAAACAACATTAACTCACAATCTTTGGCATCATTACAGATCTCGCACGTATCCTAAGCAAGCGCGTCCCTATTAATTATCGTATGTACTTGTACATAACAGTAAAGAAAACGTACAATCGTTTCATACTCTGTCAAGGCCAATCAAAAATTGTTTGTAAAATATCGGTTTTATCAAAAAGACCGCGCATTTTAACGCCCTAAGTAACTTCTATAAGTTTTTATTCGTAATTTTATGGTACACACTAAAGAGTATTATTATTTATATGAATCTATCTTGAAACTAAGTTGTATGGATCGGTCTATTATTCTATAGGAGTTATAACTCACTCAAGATTTCCTACGGCAAAGCTTTTTGCTTATTTATGAGATCACGGCGAACACATGGATTGCTGATCCATTTACCCGCGGTGATGTTGAAAGGCTTGTGTTTGTAATTTCACAAGCCTCAATACGTTTTAAATGCCATAAGGTGTCAGATATAGAGACTTTCAACGTACGCATTACTTTACTTATGAGACGGTATGTTTGTTGTTAATAACATAATAATCTATATATATAAAAATGAATCCCTATTTCCCTTGGTCACGCCATCACGCGTGAACGGCTGGATCGATTTCACTTTTGTTTTTTTTTGTTGTGTTTTTAATTATCAGGAGAAGGTTCTTATGAAAGAAAAAAATTAAAAAATTGCGCGGTAAATTAGAAAATTGAAGATCACTTATTTAAGAATACTTAACAACCATATAATAGGACAATGTAAACTTTTTTAATGCAACATTATGACATTTGACATAGAATTGACAGAATGCGTGCTCAAATGTCATCAAAGAGAATATTTAAAACAAATGCGTCGATCGAAGTTATTTTATTGATAGAAAATACATGTAAAATAATTAATTTATTAAAAAGGATGTAAGAAAACTGAATTTCTTTGTGTTTCTTAGTGTTATATCACGGTTAGTTCAGAGCCATTACGCCTAATATTAAAAGTTTATAGAGTATAAAGTATATGGAGTTTTCGTAAGTTTGGATAGAATAACATGAACGTTACTAACATAACAAGTGATATACTCGGTTATAAAGAAGGATACAATAGTTTTCTTCAGCTAGAAATCGCTTTAAGCATTTGATGTACCAGGTGGTCATAATTCGGCAGGACCTCACTTAAAAGGGTAAAGTCAGCTAGAAAACGCTGTAGGCCTTCACCGTATCAGGTTATCATAACTTGGTAGGTGCTTGCTAAACAAAGAAGAGTCATCTAGAAAACGCTTTATGCTTTCGAAGTATCCGTTAGTCATAATTCTGTAGGAACTCGCCTAGCCTCATCCTAATTGCGCAATACACTATTAATCAGAATCTGGATAATTTTGAAGGTTATTTATTGCTCATCATCATTCATATAGTTCTTTCTTTTCTTTGATATGGTTGAAAAAATTGCCTGTCTTTAGCAACATAAACAACGTCATGAATTTTGTGGAACTGTCAAAATGAAAGGATTCCTACTTATAGTGTATTACGCAATTACTCGCTGGGTATGTGTCAGGTAGAAAACGCTTTATGCCGTCGACGTACCAGGTTATCATAACTTGGTAGGAGCTAACCAAACATATAAGTGTCAGCTAGAAAACGCTTACCCTGCCACCACCGCGTACCAGGTTGTCAAACTTGGTATGTTCATTACAACATTTATTGAATCTGAGGCGATACGAAGTTCGCTAGGTCAGCTAGTTCTGTTATAAATGCTAGTGGCTGACCTGCTCGATCCACCTGGGGTTGTACAGATACAGCATGACGTGGATGCAGCCACTGTGCGTCGCCATGGTCAGCACCATCAGCAGTACCCTGTAATGTGGTGCCGTTAGATATAAGGTTACTTCGCCTAAAACTGACACGGTATATAGAACATCGGCGTCGGACCGTTTATGACATTCACTTGAAGTATTGCAGTTTGAAAATCAATAGTTAGTAAAAAAAAAAAGGTGAATGACGATCATGAGGAATGGAACAGTAAGAGTATGCAGCATACCGGACACCCTGCACGGGCGTGAGCGCCGCCAGCCGCGGGTCGCCGTCCTCGTAGGACGCCGTCAGGCGCCGCCAGTTGGCGCGCACCGACCACGCGCTCAGCAGCGGACTCTCTGCAACCAACACCATGTTTTGAGAGGATATATTTTTATTTTCAAACAAGATATAATTGACACAATATACAATGTGGTTGGGACATCAGAGCGCAACCTGTTACCATGGATACAGTACATGATTCTAAATGCAAATGCGCACTTATTTTTCTTCGGTAAATATTCTATTTTATATGAAACAGCAGATTTTATTTTGATAAGCAACGAAACATTTTTTGGGTCACAGTTTGCGCGTCTATGTACCTGCCACGCTATTGGAATATTTATGTACTTGTATTTCAATAAGGAAGGTTTTGAGAGGATGGAATAAAAATGATGTCTCTCTTGTACGCTAACTTTCACTCCTTTATATTTAAAAATTTATTTGTCCAATATAGTTACAATAAAAACGCCTTAGAACGAAAATGACGAGTGCGTTACGTGTACGCCCAAGCGAGTACAAAAGAGTGTCAACTAAATATTATAACCCGCCAACTCTCAATTATAATATTAATGTCAGCCTGGGCAGTGAAGATCAAAGAATAATAAAAACACACTTTTCGCATATTTATATTTTTCTTTGTCCGTATCCAAACCAAAAAAACAAAACAAAAACACTAACTCACTCTTAGCATTATCCCCAGTTACAACATCATAGGTCGTCCCTATTACATTGAGCGCCACGAGCACCGCCACCACGTACAGGAACACCTTCTGCGCCACGTCGACAGGCGTTGGGTTGCGTTCCTGAGCGAAGTGCTGCGCGTGCGTGCGGCAGTAGCTGAGCTGCGCGAGCTCGGTGCGCAGCGCCAGGCGGCGCGCCCACTGCGCCGCGCAGCGCTCGAACTGGCGCGACGCGTTGCGCTCCAGCAGGCCGGGGCAGCGCGCGCTCACGCAGTAGCCGCGGTGCAGCTGCGTGCGGTTGAAGCTGTGCCGGTCTTGAGAGTACTCCTGCACGAGAGTAGGTTTAAGCATTTTGTAAATGTAGGTAACATAACATAAACCCTGTGTGTCCGCGGTGGATTGGGCAGAGGTGTACCGCTAGACATACCTAGCACACCTACATTTCGTCAGTTATGTCAAGTCCCATGTATTTGGGAGTAAGACTATTGCCATCAACCGGTCACAAATTCAAATGCCATGCTGCTGCTGAGATATTCCTGATAAGCCCAATAACACTTTGCCCAAATTGAGAATCGAACTCAGGACTCTACTAAATCAGTGAGGCAGGAAAAATGAGGTATATGAAGAAAATCTACGAATGCGTACTCTGTACCTAGCGCTCAGTAGGTAGGATTCTTCCTGTGTGCTGATTACAATAAACTGCGATTGCTTCTACATGTAACTGCAATTGTGAGGGTGTTACCGCCAGTTAAAATCATAAGGACCTTATAAACCAATCAGTTAACTGCGGAATTTCCCTCCGTAACTTTCAATAGTTAACATTTACCTCGAGGTCAAACTGTCTACAAAACAAACAAAAAAAACAACTAAAAGTTAATTGATTTTAATTGAAGCAGTGACAAGTAAATCTAAAGCTTTCCAGAAATTAATTAAATGTATTTAAATGCGACTAGCAAATAGGTACTCTACTAACAAAATCAACCGTGATTTTATGCAGTTTTCTTGTCTTTCGAGCCGGAATTTCCTGCCGCATGACATATGCTTTTAAGTGGTCCTAATGGTATTAAACCACTAAATTGCTCTTTGGTCGCATACCTACATCAGCAACTGCTCTTACTACCAACATTACTATTAAATTAGTAACAATACTACATTTACTATACACCGTTATTAATTGAAGTCCTGATTCCCACTAGATTTCGTACTCCCACGGCAGCCTTAGTGTTGGCGCTGGTGCCTATTGAGGCGAGTCTAAGACGCAAGTTTTATTAGTCCCCAAAATAAAGTAAGAAGATAATGATAATCGAATCAATGACCATTAACTAAAAAATATCTTAGGACAACCAACACACCGTTATCTGGTCCCAAACTAGGCAGAGCCTGTACTATGGTAACCAGACAACTGCTAAATATTCTTATATATTTCTAAATATTATACATACATGTTACATGCTATCGTGTGCGCGTACTTACACGAGCCAATCTGGAACCCTAATCTGGAATCCTACATCGGCCATCAAGATGGAACAGCTGCACATCACAGGTAACGGAGTGGATTCAAACTGACCTTGAGCATGCTGTAGAGCGCGTGCGGCTCCTTGAGCGGCGCCACGTGGAAGGAGCCGAGGCAGTACAGTCCACCGGGCCGCGCCAGGCACGCGCTGTAGTCGTCCAGGTGGTACAGCCGCGGGAACCTGGCGTACTCCTCGTCTGGAAGGTCACAGGATGAGTTGGTGAGCATGGATGACTGAGGCCGAGGCACCGGGTGCTCAAAGCTGAAATGTCTCTTGCCTGTATTGTCACCGGAACTCATGCCTACCCTTCAAACCCGAGCATGCAACGCTGCTTGGCAACAGGCATACGTAGGCATGTAGGAGTGTTATTATTATAACAAGAAACTATGATGCATTCCTTGTATCTAAAATAAGAAAGGTCGCGATGTGGAAAACCTATATTTTAATTATGCTAATAATATTCTAAACACTACAACCCGGTAACAACATCCTGTGTCAACAAGTCCTAAGCTTACACTGCGAAACGTCACAATTTCCTTGTTTTAAATGCAGATAATGCAATGTCCATCTAATTAAGGGGGCTCAGAAAATTAGAAGAAAATCTATGTACTTATTCGAATCATCTGTAGGAACTAGGCATACGCGAAATAAGCAGGATAAAACTCTATTCACTGAACCTATTATAAGTACCTATGTTTGCTGTGTACAAAAAGGCATATAATACCTGCCTTTCCAATATTAATAATGTAATGTTAGTGGTGTTCTTCATGTTTATAATAATCGTTTGGGAAGTGGTTTTTCATGTTTTCTATTTCACCGTGTCTTTAAATGTAGACTACGTTTTTTATGAATGTTATGTGAGCGCGGTCTTCGTCTCAACAGAACGATGGCGACTGATTTGTGAGACCAAAATAAGCCTGAAGTCCCTGCTACGTGTGATGGAAGATGTCGACTTCTTGCACGAACTAATAATGTCATAAGTGCTAAAAGCTTGTAGTGGTAATAAAATTAATTAAAAAATATCTGTATAAAAAGTTTCGTCTTGAATTAATACAAATAATAGTTTTTGTATTCTATTAGTCATACGTAAAAATTTGAGGTAACCTCGAAATGCTTTCTTATCGAGAAAATTGTAATATTTTATGTTTCTGTACCACAAAACTTTGGAAATATCATGTTGTAACTTAAACTATTTTTAATTTTACCAATTTTTTTTCAATTTCTTAAAAAAAAAAACACATTTAAGTCAGTACTCACATTATTGTGTATGCAGCCATGCAAGCCAATTTCCGGAAATAGGAACAAGTGACTCATTAAATAATTTAAAAAAACTGGCCAAGTGCGAGTCGGACTCGCGCACCAAGGATTCCGTACAAACCTGCAGGTATTCACGGTTTATGGATAAGGTTAATGTTTATGAAATTAAATGTTTTTTAATTTTTTTTATATTTGAGTTGACTGAATGAAAGGTAAATTTTATGACGTATTAAAAAAAACTACTTACTAGATCTCGTTCAAACCAATTTTCGTTGGAAGTTTACATGGTAATGTACATCATATATTTTTTTTTAGTTTTATCATTCCCTTATTTTAGAAGTTACGGGGGGGGGGTACACATTTTACCACTTTGGAAGTGTCTCTCGCGCAAACTGTTCAGTTTAGAAAAATATGATACTAGAAACCTCAATATCATTTTTGAAGACCTATCCATAGATACCCCACACGTATGAGTTTGATGAAAAAAAAAAAAAAATTGAGTTTCAGTTCTATGTATGGGGAACCCCAAATATTATTGTTTTTTTTTTCTATTTTTGTGTGAAAATCTTAATGCCGTTCACAGAATACATCTACTTACCAAGTTTCAATAGCATAGCTCTTATAGTTTCGGAAAAAAGTGGCTGTGACATACTCGGACAGACAGACAGACATGACGAATCTATAAGGGTTCCGTTTTTTGCCATTTGGCAACGGAACACTAAAAAGTGGAGTTTTAAGTTCTTGTTTAAAGACAGTACAAGAATATTTTCTCGTTCGTAACATATCGTAAAACTAGCTTTTGCTCGCGGCTTCGCCCGTGTGGAGGTCGGTTATTATATCTGAGAAATCTTTTAAAGAGAAATAATTCCAAAACGTATTGCTGCAGCGCACACCATTGACATGTTTTTTTTTCCTTACGTGATCAACCGTCTTCGTCGTATTTACACAAACCATAATGAATTATACATCTAAACCTTCCACATGAATCACTCCATCCATTGATGTCGTATGAAAATCCGTTCGGTAGTTTTTGGGTTCATAGTGTTCAGACAGACAGCCGCGGCGGAAGTTTTTCAAAAGTTAGTGTTTAGGCTGACGGTTAAAAATTAACGTATCTCAGAGCTTTTGATAATTCTTCTTCCGAAAAGCTGAAAAAGGAAATGAAGTCGTGTGGAAAGTCCTTCATTTTCAAAGTAAACTTCATTAAATTTATTATTTAGGCATATGGTTGGAAACTAACGCAACAAAATTTCCGACATCTACGCGGGCGAAGCCGCGTGCAAAAGCTTATTAATGATAAAATAAAAAATCTAAATATTTTATTTCACATAAACCTCCATGGGCACTTATGGAACGTCAGAAGTTAGGTGCACGGCTCCAATTTGTTGATTACTATGGAGAAGAGCCGGCAAGAAACTCCATGGTTACTCTTTTAAAAATAATTGGCTTTTACAATGGTTTTAAATTACAGTGATAAAGGGTATAGAGGAAAGTGTAGGATTGTCAACAAGTACCAAGTACTTAATAAAATAGAAAATGATATACAGTCTACAAGGCCTACAACGTTCTCGCCTTATCAAAATATAAAAGAATCTACATACATGAAATACTTTTTTTTATTATCCTACGCTGTCCCACGTCCCACTGCTGAGCAAAGGCCTCCCCCAAATCCTTCCAGGCATCCTTTTCCAGGGCCACCTTGATCCAACCCTAATGAAATACTATTGTATAATATATAAATAAAATAGAACAACCTATTTAAGCCAACCGTACCGTGTGGTGCTGGACGTAAAGATTAACACCACCCCATTTCTTTCCGTGGGTGTCGTAAAAGGTGACTAAGGGACTTACTAGAGAATGGGCAGCAGCGTTCTCTATGCATTTTACCACCATACTGCGATCGCCAACCCGCCTGCCAAGCGTGGCGATTATGGCAAAGCCCCCAAATTGGGGGAGGCCTAAGTCCAGCAGTGGACCTCTTACGGCTGAAATGATGATGATGATGATTTAAACCAAATGTCATTATTGCCATGACAATCATTAATAAAGATTTCAAATTATAATTGTAGGTATATAATGTCAAATAATAAGTGCATTATGTCAAATAGTATGTAAAAAAAATAAAAAAAAATGAACATCGTCATTTGGGAGCAGTTAATAGACATTAACATAGTTTTGCCGTTAATGAGGTACCAGGGAAGCCACATGTGCAGAAGGAATTTTTGCCATATTTCCTAGTACAGTAGTAAATGAACTCTTTTATCTTAAAATATGCTTTTTGATAAGGACACATTTGATGTGTTTTGAATCTTTCCATCGGCATCGCTAAGATAAGTAATCGATTCTGGAGACTTTTTATAAAAGCGGATACTGTTGATGACAATTAACTTACTAGTTTTAGTTAATCTAAATTTCGGTATCACAATTTCATATTTACTAGGAGTATTTATATTATGGAAATCGTTTTTTATTTTGGAAAGGCCTAAGTTTTTGCGAACATACAGAATAGATTCTGATATAAGTATAAAGCGAAGGTAGAGTCAGTTTCTAGGAGACTCGCGAGGCCACATTTTATGGATTGCGTGGATTGTTCTCTTCTGTAAAATGAAAACTGAATCTACGTCGGCTGCCGAACCCCACAGCAGAGCGCCATAAGACATAATACTGTGGAAATAAACAATGTATACTAATCTAGCTGTAGCTATATCGGTCGACTGCCTTATTTTCCTACTGCATACGCAGCTGCAATATAGTCCCTAAGAGTAGTTATGAATATATATATAAATATATATATAAATATATATATAAACCTTAAAACCTTTAAGCCTTTTAATTCCCAAAAAAAGTTCGATAACAATTATAACTAATACTATCTTAAAAATACTCGTGCGGATTATAAGTTCATTCACAGTAGTTCAAACATGCAGTACAGTAATATTAAATAATAAATAGTTCACAATTAATTCTTTAAATAAATAGATTGGTTACATATAATGAAATTGTATAAAATTTAATAATTTAAAATAGAATTGAGTGATTTATATATTGGGTGCCCATTTATGGGCAAAGGCCTCCTCCATCTTATGCCATTCCTCTCTGTTTTGAGCTATTCGAGTCCAGGTGGGGCCAGCCACGGCCATAATATCGTCGCACCACCGGCGCCTGGGTCTGCCTCTGGTTCGTGGTACATCTCGAGGGTACCAATGGAGAACTCTCTCACTCCAACGTCCATCTTTAGCTCTGGCAACGTATCCTGCCCATCGCCATTTCAACTTACAAGCTAGTTCCACGGCATCTATTATTTTAGTGCATAGTCGTATGTCTTTGCTTCTTTTACGGTCTCGAAGTTTAATTCCCAACATACTCCTCTCCATTGCTCGTTGGAAGGCTTGAAGCTTGTTCGTAACTGCCTTTGTTAATGTCCAACTTTGACAACCGTAGAGTAGTGTAGGTAATATGATAGTGTCCATAACTTTCTTTTTCAAGCGAATCGGGATGTGTGATTTAAATACTTCTCTCAATGACCAGTATCTTCTCCATGCACTGTTTATTCTGCGGTCTACTTCATTTTCTGTCGGTCTATTAAATGAAATGCTTTGCCCAAGATAGACACAGTTGTCCACGTATGCGATTGGTATGTCATGTATTATCGTAGGTACTCTTAAGCTATTGGTTAACAGGCATGTTTTTTCAGCGTTCATGCGAAGACCACATTTCCGACTCTCCTCGTCTAGACACTTCAGCATGTGTTCAATGTCTGCATGTGTTTCGCTTATCAAAAGAATATCATCTGCGAAGCGGAGGTGGTTAAGAAACTCTCCATTTATTTTGATGCCGATATTGTGCCAGTTTAGTTGCCTGAAAATATGCTCCAAAGCTGCGTTAAATAAATTATGTGAGATGGGGTCACCTTGTCTGAGAGTAGTTATAGTCATACATATTTCTGTTTACTGTGGGGGGAATTCGAAAATTCTGTCACGACAATGGATAATCGACGTCGACATTACCAATACAGGAAGATTTTTTAGTTTTGTTATTATTTTCTAAAAAGTTTTTATTTTTAACTTTTTAGTTATGGTAGTTACCCCGCACTAATCTAATCGCGTTATTCGTTCATTTGTCGCGCAAACACTTAATGCAAATTTAAGACTTATATGGTTTTCACATGGATCCCATTGTTCGAATGGAACCTAATTAAAATGAGACCATCCGGAAAGCACCAACATTCAAATAAAAAAAGAATCATCAAAATCGGTTCACCCAGTCAAAAGTTATGAGGTAAAAAACTTTTTTTTTTTTTTGAATACAGTCGAATTGATAACCTCCTCCTTTTTGTGAAGTCGGTTAAAAAACATACTAGTGCTTGACCTTGTGCGACTACAGAAGAGAAGAGCAGAGAGAGCTTAACAATAGGTTAGTAAACACTAAGAATGTTATAGCTTAGGTTGATCTACACGCTTGAATATCATAGAACCGATCTGTATAGTTTACACATAATTTAAAAGCAGTATTAAAAATAATCAAGCCCATGAATCAATAAAAAATATTTCTTCAGTGAACCATGTTTTTTTTTTGTATTAACAACTGAAGCGCTTCGTAGACTAACCATCATTTGCAAAATAAAGCAAAAAGAATTGAGGAAAGAATGCGAGTAAGGTCGCACTCGAGCTGCGCGGTGGCTGTGACGCACGTCCTGACCCTTGCAATGAACCCTTGGGGACCGGATCCGATATAGTTCGATCATTTCATAAAACAACATAGACAGCAAGAAAATTTCCGTTCGCACTGCGGCAGTGCTACATTAAGAAAGCCAGGCGTTTTGATTACCCGACCGTGCGACAGCAGACAGGTTTGATTCTTGGTTGGTATGTGGGATGCTTTATACCCTCGAAGCATCCTAACAACTAGATGGATTTTAATTCACAAGGTGTCTATCGGCTCGTCTAGTTCGAGCGATGTACATATTTAGACCATTGTTTTATGTAATTCTAGCGTTTGCCAGCGGCTAGGCCCGCGTACTATACCTGCCTCTTGAATAACACTGCTGATGAATGCCGCATTAACATCCGTTGCGTAGTTTAAAAGATTTATGCGTACAGACGCGGGAAGCTGTTTTGTTTTGTACAATGTAAAGAAAGATAATCAAAATGGCGGATTTAAGACTCCGATAAATGTAATGTCTTGAAATAGGTTTGTACCATGCGCGAGTAACAAAAAATGGGCTTAGCGAGACGTTTTCTAAAATAAAACACAAAGAGCAACGAAAAAACCCAATCAGACATTTACAAAAACACACACCGCACCTTTGAACGAAGGTGATAATTGTTGTATTGTAATCTTAGATTTGACACAACCCAAGTGCATGACAGTGCTGCAAAAGTAATTTTTTTTTTGTTTTTAACTTTTAAGTGCACTCGGTTCAATAACATGACGCAAACAGTTTAGAGATTAACTTACTGTAATTAAATGCTAAACTGATTTAAAACCAGCGGCTCAACCAACTGTTAGAATTCTAGAACGCCATCTCCAATTAATAGAATTATTCCCTAACTATATACTATATTTTTATACGACACTCGAAGAACTCGTCTTAGAAAATGGTACTTAGGTATAGGTACCCAAGGAAATTATTAGCAAATCTCATGCATGACATACCTTCCTGTTCAATTGAATCAAAGTTAAGAAATTGCCATGAAATGCAACGCATTACGTAATTCCACAGACTGTGTTGTTTTTGTGAATTCATTGCCAAGAACAAGAACATTCTAGAGTCCGCGTCCTTTTCATCGCGTGGGGTTAAGCAACGGACACCGCGGGTGTTGACGATCCACGACAGACATCGGGAGCGCACTCTCGTCACTAACAAATTCCTAAAGTCCAAGTGCTCACACGCCGCGGCCGTTATCCCTTGTAGGTGTTCTAGAGCAACATGTACATCACCGTACGTACCTCTTGTAGGTGTTCTAGAGCAACATGTACATCACCGTACGTACCTCTTCTTGTTCTTCTAATGGCACTCTAATAGCCCTCAATAATCAAAGACAAAGCCAGCGGTCTGATGAATGAAACGCCATAGTTGATATAATTAACGCAGACAAAAAAACATATAAAACATGGTAAGAATGGCTTCAACACAGCAAAATAGTGCGAGGCCTGTGTCCCACTGCTGGGACACAGGCCTCCTCTCGGTGAGAGGGAATGATCCATAATCTACCACACGGGTCCAGTGCGGGTTGGTAGATGTCTCATGTCTTCGAATTTTTGGTTCTAAGACATGCCGACGTTCACGAATTTTTTCCTTCACCGTTTTGAGAGCAGTGGTGATGAAATAATTTACGCAATGTAAAGTGACTGCTGAGGTTCGAACCTACGACCTACTTACTACTTGTAAGTCGCGGTTGTTACCACTGGGCCACCACTGCCACTAGTAAAGTATGTACACCTTTACTTTAAATTTACTTTTAATAATTTAACCTAAAGATGATAGACGCGTTAGTTTACAAATTGCCCAAACAGGCTCATCCGGGTCAATGCCAAGCTACCGATCACATTACATATGCTCTAGAGCACAGCGCAGACCACCACCTTTATATTTAAAACAAATTAGATCTCATAAGTAGTGAACGCAGTTTGTCATCCATCCGAAATTCAGAATTATTGTCACCTCATTCAAAACAGATCATTCGGACACGGCTTTACGTAGTGTAAGTACGTAAAGCAGTGTCACAACCACTTCAATACGAGTGAAATTAATGACAGTTGTGATCTAAACGTGCGGATAAATTAAGCAGAAAAGCAATTTGTTTCCCTGTCTGTAAATGAGGAGAACAATTATTACATTTGAAATATCTTCACACCGTATGGCCCTCAGCTTTACCGGCGCGCGCATATTGAGTGTTATGCTATCGCAACATGTTGCTCAGTTTGCCAATTACACACGATCTCGGGCGGACTAATAGATTGCCGAACGAAATATTAAATATTAAAAACAATTGTTTATTGGCTTAAATAAACAAGCCTCGAGCCTACACATGGAATGCAACAAATGATTGAGTAGATCTGAATGTTTGTCTGAATTTACCCAATCAACAATACGAGTATGTAAGCAACTCATTCCCTGGCATTTAGTCCATTGAGTCCAGCAACATACAGTTGATCGTTAAAAAGTTCCAGTAGATGAACATATCTTTGTAAAAGACGGACAGACCATGGAGGAATTATTACTGTGTGTATCACGGTTACTGTTAAGAGTACCATCCCTTGATACGAGCAATTTTTTTATTCTTTCTGCGAATATAAAAATACGCACATTAAGCAAGTTATTTACATAAATACCTACCTGACTTCAAGTTAACTACCCATAACGACATTAATTCAAAGAGTTAAAAAGGTACACACGTATAAAATAATACCTAAATAAATTCAAACATCATAGTTTTTTCATTACGTTACCTATAATTTGATTTAATTACTTTCTTGTTGTATTGTTAAGGTAAACGTGGCTAAAGAGTTCGTGGTCAATGGCCGTTTGGAATATAGCCATGACAACATAAATATACGTTGTACAGTTACAAAAAGGGCTCACGACCATGACTAGATAGTAAATAAGTTACGTAAGACATTAATTGATCCCAAAGGTCTAATCCAACAAATTCCGTAGTAAGCCGGTGAAGTTCACGACCTTGTTTCTCAAAAAGGTAAAACCATTTATGTAATACATATCGAAAATGGGCATTGTGACCGAGAATGCTAAGGCCGAGGACTTGCCAAAAGCAAAGCGAATCGGAGTCGAAATTGATCTGTAGGAATTCCGTACATTTCATTTGGGAATCCCCTGGATGCGCGAAGCACGGGTAGCTCTGTTGTCGAAAAGTTTTCACAAATTAGCTCATAAGACGTTGGTCTCTCGTTTTATAGACAAAAGTCATGATTATTTTTTGAGGTGTTGGTGTAATCCAGCCCAAAACAGTAATTAGAATAGCGACAGTACATCAGATGTCCTTTCTTTGGTATTGTTCGTCACAGCGTTGGGCTCCTTATGTTCCGAGTTGAGCTAAACGATTAGTGACAAATGCTTGCACTGACTGGACAGGTCCACTCAATCTGTGTCGTTCTTTCCTCAAAAGACCATTTCAGTCACCAGTCTACATGGTCTTCACATGTTGTGACCAATATTATGTCTGGACTTTCTCCTCTGAGTTTGTTTCGGCCTTTCTTCTCAGAGTAGTCAGTTAGGAAACGCCGAACTCATCTAGTTAAAAAAAAAATATCATTGACATGTAAAAGTGTTTGTACAAACCTACTTACAGAAATAAAATCATTTATTATTTAGATTAAAAATAACAGCTTTTTACATTAAAGTTACTACATCGCAAATACATTGGAACAACACATAAAGAGACTTATCAAATGGGCAGATGACCATGAAGCCACGGGTACGTGAGTGCGTGGCGTCAGTTAATTAGCACTGTTAAAAGCTGAAAAAGTTTTTTTTAACTTTTTAGTTACGGAATACTAAACCGAATAACATATAAGGACATTACGCTGTTCCGCGTAATTTAATTTAATATAATAAATAAGTTCCGTTTTATAATCTCGTCAACTTTAGCGGTCTTGGTACGTAGGTATTTATAGGTGTAGACCTATAAATAAATGTTAATGTTAATAAAGCTTTATTACTTATTTAATGTATTCAATTATTCCATGTAGTGCCGAACGTAAAGAATCATCTCATTTCTGCCCATAGGTGCCGTAAAATGCGACTAAGGGACTTACTAGGGAATGGGCAGCGGCGCTCTCTATGCATTTTACCACAATGAGTACTGCGATCGCCGACCCGCCTGCTAAGCGTGGTGATTAAGGCAAACTCCCTCAAATTGAGCGTGGCTTATGTCCAGCGATGGACGTCATCTGGGTGAAATGATGATGACTTATTCAATTGTGTGAGAATGTCACCAAGAGCAATGTTTCAGGCGGATTAACTTTGAGAAAGTAGTCAACAGAAGTCTTTGAAAGAGTTGGACAGAACTGATGTCAGACAGCAGTCTTTGAGCAGTTCATCACCCACGTCATAACATTAGAGATGGTACTTAGACATGGTGGACGCCGCCGGGTGTAGGAAGCACGGATCCGGTCGACGTGAAGTTGCTTGAGGAAAGCCTATGTATAGAAATTAGAAGTAACAATAGGTGGGTATAAGTGGGTGTAAAGTTTCTATGAAAGAATCTTTACACACGGTACTATTAAATCATCATCATCATCATTTCAGCCACTGCTGGATATAGGCCTCCCCCAATTTGAGGGGTTTTGCCATAATCGCCACGCTTGGCAGGCGGGTTGGCGATCGCAGTATGGTAGTAAAATGCATAGAGAACGCTGCTGCCCTTTCTCTGATAAGTCCCTTAGTAGCCTTTTACGACACCCACGGTAAGTGATGGTATGGTGCTATTATCTACGTCTGGCACCACACGGTACTAATTCGAAGGTCGATTTTAAACTTTTTACAGAAAATAAACACTGAGGAAGGTTTTCACTGTTTCAAAATAATTAAATAATAATGAAGTTAATATCATAATCAGCGAGGAGGCTGGTCTATTTACTCAAGCGGTTTCGCTTATTATAGATATAAACATTGCTCGTGAATCACTCTGTCTATTGATGAAAACCGTATTAACATCCGTTGCGTAGTTTAAAAGATCTAATCATACAGACGCGGGAAGCGACTTTGTTTTATACTATGTGATATGTAGAGATAGAGATTTATCATAAAAGTCACGCAATTAACCATTAAGATACATTACGTGTATATTCCTATATTAATAATAAATGAAAATGCCCAGACATAGGTCGCCGCACGTTCACGAGCAGCTGTGATCACTCATCACTGACTAACTCTCACTTATTAGTTGTTGACGATATTCCCTCAACTCTTTCAGTTTCATGTCCTTATTATATATGGTGATAGCTTTTTCAGGGACAGACGTCGTGTGATTGACTTGTAGTATCCACTGGTACTTATAAAAAACTCAAAATTTGAACAGAACCTGCCATAATTTAAGAAATGTTGGTTTTAGTAAACCAGCGATGAGCTAAAAATGGGTTTAGGTACTGCAATCGGAAATAGCTGCTTTCAATAGGAAACACAACATTAAAGAAAAGATCTACTAAATAACAAGATTATTATTGTAATTTTAAAATGGTAACTATTATTAGTTAATCTACCAGTGACAAACTTTTTACGATAAAAAAAAATACAACCGCCTTTAACTCCGGAAGTCGGTGTCTTTGGACATATATTTTAGTTTTTTATTTCCAACTTCCGAAATTTAAATTATTTTTCGCTTTGTAGTGTTTTGTCAGAAGTCGAATGTTTTATTTTAGATTTTTTTTATCACTTTTATTTATGTTTCCAACCCCTACACTTTCTACCTAAGCAACAGTCACAGAAAACAGTAGAATGTCATCTAGATATACTAAGTGGATCAAAACAAAAACGTATTATCGGCGCTTACAGTAAAAATACTCGAAGAAAGTAAATAAAATTTAAATGGGACCATCCCTGAAGCATATCCACAATTGCCGGAGATATCGCGTAACATACATACAAAAAAAAAAAATACAGATGAATCGAGAACCTCCTGCTTTTTTAAGTCAGTTAAAAAGAAATGAGTGATTCCGAATAAAATAAATTAGTTACTATTGGATACTGAAACAATAGTTCTGTAACATACCGGTGACATCTGTTGCGAGCGCGCCCGGCGCCGCCAGCAGCAGCAAGCACCACAGAGGTATCATCTCAGTCACTGTCGAGTCTGTCCCAGGCCTGCTATCGATACACACTGCTTGAAGGCTCGACCTCTACTAAAAGGACCGCCGCCACTCGTATCAAGTTTATCTAAATTCAAAATAACATCGACTGCAGCGTTTTAGGCGTGAAAATATTCGCGGAAAGTTTATGGTAAGGACTTGTCGTGAGTAGGTAGTAGAATGTTCTATAGATATTTTGAAAACCGTTTTTTTATAAACAAAACACTTCCATGTTTTCAGTCACTTTAACTACTTTTTATAACTGATATTTTTCCAAAACTTTCAATTTTTTTTTAGAAGCTTTTATTTTTGGTTGGTGAAGCACGGACACGACACTCTACAGCCACTTCGCAATATGTTGTAGCAAGGTGCATGAGGCCGCGGTCGTGAAATTACACACGCGATCGATTCAATGTCATTGTCAATAGGTTTCTTATTGTTTTGAAAAGTTACACACAGAACGCTTCTGCGGTACCCACAGCTTACCGCCAACGCGAATAGATCCTTTTCCCTTATAAATCGATTTTATTGATAACAATTGAAGCTGTCTGAGGTTGAAACACTGGGGCCCTGGGGCCCATCGAGGAGACTGCTCATCGAGTCTTCGGGATATCACCAAGCGGTTGGTCGACTCTTCGCGTGATTTTAGCCCACAAATTCAGCATCAAAAGCTAAGCAGCCTTACCAGTTTACCACGTTGTAGTGCAATGGCACTCCAACGTGTCAAGGCTGCTAAGCTTTTGGGCACTAATCCCACTGACAGAGAATCGGACGAATTTTTTAATCAAAAGATATTGAAATCCAGAAACACGCAACCTGACACTTTTTATGTTAGTATGTATACAGGGAGGGAGGGACATAGACGTGTTAATTGAAACCATGAATTCAGCACATGATTCTACAAACCCCAGGCGTAGGCATTGTTCGTCGGTTTAAAAAACTCCGCTGTGTCATAGTATAGTACAATCCCTACGCGGTCACTATGTACAGGCAGATGTACAGACACATGTCAGAGAGACAGAATAGATTTTTAAATAACCGATGAGTTCAACTCTGATGAATTTCAACTCGTTCCGTGTGCTGCCGTATGTAAAGAATAGCACCATCCCATGTCTTACCGTGGGTGTCGTAAGAAGCGAGTAAGGGACTTACTAGAGAATAGGCAGCAGAGCGTTCTCTACCTATGCATTTTACCACCATACTGCGATCACCAACCCGCCTGCCAAGCGTGGTGATTACGGCAAATACCTCCAAATTGTAGGAGGGCTATGTCCCGCTGTGGAGTTCATTCAGCTGAAATGATGAAGATGAATGATGTTGAACGGGTTGCAGTATCATGTAAGTACTGAATCCATAGTAACTGATTTTAGGCCTCTGTCCCTGCCACCCTATACGTTGGAAACTCTTTACCTTTTAACTAAAGCCGCTGACAAAGGCTAGTTGGTAATATAGGAGAGCCAGAAGTTGTTGAAGTACCTTTATAAAGTAGGCTTCGCCCGCGTGGAGGTCGGATAACATCCCACGGGAACGTACTACCGGGAATAAATTATCCTATTTGTTAATCCAGATTCTAAACTATCAGTGTACCAAGTTACATCCAAATCCTTTCAAGCATTTTTGTGAGATTGATTTGCAAACATCCATACACCCTCACAAACTTTCACATTTATAATATTGGATAGTGGTATTAATGCCTAAGTCAACTAAAAAGATATTCCGTATACATATGGCTAGGTCTAAGTACAGTCAGAAAAACGTTTCTTCCAAATTGGTGTCATCAATTGTCTGGTACGTAGGTTGGATAATGAAATCACTACTGTCACTCTTTTTTCGACAAAGACTAATTAATTAAATTTGAAAACATGTCATCCGTTATCTAAATCTTCAATATAATATCTTATGAACCCTTTTTTTTACTGAAATTAAGTACCTAGTAATTTTTTGCCGTCTTACGTATACATACCAATAGTTCACACTTGGCTGAGTGAGAAACAGAAAAACAAAAAAATGTTTATACATAAAAATAATAGTTTAAAAAAACTAAAAAACACGCTTCCATTGAAAACCTAACTAAAAAGTACAAAATAATGGAAAAAAAGCGTGGTGTGCTTTTAAAGGTATTTCTTTATTGATATCAGGCACCCCACGCTTTTTTACACGCTTTATATTAGCTTCACTTGTATGTTTGTATATTTGTATGTTAGTATGTTTGTATGTTTGTTTGTAACCGACTCCTTATAGCGCGATTTTGACCCACTTTAAACGAACAGATTTCATTCAAACTTTGCACACCTGTCAAGGACCGATGACAATGCAATAATTTCATAAATTTGTGCCATTATCCTGACCAGGATTACCAGGACAGGCTTAACTTGCCTGAGCGTCTTTTGTATGCTGTCCGCTAGAGGGCGCTAGTTAGTTGACGTACATCTGTGACGCGTTCGCAGTGGTGCCAACTTAGGGTAATTTACCCTAGATTTAGGGTTAAATTTAATCAGCAGGGTAATGTTTAGGGTAAAAACTCGGTGAGGGTAATTTTAGGGTAAATTTAAACATGATTCACTTCACAGATTTTATGAACACACATTTAAATTACTACATACCAACCCTGCCCCGCTGCCCGCTCGCATTGTTCGCAAAGTAGTCTTGGGCATAGTAGTTCGCGACTGAGATCGCTCAGTTTAGTTCACCGCTCCTTACCGAACTAGTTCGCTCTTCTAGTTCGTCAGCTCCCAGCTCGAATCAAAGAGAGGCAGATCGTTCGATCGTTCGCTCGTTTTGATTTTGCTCCTACTGCATGCGACAAGATTATGGAATGTTCTACTTTTACCTACAATTTTTGGACTTTAAAAACAGCAAAAACCTCTGAATGATAATTTATAAAATGATCATGATTGTAAATAATACCAAAGTTTATTGTTGCAATAAATAACTAGTTTAGTGAATATAAAAAACTTTTTGTATTTTGTTTCGTGTATTAGTTCGGTTGACGCCATCCTCGCTCATTCGGTCACGAACTGACGAACTAACGAACTGCGGATCGGGGAATGAGGGAACTAATTCGCGTAGTTCATCTATGAGAGCGCTCTCACGACCTAGTTCGTTCGCTAACTACACAAGACTATCGCAAAGTACTTTGTATCCTGCTCGCTTGGCGTGTACGCACGATACTGTGATTACTGAGTAAAATGGCGTAAATGTTTTCGACAGTGAAGGAACGCGAATTAAAAAATTTAGGGTAATTTTTTTCATTTAACTGTAAATCTGGGGTAAAATGAGATCAGACTTGGGGTAAAACAAAAAAAGGACCTGGCAACACTGCGCGCTCGAGCGGTAACTGCTCGCGCTTAATATAAAAATCTAGCTAATAAGTGAGTTTGTCAAGACTTTTTTTTGTGTTAAACTTGTTTTTCTTGAACAATAAACTGTTATTGTAATAAGTGAGTCCTAATTTGCTCCCCACCGACGCTATAAGGGGCTGCCCAACGTGTTTGGTATTTCGTGTAGTGTATTACGGAGTGCAGATCGCGAAATAACTTGCAACGATCACAAAAAATAACCGTAGGGGACTATTATCAAACCTAGGAGTGTGTTCTTCTTGTTTATCCTGTGTCTTCAGTGACCAAAATGCCAAGAACACGGTCAGAAGAAAACTCGGACTCGAATGGCGCCGCGGACGCGGCCGCCGTGAACATTACAATGTCTCAAGAAACTCTCGCTAGCTTTATAGCATCGAATGCTCTCCGCAGTTTTTCGATGTTAAGTACTTGAAGGACCTGCTGCAGTTTGGTGGCAAGGTGTGAAGCTGTCAACCAGCACGTGGTCGGAAGCCGTCACCAGAATAAAATGCGCCTTCGGTGAACATGACCCGCCACATCGCCTTTACCGTAAACTCTTTAATATTAATCATCAAGAAGATGAAAACACTGACTTGTTTATTGCTAAGGTACGTACAATATTAGCCAAGTTCCCAAAGGATGACCTCTCAGAGAAGGTTCAATTGGATATGGCATACGGTCTACTTAACACGCGCGTTAGAAAACGCGTGACGAGAGAATGCGTTAATAACTTCGACGAGCTGCTCTACAAGTCTCGACAGGTCGAAGATTTGGTAAAAGAAGTTGCCTAGTTTTTACGATTGTCATGGTTACAATAGATAGAAGATCAGCTACATGTTCTCAATAAAATGTTATTTAATGGCAACAACATAGTTATTCCTAGCACTATGCATGATTACATTTTAAAATTGGTCCATGAAGGACATCAAGGTATAAACAGTTGCATACGCCATGCAAAGACAACTGTGTACTGGCCTAGCATATATGATGACATCACTAAATTCATATCACAGTGTCCTACATGTCTTACTTACCGTCATAACAATGTTAAACAGCCAATAATACACCATGAGCACAAGATGTTACCATGGTCGAAAGTTGGTGTTGATATCTTTGAATTTAACAAAAGTAAATATCTTATTGTTATAGATTATTATTCAAAATATGTAGAGATAGCTTATTTAAAATCAGATTCAACAGCTAAAACTTTAATAATACATTTAAAAACTAATTTGCACGTCATGGCATACCAGAAACCATGAATTCAGATAATGGTCCACCTTTCAATAGTAAAGAATTTAAAGATTTTACTACTGAATGGGAAATACACCACACTACTTCAAGCCCATACATGAGTCGATCAAATGGAATGGTGGAACGAGAGGTTGGTTCAATTTAATCCATGTTTTCAAAATGTAAAGCTGACAACTCAGACCCATACATTGCTCTACTGATGTATAGGAACACTCCTAAACACACAGGTTATTCACCTGCACAACTGTGCATGTCACGCAACTACGCACTAAATTACCTACCTCAGACACCACATTAACACCAAATATAGTTGACACCAGTAAGGTAGAGAAGAAAATTAAAAAACAACAGTTAAAAACAGCATTTTATTACAATAGAAACACAAAAACACTTCCAACACTAGACATAGGTGACAAAATCTATTTTAAACACAAACCACTTGGGTTCCTGGTATAATATCAGAAAAGGATAGTCTTCCTCATAGCTATATTATCACTTCTCCTCAAGGATCTTTCCATAGAAATCGCGAACACATATTGAAACCAACTTCAACCACTCCTCCGTTGACTGTAGCAGTACCTAAAAAGAAAACAAAATTAGGACAGAGAATAATATCCCCAACCAGTCAGCACCATATGTGACACTATCAGGGCGTACAGTTAAGAAACCAATTAGATATGATGATGAATATAATTAAGTTTCTATGTACAATGATAAATAACAGACTTGTATTTATTTTTTACCTTGAATTGTCAAACGTCACAAGTGTCAACGTCAACCATCAGTTGCGTTCCGTTTCAAACTTTTGTAAAAGTTTTCATGGTTTGACTACTTGCGATTGTACTAAAAAAAAAAGAACGATTGAATACTTACTTTGTTTTATAAACCAGTTGCTGGCCATGGAATCTTGTCAGGATAATTTCCTAAAACTTAAGTAGTGTTAACATTTTGAACGCCGCGCGTTTTTGAACTAGTCTAATACCGTACGCCGGCGATTTTTGCATTATTTTGAAAATTTGTAAATAATAGTCTATTACAGATACCTACATATTTTTTATACATTGTAAATTTAGGTTTATATTTGTTATTTATGAAATAAAATTATTAAATACATATAATGAAATGTATTTATTCGACAGTTTTGAATAGTGCACTGAACAACTCGAAACGAAGCGGGACGGCGGCGTACTGAGCGACAGGAACGTACGCACTCCGCGTTCGTTCCTGTCGACTTGACACACACATAAAAAGAGCTACATGTCTATAATTTTGAACATGTGTGCATTATGGATGTAGCTAATGACCAATAACAGCCAACAGTTACTTATAGTTATCATGGAATTGAAAGTAGATTAATAAGTTAAAAAACACGGTTTTATAAATAAACCAAACTAAAAAGTAGAAAATAAATAATAGTTTAAAAAAAAAACTAAAAACACGCTTTATATAGAAAACCAAACTAAAAAGTAAAAAATAAATTTTAATAAATTTGAAGTAAGAATAGTATAAAAAATCGAATAAATGTAAATGAATAATAGTGTAAGAAAGAAAAAAATGTTTTATTTAAAAAAAAGCGTGGGGTGCATGGTGTCAATAGTTAATAATATTTCATTGACAGATATGACCAGAAGGATTATCTTTTCGATAATATCTTAAAAAGCACCCCACGCTTTTTTTGAAATAAAACATTTTTTTCTTTCTTACACTATTATTCATTTACATTTATTCGATTTTTTATACTATTCTTACTTCAAATTTATTAAAATTTATTTTTTACTTTTTAGTTTGGTTTTCTATATAAAGCGTGTTTTTAGTTTTTTTTTTAAACTATTATTTATTTTCTTTATTTTGTACTTTTTAGTTTGGTTTTCAATGGAAGCGTGTTTTTTAGTTTTTTTAAACTATTAATTATTTTCTATTTTTTAGGGTGTTTCGAATTTTGAGACGCATGTCAGCGTAGTTTGTGACGTATGTCAGCGTAGTTTGTGACGTATGTCAGCGTAGTTTTCGAAGACAGTTTTTTTGCTGTCCTGGTACCCTTGGCAAGGATAATGGCACAAAATTTATAAAATTATTGCATTGTCATCGGTCCTTGACAGGCGTGCAAAGTTTGAATGAAATCTGGTCGTTTAAAGTGGGTCAAAATCGCGCTATAAGGAGTCGGTTACAAACAAACGTACAAACATACAAGTGAAGCTAATATATAAAGCGTCAAAGCGTGTAATAAATTGCTTTTTGTTCAGAATACGTAATTTACTGCGATCCACAAACACGGTCAAAAAGTCAAAAGATACTTCTTATCAAACACCTCTGAAGTTTGGTTTTGTTAGGGTTTTATCTTTTATTTTTATACTAGCTTTTGCCCGCGGCTTCGCCCGCGTGGATGTCGGAAATTAATGCAAGAGGACGTACTACCGCGATAAGAATGTGTTATTCCAGGTTATATAGGTAATATAGACTCTGTGTGCTATTTTCGATCCAGATCCATTCAGCCATTTTTGCGTGATTGAGAAACAAACACCCAATCATACATATTTTCACATTTATAATATTAGTAGTAGTAGGATTATAATTCATATTACTTAGGATTCATAGTTTATGAGAACATCATGTGTGTTGGTGTTTTTAAAAATAAGAGTAATAGTATTCAGAGTAAGAAGATTGCGACATAGGACTTGGTTTAGTTGAATATAAGCCTTCCTGGTTTTTCTTAACGCTCCTATTTTACCTATACAGGCACTCAATCATTCACCAGACACCGAACATAATTATAGGAATAGTATTTTTGCCAGTGGCTTGGCCCGTATAGCTGTTGGAAAATATCACCCGGGAACCTACTACCGGGATAAAGTAGGTATCCTATCTGTTACGTATCCATGATATAATATAATTATCTCTGTGCCAAATTCGATCTAAATCCGTTTGGCTGTCTTTGCATCATTGAGAAACAAACATCCAAAAATCTAAACATCTAAGCCATTTCAAGGTCTCTTACTTGGAATAATACTATTAGGTTTATTTTAAGTATAATGAACACAAATGCTATTCGCAATTACTATGAAGCCAAAGTAATATGAATTACAATCCTACTTATCCTGTACTACCCGGCCGCTGCCAACGCGCTCTGCGCCCGCTTTTTAAATCTCTAATATCTTCTAAGATATTCATTTAAACTACATGCTGTAAAGGGCCACATTGATCTAAATTAAATCCACAATGTATTTAAGGTACTTAATTGGATAAGGATTAATGTTGTATTGCTTAAAATCGCTTCGTAAATAAACCCTTATTTCTCGTAAAAAGTAAAAGATAAAAAATGGTTATTGTGGGTTATCCCTAAGAGATAGACATTTGCGACATTTTTGTAGGCCTTTTTAAGGTGTACAATACTGTAGTACATAATTTTGATCTATTTCGTAGGATTCAGCCAGAGTTTTTCGAATTTTGAGACGGATTTCAGCGTAGTTTATGACGTATGTCACCATAGTTTTCGAAGACAGTTATTTTTTCTAAAATAAAAGAATCTTTCTAATATAAAAGTAGCTCCTTGTTACATCAGCTATCTGCCAGTGAAAGTCCTGTCAAAATCGGTCCAGCCATTTCAGAGATTAGCCGGAACAAACAGACAGATAGACACAAAAATTGTAAAAAATGTTGTTTTGGTATATGTACCGTGTATACATCCATATACACTTAGTAAAAAGTGGTTATCTTAATATTAAAAACGGACACTCCAATTTTATTTATTTGTATAGATGTATAGATAAACAACAAAAAAAACATATTTTTGCGGATATTATAACGTATCGTTAAACGAATATTAATGTTTCAAATAAAAATTCAATTTCTTTAGCTATCGTGTTTTGTTCAACAGGTATGTTTATTCTTTAACTGGTCGAATGCGTCAATCACAGAAACAATTAAAAAGCCATTGGGTCCCGCGTGGATCTAAGTTCCGGCATACGGTTCTGGCATAAGATTAAGAAGAATTTGTAAATTATTAGAAACAAAGACGTAAAACAAAAAAAAAAAGATTTAGAAGGTTTATTAGGTATCTCGTATTTCCTCCCCGGGCTCTAGTGATTGCGTGCATGCGATTCCTTATGGAACGGATAAGAGTCACAATCTTGTATTGTGGGATGTTATCCCACTCTTCTTTTATAGCTGTTTTAAGTTTTGGCCATGCGTCTACGGAGCAGGATCACTCGCTCTGACTCGACTCTTCAACTCATCTCAATAGTTGTTCTATAGGATTCATATCCCGGCTTCTTGCTGCCAGCCCATACCCGTTATATCGACTTCGCTCATTTACAATGCCTGCGGTATGAGCTCTGCTATTGTCCTGCATAAAATGAACTCTTCGCCAATAAAATATGGTTAGAGTACCACATGAGGCTCCAGACATTCTTCGATGGAACATGCCCCATTTAATGATGGTAAGCGAGGTCCAAATACAAAAGCAAGTTCAGTTTTTTCCATCGGCGCTTATGCCTTCCCAAACCATCCGTGAACCGCCACGCGCCGCTGCAACTGACTCTTTCTTTAATGCAGGACTGTGCAAAACGCTCTCCCTCTCTTCGATACACCTTCTGACTTCCGTCGTTACCATACAACATCATCTTATTCTCGCGAGAGTAAGATGATGTTGTATGGTAACGACTCGTCAGAAAACAGAACTTTGCTCCAATGAAAGTATAATCAATTTAAGTGCTCACGTGCAAAGTTGAGGCGCGCTCTTCGGTGGTCTACCTTCAATTTTACGCCATTCTCTTTCATCTTCTTCTTATATTAGAATTGCTTTCAGTCAATCCTCGAACCTCACGGAGCCATTGCAGCAGTTGAATAGAATTAAAGTGACGATTTCTTAGAGAAACTGACACAGTTAAATAAACTTGAGCGTCTGCAAAATATCTGCATTCGTTTTGTTTTTAATCTTAAAAAATATGATCACGTTTCTAACTTTCGCAAAGTTCTCAAGTGGCTCCCTATTCGACTTCGCAGGAACTCTCGGATATTGTGTCTGCTATTTAACATTCTCCACAACCCTGAGACCCCATCCTATTTGCGGGAACGCTTCTCCTACGCCCGTCCTTTAGATGCACCTTGCAGGTCGCATCTTAGAAGTCTCCTCAAGTTCCCTCCTCACTCAACCGACTTCTACTCCTACTCCTTCACCGTGCATGCGGTTCGGTTGTGGAATGCACTTCCGCCTGACATAAGGAACTGCTCTACTATCGCTGTATTTAAAAGAAGAGTGAAAGAACACTATCTCTCCACGTTGTCATAATTGCTCATGAATGTTTTCATTTCAATTACATTATTAGTATAATATATATTTAGTGATATTTATTCTAGAAGTATTTATGTATGTTTGCATGTATGTATATTTTTATTTTGTATGTTTATATTTAAATTATAGTATTATTTTTCTTCTACTATTATATTACACACGTTGTCTACATCTCTTTGTATATTCTCTCCTATTGCAGGTATGCTGGAAGAGATTTCTATAGAAATAAGCATTACCTTTGTACATATTTTTCTGTTCCTTTCTTCTTGTCTATTTTTATGTGTGCATAAATGGTTAAATAAAATAAATAAATAAAATAAACAGTATACCGGTCATTCTGCCTAGATATGACTGGATATCTACCAGATCCTGGACGGCCAGTAAACATACCATTCTCCTGTTAACGCTGAAAATTACGTTTGGAAATGGTTGGAGGACTTGTGGATCATGACGTATTTAAAACAAATAATCCCGACATTTCACATACTACTATCTAACCACTATTAAAAAAGTGATGATTGTTGACTGCTCGGGAAGTCGGGGTGTGCCGCACTAACAGTTACTTTACAGTAAAATAACTGCCCATTGTCATAATTTTCTATTTGTTTTATATAGTTTCGATATTATTATTATTTGGTTCTATAACCGGCGTGTATGTATGACCAATAGTATGAACCTAAAACGAGGCATAAGGAGTGTGTAGAGATCGTAGCAGGTGGCGTTCCGTGGTTTCTGCCTACCCCCATAGAAAAAAGGCGTGATTGTATGTATGTGTGTGTATGTTGTTCTATAACACTGCTGTTGGGTTGCTGCTATAGATAAGTCTGTCAAAATCACTGTGATATTTATTCTCGTTATGATAAAGTTGCTATTGGAATGCTGTAGTCAGAGATGAACCGTGCAATAACTGTGTAAGGACTATAGGTATATCACCACTTGTGTCTCCTGACTCTCGTGGGGGTGATTACATTTACAGTCCGGCCTGTCGTTAGCAACGTACAATATAGTGAGGAAACATTATAATTTTGCACTCAATTAACATACGGAAAGATAAAATATAAACATTACAAGCGTCAGCTGATACTTGTGCAAGATTGTACATTATTATTAATGCACAAATTAGCAGAAATGAGGAAACCAACCAGGTTACATGCAGTTTATTTTAAGTACGGAGCACTAGCGTGTGGATGTTCACAGATTGATCACTGGTGTGGTGACTCATACCAGGAAGGTAGGGTTTGGGTTGAATAAAAAATATATTATTGATATAAAATGCTATTAAAATGAAATCTGCATATTTTGTCCCACTGCTGGACAAAGGCCTCTTCTCAGTAGTCAATGTACAGAGCCACCAGCATTGATTACTATGCTTGCTCAGGCCGGACGATTTCAGAATATTGCAAGTATATTAACCGAATGCAAGAGATCAATTAAAAAAACCAAATTCGTATGATGATCCTTATTAATCCGACAATAGATCGTGAAAGAAATACTCATATAAACAGCATCAACAAACAGGATCATCGCGAAGAATACAGCTGGGGTACGCTGCAATTAGAAAACTGGTCGACATATTGAGATCAGCCAAAATTCTACAGAGTCTGCTGCCTCTATAATCAATGTCTTCTACCCACCATGACGTCCGATGCTTCGACGTGGACGATCACGTAGGAGGTTATGTACAGGCTAAGAGTTGCACAGAGAGCCGTGGAGCGTTCCATGCTTGGCCTCAGACTAATAGACTGACATCCAGCCGTTGACATACGGAGACGTATCAAGTTCTTCGATATCGACAAGTGTATTATGAAACTTAAATGGAGTTGGACAGGACACCTGGCAAGGCGCAGTGATGAAATGCACAACCTGGATGAGGCTGGCACAGGACCGAGGGGATTGGCACAAGGAAAGAGAAGCCTATATCCAGCATTGGCTGAAGACGGGCTGTGGTGTGGCTGATAATAACGATGTACTCATTTAATAGCAGGATTTCTCATGAATTTTTATCATTAGCGCTACAAGCAACTCTAAAACCAACTTATCCGATCAGTTTGCTAATTCAAGGATATTTCCTCGCATAAAATGACCTCCGTAGTGTTCATAGAACTCGCATGGAATAAACTGGAACAACAGAGAACTCGTTTAATTTCAGTAAACAAGTAAAACTCGGTCAAAGCTTATCATTGGCGATATTGGCGGGCACAATGTCACCGACTTGCAAAAGCAACTACTTCCTATTCCCTGACTGGAAACGATACCTCACGAGTGTTCCATTGCGGGCGGGCCGCTACAGCTGTTGACCTTCACTGAGGTGAAGCAGTAATATAGACAAAGTTATACGTAAACTTCGATATTTTATACAGTTTTCAATCTATTTGTACGTTACTACCTTTTGTCCGCGTCATCACCCGCATGGACGTGAGAAATTATACCAGGGACCACTGAGGGATAAAAGTATCGTAAGTGCTCCGAGCCCAGCTCATGGCCTATCCGTCTGATGAATTTTATAAAGAAAAGCTAGTTTCACATTAAACACATAGCATAACATCACGCCTTGTGTCCCCGAAGGGCTGGCAGAGGTGTACCGATAGTGACACCCACGTTTCGACAGTTATTTTAAGCCCCCTTGTAATAAAGGGCGAATCTATTGCGATCAACCGGCCACAAATCTAGACTCCAGGCTACTACTGACAACTTCTTGATGGAAAAACCTTCTAAGTTTTGCATTTTTATTATTAGTATAGTAGGGACTGGGGACTTGTGATTTGATTCACCTTATATAAGCAAAGGACATGTATTAAAAGTCGGGTTTTTAAAGGTTTTTGATGTAGGCTGGTTCTCTTAGTGCAAGGTGATAGTCGACTCATAAAATCAAAAGTTTGGCTAGTGCCTTTTGTGATCAAGGTCAAAGGCTTGGCACCCGCATTTGGGAAAATCTACATACGTTAGTGATTGAGACCTCGACCATTTAGAAAAACTTCAATTTATTCAATGTAAATACCACAAAACTTTAACTGTATGATTAGTGTATTCAGTAGAAGGTCTTTGAAAGTTCCAAATGTCTATTGGGCAGCAACGTCACTGGAAAATCAAGGTGATAAACGAATAGTTAACGTATTTACCACAAAATATTATTATATTTATAAGCATTACATAACATCATCCTATTTCTTCTCGTGGGTGTCGTAAAAGGCGACTAAGGAACTTACTAAAGAATAGGCAGCAGCGTTTTCTATGTATTTTACTACCATACTACTATCGCCAACCCGCCTGCCAATCGTGGCGATTAGGGCAAAATCCCTTTTGGGGAGGCTTATGTCCAGCTGTGGACGTTATTCGGCTGTAATGATGATGATGATGATGACATAACATCACGCCCGTTTTGCCCTAAGGGTTAAGCTGAGGTGTAGCTCCTCGTATCAAAAGTACACGTAAGTGTATGAATGTGTATGAGCGTATAAATAAGGTTATTATACTTTCTTATGACACGGATTTCCGCAAGGTAACGGCGGATTCCATTATTTATAAATTTATGGTTAATAGGCCTTGTTCGTGGCATTTGAGATAATTCTGGGCCTATCGCTGTCGACCACAGTTCCGGCTGCATGTGAGATGACAACAAAATAATTCTCTAGTAGTTAAAGTGTTACTAGATTTTTCTCACTAGCAGCCCGTAGAATTAATTTGTGCCCAGTTGACGGCAGTAAATTCGCACTTTATTGCGTGGGACTTAAACAAGACGTGGGTGAAGTGGATGTTCTACAGGTAGGTATGTCTCTGCCGACCGCTTTGGGGATACCAGCGTCATATTGTGTTTTGTTATGATTAAAGTTAATCAACAGTATATTTTGTGTTATTGTATCTACTCGTACGTCATTCTTTTCTCTGTTTTGTTTTATTCCAGCAGAGTCGGGAGCATTCTGCGCAGTTACTTGGACTGGCAGAATCATTTTAATAAAATTATAAAAAAATGATATGTTTATGACAAATATGTTGAGGTAGGTAAGGTAGTGTTCTAGTGATATAGCTTCCTTATAAGGTAAGTTGAACAGTTATCTGTATGTCGACTCTGATTAACGTATTAGATAAGTAGGTATGTATGTAAGGGTTTAACAAAAGAATTTCAAACCAGAAGGTAAATAGCAATTCTTATTTCAAGTTAATTCTTTATCTCTTAGTCTGAACGTCGCTGTTATTCAAGAAAATTAAATTAGCTAACTGTTAAGATTTGACATTTCCTTAAGGACGCCTTTTGAGGTTTTGTTCTTACGACATAAAAACACTGTCATTTTTGTTTTCGAACTTGACATTCAAAATATACTAAAGAACCACAATAATGCGTCAGTTTAGATACTATTTATTATTATATTGAATCCAGTTCAAGGGTGGTGTTCATCTAGCGCGCTCCATAAGAAGGCATGTGGTCGTGGTGCCAACAAGGCGCCGTGTCCTTGTCTACATCGACACTATTTGGTGTTCACGTGTATTTGGAAAAGAGGAAGTTTTAATGTGTGTGACATAAGCTATTATCTTATTTGCCAAATGAGGATCAACCAAAGTTATTATTAAAAACTTTCTGGTGACGTCCGCACAGTTTCCACGAGTAAACAGTGTTGATAAAAATAAACAAAAAACATAACCCTTATATTTTTAGCTCACAGTTCAATGTTTCGTAACCGTAAGGTATTAATAAATGTGTGCCAGTTAATTATAGTCCTATACTTTTACGATGTAATTATCGTGTATAAAAATGTGTATTGATACACAACATATTTTTGTAAAATCTAGGCCAATCCTTTGATTGAACGACCACGTTCATATTTAATAAGACAATTCTTTCCAAATTAATTTTCCTCACATTTGCCTCCTACGCCTTATCCATTCTTCTATAAATAACCCACCCCTTTACAAACTCTTCCCGAACCCGCTACGCGCCTGCTACGGCGTAGCAGTTACGCGTATGCTACGAGGATGGGCTACAAATCTGTACGTACTAGCTAATACTGCTTTTAATTTAGTCTGGTTTTGGCCTGTTGGTCTTGTGGTTAGCGACCCTGACTGCTATGCCGGAGGTCGTGGGTTCGATTCCCACCCAGGACAAATGTTTGTGTGATGAGCACGATCATTTGTTCTGTGTCTGGGTGTAATTTATCTATAATATATATGTATTTAGAAATATATAAGTATGTTTATCAGTTGTCTAGTACCCATAACACAAGCTCTGCTTAGCTTGGGACTAGATGGCGTTGTGTGATAGTTGTGGAATATTATAATATTATTATTATTAATTACTGAAGTTGATCTCGCACCTTATCTCATATCCCGGTTTTTAGTGTTTTAACAAATAATCCCGGAATCCCGAGATACTTCGGTTTTTCGAATTGTAATGAAAAATCACAATCCCAATCACGTTAGGTTTTGAGTTATTTGCACGTATCAAAATAAGTCGCATATAAGGCCGCATATTTATTTTAATTGTAGTTACTTAGCTTGGTTCTTTAGAGCCCCAAGGAACCATAAACCTACGTATTTGATATAATTTCAACTTCATACTTCTCGCGTCACTGAGAAAAAGCGTCTTGACAGACTGACAAATGGACGGACAAAGAAGTGACCCTATAAGGTTCTTTCCTTTTGAGGAACCTAGAAAATACATATAAACTACATTTACAACTTCTACTTCCCTCTAGCAACTTTTAGACAACTACTAGAAGTGTGCATTGTGGTTTTATATTTGTATAATAATGATTTATACACTCAGTGTGGTCATTGAACTTTAGTAGTTAATGTTCGAGTTTTAATCGACCTCTCAGCGAAAATACATAATTGCTTGGAACGTAAGTACCTATACACATTCGCTCGTCCACCAACATGTGGGCCGGTTCGCGTTTAGATCTCATTACAGACAGCTCTTACTCAAAACCATTACCATAACCATAAATTGTTGCGGATTGGCGATCGCGGCATGGTAGTAAAATGCATAGAGAACACTGTTGCCCATTCTCTAGTAATTCCATTAGAAGCCTCTTACGACATCCACGACAAAGAAATGGGGATGGGGGATATTCACCACCAGTGTCACCAAACTAAAAAAAAAAGCACTATGAAACCGCTTCTTCGAAGAGCACTAACATGTCTCATGTTCTACTTTTATTTGCTCCGAGTTATTTTACTACTTATTTATTTTAACCTGTCTACTGTCTCAAAAGACGGTAGATAGAAGAAGGAAGAAGAAGGCCAATTACAAGGTTTCACTAATAAAATTAGAATAAAAGCAATTTTATGAGTGAAAACTTGTACATCTTTCACTAATGTTAACCTATCTATAACGTAGCTGTAAGTTTTCTTAAGATAATAAATTAATATCATCAGTATGGGATAGCTGTGTTAGCTCACCACTTCTACAACTCATAACAATTAACTTATTTGTAAGTTTGGGTGTTCGATTAACGGTTGTCCTATGAACTACGTGATATTTTTGATACAGTTCCGCATACTTTGCGACTGCGGTCGGGCGACGACCGACACGTACTCTGAAGCCATTAAAAAATACATCTAACGCAGAACGCAGTTCTAAGTTCTGCAACACCCATACTGGCTGACCTGACCACCATTTCACCTCAATCATAATACAATGCGAGAGAGCCGTCACCGGACAGCGTGACATCATCCCTACTCCTTCGACTTGGCATTATGCGCGTGCGCAAGGTGACTGAAATGTAAACCACCTTGTTTGTGGTGCAAATGTTCTCGTATTTCATGGCGTTATTGTTTTATTTCACGTCCTGTAGTATTAACAATCCCCCCTCCCTTCCTCCCTGCTTCCCGCACCCCCTCGGGGTCCGCACAGCTGACATTGCAACTTTAATCAATAAAATTAACGGTAATGGATTCCCATTATGTCATGAATTGATGATTCAGTGGCTGAATTATAGTTTCTGTGCCGCAGTCGCAGGTTCAGATAAAGAAATATAAAAGTAAAAAGGTATGTATAGATGACGTAAGTGTCTCTGAACTAAGCTTTTAAAGGAAATGGAAAACTGTGCAAACTATGCCAACACATTTTCAGCACATCAGCAGCCTATAATGTTCCCACTGCTGGGACACAGGCCAAGTGCGGGTTAAGATGTGGAATACCTTCGAATTTTCCATTCTAGGATATGCGTTTCGTCATAATGTTTAACTTCACCGTTTTGAGAGCAGTGGTAATCTATACTATCATACACAAATTATAAAGCTCAAGAGTTTGTTTGTTCGGTTGAACGCAGTAATCTCAGGAACTACTGATTCAAATTTAAAAATTCTTTTGGTTGGAATGATGATGATGATGAAAGCGCCGACCTGGGTTCGAACCTGCGACCTACAGCTCGTAAGTCGCAGCCAATACCGCTGGGCCACCACCTCTCACAATTTATTGAATAGGTCATATTAAAAGAGCTGATCCTGAATATCTACTTGCAACAATAGCTAGTTTTAGGACAATTATTTTAAGACAAGTCACATAAAATGCTTGTCGAATATATAACATGACATCATAACTTGACCTAACGTAATTCAATCATCACATATGTAGTTTCTTGGACTGATAGTAGGTCAAGAAACTATTTGATAGAGCTCGCCTGAATTAAAACTACGTAAAGATTCCGTTTAATTCTGGTAAGTTTTCGGAGTATCCAATAATTTTTTCAGATTAAATCTGACGGATCACAAGGCTAGGGTCGCTCTTGTATCTTCAAGTCCGTCCTTATAAGGTGGGCAGGAATCCAGGCCAGGTCTGTAAGACTTACCACTTATACGTGTCGCGTATATTTAGTTTGTTCGCTGTGTGTACACTCCCCGCTCTAGGAGGCGCGTGGAAGTCGTAAGGCACCACCAAATACCTACTCAAGTTACAGCCACACTTCCTGCCGGCATGTAGTTTTAGATGATAAAAAATATCGGTAGTTAGTTTTTGCCCGAAACACAGGTATGAATAAACCTAGATCGGGCGGGTTGCTACCTATAATTCTAATTCCGAAATATCATTACTTGAATTTGTGGTAATGTTTTTTTTTAAACTTATATTTAGGCATGTAATTAGTTTAATACACTCTTTTTGTAAACGGATTTATGTTTTTTAAGAGGTCCCTTACCTCAATTGGAAAACAGAACCCTTATAGGATCACTTCGTTGTCCGTCCGTCTGTCTGCCTGTCAAGAATCTCGGGAACGCGTCGAGGTATCGAGTTGAAATTAAAACAATATACTCAAGTCTAAAGTTTCTTAAAGTTGTGAAAAAAAAACAAATTTCTAAGTTTACGTGAAAAAAGAAACAGCCTTATATGCCACAAAAAACGTATATTTCGACACTCTCAAGGGAATCAAAATATATAGGGTATTTCCCGTTGGCCTAGAACTATAAAATTTGTCAAGTAATACCGTCTTATACTACAAGTATATGGAAAAAGATGAAAACTATACATTTGTTATTATATCATTAAAAAAATGATATTTAAGTAATTAAAAAACTAATTTTGATAATATGTACCTACATACAAATTTGTACGGAACCCTCGTTGGGCGAGTCCGACTCGCACTTGTCCGGTTTTTTTTATTGTATGTAATTATAAGTACTCCCTACAAACTATTAACATTGAGTATATTTCTTTATGTATCATATTTATATATCAATAGTCTTGCAAGGCACGCCAATTAATGACTTTTATAGCCAAATTAAACTACAAATAATTTCGATTCTGACCCCCAGTATTACCAAGGGGTATCGTATTACCCAGTGACTGGGGTGTGGAGGTCAGATAGGCAGACGCTCTATTTACATACTGGTATTCAGCTGCATCCGGTTAGAGTGGAAGCTGACCCCAACATACTTGGAAAAGGGTGAACATTACCAGCCTGGCGCTGCGAGTTCACCGTTCTCTCGCGGGAATCATTCATCATCATTTCAGCCGCAAGACGTCCACTGCTGGACCCAGGCCTCCCCCAATTCGGGGGGCTTTGCCATAATCGCCACGCTTGGCAGGCGGGTTCGTGATCGCAGTATGGTGGTAAAATGCATAGAGAACGCTGCTGCCCATTCTCTAGTAAGTCCCTTAGTCGCCTTTTACGACACCCACGGGAAGATACGGGGTGGTTTTATTCTTTACGTCCGGCACCACACGGTACTCGCGGGAATATCAGGATAAAAATAATAAATGTCCTAGTTCAGTTAATGGTGTGTCATATGCCACTTTCCATCCAAATCCGTTGAACCGTTTTAGCCTGAAAGCGTAACAAACATACAAAGACCAAATATTTTCTCTTTATTAACCGCTCAAAGTGGCAGAGCTAGGAAGACGCCTATGACCAGCAGTGGACGCCTATCGGCTATAATGATGATGATGATGAACCGACTAACAAAAGGACGCTTTACTTATTTTTTATACATTTATGACTACGAACGACTTTTTACTGAGTTGTCCGATTTTTAACCGACGAAAAAAACGGAGGAGGTTCTTAATTCGACGCGTATTTCTTTTTTGTATGACCACGCGTAACTTTTTGCGTAGTAGTCCGATAGTGATAATTCTTTTTATTGGAAAGGATATCATTCAATAGATCAGTTATAAATGAACAAAGATCACTCAAAGCACCGACTCAAAATTTTAAGGTTTAGATATTATTTTTTGCTTTTCAGTTTTTCCGGGGGTTTAATTTTTTTCTAACATATTTTTTGATTGGAAAGGTTTGTATTTCATAGTTGGCCCCTTTCAAAATTGTAAAACAAAACTGGAAAGCCAAAAACAAACCGTTTAGTTAAACTCCTGCTGCTTAAGCTCCTAAATTAAAGTAAATGGCTAATCTTGGCAGCCTGAGTGATCTGCGTTGGTAGTTTATGCTTTTCAGTTTCTTCGTCTTTTGTCGGCTTAATTTCTTGTTAAATATTATCAAGAGCTGTGGTATCGGCCCCGGCTTATGAGTTGCAGCTCGTGGGTTAGAACCCAAGCAGGCGCTGTACTTTGTGTAAATAGTTTCTCTCTAAAAGCTGAAGGAAAACATCCTGAGGAAACCGGCATGTCCAAGAACCAAAAATTCCAAGACATGTGACATCTACCAACCCACATTGGACCCGCGTGGAAGATTATGGCCCTGCCATAAAAAGAACCACCAACCTTACCAACTTACCAACTTCTTCGTATGTTCATAAAGCTGGGCAAATATTAGGTTGGGGAAAAAGTCTTTTCGCATTGTATGTATGAACTTGTAATAAAATCTCTTTGGCTATACTATTTGTATCTGGCTGGTTTTGGTATCATTAAAAGTTTAAATTTTAAAGAACATAATTCCAAATTCAAGTTAGGAAAATGTGTGATTTTCATTTGTTTTTCGTACCGTCAAGATGAGTGAATCTAATGAAGAAATTCGATACATTTTAAAATTTTACTACAAAAAAGGTAAAAATGCAACGCAAGCCGCGAAAAAAAATTGCGATGTTTATGGACCTAGTGTAGTGTCTGTGAGAGTAGCACAAATTTGGTTTAAGCGTTTTCAATCCGGAAATTTTGATATCAAAGATGCACGTCGCTCTGGTCGCCCTATTACGAATAAAATGGATGCCATTTTTGAAAAAGTGGAGCAAGATCGGCATACCAGTAGTTACGACGTAGCTGAAGAACTGGAAATTGACCACAAAACAGTTTTGGCGCATTTGAAAAAAACTGGGTACACAAAAAAGCTCGACATTTGGGTACCTCACGAGCTCACTGAAAGAAACCTAATGAACCGTGTACTCATTTGTGATTCTTTATTACGACGTAATGAAACCGAACCATTTTTGAAGAAGCTGATAACTGGTGATGAAAAGTGGATCACGTATGACAAGAACGTGCGAAAAAGATCGTGGTCAAAGGCCGGTCAGGCTTCACAGACTGTGGCGAAACCCGGGTTAACTCGCAACAAGGTGATGCTGTGTGTGTGGTGGGATTGGAAGGGCATTATTCATTATGAGCTATTACCACCAGGCAGGACCATCGATTCTGAACTCTATTGCGAACAACTGATGAGATTAAAGCAAGAAGTTGAGAGAAAGCGGCCGGAATTAATCAACAGAAGCGGTGTGGTTTTTCATCATGATAACGCTAGACCTCACACATCTTTAGCCACCCAACAAAAATTAAGAGAGTTTGGCTGGGAGGTGTTAATGCATCTGCCGTATAGTCCTGACCTTGCACCTTCAGATTTCTACCTGTTTCGGTCTCTTCAGAATTCTTTAGGCAGTGTCAGGTTAACATCACGAGAGGACTGCCAAAACCACTTGTCGCGGTATTTTGACCAGAAGTCCCAAAATTTCTATAGCAATGGGATCATGTCCCTACCTACAAGATGGCAAAGAGTAATCGAACAAAATGGTACCTATATACTTTAGTTAAATGTAAATAAACTTTATTAAAAAATGTTTTGAATTTTCTTAAAAAATGCGAAGAAACTTTTTCCCCAACCTATTATGTCAGTAAGCCTAATAAGTATTGTCTTCTACTGCTAGGAGCAGTGCTTAATGAAACGTGAGGTAAGTACTGACTGTAACAATGGATTCCTCGTCCATTGTTATAGTCAGCAGGCTAAAGATACTATAGCGGAAGTAGATGTGCCTAGAAGTGTAGTGTGGGAGTTTGGAACAAGGTAAAACAATGTTTTAAGTAAATGCGCCTACATGTATTGAAAACCAACAAATCATCTTGAGACTGGTTGCTCTTATATTTCTGTAAGGTGTTAAACATTCGATTACTCATCGGGTTTTATAAAAAAATATATTTGTATACGGTATTCCCAAGCTAAAGAAACTCGTATTTTATCTGTGAATGCCAAATGAAGCTGAAAAAGCGACTAGCATGTATTCCGAACATGCTAAGAGCATGCACTAATCTATCAATGGTCTGAAAGTTATGTATTAAAATCAGCTACGAGGCAAAAATCTAGGCCACTAGGTAATTATTATTGCAGTCTTTATTCTAGGTCACCACAATTTAGAGGTACCTACAAAAAACAGAGTTTAAGAGCCATTCAAAATTACGGGTCGCGTTACATAAGGTTTTGAATAAATAATAATAAAATATTAACTCAACTCATTATTGTTTTAGTCTGATTATTACTCAGTCTAGATTTCATTAAACGACCTAGTTTAGTTCGTGAAATTAGGTCGTTCTGAAATTCCATGATTCTTCTTGGTTCCGTTCATCGTATAAGAAATCTAACATTTGTCTTGGTGTTCTTTGCCCTAAATTCCCTCTTGCTTCCCTTTTACTCTTGCGTCTCGTATTTCTATTTTACCATCACCCACTCTTATCCAGAGAACGAGCCGAAGCTTTAGTGGCAATCTTTCTACCTAAAGTAGCAAATGGAAATTTTGTTTTGCTAATGAAAGACTGCACATAATCAATCAATGAAACTTGTTTATCTATAATAGCGGTGAGATTGGTGTCATAATCTGCTCACATTATACAAGAGGGTGTATTAAGGCACAGTTATCTAGTCGCTAGTCGGGGCAGTGTGTCAGATAGCCGCTGACGTAGTGACGTAACGCTAGCTCAACCGACTGGCCGCGTGCGAGGTGCCACTGACAGCGAGGGAATTCAATGAATATTATGATTACATTAAAATTGTAAATCAATCAAAGAAAACAAAATTAAAGAAAATAATAAATTATGATGAGATAATAGGAAGAGTTATATTTATTTCCTAATATTTAAGGCAACTTTTCATCCACAAATCATAAGTCAAGTAGTAATATTTACATAAGAGATAGTTAAATCATTTACATGTAAGTAAATGTCCTAAAGTTAAGCGTCTTAAAATAATCTGGTAGTTTATTATAATCTTTTGTCGTCGTAAAAAAAAAAACAGTAATTGAAAATACATAATTCAATATTTCGTCTAGGTACACGAATCATGTGAACTTTACGGGTGGTTTTGGATATGTGCTGCATCGTCAATACCTTAACGTTTTGTATGTAGGATAATATTATACTATTGAAATAAATAATTAAAATAATTAGTTCTGTACTAGTATTCGCCGAAAGCGGTTGTTTTATTTACATGACTCAGAACACCCAACCAACACGTACCAGTAGGTACACTTACATCTGGTGACACCGATTTCGAACAGTACTAACACGTGCCGCGATTTAAAATGTGTTTTACATGATTTTCCCGTGTCGTGGTAACTGCACTGCACAGCCATATCAGCCTTCCACAAGCGCAACTCCCTGGTTTGGTTTTGAAGAGGCACATTGTTGTCGAAAATATGAACCCAAGCGCAAGTTGTGGAAGTGGGACGCCAACATGTGGAACGTCGGGCATCAATCAGCCCGAAACGGCAGCACTAAGCATATCCTCGAAGATACTGGATTCTTGGATCGAGATGCCTAGATTGTGGTTCGCTCAGTTCGAGACAATGATGGGTCCCCAAAAACAGGGCGACGAAACAAAGTACGGCGCCGTGCTTTTCAAGCTCAGCTAAGACGCAGTAAGTCAGGTAGCCGACATAATAACGTCACCCCCTTCCACCAATAAAAATGGGGTAGATTAAGGAAAGACTCCTAGCCGTGAACGAACAGTCAGAGGAGCAACAGTTCCAAAAACTGGTCGGTGAACTGGAATTAGGCGTCCAAAAACCGTCACAACTCTTGACGAATGAGGGAATTGTCACGTAGGAGTCAGCAGCCGAAAATACCCTGCATGGTCTGTGGATGTCAAGACTCCCTGATCACGTTCGAGCAGTGTTAATAGTGAGTCAAAATCAAAAGCTTGACAACCTCGCCTCTACAGCAGACAAGATATTGGAAGGAAGATCAGTTGAAGTGTCGGAAATAACAAGCGGTCAAACACAGCTTATGGTTGAGTTGGTCAATCAAATGAGTAAGCTAACCATGGAAATAGCAGCCTTGAAAACCAATTCATACAATAACGAACAGCGTAATTATAGACATATTTGAAACCGCGCTCAAGATCCCACTTGAGGACGAGGATTACACCCGACAGTCCCAATTGGTTATGCAAGTATCATTTCCGGTACAGGAATCGAGCCCGGAACTGAAACAAACCATGCAACTGGAAGAAACCATCAGAAAACTGAATTTATTTATTTATTTAACACTTTAAGCACACAAATGTACAGAGGCGGACTTAATACCATAGACATTTTCTACTAGTCAACCTTTGAGTTCAGCGTTGACAGAGGCTGTAGTCAGCGTTATCATACCTTCAAACCGCATTTGCGTTCTGACCGAACAAGTGGGTATCGGTTATACGAGTATATAATTTGCAGTTAAAATTCATGCTTGTTTTGATTCAATACAAATTTTGAAAAATAAATAATGGTGGGAATGATAATACTTTTTTTTTGCATAATGGGACACAGGTGTCCATTGAATGTGCTCCGTATTTTGAGCGAATGCATTTCTTTTTATCTCCGAAAACTGGAAATTTCTACAGGATTACCCCATATTATAATTCCATAACGCAAAATTGATGGCCTATAGCCATGGTATAACACATCAAAAGTAGCTTCACATGTTAATCTGTACTGAAAGAATACGAATCTATCCACCTTATTTTTTTTTTTTTGGATGGGAAATCATCAAATTACAGACGTGTCAGACTTTTACTGACTAAAACCCACCTGTGTTCCTTCAGTTGCCCATTTGCTAGAGTCACGGTATCTCTTTCGAACAATCTCGCGAATCTATCCACCTTTGTATAGAGAACTGTACAAAGGTGGATAGATACTGTTCCTTTGGGAACGTCTCAATTATTTTTCGAAAGGCAAACCTGCAGACAATGTTTAGGTGCCCAGTTTATCTCGAGATCAACATATTGTTGTCGATGTTTTGAGGTAGCTTCTAGCTATTGCAACGCGTTTCCTCTTATGCCGTATCGATCTAAGTTGAGAACTAGCAATTTATGGTTGACGACATCGAAAGCCTCCAAGACACTTACTTTGAAATGAAGCTGTAAAGTTCACATGCTGCATTACTTTCTCAAAAACTTATGAAATTATCGGTATTCAGAGCGTTATGATTCGATAGTTGATCATATCATTAGTGTCACCTATTTTGTGGATTTGTTTAACAATAGACAGCTTTAGACATGAGGGTAGTAAGCCTGGAATAAATGATAGATTAATCATATGGCTGTTGGCTGAAGATATTAGGATTAGCTCTTAGTCACAGAGTCACAGAGAGAGGTTAAAACTGCTGAATCCCTCGCCATGCGCCACCCGCTGTCAGTGTGACCACGCTTCTAGAAGCGTCTAAAGCGGAGCAGCGGGCGTGTGCGAACTGCGAATGTGTGCTAATATTATGCGCTATTACTACAACTGTCAATATTACTACAACCGGACATCGCTCCAGCTGTACTCTGCGGTGTACTTTTACCGATTATTACTGGTCACCCTATTACTTAGTTCCGATTATACGTTCATGCTCTATAACCAGAACAACATTAAGAAAAATATAGAAATACATTATGTAATACAGATACTTAATGCTTGCGGTGATACGTGATGGAGAGTTAATTAAATTGATGTTCCCATAAGGTAATGATATTCTTCATTAAAATGTTTACTTCATTTATTATTATAGATATATACATACAGACATACATACAATCACGCCTTTTCCCATGGGGGTAGGCAGAAACCACGGAACGCCACCTGCTACGATCTCTACACACTTCTTTTGCCTCGTTTAGGTTCATACAATTGGTCATACACACACGCCGGTTGCGAGTACTACGCACCTGACCTTTCTGAAGAACATCACCAATAAGGTCCCTATATGTCCTCCTAGGCAGAGGCGGCTCGCCGTAAGGAGCGCTGGTGCAGTGAACTCCCCCTCCCATAAATAATTATAATAAAATTATACTCCTTAATTTCATTACTAATATTACTTTTTAAAATCTATCGTAAAAAACTACTGTAAATACCAATAAAATAATTACCTTTACACATTTAATTACCCATCCACATACCCGTCATCCCATATCAATTCATAGGTAACGCGCGAAGCGGAGCGCTCACGATTGCGCTCCAATGGAACAAAATTCAGTACATTGCCTAATACGAAATCCAATAGGAGTGAAAGAGAAATTTCGCCACAGTCCTGCGCGTGAAACAACAGATTTTCTATGAAAAAGTAGCCAATTTCGGAGCGCCGCTCACGCGACGTTGCCAGTGGTTCATTTTACCGCCTGCGCCGGCCGCACGACAGCGATTGCGCGCGACGTTGCCACTCTTATATAAACAAACATTAGTCAAGTTAGATGCATGCGCGCGAATGCGAATTCGGGAATTTTCTAATTAATAATCATTTAATACGTGTTGAAATAGCCTGTACTTATCAGTTATTACTTGTGAGTGTTAAAATGGACAATTATTATGTGGAGTTACTTCTTACGCTATGTATTTTAATTGTTTTATTTCAAGTGAACACCCATACAATTTTGTCACGAGCCGCCTCTGCTCCTAGGGCGTACCCTCCCGGTGTTTCCACTAACATCTGCCTTGTAAATACCTTTTGTGAGCCGTCCTTCATTCATCCTCTCAACATGACCAAACCATCTAAGCATACTTTTTTCAATTTTTGTCACTACATCTTTTAAACCGCACCGTTCTCTTATCACATCATTCCTCAGCCTATCATTCATAGTCACACCACACATGCTTCGCAAGGAACGCATTTCCACAGCATTTATTCTACTTTCATGCTTCTTATACATTTAGACTAATTAATACTTATTTGTTAGTGTGCCATCTTAATTTATTGACATAATAGGTTGGGGAAAAAGTTTCTTCGCATTTTTTAAGAAAATTCAAAACATTTTTTAATAAAGTTTATTTACATTTAACTAAAGTATATAGGTACCATTTTGTTCGATTACTCTTTGCCATCTTGTAGGTAGGGACATGATCCCATTGCTATAGAAATTTTGGGACTTCTGGTCAAAATACCGCGACAAGTGGTTTTGGCAGTCCTCTCGTGATGTTAACCTGACACTGCCTAAAGAATTCTGAAGAGACCAAACAGGTGGAAATCTGAAGGTGCAAGGTCAGGACTATACGGCAGATGCATTAACACCTCCCAGCCAAACTCTCTTAATTTTTGTTGGGTGGCTAAAGATGTGTGAGGTCTAGCGTTATCATGATGAAAAACCACACCGCTTCTGTTGATTAATTCCGGCCGCTTTCTCTCAACTTCTTGCTTTAATCTCATCAGTTGTTCGCAATAGAGTTCAGAATCGATGGTCCTGCCTGGTGGTAATAGCTCATAATGAATAATGCCCTTCCAATCCCACCACACACACAGCATCACCTTGTTGCGAGTTAACCCGGGTTTCGCCACAGTCTGTGAAGCCTGACCGGCCTTTGACCACGATCTTTTTCGCACGTTCTTGTCATACGTGATCCACTTTTCATCACCAGTTATCAGCTTCTTCAAAAATGGTTCGGTTTCATTACGTCGTAATAAAGAATCACAAATGAGTACACGGTTCATTAGGTTTCTTTCAGTGAGCTCGTGAGGTACCCAAATGTCGAGCTTTTTTGTGTACCCAGTTTTTTTCAAATGCGCCAAAACTGTTTTGTGGTCAATTTCCAGTTCTTCAGCTACGTCGTAACTACTGGTATGCCGATCTTGCTCCACTTTTTCAAAAATGGCATCCATTTTATCCGTAATAGGGCGACCAGAGCGACGTGCATCTTTGACATCAAAATTTCCGGATTGAAAACGCTTAAACCAAATTTGTGCTACTCTCACAGACACTACACTAGGTCCATAAACATCGCAAATTTTTTTCGCGGCTTGCGTTGCATTTTTACCTTTTTGTAGTAAAATTTTAAAATGTATCGAATTTCTTCATTAGATTCACTCATCTTGACGGTACGAAAAACAAATGAAAATCACACATTTTCCTAATTTGAATTAGGAATTATGTTCTTTAAAGGAGACGGGCATTTCTGGGCCAAAATGTAATAAGTGGAGAAATGGTTTAAAAAAAAGCTTATATTTTTCTATATCAAAATCTGAAAAATCAACTCAATTTACAATCTGGAAAATGAGAAATCCTAAAATTAAGGTTAGGTTCCCAAGTAAATGGAATATCGATTAAATTATAATCGATTAACGTTCATACTATTTAAGAAGATGCCTTCACCAGATGATTAATTCAATTAAAATAATTAAATCTATTAGAAATAACATACTGCACAGAATATTTATATAATTAACATAAATTGATCCACGTTTGTTAATCGATTAATGTATGTTTAGTCTGTGCTAACTCTGACATGACATACATGACATAACGCTGACACTCACTCGTTTTATATTGTTTATTGCATGTGCGTATCGTGTTTCCACCCATAGTTTTATTGATGTTTCCTCAACCCCTGCTTTCATTCTACGGACTTCGGAGCTACTTTCTTGTATGACCCTTGCCTTGCTACCATACCCAACACGGAGAACCCCGCTTAAACGTTGGACTTGGACTTGTCATTTTGGATTCTACGAACAGCCTACCGATTGGAAAGCGACACCATGGATCGTTGTGTAAATTGTCGCATAGCGACTAATCGCTGTAATACAACAGATCGTCGAGATTTGGATGACGAAATTATATTAGCAGTAATTCGTCAATGGCGTACAACACAATCTGTAAGTATTTACTTACTTCTTGTTTACCTCACCAACGTCTACCACGCTGGCTTGCAATCTTTACAATATTTTTTCCTTCACCGTTATACTAACAAAATATTAATAAAAAATAAAAGGTCAGTGGGTCGTTTTAGGGGCAACATTCTTATTTCTAGTAGCACAATAACACCTTAGGTACAATGAGTTATATGTACGTATAAAAAACAAACAAATAAGATCTTATATCAAACGTAAATGGTTGTTCGGTTGTTAGAGAGTAATTCACACTGACCTCTGTACTACATCATAGTATAAACTGTATCACGGTAGGACAGTATTCCCCGCTCTCCAATAATCACACATGTTATCAGTGAACATAATATTTGAGATATTTAGCAGGTAGTTCGGTATTAATTTAATATAATAAAGTATAGGTAAACATTTAAAAGGCCCATGTAGATACATTATATAGAACTAAGTAACTATCGAACCAAGATTTTTTAAAAGTACTTAATCATGTTATCTGTTATTAACCACTTTTTACATCTTTCAGGTAAAATGCATTGACCATGTTTGCCAAGCTTGCTGGTAGTTGGATCAAAGGCCGCCTCTTGTTATGAAAATAATATGGTACCTTAGTTGGGCTAGGTACCAAGACAATATAGTACCACCTGCACAGTTTCTAGATGACAATTTAATCATAATTGAAGATAAATAAAAAATATTACTAAAGAACATTTTTATTTTCTCTCCCTCATTCTAGAAATACCTATATAAATTATCATCTACTTAGCCTTTCCCCAATTATGTTGAGGTCGGCGTCCTGTCTAACCGGATGCAGCTGGGTACCAGTATTTTACACGGAGTGACTGCCTATCTGAGTTCCACAATCCAGTTACTAGGTAATATGATATCCCTTGGTAAGACTGGTTGTCAGACTGGGCTTCTGTTGACCTGTAACGACTGTCTAAGATCTACGAAAGATAGCTGGGACCAATGGCTTAACATGCTTTTCGAGGCACGGAAGGGTCTTGGTATGTAAAGATGGTCACCGATTCACGGACCAACCGCGGCAAGCGTAGCTTAACCTGATCGGTTAACCCGTGCGGCTGTTATTACTTAGCCACCAGCCCTTCTACAAATACTAATATAATGATTAAGAATAGAATAGTAAAGAATAGCACCACCTTATTTCTTCCTGCGGATTTCGTAAGAGGCGACTAAGGGACTTAGAATTGGCAACAGCGTTCTCTATGCATTTTGCGACCACACTGCGATCGCCAACCCGCCTGCTAAGCGTTGCGATTATGGTAAACCCCCCCGAATCGGGGAAGACTTATGACCAGCAGTGAACGTCTTTCGGCTGAAATGATGATGATGATGATGTATTATAATTATATTCTTTATATTTAACACCCCAACTGTATTTTAAAGAATGAGAATCGCACTTCAAAAATCAGCTGTTAAGTGTAGATTGTTACGTAACCTCACTTTTCCTAAATCTTATTTAACTCGGTTCTCAGATTGCCAAAATCTGCAAAATGTTCAATGATTGTATAATAATATAGTACCTATCAATAGACACCAATTTCATCTTTTTACATCCAGGCCCAAGATTGTATGAAAGCGTATCCGTCTCCTTTTAAACTTTCAATGATACCAAAACCAGCCAGATACAAATAGTATAGCCAAAGAGATTTTATTAAAAGTTTATACATACTATAATGCGAAAAGACTTTTTCCCCAACCTAATATTATGTTTAGCATGAAATTGTGACATCTAGTTTCTTATTGACTTTACTTTTTGTTTCACCATCATTTCAGCCGAGAGACGTCACTGCTGAACACTGGCTCCCCCATGCACCGCCGACTTCACCGGTATATTTTTTGGAGCTGGTTTGTCATAATCGCTACGCTTGGCAGGCGGGTTGACAATCGCAGTATGGTGATAAAATGCATAGAGAACGCTGCTGCCCATTCTATAGTAAGTCCCTTAGTCGCCTTTACGAGAAGAAATGCGATAGTGCTATTTTTTACGTCCGGCACCACAAAGAACTATTTGTTATGTATGCCTTCTGACCGAACATAGTATGCCCTAACATTTTTTATATAACATCGATCGACCATGTGACAGCACCAGCGCAGCGCCCGCCAGGAGCTCTTCGCTAAATAATAATAGACAAACGAGTTCATCCATAACATATCGACACTCCTCAGCGTCACGGAAAACACGTTACGCCGTATCTTCAATAGTCGTTACCGATGATCAAAACCCCGCTTAATTCTACTATTTAGGAAATACCAGCAGGTTATGATGAAATTAATTATGTTTATTTCCGTAAGTGGATCTTTAAGACACTCATCTACTAGTGAATGTAACTTGTACAAGACTGGTAATGTGGCTTACCTAGTTGATTTAGTTTGAATGATAATAAGTAAGATTCTTGAGTTCAACGAGAAATTGTACTAACTAACGAAACAAGTAGGTGTTGCTAATTAGTCGGTCTTCTAATTAATATGGTAATTAGAAGAATGACGCCATCTCAACGTGTCGTGTAGTAACAGTCAGTTGCGGGACCTTATAGGTAAATGGTGTTATGTAAGGAACGCTTTCCCTCCGCCGATACTTACTTTACTCTCATTTAATAAGTTAGGAAGCTCGCCCCAACTTTGCTTGGATTTTCGAATAACGCAGACTAAAATCATCGCGGTGAGACAGAAGAGGCCTCTTGTATAGCGGCAAAAGAACGCTGAAGGGCTAGCCAACAAATAGATAGCCAGCGGTCGCCTTTGCTAATAGACTTATCCCGTACGAGACATCGTAGTACAACTGTTGTCTCAATCATTCAAAAGTGCCTTTTTTGGGCCTATTTGAAATTAATGCTTTGACTTTGACTTTGACTTTGAATTGCCTCATAACTTAATTAGACAACTACCAAACCCTTTAAGCTGAAGTAACTACAGCAAAACTGCTAAGTTGCACAAATCATCGTGGGAGTGGATACCCCGACCAACTCCTATGTTTGCACTGCTGAAAAAAAGCATTTAGAAAATGTGGAAATATACTAGCTCACGAAGCTGGAGTTATAACTAGTCTTTTCAATATCAATCAAGCAGCTTCAGAGCTCAAACGGACAGTCAGATAGACACAGCTAGTGCTTTCTAACTAGCCAGTGATAAGGAAACGACTGTGTCTGATGTAACCCCTGTTACGTGAGCGTAACTAGTTGGACCCTAGAGTTTAGCGGAGTATTACACTCCGTCATAGTACTGCGTGCCTCGCTATTTATAATATGGTTATAGTGAGCTGTTTTAATTAACCGTTGATCCGCTGAGAGCACACGGCCTACACAAGTAGCAATCTTTATCAAAGCGTTTCATATTTCATTCACAGGACTTTTCAACGGAATTGGCTTTAGTAGTGGGGAGCGCGCATTGTTCACAGAACTGATGGCCGATGACGCCGAAAGGTTCTGGAGTGGCGACCGCATACCGAAAGACGTAAAGTTGAAAGGCCTCCCACAAGTTGGACCGATGACCTTGTGAAGGCCGCAGGAGCGTCCGGCCCTGGTGCGAGCCATGGTACGGAGCGAGAGGGCATGGGAAGCCGTCACCTCCTTCTGCGAAGCAGTAATGCTCGCGAAGGAGGAGGCGGGGCGCGTGAGGGAGTGGCAGTCTCTGCGCCCTCGCGTCCCTAGCCGCCGCAGGAGGAGACGCCCCGGGCGTCGGGAGTCGATAGCTGACTCCCGGCCACCGTAGGTGCGAGCTTGCGGGCGGTGAGCAATGGGTAGCTCCCCGCCCGGTAAGGACCAAGCTCGGGTCGACGGCGCGTAGTGTACAACACGCGCGCCTCAAAGAGATGTCAGCAAATTGAAGGGGTCTGCTAGGACCGATGCCTGCCGGGGTCGCGAGATTGTTCGAAAGAGATACCGTGACCCTGGCACATGGGCAACTGAAGGAACACGGGTGGGTTTTAGTCAGTAAAAGTCTGACATGCCCTCCCGCTCCGCCCAAGCGGGAGAAGTCATTTGATGAATTCCCATCCAAAAAAAAATAATTGCGATTTATATGTTCCGGAATCAACAAAGGGGGTCGAAAATTTCATTATTTTTGCGATAGGACACGCCATTTTCGAGATATAAGCAAAAGAAAAAATACAGCACTGTTTTTGCACGTGAAGGCGAGGCGTGTTGGTGTGAAGTTTTGTTCATGACCACTAGTTTTATTCCACACCTTTTTAATCGCGATTAAAAATAGTCAAATTTAGTCAAAATAAATTATTATAGTCCAAATTGGTGAAAACCGGCAAACTCAGAATAGCAAAATTGTCATTTTCACTAAACTAATAACTCAGTGCAATCTTAGTGCTGTCAAACTAAAATATAGTTAAGTTGTGTCACATTACTCTATTTCAGAATAGGAAATCGTCGTTTGACAGAAATAAACCAAATTTTAGTGATTTTTAGTTTAGTTTAGAGAATTTTGTACAACAGAATCGGCACCATTGTCGATTGTGAAGAGAACCGATGACATGTCTTAAGACTGTCTTTTAAAGAATATCACGAACAAGGTGTAGCGATTTAGGCTAAAATAAATCCTTAGCGAATAATACATAAATAGTACAGCATGGTGCATAAATGCTACTTAACATTTTATACAGTTTACATTGGGTTTTTAATGGTTTTTCAGTAATATTACAAAGTTACTTCTATTTTTATTAAAATTGAAGTTAATTTATGGTCAATAAATATCCTATTAACATGATATACATTGACTTTAATGCTGTCAGTTGAGATCATCTCGTGGTCACTCTGAGATTTTCATGATAGAATTCATAAATTCAACACTTTGGCCTGGAAATGGAACTCGAGAGGTGCCAATGAAAGCAGCAGCAGTAAAGACTACTAACTTTTGTAACAGTTATGCAAACAAATTGTAATAATTGAAACAAATAGATAAAACAATGTGTAAAGGAAACACTATCAGCCGCCATTGTTATCAGTGCATTGATCTGTCACAACATAGGTCATGAACCTACGAGCATTTGTATTATTATGTACTCTTTACTTGTTATGTCAATAGTCGAAACGATAACGATTCAACTAATTAGATAACAAATAAAGAGTACTCTACAAAACCATAGAAAAAAAATGTAGGTATAATGTGTTACTTACGTTTTTCTTATTCAACATTGGCTTCAGCTTGGTCAAAGTTGAAATTTTTATTTTAAAATATCTGGAGAACAAAAACTTTCTATTATGTACCAAACAATAGTCACCTCTACCTACACCTTTCGGCAAAGAGGTGTGCTGTTATGCTGGTTGGTGGCTAGTATTGTTTAAAAGAAAATCCTAGGTCTGATATAAGTTTTCATCAATTCAATAGACGTATTTATAAAATATTTTGATTGAAAAGCGGGGACCGCATTGAATCATCTCGCACCCGTGTTTCAAGACAATGGGACATTTTTATACATAAGGTAAACTAAAAAACGATATTTATTTTATTGTATTTTTTTTAGGGTTACCTATAAATTCGCATCTCAGATTGCGAGTTCGAAACCTGCATTTGTTTATGTAATTTCCTTGTATTCAATGAAAACTATGTAGTAGGTATCGCGGGGACGAGGCCGACGTGGTCACCACGCTTCCTCACTGCACAAGTAAAATGACGTCCGCACTTTTACCAAACGAAGGCCTCTGCTTGTGTTGGTGATTTCAGGGCTTTTCCAATCCAATTACCTCCAATTAGTTGTGTGATCTTAATGTTCTTCTTACCTTGCCGATAGCTAACTACCCATCTATCAATATCTATGTATAGCTGTATACCGCCTACTGGTTCTTTGAAATGTTTCAGGACATGGTGTAAATGCTTCAATCGCTTATAAAAAAGCCGCTTTTTATAACAGGTATCGTTATAACGGGCTATATTAATGTTATCCTTATGTAGCACCTCAGATGTTATCTTACGCTACCTACCGGCAGCCATGCGCATGCGGCCGCCAGTGTTGCACTCAACTATCATTCATCGATGTGCTACTTTGTGTCCGGCGCGCGGCGTAGGGCTGGCGAGGGGTCCATTCCATATTAAAACAATAGAAAATGTGACCATCGCTTTTGGTAAATACCTAGTCGTAATTAGCTAAAGAATAAACGTTATGTCAACAAATGTTTTCATTTGCGAAACATTCGCCGTGCCTCAATCATGAGTATTTCACAACGACTACAAAATACATAGGACTGACCTGACAACTCACTGCCATCATTAATTTTGTACAAAAGTCCCAACAACTCTTGTCAACATCAAACAATGTGAACTATGACAAACAACCCATTGATGCTTCAGCAACCATTTATAATCCGTATGAATGAAGCAACCTTGTAAACATGCACAGATATTGAGACAAGGCATGAAAGAAGAAACAAATGAACGAAGGCCCAAGGAACAGGATACTTCTAAACCCTGTGCACCTTTAGTTATTATTCATCTCTCGTATTTTCACGTATATAATATAATGGACAGATCGTGCTGTGGTAGCAAATATAAACCGGCTATTAAGATGGTCGTGAGGCTGACTGCCCGGGATGCAATCTTCTGTCCAGGACAGTCACCTAGTCACCGTTTAAACTGTTTTATTTTATAGATGTATGCATTGCAAAATCAGGAAAATTGATTGTTATGTGGTATACAAAAATTACAACTGTCCTTCTGGAGCAGTTGTATGAAATAGTAAATTGACTAGTGTATCAATTTGATATACAATTTATATCCCTGACTGTATGTAGGCTTGTATAAATATGCCTAACAAAACCGTTACCTAAACTACTCTCGATTTCGGGCCGAAACTACGACCGACAGCCGTCGATGCATCGAACGCGCGAATAGCTACAAATACCGGAGTGCGTGACCTACTGCCGGCTGCGGGCTGCGGGCCAATGATCGACCTTCCGACAAGACCGGTTGTCTGCGACTATCAACACGGTTGCCGAACAAGCAGCTTACATAGAAAAAAATTGGGAAGCACTCGCAGTATTGATATATATCAAGCATTGCAATGCGTTACCTACGCATACAATTTACATGGATAGACCCAAATATTGTAGACAGGAAAGTCAATAAAGGTGAAAGTCCTCTTTGCGGACGATCTTTTACTGTTTTGCATAGATAACATATCACACCTTCATATCTCCTCCAAAAATGCAGTAAACGTAGATTGTAATAAGTATTATTATTGATGGGTATTATTACTTTGAACCTGTAAAACTGGGATCCTTATTCATCAGCAGCCTATAATGTTCCAACTGCTGGGACACAGGTGGGAGTCCGCCACCATCCACCACGCGGGCCCGGGGCGGGTGGTAGATGTCACATACGTACACACATACAATCACGCCTTTTTCCCATGGGAGTAGGCAGAAACCACGGAACGCCACCTGCTACGATCTCTACACACTCCTTTTGCCTCGTTTAGGTTCATACAATTGGTCATACACACACGCCCCGGTTGCGAGTACTACGCACCTGACCTTTCTGAAGAACATCACCAATAAGGTCACTATATGTCCTCCTAGGGCGTCCCCTCCAGGTGGGTCCTCACATCTGTCTTGTAGATGTCACATCTCTTCGAATTTTTGGTTATAAGACATGCCAGTTTCCTCACGATGATTTCCTTCACCGTTTTGAGAGCAGTGATGATGAAATAATTTACACAAAATAAAGCTCCTGCTTGGGTTCGAACTCACGACCTAGAACTCGTACTCGCGGCAGTTACCACTAGGCCACCACTGTTCTCTCCACGGAATCCCTATTCCAGAGACCATATTTCTGTACCAACCTTTAAATGGGTGATCTAGTTTTGGCAAAAGTAAGGCTTTTGAAACGTAGTCTCTGTCACTCGATACCTGTCTGACAGCGTCTTTATGGAACGTAGTCTATGTCACTCGATACCTGTCTGACAGCGTCTTTATGGAACGTAGTTTATGTCACTCGATACCTGTCTGATAGCGTCTTTATGAAACGTAGTCTATGTCACTCGATACCTGTCTGACAGCGTCTTTATGGAACGTAGTCTACGTCACTCGGTACCTGTCTGACAGCGTCTTTATAGAACGTAGTCTCTATCACTCGAATAGTCATCCATCATTATGTCAAAATAAATGTCAAAAGCTAAACTAATATTAAAGCCAGTATTAGCTAACTGACTGATGCACAAACACACAAACAACAGACCAGCATACTCGTAGTTATTCACAACCATCCAATACGCTTCCATGCCGATCGAACATCAGTTAATGTCATCGAAGGAGAAAAACCGCTGTTACAAATTAGACTATTTGGCAGCTTAAGAGCTGATTACTCTTTAGAAATATGGCAAATTGCTATATTTTTTTACTTATTGTTTACTTGACGTTTGAAAAAAATAGATCTTTTATGACACTTTATGTTTTGGTCGATACATTGTATGTAAGTAGATGGTGCCGGCATTTCCTAACTGACATCCCTGATAAAAAATGCCGAAACAAACTCAGAGGTCATAGTCCCTTTGAAAAATATCTATTCGTTGTCGGCGACAATGCAAATAATCGAAAATGTTGAATGGTTGTGAATAGCCATGCAGTATATAGCATCCCTGCTAAGAAACGAAAGGCCAGTGTTATGCAAGCCGCCGCGTGCCGCCGCTTGCCGCCGCCGCTGTCAGTGCGAACCATGGCTCCGACGCGAGCGCTGACCGTCTTGCTGCTGATCAGCGGCGCGTACGCAGCCCCTGAAATTATCTTCGACTTAAGCGGTACGGTACCAGTGTTGTGATTTGTGAACTGGATATTTTTCTTGTTGTGTTTGTTGTAAAAGATGGTTGTCAAAAGCGGTGGTTTCTGGCTTTTAAGGGTTCAAAGTAAAAGGGACTCTGGTTCGTTGGATCGGATTTAGAAATAATTGAATATGATTTGAGTGGTGTGATTGCTCGAAAGAGGCACATTAATGCCACCCAGGCATCACAACTCAATTCTTGGCTTGTTGCAATTTTTAAGAAATCACACCGCTCATCAAGTAATCTACTGGTTAACAGTCGTGTTTAGTTCATAAGCCTATCCTCCCCCAAACTGGCTGTACGTACTATACACCTCTGGTTCTGTTCCGTGTTTTTATACTGTGTGCCTTATCTCTTTGATCTGGATCAACTTTTTTTTCTATGTTTCTGACCATTTCTTCAAGAAATGATGATGCGTGATGTTTAGTTGTATTTAAAAGTGTGTTGCGAGTAAAACGGACGGTCGTTTGCATTTGAAATTAGTTCTTACTAGCTTTTGCCAGCGGCTTCGCCCGCTTGGAGGTCGGAAATTATCCCGCGGGAACATATTACCGGGATAAAAAGTACCCTATGTGTTACTCCAGATTATAAACTATCTGTGTGCCAAATTTCATCTAAATCGGGTTAGTATTTTTTGCGTGAAAGAGGAACAAACATCCATACATCTATACATCCATACATACAAACTTTCGCGTTTATAATATTAGTAGGATGTTGCGCTGAAAATTGATCATCAGTTACGAACTACGGTTAGATGGTTAGTTTCGAAATGGTGACTTGTTGCATGAGTTGTGGTTAAGACGTAGCAATAAAAAGCAAAATGAGTGAGTAGTAAGTGTCAGGGTAACATTCCGTAGCTCCTGACTACCCCATAGGGAAAAGGTTATGTATGTAAATCTGGTCCTCAATTTGTGACTCTTTCGTCGCGATTTCAAGATTTTGAACCTTCTATATAAACGATAGCTTTAGGAGTGTTTTTGAGTTTACTGAAATTTTACGAACTTCGCTTATAAGGGCTTTATATTTATGTATTAACTTTGTTTGAAGCTAAGACACGTTTAAACGTCAAAGTATGTATAGGTTTAAAGAATTTATTTTCTCATAAGAACTTAAATAATAGTTCACTTAAAATGAGATACAAAAGTGCTTATATCTAATTAATTATACATAATTATTTGCCTCCGGTGACATTACAGTGTACATACATGTTTCTTAAGATTAAAAAAAAAATGTTTATATTGTCACACTTTTTTAAGTCCTCCGGTAAATTATTGAACATTTGTGCTCCCTCAAACAATATTGTTTTTCTACCGTAATTAATCCGTGCTCGTATGTATGATTAGGCAAACGTAAATAATTCGTCGTTCGTCGTTTCGTCGTTTCGTTTCTCAATAATAAACATTAATAAAATAATAAATAAGCACAAAATGTATAGTGCAGCACACCGTACATTATCATCCCCTTTTAGAATTTTATAAAATCATAAGCTATGTGGGCTGATTGGAAACTCATCGACACAAATTACGAATTTCCCTAGAAACGTCACCCCCTAGGTGCTACTAGGGGATTTTTTCCAAAATTCCTTCCTTAGTGCTCACTTTGTTATATTTACGGAAATTGTTTCCAAAATTTCATGTTTCAAGAGCCAGCGGTTTAGGCTATGCGTTGTCATCAGTGAATGAATTTAAGAAATGTATGAAGTAGAAGAAGAATACTTTATTTATCTGCGTGTTTTGCATAGTTTGAAGTATATGAATGTCTTATTTATTGCATCAATAATAGTCAGCTAAACCTACATAAACAATACTTTTATTGCATTTAACATACGGTACACAGTAGGTATTCTTGAATGAGTTAGGAGAGAGGAAGAATTTGTTGATTATATAACATTATAATAGTGATATAGGTATTGTCTGAGATAAACGAATAGCTTTGTAACAAAATATAAGCAAATATCTTTCTGTTGAGAGACGTGATAGTAATTAATCATATAAACAATCTTTCTCCTACCACAGGCAATCCTTATTTCTATATAAGTAATCACATCGGCTAGGAATAAGGAAATAAATCATTACAGTTATGTGTAGAAGGTTCGTGCTACAGTTTGCGGTGGTGACGTGAATGAAGGTTCAGACCTGAATACCACAGGATTGGCACAAACCAGTCGCGACCAGTGAGAGCACGTACTTGTGCTAAATGGTACGTTAGTCAATACTTAGGTTTGGTAACGTTTCCGTTTAAAACCCTTTGATAAATGTTTCGTTGGACACTAATACAACTCAAAGGAAGATGTATTGTTACATACATGAAACATCGATTGATCGATTGCTGTAAAGCTAAATCAACTCTTTCCTTTTTTTTAAAAAAAACCTTTTTTCAAAAAAGTTACTTACGACTTGTATTTAAGTTTCATGCTACCGACTTCCAAATTAAAATTATTTTTCACTTTGTAGTGTTTTAAAGGAAGTTGGTTGTTATTTTTTTGAAAACAGTTTTTATTTTTAACTATTTAGTTTTATGGTATGTACCCCGCACTAATATATTCACGTTATTCGTCCATTTGTCGCGCACATACTTAATGAAAATTTAAGACTTATATGGTTTTCTCATGGATGCCATTGTCAAAACAAAATTGAAATGGGACTACACGGGAAGCACCAACTTTCAAATAAAAAAATAATCATTAAAATCGGTTCACCTAGTCAAAAGTTCTGAGGTGACAAACATTTTTTTTTTTAAATACAGTCGAATGTATAACCTATTTTTTTGAAGTCGGTAGAAAAAAGAAACTGTTGATAGATTTCGATTAAAATAGAAAATAAAACACTCTGTGTTATACAAACACGTTAGCCCATGAAACAACTTGGAAAGAAAATGAAAAATCTCACAATAAGGGTTTCACGAAACGCGTAGGAGACGTATGTTTTGCGATTATTTATAATTTAAAAGCTAGATGGTTTTTAATATTATGAGGAAATTCTCACTTAACATTATCTATTCTATCTTTCTTATCATCTATTGTGGTATAATCATTTTCAAACTCAGCCTATCGCAGTCCACTGTTGGACATAGGCCTCTCCCATGCTGCGCCACAACACCCTGTCCTCCGCCTTCCGCATCTACTGACTAAAAGCCACCTGTGTCCCTTCAGTTGCCTATGCCAGGGCCACGGTAACCCTTTCGAAAAATTTCGCGACCCTGGCAGGCATCGGTCCCAACGGACCCCTTAAATTTTTGCTGACATCTCTTTGAGGCGCGCGTGGAACACAACGCGCCGTCGACCCGGGCCTGGTCCTTGCTGCTCGTAAGCCCACGCCTCCGGTGGCCAGAAGTCCGCAATGGACTCCCGCGTCTCCTCCTACAGCGGCTAGGGGCGTGAGGACGCATAGATTGCCTCTGCCTCACGCACTCCGCCTCCTCCTTCGCGAGCATTACTACTGCACAGAAGGAAGTGACGGCTTCCCATGCCCTCTCGCTCCGTACCATGGTCTGGATCAAGGCCGGACGCGAGAGGTCGCCGAAGCCGATCGCCTCCACGAACTCACGGCGGTGCTCCGCCCAGGCAGAGCACACCTCCACCGTGTACTCCACCGTGTTCTCTTGACGATCTACGCAATGAAAACATGTGGTAACCTTTGGACCTAATTATCACATCCAAGCTCTAATTAAAATATTGATAATATTTTTAAGCTACATGAAGAACGATTAGCACATTAAGGTTATTCCAAAGACATTAAATCAATAAATCTCTTTGGGTTATTCTAAATAGGTAATACCTAGGCTTAAATCTGCCTGTATCGTAAATATTGCTAATAGATACGTCGTGATCGGACTCTCATAGATCATTTATAAGTTATGTGTGCTTGACAAAATCCAACAAACATCAAACTTTCATCGTGAGTCTGTTATTAACGAAATAGTTTTGTACATATTTACAGTAGTCAAAAATCAGATAACTGCAGCTAAATTCAACTGCTTTTAAAAACATGATTACGAAAGATTTAAATAATGAGCACACGCATACTCGTATGTGCGCAGTGTGCGCAGTGGTCAGCTCGTTGATGTTGTATGCTAACATTAATTGATAATTCTGGGTGACATTTAGGTCCGCTTGATGTTATTGATCTATAAGAGTTTCGTAAATAAGTCCCAAATATAATCAATCAATAATCTTCCCAAAGCTGTATTTCTAAACGTCACAAGATCTACACAAACAGACTGGTGTGATAATGTAGGTGAAGATGTTACTTGATGCACTAGTGGCTCTTGCGGCTCAGTAGAAAGTCGACGGCTGCAGCTTATTGCTTAGCTTTACACATATTTTCTAACGGTTTGCGGGAAAGCGTCGTTTGTGCATTTTATCTAAGTGTAATAATGTGACTTTCTCAATGGCATTCGCGCTCTTTGAATCGACTGAAATTTAATGAGCTTTTCTATTTGCCCCTTTGTTTAACTTCTCTATCTCCATGAGTGTTTTACATCTCACAGCAACCCCCTCCAAGTTGTTTAGGGTTCCTTACCTCTGAAGGGCTCCGCTAGGTGCGACGCCTGCCAGTGCAGGGTCGCCGGTATGTTCGAAACAGTTACCGTGGCCTTGGCACAGGCAACTGAAGGAACACGGGTGGGCTTTAGTTAGTAAAAATGTGAGACGCCCTGCGCCTCCTGCGCCGTACAGAGCGGGAGAAGTCAATCGGTGTCAAATATGACCTTTGATGACGCATATTTGACTCATTTGAAAGTAAATACAAAAATACAGGGCTGCTTCCTGTTGACGTACAATCATGAAAGGCAAGCAAGGACTAACAGCACGTCGAGGACGACATTCGAAAAACAATCGTTTGTAGTTTTATGAAAAACAAAAAATCAATAACATTGAAGGTTATATAATATTATTGTATAAGTAGTGCAATGATAGTAATTAGTAATAGTATAGTTATAATAATTAGTAGTAGGTACTAATAATGAGAATCAAATATAAATATAAAAATATTAATAATAACATAAACAAATAATAATAAATATACTTCTAAGAATTTCAAAATATTTGTTTTTTTTTTCTTATGCGATACGTAAAATTAAAATAACCAATATATTATACTTACATACATAAACCTAAAAATATGTAGGTATACATTATGCATAATTAATATAATTGTACACCCAATTAAACACTAATTTATAGCAATATTGAATTTGCTTACCCCTCTTCCTCTCTCCTCATTTTGCTGTGCCCGACAGGATCCATATTGAACTTTTACTTTGTTATACCATCTGGGTTGGAATGAATAAGGAATGCAATAAATAATTGAATATTAATTAATACAGTTTAAAAGAATTCTTAAGACATGTGGAATAGAGGTTAAACCTACTGATTTGTTTAGATTAACTTCTTGTACCAAATTAACTAAAAAAACTAAATTATGGCGTCCAAAAATTTCGCCGACTGATAATGTACCCAAGAGACTGGCGGCATCACCACTTGTATGGCAATGCTAAGCATCTGGCCAAAGGAACAGCCAGTTCTTCGCCACAGGAAGACTCAACGAGGCGTTTTGAGATTTCGTTGAACAAGACCCACGGCCCGAGGGTTTCAACACCAGACGGCTCCGAAATATAATAACCAATAAGGTTATTATACTTTCTCCGCTTGAGGTTTTCCGCAGCCGCAGCAGTAGCGCCAGAAAGGCCCGCCGAGCTAAGAAGATGGGATGGCGCAAGAGTATCGATACACGTTGCCATTCCATAGAAATAAATACATGCGATCTGGTCTCTTGCCATCGTGACATGCCAGATTTTAATACAGCTGGAACGCCGACGGTGACAAGAGCTCGTCGGATGTTATCTTTAATGTTCGCGTGCCGTGATAAGTAAATTTGGGCTGTGATACAGGCCGTGGTGTTCAAGGATGTTTATAACTTCGCCACAGTGACTGCAAAGAGAATAACAAGGAGCTCTTAGTCGCAGTTAAAACAGCGAGGGTAAAATAGTGTCGCCCTTTCTTCAACGACACTGCATATGTGACAGTACATGAAGCAGAAGACCCGACTCCCACTTGACCGCAGCCAGCAGGCGCGCATGCTGTGCAGTAGTAGCAGACGTGTCCAATACATTGTTCTGTACTCTGTAGGGTGGTTCATACCAGTGCTCTGGGAAAATTGTCGTGTGGGTCTGAATTCGGGCGAGCACGCTTCCGGGCATCCATAGCCTCGGAAGCCTCGAAGCAATATTAAAATTAATCAGTGTGTAGGCTAGAATTTTCCTGATTTATTTCTCAGTGCCGTAGATCTACGATATGAAAGCCAGTAAACTAATTCTACACACGGACCCCAAGGCCTCCCATACAAATGAGAACAGTAGCTTGTGTCCAAGTTCGGTCGTGCATGGCTACATTTATAATCGAAGTTAAAGTATTCTGTATAATTTAGTCCATTCTGAGGTTAAAGGGACCTAACTGGGATACGCGAAGGAAATATGTTAATTTAGGGCTGAAACAGCAATAACATATTAGGCATGTTAATTTGGAAGAATTCTGTATTTTTTTCTCAATAACACGAAAACGAATTTCTCAGAGATTAAAGACCTAAAGAGATGAATATAGCTTTTTTCAATCATTTGTATTTCTGGATCGAACTATTGCTTTAAAGAATTCTTGATTAAATAATGTTAATGCCCTGTATCGTTTTCAACCCTTAACTTTCGCATGCTATATTTTATCCTAGCTCAATATGTTTGTGCACATTCTAATTTTATTTTGCAACAGAATAGGACCTACAATACATTTCGTACAAAAAAAAACGAGTGCGATCTTTTGACGATTGCGACTTTGACTTTGAGAGAGAAAGAAAACCCGCTTCTTTAATACAGATACTGAAGTTATGCCGCTAATCTTAAAATTCAGCTTATTCACATTCTGGTCACAATATCATCACAGCCAAGCGTCATAGCGGTCAACTTGGTTGTCGTTGACGGAAATAAACATATTTTCGTGTTGGTTCAATGTAAGTAGACGATAATTACGATAAAGTTATGTAGATTACATATCCCTGTAATTGAATGTGATATAAAGGCAGCACATTGACCTCTAATATCCGGCGCACGCGCGGCACAAAGGAAGCGTTGTGCAAACTCACGCACCCGCCAAGTTCGAGTTCACTTCATCAGCATTTCATTACATCCACGTATATTCACGTACCTAATTCATGGAGTATTAAATACCAACCTAAACTTATGAACAGATTTAATAAAAAATAATCTGTAAAGCTGTAATGGTCACACTGTTTGTTCAAGCCTTCTTTCTGTAGGACGTGTTCCAGAAATACGCACGCCACGGGTGTTGGCCGTGATCCTTAGAAATATTTTTCCGTGAATAATTCTAATTTCATTTAAATTCATTATCATTTATTTGCAAATACGGTTATGTAGACATGTTTTACATTCACGTAAGGATTGTACATCACAGTCTTGGTATCACCATACTTTACCTTTCGGCATGCAAACTACATCAAAAGAAAACATAGAAAATTAAGAAAAATATTTTCTATTTTTTAGTTCGGCTAGCTACAAAAGAATGTTTAGTTTTTTGCTATCCTGATAACTCTGGAAGGATAATGGCACACATTTATGAAATTATTGTATTGTCAGTTGTCACCGGTTCTCGATGAGTCTACAAAATTTAAATGAAATCTGACCGTTTGCAGTGGGTATAAATCAAATTCAAAGGAGTCGGTTACAAACGTTACAAACATACAGGTGAAGCTAATAAAAGCGTGTTAAAAAGAATTCCTCTTCCCAAGTATATAGCACACAGGCACACAGGCACACACCACTGTACGTGTACGTGTCGTTAAACATGGAGTACGTTCACAGATAATTTTGATGAGAACATTGGTTGGTTGATTATTTGCATTTGGAAATTCTCACTAGTTCAGAATCTAGATTTGGGCCCGGTTGTGGCAATAGACTCGCCCTCTATTACATGGGACTTAGTTTAGTAGTGTACACGTGAAAGTATAATAAATTACTTTTCTACAACCTAGAAAGTATTATTCATCAGTTATTGTTAAACCTTTATGGCGCATTCGTAATCAGGAATGAATTATTGTCGGATCCTCACCCTGGCAAGGCGGGGGTGCGGGGTGTAAGTCTGTAAAAAAGACCTGTTTACTGTGTTCAAAGTGACACTCAACTCGTGTAACACATTTTATTGTCACAGGCTCACAGCCCGACTTCACCCATCGCTGAGTGAAGTCGGTACAGGCTTTTTCTTTTTAATTGTAGGGACAATTAATTTTCTTTTGATGTTTTACACTTACATACGCCTTCTTCCCATGGGGGTAGGCAGAAACTACAGAACGTCACCTGGTACGATCCTTACATTGTCCTTTTGCTTCGATTACATTCTGTGCTACACGCAGGCCGGGTGCGCGTTCCTCGGTGCGCGGTGTCAACACGTTGCCGTAGCCGTTGTTAGAACATCTTTACACTTGAACATCACGTGTGTGATCCCAGAAGGGTAAGGCAGAACTGTACTTATAATTCACCTCATCGCCAGTTATGTTTAAGACAAATTAATAAAAGTATACCTAATACTTAAATAAAAATAGACTAATGGTTTTGCTAGTGCTACCTAGTAGTAGCTGGAACAGAAGATAATATTATTGTGACACTGTCAGGCATTAACACTAAGTGTTGCACTAATATGTGTAAGTGCTAAGGGTCAGCAGTACTAGGTGAATATATGTGAAGTGTGTAACATCACCCACTGCAGGCATTTGGACTACGTTTCCTAACGTCACGAACTAGGGCTGCGTGTAACATCGGCGCTGGTTACCGTCACATTGTGTAAGGCGTCCCCGATCGCCGCCGGCTAGCGCGCAGGCCAGCGCGCCTTACTACACGCTACTATTAAAACAGCAGTGAAATTATGAATATATGCGTTATTGCCGCATTCGACAAGTTACAGCTCCTGAAAGGGCTTCACAACCTAACACCATGCCGGTTTTGCCCGAAGTGTTAGGGGGAAATGTTCAATACACGCACAGTTCGCGCATGTTAAAAGGGCCTGCAAAAAACCCAATAGTAAGTTACCCAACCTGGGAATCGAACACGACTGTACAGTGATGCTTGCGATCACTAGACAGACACGACAGCTTTACAACATTATAAATTAAACATAAACAGAATTGTATTAACATTATTATTGCCGAGTTCCGGACTAACAAGCATTGTTTTTCATGATTGTCTGGATAAACTTCTACCGCATATAAATACAGTAGCGGCTGTATACAAAGCGCGATTACCATGACAATGTGTTGATCAGAGATCGCAGCACACACTGCCAATGTCAGTCACTGCACCCGACTGGCACTGTTGCATTCTAATCGTCTAGCATTCCATGCTGTCCTAGTACTTTGTTGTCAGATTAGTTATCACTTGCAAGCGTTTGTAGGATGTACATTTTCATATCTTTACTGCACTCAAAAACCGGTGCAGTCCTAATCCTCTGAAATGTATGTTGTCCTAGTATATTTTTTTCGGTTGTAAGCCCATGAAAGACGATATAGCTAAAAAGGGAGTTACTCTAAAATGACGGCTAAATGCTAATAGGTATAAGTACTTGTCATGGTACGCTAACCTAAAACAAAATTCCACGGCTTGCTTGCAGATGAGCAGTACTACTCCATGCCGCAGCTGTTCGCTCTGGACGAGTGGCCGGGCTGCCGCGCGGCGCGCGCTCCCTACTGCGTCGGCAGCTTCGATCTGGCGCCTGCACAGCGCCCGCACCCGCTCTATGACGTCATGCAGGTGAGGTGAACAGCACTACCATAAGCAACCTTAGATCATAACGGCCAGCGTCATTTACACAATGAGTATAAACACATGAGTACGCCCGGATACTCCCTCTTCTGTTAAGCTTTACACTATTTGATACTCTCGCACATTTTGGGTTGATCCGAAATGTAAACATTGGTGCCGATTCTGTTGTACAAAATTCTCTGAACTAAACTAAAAATCACTAAAATTTGGTTTATTCCGGTCAAACGCCGATTTCCTATTCTGAAATAGACTAAAGTGACACAACTTAACTATATTTTAGTTTGACAGCACTAAGATTGCACTGAGTTATTAGTTTAGTGAAAATTACAATTTTGCTATTCAGAGTTTGCCGGTTTTCACCAAAAATTTAGACTATAATCATTTATTTTGACTAAACCTGACTATTTTTAATCGCGATTAAAAAGGTGTGGAATAAAACAAGTGGTCATGAACAAAAATTCACACCAACGCAACGCCTCGCCTTCACGTGCAAAAACATATTTTGTATCTGTATTTTTTCTTTTGCTTATATCTCGAAAATGGCGTGTCCTATCGCAAAAATAATGACATTTTCGACCCCCTTTATTAACCCCGGAACATATAAATCTCAACACGTGGGTAATATTTTTTTATATTTTTCAAACAAAAAGTGAAAAATTCCATATAAAACACGTCCAGGCTGCCCCCCTTGCGCGCACCTTCGTCTCTAAAAAATTCATTGCGTAGCGCACACAAGTACCACGTTGCGAAACCAAAAGAAAAAAAAAACACGTTGATTGCCAAATTCGTTTTAGTCGTGTCAAAATAATTTTTAAATTTAAAGATTTTGTCTTGCAGAATAGCGTTAAAATTATCATAGCCAAAAGTAAGGAATTTTAGAGTTAGTTTAGTTCGGTGTACAACAGAATCGGCACCATTGTGTTGCAAGTTATGACCCGCAACTCATTTTCAAAAGGTTTACAAAGACTGAATAGAATAGCGTAAGGGCCTATGTTCACCTATAATTATTTGTGTATTCATTAGCGAGCAGCAGTAAAACCTTTCCTCAATACTTAGTAATGTTGAATGTATACCAGGCCACTCAGAAAGTATTGCGGAGAAAATTTATTTATATGAGAGACTGGCCAGTTATAAACTATTATAAAAATAATGATTATGTATAAGTAAAATTTTTAAATTTCCTTTTCCAAAATTTCAAAATTTTCCTCCACATTTTTTGCGAGCTAATTAAATTATCGTGTCTCATTGGTAAATGGATTTGCGCCGGGAACATTTTCGCGCTATGATTTTTTACGATTTCAAGTGTCGCCTGAAACCGGACGAATCATACGATAGACTTCAAATTGCATTCATGGATGAAGGCCCTTCCAAGGCAACTGTGTATCGTTGGTATAACGAATTCAAACGTGGTCGACTAACTTTAGGGGATGAAAAAAGAAGTGGTCGCCCTTTGACGGCTGTTACGGAGGAAAACGTGCTAGCAGTGAAAAATTTCATCCAAGACAATAGGCAAATTACGTATCAGGAGATTCAATACATACTGCAGATTGGATCGGGAAGCCTTCACGAGATTCTACACGTGCATCTTCGCGTGAGGAGGATAGTTTCACGCTGGGTGCCGCACAACCTCACCGATGCTCAGACGCAGACCCGGGTGGAATGGTGGCTCGAAATGATAAACAAATTTGAAGCTGGCTCATCTCGGCGTGTTTACGACATTATTACAGGTGAAGAGTCCTGGATTTATCAATACGATACAGAAACGAAGTGCCAGTCGACGGTTTGGGTGTATCAAAACGAATCAACGCCTACCAAAGTGAAGCGATCTAGAAGCGGGGGGAAGATTTTGATCGCGAGCTTTTTCAATTTGACTGGCTACTTAGAGTCAATCCCTTTACGGAACCAAAGAAGCATCAACACCGAATGTTATACTACCAAATGCTTGGCAGAAGTTTTCTCTGTTGTGAGCAACAAGCGACCAAATACAGGGCTCTGCGGGCTACTGCTCCACCACGACAACGCGCCCACGCACACCGCGCTCAAAACGAGGGACTTCTTGGACAGCACGCCGGTCAAACTTCTGGGTCACCCTCCTTACAGCCCTGACCTAGCACCTTGTGACTTCTTTTTAGTCTCAAAAATTAAAAATCAGCTCAAAGGCATACAATTTTCGTCGCCGGAAGATGCGCTGTCAGCGTTCGAGCAGGCTGTAAACGATGTGTCTGCGGCGGACTGGAAAAAGTGTTTCCAAAACTGGTTCAGACGCATGAAACTTTGCATAAAGGTTAGTGGAGAGTATTTTGAAAATATTAAAAAAAAAAATTTACCTATAAGTAGAACACTTCTTTTTATTTTCGCAAAACTTTCTGAGTGTCCCGAGTGAAACGTATGTTGTTGATGTTCCTTAATAAATAAACACCCAAGTAGACAGAAGTTTAAATTAAGTGGGTAAGTAAGAAGGCGTCATGTCAGCTAGAACGTTGAGCAACCGTAGCTACAAATATTATGCAGTGCGTATTTAATATCCTCACAGTTCCGAGCATGCGCGATGCTCGCCGGCGCCGGCTGCGCGCGTCGTGGCCTACTCACGATCACTTTCAATTTCGTCTAACTACTTTATTATTCATATTCTAATTTATGTACTCATATTATGTCCTCTTACTATTCTAGACTCTTAACACTTATGTAACAGCTAACAGTAGGCTTTAAATACTATTACTTAATTTTTTCTATTTTATTGTGTAAATCCTCTCAATGCCATTTAGACCGTATTATGAAAAAAAAGTTATAAACGTAGTTCGTAACAAGTACTTACTGCGCTAAAATTACATCACAAATAAATGTTGACACTATTACGTAAAATTGAGGTTAGGTACATAATATATTCCTTACAAAATTATCATACTGATTAATTTATCAACAAGATCAAAAAGGGCGGTCGAAATAAGCTTCACTCACACGTTTTAATATTAGATCTGACCTATCGCCAAAGCTTTATAATAGAATTTTGTTATGTATGTTGACAGATAGAAACATTCTCATTTGTGCATTCAATGTGGTCTCGTCAACGACGACTTTGACTAATAACCGAAAGCTTGAATGCCGACATTTTTACAATGGTGTTACATTGTAAACTTGTAAACACACAGTTAGTCTCTATGAGGCGCCACACGCGTAGTAAATCATGTCAAAATGAGTCAGACAATTCTGACACTAATTCATTACCAATTCGTTGACAGTAGGAGAGTGACTTGGCCTAGTACCATAATAGAGGCTGCTGCGTCATTTTGCAAGCTCTTGTAAAAGTGAAACCGCCAGACATTCATCATGTCAGGTATATAAGTATGTAGGTAAGTGTCCTGCCAACACTCCATAGAGTATGCAGCACTTTAAACATTGGCTGAGCGTCACTCGAGACTTAGTTTGTGTAATTGCAAATGTGGGCCAGTTTCGACAACCAACTCGTTAGAACATCTTCACTAAAGGAGGCTCGATGACAACGGGTCAACAGTGCCTAGTTCAGGGTATGATAGCTACACTAGCTTTTGACGTTTCATAAGTGGCATGTAGGTTTATGTGAAATTAGAATGTTTTGATTTCATTTGATTTCTCATGTATTGACCTACTTTGATATCTGAATACTATTAGCATGTTTTCTTTGGTCTCGAATCATTTTTTCGAAAACCCTTGTCATAAACAGTACTGTTTTGATCAGCTGATTTAAATAAACAACATAGATGTTTTCAGTTGAAATCAATCGACGTTTGTTTTTCTTGACTTAAAAACTTAAAACCCGAAGATGTTAAACGTCAAGATCCAATTGTTTGACATCGATTTTTTGTGTAATTTTTGAATAATACCACCTGTTATTAAGTGGTGCTACTGAAACTATGAAGTCACTAGTTATATGTATGAAGGCAGCGGTTCACAGTGAAAGGAGCCTAGAGGGAGTACCTACCCGCGGTAGCGGGGAGGTCAATGAACCTCACTCACGTGCACCGCCGCCGGGCTGCGCAGGAGTTTACCTTGAGCTGTCCGATTCATAACCATGTACTGCGATGCAGGAACTAGACTCAGGTTTATTGAGGTTCTTCAGCAATATTTGGGCTGTTTTCACATTCTTTAAGAAAACAGCTTTGATTATTAGTGAAATAAAATATCTTTAAGCGCAACTAGATAGCGGTCGCAGCAGCGCTGACATCGATGGATTCAGTGCGAGGTGGTGCGTGGGGGACGGGTCACGTTCAGCAGTCGACCATCTATTGCAAGCGCAATCTGTGTAGGCTGTAGGCAGGCGTACTTCTTGACTTTATGCTGCCACATGGATTCATAACATAAACAAACAACAGTTTTTGAAATATAATGACGTAGTAGTTTGTCAGAATATTAATAAATAGGAAAGCAGCCAGGTAATAATTTATTCTGTCATAGCTCGTCTATACAATACATGCAACTGAAGCGTCTGTCAAAAAGACTACATTTTACATATGTTTGTGAAACTGCTTACATAGTTAGTACTTATAACATAAAAACAATTATATCATTAATGTCTGTCTATCTGTCTGTTTGTTTTGGCTAATCTCCGAAACTGCTCGACCGACTTTAACGGGAATTTCACTGGCTGATAGCTGTTGTCAAACGAAATAAAATAGACTACTATATTCCAGGTAGCTTATTCCCGTGGCATAATTTCTTACATCCCCGCGAGCGAAGCAGCTAATTGACAATAAAAGTAGTAATAAACCTTATCGCCAATGTTATTGACCTTACCCGATAGTTGCTCAAGCAGTCCGTTGGTCAACATGCAGAGTATCACTGTGAGCGCGAGGCGCCGGGTTCGAGGCGCGGTTGAGCAACGTACCTATACTGGTGGTGAGCTCAATTGAGTATCGGCAACAAATTAGTTCCGTCCCCTGACTGATGCTAATGCCAGTTTAAAATACTATAAATGCTATTCATAGTGTTTTAAACTATTTTACCTTGCTTTCAGACTTTTAAAAGGGTTTGTAATTAACATAAATTAGTCAAATTATATCTATAGCCGCATGTCGCAGTTTATCAACCAAAACAGCATTCCTTACAAGGAAGACCTTCCATGAGAGTCCTTTAGAAGACTGTAGTAAAAGTGAGGTTACAAGTGGGTACCTTGCGTTCCCTCTGCACTGAGCAAGTGTGGTAGCCCTCCTGTGGAACAGTAATAGGTATTATTAAAATTTAACTAACTGTACGCTATCTAATTACGTTACTCTAGACAATTGTGCAATAAAGAACTTATCGATGGCTCCTAAGTATACTGAGTCAACTAACAAATTTTAAGAATTGCACTTTTTAGTAGATTAACAACAATTACATCATTTTCGAAACCCCAACCCGGGTTGTGTTGGGGTTCGGGAATTTGTTAGTTGACTCAGTATAATTAAGAGCCATCGTTATGATTTTATGTAATTCCACCTATATTTGGCCTTTCTTCTTTCTTTAAAAAATAAAGTTTTTGTTTTGTTATGTCAGCGGTACTCAGCGAACACCGTCGACAACTACAACCACACGCGGCTGCACCGCGGACTGTGCCTGCCGCGCAGCTGCGCGCAGCACGCTCCCGCGCCGCGGCACGACGTAGGCGACGATCAGCTGCAGGACTGGTGCGTACTGAACTACTAATTGCCAAAATATTCACGCTTCGATTGGATCCGCTGTACATTGGAGTAGTACAGGGATTCGAACATGATAAACCTACCAACAAAATTAGCTATGGGAAGTCATGAAATTCGAATAGACAATCATTTCTAAATCATTGATTAAACTTATCTACTTACAATACATTTAACATTTTTCATCACACATCTCCATCTACACTTATATTATAAAGAGGAAGGATTTGTATTTTTGTGTGTGTGTATGTTTGTAATGAATAAACTCAAAAACGGCTGTGCCGATTTCAAAAATTCTTTCACCATTAGAAAGCTACATTCATCTTGAGTACAGTGGCGGATTTACAAATTTGCAGCTTGTAGGCTATTCAGTTTTTGCCGCCCCTACTGACTTTTGAAATTCAATAGGTTAGTTTAGTTCACAATCATATTAATTACATTTATTCAGAAATTGCAACTTTATGATTTTGTTGTCCTCATTATATCGGCTTTTTCCCGTCATTAGTATGATTGTGAACTAGGTGATATTTCTGTCAGTTACTAGATTATTTTTGCAACCCGCTAGATAGTGACGAGTATATTGTTGACCTAAAAACAGCAGCATGTACTAATCATAAGGTGGGGAAAGGCATGCCTTAAAAATACCTACATATGAACACAGCTTACACAAAATAATGTGTAGTCGGCAAAAGTTGTTTTTGTTAAATATTTTTATTGCATTTACAGTTTAAAATAATACGAACAATTTCTATTAAATAACATGTTAACAATCCGGTTAATGGTGACAATGAGATCAAATAAGTTTTCATCATCATTTCAGCCGAAAGACGTCCACTGCTGGACATAGGCCTCCCCCAAGCTCCGCCACTTCGACCGGTTTTGTGCTTCCCGCATCCAGCGGATTCCTGCGGCCTTCACGAGGTCATCGGTCCACCTTGTTGGAGGCCTTCCAACTCTACGTCTTCCGGTACGCGGTCGCCATTCCAGAACCTTTCGGCTCCATCGGCCATCTGTTCTGCGAGCAATGTGCCCTGCCCACTGCCACTTCAGTTTAGCAATTCTTCGGGCTGTGTCAGTTACCTTGGTTCTCCTACGGATCTCTTCATTTCTGATTCGATCGCGTAGGGAAACTCCAAGCATAGCCCTCTCCATCGCCCTTTGGGTGACTTTCAGCCTTCTAATAAGGCCCATTGTGAGCAACCACGTTTCGGTTCCATATGTCATCACTGGCAACACACACTGGTCAAAGACTTTCGTCTTGAGACACTGCGGTATGTGGGACGAGAAGATATTGCGTAGCTTCCCAAACGCTGCCCAGCCGAGTCGGATTCGACGATTGACCTCATTCTCGAAGTTGGACCTACCTAACTGGACAGTCTGTCCTAGGTACACTTATTCGTCCACAACTTCGAGTGTAGCGCCTCCGATCTTCACTGGAGTGGGTATCACACGAGCATTGGACATGACCTTTGTCTTGTCCATGTTTATCCTGAGACCCACTCTTTCGGAAGCTCTACTAAGGTCATCGAGCATTTTACTGAGGCCCTCCATAGTCTCAGTCATGACAACTATATCATCGGCAAACCGAAGGTGAGTGATGTACTCGCCATTGATGTTGATGCCAGCCCCTTTCCAGTCCAAAACCTTGAAGACATCCTCCATTGCAGCGGTGAACAGTTTCGGAGAAATAACGTCTCCCTGTCTCACCCCTCGCTGCAGAAGGATAGGTTTCAAGGTCTGGTCCTGAAGTCGGACTGACATAGTGGCGTTTTCGTACAGATACTTCAGCTCGATGTACCGATAGTCGATCTGGTACCGTTGAAGACACTGCAGTACAGCCCAGGTTTCGACCGAATCGAAGGCTTTTTCGTAGTCCACAAACGCTAAACAAAGAGGCAGGTTATACTCTTCGGTCTTCTGTATAACCTGCCGCAGCGTATGGTACCACATGGTCCACGGTGCTAAAGCCTTTACGGCATCCGGCTTGTTCGGGAGTAAAAATAGAAAAAATAAGTTTTACATTATCTTTTTGCGAGATATTAAATTCGCAAAATCATTAAATATATCGTCATATGAAATCTTGTTCATTAGTCCTGACGCTATGCACAAAAGAGATAAAGCTTCTCTCACCTGAACAATTTTCTTTCCCTTCCCGCGCCGCAACCCAAAAACTACTACGCAAATACATATGTACCTAGTAGAAAATAAAAATTTAAATGTTGAAACATATTACACGTTAAATTTCATTTTTATAATTAGGGTAAAAATTGAAATTAATATTGGAACGCTATTGGAATATTTTTTAAATTCATGATCGCATTAGTACCTATATTTTACAGTGCGTTTATTAATCTTTTATATACGGATTACGAACGTGTGTATACGTATAATTATAAGTTTTTTTTTTATTATTTGGGCTAAGTTTGCCGCCCCTTTAAATCTGCCGCCCTAGGCTCCAGCCTACTTAGCCTATTGGTAAATCCACCGCTGCTTGAGTAACATAGGCTATATTAATTGCTAAAAAATATTAGGGATCCCTACTAAAACTTTAGTAACGTAACCCAAGGTGTAAAAAAATTGCCATAAAACATCTTTCGTCGCATGCGCTGCGGAAACTATTGATGATAGAACAAAAGTATGTTCTACAATATTAAAGAACATATCCATAACTACAAAAAACCTCCTGATACTATATGTCCAACTATTATCGTTATGTCACAATAACCACTTTTTACATTTTAAAAGTTGATAGAAAAACCGACCAAAATTAGTAATTAATAAACTCAAAAACTACAGGATTGATTTAAAAAATTCTCTCACCCATAGAAAGCGGCATTATCGCTTAATAACATAGGCTACTTTTATCCCGAAGAAATGCACAGTTCTTATGAGTGACGCGGACGAAGTCGCGGGCGAAGTGCTAGTTTATTATAAAATAGTAAATACTCAACCTAACGTTTTAGTTTGTTAGTAGTAAGATCATTTCTTACGTTTCATTTATAACCTTAATTAATAATTACATTCATTCATTATTATTAATTTGATTGAATATGGCAATTATCTCAGAGAAAATAATAAGACAGTATGTAATTTGTAAACACAAATTAAGATTAGATTAAAGCCTTACAATAGAGCACTTTTCTATGTCGCGCGTTGATGTCTTTTCAATGTAGAATAGTATTTTTTATCTCAATCTTTTTTATTATGCTGGGAATGTGCGTACTCTCGCCTCTCGGTAGATACCGTTCAAAACATTGGAAGAGTATGTACTAACGCTTGTCTTCACAAACACATTCACAGCGATTTGTACACTTTGTAACCAAGAAGGGCTCGCGTGGCTTCGCGTGAAAAAAAAATACGGCACAGACGTAATCTTTTTATTTTCAATGATATTTTATGACATCCTTAGCGCTACTTTCATTTCAATAACTGCTATAAACTATTTTCTTTTGATTTATTCATGCAAAATATTGATTTATAGGTATAATCTACGTTAAGTAAGTACATTCTACATTTTTTCGTTTTTTTTTACAATAACTTAAATTATTTGGCCTAACAAAATAAATAGATATATTTATTTACATATTTTTCATAAAAGTGTGACGAGACATATTTAAAATTCACAATTCTCATTTAATGAAGCTCTCAAATTCAAATAAACCTACTGATGAAAAGTCACAAGGTACAGGGTTCAACTGTGTGTAAAAATATTTTGCTTGAAATTTATTAAGGCTTTGCAATCACAATTTTTTTTAAACAGATCTGTTACTATAGTCATAAATGTTTACAACAGTTACATACACTACTTACAATGGCTATTGTTACTTTTATAAACGTACAGTCATAGTCTTCTCAATATACAGAATTCAGAACGGTTGTCTGAAACTATAGATTCTCAGCGCTAAAGTGCAGAGGGCTTTGAATAGGGACCGAAGGGTTTCATCAACTATACGATCTTTATCATATCACATTCGTTCATTGAATTAAGTGTAAAATGTTAGAAATACGACCCCCAAAATCCCACTCAATGTGAATTTCGCGTAATTCACTTTTTATCTGGGATGAAGCAGCCCCGCAACATATTTCTATCTGACTCCTACCTACAGGTTCACGAGCTGTGTGAACGCGTACACCTCGTCCACCTACAACCTGACGGCCACGCTGCACCGCCTGGACTACTGCGAGCGCGCCGACCCCTCGCCAACACTGACCGGCAGCGAGCGCGCCTTCGTCGTACTGCTGGCCGTACTGCTGGCACTGGCAGTCCTTAGCACTGCGCTGGATCTCACCTTGTCTGATCATGCTAGAAAAGGTACGTTGGTTCCATACACAACTTGAGCTCTACCTTACACGTATATGGGCGTCAATCTAAACAGATGAGGCTGCGTTAGATGCACGATGATGCAAATGCATGTACCATTCACATGAGATGAAGGGTCTGTTTTATTTGACGATGTTCTTCTAGGTATGTAATAGTAATTGTTCCTGACTGCAGGCAATCCCCACGTCAAACAGCCGCAAAGTTTGATATCCAACCAGATGCATACCATGAAATAAAACGATTTCAATAGGTCTCAAAGAACATAGTAGGCACTAAAAACAACGTAACTACGCTCTCTCGAGACTCGTCACAGTTGGGTAACCGTTGGGTTTCAGTTTAACAACGTTATATCCGTGGTTTAAACCTAATTGTCTGTAAGTATCTGCATGACTCAGGAAACTTGGTTTGCACATCTACACTCATAATGGTATGGTGTGCAATAAACGCCAGTCTGCACTCCTGCTAATCATCGCTCATTGCGTCTCTGTGTGAAAACCACCATTGTCCTGTTGTTTACATAGACCAGCTTCTGGCCGCGACTTCGTTCACAAAACTTCCCTGCCTCTCCATATTTTTATACAACTTACACGTATACGTTTGTAATTTCGGTCTTAGAAGCCAAAACTGGCCAAGTGCGAGTCGGACTCGCGCACCGAGGGTTCCGTACAAACCTGCAGGTAATCACGGTTTATGCATAAGGTTTATGTTTATGAAATAAAATGTTTTTTTTTTTTAATTTTACATTTGAGTTGACTGAATGAAAGGTAAATTGTGGTTTACGATTTATGACGTATTAAAAAAAACTACTTACTAGATCTCGTTCAAACCAATTTTCGGTGGAAGTTTATATGGTAATGTACATCATATATTTTTTTTAGTTTTATTATTCCCTTATTTTAGAAGTTACGGGGGGGGGGACACACATTTTACCACTTTGGAAGTGTCTCTCACGCAAACTATTCAGTTTAGAAAAAAACTATATTAGACACCTCCATATCATTTTTGAAGACCTATCCATAGATACCCCACACGTATGGGTTTGATGAAAAATGTTTTTTGAGTTTCAGTTCTATGTATGGGGAACCCCAAATATTATTGTTTTTTTTTCTATTTTTGTGTGAAAATGTTAATGCGGTTCACAGAATACATCTACTTACCAAGTTTCAATAGCATAGCTCTTATAGTTTTGGAAAAAAGTGGCTGTGACATAGTCGGACAGACAGACAGACAGACAGACAGACCGACAGACAGACAGACATGACGAATCTATAAGGGTTCCGTTTTTTGCCATTTGGCAACGGAACCCTAAAAAATGATATTAGAAACCTCAATATCATTTTTGAAGACCTATCCACAGATACCCCACACGTATGGGTTTGATGAAAAAAATTTTTTTGCGTTTCAGTTCTATGTATGGGGAACCCCAAATATTATTGTTTTTTTTTTCTATTTTTGTGTGAAAATCTTAATGCGGTTTACAGAATACATCTACTTACCAAGTTTCAACAGCATAGCTCTTATAGTTTCGAAAAAAAATGGCTGTGACATACTCGGACAGACAGACAGACAGACATGACGAATCTATAAGGGATAAAAACGGATTTTTGCCATTTGGCAACGGAACCCTAAAAAGTAAGCTCAAAAACTAAAACCTGACTACTGAAAATCACCATCCAACATAACTACTCCAACACTACAAAGTAAAAAGTAACTTAAAGTCGATGTGTTTGGATCTGTATTTTAGTTTTTTTGCCACCGACTTCCGCAATTAAAGTTATTTTTCACTTTGTAAAAATAAATACATAAAATCAAAATCAAAAGTCATTTATTCAAATTAGGCTGAGGATCAGCACTTTTCGATCGTCAAAATTACATAAGACAGTCCCCCCAAAACGCCCTTCCTTCACCACTTCCTAGTGCTTTAGCTGGGAAGAAGAAGTGGCGCAACAAACTGTCCAGCAGCACAAATAGCAGCATAAGTATCTATTGTTAGGAGACTGTAAATGGAAATCCCATGTGAATCAACAGTCATATTATTTTAGTGATAAACGTTTGTAATGAATTATCTGTTAGAATACATGTATCAGTATCGTGCCAATAGGTAGAATGAGAAGGACCGGCTTTCATTAAAAACGAAAAACTTCGCAAGCAATGAGAATTTGCTGCTGAACCCTGCGAGTGTCGACAAGCGGATATACAGGGAAGTTTTATAAAAATGTGGCTGTTACTTTAGTACTATGTTTTGCCAGCGGCTTCGCCCGTGTGAGGGTCGGAAATTATCGGAAGTCCCGGACAGAAGCGAAGAGCGAAGTGGGGAGTATCTACTCAGTGGGAGTATCTACTCAGTTCTTGAGTAAGGCTATATGCTATTTAACATCACGTTGGGACACTTACGAGCCGAGCCAAAATGACAAAAGTTAGAAAGAACGCTAATCCATAATGAAGTTATTTATTAGATTGGATGCGACAGGCTCGCTCGGGGAACAAGCAAAGTTCACGTGGTCGAACATCGGGCAGGAGCAAAGAACAAATATATAAATAATAAAAATCAAAATCAAAAGTCATTTATTCAAACTAGGCTGAGAGTCAGCACTTTTTGAACGTCAAAGTTACATAACACAGTCCCCCCAAAACGCCCGCCCTTCGACACTTCCTAGTGCTTTCGCTGGGAAGAAAAAGTGGCGGAACAAACTCCCCAGCAGCACAGCTGTCTGTTAAGTTAGAAGAACTTGATTCTATACAGTATTATGTAAGTAATTAGTATTATAAAACAAAAAATACATCAAATTATTCGCCATATATCAGCTAGCACACGCCAGTATACCAACAAAACATTGAAAACTAAACTCAAGCTGAAATAATAAAATCGTAAATAGAACTTAAAACCTAAATAAGAGCCTCCATGCATAAAGAGCGTGCCCGCTTACATACACGATGTAAAATGTTACATATATACATTGATGCATATAGCTAAGTTGAAGTAACAATTGTTAAACTTGAACCTCCGGAGTAAAATAACTGCACCCAATTCACTCTAGTTGTACCTTATTATAAATCATTGTGTTTGGTTCCAAATAAATCAAATTTGCGTAAACATAACGGCATAATAACGTAGTTCGCGGCTCACTGGCGGCGACAGTTGTGCTCCGACAGTAACCACGCACAGAAGACACACTACTATCAATCGAGGGTTCGATTCCCGGATCGGGCGGTATTATTAAGATTATCTATCGGGAATTTCTCATAATCCGATGTCTGGAATTCTGTCAGTTGTTTGTGTATGTGTACACACCCTCTGCCTAGACCAACAGAGGACACACTCCGAATGTCTCGTTATTTATCGTTAAGAAATCCAGTAAATGACAGACAAACATAGTAATTTTCTGAAACGAAGTATTCTATTTCTTGTATACCTAGAACTTCTGTAGTTCTATTCTCTATTTATCTGCGTGGTGAAGGTAACTTGGGCGCACGTCGACGTTATTGCCGCAATCGTTCATTTATTCGGCCACTAATCGCGCTGCTAGGCACCACAAAAAATGCAAAGATAGAGTCACGACACGCTGTTCTCGGGTACTCTAGGTTTAGAGATACTTTCATAATGAATTGCTGCTCCTGCTGCTTCACAAAATAAATAAATGAATTGCAGCTTCTTTTAACTCAGCATGAATTGTATTTAGACCGTGGTAAATAGAGGAAAGGGTAGAATAAAAAATAATAGTTTAAAAAAACTAAAAAACACGCTTCCATTGAAAACCAAACTAAAAAGTACAAAATAATGGAAAAAGCGTGGGGTGCTTTTTAAGGCATTTTTTATTGATATCGGGCACCCCACGCTTTTTAACCGACTTCAAAAAGGAGGAGGTTCTCAATTCGGATGTTTATTTGTTTTTTTTTTATATATGTTCGGCCATAACTCCGTCATATATAGATGGATTTGCAAAATTATTTTTTTGTTCGAAAGGGGTTTATTCCGAAATGGTCCCATATAATTTTCATATAGATCTGATGATGAGTTCCGGAGACAGACACCGGAACTCTTTAAAAAATGATAGCAAATCAACCGCGTATTTCTGCTATCGCATAAATATGCATTTTTTGTTTGAAATTAGTGCGGGGTGAATACCACAACTAAAAATTTAAAAATAAAAACTTTTTTACAAAAAAAATACAACCGACTTCCTTGAAAACACTACAAAGTGAAAAATAACTTTAATTTCGGAAGTCGGTGGCAAAAAAACCATAAATACAGATCGTAAGACACCAACTTCCGAAATTAAAGTTATTTTTCACTTTGTAGTGTTTTCAAGGAAGTCGGTTGTTTTTTTTTTTGTAAAAAAGTTTTTTTTCCATTATTTTGTACTTTTTAGTTTGGTTTTCAATGGAAGCGTGTTTTTTAGTTTTTTTAAACTATTATTTATTTTCTATTTTTTAGGGTGTTTCGAATTTTGAGACGTATGTCAGCGTAGTTTGTGACGTATGTCAGCGTAGTTTTCGAAGACAGTTTTTTTGCTGTCCTGGTAACCCTGGCAAGGATAATGGCACAAATTAGTTTGTGACGTATGTCAGCGTAGTTTTCGAAGACAGTTTTTTTGCTGTCCTGGTAACCCTGGCAAGGATAATGGCACAAATTTATGAAATTATTGCATTGTCATCGGTCGTTGACAGGTGTGCAAAGTTTGAATGAAATCTGGTCGTTTAAAGTGGGTCAAAATCGCGCTATAAGGAGTCGGTTACAAACAAACATACAAACATACAAATATACAAACATACAAATATACAAACATACAAGTGAAGCTAATATAAAGCGTGTAATAAAATCAGATTTAGATCATGGATTAAGGAGGCATTGAGACGGCCGCGTGGATAGCTGAATGATATTTCGGTGTCGTTACGCAGCGCAGAACACGAAACAATGTTTGTTTTAAGTTTATTTCTTTCATAATGTTTATATTATCAACAATTAGATTTTTGGAATAATATCCAATACCAATTCGTCCGCTTGTACACGCCACGGTTTCATTACGGTACGGCGTATAAACGACGCCGTAGAAAAACGTGTCTATACAAGCTTCTATAGTGACCCATACAACACTGACGCCCGTGCCTACACACAGAAACAACCGTAGTATTTCACGGCAAAACAAAACTTGTGTGTACAATGGGCCTGTCGTCTAGGTATAATGCTGCTTTGTAAATGCGGATCTCTCAGCGACCATATAACCCATAGACGCCTAATAACAGGCGACCGATGTCTGTCAACACATCAGACTTATAGATCTGATACAGGATACCACTCAACAATTTCGTTTCAGTATTGACCACTTCTGTGAGCCGTAAACACTTCCGCGTTAGTAAATTAAAATTGGTGAAAATAAATATTATAATGGCCCCTTCCACAATACGTTGGCGTGGTAACAATAGCCAAACTTCGAGTTTCCGTAAGGATGGCATATCATTTCATTGGTAAGTCAATAGTTACATAATCATAATTACAATATTTTTGAAGTGAAAACTTCTTTAGCGGCGTTGAGCACTTTTTCTGTAATGGGTATAAAATCTTAAACTCGCGTCAGGACACGTGACCTGATCGAAAAAGCGTAGGACGGATGGTTTTAATTTGGAAAAGCGCCATCTATTAAAACGAATACGAATCACTTGGCTAGCCTTGGTTAGTATGGTTATGGAATCATAGATGACGCTAATATAAACTACTAAACACGAAGAGTTTACAGTAAAATATATGTCATTAAAAGTGTGTCTAATTCTAAAAAAATAAAATCGTAATATAGCATAAGCCATAAAATAAATATTACTTATGAATTAAATAATTGTAACAAATAACTTTTTCTAAGACAGCAACTCGATTATAGATGGCGCTCAAACTAATCATTCAATTTTTGAAGTGAAAACTTCTTTAGCGGCGTTGAGCACTTTTTCTGTAATGGGTATAAAATCTTAAACTCGCGTCAGGACACGTGACCTGATCGAAAAAGCGTAGGACGGATGGAGAGTAGACAGCTATCCCCTCTCTACGGCGCGGCGAAAATGTATGCCTGGGCCTACTGTTTCGTTTAGGCGGCGCAGGGCGCTTGCGCGAATGTTCGTCTATGTTACAGCGTGCCACGCGCATCCATGGATGGTGACAGCTGATGGCTCGACCGTCTGTGTAGTGATCACATTGTTGTGTATTCGTAAAATTCGTGAATATAAAGTGCTTAAAATATGGAAATTGAACAACAAATTATTCCCTAACCATTCCAAAATATCAAACATGCTCAACGTTAATAATCAAGTTTTCACTTCTGCCGGCACTCCCGGAGTGCAATTTTTTTTTTTTTTCCTATTATTTATCGGAGTTCATCTTATACTGGTCAAACTTGTAGGTGAAAAAAGGTGCAAGGACTCTCGTTGATGTCTTTTATGGTTGCGTCTCTTTCTTCTGAATGTAATTTTTAAGCTATCTCTTTTCCACTATTATTTGGTAGACATAACTAGTGATGCACCAAATCCTATGACAGAAATAAAATTGTTCGATAAAGCAAAATCTTATACATACTATTTATACGAAGATCTTTTGAATCACTAATTACAATAGACATTAAATTAATAGGGAACATGCAATATTTTTATTTTTGTTTTCACTTTAAAGAATTCCATGTAGAATAGACCACAAATATATTAAAAAAATTAAAACATTGTAGTTTATCGGAAAAAATGCGATTTTAAATTGACAGTTTAAGTTTTCCCGCGAAAACGGACCTATAGTTCCGATGACGTCATTCTTGTCTGTCACTGATTGTATTTGTTCGTCGGCTTTCATACTTTTGCATATTTTTTCGACTTTTGAGATATTTTTTTGGTAAAATTTAAAATGGACTATCCGTCAACATCAGGTGATCATAACAATACCACTAATAATCCAGCCAGTGAGTCCGTGTATACTTCAACAAAGTTTCCAAATAAATTGTTTTTGACTAGACGTTCTGTCTGACCCAAAATTGAGAAAAAAGTGATATCAAGCTGCAAAAAGAAATGACAATTATTCTACAAAGACCACTATTCGATGCTGTGAAGAACACTTTGACGTAAGTCATAAGGCGAATATACTTGTTATATATCGTGTGTGTTATACGTCATAAGAAGAATATATTTGTTATACGAGTATGCTTAGTTAATCTGCTTGTACGTAAAAACACGTTAGTTACCTACCTAATACTTACAAAACTTGTCTATAGTACATTTTTAATTTTACAGTTTGAGATCGACGTCGATAATTGGTAAAAGTTTAAAATGTCTGGAGGAAACCTTTTTCTGAAAAAAGATCTCATGTCAACACTAACTCTCGGTAAATAAATTCCTGAAGTCTGCTTTGATAATCCCAACTATCATTTTTATTTAAAAACGCAATTAATATGCCCATAAAATAATATTCACTTTTACAACCACAACCTCAACAAGTCGTCGTAACTGGAGTGACGTCACTAAACGCTGATTGGTGTTTTGAAATACGTTTCGTTTCAAGTAATTTTAATACGTAATTATTGTTAAAAATCAACATTATGTACAATAAAAACATTGCAGTGGCGCTTCTTTTATACTTTTTTAACATTTAAATCATAAAATTTTCATAAATATTATATTTGCATCTTCCCTATTGTGAAACTATGATTGATTTTAGGTACCCACAAGATCCTGATGTAAAAAATAAATGGGTTATTGCAACCAAGCGAGAGAACTGGTTCCCATCAACACATAGTGTAATATGTTAAGAAATATAAAAAAATAATATTAAGAAATAGGAAGTTAGAAAGCCAATTCAACATAGGTATTAATAAACGTTTTACTATTTACAATACAATTTTAACACAAACATCGATACCTTCGTGTTTTATTTAAACCTGTCCCATCTCTAGTGATACGTAATGACCTTGGTAGGGCCAATCAGAATGCAGTACCCCGCTTCCTCATACCTCAGCTAGTTGACAGAATTGTTTTGGTGCATTAGATCAAGCATTAGGCGTCTATGGGTTATATGGTCGCTGGGATCTCTATATTTTTGCCTGTCTACTAGAGCGTGGTTCACTTTCGTTCAGCACGTGCGGGGGGGTACGAGGGGGCAGCGCGTTGGACAATAACAATGAGCTAATCTGTTTGTAGCCCACATTTATTTCCGTTACAGCACGTTACAGCATCGCCTGATGAATGGATGGGCTGACCGGCGATCAGTTATGACTGAAGTGCCGAGAATACGTGTTGAAATGTTGCTTAGAATGCTACTTATAAGGCTCTGATATTTCAGTAGAGCACCACCACCGTGGCGGCCGAGAGAAATATCAACTTCATTCTAACGTTCACAAGATGGCATACCTACTGGAGTCAAAAGGCCCTGAAGCTCTTTGTATAGATCTGGAGACTCAAATATTAACATAGAAACAACTTTATTCCTATTCTGACAAGGTCCCTTATCCCTTCAGGAGCAGAATGGGCGCTGGCGTGGTCCATCCCGTCGTGCTGGCGCGCGCTGCAGGCGCCGCCCCCAGGCTCGGCGCGCACCGACCTGGCGTCGTTCGACGGGCTGCGCGTGCTCACCATGCTGGTGGTCATCATCGAGCACGTCTGCTGGATCACCACGCAGACCTACCTCACTGACACCAAGATCTACGAACAGGTTGGTTACTACTACGACACTTTTGACCTACAACCCTATTCGCTCCGATGACCGTTGGGATAGAGAAGTGCTTAACTGAAGATCGCAAATCGGCAAACATAAGCACACCCTTAGGCTCGGCGCCCACTATCGGTGGGCTTCGGTGCGGCTCGGTACAGCTCGGGCGCCTTACGGCGGCTTCGGGCGCCTCAGAGCTGCGTCGGACGACTTCGGGCTGCCTCGGCAGCCGTAAGCATGGCTAAGGACGCCGTAGCTGATTTTGGGTAGCCTCAGAATAGTTCGGGCGGCAGAAACATCGCAGAGCAGTCGTAACGTTACGTGAAAACAGTTGTGCGTGTGTATTTATAATGGTGGATTGGGACTTAGTTCTCATTGTTCATCTTGCTACCCGAAGACAGCCTCGGCGTCCTTAGCCATGCTTACGGCTGCTGAGGCAGCCCGAAGTCGCCTGACGCAGCTCTGAGGCGCCCGGAGCCGCCCAAAGCCGCCGTAAGGCGCCCGAGCTGTACCGAGCCGCACCGATGCCCACCAATAGTGGGCGCCGGGCCTTAGGCTAGATAGAGCGACGATCACAGGGTGGCTGCTTCTAGCGAGATAAGAGTAGCTGCTGATCGAGATAAATGGCCTGCGATTAGCTATATCTATGTCCAACCGTGGACTGCTATAGACTGAAGGACTGCTACATACAGCCAAGCCGATTTGCATTGAACTCAATGGAATCATTAGCTATGTCATGCAGGCTATATTTGCGATGTTATTTTGGACTTATAAAAAACGAAAAATGCGAATATCAATAGAGTCAGTAGGTACCTGTAATTGCAAATAGCAGTAGCTTAAATAAATACTGTAATCATACCGAAGCTCACTATGTTATTATCGTCAGATCCGCGGCTCAGTGGACGTGCTGCTGATGACGAACAGCACACTGGTGGTGCAGATCTTCTTCATCATGTCCTCGTTCCTGCTGGCGCACAAGCTACTACAGCAACGCCGGCGCGGAGAGAACGTGCCGCCATTGTCCACCTTCGTGGACACCATGGTCAATAGGATCATCAGGTCAGTTGTGAAATTATTATTGCATAATTACAAAAATCAACAGCTGTTGTGTATAGCAACACCTGGTCATGATCTGGTTGGACCGTGTGTCTTCCTGCCACTTTAATTAAGAAGCATACGTCTTAATGAAAAGTTAAGTTTTTTGACTCAGATGCAATAAAAATTGATGAGAAAAGTTTTGAGTATAAAAATGCTGATTGTAAAATAGGATATAGCTAGAAAATGGGAGCTATGTATACAATAAAAAGATGATAATAATACAAAATATGTGATAATATTTTTTTTGTTGCAGGGTGAGCCCCTCATACTGGGTAGTGGTGTGGTTCGCGGCTTCGTGGTGGGAGCGGATGGGGCGCGGGCCCATGTGGGCGCCGCTGGTGGGCAGCGAGGCGGCCGTGTGCCGCCGCAAGTGGTGGACGCACCTGCTGTACCTCAACAACATCCTGCACGCCGACGACAAGTGCCTCATACAGACCTGGTCAGTTCACTTACTACCTCCTTTGTTCTTGCCTTCTGGAGATTAACGTCATTAGAACCTAATTTGGAATTATTTAGTGGGAGAGAAACAACGCAACATGTTGCATGAACATCAGTGTGCATAGGCAGCCAGAATAAGAGTAGCCGAGGATCTAGTTCTGTAAATGACATGCAATTTTGAGAGGCGTATGTCCAGCAGTAAACTGTTAGATATAGGCTGATGATGAACTTACAGTGCTGCACTATATTTCTCGAATGTTTAATTCATCTTTTATAACTTGTAATAACCTCCCTTGTCCCCGCAGGTACCTGGCAGCAGACATGCAGCTATACGCAGTCTGCCTGGCGCTCACGCTCGCACTGTGGCGCTGGCGCCGCGCGGCCGTGGCGGTGCTCACCGGGCTGCTGGTCGGCTCGGTCGCCTTGTTGTTCGGCCTCGCCTACTCCTGGAACCTCGTGCCCACCTACGTCATGCATCGACCTGAGTGAGTTCATGGGGATTCTTGACTTATATTGCATAGAAGATTAAGTAGTTATGGATTAGAGTACTGATTTGGTAAAGTATGATGGAGCATTGGAGGTGTGTGACGATTACAATCAATGTATGCGTCACCATGTACTTTCTTTCCAAGATTCCACATACAGTTTTCAAATTGAAAGGGATTCTCCGGAGAGCCATAGAAAGTCTTGACAATTTCGTATCATTGTAGGTCAGTGCGGCTGGCGTACCACGATGAGTCCTCGTTCAACGTGCTGTACCAGTCGCCGCTGGGCAACGTGCCGGGCGCGCTGGCGGGGCTGCTACTGGCGCACCTGCACCACATGCTGCTGGACATGGAGGTGCAGCTGCCACGCTACAAGGTACGATATAGTACCACGAGGAGTCCTTGTTCAACGTGTGTATCAGTCGCTGCTGGTCATGCAGGTGCAACTGCCGCGCTAGAATGTCCACAGACTACTGCTGGACATGGATCTATCACAATAAGCACCAAAACACCTGGCCTCTCCGCCTTCCAAATTCAGACTGACGCGGCCGCCTTTTTACACGCTTTATATTAGCTTCACTTGTATGTTTGTATGTATGTTTGTTTGTATGTTTGTTTGTAACCGACTCCTTATAGCGCGATTTTGACCCACTTTAAACGACCAGATTTCATTCAAACTTTGCACACCTGTCAAGGACCGATGACAATGCAATAATGCAAAAAAACGTCTTCGAAAACTACGCTGACATACGTCACAAACTACGCTGGTATACGTCTCAAAATTCGAAACACCCTAAAAAATTGAAAATAAATAATAGTTTAAAAAACACGCTTCCATAGAAAACCAAACTAAAAAGTAGAGAATAATGGAAAAAAGCGTGGGGTGCGTGATATTAATATTTTTTAGTTTTTTTTTTTACTATTATTTTACACTCGTCGTTCGATCTAGCTGGATAACGTTACACGTACCGCACGTCGATCTCTACTCGAAACTCTTCAGCTCCACCAGTCCTTCGACAAATATGGCCGGTCATGTGATACATCACCTTGCTAACGCTGGCTGTCTTTAACACTAGTGACCTAAACCATATCAGCCTACTTGAGCAAAACTATAGATAGTTGAATGGTGTTATTACAAAGCAGTGGAACGCTGCTGATAACATAATTATTTAGCTATTAAGAACTTTTGTAACAACACGTAACTGCGGAATATTACAGTATTTTCAGGAACCTACCATTTGATCTATGGATATTTTCTCTACGATTCCCTCAAATCTATGTGCCATCACTAATAATCACTATAAACTAACAACTGTAACGTCCGCCATTCCTTCCTACCTCCCTAGACAATCGATACAAACATCCTAACTCCCTCATCCTAACTGGGACATCGTCGAAAAACTTGAACCACGTGTTCAGTACATAATTCGTGACCACCCTGCGTGCACATCATTCTGTCTATAAAGAAACGCACGATTTTTAAATATGATAAGACCTAGCATAATCAGATGTGGCCATCTAATGTCTACCTAGGATTAAACTATGAGTCACCGCTGTGATTAGCTAGTCTTGGTTGTGGAAGACAGCCATGGCATAAGAGCTGACAACCCCAACTAGTGCATAATGCCTACTTACCTGTGCCTATCTATGATATACCTAGACATTGCTACTAGGGTATCTACGAACCCCTTGTTCAAAATGGGAAAATAGGTTAGCCTAAAAGCAGTTAGAGGACTGTACCTAGGGTAGGATCAAAAACTAACGCGCGGTTTGACATACCATGTTCTATAATATACCTACTCGGCGATCATACACAATAGTTAGAAAATGGTCCAATAACTGTCATAAGTAACAATAGCACATATACATTCATAGAACCTCATATTAATTCACCATTTAATGTTTTCCATGCATACTATGATTGCAGGATGTTGGCTGAATACATATCGACAAGTTAAAGTGTGTTATTGTAGTTGTAAACAATATACAATGTCACCCGTCTTCAAGTAATTGACGAATGCGTTTATATAATCATAAATTTTGTACTTTGTTTTTATATGGGACCGTGTTTTTTAGTTTTTTAACCTATTATTTTTTATAGAAGGCAACATAATATTTATTGAGATCATTATGGTCTCTTGACAGGCTCAGCAGTCAGTGACTTGATTGGCTGTTGTCCTCACACTCAGCCAATCACGGCGGCCATTAGTTGGCAATCTATCTGTTGTCTTATTTGACCTGAAACCGGGTGTGTTGCAGATATTCGGGTGGATCTCAGTGGCGTCGGTGCCGGTGGCGGCGTGGTGGGTGGCCGCGTCGCCGCTGGCGCTGGGCCGCGGGCCGCCTGGCCGCCTGCCGGCCGCTGCGCTGGCTGCCATCGAGCGGCCGATCTTCTCCTTCTTCGTTGCTATGGCACTTCTCGGAGCCATGAATGGAGTGCCGTGTTAGTAACATTTTATGTCCACCATAACCAAATACAAAGCCATGAGTACATCTAACATTATAAACGCGAAAGTTATTCTTTCACGCTTTAACGTCTAACCAGATTTCGATCAAATTTGGCAAACAGGTAAACCATAGCCTGGGTCAGGACAGGGCATATGATGTTTATCCGGGTACATCGTACGATCCCAATTTTCATGGGATAATTTCCTTCCTCCATGCGGGCTAAACCGCGGGCAAATCCTAGTAGTTATAGGTGAATCTCAGTTGGTTCAACAGCAATACCTAGGTTCAAAACCTAGCCGTCATCGTGAAATTAAATTGTATCCGTAATCATCTAGTGGTAACCTCTGTAACCGTGCCGGGCTCGACTGGTCGTCGGCTTCCTATGTGAGTGTACAAGCTTCCTGCTTGAGTTTGCGCAAGAGTCGACTGACGGCCGTCTTTCAGTTATGTGGCGCACATGATTGCGTAACCCACACTGATAATAAAATAGACGTTAGATACTATCAATAATAATAACACTGACGTACAAACATCTTGTTCTTGCTGACACTTGTAAACTTTCTATAATGTAAAGCTTGCCTGCCGTGGAGTCGTTTCACCGCGGTTACGAATTATTTGCACATTGCGATAATCATTTGTGTCACAAACCACTGCAGGCTGTGGGACTAATCACACGATATATACCACTCATTTTAAACCAACAAGGTACTTATATAGTTTAGTAAGTTTGCTTATAATAAGTAGGTACCTATAGTAAAGTACATACCTATTCAATGAATAAGAATGGATTATAATTATGCTGATGGCACATAAATCTCTACCCACGTATCTACGTACTTTCTATTTAGGAACCCACACGACTAACAAGTATGTATCCGTACAGAGTGAATGGTGAAAACAATGATTCAGGATATTAACGGACTTAAATAATTGCCCGACAACCCGTGAGTTTTGTGTTAATGCCCTATCTATTAATAGTTCGTACCTTCTGTGAATAACAACTCAATGAATTGTTTGTTCGTAGCGGCCGTGCGTCGGGTGCTGTCGTGGCGCGGCTGGGCGGCGTGGGCGCGCCTGTCGTTCGGCGCGCTGCTGCTGCACATGCCCATCAACAAGTCGCTGGTGGCCGCCAGGCTCATGCCCTCCATGCTCGACCGCCAGTCCGCGGTACTTATGCCAGGCTACCAGCCTACACTATAATCTGTTGCAAAACTATCTCATTCAAATGTTAACAAATATTCATTTGTAGGTGTAGGTGTGCTGTGGGTGTGATGCCGTTTACACTTTCATCAGATACTTTTAGAGACGCCATAGTCGTTTTTGAAGTTCATCATTAACATTATAGCAGTTCACTGCTGGACTTGCTAGGCTATTCTCCATCTCGCCGCTGCCAGCCAGCTACCAGTCTATGACGTTGGAATCATGCATCGGCGATATTGACAGAGGAAACATTGTGTGGGGTGTAGAGACAAAGGTTAATTTGACAGCTGCGATTGTAAAAGTATGTTCAGATAATGGTCATTCATCGTGATCACCACAAACGTACCTGAACCTGAACCCGGTCGATTGCTCAACATCATCATCATCATTTCAGCCGAAAGACGTCCAGTGTTGTACATACGCCTCCGCCAAGCTCCGCCAGTACGACCGGTTCATTCCATCCACTAGGCCATCGGTCCATTTTATAGGGGGACCCGCGACCGCTAGTTTCTAAGTATTGATAATATTTTTTTTGAATTCGTCCAGATCCTGGAATGGTTCGGCGTGGCGGCGGTGTCGTACATGGCGGCGCTGCCGCTGGCGCTGCTGGTGGAGCTGCCGGCGCAGCGCCTGCAGCGCGCCCTGTGGCGCCCGCGCCCCCCGCCGCGCGCCCCCGCGCCCCCGCCGCCGCGCGCCGACAAGCCCACCGACAAGGCAGACTTGTGAACATCCCGCACACAGAGCAGTACGACACGAGTGCTTACGAAAGCTCCACTACAATGAAAGATCATCTCTTACGACTCTGCCATTGTTCGGCAGACTTCAGCGCGCGTTTGTGTACATAATTTAGCACTCTGTTTGTTATTACTCTGTGATTGTGAATGTCAATTTTCAGAGATGTCGGGCGGCTTATTAAATTAAATTATTCTAGGCTGGACCTAGTCGGGTATTGGTTCCAAAATTGTGAGTTCCTCCCAGAACTATAGCAACGACTTGTAACTAACAATCTATTTTCAACTGCCCAAATCAAAGTGTAAATAATTTACTCTCTTCCGAACTGACAGTAACAAATAACTATTTTCCTCATACTGGAGACAATCTTAATTATGTAGAGTAATTAATATGAACATCCTTAAGTTAAAGCTAACTAAAGTGACATCGCGAGCGTTGTCATTTCAGACAAAGCTTTTATTAACTATTTATCTAGAGAATTAGACAAACCGCCGAGCAGCAAACAAATAAATGAGCGAAAAAATCTTTAATATTTAGTGTGAACTAAGTAATAACAGAGTTTTCGTGCTATCGTAACATCACACAACTTGGTAACGCCAAGCTATTATTGGTCGCGAGTTAGAAACCGACTGTACTACAGTAAGCCATACGGTCCGCGGTGCCTACAGGGTGACAAGTAATGCAGCGCTAGATGAACTAATTAACATAGATTAAGTTAGAATTGTTTACTATCCTAGAAATAGCCATGTTAACAGCTGCCTTGATTACTTTTGACTTAGACAATACTTTAGGAGGCTATCATCCGAATCTTGCTCTCCTTGATAGCTAACAGTCGTATTAGCAGACAGCTGTTCCTCACGGCGAAGTAATGTGATAGTAGATCGTAGTGTAAGGGCTCCGCCCGTGGTGAAAGACTTAACTAGCTGTGTGTAACAAATATATGTATGTAGGATTTCGTCTGTATTGAGCCTTAAGTGCACAAAAAAAAAACATTTCGACCCTTATGCTATTGGAATAAGAGTCAGACATCGAAAAAAAAAGAGACTAAAAAAATAAAAAATTGGTACTGGAGACTCTTCTATGCCTGGCATTACAAAGTTTGATCACAATTTGCTATAACACAGTGATGTTATAAGATGAAGCTGACTCACCTTATGTGCTCTTGAGGTATCAAGATCAGTTCAATAAATCTGTACATAAGGTATTTGTGTTCTTTCATTACTCCCCGCCACTTTCAAGACATTATCATCATCTGCCTAGCCATATACCAACTATGTTGGGGTCGGCTTCCAGTCTAACCGGATGCAGCTGAGTACCAGTATTTTACATGGAGCGACTGCTTATCTGACCTCCACAACCCAGTTACTGGGTACCACGATACGCCATGGTAAGACTGGTTGTCACACTTTCGGGCTTCTGACGACCCGTAACGATTGTCAAATATCCACAAATGACAGCCAGGTCCAACAACTAAATGCTTTCCGATGTACGGAGAGTCTTGGTATGTTAAAATGGTCACCCATCCACGAGCCAACCGCGGCAAGCGTAGCTCAACCTGATTGATCGATCCGTGCGGCTGTTACTAGTTCCAAGGCTTTTACAAGCCTCTTCGAATTTCTAGACAAGCAGACTAATGTTATTTTCCAGACATTTTAAACACAGTGCATATGCACATAATAATTTCCTTTAGATCATGAACATGATAAAAAGAGGGAAATCATTTTAAAGGCTTTATTCCGTATCTTACAAACCAGTCTTATCACAAAAACTTCAAACATTCACAGCGTAACTTGATACATTTATCAAGACAAGGTCTCCCAAACCACAGCACTTTTGAAAAGCCAATTTTTTTTACTACCATAAAAATGCACAGTACTGCCAATATAGTTGGCTGGCATTAGCCTGTATGTTTACAAAGTCACTTGGATAAGGTGGCACTTTCAGGCAGGGCCACAAACTAAATAAAAAAAAATATTTTGGCAAACCGTATTGGTAGAGTCAAGAGTTAAAAGTTATTCAATATCCAGTGTCCCTGCCCAGAAGGGCATCAATTACCGTATACACTTAAGAGGCGGTATACGAAATGTTGATTTCCATTTTAGAAATGTGCTGAATTAATTGATTTTACAAACAAATTTTCATAGTTCAATACACTTCATACCAATTCTTAAAAAAAAAAAAAAAAAAAAAAAACAGAAATGTGTTGATCTTGAACTGAACTTTATTTCTGTTGTTTTAATTTTATGAACAAGAGTTCTGAGTGGCCAAAATCAAAACCAATTCATTGCCCATTTTCTCAAAATATTGACTAAGTTAAAACTTTGTTACTATGTTTTTTTAGCATAGATGACTTTCACAACAATGCATTGTGATTTTTGACTGATTTTTTACCATATACAGTTTAACATGATTCGTAAATATGTTATTCTAAACCTCTAACCACAAAATGTACAAAGCAGTCGCCCGGTTTGACGTTGATTAATCAAAATTGAATGTTAAGTATTAAAAAGTAGCTCATTCATTAGATCATAACTGAAATGGTCTTTCATATGGTGCTTCAAACGTATGGAGATACAGTATTTTAACTATGAAAACCCATTTATAAAATCACATAAATCAGCAATATCTGAAAAATTTCATATAAGACCTCTTACTGGACTTACAACTAAAATAAAAGTTAAATAGCCTACTTAAGATATATTATACTTAGACACAAAGAGATGATGAAGATGATGTTAAAGTAAAAAAATGTTTAGCGTCGCGATGGTCCAGAGCCCCCCTGCCAACCTCCACGATGCCCTCCGCCTCTGCCTCCTGCCCGACCCCGGCCAGCAGCTGGAAAATAACAATTTATTTATAAATACAATAAACTGGTTATTACTACCTTAACAACTGCCTATATACTGTAAACCTAGGCGCTCAAGTTAGGTGAAATTTAAATGACTACTTTTTTAGGAATTGCTTATTTCCAAACCTGCCTAGGATGACCCTCAGACCAAAAATTTCCAGAGGCGATCATTAGTATTAGGTAAATATTTGACTGAACATTTGTATAACATTTTATTTGGTTTTATGCCAACAACAGCTACTTGCTATGTACAGTTCATATTACCTCTTTAAAAATTAGCACTTCTTTTTTTAAATACAATTTCCATAAGGCTGTCATAAGGTGTAAGGTGTTTAAAGTTAATTGTAGGATTAACCAGATTTAATATAATAGCCTAATAATATCTTAAGACAACCAACACACTGTTATCTGATCCCAAACTAGGCAGAGCCTTTACTATGGTAACCAGATAACTGATAAATATACTTATATATTTCTAAATACATACATATTATAGATAAATTACACCCAGACACAGAACAAATGATTGTGCTCATCACACAAACATTTATCCTGGGTGGGAATCGAACCCACGACCTGTCTTAGCAGTCAGGGTCACTAACCACTAGACTAACAGGCCAGTCAAGATTTAGATTACATTTCGAATTTATGAAAGGCTAGCCAGTTCTCATTGTGAACAGATACTTAGTTTTAAATATAATTTCAATTTATTTATAAAATCCGCCTTGCAGGCGACCTGTGGTGACATAATAAGATTACTAGTCTAAGGTTAAGAACATTTTGGATAACTGCAATTTTAGCACTTTGAGTAAAACCCGAGGCCAATGACCTAACAGTATCACATAGCAACAGAAAAATGTTTGCAAAACAATGTTTACTGACACAACACAACACAAATGTTGGAGCAAAAATGAACTGCTGGAGTTCTCAATACTGACCCTGTGCTCGTAATATCGCACTTTTGCCGCGCCCGGCAGTCGGCTTATTCCCTTGTCGTTTGAACATAGGAGCATTTTTCAACATGTCTGGTAATATCAGGAATCTGATTTTGGAGCCCCTGATGTACACATTCTCTAGCTGGGCGACTCGTCCATCCCTGTATGTCACGGTAACGAGCGTCATCTGGCAATTCATGTTATCCTCAGCCTCAATCAGCTTTCCGCGATAAACTTCACCGGTATTCGTTTCACAAGTTACTACATGGCCCTCCGCTTCGTGAAGTACTTTAATAGGAACGCCAATCGACATCTTTACAATTTCTGTAGCACTAAAACTTGAAATTAATAACAATTTAAAATGTTTTGTTTAGATGAAAATGGATTAAATTCCACAATTTATTTTTCGCGGACGGATCGATTGATAACCAAACTAATCCAAGCAAAATAACAATAGACAATTGAACATAGACAAGTGTTTCTTTTTTCGATTTAGGGTTATTTGCTTAGTGTTGCCAATTGATAATTACAAGCGATAATAGATTTAAAAAAATATCTAGCTGACCCGTGCTCACTCCGTTGAGCGATAAACAGTTTTACAGCTTGGCAAAAAAGAGTCTAGAAAAAATGAGAGTGCCTATTTCGCAGGTATGGCCACCCTGTATACTAGGACTAAAAGTGATAAGATACTTATTCTTTTAATCAACAAACATGAGATCCCGGGAAATTTCATCAGTCAAGATTTCAAGACTTGATAGGCACACAGGCTTTTAATTTTATTGTATTTAGCAGATTGCGCATTATTTTGCTGGAATAACTTTTAATCAAAGAGATACGAGTGCCATCATAATAACACAATTAAAACTTATTCAGAATAAAAGATAAATTAAATCACATTCAGGGATTGTCGATTAAACCCGACACCCAAGAAATAATGTTCAGCAATCGCATTTGCGGCCACTATCCAGGGTATTCACAAAAATTCGATATAGCCTGTATCGAATGTTACATGAATGATATTGAACGAATCCTGTTAACGCTGCCAGTTTATAGTCGACAAGATGGCGACTAATAGCTGCTTACTGTCGGAAATGAATCGAAAGTCGGAGACTACCTATAACATGTCGCGTTCGAAAGGTACACGGGCCACATCGAATAAATTTGAACAGTTGACTAATGAAGCCGTCAGGTATGTTTATGTGGGGTACATACCACTATCACTATCTACATGACAATGAAAATCAAAGAACGCGCTAGAATTTAGGTTTTATTTAAAAAGAAAAGCGTGACATAACATCATTCGTGAATTCCTTTTCGCTGAATAGATGTTTCCATTAACACTGATCTGTCAGATTTACATTTCTTATTTATGAAACTTAAAGGGTGTGAAATCTTTCTTAGACGTTCACGGCTTCCACTATTATAACCCAAGTATTTTCAAACTATGGGTAATAAAATACGTAGAGTAGGCAACTGAAAAATAAAAAGTGTTAATTATACTTTTTTCACTGTGGTATTTGGTATGTGATAATAGCATTAACAAAAAAATACTTGCCTGTTCCTTTATAGTGTAGAAAAAGTGAACTTTTTATTTCATGGCACACAAATGATTCAAGTCTTCCTTCGGGCGACCTTTTTGTTTCCAGGTGTAGAAAAAAAACAATAATTTTTTTCACCGTCATCATCAATTTTTCTAATTGTATCGACAGATTTACCTTAAAGACATTATAAAAACAATCTTATTCATTCCATGTACATTTTTCAATTTCAAGTATCAGCCATGAAGAGTCAACGTACACACGATTTGCCAAACTAGAAAACATAACCTCAATAATCCGTTAGTAAATAGAAAAAAAATGACTTGAAACTTAATAGCACTGATAAAACTAAGTATTAGAAAAGAAAAACATTGACTGGCATTGACTAAAAGATGAATTTCTTACAAAAATGTGTCATGTCACGAGTTCTTTCGGAAACGTTGTCAATTGGAGACAAAATTTGTTCCGCTACCGATTCCGCCAAATAAGTGAAAGTGTTGCCAACAACGCGGGACCCGATGTCACCCGTTTTTCACAGCTTAAGTAGCCTAATATAGCCGAATTTCAGTCAGCGGTAGCCTAAAATATCAGTATGAATAAAACAAAAATGTAGTTTAAATCAATTTATTTGTACCTACTTTAAAAAAACACAAGAAACAAAGACAGTTTAATATCACACAGCTTCGTCATCTGCTATCAACGCTAAGGCATCTGAAAGGCTTTCACCGTCAGCATCATCAGTGGTAGATGTTGTAGCCGCTGTGCTAGTACTGGCACAAGCTTCACTGGATGCGTACATTTTTCTGCCAGCATGTAAACTAACCATTTGATTGCTTGGTTGAAAGCTGTTGCAGCAGATATTTCTGACATTCATGTGAACTCGAATTCTAAGAATGGCGATCAGCATGGGTAGTTGCATTCGGTTTCTTAATTTTGTTTTTACCGTTCCCATTACGCTGAAAATTCTTTCAACGACGGCATTACTCAAAGGTAATGAAAGACAGCGTAAGGAAAACTCTGCTAAATCTTTGAACATGGGGTTCCCTCCAGCATTCTGCATTTTCAACACCTGCACCCAAAAATGTAAAATATCATTGGGAGAAGCTGTACCGATTATTTCCTCGATGCGCATCGTACTTAGTACACGCCATTGGTTCATAACAGCTTCCCGATCAATATTAGGTTCACCTAACTGCCATGGAAAATCTTCAATATTCGGTCGGCTGGTTGAGAGGCACACATGGCTTGGTGACAAGAATTCAATTTTCTCCACCACTGACACATTAAGTGGTAGCCTGTCAGCTAATTCCTTTATCAATCGCTCGAGGAAAGCAGTGCATCGCTGTTTGATTTCTTTGGCTTTGCTGGCTGAAAGTCTTTTTAAAAGTAAATCATTAAAATTTTCTCCGAAGTCGATTGAGTCTAGCGAAAGCAATGAATATTCAAAGATTGCATCGGCTTTTTCATCGGTTGCTTGTTTGAAAACCTCAATTCCTTATCTTTATGTGTTTTAGTTTTCATGTGCTTTTCCAAATCAGTTTTGTGTGCACGGAGTGGTGTGACACATAATTTACAAAATGCCTCACCTTTGCCGCTATCCGTCAGTTCAACAGGTGCTCGAGTAAGCCAATCTGTAAAGGAAATTGTTTTTTTTAGCATATCTGCTAAGTGTAATACACTGGTCAAGTGCGGATTGATTGGTGATTATATTTCTTGACATGTTGTAGAAAGCGAACGAAAGCTTGTTGCGAAAGAAGTAGACTTGCCAAGACCGTAGCAAGTGGAGGTCCGTGGTATCTGGATACCCCTACGGGAAAAAGTACGCCTAATTCCCCAATTTTTGTAAGTATGCGTAGGTGATCAGCCTGCCTACTACATCTTAACCGGGCTGGAAACTCAGACCAAATAAAAAACCAAGACATAGCGCGAAAAACACAGTGAAGCATGCGTAAAACTACACTTCGCTCTGTACATAAACGTTCACACGCACACCAAAGTCCAACTAAAATATACCTCACTTGTTTATGAAACCGGCCTACTTCACTGTTATCAACGCTATGTCTTGGTTTTTTATTTGGTCTGAGGCTGGGACAAATAAAAAAATGGTTGTCCCACCGGGAAGAGCTCACTAAGTAAACAAAAACATTAACTTTACTTACTTTTAAATGCTGGTATTTTTACCCACTCGTCGCGATAATGTTTCACATATTTCCCGTGTTTTCCCATGTTTTTGTCGCAGAAATTAAAACTTTTGACACAAATGCTGTACGAACCGAAACGTAATTGACAAATAATAACTGGAATTTTCCCGAACTATTCACTCAGTATAATACGATTATTGCGGTAGTCGTTTACACCAAAGCGAATACTTATTATTTCTTTGCATCCTAAATTTTGTTACATAATAGCTAAAACAAATTCAGGGTATTCCCCGAAACTAACCAACCATAAACAAATAGGGTGGCCATCCTTTCTTTCCTAATATCGCAAACCTTTTACATTAATTTGCGTGTGAGATGTTTTGCTTTTCTTAAGCTCATTTATGATTCAGTTAATTTAAATAGTTGTCCCTGAACTGAAGTAGCCTAAAAGGCGACCAGTCGCCTTTCAATTTTTTTCGTCGCCGATTCTGTTCCTGAGTAGCCTAAATGGCGAAAAATCGCCTACGTTGGCAACACTGGTGGGAACATAACACAATGACAAAGAAGCTACTGGAGTCTGTTGATAAACAAAGCAGTGTTGCGACAAAAAATATATTTTAATTCCGATTGGCACCGCATCAGATTCTTTTTTGCCCACATTTTTTTATTTATTTTTTTGGTTGGGAAATCATCAAATGACTTCTCCCGCTCTGGGCGGAGCGGGAGGGCGTGTCAGACTTTTACTGACTTTATACTTTACTTTTACTCCCAAATGACGATGTAGGTACATTTTTTATTTAATTTTCTTTTTTACATTTTTCTTTGACATACTCTACTCATTATTTGACATACAATAGAATCCGTCATTTCAAAAACCTCATAATTCATTAAATTTGAATTTTCCAGGAACCAAAAAAAATTGTTTTATGCACAACCAAATGACATGACAGATGTCACCTCCGATAAAATCAAAATGAAAATATAAAAAACTAGGACTGAGAGTAAATGTTGACACGATCAGCTGCACGGAACGCACGCCCACCACCTCCGGACTCGTCGCTCAGTTCCGCCCCACCGCCGCCGGAACCCAGCGCCATCGAGAGTGCTGTGACACCGGCCGTGGCAGTTGCGTCGAGCTAGAGCGATGAATATTTTTCCCCGCCGACGTCACCAACACCTGTACGTCGGCAGGGGAGAGGCCGGCCACCGAGGAGCTTGGGAGTTAGGGGCCCCCGCTACCAATGGTTGTGTGCAGCGCATAAGATGGACTAGAACGTCATGCGTGCATATTACGGGTCTACAGAGCGGGGAACAAAACTCACTGTGTACCATGATAGGATGCTGTCTCTGTTCACAGAGCGCATCGACTTCCTGAAGCAGAAAGTCTGTGCATGGGCAAGCCGTATTCGGCGGTATAAACGGTGGGTTAACCGATACAAGCAGAATGATATGTTCCAGAGCGATGAGAGGTGGGTATATAGAGCTTGGGAGTGACTCGAACAAAATGTGACGGACGTGTGCCACCCGGATGGCATTTGGTCAGTACCCGTCTGTCATGTTGAGGCTGGCAGGTTGCGAGATGTCGAGCGAGTGTGTGAAACATTAACAGAAATAAATGGAGCCGGTGTTAATTACGCCAAAAGGCGTAGCCAGAGCAGTCCGTTCGTTACCGAATTGAAAATCACCGGGACGGACGGACTGCACAATTTCTGGTTAAAATGGCTCACCAGTTCACACAGTCGCCTGGCATTTCATTTCCAGTCATCCTTAGAGTCTGGGTTGCTACCGCAGTTTCTAACAACAGGCGTAACCCACCTTCTCTATAAGTCAGGTAGTACCGCGGAACCTACGAATTATAGACCGATCAAATGCTTGTCGACGGTTTATAAACTTCTTACATCCAGTTTGAGAGCGAAAATTAGCTCACACATTGATAATAACTGCATTATGTCTACGTCTCAAAATGGATGTAAGAACGGGTCCCGTGGTACTAAAGAGCTACTCCTCATCGACATGGTGATAAGCCAACAGGTTCCTCGATCCCGCAAGGATCTGTCGACATGCTGGATAGTCTATAAGAAGGTCTACGACTCGGTGCCACATACATGGCTCAGGAGGGTGCTGGAGTTGTACAAGTTGATACAACTCTACACACCTTCCTTGAGTCGTGCATGGGGCAGTCCTTTGCTATCCGGGATGTCCACAGATCCAGTGAAATGATGAGCCTGTCTGGATTAAGCTAATGATGGATTCAGGGCTAAGCAGAACCAAAGTGGACTCAAACTGTCGGTCTGAAATATTCCCCCCATTTCAAAGCAACAGTTTGAGTCCACTTTGGTTCTACTTAGCCCTGAATCCTCTAAGCACACTGCTGGAGGATTCAGGTCTAGGCTATCGGCTGAGGAGAGGTGATCAGATTATATCTCACCTCCTCTACATGGATGACCTACAACTATTTGCGAATCAGAAGTGCCGTACGACAGATATGTGCCCGACCCAGTTCCTGAAAATTGCCATATCACACTGTACTGGGATAGATCCATCATCACTGACAGGACCGTTGTTGCCAATAAGCCTTATATAGTGGTGGTGGATTAACTAGAACGGCGCGCAATGATTGTTAACATAATGGTCCCGCATGACGAAAACCTAGTGAAAGCCGAGAAAGATAAACAAATCAAGTATCTTGATTTGGCTCGCGAGGTTATCGACATGTGGGATGTGGAATCAGCGATCATTGTGCCGATAGTCATAACAGTCAATGGTTTGATAGCCGAGAGCCTCGACCAACACCTGAAGAGGCTCTCGTTGGGCAGTTGGGATCAAGGGCTTTATTCAGAAAATGGTACTTCTGGACATAGCTCGCATTGTTAGTAGGTTCCTCTCTCTGGAGCCCTGACTGCTGCGCTGGTAACTTGGGCCCTGTACCCGATACCGGTGGGGTACTATTTTTTATATTTTAAATGTTTTCATATTTTAAAAAATATATTTAAAAATATAATTGGTATGTATTCAAATGTAATAAAAGAAATAATAATAATGCAAGCAAAAATCTCTTAAGTCACTGACTTATGTATAAGACGGGAGACAAGGACAATGTTGTTAACTACAGACTCATTTCAGTCTTGAGCACCCTCTCAAAGATATTCGAAAAGTTATTAACCATAGACTCACCAATTACCTAAAGCAATTTTAATTTCTTTCTAATAATCAGTATGGGTTTATGACTCGAAAATCCACCGAAGATGCTGTACTTGAACTTACATAAACTATTATTGGTCATTGTGAAAATAAATACAAAACTCTTGCTCTCTTTTTAGACCTATCCAAAGCCTTGGACATTGTCCCAAACTTCTTTCGAAGCTACAGCATCTTGGTATTCGCGGGCTGGCCCAAAATCTTTTCAGGAGTTATCTTACAGGTCGTATGCAAATAATAAAACTTCAGAACTTCCTCAGCCACCCGTAGACGTCCGTCATTACTTTTGGTGTCCCCCAGGGCAGTGTCCTGGGACCCCCACTATTTCTTATATATGTGAATTAGCCGTGTCAGTTATCCTTACCCAACTGCAAAATTATCGCATATGCCGATGACACAGCTCTAATTGTTCATGGTCGGGACTGGACTGAAACTTGCCTTAACTCGGAGCTTGCCTTGACCACTGTCATGAGGTGGCTGACCACAAATCTTCTCACTCTAAATGTTAATAAGACCAAATTTGTCACATTCTCTACTATGAAGTCAAGTCAGCCCCCTACACCAATTGAAATTCGTGCTCACACCTGCCCAAACTTACATGCCGACTGCGGTTGTCAACAATTCGAAAATTGGGAAATACCTCAGTTATTAAGTATCTTGGAGTCACTTTTGATAGCAATCTGAAATAGAAGCAACATATTGCTGCAACTGTAGCTCAAGTGAGAAAACTTAAGTATATTTTCAAGAAGCTCAGAGGCGCGGCCGATTTCAGCTGTTTGATAACAGTCTACTTTGCGTTCGCTCAGTCTGTTCTGGGCTATTGCCTCACGGTCTGGGGTGGTGCCGTTATAACAGCGATGCTACGGGTCGAGCGAGCGCAGAGAGCTGTCTTGAAGGTGTGCCAGCAGGCAAGGAAACCAATCCGATATTCGATATCCTCTCTGTACACCCTCTGCCAGGTCCTTACCGTCAGACAGTTATATTTTATCCTGCAGATTATCCTTCGCAAACACAGCCAACTTCCGTTTGATCCTAAATATTGTTCTACACGTCGCTCGAATAGGGTTTCTAACACTTGAGTATTGTAGAACCGTAGCTGCAAGTCGTCACTACAGACACATAAACTCCAAAATCTAAAATAAATTAAACAAAAGCTTGCACATCTACCCACTAACAAAGAGCAAATGCAAAATGAAACTTAACTCCTGGTTAAAATCACAAAATTATGATGAAACAGATAATTATTATAATATTTCTATAAAATAAAATATTTCTATTTTGCTTGTTCACAGAATATTTATGAATAGTGACAACTAGTTGTCAAATTCTTTGTACAACAGCAGCAGTGACATCTGAAGTGAGCAAGTGGCAGTTTTTATCCCTATTAAACGGAGTAACATTCCATAACCCACATTTCAGTATCGACGGGTTCCGGGCTAATTGTATTAAGCGACACTCTGAGCGATATAGGCGTCATTTGAGCTGGGTTTGGTGACGATCGGAGCACTTTTTTGTCGCTTAATACAACCGCATTTTTTGGGCCCATTTTGGACTGCAATGAATGAAGCGACATAAAATATTGACAAATTTAGGAACTGTGTACTTAAGCTGACTACCAAATACCAGGCAGTGGTTTAAACATTTTTTCCTGGAGCAACAATTTACAGGCAACGTACGTTAAAGCATTTAGCCCGACTTTATAAATATATAGAAATGTCGCTTCATACAATTAGCCTCTTTGTTAAATTCTTATCCAGTGTCGCTTAATACAATTAGCTTTACCTTGTAAATATACAAGAATGTCGTTTAATACATTTAGCCTCTGTGTCAAATTCATACCCAGTGTCAATCCATGCATTTAGCTCTGTACATTAAATGTTAGATGTGGTCACTTCAACCATTTAGCTTGCAGTAGATAATGATATGTCGGTCGCGTGAACTATTTAGGATTTCAACAGTAAACATTTAAAGATTATGGTTAAACCTATTTGTTTTATTCAATATTTGATTTGTAGTGTCGTTTCAGTTTTTTCAAAAGTATAGTTCTAGTACTTCAAACAGTTTAACTTAAACGGAATAAGAATAGTATACACATTAATACAATCAAAATTTTATATGGATTGACTATTATGACGTTGGTTAAAACAATGATATTAGCGCCATCGCGATAAACCGCGCGTGTTTAAATGCCCGCGCCACCCCGCGTGGGCGCTTCAGGCGTCTCCCACCTCGTTTTAGTTGACGCAAATCGTGAGCAAGTTCGTACGTGCTTTAATGTTTTGTGGGAGCTGCGCAGAGCATTTCGTCAATTTTGGATTTTATGGTGAGTTTATTACATTTAGTTTTTTAAATTTTGAAGAAAAACATTGATTATTAAGTAACTGGGAGTCATTACACTTTACTTCGCTTTTCGCTTTACCCGCCTGCCAAGCGTGGCGATTATGGCAAAGCCCCCCAAATTGGGGGAGGCCAAGTCCAGCAGTGGACGTCTTACGGCTGAAATGATGATGATGATGATGACACTTTACTTGTACGATGATAATAATTATTAAGTATACTTACTGAAGAATTAAAACTCGGAAAGATCCGAAAGTCTATTAAATAGACGCAAGTGACAGGTGCAAATTTTATGGATTAGTTGGTGGATCGGCTTTATGGTTTTTTGGGTTAATTTGCCGTATGATGCCGGTTTCGAAAAGAATTACCCCATTTCTTTCCTGTAAAAGTATTTCTAACATTTATGAGTAGAATTGACCTCGCAATTTTGCAAACGGGTAAAAAATAACTCCTAATTTAACAGGTTACCTGATGTTATTTTAATAAATTTAATATTATCCTAACTATTTTACAGTTTGACACCTAATCATGGAACCAGAACGATGGAAATTATTTAAAAATACAATTAAAAATTATTCGGAACCTGAAACACGAGAAAAAGTAAAAAGAAAGGAAACGGTTGAGCGAAATAAAAACCAAGGTGATTCTACCAGTCTGCGACCAAAACTATTTTTAAAAAACATGCCTAAAACAGTAATAATTTTAGGTAGTCATTCTTACATGGAACAAAACAAAGATCTGCTCGTGCTGCAACCATTAGAGGGAGAAAAATTATCGCATAATGAAGAAAATATCCTGCAAACTAAAGATGAAGATCAGTTGCAGAATAAAAATGTACCTTTAGATATTATTGCAAACATGAACTATAAAACTCCGAAAAAATCACCACAAGCAAAGAAAAATAATGCGGTGAGTAAATTACTTACGTTCTGTTGTATGATCTAGATCCAAAGGTAGTGGGTTCGATTTCCATGAGAGACACCAAAGTTATAAGTTAACTTTATTTGTTTGAGACAGTTTAAAAATACAAAAACCAATTTAAAAAATATATTTTATGTGTATTATAATCTATTATATTGTGTTTTCAGGTCTTCATTATAAAAACGCCATACAAAAAGACGAAAGCTGAACTAAAAGAGAATATAAGGATAGAAATGAATGAAAAAATCACTTCGCACGTCTTTCAAATTGAGGTCGAATTTGAAAAAGAGGTATGTACCTACTAGTTATCATTTTTCAGACAAGGTTCAGTTTTATTACTTATCCTGAAACATGTACGCTAGTATCACTATCCTATTATAAACTAACATAAAGTAAAGAATTAAATCAAAATTTACTACTAAATACTAATTATTATATAATAACTGTTTAATAATTATATATAACGGTATAATTCAAACAAATTAGTTCACATTTCAGAACACAGAAGATAATGATAATGAAATAATTGAAGTTTAGGAATGAAGAAGAATGAGAATAATTATTTCAGGTAATAAGACTGTAGGCTACGTAATAAAAAGACTGTTTAACTTCTGATTCCTATACAATTGTAATAAAAACTTTAGTTGTTACCTTGGTAATCTAAGAAGTTACTGCTGTTCGTAGGTGATTGTCATTTTAAATAAAAAACTTATCTTTAAACAATTTGTAATATGTTTTATTTCTCATTTCATAATTATTAACAAGATAGGTACACCCTATGTATGTATCTTTTAATTTATCAATGTTTTAACCGCCAATTTCTGCAAACTTCATTATTCAAGTATGATTACAAGCAATTTTTTTTTTTTAAATCAGTCGCATAAACTAATTAGCCATACATGAATAAGTTTAAGATATGGTATTTAAATCAATTAGCTTGGGTTTGAAATATGACCAACTCTTTGATTAAAGCACTTAGCTCAGAGCCATTATTTGCATGCCTAGGCGGTTAAGTAATTTAGCTTGGAACAAGAAATAATAAACCTAGGCGGTTTAGTCATTTAGCCTGGAATAAGAAACAATAATCATAGGCGGTTAAGTCATTTAGCCTGGAACAAAAAAAAGTAAAATATGGGTCATTTTGTATTAAGCGACATTTATCTTCGTTAAAAATAGGAATATTAGAAGAAAAAAAAATCTGATTATGGGGAATATGTTATAAAAACAGTAATATCCTTCTTTTTAAAGAAATAATGCGATTTGCTAAAGTTATTATTTTTTTTCTAAAAATCGAAACTTTAAACTGCTCTGGTGTAAAGTTTCAAAAATGTCGGTTAATACAAATAGCCCGGAACCCGTCGGTATAATTTCCATTGAAGTAAACGAAACAATAGGGAAGATGCAATATTTTTATTTTTGTTTTCACTTTAAAGAATTCCATGTAGAATAGACCACAAATATATAAAAAAATTAAAACATTGTAATTAATCGGAAAAAATGCGGTTTCAAATTGACAGTTTAAATTTTCCCGCGAAAACGGACCTATAGTTCCGATGACGTCATTCTCGTCTGTCACTGGCCGTATTTGTTCGTCGGCTTTCATACTTTTGCGTATTTTTTTCGACTTTCGAAATATATGTTGTAAAAAATTTAAAATGGACTATCCATCAACATCAGGTGATCATAACAAAACCACTAATAATCCGAAAAAAGCCGCGTTTATTGATGTTTTGTGCCAATGAGTCCGTGACTACTTCAAAAAAGTTTCCAACTAAATTGTTTTTGACTAGACGTTCTGACCAAAATTGAGAAAAAAGTGATATCAAGCTGCAAAAAGAAATGACAATTATTCTCCAAAGACCACTATTCGATCCTGTGAAGAACACTTTGACGTAAGTCATAAGGCGAATATACTTGTTATATATGTCGTGTGTGTTATACGTCATAAGGCGAATATACTTGTTATACGAGTATGCTTAGTTAATCTGCTTGTACGTAAAAACACGTTAGTTACCTACCTAATACTTACAAAACTTGTCTATAATAGATTTTTTTATTTTACAGTTTGAGATCGACGTCGATAATTGGTAAAAGTTTAAAATGTCTGGAGGAAACCTTTTTCTGAAAAAAGATCTCATGTCAACACTAACTCTTGGTGAATAAATTCCTGGAGTCTGCTTTGATAATCCCAACTATCATTTTTATTTAAAAAACGCAATTAATATTCCCATAAAATAATATTCACTTTTACAACCATAACCTCAACAAGTCGTCGTAACAGGAGTGACGTCACTAAACGCTGATTGGTGTTTTGAAATACGTTTCGTTTCAAGTAATTTTAATCCGTAATTATTGTTAAAAATCAACATTATGTAAAATAAAAACATTGCAGTGGCCCTTCTTTAATACTTTTTTAACATTTAAATCATAAATTTAAAAAAAAAAAAAAAAAATTCAGAAAATGCATACTGAACTTTATTTTATAATAATTTTGAGATGATTAAAAATTATATTTATAACCGACCCATCGCGTTTTTTAATCAAAATGGCTTCGGTATGGGGGGAGGGTGCTCAAACTCCTTAAAGAAGGCCTGATAACTAATATATTTGCAGAAAGCTCGCTAATGAAATAACTATACACTAAATAACAAACAGTACGTTTCTGACGATAGTGACTTTAGACTAAAAGGCAAGAATAGGAGTTTAGTAAACTAAAGGAGGAGGGTAAAGATTAGAACATATTTCGCCTATCATAGTCATGAAAATTCAAAGTATTTATTGACGTCATGTTATTGTGTTTATGGGAAGTTTAGGTATCGACCTATATATCTATTCTAAAATAGTAAGAAAAAAAATAGCAGGTAATATTAAAAAAAATCATCAAACTTGGCAAATTCATTGAAGTTTTGTTTTTTTTAATAAGCACTTTGTCTAACTTTCATTAAAAAATAAACTGATAAGCGCTTGCTACAACAAATGGAAAAGCGCGGGAAATTCGTATCGATAGGGCGCCTTTTTTAAAACAAATTTTTAAATAATTAGTTTATTCCTTCACAAGTTTATTTGCTTGCTTTTCTCATGATGGGGAAGAAAGGGCATCCAAAGAAAAGAAAAAAAGAAGGCTCGTCTTCTGCTCCACCATTGAAGTCCTCTGAAGACGACGGTGGAGCCTCAAGCTCTTCAGAGGAATCAGTATCAATTGAAAAGGATAAGTATCGGGAATTCAGGATTCCTGACTACATTAGGTCATACCCCGAAAACGGAGGCAATTTTGAATATGTCGTATTTTTTGAAAGTATTGATTTAGTCCCGATCGGTGATAGAGACATGATGTCCCTTTCAACCAGCATAAAAAAATACAACAAGGGAGTAAAACAATTATTGCGCATGAATCGTTATAAAATTGGTGTTATTTTTGAACGTCCTGGTTTAGCCAATGCAGCGTTAATGAATCGTAAGTTTTTGGATAGTTATAAATTGAAAGCCAGTATTCCTGCAACTGCTACGGAAAATACAGGTGTTATTATGCATGTTCCAATTGATCTGAGCAACGAACACATTTATAACGCTATAACTAGCACAAAGAATATTATTTCTATCAGAAGATTTATGCGTCGTACTATTTCAGAAGAAGGGGGGGTGTCCTTTCAGCCTACGAAGACGGTGGCCATCACATTCTCGTGTGCAACAATACCCGATAGTGTAGACCTGAACAGCTGGCGATTCGAAGTACGTCCGTACATTCCGCCGGTGAAACAATGCCTAAAGTGTCTAAGGTATGGTCATATAGCCAAATTTTGTAAGAACTCCCAAAGATGTTCCATATGTACAAAGGACCATAATTATAAAGAATGTCTAATACCATCAACTGAGGCTACATGTTGTCACTGTCAAGGTAATCATGTAGCTATTTCGGCACAGTGCCCAGTCAAACAGCAAAAAGTGGAAGAAAACAAACACAAAATTAATAAGAAATCTTATGCAGATTTATTCAATGAAAAGTCATTTCCATCCCTTTCAAAGCCCAGCCCTGCTAAACAATTACAATCACTAATTGAAACAGAACCAATTTTAAATATTCTAATACAGACAATAGTAACATTAATTTCTCAAAATAAAAATAATGAAAAGAGTATTTGTACTCAAAGCATAAAAGATGTTCTATTATCAAAAATTCAGAATAATATAAATAAACCTTAATTTTATGGATCAGCTAAATATTGTACAGTGGAATGCTCAGAGCATCAATAGTAATAAACATGCTTTTTCGTATTTTTTACATGAGTATAACATACATGTAGCTTTATTGTGTGAGACTTGGCTCAAGCCTCACATGAGATTTAGTATTAAAGGTTATAATATAGTAAGATTAGACTCAGGTAATATACACAATGGTGTAGCTATTTTAATACATAACAGTTTACAATTTAGTAAAATAAATACTTTATATGATGATTCCATACAAAATATAGCGATTCGTTTAAAATATGGCAATAAAAAAGAAATTTCACTAGTTAGTTTTTATAGTCCTGGAAACGCTTCATTTACTAAGTATAAGTTTGATAATTTAATTCCCAATATTCCTGGTCCTCTTCTGGTGGGTGGAGATTTCAATGCACATCATTCGGCTTGGGGATGTAACAGTGTGAACATCCGCGGCCGAGAGGTGCTTGAAATCATTAATGACTGTAATTTGGTTTTATTGAACGATGGAGAAATGACAACTGTAGGCTCTGATAGGTGGCAAAGAAATGCAGTTGATTTAACTGTAGTATCAACTTCAATTTCATTATCTTGTAACTGGTCTGTTCATGATGATCCTTTAGGTAGTTACCATTTACCTGTAATTACAAAGTTACTTAATAATAACAATTATAATAACCCACATGATATGGAAGCTTCAAATTTGCCAAAACATTTTAATTTTAATTTGGTTGATTGGGAAATATACAAGAAGACTGTTGATAGTTTGTTAAAGGACTTTAAAATTAATAAAGATAACCCATTAAAATCATATAATGACATGATAAAGTTATTAAATTTAGCTGTTATTAAGTCATTACCATCAACTATAAGATCTGCTACTTCTTTTGATACAGCATCAGTAAATAATAATCGTAAAAAACGCATTCCATTACCATGGTGGAATTTGAATTGCACTAAAGCAGTAGAAGACTCTAGGAATGCCAATAAAGTATTCAAGCACCATCCCACATTGGAAAAATATATTGAGTTTAAAAAATTACAAGCTCTTAAAAAATTAGTGTTAAAAAGAGAAAGATATTTAAGTTGGATTTCTCTATGTGAGTCATTTAATAGAACTACTCCATTATCTAGAGTTTGGCAAATGTCAAAAAGATTTAATAAAACATTTACACCTCCAAGTAATAATATTGCTCCTTGGGTATTCGATTTTCTTAAAAAATATACTCCAGATACAGTTGAGGGGCCATTTCAATCAATTCCTCATGAAGTAAAAGCTTCAGGACATTATGAATATCTAATTTATCCATTTTCTCTTCAGGAATTAAAATCTGCAATATCATCTAGACGGGATTCAGCTTTTGGCCTTGACGGAATACCTTACAAAATGTTGAAAAAAGTATCAATTATGGCACTTTCTGACATATTAAGTGTTTTAAATTTACTCTGGCAGGAAATGGCCATCCCTAATGAATGGAAAATAGATTGTCTTATCCCAGTACTTAAACCTAACAAAGTAAGACACAAAGCAGAATCGTATAGGCCGGTAGCATTAACATCATGCATGGGAAAAACCTTTGAACAACTAATTAAACAAAGAGTAGAATTTTATATAGAAAGTAATAGTCTATTACCATCCAACCAATTTGGCTTTCGACGTGGGTTCTCTACTCGAGATAGCATTTCTCATTTGCAATTAGATATATACAATTCTAATAAAATGGACAATCATTTTGTTGGTGTCTTCTTTGATGTAGTGGGTGCATTCAACAACATTAATCTGCACATTTTGTGTGGTGAACTTCGTGCCCTTGGTATTCCTGAAAAAATTATAATATGGATCTTTAACTTTTTACATGGTAGAGAGGTATATGTCAAGGTGAATAAACGTTTGATAGGGCCACGTTTTTCATACAAAGGTGTATGTCAAGGTGGCATCCTCAGTCCATTGATTTATCTTCTTTATTTACATAGACTAAACATTGTACTTGGTCTTGAAGTGGTAAATTTGCAGTTTGCAGATGATTTGGTTATCTATGCTTCAGGTTCAGATATAAGCTCTGTTGAGAGTATTTTAAATACAGCTTTAACTCGGCTAAAGAACTATTTTCATTATCTTAACTTGGATATTAGTCCAGAAAAATCTAAAGTTATAGTGTTTGGAGAGTGTGATACAGACCTACATATCTATTACAATAATAGTGTTCTTCCAATAGTGAATGAAGTGAAGTTTCTGGGTATAATTTTTACAAATAACCTTTCATGGACTAAGTATATCGATTTTCTGTTAGGTAGAGCTAATAAAGCATTTAATTTTATAAAGTCACTGTCGATTGCAGCTGATCCTAAAATTTTGCTTATGTTATATAAATCTTTAGTCCGCAGTCATTTTGAATATGGATTTTTGTGCTTTGGGTCTGATCAGAGATTGGTTCACAAATTGGAGATTCTTCAAAACCACAATCTTAGGTGTATAACTGGTGCAATGAAGACAACTCCAATTAATTCACTTCAAATTGAGTGTAACACTCCTCCTATGAATATAAGATTTCAGTTTTTAAAGTCCAAATACATTCTCAAGCTTTTATCTTTCGAAAATCATCCTTTATTAAAGAAAATATTATTTTATCATAGAGTATACAGTCCCTCTAATTTTGTAAATGTCCCTTATATATTTCATGACTTTTCTAATCTAATCAGTATAGATGATCAATATCAAATTGAGAAATGTAAAGGCAGATGGCCATGTTACTCCGGTAATTACATCAGCAAATTCTGGCCCATGGACATTTACATTAATCGCGATCTTCGGAGTAAAGAAGATGTCTATCAGTTAATTGCAGAGTTCCCTGGGTACAGGCATATATTTACTGATGGATCCAAAAACAATAGAAATGTTTCGTTAGCCATATATTTACCTCATCTTACTGTTGGACATGGAGTTCGATTACCTGGAGCCATGACTATATTTACAGCAGAATCTCTAGCCATTTTATCAGCTCTGCAGTACATACAGATAAAGAATCTTGGGCACACAACTTGGCTTATAGCGACCGACTGCATGAGTGTTCTCATGGCTTTACAAAACCCGAAACTGGACGCCAATACTGGTAATATTTTATATGAGATTCGGACTTTATACGCTGATCTTTGTTCTAGAGGATTTACAATAAGCTTAATATGGACACCCTCCCACATAGGAGTAGCAGGAAACGAAAGCGCAGATTATCTTGCAAGAGTTATTGTTGACGTTGACATTCCAGAGGCAAGAAATGTTGCCATACCAAGTTCGGACCTGCTTACCAAATTACGTGAACAAAACACTCGTAATTGGCATGAGAACTGGCAAAAAACACTAAGAACTAAAGGAAAATGGTATGCGAATATAAATAAAATCACTGGTTCTGCGCCCTGGTTCACCCGATCTGTTCTTCCTAAGAGCAGAAAATTTTACACTACTATAAACCGTCTTAGATTTGGACATGGAAGATTCAATGCACATTTAGCCAGAATGAAAATTATAACATCGCCTGTTTGTATCAATTGTGACTTAGGAAGTGATCAGACCCTAGATCATATAATTTTTGAATGCCCTGCATATGATCTGCAAAGAATTCCTCTATTTGATAAATTACTGGAAATATATAAAACGCCAGCAAGCATCCCGCGCGACACTCAAGGTTTGCTGGAAAATTGCAGTACATACACAGCACTGTATACATTTATTGATAGCACTGGATGGACAATCTGATCGATCGGGGTGACATAATAATATTAGAAGGATTTGACCCGGATATGACCTTATTTAACACATGATTATGACGAATACACGGATATGACACATTATATATTAAGATTTTGACTAATGAATACTGAAGACGTGGCTCTGGCCTAAAATAAATAAACATAATCAAGATATAAACTACTAAGGACGAGGCTGTGGCCTTACTTACTTTTGGACAAGAAGGATAAAACTGAAGACGAGGCTTTGGCCTTACTTTTAATCAAGAAGGACAATAATTACTGAAGACGAGGCGGTATGGTCTAAGACCTTAGCCTGCCCTAGTAGGGCAAAGAGAAGAAAAAAAAAAAAAAAATGATAAGCGCTTTATGCACCAAAACAAATGAATGTTAGTTAAAAAACCTATTTATTGTACTATTTGAGAGACTAAACAACAATTACACTGTGTGACAAAAAAATTTTTTTTTCGATAACATTGATTTAAATAGCTGATTTCTGTCAACTTGGTCCTGCTGAACACGAATATATGAATGAATTTCTTGTAACACGTACCATTTCAAAGTTATGATAAATTTTACTTCCATAAATGAAATAAGACAGTGTAAAAGTTTCAAATCAAATATAAACATGTTTAGTCACTGAATAACCAAAATAACGCAAGAACGCTTGTTTCACCTTGTTAGTTGGAACTCTTCCTTGAGATTTAATAATATATGTCCAACAAACATAACATTTTTTTTCTGGATGGTTTATGCATTTATGACACATACATTTCTCCATGGCTATTAAAAATTTGAGGAATTTTTTAAACAAAATTATATTAGAAACATCAAACACTTAAAATGTTATGAGAAACACCGAAACTTGAGATTTACAATAAAATAAAATTGTGTATTAACTTCTTTGTATCGTTGTTAAGGTAAGCGCCACTTTGCTTCGGTGACACCACGATTACAACACTACCAATAAAATCCAAGTAAAACTACCAAATTGCGTTTCCTTCCTACTGGTCGCTCAAACCTATAATCGTATTATTATTGAGGGTACACGAAAATAATCAAGATACCATAACAAAGAAATGTGACGTGTTATCATGAGGCAATTTTGTTGATAACACTATGTGACACAATTTCTCTAACATATATAATATTACGTTAATTGCATTACTTATTCGATTATCAAGTATATAGTACTCCTATTCTTGTATTTAAATTCAAAATACAGGTAACTATACATGTTTATATTTGATTTGAAACTTTTACACTGTCTTATTTCATTTATGGAAGTAAAATTTATCATAACTTTGAAATGGTACGTGTTACAAGAAATTCATTCATATATTCGTGTTCAGCAGGCCCAAATTGACAGAAATCAGCTATTTAAATCAAAGTTATTGAAAAAAAATTTTTTTGTCACACAGTGAATTATTGGTGGTGTCTACCCTCCTTTTAATGGAAATGACAAATTAGGCCAGTCGCAGCTGGTGCCAAATAGAAGTTTGTGGTTGCCATAGAGAAAAAATTCTCGAGTATATATGCTCTGTGCCAGCGTGCCTTGGCTCTGTGAGAAAAATAGAAAAAGAAGTTTATGACAGTACGTCTACAAAAAAAAAACAGGTGTCAAAATGAAAATAGTCAATGGTTATGATCCGTTGAGTGTTGTGTGTTGTTAGTGGCATTTTTCTCTTTATAATTAACAACAAACATAGATAAGAAGTGGTAATTTGCAAGCTATGGCAGCAGAAGTGATGAAGGTTGAGTTAGAGATGGAGACGTGTTGCGTTTGCGGCAGCGGCGGCGGCGAGCTGCTGTCGCCAGATGAGCACGACGCGGGCGCTCCGCCCATGCAGGTGCCGCTGCGGACTATGCTAGTGCACCTCAACTCCAGCAAGGTACGACGCGGTGGCATACCTACCATATTTTTCGGTTTAACTAAATAATTTTATTTATATTATTTTATATTAGGCGGAAACCATCAAGTAGGCGCTAGCTAGGTTTTCAACTGTTTTAACTATACTGTCAGAAAAAACCATTTTGATCTTTCCTTTCCTACAACTTCCCTGGTTGGAAGAATGCATGAGTTTAGATAAGTAAGTTTGTAAGCACAGGTTTCAAAGGGTTCACTTTAACATTCAACATTTTACAAAAGTATAAGGCAGCTGTTTAAGTAGTTTAGTACTGTGGTGGGGGCACCCAGATGGTTTTTGAGCAAGCATATCCAGGGCGAAAAGGACTCGGCAAGTATTTGCTCTAGTTGGCATATTTATTTCTGGATGGACACCATGTGTAGCGTCCATGCAAAGAATCTGCGTTTCTGTTGTAAAGGTACATATTTCGATATTTGTGTCTCCGGCTACAAACACTGTGGCGTAATCGTGTAACTGATTCAATGTGGTATCTAAAGAGTTGATGAAATTATCAGTATAGTGAAAAGATGGTGACCAATAGATTCTTAGAATAGTTATTCCACTGTTATTTTATGAAAAGCCAGTCTGCGTCTACTTTATTTGTATCACTGACAGTGAAATTCTATGTAGCTGTTGTATGCAGTTTTGTTATAAATGAAGAAACCACCATTTAATTTGGCGTGTGCTGCGGAAACTGTGTTCAGGTCTAATTGGGGGCGCTTCCGAATTGTACAGGTAAAGGGATTGCTACTGTATATCAGTATTATTGTTCATCAAGCAGAATTTGGTTGTTAGGTGGTACCAGAAGGCCGTCTGTGTGGCAGTTGTATCCGGCGCACTATGGAATCCTATGAGTTCAGCACGGCGCTGTCGTCCAGGGGGGCCCCACCGCTCAGCGAGAAGATCCGAGCGCTGCGGAGGAGGTGAGCTGACTATTGTGTTTTAACAAGATATGCAAGCCGGTTAAAACTGGGCTACATCTCTTCGTTTTTGTTCAGAACAGAAAATGTCGCTTCTTACACATTGCATTCTTCTAATTTGGTCTGCAGGACTCCCCTACAAACAAAAATTATTAACAAATCTACGTAGTCGGGTCATAAATACCGGCCATAAATAAATTGCATACTTTTTAATTTTTAAAACAGAAACAGGGAATGAATTTGAAAGGGATCTTCCGAAACTCGGAAATCAAACAAATCATCCGCCCGCTACGCACGATCAAGTACATCTGACATGCTACTAATAATCATTGTCTGCCTAGCCTTTTCCCACAAGCTATGTTGGGGTCTGCTTCCAGTCTAACTGGATGCAGCTGAGTGCCAGTATTTTACATGGAGCGACTGCCCTTTTGACCTCCACAATCCAGTTACTGGGTACTGCGATACCCCTTGGTAAGACTGGTTGTCAGACTTTCGGGCTTCTAACGACCCGTAACGAATAAGCTAATTAAACTCGGAACAAATATACAAAAAAAAAAAACTTTAAGCTTTTGACATATTAGCTCGGCTTATTCCTATCATTGCTTATCAGTGATGGTTTGGCTTACAGTGTCGTATTTGGGCTCCATTGTAATGGTGTTTTGTGAAAAATTTGAATAACAAGTGTAAAATTTGGTTCTGCAAACACCTCATAGAGAATCTTAAACGAACAATGTTCGCAAATCGCCACTGAGGTTTCCAGCAAGATTCTGCATCGGGTCATAAAGCCAAGAGTACGTAAAGCTGATTGGACGCCCATAAAATTGATTTCATCTGGCACAAAGCTTGAATAGAAAACTAAACTAAAAAGTAGAAAATAATTTCTAAAAAATTTAAAATAAGGATAGAGTGTAATAAATGAAATCATTTTTCATATTTTTAGCTGAGAATAAAACAACAAAGTATAGTTTTAAAAAACTGTGGCTGTTATTTTACGAGTAGTAATCCTTGGTGTCTTATGACTTCTAAGTTTTTCATAAATTGACCTATCAGATGGATGCCTAGGCACAAAGATCCATAAAACAGAAATAAATTCAAGCATTAATCTCTGTGTTTTCAGTTTAGCTTAAACTTTAGAACATTAGTAAAGCAAAGCTACAATAACTTGTATGATTATTAAACAAAGATGCTAAAGCTAAGAAGCTATGAAGAGGTAGGTTTTTAACACGTTAACTGCCATGTCGGACTATGTGTTCACTATTTGCTCCATTCAGGCCTTGTCGGACTATATGACTGGCAACACATACCAAATCTGAACATGTCGTTGCTGCCTAGCGGCCATGTTTATTACTCTTTGAGCTATATTAAGTGTCCCGTAGAGCACAAAAACCACAGTGTCAATAAAACTTTTGTTAACATTTACTCTCGTATACTTTGTGGAAAGTGCAAAATCAAAATAAAAGTAAGGAAATAAATTATAAAAATAGGCTGTATACAGGGTAAGGTTTTATCCAGTGCGTAAATTGTAACCATGAATTCAGCATATCATTCTAGACCCCCTTGCGCAGAAATTTTTCGTCGGCTTTACAAAAAAAATATTTGTTGTTTCATAGAATGATATGCTAGAGTCTAGAATGATATGCCGAATTCATGGTTACAGTTTGCTGATCTGAAGAAACTGATCCTGCATAATGTAATAAATATGATATATATATGTATTTATGGAATAAACAATCTATTTAAAGTGAAATAACACTAAGTACATTTTCTTACTTTTTCTGATTTTAACCATGGCAGTTAACGTGTTAAGACTTGAAGAATTAGTAGTTTATGTTGTTTGTCGAAAGATTGCACGAGCTGACGCAGAAGATCGACGTGTTCATTGTGGTGGGGGGCGCGGGCGCTGGCGGCGCCTACTCCGAGGAGGACATCATCATGGTGGAGCGCGACACGCTGGCGGCGGCCGCCGCGGCCGACGACGACGACCTGGAGCGAGCTCGCAACGCGCGCGGCGACTCGGTGTACCAGTGCTCCGTGTGCCCGCTGTCCTTCCAGCGCGTGGCGGAGTACCGCGCGCACTCGGCCACGCACGCGGCCGACGCGCTGCACTCGTGCTGGACGTGCGGCGCGCAGTTCTGCTCGCGCGGGGCGCTGCGCGCGCACGCGGGCGCGGCGTGCGGCGCGGCGCTGTGCTGCGCGCTGTGCGGCCGCGCGCACGCCGCCGCCGCCGACCTGCGCCGCCACGAGGCCGCCTGCCCGCCGCGCTGCCCCGCCTGCGGTCAGTACACACGCGTCACGACCACCTGCCGCCACATACTGTAGCACACAGCTCACGCCCCCCCCCCGCAGGCCTGCTGCTGGCGGACCGCGCGGCGCTGTCGGCGCACTGCGCGGCAGTGCACGGGCGCTCGTCGCGCGCGCCGCACGTGTGCCCGCAGTGCTACCGCACGTGCGACACGCCCGAGCTGCTGTCGGCGCATCTGCTGCGCCACCGGCAGGCCAAGCAGTTTGTCTGCGGGTACGACGGCTGTATACTGCGCTTTGGAACCAGGTATGTCGTGTTACCCATGTTTTCTATTCTAGGAATCCTAAAAGTGATAACCGTGACCATGGCAGCTATATTTTTAATAAGTTATCATAAGAATAACTGATAGAGAACCTTATGAAAAATATTAAGATAAAATTACCTTTGTTTAAATCAGGTTTAGGCCTTGCAATATCCGCTCATTTTTACTATCCGGATAATACGGATATTAATATTTTACTATCCGGATAATGCGGATGATACGATTATTTTGTATTTTTTTATAAAAATAAAACTGATTAGCTTGTGTAACACGTTTAATAAACTATACCAATATTTCAAGTAATAATCACATTTAAAAAACCTAGTTCACTTTCTAAAATTATACAATACTAGCTTCTGCCTACGCACTATGTTTCGTCTAGAACAAGCTAGCTGGACAAAATTATTTTTAATGGATATAGGTTTTAAAACCTCTGCTGGACACGAATATAAAAGATTTCATCATTTAAAATACTTAGAAACCCATAAAAATGCGGGCCTTCGAAAATAAAATACATTAATTAAAATAAAGGTGTTTATTGCATGATTTGTTAGAAATATCAATTAAACTAAAGGATATTTAAAGCTAAATACATTATGCAACAATTAAACTAATATTATAAGAATAATTAAACGAATTAATACTTATACATTTAATTAAAAATTACGACTAAGCAAATTATCTACACAATTAACCAATTAAGTAACGACTTACTACTAAAAACTAATATTAATTGGATTATAATGAGGACAAACATACGAATTATTCATCATCACTAAGTTCATCTTCAGAAGAATCCTTGCATAATAATTTTCATCATTAATATTTACAGTATTTACATTTTTTACAATATTTACAGGTGGGCTTATAAAATCTAAGACTGCAGAAGGGAAGCTACCGGGTTTTTTTTTGGGAATTTCTCTGAGACTGTTAATTAAAGGATCAGATGTGATGATCAACATATTAAGCAAATCTGTATTCGTGGCAATACGAGACCGTTTCTGGGTATTATCCCTTCGGAACCTTCTGCAATCATTATTGCGAGCTTCTTGAGCTTCCTCAGAAACCTGCCCGATTGGCAAAATAGCCGATTGGATATTTGACGAGACGCTATTTCAGCAGCAACCAAAAGTTCCTCAGTGCTTCGTTACTGAACCAAATCATCGACACGTCGCCTTTTGGTTTTGGCACTTGCGTTTGCCATATCCACAGACGGTCTCCCGGGACCAGGCAGCGAGTGTGATGATGTTGATGCTTCTGCAAGCTCATAAGACACACTAAACTGTATGTTTTCACTTTCTAGCCACGTAGCATTGGAAGCTAAGAAACGATCTCGAACTCGGGCAGAATTTTTCCATTTCTCTGAAAGTTTCGAAGAAAACCGGGAAAGAATAATCTTGATGTCCTTCACAGATGCTTCTGTTATACCACTGAGATCATGTTTTTGTAAAACAAACATAAAAAGCGCCTTATTTAGGTCACTTTTCGTATGTTTCACTCATTATTCGAAAAGCTCCATTTTAGTGACTGTAAAACTGCTACCTGAAAAAAAAATCATCTTAGGTTGCAGAACGGTGCAAACAAAAAAGGTGTCCTTATAATAAGGAAGCATGTGTCTATCAACTGAAAAAAAATCAGATGGGGGATCCGGGGGGATTTTTAGTTATCGTCCATTGAATTTGAATTTTTGGAAAAAATAACTCAATTTCCGGATTTGTGGCGCTCAGAATGTAATTTAGTATGAATATAAGTTTATTGTAATTATATTAAAAAAAAGTACTCACCCTTGGCAATAGAATCCATAACTAAAATTTACCACAACTACTAAAATAACCTTGGGAGACAATCGTGTCAGTAACAAAAATGCAACTGAAATTATGAGTTTTTCCCAGTTGCTTTATATACTTACCCTCATTAACGATGCTGTGTATGACTTATGCAAAAACCATAGTTGATACTGTAATTACCAACGAATACCCTAACTACCCCCATTAATGTTTCAAGGAAATCTTAATGTTGTTTTTGTCCAGCTAGCTTGTTCTAGACGAAACAGAGTGCCACGGCTTCGCCCGCGTGGATGTCGAAAAATTCACTATTTCAACCCTCCATTACACCCTCTTAGGAATAGAATTTCTAAAAACCCTTTCTTAGTGGATACCTACTCCTCACAACGAACACACGCTCCAAATTTCATGCCTCTAGGAGCAGCGGTTTAGGCTGTGCGTTGATATATCAGTCAGTCAGTCTGTTGACGTTGCACTTGTGTGGAGAGGGTTCGCTGGCGGGATGATAATGACCAGGACCAGGACGTAAGTGCAATGAGAAAAGAATACTTCTTCAGGACTCTCTTCTTTATTTTCTTAATACTTCTTAACTGCTGGATATGGAATGAATTATTACAAAAATTTGCTCTATTTTTATAGATTTTTTCTATTATTTTTAATTATTATATGGTTATAATGACATTTGAACTGACTTAATTATAACCAGCCTGTACAATTTATGACCAGCCTGTACGATCGTCATGCATACAACCTCCACGAATCAAATATGAACTTAAGAACAAAAAATATTTCTTAATAAACCAACTAAACTCATTTCGTCGCTAATACAGTCAGTCACTCAGGACTTTGAATTTTGTATATTTAGATAACACCGATACCGCACAAATAATTTGTATCTGTTCTTCTCATACTAAAAACAATTCTAATTAAAAATGAGATATTACATTCATCGCAAATCACAACATCTCAATCAAATCAACCTATTTAAAACATAATAATTAAAAATATCACTTTCCCGGGTAAATCAGCTCAATTATTGTTAAACAATAGTATAAATTAAATATAATAAAACAAAAATGAACAAACTATCTCAAAATAATCAAATAATAATATAATATTACGTAATTCTTAAATAATTTTTATACAAATAATACTTTTTATACCGGTAATACGTTCTTAAAAAGCTTAAACTATCTAATGAATCTTCTTTCATGGAAGTTCTTAAATGGTTACATAAATCGCTCCTTGAATACAAAAGGGCCACAAATCAAAAAAACATAAATTGTGTAGGACAGCCAATACAAAATTCAGAACACGATTTTTTTTTTCATATTTTATGTTTTTTATGATCACATGACGTGTTAATATAATATATTAACACGTCATGTTATGCGATCATGAAAAAAATATATTTAAGGTAATTTATGTTTTTTTTTATTTGTGGCCCTTTTGTATTCAAGGAGCGAAATATTCTGTAGCAGAGAACACTCTTTCTGCTTCAACGCCGGTCGGTGGTATTGATAAAAGTAGATTGTAAACCCTTTCTAAATTCCTGCTTCTCTGACCATTCTCATCAAATAGCGCCATCTCTACTCGAATTGTGGTGTCTAAATCATTTGTTGAAGAAGTCGGTCGCTGCGCAGAAGATGGCTGACTCATATACCGGATTACTTCTTCTCGTATTTGCGTTTTAATTGATACGCTTACAGTTGAAGAAGAACAACCTTCTGTATCTTATGTATTGTCCGCTGAAGTACACAGATTCGTTTGAAGGATTTTCAAAAGGATGAAAGTTTATAGCAAACATGTGGCAAGAAGTAGGTTTGCCATTTTGAACATAGCTGATGTCAACCGAAATCAATGATCGGCTTGGCTGACTAGTCGACTATTTTGCAACCGACTCGTCAGCTAGGCGGCCAAAGTCATAGTTGGCCCATCTCTAATAACGTAAAACAGTTATGTACACCACAGTTGGCAGCTTTTTATTTAATATTTATAAAATAACAAGGGACACCCGGATGGAACAAAGTTCCTTTCCAGGAATCATAATAGTTATAATTTTTTAATTATTTATTATGTACAAAAAACCTGTATACACTCAACAAAAATATTCTCTCTCTCTCTCCCTATCTCCTCTCTCCCTCTCTCTCTACCACTCTCTCCCTCTCTCTCTCTAGCTCTCTCCCTCTCTCTCTACCTCTCTCCCTCTCTCTCTACCTCGCTCCCTCTCTACCTCGCTCCTTCTCTCCCTCTCTCTCTCCCTCTCTCCCTCTCCCCCTCTGTCTACCTCTCCCCCCCTCTCCCCCTCTCCCACCCCTCTGCCACATGGGCGACGCGCCCGAGCCGCCCGCCGCGCTCAGTCCATTCCCTATGTGTACAATAGCCCCGTGGCGTGTGCAGGAGCAACCTGATGGCCCACATCCGCAAGTGCCACACGGGCGACGCGCCCGAGCCGCCCGCCGCGCTCAGTCCATTCCCTATGTGTACAATAGCCCCGTGGCGTGTGCAGGAGCAACCTGATGGCCCACATCCGCAAGTGCCACACGGGCGACGCGCCCGAGCCGCCCGCCGCGCTCAGTCCATTCCCTATGTGTACAATAGCCCCGTGGCGTGTGCAGGAGCAACCTGATGGCCCACATCCGCAAGTGCCACACGGGCGACGCGCCCGAGCCGCCCGCCGCGCTCAGTCCATTCCCTATGTGTACAATAGCCCCGTGGCGTGTGCAGGAGCAACCTGATGGCCCACATCCGCAAGTGCCACACGGGCGACGCGCCCGAGCCGCCCGCCGCGCTCAGTCCATTCCCTATGTGTACAATAGCCCCGTGGCGTGTGCAGGAGCAACCTGATGGCCCACATCCGCAAGTGCCACACGGGCGACGCGCCCGAGCCGCCCGCCGCGCTCAGTCCGTTCCCTATGTGTACAATAGCCCCGTGGCGTGTGCAGGAGCAACCTGATGGCCCACATCCGCAAGTGCCACACGGGCGACGCGCCCGAGCCGCCCGCCGCGCTCAGTCCATTCCCTATGTGTACAATAGCCCCGTGGCGTGTGCAGGAGCAACCTGATGGCCCACATCCGCAAGTGCCACACGGGCGACGCGCCCGAGCCGCCCGCCGCGCTCAGTCCATTCCCTATGTGTTCAATAGCCCCGTGGCGTGTGCAGGAGCAACCTGATGGCCCACATCCGCAAGTGCCACACGGGCGACGCGCCCGAGCCGCCCGCCGCGCTCAGTCCATTCCCTATGTGTACAATAGCCCCGTGGCGTGTGCAGGAGCAACCTGATGGCCCACATCCGCAAGTGCCACACGGGCGACGCGCCCGAGCCGCCCGCCGCGCTCAGTCCATTCCCTATGTGTACAATAGCCCCGTGGCGTGTGCAGGAGCAACCTGATGGCCCACATCCGCAAGTGCCACACGGGCGACGCGCCCGAGCCGCCCGCCGCGCTCAGTCCATTCCCTATGTGTACAATAGCCCCGTGGCGTGTGCAGGAGCAACCTGATGGCCCACATCCGCAAGTGCCACACGGGCGACGCGCCCGAGCCGCCCGCCGCGCTCAGTCCGTTCCCTATGTGTACAATAGCCCCGTGGCGTGTGCAGGAGCCACCTGATGGCGCACATCCGCAAGTGCCACACGGGCGACGCGCCCGAGCCGCCCGCTGCGCTCAGTCCATTCCCTATGTGTACAATAGCCCCGTGGCGTGTGCAGGAGCAACCTGATGGCCCACATCCGCAAGTGCCACACGGGCGACGCGCCCGAGCCGCCCGCCGCGCTCAGTCCATTCCCTATGTGTACAATAGCCCCGTGGCGTGTGCAGGAGCAACCTGATGGCCCACATCCGCAAGTGCCACACGGGCGACGCGCCCGAGCCGCCCGCCGCGCTCAGTCCATTCCCTATGTGTACAATAGCCCCGTGGCGTGTGCAGGAGCAACCTGATGGCCCACATCCGCAAGTGCCACACGGGCGACGCGCCCGAGCCGCCCGCCGCGCTCAGTCCATTCCCTATGTGTACAATAGCCCCGTGGCGTGTGCAGGAGCAACCTGATGGCCCACATCCGCAAGTGCCACACGGGCGACGCGCCCGAGCCGCCCGCCGCGCTCAGTCCATTCCCTATGTGTACAATAGCCCCGTGGCGTGTGCAGGAGCAACCTGATGGCCCACATCCGCAAGTGCCACACGGGCGACGCGCCCGAGCCGCCCGCCGCGCTCAGTCCGTTCCCTATGTGTACAATAGCCCCGTGGCGTGTGCAGGAGCAACCTGATGGCCCACATCCGCAAGTGCCACACGGGCGACGCGCCCGAGCCGCCCGCCGCGCTCAGTCCATTCCCTATGTGTACAATAGCCCCGTGGCGTGTGCAGGAGCAACCTGATGGCCCACATCCGCAAGTGCCACACGGGCGACGCGCCCGAGCCGCCCGCCGCGCTCAGTCCATTCCCTATGTGTACAATAGCCCCGTGGCGTGTGCAGGAGCAACCTGATGGCCCACATCCGCAAGTGCCACACGGGCGACGCGCCCGAGCCGCCCGCCGCGCTCAGTCCATTCCCTATGTGTACAATAGCCCCGTGGCGTGTGCAGGAGCAACCTGATGGCCCACATCCGCAAGTGCCACACGGGCGACGCGCCCGAGCCGCCCGCCGCGCTCAGTCCATTCCCTATGTGTACAATAGCCCCGTGGCGTGTGCAGGAGCAACCTGATGGCCCACATCCGCAAGTGCCACACGGGCGACGCGCCCGAGCCGCCCGCCGCGCTCAGTCCATTCCCTATGTGTACAATAGCCCCGTGGCGTGTGCAGGAGCAACCTGATGGCCCACATCCGCAAGTGCCACACGGGCGACGCGCCCGAGCCGCCCGCCGCGCTCAGTCCATTCCCTATGTGTACAATAGCCCCGTGGCGTGTGCAGGAGCAACCTGATGGCCCACATCCGCAAGTGCCACACGGGCGACGCGCCCGAGCCGCCCGCCGCGCTCAGTCCATTCCCTATGTGTACAATAGCCCCGTGGCGTGTGCAGGAGCAACCTGATGGCCCACATCCGCAAGTGCCACACGGGCGACGCGCCCGAGCCGCCCGCCGCGCTCAGTCCATTCCCTATGTGTACAATAGCCCCGTGGCGTGTGCAGGAGCAACCTGATGGCCCACATCCGCAAGTGCCACACGGGCGACGCGCCCGAGCCGCCCACGCCGGCTGAGCTCGCGCCGGCGCCTGCTAGCTCCACGTGCGACGAGTGCGGCCGCACGTGAGTATACACTGCCGTTTACTGGAGCCTGCCAGTCTTGCCAAAGCCATATCATTGCTTTTACAGGGTTATTAGTTATATGTCGGTAAGCCGTTAAGGGGATGCAGGAGAGGTCATTTGCAACCAAATGATCCCTGATCACCCCGATACAAATGTCAACCATTTACGAGTAATTTGATATTTGATATTTTTAAGCATCTGGAGTAAGTATACAACTTTGAAAATTTATGAAAAAGACAAATAAAATATTTTTCATCATGAATACCAGCTTCTTAACACTTCAATACATATAATAATAATCAACCATAAAATGACTTCCATCTTTGTAGTTTTTAAATCATAGCTGTAGGTCGTTACAGTTTTCCTAATTTTGAGCAGGGTTTTTTACTAAAATGGTCGATTTCTGCAAAAAACACGAAAGTACATTATCGACAGAACATTCCAAAAAAAATTACAACTTGTCAGCTAGCCAACGAGATTCTTTAAGGTACCAGATATCAGCAATTGGGTGAACGAAATGCAATGATTGGAAAAATGACAAAATCAATAAAAATAACAATAATGATCATAAAATTTAACTTTTTTTGTTGGGAAATCATCAAATGACATTTCCTGCTCTGGGCGGGCGTGTCAGACTTTTAGTGACTAAAACCCACCTGTCTTCCGTCAATTGCCTACGCCAGGGTCACGGTAACTCTAAGTTCATTTTCAAAATGTGCTCATCTGTTTGTTATGCAAACGATTTACAGACATACGACAGATTTTACTACATTGGAGGGAATTAGTTCTTATTGAATTAGCTGCATTTAGTATTCTACTTCTCAATTCTTCGACTGTTGGCAATGGTGAGACATCGTACACTAGGCTCTTCATGTGTCCCCAGATATTGTAGTCCATTGGGGTTAGGTCTCGTCATAATGCTGGCCAAGGAATTGAGCTTACTCTCACACAACGCCATCTAGTCCCAAGCTAAGCAGAGCTTGTGTTATGGGTACTAGATAACTGATAAACATACTTATATATTTCTAAATACATACATATTATAGATAAATTACACCCAGACACAGAACAAATGATCGTGCTCATCACACAAACATTTGTCCTGTGTGGGAATCGAACCCACGACCTCCGGCATAGCAGTCAGGGCCACCAGTGGCGTGCAGTCCATATAGGCAAAACGACACTGCAGACCCTAGGGTCCAGACCCTAGATAACGACTAGTTACTAATATTTCAAAAATAAAAGAATTATACTAACAGTAAGTAATAAAACCATTCAAAAAGTTTAAACGCCTAATTTAAATATAATAGCAACGTTCATACCGTTCTATTTACTACGGCAACGCATTCATAACAGATCGCAACGTAAGCAGGCAGCGAACGATCGTGTCTTTATTTCATTCATAAATGTACGCATGTAGTGGTAATTTCTTCTACATTTTCGTGTCTATATATTGCACACATAAAGCGAAGTCCTGCCGCAGGATAACCAATCACAGGCGTCCCTGCGCCATTCAATAATGGCGCATGGACGCCTGTGATTGGTGAGTATTATCACAGCGCGCTGTGAGTATTATGCGATCAAGTTGAATATGTACGTAGCCTCAGCAACATTACGATTCGCAATGATGCAATTTTATTTGTCAACGTTTTAGTTATCAAAATTTAGAAATTGTTTGTTTACGAAAGGATCCATATTGATTTCGTACATGTGAAGCGCGCTGTTTTATGTTTTTATTTTGATTGAGTTTTCTTGTGATTAATTCATTTACAAACGTTAATATTTAGGTAGATTTGTTGCTTATTTCAATTAGTTTTTTGAATTGTTTTAATTTTTACTTACTACGCTGTTTGTTTGTTTTTTTCAAAATGTTGTTCGATTGTGAGGTTTGTGATGAAAATGTGTGTTTGTTAAAAAGTGTCTCTAAATGGAAATGTGTACCTGAGTAACGAGAATTATAACCCAGCAAAGAGGTAATGCAACTCGTAAGTTTCATAGTAATAATTAAGCAACTAAAACCGGCTATGTTGTTGTTTACACACATAAAATTTTTTTTTTCCTTGCTAGTTTAGTAGTTCGAGTACAGTGTGGAATTGTTCGGGATTTGCAGATTTACATGATTACTATCCCACGGCTTGCTCAAAGATTTTGGTAATTATCGTATTGAGAGAAGTATTACGAAGAAGTTTTTCATTAAAACGTATTCTTACGTACCTATTTAAGAAACACACAAAGTCAACAACAAGTACCTACACATCTTTCTGTGCTTTCGACGGAAAAATAATTATTGGTCGAATGAAGACGCATACCGACTTTTATGACGATGGTTCAAAATCATATTTAAAAAAAGATAGGCGCGTGTTACGCATCGGTGTAACAGGAGGATTGCTAGTTACGCTTCGGTATAATAGAAGGAATGCTGATGTTAGCTGACACCATTCCTGCGCATCGCGACCGCGGCCGGCACGAGGCGCCGACTCAGCAAGTGCGTCACTACATCGCGCCACCTTTGATTCCGCAAACTCGTAATTAATTATGCATGTAAAATTATATTCATTCTTGGTACATACTTCGACCAATTATCCTTACTTTTAAATTGTAATTTTGTTATAATTAAATTTGTCCTAAGTAAATTGTTTTTTTTTGCATCCTCCGGCTCCAGTTCACATAATTGGCGCAGTCGGTAGGATACTCGCGGGCCGGTTCGCGAGCGCGATAACTTTAAGTCATCTTAAGAAACGCGATTCGCGAGTCACCCGGGTGACTTTCAAGCACCAGCAACGAGTATCCGGATCTACAGGAACCTGCAGCCAGAGGTGTATCCAGACATCGATACCGCAGAGGGGACCAATGATGTACATGTGAGTACTCTAGAATTGTTCTTGAGTTGCTTCCTTTCTATTTTGTTACTTTTAAACTTCCAAGATTTTCCATCCCAGGCAATCGCGGAACCCTAGGTTAGATAGAGAGTCGAGGTTAGAGTTATTAGATTCGGTTAGAAGTCTAGATTTTAGTGACGTAGGAAGTTCAGATCAGTTAGAAACTATGTCGAGAGTAGATGAAATATTTAAGGCCTTGCGCATGGTGCCCGAATTCGACGGAAATACAAACGTGCTTACTAGATTCATTAAGTTATGTGATCAATTAGTTGCAACTTACGTATCGCGAGAGCCAGGAAGTGAGTTTACGAATTTAGCTTTAATAAACGGCATTCTTAATAAAGTCACGGGTCCCGCCGCCAGGTTAATTAACACTAACGGTATCCCTGAAAACTGGACAGGCATTCGTAACGCTCTAGTAAATAACTTTTCGGACCAACGCGATGAGACCTCGCTTTATAACGACATGGCCCTCTTGACCCAAGGGTCCTCCACACCCCAGGAGTATTACGAAACTTGTCAAAATTTATTCGGAACCATTATGACGTATGTAAGCTTGCACGAAACAGTGCAGACTACAATAGAATCCAAACGCACCCTGTACCAAAAGTTAACCCTCCAATCTTATCTAAGGGGCCTTCGCGACCCACTTGGTTGTCGTATTAGATGTATGCGTCCAGAAACAATAGAAAAGGCCTTAGAGTTTGTTCAGGAAGAAATGAACACACTTTACCTGCAACAACGTAATGATCGTATAACGCCAGATAAAAAATCCCATTTACAGTTAACTAACGGTTCATCGAACATGGGCATTCCCGGGTTGCAGCCCGTACCCATGCCTACACCTAGGCCATTTAATTTTCATATACCCGGTCAATCTCGACCAGGTTTTGCAATGCATCCCCAACGCCCTCCACTGCCATGGAGACCTACTATGAATCAGCCTCAACATCTTCAAGGCCCGTCGCGTACGCAGCAAACGTTCGGTGCTCGACCACCGAATTATAACCCACAGAATAACGCATTCAGGTTTCAACCACCCAGAGCGCAAAGTTCAAATGATACACCGAAACCGATGAGCGGCGTGTCACATTTCGTACCGAAACCAATGCCATTCCGTGGTCACGATTGGTCCAGGGGAGGAAATCCACCCCCGTCGAACTATTTCAGAACTAGGGAGATGAATTTTAATGAATGTTACGATTATTTCTATCAGCACGAGCCTTATGATAATCTTGAAGTATACCAGTATGATTACGACGGATACCCCGACTACTATAGCTATCATTACGACCCATCTTTGTTCCAACAGCCAACGCCCTATTTAGATTCAGGTGTAGCCCCCCTAGCACCACCGGTGGAGGCGCCTGCTGCTGCTGAAGCTAATCCCTGTAAAACTGAAAATTTTCAGAAGGATCAAAGTACAAACGAGCGAAAATAGAAGTCAACCTACAGACACAGCGTTATTTGCCTTATATACAAATTTCCGATCCACCGCTAAAATTACTCATTGACACTGGAGCAAATCAATCGTTTATTAACCCTGAAACCATAAAGAGATACTATCCACATTTACCTTGGAATTACGATCCCTTTGAGGTAACTAATGTGCATGCGACTAGCCGCAACGATTACTCTATTAACTTGCCATGCTTTCAGGAATTCAACGATCAAACTTACTTAACATTTTTCATTTACAAGTTTCATGATTTCTTTGATGGGCTCATTGGGTTAGATCTTTTAAATAAATGGGAATCTACAATTGATCTTAAAAATAACAAATTAGTTACAAAAAATGCAGTTAACCCTATAGCCATGTATAACTCACGTAACTGCAACTTATACGAAGACATGATTCCAGCAAAATCCTCCAAATTAGTAAGAGTTCCAGTTAATATAGCAAACGGTGACGCGATAATCCCTGCACAGATTGTTTCAAACTGTAACGTAAACGAATGTATTACTACCGTTCAAAATAATCGCGGTTACTTAGAAGTTTTTAATACAACATCAAATGACTTAATTTTCTCTATGAACGAACCAGTTAAAGCAGAAGTTTTTAATATGGAATGCACGGTTACTAAACCGCCATCGTGCCGCGTTAGAGAGGTTTTGTCCCGGTTACGTACAGAGCACTTAAATGAGGAAGAGCGAATCAACTTAACATCCTTAGTCTCTCAATACGCTGATGTATTTTATATCGAGGGAGAAGCACTTACCTTCACCAATAAAATAAAACACAGCATTCATACCACAGATGAAGTTCCGGTATACACTAAAACTTACCGGTATCCGTTTATACACCGTCAGGAAGTCCGCAGTCAAATATCAAAGATGCTAGAGCAAGGTATCATCCGTCCTTCAGAATCCGCTTGGAGTTCGCCTATTTGGGTGGTTCCAAAAAAACCTGACGCGTCCGGAAAAGTTAAATGGCGAATTGTTGTAGACTTTAGGAAACTAAATGAAAAAACTATAAATGATAAATATCCTATACCCAACATAGCTGATGTTTTAGACAAATTAGGAAACTGCAACTACTTTACAACCCTCGATTTGGCGAGTGGATTTTACCAAGTCGAGATGAACCCCAGCGACATCCCAAAAACCGCCTTCAACGTAGAGCACGGTCACTTTGAGTTCCTACGCATGCCAATGGGACTTAAAAACTCTCCGTCCACGTTCCAGCGAGTCATGGACAATGTCCTTAGGGATCTTCAAAATTCTATTTGCCTGGTCTACCTCGACGATATTATTGTCTTTAGCACCTCATTGCAGGAGCATATTGTTAATCTTGAAAGGGTATTTAAAAGACTAAGAGAATCCAACTTTAAGATACAGATGGATAAGTCTGAATTCTTAAAGTTAGAAACTGCTTATCTTGGTCACATTATTAGCAAAGACGGCATCAAGCCAAATCCCGACAAAATCATAGCTATACAGAAATTCCCTATTCCCAAAACAAGTACGGAAATAAAACGATTTCTAGGACTTATAGGCTATTATCGGAAATTTATTCCAGATTTTGCCAAAATTACCAAACCAATGACGCAGTGCTTAAAAAAGGGTTCTAAGATAAATTATAACGATAGTAACTATATAAATTGTTTTGAAGAATGTAAAACACTATTGGCTAATGACCCGATACTGCAATATCCAAACTTCGATAAGGACTTCTTACTCACTACAGATGCATCTAACTTTGCCATAGGAGCCATACTTTCACAGGGACCGATAGGATCGGACAAGCCTATAGCTTATGCTTCGCGTACCTTAAACAGCAGCGAGATAAACTACAGCACAATCGAGAAAGAGCTCTTAGCAATAGTTTGGGCAACAAAGTACTTTAGGCCCTATCTGTTTGGTAGAGTATTCAAAATAATTACGGATCATAAACCTCTCCAATGGATAATGAACCTAAAAGAGCCTAATTCAAGGTTAACTCGTTGGAGGCTTAAACTAAGCGAGTATAACTATTCGGTCATCTATAAGCAAGGCAAAAGCAACACGAACGCTGACGCTTTGTCACGTATAGAAATTAATAATGAGGAAGCCAGTTCCATTGTAGTAAATGTGTCCGAAAAACCGAACTCCTCAGCTGACTCAACCACACTGACAGCCCATACTAGTGCTGAACATCCAATACTAGAAATACCCATCTCAGAAGAACCTTTAAATAGATTTAATAGACAGATCTGTTTTACTGTAGTTGGTGATATAAAGAAACGACCAACTGTTTCTAAACCATTCGAGTCCCACACTCGTACGTCTATTCAATTATCAGAAAGTAACCTCGAAGAAGACGTTGTGAACTCAGTAAAAGAATTCATAAACCCCAAAGTCAAAACCGGCATCATAATTCATCCCGCATTGGCTATGTACAGAATAATTCCCATCATCCAAGAAAAGTTCAAAAGCTCCGCGATGAATCTGGTCTTAGTTAAAACCGAACTTGAAAATGTCAAGGAATACCTTCGTCAGCAAGAAATCATTCAAAAATACCACGAAGGTAAAACCAACCACAGAGGTATTGGTGAGTGCCATCTTGCATTGTCACATAAGTACTATTGGCCTAAAATGAAGCACCATATCGCAAAATACATAAACGAATGTAATATTTGTGGCCAGGCCAAATATGACAGAAATCCTATTAGACAAAGACTCTGCGTAGTCCCGCCGCCGACAAAACCTTTTGAGGTCGTTCATTTAGATTTACTAACAATTCAAAGCGAAAAATATCTAACAATTATCGATTCATTTTCTAAATATGCCCAAGCATACCATCTTAGAGATGGTACCGCAGTCAGTGTCATCCAAGCCGTTTTAAAATTTTGCACACATCACGGTGTCCCTTTATCTTTAGTCACAGACCAAGGACCCGAATTTAATAATCAATTATTTAACGAATTTGCGCGAGTCCACAAAATGCAGCACCATAAAACTTTGGCCTACACTCCCAACGATAATGGAATGATTGAACGGTTACATAACACCTTATTAGAACATCTTAGAATACTTAAACTAGAAAATCGCAATGAACCAGTCGTTAATCTTATGTCATACGCTATAATAGCATATAATAGCAGTATACATAGTTTTACAAAGTGCAGACCACTAGATTTAATCACAGGTCATACAGATCCTCGAGATCCTTTAGATTTAGATTTATCTGTGCATTTGCTCCAGCAATATGTGCAAGAGCATAAGAATAAAATGACTAAAGTTTACGAGATTATCAACGAAACATCCCTGCACAAACGAACTGAGTTAATTGAAAGTAGAAATAAAGATAGAGAGCCTGAGAAGGAGTATGAGCCAAACCAGCAGGTATTTGTTAAGAATCCTCTCGCGAGCCGTCAAAAACTTGCCCCGCGTTATACTCATGACACAGTACTCGCCGATCTACCCATACATATATACACGAAAAAGAAGCGCGGTCCTGTCGCCAAATCACGCCTTAAGAGGACACCTAACACTGGCAATTTGTTGCAGGACACTACCATCACTGATGTTCCTGGTCCATCTGACCCGAGCGGAGGACATATCACTTGACCCACTGGATAACGGCCCCACTACCCTACTACTACCCTTTAAGCTGGGATCAACGAAAATAATATCACACTATCACTCATTCCTCCTTAACATTAACCTTGCAGACATACAATCAAAAATCGACTTAGTGAAACTACAGTTAACAGAATTCAGTCCCTTAGTTAACAATAAAACATCCACGCTCTTTGAACCCCACCTTAACTACCTTGAAAGCAAACTAGAAAAGATATCCTCACAGTTAGAAAGCTTTGAGCCAAGTCGTAATAAACGTGGTCTCATAGACGGACTAGGTTCAGTCATCAAAAGCATCTCAGGAAATCTAGATTACACAGACGCGTTAAAATATAACGATGCCATCCGAGTTTTACAAGGAAACGAAGATAAACTAAAATCAGAATTTCTAAATCGCGTAAGTCTAACTAAGGAGTGGATGCTTGAATACACTAATGTACTAAACAGGATAGATGACAATCAAAAACTTATCTCCAGCAAAATAAACGCCCTAATAAACCAAGATAATACTAGGCAAGCAGACTTAGTTAGTTATGCTCATTTTGCCCAATACCTTCTTATTTTAAATGATAACGTTGAAACGTTATCTGACGAATTATATAGAATAGAACTTATGTTAGCTTTTATACGTGCATCAAGTACGATGCACTCTATGGTTAGTCTAACTAATCTTAAAACCATGTTAAGTAAATTAAAGTTAATATATTCGAGAGATGAAATTATAGACCTCGACCTTAGAGATTATTATAACGTTCTAAAAGTTGGATCATATTATAGCGATAAAAAAATAGTTATAGTCACAAAGTTTCCGATTGCCTTACCTAGAACCTACACCTTATACAAACTTTCCATAGTACCTAATAAATATAACCTAGCCCTAATGCCTACCTTACCATACATAGCAATTCAGGGACTATATTCTATGTACATAGAGACAGAATGTCCGAAGATTGATCCATGGTACCTCTGCGAGGAGAAGGTCAACTACAAGATTCAAGACAAGCCGGATTGCGTTCAACAACTAATCACGCAACAGAACACTAGCTCATGTACACTAACACCGGTCAGCTTGAACAAAGAAGCCATGGAGAAACTAGATGAGATGCACTACACTCTCAGCTTCCCGATCCCGACAAAAATCCAGACATCCTGCGGACAGGAAGAATTTATGATCGCCCAAGGAAGTTACCTAGCTACCATACCACAAAATTGCTTTATAAAAACTCCCGAATTCACAATCTCAAACATTAACAATCGAATTAAAGGGCACACATTGAAGATAGCACAACTACCCCTCAACCAGAGCGGCATACCGAGAAATGAAGAATCGCTAGTAAAACTGAACTCGATAAATCTCGAAAATCTGCATAGCAGCTACCAGAAGATCTCAGTACAACCTCCAATAAAACTTACCCATACTAACGTTGAGAGTATCTATCATACCACTATACCCGTATACTCACTACTGTTAGGTGCAGGCGTACTCGGAATTATATTCATGTATCGACAATATGCGAGAAAGAAGGCTGGAAAAGCTTGCCCTACACAACCAGAAACCGCCCAAGAAATCTACGCTCAAGTGGAACCTAGAAGAAACATCCAACCAGAGGAAGTTATAATCGACACCAACCATCTAGCAGCAACATTGTCAACTTCGTTCAACAAGTAGCTGCTGTACTTCGGGGGGAGGTGTTACGCATCGGTGTAACAGGAGGATTGCTAGTTACGCTTCGGTATAATAGAAGGAATGCTGATGTTAGCTGACACCATTCCTGCGCATCGCGACCGCGGCCGGCACGAGGCGCCGACTCAGCAAGTGCGTCACTACATCGCGCCACCTTTGATTCCGCAAACTCGTAATTAATTATGCATGTAAAATTATATTCATTCTTGGTACATACTTCGACCAATTATCCTTACTTTTAAATTGTAATTTTGTTATAATTAAATTTGTCCTAAGTAAATTGGTTTTTTTTGCATCCTCCGGCTCCAGTTCACATAATTCGCGTATATGTCATTTATAAATGAGTTTGTTTACTTTATTATTTTTGCTGTTACCCGTACTAAATTTACCTATTAAATATATTTACATATACGAATCACATGAAAGGCCTTTTTCAACTATCACTCACCTGGATCAGATATTTGAGGTGGCCGAAATCATTTATTAGCATTATCAGGAAATCGCCATTTCAAACTTTTAAACCACCTAGTGAGTTTTTCTTCACTAACTTGAGCAATTAGCGTTAGCGTTTTTTTTTTTTTGAACTGCCTACCCGATCATAAAACCCTGTGCACGCCACTGAGGGCCACTAACCACTAGACCAACAAGCCTGCCAAGCCATCACTCAGGAAAATGGGCGTCTAACCATTGATGAACGGTGATTCTCAAATGTGTTGGACATCCATCGTGCTGGATCGTATTCTACTTCTTTATTCGAGAGGCACGTCTCCTAATAACTCAAATAAATTTTCTCTAAAATAAATCTCATAGGAGTCTGGAAAAAAATGTGGACCAGTCATTAATTATACCCATCCACTTGTTTAAAGAAAACGTCGTTGTGAGCCCTTTGGTCTTGTTTTGTTAGGGTTTATATCTATTTTCGGGGCCCAGAAGTGTGGATTCCGGTAGTTCGTGAGCCCATCTTGATCAAAATTGGACTCATATGTCTACAATTGTTTTCGCAAAAGCAGGATATTCTAGATCTGCACTCAGTATGAATCTACAAAAATCCATTCTTCTTATAGGGTCAATTTCGTGAATCACATGCACAAGTGTGTAGTGGTATACTGCTGGACAGTTTGTTGCGCCACTTCTTCACAGCTAAAGCACTAGGAAGTGGTGAAGGGCGGGCGTTTTGGGTGATTGTCTTATGTAATTTTGATTCTCGAAAAGTGGTCTCCCCGAATCGGATTGTCTCTTTTGCACTTGTCCCGTCCCTCTATACTATACGGTCCCGTTAAATCTGATGTAAACACACCTTATTCTAAATAATTAAGTTTGTACAACTAATTTCTAATTTCTGTTTCTTATCGTATCTCCTTGGATAGCTTAGAATTTGTAAATGTTTTTGGAATGTTTGCCTATAAATTACTTTTATGTTTTTTTTTTTCAGATATTTGCCATTTTAGTTAAAAACTTGCTCAAAAATTATGAAAATTGTTATGATTTGTAGCTCTGTATTCAAAACTGTTGAATATGATTGTCATGTTATGATTGATTATTAAATATTGAAGTGTTAGCAAGCAGGTAGGAATAAACAAAATAAAGGTTAGTCGGTTAATTACTCGAAAATGGTTGACATTTGCATAGTGGTCATCAGATGACATTTTGTTGCTAATAACCTACATCCCCTTAATGGATTGCCGACATATAGGATAAGTTTTTAACCAGTGCGCAAATTTTAATAATTTAAACTTAAACGAGTTATAATAACCATGCACTTTTTATTTTGATATATCTTAGTACAAAAAAATTTAGTTATCGTTAACGAAAGATGTTTATTTTGAAACTGTTTTTATGGTAACTTGCGCGCGGCGCCGCACAGTGGGCCCATACAGAAAATTAGTGGACATAGGCAACAAAGTTACCATATCGATGCGATTTTTTTTTATATGACGTGTTATAATATTCCTGATAACTTTTATTCTTATAAAATTTCTTCTAAAGTTGATAGTTTGTCTTGAAAAAAATTAATTAGATTTTTTTGTATGGAGCGAATCACGTTTAATTTTTTTTCTTCAATTGTACTAATATGTTGAGTGTGTGGCGTGAGTATATGATAGCTAGGGTCATTCTCTATCCATGAAAAAAAAAATCAGCGCCGGCCATCTGCGGCAGCGCGAGTAATCATTCGGTAAAAAAAAAATGATTTGGAAGAATTTTTTTGTCATTTAAAATAAATTCAAAGCATATTTTTTGTCTCATTTGGCTGTTTTCACCTTCTTTTTAGTTAAATAAATAGTTTTAATAGCGCATACGTACTTATAACTAGTAATTCTGGTAGTGATTTAGTTATTATTGCATGTTATCGGTAGCACCTGCATTGTGATTGATGACTCATTTGTTTGTGCACTCGGCTAAGCGCATAACTAATGAGTCATCGAAAAATGCTCGTCTCTGATTGGCTGAATAATTGTCACTCACTGTTATGTCCACTACTTGAGTAATTAACACTAACTATAAATATAAAGACATTCATAAAGGCCATCTAGTTTCGCTCTTGTCGCTTGTTTGTGAATACAGTGAAATACTTGTATTTTTATATTTACATTAGAACTATGGCTGGATTTTGTACCAACCTAGATCTTTTTGTGAAATTAAGAAGTGGCGGTGATCTGAAGTGAAAGTATCATTTCTGTCTTGACTACCGAAGTTTCTGAAGAAGACAAGAACCGAATCAAGGAGTTCTGTCGACTTTTTTTGTTTAAATTTAAATAAAAAGTGGATAGAGTCAAGTAGAAATCACAAAACTTTTATGAATCGTGTAATTAATCGCAAGTGGTTGGAAAAAAACATCAACTGGCCTGTTTGTGACAGTGTTGATCTGAGAAGTGTGATGGGCTTTTCGGACGCAGCCTTATCTGAGCTTGTGGATATAGATTGCCATGTTCCTACTCTTGCAGTATGTACTGCGGAAGCGGGAACATCTACAGAAAAGGAGCACAGAAAACCGTTCGAAGAGTTAAGTAATAAGCAAAAGAAAAGACGTTCTACTTCCATAGTAGAAGAAAATTCCGAGGAAGAGTTGCAGCACTGGTACATAACAAAATTGAAAGACAACGGCAAAACGAATCTGGCAAAAGTGGTCGAATACCTTTCCAGTAATCCAGATGCGCTATCCGAAGTAGAAGAGAGACTATTCAAAAAGCAGAGCTTAAGTACTGTCTCTGAAGATAAGTGTTTAGCTCTTTATACATCAGTTGCGCTCTCGAAATGGAAGTACTTAGCTCTTCGACAATTTCTGAAAGAAGAAAACTGTGCTGCCTTTTCATCTTATCCAAAGCTTGTAAATGCCAAGAAAAGATGTTACCCACCACAAGAGAGTATGGAGATTACCGAAAACGGAGCTCACATTAAATTGCAAGCGCTATTGGACCACACTGTGGAGAGGATATTACTTGATATAAATACTGTTGATAGGTCTCAAAATGAAGAACTCAAGTTGACCTGGAAATGGGGACTTGATGGTTCTTCGTCGCAGAGTAACTATAAACAGAAAACGTCAAACACAGCTACAGAGTTCGATGATTCATCAGTGTCATGATAAGCATCGTCCCTCTTCGGCTAGTGTCTACTAGGCCATCATCTGGGAATGAAAATCTAGTTTGGGAGAACCCCACACCTTGCTCAACTCTGTACTGTCGACCAGTGAAGTTCACTTTCACTTCGGAGACAGCTGACTTTATAAAGTCTGAAGAGTCTGAGATGAAAAAACAAATTGATGAACGAATATCTACACAGTGTGGAAATATTATTGTATCACATGAATTGCATATGACCATGATTGATGGAAAAGTGGCCAATATTATTGCTGGAGTACCATCATATGCAACGTGTCCCATTTGCTTGGCAAAACCGAGTGAGATGAATAATTTAGACGCTTTGACTTCTAAACCACTTCGTGAAGAAATTTACAAACAAGGAATTTCTTCACTGCATATGAAGATTCGGTGTATGGAATGTCTTCTCCATATATCTTATAATTTGGATTTTCAACGATGGACTGCTCGCGGCGAACATAAGGCTTTGAAACAAGCTAAAAAAAATACCACACAGCAAGAGTTTCGTGAGCAAACTGGAATGCTGATTGATATCGTCGTGGGTTCGATTCCCACCCAGGACAAATCTTTGTGTGATGAGCACAATCATTTGTTCTGTGTCTGGGTGTAATTTATGTATAATATGTATGTATTTAGAAATATATAAGTATATTTATCAGTTGTCTGGTTACCATAGTACAGGCTCTGCCTAGTTTGGGATCAGATAACGTTGTGTTGGTTGTCCTAAGATATTTATTTATTATTATTTATTTATATAGTCAAACAGGTATGTATTTAATTTTCGCTCTCTTTATGTTGTTTGTGAATTATATCTCTATGTATTGTATATTACAGTATTGTTTTCCCATTTTAGGATTTTGGAACTACTAACGACGGGAATACAGCGACGCGCTTTTTCCAAGATTACAAAAGATCTTCCAGAATAACGGGAATTGACGAAAATCTGATTTTCAGATTTTCCGTTATTCTACAAGCCATATCATCAGGCAAAAACATTGACTGTGAAAAATTTAGAAGATACTGTAGAGAAACAGCTGATGTGTACGTGCAACACTATTCGTGGTACTACATGCCAGTTAGTGTACATAAACTTCTAATGCACGGTGCAGACATTTGTAACCACTTTGGTGTTTTGCCAATCGGTAAGTAAAAAATAAATATAGTTTGATGTATTATTTGACTCGATTGCGTTTTGAAATTAAAATGTATGTACTTATTCGTTTTAGGTACCTTATCTGAAGAAGCTTCGGAAGCCCGTAATAAGGACTTCAGAAACGTCAGGGAGAGGCACACTCGGAAAACGGGGAGAATAGCAACAAACGAAGACATCCTCCATGGACTTCTAATAAGCTCTGATCCCCACATATCCTACATAAGGCCTAAAATAATGAAACAGGTTCATAATGAGTTGTTGCCTGAAGCAACTCAGTTGTTACAGACTACTGAGCCTCCCTGTGACAATGAAATTATGGAGGAAGAAGAATGCCTCATAGCAGAGTCCGAAAATTTGCCGGACCCACTAGCACTTCTGGAACAAGAAATAATGTGATCCGGCTCTAAATTATTCCCACAAAAGCCCATCAGGGTTAGGAATATGACAAACAGCCCTTTTCAGGGCTACAATTACTTCACAGTTTCTTATTGATCATACGTACGATAACTTATACTATAATAATATACATACAGTTGATTATGTAGATAATTATCAACGACTTGCCCGTACAAATTTAAATTATTTCACCTATCATTAACAAAATTAGTATAACCTGAAACATTACGATATATTTATTCAACAATAGATAACGTGCAGTTAAAAAATAACACAGCCAATCAGAGACGAGCATTTTTCGATGACTCATTAGTTATGCGCGCACAAACAAATGAGTCATCAATCACAATGCAGAGCACCTGCATTGTGATTGATGACTCATTTGTACCGATAACATGCAATAATAACTAAATCTCTACCAGAATTACTAGTTCTAAGTACGTATGCGCTATTAAAACTATTTATTTAACTAAAAAGAAGGTGAAAAGAGCCAAATGAGACAAAAAATATGCTTTGAATTTATTTTAAATGACAAAAAAATTCTTCCAAATTATTTTTTTTTTACCGAATGATTACTCGCGCTGCCGCAGATGGCCGGCGCTGATTTTTTTTTCGTGGATAGAGAATGACCCTAGCTATCATATACTCACGCCACACACCCAACATATTAGTACAATTGAAGAAAAAAAAATTAAACGTGATTCGCTCCATACAAAAAAATCTAATATTTTTTTTTTCAAAACAAACTATCCAGTTTAGAAGAAATTTTATAAGAACAAAAGTTGTCAGGAATATTATAACACGTCATATAAAAAAAAATCGCATCGATATGGTAACTTTGTTGCCTATGTCCACTAATTTTCAGTATGGGCCCACTGTGCGCCGGTGCGGCGGCGATGGTGAACGACCGAGCGTAGCTACAAGTACCTACCAGCTATTCGATCGGTCGAAATTCTAAGAAATTCGAAGTGCCTACGCTGATGCGCGGTTACTCACCTATTCCTACTGTCGATATGATATTACGAAATATGTAGGGTGTCCACAGTTTACTAATTTAAAGTCGGATAAAAATTGGTGCCGTGTGGTGCCGGACGTAAAGAATAACACCACCCCATTTCTTCCTGTGGGTGTCGTAAAAGGCGACTAAGGGACTTACTAGAGAATGGGCAGCAGCGTTCTCTATGCATTTTACCACCATACTGCGATCGCCAACCCGCCTGCCAAGCGTGGCGATTATGGCAAAGCCCCCCAAATTGGGGGAGGCCTAAGTCCAGCAGTGGACGTCTTACGGCTGAAATGATGATGATGATGATGAAAAATTAAAAAAAGTATTTTAAAAATAGTTGAAATGTGTTCTATTACTGATATTGAACCACCAAAAAAAATTTGCGCACTGGTTAAAAAAATTTCCTGTATAAAACTAATAACTCTTTGTAACAGCACCAGTTTGGAAGTAAGGACCGTTCGGTTTTTAGCGATACTGTAACTATCGCCGACTTCGGAGACATGGTAAGGCTAAGCTTGTGCATGCTTTATAATAAATTACCAAAATATTGGAGGGAAGACACAGCCGCAAAATTAAAAAATAAGTTGAAAAAGGTTTGGTTACGTGTTTCGTTATGTAGAAAGCTTACTATAAATAGTTCAATCCATGAAGACGCGCCCCATTCTTTGACAATTGTACTGAGAGCGATTAAAAACAAAGGAAAAGGGCGCAGTGGGGCGCGTCATAGTGGATTGAACTATCTATACAGCACTAACGAGTTTTTGACTGACAAACTAACTCTGTCTTGTATAAAAACATGAACTATTCTCATTAATATTGTTATTCAACTAACAAAATTTGATTTGCATGACATATTTAAATAATTATGATTATTTATGTACCAAACCAATTTTGACATACCTAATGCAGTTCAGAACTTTTTGACCATTGTTAATACGTATTTTGTACGCCATTAAGGCAAAACAAGGGTCACTGCTATCAACAGCACTTTTATGTAACATCTTGCATGTACATGTATGTCATGTTTTATCGCAGGTTCGGCTCGGCGGCCGCCATGAAGCGCCACGCGCGCGTACACCGGCCGACCCGCCCGCACCCACACCACGAGCGCGCCGCGCTGGTACGTAGCGACACTCTGTTACTGGCTAGCTTACTCACACTATAGTGTACACACCACGAGCGCGCCGCGCTGGTACGTAGCGACACTCTGTTACTGGCTAGCTTACTCACACTATAGTGTACACACCACGAGCGCGCCGCGCTGGTACGTAGCGACACTCTGTTACTGGCTAGCTTACTCACACTATAGTGTACACACCACGAGCGCGCCGCGCTGGTACGTAGCGACACTCTGTTACTGGCTAGCTTACTCACACTATAGTGTACACAGGGTTACCAACTTAGGGGTTTTCCCCCCAAATTTAGGGGGTAAATAAGAGGGATGGGATTTTTTTAGGGGCGTTCTATTTTTAGGAGTATTCTTAGGGGTTTATTGCCATCTTATATTTCTCATTATGTTTATGACTACAATAAAAGTATTAGCGACATCTAGTACGGTTGTTCGATACTAAGAATGCAGAGTGGATGATAATTAAATGTCGCGTAATAAATTAGATAAATATACTACTCTGTGCCGGTCTATGATTACTGAACATTCGTTGGTTGTTAGTTTTTAGGGGATTTTTTTGGTAATTGGGGCAATTTTAGGGATTTTAACGTAAGCTTTAGGGGTAAATATTTTTGGGTGTTGGTAACACTGAGTGTACACACCACGAGCGCGCCGCGCTGGTACGTAGCGACACTCTGTTACTGGCTAGCTTACTCACACTATAGTGTACACACCACGAGCGCGCCGCGCTGGTACGTAGCGACACTCTGTTACTGGCTAGCTTACTCACACTATAGTGTACACACCACGAGCGCGCCGCGCTGGTACGTAGCGACACTACTCTACTTTTGTGGGTGTGCCAGATTGTTAGAGGTGGACACAAAGCTCGTTGCTTCAGGTCGGCTTTCCAGAAGGTCTTCTCCCATTTGGGTGCTACTAGTAGATATAGTCTTGTGCTCCTCTGTAAGTGTCGTAGGACGCGAGGTACTAGAGCAGGTGGTGGGAATATCCAGCCTAGTTCGTAATTCTACGTTCGACTGAACGCATCCACATACACGCAATTCTTGTCGTGTGCATTCTCGCTGACATAATTTTCCACAACCGCAGATCTTTTGCTTGCGAAGAGGTCTATTGAAGGAGCTCCAAATTGCCGAAAGATCACTTTTAAGATGTCTGCCGTCAGAGTCCATTCGGGCAGTTCGTTTTCTCTGGATAGGCTGTCGGCGATCAGGTTGTATCGACCAGGGAGATACCGGGCAATCAGATGTATATTGAATGAACGTGTGAGGTGGAATATTTTGAATGTTGTTTGGAGAAGTCTTAAAGACTTTGTACCTCCCTCTTTTGTTATTTAAGCTACTACGGTTTTGTTGTCTGTTTGTATCATCACTGTTTGATTTACGAGATTGGGACCCATTCTCTTCAGCACTTCTGTTAGCGCCCATAACTCCTTCTGGTTACTGTGCCATTTGCGTTGCCTTTGGTCCCAGGGACTACTTGACTCCGTTGACCGTAGCTCCCCAGCCCAATTCGGCTGCGTCCGTGCTTACGAATACGGTAGGGTCTTGTAGGGTATTTGTTGGGTATTGGCGATTTCCGCGGTATGTTTTTTCTCCACCAAAAGAGCTCTTCTTTCACAGATGTAGGCAGCACGTGTCGTTTGTTGCGGTTTTCCTCTGGGAGTTTGTTGGCTTCTATCTGGAGCATTCTGCAATGAAGACGTCCGTATGGTACTACGCAGGAGGCGAAGTTGATGTTGCCTAGTAGGACTTTTGCCGTTTGCCACGTCCACCAGTTCCTTTGTAGGATGTCTTCTAGCAGAGTACGATTTCTGGTTATTTTGCTGGGAGTGAGACATTTGGTATTGTTGTGTGTATTCCATACCAGTCCTAAATACTCCAGACATTTCGTAAGGGTCAGCACAGACTTTTCTAGATTTACGCACCAACCTACGCATACGCACTAACCTAGCTTGATCAGTTGGTCTGTGTCATAGTGAGTTTGCTTTTCTAGAGTATAGGGGTCCGTATGCATCAGTAAGAAATCGTCCAAGTATACGAGCACTCGGATAGATTGTTTCCTGAAACAATTTGCCAACCAGTTAGATACATTAGCAAACGAACAAGGAGCAGTTGCTAGTCCGAAAGGCAGACAGGTCATTTCATAGATGACGCCAGCGTAAGAAAAGGCTAAGTATCTCCGATGGCCTTCGGCTATCGGAATGTGAAAATACGCTTGAAATAAATCAATTTTGGTCATATAATCTGTGGCATTCAAGCATTCTGGAATTCGGTGATGATTTATGAGACGGAATTTAGGAGGACGTAAATAAAAAAAATTAAGTCTTCTTAAATCGAAAATTGGTCTATTTGACCCGTCTGCCTTCCGTTGGAGAAATATGTTGGACAGAAAGCCTGTTTCGTAACGACATACGCGTATTGCCCCCGTTTGTTTTAATTTACCGATTTCTTTCGACATGTCTGTCGAAACCTTGATTTTGTATCGGGCGCAAGTGTCCCTGTCAAGTCTATAAGATGGCGGGCGTTTTATGAATGGGATGCGATAACCGGATATTATTGACAGGATACAGCGCGGGGCACCTAAGCTTTCCTATTCATGGTATTTAATACTGACCTGCCCGGCTTGAACTTTAGTATTTTTTGCCATCAAATTTCCTTCTACTTCGGCGGTGGTCGCTGATTGGAGGAACGTGTGGCCGTTCTATCGGCGTTCCGAAAGTTTGGTTTACGAAACGGCCGCTTTTTCTTGGAATCCTGTCTGTTTTTGGGTTTTGGCACGAATTGTGTGGGTTTTTTAAACATTCCTGGAAACACCTTTGATAATCCTCCTTGTTCTTTGATCAAGTCGGATAACTGTGGTTCTGCGAACTGGTGGGTTGTGAAAGGTGGGATGGCATGTAATAAATCGCTTATGGTTTTATTCAGAGGCTTAAAAAGGGCTCTTCGTTGCTCCAGAACCTCTGCTCTTTTCCCGCAAGTGTATTGGAGAAGAGCATCCGAAACTTTCCGGAATGGAGCTTTATCTTTCATGGCCAGGTTTCTTGTGAGGTACGCTTTTACGTCCGGAGGTGCGCTGGTACAGACATCTATAAATTCTTTTCGCTGTTACAACAGGCAGTGGGTTATAAGCTCCTAAGCACTGACCCATTTTTTCCAGAACTGAGACTAGTTGCCACTGAGGTGAAACTGTTGCCAGATGTCCATTTAGTTTAAGCGCAGTGAAGACAGGCGTGGCCTGGAATTGTTTCTGGACATCCGCGTATCGAATGTTTTTCCAGCTGTCAGATTCCAATTTTTGGCACTGGGTACCTTCTCCCACTAATTTTTGAGACGCCTTGCTTATTTTTCCTTCACTCTCTTTTGTCTCAGGAGCAAAGTCAAGAAGGAGCTCTTCTTCTATATCTTCCGTTTCTTCCTCCCTTAAGGGTGGCGGGTTCCAATCTTCCCCTGCTTCTTCAGCTGTCGAGTCTGCCTCCGAAGGTGCATGAATTTCAGTATGCGAGGTTGACGGTGGTTGACGCGTCAGACCATAGGTCAGTTCGCACAGTCTCCCCAAGATTTCGTTTTGTTGGTGCATATAGTCTTTTATAGATTCCGCTGAGAAGCTTTCTGTCGTTCTAGGAACTTTAGGGTTTGGCTGTGGTTCAGGCCTGCGGTGTCTCTTGGAAACACGTGATGAACCAGATGTTGCATTGTCTTCTTCGGCCTCAGCTTTCAAAGCATCCGAAGTTTCCTTGCGTGATGTAAAGTAAGGCTTTAGGGTTGGCAGGATGGCAACAAATCCATTTTGTACACCGACTGGGTGAATTTTCGTCATAATGGATATCGGTTGGTATATAAGGGCTAAACCAATTGGCTACTCAAGCAGTTTTCTTTTTAACTTTCTGTAACGGCGTTCACTGAGCGAATTCCCACATCGGAAAATTTTGGCTAGGCGCACTGTCGGTATTGCGAAACGTAGCCTTGCTTCAGTGTCGGATGCTAAGGTTCCGCCAAATAGATCCTTGTAGTTGACAGCATTTACCACCCAGTCTCGCTAGTTAGCAGGGTAAAGTGCATCCAGAGCTTGTAGTAGGCTTTGGTAACAACTTTCATCGGCAGTAGGCGGACGCCAATTTACCAGCTCTCCCATTGTGGTTTCATCTGCAAGCAGATAAGTGCGAGGAATGCGTAGGCAAAGTGGTGTACGCATGTCGCCTGGATTTAAGGTTCCGTAGACGACGGCGTCTGTTGGCATAGACGACACGTCGTCTGTTGGCATAGACGACAAGTCGTCTGCCAATTTCTTGATTTTTTCTAACATTCAAGCTACAATCTAAGACAATTTTTTACTAGGGCTTTCCTAGCAGGATAGAAACGTGCATCCATCCACGGAATAAAGAAAACTAGAGGAACTATGTACTGTAGTACGAGGAACTGTAGTAACTGAGTTTTTAACGGACAAATTTTCTATCAAACCACCTCGAATTTTTAATTAATCAATTATTGTTTTTCTAACGGAATAATTATGTTGTATTGACCTCGAATTTTAATGTTTGTTTGTCTATTTATCTTCGGACCACGATTTTGTTTTTTTTTTTTTTTGTATTTTAATTTAACATGGTATAATGTAATAATTAAGTTGATATTTTTAGTGTAAATTTGAATTTTAATAATTTTATTTAATGAGAATGACATAAATAATTTAATGTTCCAATAAGAATTTAAATTTTAACAATTTTATATAATGTAAATGTTTGCATGCCGAATGGTGAAATATGGCAGAACTCTGATGAAAACCTACTAATACCTACTTATGTATAACCCATATTTGCAAATAAATGCTATTCTATTCTATTGAACTGCCCCTGCTATCGCTATCGCGCGCGTGTCAACATTAAGCACAGATATGCAACATTTAGCTTATTCTCCGTCAGATACTTGTCGCGATTGGTTGTCTCAGAAATACGCGAAATATTACAAATTATGCCTTGTTGGGCGGTTTTGACCTGCAAAAACGAAAGCAGAAAAAAATATGTATCTTGTGGAGGTGTATCGTATCATCGGTACGTACTAAACTTTGTTATTTTTTAATATAATTGATTTTAATTACAATACCACATGTTATGACTTCAATGCAAACTATAAACAACCTTATGTTCATTGATACAAAGTCTAAATGCACTTGGTCGTCATCTGGAAAATCATAATCAAAATTCTAGTAACTTCGACGCTACTCGATTAGGGATGGGACACAACCGTAAAGTAGGTCGGTTTCGATAATTTTGTCTGATTTTAGTAAGGAATCAATATCTCACATAGCTGGTTATATAATAAGACAGTTGATTAAAAAAAATTAAGTGTGATATTTGCGTACTAACGCAAATATCGCAATAAAGCACTAGCTTTAGTAACAGAAAAACAAATCAATAATTACATAATTTATTATAGGTAAGGCTAGAGGGGGTTATTATGCCCATCAGAATCTGTGATTAAGATATGTCAGATATCCGAAATATTTTTAAAAGACGGTCACATATTTAATAAAGATTATATCATGGCTAAAATAATGCACCAGTTTATTGGGTCATCAATATTCCAAAATATAAGCTATCATCAATTAGGCGATTTTCCTACGTCTAATCATATTACTGTCTTAATGAAAGCTATCACGGCAAAATATATTAATATTCGACTATCAAAATGGCAATTATTAAATAAATATGTATTATTTCAAGGTCAGTTAATATTTTTAGTACTATTTGTTATCGTTTCATTTATCGTTAGCTTTTGTCAGCGGCTTCGCCCGCGTACTTGATTTTATGAAAATAATATTACCCCCCTACATACAAGTACCTCTTTAACATTGATACTTTAACGATAATCAACCTTTTCCGTTATTAAGCATTTGTATGATGTTAACAAATTATTTCATTGCTCACCCGAATAAATTACGTAACTTCAATATTAAAATATCGATATATTTCCTTATCTCTTTTTTTTTTTTGCTACTCACCAACAGAGATTATAAGTGCATGTGAATATGACATCTATTTCAAAGGAGCTAGCGTTCTGAATAGAATGATTTGGTTACAGCGCTATCTAGCGTTGAGTTGCTGAACTCGTTGTAAATTTGTCTATTTAAAGTTTTTAGACGAAAAACGTCTTTATTGTTTGTGTCATGTCAAATAATAACAACTTTCACTCGTTGTAATCTATACATCTATACAAATAAATAAAATTGGAGTGTCTGTTTTTAATATTAAGATAACCACTTTTTACTAAGTGTATATGGATGTATACACGATACATATACCAAAACAACATTTTTTACAATTTTTGTCTGTCTGTCTGTCTGTCTGTTCGTTCCCGCTAATCTCGGAAATGGCTGGACCGATTTTGACGGGACTTTCACTGGCAGATAGCTGATGTAACAAGGAGTAACTTAGGCTATTTTTATTTTAGAAAGATTCTTTTATTTTAGAAAAAAATAACTATCTTCGAAAACTACGCTGACATACGTCTCAAAATTCGTAAAACCCAGGCTGAATCCTACGAAATAGATCAAAATAATGTACTACAGTATTGTACACCTTAAAAAGGCGTACAAAAATGTCCTCAATGGTATATGTCTATCTCTTAGGGATAACCCACAATAACCATTTTTTATCTTTTACTTTTTACGAGAAATAAGGGCTTATTTACGAAGCGATTTTAAGCAATACAGCATTAATCCTTATCCAATTAAGTACCTTAAATACATTGTGCATTTAATATAGATAGATCAATATGGCCCTTTACAGCATGTAATTTAAATGAATATCTTAGAAGATATTAGAGATTTAAAAAGTGGGCGCAGAGCGCGTTGGCAGGGGCCGGGTAGTACAGGATAAGTAGGATTGTAATTCATATTACTTTGGCTTCAAAGTAATTGCGAATATCATGTGTGTTCATTATACTCAAAATAAACCTAATAGTATTATTTCAAGTAAGAGACCGCGAAATTGCTTAGATGTTTAGATTTTTGACGGCCAAACGGATTTAGATCGAATTTGGCACAAAGATATATTATATCATGGATACGTAACAGATAGGATACCTACTTTATCCCGGTAGTAGGTTCCCGGGTGTTATTTTCCGACAGCTATACGGGCCAAGCCACTGGCAAAAGTACTATTCCTATAATTAAGTTCGGTGTCTGGTAAATGATTGAGTGTCTGTATAGGTAAAATAGGAGCGTTAAGAAAAACCAGGAAGACTTATATTCAACTAAACCAAGCCCTATGTCACAGTCTTCTTACTCTGAATACTATTACTTTTATTTTAAAAACACCAACACACATGATGTTCTCATAAACTATGAATCCTAAGTAATATGAGTTATAATCCTACTACTAATAATATTATATATGTGAAAATATGTATGATTGGGTGTTTGTTTCTCAATCACGCAAAAATGGCTGAATGGATCTGGATCGAAAATAGCACACAGAGTCTATATTACCTATATAAAACATCGAATAACACATTCTTATCGCGGTAGTACGTCCTCTTGCATTAATTTCCGACATCCACGCGGGCGAAGCCGCGGGCAAATAATATTATAAATGTGAAAATATGTATGATTGGGTTGTTGTTTCTCAATCACACAAAAATGGCTGAATGGATCTGGATCGAAAATAGCACACAGAGTCTATATTACCTATATAACCTGGAATAACACATTCTTATCGCGGTTATGCGTCCTCTTGCATTAATTTCCGACATCCACGCGGGCGAAGCCGCGGGCAAAAGCTAGTAAGACATAATTTTTGAAAGCAATAAGAAGATGATTTGTAAAAGTTGCGTTTGTAATTTGTAGCCAATCATATCACTGTTTTTTATGTGTGTAATGGATAACTTGATATGCAAATGAGTGAGTTTGGCGACACTGGTTCCCGAGCTTAGTCAGTGTAGGGGCACTTCTTTTTATTCTTTGTTCTGTGCATCATCCATCCATCAATACGTATAGGTAAAAACCAAATCGGGGCTATCTCGATTAAGAGAAGCACGAGAAACAAGTGAACAGGGCTTTCCTGTTTTGTTTCAAATGGTTTCAATATTATAATAAACGTACCTTAAAATATCCACAGTATTTCTTCGTTCACTTTGTTAGAATGTTAACACGTAAAGAATCGTAAAATCCGTAATCCAAAACGTACTGAGGAGCGCAGGCGGCCGGCGCTGCGAAGTACGAGCGGCTAGGGGGGGGGGGGGGGAGGCGTCAGTAGTCTTCCTCCACGTTACATAGAGAGCGCTCATTGGTATCAAACAGTGTTGCCACACGTAAAACCCAGGATGTTATCTCACCAATGGGTCAAGCGAAGGCTCGGACACCTAAATAATGAAATTTTCGACCTCCTTTAGTAAACCTTACACATATAAATCTGAACACGTGGGTAATTTTTTTTTATATTTTTCAAACAAAAAATGAAAAATTCCATATAAAACCCGTCCAGGCTGCCCCCTTGCGCGCGCCTTCATCTCTCAAAAAGTTCATTGCGTAGCGCACACAAGTACCACGTTGCGAAGCCAAAAGAAAAAAAAAATACCACGTTGAGTCGCGATTGTCAAATTTGATTTTAGTCGTGTCAAAATAATTTTTAAATTTTGTGATTATTTCTTGCAGAATAGCGTAACAATTCGGTGTACAACTGAATCGGCACCAATTTGTAATTGTTTTAATTTTTTATTTTTATTGTATACTTTACATAACATATATTTGTATTTTTTTATTAGTCTAGAAATCTTTATTAGACTGGATAAATAAAAGTATTTTTAATAAATCTCTAAATACCGCATTATAATTCTAACGGCTCAAGATTGTTTAGACCGTCTCGACACTCGCGCTACACTGTTTGTATTGTGCGTGTGTGGATAGCTACGCACACATACACAAGGTTACCGTCTTCTACCTAAACTCGAGCGTTCAAATTTTGTGAGATGGCTCTTAGGTTTTTTTTGAAATTTTCTCGTCAAGTGTCTTATTGTATTGTATATTGATCAAATATGATTTGGCTGCCTAAGTGCATCCCGCTTTTTAACTAAGAACATGTGCATGACTATCTCCTTGTGTTTTACAGGAGGAAGGCAACGAATCGCAGGAGGGAGAAGACATGGAGGGCGAGGTGGAGTACCTGGAGGTGGAGGAGCTGGACGAGCTGACGTACCGCGACCACGAGCCCTACGACCACAACAGCGACATCCACATGGAGTAACGACGACTCACTCGTACTGCCTAATGAAACATGTCATACAGTGTCTGTTCCCAAAGTGACTGATAGAAGTATAAAAAATCTCATTTCAGGTTCAATTCGTATGCAATCACTTACTTCAGTGAATTAGTCATGTATCCATCTGTACGTAGGTTTCAACTTGATATTTCATCCTTTGAATTTCACAATTTTAGTTTAAATAATTCTAATTGAAAGATCTTCGACGAAAATTGTGTTTATACATAAAAAAATCAACCACAAGCACGTTGTTTTACGAACACCTGTAGCTCTACTACTGCTGGTAAACAAAATTTGTGATATTATTGTTGCAGCAACTTGATCTTGTGATGCTGGCAACAAGTCGCAATTTTTCATTTTCTTATACCATTTCTAAGGAGATCCACATTACACTCGGGTGCATTGAAGACACACTTCCACACACACAGGCCATATTCATTTATTGTACATACATCTTACTATTTTCCATTTAGCTAAGGTATACCTTACCTTATTGTATTGAGGAAACTGACTCCCTTTTAACTGGGATTGTTCTGCTGATCCTCAGATATTATATTGTATAGTTAGTAGTTGGCTAATGGCTGTTGAAGAGCCGTAATTGTATGGTTATCTATTCGCTACATAATACGAGCCTTTATGTAAGCTAATGTTAGACTTAAAAAAGTTTAGGTAAGTATTAAACAGTGCCTGCTTCTTTAATATGAATTTTTGAAATTTTATACGACTCGGGTATGATAACTTGGACCAGGCGGATTGAATAAGATGATAATACATTTACTTTATAAAATGTAAGTTCATCATCTTGTTTTGATCATCTTGCATGCGTGTTTTTCTGTATGTATGACACATGTTTAAGCAAATAAATATTATCTTATCATACTTGTATGGCTTCCTTTCTTTTGTCTTTTAATTATATTATTGTACAAGAAAAATATACGTTTATTTGCATTCTTGTGATTTTATTAAATAGTCTTCTCTCACAAGATACTATTCATCTAGATCCAACCGCACAGGGCGTAAATCTTGGAGTAAGGTTGATTTGAATCAGAAAGTGTTCAACAATAAGACTTTATTTTAACAACATTACATTACTAAATAATCGTGGAAAAATACTTTGATGTCAACTAACAATATCACAATACGTCAGGTAAGGTAAAAGTCTATAAATTACATATGCACTTGGGCATTTTATATAAATATTTGTCTTTTTGGAAGGACCACTAACACATCCCGCGGAGCTTTGAAATCAAAACCAAAATGCTGGAGAAGTCCTCCGAAATCAAATATAGTAAAACATAGCTATAAATTCGATCGAGTCCATGCATTGCATGTTAACGCTTATAAAGAACATTGTCAACCGTAGTGATGTGTTAGTTCAATGTGGCAGCAAACGTCGCTGAGTGGCGAGGAGAGCGCTCACTTGTACACGTCTCCCGTGGCAGTCGGCGCGCACGCGATTGTCTTGGTTTCGGAAGTGAGCAGAGCCGACAGAACTGTTCCCGCAAGCGAGCTGGCACACGCGCGGCACGTCGCCAGCGAGCTGGCACACGCGCGGCACGTCGCCAGCGAGCTGGCACACGCGCGGCACGTCGCCAGCGAGCTGGCACACGCGCGGCACGTCGCCAGCGAGCTGGCACACGCGCGGCACGTCGCCAGCGAGCTGGCACACGCGCGGCACGTCGCCAGCGAGCTGGCACACGCGCGGCACGTCGCCAGCGAGCTGGCACACGCGCGGCACGTCGCCAGCGAGCTGGCACACGCGCGGCACGTCGCCAGCGAGCTGGCACACGCGCGGCACGTCGCCAGCGAGCTGGCACACGCGCGGCACGTCGCCAGCGAGCTGGCACACGCGCGGCACGTCGCCAGCGAGCTGGCACACGCGCGGCACGTCGCCAGCGAGCTGGCACACGCGCGGCACGTCGCCAGCGAGCTGGCACACGCGCGGCACGTCGCCAGCGAGCTGGCACACGCGCGGCACGTCGCCAGCGAGCTGGCACACGCGCGGCACGTCGCCAGCGACGGCCACTGCAGCCCTCGACACGCGCTGATGGCGCGGCTCTGTGAAGATGGCATGTCGCGGCTGCCGGCGACACGTATGGACGGCAGCGGTTACCTTTGATGTCGGCAACATGCCGCTCGTGTGTAATAGCTCTCAGAGAAAGTTCTGTTGGTTCTTCCCACACTCTAGGGGAAAACATATTTATAAACGTTTCAATGGTCTCTCCACTGTGGGTTTATGGTCCAGCGCACACCGCTGGAGGCGCGGCGGAGAGCAACTGAAGACAACGATTTAATATAAACCTAAACTACCTTGACATACGGTCAATATAAGAATAAATTCGCATACGGTGCTTGGAGCGCCCTCAAGCTACTACAAGAGCATGCGCACGACTGCTGCAGTAGCCGCCGCGCCGCGCTGGCCGGCCGGCCGGCGCCTGTGTGGACACAGTGGCGTGTGTAGAGCGGGATCATGTACAGAGTATCGATCAGCACTGAGTGCCGCTCGCTGGGCGCGCTGGCTGTGTGTGTCCGCTCGGGGGCTCTCAATGGCTCTTGGCACCGCTCGGAGCCCGCGGACTCCGCCCGCGCGTTTCAAGAAAATGCGCTCCGCCGCGCCTCCAGCGGTGTGCGCTGGGCCTATGACAGATTTGCCATACTAATCAGACTAGAACGTACAAATGGTTACTATGGAGACACAATTGCAACGTTTGTAAATGAGGAGACTCGGAGCTAAGTGGGCGCACTAGTAGGTGAGGCCAGGCGGCGCGTCGGGCGGCACGTGGGGCGGCGCGTGGGGCGGCGCGTCGCGCGCGTGCGGGCGCACTAGTAGGTGAGGCCAGGCGGCGCGTCGGGCGGCACGTGGGGCGGCGCGTGGGGCGGCGCGTCGCGCGCGTGCGGGCGCACTAGTAGGTGAGGCCAGGCGGCGCGTCGGGCGGCACGTGGGGCGGCGCGTGGGGCGGCGCGTCGCGCGCGTGCGGGCGCACTAGTAGGTGAGGCCAGGCGGCGCGTCGGGCGGCACGTGGGGCGGCGCGTGGGGCGGCGCGTCGCGCGCGTGCGGGCGCACTAGTAGGTGAGGCCAGGCGGCGCGTCGGGCGGCACGTGGGGCGGCGCGTGGGGCGGCGCGTCGCGCGCGTGCGGGCGCACTAGTAGGTGAGGCCAGGCGGCGCGTCGGGCGGCACGTGGGGCGGCGCGTGGGGCGGCGCGTCGCGCGCGTGCGGGCGCACTAGTAGGTGAGGCCAGGCGGCGCGTCGGGCGGCACGTGGGGCGGCGCGTGGGGCGGCGCGTCGCGCGCGTGCGGGCGCACTAGTAGGTGAGGCCAGGCGGCGCGTCGGGCGGCACGTGGGGCGGCGCGTGGGGCGGCGCGTCGCGCGCGTGCGGGCGCACTAGTAGGTGAGGCCAGGCGGCGCGTCGGGCGGCACGTGGGGCGGCGCGTGGGGCGGCGCGTCGCGCGCGTGCGGGCGCACTAGTAGGTGAGGCCAGGCGGCGCGTCGGGCGGCACGTGGGGCGGCGCGTGGGGCGGCGCGTCGCGCGCGTGCGGGCGCACTAGTAGGTGAGGCCAGGCGGCGCGTCGGGCGGCACGTGGGGCGGCGCGTGGGGCGGCGCGTCGCGCGCGTGCGGGCGCACTAGTAGGTGAGGCCAGGCGGCGCGTCGGGCGGCACGTGGGGCGGCGCGTGGGGCGGCGCGTCGCGCGCGTGCGGGCGCACTAGTAGGTGAGGCCAGGCGGCGCGTCGGGCGGCACGTGGGGCGGCGCGTGGGGCGGCGCGTCGCGCGCGTGCGGGCGCACTAGTAGGTGAGGCCAGGCGGCGCGTCGGGCGGCACGTGGGGCGGCGCGTGGGGCGGCGCGTCGCGCGCGTGCGGGCGCGAGCGACAGATGAGCGCGACGCGTCGCTGGCGCGGCAGCTTGTCCCCGCGCCACTCGCTGTCGCCGCCGCCCAGCACTGCGTGCGTGAAGTCGTAGCGAGCCACGCCTCTGGAAAGTGCAACATTCACGTTAATGTTCTGGCCACTGTTAGGCTCAACTACTAAAAGGAGAACGACCAAAAGTGGTACCTCTAGTCTCGCGTCGGCGATTTGATTTTTGAATAGGACATTTACTTTAGAGTTTAAAAGTATGGAAACTGTTTCACTCCTCACAAACGAAAAAAACTTCACATAATATTATTAATATAACCTCGATTTGAAAGTGTACCTGATCACTGTAAACAAGATAAACTTTATCGGTTCTACAATAATAAAAAAAAAAACTAATATCTTAATTTAAAAGATTGTCATTATTTTGGGTTCCCTCTATCTAGCAGAAACTTGATGCTCCGAATTTTATTTGGCATAACACACTTGGCATAATCTTCTTTAAACGAATATTTGTAAGGCATAAAAAATGTTTAGCATAATCATTGTTTGGCCGAATGTTTATATGTCCGACTTTACGCTGGCATACTGTTAAGATGGCAGAATTTTATTAAGCATAATTACCTTTGGCAGACTTAAAATTCCGCAGAATTTCGTTTAGCATAACATTTATTTAGAGCGACGATTATTTGGTACAATTTCATTTGGCATACTATGAAGATGGCAGAAATTCATTTAGAATAATTTTGTTAGGCATAGTGTCATTTCTATTAAATTGTAGTTTAACCTTAAATTAAAATAGTGTCTCGAATTGTCAATATATGTTGTGCTACAAAAGTAATTGACAGAAACGAATCGCTGCAGAACCGACTCCACGTAGTCTTGTCTGCCCTACCCCTAGAGTGTAATTTAAGCCCGCGTAGGCGCGGAGGGGCGAAGCGTCCCGCGAGCTGAGGAGCAGGTGATTTTGACGCGCGCCGCCGCGGCTGAGGCTGGCCGGCAGAGCCGGCCAGCATGCCGAAGCTGCGGTGGTGAGCGTAAAACCATCTGGGACGATGAGCTCGCGTGGGACCGCCGGAGCCGTCACAGAAATCATGCATGCTGCATGTTGCATGCTCGCCTGTATGCTGTGAGCTTGCTTGCATGCTGCATGCTTACTTGCATACTTGCTTGCATGCTGCATGCATGGTGTATGCTTGTTTGCATGTCTGCATGCAGTGTGCAAACTATGATTTTTCTGTCATGTAATAGATGAGGGTTTCAATTATCTATTATGGATATGAAATGTGTGCCAAAAGACGATTCTAGCTGTAAAGTTTCTGAGATATGATAGTTCTGCCTTTTAATGACTATCGATATGAAATAATGCCAAGAGACGATTCTGACTGCGAACTTTCTGCGATATGATGGTTCTCCTTTTTCATTATTATGGATATAAAATTTATGCCTAAAGATGATTCTGACTTCTAAAATTATGCGTTGTGAATGTATGATAAATGAGTGTATGCCAAACGATTTTCTGCGAAATGAAGTTTATGCTATCCGCTGTTATGCAAAATAATATTATGACGAAAAAAATTTTGCCAAAAAGGGTCGACCCCATTATTTTATCTACGCTTAATTGGCCGTTCACAGCCGGTCATAAAGATGCAGAATGCAATCGAATTGATTTTTGATGAATCGACTTACAAATAATCGTTGCTTTTGTTTAATAAAATACTATAACGTTCACTTGATAAAGATTCCACGTATTATTTGTATTTGCTTTGCTATCTTTGATTATGAGCAACAATTAAGTAAAATCAAAACTCAAATCGAGTACATGTCGTCCCCTTGCAGCGAAAACCGATTATCTGCAATGATAGGCTCATTGCAGATAATCGGTTTTCGCTGTAAGGGAACGATGTACTGATTTATTGAACCTAAACGAGGCAAAAGGAGTCTGTAGAGATCGTAGCAGGTGGCGTTCCGTGGTTTCTGCCTACCCCCATGGGAAAAAGGCGTGATTGTATGTATGTATGTTTTATTGCTGATTGACACAAAATCGATTTTCTTACCCTAAAGATTTTGATTTACCAATTACATCCCTAAACCTTAGCCGACACATTCAACCTCCGATAGGTTATAGTTATTTGTACATCTGACATTGTACTGACGCTAGCGAATACGACCGTCTAAGTTTTTAACTCAAAAAAAAAGAAACCCGGGTTTTTTTATTCAAAAAGAACTTTTTTATGAGTTAATATAATCATCGTAGCCTATAAAAAACAAAGTTTGATTTTGATGCCGCATGGTACGGGACTCCATACATCCATGAGCATTCTCCTTTTCAATTGATTTATTTAGTCAAACAAAAAATTAAGAGATTAAATTAGTTTTAATTCTATCAATCACGATTGAAATTTGAGTTTTGGTTTTAACTAATATTCAATCTGAACAATTTTAACGAATTTACCTTTTTAAAGGGAAATATTTAATTCAGCGTCAAACAAATTTTCAAAATTAAACAACGATGAAGACTCAATCAATCAAATCAATTTATTTGCAATAAGTTGGTACAATTACGGTCTTAACATAAATAATTACAGATCCAAAACACTTAGTCATAATATTGTGACATGCAAACACACGCAGCTATGACAAAGTATATTCATAGTTAAAATTAAACTCGCAATATTATTATAATTATAAAACACATTAAAAGGGGAAAAAAATGTCACAGAAATGTCAGATTGTTATTAATTGTTCAATCTCTTATTAAATATGTAGCTTACTGTGTAAGGGCATGAACCCTTACAGTTAATGTTCAATGTTAATAAAATAAATGTTAATGTTCAAAAAGGTATTTTAATACGAAAATGCACTAAAATAATATAATAAGAAAATAATAAAAAATGTTATAAAAATGTTAAAATGTTGAATGTTGCGCGAGCTCGATATTATACCGAAGACTGACATACATGAGTACGTGACTATACTACATTTTATAAATTAACAAAATTTGCAGTATTTTAACTAGGCCAAATTACAATGTGCGGTTGCTTAACCGTACATACTGAGTAGAAATTCTTTTCCTTTAACCATACTTTAAGACTCCTTGTAAATTTATTAACTGGTAAGATTTTAATGCTGTCAGGAATAGCATTAAATATGCGACCACACATTGAATAAATAAATATCTTAGGACAACCAACACACCGTTATCTAATCCCAAACTAGGCAGAGCCTGTACTATGGTAATCAGACAACTGATAAACATACTTATATATTTCTAAATACATACATATTATAGATAAATTACACCCAGACACAGACCAAATGATCACACAAATATTTGTCTTGGGTGGGAATCGAACCCACGACCTCAGTCTTTAATAATAATAATAAACCCGCAGGGCAGCATGTGGCGTGCTGTTTGGCAGTAGCGACCCCACGGACCCTATCTCCCGGGAGAATTCTTGTTCCTCATCTCTGACTTGCCTTTATTGGCCGGCTGGAGTGAACAATGAAGAGGTTCAGAGCTCCCACCTCATTCTTGCCTTTATTGGCCGGCTTGAGTGGAGATTCGCAAGAGCAAACGTGCTCGGGGAAAGGAAGTATTCCAGTAAGTGCTCGTAGGGATCTTGACCATCTTCCGGGCTCTGGGATTGTTCTGAAAGCCGTGGAATACCTCTCCACTTCTCAAGCACCTCAGGAAGTGTTGCCCCCCCTTGTCGCTGCGTCACTATGTGCCAGCGACGGTTTCCGGGGGCCTATTATTGAGTGTGCAAGTCACCCCCTGCCATTTAATCCGTGTAAATACAAACATTGATGCGGCAGGGGCCATAGACCTTCCATAGTTCTTGGTAACCAGTCCATTTTAGCCAGTCAAATACATAGTCCAACATCTTGGTTTCCATATCCTGCAATAGTCCAACACCAACCGGAGATTGTCCTTGGGTGCACTTGCACAGTGCATCCGGGGATAACCGTCGGTTAGTGCCTCACTTCATTTAAATTTTCTAAGGGGCCTCTGCGAGTTGGCTTCGGCCCCTCGTACGCCTTCTAAAAGACCGGGATCCTAGGATCCCGAGATATACAACGCGGAGAGGACTATATGACTTTTACTTAAACTTCGTATAAGTTATTATATTATCAACCTGCACACAAAAAAATCAATCGAATATATCCAGTAGTTTAGCCACAGGACATTCTTTTTCATTTTAAGCATTTTCTACATGATGTATTGTTAATAGGAGAGCACGCGACAAGTTAACAACCCCCAGGGACATCGGTATTCCACACGTTGCCAGCTCGCTATGAGGTAGGGCGCGGGCGGGCGCGTGACGCGCCGCATGTTGCGGGTGCGCTATTGGTTCGTCACTCGACCGAAGCTTTCCGTGCTGTGTTCACGTTACATTCGTTCTCAAAATACCGTCGCGCACAAAAGTGTTTAATTCTGAAATGGTTTTACATAGAAAATTGAGAAAAATAATGAAGAGAGAGGCTCATAATAATTCAATTGATAATTAAAAACAATGTATGAGTTTACAGTGAGACGAATTGTAAAAAGTTCCATAGATTCGGAATTTTTTACTGTCTTCCGAACTCCTGGCAAAAAATAAAATAGTCAAACAAAAACCAATAACAGACATTGACAGCTTTGACCAGGGTGTTACAAAAAGAATCCACCCGGATGGAACGAAGTTCCTTTCGATTAATTAGTGAAGGAATGGTAATTTATTTTTTTAAAGAATTTTCAACGGATGATTATTTTATTATTTATTATGTACAAAAAACCTGTATACACTCAACAAAAATAATCGTCGCGACACCACACTGTTCAATGCGAAATAGAAAGACGAAACGAAAATAACTGGCTTGCTTTCTATGAAAGAGAGAGAGAGACAGACAGAGAAACACGCGCACGCCGCACGGCTTACAACTATAGTAAAAAGTTTCGTTACAACTTTTGGTCTTATTTTTTTCCGTCTAGCCCTTTCGCAACGCGCGATAAGGAACTTCGTTCCAATAATTGCCTACCATAGGCAAGTTGCAAAGGAAGTTACAGAATAAACGAAACGACGAGCGAAAGGCTAGTTCAAAAATAAAATAACAGGCATAGTACTTTCGTGCGCGAGTGCACCCAAGGCGAACGCGGGGCGCCGCCGCGCGGGTATACGGGAGGGGTAGCCATATTGTCTGGCCACGGTCACTCGGTCAGTGTGTCACCGAACGTGCTTCCTTCCGCTTTGGAATTTCTGATGCGCCCGCGCTCTTCGGAAGTCGCCGCTCGAAAGTTTTCGTATCTTTTTTTAAGACGCTTATGTGAGTGAATTGTGCGAAATTTGACGCTTTGTTGTAATAGTGGCAGGACACATACGTAGAATAGGTACTTAGTTTAATTGATAAGTGAACTTTGCGAAATTAGACGCTTAATACTTACTGTGTTTGAAGTTTTTGTTGCATTATAATTATAAATCATCATGCCTCGTTATAATTACTCAGCTTCGGAGTACATCGATATGATTTTAATTTATGGGGAGTGTCACGGAAATGCTGCTTTAGCAATATGGACATACCGAGAGAGGTATGGGAACAACCGGATGTGTCCGACCCACGGGCGGACTATTGTACAGGCTGTCCAGAGGATACGGGAAAATCGATCCCTAATCCCGCATGTAGATGGTGCTCCTCAGCGTGCAATTGTCATCCCAGACGAAAGGATTTTAAATTATTTTGATCGCAACCCGACGTCTAGTCTGCGTAAAGCAGGTCGACATTTTCGTGTAAATCACAGAACGATTCAAAAAGTTTTAAAATGAGACAAACGCAGGCCTTATAAGTACAAGAAAGTTCAAGCGTTATTACGGAGAGACAAGCCAGTAAGAGAAACTTTCTGTCGCTGAATGGAACCCAAACATCTAGAGAATCCTGACTTCCTGTGCAATGTGATGTGGACTGACGAACGTACATTCACAAGGAATGGTTTATGGAATCGACAGAACCTTCGGTACTGGAGCTGCGAGAAACCGCATCTAGTACGGGAGACTTCGCATCAGTACAGATTTGCTGTCAATGTGTGGGCTGGCATACACAGAAATACCATAATTGGTCCAGTATTTATTAATGGCAATTTAAATGCTGTGAAGTTCTTAGAACTTCTCAATGGACCCGTTTCCGAATACACGGATGAACTTTCGCTAGACGTGTACAGGCAGATGTGGTACTAGTTAGACGGAGCACCAGCTCATTCAGTTGTGTCTGCAAGAGAGCGTTTGTCTCAAATGTTCGGACAGCAGTGGGTTGGCCGTTATGGACCAGTGCGGTGGCCAGCGAGGTCACCAGATCTCACGCCACTGGATTTCTTCTTGTGGGGTCACATCAAAAATGAGGTATACTCCACAGAAGTTAAAAAATAGGATTATAATATCTTTTAATAAATTGAAAGACATGGCTGCTACTGGTGACCTATTATCAAGAGTGAAAAACAACATTATTCGTCGGTGTACACTGTGTATTCAAGAACACGGCGGCATGTTGAAAATAAAAAATAATAATACTGACTTCTTAGTTATGTGATCGAAAAGTGATTGTGATTAATAAATTGATTAGTGAATAACTCGCTGGTGAATGGTGCCTATTTCGTTAATAATCTGTGATTTAATGTATTGTAATGGAGCATTAATAATATTATTAATCGTGGCAAAACATTACCTATACGTCACCTGTCGCTACGCGGGTTCGTCGCCGGCCGGGCGCCGCCGCGCTGCGCGGCGCCCGGGCGCGGGCGCTTTATAATGAAACCACGCTTGGTTGCCGCTCTTATCGAAGGTCAGTGAACCAATATTTCTAAATGATGTTCTATTCTGTGGACAGTTTTATGCTATTTAGTTTGTTAGAAAAAATCGTTTTTTTTTTATTTCGATGTCAGGATATATTTGATAGTTTATGAATGTTTCTATGAACCAGCAATGCCAGTGCTTTCAATTAAAGTCATATTTTCTTCACCACGTTGTATATGACGGATATTCGAGCGGCTGAGCGGTATATCGTCAGGATTTGAGTTCCCATTTTATTGGGATAAACAAGACGTATAAATAATTACAGGAATATTAATAACACTATTTATCACGCTAAATAAAAAGAAACAATAAAATGGTTACAAGATAGAAAGGTATAGTAACAATACTATTCAACGAACAAACCCTTAAGGTTACTGTTCGTATAGAGACCTAAGCCACCCAAATACAAAGCGTATCTTTCGCTATCAGCTAGTGCCACACAGGCTAGTCAAGCCACACAGGCTAGTCAAACCACACAGGCTAGTCAAGCCACACAGGCTAGTCAAGTGCCACACAGGCTAGTCAAGTGCCACACAGGCTCGTCAAGTGCCACACAGGCTCGTCAAGTGCCACACAGGCTCGTCATGTGCCACACAGGCTCGTCAAGTGCCACACAGGCTCGTCAAGTGCCACACAGGCTCGTCATGTGCCACACAGGCTCGTCAAGTGCCACACAGGCTCGTCAAGTGCCACACAGGCTCGTCATGTGCCACACAGGCTCGTCAAGTGCCACACAGGCTCGTCAAGTGCCACATAGGCTCGTCAAGTGCCACACAGGCTCGTCAAGTGCCACATAGGCTCGTCAAGTGCCACGCAGGCTAGTCAAGTGCCACACAGGCTCGTCAAGTGCCACACAGGCTCGTCAAGTGCCACACAGGCTCGTCAACGGCTATGTGAATATACAGCAGCGCTGTACCAGGTAAACCGACAGTTTCGTCGGGAGCAGGAGCTCTGTAATGAGTCTAATCCGAAGATAGACTGACTTGCTCATTTTTTTTTTTTTTTTTTGAAGGACATCTGAAAAGATTCTGACTACTTAAACGGATTTTTGCCCGGCGATTTCTAAAAAGTTAAACTTTTTAGACCTCCAGCCGGGCCATAGTAAAATTAAAACTAAAGCGAAAGTCCTAAGGGTAACCCCGAGGGGGGTTCGCACCTCGGCTTAGGCAATCACTGGGGGAGGGCAGCAAGGGACATGCTGGATCTGGGACTGACTTGCTCACTGAGTGCAAGCTCTTTTATAGGACAATGTCCCGCCATAATATCCACGACAACTCTGTCCGATGGCGCGCGGAAGTACGCCACGTGTTTACTTGATACAAAACACTAAAGTATGCTAAACTAAATACGACTTACATTATAAAGTCATCAAATAATACAAGAATAATTGTCGTAAATAAACAAATAGTGAATGCACAACGTAATTCATTTCAAAGTTTAAAGTGACATGTCATTTATTGTTTTGAACAAAACTACCGGTTACAATTATCGAAATAAGTTGCCAAAAAATGAATTAGTGAGTACACTAAGTACTCAATAAATTATGTTCCGATTTATTAGACACTATCTGATAGAAAATCACGCAAATTAATGATAATAAAAACAAAGAATAGCAAATTATGCGGAATACCCACAATTTGTATTTGAGAACCAACTCCGACATATAAATATATATGAAAATAATAATAATAAGTCTGTGCAATTATGGACGAAGTTATGATGACGAACAATTACCGGAGATTTATTGTGAAAGACGGCACGGTTGACATCTGTCGGGCATGCCACCGTCCAGGCGAATCAATTAGGCACATAATCTCCGGGTGTTCTCGTCTAGCTAACGAAGAATACTTGCATAGGCACAACCTAGTAGCCAGGATTATCCATCAGCAACTTGCTCTTAAATACAGCCTTGTGGAATCGGAAGTGCCGTACTACAGGTATGTGCCCGACCCAGTTCTCGAAAATAGACATATCACATTGTACTGGGATCGATCCATCATCACTGATAGGACTATTGTCGCAAATAAGCCTGATATAGTGGTGGTGGATCGAGTAGAGCGGCGCACAATGATTGTTGACATAACGGTCCCACATGACGAGAACCTCGTGAAAGCTGAGAAAGATAAACAGATTAAGTATCTTGACTTGGCTCGCGAGGTTGGCGACATGTGGGATGTGGATTCAGCTATCATTGTGCCCATAGTCGTTACTGCCAATGGCTTGATAGCCAAGAGCCTCGACCAACACCTAAGGAGGCTCTCGTTAGGCAGCTGGGTCAAGGGCTTGATTCAGAAAGCGGTACTTCTGGACACGGCTCGCATTGTCAGGAGGTTCCTCTCTCTGGAGCCCTGACCCCGTTCCCGATACCGGTGGGCTACTATTTTTTATATTTTTAAATGTTTTTGACTTTTGTTTTTCTAATATTTAAAAATATAATTAATATATGTATATTACGAAATAAAGGAAATAATAATAAACCCGCAGGGCAGCATGTGGCGAGCTGTTGGGCAGTAGCGACCCTACGGACTCTATCTCCCGGGAGAATTCTTGTTCCTCATCTCTGGCTTGCCTTTATTGGCCGGCTGGAGTGAACACTGACGAGGTTCAGAGCTCCCACCTCATTCTTGCCTTTATTGGCTGGCTTGAGTGGAGATTCGCAAGAGCAAACGTGCTCGGGGAAAGGAAGTATTCCAGTAAGTGCTCGTAGGGATCTTGACCATCTTCCGGGCTCTGGGATTGTTCTGAAAGCCGTGGAATACCTCTCCACTTCTCAAGCACCTCAGGAAGTGTTGCCCCCTTGTCGCTACGACACTATGTGCTAGCGACGTTTCCCGGAGGCCCATTATTGAGTGTGCAAGTCACCCACTGCCATTTTATCCGTGTATACAAAACACTGATCAGGCAGGGGCCATAGTCCTTCTATAGTTGCGGTTACCAATCCACTATAGTCATCCAAACCCATAGCCTAATTTGCTTTGTTTCCATATTCTGTAATAGTTCTGCCCCAACCGGGGATTGTCCTTGGGTGGACTTGCATAGTGCATACAGAGATAAAAATCGGTTGGTGCCCCCTCATCATTTAAATTCGTCTAAGGGGCCTCTGCGAGTTGGCTTCGGGCCCTCGTACGCCTTCCAAAGGTCCAGAACCCTAGGGTGCTGAGAAATGTCAATGAATATTATAATAATAATAAACATTTTATTCTCAGGTTCCATAAACATAGGTTAGGTTCTCAGGACCCATAGACATATACCTTACAAACTAACATATATAAGTAATACAAAAACTTGTGTTAATAATAGTACCTTAAACTATGTTAGTAGCACTTCACTTTGTTAGCTTGTCTGTGAGCTGCCCTGTGGCACTTGTCCGCGGAAGCGACGGAACACCACGTCCTGTGGCCAAAAGTCTTCGTCCATGACGACGGGCAGGTAACAATTCGGTACACGCACCACAAACGCCTTGAAGTTGACGTTGCGGTGTGACTCCAGTAACTGCACCCTCGGCATGTACTTCGTCTTCTGGCGGACGTACTCCACAATGGCTTCTGCCTTAGTGGTGTAGTGTAGGCGGGAAATGTACACCGGAGTGTTCGGTTTAGCAGCGCGCAAGATGACTTCAGGCTTCGGAGTAGCTTTTCCGCAGCGGTTCTTGTTGGTTCGCGAACGGTGCTTCCTCCTTTGCACCATCACGAAACCCTCATCATCAGGCTTAGGTTTAGTTGAAGCGCCTGGGGCACTCGCAGTGAACGCGCTTAATTGGCAAAAACCTTAAATACAAATCCTAAGACACCGGCTTGCGAAATTAAAGTTATTTTTCACTTTGAAGTGTTTTTAAGGAAGTCGGTTGTTTTTTTTTTGTAAAAAAAATTTAAGTCTGTCTGTCGCCACACTGTATCCCATGAACCGTAATAGGTAGGCAGTAGACATTTTCACAGAGTGTGTATTTCTATTAACTTCTAATGTTGCTGCTATAACCACATCGCACCCCTAGATCTAAAGGGAACTAACTCAAAATTCTTAATTTTTGAGTCATGCACATCTTCAAGTCTGTCATTTCAATACCTATCGACCAATAAACCAGATTCAAAACTATTTCCAATACTTGGAGTCGAATATTAAAATAAAACATAAGTTTAAAAAAACCGGCCAAGTGCGAGTCGGACTAGCGCACCGAGGGTTCTGTACAAACCTGCAGGTATTCACGGTTTATGCATAAGGTTTATGTTTATGAAATTAAATGTTTTTTTTTTGTATTTGAGTTGACTGAATGCAAGGTAAATCGTGATTTACGATTTATGACGTATTAAAAAAAAACTACTTACTAGATCTCGTTCAAACCAATTTTCGGTGGAAGTTTACATGGTAATGTACATCATATATTTTTTTTAGTTTTATCATTCCCTTATTTTAGAAGTTACGGGGGGGGGGGGGGGACACATTTTACCACTTTGGAAGTGTCTCTCGCGCAACCTATTCAGTTTAGAAAAAAATGATATTAGAAACCTCAATATCATTTTTGAAGACCTATCCATAGATACCCCACACGTATGCTGCCGTCATAAGAAAAAAGGCCGTAACTGACAATTTTGTCAAAAATGTGTTATTAACATATTCGGAATCAGCAAAGAAAATGCTATCTTATGGACTTACTCACAAAGCTCTAACTCGTATGAGATTAGAGATATCATAAGGATTTTAGGCTTAACTACGACATAAATTCTGTTTTTTGAATCTGAAAAGCCTTAATTACACAATAACGGCCTTTTTTGTTAGTATTTTCGTATTACTAGTCTGGAAGGCCGCAATAACCAATTAGGGCTTTTTAAACCTCTCAATTTACTACGGTAAAAAGCCCTAACTTCGCAATAAGGGCTTTTCATATAAGTTTTTTGAAGGGACACGCGTGCGGAAGTGGGCGCGGGGAGAGTATTTTGAAAGGAGGGGTTCACATCGGCGTCGAGTCGACGATGAAGTACCTGGGACTTGTCCGCGATAGCCGGTGGAACTTCGTCGAGCACTTCCGACGTTTGGCTCCCAGACTGGAGCGGGCTGGGGCTGCCTTAAAGCGGCTCCTGCCCAATCTAGGGGGTCCAAACGCCTCCTGCCGGAGGCTCTACGCGGGGGTCGTGCGGTCCATGGCCCTCTACGGGGCACCGGTGTGGGCGCCCTCGTTGAGGCTGCGCCCAGCGCGCCGGTTAAGTGCGGCCCAGAGGGTCATGGCCATCCGGCTAATCCGGGGATACCGCACGGTCTCGTGTGAGGCGGCGAGCCTCCTTGCCGGAGTGCCGCCATGGGATCTGGAGGCAAAGGTCCTCGCCCACATGTGGGAGTGGCGCGAGGAGGCGGAACGCCGTGGCGAAACTCCGCTGCCGCGACAAATCGCGGCACGGCGGACAGAGCTCCGGCAGGATCTCATGGCGACATGGCGAGTACGATTGTCGCAACCCAGCGCCGGGCACGCCACAATTGCGGCGGTAAGTCCCCTCTTTGAGGAGTGGATAGAGAGGCGCCACGGCGTCCTCACCTTCCGCCTGACGCAAGTTCTCACCGGGCATGGGTGCTTCGGTGGGTTCCTGTTCAGGATAAAGCGGGAGGAAACGCCCGGGTGTTTCCATTGCGAGGATCGTCTGGAGGACACGGTGGAGCATACGGTGGAGGTGTGCCCTGCCTGGGCGGAGCACCGCCGTGTCCTCGTGGAGGCGATCGGCGGCGGCGACCTCTCGCGTCCGGCCCTGGTGCGCGCCATGGTACGGAGCGAGAGGGCATGGGAAGCCGTCACCTCCTTCTGCGAAGCTGTAATGCTCGCGAAGGAGGAGGCGGGGCGCGTGAGGGAGTGGCAGTCTCTGCGCCCTCACGCCGCAGGAGGAGACGCCCCGGGCGTCGGGAGTCGATAGCGGACTCCCGGCCACCGTAGGCGCGAGCTTGCGGGCGGCGAGCAATGGGTAGCTCGCCGCCCGGTAAGGACCAGGCTCGGGTCGACGGCGCGTAGTGTTCCACGCGCGCCTCAAAGAGATGTCAGCAATACTGAAGGGGTCTGCCAGGACCGATGCCTGCAAGGGTCGCGAGATTGTTCGAAAGAGATACCGTGACCCTGGCACATGGGCAACTGAAGGAACACGGGTGGGTTTTAGTCAGTAAAAGTCTGACACGCCCTCCCGCTCCGCCTAGAGCGGGAGAAGTCATTTGATGATTACCCATCCAGAAAAAAAAAAAAAAAAAAAACTACTCATTGCTTTATTATTAGGCTGACTTCTATTTGAAGTTCCTTTATCTATATAAACTGATGTTTTAAAATTATATTATTAGTAGTTTTGTGGGATTCTATTGACATTGTTTCAGAAGATAATTATGTTTTTATTTTGTTAAATGAAAGATAATTATGATTCAGAGTGCTGGTAAAAGTTCCTATATGTAAACTGTTTAAGATGATTATTGGTTGTGTTGTGTGTTATTTTATTGTCAAGAGATATATTTTTGTTTTATGAGTATATAATATGTTTTGTTGATTTTGTTTAGATACATAATGAGAAAAATGTGATTAATAAAGATGTTCCTTCAAAAATTATTTGTTTATTATTACCAGCAAGAATTGGTTACTTCAAAACGCTTCATAGTAATAAGGTAACTGGTGTTAGTTATGTACCTATTTGTGTCTTACGTATTATTTTAAGTTTGACTGAAAATAGAACATAAGAGACTGACTCATAATAATAAAGTACATATTTTAGTAAATAGTTTTGGTTTCATTTTAATAAGTCTTGTTTACAATCGACTGACGAAGGCTTTTATTTCCTTTAGACAAAATAACTATGCTCCAATGCCTGCTTTGAAAACGATTCGTAACTTAGTTTACTATCAAAAAAAGGCGCAACTGCACATTTAAGGCTTTACATGCAAGGATTTCGGCTTTAGGAAGATCGAGTTCCTTCTATGAAAAGTCGCAATTACATTCTACGTTATTACGCCCTTTCAGATAAGTATTTCAAAATTTATTATTATATTTCTGCTAAAACAAAAGGGAAAAATTAAAATAAAAACAATACGCGTTTATGAATTTACATAAATTATGGTTCAAAATAAAGCCTATATTTTTTGACGTCTTATAAAACATGAATCACTAACTAAAACCATTCAGTAAATCCTGGGCCATCATTTTAGATAAAACGTCAATTATCTCGGAATCAACGTTGACGTACTTACGGCCTTCTTTCTTATGACGGCAGTATGGGTTTGATGAAAAAAAAAATTTTGAGTTTCAGTTCTAGCAAGTAAGTAAGTATTTATTTGCATAAAACATGGTATACATGGTGTTACAATAATTTACAATAAAGATCTTACATGTTTTGCCAGAATTGTACTTAGCATGCATAATTATGTTCACTTAATGCTAACATGAGAATTTGTTATCCATAAATTCTTTAAGACTAGAAATTTTTCAAGTTTAACCAGTCAAACAATTTTCCCTTAAATAATCTGGAGTTTAAGTTTTTTATGCTACTCGGTATGTTATTATATATACTAACACAATTATATAAGCAGCTTTTATTATATTTAGCAAGCTTGGGAAGATCATGCAGAACGAGTCTCTGTGGATCACGCCGGCTCCTTGGATTAATATCATTGGCTGATATAAACAAGTCTTTATGTTTATTAACGAACATACATATTTCAAATATAAAAAGCGACGGCAGCGGTAACAAACCTAGTTTCTTAAATATGGGTTTACATGATTCCTCCGAGTGCATCCCGTAAATTGCCCTAATGCACTTTTTTTGAGCAACAATTGCTCGGTTTATATCGGTACTATTTCCCCATAGTATAAGCCCGTAACGTAGTACCGATTCTACATTATGCATGATAGGTCATGAGAGCTGTTTTTAACCGACGAAAATAAACGGAGGAGGTTATCAATTCGACGCGTATATATTTTTTTTGTATGCGTATGCATGACCACACATAACTTTTTACATAGTCCGATTGTGATAATTCTTTTTTTATTGGAAAGGGTATACTCCGAGGATGGTCCCATATAAATTTGGAAAACAAAATCAATCCCTAAGGGTCAGAAAACAGGGGATGATTATTGTTCACTCAGTGATTGTAATGTATTACCACATATAACTTTATACAGAGTAGTCCGATTTTGATCATTCTTTTTTTCATTGGATAGGGTATACCCTAAGCCAAGTATTATTAGTACATTAAAACCACAAAAAATTATAAAATAAAACTTTTTAACAAAAAATTAAACCGCCGAAAAAATGAAAAGCAAAAAATAATAAACCTTAAAATTATGATTGCTTTTCAGTTTTTTCGGCGGTTTAATTTTTTGTTAAAAAGTTTTTTTAAGTTTGTAATATTTTTGATTTGTTTAAGAGCATATACAAATTGATTTATTCTCTTTGCAGCGTTATCCACATGCTCTTTCCAATTCAAATTCTCATCAATAATTACGCCAAGAAACTTCGTTTGTGCTACTTCTTTAATTTTTGATACGTTTAGTTTAATATTATATTTAGGATTATTACATTTATTGAAATTATTATAAACAGATTTATTAAGATTTATTTTTAAATTATTTATATCAAGCCATTGTATTAATTTATCTATAGTATTATTCTAAAATTGTTACATTTTCTAAGTATGGGGAACCCCAAATATTATTGTTTTTTTCTATTTTTTTGTGAAAATCTTAATGCGGTTCACAGAATACATCTACTTACCAAGTTTCAATAGCATAGCTCTTATAGTTTCGGAAAAAAGTGGCTGTGACATACTCGGACAGACACAGACATGACGAATCTATAAGGGTTCCGTTTTTAGGGTTCCGTTGCCAAATGGCAAAAAGACAGACTTTTTATTGCAGAAAAGGGGTTTAAAGGGGTTGAAAGGGAGGATGAAAAGTTGTAGGGAAATATTGTCATTTTTAAAGCTAGAATGATGAAACTTTTTTATTTGGCTTTTATTACATAACATATATTTATGAATTATATTTAAAGTTAGTTAAATTTTTACCCTAAAGGGGGTAAAATAACTATAGGGAACAGGGGATGAAAGTTTGTTACATATAAAACTGCGCAACGGATTTTGACGCAGGTTTTTTTAATAGATAGAGTGATTCAAGACAAAGGTTTTTATGTGTATAACATGCCTAATATAGTAAAGAAACGCTGATAATTTTAGAAATGTCTAATGTGAGGTCACAAATAAACTCATTATTTGCGCTTACATTGCGAACGCTGGCTGAACCCTACAAAATTGAACAAAATAATGTACTACAGTATTGTACACCTTAAAAAGGTCTACAAAAAAGTCCGGGTTGGTACATGTCTATCTCTTAGGGATAACCCACAATAACCATTTTTTATCCTTTACTTTTTACGAGAAATAATGGCTTATTTACGAAGCGATTTTAAGCAATATAGCATTAATCCTTATCCAATTAAGTACCTTAAATATATTGTGCATTTAATGTATATAGATCAATATGGCCCTTGACAGCATGTAATTTAAATGAATATCTTAGAAGATATCAGAGATTTAAAAAGCGGGGGCGGAGCGGCTGGCAGGCCGTAGGTACGTCCGTCCCGGTTGGTAGCGGTCGGGTAGTGCAGGATTAGTAGGATTGTAATTCATATTACTAAGGCTTCATAGTAAATGCGAATATCATTAGTAGGATTGTAATTCATATTACTTAGGCTTCATAGTAAATGCGAATATCATGTTTGTTCGTTATACTCAAAATAAACCTAATAGTATTATTCCAAATAAGATACCGCGAAGTATGGCTTAGATGTTTAGATTTTTGGATGGATTTGAATTTTTGGTTATCCTGGATACTTACCATATAGGATATTTTATCCCGGTAGTAGGTTCCCAGGTGATATTTTCCGACAGCTATACGGGCGAAGCCACTGCCAAAACTCTGTTCCTATAATTCCTATGATCGATTTGGTGTCTGGTAAATGATTGAGTGTCTGTATAGGTAGAATACGAGCGTTAAGAAAAACCAGGAAGACTTATATTCAACTGGGTTCCCTCTATCTGGCAGAAACTTGATGCTCCGAATTTTATTTGGCATAACACACTTGGCATAATCTTCTTTAAACGAATATTTGTAAGACATAAAAAATGTTTAGCATAATCATTGTTTGGCCGAATATTTATAAGTCCGACTTTACGCTGGCATACTCTTAAGATGGCAGAATTTTATTAAGCATAATTACCTTTGGCAGACTTAACATTCCGCAGAATTTCGTTTAGCATAACATTTATTTAGAGCGACGATTATTTGGTACAATTCCACTTGGCATACTATGAAGATGGCAGAATTTCATTTAGAATAATTTTTTTAGGCATATTGTCATTTCTATAAAATTGTATTTTAACCTTAAATTAAAATAGTGTCTCAAAAAGTCAATATATGTTGTGCTACAAAAGTTATTGACAGAAACGAATCGCTGCAGAACCGACCCCACGTAGTTTTGTCTGCCCTACCCGTAGAGTGTAATTTAAGCCCGCGTAGGCGCGGAGGGGCGAGGCGGCCCGCGAGCTGAGGAGCAGGTGATTTTGACGCTCGCCGGCGTGGCTGAGGCTGGCCGGCCAAGCCGGCCAGCAAGCCGAAGCTGCGGTGGTGAGCGTAAAACCATCTGCGACGATGAGCTCGCGTGGGACTGCCGGAGCCACGCAGCGCCGGAGCCGTGACAGAAAGCATGCATGCTGCATGTTGCATGCTTGCTTGCATGCTGCATGCTTACTTGCATGCTGCATGCTTGCTTGTTTGCATGTCTGCATGCAGCGTGCTGAATATGATTTTTCTGTAATGTAATAGATGAGCGTTTCAATTATTATGGATATGAAATATATGCCAAAAGATGATTCTAACTGTAAAGTTTCTGAGATATAATAATTCTGCCTTTTAAGGACTATCGATATGAAATTATGCCAAGAGACGATTCTGACTGCGAACTTTTTGCGATATGACGGTTCTCCTTTTTCATTATTATGGATATAAAATTTATTCCTAAAGATGATCCTGACTTATAAAATTATGCGTTGTGAATGTATGATAAATGAGTGTATGCCAAACGATTTTCTGCGAAATGAAGTTTATGCTATCCGCTGTTATGCAAAATAATATTATGACGAAAAAAATTCTGCCATAAAGGGTGGACCCTATTCAACTAAACCAAGCCCTATGCCGCAGTCTTCTTACTCTTACTCTGAATACTATTAGTTTTATTTACACACATGATATTCTCATAAACTATGAATCCGAAGTAATATGAATTATAATCCTACTTACTACTAATACTATAAATTATGTGAAAATATTTATGATTGGGTGATTGTTTCTCAATCACGCAAAAATGGCTAAATGGATCTGGATCGGAAATGGCACACAGAGTCTATATTACCTATATAAACTGGATTAATACATTCTTACCGCGGTAGTACGTCCTCCTGCGTTAATTTCCGACATCCACGCGGGCGAAGCCGCGGACAAAAGCTAGTTTATAATATTGCCCTTACAACAAAACATGTTTAAGAAATTATGTAGGGTTAAATATAGTGCATGCGGCGGTACGGAACTTTTCGTTACTGCGATCGCCAACCCGCCTGCCAAGCGTGGCGATTATGGCAAAGCCCCCCAAATTGGGGGAGGCCTAAGTCCAGCAGTGGACGTCTTACGACTGAAATGATGATGATGATTATGAATGCTTACTTCATGATGTAGAGCGCGCGCCGCTGCAGCAGCGCGTGCAGGCGCATGTGTGCGTGCGACACGTGCGCCAGCTGCATCACCGCGCTCGACACCAGGCACAGCCCCGCGATCACGTCGCCGCAGAACTAGCAGCCAGTCAACACAAATATGTCACCATCACAAACAGCACCGTTTGAACTATAAAAATATGTATTTCAGACACGAATCGAATTTAGTTATGAGCCACTAGAGAGCGGTGTACTAATAGTGCTATACTCGTCCGAAACGGGTTAAGATATTCGGGTTGGTGGCACTGCGTGATGGTATTATTTGGGGCCACCTCACACACTATTATTCCCGATTGTTCCGAACCTGACCCAAAATCCTAACCCGGTCGCGGGTTAGGTAAGGAACTTGAAAAAAATGATGACATTTGTTCGAACATAACCCTCTTCCTAACCTGACCCGACGTATAGTTCCTTTTTTTTTTGTTCTCGAGGTGGAAATCCTCATGGATGTTGAGGGGTCAGACTCTTACTGACTAAAACCACCCCGGTGTTCCGTCCACACGTTGGGCACCACGGGAACCAATATGTCTTCCGCGATCCCCGACTGGTGCCGGCCCGCTTTTGCGGGCCTCCCCACGTTGGGGGGAGTGAGGTGTTAAACTCCCCCCCATACATCACAGAGAGGCGCGCGTGGAACACTACGCGCCACCATCTCGGGTCCGTAGCAATAGGGGGCGACGGATGTCCCCAGATCCATCGCCCCTGGACTCCTTTAGGGGGGCTGGAAGAGGGCGTTGTCCGCCCTCCACCGACGCCCAGTACGCCTGCTGCGGGCTGGGTGAGTGGAAGATATCTCCTGTTCCCTTTCCGCAGCCTCCTTCTGCGACATAACTGATTAGCAGAAGGATACCACCGCATCCCAGGACTCCTCGCTGCCGACCATCGACTCGACCACGGCCGGCAGCGATAGGTCACTGCTTACTTCTAAGACGAGGGCACGACGCGGCTCCTCCCAAGCGGCACATTCTGTCGGCGAATGCCGCACCGTATCCTCCCGGCAGTCGACGCAGTGGTGACACCGGGCGTCCGGTTCCCTGTTTATGCGACACAGGTACTTCCCGAAGCAACCATGCCCCGAGAGCACCTGCGTCGCCCGAAACGACAGGGAGCCGTGCCTCCTCCCGAGCCAGGGCCCGAGTACTGGCCGGACCGCCTCGACGGTGGCGAGGCCGGCGGTAGGGCGTGAAAGCCTGTCCTGCCAGCTCGCCACCAGGGCTGCGCGGAGCTGCGACCGACGAAGCTCCATGTGTCGCTCCGTCAGTCGCTCGCCTCGCTCCCGCGCTTCCTCGCGCCACCGATACAGTGACGCGAGTACTTTCGCCTCGAGGTCCCACGGGACGTATTGTTCCTATCCTAACCTGAAGTGCGGCTTTTTGTGGCATGCCGGCAAAATTAAAATATTGTCATTAAAAAAAAGTCAATTTGTTGTTGGGTTTTAGTTAGTGACAGTAATGAATCGCTACAAAACCGACTCCACGTAGTCCTGTCTGCTTTAGTGCCTAATTTAAGCCCGCATAGGAACGGAGGGGAGAGGCGACCCGCGAGCTGAGGAGCAGGTGGATTTCTCGCTCGCCGCTGCGGCTGAGGCTGAGCAGCTAAGTCTGCCAGGTAGCCGAAACTGCGGTGGTGAGCGTTAAAACGATTTGTCACGATAAGCTCGCGTGGGACCGGCGAAGCACCAGAGCCGAGATAGAAACCATGCCTGCTACATGTTGCATGCTTGCTTGCATCATTGCATGCTGCATGAGGTCCCTAAAACCTATTTATGTATATCGCAATTCGGGTTATGATAGGAACGATACAACGGGTCAGGTTAGGAAGAGGGTTACGTTCGGAACAAATATCATCTTTTTTTTTTTTTCAAGTACCTAATCTAATCCGCGAACGGGCTAGGATTTCGGGTCAGGTGCGGAATAATCGATTATTCCAACTGTGATTAAATAGGACATACAGCTTTTTTTTTGTGGGTGGGAAATCGTGAAATGACGTCTCCCGCTCTTGGGCGGAGCGGGAGGGCGTGTCAGACTTTTACTGACTAAAACCCACCCGTGTTCCTTCAGTAGCCCATGTGCCACGGTACAGTGTCTCTTTCGAACAAATCTTGCGACCCTGGCAGAGGACATACAGCTTGATATTCAAATACTTACTTATTACTAAAATTTTCAAAGGGCAGCGTGCCAGCGGCGAGGATGAACTTATGAAATAGCATATAGTCCTGCAAATTTCTTATAATGAATACTCTTTTTATGTAGTAGAATATGTTGTGTGCCTTTTAGTCTGTTTAAATTACATAAATTTAATATTTTTGTTTCTTTCAAAAAAATGTGGTACGTATCAGCGGCACTAAAACGGAAAAGTTAATTACACGTATCTGCTGAGCGGCATAATGCTAGGCGGATCGTATCGCTGCGACAGACTTACGCGCACGGCGTCGACGTGCGGCTTGATGTGTCCGGCGGCGGCGAGGTCCAGCACGTGCACGTGCGGCAGCGCATCGCCCGGCCGCGCGTCGCCGGCGCTGAAGGCGAGCGCGCGCACGCGGCTCAGCACGGCCGCGTTCGGCGCCGTCCACTCGCTGCGCTCCGTCTCGCGGAACCCTTGGATCGCCTGCATGTGATTACAGGTGGAGGGTCAAAGGCGATTATGTATCACCACTTATGGAAGCTATTTACAATAATTATAATAAGACTACTAAACCTAAATTTCTGATAATCAAATGAAAGCTGTGTGGCATGTTACTAACTAAGAAACTGGAAACAGAAAACCGCGAAATCAGAATAAGTTGTCTCTATTTGCCCTTGCCGTTGTCTAAACATTGATTAGGTAAATATGGCTGTATTAGGTGTGTAGTGTACGGCCTAATTAATGTTTAGACAGCGGTACGTTGACATTTTATTTCAGACGAAATTATACGAACCATAATGAAAAAAAAAATCGATCGAGTTTTTCTAAAGTAATACTAACTTTCAAATCGGATAGTAAGGCCTCATTTATGGAGACGCGGGGCGTCGCGCGTGGCGTTGGGCGGCGCGGCCCGCACTAAATTCAAACATATAGCGTTGTATGAGTGCGTTTACGGAGAGGCGATTTTACACGCATTTGTTTGAAATCGAGCGTTTTTTGCGGCGTCGCCCGCGGCGGGCAACGCCGCGTCGAACACGCGCCCGCGGCGGAACCTTCTGCCTGTCTTATTTTTTTTGGAAATCGCACAACGGAGACGTATATACCGTCGCAATAGAGTACAAAATCATCGACTTTTTTAGCAGAATATTTTATATTAAACGTAAATTATTTAATATAAGAATTAGCCCAGTTTACAGCAACGGAACACGAGAAGTTTAGGGAATATGCAATTCTTTATAGGTCAATAAGAGAAAGTGGTTATGATGTTTTTCATGGCTATACACGGATGTCTACTACAACTTTTGATTATACTATAGTAAACAATATCGATATAGTTGGTTTTATTGAGTACCGCGCGGACGCCGCAGCGATGCCCGCCGCGTGCGCCGCTGCACGCTTAAAAAGTCGACGCGGCGGGCACCGCCACTCTGCCCGCCTCGCGTCTCTATGACATCGTATATTGCCATATGTTTGTGTTTACGCGCGCAATGACGCGTGCCGCCTCACGCGCCGCCTCTCCGTAAACAGCAAAAACGTCCGACGCGCCGCGCGACGCCACGCCGCACGCGCCGCGCGACGCCCCGCGTCTCCGTAAATGAGGCCTAAGAATGATCTAATCATTGTTCAAAATATATGAAAAAAAATGGCATGTGTGCAATTCACACGTGGTAGAAGTGAAACCTTCAAAATTTTTGGCTTCAAGAATAATCTGCATTTATGATGGTTATGCATGGACGAGTGAGTACACAATAGACAGACAATGCAATATTATAATCGCTTATCTCAGTCCTGGAACGCGCCAACGAAGGTTGACAGTTTGGCATAAACATTTGGATGAGCGTGGTGATCCGTACGATTATAATTAAGTTTTAAGTGCAAAGTTGTGTGTGTGAAGTGTTTTTGTTGAAACGTAAGATAGACAGGTAAGTAAAATACAGTTTTTATTGCCAAGATTGTGTTTTTGACAAAGATTTGCACGTAAATAGTTAGTTCAACAAACATCGTCATCCATTTTGACGCCATTTTTCCGCGGCCTGCGTCGGATTTTGTATAATTCTACTATTGATAGCAAACTATTGACGTTATTTAGGTTACTATGTATTGTATTATTGTTATTATGCATTTATAAGATATTTGCGTAACATTGTAATGAAAAATACGCAACCTAAAAAGATGAAGGAACTCGATTGTTAAACCGGGAATTTTAGGTCACGTGACACTAAAATCGCAATTGTGTTTTGTACGGATGATGAAATGTGTGGATAAGACTTCCGTACATTTTAATGGTAAAATTATTGGGTGATTTGTTTTTAACCGACTTAAAGAAAGAGGTTATTGGACACGTATGTAGGTATGTAATGTTACTGTTAATGCAACTGAAATTTTGTATTTTTCCAGCTCGCATGCCAGAGGACGCGGGGTGGTGGAATGGCACCACCACCACCACTTGACATGATTTTGCAGCCACCGGCAATGTTAGTAAGTTACGGACTTTTCTAATTTTCATTTATCTCTAAATATTCAGGTACTACAACACTGCTTTTGTTCCAGGTTTATGGAAAATGACTGGCCATTGCCTAGGCATTGAGCATTACCGGTGCCTCCGTCACTAGCATCACTGTTCGTCGTGCTATCGCAATTATAATTTTCTTTTCTTTTTTAGTTTTCATTTTTTTTCCGTATTTACATAAATAATATATAGGTACGATAATAGACTTGAAATAATAATAATATGTACAAGTACCTACATAAAACATTTTTGATTAAATTCTAATATGTACAGGTACATAAAACGTTTTAAATGTGTTTAAATTGTTTGAAGTTCAGATGTGACAATATTTGCCGTATCCATATTTTTCGTCCATGGTCATGACGTCATGTATTTCCTATCTCATTTTCTCCCACGTTTAATCTTATGAAGTTATGTCTGTCTCTTTTTACTGTCGCTTTTTCGTTTCATTGAGTTTCAAATCACGACCAACGGCGCTAAAGAAGTTTTCACTTCAAAAAATCGTGATAGACTAGATGTTATTAAATAAAAAAAAACCACTTTCAAAAACAAAACACTTGATAATGCTAGTCTTTTAGTTTCTGTTATCTTTTCGCAGCTTCAGAATTATAGAGACCAAATGAGTAGTTTTAAGATTTCAACTTTGACTCATAAAATGATGAAACTCTTTCTTTTTTACCGACGAAAAAAACGGAGGAAGTTCTCAATTCGATGCGTATATTTTCTTTGTTTTTTTTTTTTATGTATGGCGCATAGCTTTTTACAGTGGACCGATTTTGATCATTCTTTTTTATTGGAAAGGGTATATCCCGAAGATGGTTCCATGTAAATTTGGAATGAAAATTCTAACCATAAGGGTAGGAACACAGGGGAAGATAAAAAAAATAAAAAAAATAATAGCTTAGGACAACCAACACACCGTTATCTGATCCCAAACTAGGCAGAGCCTGTACTATAGTAATCAGACAACTGATAAACACACTTATATATTTCTAAATACATACATATTATAATATAATAAATTATACCCAGATACAGAACAAATGATTGGGCTCATCACACAAAGATTTGTCCTGGGTGGGAATCGAACCCGACGATTAGTAGATTATAGCCACAAAAATGTATAAAATAAAAACTTTGTAACAAAAAATTAAACCGCCGAAAAAACTGAAAAGCAAAAAATAATAAACCTTTCAGTCATTTTGAGTCGGCGCCAAACAATCAATGAACAAAGATCACTCAAAGCGCCGACTCAAAATGACTGAAAGATTTATTATTTTTTGCTTTTCAGTTTTTTTATTTTTTTTTTAAACAGACGAATTGTGATATACATATAGGGCTCTGTATTAATAAGAGTTTAATTCTGAAGGTGCGTTTTGCTAACAACAAATTTAAATTATTTTCACTTTGTAGATTTTTTATGGTTTTTTATAGAAGTCAGTTATATTTTTTACATAATAAGTTTTTTAAAGGGATGGACACCTACTTACTGTATTATTACTTAAGTAGGGGTGTAATATTTTGGGAGTAAAAAGAGTAGATGTGCTAATTTTCGTTGTGTGTCACCTTCATGGTTTTTGAGGGTGCTAGTGCTGAAGTAATTCTAAATTGGGGGCCATCACTACTGATGTTCAGATTTTGATTAACTAAAAGTAATAGGTAATTTTTTATATACAGTAAGTATTTTATTTTAAGAAAAAGTCGCCAAAGTTTGTTACAGAACAAATCGATGGAAAGTACAAAATCCACATGAAACATGCCTGTACCAAAAAGCATATAATAAAGGACAAGGAAGCTTGGCAATAATTCCAACTGTACATGTGGCTGGTAGCCGCTGGATCAAGAATCAAACTGAATGGCGTGTTATTGGAGAGGCCTATATCCAGCTACCTGCTGACAGCCCATGTAGGTTGTTGTGAAATAAAATATTTTGATTGCATTATACTAACATTATCCCAGTGATCAAACTCGTATCTCATGCGCCGCAGCACTGGCTCCAGCTCCATCAGCAGGGCATTCTCCTCACGCTCCGTGATGAAGTTTGGGTACAGCTGCATGTCCCGCACCACAGCACTACGCAGCTTGGGGTTGTCAGTCTCAGGCCACGATGGACTGATCTCAACTAGGCTTGGGTCTCCTGCATGAGATATTTATTTGATCGCATTAGATTAATTGGAGTGAGACAAGTACCTGTTAACCGCTGGGTTATAAGGTCCAAGTTTGGTTCTCAAGGTGGATAGTGTGTTTCTAAGCTATACATGTTTTATAAGCACATTTTCATGATAGGTAATATTTTACCTTATCTTCTGAACTATTTCAAATGCCAAAATGTAACTTATAAGGAATTTAGATTTTTTATTTGATGTTGGATAAATATATAAAAGATTTGTGAAAATCAATTTAAGATTAGATACAATACTGTAGTTAGTGCGAGGAAATATTTTTTATATTCAAATGACCCACGGAGCGCTATTCTATCGTCTGGCTCCTTGAAGCTGCTAATCCTGCGAGGAAGGCTGATGTATATCTTCTTATATTTGCAGGTTCTCAAAAAACTAAATGTTAATAAACGCATTTTTTACGTGATTAGAAAACTAGCTATAAATAATTCGTGAAAAAATGTGTTTTGACAAGAACACAGAACTCACTTTGACATTGACAGTGACAGAGACATAACATAACAGATGACTGATTACTTGGGTAGCGTTCAATTATTTCGCTCGACAAAGAACATCGTTCACATACGACCTGACCAAAATATGAAACGGCCACCAATGACTGATACGTCAAAAAATTGTGAATTATGTCTAAATTAAATTACGGGGTTCAGCTTATTTTAATGGAGCCGGTAAAATAATTTATAATAAAAACCTAATTTTCTTACTTCTTTTTATAGATTTTGAACGCGTCCAAATCCGTCCCGTTTTTATCTCTGTTCCCGTCCCGTCACGTTTTAACATAACACTCAAACAAACATTTTTTTTTAAATTTTAGATATTATTGCCATGTTTTTATTTATTTTTGTAGTGTATTATGAATACAATTATTTTTAGATGGGTATATGAATTAAGTATTCCGAAATGAGTCGCAAATGATAGGTTAACAGTTAATGTAGAATGCATTAATAGGTAGAACGAAACGTAAATGTATTATATGACATTAGAGCTGTCAAAGCAAGGTGCCTTTTTAATATCTTTACTGCCCAAGTAGGGCGAAGAGAAGAATTTTAATATCTTTATCCTTAGATTCCTAAATCCTATTGACCTTTGAGATACGACTGAGACGTTAGGTAAGATAAAGCAAGGAATCATTTTATAGGTATATTCTTCATAATAATGTAAAACTGATACTAAGAAACAGTCTAGCATGGCTGTTGCGACTACCTACTCTGCCATCTTAGTTTTGTAAAAAGCAAAGACATTAAATCAATAGACGGGACATAACGAACAAACTCGTAATCCAATACTTATGGCCTAGTGGTCATATGGTGTTTAGTCTAGGATGGCATGTCTGCAAGTCAACACGCATATGTCCGTTTGACAAGAAAAGAAAAACATTTCTTAAATAAATAAGCCGAGTTGCGCTTTACGCTATTGCAAATTACGCTATGGTAAAACGTCTGGACCTAACTTCGGTTTATTTTCGCAAGTATTCTTTAATATTTCTCAGTAATTGTAAATTAAATAATATTCATGGATAGTTCTAGAACATACGATAATGTTGTAATAAACGCCCTCTATTGCTGAGTAGCTTTACTACTGCCTTGCAGAAATGTTATGATGTTTATCGACTTCGTTATCGATAATATTTAATTAGGTTAGTAAAACTCGAAACTATTTGAATATAAGTAATTTAAATAAAATATAAAATTTAGCAACAATAGTGCTGTTCGCTCACGTAGATATTTATTTTAGAACTCTGTATGTATATGTATGTTATGTTTGTTTTTATGTACCTATGTAAGTAGTATTCTCATATTCGTTTCTTAACACGTTGAGTGCCAAACACAGATTGATGGTTAATCCCATATGGCCACAGATTTAGAGCGCATACAAAATTGTTAGTAGCAAGCACGCGATATCGCGTGATCGGCCATATTATGCAAAGCCGACGAATCAATAGTCACTTTTCAACATTATCGATACATTACATCGATAGAGAATTGATGAAATTAATCAATGCTAGATGGCCTTACTGACGCTGGAGAATAAAATTTTGTACAAAAATGTTTTTCATAGCCGTTCTAATTTTGCTATACTATGCTAGATGGCGTCACTGAGTCATGGGGTCACAATTTTTCTAAGACATTTTCTTCAGATGGCCTCTCTATAGGTACCTTTATATGTTTTGATTAAAATATTGCCTAACTTGACAAATCTTTGTGTGATGAGCACAATCATTTGTTCTGTGTCTGGGTGTAATTTATGTATAATATGTATGTATTTAGAAATATATAAGTATATTTATCAGTTGTCTGGTTACCATAGTACAGGCTCTGCCTAGTTTGGGATCAGATAACGTTGTGTTGGTTGTCCTAAGATATTATTATATTATTATATACGTCAACATATCTCGGGATTCTGGGATCCCGGTCCTTTGGAAGGCGTACGAGGGGCCGAAGCCAACTCGCAGAGGCCCCTTAGACAATTTAGACGGAGTGAGGTACCAACCGACGATTATCCCTGTATACACTGTGCAAGTGCACCCAAGGACAACCTCCGGTTGGTGTTGAACTATTGCAGGATATGGAAACAAAGATGTTGGACTATGTATTTGGATGGCTAAAATGGACTGGTTACCAAGAACTATGGAAGGACTATGGCCCCTGCCGCATCAATGTTTGGGGGTAACTTGCACACTCAATAATGGGCCCCCGGAAACCATCGCTGGCACATAATGACGCAGCGACAAGGGGGCAACACTTCCTGAGGTGCTTGAGAAGTGGAGAGGTATTCCACGGCTTTCAGAACAATCCCAGAGCCCGGAAGATGGTCAAGATCCCTACGAGCACTTACTGGAATACTTTCTTTCCCCGAGCACGTTTGCTCTTGCGAATCTCCACTCAAGCCAGCCAATAAAGGCAAGAATGAGGTGGGAGCTCTGAACCTCGTCAGTGTTCACTCCAGCCGGCCAATAAAGGCAAGCTAGAGATGAGGAACAAGAATTCTCCCGGGAGATAGGGTCCGTGGGGTCGCTACTGCCCAACAGCACGCCACATGCTGCCCTGCGGGTTTATTATTATTATTATTATAAAACCAATCGGATGGGATCAAAAAACACCGATCGGATTGTAAATACATGGTTATCATTTTTGTTACCTGTCATATGTTAGACAATGATACGTAGTTATCTACACAATGAGAACTGGTTTCATCATTAAATCATATCCTGATTCATGCACATTGCGCTTGCACCTGTGTCTTAGATACATATCACTGAAAAAAAATAGAAAGGCTATTGATTCATTTTTGCGATTTTAACTGAGGTTGCAAACTTATTACATCAGCATCATAACCTCAAAAGTTACGAAATACTTGTGTAAAGTTCTATGATCCTCGGCTTTTAAATAATATATTTTCAATTTAAGGTTGCTCATTGAGCCTAGGGGAAAGAATTAATCCAAACACTAGTTATTCATGTTCGTGGTATTTTATAGTCAGGTCACAGCATGACATTTGACGTTCAAAAAGTGCTGACTCTCAGCCTAGTTTGAATAAATGACTTTTGATTTTGATTTTATGGGCCGTGGCCAATGTTCTTTCACCAATGAAACTAAACTCTAGCAGCATATCTACTCCGCGTTCAAGGGCCTGTCAGTGTTAATTTTTAAAACAGAAAAATAAATTACAACATTGACAGCTCCAACAGCTCTTGAACGTAGTCTAGATTGCGTTCAGTTTCAGTGATGAAATTCGTAATAAGTTCGACGACGCGACCCGTGGATGCAGGGCCGTAGCTAGGGGGGGCATTGTGAGGCAATGCCCTACCTTGAAATCACAATGCTCTACCTTAAAAATACCAAAAACGAAGATAACCTTTTAGAATTGGACTGTATGTTTATAGTTTTAGATAAAAAATTGTAGCAATAGGTATCTAAACTTTTCCGAACATACCACAGTTTGGGACATTTATTTCATACTAGCTTTTGCCCGCGGCTTCGCCCGCGTGGATGTCGGAAATTAATGCAAGAGGACGTACTACCGCGATAAGAATGTGTTATTCCAGGTTATATAGGTAATATAGACTCTGTGTGCTATTTTCGATCCAGATCCATTCAGCCATATTTGCGTGATTGAGAAACAAACACCCAATCATACATATTTTCACATCTATACATCTATACAAATAAATAAAATTGGAGTGTCTGTTTTTAATATTAAGATAACCACTTTTTACTAAGTGTATATGGATGTATACACGATACATATACCAAAACAACATTTTTTACAATTTTTGTCTGTCTGTCTGTCTGTCTGTCTGTTCGTTCCCGCTAATCTCGGAAATGGCTGGACCGATTTTGACGGGACTTTCACTGGCAGATAGCTGATGTAACAAGGAGTAACTTAGGCTATTTTTATTTTAGAAAGATTCTTTTATTTTAGAAAAAAATAACTATCTTCGAAAACTACGCTGACATACGTCTCAAAATTCGTAAAACCCTGGCTGAATCCTACGAAATAGATCAAAATAATGTACTACAGTATTGTACACCTTAAAAAGGCATACAAAAATGTCCTCAATGGTATATGTCTATCTCTTAGGGATAACCCACAATAACCATTTTTTATCTTTTACTTTTTACGAGAAATAAGGGCTTATTTACGAAGCGATTTTAAGCAATACAGCATTAATCCTTATCCAATTAAGTAGCTTAAATACATTGTGCATTTAATATAGATCAATATGGCCCTTTACAGCATGTAATTTAAATGAATATCTTAGAAGATATTAGAGATTTAAAAAGTGGGCGCAGAGCGCGTTGGCAGGGGCCGGGTAGTACAGGATAAGTAGGATTGTAATTCATATTACTTTGGCTTCAAAGTAATTGCGAATATTATGTGTGTTCATTATACTCAAAATAAACCTAATAGTATTATTTCAAGTAAGAGACCGCGAAATTGCTTAGATGTTTAGATTTTTGGATGTTTGTTTCTCAATGATGCAAAGACGGCCAAACGGATTTAGATCGAATTTGGCACAAAGATATATTATATCATGGATACGTAACAGATAGGATACCTACTTTATCCCGGTAGTAGGTTCCCGGGTGTTATTTTCCGACAGCTATACGGGCCAAGCCACTGGCAAAAGTACTATTCCTATAATTAAGTTCGGTGTCTGGTAAATGATTGAGTGTCTGTATAGGTAAAATAGGAGCGTTAAGAAAAACCAGGAAGACTTATATTCAACTAAACCAAGCCCTATGTCACAGTCTTCTTACTCTGAATACTATTACTTTTATTTTAAAAACACCAACACACATGATGTTCTCATAAACTATGAATCCTAAGTAATATGAGTTATAATCCTACTACTAATAATATTATATATGTGAAAATATGTATGATTGGGTGTTTGTTTCTCAATCACGCAAAAATGGCTGAATGGATCTGGATCGAAAATAGCACACAGAGTCTATATTACCTATATAAAACATCGAATAACACATTCTTATCGCGGTAGTACGTCCTCTTGCATTAATTTCCGACATCCACGCGGGCGAAGCCGCGGGCAAATAATATTATAAATGTGAAAATATGTATGATTGGGTTGTTGTTTCTCAATCACACAAAAATGGCTGAATGGATCTGGATCGAAAATAGCACACAGAGTCTATATTACCTATATAACCTGGAATAACACATTCTTATCGCGGTTATACGTCCTCTTGCATTAATTTCCGACATCCACGCGGGCGAAGCCGCGGGCAAAAGCTAGTATATAATATTATTAGTAGTAGGATTATAACTCATATTACTTAGGATTCATAGTTTATGAGAACATCATGTGAGTTGGTGTTTTTAAAATAAAAGTAATAGTATTCAGAGTAAGAAGACTGCGACATAGGGCTTGGTTTAGTTGAATATAAGTCTTCCTGGTTTTTCTTAACGCTCCTATTTTACCTATACAGACACTCAATCATTTACCAGACACCGAACATAATTATAGGAATAGTAATTTTGCCAGTGGCTTGGCCCGTATAGCTGTCGGAAAATATCACCCGGGAACCTACTAACGGGATAAAGTAGGTATCCTATCTGTTACGTATCCATGATATAATATATCTTTGTGCCAAATTCGATCTAAATCCGTTTGGCCGTCTTTGCATCATTGAAAAACAAACATCCAAAAATCTAAACATCTAAGCCATTTCGCGTTCTCTTACTTGGAATAATACTATTAGGTTTATTTTGAGTATAATGAACACACATGATATTCGCAATTACTATGAAGCCAAAGTAATATGAATTACAATCCTACTTATCCTGTACTACCCGGCCGCTGCCAACGCGCTCTGCGCCCGCTTTTTAACCCGGCGTCATGGGGGTGGAAAATTGTTACACGGACGTGGGGGCTGGGTCATCATTACCCGGATAAGGAATGTGAATATTTGTGTATGTATTTGAGAAAATTAATATTTTTTGTTGCCTACAATAATTTTCTGTTATAAGGGTAATAAAAAACTAGAAACATAATGAAAATAGAAATTTTTATTAATAAGAAGAATGTTTTGAGAAATATACACTAAAAAATCAACAAATTTGGCTTCCTTCAGCAAAACTTAACATAAATAAAATATTAACCAGTCTTTAGTTTTCTAATGGCACTTTTATAAATGTTCTTATATAAAATAATAAAAAAAGCTAATCAGACTCCTCGTTATTAATACAATTGGCGCATAAAGGTACTATATGTTGAGGACAAATATGCTTGTTATATCCTTCACACACGTGTGTAGTTTTGCGATCTTTGCTTGCAGGACACACCTGACACCTCTTACGAGCATTTGTTTTTTTTGCTGGGGGCTCCTCTATAGGCTCGCCTGAAAATTGGCCAATTTCTTTGCGAAGGTCTCGCGGCAAACTTTGAACATTCCGGCGGATTTTCAAGTGCTCACTGACAAGAGCAAGGCCTAGATTTTTCAAATAACGGCGTTGCTTTAGGTTTGACTCATTATTTATGCGATGTATTATGAGTATGTATATTGCCGTGTATACTCACAATCACGAGTCGACGAACTTGCTGATGCATATTCGTCCTGCTGCAGATTTGCGTCAGACTGTACCCTACTTCTAATTGTCGCCAATGGAACCTCGTCCTCATCCGAAATCTCGTGCTCCTTATTGGTGGCTTCACTACGCTCACTCACATGGTCATCATCCTGGTCAGACTCCTGATCAGACAGCATAACATCCGAGTCCGATTCTTCAAGTATCGCCATAACACGACATCTTTCCAGTTCTTCGCGGTCCATTATTACTCGTACTACCTACCGAAAAAAAATAAAAAAAACGTCAAAATCACAAAACAATGTAGTAACACAAATAAAAAGCATTGTAAACAACAATAGATCATTTAAACATTGATTGATAAAAATGGCATAAAATAGTTACACTGAATACAGGCATGGGTCATATTTACCTTTTTTCCAATACAACACTTGTAACTCCCAACGTGGTCCCCGCACGACTGATTTCGCGGGTAAAACGTGTAGAGGGACTCAATAACTCCAGCTACTGAGAAGAGCGGCAACGTCGCGTGCGTCGTTTTAAAATTATAAGTGAACTACAAAAGCGCGGGTAATTTTGACCCAGCCCCCATGACGCCGGGTTAAATCTTTAATATCTTCTAAGATATTCATTTAAATTACATGCTGTAAAGGGTCATATTGATCTATATTACATGCACAATGTATTTAAGGTACTTAATTGGATAAGGATTAATGCTGTATTGCTTAAAATCGCTTCGTAAATAAGCCCTTATTTCTCGTAAAAAGTAAAAGATAAAAAATGCTTATTGTGGGTTATCCCTAAGAGATAGACATATACCATTGAGGACATTTTTGTAGGCCTTTTTAAGGTGTACAATACTGTAGTACATTATTTTGATCTATTTCGTAGGATTCTTCCAGGGTTTTTCGAATTTTGAGACGTATGTCAGCGTAGTTTTCGAAGACAGTTATTTTTTTCTAAAATAAAAGAATCTTTCTAAAATAAAAGTAGCCTAAGTTACTCCTTGTTACATCAGCTATCTGCCAGTGAAAGACCCGTCAAAATCGGTCCAGCCATTTCAGAGATTAGCGGGAACAAACAGACGACAGACAGACAGACAAAAATTGTAAAAAATGTTGTTTTGGTATATGTATCGTGTATACATCCATATAGGTACACTTAGTAAAAAGTGGTTATCTTAATATTAAAAACAGACACTCCAATTTTATTTATTTGTATAGATGTATAGATTATAATAATTATTTTCTCTGTGTGCAGATGGCATTTGAAGCGCCATCACATGAAGCAATGGGTCTATTTAATTATAATATGCCGATGCAGAGAAAAATTTCAACCGTCTTGTTCGCTTGTTCTTCATCATTGAGGATTTAATAGCTGTCCTTAGATCCATGCTCATGTTCTGTCACAGAAATTATATGTCTATGATGAATAGCTATTGAATGTACATCACTGACCTAGAGGTGATGTTGATCGATTTAGGAGCCCGCGCTTCAGAGAAGATCAAGTATGATATATTTTTTACTTCCGCCCTATCTGTAGCCAATGCTGTCCTACCTCAAATTCGAGTCTAGCTACAGCCTTGCGTGGACGCGACGCATGTGTGGAGGATAAACTTTGGTTAGGAAATCACGCGACTGCAATGAAAACATTGGAGCTTGTTTTTTAATTTTGTTCACTTTTTGACAAGGCAGACGTGTTTTTTAAAGATTAAAATTGCATTTTTTTTTATTTGATACCTTTTATGTGATATAACGATTTTTTGTCCCTATTACTTTTTAGGGTTCCGTACTAAAACTGTTTAATTGAAATGCTGTCTTTTACATACAGAAAAATAAATTCTTAGAAAGTTATCTGGTTGTTGTGTGTATTGTTATAAATTTTTGTTATGTACTAAGCAAGCTCTAGACCACGACTGTATAAGTAGACAAATTTTTGAAGCCGTTTAGAAGCAGAGATGTGACATTTTAAAAATAACAGTATTTGAAATGCAAAATAGATAATACAAAATACCTATTTCCATTTTGTATTTAAATACTTTTTTAGAAAAGCATTTTATATTTTATTTGAAATACTTTTTTGGACATATTTTGTATTTGCAAAATGCAAAATACTTTTTGCTAAGTTTTGTAAACATCAAAGAATTAATAAATTAATGAGATGAGAAATGGTACTTGTTTTTCTCACTATGGCAACACTGATTTGAACTGCTTTCTTGTCAGGGGCCACTTAGATATTTAGTTTTACTTTTTTCTTATGGTGGCATGATTATGAGACCACTCAGGAGAAAGATGAGTGACAGTGTATTTGAGCAAATTATTTTATTCAAATATGTTAAGTAAATTTAATTTAAGTAAGTTATCACAGTAAATTTACCACCCTGTTAGCTGACTGAAATAAATAAACTTTTTAACAAAATAAAGATACTTTAAAACTAAAAGTATTTTATTTTAATAAAGCATTATATAAATACATATTTTGCATTTAGTATTTTAAATATAAAATGAAAAACTATTTTGTATTTGAAATAAGAAAATACAAAAGTATTTGCATTTTGCATTTGAATACATTTTATAACCTATTTTGCACATCTCTGTTTAGAAGTTATGGTGGAATAAACTCGCAAACATACATGAATCCTGAAATCAATAACACTCCTTTTTATGGGTAGTCGCGTAAAAAGACACGTTCCGTCGATCCCAAATTGAATGAGGGAAGAAGAATGACGATTCGTTTAGATTCAAATCATTGCACCATTGTTAGGTGGTACATGTGTTAGACAACGCAAAATGGGTCTCATGTTGAGAAGAGCCTGAAATATTTGTTGAGTGTAGCGGGTAGCGGATAAGTGCGACGACAAAAGGTACAGGCGCAGCGCAGGCGAAGAGCAATCGTAAGTGTTCCGTAGTGCCACTGGTCTGCACCCTAATTGCGAAACGCACAATTTATCAGAATCTGAATGGGATTGAAGATTATTTCTAAACCATTGCGTCATTTGTTCGAATAAATTGTCGGCTCAGCAACGTAAATAACGCAACATTAACGCAATGAATGTTGTTTAACTATGAATAAGAAACCAAATCCTACCGATAAAAAGTTCCGCAATTACCCCTCTGCGTATTTCCAATGTGTACAAGGCTAGAACGCAAGGGTGTGAAACTAGTCGCGTATAGATTGGAAATCACTTTTTAATCAAGGTCTTCCAATCTATACAAGAGTAGTACGCAAATACTCGTGTATACTTTGTAGTGGCCAAAGTAACTAAATTGTTCCATAATATACAGTGCTACTCCGCATGCAAACTAAACCTGTAGGTATAGACGAGCGGCCGACGAGTGTCAGAAACGACATGGTTTGGGGAGTTTAGGTTAGGTTAGGTTAAAACTGCGACCTCCTACGCACGAGCCGAGCGAGCGAAGCGAGCGGTGCCGCGGTAGCGGCCGGCGAGTGCCAGAAACGACATGGTTTGGGGAGGTTAGGTTAAGGTAAAACTGTGACCTCCTATGGAAACGCCGTGATTCTGTTGACGAGCCCTGCCAGCGAAGTGTCCTGTCGAGCGTTGCTACTTCCCCTTCATTTTATTCGTCAACCCCACAGAATATAATCAAACATATTTCTCAAAAATGGGGGGGGGGGGGGTTCGAAACTTTTCCTTCACAGGAGAGGCTCTACACCCCCCTCCTCCCGTAACACCCCTTAAATCGAAGCCCGGCAATCAGAAGTCCTACCAAATTCCTATGGTGGCATTCTGGCCTTGTGCCTGGGCCTCTGCGCGTCTACGTTACAAACTATACATATACAAGTAGTACGCAAAATTCGTGTATACTTTGTAATCACAAGTTTAAAAAATGCATTACAAAATATACGCGAGCAGATTCCTATGGTTGCGTTTTGGCCTTGTACAGAATGGAAATACGCTACCCCTCTGGTTTCATCATAATAATACACAATAATTTCAATTGAGACTGGACACCAATTTATTTTAGTTAATTATTTTATTTATTCTACCAATTTGTATTTATTGAGGGGACGCCCTAGGAGGACATATAGTGACCTTATTGGTGATGTTCTTCAGAAAGGTCAAGTGCGTAGTACTGGCAACCGGTGTGTGTGTATGACCAATTATATGAACATAAACGAGGCAAAAGGAGTGTGTAGAGATCGTAGCAGGCAGTGGCGTGCACAGGGTTTTATCAGCGGGTAGGCAGTTCAAAAAAAAAAAACGTCTTTCGTAATTGCTTAAGTTAGTGAAGAAAAACTCACTAGGTGGTTTAAAAGTTTGAAATGGCGATTTCCTGATAATGCTAATAAATGATTTCGGCCACCTCAAATATCTGATCCAGGTGAGTGATAGTTGAAAAAGGCCCTTCATGTTATTCGTATATGTAAATATATTTAATAGGTAAATTAAGTACGGGTAACAGCAAAAATAATAAAGTAAACAAACTCATTCATAAATGACATCTACGCGCCTATCTTTTTTTAAATATGATTTTAAACCATCGTCATAAAAAGTTGGTATGCGTCTTCATTCGACCAATAATTCTTTTTCCGTCGAAAGCACAGAAAGATGTGTAGGTACTTGTTGTTGACTTTGTGTGTTTCTTAAATAGGTACGTAAGAATACGTTTTAATGAAAAACTTCTTCGTAATACTTCTCTCAATACGATAATTACCAAAATCTTTGAGCAAGCCGCAGGATAGTAATCATGTAAATCTGCAAATCCCGAACAATTCCACACTGTACTCGAACTACTAAACTAGCAAGGAAAAAAAATATTTAAATGTGTGTAAACAACAACATAGCCGGTTTTAGTTGCTTAATTATTACTATGAAACTTACGAGTTGCATTACCTCTTTGCTGGGTTATAATTCTCGTTACTCAGGTACACATTTCCATTTAGATACACTTTTTAACAAACACATTTTCAACACAAACCTCACAATCGAACAACATTTTGAAAAAAACAAACAAACAATTCAAAAAACTAATTGAAATAAGCAACAAATCTAACTAAATATTAACGTTTGTAAATGAATTAATCACAAGAAAACTCAATCAAAATGAAAACATAAAACAGCGCGCTTCACATGTACGAAATCAATATGGATCCTTTCGTAAACAAACAATTTCTAAATTTTGATAACTAAAACGTTGACAAAAAAAAATTGCATCATTGCGAATCGTAATGTTCCTGAGGCTACGTACATATTCAACTTGATCGCATAATACTCACAGCGCGCTGTGATAATACTCACCAATCACAGGCGTCCCAGCGCCATTATTGAATGGCGCAGGGACGCCTGTGATTGGTTATCCTGCGGCAGGACTTCGCTTTATGTGTGCAATGTATAGACACGAAAATGTAGAAGAAATTACCACTACATGCGTACATTTATGAATGAAATAAAGACACGATCGTTCGCTGCTTGCTTACGTTGCGATCTGTTATGCATGCGTTGTCGTAGTAAATAGAACGGTATGAACGTTGCTATTATATTTACATTAGGCGTTTAAACTTTTTGAATGGTTTTATTACTTACTGTTAGTATAATTCTTTTATTTTTGAAATATTAGTAACTAGTCCTGATCTAGGGTCTAGACCCTAGGGTCTGCAGTGTCTTTTTGCCTATATGGACTGCACGCCACTGGTAGCAGGTTCCGTGGTTTCTGCCTATCCCCATGGGAAAAAGGCGTGATTGTATGTATGTATGTAATTTGTATTTATATAGAGTAGGTACTGTGCAGCTCCAAGCTTTCGAAGATAACCGATTTTTTTCTTATGCTGGTAGTTAGATATTCGATCCATTTCCTCCTAGTTTTTGTGTGTCATATTCTATTGACAGGTCGAGAAAAGCCATAACTTAGCAGTCAACGTAATATAAACAAGATTTTGTCTAGACTGTAAAGAGATTGTGACCTCTGATTTTGTTTCGGCCTTTTCCTTCAGAGTAGACAGATAGGAAACGCCTACTTCATCTATTTTTTTTAAATATTAAGCTTGCAACGCATAGTATATTCGGCAGTAGGTATACCGAATACCGAATATTCGGCGAGCCCCCTGACCGAATAACCGAATATTAGGCAAAAGTATTCGGCCGGATTTTAACGCCAAAACTTGTACGGACGTGATTGTTTCGCGCTCGTTTGGTCTAACCATTCTACCGCTGTCACTGTCAAACGTCAAAAAATATAGTTTGCCAACAGCCTAAACGAGATCCAGCCTCTTTTCGGGCCACTTGTGATTAAACCCCAATTTCTCGATATTTTACTATGAAACCCATATAAGATTGTGACTGTTTCGTAATGTGTACAAGTTTTCCTATTAGTTGTATGACATTTATGTAATTTGGGTCAGAATAAAACGAGTATCATTCAAATTAAAAACGAGTTTTGTTATTTTCGTCCCATTTTTATCGTTAAAGGTCCCAGAAATAGTAAAAGACATATTTTAACCTTACCCTTCTAAATTTTGATTACGACAATAATTCAAATACACAGAATCCTTATTTTTTTTTGGATGGGAAATCATCAAATGACTTCTCCCGCTCTGGGCGGAGCGGAAGCGCGTGTTAGACTTTTACTGACTAAAACCCACCCGTGTTCCTTCAGTTGCCCATATGCCAGGGCCACGGTAACTCTTTCGAACGAATCTCGCGACCCCAGCAGGCATCGGTCCTAGCAGACTCCTTCAGTATTGCTGACATCTCTTTGAGGCGCGCGTGGAACACTACGCGCCGTCGACCCGAGCCTGGTCCTTACCGGGCGCCGAGCTAACCATTGCTCGCCGCCCGCAAGCTCGCGCCTACGGTGGCCGGGAGTCCGCTATCAACTCCCGATGCCCTGGGCGTCTCCTCCTGCGGTGGCTAGGGACGTGAGGGCGCAGAGACTGCCACTCCCTCACACGCCCCGCCTCCTCCTTCGCGAGGATTACTGCTTCGCAGAATACATAGAATCCTTAACTTTTCTAATACAGAAGATGATTATGTACCTGTGTTATGTACCAATGACTACTTAAATGATTATAAGAGATATGAAAAGATGAATATATACGTAATAAATCTTTTATTTTTTCATTTTCCAACTGTCTCCACCAATTATGTATACATATAACAAAATATATTACTTAAGAATTCGGTATTCGGCCGAATAATAATATGTAGATATTCGGTATTGTATATGTGGAGTCATCAGGATGGTTTGAGCTACGATCAGCCATTAGGCGGGTTTATGTGAGTATCGTGCAAATAAATAACAATTACTTAGGCAAATAATCACTTTACACTTTAATTACTTCTACAATCAACTACTATTAAAATAAAATGGGTCAACAAAACGTAGGACAGTTCCGAAGCGTCTTCACTGCTCGATCACCAGGTTAAGAATGCCCAATGCCCCGACTTGGCGTGTTCTCTTCAACCTCCTAACCGACCGGAAACGCCCGACTCTGTCAAAGCGCGCCAACTCTAGTTCTGACAGTTGCCGCTAGGCGGCGTGCCTTGTTTTGTTGCAAACTTCAATTGCCGGATGCGAAATATATCTATACAAATAAATAAAATTGGAGTGTCTGTTTTTATTATTAAGATAACCACTTTTTACTAAGTGTATATGGATGTATACACGGTACATATATCAAAAAAACATTTTTTACAATTTTTGTCTGTCTGTCTGTTTGTTCCGGCTAATCTCTGAAATGGCTAGACCGGTTTTGACGGAACTTTCACTGGCAGATAGCTGATGTAACAAGGAGTAACTTAGGCTACTTTTATTTTAGAAAAAATAAATAATAGTTTAAAAAAACTAAAAACACGCTGAATTTTGAGACGTATGGCAGCGTAGTTTTCAAAGACAGTTTTTATGAAAAAAAATTTGTTTAATACCACGCGGACGAAGTCGCGGGTAACAGCTATTACCTATAATATAACCTGAATTAACACATCTTATCGCGGTAGTACGTCCTCCTGCGTTAATTTCCGACTTCAACGCGGGCGAAGCCGCGGGCAAAAGCTAGTAATTAATAAAAGGCCGAATATAATAAATGCAGCCGAATAGGCCGAATACCGAATAGTAACCGAATATTCGTTGCAAGCCTGTAAAATATGATTACAAACCATCTTAGAGAGATTAAATTATTTATCATTCATCTAGATCTCACAAAACAATCCAATGATCCAAAAATTCGTTGATGTTCTAATAAACACAATTTTCTATGTAAATATCAGTTTAAATTGATACTTCAATGTTCGTGCAACAAGTGTCAGTGTCAGTACTGAGTATCAGTGAACTGTAAACAGTTATTGTGACTAATATTACTACCGATAATTCTGTTTCGCCAAACGATCTGACAATGTTTCAAAGTTTAAAAACACGTACTGAACTCCTAAGTTTTGTAAACACAGTACCTACTTATTGTCTTTGGAGTGATGATGATGAGTCGCGTCGCTCGAGTCGTGCGGCGGCCGGTCGATTGCGTTTTAATAAAGAGATATGATACAACATACAATTGATACAATACAACCTCTACAGGTGGGTACTGACCGGTGTTACGGGGCGTAATATAACGTGTTACAAAGCGAGCATTCGTGCAGTCAGCGTGGGGAAACAAGCGAGCAACTACCTACTGCTCTACCGGTTGTCGGATGTTTCCTGAATCCCTTTGAGTTTGAGGTTACGAGCTTCAATCAGCACCTGGGTCAGCACGCTGCGGCGAGTCGTCACGAGCGCTTGTGGCACAAGCGTCGGTTCTTGGTACTTCGGGCCTTTATTTTATTCGATGTGTTTATTTCTTGGTAAAAAGATGGGGAGGGACAAAGAAAAACTGTATATCTTAGACAAATAAAAGAAGACTCTGTTTTATGCAAACCGGCCCATTTTAAACATTAAAAGAAAATAAAAAAAGGAGATGCTTGGGTTACATTGGCTTCATTACTTGACAGTCAAAAAGATTGCTGTAAGAAGAAACTGACTTATTCACTGGCTAGGGCTACACTGACGGAAAACAAAAAAATATTCACTGCATAATCTTGGACTAAACTATAAACAAAATGAAAGAAAAAACCGCGCAATGCAAGTCGAAATACGTCCTGTCAAGCGAAGCGTGTAAGTAGCGTCAACTATCGTTCCAAGGTCACGCGCGTCGATCCGTATCCGCGGATATACAATGTTAGACGATCTGGCACAACAGATTTTTACAAAAGGCGCGGCGGCGTGCGTAGTTACGACATGCTCGCTGCACTCTCTGCGAGTGTAACATTTTGCCCCGTACCGCCAGTTGGTACCCACCTTAAGACTTCACCGTAGTGTGACATTGTCTGGTTACACACTGTAGACATTGTTCGGTGCCCGGAGTCCTATCTGATGAGCTCCGATCCCTTTTCTCGACGGCTTGTAGTATCGGCTTCTTCAAGGCATCAAGCTATATTGTTCAGAGACAGTTAATTAATACAAACGACACGATAGCCTACCTGAACCTTACCATCATTGTAAATCTCTTGGACCGTAGTAAAATCTTCTTTCTGAACATTGCGTGGCAACGCCATTGGTGCCGATCGGTCTACCGTAGCGTTGCTCACAATCACTTAAAACCAATGAATTAACACTGAGTGACCTTGGTAAACAAAAGTACGCAAAGTGTATACAATGCAGTGGCTATGACTCAGTTGTTACCAAACTCATCGAGATTCAAGAAGCGATTGATTACTGCGGCCACCGCGGAGGAGTAGCAAATGGAGTAATAATGCAGACGGCACAATTCTCAGGTGCTGTAGGTCGGTAACATTCACCAAACCAAGACGTTTTAGAACTGACTCACCTGACACCAGTATAAAATGTTAAAATACTAAGCTACGACTGCTCTATAAAAGTAATAAAATTGATCTTTCTTTCGCAAATTAGTAACCAATTGAAGCCAAGATTTGTAGGTAAACGCCTCATTTACTGTTTATAGCAATAGTGCTAGAGAACATAGAGATATTCCATAATTATAGGTGTGTACCTATAGAAATACCCAAGCTGCTGGCATGATATAATTAAGTGACGCTCCCTAATCAGTAGGCCCTCGTTACCAGCATGGGCAATTTTGCTTCTTCGATAATATTGATTGATATTTGATTCGGCACAGAATCGTTATGACATGAACAGCTATGCAAGCCATCTTCGACTTCGTGTGATCTTCCATACTGCCCACACTCCGTGGCCACTAGAGCGAGTGCCGCGCGGCGTGTCAAGCACAGCTGTTGAGCCTCCGCCGACTCAATCCCTCAAGGCGCTGCTCTCGGGCGACTCCGACATCAATGTCGCGACCTGCTTCTGTCGCGCGGTAATTAAAACTGAATGAAATGTTCCGGCGATTACAATCTGAATTGTTGTCATCTATCGGCCCTGAGAGCGACCACATCGTATCACAAATGTAACAAAGAACGTAACTTTAACCAAATTATGAAATTACTTCAAATGATCGTCCACTGAGGTCTATGCTATATGAAGTCAGACGTAATGTCATAAAGTCGAAAGGACCATAAATTCTTGAACTAAATATTTATGATACCGGTGGGTATCAAATATAAGGGGTTAATTAGCACATTCGAAAAATATATTTAATGTTAGCTTAACTCCAAAATCATTTAAATTAAAAGTAAATTACTACTGCAAAAAACACGCTCTAAAATATTTGAAAGATTAAAATATTCTCATCTGTGGGCCGAGGTCGTATGCGACCAACCTACCATAACAAAATAATATATTCTAACAGTTGGTATTAAGCGATCATATGTTTTAGGGCATTTTTTTTAGTTTTTGAACTTACTATTTGTCAATACATTTCACTTATCAATAATATAATAATAATATATACTTATACCTATTATATCTTTGGACAACTAACACAACGTTATCTGATCCCAAACTAGGCAGAGCCTGTACTATGGCAACCAGACAACTGATAAACATACTTATATATTTCTAAATACATACATATTATAGATAAATTACACTCAGACACAGAACAAATGATTGGGCTCATCACACAAAGATTTGTCCTGGGTGGGATTCGAACCCACGACCTCAGTCTTAGCAGGTGAAAAAGGCAGGTGGTCAATAGTACAGATGTTTACCGACAACCAGGTCAACGTTATTCAAGCGCAAAAAGATACTTGTAGCTGTTAACACCATTCGTGGGAGCGTGTGAAATGTTTGTGACCAAAATGGGTTCAGAAATGGTAAAACAATAAACTTGGCAGTGTTTGATTTTTTACATAATGTTATCTTAAGAGTAGACCAGAATATACCTGTTTGTACGATATTCTGCGATATGACCTAGGCTTTCGACCATGTCCGTCACGATATAGGTACTTATTGAAAAATTAGAAGCATGTGGCATTCGAGCTAATGTTTCAAGTCTTATCCAATCATACCTAAACGATAGAAAACAGTTCACAGAAATACCTGCAATACATAATAGAACTAGACATGAAATAATCCACAAATCAACAGAACGTATTGTGAAACTTGGCGTATCTCAAGGTACTGTTGTTGGTCCACTGTTATTTATACTTCATATTAATGACATTCCTAAAAGTGTTGACCACCCAATGACATTATTTGCCGATGATAGTTCCATCACAGTTTCATGTAATAATAGAGATACATAGGAAACTGACATTAACAATTCAATAGAGTCAATCAAATGGTTGGAAAACAACAATCTTAGATTAAATATCGATAAAACAAACATTATGCATTTCGCCCAAAGATCAACCATTCCTAATGTAAATGCTAACTATTGTGATAAATATATAAACAAAGTCGACACAGCCAAATGTCTAGGTGTAACTATTGACAGTAAATTAGATTGGAAAGCACATAGTATACAGAAGCCTTAAACAAAAAAATTGTAATCCCCCATATGCACTTTTTAAATTAGCTCCAATGCTAAATGTTGACGCACTACTATCAGCTTATCACGGCTTAGTATCGTCTAATTTAAGATACGGAGTTATTTTTTGGGGAAACTCAACAAACAAAGATGTTATCTTTAAAACCCAGAAGAGATTGCAAAGAACTATGTTCGGACTCCATTGCACTGACAGTTATAAACCTTTGAAATAGACGCGACAACAGCAAACTTTGCATCCCAAGATCTCGAACAGTATTACTACGTAAAAGTGTATTCTGTATGGCGCCAATCCTATATCTATACATATCTATACAAATAAATAAAATTGGAGTGTCTGTTTATAATATTAAGATAAACACTTTTTAGGGTTCCGTTGCCAAATGGCAAAAAACGGAACCCTTATAGATTCGTCATGTCTGTCTGTCTGTCCGAGTATGTCTCAGCCACTTTTTTCCGAAACTATAAGAGCTATGCTATTGAAACTTGGTAAGTAGATGTATTCTGTAAACCGCATTAAGATTTTTACACAAAAATAGAAAAAAAAAATATTTGGGGTTCCCCATACATAGAACTGAAACTCAAAAAAAAAATTTTCATCAAACCCATACGTGTGGGGTATCTATGGATAGGTCTTCAAAAGTGATATTGAGGTTTCTAATATCATTTTTTTCTAAACTGAATAGTTTGCGCGAGAGACACTTCCAAAGTGGTAAAATTTGTGTCCCCACCCCCGTAACTTCTAAAATAAGGGAATAATAAATCTAAAAAAAATATATGATGTACATTACCATGTAAACTTCCACCGAAAATTGGTTTGAACAAGATCTAGTAAGTAGTTTTTTTTAATACGTCATAAATCGTAAACCACAATTTACCTTTCATTCAGTCAAATCATCATCAAATAATAGGTCTTTACCTATGAAAATGCCGTTTTCTATGAAAAAAATTAAACGAATTTTTTTCATGTATTTTTTATTTGTTTTAATCGAAATAATCACCCATGCAATCAATGCATCTTTGCCAACGCAGTGGCAGTTTATTGATGCCCTTCTTAAAAAATCAGCTGGACGGGAGGCAACAAATTCTTCAAAGGCATTTTGTACTGCCTCTCGGGTATTGATTTTTTTTCCCGCCAAGAACTTATTCAAATTCTGGAAAAAGTAGTAGTCTGTAGGCGCAAGGTCTGGTGAGTAGGGCGGATGACAGAAAGCTTCCAACCCCAGTTCTTGCAACTTGGAGACCGTCTGCTGTGCAGTATGAGGTCGCGCGTTGTCGTGCAGGAGCAGCGGAGACGAGCGATTGACCAATGCTGGTTGAAGTTGTGCCAGCTTCTCCATCATTGAGTTCAGTTCTTCACAGTACACATCTGCAGTAATGCTCACCCCGTTTGGTAAGAAGCTGTGATGAATCACGCCGGCGCTAGACCACCAAACAGTGACCATCACTTTTCTAGGGGTAAGTTTTCGTTTAGGGCATTGTTTAGGTGTTGAACCAGGATCCAACTAACTTGCTGAGCGCTTGCGGTTATCAAACAGAATCCATTTTTCATCGCAGGTAACAATGCGGTTCAAAATTCCTTCATTTGTGTGTCTGTTGAGCAGTGCAAGGCACGTCTCGACGCGTACTTCGCGCTGGCGGTCATTGAGTTCGTGGGGCACCCATTTGTCAAGCTTTTTTACCTTGCCAATTTGACGCAAATGGACCAATATTGTTTTGACGCTAACGTCGAAAGCTGCTGCTAATTCAGCCGTAGATTGTGTATCATCAGCTTCCACAATCGCCTTTAATTCGTCATTGTCGACCAAAGTCTTCGGACGACCGCGAGGTCCATTTTTCAGGTCGAAATTTCCAGAACGGAAGCGAGCAAACCAACAACAGGTGGTGCGTTGGTTTGTAGTGTTAGCTCCGTAAACGGCGTTGATGTTGCATGCCGCTTGTGCCGCGTTGCTGCCGCGACGGTACTCATATTCCATAATTACTCGAATTTTTAACGTATCCATGATGACGAAAAAGATTGAAATGCGATGAAAATGTAACAGTAATCAATAAACAAATGACTACTTTTGGAAAAAGAATTCCATGTTTTTAAAATAAAATTAATTTGAAATTAGAATTCTTAGACAAACAAAAATTATTTTCATTTGAAATGACCAGTACTGCAGAACGGCAATTTCATAGGTAAAGACCTAATATAAAAATAAAAAACAAAAAAATAATTTCATAAACATAAACCTTATGCATAAACCGTGAATACCTGAAGGTTTGTACGGAACCCTCGGTGCGCGAGTCCGACTCGCACTTGGCCGGTTTTTACTAAGTGTATATGGATGTATACACGGTACATATACCAAAACAACATTTTTTACAATTTTTGTCTGTCTGTCTGTCTGTCTGTTTGTTCCGGCTAATCTCTGAAATGGCTGGACCGATTTTGACGGGACTTTCACTGGCAGATAGCTGATGTAACAAGGAGTAACTTAGGCTACTTTTATTTTAGAAAGATTCTTTTATTTTAGAATAAAATAACTGTCTTCAAAAACTACGCTGACATACGTCTCAAAATTCGATAAACCCTGGCTGAATCCTACGAAATAGATCAAAACAATGTACTACAGTATTGTACACTTAAAAAGGCCTACAAAAATGTCCGCAATGGTATATGTCTATCTCTTAGGGATAACCCACAATAAGCATTTTTTATCTTTTACTTTTTACGAGAAAAAAGGGCTTATTTACGAAGCGATTTTAAGCAATACAGCATTAATCCTTACCCAATTAAGCACCTTAAATACATTGTGCATTTAATATAGATCAATATGGCCCTTTACAGCATGCAATTTAAATGAATATCTTAGAAGATATTAGAGATTTAAAAAGCGGGCGCAGAGCAGCTGGCGGGTCGTACGTCCGTCCCATCCATCCGTGGTCAGCGGCCGGGTAGTAGCAGGATAAGTAGGATTGTAATTCATATTACTTTGGCTTCATAGTAATTGCGAATATCATGTGTGTTCGTTATACTCAGAATAAACCTAATAGTATTATTCCAAGTAAGAGACCGCGAAATGGCTTAGATGTTTAGATTTTTGGATGTTTGTTTCTCAATGATGCAAAGGCGGCCAAACGGATTTAGATCGAATTTGGCACAAAGATATATTATATCATGGATACGTAACAGATAGGATACCTACTTTATCCCGGTAGTAGGTTCCCTGGTGATATTTTCCGACAGCTATACGGGCCAAGCCACTGGCAAAAGTACTATTCCTATAATTATGTTCGGTGTCTGGTAAATGATTGAGTGTGTGTATAGGTAAAATAGGAGCGTTAAGAAAAACCAGGAAGAGTTATATTTATTTATTATTTATTTATTTTATTATTTATGTACACACAGTAAAAAACAGAGTGATAAGACATATTAAAACAATTGAGTACAAAGGTACTGCTTATTTCTTAAGAAACTTCTTCCAGCAGACCTGCGAAAGGAGAAATGAAAAAGAAATGTAGCCCTATGTCGCAGTCTTCTTACTCTGAATACTATTACTCTTATTTTAAAAACACCAACACACATGATGTTCTCATAAACTATGAATCCTAAGTAATATGAATTATAATCCTACTACTACTAATATTATAAATGGGAAAAAAATTTATGATTGGGTGTTTGTTTCTCAATCACGTCAAAATGGCTGAATGGATCTGGATCAAAAATAGCACACAGAGTCTATATTACCTATATAACCTGGAATAACACATTCTTATCGCGGTAGTACGTCCTCTTGCATTAATTTCCGACATCCACGCGGGTGAAGCCGCGGGCAAAAGCTAGTGTAACATAGAAACAATTATCACGTAGACAAAAATTATGTTGTATATAATTTAATTTAAAATTAACATGGAACAATGGACTTCTTTGAGTACTTTCTCTTACATAACACTTCACATTTCATTCAAACACATCACATTCGGAGTGGGTAGTCAGCAGTGCAATTAGCGTCCTTAGACTACGACAGATTGGGTATTCTGCTCTAGCTACAGTTTTATATGGCAGTAATTGCGCACACACATTGTGTCCTTGCATGAGCCAGCCCGCGATGCTGCGCCTGTAGCTTTAAATTAGCCCCTAAATAATTTAACCCAGATCCAGCCTGTCCCTTGCTGCCCTCCCCCAGTGATTGCCTAAGCCGAGGTGCGAACCCCCCTCGGGGTTACCCTTAGGACTTTCGCTTTAGTTTTAATTTTACTATGGCCCGGCTGGAGGTCTAAAAAGTTTACTTTTTAGAAATCGCCGGGCAAAAATCCGTTTAAGTAGTCAGAATCTTTTTCAGATTAACTACGAGATGTCCAACAAAAAAAACAAAAAAAAGTGCGGCGGCTCTAACGATGAACGTCTCTACAAGATAGTTAGTAGAGTTCCTACGTGTAGGGAAAGAAATGGTATAACTTGGTAAGTAAATGATGTTGGAGGCAAAGAGGCGCGAGAGAACGTCTCTAGAGGGACGTACCTACATCGTGCCCAGACTCTAATCAGTATTCTAAAACATGTTCCGCATGCGCGACTCTAGGTGAGTCTTCAGTGCGCGCCACTCGTTCCGCTTCCTAGCACAGACATTATAACATTGACTTTTTACAGAGCATTCGCGAGGACTCTCGTTAAATTGATTTCAGTTGCTGATAGAGTGACCGAATTGTTGAATTTTATTTTTATATCATAATAAAATTTAGGGACGTCTAAACAATAAATTGAAAGTTGCAAGTTCTGTATACCTTAGTCATGTTGATACTTGCCAGGTTGGAACCTTAAGTATAGACCTACATCATCCTCTTCAGCTCCAAGCCATCAAGGATCTAGCTCCACCTATACCTACAATCATGTGGCACTTGTATTGGCACTTACGACGTCCGAAGATTACAATCAACTCTTGACAATGAAATGATAATACATAGTTTAATGATGCACTTCAAATCAAAGCTTATCTAATCGTTAGCTATAACTTCTTCAATTATTCCTTGATAATGCTTGAGTAAAACGTGAGTAGGTATGTACCTACTAAGATAGCTGCACTATTCACTGCACACGTGCCTTCTATCAGACGGTCTTGGGGAAGGGGATGCATGATGAGTCCAAGAGTGAAGAGTCACTCGACACGGACATGTTAACTGCTAGCGACATGAACTGTCTATGTATGGTATTTTGATCTGTAGCTCCACACAGCTCATAGCCGGCTCGCTAGAAGAAGGTTCGCTTGGTAGCTTGCCATTCCCTGCGTTTTGCGTGCGGGTAATGATGACACAATGATGAGGAGTGCGCAGGAGCGCGTAGGCGGGGCTGTGCCGCGTGGAGCACATCCGGCGCGGGCGACACGCCCCGCGACCCTGGTGTCGGCGATAGCACTGTGAAGGTGCAGAGCTTCACGAACACAGACCACACAAATTTGAAAATAGAAAAATGAATATTTTTTTCAAGAATACGGCTTTCTCATATGACTCTCTCACCCAAAGACTACAGCTTTAGAAAGGTGCAACATGTTTCTATCGCTGATGAACAGTATACAAGCCTACTATGTGATGACTGACGAGTCAGACTCAGGACAATAGAATTAGTTTGAAGATGGAGCAACGACCTTTGGAGGTCAGCTCTCACAGCTGGATGTTGTGGCACAACTTGCGAGTGGATCTTTTCCAGTATAAGTTGAAGAATTTAGAAAGAGTATGAACACTAGCTTAGTTCAATGTATTGTATATGAATTGGATCACGCTACTGTTAATATACTTTTTTCACTACATTTACTGCTGTTCGCTGAGGTATGTGTTTGTAAGAACATAACCTTCTGCAACTGGTAATACTGTGGTCTGGGTAGGTATGAGTCTACGACGACTGTAAGCACTGCCATCACCACGACTGGTGTTTGAGGAGCACTCACAGCACTCACTCACCGGTTAATATCGTGTTACGGTGAGAAGCGAAGCGTCACCCCTCGTTACTCGCAGCTAATAATACTTGACACACATACCAAACAACGATAACCTTCACGCTCGTTACACAGGGACGGGGTAAGCAGTGTAGTCTTCTAATATGATATGGGTAATCCTAAAGAAAATAACATTATTACCAATGGCTTTTAGACCGTAAAACTGATGGCGCTTCCTGTTGCTTTAACTTTCGGAAAATGTTGATGTTGATAATAATGCGTGTTGTTGCTGCTGACTATGTTTTATGATACTAGAGGTACGGTCACTGTAGCAATGTGACAAACGTGCTTAAAGAGTAGTTCGCGACTGTACTGACGACCAATATTTTTATACAACCACTAACTAATTAATTCATCATTCAAAACCACACAAATTAGATTCGTGAAGTAAAAAATCGTGAAAACAGTAGGTATTATATTGGACACTAGCTTCTGCCCGCGACTTCGTCCGCGTTAAATTTCTTGTTCCCCCGACCCTTCCCGTCGCGTCGAATCGCCTACCCGTACGATTTTCGCCGTTTTTGCAACATTTTTCATTACTGCTCCGCTCCTCTTAGTTGTAGCGTGATGTTATATAGCCTTCCTCGATAAATAGGCTACCCAACACAAAAAGATATTTTCAATTCGGACCTGTAGTTCCTGAGATTAGCGCGTTCAATCAAACAAACAAACTCTTCAGCTTTATAATATTATTAGTATAGATTAAAACCTTATTCCATACAGGTGGGGGTGATTGCGTAACACAGTAGCAGTAGGAATGGCTTTCATTTTGACAGTACCTACAACAACATTCAAAAAATTAAAATTAAATTATTTGCGTCGTTACATTGAGCAGATTTGTTTTTCGTGCATATGGAGCAATGGATAGCAATATCGTTTCAGATTCTGACTGATAGTAGTTACGCTATTAGGGTGCCTGGCCTGTACGAAATGATCGAAAGACAAAAATTATCACGTTGATTTAAATCGAAGTTTTAGAGGTGTTTAGGCACTTTGCAAGTGGCTTTGAATATTGTTCATCAGTGTAGTTCTAAAACAAGTGCATCACATATAGGTGTGTGTGTGCACGTGACGCTTCCGTCAACTACGAACAGTTCGTCGGTAACACTTACGTTATATTACATCTTTAAGAAGATTTTATTGCTGAGGACGAGCCGTGTCGCAACACTCGTAAAATACGCGAAATTATTACCTTCAACGATCTGCATGTCTTTTGTAAAGACCATCGTCTGTGTTGATGTTGACCTTTCTAAGTGTCTACAGTTGACATTCAACAGTACGTTCATACTGTATGCGTTCTACAGTCCGGCGCGCGGCGTCACTCAGAGGAGTCGGAGGACTATTTATTAAGTACAGTCATGACATCAGTAGACAATTATCCTCCTTTTAAGGACAACTTGTGAATAAAAATGTTAATTGATTAGCAGTAGTGCGTGTGCACACACTTTTGTATCTGTCGTATACATATCCAAACAAATAAGCTATGCATATGCAAACAAATAAGCTAAGCATATGCAAACGGTTGGTATGGGGGTATGGTTTTTATGGTAACTTGCGCGCGGCGCCGAAGGTGCGACAGACCAGCTGTTTGATCGGTCAAATTTCTAAGAAGTTCGAAGTACCTATGCGCGCGGTTACTGACCTATTAGTACCTACTGGTCTAACTGCCCTGTTGGTCTCGTGGTCGCAATCGCGATTGCTGAGCGTGGGGTCCTGGGTTCGAATCCCGGGTCGGGCAAAGTGTTACTGGGTTTTTCCATTAGGAATTTCTTAGTAGCAGCCCGGAGTTTGGAAGTTGGCGGTGTGATACCCCCGTGCCTCGGAAAGCACGTTAAGCCGTTGGTCCTACGCCTGATCTCTCTCCGGTCGTGTCGGATTGCCGTCCCATCGGACTATGAGAGTGGAGGAAGAGTGAGTGCTCCTGTGTCTGTGCTCACACTTGAGCACTATAATATCTCCCGCGCCGATGGCTAGTCTCCGTTGAGATTGGCCGCCGTGGCCGAAATACGGTCTGGAGGACTATATAGTACCTACCAAATGTTCGATCGGTCAAAATTCTAAGAAGTTCGAAGTACCTACAACGGCGCGCGCTTACTGACCTATTACTATTGTCACTATCATAATACGAAATATGTAGGGTGTCCACAGTTTACTGATTTAAGGTCGGAATAAATTTAAAAAAAAGTATTGAGAAAATAATTGAAATGTGTTCTATTACTGAAACTGAACCACAAAAAAAAATTGCGCACTGGTTAATTTTTTTTCCTGAATACACGACTCAATGTGATCACTTGTATTGTATCTAAGCCTCTTGCCGCGACCCTTCTCATCCATCGGCGTTCGATACTATCTGAAGTAGTACCTATCTTTAGCTTCAGGGTTGACAGTTCAGACCGTCTGTTTACCACCACCACCGAGTGCTGCTCTTGCAAGGGCCCTGTAGAACTTGTATACAAGCAGAGGTAATCAAAATTGAACGGCCCGCGGCATCACCCACACAAGTCTCGATCTCGTGGAAATATCGGGATAAAACGTATCCTGTATTCCAATCCCGGTCATGTTCTACTCATTTGCGCTATGTCATCCTAATCCGTTCAGCCATTATAGCGTGAAAGACTAACGATCAATCAAACAAACAAACAATGTAATGTTTTCTCTTTATAATATTTAGTTTTTAGGTTTAGAAGAGTCCTTCAAGTCCGTTCTGTTGCATATTAACATGAGTCTATTAATGAATGCTGACAATTAAGTAGGTGGAACCTACTTAATTTACGAGCGCATACGGGCGCTAATTTACAATAATACATAATTCATATACGGTACCCTGCTATAATAAATGAGTTTAATATTATTATCTTCACGGCTGCGCCATGCGCGCTGCTGCGAGCTGCGGGCCGCTCGTTCATTCATTAGAAACAAGCACAGCTTTGGAAGCGTGCCATGACGAACAGACAATCATCATTGACACGCATTCAAAGTCAAACAGTGTTGATCGATTGTTTAGCCGAGTAGCCTCGTATCAAGGCCGAGCCAGCCCTGCAGCTGGGGGGTGGGGGGGGGAGGTCAGCCAACGTGAGGATGTCACGAGCAGCCACCGCGCACTCTGCGACCCCTGACCCGGTAGTAACCGATAGTTCACATAAACTTTACATTTATTTAAAAAAATCGCATAATAAAGCAATAAGAGCTAAAGAAACTCCAAGCTCCATTATGTGTATTCCAAAAGACATACTTATATGTAGTTCAGTTTATTGGTTCATAAAAGTATTACAGTATTGTGGTGTGACACTGGATCCTGCACCAGGATTCCCTGTGGCGCAGGAACCAGTCTCTTTCGACATATAAATATGAAATTATGGTAAACAAAAGCACCGGTTTTGTAAGTTTTATTAAAACTACGACTAAAAGGTAACCAAACTGATGTGTGCATGTCATGAGTATATGTACGAGTATGTGATGAGTGTTAGTGTGTATGTGAACAGTGTGTGTATGTGATGAGGGTGTGTATGTGAAGAGTGTGTGTGCGTGATGAGTGTATGTATGATGTGTCTGTTTGGAAGAGATGAGCGTGTTTATGTGAAGATGAATACTTTAACAGTTGAAAGATGGAAGGTGTTCCATTTCAGTACAGTCAAGCCCAAGCAGCCAAACCTAAACCTGTATTTAGCATCCAAACTTCGTCAAGGACCGTGACATTGAGCTATATGTAGTGGTTGTACCCACTACTATGTGTACGGGCCTGTTTCTGTATCTCAACGAGGAGTAAATAAAGGAAGGGAAAGGAAGCCCTTTGACTTTATACTTTGCCATTTGACTTTTGCGTTGGACATCTTAGAAATGACAACAACGTTTTTACAATGAGATATTACGTGATTACGTGAGCAATGATCCCAGTTAAATCGTTGGTCATTCCCTAGGCAGTGAGTTGGGGTTAAGCTTCTCCCCCATATAGAGTATATAGAGAAGAACGTTATGTGCGAAAAATCATTGTAAAATTGCAAAAAACTTTGAAACACAACAACTTTAAAAAACAGGATTCAATATCCGTATTATGAACGTTCGCATTTTAATATCATCAGACTGAATAGTCTGTCAAAAATAACAAAATACATTTATTTATTTAGGACCACAGACGTTCATGGGTTATCCTAAAGAATTCGAAGTTAACAGCTAACTCAGGGTTAATCAAATAATTTATCCTCTGAGGCAAGATGGATGATTTGACTAAGCAAGAGTTAACTCTTGCTTAGTCAAATCATCCAATATTCAATATTTAACCCATATGAAACTGGGTAATTGTTAGTAATGTCTACATAAATCGACGTTATGTCGTACCGCTGATAATATATTTAAAAAAAAAATCCGCGGTACTCCATAAGTTCATAACGTCAATTAATTTTGCCACTAGCTGTTGCCCGCGACTTCGATCGTCCTAGGATCCTGGACAGCGAAGCAACATCTATGTTCTTAACCAGGTTGTGATCTATCTGTGTACCAAATTTCATCGAAATCCGTTAAGCCGTTTCAGCCTGATAGAGCGACAACTTACTTTCGCATTTATAATATTAGTTAGGATTACAGGCAAGTCGCTGCGAGCTGATGGACTATATCATGACTATTACTATATCGTGCTCGAATCACAGTTATATATTCCTCGTAAGACAGTCATGAACTGCTTTCATATAACTATATTATTTCTAAACATCTTACTGAGACCTATATATATTTCATTTTTAGGGTTCCGCACCTCAAAAGGAAAAACTGGAACCCTTATAGGATCACTTTGTTGTCCGTCCGTCCGTCTGTCAAGACCCTTTTTCTCAGGAACGCGTAGAGGTATCAAGCTGAAATTTATATCAAATACTCAGGTCTACTGTCCCTTGGAGCTGTGAATAATCAAACTTCTAAGCTAACGCAATCAAAAGATATAGCCGTTAATACCGCAAATTTCCACAAATTTTCGAAACTCGCAAGGGAATCAAAACCTAAAGGGTACTTCCAGTCGATCTAGAATTTTGAAATTTGGTACGAAGCAACGTCTTATAACACAGATAAAGGAAAAATTGCGAAAACCGAAAATTTTTAGTTACATCATATAATAAACAGAACAAAACACAGACAGAAATAAAACCAAGCCAAGAAACAGAACAGAACTACGACTCAATTGTCGTGATGGGTGAACTTTTACTTGTATACCTACAGGTTTGTACGGAACCCTCGGTGCGCGAGTCCGACTCGCACTTGGCCGGTTTTTTTATATCCTGCATGTGATATAAAATAGTTGGGCTAGGGTTGTGGAGGTTCCAGTCGGAGATCGCGGAAGACATATTGGTTCCCGTGGTCCCCGACGTAGGTGTGGGACGGAACACCGGGGTGGTTTTAGTCAGTAAGAGTCTGACAGACCCCTCCGCCCACCCCAGGGCGGAGGACATCCATGAGGATTTCCACCTCGTGATCAAAAAAAAAAAAAAAAGGGTTGTGGAGGTCACGGCGCGGCATACGCTGGCAGAATGTGCCGCTTGGGAGGAGCCGCGGCGTGTCTTCGTCTCAGAAGTAGGCAGTGACCTATCGCTGCCGGCCGTGGTCGAGTCGATGGTCGGCAGCGAGGAGTCCTGGGACGCGGTGGTATCCTTCTGCGAAACTGTCATGTCGCAGAAGGATGCTGCGGAAAGGGAGCGGAAGATATCTTCCGCTCACCCAGCCCGCAGCAGGCGCACCGGGCGTCGGCGGAGGGCGGACAACGCCCTCTTCCAGCCCCCTAAATGGGTCCAGGGGCGACGGATCTGGGGACATCCGTCGCCCCCTATTCCTTAGGACCCGAGATGGTGGCGCGTAGTGTTCCACGTGCGCCTCTCTGTGATGTATGGGGGGGAGTTTAACACCTCACTCCCCCCAACGTGAGGAGGCCCGCAAAGGCGGGCCGGCACCGGTCGGGGATCGCGGATGACATATTGGTTCCCGTGGTCCCCGACGTAGGTGTGGGACGGAACACCGGGGTGGTTATAGTTACAGACCCCTCCGCCCACCCCAGGGCGGAGGACATCCATGAGGATTTCCACCTCGTGATCAAAAAAAAGGTTATTCGTTCCCGTGGTCCCGCCATAAGCGGTGTAGGAGGACACCGTGGAGTTTTAGTGGGTTAGAGTCCCACATAACTGCGCTATTTCCCCTTAGTAGCGCAGTATAAAAAAAAGGTTTGTGGAGGTCAGATAGACAGTCGCTCCATGTAAAATACTGGTACTCAGCTGCATCCGGTTAGACTGGAAGCCGACCCCAACATAGTTGGGAAAAGGCAGGCAGATGAATAAATAAATACCTTAGGACAACCAACACACAGGTATCTGATCCCAAACTAGGCAGATATACAACTAGGCAGTTACCATAGTACAGGCGTAGTATGGTAACCAGAGTTGATAGTTGATAGCCACGACATCAAATTATTTCTAAGATCTGTAAAGATGCTGTAAAATAAATAAATAACAATGATTAAGAACATGGTGTTAACTCATCCCGGTACCTGACCGATATTTCCGAGAAATCTGAGTGATGTGTTCGTGCACAATCCTCTATAGTCGCGTGTATCAGTTTACAAGTGGTTCTTACGTCTTTCTAGAGAGCCGGTAGAAACTGGTAGAAACCCTGTCGGTAATGATACGAGTGATGACACACGCTTCTAAGAATAGCAGGTATTTACAATCTTGTCGAATCATTGCGATTAATACTCGCTTAGCAATCAGCTGATTGGCATACAATGCAAAGATATTACTGTGTCGTTTGTTGCTTGTCATATTTACAATGTCAGCGCGTAAGTGTCCCCGGGAGCAATTGGAAGTAAAATAGCTGTAATCAACGCTTGATAGCCAGGCTGGTCGCCGGATGCTGTTATTAGTTAACTGGAAGGTGAACCTTCCTTTTCATGATTCGGAATATTTTCTACTCTTGTCTCTTATCTTATTTCCAATCCCACTTCTTCTCTATTCTCTCTTACCTTCATGCTTCCCTTCTCTAGCTTCTTTTATCAGCGAAGACTTCCCCCTTATTACAGCTTGTAGTCGGGAAGTAGTCGCTCACGAAGTCAGGACAGTGAGTTTGTTAGCACGTCGAGCTCACGATGACGACAGTCCTTCGAATGTAAATCTACCGTTACTACTATGGTGTGGTATGACATGAGTTATGTCGCAGCACACAATGGTCGGCAACCGGAGTCGATGACTGCTTTGACGTGAGTCGCCGACGATATGGCGATGTGATGTGATATGGTGGTACCATTCTGTGGAGTCAGTTCCCCAGCAGATGGTACATATTACAGAAGAAACTCGCACACACAACGTTATATACATGACGAGCTAAAGGATGACGCAGTGGGGCTGACCCATACCAGAAAATATACTATACCAGAAAATTTCATGTGTTATTTAGTTGTGTTAATGTATGTGAGCTGAGTTCGCACATATGTAGAGGGTGTTGCATGTGGTTTGTGTGAGGTGTTATCGCGATAGCTCGCCGGACATGCGTTTGCGCCACTTCCGCGACACATTCACTGTTACGTGTCAGAGTAATGTACCGCACATCCGACGCGCGATAGCCGCGTGAATACCGATGCGGCCTCAGGCCTCAAGGGTCAAGTTCGACCGACGCTCATTAACATTCCTGCCTTTTTATTTCAACGTTCTAGCCGTTTCTCGCAGAATTTGTGAATAGGCGGACTAAATAACTAGTTTGAGCTGGATCGCATCAAGTATCGAGCGAAATCTGCCGTATTCATAGAAGAAACAAGTTTTGTTATGAATAATCAGTGAGTGATCGGTGGGTAATTACGAACGCTAAATGTGTGTCAATTGCATTCGATAAGCTATCGACTTGAATACGTAACTACAACCATCATACAAATGCATTTAGAGCGGTTTACCATAATGTCGGTGCTAGACACGTTGAGAGCGCTGCGGTACGTGAACAAAGTGCCTGTTTTAAGCTTATTCAATCAGAAAATCGCCTCTGACGTCACTTACAAGAAGAAAATTTGTCCTGTTGAAATAAGATGATAATAAGCAAATAAGATAACATAACATAACATTAACTGTATTCTCCGATGGGTTAGGCAGAGGTTTACTTAAAGTAGGTATACCTACATTAGTTGCAAGTTAGATAAGTATCTTGTCTAAACAAAAATATCTAGTCTACGCTGCTTCAATGCTCAAGAATAGGTAAGCGGTACCGAGTGACCTACATAGCTTCACAAATATGCGTATAAAGCCGTTTAGCACCGATATTGTGGTAAACACGAAACGTCATCAGAAATATAAACATGTCATTGTGACGAAGAAAGCCTGCCTTGCAAGTGAGACCGCAGTGCCGACCTCAGCTCATATTAGCATACACATACACATCTATGAAGCGTTTGTTTAGTGTTAGGTTGGCTAACAAGCCGACCACCCACCTAATGGAAGTTGTCACCTCCGCCAAGGGATTTGTAGGTTCGTTGCCAACGTAACAGAACTCGGCGCTGCATGTTTTCTTCCATAGTCCTCGATCAGGCATCATGTCACTATTCACCCGTTTGTAGCATTATTATTTTCTGTCACGCTTCAATCATTGTTTCTTTGGTCTACCCTTTATTTTAAAGTCATCTATTTTTATACTCGTCTATAATAACAACTCATGGCGAATTCGAGGTTCTGCATGAACAGTTTTCGCTAAGGTAAGCTAACGGTAAGTCTGAGGTCATAAAATGAAGTAACTGATTACTAATAACTGTGCAAGATACCCACGCGTCAAGTTTGACGAGATTTGTAATTAAGTTCTTGTGATTGCTGACCTATATCTATCGTATTATCCCTCTCACCTCTAGCATAATTCCACTAATACTATGTTGTTTTGGCGTCAGAAATACGTTAGATGCCAGATCTTCCACAAATGAATTGTTTGAAACTCGTTGACTTTCTAAGCTTCACAGCAAGCAGCGCGGCGCGACGTGGATAGGCGCCTTGCATAACATCTACTTCCTCACAGGGGAAGCTTTCTAAGCTCTTTTCAAAGGTTGTGAAGCACATCGGTGATCTTACGTTCACTTCTTATCGTTGTCTATGAATGTTTCTCTACTTAGCACAAGTGGAAAACTCTGTATTTGCATAGAGTCGCTTTCTGTTTAGAAAACTTACTGCCAGCACAGTTCAAGTAAACATTCATGATGAAACGATGGCTGAGATGACCTGATATTACTTAGTAACCTGCGCAGTAATATGGAAATTTATGTAACTATCAGATTTCAGACTTGCCACATAGTTTATGCTACCTGCAAGTTAATCACTGACTTATCTTTGCTTTTCACCATTGACCGTAACGAGGAATGTAATTGAAGCGATGTTCACGTACAGTCACCGCCGTTGTCTGCGATCAGTCAGCTCAACAAAGGGGTCACTGGTGACGTCACTCGCAGGCTCGGGTTGCTCGCGTTCCTGGTGCTGTGTATGCGCGTCGTGCGCGTCGTGCGTGCGACCTTGTGCCTCGCCCCTCTCCCCCCGCACGGCACACGTCACGCCCCCGCTCGACCCACCGCGACCTCGCCGTTACGCGTCCATGAACATTGCTGCATGACACTAGAAAAGGTGCTACAGAAGGCTTTCTTTTTATCTCAAGGTACATGCAATGATACGGCTATCGATCACTATCCTCCTGCTCTCGGCGAAGCATGTCCTCTGCCACACCTGTCTATTTGCTAGCATCTTAGTAGTTATTATGTAGAAGGGAGGTGACCCTTACTGGCATCGTTAGGTCTTCCCCCACTCTTATTGCCATTCTCACTAAAACTGGACTACTTTGTGGCTCTGGGCAATTTTTTTTGGAATGTCATCTCACATGCCAATCCATGAGTTTCTCGTCTGCTTAACCTGACTTACCTAGGGTTACCTTAATAAATTAAAGCCTCCAGCTAGGGCTTAAAAACTTAAAACTAGAGCGACTGCTCGCTAAGGGCACCCCTGTGGGATACGGACCTCGGCTGAGGGCGTTGCTGGTAGACGACAGCTCTTATTTTTAAGTTAATGAGCGAAGGATACGCTAGGGTCAGCAACTGTCTCAAATCAAATCAAATCAAAATATTTTTATTTCATATAAACCTACATGGGCACTTATGAAACGTCAGAAGCTAGGTGCACGGTTCCAAATAGTTGGTTCCTATGGAGAAGAGCCGGCAAGAAACTCCACGGTTACTCTTTTAAAAATAATTCGTTTTTACAATTGTTTCAAATTACAGTGTTAATAGTATGGGAGGACAGTGTAGGCCTGTCAACAAGTACCAGGTACTGAATAAGATAGAAAATTGTCTACAGTAAACAAGGCCTACAACGTTCTCACATTCACAAAGTATAAAATAATCTATAAAATAATCTACATAAATAATATTATTTCTTAAATAAGACATATTACATTATTTAAACCAAATGTCATTATTGCCATGACAACTAATATTAAAGAGTACAATGTACAATTGTAGGTGTATAATTTCAAAAATGAGTAAATGTGAAAGAATGTAAAAACTGAAAAACTTGAATACAAAATGTACATCGTCATTCGGGAGCAGTTAATAGACACAGGTCATCCTGTAATGAGCTACCAGGGAAGCCACATGTGCAGAAGGAATTATTGCCAAACTTCCTTGTCTTCAACGTAGTCTTTTATCTTATAATATGCTTTTTTGATAAGGACACGTTTGATGTGTGATTTGAACTTTCCATAGCTAAGTTCAGTAACAGACTTTGGCAACTTGTTATAGAAGCGGATACTGTTTATAAGAAATGATTTACTAGTTTTAGTTAATCTAAATTTTGGTATCACAATTTCATTTTTACTACGCGTATTTATGTTATGGAAATCGCTTCTTATTTTGAAAAGGCCTAAATTTTTGCGAACATACAAAATACATTCAAAGATATAAAGAGAGGGAAGAGTCAGTATATCAATTTCTGTAAATTTGTTTCTAAGAGACTCGCGAGGCCCCATTTTATAGATTGCGCGGATTGCCCTCTTTTGCAAAATGAAAACTGAATCTACGTCAGCTGCAGAACCCCACAGTAGAACGCCATAAGACATAATACTGTGGAAATAAGCGAAGTATACTAATCGAGCTGTACCTATATCGGTCAACTGCCTAATTTTTCTTACTGCATATGCAGCTGAACTTAATCTACCTGACATAGCTCTAATGTGGGGACCCCACTGCAGTTTCGAATCTAGAGTAATTCCTAAAAATACAGTTTCCGAAATAGCATCTAGTTTCTTGCCATCAAGTTTTAAATTTAAATCTACTTGGGGAACATTTGGCAATGAGAACCTAATACATTTCGTTTTGTTCGCATTAAGTAAGAGATTATTAGCTGCAAACCATTTCGAAAGAATAGCTAAACTATCGTTAACATGTAAGAAATCCCTGTCTTTTCTATCTATTTTAAAAATAAGTGAAGTGTCATCAGCGAACAAAATTATATCCGAGAACTTAGCTATCATGTAAGGAAGGTCATTAATGTAAACTAAAAATAAGAAAGGGCCAAGAATTGAACCTTGCGGCACGCCCATCTTAACAAGAGACCCCAAGGACGTAGCCCCGCCAACGTTTACTTTTTGCTGTCTGTTTGATAAATAGGAAAGAACAAGATCGGCAGCTTGTCCACGAATTCCGTAGTGGTGTAATTTACAGATCAGTGTATTGTGGTCAACGCAGTCGAACGCTTTTGAGAGGTCACAGAAAATGCCAATTGCATCCTGGGACTGCTCCCAGGATTCTAATATGTGACTGATAAGTTTTACTCCCGCGTCACTCGTTGACTTACCTTTCGTGAAACCAAACTGTCGACTATGTAAAATTCCATTTGAGTTGAAATGAGCCAACATCTGGTCCAGCATGATTTTTTCATAAATTTTACTCAATGCTGGTAACACAGATATAGGTCTATAATTAGAAGGATCAGTTTTACTACCCGATTTGAAAATTGGTACTACTTTACTATGTTTCATTAAATCAGGAAACGTACCGCGGTCTAAACATTGATTAAATATACCTGTCAAGACAGGAGCAATGGTGTCGATGATATTTTCAAGAACTTTAACCGAAATACCCCATAAGTCTTCTGTGTTTTTTATGTTAAGACTTTTAAATGTTGTTTTAATTGTGGCAATAGAAATGGGTTTGAATTCAAAACTAGGAATGTCCTTGTTGAAGTTTTCTTTAAGAAGAGATTCAGCTAATATAGATGATGAGGGGAGAGATTTCGTAACTTCTATTGGAATGTTAGTAAAGAAATTTTCAAGGGTCTCAGCAACTTTTAACTTATCTGAAATAGTTTTATTATCAATTTTTAGAGTCAACTCATTCTGATCTCGCTGTTTTGTGTTTCCAGTTTCTTTATTAATTATCTCCCAGACAGCTTTTATTTTATTGTTTGAAATACTAATTTTGTTACTTATCAATTTAGATTTAGCTTGAGCGCAGACTCTTTTGAATATCTTAGAATAGTTTCTTACATAATTATGAAGGGCTTGATCAGAAGTCAATGATTTTTCGTGATACAAATTATATAAAATATCTCTGCTTTTTCTAATGCCAGCAGTAGCCCACTCACTAAATTTTGGTTTAATATTGATTGAAACTTTTTTTACAGGACATGCTTTATTGAATTCTTGGCATACTGTAGAAAAAAAAGTGCCGTAGTTAATATTTGGGTCTTGTGAATCAAAACTTTCTGCTGAGAGATTCCTAAGAACATTATTATTAAACATTTTCAATTTATTTTTAGTCAGGGGTCTAAGTTCAATGGTTTTATTTAAGTGTAACTTTTTGTCTAAGTCAAACGATACAAGCTGACCGGTATGGTCAGACCTAACGCCACTAATTATGGACGACTCTTTTATTTTACAATTGGTAAATACATTATCTATGCATGAGGCTGTGGTTGGTGTTATTCTTGTCGGTTCATTAAATATGCATTTTAAATTGAATGATTTAAACAATGAGATAAGCTTACATTTTTCCGGTGAATTAACTAACAGATCAATATTTAGGTCACCACAAGCGAAAATTAATTTATTATCTTCAAAAAGTTTGCCTAATATTCCTTCCATAATGATCAAAAATGATGACAAGTTTGAGGCTGGTGGCCTATAAATACATAAGAAAGTATGGCCTTCAACCTCTGCACATGCTACCTCACATAAGCGATCAACAGAGCAAGCAGTAATATCCTTTCTTTCTTTATATCTAAGATAACTGTTGCATAATATCAAGGTACCACCCCCTATTGAAGACCTGTTGTACGCACTGGCAACTGAATAATTATTTATATTAAACAACATTCTATCTGGTTTTAACCAAGTTTCACAAAAACACAAGATATCCATATGATATTTATCTATTAACATTTCCACGTCTAGGATTTTGCCAGAGAAACGATTTATGTTTTGATGAAACAGCAAAATATTCTTATTATGCTTCCCTTTTGTCCCCTCTAAAAGTTTAAAGAATCAATAACAGTATTATTAGAAATGCTAGATAATACTGTTTCATCACTTAACCTAATCTCAGTTAAATTATCAATAACTGCGTGTATATTGTAAGCTAACAAAGTAGCTAATACATGTCTACTATTCTTGGGAAGAAACATATGTTCCCGAGCTAACACAAAATCTCTAACAAAATTGTTAGTATCAAAATACAATAAACGGTCACTATGACGACATGTTAAAATATGCATTAAGTTGTTTAAACTAAAAATGTAATCATTTTCTTCATTATTCAAATTATCTGAATAAGGCAAAGCACATAATATTAATTTGCCAAATTTTAATTTAAGTTGGGTGTCAATACCATTAACAATGTCCGTTTTAGTTAAACTCAGACTGTTTCCAATTAAGAGAACTACAGTAGTCTGCTGATTCATATTTGTTTGTTTTATTTTATGAACAAGCTCTAGTCTATCTATTCTTGTAATTTCTCGGTGATTATTAACACACATTTTCGCCCTTTTGCACGGGTTCTGTGGATGAGGTCCGCGTGTAATGTACCTTCTGCGCCTGTCTACTGTGTGCCATGTTATGATGCGCGGAGATGAGTCTCGGTGATATAATATCACGATAGGACTGATGCCATCATACTCCGGCTCTTTGTGTAACATGTTGCACTGAGCTGGCAGATAATATCATCAGCTAACGTTTTCCCAGGCTCGGCGAGTCAACTTCCGGGTTCAGTCGATGCGGCTGAACTACGACGAACATTTATATTACAGATAGCGGATCGTGCAGGCGAAAGGGCTTTGGAGCCTGTTTGGGCATGGTGAGAGTTATTTAGTATTAGGAGACGCCGAGCGTGGTCAGATGTGTGATCAGTTGATCACAGTGTGTTAGGAGGGGACATTGCTGCCCATATTGTTGACTAATTCCCGTCGTCGTGTTTGACGATAACCAAAAGAAAACCTGGTTATTTCTTAATCGGGAAGTGATAATGAAACCTTTGACATGAATGCTGTTCACGTCTACCGATATCAGACCATGATCATTATGAGTTACTTATCATGTAATGTTTTATCATCATCTGTCTGCCTTTTCCCAACTATTTTTGGGGTCGGTTCTTAGTCTAACCGGATGCAGCTAAATACCAATATTTTACGACGTTCAACTGCCCATGTGACGTCCAGCCAGTTACTTCGAAATATCCCTAGGTAAAACTGGTTTGACACTTTCGGGCTTCAGAAAAAACGTAACGATTGTCAAAAATTCACGCGAATTTTTTCCGCGGCACGGAGGGGGCTCGGTATGTAGAGATGGTCACCCATCCACGGACCGGCTGCGCAAACGATAGACCGCGCGGTTAAACATTTTTCATTACTGCTCCGCTCCTTTTAATCGTAGCGTGATGTTATATAGCCTATAGCCTTTCTCAATAAATGGGCTACTCAACACAAAAAGATTTTTTCAATTCGGACCAGTCGTTCCTGAGATTAGCGCGTTCAACCAAACAAACAAACATACAAACAAACAAACTCTTCAACTTTATAATATTAGTATATATGCCTTAGTTGTTGTTTTCAACGACAAAAGAATCGAGATCTAAATGGGTGCCAAGTTCAATGGTCAGCCCTGAAATTTATTTATAATTACATAAAATATCATTTCGTCTTATAACTTAGGATTATATATTGTAGCCTAAGGTCTGACTTGGCTAGTTTTCATATACGAATTATTGTATTATAGCCTTCGCAAGTTCTAAACCTGTTACTTGTCGGTTCTTATTTTATTATTCCGAAAATTTGGCTTGCTGGTAGAAACTAGCTATCGAACATAATAATTCGTATCATACATAATATTGAACTTGGCTCTCATTTCACATTTATTATTTTGATGGAATATTGTATTTCTCTACAATATAATATAATATAATAATATAATATATGTTAGGACAACCAACACACCGTTATCTGATCCCAAACTAGGCAGAGCCTGTACTATGGCAACCAGACAACTGATAAACATACTTATATATTTCTAAATACATACATATTATAGATAAATTACACCCAGACACAGAACAAATGAACGTGCTCATCACACAAAGATTTGTCCTGGGTGGGAATCGAACCCACGACCTCAGTCTTAGCAGTCAGGGTCACTAACCACGAGACTAACAGGCTTATGAATCGAACGCAGTGGGGTAGGTGAACCAGCGCCAGATATGAGCAAGCGTGACGTTCGACTCCCGTTGTTACATTGATGATTTGTTATAACGCTCAATACGAAAAAGGGACAAAAGTCACCTGTAGCACTTTACCGGTTATTGTTTTTACTACAAACAAGATTATTGATCACCAGGGCTACAGGGAGGATGACACTTGTCCAACTGTTTTTCAATTGAGTTCATAAACATTGCTTAACCTCCAACACGCGCGGGCGCCATTCAAATCGTGTTAACACGATTCGCCTTTCCTTTTCTGATATAAGAACGATAAACATCAGTAGAGACTGCCTCAAACTGTGCTCAGTCTGCGTCGATTTGGTTGGTTAATGATTTCCTGATTGTAGAACGACTAATAAATAGTAATAAGTGGTGAACAACGTGATCACGATATGCGCTGATGAACACGTATTTGTAGGAGGCAAATATGACCGCTTGTTGTCATAGAATTACAGGGGCTGTGGAACAGCTGAGCAAACGAGAGGCGTTTGTATAACTTGCGAGCTAGAGGTAGGTATTGTTCAAGGGGTGGAAGAATATTATGATAGAACGATATATCTGACGTGTTGTTGGACGGTGATCGAGGGACTTGCTCCCTTGCTCGGCACAGATGAGGTAGTATTGTGGGTAATGGTTCATCGTGAAATGTTTGGGAAACAGTCGGAGACCGAGAGTCGGAGTATTGCAACAAACAATGAGTGTGTAAGTAATAATGCGTAAAATTATATTTGAATAGGTTTTTTGTAACCAGAGGTTGTACAATAACAAGCATGATGTTGCTACACTTGAAAGCATTGTCGTGGACGGTGCAGATCTTTACTTACGAACATGTCGACACATTGTGCCAATCGCACGAAGTAAACATCTCCAATAAAATATAATTAACTTAGGTAATTGTTTAATGACGCACGTGGTTTACTAAAGTATTCCGTATGACTGCGTGTTGCTTGTTGAAGTCGAGGTTTCGTCACGATGCGATGTTTTTCTTCAATCACTTTTAGTTAGATCATGAGGTTGAGGTGTTAACTAGGTCTAGAAGACGTTGCTGAAGGCGCTGCTTAAGGGTTCACAACAATTAACAGCTTATATTTAATACCAGCCTATAATTACCCACAAGGACAAAGAGCTCTTCACAGACAGAGAAGGCATGAGCATTAATACGTATTGATGAGGTTATTCATTCGTACCAAACTGCGGAGCGGTATCCCACTGTCTCTGGAAAGATGGGTTCACAGGCCGATCTGTATCTGGGCAAGCCATTTTCCAGGCGTTCCCAGGGACTACAGAGTTAACCGGTAAGGGGCAAAAATATTCGGATCAATTTTTAAGAGGACAGAGAACAGGAACATCGTCGACATTGTGACAATTTTAATAGCCAGTATTAGCTTAATATTGGCTATTAAAATTGTCACGATGTTTATCTCGATTATATTCGTTACTAGCTTCTGCCAGCGGCTTCGCCCGCGTGAATGTCGAATGTTTCACCATTTCAACCCCCCATTTCATCCTCTTAGGAATGGAATTTCAAAAAACCCTTTCTTAGTGGATACCTACTCCTCACAAAGAATACACGCTCCAAATTTCATGTTTCTAGGACCAGCAGTTTAGGCTGTGCGTTGATATATCAGTCAGGAAGTCAGTCAGTCACTCAGGGCTATGAATTTTATACAGCGTGTAACGGAAGGGGGGTATCGACCCTGAAGGAGGTGAATGTGCTCATGAAACTAAACAACTTTCCCCAAAGAACATAGGTCGAAATATGAAAAAAAAATTTGGCCCTCCCATAGTAAATCAATCAGCTGGTAGTCAGTTTTGTAAGGGAGGGCCAAATTTTTTTTTCATATTTCGACCTATGTTCTTTGGGGAAAGTTGTTGAGTTTCATGAGCACATTCACCTCCTTCAGGGTTGATACCCCTCTTCCGTTACACGCTGTATATATAGATTTTATATACAATTTTATATACTGTCAACTGACGTCCGTATATAGCTTCAAAGCTACACGACATACATATATAGATATATAGATTCAAACAGGTGCAAAAACACCTGTTCAAATGTTTACATAAATCCTATGAAGATGGAACTGAAATCTGATAGTATTGCGTGCGTGCATATCTGTGACGTCGATCCGTCAATATTTTGCACTATTAAACGACGCGCACCATAAAAACGACACTCCGCGGCAAAACTCGTTGACTCGCAGTTTCGGTAAACAATCATTACGAGTGCACTTACTTATGTTTGGACTCACTTTCCTCTCAAGTATGCAGATACAGCTTTCAATTTATCTCGAACAGCGACCGAGTATATTTTCATAACGCCTTCTGCCGTTCACATGTCCTAAAATACGACTACTGCCTATTTACTGCCCAAAGACATTCTGATTTCAATGTTAGCTCTTCCTTAATCCAGTGTTCAGAAACGCAATGCTACCAAAATGAATATTAGAATTAGAAACCACATTATTAGTAGCATGTCATGGATGAAGGGCTTATGGCTAAGTAATAACAGCCGCACGGGTTGATCGTTCAGGTTCAGCTACGCTTGCCGCGGTTGGTCCGTGGATGGGTGAACATCTTTATATACCAAGACCCTTCCGCGCCTCTTCATCGTCTTTCGTAGATCTTAGACAGTCGTTACGGTTCGTCAGAAGCCCGAAAGTCTGACAACCAGTCTTACCAAGGGGTATCGTATTATCCAGTAACTGGATGGTGGAGGTCAGATAGGCAGTCGCTCCATGTAAAATACTGGTACTCAGCTGCATCCGGTTAGACTGGAAGCCGACCCCAACATAGTTGAGAAAAGGCTAGTCAGATGATGATTATTAGTAGCATGTCAGATATAGTTGATCGTGCGGAGCGGGCGGTTAGCTCAATAAAATTGTGTGTTAGACTTCGAACAAACAGGAATATGTACTATAGTTCGCCAGTAGCAAGGGAAGGTGATGAAGTGTTTCCTCATGTGCCCAATGCCAAAGTGTTGTTTAATTCAAGCCATGAACAAAACTTTCCTTGTTTGCTGGTTTTCCTTCGTGTTTGAGGCCAAGTTTCCTAAAGCTGATGCGTAATTTCGTAACACGCTTCCAGTAGTAATGGCTTTCACAGTTCTACAACATTCAGTGGGTTATTTACGTTGTTGAGCCGACACATTTTGACAGTTCTACAACATTCAGTGGGTTATTTACGTTGTTGAGCCGACACATTTTGACAGTTCTACAACATTCATTGGGTTATTTACCTTGTTGAGTCGACACATTTTGACAGTTCTACAACATTCAATGGGTTATTAACGTTGTTGAGCCGACACATTTTGACAGTTCAAGATCATTCAATGGGTTGTTTACGTTGTTGAGCCGACACATTTTGACAGTGCTACAACATTCATTGGGTTATTTACCTTGTTGAGCCGACACATTTTGACAGTTCTACAACATTCAATGGGTTATTAACGTTGTTGAGCCGACACATTTTGACAGTTCAAGATCATTCAATGGGTTGTTTACGTTGTTGAGCCAACACATTTTGACAGTTCTACAACATTCAATGGGTTATTTACGTTGTTGAGCCTACACATTTTGACAGTTCTACAACATTTAATGGGTTATTCACGTTGTCAAGCTGACACATTTTTAGAATATATGAAGAAATGGATTAGCAATTTGCTTCAAAATGACTCAAATTCTGATTGAAGGTGTGTTACGCAACAGGGAAACAGGCAATGATATTATACACAAAGTTACGTAATAAAACAACGATACAGTACGCAGTCGTTAACTTGCTAGATCGATTTGGACGAGCTTTGGCTTTTTGTTAACCGACTTCAAAAAAAGGAGGAAGGTCTAGCAATTCGACCGTATATATACAGGGTGTTTGGCAGAACGTTGCACATACGAAAATGATGGATAGGTGGGGTTATCTGCTACTTACTCAGCCTTAATTTATTTGGCTCTGGCCCACTGGATAGGTATTTAAAAAAAAAAAATATTTCTTCTTGTTTCACCACTTTCTTAACTTTAAAGTGTAATTTTTATTAAAAATGGGTAAAACAGGCAATATTTTGTTTTTTAAATCGTTTCTGCTGTAGTGATGCAAACAGTGTTTATGGCAATCAACGTTATGGCAAAACATTTATGGCAAATCAAATTACGCGTAGTGATCATATATGCTGAATTTCGTTATGGCTATGTAAATAATGACAATATCTTTATGGTTACCATTAGTATACCTAAAATACCACCTGTTATTGAGCCGAACAGTTCATTACTAGCACCACGTCCCTGCAAGCTGCACGCGCAGCCAGCTCAGTGTGATGCTGTTGCTATGATGACGCGCTTACACTTAGTGCTGCACGCTTTGATATACAATTAGTTGTGTATATCAATAGCTGCACGTGTTGTAAATGTAATTAAGTACCTAAGCAAATGGGCGCATTCGCGACGCCCCGCGCCCCCGCCACCCCGCGCCCCCACACACGCGCTCCCTCGCCTTGTGCGTGGTCTGTCGCTCATACTCGTAGCATAGCTGTCCAAATGAACGCGGGCTCACCTTCCACTCACAAACGATTATTGAATTACAGAAGGTTTTGCAAGCTAGCAAATTAAAATGCATCTCTGACCCTCACTTGACCCTATTTAAGTATTCGTGACTATGTAACTGTTTGTAACCACGCGGCCAGCAGCTTTTTTATCTTCACACTCACATCTGAGTAGATCTTGTTTTATTATTCAAAGTTAACATGGACTTCTATTACAAGACGTGTCTCGGTTACACACAACCCTTTGAAATGTTACAGGGGCGGTTTATTGGTCCGCCTGTACTGATTCGGGCTATATCGGTTACCTTGTCCAGTGTAACTCCTCGTTAGGATGCTCAGTTTCCCTGTGTCATGTTTGTTTAAGTCAGCGATAAACAAACAGTGTCGTCTGTGAAATGTTGGGTTATGATGAATGGAGCCAACGAGAGTGTCGCTATGACAACATACATAAGTTACTTTCGTTCCAGTCACCCAGTGACAGTGATATTGCGCATCCCAACGTTCTTATGTGATAACTACGAGCATTGTGTGTGTGTGAACGAATGTATGACTTTCTCACATTGTGTGGGGTCGCATCCGCGCCCGCCGCCGCCGGGTCGTGTCGCCCGTGTAGCTCGTGTCGCCCCTGCCGGCGATGTTACGTCCCGCGGCCTACGTCTCGTTACGTCACACGTGTTAGCACAATGAGCTGTAATCTCGCGTCGCCGCTGTCATGACGGGCTGCGAGTTACGGATAGTTGATAGTAAGTACTGCTTCGTCACGGTTATAGTTTAGAGTTTGGCACAGTTACTGTTGATTATGGTCAGTGGGACTGCTGGCCCGCAATCATAATGGAATGTTGGAACTACTCCCACAAGCTTCGGTAGACGATGTTATCATGCATAGCAATTTACAGTCAGTACCTTACGATGAGAACTTTGGAACGAAAACCGGCTACTCCTGAGTAATTAGTTTGTATGTAGGTACTGCTAGGTGTTCAATCCATCAGTGTCCTCTGGTTAATTTATAAACTTAACGTGTTGCCATAGCAACGGATAATTTCTGTAATGGTCGGCAGTCTTGGGAACTCGTTCGTCTGGTGCAATTAACTGCAGATGGCAAGGACCTCTAGAGGCCGCGCTTCCAGGAACATCGCCAAGTAATGTGTGACGAGATAGAAAACCCACTAGTTCGGGACTAGAGTAAGAGAGTCCATAGCCTTTTACCTGGAGTGTTGTGTTTGGGAGATTGCCTGCGAGTACCCACCCAGTCAGTCAGATAACCATCCAAGTATTAGGTAGGTAGTTGGTGGCTAATTGCGGTCATTACTTAGCTTGTGAGCCGTCCGACTACACCCGTCTTGTGCATCGCGTGAATAGCATATAATACATAACTCGCATGTAGGATAGGATAGGGTGGCATAGCGATGCCCAGGACAACACACAATATTAAGTTAGCATTTCTTTGTTGTTGAAAGTTTAATTATTTTATTTAATGCAGTAGTATCACAGAACTCGTGTCTAATAGTCAAAAGAACTCCACGAGTCCAAACTGCCGCGCCGGTCCACAATTTCGTATAGAGCTGTTTCTATGATTATAAATAATGGTTGTCCAATAAGGGCAGCATCTCAGACCAGTGATCGTATCAATTACTCGCTTATCCGAGTGAAATGGCTCGCTAACTGTACCGCAGCTATCACGGGCCACGGCTAGAGGCGAGCCACACGCACTCCGCATGCAGCTGACCGTTCAGTTTGACCGTATGATCCGTACCACCGACCGCTCCGTTTGTAGCTTAAAATACGTTGTTAACACGCAAGCAAAAACACGCCAATTGCTTTAAGGGCATCATCATATTATGACGCCATTAAAGCACTTGCCGTGTTTTTGTTATCGGAAATGTCACCTACATTATAAAGCTGACTGAAAATTGAGTGTCTTGTTCACCGTGCAGTCTCATGGTGAACTAGACCCACACTCATAAGAAAGCGATGTAATCTCCTCTGGGAACAAAGAGTGGTTTTGGAGTTTTTATAAATTATTCTCGAGTTTACTTTTACATATGGTTCAGCTGATCCAAGGCTTCACCGGCGGCGCGGCCGCGATGTATAGCAACATAGTACGACGGACACTCTAGTGATGCATGCATGTATGTATATTATGTATACGTCATGGACTCAGCTGCGTAATACTGCATTAAAGCAAAAAATTATATATAAATCATAATGATTACGCTAGATTCGTGTATTAACTATGAAGTAATCATTGAAAGCATTGATCTCAATTCGCAATCGCTCGGACGAATGTTACTTTCATATTTTAGATCGTAACTAGACAATAATGTACGACTGAAAACGATTGAGAGATCTAGTGTTCCGTTGAATTATAATATGAGATATTAACTGCGAGTTTATTGGAACAGACAAAGGTTGGTGTGAAGCCTTGTATCGATAGAAATGGGGCACTCCCTCATTCCGATCTAACGAGACTGGCTTCTAAAGGCTTGAGGACAATGAAAACGGTTGCTGTGGCCAACTGTCCAACGAAAATGACCGAGAACTAACTAGATTGGGCTGGTTCTATTAAAGTTTGCAATGGGGTTACAACATTCGATAATATTATGAGTACAGGTTCTAGCACAAGTTGTGCCGTGGCCGCCCTGTCCTGCCCTGTCCGGAGTGCTCCTGAAGCTACGGACGACGATGAAGTAATGCTATTTGAGTGAATGTCATTAACACGGACAGGTTCATTGTTGATAATATCGGATCAATTTACTTTACATTTCCTGTCGTTTCGGCCTTCCGTAGCCTTGGTGGCTGACGCTCGCGGTACCTTGAGTTAATTGAAATATTTTATTTAAGCTAAGTTTTAAACTAAGTACATCTAAAAACGAAGTAAAGCATATCTACTCTTTACGCTTTTTTTAGATGTAGTTACATTCCCACATCGCCATCATTAGATATGTGGGAGGGTGCAACGTCTTCTTCTCCCTTACTTCTATATTAATCGTCATGTTATGTCTAGCCACATCATGTTGCACACAATTCATCTAAGTATATTTTTTTGGTCTTCCCCTACTTTATAGTCATCCACATTCATACTCAAAACATTATATGTAAATAATCCCATATATTTCCTTGCGTCCATCGCCACCAAAGACTATATAACCTCTTTGATCGCCACCCTTTATCCTCGGCAGTAAGATGGCGCCCGCATCCGTCGCAGCCTGCGGGACCGGTCCGGGTCGCGGGACAGGTTCGGCCGGAGTAATTGCCGCAAGACCATTATGGCGTGTCCTGCCATTTTGTACCCGGTCACCGTGTTGCAGATAGGGGCAGAATATCGCGTCAAAGGTGGGTAAAGTAAGTAAAGATCTATGATTTAAACTAACAAGGGGAGGGCACGGTGTGGGAAATTCACTTCGGGACGAGACTCCGTGTGGTAGTAGTGTCCCATAAGCGTATGCAAACCCTAAAATATTATTTCAGAATGGCCAGTAGTTTCGAAGATTTTTTTTTTTAATTAACTATTTTAATAATTAAATTTTATTTATTTATTTATTGGTCTATCTACAATTGTTACACTTTATAATCTAATAATACAAGTTATAATACACACCAAGTGTACAATATGAAGCGATAAACACAGCATGCATGAACTTACTTAAAAAATAATTACAGTGGTTTTAAAGTTATACTTACAAATAAACATACTTAATATTAAAGACATTCTTATTATTAAGACAGTTAAAAGCTTAAATATAGATATAGGTTAAGAGTAACATAGTTCAGTGCAGTGTTGATTATTTTTGGTGGAATTGGTGCTTGAATTTATGAATTGATGATCAACAAATATCTATAGCATCGTCACAATTATTGAGAAGCCTGCAAAGTCTTGGGATTGGGGAGTTCGACCCTGAAACAGTTTTGCGAAATGGGGGACGTAATAGTTTGATTGGGTGGCGCGGGTAGTTATGTGGTAAGTTAAAACTAAACTTACTTAAGAGCTGTGGGCAATCTATTTTGCTGTGAAGAATTTTGAATAAGAAAATTAGGTCATTTTTATCTCTGCGCTTTTCGAGTGAAGTCATGTTAAATTTTTCTAGTCGTTTTGCATAGCTCGGCACCTTTTTGGCTATTCCCCCCGAGTAAGCAAGATGGTTTAAAAATCTTTTTTGAATGCGCTCTAACCTAAGACTATGTGTTGCATAGTGGGGACGCCACACAACCGAGCAGTACTCCAATACGGTACGTACGAGGCAGTTGTAATACAGACAGACAAATTGACAGATAAATTTTAGTTTGAGGCTTGCGAAAACATTTTGCATTCCGTAGTACAAAACCAAGTGACTTAGAAGCCTTTTTGATAACAATGTTCATGTGAGGAATAAATGTTAATTTTTGGTCAAGAAAGACCCCCAGGTCCCTAATCACATCAACTTTGCTGAGGCACGTGCCATTTATAGTGTACCTGAAATCAAAGAAACTTCGCTTCCGGGTAAAGGTTATTTGAGAACACTTTTTTATGTTTAGATGCATTTTGTTATCATCGCACCATTTTATAAATGAATTCAATCGAGAAAAATGTTGTTAAGTATTAAATTAATTTTAGTTTACATTAACTATTATACTTTCTAAATTGTAAAAAGCACGAAAACTCAATAAAATAAACAATAAAAGCTAAAAAAAATCTTCAATAACTCGAAAAACATTCAATACCTTTTTTAGGATAATTCAAAATAAGAAAAATAATTACGATACAAATATATACAAAAATAATTTTCAGTTCATTTCATAAATTTTGACAAATACAAAATTCCCTGTGTATTGGAAACTTTATCAGTGGGCGGCCATTTTGCTTTGTTACATTTTTTGTGTTTGCGGTCACACTTGAACAAAAATTGTAATCTTATCTCAAATTTAGTACCTTCTGAATATTTTATGGTTGAAAACTAATAAAAAAAAAATTGGCGATGATAATTGATGATGTACGATACATCATCAATTATCATCGCCATTTTTTTGTGAAATGATACGATATGCTTGGTATGCTGCAAAACTCTCTGAAGAGAGAGAAATATTTATTAATGTGAATAATGTATGCTTTCCAAATGAACTACTAAAAGAACGTTGTTCTTGTAATAATTCTTCGTTCATTAACTGTGCGAGATGTAAAAAAAAAAATATTGTTTCGTATGTTTTTACGATAACTATCATCCAGGTTCTTGTTTGTAGAAAAACAAAATATTTTGTAATAATAAAGAAAATACAATTAACATTTTTTACTTGTTGTGTTAACTATTTATAAGATCCTACCATAATTATTAGCTGTTTTACAATTTAAAAAGTATGACAGTTAATGTAAAATAAAATTAATTTAATACTTAACAACGTTTTTTTCTCGATTGAACTCATTTAATTGATAAAATAGTTAATTAAAAACAAAAAAAAACCTTCGAAACTACTGGCCATTCTGAAATAATATTTTAGGGTTTGCATACCCTTATGGGACACTACTACCACACGGAGTCTCGTCCCGAAGTGAATTTCCCACACCGTGCCCTCCCCTTGTACGATTACATGGCAAGATAATGTATAAAGCACAGGCGAGTTTCTTCATCATGTTAGTGGATGCTGCCGTTACTACGAAATAGCCTGTGTTTAGAAGAAACAGTTTGGAGAAGGTACGTTCGGCAACGTCTAGCTTTAGTATACATGCTGGTGACGCGTGACGCCTTGAAACCTCTTCAGTGGCGCGGTAGGCCGCACGTCAGTGGTACGGTAACAAGCAGTTGCTGGCTTCTTATTCTTTTTAAACTCCACGCTACGCTAGGCCAGCTCCAGGGTGTAGTGTTACCACCGGCATGCGGCGCCTGTACACAACAAACACGAACGGTCAAGGCGGCATGTACTTGTATCTGACGTCACTGCAGCATGTGAGTGATATAGCGGGTTGTCATGGCGTGTGTGGTGTCTGTGTAGTAGCGTGCTGTCATATGAGTAGTTAAACGTAACAGAGATAAAGCTTCGAACAACCGCGCGATTCGATTGCTACAAGCACGCGGGGCATGTGTGCGTGACCACTGGCCGCTTGTCGCGTACGCGGCGAGACTGGAAAAAACCGGTTTACGCTTGCACAGCCAGTTGACAATCTCAGGGTTAGTGCAACGCACGTTGTTTGTTTTGTTAGTTGCAAGTTTGAATATTTTTATGTAAAACGTGGTATTTTATTGTTCATAATAGTTGTTTATTGTACTGTGTGTAGGAATAATACTAGAAAAAATAAAGATATATCATACTTTAAATAACCTACAAAATACTTTTCTTTCTGAAATCGGTGACTTTGTTTTTTATTTCATTGACTTTTTTGCCACCGACTTTCAAAAGAAAAGTTATTTTATAGGTTATTTTAAACTTTTTTGTGGTTGTTTTTGAACTCAGTTACTTACAAAAAAAAATTTGAATTTTTTTTTTAATTTTATCCTTGTTAGTTCAAATATTCAACCCAAATTATTGTCAAATACATAATTTTCTTACATGTGCACTAGAATTTTGTAATCCGTAGCACCGGTAATAACAGCGCCCATGTACACAATGAGCTAAAACTAAAAACTATTGAACCAAACTAAATGAAAATTTTATGAGACCAAATGGCAGGCATACTGTATCGAACAAAAAAGAATCATCGAAATCGGATCAGAAACCTCTGAGTAATCGGTGTAGACAATGTTGATAACTTTTAGGTTTTTTTTGATTTTTCAAAAAGTGCTAGTCCAATTTCGATAAAATTTTCATGGGACCATTCGGGAAGTATACCCTTTCCAACAAAAAAGAATTTTTCAAATCGGTCGGTATGCGACGGAGTTATGCCCGAACAAACATAAAAAATAATATAAACATCCGAATTGATAACCTCCTCCTTTTGGAAGTCGGTTAAAAAAGAGTGTCCATGGAGTTTCTAGCCCATTATTTATTTATTTATTTAAACTTCTCGCACAAAAAAAAGGTACAAAGGCGGACTTAATGCCTTAGGCATTCTCTACCAGTCAACCAAGGGTGGTGAAGAGATTAGATGGCAGGTGCTTTCATTGTGAGGAACAGTTATTGAAAAAAAAAACTATTAAAATACATCCTATATCAAATTATAAATAAGATGGGGAATGTAAATAGATTATAAACTTATAATACACACATACATATTTACTATAATATATGCTTACATACATATATATTTATATATATACACAGATTAAACCGAGAGATGTTGAGATGACTCTACGCTATTTGTTTTGAAAATAACTCCGCAATTTCCGCTTAAACGCATACCGAGTGGTGGCCGTCCTGATATCGAGAGGGAGCCCATTCTTCTCCATAGAGATCTACGCATTGGAATGGGTATCTAGGGTACTTTCACAGTTATTATATCTTGTGACTGACTGGGACTGTAGCACCATAACTATTTTTGTACTAATTTTATTTTATGTCTTTTGACAATTCAAAAGTGCCTGTAATTGGCTTAGTTGAATTAAATTATTTGATTTCTATCATACTGAATAATAAAACTATTTAACAAATGTTTTGTTTAATTTGTCTTACCCTATTGTGGCAACCCAAAATAGGTAACAATTTTGCTCGTTCTTAAGAAGCTTAGTCTCTGTTCCGTTTATCTACTCATGTGGTGCTGTCCTACCGCGTCCCTGGCGCGCCATCCATTGCACGCGCGTTATCAATCTCAATATTCATGCACTTCTGTACAGAGGTAATCGCTTTGTTCACAACTATCGCTTACTTGATAACGTTCAAGTTGTTTGCATATCACTCATTGGAATTTTAATCAGGTTATTGTTTCAGCTGTTTTGAAGAGCTTACAAAGTACGTGTCGGTTTATCAAGTTAATGTACATATATAAAATTTAAATGACGCAAATTGATCAGTCCTGGTCATACATATATTATCATATCACACACACATTAAACACGAAATGAATCTCTTAGAAATCAATTCGAACTGTAGGTAATCGTATTTTGTTTTCTCTAACCGTGTGTCACTCAATGATATTTTTGTATATATGTATTATAATATCATTGGTGTCACTGATAAAGTGAATCAGAATCAGTACTTTTAGTACTTTGATAAGTGATAACAATATTGCAGGAGCACTTTGTTGTCATGAACTCATGAGTAGGTACCTATGACGTAAAAACCCAATTCGTAACTGTATTTTAGATATTTATCGGTAAAGTAATCAAATGATTGTTTAATTAAGCTAAATAGCAAATATTACCTACTAGCTGCCTATCCGAGGCTAGATAGCAAATATTACTTACTAGCTGCCTATCCGAGGCTAGATAGCAAATATTACCTACTAGCTGCCTATCCGAGGCTAGATAGCAAATATTACCTACTAGCTGCCTATCCGAGGCTAGATAGCAAATATTACCTACTAGCTGCCTATCCGAGGCTAGATAGCAAATATTACTTACTAGCTGCCTATCCGAGGCTAGATAGCAAATATTACCTACTAGCTGCCTATCCGAGGCTAGATAGCAAATATTACCTACTAGCTGCCTATCCGAGGCTAGATAGCAAATATTACCTACTAGCTGCCTATCCGAGGCTAGATAGCAATTATATTACTTACTAGCTGCCTATCCGAGGCTAGATAGCAAATATTACCTACTAGCTGCCTATCCGAGGCTAGATAGCAAATATTACTTACTAGCTGCCTATCCGAGGCTAGATAGCAAATATTACCTACTAGCTGCCTATCCGAGGCTAGATAGCAAATATTACCTACTAGCTGCCTATCCGAGGCTAGATAGCAAATATTACCTACTAGCTGCCTATCCGAGGCTAGATAGCAAATATTACCTACTAGCTGCCTATCCGAGGCTAGATAGCAAATATTACCTACTAGCTGCCTATCCGAGGCTAGATAGCAAATATTACCTACTAGCTGCCTATCCGAGGCTAGATAGCAATTATATTACTTACTAGCTGCCTATCCGAGGCTAGATAGCAAATATTACCTACTAGCTGCCTATCCGACAGCGTTGCCAACTTAGCGGATTTCCCGTCATATCTAGCGGATTTGGATACGTTGAAATCGGGAAAAAATCTTTCTAACGGCTGACGGCATATTTAACGGAACAAAAACTATCTTCAGCCAAATGTTTTTATATGAATAATTTTGTATGATGGCAATAAGATAGGTCAAGAGTTTGAGGAGGGAGGAGTTTTCAGAGTTATGAATTGTGTTAAATCAAAACTGAGAAACAAAATGAAAGAAAACATGGTCAATGCCGTTTTGAATATACGCTCAGGGCTTAAACGTAATGGTAAAAACTGTTACTCCTATATTTTGCCTGATGCTTTAATTAGCATGGTTGGAACACTGCAAAGCTATGATCAACCCTCGACTTCTGCAGTTTCTACAATGGCAACAGAGCATGATAGTACTGAAAATGATGACGATATTATAGATTTTTAATTTTGACGATGATTCAAGGCTAAATAGGTTTACATTTTAATAGAGAAGAAGTAGAGTAGCATTCCCTAGTTGATTATTATTTTATTATTAGTTATTATTGTATTCTTTCAAGTACGCTTGGTACATATAATTTAAATTGTAATTTAAACTGTGAAAATATATTAACTTTAGAAAAATAACGGCTATTATTGATGTATATTTTTTTTTAACGGATTTTTGACGGAAATACACAACGAACTTGGCGGATTTTTAAAAAACCTGTTGGCGACGCTGTATCCGAGGCTAGATAGCGTGGATGTCGGAAATTATCCCACGGGAACGTGCTGCCGGGACGAAAAGTAGGAGAATATAACCAGTGATTGTGCAAGATATCCATGAAGTTTTATAGAAACTGTTGTACAAGTGTCGCGTTGCGTTATTCCTGTCGAGAATAACGCATGGGTTTGTGTTCGCGCCGAGTGACGCTTGAGAATATTCTGGTGCGCTTCGTGGAACTGTCGACTTGAGCGCATGTGCACAATGCACATGTGTCACCAGTGCGACGGCGACGGGCGAGCGTCCATACTTGCACAGGCGACTGGCGAGGCGCAGGCGCGGGTACACTGCGGCGATGCTATACGTAAAAGTTTTGTTTATTCATGTGTTAATGTGTCATGCCATGAGTGACGTCATCTGCAGCATGCCTCATGCTACCAACTTATAACTGTCCCCATCCAGCGGAGGGCAGCACTAACAAGTTAAACGGTTTTGTAGAAGCCAGCGATATTACTGCCTGTTTGAAGGGTCAACGCTTGTATTAACTTCGCCTGTATCCATCTATCTATCTATGTGTGTAACGCACTCTTGGAACTCGAATCTCGCCCACTTCCAGACATCAGATTACTTCATTTGAAATTTTGCATCCATCAAGAACCAACCAATACAATAATTTCATAAGTTTGCGCCACTATCCTGGTCAGTATCACCAGGATAGTGCAGTCATTTATCTACGTTCTGGGACTGTTTACCGCTGGACAAGCTTATGTACGAGTAGCACTCAGCCGCGGAAGATGATTTCATTTATTAACCCAGCAGTGGTCGCGCGGATTACAATTGTAATCCAGGGTAGTAAAAAAATGAAATATTTCAAAAACAATCCAAGTGTGTTAGCCGAGACTCCATGTATTTTGAGTTCGATAGTCCCCGCCCAGTGATGCCAACTTAGCAACTTTATAGCTAGATCTAGCTATAATTTGGTGACAGACAGCTACAATTTAATAAAACTTGTAGCTAAACTTTTTAGCTACTTTTTCTAGCAACTTTTCATTTCATCATGAGACGTGAGTCTATCGAAATTCGTCGCGTAGTGTGCCGAGTTGAATGAAAAAAAAAATCTATGGTCATACATGCTACGGTAAGTACAGGTCGAATTCCCCGTTTCCTCTGCGTTGTTGGGCTACATGTTTGAAACTGCTCAACATAATTTAGCCTCCGAAATTTTAAATGCAATACGACAACGCTGCTCCGCCTTCTTACTGCAATTACCTACTTGAGGAATTGCAACAAAGGCTTCCAGACAACTACAAGCAGCTAGAATCAATGGCGTTGCTAAGTCCAGAAGAGGCAATAAAAACAATCAAGTCAAACACTATCATCGACGTTGCTAAATTTTGGGATTTACACCAGAAATAATAGACAAGATAACGCAACAGTGGCACATTCTGCATATAAATAAGTGGCATTCTGAAGAAATAGTTCAATTTTGGGTCGAAGTAAAAAAAATTAGAAATTCTTCCGGTGACAACATATATGATGATATTAGTACTCTTGCTTTAACTTGCCTTTCACTGCCATATTCTAATGCAGAGGCAGAAAGGTTATTCTCTCAAATGAATTTAGTTAAAAATAAGCAAAGAAACAGAATGAGTTTGATAACTCTGAACTTCAATCCTCTTCATTAGACTCCCTCAGGAAAAGTGGTAAATGCTGCTATAACTGTGTTTTGCCTAAAGACGTACTGCATAAAATGGGCACCGTTGAAAAATATTTAAAATCAATTAAAGATACTGAACCCCAGCCATCGACATCTTCCTCTTTAATTGTTTTATTTTTTTAATTCAATGAAGAATGTTAACTAATTTTGATTATTAGCACTCCATATTTTCTGTCAAAAATAAAAAATACTAGTGAAAGAATTACTTCGATACGTCAATTAGTTTCCGATTTAGAAGTAAAACAAGTTGTAACCGCACGACGCGGGCTGCCGGTGACGGTGTGACGTCATCGCACAACACGCTCAGTCTGGCTCACTCAGCGCGCTCGCGGTCGCGCGCCCACCCGTGCCGTCGAAATTATACCTAATTACTTTTAAAAATGTCCAATCAAAATACTAGGAAATCATGTGTTGTGCCTAAATGTTAAAATACAACTACCAATTCGCCAGAAAAGTTGTTTTTTATAGTATGTGTACAGCCACCTCTGCTGGCGGCACAATCTTCGCAGGTTACATTTAAAACTTCTTGATCTTTTTCATTGCATTCTAAACTGCAATGATAAGGTGTGGTACGTACGCGGTGGTCTGGCGTGATTCTAAATTTAACCGTACATACATCACCTACTCTTTTTTACTTGAACATAACCAATAGCATCATCGCCATAGATCTCTTGCCGATCTGAAATAATTTTCAAATAAAAATAAATGGCCTTACGTATTTTGTTAGTAAAAAAATACAAATAAATAAAAAACCGGCCAAGTGCGAGTCGGACTCGCGCACCGAGGGTTCCGTACAAACCTGCAGGTCATCATCATCATCATTCGTCATCATCGTTTATGAAATTAAATGTTTTTTTTTTAATTTTTATATTTGAGTTGACTGAATGAAAGGTAAATTGTGGTTTACGATTTATGACGTATTAAAAAAAAACTACTTACTAGATCTCGTTCAAACCAATTTTCGTTGGTAGTTTTCATGGTAATGTACATCATATATTTTTTTTAGTTTTATCATTCCCTTATTTTAGAAGTTACGGGGGGGGGGGGGGGGGGACACATTTTACCACTTTGGAAGTGTCTCTCGCGCAAACTATTCGGTTTAGAAAAAAAGTGATATTAAAGTAGTAAGTTTCAATAGCATAGCTCTTATAGTTTCGGAAAAAAGTGGCTGTGACATACTCGGACAGACAGACAGACAGACATGACGAATCTATAAGGGTTTCGTTTTTTGCCATTTGGCAACGGAACCCTAAAAAGGTTTAGTAGATCTGTTCAAACATCTACATTTGCAATAAAAATTTGCAATGTATTCATTAAAATTTACTAAGAATAGCGGTACCTACCTATATATACATACGTACCTACCTATAGCTACAAAACTATAATACATATTTGTTGTCTTTAACGTAAAAATTTAATGATAGGTAGGTACTTCTACTATTTGAGTTGCATTCTTCCATTACGACATTAGTTGGGTATTTGTTTTGATAAAACAATTTAGAACAGATAAACTATTAAGCATAAGTAATAGCAAGGAAAGTTTACTTGCCTTTGCATTTTTATTCCTCGCATTTCGGCGCTAACGAAATCACTATTTGTTGATAAATAATGCGCACAACCATTAATCCATCTATTTTAGGTAGATTATCCGATTGCCCTTTTTCGAATCCTTCATCCATTTTATTAATCGAATAATAATATAATAATAATTTATTAGTCCAATGTTACAATTATTACCTTATTATTAACTTAACTTAATGGTGGTCTGTAACTATTAATATTTATATTGATCTTTACGGCGGACCCCAAACTAGGCGGCGCCTGTATCTTGGGATCCAGAGTTGTGACACATATAGTAATACAGTTTTCCACTGGTCAGAGTGAGAAATGCAATTGACTATTTAAAACTGAATTGAGAGATCAGAGTGAAACTGAAATTTAAATCGTAAATTATAAAAAATTAAAATAAAACTTAATTTGTACTAAACAGCACATAAAAATATTTAACAGCACGTAATAATATTTACTATTATTAGACTATTAACCGTAATACGCGGACGAAAACACAACAAAATACTGCGCAAGCTATTACACCTACTATAACCGCTGGCGACTTGATACTAAGCGGGCCGCGGCCCGTGCGGCGCGTTGTGACATGACGTCACAAGCGGTCACGTGACTGTTAGCGGGACTCGATATTTTTCGAAACTTTGCATGCTATAATATAAGCTAAACATGTATGCTCTATATTTTAGTATCTTACACCTGTATATACCATGTTTATGCAAATAAATATTATTTCTATTTCTATAAAATCAAAACTACTACCTAGGTATTTTTGACTACAACAAAAACTAGTGTATTTATATACATACAGGCTTTACTGATGCAAAATTTCAAGCGATTTGGCATACCTAGTAACATTGTTCATTGCGTACACAAGACTTAATTTAACTTCTTGTTGGAATTAATGAATCAGAAATTGACATTTTACTGTAACCTACTTATCTACTGTAACATTTAGCAACTTCTAGCAACTTTTTAGGGTAAAAAAAAAACTGGAAATCTAGCAACATTTTGAATATTTCTAGCTACTGGGTAAAGCTAGCAGTTGGCAACACTGTCCCCGCCGCCACTCAGTTGCACTCGCGCATTGCCGATGCGTGGTTGTGCCTGGAGTGGCTGTTTACGTATTACAAATTAACCCTGGATTACAATAATTGTAATCCGCGTGACCACTGCAGGGTTAAACACTCTATCCTTGACAGTAAAGTTACGACTAGGTACAAAGTTTTATATAAAATACATTATTTTTGTAATCTTTTTATTTCAAAAAGATATCTTGATTCTTGTGTATTTAAAGGTTAGGTATTGTAAATTTATAAGTGTGGTACTAAGTTTTGAAGGCCAGTGTAAATAAGTTCGGTGTTGCCTATCCTCAATCCTCATCAATGATCCACAAGGATCACAGTTTTCTTTTTGTGGGTGGGCAATCATCAAATGACGTCTACCGCTCTGGGTGGAGTGGGAGGGCGTGTTAGACTTTTTCTGACTAAAACCCACCCGTGTTCCTTCAGTTGCCCATATGCCAGGGCCACGGTATCTCTTTCGAACAAATCTCGCGACCCTGGCAGGCATCGGTCCTAGCAGACCCCTTCAGTATTGCTGACATCTCTTTGAGGTGAGCGTGGAACACTGCGCGCCGCCTACACGGGCCTGGTCCTTACCGGGCGGCGAGCTACTCATTGCTCACCACCCACAACCCCGCGCCTACGCTGGCCGGAAGTCCGCGATCGACTCCCGACGCCCGGGGCGTCTCTTCCTGCGGCGGCTAGGGACATGAGGGCGCAGAGACTACCACTAACTACCTCACGCGCCCCGCCTCCTCCTACGCGAGTATTACTGCTTCGCAGCAGGAGGTTACGGCTTCCCATGCTTTCTCGCTCCGTACCATGGCTCGCACCTGGGCCGGACGAGAGATTTCGCCGATCGCCTCCGCGAGGACACGGCGGTGCTCCGCCCAGGCAGGGCACACCTGCACCGTCTGCTCCACCGTGTCCTCCAGACGATCCTCGCAATGGAAACACTCGGGCGTTTCTTCCCGCTTTATCCTGAACAGGTACCCCCCAAAGCACCCATGCCCAGTTAGGACTTGCGTTAGGCAGAAAGTGAGGACGCCGTGGCACCTCTCTATCCACTCCTCAAAGAGGGGACTTACCGCCGCAATTGTGGCGTGCCCAAGGATCACACAGTCCAGTTACAATTAAGTTTCTTATTTTTATTAATCGTATGGCATTCGAAGCGGTAATCAACATTGTTTATATTATGGTATTAAAGATAAAGTAAATAAAGGAATACATATGGATGTCATTTTCAGTGATGGTAGATAAATATTGAGTACACAGCAAGCTTCATTGGGATAGGTCGATAAGGAACAGTCTGAAACTAACGACGCGACATTACTCGACATCATCGACTTTAGACCTTAGATAACTGCACCCTATTACTGTAGGTACCTAATGAAATGGGAGCTGTATGAATGATGCCCTGAGTACACTAACCTATCTCAACGAATCTCCCAGTACAATGATTGTACTTATCGCTACTGAAGACCTTATCAAATGATTGATCCAACAGTATTCAATCAGACTAGTCAAATCCGCTCGATAGGGATAAACCGGTATTAATATGACTACTACTATAGATTGCTGATAGCAGATGCTTGATATCGCGTATTACACTAATGTCATCACAATATTGCGATAACATATTAGGGGCTATTACTCGTACGCATTGGCTATACCTATACATATATTCCGCGAGTATGAACTCCTTTATTGTACACGTGTAACTTTTCCGTATGAAAGGCGTATACTAACGTTTACGAAGGTATAAGAAGGGTCTTAAAGAGGTTAAATTGTTACGTCGTCGGGTATACAAAACTGCCAATGTATGTATACGAGTCAAACAACATCTAGTATTCTCAACAGCCAGTCCAGTAAGTTCATATTATGATTACTTATTTAAGTCGGCGGCGCTCGTCCACTGTGCTCTTTATATCACAACATGATGGATGCTCGGAGTGTCAGGTAATGCTGCGCCGCTAATTAGACGCGAACTAAGTGCGCACGCACCCGCGACTCGCGCCGCGCCGCGTCGTGCGGAGCGTTAGGTCACAGTTGCGTTGTAAGTACTTGTCGACTAGTGCTCTACCACTACCACTCTCTTATTTGTCTCTCTTGCAAACAACCAAATTGGTATGAGCTCAATTTCGTGCACTTTGTCGACAACTGCAGGAATGCACCTTATTCAATAGCTAAATAGCATCTGCGATGATGATCGATACCGAAGGCCCCGGCCAGCCAAGGGCGACAGAGTCCACCGTGCTGTGTGTCAACATGTCGTCACGTCGTGAGGTATCTCACTCGTAGCTGTGAGCCGCCTCGTAAACTTGACTATAGTTATCACAATGCGCTCTCGCTTCACTTGTGCTAAGTGATTAGACACGTTCCGCACACAACGCATTTGTTGTGCTTCGTTATTTTCTGGAAAATTGATAATTTGATAACCAACTCCGTTGAACAGAATCGTTTAAATTCATTATTTTACACTGAATATTGTTCGTCTGACAGTGGTTCTACTTCAAAGCTATACAATAACAACTTGCCAGCAACAAGTTATCATGGAGTCCATCGCTATCGTCGACAAGTTTCAGAGGCAGCGGCATGTGGCAACGCTATTAACCAATTATTGCAAATTATTTACAACCTCTAAACAACACGCTATTACGTTGACAGTACTTAGAAGCCTCTCAAGCTGAACGCACACAAGTGCACAACACTACAAATACCTGAGTGCTGACAAGTCACTCGCTGAAAGCGGAAATTGCGCAATAATGATAAGTAAAACCTAAGATATGGGAAGTGGTAGAAGGAGTGGAGACTGGTGGGTGGTGGTGGAAGTGGTATGTTTAGTGTAGAATGTTGGGGACAAAAGAGACAAAAGTACGGCATCTGCGTGCAACTTGTGGTATAGTCATGTGCTGGCGAGGAAAGCAAACAGGGGCATGGGACCAGGCGAGTCTCAGACGAGTCTGAATTTGGCTGGCTGGCTATTAGAAAAGAAGCAGACCAAGGGAGCATACACAGGTGGATTGCAAGATGATATGGCTCGAATATAATAAATTCTGAGATGAAGGCTAATAGATATGAATGGAAGAATAAGACGAGCCACTAGGGTAAGGGCAGGAGCATGACGACTCGCAGAAAGCGCAGGTACTAGTCGCACGCTGAGCGGTCCTGGTCACTCGGACTGCGAGACTGGTTTTCCCCAAACGTTGCCATGTTGCCGCTCGAGTGGCACCAGTCCACGCAAGCGCCTTTCCGTAACGAACAGCTAGGGCCTAGGTATGTGATGAAGTAATGGCGGGACTGCGGGAGTGCTCGGCCAGCAGTTCGCAAGGTACCACCTAAACACATTAACACACGCACTTAATTGCGGACGCGTGTAACTTGTGTGTTGTTATCGCTTCGAGCTTCGCTATAATCACCGAGATGCTCCAAATTACTCCAGAAATTTCGGCCATTATACTTAATTCACAAAGCAATTTAAATGCTACGAACTTTTTATTATGATTAACCGGACTGCGGAAAAGAAAACAATTATGTTGTTTTAGTAAAACGACTTATTTATGCCGAGTTTAAATTCAATGGCAAATGTTTGTGCACTAATCAGAATGGAAAGAATTAATACGATTTCATTAATTAGTTCCGAATAGTTCACGCGTTGTGAGCACCTAATGTGTGTCGCGTCCTCGAACTGCCTCCATACGGCGGCGGTGGCTGTGCACATACACTATGTAGTAGCTATGTAGGCGAGCTTCAGCTGAGGCTGCACTCTTGGACTAGTTCGGCGCCACGTGACGCAGCATTACGTCAAGTGTGTCACGCTGCGCGCCGCATCACTAAGTGCTTACAGTTTGCTTACTTACATCTTTAACTAAGTAAGACCTAATCCCGTTCAGTTCAGTGGTTGTGCAAAGATGTGCACGGTGAGGAGGCGCGGGGGCGCGGGGGCGCAGGAATGTGTTGCGACACGGACGAGGTAATGCCGCGCAAGCGAGGGGAAGGATGGGCGCATTGGCGATGTGTCAACTGAGCTTTGTGCAGTGCGCGTGCTGCAGCTTCACTTTGTGTGCATGAACACGCTTCCTCAGAGGTGGGTGTACCAATAGGTCATAGTTTGAACACTACCTAGGTGAGCTTCACGGAAATGTTATAAATCGACGACGACCGGACGACGTGGCCTTGGAAGATATGCTATTGTCATAACAAGAGCTAAGCAGAATGTCATCACTCCGATGCACAAATTGCTTCCATGCGCCTGAACAATTGGTAGTTGTTTGTGTAACGTCACTACCTAAAGTACAACGTCTGTAATTACGTACGTGACATAACTGAATTACAAGCAGCGCGAGCGCGAATCATCGGAGGCAATCATCGGCGCGCGACTACTTTATGACAGTTTAACAGCCTATTGAACAACTGACAGTCGACGGCATACGGCGGGTACGTGACACATGACGATGTACGAAGTGGGACACACTACACACTGCACTGGGCGGTGGTGACACACAGCCCACTACGCAGGAGCACCAGTTTGTGCACAAGCATGCTGCTTACAGAAGGCAATCGCAGAAGAAAGGAAATAATAATAATATCTTAGGACAACCATCACACCGTTATCTGATCCCAAACTAGGCAGAGCCTGTACTATGGTAACCAGACAACTGATAAATATACTTATATATTTTCTAAATACATACATATTATTGATAAATTACACCCACGGCAAAATATACCTACGGCTTAAAAAAATAACGCGTGAGTCATCATCGGAAGATTATACCGACGTGACGTGACGTGAATCCAACTAATAGCGATCGTGACGGTTCCTTTTAACAAATATTTTAATAATAATCACGATATGTCCGTACTCACATAAATTTACTCTTTTTTATTATTTAGCGGAAATCAACCTTCATATTTATTCATAGGAAGAAGTATCTTGTGTAAAAAGTCCGCGGCAAGTCGTGATGTGCTCAAGCAACGTGAGCTTCGTTAACACACAAAGCGTGCGGCGGCGGCGGTTACCAGTGATAAGTTGAAGGCTGCGGGAGCGCAGGTCGCAGCTGTCTCGTAGGTAATCTCTTGCTTCGAGAGTAAGACGAGCTGCCAAATATAAAAAAACTTTTTACCAAAAAATTTAACCGCCGAAAATACTGAAAAGCAAAAAATAATAAACCTTAAAATTATGAGTCGGCGCTAGGGCGGCGGGAGGGCGTGTCAGACTTTTACTGACTAAAACCCACCCGTGTTCCTTCAGTTGCCCATGTGCCAGGGTCACGGTATCTCTTTCGAACAATCACGCGACCCCGGCAGGCATCGGTCCTAGCAGACCCCTTCAGTACTGCTGACATCTCTTTGAGGCGCGCGTGGAACACTACGCGCCGTCGACCCGAGCTTAGTCCTTACCGGGCGGCGAGCTACCCATTGCTCGCCACCCGCAAGCTCGCGCCTACGGTGGCCGGGAGTCCGCAATCGACTCCCGGCGCCCGGGGCGTCTCCTCCTGCGTCAGCTAGGGACGTGAGGGCGCAGAGACTGCCACTCCCTCACGCGCCCCGCCTCCTCCGTTTTCCGACCCTTAGGGATTTTGTTTTCAAAATTTATATGGAACCACCCTCGGAGTATACCCTTTCCAATAAAAAAAAAAGAATTATCACAATCGGACTACTATGTAAAAAGTTATGCGTGGTCAAACATAAAAAAAAACCGGCCAAGTGCGAGTCAGACTCGCGCACCGACGGTTCCGTACAAACCTGTAGTGTTTAATACCTCTACGCGTTCATGAGGAAAGGGATAGTAAGTTTAAAATTATTAAAAATATTTTTATTATATGATGTAACTAAAAATAAGATAAGAGAACGGTGTGGTGTAAAAGAAGATGTAGTGACAAAAATTGAAAAAAGTATGCTTAGATGGTTTGGTCATGTTGAGAGGATGAATGAAGGTCGGCTCACAAAAGGTATTTACAAGGCAGATGTGAGTGGAAACACCGGGAGGGGACGCCCTAGGATGACATATAGGGACCTTATTGGTGATGTTCTTCAGAAAGGTCAGGTGCGTAGTACTTGCAACCGGCGTGTGTGTATGACCAATTGTATGAACCTAAACGAGGCAAAAGAAGTGTGTAGAGATCGTAGCAGGTGGCGTTCCGTGGTTTCTGCCTACCCCCATGGGAAAAAGGCGTGATTCTATGTATGTATGTAACTAAAAATTTACGGTTTTCGCAATTTTTCCTTTATCTGTGCTATAAGACGTTGCTTCGTACCAAATTTCAAAATTCTAGATCGACTGGAAGTACCCTTTAGGTTTTGATTCCCTTGCAAGTTTCGAAAATTTGCGGAAATTTGCGGCATAAAAGGCTATATCTTTTGATTGCGTTAGCTTAGAAGGTTGATTTTATCACAGCTCCAAGGGACAGTAGACTTGAGTATTTAATATAAATTTCAGCATGATACCTTCACGCGTTCCTGAGAAAAAGGGTCTTGACAGACGGACGGACGGACGGACGGATGGACGGACAACAAAGTGATCCTATAAGGGTTTCGCTTTTTCCTTTTGAGGTGCGGAACCCTAAAAAAACAAACAAAAAAAAAAATATATACGCGTCGAATTGATAACCTCCTCCGTTTTTTTTCGTCGGTTAAAAACGGTTTAATTTTTTGTTAAAAAGTTTTTATTTTATATTTTTTGTGGCTTTAATTTACTAATAATACTTGGCAAGGTATACCCTATCCAATGAAAATAGAATCATCAAAATCGGACTACTCTGTACAAAGTTTTGCGTGGTTATACATTACAATCAATGAGTGAACAATTAATCATCTCCTGTTTTCCGACCCTTAGGGTTCGATTTTGTTATCCAAATTTATATGGGACCACACTCGGAGTATACTCTTTCCAATAAAAAAAGAATGACCACAATCTGACTACTATGTAAAAAGTTATACGTGGCCATACATAAAAAAAAAAAAAATATACGCGTCGAATTGATAACCTAAAAACACAGAAAAGCAAAAAATAATAAACCTTAAAATTTTGAGTCGGCGCTTTGAGTGATCTTTGTTCATTGATTTTTCAGCGCCGACTCAAAATTTTAAGGTTTATTATTTTTAGCTTTTCTGTGTTTTTCGGCGGTTTAATTTTTTGTTAAAAAGTTTTTATTTTGTAATTTTTTGTCGGTTTAATGTACTAATAATACTTGGCAAGGTATACCCTATCCAATGAAAAAAGAATGATCAAAATCGGACTACTCTGTACAAAGTTATGCGTGGTTATACATTACAATCAATGAGTGAACAATCAATCATCCCCTGTTTTCCAACCCTTAGGGTTCGATTTTGTTTTCCAAATTTATATGGGACCACCCTCGGAGTATACCCTTTCCAATAAAAAAATAATTATCACAATCGGACTACTATGTAAAAAGTTATGCGTGGTCATACATAAAAAAAAAACAAACAAAAAAAATATATATATACGCGTGGAATTGATAACCTCCTCTGTTTTTTTTCGTCGGTTAAAAACGGTTTAATTTTTTGTTAAAAAGTTTTTATTTTATATTTTTTGTGGCTTTAATTTACTAATAATACTTGGCAAGGTATACCCTATCCAATGAAAATAGAATTATCAAAATCGGACTACTCTGTACAAAGTTTTGCGTGGTTATACATTACAATCAATGAGTGAACAATTAATCATCTCCTGTTTTCCGACCCTTAGGGTTCGGTTTTGTTATCCAAATTTATATGGGACCACCCTCGGAGTATACTCTTTCCAATAAAAAAAGAATGATCACAATCTGACTACTATGTAAAAAGTTATGCGTGGTCATACATAAAAAAAAAAATATACGCGTCGAATTGATAACCTCCTCCGTTTTTTTTCGTCGGTTGAAAAAACTTTTTAACAAAAAATTAAACCGCCGAAAAACACAGAAAAGCAAAAAATAATAAACCTTAAAATTTTGAGTCGGCGCTTTGAGTGATCTTTGTTCATTGATTTTTCAGCGCCGACTCAAAATTTTAAGGTTTATTATTTTTTGCTTTTCTGTGTTTTTCGGCGGTTTAATTTTTTGTTAAAAAGTTTTTATTTTGTAATTTTTTGTGGGTTTAATGTACTAATAATACTTGGCAAGGTATACCCTATCCAATTAAAAAAGAATTATCAAAATCGGACTACTCTGTACAAAGTTATGCGTGGTTATACATTACAATCAATGAGTGAACAATCAATCATCCCCAGTTTTCCAACCCTTAGGGTTCGATTTTGTTTTCCAAATTTATATGGGACCATCCGCGGAGTATACCCTTACCAATAAAAAAATAATTATCACAATCGGACTACTATGTAAAAAGTTATGCGTGGTCATACATAAAAAAAAACAAACAAAAAAAAATATACGCGTCGAATTGATAACCTAAAAACACAGAAAAGCAAAAAATAATAAACCTTAAAATTTTGAGTCGGCGCTTTGAGTGATCTTTGTTCATTGATTTTTCAGCGCCGACTCAAAATTTTAAGGTTTATTATTTTTTGCTTTTCAGTTTTTTCGGCGGTTTAATTTTTTGTTAAAAACTTTTTATTTTGTAATTTTTTGTGGGTTTAATGTACTAATAATACTTGGCAAGGTATACCCTATCCAATGAAAAAAGAATGATCAAAATCGGACTACTCTGTATAAAGATACGCGTGGTAATACATTACAATCACTAAGTGAACAATCAATCATCCCCTGTTTTCTGACCCTTAGGGTTCGATTTTGTTTTCCAAATTTATATGGGACCACCCTCGGAGTATACCCTTTCCAAAAAAAAAAGAATTATCACAATCGGTCTACTATATAAAAAGTTATGCGTGGTCGTACATAAAAAAAAAAAACAAACAAAAAAAAAAAAAATATACGCGTCGAATTGATAACCTCCTCCGTTTTTTTTCGTCGGTTAAAAAGGGGGATTACCAACCATAATAGTAAGCAATTTAAATAACTTCTACTTTATATCTTGGATTATTAATATGGTCCGCTTGATGATGGTTGATGCTTGTTATTAGATAATGATCGTATAGTAGGTAGATGCTGTCAGCGACAAGATAATATAATGGTACCTCAATTCCAATGTTGAAAGTAAGTAAGTTTTGATTTGTTTTTGGAAGTAATTCGACATGCCCATTGCCAACCGTGAATGCTTGAAATGGACCTTCTTATCAATGATGTGGCCAAGTGACAAGGTGAACGGCTGAAGGCGACATCGCCTCTCTAGGTGCACAGTCGACAGTAGCGCGACAAGCACCTCCAAACATTTGATTTTACTTACGTGTTAGATTAGCCAGCTGTGACCCGCAATTAAAGTGTAACCAGTCGGCTTCAAGAGTAACTGGTTTTTATCTCAAGTAAAAACCTCGTATAAATTACCGCTAACAACACCAGGTACATTCAAATCCACGTATTAATGTAATCTGACTTCCAAATGAACCTGCGGCAGGTTAATTGACGTATATGTTCCTTGTAAGTAAGTCGAGTGTGAATGATAGCGTTAGCAACGGTCCGCGCGTGCAGTAGGTGGCGTCGTCGCGCCAATCAGACCATAATGTGGTGCGCGAGCCGGATCCTCCACGGACAGCGTCGAACGTGGCGGACTGGCGGCTGTGGCCGCCAGCTGCTGTCGGCTCCTCGCGCACTCCCAGCAGCTCTTCATCCTTCATCCCATTTGGCGTTGCAGCATGTCTTCATTTCGCATACATCTCTATTATCAGTCTTCACCTCAATACCCGTACCTAGCCATAATTTGTACTCTTTCACGCAGTGAATACATCGTTTCTTTACAATTTCCTACTCTTTTAACATCTCACAGCTTGTCTGTTTGTATTGTAATTTATTTTCATGCATCTCTTGTGTGGTGCATTGCCTGTGCCTTCCAACAAAGGTCTGCGCGAGTACTCCGGCGCGACTCGCACTGTACTAGTGTGCGAGTGTGCGCTAATGTGCGCTCATTATTTAACCGCGTCTTACTTCTTGGCGATACCAAGGAATAAACACAGAAAAGTCTACTCAACGGTACGCGCGAAACAGGCTTTAGCTTGTCTCTTAGGACGAGATAGAAATCTTTTGAAAATAAACCATTTTGATAATCTTTTGACTGTTTACGAAACAGCGAAGCATTTATTAATTTTTTGGTGTGTGCACAATTTAGTACCTAAAGTACACATTGCAATATACATATAGGGCCATCAGAATGATTCACAAAATTATAAAATGTCTTGTGATGCCTTTTGAGTGATCTTGTAAGGTGACATTATAAGGCACGAGTGAGCCCGTGTGCCTGCGCTGCCCCCTCACATGAACTGTGTTCTTAGAATCTCTTCGTTTGGCGGAAGTGTGCACAATAACAGTTTGTGTGGCTGGCTCTGGGCTCGCAGTACTACTTAAATATTAATAAATAATAACGACCGCGCAGCTGACAGGCCTGCTTCGCAGCGGGTCAACAACCGCTCGCTCAGCTTTATTTTGAGTAATGTTTGGTCTCGGTGCAGCTGCAGACGTTGCACTTATTATTAAACAAATGAAGAAAAAGTAACCACGTGTGAGGGATGTCGTGCAATCTGGCGACTATACTTGTGTATTGTGTCGCGTATTGTAGTGTGTCACTTTCGCAATGCTCAGTAGATAAATTGTAAACTAGGATGTGGGGCGAGTGGACCTGCTCGCTGTGATGTTGCAGCTATTGACGAAACGGTTGTTCTCATCAGAATTTCTGCACGCCCTACTGAGTGATGGTCGAGGTCACGACATTGCTGACGATCGGCACCCATCCCTGCGCCTCCATGAGCGTGCATGTATAGTTCTTACCAAACTTCTTGGCCGCCCTGAAGTTGGCTACAATGGCTGCGCAGTAGTAAATCGAATGAAAAACAGCACCGATCCGTGCTTTGCGCATCGGAAAGCCAACTTCAGGGCGGCCAAGAAGTTTGGCGAGAGCTATAGATGGAGGTAATCTCAATTTTTTTGTTTTACTTTATTAGGACATCAAACAGTTACACATTACAATTTATTTATTTATTCTTAGGAGAACCAACAGCTATAACAAATGGATAAAAATTGTATAAGTAACATAAAGCCAATTACAGGTTCTCACGGGTAAAAACAGAAAAAGTAATAGAGATTTTAAGATCACTAACAAACACGATTGAAAAGATTATATATATATAAGGTACATTAAGCACTATAAAGTTTTAAAAAATCAATGTTCAGCCGAGCGCGTGCAGAAGAGGTTTTGGTGGTAAATGGGTCAAATGAAAACTCTTTGCAAAGAATATTAAAGTCCTTACTCGCGCGCACCGTGTATGAGTTTTGCCTGTAGTTAGAAGAGGAAAAAGGAATGGAGATAGGTGGATTAAATTTAACTGATCGCTGAGGGACGTTGAAACGAAGTTTATGCAGGAGATCAGGACAGTCAAATTTCGTTAGATATAATTTTTAAAAGAAGTGCAATCCGCTAATCGACGACGATTTATAAGTGGCTGTAAATGAAATTTCTTGCAAAGATTTATGTAATTATCAGAATGGTATGGTATACGCAGTCGAAAACATAGAAAACGAATAAGTCTTTTTTGTATGTTCTCAATACGATCGATGTACTTGCCATAAAACGGGATCCATATTTGTGACGCATATTCCAGATGACTTCTCACAAAAGAACAATAAAGATTTTTTAGGGTTTTAGCTTCCTTGAAACAGCTTGCAATTTTCATTACAAAACCCAGTGACTTTGAGGCTTTGGCAACTATTTGCTCAATATGCACGTTAAATAAAAGTTTAGAATCATGGAAAACGCCCAGGTCACGTACACCGTCACATCTGTGTAATAGTTGCCCTTTAAGATTGTAAGTTGTAGGGAGAGGAACGCGCTTTCTACTAAAAGAGATTACTGAACATTTAGCAGGGTTCAAGTCAAGTTTATTAATCAAGCAATATTCATCCGATCTCGCCAGATCAGATTGAAGAGCATTCATGTCATCATCTGATGGTATAGCAGAAAATATCTTCATATCATCAGCGAAACAAAGTAAGTTTGAGTTGTGGAAACACGAGTCGATGTCGCTCACATATGATAAAAAGTAACGGACCCATCAAGGAACCTTGAGGAACACCGCTAGGAGCTGAAACCCAGCTCGACATGTAGTTACTGATAACAACAGCTTGAGATCTGTTTTCAAGGTAAGAAGTAAACCAACGAAGTAGATCTCCTCTGATACCATTGTTAAAAAGCTTTGTCTTAAGGATATTGTGGTCAATTCTATCAAAAGCTTTACTATAATCTGTGTAAACGACATCGACCTGTACTACATTGTCCATTTTGTCAGTTAGAAAGTCATTCAGCAAAGCCAGGTTAGTTACAGTTGAACGACCCTTCAGAAATCCGTGTTGAAGAGGGCTGAAAGACTGACTTAGCGCTGCATAAACTTGGTCGTAGACAACCCTCTCAAACACTTTAGCCAATATACACAGTTTGGAAATAGGTCTGTAATTAACTATTTCATTTTTGTGCCCTTTTTTATGCACCGGAGTTATAAAGGCAGACTTCCAGATTTGGGGAACAGAACACGAGGAAAGCGATTTTTTAAGCAATAGAGATACTGGCAATGCAATGGTTTTAGCACGCCCAATCAGCAATCTAGGTGATAAGTGATCCGGACCAGCAGACTTAAATGGATCAATTTGACTGATAAGCTTAACTAAAGCATCTAAGTCAGTCTCGATTGAGTGAATATCCGAGGGTATATTGGAATTAAAAGCAGGTTGAGAAGGACAATAATTCGAAGGTACATCATTGGTAGGATTAAGAAAAGTAGAATAAAAGTGAGAAGAAAATGCATTACAAATAGATTCGGGAGAAGAAATCGTCTCATCACCATACTTGAGGAAACTGGGAATTGTATTAGATTTGGACCGCTGCTTCACAAAGCTCCAAAAACATTTAGGATTCATTTTGATGGAGGCTTCTGTAACAGCTAAGTAGTTGGTGTAACATTCCGCTTCAAGTTTATTAACTCGCTCACGTAAATGTTTAAAGGTCGCGTCGTCTGAAAGTCTGCCATACGTCTTAAATTTACGGAGATATTTAGCCTTCTCCTTAATCAAGCGCTTAAGTGCCGGGGAGTACCAGATAGGGTACGAACTGTGAAAAACTGTCTTAGTAGGAACAAACTTGTTTTGAATATCCGCTATAGTAGCATACAAGTGGTTTACGGCATCATTAAGCGACATGTCAAAAAATACGTTCGTCCAGTCTACAGCCGCTATTTCCCTGTTAATAGCCGCAAAGTCAGCTTTACCGTAAAGGTAACGAGTAAAGGGAGCGGGAGTTAAGTAAGTGTACTCTGCAAAGTTCACGTCAGTGCAAAGGGCCGGATGATATTTGTCGACAGGTAATAAAGGCATCAAACATTCACACACTGTAACAATTTCGTTGCATAAAACTAAATCTAAAATCTTACCATATTCATTTAATATTCCATTATATTGACTGAGCCCTAAAATACGTAATTCATCAGTTAGCATGTATTCGTCGCCGCTACAAACATTTCCAGGTAATAATGTGTTGTTATTTGATTGCCACAAAATTCCACTAAGGTTAAAATCACCAATAACTAAATAATTATCCGATGGATTATTTAACACTATATTACTTAAGCTATGGAGAAAATTAGATAATTGGTAGGAAAAAGAATAGCCACAGTTTTGTCTACATAAATAGATAACGCAAACATTCAATTTAAGGTAATTTCTTGTAATAGGGTGACGAACACTTAAAGTTACCCACAAGTCTTCGGCGGAGGAGTGAAATGATGGTTGGGGAACAACAGAAATACACTTACGGACAGCTATCAAGACACCACCTCCACGAGACTGACCCGTGAGACAGTAATCCCGGTCGCGACGCCACACAATATACTGATCACGAAATAACTCCGAGTTTGATATTTAAGTGTGACAGAGTAAGTTATAGACTAGGTAAACGTGTAACCCACACCAATGTCCGCGAAATAATAGTTTGTACTTAGATATATAATTCATGTGTTGATTATACATATTAAAAAATATTTAAAAAAAAATAACTCTGATGTATTTTGAAATAATTGTTATAAGATAGCTATTTGAGAAATTCAACCGCCATCTTTTTGAACTTAAGAGTGCGTAAGTGCAAAAATATCCAAATCGATAAAGTGTGTGTTATACGTATCCACGAGACGTCTCGGAGAGGCGCCCGTGCACCAGCATGAGTTCTACACCTTGCAGTGTGGAATAGCCGGGGCACACGCGCCTCTCGACGCATCACAGTTCTAGGTACAATATAACATAAGTTATTGGTTATATCTGGACAATCGAATCTGTTATTACACAGGCCATGAAGCATCAGCAGGCTGCGTCTTGACTCCAAGCTTTGAAGCTTATAACGCATCAATAATTGAGAGTATCATAATTTAGACTTAGTGCATCTGTAGTGCATAACACGTAAAAATTGTTTTTGAACCATTTCCATTCTTTTTATATAAATATCAAAAATGGGACTCCAAATGGGAACTACAAATTCCAATTGAGAACGGACCAAAGCTTTAAATAAAAGTAAAAAAGTAGAAGGTCTTTTAAAGTCGTTTGAAGAACGCATGACGAAACCAAACATACGATACGCCCTATTAACGATGTTATCAGTATGAAAATTGAAGTGCAATTTCGAGTCCATTGTTACAACAAGATCACGAACTTGGTCAACTCTTTGTAGAAAGATGCCACGAAGACAATAGTTAAATTTTATAATGTTTTTGTTCTTTGTGAAAGTGATTGAATTACATTTAGGTAAATTAAGCTGGAGCTTGTTGTATGAACAATATCGAGAAACTCTATAAAGATCCTCCTGCAAAAGCAGGCAATATTGTGTGCTTTTACACGTCTTATAAATTTTGATGTCATATATATTAGACATGGGGAATTTATAAAATACTTCTTAATGTCGTTGATGAACAAAATAAAGAGGGGCCCCAAAATTGAGCCTTGGGGCACACCAAACGTGACAACGATTAAAATTCATTGGAAACCATTAATGACGATTTTCAGTGATCTATTGTGTATATACGCCATGAACCATCGTAACAAATTGCCACGGATTCCGCTGTAAGCAATTTTTTCTGTAGTTTGTGTTTTGTCTGTAGTTTGTGGTCCACCTTGTCAAAAGCCTTCCGAAAGTCTGTGTAAACAGTGTCAACTAGAACTTGTTCATCCATGCTTTTGAATAAGTAATCAGCGAACAACAAGAGCTTTGTATTTGTCGAACGTCGTTTAACAAACCCATGCTGCTCATCGAGATTGTGAATGTGAGAATATATTTCACTATGTACAAGACTCGAAAAGCTTCGACAAGGTGGACAGTATAGAGAGTGGGCGATAATTTTGAATGTTATGTTTATCGCCACTCTTGAATACCGGGGTGATATGCGCCCTTTTCCAAATATCGGGAAAGGTGCCTTCGCGTAAACATTTATCAAATATAATATGAAGTAGAATTTCAATAGTTTCTGCAATCTTTTTTATGAAGAATGGTGGTAAGTTATCGGGACCATGACCTTTATTTGAATTCAATTGCATGATAGCTTTATGAATAACCTCTACTGGCAAATAGATGTCAGAAATATTGGTCGAATTATCTGCATATGTATTAGGTGGATGCCACGTCGCGGGTTCAAAGTTCGTAGGTTCATAAACCGAGGTGAAATGAGTGGAGAACATGTTACATATCGACGGTTAAGAACCAATATCAATTGACTGGCTGGTTAGTCTAGTGGTTAGTGACCCTGACTGCAAAGACTGAGGTCGTGGGTTCGATTCCCACCCAGGACAAATGTTTGTGTGATGAGAACAATCATTTGTTCTGTTTCTGGGTGTAATTTATCTCTAATATGTATGTATTTAGAAATATATAAGTATGTTTATCAGTTGTCTGATTACCATAGTACAGGCTCTGCCTAGTTTGGGATCAGATAACGGTGTGTTGGTTGTCCTAAGATATTTATTTATTAAATAGAGTCTATCTCAGTTTTTTACGTTTTTCACTTTTTAATGCAGGTAGATTTAAAATTTAATTTGGCTTGGCCTACTGAGGCACTTATCTCAAAATTCTCAAAATTGTTGTAGTTATTCGCTATAGAAATTCCATCTAACAAGGGGAGGCATGGTGTGGGTAATTCACTTCGGGACGAGACTCCGTGTGGTAGTAGTGTCCCATAAGCGTATGCAAACCCTAAAATATTATTTCAGAATTGCCAGTAGTTTCGAAGGTTTTTTTTTGTTGTTTTTAATTAACTATTTTAATAATTAAATGAATTCAATCGAGAAAAATGTTGTTAAGTATTAAATTAATTTTAATTTACATTAAGTATTATACTTTCTAAATTGTAAAAATTATTAAATTAAATTTATTTTCTCATCACAAATGTTGCAGGTAGGTACATAAAGTGCTTAAACTAATTAAAAATACATTATAACATTTGTGAGAGACTGGTGCCCGAAGAAGGCATTGAATACCTGTGTTACGGGTCACCAGGCTGGGGGACAACTTATGTGGGTTACACGTTTACCTAGTCTATAACTTACTCTGTCACACTTAAATATCAAACTCGGAGTTATTTCGTGATCAGTATATTGTGTGGCGTCGCGACCGGGATTACTGTCTCACGGGTCAGTCTCGTGGAGGTGGTGTCTTGATAGCTGTCCGTAAGTGTATTTCTGCTGTTCCCCAACCATCATTTCACTCCTCCGCCGAAGACTTGTGGGTAACTTTAAGTGTTCGTCACCCTATTACAAGAAATTACCTTAAATTGAATGTTTGCGTTATCTATTTATGTAGACAAAACTGTGGCTATTCTTTTTCCTACCAATTATCTAATTTTCTCCATAGCTTAAGTAATATAGTGTTAAATAATCCATCGGATAATTATTTAGTTATTGGTGATTTTAACCTTAGTGGAATTTTGTGGCAATCAAATAACAACACATTATTACCTGGAAATGTTTGTAGCGGCGACGAATACATGCTAACTGATGAATTACGTATTTTAGGGCTCAGTCAATATAATGGAATATTAAATGAATATGGTAAGATTTTAGATTTAGTTTTATGCAACGAAATTGTTACAGTGTGTGAATGTTTGATGCCTTTATTACCTGTCGACAAATATCATCCGGCCCTTTGCACTGACGTGAACTTTGCAGAGTACACTTACTTAACTCCCGCTCCCTTTACTCGTTACCTTTACGGTAAAGCTGACTTTGCGGCTATTAACAGGGAAATAGCGGCTGTAGACTGGACGAACGTATTTTTTGACATGTCGCTTAATGATGCCGTAAACCACTTGTATGCTACTATAGCGGATATTCAAAACAAGTTTGTTCCTACTAAGACAGTTTTTCACAGTTCGTACCCTATCTGGTACTCCCCGGCACTTAAGCGCTTGATTAAGGAGAAGGCTAAATATCTCCGTAAATTTAAGACGTATGGCAGACTTTCAGACGACGCGACCTTTAAACATTTACGTGAGCGAGTTAATAAACTTGAAGCGGAATGTTACACCAACTACTTAGCTGTTACAGAAGCCTCCATCAAAATGAATCCTAAATGTTTTTGGAGCTTTGTGAAGCAGCGGTCCAAATCTAATACAATTCCCAGTTTCCTCAAATATGGTGATGAGACGATTTCTTCTCCCGAATCTATTTGTAATGCATTTTCTTCTCACTTTTATTCTACTTTTCTTAATCCTACCAATGATGTACCTTCGAATTATTGTCCTTCTCAACCTGCTTTTAATTCCAATATACCCTCGGATATTCACTCAATCGAGATTGACTTAGATGCTTTAGTTAAGCTTATCAGTCAAATTGATCCATTTAAGTCTGCTGGTCCGGATCACTTATCACCTAGATTGCTGATTGGGTGTGCTAAAACCATTGCATTGCCAGTATCTCTATTGCTTAAAAAATCGCTTTCCTCGTGTTCTGTTCCCCAAATCTGGAAGTCTGCCTTTATAACTCCGGTGCATAAAAAAGGGCACAAAAATGAAATAGTTAATTACAGACCTATTTCCAAACTGTGTATATTGGCTAAAGTGTTTGAGAGGGTTGTCTACGACCAAGTTTATGCAGCGCTAAGTCAGTCTTTCAGCCCTCTTCAACACGGATTTCTGAAGGGTCGTTCAACTGTAACTAACCTGGCTTTGCTGAATGACTTTCTAACTGACAAAATGGACAATGGAGTACAGGTCGATGTCGTTTACACAGATTATAGTAAAGCTTTTGATAGAATTGACCACAATATCCTTAAGACAAAGCTTTTTAACAATGGTATCAGAGGAGATCTACTTCGTTGGTTTACTTCTAACCTTGAAAACAGATCTCAAGCTGTTGTTATCAGTAACTACATGTCGAGCTGGGTTTCAGCTCCTAGCGGTGTTCCTCAAGGTTCCTTGATGGGTCCGTTACTTTTTATCATATGTGAGCGACATCGACTCGTGTTTCCACAACTCAAACTTACTTTGTTTCGCTGATGATATGAAGATATTTTCTGCTATACCATCAGATGATGACATGAATGCTCTTCAATCTGATCTGGCGAGATCGGATGAATATTGCTTGATTAATAAACTTGACTTGAACCCTGCTAAATGATCAGTAATCTCTTTTAGTAGAAAGCGCGTTCCTCTCCCTACAACTTACAATCTTAAAGGGCAACTATTACACAGATGTGACGGTGTACGTGACCTGGGCGTTTTCCATGATTCTAAACTTTTATTTAACGTGCATATTGAGCAAATAGTTGCCAAAGCCTCAAAGTCACTGGGTTTTGTAATGAGAATTGCAAGCTGTTTCAAGGAAGCTAAAACCCTAAAAAATCTTTATTGTTCTTTTGTGAGAAGTCATCTGGAATATGCGTCACAAATATGGAACCCGTTTTATGGCAAGTACATCGATCGTATTGAGAACATACAAAAAAAAATTAAATTAAAAATTTAAAAAACCCCCGACACCAAAACCTAAAATCCCTTTAAAAAGTAAAAAATAATAAAAAACTCAATCTTGAAGTACCTAAGTATGTATTAATAATTCAAAAAAAAAAAAATACGTCGCGTTGGGGGACCGCTCCAAACCTAACAATTTACTTACAAATAGTCTATTACCTAACTGAAGAAAACTTTTATAAAATGACTTCTAAATATTGCATTTAGGATACGACCGTCAACGACGAATGCCCTCGCAGAGCGGTCCCCCAACGCGACGTATTTTTTTTATTTTTTTTGAATTATTAATACATACTTAGGTACTTCAAGATTGAGTTTTTTACTATTTTTTACTTTTTAAAGGGATTTTAGGTTTTGGTGTCGGGTGTTTTTTAAATTTTTAATTTAATTTTTTATTTTATACTTTTTATAGGTATACTTATTATAATGTAATTTTTTGGTTAAGTTGTAAATACATAGAACATCGCCGTGGCCAACAGGAAGATGGGAAGCTTCCAAAAACAATATCAATTCAATTTGATGATGCCACTATCGGCCGGAGTTGTGTTGACGAGAATGGATGGATTCTGATAAGGCCACATAATGTAACTTTTCAAGGTCTTAGAGGATATGGAAATATTGAAAGAACAATGTTTCCTATCATTTTATGTTGGGCGGTTACGGCATATAAGTTGCAAGGCACGACAGTTGAAAAAGCTGTGGTTTACTTAGGTAAAAGTACTTTCGCAAAAGGCCAAGCCTATGTAGCCTTAAGTAGAGTATTTTTACTCTGTTTCAGGCTACATAGGCTTGGCCTTTTCCTTGGATGGTGTAGCAGTTTGTGAGCTCGACCAAAGAAAACTATTTAATAACCCACATGACAAATCATCTTTAGCAGAATTGCAAAGACTGAGATGTAGTCATTGATACTCTCACGTGACAATCGGATTTCCATGTCCCATTTTTCCCACCACCAATTTTCTCATTAAGCGAAGCTTGAACATTCTCGATTAAGTCATCAATATTCTCTTTCAGTGCGCTTTCATTTGAGACCCCACTCGAGTATATTTGTAGACATTCGGTTATTCTTCCCCACTTTCACCCCCCACAACTTTTAAACGGCTCAACCGATTTTCATCAAACATGTCTAAGAACACTCGCACATAAGTCACCTTTAATACAACATAATAATAATTGAAATCGCTTCATCTGTTCAGGAGCTATGATGCCACAGACAGACAGACACACAGACAGACCGACACACAGACAGACCGACAGACAGACAGACACGTCAAACTTATAACCATTCTGATAATTACATAAATCTTTGCAAGAAATTTCATTTACAGCCACTTATAAATCGTCGTCGATTAGCGGATTGCACTTCTTTTAAAAATTATATCTAACGAAATTGACTGTCCTGATCTCCTGCATAAACTTCGTTTCAACGTCCCTCAGCGATCAGTTAGATTTAATCCACCTATCTCCATTCCTTTTTCCTCTTCTAACTACAGGCAAAACTCATACACGGTGCGCGCAAGTAAGGACAACACAAGAACAACCGTTTCGTCAAAAGCTGCAACATCACAGCGAGCAGGTCCACTCGCCCCACATCCTAGTTTACAATTTATCTACTGAGCATTGCGAAAATGACACACTACAATACGCGACACAATACACAATTATAGTCGCCAGATTGCACGACATCCCTCACACGTGGTTACTTTTTCTTCATTTGTTTAATAATAAGTGCAACGTCTGCAGCTGCACCGAGACCAAACATTACTCAAAATAAAGCTGAGCGAGCGGTTGTTGACCCGCTGCGAAGCAGGCCTGTCAGCTGCGCGGTCGTTATTATTTATTAATATTTAAGTAGTACTGCGAGCCCAGAGCCAGCCACACAAACTGTTATTGTGCACACTTCCGCCAAACGAAGAGATTCTAAGAACACAGTTCATGTGAGGGGGCAGCGCAGGCACACGGGCTCACTCGTGCCTTATAATGTCACCTTTCAAGATCACTCAAAAGGCATCACAAGACATTTTATAATTTTGTGAATCATTCTGATGGCCCTATATGTATATTGCAATGTGTACTTTAGGTACTAAATTGTGCACACACCAAAAAATTAATACTATTTATCTCTTCTCTATTGCGGCTGCACCTCGCCGCATCTAGCGTGAGATGAGCGTGAGACTGAGAAATTAGCAAATGCGTGCGGTTCGAGGATGCAGTGATAGATTAGAAAGAGACAACAGTTTATTGTGTTCAAGAGTCGCAAGGGAGTAGTGTCAGTTGCTCTATGTCTGAAACGAGAATTTCCACCTAGATCTCAGAATGCCCACCATTTAGCAGTTCATGAAACGTCTTTCAAAGCGTTTCTTTGACTCTGCTATGAAGCACCCCAATCCCCTGATCGCGGCCGCCGCCCGCTACACTCCCTTCCGTATTAGTATGATTCGCCGACCGAGGCATACCCTAACCATTTGCGATGACGCTACAACCCTTCTCCAGGAGAGCAGTAAACTAACCAGCACACTCAAGACACAAACTCAGACCGCCGCGGCCGGCGCCGTCCTTCCGTCCTCGCCGCCGAGGCGCACCGCGACGCTCCAATCTTTGTCCGCCCCAAACCTTGCTTGAGCCGCTGCTCAGCCCGCGCCGCTGAGCCTGTAGTATTAAATTTACCCCTAAATAATAATCATTGCGATCCAGGCCGTCCCTTGCTGCCCTCTACCAGCGATGCCCTAAGCCGAGGTCCGTACCCCACAGGAGGTGCCCTTAGCGAGTAGTCGCTCTAACCTCTAAATTCCCATAACTGCCTCGAAGTACCAGCACAAAGAACAACAAGATCTCAAACAAGTTCTACCAAGTGAATGTCATAATTTTTATGATACACTGGCCCATTTGTAGAGTGTGAGTGAGAGTGTGTGTGAGTGTGTGTCAGTGTGTGTGTGTGTCAGTGTATTTGTTGTTTGTTTTTGTTTCTACTAAAAATAATTTTGAAGATTCGTATCAGTTATTTTGAAGATTTGTTTAGTTATTTTAAAGTACTGTTTTAGTTATTTAAAAGCCTTTTTCAGTTATTTTAAAGTCTTTTTACTTATTTTGAATATAATATTTCATCTTCCTTTGTGAACATTATTCAAAAATGTGATTTTTCATAGTGTTGTTTTATTTCAAAAACGGCTAACTACTACTTATTTAAAAAATATTTACACTAATAAAACCAGTAGCACCTAAGTCACGTTAATTGTAAATCCCATCAAAAACATAAATGTGAAATGAGAGCCAAGTTCAATATTATGATATATGCCTAGGTTGTTGACTTCATCGACAAAAGAAGTGAGCTCTAAATGGGTGCCAAGTTCAATGGTCAGTCCTGTTTATTTATAACTACATAAAATATAATTTCTTCTTAAAACTTATGATAATATATTGTAGCCTAGAAAATATATTTTGATGAAGTCAACAACCAAGGCATATATCATAATATTGAACTTGGCTCTCATTTCACATTTATGTTTTTGATGGGATATCATTACTTTTTGTACATAATGATCTTACACTATTGATGTCGCTAAATATAGAAACAATAATAAATATTAAATCCCAGTTAATAACGTAATAAATACGAAAGTCGACTATACTCTTAATTATAAGAACTAAAAGACCGGCTGTCATAAGTTTAATTGCTGATTCTTACATATTTTTTTTTACATACAGTTATTACAGGCACTAAGTATATAAGCACAGATGACTAAATAGTTACTACGTAACAGATACTTCACTCAGTAGAAAATTTCCAATAGCTACTGCTATAATAGCCTACTCCGTCGCGTCAGCAACCGCTGCTAGCAAGATACATTTTAGCAACATGCTAAAATGTGCCTAAATGCTCAAGCGTACAGTTGTGATTGCTTCGCACCGCGCGATCCCACAGCAATCGCAGGGCTGCCTCTTCGATAAAATTAAATTAACATAACTATTTGTGTCTATTTTTAACCGACTTCAAAAAAATGAGGAGGTTATCAATTCGTCTGTATTTAATTTAATTTTTAGGGTTCCGCACCTCAAAAGGAAAAAGCGGAACCCTTATAGGATCACTTTGTTGTCCGTCCGTCCGTCCGTCCGTCCGTCCGTCCGTCTGTCAAGACCCTTTTTCTCAGGAACGCGTAAAGGTATCATGCTGAAATTTATATTAAATACTCAAGTCTACTGTCCCTTGGAGCTGTGATAAAATCAACCTTCTAAGCTAACGCAATCAAAAGATATAGCCGTTTATGCCACAAATTTCCGCAAATTTTCGAAACTCGCAAGGGAATCAAAACCTAAAGGGTACTTCCAGTCGATCTAGAATTTTTAAATTTGGTTGGAAGCAACGTCTTATAGCACAGATAAAGGAAAAATTGCGAAAACCGTAAATTTTTTGTTACGTCATATAATAAAAACATTTTTTTTAATTTTAAGCTTTATACCTACAGGTTTGTACGGAACCCTCGGTGGGCGAGTCCGAATCGCACTAGGCCGGTTTTTTTTTTATGTTGGTTAGCTCATAACTTTTGACTGGGTGAACCGATTTCAATAAAAAAAAATTAATTTGAAAGCAGGTGCTTTCCGAATGGTCCCATTTTAATTTGGTTCCATTCGAACAGTGGAATCCATGTGAAAACCATATAAGTCTTAAATTTGCATTAAGTATTTGCGCGACGCCGACAAATGAACGAATAACAAGATTAGATTATTGCGGGGTATCTACCATAACTAAAAAGTTAAAAATAAAAACTTTTTACAAAAAAATAAAAACCGACTTCCTTTAAAAACACTACAAAGTCAAAAATAACTTTAATTTCGGAAGTCGGTGGCAAAAAAACCTTAAATACACATCCTAAGACACCGAATTCCGAAATTAAAGTTATTTTTGACTTTGTAGTGTTTTTTTTAAGGAAATCGGTTTTTTATTGAGAATCGTGAATATGTTCGGTAGTTTAAAATTGTATCGTATAAAGGTAAAATATGTTTTTAATAAATTGGTGCTGACTGTGTAAATACACCTAAAACATAATTATACAGGTCAGTGTGTAGGTAAAATAAAAAAATCTTTAAAAGCTACTTGTGTTTTATTTTTCCCTTCTTTTACTTGATTTGTACCCATCTACTGCACATAAGGCACCAGACGGCGTCGTAGGTACCCGTACAAACGAATGGAACGATTAAGGTGTCTTCAGACAGCGAGCGGGGCGTGACGTGACGCGACGTGGCGGGGCGCCGGCGCGACGCCGGCGCGGCGGGAGCCTTCACACTGCGGGCGCGATCACGTCCCGTCCCGCCGGCGCACAGTGGATCGTCCCCATACAAGAGGTCGGACATAGAATCAAAAATTGAAAAAGTATTTAATTAAAAAAAAAAAACAAAATATACAGTTGCATTCCTCTATTAAAGAACAACACACATGTGCAAAACACACAAAAATAACTATAACTAGCAATGAATTTGATAAGCTAATTATGACATGAGCCAATCACACTGCAGAGCTTAAGGGCTGTGAACATAGTAATTACAATAACTCATTAGATTAAGCAAGTACTGGTAGTCGTTACTTAATGACTCATTAACGCTTTTGTTATGTTGCAACAAAAGCGTTCATAAGTCATTAAAGTCCTCAAAAATGCACCTGCTTTTTAAGGAACTACTTAGTGATGACTAATTCTCAGTAATAAGTAAGTATACTTAATGTACCTCCATTCCATCAGTAATACACATACAAAGATAGTTACTATAGGCAAAATATCTCGGTAGAGGCACTCTGGGGGCACCATGTGTCCTTGAAGAAAATGTGGCATAAAATGGGTAAATAACAGTAGTGAAATCCACAAGTCGAACAAAGAGGGAAACATGAGATACATACATTTTTGTGTTCGTTTCCATACAAAAATAAAAGTTTTCATCGAATAGCGCCTAAAGTGCTGGTCAAATAAAAAAAGCGTAGAACAATTTTTGTTGTACTTTAATAGAGAAATGCAACTGTATATTTTTTTTTATTTTTTTTTTAATTAGATCCTTTTTCAATTTTTGATTCTATGTCCGACCTCTTGTATGGGGACGATCCACTGAGCGGCGCCGCGCCGCGATTCATTCATTGAAAAAATGTTGAGCGATTCAGACGTGGAAACGCTCTTGCTCTTATTTTTTAATGAAGTATCTAACAAATATCACAGGTCAGCATATCATCGACCCGTGCGGCTGTTGTAACTTAGCCTCAAGCGCTTTACAAAATTATGAATTTTAATCGTATTAGTAGCCGTTAAACATTGAAATTGACAGGCATTTTACGTACCTTTCTAAATCTTTTGCGATCTTATGAGGTTTGGCTTAATTTGTCAAACTGTACTCCATGCCTTTTATGCGAGATTCAGAAGGATGCCGGAGGTTTGAAAATCTGTCTCGGTAAATCCACAAAGCGAAAAAATTGTACGGTGCTGACATGAAAAAATATTCTATCTCTGAAATTATAAGGTTCACCATTATACCCTTAAACGCAGATAGTACCATTTATTTTTAATTTTTTACATACTTCATATTGCGCCACCATTTGTGGTTTTTAAAAAATCCTCAAAATTAAAAAAAAAAATATGTATGTTGATGATTAATTTTATGGTTAAATGCTTTAAATATGAGTATGCTTAGTCAAGTTCACAATATTTTTTTATACTATAAGCCAAGACAGTCTAAAAAAATCACAAAAGTTCGTTTCACTAAATTGTAATCACATGGTTATTATGAATTACCTTTCTTATCTCGCGATTTGCAACCCACTGTGCGGCGCCGCGCTGTCTTGTCATGTGAATGATCAAAAAGTTACAGAGACAAAACAGAAAACCAAATCATTTCAATTGTTAGGAAATTGCTCCTATGCTTTAAACCGAACTGTTTTAATTTTTTTGACTTTTCAATAAGATTTAACGGGTTTCTTAGATTAAATGTATCGAATTATTCTCATTAAATTAATTGAGTTTACTTACTAAATAAAGGATACAGTCATTGTAATAAACAAGCTTGCGTCGTGTGACTCTAATCACATTGGCATAAAGTTCAAATTCAATTGATTCACGTGCGCTAGTTGTTTGAAACTGTACTCGTAATGAAAATGTTTTAGTCAATCACAGCTAATGTCGGCGATCGCTCACTTTCATTCACTATCCATTACTCGTATCAACTAACATACAAAACTATTATTAAATGTAAGACGCAGTCAATCAATTTAAAACTTGTGATACTTCTGCAATTTATCGCCGTCCTGCCGACGCTGCGCTCGCGCCCCGCTCGCGGCACGCCGCACAGTGGGTCGAAACTATGATTTTAGTGACTTAGGGCTCAACTTTGCTTTTTTACTTTTTTCTTCATGTGGATGGATAGAGCTCATTAACCTCAACAATAATTGTTCTGATGTATTTTTTCCTAAACTTTATACTTTGGGTAGAAAAATGTGTTTTGTTATTTTTTTGTATGGAGCGGATCAAATAACCTTAAATTCCTGCTAAGTAGCGTGTGATCCCGCGTTGAAACTTTATTTTTCATATACCTTGTCTAGTCTATTATCATTTGATGCTATTAACGTGTGCATAAAGTTGCAACTCTGCCAAATAAATGGATCGAAAAAAATGAAAAAATATATCGAATAAAAAGCTACATTTTTTACTTTCGTAAGTTCTTTTAAGTTAAATTTGATATGGAATAGTAAGTAAAAGCACGTAATAATACACATAGTTACTTAACAACTAACAACAATACATTTAAAAGGTCCCTAATTAGCTTAAATTTACTAATATATGTAGTATTAGTAAATTTGTAAATTTAAGCTAATCACACTAATCATAATACATTTAAAAGGTCCCTAATTAGCTCAAATTTACTAATATATGTAGTATTAGTAAATTTAAAGCTAATCACACTAATCATAATACATTTAAAAGGTCCCTAATTAGCTTAAATTTACTAATATATGTAGTATTAGTAAATTTAAAGCTAATCACACTAATCATAATACATTTAAAAGGTCCCTAATTAGCTTAAATTTACTAATATATGTAGTAGTAGTAAATTTAAGCTAATAAGGGATCTATGAATTTCAATTTCTTTGTTTTAATGACTTTAACATGTTTATGAAATGTTATTTTAAGTTAGATTTAATACTGAATAGTAAGTAAAGATAGGTACATAATAATACAAATTAGTAAAGGTAAACTAACATTACTACAACTAACACAAGCAAACTAAAAACTAACTATAAACAACATCAAACATTACTATTTCCTTTCAATTATGAGTTTGACATTTATAAACTAATAAAAAAAACAAGAAACTTACAAACTACCAAAAAATCTTATTCACTATCGCTATGACTATCTTGTAAATTATCTACATCAATAAAATCTATATCGGATTCTGTGGGAAAAATCAGCAGAAGCTCTTTGACTTTTGGATAGAGAACCATTATATTTTGTTTCACCATTCGAGGTCTTAGACTTGTGATCTTTGGATCAGAAGACAAAAGAAGATTGTGTATAATATCCTCATTTGTCGCCGTTCTACTTACCTTTCTAGAATGACTCTCTCTATATTTCCGGAAATCTTTATTACGAGCTTCCGCTGCCTCTTCCGACAGTTTACCTATAGGTATGGCACCAAAGTGCTTAATTATATCACTCCCATGTACTAACAATTTATGTATACTGGAAGGCATATAATACCAGGGATATAAGTGAACGTACAATTGTGCAGTATCTCTACAAAATTCGGAAAACTTAGAAAGATCCACGCTCTCTCCAGATGCAACCGTCTGAAGAATCACATGAAACCTTTCTATTAAATCTTTATCTATTCCTGTTATGCGAGCTGTTGTTTCTGCATCCCTAAAAAATCTTCTGGCAGTATTGCCATCATTGGTTGTGCCTACTCCTTGCTTGACTACGTCAATAAGTAAACCGCATTCTTTCTTAAACGCTTGCTGTATAGCGCTCTTTCTGAGTGACATTTTTTCTTTGTCATCGCCCCTGCAACTCCATTTTTTGAAGTCCAAACGATAAGCTGCAAACAAAAAGAAATATCACTTAAATAAAAATCTCACAAGTAACTATATAACGTGAAAAAAATTATGAACTAATAAAATTATATTTACCGATATGAAGTAAGCACTCCATGCTTCTTATCCAGGCATGTAAAGATGACATTCCATACTGGAACACTTCTTCGTTGTTCTCTTTTTGAGCAAGTGACTCTAAATTGTTCATCTCTGACGGTTTTGCTTTGCAGATATCACAGACAGCTGAAGATGTGTCTGACAAATATGACGATATTTTGCCGTCTATCATCGTCAAGTGCAATTGATGCTTAACTTCAACTTGATTGAACTTGATTGGCTGAAGTCTTTCTATTTCTTCGGTTATGCTAGCTTTTATAGTTACCACTGTTGACTGCGTTTCTTTGGTAAATTTGAACATTATCGGACGGCAATAGAAAGTTGATGAGGGTCGATCGTTTTCCCAAACAATTGTTCCATCACATTGTTGAAGCCTTATAGGAACTAGACTGGCCATGAAGATAGTTGAGTCATCAAACTCTGCTTCAGTCTTTTGTTTATAATTACTTTGACCTGAGGCTCCATCAAAACCCCATTTGCTTATTAGCAGTAACTCAGTTGGCGAATCCAAATCTAAAGTAATCACTTCTAAAAGCCTAGATACCGTCAAGTTGAGTAAAGCTTGCAGTTTAATAGCAGCTCCTTCTTCAGTTATAATTATGTCTTCTTTCCCTGGATAACATTTTGCCTTCGCTTGTTTTATTTTATAATAAGAAGGGTATAAATCAGACCTATTTTCACTTGCTGCTTCTCTTAGGCTTATATACTGCCACTTACTTAATTTAAGTGAAACTAATAAAGACAGTGCCTTATCGGGTGAATATGTACTACTTTTCGGTTTACTTGTACTTAAACACTCTTTAACTTTTTCTAGATCTTCGGGGTGATTTAGTAAATGGTTCATAATTTTTCCTACATCCTCATTTCCGGTGTTTCTTAAACTAGCAATTGTAGTAGCTTTAAGTTCATCCGGGGATAACGAAAGCGATTGGTTAATTTGATCAACGCGTCTTCGTTTTTGCCTGGAGCCCAATTCCTCGAAAGGTTTTCGAGGTGTAAATGTAGATGTCGAAGCTTCTGTAGTAGATGGTGGTAGATTTTCGACATCTTCAGTATTACAAATCTCGAGCCTTTCCTGTTCAGTGTTCACAGCTTCAGGTATCATTCCTTCGGGCCAGTTTATTGCACGTTCCAACCAATCACCATTTTTTCTTACAAACTGTGCTAACGTGCGACTACTTCGTTCCCATCTTGCACTTATATTTGAACAAAAGCGCGTACAGAATTTTTGGAGCTCAACACTGTTCTCTTCGGTCACGTTTATTTTATGTTGTAGGAATTGAAAGAATTTTTGACTATCCGACAGTGACTTGACCTGCTCTCTTAAAATCATAAATAAATCTAAATTGTTAACTAAATTATCCATTATAACGAAAAAGGGACGATCAGAATCACGAGATGTTAGTAGTAGTACGAATAAACGAACACTAGTTAGTATATAATAAATTATGGTCATTTTATACTTCCAGAATCCAGTGACAAACAATGTTTACTAATTTTTCTACTACCCTCATTAACTAATTATCCTAATTAATATTACAGTAATGACTAAAAGTGAAAAACATTGTTTTTTTATAAGGTAAAAGGTTAAGCTAATTACAGTAATTAAACACACAAATAGAAATTAATTGATTTCATATCCACATTTTTAAATAAAGGTCCCTAATTAGCTTAAATTTACTAATATATGTAGTATTAGTAAATTTAAGCTAATTAGGGACCTTTTAAATGTATTGTTGTTAGTTGCTAAGTAATTATGTGTATTATTACGTGCTTTTACTTACTATTCCATATCAAATTTAACTTAAAATAACTTACGAAAGTAAAAAATGAAGCTTTTTATTCTATGTATTTTTTCATTTTTTTCGATCCATTTATTTGGCAGAGTTGCAACTTTATGCATTTGTTTATAGCATCAAATGATAATAGACCAGACAAGGTATATGAAAAATAAAGTTTCAACGCGGGATCACACGCTACTTAGCAGGAATTTAAGTTTATTTGAGCCGCTCCATACAAAAAAATAACAAAACACATTTTTCTACCCAAAGTATAAAGTTTAGGAAAAAATACATCAGAACAATTATTATTGAGGTTAATGAGCTCTACCCATCCGCATAAAAAAAAAGTGAAAAAGCAAAGTTGAGCCCTAAGTCACTAAAATCATAGTTTCGACCCACTGTGCGCCGGCCTCTGAGTTGTATTCCGACTCGGCGCGGCGGCGGCGTGGCGCGTCGCGCCGAGCGCTCTGTGTGAAGTCGTCCATACTATCTAGTACATTACAACTACTCAGCGTCGCGTCGCCGCCCGGTCCCGCCGCGTCGCGCCCGCTATGTGAAGACACCTTTAAACTTGAACAACGTGCGTGCGCTTCGCTTGCGAAAACCGCACTGAATATAGTCCGCAAACGGCCCGAGACCGCTCAGCCGGGCGGTAGGTAATTATAGCGCGCAAGTACATGGAGTGACGGAGGCCTGATATAAGTGTTCCTAATAGAATTAATTAAGTGAAAAATTATAATGAAATGATAAAAAATTACCAGTTTCTGATTTATTCCTTTGTATTCACCTAATTACCTACCTGCTTGCCAAATTTGAACTTTCTAGGTCATCTGGAATTGGGTTAGAGTATTGATCTACAAGTCACTCAGTGATAAAAATTACAAATTTTGGACGTTAATATCTAAATAACCGTAATTCATAAACACATCTCAAAGATGTGTTTATGAATTTGGAGCACATATGTATCTTGTAAGTCTCAATATTTGAGCCAAATTTGACACGTTTATTTGAAATGGTTTTTGAGTTATGAGGGGTCAAAAGTGGCTCCAAATGGTTCGTGTAATATTACACACGGTGCTGCTCGCCAGTTCTGTTACTTGAACTTGGCTTGACACGCTGCCGCGTGTCTAGATAGGTCAATCTCCGTAGCCTAATGCTAGGATATCCATCGTATTTCAACATATTTTTTCAATTTTTACATATATAAATATTTCAAGTGTCTTTCTATTTAAAGCCGAGAATTGTTTTTTATCTCCTGTAAAGTTAATTTTATTGAGATAGACACTATTGATTCTTAACCGTTGATATATCAATCTGCACCCTAATTGCGAAACGCACAATTTATCAGAATCTGAATGGGATTGAAGATTATTTCTAAACCATTGCGTCATTTGTTCGAATAAATTGTCGGCTCAGCAACGTAAATAACGCAATGAATGTTGTTTAACTATGAATATTAAACCAATTCCTACCGATAAAAAGTTCCGCAATTACCCCTCTGATTATCTATACTTAATATTATAAAGCTGAAAAGTTTGCTTGTTTGCTTGTTTGTTTGTTTGTTTGATTGAACGCGCTAATCTCAGGAACTACTGGTCCGATTTGAAAAATTCTTTTTGTGTTGAGTAGCCTATTTATCGAGGAAGGCTATAGGCTATATAACATCACGCTACAACTATGAGGAGCGGAGCAGTAATGGAAAATGTTGCAAAAACGGGGAAAATTGCACGGGTAGGCGATTCGACGCGACGGGAAGGGTCGGGGGAACAAGCAATTTAACGCAGACGAAGTCGCGGGCAGAAGCTAGTTTGAGCTAAGATTTCATGAAACATATTTGTTGAAATGTCCGACTTACCCTTCCTGTTTGAGACGTAAGTCCAAAAGTGTTAAATGCTAAGCGCAATACTGTCTTCTACCGATTACATGTACTTATCAAAACATCTGTCACATTCGGATTCAAAACGTTTACGATGTTAGTGATACGTAGCGTGCTATCGCTAGTTCCACTGTACAGTAAGCTAACAGCTCCTTTGTTCAATATCATTAAGGACAGTTTTGGTAATCCAAGTGGTTCGACTAGTGCGGTTGTCAGTTTAGCTGTACAGTTATGTGGTGGGACTGGTCGCAGCCCCCTCCCCCTCACCCGCGCTCACCCCGCCCTCCCAGCGCACTTTAGGAACCTGTTTGTTCCACGTCCCGACTAGGTTGAGCATTCGTCTAGTTAGTATGTATGTCTATAGCTGTACTGTAGGCTTCGTTTCTTGCAACTTGGAACAAGCGTGTTTCAATAGGTCGAAAATTGAATATTATGATTATGAAACACTGAAAATAAATGACTTACATTGTTTTCACAAACTTCTGAAAAGTAATTATAAACATATTATATTTAAAACAACAAAGATGGCATTCTTCTGCATACACTGAAGTAGACAGAGACACGCACTCTGTGCTCAGTGTGCAGTGAGCGTCGCTCGTGCTAATTAGTTTAATAGCCACATTAGAGCGAGTGCCCTGCATTGCATCGTCCACACAATCACCGGGACGATGTCACGGCGACGCAACCCGCATGCGGTTCCTTTGTTACGAGATCCACCTTTCTCTTAACACACAGAGCGGTCTGAGTGGCTCTAACTTGCTCATATTTTACTATTCCCAGCAGAATTTATAGTTTTTATTTCCACTTTATATCTGAGTAGGAAAGTAATCCCCAAAAACACCACCAGTACTGACACACCTTGAGCTACGGAGATACATGGACGTTCATTACGAATCGATCTTCGATCGATTGATTACCAAAACACGCATTTGCACTAGCAATTAAATGCAATTACAAACTGATTACTTATTACTTCGCAAATATCTTAACGTTAATCAAGCTGAGTTATTGTTCTAATAGTGTGGAAGTGACCTTACTGCATGTGACATGAAAGAGGCGGGCTACCTAGAGCTAACTAGAGCTAGGCAGGAACGAGTGCAGCAACATGACAAGACGTACACGCCTTCAGTCGAGGTGGTGCAACTACTCATGTAAATACCTACTTCATTCTGTTTGTGTTCTAATAGTTACTAGCTTAGCATGCGAAACCTTTACGATCTCGCACAAGTATGCAGAACATCACACATGCTCGCACCTGCGAAGCACAGATAGTACAACAAATGAAACAGGCACACACCTTCAGCAAGTCATCAGAAACTTGTTAGTAACTTGTGAACAAATAGGTACTAGCGAGCTGCATACGTAGACAGTATAGATAGAACACATAAGATAAGTAGATGCTCATCTTATGTGTTCGAGTACGGGAAGGGATCAGTTTCAGTTCTACCTTCAGTTACGTGACTGATCTTGTCATAGTCCATGCCGTACCGTGCGTGTGTGGTTGTTACCGCCTCTAAGATCTATCGGTTATGAGTATGACGGGATGGGATTAGCTTTTATTAGTGATATTTGAAGCAAATCGTTGAAGCGACAGTTCCACTTGTCTGCTCTATTTCATGTAAGTATTAGTGCGCTGAACTGCGCTGTAAGTACTCGTACATTGTTTTCTGTATATGATTCAGTGTGCAGTGTTGCTACCGCTGGAGGCACTGTGCACGCGCATGCAAGACGCGCACGTTCATGCAACACATGGCTCTGTTCCCGAATTCGGATGGCGGAACTTGTACGATGTACGATCTACCGAACGCACGTCGCCAGTAACACAGAAATACGATAACCGACCTTACTGCTACTAAATAAAGGTGCTGCCAAACTCAAACAGTCAAAATAAATGATCGTGCGGCTGACTGTACGCAGTGCATGTGTTGAGTTTGTGTACCATCATTGTTCGCGTTTCCTATTACATACGAGCGTTGATTACTATCTAATAATCCTCCGCATTTCTCTACTACTTACGTGCAGTATAAAATACTTATTTACTTACATAAACATATCCGCATATTAATAGATAGCAGGAAGTCGACCTTCAACTAAAACGGAGCGAGTTTGAAATAAATTGGATATACCTACATTGTATTCTCAAATAACGTACAGTTTGGTACACATACAATAACGAACACTCCCCAAGATTGAGAAGACTGCGTCGGGTCACCCGGGTACCTAGTGGATACTATTAGCTTCATTGAGTAAGTATACCCACACGGAGTGATTAGAGCGTTGCGACTAATCTAGTAGAATAGAACATTACCGATATGACAAGTATTTGGACGTTGTTACAAATGTGGGGCGGCCGATAGCGAGTAATGGCGATATACTAATTTCAAATTCAAATTCATTTATTTGCCGGAATGTAGGTTTACAATATATGGTTTTAAACTATAATGGCCCCTATACATTCTACCGTTTAATATGGTGTGCAAATATTTATTGTCATCCTGCACAAAGCTATTATTAATAAACAAAACTCAGCAACAACAGATAAGAGCTCATGCATACCTAATGATTTTACGGAATAAATTAATTCATTGATGTCAAGTTATACAGTCAGTTTAACAGACGGATACAAGGTTTATTTTATTACAAGGTATAAACGAACGAAAAAATGCAGGTTTAACAACGAAGCAGACTAAAAATTATAATTGAATAATAATAGCTATACTCCATTTGTTTAGGTAGTTAACTAAATGTAAACAATCTTAACATGTCTTTTATCTAAAAAACTGTCTAAAAATTGAATCTAAAAATGTTTAGATTTTAGTCTTTATTATCTACAGAAACTTAAATATTTTACATTTCCTTATTTAACACTAAAATTAATATATTATGTACAAGTATGTAAAGTTTATAAAAACATAGAAAAAAGAATCAGAGGGCTTCAAAAAACTCGTCTGCATCGCTGTCAATGGGAAAAGTTCCCAAAAGGCTGGCAGCATTGCCACGTTGTATGGCAATGCTGATTCTTTGACCAAAAAATAGGCCAGCCCTCTGGTCACGTGAAGAGTGAAAAAATGTTTACAATTAGGTATTTACTTAAACCGATGTTAGGTAAGTAACTTAATTTAAATAATATTTGTTGGTCTTTTATACGATTTATTTTATATAAAAAGACATATCAAGATTGTTTACCTTTAGTTAACTACCTAAACAAATGGAGTATAGTATGTAGTAGTACAATCCTAATTTACATACCTACGTCACGTCGCCGCATAAAACCAAAATCAATATCAATCCATCAAAGCTGTAGGAACATTAAACATTTATTTGGTACGTACTGCTTAACCCCATCCCTTCAAACTCCCTTTTGTATGCGCGTCTTCTGGAAGCACTGGGTCTTCGGTACTTGGCACTGAGTGGCTGCGTGACCGCGGGCATGTTGCCACCAGGGCGTGTTCGATAAGTGTCACTGACTGATAAGCCATAGCACATGACACCCGCCTGCGCAACACTGCACCTCGAGCAGCTCCAGCGACTAACGATTCGGTCTTCATATTGCGGAGAGCGTGTCGTCAAGGAAGTTATGAGTTAAGATTTGGATGGCTATAAGAGTAGGAGAAGGCCAAATAACAATGGATGGATTGTGTTACAGACAGACAGAAGAGGTAGAAAGGGGTGACTATGATATGGCGGCTGATATAAATTTATGAAAAGATGATACGCTCCTCCGACGCCACATACATTGGGATAAAGCCAGGAGGGTTACGTTCCAGGCAAAGAGGGACAGTGGTGTTAAGAACCTGGCCAATAACCGCAATCTGACTCGCTGTTGTTGTACCGCTTCACCGGCGCAGCGGCCGCGCTGCACTGGTACCCCCAAGGAAGACAACCATGCAACACGACTCCGATCAGGAAACGCTAAGTTCGCGCGACACTGCTCACCAAGCGAGTTGTATACATTTTCTAGTTAAATATGTCGTCGAGTTACTGGAAGTAGTTCGCTGATTGGCGCAGCCGGTCGCGCAGTCCTCTTGACACTAATGCACGACATGCACACACGGGAACTCTTAAGCGATCATTTGAGTGGAAACAAGAGAAACCAAGTATAAAACATAGGTTTGTTTAGCTAGTACATGCCACAGGCAAGCAAGGATAGCAGAGTTTCATTAAACCGTACAGATGTACATATGTTATGATGATTATGATCAATCAGATATTATTCCCACAGCCGTAAAACTGTAGAAAGTTAGAAACACTTAATCTGTTCTGTGGGTTCGATAGCTCCGATTGGTTATTTGAACCCATATCAAAACAAATGACAATACAAACAGATGTAATAAATGACAATACAATATAGGTGAGTCACAAAAGTGTGCTTCTCTCTGGTGCAATCGCTCAGTAGCATAAATCAGCCAATATTGTTCCCGCTGCTGAGACACAGGCCTCCTCTCACTGAGAGGGAGTGAGCCGCAAACCACTTCGCGGCCCCAGTGCGGGATGGTAAATAATCGGTTGGTATTTATATAATTATTTTGATTGAGCGGGTCAACAAAGTGCTGCTCAGAAGGTGCATATCGACAAACATTGTGTCATTGGTATGTAATGAGTTAATTAGCGGCCTCCAGCCAACACAGGCCTATCAACAGATTGGCTCACGAGGGATTGTGTCGTAAGTGATAATTGTCGGCGCCATTAATTGGCGCTCGCAATCAGGGGCGCGTGATGATGCGGAAGGTCGCACCTCGGTGACTGTGAGCTAACCGGTGGCGCAACGCTTTGTGTGGCTACTGCGGCTACTGCTGGAGACTTGCGTCTAGGTAGATGGGGCACAGGTAACAGGAGGACCTGAAACATATTGGGTGCACGTGCTTGCCTCTGCAGGAGCTTGCGCTTTACGGTACATCGTACACATACAGAATATCATCATCATTGTGTCCATAACTATTTTTATTACCAACATCGCATTTTGAATCGCTATTGTACCTACTACGTTACTATTCTATTTTTAATAGACTCTGTATGTTGTACACATATATGGAAGACGCAGCTATAACTTTAATTTTGGAAGTCAGTGTCTTAGGATTAGTACTTAAGGCCACCGACTTCCGAAATTAAAGTTATTTTTGACTTTGTAGTGTTTATTTTAAGGAAGCCGGTTATTATTTATTTGTAAAAACTTTTTATTTTTAACTTTTTAGTTATGGTAGATACCCCGCACTAATCTAATTACGTTATTCGTTCATTTGTCGCGCAAATACCTACTTAATGCAAAAAGACCTATATGGTTTTTACATGGATCCTATTGTCCGAATGGAACCATATTAAAATAAGACCATTCGGAAAGCACCAGCTTTCAAATAAAAAACTGGCCAAGTGCGAGTCGGACTCGCGCACCGAGAGTTCCGTACAAACCTGCAGATATTCACGGTTTATGCATAAGGTTTATGTTTATGAAATTAAATGTTTTAATTTTTATATTTGAGGTTCAAGTTGAACCCTTGTCGCAAGCGGTCGTCTATGCTCGCGCGCAACACGTGTTGGCTAGCTCGACTTCGAAATAGAAACGCGTTTTTTAACCGACGAAAAAAAACGGAGGAGGTTATCAATTCGACGCGTATATTTTCTTTTTTTTTGTTTTTTTTTTTATGTATGACCACGCATAACTTTTTACATAGTAGTCCGATTGTGATAATTCTTTTTTTATTGGAAAGGGTATACTCCGAGGGTGGTCCCATATAAATTTGATAAACAAAATCAAGCCCTAAGGGTCAGAAAACAGGGGATGATTGATTGTTCAATCACTGATTGTAATCTTTAACCACGCATAACTTTATACAGAGTAGTCCGATTTTGATAATTCTTTATGCATTGGATAGGGTATATCTTGCCAAGTATTATAAGTATATTAAAGCCACAAAAAAATTATAAAATAAAAACTTTTTACCAAAAAATTTAACCGCCGAAAAAACTGAAAAGCAAAAAATAATAAACCTTAAAATTATGAGTCGGCGCTGGAAAATCAATGAACAAAGATCAATCAAAGCGCCGACTCATAATTTTAAGGTTTATTATTTTATGCTTTTCAGTTTTTTCGGCGGTTAAATTTTTTGGCAAAAAGTTTTTTTTGTGTGTGTGTCTGTGTCGTAATTTGTAAAATTTATATTGTGTAACATAATTAACGCAAGACCTCATATATCTCCATTAGACTTTTGAGTTAAAAGCATAATACAATAACCAAAACTTATTCCTTTCAAAGCTAGCAGTTATAATTAATAAAATCGGGTTGACCCTAACATTACTCTATGCATTTAAAATTGTGTCTTTTTGCCTTCAAATAAGGTCGAATTCTCTTTGGCCCATTCGGCGGAGTTACGTCTATTCTGTTACACCTTGTATAAAACAAAACAAAGAAGCAAAAGTGTCATAAGTGAGCTTCAGGCTGTAGCGAAGACTGACTACCGGAGGACGAGTAACCCATGGCGTTTGACCCGGTGAGACCGTTCTTAATATTTTACAGGGATTCGTTTGCTAAACTGCGTACGACGGGCCTTGATAAGCCGCGCGCGTGCACGCAACGTCATCTCAAGCAGCCGTTGCGGACCAGTGTCTTCACACCAACAAATTCACGCTACTATTCTAACACAAAATATGATATCGTTAAAGATGCCGTACCTACCTAAAGATCTTATAATTGTACACACGGCTACATATCAAGCTATGGATTTCCAATTTTAATAGACCTCGCATTGTATAGGCTTTCCATACAAAAAGAAGTCAGTTTATATTGGAAATGAATGGCTTGATTTATCGACATGTGTACCACGGTAACAAATTCCTTAAATTGTTTTGCAAAACGCCACGGTCACCGGAATTTAAAGATACATGTGGAGTGGACTGAAGGGATAAAAAAAAGTACCCCGAATTCTTAAGTTTGCATCGCACGTTTTTGCTCAACAGATAACGATACAAAACAAAAAAAAAGGTCAAGCTCATAAATTGCCTCACTTCAAGATTAGAGAGTTTGCGTCCCTTACTGACACATGTATTTGATTAAAAAAAAGCAATTACAATGGTTATAGTCGGAACTGTATGTCTAGAATTTCTCCCTAACAGCATTCTTTTCCAGGAACAAAGGATAACAAAATACATAACCGTGCAATTAATTAAAAATTCTAGTATATCGAATATACCATCATCACCGCGTCCGAATTGTACCTCGTAAATGTGAACGTACACATAAACAGAACGCAGAAAAACACCTATCCGCGATCGAGAGAATCCGCCAATATACACATCCTCTACACGAAGCACTATGATAGCTGGGTCCTGATCAAAGTAACAATACAACAACAACCGGATAAACCGGTACAACACATGAGAATTACATGAAAAAGCCACAAAACGTCAGCCTCAAACGAACAGTCCCCAATTAGTTATCTCATTAACACCGTGCGAACAACGAACAGCAACACTACTTACACCGTTACCAGACGTAATCGCAGGAAATGCTGCATGTACCTACACCAGAAACCTGACCCCTACCACAAAAAGTACACTTGCCCAGATCTGAGCATTGCAACTTGAAACGTTCGCGGTGATTCAAAACCAGCCAAAAATATTTTGTAGACGCTGAACTTTCACGTAGAGGCATTCATGTAGCCAATCTACGGGGAACAGGGAAGAATGCAAGAACGTATATCTCCACACACTACACACCGGGGCCTTGCAATTTTATTAAGAAAGGATGCCCAAATTGAAGCAGTTTACAGTAAAAAGTATACGGACGCGATATCAGCTACCCTTGAGGTTGGCATGGGAAAAGACAAGCCAACTCCTCTGTACATAATAAATTCACACCCCAACAGTTGTACTTAGAAAGCAATCAGATCCTTCACAAACGTATTAAACTTGATTAGACAAAAAACAAGGAAAAGTGCGCTGCAAATACGGCACTTCAACGCCCATATTGATCGCTAAGATACACCAAGTATCAACGCAAAGGTTTGATGCAACACACGCTTTACCATGAAGATTCCAAAAACAACGGCGAACTATTCATGAATATTGCCAACAGGAAAACACTTCAAATAGAATACAATAAAATAATTAGGGGACTGCCAATATCAAATATCATAGAACATTAAACAAAAAGGGAAAAAACCAAACATAAAAACAATGACAAGGTACGAATCAAACAACGGTTGAGACCAAATATATCAATCATAAACAATGCAACTGTGCAGCGCTGAATACAAATTCTACCAAACCAAAATACCAAGACTGTATAACAAAAAAACCAGCAAATGTACTATGTGTAATCACCCCAACGAATGAAAACATCGAAATACACTGGAACATTCTAACGGAGGTAACTCTGACTCTTCAGCCAATTTACTCAAAGGTCCTCCGATTAGCTCTTCCTAACCTACAGAAGGCCAAATTCCTACAAAGCAAGCGACCGAATAGCTCCAGTATGCATAATCACGTAAAAGAACGCCAGACAACACTCCAAAAGGTTAAATATCAGAACAAGAAACATGCAGATAACGTAAAAAACCTGCTTCATCGGACTAGGGAAAAAAATCACCCCGCAAAACACACGCAAACGCTCAACACATTCCACAGAAAAAAAAGCAACAAACAAAACCGAAAAAAAAACCGAAAAATAACAGGGTAGGTACATACCGATATCCAAATGGGATAAAAAAGGTCCGAAGGCCTTCATATACCAACGGTTAATAAAACAAAATCGATAATCGAAGCACAATGCGAAAGACCGACGACGAAAGAAATAAAGGAAATCATCATCACTCCCGATGGTATTATCATTTGTGGACGACCTTATCCTCATTACAGATGAGCTGGAAGAACACGCATCCAATACCACATTATAGCCATACTAAATAGCGTAGGACCCCAAATAAACGCAACAAAAATAAAAATGCTTATAAGAGACCCCCTAGCAGCACAGCAAACCACCTACGAGACACTTAAGAGGAAGTATACAGACAGTGGATGAAATCAAACACTCAGGCTCACACATAACATCTGTATTAAGAAGAAAAAAAAAACACAATTAGAAAACGATGCCAACAGGCCACAAGAAACACCAAATCATAACTACCAGTCATAATAAACTCAAAGATGGACTGGAAGCTAGATAGACTTTTGTAATGATTATCGTACTATGTATGATAAATGACTTAAAAATATCACACTCAGTAAAGCGAAAAGATCAAGACGAAATGAACGAGTTGAGTCATAACTTGATTGACCAAGCTAGGAAAAAGGAAACCAGGAAATAAGAAAATGCATCAAAATCTTAATCGGAAAACCGTAACAAAACGCGTCAAGAACCACAGGATGTGCTACCTAGCACACGGTGAACCACACCACGCATACATGCAGCAATGCACTACAAAGCCAAATCTAAGAAGGTCGAACGACCTACTTACACATGGTGCGACAACCTAAAACAGGACATGAAATACGAGTACTTCGACACGGGAATCAAGTTCGGATGGACACAGCTGGAGACAGAAACAAGACCAAGAAAGCGGCTAGCGATATCTACAAAAAAAAAACAGAAACTCGTACCAGCGAGAACTTAGAAGACGACTGAAAACAGCAACACGAAACATAGCGAAGCAATTACATAGAAAACAGAAGAGAAAAAAGTTGAATTCCACCGAAAGATGCATCGGTGAAGCTCGACCTGGATCAACATGCCGGCGACGACGTAAAAAGATGCCCTCCTATAGACAAATATCACCCTTCTCTCCACTAGTCCAATGCTTACTTAAGGCTGCATAGTCGGTAGGCTCGTAATCCTTTCCTATCCTAAGGGCACGTCTTCCCTACCATTACAGCGCCCCCCGGTCTACTTCTTGATATGCAATGACTTAAGTAGCACCATGAATCATGAGGCTTCAGGGGCTAGTGCAAATCTCGGGGTTCATTCGATTAATCGAGTCTGGTCAAACCAGGCTGGGATCGGTGCAATTCATTTCATTTCATTTATTTTTACACGCTTTATATTAGCTTCACTTGTATGTTTGTATATTTGTAAGTTTGTATATTTGTATGTTTGTATATTTGTATGTTTGTTTGTAACCGACTCCTTATAGTGCGATTTTGACCCACTTTAAACGACCAGATTTCATTCAAACTTTGCACACCTGTCAAGGACTGATGACAATGCAATAATTTCATAAATTTGTGCCATTATCCTTGCCAGGGTTACCAGGACAGCAAAAAAACTGTCACAAACTACGCTGACATACGTCTCAAAATTCGAAATACCCTAAAAAATAGAAAATAAATAATAGTTTAAAATAAATAATAGTTTAAAAAAACTAAAAAATACGCTTCCATTGAAAACCAAACTAGAAAGTACAAAATAATGGAAAAAAAGCGCTTTTAAGGTATTTTTTTATTGATATCAGGCGGAGAAGTTTGCTGAAGAACTTGGTTTACTTTCTTTCAAAGCATCAGAAGGATGTCTCGGTTTTTTTTAATTTTCCTAATACATATTTTTCTTCTCTCCATTTAACGACAACTCTCTATAACGTAGAAATGTGCACAGTCCCTTGAGTATCGTTGTATAGAGTGTACACGTATACTTAATTTTTATTTTAAATAAAATGAAAACTTCTAAAAATCCGGATAGTCCGGATTTTTGTGCGATTAGACTTTGTAAATCCGGATTTGAAAACAATCCGGATTTTGCAATCCCTAACGACAACTCTCTATAAAATTGAAATGTGCACAGTCCCTTGAGTGTCATTGTATAGAGTTTACAAGAATACTTAATTTTTTTTTAAATAAAATGAAAACTTCGAAAAATCCGGATAGTCCGGATTTGTGTGCGATTATACTTTGTAAATCCGGATTTGAAAATAATCCGGATTTTGCAATCCCTAGTTGGAAGGCCTCCCACAAGATGGACCGATGACCTGGTGAAGGCCGCCGGAATACGTTGGATGCGAGAAGCACAGAATAGGTCGAAGTGGCGGTGCTTGGGGGAGGCCTATGTCCAGCAGTGGACGTCTTTCGGCTGAAGTGATGATGATGTGAATAAAAAAATTAAACCGCCAAAAAATCTGAAAAGCTAAAAATATAAAATAAAAACTTTTTAATAAAAAAATTAAACCGCCGAAAAAACTGAAAAGCTAAAAATATAAAATAAAAACTTTTTAATAAAAAAAATTAACCGCCGAAAAATTGAAAAGCAAAAAATAATAAACCTTAAATTTTGAGTCGGCGCTGAAAAATCAATGAACAAAGATCACTCAAAGCGCCGACTCAACATTTTTATTCTAGTTTTTTCGGCAGTTTAATTTTTTTGTTAAAAAGTTTTTATTGAGATTACAAACTTACATTTACAGTTGGAGATTATTGACGGTGACTGTACATAACCAAAGAGATTAAAAGTCTACGATTATTCCAAGCTGAAGCTAGCGGTGAAACTGAAATGGTCAGATGCTAGATCAGATACGTCGAGGAATCGACCAGACGTTCAATGGAATCGAGCCGAGGATGTCATCATTAGTGCCATCACCGAGACAAATCCGCCAGCAAAATCTCGAAGGCGACAACTGTGCTGCTGTGGATGGCTGACGATACTTTTGCTTTAGTCGAGAAAAGACGGATTATGAAGGCAAAATGAGCAGACATCAGGGCTATAAATGGTATGTCTGCCCCAAATCAGGCTGCATGTCGTCAAGACCAAAACGCCCACTACCAAAAAAATTTTCAGGAAATGGAGCTACACCCGGGCCGCTGTGAATTACGTCCTCTCCCACAAGACCCGCTCCATTACCAAATTACTGACTTCGAAAACTTGGGCAATTGAAGACAATAATGATTTCATCGTGATAGAGCTTAGCCAAGTTACTGAAACTTGGAAGAATTACTGGCAGTCTTAATTCCACGACCCCCAATCACAAAATTATCATATAACCATGCCTAATGAACCGGAACTAGACATAATGAAGTCAGAAGTTCGAGCGGGCATTAAAACATGAAGAACGGTAAGGCAGAGATGCAGTCCCCGTTGAGACTATAAAAGCCTTAAGAGAGTCCCTACTCTCTGGGGGTTGATATCTTCTTCGAAATATGTAACAAGGTATAGCGGACTGGAATTTGGCCTACTTCTTTACACCGCTGCAAAGAAACAGGGCTCCACTAAGATATGTAACAATTACCGCCTTATTGAACTCATCTCATGTGCTAGCAAAATACTGCTTCATATTCTTACCGAACGCCTAAAAAAGAGTCTAATTGTCCAAAAGGATTGCACCAGACAAAGTTGGATTTGTAAAAGAAAAAGGCAACCGGGAAAAAATATTAATTGTTCGTTAGATAGTCCCGAAAATTTTACAAACCGACCTATTTTTTCTTTGTGGATTTCCCCAAGGCATTCGACTCAATGTAATGGCATATGTTGTGGAATACTTAACTAGAAATGAGCACGCTGAAACGCCTAATGCGTCTATTATGAAAGATATATGAAATAAGTACAGTTTTGGTTCTGAAATGGAATCTTGTCTAATAATTTCCATCCATAGTGCAGGTGGACACCTGAAGTAGATCAAGGCTGCATGTACTCCATATGCGCATTACTCTGGAGGACTGGAGGACTGGACAAATGGTTTCTCAATCAGTGGCTAAAACATTACAAATCTGCAATACGCTGATGACCGCAACTCATCAAGACGCATTTCTTCGTCAAACGGAGAGTGTGAGCCTCGAATTCGGACTACAGATTACCATAAAAAAAAACTAAGGTGATGATCGTGGACTGCGGAAACAACGACTCGCCCGAAGTCTCTAATTTTGCGAACTGCGACGTCTGCGACGTGATCCAGTCCTACATTTATCATGGAGCATTAATCACAAATGGCGGTGAGTGCATTGACGAAATTTTGAAACGTATGGCAATAGTTAAATCATCGATGGACAATCTGAAAAAGGTCTGGAGGTACAGAGATCTTACAAAAGCCAACAAAATCCGGCGTGTTCAAACACTGGTTTTCCCTATGTTCCTAAGCGCGGATGAAGCGTGAACGCTGCGCGAAATCGATATGAAAAAGATAAACGTTTTGGCAATGAGGTGCTGGTGAAAAATGCTTTGGGTATCGTGGATCGAGTTCCGCCCCACCACCTCGATACGCCAAAAACTCAACATCAAAAAGCGTCTACCTCAAATACTTTGGACACGTCCTAAGACGTCAGGGTTACTTTATAGACCGCCTTATCGTTCAGGGTCGAGTAGAGGGCGCTAGACTACTCACCCATGAGATGGACTGACCAAATTAAATCCGCAATGGCCGATCCCTTGTATAAGTGCACATTTATTCCAAAACTCGGAGTAGATGGCGAGAAATCGTGGGGCGAATCACATCAGTCCCTAGACAAGAAACTTCACGAGGACTGCGACCGATCTGACAAGAGTGTTACGAAAAAGAAGATACATATGGGAGAACATGTTTTCCAACTACTATGTTAAGTTTCGTTTTAGGATAAATTCATCCAAGTTGTGACTACGCAAAATCTAGGTCCGTAGTTATGGAATCTTCATAGTGGATCTGGTCTGGGATATGTGGGCGGATTTTTAATGTCGCGATACAGTATTCAGTGTCTTTATACCTACTGTTTTCCAGCATTTTACACATATAATTTAAATTCTGATTATTTTTTATTACCTTTAATTTAAAACATCGGAGTGTTCATTTGCATGCGTTGCTGCCTTTGTCTGACGATTTTTTTGACTAAAGTTTATTTTCGATTCGTCTACTCAACATTTTGTTGACAGCCACAATATAACGACCTTTGGCTACGGTCGTTAATGTTATATGCGTACGATCAGAATACGTTTTGTTTTACTATTTGCATCCTAGAGTACACATTCAATGACATTTTCAACAAATTGTAAGTACTAAACTACGTATACTAAATGATTTGTTGAAAATGATTCCACGGCAGTTATCGTAGTATCAACTTGTACTCATTAATAGTTACGTATTGTTGTAGACGATATCTACCTACATAATACCTATAGGTTTTTAGTTGTTTGTGTTTACTCAAGACGATCGAAAAGATGTCATTTAACTATCAATTCGATCAATATTAATTAACGAGTCTGCCGATACTAAACAGTTACCTATTTAAATAGTGCTAATATTTAAGTGTTACCCAAGTTACCAGAACTGATGCAAGGTATTCATTAAAATGTTCTTGAACTGAACATTCTACGTTTGAGTCGAGACGTGATGCTTCCACAGAGCTGTGTGGCCGGAAGGGGATGCTGACAGAGCACCACACCGTTCTCACAGGTAAGTTGTGAAGTGTTAAAAATTGGTTACTACTGTTTTTCTATTTGCGTGCCGCAATCATGCGGAGCAGACGAGCGATCTTCTGCTCCTATATGTTCGCAACATAGATTTATGAAAGTTTTTTTTTTTCTCTGTTTCGTACGTAATGTATATATCTATAATTGTGACGGCACGAAGGGCAACGACATCGTTTACTATATTTTATAAAAAAAAGCGGCGCTTGGCACGAGTTATGACGCGTAGACGTTTCCATAGCCGCGTAGTGGGCAGCAAAATACGACGCGATGACGTAGGATGTTTTTATCATGTAAACGCTAAGTCGCAGTTTTTGCGCATATCCACCAGCCATATTGATTTTGAAATGGCGGCCATTTCAAAACAGTAAAAAAACAACCAAATTTTTTCACACTTTTTGTTAGTTTCCAGTATTTATTTTTAGGTTTTAATGGGAGTTTTTGATAAACTTTTAGTGTGAACTTATTGCCTACTTTTGTAGCTATCGAACAAAACCATTTTATGCCTGTAGAACCTCTAATATCGGTAGATATGGCAAAATAAATGAACCCAATCGCACTCAGCAAAAATAAAAAATAAAATGGCCGCCATTTCAAAACAGTAGGGGAAAATATCAGCTGTTTCATAGAAAAATGCAATACCTACGGGGTCAAAATGTATGGATCAGCTGATTTCTTTTTGTATAACCGACGAAAATTTTCTACGCTGGGGGGTCTAGAATGATATGCTGAATTCATGGTTACAATTTACGCACTGGATAAAAACTTATCTACACTAATATTATAAAGAGGAATCATTTGTATTTTTGTTTGTTTGTTTGTAATGGATAAACTCAAAAACTACTAGACCGATTTAAAAAAATCTTTCACCATTAAAAAGCTACATTATCTGCAAGTAACATAGGCTATATAACATCACGATACAACCAAGAGGAGCGGAGCAGTAATGAAAAATGTTGCAAAAACGGGGAAAATCGCACGGGTAGGCGATTCGACGCGACGACGGCGACGGGAAGAGTCGGGGGAACACGAAATTTATCGCTTACGAAGTCGCGGGCTGAAGCTAGTCCTGTATACAGGGTTATTTGTAAAACACCGGCAACCTCTCAGGTCTATGTTACTAACATCATAATCAACAACTTTTGTTCTATGACTTTTAAAAATTCATCATATTTTAGTGCATCAGATTTTCATACAAAAATCGGCTGCCTGTAAATAGGTCAAGTTCAAGCGCCCCCGCCGCCCTAACCCCGCTCCCCTTGCTAATATACTATCGCTTTCTTTTGCTTCGCATAGACTCCGTAACATTTAGAGCGTTTAATGTAAATATTTTTATTTTTGTTTGTAAATCTGATGAACTAAAATATGATGAATTTTTAAAAGTCACAGATCAAAAGTTGTTGATTATGATGTTAGTAACATAGACCTGAGAGGTTGCCGGTGTTTTACAAATAACCCTGTATATTAGGCAGTAGGATATAAACACTTGACCAAAATCTTATTGGTACTGAAACAAAAATAAATAGAAGTTTCACATAAATGTGCTCTAATGGAGGAAATTTTTTTTTGTTTCGAATGATACGCTAGTAAGTATGTCCAAGTCCCAAGGTAAATTTGTGAAGTCACGTACAAAAGAACAATTTCGATGTTTAGCGAGTAGCCGGCATCAACTGTTTACCGTGGTGAAGAGTGTCCCTGATTTATACGAACCAGCGCTCGGTACAACAATCTGCGATGGACTTACTCTACATATTAACTGTAGCCCGGTCAACTGTTCAACTGCAGAGAAGCAGCCACATAATAATAACTGTGACTGTACAAAGAGTTATTATACTTTAGAACAGCTTACCTCACCAACCATCTATCCTTGGCGGTTGTACAGAATACGGAAAGCAATATACGCGTCCGCTACAGTCACAGCTGGTTACCATTTATATTATAGACTATGTAGTGTAGCATACAGTATAGTGTGGATAGCGTGACCGTCGTGTTATGATATACACGAGCACTCGCAGGTAACCTGAGCCGGGCTGAGTCCTCGGCTCGGGTGCCACCTGGCTCATGGCCGGTACTGCATGGCCACGTAGCATGCGAGAGAATCGCGCTTCACCGTGACAGCCATCGTTAGTCCATTGTTATCATAATGTTTGCATTTATGATTTTCTAATGCTTTCATAATGTGCAGTACTTTGAAATATAACCAAACATAAAAATAACTAAGTCACGTTAAATTGTCACTGAAATTACTTAAAATATTGGTCTTTCTATCTATGTATGTGTAATCGCATAACGTGGCAGTGATTCGCACAGGCTTTCGACAGATAATTTCTTTGGGCATGTCTTGACGACCACGCTCCACTTTTCAATGAATGATTGAGTCTCTGTAGTTACACTCCTAATGAAAACCTTTAAGAAGAGATCGAATATCACGTTTCACTTTCAATCGCTAGATAGGTAGGAAGATACATTAACATATTCACACTAAAAGGTCAAATACTTGCTCTTTGATTTTATTGCCATCTGATGTTATTTTAACACTAATATTCATTCCCAAAGCAACTTTCTAAAATGGAAATATGTATTGAACCGATTTACAAAATCATGACTTAAAACACATACCTACAAAACAAATACATACATAATGTTTCAATCATTTGCATTAGGCAGAGTATGTCGAGTGGGGCGGACGCCGCCGCCGCCGGCGAGTGTTGCCGGTGCTGCGCGAGGTCGAAGGGTCACAGGTCAACTGTGTGTGCTCAGTCATGACATTTCGTTTCAATATTGTCATCTTGCGGTGTTCCTACAATATTATGCCAATTGTTTTATGAACAACAATAACTTTGCCACACTGCCGCACTGTGTAGCGGTAACATGACACGACATAACACATGCTATTCTCGGATAACGTTCGTCAAAACAACGGCAAAGGAGAAGCGTGTTAAAGTTGGTGCCAGACCAGACGAACAGGGCCAGACACAAAAGCGTTCCCCTGCCGGAACAGATCACAACGTCTCGTTGACGCCGGGGGGGAAGGGGGTGCCGCAATCACGACGAGGAAGGGCTGCTGCTTCACAAGCAACATGAAATGAAAATGGACGAAGAGAAGTTGACGGCTGATAGACATGTTTAGAAAAAGAGGGCGCCGACCCTAACATATTTGGATAAAGGTAGGAGGGTGATGAAGAAGATGAACAGAAACGTCATTACGCTGCTTTATTCGATGCCTATTGTCCGGTCCAGCTAGTTTTAGCTACATTTACGGGCCGAAGCCAAGTAGACGCAGCGTGCGGTGTGTATGTGTGTTTTCTTCCTCTAACTGCATGAACTTACTAACTATTGCAGGTGTTTAAAATGGCAGCTTTCAGTAGGATAATATAAACAGATTCCTCTAATCTACTCATTTTAGGCTACCGAGTTGGTTGGGGATAACGCTTGTCGCGGACAGAACTATAACGATAACGTAGACTTGTTCTTGTCTCCAGAGTCGTCGGACTTCTTTTTAGGGTTCCGTTGCCAAATGGCAAAAAACGGAACCCTTATAGATTCGTCATGTCTGTCGGTCTGTCTGTCTGTCTGTCTGTCCGAGTATGTCACAGCCACTTTTTTCCGAAACTATAAGAGCTATGCTATTAAAACTTGGTAAGTAGATGTATTCTGTGAACCGCATTAAGATTTTTACAGAAAAATAGAAAAAATACAATAATATTTGGGGTTCCCCATACATAGAACTTAAACTCAAAAAAAAAATTTCATCAAACCCATACGTGTGGGGTATCTATGGATAGGTCTTCAAAAGTGATATTGAGGTTTCTAATATCATTTTTTTCTAAACTGAATAGTTTGAGCGAGAGACACTTCCAAAGTGCTAAAATGTGTGCCCCCCCCCCCCCCCCCGTAACTTCTAAAATAAAGGAATGATAAAACTAAAAAAATATATGATGTACATTACCATGTACACTTCCACCGAAAATTGGTTTGAACGAGATCTAGTAAGTAGTTTTTTTTTAATACGTCATAAATCGTAAACCACAATTTACCTTTCATTCAGTCAACTCAAATACAAAAATTAAAAAAAAAAACATTTAATTTCATAAACATAACCCTTATGCATAAACCGTGAATACCTGCAGGTTTGTACGGAACCCTCGGTGCGCGAGTCCGACTCGCACTTGGCAGGTTTTTGTTGTTAGCATATCTATTTATTTTGTCAGATATACTTATATGTAGGCTATGTGTGCTTTGTGCAGGAACGTAAGTGGTTTTCTTATTCTATCCTATAAAGTTAAATCTGCACCTAATTGCGGAACGCACTATTAATCAGAATCTAAATCGTATTGAACATTATTTCTAATCCATTGCGTCATTTGTTCGAATAAATTGTCGACTCAACAACATAAATAATGCTTTGAATGTTGTTTAACTATCAAAATGAAGCCGATTCCTACTGATAACAAGTTACGCAACTACCCCTCTGGTGGTATTACAATACCACTACAGTGGTAGTCCTATCTGTATGGCGCGATCGTAGTACACTGCTTGTTTAATTTTCGAGCATAATTTGTGGTGCGTAAATATACTTGTATGAGAATACTTACCTACGACCATTTCCAAGTAGTTGACATACAACACTTTACATTGAGTCTGTTTCAAAAGGTTCCGAAGCCGTTGAGCTTGGTATCACGCTCATTTCAATTGATGCTAGTGCTACTACACTTCTGTGTGTTGTGTGCAGCTGGTGACAGACGCACGGCGCACAGCTACTTAGCCCAGTTTGAGTATACTGAACCATATGTTTTACGACGTGACTGTCTATCCAAAACTTTGGATAGACAGTCACGTTTCCAAGAGTCAAGAGTTTCGATTCTAAGCCACCCGCGGCTGTTAACAAAAAGTTAAAGTTAATTTAAATGTAATTGTATATTTGTATCTGTCTGTAACCTACCAACACTAGACGTTAAGAAAAATTGTTACTAACCCTAATTGTTTGGTCTGAAATAAAAATGTTCTATTCTATTCTAAAAGGGGGGACTTGCTGAAATCAGCATCATCGTTCCGTCTAAAAAGATGGTTCTTTGAGACATCAATACTGATTTTATTTTTAAATATACTACTTAACTAAAAATGTAGGTGTGTGAGCCCTTAGTCCTAAGAATGTGTTAGAAACTGTAGTTTATGTAGATGACACACTTGTCGTTGCTAGGTCGCGTCGTGTTCACAGCATTAGCGGCTAGCGGGCCCCATGCGCCATCTCCGCTTGATAGCAGCTCACTTAGCGGCGTTAGTAATTACATTAATAGTAAAGGGTGCCACAGTCGCGTACACTATGCCTACATTAGTAGTTCATAATTAGATCGCGAGGGCGTGTAGTTGTTTGTGCACGCATTAGTTCACAATGGACAATCATGCGCATGTCACATTACACTAATTTGTGCTAAAGTACATATTCGTTTATCTGTAATTGTTTGATTATTGTATGTCATGCATGTCTGTTTGTCGGTTTGAAACGATGTAATTCCATAAAATATCTATTACGACGAATATCTGTTAATTATCTTATGTTGGGTGGGTTTCGGCCACGGAATAAAGGTTTCGGCCGTCTCAAGCCAATGACACGGCTAAAATGATTAAGTATGAGGAAATTATAAGAAATAATCTTAGCTCGTACCTGAAATGTGATCAGGATGTATGGACATTTCTGTGCCTAGAACAGATGTGCTGTTAGAAACATTGAAACTTCCGTGAGCGAGCAAAGTCGCTAACGTCCGCCAGTGAATCCTGAGATAGGTTTGTTTTGTTTATTTATAGACACGAGTCACACACAGGTCACGCCCTTCTCCAAATGTCTCCGGCTCATCAGCATTCTGCTGACTGCGGCCAAATGTCATGCGCGCGGCCTTCCCGCGATCGATTGATTGGTTTATATTTTGATTCATAAAAATAACAAAATTATATATTAACTTAACCAAAACTATACACAAACTAAAATAATGCGTCGAAACATTCATCCCCATCGCTGTCGACCGATTGTACCCAAGAGACTGGCGGCATTACCACGCTGTATAGCAATGCTTAGCCGCTGGCCAAAATAAAAACCAGCCCTTGGGTCACGAGAAGTGTCAACCAGCCGTTTTGATATTTCTTTAAAGAGGCCATGAGCACTCAGATCCCACGGCCCGAGGGTTTCAACCCCAAACGGCTCGAAAATATATTAGAATTGCCAATAAGGTTGCTATACTTTCGCCGCTTGAGGTTTTCCGCAGCTGCAGCGGCAGCGCCAGCGCAGCAGGCCGAGCTAGGAAGATGGGATGGCGCAAGAGTATCGACACACGTTGCATCCCTCACTAAAGGCCTACCCACCTTCCAAGGAATCAAAGACATACCGTCCGGTCTCTTGCCATCGTTGCGTGCCAAGCCATTGGGTTCTAATACAGCTGGAACGCCGACGGTGACAACAGCTCGTCGGATGATGTCGTTAATGTTCGCGTGCCGCGCTAGCGACCCGCACTTCGGCTACAAGACAGGCCGTGGTGTCCTAGACTTTTGAAAACTTCGCCACAGTGGCAGCGATGAGGAGAACAACAAGGAGCTCTTAGTCTTAGAGAAGCAGTGAGGCGGAAAGTATTGTCGTCAAGCAAAGTGCCTATGTTCGACGATGGTAGCGCATGAAGCCACAGACCCGACTCCCATTTAACCACAGCCAGCAGGCGCGCACACTCCGCAGTAGTAGCAGACGAGTTCAGTAAATTGTCTTGTACAATTCTGCAGAGCGGCTCATCCCACCGTCTCTGGGAAAGTGGGTTATCGGGTAGATTTGAATTCGGGCAAGCGAGTTTCCAGGCATCTATAGCCTCGGTGAAGCACGGCACATCAACCTTAATCAGTATGGAAGCTTAGATATTCCTGATTAATTTCTTAGTGTCGTGGACCGAGGATATGAAAGCCGGTAAACTAAGACTGAAAACATTGCGGATTTATTGTATGTAATTTACAAGTCAATACGACTTCATCATCATTATGTTAACTGCTACTTGTAATGGCGTCCGGCTCGCTGATTGGCTATTTGTTATGTCACCGTGGGTGAGATATGATGTGGTTGGATGACGAGTCAGTGCTGCAGCGAGCGGTGGCCGGTGATCAAGTATTCGTGAGTGGTCGCTGCGGATAGTTGGGATGCATGGCGCGCCAGCTGAATGTCGCCAAGAGCATCGCCGTCGCTAGCTATACATATTATGTGCACGTAGTGTCTTAGTTTTATAATTAACCTCTTATTTCTAGTTTGTTTAACTGCATTGCTCAAAACTCAATGGAGAACTAAAATAGCCCTTCAAGTTGATGACACCCACAGAAAAGCTGCGCTAAGAGATAAATCGCGTATAGCCATAGGAACTATGCTGCATACGCCTTCTTATTCCGCTTACTTGTATGCAGCAGCGTAGTTCCGTCGCAAATGATCTTCATGTGTGAATAACATCCAAGAATAACTCCACCGCTAACAATAACTGGCCGTGATTACATGCAGCGCATTGCGCATAGCTCCCTAGTCCCTGCACTGGATGGATTGCGTCGATTTCATTGTCCAATCTAGTTCTCGAGATAAATATAGCACGGCTGCTGGAGCGGGCGACTAGCTCGACGCGACCTTCGCGGGCTTCTGCGCGCCTGGTACTTGTGACGAGGAGCTTCGTCAACACGTCACGCTTAAGTAAAGCCTGTATGTAAAGCTATGTAGCTACTAGCTACTCTAGCTTGATGATAAGCGCACTGCACATTAACTCTAGAAGCCTAATCTATGCCTGCACGCGTAGCATGACCACCGTACAAATGGGTTTTGTCTATTCTTGGTAGGAAAGAGATAGAATTGTCATACTACACCCGCATAAAAAAACGCGGTACAAATCTTTCTACAATCTTTAATTCTGTCTTTAATCTTTCTACAATCTTTAATTTTGTCTAATCTTCCGTCGACAAAACCCATTTCTACGGTGGTCATGCTACGCGTGCTGGGAGACGTACACGCAACCGAATATCGTTTGTCTCTATTTAACGATTGAAGCTAGTGCATCGTGCTCTTTCGCCAACTCAGTGGCCAATGGGAGCTAGTGAAAGATGCCCGTGTCGTTTTGGTAAGTCCGCCGTTTTTGATTTATCGAAGTGTAGCACGCCTGCGAGACGTATAGTTAGGCTTTGTGTAACTTTGAACTAGGTATGTGTGATTTTATTTTTATTTGTTTTTCGTATATTTTATGTCTATTTTCGGCGATGTTTCAGGTATAACTATATATAGAAAGAAAGAAAAGAAAGAAAGAAAGAAAAATAGTTTATTCTGCACAAACAAAACGCACAACATGAAATAAAAAATTGTTACAAAAAAAGAAAGAAAAATGCGTACAAGGTAGCCAAAAGCCACGTATTCAAGATAAAAAACGTTGTAGAATGTTACCTATGGCTCATTGATGTCACGGCTACGGACCAAAGACAATACAAATCATATATCTGCGTTATGACACTGACAGTAATTATATAATAAAAAACAAAAACAAACTTGCCGGATGCAGAGTGCATTTCTAGCTAGTTTTGTGACAAAAATACCACACAAATAAGAACACTTGATCTGTGCGTCGTATCTGTGCAAGAACAGGTCGTTGCTCAGCAAATGCTGCGACGTCAGACGAATCTATCGTCAGCAGCGCTGATTTTCAGCAACTACCTTTTATATGGAGGCTTGTTATTAGCAATTTTTTTTTATATAACTTTTTTATATCATTGGTTTATTAGTCTGTAAGCCTTCTTTTAAATAAAATAAATAAATAAAATAAGTATGTCTCGGTCTAAAATATTAGAATGAGACGATATTTTAGCAATCTTAATCGAGAAAGATAATCCTTCGTTGGAAGATTCAGGTTCCGAAGTTGAGGATGACCAGACGATAACGACGACGTTCAAAGTGAAGATGAAAATAATAATGTGACTGAAGAAACCAACCCAGCCCTTATTGTAGAAGCTAATCCATCATCTGACGCTGACCGTGTTTCACCACCTGCCAACTCGAGACGAATTTATCATTATCATCTTTCAACAGATGAACTTTTTGATCCTACCTCTTCTGGTACACGATACATATAAGTTTGAGCAAAGAAAGATTTGAATTCATAGTGAGATGCCTTAGGATGGACAATAAGACACAGGCATAGGCATCATTTGGTCAAAGAGTTGATCTTAAAGATCAATTCTTTGACCAAATGATGCCTATGTACCAGCTAGAAATGTTTGGGAACTGTTTATAAAGCAATGTCAAATCAATTATATTCCTGGATCTGAGGTGACAATTGATGAACAGTTACTTGGTTTTAGAGGTAGATGTCCATTTTGGACTTTCATACCGAACAAGCCGGATAAATATGATAGCATGTTTCCGACGACATGTGGTGCAACTTCCAAATACATGATCGACGTTTATCAACATATAGGCAATAGTATAAATACTGGCACGGTACCACTGGTGAATTTTATATAAAAAAATTGTCACAGACTATTCATTGATCGAACAGAAATATAACCTGTATTAATTGGCTTACATCCATACCGTTAGCCAAAAGTTTACTCCAAAAGCTAAATAATAATAATGTTTTAGTTGATTTTGAAGAAGTTTATGCATGTTGTTATTTAGTTGTAATAAATAACTGTGATTATTGTTATAATTCATAACAGTGTTGTTATATTTTTAGTTTATGTTCCTTTAAATTTCCGCTAAATAGTATATCTAAATTAAGGCCAGTTTTGCATACAGATCGTAATTTAATGTGTACGCTTCTGAGACGTATATTAAGGCTTTGTGTACGTCCTAAATAGATAAGGCTTCTAGGGTTAATGGGCACCAATGAACATGACATGTATAACATACGACAAAAATAACTACACAAACATAAAAAGAAGATTTTTTATTAACTTTGGTTGTACAAAAACACTTATCTAAATACTATGCAGCATTACAACTAAGGGGGTGAGTGTTTTCGATGAACTCTGGCACCAATGGTGCCGATTCTGTTGTACACCGAACTAAACTATCTCTAAAATTCCTTACTTTTGGCTATGAGAATTTTAACGCTATTCTGCAAGAAAAAATCTCTAAATTTAAAAATTATTTTGACACGACTAAAAACAAATTTGACAATCAACGTGGTTTTTTTTCTTTTGGTTTCGCAACGTGGTACTTGTGTGCGCTACGCAATGAATTTTTTAGAGACGAAGGCGCGCGCAAGGGGGCAGCCTGGACGTGTTTTATATGGGATTTTTCACTTTTTGTTTGAAAAATAAAATAAAATATTACCCACGTGTTGAGATTTATATGTTCCGGTGTTGACAAAGGGGGTCGAAAATTTCATTATTTTTGCGATAGGACACGCCATTTTCGAGATATATAGTCGACTCGGGGAAGACCGTCGGGCGGATAAGACCGTACATTAAGCAATACGACGAATTCTGAATAGCTACAACAAAGCCAACCCAAGATACAAAAACTTTAAACTGGTAGTTAGTAGTCTTAAAAGCTTTAATCTTGGGTTGGCTTTGTTGTAGCTATTCAGAATTCGTCGTATTGCTTAATGTACGGTCCTATCCGCCCAACGGTCTTCCCCGAGTCGACCTTAAGCAAAAGAAAAAAAAAAAAAAAACACGCTCCCTTTGAAAACCAAACTAAAAAGTACAAAAAAATACCTTAAAAAGCACCCAACGCGGTGCTTTTTTAAGGTATTTTTTTTTTATTGATATCAGGCACCCCACGCTTTTTTTCCATTATTTTGTACTTTTTAGTTTGGTTTTCAAAGGAAGCGTGTTTTTTAGTTTTTTTTTTTTAACTATTATTTATTTTCTATTTTTTAGGGTGTTTCGAATTTTGAGACGTATGTCAGCGTAGTTTGTGACGTATGTCAGCGTAGTTTTCGAAGACAGTTTTTTTTGCTGTCCTGGTAACCCTGGCAAGGATAATGGCACAAATTAGTTTGTGACGTATGTCAGCGTAGTTTTTGAAGACAGTTTTTTTGCTGTCCTGGTAACCATGGCAAGGATAATGGCACAAATTTATGAAATTATTGCATTGTCATCGGTCCTTGACAGGTGTGCAAAGTTTGAATGAAATCTGGTCGTTTAAAGTGGGCCAAAATCGCGCTATAAGGAGTCGGTTACAAACAAACATACAAGTGAAGCTAATATAAAGCGTGTAAAAATACAGCACTGTTTTTGCACGTAAAGGCGAGGCGTTTTGGTGTGAATTTTTGTTCATGAACACTAGTTTTATTCCACACCTTTTTAATCGCGATTAATGATAGTCAGATTTAGTCAAAATAAATTATTATAGTCTAAATTTTTGGTGAAAACCGGCAAACTCAGAATAACAAAATTGTCATTTTCACTAAACTAATAACTCAGTGCAATCTTAGTGCTGACAAACTAAAATATAGTTAAGTTGTGTCACTTTAGTCTATTTCAGAATAGGAAATCGTCGTTTGACAGGAATAAACCAAATTTTAGTAATTTTTAGTTTAGTTCAGAGAATTTTGTACAACAGAATCGGCACCAATGTAAGATTTAACTTGTGTTTAGGGTGCCAGCGTCCTCGCCTAAAATATGAACACATATCAGTTGATATCAGTAGTTGTAAGACAAGCACAACATAAATATTAATATTAAGACTACTATTCACTAACAATAAATGCCACTATGATGTGGTTTATTAATGTCCCTATGGGTATGTGTTGAGAGGGGGATAAAATATATAGTGAAAACTTGTGTTTATATCAGTCTGCAATTAGGAGTTCTCTAATACCGTTCCAGGATTGTATTTATAATAGGGTACTCCAGTGTCGATAAGTTTGTATTTTAGCGCTAGTTTTTGATGTATGACGTTGGTTACTTGATCGTGTCGATGTTTGTAGTCAATCTGGTCTATTCGTATTAGATTTGCAGGCGCCGGTAATATGTTGGATTGCTCTATATTATGATTACACTACCCGCGGCCAACCGCGGTAATCGGCTGAGGTTTCTCGAGGAATGAGTTTAGTTTTTTTTATCCTGTTTATGTATCGATACCCAATAGATCCCAAGGTGGATGAGCTAATAACCCGCGAAATACAAAAGTCCTTGGTTTTTTTTTTTGCAATTTGCCTCCAAATGTCAATTTGTATGTTGAACAAAATACACTGAAAACCTCCCTGTATTTCTGATCTTTTTTTTTTTTTTTGACTCAAGACTAAAGCATTACTTAAAACTAAATTAGAGCCATTTGATTGGTCGGGACTAAGAGTGAGGTTGTTTTTGCGCCTGTCTCAAAACACAGGGCTCCAAAAAGTTTTTTTTTGAGATATTATTATGAAAATAATATATATTTAAAAAATTGGCGTACCTGTTACAGCTAATTCAAACTCTATTTCAGTCATCAGCGTCTAATTGCTGTTCGACGTCCTGCGCCGCGGTGCGCTGTGAACAGAGGGTTGAGTGCTACCACCTTTCTTTCTACATCCCATGAAACAAAAGAGAATAATATAAATTAATTAAAAAAAAAAACTCTACGAAACTCAAAACAAAGGAATCAATGAAAATAAAACAATTCGTTTCGCATCACCCAAATCAAAATAAAAAGTGATCATATTATTATAAAGGTTTTTTTTCGAAACTTTTATCAAAAACTACCTAAATAATCCGCCTACTACCTAAATAAATAAATATGGTGCGTAAAAAATAGCACCATCCCATTTCCTCTCGTGAGTAGCGTTAAACGCGACTAAAGGGACTTACTAGAGAATGGGCAGCAGCGTTCTCTATATGATCATTTTTTATCCAGTGCGCAAACTGTGACCATGAATTCAGCATATCATTCTAGACCTCCCAGCGTAGAAAATTTTCGTCGCAAAAAAAATTCAGCTGTTCCATAGTTTTAATTCTCTAGAAGTAAGAAGGTCGCGCGATCAGATGACTGTAATATTTAAAATTCTTAGGGGGATTATTGATGCTCCTGATCTGCACAATGATATCTGTAAACTATTTGTCCCAGACAATTACTGTCGTGGCAGAAAACACCGCTTGCTGGCTGTTCCAACTTGCTGTAGGTACTATTGCGCACTCCAAGTCACCTATTCCTCGGACATTAGCAGCTACTAACGCTCTCCTGAACTCAAACACAGATATTGATATGTTTGCAAATGAATGGAAGATGATACTGTCAGAATGTTTTAATTTTTGTGAGAAGAATGCATGACTGTGCTAAATGAATTGTAAATATCAAAAAAGTTTTACTATATGTTTAAATAGTGTAATTGGCTTCGGCCGTTCTATTTAAAATAAAATAAATAAATAGAAAAATGCAAGACCTACGGGGTCAAAATGTATGGAACAGCTGATTTTGTTTTTTGTCTAACCGACGAAACCCCCTCTCTCCCGATTAGAAGTTTCGGCCTGTCGGTTAGGACTGACAGGCCACCAGCCGATCACTATCGTGTCGGCTTACATTCCCCCTCGGCGAGAGTCCGAAAACTCTCAACTTCTAAATAGCGACCTCTCCAAACTTTTCGGCATGAGTGACTCCGTTATCATAGCGGGCGATCTCAACGCCAAACATCCAGCCTGGAATAGTACCAGCACCTCGACCAGAGGCACCTCTTTAATCTCTGCTCCACCATGCTATTTGACGTCATCGCCCCGATGACTCCCACCCACTACCCATTCAACCCTGATCAATCACCTGACGTGCTCGATGTGGCACTTCTAAAGAACGTCAACCTAAGGTTGGATTCTATAGAAGCTATACACGAGCTCGACTCTGATCATCGGCCAGTTGTAATGCACTTAGCCCCCCGGATAGGTACCCGCGACCCCTCTCAACCCCCCACCACTAAAGTGATAACCGACTGGAGGAAAGTAAGCGAACGCTTACAATCTAACACGTCGACTCACTTAGATTCCATTCCCGATCAGTTCGACACCGTCGCCGACACTACGGCTGCGATCGACTCACTCACAGAGCACGTACAATCGATCGTGAACGACTGTTCACGGGAGGTTCCAGAGGCGGCTGACCGCCTCTGGAAGCTGCCAGACGATATACGTGCTCTGATGACTGAGAAGAACGCAGCCGTGCGTGCTTACAGTAGCTTTCCCTGTGCCGCGAACAAAGCTCACATGCGTAACTTACAGCGTGCTGTAACGTCACGTGTGTCCGAGCTGCGTAACGCTAACTGGGACAAGATGCTGGGCGATCTCGAGCCGACTCACAAAGCATTCTGGGAACTTCAAAGGAAACTCAAATCCTCTGAGATTTCCACAATGCCCCCCCTGACTCGCCCCGATGCGACCATTGCATTCGACGATATCGACAGGGCTGAATGCCTAGCCGATAGCCTCGAAGCTCAATGCACACCAAGTTCGCAGCCAGTAGACCAAGCGTTCGTCGATAAGGTGAACGCGGAAGTCGAACGCAAAGCATCACTCCCGCCCGTTGAAGACCCTGAGGATCCCTTGCCCCCCGTCACACCAGACGAGGTGCACGAGATCATCAAGGGTCTGAGACCACGTAAAGCACCCGGATCAGACGGCATCACCAGTAGAGTGATCAAGCTGTTCCCCGCTCACCTGATTATGCTCATGACCACCATCTTCAATGGTGCCCTGAGTAATAACATATTCCCCCAAACGTGGAAGGAAGCCACCGTCATTGGCATCCCTAAGCCCGGCAAGCCCAAAACCGAGCCCACGAGCTATCGCCCCATTAGTTTGCTCAAAGTCCTCGGCAAAATCTATGAGAAACTTATTTATAAGCGACTCAGGGACTATGCCGAGACGAAGGGCCTCATCCCAAACGAGCAGTTCGGTTTTCGAACCCAACACTCGTGTGTCCACCAAGTGCACCGTATCGTCGAGCATATCAATGCTGGCTTTCAGCGTGGTATGTTCACGGGTGCAGTATTCTTCGATATAGCGAAAGCGTTCGACATAGTCTGGCACAACGGCTTGTTATACAAGCTGTACCAACTCGGAGTGCCTGACCGTCTCGTGCTCATCTTACGAGACTTTCTCGCAAACCGCACCTTTCGCTACCGCATCGAAGGGGCACTATCCTCCCCTCACCCGATCCTTGCAGGAGTCCCACAGGGCTCTGTACTAGCTCCCCTCATTTTCACGCTATTCACTAGCGACATCCCCAGAAGCAGAAAGGCAATGTTAGCTCTGTTCGCAGACGACACAGCCATCTACTTCTCGGGATTCAGTGATAAAGCGCTGGTTCGCTACCTCCAAACCGCAGTCGACGAGCTCGGCGAGTGGTTCAGGAAGTGGCGAATCGAAGTAAATCCCGATAAAAGTCAGGCTGTCTTCTACACCCGACCGCGAAATAATCACCCCCCTCCCCGACCCATCTCTATGTTCGGCAAGCAAATCCCTTGGGGAAAGCAAGCCAAATATCTAGGCGTCATCCTTGACGAACACCTCACCTTTTTCGAGCACATAAAGCAGGCCCGCTCGCGGGCCGCTTTCGCTCTCGGTAGGCTCCATTGCGTCCTAAACAAGCGCAGTAAACTGTCGCTTCAGTGTAAGAAGCGCATTTACCTCGCTTGTATTAGGCCCATAATGACGTATGCAAGCGCCGTGTTTGCACATACTAAACCCCGATTTATCCATAGGATGCAGACCAAAGAGAATAAAACCACTAGAGAGCGTATAGGCCGATTTCTGCTTAGCACACGACTCACCACTGCGGGCCCGGGGACGAGGAAGAACGTGCGGCTGCAATTGGTCAATTCAAGGTCAAGTTGCGTAGGTATGCCCATCGTAGGGCTGCTCTACTTCATTAAGGGAAAATAGTCGATATCGATAAAATGGATTTTAAAATTGTGATAAATACTCAATTAAAGTCAAAGAAATCATATTTAATCAAAATCAATCACTAATAAAATGAAAACTAGAGAATCCAAGAACAAAACTTTCGCCACTATCATATTCGACGAAATAGCAATCAGAAACGGTGTCGAATATCATCCCCAAGGCAGAAGGTACTATGGCCACGGTAGTTTTGGCGCCAGTTTACAAACGGATTGTCAAGACGAAGCTAAATAAGCCACAGTATTTCAATTGAATAAAATTTTCATTCATTTTAATTTAAATTTTCGATAAAGACTTTCAGCTATTAAAGTAAACAGCACTAATTTTTACGATAAAAATACAAAGTGAAAGTAAGGGATAGATGCATTAGAATTGTCTAATGAAAGAACGAGACTTTTCCAAAAGACATCAACGCGGGACTCACACAGTGTGCTGGTTTACCCAACCACCATTTTAAATAGACCCCTACGGTGGATCATAATCTGATTAAATCACAATAATTTTTCGTACTGTTTATTTACTGATGAAAAGTTATGCGATCATTTTTAGGGTTCCGTTGCCAAATGGCAAAAAACGGAACCCTTATAGATTCGCCATGTCTGTCTGTCTGTCTGTCTGTCTGTCTGTCTGTCCGAGTATGTCGCAGCCACTTTTCTCCGGAACTATAAGAGCTGTGCTATTGAAACTTGGTAAGTAGATGTATTCAGTAAACCGCATTAAGATTTTCACACAAAAATAGAAAAAAAACAATAATATTTGGGGTTCCCCATACATAGAACTGAAACTCAAATTTTTTTTTTCATCAAACCCTTACGTGTGGGGTATCTATGGATAGGTCTTCAAAAATGATATTGAGGTTTCTAATATCATTTTTTTTTAAAACAATAATATTTGGGGTTCCCCATACATAGAACTGAAACACAAAAAAAAAAATTTCATCAAACCCTTACGTGTGGGGTATCTATGGATAGATCTTCAAAAATGAAATTGAGGTTTCTAATATCATTTTTTTCTAAACTGAATAGTTTGCGCGAGAGACACTTCCAAAGTGGTAAAATTTGTGTCCCCCCCCCCCCGTAACTTCTAAAATAAGGGAATGATAAAACTAAAAAAAATATATGATGTACATTACCATGAAAACTACCAACGAAAATTGGTTTGAACGAGATCTAGTTAGTAGTTTTTTTTTAATACGTCATAAATCGTAAACCACAATTTACCTTTCATTCAGTCAACACAAATATAAAAATTAAAAAAAAAAAACATTTAATTTCATAAACGATGATGACGAATGATGATGATGATGACCTGCAGGTTTGTACGGAACCCTCGGTGCGCGAGTCCGACTCGCACTTGGCCGGTTTTTGTAACTAGAAGTCTTGGAATGTTTCTCACACCACTTCACCGCGCATGAAGGTATTTTGATGCGTTATAATTGCAGATTTAGTTTTATTATTTGCAATAATTTAGCGTGCACAGAGGTCTAACAATTGGTCACAACTAAAATGGCTACTTGAACCGCAGCCTATGCATAGGCGACAAAATACTAATAGTTTTCGAGCGTCGGGGCACTGTATGCGCAGTCAAGTGGTTATATAGTCTTTGATGCAGACCCTCCAAAACCGTTTTCTCCGACAAGCCACAGGTGCGCCTTGGTATGTCCGGAATATCAATCTCCATTTAGATCTCAGGATCCCTACGATCCAGCAGTTCATGAAACGCGCTTCGAAGCGTTTCTTCGATAAAGCAGTGACCCACCGCAACCCTCTGGTTGTCGCGGCAGCTAGCTATACCCCCTCCCGTATCAGTAAAGTCCGCCGTCCGCAGCACTTTCTCAACGAACCCGATGATCCCACTACTCTCCTCCAGGAGAGTCGAAAAGAGACCAGTACAGTGAGAACAACACACAAACACAGATCGTACCGACCTCGCCGCCGAGGTCCGTCGTCGCGACCCCGACTTAACAGTCCCTCCCGACCCTTGCATGAGCCAGCCCGCGATGCTGCGCCTGTAGCTTTAAATTAGCCCCTAAATAAATTAACCCAGATCCAGCCTGTCCCTTGCTGCCCTCCCCCAGTGATTGCCTAAGCCGAGGTGCGAACCCCCCTCGGGGTTACCCTTAGGACTTTCGCTTTAGTTTGTAATTTTACTATGGCCCGGCTGGAGGTCTAAAAAGTTTACTTTTTAGAAATCGCCGGGCAAAAATCCGTTTAAGTAGTCAGAATCTTTTTCAGATTAACTACGAGATGTCCCACAAAAAAAAAAAAAAAAAAATAACCGACGAAAACTTTCTACGCTGGGGGGTCTAGAACACGGATATCTATGGTGTAGAATGGTATGCTGAATTTGTGGTTACAATTTACGCACTGGATAAAAACTTATCCTGTATGTCTCTAGCTACATTAAGTTTATTTAACCGATTTAAATATGTAGTAATGCTTCAGTCTCATCATAACTCAACGTTAATAACCACTTTGAGACCTTGGTCATACACTCATTGAGGCACCTGGGAGCAAAATGAAAGTGGAGCGTGCGCAACGGGCTCTTTTTAAGGTAACCTATAAGAAACCTATGCGCTTCTCCACTGACATTCTGTACCAAGAGGCTGGTGTTCTGCGTGTACGCCAATTGTACATAATGGCAGTAGCATTGAGATACCATAAAAATGCTCATAATTTGATAAGCTACTCCAAAGTGCGCTTTCTTAGAAATGCAAATAAGCCCAAATGGCATAAACCTAAATGTAGACTCATTTTTGGCAACAGATGCTTTCGGTATATGGGACCATTTATTTACGGTAAGCTCAATAACGAGATAGATTTATTGCCACTGACCAAGAACAGATGCAAAAATCAACTTTTAAAATTTCTGACAAGAATGGACTATGAAAGCACGGAGAAATTTATTTTGAGCACAACATACACATTCATTCACACAAATACACAAAGGTCGATTTGGACAAGACGAGTGAATGCCTATAGGGTGGGAGTATTCTCTCGTGGGTTTATTCAAGCCTAGGGGAAGCCTAGGGTTGACAGGGAGTGCTCTCATACGTGGTCTGATTGGCCTCGTCTGGTCCAAATCCATCTTAACTCACTCATTCATCACACACTCACACCATACACGTACATAATACACTAAACACGCCTTTTAAAATCATTTTAGTTTAACACTCATTTAACTATGCTAATTTATTGTTTAGGAATATCATTTGGTTATTGTTATCGTTCCAACCAACATTAGATACATATGTGCCTCCCTACTGTGATGTAATAGTGTAAGACGAAAGAGACTGGCCTCCACGACACAGGGAATCCTAGTGTGGAGGCTAGTGTTATTTCAATTTGTACATAGCATTTCTTGAACAATAAAGTTTTTATTATTTATTATTTAATTGTGCATATTTTATTTATTGTATTATATAAATTAGACTTACAACGTTAGGTTAGACAGTATACCATAATGACGTTGAGCAAGGGCCGTTCTACATCCTCCAGTTGTGCATGCCTCGTAGAATCTACGCTTTTTAACAGCATTCGGCTCGTATATTACAGTGGGATGTTTACGCACAATAGTACTGTGATAGTACCGAGCACAAAGAGCTGTCTCACAGTGAGGACCTGACATTCGGTGTAAAGAGCCGAGGTGGGATATCGGACTGCCTTCAAAGTCATGACTTTGAGGACAGCTCTCTGTGCTCGTTCAAGAGGGAGTAGGGTTGTCTTGTGAGGCCCACCCTAGACTGTAATGCAGTAGCTTATTATGCTTTGAAACAGGGCGTAATATACAGTTTTAATGGTGTGGTAGTCCGCGGAGTGCCTGAGTTTTTTGGAAATAAATATACATTTGCGGACTCGCGATATGAGATTGCTAAGGTGAGGTTTCCAGCTCAAAGAACTATCTACATAGACTCCGAGATATTTAACAGACTCACACCTTGTGAGTTGTGGACAGCCGCATTGTGACGAGGATAGACCTAATAAGCAAGTATGAGCTATAAGTGCCATTGAATCTGGTGGAGGGAGGTTGGTGGATAGTAGAGAGAAAGGTAAGTATACTGTTTTAGAAAGATTTAAGGTAACAATGTTATTTGATAGCCACTTCATCACCGAATTTAGAGTAAGTTCCGAGTATTTTACTGTTTCAGTCCAGTCGTTACCGTGAAGAAGCAAGGTGGTATCACCGGCGTAAGTATAAATTGAACAGTTTGTAAGAGACATTTTGCATAAGTTATTTATATAGATAAGAAACAGGGTAGGGCCCAAAATGGAACCCTGGGGAACGCCGAAATTCAAAGATTTTAGGTCACTAATAACGTCATTTATTTTGACACATTGGGTTCTATTACACTGATAATCCTGGAACATTTTTAAGGTATGTCTGCGAATGCCGGCAGCTTCCAGCTTTGATAAGAGGTGTCGAATGCCTTGGAAAGATCGAGGAAAATAGCTAAGCATTTCATCTTACTATCTAGTTTAGATACTGCACAATCTACCAAGGCAGCTACAGCATTTGCAGTTGACCTGCCACGTCTAAAACCATACTGGTTGTTGCTTAATAAATTGTTTGATTCGAGATAGTCTACCAGTCGGTTATTAAGTACCTTTTCTAATATTTTAGAAATGGCAGGCCAGACTGAGATCGATCTATAATTATCTACACTAAGTCTGTGCCCTTTTTCGAAAATTGGATGAACGACAGCCCTCTTCAAAACCCTGGGAAAACAGGCCGTGGAAATAGAGCGATTGCATATATGAGTGATGGCAGGGACAATCGCGGGTATACAGGATTTTAACAGTCTCGATAAAATTCCGTCCCAGCCCACCGCTGCATCTGTTCGTAACCCAATAATGAGATTTGAGACCTCCACTTCATCTGTGGGAAGAAGGCGGCGCATCGAGAGAATACTCCGAGGTATACGAAGAGGATGAGAATTTTTCAGCCAAGTTCTTGCCAACATTGACAAAAAACTCGTTAACTTTGTTGACTGAAGTTTTTTCATCTGAAGATTTGCTTAGTAGCTCGTTAGGGGATTTCCCGTTAAGGCTGTTTCCGGTGACTGTTTTAATGACCTTCCAGGTTGCTTTAGGGTTGTTCTTCGCCATTTGAAATTCCTTTCCCTCATAGGCATGTTTTAAATTTTTGAGAAGTTTGTTGCAAAAATTACGGTATCGCTTATATGTGACTATGACAATGTAGTTTTCAGGATCTGCCTTTAAGGTTCGAGCCATACTATCTCTATTTCGGATACAACGTAACATACCTCTGGTAATCCAAGGTTTCAGGATTCTGCGTTTTGAAGACATGTACACCAATTTGGAGTGATTAGCGATGACAGAACTAATTTTGGCAACCAGAGACTCGGCAGCATCGTTTGCGTCTTGAATAGTCAATATGCCACTAAAGTCCATTGACAATATGTCAGCAATTACAGCTGTATCATTAACAATTATGCGATTAACTTTAGAGGTAGGGAGTGACTTTGCATGTTGAATGCTTATTAGCGTAGGTCTATGATCTTGATGATGTTCAACACTAGAGTAGTATTAATCAATCTTAACATTACGTGATCAATACAAGAGTTAATACGAGTTGGGAATAGATGTGTCGGGAGGAGTCCGTGCGAAGCAAAAAGGTTAAGGTACTGATTTGCTTGTCGGGAGATAGCATTCGGAGTGATGTCAGTATTGACATGTTTACGGGCCATTTTGTGCTACTGTTCAAACAGTCGCAAATAGCGGATGTAAATTATGTATTGTAGAGCAAAATGGTCACTTTTGATGATCGCTCTCATATTTTGATTACGTTGAAAAAATTGTTTAAAAGCAATCTATACAAATTAATCAAATTAAAGTGTTTGTTTGTTATTTCCTATTAACAGCAATTCCCTAAATGCATGTTAGGTAAATACGGTATTTACATTTTAAAATCCATTTTTTTTAATTTGTGAGTCTGCCTGTTTGTTCCAGCTAATCTCTGAAACAGCTGGACCGATTATGACCGGACTTTCACTGGCATATACCTAGTTAATATTATAAGAAGTAACATTATACTTTCTGTTCCGGGAGCACGTTCCCGTGAGTGAATTTCTAATATCCACGCGGGTGAAACCGTGGGTGGAAACAGCAGCTAGTAGAATAATAAATATCAAGTATTTTTAGTAAATGTGTGGCCGATTCGAGCAATATTCTAAATGCATATACTCCGATGGTGTAATTAAAATATTAAATTAACGATCGTACATAAAACTTAATAGTCTGAGTACTTAATGAGTTTTTCTGCAGCGGACAGGCAGTGCAGTGCGACGCGACGCCTGGAAGACATGCACTCGCGCCCCTACCCACCGCACACACCGCACGGGCACGCGGCGCGCCGCCGCCCTCCTGTGCGGCACGGGTAGGTCGTGGTTGTAATGTCACGACATTTGAGGAGAGAGGACACTACGAAACACTCTTAGGGTAAGTCTTCTTCACAGTGGTCCACCTATTGTTACAATTTCCTCGCATATGAACGTCATAACATCGCGCAAGCTTGTACGTGGAACAGCAACTTGAGTAATGAAATGGTGACAGGTCGTGCTCGTGAATAATACAAATATTGCACCATCCGCTACAATGTCCTAATCCTAACCACGCGAGCGCCTCGTTGGCGAGGCGGCAGGCGGCAGGCGGCACCGGGCGGCGCGGCGGCGGCGGGCGCGGGTGGCAGGCGCTAGGCGGCGGCAACTCGCGCACCAGCCCTCTGCTGCACTGTACACAATCATGTTGAGAAAAATCACATCTGCTGGATACCGCCAAAGGATTGGAGACAACCTTGTATAGGTTGGGTGGGTGACTACCGACTGGCGGGGGTCAGGATTGACATCTATGATATGGATCTGAAACACATAGTTTGACGAAATTAGAGTTCGTCGAAAGAACTCACATCATCCAAACACAAACTGAATTACTTGCTAGTTTATTTATGAACCAGCTTTTGCTCACCACCCACGACGTGTTAGCGTATCAGCCCATGCTATTACTTCGTTTTCGCTTAGCGTTCTTTAAGGGTCAGGGCGTCATGTTACATAGCGTTCCTCAAGAAATGGGGCACGAAAAGCAAAAAATTAATCGAATCCGACTTATAGATCGCGTTCAAAGAAACAAACAAACTCTACAGCTTTATTAGAGATCAGATAAGTATAAAATAATGTAGAGGTAGCGAGCGCAGTCAGATCGACTGTAAAACCTCTGACGATGATGGACGGTGAGACGCACGATGAGAGGCGCGGCGACATACGGTCCTCGCGACAACGCGTAAAATATATTTGGGTCATCGCCCCACGCCCCCGCCCCGTCTCTAATAATAATTCAACAATTAACTATTTGGGTCGCACTCATACCATACCACAGAATATAAACCGAGCAGAAAAATAAAGCTTCATACTAACGCCGTCCGTAGGTACACTTGGTACTACACGTACACCTATGTGTTGCGTGAACTGTCTCAGACAAAGCAACGGGGGGCAGCACCGGGGCCGCTCGGGTACAAACCGGTTTGAACCAGCTCAGTAAACGGATAAAGTTAAGGGATGTTGCGACAGCGAAACGAAGCGTGAAACAATTCAAAATAGAAAAAACTTTTTAACAAAAAATTAAACCGCCGAAAAAACTGAAAAGCAAAAAATAATAAACCTTAAAATTATGAGTCGGCGCTTTGAGTGATCTTTGTTCATTGATTAAAAACAACAAAAAAATCTTCGAAACTACTGGCCATTCTGAAATAATATTTTAGGGTTTGCATACGCTTATGGGACACTACTACGGTACTACCACACGGAGTCTCGTCCCGAAGTGAATTTCCCACACCGTGCCCTCCCCTTGTAAGTGTTTTATTAGACTTCTGTAAAACTAGTGTTTTAAAAATGTGATTTATCTCACCTTAGACATATTAAAGAGTAGTAGCACTTTTAAAAGTCCTAAAAGTGTCTTAAACAATTCTCTATTAAGGGTTATTTATTTTCCTTGCTGTGTCTCACACGAGAAATTGTTATAAAATCAGGTAATAGACCATTTTAATATTTAGTGAATATTATGATTAAGTTTCTATTATGTCGCTTAAATAAATTAATAATCCAAAAACTTGCCCCAGGCCGTTCCCGGCCAATGAAATTGGCCAAATTACTGATATATTACCCTGCTAAAATATCTGTTTGTTTAAGGATTTCTACCAATGGATTTTCTAAAATGGAAGCGGTTTAAGAGAAGTGGAGCATACCGAAGAAAAATACGTAGAAAATACTTAGAATTAATACAAAAATTAGTGTATCTCCGAGCATCTCGTGCAACTGACACAAACAATATTTTTGATGGTTCCGTACAAAATAACGACGTCTTTTTAGTGGCATTGAACGAAGTAGTGATAGTGACTGCAGTGACAGAAGTAGTGAAAATGAATTTGAAGATATGGATTCTGAAAAAAAATAATTGAAAAATTACTTTGAAGTAGGATATCCACAGGCGATATATTTTTCACACCATACAAAGTGCGTTATGTTTCATGGCCAAGTTTCATTCTTAAGCATTCGGATCTTTTTTTTACTTATGAAACAGTCTACATCCATAATTGCAACTGTACTGGTACCGATTCCCTTGTTCACAAACTAAACTAAATTTAAGTTCAGTGCATCTTTTTCTTTGTATTTCATTAAGAAGAGGACAAAAGAAAAATTTTAGTTTAGTCCTGTCAAATTAATCAGCGCCTGTCACTACTCCATACAAGTTTAGACGTGATTAAAAACTTGCCTACTAAAATTACGTCAATTTACGTCAAGCGCTGATTAATTTGACAGGACTAAACTAAAATTTATCTTCTGTCCTTTCCTTAATGAAATAGAAAGAAAAAGATGCACTGAACTTAAATTTAGTTTAGTTTGTGAACAAGGGAATCGGCACCACTGTATTTATATTTGTCCTAAAACATAATTGCGTGTTTAAATTGAATTTATTTTATTATTTACTTGTACCTATAATGATTTCGTTGTTTGGCTTGCTTTTACTTATTAAGGATGCCTAAAAGTATGAGCAGTACATGGCCGTGTAGACAATGGTTTTAGGTTTGATTTGACTTTTACGAGTGCGATATAAACCTAACACAAGAATACTGGACTTATATTGTTCTGATAAAGCACTTATGAGTCGTCGTTGGTCGTAATATCAACATTTTAATATTATTTCACAAATAAATAAAATAATATATAATAAAAGACACATTTTTGCAATGGCCCATGAAAATACTCTTATTAAAATTTCAAAATAATCGAGAAAAACTACTTCGCAACCTAATAATCGCATAAAGTGCATGACAAACAAGCTTACACACTAGCATTTTGTTGAAAAATGAAATAAAGTATAGTATTTACGCGACTTTTTATTATTTTCGAAAAGTTTCTCTTTAGCTCACCGCGGTTTGTGATTACACTCATAACAGGAGTTCACAAAGAGGACTACTGCACAGCCAGCAGTACTGTACAGCCCTGGCTTAAGGTTCTGTGTTTTTTACTTTAGAAAGTAATTCATCTATGGATTGGAAACGTTCGTAAGTAGATCTCTTCCTATATGTAGGAATGGAATGTTAATGACTGCATGTCTTGTGTGAAAGAGCTCAATGCTAAAGTGTAAGTGAGACAGATGACGTACCTATGCCAAAGGCCTATCCTATCTATGCTTAGGATGACGTGGAGACATAAAAAGGTAGTAAGTATGACAGTAAGGTTTTAGTACCACCATCATCACCATTACAGACGAAAGACGTCCAATGCTGGACAAAGGCCTCTCGCAAGCTCCGCCACTTCGCTTCGACCCGTTCTGTGCTTCTTGCATCCAGCGCATGAATTCCTGCGACCTTCACAAGGTCATCAGGCCACCTTGTGGGAGGCCTTCCAACTCTGCGTGTTCCGGTACGCGGTTGCCATAATTCATTTAAATAGAAATACATCTATACTAATATTAAAAACTTTTTTACAAAAAAAGAAACAACCGACTTCCTTAAAAACACTACAAATTGAAAAATAACTTTAATTTTGGAAGTCGGTGTCTTAGGATCTGTATTTATGTTTTTTTTGCCACCGACTTCCGAAATTAAAGTTATTTTTCAATTTGTAGTGTTTTTAAGGAAGTCGGTTGTTTCTTTTTTTGTAAAAAAGTTTTTATTTTTAAATTTTTAGTTGTGGTATCCACCCCGCACTAATTCCAAACAAACAATGCATATTTATGCGATAGCAGAAATCGCGGTTGATTTGCTGTCATTTTTTAAAGAGTTCCGGTGTCTATCTCTGGAACTCATCATCAGATCTATATGAAATTTATATGGGACCATTTCGGAATAAACTCCTTTCAAACTAAAAAAGAATTTTGCAAATCCGTCTATATATGACGGAGTTATGGCCGAACATACATAAAAAAAAAAAAAAAAATATAAACATCCGAATAGAGAACCTCCTCCTTTTTGAAATCGGTTAATAAAGCTGAAGAGTTTGTTTGTTTGTATGTCTGTTTGATTGAACGCGCTAATCTCAGGAATTACTGGTCCGAATTGAAAAATTCTTTTTGTGTTGGGTTGCCTATTTATCGAGGAAGGCTATAGGCTATATAACATCACGCTACAACCAAGAGGAGCGGAGCAGTAATGAAAAATGTTGCAAAAACGGAAAAAATCGCACGGGTAGGCGATTCGACGCGACGGGAAAGGTCGGAGGAACAAGAAATTTAACGCGGATGAAGTCGCGGGTAGAAGCTAGTGTATAAAATATTAGGTTTCTTCACTGCTTTTCGATATAAACTTTAATTGTGCCAGATTTCATACGCCTCCGTCCGCGTAATTTTCGTAAAAATGGGTACCGTTTTACTTCGCAAATTAATTTACCTAATAGATCTTATTAGTGTATTTAAAAGAATAAACCAGTTGCTGCTATTTATTACACTTTTTCGGACCTCAACCCTTTATTCCCAAATACAGGATAAGTTTTTAACCAGTGCGCAATTTTTAACAAATTAAACTTAAACGAGTTATAATAACCATGCAATTTTTATTTCGATATATCTTAGTACAAAAAATTTAGTTATCGTTAACGAAAGATGTTTATTTTGGAACTGGTTTTTATGGTAACTTGCGCGCGGCGGCGGCGAAGGTGAAAGTCCGAGCGTAGCTGCAAGTAGGTATTTACCAGCTGTTCGGTCGGTCAAAATTCTAAGAAGTTCGAAGTACCTACGCCGGCGCGCGGTTATTGACCTATTCCTATTGTCGATATCATTTTAGGTACGAAATATGTAGGGTGTCCACAGCTTACTGATTAAAGGTCGGATAAAATTTTTATTTATTTATTTATTTAACCATTTATGCACACATATAAATAGACAAGAAGAAAGGAACAGAAAAATATGTACAAAGGTAATGCTTATTTCTATAGAAATCTCTTCCAGCATACCTGCAATAGGAGAGAATATACAAAGAGATGTAGACAACGTGTGTAATAGTAGAAGAAAAATAATAGTTTAAAAGTTTAAAATTTTTTATTTCGGAACAATAACACAGGACAAGTTTGAACAAGTAAAACGATGGTAGCTGCTAAAGTATAAACTGTAGCGCAGCTAACAACGCCCTTCTCCAGATACAGAATGGAATGATGTTCCATGCGAAAAATTCTTAATGATTGCGATTTATACATATAATTAATAAAGAAACAAAAAAAAATAGTCTAAAATATACAAAATAAAAGGTGTGATTTGGGATGTATTTTGAATGACGTTGAGTTTATGTGGTGAGTGTATGGTGAATGGGTGTGTAGGTGAGTGACAGTGAGGTGTGCGAGGAGTGTTGAGGTTCTGTGTGTGAGGGAGTGATGAGTATTTTACACTTCCACGATTTTCTCTGTTTCATCATAGTTTTGTGATTTTAACCAGTAGTTAAGTTTCATTGCATTTGCTCTTTGTTAGTGGGTAGATGTGCAAGCTTTTGTTTAATTTATTGTAGATTTTTGAGCTTATGTGTTTGAAGTAACGACTTGCAGCTACGGTTTTACGAAACTCAGTGTTACAAACCCTATTCGAGCGACGTGTAGAACAATTTTTAGGACTAATACTATAGGTAATTTAAATATAAACATACAAAATAAAAATATACATACATGCAAACATACATAAATACTTCTAGAATAAATATCACTAAATATATATTAAAAAAGGTATTGAAAAAATTGTTGAAATGTGTTCTACGACTGATACTGACCCACCAAAAAAAAAAAATTGCGCACTGGTTAAAATAAATTCCGGTAGGTATATGAGTTAATACGAGAAGTGTCCCGGGTGGTGTGGCGCTGCCGGCGCGGGGTACAAGAATTCCTTGAGGTCAGCTGACATTAGTACTTAACACTAATTAGCAAAAAAACAACAGCAGAAGGGGTTTTTATGCTTCAATGGGGTAATACAAACTACGCCTCTGTGCAAGAGGCTGGACGCTGTCGCACACGCGTATGTCGTACGGCCAGGAATTAGGTCGGCAGAGCAATGTGCTACTTAGACACAACTGGCGCGCGGCGCGCCCTCACCTCGCCGTCATCCCGTCAGCCGGCTCGCACGCGCTGACAGACGCGCCACAGACCGTCTCGGACTGACGCTAACAAAAGTTGTATAGCAAGCACCTTGCCCATTATTGTTAGTGTTATACTCTAGGTAGCTACACAAAACTACGAATTACAGCACACGGAAAGAGAAGAAAACTTCCCTACTTGAAGCTTCAACACAACACTGTCCTGGAGTAGAAGCATTGGCTTAACAGGATCATATAATATCATAAGGTGCAAAATCATCCTTACCCCAGCTCACTCCTGACTCACGTGATGTCAACAGAGCATGAAGTAGTTGTGCTCTGTCTGGATGAGCCTTCTGTGGCAATGTGGCTGGGTTGCTACTAAGAAGTTTCTGATGGAACCCCAGTAACACTTTGCCCGACCTGAAGATCGACCCTTGGTGCCGAGCATGGGCTTAGCACAACTACACAAACAACAACAAGCCATTTATAATAATAATAACTAAACTTTGGACTTGCCGTCGACGCAGACATTCAAGTAACGGATTAGCTAGTTAGTCGATCAATAGGACCTTGTACACACAGCGTCGTTATGTGGTAGCCCCGCAAGTTTTAAAATGTTACACCGCAACAACATTGAATTCCTTACGAATAATCTAAAGAATATTTAAAAAAGAGTTCATTGTTGGGCGTTTTTCAAAACAGATGTACACGTGACGAACCGGAACAGATTTTTGTGTTTAATAAATTTTACAGTAAATTTTTATCTCATTTGATAAAATATATTCATAAATAAGTTAAAAATAAAAAAATACGTTAGTATTATGAAAAACAACGCGATAATTTTAGTTTTTATGGAAGAGTTCACAAGAACGTACTCCGGTTCGTCACAAAGGAAAAATGTAAATAAAATGAAAAATATGACTTGTTCTGTCAATTTGTTTTTATTATGTATTAAATTACCTTCATAACTTTAAATAAAAACATCTTAACTTAAATAAATCACTATAATCATCGCTTAGCAATAATTTTTCTTTCGAGATCGTCACAGTTGGAACTGTTGACCACTAAAACATTACATTTCTACCACCTACTTAAAATGAAGTTGAACGAGATTACAAATAATTTAAAAAGCAAACTTAGGGCTAACTACAATTACTTAAATATTATCAAATAACTAATTACATCTTAAATAGGATTCATTTTAGTCTAGGTAAAAATATGGGACAGTGACTATCTGGAATTCTATGTGACTAAAAGGAAAAAATTAAGCTAAGTTTACACAGTAATATTTGGTCGAACATTTTAATTTTAATAGTTTTTTTTATTAATAATATAAAGTAAAAACAGGTTATTACCAAAACCAGTTTTAACTTTATCTTGAGGAACACAGTTACATTTATTTTGAACACAACTTTAACATTTTTTTTTTTACTTATTTTTAAATATTACTTATATCCATTCCAAATAACAATTGCTCTCACGATTGCCCAATCAAAATTAAATTGATGCAAAGAAAATCATTCAATTGTTAAGAAAATGATTCTGTTAAGTATATTATTATAAGTAAAGAAGTAAATAAAGAAACATTATTCATTACTGAAATTAGGTTTTGTTCATTGCTATTTGAAGTGTAATATGTTAGTTCTAATCAGTCTTCGAAACATCGGTCGCAAATATGTATACATAATCTGGCACTTAAGACAAGTATAAATACCTATTTATGTCTCTTTTATATGTGTATACTAGCTGTTGCCCGCGGCTTCGCCCGCGTAAAGGTCGGAAAATATCCCACACAAATTATCCAACTTTCGTACGTAGGTATAATATTAGTGTGGATAGTTAGTATGGACGGAAATATGAAACAGTGTGAAAGTTTTATGAAAAAAAAAATGACACATGTGCCTGTAGAAGGCGAACAACGTCTATCCCAATCTGTAAAGTAATATGTATGAATAAAACTGGAATATCTTATGTTAAAACATTTCTGTAAACAACATTTTTTGCTAAAATTTGCAATATTAGATTAGAAAATGGATAAAATCCGGTCGAACCAGATACTCTGACAGAACAGAACCCACCAAACAAACAAAAACCAAAACGATATTTTTCTAAGAATTGTACACAGACAGACGTAATTTTTGGAAACGACCAAGCAAGGAACGATATTTAAAACAACCAACCTATCTCGAATTTAGAACCCATTTATGAATGAGGGTCACTATCCTTCGGAAAATCTTAACACCGCGATTCAGAAAAACGCGTCAATTGCACAACGCCATCTATCGAGTATACTGGTAAACTCAAACTCTCCGTATCAAGCAAAGTACTAATAACTTTTGACCGGGTGGACCGATTTTAATGAAATAAAGACTAAATGTAACCTCAAGATACAGACTATGACTATATTTTCAATCCCTTAAATCTATTGAAAAGATTCACTCAAAAATGTCAATATTACATGTGAATTTTAAAATCATCCCCTATTTTACCCTCTCGAGGGATGATTTTTGAAAAACGCTGAAATACCTTATTTTTTATTTGTTACCAAAAGCATAAATTTAAATTTTCAGAGCCCTAACTTAAGAAATGATAGGTTTCCCATACTAACTTTCATCCCCTATATCCACCCCCTTAGGGTTATTTTTGAGACAAAAAGTAGCCTATGTCCTTCCCCGGGATGCCATCTATCTCCTTGCCAAATTTTATCGAAATCCGTCCAGTGGTTTAAGCGTGAAAAGGTAACATACAGACAGACAGACAGACAGAGTTACTTTCGAATTTATAATATTAGTATGGATTATACTATTCTGAAAACATTTACAGTAGAATCCGGTTATAAAGACGGTGAAGGGACCGGTGATATTACGTCGTACTAACCGGACGTCGTACTAAAGGAAAAGACAATTTTTGATTTTTATTCAAATCACATTCATATATATGTTACGGCTAAAGGTGGGTGTGAACATAAACTTAAGATTAGCCGGCTAAACTTAGGTTTATCTTCGAGAAGCAGCTAAAGTTCGATATCATGTTAGTTTGCGTCGTGATATTCCATCTTTAGCCGGCTAATGTGCACATTAACCGAAATGAAACGGCTAAAAATGTCTTTAAATTAAAATATTTTCTTGAAAGTCAATATGTTGTGCTACTAAAGTTAGTGACAGAAACATATCGCTGCAAAACCGACTCCACGTAGTCTTGTCTGCCCTACCCCTAGAGTGTAATTTAGAATCGCGTAGGCGCGGAGGGGCGAGGCAGCCCGCGAGCTGAGGAGCAGGTGGTTTTAACACCCGCCGCCGCAGCAGAGGTTGGCCGGCGAAGCCGGCCAACAAGCCGAAGCTGCGGTGGTGAGCGTTTAGACCATCTGCGACGTTAAGCTCGCGTGGGACTGCCGGAGCCCTGCAGCGCCGGAGCCGTGACAGAAACCATGCTTGCTTGCATGTTGCATGATTGCTTCTACATTTTAGCCAAGGGCCTCCAGTTACACTTAAGTTTAGCCGGCTAAAGATAGAAGAAACTAACATTAACACCTCCTCGAAGATAAACCTAAGTTTAGCCGGCTAATCTTAAGTTTATGTTCACACCCACCTTTAGCCGTAACATATACACATACATACATTATGTATTTAATCATATTTACGTGACCAACAGAAAAAAAAAACATTTGAATCAAAATATTTATTTATTTCACATAATGTACATATAATCTATGATAATAATGACACTTTTTTCTTCAACAGAGAAACTTTCGTTTTGTAGAAGCCATTCTTGTACGCGTAATCACGCATCATCCGCAAATTAACGCCGTAAACTAAACAGTTGCATTCGAATCAGCGACGTGCAGGCAAGGGGGAAGCGCGGGGCGGAGATAGTTTCTTACCTACGATTTATTTGTAAACGCGTCAACGCTCGTCGTCGTTGTAACCGGACAATTTTGTGTGAAATTCCGTCGTTAAAAGCGGTCGGTCGCTGTAAGCGGAGTCAGGCCTCCGTCACTCCATGTACTTGCGCGCTATAATTACCTACCGCCCGGCCGAGCGATCTCGGGCCGTTTGCGGACCATTTTCAATGCGGTTTTCGCAAGCGAAGAGCACGCCCGTTGCTCAATTTTAATCGTTCCATCCGTTTGTACGCTTGAGCATTTAGGCACAATTTAGCATGCAGCGGTTGCTGACGCGACGGAGTAGGCTATTATAGCAGTAGGTATTGGAAATTTTCTACTGAGTGAAGTATCTGTTACGTAGTAACTATTTAGTAATCTGTGGCGGAGTCGTAATAAACGGATGTACTTTCATAGTGGCTCATATTAAAACCAAACACGCGCCTATACTTACGACGCTAAAAACGGTTAGTCGTTACATGCGAAGTCGTACTAAACGGACTCTACTGTATTCAAAAGATAGTCAGTCCCTAACTGAATCCCCTCTACCAACGTGGCCTTAAAAAACATCTGGCTATTCTGTTGTCCGTAGGTCTCGTTCATACACCTCAGGCTTACCAACTTAGGGGTTTTCCCCCAAATTTAGGGGTTAAATAAGGGGGGTGGGATTTTTTAGGGGTGTTCTATTTTTAGGGGTATCCTAAGGGATTTTTTGCCATCTTATTAACAACAACAACATCTTATTAACATATAAACAACAATTTTTCGCTAACATTAATAATAAATCTACCTGTCCTCTCTTCTTGTTTTCACACACTATTGTCTACATTTCTTTTTCATTTCTCCTTTCGCAGGTCTGCTGGAAGAAATTTCTTAAGTAATAAGCAGTACCTTTGTACTCAATTGTTTTAATATGTCTTATCACTCTGTTTTTTTACTGTGTGTACATAAACAATAAAATAAATAAATAAATCTCGTTTCATTTCCATGTTAAGTGACAAATTAACAGCTGCAAATATTGCAGTGAAACAAGCTCAAGATGACGCAGATGTCCTCTTAATTGAAACAGCAATAGAAAAACTTAATGCAACAAACACAACAGAAGAGATAGCGGAAGCTTTTAATAATCATTTCATTGATACCACAAATATTGACATAACCAGAAACAAAAACAAATTCCCAAAAAACGCTAACAAGTAATAGTTTATATTATTGTCGTTTATTTCTTTATATACATATTAGTTACATTTTTAAATATTTTTAGAAAAATAAATTTACAACAAAAAAACATTTAAAAATATAAAAAATTGTGGACCTCCGGTAGCGGGAGCAGGGTCCAAGCTACCGGTGGTTAGGGCTCCAGAGACAGGAACCTCCTCACGATGCGCGCCGTGTCAAGGAGTACTGCCTTCTGAATCAGGCTCTTGATCCAACCGCCTAACGATAGCCTCGACAGGTGTTGGTCGAGGGTATCGGCCATCAGCCCATTGGCTGTAACGACAATCGGTACAATGACAGCCGAGTCAACATTCCACATGTCAACAACCTCGTGTGCTAAGTCGAGATATTTAATCTGTTTCTCTTTCTCAGCTTTCACGAGGTTGCCGTCATGCGGAATGGTAACGTCCACTATCATTGTGCGGCGCGCTAACCGATCTATCACTACTATATCAGGCTTATTGGCGACAATAGTCCTGTCAGTAATGATAGACCGATCCCAGTACAAAGTGACATGGTCATTTTCGAGAACTGGGTCGGGCACATACTTGTAATACGGTACCTCAGAATCCACTAGTTTATATTGCAAAGCAAGTTGCTGGTGAATAATCCTGGCTACTTGGTTATGCCTGTGCAAGTATTCGCAGTTAGCCAGACGAGAACAACCAGAGATAATATGTCTGATAGACTCACCCGGATGGTGACATGCCCGACACACGTCAGCCGTCCCGTCCTTCATAATATGTCTCCGGTAGTTATTCATCAAGATAACTTCGTCCATAATTGCACAAACAAAACCTTCAGTTTCCCCGAAAAGGTCACCAAAACGTAGCCAGGATACGGACGCTAAGAAATCTACACTGGGCTCATGAAGAGCCCTGTAGAAGCGCCCGTGAAGCTCCTTGTTTCGCCATACTTCCTTGCGGTCTTCAGTAGTAAGCACTACAGGTTTGCGCCAGTTCTCTTTAGCCATGGATAGCGGGGTGAGCCCCTTGTCCACTGCGACCACATCACGGTGCATTCCCACTTCGGCTTTCAAAAAGTATTCCCTGAGACTGCACACCTCACGGTTGTGGAGGGTCTTTGCATTTAAAAAGCCTCGACCCCCGCACTTCCGCGGGATATACAGTCTCATCACCGATGATCGTGGGTGATGCATCCGGTTTGCGGTCAGCATTGTACGGACCCTCCTATCCAGGGCGTCGAGTTCTGTCTGAGTCCATTTAAGTATGCCGAAAGAGTACATCAAAACCGGCATGACCCAACCGTTGAAGGCGCGCACTTTGTTTATTATTATATTTATATTATTATATTTATTATAACAAGAATCTTAGAGTGTCGAAGAGCCCGAAATTAGTGACGCCAACTGTCTTCTCCTGAAAATAAACAGAGAAACTTGTGTTATCGGAATATACCGCCCGCCGAGTCATGCTAACACCACTAATTTCATTGGATCAATTGATGTTCTACTTAAGAAATTGAGTAGGTTTAAAAATATTATTCTCTGTGGATATATTAACATCGACATAGCTCCGAATAGTCCGGACAAGCGTTCACAGGAATACTTGAACATCTTAGCAAGCCACTGTTTGCTCCCAGGTCATACTGCACTAACGCATGGACCTACCTGTCTGGACCACATAATGCTTAAAACAAAATTAGAGGCTTCCTGTTTAGTTTTCGAGTCTTCAATTACAGATCACGAAACTGTTGCCATTAGTCTGAACTTGGATGCTCGCCCGGATTACTGTAATAAAACAACATACTCAATCGACTTTGAAGCTCTCGATGTAACAATAAAGACTACCTTTCAAATGACGCCTTTTCTCGAGAGTAGTGATGCTAACACCGCAACCGACCTACTAGTGTCGTTCCTTTCCACTGCAATAAAAAACCACTCTAGTCTGATAAAAATTCCAAAAAGTTATCGAGTCAGTAAACCGTGGATCACCAAAGGGTTGCTTCGTTGCATGAAAAACAGGGATAATCTACATAAAAAACTTAAACGCGAACCTTCAAATGAGATGCTTGTACTAACCTACAAACGTTACCGAAATTTTTGTAACTCTGTTATTAAAAAAGCCAAAAGAAACTATCACAAAAGCGAAATTGAAAATGGAAAAGGCAATAAAAAGCAGCTATGGGATGCAATTAAAAAGATAAGTGGCTCAAGCAAACAAATTGACCCCTCTTCCTGCGGCGGCGACCTCTCGCGTCCGGCCCTGGTGCGAGCCATGGTACGGAGCGAGAGGGCATGGGAAGCCGTCACCTCCTTCTGCGAAGCAGTAATGCTCGCGAAGGAGGAGGCGGGGCGCGTGAGGGAGTGGCAGTCTCTGCGCCCTCACGTCCCTAGCCGCCGCAGGAGGAGACGCCCCGGGCGCCGGGAGTCGATTGCGGACTCCCGGCCACCGTAGGCGCGAGCTTGCGGGTGGCGAGCAATGGGTAGCTCGCCGCCCGGTAAGGACCAAGCTCGGGTCGACGGCGCGTAGTGTTCCACGCGCGCCTCAAAGAGATGTCAGCAACACTGAAAGGGTCTGCTAGGACCGATGCCTGCCGGGGTCGCGTGATTGTTCGAAAGAGATACCGTGACCCTGGCACATGGGCAACTGAAGGAACACGGGTGGGTTTTAGTCAGTAAAAGTCTGACACGCCCTCCCGCTCCGCCCAGAGCGGGAGAAGTCATTTGATGATTTCCCATCCAAAAAAAAAAAAAAACCCCTCTTCCTGTCTCATTACATCCGTAAACAAAGATAAAGATATTAATAGTATTAATGACTTCCTTGCGAATGTGGGTAGAAAGCTTGCGAAACATACCACCAATACATCGCAGGATATAACATCCTCAAATGACATTTTATATGATCCACCCCTCAATTCGTTTATCATGCTCCCCCCTGATGAGGAGGAAGTATTTTTCCTCATCAAAGATTTAAAGGAGAAATGTGCGGTAGGGTTTGACCAGATATCCGGCAAGATCATAAAGAGATATGTAAACTTTTTAACTCCTCCTGTTACCCATATTTGCAAACTGGCTCTGGAGACAGGTGTTTTCCCTACAGAAACGGCTCTCATCAAACCAATACATAAAGGCGGGGCGAGAGACTGTGTCGATAACTACCGTCCGATTTCCATTTTACCAACTCTGTCCAAAATCTTAGAACGGCTTATAAACCGTCGACTTACAAATTACCTAGAATCAAACAATTTCCTGTCTCCCAATCAATATGGTTTTCGTCGTAATAAGTCTACCAATGACGCGGTACACAACCTCTTACACTCCATTATTACCAGTCAAGATCATAGGAAAAAATGCTTGACAGTGTTCCTTGATCTGGCAAAAGCCTTCGACACGGTCTCCATCTCGCATCTACTGAAAAAGTTGGAAGGGTTTGGTATAAGAGGTATTCCGCTAAAATTAATGGAGTAGAGAACCTTACAGGACGAAAACAAAGAGTTCTGATTGACGATAGGCTAAGCAATGAGTCATCTGTCGAATTTGGTGTGCCTCAGGGCAGCATACTCGGTCCTACGTTGTTCTTGGTATAAATCAACAGCCTCTGCCTACTCCAGGTCCTCAAGGGCAAAATTTTTACTTTCGCTGATGACACTGCCCTCTTTTTTAGTGGCGACAGCTGGGAGGAGGTTTTTGATACTGCTCAAAAGGGTTTTGATCGCGTATATGAATGGCTCCGATCTAATATTCTGACACTAAATGTCAATAAAACCAAATATATTACTTTTGCCCATAGATCAAATCAACTTCCATCACCTTGTTTCAGCATATACTCTCATGCATATACTCTCATGCATGTGTTCCTGACTTCACCTCACTGTGCTCCTGTCCCATTCTTCAAAGAGTTGAAGATATCAAATACCTTGGTATCATTATAGACCAATCCTTGACTTTTAAACCGCACATACAAGTTCTTGTAACCCGGTTGCGTAAACTAATATACATTTTCAAAACCCTAAGGCACGTAGCGGACCGGCGGGTTATTAAGATGGTTTAATACGCTTTGTGCCAATCCTTAATAGACTACTGCATTACATCCTGGGGAGGTGCCGCCAAAACTCACCTCATTGAAGTAGAGAGGGCACAGGTGTGCCGTCCTTAAAGTTGGTGCCGGCCTCCCCTATCTGTTCCCAACAGTCGACCTTTTTAAAGACTGGGATTTACTCACTGTTAGGCAAACTTTCATTCTGCGTACGGTGCTTAAACAACACTCCCTATTAAAATACGATCCGAACGCGCCGAGTACACTACCTCAGTGTAGGCGTGGAAATGTGTGCATATCATGTATAATGTGACTCTTAGAATCGCGATATCTCAGGAATGGTAACTCTTGGGAAAAAAATGATGAGGACCATTTTTGTAGAAAATATTAAGATCTACAACTTTGGTTAGAAGTTTTTTTTTTTTTGATAAAACTTACCGTTTTCGAGAAAAATGCAAAATCCTCAAATTTTGACCTTTGATAAGATAAGATAAGATATGATTTATTTGCTAAAAACATGTGTACACATACAAGAATCAAGACATGCATGCAGGATATTATAAACGGAAACAATATAGATTCTGACATGTTTGCCACATAACATGGCTTGCAAATATGAATAATTGTGATTGTTTATAATTAATTTCAAGTCAATATCATACATGTAAAAATTATGTCATCAAGCAATAATAAATTTAAAAATGTCAACAGTAAAATAAAAATAATTAATATTATATTACAATTATGTCATGAGTCATGACTCATGCAGTCAAAAATAGAATTCATTATTACAAATTATTTAAATACAATTTAAAAACAAGTATTTAATGCAGAATGTCAAAATTTGTCTGCTAAAAAATTTGAGACACTATAATAACATTTTTGACATAACATAGCTTTTAATTTTTGCTTAAACAAGTTAACATGATTATAATTATAATATTATTTTTAAGCTCTTTTGGCAATTTATTATAAACGACTGTTGCCATATGAAACTCTCTTATACATTGAAGCAGTATTCGTTTTACGAACACATAGACGAGTTTCATCTCTTTGGGTGCGATTAAAAGCTTCAGATGCTAACACAAAACGTTCGGGATTCAGTTTCACGAAGACAGCTACTTCAAATATACAATATAGTGAAGGCAATGGCAAGATACCGTACTTCTTAAAGAAAGGTACACAGCTCTCGGTAGATTTTAAACCGAACATAGCCCTAATACCTACACCGTTTCTGTGACTTAAATATAATATCTTTGTTAGTGGAGTTTCCCCAAAAAAATATGCCTTATCTGAGGATAGACGCGACAAGTCCATGATACGTAGTTATAAGTGTGCCACAATTAATTTTACATGCAAGTTCGTGTAAGGCATAAGCTGATCGGCTCACTCTCTTACATAATTGTAAAATATGCGGTTTCCAAGTCATTTTATTATCAATATACAAGCCAAGAAATGTTAAAGTGCCAGTTTCTTCTATAGAATAATTGTCAAAGTTTACGTTAAGTTTGTGTGCTGGTACACGCTGTCTAAAGTTCATAATTATTTTAGTTTTTCCTAGGTTGGCTTTCAGATTGTTTTCATTCAACCAATTCATAACAGAGGTCAAGGTGCTATTTAAGTCATCTTCGTAAGTATTCTTATCCTTACATTTGACGGTAACAGTGTTATCATCCGCAAAGAGAGCTATAGGATTATCATTAGCGTTGGGTAGGTCATTAATATATAGTATAAATAGCGAAGGACCCAGAACACTGCCTTGTGGTACACCGTAGTTTACAATTCGTTTATGTGACATAAAGGTTTCTTCCTGTTTAGAGAGAACATTGACTTTAGTCACTTCAGTATATTGGGTTCGACCTTTGAGGTATGATTCAATTAATGCAAGTACGTTACCTCTTATTCCATAAGCATTCAGTTTATAAACTAATGTATCATGGTCAACGTAATCGAAGGCCTGTGTCATATCCATAAATATTGACCCCGAATAACTTTTGTAGCACACATAGAATCGATGGGGATTTTTAAAATTTTATTTGTAATGGTAAACTCTAGCTCTCCACCAATATTTAGCTCTGTGGGAATTATTGTTATTTGAAATGTCTATATTGACCGGACTATATGAGTTTCTACGAAAATGCTATTGAGCGAGCAAGGTAGAGCCACAGTAAAAATATAGACAGTACGGAAACTACGTACTAACGTTCGAAACGGCACACTCACACAAACACGCGAATCGACGAGACCTCTAAGTGGAGGTGGACATCGCGGTGCTGTCAGTCGTGAGTGCCGCGTCAAGACGAGTGGTTGCGTTTCGTTTATCTCCACAAAATGCAACGAGTATATTGCGTAGTATACGGCTGTTTGAACTCGGCTTCATCAAAACCGGAGCTTTAACCAAAACCGAATTGAAATGCGTGTGATAGTAATTAAAAAACCACTACGGTTTTTTAATTACTGTCACACGCATTTTCGGGTTAAAACCCAGTACTATGCGTTTCAACTTAGAAAAGGATGACCTTCGCCCTATATTAGAATTCTCTCATGCCTCATGCACGCTTTTCTAATACTTACTCGCTCTTAAATAAACAATAATCATATGAAAATAACATGAACAAGATAAATATTTTTGAAAATTAATTTGCACAAAGTATTTTTTTGTTAAACATAATTGTTTTCACAATATGGTGCCAAGGTCATTCCATCCTTAGTTGAAACGCATAGTATGGTGCGCAGCCGCCGCGTTGATCTGGCATCGGCGCCACATTTATGCGCCATGCCGCGCGCCGCTTGCGGCGTCCACGTCCACCGCGCGCCCTTCCGACAAGGAAACGCCAACGAAACGTTTTCGTCTTTCCGCGGCTCACGCCAAAACTTGTAAAAGGTTACGCTATATTGACAAAGCTCACAAGTTGTTGTATATTCATATTAAACTGTTCCGTGTTATAAACGATCTTCTTTTATTGGTATTAACCGAAGCCATGAGATTACCTATTTAAATTTTATTTGTAAACTAGTAATTTTAACTCGATTGTTTGATCACTACAGAACACAGAATCAGATGTTTTAATAAATACAGATCAGTTTCAAAAACATTAAGAGTGACAACCCTAATGCTGCCGTGGAGCGTAGGTATTTATTTTTACAACTAGGCCTAGTTTCCATACTGTCCATATTTATACTGTGATAGAGCTTTCCGAGGTCGGTCAGAACCCAGCATACTTAGTTGAATAAGACTAAACAGATGAGATGTCTGGATTTTTTTTATTAATAAAACTTTTAAAAACACCGATTCATTATCAAGTCTGATAATTAATGTTTTATTTTTGTATATAATATCATTGATGTTTTAAATCTTGGCACACTACTCAATCGCAACTTTGCGAAAATATCTAAACGTGGCTTCTTCGCCGAATGTTGCCTACATACACAAAATGTTTGCTCTAATTAAATCAAGACAGCCAAATAAGATCTGTTGATCAGTCGATCAGATACTTTCAAATACATTGGCCGTGACATTTATTTGCACTTTCGGTACCAAACACAAACCGACCGACTACATGTAGGATCTTCTACCGCAAATGTCGCTTTAAATAATATAAATTAAACTTAAACAATACGTCTCTTATGCTTCACTGCTATGAACTAACAGACATCCGCGTAGCTTTTCGGAAAATTATGAAATCGTTATACCTAATATCCCTCCAATAAAAATAAAACAGTTGATAGGTGTGGTGGAACGACGTTACTTTCGGTTTTGCGAGTTGTACCTACATTATGACTGTCTCGACACTTTTATTAAGTAGGTAGGTACGTATAAAGTGGTGGTACTGTCAAAATGTTACACATTTTTCATCGTAGCTCCTATTCGCCAAGTATGCAGAGTATGACGTGTGATAAGGAACTAAGCACTCTAGTTTTTTGGAGCTTTGGACCCAAATCCACTCAAACCCTGCCAAATGCCAAATCCAATTTGTATTAAACAGCATTCACACGGCACTGAATAGTCGCAAACTTGCCATCGACTGCCGAATGTTAGATGACTCTGGGGTACCTTGATTATATTATTGTATACTAGCTATAAAATATCATTGACATGTAAAAGTGTTTGTACAAACCTACTTACAGAAATAAAATCATTTATCATTTATCATTTATCATTTATCATAGCTTCTCCCCGCGACTTCGTCCGCGTAATTTTCGTGTTCCCCCGACCCTTCCCGTCGCGTCGAATCGCCTACCCGTGCATTTTCCCCGTTTTAGCAACATGTTTCATTACTGCTCCGCTCCTCTTGGTTGTAGCGTGATGTTATATAGCCTATGTTACTCGCAGATTCTATAATGTAGATTTCAAATGGTGAATGAATTTTTAAAATCGGTCCAGTAGTTTTTTTAGGTACCCGTTGGCAAGCCCGGGCCGACACTACCGCTATCAGATAGCAACAAAAACAAATTGCAGTCATCGTCTAACGGTAATGACTTTCGCCCGTTGGGTGGAGTGTCGGTACTCGGTAGCCTACGGACACCATCACCCGCAAAGGAGCAATGGTGCGGATGCGCCGGCGCAGGAGGCGCGTGGGGGGCGCGGGGGGCGCGGCACGGCAGGGGGCGGTCAAGGCCGCCGGCGCACGCGGCGCTCAGGCCCCAGCGCCGGCTCAGTTCGCCCCGCAGTCCCTCAGCTAATAGTCGCGACTCGCGCGCAGTCAGTCGTCGCGAAGTGAAGTGTGTGTGTTGTACAGTTACGTGCCGTGGCGCAGCAACAGGTCGTCGACCGCGCGAGTATGAGCTCGCGCCCGCTCCGGCCGCCGCTCCGCCTGCCCTCTGATTAGTGATCGACATCCGCACAGCTCACTACTACAAGGTGAGCCCTGCTGCGCTTCCTACCCGCGGCCGACGTCAACGACGGCCCAAGCCGAGCGATGCCAACCGGTTGTGCGCTCTCCGCAGGCTGCAGCCGACGCAGCGCTCGGCGCAAAAGTGAACACACTCCGCTGTATCGTTATTATATTAAATTGTCCTAATTTACGTCTGGGCACGCCACTGAAGGCGTCGACGTCTGGGCACTCGGCTGTGAAGCTGATTGAATCGAACAAGCTGTGATGGTATTGATAAAACATTGCAATTAACTCGCTTGGCGATGCAAGTTTACACGAAGCGCGACTCTGTCAATTCAATTAATTGTGATGTGCTCATTTGTGTTTCGGTGTTACATACAAAATAAATTTCACAGTGTCAGTCCAAAAGCTTGTGGGTTTCGGTCAATCAATAGTGGGATCATTACAGTTATGTACTTGTTAGTGGCTCTCCATTGTATCCGCAAGACGCATAGAAACTGTGCGCCTGGTTTGAAACCAGTTGCGGTAATGGTGTCAAGGTACGGTCTTTCAAACACGACTGACATATATTTCTCACTTACCTATACCATTTTAACAAACGCCGTTAGGTACATTCTCCATCACTGTACGCTGTACGTATTAGATTTACCAATCAGGAATCCTGATCGACAAATCGCCTGACATTGCCATTGCACAACCTGTTTGTTCATTGTGCACACTACGGCATACGGGTGCGACGCCCCGAGTCCTTCTAGGTATATCTTTAACAAGTTAACCCAGGAAGGGCAAGCGAGCCGCGTGACGCACTACCTGGAACGAGAGTGTATTCTCGCTATTTCCCACCACGACACTCGTTATAGTAGACTCGTGCTGTGGGTGTTTCTTGGGACAGCACACCATAAGTGTTTTGTGGCCCAGATGATGCAGATGAGCTTAAATTTTATTATATGTGAAATGTAAGACAGCATAAAAATAATAAGATGACACAAAAGGCTAAGGTGCTGCACATTAAAATAAAATATTTAAAAGAACATAGGAAAAGAAAGAGCACGAGAAATTGACAAAATTAGAAACAATGTAATGATGACAAACCAATAAACAGAAGAGCCATCATAGTTATATCACAGAATCTTAAAGGTGACACTATTGATGTCGACGACATCATGAACATTTGCAATTCTACATTTTTCATAACGTACAAAACGTTCGAACCGAATCAGTCGTGCGCTTGTCTGCCACCTCCTCTGATATCATTACAATCTAAAACTTTACGGAAACTCAAAGCCTTTGTACGTATCGATTAAATCATTTATAGGCACTTTTCAATTCTCAAAGGTCAATAAGAAATGTGAAGCTAGTTGCCCATTCCAAAACGTAATAGCCACATATGGAGGGATGCGGGGGTGCGGGCTAGGAACTCCACAGACACTCTATAAAAGTGTATTGTTACAAAATATTATGTAGTATTAATGTGATTAATGTTGAATTTATAATGATATTTGACAACAATGTTAAAAAAACTTGCACGTTAATAATAAAAATACGGGAGCAATCCCAAACGTGGAATAAGGAGTAGCACGATTCAGCTCAAACATTTGAAGGGAACTAAATAATCCAACACACGCATCACCATCAGCGAGACATGAGTGAGCATGACATAATCTCATCATGTTCACCCATAATAAAGATTGGTGGCACTGGTTGCCTGGTGTTAGAACCTGCACACTGCCCTGCAACTAATTAAATTAGCACTACAGTCAAACAATAAAATGCACGGATGTCTACAAAGAGGCAGGAATCGTAAACATAAACATTCTGGGAAAGCATTTATTTATATCAATCAATATAAGCATTAAGAGTACGGCGAAGTTTAGAGACTGAAGCGTACGCGTAATATCTATAATCGACATCCACGAAGCTGAAACGTTACCAAGTATTTTTAACCGACTTCAAAAGAAGGAGGAGGTTATTAATTCGACTGTATTTTTTTTTTTTTTCAATTCGATTGTACTTTTTTTAATGTTTGTTACCTCATAACTTTTGACTGGGTGAATCAATTTTGATGATTTTTTTTTATTTGAAAGCTGGTGCTTCCCTAATGGTCCAATGGTAATTTGGTTCCATTCGGACAATGGGATCCATGTGAAAACCACATAAATCTTAAATCTGCATTAAGTATTTGCGCGACAAATGAACGGATAACGCGATTAGATTAGTGCGGGGTATCTACCATACGTAAAAAGATACCTCCACGCGTTCCTGAGAAAAAGGGTCTTGACAGACGGACGGATGGACGGACAGCAAAGTGATCCTATAAGGGTTCCGCTTTTGGCTTTTGAGGTGCGGAACCCTAAAAACACTACAAAGTCAAAAATAACTTTAATTTCGGAATTCGGTGGCAAAAAAAACATACAGATCCTAAGACACCGACTTTCGATATTAAAGTTATTTTTCACTTTGTAGTGTTTTTTTAACCGACTTCAAAAAAAGGAGGAGGGTATAAATTCGTCTGTATTTTTACACGCTTTATATTAGCTTCACTTGTATGTTTGTATGTTTGTTTGTAACCGAATCCTTATAGCGCGATTTTGACCCACTTTAAACGACCAGATAAAGATTTCATTCAAACTTTGCACACCTGTCAAGGACCGATGACAATGCAATAATTTCATAAATTTGTGCCATTATCCTTGCCATGGTTACCAGGACAGCAAAAAAACTGTCTTCGAAAACTACGCTGACATACGTCACAAACTAATTTGTGCCATTATCCTTGCCAGGGTGACCAGGACAGCAAAAAAAACTGTCTTCGAAAACTACGCTGACATACGTCACAAACTACGCTGACATACGTCTCAAAATTCGAATCACCCTAAAAAATAGAAAATAAATAATAGTTTAAAAAAAACTAAAAAACACACTTCCATTGAAAACCAAACTAAAAAGTACAAAATGGAAAAAAAAGCGTGGGGTGCCTGATATCAATAAACAAAATACCTTAAAAAGCACCCCACGCTTTTTTTCCATTATTTTGTACTTTTTAACCGACTTCAAAAAGGAGGAGGTTCTCAATTCGGATGTTTATATTTTTTTATTTTTTTTAATGTATGTTCGGCCATAACTCCGTCATTTATAGACGGATTTGCAAAATTCTTTTTTTGTTTGAAAGGGGTTTATTCCGAAATGGTCCCATATAAATTTCATATAGATCTGATGATGAGTTCCAGAGATAGACACCGGAACTCTTTAAAAAATGACAGCAAATCAACCGCGATTTCTGCAATCGCATAAATATGCATTGTTTGTTTGGAATTAGTGCGGGGTGGATACCATAACTAAAAATTAAAAAATAAAAACTTTTTTACAAAAAAAAAAAATAACCGACTTCCTTAAAAACACTACAAAGTGAAAAATAACTTTAATTTCGGAAGTCGGTGGCAAAAAAACCATAAATACAGATCCTAAGACACCGACTTCCGAAATTAAAGTTATTTTTCATTTTGTAGTGTTTTTAAGGAAGTCAGTTGTTTTTTTTTGTAAAATAAGTTTTTTTAGTTTGGTTTTCAATGGAAGCGTGTTTTTTAGTTTTTTAAACTATTATTTTTACATTTAGACAATGGGAGTTTTTTTTACCTTTTACCTTTACTACTGCCTCACCGCAGTCACCGCTCACGTGTTACTAGGAATGCACCTTGTGACTTCTGCAGAAGTTATTGAACGCTTTGTTATGTGTTACAGGGAACTACATACACTCAACACTTCCTGGTGATACTCCACCACTTGTTCTTGGTAACTGCCATCTATTTAGTAATCACAAACCGCTCAGCTAGTGGCCACTAGTATAGCCATAATTTCACGTAACATTTTCCAATGTCCAGCCACATTCCATTTAGCTTGGTTTTTATCGCCATTGCAGTCTTTACACGATTACACATTTTTCTATGCACTTAATAATTGTTTTCCTTTGGATTTTCTCACATGTTCAAAAACATATGAGTAGACGTGGTCCGTACGCACTCCCTTGAAACAATTGTTCTGCCAAAAATAAACAAACGGTTACGTTATCGACTCAAAAATTAGGTATTCATACGCGGATATAATTGGTAAAAAATTGTATTTTTCCTGTTTTTGGTTAAGTAAATGTAACCATAATAAAATGGGGTTTAGATTTCGTATCTTTGTGTAATACTTTGTTGGCAGCTTGTATCAAATCTGGGCATAAGATCATGAGATTATCAGTTTAAGTGAACTTTGTTTCTCGTTATGTGATTTATGTGAAATCTTTTGAAATAAATTATATATTTACCGTAAGTGTGTTTGGCTGGGTGTCTACACCATAAAAAGCCCAACCTTTAACCGTCGGGCTTAACTCTGAAGCCTAACCCCGCTCGTGGCTTTGATGTTAGACACCAATTGAGCAAAGCACTTCAATTGCTAATAGCAAAATACCTACAATAATTGTAACAATCCTTAACTTAGGTAGATAAACAGGTGACAATCGACAGAATAAACGAACGACATTTAGTTAAAGGTACTCAATGTGAAAATGTTCCAGTGTAATGTATAATGCGAAATGTAGTAATGCGAGGGTATAACAGCCAATGCAAAGTAAAGGAACAGTATGTGATATTATTATTTGCTAATAATTTTGTTAATTTTAATTAGTCATTAACTACATAACTTTGTTTACTTTAAAGGATTTAACTTTAAAGAATACAAAGTTAAGTATGTGGTTTTATTTTCTGAAAAACTATTGTGTAAGCACCTTTACGAAACTAAAACACAGTAACGATACTATACTACTGGAGTTGGACATTTTAGAACGTTAGCTCTTTATACTGCACGATCGCTCTTTGTGGCCATTCAAACTTGGTCGGTTTATCCATGTATTAAGGTTGTTCTGGTATTGTTATTATATCTCTTTAATTAATTATTGTAATAAGCTGAAATTTTATATGTGAATAGTTTCATTAATACACGAAATATATTATGTTTCATTTTGCTTTTCCATGAAGAAATCCTACAATCGAATGTCATAAAACATAGTGGTGGGCCGCGTCGTAGTAATTATGCCGTTGCTCATTTATTACTAAGTGCACATAAATAAAACTTGGCAGGACAGTGTTGACACTTACAAGATATGTATCAATTAACGGTCCCTAGTACTAGGTTCGAATAACCTTATTTTACTTGTACGTGTATATCTTCTAAACGGTAGGTGGGTCGTTCTTCTTATTACCGACAGTGAAACGAAGTTTTTGTTTTTTTTTTTGGATTTTGAACTATCCATAATTGTGGTTTCTGTGTGGGATAAAAAAAATGCATTAGGACTAATTAAAATTTTCTTCCCGGCTGGTATTTTTGAAGTGAAACCTTCTGTAGCACCGTTGTAATTTGAAAGTCTATGAAACGAAAAAGCGACAGTAATAAATAATAGTGCGTGTTTTTTAGTTTTTTTAAACTATTATTTATTTTCTATTTTTTAGGGTGTTTCGAATTTTGAGACGTACGTCAGCGTAGTTTGTGACGTATGTCAGCGTAGTTTGTGACGTATGTCAGCGTAGTTTGTGTCGTATACCAGCGTAGTTTGTGACGTATGTCAGCGTAGTTTTCGAAGACAGTTTTTTTGCTGTCCTGGTATCCCTGGCAAGGATAATGGCACAAATTTATGAAATTATTGCATTGTCATCGGTCCTTGACAGGTGTGCAAAGTTTGAATGAAAACTGGTCGTTTAAAGTTGGTCAAAATCGCGCTATAAGGAGTCGGTTACAAACAAACATACAAACAAACATACAAGTGAAGCTAATATAAAGCGTGTAAAAAGAGTACACATAACAATGTCATTATGTTTTGTGTCTCGCTCTAATACTGCACGGCCGCTTTTATGTAGTCATTCAAACTTGGTCGGTTTATCGATGTTTTGCTCTTGTTCTGTTATTTTTACACGCTTTATATTAGCTTCACTTGTATGTTTGTATGTTAGTATGTTTGTATGTTAGTATGTTTGTATATTTGTTTGTAACCGACTCCTTCTAACGCGATTTTGACCCACTTTAAACGACCAGATTTCATTCAAACTTTGCACACCTGTCAAGGACCGATGACAATGCAATAATTTCATAAATTTGTGCCATTATCCTTGCCAGGGTTACCAGGACAGCAAAAAAACTGTCTTCGAAAACTACGCTGACATACGTCACAAACTAATTTGTGCCATTATCCTTGCCAGGGTTACCAGGACAGCAAAAAAAACTGTCTTCGAAAACTACGCTGACATACGTCACAAACTGCGCTGACATACGTCTCAAAATTCGTAACACCCTAAAAAATAGAAAATAAATAATAGTTTAAAAAAACTAAAAAACACGCTTCCAATGAAAACTAAACTAAAAAGTACAAAATAATGGAAAAAAAGCGTGGGGTGCCTGATATCAAAAATACCTTAAAAAGCACCCCACGCTTTTTTTCCATTATTTTGTACTTTTTAGTTTGGTTTTCATTGGAAGCGTGTTTTTTAGTTTTTTTAAACTATTATTTTATTATATCTCTTTAATCATTCAGTGTCATGAGCTGAAATTTTACATGTGAATAGTTGCATTAATACACTAAATATTGGAACAAGTTTCATTTTGCTTTTCCTTTAAAAAGTCCTACAATCGGATGTCATAAAATATAGTGTTCCAGTCGTAGTAAATTATGCCACTGCTCATTAATTACTAAGAGCACATGAAAGAAACTTGGCAGGACATTGTAGACCCTTACAAGATATAAATAAACGAGATGAGTTAGGCTCTAGAGTTCCTATTTTAAGTACTTGGACCTAATAACCTTATTTTACTTTTACGTGTATACCTATCTTCTGAACGGTAGGTTTTTTTCAAATTCTGTTTTCACACACATTACACAAAAATTCAAAGCAACCTGCGTAAAAAATTACAACTCTGTGCTAAACCGTTTTATATGATTTTCATCAAATAGCCAAACGTCAGCGCAGCGGCAACTTGAATATCTTGACGAATATAAGACACAAAAATTTCATTTTAACTTACACATTTACCTCTCGTCTCACACTAATTATTGTATGTATTTTTTTTCTTGTACGTCCATAGGAAAAAAAAAATGCCGCTGGGAATACGTAGTCCCAGCGGAAACAGTTTTTGTTGAATATCTCCGCAATGGTTGGATGCACAAATTTTTATTTACCATACACAATTACAAGACGTCACACACTAAATATCTGCTAAACTGAAATTAAGAAATTCGACACTTTTCCGCTGGGACTACGCACACTGTTTAGACACTCAGGGTGCTCCTTGAGAAAGTTTACTTTTCTGTTTGACATTTTTCGAGCAGGCTTTTTGGACAAATAGACATTTGACTTTTTTACATTCGTCTCATTATCTTGACGCCAACATTTTTGAAGGTCTCACTTCTAGCACGTGTGAATTGCACACGTTTTTTTTTATTATGTTTGTTTAAGAAAAAAGTAATGTGACAAAGTGGCCTTTTTCTGTAGAGACCACATTTCGGCTTACCACTCTGTCTCTGTCACGGCATTCTACGGGAAAAAGACGTATTAAATATGCTGGTTAGAGAAAATAAAAATGACATAATATTAATAGATACGAAAAATATGGACGTTTATTTGAACCAAATTAAAAAACTATCAAATATCAATACTCCAACGAGATGCTATAACAAGACGAAGAAGACCCAGCACGCGTAGCATGACCACCGTAGAAATGGGTTTTGTCGACGGAAGAATAGATAAAATTACAGATTGTAGAAAGATTAAAGACAGAATTAAAGATTGTAGAAAGATTTGTACCGTTTTATGCTGGCGTAGCATGACAATTCTATCTCTATTTTACCAGAATAGACAAAGTTCTTTCTAAGGTGGTCATGCTACGCATGCAGGTATGTTTGTTTCAAATTCTGTTTTCACTAGCATTTACACACAAATTCAAAGCAATGTGCGTGGAAAATTTCAACTCTGTATATACCGTTTTATTTATATTATTTTTATCAAATTGCCAAACGTCAGCGCAGCGGAATCTTCAATACCTTCGGAGTCTTATTACTATGGCACACAAATTTCATTTAATCATACATATTTACCTCTCGTTCCACACTAATTTTGATTGAATTTTTTTCTTGTACGTCCATAGGAAATGAAAACGTATGGGATGACGTAGCTTCAGCGGAACAGTTTTTGTTGAATAACTCCTCCATGCAATGGTTGGATGCACAAATTCGTCCTGAGCAAACACAATTTTGACTGGCCTGTTAGTCTAGTGGTTAGTGACCCTGACTGCAAAGACTGAGGTCGTGGGTTCGATTCCCACCCAGGACAAATGTTTGTGTGATGAGCACAATCATTTGTGCTGTGTCTGGGTGTAATTTATCTATATTAAGTATGTATTTAGAAATATATAAGTATGTTTATCAGTTGTCTGGTTACCATAGTATAGGCTCTGCCTAGTTTGGGATCAGATAACGGTGTGTTGGTTGTCCTAAGATATTTATTTATTTATTTAATTACACGACGTCATACACTAAATATCTGCTGGGACTACGCACACTTTTTAAACTATTATATAAATCTGCCTTCTCTCAACTATGTTGGTGACGGCTTCCAGTCTACCGGGATAGCTGAATACCAGTATTTACATGGAGCGACTGCCTATCTGCCCTCCGCAAACCAGTTACAGGTTATTTGGGCTACTGACGACCCATAACAACTGTTATTAAAGATGGCAGCCGGAATGACAGCCAGGGCCACGTGCCGGGGCACGGAGGGCCTTAATATGTAAACATGGTCGTCCATGCAAGAGTAGCTTTACTTGTCGATCGACCCGTGCCGCTGTTTACTCTTTTTAAACCGATGAAATTAAATAATGTTTGTAATTATAATTACGCAACTGATACTTGGCAAATTATTGGCCCTATTCAGAGTGGTACTTCGAATAGGCTACGAAACAGATAAACAAAATGAATGTAATGAAATTTATGAAAATAGTTGTGGCAAAATAATATCAAAATAGCGCACGTCCAGGATGTGGTGATACGTTGTATCGGAGTGGGAAATGCAGCGAGCGGGCACCTGTTCGGTGGTATCCTTTGATTAAAATAAAACTAATAGATATGTTACGTTCTTACGTTAGGTATTCATACAGTGACTCTTATACGTACACAGACACATTTACTCACACAAACAATCGTTATTATTACACGCCAACAAAGAAAGAGACAGAATAATGCACAAAGGTGGCGTGCGACCAAGACGGAGCATCACCGCTCTTCGAGAAACGCACGTCACGCCGACCGACGACGCACAGTGGGCTGAAACGGTAAAGGACTTAGCATTTAAAAAAAAAAGTTTCTTTTTCTGAAATTTTAAATATTGTGTTAGATTTATCTATCGATTATAAGTAATTATTTCTATGAGGGTCGTTCAGATAACTTAGTATTTTCGGAGTTATAAATATCCAAAGTAATTTTTGTATGAAGCAAAAGAAAAAAATGTGAAAATCTCGAAATTCTCAAATTTTCTCAAAAAATTGACTCTACGTATGCATAGTACGTATATTTGTCCTATTTTAGCTCCTATTCTCGAGTTGCGATTTTCTGCGATTTGGTCGCAATTTCAAATTTTGTTCTCTATTCCACACCACCATAAAGGTTAAGAACTAGGCGCGTTTTTTTTTTATGTAGTGGTCTCCCCTTTAGGCCTAATCCACTAAGGACTAATAAAATAAATAAGTAAAAATCACAATCACTACTGGCCACTGCACTGTTTTAATTTAATCACTGTCAAGGGTATCCACATTAACGAATGCAAAATTTTCGTATTCGTCATCATCAAATGTTTCCGCTTGTTCAATTACTAATAAACTTTGTGCTTCTACTGACAAAGTTTTATGTTTTCTGCGAAGTTTGTGACGTTTTGCTGAGATGAGTGGATCAGAGCTGGTCAATAAATTATTTAAAATGTCTTCATTTGTAGTTTTTCTACTGCATTTCCTGGAATGGTGTTGGCGGTACCTACGAAAGTCTTTATTTATAGCTTCAGCAGCTTCTTCAGATAGCTGTCCAATTGGTATTAGACCAAAACTTTCAATAATATCTGCACCATGCATAAGAACTTTATGAACACTTGAAGGCATATAATACCAGCTATATAATTCCAAATACAGTTGCATGGTCACTTGAGCATATTCGTGAAATTTCGCTGTGTCAATGTGGTAACTTGATGAATTTGCCTCTAAAATGATTGCAAATCGCCTTATTAATTCTTCACTAACACCAGTTATCTCAGCAGTCATGTTTGGATTTGCAAAAAAATTTCTAGCAGTATTTCCGTCATTCGTGGAGCCGTGCTCTTCGTGAACATCAATCAGAAGTCCCATTCTATTTTTAACCGACTTCAAAAAGGAGGAGGTTATCAATTCGGATGTTTATATGTTTTTTTTTTTTTTTTTTATGTATGTTCGGCCATAACTCCGTCATATATCGACGGATTTGCAAAATTCTTTTTTTGTTCGAAAGGGGTTTATTCCGAAATGGTCCCATATAATTTTCATATAGATCTGATGATGAGTTCGGGAGACAGACACCGGAACTCTTTAAAAAATGACAGGAAATCAACCGCGATTTCTGCTATCGCATAAATATGCATTGTTTGTTTGGAATTAGTGCAGGGTGAATACCACAACTAAAAATTTAAAAATAAAAACTTTTTTGCAAAAAAAAACAACCGACTTCCTTAAAAACACTACAAAGTGAAAAATAACTTTAATTTCGGAAGTCGGTGGCAAAAAAACCATAAATACAGATCCTAAGACACCGACTACCGAAATTAAAGTTATTTTTCACTTTGTAGTGTTTTTAAGGAAGTCGGTTGTTTTTTTTTTGCAAAAAAGTTTTTATTAAAAGCGTCTTGTGTAACTTTCTTTCTTCTTTCCATGATGCACTTGTTGTCTCCCTTTACTGTCCATGTCTGTATCGTTAATCTGTAGGCTATATGCAGAATGCATTCCATCATTCGTATCCAGGTATGCAATGATGAAAATCCGTATTTACAGAGATCTGGATCAGTCGGTTTTGATGCAATTAAGGGCAAATTATTCATCTCTGTTGGAGTGGCTTTACAAATGTCGCATCTCTGAGATGAAGTATCACATAAAATTGATGTTGCTTTTCCGTCTATCATAGTCATTAATAAAGAGTGTGAAATTTTTATTTCTCGAACTTCTGTTTTCACTAAATTTACAATCTCTTCCTCAATAGCACTTTTTTCCCGCAATATCGTTATTTTATTTTCTTTCACAAATTAGAAAAAGATTGGACGACACCAGTAAGATGAATTTGGTGAATCGTTTTGCCAGATAACTTGTTCGCCGCACACTAATTTTATTGGCACTAAACTACCCATAAATATGCTTGAATCGTCAAGTTGACTTTCTTGTTCATCGTCTGTTTGCATTTTTTGTTTGTAATTGGCTTGACTAGAAGCACCGTCAAATCCCCACTTACTGATTAGTGTTAATTCTTTACAACCACTATCTATGACGAGTGACGTCATTATTCTTGTTGTCGTTATATCCAATAGAGCTTGTAACTTTATTTTAGCTGAGGTTTCTGTCACTGTAATAGCATCTTTTGGTGGATAGCATTTCTGTTTCGCATGTTGCACTTGATAATAAGATGGAAATATATTACTGTCTTTTTCGTTAACACTTTTTCTTACCTTACACCTCCTCATTCCCATCCGCTTTCAACTGCTCAAAATATGCATATTTTATTTCGTCCGAAGATAAATGAAAGTTTTATGCACGTCTTTTTTTCTGTTTAGGCGCTAATTCACGAAAAGGTTTTCTTGGGCTTTGTTCGATGGAGACACCGACAAAAACTTTTGATGGTGATACATACTGAGTTGATGTACTCGGTGCTGGTTGATCTTCATTACTGCCTATTAAACACTTAATAAAGTCTGGCCATAATATGTTTTCTTGTAACCATTCACTATTTTTAGTTCTGAATATATTTTCTTTACGATAAGCGTTTTCCCATCTTCTATTTAAATTGTAACAAAATTTTGTACAAAACAACTTTAAGGTCTTTTCGTGATCATCACTTAATTCGACTAAAAATTTAGACCTTATCTCACTACACAAACTGTCATTATTTTTAATACTGCCACTGTTTTTTAAAATAACGTAAAGATCAAGGTTTGTCACTAAATTTTCGAACATTTTCACAAATACAAAATAACAAATAAGTAAGTAATGAATGTGTGGGGGTAGTGCGTCTATTATGGTGGGTAATAGAACACTGAAGTACGTTTGAATGCAACCGAACATTCCGTAGATACCCTATCGTTGCACCAATCACGTTACGACACGTCATAACTTGTTGTTCCGCTCGCGCACTGTTATCCCTTGATTCCCGGAAACAAGTCTCAAAACAAATTACGTCATACCTACCTATGGTGGTGGAAAATGTCGAACATTGTTTTTTTTTAAAGAACTAAGTAGGTATTGAGGTTTTCAGGCCGTTTAGTATACATTATTTTCAATTTCAATTTAATTGGAATAAATTGCTTAACTAAAATAACATGACTACATGTTAAATTAAAAAAAGTCAGAGAATAAAAACGTTTTAAATGTATGCCTAGATACCAAAAAAATACATTTGATCTCTTAAGACCCAACCTTGTAATCCCAGCCCACTGTGCGACGGCGACGCGGTGCCCTGTTCTAGCCGGACGTGGCGCACACTAACGCATTGTATGTTTCTATCCCGCTCTACAAAATGGCGAACAAATTCAAACGGGTACAAATTTATTTAATCAAATCTTAAAAAAATAATAAGAAAAATGTACTTATGAGTGAAATGTGATGCCGAGTGATTTATTTTTTCTTTTAGAGTGGTTCATGCACCCAGTGAAGGCACACGAAGGCATTGTTTTTCCTTTTAGTGCGTTACTAGCGTATTGGAATATACACGCACGCACGTCTCAATTGAAAGCTAGTCGTATTGCGACTGAGAACAATTAGGCGCCCGGGACCTAATTTATGCAGTCCATGCGCTATCGTCTAGTGACACATCTTCTAGTTTTATTTTAATCAAAGGTGGTATCGTTACTGGACTGGACCGCGACCCACCTATAAAACACAAATTCGGAACTCACCTCTTGGCTGTGAAGAAGGAAAAAGAGGAGCATGGAGCATCACTATAATTAAAAATGAAACATTTTTGAAATAAGAAAAAAGCATTCAGTTACAGCAACATTTTAATACTTAATTAAATATATGTATGGAGTGCTATTTCAATGTATAGGTTTCCAATAATTGTCATTTTAGCTTTAGCATCACCCGCAATGACTTGAATACGTCCAATGTAATATTGTAGGTAATATAAATCATTAGTGTAAATCCTGCGCGACACAGGTATAACGTACTAAGGGGACTTTCATGGCTTCATCAAACAGAGAAGGATAGTTGTTGGCAACTTAGAGCCGGAACTCAGGTAGCTGCTGCGATCGAAACTATGTCTTAATGATGTATGTATCCTCTGATACATCAAAAGTGTTCTTCACTTGATTTTGTTGACATTTTGATTGTTATGTGGTTTGAAATGGGTTAGTGTAAATCACTACATAGTATAAAACAAAGTCGCTTTCCTCTGTCTGTCCCTATGTATGCTTAGATCTTTAAAACTACGCAACAGGTTTTCCTTTGCGTAGTTTAGTTAAGCTAGCAAAAGCTAGTTATTTATAACAGCAAAAAAATTTGTGGATATTGCAGGCAGTACGTTCGTATTCAGAACATGATTTTCAGTAGAAAACGTTTCCAGATTTCTAAACAATCACACTTATGCAATACTTGCCATCCTCAATACAACTCTGTCAATATGGCTCACCCAATATTTGCTCAGATATTTTGGGAAATGTTGCTATTAACTTAACAATCGCAGAGCACGACGCCAACCGAACCCGTCCTATTATTGTTGGCAGTGGATCCTGCCCTGGTAATAAGGAGAGAGTACTCGTGTCGTAGCTGCACTGTACTCTGTGCAGCGTGCACTGTGCACTGTACTCTGTGCAGCGTGCACTGCGCAATGATGCCACAGCGTCGTGCGCGTTTGCCACATATTCCGTAAATCTTCCTTCGTAACGTTGTGGCGGACATTTATAACGAATATGTTTGCATTTCGTATTTTCGTCGACCTCGTTTGGACGCCTGCGGGTAACGTATCTTACTTCTCTCTAATATTTCCAGCTTTGTCAATAACATTAAAATTGAATGAAATCTTTAAGGACCTCTTTAAGGTCTAGTTAGAACGTTAAAAAAAGGTCGTTTTTCCGATTATTTTTTTTTGGCCAAACAATCTAATAATTTACAATAAAAGTTCTTCCGTTTAAAAGATATATATTTCATGTAAACAGAGACAATGTTTTTAAAGAAATGTATTCCAAAATAAGCCGATATGTATCAATGGCCCAGGACGCTACAAAAAAAAAAAAAACAGGTTTTGCGGTGATCACTCTCGCGCTTCAAGCCTGCAACGAATTATCTGAAACCAACAAAACAGAGGGGAATGCTCCGGTTGAACGAAGGGTTTTATAAAAATGATCTATCTATGATGAATCTTGATATATTATATGTGATCCCCACTGAAGTTTGGCGTCTACTGTTATGCCCAGAAAAACAGCCGAGCACAAGCACGTCATTGTCTAAAACAACATTGGGTCCCAGATTCCTAACATTCGGTAAGGCGAACACATTTCGTTTCGCTCATTATGAAGAAGGCTATTTAAATTAAAATGTCTTAGCAACTGCTTGAGTATTAATTTTTCAAATATTTTACTAAATGCAGGTAAGATAGAAATTGCCAACGTTATTTTTATTACCTGTTTTAAATAATGGTATGACCACGGATATCTATGGGTATGACTTTACTACTCTTCATGAGGTCAGGAAAAGATCCTGAATCAACACATTTATTAAAAGTTACAGCTAGATAGGGGGCTACGATGTCTATTATATTACTTAACAGTTTAACGGAGATGCCCCAGTAATCTCCAGTGTTTTTTGACTTAAGTGTGTTAAAAATATTTACCACGTCACGAGGCGTCACATGTTCGAAACGAAATAAGCGACTACATCTGGGCACACTACTTATATGCAAAAGGTTTTCAGCTTTAGACGAGGACGAATTTAAGGGTCCGTGGGTTACGCCCCCGGTGTGTTTTGCCCCCGTGGTGGAAGCCCCCGATTTTAAATTAAGTTATTATAGTTGATTTCGCCGAAATAAAAATATTTTTTACTAGATACAGACGATGAAAAAAGTGTTTCGGAACCAAATACGTAGACAAACTTACTAAATAAGTATTCTAACTAACACAATATTGGATACTATAAACATGCTACAAGGATATTCACTTTATTACTATATTACAATTATTTACTTTAGATGCATTACTTTGTACTTTGTCTAAACGAGGCGCCCGTGCCCGGCCAAACTGGTTTTACACAATAGCCAGATCGAATTCTAAAAGAAAGAGATAGGTAGTCAAAGAAAGGGAAAGATAGGGTTGAAAACAATAGAGTCCAGGGTGACGGACAGTGAAAATAGCAAACATAGCGATGGGCACTATTTCTATCCCTTTCCCACATAGTTGCAATATGTTACTGATAAGAAAGTTTAGTCGGTCATGTTAACTCAAAATGGCAAGTCCAGGTCCTTCACGGGGTTTAGCACAAACCAATTACAAAATAATTTCAAATAAACTAGGTGGAAGAACGTTACTACATGTCGGATTTGCTTATAATCTTCATAGGAAAAATAATAAATCGAGTGTGTGGACATGCGTAAATAAAAGACATGGCAAGTGTAGTGGTTCTATAAAATTAAGTGAGGAAAGTGACAATGTACAAATCCAAAAGTGTCATAATGCTGAGTGTCAACCTAACTTAATGAAAAATGAAGTTAGAGTTGTTATGGAAAAATTAAAAAAGGAAGTGAAAACGAGTTTCTCGAGCTCTATACAACAAAAATTTGAAACAAAATTTGCCGAGTTAAAAAACACAGACACAGCCTTCGATGAATACATACCCAAATTCAATAATATCAAGCAACAGTTATACAACTCTCGAAAGAAAGCCTTAAATGTAGAAAAGACACAGTTTCGTAATCCAGCTGAAGTCATTACACCTGAGATTTTTCAAAAATATCTATTAGTTGATTACTGTGAGAACGACAACAGAATTATAGTATTCGTATCAGCACAGGCTTTAAAACACATCAAAAATATACAACACTACTTCGGGGATGGTACATTTGATTGTTGTCCAGGTCCATTTTACCAAATATTTACCATTCATGGAGATATGGGAAGTGATGCACAAGCAACCAATATTGTGCCTATATTTTATGTGCTACTAGTTAATAAAGAAAAAAGTACATATGAAGTCATGTTTAAAAAAATTAAAGAAGCTGTGCCGGACTTCAGCCCCATGAAATTCACTGTAGATTTTGAATTAGCTACAATGCTGGCAATAAAAGAGGTATTGCCAGCGGTCACAATACATGGCTGTAATGTTCACTTCCAAAGAGCCATTTACAGAAAAGCGAAGTCTTTAGGTTTATTGGCACACGAAGAAACAACATTGTATGTGAAACTGTGCACCTGTCTAGCATTTCTTCCTAAGGAAGATATAGAAGATGGTTGGCTTTCCGTAATGGAAAACAGGTAATTTTAATTTTCATTTTATTTTAAAGTTTTAACAGCTCATAGATTGTTTTTATAAGTACGCAAAAATAAAAATAATGCTTAGGTATATACGACATGTCATATATATCATAATTTTTGTTTTCAGTATTCCCGATGAAAAAGTCACCCAATTCAACGATTATTTCGTTGAACAATGGCTTGAGCCTCCGGGGATGATCTCAAAGTGGTGTTGCTATAAAGAACGACATAGAACCACAAATTTAGTGGAGGCCTGGAATCAACGGCTTCAGTGCTATCTGGGCCGAAAACCATCATTATTATCGTTTTTGGAAATTATAACAACTGATATTTCTACGTATAGCACAGGTCAAGTGAGGTAAAATGCTGATTACTTACATAACGCTTAATATATCAGTAATTCATTTTTTTTACTCTTAGTAAATAATCTTTATCTTATACTTTCAGATTACGAAGAAATGACAGTCCTATAAGTAAAAGGAAAAAATCTTCAATAATCAATGACAAACTCATTGCTAAGCTGACAGACAAATATGAAAAGAAACAAATTACAATTATGGAGTTTTTGGAACAAATCCGTCCGTATGTGCAAGTCAAGCAAAAATAATCACCTACTTACTTAGCTTAAAAATAATGATTTTGCATGTTTATTGTTACATAATTACTACATTTTAATTTTATATCTATATCAATGTTGTAACCTCCATAGTCACTGCATATAAATGACTTAAATTACATAATTTAATTACAAAGTTCAAATCATCCTAATATTTTTACTATGTTTTTCTTCTTTTGTTACTTTTGTTATCTGTGATTTTAAATGTTAATTGTTTTTATTATATTTTAGTGTTTGAACATTCTGTTACCAATCTTCTAAATATTTAAGTAGATGCCTACCTATATACTTAGTACGTAAATAGTATATAAGTACTTAAAATAATCCTAATTTTAAACTGTGATTTTTAATTTCGTATCTGTGATTTTGCATGTTATTGTTGCTTTATTTTAATGTTTGGTTTTATTTGTTATCAAAGTTGTATTTACGTAGATACCTATTATTATTTATTAGACATTTAATTTAATTTTTATTACATATTAAGTACCTACGTATTACCTATTATTACCCATTAGTACCTATTATTAGATAAGCAAACGTTTGTTACACCGACATTAAAGATTTATAATAATAAACTATGATTTTGATTTTAATAATGAACCATGACTTAGACATTTTTTATAATAGGTTACACTTTGCTATCTGACTGTACTTTTGATAAAAATATTTAACTAATAAATATTATAGTACTAAAACGAAATCGGGGGCTTCCACCACGGGGGCAAAACACACCGGGGGCGTAACCCACGGACCCGAATTTAAGGAGCAAGTCGTAGTTATAGGTATGTTGGCAAAAAACTCATTAAATGCCTCAGCTACGTCGGCAGCTTTATTAACCAATTTGTTGTTAATCATAATCTCTAGTTGTTGTTCCTGTTTAATCGATTTACCCGTTTCATTGTTAATAATTTTCCAAGTGGTTTTTATTTTATTACTGGATTTTTTTATGGTATCCCTTAAAAATTTAGATTTAACGAAAGCACAGATTTTTTTAAATAACTTTAAATAAATTGTGACATACTCTAGAAAAGGAGTATCATTTTTTTTTTTTTAAACCATATACCTAACTCGTATAGTCTCGCTCTACTTTTATAAATACCTGGAGTAGCCTATTGGTTGAAGCTAACAGCTAAATCTATGGAGCCCCATAGATTTCATTAGGATTCTCGTGTTCTACTATAGATGGTGTAATCCTATGAGCAATATTATTTTTAAATTTGTTGCAACGACTAACTGTATAAGGCCTGCATTCTATTTTATGCGGCTTTTTAAGTAATAGCAAAGGGAAGCTGGCTAATATTCCTCAGTGGTCAGACGTTAAGTCACTTAACACTAACTTATTATTGGCATCACAATCACTAAATATATTATCAAGACAAATGATGCGAACACCTCTCGATGGAGTTCCTGCTCGTGAGACAAAGCTGCATCTGCGGATTCATCGCCATGTATGCGTTTTGTCCTGCGAATTCTTCTCGTTTTTAGTTCGATTTCGAGTTTTTCGTAGAGTTTTAGCAAAGTCGATTGCGGCTTGGACGAAACGGTCTCTGCTTTCCACTAGGAGAGCTTGTAAAGCGCAGAGTACACTTATCCACACTCAGTCCTCGTTAGTACAGGTAAATCTGTGCATCATCTACTTCAGGTAGCACTGCAGCCCAAAAGCCAAGAAAAGTGAGGAAGTTGAATGACTGCATGGCTGTCAGAAGAAGACTGGCTCCCGATCTTATTTCGGAAGTTTGAGATGAATCCGTCAATTCTTCCAGTACCTCAAGAACTTCCTCAAACTTATTTTTAAGCGTCTTGACAGCTTCATGTCTAGCGCTCCAGCGCGTTTCAGTGATTCGTTTCACTGCTTGACCTGTGACGACAACCAAAGCTTTCCACCGAGCAGTTGATGCAGAAAAGAAGGTTAATAGCTTCTCTAGAGTTCCAAAAAACGTCACGGAATTCACTGATTCAGAAACAGCGTGTACCCCAGCCAAGCTGGGGTGAGTGGTTTGTGCATGCAACGAATGTAGCTTTCGAATTCAGTGTTTTAATCCGGGCTTGAACTCCATTGTGGATCCCTGACACTGTTTACGAATTCACGGAAATCAGCCGAGAGCGTCAACGACGAATCACAGGCAGGTTGGCAAATTTCAAATTTACGTCATTGTTGTTTGTTGACTTGTCAAACGTTCTGTCATGAAACATCATACTCTACCCGCTTCACCGGCGACATTTTGTCGCCCCCGGCCTTCGCGGCGGCCCCTCCACCCCACCCACGCTATCTCACTGTTCCTGGGCCATATAGTTCGCCTTCCTGCGCTTTTTTCCTGCATCTGAAGCCATTTTCAACTGCCGTCGAGCTACCCTCGTCTCTCGAGTGTTTTCCAGGAATTCTAACTAGACCTGACTCTTGACTCCTTAATATCAAGATGACCTTAAGCATTTCGCTACGTTGTACTCGTATGTTGCTTCAATAAGGTATTAATGAGTTAATTTAGTATTGGCACAGTAAGCAGATTCATGCAACTAAACACTTACTTTATCATTCATTAGAATATATGTTTATGATAATATACGCGAGCTACCGTTGTTTACAGCGACGACCTCAACGACTCAGTGTACTGGCTGTGCTCAGTGGCTACGTGAGATACGCAGGGACGTACTCGGCACTCGGCAGTGCTGAGTGGAAGCGATTCCATGTCGGTACTCTGTTCGAGTGCGCACTTGAAGCCTTGAGTGTGTACAAGTTCATGTACACGTAGATACTGACATGTGCGCAGCTTTGGATATAATACCCTTCAAACTATTCTAGCAAACAACGCAATGTTTTCCGTTTGTTTATTTTTTTCAAAGAGTGCCAACAGAACCTTGTCTATCTGTCCATTAGTCTGTCTTTTTAAACGTTATAGGTAGCCACTTACTATATTTCTCAACTCAGTCATTGGACTCAACTTGTACGTGCTGACAACGCGGTCAGAAATTGTGCAGAATGGTCAGCTCGGCCCAAGTGCTGGTGCGTGTCGTGATGTCGTGCGGCGAGGCGCCGCCGTCAGGAACAGGCAGTCACACAGTGAAACGCGCCAGTCTCTCTGCGGAGAAACTAGCACCCGCGCCACCCGCTGCGCCGCGCGCCGCCACAATAACCGCGCTGAGAGCGTTCGCACGCTGATCATAACAGGACGATTAAATAATCAACACCACGATGCTGTTATATGCTGCTGCCGACACTGCGTATAAACCACAGAACAAAGAATAAAGTTAGTTTTCTTTATTCCGTGGTATAAACTCATCGGCAACGTGCGAGAGGGGGGCGAGGGGGCGAGGGCGCGGGGGTGTGGAGGCCGGCACCATTGTCTGTGTTATCTGCCATCAGCTGAGCGGCACCGCGGGCCGCAGGCGGACACTCTCAGGGCTCCACACTCTGTTCGAAAGTGTTACCGTGGCCCTGCCATATAGGCAACTGAAGAAACACTGGTGGGTTTTAGTCAGTCTTAACGTGCCTGACGTCTTCCGCTCTGGGTGGAGCGGAACCACCCTGAGCCGGAGACGTCATTTAATGATTTCCCACCAACGACTTCCACATTTCATTCTCTACCTATGTTTCCCACCCACAAAAAAACTTTTTTACAAAAAAAAAAACAACCGACTTCCTTAAAAATACTACAAAGTGAAAAATAACTTTAATTTCGGCAGTCGGTGTCTTAGGATCTGTATTTATGTTTTTTTTGCCACCGACTTCCGAAATTAAAGTTATTTTTCACTTTGTAGTATTTTTAAGGAAGTCGGTTGTTTTTTTTTTTGTAAAAAAGTTTTTATTTTTAAATTTTTAGTTGTGGTATCCACCCCGCACTAATTCCAAACAAACAATGTATATTTAAGCGATAGCAGAAATCGCGGTTGATTTGCTGTCATTTTTTAAAGAGTTCCAGTGTCTATCTCTGGAACTAATCATCAGATCTATATGAAATTTATATGGGACCATTTCGGAATAAACTCCTTTCAAACAAAAAAAGAATTTTGTAAATCCGTCTTTATATGACGGAGTTATGGCCGAACATACATAAAAAAAAAAAAAAATATAAACATCCGAATAGAGAACCGCATACTAAAAAAAATAAAAATATATAAAAATGTATAAAAATATAATAAATGGCCAGGCCAAAATGATTAAGGCTGCTTTTTTTTTATTAAGCAGACAGTAGAGTGGGTAAGAGCCCACTCTAGTGTCTGCTGAGGAATCAATTCTCGATGTCAACGAGTATGTCTATCTAGGACAAGATATCTTCTAACTCCTGATCGATAAGGAGTTGTACCTTCCATCATCAGCTCAACTGAATATAAGAATACAAGTAACGGTCTAAACGTGCCTATAATATTCAAAGAATTATCCCCTAACCTTCTAACCTTTCACTGTAAGTTCCTATATGTACTGTTCACCGATGAGGAGTTCCATGCGGTATCTTCGAAGACTATAATTAGTTCACCACGGATGGATAGATAGAACCAGCAATTATTTTTGATTTTTAGTACAATATCCAAATCACATTACGTGTACTGTTTGTTTTTGAGGAGTTCCTTCGTTTATCTCCCAAAGTATACATCAAATCTTCACAAAATTAATATGGGACCACCTCAGGTGTATACCCTTACGAATAAAAAAAGAATTTTCAAAATCGGTTGACAAGTGGCGGAGAAATCGGTGAACATACATTAAAAAAAAAAAAAAATACATATTGTCGAACATATAACCTCCTCCTTTTTTTGAAGTCGGTTAAAAATAACTTTAATTTCGGAAGTCGGTGTCTTAGGATCTGTATTTATGGTTTTTTTGCCACCGACTTCCGAAATTAAAGTTATTTTTCACTTTGTAGTGCTTTTAAGGAAGTCGGTTGTTTTTTTTTTTTTGTAAAAAAGTTTTTATTTTTAAATTTTTAGTTGTGGTATTCAACCCCGCACTCATTCCAAACAAAAAATGCATATTTATGCGATAGCAGAAATCGCGGTTGATTTGCTATCATTTTTTAAAGAGTTCCGGTGACTGTCTCCGGAACTCATCATCAGATCTATATGAAAATTATATGGGACCATTTCGGAATAAACCCCTTTCGAACAAAAAATATTCAAAGAATTATCCCCTAACCTTCTAACCTTTCACTGTAAGTTCCTATATGTACTGTTCACCGATGAGGAGTTCCATGCGGTATCTTCGAAGACTATAATTAGTTCACCACGGATGGATAGATAGAACCAGCAATTATTTTTGATCTTTAGTACAATATCCAAATCACATTACGTGTACTGTTTGTTTTTGAGGAGTTCCTTCGTTTATCTCCCAAAGTATACATCAAATCTTCACAAAATTAATATGGGACCACCTCAGAAGTATACCCTTACGAATAAAAAAAGAATTTTCAAAATCGGTTGACAATTGGCGGAGAAATCGGTGAACATACATAAAAAAAAAAAAAAAAAAAAAATACATACAGTCGAACATATAACCTCCTCCTTTTTTTGAAGTCGGTTAAAAAAAGGGCTCCACACTCGTCGAGGCGACGTAGGACCGAGACGGGCTCGTGGTTGTTTAATGTACGGTGTCTCAGTCGGTAACGCAAGAGATAGCCTCGCAGGAGTTCATATTGGTTAGCAGAAAGAGAGTGGCTCGCGGCTGACCGCGCTTTGCCCCACGCCGGCGCCGGCCGCCGTGCTAGGTTGCGCAACATGTGCACTAAGTCATGACCTAACAATCACTAGTGCGAGGTCTAACTGTACCCGAACGAAAGCGGCGCGAGATCTACTTCGATGAAATCTACGGACATGCCTCGTTACAGATATTCCGCTAGGCGCCCACTCAGGGCTCTGTGATCGCAATCTGATACAATGCACGCCTCGAGGGCGTAGTCACGTGGACGAGATATCAGCCTGTGACACACGGATAGACCGCCGATCGGAACAGCATTCGTGTCGAAACTGCCATTTGTCTGAATGAATGTCAGAAAGGCATTGTGCTGTTAGAAAGTAAAAATTACAGTAATTTATAGCTATTACGGCTCTCAGTAAGTTCGTAATGTTCTTTGATAAGTATTAATGAAGTTGGTTATCTGCCAGTGACGTCACAGCCGCCGTGCTGCACGCCTGAACATATGTACATGATGACCTACTGCTTCACCTTCGCGACGGTCCTTCTGTGTTCTTTCTTCTTCTCTTCTGTTTTGTATGTATTTTTTAGAGAACCTACATTGAATCTTGCTTCTGCCCGTGGCTTCACCCCCGTCTATGTCGGAAAATTTCCCACGGGAAAGTTCTATCGGGATAAATAGTATCTTAACATCCAAACCCATACAGCATTCATCGCGTCGCATTCAGCTTGAAAAAGTGACAGACAGACGCATAATACACTAGCTTCTGCCCGCAACTTCGACCGCGCCAAATTTTTGCTCCTCTGATCTTTCCCTTCACATCGAAGTGACTGTAGTTTTCGTCCATTTTTCGTTGCTGCTCCGCTCCTTTTGGCGGCGGTTTCTGGCGGGCAATTCGATGCGACGGGTCAGGGGAGCAAAAATTTGACGCGGACAAAGTCGCGGGCAGAAGCTAGTAATATTATACTATAGTGGAGTGTATCCCATCCACCCCGGTCGTCCCGTCCCGTTAACGGGGTGGTTGGGAAAAATTGTTGCATCGACCCCGGTAGTGTCGACTCGGTCGTTTAACGGGGTGGGTGGATGGCACAGATTTATTCTCATCTACCCTGGTGTGTTTTTAATGAAGCGGAAAGCACAGATTGAGTAGCATACGCCCCGGTAGTGTTTAAAGATATTTTTCATTTTTAACCGACGAAAAAAAACGGAGGAGGTTATCAATTCGACGCGTATATTTTTTTTTTTTTTTGTTTGTTTTTTTTTTTTTTATGTATGACCACGCATAACTTTTTACATAGTAGTCCGATTGTGATAATTCTTTTTTTATTGGAAAGGGTATACTCCTAGGGTCGTCCCATATAAATTTGGAAAACAAAATCGAACCCTAAGGGTCGGAAAACAGGGGATGATTGATTGTTCACTCACTGATTGTAATGTTTAACCACGCATAACTTTATACAGAGTAGTCCGATTTTGATAATTCTTTATTCATTGGATAGGGTATACCTTTCCAAGTATTATAAGTATATTAAAGCCACAAAAAAAAATGATAAAATAAAAACTTTTTACCAAAAATTTAACCGCCGAAAAAACTGAAAAGCAAAAAATAATAAACCTTCAAATTATGAGTCGGCGCTGAAAAATCAATGAACAAAGATCACTCAAAGCGCCGACTCATAATTTTAAGGTTTATTATTTTTTGCTTTTCAGTTTTTTCGGCGGTTAAATTTTTTGGTAAAAAGTTTTTTCTTACACATTTTGTATGTCAGCTAGAAAACACTTTATGTCTTTGAAGTACCAGGTTGTCATAACTGGGTAGGAGCTTGCTAAACATAGGAGTGTCAGCTAGAAAACGCTGTATGCCTTCGAAGTACCAGTAGTCATAACTTGGCTGGAGCTTATCAGACAAAGGAGTGTCAGCTAGAAAACGCTTTATGCCTTCGACGTACAATTAATTGATTCTGAGGCGGTACGAAGTTCGCTGGGTCAGCTAGTTATTGGTATAAAAATAAATATGAAATGTAATTATAATATTTAATATTCTCGAAAATGTTATGTTACTATTTTTAATTGAATTTTTATAACTTTTTTATATTAATAATGGATATATTACACCATCTAAAATTAGAGACCAACATGTTCATTACTAGTACGCACCAAGAAACAAATACTGGAACTTAAGTAATTTCTACTATGCGGCGCGTATGCTACTCAGTCTGTGCTGTCCGCTTCGTTAGAAATACACCGGGGTAGTTGCGACTAGATCTGTGCCATCCACCCCGGTAAACGACGGTCGGCTCAACCGGGGTCGATGGCAGAAGTTTTCCCAACTGCCCCGTTAACGGGGCGGGACGACCGGGGTGGATGGGATGCTCTCCTATAGTGAATATACAAGTATAGATTCAAATAAGTAATCTTTAAAAAAATAAAACATAAACAGGTTTTTATGATTCTAAATGAAAAATAATAATAATGTTATCAACGTTAATTTAAAATACTCTATAGATGCCATTGACCATGTTCTACTAACATAAAAAAACTTTTTACAAAAAAATAAAAACCGACTGCTTTAAAAAAAACACTACAAAGTCAAAAATAACTTTGATTTCGGAATTCGGTGTCTTAGGATCTGTATTTAACGTTTTTAGCCATCGACTTCCGAAATTAAAGTTATTTTTGACTTTGTAGTGTTATTTTTAAGGAAGTCGGTTGTTTTTATTTTTTTGTTGTTGTTATTTTTTTGTAAAATGTTTTTATTTTCAACTTTTAAGGCCCTCTTGTAGTTGAAGACGTTTCGGCGAACACTGACCGGTCGTTGCGAGCGCTTGAGCTGCTAGATTTAGTGTATAATTGTTTCGTGGAGACAAAATGATAAGGAAATTATAAAATATTTTCTCAGCATGCCCTAAAAAACAATAAAACCTATCTTTTGGTATAAGTTTTACATGGTTTAATGATGGAATCTCTTCAAGGTACACGTTTTAAATGGCGATTTAGTGTCATCTTTATGATTATTTTTTATCGAGCCAATTGTTTTAATTCACGTTTCTATCTTCACACAGCGCTTAAGGACGCTATAACATTTTTGAATCGCTCAAGTTTAGGTATCTGAGTCGCCACACAACAACATTACGCGCACGCACACATTGAAACCATTGTCTGCTCGATTTTAAATATTAGTTGACTAATCTTGATACTCGAAGGTATTCTTTATTTTATTTTACTAGCACTGTTGAGTAAAATTTGTAGTAAAGTAACTTTACTATCTGAATTTAGTGACAGTAAATAACTTTTACTACCATGATCATCAATATTTTTGGGGTAACGTATAATTTGACAATTAAAAAAAAACGAGGTGTAACAATAAAATACTTTAACAATATTTTTGGATAATAAACAAATATAACTGATGGTGACCGTAGAATATCGTTGTAATCGTTGAAAATATACAGGATATTCCTTAAATAAAACTAAGCAAAAATTGTGTGACGCGCGACCCTCACCTTTGAGATTGCAGTGCGTAGGTATTCAGAATTTTTTATTTATGTAAATAATTAAAGTTTCGTTAAATATTGTGACTACATACTAGCAAAACCCCCAAAATTGATACCCATGTCGACATTTCATCATAACAGTACGTCCGCCATTTTAAATTAAAAATCGAAGATTTTATAATCCCTACCCCCAATATGGATAAAGATCATTTTATAAAAAAATAATACCCGGCGTATTTGGATCAAATTTGGATGAATCATTCGTAATAACTATCCTAAAATTATCCAAATTTGATAGCTATGCCCACTTTTTATTTAAAAAATTAAAATATTCGTCGTTTTGAATGAAAAACTTGTGGGGTCGCCTTTTTTTGGCTCCAAATGTAATTTGCATGGAGTTTTCGGCTTCAGCACCTTCGAAAATCTTGAAAACGACACCCATGATGAAAATTTTGAAAATTTTCGTAACCACCATTTTTGATTTTGAATCAGATTCAGCACCCTTGTTTACCCCTACCGCAAGCTACATTAAAGAATTTCGTTCCAAAAATGGACGACACTTGCATAATTTAATTACCACGTTGAAAATATAACTTTTTATTGAATAATTATCCGCCATTTTGAATTCTTGAAAATGAATACATAGTCATAATTACCCTACCTCAATAATCCCAATAGAATTTGAGTTATTTATTTCTAAATCAAGTTCTGATAATAAGTTTGGTACTCATTGTTTTGGTCCGAAAAGTATCAACATTTTTCAACCACAGTATACAGCACGGCACTCACTTTATTATTATTTTGATCGTATTTATTTTGTACAAAAAAGCGATACGCCCGTGCTTCCTAGGGCGCGTCTGAGCGCGGAATGAGAAGCCGCGAGTTTAAAATGTATGAAGAAAGCTGAGAACGTTCTTTATTTTTCTCATAAATAAAAAAGTTATGTATTTAATTACAAAATATTTAGGCAAAACGTAGAAGATTATACTAGCCACAATTTGTTGTCATTTTGAAGTTAAAATATGCAGTTGATCTGACTATACAGGTACCTTTCCAGACCCCATTATTTTTCATTTTCTTCGATTATTGCGGTGGGGAAAACGTATTTTTGTGAAAATATTGTATGGGACTATATAATTTTTATGGTACCATAATGGAGATGAATAAATTATCTTTAATTAAAGACCATAATTGACTTCGCAGTTGTGATTCCTCTTGATGTAATTGGTACTGGAAAACCACCGATATTTGTAGAAAAATGTTATAGCGTCCTTAACAGTATGTTCAATTTTCCTAAATATTTTTTTTTTTAATATGTAATTGTTTTCATTGGCATTTAAAAGCAGTCTTAAAATAGTTCGGATTCGGTTTTATAAAAAGATTTAATTCGTATCAAATCAAATTAAAATATTATACATAATATCTTTATTTGCATTCCATAATGTTAAAAGTTCTTTTAAGTGGCTTAAAGCTAATGTACAATTATGGACCCTGTAGGGCACAGCAAAAAGTATTAAAACTCATAATACAAAAAATAAAATTAAAATCAAATAAAAGCATAACTTAATTACAATTAACAATTTTAAAATAATTATGTCATTAAAAATTAATTAGGTACATCATTCATTAAATTGAGATCAATAATATATCCTATACTAATATTTAGCTGTGTGTGGTGTCTGACTGTGTACAAATAATGTTTTTGTCATGTAAGTATTCGTTTATTGTGTAGTATGCTTTTTTGATTAATATTTGTTTGAGTTTATTTATAAATGTCGTATCTTTGGTTTCATCTTTTAATGTATCTGGTAGTTTATTATATATTTTTATGCACATTACGTAGGGGCTATTTGAATGTAGTTTCATGCGCGAAGAGGGTAACATTAACATATTTTTGTATCTGACAGATCGGTCAGTGTTTTTATCGCCGCGGGTTGTGAAAAAGTGTATGTATTTCCTTACAAATTTGCATATTTCCAGGATACAGATCGATGGTAAGGTGAGTATTTTATGTTTTATAAAAAAGGGTTTACAGCTATCGGTTTGTTCTATGTTGACTATGATCCGAGTCAATTTCTTTTGGCTAATGAAAAGCGTAGGTGCGTCTGTGCTATTTCCCCACAATATAATACCATAGCTGAGCCATGCATGAGCGTAGGCGTAGTATGTAGTGAGTGCAGTTTGCAAGTCGGTCGTTTTTTTTACTTCTCGTAATGCGTAGGTGAATTTTGACAATTTCGTTCGAATTTTATTTATATGGGGCTTCCATGAAATGTGTGTATCTATTGTGAGTCCTAATAACGTAAAATCGTTAACTACTTCAAGTTTTGTGTTATTTATTGTGAAATTAATTGTTAATGGGGATTTTTGCTGAGGGTGGAAAGTCATTATTTTGGTTTTTTTATAATTAATCTCAAGATTGTGCTCATCCATCCATTTAGTTGTTTTATTTAATATCGTGTTAAGTTGTTCGTTAATATTATGATTTGTTTGGCATGTGGTAAGCAGAGATATATCGTCTGCGAATAGTACACATGGTTCTTTCATTATTTTGGGAAGGTCATTAATGTAGATAATGAATAGGAGACATCCAACAACACTGCCCTGGGGTATTGATGCATTTATAATCTTCTTATCGGACCTCACTTGGATTATTTGTTTTTGGTCGTGGTCAAAATATTCCATTTGCACATACTGCTCTCTATTTTTTATGTAGGACGTAAACCACTTATGTGCATTTCCACGAATTCCTATTCCGTATAGTTTTTCTAATAAAATATTAAATTTTACTTTATCATATGCCTTGGTCATATCTAAAAGAATGCCAACCGCATACTTTTTATCATTTATAATATTAGTAACTTCTTGCATATATTTATAGACAGCTAGGGTTGTTGATCGATGTTTACGAAAACCGTTTTGACTTTCGTCAAAGATTTTATATCTTTCGCAAAAACTATACACACGGTCACACATAGCCTTTTCGAAAATTTTTGAGGCTGTCGGTAGGAGAGCTATGGGCCGGTAATTGTTGGGGTCAGTCTTCGAATTCTTCTTAAATAATGGTTTTATAATAGCTTTTTTAAGTTGATCAGGAAAAGTACCTTCATCAAAGGACTGATTAATTAGAACACAAAAGGGTACAGTAAGTTCATCTGCACATTGTCTAATCAACGAAGGGGGTAGTTCATCTATTTCGTGACTTTTTTTGTTTTTTAGATTTTGTATGATTCTATACGTTTCTTGACAGTCTAAAGGTCTAAGAAATAAGGTATTTTCAGAAGAATTGACTACTGGCTGGCCTTTGGCCTCACGGCCGGTCTCTTCGCCGATTGATGCAAAAAAGTTATTGAATTTATTTACTATTTGTTTTGGATCTGAGACTAAAGTATTATTAAGTTGTAGTTGTATATTAAATTTATCTGTAAGTGTTTTCTTGTTAGTACGTTCGTTCACTATATTCCACATAGCTTTTACTTTGTTTTGAGACATTTTAATTTTATTAATATAGTGCTGTTTTTTGGATGTTATGACCGACTGCTTTAGTATTTTTTCGTATTTTCTATAGTATTTTTTGATGATTGGATTGTCAGACTTAGTACTTAAAATTTTCAATAATCTTTTGTTTGTGCAAGAAATCTTTATGCCTTTAGATAACCAATATTTTTTATATTGTGTTTTTAATTTGATTTTTATTTTTGGAATTGTTTTATTTAATAAATTAGTTAAAAAGTCGTTAAAAGAATTATAGTTTTCATTTGCGTCGTTAGTTTCTGTAATGATATCGCACCAGTTAACTGACTTTAATGCAGATTTAAAATTTTCAATGTTATTTTTGTTGTACAGTCGTTTTTCAGTGTACCAAGTGGTTTGCTTCGGTCGTTGCGGTATTTTAAATTCTATAACTGTACCACAATGATCCGAAAAACCCAGATCTTCTACATATGTATATAAATCCTTGTTTTTAAAGTTCGTAAATATTAGGACCAGGCACGTTGACGCTGTTCGTGTTATGTGAGTAGGATGTTTTATGTGCTGTGTGTATTTGTATTCAGACATAAGGTCTAAGAAAGTGCTAACTTTGGAGTTATTATTCAGGATATTAATATTAAAGTCACCACCGATGACAATGTTCAGTTTTGTGTATTTATTGTTTATGTACGCTAGTATTTGATTGAGTTGGTTATAAAATATATTCTCTTCTCGTCTGTTCCAGTACATTGTTACTAATAGCAAGTTTTCGATAGGTATTTCAATCGCACAAATTTCTAAAATATATTCGAGTGACATCTCGGTTATGTCGCGTCGTTCTATGTAGTCTTTGTGTTCTTCTAGTAAGATGCAAACTCCGCCGCCTCCACGGTTTTCTCTACAGTAGGATGCTGCTACTCTGTAGCCGCTAAAGTTTATCATGCTTAATTTATGTCTTGACAGCCATGTCTCAGTAATACATATAGCCTGATATGCCTGGTTTTCATTGACAAAAGCTTCCATTATGTGTTGCTTATTAAATAGACTTTGGATATTTTGAAATAAAATTTTAAAATGTTTTTCTTTGTTTCCGAAATCTATTGCTTTCCTCGTATTCTCGAAATGTGCGGTCGTTATACGGTGTGCTTGGTCTATCCATAAAGTTTCGTGCGTTTTCAGTTCTGGGTGGCGGGTGTGATATGGTTTCGTTTTTGTAAGTTATGAGTAAGTTATATTTTACTTGTATATAATGTACATACAAGGAGGGTAATGTCAGCATTTTGTAATGTTGACAGCGTGTAGTACTATCTAGATCGCACATTGCATTGCTCTGATGCATTTCTTTTGGGTTTGGAATCTTTCTACCGAGTTGCCGTAGAATATTATACTATATCATAACATAGATGCAACAAGTCCGTGATATGCCGTTCAGACGGCTTTTTAGGGTTCTGTAGCCAAATGGCAAAAAACGGAACCCTTATGGATTCGATGTCTGTCTGTCTATCCGTCCGTATGTCACAGCCACTTTTTTCCGAAACTATAAGAACTATGCTGTTGGCACTTGGTAAGTAGATGTATTCTGTGAACCGCATTAAGATTTTCACACAAAAATAGAAAAAAAAACCAATAAATTTTGGGGGTTCTCCATACTTAGAACTGAAACTCAATTTTTTTTTTTCATAAAACCCATACTTGTGGGATACCTATGGATAGGTCTTCAAATATAGATATTGAGGTTTCTAATTTGAATAGTTTGCGCGAGAGATACTTCCAAAGTGGTAAAATGTGTGTCCCCCCCCCCTGTAACTTCTAAAATAAGTTAATGATAAAACTAAAAAAAAAATAGTTTAAAAAAACTGAAAAACACGCTTCCGTGGAAAACCAAACTAAAAAGTACAAAATAATGGAAAAAAAGCGTGGGGTGCTTTTAAGGTATTTTTTATTGATATCAGGCACCCCACGCTTTTTTTCCATTATTTTGTACTTTTTAGTTTGGTTTTCCATGGAAGCGTGTTTTTTAGTTTTTTTAAACTATTATTTATTTTCTATTTTTTAGGGTATTTCGAATTTTGAGACGTATGTCAGCGTAGTTTGTGACAGTTTTTTTGCTGTCCTGGTAACCATGGCAAGGATAATGGCACAAATTTATGAAATTATTGCATTGTCATCAGTCCTTGACAGGTGTGCAAAGTTTGAATGAAATCTGGTCGTTTAAAGTGGGTCAAAATCGCACTATAAGGAGTCGGTTACAAACAAATATACAAACATACAAATATACAAACATACTAACATACAAGTGAAGCTAATATAAAGCGTGTAAAAAAAATATATGATGTACATTACTGTGTAAACTTCCACGGAAAATTGGTTTGAACGAGATCTAGTTAGTAGTTTTTTTTTTAATACGTCATAAATCGTAAACCGCAATTTACCTTTCATTCTTTTTCTTCTTCTTTCTACGGAACCCTTCGTGCGCGAGTCCGACTCGCACTTGGCCGGTTTTTTTTTGACAATTTTGGACAGTTCGTAGAGAGCGAATGAGGATTTATTAATTCTTTTGGAAAGATTATCTACGTGTTTTCCATGACAGATTGTAACCTATATCAATTCCCAGAAATTTGGTGTTTGATTCTATTCTTACTGCGTGCTGTGTCCTATGTCACAGTTGGTATGAGGGTCATATACACCAGCAGCCTTGTTTCTCCCGTAGCTGAGTATAGGCCTCCGCCCTTACGTGGTGTGCTTCCTAGTGCTGTCTTCGATGTATGCCACCGTTACTCAATGTTTTTGTACAAACTAAACATCAGAAAATCGTTTGATGTTTCGGTGTAGTTTGTTCCCGCGATGCACATTAATGATGTGCAGTAGTGCATCAACTTGTAACATTCACTAGAATGCGAGTGTCTGTGCATCAACTTGTAACAAAATTAAAATTCATTTATTCAAACTAGGCTGAGAGTCAGCACTTTTTGAACCGTCAAAGTTACATAAGACAGTCCTCCAAAACGCCCGCCGTTCACCACTTCATAGAGTGCTTTCGCTGGGAAGAAGAAGTGGTGCAACAAACTCCAGAAGAACTTGATTCTATACAATAATATGTAAGTTATTAATATTATGAAAACAAAACATACATTAAATTATTTGCCATATGACCAGCTAGCACACGCGAATATACCAACAAATCATTGAAAACTAAACTCAGGCTAAAATCTATATGTATAAAAGGAGAAACTGACTGACTGACTGACTGACTGACTGACTGACTGACTGACTGACTGACTGTTGATATATCAACACACAGCCCAAACCGCTGGTCCTAGAGACATGGAACTTGGAGGGTGTGTTCTTTGTGAGGAGTAGGTATCCACTAAGAAAGGGTTTTTTGAAATTCCACCCCTAAGAGGGTGAAATGGGGGGTTGAATTTTCTGTGAAACTTTTAATTCTGAGGGTCGATTGACACAAATATTAGTACACATACTCTTCAATTATAGTTATGAGATACGTGTATCATAGTTTTTCCAAAACATCCCCTACAGAGTCAAATAGGGTTTCGAAGATGTGGATAATAAACTGATTAGGATTACTACAGAGTTAGGCACAATTCTGACCATTATAGAAGAGCTAATAGTTAAAATCTACCCAGATATTAGCAATATTCACGACTAGCTCCTGCCCGCGACTTTGTCCACATACAATTTCTTGCTCCCCGACCCTCCCCGTCGCATCGAATCGCCTGCTCGGCTCCGTAGGGTCCTATCGTGATGTTATATAGTATATAGCCTTCTTCAAATAACAGGCCATTCAACACTAAACGTAGTTTCTGAGATTAGAACATTCAACCAAACAAACTCTTCAGCGTTATAATATATTATTTAGATTTGATTACAATTAAAAACGTTAAAGTGGGCCAACCTTAAAAGATAGACATATACTATCACGGATTTTTTTAGAACTTTTATGAGAAACAATTTTGTCATACATGATTGTTGTGTTACTTTAATCGTAGATGCAGCGCATGCAACTGTAGCTTTCAAAAGGATAAGTATTCCCGGTTTTCCCACATTTTCATTGATGTTCCGCTCCTATTAGTCGTAGCATGATGTTATATAGCTTATAGCCTTCCTCGATAAATAGGCTACCAAACACCTAAAAAAAATTTCAATTCAAGTAGTTTTAGATATACTCTTCAGCTTTATAATATTAGTATAGATAAACCTGCAGACCTGGTCGTGAGAGCGTGCCATCATAACACCATAAAACGACTAGGCCACAATCAACAATTAAATTATTTTGAGATCGTTCGAAGGAGTTGAAAATCATTATAAATCAGTGGACTCAGTGATAAACAACGATGACGCCATCCACACTAATATTATAAATGCAAAAGTAACTCTGTCTGTCTGTCTGCCTCGCTTTCCTGCTAAAACTACTGAACCGATTTAAATGAAATTTGGTACACAGATAGTTTAGAGCCTGAGAAAGGACATAGGCTACTTTTTATGAAAAAGGGTTTTAAGGGGTTGAAAGGGGGGATGAAAGGTTGTAGGGAAGTATTGTCATTTTTAAAGCTGGAATGATGAAACTTTTTATTTGGCTTTTATTACATAATATATATTTATGAATTACATTTAAAGTTTGTTAAATTTTTACCCTTAAGGGGGTAAAATAACTATAGGGAATAGGGGATGAAAGTTTGTTACATATAAAATAATAAGGTCACTTTGCTGTCTGTCTGTCCCTATGTATGCTTATATCTTTAAAACTACGCAACGGATTTTGACGCAGGTTTTTTTAATAGATAGAATGATTCAAGAGAAAGGTTTATATGTATATAACATGCATAATATAGTAAAGAAACGCTGATAATTTTAGAAATTTCTAATGTGATGTCACAAACAAACTCATTTTTTTGCGCTTACATTGCGAACGCTGGCTGAACCCTACAAAATTGATCAAAATAATGTACTACAGTATTGTACACCTTAAAAAGGTCTACAAAAAAGTCCGCGATATGTCTATCTCTTAGGGATAACCCACAATAACCATTTTTTATCCTTTACTTTTTACGAGAAATAATGGCTTATTTACGAAGCGATTTTAAGCAATATAGCATCAACCCTTATCCAATTAAGTACCTTAAATATATTTTGCATTTAATATAGATCAATATGGCCCTTGGCAGCATGTAATTTAAATGAATATCTTAGAAGATATCTGAGATTTAAAAAGCGGGGACGGACCGGCAGGCAGGCTGTAGGTACGTTCGTCCCGGTTGGTAGCAGTCGGGTAGTGCAGGATTAGTAGGATTGTAATTCATATTACTTAGGCTTCATAGTAAATGCGAATATCATGTGTGTTTGTTATACTCAAAATAAACCTAATAGTATTATTCCAAGTAGGTTACCGCGAAGTATGGCTTAGATGTTTAGATTTTTGGTTATTTTTGATACTTACCATATAGCATACTTTATCCCGGTAGTAGGTTCCCAAGTGCTAATTTCCGACAGCTATACGGGCGAAGCCACTGGCAAAAGTACTGTTCCTATAATTCCTATGGTCGATTTGGTGTCCGGTAAATGATCGAGTGTCTGTATAGGTAGAATACGAGCGTTAAGAAAAACCAGGAAGACTTATATTCAACTAAACCAATCCCTATGCCGCAGTCTTCTTACTCTTACTGTGAATACTATTAGTTTTATTTACATACATGATATTCTCATAAACTATGAATCCGAAGTAATATGAATTAAATCCTACTTACTACTAATACTATAAATTACGTGAAAATATTTATGATTGGGTGATTGTTTCTCAATCACGCAAAAATGGCTGAATGGATCTGGATCGGAAATGGCACACAGAGTATATATTACCTATATAACCTGGATTAATACATTCTTACCGCAGTAGTACGTCCTCCTGTGTTAATTTCCGACATCCACGCGGGCGAAGCCGCGGGCAAAAGCTAGTAAATAATAAAAAACAAACAACGTAATCAGAACTTAAAACCTAAATAAAAGCCCCCAGGCTTAATGGGCGTGTCCGCTTACATACAATGATGCATATAGCTAAGTTGAAGTAACATTTGTTAAACTAGGATCTCCGGCGTAAAATAAAATAACAGTTAATACATATAACAATAACAAAAACCACAAGCAGCACCCATTCACGAGCATAAAGGAAAAGTCAGCCATTACCCCCCTCGCCATATTTGAGGGAAGTTGGCAACCAAACCCCCGACGCTACCGCAAGCAGTGACATCTAAGGGAGCATGACGAACTTGCTGCCGGTTGCTCAGGCAAGAATATTATGAACGAGGTCGCTAGCTAACTACATATTGCAATACAACTCATTTAAAATCATTGTAATGAGTAGATTATGTCCACAATAAATGAAAATAAAAGAAAATTGACATCAGCAGTTCGATGGTCCCTATTAACAATGTCGGTTATGCATTTTTACCAATATTCACTTTTGCACATAAATAGAGTCACAATAAAAGATCTATCGTACGTATTTTTTTTTTTATTCATGATATTTAGCCAGTTTTAAAGATAATATTGTCGGTTGTATTAACCTTGTCCGCGCAACATGTTAGTAGTAAAACAAACTTTGAACTGCTTTACTCAACAATAGTCTTTTTGCAGAACCGACATTGTTAATAGGGACCATCGAGTTAAATAAAATAAACAATTATATGAACTACCCCATATAACCTGTCAGAAGGAAAGCTCATTCTGGTTGAAAGAGTACTAACATTGTCTTGAGTTAATTACATCGACTAACTATTCTTATCGGTTAAATAGTCGTTGATAGATGCATAGTATGCCTTTGAACCAATGATATTCTAATAATATCATTGCTTTGAACAAAGGTTGGATTTTACTTTAGCTTTACACTCATTAAACTGCAAATCTAGCAAAGAATAGGGAAGCTTGTGCGCTCACGGTGCCTGGATCACAAATGAGTTTAGTTGTAACGTTCAGATTGGAAATATTACAGCATTTACAGCATAGTGAGCGAGATCTGAGAGGCTGTGCGAGCGTTATCTCCGCGACCATCTCGCGCGCGCGGCTCGCGACATACTTTCTAACAGGCATCTATTCCGTGCCCGCTGTGCAGCACTAGCACGCCCATTGAAATACAGACAGCGTGTGTGAGACGCTGCAACGTAATTATGCATAACGAATGTCTTGTCTTACATAAGTGTTCATAAAACTTTTGGAACGATGTTAGGAGCTCGGTGTGCGAATGGTATGAGCACCGAGCGCCGCCGTGCGGTCTGTTGCGTCACCGCATGCAGCGCAGCGCCCGCGAGCACTAGCACCGCGGCTAGAGGACGACAGGCGCATCCGAAGTAGGCATCGGCGTATGACGCGGTGATTCAAGTCTGCTCGTTCGACTTGTGTCACGTGAGCTTGACCATTTCAGCAAAATTCAGAGGGATTGTTGGGATTCCTGGTGCACTGGACACTCGGGTACTATTTGACTCTCACGCTGGATCTTTACGGGCCTGTGGCGTAGGTTCGCGTGGGCACAACTACTAGTGCGCCACTCACTGGCTACTTTTACACTATAGGTAATAAGTCAACAGCTGCTGGCTATGGCGTGCCATTACATTACATTCGTCAAGTCGTTCCTATCCTACGTCTTAGGCAAATAAATCAGTAACATTCGGATTAATCGGATTGTTTAGAAACCGCGTGCGAGAAGAGCGCGCCACATACTGCACATTAGAATATTCATCAGTTAGTCCGCTGGGAGGCGCATCTCCGCGCTTTCTCTCCGCGTGCAGCGCCCACTGCCGCGCCGCGCCGTCCTCTCACGACGTACCCTTTGACATTCTCATGTGACGTCACGACGGCAGCCTTACGTGTGCAGCGCCTCACTTCCGATGCGAGTCATCATTAGTAGTGGCGTGACTTGACGCTACAATATTGCATGTAAGCAATATTCCAATGTCCAGGGTGACTGACCACTCCCCGGCCGCTCGTCGGTCGGTCTCTAATATTTGTATTTACCACAAGTACATGCTGATATTGGTACCGTCTACTGGAGGCTGTACTCTTTGCTGTAGGTATGTATGTAGTGAATAGAGGAACTTACTTCCTCAGGATCAGGTGCCACGTGTTTGCAATGCAACTAAAATCTGTTCCGTGAATATTTAATTTTGTGAACAAGAAGTTAGCCTCCATTTCTTCACGTGGGTGTCGTAAAACGAGTAAGGGACTCGCTAGAGAATGGGCAGCAGTGTTCTCTATACATTTTACCACCATACTGCGATCTCCAATTCGCCTGCCGATGACGTGGCGATGATGGCAAACCCCTTCAAATTGGGGGAGGACTATGTCCAGCAGACGTCGGACGGCTTTCGGGTGAAATGATGGTGATGAAGAAGTAAGTCGAGCCTTGAGCTTGAGCTACGTTCTGCACTTCACAGTGCTGCCATGCTGCTGCTACTGATAGCCTCGCGCTCACTCAACTGATGAACTGACTTGTACTCTGTGTTACAAGTCCTTGAGTAGTGCCACTCGTGCGCTGCGGGTGAATGTTCTGTATAGTGTGAAGAGCAACCTTTAATATTAAATTTGCTTTCCTATCCATTTTGTCAGCGCCTCAATATCATAACACCTGTTTAAATAAACTCCTTAAGGCTGGGTGGCACCGTTTTCACCTGTTTTAGAATTGGTTTTTAATAGGCAAATTATTACGTCCAGAATCTGAAAAATATATATATTTAAGATACATTCTTTTTCCTTAGCTTGTATCCGATCAAAACACGATACAATCAAATTTACTCGATAGAAAAAAAAGCCGAACTTACTTCGATTTGCAGTTTTTTAACAAGCCTAATTTCATTTTAAAGAAGTACTAATACTCCTATTTTTCTATAATTAGTATCAATGTATAGGTAATTTATTTTAGAATCGATTGTATCCGATCATTTTTTTTCATTATATTTCTAAAAAAAAATATCGATCGTTCAAGTGATTTTTGATCGGCGCGTCGCTTGCCACTGCTTGCCAGTGTCCTGCGAGACGTTATCGAGGTGAGACCTGTGACAAATTTTTGCGCGCGCGCTTCCTTTCTGCTGCGTAAGTAATAATAAGAGAAAACAAAATAAATTGTAAATAAATATTGTTTTTAAGAATTTATATAGACCATAGTTGGTTAAGCTTTTGTTTTGTGTGTGTGGTTTTCATTGTGTAAATATTTGTAAAATTTTAAAAACAATATTGCAATCCAATGCAATATTATTATGACATAGAGCTGATCTGATGATGGAGCTGGAAGTTGTCCATAGGAACTCTGTAATTAAACGACGCAGCCCCATCGAGATTGGGCTCGTTTGATTCGTCTTGACGAGTACTTTGATACTATATGGTAACCAGGGTCTGATGATGGAGTTGGAAGGGGCCATAGGAACTCCGTAATTAAACGACAATCCCATCGAGTTTGGGCTCGTTTGTTTCGTCTTGACGAGTACTTTGATATTATATGGTAACCAGGGTCTGATGATGGAGCTTGAAGGTGGCTATAGTAACTCCGTAATTAAACGACGTAACCCCATCAAATTTGGGCTCGTTTGATTCGTCTTGATGAGTATCTTGGTAGGCGTGAATAGGAAGAGGTCGAAAATTATCCGCAGCAACGTACTACCGGGGTAAAAGGGACCCAATGTGATAATCCAGATTATAAACTATCTTGGTGCAAAATTTCATCCAAATCTGTTCAGTAGTTTTGCGTGAAAGAGTAACATACATCCATCCATACTTCCATACACCCATACTCACAAACTTTCATAATAATATTAGTCCAGGTTATAAACTATCTGCTTGCTAATTGAAACGAAGTTCCTTATCGCGCATTGTGAAAGGGGGCTAGACGGAAAAAAATCTCACGAAAAGTTGTAACGACACTTTTTAACCGACTTCAAAAATAAATAATAGTTTAAAAAAACTAAAAAACACGCTTCCATTGAAAACCAAACTAAAAAGTACAAAATAATGGAAAAAAAGCGTGGGGTGCTTTTTAAGGTATTTTTTATTGATATCAGGCACCCACGCTTATTTTTTAGGGTGTTTCGAATTTTGAGACGTATGTCAGCGTAGTTTGTGACGTATGTCAGCGTAGTTTTCGAAGACAGTTTTTTTTGCTGTCCTGGTAACACTGGCAAGGATAATGGCACAAATTAGTTTTTGACGTATGTCAGCGTAGTTTTCGAAGACAGTTTTTTTGCTGTCCTGGTAACCCTGGCAAAGATAATGACACAAAGGGAAATGCCCATTTAATAAAGAGATTTTGGCCAAGTGATGCCCACGAAAGAAACAAATTATAGGCATTAGGGCTGACATCATAGATAAAAAACCTACCACTATTTTTTGCATAGAACTTGGTTGGACTTTTATAAACCATGTATAAAAAATCAAGGTTATTAAGAAAAACACTTTTATTTTTTTTAAATTCATTATTCGTTCTCATTTCAATAAATGATAACCACGTCATCTAGGAGTTGGGTTCACAATACACAACTACAAAATACAACTTAGGTTGAGACCAAACACACTACAACAATTTCTATGGTTTCCTTGTCACTAAACAACTGAATTATTCAATTCAAATCTATCTCACATAGCTATGCAATATAAGTTACTGAGTATGTATGTACCTTTTATGTTCTTATAGTAACTCTCTTGTTGTGGTGCAATTCCATTGCTGTAATATAGACCGAACTTCCACATTGCTTAAGGTAAATCTCTTAAATCTTCGTGTACCTACGCCACAGTTGACACAGAGAGGGCTCCGTGGTAACCTGGTAAGTTCGTGTAAATCAGGTTCCATATTCGTGTCAGGTCCGTCATGAGAAACAGGAACGGTATCCATTGGCAAGCCGGTGTCGTCGTGGGAGGCGGGTACAGAATCCAATGTAAAACCAAAGTCGTCATCGGGAGCGGTCACAGGGTCCATATTCGTAATCAAAGTCGTCGAAATACAAATAGAAAAACGCAATAGAAAATAATCACGAGTCGCAAGAACACACAACACCAAACAAAATGTGAAATGTCAATCAGTTGTCAATTACGATTATTATTGACGTAGGGATGCGATATGAGATCGATTTACCGAAAAATCAGTAAATCAATTTAAAAATAAAAAATCTGGAGACATGGAATCGGTTCAATAGATCGTATTTAAAAGCACGGAAATGGACAAACATCTTTTTTCTTTCTAAAGAACACAACAAAGGTGAAACAACTATCTAATAAAGAAAGGTTTTCCAAAAATCAATTTTTCGTAACCGGTTTTATTTAGTGTATCGATTGTGTGTGTTTCCGTAATGGTTGCCATCCCTACTTGGACAGGATTGACAATCGACCGGAACTGTTAGATACGATAATAAACGATTGAATGTTTTTATTAAATCGGCTTTTAATTCCGGAGTTTTCATAACGAATAAGTAATAGCAATATTTTAGTTACTAAATGGGTATTTTTTTTGTATATACCTTATTGATGGGCGCAAAATGGCCAAGAACGGGCGTTTCCCTTTATGAAATTATTGCATTGTCATCGGTCCTTGACAGGTGTGCAAAGTTTGAATGAAATCTGGTCGTTTAAAGTGGGTCAAAATCGCACTATAAGGAGTCGGTTACAAACAAACATACAAACATACAAGTGAAGCTAATATAAAGCGTGTAAAAATTATAGTTTAAAAAAACTAAAAAACACGCTTTCATTGAAAACCAAACTAAAAAGTACAAAATAATAGAAAAAAAGCATGGGGTACTTTTTAAGGTATTTTTTTATTGATATCAGGCACCCCACGCTTTTTTTCTATTATTTTGTACTTTTTAGTTTGGTTTTCAATGAAAGCGTGTTTTTTAGTTTTTTTAAACTATAATTTATTTTCTATTTTTTAGGGTATTTCGAATTTTGAGACGTATGTCAGCGTAGTTTGTGATAGTTTTTTTGCTGTCCTGGTAACCCTGGCAAGGATAATGGCACAAATTTATGAAATTATTGCAATGTCATCGGTCCTTGACAGGTGTGCAAAGTTTGAATGAAATCTGGTCGTTTAAAGTGGGTCAAAATCGCGCTATAAGGAGTCGGTTACAAACAAAAATACAAACATACAAATATACAAACATACAAACATACAAGTGAAGCTAATATAAAGCGTGTAAAAAGGACGAGGTTTCTCAATTCGACCGTATATATTTTGTTGTTTGTATTTGTTTGTATGTTGTTGTTTTTTTTTGTTGTGAGTAGAGAGAGAGAGAGAGAGGGAGAGAAAGAGAGAGAGGGAGGGAGAGAGGAAGAGAGGGAGGGAGAGAGGAAGAGAGGGAGGGAGAGAGAGAGAGAATATTTTTGTTGAGTGTATACAGGTTTTTTGTACATAATAAATAATAAAAAAATTATAACAATTATGAATCCTGGAAAGGAACTTTGTTCCGTCCGGGTGTCCCTTGACACCTCTAAAGTTTTTTTTTTTTCATTCAAATGCGTTCAGTAGTTTTTGCGTGACAGAGTAACAAACATCCATCCATACATCCACACTCACAACTTTCGCATTTATAATTTTAGTCCAGGTTATAAACTATCTGCGTGCTAAATTTCATCCAAATGTGTTCAGTAGTTTTTGCGTGACAGAGTAACAAACATCTATCCATACATCCATACTCACAAACTTTCGCAATTATATTTTTTTTTTTTGTTTTTTTTGTGTGACAAGTCTTTTGTGTAAGTAAGTTATTTGTTTGTGTTATATTATTTCAGGTTATAAACTATCTGCGTGCTAAATTTCATCCAAATCCGTTCATTCGTTTTTGCGTGAAAGAGTAACAAACATCCATTTATACTCACAAACTTTCGCATTTATAATATTAGTCCAGGTTATAAACTATCTGCAAGCTAAATTTAATCCAAATACGTTTAGTCGTTTTTGCGTGAAAGAATAACAAACATCCATCCATACTTCCATACATCCATACTCACAAACTGTCGCATTTATAATATTAGTCTTGTATTATCGTTTCTTCTGTGGTTTCTAATACTGTGGACATACTGATGTCGCTACACTATGACCAGTCTGTGCTACGCCCGCCGCCGCCGCCACGCTGCCCGGGTCAATATTTGAGAGGCTCCAAATTAATGTCTCTCAACATTTCTCGAGAATGTGTGTATGTATTTTTTTTTAAGTGTTACCTTTAATAGTGAAATAATCAACAAAAATGTTGCTTTAAACCACGATTGTAAATAATTGATAATAAAAAAAATATTAAATAAAAACCAACAAAATTGCCGTTTTTTCACGTGTCGCCTCGGCACGCGCGGCCTATATTTGGATGATTTAAAAAAAATGTGACTTCATGGAGCCATTTGTTGTTGGGTGCTGTATTTATACATAATCAATCTTCATGATTTTGATAAAATTACCAATACCCACTAGGTTAATAAAGAGAAAACTCATGTTCAAAAAATGTGCGTCATTATCCTGCGCTATGCTTGTTTTCAATATTATGTCGAGTAAGAGACAGGAGAAGGGGAAACTGGTGTCTCGGCGAAAAGACCTCCCAGCACCTCAGTCAGGTGACGTGCTATGGTGATGATATACGCGCTCGTTTTTTACAGGCAAGGGTCTGAAATTCATTCTCCAAAAAGTTTCATTGCAAACGTCATTTACATTTTCATTTATATATCCGTCAAATTCCATTGTGACTCTATACATTTAACAAAAAAGTATGAAGGTTTTCTGTACACACGCAATTATAAAACGTTTTTTGAAATACCACGGGCGCAAAACATTTTTAAACATGTTTTTTTCCAATTCATCATTTTTCTCACCATCATTGTCCTGAATTTGTACTGCCAGGATAATGACACACGTTGAGAAGAATGACATTACGTGAAATGATAATGACAAATGTTGAGGATAATGATGGGAGTTCGTAATTATGCATTTGTTTAAGGTCGTGATTTTGCAATTGAATATTAATACTATCATGAAGCTCAAGTACTATATTTTAAAAATTTATATAAATCATCATAAGTTTTCCAGTGACAGCTGGCATTTCCAGTGATAGCGGTATACCGCAGATGAAATATTTTTCATCAACTACGACAGTTGGTATGGTATGGTATGGTATGGTCTTGATGAAAGACGATTTTTGTATATTGGAACATTTTAATGTTATAAACGCTACATATGAAGGTCCCAAATGCAAGGCTTTGTGTGAAGATAGTGTACACTTAAAGATTTTTTAATATACAAGATAATTTTTAACCAGTGTGCAAATTTTAACAAATTAAACTTAAACGAGGTATAATAACCAAGCAATTTTTATTTTGATATAAAGTGACTAAAGTGATTAACCTAGCGAATGGGACAAAGAAAAAACAGATAGTCACTGAGAAAAAGAAAATTATAAGTACTAAAGATGCAATTGTTAAATTTGAAGATGATTTAAAGAAATCTTGTCATCACACCTTCAAAATTGTGAGTCAGTATAGATTTGAAAGAAAATCTTAATATACATGAAAAATCTAAAAAAAAATCTGAAAAATCAATGTGTACACGTGCGTGTACACATTGATCAACTGTATTTTTATACCGGTGATATTTATACGCAAAGTGTGGGCCAGTATCAGTCTATTGGGCAGAGTCAGCTTGCAAAACTAAAGACTGAAGATGGTAGAGACGTGTCCGCCAAACCTGAGCTGTTAAGAGAGATTGAGAAGTTCTATGGACAGTTATACGCGTCGACCACAAACCCCGTTATGAATCTGGCTAACGACCTGTGAGCTAGATTGACTCGACACTACACTGAAGATATCCCGGACGTCAGCTTGTACGAGATTAGGATGGCTCTGAAGCAGCTTAAAAACAACAAGGCGCCGGGTGATGACGGAATTACGGCTGAGCTTCTGATGGCCGGCGGAAAACCCATTCTAAAGGCCCTTCAGAAGCTGTTTGATTCCGTCATATTCGAGGGCAAAACGCCACAGGCATGGAACAGAGGTGTGGTGGTACTTTTCTTTAAGAAGGGTGGCAATACCCTGCTTAAGAATTATAGGCCCATCTCACTTCTGAGCCATGTCTATAAGCTGTTTTCAAGAGTTATCACGAACCGTCTCGCATGCAGGTTAGACGACTTCCATCTTCCCGAACAAGCTGGATTCCGTGAAAGCTTTAGCACCGTAGACCACATACATACGCTACGGCAGGTTATACAGAATACCGAAGAGTATAACCTGCCTCCCGCTTAGCGTTTGTGGACTACGAAAAAGCCTTCGACTCGATCGAGATCTGGGCTGTACTGCAGTCTCTTCAACGGTGCCAGATTGACTATCGATACATTGAGGTGCTGAAGTGTTTATATGAAAACGCCACTATGTCAGTCCGGCACCAGGACAGAGCCTCGAAACCTATCTTTCTACAGCGAGCGGTGAGACAGGGAGACTGTTCTCTCCGAAACTGTTCACCGCTGCACTGGAGGATGTCTTCAAGGTTCGGGACTGGAAAAGGGCTGGCATCAACATCAAGGGCGAGCACATCACTCACCTTCGATTTGCCGACGATATAGTAGTCATGGTTGAGATTACGGAGGACCTCAGTACAATGCTCGATGACCTCAGTAGAGCTTCCGAAAGAGCGGGTCTCAAGATGAACATGGACAAGACTAAGGTCATGTCCTATGCCCGTGTGATATCCACTCCAATGAAGATCGGAGGTGCTACACTCTAAGTTGTGGACGAATATGTGTACCTAGGACAGACTGTCCAGTTAGGTAAGTCCAACTTCGAGAAAGAGGTCAATCGTCGAATCCGACTCGGCTGGGCAGCGTTCGGGAAGCTACGCAGTATCTTCTCGTCCCACTTACCGCAGTGTCTCAAGGTCTTTGACCAGTATGTGTTGCCAGTGATGACATATGGCACTGAGTAGTGGTCGCTCACAATGGGCCTCATAAGAAGGCTCAAAGTCACCCAAAGGGCAATGGAGAGGGCTATGCTTGGAGTTTCCCTACGCGATCGAATCAGAAATGAAGAGATCCGTAGGAAAACTAAAGTAACCGACATAGCCCGAAGAATTGCCAAACTGAAGTGGCAGTGGGCAGGGCACATTGCTCGCAGAACAGATGGTCGATGGGGTCGGAATATTCTGGAGTGGCGACCGCGTGCAGGAAGATGTAGCGTTGGAAGGCCTCCCACAAGATGGACCGATGACCTGGTGAAGGCCGCAGGAATACGTTGGATGTGAGAAGCACAGAACAGGTCGAAGTGGTGGTGCTTGGGGGAGGCCTATGTCCAGCAGTGGACGTCTTTCGGCTGAAATGATGATGATTATGATGACAGTGTGGACCCACTTGATACCACTGACAGAAGAGGTATTTAATCTAAACACAATCACACATCTTCACAGTACAGAAACAAGTATATATTTTATTTAATTATTCAACTTTGTAAAGACTTCTCACAGCTAAAAAGATTAACGTAGAATTATTGGGACACGGAAAAAGTGCTTCGATTGGTGTTGGGGCAACTCTGAAAAGTAAGCAGATCGTATGGTAACTTTTGGGAAAGATATGACTTTTAAAGACTTTTGAATAATTTTACGATTTGATTAAAACTTATAAAGAAAATGACAACTTTAAGAGAATTGTGAAAAAAAAAACTAGAAAGAGAGGATATCTCATTTAGAGAAAGCTTGATTTTCAAAAAATTAAAACCGTTTACCTTTTCTGTGTACCAAGGTCTTTGGTAGAAATGTACGTCGAGAACAACTGTAGGCAATATGTGTTGTTTTGATACTTATAATTTACGAAATATGAATAAAATAATAAAGTTTATAAAAGTCTTAGAAATTGGTTTTTGTTAGACTTATTTTAAGGTTAATTTATATTAGTTGATTGTGATACTTTAAACCAAATAAAAATATAATTAAGATACTTAATTCCTTTTATTTTCATTTACCTACCTACATCGTTTACAGAAGTACAAAACTAAACTCATGAGCATATTATCATTGTCCTCAACATATCATCATTTTCCTCAGCTTGAAAATCATTTTTCTCACATTATGTCATTATCCTCTTCAACAGTTTAGAAAAAAACATGATTATCTCGTTAAATTCTTGTTCATCTGGAGTAAAAACAAAGAAAAACTTGTTATCTGAACATGCCTAGTAATACTTTTAAAAAATCTCAGCGATGTACGCACGTTTTTAAGAATCCACAAAATTTACTCAAAAATAATATTTTCTGAAGATTTACCCGCCCGAACTTTTGGCGCGCTAACGTGTTCGACAAGAAGGACGCGCGGGAGGCGCCCCGCGGATTTCCACGCACCTCACCCCCTCAAATCTGTATGAGTGTCGAATCACCTAGCCTTAAGTAGGTATTCGTCTTACCAAGATGTCGTGTGTTGAACCTAGCTGATAACAACATGTTGAATGTTGACCCTTGCTCATAACAAATGATTACATGTGATAAGCGATGGTGGAGATAAGGCGCGGGAGATATCGAGCGCGGTGACGACTCAGCAAAGCAATTCAATTCAGATGCGCGAACGAATTTCGAGAAATGTATTTATAAGCGCCATGTCACCAGGATCACAGGCCCCGTGCAGCATGAGGCTTGGAGACGAGTTCCTGTCCCCTAGTGTTATCTGTTTATTTGGTCCTCGCTGGTGAAACTGAAAGCGGTGAAACGGTTTGCGCGCTCGCTTCTTGGTAGGCATGCAGTGGAGTGCTTTACTCAAATGATTGTCCAGTGACGATTTATTATAATTTATTTAGGTCACAGGTCTACTGGGTGAGTTAGTTAGCAACGTTCATTTTGAAAAGTAGCGAGTGACCGTAATCATATCGGGCCGGCCCACCAAAGTCTAATAACACTATTTCAGATTCAGATACACAAGTACCGTGCCGCGCCATTGGCATGTGTAGGAGCCTCTGCAATGTCGGCGGACGATACAAGCGCAGTGATGGATGCTCGTCAACATGGCTATGAATAGACGCGAGTGAGCGCAGGCGCGCACTCGCGCACCTCGCCTTAGCACGGGCGCTATTTATTGTGCGGTATCGCACGACGCACCTGACGACCACGATGGCACATGCCAGCTCGTCTAACTAGACTAGTGCCGCGAGTACATACAACGATACATTATGTGGAGCTATGCTATCTCTCGTGGAATCAGCCACCGACTTCTGCGAACACGACGTGAAGGAAGAAATGCGTTCCGTCGCGTCGTCTTATTGACACGACACTCGGAACTGGGAGGCGGCATGCGGCAGAGGAGACACTGATGCTGAAGATGCGACGTGCACTACGTAGCGTCGTTGGAAGTAGGCGAGCAGCGCGCGCCCCCCGCGCCTCCGCACACGAGGATAAAGACCGGAAGTGCTATTAGTGTGCCTCAGGATACCGACGTGTGACGCAGCGATCGTTCTTGTAATAAGTGGCCGCAATTTAACACGAGGTCGTCATGGTTTACTCATTCATGATGGAAAAAATGTACCTAGTCCACAGAGAGAAAACAAACTAAAATAATGTCTTTCTCCTTCTCTCTTCTGCAAGTCTGCTGCAAGTTCCGCATACCATGTAGCGAGTCTTCGCCCCTGAGCGGCGCGGGGGCGCGGGGTCGCGGCGGTGCAGGCAGCCCGCTCGGAGTCGTTCCGCGTGCCGAGCTGTGAGTCTGCGACCAGCTAATTCCGTCGAGTCGGGCGGCACCTGAGGCGAGCGCCCGTGTTAACGCATTGTGTTCATTAGGCACGCACATTATACCGCTGCGACGCATACGCTGGCTGCGAGTTGCGAGTGTTGCGACGTTGTCAAACTAATTAATGAGTAGCCGTGTATAATGTGTTCCTAAAGGCAATAATAAGGTAAAAAAAATGGAAAATAAATAATAGTTTAAAAAAGCTAAAAAACACGCTTCCATAGAAAACCAAACTAAAAAATAGAAAATAATGGAAAAAAAGCGTGGGGTGCTTTTTAAGGTATTTTTATTGATATCAGGCACCCCACGCTTTTTTTCCATTATTTTCTACTTTTTAGTTTGGTTTTCTATGGAAGCGTGTTTTTTAGTTTTTTTAAACTATTATTTATTTTCCATTTTTTAGGGTGTTTCCAATTTTGAAACGTATGTCAGCGTAGTTTGTGTAGATTTTTGGTATCCTGGTAACCCGGGCAAGGATAATGGCACAAATTTATGAAATTATTGTATTGTCACCAGTCCTCGATAAGCCTACAAAGTTTGAACGAAATCTGGCCGTTTAAAGTGGGTCAAAATCGCGCTATAAGGAGTCGGTTACAAACAAACATACTAACATACAAACATACAAGTGAAGCTAATATAAATGCGTGTAATAATATCACTTAACAGAACAATCACTAGTATGTACAGGTTAATTTTTTGAAGTGAAAACTTCTTTACCGCCCTTGGTTGTGATTTGAAACTCAATGAAACGAAAAAGCGACAGTAAAAAGAGACAGACATAACTTCATAAGATTTAACGTGGGAGAAAATGAGATAGGAAATACATGACGTCATGACCATGGACGAAAGTAAATTTTAGGTTGCGTATTTTTCATTACAATGTTACGCAAATATCTTATAAATGCAAAATAACAATAATACAGTACATAGTAACCTAAGTAACGTCAATAGGTTGCTATCAATAGTAGAATTATTACTCGTAATACTGCGAAATCCGACGCCGGCCGCGGAAAAATGGCGGCAAAATGGATGACGATGTTTGTTGAACTAACTATTTACGTGCAAATCTTTGTCAAAAACACAATCCTGGCAATAAAAACTGTATTTTACTTACCTGTCCATCTTACGTTTCAACAAAAACACTTCACACACACAACTTTGCACTTAAAACTTAATTGTAATCGTACGGATCACCACGTTTATGTTAAACTGTCAGTGTCAACCTTCGTTGGCGCGTTCCAGGGCTGAGATAAGCGATTATATTGCATTGTCCGTCTATTGTGTACTCACTCGTCCATGCATAACCATGATGGTGGCCAAATGCAGATTATTAATGTTAAATTCTGTAAAAATGAAAGTCTGCCGCTAATCGATGAACCATCGCGACCAATCGCGACTGACAGTTTTGAAGGTTTCACTTCTACCACGTGTGAATTGCACACATGCCATTTTTTTTAAATTGATTCCATACTACCCAAAAAAAATGACATTTGTTCCCGTATTAGATTGCCAGCAGTCCCAGATAAAGGTGGGAGTGGGTTTCATCCCACTTCTGATGAAGGCAGAGGGTCATATTGTAAAAGAGGTTCCTTCAATATTAAGGAATTATTTAATCAATAGACCTTACACGAAACTGCACTTAATCAGTTTCCATAATTATTAATTTAACACCTTATTAAAATAGCCATGACACCCAGTAAATACAGTTACAGTATTACAGTTCATATAAGTAAAAGAGTATCAATGTACAGTGAGGCAGAGTTATAATAGTTGAGAGCAATACGACCTGTGCACCGGGCCACGCCTGAAGTTAGAATGCCATTTCGCTTTTTTTTTTTTTCTTAGGTACGTTATTTAATCTGAGTGGCAGACGATAAATAAAACTTCCAAAGTCTGGGGGTCTCGGGATCGTGTGACAACCGGCACGAGGGCAGTTGATTTTGTATTGTTATCCTTACGATATGCTAGTTTTCGTTTGACGTGTTTTACAAACCGAGTAAATCAGGTCCATGGGAAGAATCTGGTGCTACATGTGTTCCAAACTTCGAGACGAAATAATACGACGTGATACTTTAATCACGCCATAGCTCATAGCGAACCATCTGATAAGGTTTCGGCACGCGTCGATATCAATCAGAGCTGACTTATACACTAGATTACTCCTTATCGATGAAAATCTTATCGTTTTCAATTAAACGTTTGTTCTACTGATATGATCGTGTAATGCTCGTACCGTGTCCATACTTATATTATACGACATGGATGTTATCATGGTGCTGGGCAGTGGGCTCTGCGAGGCACTGGCGACTTGGTTGCAGCTTTGAGGCTTGAGCAACTGTCTTATTTGTTATATTATGCAGATCATGCAGACAGAGTGTGCGATTACCGCACCGCCGCCGCCCCACGGTGGGTTGAAAATCGGCTTTCATAGACTTAGGGATTTCAATTTGCATGTTTTTTTAAAGTGTAACTTTTATTACATCGTCTCACACTTTTTCGTCTGTGTGTTGCATGTCGTGTGACGGTCGGCCGCGGAGTAGGGATAAAGTGAAAGGCGCTCGCTGGTGCATGGTGTTGTTTATGGATTTATTTCAATTTTGAGTGCTTGAATTTATTATTTAACTTATTTCGTATGAATATTAAATTAAATCTTTTTATTAAGCTATCACATAAATTTCGAAAAATTTTAATTAAATGTCTATAATATATTACGTACAAAATAATTTAAAAACTAATTGATGGAATTAATACTACGCTGCGGTAAAACAGACTCACTCTGGAAGCGATCCAGCTACCACAATCACCGACAACTGAACCTGGCAACATTCAACATGCCTACACTCCGGACCGACGAGAAGATCGCCGAGCTCGACGAAGAATTGAGCAGGTTACGATAGGGTATAATAGGGTTATCTAGAACCGAAGAGAGGGGGAGGACTCGATAATCCTGAATTCCGGAAACCTGCTCTATTTCCGGGAGGGCGACCAGCAGTTCCAAGGTGGTGTCGGGTTCATCGTCCATAAGTCCCTTGTGAGCAACGTTGTTAAGATCGAGTGTGTGTCGACCAGGGTGGCGTTCCTTATACTCAGAATATCCGCAAGGTATTCGCTGAAGGTCATACAGGTGTACGCCCTGACCTCGACACACCCGACAATGAGGTGGAGACCATGTATGAGGATATTTCTAGAGTCATGCATGGTTCCAAAACTCACTTCACCGTTGTTATGGGGGACTTCAACGCGAAACTGGGCAAGCGAAGCGATGATGAGTTGAGAGTGGGGCAATTTGGTCACCTACTGGCTAGTTTTATGGAGAAGGAAGCCTCTTTATGATGAATTCGTTCTTCAGAAAAAGGGAGCACAAGAAGTGGACCTGGCAGAGTCCTGACGGTGCAACTAAAAATGAGATTGACTTCATTATGTGGACGAAGAAGCAAATATTCAATGATGTATCTGTAATCAACGCGGTGAAAACCGGGTGTGATCACCGCATGGTAAGAGGCACATTGAATATCAATATCAAGATGGAAAGATCTCGGCTGATGAAGTCAACGCTCCGTCCAGCACCGATCCAGCTTCAGAACCCCGAGAGCTTTCAGCTCGAACTCCAGAATCGTTTTGAGTGCCTAGGGAGCTCCGTGGACGATTATAACGATGGGTTCGTGGAAACTGTCCATACATTTGACCAGTGTGTGTTGCCAGTGATGACATATGGCACTGAGACGTGGTCGCTCACAATGGGCCTCAAAGGATGCTCGAAGTCACCCAAAGAGCAATGGATAGGGCTATGCTTGGAGTTTCCCTACGCGATCGAATCAGAAATGAAGAGATCCATAGCCCAAAGAATTGCCAAACTTAATTGGCAGTGGGCAGGACAGATGGCCGATAGGGCCGGATGGTTCTGGAGTGGTGACCGCGTACTGGAAGACGGAGCGTTGGAAGGCCTCCCACAAGATGGACCGATGACCCGGTGAAGGAGTTGAAGGACGTAGGAATTAGGGCTTTCAGTCTCGCTACATTTTTGAGTCCCGGGAAAGAAAATCGAGACTCGATGGGGTCTCGAAAATCCCGGGAAAAACAAGACTTTCGAGACTATTTGAAAAGTAGGTTTTATATTATTACATATCTTATTTTCAGTCAAAATAAGGTATTTAGATCAAGTACGTTATTAAACATACCTATAGTCACAACTTAAAAAGCACCTCAGTCTTGGTGGGACTAGGCCGGTCCTGTCTGCCGCTTATCAGATGACAAATGGAACTTAGAGAACCACCGATCGGGTCCCACTAAACGCACGATGCTATCGTGACAGGCCGAAACAAAGATCGTGAGACAAACTTGACTTCTACCGAAACGACTGACCAGCCATAGCACTAGATAATAACTATGTCGTCTATTTGGATTGACAGATATTTGAAGTATCCGCTGTTAAAAGACTAGCAAAATCACAAAATCAAAAAAAAAAACATATTAACCTATTTGGGCTCTTATGAAACTTCAGAATCTAGGTCTTGGCGGTTCCGTCACTACGTATATTGGTAGTGCCAGGACGCGCTAGAGCAGGGCGAGCACCTGATGCTTCGTCATTTCGAGATGTACGGGGCTGAGCTCCGCCAGACCTTAGTCCCGTGGAGTGGGAACAGCGCCTTGCGCAACCCAGTACAGGGTACGCCACTTTAGCAGTTAGACCCGTTGTGAGGGAGTGGCTGATATGACGTGTGACGGCATGGCGATATTACTTTTTGGCTGACGCAGGTATTGTCCGAACATGGTTACTTCAGTAATTATCTGTGTCGCATAGACCGGGAACCGTCACCCGGTTCCCATCAATGCAACTGCCTTGACAACGACGACACGGTGTATTACATCCTTGAGGAATGCCCTGCTTCGGCAGTACTGCGCCATGACCTCGTCGCGGAGGTTGATGTCGCGGATACTCTCTCATACGCGCTGTTACTTCGGACCATGGGCTGTACCATGTTCGGAAACAGACTCCAGTCCATGGTTAGAGAGGTTGAGAGCACGTTGGAAACCGTCACCTCTTTCTGCGAGCAAGAGATGGTCGCGATGGAGGCGCCGGAAAGGAAGAGGGAGGATACAACCTCCCTTCCAATCCGTAGCAGAGTCACTGGGCGCCGAAGTGCGCGGGACGATCTCCGGCCACCTTAGTGAGATGCCTACTGGCAACAATCTTGGGGTGTTTGTTGTCTGATCCGACCGTGCTACCCGCGTGCCTTACTCTAGAAGAATTTCTGGTCACTTAGGGTGACGGGATCCACGTGAATTTATGCGGGCCAACACCTGGCTGGGGGAGCGTGATGAAATGCGGTTGCATTCCAATACCCTGGCTAAAGGTAGCAGCAGAACACCGTGTGGTTTTAGTTAGTGAGAGTCTGAGAGAATCCTCCACCCACCTTGGGGTGGAGGACAGCCATACGATAAAAAATGGCGGTTCGTCTAGACAGAGCTTCTAAGGTCATAAATTCATAATACTAAGTGAATTCGAGATTACTTTTATTACACGCTTTATATTAGCTTCACTTGTATGTATGTTTGTATGTTTGTTTGTAACCGACTCCTTATAGCGCGATTTTGACCCACTTTAAACGACCAGATTTCATTCAAACTTTGCACACCTGTCAAGGACCGATGACAATGCAATAATTTCATAAATTTGTGCCATTATCCTTGCCAGGGTTACCAGGGCAGCAAAAAAACTGTCTTCGAAAACTACGCTGACATACGTCACAAACTAATTTGTGCCATTATCCTTGCCATCAACTTTTTATAGATAACTTTGTGATGTGATATCTCAATATTTTTGTATTGAGTGATACTAAAAGAAAAAACACGTATTAAAAGATTTTCGCAAAATATTAATATATCATAATTTGGACGGTGACTAAAAAATATTCCTGTATAAACAGTAATCATAGTTACTTCTCACAAAGTTCAGTTTTTCAATAAATTTGTTGAAACAATCATACCATACTCTTGGGCTCTCTCTGAAACCATAGAGTGCTTTTTGCAATTTGTAAACTTTATTATCTCCAGTTTCATAACCTTTCGGTTGATTTATAAATACTTCTGACTTTACATGACCATTTAAAAATGCTGTCTCAACATCCATTTGTTCTATAAATAAATTATTTTTACAACTATGTGCTAATAAAATTTTCAATGTTTGCATTAATCCTACTGGTGAATAAACATTTTCGAGATAATCCTTTTGCTGGAATCCTCGTACAACTAATCTAGCTTTATAAACATTATACTTTTAATTTTAAAAACCCATTTGACATGAATAACCTTTTTATCCTTTGGCCGTTCAACAATTTGCCATGTGTTATTTTTGTTTAAGCTATTTATTTCTGAGTCCATCGCTACCTACCATTGCTTATAATCGTGGGAGCTCATCGCCTCCTTAAATGTATTTGGTACATTTGCATCAATGTAATTTACATAAATAAAATGTGATACTGGATTACCGTATCTGGAAACTGGATTTATCTTTCTTTTTGACCTTTCTTCTATTACAAGCTTTTCCCTACTGTTACTTAAATTATCATAATTAACAAGATCTTCCACAGTATTATTAGAACTAGTTTCATTTGCATCAACATAGTCTTCATCAATGTCAGTTTTAATTGAATCAGATTTTATATTTGAAGTTCTATTTTCCAAGTCCCTGTCCTTTTCATCATCAAGTTTTTCTAAACAAATTAGTTGAGTATTTTCTTCGACTACCTGTACATCTCTAGCATTAATTATTTTATTATTTAACAAAACTCTATAACCATTTTCATTATAACCTACCAGCACTCCTAGTTGGGCTTTATCGTCCCATTTACTTTTTCTTAAAACTTCTGGAACCCTGACATAAACTCTACTTCCATAAATCTTTAAATGCTCAACATTTGGTTTAATACAGAAAAATATTTCGTAAGGAGTTTTATTCTCTACTGTATTGGCAATTGTACGATTTTTTAAATATGCTGCAGTTTTTATAACTTCAGGCCAGTACCTTCTGTGAATTTTAGCTTCTCTCATTAAGCATCTGCGTATGTCCATAGCAGATCTATTATACGTTTCCGCTACTCCATTTAATTCATGGACATAGGGTGGACATGGTAATAACTCTATTCCCTTTTGTCTAATGAAATTATAAATGTTTTGATTTAAATATTCTTTGCCATTATCGCACTGTAATTTCTTTACTCTTTTATTAAATTTATTTTCTACTAAATTAACAAATTCTATAAAACAATTTGCAGTTTCTGCTTTGCTTTTAATACAAAAAATTCTCGTACATTACTATAGTATATTTTTCTCCACCATAGCCAGTTGTGCTATGTGGACCGTTAAGATCAGTATGTATCAATTCTAGAATTTCAGTAGTCTTAGTTCTATTATTTTCAAAGGGTAGGGGGGAGGGGGGGTTTTGTATAATACTTATATTTATGTTAGTTTGTAAGGTATATGTCTATGGGTCACAGTAACCTGAAAATAAAATGTTTATTATTATTATTATTAGCCATTTTACTTACAATACAATTTGAACATTTCATTTCTGTACTTTCAATCTTATCTGGCAAACCTTCTACTAATTTATTATTTATCAACTTGTTTAAATATTGAAAATTTACATGACCAAGTGCCCTATGCCATTTCTCTTTATCAGTTAATTTTAATGAATTCACATACATTTTGTTGTTACAAAACAAAATTTTTGAAACAAAACTTTTTATCAAGTACAAATTGTTTATTTTTTGTTAGCAACAGCTATTAATTCCCTTGATTGATTATATATTTTTGCATTTTCATTTCTTGCTACTATTGTGCAATTTTTGGTTATTTTTCTACAAAATATACATTTTTTATATCAATGTGTTTTTCATTATAATAATTTTTGAAATAGATTTCATTGTACCTACTTTGGTTGCTTTTAAAATTTTACCATCTGGCAGTTTCACATCAATGGGAATTTTCAAATCTACATAATTATAAAAACATGTATCATTCATTATAATATGATATGTACATCCACTATCTAATAACCAATTAATTTCACTATTATCATCATATTCTTGTTCGCTACAGCCCGTTACCTGATTTACTTCTGGATTGCATACCTGAGCTGTCCATTACTCTGCTGCTGAGCTATCTTGCTGAGTGCTTGTTGACTCACCTCTGGGATGACTTTCACCTCTGCCTCGGCCACGTCCACGATGAAATGTACCTCTGTTGTAACCTCTTTGTGGTCCTTGCTGGCGTTGACTGGTTGGATATCTCCCTTGGTAGTTTTTCTGACCGTGCCAACAATCCTTCTTGAGATGTCTTTCCACATATAAAACATTGTGCTTTAGTTTTCATTGAGAACGTACTCATATTGCTTTTCTTGTCTGGGTCACTAGTAGTCATATTTTTCTCTTTTATTTTAGATTTTACATAATCTACTGTTCTTTGTTCTTCTGGTAATTCCAGAAGAACAAAGAACATCAATAAAATCTCCAATATAACTGTAACTTGAAGGTAATGCTCTGAGCAAGTATCTCATCTTCTCGGGTTCATTTAAATTTCCTCCAGCCGCTTTGAAATCATTCGTCGTTTTCTCAAAATCAACAAAAAAATCTTCCACTGTATTGTAATTGCTTAATTTAATCTCTTCCATTTTTCCTCTACATATTATTTGCATAGCAGTAGACTGTGTTAAATACATCTTGTCAAACTTTTTCATCATATCGTAAGCTGTTGTACATTCACTAATATACTCTAATTGTTTATCGGAAATGGTGCTCATTATTATAGTCCTTGCTTTTAAATCCATTTTCTTCCATTCCGCCGCTTGATTTATGTATTTAACAGGCATCACGCAAATGGCGGGCTCGTGGCATTCTTTATATTCTAGCAAAGTTACTAACCTTAATTTCCAGCTTGAATATTTTTTTTAAATTTACTCCCTCAAAAATGGGCATCATGATGTCTTCTATCTTTGCTTGTTTAGCCATTCTGGTTTGGTTGCTTGTTTATTGTTCTGGGGAACTTGTATTACACGAGGCGCGAACTACTATCCAAGTGGCCTTTTTCTTGATCTCACTTATTTAACCAGATCTCACTTATTTATCCACCCAACCACGCTCTGCTACCATGTTGGAATGGTAGATACTAATTAATTAGACCAGTAGTGATATTAAGTAAGTTTATTACCTTTAAAATAAGTTTTACATCTTGTAGGATAAAAAGCAAGCGACGCCATAACACAATTTTTTAGCTTAGGAAAAAGGGCGGTAATGTTGCCATATTATAAATCAAGATTATCACATTTAACACAGATTACAACAATAATAAACTCTCGTAAAATACAATTAGCATAATCAATTAATCATGCATGATAGATGACTCATCATGAACTCACTCATAATGAATATGTTACCGGCGAGCAGTTTGTTTGACGCGGGCTACGCACATATGTATGTAACACCGAACATGACCTCGCCTGCGAGCTGCGTCCAGCACGCATACTACCAGCTGCATAAACTGTATCGGCGACGTCAGCAGCTCGGAAGCGGGCCCCGCACGAGTCGGCTACTCTACACCGTACACATTCTCGGGGCAGAGCTCACATTTTGACATGTACAACAAGAAACAAATTTTTAAAATGTTTACAGTCTCTGTCTCAATCTGTTGAAAATATGTCAAGTTTTTGACATTTGATTGTCGCGATATGATTTTACGAAACCTCGGTGTGCGAGTCCGACTCGCTCTTTTTTACATGCTTTATATTAAGCTTCACTTGTATGTTTGTTTGTAACCGACTCCTTATAGCGCGATTTTGACCCACTTTAAACGACCAGATTTCATTCAAACTCTGTAGACTTATCGAGGGCCGATGACAATACTATAATTTCATACATTTGTGCCATTATCCTTGCCAGGGTTACCAGGACAGCAAAAAACTGTCTTTGAAAACTACGCTGACATACGTCACAAAATACGCTGACATATGACACAAACTACGCTGACATACGTCACAAACTACGCTGACATACGTCTCAAAATTCGAACACCCTAAAAAATAGAAAATAGGTGGTATTTGACTTCTTATGCCAATTTTTTTTTTGAAGCCTTGGTAACTTTTATTATGGAATGACCCTATACCTACTCCTTTATCCATTCTCGCGTGTCGCATTTCGTGACGCGCTCTCTTCGAGCGGAGCAGGGAGCGCGCTTGTAGCTTGTAGCACATGCTGTGGTGCCTTACTGGTTCATTACTGACTACACCCGTACACCGCTTACTTTCTACCGATCACGCCATCTTATGAGGTTACACCACAAGTTGCTCCAGCACCCATTGGCTGCTCCCGCTTTATGTTTGTTGTCTTCATGTGCATCCAAACATTGTCTTGACAACGCATTCAGCGAGAACACCGCCAATAGGTGCATCCTGATGGTATAATAATATAAGATGTACATCCTACAAGAACTTTGGCGCGTGGTCAATATCGGAACAAATGAGATATTTTGTTTTTTCAATATAGGTAATTCTTGGGCGAATTTCACAAATGATTACTAACATCGCCCATCTGTCAATGTTATTCGGGAGCCAAAAGATGTGTATGTATCTAGCTAGACACAGATCACGGGAGTCGTGTATTCTGAGTGCCAGAAGGGCGTAGCGATTAGCGACACAATGCTCGCAAAAACTGGGCGAGCATAGTCCGCGGGGCCGCGGGGCCGCGGGGCGCGGGGCGCGGGGCGTGTGTGCATCGGGATGATGTGCATGGGGCAGGCCCATGCGCTCCAGGCGCGCCGCATGCGCAGGCGGCCGACGACCCCGTCGCCGTCTGTGCACAGTGCTCACCTATGTCTATATTTGACCACTAACTAACCATTCGCAAGAGTACCATTAAAATAGATTAGAAGGCCTGATCATTAAAATTAAAGTAATTTTTAAACGACTTTTAAAGGGAGGAGGATATAAGTTTTTTGTATACATGCATACATATTTCCAGCAATATTTTGGATCAATTTCCTTTATTTTCAAAAGTTTGTGTTTTCAACGTCTGGGAGGTTGAAAACACAAACTTTCTGTCTCCCATATAAATTGTATGAACCTTGCTGGGTAGTTTTAGAGTTTACGTATGTTTTCCACCACTGCACTGGGCCACTTTGCTGGCGCGTTCAGCTATCCCAGGCCTGGGGGTATTAGTCGCGTTATCCTACGGGCGCAGTTACTTCAGCGAGCCACATGCATCGCCCCGCCTACGCGCCTTCCTGTCTGTTCACACGATGGACTCCCTGGGGCAGCCGCTGCCTCAGGCTTTCCTTTAATAACTTTTTTTGACTTTATCTACACGGAGGGGTAATGCATTTTCCGATCTATGGTTTTTGTTCTGTCAAGTATGACACTTTTGTGGCAAACGTCAAGCACACTGTTTGTCATAAGTTCGTCATAGTCATAAATGTTCTAACTTAAGCACCAATCAAATAATGTGAGGATTTTGTGGGGGAGCATCCGTTTAATGGGGGTTCTGTTTTCATTATGACAAGTTCAAGAAATAAATTATAGTGTGGTCCGGCTGAGCAAACACGCCATGTGAGGGCGGCGGCGCGCGGCCCTCAGGCGAGTGCCGGCCGCTGTGACGTCACAGCGTTGTGCAGTACCCGTAGCTGACGTGGTGTGTCTGTCCGCAGGTGATGCGCGGGTGGTGCGTGCGGTGGGGCGGCGGGTCGCGCGCGCGCCTGCGCTGGCTGGCGGCGCTGCTGTGCTGGGGCGCGCTGGCGGCGCTGGCGCTGCCCCGCCTGGCGCCGCCGCCGCGCCGCGCGCCCCCCGCGCCGCCCGCGCCCCCGGCGCGCCTGCTGCTGCAGTCAGAGCCGGCGGCGTCCACGGCCGTGCCCACCTCCGGCACGGCGCTTCCGCACACGGACACGCGCGTGCTGTCCGAGGCCGAGCTGCGCGCCGACGCCGAGCGGCGCCTGCCCTCGCTGCCGCTCTCCTACTGGCACAAGCACCGCAACGATCAGAACAAATTCTTCAAGAAGAAGGACTGCGCGCCCTTCCCGTCTATCTATGACCTCGAGTTCCACAACACGTACTGGCAGACGCTGCGCTCGTCCGAGGGCGTGTTCCACATGTTCGGCGCGTACCTGGACGCGCGCAACACGTCGCTAATCGGGCCCGCCGTGCGCATCCTGGCCGTGCACGACCGCATCCAGCCGCGCCTGGTCACGCACTGCCAGCTGTGGTTCGAGGAGCTGGAGGCGCCCGTGGTGGTGCGCGTGCTGGAGTACAAGTACGTGTGGAACAACAAGTGGGGCAACTACCGCAACCACGTGCTGCAGCCCTACCTGCTGGCGTGCGTGCTGCCGGCCGACGTGCGCGCGCTCGTGCCCGCCTCCGTGTCGCTGGTGGAGGGCGCGTGCGACCGCGCCACCAACAACCTGCGCGTGCACTACGCGCGCCCCGTGCCGCCTGCCGCGCGCAAGGACTTCGCTGTGTGCGTCAAGGGGCTAGACTTCCTGTACGAGGACCTGTCCGTACGCCTGGTGGAGTGGATCGAGCTCGTGCGCCTGCTGGGCGCCGACAAGATCTTCTTCTACGAGCTGCAGGTGCACCCCAACATCACCAAGGTGCTGGACTACTACGCCGCGCAGGGCGCCGTGACCGTGACGCCCGTGACGCTGCCGGGCGGCCAGCCCAACCTGCCCGGCCTGCAGCACATGTACCTGAAGAAGAAGCTCAACCACAAGCGGCAGATGGAGCTAATCCCGTACAACGACTGCCTGTACCGGCACATGTACGAGTACCGCTGGCTGGCGCTGCTAGACATCGACGAGGTGATCGTGCCGCTGGAGGACGCGGACTGGCCGGCGCTGCTACGCCGCGTGCTGCCGCTGGCGGCGCCGGCGCCCGGCAAGCCGCCGCGCTCCTCGTACCACGCCTCCAACCTGTACTTCCTGGACTCGCTGGGCCACCAGCACGGCTGGGAGGACGGCGTGCCGCACTACATGCACATGCTGCAGCACGTCACGCGCACCAAGAACTTCACCAAGCCCGGCCAGTACGTCAAGGTGAGCGCCGCAGTCATTATATTAGCCTCTTGGCATGCTGCATGTATAGCCAGCGGGGTAATTGCGTAGCATACTCCAGTAGGAATGGCTTTCATTTGGACAGTTCAACGCATTATAAATAACGTTTTTGAGCAGACGTTTTTTTTCTAACATATAAACCATTGACCGATTGTGCTTAGTTGTCGGTCCCGAGGATAGCAATAGATCTAAATATCGATACAGGACGCTAGCCGCCTTTAATCTTATTCTTCTTCTTATTCTTTAGTATCCACATTTATTGTACAAACAATGTCATATTATAAGGATAGCGGATATATTTCCGTGTTCTGGCACGACAGATGTGTCCGCTCAGTGCACGTTAGTTACGTGTGCGTGTGTGTTCCAGGCGTTCCACGAGACGGACCGCGTGCTGGCGCTGCACAACCACTTCCCGCTGGCGTGCCTGGGCGGCGCGTGCAGCACGTTCCCGCTGGACACGCGGCTGGCGCGCCTGCAGCACTACCGCGCCGACTGCGTGAGCGCGCTCAAGTCCTGCAAGGAGCTGAAGGCCGAGGCGGTGCGCGACGAGGCGCTGTGGCGCTGGCGCGAGCCGCTGGTGGCGCGCGTCGACAAGGTGCTGCGCGCACTCGCCTTCCTGCCGCCGCTGCTGCCGCCCACGCCGCTGCCGCACCGGTGACACCTCACACCGCCCACTCGCTCTACGCTTAGTCTTATGTATTAAATGCTAGTATTAAACCTATTTTTAAAGTTACTCCATACGATGTTTCATTGTTGACTTCATGGTTCGTCGTATCTGCGACCACAAATAATGCTCGGTTGGTCGAATGGTCACTGAGGACGAAGCCGCACTCAAGTGTGGTTTGGCTGCTGTTGTCACAACTATTCCATTGAGGTTCAGTTCGGGGCAACGCTACTAAGGGCTAACGTTTATAATAGAAAGTGGTCGATTTTATGAGGTCCGTGTGAATATCATCTAATGAAGAACTCCTCTCAACGCTATTCACAAATCAAAAACTAAAAAGGACGCTATAACATTTTTCTACAAATATCGGTGGTTTTCCGGTACCAATTACATCAAGAGGAATCACAACTGCGAGATCAATTATGGTCTTTAATTATAGATAATTTCATCATCTCCATTATGGTACCATAAAAATTGTATAGTCCCATACAATATTTTCATAAAAATACGTTTTCCCCACCGCAATAATCGAAGAAAATGAAAAATAATGGGGTCTGGAAAGGTACCTGTATAGTGAGATCAACTGCATATTTTAACTTCAGAATGACAACAAATTGTGGCTAGTATAATCTTCTACGTTTTGCCTAAATATTTTGTAATTAAATACATAACTGTTTTATTTATGAGATAAAAACTTTTTACCAAAAAATTTAACCGCCGAAAAAACTGAAAAGCAAAAAATAATAAACCTTAAAATTATGAGTCGGCGCTTTGAGTGATCTTTGTTCATTGATTTTTCAGCGCCGACTCATAATTTGAAGGTTTATTATTTTTTGCTTTTCAGTTTTTTCGGCGGTTAAATTTTTTGGTAAAAAGTTTTTATTTTATATTTTTTTTGTGGCTTTAATGTACTTATAATACTTGGTATACCCTATCCAATGAATAAAGAATTATCAAAATCGGACTACTCTGTATAAAGTTATGCGTGGTTAAACATTACAATCAGTGAGTGAACAATCAATCATCCCCTGTTTTCCGACCCTTAGGGTTCGATTTTGTTTTCCAAATTTATATGGGACCACCCTAGGAGTATACCCTTTCCAATAAAAAAAGAATTATCACAATCGGATTACTATGTAAAAAGTTATGCGTGGTCATACATAAAAAAAAACAAACCAATAAAAAAAAAACATACGCGTCGAATTGATAACCTCCTCCGTTTTATTTCGTCGGTTAAAAAATAAAGAACGCTCTCAAATTTCTTCATACATTTTCAACTCGCGGCTTGCCATTCCGCGCTCGGACGCGCCCTAGGAAGCACGGGCGTATCGCTTTTTTGTACAAAATAAATACGATCAAAATAATAATAAAGTGAGTGCCGTGCTGTCTACTGTGGTTGAAAAATGTTGATACTTTTCGGACCAAAGTTATGAGTACCAAACTTATTACCTGAACTTGATTTAGAAATAAATAACTCAAATTCTATTGGGAATTATGGAGGTAGGGTAATTATGATTATGTATTCATTTTCAAGAATTCAAAAAGCTGAAGAGTTTGTTTGTTTGATTGAACGCGCTAATCTCAGGAACTACTGGTCCGAATTGAAAATATATTTTTGTGTTGGGTAGCCTATTTATTGAGGAAGGCTATAAGCTAACTACTATAAAATCACGATACAACTAAGAGGAGCGGAGCAGTAATGAAAAATGTTGCAAAAACGGGGAAAATCGCACGGGTAGGCGATTCGACGCGACGGGAAGGGTCGGGGGCACAAGAAATTTAACGCGGACGAAGTCGCGGGCAGAAGCTAGTTATTCAATAAAACGTTATATGAACATGTATTTTCAATGTGGTAATTAAATTATGCAAGTGTCGTCCATTTTCGGAACGAAATTCTTTAATGTAGCTTGCAGTAGAGGTAAACAAGGGTGCTGAATCCGATTCAAAAAAAAAAATGGTGGTTACGAAAATTTTCAAAATTTTCATCATGGGTGTCGTTTTCAAGATTTTCGAAGGTGCTGAAGCCGAAAACTCCATACAAATTACATTTGGAGTAAAAAAAGGCGACCCCCCAAGTTTTTCATTTAAAACGACGAATATTTTATTTTTTTAAATAAAAAGTGGGCATAGCTCTCAACTTTGGGTAATTTTAGGATAGTTATTACGAAAGATTCATCCAAATTTGATCCAAATACGGCAGGTATTGTTTTTTATAAAAAGATCTTTATCCATATTGGGGGTAGGGATTATAAAATCTTCGATTTTTAATTTAAAATGGCGGATGTACTGTTATGGTGAAATGTCGCATGAGTATCAATTTTGGGGGTTTTGCTAGTATGTAGTCAAAATATTTAACGTAACTTTCATTATTTACATACATTGAAAATCATGTCATGTCATCATCTCTCAAAAATGTTAAAGTCATTTCGAATTATTAATAGGTACATAGAAGAGTACAAAAACAGCCTTCATACAAAAATGTATACATTTTCCTATTGTGTATTAAAAATTCTGAATACGCGCTGCAATCTCAAAGGTGAGGTTCGCGCGTCAGCCAATTTTTGCTTAGTTTTTTTTTAGGGAATATCCTGTATATTTTCAACGATTACAACGATATTCTACGATCACCAGCAGTTATATTTGTTAATATTATCCAAAAATATTGTTAAAGTATTTTATTGTTACACCTCGGTTTTTTTAAGTGTCAAATTATACGTTATTCAAAAAATATCGATGATCATGGTAGTAAAAGTTATTTACTGTCACTAAATGCAGATAGTAAATTTACTTTACTACTAATTTTACTCAACAGTGCTAGTAAAATAAAATAAATAATACCTTCGAGTATCAAGATTAGGTAACTAATGTTTAAAATCGAGCAGACAATGGTTTCAATGTGTGCGTGCGCGTAATGTTGTTGTGAAGCGACTCAGATACCTAAACTTGTGCGATTCAAAAATGTTATAGCGTCCTTAACATTACGATATGAAGACGTACAGCTCCACAAGAATCTTTTGGCGCGTGGCCACAATCGAAACGAAACGCTGTTCTTTCAGTCCTCCATGTCAACGATATGGAAGCGCCTAAAGATCCTTGTAGCACTACATTTTTCTGACCGTTATTTTCTGTCGGGAGCTAGTTAGAAACCAGAAACTTTTATGTTCACTGCTAAACCCTACCTTAAATCAATATTCATATTGACTGGCCTATTAGTCTAGTGGTTAGTGACCCTGACTGCTAAGACTGAGGTCGTGGGTTCGATTCCCACCCAGGACAAATGTTTGTGTGATGAGCTCAATGATTTAGAAATATATAAGTATACTAGCTTTTGCCCGCGGCTTCGCCCGCGTGGATGTCTGAAATTAATGCAAGAGGACGTACTACCGCGATAAGAATGTGTTATTCCAGGTTATATAGGTAATATAGACTGTCTGCTATTTTCGATCCAGATCCATTCAGCCATTTTTGCGTGATTGAGAAACAAACACCCAATCATACATATTTTCACATTTATAATATTAGTAGTAGTAGGATTATAATTCATATTACTTAGGATTCATAGTTTATGAGAACATCATGTGTGTTGGTGTTTTTAAAATAAGAGTAATGGTATTCAGAGTAAGAAGACTGCGACATAGGGCTTGGTTTAGTTGAATATAAGTCTTCCTGGTTTTTTTTTATCGCTCCTGTTTTACCCATACAGACACTCAATCATTTACCAGACACCGAACATAATTATAGGAATTGTACTTTTGCCAGTGGCTTGGCCCGTATAGTTGTCGGAAAATATCACCCGGGAACCTACTACCGGGATAAAGTAGGTATCCTATCTGTTACGTACCTATCCATGATATAATATATCTTTGTGCCAAATTCGATCTAAATCCGTTTGGCCGTCTTTGCATCATTGAGAAACAAACATCCAAAAATCTAAACATCTAAGCCATTTCGCGGTCTCTTACTTGGATTAATACTATTAGGTTTATTTTGAGTATAATGAACACACATGATATTCGCAATTACTATGAAGCCAAAGTAATATGAATTACAATCCTACTTAATATCCTGTACTACCCGGCCGCTGCCAACGGATGGACGGGACGGACGTACGACCCGCCAGCTGCTCTGCGCCCGCTTTTTAAATCTCTAATATCTTCTAAGGTATTCATTTAAATTATATGCTGTAAAGGGCCATATTGATCTATATTAAATGCACAATGTATTTATGGTACTTATTGGATAAAGATTAGTGCTGTATTGCTTAAAATCGCTTCGTAAATAAGCTCTTATTTCTCGTAAAAAGTAAAAGATAAAAAACGGTTATTGTGGGTTATCCCTAAGAGACAGACATATACCATTGCGACATTTTTGTAGGCCTTTTTAAGGTGTACAATACTGTAGTACATTATATCGATCTATTTCGTACGATTCAGCCAAGGTTTTTCGAATTTTGAGACGTATTTCAGCGTAGTTTATGACGTATGTCACCGTAGTTTTCGAAGACAGTTCTTTTTTTCTAAAATAAAAGAATCTTTCTAAAATAAAAGTATCCTAAGTTACTCCTTGTTACATTAGCTATCTGTCAGTGAAAGTCCTGTCAAAATCGGTCCAGCCATTTCAGAGATTGGCCGGAACAAACAGACAGACAGACAAAAATTTAAAAAAATGTTGTTTTGGTATATGTACCGTGTATACATCCATATACACTTAGTAAAAAGTGGTTATCTTAATATTAAAAACAGACACTCCAATTTCATTTATTTGTAGGTATAGATTAAAAAATGAATTTAAGTCTGCGAAATTTACACTCATGAAGAAAATAAAATAAAATGCAAGCAAAAAATACTTACATGTGTATAAAGTTATGATTCTGCACTGATTGATACTTGCAGAGGTTATATACTTGGTAAATGCACAGGTATATTTACGTAGAGACTGACGCAGAGAGTAGTACTAAGACTTGCACTGAGATTTTACTGAGACTATCACTTTCCGGGAGATAGTATTAAATCACTCGTTTAAAAAGGAATTGAACTGCGGTGACACTCGGCGCCAGTATTTATACCTGAACCTTGAATTTCCCGAACGTTCTAGTTCGCATGCTTCGAGAAGAATCGGTTGATCGATTGTTCGAAATAGTGGATCTCGATGGTTCGAGAGGGAGCTTTGTTTACGCTCAGAGTTGGTCTCGAGAACGAATGAGATACCAAAGCTTTGGACATTCAAACCAGAGATGGCGTCTCGATAGAATTTGATGGCCAGATCTTGAAACTTTGATTAAAATTTGGCGCCAAGACTTTAATAATTCTCTAACAAAAATAGTACATTTTTTTTTTGTTATTAATGGTAATAATATTGTGACATAATACAAAGTAGGTATAATTATAAAAATATCAGTCACAAACCATTAAAATAATACGGTTATATCGTGAACATAAATAAATATTACGTGAAATAAAGTAATAGAATTTTGATATACTAAAAAACTTTTACAATAAAAAAACAACCGACTTCCTTAAAAAAAAACACTACAAAGTCAAAAATAACTTTAATTTCGGAATTCGGTGTCTTAGGATCTGTATTTAAGGTTTTTGCCACCGACTTCCGAAATTAAAGTTATTTTTGACTTTGTAGTGTTTTTTTTTTAAGGAAGTCGGTTGTTTTGTTTTTGTAAAAAGGTTTTATTTTTAACTTTTTAGTTATGGTAGATACCCCGCACTAATCTAATCGCGTTATTCGTTCATTTGTCACGCAAATACTTCATGAAAATTTAAGACTTAGGTATATGGTTTTCACATGGACTCCATTGTCCGAATGGAACCAAATTAAAATGGGACCAATTGGGAAGCACCAGATTTCAAATAAAAAAAAATCATCGAAATCGGTTCACGCAGTCAAAAGTTATGAGCTAACAAACATTTAAAAAAATACAGATGAATTGATAACCTCCTCCTTTTTTTGAAGTCGGTTAAAAAAACAGAACACAGCGCCATCTATTGGGTGTATTTGCAACCTAGATGTCAAACAATATTGAAGAATTTTATCGATCAATCAACGTACACCGCCATCTATGAGAACTTCATAAAACTAAACAGTAAATAAACACTTGCTTATGAAACAATTAATTGATACATTTTATTCGTTTACATTCACGACATAAGCGAATAATTGAGATGATAACTATCCTATCCAGTAAGTTAGACCAAAATACGATTACATGTGAAATTTGATTGAAATCGGTTCAGTAGTTTTTGAGTTTATTGGCAACATACATCGTGACACAAGATTTTTATATATATAAAGATATACATAAGATATACAATATTATAATATTATCCACACTAATATTATAAATGCAAAAGAAACTCTGTCTGTCTCGCTTTCCTGCTAAAACTACTGAACCGATTTAAATGAAATTTGGTACAAAGATAGTTTAGAGCCTGAGAAAGGACATAGGCTATAGCATTACTGCGGAAAAGGAGTTTTAAGGGGTTGAAAGGGAGGATGAAATGTTGTAGGGAAGTATTGTCATTTTTAAAGCTAGAATGATGAAACTTTTTTATTTGGCTTTTAGTACATAATAATATATATTTAAAGTTTGTTAAATTTTTACCCTTAAGGGGGTAAAATAACAATAGGGAATAGGGGATGAAAGTTATGCCTACTTATGTATGATTATATCTTTAAAACTACTCAATGGATTTTGATGCGAGTTTTTTTAATAGATAGAGTGATTCAAGAGGGAGGCTTATAATTATGTGTATAACTTGCATATTATAGTAAAGAAACGCTGATAATTTTAGAGGTTTCTAATGTGATGTCATAAATAAACTAATTTTTTTTGCGCTTACATTGCGAACGCTGGCTAAACCCAACAAAATAGATCAAAATAATGTACTACAGTATTGTACACCTTAAAAAGGCCTACAAAAAAGTCCGCGATGGTATATGTCTTTCTCTTAGGGATAACCCATAATGACCATTTTTTATCCTTTACTTTTTACGAGAAATAATGGTTTATTTTATTGGTAGCGGTCGGGTAGTGCAGGATTAGTAGGATTGTAATTCATATTACCTAGGCTTCATAGTAAATGCGAATATCATGTCATCATGTTGTCTGGTTACCATAGTACAGGCTCTGCCTAGTTTGGGATCAGATAACGGTGTGTTCGTTGTCCTGAGATATTTATTTATTTATGTGGGTTCGTTATACTCAAAATAAAACCTAATATTCCAAGTAAGAGACCGCGAGGTATGGCTTAAATGGTTAGATTTTTGGATGGATTTGGATTTTTGGTTATCCTGGATACTTACTATATAGGATACTTTATCCCAGTAGTAGGTTCCAAGGTGATATTTTCCGTCAGCTATACGGGCGAAACCACTGGCAAAAGTACTGTTCCTATAATTCCTATGATCGATTTGATGTCTGGTAAATGATTGAGTGTTTGTAAAGGTAGAATACGAGCGTTAAGAAAGACCAAATCAAATCAAATCAAATCATTTATTCGCATAGAATGCAGGTATTTTACAATATAGCTGTTACAAAAGTATAATGAGCCGGGTACATTCTGCCTGAGTTTCAGCATGCAAAATTTTTTACAAATAATTAAACAAATCTTGGACAAAATTATGAAAAGTTAATCAATTAATAAATTGTTATTACAAGATTAGGTCATGCACAAAGGAATATTAAAGAATGTCAATAAAATTATATACCTAATATCAATAAAATTAAATAGTGTCAATAAAATTAAATAATGTCAATAGAATTAAGTAATGTCAATAAAATTATACAGTTAAGTAAAAAAGTAATATGAATTATAATCCTACTACTACTAATATTATAAATGTGAAAATATGTATGATTGGGTGTTTGTTTCTCAATCACGCAAAAATGGCTGAATGGATCTGGATCGAAAATAGCACACAGAGTCTATATTACCTATATAACCTGGAATAACACATTCTTATCGCGGTAGTACGTCCTGTTGCATTAATTTCCGACATCCACGCGGGCGAAGCCGCGGGCAAAAGCTAGTATATTATATATATAAAAATCTTGTGTCACGATGTATGTGGCCAATAAACTCCAAAACTACTGAACCGATTTCAATCAAATTTCACATGTAATCGTATTTTGGTCTAACTTACTGGATAGGATAGTTATCATCTCAATTATTCGCTTATGTCGTGAATGTAAACGAATAAAATGTATCAATTAATTGTTTCCTAAGCAAGTGTTTATTTACTGTTTAGTTTTATAAGGTTCTCATGGATGGCGGTGTACGTTGATTGATCGATAAAATTCTTCAATATTGTATGACATCTAAGTTGCAAATACACCCAATAGATGGCGCTGTGTGCCACAATTGCGGCGGTAAGTCCCCTCTTTGAGGAGTGGATTGAGAGGCGCCACGGCGCGGCGTCCTCACCTTCCGCCTGACGCAGGTTCTCACCGGGCATGGGTGCTTCGGTGGGTTCCTGTTCAGGATAAAGCGGGAGGAAACGCCCGGGTGTTTCCATTGCGAGGATCGTCTAGAGGACACGGTGGAGCATACGGTGGAGGTGTGCCCTGCATGGGCGGAGCACCGCCGTGTCCTCGTGGAGGTGATCGGCGGCGGCGACTTCTCGCGTCCGGCCCTGGTGCGAGCCATGGTACGGAGCGAGAGGGCATGGGAAGCCGTCACCTCCTTCTGCGAAGCAGTAATGCGCGAAGGAGGAGGCGGGGCGCGTGAGGGAGTGGCAGTGTCTGCACCCTCGCGTCCCTAGCCGCCGCAGGAGGTGACGCCCCGGGCGTCGGGAGTCGATAGCTGACTCCCGGCCACCGTAGGCGCGAGCTTGCGGGCGGTGAGCAATGGGTAGCTCACCGCCCGGTAAGGACCAAGCTCGGGTCGACGGCGCGTAGTGTTCCACGCGCGCCTCAAAGAGATGTCAGCAAAATTGAAGGGGTCTGCTAGGACCGATCCCTATCGGGGTCGCGAGATTGTTCGAAAGAGATACCGTGACCCTGGCACATGGGCAACCGAAGGAACACGGGTGGGTTTTAGTCAGTGAAAGTCTGACACGCCCTCCCGCTCCGCCCAGAGCGGGAGAAGTCATTTGATGATTTCCCATCCAAAAAAAAAGACGGCCAAACGGATTTTGATCGAATTTGGCACAAAGATATATTATATCATGGATACGTAACAGATAGGATACCTACTTTATCCCGGTAGTAGGTTCCCGGGTGATATTTTCCGACAGCTATACGGGCCAAGCCACTGGCAAAAGTACAATTCCTATAATTATGTTCGGTGTCTGGTAAATGATTGAGTGTCTGTATGGGTAAAACAGGAGCGTTAAAAAAAAACCAGGAAGACTTATATTCAACTAAACCAAGCCCTATGTCGCAGTCTTCTTACTCTGAATACCATTACTCTTATTTTGAAAACACCAACACACATGATGTTCTTATAAACTATGAATCCTAAGTAATATGAATTATAATCCTACTACTACTAATATTATAAATGTGAAAATATGTATGATTGGGTGTTTGTTTCTCAATCACGCAAAAATGGCTGAATGGATCTGGATCGAAAATAGCACACAGAGTCTATATTACCTATATAACCTGGAATAACACATTCTTATCGCGGTAGTACGTCCTCTTGCATTAATTTCCGACATCCACGCGGGCGAAGCCGCGGGCAAAAGCTAGTATACTTATATATTTCTAAATCATTGAGCTCATCACACAAACATTTGTCCTGGGTGGGAATCGAACCCACGACCTCAGTCTTAGCAGTCAGGGTCACTAACCACTAGACTAATAGGCCAGTCAATATGAATATTGATTTAAGGTAAAAAGCGCGGGCAAAAGCTAGTATAATATATATAAATATAAGTAAGTGTGGATATTAGTGTGGATGAATTGATTTTTTTTTTGCATTTTACCAATTATCTCCCTATAACAAAATATATTACTTAAGGTGACACATTGAGAAAACCGTGCTATTTCTTTTAAGTGTACCTTTCTTACCATATGATAGCCGAACTTAATATTTAAGTGTATGTTTTTTGACTATATGTTAGATTTATTAAACATAGTTTGCTTTAAAACATTGATAATAATCTTATCTAAGTTTTTGTAAAACAGTTTTCGTTTTAAATAATACTTTTCATTCATAAAAGACGGCGATTCGTTTTGGCACATACGTTATTTTATTCCAAGCGCATACACATTATCGCCATCTCTTTTTTTGCCTATAAAAAGTAGTGTCATCACTCTCGTTCGTTCATAAATCAGTCGCCCAGTAGGGCACATCGACGACGGATCTATGTCACTTTTTTACAAATCAGTGCGACCAAAATTACGTTTTTTAAATATTTATGTCCACAGAAAAAGGTAGGAGTGAAGTATTTTGCTGTAATCTATACATCTATCTATACAAATAAATAAAATTGGAGTGTCTGTTTTTAATATTAAGATAACCACTTTTTACTAAGTGTATATGGATGTATACACGATACATATACCAAAACAACATTTTTTACAATTTTTGTCTGTCTGTCTGTCTGTTCGTTCCCGCTAATCTCTGAAATGGCTGGACCGATTTTGACGGGACTTTCACTGGCAGATAGCTGATGTAACAAGGAGTAACTTAGGCTATTTTTATTTTAGAAAGATTCTTTTATTTTAGAAAAAAAAATAACTATCTTCGAAAACTACGCTGACATACGTCTCAAAATTCGAACCCTGGCTGAATCCTACGAAATAGATCAAAATAATGTACTACAGTATTGTACACCTTAAAAAGGCCCACAAAAATGTCCTGAATGGTATATGTCTATCTCTTAGGGATAACCCACAATAACCATTTTTTATCTTTTACTTTTTACGAGAAATACGGCTTATTTACGAAGCGATTTTAAGCAATACAGCATTAATCCTTATCCAATTAAGTACCTTAAATACATTGTGCATTTAATATAGATCAATATGGCCCTTTACAGCATGTAATTTAAATGAATATCTTAGAAGATATTAGAGATTTAAAAAGTGGGCGCAGAGCGCGTTGGCAGGGGCCGGGTAGTACAGAATAAGTAGGATTGTAATTCATATTACTTTGGCTTCATAGTAATTGCGAATATCATGTGTGTTCATTATACTCAAAATAAACCTAATAGTATTATTCCAAGTAAGAGACCGCGAAATGGCTTAGATGTTTAGATTTTTGGATGTTTGTTTCTCAATGATGCAAAGACGGCCAAAAGGATTTAGATCGAATTTGGCACAAAGATATAGGTATTATATCATGGATACGTAACAGATAGGATACCTAGGTACTTTATCCCGGTAGTAGGTTCCCGGGTGATATTTTCCGACAGCTATACGGGCCAAGCCACTGGCAAAAGTACTATTCCTATAATTATGTTCGGTGTCTGGTAAATGATTGAGTGTCTGTATAGGTAAAATAGGAGCGTTAAGAAAAACCAGGAAGACTTATATTCAACTAAACCAAGCCCTATGTCACAGTCTTCTTACTCTGAATACTATTACTTTTATTTTAAAAACACCAACACACATGATGTTCTCATAAACTATGAATCCTAAGTAATATGAGTTATAATCCTACTACTAATAATATTATAAATGTGAAAATATGTATGATTGGGTGTTTGTTTCTCAATCACGCAAAAATGGCTGAATGGATCTGGATCGAAAATAGCACACAGAGTCTATATTACCTATATAACCTGGAATAACACATTCTTATCGCGGTAGTACGTCCTCTTGCATTAATTTCCGACATCCACGCGGGCGAAGCCGCGGGCAAAAGCTAGTATATTATATATATAAAAATCTTGTGTCACGATGTATGTGGCCAATAAACTCCAAAACTACTGAACCGATTTCAATCAAATTTCACATGTAATCGTATTTTGGTCTAACTTACTGGATAGGATAGTTATCATCTCAATTATTCGCTTATGTCGTGAATGTAAACGAATAAAATGTATCAATTAATTGTTTCTTAAGCAAGTGTTTATTTACTGTTTAGTTTTATGAAGTTCTCATGGATGGCGGTGTACGTTGATTGATCGATAAAATTCTTCAATATTGTTTGACATCTAGGTTGCAAATACACCCAATAGATGGCGCTGTGTGCCACAATTGCGGCGGTAAGTCCCCTCTTTGAGGAGTGGATTGAGAGGCGCCACGGCGCGGCGTCCTCACCTTCCACCTGACGCAGGTTCTCACCGGGCATGGGTGCTTCGGTGGGTTCCTGTTCAGGATAAAGCGGGAGGAAACGCCCGGGTGTTTCCATTGCGAGGATCGTCTAGAGGACACGGTGGAGCATACGGTGGAGGTGTGCCCTGCATGGGCGGAGCACCGCCGTGTCCTCGTGGAGGTGATCGGCGGCGGCGACTTCTCGCGTCCGGCCCTGGTGCGAGCCATGGTACGGAGCGAGAGGGCATGGGAAGCCGTCACCTCCTTCTGCGAAGCAGTAATGCGCGAAGGAGGAGGCGGGGCGCGTGAGGGAGTGGCAGTGTCTGCACCCTCGCGTCCCTAGCCGCCGCAGGAGGTGACGCCCCGGGCGTCGGGAGTCGATAGCTGACTCCCGGCCACCGTAGGCGCGAGCTTGCGGGCGGTGAGCAATGGGTAGCTCACCGCCCGGTAAGGACCAAGCTCGGGTCGACGGCGCGTAGTGTTCCACGCGCGCCTCAAAGAGATGTCAGCAAAATTGAAGGGGTCTGCTAGGACCGATCCCTATCGGGGTCGCGAGATTGTTCGAAAGAGATACCGTGGCCCTGGCACATGGGCAACCGAAGGAACACGGGTGGGTTTTAGTCAGTGAAAGTCTGACACGCCCTCCCGCTCCGCCCAGAGCGGGAGAAGTCATTTGATGATTTCCCATCCAAAAAAAAGACGGCCAAACGGATTTAGATCGAATTTGGCACAAAGATATATTATATCATGGATACGTAACAGATAGGATACCTACTTTATCCCGGTAGTAGGTTCCCGGGTGATATTTTCCGACAGCTATACGGGCCAAGCCACTGGCAAAAGTACAATTCCTATAATTATGTTCGGTGTCTGGTAAATGATTGAGTGTCTGTATGGGTAAAACAGGAGCGTTAAAAAAATCCAAGAAGACTTATATTCAACTAAACCAAGCCCTATGTCGCAGTCTTCTTACTCTGAATACCATTACTCTTATTTTAAAAACACCAACACACATGATGTTCTTATAAACTATGAATCCTAAGTAATATGAATTATAATCCTACTACTACTAATATTATAAATGTGAAAATATGTATGATTGGGTGTTTGTTTCTCAATCACGCAAAAATGGCTGAATGGATCTGGATCGAAAATAGCACACAGAGTCTATATTACCTATATAACCTGGAATAACACATTCTTATCGCGGTAGTACGTCCTCTTGCATTAATTTCCGACATCCACGCGGGCGAAGCCGCGGGCAAAAGCTAGTATACTTATATATTTCTAAATCATTGAGCTCATCACACAAACATTTGTCCTGGGTGGGAATCGAACCCACGACCTCAGTCTTAGCAGTCAGGGTCACTAACCACTAGACTAATAGGCCAGTCAATATGAATATTGATTTAAGTTAAAAAGCGCGGGCAAAAGCTAGTATAATATATATAAATATAAGTAAGTGTGGATATTAGTGTGGATGAATTGATTTTTTTTTGCATTTTACCAATTATCTCCCTATAACAAAATATATTACTTAAGGTGACACATTGAGAAAACCGTGCTATTTCTTTTAAGTGTACCTTTCTTACCATATGATAGCCGAACTTAATATTTAAGTGTATGTTTTTTGACTATATGTTAGATTTATTAAACATAGTTTGCTTTAAAACATTGATAATAATCTTATCTAAGTTTTTGTAAAACAGTTTTCGTTTTAAATAATACTTTTCATTCATAAAAGACGGCGATTCGTTTTGGCACATACGTTATTTTATTCCAAGCGCATACACATTATCGCCATCTCTTTTTTTGCCTATAAAAAGTAGTGTCATCACTCTCGTTCGTTCATAAATCAGTCGCCCAGTAGGGCACATCGACGACGGATCTATGTCACTTTTTTACAAATCAGTGCGACCAAAATTACGTTTTTTAAATATTTATGTCCACAGAAAAAGGTAGGAGTGAAGTATTTTGCTGTAATCTATACATCTATCTATACAAATAAATAAAATTGGAGTGTCTGTTTTTAATATTAAGATAACCACTTTTTACTAAGTGTATATGGATGTATACACGATACATATACCAAAACAACATTTTTTACAATTTTTGTCTGTCTGTCTGTCTGTTCGTTCCCGCTAATCTCTGAAATGGCTGGACCGATTTTGACGGGACTTTCACTGGCAGATAGCTGATGTAACAAGGAGTAACTTAGGCTATTTTTATTTTAGAAAGATTCTTTTATTTTAGAAAAAAAAATAACTATCTTCGAAAACTACGCTGACATACGTCTCAAAATTCGAACCCTGGCTGAATCCTACGAAATAGATCAAAATAATGTACTACAGTATTGTACACCTTAAAAAGGCCCACAAAAATGTCCTGAATGGTATATGTCTATCTCTTAGGGATAACCCACAATAACCATTTTTTATCTTTTACTTTTTACGAGAAATACGGCTTATTTACGAAGCGATTTTAAGCAATACAGCATTAATCCTTATCCAATTAAGTACCTTAAATACATTGTGCATTTAATATAGATCAATATGGCCCTTTACAGCATGTAATTTAAATGAATATCTTAGAAGATATTAGAGATTTAAAAAGTGGGCGCAGAGCGCGTTGGCAGGGGCCGGGTAGTACAGAATAAGTAGGATTGTAATTCATATTACTTTGGCTTCATAGTAATTGCGAATATCATGTGTGTTCATTATACTCAAAATAAACCTAATAGTATTATTCCAAGTAAGAGACCGCGAAATGGCTTAGATGTTTAGATTTTTGGATGTTTGTTTCTCAATGATGCAAAGACGGCCAAAAGGATTTAGATCGAATTTGGCACAAAGATATAGGTATTATATCATGGATACGTAACAGATAGGATACCTAGGTACTTTATCCCGGTAGTAGGTTCCCGGGTGATATTTTCCGACAGCTATACGGGCCAAGCCACTGGCAAAAGTACTATTCCTATAATTATGTTCGGTGTCTGGTAAATGATTGAGTGTCTGTATAGGTAAAATAGGAGCGTTAAGAAAAACCAGGAAGACTTATATTCAACTAAACCAAGCCCTATGTCACAGTCTTCTTACTCTGAATACTATTACTTTTATTTTAAAAACACCAACACACATGATGTTCTCATAAACTATGAATCCTAAGTAATATGAGTTATAATCCTACTACTAATAATATTATAAATGTGAAAATATGTATGATTGGGTGTTTGTTTCTCAATCACGCAAAAATGGCTGAATGGATCTGGATCGAAAATAGCACACAGAGTCTATATTACCTATATAACCTGGAATAACACATTCTTATCGCGGTAGTACGTCCTCTTGCATTAATTTCCGACATCCACGCGGGCGAAGCCGCGGGCAAAAGCTAGTTATTTAATATAACAAGTGTTGGCTTTCCAAATACTTTATATTTAGACTGTATATGTGTCTATTTTAGTGACTGTGAAAAATGTAACATTCTTTTTCTATTACTATTTAGTGACGACCTAAATTATGTATGAAAATGGGAAAAACCATAAACCAAAATTGAACAGTACCTTCAAGGTAAGGAGTACCTGCACAGGGCAATTAATTAATTCATTTTGAAGGAATTCAATACCAATAAGATGATGATAGCAGTAAGAGGAATTCACCAATTCAAAAAAATTCAGCAACAATCTATTCTCACTTTGTAAAGTAATATTAACACCCTATTTTCTAGAGAAGAACGCGTTTTATCCCAAAAACTTATAATAATCGTTCATCTATATATATAAAAGAAAGTCGTGTTAGTTACTTCACTTATAACTCAAGAACGGCTGAACCGATTTAGCTGAAAATTGGCAGGGAGGTAGTTTAGAGCCAGGAGAAGGACATAGGATACTTTTTTTTTTTTTTTTTGCTTTTGGCAAAGGATACTTTTTATCCCCTTCGACCGCGTTCTCGTGTGATGTGACATAAAACGTCAAAGAGAATACATTTCACTATAAAACGTGGTATGACAAAAACTTTGCCTTCGAGGTACCAGGCGGTCATAACTTGGTATGACCTTATTAAACAGCAGTGTCAGCCAGAAAACGCTTTATGCCTTCGAAGTAACAGGTTATCATAACCGAGTAGGAGCTACCCAAACATATGAGTATCAGCTAGAAAACGCTTACCAGATCACCACCGCGTACCAGGTTGTCAAACTTGGAAGGTTTATTACAACATTTTGAATCTTAGGCGATACGAAGTTCGCTGGGTCAGCTAGTTTAGAAATAAATTAAAATATACGATTAGTTTTAAGGTTTGAAGTACGTCAACAATATATCCATATGTCAAGTAATGACACTATAAATACAAGAGCACAACGAAGGAATGGAGTAGCATTACAAGTGTTTAAAAGGTAAGGTTTTATACCTGACTGCGGCCCAAAGGAGGGTAATGATTTAACCAAGCAAATGTATGGTGATCGGTGAAACGAAGTTGTTATTTTTTTTGGTGGGACATCTCGTAGTTAACCTAAATAAAGTTCTTACAACTTAAATGGATTTTTGCCCGGCGATTCCTAAAAAGTTAACTTTTTAGGCCTCCAGCCGGAACTCATTATACTTAAAAAACTAAAGCGAAAGACCCAAGGCCCAGGGCCGGATCTACCATAATTATGGTCTTTTGGGCTTCAGCCCAGAGCCCCGTGGATTCATGGGGCCCTCAGCTAAGTCAAGTCAAAGTCATAAATAGACGATAATGCAAAATAATCCATAATTTTATTAAATTAAACAGATCGTATGGTTTGCAGCTCTGCGAATCCTATGATTAATTAAACCCATTCAATACATTTAATTGAAGTCTACGTTCAGGTGTTGGTTGGTACTTCGAACTGACAGTTAAAATGTTCGGCTGCCAATACACATTCATCTCAATTGTGCTCCCCTGTTTCCCTCTTAGACTCTGTCTCTTTCTGTCTTGCTAGAATTATTTATAAGTACCATTATTTATAATTTTTATTTAGTATTTTTAATTACTTATAACTAGTAGTATTATTTACGGTTGTATAACACTAGGCATAATATATCTTATATCTTTAAACGAGCAATTCTTGTATATCTGAATCTCGGAAACGGCTCCACGATTTTCATGAAATTTAGTATAGATCGATTTATCGCCCCCGAAACCCTCTGTGGGTTTCGGGGGCGATAAATCGATCTAGCTAGGATTCATTTTTATAAAATGTCGTTTTATTCGTGTTTTCAATAATCAACTTTATCGATAATCAACTTAAACATACCTATAGATATTTTTCTTATGGATGAAGGTCCAATGCTTCTAAAATATGGTTTGCATGCATTGATCAACTTTTACGATCCATTGGAAATTTGGATCTCCATTTCGGTGGAAAAGTAATAGTATAGGAGGAGATTTTCGGGAATGGCTGCCTGTACAGCCACGTGCAAATAAAACTGAGTTATTAGATCTTTCTATCAAGCGCTGCTCCTTATGATCCGTTTTTAAGACTTTTAAACTAGAAGAAAATATGCGCGTTGATATAGAGTAACGACAATTTGCCGATTATTATTTACTAAAATTAGGCAACGGTGAACTGACCCTAAATACTATGAAAGAAATTGAATTGCCACAGAATATAATTTCAAACAACAATCTTATTGATGAAGTATTTGGTAACTGCTTAGCCAATCAAAATTATGAGGGGATGAAAGACGTCGATCAGATCGAAAGCAATATTCGCGCCTCTTAAAAAAGATGTTGAATAAATTAATGATGATATAGTTGCCAAACTTCCCGGAGAGTTCAAAATCTACCATAGCCATGAGTCAATGAAAGATCAACCTGAAGGAGCAGTTGAATTTACAACAGAATTACTCAATAGTGTCAGCATTTCAGACTTGCCACCACACGATCAAAGCAAAAAAAAAATGCATCAATCATGTTGTTGCGTAATTTAGACGTCTCAGAAGACGCGACTCTGCAATGGTCAACATGTGTCGCGGAGCCGGCCTCGATGTATCGTCGTCAAATTCCGCGTCAGCAGTTTCGTCGCCAGCGCGTCCGTCGTTTGCTGAGCTTGCAGAACGCCCTGCCCGCGTGCCTCGCGGCCCCGCGCCCGTCAGCGCGGCTCCTCCTCGCAGCGCCGCCCAAGCCCCTCGCCCCGTCCCGCTGCCAGTGACTACAGCTCTGAAGAAACCGACAAAAAAGGATTTCGCTAGCATCACTGCGAGTGCCCTAGGCGCTTCAATTAAACCTAAGCCTGATGATGAGGGTTTCGTGATGGTGCAAAGGAGGAAGCACCGTTCGCAAACCAACAAGAACCGCTGCGGAAAAGCTACTGCGAAGCCCGAAGTCAGCTTACGCGCTGCTAAACCGAATACTCCGGTGTACATTTCCCGCCTACACTACACCACTAAGGCGGAAGATATTGTGGAGTACGTACGCCAAAAGACGAAGTACATGCCGAGGGTGCAGTTACTGGAGTCACACCGCAACGTCAACTTCAAGGCGTTTGTGGTGCGTGTACCGAATTGTTACCTGCCCGTCGTCTTGGACGAAGACTTTTGGCCACAGGACGTGGTGTTCCGTCGCTTCCGCGGACAAGTGCCACAGGACAGCTCACGGACAAGCTAACAAAGTGAAGTGCTACTAACATAGTTTAAGGTACTATTATTAACACAAGTTTTGTATAATACTTATATTTATGTTAGTTTGTAAGGTATATGTCTATGGGTCACAGTAACCTGAAAATAAAATGTTTTTTTATTATTATTATTAATGGTGTAAAACTCATGGTAACAAGTCTGTGCAACCACAAAATAAAGGCAAAAATAGTTACTGGTGAACAATCCGGCAAAGAAGTACACGTACGACGATAACCCTTGATTCATCAAAAGGACAACTGGGATGCACCATGCAGCGTCACCAATTTCCCGTTAGATCTGCATTTGCCACAAATCCCAAGGGCAAACTTTCGAATCAAAGGCAAAGGGCCTCGCACACATGTGGGAGTGGCGCGAGGAGGCGAAACGCCGCCAAGGCGAAACTCCGCTGCCGCGACAAATCACGGCACGGCGGACAGAGCTCCGGTGTGATCTCATGGCGACATGGCGGGTACGATTGTTGCAACCTAGTGCTGGGCACGCCACAAGTGCGGCGGTAAGTCCCCTCTTTGAGGAGTGGATAGGGAGGCGCCACGACGTCCTCACCTTCCGCCTAACACAGGTCCTCACCGGGCATGGATGCTGTGGTGGGTTCCTGTTCAGGATAAAGCGAGAGGAAATGCCCGGGTGTTTCCATTGCGTGGATCGTCTGGAGGACACGGTGGAGCATACGGCGGAGGTGTGCCCTGCCTGGGCGGAGCACCGCCGTGTCCTCGTGGAGGCAATCAGCGGCGGCGACCTCTCGCGTCCGGCACTGGTGCGAGCCATAGTACGGAGCGAGAGGGCATGGGAAGCCATCACCTCCTTCTGCGAAGCAGTAATGCTCGCGATGGAGGAGGCGGGGTGCGTTGGGGAGTGGCAGTCTCTGCGCCTGCACGTCCTTAGCTGCCGCAGGAGGAGACGCCCCGGGCGTTAGGAGTCGATCGCGGACTCCCGGCCACCGAACGCGCGGGCTTGCGGGCGGCGAGCAATGGGTAGCTCGCCGCCCGGTAAGGACCAGGCCCGTGTCGACGGCGCGTAGTGTTCCACGTGCGCCTCAAAGAGATATCAGCAAACTGAAGGGGTCTGCTAGGACTGATGCCTGCCAGGGTCGCAAAATTAGTTTGAAAGAGATACCGTGGCCCTGGCATATGGAAAACTGAAGGAACACGGGTGGGTTTTAGTCAGTAAAACTCTAACACGCCCTTCCGCTACACCCAGAGCGGGAGACGTCATTTGAGGGTTTCCCACTCAAAATAAAAAGGTCGGTCATCCAGGTACTTATAATATAAATCAAATATTTTTTTCTATACTTTGAGTAACTAACGTGTTGGCCACGGAGACGGACTAGGCGCGGTTGCGGGTGGCGGCGGCGGATGGCTAATTGAACAAATGTATGAGAACGTATAAAACATGCCACGACGCGCGCGCGGCGGGCTAGAGCGGCTGCGGCTGGCGGCGGCGGTCGGCGGCAGCGGTGGCGGGCGAGGCGGGTGGGTGGAAACAATACTATGAGTCAGTTTGAGCCTGGCCACGGTGCACAGCGGTTTTTCGAGCGGTTGAAAAGGGCTACCGCGGGACGGATCGAGTGAAACAATTTTGTTTAGACGAATTGACGAGCGGCGGGATTTTATAATGGACACTGAGGCATTTATTACAGAAATATTAAACCGACCACGTATATGGATGTCCAAGCATCCACAACATAAATATAAAAATGTCCCTTTTGGATTTAACTTCGCATTTTAAATGTACTTCAATATGTTGAAGTATATAATCAAAAGTTTCAATACTCATTCTAGTGTACTCATTAAATTTGTCCGGATACTTCCTATAATCTGCATAAAGATTCAAAAATTCTCCACATTTATGACGATCTTTATTTAAGTCATGCACTCCGTCTCTTGAATTTAAAATGTCGTGCATAAAATACGAACTCCTGGCAAGGCAACTACGCGTCACTTTAGTTATAGGCATCCTCAATACGTCCACTTAGCCAGCCGCTATAGCCGCTACTGAATGTACGTGGCATGCCACCCGCGCCCGCACAAGTCACCCGCGCCCGCGCTTAGCCTAGCCCGTCTACGTGGCCAAGGCGTAAGTAGTATTAGCCCATGGCCCCTAAACTCACGGTCTGGCCCTGCTAAGGGCAACCCCAAGAGGGGTACGAACCTTGGCTTAGGCGATCACTGGTGGGGAGGGCAGCAAAAGACAGGCTGGATCTGGGTTAAAATTATTATTTAGGGACTAATTTAAGACTACGGCGCAGCATCGCGGGCTGGCTCTTGCAAGGGTCAGGAGGGACTATTTAGTTGGGGTCGCGACGATGGACCTGGGCGGCGACGTCGGTATGACGATTTGTGTTTGTGTGATGATCTACGAACTGTATTGGTTTCCTTTTTGCTCTCCTGGAGGAGGGTAGTGGGGTCATCGGGATCGGAGAGTGTGTGCTGCGAACAGCGGACTGTGCTAATGTTGAAGGGAGTGTAACTAGCTGCCGCGACAACCAGAGGGTTGCGGTGGGTTGCGGCTCTATCGAAGAAACGCTGCCAACTGAATCACTGTCTTGAGCCAAAATTGGGACAAAAGTTTTTTCTCTATATCTATACTATGGAAAAGTAGTGCCCGTAGCAAATATTTTTATCGAGTCGAGATCCTAAAAGTTCTGCTGCAATTTTAGAAAGATCTAATTTACGCACCAAGTTGTTTAAATCTGAATAGAGAAATCAATCAGTCGACAGTCAGTCACATTTACTAGATATTTTTAATAACTACCAACAAGTAAATTAACAGTCGAAAATAATAATTGTTCATTATCTGCCTAGCCTTTTCCCAACTATTTTGGGGTCAGCTTCCAATCTAACTGGATGCAGCTGAGTACCTGTATTTTAAATGGAGCGACTGCCTATCTGCCTCCTCAACCCAGTTACTGGGTATTACGATACCCCTTGGTAAGACTGGTTGTCAGACTTTCGGGCTTCCGACGATCCGTTACGACTGTCTAAGATCTACAAAAGACAGCCGGGACCAACGGCTTTTTTTTTGGATGGTATATCATCAAATGACGTCTCCCGCTCTGGGTGAAGCGGAAGGGCGTGTCAGAATTTTACTGACCAAAACCCACCCGTGTTCTTTCAGTTTCCCATATGCCAGGGCCACGGTACCTCTTTCGAACTAATCTCGCGACCCTGGCAGGGGAACCAACGGCTTAATGTGCTTTTCGAGGGACGGAAGAGTCTCGGTTTGTAAAGATGGTCACCCATCCACGAACCAACCGCGGCAAGCGTAGCTTAACCTGAACGACCGACCTGTGCAGCTGATGTAACTTAGCCACAAGCCCTTCCAAAAATAATAATTGTTGTTATATCATATTTGTACTATGGTAGCATTTATGAATATTTCTACAAAACCTTATGTGATAGAATGTTTTCTTTATTTTTCCGTTAATGAGGATCTCAAATTCTATAAGAAACCATTATTCGATTTCAATTAATTTTACCCATGCATACCATTAATCAAAATTTTAGTTTAAGGTTTTTAAATATTTTGTATGAGTTGTCTACTCCATAGTTTACTATGCGCAAAAATTTCAAAGAACGAGACAAATTAACGTCACTTGGCATGCACATTTTTCTTAAATATGTTGCCGTCTTTATCTTGCACATTTATTTTAAGGGTTATGCGACGGCGACAAGAATAATGCGTAACGAAAAGCCATGATGGTAAGTAACGTTTTTTTTAATTTCGTTCAGTGATAATTCCTTCGTTCCTCTTTTGGCCACTGGTAAAATAAGTCATTAAAGTTTGTGGCGATGACGTGCGACCGACCACTGAAAATAGATCTGCCACTCCCCGCGTGCGGGGGAAACAATCCAACTATCATTTATTCTCAAGGTAGGGTCTTAAGTATTCGGTAATCGGCCGAATAATATCGTCCCTTTATTGGTAAAACCGATTATCTGCACTTTTTTTCAAAAATGAGTTATTTATACCAAGCTACTCAACTTTTTGAGCTCTATCTACAGGTAAAACGGATTTTTTTATACGATGCATAGTTTCCGAGATAGATACGCAAAAACAATTAGTATTATAAGCTTTTAAGTAACATCTGCATTCAATAACAGCTAAAGTCTTATAACTGTACGATTTTTTGGAAGCCTTGCAATCAAAAACACATTCCGTTTCTTATCTTATTTTAGTTTCAACTAGCTTTTGCCCGCGGCTTCGCCCGCGTGGATGTCGGAAATTAATGCAAGAGGACGTACTACCGCGATAAGAATGTGTTATTCCAGGTTATATAGGTAATATAGACTCTTTGTGCTATTTTCGATCCAGATCCATTCAGCCATTTTTGCGTGATTGAGAAACAAACACCCAATCATACATATTTTCACATTTATAATATTATTACTTAGTAGTAGGATTATAACTCATATTACTTAGGATTCATAGTTTATGAGAACATCATGTGTGTTGGTGTTTTTAAAATAAAAGTAATAGTATTCAGAGTAAGAAGACTGTGACATAGGGCTTGGTTTAGTTGAATATAAGTCTTCCTGGTTTTTCTTAACGCTCCTATTTTACCTATACAGACACTCAATCATTTACCAGACACCGAACATAATTATAGGAATAGTACTTTTGCCAGTGGCTTGGCCCGTATAGCTGTCGGAAAATATCACCCGGGAACCTACTACCGGGATAAAGTACCTAGGTATCCTATCTGTTACGTATCCATGATATAATACCTATATCTTTGTGCCAAATTCGATCTAAATCCTTTTGGCCGTCTTTGCATCATTGAGAAACAAACACCCAAAAATCTAAACATCTAAGCCATTTCGCGGTCTCTTACTTGGAATAATACTATTAGGTTTATTTTGAGTATAATGAACACACATGATATTCGCAATTACTATGAAGCCAAAGTAATATGAATTACAATCCTACTTATTCTGTACTACCCGGCCCCTGCCAACGCGCTCTGCGCCCACTTTTTAAATCTCTAATATCTTCTAAGATATTCATTTAAATTACATGCTGTAAAGGGCCATATTGATCTATATTAAATGCACAATGTATTTAAGGTACTTAATTGGATAAGGATTAATGCTGTATTGCTTAAAATCGCTTCGTAAATAAGCCCTTATTTCTCGTAAAAAGTAAAAGATAAAAAATGGTTATTGTGGGTTATCCCTAAGAGATAGACATATACCATTCAGGACATTTTTGTGGGCCTTTTTAAGGTGTACAATACTGTAGTACATTATTTTGATCTATTTCGTAGGATTCAGCCAGGGTTCGAATTTTGAGACGTATGTCAGCGTAGTTTTCGAAGATAGTTATTTTTTTTTCTAAAATAAAAGAATCTTTCTAAAATAAAAATAGCCTAAGTTACTCCTTGTTACATCAGCTATCTGCCAGTGAAAGTCCCATCAAAATCGGTCCAGCCATTTCAGAGATTAGCGGGAACGAACAGACAGACAGACAGACAGACAAAAATTGTAAAAAATGTTGTTTTGGTATATGTATCGTGTATACATCCATATACACTTAGTAAAAAGTGGTTATCTTAATATTAAAAACAGACACTCCAATTTTATTTATTTGTGTATAGAGTATAGATGTATAGATTTACTTACACTCTGAACATACTGTAGCATTTTACTAATACAAATTAAAATACTTTAAATGGTTCTGGTACTGCTGAATTATTGGAAAGTACTTAGAATCTTACACATTAAAAAGAAAGTAAGTAGTTCTACTTGCTTTTAACAGACCATAATCCTTTGCACTTGTGCAGATTTTAATTCAATTAAAAGAGATTATGCAGCTTTATTTGTTTTTCCACAACATCAGAGATCGTATCGTTAAGATTTAAATACAAGTAAAAGCAACTATGCTTAAATAGTTTTTTTTTTCACCGAAGCGTATGGTGATATTTCTAGATAAATATTTTCAGCTGAAACCAATTATCGACGCTTGATCTTTTGTTTCACGCGCACTGCGCGCGCACATGACTTAGTCGCCATCTTTGATGGACGAATCGTGCGCCGGCTGGTTGTAGTGTTTTGTTTTTGTTTATTTTTATTTATTTTATTAAAACTTTATGCACAAGTAAAAAATACTGTACAAAGGCAGACTTAATGCCTGAGGCATTTTCTACTAGTCAACCTTAGGGTGATGCAGAGATAAAACATGGCAGGTACAACAAATGGAATAGATATATCGGGAACAACTATAAAATACAAGTGTAAATACTAATTCATAAATACATAAATACATACATATAATACATACATATAAACAAAAAAACTGTGTCAGGAGAACCAACGATCGGTAGACGAGAAAACGAATCCAGCAAATCAGCGCTGGTAAGTTTCTGTCAACTTCTGACGGATATGTTCACGAGCTTTCATTTTAAAAGTTAAGCGACTGGTTGCCGTCCTGATGTTCAGAGGGAGCGCATTCCAAAGAAAAACCTCGTGGACAAAGAAATAAGAATTTATGAAACCAGAACGGTGACAAGGACACCGTAGAAGACAATTATTGGTGGAACGAAGACTTTTAGTATGGGCAGAGTATAAATATTGAATTTGGGAGGTCAAGAAAGAAGGAGAAGTGGGTTTGTCGAGAAAAGAGAACCGCGTTTTCAGAGCCCTCAACTCTCTGCGCTGACGAATGGGTAACCACTTTAAAAGCAGACGGTGCGCGGATACGTGGTCATACTTACGAAGATTGAAAATGAACAGAATGCAATTATTGAGAAGGCGGTCAAGTTTATTGAGGAGATCTGCATTCAGGTCGTAGTAACACACATCGCCATAGTCAATTATGGGAAAAATCAGGGCAACATGTACAAGCATTGTTGTTATGTATGATGGGAGTAGGTTTTTCAACCGATAAAGCGACCGCAACGTTCCGGTGACTTTTTGACTGATAGTCGTGACCTGCTTTTGCCAGTCAAGACAAGTGTCAAAATGCATACCAAGATTCTTGACATTGGAGCTAAACGGAATGATGGAAGTGTCGAAGATTACAGGTGGCACAGCTACGCTAGTCAGCTTCCTCATATTGTAAGGGCTCCCTACTATGATAGCCTGACACTTGGTAGGGTTAACCGCCACCCCAAATCGATCTGACCAGTTTTTTATGCGATCTAAATCCCGATTTAGCTCCTCAATGGCATTGCCGATGTCGTCAACACTTTTCCGGCAGTAAAGCTGCAAGTCGTCAGCATAAAGATGATACGCAGTTCGAAGCACGGTGGTAATGAGGTTAATAAAAATAGAGAATAAAAGAGGAGATAATAATATACCGCCTTGAGGGACGCCAGCTGCAAGATCACACCAATTCGATGAAGAGTCTCCTGCAGTAACAGACTGCTGACGTCCCTGAAGATAAGAGGAAAACCATTCCAGTACCTCTGGAGAGACCATAAGATAGGAAAGGATGGATAAAAGGACTTCGTGACTGACGGTATTTTAAAATCATTGGAGAAGTCAATCAACACTAAGACTGTTACTTTAGTATCTTCCATTCCCCGCCTTCTATCGTCAGTCACTTTAAGGAGAGCTGAAACGGTACTGTGCCCAGGCCTGAAACCGGATTGAAATGGACTGATGAGGGAGTTGTGATGAATAAAGTGGGAAAATTGTTTGTGAACACTGGCCTCGAGCATTTTTGAAAGAAAGGGAAGGATGGAAATTGGGCGAAAGTGACTAGGAAGACAGGGATTGAGTATCTTAGGCAAAGGCCGAACAAGAGCCTTACGCCACAGGGAAGGGAAAACACCGGTGTAAAGGGAAAAGTTTATGATGTGGGATATCGCAGGCAGGAGTTGAATAAGAGCCGTCACGATCATGTGAAGGCTGATATCATCGCAGCCCATGGCTTTGGATTTAATGGATGTGATAATCTTTTTGATCTCTCCTGGGTCGACTGGGGTGAAGACAAAGGGGTTGATATTGGGACGCGTCAGATCAGCAAGGTAGTCGAGAGTTTGACCTTTGGTTAGACTATCTTAAGTTGGTACGGTGGAGAAATGTCGGTTTAGGTTGTCCAAACCAATTGTGCTAGGAAGGTCTGACTGTCGACACTTGCCGATGCCTAAAGTTTTAAGGAACTTCCAAATATCGGCAGGAGAAGAAAAAGTGATATTACTTAGGATGTGGTGGCGTTCAGCGTTGCGTATTATCTGATTACACCGATTCCTAGCAGGCTCTGACCGACAGACCCCTCTTTCCCACTGGGCACTCTGGGCAAATGCCCAGGGCCCCGTGATCGAGAGGGGCCCCCTACTCCTTGCCAGATCACTAAACGATAACCGATATTTATTGCCGAAAAACTTTTTGATTCGAATAAATCGAACCTAAATTACTGACTAAAATACCAATTTGCTTACAGCTTTTGCATGCGCAAAGCTAATCTACTCTCACCCAAAAATTAGGCTTTCCGATTTCAGCATGCTTAGATAAATTCAAATATATAAAAATACAATTCAATGGTATACTAAGTACGTAAAATTCTCTAAAAATTATATGCATTATGTCTCGATTTCTGATGCGTTGTTCTCAAGATATTTAATCAACAAAATATAAAAAAGCTAATTTTTTATAAACGAAAAATTATGTAAGCTTTTGTTTACAAATAATAGATAGCGGTAAATTTCTAAAATAGAAATATTTTTCCTATAATTGATATGCTGAGCGTTCATCTAAGACAGCGATTAAGTTCGTATAAGAACATTAGTAAACGTTTTGATTTCTTTTTTCGCTTGAAAACTCTACATTCTGAAGAGTTGAGACAAAGTTGTAAAGAATTTGCTGAATTTTATTATCAAGATGTTAATGAGAAAGAGTTAGAAATGGAATGTCTTCATTTAACAGAATACTTGAAAATTGTTCACAGTGAATGAGGGAACTAATAGTACATATCGCACACCTAGATCTAAAGTAAGACAACTCAAAAATTGTGAATTTTGAGTTATCATTGAATTCATATGCTCGATAACCCTACGCAGCTATCCAAATTAACAGGTTCAATAAAAACTTGAAAGATTCGTCGCTAGAGGGCATTAGTCTTCTTTTGTTGAATCAACGCAAGTCACCCCCCTCCTGCCTTTTTACACCAGTAATCTTTGGGTCAGCTGTTCGAAAAGGTCGCTGGATGTCCTACGCGTCCAATATAATAATGTTTTTAGGATGCTGTTACGACTGCCTCGTTTTTGCAGTGCCTCAGAAATGTTTGCGGTGAACCATACTGATGGATTTCATGCCATCATTCGAAAAAAAACGGCCTCACTACTGAGCAGAATAAGAGGCAGTCATAATAGCATCCTGAAGGCTGTGGTGGCAGACACTTCCTCTGCCATAATAAGGCAATTTGTCAGAAGACTTATACCCTAGTGGCCATTTGCAATGTCCAGTTGCTGGGTGATCTTCTCATTATTATGTCTGTAGAATAAGTTACTAACAATAGTGTTTTAAGGAAAACTGTTACTAACAATTTATGGATCTTAGTTGTCCGAATTAAAATGATTTTATTTATTTATTTATTAAACAAATGTATTGTGAGTTGACCTTCGCTAGTCCTAAGGAGTGCACGTGTTAAAACGAACGAAAACCCGGACATTTTGAATTGTTATAGTTTTGATGAAAAAATACGAGAAAAATACAGAGTTAATTAGAGTTGTTACAGTGTTGGTGAATTGTTCTGTCACATTACATCGAGAAATTTTGACTTGTTCCAGTTTTGTTTAATAAGGTACGATATTTTTTTGTTACTATTTCGACTTCAATTTGTTTTGAGGGATCGACTTGTAAATTTATAGTTGACCAACTTTTGTGGAAACAAATTTATTTCAATGTTTTTACATACAAAATGCGTGGTTTTACTTGTTTTGGCTACAAAAATCATGCTATGGTATTAAAGTGTTTCATTTAAAATTATGTTGTTTTTATTAAAGCTGTCTACTGATTTTTTATGAAGGGTTTTTTGAGTTAACCTACTATTGTTGGCAACCTAAGTCTTTATGTTTGATTTCTTTTTATAAAAACGAAGTGCAACCTTTTCATTTCTTATAATAGCCATTTTTCTTTTCAGAGAAAAATGCAGCGTGGCCGTTTTCTTGTTAATATTATAAAAGAACGTTATAAAGATAAACCATTACAAGTTGATGAACAAGAGACAGACACGTCAATGAATGTTGAACAAGAGAATAATAAAGAAAATAAACCAATGAACTCTTCCGAGCTGATCAAACCATGCCACAGTCAGCAAATTGAAAATAATCTTTGTTTCGTCAAGTGAAGAAAGTGTAATAGATGATTCTGATACTGATCCAAACTATGTCCGGCCAAAAAAGAAGAAACTGCACCCCAAAGTAATTTCTAGTTCATCTTCTTCTTCAAGTAGGAATAGCTCGTCTAACTCTTCAAAATCCAGCGATAGTTCTAGCAGTAGATCTAATTCGGAAACTGAAACCAGAGCTGTTACTGATGCTATTACCCAGACTCAGAGTCAAGACATTGTCAATGAAGATCGCAATGATCAACCTAATGAAGAAGTAAAAAAAAGTTACGTTAGTTAAGTTACGTTTATTTTTATATTTTAGCTTTATGTATTTATTTAAGTATATGTTAATTTCTTGCATTATTTATGTATCAGTATATTTTAGTTTAAGACTTCACATATTCATATCTCTCTTCTTGTTTTCACACACTATTGTCTACATTTCTTTTTCATTTCTCCTTTCGCAGGTCTGCTGGAAGAAATTTCTTAAAAAATAAGCAGTACCTTTGTACTCAATTGTATTAATATGCCTTATCACTCTGTTTTTTTTTTACTGTGTGTACATAAATAATAAAATAAATAAAGAAGAGACTAAAAAAAGAATATGCATGGAAGGCTAATGTTAGTAAAGTCCTGAGGAATTCTGGTAAAGCCTATCAATCTTCATCCAAAACCAAGAAAACCGTTCGAGAAAGGAAGCTTCCTACGTCTTGTGGTGAAAAATGCAGACTACGTTGCAATACGAAAACTAATGTGTCTTTTAAAGCCAATATCTTAAAGAATTCGGAATATTTTTATTTTTGTTTATTTGAAACTTTTTATTTTCTTGTTATTTAGTTTAATAATAAGAGAGTGATTTTTTATGAATGGGAAAAGTAATGTTCCCCTAATTTTAATTATTGATTTAAAATGAGCCATACCAAATTAAAACTTTCAAGTGTTTGTACTGACAAACTAAGTATTTTAGTTTTTGTCTAAGTAGTTTTGACTAAGTATTTTCGTACTTATGTTTATATTTTTAGTAATGATAAGATTATGTGAAATTGATGGAAATCTTAAAATTTAAGTACTTTAAAAAAGTATTTTGTTTAGAAAAGTTTCCTGTGCAGTATATTTTGAGAATGAGTTTTGTGATTTTATTTGCCTAACATTACAAGAAAGCTTACCGTACGGTGTCGTGCCGGACGTAAAGAATAGCACCACCCCATTTCTTCCCGTGGGTGTCGTAAGAGGCGACTAAGGAACTTACTAGAGAATGGGCAGCAGCGTTCTCTATGCATTTTACCACCATACTGCGATCGCCAACCCGCCTGCCAAGCGTGGCGATTATGGCAAATCCCCCCAAATCAGGTGAGGCTTCTGTCCAGTAGTGGACGTCTTTCGGCTGAAATGATGATGATGACAAGAAAGCTTACAAGTATTTTATTTGTTCCTAATAGATTTTAGATATTTTTGTTTTAGAAAAGCATTAAGTATTTATAATAAATAACTTCTATAATATTTTGTGTTTTTTTTTAGACCAACAAGAAAAATAAGAACACTAAAATAATGAAATAAAAGTTTTTTTAACGAGTTTAAAAAAGTTTTTATTCATTTTTTTAGTTAAAAGTTTAGTTGTGTTTGAAGAACTTTGTAATTTATTTTTTGTTTTAATGTAAGGTTAACTCAAAATGGTTCAGTAAAACCGGATTAAGTCGAAATGTGATTCAATATTCATACAAAGTCATTAATTACTATAGAGTGTAACAAATCAAAAATTATCAATTATCACTAAAAATAATTGATTGTTAGCCCCAGTTTATATACGATGACACTTTAAAACCTATCTAAGATCTAAAATAAAATTGACATTCATAGCTTCCCTAACAAAAAAAGGAGTAATACGTTTTTTTCATCTCCTGAAAAATGAACTTTTTTGACTTGTCTTAGTTTAGATCTAGGTGTGCGATATATTGAAAATATATCAACTTTTGAAAGAAAACAAAATTGAAGACACATTTCCAAATGTAGAAATCTCATTGAGAATCTTTTTAAGCATGATGGTAACTAACTGCAGTGGAGAACGCTCCTTCTCCAAATTGAAAAGAATAAAAAATGAATGAAGAAGTACAATGCTTCAAGAGAGATTAATCAGTTTGTCGCTAATGTCCATAGAATGTGATGTGCTCAAAAACATTGATTTTGAAGGAGTGATTAACGATTTAACCATCTCAAATCGAGAAGGGTTCCTCTTCAATCAACATAGATTCTTAAGTACTAACCTGTGAATGTTAAAAGAGTTACTTTTGTGGATTATATTACATTATCTATTCATTTAATGTGACTGTCAATAAAAATAAATCTAGAAGCTTGCTTATCTACTTTCTTTGTTTATTCTAACAAAATAGTATTCTGTCAAAGTCATAGGATAGGGGCCCCATTATCCTAATATGCCCAGAGCCTCCAATAAGTTAAAGACGGCCCTGCTGACCGATCCTTTTTACATTTCCGAAACGCACGGTCCCTCCGTCGCATGGCCATCTGAACTGTTCATCCAAGGGGCTGGTGGACGTTTCAACTTTATTTTCCTGACAGGAGCATGGGTATCATACAGCTTGATCACAGCATCGTTGAAGAAACGACCTTTTCATCAACTGAAGTAGGTAGCTGCTTCCAGGGATGACCAATCTATATTGGATGCATCTTGTTGAAGCTTCTCGCTATTCATACGTGCAAAAGCAGCCTGTACTGGAACGTGGGTTTAGGTTTAGAGGGTTTCAGGACATAAGATAGGAATATAAGGTCGAGACGGGAAAAGCCAGGAGCAACATGTTGACCATGTGAGGAAACTAAGGAAGGATTAGAGCCTTTTAAGCACCTTTTTTAGCAGATAGTCTACACAATTCTTAATTTTACTCAAGTAAAACCAATAGGGAACATGCAATATTTTTATTTTTGTTTTCACTTTAAAGAATTCCATGTAGAATAGACCACAAATATATTAAAAAATTAAAACATTGTAATTTATCGGAAAAAATGCTGTTTCAAATTGACAGTTTAAATTTTCCCGCGAAAACGGACCTATAGGTCCGATGACGTCATTCCTGTCTGTCACTGGCCGTATTTATTCGTCGGCTTTCATACTTTTGCATATTTTTTCGACTTTCGAGATATATTTTGTAAAAATTTAAAATGGACTATCCATCAACATCAGGTGATCATAACAATACCACTAATAATCCGAAAAAAGCCGCGTTTATTCATGTTTGGTGCCAATGAGTCCGTGACTACTTCAACAAAGTTTCCAAATAAATTGTTTTTGACTAGACGTTCAAACCCAAAATTGAGAAAAAAGTGATATCAAGCTGCAAAAAGAAATAACAATTATTCTCCAAAGACCCCTATTCGATGCTGTGAAGAACACTTTGACGTAAGTCATAAGGCGAATATACTTGAATGTCGTGTGTGTTTATACGTCATAAGGCGAATATACTTGTTTTACGAATATGCTTAGTTAATCTGCTTGTACGTAAAAACACGTTAGTTACCTACCTAATACTTACAAGACTTGTCTATAGTAGATTTTTAATTTTACAGTTTAAGATCGACGTCGATAATTGGTAAAAGTTTAAAATGTCTGGAAGAAACCTTTTTCTGAAAAAAGATCCCGTGTCAACACTAACTCTTGTTAAATAAATTCCTGGAGTCTGCTTTGATAATCCCAACTATCATTTTTATTTAAAAAACGCAATTAATATTCCCCTATAATAATATTCACTTTTACAACCATAACCTCAACAAGTCGTCGTAAGGGGAGTGACGTCACTAAACGCTGATTGGTGTTTTGAAATATGTTTCGTTTCAAGTAATTTTAATACGTAATTATTGTTAAAAATAAACATTATGTAAAATAAAAACAATGCAGTGGCCCATCTTTTATGCTTTTTTAACATTTAAATCATAAAATTTTCATAAATATTATATTTGCATCTTCCCTATTATCAATTTTTAAATTTCAATTTGTAGAATGTTTCAGAGTGTTATCGTATTTTTACAGTTGTTTTTGGTACCTTATTACTTTCTTCGAAAGGTTACGGTGAACCTATAAGCTCCAAGTGATTCAATTAATGATATATATGCTTACGTCGTTATTCAGGAAAAACCAACTAAATGACCGCCCTGAAGATAGTGTTTGGCATTTTTTCAAGCATTATCAATGAAGTACTTCTATTTTTATGATTTACAAACATACTCTATTAATTGTTTCATTATAATTACTTGATTGCAGTAAGATATATGTAATTTAGTTACATAATTTTTATGTCAAACTTTTAAATCATCATTGCCACAAGTTTAGTTTTCGGTAGATAATCGGTTTTTACCAATAAAGGGACGATATGTAGATATTCGGTGTTCGGCCGAATATAATAAAAGCAGCCGAATAGGCCGAATACCGAATTGTAATCGAATATTCGTTGCAAGCCTAATATTTTTACAAAGATAAGGTTCTTTAAGTGAATCATCTTGCTAATTATTTTTACCTGCGAGAAAGAGTGAGTTTGTTTTATTGATCCAAAATTCTAATAAAACACTAAGAGTCAAGTGTGACTGGAAGTTTATAATTACTGGGGATTTGCATGCTTTAATTGTAAGCTAGACATGTATGATCTCATTTTTATAACAACACCTATATATACCTATACATTAATAACATTAAAAATAAAATAAATAACTAACTATACAAACAAATAAAAAAAAAAACAAAAGACACTTAGGGGTCGAAGTACTCGTCCGCATCGCTGTCATCTGGAAACGTGCCCAGAAGACTGGCAAGTGTGACTGGAATGTTTAAACGATTTTGCTATACAATATATTATATTGATACACGGAGGAACTAAAATAATAAGGAAGTTGAGTAGTAGTATGACTAACAAATCATATTATTTATATTATTGAACTAGATTATTGAACTAGATGTTTGCAAACTATATATTTTTTGGATTTATTTGATTTTTTTTTTTCAAGTAAAATTCTTATAAATTTATACATACAAAGCATTTTTACTGCAGTGTACGACTTAACGCCGACAGACACTACGCCGACGGACTGAACACCGACAAGACTTTACTGCGACGGGACTCTTCGCCGACGGGATACTTCGCCGACAGGATACTGCGCCGACAGGACTCTTCGCCGTCAGGCGTCAGGGCTCATCAGCGACGCAATCAGATAAAGTAGGTTAATTATTTTGATAAAATGGTTAGGTTAGGTTAGAACTGTGACTTTCTACGCACGAGCCGAGCGAGCGAAGCGAGCGGTGCCGCAGCAGCAACCGGCGAGTGCCAGAAGTCAATAGATTATATTGATTCTTGTTGGTGTTCTGTCTGTCAGCGTGCAGTGGTAGTAGTTATTGTTATTAGAACGGAGTAAATATTCTTCCGTCAGACATGTTATTTTACTTTAAAAACTTATTTTATTCCGGAGATTGGTGTGCTTGCGTGTAGGCACGAAAAAATAATGACGAGACGACATACCTAAACATAGTAGGCACTATGCCGTCTCATCATAATTATACACGGTGATAGAAACAAAAAAGTATATAAAAACACATTACACATTTATTTCTTTGGGAAAACAAACAGTTACACAACAGTTTCTTAGTTAATAATCCTTAGTATCTAAAATCAATATTGTTTAGGTAACTCACGAAGTGACGACGTTATTCACATGTTACCTGTTAAAGTTTAATAAGAACTAACTAGGCATGCGAGTGAATTTACATTACATTGCGCTTAGGTTACAGTTATAAAGTAAATTTAGTTTGATAATTTTTGGATTAGATTTCATTTTTGAGTGTAAATAGAGTTATAATTATTTGCTATGCAACTCACGACGAACGAACTCCAGCATTGATGTGGCAAGGTGGAATGACGAATAGAGAGCTTGCGCGCACTTCGCGTCTTAGAACAGTTCTAGGTACAACATAATTAATCTTTCAATTCTGAGCAGTCAAATCTGCTGCTACAAATGCAGGATAAGTTTTTAACCTGTGCGCAAATTTTAACAAATTAAACTTAAACGAGTTATAATAATCATGCAATTATATTTTCATATATCTTAGTACAAAAAAATTAAGTTATCGTTAACGAAAGATGTCCATTTTGAAACTGGTTTTTATGGTAACTTGCGAGTGGCTCCGGCGCGGCGGCGAAGGTGAATGACCGAGCGTAGCTACAAGTACCTACCAGTTCGATCGGTCAAAATTCTAAGAAGTTCGACATACCTACGCGGCGGTGAAGGTGAACGACCGAGCGTACCAGTTCGATCGGTCAAAATTCTAAGAAGTTCGAAGTACCTACGGCGTACTAGGAAAAAAATAAGTATCGAAAAAATAGTTGAAATGTGTTCTATTACTGATAAAGAACCACCAAAAACAAAAATTGCGCACTAGTTAAAAAAAAATCCTGTATGTAGTGCAGAAATATCATCTCTAGGAAAAGGCGCGTAGACCTTAAGTCCATCAACTCAACACCCTTACCAGGCGCGGTCGCAGCCTACGATTTCGGGGGGGTCACCATGAGTACTGAAGAAAATTTTTAGGAAGGTACATCGCCTCGTTGGTCTACTAGTCGCAAGCGCTACTGATGAGCATGAAGTCCCGGGTTTGATTCCCAGGTCGGGTAATATTATTGGGATTTTACATCAGAAATTTCTCAGAAGCAGCCTGGAGTCTAGATTTGTGCCCGGTTGATGGCAAAAAGCTCGCTTCATATGACATGGTACTTAAACAGAACTGACAAAATAAGTGTACTATATTTAGGTACATCTCTGTCAACCTTTCGGGAATTACAGGCGTGACGATATGTATATGTTATTATGTCACAGCACTATTTGATAAACAGTAGGCAATTGAAACGGAGTAGAAAATTATTGTAATAGGATACTTAATGAGAAGAGCGAGCGAAGCGAGCTCGAAAATTTTGACAACCCGCCTGGTTTAGGTTCGGTTTTGTTTATACAGAATGAGTTTTTATCCAGTGCGTAAATTGTAACCATGAATTCAGCATATCATTCTAGACCCCCGTGCGCAGAAATTTTTCGTCGGTTTTACAAAAAAAAATCAGCTGTTTCATAGAAAAATGCAATACCTATGGGGTCAAAATGTATGAAATAGCTGATTTAATTTTGTATAACCGACGAAAATTTTCTACGCTGGGGGATCTAGAATGATATGCTGAATTCATGGTTACAGTTTGCGCACTGGATAAAAACTGATCCTGTATTTTCAACATAAGTAGGAGTTACATTGTCGATTTATGCCAGGAAAGCCCCTGGGCTTTACTTGCCTGCAACTATGAGAATTATGAATGTAAGAGCGAGCGTAGCGAGCTCAAAAATTTTAACAACCTGCCTGGTTTGGGTTCGGTTTTGTTTTATATGTTCAAACAGAAATAGGAGTAACATTGTCGATTTATGCCAGGAAAGTTCTGTAACTACGAGAATAATGAATCCAAGAGCGAGCAAAGCGAGCTCGAAAATTTTAACAACCTGCCTGGTTTGGGTTCGGTTTTGTTTTATATTTTCAAACAGAAATAGCAGTAACAATGTCGATTTATGCCGGGAAAGCCCAGGCAACTATGAGAATTATGAATGCAAGAGCGAGCGAAGCGAGTTCAAAAATTTTAACAACCCGCCTGGTTTGGGTTTGGTTATGTTTTATTTTCAAAGATCAATAGGAGTTACATTGTCGATTTATGCCAGGAAAGCCAAAGCCAAGCCAGTGAGAGGCAATTTATGCGCCCTCATGACCCTATCCGCCGCAGGAGGAGACGCCCAGGACGTTGGGAATCGATAGCGGACTCCCGGCCACCGTAGGCTCGGGCTTGCGGGCGGCGAGCAATGGGTAGCTCGCCACCCGGTAAGGACCAGGCCCGTGTCGACGGCGCGTAGTGTTCCACGCGCGCCTCAAAGAGAGGGTCGCGAAGCCTGTTCGAATGAATTACCGAGGCCCTGGCATACAGGCAACTGAAGGAACACGGGTGGGTTTTAGTCAGTAAAAGACTGGCCCTCCCGCTCGGCCTAAGTAGGAGTTACACTGTCAATGGTAGGAAAGCCCAGGCAACTATGAGAAATATGATTGCAAGAGCGAGCGAAGTGAGCTCGAAAATTTTAACAACCCGCCTGGTTTAGGTTCGGTTTTGTTTGTATTTCCAACCTAAATAGGAGTTACATTGCAGATTTATGCCAGGAAAGTCCAGGTTACTATGCGAATTATGAATGCAAGAGCGAGCGTAGCGAACTCGAAAATTTTCCACACGTTCCGATAGGTTAGATTTTCTTTGATGGTTCTAAAAGGAAAGCTGAACTATCATGAGAATGTAGAATGCAAGAGAGAGCGAAGCGATTCTGATAAATTTTAGTACCACTAATTATGACATTTTAATTTTTGATATGTACCTTTTTTAACCCTTTGATCTTGATTTCTTATATTCTTAATCGTTTTGCAAATGTCCATCAAAGTGTCACACAGCGGTAACGCACAGCTTTCAGATATTTGCGCTGAACATTATCTAAGCTATTTTTTGTATAATGGATTCCATATTAATACGGCGTATTCAAGTTGTGACCTAATAAGTGACTTATAAAGATATATGCAGGACGCTGCAAGTCTGAGGTGGTTCTCATCGCAAAACCATACATGCGGTATGAGTTATTGAATTTTTTTTATGTGTTGATCAAGGTGGGAAGCATCATCATCATCTGTCTAGCCTTTTCCCAACTATGTTGGGTTCGGCTTTCAGTCCAATCAAGATGGGCTTACTATCCATTAGTACCCCTGATCTTTCACCGCCCGCGCACTTCATTATGAAAAGAATCACAAGTTACGCCTGCCAACTAAGTAATAGCAAATACATGAACTGGTTGATTATGCCTATACATATTTGCATCCTTACAAAAACAATATAGCAATAATAGTGATCTACTTTTTATACATTGATATAGCTGTAGAACGCGATTAAGATATTGTGCTAATCCTGTTAAGTTTCACAGTTGACATTCACCCTTATTGTTAGTCTTATCGCGTTACAACGACGGTGAACAAGAAGTTAAATGGAATGAAAATCGGTTTTTATGGTGAGGGCATTTGATGCGGAGTAATGAGGACCATGTACGTAGTGAGGAAAGTTTCGAGTACTTATGAATGTAGATGGTTATAAGTGTAAGTAGAGGAAGACTGAAAAAACTATTGATGTACTTATTGTTTAAACGTTTATGTTGCTAGAAAGGAGTTGATTGCTGCATCGCAGCAATCAACTCCTTTCTAGCAACATAAACGGCTCGTAAACAGCTCATAGAGATGAATGGAAGAAGAAATCATACTGCAGCAGCAAATAATTGTAGGGATGAGCAATGGGAGTGGTTCAAACAGTGCTTGTTCGAGCTCAACTTGTAGGTTTTATTAACCCTAGAGTGCTCGCGCTATGAGCATTTTGCCGCCCGCGGAGATAAAACTGTTTTTTTTTTAACACAGTACATTTTATCAAGGTCGAACGTCCTAGTAGCTGCCCCCCTGTTCCTAACCTCTGTGTTTTAGAAATTCGAAAAAATTTAGTACACGTGTGACTGCAGAACGACAGCGTTTTTAACGCTGTGTCGCGTTTGGCGGCAAATTGCTCACTGCGCGACTACTCACGTAAGTAAAATTTGTGTCTGGTTTTTTCTTCTGTAGTTATAGTAGTTGGTTTTCATCGCGTTTAATGTTGTTTTGATATACCTAAGTATTGTAATAATAGGTATTGATATTTAATTTTACCAAATTAGTCTTTGTATACTGTTGTTTTGCTTACTTTATATATTATCCTTTTAGGTAAGCGACGCGTGAAGTGTAAAAAATAAATAAACAGGGCAGACAAACAGTTTCGTCGTTGGTAGAGGAGATGGAATTAGAAGAATATGGTGCACAAAGTTAGTTGGAAAATGTATCTGAAAGTGATAGGGAATCTGAACATAGTGATCATGAAATTGAAACAGAACAATCAGCAGCAGAATCTGATAATGATGCGCCATCTATCTCTCAAGTACCGACTGTAACACAATACGCCTCCCCAGAAATCATCTCAACGTGGTCGCGGACATGGAGCCAGAGTAGTACAAATATCATCTCGCCCTCACTCATTAACATAATCATTTATTATAACGACGAACCTTTCTGAAGGAAATTGCTGTGGCTATGACCAGACCACATATAATCAGAAGATCCAATGTAAAAACTTTGCACAAGCAGCTGAGGAACCAAATTTCCCGATTTGTGCCATCTGAACATCAAGATATACCCTCAGGTAGAGAAGGTATATGCGCAGTATGTTCTTCTAAGAAAAATAGAAGAACCAAAAAAGGGTGCAATAGATGTGCGAATTTACTGTGCAACGAACATTGTATATACATTTGCCAGGACTGTTTTGCTAAAATATATGTTGTAGAAAATGAAAACCTTTAATTTTGTCAAATAGCTTAATTTTTCTGTTTTTATTGAAGTTTGAGCAAAGACTTTGTTAAAATTCAAAATAATTTACGTAAGATTTCCCAAAGCATTTTTTTCTAATATTAAGTTTAAAACTACTATAAATGTTACTTTTTCTAATAGTTTTTGATTTATTTTATTGTTTAAAAATAACTGTAAATTTATTTATCTATTACTTTAAACAAAAACTCATGTTAAATATGGGCGGCAAAATGCTCCCCACGCGATCACTCGCGTTTCCCGGAAAGGCGCGACTACTCTAGGGTTAAAACCTGCATGCACTTCATTATAAAAAAAATAAAAAGATTCGCCTGCCAATGAAGTAATAGCAAATCCATCAACTTTGCTTAGTATGCGCATATTTTCAAATCAAATGAAATGAAATCACATTTATTCGTAAATGTAGGTTAAAAATTACAATAGTATGTTATAATAAGATGCACAGTTCGCTACATTTTACCTGAGAGCATACAAATAATACAAAAAAGTTAGTTGTGTCGATATCATAGACACACATTTGAAATAAAACAATTCAATTACTTATATACTAACACACAACTCCTAACTAGGGATGAAAATTGCCGAATGTTTCCGAAAGTTACCAGGAAACTTTCCAATATTCCCGGCAATATTGGGCAATATCGCCGGAATGTTGCCAGATTACATAGGGTTTTTCAAATACCATTTTCAAAGTCTGTGCGCTTGTGAGGTTTTATGTAATGGTGTAGGTAATTATACGTTAACATAACTCGGGACTCTGGGATCCCGGTCCTTTGGAAGGCGTACGAGGGGCCGAGGCCAACTCGCAGAAGCCCCTTAGACAATTTTTAATGATGAGGGGGCCCCAACCGACGATTATCCCTGTATACACCTATACAAGTGCACCCAAGGACAATCCTCGGTTGGAGCAGGACTATTACAGAATATGGAAACAAAACAAATTAGGCTATGGGTTTGGATGGCTATAGTGGATTGGTAACCGCAACTATGGAAGAACTATGCCCCTGCCTGATCAATGTTTTGTATACACGGGTAAAATTAATTAATTATACGTATTATTAGTAGTATGTATTATTAATTCATAATTATAATATTTTTTTTAATTATCCATGCTTATATGTCAAGATAAAGTTAAATTATGCCACTGGTAACTTCATGATAGCTAAACCCATAGCTTTTTAAGAATATCACTTATAAATTTTATACAAAAATAAAGAGGGTATTGATACCAAATGTAGTAAATATAAATCAAACAACTGTGTAGTGTTATTTTGTAAATATTTTCAACTTGTCATCAAGAACTTCATCTGTTTGAAATTAAATCGACTTTAATCTAAAAGGTTGGGGAAAAAGTTTCTTCGCATTTTTTAAGAAAATTCAAAACATTTTTTAATAAAGTTTATTTACATTTAACTAAAGTATGTAGGTACCATTTTGTTCGATAACTTTTTGCCATCTTGTAGGTAGGGACATGATCCCATTGCTATAGAAATTTTGGGACTTCTGGTCAAAATACCGCGACAAGTGGTTTTGGCAGTCCTCTCGTGATGTTAACCTGACACTGCCTAAAGAATTCTGAAGAGACCGAAACAGGTGGAAATCTGAAGGTGCAAGGTCAAGACTATACGGCGGATGCATTAACACCTCCCAGCCAAACTCTCTTAATTTTTGTTGGGTGGCTAAAGATGTGTGAGGTCTAGCGTTATCATGATGAAAAACGACACCCCTTCTGTTGATTAATTCCGGCCGCTTTCTCTCAACTTCTTGCTTTAATCTCATCAGTTGTTCGCAGTAGAGTTCAGAATCGATGGTCCTGCCTGGTGGTAACAGCTCATAATGAATAATGCCCTTCCAATCCCACCACACACACAGCATCACCTTGTTGCGAGTTAACCCGGGTTTTTCCACAGTCTGTGAAGCCTGACCGGCCTTTGACCACGACCTTTTTCGCACGTTCTTGTCATACGTGATCCACTTTTCATCACCAGTATCAGCTTCTTCAAAAATGGTTCGGTTTCATTACGTCGTAATAAAGAATCACAAATGAGTACACGGTTCATTAGGTTTCTTTCAGTGAGCTCGTGAGGTACCCAAATGTCGAGCTTTTTTGTGTACTTACCCAGTTTTTTTCGAATGCGCCAAAACTGTTTTGTGGTCAATTTCCAGTTCTTCAGCTACGTCGTAACTATTGGTATGCCGATCTTGCTCCACTTTTTCAAAAATGGCATCCATTTTATCCGTAATAGGGCGACCAGAGCGACGTGCATCTTTGACATCAAAATTTCCGGATTGAAAACGCTTAAACCAAATTTGTGCTACTCTCACAGACACTACACTAGGTCCATAAACATCGCAAATTTTTTTCGCGGCTTGCCTTGCATTTTTACCTTTTTTGTAGTAAAATTTTAAAATGTATCGAATTTCTTCATTAGATTCACTCATCTTGACGGTACGAAAAACAAATGAAAATCACACATTTTCCTAATTTGAATTTGGAATTATGTTCTTTAAAATTTAAACTTTCAATGATACCAAAACCAGCCAGATACAAATAGTATAGCCAAAGAGATTTTATTACAAGTTCATACATACTATAAGGGTCTGGCCGCGAAAAGTTGTACCATAACACACTGGAACATGTAACACACATAACACACTAACACACTGGAAAGAGGCAGAAATGAGTAAATATAGGTTTACATGTTGGTATTTTTATTGTAGTAGGTAAGGACTACCCTTAGTAGTAGGTTAAAAATAAAAAAATATATCATAAGTAGATATTTATGATTCTTTATTTTTTTCAGCTATAAACACTTTGAAAACAAACATGACAAAAAATATTTAAGAGTCCTAAGTAACATGATAACAATTGCAACTAAGGCAAAAAATGTTTTTAACATCTTCCTAAATAGCATTATTTTTATATCTACTATCTAATTTAAATTAAAGTATTAAATGACTAAAAATCTGTAAGTGACAATAACGCTGAGTATTAGCATAAATCGTTATTAAAGAAAAAAACAACAACTTTGAAAACAAACTTGACAAAATATAATAGGTCTTTACCTATTAAAATGCCGTTTTGTATGAAAAAAATTAAACGAATTTTTTTCATGTATTTTTTATTTGTATTAATCGAAATAATCACCCATGCAATCAATGCATCTTTGCCAACGCAGTGGCAGTTTATTGATGCCCTTCTTAAAAAAATCTGCTGGTCGGGAGGCAACAAATTCTTCAAAGGTATTTTGTACTGCCTCCTCCCGGGTATTGAATTTTTTTCCCGCCAAGAAGTTATCCAAATTCTGGAAAAAGTAGTAGTCTGTAGGCGCAAGGTCTGGTGAGTAGGGTGGATGACGGAGAGCTTCCAACCCCAGTTCTTGCAACTTGGAGACCGTCTGCTGTGCAGTATGAGGTCGCGCGCTGTCGTGCAGGAGCAGCGGAGACGAGCGATTGACCAATGTAGGTTGGAGATGTGCCAGCTTCTCCATCATTGAGTTCAGTTCTTCACAGTACACATCTGCAGTAATGCTCACCCTGTTTGGTAAGAAGCTGTGATGAATCACACCGGCGCTAGACCACCAAACAGTGACCATCACTTTTCTAGGGGTAAGTTTTTGTTTAGGGCTTTGTTTAGGTGCTGAACCAGGATCCAACCAACTTGCTGAGCGCTTGCGGTTATCAAACAGGATCCATTTTTCATCGCAGGTAACAATGCGGTTCAAAATTCCTTCATTTGTGTGTCTGTTGAGCAGTGCAAGGCACGTCTCGACGCGTACTTCGCGCTGGCGATCATTGTATTGTTTTGACGCTAACGTCGAAAGCTGCTGCTAATTCAGCCGTAGATTGTGTATCATCAGCTTCCACAATCGCTTTAATTCGTCATTGTCGACCAAAGTCTTCGGACGACCGCGAGGTTCATTTTTCAGGTCGAAATTTCCAGAACGGAAGCGAGCAAACCAATAACAGGTGGTGCGTTGGTTTGTAGTGTTAGCTCCGTAAACGTCGTTGATGTTGCGTGCCGCTTGTGCCGCGTTGCTGCCACGACGGTACTCATATTCCATAATTACTCGAATTTTTTACGTATCGACAACCGACTTCCTTAAAAAAACACTACAAAGTCAAAAATAACTTTAATTTCGGAATTCGGTGTCTGATCTGTATTTAAGGTTTTTTTGCCACCGACTTCCGAAATTAAAGTTATTTTTGACTTTGTAGTGTTTTTTTAAGGAAGTCGGTTTTTATTTTATTGTAAAAAGTTTTTATTTTTAACTCTTTAGTTATGGTTGATACCCCGCACTAATCTAATCGCGTTATTCGTTCATTTGTCGCGCCAATGCTTAATGCAAATATAAGACTTATATGGTTTTCACATAGATCCCACTGTCCGAATAGAACCAAATTAAAATGGGACCATTTGGGAAGCACCAGCTTTCAAATAAAAATAAAAAACATCGAAATCGGTTCACCCAGTCAAAAGTTATGAGCCAGCAAACATTAAAAAAAAAACAGACGAATTGATAACCTCCTCCTTTTTTGAAGTAGGTTAAAAAATCAACAAAATAATAGAATTGAGATCTGGAAATGTGTGACAAATACTAAATATTCATTAATCAACAAATTTTTTCACTTAAAAACCATATCAAATGTCTTAATTATTAAAATAAATATCGTCACCGTTATATTTAAGTAAATATTCTTTTGGGCATTGTTCATTTAGCAATAGATATATTTTTTTACAATAGAAACCATTGGCACAGTATCGTAACCTTTTTTTTTTGTATCACAAATTTTAGTGTAGGCTTTCTGACCGTTTTTAAAAACCGGCCAAGTGCGAGTCGGACTCGCGCACCGAGGGTTCCGTACAAACCTGCAGGTCATCATCATCATCATTCGTCATCATCGTTTATGAAATTAAATGTTTTTTTTTAAATTTTTATATTTGAGTTGACTGAATGAAAGGTAAATTGTGGTTTACGATTTACGACGTATTAAAAAAAAACTACTTACTAGATCTCGTTCAAACCAATTTTCGTTGGTAGTTTTCATGGTAATGTACATCATATATTTTTTTTAGTTTTATCATTCCCTTATTTTAGAAGTTACGGGGGGGGGACACACATTTTACCACTTTGGAAGTGTCTCTCGCGCAAACTATTCAGTTTAGAAAAAAATGATATTAGAAACCTCAATTTCATTTTTAAAGACCTATCCATAGATACCCCACACGTAAGGGTTTGATTAATTTTTTTTTTTGTGTTTCAGTTCTATGTATGGGGAACCCCAAATATTATTGTTTAAAAAAAAAATGATATTAGAAACCTCAATATCATTTTTGAAGACCTAACCATAGATACCCCACACGTATGGGTTTGATGAAAAAAATTTTTTTGAGTTTCAATTCTATGTATGGGGAACCCCAAATATTATTGCTTTTTTTCTATTTTTGTGTGAAAATCTTAATGCTGTTCACTGAATACATCCACTTACCAAGTTTCAATAGCACAGCTCTTATAGTTTCGGAGAAAAGTGGCTGTGACATACTCGGACAGACAGACAGACAGACAGACAGACAGACATGGCGAATCTATAAGGGTTCCGTTTTTTGCCATTTGGCAACGGAACCCTAAAAATGAAATCAAATAATTATTAGCTTCATCTTTTGTAGTTATACTTTCGACAAATCTTTCTTTTATAATACCTTACAAGTACACAATCATTGGCATTTATTGTTTATTTTTCTTCAAGAGTATTTAAATTATCCTCTTGGCTTAGCAAGTCTTCATCTAAGAATTCTACATTTTCTTGCATCGGCAATATTTCATTTTCTATTACTATATTTGGTTGTTTATCACTCCAGTTATCGTCATGAACCTGCTCATCCATCACATCTTGGGGAATAAATATTTCATCTTCCGTTGAATCTTGTAATGAATAATTATCATCATTTTCTGTAGAACTATCGTCATCAATTCTTGGATTCTTGGGTTTCACTACTTTATTCGCTTTATTTAGTTTACGCTTCAGTTTTCCCATTTTTATTTCTTTAGTTATTCCAGAAGTTGTGTTAGGATTATTAATTTATTAGGTGATGGGAATAATCAAACTTCACTTTTTAGGTTAACTTTCAATATGAACTTTTATTTTAACCTTTATGTTATTTAGAAGTAATGTGACTAGTTCCTATCACACGAACGGGACGAATGAAAAACTGAACGGAGGGCAGGCGCGTACGCATGAATAGGCTCTTTGTCTCTCAGAAATATAAACAAATTAATTTTTGCTAGTAAGTAATTTCTAAGAAACTCAACACGCCCCCTCAAAAATTAATCGGTAGTAATTATACAAACAAAAATCGATATAAATTGAATACCTAACTAAATCACATTAACTTCCAAATATTTGCTGGGGAATTACAATTTGGTCCAACATTCGTTCGAGGGTTGAGGAAAACCCAGTAAAACCTCAACCAGACCAATTCAAATCAAAATGAATACTTAAGAGTCAACATAATATTTAGTTCAGTTGTACTCATTAAGTTATGTACACACTATATTATATAATATATATAACTTATGTACACTATACACTTATTTACATTATCACTGTACACCCATTTGACATCTCAGCTTTTGGAAAGTGATTGCAGGTAGAGCTTTTGTCAATGCATCGGCCAACTGTTCACCTGTGGGAATGTTATTTAATGTTATTACATTTTTCTCAACTTGTTCCCGAGAAAAGTGATATTTTATGTCAATATGTTTTGACCGTTTATGACATGTCGGGTTATTGGCTATACTTATACAGCCATTATTGTCTTCATAAATGACAATTGGTACAGTGATTAGTATATTTATACTGGCCGCTAGAGACTTAAGCCACAATGCTTCTCTAACTGCCTCAAACAATGCCATATACTCAGCTTCAGTTGAAGAAGCCGCGACTGACGATTGTTTTCGTGTATTCCAGGAAATTGTGCACTGATCAAAAAGTTTAAACAAGTATCCAGTTGTACTCTTTCTATCATGTGTATCATTGCCACCCCAATCTGAGTCTACGTACCCACACAAAATATCATTGTATTTACACCTCTTGTAACACAATTTTAGATTAGTTGTGCCTTTTAAGTACCTCAGTACCCGTTTAAGACATTGCCATAACTCTTTATTATTTTTGTGTGTGTACCTACTCAGTATGTTTACACTGACGCTTAAATCGGGCCTAGTACATAGCATAATATACATAAGGCATCCTATGACGTTTCGACAAGGTGCGTCATATTTCTCCTCAGAGTTCAATGCGTCATAATTTAACTTATTTTCTAAGGGGGTCGACACAGGTTTACACTCATGCATATTAAACTTAGTTAAGACTGTTTTGATGTATGCACTTTGGTCCAACAGCATTTGATCACTTTCTCTAGTGATTTTTATGCCTAGAAACAGTTTTATTTCATTTAAATCCGTCATTTCGAATTTGCTCATTAAATACCTTTTGAAATCAGTCATCGTATTTAGGTCATCGCATACTACTACTAAATCATCAACGTAAAGCACTACGTATATATTTTTACGTATATCTTTTCTATCTAGTATGTATATACATCTGTCAACTGATGAATTCTGAAATCCTTTTTCTTTTAAAGCGTGTTCGAATACTTCGAACCAACATCTAGCCGCTTGTTTAAGCCCATATAACGCCTTTTTTAATTTACAAACATAGCCTTCTTTACATGCTATACCTTCAGGAACCCTTAAATAGATCTCCTCTTTTAATTTGCCATTAAGGAAGGCAGTTTTAACGTCCAAATGATGAACTAATAAATTAAACTGATTTGCAAAGCTAATAATGAATCTAAAACTGGCTATTCTGGCAACAGGTGCAAATGTTTCGTTGTAGTCTGTCAGATACTCTTGACTAAAACCTCGCGCAACTAAACGGGCCTTATATCGTTGAGGATATCCAAATTCATCATTTTTGACAGTGAAAATGCATTTACAATCTACGATGTTTTTGTTTGGCGGTCGTGGTACTAAAGTCCACGTTTCATTTTTATTTAATGAATTAATTTCCTCCATAATTGCGCTTTCCCATTTACATCTATCATCTCTATATTTAATCTCTGCAAATGACTTTGGTAAACTGTATAAAACAGACTAAGCGCACATCAAATAGTCTTTGTAATCAATTTCACTATAAGACAATGGGGTTTTGTCTTTAATCCTGTCACTCCTCCTTAATCCAGTATTTCTGTATGTACTTTCAATAGAACTACTCATTGAATTATCAAAACGTACCTCGCTTAGCGTATTATGGTTTGATTTGCGAATTTTAGCAGGATTTTCATCTTGCCCACTCTAGTGATCAAAAAAAAAAAAGAAATCTATTTCAAACTATCTTGTTTCTTTTCAACATGGTCTGACCCACTAGATTTCACACTATCTAGTTTCTTTACAACATGGTCTGACCCACTAGATTTTAAACTATCTAGATTCTTTACAACATGGTCTGACCCACTAGATTTTACACTATCTAGATTCTTTACAACATGGTCTGACCCACTAGATTTTACACTATCTAGATTCTTTACAACATGGTCTGACCCACTAGATTTTACACTATCTAGTTTCTTTACAACATGGTCTCGGGACTTACTCGACACTGATTTAGAAGACACAATGTCATTATCAGTTTTGTCATGAGAATTTCTCATATTCTCTTCAGGCTTCCAAGAAGGCGTGGACCTCACAAAGGTAGTTTCGTCCACGATAACATCTCTGACCACTACAAACTTTTCGCAATCTGGGTTCCAAACTTTATAACCGTTTGGTTCATAACCCATCATAATACCTTTCCATGATTTATCATCAAATTTAGCTTTGGTCGTTTTGTTATGCACATAAACAGTTGATCCAAAAACCTTTAAATATTTTACTTCAGGTTTCTTATTATGCCACATCTCATATGGTGTTTTTAAATGTTTGAGAGCTTTAGTCGGTGTTAAATTTATTAAGTAAACAGCAGTCAAAACTGCTTGACCCCAAAAAACTTTATCTAATCGTGCACCACTTAAGATTGAACGAGCTTTCTCAGTAATGGTTCTCACCATCCTTTCAGAAACACCATTTTGCTGTGGAGTTCTAGGAACTGTTAAATGGTATGAAATACCCTTTTCAGCACAGTAGTTCTTCATTTCGGTGGATAAATACTCGCCACCGTTATCGCAAAACAAGTTAGCTACTTTTAAATTAAATTTAGCTTCACTTTTTGCAACAAAGTCTTTGAATGCTGCATATACGTCTGATTTGTAAGTTATCAGATACGTAACGCAATAATGAGTATACTGGTCAACAAACATTACAAAATAGTTTTTATTATCAACTGTCGTTGGAGTGATAGGACCACAGACATCAGAACTGACAGCAAATAGAGGTCTATTTATGTGACTTTTGTCCTTGGTGTGATTAAACGGAAGTCGGCTCTGCTTTCCATGAATGCAAGCTTCACATAATTCGTCATCCGGCACTACAGTACTTAATTCACTTACGTCTTTAAACAACTCATGTCGTTTTATTTCTATAAATTTGTTTTTACTCAAGTGACCGAGGCGCTGATGCCATAATTTATAATTATTTTTGTCACTAATGCATGCCTGGGAAACAAGACGACTCACGTTTACAGACACTACAAAAACTACAGCAATTAGATTGTTAAAAGACATACCTCTCATTACTGTTTTACCATTTTTGCATATCCTTGCACCGTCAGTGCTGAATATAACAGTGTAGTCAGCTCGCTGCATTTTGGATACGGACAGCAAATTGTACGGTACCTCAGGGCAGTACAGAACACCATCCAAACATCCCTGGACACCCATGTTGCTAGTAACCTGCAGTGTACCTCTTTTCGTAGCTGAAATAAATTCACCATTTTTAGCAACGGACAATTTTAGTGGTGTATATAAAACCTCAAAGTTGGTAAACAAATCTTCTCTATTGATGATGTGATTCGAGGCGCCGGAATCCAGAATAAAGGTGACTTTGTTATTATCGTCTTGAGTTTCATGTTCGCCGGCCATGAAGGCAAACCCTGAGAACTCATTCGATGCTGATTGTTTATTTTGGCTTATCTTGACTGACTGTACTGTTCGTGGTCGGTCATTGTTTATATTATTGGCCCTTCGCTGATTCCTTTGTTTTAAAAGGTAACAATCATTCCGTTTATGCCCTTTACGCCCACAGTGATGACATTTTATGAACTTAGCGTTCTCTTTCCTGCGTTTTATATAATTATTTGATTGCTTGTTATCAAATTTTCTTTTCTTCGACTTGTCATTGTTTTGCATTTCTATTTGCAACACTTTTTCGCTCATATCGCCTGACTCATTTTTCAACTTCACTTCATGGTCTAATAGCCGTGTTTTAACGAAAGCTAACGTTATGTTATCTTCTGATAATGTCTCGATCGCTGTAATGACTCCGTCATAAGTTGAGGGTAAACTTAGGAGTAAATGAGCAACTTTATCGGTTTCTTCTAAGTTCGCACCAGCAGCAAGTAGTTCAGTGATGAGATCATTGAACGTTGTAAAATGTTGTATGAGCGACACTTCACTTTTTAATTTCAACGACAACAACTTTTTTCTTATTGCCAACTGCGTCGCGATGCTCTTACGTTCGTACAACGTATCTAAATTTTTCAAAATATCTTTTGCCGAAACATCTTCCTTAGCGAAACCAATATAAGAATCGGAAAGATATTCTATGATCACACTTTTAGCAATTTTATTGTTTTTCTCCCAAGTTTCGTTGCCAGGTAATGGGTCTTCGTCGATAATTTTTATCACATCTATTTCACTTAGCAACGCACGAATACGAAACTTCCATACACTGTACTTCTCACCGTCGAATGGCTTGATATTTCTTTTAATCTTAGAATAGTCCATTTTTGTTTTTTGTTCAACGGCAGATTTTCAAAACTATTGTCCAATACAGTGAATATTTCACTCGCGCACACCTGGGCCCATAACCTATTAATTTATTAGGTGATGGGAATAATCAAACTTCACTTTTTAGGTTAACTTTCAATATGAACTTTTATTTTAACCTTTATGTTATTTAGAAGTAATGTGACTAGTTCCTATCACACGAACAGGACGAATGAAAAACTGAACGGAGGGCAGGCGCGTACGCATGAATAGGCTCTTTGTCTCTCAGAAATATAAACAAATTAATTTTTGCTAGTAAGTAATTTCTAAGAAACTCAACAAGGATATCGTCCAAATTCACTTTTTTGTTTTAAAAGGGTCAAAATCTTTTTTTAAATCAAAATATTTCCTGTTTTGTTCTGTATTTTTTATATCTGATAGAATTGTCACATGTTTCCTATTCTCTTCCATGGTTTTTTTTTTCTGGCTTTTGTAGACACATTTTTTTTTAATCAAAGCACTTCAATCAATCGAGCATTTATTTTGTTAAACATAGGTATACTAGAGAATGGGCAGCAGCGTTCTCTATGTATTTTAGCACCATACTGCGATCGCCAACCCGCCTGCCAAGCGTGGCGATTATGGCAAAGCCCCCCAAATTGGGGGAGGCCTAAGTCCAGCAGTGGACGTCTTACGGCTGAAATGATGATGATGATGATGAGGTATAGTTACAGATAGTCCATGTCAAAAATATGTGCACTATGTTTTGCCAATAATTGGCGTACAAAATTAAAACAAACAAGCAATTAAAAAAAATCTGCTTGAAAATGGATGGCCCATTTTGTATAGGCCAGTATGACAAGGGAAGGCACTTTTGATATGTTCTGAATCTTTTCTTCATCTTCCGCTAATGGATTTTCATTTTCGCACTTAGCGTCTTCTTTCCTCATTTTCTTTTTTTTTTGGTCTCTCCATGACTTACGAAGGCTTTCTTTTTCTTCATTACTACAGTCTGTTATCTTTTTTCTATTTCGGGCCATTCTTTCTGCGTTCCGCTTCTTAGCTGCTTCGTATTTTTCAGGCTGTACAGCTTTCAACCTCTGTCCATACTTTTTTTGGCGTTCAGCAGCTCTAGATGTAGGCTCCATCTGCACAACAGATAGAATTCCATAAGATTCTAAAACTAATTAACTACTGATTCCAAAAGACTGGGCATGAATCTGAATCTTACTGAATTGCCACTATGCAGTGCACATGTCACGGATTGCATTTTAAAGTGTGTAACTACAATGAGGGCTAACGTTTTTGTGTAGCGTGAGGTCCAGAAACGTCATTTGTCACTGTCTTGTTTAGTGGTGGGCTGCATTTTTTCGGTCTTTCTTTTTTTTTTGTTATAACGGTAGCCCCCATTGCATTGTTGCCGTTCTAAATGGGACTGGATTTTCTAAAAAAACATTCACACGAACCTTGTCTTGACAATTATTACAAACACAACAAAAAATAATACAGCCAAATCGGTTGAGCCATTTTCAAGTGATGAGCTTACATAATGGCGGCAATTGATTTTTATTTGTATATATTTGTATTTCTTTCTAATTGGCTTTACCCAATGTAGGTATGTATAGTATGGCCATTAGTGCTGTGCACTCCCTGAGGTATGTGCGCGGCGAGACGAGGGGGAGAATCGGCTGCTGCGCTCTGTCAGTGCAACGCTAGTAAATTCGTATTGGTACTTCGCCTCCCACCTCGCCGCGCATACCTCAGGGAGTGCACAGCACTAATGGCCACACTATAAACCAACCTTTATCTAGTTCCAGTGTGTTATCATAACACACAGCATAACGCACATAACACACGACATAACGCACAGGAGCGAACACACCAGAAAAACACACTGGAAAACAATATAAACTGATATAACGCTGCCATTTTTGATGCAACCATTGTGACTGCTCTTCACAACAAAGAATATTGTTCATATTTTCGAATAGAACAAAAATAACACTCAGTTTTTAAGCTTTGTTTTTTTTTTTTTCTTTTGGATGGGAAATCATCAAATGACTTCTCCCGCTTTGGGCGCAGTGGGAGGGCGTGTCAGACTTTTACTGACTAAAACCCACCCGTGTTCCTTCAGTTGCCCATGTGCCAGAGTCACGGTATCTCTTTCGAACAATCTCGCGACCCTGGCAGGCATCGGTCCTAGCAGACCCCTACATTGCTGCTGACATCTCTTTGAGGCGCGCGTGGAACACTACGCGCCGTCGACCCGAGCCTGATCCTTACCGGGCGGCGAGCTACCAATTGCTCGCCACCCGCAAGCTCGCGCCTACGGTGGCCGGGAGTCCGCTATCGACTCCCGACGCCCGGGGCGTCTCCTCCTGCGGCGGCTAGGGACGTGAGGGTGCAGAGACTGCCACTCCCTCACGCGCCCCGCCTCCTCCTTCGCGAGCATTACTGCTTCGCAGAAGGAAGTGACGGCTTCCCATGCCCTCTCGCTCCGTACCATGGCTCGCACCAGGGCCGGACGCGAGAGGTCGCCGCCGCCGATCGCTTCCACGAGGACACGGCGGTGCTCCGCCCAGGCAGGGCACACCTCCACCGTATGCTCCACCGTGTCCTCCAGGCGATCCTCACAATGGAAACACCCGGACGTTTCCTCCCGCTTTATCCTGAACAGGAACCCACCGAAGCACCCATGCCCGGTGAGAACCTGCGTCAGGCGGAAGGTGAGAACCTGCGTCAGGCGGAAGGTGAGGACGCCGTGGCGCCTCTTAATCCACTCCTCAAAGAGGGGACTTACCGCCGCACAGTTTTTAAGCTTACCTTTACAAAAAGTCCCTTCGAAAAATTTATCGTTCCAATATTCTCCCTGTTCACGTTAAAAAGTATTAAATTTTGCTGTCAATAACAACTCAACGCAGTTCAAGACATTTGACAGAAAACCTCTATAGTGTTGCCCTACCAAATAACTAGAGATAATGTTGCTAAGTTGACGCAAAAAAAAAAATACTATTGACAAAATTAAGTGCGGTCCAGATTGGAAAATTGTTTGGACTCAAGAATTGAAAACACATTTTTATGACGAAATATTCATTTACGTTTGTTTTTATTTAATTAATTAACTCATAATTTAACAACGAACACGCTGCAAATAGTTTTATTTCCGCACTTTATTGCGTTAATTTTTTATGTGACTTTATGTGTAGAAGGGTAACAAAAAAATACGCATTTTCTGACGTAGCTCACAAACAATTTATTACATTTTTGCTATATTACGATAAATTGTTTAAATTTTATTATTTCGCCATGTAAGTATGTGTATAAGATTCAATATTCTCGTAGTGTTTTCTACAATTTTTTTTTAATGAGACGTTTAGATCGGGCTTCAATTCAAAAGTACAAACTTTCGCGGCCAGACCCATTTAGTGAGGAAAATATTGTGATCAACAAAGACGAAAGCCTTGCTCATATCGAAAAACACAGTGCAGGTACGTCTACATTTTCAGTCATTTTTGACAGTATTTTAAAAGCTGCTTAGGTTGTAATTTTGCTCTTTTTCATTTTATTCCGTTTTTAGTACTCAAGAATTGAGTCATACGAGAATGCAATATCTTCTCAAATACCTTTGATAAAACTGGTATTACAGCGATTGGCCTTTTGTTTATAGTCGTTTCGTCACCTTTTTTAAAATCGGTTTAATAATGGTGGTTTTTAATTTATCTTTTTAATATATCGACCAATAAACCAGATTCAAAACTATTTCCAATATTCGACTCCAAATAATGGAAATAGTTTTGAATTTGGTTTATTGGTCGATAGGTATTGAAATGACAGACTCGAAGGTGGGCATGACTCAAAAATTAAGAATTTTGAGTTGGTTCCCTTTAGATCTAGGGGTGCAAAATGTTCTTCGATTTTCTAATATATTTTATATTTTTTGTTCTACAAAGATAATATTTTTAAATTGTTTATTGTAATTTCTGTAATTAATTTTACAAACTGATGTTTTAAATTTATAATACACTAGCTTTTGCCCGCGGCTTCGCTCGCGTGGATGTCGGAAATTAATGCAAGAGGACGTACTACCGCGATAAGAATGTGTTATTCCAGGTTATATAGGTAATATAGACTCTGTGTGCTATTTTCGATCTAGATCCATTCAGCCATTTTTGCGTGATTGAGAAACAAACACCCAATCATACATACTTTCACATTTATAATATTAGTAGTAGTCGGATTATAATTCATATTACTTAGGATTCATAGTTTATGAGAACATCATGTGTGTTGGTGTTTTTAAATTAAGAGTAATAGTATTCAAAGTAAGAAGACTGCGATATAGGGCTTGGTTTAGTTGAATATAAGTCTTCCTGGTTTTTCTTAACGCTCCTATTTTACCTATACAGATACTCAATCATTTACCAGACACCGAACATAATTATAGGAATAGTACTTTTGTCAGTGGCTTGGCCCGTATAGCTGTCGGAAAATATCACCCGGGAACCTACTACCGGGATAAAGTAGGTATCTGTTTCGTATCCATGATAGAATATATATCTTTGTACCAAATTCGATCTAAATCCGTTTGGCCGTCTTTGCATAATTGAGAAACAAACATCCAAAAATCTAAACATCTAAGCCATTTCGCGGTCTCTTACTTGGATTAATACTATTAGGTTTATTTTGAGTATAATGCACACACATGATATTCGCAATTACTATGAAGCCAAAGTAATATGACTTACAATCCTACTTATCCTGTACTACCCGGCTGCTGCCAACGGATGGGCGGGACGGACGTATGACCCGCCAGCTGATTTGCGCCCGCTTTTTAAATCTCTAATATCTTCTAAGATATTAACTCGTCGAATGCCCTAATTAGAGACAATAGAAAGACAATTGCTTATGTCGCACTGTGTAACATAAGACATTCGAGAGGTTTTAAATTACATGCTGTAAAGGGCCATATTGATCTATATTAAATTCACAATGTATATAAGGGACTTAATTGGATAAGGATTAATGCTGTATTGCTTAAAATCGCTTCGTAATAATAAAATAAGCCCTTATTTCTCGTGAAAAGTAAAAGATAAAAAATGGTTATTGTGGGTTATCCCTAAGAGATAGACATATACCATTGCGACATTTTTGTAGGCCTTTTTAAGGTGTACAATACTGTAGTACATTATTTTGATCTATTTCGTGGGATTCAGCCAGGGTTTTTAGAATTTTGAGACGTATTTCAGCGTAGTTTTCTGACGTATGTCACCGTAGTTTTCGAAGACAGTTATTTTTTTTCCAAAATAAAAGAATCTTTCTAAAATAAAAGTAGCCTAAGTTACTCCTTGTTACATCAGCTATGTGCCAGTGAAATTCCTGTCAAAATCGGTCCAGCCATTTCAGAGATTAGCCGGAACAAACAGACAGACAGACAAAAATTGTAAAAAATGTTGTTTTGGTAAATGTACCGTGTATAAATCCATATAAACTTAGTAAAAAGTGGTTATCTTAATATTAAAAACAGACACTCCAATTTTATTTATTTGTATGTATGGATAAAAAATCACAGTGTTCGCTTTGTTGCACATGACTTATTTATTCCTTTAGTAATCCAACCAGAGGTTTGATTTTGTTTGTTTTTAATTTTTCGTTTATACCAGGTGACATTTTATCAGGTTTAAAAAAAAAAAATTGATGTAACAGGTGAACGGAGTAGATGCCATTGGCATAGAAATTTTTGAATAACATGTAATGAAATCGATCTACCAATAAATACTACACATTTAAAGTAACATTTTCATACTAGAACAACAAAAACAGAAGTTTGGAAAAAAACTTTAGAGGTGTCAAGGGACACCCGGATGGAACGAAGTTCTTTTCCAGGATTCATAATAGTTATAATTTTTTAATTATTTACTATGTACAAAAAACCTGTATACACTCAACAAAAATATTCTCTTTCTCTCCCTATCTCCTTCTCTCTCCCTCTCTCTCTACCTCTCTCTTACTCTCTCTCCCTCTCTCTACCTCTCTCTCTCTACCTCTCTCTCTACCTCTCTCTCCCTCTCTCTCCCCATCTCACCCACTCCCCCCTCTCCCCTGACCCCCTCTCCCCCTCTACCCCTCTCTCCCTCTCTACTCACAACAAAAAAAAACAACAACACAAAATATATACGGTCGAATTGAGAAACCTCGGTCTTTTTTTGAAGTCGGTTAAAGCATGTCGTGACAACTTTTCGTAAGAATTTTTTCCGTCTGGCCCCCTTTCACAACGCGCGATAAAGAACTTCGGTCCAAAAAGAAAATAATAATAATAATAAATTCATTTATTTCAGGTAAATAAGCACCCATAGCAAAACATAAATTAATTAATAGAACATTTTACAGATAAAATAACATTACATAATTAAATAAAACCAACAATGTCAAATAAAATAAAATCAATTAAAATAAAATTAGGTACACCAAAATAAATTTTATCAAAACACAATGTCATTTAAACTATAAAACTAATATCTTCTCTCCGGCACTGGTACAGCAATATGTCTGCTGGAACAATGCCGGAGGAAGGGGCAGTCCAGCCTTCCCGCAATCATTGCCAGCACCGTGTTGGAGCTAACCCGCACCCTGTGCACCAAGGACGCAGCGCGCTTGCGCATGGTCGCGTGAAAGCAGTCGGTGCGCGCCTCTGCGAACATACCCGAGGCGCTGCAGTGTCGGGGTAACCCCATCACCGCCCTGAACGCGTTATTGTACTGGACGCGGATGGCGCCGTAACTTCTGTGAGAGTAGTGTGCCCACAGACTGCACGAGTACAGCGATGTACAATACGCTCTAAAGAGCGTAGCCTTAACTCCAATAGAGCACCGCGCAAATCTGCGGGCGATCATGTTCGCTCTAACAGACAACGCCCTCCGCTCCCGTTCCATGTCTGCGTGATCTTTGAGATCGACAGTCAGAACATGCCCCAGGTACTTAAACTGGTCAACCCTTTCCAAAGGAACCCCATTAAGCCTGACAGGAGGTATGCTTCCCGGACATTTTGCACTGGCGGTCTCAAAGATCATGCACTGGCTCTTCTTTACATTATATGTATAACAAACCGTGAAAAAAAAAACAAATCTATCGAAATTCAAATCATACGCACCCTACTCAATGCGCGGCATGTTTCAACGATTTCGTAGCGCGGTCCTACCCTTTGAAGCCGGCCGATAGGCGGCTTCATTGATCTTTCGCAGGCGCACGAGCCGCAACGTCTCCCAGTCCACCCGCGTCCCGTGCTCCTTTAGTCACCTGCGATGAATCTGAAGGCCTTACTGCCTTCTATTCTAGTTACACAACACACCATATGAAGGTCGAGACGGTAAAAATGTCATCCGGTATACCGGAAAACAAATTAAAGAAGAGTATAAATGTATCATTAAAGGTGTTAAATGTTGTGTTGAAATCCTCTTCTGAATATACATCCAACCAGTACATATTAGACAGACACTCACAAAACTTTTTTAAATTAATGGAACAGTAGTCCCGTTGAAATACAAACCATTCTTTGTTTTTATGACGGAAGGAATGCATAAAACTTGTGTCGTTTCATGGTCAGATAATCCAAGTTTGAGAACCTCACTCGAACTATCCGGAATATTACTAATAAATTGATTGAGACAGGTATTTGCGCGAGTAGGTTGATGAATATGTATGTTGTAGTTGTAATTCTGATCTATATTCTGCAACTCTGTCAGCACTTTACTCTCCATAATCATAATCAATATTAAAATCCCAAGTTATGAAGAACTAGCTTTTGCCAGCGCCTTTGCCCGCGTGGAGGTCGGAAATTATCCCGCAGGAACATACTATCGGGATAAAAAGTACCCTATGTGTTAATTCAGATTATAAACTAACTGTGTGCCAAATTTCATCCAAATCGGGTCAGCAGTTTTTGCGTGAAAGAGGAACAAACATCCATACATCCATACATCTAATACATCCATACATACAAACTTTCGTGTTTATAATATTAATTATTATTTAATTAATTATTTATAATATTATAGTATATTATTTATTATATATAGTTTATAATATTATTAGTATAGTATTAGTAGGATATATACAGGATGTGGCGTAAGTAATGATCCACCGTTCAGGATTCGATGAACCAGATAATTAACTATAACAATTAAAAAATTTAACCATTTTTACCCAAGGGTTCCGAAAATATTTCATTTTTGTCTTTTATTTACGAAATTTCTACCTTTTATTACATATTTGTTTGTAGTTTAAACAAAAACCATTATTTTTAACCGAATTCAAAAAGGAGGAGGTTCTCAATTCGGATGTTTTTTTTTTTTTTTTTAATGTATGTTCGGCCATAACTCCGTCATATATAGACGGATTTGCAAAATTCTTTTTTTGTTGGAAAGGGGTTTATTTTGAAATGGTCCCATGTAAATTTCATATAGATCTGATGATCAGTTCCGGAGACAGACACCGGAACTCTTTAAAAAATGACAGCAAATCAACCGCGATTTCTGCTATCGCATAAATATGCATTGTTTGTTTGGAATTAGTGCGGGTTGACTACCACAACTAAAAATTTAAAAATAAAAAAAAATTACAAAAAATAAACAACCGACTTCCTTAAAAACCTTTTTTACAAAAAAAAACAACCGACTTCCTTAAAAACACTACAAAGTGAAAAATAACTTTAATTTCGGAAGTCGGTGTCTTAGGATCTGTATTTATGTTTTTTTTGCCACCGACTTCCGAAATTAAAGTTATTTTTTCACTTTGTAGTGTTTTTAAGGAAGTCGGTTGTTTTTTTTTTGGGTTCCCTCTATCTGGCAGAAACTTGATGCTCCGATTTTATTTGGCATAACACACTTGGCATAATCTTCTTTAAACGAATATTTGTAAGGCATAAAAAATGTTTAGCATAATCATTGTTTGGCCAAATATTTATATGTCCGATTTTACGCTGGCATACTTTTAAGATGGCAGAATTTTACTAAGCATAATTACCTTTGGCAGACTTAACATTAGGCAGAATTTCGTTTAGCATAACATTTATTTAGAGCGTCGATTATTTGGTACAATTTCACTTGGCATACTATGAAGATAGCAGAATTTCATTTAGAATAATTTTGTTAGGCATATCGTCATTTCTATAAAATTGCAATTAAAATTAAAATAGTGTCTCAAAAACTCAACATATGTTTTGCTACAAAAGTTATTGACAGAAATAATCGCTGCAGAACCGACTCCACGTAGTCTTGTCTGCCCTACCCCTAGAGTGTAATTTAAGCCCGCGTAGGCGCGGAGGGGCGAGGCGGCCCGCGAGCTGAGGAGCAGGTGATTTTGACGCTCGCCGCCGTGGCTGAGGCCAAAGCCGAAGCATGCATGGTGTATGCTTGTTTGCATGTCTGCATGCAGCGTACTAAATATGATTTTTCTGTAATGTAATAGATGAGCGTTTCAATTATTATGGATATGAAATGTATGCCAAAAGATGATTCTAACTGTAAAGTTTCTGAGATATGATAGTTCTGCCTTTCAAGGACTATCGATATGAAATAATGCCAAGAGACGATTCTGACTGCGAACTTTCTGCGATATGATGGTTCTCCATTTTCATTATTATGGATATAAAATGTATGCCTAAAGATGATTCTGACTTATAAAATTATGCGTTGTGAATGTATGATAAATGAGTGTATGCCAAACGATTTTCTGCGAAATGAAGTTTATGCTATCCGCTGTTATGCAAAATAATATTATGACGAAAAAAATTCTGCCATAAAGGGTGGACCCTTTTTTTTTTTGTAAAAAAAGTTTTTTCTTTTTGATTTTTGTTAATTACTGCTGAATACTAGAGCTATCATGATAAATTATGATTTTTTATGTAAATTCAGCTCTTTTGAAGAAAAAGTTGGTTCTTCTCTAATTTTAACCCCAATTTTTGCCACAACATCAAGTCCAAGAGCGATTTTTGTAAAAAAAAACCCTTGGTTAAAAATGTTTAAAAAATTTAATTTTTATAGTTAATTATCTGGTTCATCGAATCCTGAACGGTGGACCACTACTTACGCCACACCCTGTATAGGTATGTATATAGTAGGATTTCATTTTTAGTCTGCGTCTTAGTTTTATAATTAAGTACTCTAAGTTACGAAGAAAAACGTATGGATTTGATCTTGGGATACCACAGAACAAAGAATACAGAGAAGTGCCCCTACACTGGCTAAGCACGGGAACCAGTGTCGCCAAACTCACACATTTGCATAGCAAATTGTCCATTACACACATAAAAAACAGTGATATGATTGGCTACAAATTACACACGCAACTTTTACAAATCATCTTCGTATTGCTTTTAAAAATTAAGTCGTATTACAACGCATGAAAGTTGTTATTATTTGACATGACACACACAATAAAGACGTTTTTCGTTTAAAAACTTTAGATAGACAAATTTACAACGAGTTCAGCAACTCAATGCTAGATGGCGCTGTAACCAATTCATTCTATTCAGAACGCTAGCTACTTTGAAATAGATGTCATATTCACATGCACTTGTAATCGCTTTTAGTAAGTACCAAAAACAAATTTAGAGATGTAGACATATATCGATATTTTAATATTGACGTTACGTAATTTATTCGGGTGAGCAATGTAATAATTTGTTAACATCATACAAATGCTTAATAACGGAAAAGGTTGATTATCGTTAAAATATCAATGTTAAAGAGGTATTTGTATGTTTGTATGTAGGGGGGTAATGTTATTTTCATAAAATCAGGTACGCGGGCGAAACCGCTGATAGAAGCTAACGATAAATGAAACGATAACAGATAGTACTAAAAATATTTACTGACCTTGAAATAACACATGTTTATTTAATTACTTGCCGTTTTGATAATTTTATGTTTAATTTTAATAGGTGATGAAATCGTATATTAATATATTTTGCCGTGATAGCTTTCATTAAGTCAGTAATATGATTAGACGTAAGAAATTCCCCTAATTGATGATAGCTTATGTTTTGGAATATCGATGATTGTTTTTTTTTTTCTGTTACTAAAGCACTAACGCAAATATCACACTTAATTTTTTTAATCAACTGTCTTATTATATAACCAGTTATGTGAGCTATTGATTCCTTACTAAAATCAGACAAAATGATCGATACCGACCTACTTTACGAATGTGTCCCATCCCTAATTGAGTAGCGTCGAAGTTACTAGAATTTTGGTTATGATATTCCAGATGACGACCAAGTGCATTTAGACTTTGTAACGATGAATATAAGGTTGTTTATAGTTTGCATTGAAGTCATAACATGTGGTATTGCAATTAAAATCAATTATATTAAAAATTAACAAAGTTTAGTACTTACTGATGATAGGATACACCTCGACAAGATACATTTTTTTTTCTGCTTTCGTGTTTGCAGGTCAAAACCGCACAACAAGGCATAATTTGTAATATTTCGCGTATTTCTGCGACAACCAATCGCGACAAGTATCTGACGGCGAATAAGCTAAATGCTGCGCATCTGCGCTTAATGTTGACACGCTCGCGATATCTGAGGGGCACTTCCTCTAGTTTTCTTTATTCCGTGTGGGATACAATATATACATATATAATTATACATTTATTTAGCGGAATTTCATTTCCACAGCATTCGAACGATCGTTCAAAGCACAATTCATTTAGAAAAGGAACTTTTTAGTTTCTATATAATGTTTTCACAATATACCAACCCCGCCTCGCCTTTGGTTAGCTCTGGAGTAGGAATCAGCGAGCTTAAATCCTTTCATAGATAAGTTAGTTTCCTCACCAGATCCGAGAAAAGTTTCAGATAAGCATATTATGCAGGGTCGCGAGATTGTTTGAAAGAGACATCCTGGCGTATGGGCAACTGAAGGAGCATGGGTGGGTTTTATTCAATAAAAGTCTGACACACCCCCTCCCGCTCCGCCCAGACCGGGAGAAACCATTTGATGATTTCCCATCCAAAAAAGAAAAAAAGCATATGTCTACGTTAATTTTCTTATTTAAAAGTTCGGCAAGAGAAATTTGGAGAATGTCAATTTTACTGAGTGCTCCTGCTATATTTTGATGTAATATAGTTAGGTAGAAGGTTTTTGATTCGCCTTGAATATTAAAACAACATCTAGTAGGTATATTGTCTGAATTTGTTAATTTATTTGAGTTGGGAGGCGACTGATACCTATGCCTATCCTTAGTTAATAATGTTTTGGCTTCTCCGTTCGTGAAAAATAATTAAGAATTGATAGCAATTGCGTATAAATAAATTAATTATATGATAGATACAAACATGTTGGTCACGTATTTACAAACATGGTAGAACTAAGTGTACGATGTTCCAAGAATATATTATAGTAATAAGTCAGCGTGTGAGTTAGGCCGGGCGCATACATACAACTGTTGCATCGATAAAACTGTTTCGTCGAGTTGTGTACTTATCGCGATTTCTACACAACTAAACAGTTTAGTTGATGGAAGTGCGCATACAATCGATTTTTGATCGACCAGTCTTTATTCCGCAACGCTCGAGTCAAGGTGTTTACAAACAATGTCAATTTACAAGAAAGTTTTAGTTTATGCTTTGCTTTATAGAAATTTTAAAAGAGATAAAAAAAGAATTTACGGTGTACATCCTGTACTCAGTGATAGATTATCTAGTGGAATATTCCATACGTTACATTACATACGTTACAGACTCTTTAAGTAAAGGGCAGGCCTTTTTTCTACGCTAATAATGAACTCCTCCGTGTCGTCCGTAATAGTTCCCGCCATGGCGACAAGAGACGTGGCGCCGCCCGCCGCCGCTTCAAATGCTTATAAATATACGAGACTGGCAGTCGCGGTCAGTCGCCTGTTTAGTCGATGGTCTGCGCACATCAATACAATGCAATACACATTGAGCGCTTGATCGATAGTTGTCCAACTTTTAAATCAAAAGCAAATCGATATAGCTTTTTGACTTTTTTGTCGAGCAACTATCGAGTTGACAGTATGCGCGCTCTAATATATTCCTTTAGACATATGATACACAACAAAACAGTTGTTCGACTAAAAGTTGTATGTATGCGCTAGCCCTTACAGTAATCAACTAATCGCAGAGTGTAAATGAATGTCACAGAAAATAATTAATTATACAATTCAATTAGCAACCAGTTTGATTTTGAATAGAGTCTAGATTGTGCTACGGTGCAGGACCAGCTTGTTTCCAGCATATAGTTCTTTGTGATTCTTATCTTGGATATAACCCGGTTATTTGTATTATGCTTGTTTACAAAGTGTACTTTTAATATGACTTTAAATAGAAATTTTGCAATACATCACACACACGGTATTTTACTGTAACGTTTTTTACGATACTTTTAGCAAAACTTGTTTTTATTAATTTTCTAGATTGCCCCCAAAATTGACCCCATATTCAAAATTCATTTATTTACGTAACATGTCCATGTTTGGGTCACAGAAATAAAATATTTGTGTAATCAGTCTAGTAGATTTGGAGCAAATACAAAAATGTTTATTTCAATAACTTAAAAATACGTTTACAAGAGGTCTTTAGGGAATTTCCATTTAAGTCAAAAAAAAAAATGTCATCTCATGTTGATGATTTTTATGCTTACAAAATTTGAAAACATTTCACATGCAAAAAGTTACTTAATCTTCGAGTACCTTTGTTTTATAAATCTAATTATTTCGATTTGCTTGCTATTGAAACAGACCGTTATAATTAGGTAATTATTATTCTCATTTGTTTAAGGTTTCCCAGTTGATTATGTTTAATTATTATTGTTACAAAGATAAAAAAAATTATAAAGTTAGTTGCTCTGCAGTTATTTTTAAGACTGATTATTTAAAATCACTATCTTATTTTATTACATTTGAGACTATTCATGTCTGAAATATTTTTTATTTTTTTATTATTACATTTATGTTAAATGATTCTTTTGATTATAGGTGATGAAAACTGTGATTCATATACATTTTTTTTTACTAGATTTCTTATTGAGATAAATAAATAAATAATGAAAAAATAACAAAGACTTTTCAAAACATACATCCAATAAAAAAGCATTTCTATGTTAATATAATATAATAATAATATAATATAAAACTTTAGACGTGTCAAGGGACACCTGGATGGAACGAAGTTCCTTTCCAGGATTCATAATAGTTATAATTTTTTAATTATTTATTATGTACAAAAAACCTGTATACACTCAACAAAAATATTCTCTCTCTCTCCCTATCTCCTTCTCTCTCCCTCTCTACCTCGCTCTCTCTCTCCCTCTCTCCCTCTCCCCCTCTCCCCGTCTCCCCCTCTCTCCCTCTCTCCCTCCCCTTTTCAAACCTAATGTCTACCTTCGACAGTGGAATATATAATAATACTTTTTATTTTATGTATGGTCTAGGGGTCCGCTGTCCTTCTTTCCAGTGCAGTGATTAGTGTCCTGTCAAAGGAGATGTTTCATTTTCGGCCATCAGATGTACATTTATCGAAAAACAGGAAAAAATACCACAAATTGGAGAAAAATATTCTCTGGTGAATTTGAGCCTGATTTGTTGTGTACAAAACATAATAGTTTTCCCATTACTGCCATATTTTATTCATCATGGCGTCTCGTTTGCTTGCAGACTTCGTTCGTTCTGAAATCATATCTCATCAAATCAACGTAACGTAGAAAATAATGAAAAATGTGTGCATTCTTGAAGTGTTAAAAATAAATTACTATTATTCTCTCATACATATTTTTGAGTAAACATAATTAAGTGTGACCATTTCATCGTTACAAAAATCTTTAGTCTCTATTTTTGAAGTGTGTTTCTAAACGAATTCAAAATAACCACTTGCTAACTCTTAGGACAAACGCCAAACATTTTTAATTTTAATTTTGTACATAAAAACCATTTGATATTATGAAAAAACTGTTACTTTATTCTATTCAGGGGTAAGTTTCCCAGCTTCGCTAAAAGGTACATGTTATGGCCGGAGCCCCATATAAAAATGAAACATCTCCTTTCCACCTTCCAATCCAGCACAGTGTGCGCCCCTTTGCACAAATTAGTTTCGGATTAGTAGATACTAAGTTATACAAGCCAGAGCTATCGCGCCCTACTAACCTTCTACACTTCCGTGAACCTAATTATAATCAGTAAGTGAGTTGAGTTTCCTCGTAGCACTACCTAGTATACGCACCTACTCGTCCAGGTCCGGCGCGCGGCGCGCGGCGCAGTTACTATCAGTTGTTGTTGAGTACAGAGCACAGATAAGTGTGTGAGTCACGCCATCACGTAGGCCATCGCGATCCTTTCTTAGAACCCACTGGACGGTCTCATTAGTGATACTAACAATACCACTAATTCGTAACAAACAAGTCGAAGGGGCGGATCGGTATTTCCACCGAACTTTGTGACGAACATAGACGAAAAGATAGTGTTTTAAACATTATTATGTTTATCAAATTGACTCTCCATATCACTGCCACGCGGCGTGGAATGAATCGGGAACTCCGGGTAGTTACACCGTTCACCAGCCATACGTTTCAAGTATAGTATAGGTCTATACCTACTACCTACATAAACTTTAAAAGACATCATGACTGAGTTTGGTTCGGCTTTTCTTCTCTGAGATCAGAAATCTCTGAGACTCAGTATCAGCACCTTTTGAACGTCATCATTACATAAGACAGTCTCCCAAAGCGCCTGCTCACCACTTGCTCGTGCTTTAGCTGGGAAGAAGAAGTGGTGGAATAAGCTGCCTGATAAGTTAGAAGAACTTGTCACATCAATTAGCTAGGAAATGCCGGCGCCATCGAGTTTCGAAATATAAACAGAATATTGACCAAAATAGATTTTGTACAATTTTGTCTTAGAAGCTCTACATGTTGAAAGGAACAATTCATTTTATTTCAGCCGGCCTTCAAAGCGCCTGCAGCAGCAACAGCTCAGGTCTGAGCTCCATAGCTCAAACCCGAGCTGTTGCTGCTGCAGATGCTGGTCGCATTTTAAATTGCTATACATATACTCGTATATATCACTCTACATGTTGATGTGTAACAGTTTACAACGGTTAAAAGGAGATGTTTTATTTTTATATGGGGCTCCGGCCATAACGTGTACCGTTTAGCGAAGCTGGGTAAATTACTCATGAATAGAATAAAGTAACATTTTTTTCATAATATCAAATGGATTTTATGTACAAAATAAAAATCAATAATGTTTGACGTTTGTCCTAAGAGTTAGCAAATGGTTATTTTGAATTCGTTTAGAAACACACTTCAAGAATGGAGACTAAAGATTTTTGTAACGATGAAATAGTCACACTTAATTATGTATACTCAAAAATATTTACAAGAGAATAATAGTAATTTATTTTTAACACTACAAGAATACACAGTACGACAGTTTTTTGTTTATTCTATGCGCCTACGCATCATGACGTGTAGTGGAGTGACAACTGTCTCTTGTCAGTTTGATTTTGACACTTGAGTTTGATCTTGAAAAATGGTTGGTTGGTGGGAATTTGTCTTGCGAGAATATTAATTGTTAATCTTGTTGAATCTATAGTTTTGCGGACAATTTGTTGTGATCCGATTGTTTTGTGTGTAAACAACCCCTTTTGACGATATTGAACGGGTTTTATTTTGGAATTTGATTGAAATAGTTTGAGGTTGGATTGAGGTTGTTTGGTTGTTTGGGGTCCGTTGTTTGGTGTGACCGTAAGAAAACCGCGTGCTTGTAAATCTCGAGCGTATTGAAGCAGCCTTACTCCTGGAATACTAACTTCACTACACAATACAATATACACTCATTTACATACATAAATCCGGGTAGTCTCCGGAGCCAGTGTTCCTCAACCAGAGGGGTAGTTGCGGAACTTTTTATCGGTAGGAATTGGTTTAATATTCATAGTTAAACAACATTCATTGCGTTATTTACGTTGCTGAGCCAACAATTTATTCGAACAAATGACGCAATGGTTTAGAAATAATCTTCAATCCCATTCAGATTCTGATAAATGGTGCGTTTCGCAATAAGGGTGCAGGTGAGTGATTGAATATTTGTTAATCAGCTCCGCGCACGGCGGACAGTTCGACCCAATTTTGCCCAAGGCCAACGACCATCACGCTTCCACAATAATTAGTTTAAATCCTATGGTCAAGGCCTTGGCCTGGCGTCGAACATTCTGGTAGCAGAGCGTGGTTGTAAGATATGCAACCAACAAAAGTAGTAATTTACAGTAAGCTAATTACTTGGCAGTCTCTTGAGGGAAATAGTAATTCACTGTAAATATTTGTTAACTGTACTTATTTGTTTATTGAAATTAATTTGTTAAAAATTGTTGAGCCAAGTAAACTTATGTTACCGAAGTCAGCCGGGTTACTAATTGGATTGGACTATGTTACCAGCCCCTTGTTGTGAGTTCTGACCTGTTGTATAGGATGTCTGGAAGACATTAAAATTTAGGATTGTTGTACCATTGACATAGTTGTTTGTGAAAGTTAACATTTGAAATTGTCATTTTTTAACATTGGCATAGTTTTAAATTGAAATAAAAGTTTATTGTTGTTCATTGGATTGGAACCAATGTTTTGTTGTTGTCTTGAGTTGTAGGGACCAGTTTGATTGTTTGCTTTGTGTTTCCTTTTGTAATTTCTTGATTTATTGACTAACAGTTAAGCCGTTTAACTGTTGCTTTGGATTTCCTTTGTTATTTATTGTTTGAACTTTTGTATTTAATTTGAATTGTTTTGTTTGTGCAATGGCATACAAAGCGGTGAGAGAGGCAATCAGTGGATTGACCACACAGCTACGGTGGTTCACTTCAGCTGCAGCGACCACTGAGCGCCCGGATCTTGAAAGGGTCACGCTTGCTCGGTTCGAGCAGTTGAACGTGAGACTCGGCAACGTTGATGCTCTACTCACCCGCTTCAACGAGTTCATTTGTGAAGTGGATCTGGAACAGATGGACCAGGCAGCCCGCGATAAGGTCCTTGCTGACTACGACCAGATCTTGGACCTGGGGGATGTCATTGGTCAACGTGCTCGGGAAATATTGGAGAGCCGGATACTTGTCCAGGTCAAGCCGGAGACCTCGGTTGTTTCAGGTCCCGGACTCTTGAGTAGACTGCCTACTTTGGAACTGCCACATTTTGATGGTCGCTTGGACCATTGGCTGGTGTAGAATCCTGTTGATTCCGTATTTAAGTTGGATAATATTACTTCACTGGCTCATCACCACATCAAGCGCTCACATGCAGACTCGGTTTTTAATCTCTGTTTCCCGCCATTGCTACCGACTGACAGATGACATTAGTGACAGGAGCTGCATCCGCTTATGGGCATGAGATAGTGTTATATATCTATGGAATAGATACACTACATCCCTTTCTTATTTTAATTTTATTTATTCGATTCAAATACGTTATCACATAATTATGTAAAATCAAAATTATGAACATGTTTATTTTAACTATACATTTATGCAATCGAATACTAATTGCTTTTAACTGAACTCATTCCTCACAACTCAAGCCTGATCATTTTGTCTCATTGACATGTTGGACAAGGACTTCTTATTTAATCTCATCTTTTGTCCAGTGTCCATGCTCCTAACATTCACATCCTGCGTGGTCTATTTGGTGCGGAATAGGATTCAATCCATCCCTCTCTACATCAGTCGTATCGCCTAAGTGATTCCCAAATCTTTCTCTTCCTATATCCGATTCCCTTTCATTTAAAAGATTTTTTATTTTTTATGTCGCCATTTTTCAACATTTTTCACAACTCAAAGATTACCTAATATAGTTCTATGATTTGTTATTCTGTTTTAATCTCCTGTATTTCAATTTTTTAACCTTATGATACTAGTTCACGAATGCTTTTGTTGGTTTTCGCTCATTTTTTCCGCAGGTTTTTTTTTCATATGCTGCAGCCACATTAAATAATGTGTATTTTAAGGTTTTGTTTAAGTGTTCCTCCTTCAACATCTCTATGATAATCATTGTAGGAGGTGATAAAGCCATCTTAGTACTTAATTAAAACAGGCACGTGCCTACATCAAAAGACCGATGTAAATATTATCAGCCTATAACACCCCCCTCAATTATTACAAACATATTATCCGCGGGGAACAATAAATCATGTTTGAGTGAAATAACTTTACGGGTTGTAAGCCACCACGCGGGAATAGTACAGCCCGGTGGATGCCTAAGTCTCCGAAGTATTCGCTCTAGGCCACGGCGGCCCACCGAATATACTTTCCTTCACCGCTTTGATACATCCAATAACATGGAGTGTTACATTAGGTTTCCTCACGATGTTTTACTTCACCGTTTTATACATCCAATTTAATGGAGTGTAAACATTTGGTTTCCTCACGATGTTTTCCTTCACCCTTTGATACATCCAGTTTAATGGAGTGTTACATATGGTTTCCTCACGATGTTTTCCTTCACCTTTTGATACATCCAGTTTAATGGAGTGTTACATCTGGTTTCTTCATGATGTTTTCCTTCACCATTTTGCTACGTCCAATTTAATGGATGTCAAATGCGTCCAATTTAATGGATGCCCATTGCGTCCAATTTAATGGATGCCCATTGCGTCCAATTTAATGGATGCCCATTGCGTCCAATTTAATGGATGCCCTTTGCGTCCAATTTAATGGATGCCCACTGCGTCCAATTTAATGGATGCCCAATGCGTCCAATTTAATGGATGCCCTTTGCGTCCAATTTAATGGATGCCCACTGCGTCCAATTTAATGGATGCCCATTGCGTCCAATTTAATGGATGCCCGTTGCGTCCAATTTAATGGATGCCCATTGCGTCCAATTTAATGGATGCCTATCTACCATGCGTAAACAGTGCATGCTGGTGTAGATGTCACATGTCTTCGAAGTGTTGGTTCTCCGACATGCCGGTTTCCTCACAATGTTTTCCTTCACCGTTGTGGTTGTTGCATCCAATTTAATGGAAGCCCATCTACCACGCGAAAACAGTGCGTGCTGGTGTAGATGTCACACGTCTTCGAAGTGTTGGTTCTCCGACATGCCGGTTTCCTCACAGTGTTTTCCTTCACCGTTGTGGTTGTTGCATCCAATTTAATGGAAGCCCATCTACCACGCGAAAACAGTGCGTGCTAGTGTAGATGTCACACGTCTTCGAAGTGTTGGTTCTCCGACATGCCGGTTTCCTCACAGTGTTTTCCTTCACCGTTGATGAACAGTGGTGATGAGTGAAAATACACAAAATGCCTGCCTGGTTTCGAACCCACGACCTTAGTCGAGCTAGACCACCACCACTGCTATGCTGAAATAAAATATTATATTATTATCACGGTGAGTGAACTGTTTCCGTCGCAATTAACCAAAGGTTGTAGTTACGTAGTTGATATTGAATCACACAAAACACTGACTTCAAATAACTTGTTCGGCAATAACAATAATGTTTTGTTTTCCTTAACACAGCTTCCAATCCACACCGTACAGAGTGAGTTTGTGCGTTTTCATTCAATTCTATTCTTTTACTTCTGTCATTCTTGTTGCATTTTTACAGTGTATAAATGTTTTTCTTTCTCTCTTTGCATTTTCAATTACCAACCATATCTACTTGAATAGGTACTTAATCAAATTCAGATAATTTACATGTATTTCTACATAGGTAACCAACTATTCCCTTGAAAGTGTTATAAGTCTAACCTCTTGACTACGCTGAAATTAAAAACGCATTTTATTAAGGTTTACAGGTAAACCGGTTGGTGAACAACCACCCGGCAACAATGACACAGACTACTTTTATTTTCTTTCTTGAGCTCTCTGATGACTAGCAAAACCTACGGTCCCAACAGTCGCAATGGACTTTGACCTTTATTTTGAAGGTCTAACATTAAGTTACGTGTCCACAAAACTTGCTAATTATCTGAGATTCTGAATCCAAATATTAAAACAGAAACTTCTAAATTACTTAGTTGATTATAACCAAAAGTACTTACCTTCCCATGTTTTTTATAAAACTAGGTAGGTACTATATAAAATAACTTTGCTATAACAACTTTGTCCAGTACAAAGAATAACTTGGTAATAATGTTTACATGCAAGTACTCTTGTGATAAAGTAACAATTCATTATTTCTTTCTTTCAGTTTATTTTGAAATAAAAATAATGTCTAAATGAACAATAATTTATACTCATATTTCAAACTATCGTATGCCTTACATAGTGTAGCAGTGCAAACGCATACCAAAATATCTCAATAACAACTCTGTAACCACTGTCTCACAATAAAGAGCTTTGACATTGATAAAGAAGAGATCAATGCAAACAAAAATTAATAAGTAATAATATTCAGAAATGCAAAGGCATTTTAGGATTGAAGTAAATTTAGTAGTATCATTACTTTAAATTACAACTTCAACATTAGATACTTACTTCACAGCATTTTCAATAGGTAGTTCAAGAACTTCACTCAGCCAAAAGGCTTTTTTGCTTATAAATTGTTTGTGTAAAATAATCAAGTTATTTATTGTGATTTACTTAGAAATTGATTTATATCAAAAATCACATTTCATAATCACAACATTTTCCAGGTACTGTAACCAACTTACCTAATATAACAACTGTGCCATTGTTAATACGTATATCTAAAAACCTAAGTCATAATATGCAATGATACCTCTCAATTTTAACTGTGGATTGTAACTAAGACATTGAAATTAGTTCAATAAGCCATCTTCCAACAATACATGCTGAGTCCTAATGTGACAAACAGTACAAAAGATAGTGCTGATCTCATAATAAAGGAATAAACATTTTTACCCACTGTAACAGTTGTAACGGTACCTTACAGAGACCAGTATTTACTTGTACCTTTTAAATGTACCTTACAGAGACTACTTATTATTATGATAAAATTATAATCTCTTTATTCAACATCATGCCTATGCTCACCGGAGAGCCAGATAGAGATATAAAAGAATTGTTAACAAACTTACCTCAGCCAGTGCTGCCCAAATCCATGCACAGGGAGCGGGTCCACAGCCATGAAGAATGCACAATGCCTGACTATGTCCGATGTCACCCCCTTTTTGCAGCTGGAGAAAACTCCACAACACTTGTGTCACCTGGGGATCAAAGCCCAGGACCACCCAGGTCAGCAGTAGCGTTTGCAAACACTAGGTACTAGCTTTTCCCAGTGGCTTCGCTCGCACATTACACATACAAACCGTCTCCTTGAATCACTCTGTCCTCAGATGCAAACCGCTTCAAAATCCATTGCAGTTCAAAAGATCTAAGCATGCAAACATGGGAAACCCTGTTTTATACAATGTAAAGATTATCAAGATTATGAAAATCTTCATGGCAACATTTATAAAATTATGTTTGAATAGGTAAGCAATCTTAACTGCTATCTAAGTACCTATGCATTAGTTTCACATATTACAATGCACCTGTTACTGTTTAACCTTTGTAAGTACTGCCGTATTTAGAAGATATAAGTACTTAACATAAGAATGGAATTTCTTCCTTGGTCTTGTTATGTAAGATTCCTGCTCAAACATAATTGATTTACCAACTAACATATCCATTCATCATAAGATATTATGTCATACTAATAAATTATTGCATTGGATGTTATTCATCAAACAGCAGTCAGTTTATTGTTATTGACTTTAAATATTTCCACTTTGCACACATTTTATTTCATAGTATGAACTTATTATTTTAACTGGTTGGTACTAGTATTTAATTATGGTAACAAATACAAATCTTTTGTCTTTTTCTTAGGCTGTCCATTAGTACTTGGTGTGTGCAGGAATATTAAGAGACATAAATTCTCTGTGTAACAGCTCTACACCATGACTCCTCTTTTAGTTTTTTTTTTTTTTAGTGAGTAGTCCAGATTCTTTTTTTTTTTTTGAGTGTTCAGCAAAACCTAATCCATATCACTGCTTGTACTGCAGCCAACATATGTCCAATTTCATTAAGTTATGGATACCCATTTTGTTCCCGGTAAGTAAAATAATTAAGTACTTTAAATTCTTATTTTAATGAATAGGTTTACATTAAATACCACAGTCAGAGTTAAAAGAATTATAATTGTTATAGCTGCACATTTCATTCCCGTAAATCACAAGGTAGGAATATGGATAAAATGTTGTTACCATGTCCCAGCCCGCTGATAACAGCACAATAAACATAATGCAAGAGTGAATTAAAACATTACCATTCTGTTTTCAAGTAAGCAAGTAGTCTGTTAGCACTCATATTAACCTAATGACTGTGATTTAGATTATTTCATACAATTTATATTGGGTGTACTAGTCATATTGTGATGGTGAAATCCGATGCAACATAGAATTTATGAGATCTCTGATTCTCCCTCAATCATGATTTGATTAACATAAACACCGGCAGAATCCTCAATTCTGCTGGAAATAGTTTGTCACTTGATGCAAAAATTAACAACTTACATTGTGAGGTAGGCATCAGAAGCAACCTGTGTGTTTTGTAAATTGACTTGGTCAGCCGCACACGTACCTGTGATCAGATTTTTCCCAAAAATTGTTTATTTTTTCTGACCTTTATCCTCGTCGCCATTTGTAGAATCCTGTTGATTCCGTATTTAAGTTGGATAATATTACTTCACTGGCTCATCACCACATCAAGCGCTCACATGCAGACTCGGTTTTTAATCTCTGTTTCCCGCCATTGCTACCGACTGACAGATGACATTAGTGACAGGAGCTGCATCCGCTTATGGGCATGAGATAGTGTTATATATCTATGGAATAGATACACTACAGCTGGGTTTCCAAAACCTTTTTGAAAGTTTGGTTGATGCACGCTCGGACCTCAGACCCGCCCAAAAGTTGGCCTATTTGTTGTCTGTCCTGGAAGGTGAGGCCCGAGCCTTGGTACAGCATTTGACCATCTTGGAAATTTACAATGTTTTATTGTAAAATCGTAGTGCCTAAAACCGTTTATTTTTATGTTTTAAATTATTTCCAAATAACAAAGCTGTTTAGTAGGAGTTTGAAATATAAGCCAAAAAATTGGGTTGTCGTAAATATTTTTTTACAGCAAAGGTTTTAACCCTACGAAAAAAGTGCTCTTGTAAAAATTATGTACATGAATCTATAGCAGAAATATTTTTTTTCAAATCTTCAAACCAAGCCGTTAATGAGAAGATAGGTTCATAAGGTGACCGTTTTACGGCATTAAACCGGACCAAGGCCCTTAACGATATGTTTAAATTTTTTATCTGATTTTCTAAATTTGTTCTTAATGTAACCTTTTTTATTCTGGAAATGTTGGACATATTCCCCCTGCTCTGGAACTTTCCTCTCTTTTAAATAGGCTGGAGTATTGAGCCACACCTGAGACCCTCCGAGGGACTGAATAACAGGTTGTAAGGCTTCTCTACTGAATAAGAATTCCGAGCTGGGTGGAACATTTCTTAATGTGTTTCTTAGATTTGACTTAGGAATTTCCTTTAAAATGCGGTCACGCCTTACCTCAATGCACTCAGAACGTTTTCCACATATAAGCTGCATGGTGGTTTCTGAATTTTTATGAGATAAAGAACTTGGTCCAAACAGATCAGAAAATTTTTCAAATAAAGTTTTTGGTAAATCCAAAAACTTTATTTGCGGTTCAGCACTAGCCCAATCAACAATAGACTGTAAACCTGATTTTAACAACTGTCTTTGCTCCAAAACTTTATTGGATAAGCCAGCTAACAGCAACTCCGTTCATGCCAAATAGTCTTTGTTTTTATTAAAGTGACATAGCTCATCATTTATATGTAGGCTTGTAAATCCCGGAGTTGCCAAGCAACCCTGTAAAGCTTGCTTGTATCTAATACCCTTCCAAGCTTGTGAGTCAAATTGCTGTAACTTATTTAGGTAATTCTGCAAATCTATCTTTATCACTCGCTGGAATAATCTTTTTATCATCAATATTGGTAATTAAAGAACCCCAATTGAGAGACAGAGATTCAGGCTGAGCAGGCAAAGTGATGAACTGCTCTGACCAACTCCCTCCAGCCCTATTAAAATTCTGCGTGCTCGTAATTGTACTACTGGGCAACACTTTATCGCTATTAAAACAATAGACAGGATACTGATTCAAATAATTCGAAACGTATGACATTTGAGACATTAAGGTATCAATACGAGGATCGGTACGAACATTTTTCGACTTGTACTTACAGTTCCTCGCCGAGGTAAAAAACGTTTATTGGGCAAGGGTGACGTTATGCCCTCCTCAAACTCCGAGGATAAGGAGGAGCTGCTTTCCGATGCCCTAGAGCTCGATGACGATGATTGTCCTCCCTCCGAAGCAACAACAACGTCCTGCTCACGATTCTCGTTACCATTACTTACCGACTCCATTTATTATAATGAAATACACTGCTGTGTCTCCTATAACCACTAACAACACACTTATTACTTCTTTTAAACAAGATGATAGTGGTTTTCACTTTGAAAAACTTTCTAAAAAAAAAGTTTCGATGCATTAAGCAAGAATCACAAGAATGCAAAGGCGCCAACCGGCTAAATTGGCGGTTAAGTAATAAACCGCCCTCTGGTGGAAGAAAAAGGAACGGTATAGTTTCTAAGAATGGATGGTATTCTCAATTTTCTACAGAATCATAGGACTGCTTCTTCATATCATTGCTGTGTTTTCGAAGACATATAATATAAAATTATAAGTTGTGGCAGAGCGGAGTCTCCGAACACCGGCTTATCTGCTTAAAAGCAGGCTCCAATCACTAGTTGTTAAGTTTTACTTGTCAAAATAATAAACATTTATTTTTCATTTTTTTTTTTTCAAGACAATAAATGGTATTTTTAGAGGAATTTGTTAAGAACTATTTATGGAAAAATGAGCGTTATTAAAAAACTGGTTTTGAGAGTATAAAATACACGATAAGTTTCCAGCCCCAGACTATGCTAGAAGGAAATAAGTTGGTGTTAGCAAAACATGTAAGGAATGTAGAAGAACTGAGAACTAATGGCAATAGTTATTTAAAACGAGCCACCATCATTCGTCAAACATCGGTGACTTCAACACCCTATAAAACAAGTTTAAACGTAAGTACTCATGGGCGTACCCAGGTTCTGGGCCAGGGGGGGGGGGGGGGGGGGCAAATCATTTTTTTTATAAGCACCTTGTCAAATAAATGGACATAAAATAAGATAGGTATTTTTTTAATTCTCCAAATATACAATAGCTATTTTAAAAGTAACTTTCGATGGTCTTCAGCAAAACGGTTTGTGACGTCTTTCGTGAAATAATCGCCCATAACAATGACTCACTGAGCATACAAAGCCCAATTAATCTACTTGTATCATGGTCGATTTTAGCTACGTCTTTACGCGTCTGAGTGTGCTGAATGACTTTCAAATGTAACGGTGGAGTAAGGCATTAATTGCCAATAAAATTTCTAGGGCTGTCTTCACCTACGGGTAAAAAAATACTGCTACTCCTTTATTAACTCTGTTATTCCAATTCTTTCAAAGTCCTGCTGCTGCTGCCTTATTCATCTAAAAAGTGCGCCATAGTTCGGCTTCAGATGTGATCCCTTCTAATTCATCAAATTTAGATACTTCTTCCATACATTTTTCTAATTTTGGAACTGTAATTTTGATATATGAGCAGGGTGCAACAATGAAACAGTAAACGCTGGTGAATGGCTTTTGTCGAATTCGGCCTCTTATGAAGATGATAACGAATCCAAATAGGGCACGCATAACCAGTGGCGGGGCAAGACCTAAATTTGATGTGGGCAAGATACATTTTGCGAGGCCCCCTGATGGACGGCGCAAGAGGACGGATTTTGTAAAACTATTTTTTAATAAAATTTTTATTCGTAAAAATGCAAGCTTCTTTAATGTAATTATTTAAAATTATTCATTCTACCTCAACTATCACTAAATAATTAAAGATACAGACATTTTCTGCTTTTAGCCTTCCTGAACTACTTAATAAATGTGTCGTAAGGGGGCGTCCATTAATTACGTGACGCATTAAGGAAAGAAAACCGGGATAACTTAAGTAAAACATGTTTTTCCGCTAAAATATGGCCAAATCCTGCAAAATATTACTTTTTAGTGGTCATGCGAACGCCACAAAGTAGCACAGTAGCGCCTCGATTGTTAAACCGGCACCGGAAAGCCAAGCCAGCCAAACGCAGCGCATAAATCCAACGCAAATAAGCACAAATTAATGTATTGACATTAAAAATAAGCATTTCATTGGCCTAATTTGTTAACCTGCTAAGTCCATTATTGAGTAAAATGTACTTTTTATACCAGACAAAAGGTTCAGAATATTATATACCGTATTAAATACCCTATACATTTTGATTCCTTTGATAGTGTCGAAATATACTTTTTTTTTGCGGCATAAACGGCCCTTTTTTTCACGTTTCACAGCTTCAAGAACCTATAGATTTAAGTATACATATATTTTTAGGGTTCCGCATCTCAAAAGGAAAAAGCGGAACCCTTATAGGATCACTTTGTTAAGAATAAGAATAAGAAATTTTTATTTGTAAACACAGGTAGTTACACGGTGTGTGAGATGTTACAATATACTTAGATTCTCTGTGTTTTGCCAAGAAGCGTACAAATATGAACAAATAAATGTCCTAGTAAAAAAAAAAACAATTAGTCAGTGAGTGTACCATGCATTGATTACCTCATGAAGCTACTACAGTCATTAGCTTAGAAGAACTGGAATTTAAGTTAATATATCCATAACCATTTAATGTAATTAAAATAATAATAAAAATATACCTATTAAACATTTTCAATCAATTAACTAAATAATAAAGAAAAATAAATCAGACGGTGATCAATATAAAAATAGCATTAAATAAAAGATGTCAGATATTAGATTATCACAACAGAATTAGATTAGAATATACAAATAAACAAATGTCAGTTAATAAAAAATAAAAAAAACAGTCAATGATTCAATCAAAAACGTCACAAAATAAACAAATAATATCAATCGGATGTCAAAACAGTAAATTGCAATACACCAAAAACAAAAAATTAAAAAGACATGTCGATCATTAAAATTATAGTCATATTTTTTCCTTCAGAAACTCATTTACATTATAATACGATCTACTTACCAGAAAGTTCTTTAAATGTCTTTTGAACAAATGAATATTTAATATTTTAATTGATTCTGGTATATGGTCATAAATAGTTGGTGCCATACAAAAAACACTATTATGCATCAGAGCTGTTTTGGACTGTCTCGAACATAGCATAGTGACGTGTCGTCGACTCCGGTTATTTCTGTCAGATAGCTTTGGAAATAGATGAGTGTTGGTTTTAACGAATACTGCAACTTCGAATATGTACATACAGGGTAGTGTAAGTATTTTAAATTGAATAAAAAAAGGTTTACATGTATCTGTACATTTTAACCCGAACATTGCCCTGATGCACTTTTTTTGGGCTTTAAATATAAGTTCCCTATTGGATGAGTTTCCCCAAAAAATAACTCCATATCTCAATACTGAACTAGCCATGCCATGGTATGCCGTAACAATAGCGTCCGTTCCTATGACTGGCGCAAGTTTATATAAAGCATATGCGGATTTGCTAAGCCTCTTCGCCAAATCTGTTGTATGTGCCTTCCAATCTAGCCGTTGGTCTATTATTAACCCTAAGAATTTGGTTGTCTCAACTTGATTTATTTTGTTGTTTTCGTAAAGAATATTCATATTTTTTTTTTTGCGTTGGGTAAATGTCATTAATTTAGTCTTGTCAATATTTATCTTAAGATTATTGTTATTAAGCCAGTTTATTATTGATTTTATAGTATTAGTTACGTCATTTTCATATATTTGTTTGTCATATTTCAGTTTATCCTTACAGTCAATAGTAACTGTGCTATCGTCAGCAAATAGTGTCATGTGATGTTCCGTTACTTTTGGCAGGTCATTTATGTAAAGTATAAATAGAGGGGGGCCAAGCACGCTCCCTTGCGGCACACCATATTTGACTATTTTGTCACGCGAGCGATAGACTTTTTCGTTCTTTGTTTTTTGATCCAGCTGTGTAATTTCTACATATTGTTTTCGATTTTTTAGATATGACTCGATAAGTTGAAGGATATTGCCTCTTATTCCGTATGCGTCTAATTTATTAAGTAGTATGTTGTGATCTACGTAGTCGAAGGCTTGAGTCATGTCACAGTAAATTGAGCATACCGGTATATTTCGGTCAACATTTGCGATTACATTATTTAAAAAATCATATAGGGCCATATTAATAGTTTTGTTTTTTCTAAAACCTTTTTGTTCTTCAGTCAATATGTCGTGTTGTACCAAATATTTATGAATTTGTTCATAAATGTATTTTTCAAATATCTTTGAAAATATAGGAACAAGTGCGATCGGCCTGTATGAGTCCGTTTTTTCGCGATCGTTTTTTTTGTAAAGTGGTTTTACAACAGCAGTCTTTAGTTTGGTCGGAAATATACCTCGCGATATGCATAAATTGATTATGTGACTTAAATGGCCACTGATGCAGTCTGACACATATTTTATTGATTCTGTGGATATACCGTCATGTCCTACGCTCCTAGTATTTTTTAAAGATTTTATTATTTGTTTTATATCGTCTTCGTGGCTAGGTGCCATAAACATCGAGTTGTTTGATTGGGTTATATTTTTAGTGGTTTGTATTCCGGTACTGAGGACTGGTTTAATTTTATCGATGAAATAATCGTTGAAAACATTAGCTATTTCACGGGGATCTGTAATATTTTTATTCCCAGTGGTAATATTTGAAATAGTGTTTTTAGGTAATTTTGGTTTTGCCTCATTTATGATTTCCCATGTCGCTTTTGATTTATTTAATGCAGATTTTATTTTATAAGTATTTTGTGCACGTTTAGTTAATTTAATTATTCGCTTGTAGATATTAGTATAAGCATTAAGTTTTCTTTTATTTGCCTCATTTCCGTTTAGACGGTATGTCCACAAAAGTGTTCTCTTTTTTTTACTGCAGGCTCTAACTCCCCGCGACACCCATTGAGGTTGTTTGTGAAGTCTTATTTTTATAAGTTTAAATGGGAAGCATAGACGATAGAACATTGCAAAAATTTCCAGAAATAGGCAGTAAGCCTTATCTGGATCATCGCATTCATAAACATTTGAAAAAGTCATGTTTTGTAGACATTTTTTAAACTTCTTCATATTTTCTACACTAAAGTCACGTCGTTTTGCATACCAATGATTTATGCGGAAAATTCTTTTAGTAGGAAACTTCAACATTTGACACGTGTGATCCGACAGAGCAAATTCAAATACATCTGCTTTGCATTTATTACCAAGATTATGCGCAAAGTTGTCTATGCATGTTTTACTTTTTAGCCTGGTAGGTTGGTTGATTTCTAACTTAAAATTAAAATTGAGCAGTAAACATTCTAAATCAAAGGATATATTACTACGTTTTAACGTGTCTATATTGAAATCACCACATATTACAATATTTTTGTTTTGTTTCTTTGTTATAAGCAGTAACAATTTTTCCAAACGGTCAAAAAATATTGACAAATTATTACTTTTTGGGATTCTGTAAACACAAATAATAATGGTGCTTGACTGCGTTAATTCAATGGCACAACATTCAAATGACTTACTTATTGCTAGTTCATTTATTTCAGGCAGATCCACCCACTGAAGTCCTTTTCTAACCAAGATACAAGTTCCACCGCGTTTTGATTCTGTTCGGCTAAAACACGCAGCTAGGTTAAAGTTGGGAATAGTCAGGAAGTCTTCGTAGCCCGACATCATGAAGTGTTCAGAGATGCAAATTACGTCAGTGCTGATACTCTTCGTACTTAGCTCTTCTAGGCATACCGTAAGAGCATCTGCTTTATTTAGGAGTCCTGCTATATTCTGGTGTATGATATGCAAATACTTGTCATAGAAATAACTGGTTACTTGGTAATTGATCAGTTTGGTTAAGCTCGTTCATATTGGTTTGTCTATATAATATGTCATATGTTTTTAATCCTTGAATAAAGGTGTCAATATCTTTGAGAATTGTATGCATGCCATAATTATTCAGTAATCCGGTGCGTTTTGAAAACATTGTGTAATCATTTGATAGATTTTTATTTGAGTCCAAAAAGTATGCATGCTCATGTGTCATTGTGTCCAGATATAGTAGGTTGTTAAATACTTCGACCCTCCAATTGTACATAGTTTTAAAGTCATCGAATTTATATGTCGGAGCACAGAGTATAACATTAGTATGTGTTGTTTTTTGTAGGGTAGTCCGAATATACAGTACGAGCTGGAAATAGTCCTTAGTTGTGTTGAAATCTTCCTCCCCTATCAATATAATACAGAAATCATTGAATGTAAAATCTTTTAATTTGTTTTCTATGTCACATAATAACTGGTCGGTTTTACAATTCGGCATTAAATAATGACATATGTTTTTGGAATGTTTAGTAAGTGTCGTTTCTGCTATGTTTCTTACTTTATTCCTGTTGTTCGTACTCAAAATACATATTTGACAATCTGTCGTTGCTAACGGTACTATTTGTTCATCTTTAGAATTTGTTATTGTCTTAATTGATTTACTTTGCTTATTGGGGGTAGGCGTTTGCTTTTTATTTTTCATCGCAGGGGTAGGCGTTTTCGTTTGTGTCTGTAAACAATGTAGAGACTCCGCTTCTGAGGGTAAGGTTGTTTCGGGATGTTGATATATTTTAACGGGTGACATGTCAGTTTGTGTTGACTGATGGGATATCTGCCAAGTATTGGTATCTTTGCTTCGGGTAGACTCTCCATCTTTACTTTTCCTATTCCGATTTGGTGTTTGATTTATGTTATCAGTTAGACAAAGTTTTTTGTATGTTTCAACGACTTTCAAGCTTTTATTGAGGTCAGACTTTAAGCGAAAGTTCTCAGTGTTTAGGTTCTCAATTTCATGGTTGGCACTAGTCAATTGGTTTGTGAGTTCAATTATTTTCTCATTTAATTCTATCACCGTTTGGCTTTCGTTAATTGATGTGTTCGGTAGGCTTATCATGGTGGTATCAAAAAGAGGAGACTCACTTCTTGAAAGATCGTGAAGTGAGCTTGACCGCCGGGGTTTGTTAGTGCGATATGTGATGTTCTGCTCAAGATCCATGATGAATATTAGAAAAAAAAAGTTTGAAATGCCTCGTGTATCGGAACGTATCAACACTAAGTCAAAAGACTAGTATCCAAGTTAAGTATCTCTTGGTGGAAGCAATTTCTAAACGAATATTACTCAGTCAGTGATGATGTGCTGATCTATGATTGGCTAATGAGATTCAACTGTCCTTTGTTTACATAAAAAAAATAGTTTTCAAATCTGCAACTGTCCAACTAAGTATCTATTATCGGATTTATCGATGCAATTGTAATTTAGATACGAATTATGCAATTATAGATTTGAAGGCCAACCTGGTATTCTGATGTTGTCGGTTTTAATCCAATTGACTGCTGATTATGTTCTTGCACTGTTGCTGTTTACACTTGTTTATTCCATGAGACACAAGGCTTTTTTATGTTAGATAACACTTTCACAGATTGTCTTCGGAATCTAGATTGCAGTTATGTACTAATTGAATGTATTTTGCATGTTAAATCAATAAAGTGGATTAATATTTTTACGGGCGATGTTCACAGCTTGAAGGTATTTTTTTTTTTTTTTTTTTTTTTTTTTTTTTTTTTTTTTTTGTATTTGTTGTCCGTCCATCCGTCTGTCAAGACCCTTTTTCTCAGGAACGCGTGAAGGTATCAAGCTGAAATTTATATCAAATACTCAAATCTACTGTTCCTTGAACCTGTGAAGAAATCAAACTTCTAAGCTAACGCAATCAAAAGATATAGCTGTTTATGCTGCAAATTTCCACATATTTTAGAAACTCGCAAGGGAATCGAAACCTAAAGGGTACTTCCAGTCGATCTAGAATTTTGAAATTTGGTACGAAGCAACGTCTTAAGGTGTCTTCACACAGCGAGCGGGGCGTGACGTGACGCGACGTGGCGGGGCGCCGGCGCGACGCCGGCGCGGCGGGAGCCTTCACACTGCGGGCGCGATCACGTCCCGTCCCGCCGGCGCACAGTGGATCGTCTAGAAAGTATCTAATTAAAAAAAACAACTGCTAATGCAACTGTATATTTTTTTTTTTAAATTAAATACTTTTTCAATTTTTGATTCTATGTCCGACCTCTTGTATGGGGACGATCCACTGAGCGGCGCCGCGCCGCGATTCATTCATTGAAAAATTGTTGAGCGATTCAGACGTGTAAACGTTCTTGCTCTTATTTTTTAATGAAGTATCTAACTAATATCACAGGTCAGCATATCATCGACCCGTGCGGCTGTTGTAACTTAGCCTCAAGCGCTTTACAAAATTATGAATTTTAATCGTATTAGTAGCCGTTATACTTTGAAATTGACTGAGGCATTTTACGTACCTTTCTAAATCTTTTGCGATCTTATGAGGTTTGGCTTAATTTGTCAAACTGTACTCCATGCCTTTCATGCGAGATTCAGAAGGATGCCGGAGGTTTGAAAATCTGTCTTGGTAAATCCACAAAGCAAAAGGAATAGCTTTGCCACGGGCTTCTAAACACATCAACATGTTACCGTTTTCACGACCACTGTACACGTATTCAGGCATTGTTTATCACAACAAAATCAATAAAAACAAAACACTAAAAACGTAATAATAACAACAAGACACAATTTTAAACTAAAGTGTTAAATGCGACCCAATATCTATCAATCAGTTCCACGTACCACTTTCGCTCACGAACTCAGTCGGACAGGAACTAACTATACTCCATTTGTTTAGGTAGTTAACTAAATGTAAACAATCTTAACATGTCTTTTATCTAAAAAACTGTCTAAAAATAGAATCTAAAAATGTTTACAATTAGGTATTTACTTAAACCGATGTTAGGTAAGTAACTTAATTTAAATAATATTTGTTGGTCTTTTATACGATTTATTTTATATAAAAAGACATATCAAGATTGTTTACCTTTAGTTAACTACCTAAACAAATGGAGTATAGAGGACTAACACAATATCAAAGATACCGCCTGCACGTGGAGCCGACAAAAGCACCACCGTGCCGGCGGGCGCCGCGCTGGCGGGCGGCGCCGACGCGACGTACGGTGGGCTGCATATCGCCTTTCATAGACATAGAGACTCGAATTTTGAAGGGTCTTTTTTTGGCTAGAAATGGATTCTGCTGATCATTACTATTCTATAAAATTTCGTATGGGGCAATTGCGTGTAAAAATGAAGGAGTTATACTTAAAAAAAAAAAAAAATGTACGGTGCTGACATGAAAAATTATTCTATCTCTGGAATTATAAGGTTCGCCATTATATCCTTAAACACAGATAGTACCATTTATTTTTAATTTTTTGACATACTTCATATTGCGCCACCATTTGTGGCTTTTTAAAAATCCTCAAAATTAAAAAAAAATATAATGTTGATGATTAATTTTATGGTTAAATGCTTTAAATATGAGTATGCTTAGTCAAGTTCACAATATTTTTTTATACTATAAGCCAAGACAGTCTAAAAATCACAAAATTTCGTTTCACTAAATTGAAATCACATGGTAATTATGAATTACCTTTCTTATCTCGCGATTTGCAACCCACTGTGCGGCGCCGCGCTGTCTTGTCATGTGAATGATCTAAAAGTTACAGAGACAAAACAGAAAACCAAATCATTTCAATTGTTAGGAAATTGGTCCTATGCTTTATACCGAACTGTTTTAATTTTTTTGACTTTTCAATAAGATTTAACGGGTTTCTTAGATTAAATATATCAAATTATTCAGTTTAAATTAATTGAGTTAACTTACTAAATAAAGGATACAGTCATTGTAATAAACAAGCTTGCGTCGTGTGACTCTAATCACATTGGCATAAAGTTCAAATTCAATTGATTCACGTGCGCTAGTTGTTTGAAACTGTACTCGTAATGAAAATGTTTTAGTCAATCACAGCTAATGTCGGCGATCGCTCACTTTCATTCACTATCCATTACTCGTATCAGCTAACATACAAAACTGTTATTAAATGTAAGACGCAGTCAATCAATTTAAAACTTGTGATACTTCTGCAATTTATCGCCGTTCTGCCGACGCTGCGCTCGCGCCCCGCTCGCGGCACGCCGGCCTCTGAGTTGTATTCCGACTCGGCGCGGCGGCGGCGTGGCGCGTCGCGCCGAGCGCTCTGTGTGAAGTCGTCCATACTATCTAGTACATTACAACTACTCAGCGTCGCGTCGCCGCCCGGTCCCGCCGCGTCGCGCCCGCTGTCTGAAGACACCTTTATAGCACAGATAAAGGTAAAATTGCGAAAACCGTAAATTTTTAGTTACATCATATAATAAAAGTATTTTTAATAATTTTAAACTTACTACCCCTTTCCTCATGAATGCCTGGAGGTATTAAACACTACAGGTTTATACGGAACCCTCGGTGCGCGAGTCCAACTCGCACTTGGCTGGTTTTTAATTCCAACTCGATACCTCGACGCGTTCGTGAGATAAAGGTTCTTGACTGACGGACGGACAACAAAGTGATCCAATAAGGGTTCCGTTTTTCCTTTTGAGGTATGGAACCCTAAAAACGAAAGAAACACACGCACGAAAAACTCCTTTATGACCACCAGCCAATCTCCATAACGAAATACTGCTAAATCTTAGTGGGGCCTCAGGTTTGCACTGCAATGTGACCAAAAACACGTTGACACGTACCGGCTGCGATGCGTCAAATTTTGTTCTATTGGAAGATACAGGTAAATGTCGTGCCTGCAGATACTGACTTTAAAAAAAATCTTATCTTCGGCTTTCATCATAAACGAGAATTTTATGATAGTACCAACACAAACTGAAATAGAATCACATGACATATTCATTGCTGTGTTGTTCATTTCTTTTTTTTTTCAAAAACTGTTACAATCGCCTGTTGCCTCACGTAATTAATGGACGCCCCCTAATCCAGAGTAGATGTTGTATTTGCCTCTATAGATAAAACTGCCAAAGCTGAAAGTCTTTCCTGACCCATTGTACTTCTTAAATATTTTTTATTAGTTTTAATTTTGTAAAACTCCTTAGGTGAGGCTGTGCTTAGTACGGTTAACAGAATTCGAATGACAATATAAATATTCGGTTCTTTTAAATTATGTTCAGTTATGAGTATGTATTGAATCAGCAGTTTAATGAAGTCAGGTAAAGGGTACATTGTTTGTAATTCTTCATATAATTCGTAAAGTTGGAAGTCACGGTTATCACCCACTCGCAGGACTGTCTGTAAATCATGAAATCTCTTTTTAAACATTTTCATTTTTTAATCCAGTCGCAAAAAGTGCGCAAGTGGTCAAGAGCAGTGATTAAATGGACTTGTACACATTGCCATAATTTGCGAATAATATGAACACACGATAATATTTCATACCATATACGTATATATGTGGTAACGATATGATATATTCTAAACAAAACATTTCGTTCAAAACAATATTGCCAGAATAGATGTTTCTAAACCGAATTTGGTAGGTATTGTCAGATACTTGTTAACTGGTGTGTTTATTATTTATTGCTAAATGAGTACCTATTTAATTATATCTATATTTGCGTTCATGGGCTTTCGAGGCGCGAGGCCCCTAGGTACGCGAGGCCGTAGGCGGTCGCCCACGTCGCCCACGCCTTACGCCGCCTCTGCGCATAACGACCGACAAAAATGATCGTTATCACTGCGTGGATCGTCTGGAGGACACGGTGGAGCATACGGTGGAGGTGTGCCCTACCTGGGCGGAGCACCGCCGTGTCTTCGAGGCGATCGGCGGCAGCGACCTTTCGCGTCCGGCCCTGGTGCAGGCCATGGTATGGAGCTAGAGGGCATGGGAAGTCGTCACTTTCTTCTGTGAAGCAATAATGCTCGCGTAGGAGGAGGCGGAGCGCGTGAGGGAGAGGCAGTCTCTGCGCCCTCACGCCACTAGCAGCCGCAGAAGGAGACGCCCCGGGCGTCGTCGGGAGTCGATGCGCTGCGTTCTACGCGCGCCTCAAAGAGATGTCAGCAGTATTGAAGGGGTCATTAGCCAATACCGATTCCTGCCACGGCCGCGGAATTGTTCGAAAGAGTTACCGTTGCCTTGGCATAGGCAACTGAAGGAACCCGGATGGGTTTTAGTCACTAAACATTTGACAAGCCCTTCCTCTCCACCCAGAGCGGGAGACGTCATCGGATCATTTCCCACACACAAAAAAAAAAAAAACTTTTGAGGTGTCAAGGGACACCCGGATGGAACGAAGTTCCTTTCCAGGGTTCATAATAGTTACAATTTTTTAATTATTTATTATGTACAAAAAACCTGTATATTAATATTCTCTGTAATATTCTCTCTCTCTCCCTCTCCCCCTCTCTTTCCCCCTTTCCCCTCTCCCCCTCTATCCCCCCTCTCTCCCCCTCCCCCTCTCCCCCCCCCCCCTCAGAAACAGTGTCATAGAAGAAAAAAATATATATCTATAAAATTAAGTTATCAACCAGTTTGATAAACTCTTAGACAAAAACATTACAAAGGCAAGAATACGAATTTCCTAATGTTTTTACAAGGTGTACAAGTCAGTGTATGAGTTACAGTAATCACAGAATGTAAATCAGTGTCATAGAAGAAAATATTAATATTATCTACACAATTAAGTTAGCAACCAGTTTGATAAACTCTAAGACTGTCCTATGGAGCGAGACCAGCATGTTTCCAAGCGTTCTTATCTTGGATGTAGTCCTCTAATTTAGCGGTGCAGCGGTGGTTCCATATAAATTTTATTGAGTGTGTTTTGATCGTTTTTGCGTTGGCTTCGATAATACGTATTTAATCCATTTTGTTGAGCGTGTTGATATTCTAATAGTTTTTGTCCCTGATATTGACTTGGCCGGTAATGGTATAAAAATTAGTGCAGGCTAGATAAAAACTTTTTGCAAAAAGTGCTCGCGCTGCTAGCGAGTAGGTAGAACAGGAGCGTCGCACGAAACTTTGAACGTGATTTTCACCTCCTTTAAAACGTCCGATTAATTCGAGATTTGGCATACTTATCAAGGACCAATGACAATACAATAATTTGATAAATTTGTGCCATTATCCTTGCCGGGGTTACCAGGATAGTAAAAAACCGTCTTCAAAAACTACGCTGACATACGTCACAAAATACGAAAACCACACTGACATACGTCACAAAATTCGAAACACATTAAAAAAAAGAAAATAAATAACAGTTTAAAAAAACGAAAAAAACACGCTGGCATAAATATAAACTATTTAAAAAGTTGTATATGCGACGTTAACAAACTCCAGGGGGGGGGGGGGGGGGCAGCTGCCCCCCTGCCCTCCCCCCCCCCCTGGGTACGCCCATGAGTACTTTCCTTTGTTGCACATTTCTGCCGCAACAAGCGCAGCTATCGTTTTTTTTACGCCTTCCACCCACTTCGCACGTTCCGAATACTGGATCGTCATATCGCGTGCAGTAAGAACTGGATTGGCCTCGGCGAAACAGTTCATATTAAAATCGGGTTTGGCCGCGAACATGAATACCTAAGCCACCTACTGAGTTTTCACTTGTGAACCGATTGTGTTGAAACTTGCCTTAAGTATGTGATTCTGATTACGATCCCACAAAAGACAGACCTACAGTTGATCTGATAATGGAGACGGAAGGCACACCAGGGAGCTCCTCAATAGTTTACAGCAGATACCTACATCGCGTTCGGGCTTATTTCATTTTTCATGATGAAAACTTTCCAACTAGCTGGGGTATCACTGTCATCGAAGGTCTGATGGACACCGAAGGCCGTCGAGGGAATTACCAAAGATTAGCTGTGAACTATTTGACTGCCTCGCTGGTCTAGTGGTAGCAAGCGCTACTGCTGAACACGAACACCTGGGTTCGATTTCCAGGTCGGACAAACTGTAATTGGGTTTTTCTATCTAGAATTTGTCATTAGCAGCCTAGAGTCTGGATAGTAATAGGCTCGCTCACTACAAAATACAACCTTAAGACGCTATAACCCAACAGAGACCGCGCTCACTAGTTTTTGAATCAATGGAAAAACATGGAAAATAGTGTTATCAATTCGTCTGTATTTATTTTAATAATTATTTTTTTTGACAATTTATTGTCGCGGAGGGAACGATGTCGGGTTTTTTTTACACGCTTTTATTTACTTTCACCTGTCCCGTTGTCTGTCTGTAATTAAATCTTGCAAGTTAAATTTGACCCACTTCCCGGTTTCTGATTGAGCTGTTTTGCTTGCATGCATAAATCGGATGACTGATGATGATAATTTGTTTGTATGTTGTTGTTTTTTTTGTTGTGAGTAGAGAGAGAGAGAGAGAGAGAGGGATAGAGAAGGAGAGAGAGAGAGACAGGGCGAGAGGGAGGGAGAGCGGGAGAGAGACAAAGAAAGAGGGAAGAGGGATGGCGAGAGAGAGAGAATATTTTTGTTGAGTGTATACAGGTTCTTTGTACATAATAAATAACAATCATGAATCCTGCCGCAAGCCAGCCGCCAGCTGTGACAAGGATGGGGGCCCACATGGAGGTCGGAAATTATTCCGCGGCAACGTACTTCCGGGGTAAAAAGGTCCCAATGTGTTAATCCAGGTTATAAACTATCTGGGTGTCAAATTATCCAAATCTGTTTAAAAGTTTTGCGTGAAAGAGTGACATACATCCATCCATACTTCCATACATCCATACTCACAAACTTTCGCATTTATAATATTAGTCCAGGTTATAAACTATCTGCGTGCCGAATTTCATCGAAATGCGTTCAGTAGTTTTTGCGTGACAGAGTAACAAACAACCATCCATATATCCACACTCACAAACTTTCGCATTTATAATGTTAGTCCAGGTTATAAACTATCTGCATGCTAAAATTCATCCAAATCTGTTCAGTAGTTTTTGCGTGAAAGAATAAAAAACATCCATCCATACATCCATACTCACAACCTGTCGCATTCATAATATAAGTCTAAGTTATAAACTATCTGCGTGATGAATTGATGGATTTGGATGAAAAGCATCCAAATCCATTCATTAGTTTTTGCGTGAAAGAGTAACAAACATCCATCCATACATCCATACTTCCATACATCCATACTCACAAACTGTCGCATTTATAATATTAGTCAAGGTTATAAACTATCTGCGTGCCAAATTTCATCCAAATCCGTTCAGTAGTTTTTGCGTGAAAGAATAAAAAACATCCATCCTTACATCCATACTCACAAATTTTCGCATTTATGATATTAATCCAGTTCATAAACTATCGGCGTGCCAAATTGCATTCAAATCCGTTCAGTATTTTTACGTGAAGGAGTAACAAACATCCATCCATACATCCATACTCACGAAGTTTCGCATTTATAATATTAGTGGGATACACTAGATAGAATTAGCAGCTGTATACAAATTTACCAAACGAGGGTTCAATCAAGAACTATGTAAAATAGTTTTAGAAATAAATATATTTGTTCTTGTATTATCTATTCTTCTGTGGTTTCTAATACTGTGGACTGATGTCGCTACACTATGACCTGTCTGTGCTACGCCCGCCGCCGCCGCCGCCGCGCCTCCCGAACTTTTGGCGCGCTAACGTGTTCGACAAGAAGGACGCGCGGGAGGTGCCCCGCGAATTTCCCCGCACCTCACCCCCTCAAATCTGTATGAGTGTTGAATCACCTCGCCTTAAGTACCCCCATAAAGCGTCTAGAAGCTCGCATTTCGAGCGTTTTTTGCGGATTCATAAAAAAGTAATTGATATTTTTAGCATCCATTTTTGATGGCTTATTTATTCATAGTTTCAAGAAAAATTAAAAAATTCAGCAAGTTATGTGTCGTTGAAGTAGAGGAGAACAAAAGCCGTGTCCTGCACCCTAATTGCGAAACGCACAATTTATCAGAATCTGAATGGGATTGAAGATTATTTCTAAACCATTGCGTCATTTGTTCGAATAATTTGTCGGCTCAGCAACGTAAATAACGCAATGAATGTTGTTTAACTATGAATATTAAACCAATTCCTACCGATAAAAAGTTCCGCAATTACCCCTCTGGTCTTCATGATATCTATTGTCCTGGTCACTTGAAAAATAAAATAATGAATAATTTTTTATCAGTATAAATGCAAGTATCGTGAAAAATAAATCGTAAAATGGTGACTACTCAATAATTGAGGTCGATTTTCCCATTAATTTTTCATTAATTTTTTTCATTATTTTTTTTATGTTTTAAAAATATTAAAAATGATTTTTTTTAAAGTTTTTATTAGTTCATACAATAAAGGAATATATAAAGAATATTCATGCCTTTCCAGTAAATCAGTGGAGTTAAACTAGAGATATTATATCAGTTGCATCGAAAAAAGTATTTTCGAGAAAAACGCGTTCAAAGTTTTAATTTTAATATTTTTATTTTTTATTTACTCTTGGAATATAAATAATTAAGCCATAAAAAGTGGTTATTAAAAATATCAATTGCTTTTGTTTATGAATCCTCAAAAAACGCCTGAAATACGGGCTTCTAGACTAGAATACCCCCTTATGCCTTCAAAGTATCAGGTTGTCATAACTTGGTAGGAGCCTAATAAGTTAACACATCATTTATTGACTCTGAGGCGGTACAAAGTTCGCTGGGTCAGCTACTATATTATGACAGTATTGTCATGTCTGTTGATTACGTTTAATTTACAAAAATAATAATGATATTCAACAATTGTGACCGCTGCTGATATGTCTAATTAAGATAGTGAAGTTATTAAAAGTTTATTGTTACGTTTCGATGGGTGATTAGGAGGACGATAGGTGATTTAAACACTCAAAATTACTTTTTTTTAAATAGTATTTTATATTCTTTTTTAGGTTTATTTCTTATAGAAGGCTGCCATTGTTGAAATAAAATAAATATTACATCGTTTTATAAAAATAATTTTATTTGTATAACTTCTAAAGTTTTTGGTTGACCGTACTTTCCCAAGACGTAACTTTGTTTATTTTACTTGTGGTCCCAAAATACTGCTAAACATATTAATAGGTGGAATGTGGGACCGCGGTCCTGGTCCCGAAAGCCGAACAAAGTGCGGGCCAGTGTGATGGCATATCGCCAAATGTTTGTACCTATAGGGCTGTGGAGTTGCTGTGTCCGCTTCTACTCACTTACTCGTGCAGCAATACCTTAACTACTGTCATTAATATTGTAACTCACTCACCACTAGGTGCCTATACATGAATCGGATAACAGTCTTAGTACTCAGCGTCCATATCTTGAACAATCTTAATGTTTTCACGAGCGATCATCAGCACGGATTTGTTTGATCACAATCATAAGTACTAGACTGCTTCCACTTACTGAACTGTTCACTGGGGCGGTTGTCGAGTGCTATTCTGTAACCATCTCACCGGGTGAAGTCAGCGTGGAGTGAGCTATCAATGTCATTCCATCTGATGCTAGGGATGTTCAAGTGTCATATTTACAATCATAATCGAGATTTAGATACCTATTGGATACCTAATATGCTTATGCTAATTCTATTGATTATTTTTATAAGGATTTCAAAGCTAGCATAGTGTCTAAACAATACTATTGTTTCGGGAAGTTTTTCAAATGAAATAGCGAAACAGATATTCAGACAGAAACGCATTGTTGTTTTTTTTTTCTATTTTTTCCTTGACTAGCCCTATTGCCTGACGCACAAATGCGACACGCATGAACAATAATTGTTCATGCGTGTCGCATAAAGATAGCTACTACAGAAACAGAAAATGCGATTCGACATTGTCAGCTATTATGAACCCACTGTAAACTGATTAAAATTAAATACCTAAAAAATGCAGTCACATGACCTAATCGCGATGTGTCTTGGAGAAACGATGTAGTTCGACTCGAGTAAAGATTGTGCAACGTTCTTCAACGTTGTTACTAACCCAAATCTATAAAAAAAAAGACGAAAGCACCTGGCCGGGCCTGGCTGACGGAGCATAGAATTCAATCTGACACAAACTATGTGGGACCCCCCATCTAGGCACATTGATTTATGTTTACTAAGTAGGTATTTATTTAACTTATAACGCGTCACGTATGCGCACAGAACATTAGGAAAATGCAATACCAACGTCCAAAATGTGCCGACTAACATTTTATTGTAGATAAAAATATACCTACTTAGGTACTTAATTAGTCGTTGCAAACAATAAAAAAGAGTATTCATCGAATCGTCATCATCTTGATAATAATGTCAAAAATCAACAGTTCAAAACGGTCACCCGCATACCGCGAGGTGAAGTGATGTTTGTTACCATGACAACGGCATTGCGAACATCGCGTGATTTCGCCGCGCATGCGCGCTAGACGCTGTCATCAATAGGTATCAACGTTTTTTTTTTGTTCACCTTGTGCAGAAGCCATTTCGTATTCGGTTCAGAGAATAATTAGTACCCAGGTATTTATTTCAATTCTTGTAGATATGTACCTATCTAAATACAACAGTTTTTATAAAGGAGACGGATACGCTTTCATACAATCTTGGGCCTGGATGTAAAAAGATGAAATTGGTGTCTATTGATAGGTACTATATTATTAAACAATCACTGAAAATTTTGCAGGTTTTGGCAATCTGAGAACCGAGTTAAATAAGATTTAGGAAAAGTGAGGTTACATAACAATCTACACTTAACAGCTGATTTTCGAAGTGCGATTCTCATTCTTTAAAATACAGTTGGGCTGTTAAATATAAATAATATAATCATAACTCATCATCACCATCATCATCATTTCAGCCGAAAGACGTTCACTGCTGGTCATAAGTCTTCCCCGATTCGGGGGGGTTTGCCATAATCGCAACGCTTAGCAGGCGGGTTGGCGATCGCAGTGTGGTCGCAAAATGCATAGAGAACGCTGTTGCCAATTCTAAGTCCCTTAGTCGCCTCTTACGACATCCACAGGAAGAAATAGGGTGGTGCTATTCTTTACTATTCTTAATCATTATATAAGTATTTGTAGAAGGGCTGGTGGCTAAGTAATAACAGCCGCACGGATTAACCGATCAGGTTAAGCTACGCTTGCCGCGGTTGGTCCGTGGATGGGTGACCATCATTACATACCAAGACCCTTCCGTGCCTCGGAAAGCATGTTAAGTCGTTGGTCCCAGCTATCTTTCGTATATCTTAGACAGTCGTTACGGGTCATCAGAAGCCCAGTCTGACAACCAGTCTTACCAAGGGATATCATATTACCCAGTAACTGGATTGTGGAACTCAGATAGGCAGTCACTCTGTGTAAAATACTGGTACCCAGCTGCATGCGGTTAGACAGGACGCCGACCTCAATATAATTGGGGAAAGGCTAAGCAGATGATAATTTATATAGGTATTTCTAGAGTGAGGGAGAGAAAATAAAAATGTTCTTTAGTAATATTTTTTATTTATCTTCAATTATGATTAAATTGTCATCTAGAAACTGTGCAGGTGGTACTATATTATCTTGGTACCTAGCCCAACTAAGGTACCATATTATTTTCATAACAAGAGGTGGTCTTTGATCCAAGTACCAGTAAGTTTGGCAAACATGGTCACTGCATTTTACCTGAAAGATGTAAAAAGTGGTTAATAACAGATAACATGATTAAGTACTTTAAAAAAATCTTGGTCCGATAGTTACTTAGTTCTATATAATGTATCTACATGGGCCTTTTAAATGTTTACCTATACTTTATTATATTAATTAATACCGAACTACCTGCTAAATAACTCAAATATTATGTTCACTGATAACATGTGTGTTTATTGGAGAGCGAGGAATACTGTCCTACCGTGATACAGTTTATACTATGTAGTACTGAGGTCAGTGTGAATTACTCTCTAACTACCAAACAACCATTTACGTTTGATATGAGATCTTATTTGTTTGTTTTTTATACGTACATATAACTCATTGTACCTAAGGTTGTTATTGTGCTACTAGAAATAAGAATGTTGCCCCTAAAACGACCCACTGACCTTTTATTTTTTATTATTATTTTGTTAGTATAATGGTGAAGGAAAAAATATTGTAAAGATTGCAAGCCAGCGTGGTAGACTTTGGTGAGGTAAACAAGAAGTGAGTAAGTACTTACAGATTGTGGTGTACGCCATTGACGAATTACTGCTAATATCATTTCGTCATCCAAATCTCGACGATCTGTTGTATTACAGCAATTAGTCGCTATGCGACAATTTACACAACGATCCGTGGTGTCGCTTTCCAATCGGTAGGCTGTTCGTAGAATCCAAAATGACAAGTCCAAGTCCAACGTTTTAGCGGAGTTCTCCGTGTCGGGTATGGTAGCAAGACAAGGGTCATACAAGAAGGTAGCTCCGAAGTCCGTAGAATGAAAGCAGGGGTTGAGGAAACATCAATAAAACTATAGGTGAAAACACGATACGCACAAATACAATAAACAATATGAAACGAGTGAGTGTCAGCGTTATGTCATGCATGTCATGTCAGAGTTAGCACAGACTAAACATACATTAATCGATTAACAAACGTGGATCAATTTATGTTAATTATATAAATATTTAATTGGTTTAAGCTGTGCAGTATGTTATTTCTAATAGATTTAATTATTTTAATTGAATTAATCATCTGGTGAAGGCATCTTCTTAAATAGTATGAACGTTAATCGATTATAATTTTATCGATATTCCATTTACTTGGGAACCTTAACTTAATTTTAGGATTTCTCATTTTCCAGATTGTAAATTGAGTTGATTTTTCAGATTTTCATATAGAAAAATATAAGCTTTTTTTTAAACCATTTCTCCACTTATTACATTTTGGCCCAGAAATGCCCGTCTCCTTTATAATGTCAATTTAGTACCCACAGTTTGATTTCAACAATTAACCCGTTTTTTTAAACTAGGTACCACTGCTCATTTAACCATCATCGCGTGGTGACACCTGCACGCTAAGAATATGCAATACCAATAAGTACCGTACAGCTACCTACTACAAAGAATTCTTTCGTAGTCTGAGCATTGGTAAGGTAACGATGATGAGAGATAAAATATGATGTTCATGTGTACTTAAACATTAAAACCATAATTCTCACCAGACTCGTTGTCAATAATAATAGAATATTCATCAAATCATCATCTATCCAGATACCAGGGTATGTCAAAATTCAACGCTTCAAATGACAAACGCGTAGCGCGCGTGCACGTGCTCACTTCACCAAGTATACACGCGATGATGCGACGAGAATCGCGTGAAGTGCCCACGCCGCGCAAGCGCACTTGGCGACTAGGTCATCATTGTCATACATTTTTTTTTTTTTGTTTTGATGACCATGTGCCCAAGCCTGTTCGTATTTAGAGTTCAGACAAAACTATTAGGTACTTATTTAGGTATTTCAATGGTTGTAACCTATTTAGATGTCTAAATCCAACCGTTTTTTTGTATATTTAAAGTCATTTTGTTGATTTATTTTTTATTAAACTAGGTACTTATTTACTACTCATTTAACCTGTAACGTGTGTCACGCATACGCACTAAGAACATGCAATATGTCCAATAAGTACAGCTAGGTACGTACTACTAAACATCTCGTACTCTGACCATAAGTATGTGTTGACACTATTATTTGAAACCATTGTAAATACTAATTATTATTAAAAGAGTAACCATGTAGTTACTTGCCGCCTCTTCTTCATAGGAGCTAGAAACCGCGCACCTACCATCTGACGTTTCATGTAGGCTGTATGAATAATCTTTTGATTTGAGATGCGTTACTTACATAGGAGAGATTTACGATTTGTGTATTTATCAAATTTATTCGAAACATACATATAAATTATTAATAAAAGACTATTCATCAAATCATCATCACCTTGATACCTAGGTGACAAAAATCAACATTTCAAATGAAACTCGCGTATTGCGCCCGCGTGAGATCACTTCACCTTGACTAAATTTGACGAGAATCGCGTGGAGTGTTCACGTCGAACAAGCGTGTCTCAAACGGTGAAGTTGGTGTTACTCATTTAGCTCCGCGTTAGCTCACTTCGCCTACATTATGAAGAGAATCGCGTGAAGCGTGTCTCATACGGGGAGCACCGATTGAGTACCTAACGGGTGAAACAGGGAGACAAACGCGCTTGCGCGTTAGGAGCTGTCATTTTTTTTTTTTTTTTTTTGAGCCTTTCTAGTCATTTTAAGGCAATGACGTATTCGCAGCTAGAGCCAATGAAGTATATTTTAATTTCAAGTCCAACCATTGTTGAACATTTCAAAATTATAAATTATGTTTTCAACAAATGAATATTAGGTACTTACTTGAGAGGTGTGAGATCGAGCAATCGGTGAATCGGGAGGCTTGTAGCTAAATAAAAACAGCCGCACAGTCCGACCGATCCGGCTAAGCTACGCTTGCCTCGGTCGGTCCGTCTATGGGTGACCGTCGTTACATACCAAGATCTCGAAGGTCGAAACTCTGGCAACCAGTCTTACCGAGAGGGTAACATATTACCAAATAACTGGGTTGTCGGAGTCAGATGAACAGTCATTGCATGTAAAATACCAGTGCATTTAGCTGCAGCCAGTTAAGACTGGAAGCCGACCCCAACACAGTTGGACAAAGGCAGGCAGATGATAAGGTGAGATCGAGAAACTTCATTAGATTGTGCATAGCAAGTATTCAGTGATAGGTGATATGTTCGTTACCATTATGTACATAATTTCTAGATAAACCACAGTTCCAAGTTACAAACCTTATAACAACAATACACAACATATTTATATATCAATCATCTAATTATGGGTGCTGTTGAGACACAAATTGCTTATCTCCCTTGCTAACAAGATTTCAACATTATTCATGTATTTATTTTCGTTCATTTTTGTACTATAAGTTACACCTCTGCCCAACCCTTCGGGGAAACAAGGTGTAATGTTATGTTTCTTTTTATTTTCATAATATGTGTAAATCAACATTGTATGTAAGTACGATTACTATTTTAAGCCGATAAAACTATGTATGTTTAGGTTGCTATAGCCTAATTAAATCTGTTTTCATGTATACCGTTTTCCACAATCCCACTCCCCAATTGCAGGTGCGCTGCAAGAAATTTCTTATGTTTTAAGCAGATCCTTTGTGCTTTCCTATCTTTGTGTATTTTATTTTATTATGTGTAAAGTGTGTTCATAAATAAATAAGATTTGTAACACATCATAACAAATTTGCTAATACATTTTTTCTACTGAACTTGCTGCTTCCCGAGCTTCAACTTCTTGATACTATGAACGGACGGTCGTTGGATGTGTGTGGACTGCACATCGCCAACGCGACTAGCTGAAAATAATGGTAAGCGTTTATTACTAAGTAATTGTTTTAACTCATCCAAATCTCTTTTTTTTTTGTTTTATCAATCTGTGTCCAATACAAAAAATCAAATCGGTCAACATTATTCCTATATTTTGAGTAAGTACAATGAGATGCAACATTTCTGAACTCCATGCTTGTCCTTGTACCAATTTTTTGGCTCTATTATTTTTATCAATAATAGTCTGACATTATCAACAATTATTAACCTCTCACTGCCACGATCGACATACAGCTAGGATTAATGTAATCAAGTAGATGCGGTGTTCTTTTATTGTCTTCAGTTCCTTTATCCTCAGCAACTGCATGGTCAAATAGACTCATGTGCCTAGATGTAAAGTATTCAGATTATTATAATTAAGTTGCCATTTTTTTTTATCCATACCATATTCCACAGCTGGGCAAAGGTCTCCCCAATACTTTTCCAGTTTTTCTTATGTTGCGCCGTCTTTGGACAGTAAGTTTATCTCGTGATGTTAGTACGAGTATAGCTTCCTGCTAAAACCGTTGTTATGGTGAACCTGATATTCGGTGGGTAGTACCAATAGTAAGAAAAATATACTGTTACTGTTTCACCAGTATATTTTTCCAGAGTAAGCCTACTTCCTTCCCACCAGTATGTTGAGCTGGAACAAATGACAGTTGAATTAAACTTGGTACAAAAAGGTAAGATAGTTGAAAAACAAATGATTTGACTAACAGTCTAAGTTGGAATTTCAGAAAATATATAGCAGAATTATTGAAATCACAATGATGACATTAATATCAGGTTTTCATAAATCAATCAATCAATCAACTCAGCCTATCGCAGTCCACTGCTGGACATAGGCCTCTCCCATGTTGCACCACAACACCATGTCCTCCACCTTCCGCATCCAGTCTCTCCCAGCCACTTTCCTAAGGTCATAGGTCCATCTAGCTGGGGGGCGTCCCACACTACGCTTAAATAAATAAAAGCAAATATTGCTGGATTTTTTATAATTATTATGACAGTTTAATGCTAGTAAATGACAACATTGTCATTTATATTTTATGTGAACAGTAAATTGCAGACGTAAAAATAAAAGTATTACTAATATCACAAATACCTAAGTAATACAGGCTGATGTCTGCAACTTCACATCAAAGCGTATATTTTGCATATGGACCACAAAAACTTACATAACTGAAACATATAAATCCAAAGTGGCCGCATCCTATTTCTTTTTTCTGTCAACTCAGGCCAAATTTTCTGATTCAAAGACACTGCATTCAGGTATCTAAAACACAAGTTTGTAGTTTAATATTCACATTAATATTTCAAGCTTCAAGATAGTTCATTGAAATATCAGTCTTACCAGGCAGACAGTTATATAAGTATGGTTTTTGTGTTTCATTTTCTATCAATAAGATCACATTTGTGAGTCATCTGAAAAAATCAATGTATACATTACTAACTATTATTTAAACTATGTTGACAGGCTCGTTTTACAGTATAAAGATGTGAAAAAGTGATCAATAATGTTGGGAACGTTTCAGTCGGCCTAAATAAATTTGCATAGCGAAGTTGGTCGGCTGCTCAAGTAAACACAAAGCTGGCAAGGAAAACTTGAGTGTCTTGTATTGAAATTTACTAGTTTTACACGATTAGTTAATGATGATAACGTACAAACCTTCGTAAACTTTTCGTGATTATTCCGGTGGTAACTTCGTCGGCCTATACGTATATCTTTTACAAAGTGTTTCAACCACACAGTTTGTACTATCCTTGTTGATCTTGTTGTTGCACTACCGATGTAAATTAATACACTATAAATACACCGGGAACTTTATTCGGTCAGCAAACAAACTCTGACAAACTCGAAACTACAAAACATAACTGGAACTTTGAAAGAAAAGTAGAATAAATAACATAAAAAACCGCCAAAATTTGACAGTAACATTCTAAATTATCTATGGTCTCAAGAAACAGACTGACCACAGGGTTGAATTTTTTGTGATACTATTTCCAGCCAAAGTAACGTATTACGTACGTATTTTTTTTTTAAACTTCTTACTAAATGGACATTAATACAGATTATCGTATATTTTTTTGATCAATCTCAATGGTGCCGATTCTGTTGTACAAAATTCTCTAAAATAAACTAAAAATCACTAAAATTTATTTTATTCCTGTCGAACGACGATTTCTTAATCTGAAATAGACTAAAGTGTTACAACTTAACTATATTTTAGTTTGACAGCACTAAGATTACACTGAGTTATTAGTTTAGTGAAAATGACAATTTTGCTATTCTGTGTTTGCCGGTTTTCACCAAAAATTTAGACTATAATAATTTATTTTGACTAAATCCGACTAATTTTAATCGCGATTAAAAAGGTGTGGAATAAAACTAGTGGCCATGAACAACAATTCACATCAACGCCTCGCTTTCACGTGCAAAAACAGTGCTGTATTTTTTTTTTCTTTTGCTTATATCTCGAAAATGGCGTGTCCTATCGCAAAAATAACGAAATTTTCGACCCCCTTTGTTAACCCCGGAACATATAATTCTCAACACGTGGGTAATATTTTTTTATATTTTTCAAACAAAAAGTGAAAAATTCCATATAAAACACGTCCAGGCTTCCCCATTGCGCGCGCCTTCGTCTCTAAAAAATTCATTGCGTAGCGCACACAAGTACCACGTTGCGAAACCAAAAGAAAAAAAAACTACATTGATTGTCAAATTCGTTTTAGTCGTGTCAAAATAATTTTTAAATGTAGCGATTTTTTCTTGCAGAATAGCGTTAAAATTCTCATAGCCAAAAGTAAGGAATTTTAGAGACAGTTTAGTTAGTTTAGAATCGGCATCATTGGTGCCGATTCTGTTGTACACCGAACTAAATTTTGACACGACTAAAACGAATTTGACAATCAATGTAGTTTTTTTTCTTCTTTTGGTTTCGCAACGTGGTACTTGTGTGCGCTACGCAATGAATTTTTTAGAGACAAAGGCGCGTGCAATGGGGAAGCCTGGACGTGTTTTATATGGAATTTTTCACTTTTTGTTTGAAAAATATAAAAAAATATTACCCACGTGTTGAGAATTATATGTTCCGGGGTTAACAAAGGGGGTCGAAAATTTCGTTATTTTTGCGATAGGACACGCCATTTTCGAGATATAAGCAAAAGAAAAAAAAAATACAGCACTGTTTTTGCACGTGAAAGCGAGGCGTTGATGTGAATTTTTGTTCATGGCCACTAGTTTTATTCCACACCTTTTTAATCGCGATTAAAATTAGTCGGATTTAGTCAAAATAAATTATTATAGTCTACATTTTTGGTGAAAACCGGCAAACACAGAATAGCAAAATTGTCATTTTCACTAAACTAATAACTCAGTGTAATCTTAGTGCTGTCAAACTAAAATATAGTTAAGTTGTAACACTTTAGTCTATTTCAGATTAAGAAATCGTCGTTTGACAGGAATAAAACAAATTTTAGTGATGTTTAGTTTATTTTAGAGAATTTTGTACAACAGAATCGGCACCATTGAGTTTGATCAAAAAAATATTCTGTAGTCTGTATTAATGTCCATTTAGTTAAAAGTATAAAAAAATTACGTACGTAATACGTTACTTTGTCTGGAAATAGTATCACAAAAAATTCAACCCTGTGATCAGTCTGTTTCTTGACTTTCTTGAAACCATAGATAATTTAGTTAGAATGTTACTGTCAAATTTTGGCGGTTTTATAAGTTATTTAATCTACTTTTCTTTCATAGTTCCAGTTTTGTTTTGTAGTTTCGAGTTTGTTTGCTGACCGAATAAAGTTCTCGGTGTATTTATAGTGTATTAATTTACATAGGTAGTGCAATATATACAACAAGATCAACAATGGTAGTACAAACTGTGTGGCAGAAACACTTTGTAAAAGATATACGTATAGGCCGACGAAGTTACCACCCACCGGAATAATCACGAAAAGTTTACGAAGGTTTGTACGTTATCATCATTAACTAATCGTGTAAAACTAGTAAATTTCAATCCAAGACACTCAAGTTTTCCTTGCCAGCTTTGTGTTTACTTGAGCAGGCCGACCAACTTCGCTATGTATGAGTGGCAAATTTATTTAGGCCGACTGAAACGTTCCCAACATTATTGATCACTTTTCACATCTTTAAACTGTAAAACGAGCCTGTCAACATAGTTTAAATAATAGTTACTAATGTATACATTGATCTTTTCAGATTACTCTCAGAAATGTGATTGTATTGATGGAAAATGATACACAAAAACCATACTTATATGCCTGCCTGTCTGGTAAGTCTGATATTTCAGTTAACTATCTTGAAGCTTAAAATATTTATGTGAATATTAAAATACAAACTTGTGTTTTAGATACCTGAATGCAGTGCCTTTGAATTAGAAAATTGGGCCTGAGTTGACAGTAAAAAGAAATAGGTTGCGGCCACTTTTGATTTGTATGTTTCAGTTAAAGTCATATAAAAAGTACACTTTGTAAACGAGCTTATTACAAATTAGAGGACTACATCCAAGATAAGAACGCTTGGAAACATGCTCGTCTCGCTCCATAGGACAGTCTTAGAGTTTATCAAACTAGTTTCTAACTTAATTGTGTAGATAATATTTATTTTTTCTTCTATGACACTGTTTTACATTCTGTAATTACTGTAACTCACACACTGACAGTTTATATGGGTAGTTCATATAATTGTTTTTTTATTTAACTGCTTTTGTTAATTTATTTTTATTTTCTTTTAATTTCATTTGTTGTGTATATGTATCATTTGCATCGTTGTATATGTAAGCGGGCACGCCCTTTATGCCTGGAGGCTATAGTAAGGTTTTAAGTTCTGTTTACGATTTTGTTGTATTATTCATTTCAGCTTGAGTTTAGTTTTCAATGTTTTGTTGGTATAATGGCGTGTGCTAGCTGACATATGGCGAATAATGTATGTTTTGTTTTATTATATTAATAACTTATACAATATTGTATAGAATCAAGTTCTTCTAACTTAACCCATTCCTCCCCACTGTCCTATTTTTAAGACACTATATTCAACATTTTTTTTTAAACCATTAAATCTCTTATTTTTATTGTTTCTGATGAAATTCGTATTTTACACAACTTTTCTAAAGTAATAATTTTTTTTCACTGTAAAAAAATGTTTACGTAATTTTATTGATTTTTTGCAAATTGATCATTTCTGGTCACATGTTCCCATTGTCATATTTATAGGATAGGCTGACTCAGAAATAAAGGTAATTTATGAATTTTTTTACTAGAGAATGGGCAGCAGCGTTCTCTATGCATTTTACAACCATACTGCGATCGCCAACCCGCCTGCCAAGCGTGGTGATTATGGCAAAGCCCCCCAAGGGGGAGGCCTAAGTCCAGCAGTGGACGTCTTATGGCTGAAATGATGAATGATGATGAATTTTTTATTTGTCATTTTATTTTTTCTTTATGTATTAAGAACTTAATTTAAAGATTTGATTTTAAAAAATCCAATGTTTTCGATGCTTGGGTACTAATGGGTTAACAGACAGCAGTGCTGCTGGGGAGTTTGTTCCGCCACTTCTTCCCAGCCAAAGCACTAGGAAGTGTCGAAGGGCGGGCGTTTTGGGGGGACTGTCTTATGTGACTTTGACGTTCAAAAAGTGCTGACTCTCAGCCTAGTTTGAATAAATGACTTTTGATTTTGATTGAGTTATGTAAGTTTTTGTGATCCATATGCAAAATATATGCGTTGATGTGAAGTTGCAGACATCAGCCTGTATTACCTAAGTATTTGTGATATTAGTAATACTTTTATTTTTATGTCTGCAATTTACTGTTCACATAAAATATAAATGACAATGTTGTCAAATTTACTAGCATTAAACTGTCATAATAATAAATCCAGCAAAATTTGCTTTTATTTATTTAAGCGTAGTGTGGGACGCCCCCCAGCTAGATGGACCTACGACCTTAGGAAAGTGGCTGGGACAGACTGGATGCGGAAGGCGGAGGACAGGGTGTTGTGGCGCAACATGGGAGAGGCCTATGTCCAGCAGTGGACTGCGATACGCTGAGTTGATCGATTGATTGATTTATGAAAACCTGATATTATTAATGTCATCATTGTGATTTCAATAATTCTGCTATATATTTTCTGAAATTCCAACTTAGGCTGTTAGTCAAATCATTTGTTTTTCAACTATCTTACCTTTTTGTACCAAGTTTAATTCAACTGTCATTTGTTCCAGCTCAACATACTGGTGGGAAGGAAGTAGGCTTACTCTGGACAAAAATACTGGTGAAACAGTAACAGTATATTTTTCTTACTTTTGGTACTACCCTCCGAATATCAGGTTCACCATAGCAACGGTTTTAGCAGGAAGCTATACTAACATCACAAGATAAACTTACTGTCCAAAGACGGCACAACATAAGAAAAACTGGAAAAGTATTGGGGAGACCTTTGCCCAGCTGTGGGAAAAAAGGCATCTTTATTATAATAATCTGAATACTTTACATCTTGGCACATGAGTCTATTCCACCATGCAGTTGCTGAGGATAAAGGAACTGAAGACAATAAAAGTACGTACACCGCATGTACTTGATTACATTAATCCTAGCTGTATGTCGATCGTGCAATGAGAGGTTAATAATTGTTGATAATGTCAGACTATTATTGATAAACATAAAAGAGCCAAAAAATTAGTACAAGGACAAGCATGGAGTTAAGAAATGTTGCATCTCATTATACTTACTCAAAATATAGGAATAATGTTGACTGATTTGATTTTTTGTATTGGACACTGATTGTTAAAACAAAAAAAAAAAGAGATTTGGATGAGTTAAAACAATTACTTAGTAATAAACGCTTACCATTATTTTCAGCTAGTCGCGATGGCGACGTGCAGTCCACACTCATCCAACGACCGTCCGTTCATAGTATCAAGAAGTTGAAGCTCAGGAAGCAGAAAGTTCAGTAGAAAAAATGTGTTAGCAAATTTGTTATGATGTGTTACAAATCTTATTTATTTATGAACACACTTTACACTTAATAAAATAAAATACACAAAGATAGGAAAGCACAAAGGATCTGCATAAAATATAAGAAATTTCTTGCAGCACACTTGCAATTGGGGAGTGGGATTATGTAAAACGGTAACAATGAAAACAGATTTAATAAGCTATAGTAACCTAAACATACCTACATAGTTTTATCGGTTTAAAATAGTAATCGTACTTACATACAATGTTGATTTACACATATTATGAAAATAAAAAGAAACATAACATTACACCTTGTTTCCCCGAAGGGTTGGGCAGAGGTGTAACTTATAGTACAAAAATGAACGAAAATAAATACATGAATAATGTTGAAATCTTGTTAGCAAGGGAGATAAGCAATTTGTGTCTCAACAGCTACCATAACTAGATGATTGATATGTCTAAATATTTTGTGTATTGTTGTTGTTATAAGGTTTGTAACTTGGAACTGTGGTTTATCTAGAATCTAGATGATAGGCTGTTTAAAAAACTATATGCTATTTACATGTATTATGTACATAATGTAAACGAACAGATCACCAATCACTGAATACTTGCTATGCATAATTTATTGAAGTTTCTCGATCTCACCTTATCATCTGCCTGCCTTTGTCCAACTGTGTTGGGATCGGCTTCCAGTCGTTAACTGGCTGCAGCTGAATGCACTGGTATTTTACATGCAATGACTGTCTATCCGACTCCGACAACCCAGTTATTTGGTAATAATTATGTTTCCCCCTCGGTAAGACTGGTTGTCTGAGTTTCGACCTTCGAGATCTTATCTTGGTATGTAAAGATGGTCACCCATAGACGGACCGACCGAGGCAAGCGTAGCTTAGCCGGATCGGTCGGACTGTGCGGCTGTTTTTATTTAGCTACAAGCCTCCCGATTCACCGATTGCTCGATCTCACACCTCTCAAGTAAGTACCTAATATTCATTTGTTGAAAACATAATTTTGAAATGTTCAACAATGGTTGGACTTGACATTAAAATATACTTCATTGGCTCTAGCTGCGAATACGTCATTGCGTTTAATAATGACTTGAAAGGCTAAAAAATTAGAAAAAAAAACAATGACAGCTCTCGCGCAAGCGCGTTTGTCTCCGTGCTTCACCCGTTACTCAATCGGTGCTCACGGTATGAGACACGCTTCACGCGATTCTCTTCATAATGTAGGCGAAGTGAGCTAACGCAGAGCTAAATGAGTAACGCCAACTTCACCGTTTGAGACACGCTTGCTTGACGTGAACACTTCACGCGATTCTCGTCACATTTAGTCAAGGTGCAGTGATCTCACGCGGGTGCGATACGCGAGTTTCATTTGAAACGTTGATTTTTGTCACCTAGGTATCAAGATGATGATGATGAATAGTCTTTTATTAATAATACGACTATTAAGTAGGTATACATGCATTTATATGTATGTTTCGAATAAATTTGGTAAATACACAAATCGTATACTCTCTCATACTTAAGTAACGCATCTCATCATCGTCAAAATCAAAAGATTATTACTTCACACAGCCTACATGAAACGTCAGAAGGTAGGTGCGCGGTTTCTAGCTCCTGTGAAGAAGAGGCGGCAAGTAACTACATGGTTACTCTTTTAATAATAATTAGTTTTTACAATGGTTTCAAATAACAGTGTCAACACATACCTACCTACTTATGGTCACAGTACGACAAGATGTTTAGCAGTAGGTACCTAGCTGTACTTATTGGACATTGGTATTGCATGTTCTTAGTGCGTATGCGTGACACGTTACAGGTTAAATGAGTACCTAAATAATAAAAATAAAACAACAAAATGACTAAATGCACAAAAAACGGTTGGATTTAGACATCCAAATAGGTTACAAGCATTGAAATAAATAAGTATAGCTCTCGCCAAACTTCTGGGCCGCCCTGAAGTTGGCTTTTCGAAGCAAAAGGCACGGATCGGTGGTGTTTTTCATTCGATTTATTACTGCGCAGCCATTGTATCCAACTTTAGGGCGGCCAAGAAGTTTGGTAAGAACTATACCTAATAATTTTGTCTGAACTCTAAATACGAACAGGCTTGGGCACATGGTCATCAAAACAAAAAAAAAAAAAGTATGACAATGATGACCTAGTCGCCTAGTGCGCTTGCGCGGCGTGAGCACTTCACGCGATTCTCGTCGCATCATCGCATGTATTCTTGGTGAAGTGAACACGTGGCTTGATCACGCGATGCTCGCAATGCCGTTGTCATGGCAACATCACTTCACCTCGCGAGCTTGTGGGTGACCGTTTTGAACTGTTGAATTTTGACATATTTTCAAGATGGTGACCATTTGATGAATATTGCTTTTTATTTTATTATATATGACAACGACATAAGTGAGTTAGGTAAGTAGGTTTTTTTTCTACAATAAAATGTTATTCGGTACATTTTGGACGTTGCTAGGTATTGCATTTTCCTAATGTTCTTAGTGCATACGTGACGCGTTATAAGTTAAATAAATACCTACCTAGTAAACAAAAACAAATATCAATGTGAATATGACAGTGCCTAGATGTAGGTTCCCACATAGTTTGTGTGCGATTGAATTCTATGCTCCGTCAGCCAAGCACTGCCAGGTTCACTCGTCTTTTTTGAATAGATTTGGGTTAGTAACAACGTTGAAGAACGTTGCACAATCTTTACTCGAGTCGATCTTCAATCGCTTCTCCAAGATACATCGCGATTAGGCCATGGGGTTTCGTTTATTTAATTGAAATCAGTTTACATTGGATTCATAATAACTGGCAATGTCGATTCGCATTTTCTTTAGTAGCTATCTTAAACGTGTATGTCTTAATATATTAATTAAATTGTCTGTGCGTTTCGCGCACGTGCGTCTGGCAATAAACGACAAGTCGAGAAAAAAAAAGAACCTTGAGTTTCTGTCTGAAATTCTATTTTGCTATTTCATTTGAAAAACTTCCCGAAACAGTAATACCTAATGTTAAGATAGTTTACTAGCGTTGAAATCCTCATAAAAAATGATCAATAGAATAAGCATAAAAAATATTATCAAAATCTCGATTATGATTGTAAACGTTATGTTTGGTCAATCCCTAGCATCACTGGGATGACACTGACAGCTCACTCCACGCACCATTTCACGGTGAGATTTTTACAGAATCGACATGTCGCAACGCAAACATTGAGTATCACACCGTGACACGAAACGGAAAATGAACGGCGCGCGCCGCCGATGACGTCCCGCGCATCCTTCTGAGTGAGTCGCGCACCCGCCTCGTCACGGGCGCATATAAAGGTGCTCTTTTAGATCCCCGCGGCTCTCGTTTGCTCCGCACTTTTTCTCTAATTCACTTCTGTAGGTAATAAACATTGTAAATGCCGAACCAACGCCATTTATAGTGGTGCGCGGCCGTCTTAGTTGTCAAGAGTGAAAAAACAAGTGAAAAAACGAACCCGTGAAGTGTCAAAACTGTCATTCCCTACGTTTTCAGTGACTACACAGAAATTAGCATGCCACAAACAACGCGGGCGACCCGAGCAGCAATCGTCCGTAAGGCGGAGGAACAAGGAAGCGACCGCGACGGTTACTCCGACACGGACTGCGAATCAGTGGTGGAGCCGCGCGCCTGTGCCGGCGCCGCTACCGCCCATGTACGCGACTCAACCGACGGCGCCGCAGCGCTCAACACCGAGCGGCTACTGTCCACCGCGATGGAGTCGTTCGCGAGGATGCAAGCGGAGACCAATCGCACGCTAGTTGAAACCCTACGATCTTTACATCATGGCGACCAGTGGAATCCAGTCGCGTCGACACCGGCGGCATCGCCCACGGCGAACGCACTCACGACCTCTGGCGGTAACTTTTCAGGTTGCACCGCGAGGTTTGACGGGTAGTCACGCGACACCGAGGTCTTTGAGGCGTTCATCGATGCAGTCGAGGTCTATAAGGAGTGCACTGCCGTGTCTGACGAACACGCGCTACGCGGCCTCTCCATGCTACTGTGCGGCGACGCGGCGGTGTGGTGGCGCGGCGCCCGGGCCTGCGTCGGCTCGTGGCCGGACGCGCTCGCACGCTTGCGCGCCGCCTACGGCGCGCGTAAGCCCGCGTATAGGATACTGCGCGAGGTATTCATGTTTGAACAAAGCGAGTGTGAACGCGCCGAAGTTTTTATATCAAAGGTACGATCTTTATTAGTTCAATTACCTTATGTTGTGCCAAGTGAGATGATGGTGGACATTGTGTACGGCATATTACATCGTCGAATACGTAAACGTTTGTCACGAGACACTATTAGCGATATTGATAATTTGTTAGAGAGAGCGAGACGCGGAGGATTTGATAACGGAATTAAAACATTCAATCGTTTCCGCGAATACCTCGAATATACGTACCGCTCCCGACCGCGGTACTACGAGTCCCCGTGCAACCACAAGTTCCAAACCCACCTCTAACCCTAACGAAACTTCAAAACGTATTCGCATTAGATGTTCGTATTGCAAAGCGTTCGGTCACACCGCTAACGAATGTCGTAAGGTCAATAAAGCCGATAGTAATACAACTAATAAGGCTAGCGAAGGCTAGACTAGCGACAGTAAAGGTAGTAATCCAATACGTTGCTATGGATGCGGCCAGCCAGGGGTGGTCAAGTCGAAGTGTGAAACTTGCTCGATTAAACCTGCGCCTGCTAAACCTACCGATTTTAATGTCGTAAAAGGTGATTTCTTTGTGACGACGACATCACACCCTTTGATAACAATAAGCGCAGTAGGTAAGGAAGGTGTAGCGATAGTCGACACCGGGGCTACGCACAATGTTGCTAGCCCATTATTTTATTCTTTGTTAGTGCTTAACGGCGTCCAATTCCAAGAGACAGAACGTTATGTCGGACTCGCTGATGGCTCTTGTCATAGGAAAATGATTAAGATTGCCACTGTACCTATCACCCTGAATGGTCGACGAGTCCACACCGAGTTCATGGTATTTCCTGGCGACGATACCAGGACACTTTTAGGGCGTGATTTTATTAAGAACGCGGGTATTGTTTTAGATATAGGCCAGGAGTCATGGTATTTTGCAGATAGTCCAGGAGACCGGTTTCCGTTTTTGCAATCTTATGTATTGAACAGCGCAGCCGTGATGCAAGCAGAGGTCTGCGATGTATCATTGCGCCAAGACGAAGGTCTGAGCTTATCACCGGAGAACAGGGCCGCACTCAACGAGTTCTTGCGAGGCAGAGTCGCTCAGTTCGCTTCGGCTGGACCTCCTTCAGACTTCGCCGTTCATAAAATTAAGGTAAGTGAGACACAGGAACCTTTGGCTTCTCCACCCTTCAGATTGTCGCCGCCTAAGAAAGAGGCCCTCGAGAAGGAGCTGCATAAACTTATCGACTCTGACGTCATTGAGGAATGCGAGTCGCCGTGGGCATCGAATGTCGTGCTTGTTAAGAAGAAGGATGGGAGCTTCAGGCTGTTTGTTGACTACCGCAAGCTCAACGCTGTCACGGAACCTGACAGGTACCCTCTCCCAAGGATCGAGGATATTCTTCACGACGCAAAAACCGCAAAGTACATGACTACTCTCGACCTCCGAGCTGGCTACTTTCAAGTGAGCGTCGACCCTGATGATAGGGACAAGACAGCATTCACGACACCGCTCGGTACTTATAGATTTAAACGCATGCCAATGGGTTTGCGCAACTCAGGCGCTACGTTCCAGAGGCTGATTGACAGATTCAAGTCGAACTTGGCAGGTACCACTCTAGTAGCATATTTGGATGATATGTTAGTATTGCCTGATGGGACCTTCGAGAAGCACCTCGCTGACCTCACCAGCGTGTTCGATCGACTCGCCTTGTTCAACTTGCGAGTGAATCGCGAGAAGAGTCACTTCGCACGGGGCTCGGTAAAATTCTTGGGGCACATTATCTTACCAGGTGGTATCCACGTCGATCCAGGGAAGACCGCAGCAATCGCGGACATGCCGACACCTCGGAACGTAAAACATCTGAAATGTTTCCTGCAAACCTCTAGCTGGTTCAGGCGCTTTGTCCCTAACTAGGTACGCAGAGGTGGCCAAGCCATTGACAGTGCTTCTAAAAAAGGTAAGTAAGTGGAAATGGGGTCAAGAAATTGCTAGTGTCAGCACCATAGATATCCAGAGATATGCCTTCATTGCGGAATAGTAAGGAATCCTAGTGTCGCCGCTTATCTCCCACCCAAAAAATTACAACATTAACAAATAGTGTACTGACGACACACACTTAAAATTTAAACACGCACACCAAAAAGAAAGCAGCCACACTAAATCAATTTCTAATAGCACACATACATAGAATGGGCGGGGCATTCACTTGTAAATACTTGCTATTTGCGAACATCCAATGCACACGCATGCAATTAGGGAGTCGAAAGCGATGGTCGATTATTTTTATCGATATTTAATTTTAGCACATTATTGTATTATAATAACTTCGTTTAGTTTTATTTAAATATTTTTTTTATATATCTATCAATTACTAAAATAAAATGGGAATATGTTTTTAAAATGTTGTATTATCGGTTAAAGGGAACGCTCTCTGTTACATATCATGCCGTATAAATAAAAAATATATTACTTAATCTTAAAAAAAATATATTATTACTAAGAATATTTAAATATAATACGTTATGTTATATCTATGTGGGCTAAGTTTGTTACTACGTCTGAGGCCGGATTGGAGCCGAGAGCGTAATAATACAATGTTCACGCAAGTTATACGACCTTTTTAACACATTTGTATAGAAATAAAAAAAAAATGTGAAACCCTCAGTATTATAGACAAAGATTTGACAAAATAGCGACGGACCGCAAATTTTCTAATTTAAACTTCGAACCTTAGATCGTCGGCCTCATGATTGACTAAGATGGGCTTGCGATTTAGTGATCAATACAATAATGTTGCGGAAAATATATTTTTATTTTCAACAATATTTTACCATCGCAATCTTCAATATTTATTATTATTTTTCAGAGCAGTGGTGGCCCAGTGGTATCAACCTCGACTTACAAGTTGTAGATCGTGGGTTCGAACTCAGGCAGGCGCTTTACTTTGTGTAAATAATTTCATTACCACTGCTCTCAATAACGGTGAAGGAAAACATCGTGAGGAAACCGGCATGTCTTAGAACCAAAAATTCGAAGACATGTGACATCTGCCAACCCGCACTGGACCCTCGTGGTGGATCATGGCCCACTTCCTGTCACCGAGAGGAGGCCTGTGTCCCAGCAGTGGGAACAATATAGGCTGATGATGATGATCTTCAATATTAATCTTTCTCGGTCAATAATATTGCGCAATATTATTAATAGTTTTTAATTTGCTATTTGGTGGTTTCGTAAGGTGGGCCACCTTACGAAACCACCAAACAGCAAATTAAAAAAAAATTGAATATTTTTGTATTTCGAAAACAAATTATTGTAATTTTTTTACCAAATATAAATAATTGGATGAAATATAATATTTATTTATCATATTATTTATCATATTGTAAAATAAATTAAAAACTGTTAATTTGTGAAAATCTTTAGGCATAATATTACTTTAAGTAACACACACACTTAACTGTATTGGAATTATAATGTTTTAATTTGGTTCAAACAACATTAAATTAATAAGTAATTTAACTGTTTTACTATACAAGTAATACGAGGATATCCATTGAGATCTGTAAAAAAAATATTCAACTGCAATAATACGCATATCGATAAAATCAGCCGCACGCAAACGATTGCACCTCTCTAAGTCGAAAACGTTCGTTTCGTTCGGGAAGATTCGGGTTTGTTCGGGTTAGTTCGTGTCGCTCCGCACGTAAGTTAGTAAATCATTTAAAAATTGATTTAAAATATAAAATAGTGACTTAATTGTTTATTTACCGGTAGTAGGACATGCCATTTGTCTTCAGGTTGATGGTATTTGGTCTATTTTTACAAATAATTACTGCACAACTCGGCATTTTGGCTTTTTACGCATCAATAGTGCACAGTACGCAGTTGCAAAGCGACTGAATGAAGCGTACAGCCGCTGTTCGACAATACTATCAAATTGATAGTATTGAGGCGGCACGTGCCACGCTCCCAAGGCATATCCCTCGATATCCGTGGTCAGCACCAATCCTACGTCAGGCTGATGCGACGTTACCCTTCGTCCTCAGAACTGATAGCAGTGGGTATGCTCTTGGGGCGGTTCTCCTCCAGGGGGAGGGGCCCGACGACCGCCCAATAGAATATGCCAGCCGACTCTTAACAGCGGCCGAGAAAAACTACAGCACGACGGAGCGGGAAGCTCTGGCTGTCGTCTGGGCAGTCTCCAAGTTCAGGGGGTATTCGGGGGTACTCGGAAGTCTTGGTCAAGTCAGACCATCAGCCGCTTAGATGGCTGATGAGCATAAAGTCTCCGAGCGGCCGCCTAGCAAGGTGGGCCCTGAGCCTTCAGGAATATAACCTGAAAATAGAATACACACCAGGTAAGGCTAATGTTATGGCCGACACTCTGTCACGTCCGGCATGCGCCGAAGGCGTCGATTGCGACCTGTGCTGCGCTGCGGTAGACGTGCCCTCTCGCAGTCTGAAGGACCTGCACGAGAACCAACTAAAGGACCCAGAGGTCAGTAAAATCGTCGAGGCTTTGGAATCCGACGATCCCTCTAGGGGGAGGGCATGGGCAAACAAGGGGTACGTACTCGCGGAAGGTGTATTATATAGATATTGTCCTGAGAATGAGGAGCACGATGATGCCAGTCTTGTGGTCCCAGAACAAGAACGCGTCAAAGTATTGGCCGAATTCCATGATGCACCCACAGCTGGTCACATGGGCGCGGAACGTACGCTGCAACGCTTAGTTGGTAAGTATTACTGGCCGGGAATGCGGTCCTTCGTTACGCAGTATGTAAAAAATTGTGTGCCTAGCCAGCGTTATAAGGCGGACACCAGGAAACCCGCTGGATTTTTGCAGACACCTGCATCTACGCGCCGGTTTGAGGTATTATCCGTAGACCTGTTCGGTCCCCTACCTGAAACAGCTAAAGGACACAAATGGATCCTGATAGTCGAGGATACCTGCACGCGCTGGGTGGAGCTGTTCGCCCTTGCTTCGGCCACCAGTGAAGAATGCGCGAAGGTACTTGTATCAGAAGTATACTTACGGTTTGGAGTCCCCAGGCGCCTTGTTAGTGACAACGGTGTTCAATTTGTAAGGTAATTTTTGTGAGGTAATGCAGCAGACATGTCACGTGATGGGAAGTACACAATCACTTACCTCATTTTATCACCCCGACGCAAACCCAGTAGAACGTAAAAACCGGGACCTAATGCCGCAGCTGGCGATCCTGGTAGGTAAAGACCATGACACGTGGGATATCCACTTACCTGCGATTCGCTTTGCCATGAACTCGGCGGTCACATCAGGAACGGGCTACTCACCCGCTTATTTGAACTTCGCGCGAGGCATGCGCACGCCAGCGGATGTCGTGTCAGAGATGCGCGCTATTATCAATCAATCAAATCAATCAAATCAAAAGTCATTTATTCAAACTAGGCTGAGAGTCAGCACTTTTTGAACGTCAAAGTCACATAAGACAGTCCCCCCAAAACGCCCGCCCTTCGACACTTCCTAGTGCTTTGGCTGGGAAGAAGAAGTGGCGGAACAAACTCCCCAGCAGCACTGCTGTCTGTTAAGTTAGAAGAACTCGATTCTATACAATATTGTATAAGTTATTAATATAATAAAACAAAACATACATTATTCGCCATATGTCAGCTAGCACACGCCATTATACCAACAGAACATTGAAAACTAAACTCAAGCTGAAATGAATAATGTAACAAAAATCGTAAACATAACTTAAAACCTTACTAAAGCCTCCAGGCATAAAGGGCGTGCCCGCTTAAAATAAATAAAAAAACAATTATATGAACTACCCATATAAACTTAAAACTTAAAAACTTTTTATTTCAGATTTAAAAATCCATAGAATGTTAGTACAGTAAAACTTATGAAACTAGTGTTAGTAAGTACTTAATAACTTATTTCCTAATGTGGGTATTAACCCAGTGCTGAACGTAACGCGTATCTAGCCTATCGGCAATAACGGCCAGGATGCTGTTGGTGCTGGCGCGCAACCTGCAGAGCGCCGCAGCGCATCGTTTGCGGAGTACGGCGTGGAACCCGTCAACGTGTGCGTCCGCGAACATGCCCGACGCACTGCACCAGCGCGGCAGCCCCAACAACGCCCTGAACGCATTGTTATATTGGACGCGCAGGGCGCTGAATGATCGTTGCGTATAAGAAGCCCACAGGCAGCACGTGTATAACGATGTACAATGCGCACTGAACAGTGTTATTTTAACTTGAACGTTACAACGTTTAAACCTGTGGGCTATCATATTCGCTCTGACCGACAGAGCCCTACGCTCCCTGTCCATGTCCTCATCGTCGCGTAGGACATCAGTGACTATGTGCCCAAGGTATTTAAAACAGGTGACCAGTTTCATGGGTGTTCCATTCAAAGCAACAGGAGGAACCTGATCAGGTGACTTGGTGCCTGCTTTAAATACCATGAGCTCACTTTTAGTAGCATTATATTTAAGTCCATGACTAGCCGCGTACGTCTCACACACATTAACTAATTTCCTAAGTCCACCGATCGTTGGGCTCAGCAGGACCATGTCGTCTGCATAACTTAGATTATTTACACAAATATTATCTACATGGCAGCCGACATGCATGCTGCTGAGCTCAACGATTAGCGCATTTATATATAAATTAAACAACACTGGGGATGACAATCCACCCTGTCTTACTCCACACTGTAGTGCATATGGATCCGACAGGGTACCTGCCCACTTTACATAATTGACCTGACTCTGATACCAAAACTTAAGAATAGCAATCGTCTCACCAGGTAGATTGGTTTCCTTAAGCTTATCCCATAGTTTATCATAATTTACAAGGTCAAATGCTTTGGAGAGGTCTAGATAGCATGCATAAGTGGGCGTTTTCCTACTCGTGTAATACTCGACAGTGTGCTTAAGGCTCAGTATAGCACTCTCTGTAGAAAGTCCAGCGCGAAAACCAAACTGAGCATCATGTAGGTGTATAAACTCAGTTAGCTGAGCCTCAAGCACACCGTCTAAAACCTTTGCAATAACCGTGGCCAGTGAGATCGGTCTATAGTTCGACTTGTCCGAGCTGTCCCCCGTCTTGTTTTTTACTATGGGAGTAACTATTGTTTTCGTTAGTTCACTAGGTAGGTAAGAGTGCCCAATGCACACGTTAAAGAACATCGATAAAAGTCTGGAGATGTGTGGCCCTGCATTGTGTAGATGTTCGACGCTGAGCCCATCGTGTCCTGGTGATTTCCCACCTTTCATATTTTTCAAAATCCTTCTTATATCCTTAGGACTCACTTTTAATCTGATCGTTTCACACACGGGGTCAGCGTCCAGCATCCACTCGGAATCGCCTAAAGGCGATTCCACGGTGAAGTGATCTTTAAAAACGTTAGCGATCATCTTTGGGTCGGTGACACCCTCGACACTCAAAGGAACGCCAGACCTGATGTTCAGTTTATTAGTATGTTTCCAAAATTCCCGAAACTTATTATTGGAATGCAGTGTCGCTAGCCGATCCATCTTTATCTGTTCCTGGTGTTGTTGGCACCATTTCAGCTTTGCTTTAAAACATTTCCTGCTATGACACATTGCTTCATAAATGTAACCTGTCTTAGGTTTACCAAACAGTAACCAGTTCTGAAAATCAAGCCTGGCCACCCCATGAGCTTCGGAAACATACTTATTCCACCCCATAACTTGTTTTTTCCTACCGCTCGTACCCAACCTATAGCTAGACTCTGAAGCCTTACTAAGCGCTGAGACAATATCAGCATACAAGTTATCTAAGATTAGTCTATGATCAGGATTACTACACCGTTTGTCAGAGCATTCTCGTAATTCCACTGGAAAGTCAATTAGTTTTAACAAATTATTGCAAAGGTTTGTATACATACCGATTTGTTCAGGTTTCCTTTCGCCCCAAGTCACTTTACTTTTAGGTACTACTGGTATTACATTTTTATATTTAAATATACTAAAATTACACTTAACGGACACAGGATAGTGGTCTGACCAGTACACATCATAATCAACCCATGTGTCTGTAACAGAGGGCCACGCTGCACTAGTAACAACTATGTGGTCTAACCAACGCTTACAACCATGCGCTTCACTTACAAAGGTGTGTGTATCAGAGTCCACCCCACATTTTACAATGTCGGTACAAACCCAGTCCAAATCATTACAAAAGTTAAGTAACTCATTATAGAAGTTCTCCTTTGGATGTGCATTGAAGTCCCCAAGAATATAAACACAGTCTATACCACATTCCTCGATAATAGCATGCATAGCGCCCATGCACTGGGTAAAATCAGTCATATTTTCCGGACAGTCTGTCGGCATGTACACCGATACACATAGTATGGGACGATCACTAGTCACTATTTTGATTGCACATATCCTAGGGTTGTTACATTCAATTACCGTTACTGACGGGAATGCACTTTTACGCCATAATATCGCCGTTCCTCCATGAGGTCTGCCACGTAATAATCCAGCAGTTGCGTTCACTGCTGAAGTTCCAGTGTAGCCAAAGTCAGGATTGATACTGCTAAGCCATGGAAGGTCATAAGGTAGTAGCCATGTTTCTTGTAGAGCAAGTATGTCTGACACCAGCATGAGTCGCCTAACATCTTCAATTGATCTCTTAACATTTTTACAATTAAATGTAGTGAAAGTACAAGTGGTGTTGTTATTATCCATTTATATTATACTATTGGTTGCAACACATTTCCAACGCATGTTTTACTGGTTATTTTCCCAGGGTCGTCACGACTAAATTCTACAAAACGTCGATACAGGATGCCATCAGGCCAAAAATTCTCATCCAAAAACATGCTCAAATGGTGCCTCGGTACGAAAATCTTAAAGGCATTGTAGTCTCTTTGAGTCTTCATATTAATTTTCTGTAAGTGTACATGCAGCTTTGTCTTATTACGTATATGATTAGAGATATCACTTTCGGTAGTACTCTTATCCACATTATAAATAAATAACGGTACCTTAATATCAGCAGCCTTGAATTTCCCTTCGGCTTCAGTGACTGCCGTACCTTTTTGTCCCACGAACTTATTTTTCAACCGATTTTTTTGAACAAGTGTCCATTCACTTGTCGGTTCCACATTCTTCCATTGATTGGGTTTATTGACCATATCAGCAAATGTCGCCAGTTTCGATAAGGAATCAATATTTTGTGCACTCACAGTATTTTCTTGTAGCACAGACGTTTCCGTTACGTTGTTTACTCGCGGGCACATTGTAGTTTTTAAATGCGCATCGACATTAGTGGTATTAAGCGCACATAATGACGGGCACAAAGTACTTTCTACGGGCGCACAGGCATCGACATTGGTTGTTTTAGACGCGCACTCGTTATCTACAAAATCTATTGAGTGCGGGCTGGACGCGGCAGAACCGGCTTCTTTGTACCCACTCGTGTTAACATTTTTGCTCTTTGATTTATTAACATTTGCAATATGAGATCTCTGTTCTAGTGGCGATTGATGTATTCCTGATTTCATGGAAACATATTCCAGTCCCATTGGCCCACTATCATAGGAATGACTATTAATAATGTGCGCACCTCTTTTTTTGTTTACATTACTTTCGAAATAATTAACAATCGATGCCTGTTTCAAGTTTTCCACTTCACTTTTTAACGAGTTGAAAGTCTCCACTGATACATACTCCTCTTGCATGTTCTTTAGGTCACCACGCAACAGTAGTAGGTCTTTTAAAAGCCGCGTTACATCTACGTGATCAAACGTAATGGGAGGTAGTTTGTGCAGATCACGGGCCACGAATATAGGGATAATTTCAGGATCGGTGTTCTTCAGCAATGTTAACACGTCTTCCAGGTCCCGCTGAGACTTACCCTCGCGTTTGCGAGTTCTCATTCGCAATGATGTTGGCAAAGAATTGAAGAGAAGTTTCTTCGCCTCCTGTATTTCTTTTGCAGAGAAAGCACTTCCACATATTCTCACTATACTTTCTTCGTCCATTACATCTATTTTATTGCTCACAAACGCTAAAACTTCGTTTATAACGATGTTACACTTGGCACATTTTACAATATCGGATTCCATTTTTCTAGTACACGTTAGCACATCCGTACGCTACGGCGCGCGCGCGGACTGTGTGAAATAAACTGTCAGTGTGTGAGTTACAGTAATTACAGACTGTAATACAGTGTCATAGAAGAAAAAATAAATATTATCTACACAATTAAGTTAGCAACTAGTTTGATAAACTCTAAGACTGTCCTATGGAGCGAGACCAGCATGTTTCCAAGCGTTCTTATTTTGAATGTAGTCCTCTAATTTGTAATAAGCTCGTTTACAAAGTGTACTTTTAATATGACTTTTAAACCTCCTTTCATTTAATTGCAATATATCAGAAGGTATTTTGTTGTAACATTTAACACAGTACCCCATAAAAGATGTATGTACTTTTGCTAATCTGAAAAATGGTTGATCTATCTTGTCTTTATTTCTAGTATTAAAATTATGTCTATCGCTTATTTTATTAAAAAGATGTAGATTTTTTCTTACATACATAATATTTTCGTAAATGAATTGGCAAGGTACCGTCATAATATTAATCCTTTTAAATAGTTCCCTGAGGGATTCGCCGCGACATAGATTATAAATGGCTCTGACAGCTCGCTTTTGCAAAATAAAAATGGATTTGATGTCAGCAGCCCTACCCCACAGTAAAATGCCATACGACATAATGCTGTGGAAGTAGCTAAAATAGACCAAACGCGCGGTTTCTACATCTGTTAACTGTCTTATCTTTCTAACAGCATAAGCGGCCGAGCTTAACCGCCCCGCAAGAGATGTTATATGAGGTTCCCATTGTAATTTCTCGTCTAGCGTGATTCCTAGGAAAACCGTTTGATCAATAAATTCCAGTTTTTCCCCATTCAATAAGATGTCACATTCGCTACCTCTGACATTAGGCAATTGAAATCTAATGCACTTGTTTTTTTTTATTAAATACCAAATTATTTACCGTAAACCAGTCTTGGACCTGAAGAATGCAGTTATTGACGTCGTCAAGATTTTGAGACCGTCTGTCGATTTTAAATATCAATGATGTGTCATCTGCAAATAACACCATCTTCGGTTGGTTTGGAAGTAGATGGGGTAGATCATTAATGTATACTAAAAAGAGGAATGGACCCAATATCGAGCCTTGAGGAACGCCCATTGCCATTTCAGACCCCAATGAGTTTACGCCGTTTACTTGGACTTTGACCGTTCTATCCTTCAGGTATGATCTTATTAGGGTAAGAGCTGTATTTCTAATTCCATAGTGCTCTAGTTTCAGCAAAAGTGTCTCATGGTTTAAAGATTCCAATGGCATCTTGTGCTTCTTCCCAGGCGTTAAAAATGTTCTTTATTAGAGTAACACCAGCGTCGGTGGTACAACGCCCTTTGGTGAAACCGAACTGGTGTTCATGAAAGATGGGAGTTTTTATTAAAGTGACGTAACATTTGATTGAGCATTAACTTTTCAAACACCTTACTGAGAACTGGCAGAACTGACACGGGCCTATAATTGTTTGGTTCTTTACTATCACCGGATTTAAACAAAGGAACTACTTTGCTGTGTTTCATCAGATCCGGAAAGACTCCTTGGTCTACACTGGTGTTAAATATGAAAGCTAAATAGGGTGCAATGGTTTCAATAATAGAACTACAAAATTTGACAGACATTCCCCAAAGATCTTCTGTTGATTTAATTTTAAGATCTTTAAAAGCTTTTATAATAGCCTGGGGGTTAGTATGCTGAAACCTAAACTCTAAAGGGCATGCCCCTACATTATTTTTGAGTAAGGCAGCGGAAAGCGCGGGTGACGAATTTAAAGCTTCAGTAGTTTTAACGGGAATATTAACGAAAAAATTTTGAAATTCCTGAGCTATTTCTATATCTGAGTTAATGGGGCCATGTGCAGTCTCTAAATTAAATTCAGTATTACGCTTTTTTTTCCTACCTGTTTCCTCATTTATTATTTGCCAGGTAGTTTTTATTTTATCATCCGCTGATTTTATTTTATTGCTAATATAAAGCGCTTTAGCCAAGTTGCAAACACTTTTAATTTTTTTTTTTAATATTTTGCAACATACTGATGAAAGCTTCTATTAGTCATATGTCGCTTTAGGCCATAAAGTTCAAAAAGTTTTTCTCTGCTTTTACGTAAACCTGGAGTTGCCCAATCACTAAATAAAAACTTTGTGCAAATACTTTTAGTCTTTAGTGGGAAATTGTCATTAAATTGCGTGTTTAATAATGAGAAGAACTCGGCGTAGAACTCATTTGGGTCACATTCATTATTAAAACTGTGAACACATAATGTACTGGCCAAAGAATGATTAAATTTCTCTAGATTTTTACATGTCATCGAGAACGACAATTATGTAGGCGACATCACCAATTATCTTAAGAAGATTTCGTCGGTGCTCATAGACGCTCGTGACGTCTACGAGAGTGCCCAGGCGGCGCATAAGAAGTATACCGATGAACATCGTCAACCTGCCCCTGATTATAACCCTGGTGATCTAGTGTTACTGAAAACCCAAGGGGCTAATGACACCAGCAGAGGGCAGATGTCAAAGTTTATTCCTCGTCGTGATGGGCCATATAAGATTCAGGCTTTTGTCAGTCCCACTACATACATCCTTGAGCGCCTCAGTGACGGTACGGTGCTAGGGAAGTATCATGCCTCCGTACTGAGTCCTTTCGTTGGTAGCCTCCAAGCTCCAGTACAGGAGAAACGTAAGAGGGGGAGGCCCCGTAGAAGCTAACCCAAGCGCGAGGACGTTTGTTAGGGTTAGAGAGGGAGACTATCACACCGTGACACGAAACGGAAAAAGAACGGCGCGCGCCGCCGATGACGTCCCGCGCATCCTTCTGAGTGAGTCGCGCACCCGCCTCGTCACGGGCGCATATAAAGTTGCTCTTTTAGACCCCCGCGGCTCTCGTTCGCTCCGCACTTTTTCTCTAATTCACTTCTGTAGGTAATAAACATATGCCGAACCAACGCCATTTATATTGAGTTAATTACAGCGACCAACTATTCTTATCGTTTAAGAAGTCGTTGATAGAATAGTATGCCTTTGAACAAAGGTTGGATTTTACTTTAGCTTTAAACTCATTAAACTGCAAATCTAGGGAAGCAGAGGGAAGCTTGTTGAAAAAGGTAAACCCAAGACCAACAAATGAATTATGAACCTTATGAAGCCGGTGAAAGGGAGCACGTAGCTTGTCCTTATTTCTAGTATTAATATTATGAATATCACTGTTCTTAGTGTACAGATGTCGGACAGTCTGTCCATACAAACGTGATACCAAAATCATTTCCAATTTGAGCACATTTCCACCATTTTAAGATGATAGCTTCGGCTTTAGACAGTATTTATCTAGGTTATGGTCACGTTTTTTTTTAAAAAAAACTTAGCCAAAATAAAGTTTGAGCGAATTGCATTTCGCACATTTTTACGACATAAATTATGTTTTCTTTTTGTTTTTTCTGCATTAAAAACAACAATATCTGTAATAATGTTTTATCCATAACACAGATTATATTATCAAGATACTAAATAACAAAAACAATTGAAAAATCATTAAGTTTTCATTCATCATTTTTGGTATTATGGAACACATCCAAATGTATCATAATTTTCAATAGCTAGTAGTGCTATCGCGTCTCACAAAAATGTCAATGTGTGCACGGTCGTACGACTCGCGGTAGGTGTGTTGTGTACTTGTGTACCGCTCGGACATGCATTCACACTAGCGTAACATGCATTTTGGGCGTACTTTTATTTGTTTATTCAATTGTATTGTGATATTTCTGACACTATTATTGACCTATGCTATAGAAGGAACTTGGTTTTTGATTTTTCTTCTGATCTGGTATCGAGTACAGAGACTAAATGACTGATGAGAATGCAATGATGATGAACTTTGCTTTTTTTTTTGGATGGGAAGTCATCAAATGACTTCTCCTGCTCTGGGCGGAGCAGGAGGGTGTGTCAGACTTTTACTGACTAAAACCCACCCGTTAGTTCCATCAGGTGCCCATATGCCAGGGCCATGGTAACTCTTTCGAACGAATCTCGTGACCCTGGCAGGAACTTTGCTTTGTTTACGGACCTGGATTTATTGTTTACGATTCGGTTTGGTTGCCAACATGGACTCCGAACGTTGGGATGTGTCTCACAGTAAGTACCTATTCTATTCCCAATGATATATTATAACTTACCTGCCTAATATTGTTTGACTATTAATTGTTTACTTACATATTTTTAAACTCAGCCCAATGAAATAAAGATTTTTTTTTCGTGGTCCGAGTTTAATAGTAGTAAGTACCTAAGTATATTTTGTATAAGTTGGTATTTACCTACCTATCTAGGTATACGTTAATTATGTTATGACTACGTTAATTATTTTATGACTTAACACACGTTCCCACAGACGTAATAAAATCGCGGCTGGTTATTTTCGTGCGCTGGATTTTCACCTCTTAGCGCTGAGAACTCAGCGCAAAGAGGAAAATTCAACTGTGCTTCGACGCGCTGAGACTCTCCCGCGCTGCACTCTGTTGTATTCTCAATGCTCGGTTCAACACCGACAGTTGAAAATACAGTGCGCGAAAATAGCCAGCCGCGATCTTATTACGTCCGTGGGAACGTGAGTTTGACCATAATTAACGTAGTTTTAATTATTTCTGGGATAAACAATTGCCAGTATAGAAAATAACAGAAATCGATTCTGTAAACGATTCTGAACAATTTATTATCATAATGTTCATTTATTGTGTTACACACACACACACTATTTAAACCTACTACTTTGTATATTTTTTACTTCACCAGTTTTTATTTATTTGTTGGTATATTGGCATAGTTAGCTGACATATGATATATATATTCTGATAGATTAGGAGCAGGTTTTGGATCATTGTTAAATAACCGCTCTAAACATACCATTGCAAACTGTTGTTACCATAACCTGCATTTTAATGAGCTTGTTCATAAAATAAAACAAACAAATATGAATCAGCAGACTACTGTAGTTCTCTTAATTGGAAACAGTCTGAGTTTAACTAAAACGGACATTGTTAATGGTATTGACACCCTACTTTTTTTTTTTTAAATTTGGCAAATTAATATTATGTGCTTTGCCTTATTCAGATAATTTGAATAATGAAGAACATGATTACATTTTTAGTTTAAACAACTTAATGCATATTTTAACATGTCGTCATAGTGACCGTTTATTGTATTTTGATACTAACAATTTTGTTAGAGATTTTGTGTTAGCTCGGGAACATATGTTTCTTCCCAAGAAAAGTAGACATGTATTAGCTACTTTGTTAGCTTACAATATACACGCAGTTATTGATAATTTAACTGAGATTAGGTTAAGTGATGAAACAGTATTATCTAGCATTTCTAATAAGGTGGATTGAAAAGTTCGCGGCCTAACACATAAATACTTAAACTATTTTAATGTAACTGACCTCATTCGATTAGTTTACTCTCTGGTTGTCAAATTGTAAAATTCTATCGCAATAGCATTAACTGTATTTAAATTAGACTGAATTTTGTGAGCCTTTGTGCAGCGTTTTTAAAGAATGGAGAAAATTGAGTAACGTGCAGTCATCAAATACCTGGTTAAAAAAAAAAAAAAATTGCACTCCGGGAGTGCCGGCAGAAGTGAAAACTTGATTATTAACGTTGAGCATGTTTGATATTTTGGAATGGTTAGGGAATAATTTGTTGTTCAATTTCCATATTTTAAGCACTTTATATTCACGAATTTTACGAATACACAACAATGTGATCACTACACAGACGGTCGAGCCATCAGCTGTCACCATCCATGGATGCGCGTGGCACGCTGTAACATAGACGAACATTCGCGCAAGCTCCCTGCGCCGCCTAAACGAAACAGTAGGCCCAGGCATACATTTTCGCCGCGCCGTAGAGAGGGGATAGCTGTCTACTCTCCATCCGTCCTACGCTTTTTCGATCAGGTCACGTGTCCTGACGCGAGTTTAAGATTTTATACCCATTACAGAAAAAGTGCTCAACGCCGCTAAAGAAGTTTTCACTTCAAAAAACTAACTCCAAAAGAGATTCACGAAGATATGTCAACAACATTGGGGGAATTTGCTCCGTCGTATACGACTGTGAAAAAGTGGGTTGCTGAATTTAAACGCGGACGAGAGAGTATTGAAGATGACCCTCGCTCTGGCCGGCCTATGACGTCTACGACTGAAGAAAACATCGGGAAAATCGGTGATCTGATATTGACAGATCGGAGATTGACCATCAGGGAGATTGCAGACACTATTGGCATCTCATATGAACGAACACAAAACATTATTGTCAATGAACTTGGATTTTCTAAGGTTTCTGCGCGGTGGGTACCCAGATTGCTTTCAGTCGAACAAAAACGAATACGCCTCACGATTTCTCGCGACTGTTTGGAAATGTTTGAGGCTGATCCACAAGATTTTTTGGCCAGATTTGTAACAATGGATGAAACTTGGGTACACCACTACACCCCAGAGTCAAAACAGCAATCCAAGCAATGGAAAAAACCTGATGAACCGACTCCAAAAAAAGCCAAAACAATTTTGTCAGCTGGCAAGGTGATGGCGTCAGTTTTTTGGGATGCTAAGGGTGTCATCATGGTGGACTTCCTTGCAAAAGGTGAAACTATAAACTCGGCTTATTACTGCACCCTCTTACGTCGCTTGCGTGAAACAATCAAAGAGAAAAGGCCAGGATTACTCAGCAAGAAAGTGTTGTTCCATCAGGATAATGCACGCGTTCACACGTCTGTTGAATCTATGGCTCAAATTCGTGATTGTGACTTTGAATTACTGCCCCATCCCGCCTATTCCCCTGATTAGGCACCTTCAGACTTTCATTTATTCCCAAACCTAAAAAAACACCTTGGAGGTCAAAAATTTTCATCAAATGAGGAGGTCGAAGCTGCGGTGGGTGACTTTTTTGAAGGCCTTGAAGAATCTTTTTTTTTGACCGGCATACAGGCGTTGGAAACCAGATGGAAGAAGTGCATAGAGTTAAGTGGATATTACGTGGAAAAATAAAATTACTTTTGCTTATATTTTATATTGTTTTCTTGCTGAGGCCGCGAACTTTTCAATCCACCCTCGTACTGTTATTGATTCTTTAAACTTTAGGAGGGGACAAAAGGGAAGCATAATAAGAATATTTTACTGTTTCATCAAAACATAAATCGTTTCTCTGGCAAAATCCTAGACGTGGAAATGTTAATAGACAAATATCATATGGATATCTTGTGTTTTTGTGAAACTTGGTTAAAACCGGATAGAATGTTGTTTAATATAAATAATTATTCAGTTGCCAGTGCGTACAACAGGTCTTCAATAGGGGGTGGTACCTTGATATTATGCAACAGTTATCTTAGATATAAAGAAAGAAAGGATATTACTGCTTGCTCTGTTGATCGCTTATGTGAGGTAGCATATGCAGAGGTTAAAGGCCATACTTTCTTATGTATTTATAGGCCACCAGCCTCAAACTTGTCATCATTTTTGATCATTATGGATGGAATATTAGGTAAACTTTTTGAAGATAATAAATTAATTTTCGCTTGTGGTGACCTAAATATTGATCTGTTAGTTAATTCACCTGAAAAATGTAAGCTTATCTCATTGTTTAAATCATTCAATTTAAAATGCATATTTAATGAACCGACAAGAATAACACCAACCACAGCCTCATGCATAGATAATGTATTTACCAATTGTAAAATAAAAGAGTCGTCCATAAATAGTGGCGTTAGGTCTGACCATACCGGTCAGCTTGTATCGTTTGACTTACACAAAAAGTTACACTTAAATAAAACCATTGAACTTAGACCCCTGACTAAAAATTAATTGGAAATGTTTAATAATAATGTTCTTAGGAATCTCTCAGCAGAAAGTTTTGATTCACAAGACCCAAATATTAACTATGGCACTTTTTTTTCTACAGTATGCCAAGAATTCAATAAAGCATGTCCTGTAAAAAAAGTTTCAATCAATATTAAACCAAAATCTAGTGAATGGGCTACTGCTGGCATTAGAAAAAGCAGAGATATTTTATATAATTTGTATCACGAAAAATCATTGACTTCTGATCAAGCCCTTCATAATTATGTAAGAAACTATTCTAAGATATTCAAAAGAGTCTGCGTTCAAGCTAAATCTAAACTGATAAGTAACAAAATTAGTATTTCAAACAATAAAATAAAAGCTGTCTGGGAGGTAATTAATAAAGAAACTGGAAACACAAAACAGCGAGATCAGAATGAGTTGACTCTAAAAATTGATAATAAAACTATTTCAGATAAGTTAAAAGTTGCTGAGACCCTTGAAAATTTCTTTACCAACATTCCAATAGAAGTTACGAAATCTCTCCCCTCATCATCTATATTAGCTGAATCTCTTCTTAAAGAAAACTTCAACAATGACATTCCTAGTTTTGAATTCAAACCCATTTCTATTGCCACAATTAAAACAACATTTAAAATTCTTAACATAAAAAACACAGAAGACTTATGGGGTATTTCGGTTAAAGTTCTTGAAAATATCATTGACACCAATGCTCCTGTCTTGACAGGTATATTTAATCAATGTTTAGACCGCGGTACGTTTTTCCTGATTTAATGAAACATAGTAAAGTAGTACCAATTTTCAAATCGGGTAGTAAAACTGATCCCTCTAATTATAGACCTATATCTGTGTTACCAGCATTGAGTAAAATTTATGAAAAAATCATGCTGGACCAGATGTTGGCTCATTTCAACTCAAATGGGATTTTACATAATCGACAGTTTGGTTTCACGAAAGGTAAGTCGACGAGTGACGCGGGAGTAAAACTTATCAGTCACATATTAGAATCCTGGGAGCAGTCCCAGGATGCAATTGGCATTTTCTGTGACCTCTCAAAAGCGTTCGACTGCGTTGACCACAATACACTGATCTGTAAATTACGCCACTACGGAATTCGTGGACAAGCTGCCGATCTTGTTCTTTCCTGTTTATCAAACAGACAGCAAAAAGTAAACGTTGGCGGGGCTACGTCCTTGGGGTCTCTTGTTAAGATGGGCGTGCCGCAAGGTTCAATTCTTGGCCCTTTCTTATTTTTAGTTTACATTAATGACCTTCCTTACATGATAGCTAAGTTCTCGGATATAATTTTGTTCGCTGATGACACTTCACTTATTTTTAAAATAGATAGAAAAGACAGGGATTTCTTACATGTTAACGATAGTCTAGCTATTCTTTCGAAATGGTTTGCAGCTAATAATCTCTTACTTAATGCGAACAAAACGAAATGTATTAGGTTCTCATTGCCAAATGTTCCCCAAGTAGATTTAAATTTAAAACTTGATGGCAAGAAACTAGATGCTATTTCGGAAACTGTATTTTTAGGAATTACTCTAGATTCGAAACTGCAGTGGGGTCCCCACATTAGAGCTATTTCAGGTAGATTAAGTTCAGCTGCATATGCAGTAAGAAAAATTAGGCAGTTGACCGATATAGGTACAGCTCGATTAGTATACTTCACTTATTTCCACAGTATTATGTCTTATGGCGTTCTACTGTGGGGTTCTGCAGCTGACGTAGATTCAGTTTTCATTTTGCAAAAGAGGGCAATCCGCGCAATCTATAAAATGGGGCCTCGCGAGTCTCTTAGAAACAAATTTACAGAAATTGATATACTGACTCTTCCCTCTTTGAATGTATTTTGTATGTTCGCAAAAATTTAGGCCTTTTCAAAATAAGAAGCGATTTCCATAAAATAAATACGCGTAGTAAAAATGAAATTGTGATACCAAAATTTAGATTAACTAAAATTAGTAAATCATTTCTTATAAACAGTATCCGCTTCTATAACAAGTTGCCAAAGTCTGTTACTGAACTTAGCTATGGGAAGTTCAAATCACACATCAAACGTGTCCTTATCAAAAAAGCATATTATAAGATTATATTTTAATATTTCACCACACGTTAGAATGCCTACTAGGAAAAATACTAGCATAGACCAAATAGCGAGTAATGTTCCCGCACTTGAATTGAAATGCAGTACACATAATTTAGCTCTCTCCGATCACGATACCGGTCAATCGTTAACTTTTCATCTTCAAGAGACGGAAAATAAATCAAAACCTATAAAATTCTGGTATGATAAGAAGAGGGATTTTAATAAGGACAACATAAACAAATTTTTAAATTGCTTAGCAGCCTTAAGCTTTACTGAAGTGTACAAAGTGACAAATTGCAATGAGGCATTCAATACATTCCACGACTTATTTGTGCTCTTCTATAAATTGTGCTTTCCCGAAATCATCGTTAAAAAGAGCAATAAACCTATAAAAAACAAATGGATTAGTAAGGGCTTAAAAATATCATGCATTAAAAAAAGAGCTTTGTATTATGAATATCAACATGATGCTATTAGTAAAAGTTATCACAAGAAAAAATACCTCAATTACACTAAGATCTTAAAAAAATGCATATCAAAATCACAACAGATAAACAACAACATATTTTTTAATAATTCTAAAAACAAATGTAAAGCAACATGGACAATCATAAAAAATAATTTAAACAAACCAAATAATAACAATAATATAAATGAATTAATAATCCTTGATAAAAAAATTAATAATCCTAATGATATTTGTAACCAATTTAACAATTATTTCATTGAGCTGACACAAAAAACTAACAAAAATAATCATGACGTAAACAATATTAATATTGACAATAATATAAATACTTTATTTCTGACTCCAGTAAATGAAATTGATGTTATTAAAATAATTAATTAATTAAATAACACAAATTCTACCGGATATGATGAAATAACCACTACAATAATTAAACTAAGCGCGAAAATTATAGCATCCCCACTTACCTACTTAATAAACCTCTCTTTTGAAGAAGGTGTTTTCCCATCTAGACTAAAAGAGTCTATAATTAAACCACTTTTCAAAAAGGGCAAGAGTACTGATATGGGCAATTATAGGCCCATTACACTGATCCCTGTATTTGCAAAAATTTTTGAAATGGCAATGCATGGTTAGATAAATAGCTTTCTAACTAAATACAATTTAATTGTGGAGAGTCAGTTTGGTTTTAGGAAAAACAGTTCAACGACTCTAGCCTGTTTTTCTTTAGTGCAACTAATTACCGAAGCACTCAATAAAAAAAATTCTACACTGTCCGTATTCTTAGATATGAGCAAAGCCTTTGATTTTGTATCACATGAACGATTACTTTACAAGTTAGAGAAATATGGCATAAGAGGCAAAGCGCATGATTGGCTTAAAAGTTATTTGTCTAATCGCCAACAGAGAACTGTTATCTCTAGGATAGAAAATAATACTAGGACCACATACGGTTCAGAACTAAAAATGAATGATTCTGGCGTCCCCCAGGGGAGTTTACTGGGTCCGCCACTATTTCTATTATACATTAATGACCTCAAAAAATGTTTAAAATATGACTGTATCCAATTTGCTGACGATACTACTTTAACGATAAAATGTTCCAACAAAACTGACGTAGAAACTGATACTAACAATGAATTAATGAATGTGATAAAATGGCTGGGGGACAATAATCTTTATGTTAATATTGAGAAAACGAAAATAGTTCAATTCCAAACATGTAACTTGTCAGTAAAACCAACATCAATTAGATATAATAATGTAATTCTACAACCAGGACCATCAGCTTTATTTTTAGGTATAGTAATTGATAATAAATTGAACTGGAAGGAACATGTAGAAAGAGTATGCAGTAAGCTTGATAAATTTGTATATGCTCTTCGCAAGTTAAGATAAGTGTCAAGTAAAAAAACAGTCCTTAATGCCTATCATGGGTATGTTTCATCAATACTGCGTTACGGCCTAGTGATATGGGGTAATTCAGTGGATGTGGAAAGGGCATTTATAGTGCAAAAAAAATGTATTAGAGCCATGAGTGGAGCAGAATATCTTGACCATTGCAGGCCATTATTTAGGGATTTAAAAATTCTCCCACTCCCATGTTTGAATATTTTTGAAGTTTGTCTGTTTGTAAAAAAATACTCTCATTTATTTCAATTTTATGAACAATTCTCCGAAAGGCTGAACAAAAAAAATGCCGGGAAATTAGTCGTCCCTGCTCAGAGATTACAATTATATAGTAGAAATGCTGGTTGTATGACAATTAAAATTTATAATAAATTACCACCCGCCCTGAGAATGTTACCAATGAATAAGTTTAAATTTAAAATGTTTAATTTTCTCTTAGATATGTGTTTTTATTCCGTTAATGAATTTTTAAATCATACTTTTTAATCTATTATAGTTATTAAATAATGACATTTTTACATTATTTACACTTTTACATTATTATGAATTCTTGGACATTGTAGTTTTTATTTTTGACATTATGATTTATATTTTCGACATGACATATATTTTTTGATTAAATAATTAATACTTTAATACTTTGACATTATAAATAATGCATGTACCTATTTTATTATTTTATATTTCTACGACAGCAATGATAGTATGTGTGAAACAATGTTTATTATAAGATCTTAATGTACCATATACTGAGAAATAAATAAATTGAATTAAATTGAATTAAGATAAAAGACTAAAAATAATTTCTTCTGCACATGTGGCTTCCCTGGTAGCTCATTACAGGATGACCTGTGTCTATTAACTGCTCCCGAATGACGATGTACATTTTGTATTCAAGTTTTTCAGTTTTTACATTCTTTCACATTTACTCATTTTTGAAATTATATACCTACAATTGTACATTGTACTCTTCAATATTAGTTGTCATGGCAATAATGACATTTGGTTTAAATAGTGTAATATGTCTTATTTATGAAATAATATAATCAAAGATTATTTATGTAGATTATTTTATACTTTGTGAATGTGAGAACGTTGTAGGCCTTGTAGACTGTAGACAATTTTCTATCTTATTCAGTACCTGGTACTTGTTGACAGGCCTACACCGTCCTCCCATACCCATTAACACTGTAATTTGAAACAATTGTAAAAACGAATTATTTTTAAAAGAGTAACCGTGGAGTTTCTTGCCGGCTCTTCTCCATAGGAACCAACTATTTGGAACCGTGCACCTAGCTTCTGACGTTTCATAAGTGCCCATGTAGGTTTATATGAAATAAAAATATTTTGATTTGATTTTGATTTGATTTTGATTTGATTTGATTTGATATGGCAAATACATAATCAGTCTATAACGTTCCCACTGCTGGGATACAAGCCTCCTTTCTGAGAGGGAATGGGCCGTAATCTACCACACGGGCCCAGTGCGGATTGGTAGATGTCTGATGTCTTCGATTTTTTAATTCTAGGACATGCCGGTTTCCTCACGATATTTTCCTTTACCGGTGTGAGAGCAATGATGATGACATTATTTATACATAGTAAAGCGCGTGCCTGGGTTCGAACCGAACCTATAACTCGTAACTCGGGGCCATTACCACTGGGCCACCAGACCACTGCTCTCGCAGATATGGTCAATAATGTATTGTAATATTCTGTGTCTCGTAATTACTTTGCCTACCTACTATTGTATAGAATCAAGTTTATGTAACTAAACAGTGCCGCTGGGGAGTTGGTGTCGGGCGGGCGGTTTGTGGGACTGTTTTATGTAATTTTGACGTTCGAAAAGTGCTGATTCTAAACCTAGCTTGAATAAATTACTTTTGATTTTTATTTTATAAGGTTTTTTCGTCAGGAGAGTAACGTGTAAGAACATTACAAATAAATTTTAATTAAAAAATAATAGTTTAAAAAAACTAAAAACATGCTTCCATTGAAAACCAAACTAAAAAGTACAAAATAATGGAAAAAAAGCGTGGGGTGCTTTTAAGGTATTTTTTTATTCATATCAGGCACCCCACGCTTTTTTGTACTTTTTAGTTTGGTTTTCAATGTAAGCGTGTTTTTAGTTTTTTTAAACTATTATTTATTTTCTATTTTTTAGGGTGTTTCGAATTTTGAGACATATGTTAGCGTAGTTTGTGACGTATGTCAGCGTAGTTTATGTCGTATGTCAGCGTAGTTTGTGACGTATGTCAGCGTAGTTTTCGAAGACAGTTGTTTTGCTGTCCTGGCAAGGATAATGGCACAAATTGATGAAATTATTGCATTGTCATCGGTCCTTGACAGGTGTGCAAAGTTTGAATGAAATCTGGTCGTTTGAAGTGGGTCAAAATCGCGCTATAAGGAGTCGGTTACAAACAAACATACAAGTGAAGCTAATATAAAGCGTGTAAAAAAAAACTTGGTTTTTTATTAATCCTCTTTTATCGCGTAAATATGTATTAATTATTGGAATATTTGTCTGTTACTAATATTTTGCGTAACACTTTTAGTAACATTTATTCATTATTTATAAGTAGGTAGCTTTTGCCGGCGGCTTCGCCCGCGTGGAGGTTGGACAATGCATCTAAACCTTCATAAATCACTCTATCTATTGGTGATAACCGCATGAAAATCCGTTCAACATTTTTTGAGTTCTTCGCAAGTAGACAGACAGACGCAGCGGGGGACTTTGTTTTATATTATAAAGTGATGTAGAGATAACAATTTTTAAAATAAGTCAAAAGAATACTTACTTATACATAAATATGACAGAAAAAGCCTTCGTTTTTAGGGTTCCGTTGCCAAATGGCAAAAAACGGAACCCTTATAGATTCGTCATGTCTGTCTGTCTGTCTGTCCGAGTATGTCACAGCCACTTTTTTTCGAAACTATAAGAGCTATACTATTGAAACTTGGTAAGTAGATGTATTCTGTGAACCGCATTAAGATTTTCACACAAAAATAAAAAAAAACAATAATATTTGGGGTTCCCCATACATAAAACAGAAACTCAATTTTTTTTTTTCATCAAACCCATACTTGTGGGTTATCTCTGGATAGGTCTTCAAAAATGATATTGAGGTTTCTAATATCATTTTTTTCTAAACTGAATAGTTTGCGCGAGAGACACTTCCAAAGTGGTAAAATGTGTCCCCCCCCCCCCCTCGTAACTTCTAAAATAAGGGAATGATAAAACTAAAAAAATATATGATGTACCTACATTACCATGTAAACTTTCACCGATAATTGGTTTGAACGAGATCTAGTAAGTAGTTTTTTTTTAATACGTCATAATCGTAAACCACAATTTACCTTTCATTCAGTCAACTCAAATATAAACATTAAAAATAATAATAATAATTTCATAAACATAAACCTTATGCATAAACCGTGAATACCTGCAGGTTTGTACGGAAACCTCGGTACGCGAGTCCGACTCGCACTTGGCCAGTTTTTAAAAGTTGAGACCACTCCATAGGGAATGAATAAACATAAATAGGCTTAAAATTAGTTTACAAGTACTAAGTTAGGAAAGGTATGTAAGACTCTCTACAAAAGGCCTAGATCTCGAGATATATTGTAATAATTTGAGATACGGACATTGTAAAGAAATTTCCACAAAACGCATTACTAGTCTATACATTTACTAACGATTCCCCAAAGTAGTCAACAAAAATAAAGCAAATAACGAACATACCTAATTACAAGTAAATTAAAATGTCTTCGAGTCGTTATGAATAAATACTACTACTCACTCACACGCGGCTGCGCACCGCGTCACCGTTGGCCTTCTATTGTCAAACAGAGATAGCAATATTCCGACCGAATTTTGCCCTTGCGTCGGCTCGTGGTTTGCGAGTTATGCCGCCACGTTCTTAATATATAAGATGTTGGCGAAGATGAATTGTGATGCCTCCGTAAGAATACCAATATCTTTAAACAACTCTCTCAGAGAAACTCTAGTACCTAGTTGGTATATAGCTCGAACAGCTCGTTTTTGAAGAACAAAAATATTTTGAATGTCCGTGGCTTTGCCCCACAGCAGAATGCCGTAGGACATAACGCTGTGAAAATAACTAAAATAGACTAATCGAGCTGTATCAACGTCCGTGTATTGTCTAACTTTCCTGACGGCGTAGGCAGCCGAACTGAGCCTCCCGGCTAGGCTTGAAATATGTGGGCCCCACTGTAGTTTCGCGTCTACTGTTATGCCTACAAAAACTGCCGAGTCTACCGTTTCAAGCACCTCATTATATAAGACGACGTTGGGTCCCAGATGCCTAACATTCGGTAAAGCGAAATTTATACATTTTGTTTTCTTAGCATTAAGAACTAGGTTATTAGTGGTAAACCAATCCGTAGCCATTGAGAGTGCACTGTTCACATCGTTAAAATCTTTTCTATTCCTGTCTACTTTAAAGATCAGTGAGGTATCATCAGCAAATAGTACAATGTTACAGATATCCTTTAAATAGAATGGTAAGTCGTTAATATACACTAAGAACAAGAATGGACCCAGTATTGAGCCTTGAGGTACACCTAACTGAACTAGTAGCCCGGAAGATTTCACACCATTAATATCTACACATTGGTGCCTATTTTGCAAATAAGAACTTATGACATTGAGAGCTTCGGTTCGAACACCGTAATGACGTAGTTTACGCAAGAGCGTGTCATGGTGAACGCAATCAAAAGCTTTGGAGAGATCACAGAAAACTCCAATAGCATTTTGCGAGTTCTCCCAAGCATTGAAAATGTGTTTCAGCAGAGCAACAGCCGAATCTGTTGTCGAACGACCTTTTGTAAAGCCATATTGCTCATTATGAAGGAGGCTATTTAAATTAAAATGTCTTAGCAATTGCTTGAGTATTAACTTTTCAAGTATTTTACTAAATGCAGGTAAGATAGAAATGGGTCTGAAATTGCCAACGTTATTTTTATTACCTGTTTTAAATAATGGTATGACTTTACTACTCTTTAAGAGGTCAGGAAAAGGTCCTAAATTAACACATTTATTAAAAGTAACAGCTAGATAGGGGGCTACGATGTCTATTATATTACATAACAGTTTAATGGAGATGCCCCAGTAATCACCAGTGTTTTTTGACTTAAGTGTGTTAAAAATATTAACGACATCACGAGGCGTTACATGTTCGAAACTAAATAAGCGACTACATCCGGGCACACAACTATGCAAAAGGTTTTCAGCTTTAGACGAGGACGAATTTAAGGAGCAAGTATAATAATAATATATTTATTTGTTAGAATATTGTTGTTACATAGGTGTTACATAATATGATGTCCATAATATTCTGCTGTTTCCAGCGTAAAAATATTTCAAAGAAATAACATTAAACCATACAATGTCGAGAAAAAGAAAACGTTAACTACTAATATACTAATACAATATCAGGGGTTATTAATTATAAATTTATAATGCCAAGAATGATTAAATACAATGTCAAGGGTTTTTAATTATACTGACAAGAATTATTAAAAACAATGAAGAAAAAATAGAAATAATATTAAAATACAATGTCATAAAAATAAATTCTATTCAATTATTAGGAGGTAAGTCGTCGTCTAATTTAAATTTTGAATCAAATTTATCATTTAAAAATTCATTAGTTGAGTAGTAACACTTCTGCAATAGAAAGTTAAATAGTTTCTTTTTAAATGTCATGAGTTTAAGAGTTTTAAAAACATTAGGTAATTTATTATTTTGAATTGCCATACAGTAAACATTATTCGAAAACAGTTTTATTCTTTGTTGGGGTGCACATAATCTGTAGATATTTCTACTTTTCCTAATTACAATATCATTGTGGAATTGAAATGATGCTAAGTTTTTACGTACAAAGATATAAAGTTCGAATATATATAAAGACTAGCTTTTGCCCGCGGCTTCGCCCGCGTGGATGTCGGAAATTAATGCAAGAGGACGTATAACCGCGATAAGAATGTGTTATTCCAGGTTATATAGGTAATATAGACTCTGTGTGCTATTTTCGATCCAGATCCATTCAGCCATTTTTGTGTGATTGAGAAACAACAACCCAATCATACATATTTTCACATTTATAATATTATTTGCCCGCGGCTTCGCCCGCGGCTTCGCCCGCGTGGATGTCGGAAATTAATGCAAGAGGACGTACTACCGCGATAAGAATGTGTTATTCGATGTTTTATATAGGTAATATAGACTCTGTGTGCTATTTTCGATCCAGATCCATTCAGCCATTTTTGCGTGATTGAGAAACAAACACCCAATCATACATATTTTCACATATATAATATTATTAGTAGTAGGATTATAACTCATATTACTTAGGATTCATAGTTTATGAGAACATCATGTGTGTTGGTGTTTTTAAAATAAAAGTAATAGTATTCAGAGTAAGAAGACTGTGACATAGGGCTTGGTTTAGTTGAATATAAGTCTTCCTGGTTTTTCTTAACGCTCCTATTTTACCTATACAGACACTCAATCATTTACCAGACACCGAACATAATTATAGGAATAGTACTTTTGCCAGTGGCTGGGCCCGTATAGCTGTCGGAAAATATCACCCGGGAACCTACTACCGGGATAAAGTAGGTATCCTATCTGTTACATATCCATGATATATCTTTGTGCCAAATTCGATCTAAATCCGTTTGGCCGTCTTTGCATCATTGAGAAACAAACATCCAAAAATCTAAACATCTAAGCAATTTCGCGGTCTCTTACTTGAAATAATACTATTAGGTTTATTTTGAGTATAATGAACACACATGATATTCGCAATTACTTTGAAGCCAAAGTAATATGAATTACAATCCTACTTATCCTGTACTACCCGGCCCCTGCCAACGCGCTCTGCGCCCACTTTTTAAATCTCTAATATCTTCTAAGATATTCATTTAAATTACATGCTGTAAAGGGCCATATTGATCTATATTAAATGCACAATGTATTTAAAGTACTTAATTGGATAAGGATTAATGTTGTATTGCTTAAAATCGCTTCGTAAATAAGCCCTTATTTCTCGTAAAAAGTAAAAGATAAAAAATGGTTATTGTGGGTTATCCCTAAGAGATAGACATATACCATTGAGGACATTTTGTAGGCCTTTTTAAGGTGTACAATACTGTGGTACATTATTTTGATCTATTTCGTAGGATTCAGCCAGGGTTTTACGAATTTTGAGACGTATGTCAGCGTAGTTTTCGAAGATAGTTATTTTTTTCTAAAATAAAAGAATCTTTCTAAAATAAAAATAGCCTAAGTTACTCCTTGTTACATCAGCTATCTGCCAGTGAAAGTCCCGTCAAAATCGGTCCAGCCATTTCCGAGATTAGCGGGAACGAACAGACAGACAGACAGACAGACAGACAAAAATTGTAAAAAATGTTGTTTTGGTATATGTATCGTGTATACATCCATATACACTTAGTAAAAAGTGGTTATCTTAATATTAAAAACAGACACTCCAATTTTATTTATTTGTATAGATGGGAGTGGTAATACATTTAATTTTTTAAAGATTGGGACACAGCTTTGTAATGGGTGGGCTTTAGTCATTGATCTAATGTATTTCTTTTGAGCTCGGAATGCTTTAATCGTATCAACAGAATTTCCCCAAATAATAATGCCGTAGCGGAGAATTGATGCTACGTAACCATGATATGCATAAAGTGCCGCATTGATACCAGCTACGCGAGTAATTCTATTTAAAACAAATACAAATCTTTGCAGCTTAGTGCATAATTTGTCGACGTGTATTTTCCAATTGCAATATTTATCTAACGTTATCCCCAAAAAAGTATAACTTTCAACCTCTTCTACAGCGTTATTTGAATACCTAATTTCTAATTGCTGAGTTTTGCTATTATAAGTTTGGAACTGTATAAGTTTGGTTTTACTATTATTGACATGTAAATTGTTGTCTTTTAGCCATTCTATTATTTTGTTTAGCGTGTCATTAATCTCTTTTTCGTATTTGGTGATATTGTTATCGGAGAGTTCAGTACTAAGAGTTGTATCGTCGGCGTACAGAATACAAGAATATGGGGTTACGTTGGGCAAATCATTGATGTATAGCAAGAACAAAAAGGGTCCTAATATACTGCCCTGAGGAACACCACATGAGTTTTGACGATAAGCGGATCTATATATTTTTTTTTTTTCTGATAAAGTATGCCTCGATATTTCCACACATTGTTGGCGATTATTAAGATAAGATTTTATCCACAGTATGTTGGGAAAAATGTAATGTAATGTTATAGGTATGTTGGCAAAAAACTCATTAAATGCCTCAGCTATGACGGCAGCTTTATTAACCAAATTGTTGTTAATCATAATCACTAGTTGTTTTTCCTGTTTAACCGGTTTACCCGTTTCATTGTTAATAATTTTCAAAGTGGTTTTTATTTTATTATTGGATTTTTTTATGGTATCGCTTAAAAATTTTGATTTAAGCGCAGATTTTTTTAAACAATTTTGTGTAATTACTGACATACTCTAAAAAAAGGAGTATCAAATCTGTATTTTTTTCAAACCATATAACTCGTATAGTCTTGCTCTACTTTTATAAATTCCTGGAGTAGCCCATTGGTTGAAGCTAACGGAAGTGCTATTAATATCAATAGTTTTGGTCTTGAAATTAGATTCGTATTCTTTTTGCACAATATCAAAAAGGGCTCCATAGATTTCATTAGGATTCTCGCGTTCTACTATAGATGGTGTAATCCTATGAGCTATATTATTTTTAAATTTATTGCAACGACTAGCTGTATAAGACCTGCATAATATTTTATGCGGCTTTTTAAGTAGTGGCAAAGGGAAGCTGGCTAATAATCCACAGTGGTCAGACGTTAAGTCACTTAAAACAAACTTATTTTTGGCATCACAATCACTAAATATATTATCAAGACAAGCATACATATCTCTAGCGTCTTGCGCGGCTTGAAATCTTGGAATACTTACAGATTCACTACACAGTACAATATACACTCATTTACATACATAAATCCGGGTAGTCTCCGGTGCCAATTTTCCTCAACCAGGTGAGTGATTGAATATTTGTATTAATCAGCTCCGCGCACGGCGGACAGTTCGACCCACGCTTGCCCAGGGCCCGCCATCGCGCTTCCACGTAATATTAAATCCTATGGTCGAGGCCTTGGATTGGCGTCGAACATTCTGGTATATAAGCGTATAGTTTCGGAAAAAGTGGCTGTGACATACTCGGACAGACAGACAGACAGACAGACATGTCGAATCTATAAGGGTTCCGTTTATTGCCATTTGGCAACGGAACCCTAAAAACTGGCCAAGTGCGAGTCGGACTCGCGCACCGAGGGTTCCGTACAAACCTGCAGGTGTGAATACCTTATGGTTTATGCATAAGGTTTATGTTTATGAATTTTTTTATTTTTTTTTATTTTTATATTTGAGTTGACTGAAGGAAAGGTAAATTGTGGTTTACGATTTATGACGTATTAAAAAAAAACTACTTACTAGATCTCGTTCAAACCAATTTTCGGTGGAAGTTTATATGGTAATGTACATCATATATTTTTTTTAGTTTTATCATTCCCTTATTTTACAATATATCTCGAGATCTAGGCCTTTTGTAGAGAGTCTTACATACCTTTCCTAACTTAGTACTTGTAAACTAATTTTAAGCCTATTTATGTTTATTCATTCCCTATGGAGTGGTCTCAACTTTTAAAAACTGGCCAAGTGCGAGTCGGACTCGCGTACCGAGGTTTCCGTACAAACCTGCAGGTATTCACGGTTTATGCATAAGGTTTATGTTTATGAAATTATTATTATTATTTTTAATGTTTATATTTGAGTTGACTGAATGAAAGGTAAATTGTGGTTTACGATTATGACGTATTAAAAAAAAAACTACTTACAAGATCTCGTTCAAACCAATTTTCGGTGGAAGTTTATATGGTAATGTACATCATATATTTTTTTTAGTTTTATCATTCCCTTATTTTAGAAGTTACGGGGGGGGGGGGGACACACATTTTACCACTTTGGCAGTGTCTCTCGCGCAAACTATTCAGTTTAGAAAAAAATGATATTAGAAACCTCAATATCATTTTTGAAAACCTATCCATAGATATAGGTTTGATGAAAAAAATTTTTTGAGTTTCCGTTCTATGTATGGGGAACCCCAAATATTATTGTTTTTTTTCTATTTTTGTGTGAAAATCTTAATGCGGTTCACAGAATACATCTACTTACCAAGTTTCAACAGCATAGCTCTTATAGTTTCGGAAAAAAGAGGCTGTGACATACTCGGACAGACAGACAGACAGACAGACATGACGAATCTATAAGGGTTCCGTTTTTTGCCATTTGGCAACGGAACCCTAAAAACAGACACTCCAATTTTATTTACTTGATTTACCCTTTGACCTTCCGGCTAGAATTCCGAGTGGACAACACCCTGATAGTCAAAGAAAACAGTCAACATGACTTTAACTTTTGATCGACTTTGGCGTGGTTTATTCGGTCTCGTTGGCTAGTTTGCATGTCACACTCCTAACCCTACGTCCCATCACATCACCAGTAACAATGCGTTTCATGAATATTGGGTCGGAATTGACTCGTTCTAGCATGTCCTCAGCGACTCTTATGCGACTGAGTGTTTGGAATCCATTGCTCCATAGGTTTGAAAAATTCCACTGTTGTGTGTGTCAGTGAACTGTCAAAATCAACGAGCATCCGCCATCGCGATCAGTTGTCCTTATATGTGTGTTACGCAATTAGCTAGCTGGATGTTTTGTTTTTGCGGTTATCAAGTAAATACCTAAGAGTAAGAGCGACGCGAGCGACTCACAAACGTCAAGAATATCATCAAAGGTTGATAGCACACAGATAAGGTAGAGGTCAAGGCCATGCTCCGAGAGCCGGCATCTCGCTAGCAGCTCTTGTCACTCGCCAATGGGCAAAGATACGTAAGATTAAAGAATAGTTTAAAAAACTATAAAACACGTTTTCATAGAAAACCAAACTATCAAGTAGAAACTAATTGAAAAAAAAAAGTGTGAGGTGCTTGGTATCAATTAAAATGCCTCAAGAAACTCTTGGAATGTTGGAACCCGAATTTCACCACCTTTGAGACATGTGATTAATTTGATACTTCGCACACTTCTCAAGGACCAATGAAGCTACAATAAGTTTACCTCCTGGCTCCTGGCTCCTGGCTAGGATCACAACGATAGCCATAAATGAGAGTACCTAACATAAATAATTAACAAGCATGCTTTTGTAGTTTGGCTAGGTAACCAAACTAAAAAACCGAACAAGTGCGAGTTGGACTCGCCCACCTAGAGTTCCGTACAGAGTAGGTAGAAACATAATTATCTATATATAATATATAATAAAATTGTAGAAAAGTGGTGTCTGTACAATGGAAATATGTAAAAAAAAGAAAGAAAGCATTTATTTGTCAGAATATTGTACAAAGTTGTTATGTGGATTATTACTTTCAAAATATTCTGCCGTTTCCGGCGTACAAATATGGTTTTGAAATTATGGGTAATCATTACATTGAAATTTAGTTATTAATCATAAAAATTATGGGTCATCATTACATTAAGATTTAGTTATTAATCATTAGATTTTTTTTTAAATATTTTAAATTACGAAACATTTTTTATGTAAAAGATATTAATTATATGTCAAATTTGCATGAATTCAATGGGATAAAATATGATTTTTACAGAATAATGTCAAATCTTTAGGTAAATTTTTCATTCATAAAATCTTCAGTCGAGTAATAACATTTGCTTAAGAGAAAGTTAAATAATTTACATTTATTAGGTGTATGACTTAACTTTTACAGATTTTTTCTTAGAGCTTAAAACTATATTTAAAACAGAAATATTTCGCGGTTTTTTGTGATATTGTAAGGATCGGACACAAAAGTTTAGAACACCAAACGACAAGTCTATACAAGTTACATAATCACTCATAATAGTACAGTTTACGATGGCAACTGATAAACAGGACATTCAGCACTGCATTTTATTTGAATTCCAACAAGGAAAAACTGCTTCTCCTGCACGGGAATCAATTTGTAGTGTTCTTGGTGCCGAAGTTGTATCTTATGAAACATGTGATTATTGGTACAAACATTTTAAAAGTGGTCATTTGATCTTATTGACCTGCCGTGCTCTGGGCAGCCTCGAAAGTTTGAAGATGCGGAATTGCAAGCTTTACTAGATGAGGACTTAACGCAAACGCAAAAAGAGCTTGCAGCTCAATTAAGAGTCAGCCAAACAGCTATTTTCAAGCCTTTGTACCAAATGGGAAAAATTCATAAACTTGGAAGATGGGACGGTTGTGTTCGGTCAACACATGTGGGACCCCCACATGTGTTGACCGAACACAACCTTTTTTTTTTTTTTTTTTTTGATCACGAGGTGGAAATCCTCATGGATGTCCTCCGCCCTGGGGTGGGCGGAGGGGTCTGTCAGACTCTTACTGACTAAAACCACCCCGGTGTTCCGTCCCACACCTACATCGGGGACCACGGGAACCAATATGTCTTCCGCGATCCCCGACTGGTGCCGGCCCGCCTTTGCGGGCCTCCTCACGTTGGGGGGGAGTGAGGTGTTAAACTCCCCCCCATACATCACAGAGAGGCGCGCGTGGAACACTACGCGCCACCATCTCGGGTCCGTAGCAATAGGGGGCGACGGATGTCCCCAGATCCGTCGCCCCTGGACCCATTTAGGGGGGCTGGAAGAGGGCGTTGTCCGCCCTCCGCCGACGCCCGGTGCGCCTGCTGCGGGCTGGGTGAGCGGAAGATATCTCCCGCTCCCTTTCCGCAGCCTCCTTCTGCGACATGACTGATTCGCAGAAGGATACCACCGCGTCCCAGGACTCCTCGCTGCCAACCATGGACTCGACCACGGCCGGCAGCGATAGGTCACTGCCTACTTCTGAGACGAGGACACGACGCGGCTCCTCCCAAGCGGTACATTCTGCCAGCGTATGCCGCGCCGTATCCTCCCGGCAGTTGACGCAGTGGTGACACCGGGCGTCCGGCTCCCTGTTTATGCGACACAGGTACTTCCCGAAGCAACCATGCTCCGAGAGCACCTGCGTCGCCCGAAACGACAGGGAGCCGTGCCTCCTCCCGAGCCAGGGCCCGAGTACTGGCCGGACCGCCTCGACGGTGGCGAGGTAGGGCGTGAAAGCCTGTCCTGCCAGCTCGCCACCAGGGCTGCGCGGAGCTGCGACCGACGAAGCTCCATGTGTCGCTCCGTCAGTCGCTCGCCTCGCTCCCGCGCTTCCTCGCGCCACCGATACAGTGACGCGAGTACTTTCGCCTCGAGGTCCCACGGTGGGGATCCAGCCAGTACACAGGCCGCCTCGTAGGAGATCGTGCGATATCCCCTGATGACTCTGACGGCCATCGCTCGCTGCGGTCTTCGCAGGACAGCGATGCTGCCGGCCGTCAGGTCAGCCGCCCAGATCGGGGCCCCATACAGGGCCATGGATCGCACGATCCCCACGTAAAGCCGCCTACAGGCGGCGCTCGGGCCCCCCAGATTGGGAAGCAGCGTTGACAGCGCCCCAGCCGCGCCCATCAACTTGGGCGCCAGCCGCCGGAAGTGGGGGCCGAAGTCCCACCGGCTGTCGAGCACCAATCCCAGATATTTCATGGTGGACTCGACAGCGATCCGACACCCCCCGACCACGATGTGTGATCCGGCCGGCGGCGCCCGCCGGGGGCCATGAAAGGCCATGGCCTCCGACTTGTTGAGGGCCACCTCCAGGCCTAGGCGCCGTATGCGGCTCACCACCAGTGAGACCGCAGCCGTCGCCAGCAACGCTGCATCCCTGTACGAGCTCCCCCGGGCCGTGACCAGCGTGTCATCCGCATAACACGTCAGTTCCACGCCCGGCGGGAGCTCGCCCCTCAGCACCCAGTCGTACCCGATGTTCCACAGGAGCGGGCCAACGACCGAGCCCTGTGGAACACCGCACGACATGCGGCGCTGGTTTCCGCCATCACGTCCCATGTAGGTGACACCCCTATCCTCGAGATAAGCCCCAACGATGTGGCAGAGGTAGGGAGGCACCCGATGGTACAGCAGTGCCTCCCGAATGCAGCTCCAAGGCAGGGTGTTGAAGGCGTTGGATATGTCCAAGGACACCGCCAACATCACCCCACCCTGGGACACTGCTTCCTCTGCCAGGACTCTCACACGCGATATCGCGTGGATGGTGGAGCGCCCTTGCCGAAAGCCAAACTGACTCTCGGCCAGGTCAGGCCCCTCCCTGCACAAGTGGTGGACGAGGCGGGCAGCGATAATTCGCTCGAATAATTTCCCGACCTCGTCCAGCAACACTATGGGCCTGTACGCGGACGGTGAGTCCGGTGGGCGCCCCGCCTTCTTGAGCAGGACCAGACGACCTGATTTCCACAAACTGGGAAACCGGCCCTGCTCAAGGCACGCTGTGAAGAGTCCTCTCAGTTGGGGCTCTAGCTCCTTCAGAGCGAGGGCCAACGCACAACCGTGTATACCGGGCCCCGGAGCCACGTTCTTGGCCCGGAGCCGCAACACGGCCGCCCCCATCTCGCCTTGTGTCACCTCTGGGACAACCTAGGTCAACGTATGAACACGTGTCTTTCACTGCTTGCCCGGCAACAAAAGAAGGACTTCTTGTGGAAAATTGTAACGGGTGATGAGAAGTACATTTTTTACGAGAATCCCAAACGTAAAAAGTCGTGGGTAGATCCCGGGCAACCCTCAACGTCGACGCCGAAACCACACATACACTTAAAGAAAGTTCTTCTGTGTATCTGGTGGGACATGAAGTGTGTACTTAATTATGAACTTCTGGAAACTGGTCAGACGATGACAACGGAACGCTACCGTAGACAATTGAACAAATTGAGTGAACAGTTGGATCAGAAAAGGCCATTTACTGGGCAAGGAATCCGGCAAGTCATACTGCTGCATGACAACGCTCGACCTCACATTGCTCGCGCGACTCAAAAGACCCTCTTGGATTTGGGATAGGAAGTTCTCCCACACGCGGCATATTCACCAGACTTAGCTCCATCTGATTTTCATTTGTTTCGGTCAATGCAGCACGACTTACAGTTCAAAACGCTGAATGATGTGCGTAAATTCGTCGATGATTTTATCGCCTCGAACTCTGCAAGTTTCTTTCGCGGCGGCATCCGTATGCAGCCTGTTAGATGGCGCAAGGTCATAGAGCACGATGGACAATATTTCTAAGATTAGGTTCGTTGTTTACAATTTCTTTATCTATATGTATAAAAGGAGAAACTGACTGACTGATTGACTGACTGACTGATTGTTGATATATCAACGCACAGCCTAAACCGCTGGTTTTAGAGACGTGAAATTTGGAGGGTGTGTTCTTTGTGAGGAGTAGGTATCCACTAAGAAAGGGTTTTTTGAAATTCCACCCCTAAGAGGGTAAAATGGGGGGTTGAATTTTCTGTGAAACTTTTAATTCTGAGGGTCGATTGACACAAAAATTAGTACACATACTCTTCAATTATATTTATGAGATACGTGTATCACAGTTTTTCCAAAATCATCCCCTTACAGAGTCAAATAGGGTTTCGAAGATGTCGATAATAAACTAATTCTCCCTACAGAGTTAGGCACAATTCTGACCATTATAGAAGAGCTAATAGTTAAAATCTACCCAGATATTAGTAATATTCACGACTAGCTCCTGCCCGCGACTTTGTCCGCATACAATTTCTTGCTTCCCAACCCTCCCCGTTGCATCGATAAACTAATTATCCCTACAGAGTTAGGCACAATTCTGACCATTATAGAAGAGCTAATAGTTAAAATCTACCCAGATATTAGTAATATTCACGACTAGCTCCTGCCCGCGACTTTGTCCGCATACAATTTCTTGCTTCCCGACCCTCCCCGTTGCATCGATAAACTAATTATCCCTACAGAGTTAGGCACAATTCTGACCATTATAGAAGAGCTAATAGTTAAAATCTACCCAGATATTAGTAATATTCACGACTAGCTCCTGCCCGCGACTTTGTCCACATACAATTTCTTGCTGCCCGACCCTCCCCGTCGCATCGAATCGCCTGCTTGGGCGAGTTCTTCGTATTCGTGAGTTTTTTCTTTTTCTCGGCTCCGTAGGGTCCTATCGTGATGTTATATAGTATATAGCCTTCTTCAAATAATAGGCCATTCAACACTAAACGTAGTTTCAGAGATTAGAACATTCAACCAAACAAACTCTTCAGCGTTATAATATATTATTTAGATTTGATTACAATTAAAAACGTTATAGTGAGCCAACCTTAAAAGATAGACATATACTATCACGGATTTTTTTAGAACTTTTATGAGAAACAATTTTGTCATACATGATTGTTGTGTTACTTTAACCGTTTATGCAGCGCATGCAACTGTAGCTTTCAAAAGGATAAGTATTCCCCGTTTTCCAACATTTTCATTGATGTTCTGCTCCTATTAGTCGTAGCATGATGTTATATAGCTTATAGCCTTCCTCGATAAATAGGCTACCAAACACCTAAAAAAAATTTAAATTCAAGTAGTTTTAGTTATACTCGCGCCTCGTCCTCGAGATTAGTAATTTACACATGTAGTTACGCTAGTTGTCACCACTCATGCACTTAGTTGAGAAAAAAAATATTGTATTCAATTTTTCTTTATCTATGGCAATTCGATTTGACATACCCACATCTTTTTTTTTTTTTTTTTAAATTCATGTGGGTACTTCTTCCAGTTCCGCTCTCAGACGTTGCCGCCAATCATTCGCATTCTAGTGCTCAACCACTCAACATCTATTTCGCGTCTTCGCACAGTTAACTAAAAGATGCCGAAACGTAAAAATTCTAGGTCTCGTGAAGACGACATTAACCATTACAAAAATAAAATAAGAAAGTTAGAACGCAAAATTCGTGATAGACAAATTAGTGCTTCGGAAAGTGTTTCAGACTTGGAGGAATCGGTTGGTCAACACGATGAAGATATTGGACCAGGTATTTACCTAATGACAAATTTTAAAGTGATAACTTTTTTCTCACCACCCTATTTTACGTATCTACGTATTTAAATGAATGCAACCAGAACAGTCACTGGGGCTGTTTCAACGCATTTCAAATACGGTTGGCGTTCCTTCCGCTGGGGATTGTAACCTAACCTAATAGTTATTATGACTAATCTATAAATAATAATTATGTACTAAGGTGAAATTTCTTTACCTTGTAAAAAGATAAAAAATATGATATAAATGAATATTAGTCATGGACTTATTTAAGTCCACTTATTTATGTTTTTAAGTAAGTTATTTAACTTACGTTTTAAAAATTATCATATCTATGATAATTTTCAGATACCCCCGCACTGCGACCACACGATTGGTTATTAGAATGGCCACCTGAGGATGAAACCGTTCACGATTCGAATAACACCTGTGAACCTCAACCAGGGCCTAGTACCTCCACGGATGTACTTCCCGAAGAGCCTATTGCTCATGATGTTAATATTCCTGATTTGGACACGGAAATTATAGAAATTTTAGGCGATGACCCTACTATCACTGACAAATACGGGCCTGAAGTACGCAACGAAGTTGCAAATCGTTTATTACACATTGTTAAAGACGGTCTGAGTAAGGAAAATCGTAAATCTTTGATCTCAAAATATCTATTACCTAAAAACTGTATCCAATTAGATGCCCCTAAAATAAATCTAGAAATTAAGGCGGCTATCGTTGATACCGCAATTAAACGTGATAAAGGTATAGAAAACAAACAGAAACAAATGTCTAGTGCAATTGCTTGTTTGGCTGAAATCATAAATTCCCATTTACATTCAAAAATACTATCCAATGGTGTGCTGCAAAAATTAATGGACATAAGCAGAATTTTATGCGATTTACAACATGCGGATTCGATCACACGTAGAAACTTCATTTTATTTGCCCTTAAAAATGACATGAAGGAACACCTTAAAAACACCAAGATAGATACGTATCTGTTCGGTGAAAATCTAGCAGAGACATTAAAATCAGCAAAGGCTGTAAATAAATCAGGAATCGAACTGAAAGCCGAAACTAGCAGCAAAACTGCGAATACTTATTATAAAGGACCAGCATCGAGAGCTTTAAACCGCAGGGCTCCCCCCCAGGCGCGCAGGCCGCCAGCGGGGCCGGCGCCAGCGCCGAGGAGCCGCGAGTCTGCCGCGCCGCGCGCGCAATGTCCCCCAGCACAGATGCAGTACATGCCACCGCACGCGCACTCATCGAAGACGTCATCGCGTGGCCATCAGTCGATGTATCCCCGTCGCCGCTTCTAGAGGCAGTTAAGTATGCAGGCCGCTTATCTAAATTCTATCAACAATGGAGTGAGATCACGAAGGATCAGACTATACTTTCCTGGATAAGAGGTTATAAAATACCATTAAAATCACCCGTTATACAACATACACTCCCTGCTAGAATATCTTACTCGAGTAATGAAAGACCGCATTATTTAAAAGCGATTAATAATCTACTCGAAATAGGCGCAATATCAGAATGTTCGCCATGTGAAAATCAATTTGTCTCAAATATTTTCTTGGTACCCAAACCAAATGGCAAGATGCGCTTTATTTTAAACCTAAAGAACCTTAATAAATTCGTTAAAACAGATCATTTTAAGTTAGAAGATTTAAGAACTGCATTAAAAATTGTTACGTATAATTGTCAAATGGCGACAATTGACCTCAAAGACGCATATTTCTTAATTAAAATGCATAAAGAATCTCGAAAATATCTGAGATTTTGTTTTGAGGGTAAATTATTCGAATTTAATGTTTTGCCATTTGGATTAAGTACAGCCCCATACGTTTTCACAAAAATATGTAAACCTATAGCTAAATTATTGCGCTCAGCGGGTCTTCTGTCCACTGTTTATTTAGACGATTGGTTATTGTTTGGATATTCCCGTCAGGAATGCTTAACAAACATAGATCTAACTAAAAGATTGTTAACTTCACTTGGTTTCATAATTAATGTAGAAAAAAGCGCACTTTTACCTTCGACTAAATGCAGATTCTTAGGAATGATTATTGATTCACACGAGTTTCAGATTAGTTTACCGACAGATAAACGTTTACGAATAAAAGCTCAAATTGTAATGTTTTCCAAATTAAAGCGTTGTAAAATAAGGAGTTTTGCTCAGATATTAGGCTTATTAGTCTCTTCTTGTCCAGCGATCGAATACGGATTGCTGCACACTAAGGAAATGGAAAGATGTAAATATCTCAACTTGAAAGGCCATGATAATTATAATAAAATTATGAATTTACCTGAATCTCTACAACCTGAATTTGACTGGTGGCTAAATAAAATAGAACATTCTGTCCATCGAATAAAAATTGACGCTTACCAAGCTGAGATATTTTCTGACGCCTCAACTACGGGGTGGGGGGCCGCCTGTGAAGGAAGATCTGCGAGCGGGCAGTGGTCAAATACCGAACGAGAACAACACATAAATTATCTAGAACTGCTTGCCGCATTTCTTGCCTTAAAAGTTTTTGCTAAAGACCTTTTTAATTGCCAAATATTACTACGCGTTGATAATTCAACAGCAGTAGCATATATTAATAAAATGGGGGGTATACAATACCCACATCTCACAAAAATAACTCGTGATATTTGGAACTGGTGCGAAAGCAAAAAGGTTTTTGTTTTTGCTTCGTATATAAAATCTAGTGATAACATTATTGCAGATTACGAATCACGAAGAACTCATCCGGACATAGAATGGGAGCTGTCCGATTGGGCTTTTGACACTCTCACCAGTACATTCGGTCGTCCAAACATTGATTTATTTGCTAGTCGCATAAATAATAAATGTGCCGCATACATATCCTGGCACAGAGACCCAGACGCATTTGCAATAGACTCATTTACGGTCTCATGGACAAATTATGATTTCTATGCATTCCCGCCATTTTCAGTCATTCTGAAAACTCTTAGAAAAATAATAACAGATAAGGCACGGGGTATTATGGTCGTACCTTTTTGGCCAACACAGCCATGGTACCCCGTGTTTAGGTCCCTCCTTACTTCGAAAACTGTTACATTTTCTCCTAAAACCCATGCCTTACTGTCTCATTCCAGCTCCCGTCGAATACACGAGTCGATTACCCTGGTGGCAGGCGTATTATCCGGGACGCATTTTTAAGGAGAAACATACCAGAATCATCACTTGATATAATGTTAGCATCATTGGCACCTAATTCCATGAAACAATACGACGTTTACTTGAAGAAATGGTGGGATTTCTGTAAAATTAATTCGTTAAATGTTTATGACGCCTCTGTACCCACAGTTATTTCCTTTTTAACTCAAATTTTTAATGACGGTTGCCAATATGGTACACTAAATTCATGCAGATCTGCTCTTTCCCTGGCGTTGAGCCCGGTTCTAATAAGTGACGATAGAATAAAAAGATTCCTCAAAGGGGTATTTAGACTAAAGCCACCAAGACCTAAATATGAAGTGACCTGGGACACCAACCTAGTATTGGATTCATTGAGTTCATGGTATCCTAATGAGGAATTAACCTTAGATAAGCTTACAAATAAAATCATCACTTTACTGGCTCTGTCAACAGCAAACAGAGTTCAAACTCTCTCGAAGATAAAAGTTAGCAACGTTCAAAACCTTTCTCAGCGTATCACAATTAAAATCTCCGATATTATAAAAACCTCTAGACCGGGATTTCAACAACCCGTTATTCATTTACCGTTCTTTAAGGATAAAATATCCATATGCCCAGCCACTACATTACTGTGTTACATAGAACGCACCTCATTATTAAGAACGTCTGATGATTTATTTGTTGGAATTAGGAAACCTCATAAACCAGTGGGAACGCAAACGCTTAGCCGCTGGATTAAGCAAACACTCAGTGCGTGTGGGGTCGACACGAGCATATTCAGTGCACACAGCACGAGACATGCAGCATCATCGCGCGCGCACTCACTGGGCGTTAGTCTAGCTACTATCCGTAAAACGGCAGGCTGGAGTAGAAACTCCACAACTTTTGCAAAATTCTATCATAGAGATATTATTGATGATGATAGTACTACCTTAGCAGAATCAATAATCAACCAACATTCATCATAATCATTCAATTACGACCAGTTAAAATTTCGCACATGGCAGATTATCTTTCATTCCTAATGAGTTAATTGTCCTCATACATAATTGCGTACAACTAACTATGATAGCTATTATAAGAATAATTATTCCTTAGTTAGTTAATTACTTAGATATTTATTTGTTTGTGTTTTCATTTAACGTTTGAGTAAATACTCAAAGGAACTGCCTAATTATTATTAATCCTAGAAGTACAAGATTGTTCTTTTTGTTTATTGATTGTACCAAAAAATGTACAATAATAAAAATATTTTGATTCATAGAAGCATTTTATTAATTGATGATATTCCCTTATTACTCTCAAAGTCTACATGTGTAAATTACTAATCTCGAGGACGAGGCGCGAGTATAATTAATGATTAAACGAACTTACCTGTACGTGAAGTTCTATCATAATTATACGAGCGCCGAGTCCGAAGAGATTAGTAATCCCTCCCTCCCAGTGCTGTACATACACACCCCGCATTATCTAGTGTCTGGGAAATCATCAATAAACCACAGGATCTTATACTCTAAACTAAATGATTGGCGGCAACGTCTGAGAGCGGAACTGGAAGAAGTACCCACATGAATTTAAAAAAAAAAAAAAAAAAGATGTGGGTATGTCAAATCGAATTGCCATAGATAAAGAAAAATTGAATACAATATTTTTTTTCTCAACTAAGTGCATGAGTGGTGACAACTAGCGTAACTACATGTGTAAATTACTAATCTCTTCGGACTCGGCGCTCGTATAATTATGATAGAACTTCACGTACAGGTAAGTTCGTTTAATCATTAAATATACTCTTCAGCTTTATAATATTAGTATAGATAAACCTGCAGACCTGGTCGTGAGAGCGTGCCATCATAACACCATAAAACGACTAGGCCACAATCAACAATTAAATTATTTTGAGATCGTTCAAAGGAGTTGAAAATCATTATAAATCAGTGGACTCAGAGATAAACAACGATGACGCCATACTTTCATAATCAGCCGATAATGATTCCATTGCTGGGACACAGGAGTGCCATACTTTACCCGGTTGAATTTCTTAACACATTGAAGCCTCCTGGTCACCCAACTCACATATTAAAATTGAGAATTGGCGCCCAGTTATGTTGCTGCGTAATTTCAAACCGCCAAAATTATGCAATGACACCAGGTTGTGTGTAAAAACATTGCAACGTTATCGAGGCAACTATACTGACAGGTTGTTCCCGAGAGGAGTCTGTATTTATTCCGAGGATTCCTCTAACACCATCGAACTACCCTTTCAAGTTCAGAAGCGCGCAGTTTCTCTTCAAACTCTGCTTGCCATGACCATAGAACTATATACTTAAGGGGAAACTGTTTTTCACATGGTACGTTATACGTGGCCTGCTCCAGAGTAAGCTCACGGAGCAGCCTGGTGATTCTAGCACCTGAAGGGAAAACAATAAATAATGCTTACAAAGAAAACTGCGGTAGGTATATTATTTCGTTGTAAACAACATTAATTGTTTATATTACATGCATATATTCCGGCCAAGTGGTGCAGTGGGACAAGGTTGCGTGAAAACAACGGGATATGATCTTAGAGGGGACTACTATTCGCACGGCCAGTTTTCCGAGGCATGCTCGAGAGTGAGCTCATCTAGCAGCCCGTTGTATCAACACCTGAGGGCAGAACTTCTTGAGTAGTATATAAAGAGGTACTTTAAGAATAAACTCAAAAATATATAGTAACCTGTACCCTGCCTGTGAACAAAAATGTAGGGAATAAAGAGGATTTTATATTATCGCTTTAAAATTGCCTTCAAATTTGGCATACAAGTAGGTAATGTGCCGTTCCGTTATATATTCCGTTACTATTGTTAGGTTTTAGGATTTATTTATCCTACAGCAATCATTTATCAATCCGAGCGCCGCTCCTCAGATAACACAAAGCAAGCAGTGCGATAAGACATTGTTTACCTGGATTAACACATAGGGTACTTTTAGTCTCGGTAGTACGATCCTGTGGGATATTTTTCGACATTCACGCGGGCGAAGCCGCGGGCAGAAGCTAGTAATAAATAAAATTACTTAAGAATCTGTAAAAATTAAGTCATACACCTAATAAATGTTCTGAGACTGAGAGTTTTATAGCCATCAGGTAATTTGTTATAAACAGTAATGGACATGCAGTACACATTATTAAAAAATAATTTAATTCTACGCCTAGGAACATGAAGCATATGCACTTTGCGGCTGGGTCTGGATACAACATCATTATACAAATCAAATTCATGTCTATTTCGGTGTACAAAGATACAGATTTCAAAAATGTATAGTGCTGGAATAGACAGTATTTTAAGTTTCTTAAATAGTGGAACACAACTATACAGTGGGTGCGCTCCACAAATTGAGCGTACGCATTTTTTCTGAGCTCGAAAAACTCTTGTAAGTTCAACTGAATTACCCCATATTATAATGCCATAGCGCAAAATTGATGACAAATAGCCATGGTATGCACATAGTGCCGCGTTAACACTAGCCACACGTGTTAGTCTATATAAAACAAATACAAATCTATCTATCTTCTTACATAGATTGTCAATATGAGATTTCCAGTTACAGTTTTTGTCAATAATTATACCCAAGAATTTTGCGTAATCGACCTCTTCAACTGTCTCATTTCCATATTGTATTTTAAGTCGTGGACGCGTACTGTTATATGTCTGGAATTGTATCATTTGTGTTTTCTTAATGTTTATATGTAGATTATTGTGTTCTAGCCACGTAATAAATTTATTTAATGTCATGTTTATTTCATTTTGGTACTCAATAATGTCGTGATTTTCTTTTATAATACTAAGGGTCGTATCATCCGCATATAGGATACATTTGTGGGAAGTTACACTAGGCAAGTCGTTAGCATATAGCAGGAATTAAAGCGGCCCTATTATATCCCTTGGGGAACACCACAGTTATTTTCACGATACTGTGACCTATATGTGAGCTTTTGATTTCCTGTTTGTCCTGAAATCTCAACACATTGCTGTCGATGTGTAAGATAGCTTTCGAGCCATTTCAAAGCGTTACCCCTTATGCCATATCGTTCTAATTTATAAATTAAAAGTCCGTGGTTCACGAAATCAAAAGCCTTGGACATATCCAGAAAAATAGAGACAATTGGTAGTTTATCATTAAGGCTTTTCGTTATTAATTTTAATAGAGCAAAACAAGCTGTTGTGGTCGATTAATTTTTTCTGAAACCAAATTGATCTTCACTTAAAATTTCGTATTTGGATAAAAAACCGGAGAGCTTCTCATGCATGACTTTTTCAAATATCTTGGATAATATTGGTATGAGTGTTATGGGGCGGTAATTATTCATATCACTTCTATCACCTTTCTTATGGATTGGTTTAACAATTGAGAATTTTAACCGTGAAGGGAAAAGTAGCAGGGGTTGTTATTATATCGATGCCGAACCCGAAATTGTATTTTTTTTTTGTCTGTTTGTCTGTGTGTTTGTGCACGCTAATTTCAGAAACGGCTTATTCGATTTAGATGCGGTTTTTCACTGACATATTATAGTAAGCTTAACTTACATTTAGTGTTTATTTCATGTCAATCGGTTCATAAATAAAAAAGTTATGTCAATTTAAAGAATCACGGCGAACCGACGCATTTGCTAAGACACTCTTATACAACGAAGTTCCATCGTATTATATACCTACTAGCTTCTGCCCGCGGCTTCGCCCGCGTGAATGTCGAAAAATATCCCACAGGATCGTACTACCGAGACTAAAAGTACCCTATGTGTTAATCCAGGTAAACAATGTCTTATCGCACTGCTTGCTTTGTGTTATCTGAGGAGCGGCGCTCGGATTGATAAATGATTGCTGTAGGATAAATAAATCCTAAAACCTAACAATAGTAACGGAATATATAACGGAACGGCACATTACCTACTTGTATGCCAAATTTGAAGGCAATTTAAAAGCGATAATATAAAATCCTCTTTTTTCCCTACATTTTTGTTCACAGGCAGGGTACAGGTTACTATATATTTTTGAGTTTATTCTTAAAGTACCTCTTTATATACTACTCAAGAAGTTCTGCCCTCAGGTGTTGATACAACGGGCTGCTAGATGAGCTCACTCTCGAGCATGCCACGGAAAACTGGCCGTGCGAATAGTAGTCCCCTCTAAGATCATATCCCGTTGTTTTCACGCAACCTGGTCCCACTGCACCACTTGGCCGGAATATATGCATGTAATATAAACAATTAATGTTGTTTACAACGAAATAATATACCTACCGCAGTTTTTCTTTGTAAGCATTATTTATTGTTTTCCCTTCAGGTGCTAGAATCACCAGGCTGCTCCGTGAGCTTACTCTGGAGCAGGCCACGTATAACGTACCATGTGAAAAACAGTTTCCCCTTAAGTATATAGTTCTATGGTCATGGCAAGCAGAGTTTGAAGAGAAACTGCGCGCTTCTGAACTTGAAAGGGTAGTTCGATGGTGTTAGAGGAATCCTCGGAATAAATACAGACTCCTCTCGGGAACAACCTGTCAGTATAGTTGCCTCGATAACGTTGCAATGTTTTTACACACAACCTGGTGTCATTGCATAATTTTGGCGGTTTGAAATTACGCAGCAACATAACTGGGCGCCAATTCTCAATTTTAATATGTGAGTTGGGTGACCAGGAGGCTTCAATGTGTTAAGAAATTCAACCGGGTAAAGTATGGCACTCCTGTGTCCCAGCAATGGAATCATTATCGGCTGATTATGAAAGTATGGCGTCATCGTTGTTTATCTCTGAGTCCACTGATTTATAATGATTTTCAACTCCTTTGAACGATCTCAAAATAATTTAATTGTTGATTGTGGCCTAGTCGTTTTATGGTGTTATGATGGCACGCTCTCACGACCAGGTCTGCAGGTTTATCTATACTAATATTATAAAGCTGAAGAGTATATCTAAAACTACTTGAATTGAAATTTTTTTAGGTGTTTGGTAGCCTATTTATCGAGGAAGGCTATAAGCTATATAACATCATGCTACGACTAATAGGAGCAGAACATCAATGAAAATGTTGGAAAACGGGGAATACTTATCCTTTTGAAAGCTACAGTTGCATGCGCTGCATAAACGGTTAAAGTAACACAACAATCATGTATGACAAAATTGTTTCTCATAAAAGTTCTAAAAAAATCCGTGATAGTATATGTCTATCTTTTAAGGTTGGCTCACTATAACGTTTTTAATTGTAATCAAATAAAATAATATATTATAACGCTGAAGAGTTTGTTTGGTTGAATGTTCTAATCTCTGAAACTACGTTTAGTGTTGAATGGCCTATTATTTGAAGAAGGCTATATACTATATAACATCACGATAGGACCCTACGGAGCCGAGCAAAAAGAAAAAACTCACGAATACGAAGAACTCGCCCAAGCAGGCGATTCGATGCGACGGGGAGGGTCGGGCAGCAAGAAATTGTATGTGGACAAAGTCGCGGGCAGGAGCTAGTCGTGAATATTACTAATATCTGGGTAGATTTTAACTATTAGCTCTTCTATAATGGTCAGAATTGTGCCTAACTCTGTAGGGATAATTAGTTTATCGACGCGACGGGGAGGGTCGGGAAGCAAGAAATTGTATGCGGACAAAGTCGCGGGCAGGAGCTAGTCGTGAATATTACTAATATCTGAGTAGATTTTAACTATTAGCTCTTCTATAATGGTCAGAATTGTGCCTAACTCTGTAGGGAGAATTAGTTTATCGACGCGACGGGGAGGGTCGGGAAGCAAGAAATTGTATGCGGACAAAGTCGCGGGCAGGAGCTAGTCGTGAATATTACTAATATCTGGGTAGATTTTAACTATTAGCTCTTCTATAATGGTCAGAATTGTGCCTAACTCTGTAGGGATAATTAGTTTATCGATGCGACGGGGAGGGTCGGGAAGCAAGAAATTGTATGCGGACAAAGTCGCGGGCAGGAGCTAGTCGTGAATATTACTAATATCTGGGTAGATTTTAACTATTAGCTCTTCTATAATGGTCAGAATTGTGCCTAACTCTGTAGGGAGAATTAGTTTATTATCGACATCTTCGAAACCCTATTTGACTCTGTAAGGGGATGATTTTGGAAAAACTGTGATACACGTATCTCATAAATATAATTGAAGAGTATGTGTACTAATTTTTGTGTCAATCGACCCTCAGAATTAAAAGTTTCACAGAAAATTCAACCCCCCATTTCACCCTCTTAGGGGTGGAATTTCAAAAAACCCTTTCTTAGTGGATACCTACTCCTCACAAAAAACACACCCTCCAAATTTCACGTCTCTAAAACCAGCGGTTTAGGCTGTGCGTTGATATATCAACAATCAGTCAGTCAGTCAGTCAGTTTCTCCTTTTATACATATAGATAATAAACAACAGGGTATTTTTAACCGCAGAAGACGTGGAACAGCTGTAGTAGGTGAACCAGGTATTTTTAAAGATCATGTCATTTGGGTTTATACGGTTCATCCAAATAACTCCGAATGCTTTTACCTGCGCCTACTGCTGCACGTTGTCCGAGGGCCTACTTCTTTTGCCGATCTCCGAAAGGTTGACAATATCGTACACCCTACATACCAAGCCGCTTGCCGGGCACGTCACTTGCTGAATGGGGATCAACATTGGGATGATGCTTTGTCAGAAGGAAGTATTAGCGAAAGTCCTCATCGGTTGCGACATTTGTTTGCAGTCACGCTGGTGTTTTGTGCACTTTCTGACGCTGCCCAGTTGTGGTATAAGTATCAGAACAAATTGGCTGAGGATTTTTTTAGGCACGTTCAACTTAATGATAACAACCCAATTTAAAGTCAATTGAATCGTTGTTTCTTGGCTATTCAAGATATAGTTACATCTATTGGGAGTAATCCTATTGGAACGAAGTTCCTTATCGCGCATTGTGAAAGGGGGCTAGACGGAAAAAAATCTTACGAAAAGTTGTCACGACATGCTTTAACCGACTTCAAAAAAACTGGCCAAGTGCGAGTCGGACTCGCGCACCGAGGGTTCCGTACAAAACTGCAGGAATTCACGGTTTATGCATAAGGTTTATGTTTATGAAATTAAATGTTTTATTTTTATATTTGAGTTGACTGAATGAAAGGTAAATTGTGGTTTACGATTTATGACGTATTAAAAAAAAACTACTTACTAGATCTCGTTCAAACCAATTTTCGGTGGAAGTGTACATGGTAATGTACATCATATATTTTTTTTAGTTTTATCATTCCCTTATTTTAGAAGTAACGGGGGCGGTGGGGACACACATTTTACCACTTTGGAAGTGTCTCTCGCGCAAACTATTCAGTTTAGAAAAAAATGATATTAGAAACCTCAATATCATTTTTGAAGACCTATCCATAAATACCTACCAAGTATGGGTTTGATGAAAATTTTTTTTTGAGTTTCAGTTCTATGTATGGGGAACCCCAAATATTATTGTTTAAAAAAAATTATATTAGAAACCTCAATATCATTTTTGGCGACCTAACCATAGATCCACCCCACACGTACGGGTTTGATGAAAAAAAAATTTTTGAGTTTCAGTTCTATGTATGGGGAACCCCAAATATTATTGTTTTTTTTCTATTTTTGTGTGAAAATATTAATGCGGTTTACAGAATACATATACTTACCAAGTTTCAACAGCATAGCTCTTATAGTTTCGGAAAAAAATGGCTGTGACATACTCGGACAGACAGACAGACAGACAGACATGACGAATCTATAAGGGTTCCGTTTTTTGCCATTTGGCAACGAAACCCTAAAAAGGACGAGGTTTCTCAATTCGACCGTATATATTTTGTATGTTGTTGTTTTTTTTGTTGTGAGTAGAGAGGGAGAGAGGGAGAGAGGGAGAGAGGGCGAGAGGGAGAGATGGGGAGAGGGGGAGAGGGGGGGGAGGGGGAGTGGGGGAGAGGGGGCGAAAGAGAGAGGGAGAGAGAAGGAGATAGGGAGAGAGAGAGAATATTATTGTTGAGTGTATACAGGTTTTTTGTACATAATAAATAATTAAAAAATTATAACTATTATGAATCCTGGAAAGGAACTTCGTTCCATCCGGGTGTCCCTTGACACCTCTAAAGTTTTTTTTTAAATATGGCATGCCGGAGGCATCATTTGACGGTGAACGTATTAATAGAGATTACGCGATGGAAACCAACTATGATCCAATTGACCTGGCCGAAATTTTACAAACTGATGTCTCGAGGCTAACTAATGAACAGTGTTTGATATTTGATCGGCTGTGCCGCAGCGTTGATAGTACTTTGGGAGAAATGCTATTTGTAGATGCACCCGGTTACGAAAGTTATACTGGCGAAGGTACGAAGCCAAGGTAAAATCGCGCTTGCTGTCACTTCATCAGGCATAGCAGTCACATTGTTGCCAGGTGGGAAAACTGCTCATACAATGTTCAAAATTCCGATCGATTTAGACCGCACAGAAAGCCCTGTTTGTAATATTTCAAGAAACAGCGATAAAGCTAAGGTTCTTCGTGATTGTAGCTTTATTATATGGGATGAGTCCACAATGGCCAATCGAAAAGCAGTAGCAGCAGTAGACAGAACGTTGCGCGATGTCAAGCAAAATGATCAACCCATGGGTGGCATTACTAAGCTTTATTGTGGCGATTTTCGTCAGACTCTCCCTGTAATACCACGTGGAACAAAAGAGTTCTCGACTGTGGCATTACATTATCCCTTTGCATTTGACATTAAATATGCGTGCGCAAATTGGAGGCAACGAAAATGCTCAAGAATTTTCAGATTTGCTACTTGAGATTGGTAACGGTGTGTATCCGCAGGAACAAGGAAAAGTTGTTCTTAATGAAAACCTATTCAACATAGTTTCATCAATGCGAGACCTCATATCATGTGTGTATGGAAACGCAACGCAAACACCAACTTGCGAAAATTCCTGGCTTTGCGAAAGAGCTATTTTGACGCCACGAAACGACCAAGCAGCAACAATAAACGCTGAAATTTTGAGCTATGTTCCGGGGGATTATGTTGATTATATTTGATGTATGTTACGTTTTTTGTGGCATAAACGGCTGTATCTTTTTTTTTACGTTAACTTAGAAATTTGATCTTTTCACAGCTTTGCTTTTTTTTTTTAGCTTTTTTTTCATTTTAAACAGCTTCAAGAGACTGTAGACCTAGAGCTTATCGTTTTAATTTCAACGCAATATCTCCACGCTTTCCTGATTAAAGGGTTTTGACAAACAGACGGACAGACGGACGGACGGACACCAAAGTGATCCTATAAGGGCTCCGTTTTTTCCTTTTGAGGTACGGAACCCTAACAATTGAAAATAAATAATAGGTTAAAAACACGTTTTAATAGAAACCATACTAGAAAACAATTTCTTCGAATCTCAAAATAAGGATACAGTGATTAATAAATGAAATAATTTTCGATTACAAAAGCGTGCGGTGCTTTTTGTGGTATTTTTATATTGACTCTACTTATATCAGTATCTGTCGATATAATATCAATTGATATCAAGCAGCCCACGCTTTTTACACCGAACACTTCAGAAATTAAAGATTGTTATACTTTGTAGTGTTGAAAAGAAAGACGTTCACAGCTGGACTTAGGCCTCCCCTGGCATCGCTACTTCGACCGATTCTGAGCTTCTCGCACCCAGCGGCTTCATGCGGCTTGGACTGGAAGACTACTGGAATAATGTGAACTGAGCAAACTTCTAAATTTTTTGCTTATTAACGACCTGTATTTAAAGCCTTCTATTCAGATTAATGATAAAATGAAAACAATAATACATACAACATCACGCCTTGTTTCCCCCAGAAGGGTTGGACAGAGGTGTACCTGCAGTACACCCACATTTCACCAGACAACAATAATTATTTTTTTCAACAAAAAAACAATAATAATAGCTGATTAATAACTGTTGTTGGGCAAATATGGATTATAAATTCGTGCACTGATTGGAGTGGACATGCCACTCAATCTATGTTCTTTCCTTAAAAGACCATTTCAGACACCAATCCACATGGTCTTCACATGATCTGACCAAGTTTATGTATAACACATTGTATAGCAAGAACAGGATGGGACCTAGCACATTGCCTTGTCGTAACCCAGCTTTAATAGTTTTCAGCTTCGAATTCTCTTCTCTTATTCTAAACATTCTGACTCTCTGATCTTTTGATTCTCTCTCTGGTTCTAAAATGTCTGAAAATTTTGAAGGTGCAGCATGCGTGTGAGTTTAAAAACCAGACACTCGTGTTTAACTTTATGAAACGCTTGCGTGACATCTAGTAATACGGTGGCGCAGGCTTGCTTGTTACCGAGTGTGTTTTCAATAATGTTAGTTATCTTACAATAAAATATGTATGGTTTTTTGTAGTAAGGATATGTTGAAGGTCTCGATACAATGTGACCATGATTTTGTTAATTGTTTTTAATAACGACTCAACCGTTTGTTTATTTTACATTAATGGTCCTAGTTTATCATTTTGTGCCCTGGAGTTGCAACAGCCATGTGAACATAATCCAGCACTGCACATGTAAGCTATCACGCACTTTATGTCAGTTGGCTTTTATTACATTATTATGCTTGAGTACAGTTTTCATTTTATTTGTTGGAATATTGGCAAATATAGTTTGACATATGAAAAATGATTAAATTTAATGTTCTGTGTCTCATAATGTAAATAACTATACTTCTATTGTATAGAATCAAGTTACCTAAGTAATCAGACATCTGTGCTGCTGGGGAGTATGTTGAACCACTTCTTGCCAGCTAAAGCACTAGGAAGTGGTGAAGGGCGGGCGTTTTAGTTCCACTGTCAATTGTAATTTTGCTGTCCAAAAAGTGCTGACTCTCAGCCCAATGTTGAGTCAAGAATCCAAGAAAATGTAGGTGGGTCGATTACCGCTATTATCATGCTAAACTGATTCAGGTATAGTATAGAGTTTGAACCAAATAATTAGGCCAAAATGGTGTTGTGACGGACACAAGGAGCGACCACGCGCGACCTTCACTCCGCACTTTTGGTATCCGTCATTACGAGCTGTACTCTGTCCACTGTCCAGGGTTGCCAACAGCTCACTTCCACTAGTGTCTACTTGGACAGAGAGAAATGCACGAAAGCGCGGGAAAATTAAAGAATGGACGCAGGCATACTCACGGTGAACCATGAGTGCAAGGGGAAGAAAACATCAGAGTCTCCAGCAGCATGTTGCAAAAGGTGTTGTACTAGTAAGGTACTTTCGTGCTGCGTACTATACGAGCCGGTGTACACGAACTAAATTTATAACCTGCACCTTTCCAGAATATGACATAGGTATATTAGAAGAAGAACTCACTGGTGCCGATTCCCTTATTCACAAACTAAACTAAAGGAGATGTTTCATTTTTATATGGGGCTCCGGCCATAACGTGTACAGTTTAGCGAAGCTGGGTAAATTACTCATGAATAGAATAAAGTAACATTTTTTTCATAATATCAAATGGTTTTTATGTACAAAATAAAAATTAAAAATGTTTGACGTTTGTCCTAAGAGTTAGCAAGTGGTCATTTTGAATTCGTTTAGAAACACATTTCGAGAATGGAGACTAAAGATTTTTGTAACGATGAAATGGTCACACTTAATTATGTTTATTCAAAAATATTTATAAGAGAATAATAGTAATTTATTTTTAACACTACAAGAATACACACATTTTTTAATTATTTTCTACTTAACATTGATTTGATGAGACATGATTTCAGAACGAATGAAGTCTGCAAGCAAACGAGACGCCATATTGAATAAAACATGGCAATAATTGAAAAACTATTATTTTTTGTACACAACAAATCAGGCGCAAATTAACCAGAGAATATTTTTCCCTAATTTGTGGTATTTTTTCCTCTTTTTGATAAATGTACATCTGATGGCCGAAAATGAAACATCTCCTTTAAGTTCAGTGTATCTTTTTCTTTCTATTTCATTAAGGAAAGGACAGAAGATAAATTTTAGTTTAGTCCTGTCAAATTAATCAGCGCTTGACGTAAATTGACGTAATTTTAGTAGGCAAGTTTTTAATCACGTCTAAACTTGTATGGAGTAGTGACTGGCGCTGATTAATTTGACAGGACTAAACTAAAAATTTTCTTTTGTCCTCTTCTTAATGAAATACAAAGAAAAAGATGCACTGAACTTAAATTTAGTTTAGTTTGTGAACAAGGGAATCGATACCATTGACACAAAATTGAATTTATCTTAAAAATTAGTTAAGTACATGATCCTCTCTATCACGTCAGCGTCAGCCCTATGCGTACACTTTGCATTGTTAGAATGTATTATTAGGCAGCATATAAAGAGGACAATGGCTATTTGGTAGCTTAATGTTGAGTTAACGTGCGGCCAGAGCGGCAGACAGGTGAGTGGCGGAGCACAGCTCAGCGTGCCCGAGAGCGCGGCGCACGCGGCCCTGGAGCCCGTCGTCGGGTCCCGCAGCCCGGTCGCACGCACGCCGCGCCCGCGTGCGCGTGTGCGGCCTCGGGGGTGAGGTCGTGTTTACACGTTTCTGATAATTAATTACTGTTGGCATCGTTAGACGAATCGCTCATTAGATAGGGTGCAACGTGCACACGGCGCACACTGGTCCCGAATGATAAAAAAGTGGACATTAAGAAATTTTTGACAGAAGGTCAACGGATTCGGCTGATTTTTTTTTTTGTAGACAGCTGATGCAATTACAAATCACTTTTATAGATTGAGTTTTTGCCAAATAAGCCGTATTTTCAGAGAAAAAAAATATTGAAATATTTTTTGTATGAAAGAAATCCTAATTTTGTCTTTATCTTCCAAGATTCAAAGGTATTCAAAATAAAACTTAGCGCAGCTTGTAGAGGTGCTAATTGCTCACCACTTTGTCATAGACACTCTTCTGCGATTTTGTGCTCCTTTTGAGTTACAGGCACTTTAAATATTTTTTGTATGAAAAAATCCTAATTTTCTCTTTATCTTCCAAGATTAAAACGTATTCAAAATAAAACTTAGCGCAGCTTGTAGAAGAGCTAATTGCTCACCACTTTGTCATAGACACTCTTCTGCGATTTTGTGCTCCTTTTGAGTTACATGCACTTTAAATATTTTTTGTATGAAAAAATCCTAATTTTGTCTTTATCTTCCAAGATTCAAACGTATTCAAAATAAAACTTAAAGCAGCTTGTAGAGATGCTAATTGCTCACTACTTTGTCATAGACACTCTTCTGCGATTTTGTGCTCCTTTTGAGTTACAGGCACTTTAAATATTTTTTGTATAAAAAAATTCTAATTTTGTCTTTATCTTCCAAGATTCAAACGTATTCAAAATAAAACTTAGCGCAGCTTGTAGAGTAACTCTTACAAATATATGAAATTATCAGTATCAAATAAACAAACAAGGAAATCTCAAAACGTGTTCAGACATGTTTATGTACAGGTAAGTTATTGTGTGACTCGTATGTAAATTTTTTTTTGTATAGAGTCATTGCTTAATTACCCTATAAGTGACGATTTCGGCTCTATTTGGTCATCTAGTCGAACGCGTCGAAAACGCTGAATGATGAATAGGTATATAAATTGCAATTAAAAATTCCCTTTGTAGTTTTGCGGTATTTATGTAGGAGCACATCTTAGTATGTTTTATTTTCTCTTGACTCATCCAAATTGCAAGAATATTTGGCTCATTATCTAACTACCCCATTAAGTAATGAGGTAGTTAGGTAATGAGCCATTATCTAACTACCCCATTAAGTAACGGGATAGTTGGGTAATGAGTCATATATCAATAGTATAAGGGCAAGCGGAACCCGTTTTTGTTCATTACGCGTCTTGTGCTCGTAAAAACAACACAATTTTTTATCAACTATCACACAAATTAGGATTTTTTCGTACAAAAAATATTTAAAGTGCATGTAACTCAAAAGGAGCACAAAATCGCAGTTGAGTGTCTATGACAAAGTAGTGAGAAATTAGCCCCTCTACAAGCTGCGCTAAGTTTTATTTTGAATACGTTTGAATCTTGGAAGATAAAGACAAAATTAGGATTTTTTCATACAAAAAATATTTAAAGTGCATGTAACTCAAAAGGAGCACAAAATCGCAGAAGAGTGTCTATGACAAAGTAGTGAGCAATTAGCATCTCTACAAGCTGCTTTAAGTTTTATTTTGAATACGTTTGAATCTTGGAAGATAAAGACAAAATTAGGATTTTTTCATACATAAAATATTCAAAGTGCATGTAACTCAAAAGGAGCACAAAATCGCAGAAGAGTGTCTATGACAAAGTGGTGAGCAATTAGCCTTTCTACAAGCTGCGCTAAGTTTTATTTTGAATACGTTTGAATCTTGGAAGATAAAGAGAAAATTAGGATTTTTTCATACAAAAAATATTTAAAGTGCCTGTAACTCAAAAGGAGCACAAAATCGCAGAAGAGTGTCTATGACAAAGTAGTGAGCAATTAGCATTTCTACAAGCTGCTTTAAGTTTTATTTTGAATACGTTTGAATCTTGGAAGATAAAGACAAAATTAGGATTTCTTTCATACAAAAAATATATGAATATTTTTTTTCTCTGAAAATACGGCTTTTTTGGCAAAAACTCAATGTACAAAAGTGATTTGTAATTGCATCAGCTGTCTACAAAAAAAAATAAGCTGAATCGGTTGACCTTTTGTCAAAAATTTCTTAATGTCCCCTTTTTTATCATTTGGGACCAGTGTGCGGCGGGCGGTCACGCGCGCCGCGCGCCGTTCGCCATGCACCAACAGCCTCTCGACCGTACCCATGCTCCTCTAGTGTCGTCACGTGTGGCCCCTGCGTACTGCGCAGTCCCAGGGTACTGGGTAGTGCAATGAGCCTTCAGCGACTCTTCCTAAAATCACGTCTGTGCTGTAAGGTCGGTAAGCAGTTACTGGATCGTACATTTTGCTAATTGACATTTGACCGACGCACATGTCACTGTAAAAATATATTCGTCTTGAAAACACACTTTAATAAATGAACTGTGTAAACGTTTCGCCTTGACGATGCGAACTCATATCTTGGATCTGTGCGAAGTTACACAGAGCTTTAAAAATCGGAACCAGCTCCCTGAGAGCTCTTTATTTGTGTACAGATCCGAAAGAAAATCAGCAATTGATGGAATTTCCTTCAGTGTTTTGGAACTGAACGCAGTGTCGCGTGCAGTAAGTGCAGCTCACGGGAACGCTCGCTGCGCCTCGGTGTTGCGTAGCAGCAGTTTAGTTATTTGTTGCTTAGATCAAAAGTTCACCGGGCTCCAGTGCCTACATTGTACACTTGTACAGTCTAACCACTAGTTTTCGTTCCAAGAGAAGTGTGACCCGCCAATATTTATGAAGCCCATCGACACATGAGAGTCAGTCCTGAAGGTCAGCGGCTAGCTTATCACTCCGGAGTGCTTGCTATTGACGGAGGGTCAACGTTCGACCGCCAACCCGATCGCTCATTTATTTGTCATATTATTTATTAAGTCAAGTGACGTCAATCGTTACCAGTAGTCGTTACTAGTAGCGCGCAACTGCTGAAAATCTGAAAGATACACGTAACAAAACTGATATAATTCCTCCTCCAGTCATTTTTAATTGAATCAGCTAGGTGTTCATTACGATCGTGCTGGACTGCTAGTAGTCCACGCTAGCGGGACGCAGTCCGTGAGTTTCACGCATGCGAAGTAGGAACCAGTGTTAATACTACAAAGTAGATAATATAGAGAGTGGCGTCATGTGCAGTCCTGCGCTCCAGTGTGGACAGCCGCTCGTCTGGGCCGCTTCCTGCACGACACGAGTGCGCGTCGCCAAATAAATGACGGTCGTTTTGTTGCCACTGAACAGGTAACAAACAGTACTCGTGATAGCGTCGTACCTCGCAATCAGCATGCGTTGAGCTCGTTTGGAGCCTCATCCCATGTCGAGAGGGAGCTGGGCTTGTGTGGCAATCACTTATCGGTTCACCTTTGGTTGGCAGTTTTTGTGGACTATTGAAATTATGACATGCTTCTCTTTTCAATGTCAGTCGCGGCCCATAGACGGTAGCTGCAGCAAACTTATCCCGGATATTCCCAAGACGTCAAATAAAACGTCATCATAATCATCATGTTCATCACAGTCGTTTATATGGAGAAGAGTCGGCACGAACTCTAATGTCATCTATACATCAATACAAATCTATACATATACATACATACCTATCGGCTGCGGTACCGAAAAACAAAGTAATTGCAGTCAAGCAAAATTATAAGGAGGAGCAAAAAACCGAAAATCACAAATTTAAAACGTACTGACGACAACTTCAGTACTTTTGTTATTTCATAATTTGTAAAATAATTAGTTCTATCTGTTTCAAAGCAATTTTTTGAGTAATTTTTGGTAACTTTCCTTTAAATTGAAAAAAATGTTTTTCTATAGACATAAAATAAATATTAAATAAAAAGAACAATTCAGTAAGAAAGTAACTACAGTCACTTTGTTTTTTAAATAATTTAAAAAGAGATGGACATGTTAAGTTTTAGTTTTAATAACAAAGCAAATGCATTTAATTGTTTTTTAACAAAGACAATGAAGCCATTTAATACATTTGTCATTTTACTTGCTTTATTTTTACGTTAACAAAGCCATTTTGGCCATTTTTAACAATTCAAAAACAATGTAAAGTTGTTTGATTTTCTTATAGCTAGATAAAGGGGCTTAAAAAGAAATTTATATCAAATGAAAAGCCAATTAAATCATTTCACAACGTAAAAACAATGTAATCGACGTGCAATTACTTTGTTTTTGCTTAGACATTGTGGTTTACTTTGTTTTACCGTAGATATGTTAGACAAGTACCTGCAGTTACTTTATTTTACAAACATTTATCTCGAAAAATAAAGCCTTTTCGATGATTCTGTGAATGTAGCAGTGTCCGTTATAGGCAAAATGTTCCAAATATGTCAAAAAACTGATTTTGAAAAATACGTTAGTTGCTTTGTTTTTCTGTAGCACAGCCGCTATATAAATATTGGAGTGCCTGTTTTTAATATTAAGATAACCACTTTTTACTAAGTCTATATGGATGTATACACGGTACATATACCAAAACAACATTTTTTACAATTTTTTTCTGTCTGTCTGTCTGTTTGTTCCGGCTAATCTCTGAAATGGCTGGACTGATTTTGACGGAACTTTCACTGGCAGATAGCTGATGTAACAAGGAGTAACTTAGGCAGGCGCGGTCCGAGGTCCCCCCCCCCCCCCCAAAGTCAGCCATGCTGTCGAGACTCTGAACGATTTGCCTGTCTTACTAACTTAAAATTGTACTCACTTGAGCCACGGAGAGTCCGATGGACATTTGCAAAAAGATTAAGAATATAAACAATCAAGATCATAGGGTCTGCCGGCAGAAACAACAAATTGTGGTATGAAAAATTTAAATGTCATAATTTTTTAATTAAACCACCTAACGCACAAGATCTTCTCCCACCAAATATCACTCAACGCGCCTAAAGAAGTTTTTACTTTAAAAACGCTTGATATAGAATACTAGTTTTTGCCAGAGGTTTCGCCCTCGTGGAGGTCGGAAACTATCCCGCGGGAAAGTAGTATCTGGATAAAAAAAAGTACCTTATGTGTTAATCTAGTTCATAAACTCTCTGTTTGTCAAATTTTATCATACCCGTTCAGTAGTTTTTGCGTGAAAGAGTAACAAACATCCTCACAAACTTTCGTATATAATGTTAGTAGGGTAAAATCTAGAAATTAAACTCTAATGCACCCCACTCGTACGTAGGGTTAGAAAGGCTAAGGCTAGGGTTAAGGCCAGATTCCAAAACCTAAGCTGGCGTAAAACGAGTTTAAGTTTTTCGTCTTAACTCGACAAAGCAAGTTCTCTTGCTAAATAATGGTCAAAATAATAACTGAGAGCAATCTTAGTGCTGTCAAACTAAAATATAGTTAAGTTGTGTAACTTTAGTCTATTTCAGAATAGGAAATCGTCGTTTGACAGGAATAAACCAAATTTTTGAGGTTTTTAAGTTTAGTTTAGAGAATTTTGTACAACAGAATCGGCACCACTGTAGGCCTGTCAACAAGTACGAGAGAATACAATAGAAAATGGTCAGCCAATCGAATCATCTGTAGCTCTAACCTCGTGACGACGTGAGCTGCCTGATGAGTCATTCAGTGTGATAGGTACACGTTAACACGTCCCTGGTATTCGTTCAATCCACACTAATATTATAAATGCAAAAGTAATTCTGTCTGTCTGTCTGTCTCGCTTTCCTGCTAAAACGACTGAACCGATTTAAATGAAATTTGGTACACAGATAGTTTAGAGCCTGAGAAAGGACATAGACTTTTTATCCCGGTAGTACGTTCCCGCGGGATATTTTCCGGCCTCCACGCGGGCGAAGCCGCTGGCAAAAGCTAGTACCTATTATATATAAAACATGGCTAAGCAACACTTGTATCTGAGGAACAGACAATAATGTACAATAATGAATATTAAAGCGAGTCAAATAATAATTAATATTCGAAAGACACGATGTTTTTGCATACAATGAACTAAATAATGAGAGACATTAAAGGTGATGAGTATGAGCTGTTACTGATATGCGCTGAACTTTGTCACCGAGTACATAAGCAGAGAGATAATCACCTATTGATAGATAGCGCAGCCCGGCGGACGGCCTTGTGCGTAGGACGTCGTCTCCAAGGTCCCGGCTCAGCTGTGCCGCGCCCGCGCCGGGCCGTGCTCCGACCGGCACAGTGAACCCATGCCGACTGCTGGGTACATGCTGCTTGTATTACACAGTCACAAAGCTTGTAATGTAAGTACTTAAACACAAAAACACAGCAACGCTGACTGCGCTGAGGCACCGAGTGCAGTTATAGTGCTGCGGGTGTGGCTGCTCTGTGCACCAGGTACCTGCCCGGCTACTTTGTGCTTCCATTGCAGGTACTCGTCTGTGAGACAGTAGGAATGGCTTTCATTTTGTCAGTTCAACTACACTCATCGCGTGGTTTACGTTCTTGAGCAGATATATTTGTCGAACATACTCGTATGATTAGCCGTACAAAAAGTTTGCGACTGTTATTGATACAGTGCTACGTTATTAGGTTGCCGATTTGCCGGTATAAGGAGATACACAAGTGCAATCGTGATGGTTTGCTGTCTTATGTAGAAGACCTCCGTTCTGTATGTCCGAAGGTATTCGTTAGATCATCACGTATAATTATATTTTCAAACTAATAAGGACCTTATCAGCAAAACTGAAGATTATTTTATATTGACAAAATAAAACCACATGATCACTGGCGGACTCTGGGGGGCAGTGCAGCCGTGAGGACTAAATATGTGTATGTGATAAAGTAACGGGCAGCTTGCACATGCAGATCCTCTACGTGTGCTCAATGTTAGTGTAGGGTGCAAACGGACTCCTATCTGCTTCAGTGGTCAAAAGGAAACCTAAACTAATCCGATGCGAGGCTACAATTTTCGGGGTCGCTTATCTAGTACAATCTTTTAATTTTTCAAACTTTTCTACATAAGTCGATAAAGTATCCGTAGTAGACAAAGTAATAGTAGTTCCGTATAAATAGTCAAATCAAAATCTAACCTACCCAAGACGGAGAGCTATTTTTAAATTTGCAAGGGGTCACTTATGTTTTATAATTTTGAAAACGTTCCTTAAACATCGTTCCAAAGAAACACCAAGGTGTAGACCTATCTAAGTATAGAATAAATACATATGCAAGTTATCACTACGCTTGTTTTTGTGATTATACAAATTTGCTAAATGTTACTAAATAAGAAATATCTAAAGGTACACGAACTGAGAAGCTTCCGACAGCTTCCGCTTTGGTTGACAATATAGAGTGTCGGATGATAGGTAGGCACTGGTACAAGCCCTAGGAAGCATGTCATGTGACCACGTCGAGTCGTGGAAGATTGTGCGCGAAGTACCGATAGTGCACAGGTTAGCTACAGCGCTATCGCTGACACGGTCATCGGCGCGCACCCGGATGTCTGCACGTTTGTAAACATGCAGGGTGCAGAGGGCAGGGCCCAGGGGGCGCGGGGCGATGCGGGGGGCGGGGGGCGGGGGCAGCCGCCAGGAAAGTTACCCTGCGGAGTAGGCTCGCCAGCCGGCGCCGCCCGCCCCTCGTTATCGCCGCCCGCTATCTGCGCCGCGCTATATAACGGCCGGCCTGGCATCCCTCGGCACATTCACTGTTGTGTTACAGGCAGGTACACTTGTATCCCGACTTCATCTCCGACAATTGAATCGCTCATCACAATGGCCGCCAAGTTGTTCGTGTTGGTCGCTTGCATCGCACTGGTGAGTAGCCGCTGACGCCCGAGTGGTCCGACGCCGTGGCCCCGTGTCCGAGATACTCACCGTCCGATCTGTCCACAGAGCCAGGCCGCTATGGTGCGCCGCGAAGCGCCCGCTGGCTCGCCGCTGCAGGACATCGAGAAGCACGCCGCCGAATTCCAGAAGACGTTCAGCGAGCAGTGGAACTCGCTCGTCAACTCCAAGAACACGCAGGAGGTCAACAAGGCGCTCAAGGAGGGCTCCGACTCCGTGCTGCAGCAGCTGTCTGCCCTGTCCAGCAGCCTGCAGAGCGCGGTCAGTGCCATACCCATACCTACCTATGTGTCCTGTGTGTCCCTGTGCTAAAACTGGATCATTCGCTTTTCGTTCAAAACGGTTGAGCTGAATGGTATTCGGTTCAGACCGGTCACCTTCATTGTTCTCACATAGTCATAGATTCAACATTATTACGTAACCAACACAATTTCGACTGAATTTATTTTTTTGTTTATTGTGTTTCTTTGTGCGTCCGTTCTCCTTATGAAACCCAACTAGTTTCAACTTTGTAAGTTACTGACAACTAAAAAGAGAAAATTAACGATTTACTTACCGTTTTAACTGTTGGCAGTAGTAAATAATGTGTTGGTTATAGATGGGCGACGCCAACACCAAGGCCAAGGCTGCGTTAGAGCAGACACGCGCCAACCTGGAGAAGACCGCCGAGGAGCTGCGCAAGGCTCACCCCGACGTGGAACAGCAGGCCGGCGCGCTGCGCGACAAGCTGCAGGCCGCCGTGCAGAGCACCGTGCAGGTACCCCGCCACCTCCCAGCCACCACTCAGCCACTACTGACATGGCTTGTCAGTAGTGGCTGGGTGGAAGGCATTTAATTTTAATGATTTCCATATTTACGCTGAATTATTTTAAACCAGTTTTAAACATGTTTCCGAGATTATGTTGTATGTTGGACGGCTTCTGATGGATTCCCTATGCTAACTATAATACCTACATATTACTTATGTATTAGATATAGTAAGCAGAGCATAGGTATTGTGGTCTGGTTCGGTCTGGCAGTGGATCCGTTGGAGACTGTTGAGTTGATACTAATATGTGACTTGTCCGGTTTCGCAGGAGACCCAGAAACTCGCTAAGGAAGTCGCCAGTAACATGGAGGCCACCAACCAGAAACTGGCTCCTAAGATCAAGTCTGCGTACGATGACTTCGTGAAGCAGGCTGAGCAGATGCAAAAGAAGCTGCACGAGGCCGCCAGCAAGCAGTAGACGCTGCACAGCCCCGTACCGTCTAGCAACAATAAACACAAACTATGTACCTACCACATGACTTTTACTTCTTTTGCCAACTCGTTCCTCGTGTGCTACTGAGCTCGTAATAATACCTACTCAGATTGATACGTTTATCTGCGACTCATTATCGCAATAGCTAGTGTGCCTCGAGATAAGCTAACTGCCCACTGCCCAGTGTCCAGCGTCGACATGTTGCGATAATGTGTAAGTGTGAACGCGCGTTACACTACATGACTACACGCACAATCACAAGTTTGCTCACTGATTTATTGTGTGTATAGGCCCGCCAGCATGTCACTGCGGCTGTGTGGCGGCTCACCTGACTGTGTATTCCTTCGGCATTCACTTTTAATGGAAACTTAAAATCAATAATAGTAGTAATAGTTCCTACATAATTAAGAAAACAACATAATCCGGGTACGGACCCGGATTATGTTGTTATCTTCATCCACGGCTCCAGTGGTCGAGGCACCCGTGGCCGACGCCCCCGATTCGATTATTTTAAAAATCTACATCCACACTAATATTATAAATGCGAAAGTAACTCTGTCTGTCTGTCTGTCTCGCTTTTCTGCTAAAACTACTGAACCGATTTAAATGAAATTTGGTACACAGATAGTTTAGAGCCTGAGAAAGGACATAGGGTACTTTTTATTGCAGAAAAGGGGTTTTAAGAGGTTGAAAGGGAGGATGAAAGGTTGTTAGGAAGTATTGTCATTTGTAAAGCTAGAATGATGAAACTTTTTTATTTGGCTTTTATTACATACTAGCTTCTGCCCGCGACTTCGTCCGCGTTAAATTCCTTATTTCCCCGACCCTTCCCGTCGAGTCGAATCTCCTACCCGTGCGATTTTCCCCGTTTTTGCTACATTTTTCATTACTGCTCCGCTCTTCTTGGTTGTAGCGTGATGTTATATAGCCTATAGCTTTTCTCGATAAATAGGCTACCCAACACAAAAAGAATTTTTCAATTCGAACCAGTAGTTCCTGAGATTAGCGCGTTCAATCAAACAAACAAACTCTTCAGCTTTATAATATTAGTATAGATTAACACCGCGATTCAGAAAATGACGTCATTTGCACAACGCCATCTATTGGATTTGGATTTCAACTATCAACATTAGTTCTATTTTTAGTCTTAAGATGTCGTTGCAAGTACTATACTGAATTGCGTAACATAATATTTTACTTCTTGAACTCACTAAATTAATCATATCTTTTGATAGAGTGAACCGATTTCGATGAAACAAAAACTAAGTTAAACCTCAAGTTGTGTATAATTTTTGTATATAAACATTGTCCGCATTGAATTCGTAGATTTTATGTGATGTGCGCACAAACAAACAGACAAACAGACAAAAATTTCAAAAATGATGGAAATGGGTTCTGTTACTTAACTTTTCACACGCTGGCTATTTTTTGTTTCAATTTCTTCAATGTACAAAAATGACTTTTCTACAGATTTATTATATGTATAGAATATATATTTATGAATTATATTTAAAGTTTGTTAAATTTTTACCTTTAAGGGGGTAAAATAACCATAGGGAATAGGGGATGAAAGTTTGTTACATATAAAATAATAAAGTCACTTTGCTGTCTGTCTGTCCCTATGTATGCTTATATCTTTAAAACTACTCAACGCGTTTTGACGCAGGTTTTTTTAATAGATAGAGAGATTCAAAAGAAATGTTTATATGTGTATAACATGCATAATATAGTAAAGAAACCCTGATAATTTAAGAGGTTTCTAATGTGATGTCACAAATAATCTCATTTTTTTGCGCTTACTTTGCGATCGCTGGCTGAACCCTACAAAATAGATCAAAATAATGTACTGTAGTATTGTACACCTTAAAAAGGCCTACAAAAAAATCTGCAATGGTATATATCTATCTCTTAGGGATAACCCACAATAACCATTTTTTATCCTTTACTTTTTTAGAGAAATAATGGGTTATTTACGAAGCGATTTTAAGCAATACAGCATTAATCCTTATCCAATTAAATACATTAGATACGTTGTGCATTTCATGTAGATCAAAATTGCCCTTAACACTATATCATAAAAATGAATATTTTAGAAGATATCAGAGATTATAATAAAATTGCCGCAGAGCGGATAGCGGGCCGTCCTGCGTCCGGCCATCCCGGTTAGTAGCGGTCGGGTTGTGCAGGATTAGTAGGATTGTAATTCATATTACTTAGGCTTCATAGTAAATGCGAATATTATCATGTGTGTTCGTTATACTCAAAATAAACCTAATAGTATTATTCCAAGTAAGAGACCGCGAAGTATGGCTTAGTTAGTTAATGTTTAGATTTTTGGATGGATTTGGATTTTTGGTTATCCTGGATACTTACCATATACCTAGGATACTATATCCCGGTAGTAGGTTCCCTGGTGATATTTTCCGACAGCTATACGGGTGAAGCCACTGGCAAAAGTACTGTTCCTATAATTCCTATGATCGAGTTGGTGTCTGGTAAATGATTGAGTGTCTGTATAGGTAGAATACGAGCGTTAAGAAAAACCAGGAAGACTTATATCCAACTAAACCAAGCCCTATGCCGCAGTGTTCTTACTCTGAATACTATTAGTTTTATTTACACACATGATATTCTCATAAACTATGAATCCGAAGTAATATGAATTATAATCCTACTTACTACTAATACTATAAATTATGTGAAAATATTTATTATTGGGTGTTTGTTTCTCGATCACGCAAAAATGGCTGAATGGATCTGGATCGAAAATGGCACACAGAGTATACAGGGTGTAAGAGGAACGCTTCCGAAGCCAGAGCATAGGTTATATACAACCTAAATGCAAACGGATACCAATAACCTTTCGCCTTAAATTGATTATTTACAAGCCTTCATTTTTAATTACTCAGCAATGAACACCATACAAAATGTAAGGTCACTGGCACGCAGCGCACCGGCGCGCGGCAGCGCCCGTCGCGACGGCGCGACGCATGCGCCGCCGCGACGGCGCGACGCGTGTGGCGCCTCTACGACGCGACGCGTGCGCTGCCACGCCGGCACCGCCGAACCACGGTCTCCTTACGACAACTTCCCGGATTTCATAGGAAATTTACAAGGGTGGCACTCTTACACTTTACAAAATTCATCATCTGCCTAGCCTTTTTCCAACTATGTCGCCGACCCCAGGCTTCCAATGTAACCGGATGCAGCTGAGTACCAGTATTTCACATGGAGCGACTGCCTATCTGATCTCCACAACCCAGATACTGGGTAATACGATACCCTTTGGTAAGACTGGTTGTCAGACTTTCGGGCTTCTGACGACCCGTGACGACTGTCTAAGATCTACGAAAGACAACCGGGATCAACGGCTAAACGTGCTTTCCGAGGCACAGAAGGGTCTTGGTATGTAAAGATGGTCACCCATACACGGAACAACCGCAGCAAACGTAGCTTAACTGAACGATCGACCCGTGCGGCTGTTGTAACTTACCCTCAAGCGCTTTACAAAATTATGAATTTTTATCGTATTAGTGGCCGTTAAACATTGAAACTGACTGAGGCATTTTACGTACCTTTCTAAATCTTTTGCGATTTTATGCTTAATTTGTCGAACTGTGCTCCATGCCTTTCATGCGAGATTCAGAAGAATGCCAGAGGTTTGAAAATCTGTCTCGATAAATCCCCAAAACGAAAGGAATAGCTTTGCCACGGGCTTCTAAACACATCAACATGTTACCGTTTTCACGAGCACTGTTTATCACAACAAAAACAATAAAAAAACACTAAAAACGTAACAATATTAACAAGACACAATTTTAAACTAAAGTGTTAAATACGACTCAATATCTATCGGTCAGTTACACGTACCACTTTCGCTCACGAACCGAGTCGGAAAGGAACTAAGTAGACTACTAAAGAACTAACACAAGATCAAACATGCCGGCGCTTGCACGTGGTGCCGACAAAAGCCCCGCCGGCGTCGCATTGTCGGCGGCGCCGACGCACGGTGGGCTACAATTTACAAATCGCCTTCCATAGACATTGAGACTCGAATTTTGAAGGGTCCTTTTTTGGCTAGAGATGGATTCTGCTGATCATTACTATTCTAAAAATTTCGTATGGGGCAATTGCGTGTACAAATGAAGGAGTTATAATTTTTTAAAGAAAGAAATGAATGGCGCTGACATGAAAAATGAGTCTGGCTCTGGATTCATAAGGTTCACCATTAAACAGATAAGTACACACAGATAGTACCATTTATTTATCCTCTAAATTTAAAAATAAAATAATGTTGATAATTAATTTTATGGTTAAATGCTTTAAATTATGAGTATGCTTATTCAAGTTCACAATATTTTTTTTATACTAAGGGTCAAGACAGTTTAAAAATTCACAAAAGTTCGTTTCACTAAATTGAAATCACATGGTAATTATGAATTAGCTTTCTAATCTCGCGATTGCGATCGCCCACTGTGCGGCGCCGCGCTGTCTTGTCATGTGAATGATCAAAAAGATACAGAGACGAAACAGAAAACCAAATCATATTTCAAATGTTAGGAAATTGGACCTATGCTTTAAATCGAACTGTTTTTTTTTTTACTTTTTAATAAGATTTATCGGGTTTCTTAGATTAAATTAATCAAAGTATCCACTTTAAATTAATTGAGTTTACTTACTAAATGAAGGATACAGTTATTGCAATAAACAAGCTTGCGTCGTGTGACTCTAATCACATTGGTATAAAGTTCAAATTCAATTGATTCACGTGCGCTAGTTGCTTGAAACTGTACTCGTAATGAAAATGTTTTAGTCAATCACAGCTAATGTTGGCGATCGTTCACTTTATTTCATTCACTATCCATTATCAACTAACATACAAAACTGTCATTAAATCTAAGACACAGTCCATCAATTTAAAACTTGTGATACTTCTGCAATTTACTTATTTTATTTTGGCGGCGTTATACAAAGAATAGATAAAAGTCACTGCGTGTACTTGGAGGTCGTTGTCCACGCGTCTGTCGGCGTGCGCGGTGAACCCGAGATCAGCTGATTTTTACATTTGAATTTACATCGCTTGCTAAAGCTGTAATTTTTTTTTTTTCAAGTGCATTTGTTTTATCTCAAATAATGGTTCATTTGACTGTTCTCACAGCATAGTCCACAAAAAATGCAAAAAAAAATTGGTAAAAATTGTTAAAAAAAATTACATTTTTTTTTATGCATACGTATTGGGAATAACTAGCCCTATCACCTGTTTTCGTTTTCGGAAGCGTTCCCCTTACACCCTGTATATTACCTATATAACCTGGATTCATACATTCTTACCGCAGTAGTACGTTCTCCTGCGTTAATTTCCGACATCCACGCGGGCGAAGCCGCGGGCAAAAGCTAGTAATATTATAAAAAATTGTGCTTTTTCACTTGGTACAGTAAATGAGAAAAATGTTTCACCATAAAAATAAAATATTTTTCCGTTTATTTTCCCCATTTTTTATAGGTTCGCTGTCTTATAATGAAATGATACACTTCTCAAGTACTTTCATTGATACATACCTCTATTTATTTTATTTTATTCTTATCGTATGGAAATGTTACCTTTCAACTTTAACCAACTCTTCAACTAAATGAGCCAAACCGGTTACTTGTAACAATAAAAAGTCCGTCTGTTTGTCCACAAAATTGAAAACAATAAGGAAGTATGAATAGATATTACGTCTATCTCTTTCAAACCAGAGTCAAGTTATTTAATATTGCAATATGCAACTGATAACAAAGATTAGCGTGTCATCTCATGTTGATGATTTTTATGCTTACAAAATATGAAAACATTTCACATGCAAAAAGTTACTTAATCTTCGAGTACCTTTGTTTTATAAATCTGAATCAAATCAAAATCAAATCAAAATCAAAAGTCATTTATTCAAACTAGGCTGAGAGTCAGCACTTTTTGAACGTCAAAGTCACATAAGACAGTCCCCCCAAAACGCCCGCCCTTCGACACTTCCTAGTGCTTTGGCTGGGAAGAAGAAGTGGCGGAACAAACTCCCCAGCAGCACTGCTGTCTGTTAAGTTAGAAGAACTCGATTCTATACAATATTGTATAAGTTATTAATATAATAAAACAAAACATACATTATTCGCCATATGTCAGCTAGCACACGCCATTATACCAACAAAACATTGAAAACTAAACTCAAGCTGAAATGAATAATGAAACAAAAATCGTAAACAGAACTTAAAACCTTACTAAAGCCTCCAGGCATAAAGGGCGTGCCCGCTTACATATACAAAGATGCAAATGATACATAGACACAACAAATGAAATTAAAAGAAAATAAAAATAAATTAACAAAAGCAGTTAAATAAAAAATAAATAAAAAAACAATTATATGAACTACCCATATAAACTGTCAGTGTGTGAGTTACAGTAATTACAGACTGTAAAACAGTGTCATAGAAGAAAAAATAAATATTATCTACACAATTAAGTTAGCAACTAGTTTGATAAACTCTAAGACTGTCCTATGGAGCGAGACCAGCATGTTTCCAAGCGTTCTTATCTTGAATGTAGTCCTCTAATTTGTAATAAGCTCGTTTACAAAGTGTACTTTTAATATGACTTTTAAACCTCCTTTCATTTAATTGCAATATATCAGAAGGTATTTTGTTGTAACATTTAACACAGTACCCCATAAAAGATGTATGTACTTTTGCTAATCTGAAAAATGGTTGATCTATCTTGTCTTTATTTCTAGTATTAAAATTATGTCTATCGCTTATTTTATTAAAAAGATGTAGATTTTTTCTTACATACATAATATTTTCGTAAATGAATTGGCAAGGTACCGTCATAATATTAATCCTTTTAAATAGTTCCCTGAGGGATTCGCCGCGACATAGATTATAAATGGCTCTGACAGCTCGCTTTTGCAAAATAAAAATGGATTCGATGTCAGCAGCCCTACCACAGTAAAATGCCATACGACATAATGCTGTGGAAGTAGCTAAAATAGACCAAACGCGCGGTTTCTACATCTGTTAACTGTCTTATCTTTCTAACAGCATAAGCGGCCGAGCTTAACCGCCCCGCAAGAGATGTTATATGAGGTTCCCATTGTAATTTCTCGTCTAGCGTGATTCCTAGGAAAACCGTTTGATCAATAAATTCCAGTTTTTCCCCATTCAATAAGATGTCACATTCGCTACCTTTGACATTAGGCAATTGAAATCGAATGCACTTGGTTTTTTTTTTATTAAGTACCAAATTATTTACCGTAAACCAGTCTTGGACCTGAAGAATGCAGTTATTGACGTCGTCAAGATTTTGAGACCGTCTGTCGATTTTAAATATCAATGATGTGTCATCTGCAAATAACACCATCTTCGGTTGGTTTGGAAGTAGATGGGGTAGATCATTAATGTATACTAAAAAGAGGAATGGACCCAATATCGAGCCTTGAGGAACGCCCATTGCCATTTCAGACCCCAATGAGTTTACGCCGTTTACTTGGACTTTGACCGTTCTATCCTTCAGGTATGATCTTATTAAGTCAAGAGCTGTATTTCTAATTCCATAGTGCTCTAGTTTCAGCAAAAGTGTCTCATGGTTTAAAGATTCCAATGGCATCTTGTGCTTCTTCCCAGGCGTTAAAAATGTTCTTTATTAGGGTAACACCAGCGTCGGTGGTACAACGCCCTTTGGTGAAACCGAACTGGTGTTCATGAAAGATGGAGTTTTTATTAAAGTGACGTAACATTTGATTGAGCATTAACTTTTCAAACACCTTACTGAGAACTGGCAGAACTGACACGGGCCTATAATTGTTTGGTTCTTTACTATCACCGGATTTAAACAAAGGAACTACTTTGCTGTGTTTCATCAGATCCGGAAAGACTCCTTGGTCTACACTGGTGTTAAATATGAAAGCTAAATAGGGTGCAATGGTTTCAATAATAGAACTACAAAATTTGACAGACATTCCCCAAAGATCTTCTGTTGATTTAATTTTAAGATCTTAAAAGCTTTTATAATAGCCTGGGGGTTAGTATGCTGAAACCTAAACTCTAAAGGGCATGCCCCTACATTATTTTTGAGTAAGGCAGCGGAAAGCGCGGGTGACGAATTTAAAGCTTCAATAGTTTTAACGGGAATATTAACGAAATTTTTTTGAAATTCCTGATCTATTTCTATATCTGAGTTAATGGGGCCATGTGCAGTCTCTAAATTAAATTCAGTATTACGCTTTTTTTTCCTACTTGTTTCATCATTTATTATTTGCCAGGTAGTTTTTATTTTATCATCCGCTGATTTTATTTTATTGCTAATATAAAGCGCTTTAGCCAAGTTGCAAACACTTTTAAAAATTTTTGAATATTTTGCAACATACTGATGAAAACTTCTATTAGTCATATGTTGCTTTAGGCCATAAAGTTCAAAAAGTTTTTCTCTGCTTATACGTATACCTGGAGTTGCTCAATCACTAAATAAAAACTTTGTGCAAATACTTTTAGTCTTTAGTGGGAAATTGTCATTAAATTGCGTGTTTAATAATGAGAAGAACTCGGCGTAGAACTCATTTGGGTCACATTCATTATTAAAACTGTGAACACATAACGTACTGGCCAAAGAATTATTAAATTTCTCTAGATTTTTACATGTCATTGGCCTAAACCTTATTTGAATTTTTTGTAGAGGTATGTACGAGCAAAATGTTACTGTTTGACCACTGTGATCAGATGGCAACTTATTTACAATTTGTTTGTGTAAGTAATCACAGTTACAAAAAATATTATCTATACAAGTGGCAGAAGAAGCTGTCACTCGGGTTGGTTCCATAAAAACATTTGACAGATTAAATGACTTAAAAAGACTTAATAATCTGAAAGTATTTGAGTTACTTTCTAATAAATTAATATTAAAATCACCACATATGACCAGTGATTTACTACTAGTACTAAGTTTCTTTAGCACCTCTTCCATTACAGAATCAAACACAGATAGATTCTGGTAACTTGGAGGTCTGTATACACATACTATAACATGCTTATCAAGCTCAACACAGAACAGCTCAACAATGTGTTCAACAGACAGCCCAATGATGTCTTTTCGTTCTTTCGATTTGATAGAATTTTTAACTAATATTAATGATCCGCCATGTATCATGCGTTTTCGGCTGAAAAAGCTAACTAAACAGTAATTTTCATAATTTATTGACTTTACTTGATGATCTTTTAACCAATGTTCAGTTAAGCAAATGACATCAAACTTGGTGTTTTCTAAAAACAATTCTATTTCAAGTAATTTGGAAGAGCAACCTTGGATATTTTGATTATACAATTTTAAAGTGTGTTGCACTCCCTTTGGTTTTTTATTTTCATGACTAATAATCAGTGGCGTAGCGTGCCTTGGCGGGGCCCCGTATACAAATTTGTTTGGGGGCCCTTATGAAGGGTAACGATTTATCACAAAAGAAAAAAAAATGTTTGCATAAAATTAAAAGAAATATTTATTCATCATATCTATTATATTCATCTATCATATTATCTATCTGTCACTTTTTCTAAAATTTTATGCAAGCAATTCAAATTAAATAACTCTCCTTGCCTTTTTTTCGGCAAACTGATTTATTAAATAATTTATAGCTGAAATTTGTTTTGCCTTGTGTCGCAGGTTCTTCAAGTTAAGCTACACTTCTCAAGGTCAGCCTTTAGATGGGTGATTTTTGATGTGAAACATCTATAGGCGAGGGTAAACCTAAATTTTGGCGTGGCGAGAATGGCCGTGGCGATGCATCGCCACGCTATATTATGTTATGTTTGTTACCTCAGAACTTTCAACCAGGTGAACCGATTTTGATGATCCTTTTTTATTTGAAAGCTGGTGCTTCAGACTAGGGTGGCACAGAGTAGTCCGAATTTTGATTATACCATATTTATTTCCTTTCCTAACGTATGCTTTATAAATATTATCTTTACAAAATAATTTCGATGTTTTACATCTGCCGGGCGTCCCACGACGGCTCACTTTTTCTTTTTACATCCATAATCTTTATTAGAAATTATTAATTATTAACCACATCTATTTAAAAAAAAATCGATTAATGCTGAATTGCTAAACTTCTCGATTTTTGCTAATAATCGAATTCATTACGCAAAGAGATTTCACTATTTAAGTCACATGACTAAGTGTCACTGTACCCATCCTATGTGAAAAAGACTATAAACGGGGAAATCCCGTAGCCCGCGATAACCGATATAGGGTGTTGCCAACTTTGGAACGCACACTTTACGCGGGAAAAAAGAAATTGCTTTTTGAGTTTTTTGTCATTTCTGAATTTAAAAAAAAAAAAATTGGGAAGTTTTCACTAATTTTTGCTTACGCACGTCGGGGGCCCCCGTGGCCCGGGGGCCCCGTATAATTGATACGGCATATATGGCGGTAGCTACGCCCCTGCTAATAATGCCAATAGATATCTTTTTATTATTCCCTAACAATAATTGGTTATTTGAAAGGGTACCTTCTGTTGTCTTATTACCTAGTTTAACGAGTTATCTGGAGTGACCTTCACTACTATAACTGAAGAGTCAAGAATGCCTGTCTGAGTTCCAGCAGGAAGAGAAAACTCTATCTGACTGCTAGTGGCCTCCGAGGATGTTGGTATTATAGATTTAGTAGTTAAACTAGGCAACATAGACTCATCACTAACACTATTCATGGTTATATTAGCTATAATCTCATTAACATTATATTCTGATTATTTCGATTTGCTTGCTATTGAAACAGACCGTTATAATTAGGTAATTATTATTCTCATTTGTTTAAGGTTTCCCAGTTGATTATGTTTAATTATTATTGTTACAAAGATAAAAAAAAAGATAAAGTTAGTTGCTCTGCAGTAATTTTTAAGACTGATTATTTAAAATCACTATCTTATTTTATTACATTTGAGACTATTCATGTCTGAAATATTTTTTATTATTTTATTATTACATTTATGTTAAATGATTCTTTTGATTATAGGTGATGAAAACTGTGATTCATATACATTTTTTTTACTAGATTTCTTATTGAGATAAATAAATAAATAATGAAAAAATAACAAAGACTTTTCAAAACATACATCCAAAAAAACTTTTTTACAAAAAAAAAAACAACCGACTTCCTTAAAAACACTACAAAGTGAAAAATAACTTTAATTTCGGAAGTCGGTGTCTTAGGATCTGTATTTATGGTTTTTTTGCCACCGACTTCCGAAATTAAAGTTATTTTTCACTTTGTAGTGTTTTTAAGGAAGTCGGTTGTTTTTTTTTTTGTAAAAAAGTTTTTATTTTTAAATTTTTAGTTGTGGTATTCACCTTGCACTAATTCCAAACAAACAATGCATATTTATGCGATAGCAGAAATCGCGGTTGATTTGCTGTCATTTTTTAAAGAGTTCCGGTGTCTGTCTCCCGAACTCATCATCAGATCTATATGAAAATATATGGGACCATTTCGGAATAAACCCCTTTCGAACAAAAAAAGAATTTTGCAAATCCATCTACATATGACGGAGTTATGGCCGAACATACATAAAAAAAAAAAAAACATATAAACATCCGAATTGAGAACCTCCTTTTTGAAGTCGGTTAAAAATATAATAAATGGCCAGGCCAAAATGATTAAGGCTGCTTTTTTTTTTATTAAGCAGACAGTAGAGTGGGTAAGAGCCCACTCTAGTGTCTGCTGAGGAATCAATTCTCGATGTCAACGAGTATGTCTATCTAGGACAAGATATCTTCTAACTCCTGATCGATAAGGAGTTGTACCTTCCATCATCAGCTCAACGGAATATAAGAATACAAGTAACGGTCTAAACGTGCCTATAATATTCAAAGAATTATCCCCTAACCTTCTAACCTTTCACTGTAAGTTCCTATATGTACTGTTCACCGATGAGGAGTTCCATGCGGTATCTTCGAAGACTATAATTAGTTCACCACGGATGGATAGATAGAACCAGCAATTATTTTTGATCTTTAGTACAATATCCAAATCACATTACGTGTACTGTTTGTTTTTGAGGAGTTCCTTCGTTTATCTCCCAAACTATACATCAAATCTTCACAAAATTAATATGGGACCACCTCAGGAATATACCCTTACGAATAAAAAAAGAATTTTCAAAATCGGTTGACAATTGGCGGAGAAATCGGTGAACATACATAAAAAAATACATACAGTCGAACATATAACCTCCTCCTTTTTTTGAAGTCGGTTAAAAACTTTAGAGGTGTCAAGGGACACCCGGATGGAACGAAGTTCCTTTCCAGGATTCATAATAGTTATAATTTTTTAATTATTTATTATGTACAAAAACCCTGTATACACTCAACAAAAATATTCTCTCTCTCTCCCTATCTCCTCTCTCCCTCTCTCCCTCTCTCTCTCTCCCTCTCTCCCAATCCCGCTCTGCCCCTCTCCCCCTCCCTCTCCCCCTCTCCCCCTCTCTCCCTCTCCCCCTCTTCCCCTCTCTCCCTCTCTACTCACAACAAAAAAACAACAACACAAAATATATACGGTCGAATTGAGAAACCTCGTCCTTTTTTTGAAGTCGGTTAAAGCATGTCGTGACAACTTTTCGTAAGATTTTTTTCCGTCTAGCCCCCTTTCACAACGCGCGATAAGGAACTTCGTTCCAATAATAATAGGTCTTTACCTATGCAAATACCGTTTTGTTTGCCGTTTTGAAAAAAATTAAACGATTTTTTTTCATGTATTTTTTATTTGTATTAATCGAAATAATCACCCATGCAATCAATGCATCTTTGCCAACGCAGTGGCAGTTCATTGATGCCCTTCTTAAAATAAAAAATCTGGCCAAGTGCGAGTCGGACTCGCGCACCGAGGGTTCCGTACAAACCTGCAGGAATTTACGGTTTATGCATAAGGTTTATTTTTATGAAATTAAATGTTTTTTTTTTTTTTCAATTTTTATATTTGTGTTGACTGAATGAAAGGTAAATTGTGGTTTACGATTTATGACGTATTAAAAAAAAACTACTCACTAGATTTCGTTCAAACCAATTTTCGGTGGTAGTTTACATGGTAATGTACATCATATATTTTTTTTAGTTTTATCATTCCCTTATTTTAGAAGTTACGGGGCGGGACACACATTTTACCACTTTGGAAGTGTCTCTCGCGCAAACTATTCAGTTTAAAAAAAAATGATATTAGAAACCTCAATATCATTTTTATCAAAAAAAAAAATTGAGTTTCAGTTCTATGTATGGGGAACCCCAAATATTATTGTTTTAAAAAAAAGTGATATTAGAAACCTCAATATCATTTTTGAAGACCTATCCATAGATACCCCACACGTACGGGTTTGATGAAAAAAAAATTTTGAGTTTCAGTTCTATGTATGGGGAACCCCAAATATTATTGGTTTTTTTCTATTTTTGTGTGAAAATCTTAATGCGGTTCACAGAATACATCTACTTACCAAGTTTCAACAGCATAGCTCTTATAGTTTCGGAAAAAAATGGCTGTGACATACTCGGACAGACAGACAGACAGACATGACGAATCTATAAGGGTTCCGTTTTTTGCCATTTGGCAACGGAACCCTAAAAACTGGCCAAGTGCGAGTCGGACTCGCGCACCGAGGGTTCCGTACAAACCTGCAGGAATTCACGGTTTATGCATAAGGTTTATGTTTATGAAATTAAATGTTTTTTTATTTTTATATTTGAGTTGACTGAATGAAAGGTAAATTGTGGTTTACGATTTATGACGTATTAAAAAAAAACTACTTACTAGATCTCGTTCAAACCAATTTTCGGTGGAAGTTTACATGATAATGTACATCATATATTTTTTTTAGTTTTATCATTCCCTTATTTTAGAAGTTACGGGGGGGGGGGACACATTTTACCACTTTGGAAGTGTCTCTCGCGCAAACTATTCAGTTTAGAAAAAAATGATATTAGAAACCTCAATATCATTTTTGAAGACCTATCCATAAATACCCCACACGTATGGGTTTGATGAAAAAAAAAAAATTGAAGTTTCAACAGCATAGCTCTTATAGTTTCGGAAAAAAGAGGCTGTGACATACTCGGACAGACAGACAGACAGACAGACATGACGAATCTATAAGGGTTCCGTTTTTTGCCATTTGGCAACGGAACCCTAAGAATCAGCTGGACGGGAGGCAACAAATTCTTCAAAGGCATTTTGTACTGCCTCTCGGGTATTGAATTTTTTTCCCGACAAGAAGTTATCCAAATTCTGGAAAAAGTAGTAGTCTGTAGGCGCAAAGTCTGGTGAGTAGGGCGGATGACGGAGAGCTTCCAGCCCCAGTTCTTGCAACTTGGAGACCGTCTGCTGTGCAGTATGAGGTCGCGCGCTGTCGTGCAGGAGCAGCGGAGACGAGCGATTGACCAATGCTGGTTGGAGATGTGCCAGCTTCTCCATCATTGAGTTCAGTTCTTCACAGTACACATCTGCAGTAATGCTCATCCCGTTTGGTAAGAAGCTGTGATGAATCACACCGGCGCTAGACCACCAAACAGTGACCATCACTTTTCTAGGGGTAAGTTTTCGTTTAGGGCATTGTTTGGGTGCTGAACCAAGATCCAACCAACTTGCTGAGCGCTTGCGGTTATCAAACAGAATCCATTTTTCATCGCAGGTAACAATGCGGTTCAAAGGAGACGCGCATTTCTGGGCCAAAATGTAATAAGTGGAGTAATGGTTTAAAAAAAAGCTTATATTTTTCTATATCAAAATCTGAAAAATCAACTCAATTTACAATCTGGAAAATGAGAAATCCTAAAATTAAGTTTAGATTCCCAAGTAAATGGCATATCGATTAAGTTATAATCGATTAACGTTCATTCTATTTAAGAAGATGCCTTCACCAGATGATTAATTCAAATAAAATAATTAAATCTATTAGAAATAACATACTGCACAGCTTAAACCAATTAAATATTTATATAATTAACATAAATTGATCCACGTTTGTTAATCGATTATTGTATGTTTAGTCTGTGCTAACTCTGACATGACATGCATGACATAACGCTGACACTCACTCGTTTCATATTGTTTATTGCATGTGCGTATCGTGTTTCCACCCATAGTTTTATTGTTTCCTCAACCCCTGCTTTCATTCTACGGACTTCGGAGCTACTTTCTTGTATGACCCTTGCCTTGCTACCATACCCAACACGGAGAACCCCGCTTAAACGTTGGACTTGGACTTGTCATTTTGGATTCTACGAACAGCCTACCGATTGGAAAGCGACACCATGGATCTCGATTTTATCCCAGACGGTCGATTTCATCACTGGCCTAGCTGGTCCCATCATAGAACCATTTCACTTCTCTCCGGTCACCTTGGACGAAATTAAAAAGATTATCCTTTCTATAAAATCCAAGGCTGTGGGATACGATGGCATCAGTCGCAGTATGGTCGTTTGGATCCTTGACAGCCTTCTCCCTCCGATTACCCACATTATCAATTTTTCACTTGATTCCGGACAATTCCCATCCCTGTGGCGTATGGCCTATGTCTGCCCACTCCCGAAAATTCCGAATCCCTCCCTACCCAGTCACTTTCGACCCATTTCTATTCTCCCATTCCTGTCTAAAGTGCTTGAGGCCTGCGTACACAAGCAGTTTACGGGGTTTTTCATCAGAATAACCTTATAAGCTCTTTTCAGTCTGGATTCAGGCCTGGGCACAGTACAGCCTCCGCCCTCCTTAAAGTGACTGGTGACATTAGAGAAGCAATGGAGGATACCAAAGTTACCGTTCTGGTATTAATTGATTTCTCTAATGCCTTTAATGCCGTCAGTCACGATATTCTCCTTTCTATCCTCTCTCATCTTATGGTTTCGCCCGAGGCTCTGGAATGGTTCTCTTCTTATCTTCGGGGACGTCAGCAGTCGGTTCGCGTTGATGAGAGTTCATCGAGTTGGCGTGTTCTGGATGCTGGTGTTCCACAAGGCGGTATTCTTTCTCCATTATTATTCTCCATCTTCATTAATTTTATCACTCATTGTCTTCGGTGTTCGTATCATCTTTATGCTGATGATCTACAACTGTATACGTCTGAGCGGATGGAAGGTTTATCAGACGCTATAGCAGATGTAAACCGAGATTTGGATTCAATAAAAAAGTGGTCTGATAATTTTGGGGTGTCAGTCAACCCGTCTAAGTGTCAGGCCATTGTAATTGGAAGATCGCGCATGATGGGTAGGGTGACGCTTGGTTCTCTTCCTCCTCTCATTTTTAATGGTACCGTCATACCCATTACCCCTACTGTGAAGGATCTCGGTTTGCATCTAGACACGACACTTAGCTGGCAACGCCAGGTCTCTAATGTTAGCCAAAGGGTCAATGGTACCTTGCGCTCCCTGTATCGTCTGAGAAGCTTTTTACCCGCTAAGACGAAAGCCATGCTTGTGCAGACTTTGATTTTCCCTATGATCGACTATGGTGACGTGTGCTATTTTGATTTGAATGCGGTTTTTCTGGATAAGCTCGACAGACTGCTCAACAACTGTATACGGTTCATCTTCAACCTTAGAAAATATGACCATGTGTCGAGCTATAGGTCTGAGCTCTTTTTATATTTAATATATATCTCTTCATCTTTAATATATATCTCTTTTTATATTATAAGTAAATATAATTATGATTTAATATTAGACATGTAATTACAATCAATATTAACTTATTATTTTTGTAAAACTTTTTGTAACTGACAGTACATTTAATCAGAAATTGCTTTAAATTAAAATTATCGAATCGGGGGCGTCGGCCATAGGTGCCTCGACCACTGTTGCCTTGACCACTGACCGTTGCTTAAGATAAATCAGTAGTCTTAAAAATACCGACAGTTTGCACACCTGTGTTCAAGTCCCTAAAATTACTCACCTTTCCGTCTTTGTATATTCTTTAAGTTGCAATACTTGTTAGGACAAACATACACCTTTTTACCCTAATGGACGATATTAGAATACGCCAGGGATCTGTCAGATCTCAGTATAAAAATCTAATGTTTACAGGGAGGTACAAAACAGCATTATTAAGAAAAAGTGTCCTATCAATGGGGTCAGTTATATAATATTATAGTATTCATGCTATACTTACACTTTAATTCATCATTCCTAATACCTATTTATCATCCTTTTTATTTAGTAAGAAAAACAAATATATTAGGTTGGGGAAAAAGTCTTTTCGCATTATAGTATGCATGTATGAACTTGTAATAAAATCTCTATGGCTATACTATTTGTATCTGGCTGGTTTTGGTATCATTGAAAGTTTAAATTTTAAAGAACATAATTCCAAATTCAAATTAGGAAAATGTGTGATTTTCATTTGTTTTTCGTACCGTCAAGATGAGTGAATCTAATGAAGAAATTCGATACATTTTAAAATTTTACTACAAAAAAGGTAAAAATGCAACGCAAGCCGCGAAAAAAATTTGCGATGTTTATGGACCTAGTGTAGTGTCTGTGAGAGCAGCACAAATTTGGTTTAAGCGTTTTCAATCCGGAAATTTTGATGTCAAAGATGCACGTCGCTCTGGTCGCCCTATTACGGATAAAATGGATGCCATTTTTGAAAAAGTGGAGCAAGATCGGCATACCTGTAGTTACGACGTAGCTGAAGAACTGGAAATTGACCACAAAAAAGTTTTGGCGCATTTGAAAAAAACTGGGTACACAAAAAAGCTCGACATTTGGGTACCTCACGAGCTCACTGAAAGAAACCTAATGAACCGTGTACTCATTTGTGATTCTTTATTACGACGTAATGAAACCGAACCATTTTTGAAGAAGCTGATAACTGGTGATGAAAAGTGGATCACGTATGACAAGAACGTGCAAAAAAGGTCGTGGTCAAAGGCCGGTCAGGCTTCACAGACTGTGGCGAAACCCGGGTTAACTCGCAACAAGGTGATGCTGTGTGTGTGTTGGGATTGGAAGGGCATTATTCATTATGAGCTGTTACCACCAGGCAGGACCATCGATTCTGAACTCTACTGCGAACAACTGATGAGATTAAAGCAAGAAGTTGAGAGAAAGCGGCCGGAATTAATCAACAGAAGGGGTGTGGTTTTTCATCATGATAACGCTAGTCCACACACATCTTTAGCCACCCAACAAAAATTAAGAGAGTTTGGCTGGGAGGTGTTAATGCATCCGCCGTATAGTCCTGACCTTGCACCTTCAGATTTCCACCTGTTTCGGTCTCTTCAGAATTCTTTAGGCAGTGTCAGGTTAACATCACGAGAGGACTGCCAAAACCACTTGTCGCGGTATTTTGACCAGAAGTCCCAAAATTTCTATAGCAATGGGATCATGTCCCTACCTACAAGATGGCAAAAAGTTATCGAACAAAATGGTACCTACATACTTTAGTTAAATGTAAATAAACTTTATTAAAAAATGTTTTGAATTTTCTTAAAAAATGCGAAGAAACTTTTTCCCCAACCTATTATTCATATGCTTAATAAACATAATTATGCAGTTTTTGGTCAGTCACTACAGTGATAAACTTACATTTTTTGATACCAACATTTTTGTTGAGAGTTGTACTGCATTTTTTGAAAGTAAGTTTCAACCGAACCTTTTAATTTGTTTTAAATGTTCTAGTAGCACGCAGGTTGTGTATGCGTGCGAGTGAGTGTGAGGCATGTTTGCTTTGCTGGTTGGAACGGGTGGCTGATGCAGCCCAGATGCTGTGCGCTCGCAAGGATAGCGACCTGGATTGCCTGGTTGTGGAAGCCGCGTGCAGTGTATACGCATCGGGTGTTGTCCCGGAAGCCGCGTACAGTGTATGCGCATCGGGTGTTGTCCCGGAAGCCGCGTACAGTGTATGCGCATCGGGTGTTGTCCCGGAAGCCGCGTACAGTGTATGCGCATCGGGTGTTGTCCCGGAAGTCGTGTTCTCTGAACACGCATCAGGCCTTGTCCTGGCAGGCGTAGTCCTGGTTGACTCGTTTTTAACGAGTGAACTTGTACAAGTTCAAGTATGAGTATGAATGAGACATGATGTATGAAGATGTATGCATACTTTTGAAAGCGAAGTGCTTTAGTTTGGTTACGAAAGAGCATTACTGTATGAGGGCCTCGTATGCGTGATGAATGACAGAATAGGTAAAGATGTATATCGTAACGTATAATCACCCACATGTTTCTCGTACAGATTGCAATGACGACAACCCTGACGATACTGGTGAGCCTTCAGGACCTTCTGCTAGTCAACCTGGTGCTCCAAGTTCGGACAGGACCAATTCGGACGAAGACGGCGATCGAACTCTCGCCGTACCTGCCAGTGCTTCTGGAGGAGGAGTCCCTAGTGCAGCCGAGGACGGCGCACGATCAGGAGTGGCCGTATAAGCAGAACTTATTGTTGGTAGTGGTGGTACTCCCCGATTGGTATAAAAATCGAGCGCTCAGTCGGAGCCGGTCTTTCCTTTCTCAGCCGTCGAACGGTAAGGGTGTCGGTACCTACGCTACTTGCAGTAAGTTCGTTCCATATTTCAATGTTTAGTGGGTTTTTTTTTCGTGTTTAGAAAGTGTTTTAGTTTTGAATATTAACGGCTGTTTGTGATAACTCGAGTTTTAGGGTGATTAATTGAATCAGTGCTAAAATTAAGTGTATTTTGAATTAAAATCATTTTAGGTTATTTGAAATTGTCTTTTTTTATTTGTTTTTACCCTCTGATTGCTAAAAATATAATAAAACAAAACATACATTATTCGCCATATGTCAGCTAGCACACGCCATTATACCAACAAAACATTGAAAACTAAACTCAAGCTGAAATGAATAATGAAACAAAATCGTAAACAGAACTTAAAACCTTACTAAAGCCTCCAGGCATAAAGGGCGTGCCCGCTTACATATACAAAGATGCAAATGTTGGTATCAAAAAATGTAAGTTTATCACTGTAGTGACTGACCAAAAACTGCATAATTATGATTATTAAGCATATGAATAATAGGTTGGGGAAAAAGTTTCTTCGCATTTTTTAAGAAAATTCAAAACATTTTTTAATAAAGTTTATTTACATTTAACTAAAGTATGTAGGTACCATTTTGTTCGATAACTTTTTGCCATCTTGTAGGTAGGGACATGATCCCATTGCTATAGAAATTTTGGGACTTCTGGTCAAAATACCGCGACAAGTTGTTTTGGCAGTCCTCTCGTGATGTTAACCTGACACTGCCTAAAGAATTCTGAAGAGACCGAAACAGGTGGAAATCTGAAGGTGCAAGGTCAGGACTATACGGCGGATGCATTAACACCTCCCAGCCAAACTCTCTTAATTTTTGTTGGGTGGCTAAAGATGTGTGTGGACTAGCGTTATCATGATGAAAAACCACACCCCTTCTGTTGATTAATTCCGGCCGCTTTCTCTCAACTTCTTGCTTTAATCTCATCAGTTGTTCGCAGTAGAGTTCAGAATCGATGGTCCTGCCTGGTGGTAACAGCTCATAATGAATAATGCCCTTCCAATCCCACCACACACACAGCATCACCTTGTTGCGAGTTAACCCGGGTTTCGCCACAGTCTGTGAAGCCTGACCGGCCTTTGACCACGACCTTTTTTGCACGTTCTTGTCATACGTGATCCACTTTTCATCACCAGTTATCAGCTTCTTCAAAAATGGTTCGGTTTCATTACGTCGTAATAAAGAATCACAAATGAGTACACGGTTCATTAGGTTTCTTTCAGTGAGCTCGTGAGGTACCCAAATGTCGAGCTTTTTTGTGTACCCAGTTTTTTTCAAATGCGCCAAAACTTTTTTGTGGTCAATTTCCAGTTCTTCAGCTACGTCGTAACTACAGGTATGCCGATCTTGCTCCACTTTTTCAAAAATGGCATCCATTTTATCCGTAATAGGGCGACCAGAGCGACGTGCATCTTTGACATCAAAATTTCCGGATTGAAAACGCTTAAACCAAATTTGTGCTGCTCTCACAGACACTACACTAGGTCCATAAACATCGCAAATTTTTTTCGCGGCTTGCGTTGCATTTTTACCTTTTTTGTAGTAAAATTTTAAAATGTATCGAATTTCTTCATTAGATTCACTCATCTTGACGGTACGAAAAACAAATGAAAATCACACATTTTCCTAATTTGAATTTGGAATTATGTTCTTTAAAATTTAAACTTTCAATGATACCAAAACCAGCCAGATACAAATAGTATAGCCATAGAGATTTTATTACAAGTTCATACATGCATACTATAATGCGAAAAGACTTTTTCCCCAACCTAATATATTTGTATTTCTTACTAAATAAAAAGGATGATAAATAGGTATTAGGAATGATGAATTAAAGTGTAAGTATAGCATGAATACTATAATATTATATAACTGACCCCATTGATAGGACACTTTTTCTTAATAAATAAATAAAAAAATAAAAAAAAATAGTTTAATTCAAGTCACACGACTCATATTCAAACAAAAACATACTAAAAGGATACAGACAGGATAACAAACACAGACAAAAGGAAAGAAGAACACTTACAACATAGAAACATGCCTGCTGCAACATTTCCGGACATATGGACAATCCACTCTGTCGGCTATCATCGCTAGGACGGTGTTGGGGCTGCCCCGCACTCTGCGCACCAGAGACGCGCACCGCTTGCGCATCGTCGCGTGAAAGCAGTCGGTGCGCACACCTGCGAACATGCCCGAGGCGCTGCAGTGGCGGGGCAGCCCCAACATCGCCCTGAACGCGTTATTGAACTGGACGCGGAGGGCGCTGTAAGACGCACGTGTATACTTTTCCCACAGGCTGCACGTGTAGAGGGACGTACAGTAAGCTCTAAAGAGCGTTATTTTTACCTCTATGGAGCAACGAACAAACCTACGCGCTATCATGTTTGCTCTTATTGACAACGCCCTCCGTTCCCGCTCAATGTTAGCATCGTCTTTCAGGTCAGCTTTAACAATGTGACCCAAGTATTTAAACTGCTCCACTTCCTTAAGCGGCACATTACCAATATACACAGGGGGAACAGTACTCACACTTCTGAGATGAGCCCCAAACAGCATGAATTTACTTTTCCCTGCATTATATTTCAACCCATGGCTCGAGGCATACTCTTCACAGGTCCTCAACAGTTTTCTAAGACCGCAGACCGATGCACTCAGCAGAACCATGTCATCTGCGTAGCTCAAATTATTGACGCATACTCCGTCCACATGGCAACCAACATGCTGGCTGCTGAGCCCAACGATCAAGGCGTTCACATAGAGGTTGAAGAGCGCAGGAGAGGTCAACCCCCCCTGTCTCACCCCGCACTCCAACCTATACGGTTCCGACATTACACCCGCCCATCTGACGCTATTAATCTGGTGCCTGTACCAATATTTAAACATGTTGCAGAGTTCTGGGGGCAACCCGATGTTCTCCAGTTTCTCCCACAGGATGTTATATGACACCAGATCAAAGGCCCTGGAAAGATCCAGGAAACACGCGTACACAGGAGTTTTGCGATCAGTATAATATCTGACGACATGCTTAAGACTCAGAATCGCAGTTTCAGTGGACAATTTGGGCCGGAACCCAAACTGATTGTCATGCAGTGACAGATATTTATGTAACTGAGTATTAAGCAAGCCGTCAAATACTTTTGCTACAATTGTTGCAAGTGAAATAGGCCTGTAGTTATTTACGTCGGCAACATCTCCGGTCTTGTTCTTAACTACAGGCACTACAACAGTTTTCATAAGATCGGCAGGAAGGTATGAATGGCTCACACATAGAGAATAAAGCAATGCTAGCACTCTCGATATATGCGGGCCTGCGTGCTGTAGGTGCTCAATGCTGAGCCCATCGTGGCCGGGGGATTTACCCTTCGTCATAGCCTTAATAACTGCAGCCACATCTTTAGCATTAAATCTTGTCCCCACAAGACCACTCGGTACCTCAGCAGTGGGCACCTCACCTTCTTGCTCCAGTGGAGACTGTACACGAAAGTGGCTTCCAAACATGTCAGCAATACCTCGGGAGTCACTCACACCACCGACACTCATCGGGCGACCAGGTTTCGGACTTACACTGTTGGTGCATTTCCAGAAATTCCGGAAGTCTCCGGACTTGTGTTTTTCAGCAATGGCATCCATTTTCAACTGACATTGATGATCCTGACACCATTTAAGCCTGGACTTGAATATTTTTCGACTTCCATTCATAGCACCATACACACACCCAGTTCTAGGCCTTCCGCACATAACCCACTCCAGAAACCTCGACCGGGCCTCCAGATGAGCCCCGCGGACGTGTTCACTCCATCCTGCTATGCGTGAGCCCTTCCTACCACCCCCGGCACGAGTGCCCCTATCACTGACCACTGCTGCATCATGAAGGGCGGCTATAATGTCAGAGTAAAACCTGTCAAGAATATGCCTGTGACCGGGGTTTCCACAATAACTATCTGCACATTGAGTAAATTCCTTAGGAAAATCAATACAGCTCAGTCTCCAATGACATTCTTTAACGTAAACCACTACTTGGGTCTCATCCCTCACGCCCCACATAATACCGTTGCTAGCATTTACGTCACTATATGACTTAGGTATTAATAAATTTAAATTACACTGAACAATAAGAGGAAAGTGATCCGACCAAGCAGTGTCATATTTTACATACACATTACAAACAGTCCGTCTAGCCGCCCGGGTCACAATACAATGATCCAGCCAACTACACGTGCCATAAACATCACTTAAAAAGGTGTAAGTACCAGATTGTATACCTAATAGATCTACATCGATGCATGACCATATTTGTTCATCACAAAAATCCGAAAGTTCATTAAAAAACTGTTCGGATGGGTCAGCGTTAAAATCTCCTAGGATAAAAACAGATTCCACACCATATTCGTTTATGATCGCACTCACCGTACCAAGACAGTCCGTAAATTCAGGTAGGTTAGCACTCATATTCGTAGGCATGTACACACTCATGACAATTATAGGACGGTCACTAGTTATAATCTTGATCGCACACACTCGCGCATTATTACACTGTAACACTGAAACTTGTGAAAACACCTGATACTTCCACAGCAATGCTACGCCACCGTGAGGCGCCCACGTAGTATTCCCACCGATGTATCCACCGCTGACGTACCCGTGTAACCAAAATTCCGGTCAATGCTACATAAATAAGGTAGGTCTTCCGGTAGCAGCCATGTTTCTTGCAACGCGATTAAATCGCAGGAATGGCATAGTTCCCGCACAGCATCCAAGGAGCGTTTTACATTTTTACAGTTAAAACTGGCAAAACTATAAGGACAGTCATTCATAATTTAGGTTCACTTGCGCCGTTCACAGAAGTTATTCCGTTCGCTACTCGTTGTTTAAAGTTCACAAAGCGCCTGAATACAATACCCTTAGGCCACAGTTTTTCATCCATATAAACAAATAACTTTGGTTCAGATACGAAAAACTTATAAGCACAGTGACCTTTATCCTTTTTGAAATGTATTTTATGCAAAGACACGGATTCATGTGTTTTAGTGCGAATATACGAAGTGATATCATCAGCTGTCGTTTCTTTGTTGACATTCGTAATGAACATAGGAATTTTTCTTTCCGCTGCTTTAAAATTGCACTCAATATCTCTCGCAGTACCAGACTTGCCTTGATATCGATATTTTTGCACATTCTTACGTCTCACTGGTTTGGTCACCACTTGCCATTCACTATCCTTCGCCTGTAAGCTATTATCCTCCGTCGCACGCATTGTAGTACTACTTATATTCCCCTTCGAGTTAATATTGCTGCCAATATCACTAATAGCGACCTGTACATTCTTTGCGAGCGGTCCCGTTATGTTAGATAACACATCAGCTGTGCGCTCTGAACCGGTTTTGCATGGGCTCGACGTGTGACGTATGGCGCACTGCGCGTTATCGCCTCCCACTCTTGTAGCCGATGACGGTTCCACTGTATGTGACTCACAACTAGATTTGCATGCTTTTTCTTCGTCTACCCGAATTACTTTTCTGCTTTGTTGCTTATTCTCAGCCTTTTGCTGCTCTGAAAGTTCCACGCCTGGGGGATCAGATTCGTTCAGTGTTACATATTGGTCATTTGAAAGCTCCGGTCCACTATCCAAAACCCAAGCACCTCGTCCTTTGTTTACATTATATGCAGGAGTAGCGGGCAAGGAATCATTTCTTAGTTGCAGTATTTCCACTTTCATCTCTTTTAACTGATTGACCGTAGCATACAATGACTTTATTTCTTTAACCTCGGCCTGTACTATCAGCAGATCCTTTAATAACTTGGTACAGTCCAGATGATCGAAGGTTATAGGAGGCAATTTTTCCAGTTGACGGGCCACAAACACGGGGATTGTATCTGGATCCACTGACTTGAAAATATTCACTATATCAGCTAGATCCCGTTCCTCCTTTCCTTTATTCTTCCGAACAATTTTTCTTATATCCGTTGGGATCGACTCAAATAACAATGATTTCGATTTTCTAATTTCTTCACTGGTGAAAGATGTTTTGCAAATGCGCACTAGTGTTTTTTCGTCAATCACAGATAATTTATTCTGTATATAGGACAACATTTCGTCAATGACGATGTTACACTCGTTACATTTTAACACGTTCGACATATTTGTCACGACACAACACAGCGCCGTAATCGAATATAAGTACGCGTACGCACCTGACGGTTGCGACTGACCGACACTAATAATGCTGTTTTGTACCTCCCTGTAAACATTAGATTTTTATACTGAGATCTGACAGATCCCTGGCGTATTCTAATATCGTCCATTAGGGTAAAAAGGTGTATGTTTGTCCTAACAAATATTGCAACTTAAAGAATATACAAAGACGGAAAGGTGAGTAATTTTAGGGACTTGAACACAGGTGTGCAAACTGTCGGTATTTTTAAGACTACTGATTTATCTTAAGCAACGGTCAGTGGTCAAGGCAACAGTGGTCGAGGCACCTATGGCCGACGCCCCCGATTCGATAATTTTAATTTAAAGCAATTTCTGATTAAATGTACTGTCAGTTACAAAAAGTTTTACAAAAATAATAAGTTAATATTGATTGTAATTACATGTCTAATATTAAATCATAATTATATTTACTTATAATATAAAAAGAGATATATATGTCGACGCAAGGCTAACGTAAACTATAATAATATTAAGTTTTATGTTTAAATTTAGTAGTTAAATATTACTGGACAGGTTTAAATTAGTTTACATTTTATTGTTGTAGTCGATTTACTTCTTTTCAATGTAAAAAGTCGTGTTATTGTTTGAGATTACTTTAACAGCAAACCATAACTAAAGATTTGTTCTAAATTAAGTTTAAAAACAAGTTATCTATTGCTAAATTCATTTCTTAATTAATAAGCAATATGCGTGAGTTTAAAAATGATTTTTGGTTAATTTTTGTTTAACGGAAACGGTTGATTGAACTACTTTTGATCAACCGGAAAACATGGCGTGTTTAAAATGTTTAAATGTTTTAAGTAAAAGAGAACTAATTAAATGTTAAAATAAAGTGCTAAAATAGTAAAATGAATTAAGAAGTCGTATTTCGTAAACTCAATCAATGTTACCTGTAATTTGTTAAAAAATAATTGTAATGACTTCACAACGACGACGCCATTCTTAAGGTGTTAAAAAGGGTGACGCGCCGCTGTGAAGCCACATAGACGTGGAGAATTTTGTGAAGACAACTTGTGAGTACAATTTCGATTACTGTTACGATTTTAAGGCTGTTTTTAATTGTGTTTATTAGTCGTAGGAATAAAACGTGTGTAGATTAATTTCGTGTATTCATTTTTGCAATGAGTGAGCCTAGTATTGGAGATGGTGACGTCAGCTCAGCTGACGTCACGGTTCCAAAAAATCCGAATGGTCCTCCTTCTTCGTTATCAGAAGTGGGATTTATGCCCACTTCTGCCCGTCCATCTGACCTAAGTAATGAAAACTTAATCGCTTCTGTTAATGGGGTACCTACGGAGTTTTTCACTCAGATATTGCAAATTATGAAGCACATGTCCGATCGTATCACGACACCAGATACATCTAAAGTCAAAATAAATGATGTGTTTTTGCCGTCATACGATCCGGACTCCAATATTGGGGTTAGAGAGTGGTGTCAACATGTGACCACAGCCATGAATACTTATGGCCTGAGCGATTATGAAGTTAGAATGAAAGTGGGTAGTTTGCTCAAAGGACGCGCGAGGTTATGGGTTGACAATTGGCTTGTGTCTACCACCACGTGGCATGAATTGCGAGATGTTATGATCACTACTTTTGAACCGGAGAATAGATATTCCCGGGACATTGTGCGCTTTAGAGAACATAATTATGATAATTCCAAAGACATCGCGCAGTTCTTGTCACAAGCTTGGGTATTATGGAGACGTATTACTAAGGATAAGCTATCGAATGATGACGCAGTTGAGGCAGTTATCGGTTGCATCGGAGATGAGCGGTTAAGAATCGAACTGTTGAATGCAAGAGCCACATCAGTACCCGAACTTATTTCGGTTGCTTCTTCTATACGATGCGTTAAGCGACCTCAGCCGGGTACATCAGGTGCACATCCGGGCCCCGCTAAGCGACCACGTGGTGATAAGCCCTCGCTGTTTTGTCAAATCTGCAAAAAGCCTGGTCATGATGCACGTGAATGTCGCTTTCGTGACAAAAATGATAATTCTCAATTGCGTCAACTTGATAATAAAACCGCTACTCAAAATTTAGGTAAACCCACGTGCACATTCTGTTCAAGGACAGGTCACACTTATGAAACGTGTTATAAGCGAGAACGCGCAGTGGTTTCCAACGTCAACTGTGTAGGTAAATCTAAATTAAATTCGATTACTGTGGTAGTTGGAAACTTAAATATACTCGCGGTTTTTGACAGTGGAGCCGAATGTTCAGTAATGCGCGAGTCTGTAGCTGCTAAACTTCCCGGGAAACGAGTTGATCGAGTGAGCTACTTGAAGGGATTAGGTCAATTTACGGTGATTTCTCTTTCAACATTGACTACGATTTGTGTTATCGATAGTTTACAGATAGAACTTGAATTTCACGTAGTGCCGGACTACGAAGTGTGTTCAGACATTCTGATAGGTATGAATCTAGTAGAGAAAAATAACTTAAGCGTGCTAGTGAACTCTCAGGGTGCAACTTTGGTTCATCATCCGGTTGTTTACCACGTGCGATCTCAAAGTGAAAAGTTTGATAACTTAGATTGTGACTTGACTAATGACGATCAAATCAGCGAGTTGAAAATTTTGTTGAACAAATTCAAACACTTGTTTATTCACGGTTACCCTCACTCACGCGTCAATACCGGTGAGCTCGAAATACGCTTAAAAGATTATAACAAGTGTGTCGAACGCAGGCCTTACCGATTGAGCCCAGTCGAACGCGAAAAAGTTCGGAAAATAGTTAATGAATTACTCGAGCATAAAATTATTCGCGAGAGCAAATCACCTTTTTCCAGTCCAATAATATTGGTCAAAAAGAAAAATGGAGAGGACCGAATGTGCGTGGACTACCGCGAACTAAACAGAAACACTCTGAGAGATCACTATCCATTACCGATCATATCAGATCAAATAGATCAACTGGCGGGGGGTCATTATTTCTCGACATTAGATATGGCAGCTGGATTTCATCAAATACCTATTTCAGAGAGCTCAATAGAGAAAACGGCCTTTGTTACGCCGGACGGTCTATATGAATATTTGACCATGCCGTTCGGACTCAGTAACGCAGTGTCAGTCTATCAGCGTTGCATAAATAGGGCCCTAGCTCACCTCCTTAGCTCGGTAGACCAGGTTTGCCAGGTCTATGTTGATGACGTGTTATCAAAATGTAGGGTATTCGCTGAGGGCTTAGCCCATATCGAACGCATTTTGATTGCCCTCCAAAAGGCCGGTTTTTCTATCAATGTTGATAAAACTGCCTTCTTTAAACGCTCCATCGAGTATTTGGGCAATATCATTGCAGACGGACAAGTCAGTCCAAGCCCAAGAAAGGTGGAGGCTTTAACGAAGGCACCGATCCCGAAAACTGTCAAACAAGTAAGGCAGTTTAATGGATTGGCTGGATACTTTAGACGCTTCATTCCCAATTTCTCCCGTGTGATGGTTCCTCTTTATGAACTGACCAAGAATGATGCGAAGTGGGAATGGAACGAAAGGCATGATGAGGCTCGAAACCATATTATACAACACCTGTCTACTGCGCCTACCCTTACGCTATTTCAGGAAGACGCACCAATCGAGCTCTACACGGACGCCAGCAGCATCGGCTACGGGGCGGTGCTCATTCAGACCGTCGGCGGTCGCCAGCATCCAGTCGCGTACATGAGTCAGCGTACCACCGACGCCGAGAGCCGCTACCACTCATACGAGCTTGAGACCCTGGCGGTTGTAAGGGCAGTCAAGCATTTTCGGCATTACTTATACGGCCGCAAATTCAAGGTAATAACGGACTGTAACGCCTTGAAAGCGTCCAAGAACAAAAAGGATCTCCTGCCTCGTATCCATAGGTGGTGGGCCTTCCTGCAGAATTACGAGTTCGAGGTAGAGTATAGAAAAGGTGAGCGATTACAGCACGCGGATTTTTTTAGTAGGAATCCATCCTCTGAAATTTCCGTCAACTTTATGACCAGAGATTTTGAGTGGCTGCAGATCGAGCAGCGCCGCGACGACGTGCTGCGCCCGCTTATAGACACCATGAGCAGTGACAGTCCAGCCGAAGGCTATGTCCTCGAAGAAGGCGTACTTAAGAAGACTCTCACGGATTCTATACTCGGTATACATAAACCAATTGTAGTCCCTAGGTCATTCCAGTGGAGTCTGATAAACTCTTTTCATGTCGCTCTGCAACACCCTGGTTGGGAGAAAACCTTACAGAAGCTGAGGGAAACGTACTGGTTCCATAAAATGAATACAACTGTCAGGAGGTTTGTGGACAATTGTGTTGTATGTAAAACCTCGAAAGGGCCGTCGGGCGCTATCCAAGCCCAACTTCATCCGATTCAGAAGCCCACTGCAGCGTTCCAGGTCATTCACATGGATATTACTGGTAAGCTGGGAACGAGAAGCGCTGAGGGGCGACATGAGTATGTTATTGTTACGATTGACGCATACACCAAATACATTCTGCTAAGCTACTCAAATGACAAGAGCCCAAGCAGCAGCCTCGCAGCTTTGAAACGTGTTGTGCACCTGTTCGGAACCCCAGTGCAAGTCGTGGTGGATGGAGGTCGAGAGTTCCTTGGTGAATTCAAAGTCTACTCGGACCGTTTCGGAATCGACATACATTCCATTGCACCAGGAGTAAGCCGAGCAAACGGGCAAGTCGAAAGAATTATGGGCACTTTGAAAAATGCATTAACCATGATCAAAAACTATGACACTGAACAATGGCAGACGGCACTTGAAGCTTTACAGCTCGCATTCAACTGCACTCCACATAGAGTAACGGGGGTCGCACCGCTTACACTACTGACCCGTCGCCAACATAGTGTACCCCCAGAACTACTACTACTCGTAAATATAAGTAACGAATGCATAGACTTTGATTTGCTTGAGCAACATGTGCAAGAGAAAATGACAGCTGCGGGACAATATGATAAGCAGCGATTCGACAAGAGCAAGGCAAAAATGCGTCTGTTTCAGCGAGGAGATTACGTACTCGTAAAGAACAATCCCCGTAACCAGACTTCTCTAGACTTGAAATACAGCGAGCCATACGAGATATATAGGATCCTGGACAACGACCGATACATAGTAAAGCGTGTGACCGGCAGAGGGCGTCCACGTAAGGTTGCTCACGACCAGCTGCGCCGAGCACCACAACCAGGCGAGCAGGAAACCGTGTCGACGAATAACAAAGATGATCCTCAGCAAATAGCAGCCCGGCTAGCGGATGACTCGGCAATGAACTTGGCCGTTGACACGCTACAACACACTACAACTCAAGTCATCGGTAGCCCGCTGTCAAAGGAGCCACAGCCGTGTGCCTCCCAAGCTGCCCAGCTGCTGGACCCTTAAACAATGTAAGTTTCTCCCTAAGACTGATTTTGAATTTAAATTTGAATGGCTGATAATACAACAACGGCAGTGAGAATGTCTGTTATTAGCCTTTGTCTTTGTTGACTTGCTGACACCATCATAAACTACAAAATAGTAAGTCTGTAAAAACCGTATTCCCCGCTTCCCTCCTATACTCTTTTCAGAGCCTCTGTGGACCACGGTCAAAATAATAAGGCCTAGGCCACAGCATCGTCCTTTCTAAATCCTTTAGAGCCCCTGTGGACCACGGCGTACAAGACCGCTCAGCACCGCAGCATCAGTCCCGTGAGTTTTTATCAACAAAGTTGTAATATAAATTATCAGACTCCCTGTGGACCTCGGTCAAAATAAGGCCTAGGCCACAGAATCGTCCTTCCCCAATCCTTTAGAGCCTCTGTGGACCACGGCGTACGAGACCGCTCAGCACCACAGCATCAAACCCTAACTACGTAAGAATTTTATTTCACTTTTCTTTTCGCATAGAGCCTCTGAGGACCAAGGTCACAAATATAAGGCTTTGGCTTCAGCACCAACCTGGTTCCGTTTTCCTTTAGAGCCTCTGTGGACCACGGCGTACAAGACCGCCCAGCACCACAGCATCATCCCTGTCTACGAGAAACCAAATCATGCATGTATGCGTGGAGCATTTGCATTGACATAAGTAAATAAACTTGTAAGCGTGTAGCGTTACAAGCACTTCAGTATCTTCACTCACTTCCCTGTTTACAGCAAACCCTATTTATTTACTTCTCATATGAACTTTATTCTTTCCATATTTACTTCAATATCTTTGACTACATAATCTTATGTTTAAGATTAACAAGGTATAAAAGTAATGGCTGATAACTTGGATTATTTGAATCGGTTATCATCGAAAAGTTCTGGCTACATTATGCTGCATTAAGATACAGAACTTTTGAACTCATTTTGAAACAACAACAGCTCCGACCACAAACAAGTTGTCAGCTAGTGTACCTGTGAATGGATACCTAGCTCAGAAATATAATTTTCATTTTCAGAAACGCGACTGGTGCAGGGCACGCACACCGTCTCGCAGAATGGCCGTGTCGACGCAAGGCTAACGTAAACTATAATAATATTAAGTTTTATGTTTAAATTTAGTAGTTAAATATTACTGGACAGGTTTAAATTAGTTTACATTTTATTGTTGTAGTCGATTTACTTCTTTTCAATGTAAAAAGTCGTGTTATTGTTTGAGATTACTTTAACAGCAAACCATAACTAAAGATTTGTTCTAAATTAAGTTTAAAAACAAGTTATCTATTGCTAAATTCATTTCTTAATTAATAAGCAATATGCGTGAGTTTAAAAATGATTTTTGGTTAATTTTTGTTTAACGGAAACGGTTGATTGAACTACTTTTGATCAACCGGAAAACATGGCGTGTTTAAAATGTTTAAATGTTTTAAGTAAAAGAGAACTAATTAAATGTTAAAATAAAGTGCTAAAATAGTAAAATGAATTAAGAAGTCGTATTTCGTAAACTCAATCAATGTTACCTGTAATTTGTTAAAAAATAATTGTAATGACTTCACAACGACGACGCCATTCTTAAGGTGTTAAAAAGGGTGACGCGCCGCTGTGAAGCCACATAGACGTGGAGAATTTTGTGAAGACAACTTGTGAGTACAATTTCGATTACTGTTACGATTTTAAGGCTGTTTTTAATTGTGTTTATTAGTCGTAGGAATAAAACGTGTGTAGATTAATTTCGTGTATTCATTTTTGCAATGAGTGAGCCTAGTATTGGAGATGGTGACGTCAGCTCAGCTGACGTCACGGTTCCAAAAAATCCGAATGGTCCTCCTTCTTCGTTATATATTAAAGATGAAGAGATATATATTAAATATAAAAAGAGCTCAGATGGTCATATTTTCTAAGGTTGAAGATGAACCGTATACAGTTGTTGAGCAGTCTGTCGAGCTTATCCAGAAAACCCGCATTCAAATCAAAATAGCACACGTCACCATAGTCGATCATAGGGAAAATCAAAGTCTGCACAAGCATGGCTTTCGTCTTAGCGGGTAAAAAGCTTCTCAGACGATACAGGGAGCGCAAGGTACCATTGACCCTTTGGCTAACATTAGAGACCTGGCGTTGCCAGCTAAGTGTCGTGTCTAGATGCAAACCGAGATCCTTCACAGTAGGGGTAATGGGTATGACGGTACCATTAAAAATGAGAGGAGGAAGAGAACCAAGCGTCACCCTACCCATCATGCGCGATCTTCCAATTACAATGGCCTGACACTTAGACGGGTTGACTGACACCCCAAAATTATCAGACCACTTTTTTATTGAATCCAAATCTCGGTTTACATCTGCTATAGCGTCTGATAAACCTTCCATCCGCTCAGACGTATACAGTTGTAGATCATCAGCATAAAGATGATACGAACACCGAAGACAATGAGTGATAAAATTAATGAAGATGGAGAATAATAATGGAGAAAGAATACCGCCTTGTGGAACACCAGCATCCAGAACACGCCAACTCGATGAACTCTCATCAACGCGAACCGACTGCTGACGTCCCCGAAGATAAGAAGAGAACCATTCCAGAGCCTCGGGCGAAACCATAAGATGAGAGAGGATAGAAAGGAGAATATCGTGACTGACGGCATTAAAGGCATTAGAGAAATCAATTAATACCAGAACGGTAACTTTGGTATCCTCCATTGCTTCTCTAATGTCACCAGTCACTTTAAGGAGGGCGGAGGCTGTACTGTGCCCAGGCCTGAATCCAGACTGAAAAGAGCTTATAAGGTTATTCTGATGAAAAACCCCGTAAACTGCTTGTGTACGCAGGCCTCAAGCACTTTAGACAGGAATGGGAGAATAGAAATGGGTCGAAAGTGACTGGGTAGGGAGGGATTCGGAATTTTCGGGAGTGGGCAGACATAGGCCATACGCCACAGGGATGGGAATTGTCCGAAAGAAAAATTGATAATGTGGGTAATCGGAGGGAGGTTAGGTTAGGTTAGGTTAGGTTGGGGCCGCCTGGGGCGACAGCCCCACGCTCCGCGGCTGTAGTAATCACTCTGCAGCCCGGAGCCATCGAGAGGGGCCTTTCGTATAAGGCGGTCCTGACGGAGGCGAAAGCCAAGGTCGCCTTCCCTGACCTCGGCACACCGTCCGGCTTCATTTTGAGGCCGGCCATTACGGGGGCGCGGCTGCTGCAGGTTTCCGGTGCCGATAGCAGCAAAAAGGCGGACATTCTGGCCGCCAAACTGAAGGAGGTCCTCAACCCGGAGGACGTTCGGGTGTCCAGGCCCATGAAGACGAGCGAGTTGCGCGTCGACGGCCTGGACGACTCGACGACCCCGGCTGAGGTCGCGGCGGCTGTCGCCAGAGTCGGTGGATGTCCGCCTGATGATGTCCGCACAGGTGAGATCCGCGCCGACTCATCCGGGCTCGGCGCGATCTGGGTGAAGTGCCCGGTGGCGGCGGCCAATAAGGTTGCCGACGCTGGGCGTCTGTTGGTGGGGTGGGTTGCAGCGAGGGTCAAGCTGCTGCAACCCAGGGCTTTGCGGTGTTTCCGTTGCCTGGATATGGGGCATGTCCGGGCACGGTGCACCGCAGAAATAGACCGCAGCGAGCAGTGTTATCGCTGCGGTCAGCCCGGCCACAAGGCCACCCAGTGCTCCGCCGCGCCAAACTGCAGCCTTTGTGCTGCTGCAGGGAGGCCCGCTGGGCACAGAGCGGGTGGCAAAGCCTGTGGTGCGCCCACTAAAAAGGGCAAAAAGCGGAGGCGAAGAAGGGGTGCCAAGGCTGCCGGGGGCTCTTTAACCCCCCCTCAGCCTGGGTGCTCAACGGCCGACTCCCGGCCTGTGAATGGTGCTGTGGAGGGAATGGACTGCGTATAATGGCGCCTTACCATTTCCTCCAGGGCAATATCAACCACGCTGCCAGAGCTCAGGACCTCTTGCTCCAGAGCATGGCAGCGTGGTCGATCGACGTGGCTGTGGTCGCCGAGCCGTACTTTGTCCCCCCCAGAGATAACTGGGTGGGAGACTTGGACGGTTCGGTGGCCATAATTGGCGGGGCTCTTGTCAACCCGTCCCGAGGTCACGGCTGGGTAGCCGCCCTCGCGGACGGCATTGGCACGGTTGGGGCGTATTTCTCGCCCAACAAGAGCCTCGCCGACTTCGAGAACTTCCTTGTCGAGTTGGGCGCCGTCGTAGGCCGACTCCACCCTCGCCCTGTGCTGTTGCTAGGGGATTTCAACGCCAAGTCATCGGCGTGGGGATCTCCGGTGACCGACGCTAGGGGCGAGGCGCTGGAAGAGTGGGCGGTCACGACCGGCCTGGTTGTCCTAAACCGGGGCTCGGTCCACACGTGCGTGCGGCAGCGGGGCGGTTCTATAGTGGACGTCTCGTTTGCAAGCCCTGCTGTCGCAAGCCGTGTCCACGACTGGCGTGTCGCTGTGGAGGTGGAGACGTTGTCGGATCACAGATATATCCGGTTCGACGTCTCCACCCAGACCACCGGCGACCGTCGTCCATCGGCCCCGCGAATGGACGGCCCGCGCTGGGCGCGTAAGCGCATCGACAGGGAACTTCTCGAGGAGGCTGCTATTGTCCAGGCCTGGAGCCGGGAGTCGGCAACGGACGGACCCGTCGACGTCGAAGAGGAGGCGCTGTGGTTCCGCGGGGCGATGACGCACATCTGCGACGCGTCCATGCCCCGCGTCCACACGCATTCAGCGAGGCGCCAGGTGTACTGGTGGTCTGCCGAGATCGCGCGGCTACGTGTCGCCTGCGTGTCGGTCAGGCGCCAGTACACCCACTACCGCAGGAGACGTCGTCGGGTCCCTGACGAAGAAGCCGCGCTGTATGAGGTGTACCGCGCGGCGAAGGAGGCTCTGTGGCTGGCCATCGGCGAAGCGAAGACGCGAGCCAGGGAGGAGATGTTGGAGACTCTCGACGGAGATCCGTGGGGGCGCCCCTATCGGGCGGTTCGAGGGAAACTTCGAGCCGCGGCGCCTCCACTCACGGAGAGTCTCCAACCAGAGCTGCTGGAGGAGGTCGTCGCAGCCCTCTTCCCGGCAAGAGCGGAGCACACTCCGCCGCCGATGGCTTTGCCCACAGCCGCAGAGCCTACAGAAGGGAACGCCATCAGCGTCCCAGAGGTGACACAAGGAGAGATGGGGGCGGCCGTGTTGCGGCTCCGGGCCAAGAACGTGGCTCCGGGGCCCGACGGTATACACGGCTGCGCGTTGGCCCTCGCTCTGAAGGAGCTAGAGCCCCAACTGAGAGGACTCTTCACAGCGTGCCTTGAGCAGGGCCGGTTTCCCAGTTTGTGGAAATCAGGTCGTCTGGTCCTGCTCAAGAAGGCGGGGCGCCCACCGGACTCACCGTCCGCGTACAGGCCCATAGTGTTGCTGGACGAGGTCGGGAAGCTCTTCGAGCGAATTATCGCTGCCCGCCTCGTCCACCACTTGTGCAGGGAGGGGCCTGACCTGGCCGAGAGTCAGTTTGGCTTTCGGCACGGGCGCTCCACCATCCACGCAATATCGCGTGTGAGAGTCCTGGCAGAGGAAGCAGTGTCCCAGGGTGGGGTGATGTTGGCGGTGTCCTTGGACATATCCAACGCCTTCAACACCCTGCCTTGGAGCTGCATTCGGGAGGCACTGCTGTACCATCGGGTGCCTCCCTACCTCTGCCACATCGTTGGGGCTTATCTCGAGGATAGGGGTGTCACCTACATGGGACGCGATGGCGGAAACCAGCGCCGCATGTCGTGCGGTGTTCCACAGGGCTCGGTCGTTGGCCCGCTCTTGTGGAACATCGGGTACGACTGGGTGCTGAGGGGCGAGCTCCCGCCGGGCGTGGAACTGACGTGTTATGCGGATGACACGCTGGTCACGGCCCGGGGGAGCTCGTACAGGGATGCAGCGTTGCTGGCGACGGCTGCGGTCTCACTGGTGGTGAGCCGCATACGGCGCCTAGGCCTGGAGGTGGCCCTCAACAAGTCGGAGGCCATGGCCTTTCATGGCCCCCGGCGGGCGCCGCCGGCCGGATCACACATCGTGGTCGGGGGTTGTCGGATCGCTGTCGAGTCCACCATGAAATATCTGGGATTGGTGCTCGACAGCCGGTGGGACTTCGGCCCCCACTTCCGGCGGCTGGCGCCCAAGTTGATGGGCGCGGCTGGGGCGCTATCAACGCTGCTTCCCAATCTGGGGGGCCCGAGCGCCGCCTGTAGGCGGCTCTACGTGGGGATCGTGCGATCCATGGCCCTGTACGGGGCCCCGATCTGGGCGGCTGACCTGACGGCCGGCAGCATCGCTGTTCTGCGAAGACCGCAGCGAGCGATGGCCGTCAGAGTCATCAGGGGATATCGCACGATCTCCTACGAGGCGGCCTGTGTACTGGCTGGATCCCCACCGTGGGACCTCGAGGCGAAAGTACTCGCGTCACTGTATCGGTGGCGCGAGGAAGCGCGGGAGCGAGGCGAGCGACTGACGGAGCGACATATGGAGCTTCGTCGGTCGCAGCTCCGCGCAGCCCTGGTGGCGAGCTGGCAGGACAGGCTTTCACGCCCTACCGCCGGCCTCGCCACCGTCGAGGCGGTCCGGCCAGTACTCGGGCCCTGGCTCGGGAGGAGGCACGGCTCCCTGTCGTTTCGGGCGACGCAGATGCTCTCGGGGCATGGTTGCTTCGGGAAGTACCTGTGTCGCATAAACAGGGAGCCGGACGCCCGGTGTCACCACTGCGTCGACTGCCGGGAGGATACGGCGCGGCATACGCTGGCAGAATGTGCCGCTTGGGAGGAGCCGCGTCGTGTCCTCGTCTCAGAAGTAGGCAGTGACCTATCGCTGCCGGCCGTGGTCGAGTCGATGGTCGGCAGCGAGGAGTCCTGGGACGCGGTGGTATCCTTCTGCGAAACTGTCATGTCGCGGAAGGAGGCTGCGGAAAGGGAGCGGGAGATATCTTCCGCTGACCCAGCCCGCAGCAGGCGCACCGGGCGTCGGCGGAGGGCGGACAACCCTCTTCCAGCCCCCCTAAATGGGTCCAGGGGCGACGGATCTGGGGACATCCGTCGCCCCCTATTGCTATGGACCCGAGATGGTGGCGCATAGTGTTCCACGCGCGCCTCTCTGTGATGTATGGGGGGGAGTTTAACACCTCACTCCCCCCCAACGTGAGGAGGCCCGCGAAAGCGGGCCGGCACCAGTCGGGGATCGCGGAAGACATATTGGTTCCCGTGGTCCCCGACGTAGGTGTGGGACGGAACACCGGGGTGGTTTTAGTCAGTAAGAGTCTGACAGACCCCTCCGCCCACCCCAGGGCGGAGGACATCCATGAGGATTTCCACCTCGTGATCAAAAAAAAAAAAAAAAAAAGGTTAGGTTAGGTTAGGTTAGGTTCCCCCCCAGTGGGTTCCCGCATTGACGAGGCGGGGGGGCTCAGTAGCCGTGGTTTAGAACCCCACGGTGAAGCTAAGAGGAACCCGAGGAGGGGCCGCTCGTCAGGGCTTTTCCGCTCAAAGCCGACGACGTAGCGGCCAACGCGGTGTCGTTTGGCGACATCGCGAGGGTTGGAGGCCGCGGTGGGAGAGGAGTGCCGGTATTGAGGTGCGCCGCTCTCCCTACCTACCGCGGCCTGAACGGGGTCGCCACCGTCCGATGGCGAACGCGGTGGGGCCGCAGGGGAAGAGGAGTGTTGGTATAACGTTGGCCACTCTCCCTATCCCCTGCGGCCGAAAACTGGTAGGCGGCGGGGCCATAGTCCTGACCCGTCGCAGGGGGACCAAGGGTGTCATTCAAGGGGTCGTCTGGCGCCTATATGCTAATTGGTCCCCGGGGTGGTCACGGCGTGTTATGTGTTCATGCGCGCCGTGAATGGGGGTATCCCTCAGAGGTGGGTCCGGCGACGGACAGCCGCGGCGGGTTCGCGGAAGAGTTTTTTCGTTCCCGTGTTCCCGCCATAAGCGGTGTAGGAGGACACCGTGGAGTTTTAGTGGGTTGGAGTCCCACATAACTGCGCTATTTCCCCTTAGTAGCGCAGTATGCATGAGCATTTCTCCACGATAAAAAAAAAAAAAAAAAAGGTTAGGTTAGGTTAGGTTGTACGGGGCCCCGATCTGGGCGGCTGACCTGACGGCCGGCAGCATCGCTGTTCTGCGAAGACCGCAGCGAGCGATGGCCGTCAGAGTCATCAGGGGATATCGCACGATCTCCTACGAGGCGGCCTGTGTACTGGCTGGATCCCCACCGTGGGACCTCGAGGCGAAAGTACTCGCGTCACTGTATCGGTGGCGCGAGGAAGCGCGGGAGCGAGGCGAGCGACTGACGGAGCGACACATGGAGCTTCGTCGGTCGCAGCTCCGCGCAGCCCTGGTGGCGAGCTGGCAGGACAGGCTTTCACGCCCTACCGCCGGCCTCGCCACCGTCGAGGTGGTCCGGCCAGTACTCGGGCCCTGGCTGGGGAGGAGGCACGGCTCCCTTACGTTTCGGGCGACGCAGGTGCTCTCGGGGCATGGTTGCTTCGGGAAGTACCTGTGTCGCATAAACAGGGAGCCGGACGCCCGGTGTCACCACTGCGTCGACTGCCGGGAGGATACGGCGCGGCATACGCTGGCAGAATGTGCCGCTTGGGAGGAGCCGCGTCGTGTCCTCGTCTCAGAAGTAGGCAGTGACCTATCGCTGCCGGCCGTGGTCGAGTCCATGGTTGGCAGCGAGGAGTCCTGGGACGCGGTGGTATCCTTCTGCGAATCAGTCATGTCGCAGAAGGAGGCTGCGGAAAGGGAGCGGGAGATATCTTCCGCTCACCCAGCCCGCAGCAGGCGCACCGGGCGTCGGCGGAGGGCGGATAACGCCCTCTTCCAGCCCCCCTAAATGGGTCCAGGGGCGACGGATCTGGGGACATCCGTCGCCCCCTATTGCTACGGACCCGAGATGGTGGCGCGTAGTGTTCCACGCGCGCCTCTCTGTGATGTATGGGGGGGAGTTTAACACCTCACTCCCCCCCAACGTGAGGAGGCCCGCAAAGGCGGGCCGGCACCAGTCGGGGATCGCGGAAGACATATTGGTTCCCGTGGTCCCCGACGTAGGTGTGGGATGGAACACCGGGGTGGTTTTAGTCAGTAAGAGTCTGACAGACCCCTCCGCCCACCCCAGGGCGGAGGACATCCATGAGGATTTCCACCTCGTGATCAAAAAAAAAAAAAAAAAAGGTTAGGTTAGGTTAGGTTAGGTTAGGTTAGGTTTTTTTTTTTTTTTTTTTTTTTATGTTGAGTTTTTTACCGCGGACATGGTGGTCCGCGCCCTTGTTTACAATATAAATTATTTATTGGTTTTTTGATATACTTAGTTACAATTATTTGACTCCTATGTCGGACACGACATATTAGGTTATTTCTAACTTAATTCTACGTGAGTCCATCTCATATATGTATATATATATATATATATATTTTTTTTTATTTATATAATATGTATAATTTTTTTTATAAACATGCACATGCTGTTATTTTATATATATATGTTTTTTTTTTTTTTTTTTTTTTTTTTTTTTAATACTATAAATTATATTATTACATTGTTACACAGGCATTATTGGATGTTTAGATTTATTCTGTTGACAATTTGTTGTTTTGATGTTATACTATTTCATTTTAAGTTACTACACTTTTCGGGAAAGACTGCATGGCAGTGTGAACCGACCAGCCCCACCGACGGCTTCCGTTCACGGAAATGACGTACGCATCCGCGCCGGTTAGCTCAACCATTTTTGAGGGAACTTAACGACCGGATACGCAGCGCCACCATCGGCTAGACAGTTATGCGAGTATGACAGATTCACTCTGCCATGCAGTTTTACAATTTGGTTTTATGGTGGGTGTTAGTGTGAGTGATTCTAGGTGGGTTTGTTTGGGTTTGGAGTTTGGGTGGGACTTGTTAGTTGTATGTTTAGGTGTTAATTCGGTGTCTGTTGACCAGGGACTTCGCTAACCGGAGCAAGGCTTCCATGACGACTACGTCTCGATGCTGCATGGCCGTCTTCAAGTTGTAGTCGATGACGGCTTTAGTCGGCGCATCCATAGCTCTTTTCGCGAAACGGCCTATGGCGTCGTCGGCGTCGTCGGAGTAATAGACGCAACTGACAGTGTGTCTCGACACCGCCACTACCGCATGGGAGATGCTGTCATGGATTTGGAGCCTCCTGGACTTGGTGTTGATGATGATTACGCTGTCGTAGGTCAACCCCTGAGCCTCGTGTATGGTCAAGGTACGCGACCCTTCGCCGGACCCGTATCCCTGGCTCATAAGAGAGGCTTTCTCCTCCTGCGTATGAACCAAGAACAGGGTGTTTTGTGCAGTTTTGGGTATCTGCGCTCCTGTATAACCTTCCACCCTCAGGGAGTGGACCCGCGACAGCGTCGACTTGGAGGAGTATATACCGGAGTATATCTCGCTCAGTGCAAGAGCCACATCCATCGGGTTGCGGTGTGTGCAAAGCAGCTCCCGGGTGATGCCAGCCACCAGGTTTGGACGGGTATACCTAAGAGCGAATAGGTTCTCTCTATCCAAATATGGAAGCTGGTTCACGTCTCCGATGAGGACAACCTCGCTTGCTCCTGACAACTTCACTGCCATTACTATGGCCCCAAAATGGTTCATTAGTGCCTCGTCTACCGTGAGACGGTAACATCGGTCTTGTGTTCTGAACCCGTTGGCTAAGATTGAGGCCATAGTGCGCACCTTTGCCTTGACTCGATCTCCTAAGCGATGCGCAAGCTTCTCTCTGAGATCTTTGGCAGCTTCGGTCGTCGTGGTGGCTACGACATCTTTCTCCTCATCGAAGTGTTTCACCACCCAGGTTGTCTTGCCACAACCCGGGACTCCGTTAACCCACTCGATATTGGGTACCGCCCAACTTTCCTTCGAAGCTGGTGTGTCCGAAGTCCCTAAAATAGACTGTGCCATTTCAAGGATCTTATCGTCCAGCATGATTTTGGTACATTTTGCGGTAACCACTATCGGGTCGTCGTTAGGCACGTTGAATTTGGGTTTGCCTGAGCGCTCCGTTTCCTCCTCGTCCAGGGCCACAAAACCACTCTTCGCGCTGTAGGCTGCCATGTACGAGCCCGTCATTTCTCCTTTGATGACCTGAGAATTGACGTTGTCGTACACTGCTGCCTCTGCTTCCCTGAGTAATACTCTTAACAGACCTTCTGTGTCTCTCTGGAAGGTCTGTAAGATCTTGCCGCATGTCCTGAGATTGACCTCTCTAGTCGCTCTCACGATTGCAACATACTCAAGGAAGGCGCTCTTTACGTGGTCCGTGGTGCCCGAGTCTACTGCGAGGGTCGGCGGGCTGACTTGCCCTTTGTCGGCTCTGGTAGGCACTGGCTTTTGCGGTGATGGTTTTTTGGGGTTCTTCTGGAAGAACCTCTCCACTGCTGCTTCCAGTTTGTGCGATGGTGATGCATTACTGGTGCTTGGGAGCAGTGCACTGAGGAAAGTGCCGATGGCTTTCAGGCGACTCCTCGACTTAGCCTGGTCTTCAGGGCTAATAGTCTTGCTCTGCTCCTTTGCAGCTTTTTCGGCGGCTGCCTTCTGCTGGGCCCTCTCGGAACCGCTTTGAGTAGTCGGGCTTGTTGTGGGGCTCGTCGTCTTGGCTGTTGGTTGTCTGGGGGCTTTGAGGAAACTCAGGGATTCCCCTCTGTCCTCGTAGACAACGACCTCGTGTTGTTCTGAGGCCTTTAGACAGCCGAAACGGTCTACGACGTTACCTCTCTCTCCTCCGACTATCATTGCGTCGACACTTATTGTGCGGGTTGTGACTGCCGTATGCTCCCCTGCCTCCCTGATCCTCTGAAGCAACGCGTTTGCCTGAGCGAATGGAGTCTCCTCTCCCCACTCGAATAATGCGATCGTCTTTCCTTTAGATCGCAATAAACGGCATCGGTGAGTGGCTACTTCCACTTGAGGCAGTGCAGCATACTTGCTGCCCATCATGGTAGTTTTCGCGGTGCTTCCGTTGATCAAGGCGGCAAGGCCTGGTGATATTGGTATACGGGCCCTAGCTCGGCTTGAGCCTATGCAGAAGCTTATGCCTAACCTTTCGCCTTCCCTGTTCATAAATAGGGGGACGCCTCGCAGCCTGACGCCGGGGACTCCGTCTCCTCCACATGCCAGGAATTGCGTGATGGGCATGATGTTAGGGGCTGGATGTAGGCTGGCCTCTGGCACTGCTGCTGCCGCTGGTGTTGTTTGTTGGTTGGTGTTAGTGCGTGTAGTTTGTGTTGTGGTGAGTGATATTCCTGTTGTGTTTTGTGTGTTTGTCGTTGTTGCTTGTGTAGTGATTGTTGTGGTTGCTGTAGTGGTTGTGGTTGTCGTGGTTGTTGTTGGTGTGGTAGTGACAGGTGGTAGTCGGTTTCGACTATGCAAGGTTGTGTCCGTTTTGTTGGCCCCTGCTGCTACAGTGGCGACTTTACTCGCGAATGCCAAGAATGGTTTCCTGGTGGCCGGTCTCCCCATGATGGTTTGGAGTGTGGACTGGCTTAGCTGGATTTCGATCTTCACTTCCAGCTCCATTCTTTCGTGACTAAACCTTGGGCATTCGAAGAGCAGGTGCCAGACTGTTTCTTCACAGCTAGGGTCACAGACGCACGAGGGACTATCTTTGAGATGGAAGCGGTGGAGGTACGCTGAGAATCCTCCGTGTCCTGTTAGGACTTGTACATGGACCGGTGAGAGAGCTGTTTCTCTGAGTGTTCTTTTCGCCGCTAGGACGTCTGGGAAGAACACTTTTGTGACCGCTCCTGTACTCGAGGACTCGTATCGCGCCTGCCACTTTCTGATAGTCCCCTCCCGTATTTTCCTCCTCACGAACGATACGGGGACCTTGTTATAGTCTGCTGTCTCTTTGGTTAGGGCTGCCTCCTTGGCTAGCTCGTCCGCTCTTTCATTCCCGGCGGTTCCCACGTGGGCCCTGAGCCAAAAGAGCTTCACTTCTCTGCCCTCGTCTCGGATCTTGCGGACGCATCTCTTGATTTGGAATGCCAGGTGGTGAGTGACAGACGGACTCCGCAGCAAATCAAATGACGACCTAGAGTCACTTAAGATGTTTACGGATGTCTCTCCAGACTCTCTTGCCATCCTGACAGCCCTGAAGAGAGCGTACATTTCCGATTGGAAGACTGTGTTGTGAGGCTCCAGGCCGAAGGTGCTGAACTTGGACTCCTTTCCGTTTTCCCACCAGGTCAGGGCAGCTCCGACCTTCCCCTCTATCTTGCTGCCGTCGGTGTATATTTGGGGACCGATTACTTGGTGGGTTTCCAGGGTTTCGGGAGTCAAGTCTTCTAGGCGTGCATACTCTGTTGTTGTGAGTAGCGCTGGGTGGGGATTTTGGGAGTGGTGCACGTTGCACTCCAGCTCACGACCCGGCGGTATGAACTCTAGGGAATGGCCCTTTTTGATCTTGAAAAGGGTTGCGGCCTCGATTACCCGGAGATCTAGGGGGAGTTGGCCTGACAGGATAAGTGCCGATGTCAGAGACACCGTGCGGTATGCTTTGCAGATCTTCTGCGCAAAACCTCTCTGCAGTGAGTCAAACTGATTCCTTGTCATCAGTTTCTCAGCTGCAGGGGCCCACGCACTCGCTGCATACATCACGATAGGCTCTATCACCGACACGTATATCGTCCTAATTATCTCTCTGTTGAGACCCCAAGTCACCTTCGCCGCGCATGCCAGCTGCTTGTAGATGTCTGCAGCCTTTTTACAGGTTGCGGACACGTGCGCGTTGAAGGTGAGTTTAGAGTCTATTGTGAGACCTAGCAGCTTGACCTCTTCGACCAGGTTCAGCCGTGTGCCCGACATGTGGAGTACCGGAATGTCGTACTTAAGCTTCTTCGTTAACACCATCGCATTGGTCTTGTGCGCGGCGAAACGTAGCTTATTTTGGACGCCCCATTCCGATACTATGTCTAGCGTGTCGTTGGCTGACTGCTGCAGGGGACCGGCTGTAAAGTCCGAGAAAACTAGGACAACGTCGTCTGCGAAGGCTTGGCAGTACACCCCCATTCTGGCCATCTTGTGTAAAAGCGAATCTAGGATAAGGTTCCAGAACGTCGGTCCGGCAATTGAGCCCTGGACGCATCCTTTCGTGGTACCCTTCTCACTAGTCGCTCTGGCGTAGTTGACCCTGATGTTCCGGTCTTCCAGGTATGAGGTGACGAGAGCGTAGATGTTTTTCGGACAGTGTTTGACCACCATCTGCCTTTTGAGTGCTGGCCACCACGCATTATCGAAGGCTCCCTCTATGTCCAATGATATCAAAAGCACGATCTTTTTGGCTTTGATTTCGGCACGGATATGTCCCATTAGGGCATAGAGGGCGTCCTCGGTTCCGTGTTGCGGCATGAAACCGTACTGGTTTGTGTTCAATGTTGGGAGGAAGTGCCACTGGAGTCTGCCTACTAGGAGTTTCTCGACGATTTTTCCTAGGACCGAGAGCAGACCTATTGGCCTGTACGACTTTGGGCTGGTGTAGTCGTCCTTGCCTGGCTTGCGGAGAATGCACACGTGGGCGACCTTCCACTGCTTCGGGAAGTGGGACAGCGACAAGCACCTGTTGGCTATCGCTAAGAACACTTCCCTATTGCAGTTTATTGCTGCTGTGCAGATGTCTGCCGTTAATCCATCGGGGCCGGGAGCTTTTTTCGGATTTTGGTTCTGAAGAACCATTTCCAGCTCCGCGGCCGTGAAGGGTGGATCGTCAGCAGACAGACCTCGGGGGTTTTCCTTCTCCGCTAGCCTCCTCAGAGCGGTGTGGTATGGCTGTTCGGCATCCGTTGAGTCATCGGGGTAGAAGGTTTTTGCCAGAAGATCCGCGGATTGCTCTGGGCTGAGCGTCTCGCCTGCGGCGTTTCTCAGGAGGGTGTCGTCCTGTCTTCTGGCTGTCTTCCTAAGTACCCTGTAGATGCCGTCCCACATGCTCTCTCGGTCCTGCTTCGAGCAGAACTCCTTCCAGTTGGCTGTGGCTGCTTCCATTGCTGCTGTGGTGTACGCTTGTTTGGCCAGTACGTATTCTTGGATGGTGAAGTGTCTCCGGCTTGCGGCTGCATTTCGGATCCTTCTCTTTTTCGTCATCGCGTCTTTTTTGAGACGATCTAGAGAAGGGCTCCACCATGGGGGCTTGGCGTTCAGTTTAGGCGACCCCAGTTTTGGGATCGCGTCCTCGCATGAGCGGTGGATGTTAATTGTGTACTTTGTGATGAGTGACTCCAATTCCTCTGGGTTCGAGACGCTCGAGACTCTGACTGGTGTGATGTCATTTTCTGCTAAGCTGGTCTTGAAGTGCGTGCTGAAGTCGGACCACTTTGCCTTCTTGGTGTTGTAGATGCGCGTCGAGATCGGCCTAATTGGTTCTAAGGCCTTTTCTGGCAACGCATGGAGAAGGTTATCGCGTTGTGGTCTGAAGTTGTTAGGCTCCTTTCTACACGCCAGTCCTCAACCTTGCCTAGCAGTGACAGGCTGCATACCGTCACATCGACGATGCTTGTGCACCACCTGTCTCCTCTATAGGTCTCGAACGTCGGAGTTTGTCCTGTATTGAGGATGTGGAGATCCCGCTCATTGAGGAACGAGTTGTACGCCGCTCCGCGATGGTTTTCGGAAACACTTCCCCACCACTGGCTCCAGGCGTTCACGTCTCCTCCCACCAGGATGTTGTTTGTGTGTAATTTTTGTATTGTGTTGTGTGTTTCTGAAAGGTATGGTTCGATGTCCTGGTCACCTTCAAAATAGACCGATAGTACCCCAAAGCTGACCTGGCCCGCCTTCAGCAAAACGGCCGCGACATTCTCGGTCACAAGCTGGGGGTCGTGGATGACCTCCAGGTTGTGCCCGAAAATAACGATAGCGGCTTTTACTGGTTTCTGGCGGTTCAGGCTACACTGGATGACTCGCGTGCCGGGGCTTTGTTTCATCACACCTGTTCTTCCTACATAGGGCTCTTGAACAAGTGCTACTGAAACTCCCTTTGCCTGCGCCGCCAGGTGTAGTTCTTCTGTGGCCAGCTTGGAGCGCTGAAGATTTACCTGGATGAACGGCAATCTTGCTATCGGTCTTGTTGTGTTTTGAGAGGTGACTGGTTGGTTGGTGTGTGTGGTGTCTTGGTCGCCCTTAGCAATAGGAAACGCGCGACCTTGCTATGCCATCCCATTTTTGGCGTTCCTGGCAGTCTTCGCTGAACGCTGTGTGTGCCAGGTCGCTGCCCGTCCCGTGTGCCACTTTGCAGTTGATGCAGGTGGGCTGTTTGCCTTCAGCTCGAGTAAGGCAGTCCCTCACATTATGTGCACCGCTGCAGTAACTGCACACTTCTTTTCCAGCCTTGCATATGGACTTGTTGTGTCCGTATGCAAGGCACTTAGTGCATTGGACTAGTGGGGACTGGTCCTCAATCGAGCATCGCTTTATGCCCACGTGGACTTTTTGGGCCTGCGTGTAGCTTTTCCAGAGCTCCGGGGAGAGCTCCAGAACGGGGTGGCATTCGTGGGGGTTCCTCGCGCGCTTCCTATAGCGCACCTTTAGGGTCTGTCCATCGACAGCGACGTCCTGCAGAAGATGCTTATTCTGCGCCCTAAGGAGATCGACGATCTCCCCGTCGCTGTAGCTGGACAGCACTCCCTTGATGCAGACGAGAGGGTTTTGGGGTTTCGGCTCCTGGACTTTGAGCCCTGCGTTGGTCTTAAATTGGTCCTTAACTTTGATAAGGTCCGACTTACTCGCGCACCTTAGGACCACTTTTTGGTTGCGCGCCTTCCGGACTGTATCGACTCGGGCTCCACTTGTTTTTAGGTCCAGGGCGGTCCTGATCCTCTCGATCACGTTGTCTCCAGTGTGCTGGGGATTCGTGGACGAGACAATCAGGGTGTGGTTGGGTTGTGTGGGTGGTTTAGGGGGTTTTGGTGTGCTAGTGACCTGGGCAAAGGTTTTGGGGCCCTGCTGTTTCTGGAGCGGTCTCTCCGCTTTACCCAGGTCCGCCACCCCCTTCTCGATATTTTGGAGGCTCTTCTTCACCTCCCCGACTGCCAGTTCCGCCTCCAGATTCAGCGCCGAAGGCGCCTGGATTGGCGGTTCTTTGTCGCGCAGTACGCGGAGGTCCGCTGAGACGAGCTCCAGCCTTTCAGAAATGGGTTGCAGGTGTTTGGTGATGTTGATTGGTGGTTGTGGTGGTGGTGGTGGGGAGGGTACAGGCCTGTTGGCAATGGCTTGTAGCTGTTTCTGTAGTGTGGCCACGGCCTCATCAAATCTGATGGTAGTGAGGAGGCCTGTCTCCCGGCTACTAGGGACCGACTCGGTGTTTTTTGGGTGGGCGAGGTCCTCCTTGACTCTCTCGAGCACCTTCCGTAGCACGTCCAGCTGGTTGGAGATACTGGCCATGTTTGTGTCGAGGCGTGAAAGCCCGGCCCCCATTAGATCGCACTTGGGATCTCCCGGGGCTCTTGTGCTCTCCTGCCTCGTCTTTTCGTGCTCGTTGATGTTCTTGAGGGCTGCTGCGGCGACCTCGTCCTTTATTTCTTTGATACCTTTGAAGGCATCAAGGGTCTCATGTCCGAGCCATTCTCGGATCCCTTTTGCCTCTTTGTGTGTTTCGGAGACGTCCTTACGCATGAGGGAGAGCTCCACCTTCAAATTCATAAGTTCTCGGGTATGAGCTCTCTCGACCCGCAGAAGCTCCTTTGCGTGTCGAGAGCGCTCCTTCTCAAGATTGAACTTGTGGCGAGCCCTCGAGTCTGCCAGCGACAGAGCTGTCTCATACAGGCCTTGCAAACACTCATGGGCCGTGGCCTTGCACTCTCGTTTCATGTTGCCGGCGGCTTCCAGGGCATCCTTTCCCCTCTGGAGAAGGTCGTTGGCCTCTCTGGTAGCCAGGTCCATTTCTACGCCGGTGCCCCTTCTCGGTGTTCTGTAGAGGAGGCTCGGCCGTCCACTCTCGGAGCGGTCGGCTTGGCTGATGGATGACGCCACCGAGCTTTCCTCGTCCGAGATGATCCGGCGGGGTGGGGAGATGCCGCATTGCTCCCAGTTTATAACGATTTCTGAAACTCTGCTACGGCGTTCTGCAGACAGAGTCTCAGATAGTGGTGGTGTGCACCTCGGTACGTCCGGCTCCGACGCTGCCTTTGGTGCCTGTACCGGCTGTGGCTTCTGCGATGGACGCGCCGACTTTTCCGACACCACCGACTTGGCCGTATTTGTGAGGACTTTTTCACGTAGGGATTTTGGGGGTTTCGCGGCCTCCGTGGTCATTTTGCGAGAGGTGGTATGTTGTTTTGATGACATTTTGAGTACGATTAGGTTTACTTGTCTATGCCTGTGTACGATAACTTAATCTAAATACTAAAACTAAAGATGGACTCACGGATGCTCCGCTGGTGGTCTGCGTCTGCTGTCCGATGAGGAGCCCGATAACTGCGGGACTCGATGTTCTGAGTCCGTATGGCGCGCTGGTGGTGGTCTTCAGTGGGATTCTGCGGTCGTCAGGTCACTACTTGTGTGGGGATGCTGAAATTCGGGTTTCTGTAGGGGCCAAGTTATAGAACTTTTCCTGCCCTTTCAATTGAGCCCAAACTCGGCTTTCTAGCTCCTACAGGAGCAAAGTTAGGTCGCGGGGGGGTGAGGTAGCCCTGAGGGGGGAGGGGAGGGGAGGTTTCACGGGGAGACGTTTGAGGGGGGAGGGGTGAGGGGGGGGGTTGGGGGGGGGAGGTTTCGTGGGGAGACGATTTGAGGGAGGGGGTGAGGGAGGGGGGAAGGGTAGGTAAATGGTGGGGTTGGGGGGGGGGGTGCCGGATTTTCGGGGATGAGGGGTCCCTTGGTGCCTCAGGCAAAGTCCAGAAATCCCAAGTCGATTGAGCCTAAACTCGGGGGGGGTGGGATTAGTCCCACCCCCCCCGAGTTTAGGCTCAAACCCTTAGGGGTTCAGGAGTTCCCTCGGGGCTTACCTGGTGGTGAGCCGTGGAGTCGTCACACTGGTTGCTGGTCTGCAGGCGGAATCCTCGGCCGGCTTCGGAGTCTCCAGTAAGGGCTAGGATCGTTCGGTTTGCGTCACGCCTCGTGGTTTAGAAACACGTGTGGCCGAAGTGAGGTTGTTTTGTCACCGAAAACCACGTGTTTTGGCGATTTTCGCACCTTAATAACTCCTAGGCCCGTGCTCCGATCTTGCTGGACGATATGTCACTGGATAGGTCTCCGCCGCGTTTCTCAGGGTTATTGTAGGTAGAACGACTCCACTAACCTTGGCTGATTTATTCACCGCTAAAGTTCCGGGGGTCCTGCTCTGCAACCCGCTGAGGTAGACAATTGCCCACACTAATCCTGGTGAATCAACACTACAGAATTCCACTGATAACTTTTTCACGCCCGTAACTCAACGCGTCTATTTTAGGGGATTTTTTTACGCGGAGCTGATGTTTATCGTGCGATGTATTATCGGTTACTGGGTTAGGTTAGGTTAGGTTAGGTTGGGGTGCATGCAGAAAACCTCCTCGTGTGCCTTGACTGTTGCTCGTTCCTTGCGGATACGTCCGGGGGAAAGGGCAGCCGTTGGGCCGGTGCACTCTGGGTACAGCCAATATTCTCTCCATGTCGGAGACAATATTGACTGTGGCGAATTTCTGCGTGGGGGGGCGGAGCTTCATGCTCCTGGGTCAGTTCATCTGGACCGACCAACCGTCATCCACTCCTCCCTCTGCTTACAGAGGACAGGTTGTTGGTGACGACGGCGGCGCTCGTTGTGCACTTACCTGCCAACGGGCTAGCAGCGGGGGATCTGATCCTCCTGACTGCACCCGTCGAAATCGTAATCCGTGACGAGATCATGGTCATGTTTTATGACTTGGAACGGGACGAGGATCTTGGCTTAACCGCCCGGATCGCGAGGAAGATAACCTCTATAAAAAATTCCTCTAATACCAAGTTTTGGTGTGCGGCGAGGGTATGAATGGCTGAGGAGTAGTGTCATCTGTAACTTTAGTTACAGGTGGCGCATCAGTCACGAGCGCACCCCCAGCCAGGGTACCTGTGGACCCCCTGGTTGGGATACAAATTTACACTTACCTAGGGACAGGGGGTGAACCTAGGCGGACTTTTTATATCCCCCACACTCGTGGGAATCTTATGGATTTTACAACAAATAAAAATAATGTGACGAAGGTGCCGATCGTAGTGGTCGAGCGTATGGGGTCGGGTGCGGCGTCGGATACCGACGCTGCGTCCGACAGGATGAGCGTGGCGAGCGTGAGCTCGCAGCGCTCCCGGAAGGAAGAGGGGGTGGCGAGGCGCCGTGGTAAGCGCTCGCCACGGTCTTCTAGCGAAGAGAGCCTGCCGGCGCCTAAGGTGCCGACGGGCAATAGTAGGAGAGGACGAGCGGTTGCGACTGGAGCTCCTGCTCGTTCCGCGGAGCGTGACGAGCGAGGACGCTTTGCGTCGGTGTCTCGACCCGATACTCCGGCTCCAGTGGGAGTCGTAGAGATCGTTGAGAGTGACCCGACAAGCGAGGGCTCCCTGCTCGGGCTCAATAAGGCGGAAGCCAATGCCGCAAAGCGGGCACAGCGCAGGGCTGTGGCAGAGGACGAAGTCAGCGAGCTGACTCGTCAGTTGCGGGAGCGGCGCTCAGCCCGGCTGGCTGCAGATGTGATCCTGAAGGTTGCCACAAAATCCGGCAACCTGAAGGGCACATTCACGCGCGCCCTTAAAGAGGTGGCTGAGTTTATGACAGAGTCAACAGAGGTCCTCCTTAATGATACAGGCTCGGAGAAGACGGCGGAGTTTTGGCAGGAGGAGAACCGCCGTCTAAGATCCGAATTGGAGGACCTCAAGCGGGAGGTTGCCGTCCTACGGGCAGCCCAGGGCACCGAATCATCCCCGGTCCCATTGCTGGCTCCACAGTCGGCCCCATCGTTGGCCTCTGCACTTGCGGATGCAGAGGTCGAGAAGATCGCTCGCATCTGCATGGTGCAGTGCGGGCAGATGGTGGGGGCTCGGCTAGAGGCCATAGAGCCGAGGCTCCTCCCAGCCGAAACCCTCCGCCCACCGCTCGCTGCGGACAAGCGGAGGAGAGAGGCAGCGGCCACGGTGGCTGAGCGGACTCAGCCAGGGAAGGGGGCCGCAAAGCCCGCAGTGGCCGCCGCAAAGCCCGCAGTGAGGGCCGCAAAGCCCGCGGATGCGGCTAGAAAGCCCGCAAAGGCCGCGCCAAATTCCCAGGCGGCGGCTTCTCCAAGTGCTCCCTCGGCGACTGCGCCCGGACCTTCTACGGAGGCCTGGACGACGGTCGTCAGAAGGAAGAAAAAGAAGAAGGCGGCACCGCCAGCTCCCGCAAGAGCGCCGGCGCCAGCCAGAAAAAAGACACAGGGGCCGCCTAGGGCGACAGCCCCACGCTCCGCGGCTGTAGTAATCACTCTGCAGCCCGGAGCCATCGAGAGGGGCCTTTCGTATAAGGCGGTCCTGACGGAGGCGAAAGCCAAGGTCGCCTTCCCCGACCTCGGCACACCGTCCGGCTTCATACTGAGGCCGGCGATTACGGGGGCACGGCTGCTGCAGGTGTCTGGTGCCGGTAGCACTGAAAAGGCGGACATTTTGGCCGCCAAACTGAAGGAGGTCCTCAACCCGGAGGACGTTAGGGTGTCCAGGCCCATGAAGACGAGCGAGTTGCGCGTCGATGGCTTGGACGACTCGACGACCCCGGCTGAGGTCGCGGCGGCCATCGCCAGAGTCGGTGGGTGTCTGGCTGACGATGTCCGCACAGGAGAGATCCGCGCCGACTCTTCCGGGCTCGGCGCGATCTGGGTGAAGTGCCCGGTGGCGGCGGCCAATAAGGTCGCCGACGCTGGGCGTCTGTTGGTGGGGTGGGTTGCAGCGAGGGTCAAGCTGCTGCAACCCAGGGCTTTGCGGTGTTTCCGTTGCCTGGACATGGGGCATGTCCGGGCACGGTGCACCGCAGAAATAGACCGCAGCGACCAGTGTTATCGCTGCGGTCAGCCCGGCCACAAGGCCACCCAGTGCTCCGCCGCGCCAAACTGCAGCCTTTGTGCTGCTGCAGGGAGGCCCGCTGGGCACAGAGCGGGTGGCAAAGCCTGCGGTGCGCCCACTAAAAAGGGCAAGAAGCGGAGGCGAAGAAGGGGTGCCAAGGCTGCCGGGGGCTCTTTACCCCCCCCTCAGCCTGGGTGCTCAACGGCCGACTCCCGGCCTGTGAATGGTGCTGTGGAGGGAATGGACTGCGCATAATGGCGCCTTACCATTTCCTCCAGGGCAATATCAACCACGCTGCCAGAGCTCAGGACCTCTTGCTCCAGAGCATGGCAGCGTGGTCGATCGACGTGGCTGTGGTCGCCGAGCCGTACTTTGTCCCCCCCAGAGATAACTGGGTGGGAGACTTGGACGGTTCGGTGGCCATAATTGGCGGGGCTCTTGTCAACCCGTCCCGAGGTCACGGCTGGGTAGCCGCCCTCGCGGACGGCATTGGCACGGTTGGGGCGTATTTCTCGCCCAACAAGAGCCTCGCCGACTTCGAGAACTTCCTTGTCGAGTTGGGCGCCGTCGTAGGCCGACTCCACCCTCGCCCTGTGCTGTTACAAGGGGATCTCAACGCCAAGTCATCGGCGTGGGGATCTCCGGTGACCGACGCTAGGGGCGAGGCGCTGGAAGAGTGGGCGGTCACGACCGGCCTGGTTGTCCTAAACCGGGGCTCGGTCCACACGTGCGTGCGGCAGCGGGGCGGATCTATAGTGGACGTCTCGTTTGCAAGCCCTGCTGTCGCAAGCCGTGTCCACGACTGGCGTGTCGCTGTGGAGGTGGAGACGTTGTCGGATCACAGATATATCCGGTTCGACGTCTCCACCCAGACCACCGGCGACCGTCGTCCATCGGCCCCGCGAATGGACGGCCCGCGCTGGGCGCGTAAGCGCATCGACAGGGAACTTCTCGAGGAGGCTGCTATTGTCCAGGCCTGGAGCCGGGAGTCGGCAACAGACGGACCCGTCGACGTCGAAGAGGGGGCGCTGTGGTTCCGCGGGGCGATGACGCACATCTGCGACGCGTCCATGCCCCGTGTCCACACGCATTCAGCGAGGCGCCAGGTGTACTGGTGGTCTGCCGAGATCGCGCGGCTACGTGTCGCCTGCGTGTCGGTCAGGCGCCAGTACACCCACTACCGCAGGAGACGTCGTCGGGTCCCTGACGAAGAAGCCGCGCTGTATGAGGTGTACCGCGCGGCGAAGGAGGCTCTGTGGCTGGCCATCGGCGAAGCGAAGACGCGAGCTAGGGAGGAAATGTTGGAGACTCTCGACGGAGATCCGTGGGGGCGCCCCTATCGGGCGGTTCGAGGGAAACTTCGAGCCGCGGCGCCCCCACTCACGGAGAGTCTCCAACCAGAGCTGCTGGAGGAGGTCGTCGCAGCCCTCTTCCCAGCAAGAGCGGAGCACACTCCACCGCCGATGGCTTTGCCCACAGCCGCAGAGCCTACAGAAGGGAACGCCATCAGCGTCCCAGAGGTGACACAAGGAGAGATGGGGGCGGCCGTGTTGCGGCTCCGGGCCAAGAACGTGGCTCCGGGGCCCGACGGTATACACGGCTGCGCGTTGGCCCTCGCTCTGAAGGAGCTAGAGCCCCAACTGAGAGGACTCTTCACAGCGTGCCTTGAGCAGGGCCGGTTTCCCAGTTTGTGGAAATCAGGTCGTCTGGTCCTGCTCAAGAAGGCGGGGCGCCCAGCGGACTCACCGTCCGCGTACAGGCCCATAGTGTTGCTGGACGAGGTCGGGAAATTATTCGAGCGAATTATCGCTGCCCGCCTCGTCCACCACTTGTGCAGAGAGGGGCCTGACCTGGCCGAGAGCCAGTTTGGCTTTCGGCACGGGCGCTCCACCATCCACGCAATATCGCGTGTGAGAGTCCTGGCAGAGGAAGCAATGTCCCAGGGTGGGGTGATGTTGGCGGTGTCCTTGGACATTTCCAACGCCTTCAACACCCTGCCTTGGAGCTGCATTCGGGAGGCACTGCTGTACCATCGGGTGCCTCCCTACCTCTGCCACATCGTTGGGGCTTATCTCGAGGATAGGGGTGTCACCTACATGGGACGTGATGGCGGAAACCAGCGCCGCATGTCGTGCGGTGTTCCACAGGGCTCGGTCGTTGGCCCGCTCCTGTGGAACATCGGGTACGACTGGGTGCTGAGGGGCGAGCTTCCGCCGGGCGTGGAACTGACGTGTTATGCAGATGACACGCTGGTCACGGCCCGGGGGAGCTCGTACAGGGAGGCAGCGTTGCTGGCGACGGCTGCGGTTTCACAGGTGGTGAGCCGCATACGGCGCCTAGGCCTGGAGGTAGCCCTCAACAAGTCGGAGGCCATGGCCTTTCATGGCCCCCGGCGGGCGCCGCCGGCCGGATCACACATCGTGGTCGGGGGGTGTCGGATCGCTGTCGAGTCCACCATGAAATATCTGGGATTGGTGCTCGACAGCCGGTGGGACTTCGGCCCCCACTTCCGGCGGCTGGCGCCCAAGTTGATGGGCGCGGCTGGGGCGCTGTCAACGCTGCTTCCCAATCTGGGGGGCCCGAGCGCCGCCTGTAGGCGGCTTTACGTGGGGATCGTGCGATCCATGGCCCTGTATGGGGCCCCAATCTGGGCGGCTGACCTGACGGCCGGCAGCATCGCTGTTCTGCGAAGACCGCAGCGAGCGATGGCCGTCAGAGTCATCAGGGGATATCGCACGGTCTCCTACGAGGCGGCCTGTGTACTGGCTGGATCCCCACCGTGGGACCTCGAGGCGAAAGTACTCGCGTCACTGTATCGGTGGCGCGAGGAAGCGCGGGAGCGAGGCGAGCGACTGACGGAGCGACACATGGAGCTTCGTCGGTCGCAGCTCCGCGCAGCCCTGGTGGCGAGCTGGCAGGACAGGCTTTCACGCCCTACCGCCGGCCTCGCCACCGTCGAGGCGGTCCGGCCAGTACTCGGGCCCTGGCTCGGGAGGAGGCACGGCTCCCTGTCGTTTCGGGCGACGCAGGTACTCTCGGGGCATGGTTGCTTCGGGAAGTACCTGTGTCGCATAAACAGGGAGCCGGACGCCCGGTGTCACCACTGCGTCGACTGCCGGGAGGACACGGCGCGGCATACGCTGGCAGAATGTGCCGCTTGGGAGGAGCCGCGTCGTGTCCTCGTCTCAGAAGTAGGCAGTGACCTATCGCTGCCGGCCGTGGTCGAGTCGATGGTCGGCAGCGAGGGGTCCTGGGACGCGGTGGTATCCTTCTGCGAAACAGTCATGTCGCAGAAGGAGGCTGCGGAAAGGGAGCGGGAGATATCTTCCGCGCACCCTGCCCGCAGCAGGCGCACCGGGCGTCGGCGGAGGGCGGATAACGCCCTCTTCCAGCCCCCCTAAATGGGTCCAGGGGCGACGGATCTGGGGACATCCGTCGCCCCCTATTGTACGGACCCGAGATGGTGGCGCGTAGTGTTCCACGCGCGCCTCTCTGTGATGTATGGGGGGGAGTTTAACACCTCACTCCCCCCCAACGTGAGGAGGCCCGCGAAGGCGGGCCGGCACCAGTCGGGGATCGCGGAAGACATATTGGTTCCCGTGGTCCCCGACGTAGGTGTGGGACGGAACACCGGGGTGGTTTTAGTCAGTAAGAGTCTGACAGACCCCTCCGCCCACCCCAGGGCGGAGGACATCCATGAGGATTTCCACCTCGTGATCAAAAAAAAAAAAAAAAAAGGTTAGGTTAGGTTAGGTTAGGTTAGGTTGGGGTGCATGCAGAAAACCTCCTCGTGTGCCTTGACTGCTGCTCGTTCCTTTCGGATACGTCCGGGGGAAAGGGCAGCCGTTGGGCCGGTGCACTCTGGGTACAGCCAATATTCTCTCCATGTCGGAGACAATATTGACTGTGGCGAATTTCTGCGTGGGGAGGCGGAGCTTCATGCTCCTGGGTCGGTTCACCTGGACCGACCAACCGTCATCCACTCCTCCCTCTGCTTACAGAGGACAGGTTGTTTGGTGACGACGGCGGCGCTCGTTGTGCACTCACCTGCCAACGGGCTCGCAGCGGGGGATCTGATCCTCCTGACTGCACCCGTCGAAATCGTAATCCGTGACGAGATCATGGTCATGTTTTATGACTTGGAACGGGACGAGGATCTTGGCTTAACCGCCCGGATCGCGAGGAAGATAACCTCTATAAAAAATTCCTCTAATACCAAGTTTTGGTGTGCGGCGAGGGTATGAATGGCTGAGGAGTAGTGTCATCTGTAACTTTAGTTACAGGTGGCGCATCAGTCACGAGCGCACCCCCAGCCAGGGTACCTGTGGACCCCCTGGTTGGGATACAAATTTACACTTACCTAGGGACAGGGGGTGAACCTAGGCGGACTTTTTATCTCCCCCACACTCGTGGGAATCTTATGGATTTTACAACAAATAAAAATAATGTGACGAAGGTGCCGATCGTAGTGGTCGAGCGTATGGGGTCGGGTGCGGCGTCGGATACCGACGCTGCGTCCGACAGGATGAGCGTGGCGAGCGTGAGCTCGCAGCGCTCCCGGAAGGAAGAGGGGGTGGCGAGGCGCCGTGGTAAGCGCTCGCCACGGTCTTCTAGCGAAGAGAGCCTGCCGGCGCCTAAGGTGCCGACGGGCAGTAGTAGGAGAGGACGAGCGGTTGCGACTGGAGCTCCTGCTCGTTCCGCGGAGCGTGACGAGCGAGGACGCTTTGCGTCGGTGTCTCGACCCGATACTCCGGCTCCAGTGGGAGTCGTAGAGATCGTTGAGAGTGACCCGACAAGCGAGGGCTCCCTGCTCGGGCTCAATAAGGCGGAAGCCAATGCCGCAAAGCGGGCACAGCGCAGGGCTGTGGCAGAGGACGAAGTCAGCGAGCTGACTCGTCAGTTGCGGGAGCGGCGCTCAGCCCGGCTGGCTGCAGATGTGATCCTGAAGGTTGCCACAAAATCCGGCAACCTGAAGGGCACATTCACGCGCGCCCTTAAAGAGGTGGCTGAGTTTATGACAGAGTCAACAGAGGTCCCCCTTAATGATACAGGCTCGGAGAAGACGGCGGAGTTTTGGCAGGAGGAGAACCGCCGTCTAAGATCCGAATTGGAGGACCTCAAGCGGGAGGTTGCCGTCCTACGGGCAGCCCAGGGCACCGAATCATCCCCGGTCCCATTGCTGGCTCCACAGTCGGCCCCATCGTTGGCCTCTGCACTTGCGGATGCAGAGGTCGAGAAGATCGCTCGCATCTGCATGGTGCAGTGCGGGCAGATGGTGGGGGCTCGGCTAGAGGCCATAGAGCCGAGGCTCCTCCCAGCCGAAACCCTCCGCCCACCGCTCGCTGCGGACAAGCGGAGGAGAGAGGCAGCGGCCGCGGTGGCTGAGCGGACTCAGCCAGGGAAGGGGGCCGCAAAGCCCGCAGTGGCCGCCGCAAAGCCCGCAGTGAGGGCCGCAAAGCCCGCGGATGCGGCTAGAAAGCCCGCAAAGGCCGCGCCAAATTCCCAGGCGGCGGCTTCTCCAAGTGCTCCCTCGGCGACTGCGCCCGGACCTTCTACGGAGGCCTGGACGACGGTCGTCAGAAGGAAGAAAAAGAAGAAGGCGGCACCGCCAGCTCCCGCAAGAGCGCCGGCGCCAGCCAGAAAAAAGACACAGGGGCCGCCTAGGGCGACAGCCCCACGCTCCGCGGCTGTAGTAATCACTCTGCAGCCCGGAGCCATCGAGAGGGGCCTTTCGTATAAGGCGGTCCTGACGGAGGCGAAAGCCAAGGTCGCCTTCCCCGACCTCGGCACACCGTCCGGCTTCATACTGAGGCCGGCGATTACGGGGGCACGGCTGCTGCAGGTGTCTGGTGCCGGTAGCACTGAAAAGGCGGACATTTTGGCCGCCAAACTGAAGGAGGTCCTCAACCCGGAGGACGTTAGGGTGTCCAGGCCCATGAAGACGAGCGAGTTGCGCGTCGATGGCCTGGACGACTCGACGACGCCGGCTGAGGTCGCGGCGGCCATCGCCAGAGTCGGTGGGTGTCTGGCTGACGATGTCCGCACAGGAGAGATCCGCGCCGACTCTTCCGGGCTCGGCGCGATCTGGGTGAAGTGCCCGGTGGCGGCGGCCAATAAGGTCGCCGACGCTGGGCGTCTGTTGGTGGGGTGGGTTGCAGCGAGGGTCAAGCTGCTGCAACCCAGGGCTTTGCGGTGTTTCCGTTGCCTGGACATGGGGCATGTCCGGGCACGGTGCACCGCAGAAATAGACCGCAGCGAGCAGTGTTATCGCTGCGGTCAGCCCGGCCACAAGGCCACCCAGTGCTCCGCCGCGCCAAACTGCAGCCTTTGTGCTGCTGCAGGGAGGCCCGCTGGGCACAGAGCGGGTGGCAAAGCCTGTGGTGCGCCCACCAAAACGGGCAAAAAGAGGAGGCGAAGAAGGGGTGCCAAGGCTGCCGGGGGCTCTTTACCCCCCCCCTCAGCCTGGGTGCTCAACGGCCGACTCCCGGCCTGGGAATGGTGCTGTGGAGGGAATGGACTGCGCATAATGGCGCCTTACCATTTCCTCCAGGGCAATATCAACCACGCTGCCAGAGCTCAGGACCTCTTGCTCCAGAGCATGGCAGAGTGGTCGATCGACGTGGCTGTGGTCGCCGAGCCGTACTTTGTCCCCCCCAGAGATAACTGGGTGGGAGATTTGGACGGTTCGGTGGCCATAATTGGCGGGGCTCTTGTCAACCCGTCCCGAGGTCACGGCTGGGTAGCCGCCCTCGCGGACGGCATTGGCACGGTCGGGGCGTATTTCTCGCCCAACAAGAGCCTCGCCGACTTCGAGAACTTCCTTGTCGAGTTGGGCGCCGTCGTAGGCCGACTCCACCCTCGCCCTGTGCTGTTGCTAGGGGATCTCAACGCCAAGTCATCGGCGTGGGGATCTCCGGTGACCGACGCTAGGGGCGAGGCGCTGGAAGAGTGGGCGGTCACGACCGGCCTGGTTGTCCTAAACCGGGGCTCGGTCCACACGTGCGTGCGGCAGCGGGGCGGTTCTATAGTGGACGTCTCGTTTGCAAGCCCTGCTGTCGCAAGCCGTGTCCACGACTGGCGTGTCGCCGTGGAGGTGGAGACGTTGTCGGATCACAGATATATCCGGTTCGACGTCTCCACCCAGACCACCGGCGACCGTCGTCCATCGGCCCCGCGAATGGACGGCCCGCGCTGGGCGCGTAAGCGCATCGACAGGGAACTTCTCGAGGAGGCTGCTATTGTCCAGGCCTGGAGCCGGGAGTCGGCAACGGACGGACCCGTCGACGTCGAAGAGGGGGCGCTGTGGTTCCGCGGGGCGATGACGCACATCTGCGACGCGTCCATGCCCCGCGTCCACACGCATTCAGCGAGGCGCCAGGTGTACTGGTGGTCTGCCGAGATCGCGCGGCTACGTGTCGCCTGCGTGTCGGTCAGGCGCCAGTACACCCACTACCGCAGGAGACGTCGTCGGGTCCCTGACGAAGAAGCCGCGCTGTATGAGGTGTACCGCGCGGCGAAGGAGGCTCTGTGGCTGGCCATCGGCGAAGCGAAGACGCGAGCCAGGGAGGAGATGTTGGAGACTCTCGACGGAGATCCGTGGGGGCGCCCCTATCGGGCGGTTCGAGGGAAACTTCGAGCCGCGGCGCCTCCACTCACGGAGAGTCTCCAACCAGAGCTGCTGGAGGAGGTCGTCGCAGCCCTCTTCCCGGCAAGAGCGGAGCACACTCCGCCGCCGATGGCTTTGCCCACAGCCGCAGAGCCTACAGAAGGGAACGCCATCAGCGTCCCAGAGGTGACACAAGGAGAGATGGGGGCGGCCGTGTTGCGGCTCCGGGCCAAGAACGTGGCTCCGGGGCCCGACGGTATACACGGCTGCGCGTTGGCCCTCGCTCTGAAGGAGCTAGAGCCCCAACTGAGAGGACTCTTCACAGCGTGCCTTGAGCAGGGCCGATTTCCCAGTTTGTGGAAATCAGGTCGTCTGGTCCTGCTCAAGAAGGCGGGGCGCCCAGCGGACTCACCGTCCGCGTACAGGCCCATAGTGTTGCTGGACGAGGTCGGGAAGCTCTTCGAGCGAATTATCGCTGCCCGCCTCGTCCACCACTTGTGCAGGGAGGGGCCTGACCTGGCCGAGAGTCAGTTTGGCTTTCGGCACGGGCGCTCCACCATCCACGCAATATCGCGTGTGAGAGTCCTGGCAGAGGAAGCAGTGTCCCAGGGTGGGGTGATGTTGGCGGTGTCCTTGGACATATCCAACGCCTTCAACACCCTGCCTTGGAGCTGCATTCGGGAGGCACTGCTGTACCATCGGGTGCCTCCCTACCTCTGCCACATCGTTGGGGCTTATCTCGAGGATAGGGGTGTCACCTACATGGGACGTGATGGCGGAAACCAGCGCCGCATGTCGTGCGGTGTTCCACAGGGCTCGGTCGTTGGCCCGCTCTTGTGGAACATCGGGTACGACTGGGTGCTGAGGGGCGAGCTCCCGCCGGGCGTGGAACTGACGTGTTATGCGGATGACACGCTGGTCACGGCCCGGGGGAGCTCGTACAGGGATGCAGCGTTGCTGGCGACGGCTGCGGTCTCACTGGTGGTGAGCCGCATACGGCGCCTAGGCCTGGAGGTGGCCCTCAACAAGTCGGAGGCCATGGCCTTTCATGGCCCCCGGCGGGCGCCGCCGGCCGGATCACACATCGTGGTCGGGGGGTGTCGGATCGCTGTCGAGTCCACCATGAAATATCTGGGATTGGTGCTCGACAGCCGGTGGGACTTCGGCCCCCACTTCCGGCGGCTGGCGCCCAAGTTGATGGGCGCGGCTGGGGCGCTGTCAACGCTGCTTCCCAATCTGGGGGGCCCGAGCGCCGCCTGTAGGCGGCTCTACGTGGGGATCGTGCGATCCATGGCCCTGTACGGGGCCCCGATCTGGGCGGCTGACCTGACGGCCGGCAGCATCGCTGTTCTGCGAAGACCGCAGCGAGCGATGGCCGTCAGAGTCATCAGGGGATATCGCACGATCTCCTACGAGGCGGCCTGTGTACTGGCTGGATCTCCACCGTGGGACCTCGAGGCGAAAGTACTCGCGTCACTGTATCGGTGGCGCGAGGAAGCGCGGGAGCGAGGCGAGCGACTGACGGAGCGACACATGGAGCTTCGTCGGTCGCAGCTCCGCGCAGCCCTGGTGGCGAGCTGGCAGGACAGGCTTTCACGCCCTACCGCCGGCCTCGCCACCGTCGAGGCGGTCCGGCCAGTACTCGGGCCCTGGCTCGGGAGGAGGCACGGCTCCCTGTCGTTTCGGGCGACGCAGGTGCTCTCGGGGCATGGTTGCTTCGGGAAGTACCTGTGTCGCATAAACAGGGAGCCGGACGCCCGGTGTCACCACTGCGTCGACTGCCGGGAGGATACGGCGCGGCATACGCTGGCAGAATGTGCCGCTTGGGAGGAGCCGCGTCGTGTCCTCGTCTCAGAAGTAGGCAGTGACCTATCGCTGCCGGCCGTGGTCGAGTCGATGGTCGGCGGCGAGGGGTCCTGGGACGCGGTGGTATCCTTCTGCGAAACAGTCATGTCGCAGAAGGAGGCTGCGGAAAGGGAGCGGGAGATATCTTCCGCTGACCCAGCCCGCAGCAGGCGCACCGGGCGTCGGCGGAGGGCGGACAACGCCCTCTTCCAGCCCCCCTAAATGGGTCCAGGGGCGACGGATCTGGGGACATCCGTCGCCCCCTATTGCTACGGACCCGAGATGGTGGCGCGTAGTGTTCCACGCGCGCCTCTCTGTGATGTATGGGGGGGAGTTCAACACCTCACTCCCCCCCAACGTGAGGAGGCCCGCAAAGGCGGGCCGGCACCAGTCGGGGATCGCGGAAGACATATTGGTTCCCGTGGTCCCCGACGTAGGTGTGGGACGGAACACCGGGGTGGTTTTAGTCAGTAAGAGCCTGACAGACCCCTCCGCCCACCCCAGGGCGGAGGACATCCATGAGGATTTCCACCTCGTGATCAAAAAAAAAAAAAAAAAAAAAAAGGTTAGGTTAGGTTAGGTTAGGTTAGGTTTTTTTTTTTTTTTTTTTTTTTTTATGGTGAGTTTTTTACCGCGGACATGGTGGTCCGCGCCCTTGTTTACAATATAAATTATTTATTAGTTTTTTGATATAGTTACAATTATTTGACTCCTATGTCGGACATGACATATTAGGTTATTTCTAAACTTAAAATGCGCAGAATAAGCATCTTCTGCAGGACGTCGCTGTCGATGGACAGACCCTAAAGGTGCGCTATAGGAAGCGCGCGAGGAACCCGCATGAATGCCACCCCGTTCTGGAGCTCTCCCCGGAGCTCTGGAAAAGCTACACGCAGGCCCAAAAAGTTCACGTGGGCATCAAGCGATGCTCGATTGAGGACCAGTCCCCACTAGTCCAATGCACAAAGTGCCTTGCATACGGACACAACAAGTCCATATGCAAGGCTGGAAAAGAAGCGTGCAGTTACTGCAGCGGTGCACACAATGTGAGGGACTGCCTTACTCGAGCTGAAGGCAAACAGCCCACCTGCATCAACTGCAAAGTGGCACACGGGACGGGCAGCGACCTGGCACACACAGCGTTCAGCGAAGACTGCCAGGAACGCCAAAAATGGGATGGCATAGCAAGGTCGCGCGTTTCCTATTGCTAAGGGCGACCAAGACACCACACACACCAACCAACCAGTCACCTCTCAAAACACAACAAGACCGATAGCAAGATTGCCGTTCATCCAGGTAAATCTTCAGCGCTCCAAGCTGGCCACAGAAGAACTGCACCTGGCGGCGCAGGCAAAGGGAGTTTCAGTAGCACTTGTTCAAGAGCCCTATGTAGGAAGAACAGGTGTGATGAAACAAAGCCCCGGCACGCGAGTCATCCAGTGTAGCCTGAACCGCCAGAAACCAGTAAAAGCCGCTATCGTTATTTTCGGGCACAACCTGGAGGTCATCCACGACCCCCAGCTTGTGACCGAGAATGTCGCGGCCGTTTTGCTGAAGGCGGGCCAGGTCAGCTTTGGGGTACTATCGGTCTATTTTGAAGGTGACCAGGACATCGAACCATACCTTTCAGATACACACAACACAATCCAAAAATTAAACACAAACAACATCCTGGTGGGAGGAGACGTAAACGCCTGGAGCCAGTGGTGGGGAAGTGTTTCCGAAAACCATCGCGGAGCGGCGTACAACTCGTTCCTCAATGAGCGGGATCTCCACATCCTCAATACAGGTTAGGTTAGGTTAGGTTAGGTTAGGTTGGGGTGCATGCAGAAAACCTCCTCGTGTGCCTTGACTGTTGCTCGTTCCTTGCGGATACGTCCGGGGGAAAGGGCAGCCGTTGGGCCGGTGCACTCTGGGTACAGCCAATATTCTCTCCATGTCGGAGACAATATTGACTGTGGCGAATTTCTGCGTGGGGGGGCGGAGCTTCATGCTCCTGGGTCAGTTCATCTGGACCGACCAACCGTCATCCACTCCTCCCTCTGCTTACAGAGGACAGGTTGTTGGTGACGACGGCGGCGCTCGTTGTGCACTTACCTGCCAACGGGCTAGCAGCGGGGGATCTGATCCTCCTGACTGCACCCGTCGAAATCGTAATCCGTGACGAGATCATGGTCATGTTTTATGACTTGGAACGGGACGAGGATCTTGGCTTAACCGCCCGGATCGCGAGGAAGATAACCTCTATAAAAAATTCCTCTAATACCAAGTTTTGGTGTGCGGCGAGGGTATGAATGGCTGAGGAGTAGTGTCATCTGTAACTTTAGTTACAGGTGGCGCATCAGTCACGAGCGCACCCCCAGCCAGGGTACCTGTGGACCCCCTGGTTGGGATACAAATTTACACTTACCTAGGGACAGGGGGTGAACCTAGGCGGACTTTTTATATCCCCCACACTCGTGGGAATCTTATGGATTTTACAACAAATAAAAATAATGTGACGAAGGTGCCGATCGTAGTGGTCGAGCGTATGGGGTCGGGTGCGGCGTCAGATACTGACGCTGCGTCCGACAGGATGAGCGTGGCGAGCGTGAGCTCGCAGCGCTCCCGGAAGGAAGAGGGGGTGGCGAGGCGCCGTGGTAAGCGCTCGCCACGGTCTTCTAGCGAAGAGAGCCTGCCGGCGCCTAAGGTGCCGACGGGCAGTAGTAGGAGAGGACGAGCGGTTGCGACTGGAGCTCCTGCTCGTTCCGCGGAGCGTGACGAGCGAGGACGCTTTGCGTCGGTGTCTCGACCCGATACTCCGGCTCCAGTGGGAGTCGTAGAGATCGTTGAGAGTGACCCGACAAGCGAGGGCTCCCTGCTCGGGCTCAATAAGGCGGAAGCCAATGCCGCAAAGCGGGCACAGCGCAGGGCTGTGGCAGAGGACGAAGTCAGCGAGCTGACTCGTCAGTTGCGGGAGCGGCGCTCAGCCCGGCTGGCTGCAGATGTGATCCTGAAGGTTGCCACAAAATCCGGCAACCTGAAGGGCACATTCACGCGCGCCCTTAAAGAGGTGGCTGAGTTTATGACAGAGTCAACAGAGGTCCCCCTTAATGATACAGGCTCGGAGAAGACGGCGGAGTTTTGGCAGGAGGAGAACCGCCGTCTAAGATCCGAATTGGAGGACCTCAAGCGGGAGGTTGCCGTCCTACGGGCAGCCCAGGGCACCGAATCATCCCCGGTCCCATTGCTGGCTCCACAGTCGGCCCCATCGTTGGCCTCTGCACTTGCGGATGCAGAGGTCGAGAAGATCGCTCGCATCTGCATGGTGCAGTGCGGGCAGATGGTGGGGGCTCGGCTAGAGGCCATAGAGCCGAGGCTCCTCCCAGCCGAAACCCTCCGCCCACCGCTCGCTGCGGACAAGCGGAGGAGAGAGGCAGCGGCCACGGTGGCTGAGCGGACTCAGCCAGGGAAGGGGGCCGCAAAGCCCGCAGTGGCCGCCGCAAAGCCCGCAGTGAGGGCCGCAAAGCCCGCGGATGCGGCTAGAAAGCCCGCAAAGGCCGCGCCAAATTCCCAGGCGGCGGCTTCTCCAAGTGCTCCCTCGGCGACTGCACCCGGACCTTCTACGGAGGCCTGGACGACGGTCGTCAGAAGGAAGAAAAAGAAGAAGGCAGCACCGCCAGCTCCCGCAAGAGCGCCGGCGCCAGCCAGAAAAAAGACACAGGGGCCGCCTAGGGCGACAGCCCCACGCTCCGCGGCTGTAGTAATCACTCTGCAGCCCGGAGCCATCGAGAGGGGCCTTTCGTATAAGGCGGTCCTGACGGAGGCGAAAGCCAAGGTCGCCTTCCCCGACCTCGGCACACCGTCCGGCTTCATACTGAGGCCGGCGATTACGGGGGCACGGCTGCTGCAGGTGTCTGGTGCCGGTAGCACTGAAAAGGCGGACATTTTGGCCGCCAAACTGAAGGAGGTCCTCAACCCGGAGGACGTTAGGGTGTCCAGGCCCATGAAGACGAGCGAGTTGCGCGTCGATGGCCTGGACGACTCGACGACCCCGGCTGAGGTCGCGGCGGCCATCGCCAGAGTCGGTGGGTGTCTGGCTGACGATGTCCGCACAGGAGAGATCCGCGCCGACTCTTCCGGGCTCGGCGCGATCTGGGTGAAGTGCCCGGTGGCGGCGGCCAATAAGGTCGCCGACGCTGGGCGTCTGTTGGTGGGGTGGGTTGCAGCGAGGGTCAAGCTGCTGCAACCCAGGGCTTTGCGGTGTTTCCGTTGCCTGGACATGGGGCATGTCCGGGCACGGTGCACCGCAGAAATAGACCGCAGCGAGCAGTGTTATCGCTGCGGTCAGCCCGGCCACAAGGCCACCCAGTGCTCCGCCGCGCCAAACTGCAGCATTTGTGCTGCTGCAGGGAGGCCCGCTGGGCACAGAGCGGGTGGCAAAGCCTGTGGTGCGCCCACCAAAACGGGCAAAAAGAGGAGGCGAAGAAGGGGTGCCAAGGCTGCCGGGGGCTCTTTACCCCCCCCTCAGCCTGGGTGCTCAACGGCCGACTCCCGGCCTGGGAATGGTGCTGTGGAGGGAATGGACTGCGCATAATGGCGCCTTACCATTTCCTCCAGGGCAATATCAACCACGCTGCCAGAGCTCAGGACCTCTTGCTCCAGAGCATGGCAGAGTGGTCGATCGACGTGGCTGTGGTCGCCGAGCCGTACTTTGTCCCCCCCAGAGATAACTGGGTGGGAGATTTGGACGGTTCGGTGGCCATAATTGGCGGGGCTCTTGTCAACCCGTCCCGAGGTCACGGCTGGGTAGCCGCCCTCGCGGACGGCATTGGCACGGTCGGGGCGTATTTCTCGCCCAACAAGAGCCTCGCCGACTTCGAGAACTTCCTTGTCGAGTTGGGCGCCGTCGTAGGCCGACTCCACCCTCGCCCTGTGCTGTTGCTAGGGGATCTCAACGCCAAGTCATCGGCGTGGGGATCTCCGGTGACCGACGCTAGGGGCGAGGCGCTGGAAGAGTGGGCGGTCACGACCGGCCTGGTTGTCCTAAACCGGGGCTCGGTCCACACGTGCGTGCGGCAGCGGGGCGGTTCTATAGTGGACGTCTCGTTTGCAAGCCCTGCTGTCGCAAGCCGTGTCCACGACTGGCGTGTCGCCGTGGAGGTGGAGACGTTGTCGGATCACAGATATATCCGGTTCAACGTCTCCACCCAGACCACCGGCGACCGTCGTCCATCGGCCCCGCGAATGGACGGCCCGCGCTGGGCGCGTAAGCGCATCGACAGGGAACTTCTCGAGGAGGCTGCTATTGTCCAGGCCTGGAGCCGGGAGTCGGCAACGGACGGACCCGTCGACGTCGAAGAGGGGGCGCTGTGGTTCCGCGGGGCGATGACGCACATCTGCGACGCGTCCATGCCCCGCGTCCACACGCATTCAGCGAGGCGCCAGGTGTACTGGTGGTCTGCCGAGATCGCGCGGCTACGTGTCGCCTGCGTGTCGGTCAGGCGCCAGTACACCCACTACCGCAGGAGACGTCGTCGGGTCCCTGACGAAGAAGCCGCGCTGTATGAGGTGTACCGCGCGGCGAAGGAGGCTCTGTGGCTGGCCATCGGCGAAGCGAAGACGCGAGCCAGGGAGGAGATGTTGGAGACTCTCGACGGAGATCCGTGGGGGCGCCCCTATCGAGCGGTTCGAGGGAAACTTCGAGCCGCGGCGCCTCCACTCACGGAGAGTCTCCAACCAGAGCTGCTGGAGGAGGTCGTCGCAGCCCTCTTCCCGGCAAGAGCGGAGCACACTCCGCCGCCGATGGCTTTGCCCACAGCCGCAGAGCCTACAGAAGGGAACGCCATCAGCGTCCCAGAGGTGACACAAGGAGAGATGGGGGCGGCCGTGTTGCGGCTCCGGGCCAAGAACGTGGCTCCGGGGCCCGACGGTATACACGGCTGCGCGTTGGCCCTCGCTCTGAAGGAGCTAGAGCCCCAACTGAGAGGACTCTTCACAGCGTGCCTTGAGCAGGGCCGGTTTCCCAGTTTGTGGAAATCAGGTCGTCTGGTCCTGCTCAAGAAGGCGGGGCGCCCAGCGGACTCACCGTCCGCGTACAGGCCCATAGTGTTGCTGGACGAGGTCGGGAAGCTCTTCGAGCGAATTATCGCTGCCCGCCTCGTCCACCACTTGTGCAGGGAGGGGCCTGACCTGGCCGAGAGTCAGTTTGGCTTTCGGCACGGGCGCTCCACCATCCACGCAATATCGCGTGTGAGAGTCCTGGCAGAGGAAGCAGTGTCCCAGGGTGGGGTGATGTTGGCGGTGTCCTTGGACATATCCAACGCCTTCAACACCCTGCCTTGGAGCTGCATTCGGGAGGCACTGCTGTACCATCGGGTGCCTCCCTACCTCTGCCACATCGTTGGGGCTTATCTCGAGGATAGGGGTGTCACCTACATGGGACGTGATGGCGGAAACCAGCGCCGCATGTCGTGCGGTGTTCCACAGGGCTCGGTCGTTGGCCCGCTCTTGTGGAACATCGGGTACGACTGGGTGCTGAGGGGCGAGCTCCCGCCGGGCGTGGAACTGACGTGTTATGCGGATGACACGCTGGTCACGGCCCGGGGGAGCTCGTACAGGGATGCAGCGTTGCTGGCGACGGCTGCGGTCTCACTGGTGGTGAGCCGCATACGGCGCCTAGGCCTGGAGGTGGCCCTCAACAAGTCGGAGGCCATGGCCTTTCATGGCCCCCGGCGGGCGCCGCCGGCCGGATCACACATCGTGGTCGGGGGGTGTCGGATCGCTGTCGAGTCCACCATGAAATATCTGGGATTGGTGCTCGACAGCCGGTGGGACTTCGGCCCCCACTTCCGGCGGCTGGCGCCCAAGTTGATGGGCGCGGCTGGGGCGCTGTCAACGCTGCTTCCCAATCTGGGGGGCCCGAGCGCCGCCTGTAGGCGGCTCTACGTGGGGATCGTGCGATCCATGGCCCTGTACGGGGCCCCGATCTGGGCGGCTGACCTGACGGCCGGCAGCATCGCTGTTCTGCGAAGACCGCAGCGAGCGATGGCCGTCAGAGTCATCAGGGGATATCGCACGGTCTCCTACGAGGCGGCCTGTGTACTGGCTGGATCCCCACCGTGGGACCTCGAGGCGAAAGTACTCGCGTCACTGTATCGGTGGCGCGAGGAAGCGCGGGAGCGAGGCGAGCGACTGACGGAGCGACACATGGAGCTTCGTCGGTCGCAGCTCCGCGCAGCCCTGGTGGCGAGCTGGCAGGACAGGCTTTCACGCCCTACCGCCGGCCTCGCCACCGTCGAGGCGGTCCGGCCGGTACTCGGGCCCTGGCTCGGGAGGAGGCACGGCTCCCTGTCGTTTCGGGCGACGCAGGTGCTCTCGGGGCATGGTTGCTTCGGGAAGTACCTGTGTCGCATAAACAGGGAGCCGGACGCCCGGTGTCACCACTGCGTCGACTGCCGGGAGGACACGGCGCGGCATACGCTGGCAGAATGTGCCGCTTGGGAGGAGCCGCGTCGTGTCCTCGTCTCAGAAGTAGGCAGTGACCTATCGCTGCCGGCCGTGGTCGAGTCGATGGTCGGCAGCGAGGGGTCCTGGGACGCAGTGGTATCCTTCTGCGAAACAGTCATGTCGCAGAAGGAGGCTGCGGAAAGGGAGCGGGAGATATCTTCCGCGCACCCTGCCCGCAGCAGGCGCACCGGGCGTCGGCGGAGGGCGGATAACGCCCTCTTCCAGCCCCCCTAAATGGGTCCAGGGGCGACGGATCTGGGGACATCCGTCGCCCCCTATTGTACGGACCCGAGATGGTGGCGCGTAATGTTCCACGCGCGCCTCTCTGTGATGTATGGGGGGGAGTTTAACACCTCACTCCCCCCCAACGTGAGGAGGCCCGCGAAGGCGGGCCGGCACCAGTCGGGGATCGCGGAAGACATATTGGTTCCCGTGGTCCCCGACGTAGGTGTGGGACGGAACACCGGGGTGGTTTTAGTCAGTAAGAGTCTGACAGACCCCTCCGCCCACCCCAGGGCGGAGGACATCCATGAGGATTTCCACCTCGTGATCAAAAAAAAAAAAAAAAAAAAGGTTAGGTTAGGTTAGGTTAGGTTGGGGTGCGTGCAGAAAACCTCCTCGTGTGCCTTGACTGCTGCTCGTTCCTTGTGGATACGTCCGGGGGAAAGGGCAGCCGTTGGGCCGGTGCACTCTGGGTACAGCCAATATTCTCTCCATGTCGGAGACAATATTGACTGTGGCGAATTTCTGCGTGGGGGGGCGGAGCTTCATGCTCCTGGGTCGGTTCACCTGGACCGACCAACCGTCATCCACTCCTCCCTCTGCTTACAGAGGACAGGTTGTTTGGTGACGACGGCGGCGCTCGTTGTGCACTCACCTGCCAACGGGCTAGCAGCGGGGGATCTGATCCTCCTGACTGCACCCGTCGAAATCGTAATCCGTGACGAGATCATGGTCATGTTTTATGACTTGGAACGGGACGAGGATCTTGGCTTAACCGCCCGGATCGCGAGGAAGATAACCTCTATAAAAAATTCCTCTAATACCAAGTTTTGGTGTGCGGCGAGGGTATGAATGGCTGAGGAGTAGTGTCATCTGTAACTTTAGTTACAGGAGGCGCATCAGTCACGAGCGCACCCCCAGTCAGGGTACCAGTGGACCCCCTGGTTGGGTTACAAATTTACACTTACCTAGGGACAGGGGGTGAACCTAGGTGGACTTTTTACATCCCCCACACTCGTGGGAATCAAATGAATTTGAACTCAAAAACTAATTTGACGAAAGTGCCGATCGTTGTGGTCGAGCGTATGGGGTCAGGTGCGGCGTCGGATACCGACGCCGCGTCCGACAGAATGAGCGTGGCGAGCGTGAGCTCGCAGCGCTCGCGAAAGGAAGAGGGGGTGGCGAGGCGCCGTGGTAAGCGCTCGCCACGGTCCTCTAGCGAGGAGAGCCTGCCGGCGCCAAAGGTGCCGACAGGCAGTAGTAGGAGAGGAAGAGCGGTTGCAAGTGGAGCTCCTGCTCGTTCCGCGGAGCGTGACGAGCGGGGACGCTTCGCGTCGGTGTCTCGACCCGACACTCCGGCTCCAGTGGGAGCCGTAGAGATCGTTGAGAGTGACCCGACAAGCGAGAGCTCCCTGCTCGGGCTCAATAAGGCGGAAGCCAATGCCGCAAAGCGGGCACAGCGCAGGGCTGTGGCAGAGGACGAAGTCAGCGAGCTGACTCGTCAGTTGCGGGAGCGGCGCTCAGCCCGAATGGCTGCAGGAGGGGGTATGTCGCATGTGACGTTTTGCCGCCAGATGATGGACGGCATGGATGTGATCCTGAAGGTTGCCACAAAATCCGGCAACCTGAAGGGCACATTCACGCGCGCCCTTAAAGAGGTGGCTGAGTTCACGAAGGAGGATTCTGAGGCCCTCCTTGGTATAGGTTCGGAGGAGATGGCGGAGTTAAGGGAGGAGGAGAACCGCCGTCTTCGATCGGAATTGGCGGACCTTAAGCGAGAGGTTGCCGCCCTGCGGGCAGCCCTGGGTACCGGAACATCGCCGGTCCCGTCGCTGGCTCCACAGTCAGCCCCATCGTTGGCCCCTGCACTTGCGGATGCAGAGGTAGAGAAGATCGCTCGCATCTGCATGGTGCAGTGCGGGCAGATGGTGGGGGCTCGGCTAGAGGCCATAGAGCCGAGGCTCCTCCCAGCCGAAACCCTCCGCCCACCGCTCGCTGCGGACAAGCGGAGGAAGGAGGCAGTGGCCATGACTGAGCCCAGACAGTCAGGGAAGGGGACCAAAATGCCCGCAGTTGGGGCCGCAAAGCCCGCGGATGCGGCTAGAAAGCCCGCAAAGGCCGCGCCCACTTCCCAGGTGGCGGCATCTCCGAGTGCTCCCTCGGCGACTGCGTCCGGACCTTCTACGGAGGCCTGGACGACGGTCGTCAAAAGGAAGAAAAAGAAGAAGGCGGCACCGCCAGCTCCCGCAAGAGCACCGGCGCCAGCCAGAAGGAAGACCCAGGGGCCGCCTAGGGCGACAGCCCCACGCTCCGCGGCTGTGGTAATTACTCTGCAGCCGGGAGCTGTCGAGAGGGGCCTCTCTTATAAGGCGGTCCTTGCGGAGGCGAAGGCCAAGGTCGCATTCCCTGACCTTGGCACACCGTCCGGCTTCATTCTGAGGCCGGCCATTACAGGGGCGCGGCTGCTGCAGGTTTCCGGTGCCGGTAGCAGTGAAAAGGCGGACATTTTGGCCGCCAAACTGAAGGAGGTCCTCAACCCGGAGGACGTTCGGGTGTCCAGGCCCATGAAGACGAGCGAGTTGCGCGTCGACGGCCTGGACGACTCGACGACCCCGGCTGAGGTCGCGGCGGCCGTCGCCAGGGTCGGTGGGTGTCTGGCTGACGATGTCCGCACAGGCGAGATCCGCGCCGACTCTTCCGGGCTCGGCGCGATCTGGGTGAAGTGTCCGGTGGCGGCGGCCAATAAGGTCGCCGACGCTGGGCGTCTGTTGGTGGGGTGGGTTGCAGCGAGAGTCAAGCTGCTGCAACCCAGGGCTTTGCGGTGTTTCCGTTGCCTGGATATGGGGCATGTCCGGGCAAGGTGCACCGCAGAAATAGACCGCAGCGAGCAGTGTTATCGCTGCGGTCAGCCCGGCCACAAGGCCACCCAGTGCTCCGCCGCACCAAACTGCAGCCTTTGTGCTGCTGCAGGGAGGCCCGCTGGGCACAGAGCGGGTGGCAAAGCCTGTGGTGCGCCCACTAAAAAGGGCAAAAAGCGGAGGCGAAGAAGGGGTGCCAAGGCTGCCGGGGGCTCTTTGCCCCCCCCTCAGCCTGGGTGCTCAACGGCCGACTCCCGGCCTAGGAATGGTGCTGTGGAGGGAATGGACTGCGTATAATGGCGCCTTACCATTTCCTCCAGGGCAATATCAACCACGCTGCCAGAGCTCAGGACCTCTTGCTCCAGAGCATGGCAGCGTGGTCGATCGACGTGGCTGTGGTCGCCGAGCCGTACTTTGTCCCCCCCAGAGATAACTGGGTGGGAGACTTGGACGGTTCGGTGGCCATAATTGGCGGGGCTCTTGTCAACCCGTCCCGAGGTCACGGCTGGGTAGCCGCCCTCGCGGACGGCATTGGCACGGTTGGGGCGTATTTCTCGCCCAACAAGAGCCTCGCCGACTTCGAGAACTTCCTTGTCGAGTTGGGCGCCGTCGTAGGCCGACTCCACCCTCGCCCTGTGCTGTTACTAGGGGATCTCAACGCCAAGTCATCGGCGTGGGGATCTCCGGTGACCGACGCTAGGGGCGAGGCGCTGGAAGAGTGGGCGGTCACGACCGGCCTGGTTGTCCTAAACCGGGGCTCGGTCCACACGTGCGTGCGGCAGCGGGGCGGATCTATAGTGGACGTCTCGTTTGCAAGCCCTGCTGTCGCAAGCCGTGTCCACGACTGGCGTGTCGCTGTGGAGGTGGAGACGTTGTCGGATCACAGATATATCCGGTTCGACGTCTCCACCCAGACCACCGGCGACCGTCGTCCATCGGCCCCGCGAATGGACGGCCCGCGCTGGGCGCGTAAGCGCATCGACAGGGAACTTCTCGAGGAGGCTGCTATTGTCCAGGCCTGGAGCCGGGAGTCGGCAACAGACGGACCCGTCGACGTCGAACAGGGGGCGCTGTGGTTCCGCGGGGCGATGACGCACATCTGCGACGCGTCCATGCCCCGCGTCCACACGCATTCAGCGAGGCGCCAGGTGTACTGGTGGTCTGCCGAGATCGCGCGGCTACGTGTCGCCTGCGTGTCGGTCAGGCGCCAGTACACCCACTACCGCAGGAGACGTCGTCGGGTCCCTGACGAAGAAGCCGCGCTGTATGAGGTGTACCGCGCGGCGAAGGAGGCTCTGTGGCTGGCCATCGGCGAAGCGAAGACGCGAGCTAGGGAGGAGATGTTGGAGACTCTCGACGGAGATCCGTGGGGGCGCCCCTATCGGGCGGTTCGAGGGAAACTTCGAGCCGCGGCGCCTCCACTCACGGAGAGTCTCCAACCAGAGCTGCTGGAGGAGGTCGTCGCAGCCCTCTTCCCAGCAAGAGCGGAGCACACTCCGCCGCCGATGGCTTTGCCCACAGCCGCAGAGCCTACAGAAGGGAACGCCATCAGCGTCCCAGAAGTGACACAAGGAGAGATGGGGGCGGCCGTGTTGCGGCTCCGGACCAAGAACGTGGCTCCGGGGCCCGACGGTATACACGGCTGCGCGTTGGCCCTCGCTCTGAAGGAGCTAGAGCCCCAACTGAGAGGACTCTTCACAGCGTGCCTTGAGCAGGGCCGGTTTCCCAGTTTGTGGAAATCAGGTCGTCTGGTCCTGCTCAAGAAGGCGGGGCGCCCAGCGGACTCACCGTCCGCGTACAGGCCCATAGTGTTGCTGGACGAGGTCGGGAAATTATTCGAGCGAATTATCGCTGCCCGCCTCGTCCACCACTTGTGCAGAGAGGGGCCTGACCTGGCCGAGAGCCAGTTTGGCTTTCGGCACGGGCGCTCCACCATCCACGCAATATCGCGTGTGAGAGTCCTGGCAGAGGAAGCAGTATCCCAGGGTGGGGTGATGTTGGCGGTGTCCTTGGACATTTCCAACGCCTTCAACACCCTGCCTTGGAGCTGCATTCGGGAGGCACTGCTGTACCATCGGGTGCCTCTCTACCTCTGCCACATCGTTGGGGCTTATCTCGAGGATAGGGGTGTCACCTACATGGGACGTGATGGCGGAAACCAGCGCCGCATGTCGTGCGGTGTTCCACAGGGCTCGGTCGTTGGCCCGCTCCTGTGGAACATCGGGTACGACTGGGTGCTGAGGGGCGAGCTCCCGCCGGGCGTGGAACTGACGTGTTATGCGGATGACACGCTGGTCACGGCCCGGGGGAGCTCGTACAGGGAGGCAGCGTTGCTGGCGACGGCTGCGGTTTCACAGGTGGTGAGCCGCATACGGCGCCTAGGCCTGGAGGTAGCCCTCAACAAGTCGGAGGCCATGGCCTTTCATGGCCCCCGGCGGGCGCCGCCGGCCGGATCACACATCGTGGTCGGGGGGTGTCGGATCGCTGTCGAGTCCACCATGAAATATCTGGGATTGGTGCTCGACAGCCGGTGGGACTTCGGCCCCCACTTCCGGCGGCTGGCGCCCAAGTTGATGGGCGCGGCTGGGGCGCTGTCAACGCTGCTTCCCAATCTGGGGGGCCCGAGCGCCGCCTGTAGGCGGCTTTACGTGGGGATCGTGCGATCCATGGCCCTGTATGGGGCCCCAATCTGGGCGGCTGACCTGACGGCCGGCAGCATCGCTGTTCTGCGAAGACCGCAGCGAGCGATGGCCGTCAGAGTCATCAGGGGATATCGCACGGTCTCCTACGAGGCGGCCTGTGTACTGGCTGGATCTCCACCGTGGGACCTCGAGGCGAAAGTACTCGCGTCACTGTATCGGTGGCGCGAGGAAGCGCGGGAGCGAGGCGAGCGACTGACGGAGCGACACATGGAGCTTCGTCGGTCGCAGCTCCGCGCAGCCCTGGTGGCGAGCTGGCAGGACAGGCTTTCACGCCCTACCGCCGGCCTCGCCACCGTCGAGGCGGTCCGGCCAGTACTCGGGCCCTGGCTCGGGAGGAGGCACGGCTCCCTGTCGTTTCGGGCGACGCAGGTGCTCTCGGGGCATGGTTGCTTCGGGAAGTACCTGTGTCGCATAAACAGGGAGCCGGACGCCCGGTGTCACCACTGCGTCGACTGCCGGGAGGACACGGCGCGGCATACGCTGGCAGAATGTGCCGCTTGGGAGGAGCCGCGTCGTGTCCTCGTCTCAGAAGTAGGCAGTGACCTATCGCTGCCGGCCGTGGTCGAGTCGATGGTCGGCAGCGAGGGGTCCTGGGACGCGGTGGTATCCTTCTGCGAAACAGTCATGTCGCAGAAGGAGGCTGCGGAAAGGGAGCGGGAGATATCTTCCGCGCACCCTGCCCGCAGCAGGCGCACTGGGCGTCGGCGGAGGGCGGATAACGCCCTCTTCCAGCCCCCCTAAATGGGTCCAGGGGCGACGGATCTGGGGACATCCGTCGCCCCCTATTGTACGGACCCGAGATGGTGGCGCGTAGTGTTCCACGCGCGCCTCTCTGTGATGTATGGGGGGGAGTTTAACACCTCACTCCCCCCCAACGTGAGGAGGCCCGCGAAGGCGGGCCGGCACCAGTCGGGGATCGCGGAAGACATATTGGTTCCCGTGGTCCCCGACGTAGGTGTGGGACGGAACACCGGGGTGGTTTTAGTCAGTAAGAGTCTGACAGACCCCTCCGCCCACCCTAGGGCGGAGGACATCCATGAGGATTTCCACCTCGTGATCAAAAAAAAAAAAAAAAAAAGGTTAGGTTGGGGTGCGTGCAGAAAACCTCCTCGTGTGCCTTGACTGCTGCTCGTTCCTTGTGGATACGTCCGGGGGAAAGGGCAGCCGTTGGGCCGGTGCACTCTGGGTACAGCCAATATTCTCTCCATGTCGGAGACAATATTGACTGTGGCGAATTTCTGCGTGGGGGGGCGGAGCTTCATGCTCCTGGGTCGGTTCACCTGGACCGACCAACCGTCATCCACTCCTCCCTCTGCTTACAGAGGACAGGTTGTTTGGTGACGACGGCGGCGCTCGTTGTGCACTCAACTGCCAACGGGCTAGCAGCGAGGGATCTGATCCTCCTGACTGCACCCGTCGAAATCGTAATCCGTGACGAGATCATGGTCATGTTTTATGACTTGGAACGGGACGAGGATCTTGGCTTAACCGCCCGGATCGCGAGGAAGATAACCTCTATAAAAAATTCCTCTAATACCAAGTTTTGGTGTGCGGCGAGGGTATGGATGGCTGAGGAGTAGTGTCAGTCACGAGCGCACCCCCAGCCAGGGTACCAGTGGACCCCCTGGTTGGGTTACAAATTTACACTTACCTAGGGACAGGGGGTGAACCTAGGTGGACTTTTTACATCCCCCACACTCGTGGGATTCATATGGAATTGAACCAAATCAAAAACAAATTGACGAAAGTGCCGACCGTTGTGGTCGAGCGTATGCGGTCGGGTGCGGCTTCGGATACCGACGCCGCGTCCGACAGGATGAGCGTGGCGAGCGTGAGCTCGCAGCGCTCGCGAAAGGAAGAGGGGGTGGCAAGGGGCCGCGGTAAGCGCTCGCCACGCTCCTCTAGCGAGGAGAGCCTGCCGGCACCTAAGGTGCCGACGGGCAGTAGTAGACGAGGTCGAGCGGTGGCTGGCAGAGCTGCTGTTCCTTCGGTGGAGCGCGACGAGCGGGGGCGCTTCGCGTCTGTGTCTCGGCCCGACACTCCGGCTCCAGTGGAGCCCGTAGAGATGTTGGAGAGTGACCCGACAAGCGAGAGCTCCCTGCTCGGGCTCAATAAGGCGGAAGCCAATGCCGCAAAGCGGGCACAGCGCAGGGCTGTGGCAGAGGACGAAGTCAGCGAGCTGACTCGTCAGTTGCAGGAGCGGCGCTCAGCCCGGATGGCTGCAGGAGGGGGTTTGTCGCGGGTGACGCATTGCCGCCAGGTTATGGACGGCATGGATGTGATCCTGAAGGTTGCCACAAAATCCGGCAACCTGAAGGGCACATTCACGCGCGCCCTTAAGGAGGTGGCTGAGATCATGAAGGAGTCAGCTGAGGTCCTCCTTAATGGTTCAGGCTCGGAGGAGACGGCGGAAATATGGGAGGAGGAGAAACGCCGTCTTCGATCCGAATTAGAGGACCTCAAGCGGGAGGTTGCCGTCCTGCGGGCAGCCCCGCGCACTGGTACATATCCGGTCCCGTCGCTGGCTCCACGGTCGGCCCCCTCATCGGCCCCTGCACTTGCGGATGCAGAGGTCGAGAAGATCGCTCGCATCTGCATGGTGCAGTGCGGGCAGATGGTGGGGGCTCGGCTAGAGGCCATAGAGCCGAGGCTCCTCCCAGCCGAAACCCTCCGCCCACCGCTCGCTGCGGACAAGCGGAGGAAGGAGGCGGTGGCCATGACTGAGCCCAGACAATCAGGGAAGGGGACCAAAATGCCCGCAGTTGGGGCCGCAAAGCCCGCGGATGCGGCTAGAAAGCCCGCAAAGGCCGCGCCAAATTCCCAGGCGGTGGCTTCTTTGAGTGCTTCCTCGGCGACTGCGTCCGGACCTTCTACGGAGGCCTGGACGACGGTCGTCAAAAGGAAGAAAAAGAAGAAGGCGGCACCGCCAGCTCCCGCAAGGGCACCGGCGCCAGCCAGAAGGAAGACCCAGGGGCCGCCTAGGGCGACAGCCCCACGCTCCGCGGCTGTGGTAATTACTCTGCAGCCCGGAGCTGTCGAGAGGGGCCTCTCTTATAAGGCGGTCCTTGCGGAGGCGAAGGCCAAGGTCGCATTCCCTGACCTTGGCACACCGTCCGGCTTCATTCTGAGGCCGGCCATTACAGGGGCGCGGCTGCTGCAGGTTTCCGGTGCCGGTAGCAGTGAAAAGGCGGACATTTTGGCCGCCAAACTGAAGGAGGTCCTCAACCCGGAGGACGTTCGGGTGTCCAGGCCCATGAAGACGAGCGAGTTGCGCGTCGACGGCCTGGACGACTCGACGACCCCGGCTGAGGTCGCGGCGGCCGTCGCCAGGGTCGGTGGGTGTCTGGCTGACGATGTCCGCACAGGCGAGATCCGCGCCGACTCTTCCGGGCTCGGCGCGATCTGGGTGAAGTGTCCGGTGGCGGCGGCCAATAAGGTCGCCGACGCTGGGCGTCTGTTGGTGGGGTGGGTTGCAGCGAGAGTCAAGCTGCTGCAACCCAGGGCTTTGCGGTGTTTCCGTTGCCTGGATATGGGGCATGTCCGGGCACGGTGCACCGCAGAAATAGACCGCAGCGAGCAGTGTTATCGCTGCGGTCAGCCCGGCCACAAGGCCACCCAGTGCTCCGCCGCACCAAACTGCAGCCTTTGTGCTGCTGCAGGGAGGCCCGCTGGGCACAGAGCGGGTGGCAAAGCCTGTGGTGCGCCCACTAAAAAGGGCAAAAAGCGGAGGCGAAGAAGGGGTGCCAAGGCTGCCGGGGGCTCTTTGCCCCCCCCTCAGCCTGGGTGCTCAACGGTCGACTCCCGGCCTAGGAATGGTGCTGTGGAGGGAATGGACTGCGTATAATGGCGCCTTACCATTTCCTCCAGGGCAATATCAACCACGCTGCCAGAGCTCAGGACCTCTTGCTCCAGAGCATGGCAGCGTGGTCGATCGACGTGGCTGTGGTCGCCGAGCCGTACTTTGTCCCCCCCAGAGATAACTGGGTGGGAGACTTGGACGGTTCGGTGGCCATAATTGGCGGGGCTCTTGTCAACCCGTCCCGAGGTCACGGCTGGGTAGCCGCCCTCGCGGACGGCATTGGCACGGTTGGGGCGTATTTCTCGCCCAACAAGAGCCTCGCCGACTTCGAGAACTTCCTTGTCGAGTTGGGCGCCGTCGTAGGCCGACTCCACCCTCGCCCTGTGCTGTTACTAGGGGATCTCAACGCCAAGTCATCGGCGTGGGGATCTCCAGTGACCGACGCTAGGGGCGAGGCGCTGGAAGAGTGGGCGGTCACGACCGGCCTGGTTGTCCTAAACCGGGGCTCGGTCCACACGTGCGTGCGGCAGCGGGGCGGATCTATAGTGGACGTCTCGTTTGCAAGCCCTGCTGTCGCAAGCCGTGTCCACGACTGGCGTGTCGCTGTGGAGGTGGAGACGTTGTCGGATCACAGATATATCCGGTTCGACGTCTCCACCCAGACCACTGGCGACCGTCGTCCATCGGCCCCGCGAATGGACGGCCCGCGCTGGGCGCGTAAGCGCATCGACAGGGAACTTCTCGAGGAGGCTGCTATTGTCCAGGCCTGGAGCCGGGAGTCGGCAACGGACGGACCCGTCGACGTCGAAGAGGGGGCGCTGTGGTTCCGCGGGGCGATGACGCACATCTGCGACGCGTCCATGCCCCGCGTCCACACGCATTCAGCGAGGCGCCAGGTGTACTGGTGGTCTGCCGAGATCGCGCGGCTACGTGTCGCCTGCGTGTCGGTCAGGCGCCAGTACACCCACTACCGCAGGAGACGTCGTCGGGTCCCTGACGAAGAAGCCGCGCTGTATGAGGTGTACCGCGCGGCGAAGGAGGCTCTGTGGCTGGCCATCGGCGAAGCGAAGACGCGAGCTAGGGAGGAGATGTTGGAGACTCTCGACGGAGATCCGTGGGGGCGCCCCTATCGGGCGGTTCGAGGGAAACTTCGAGCCGCGGCGCCCCCACTCACGGAGAGTCTCCAACCAGAGCTGCTGGAGGAGGTCGTCGCAGCCCTCTTCCCAGCAAGAGCGGAGCACACTCCACCGCCGATGGCTTTGCCCACAGCCGCAGAGCCTACAGAAGGGAACGCCATCAGCGTCCCAGAGGTGACACAAGGAGAGATGGGGGCGGCCGTGTTGCGGCTCCGGGCCAAGAACGTGGCTCCGGGGCCCGACGGTATACACGGCTGCGCGTTGGCCCTCGCTCTGAAGGAGCTAGAGCCCCAACTGAGAGGACTCTTCACAGCGTGCCTTGAGCAGGGCCGGTTTCCCAGTTTGTGGAAATCAGGTCGTCTGGTCCTGCTCAAGAAGGCGGGGCGCCCAGCGGACTCACCGTCCGCGTACAGGCCCATAGTGTTGCTGGACGAGGTCGGGAAATTATTCGAGCGAATTATCGCTGCCCGCCTCGTCCACCACTTGTGCAGAGAGGGGCCTGACCTGGCCGAGAGCCAGTTTGGCTTTCGGCACGGGCGCTCCACCATCCACGCAATATCGCGTGTGAGAGTCCTGGCAGAGGAAGCAGTGTCCCAGGGTGGGGTGATGTTGGCGGTGTCCTTGGACATTTCCAACGCCTTCAACACCCTGCCTTGGAGCTGCATTCGGGAGGCACTGCTGTACCATCGGGTGCCTCCCTACCTCTGCCACATCGTTGGGGCTTATCTCGAGGATAGGGGTGTCACCTACATGGGACGTGATGGCGGAAACCAGCGCCGCATGTCGTGCGGTGTTCCACAGGGCTCGGTCGTTGGCCCGCTCCTGTGGAACATCGGGTACGACTGGGTGCTGAGGGGCGAGCTCCCGCCGGGCGTGGAACTGACGTGTTATGCAGATGACACGCTGGTCACGGCCCGGGGGAGCTCGTACAGGGAGGCAGCGTTGCTGGCGACGGCTGCGGTTTCACAGGTGGTGAGCCGCATACGGAGCCTAGGCCTGGAGGTAGCCCTCAACAAGTCGGAGGCCATGGCCTTTCATGGCCCCCGGCGGGCGCCGCCGGCCGGATCACACATCGTGGTCGGGGGGTGTCGGATCGCTGTCGAGTCCACCATGAAATATCTGGGATTGGTGCTCGACAGCCGGTGGGACTTCGGCCCCCACTTCCGGCGGCTGGCGCCCAAGTTGATGGGCGCGGCTGGGGCGCTGTCAACGCTGCTTCCCAATCTGGGGGGCCCGAGCGCCGCCTGTAGGCGGCTTTACGTGGGGATCGTGCGATCCATGGCCCTGTATGGGGCCCCAATCTGGGCGGCTGACCTGACGGCCGGCAGCATCGCTGTTCTGCGAAGACCGCAGCGAGCGATGGCCGTCAGAGTCATCAGGGGATATCGCACGGTCTCCTACGAGGCGGCCTGTGTACTGGCTGGATCCCCACCGTGGGACCTCGAGGCGAAAGTACTCGCGTCACTGTATCGGTGGCGCGAGGAAGCGCGGGAGCGAGGCGAGCGACTGACGGAGCGACACATGGAGCTTCGTCGGTCGCAGCTCCGCGCAGCCCTGGTGGCGAGCTGGCAGGACAGGCTTTCACGCCCTACCGCCGGCCTCGCCACCGTCGAGGCGGTCCGGCCAGTACTCGGGCCCTGGCTCGGGAGGAGGCACGGCTCCCTGTCGTTTCGGGCGACGCAGGTGCTCTCGGGGCATGGTTGCTTCGGGAAGTACCTGTGTCGCATAAACAGGGAGCCGGACGCCCGGTGTCACCACTGCGTCGACTGCCGGGAGGATACGGCGCGGCATACGCTGGCAGAATGTGCCGCTTGGGAGGAGCCGCGTCGTGTCCTCGTCTCAGAAGTAGACAGTGACCTATCGCTGCCGGCCGTTGTCGAGTCGATGGTCGGCAGCGAGGGGTCCTGGGACGCGGTGGTATCCTTTTGCGAAACAGTCATGTCGCAGAAGGAGGCTGCGGAAAGGGAGCGGGAGATATCTTCCGCGCACCCTGCCCGCAGCAGGCGCACCGGGCGTCGGCGGAGGGCGGATAACGCCCTCTTCCAGCCCCCCTAAATGGGTCCAGGGGCGACGGATCTGGGGACATCCGTCGCCCCCTATTGTACGGACCCGAGATGGTGGCGCGTAGTGTTCCACGCGCGCCTCTCTGTGATGTATGGGGGGGAGTTTAACACCTCACTCCCCCCCAACGTGAGGAGGCCCGCAAAGGCGGGCCGGCACCAGTTGGGGATCGCGGAAGACATATTGGTTCCCGTGGTCCCCGACGTAGGTGTGGGACGGAACACCGGGGTGGTTTTAGTCAGTAAGAGTCTGACAGACCCCTCCGCCCACCCCAGGGCGGGGGACATCCATGAGGATTTCCACCTCGTGATCAAAAAAAAAAAAAAAAAAAAGGTTAGGTTAGGTTAGGTTAGGTTAGGTTAGGTTTTTTTTTTTTTTTTTTTTTTTTTATGGTGAGTTTTTTACCGCGGACATGGTGGTCCGCGCACTTGTTTACAAAATTAATTATTTATAGGTTTTGATATTATTACAATTATTTGACTCCTAATCCGGACACTTAAATCTAGGTTATTTCTTAACTTAAATCTACGTGAGTCCATCTCATACATATAAATATATTTTTTTTTTTTTTTTATTTTTTTTTTTTTCTATGTATAATTTTTTAAAAACATGCACATGCTGTTATTTTATATATACGTATATCTTTTTTTTTTTTTTTTTTTTTTTTTTTTTTTTTTTTTTTTTTTTATATATACTATAATATTACATTGTTACACAGGCATTCTTTTGATGTTAAGATTTATTCTGTTGACATACTTTTATTGACAATTTGTGGTTTTGATGTTATACTATTTCATTTTAAGTTACTACACTTTTCGGGAAAGACTGCATGGCAGTGTGAACCGACCAGCCCCACCGACGGCTTCCGTTCACGGAAATGACGTACGCATCCGCGCCGCTTAGCTCAACCATTTTTGAGGGAACTTAACGACCGGATACGCAGCGCCACCATCGGCTAGACAGTTATGCGAGTATGACAGATTCACTCTGCCACGCAGTTTTACAATTTGATTTTATGGTGGGTGTTAGTGTGAGTGATTCTAGGTGGGTTTGTTTGGGTTTGGAGTTTGGGTGGGACTTGTTAGTTGTATGTTTAGGTGTTAATTCGGTGTCTGCTGACCAGGGACTTCGCTAACCGGAGCAAGGCTTCCATGACGACTACGTCTCGATGCTGCATGGCCGTCTTCAAGTTGTAGTCGATGACGGCTTTAGTCGGCGCATCCATAGCTTTCTTTGCGAAACGGCCTATGGCGTCGTCGGCGTCGTCGGAGTAATAGACGCAACTGACAGTGTGTCTCGACACCGCCACTACCGCATGGGAGATACTGTCATGGATTTGGAGCCTCCTGGACTTGGTGTTGATGATGATTACGCTGTCGTAGGTCAACCCCTGAGCCTCGTGTATGGTCAAGGTACGCGACCCTTCGCCGGACCCATATCCCTGGTTCATAAGAGAGGCTTTCTCCTCCTGCGTATGAACCAAGAACAGGGTGTTTTGGGCAGTTCTGGGTATCTGCGCTCCTGTATAACCTTCCACCCTCAGGGAGTGGACCCGCGACAGCGTCGACTTGGAGGAGTATATACCGGAGTATATCTCGCTCAGTGCAAGAGCCACATCCATCGGGTTGCGGTGTGTGCAAAGCAGCTCCCGGGTGATGCCAGCCACCAGGTTTGGACGGGTATACCTAAGAGCGAATAGGTTCTCTCTATCCAAATATGGAAGCTGGTTCACGTCTCCGATGAGGACAACCTCGCTTGCTCCTGACAACTTCACTGCCATTACTATGGCCCCAAAATGGTTCATTAGTGCCTCGTCTACCGTGAGACGGTAACATCGGTCTTGTGTTTTGAACCCGTTGGCTAAGATTGAGGCCATAGTGCGCACCTTTGTCTTGACTCGATCTCCTAAGCGGTGCGCAAGCTTCTCTCTGAGATCTTTGGCAGCTTCGGTCGTCGTGGTGGCTACGACATCTTTCTCCTCATCGAAGTGTTTCACCACCCAGGTTGTCTTGCCACAACCCGGGACTCCGTTAACCCACTCGATATTGGGTACCGCCCAACTTTCCTTCGATGCTGGTGTGTCCGAAGTCCCTAAAATGGACTGTGCCATTTCAAGGATCTTATCGTCCAGCATGATTTTGGTACATTTGGCGGTAACCACTATCGGGTCGTCGTTAGGCACGTTGAATTTGGGTTTGCCTGAGCGCTCCGTTTCCTCCTCGTCCAGGGCCACAAAACCACTCTTCGCGCCGTAGGCTGCCATGTACGAGCCCGTCATTTCTCCTTTGATGACCTGAGAATTGACGTTGTCGTACACTGCTGCCTCTGCTTCCTTGAGTAATACTCTTAACAGTCCTTCTGTGTTTCTCTGGAAGGTCTGTAAGATCTTGCCGCATGTCCTGAGATTGACCTCTCTAGTCGCTCTCACGATTGCAACATACTCAAGGAAGGCGCTCTTTACGTGGTCCGTGGTGCCCGAGTTTACTGCGAGGGTCGGCGGGCTGACTTGCCCTTTGTCGGCTCTGGTAGGCACTGGCTTTTGCGGTGATGGTTTTTTGGGGTTCTTCTGGAAGAACCTCTCCACTGCTGCTTCCAGTTTGTGCGATGGTGATGCATTACTGGTGCTTGGGAGCAGTGCACTGAGGAAAGTGCCGATGGCTTTCAGGCGACTCCTCGACTTAGCCTGATCTTCAGGGCTAATAGTCTTGCTCTGCTCCTTTGCAGCTTTTTCGGCGGCTGCCTTCTGCTGGGCCCTCTCGGAACCGCTTTGAGTAGTCGGGCTTGTTTTGGGGCTCGTCGTCATGGCTGTTGGTTGTCTGGGGGCTTTGAGGAAACTCAGGGATTCCCCTCTGTCCTCGTAGACAACGACCTCGTGTTGTTCTGAGGCCTTTAGACAGCCGAAACGGTCTACGACGTTACCTCTCTCTCCTCCGACTATCATTGCGTCGACACTTATTGTGCGGGTTGTGACTGCCGTATGCTCCCCTGCCTCCCTGATCCTCTGAAGCAACGCGTTTGCCTGAGCGAATGGAGTCTCCTCTCCCCACTCGAATAATGCGATCGTCTTTCCTTTAGATCGCAATAAACGGCATCGGTGAGTGGCTACTTCCACTTGAGGCAGTGCAGCATACTTGCTGCCCATCATGGTGGTTTTCGCAGTGCTTCCGTTGATCAAGGCGGCAAGGCCTGGTGATATTGGTATACGGGCCCTAGCTCGGCTTGAGCCTATGCAGAAGCTTATGCCTAACCTTTCGCCTTCCCTGTTCATAAATAGGGGGACGCCTCGCAGCCTGACGCCGGGGACTCCGTCTCCTCCACATGCCAGGAATTGCGTGATGGGCATGATGTTAGGGGCTGGATCTAGGCTGGCCTCTGGCACTGATGCTGCCGCTGGTGTTGTTTGTTGGTTGGTGTTAGTGCGTGTAGTTTGTGTTGTGGTGAGTGATATTCCTGTTGTGTTTTGTGTGTTTGTCGTTGTTGCTTGTGTAGTGATTGTTGTGGTTGCTGTAGTGGTTGTGGTTGTCGTGGTTGTTGTTGGTGTGGTAGTGACAGGTGGTAGTCGGTTTCGACTATGCAAGGTTGTGTCCGTTTTGTTGGCCCCTGCTGCTACAGTGGCGACTTTACTCGCGAATGCCAAGAATGGTTTCCTGGTGGCCGGTCTCCCCATGATGGTTTGGAGTGTGGACTGGCTTAGCTGGATTTCGATCTTCACTTCCAGCTCCATTCTTTCGTGACTAAACCTTGGGCATTCGAAGAGCAGGTGCCAGACTGTTTCTTCACAGCTAGGGTCACAGACGCACGAGGGACTATCTTTGAGATGGAAGCGGTGGAGGTACGCTGAGAATCCTCCGTGTCCTGTTAGGACTTGTACATGGACCGGTGAGAGAGCTGTTTCTCTGAGTGTTCTTTTCGCCGCTAGGACGTCTGGGAAGAACACTTTTGTGACCGCTCCTGTGCTCGAGGACTCGTATCGCGCCTGCCACTTTCTGATAGTCCCCTCCCGTATTTTCCTCCTCACGAACGATACGGGGACCTTGTTATAGTCTGCTGTCTCTTTGGTTAGGGCTGCCTCCTTGGCTAGCTCGTCCGCTCTTTCATTCCCGGCGGTTCCCACGTGGGCCCTGAGCCAAAAGAGTTTCACTTCTCTGCCCTCCTCTCGGATCTTGCGGACGCATCTCTTGATTTGGAGTGCCAGGTGGTGAGTGACAGACGGACTCCGCAGCAAATCAAGTGACGACCTAGAGTCACTTAAGATGCTTACGGATGTCTCTCCAGACTCTCTTGCCATCCTGACAGCCCTGAAGAGAGCGTACATTTCCGATTGGAAGACTGTGTTGTGAGGCTCCAGGCCGAAGGTGCTGAACTTGGACTCCTTTCCGTTTTCCCACCAGGTCAGGGCAGCTCCGACCTTCCCCTCTATCTTGCTGCCGTCGGTGTATATTTGGGGACCGATTACTTGGTGGGTTTCCAGGGTTTCGGGAGTCAAGTCTTCTAGGCGTGCATACTCTGTTGTTGTGAGTAGCGCTGGGTGGGGATTTTGGGAGTGGTGCACGTTGCACTCCAGCTCACGACCCGGCGGTATGAACTCTAGGGAATGGCCCTTTTTGATCTTGAAAAGGGTTGCGGCCTCGATTACCCGGAGATCTAGGGGGAGTTGGCCTGACAGGATAAGTGCCGATGTCAGAGACACCGTGCGGTATGCTTTGCAGATCTTCTGCGCAAAACCTCTCTGCAGTGAGTCAAACTGATTTCTTGTCATCAGTTTCTCAGCTGCAGGGGCCCACGCACTCGCTGCATACATCACGATAGGCTCTATCACCGACACGTATATCGTCCTAATTATCTCTCTGTTGAGACCCCAAGTCACCTTCGCCGCGCATGCCAGCTGCTTGTAGATGTCTGCAGCCTTTTTACAGGTTGCGGACACGTGCGCGTTGAAGGTGAGTTTAGAGTCTATTGTGAGACCCAGCAGCTTGACCTCTTCGACCAGGTTCAGCCGCGTGCCCGACATGTGGAGTACCGGAATGTCGTACTTAAGCTTCTTCGTTAACACCATCGCATTGGTCTTGTGCGCGGCGAAACGTAGCTTATTTTGGACGCCCCATTCCGATACTATGTCTAGCGTGTCGTTGGCTGACTGCTGCAGGGGACCGGCTGCAAAGTCCGAGAAAACTAGGACAACGTCGTCTGCGAAGGCTTGGCAGTACACCCCCATTCTGGCCATCTTGTGTAAAAGCGAATCTAGGATAAGGTTCCAGAACGTCGGTCCGGCAATTGAGCCCTGGACGCATCCTTTCGTGGTACCCTTCTCGCTAGTCGCTCTGGCGTAGTTGACCCTGATGTTCCGGTCTTCCAGGTATGAGGTGACGAGAGCGTAGATGTTTTTTGGACAGTGTTTGACCACCATCTGCCTTTTGAGTGCTGGCCACCACGCATTATCGAAGGCTCCCTCTATGTCCAATGATATCAAAAGCACGATCTTTTTGGCTTTGATTTCGGCACGGATATGTCCCATTAGGGCATAGAGGGCGTCCTCGGTTCCGCGTTGCGGCATGAAACCGTACTGGTTTGTGTTCAGTGTCGGGAGGAAGTGCCACTGGAGTCGGCCTACTAGGAGTTTCTCGACGATTTTTCCTAGGACCGAGAGCAAACCTATTGGCCTGTACGACTTTGGGCTGGTGTAGTCGTCCTTGCCCGGCTTGCGGAGAATGCACACGTGGGCGACCTTCCACTGCTTCGGGAAGTGGGACAGCGACAAGCACCTGTTGGCTATCGCTAAGAACACTTCCCTATTGCAGTTTATTGCCGCTGTGCAGATGTCTGCCGTTAATCCATCGGGACCGGGAGCTTTTTTCGGATTTTGGTTCTGAAGAACCATTTCCAGCTCCGCGTCCGTGAAGGGTGGATCGTCAGCAGACAGACCTCGGGGGTTTTCCTTCTCCGCTAGCCTCCTCAGAGCGGTGTGGTATGGCTGTTCGGCATCCGTTGAGTCATCGGGGTAGAAGGTTTTTGCCAGAAGATCCGCGGATTGCTCTGGGCTGAGCGTCTCGCCTGCGGCGTTTCTCAGGAGGGTGTCGTCCTGTCTTCTGGCTGTCTTCCTAAGTACCCTGTAGATGCCGTCCCACATGCTCTCTCGGTCCTGTGTCGAGCAGAACTCTTTCCAGTTGGCTGTGGCTGCTTCCATTGCTGCTGTGGTGTACGCTTGTTTGGCCAGTACGTATTCTTGGATGGTGAAGTGTCTCCGGCTTGCGGCTGCATTTCGGATCCTTCTCTTTTTCGTCATCGCGTCTTTTTTGAGACGATCTAGAGAAGGGCTCCACCATGGGGGCTTGGCGTTCAGTTTAGGCGACCCCAGTTTTGGGATCGCGTCCTCGCATGAGCGGTGGATGTTAGTTGTGTACTCTGTGATGAGTGACTCCAATTCCTCTGGGTTCGAGACGCTCGAGACTCTGACTGGTGTGATGTCATTTTCTGCTAAGCTGGTCTTGAAGTGCGTGCTGAAGTCGGACCACTTTGCCTTCTTGGTGTTGTAGATGCGCGTCGAGATCGGCCTAATTGGTTCTAAGGCCTTTTCTAAACGCATGGAGAAGGTTATCGCGTTGTGGTCTGAAGTTGTTAGGCTCCTTTCTACACGCCAGTCCTCAACCTTGCCTAGCAGTGACAGGCTGCATACCGTCACATCGACGATGCTTGTGCACCACCTGTCTCCTCTATAGGTCTCGAACGTTGGAGTTTGTCCTGTATTGAGGATGTGGAGATCCCGCTCATTGAGGAACGAGTTGTACGCCGCTCCGCGATGGTTTTCGGAAACACTTCCCCACCACTGGCTCCAGGCGTTTACGTCTCCTCCCACCAGGATGTTGTTTGTGTGTAATTTTTGTATTGTGTTGTGTGTTTCTGAAAGGTATGGTTCGATGTCCTGGTCACCTTCAAAATAGACCGATAGTACCCCAAAGCTGACCTGGCCCGCCTTCAGCAAAACGGCCGCGACATTCTCGGTCACAAGCTGGGGGTCGTGGATGACCTCCAGGTTGTGCCCGAAAATAACGATAGCGGCTTTTACTGGTTTCTGGCGGTTCAGGCTACACTGGATGACTCGCGTGCCGGGGCTTTGTTTCATCACACCTGTTCTTCCTACATAGGGCTCTTGAACAAGTGCTACTGAAACTCCCTTTGCCTGCGCCGCCAGGTGTAGTTCTTCTGTGGCCAGCTTGGAGCGCTGAAGATTTACCTGGATGAACGGCAATCTTGCTATCGGTCTTGTTGTGTTTTGAGAGGTGACTGGTTGGTTGGTGTGTGTGGTGTCTTGGTCGCCCTTAGCAATAGGAAACGCGCGACCTTGCTATGCCATCCCATTTTTGGCGTTCCTGGCAGTCTTCGCTGAACGCTGTGTGTGCCAGGTCGCTGCCCGTCCCGTGTGCCACTTTGCAGTTGATGCAGGTGGGCTGTTTGCCTTCAGCTCGAGTAAGGCAGTCCCTCACATTATGTGCACCGCTGCAGTAACTGCACACTTCTTTTCCAGCCTTGCATATGGACTTGTTGTGTCCGTATGCAAGGCACATAGTGCATTGGACTAGTGGGGACTGGTCCTCAATCGAGCATCGCTTTATGCCCACGTGGACTTTTTGGGCCTGCGTGTAGCTTTTCCAGAGCTCCGGGGAGAGCTCCAGAACGGGGTGGCATTCGTGGGGGTTCCTCGCGCGCTTCCTATAGCGCACCTTTAGGGTCTGTCCATCGACAGCGACGTCCTGCAGAAGATGCTTATTCTGCGCCCTAAGGAGATCGACGATCTCCCCGTCGCTGTAGCTGGACAGCACTCCCTTGATGCAGACGAGAGGGTTTTGGGGTTTCGGCTCCTGGACTTTGAGCCCTGCGTTGGTCTTGAATTGGTCCTTAACTTTGATAAGGTCCGACTTACTCGCGCACCTTAGGACCACTTTTTGGTTGCGCGCCTTCCGGACTGTATCGACTCGGGCTCCACTTGTTTTTAGGTCCAGGGCGGTCCTGATCCTCTCGATCACGTTGTCTCCAGTGTGCTGGGGATTCGTGGACGAGACAATCAGGGTGTGGTTGGGTTGTGTGGGTGGTTTAGGGGGTTTTGGTGTGCTAGTGACCTGGGCAAAGGTTTTGGGGCCCTGCTGTTTCTGGAGCGGTCTCTCCGCTTTACCCAGGTCCGCCACCCCCTTCTCGATATTTTGGAGGCTCTTCTTCACCTCCCCGACTGCCAGTTCCGCCTCCAGATTCAGCGCCGAAGGCGCCTGGATTGGCGGTTCTTTGTCGCGCAGTACGCGGAGGTCCGCTGAGACGAGCTCCAGCCTTTCAGAAATGGGTTGCAGGTGTTTGGTGATGTTGATTGGTGGTTGTGGTGGTGGTGGTGGGGAGGGTACAGGCCTGTTGGCGATGGCTTGTAGCTGTTTCTGTAGTGAGGCCACGGCCTCATCAAATCTGATGGTAGTGAGGAGGCCTGTCTCCCGGCTACTAGGGACCGACTCGGTGTTTTTTGGGTGGGCGAGGTCCTCCTTGAGTCTCTCGAGCACCTTCCGGAGCACGTCCAGCTGGTTGGAGATACTGGCCATGTTTGTGTCGAGGCGTGAAAGCCCGGCCCCCATTGGATCGCACTTGGGATCCCCCGGGGCTCTTGTGCTCTCTGACCTCGTCTTTTCGTGCTCGCTGATGTTCTTGAGGGCTGCTGCGGCGACCTCGTCTTTTATTTCTTTGATGCCTTTGAAGGCATCAAGAGTCTCGTGTCCGAGCCATTCTCGGATCCCTTTCGCCTCTTTATGAGTTTCGGAGACGTCCGTACGCATGAGGGAGAGCTCCACCTTCAAGTTCATTAGATCTCGGGTATGAGCTCTCTCGACCCGCAAAAGCTCCTTTGCGTGTCGAGAGCGCTCCTTCTCAAGATTGAACTTGTGCCGAGCCCTCGAGTCCGCCAGCGACAGAGCTGTCTCATAGAGGCCTTGTAAACACTCATGGGCCGTGGCCTTGCACTCCCGCTTCATGTTACCGGCAGCTTCCAGGGCATCCTTTCCCCTCTGGAGAAGGTCGTTGGCCTCTCTGGTGGCCAGGTCCATTTCTACGCCTGTGCCCCTTCTCGGTGTTCTGTAGAGGAGGCTCGGCCGTCCGCTCTCGGAACGGTCGGCTTGGCTGATGGATGACGCCACCGAGCTCTCCTCGTCCGAGATGATCCGGCGGGGTGGGGAGATGCCGCATTGCTCCCAGTTTATAACGATTTCTGAAACTCTGCTGCGGCGTTCTGCAGACAGAGTCTCAGATAGTGGTGGTGTGCACCTCGGTACGTCCGGCTCCGACGATGCCTTTGGTGCCTGTGTCGGCTGTGGCTTCTGCGATGGACGCGCCGACTTCTCTGACACCACCGACTTGGCCGTATTTGTTAAGACCTTTTCGCGTAGGGATTTTGGGGGTTTCGCGGCCTCCGTGGTCATTTTGCGGGAGGTGGATTGTTGTTTTGATGACATTTTGTGTTACGATTTTATGATACTTGTGTATGCCTGTGTACGATAACTTAATCTAAATACTAAAACTAAAGATGGACTCACGGATGCTCCGCTGGTGGTCTGCGTCTGCTGTCCGATGAGGAGCCCGATAACTGCGGGACTCGATATTCTGAGTCCGTATGGCGCACTGGTGGTGGTCTTCAGTGGGATTCTGCGGTGGTTGGGTCACTACGTGTGTGGGGATGCCGAAATTCGGGATTCTGTTGGGGCCAAGTTATAGAACTTTTCCTACCCTTTCAAATGAGCCCAAACTCGGCTTTCTAGCTCTTACGGGAGCAAAGTTAGGTCGCGGGGGGGTGAGGTAGCCCTGAGGGGGGAGGGGCGGGGAGGTTTCACGGGGAGACGTTTGAGGGGGGGAGGGGGTGAGGGGGGGGGTCGGGGGGGGGGGAGGTTTCGTGGGGAGACGATTTGGGGGAGGGGGTGAGGGAGGGGGGAAGGGTAGGTAAATGATGGGTTTGGGGGGGGTTGCGGATTTTCGGGGATGAGGGGCCCCTTGGTGCCTCAGGCAAAGTCCAGAAATCCCAAGTCGATTGAGCCCAAACTCGGGGGGGGTGGGACTAAGGGTTCAGGAGTTCCCTCGGGGCTTACCTGGTGGTGAGCCGTGGAGTCGTCACACTGGTTGCTGGTCTGCAGGCGGAATCCTCGGCCGGCTTCGGAGTCTCCAGTAAGGGCTAGGATCGTTCGGTTTGCGTCACGCCTCGTGGTTTAGAAACACATGTGGCCGAAGTGAGGTTATTTTGTCACCGAAAACCACGTGTTTTGGCGATTTTCGCACCTTAATAACTCCTAGGCCCGTGCTCCGATCTTGCTGGACGATATGTCGCTGGATAGGTCTCCGCCGCGTTTCTCAGGGTTATTGTAGGTAGAACGACTCCACTAACCTTGGCTGATTTATTCACCGCTAAAGTTCCTGGGGTCCTGCTCTGCAACCCGCTGAGGTAGACACTTGCCCACACTAATCCTGGTGAATCAACACTACAGAATTCCACTGATAACTTTTTCACGCCCGTAACTCAACGCGTCTATTTTAGGGGAATTTTTTACGCGGAGCTGATGTTTATCGTGCGATGTATTATCGGTTACTGGGTTAGGTTAGGTTAGGTTAGGTTCCCGACGGTATACACGGCTGCGCGTTGGCCCTCGCTCTGAAGGAGCTAGAGCCCCAACTGAGAGGACTCTTCACAGCGTGCCTTGAGCAGGGCCGGTTTCCCAGTTTGTGGAAATCAGGTCGTCTGGTCCTGCTCAAGAAGGCGGGGCGCCCAGCGGACTCACCGTCCGCGTACAGGCCCATAGTGTTGTTGGACGAGGTCGGGAAGCTCTTCGAGCGAATTATCGCTGCCCGCCTCGTCCACCACTTGTGCAGGGAGGGGCCTGACCTGGCCGAGAGTCAGTTTGGCTTTCGGCACGGGCGCTCCACCATCCACGCAATATCGCGTGTGAGAGTCCTGGCAGAGGAAGCAGTGTCCCAGGGTGGGGTGATGTTGGCGGTGTCCTTGGACATATCCAACGCCTTCAACACCCTGCCTTGGAGCTGCATTCGGGAGGCACTGCTGTACCATCGGGTGCCTCCCTACCTCTGCCACATCGTTGGGGCTTATCTCGAGGATAGGGGTGTCACCTACATGGGACGCGATGGCGGAAACCAGCGCCGCATGTCGTGCGGTGTTCCACAGGGCTCGGTCGTTGGCCCGCTCTTGTGGAGCATCGGGTACGACTGGGTGCTGAGGGGCGAGCTCCCGCCGGGCGTGGAACTGACGTGTTATGCGGATGACACGCTGGTCACGGCCCGGGGGAGCGCGCCTAGGCCTGGAGGTGGCCCTCAACAAGTCGGAGGCCATGGCCTTTCATGGCCCCCGGCGGGCGCCGCCGGCCGGATCACACATCGTGGTCGGGGGTTGTCGGATCGCTGTCGAGTCCACCATGAAATATCTGGGATTGGTGCTCGACAGCCGGTGGGACTTCGGCCCCCACTTCCGGCGGCTGGCGCCCAAGTTGATGGGCGCGGCTGGGGCGCTATCAACGCTGCTTCCCAATCTGGGGGGCCCGAGCGCCGCCTGTAGGCGGCTCTACGTGGGGATCGTGCGATCCATGACCCTGTACGGGGCCCCGATCTGGGCGGCTGACCTGACGGCCGGCAGCATCGCTGTTCTGCGAAGACCGCAGCGAGCGATGGCCGTCAGAGTCATCAGGGGATATCGCACGATCTCCTACGAGGCGGCCTGTGTACTGGCTGGATCCCCACCGTGGGACCTCGAGGCGAAAGTACTCGCGTCACTGTATCGGTGGCGCGAGGAAGCGCGGGAGCGAGGCGAGCGACTGACGGAGCGACACATGGAGCTTCGTCGGTCGCAGCTCCGCGCAGCCCTGGTGGCGAGCTGGCAGGACAGGCTTTCACGCCCTACCGCCGGCCTCGCCACCGTCGAGGCGGTCCGGCCAGTACTCGGGCCCTGGCTCGGGAGGAGGCACGGCTCCCTGTCGTTTCGGGCGACGCAGGTGCTCTCGGGGCATGGTTGCTTCGGGAAGTACCTGTGTCGCATAAAAAGGGAGCCGGACGCCCGGTGTCACCACTGCGTCGACTGCCGGGAGGACACGGCGCGGCATACGCTGGCAGAATGTGCCGCTTGGGAGGAGCCGCGTCGTGTCCTCGTCTCAGAAGTAGGCAGTGACCTATCGCTGCCGGCCGTGGTCGAGTCGATGGTCGGCAGCGAGGGGTCCTGGGACGCGGTGGTATCCTTCTGCGAAACAGTCATGTCGCAGAAGGAGGCTGCGGAAAGGGAGCGGGAGATATCTTCCGCGCACCCTGCCCGCAGCAGGCGCACCGGGCGTCGGCGGAGGGCGGATAACGCCCTCTTCCAGCCCCCCTAAATGGGTCCAGGGGCGACGGATCTGGGGACATCCGTCGCCCCCTATTGTACGGACCCGAGATGGTGGCGCGTAGTGTTCCACGCGCGCCTCTCTGTGATGTATGGGGGGGAGTTTAACACCTCACTCCCCCCCAACGTGAGGAGGCCCGCGAAGGCGGGCCGGCACCAGTCGGGGATCGCGGAAGACATATTGGTTCCCGTGGTCCCCGACGTAGGTGTGGGACGGAACACCGGGGTGGTTTTAGTCAGTAAGAGTCTGACAGACCCCTCCGCCCACCCCAGGGCGGAGGACATCCATGAGGATTTCCACCTCGTGATCAAAAAAAAAAAAAAAAAAAAAAAAAAAGGTTAGGTTAGGTTAGGTTGGGGTGCGTGCAGAAAACCTCCTCGTGTGCCTTGACTGCTGCTCGTTCCCTGTGGATACGTCCGGGGGAAAGGGCAGCCGTTGGGCCGGTGCACTCTGGGTACAGCCAATATTCTCTCCATGTCGGAGACAATATTGACTGTGGCGAATTTCTGCGTGGGGGGGCGGAGCTTCATGCTCCTGGGTCGGTTCACCTGGACCGACCAACCGTCATCCACTCCTCCCTCTGCTTACAGAGGACAGGTTGTTTGGTGACGACGGCGGCGCTCGTTGTGCACTCACCTGCCAACGGGCTAGCAGCGGGGGATCTGATCCTCCTGACTGCACCCGTCGAAATCGTAATCCGTGACGAGATCATGGTCATGTTTTATGACTTGGAACGGGACGAGGATCTTGGCTTAACCGCCCGGATCGCGAGGAAGATAACCTCTATAAAAAATTCCTCTAATACCAAGTTTTGGTGTGCGGCGAGGGTATGAATGGCTGAGGAGTAGTGTCATCTGTAACTTTAGTTACAGGAGGCGCATCAGTCACGAGCGCACCCCCAGCCAGGGTACCAGTGGACCCCCTGGTTGGGTTACAAATTTACACTTACCTAGGGACAGGGGGTGAACCTAGGTGGACTTTTTACATCCCCCACACTCGTGGGAATCAAATGAATTTGAACTCAAAAACTAATTTGACGAAAGTGCCGATCGTTGTGGTCGAGCGTATGGGGTCAGGTGCGGCGTCGGATACCGACGCCGCGTCCGACAGAATGAGCGTGGCGAGCGTGAGCTCGCAGCGCTCGCGAAAGGAAGAGGGGGTGGCGAGGCGCCGTGGTAAGCGCTCGCCACGGTCCTCTAGCGAGGAGAGCCTGCCGGCGCCAAAGGTGCCGACAGGCAGTAGTAGGAGAGGAAGAGCGGTTGCAAGTGGAGCTCCTGCTCGTTCCGCGGAGCGTGACGAGCGGGGACGCTTCGCGTCGGTGTCTCGACCCGACACTCCGGCTCCAGTGGGAGCCGTAGAGATCGTTGAGAGTGACCCGACAAGCGAGAGCTCCCTGCTCGGGCTCAATAAGGCGGAAGCCAATGCCGCAAAGCGGGCACAGCGCAGGGCTGTGGCAGAGGACGAAGTCAGCGAGCTGACTCGTCAGTTGCGGGAGCGGCGCTCAGCCCGAATGGCTGCAGGAGGGGGTATGTCGCATGTGACGTTTTGCCGCCAGATGATGGACGGCATGGATGTGATCCTGAAGGTTGCCACAAAATCCGGCAACCTGAAGGGCACATTCACGCGCGCCCTTAAAGAGGTGGCTGAGTTCACGAAGGAGGATTCTGAGGCCCTCCTTGGTATAGGTTCGGAGGAGATGGCGGAGTTAAGGGAAGAGGAGAACCGCCGTCTTCGATCGGAATTGGCGGACCTTAAGCGAGAGGTTGCCGCCCTGCGGGCAGCCCTGGGTACCGGAACATCGCCGGTCCCGTCGCTGGCTCCACAGTCAGCCCCATCGTTGGCCCCTGCACTTGCGGATGCAGAGGTAGAGAAGATCGCTCGCATCTGCATGGTGCAGTGCGGGCAGATGGTGGGGGCTCGGCTAGAGGCCATAGAGCCGAGGCTTCTGCCAGCCGAAACTCTCCGCCCACCGCTCGCTGCGGACAAGCGGAGGAAGGAGGCGGTGGTCATGACTGAGCCCAGACAGTCTGGGAAGGGGACCAAAAAGCCCGCAGTGGGGGCCGCGAAGCCCGCGGATGCGGCTAGAAAGCCCGCAAAGGCCGCGCCCACTTCCCAGGCGGCGGCTTCTCCGAGTGCTCCCTCGGCGACTGCGCCCGGGCCTTCTACGGAGGCCTGGACGACAGTCGTTAAAAGGGGCAAGAAAAAGAAAAAGAAGAAGGCGCCGATAGCTCCCGCAAGAGCACCGGCACCTGCCAAAAAGAAGGCCCAGGGGCCGCCTAAGGTGACAGCCCCACGTTCCGCTGCTGTGGTCATCACTCTGCAGCCCGGAGCCGTTGAGAGGGGCGTCACGTACAAGACGGTCCTGGCGGAGGCGAAGGCCAAGGTCGCATTCCCCGACCTTGGCACACCATCCGGCTTTGTATTAAGGCCGGCGATTACGGGGGCACGGCTTCTGCAGGTTTCCGGTGCCTCGAGCCATGAAAAGGCGGACATTTTGGCCGCCAAACTGAAGGAGGTCCTCAACCCGGAGGACGTTCGGGTGTCCAGGCCCATGAAGACGAGCGAGTTGCGCGTCGACGGCCTGGACGACTCGACGACCCCGGCTGAAGTCGCGGCGGCCGTCGCCAGAGTCGGTGGGTGTTTGGCTGACGATGTCCGCACAGGCGAGATCCGCGCCGACTCTTCCGGGCTCGGCGCGATCTGGGTGAAGTGCCCGGTGGCGGCGGCCAATAAGGTCGCCGACGCTGGGCGTCTGTTGGTGGGGTGGGTTGCAGCGAGGGTCAGGCTGCTGCAACCCAGGGCTTTGCGGTGTTTCCGTTGCCTGGACATGGGGCATGTCCGGGCACGGTGCACCGCAGAAATAGACCGCAGCGAGCAGTGTTATCGCTGCGGTCAGCCCGGCCACAAGGCCACCCAGTGTTCCGCCGCGCCAAACTGCAGCCTTTGTGCTGCTGCAGGGAGGCCCGCTGGGCACAGAGCGGGTGGCAAAGCCTGCGGTGTGCCCACCAAAAAGGGCAAAAAGAGGAGGCGAAGAAGGGGTGCCAAGGCTGCCGGGGGCTCTTTACCCCCCCCTCAGCCTGGGTGCTCAACGGCCGACTCCCGGCCTAGGAATGGTGCTGTGGAGGGAATGGACTGCGTATAATGGCGCCTTACCATTTCCTCCAGGGCAATATCAACCACGCTGCCAGAGCTCAGGACCTCTTGCTCCAGAGCATGGCAGAGTGGTCGATCGACGTGGCTGTGGTCGCCGAGCCGTACTTTGTCCCCCCCAGAGATAACTGGGTGGGAGACTTGGACGGTTCGGTGGCCATAATTGGCGGGGCTCTTGTCAACCCGTCCCGAGGTCACGGCTGGGTAGCCGCCCTCGCGGACGGCATTGGCACGGTTGGGGCGTATTTCTCGCCCAACAAGAGCCTCGCCGACTTCGAGAACTTCCTTGTCGAGTTGGGCGCCGTCGTAGGCCGACTCCACCCTCGCCCTGTGCTGTTACTAGGGGATCTCAACGCCAAGTCATCGGCGTGGGGATCTCCGGTGACCGACGCTAGGGGCGAGGCGCTGGAAGAGTGGGCGGTCACGACCGGCCTGGTTGTCCTTAACCGGGGCTCGGTCCACACGTGCGTGCGGCAGCGGGGCGGTTCTATAGTGGACGTCTCGTTTGCAAGCCCTGCTGTCGCAAGCCGTGTCCACGACTGGCGTGTCGCTGTGGAGGTGGAGACGTTGTCGGATCACAGATATATCCGGTTCGACGTCTCCACCCAGACCACCGGCGACCGTCGTCCATCGGCCCCGCGAATGGACGGCCCGCGCTGGGCGCGTAAGCGCATCGACAGGGAACTTCTCGAGGAGGCTGCTATTGTCCAGGCTTGGAGCCGGGAGTCGGCAACGGACGGACCCGTCGACGTCGAAGAGGAGGCGCTGTGGTTCCGCGGGGCGATGACGCACATCTGCGACGCGTCCATGCCCCGCGTCCACACGCATTCAGCGAGGCGCCAGGTGTACTGGTGGTCTGCCGAGATCGCGCGGCTACGTGTCGCCTGCGTGTCGGTCAGGCGCCAGTACACCCACTACCGCAGGAGACGTCGTCGGGTCCCTGACGAAGAAGCCGCGCTGTATGAGGTGTACCGCGCGGCGAAGGAGGCTCTGTGGCTGGCCATCGGCGAAGCGAAGACGCGAGCTAGGGAGGAGATGTTGGAGACTCTCGACGGAGATCCGTGGGGGCGCCCCTATCGGGCGGTTCGAGGGAAACTTCGAGCCGCGGCGCCTCCACTCACGGAGAGTCTCCAACCAGAGCTGCTGGAGGAGGTCGTCGCAGCCCTCTTCCCAGCAAGAGCGGAGCACACTCCGCCGCCGATGGCTTTGCCCACAGCCGCAGAGCCTACAGAAGGGAACGCCATCAGCGTCCCAGAGGTGACACAAGGAGAGATGGGGGCGGCCGTGTTGCGGCTCCGGGCCAAGAACGTGGCTCCGGGGCCCGACGGTATACACGGCTGCGCGTTGGCCCTCGCTCTGAAGGAGCTAGAGCCCCAACTGAGAGGACTCTTTACAGCGTGCCTTGAGCAGGGCCGGTTTCCCAGTTTGTGGAAATCAGGTCGTCTGGTCCTGCTCAAGAAGGCGGGGCGCCCAGCGGACTCACCGTCCGCGTACAGGCCCATAGTGTTGCTGGACGAGGTCGGGAAATTATTCGAGCGAATTATCGCTGCCCGCCTCGTCCACCACTTGTGCAGAGAGGGGCCTGACCTGGCCGAGAGCCAGTTTGGCTTTCGGCACGGGCGCTCCACCATCCACGCAATATCGCGTGTGAGAGTCCTGGCAGAGGAAGCAGTGTCCCAGGGTGGGGTGATGTTGGCGGTGTCCTTGGACATTTCCAACGCCTTCAACACCCTGCCTTGGAGCTGCATTCGGGAGGCACTGCTGTACCATCGGGTGCCTCCCTACCTCTGCCACATCGTTGGGGCTTATCTCGAGGATAGGGGTGTCACCTACATGGGACGTGATGGCGGAAACCAGCGCCGCATGTCGTGCGGTGTTCCACAGGGCTCGGTCGTTGGCCCGCTCCTGTGGAACATCGGGTACGACTGGGTGCTGAGGGGCGAGCTCCCGCCGGGCGTGGAACTGACGTGTTATGCGGATGACACGCTGGTCACGGCCCGGGGGAGCTCGTACAGGGATGCAGCGTTGCTGGCGACGGCTGCGGTCTCACTGGTGGTGAGCCGCATACGGCGCCTAGGCCTGGAGGTGGCCCTCAACAAGTCGGAGGCCATGGCCTTTCATGGCCCCCGGCGGGCGCCGCCGGCCGGATCACACATCGTGGTCGGGGGGTGTCGGATCGCTGTCGAGTCCACCATGAAATATCTGGGATTGGTGCTCGACAGCCGGTGGGACTTCGGCCCCCACTTCCGGCGGCTGGCGCCCAAGTTGATGGGCGCGGCTGGGGCGCTGTCAACGCTGCTTCCCAATCTGGGGGGCCCGAGCGCCGCCTGTAGGCGGCTCTACGTGGGGATCGTGCGATCCATGGCCCTGTATGGGGCCCCGATCTGGGCGGCTGACCTGACGGCCGGCAGCATCGCTGTCCTGCGAAGACCGCAGCGAGCGATGGCCGTCAGAGTCATCAGGGGATATCGCACGATCTCCTACGAGGCGGCCTGTGTACTGGCTGGATCCCCACCGTGGGACCTCGAGGCGAAAGTACTCGCGTCACTGTATCGGTGGCGCGAGGAAGCGCGGGAGCGAGGCGAGCGACTGACGGAGCGACACATGGAGCTTCGTCGGTCGCAGCTCCGCGCAGCCCTGGTGGCGAGCTGGCAGGACAGGCTTTCACGCCCTACCGCCGGCCTCGCCACCGTCGAGGCGGTCCGGCCAGTACTCGGGCCCTGGCTCGGGAGGAGGCACGGCTCCCTGTCGTTTCGGGCGACGCAGGTGCTCTCGGGGCATGGTTGCTTCGGGAAGTACCTGTGTCGCATAAACAGGGAGCCGGACGCCCGGTGTCACCACTGCGTCAACTGCCGGGAGGATACGGCGCGGCATACGCTGGCAGAATGTGCCGCTTGGGAGGAGCCGCGTCGTGTCCTCGTCTCAGAAGTAGGCAGTGACCTATCGCTGCCGGCCGTGGTCGAGTCGATGGTCGGCAGCGAGGAGTCCTGGGACGCGGTGGTATCCTTCTGCGAATCAGTCATGTCGCAGAAGGAGGCTGCGGAAAGGGAGCGGGAGATATCTTCCGCTGACCCAGCCCGCAGCAGGCGCAACGGGCGTCGGCGGAGGGCGGACAACGCCCTCTTCTAGCCCCCCTAAATGGGTCCAGGGGCGACAGATCTGGGGACATCTGTCGCCCCCTATTGCTACGGAACCGAGATGGTGGCGCGTAGTGTTCCACGCGCGCCTCTCTGTGATGTATGGGGGGGAGTTTAACACCTCACTCCCCCCCAACGTGAGGAGGCCCGCAAAGGCGGGCCGGCACCAGTCGGGGATCGCGGAAGACATATTGGTTCCCGTGGTCCCCGACGTAGGTGTGGGACGGAACACCGGGGTGGTTTTAGTCAGTAAGAGTCTGACAGACCCCTCCGCCCACCCCAGGGCGGAGGACATCCATGAGGATTTCCACCTCGTGATCAAAAAAAAAAAAAAAAAAAAAAAAAAAAGGTTAGGTTAGGTTAGGTTAGGTTAGGTTGGGGTGCGTGCAGAAAACCTCCTCGTGTGCCTTGACTGCTGCTCGTTCCTTGTGGATACGTCCGGGGGAAAGGGCAGCCGTTGGGCCGGTGCACTCTGGGTACAGCCAATATTCTCTCCATGTCGGAGACAATATTGACTGTGGCGAATTTCTGCGTGGGGGGGCGGAGCTTCATGCTCCTGGGTCGGTTCACCTGGACCGACCAACCGTCATCCACTCCTCCCTCTGCTTACAGAGGACAGGTTGTTTGGTGACGACGGCGGCGCTCGTTGTGCACTCACCTGCCAACGGGCTAGCAGCGGGGGATCTGATCCTCCTGACTGCACCCGTCGAAATCGTAATCCGTGACGAGATCATGGTCATGTTTTATGACTTGGAACGGGACGAGGATCTTGGCTTAACCGCCCGGATCGCGAGGAAGATAACCTCTATAAAAAATTCCTCTAATACCAAGTTTTGGTGTGCGGCGAGGGTATGAATGGCTGAGGAGTAGTGTCATCTGTAACTTTAGTTACAGGAGGCGCATCAGTCACGAGCGCACCCCCAGTCAGGGTACCAGTGGACCCCCTGGTTGGGTTACAAATTTACACTTACCTAGGGACAGGGGGTGAACCTAGGTGGACTTTTTACATCCCCCACACTCGTGGGAATCAAATGAATTTGAACTCAAAAACTAATTTGACGAAAGTGCCGATCGTTGTGGTCGAGCGTATGGGGTCAGGTGCGGCGTCGGATACCGACGCCGCGTCCGACAGAATGAGCGTGGCGAGCGTGAGCTCGCAGCGCTCGCGAAAGGAAGAGGGGGTGGCGAGGCGCCGTGGTAAGCGCTCGCCACGGTCCTCTAGCGAGGAGAGCCTGCCGGCGCCAAAGGTGCCGACAGGCAGTAGTAGGAGAGGAAGAGCGGTTGCAAGTGGAGCTCCTGCTCGTTCCGCGGAGCGTGACGAGCGGGGACGCTTCGCGTCGGTGTCTCGACCCGACACTCCGGCTCCAGTGGGAGCCGTAGAGATCGTTGAGAGTGACCCGACAAGCGAGAGCTCCCTGCTCGGGCTCAATAAGGCGGAAGCCAATGCCGCAAAGCGGGCACAGCGCAGGGCTGTGGCAGAGGACGAAGTCAGCGAGCTGACTCGTCAGTTGCGGGAGCGGCGCTCAGCCCGAATGGCTGCAGGAGGGGGTATGTCGCATGTGACGTTTTGCCGCCAGATGATGGACGGCATGGATGTGATCCTGAAGGTTGCCACAAAATCCGGCAACCTGAAGGGCACATTCACGCGCGCCCTTAAAGAGGTGGCTGAGTTCACGAAGGAGGATTCTGAGGCCCTCCTTGGTATAGGTTCGGAGGAGATGGCGGAGTTAAGGGAGGAGGAGAACCGCCGTCTTCGATCGGAATTGGCGGACCTTAAGCGAGAGGTTGCCGCCCTGCGGGCAGCCCTGGGTACCGGAACATCGCCCGTCCCGTCGCTGGCTCCACAGTCAGCCCCATCGTTGGCCCCTGCACTTGCGGATGCAGAGGTAGAGAAGATCGCTCGCATCTGCATGGTGCAGTGCGGGCAGATGGTGGGGGCTCGGCTAGAGGCCATAGAGCCGAGGCTTCTGCCAGCCGAAACTCTCCGCCCACCGCTCGCTGCGGACAAGCGGAGGAAGGAGGCGGTGGTCATGACTGAGCCCAGACAGTCTGGGAAGGGGACCAAAAAGCCCGCAGTGGGGGCCGCGAAGCCCGCGGATGCGGCTAGAAAGCCCGCAAAGGCCGCGCCCACTTCCCAGGCGGCGGCTTCTCCGAGTGCTCCCTCGGCGACTGCGCCCGGGCCTTCTACGGAGGCCTGGACGACAGTCGTTAAAAGGGGCAAGAAAAAGAAGAAGGCGCCGATAGCTCCCGCAAGAGCACCGGCACCTGCCAAAAAGAAGGCCCAGGGGCCGCCTAAGGTGACAGCCCCACGTTCCGCTGCTGTGGTCATCACTCTGCAGCCCGGAGCCGTTGAGAGGGGCGTCACGTACAAGACGGTCCTGGCGGAGGCGAAGGCCAAGGTCGCATTCCCCGACCTTGGCACACCATCCGGCTTTGTATTAAGGCCGGCGATTACGGGGGCACGGCTTCTGCAGGTTTCCGGTGCCTCGAGCCATGAAAAGGCGGACATTTTGGCCGCCAAACTGAAGGAGGTCCTCAACCCGGAGGACGTTCGGGTGTCCAGGCCCATGAAGACGAGCGAGTTGCGCGTCGACGGCCTGGACGACTCGACGACCCCGGCTGAAGTCGCGGCGGCCGTCGCCAGAGTCGGTGGGTGTTTGGCTGACGATGTCCGCACAGGCGAGATCCGCGCCGACTCTTCCGGGCTCGGCGCGATCTGGGTGAAGTGCCCGGTGGCGGCGGCCAATAAGGTCGCCGACGCTGGGCGTCTGTTGGTGGGGTGGGTTGCAGCGAGGGTCAAGCTGCTGCAACCCAGGGCTTTGCGGTGTTTCCGTTGCCTGGACATGGGGCATGTCCGGGCACGGTGCACCGCAGAAATAGACCGCAGCGAGCAGTGTTATCGCTGCGGTCAGCCCGGCCACAAGGCCACCCAGTGTTCCGCCGCGCCAAACTGCAGCCTTTGTGCTGCTGCAGGGAGGCCCGCTGGGCACAGAGCGGGTGGCAAAGCCTGCGGTGTGCCCACCAAAAAGGGCAAAAAGAGGAGGCGAAGAAGGGGTGCCAAGGCTGCCGGGGGCTCTTTACCCCCCCCTCAGCCTGGGTGCTCAACGGCCGACTCCCGGCCTAGGAATGGTGCTGTGGAGGGAATGGACTGCGTATAATGGCGCCTTACCATTTCCTCCAGGGCAATATCAACCACGCTGCCAGAGCTCAGGACCTCTTGCTCCAGAGCATGGCAGAGTGGTCGATCGACGTGGCTGTGGTCGCCGAACCGTACTTTGTCCCCCCCAGAGATAACTGGGTGGGAGACTTGGACGGTTCGGTGGCCATAATTGGCGGGGCTCTTGTCAACCCGTCCCGAGGTCACGGCTGGGTAGCCGCCCTCGCGGACGGCATTGGCACGGTTGGGGCGTATTTCTCGCCCAACAAGAGCCTCGCCGACTTCGAGAACTTCCTTGTCGAGTTGGGCGCCGTCGTAGGCCGACTCCACCCTCGCCCTGTGCTGTTACTAGGGGATCTCAACGCCAAGTCATCGGCGTGGGGATCTCCGGTGACCGACGCTAGGGGCGAGGCACTGGAAGAGTGGGCGGTCACGACCGGCCTGGTTGTCCTTAACCGGGGCTCGGTCCACACGTGCGTGCGGCAGCGGGGCGGTTCTATAGTGGACGTCTCGTTTGCAAGCCCTGCTGTCGCAAGCCGTGTCCACGACTGGCGTGTCGCTGTGGAGGTGGAGACGTTGTCGGATCACAGATATATCCGGTTCGACGTCTCCACCCAGACCACCGGCGACCGTCGTCCATCGGCCCCGCGAATGGACGGCCCGCGCTGGGCGCGTAAGCGCATCGACAGGGAACTTCTCGAGGAGGCTGCTATTGTCCAGGCTTGGAGCCGGGAGTCGGCAACGGACGGACCCGTCGACGTCGAAGAGGAGGCGCTGTGGTTCCGCGGGGCGATGACGCACATCTGCGACGCGTCCATGCCCCGCGTCCACACGCATTCAGCGAGGCGCCAGGTGTACTGGTGGTCTGCCGAGATCGCGCGGCTACGTGTCGCCTGCGTGTCGGTCAGGCGCCAGTACACCCACTACCGCAGGAGACGTCGTCGGGTCCCTGACGAAGAAGCCGCGCTGTATGAGGTGTACCGCGCGGCGAAGGAGGCTCTGTGGCTGGCCATCGGCGAAGCGAAGACAAGAGCTAGGGAGGAGATGTTGGAGACTCTCGACGGAGATCCGTGGGGGCGCCCCTATCGGGCGGTTCGAGGGAAACTTCGAGCCGCGGCGCCTCCACTCACGGAGAGTCTCCAACCAGAGCTGCTGGAGGAGGTCGTCGCAGCCCTCTTCCCAGCAAGAGCGGAGCACACTCCGCCGCCGATGGCTTTGCCCACAGCCGCAGAGCCTACAGAAGGGAACGCCATCAGCGTCCCAGAGGTGACACAAGGAGAGATGGGGGCGGCCGTGTTGCGGCTCCGGGCCAAGAACGTGGCTCCGGGGCCCGACGGTATACACGGCTGCGCGTTGGCCCTCGCTCTGAAGGAGCTAGAGCCCCAACTGAGAGGACTCTTCACAGCGTGCCTTGAGCAGGGCCGGTTTCCCAGTTTGTGGAAATCAGGTCGTCTGGTCCTGCTCAAGAAGGCGGGGCGCCCAGCGGACTCACCGTCCGCGTACAGGCCCATAGTGTTGCTGGACGAGGTCGGGAAATTATTCGAGCGAATTATCGCTGCCCGCCTCGTCCACCACTTGTGCAGAGAGGGGCCTGACCTGGCCGAGAGCCAGTTTGGCTTTCGGCACGGGCGCTCCACCATCCACGCAATATCGCGTGTGAGAGTCCTGGCAGAGGAAGCAGTGTCCCAGGGTGGGGTGATGTTGGCGGTGTCCTTGGACATTTCCAACGCCTTCAACACCCTGCCTTGGAGCTGCATTCGGGAGGCACTGCTGTACCATCGGGTGCCTCCCTACCTCTGCCACATCGTTGGGGCTTATCTCGAGGATAGGGGTGTCACCTACATGGGACGTGATGGCGGAAACCAGCGCCGCATGTCGTGCGGTGTTCCACAGGGCTCGGTCGTTGGCCCGCTCCTGTGGAACATCGGGTACGACTGGGTGCTGAGGGGCGAGCTCCCGCCGGGCGTAGAACTGACGTGTTATGCGGATGACACGCTGGTCACGGCCCGGGGGAGCTCGTACAGGGATGCAGCGTTGCTGGCGACGGCTGCGGTCTCACTGGTGGTGAGCCGCATACGGCGCCTAGGCCTGGAGGTGGCCCTCAACAAGTCGGAGGCCATGGCCTTTCATGGCCCCCGGCGGGCGCCGCCGGCCGGATCACACATCGTGGTCGGGGGGTGTCGGATCGCTGTCGAGTCCACCATGAAATATCTGGGATTGGTGCTCGACAGCCGGTGGGACTTCGGCCCCCACTTCCGGCGGCTGGCGCCCAAGTTGATGGGCGCGGCTGGGGCGCTGTCAACGCTGCTTCCCAATCTGGGGGGCCCGAGCGCCGCCTGTAGGCGGCTTTACGTGGGGATCGTGCGATCCATGGCCCTGTATGGGGCCCCAATCTGGGCGGCTGACCTGACGGCCGGCAGCATCGCTGTTCTGCGAAGACCGCAGCGAGCGATGGCCGTCAGAGTCATCAGGGGATATCGCACGGTCTCCTACGAGGCGGCCTGTGTACTGGCTGGATCCCCACCGTGGGACCTCGAGGCGAAAGTACTCGCGTCACTGTATCGGTGGCGCGAGGAAGCGCGGGAGCGAGGCGAGCGACTGACGGAGCGACACATGGAGCTTCGTCGGTCGCAGCTCCGCGCAGCCCTGGTGGCGAGCTGGCAGGACAGGCTTTCACGCCCTACCGCCGGCCTCGCCACCGTCGAGGCGGTCCGGCCAGTACTCGGGCCCTGGCTCGGGAGGAGGCACGGCTCCCTGTCGTTTCGGGCGACGCAGGTGCTCTCGGGGCATGGTTGCTTCGGGAAGTACCTGTGTCGCATAAACAGGGAGCCGGACGCCCGGTGTCACCACTGCGTCGACTGCCGGGAGGATACGGCGCGGCATACGCTGGCAGAATGTGCCGCTTGGGAGGAGCCGCGTCGTGTCCTCGTCTCAGAAGTAGGCAGTGACCTATCGCTGCCGGCCGTTGTCGAGTCGATGGTCGGCAGCGAGGGGTCCTGGGACGCGGTGGTATCCTTTTGCGAAACAGTCATGTCGCAGAAGGAGGCTGCGGAAAGGGAGCGGGAGATATCTTCCGCGCACCCTGCCCGCAGCAGGCGCACCGGGCGTCGGCGGAGGGCGGATAACGCCCTCTTCCAGCCCCCCTAAATGGGTCCAGGGGCGACGGATCTGGGGACATCCGTCGCCCCCTATTGTACGGACCCGAGATGGTGGCGCGTAGTGTTCCACGCGCGCCTCTCTGTGATGTATGGGGGGGAGTTTAACACCTCACTCCCCCCCAACGTGAGGAGGCCCGCAAAGGCGGGCCGGCACCAGTTGGGGATCGCGGAAGACATATTGGTTCCCGTGGTCCCCGACGTAGGTGTGGGACGGAACACCGGGGTGGTTTTAGTCAGTAAGAGTCTGACAGACCCCTCCGCCCACCCCAGGGCGGGGGACATCCATGAGGATTTCCACCTCGTGATCAAAAAAAAAAAAAAAAAAAAGGTTAGGTTAGGTTAGGTTAGGTTGGGGTGCGTGCAGAAAACCTCCTCGTGTGCCTTGACTGCTGCTCGTTCCTTGTGGATACGTCCGGGGGAAAGGGCAGCCGTTGGGCCGGTGCACTCTGGGTACAGCCAATATTCTCTCCATGTCGGAGACAATATTGACTGTGGCGAATTTCTGCGTGGGGGGGCGGAGCTTCATGCTCCTGGGTCGGTTCACCTGGACCGACCAACCGTCATCCACTCCTCCCTCTGCTTACAGAGGACAGGTTGTTTGGTGACGACGGCGGCGCTCGTTGTGCACTCACCTGCCAACGGGCTAGCAGCGGGGGATCTGATCCTCCTGACTGCACCCGTCGAAATCGTAATCCGTGACGAGATCATGGTCATGTTTTATGACTTGGAACGGGACGAGGATCTTGGCTTAACCGCCCGGATCGCGAGGAAGATAACCTCTATAAAAAAATCCTCTAATACCAAGTTTTGGTGTGCGGCGAGGGTATGAATGGCTGAGGAGTAGTGTCATCTGTAACTTTAGTTACAGGAGGCGCATCAGTCACGAGCGCACCCCCAGCCAGGGTACCAGTGGACCCCCTGGTTGGGTTACAAATTTACACTTACCTAGGGACAGGGGGTGAACCTAGGTGGACTTTTTACATCCCCCACACTCGTGGGAATCAAATGAATTTGAACTCAAAAACTAATTTGACGAAAGTGCCGATCGTTGTGGTCGAGCGTATGGGGTCAGGTGCGGCGTCGGATACCGACGCCGCGTCCGACAGAATGAGCGTGGCGAGCGTGAGCTCGCAGCGCTCGCGAAAGGAAGAGGGGGTGGCGAGGCGCCGTGGTAAGCGCTCGCCACGGTCCTCTAGCGAGGAGAGCCTGCCGGCGCCAAAGGTGCCGACAGGCAGTAGTAGGAGAGGAAGAGCGGTTGCAAGTGGAGCTCCTGCTCGTTCCGCGGAGCGTGACGAGCGGGGACGCTTCGCGTCGGTGTCTCGACCCGACACTCCGGCTCCAGTGGGAGCCGTAGAGATCGTTGAGAGTGACCCGACAAGCGAGAGCTCCCTGCTCGGGCTCAATAAGGCGGAAGCCAATGCCGCAAAGCGGGCACAGCGCAGGGCTGTGGCAGAGGACGAAGTCAGCGAGCTGACTCGTCAGTTGCGGGAGCGGCGCTCAGCCCGAATGGCTGCAGGAGGGGGTATGTCGCATGTGACGTTTTGCCGCCAGATGATGGACGGCATGGATGTGATCCTGAAGGTTGCCACAAAATCCGGCAACCTGAAGGGCACATTCACGCGCGCCCTTAAAGAGGTGGCTGAGTTCACGAAGGAGGATTCTGAGGCCCTCCTTGGTATAGGTTCGGAGGAGATGGCGGAGTTAAGGGAGGAGGAGAACCGCCGTCTTCGATCGGAATTGGCGGACCTTAAGCGAGAGGTTGCCGCCCTGCGGGCAGCCCTGGGTACCGGAACATCGCCGGTCCCGTCGCTGGCTCCACAGTCAGCCCCATCGTTGGCCCCTGCACTTGCGGATGCAGAGGTAGAGAAGATCGCTCGCATCTGCATGGTGCAGTGCGGGCAGATGGTGGGGGCTCGGCTAGAGGCCATAGAGCCGAGGCTTCTGCCAGCCGAAACTCTCCGCCCACCGCTCGCTGCGGACAAGCGGAGGAAGGAGGCGGTGGTCATGACTGAGCCCAGACAGTCTGGGAAGGGGACCAAAAAGCCCGCAGTGGGGGCCGCGAAGCCCGCGGATGCGGCTAGAAAGCCCGCAAAGGCCGCGCCCACTTCCCAGGCGGCGGCTTCTCCGAGTGCTCCCTCGGCGACTGCGCCCGGGCCTTCTACGGAGGCCTGGACGACAGTCGTTAAAAGGGGCAAGAAAAAGAAGAAGGCGCCGATAGCTCCCGCAAGAGCACCGGCACCTGCCAAAAAGAAGGCCCAGGGGCCGCCTAAGGTGACAGCCCCACGTTCCGCTGCTGTGGTCATCACTCTGCAGCCCGGAGCCGTTGAGAGGGGCGTCACGTACAAGACGGTCCTGGCGGAGGCGAAGGCCAAGGTCGCATTCCCCGACCTTGGCACACCATCCGGCTTTGTATTAAGGCCGGCGATTACGGGGGCACGGCTTCTGCAGGTTTCCGGTGCCTCGAGCCATGAAAAGGCGGACATTTTGGCCGCCAAACTGAAGGAGGTCCTCAACCCGGAGGACGTTCGGGTGTCCAGGCCCATGAAGACGAGCGAGTTGCGCGTCGACGGCCTGGACGACTCGACGACCCCGGCTGAAGTCGCGGCGGCCGTCGCCAGAGTCGGTGGGTGTTTGGCTGACGATGTCCGCACAGGCGAGATCCGCGCCGACTCTTCCGGGCTCGGCGCGATCTGGGTGAAGTGCCCGGTGGCGGCGGCCAATAAGGTCGCC